>OX383926.1:0-5000000 GCA_947532085.1 Elegia similella | reverse complement strand
TCTATAGCATTTTTCTAGCTTATGGGAGTCAGCCTTTAAAATATTTGCGCTTAATTTAAATTGACTTATATATCTCATAGCTGGATGCAGATTAGGAAATTATTAAATGAGGAGGAGGAGGTAAGACTTTAGATAAAGGCACTTAAGTAATACAATGTTATATATTTTCGTCATTCGTCATTACATAGTATAAAATGAAGTCGCTTTCACTGTTTGTCGCTTAGATATTTTAATCTACTACCTAATGGATTTTATTCCAGTTTTCAGCAATAGAGAAATTCAAGAGGAAGGATTATATATTTTATTTACTGCACCATATTAGTATCTATATTACACCCGTGTAAAGCCGGGGCGGGTTGCCTGTTGTTCCTAAAGGGTTTATCAAAAATAATTTTGTTTTCAAATCAAAATAAAACAATGAATTTAGGAGATAATATTTAAAATTTGTATTGTATTAGAAAGAGTAAGTTTTGGCAATTATTAATGGTGAGAGATATCGATTTCCACTTTTTGACAAAATGGCCGGTCTTTATTAATCACTTCACGAATTTTGAGATCATTATGGACTCTGTTGTTAACAGAATACCACAAAAATGTATCCAGTGGTGTTAAATTACATAATCAAGCTGGCCACCTGAATTTTGTAAAATTGTATTGCAAATAATTGTTTTTAGTTGTCATGGATGTTGTTTTTATACTGGTTGATTGCCGCAATTACCTTGGTTGTTGGTGGAATTGAATGAATGAATGAATGAATGAATGAATGAATGAATGAAAAATTCTTTATTGCACCAAATTAAACATAAACACAATTGGAATACAAAACATACATTTGGTCCAAAGGCGGACTTATCGCTAAGCGATCTCTTCCAGTCAACCTTAGGGTAGATGGAAAATAAACAACATAGGCGATGGTGCAGCAAAACATAATTTTAAAACTAAAAATACATATGTACCTACCAATAAACTTACATATATACAAACAAATAAAATACATACATATTATAAGTTATAATTACAAATACATATTCATAAACATACATACACTACAATACGACAGTAAAGGAAATATCAAGTACAAGTGGAGAGATAATGAGACTTAACGAGGCTTTTAAAATTCAAAATAGTCTGAGACTTCCGAATATCAAGAGGAAGGGCATTCCATAGTCGAACAGCCTGGACAGAAAAGGAATAATAATAATAATAATAATAAGCCCGCAGGGCAGCTTGTGGCGAGCTGTTGGGTAGTAGCGACCCCACGGACCTGAGTGCTCCCAGGGGAGGCCCCTGTTCCTCGCCTCCGACTTGCCTTAGATGGCCGATCGGAGTGGACACCGAAGAGGTAACAGGAACCCCTACCTCTGACTTGCCTTAATCGGCCGGTCAGAGTGGAGTCGCGAGAGCTATATGCTCAAAGGGTGGATGTGAAACATAAGTGGCGAGTGGGCGTGCGTGATGGGACCCTCTAAGGATGCAAGTGATCGTACGTTTAAAGTCCAGTGACACCTCTCCGCCCTTTAGCCGCTCAACTAATGTTGCCCCTTTGCTGCACATTTTTGCGTCGTGCAGCCGTTTCTGGGGCCCATTGACTGAGTCGGCGAGTCACCACCTGCCTATTTTTCCGTGTGCATCAACATTGGTCAGGCAGGTGCCATAGTTATTCCCATAGCCCAGATACTAACCATTAGCCATTCATCCCAATAGCCCAAGAGTAGTGTTCCTTTATATCAATAGGTTTGCACCTTCTAGGGATTGTCTGTGAGCACATTTCTATAGTGTGTTTACTGTCATGACCTGGATAGTGCCCCACCCCATTTTATAGCAAACGTCTCACAAGGCCTCTACATGTTGGACATGTGTCCCCATGCAAGCCTCAAAAGACCGGGCTTCGGCCCGTGGTTACTTAAGAGACAACATAATAATAATAATATTTTATTCATAAATTGGTGTTACATAAACTCTGTAGTTGATTGGAGCCTCCTTTTAAGCATTATGCCTGTGCCAGGAGACCCCGCTCTTCCATAACCATAACAGTTGTTTGTTGTATTACATTCTTATTCTATAAAAGTATGAACATGCCAATATTTAACAAAATCACCAAACTACATAAATAACCTAGCACTAAAAATTGTCTGTCTGTCATGTATGTCTTGTATGTCTGTCTGTCTGTCTGTTTGTTTTTATTTATTAGTATTCGCAATCTTTACTAAAATTTAAATTTTGACCTATTGTATTAATTTTTCAATTTCCTCATAACTAAGGGGTTTCAACCATTCCTGCACCTTTTCTTTATCCCGGGAAAAAGTACTATTCCCGAGGGATCCACATTGATGCGGGCGGAGCCGCGGGCGAAAGCTAGTATGTGCATAAAGTAAAGCGTAGTATTACCTATGTCCTCTCTTTTGTTGCCAGCCAGCGTGAATTTTCATTGTGATGTCTTAATTGCTTACACAAAGCAAACGTGCTAGAGATAAAAAACCTAAATTACATTTCCACTTCACTACCTTCGAACAAAACTTACGGAGCTCGCCCGATAGGACCGCTAGCACTTAGGACATAGCAGACGGGCTACTATTACACTCGTTCAAAGATACAGATTTTATTTAGAGCCTAGGCCTTCTCAATCATTTTTTACGTCAATATACATTTTAAATACCTAATTCTTATAAACTTAAAAAAATAATATGAACGTTTTAAGGTTACAGACAACTTGCATTTCGAAACTGGTCACTCCACAGAACTAAATCCG
This sequence comes from Elegia similella, assembly GCA_947532085.1. Taxonomy (NCBI): domain Eukaryota; kingdom Metazoa; phylum Arthropoda; class Insecta; order Lepidoptera; family Pyralidae; genus Elegia; species Elegia similella. Next base: position 4,997,251 of record OX383926.1, on the reverse strand, counting down.
AAAAAAACTTTTCCAAAAGGATTGGTCACCTAATTGCCTCCGTAATTCAGAAGGTACCAGGCTCTGACTATTATAATTACCCGAGCCTTCAAAGTTTAAGTCTTAAAAAGAAGATGAGCCTGGATAAAAGCCGTTAAAACAGCAACTTCTCCTTCCTAGTGGGCTTACTCACTCGAAACTGTTCAAAATTTCAAAGGGTAGCACAAATTGATCAACGTCACTTTGAAACATCAAACAACTTATTATAACAAAGGACACACAGAAAAGTCGAGATAGAAAGTCACAGAAAAATACTTGAATGCAGATAAAGACTGGATCTCTAATGTCATGCTCTGAAGCTCACATAAGCTCCCAGTCGTTATAGAGTTGAGACCTGCAAACGGCTGCAAGCCCTCAATAAGAGGACCCGGAATTTAATATTATAAAATTACTGGTTTCTTCATATTAACTCACATCGGGGTGATATACCTAATCCTGTTAGTCAGATCTAAAACCAAAAATCGCGCGAAGACAAAGTAGCTCGTCTACTCTGCACCTCATTTTAGCGGGTCTTATCATTTTTACATTGAATATCATTGTAATTGAAAGTGAATGGGTAATGTTTCCGGGATGAAGGGCTGATGGATCACCCTAATTTTTATGCCGCGTTCAATATACTTTTCGCCATCTTTGTGCCAAGATTTTGGGTTCGTTTGAATTTATATACATTTTAAATCCTTGCAAAGTCAAGGTCAGGGCTGACCCTGACTTTGCAAGGAAGGTGAAGAAAATCATAGTAATAAAAACCCGCAAATTAGTGAGTAGTTCGCTAATTTATGAAATGAACAAGATAATGGGAAACTCTTTCTGATTACTGCCAAAACTTAATTACGTGTGGTGTGTACGTTTTTGTCAAGAGCTTTGTTCTTGACGAAAGGTTATGTATATCCTAACTAATATTATAAATCCGAAAGTGAGTTTGTTTGTTACGCATTCACGTTGTAACTACTGAACCGATCATCATGCAATTTTGCATACACGTTATCTGGGGTACGGAGAAGGATATAGGGTACATTTTATCCCGGGAAAAAGTACTGTTCCCGAGGGATCGACATTGACGCTGGCGGAGCCGCGAGCGAAAGCTAGTACCTAATATATACAATGTATCGCTAAAGGTGACTTTTTGGGTTTATGGGCCTAGGGTCTGTCTACCTTTTAGGGACAAAGACGTGATAAGATGTACGTATGAATAGTTATCGATACAACTTCTATTCAAAATTATGGCTGTTTTAAAATAAATTGTTGAAATCAAAGAATGAACAACAAGGGGATAGTTGGATCATCATCATTTTCATTTAAGTCGTTAGAACCCCACTGTTTGACATAGGTCATCTCAAAAAATTACAAAAATATTTTAATTAAGTTGCTGGATAGACTTAGTTTACCTGCGAACATGAAAACTGTAAAGTTTGTTGAAACATTCGGTTAAATAATAATGCAATTAATGCGATAAAACTGAATTATGTGATTTCATTTAAATGTGTAACAATCGCGAATACATTAAAAATTTCTTTCTCTCTTTCTCATCAAAACGCCATAATGTTTCGGAGCTCTAAGATAAGTGATTTAATTTAAATATGAAACAATCACAAATACATCAGAAATTATAATTTCAACTAGCTTTCGCCCGCGGGTCCGCCCGCGTCAAAGTCGATCCCTCGGGAACAGTACTTTTTCCCGGGATAAAGGGTAGCTTATGTCCTTCTCTGCACTCCAGAGAACTTGTATGCAAAATTTCATGATGATCGGTTCAATAGTTACGGCGTGAAAGCGTAACAAACAAACAAACAAACAAACTCACTTTCGCATTTATAATATTAGTAAGGATTTACTCATTTGTATTTTAAGAATATTATAAGGTATACCCTACAATTATATATCTTATGAATTATTTATTCAGTAAGGGTATTTTTGACTCAAAATATCAGTTTACTACCATAAACATTTTTATTAGAACGAATATCTTTTTTAAGTAAGGAAAGGTTCCCTGAATTTCTGATATAAAATTGAAAGCAATAATATAATATAAACGTTAATTGCCAGTTCTATTAAAACAGACTTTTTTTATGACTAAGCGCGACAAACGAGCAATGTTTGGAATAAAAAGCTGTTTGTCTATTTTACACACTAATTAACTATTCAAAAGCTCCTAAATTTCTAACTAGCTTTACTTCACAAAACCTGTTATGTGTCTTTGATAAAGGGAGCTAGTAAGTAAGTTATTGTTTCAAAGTTGAAACTAACTCACACGCATTGTAATTCCAATGCGAATACACAAATGATCCATCCCTCAAGATAAGGTGGGGTATAAATACTTAATTATAATTTTGCTAAACCCTAAAGTACAAAGACAATGGCGGGGATTATTCAAAAGGTGCGGTCTGTGTGTGAACACAAATGTTGACAATACAGATATGAAACTTAACTTCTTCTTTTTTAACAGCCTGGCTCTTAGTCAATAGGCTAGTTTCCTAAAAAAAATATAATTAGTCCGTCAGTTAGATATTCAAAAAATATTGGACACGTATTTATTCTTTTGTCGATTAAACAAAAAATGATAAGGGTACTTCTCTAATTTCGTGCAATTTGCATATTTTGCGTGATGAAAAAAAAAGTAATCACATTTAAGCAACGTCTTATTAACATAACGAACCATTGTGAAAAGGGCTACATGGGCCTTGAAACGTGATCATTTTATTGGACATATAAAGATAGTAACAGCATATTTATATGTTAAAATGTCACTACCATCCGTGTCCCAAAGGCAAACTTTAGAGTTTAAGTGATCGAATATTATAAATGTGCGTTTGTATCGCTGTTTTAGCAAATACACATTATAATATATTTAATTAGAAACATTTATTTTAATTTTTACGTTTGGGAATATAATAGTTCATTAAAAAATAAAAATTTAAAGTTTTATCACGTTCATTTTGTCATTACCTTCAGCAAAGTTTGACACCGTAAAATCTCCCGTATGCGTTAACCCTAAAGCCTTGCTCCCCCTTGCCCCGCATCCTCTCGCCGGCTAGCCGGCTGGCAGATGCAGTGAGAGGAGGTCGCGCGTTTATTTCGCAGAAAAATCGGTCATAAATTGTTAAATTTGAAGTTTGGTATCAGATTTGTGTCTTTACCATCGTATTACTTTTGAGGTAAGTATTGTGATCTCAATTACATTTTATTTTTTATGATGAAGCTTGAAAAGTTTTTATAACTGTATTGCAATTTGTATAATTGTTGTACTTATAAATACGTCACTAAAGTCCGAAACGTGCCAAAATATCATTACCTTCACTATCATTACCGTCGTTTACCATCAGCATTTAAATTGAAGGTAATGATCCTAAAATGAAGGTAATGATAAATGTGAAAATTGTTGTTTTAAACAAGAACTTTTAACCATCACACAAAAGAGGGGTATCATAAGTTTGATCGCTATCGGTCTGTTTGTATGTGTCACCGTACGCTCTCAAACAGCTAAACCGATTTTAATGCAGTTTTTTTTGTTTTGTAGGATACTTTAACAGCAGCTGTTCTTAGCTTTGAATGTAATCGGTTCAGTCATTATATACAGGTCAAGATAAGACCTGAAAAATTTTCAATTATATTTAGAAATTGCAGAATAAATCCTTTTTAAACCCCGCTTTTAAAACAAGATGGGTGTTTTCAATGTGTTTTTATACGTGACATCAAGTTACCTTGCCGAAATCGGTTCAACAGTTCAAAAGTAAAAGAAAAGAACGTTTGAAAGATAAAAAGTATTTTAATAAGAAAGTTAAATAATAATTTAATAGATATGTTTTTTGTATTATATCCTTTTTAATCTGGAATTCTACACACCATCAAACATTTCTTATTTTTTGTGTACTTCTATTTAGTAATAGATTTTACATATACCATACATAGAACAAGATCTTTAATTAATCGGCTTTAATTTTTTATTACAGAATTGCAGAAAAAAATATGGTTAAGGTGAATAAGAAAAGTCGAGAGGAGAAATTAGCTCAAGCCCGTCTCCACAAGAGAAAAAATATATAGAAATAAAAAATGATCCAGTGAAATATGCTTTGCAGAAAGAAAAAACAAGAGAACGATATATAAGACGCAAAGAACAGAAAAAAATTAAGACCATAAATGAATTAACACCTCGCCAGAAGCGACAACAATGTAAGAAATGGCGAGAATATCGTCGAAACCGTCGAAATCATGTTGATTAAGAAAGGTTTTACAGATATCATCATCAATGTGATATCTTTTACCTGATGATGACATCATCAGGTATTTTTAGTCTCTACTACAGGAGCACGACTCTCTCTGTAATACTAGAGCGATACTTGGCCAGAGGAGCCAGAGGACTTGGCCTACACTCTCCAAGCTAGCCAGACGGGTTGGAGAGGTCTCGCAGACGTTTAAGCTTTGTTTAGCTTGTATTTCCTAAGTCGCCTTCTACGGCATCCACGGGAAGAGTTGGAGTGGTCCTATTCTACTCCGCTGCACGGCGTTTTTTAGAGATAAAGATTATACATGTCTTTCTTTATTGCTTTAATTATGTTGATCGACGCCAAAAATATCTTACAATATAGTAGATAAGTTAAAAAAACTTTTTTTTTAATTTTGTTTAATGGTTTTTTTTTTATAAATGTGTTCCGATGTTGATAATTGCTTAACTTTTTGTTGATGTTTACTTTTTTCGTAGTTTATTTGTTCGAAGAAAACTATTTATCATTCGCTTTAAAGTGAAGTAATGGTTAATGTTAACTGTTTTCATTTTGTTTATGTTTTACTTACTGTACTCAAGTGGAGTAATTTTTATGATTTATTATTCTTAATGTCATATTACTGATTTAAATAAATATATAAAGTGAAAAACCGCAGTGTTTCATTTTATTATCCTTGACATATCGATATTAAATGGTTTAAAATCATTACCAGTGTGAGCAAATTATTACTATCAGCAATATTATCATTACCATTCGACTGATAGTCATTACCGGCAACAATTATTTTTTTAAAACCTTATAACTTTTAAATTTATCAGGGCAATTGCTTCAAACCTACCTATAATATTGAGAATAACATATATTTTGAGAATATTGATCAAAATTTCAGTTCTCCAAAAATTGGCGAGAATTGTCAGAATTGCACGAAACGAGAGAAATACCCATAAAGATAAAGCCCTTTGAAGTTCCGTGTGATGTCATAGTTTGCTACAATTTTTTGCAAACTTTGACGTCACGAGCCCCTACTCCTGAACTTTGACGCGCTTTATCTTTATTATTATTTATTGTTTATTTGACAAAAGAAAAAATACGTGTCCAATATTTTTTGATTATCTAACTGACGGACTAATTGTTATGTTATTATTACAACCCAGAAAACTAGCCTATTTTGTCTTTGTATAATTGTTTTATTTCTTTAAATATTTTCACATTTAATATATTATTGATTTTCGCAAAAACCTCTCTCCTTGGTTTTACCTTTCGTTTTCTCTTAGGGCATGATGATGTCTAAATAAATGACCCAGCATATTTTTCTCTTCTATTTTCTATAGCTTTCAATATTTGCCTCTTCTGTCTTTCTATCTCAAATGCCTTTTCATTAACCTTTTTGATCACCACGTTTTGAACATTCTAGTCTTTCTGTATCGTTTTAGTCATTGTCCAAGTTTAAAATCACATAAAGATGTATAAATACTCACATAAATATTTGATGGACCTTTTCTGTAAATTTTCCGTAGTAATATTCGCACACAATTTATGTTTTTAGTTTTAATTATGAATGTAGCTTTAGGATTCACACTGCCTAAATATGTAAAACTTTGGACTTGTTCCGTTGTTTAATCGTCAAGTGTGATAGTTTTATCTAAAAGATATGTTTTTAAAACTATAAGTGATTTAGTCTTGTTGATATTTATATTTTATTTAAACTCGAAAAACCTTATATATTTTTATTAAATTAAGAAATATAATATGCTGAAAAAAATTCCAAGCGGGCGGGATTTGAACCTGCGACCTTATGTCTACGTACGACTTACGCTCTTCCAACTGAGCCACCGCCTGTTCTAACCTCGGCGCCGAAATTCTCCACCATATCCCATTTCCCTTATACGTATTATTAATTAACAATATCTCATATATTTTCTCTCTATTCTTCTTTCTATTATTATTCTAAGTGCGAATACTGCTGCGCTCGTACCAAAATCGTATTGTTTCTTGCAGACGCAGTTAATCTCCTTTCCTTGATTGATTGCGGCGAGCTCCGTGGCGTAGTGATCAACAAGCCAGCCTGCAACACAAGGGGGGCCCGGGTTTTATCCAGTCAGATCATGATGGAATACGATCTTTTTCAGATAGATCTGAGTCTTGGATGTTTATCTCTATATAAGTATCTATTATAAAAAATAGTATCGTTGAGTTAGTATCCTACGACACAAGTTCGCAACTTACTGTGGAGCTAGCTTTATTTGTGTGATATGTCCCTATATATTTATTTATTCCCTACATATCTTCTGCATCTCTATTTTGTGGTGCAAACCTGAATAAGCATTGTATTTTTAATGATTCTTACACACGTGTCCTAAGATTTTAAGCGGAGCACAAATTACGTAATACGTGCTTTAATTTAATATATCTATAGGCCTATGTTTATTAATATTTTAACTTAAAAAAAGTGATTTGATTCAATTATTGAATTAAAGGCTGAATTTTCTCTACATTGCATTATCAAATGGTCAGTGGTTTCATCCTAAACTGCTTGTCCGGTGGTTGCAGCTATGGCATCGGGTACGCATGCCCGAACTGCTACTTGCTTTTCTCATTTATCCGAGTAGTATCCCAACACCTTAATAACCTCCCCAAATCTAACAAATTTCTATCCTTACTTAGCTTAAAATGCTTCTGATGGACAGCAGCATCGGCAGCACGAGAAGCCAAAGTAACTGCGCTCGCTAGCTCGTGTAACAAAAAAATTATGCTCTTGGCAATTTTTCTTTTATCTGTGCTATAAGAAATGTCTTATAGCACAGATAAAGGAAAAATTGCGAAGAGCATAATTTTTTTGTGCTTTGCTTCGTTCCAAATTTTAAGATTCTGACGACTTTCTGAACGAAGTGATCGTATAAGGGTTCCGTTTTTTTCTTTTGAGGTACATAACCCTAAAAAGTATTTCCAAGTTTTCCGCCATGCGGAAGAATATCAATTTGAGACGTCAAAAAATAAAACCGTGTCAGGAAAAATACCGCCGTTTATCTTTATTTTTCGTTGCATTCCTCTACGGTGAGCTATTCATTTCATACTTCTGCCGTTTATTACTACGCTTTGTTTCCATTATTATAAGAGGTTGAATAGAAGGCTGAAGGTATTTTAAAGTGAGCACATAATTATATAAATAAATAAATAAAAATAAAATAAATAAATATAAACACAGCCTAAGAACTATCAATCATTTGCAGCTAAAATCAGATTCAAGAAGCACGGTGTGGTTGGCTTATGGAATAAAATGTGTCTAATGAAAGTGTGTTAGCTTATGTGTCTTTTATATCCGCCGTTAACGACAAAATGAAGCAATAGTTACTTTTAATTTTTTTATGTAATTATGTATGTATATATACACTAAGGCAGATGAAGTGATGGAGTATGTCCGCGTGTAAACGCACGTCACACTGAGGGTCCTGAAGCTGGCGTCGTGCCACAATGTTAACTTCGCGTCGTTTGAGGTAAGAGCTCAGAAATAAATAATAATAATAAATTAATATATACGGACAAATCACACAGATTGAGCTAGCCCCAAAGTAAGTTCGAGACTTGTGTTATGGGATACTAACTCAACGATACTATATTTTATAAAAAATACATATATAGATAAACATCCAAGACCCAGGCCGATCTGAAAAAGATCATTTTCCATCTTGACCTGGCCGGGGATCGAACCCGGTCACTCCGTGTCGCAGGCTGGCGTGTTGACCGCTGCGCCACGGAGCTAGTCATGCTTTATTCTGCTAGAAATAGATTGATATATTTCTGTGGGTGAGAGTCCAGTTCGTCTCCATAAAGGTCGCCAGCTTATCTAGCTGGCGACCTTAATGGAGACGAACTTTTGGCCGAAAGGTGTTTTGTATCGCCGTTTTCGCTGGACGATACCCGACACGCGCAACACGTCGCAGTCTTAGTTTTAATTAAGTTTTTATATTATATGTATGTTAGTCTTTACGGTATTTATAATATGGGCCATATTTTGTAAAAAAAAATGTAGATGCCTGAAATTAATGATTTAATAGTATTATTCTCTTTATTCAGCTAAAATCTTTTGTCTAGGTTTTTACAATATTGATATAAAAAGTAAAATATAATACAAAACATATAAACATTATAAAAACATAAACCTAGCTCGTCGCCAGCAGCGGGGCAAGGCGGTTAAGGCTGTAGAGAAAGAAACCTCCTGACTATGCGTGACGTGTCCAGGAGTGCTGCCTTCTGTATTTGGCCCTTGATCCAGCCATCCAGCGAAAGTCTCAAAGTGTTGAAGTGTCCAAGGTGTTGGTCGAGACTCTTCGCTATAAGGCCGTTTGCAGATACGACTATAGGGATAATGATCGTCGAATCCACATCCCAAAAAGCGGTCACCTCGTGGGCCAAGTCAAGGTACCTACTTGCTGAGTTTGTCCTTATATTTTTTTATGTATGTGAGTTTCTTTATTCCACCATAGCTTTCTATCACCATACCTTGGCAACGGATTTGACAAATCTATCGTTAGAATCCGTTTTCGTCATTCATTTTAGTTATTTCCATCTATTTTTACGTCTTTTCATATACTTACATAGACTATAAAACAAATAGAAATAACAAATTTATTGGAAACTAAAAACCTTCTTGCTAACTCTGACTGCTATTGTATGCGTATCGTTTACATTATATTTAAAAGCATTTTATAAAATTCTAAACATCATTTTCAACTTTCCAGCCACTCGGGGGATATCAATTTGAAACGTCAGAATAAAACCGTGTAGAGATGAATGGTACCGAATAATCTTTATTTTTCGTTGCATTCCTCACTGGTGAGAAATTCATTTAATACTTCTGCTTCAGTCTGGCTTTTGTTTCTTCGCTCTGTTTCCATTGGCACTGTAATATTATACAAGCTGGCTGGCGTAGTGTAGGAGTTTTTTATATGAAAGATGATAGATGTAGTGTCGAAGTCAAAGTTTCTGGACGTTTCTGGACGTTCCGTGTCGAAGATGTAATGCCTAATTATTATCTTATAATAATTAGGCATTAATGCCTAATTATTATCTTATAATAATTAGGCATTCGCACTACATCTTTCATGTAAAAAAACCTACAGAACCGATTTTGATAATATAACTGGGACCAATTGGAATGCATATCCTTTCAAATAAAGCAAGCTTTTTTTGGCAAAATTACAGTTTTGTGTCAAACTTTTATTATAAACGAATCCACACTGTAACGTGTTTTCCAAGAGAAATAAAATGATCGCAAATATGATTGGTGTACCTTTTTTAGTTTAAGTGGTCCTATGGCGACTCCATCATCAGACCAGCGCAACGAATCCATATTATTGTATTGTCATCTGATTTACACATGCATGCTAAATTTCAGCTCAATCGGTAACCGGGAAGTGGATCAAATTTAACTTGCAAGATTTGATTACATCAGGACAGGTAGAGTCTGGCTAGTGACAGCTTTCACTAGCCAGACTCTACCTGAACAAAGGGCGGCGATTTCAAAAAATCTACTGCTGGTAACACTGGCTATACACTAAATAAACGAAGTTGATACTGTTAGAATATTTTTATATCAGAAATTAAAATTATATCAATTTCATTTTTTAAACGTTGAGAGCTACATATATATATTTGTATATATCTATTTTAGGTTACGGCGCAATAGTCATTCAATAATTGTCGCATTAATTGCTGTTTTCAATTTGTGAAGACAGTTTGTTATGAAAAAAAATATCTTGGGAAGTTCAGAGATTGCGTCCGTGCGAAGCTTTGGCGGATCGCTGGTGTATTATAATCAGTCAGAGCATAGGTGCGAAAATGAGATCAAAAATACTTTTGAATAGGTATAGATATATATACCATAGGTATATATACCTATGTAAATCATCCTGATAATTGTAATTTTTTTATTATCAGGTCCTTTTTAGTCTCCACTACAGGAGCACGACCCTCTCTGTACTACTAGAGCCATACTTGGCTAGAGCAGCCAGAGCACTTGGCCTACACTCTCCACGCTGGCCAGACGGGTTGGAGAGGTCTCACATGTGTTTATAAGCTTTGTTCAGCTTGTATTTCCTAAGTCTTCTACGACATCCACGGGAAGACTTGGAGTGGTCCTATTCTACTCTGCCGGATACCACACGGCGATAATTGTAAATGATTATTGTAAAATCAGGATTTTATAATAAAACAAAGCTGCTGGCGCATAAAAATTCGAGAAGCCTACTTTGTTAACTTGTTTCCAGTTTGGTTAGGACATTGCAGGCTTCTATCACCTGATTGTCTGATGATTAAGATAATTCCGTGCTTCGGAAGGCACGTTAAGCCGTTGGTCTCGGCTGCCATCTGGTAGTCGTTAAAGTAACCACGTCAGAGGCCGAGGGGCGGTTCTGAAGAACTCTGACACCAGGGTGTGCATGGTCGATTGACCGTGTCACCTACACGAAATGATGATGATGAACTCAACGTCCTTTAGTAAGTTTCTGTAAATAATATATACTTAAAATAATTGTGAAAACTTAAAGTCATCCGGATTTCGAAGTGCTCGTTAATAATACAATGGAAACAAGCTATCAAAATTTAATATTTACGAAGATCAATCATTGAATTAGTGTAGTGAAATGGCGCTCATTAATTCGTTCCGAAGAGTTCAATTAGTGGAGATTGATGTAGATCGTTTGAACCCTCAAGCTAATTATCATGAACTGCCCGATCCAAATTGCCAAAAAGCTTGTAAGGCTGACGAGCTCTGTGGCCTAGTAGTCATAATGGCAGGCTACCACACCGGAGATCCCGGGTTCGATCCCCGATCAGGTTAAGATGAAAAATGATCTTTTTTTATTAGGGTTTCGAACAAGAAACCCTTATAGTTGCGCCATGTCTGTCCATCTGTCCGTCCACATTTTTACTTAGAGTACTATAGAACTGTAATTTTGTATGAATATGTATATTTCTATTGGCCTTTTTCGTTTTTGGCCGTTCGCGTCGGAAGGTATTAATCATGCCGAAAAAACAGTAAAATAAAATCTTTAAAAAAATTGTTTTTAAGGTAGCTCCCATACAAGTAAAAAGGGGAGTCACATTTTTTTTCGCGGCTACTTCAACCTGTGGGGTGTTGTGGAATAGGTCTTTTAAAAATATTGTGAGCTTGTGAAATCGTAGCGGTTTTAATAATAATACATAAAATAAATGCAATGTGTTTACGTTCGACAGCGCGCGGCGCTTGGCGGAACAATAGGAGGCCGCTTTGTACTTATTACGCTCGGGAATCAAAGTAGGTAATATACCTACAAAATTTTGTTACTAGCGCTTGCCTCTACTCGTGGTGGTACCAAAAGGATAATATTTTTTCTAATTTCCCTTGTGTAGTAGGACTTTATAAATCTTTCTTCAGTTACCACCGTCTTATGTGGGTTCGTTTTCAGACGTCAGATAGTGATACGGAACCCTTCGTGCGCGAGTCCGACTAGCACTTGGCAGGTTTTTTAAGTACTACTGGTATTATATTACATAGGTACTGTAAATACGATTTTTTTTTATCTGTCTATTATTAATGTAGTAAAAATATTGATAAACATATTGCATCATAATAATTATAGACCAACAGAACAAAAAAAATATTAATAGTATTGCAGAAATAGGTCAGTATCAACCACTGAACCGAAATAGGTCAGGTCAAGATGGAAAACGATCTTTTTCAGATTGACCTGGGTCTTGCATGTTGATCTGTATATGTTTCTATTATAAAATATAGTATCGTTTAGTTAGTATCCCACGACACAAGTTCTACCTTTCTGATGGGCTAAGTCATTCAAGCAGATACAACATATGAGATTTATAGCGTCCCAGTATGAGATACTGGCAAATCATGCCTAAATCTCATTTTAACTCAAACAAAGAATACTTGAGCTTTGAGAAGGAATTAGTATTTTTAACACGAACAAGGAATGTTCGTGTTTAAAATACAAATCTCTTAGTTTTTCATGCTTATCATATTTTACTTACCAATGAACTGATATTACCTTTCCTATGTTGAGAGACGCACAATATTTCCCACATTTTTTTAAATCACTTGACTTGTAGTCGTAGTTACATGCAACTGATATAACACTCCGAGTTTTATTAAATTTTTATTTACATAGCCGGGTTGTGCGCTATGCAGCATAACAAAAAAATTACATTGTAGGTGTAAAAAATTGTTTTTTCAGTTTATATAAAAACTAGCTGTTGGTCGTGACTTCGTCCGCGGCGATTTCTGTTATTGTCATTAATTAGTTTTTATAGATCCGTGGTATAGATGAATAATTCTCCCTAGTTTTCTAAACATTTTTATTGATGTTTCGCTCCCATTGGTCACAGGGTGATGTTTTATAACCTAAAGCCTTCCTCAATAAATGAACTATCCATCACAAAAATATTTTTTATATTTGAACCAATAGGTCTTGAGATTAGCGCGTTCAAACAAACAAACTCTTGAGCTTTATAATATTAGTATAGATAAATGTATACGTTTAGTCTCTATTGAACCAAAAAAAACATATCGGTGGTCTAACTAGATAGCAATGTAACCGGAAACATGCTCAAATAAGCTGAAATAAAAATGAGAAATATTAAAGGAAATTGTTACTTATTATCTAGTGTTATATAAAATACATCTGACCAGAAATCTATCTTATTATCTACTATCTTATTTCCACGGAGCAATACAGTCATTTCCTCTGAAGAAATTTTCGCAGGAACGTTAGTCGCTGTGAAATTGCAGTTATTTCTGGTCCCACCAACTGGATACGTGCGGTAAGAAACAGATCAAAGTTTATTTTGCGAGCAGAAAAGTTTGACCAAAATAATGCTTTTGGTTTGGATGCCGTGACATATTCGCCCGTTCCCTCGACTTGCTTTTGCTTCTTTTACGACCTGCGCATAAAGAGAAGTAGTTGTATATTCTATGTCTTTTCTTTTTTTCCCAAAACACCACGTAAGAGGAGCATAAAGTTCCAAATTTATATTTTTAGTAGTATTGTGATAGTGGCTCAGTGTAATCTTTTAAAATGATTATTATAAATAAATAAATAAGGACAAAACACACAGATTGAGCTAGCCCCAAAGTAAGTTCGAGACTTGTGTTATGGGTTACTAACTCAACGATACTATATTTTATTTTATAACAAATACATATATAGACAAAACATTCAAGACCCAGGCCAATCTGAAAAAGATAATTTTCCATCTTGACCTGACCGGGGATCGAACCCGGAGCCCTCGTGTCGCAGGCTGGCGTGTTAACCACTGCGCCACGGAGCTCGCCATTATTGAAGTAAAAACTTCTTTAGCAGCGTTGTGCACTGTTTGGGAGGGATAAGAATGTTAAACTCGCGTCAGGACACCTAACCTGATCGAAAATTCGTAAGACGGATACGTGACATTCCCAAATTATCAAAAAATGCACAACGTTAAGCGAGTGCCGGGCGAACGGAAAACGTCGCTACTGCGCATGACATTAGGCTGTGCAGAACCATTCGGCGATTAGGAAAAAGATGAAACGTCTTACTATTTTTATATTTATAACAAAAATAAGAAAGGGGGCGACCTCCGAGACGTTCATACAAATATTGTCATGTGAGAATTATTGTTTTAGACGTAAAAGATACAAAGTTTTCATGAAAAATGCTTTTAGATATCATCATCATCATCATCAGGTCTTTTTAGTCTCCACTACAGGAGCACGACCCTCTCTGTACTACTAGAGCCATACTTAGCCAAAGCAGTTTTAGATATCATACCGTATATATATCATTTTTAAATTTCATATGTATCTATTTCAAATTCTAACAAGGGAGCGATTCAAGGATTGATCTAAATTATACAAATACTTTTTATGCAATACCGTCCTAATGTTCAAGTTTTCACTTCTGTCGACACTCACGAAGAGCAACCAGTTTTTTTTTCAGTATTACTACGGTAATGGTTCAGTGGTTTTAGAGCTCAGACCTATGAGCTTCTGTTCCTGTAATACTCTCTATATAAATACAATTAAACTAAGAAATAAAATATGGCGAAAAATTTTTCAAGCGGGAGAAATTTGAACCTGCGACCTTAAGTCATTGTGAATTCAAAATATCCTTATCCTTATTCTTATCCTTACTAATATTATAAATGCGAAAGTGAGTTTGTTTGTTTGTTTAGCTTTTACGCCGTAATTACTGAACCGATCATCATGAAATTTGCATACAAGTTCTCTTGAGGACGCAGAAGGAAAAAGTACTATTCCCGAGGGATCGACATTGACGTGGGCGGAGCCGCGGGCGACAGCTAGTAACACATAAGTATTGCAATGAAAAAATATACCATTATTTCAAGGCGAAAATAGATATTGCACGCGTTTATTTCCACACAATGACAAACAAGAGATAAGCTCTTAAATGTCAAAAAGAGAGTAAGATCGCAAAAAGACGCTGCGATCGTGAATTAAGCTGTCGCCTGTATGTTACACAAATTGCACCATTCATCACATTAACGTAACGTGTCAGGAAGTTTTCTCCTTTGCCACTAATATACGGGAGTTGCCGTTGCAATTATTCATACACACATGTGCGGAAAACTCTCTTTACTGCCGTCTTGATAATGTTCTTTTCCTTGTGTTGTCGAGCCAGGAATATCTGCGTGCATAAAACTTTTGATCAACCAATTTGTCGAGATTTACAAACAAATGGTTGAAATTGCAACCAGGTTATTGTATACTTAGACATTACACATAATCGCTAGTTGGTTTGCAAAACCGCACGGTTTTCTAAAACAGCTGCAAGATTGTCAATTCCATACGTTTTATAAAATTACTAATGTAGTAGGCCTAACTAGACGTTAGTCTAGACGTTTTACAAAACTGTGCTATTTTGTAAAATAACTGCCGATTATAATATGGGCAGGATTGTCATTTTTACAAAACGACTACTCTAACGGCTGCATCATTTAGATATTTTAAAATAATTTGCTATTTTCTAAAACTATTACTGGTTAATACTCGTAGGTAGCTGTATCTTCTATTTTAGGATCAGTAATTGCCGATTGATCGAACCACTTAGCAATTTTATGTAACGTCTAATTATACAATCCATCTGTGACATATGTATGTCATGGCTCATTCAAAGGTATCAGACGTCACATACATATTATGACGTTTTTATTCTTTACTGCCATTCCCAGACATAACCTAATTCCACAAGACTCTCATTCCAGGTTTAGCGCGATGGTAGGTGTTTAGGTGTAAAACGAAAAAAAAAACACTACCACAGGTGAAGTGGTAGTGTTTTCTTTAGTTAGATTTTCGCAAATTCGGTAATTGGGGAAAATCTAAGAAATAACGTCAATCTAAGAAAGCAACAGTTCCGTACCGTACATCAACAGGAAAAAAACGGGACCCTTATTTTAGAAACTGTTTGTCTGTCCGTCTGTTTGTCTGTCAAGACTCTTTTTCTCAGGAACGCGTGGAGTTATCAAGCTTAAATTCATATACTTTGACTTTATTTATATACCTACTCAGGTCTATTGTCTCTAAAAGCTGTGAAAAAATCAAACTTCTAAGCCAACGAAATCAAAAGATACAGCCGTTTATGCCGCTAATTTTCGACATTCGCAAGGGAATTAAGACCTATAGGGTACTTCCCGTGAACTCAGAATCTTGAAATTTGATATGAAGCAACGTCTTATAGCACAAATAAAGTAAAAATTGCGAAAAGCATAAATTTTTAGTTACATTATATAATTAAAATATTTTGAATAATTTTAATTTATTATTGTATAATGGTACTGAAACCATCGTCCGACTCGCGCTTGGCTGTTTTTTTCTTTTCTCCCGGACCAGCATGTAAAATTTTGATTACTTAGGTATTCATTTCAGTGCAACAGAAATAATTTTCTGACTGTTGAGAGTAGAAGTAAAACAGATATTCTACCTTTGGGCTAGATGACATAATACATAGGTATTATCACGTAAAGACTTGTGGGATAAAGATCCCTTACGGGGTGGATAGAGCCTAAGGCCTTAGAACCCTAAAAGCCAAAATTACCCAAAATGTTTCTTCTCTTACAAATAAAAAAGAAATTATAAAGTTTTTGTTAAATTCAGTAAAATTAATAAAAAGAACATAAATAATTTAATTGCGAAATGTACACGTATGGCTGTGAAGTTATTTGCCGAAGGACTAAAAAAGGTGGTGAGATTTTTTTACGGTGAACAGCGAACAGGAGAAACCGAGCTTAGGCAATCCCTTTTAACACTTCAAATTTACATTGAATCTGAAATACTAAGGAATAATCTGTGATAAAAAGAATAGAATTTAAAGCAAATTCAACAGCCATAATCCCAGTCCATAAGCCGGCCTCGGATAACCAATGAAAGAGGACATATATTTTGAGGTTTTTCCATCCCATTTCCTTCAGTTGCCTTCTCTGAATCATACGGGTAGGTATTTTTGTGTGTTTTTTTTTTTCATTCACATTGCTATTTTGATAAACTCTTATTAAATTAACAAATAAAATATGGCTTTAAATTGCACGCGGGCGGGGTTTAAACCACGGAAACAATGGAGCAAGGAAGAAATTTATAATTAATTTTAATAATTTTTAATTAAATCCTAACTAATATTATAAATGCGAAAGTGAGTTTGTTTGTTTGTTTGTTACGCTTTCACGTTGTAACTACTGAACCGATCATCATGAAATTTTGCATACACGTTATCTGGGATATGGAGAAGGACATATGGTACATTTTATCCCGGGAAAAATTACTGTTCCCGAGGGATCGACATTAACGCGGGCGGAGCCGCGGGCGAAAGCTAGTACAAAAATAAAATATGGTGAATTAATTTCAAACGGGCGGGATCTGAACCTACGACCTTAAGTCTAGGTCGCAGATTCAAATCCCGCCCGCTTAAAATTTTAGCACCATATTTTATTTTTTTATATAGGAGTATATCAAGATAGCATTATGAATTCAAAATACAAACACTTAAAAATAAAAAATATACATAATATTGGTGTTATACCGGCAATAGATATAATAATTCTGTGAAAAGTTCATTATAATAAAAACAGCTCTATGAGGGATGAATGGACGAACAGCGCATGATTAGTAAAGGGTCCCGTTTTAACCCTTAGCGTACGTTGCTTGTAATCTCTTTTTACATACATAGTATCACGTCTTTTTCCCTTGCGGGGTAGACAGAGCCTAGGTCTTTAAGACCCGAAAGCCACATTTATCATGTTGGTGGGCATTAGATGGAAAACGGAATCAAAATAGTGATGTGTTGTAAACCGCATCGCCTATTAACATGATTCCTCGGAATTCTGCCCGTTCCCTCGGCTTATACGATCTGCGCGTGAAGAGAGGCAGGTGGTACATTCTACGTTTTTTCTTTTCTCCCAGACCAGCATGGACTCTTCTATGCTGCATTTACCTCATAGCTTCGAATCAACCAAATATAACTTTTTAAAATCACAAAAAGAGATGCCATGCTGGTGGCATCTCTTTTTGCGATTTTAAATTCCCATTAAAACTAAAATATTATGTTCCGAAGTAGAAAAAAATATTTTTCTGTATAGGTTTACAGACGATATTACTATACAATGGATATTACTTCCTCTCCTACGCCGCACCGGTAGTGTCCGGTCACGTGGCAGTATATAATGGCAATATAGTGGCAGTCTTACGAATTTTCGATCAAGTCACGTGTTCTGACGGGAGTTTAACATTTTTTACCCATCCCAAAAAGTGCACAAAGCCGTTAAATAAGTTTTCACTTAAAAGAAAAGTTGAAAATAGTAAAAACTGTATGAAGCAGAACAGTCATAATCCCATTCCGTAAGCTGAACTCGAATATCAAATGAAAGAGGACGTAATTTTGAGATTTTTCCATCCCACTAGTTTCGGTTGGTCTTTTGTTTATTTCTGTCTTTGTTTGTTTTCCACGATAGTATGAATAATGCGGGTAGGTATTGTTTTACTATTCATCGAGTTTTCAGGAAAAAAGAGAAGCAAAATAACAAAATTCTCTTTAAATGAGTCAAATTCCATTGGGTAGTATTTAATCCTATAACTATAAATCTCCTTTTTTCCAACTAAATATTCAAAAGTCGCACCAAAAATACTGACTGGCACACTAAATAAATCATCATCATCATCATCAGGTCCTTTTTAGTCTCCACTACAGGAGCACGAACCTCTCTGTACTACTAGGACCATACTTGGCCAGAGCAGCCAGAGGACTTGGCCTACACAATAAATGTAATTCTATAACTAAAAATCACCTTTTTGCAAACAAAAAATTAAAAACTCACACCAAAAATACTGACTTGCACACTAAATATGCACAGAAAATAAATTTAATACTATAACTATAAATTCTAACTTAACATACCGAACCTACTTTTCCGGCAGCAGCTCGTTTCCGATGGCGATTCGTTTTGCGATGTGGTTGCAGTTCTAACCTAACCTACTTTTCTGGTAGCAACTCGTTTCTGATGGCGATTTGTTTTCTGGTAGGGTCGCAGTTCTAACCTAACCTACTTTTCCGGCAGCAGCTCGTTTCTGATGGCGATTCCTTGAGAGATATATTATATAATGCATATTTATAAACCAATTTTAGAAATTCAGTTGGAAGATTAGATAAATTTATTAGTGTGCAAGTCAGTATTTTTGTTAGACAATATGTATTTTTGATGTAAAACTGGTAAAAAAGGTCACTCGTTATAATATTTGTGTAGACTATAGTACGTTATATTCAACATACCGATATACATACGAATGAGTGATGAGATGATAAGCGCTATGTTCGGTCTTCGACTAAAAGCGTATCTGTTTAATATGTGATGTAGTGTGGAGAGATAATTGTTATCAATATTACGTTCCGTTGACAGCCCTTTGATTGTGGGCAATAATTATACACTTTCAAGACCTCTGTGTCTCAGTAGTAGTGCAAGTATCTTTGAATTTAAGCATCCTGGGTTCGACCCCGGCCTAAAAAAAGCTTAGCGGCGCGGCGACGATGTGCACATTTTGGGAAGGGTAAAAAATGTTAAAATCGCGTCAGGAGTACACATGACCTGATCGAAAATTCGTAAGACGGACATGTGACCTGAGACGGCTGGCGCTGCGTAGGAGAGGGAGTAATATCCCCCTCTCTCGAGTGCAACCCGTCGTTTCTTTTTTCAGCTTGGCCTAGATCTCGTCTAGCTCCGTGGCGCAGTGGTCAACACGCCAGCCTGCGACACGGAGTTACCGGGTTCGATCCACGGCCAGGTCAAGATGGAAAATGATCTTTTTCAGATTGGCCTGGGTCTTGGATGTTTATCTATTATATGTATTTGTTATAAAATATAGTATCATTGAGTTAGTATCCCATAACACAAGTCTAGAACTTACTTTGGGGCTAGCTCAATCTGTGTGATTTGTCCGTACCTATATATTTATTTATTTATATTTATCTCTGATTCTTTTTGTATAAATATCTATTACAAAATATAGTATCGTTGAGTTGGTATCCTATGACACAAGTCCACAACTTGCTGTGTCATATTTTATCCCTAAATATTTATATTTATTTATTTTGAGTTATCTTGAGGAAAAGTATCCGTGAATAAATCTAAGTGTTCATTGGCGTTCTTCTATACTAGTTTTAAAGATAATATAAAAAGATATAGTATTTTCGACGTTCACAAGGGAATCAAACCTTGTTTCCTTATATGTAATTCTCAATTATTATATATGTATATAATTTTTTTAATTTTTATGTACACTACGCCAACCCAGCCACACTCTTTCACTCTTTCCCTTTCACTGTCTTCTACCCAAAGGTTGGCTGGAAGAGATTGCTTTCCGTGATAAGCCTTCTTTGTACTTCATACATACATACATAGATCACGTCTTTTTCCCTTGCGGGGTAGACAGCACCTAGGTCTATAAGACCTTATGGCCACATTTAGCATGTCCGAGGGTGTGTAGATGGAAAACGGAATCAAATAGTGATGGGTTGTTAGCCGCATCGCCTATTGACATGATTGCGCAGATTTTAGCCCAATCCCTCGGGCCATCGCAATGCTTTGTTTTAATTAGACAGTCGGATTCCCCTTGTCCGTGCCAGTTCTGAGCTGACCGTTGAACGGCGGTCGTACAGAACCGCGCCGATCGCGCACGAGACGAAACCGACACGGCCTTACGGCTAGGAAGATCCGCTTAAGGCCGGAACGCGGGTCCGGCTTCCGCCGCACGCATCCCGAGAGACACGCACGGCATCGACCAGGCCCGGCACCGGTCGCATCCGCTTCCCGTCCAAACCCGACACGCCCCGGTCCTCAGAGCCAATCCTTATTCCGAAGTTACGGATCCAATTTGCCGACTTCCCTTACCTACATTATTCTATCGACTAGAGGCTCTTCACCTTCGAGCTTTTACGATCTGCGCGGGAAGAGAAACAGCTGGCACATTCTACGTTTTTTCTTTTCTCCCAGACCAGCATAGAAGAGTGTTTGTACTTCATGTTATACCTAATTCTTATATTGTTATTACTTTTATGTGAAGGTGCAATAAGGTTTCATCATTCATTCATTCAAACCTGGAGCCCCTCGGGTAGCTGGATACCTCGCACAAAGGATGACGTCATATATCTACTCAATATATATAATCAAAAGCATTGATATGTATTCTATTTTAGACCTTATCACATTGACCTAAGTTCCGATGTGTATCATCAATGATCGTGTCGTGACTGTACCTCTACGAATATAATGTAGAGAAGAGATAGTTAATTGTAATTAAAACAGCGCTTTGATCGTGCGCGGAAACATGCATGTGCGGTAATGAGTTTCAATTAGAAGGGGGATACGAAGAGGGGTCGACCTTCACCCATCCTTTAACTCAATGAAAAATTATATATCAAGTTATCCTAACTAATATTATAAATGCGAAAGTGAGTTTGTTTGTTACGCTTTCACATTGTACATAACTACTGAACCGATCATCATGAAATTTTGCAGACACGTTATCTGGGGTACGAAGAAGGACATAGGGTAGATTTTATCTTTGAGGCTAATTAAATCATACTTGGTAAATAGAATACAAAAAGTTAGTTTTAATGGAGTTAAATCAAGTGGGACGTCTGTCAAAATGGGAGTTCCTCAGGGATCTATCTTGGGGCCCTTATTATTTCTCATTTATATTAATGATTTGCCATTCTACGCCTGTGCCTGTAAAGCTGTGTTATTTGCTGATGACACATCACTTGTTTTTCAAGTTGATAGACAGAAGACAAATTTTGACGATGTAAATGACACTCTCGCTCAGGTATTAGATTGGTTTACAGCTAATAATCTCCTGCTAAATGCTAAAAAACTAAATGTGTCAAATTTTGTACCCCCAACGTTAGGCATGTGCCCACAAAAATAGTTGTTAATGATGAAGTGGTAGAATTTGTTGACTCGACAAAATTTCTAGGAATAACTCTCGACTCGAAGTTACAATGGGGTCCACATATTACAGCTCTTGCTGGTAGACTAAGCTCCGCGGCATACGCCGTTTGGCGAATAAGACAACTGACAGATGTCGAAACAGCACGTCTTGTTTACTTTAGCTATTTCCATAGTATAATGTCTTACGGGATATTGCTTTGGGGAAATGGTGCAAACGTCAACAGCATTTTCGTTCTGCAAAAGCGTGCTATTCGATCAATTTATAAACTAGGGGCTAGGGATTCTCTTAGAAAGTATTTAAGGAAACTGGAATTTTAACGGTTGCGTCACAATACATTCTTGCTAATATACTGCACGTACATCAAAATATTCACAAATATGTTAAGAATTGTCATGTTCATACATACAATACTAGTAACAAAAATAAACTAGTTAATGAAGCTTTTAGACTACAGAAAACTATGAATACATTCTTAGGGCTTAGTATTCTTTTGTATAATAAAATTTCTGACAATATTACAGCTTTGCCATTTCCGAAGTTTAAAGACGTTACAAAAAATATATTATTGTAAAGAGCTTATTATGGCATTAATGATTATTTCGTTGATAAGAATGCTTGGAGTCGAGACCTCGAGTGATATGCAGGACTTCTCTAAACGCTTTTATTTTAATTTTACTTATAATTGTATTTTTTTTTTTGTTGCTGCTCTTTTATTTTGTATAATTGTCTAAAATCAACTCTCAATTATAAAACATGTATATGTTTGCGGTCAACGACTGTCGACAATTAGTTTTCGAGTTTTGTGCTTGAGATCGAGTAAGTCATGCTCACTAAAATGTTCAAACTGGTAGCGGCGTTGTGTGTCGGGTCGTCGAGTTCCCTCTAATATGGTTGAGCTCAGCGATGGCTGATCCATGCGTCAACTCGTGAACGGGTGCTGCCAGGGGGGACAGGTCTGCTCGGGCTCTTTGAGACTTCTATCTATCTTTGAGACTTTTATCATATCTGTTGTTGTTGGACGCTCAATCGCTAACATAACGTGTTCCACAAAAATATGTAAATTAAAATTGTATATAACATGACATCAGAAAAAAAAGAAAAGAAAAATATTAAATATCATACAAAGCCCTTCAGGCAAGTAGGCGACCAATACTGTTGAAAAGAGTTTCTTTCGGCGTCTTCTTCTCTGCAGTGGTTGGTTCCGAAACGCTAGTAGTTTGTAGCTATTGAACAATAATTAATAATTAGAATATAATACAATAAGTATTATTTAAAATGTGAATTGACGTGAAAAAGTGCCTGAAAAGGCCTATTTTCTGAATAAATCTTTGAATCTTATCCCCGGGAAAAGTACTGTTCCCGAGGGATTGATATTGACGCGGGCGGAGCCGCGGGCGAAAGCTAGATATATTATAAAATACATTGTGAGATTGGAAATGCAATTTTTCTTCTTTGTTTATATGGAATTTTTAATACAATAGTGTACAACCGCCTGGGATTTTTTTTTTTAATTTTTTGACTGTTTGATTAGGTATACTTTCGCCTTTATATCTATAGCTTTCGCCCGCAGATTTGCTCGCGTCAACGTCGTTTGGGAAAAGTAGTTCTTACCAGGATCGAATGGTAAACAGTCCACTCAGACGTCCGCCCGCTTGCATATGAGTACTTTGACACCTAAACGTCCCGGCAAGCGCAAAATAAAACGCAAACGCTGCGAAATTTTCAACAATATTTATCTTTACGGCGTGAAAGCGTAATAAACTATCAAACAAACTCACTTTCGCATTTATAATATTAGTTTGAAACTTTGGAAATATGGATAGTGATTATACCGTTTTGGTTCGATTAGTTGCCAATTTCTTTATCACGATGTTTGACAAAACAGCGTCTTTGCAAATATACATACATATTATGACGATTAGTAAAATTAGTAAAATTTTATCCCTTATGGGGTCGATAGAGCCCAGGGCCCCAAAGACCACGTTTAGCGTGTTGGTGGCATATTTGTATTGAATATATTTCTCTATACCTAGACTCTGGCCTTGTTACTAATCTGATTCGTATTTATCTTATCATCATCATTTCGTGTAGGTGTCACGGCAATCGACCATGCACAACCTGGTGTCATAGTTCTTCGGAACCGCCTCTCAGCCTCTGACGTGGTTCCTTTAACGACTACCAGATGGCAGCCGGGACCACCGGCTTAACGTGCCTTCCGAAGCACGGAATCATTTTAATGATCAGAAAATCAGGTGATTCAAGCCTGCAATGTCCTACTAAAAACAACTAAGCTAAGTATGCTTCCCATGAGAATCGAACCCACGACCCCCGGGTCAACAGGCAAACGCCTTAACCACTGGACCACGGAGGCTGTCGATGTTGATGATTTATCTTATCAAAGCTCACTATCACATAAACTATCTATACTTTAAAATAAGAAGCCTATGTTTATCATACGATGAACATAGGCTACAGAATAAAATACCAAAACCTACCCGTGCGAAGCCGAGACGTGCCGGTAATGCTAAATAAGCCTCTGTTATTACAACTTTTGGCTCTGACTACCCCATAAAAGGTATAGACGTGATTAAGATTTTTTTTTCATTCATAGATAAAAAATATAATATTTACAAAAATTTATAATATTCACAAAAATGCGCTATAATAAAAAAAAAAACAATTCATTCAAACAAAATATAACAGCGCCGGATGAAATGGAACAAAAAGACGATATCTGGCAATAAAAATGTAAATATTAAATGTTTGCAAAATACATTTCGTTTCCCCAAATATTTAAGAGCAAGAAAGTCATTAGAATAACAGCAGCATCAGTGTCGTAGGAACTAAAGCTCAGAATGTCATATTCATGTAAAAATATATTTATACTTAGTCCATATATTGGGAATTGATGCACATTTTTTGCAACATATAAAATGTGTGAGGTGTTTAAGAAATAAAATATATAGGTATATGTTATAGATCAAGTGACAAATTGAGCATTACACATAATTCTCGGTCATTATTAAAAATGCCAATATGAGAGTGCAGTTTGATAACAATTATTGAAATAATCAAATTGACATTATATCTATTGTCCATCACCTTTTGGGCAGAATAATACAAACATATTTAATTACTATTTTCTTTTATTATTATCATCACTTAACTTAAAATAAGGTAAATGTTTAACAATTTAAATAACTAGACACATTATTTGGTATAATTAGCAATTATTTCTACGTTAAGACACTAGTTTTTGCGTCTAAAATTTAAGGAAAGTCATATTAATTAAGATATAGCTAACAAAATACATAACATTTAAAACAAAAAATTTACAACATATCTTTGTTTTAAAAAAGTTTTTGTTTAATCAAAACGCGTCAGACTCAGATACACATTCAAAAAACTCGAAGTTTTAAGACATTTTTGTCGTAAATGTGATGTTTATAGCGTTCTTCTTTTAAAAACACACCTTTTGGTGATTATTTTATAACATTTTGGCAGGACTGCAATGGTAATAACTACTGTGTCTGTGGCCAATGAGCCTATCCCAAAGGAAAATGGCTGGTTTTATTTTATTATCAATCGATGCCGCTCTTCAACATATTTACATTGTCACAAATAAAATTAAAACTTTATGTTATGTTTTAAGACCCTTTTGTCGTTAATGTGATGCATAAAGCGTTGTTGTTATAAAAGCATGCTTTCTGGTCGTTGTTATTTAATACTATGGCAAGACTGCAATGGCAGTCGTTACGATGCGTCTGTGGCCAATGAGCCCCTCGTAAAAGCAAAATGGCTGGTTTTGTTTTATTATTAATCGATGCTATTCTTCTATGAGCGTTTTGCATTCTGGTTATGAATATTATGGATTTAATGTCTTCAGTCTCTGACTTACTCGGGGATATGAAATGGCATGATAAATTCATCGTTAAAATATGTTAATGTGCAAATTATGCTGTACTTTTACTCGACTACGGCAAAGCAATAAGGTTATGATTTTGTCATTTATTTGTTTAATAATTTTATTTATTAGTATGAAACACATTGGGATATTTATACCGGCCTATGAATTTGTGGGTGGTACTCACAAATTCTTAAGTTCTTTCATATTCATGATATATGTAACGGTACCGTAATATCAAAAAAATAATTAATCCTGAGAGTAAAAAAATAAAACAATAAATGTTCTCAGAAAATGCAAAGAAACGAAAAAAAACTCGAATCCGCAAGTTCTTTTTTATGATTATGTAATTTTTTTTAGTTTTTTATTAATATTTACACTTTAATTACTCAAAAAACGTAAGTTGCAATGTTTATTAATTT
Source organism: Elegia similella (assembly GCA_947532085.1). Classification (NCBI taxonomy): domain Eukaryota; kingdom Metazoa; phylum Arthropoda; class Insecta; order Lepidoptera; family Pyralidae; genus Elegia; species Elegia similella. The sequence goes on along the minus strand of OX383926.1, from coordinate 4,971,187 downwards.
GGTTGTTATTTATAGTAGCATTTTCTTTGTCATCAATGTTACACGGAATCTTATGTATTTCAAAATAAAATGCTCACAATTTTATCCTACTTTAATTTATTTCGGTTTCAAAAACTATCGGCTCTGGTCTATTATTATTACGAGCCAGTAACAAATATCCCAGAGTTGGGCAGAGGCCTCTTTCTTTCTTTTCCATGTCAGTCTGTCTGTTGCTTTTGTTGACCATTTTTTGTCGTAGCTATTTATTCATATTCATTTATTTATCGCACACATGTAATACATAATATAAAAATGATACAAAGCACCGATAATATGTCATTTACATGTACCCTGTCAGGGTGCCGCGATATAAATTTACAACACATTATTAAATAAAATATTAATTGGAATGTCAAAATTTATATAAGTCAAAGCATTAAAGTTAGTCAAAATTAAAAAACATTACTTATCAAATTTTTTTTTTTTTATTTTAGCTATTAAGTTCATCGCACCATCTAGTTCTGGGTCGGCCACGCCCCCGTTTGCCATTGGGTCTCCACTCTGTTATTATCTTGGCCCAGCAATTATCGGGCATCCTCATGACGTGTCCAGCCAAGTCCCACTTCAAACCTGCTGCCCGTAGCCACGTCGACATTCGAGTCTGGGAGCGCAGTGTGGCCTTCCATACGATAAACCAGTTTTACTTCCAGCATATTGCGCCGACAAACCTTCAGTTTGCCCTTCTGGATGTCAGTCAAAGACCAAGTTACGACTATATAACCTTTAAAACATAAGTAGAGAAGCAGCAGTACAGCAAATTCAAATGCCCGGACAAAGTGGGAGCGGATTGCTAATATCCTTATTTATACGCCAATGTGAAAAATGCTCAATCGAGTAGAGTGCTTGCATTCGCTGGTGCAGCGCATCTATGTACTGCCAATCATCTATCAAGCTAAACATTACAACTCCGAAATGAACTCTATTCCAATGCAATACCGCACGTAAAGATATCAGATTGTCGTGTTTGATGTAAACGTGAGAGTACTATGACTGAAACCAATTCTCTCGGATGGCTCGATGCATGTCATCCGAATTGAAGTTATACGGGCTTGGATGCGTTTGTTTTTATTTTTATAAGGGGTCTATTGTCATGTGTAGATAAATAAATAAAATAAATAAATATATACGGACAAATCACACAGATTGAGCTAGCCCCAAAGTAAGTTCGAGACTTGTGTTATGGGATACTAACTCAACGATACTATATTTTTATAACAAATACATATATAGATACACATCCAAGACCCAGGCCAATCTGAAAAAGATCATTTTCCATCTTGACCTGGCCGGGGATCGAACCCGGTCACTCCGTGTCGCAGGCTGGCGTGTTGACCGCTGCGCCACGGAGCTAGTCAAAATTTCCCAGATTGACCTGGGTTTTGGATGATTATCTATAAAAGTATCTATTATAAAATAAAGTATCGTTGAGTTAGTATTCTACGACACAATTACACAACTTACTGTGGGGCTAGCTCAATGTGTGTGATATGTCCCTATATATTTATTTATTAATCTAGAAGAGACAAATGTAGAGGTAAATTATACATATAAACCTTTAGAATCACTCGATCTATTGCTGAAAATTGCAATAAATTCCGTTGAGTAGTTTAAAAGATCTAAGCGAACAGACAGATGTTAAGGATTTTTTACGGTTCGCTACCTACTCCACCCATCGTCTAGTAGGTACCCCATTGTCCAGCGCTCGCTCTTTACCGCTCACTTCCGAGGCCTCTATCGTGCCACACAGCGAGCACAGCCACAATGAGTAACATCATCATCATCATCATCAGGTCCTTTTTAGTCTCCACTGCAGGAGCACGACCCTCTCTGTACTACTAGGGCCATACTTGGCCAGAGCAGCCAGAGGACTTGGCCTACACTCTCCACGCTGGCCAGACGGGTTGGAGAGGTGTCTTAGATGTTTATAAGCTTTGTTTAGCTTGTATTTCCTAAGTCGCCTTCTACGACATCCACGGGAAGACTTGGAGTGGTCCTATTCTACTCTGCCGGATACCACACGGCTAACAATGAGTATGCTGTTTTGTTATTGTTTAAACAATGGATAAACACAAATGGTTAGTAAAATAAATTTTACGACGGATAAAATTACAAAGGCCAGGGATGTCATCCTCAGCTGCTTGTCTGGTTGCAGGTACGGCCTCCCGAGCTGCTACTTGCTTTTCCATCATTCATCTGAGTGAGAAGTATCCCAATACCTTCTTTTTCCACCCATATCTAACAAATTCCTATCCATCTTCAGCTTAACTAGTTCCGATGGGCAGCGTCAAACGCACTAGAAGCCAAAGAAACTGCGCTCGGCAGCCGGCCTGCCAAGCGTGGGAGCATGGCAATACCCTCCCTTAATCCTGCCTTAACAGCCTCCGTGGTCCAGTGGTTAAGGCGTTTGCCTGTTGACCCGGGGGTCGTGGGTTCGATTCCCACCGGAAGCATACTTTGTTTAGTTGTTTCCAGTTTGGTTAGGACATTGCAGGCTTGAATCACCTGATTGTCTGATAATAAAGATGATTCCGTGCTTCGGAATGCACGTTAAGCCGGTGGTCCCGGCTGCCATCTGGTAGTCGTTAAAGGAACCACGTCAAAGGCCGAGAGGCGGTTCCGAAGAACTCTGACACCAGGGTGTGCATGGTCGATTGACCGTGACACCTACTCGAAATGATGATGATGAATACCCTCCAGGAATAAAACGAAGAATCCTTAAGAGAGACCTTTGTCTACCAGTTGATTATTTACGGCTGTAATGATGATGGTGATAATACGTAATGTATCAAATCGATAAAAAATCTAAAATAAAATATGTTGAACTTCGTTCGAAAGAAAAATATGTAACAGAAAACAAAGATTATATTTCGCCAAATAAGTTAAGAGGTTAGTGACTTCCACGAGGTGTGATGATTGATTACCGAAAACAGTTCAATGACACCAGTTCTTTTGGACAACATCCAACATTTTGTTTGCAAGATCTGATTTATTCGGTGACTGTCACGCATCGTATGTCAAAATATACTTTATTATGCTAATCGTAGCTTTTAGGTCCTATAGACCTAGGCTCTGTCTACCCCAAGGGAAACAGCCGTAATTGCATCTATATATGTAGTTTATTTAAGCTTAGGTACACATTAATTTAAGTAGTGGTAGAGCCACGCTACAGGCAAAATTCATTTTTGCTAGTAGCATGCATGGGCCGGCTTGTCCGGGGAAGTACCACACACTCACAGAAAATCGACATTTGAGTAGAAGTTTTACCGTTTCTATGCTTCGTTCGGTGAGTGAGAGAGCCATCCTTCTCGCTCTTCCCCCATGTCCCCCATTTTTCCTTACTCCCAATGTCCTCCCCCAACTCCTTAAAAGGCCGGCAAAGCTCCTGTCACACTCTGGTGTTGCAGTTGGGCAGCTTTGATCGCTTACCATCAGGTGACTCGCTTGCTCTATTGCCGCCATATAACATATAAAAAACATTAAGTTTAGCCGTGTGGTTTCCGGCAGAGTAGAATAGGACCACTCCAAGTCTTCCCATGGATGTCGTAAGAGGCGACTTAGGAAATAAAAGCTAAACAAAGCGCATAAACATCAATGAGACCTGTCCAACCCGTCTGGCCAGCGAGGAGAGTGTAGGCCAAATGCTCTGTCTACTCTGGCCAAGTATGGCTCCGGTAGTACAGAGAGGGTCATGCTTCTGCAGTGGAGACTAAAATGACCTGATGATAGATAGACAGATAGATAGACACATTAAGTGATTTAACTATTCAATCAATCAATCAAATATTTATTGCTCTCCATAATATTACAAATCATAAATACAATACAATTATTGTAGGTAGTGATTAACATTATATTCTACAGTGTAACATTATGGGCCTAGCAATATGAGAGGTATAGAGGCCAATTTTTATATTAATATTTCCCCAACAACTAAACTTGCGTGCATTATTACTTAATTTATAAATATTATTCTTATATTATTCAGTTCTATCCAAGGAGGAGTGGTCCCTTTAGGCACGGAACCCAAAAAAAAAAAATGTTTCTATATTTACGTCATTTCAATTCTATATTCTAATGGAACATATAACAAACGGACAACGGACACACGGACAAATCACACAGATTGAGCTAGCCCCAAGGTAACTTCGAGACTTGTGTTATGGGATACTAACTCAACGATACTATTTTTTTATAACATATACATATATAGATAAACATTCAAGACCCAGGCCAATCTGAAAAAGATAATTTTCCATCTCGACCTGGCCAGGAATCTAACCCGGGCACCCTCGTGTCGCAGGCTGGCGTGTTATCCACTGCGCTACGGAGCTCGCCATATAAAACAGAGTCGGCTGCCAGAGTCCGTCGCCGCGCCGTTAGCGGCCGCCCTGCCACTAAAATATGAAATTTATTCACGTTGTATAAGATCCAATTTCCTTTGTTCCATTTTATCGGCGATATAAAATTGTTCCATTATAGCGAGAATGTGTTTTGTTACACTGTATATATATTTTAACAGAGTCGCAACGCAATACATCTTAGAACTACTCTGCTACACAGCGCATACTCGTATTAGCAGGAAAAAGTCTTAAAACAGTTTATACTTGATTTGCACAAAGATACTAGAAACCAAAGCAAACTAAAGTGCCTCTAAACAAAGTCCCAGGTGTTCCCAAGTCAAGCAGCGGAGATTGCGTTACAGACTTAAAATCTGGTTCAGGCAGGATTTTCTCAGCCGTTCAGCTTAAGTGAATGGGCACTCGGAACTTTGGGAGGTTTTTAACATTTTATGTGAAGAATGATGACTTCATGACCTGTTCTAGATAGATTAAAACTTATATGATTATTGAACGGGCATGATCATTGTCAGAAGAATGAAACCGCCGTCTTTCATACCAATTTTCTTTATTGACTAGCGGCCAGCCCCGTCTTCACACAGGCAGTGGCGGCTGGTGGGTTATCGAACTGGTGGTGCACTTTGTTTTCAATTTAAAAAGGGCCTTAGCGGTCCGGCCAATTTTATATCAACTTTATTTTATAGGTTCAATAAACTTAACTTAATATAATCAATAAACATTTCTACTCACTCCACACACTGTACACACAGTATATAATAATAGAACAAAAACAAAAATCGATTGCTTAATATAAAAAATCAATAAATAATAACGCGTCATATACAGTGAAGCCGCTCGCCGCCAATCGGCCGGCGAATTTCGTCAAGCATCGGGTGCTCTCGGTAATCATCGGATCGCGAGTGCGGCGCTCGAAAACAGACTTTTTACTCGGTACATTTCTATATCCTTGGATCCCTATTTAGTTTGCGATATCTATGAACTATCTTTTGTCTCACGCGCCAGGCATGTTAGCTCATAACTCATACAAGTTCTATGAGCGCTCCGCGTGCACTCGCCGAAGCGCACGAGGTTCTTTCTTTACAAGGAAAATAACTCTTAATAGTTTAGCAAAGCGTTTAAATTATTTCGTTATAATTGGAAATTTATTTGGTAATGTTTTTGTATGTTTAAGAAAAAGTATTGATATGGTAATTTAAAAATAAAAATTAAATAATATTTCGCAATTTTTTAATATTTTGTTTTGGTGGTTCAGCGCACGAGCGCACTTACGGTACGGCCGCCACTGCACACAGGTATTTAAGATAAGATAAAAACTATTTATTGCACCAGGAATAAATAAGTAGTAATCATTATTATAAACAAAACACTAGTGCACTAGTGTACAAAGGCGACCTTATCTCTAAAGCAATTTCTTATAGGCAACCTTGCTCAGAATAAGGATTTACTGTAAAAATAACGGTAAGGCGCAATTACAACATAATAAATGTACATAAACACAACTACATACACATTACTAATATTAATAATAATAGATTATATATTATAATACATACTTTATTATAAAATTACAGACTTTAAATCTGTTTCAGACAGGATTTTCTCAGCCGTTCAGCTTAAGTGAATGGGCACTCGGAACTTTGGAAGATTTTAACATTTAATGTGAAGAATTACGACTTCATGGCCTTTTCTAGATAGATTAAAACTTATATGATTAATGAACGGGCCGTCTTTTATACCAATGGCTAGATCCATGGCGCAGCGGTCAACACCTGCCTGCGACACGAGAGTGCCCGGGTTCAATCTCCGGCCAGGTCAAGATGGAAAATGATCTTTTTCAGATTGGCCTGGGTCTTGGATGTATTTGTTACAATATATAGTATCGTTGAGTTAGTATCCCATAACACAAGTCTCGAACTTACTTTGGGGCTAGCTCAATCTGTGTGATTTGTCCGTATATTCATTTATTTAACTGACCGAGCGAGCGAAGCGAGCGAAGCGTCTCAGTTTCCACTGGCCCAAAATTCTTTTGTCCGTCGTCTGTCTGTCTGTCTGTTCGGTTCTCGCCTACAGGTCGCATTTCTCAAGCGATTCTCATGAAATTTTGTGAGCAGGTTCGGTAATTATATACATTTTTTTTGTCGTGCCAGTTTTTTGAAATTTTAAAAAATGGCGTATATATGGGGGTCCGAAACTTAAAAAAACTCATAGCACAGCTATTTGGAAAAAAATCAAAAATGTCATTAGAATTTTTTGTTATTCTCAGACGCAACTTTTTTGTCGGAACAACTTTTTTATACGATAAACTTGAACGTGTTTATAGTCGGCAATTTGCCCAAAAGTTGTCTGAAATCGATTTTCTGTATATTTATGAAAGAAGTTGAAGTACGTGAAGTGGAGAGGGAGTGAAATTGAACAACTTTCCCTAAGGAACAAAAATCAAAATATGTAAAATATTTTTTGGCTTAATGCATGATACTGCGTATTACTTTTATAATTGAAAACACTGAATAAACTTAATAAATAAAAAAAGATTCACATGGTATCCTGTGACTTGAACCCGGGGCTTTTAGATGCCGGCCACTTCTTAACGTAAAGTTCGCATGTTTGTCTGCCATAATAGTTGAAAATTAGCGTCCTATTAAAATTTTGACCAATTGGTAACATAACAACTATGAAACCGGGTACTTAAACTTTGCCTCCTATTCACCCATGCCAAGTTCGCTATTCCGATATTTCCGATCTTGAAGAGGATCACTCCAACTTAGTTAATGTGTAAAAAAAAAACATACTAAACATGGTGCTCAAGGGCCGTGTTTCCATACAAGACATTTAATCCATGCAACGTTTATCGTATAAAAAAGTCCCCTTATTCCTCGCCGGATAGTACCAATAGAGTAAAGTTTTTTTACAAAAAAAAATCCGTGTGTTAAAATTTTGTGTGTGTGCGAATTTCCGTTGTGTTCAAACATCAAGAAAACAAATTTGGGCAATTATATAAAAAAAAGAAACGCAGAAACACAGCCATAGCTTATTTTAAATTTTTAATGTAAAAAGAAATTAAATCGGTTAAGTTTTGGAGAAGAAATCAGACTACGAAGCATAAATTTTGTGTAATTTTTATAAGTATTTTCCGGTCGAGCTGCAGTTATCTCTATCGCACTCTGCGGGGTTTGTTTGGGCATGCGGCGCGACAGCAATAGATATTATAAATATATATTTTTCAATTCTCTCGAGCTTAGTGTTTTCTCTTAAAAAAGGGTCTGGTCGGGTCTTCTGGTAAAGGGAATGTAGGTTTAAATTTTCGTTTCCTCTGGTACCTAATTAAGAGCAGCGGGGATTGGGAAATAGTAACTGAAGGAAATCATCCTTTAGTCAATTAGCATATCAGTAACAGATATATTTTAGAATACTGGAGGGCAAATGTGGATGTTGGTTGGAAGGGCTCGCGAGGTCTACTGTTCTCGCAGAACCACTAGTTTACTTTATCTACTAGCGGCCTGCTCCGGCTTCACACAGGTATTCAATCTATAGCCTATGTTCATCACGGATAATGTAGGACTTTTTGAAGAGAACATTTCTTAAGCGTCGTTGTGCACTTTTTGGAATGCGTAAAAAATTTTAAACTTGCGTCAGGACACGTGACCTGATCGAACATTCCTAAGACGGAGACGTGACCTGAAACCGCTGGCGCGGCGTAGAAGAGGAAGTAAATCTTTCTACTGCGCGGGAATTCTCACATCTGCCGACACTCCCGGAGAGCAATCCGTTTTTATTTTTATTTTTTCATTTATTGCACATACAATGAAAATATTTTTGTACAAAAGGTAAGGTAACAACTTAATGCTAAGCATTCTTGTCTACGCCACGAAGAGGGGCAGGGTGCGGAGCGCGGGAGCTGAGGCGGGCGCGGCGGCGGCGCCACTACTCCATCACATCTCGATAGGCGCGCGCGCATACATTATATTTTTTTATACATAATTTTCATAATACAAGTTTGCAGTAGACACAACCTCTTTTACTTAATGCCTTAACATTCTGTTTTATTAGGATTCTATTGGTGAAAGATTTTTTTTATCATTTTGGAGCCTAATCCATTTTGATATCCTAATCCATTGATGCATTTAAACAGCTAAACTTTTAAAAGCTAGAGGCGAACGGTATCCATGGTTCTCTATTAAACTGGCTTAGGTCATATCTAGAAAGAAGGTCACAAATTGTTGCAGTCCTCGGATATGAATCTCAGGTTTATTATGCCAATTCTGGCGTTCCGCAGGGTTCGCACCTTGGGCCAATACTGTTCTCTCTCTTTATAAGTGATTTATCTGAAGTCATACTGCATTCCAAATGTTCTATGTTTGCTGATGATACCAAGATTTACAAGACCATTAATTCACCAACTGATGCTAGTCTTTTACAAGGCGATCTGGACCGATTGTTGAATTGGTGTCGTGCTAATGATATGGCTATTAATACCAGTAAATGCTATCATATTAGATTTACAAAAAAAAGGAAACCTATCTCAACACAATTCACAATAGGCTTAGATCAAGTACAACTAGTGAAAGTCGTGAAAGATCTTGGGGTGTGGCTAGACTCCGAATTGAATTTTGTGGAACACATAGACAATATTGTCACAAATTCATCAAAAATGTTGGGTTTTCTCAAAAGAAACTCCAAAGACCTCCGTTTATCCAGTACCAAGATTTTACTGTATAACACATTAGTAAGATGCAACTTGGAGTATGCTAGTGCTGTTTGGAACCCAATGTATGCGATTCACTCACAGAGAATTGAACTCATACAAAAATCTTTTACTAGGCATCTGGCTTATGTAGAACCTAATATTTCTCATCGTTGTCCATATGAACAAAGACTTAAACACTTTAAAATGCTTTCGCTTTTCGACCGAAGAAAAATTCATGATGTATTATTTCTGTATAAAATCTTTAATAATATGATCGACTGTAGTAGTATTTTGTCCAATTTTAATTTAAAAGTTCCTTTTAGGCCACCGCGTCATCCTGTTACCAAAATATTCTGTGGCCCACCCTATAAAACCAACTTGGGTTGTCATGCCCCTGTGAACAGACTTTGCAACACTTATAATTTTTTAAATCGAGATGCAGGGGACTTGGATATTTTTGGTGACAGCTTTAATATCTTTAAGGCTAAAGTGCTGAAGTTTGTAGGTAAAACTTAAAATCATGGTTTACATTGTTATATTTGTAAAGATTCGAGCTTTTTTGATTATTACTGCAATTGTTGTGTATACCTGTCATTGGTGTTTGCATTAGTCCTAAGCTGTATATGTCACTATATAATGTTTTTATGTAGACACTGTTGGTGTACCTTATTATTCAATAAATAAATAAATAAAATTTTAAAAAATCGGAGGACCACTGGGGTATGTCTGTTAGTGTAGTGAGTCACATTATAAATATTATTGCTGCTAATTTAGCTTATATATTTAATGAATGCATTGATGAAGGCATATTTCCTAATTTAATGAAATGTAGTAAGTTAATACCACTATTTAAAAAAGGAGAAAAATCAGACCCTGGTAATTATAGGCCTATTTCTATCTTACCGGTTTTGAGCAAGGTGTTTAAAAAGATAATGCTGAACCAGATGCAATTCCATTTTAAGACTAACAACCTTTTCCATAACCAACAATTTTGGCTTTACTGGTGGAAAATCGACCACCGATGCGGGAGTAGCTCTGATTACTCATATTTACAACGCTTGGGAGGATTCACAGGATGCCATTGGAGTGTTTTGTGATCTCTCTAAAGCATTTGATTGCGTTGATCATCAACCACTTTTGCTCAAACTCCGACAATACGGGTTTGAAAATAAGTCATTAGAATTAATAGAATCGTACTTGACAAATAGGCTTCAGACAGTAGATATAAACGGTGTCAAATCAAATGGTACTAATTCAAAAATTGGCGTGCCTCAAGGCTCAATCTTAGGCCCGTTTCTTTTTCTAGCGTACGTCAATGACCTGCCCTATATGGTTGAAAATGAAGCGGGCATAGTGCTGTTTGCCGATGACACGTCTCTCATATTCAAGATGGACCGTCAAAGTGATGACGTTACCGCGGTAAATAGCATATTAGCAAAAATTTCAAACTGGTTTTCAGCCAACAACCTATTGCTAAATGCCCAAAAGACCCAATGCGTTAAATTTACTCTCCCGAACGTGAGGCAGACCGATGTTGACATTTTAATAGATGTTCAAAAACTAGGTTTCGTCAATGATACTACTTTCCTAGGGATCACAATCGACTCAAAACTACAATGGGGCGCCCATATTTCTAAACTTTCTAATAGGCTTAGTTCCGCAGCATACGCTGTTAGAAGGATTAGACAACTGACAGATGAGTCCACTGCTAGGCTTGTATACTTTAGTTATTTTCATTGTTTAATGTCGTACGGATTACTTCTGTGGGGCGATGCAGCCGACATCCAGACTATCTTTATTCTACAAAAAAGAGCAATTCGTGCCATCTACGGCCTGAGCGCGAGGGACTCACACAGACAGTTGTTTAAAGAAATTAATATCTTAACTGTAGCTTCACAGTATATATTCGAGAATATAATGTATGCAAGGAAAAATATTTTGTCGTTCAAAAAAGTTAGTGATTTAATAAATAGACCCTTGCGTAACAATCATAAATTATTTCTTCCGCGATATCGGCTAAGCAGAGTTAGCGAGTCGTTCATGGGAAACTGTATACGCTACTACAACAAATTGCCAAAATCGGTCCTCGATATGCCTGATAGAATATTCAAAAGTTATGTAAAACAATTACTTTGTAAAAAGGCATATTATAGGACCGAAGATTTTATTAATGATAAGAATGTTTGGCTTGAGCTTGGCGCGGACGCCTCGTAATTCTGTATTTATATGACTATAATGTGTGGTACATTCTGTACGTGATATTTTTAAAGATTACTTTTTTTTATTTTAATTTTAGTTGATACTTAATTTGACATTTTTTTTTTATTTCGGTGTTATTAATTTCAATAATATGACATTATTTTTTAAATTCAATTCGAACATGACATTTAAATAAACCAATGTATACTCAGTCCACATACCTAATTTCTAAGGTTTTCAAAAATTGTGAGTTGTCGTCCTTGGAGAAAATGCGCTGTGCAGTTTGTTGCCGCTTCTTCTGCACTCCGCTTTGGAAGCGGCATTAAACTTAGCCATAAGTAAATTTTTGACGTCAACAATTGTTGAGAAGTGAAATATGACAATTAATAAGTGTTCAAAGAAACCTATAATGAATAAACGTTTTGAATTTGAAAAAAAATTTGAATATAATCAATGCAATATGCTTTTTTTAATTTTCAATTACTGAAACGAATAGAATTCGCATGTATTATCAAACCTGCTAATATTTTTTTACGAGAATCGGTTGACAAATGCAACCTATAGAGACCTATAGATGTCCGGATTAACAAGGATTAACAATATCAAAAAATCCGGAATGACTATGTAAGAGGAAACCTATAGAGGAGACTGCTAGACAGCGGGACTGATGGACACACGAAAGATTTTTTCCCAAATTCAATCCCAAATAAAATCGGAGATGTGCTCAGTCAATCATCATCATTTCGTGTAGGTGTCACGGTCAATCGACCATGCACACCCTGGTGTCAGAGTTCTTCGGAACCGCCTCTCGGCCTCTGACGTGGTTCCTTTAACGGCTACCAGATGGCAGCCGGGACCACCGGCTTAACGTGCCTCCCGAAGCACGGAATCATCTTATTATCTTATTATCAGACAATCAGGTAATTCAAGCCTGTAATGTCCTAACCAGACTGGAAACAACTACACAAAGTATGCTTCCGGTGGAAATCGAACCCACGACTCCCGGGTCAACAGGCAAACGCCTTAACCACTGGACCACGGAGGCTGTTGTCCAGTGCTCAAGCTCAGTCAATAAGATCGGTTATTATAATAGCAGCATTATAAAGCTTAAAAATCTTACACAGTCCAACGTCTTTATTTTCTCCTAGCTAGCTAGCTCTAACTGGTAGAATGTGCCAGCTGCTTCTCTTTCCGCGCAGATTGTGGAAGCCAGTCAAGGTAATGGGTAAAATCTAAAGAATCATGACAATAGGTGATACGCTTAGCAGCCCATCACTATTTTGATTCCGTTTCCACCTATACGCCCACCAGCAGACTGTCTACTCTGTCTACCCCGTAAGGGATAAAGATGTGATATGTATGTATGTCTAAAACATGCATTTGTTTCCAGAAACATTCAAGTAGTATTTCATTAATTAAACACTGAAACTATCTGGTCTATAACAAGGGGAGCAAAAGGTAATCGTACAACACACTAACCCTTTCTATTAAACATAAGACCAACTTTAAATTAAATGCGCAGGTCGGATAACACAGTTTGTGAAGTTGTACTAGGTTAGGCAGAAGGTAATCTTTGATATATTCTTACTATACTGATAAAAAAGTGAAAGTCTGTTGGCCTGTTTTTACATCAAGGAAAACAAGTCAAATATTTAAAAATTCGAAAGTGACACAACGTACGTTTTTATTCAAAAATAGAACAACCGACCTCACTTGAAATATCAGATAACCTCACATGGAATTTTCTTGTCAATACAAATTCAGGATATCCTTTTTTTGGTTTGGAATTGAAAAAAAAAATAAAAAATAACAATAAAAAAAAACTTAATATCAATAATTTAAATTAACCACGTCAGAGGCCGAGAGGCGGTTCCGAAGAACTCTGACACTAGGGTGCGCATGGTCGATTGACCGTGACACCTACACGAAATGATGATGATGATCAATAATTTAAGTCCACCTTATCACTGTTTTGTGTATAAAGTTAAATAAATAAATAAAGATTATAATAATATTAAAACTTACGTGAGATATCATTTTAATATTAAACAAAACGGTTTAACTGACGTATTTTAGTCGGAAAAATGGCGACAGTTTCAGCCTAGTCAGTAGGCCATCCTCAGGGCGAGTGTCGAGGACGTCCCGGCCCGGCCGTCAGCTGATCACTCAAGCAGTGATCCTTCCTTGACACTCGCCCTGAGGATAGACTAGTGATTAGGCTCCGTGGTCCAGTGGTTAAGGCGTTTGCCTGTTGACCCGGGGGTCGTGGGTTCGATTCCCACCGGAAGCATACTTTGTTTAGTTGTTTCCAGTTTGGTTAGGACATTGCAGGCTTGAATCACCTGATTGTCTGATAATAAAGATAATTCCGTGCTTCGGAAGGCACGTTAAGCCGGTGGTCCCGGCTGTCATCTGGTAGTCGTTAAAGGAACCACGTCAGAGGCCGAGAGGCGGTTCCGAAGAACTCTGACACCAGGGTGTGCATGGTCGATTGACCGTGACACCTACTCGAAATGATGATGATGAGTGATTAGGCTGAAACTAGGCTGAAATTTTTCCGACTAAAAATACGTCAGTTAAACCCTTTTGTTTAATATTAAAATAAAGATTATGCTCTGGATTGCTATGGCTTTATTTCAATATTTACAATGAATTTAAGGCACTAATAACATACATAAGAGCAATCAATATTTAAAAGTAGAAAACATTGGAAAAAATAACCTTCTGCTAGCAGTTCTTATGAGCTTCAAGCAACTGTAGCTTCACTTATTTATTTATTTTTTTTTACTAAAGATTGAATTAGGCATTTGTCTCCCATCTCACCTGATGGTAAGTGACGATAAAGACGAGGATGTTACATGCCTATCCAAGAGATACCCATTTATTCTACTTTTGAATGTCCCGGGACTGTACTTGTTTGGGAATATAGACGCAGGCAGTTCATTTCACACCTTAGCTACTCGAACCAAAAAGGAACTGTCAAAGCGTTTAGTTCGACTCTTTGGTATTCCAACGACAAAAGGGTGAAATTTCTGTCTGCGCCTCGTAGTCCGATGGAGGAATATTAAACTTAGAAGTTATATTCATTACCTATTGTGCTCGCGCACACGTTAAGTGTATATTTATCACGACAAATATCACAAACAGAAAAAATATTTAAATAATGTGTTATGTTTTGTTGAGGAGCTCCATCTTCCAGCAGACGGACGTTTCATAATGCTTTCGCTTGTAAAGCAACACTCAGTTTTCACACTTTAGTTGACCTAGCGGCATAAATATCTTGAAAGTCTTTATTTTAAGTGTTTATATTTTGCATTTACAATGCTATTTTGATATACTCTTATTAAATTAAGAAATAAAATACGGTAAAAAAAGCGGGCTTCAAGCGGGCGGGATTCGAACCTGCGACCTTAATTCTTGTACGACTCACGCTCTTCCAACTGAGCCACCGCCTGTTCTAACCTCGGCGCCGAAATTCCCCGAAATTTTTTCACGATATTTTATTTCTTAATTTAATAAGAGTATATTGAACGTCACTTTAGACTCAGTGGTTTTGATTTGGATGGCAATAGTGTGACATCAGTTGCTTTTAAGCAACTTAAAAAATTACTAATCACATACGATAAAAATAATTTGTATGTCCATCTTATAGATTATTCAATATACGTATATATATAATAATAATAAAAAGAAAAAAGATACGTATTTTTTTTTTAATATTATTTAATAACTTACGAGATACTTGGGTTTAAAATATCGCATGACGTCAGACGTGGGTTGGGTACGTTTTATACTAACAAGTGACGTATTTAGCCCAACATCAACATACAACATCATCAGGTCCTTTTTAGTTTCCACTACAGGAGCACGACCCTCTCTGTACTACTAGGGCCATACTTGGCCAGAGCAGCCAGAGGACTTAGCCTACACTCTCCACGCTGGCCAGACGTGTTGGAGAGGTCTCTTAGATGTTTATGAGCTTTGTTTAGCTTGTATTTCCTAAGTCGCCTTCTACGACATCCACGGGAAGACTTGGAGTGGTCCTATTCTACTCTGCCGGATACCACACGGCTAATAGTAGTGGGGGGCGTATTTAGCCTCCCACTCCTAAACTTTTATGCGCTATATCTAAGTATTGTCAAACGGTATTGTTAGGTTATTTCGACGAAGCAAAAAATACGGGACGAATTTTTTTTTTCGAGTAGGTGTCACGGTCAATCGACACACCCTGTTGTCAGAGTTCTTCGGAACCGCCTCTCGGCCTCCGACGTGGTTCCTTTAACGACTATTTTTTTATTATAAAAGGCGGACTAATTGATCTCTTTTTCGTAGCTTGTCCGATCCCTTATTAGGCTAACACAGAAGTTAAAACAAATATGAAAAGTTAACTTTCTGTCATATGTATTCTATGAAGCTATGTTTTTTGCTCGCGCACACGGTACCGAAATTTGGCCCGAGTTAAGCTTTGGAACTTGATAGGAGCGAACTTTGGCAGATCGACAATCGGCGCGGCGTATGTGAAAGTTTGTTTGTATGTTTGTCACGATTTATGTCAGATGCCAAAAACAGCGCGTAAACGAATATTTGTGTTTGGTTTTATTGCCGTACTTTTATTATGACTTAACAGGACTCCTTACATACTGTCTGTGTGAACAGTTCGCATTTTCTAAGACCGCTATGGGTTTTTATAAAAAGGTCTGTACTCCATTTTATACATACACTAGCTTTTCGCCCGAGGCTCCGCCCGCGTCAATGTCGATCCCTCGGGAAAAGTAAAAGGTAGCCTATGTCCTTTTCCGTACTCCAGAGAACTTGTATGCAAAATTTCATGATGATTGGTTCAGTAGTTACGGCGTGAAAGCGTAACAAACAAACAAACAAACAAAAAAACAAACAAACTCACTTTCGCATTTATAATATTAGTTAATCCTAACGTAAGACGTGATATGTATCCACATATCACGTCTTTTTCCCTTGCGGGGTAGACAGAGCGCAGGCCTTTAAGACCTGAAAGCCATGTTTAGCATGTTAGTGGGCGATAAGTGGAAAATGAAATCAAAATAGTGATGAGTTGCTAGCCGCATCGGCTATTAATATGATTCGACAGATTTGCCGACTTCCTCGATCGGCTTTTACGATCTGCGGGGTACGCTGGTAAGAGGTAGGACGCGCGTACCCAATGCCATACCTGCATCCACCGGACAGACAGTTGAACATGACATTCCTGACCATACTACATATGAACAACCATACTACATATGAACAAATTGTATAGATTTCATAATCCTGGTTCGTAGCTGAGGTCTTAGAAAGCACTCGCATTTCGAACTTGCTGTAATCACTCAAAGCTACAATACGAAACACGGTGTCACCTGATTTTCGACCATCTCGTTACTTCCTTTACCAGATCATTCTAGAAAGGGCATTCACTTTTATTTAGAACCTTTGTAAGCATAATTAAAGATATATATGTGATCAAAACAGGTGCGCCCGAGGACTCTAGATCATTCCACCTTGGAAATTTTGCCAATATGCAATAAGCAGTTCATATGTACTCGTAGTATGGTCAGGGATGTCATGTTCAACTGCCTGTCCGGTGGATGCAGGTATGGCATCGGGTAAGCGTCCGGTCTCCCGAGCTGATACTTGCTTTTCCCCCTCCATCCGAGTGAGTATACCAATACCTAAGTCCCAGATCCAACAAAAGAGAATTTAAATTCTTCCCATTGTAAAAAAATCCTTCCGATGGGCAGCAGCGTTGGAAGCACAAGAAGCATAGTCAAAGTCAAAGTCAAAGTCAAAGTCAAAGTCAAAGTCAAAGTCAAAGTCAAAGTCAAAGTCAAAGTCAAAGTCAAAGTCAAAGTCAAAGTCAAAGTCAAAGTCAAAGTCAAAGTCAAAGTCAAAGTCAAAGTCAAAGTCAAAGTCAAAGTCAAAGTCAAAGTCAAAGTCAAAGTCAAAGTCAAAGTCAAAGTCAAAGTCAAAGTTTTTTATTCAAAATTGGATACATGTATCTCTTTTTGAACGTCATATTTTTATTTCGTATTTTTTAATAAATTCAAAATTGAAATACTACTAGCGTTTCGGAACGACCACTGGTGAGAAGAATACGCCGAAAGAAACTCAATCCAGACGCCGAAGAAACTGCGCTCGCCAAGCCGACCCGTCTGCAAAGCGTGGTAAGTATGGCAATATCCTCCTATGGAACGAAGAATCCTTGGGAGAAGCCATTGTCCAGCAGTGGACTTTTTGTGGCTATCATGATGATGATGATGGATAAGCAGTTATACATGTATGTAAATATTAGTTACAACCTATTCATCTACAGTGAAATAAAATATACAGAATATATATGCCATCCATTATTAAGTTTTAGTAATGACTCTTAGATAGTACTAGATTTCACTTCTAACACCAATTTATGAACCCTAATTAAAACAATCTAATTCAATAAGTGGATCTTTACAGCTCTATGAAATATAAGTTTTCACATGAAGTTTCAAAATCCTTCTCAGGTTCCGAGAACCTCATTCACTTAAGCTAAACAGCTAATAAAATCCTTTTAAAGGTTGTCTGAACTAGATTTTAAGGCCGTACAGCAATTTCCTCTGCTTGACTCAGGAACACCTGTGACTTTGTTCTAACACATTGATTTTCAGTTTCTTTAGGCACATATAAAATAATTGTTTTTAAAAATCTCGCAAATAATCTTGTAAAATTCTTATATTTTTGTGTTGTTCTCGATTCATTAATGAATTTTCGTGTTTGTTCGTATCGCGTCGGCACGGAAACGGACATTATTGTAGAGTAGTTATCGTTTTTTGTATCGCTTTTGATTTATTAAGTAAAATATCATTCTGATCGCGCGTGAGATATCACCTTGAGGCTGATTGTCTGAAGAGATCTGTGATTTGCAGCATTTTGTTATAGTACTGGAGGTTATACGATGAGTTGGGTAAGTCGGGATGAACCATAAAGGGAGCCTACCCCAGGTGGAAAACCGACCTCTCCATGATCACCAGCAGTCCAGAAGAGGTAAGCTTCTTTCTATTAGATCTGCCTCATTACACGCGGTAATTCTCGTGTCGAAATACAATAAATAAAAAATCTACAGTCCATAATAATACTCAGAAAACGACTTACAATATAAGTGTAAATTTGAGGGTTCTTACGCCTGTTAAGTATCACTCATGCACATAACCATACACTAGTAATATAAAAAAATGAGAATGAGAAAAAATTTGCATTGAAAAACACAACAAGCCGTGTTGGTCCCAGATATCAGATGTCTAAATAGCTCGTAAAGTCTGGACTTTCTGGCTTTTTCTCTTCCACTTGTTAGGGTCTTTGAGAGCCATATGAATATATTATGTCTTAACTATATTATGACTTCAGAAAGATAATATAAGAATCATATAACACTAGCAACCCGAACCTCAGCTTTGCACGGGGGCAATGTAAATATAAGGTCTGCAGACCTTCCTATTGAATCATTCTATCTATTACAATAAACAACATCAAAATCCGTTGCGTAGTTTTAAAGATCTAAGCATATATAGAGACAGACAGCGACTTTGTTTTATACTATGTAGTGATAGTGATTTTATATCTTTCTCATTTCAAAACTTATGACATCTATATTCAAGATGGTAAACTCAAAAGGTATTCCAAATAAAGATATCGAAATCAGCATTAAATGACTTTGGCACACGAATTGCTTTGGCCCAAATACACTTATTTAAATTAGTTTACAACAAAGTTACCGTAAAATTAACAAGAAGTGCAAAATAAGCCTCAAATGGGCGGCGATAGTAATCAGTGGGCCCCTTTATTATGTTATACCTAAATTAAATCCCATAATGTTAATGGAAATTGGGAAGATCCGTCTACTAAGGGCGAAACTTTTCGCACGTTGTAAGACAATGTCTTGTTTCTTATGAGAAAGTTTCTTACTAAAAATTCTTTGATATATTTTTTAATGACATCACTACATCCGTAGAATGTCGTAGTTGACATAGTGTCTGCAGACCTGCGTGAATTCAAAATTAAATACTTTATCTTTTGAAAAAAATAAATTGTGTGGATGCAGAAATTAATTCATAACTTACGAGAAACAAGTGATAAACACTTACTACTACTATGTTTTGGATCGTGATAATTAAGTTTCTTAAGTACCCGATGTACCCAACAGGCTTTAACTTTCCTTACTCGTATTGAATTCATTTTAATTTTCATGAGTTCTATATTTCTATGTTTCTAGTCTTAAAAAAGTTTCACAAAATCCTTTTTTTTTGAGTTCCGTACATATAGAGTGCCAAAGATATACTGTCCGTCCGTCCGTCTGTCACGTGGTTGCATCTATTGAACAGTAATGGGTATTTACTTGCAATTTTCACAATATGAATCTGTGTATTGCCACTGTAACATCAAATAATAAAAACAAAATAAAATTAACAATGAAAAGGGGGTAAAAAGGCATACAAGGCAGTCTTCTTTTGGCGTTTTTTCTCGATTCTGTTTAAGTTGCTGCTTAATTATACTGAGACGCCAAACTACAGATAGTTCAGGACAAAAGTATAAGAAATAGTTTGGTTAAAATACTTATGACATCTATATGGCGGAGACTCCATCATATATATATGCTTCATCAGCAAAATAGGACGCCATAAAAAACAAAGGCTATGATCACCGCTCCGGATGGTACCTGGTTCAAAGGGGCAAGGCAATATCCATTACCATTCAATAAGGTAACGCCGTTAGTGAAATGGGTATCTTTGAACTGGGTACAATCCGGATACAAAACTAGGTATGAGTGACTTTTATAAGATAGACTATGTATTAATTTTCATTTTGTTATACGAACTTTTCTAAACTACCCGGTAGTAATGATGTTATAAATATTTGATTAAGGTCGCCGCACACTTATCAACTCATAAACGGAACGTAAATAGTCCGGTTTGTGTCAGCCAGACCGCGCCCACCGCTCAACGACCCCGGTGAGCGGTGAGCGCGGTCGCCTAGTCGTAGCCGAGTCTACGTCAGATTGATGCCTGGTGGACGGCGCGGAAGAGGGTGATACGGTGTCGATCCCTTTCCGAGTTGATAAGTGTGACCTTTAACCTCATAACAGAGGTAGCTTGGACCCTTAGTGTGTTTGCTACTAACTCACACTAGGCCAATTTTTTGTTTCCTAACGGATCTCCCCCTTGTCGACAAGACATAACTTTAGAAGTTATTTTTACACATAATGGCTTGTCTACACAAGAAATTTCTTATTCCGCGCATCCTGTCTAAGTGTGATCGTTGTCTCCACCCTGAAAGCCGACAAATTAGAAAGTGATTTATGTTGGCTCGTTGATAGGTGCTTCCTAGTTGCCTTCGTTCACTGCGAGATAAACGACTTTCGCGATTATTGTAGCAACTAATGTGTAGTGGGCGAAATAACGGAAGCTGTTAGTTAGTCATGTGAAAACTGACCGAGAAAAATGCATTTTTATTGCTAATTTTTGTTTCGACGCAAGAAAAACCATACTTAGAAAAACAAGGAGCGCTTACTTGTGTTTGAGCGCAAGATTTTTCGGCGTATCTTCGGAGCCATTGTCGTAAATAATCTATTTATTTTTTACCACACAACAGAGCACAACTATAACTAAGATTAATACAAAATTTGCATTTTAATACTAAGTTGCAGTCTACAAAACGTGTGTACATATGAATTAAACAACAGAGGGTCAACATTAAAAAGAATATAAACAACTAGCATTATAAAATACATAAAATACACAAAAAGAGAGGAGAAAAAAAACAATAAATAATAAAATAAAATTAAACAACAAAAAGAAGGAAAAAAGGAAATAAAAAATACTTAGGTAATACTAATTATGTACAATGTGTGCCAAATATGTGCATTGAAGTTAACAAACCAACAGACCAAACAATGCCTTAATAAGTGTTTTAGTCTGCTGGTCTGGAGGATATCTTTTAAAATCCTTATAAAACAAGTAAATTTGGAATTAAAAATATCGAACACCGAATAATTTTTAGTGATATCAATGGCGAATACGACTTAATCACGAGCTATCTATCTATTTCATATGTATGATGAACCCAACGTCACCAAGTTCATCACAATTGGACAGCAGCGTTGGGCAGGACATGTAGAGAGAATGGACGAGATCAGACTACCCAAACGTCTCATGGAAAGTCGGTCAAAAGATCGTAGATGCCAAAGCAGACCAAAGCTGATGACACCTTTAAAATATGTGCGTCAAAAACGGGAAACAAAAAGCCCAAAACACATCCAAATGGAAAAAAAATACCTGTTTAGGCCCAGGCCCACTCGCAGTCACTGTAGTGCCTTGGATGACGATGAAGTAAAACTAAATAAAACTGTGTACTAATAAGTTCCAAAATTTAAGAGCCAACCTCTCGTCAGTGTCATTGTATGAAAAGAAACGCAAGCAATATCTATTTTTGGCATAATAAATAAAAAAGTAGTCGGCTATTGCCTTAGAATAGAATAATGTTAATTGCAACACATTGGCACACAACACAATATAAAACTGAAACAAAAGAATATACACAAAGAAAATAACTTCTCCATTTCACATACTAGTAAAAAAATCACTTGTCTTCAGGTTGCCTTACGATCTTTTATGGACCTTTGGACAAGTCATCAGTTCCGCCTTCCTGTGTAGTTTTTTCACAAGATATTCCTTATCGATGCCTCGGTTCTTCGTTGGTCGCCATCGACACCACTACCGCCTGCTTTTTGCCATTATAAACTCACCACTTGCACTTCCCGACCTCAGATTGCCCGCAATTTATTTTACCTTTCATTTTTGTTATATTCTCTTCCTTTTGTAATGGGTTTCAATTTACAAGCCGTGTTTCTTCCGGCAGAGTAGAATAGCATTCCTATTCTACTCTCCAAGTCTTCCCATGGATGTCGTAAGTGGCGACTTAGGAAATGCAAGCTAAACAAAGCTCATAAACATGAATGAGATTTCTCCAACCCGTTTGGCCAGCGAGGAGAGTGTAGGCCAAATCCTCTGTCTACTCTGGCTAAGTATGGTTCAGGTAGTATATAGAGGGTCTTACTCCTGCAGTGGAGGCTAAAAAAACCTGATGATGATAAATAGCCGAACCCTGGCTTCAAAAGACCACTGCTGAGGAATCAACCGGAAAAACGCTCCGATAAAGATGGGGGAACATTAAACAGAAGGCGGAAATTAAAACATGTTTTGACGTTATTTTAAAGGACACCGGTTATTAATTCCATTATTAAATTTGGTAAACGATTGTACTCCGAAAGGCTCGATTTGTATTTAATAACTAAGCAACTTGTAGTGGGTTTTTGAAGTTCAAACGAAATAACAAAAGAAATTGTTAGTGTAAAAGAAATCAATGTTTCAGTCGAGTCTATTCTGAGCCAAAATTTTTTTTAAAGTAGTAATTACTATTTTATATACACAGAATATTATTTAATAACAAAATACAATGTTTGTCTGTAAAGACGGTTTATGGTCGATAATTTTACGTTATAATGGTGGAATAGAGATAAATGCGTCACAAACCGAAAGCTTAGGCCGATCGCGCCACTCTATCGCTTGTTCCGCGGTCTCGCTTGCATACGGAACGGTACACTTTTTCGTGCGCGCAGAATGAACGCCGGTTCATCGATTTATAAGATAGCTAGATAGTATCTTTATTCACCATCGAAAACACACTGTACAAATCCCTCATTGGGAATAAAACGACCAATGTATATGAAACACTGCTTGTATTCCTTGCTAGCCTAATTAAACAATGAAAGTCCGCTCTACATAGCTACGAATATAAAAACTTTGATAGCGCGTTCTATTTTTGGATAGGCGCCATCTATTTATGCATAACAATACTAACGTTTATACATAACCGCCCACTAAGAACGACTGTTCTTAAATAATACTTGAACAAAAACAAGTTTTTATTTAAAACAAGTTGTTGCTATATAACAAAAAAGACAGTAAACTTCTCTTAAATATGTGGACTGTAAATAACATAATATAAATCTTCAATAGCTATTTCTATTATAAAACTGTGTATGAAATACTAACTTTATTGCTCATTGGTTATACACAAATTTGAAAATAGACCGTTTATAATAACTGTTTTTCTGCCTTAGTGACACTTAAGTAATAATTTTGTCCAAGTCTGAATGTTTCTCTGTTACACGTCCTAATAACCATTTGCTAACAACGTCTATGTGCAGGTATCATTTGCGCCTATCAGTATCTCTGCATGAAACTTACTAGAAGCAGAAAGAGTACATATAAACCTATGTACCTTTTGAGATTAAGCGTCGTTAAGTTTTTGCTCCTAGTCTGCAATACTTGAAATAAACACATTGTGTCAAAATCAATGATTGAAAACAGCCAAGGAATGATTCATTCTTGATAAGAAAAGAGTCGTGGGACATCAATGATTGAAGAAGAATGTTTCATGAAGAATACCTGGACCTTATGGTAGTTTCTACCGATCTAAGAGCTGCTGCGTGTATCTTTTGACTTTATTCTTCCAGGTTACTGTGCATATGTTTTTTTTTTTATCTAAAGATATCCATTGGTTTACTTTATATTCTGATAGATATCAAACGGTGCTTCTCATCTAGACGCATAATCTGCCGCGTTAAAATTATGTTAATATTATATAATACAAGTACCCAATGAATTAAAAAAAACGAAAATATATCTGTTATTCTGTTGGCGATATATGTCTTCTACTTACTGCTACGATACTTCAACCACTCATCAATCCGCTGCGTATGTAATTTCAGATTTTCTAATGTACCAAATAGTCTCAGTTTATCTGCTTTAATTTTTCTTTTAGTTACAGGTATAAATCTAAACTCATTGCGTTTCCGGTTCCAGGTAAGTACTAAAATCTTGCTTTTCTCTTTAAACTTAATTTCAAACTTCTCTATAGCATCTAACTTAATTCTTTGCTTCTTCTTCATTAATATCTTACTATTTATAACCCATTTATGCCGTTTAAATCCTCTTCTTGATAACTTGATCTTGCTTGTTTGTTCCTGTAATTTTAATCTTTCATCTTTTGAAAAGCATTGTGTATGTTCCCGAATGACTTTATAGTAAGGTATGTAATAATAGTTTCCTTTCTTCATATAACTTTCTTTTTTCGGAACACTCTCTATGTTGTTCAGCTTCTTGTACTCGATGAATGTCTTAACGTATTTTTCCTTATTAGTTGTATTATTCTGTTGTTTGAGTTGTATATTAAATACCATCTTTGTTGCTAAGTTTTTTGTTTTTTCTTTAAGACGGGTATGCTTTTCATCTCTAAATGGGAGCCTTACAGTATATCTTCCTTCTTCATCACGGTTTGTATTTGTTTTGTAAATCTCCTCACTTCTTTTTTCTTCTTTGATCTTCTCGGTTGTAAGTTTCTTCTTGTCTGTCTCCCAACTGAACATCGGTAATTCATGTACTTGTATATGCATACTAACTATGTTTTCACTAGAAGTCTGTCCCGTTTGTCCGCTTAGTATCCATCCCAAGGTTGTGTTCTGCGCTATTAGAGACCCTGAGGGATACTTGATAAGTCCTTCTTTAATAATTTGACCGTAGACCTCCGCCCCTAACAAAATGTCTATTTTGTTAGGAGTGTTGTAGTTTGGATCCGCCAAGTTGATATCTTCTAGTTCCGGCCATGACGCGACTTCCAGTGTGATTGCAGGTAAGTGTGCTGTTAAATTCTCTAAAATATAAGCTTTTACTTCAATGGTGTAGCCTGGGTCGTGAAGAGATTGAATGCTAATTGTTACCATTGCTTTTGACACAATGTGTCTATCTCCCCCCAACCCTGCAACAACAGTGTTTGTTGCAGTTCTTTCCAATCCCAGTAACAGTGCGGCAGCCTCTGTAACATAAGAAGCCTGGGACCCCTGGTCAATCAAGGATCTCAGCAACTGATAATTACCATATACAGACTCTGCCTTCACTAAAGCCGTTGCTAATAACACCGTTTGCACACTCGCG
Source organism: Elegia similella (assembly GCA_947532085.1). Lineage (NCBI taxonomy): Eukaryota > Metazoa > Arthropoda > Insecta > Lepidoptera > Pyralidae > Elegia > Elegia similella. Next base: position 4,945,871 of record OX383926.1, on the reverse strand, counting down.
GTTGCTGTGAGACTAGCAATTTCCTCCGTTTTTTGTAGAGATACCGTGAGCGCAGTTGGTGATTGAGTTCCATTTGTTACAACATGCACCGCATCGGCCTCTGTTGATTCAACAGTATTCATATAATTGACGTTCTTGACATGCAATAACGTATGATGACGCTTTCTACAAATGTAACAAGACGTTAAGCTACGACAGTATTTTGCAGAATGGTTACTGGCTAAACAGTTGAAGCATAAACCTTTCTCTTGGACAAAATTACGTTTAGTGTCACAATCTTTGTTAACAAATTCCTTGCAACTACTGATACGATGACTACCCTTACAAAACACACACGACACTTCTTGAGACACATGTAAAGTTTGAACGGTATGTGTTTTTGGTGAAAAATTATTATAATATTGTTTGTTACCTGTCAATTTGGGATCCATGAATTCTAAAGAATGATACCTGTTTTGTAGAAATTCGTAAAACTGGTCTAAGGTAGGCAAATTTTCGGTGTTCGTTACCGACTTACTAACTTCGGCCTCCCATAGCTTTCTGCTTTCATGGTCCAACTTAAGGCTAACTATATAAATAATAATTACATCCCATGACTTTACATCTATGTCTAAATTCTTTAGAGCATTGAGTGTATCTGTTGTTACATCCAAGAGTTCTTTTAAAGCAACAGAAGATTCATTCATTAAATTTTTCAGGCCAAAAAATCTTTTCAAAATGCAATTTGCCAAATATTGTTTATTATTATACCTCTTTACTAATATATTCCAGCATTGCTCATAATTGTCTTTAGTCACTGAGATGTGTCGCAAAAGTACTTCAGGCTCGCCTGACAGATGGCTCTTCAAATAGTGTAACTTCTGCACATCATCGAGACATTTATTACTGTGAATGAGTGATATAAACATGTCTCTGAAACTCATCCATTCTGTGTACAATCCAGAGAATGAAGGTATAGTTATTTTCGGTAATTTCACTGATGCTAATGTAGTTTTATTTTGTGTTTTTTCAAATGTCTCCAAATAGTTTGTAGTTCTCAGTATTTTTTGATAAATTCCTTTTAATTCAGCAATAAATTCTATATAAAATTCTTCTGTTTCTTCGTAAACTCCGTCAGTAAAGTAGGTAGTATTTCGCAATTCTTCTATTTTATCCAAAATCTGGTCATGAGTTTTGTTAAATTGTTCCCATTTTTGTTCCACTATTTTAATTCTTGCTTCCAAATGTTGTTCTGTTAATCTGTCTTTTGGGCTCTTCTTAAAGTTTATTTTTGTGCGGTTAAGTTGTGCTCGTAAATCTTCTTGTTTTATTATTAGTTCCATTTTAAATTCCAAAAATAATATAAGGTGAAAACCTTCAGAATGGTTATGATATGACAGGTTGTCAAAAAAAAAAAAATTGCTGAAATTTTTCCAAGTGTTTATGGATGAAAATTTTTCTGTTTTTATTTTTGACCGAAATAATTCTATGTCATTGCAGCAACTTAGAAAAATTGGGCATAGGTTCCCCGTATGAGACAATTTCTTCAAACTATTCTAAGTTCCAAATCTCAACTTCTAAAATTTTCTATGTCCAACTTTCTATAATTTCTTTTATGTCTTTGACAACTAGTACTTGAACAAAGTTTATTTACAGTTCCTTCTTCAAATTAACACTGTTCATCTTACGCCATGTCCGCTTACAAGTGCCTATGACGTCACCAGTTCCTTCCTTTTGGCTCGTCCCTTGCTCCGTACTTCCAAAAAAATCTTCGGTCACTGAGCCACTTCACCGGCAGTCGAGGACCATGTACAAATCCCCCATTGGGAATAAAACGTCCAATGTATATGAGACACTGCTTGTATTCATTGCTAGCCTAATTAAACAATGAAAGTCCGCTCTACATAGCTACGAATATAAAAACTTTGATAGCGCGTTCTATTTTTGGATAGGCGCCATCTATTTATGCATAACAATACTAACGTTTATACACACACAATTCACATTGTCATAATATAAAATTACATACAGTTTCGAAACATAAGGAACTTATATAATTAAATATAAAAAAAAACAAACAGTAAGAATAGTATAATTAAATTAATAAATAAAATATGGTGAAAAAATCCAATACTCTTACATTAATACGAAGATAACTATTTCCTTACTTTTTAATAATTATAGATCGGTTGACTAAAAGCTATTGTACTCAAGACACAAGTAGTACAGCAAGGTTAATTCACTTAAGAGCCCGACATATGCCAGGCGGCGTGGCGATACAAACGCGGATGGTCTAAACGCGTTGGTTACTTTGGATATTTTCGTGTTTTAGGAATATTCAAGGGTTATTCGAAAAAGAAAAACATATGATGGCTGCCTTATCTGTAATGCAATAATAATCAAAAGTTTCAAGGTTAATTTTAATGTATTTGGTGAATAATGCTATATACCGAGTAAATTAGACGTGATTTGGAGGCAACTTTGCAATTTTTTTCTATCGAGAAAATTTTACGCAATCGTGTTTTTGAGTCATATAGTTACCAGAGTTAGTCCTGAACTTTGCTGCATTTTTATTTCAACTTGAGTATTTAATTATTATTGATATAACAGTCAATCATGCAAAGCAGTGTGAGGTAGTACGGACCCTTAATTATGACGTTATCACGTTTATCACATTAAATAATACATTTATCTTTTATCTAAATATATATAACTCAAAGGTCATTGACTGACATAGTGATCTATCAACGCACAGCCCAAACCACTAGACGGATCGGGCTGAAATTTGGCATGCAGGTAGATGTTTCATAAATTCCACCCCTAATAGGGATCATTTTTTACACACGCTTAACTGTAAAACCGCAAAAATATACTTCTTAACGCGAGCGAAGCCGCGGGCAAAAGCTAGTTTAGTTGTATATGTAATGTTGAAATACAATAATTAATTTGCTCAATGCAGTTGGTGTTCCGATAAGTTATAATAATAAATATAATTCCATAGAAATTCGATTAGCTGATCGCTCATTTTTGTATGAAGGGTTATTTTTTTCGTATTTATTTATTTCAATGTATGTTCCATGGGAAAAGTTGTTCAGTATTGTTACTCCCATTTTGTTACACATTGTAGAAGATACGTCGTGTTCATATGTTTTATTCTTTATGTGAAATTTTGTATGGTTTCATGGGTTGGTAGGTACTATGAGTATCTACTGAGAACATCCAATACTTATTAAGCGGGTGCCGCGCGAACGAAAAACGTCGAATCCATTCCATCTATTAGCGCAATCCATTAGGCTGCGCAGAACTATTAGGCGACTAGGAAAAAATATGAAAAGTCTTAATGTTTTCGTATTTATATTTTTATAAATAAAATAAGGAAGGGGGCGACCTCCAAGGTGTAAATATAAATATTGTCATGTAAGAATTATTGCTTTAGACGTAAAAATTACAAAGATTTCGAAGAAAAATGTTTTTAGATATCATAACATATAATATCATTTTTAAATTTCATATGTATTTGTTTCAAATTCCAACAATGGGGCGATCTTGTTTAAGGATCGACCTAAATTATATAAATACTTTTGATGTATTTAATTAATTCAGCGTGAGTGCTAGTGATTTGAAAATACGTCAATTTTGCAATTTCGTGCAGTACCCTCTTAAGTAATTAATTTGTTTTATTTAGAGTTTGAATACTAAACTAAAAATTTTGTGACAACCCAGGCGACTTTTAAACCTTGCTCTCCCTATTAAAATCACTAAAGTATTTATCTTTCAAGCAAAGAACATAACTGCGCTGCGCAATCTGAACTTTGAACTTCCTTGCTCCACAAACATCAGTATCTTGAGAGAAATCTAAATTGAACATCAATATGACTATTGAGGAAGTTGCAACGGTACATTATCCCATATATACAGGTACTAGGGCTTCTCCCATGCCAGCCTCTAAAGATCCCGAAACAACGGTATCTCTTCGTTTCAGTGTTTGCAAGGTGACTACCTCGCGAGATATGCGGGATTTTAATTCTCTAAACATTACACTCGCACTTTGTGGCACAGTAATTATTAGAAACAGGGAAGACTCTATATAATAACGCACTGCTCGTTATATATAAATATAGTTAGAAATCTATTATACCTCAAAGTAAGTAGTTATCAGGAGTATTATTATTATCAGACACTTTTTATTTTCGCTCAGAGAAAGAGAGAGAGAAGGTATGCATTCACTAGTAACCGCAGCTAATCCTTATCCTTACTTATCCTATCCTAATATTATAAATGCGAAAATGAGTTTTTTTGTTTGTTTGGTACGCATTCACGCCGTAACTACTAAACCGATCATCATGAAATTTTGTATGCAAGTTTTGTGGAATACGGAAAACGTCATTTCATCTCGGAAAAAAGAACTGTTCCCGAGGGAACGATTTTGACACGAGCGAAGCTGCAGGGAAAAGCTAGTCTATTATATTTCTCATTTGGGGTCTGCCCCTTTTGCTAGGATGTCAATTCTGTGAGTCATGATTATTCAATACTGCGAGAATTCCTTCATAACATCCCACAATGTGCTTTTATAGAAAGTATCATAGTGAATCCCGGCAGTTCGGGATTTCCTCATACCCAATAGAACCTCAATGACGGTATTCCTTAATACTCGCATTATTACTTGGAACTGAATCGATTACTCCAAGTTAGGAAAAATAATAAAACACTGCTCTCTTTATTTCAAACTCGACAAAGACAATATTTGAAAAGAAAATTTTGTATCCCATTGATCAATTCAAGGAAAAATAAATTTTATTGTTGTAAGATGGAAATTATACTTTTCGACAGTAAAAAGGAATGCCTTTTCACTGGTATTTTTTATGGTCCTCATTATCATCATTTTAGCTTTGAGAAGTCAACTGCTGAAAATAGGCATTTCCTGAGGATCGCCATGTGAAGATATTGCCACGCTTGACAGGCGAGTTGGCTAGCGTAGTTTCTTTTGATTTCTTGTACTTTCGACGCTACTGCTGGAGAAGGTTGCACTGGAGAACTGAATTCTACTGAATTTTATTTGACCAACTGAATTTTAATCAATTCAATTGGTAAGTATTAACTTAAAGTTTGTTACATGGAATTATTGTTAAATTAAATTATTGTAAACATTTTACAGGTATTCTACGATTCTTATCTAAATTGAATAGGTATGCTGTAGACCATAAATATTATCCTTTTTAGTTTCCTTTTTTTAGTTTCTCAGAACTTTCTGAGTGTCCCTAATTGATTCTGCTCTCTTGGCAACTCCTGCCTGTCCACTGGGACTGAAATATATGAATATTTTGTTTGCGCAACTTTCTTGTTCATATTAATTTAAAAGCGATATTTGCACTTATTATCTACATGTTTTTTTCCCACGACTTCATCTACGTAAATTATAGCCTATGTTACCCGTTGAATATACCTATAGGTTTTATATAAATAATTTTTAAAATCATCTCAGTTGTTTTTAATTCATTCCATTATAACAACTGTCAAATCTTTTCTCTTTATTATCCTAACTAATATTATTAACGCGAAAGTGATTTTGTTTGTTGTTTTATTACGCCTTTACGCCCTATCTACTGAACCGATAGTCATGATGTATTAGCCGTTGTCTGGGGTACGGAGAAGGACATAGTGTACATTTTATCCCGGGATTACTGATCCCAAGGGATTGACATCGGGCGGAGCCGCGTATGAAAGCTATAGTATTATTAAAAAGACGAGTATAAATGTAGCATAGTTAGATGATCCGGAAAGCAACCCAGCTAACTGATTAAAACTGGCACTCGTTGAAAGTCGTGGTTTGGCAACAACAGCAATTTACATACAAATACGCAATTATCCTGCTCCCAAATTATCAACTCCTGCCCGCTGGGACTGAATTAGTTTTGGTTTACCCAACTTTCCTTCTTATAATATTGGGTTAATTAGTTTTGTTATATATTTACGAATGATATAGATAAATAGTCACTCCAGTGTAACAAAAAATCTTAATCTTCTTCTAATTTTTTTGCAAAATCTAACATTTATGAGAAAGGTTTTTGAACGTTGTAACATAGCTGACTATTCACTTTCTTTTCTTTCGTATTTTAACAATAATTCAACAGTAATTGCCCTATCTAATGGTTGTTATTAAAATATTTTTTTTTCATAATATTTTAAACCGGTTTTTCGCCTACTCTTTTCATTTCATGTCTTATATATAATTTTTTACCCGGCTGGGTCAGTCGGGTAAAAAATTTACTTACCCAGAAGGAGGGTAATGTTTTTATATGTTTTCTATAATTTTTAAGTATATAAATTCGTTCTAAATTTAAAGATGAGTGGTTGATGACCAACTAAAAGGCAGAATGATTACGCCACAGCCGCTGCAAGAATCATTTGTAAATGTGCTTGCCAATGATTATATTATTATATTATTTTATGCCTTCTCTTATGGGACGTAAATAAATCAAACTATAGTAATTCTAGTGGGTCTGTGAGTTGTAGACCTCGCGAGACTTACTCGTATCAGAGCGAACTCACAATGGTCGTCAACGCTTACATAAACCCCAAAAGCGCTTAGACTCTTTGTGCCAAATCCGCTGTTTTGAAATCATTCCAAAAACTGAATCGACTAATATATTCTATGATATTGAACTGTTTTGAAAAATTCCTCTAAAATTGGTTGAGAAACGCGACCTGTAGGGGAGTACAACCGGACAGCAGGACTCACAAACTTCATTTCCTGCTGACGCTTCACCCAAATTAGTCCGTCTGGTAGAATATTGAAAAAAATTGGACAAGTATTTTTTCTTTTATCAATCAAATAAAAAGTGATAGAGATAACCTACGAATAAGTAGTAGGATATAACCCATTAAAATTCCGCGTGACGTCACTGACCGGTACACTTTTTACTAGCTTGTTGAGTCATGAGCCCCCACTCCTGAACTTTAACAAGCCTATTAATGTGAAAATTAGTTTATACATTTGTTATACACTTTGTTAGTAACTATTTAAGCCTCATAACAGGGCAAAGCCACTCATTAATTTTGACACTTTTCTTATATTGCTTTCAAAAGATCTCTTGCGTTCATGCAACTAACTAAGTCTTCAAAATACTATATCAGAAACGTAATTTATAATCTCCATCATTTTCATTGTAAATTTTGCTACAGCGCTATATTAAAATGTGAGTAGGCGAAATAGCAATACAATTCATTGTTTAATTTATTAGCTAATTTATTTCACGGTTTGCTACGAAATATCATGATAAATATGGCAAAAATGTGCAAGCCGACCCCTGGTTATGTTTGAATACGCAATGAGACCGTATTGATTATACATCATTTAAATTCAGGCTTAATATAAAGGATTAAGATACGAGTAGTTCAACACAAGAGCGTATATAGGGATATTTGAGAATCACTAAGTCCTCCCCCTAAGCTTAAATACGATGAATCGCATATGAACTGAACTTAATAAGCATAAAATCTCTGCCAATACAATATCTGCTTTGACTTTTTTGCATTTAGTATCCACCACTTACATAATTCCTCTCTTACATGGGATGAGCAAAGACTTTGGACCTCCTCCATTTTTATTAACTGTATTCCCAGCGGTGTAAAATTGTACGGAGGGAGAGCGGTTACGTTTTGACATAAGATAAATAAAGAAATTAAAAACATAGAAGATAGAACGGTTATTGACTAGACTCGTATCGGTTTAAAATATTGTCAGGGGACCAGAATCACTTTGTATTTTAATAAGTAACTAAGATCGTATTTTGCTGCCTTCTGCATGAAAAAGCTGCCTCCTTTTTCTGATCGTATTTCCGGCTGCATCCTTTAGGGTTTCAAAACCCAAGACTCTCTATTTGCATTCTCATGTTAGAGGTGCTCATTCACTTTAAGGGTTAGATTCGACACGATATATTAGCAAATCTATACTTTAGTAGCCCTGTAGACACATAAACCATCTTAGCAAGAGACAGAATAGTCCTTGCCTCCTTTTTTTGGTTTGAGGTGAATATGCCTTCACATACAGCACTGCACTGCGGGTACAGCAGAGTGGTTATGGGTGTAGCCACTAAAAAACCCCGATGTTCGTCAGAATTGCTACAATTCCGGCATTATAGGTATGACAGGGTAACGCGAGTCCCCGCCACTCTTCTGCAAATCCTAGTCTCCTAGTCCAACCCGAAAACCCAAGGGCATATCTTTTTGACATGAAGACATTATTTCCAGTTTTTTAGGATTCCGTACCCAAAGGGTAAAAACGGGACCCTATTAATATCGCTTCGCTGTCAGTCTGTCTGTCCGTCTGTCACCAGGCTGTATCTCATGAACCGTGATAGTTAGACAGTTAACAATTTCACAGATGATATATTTCTGTTGTTGCTATAACAACAAATACCAAAAAAAATTAATTAAATAGATATTTAAAGTCCCATACAACAGACATGATTTTTTGCCGTTTTTATAGATAACGGTACAGAACCCTTTGTGCGCGAGTCCAACTCGCACTTGGCTGGTTTTATCTTTAGACATTTTTGTATACGAACCCTTGCCCCTTTTTAAAGCTGTATATACGCTCATTGTTAAGCCTATTTCTAGTTGAGTAAACTTCGAATGTAGATTTTGATATAATCCGTGGCTTACATCCATGGATCCCGGTCTGAATGGCTCCCGAATTATTTACGAGTAACTGTCTATCACGCGTTTCTAAATGAATAGGCTAGTCCCTGGGTCAAAAAATAATAATAAAATTAATCCATCAGTAAGATAATAAAAAAACACCTTATTTTGTTCTTTTGTCTATTTTAAACAAAAAATGAAGAAGATGAAAGGCGTCAAAGTTCATAAATGATGGCTTGTGACGTCAAAATTTGTTAAAATTGTAGCAAACTGTGACGTGGAATTTTAATAAAAAAATATTGGACACGTATTTTTTCTTTAGTCGATTAGACAAAAAAGTTCTAAACAAAAAAGCTCTACGAATAAGTAATAAGTCCGACTTATTATTTTTTTGTTTAATAGACAAAAAAAAAATACGTGTCCAATATTTTTTGATTATCTAACCGACTTACTAATTATATTTTTTAGGAAACTAGCCTAGTATAAATTTGTTTTTAAAATTGCTTATTTTGATTTGATGAGTGAATGAGGAACACGAATCATATTTAACATGGTTAATGGTTGGTGTTAAAAGCTTCAGTTGAATTTATCAAACTCGAAATGATACTAAAAACGTGAGTATGAAATATTAAATTTACTCGAAATTCTCTTTATATAACGACGATTTCGTAAAGACCTAATGCTATGTAAAGAAGATATAACTACGGGGTCCAAAAACAACTTATATAAAGTTTGTCTAAGTAAGTAAAATCTTCAATCTTGTTCTCTACCTCTATGTTTGCATAGAGAATCGATTCTCAATTTGCACATTTGAGAAAACCAGGCAATTGCTAATAAATCTCGAGGGGGTATTCGACTTAGCAGTGTGTGAGATAGCACTAACAATGCAACATGCGATAAATTATAGGTTTGGATTCATATAATAAATAAAGCTACAATTCAAACGAGTCGTGTGGTTTCTGGCTTAAAATACGACTAAGTTTTAGTATGATTTCCTACAATCATAGTGAGGGTCAGTTGTATTCTAAGCTTGGTATAAATGTAGAATATAATCGTTCATATAAAAAAACCCGACTTCAATCAAACTACCGATTGATAAAATTTTTACGGAAACAATTTGAAAGCACATCCTTTTAAACAGAAAAAGAGTTTTTGAAGTAGGTTCATAAATGACGGAATTCTGAGGTAACAAAAATAAAAAAATAATCAACCGAATTTATAACTTTTCCTTTTTTTGAAGTCGGTGAAAAAGGTATAAAATTACATTTACAAAAATAAATATCTTCATTCCTGATTCGGTGTCGCAGAGAACCACCGACCATAGCCATTTCCATAGCTTTTTGGACGACTTTAAGCTTTCTTATAAGGCCCATAGTAAGGCATATGGGCATAGTAAGGATTACGTTATCTTTTATACAAAATAACAAAAAAATATTTAAAGTTTTTACCGTGGAAAACTAAATTAAAGCCCTACAAAATATGTTTTGTACAAATCTCACAAATATTATTCAAAACTAATTAATAACGCTACACTAGCCCATCTGTGTCCCTTAAAATCCCTTCGTGTATTTAGCCAGTTGTTCACAAACACCCGGGTGCCTTATCAACCCCAATCTGGCTCATTTAGATCAAAGAAAACATTTTAATTAAAGCAAAACAGAGTTGTCGTATCCGATAACATTCAAGATTGGCCGTGTGCGCCGGAGGTAAGTTAGTAATGGAAGCGGTACTTTTTCCGTTAAATCAAAAGATGTTTTAAGTTAAATTTCCTTATCTCTTCCATGCTGGTCTAGGAGAAACGAAAAAACGTAGAATGCGCCAGATACTTCTCTTCCCGTGCAGATCGTAAAAGCCGATCGAGGGATTGTGCTAAAATCTGCAGAATTATGTCAATAGGCGATGCGGCTAGCAACCTATCATTATTTGATTCCGTTTTCCATCTACACGCCCGTCAAAATGTCAAATGTGGCCATAAGGTCTGATAGACCTGGGCTCTCTCTACCCCACAAGGGAGAAAGTATATATACCTACTATGTATGTATTTCCTTACCTATGTTGCAGAATCGATAAGTTCTATAAGGGCCTAAAGGGAGAAAGCCCTTTCTCTGGTGTTTTATAGATTTTAAAAATAGAGTTAAGCGCCTTTTGCGCCTAAATAGATGCCAACCTAGTAAGATTTAACGCCTCTAAGACCCAGGCATGTCTGTTCACGGCTAAAAACGAACGACGAAGTCGCGAGCAACAGCTAGTTAAGTATATGCACCTAAAAAGTTAATATTTTAGTATACAGGCGATAGGTAGGCCTATCCTTAACACAGTTCACGCGCATTTCTAATGATTCCATTTGTTCGTAGCTCCTGGAGCAGCCAATACAACATTGCTTAGAAGTTGTCAAACTCCGCCAGTCCTCGGCTACAAGGACACGCTACTTGCGAGGTACAACAGATCAATATCGAACTATTCCCGTACAGAACTTGACTTTGTTCGACTGTATTGTGTATTTTGTAATGATACCAGATGGGAAGCTCTTAGCTATTTAATTGCTAAGAATGTCATGTCTTTATACATACATACACACATATTACCACGTCTTTTTCCCTTACGGGGTAGACAGAGCGTTTATGAGACCTAAAAGCCACCTAAAATCCGTTACCACCGTTTTTGAAAATTTCGAGCACTGCACAACATTACTACTAATAATGCTCACGCCATCAAGTAAGCCACTGAAATCATTTATTTCCGTACCCCATTTGAAACATCCTTTCTCTAAGACCTCATACGATTTCATATAAGAAACTAGGTATTGCCTGCGACTTCGTCCGCGGCAATTTCTGTTATAATGATTTTTTTTATTAGTATAGATGAATAATTTCCCCCGTTTTCAAAATATTTTTTATTGATGCTTTGCTCCTATTATCTAACACAAAAAAAAATCTCCAATTTGAACCAGCAGCTCCTGAGATTAGCGCGTTCAAACAAATAAACTCTTTAGCTTTATAATATTAGTATAGAATAATAGAAGTATAGATATAGCGATAAAAACAATCCATATTCTTCAAATAATCCAATATAAGCAAGATTCAGATTTCATATTCCAAGTAAAAGAATATGTCCGACCCTTATCATAAGGGCATCACTGTCGTATTTGGAGACACCAAAACTTAGTAACTTTAACCGCCCGGATACTTCAGAGGCAGTGTTGGTAGAAAATCACTAGGGGATAATTCATTTATAAGTTTTGACTGAGCATGTGTACGGCGCGAACCATGTTAGGGGTTAGGTGGCTACATTCATTTATCATTAGCAGCTTGTGGTAGTCCAGTGCTGGACGAAGGCCGCTGCCAAGATGCGCCATTTTGCGCCATCATCAACTTTAAAAGATAAGATAATGTTTATTTGACAAAAGCACATACACAAATCTCACCTGATAGTATGTGACGATAAAGATTCAGGGCAGGGATTCTTCGCACCCCCTGCCCAACGTAACCATGACCGGACCCGTGGTTAGGAATAACAGGGCGGCCGGGCACTGGGAGCCGTGGTTTGTTGGCGATTCTCATTGTTGCCCGTTATCGCCACGCTGGGCAAGCGAATTGGTGATCGCAGTAAGGCAGAAGATCATTGGGGATAATTATCATGAACAAATTGTATCAACCTGCATGTCATTAGGATATTTATAAAATAAATGTATATAATATGTGTATATATTGATTTAATTATTTACCAAACGACATCAAACTACTTAAAGGTAAAGCTTTTAAAGCAACATTGACTAAATGGCTACTAGATCATTGGTTTTACAATATAAAAGAATATGTTGACTATTGTAAAAATCAAAATACTACTAGAGCAATATTATGAATAAAATTATATGATAAGAAATTATATTCAAGAATACTCTTTAATATATATTTAAATTAATTTAAAATATTTGCATGCCTTATTTTTAGCTTAAATACAATGGACACTTTTAATATACTTAAGATCTTCAATATACTGTATTTGAGCAAATAAATGATTATGATTATGATTATGGGACGCTGCTGCCCGTGCCGTGTCAGGTATTTATTGCTGCCTGAGAAATTGAAATGGTTAGACCGCCATTTATAGGTTGACTGAGTGCATGAGCAGTGCGGTAAACTGGCACTAGTACAGTCAGCCAACAAGATACCCGACCCCGCCATCTATCTATATCTTGAATTATCTCTTAAACTAAAAGTAATATTAACATGAAAATATATATTCAGAAAGTCTTAATTAAAATCTTTCTGAATATATATTATCATGTTAATATTATTTTAACTCAAAGAGAAAATTCAATATATAGTTAGATGGCGGGGTCAGGTATCTCGTTGGCTGACTGTACAAGCACCTCAAGGCGTCGGGAAGTGACAACTCCCGACGCCTTAAGGTGCTTGCACTAGTGCTAGTTTACTACTATTAATCGCCTGCAAAAAAAGAACAAAGAAAGTACTCTTTATTACATACAACATTACCATAAGAGAAAAAAAAAACAATATGTTAACAACTAAAAAAAATCAGGAAACCTTTTTTTTTTTCTTTTCTTCTATTTGTCCCTCAAACTTTATTCATAAGCTTATTTTAGCCAGTGTCTAGTCAAGCTAGACGTTTATGGTAGTTAGATATTTTAATTATTTATTTATTTTACGTACCTATTAGTAAAAATTCGTATAATGTTTTTAAATTTTCCGCAAAATACCAAAAATAGGGAGTTAGTATTTTTTTTTTTGTATTGTTCGTCGAAAGGTCGATTTCAACTTTGAATTAATATTTTTCGGTTGAAATGTCACTTAACTCATTTTTAGTAATAGGCAAGTGGAAATAATTCCACTTGCACAATAGGTAATGAAAAACTGGCCAATATCACTTCAATGATGGTACTAATCTATAATAATTATTCTTAAAATAGTAACGGTAAAATTAATTGTCGTAAACTAAGACAATTTAAATTAGGACTTTAATCTTCAACTTAAGTATTAGAGGCTGGGCGGGTACATCAAAGGCTGTGGTCTTTGAAGTCGAAGTCACAAGGGATAATTCATTAATTAGTTATGACTGCTCACGTATATGGCGTGAATCTTGTTAGGAGTGTGTAGTCGAAAATAAAGTAATAATAAATGGGTATCTCTTGGATAGGCATGTAACATTCTCGTCTTCATCGTCACTTACCATTAGATGAGATGGGAGACAAATGCCTAATCCAACATGTAGTAAAAAAAAAGTGTTAAGACTATAAAAAAATAGGCTTGTTCATCACTTTATTTTTCGAGTTATTTTTAGCGATTTGATATCCATATTGTCATATTGCATCAAAAATAGCCAGTCCGATGTCTTGGGTGATACGCCATGATGGATTTAGAATGACGTCACACAACTAACCATACATTTTAATCCAAACTAAACGAGTATATTAAAAAAATCAGCTCAATCGGTGGAAGATATCTGCTTCAAAATTGATTTGCAAGATGCCACCCAAACAAGGACAGTTAAATAAAACCCTGTAATAAAACCGGCCAAGTGCAAGTCGGACTCGCGCACGAAGGGTTCCGTACCGTTATCTATGAAAACGGCAACAAAATCATGTCTTTTGTATGGGAGCCCCCCTTTAATATTAATTTTATTTTTATTTAATTATCTAATTTTAAAGTGAATATATAACTAGATATTCTGTGAATATTTCAAGCACCTACCTGTTCCGAGGCGGTTCCGAAGAACTCTGACACCAGGGTGTCCATGGTCGATTGACCGTGACACCTACTCGAAATGATGATGATGACTGTACTAAGACATTCAATGTACTAAGTCAGATGCCTTTTAGTAGCTCTTAATATCTAGCATGCGTTAGTTATAAATTTAAGTTTCTTTACAGAACCCTAAAATATTTTTTTAGGGTTCTGTAAAGGTAGTATGGTCCAAAGGGTAGAAACGGGACCCTATTAATTTCACTCCGTTATCCGTCTGTCTGTCCGTCTGTCTGTCTGTCTGTCACCAGGCTGTATCTCATGAACGGTGATAGTAAGATAGTTGAAATTTTCAGAAATTTATTTCTGTTGCCGCTATAACAACAAATACTCGTTATTGATAACGGCAACAGGTAGACGCTTGAAATATTCACAGAATATTTATATATTCAATTTAAAAATAAATAATTAAATAAAATTAATATTAAAGAGGAGCTCCCATACAACAGGCATGATTTTTTGCCGTTTTTATAGTAACGGTACGGAACCCTTCGTGCGCGAGTCCGACTTGCACTTGGCCAATTTTTGTTTTTAGCCTGTCGTTTCTCACTGCTGGTTAAAGGCTTCCCCTTTCTGTTCCCACACTTCCCGATCTGTTAGTATTAAGTATTTTTTAATATTCATTTAAATTTTTAGACGGGTGACCGTCTTATAAATCGATTAACGCCGGCTGCACGCACGAGAAAGTGTTACGTTCGGCGTGCAAGCGAGAGCTCGGAGCAAGCGGTAGAGAGGCACGACCAGCCTTAGGCTTAGTAATTATTAAATTCTTCCCATAGTTTTTGAGCTTACCCATTCCAAACAAACAATATGTGAAGAAGAACCTGTTCGGTCCTTGAAGGATTGATTCAGCCCGTCGATATAAACAACTTTTTATATGGGAACAATGCTGGGTACTCAATTTTTTTTGACGTTCCGATGCTATTATATTCTATTGTATTCTATTCTTAGTACAGTAATTTAGTCACTACTGAACTCCATTCCGTTTCAGTTACATAGCGACCTAGCTTCTATTTTTTAATGTTAGTGATTGTTAGTTAAATCAGTATCTTTTTAGGGTTCCGTTCCCAAAGGGTAAAAACGGGACCCTATTAATTTCGCTCCGCTGTCTGTCTGGCTGTCTATCTGTCTACCTGTCTGTCTGTCTGTCTGTCCGTCTGTCACCATTTTTTCAAAAGTCCATTTCTTTGAGTTTCCAGCTTTGATCCCAAAAGAGAATTTGTTCATATCGACGCGCTATATCATCCCTTCAAGGATCGGACAGGGATTTCTTAACACATTGTATTATTAGTCTAAATTTTGGGTTTGAGTTACAATAGAATATTCCTAATTTGCTGTTTGTGTACAATACAATTTCAAATTCCCACTACGGAATCTGAACTTGTAAACTGTTTCGTGATACTCTGATATGGTTCTCCGTCCCTCTTCAAGATACAGTCACATCCGACACTCGCCAGACATCCAGTTATTTACTATGTACCTAATCGTATTTTGGCAAAATCAAGGCACAATATGTGATCTTAAGAGGCTAACACGAGCGAATCTAGCGCCACACATGATTTATTTTACTCCTACATCAGATAAAATTAAATAATTTAAAATATATACAAACCTATCCTATCAATATTTATAAAGTCGCGAAATTAAAAATACATGGACCTGTAATAATTCCTAGGGGAAATTAATAATACAAGGCTTTTCTCGTGGTCTCTTATATATTAACTCTACACAGGGTTCATTTAGAAAAGAGAAGTATTGATAAAGTGGCAATATTAAAAAATGTATCGAGATGTAATAGCAGCGGTACGAACCCTCGGTGGAGGCCCGTCATCTCCAAGATGTCTGTTACGAAATACGTAGCTTTTACCGCGGCTCTTAGATATTAACTCTACACAGAGTTTATTTAGAAAAGAGAAGTATTGATAAATTGGCAATATTAAAAATGTATCGAGATGTAATAGCAGCGGTACGAACCCTCGGTGGAGGCCCGCCATCTCCAAGATGTCTGTTACGAAATACGTAGCTTTTTCTGCGGCTCTTAGATATTAACTCTACACAGGGTTTATTTAGAAAAGAGAAGTATTGATAAAGTGGCAATATTAAAAATGTATCGAGATGTAATAGCAGCGGTACGAACCCTAGGTGGAGGCCCGCCATCTCCAAGATGTCTGTTACGAAATACGTAGCTTTTTCCGCGGCTCTTAGATATTAACTCTACACAGAGTTTATTTAGAAAAGATAAATATTGATAAAGTGGTAATGTTAAAAATGCATCGACCTGTTATAGCACTGGCACGAACTCTCGGCGAGAAATGCCGTCTTAAAGGTGTTTGTTAAGATATACGAGGCTTTTGCCGCAGTCTCTTAGATAATAACTCTACTCAAAGTTTATTTAGAGGAGAGAAATATTGATAAAGTGGCAATATTAAAAATGCATCGACCTGTAATAGCACCGGTACGAACTCTCGGCGGAAGCCGCCGTCTTTAAGATGTCTATTAAGATATACGAGGCTTTTCCCGCGGTCTCTTAGATATTAACTCTACACAGAGTTTATTTACTAAAGATAAATATTGATAAAGTGGCAATATTAAAAATGCATCGAACTTTAATAGTAGGTATCAATGCGGCACCTCAGCGGAAGAATTAAAAAAAACTGTTTGGTATGACCAGACAGGATAATTCGATTACACTAACATTTTGTACTGATAAGTAAGAAAATAAAATTACTCACAAAACAGAAATCACAGTTTAGAAAAGCGATAGATCCAGAGAAATATTGATAAAGTGGCAATATTAAAAAAGGCATGGGTACAGAATTTATATAAATACTAACGTAAATACCGAAAACACGCGGCGTCCCCTATGTTGTCCCCCACACCTGTCTCCCGTTCTCGGGTATGTTTGATAGCTTTGAAAATAGGGTTAGTTGTTACTGTTACTATTTGAAATAATTTTGCGGTCATCATCATCATTTTGCGTAAGCGTCACGGTCAGTCGACCATGCACATCCTGGTGTCAGAATTCTTCGGAACCGCTTCTCGGCCTCGGACATGGTTCCTTTAACGACTAACAGATGGCAGCCCGGACCAACGGCTTAACGCACCTTCCGAAGCACGGACTCATCTTTATTATCCTGTAATGTCCTAACCAAACTAGAAACAAATAAACAAAGTATGCTTCCCGTGGGAATCGAACCCACGACCCCCGGGTCTACAGACAAACGCCATAACCACTGGACCACGGAGGCAGTTCTGCGGTGCCGACCGTAAATATTACTCCGCTCGTATGAAGCCTATGGAGTAAAGACACCAATTTACCTCTACATAACGTATAAACCTACAAAAACTCTGAATAAAACATTACACTTCTTTTTCGGGTAGTCATGTAAAAATGTCTAATGGTAGTAATGGAGGTTGATGCATTTTTAATATTACCACTTTATATTTGAAGCGATATAGCTGCACTTTGGTAGTTAACAGTTTTATGGGCTGTTAATAGCATTTTTATGCGATCGTGAATGCTTAAGATAAATAAGAATTGGTATAAATGTCCATTTATTTATTTAGTTAAAAAATGTTTAACAAATATCTTCTTAGCCATCTTCGGACTAATTTTAATAAATACTTATATACGGACAAATCACACAGATTGAGCTAGCCCCAAAGTAAGTTCAAGAGTTGTTTTAAGGGATACTAACTCAACGATAGTTTATTTTATAACAAATCCTTATACAGATAAACATCCAAGACCCAGGCCAATCTGAAAAAGATCATTTTCCATTTTGACTTGAGCGAGGATCGAACCCAGGCACCCTTTTGTCGCAGGCTGGCATGTAAACCACTGCGCCACAGAGCTCGCCAAATGTATTGCTAGTGAATTATATACTTTAACATTTTTAATTTTAAGTATTTTTTGCAAAAATATGAAAATGTATTCTGAAATAATAATGATGATACAAAACGGAAGCCACGTTTTGTATCATCATTATTATTTCAGCCGTAAGAAGTCACTACTAGATACAAGCGTCTCCCAAGGATTCATCGTTTGGCTTGGCAGGCGAGTCAGGGAACGCAGTTTCCTCGGCTCCTTGTGTTTTCGACGCTGCTGCCCTTTGGAAGGATTTTTAAGCTGGGGTAGGGTACGAATATATTGGATTTGGGAAGGGAATTAAGGTATATGTAAGGGATACTACGAGTGGCCGGGCGCGCGCCCGCGTCGTCATGGCGGAGTGCAGAAGAAGCAGCAACAAACTGCGCTATGCAGTTTGTTGCCGTTTCTTCTGCACTCCGCCTTGGAAGCGGCGTAAAATTAGGTCTATGTAAGTTATTTACGTCAACAATAATAATGTGTAATTTAAGTTTACGTTCACCAAATGGTATTTAAAATATCTTACGATGAATAAAATATTTGACTATTGGCTATTGGCGCGTACCCTATGCCATACCTGCACTACTGGCCAAGTATTTGGAGTTTAAATGGAAGATTAAGTATGTCATCATACTTGATCTCCCATTTTATATTTATGATGCAACTGGAAACAAGCTTACCCATTTCTCTAATTTCACGTAGTTCTTCGTAGTTTCAAGCAGATTTATTATGTTTTTGTCTCGTGCTGATACTTTGAACTAACAACACACTCAAGACGAAGTAAACGCGAGAAGTCAGAGTGCCTCATCTGGATTAAGTCTCGATCAAGGTCGATGGGGGCTGACGACCGGGCGCTGCTGTCGCCATGGCAACCACGCCTGGAGCTTTTCTTACTGTCGCTTTATTTGTTATCTCTTATCTGGAGACTGGAGAACTAAATACGTAGATGTTTTTGGGAGCCAAATCCTTACTAATATTATAAATGCGAAAGTCAGTTTGTTACGCTTTCACGCCGTAAATAAATACAGAACCGATCATCGTGAAATTTTGCATACACGATTTTTGAAGTACGAAGAAGGACATAGGGGTACCGTTGTCCTTTTTATCTCGGAATAAGGTACTATTCTCGAGAGATCGACATTAACGCGAACGGAGCCGTGTGCGTAAGGGCTTAGACACATGTATACAGTGCGGCACCGTTTACCGTGCGACTTAACTGCAAATGAAAGATTTTCATGAGTTTTCCTTATATTTTTTGAGTACATGCTATTCTACAAAATTATATAAAATTAAGAGTATGCCTTACATTTTGATTTAGGTATGCAAATTGTATAAGTCTGTTACAAAATGGTGAGATTTTAATCTTCTTCTTATAGAGTTGGAATGGATTTTCAAATGTATTTTGATCAAGATTTTAATAAATGATAGGTACCAAAAACCGTCATTATTTGGATGTAGACTTCACTACATACTCGTTAGATTAAAACAAAGTCGCTTCTCGCTGTCTATCTGTCCCTATGTACCCTTAGATCTTTAAAACTACGCAACGGATTTTGATGCCGTTTTTTTTAATAGATTGATTTTAGAAAGTTTATGTGTATTATTTACAGCCCCATAATAGTATCTGCATTGCGCCCTGCGAAGACAGAACGGGTCGATAGTATAAATGGTTTGTGTTTGTTTGTAATTGATAAACTTTTAAAATACTCGGCCACTAATTTCACGAATAGATATCTACATTACCAGGAACATAAGCTATATTATATTTTCGAAACCATTCATCAGGTCATCGAAAGAGGATATCTTAATCTTTGATATACTTAAAGAAAAAGCGACTTCAAACAATTCCCTTTTAAACAAAAGAGTTTTTAAAATCGGTTCATAAATAACGGAGTTTTGAGGTAACAAACATTTAAAAAAATACAACCTAATTGATAACCTCTTCTTTATAATTTGAAGTCGGTTAAAAGTGTTGTCTTTTATCATTATTTGGCGAGCGCTACAAAATCTATTATTTATATTTATCTCTCTGTCAAACGAGCAAGTTTTCGGCTGCATCCTCATCTAAAATGGTTCGGGATCCTTAACCCGGGGGACTAGCTAGTTCGTGTGTCAAAAACCGAAACACAGGTGGATGAAGTCGGGGAAAAACAGCGGTTTTCTATTATTTAAAATGTAAAGAAGAAGACGAAGTTGAATGTGACTCAAAACGTCCCATCTCAAACCTCAAACTGCAGAGTTCTCAAGGTCGCATTGAAGAAAGACGACGGCCCGCGGTACAAGTCGTCGCCATGGCAACCAGGCCCGGGGTGGTTTCCACTGTCGCGCCAATGTCTACTTATTTGTTATCACTTTTGTCCTTAGTCTGGGAAACTAAATACTCAACGTTTGTGGGAGCTGAAGTGTATAATGTTTTCATGGGAAGATATTCACGATATTTCGTGGCTTTATATTAGCATTTATCCTAATCCTAATATAATAAATTCGAAAGTAAATATGTTTATTTATTTGTTTGGAAGATTTTCGACTACAGTAACTTAATAGATAAGAACTTAGTAACATACAATCATTAACAAATCTCCACTAATAGTAATAATATAGTAACAAGAAACGGATATCATAGTTACAAAAACTAGTGACATATTATTATATAAAACAAAATAATGCTTAACAAGAAGGTTATCATAATCAGTGTATACAAGTACCCCATATTATTCTAGTAAGAGATCATCATGTCGTGTAGGTGCCACGGCCAATCGACCATGCACACCCTGGTGTCAGAGTTCTTCGGAACCGCCTCTCAACCTCTGACGTGATTCCTTTAACGACTCCCAGATGGCAGCCGGGACCAACGACGTGATTCTGTGCTTCGGAAGGCTAACGTGCCTTCCGAAGCACAGAATCACCTTTATTATCAGACAATCAGGTGATTCAAGCATGCGATGTCCTAACCAAACTGGAAACAACTAAAGATGCTTTCCGTGGGAATCGAACCCACGACCCCCGGATCTACAGGCAAACGCCTTAACCACTGGACCACGGAGACAGTTATGAGATGAAAGAAAGTGAAGTGAGCAAAGCTGAGATAAGGTTTACCGACTAAAGTAAAAAAGTAATAAAAATAATTGAAGAGTACATTAAAAGAATTTGATATTTATTGCTTTCGTTAAAACAACAATTTCGTGAATTTCGTGACAATGTAGAATCAGTAAGAATTTTTAACAACTTAACGCCCTATATACTGAATCGATCGTCAAGAAATTTTATATATAAATTATCCGTTGTCTGGTGTACGGAGAAGGATATAGTGTTCATTTTATCCCGGGGAACAATACTGTTCCTGAGGGATCGAAATTGACGCAGGCGGGGCCGCGAAAGTTAGTGTGTATAAATAAAATTGGCCAAGTGCGAGTCGGATCCAAACACTAATTATGAACTCTGTACTATCATAAAATATTTAGGTACTCGTAACTATCAAAACCACGTTTCTTGTATAGGGACATTGATAAATACGCATGAATAATTTATATCGTACAATGAGACCTTTTCCATGCGATCGCTCTTGTGCAGTGAGCCACCCAAAGAGCCACCCTTTCTTACACGGGCACTATTGTTCTTTATTATCTGTAGTTTGATGTCTCTGTGACAATTAAGCAGAACCTTTGACAGAATTCAGCTTGCTAGGTAATCGGCATGTAACATCCTCGTCTTCATCGTCACTGGCCATCAGGTGAGAAAAGAGACAAATGCCTAATCCAACATTTAGAAAAAAAATCGGCTGTTCCGAATAAAAACACAGTAAAAGACATTGACAAAATCCAGATTTTTACATAATTCTTTTAACACAATAAGTGCGCACAATACGCAAAGACCATTTTCTGAATAACGACTTCCATTCTCGAAGTAGCAGTACCTCAAAACCTGGTAAGTGAAATGATGGTGATTCACAACTCGAAATCCAGCAAGGCGGCTGTCCCAAATCACAACACAGAAAGTGTCATTTTAGACAAAATCCAGATTTTTGACATAATTCTTTCGTCACTATAAGTGTCCACAATACCTAAAGGATCTTTTTTCAATAACGACTTCCATTCTCAAAATAGCAGTACCGCAAAACCTAGTAAGTGCACAGATAATATCGCAATCCCCAACTCAAAATCCAGTAAGGGCCGATCACCAGCTCAAGTTACAGCAACGCACATGTACTTTATGTGTTTTGGATTGTGGATTGTCACTTGCTGAGTTTTCAGTTGGGAATTAAAATGCACATCCCCATGTCTAAGCCTTATATCCATACATAGAGTTTAAATTAGTGAGAATACACCAAATTAGTGCGGTCCTTTTAGTATTCATATCTTCAGGATGCGTACTCGTATCTTGTTTCATAGCATCATAACCGTTTGTCAGTCCGTCTCGTCATAGTTAGTCATCATCATCAGGTCCTTTTTAGTCTCCACTACAGGAACACGACCCTCTCTGTACTACTAGAGCCAAACTTGGCCAGAGCCAGCCAGAGGATTTGGCCTACACTCGCCACGCTGGCCTTATGTATAAAAGCTTTGTTTAGCTTGTATTTCATGGTTAGTGTTATTTCTTAATTCAAAAGTAGTAAGTAGTATAAAACGTGCACCGAAACATACTGTTAAATGTATAGTATACAAAAAAGCAGATAATAATCTTATCTAGGTACCATCTCCTAAGTCATATTTCTCTTTATATTCATGATTAGTGAGGCTGAAGTAAATCACGTTTTTTTTGCTCTCTTGTAGAATTTGTCCCTCACTGTGTTTTGATTTGGGACAGCCGAATTCAGAAATAATGCCAAAAAACACGTCCCTAATCATCATCAGGTCCTTTTTAGTCTCCACTACAGGAGCACGACTCTCTCTGTACTACTAGGGCCATACTTGGCCAGAGCAGCCAGAGGACTTGGCCTACACTCTCCACGCTGGCCAGACGGGTTGGAGAGGTCTCTTAGATGTTTATAAGCTTTGTTTAGCTTGTATTTGCTAAGTCGCCTTCTACGACATCCACGGGAAGACTTGGAGTGGTCCTATTCTACTCTGCCGGATACCACACGGCTAAAGTCCCTAAAGTTCATTAAAAATTTACAGCATATTGAGTTCCAATGGAAAACAATTTCTATTAATATGATTTCGGGGAAAATACGTTCAACATTGTGTCTTAATAAATATACATTATTGTATTGTACAAGCAAATATTGAATAATTTATTTTTTAGAATATTGATTACATGACATTACCATACCGTTGCCAGGACAACTGAGCTTCGCTCTCAATAAGTTTCTACGTATTGATAAAGCTACTAAAAAGTTTTCTTTCTATGAAAAGCTTCTATTAATTGTTACAATTATCAAAACATAGCGTGTAGAACCGATGGCCGATAGGGTAGAAGGGTTCTCGAATGGCGACCACGTATCGGCAAGCGCAGCGTCGGACATCCACCGACCAAATGGTCGGATGACCTGACTAAGGTCGCAGGAAGACGCTGGATGCAGGTCGCTTCCAACCGGTCGTATTGGAGATCCTTGGGGGAGGCCTATGTCCAGCAGTGGACTTCTTGCGGCTGATATGATGATGATGACTGTTTCAAGGGGGTAAGTAATATAACATATAAACACAAAATATATATAATTTAAGATAAATATCAACGAAACATATAATTTTGGCTAGTATAATTATCAGGTAAGATAAAAATCGAAAGAAATAACTTTAAAAAAACTAAAATCTTTAATTATATCAATCATTCAACATATCAAACTATTATTATACCGTTTTATAATTATAAACTTTAAAACATCGATTAGTTGTTATGTATAATAAACTTAATATATACATATTAGTACGGATAATAATCATTGGTTATACGAATTAATTGGTAGAAGATTCTCAAAATATACCTAATAATTAAATAAAAAAAAACCTAGCATCTCAATCTCATTATAATTATCTTCCCCAATTTAAAATGGGATCAACTTGGTAGTAAAGGCTTTTAAATAAAAAAGAAATATCAAAATCGGTTCACAATTGGCGAAGATATCGTGTAACAAACACACATAAAAAAAGACATACCGTCGAATTGATAACCTCCTCTTGTTTTTAAACCGTTTAATAAATTATCTTATTTATTTTTATAGAACGCCTAGTCGAAAATAGCAACCTGACGATCTCGTAGACGCAAAAAAATATTAATAAGACAAGAAAAAGATAACAATATATTAAAACGAAAATCTGAATATTACGAGTGTGAATTTCTTAGAGCTATAGTCTCTATTATAAGTTAAAAAAAAAAGAAAAATAGGTATTCTAAAAAAATACTTAGAAAAATTGTGATACATACAAAATGCGCGCGCATTTTGTATGTATCACAATTTTTGAAATTTATTTCTAACTTTGTCCTAATATTAACATATAATAAAATATTGTAAAAGTTATATTTGTACTTTAAAAAAAATTGTGATACATACAAAATGCGCGCGCATTTTGTATGTATCACAATTTTTTAAATTTATTTCTAACTTTGTCCTAATATTAACATATAATAAAATATTGTAAAAGTTATATTAGTACTTTAAAAAAAATTGTGATACATACAAAATGCGCGCGCATTTTGTATATATCACATTTTTTTTTATTTATTTTATACTTTGTCCTAATATTTACATACAATAAAATATTGTAAAAAATATCTTTCTACTTTAAAAAAATTGTGATACATACAAAATGCGCGCGCATTTTGTATGTATCACAATTTTTTTTATTTATTTCATACTTTGTCCTAATATTTACATGCAATAAAATATTGTAATAAGTTCTTTTGTTTGTTATAGATTTTTGTAATCCTATGAAGTTAGTGACTTCTTGTGTTACTTTCCGTTTGCTTTACTGATGAAATTGATTACCTATTATTAGTTATTCGATAGTCTGTTTGAATGATGCACCTTTTGCTGGCTACTCCGATTTTTTTACAAGAAAATGAAGTTTATGAGTTTGCGCGAATTTGACTTATTTCGTAGGTGTTACTGAAATAATTCAAATTCGCAAAATAGACATGGGTCTATACTAATTAGCTGGTATATTTTCTCTGTTATATATTTTTAATACGTATACATTTTATAGATTTTGATTCATATTTATTTTAAATACTATACTTATTGAATGGTATATATTTTGGAAGGTATACTGCACGAGTTTTATAACAGATGATATTTAGTATTCATAAACGTTATAAAAAATGAGTTTATGCTTTTCGAATTGAAAATTTTATGAATGTTATAGCTTTTAAGAATATAATCAGTAATGATTATGTCAAGTTAACATTATATCTAATGAACTTTATTGAAATGAAAATATATAATTTGTTATTATATCAATCAATACGCACCCGTTTCAAGGGCAGCCCCCTTTTCATTTGGATTAGTAATGTGTTTTATTTATTAATATAACATTATCCTAGCTAAGTTATAATACAGTTTCAAATGATACAAATTGATTTATTGTAAAAGATTTTTGGTAAAACATAAAAAAATAACTATGTATCGTGTGTTCTTCCTAGACAGAGTAAATATTTTAATTTCAAAATATCAAGGAGATATTATTTGCTTAGAACAAAATTACTACTGCCTCTCATGTTTTTATGAAGAAATAACGTCTTGTATATCGATTAACGCCGACTGCACGCACGAAATAGTGTCACGTTCAGCGTGCAAGCGATAGAGAGGCACGGTCGGCCTGAGCATACGGCTTGTGACAAATCTATGTCTACCACCGTTATCACTATAAATTATCGTCCATAAACCGACTTTACAGACAATATATTTTTTACTCTTATAAAGACATCTGGGTAAAAAATAAAACAAATATAGAAGGTACTTTATTAATCCCTCAAATGTTTTACAAGCTTCCAATTTATGTAAAGAACAACTTAACTACAGCCCTTGGTGAACGAGCGCCAGACGGAGAAGATCCTCAGGGATGAGATCTAGCTCGTTTTACACACATCAAGTTTAAATATATATTTATATGGAAATATAGGGTCAAAGGTGTCATTGTCAACTGCCTGTTCGGTGGTTGTAGATTATATGGCATCGGGTATGCGTGCCCAATCTCCCGAGCTGCTACTTGCTTTTCCGTCATTCATCCGTGTGAGTAGTATCCCAATACCAATTATTCCCTTACCAAACCCAATAAATTACTATTTAAAAATGCTACCTTTAAAAATGCGTAATATCAAAGAATTTAAAAGAGCGAATACTAAAACCTCACTATGCAACACATGTGCTGTAAACTACGGGGATCTTGTCTATGACCCAAGACTACTCGATAAGACACGCCGGATCATTCAGCGAGTGCAAAATGCGTGCTGTCGTTTTTGTTTTAGCATCCCACCTATAGTCCACATATCACCGTATCTTAAAAAGTCTTTTGTTATTATATGTATATATATCGTGCAAATAAACTGCGCTCGCCAACCCGCCTGCCAAGCGTGATGAGTATGGCAATATCCTCCCATGGAATGAAGAATCGTTAGGAGAAGCCGCCTTGTCGAGCAGTGAACTTATTGCGGCTGTGATGATGATAGAAATATACTAGATATATTAGTTTTTTAATAATATAGGACATACAGATTATATTATTAACTATTAACAAATCTTTCTCTTCCTCTTTCTCTCTCATATGAGTTTCCGGTTACATTCTGAGTTGAAATATTTAGTCTGGAATTCACCACAAAGAAAATATAGTGTTCAAATTATGTGATCTTTGAAAACTTAATCCACCCAATATGTCTAAACATAAAATTTTCTCGAAGTTCTTTGACTCGTGCGTAAATTTCCCTTGGCGCCCGCGAATTAAAAGCTTAAATTAAGTGGCTCATCACGTTTGGAACTTAGCTTAGATAAAAGGGATAAGAAAATTTGGCAAACGCTCATACGAGTAATAATAACCTATCACTTATTTTTAAACACATTATTTTATTTGAACTTTTTTATTTATGCGTAAAATTCCCTTGGCGCCCGCGAATTTATAGCTCAAACTAAATGGTTTAAAATGTTTTGGGCTGAGCTTAGATCACAGAGATAAGAAGAGATGGCAAACATACAAGTTGCTTCAGAATAATCACCGCTTTTCACCCATTTTCGTTACTTGCTATGCTTAAAGCAAACTAATTACACTGCAATACCATTGGAAAGTCATAAACCGTCTTATATTTTTGTGTTAAATGTAAAAAAATATGATTGATCAACTTGATGTTTATATTTAATTAATTTATCACTTCTTACTCTTATTAAATTAAGAAATAAAATATAGTGAAAAAAAAATTTCACTTTATTTTATTTCTTAATACAACAAAAGTATATCAAAATAGAATTGTGTATGGAAAAAAATAGCACTTAAAAAACAATCGCTTCTTTTTCATAAAAGGTCCTCAAGAAAGTCAACATATCTCTTTGCAACAATGATCTACAGAATAATTATAGCTCAAAAGGAATGATAGTAGGGATTACTCCGTATTACCTGCCAGGTATTGTGTGAGCTGGATTTAAATTAATTTACCAAAACTGCCGCATACATTTATCTTGCTTTAGGGGTTAGGAGTTTGGCAGAAACAAAACAAATTTATGCTTTCTCGAACAAAAATACGTGCTTTATTGTCGAGGAACGTTTTTTTATTCTTTTCTTGATACAATACATTGGACAACACTTGTTTACTGAGTTGCTATGCCTTATTTTGGTATTAATTATACATGGTGAAATTTTGATCGTTTTGAACCTTAAAGGGGTGAACAAATCATCAATATGAACAACTTTTTCTATGGGACTAATGAAGGGAACTAAAAAAAAATTCGTCATTTCCATACAAAAGAGTCCCGCCGCTCGGTCAGTTTGTATGGGAATGTCGGATATTTTTTTGAGATCCGAGCATTGTTCCCATAGGACAAGTTGTTCATTTTGATGGTCTGAGTCACCCCTTTAAGGGTCCAGAACGACAAAAATTTCACCGTGTATAAAACTGGCATTTTAAATGCCTAGCTTAATACGCTTATATATATCTTGTTTGTATGTTTTTCGTGTGTGTAACTAGCCAACACTAGTGTAATATTGATTTTTCAAGCTATAAAATAAATAAATAAATAAATATATACGGACATATCACACAGATTGAGCTAGCCCCAAAGTAAGTTCGAGACTTGTGTTATGGGATACTAACTCAACGATACTATATTTTATAACAAATACATATATAGATACACATCCAAGACCCAGGCCAATCTGAAAAAGATCATTTTCCATCTTGACCTGGCCGGGGATCGAACCCGGTCACTCCGTGTCGCAGGCAGGCGTGTTGACCGCTGCGCCACGGAGCTAGTCATGCTGCACTCAAGCTGCCTAGAGACATTTGACATAGCCTAACGACTGCCATCAATTATGACAGCCAATGGTTTTGACACGGTACGGAAGAGCTCGAAAATTGTTTGTACCACTTGCAGTCACCCATCATAGTGGGGACTGCGCCCAGGGCTGCTTAACTAAATGCTCACGACCACTGGGCCATTGAGCTTCTTATATTCGTATTGTTATCTGTAGAAATAACTCTTCAACTAGCAGTATATTAAAATAGAATGCGTGAAAGGAGGCGTCAGTAGAGACTACCTAAAAAGCTACGCCGTAGCCGTGTGCTACACCGCTACGGCGTAGCAGTATGCTACTAAACGAAATCCGCGAACGTCGAATAAATCCGACATACATTTTCTGGTTCGCGTCAAAGGGTTCAGAGACTTACATGATCCAACTAGCGCCACCCATTATTAAATTTCTTTTTACTACTAAATCAGATCAAATAAAAAAATCTTAAACTGTATTTCGCTAGCAGTATTTAGTTAGTAGTCCACTGAAATGATGCATTTTTGGGGCTTAGCATGTGATTGGCAGAGGTCGCATTGTTATTTTTTTAAATATGAAGGGGGGGGGGGGGGTTTGTGTAGTGTTAAATCCAAGTTTGTGGGTGGTAATTTAAAAAAAATATTCCGATAAGTAAGAATTTTTTTATCAATTTTTATGGATATTCACTTGTAACTTTTTTATTTATTATTGTAGAACAATATAACAATATAAAAACTAAATAAAAAGTTACTGGCCAAAAATGTAGCTAATTTTATATGCATCAAACAACAACGTTAGGCTACTTCTTATAGAGAAGTAAAGGAACTGGCGGAAGAAAAAAAGGAATGGACAAGCTCCACCAACAAGAGCACAGCTCTTAAATTTGATGATGAACGTTAGTTTGGCCGATAGACCGTAAAACCAGTTGAATGCCTTTTTCCAAGATAGCAGCCATGGGACAAGGGTTGCAACCTCACAAACTTGGATTTAACTTTACACTAAATTCCGCCTCATAACTAAAATATAAAATTGCGTCTCTAACAAACACGACCCCAAATGTAACTTTTCGATGGACTAAAGGTGAATATTCTACTTTTACGTTCTAACTAGCTTTCGCCCGCGGCTTCGCCCGCGGCTTCGCCCGCATCAATGTCTATCCCTCGGGAATAGTACTTTTTCCCGGGATAAAAGGTAGCCTATGTCCTTCTCCGCACTCCAGAGAACTTGTATGCAAAATTTCATGATGATCGGTTCAGTAGTTACGGTGTGAAAGCGTAACAAACAAACAAACAAACTCACTTTCGCATTTATAATATTAGTAAGGATAAGGATTGGGGTGTAGTGAGTGATTAGCGTCTATTCCTTTCAGTCGGCTTTCAGCGGAAGGATCATTTAAAATCGTTAATTTCTTATATCTCTCTCCAGTGGCTCCAAGTAGCTGCTATGCATGCAGCGGCCACACCCCGGCAAACCGCGTCGGCGCGCGGGCTAAACCTGGCAGAGGGGCTTGACACTCCGGTGATCAAGTTGCAGTGGAACCCTCCCACATAATGCATAAAGTCTACTTTGGTGATGAAGGCAACCCATCGCAGATATGCATTGGGCTTTGGTGGATTCAGCGAGGTAGCAAGGCAATTGTGGATGGCCTAGGGCGATGGTAGAGGGCAATAGAGACCATCGGCCAAACACATCATCTGATACTTCCTCCAGTCGTAGCGGTTTTCCGTTCCACTGGGCACAGGGAGGAGAGGACGAGCGTGTGCACATGCAACTGCGCAAATGCTGTGCACCTAAATATTCCTGCGTACCTGACTGCTTCTGAATAATGGACTCTGGACGTGCTAAAGACCTACGGCGATGGGTTGAGGTAGAGAGGCTCGGTGTGATGCTCACTGGGTTTTGTCTGATTCCTGCACGTAGGCGGCCTTGGGGGTGTGGTAGAAACACCGTGGTCGTTTTCCTGCTGCCTTAGGGTTGACAGTGGGGACTCGGCAGCACCCAAGGTGACAAAGCAGCCCTATTTAGGGAGGGACTGCTTTCCCTGCTCAGCCGGGGAGGGGGCTAGAAAAGGTGCCTTAAACAAATGTTCACCCTGTTTTTAAGGGATGGTAGTTACCACGGCTGCCTCCGCATCTTCTAACACGTGGTCGTTTGAACAAGAAAAATGCAAATAGAACTATAAAAACATATAATATGATTTTCAGCGCATGGAATGTGCGAACGCTCCTTGATCGCGATTCCAATGCATGTCCTGAAAGGAAATCTGCTATAGTAGCGCGAGAACTTCGTCGCTTCAATATAGATGTTGCTGCTATCAGTGAAACACATCTTGCTCACGAAGGAGAGCTAGTAAGAGCATGGCGGCGGCTACACTTTCTTTTGGAAAGGCACACCTTCATCTGAGCCTAGGCGGTCAGGAGTAGGTTTTGCGATCAAAACAACTATAGCAAGGCGTTTAGCGGAATATCCCATCCATATATCCGACCGTCTAATCACGTTACGGCTTCATCTAGAAAATAACAGATTTTTAAATATCCTAAGCGTGTATGCACCTACTATGAAGGCGTCTGATGATATCAAGGAAAAATTTTATGAGGAACTGTCACATTGTCTAACACGCATACATCCTACGGAAAAGATTTTGCTGCTAGGGGATTTTAATGCAAGAGTTGGGCGGGATTTCGAACTTTGGCCCAAGGTTCTCGGGCGCCATGGTGTTGGTAAAATGAATAGTAACGGGCGTTTGTTACTCAGTTTATGTGCCGAATTCCATCTTGCAGTAACTAACACCATGTTTCGATTGCCTGCAAAGCACAAGACGACGTGGATGCATCCAAGGTCTAGACACTGGCATCTGATTGACTACGCAATTGTTAGGCAATGTGATATATCGGAAGTGCAAGTAACGCGCGCTTTGCGCGATGCAAATTGTTGGACTGACCACCGTTTAATCATCAGCAAATTGAAACTTATACTCCGCCCTCCTCGTAGATCTCGGATCTCAAAGCTGGCATGTCTAAATGTAGAAAGATTAAAAGATCGACATTACAGAGATAAATACATTGAAACCCTTGCAGTACCAACTCAGACCTTTGATACCGATGATACTGGTACTGCTTGGCAGGCTCTCGTTTCTCACCTTTTAGACTCTGCCACAACTACTTTAGGTGTAAAGGTCCGTAAAAATGAGGACTGGTTTGATGAAAACGATGCGATCTTAAAAGCAGCGATTGAGAGTCATCGAAAACTACTACGAAAATCGCACGGTAACAAGCCAGGAAGTTTGGGTGTTAATACGAGTGGTCAAGAACTACGCAAATTATGTCGACAAACAAAAGAGTCATGGTGGCAGGAGAAATCTCGACACATGCAATGGCTATCAGATACCAATCAACTCGGAGAATTCTACTGTGAGGTCCGTAAAATAATAGGCCACTCTCATCACACCAGAGTACCACTGAAGTCGGCTGATGGCGAGAGCCTCCTGTCGAGTAAGGAGGATGTGCTGAAGAGGTGGTCAGAGCATTTTAACATCTTGCTTAATGTCGACCGACCAGTGGATTTGCAGCATATCAAAACCTTACCGGTGCAACAGATATACAACGAGTTAGATATGCCATTGACTTTGGGGGAGGTCACTACTGCCATCATGCAGCAACAAAATAACCGGGCGGTTGGCATTGATTCGATACCCATTGAGCTGCTAAAATACGGTGGCGACGAGTTGCACATTCTTGTATGGAAATTGTTTTGTCGTGGGTTGAAGAACAAGTCCCAGCTGATTTTAAAATATCTCGTATCATTGCTCTGTATAAGAATAAGGGAGACCGCTCCGATTGTAACTCTTATCGCGGTATTTCACTACTTACAGCTCCTGGCAAGATCTTTGCCCGAGTATTACTTAACCGCCTGATGCCTCTGTCAAAAATATTCTCCCAGAGACCCAGTTTGGCTTCCGCCCTCACCGGGTACCTGCGAAGCTATTTTCTCTATCCGTCAACTACAAGAAAAAAGTCGAGAACAAGGTCGCAATTTGTCTTTGTGCTTTGTTGACCTAGAGAAGGCATTTGACAGTGTGCCCCGTGAAGCACTTTGGTTGGTTCTGGAGAAGATTGGATGCACGGAAAAGTTTATAAGGCTCATCAGACTTATACATGATGGTATGACTTGTTGTGTCATGGTTGATGGCGAGCAATCAGACTTTTTCCCCGTTACCTGTGGGGTTAAGCAGGGTTGTGTTTTGGCGCCAACGCTATTTGCATTGTACTTTGCGATAGTTGTAAGAGAAGTTACATACATGGCATCAGAAGGAGTCCACATCCGTTTTCGTACAAACGGAGGATTGTTTAATCTCGGTCGCCTCCGTGCCGAAACAAAAGTGTCGTACGCTTTAGTAACAGAGATTATGTATGCTGATGATCTATGTTTCGTTACAGAATCCCCGGGTGACCTTCAACAACTTATGTCTGAATTCATCGAGTCATGTCTAAAGTTTGGCCTTAAAGTTAATGTCAGGAAAACAGAAGTGATGTCTTCGGGCTCGCTTGGTCATGACCAGCTGGCCATAAAACTTGGTGATGAGGTACTGAACCAAGTCGACACATTCCGATACCTGGGGAGCACTATTTCATCTAAGTGCGACCTTGAGTCAGAGATTAACTCTCGTAGTGGAGCTGCTGCTGCAGCATTTGGCAAGCTGAGTCACAAGGTCTTCCGTTCACATGACTTAAAACTAGAAACCAAGATATCGGTATACATGGCGATAGTCATACCCAATCTGCTATATTCCTCAGAGACTTGGTGCGTGTACCGCCATCATATCCGCACCCTCGACCAATTCCACCTCAAATGTTTACGAAAAATTTTGAATATCCGTTGGTACGATCGTGTGCGAAACACCGAAGTGTTGCGTCAAGCTAACGTTGGTGGCATCGAGGCGTATCTCATGCGGCGACAGCTTCGGTGGAGCGGACATGTGTCTCGAATGGCGGATGAGCGACTGGCAAAGCGCATATTCTTTTCAGAACTCAAAAATGGTAAGCGAAAACGCGGCGGCCAGTACCTCAGATACAAAGATGTTCTTAAAAGGCACTTGAAAGGATGCGATATTGAAGTCTCTCATTGGGAGGCCATGGCAGGACAGCGAGCAGAGTGGCGGAACTTATTAAACAGAAAGGTCAGTGACTTTGAAGAGACACGAAGATCCGCCCTTGATCAAAAAAGAGATGACCGTAAGTTACGCCCTCGTGCTGCAATTTACTATAACTATGTAGATGGTGTGCTAACGTGTGCTTTATGTTTGCACATGTTCTCTGCTAAGATTGGCTACATAAGCCACTACAAAGCACATCAAAGAGCTTTAGAACCAGGCTCTAATCAAAATTGAGTCCTAAGCAGTCGCTGTAGCCGAAAACGGCTGGATATATATATATATATATATATATATATATAAGGATAAGGATTACTTATTTAATTGTAATATTAACCCTAATCCAAACTAATATTATAAATGAGAAATTGAGTTTGTTTGTTACGCTTTCACGTTGTAACTACTGAACCGATCATCATGAAATTTTGCATGCACGTCTGGGGTACGTAGAAGGACATAGGGTACATTTTATCCCGGGAAAAAGTACTATTCCCGAGGGATTGACATTGACGCAGAAGGCACCGCGGGCGAAAGCTAGTAGTAAAATAAGTTAATTTTGTATAGCTGATAATTTACTATGCGGTTTCCAGATACAATTTATTACAAAAACTGAAAATCGCGTACATTTTCCACCAATAGAGTCTGAATCAGTTTTTGTACTTTTTATCGGAAATTATATAAAAAAATAAATAAATATATACGGACAAATCACACAGATTGAGCTAGCCCCAAAGTTAGTTCGAGACTTGTGTTATGGGATACTACCTCAACGATACTATATTTTACAACAAATACATATATATAGATAAACATCCAAAACCCAGGCCAATCTGAAAAAGATCATTTTCCTGACCGGGGATCGAACCCGGGGCCTTCGTGTCGCACTCTGGCGTGTTACCCACTGCGCCACGGAGCTGGCCAATTTAATTTATTATTATTTAAAAATGTTTTATAAGTAGTCTAGATGCTTTTATGAGAAACTGGTCGGGAGAAACATCTGACAGAGATAAGTGGAAGAAGATGGGAGAGACCTTTGCCCAGCAGTAGGACAATATAAGTTAAAAAAAAAAGTAGTCTAATATTGATATATTCATGATAAATAACGATAATCCCTAAGATATTTATCGTAAATCTGTTATATATGTCATATATATGTGTGTGTGTATATTAGGATTATACCTGAGGTAATTTTAAATATATAAAATAACTGCGCCACCTGTCAATGTATTCCCGACATTTTCTCCATCTCTTAATAGGTCACCTGGAAGAGATTGCTTTTGGTGATAAGGTCGCCTAATTGTACACAAATTAATTAAAATTATACATTTATATTTCTAATATGGTGCAATAAAGAGTTTTTGTATTGTATTGTATTGTATTGTATTGTATTGTATTGTAAATCTATAGTGCCTAAGATTCTTTAGAACATTTTTTACTTTCTATTATTTTGTTGATTTAAAAAAATTTCTTGCCATCATCATCATCATTAGTAGCCTGCGGCCGTCCACTGCTGAACGTAGGCTTCTCCCAAGGTGCGCCTTTTTGCTTCATCATCATCATCATCAGGTCCTTTTTAGTCTCCACTACAGGAGCACGACCCTCTCTGTACTACTAGGGCCATACTTGGCCAGAGCAGCCAGAGGACTTGGCCTACACTCTCCCCGCTGGCCAGACGGGTTGGAGAGGTCTCTTAGATGTCCCTTTTTGCTCGATTACCAGCTATGCTCATCCAATTGCTGCCAGCCGCCCTACGCAGATCTTCGCTCCATCTAGCCGGGAGCGTCCCACACTTCGCTTACCTAAACGCGGTCTCCACTGCAGAACTCTCTTACTCCAGCAATAGGCTAGTTCCCTAAAAAAATATAATTAGTCCGTCAGTTAGATATTCAAAAAATATTGGACACGTTTTTTTTCTTTTGTCGATTAAACAAAAAATGATAAAGATAGCCCTTTGACGTTCTGTGTGACGTCATAGCTTGCTACAATTTTTAGCAAACTTTGACGTCACGAGCCCCTACTCCTGAACTTTGATGCGTTTTATCTTTATTATTTATTGTTTATTTGACAAAAGAAAAAATACGTGTCCAATATTTTTTTATTATCTAACTGACGGACTAATTGTTATGTTATTATTACGACCCAGGAAACTAGCCTATTGTCAGTTCTGTGATATATGTGGCCATAGTTTCTTGCCATAATGCACTGAAAATGAAAGAAATAACAAATAATTACTTTTTACTGAACGTCTTATTTTACTCAGCTGTCAAAAAGGTTTACACGCGTATTTTTTGATGATGTATGACGATGAACACTGGTCGTCTGATGGTTAATAATCACCGCTCTGCCCATAAACTGAACCCATCACTACAGATAATAAACACCAAAAAAGAACTCTTTTCAACAGAGTTTTTTCGGCGTTTCTTCTCTATTCGGCGTTCGTTAATCTAATTTATCATCAACTTAAATCATAAAAACAACTCAGTTGATTATGCAATTAAAAGTTTGATGAGAATCAAGAATTTTGCGATTTCAGAAGTAACTTAATACCTTCAATACAAAACAAACTTTGTTGACTTAGCTACCGGTGAAATTTAACAAAATATTTGCGTATTAATTTATAACGGGAGTAACTTTATAGCATTATTTTTAAGCAAATCCAAAGCTTAGCGTAAATAAAACGTATATACGAAATATATGTAACAATAAGGGGCATGATAAACCCATGATATTAAACAACTTTCCCTACGGGACCAACCACGAAATACGAAATAAAATACTTTTCATAGAAAGTCGATCTAATTTCTCATATTGTATAGGAAGTCATTTTTTTAAGTGAAAACTTCTCTAGCGGCGTTGTGCACTTTTTGGGATTAGTAAAAAAATTTTAACTCGCATCAGGACACGTGACCTGATCGAAAATTCCTAGGACGGACCCGTGACCTGAGACCGCGCAGCGTATGACAGAAAGTAATATCCCTCTCTTGTTCAACCGCGCAGAATTTTCACTTCTACCGGCACTCCCAGAGTGCAACTTGATGTTTTTTTATCACCTTTTGATGTATCGGGGAAATATGGGTTGAAAACGAGGATTGATCTTAACAGCAGCAACAGCATGGAGCAAATTATATTTCTGTAAGTGTTTTTTTGCATTGACAATACTATTCTGATATCCCTTATTAAATTATGACATACGACCAGTGACGTGCAGTCCATATAGACTGTTAGACACTGTCTACCCTGCAGTCGCTAAATAAATACAATTTATTTTTCTTACAAAAAAATAATTATATTAGGTGCGCCTGCAAAATTCTGCTAGCAAATACTTTATAGTCGATTTTGTTCAAGTACGGCGCTGCGGCCGCGGCCCGGGCGTGCCCACGCTAAGCAGTATCTATACGCGTAAGCCGCGTAAGACAAAATTTCAAAGGTCTGACTTTTCACGCACACATAGAAAATTATTATACACCTATAGGAAATCGCTTTTGTAGTAGTACAAGTAAACATCTTTCATCGACTCACACATGCAAATCAAATTTGCGCTGTGTGTGTGAATTGAAGACACTGTCTCCGAGGTTTCTATTGGCTGCCGCGCGCGATGTAAATGTCATCGTCACTTGTCAATGTCATTATAGATATTAATCATACTTATGTCAATGTTATTGATTTGCGTGTTTACAAACAATCCAAGAGGAAAGTTTTATTTTAAAATTAATTGCTTTATCAGTTAAATTTCATTTGTGACAAAAATATTTTCATGTGCAAGTTGTGTCGCTTAGTGTTTACATGCCGAAACCGAAATATAAAGTGTTTTGTGAACTTGCTTGCTTTTGAACAAATCAAGTAACCGGTTAGTTATGGTTAGTTATTCTAAAGTTTAATCTTAAACTGTATGATACGTGGTACGTGGCTCGCAGGTTGTAATCATATCTCTTATCTTTCGCTTGTTTTGAATACTTTTGCGGTCAAAGATCGAAAGACTATCATAATATTAAACGAGTTGTAGATAACTAGCCGTATAGTGAGGTAAGGTATATAGGTGGTATGTTTGTAAGTAAATTTTATAATTATGTCTACCCTATGACAAATGTCTGTGCACGTCACTGCATACGACCTATGGTAAAGACCGAGGGTCGTGCTCCTGTAGTGGAGACTAAAAACGACGTGATGATGATACGACCTATGGTAAAGATCTGTACGATCTATGCTCGTACAGAGACCTAAGGTCGGAGCCCGCCCGCGTGGAAGTTTTTTACCATATTTTATTACTTATTTAATTAGAGAGCAAATAATATATCGAATTCCTGTTTCTTTTGTAAAGTTAGGCCGTTGGTCCTGGTATTCTACATAGGTGTCAGTCATTCAACTATACCATATAGCTTTAGGCAGCTTGGAACACCAGCAGTCTTGGCTACTTACACCATAAAACAAATATTTATATTTCGTAATCGTGAACACATTTTTTTAATTCCGCTGATCAGTTTTAATGGATTATTTATCATTTTATATCGTAGTAACAATAGTTGCTTATATCATTCCATCTTAGCGTTACTAACGATTATACCTATTAAACGAAGGGAAATGAATGTAACCCGATGGGTTATTCTTGCAAAAGCGAAAGCACTCGCATAGAAAATGTGTGGGCGAAGAAATTAGGTCAATCGGGCGCCAATCTTCAGAGCTCGACGATACAGTGAGCGATTGCACTGTTAATGCTTACACACATTCAATAACCTCATACTTAGTTCCCATCTGGATTTAGTATAAAAACTAATAAAAAATATCGAGAGGTGCTTAGTACTTAAGAAGTCACACTTTGTCATTAGACACAACAAACATTGCTTAACCATGAGTCTTATATTTCTTTTGCATATGTAGGAAACCTTCTACTGCTACTTGATGGACAATATTTTCTAGAACTACCTATGACTATCCCAGTGAAAAGAGTTACAGTTCCATCGTGGTGCTGCTAACGATTATAAGCAATAATATTCATAACCATTAAATGAAGGAATACTAAACGCGATGGGTTATTATTGCAAAAGCGAAAGCACTCGCATGGAAAATGTGCTCGAAGGAATTAGGTCAATCGGGCGCCAACCTTCAAAACTCGACGACACAATGATCGAACGCTCTGTAAACGCTTACGCAAGTTCAGTAACCACGTGCGTGATTCCCACCTGTATCAATTATCACTAACAAAGAAATATTTGGCGTCTGTGATTGACTGAATGAGTGCTTGCTTTGCCAGCGCGAGGGAAGCATCTCCGTTTTAGCTTGGCAAAAACCTTTCGCTTGTCCCTCTATCCATCCGTCCTGCTTATCGAGCTGTTTCCTCCAACAAGTCGCATTTCTCAACCCCTTTTCGTAAATTTTGTGTGCTGGTCAGAAAGAATATCATAAAAAAAAAACTAAACGGGGCTAATTGGCATAATCCCAAAAAGGCCATTAGAGTCTTAGGCAGTTAGGACTTGTGAGGTCGTTGTACACTGTACTAAGATTTGAGAGGGAAGTCACAGAGCCACTAGTCGTTAAATGGTCAACATTAAACCGTACTAGATACTTACACACGAATAATAAAAGAATCAGATCTATTGCTTTATTTTTCGCTGATATAAGATGATTTATTGTGGTGGGTAATATTATCTGTAATTTCCGTTGAATATCACATAGAAAAGAGTTATGTAATATTATTCCATCGTGGCGTTGCTAACGATTATGAGAAATAATATTCATAACCATTAAACGAAGGGAAACGGAGGTTACGCGATGGGTTATTATTACAATAGCAAAAGCATTCGCATGGAAAATGTGCTCATGAAGGAATAAGGTCAATCGGATGCCAACCTTCGGGAATCGAAGGCGGAAAAATTTTGACTGCATACATAGGTACATACATATTATCATGTATAGTCTCTGTCTGCCCTTACGGGGTAGACAGAGCCTAAGATCATGAGACCAAAAGGCCACGATTAGCGTGTTGGTGGGCCTAAAGGTGAAAAACGGAATCAAAATAGTGATGGGTTGCTAGCCGCATCGCCTATTGTCATGATTCTTTAGATTTTCGCCCATTCCCCTGGCCGTCCCATACTGGCTTCTACGGTCTCCGCGGGAAGAGAAGCAGCTGGCACATTCAACTTTTTTTCTTTCTCCCAGACTAGCATGGAAGATTTTAACTGAATTTTCGAAGTCTATATAAATAAATAATTAAATAGAGACATATCACACAAATTGAGCTAGCCCCACAGTAAGTTGTGAACTTGTATCGTAGGATACTAACTCAACGATACTGTACTTTATAATATATATTTATATAGATAAACATCCAAGACCCAGGTCAATCTGAAAAAGATCTTTTTCCATCATGACCTGGCCGGGGATAGAACCCGGGAACCCGCGTGTCGCAGACTGCGGTGCGTGGCGTGCGTAACCACTGCGTCACGGAGCTCGCCAATATACATTCAGTAAAGATATTATCATCGTCATAGATGGACATTTCTAACATAAAGTACCTAATAGAAAGGAGACTTCTGTTTGTCTTTTGCACAAATTATCTAACTTCTAATCTGAGAACCTTTGGGAGGTCGACATTGTAGAAGTTCGATTCGGGTTTCCTGTTTTTGTCGTCTCAAAGAAGAGCACAAAAACAGAGAGTGTAAAAATGTCAAAAATGTCAAGTATTAAGGCTACAAAATAAATTGAACAAGTTTACAATAGACCCTGAAATCGTGAAAAAATCATCATTTCGTACTTGTTGCAGGAATAATGATATAACAGATGATTCTCGTAATTTTAGAATTAATATTACCCTAAATCCGAATTAAAATAATTAAATATATAAGGACATATCACACAAATTGAGCTAGCCCCACAGTAAGTTGTGACACTTGTGTCGTAGGATACTAACTCAACGATACTATATTTTATAATAGATATATTTTATAATTAGCCGTGTGGTTTCCGGCAGAGTAGAATAGGACCACTCCTAGTCTTCCCATGGAGGTCGTAAGAAGCTACTTAGGAAATATAAGCTAAACAAAGCTCATAAACTTCAATGAGACCTCTCCCATCCGTCTGGCCAGCGAGGAGATTGTAGGCCAAATCTTCTGTCTGTTCTGGCCAAGTATGTTATATCCGAAAGTAGAGAGAGGGTCATGCTCCTGCAGTGGAGACTAAAAAGACCTGATGAAGATGAATCCGAATGGGCGGAGTTTATTTACCTATTCACAAGAGAGTACCTTCGCCAAAAGCGACAAAATCGTATCCGCTACGTATGTGCTCTTGGTATACACTCTATGATTATCTAGTTTCTTGAATTTAGATACATTAATATTTACGTACTCTTCTCTTCCCATCATCATTTCGAGTAGGTGTCACGTTCAATCGACCATGCACACCCTGGTGTCGGAGTTCTGCGGAACCGCCTCTCGGCCTCTAACGTGGTTCCCTTAACGACTACCAGATGGCAGCCGGGACCAACGGCTTAACGTGCCTTCCGAAGCACGGAATCATCTTTATTATCAGACAATCAGGTGATTCAAGCCTGCAATGTCCTAACCAAACTGGAAACAACTAAACAAAGTATACTTTCGGTGGGAATCGAACCCACGACCCGGGTCAACAGGCAAACGCCTTAACCACTGGACCACGGAGGCTGTTCTTCTCTTCCCGATCACTGAATATCAATCTTTTTTTTACACATTTAATACGTAAGTAAAATCAAAATGTCACGTCATAATTAAAGCAGTAGAATTGCAGCGTTCGTTAAAATATTTTAAAACACTAATTAACGTGGTTGCGACTTGTTTCGAGTTTACTTAACAGCTCTATAGTCGTTAAATTAAAAGTTCAAGCTTTATTTCACTAGGCAATAGGCTAGTTGCCTGTGTCAAAATAATAACATTACAATTAGTCCGTCAGTTAGAGAATCAAAAAATATTGGACACGTATTTTTTCTTTTGTTATTTAAACAATAAATAGAAAAGATAAAGCTCGTCAAAGTTCATGAGTGCGGGCTTGTGACGTCAAAGTTTGCTAAAAAGTGTAGCAAACTATGACGTCACATGGAATTTCAGAGGGCTAGATCTTATCATTTTTTATTAAATCGATAAAAGAAAAAATACGTATCCAATATTTTTTGATTATCTAACTAACGGACTAATTATATTTTTTTAGGAAACTAGTCTATTCCCGCGATTTTGTTTGCGTTATTTATATCCTACTAGCTGCTTAGAGGTTGCTTAGAGATTGAAGAAATAAGCGAGACGTCTCTTAAGGATGCCCAAGCATAACATCTACCAAAGAGGTATGATATACGCGGCGCGACGGGGGGTGTAGTAAGTAAAACACAACTATTTGTTGGAGATCTGGATCCCAAACTTGATCTGATTTATTTTAGGTTTCTCACAGTTTATATACTATTTTCACAGCGTAGTCATTCGTGACATGACCTTCAAGATAATAATTAAACAGTTCTTTATTTATCGAGGTCTGTGACGTTACACTAGTAGGTGTACGTAAGATATAAGATACTAAAATAATGTTATTTAATGGTTTCTGATGTTTTTTTTGTAGGCGGTAGTTCTGTATAGTTCTTATAACACAAAGGCAAATGTCAACTTAGTCTACCTGCGACCATGAAAACTGTAAAGTTTTCGAAACGTTAGGTGTAAAAATAATTTAATATACGCGATAATACCGTATTAAAGTGATTTTATTTAATGTTATTTATTTATCGAGGTCGCGTGTCGTCATACTACGTAGATCACGTAGGTGTACGTACACTACAGAGGAGTATCTGAGACATCCAGTGACTATGAGCGAGGCCTGCAGTGTGCTGCAAATGCCCTCTGCAGACGCTTCATGTACAAGCTGTGTTGGCTCGGATAGAAAAACAAACGGTAACCCCCGAAAATTTTACATATTGCGTGCCTCGACCTCGCCGACGTTTCGGTGAGCGAAATTTACTAGTTTTTCTATTATCGCACGTGATTGGGGTACCGATCCTTGCAAATATTGAAGCGCCTGACCTAATAAACAACGTTAATATAAGAACGGAAGAGCATCTGAATATTACTATGGAGTAGGGAAGTTGGGTCAGTCATTATATTACACAAACTTTTGGGTTAACTAGCTATGTAAACTTTGAGAATTTTAATCATAAAAGAATCATTGATTCTGAAAACTGTATGAAAATTCTTAAAAATAATCTACTGAAGCAAATATGAAATACTGTTTAATTTAACTTTGACAGTAATCCAATAGAAAAACGAAGAAATTTCCGAAAAAAGTAAGAAACTTCGTAGTTCAAAGTGATGATGTATTGGCATCCACTATGGACTTATAACTAAGAATACCATTTTCTTTTTTTTACTTTTGCGCTTCAAACATCAACATTTTTATTATTTGTTTCCGTTGACGTCAACAGAAACAAATGATAAAAAGTTTCATGCTAAGTCCCGTTTATATACATAATTATGTAAGAATACTAAAGGCAATGTGAAGAAGAAAAGAAAAAGCTTAAAAATGAATCTCGGACTTCAAATCATCACAGACTAGGATTGCTTGTTTTCGCTCAAATGAGAGAGAGAGAGAGAGAGAGAGAAAGAGAGAAAAAGTAAGTAATAAAAGAACTTAAGTATCGACACCACATCAAAATGGACCCCGTGTTCTGAAGCATTACAGCTAAAGATTTTAAGACTTTCAGATTACAAGCAATACAGCTACTTTTGCCGCGATGATGGAAGCAGTTTGTAGAAGGCCATAAGACTTAAAGGCTTTTGCGTATTTGTATAGGTACGATATGATTTTTTAGATTTTCGCTCATTCTCTTCCCGCGCAATCTACGGATTTCGCGGTAAGAGAATTAGCTCAGTACCAGCTAATTCTCATTGCATAGCAAATTTTCTTTGCAGTACCAGCTAATAATTCTGTGCGCCTCAGCAGTACTCACCTTCGTGTTTCGCAATAAAATGACACACTCGTTAATTTGAGTATCAAGTTTTCTGAATGACAACAAAACTAACAAACTTTAGGAATACGCGTAAAAGAAAAACGGCTTTCTTATGATAATGGGAGGTAACAATCCCAAATGAGAGAAGACACTCAGGCATTTCGTCAATTTGACAATTCGCCCTAATTGGAGAGGGTCATCGCATTCTCGATTGGTCGGAATCTGCCGATCGGAAAAACGA
The DNA here is from genome assembly GCA_947532085.1 of Elegia similella. Classification (NCBI taxonomy): domain Eukaryota; kingdom Metazoa; phylum Arthropoda; class Insecta; order Lepidoptera; family Pyralidae; genus Elegia; species Elegia similella. The sequence continues at coordinate 4,901,880 of OX383926.1, read as the reverse complement.
AGACAGCATTCCGAGGACTTCTCCTTTATATCGAGGATTGGATTTAATAAATTATTAAATAACAAGGATACTTAATTTGTCTGTTTGTTTGTTATTGGTGCGTTTTAATGGTTATTGAACTGACTATGGTAATCCAAATTAATAATAAACCGGGAATTTAGGAATTAGGAATGCCAGCCTGCGACACGAGGGTACCCGGGTTCGATCTCTGGTCAGGTCATGATGGATAATGATCTTTTTCAGATTGACCTGGGTCTTGGATATCTATCTATATAGGTATCTATGATAAAATATAGTATCGTTGAGTTAGTATCCTACGACACAACTTTCTCTAGGGCTAGCTCAATAAGTGTGATATGTCCAATTTATAAAAAAATCAAACATAGGGTTTTCATGTGGCATAAAGTAAAAGATACATGGCTCCTTTGGCTTTGTCTAGTCAGTGCTTAGGTTTGATTTTAAACCGATTTCAAAATGAGGATGTTCTCAATTTGACAGTATTTTTTACGCGATTACTTGGCCAATTAGAAATCGATTCTAATGAGTTTTTTATTTTATTGTTTAGGTTAGTCTTTAGAAGATATTTTTTAGTGAAATTAATCAAGCATATTTTGACAAAATCAAGGAAACCCAAATAAAAATATACACGGATGCCGTTCGGTCGAAACTGTCATAATTTCTAGTTGGAACGGGAAAGTTTAGTTTCGTGTAAATTAAGGGTAAAAGATTTGGAAATTAAAAAAATATATACGTCGAGGATTGATGGTTTCCATGGCGCAGTGGTTAACATGCCAACCTGCAACACAGTGGGCACCGGATTCGATTCCCTGTGTAAGTAACTTAACTTAACTGCCTCCGTGGTCCAGTGATTAAGGCGTTTGCCTATAGACCAGGGCGTCGTGGCTTCGATTCCCACGGGAAGCATACTCTGTTTAGTTGTTTCCAGTTTGGTTAGGACATTGCAGGCTTGAATTACCTGATTGTCTGATAATTAAGATGATTCCGTGCTTCAGACGGCATGTTAAGCCGATGGTCCCGGCTGCCATCTGGTATTCGTTAAAGGAACCACGTCAGAGGCCGAGAGGCGGTTCCGAAGAACTCTGACACCAGGGTGTGCATGCTCGATTGACCGTGACACCTTCTCGAAATGATGATGAATAAATACTTTATGTTCACAGGTTTTTGTCGCGTTCACAACGTACTGTGGGGTAAGCACAAATCACGTCTTTTTCCCTTGCGGGGTAGACGTAGCCCAGATCTAACTTATACGTTTAGCGTGTTGGTGAGTATAAGGTGACCTGAGGTGGATAGAAAATAGGGTTGCGTTTCTTGCCACATCGAATACTAATATGATTTCTCAGATTTCCTAGCTTCCTGATTGTCTTCCTTTCAAATACCGAAAAGAAATTACATCCTTGGAGACTCCCAACTTGTTTTGAATGGATAACAATCTAAAATAATATATCTAAAATTATAATTAAAAAAAAATACGATTTGTTTGTAAAATATGTTTTTTTATTAGGGTTCCGTACCCAAAGGGTAAAAACGGGAACCTATATATAACGCTTCGCTGTCCGTCTGTCTGTCCGTCTGTCCATCTGTCACCAGGCTGTATCTCATGAACCGTGATAGTTAGACAGTTTAAATTATCACAAATGATATACTTTTGTTGCCGCTATAACATATACCTACTCAAAAATAGAATGAAATAAATATTTAAGGGGGCTCCCATACAGCAAACGTGATTTTTTTGCTTGTTTTTGCTCGATATTGATAACGGCAACAGGTAGACGCTTGAAATATTTACAGAATATTTAGTTTTATATATTCACTTTAAAAATAAATACATAAAAATAAAATTAATATTTAAGGGGGCTCCCTTAAAACATACATGATTTATTTGCCGTTGTTTTAGATAACAGTACGGAACCCTTCGTGCGCGAGTCCAACTCGCACTTGGCCGGTTTTATTTTTTTGACAAAATCGTAAGCATTTATGCGAAAATAGAAACATTTCAACTTAACAAGCGAATAAATATTGAAAGTACCAGCGTCCAAGCAGGTCTATTTAGACAAAGGAATTTGTAAAGTAGAACAAATAAGGGATTGCCAACCCTTCCTTTATCGGCGTAATAAAGCTGCTAAATTAAATTCTTCGCTCGCCCCATTTCGAGTGTCCTCAGATTTTTATCGATGCCCTTAACTTTGTTTATCGATATTAATATCGTCTCGTTATTTTAATAACTCTTGAGTAATTTTTTTGTATCTTGAGACTAAACAAGTTTTTGAAGGGAAGAGTGACTTCTTTAGCGGCGTTTTGCACTTTTTGGTATGGGTAAAAAATTGTTATTAGATTCAGGTGTTGCTTTGTGGAAGTCAAAGCTACATTTACTTTGAGACAATTTACTTTTCGTGCTTCCGCCACCAGTTACTTCATGCAAACTATTGCTGGCCAGCGCCCACCCACTACTGTTAGTCCCTTCATGCCCACCACCATTTTTTCGTGGTAGAGCCACGTTACCGGCAAAATGAATTGCTGGTAGCATGAATGGGCCGGCTCGTCCGGGTAAGTACTACACTCTCACAGAAAATCGACGAATGAGTAGAAGATATACCGCTTATATGCTTCGATCGGTAAGTGAGAGAGCCGGAGGCCCATCCTTCCCCCTCCCCTCCCCATTTCCTTCCCCCAACTCCTTGATAGGCCGACAACGCACCTGTCACACCCTGGTGTTGCAGTTGTCCATGGGCGGCCGTGGTCACTTACCATCAGGTGACCCGCTTGCACGTTTGCCTTCCTATAACATTAAAAAAAAAACTATAGTTGATGCATGCAACCCTGGTCGATACTGCTGCATCTGTTGAGGCTGCAGCAATATCGGCCATTGTGCTCGTGCGTGACACGTGTTTCGCCTCTACACGAGGCATCTTCAGGCAGTGAAACCTAGATGTTGGTTTCACTGCCTGAAGATTCACTGCATTGGTTGGTTGATTCGTTGCTTGTCATTCGAACGACTAACATCTAGGTTTCAGAAACAACCCGTTGTTTTTTATCGTGATTTTAATAAGAGGTTTATTAAAAAATCGTAGTGCTAATAAGTGCTCAAACTCTGTGATTATAAAAGTACCTCCATATTTTTTTTTGCCAGTATTCAAAACCGTAAGTGCCATATAATGGCGCTTTGTGTTAATTCCGCCATTTTGAATAATGTCCTGAAATAGTCCATGAAACTGAATGGACAAAAGTGTAATCCAATATGCACGCGCGAAACCTCAGCGACCAATTACTTGGGCAGTCGATGGATTAAAACTTTATAATGAACTTCTGTTTCATGGAGAATGTCCAATTTATGTGTGACAATGTAAGCTCAAGTCCACACATTTAGTTCTAAGTATGTCGTAGATTGTAAGTTGATGTCATTTGGAGAAAATGCGCTGTGCAGTTTCTTGCCGCTTCTTCTGCACTCCCCACCTTGGAAGCGGCGTAAACTTAGCTCTAAGTAAGTTATTGACGTCAACAATAATAATGTTGTAAATAATGTGTTATTTAAGTTAACGTTCACCAAATGATATTTAAAATATCTTACGATAAATAAAATAATTGACTATTTACTACTATTTACTACGCTAAATATTATTTTATTAATATAGTATAAGTTTAGGATGTAACGAAATAATAATATAACATACTTAGTCGCATTTGCGAAAGTGAGATTGTGTTTGTTACGCTTTCACGCCTTAACTACTGAGCCAATCAACATTACATTTTGCGGACATAGGCTACCTTTCATCCCGGAAAATGCTATTCTCGAGGGACCTGCAGTCTAATAAATATTAGAAATAAAGGTTGTAAAAGTATTATATCTTGACTTAAAAAAAGAAACATACATACTTGAGGTATGCAAGTTTCTATACATATTATCATGTCATTTTGCCTTGCGAGGTAGACAGAGCCCAAGTCTTTATGAACTACAAACCACATTTAATATATTGGTAGGTGTGCAGATGAAAAACGGAATCAAAATAGTGATTAGGTTAGTAGCCACATTAGCAGGTTCATTGGCCGCTATAAAGATATGTCGAGGGTTTATTCACCCCTTCTTTTATACCTGATGGTATATGACGATGAAGACGAGGATGTTACATTCCTATCCAAGAGATACCCAATACATGGCTAGCTTCGTGGCGCAGCGGTCAACACGCCAGCCTGCGACACGAGAGTGCCCGGGTTCGATCCCCGGCCAGGTCAAGATGAAAAATGATCTTTTTCAGATTGGCCTGGGCCTTGGATGTGTATTTATATATGTATTTGTTATAAAATATAGTATCGTTGAGTTAGTATCCCATAACACAAGTCTCGAACTTACTTTGGGGCTAGCTCAATCTGTGTGATTTGTCCGTATATATTTATTATATTTATTATTATTAATACATACATATTATCACGCCTCTTTCCTATGGGGGTAGGCAGAGACTATAGATCTCCACCTGCTACGATCCTTACAAACCTCTTTTGCTTCAGTTTTTGGGTACTCCTTATTTCTCCTTTTGCAAGAACCTTTGCAATTTGGTCACGATACGTTCGTCGAGGCCGGCCCTGACCAACTGTCCCAACCACATGTGCCCAAGATACCCAATTATTTTACTTTTGAATGTATTTAGCTGAGCCATCGTAGTACTCCATGCAATAGCTAACCTGAGCTGTATAAAGATTGAGCAGCCGTTCAGAGCACAATTCTTGCGACATGTTTGTCTTTTGAGGGTTAGACACTCGACAGATGATCCTCCGAAACTCAGATTGCAGACACGTGTGACGTTGGTACTCCCGACGTTAAGTTCTAGGTATTTATACCTAAAACTATTTTGCGGAATGAACCATTTATATGTAGCACTCAAAAAATATAAAGAGCTATGAAAAGTAAGTTAGTACTAGTATAGTAAAGCATGAAGTTATAATACAAGTGAAAAAGTTAAAGTAGCACTCAAAAAAAAGTGTTTTTTCGGACTTCATGCTATTTACAAGACTGCTTAAAAAGGAGTCTTTTGTTTTTTTATTCTTACACTATATAAAAAAAGTGTATTCTTTTTATTATTTGTATTATCAAAATAAAGTATTTGAGGTTATTATGTAGGATACTCAGAAAAAATTTGAGAAACTAAAACAACTAATTTACATCGATATTTTTTTTATTACATCTATTCAAAGAACTATCCACCATCCTCTATACACAAAGGTTTATGCGATAAACCAATTCTCCACTTTTTTTTTTCACTTAAAGCATACAAAATCAAAAATGGGAGTATAAGGTAATTAACTGAAACTAAGTTTAACTTTAGAAACACATTATATATTCTTGAAACAATAGAAATAACATCCAACAATCACTGATTTTATCAAACGATGTCTATTACTTCGCGCGCGCTTTTTGACTGTCCCTCGGGAAACGAGTCACAACACGATCGGAGCATATCCACGAGAGTACCCGAACAGTCCCGAAGGCTGCCGACGTTGTTTCTACGTTTGCCTTCTTACAGTCGACCATCCTGATGACACTGGGCGCCCCGAACAGATCTTCTTAATCCGCTTCATCAACTTTCAGGAACAACCTCTTAAGGTAAGGTAGTTAGAGGACAACCTCTTAAGGTCGTTAGAGAACAACCTCTTAAGGTCGTTAGATAACAACCTCTTAAGGTCGCTAGAGAACAACCTCTTAAGGTCGTTAGAGAACAACCTCTTAAGGTCGTTAGAGAACAACCTCTTAAGGTCGTTAGAGAACAACCTCTTAAGGTTGTAATAGAACAACCTGTTAAGGTCGTTAGGCACCAACATCTTAAGGTCGTAAAGAATAACCTTTTAAGATCATTACAGAACAACCTCTTAAGGTCGTTAGAGAACAACCTCTTAAGGTCGTTAGAGATTAATCTCTTAAGGTCATTAGAGAACAACCTCTTAAGGTCATTAGAGAACAACCTCTTAAGGTCGTTAGAGAACAACCTCTTAAGGTAGTTAGGGACCAACATCTTAAGGTCGTAAAGGATAACCTTTTAAGATCGTTACAGAACAACCTCTTAAGGTCGTTAGAGGACAACCTCTTAAGGTCGTTAGAGGACAACCTCTTAAGGTCGTTAGAGGACAACCTCTTAAGGTCATCAGTGTCCTAGCTCCTCTGATGGATTAGATACTTAATATAACGCGGTAATTGGAATTAAATCCATGGATTTGTTCAAAGTATATTAATTAACCAACAACTAAAACTGACATAAGGTCACATAATATTATTTAATTTGCCATGGCATGGCCTTACAATCATTTTAACAAAATCACCATAGTGATTTACCTAATAATAGTAATATTTAGTTAACACTTTAACTTATCATACAGTTTCCTCATCTACCCTCCTGAATCCGAGTAAGTTAGGTATAACAATTTGATAACTTCAAAGATCACTAAGCAACCAAATATAATTTAACATTAACAATTTGTACCCAAATAAGTACCTAATTGAGATCAAAATTAAAACCAGTTCTGAATCCGGAATAATGAATAATAGTAAAATACGATCAGAATATTCCTCCAAAAGGAATAATGATCAATATTAATGACTCAACAAAAAATAATAATAACAATATCTAGGAATCTGTTCTTAATCGGATTCCGTGTCACAAGAGAACAATTTTAATTTATCTCTAGCCAATACATTTTCATATTTCCGCCCAACCTTTTTAGTGCTTTTAATAACATAACGGTCATGTGGTAATACCTTAGTCACTACAAATGGCCCGTCGTAACGTGGCACGAGTTTACCACTTCTTAACCCTTTCTTAAATACCTTGCGTTGAGCGAGAACTAATTGGCCAACAGTAAAGGGAGCCTCGGTACATCTTCTCCGATCAAATGTTACCTTCGCCTCCTCAGCGGCCCGTCGTGACCTAATGGCTGCGGCTGCGTATAGAGTTCGGATAAGGGATGTACATTGACTGGTGCAACCAGGTCGCCAGATAAACGAGGTCGGAATCCATACAATAATTCTAACGGACACTTTCCTGTGGTATTATTCACATTCGAGTTTAATCCTAATTGTACCCGAGGTAAATAGGTTTCCCAGTTATTTTGATCATCACCCACATAGGATACAAGTGCATCTAGTATGGTACGATTATATCGTTCAATTTGACCGTTGGCCCTGGGGCTGGCCACGGCGTTCATCACATGTTTAATTTGTCTGTCGCTACAGTATCTTTTGAACTCATGACAATCAAAGGCCTTGCCTCGGTCACTGATTATTCTACTTGGCAACCCAAAAGTTTTTATAAATTGATCGAGAGTTTTTAGTGCATTAGCACAGCTTGTGTCACGTACCGCCTCAATCCATATAAATTTGGTAAAAGCATCTATTAAAGCAAAGATGTACATTTTGCCCGATCATCATCAGGTCCTTTTTAGTCTCCACTACAGGAGCCCGACCCTCTCTGTTCTACTAGAGCCATACTTGGCCAGAGCAGCCAGAGGACTTGGCCTACACTCTCCACGCTGGCCAGACGAGTTGGAGAGGCGCCTTGTAGGTTTTTTGGCATATTGACAAGATAAACACCCTTGCACATATTTCTGAATAAACCTTCTCATATTACTAAACCAGTATTTATTTTTAACCGCGTCATATGTTTTAATAAAGTTAACATGACCATTATCACTGTGGAAAGATTGTACCAATGACCAGTGGGACTGCTTTGGTACAACCACTCTTTGTACTCCATTAACCCTTCTAAAAACTATACCATTTTGGATCAAGTAATCTACAGCTAATCCCTTGGTATTGCCCTTTTCCAACTCATCTTTCAGTTGGTCCATTGTTGAACGCACTGAGTCATCTTCCTGTTGCAGGCTTTCTATTAAATCCTTTTCCACACAACGCATCACAGTGCCGACAGGATTACGACTAAGTGCGTCCACATGACTCATAGACGTTCCTGCCCTGTACTCCACCGTAAAGTCAAATCCTTGGACCTCTAGCCACCATCTAGCAATACGTGGATTTAAGTCACGCTTCTCCCAAGTCCAGCGCAGCGCATTACAATCAGTTACAATGACAAATTTAATTCCACTAACATAGACTTTAAATTTCTGTAAACTCATAACCACAGCCATAGTCTCGAGCTCAAAACTATGATACTTTTGCTCAGCAGGAGTTTTTTGTCTACTGGCATACGCAACTGGCTTCAAAGTGCCATCTATTTGTTTTTGAAGCAATATACCTCCCAGACCTATCTTTGAGGCATCTGTATGTATTTGAGTATCATAAACCGGGTTGAATAGTGCCAGAATGGGACGGCTAACAAGTATAGACTTTATTTCATCAAATGCATGTTGCTGGTCATCACCCCAAACCCAGGGCTGATCTTTCTTCGATAAGTTAGTAATAGGTCGTGCAATCGCAGCAAAACCGCGAACATATTTTGGGAAATCATTGACCAATCCCATAAATTGCCTACATTGATGAACATTTATCGGCACTGGAAAGTCTGTGACAGCATTAATTTTATGTTGTGCAGGTTTAACTTCACCATTAGATACTTCATGGCCTAAGTACTCTACTTTGGAAACTAAAAAAAAAACATTTATCAATGCGTAAAGTCATGTTAGCATCACATAGTCGCTCTAGTACCTGGCGAAGACGATCCAGCGCAGTTAAATGGTCTATAATAAATTGGCTTAGTATCGGTAATCTCTATTTTCATTTTTACCGAACACTTACCAATTACTTCATCATTTTCAGATAAACAGTCTGAATATTCCAATAATAGACTATCAAGTTGTGACCTAATATCAGGGTCCAAATCCTGTCCGACTTGGTACTTAGAGTTAGAGCTATCAATTGTAGCACGTGCTACACACTCATTACCTCGTATTGTGATCATCTCCGAACCCAAATTAATAACCTTAAGTGCCGCTCGGCCATCGACTACATTAGTGGTATGTTCAGGGATAAGACACTCTGATCGTGGCTTAAGATGTATTGACTCAGGAACCCGAATGGTCAAAATCAGAGCAAGTTAACACTATTCTATTGACCCCCGGTTTCAGCTTTATATCATCATCTGCATGTAATGTAACACGTTCAATATCGTCACATGTTCCAGGTCAGTCAGTCAAATAATTAGCGTTATACATCCGTAATGATGTAGGTGTTTTAATGAAATACACATTTGGGTAGTCGATAAAGGGCTGACCTATAATGATACCTATGTCTTGTGCATAATCAGGTACAATATATGCTTTGATATTTTCACCTCATCCGCTGTGATAGTCACTAAGGCTTCAGCAAGAGGAACTATCTGTGAACCTCCATAACCTTTGATAACACTTTAATTTTTAATACATTGAGTTTTCAAGTTAAGTGGTTTCACTATTGAATCAGTAATTGTTACACAAGAACTACCAAAATCAATGAATGCCTGAACAGTTAAGTTATTCACCTTAACTATCATATAATATTTAGAACCTGACTGACTTGCGCTCTTTATTACACGAACCGTCTAAGTAGACGTTACAGTATTGCTTGCATTACGACTTTTTAATTTTAGGCATTCGTCTTTAATGTGGCCCATTTTATTACAATAGGAACATTTACGTATTTTTAAAAAACAATTATTTTCATTATGCCCCTTTTTGTTACAAAATGAACAAACAGACACCAATGCTTTATCACATTTATCACGAACCCTAAAAGTACATCGCGCGGCGATATGTCCCTGCCTTTTACAAGTATGGCATTTTAGTTTTGTTTGACCTTGATTTAAGCCGGTACTATTTTGTGGGAAGTTTGTCGAAATACTACTATTTTGCCGTAAGGACGAAAGATAATTCAACAAAGTGTTCGGTTCACGACACCCGGCAGATATCGCACCGACCTCTACAAGCTCACTGCCTATTGTACCAATAATGGCCTCCGTAATTAAGGGCGGAGATATACCGCACGCATTACCTAGGGCCAGTTTGTCATAATAAAATTGAAGATAATCCATGTCGGGGGATCTAATTACATTGACTAAATCACGCATCATAGCTAATTTACTTTTATGGCATGGAAAAGCCGATAGTAGTTTGGCTTTAAACTCAGCCCACGACATATTATAGTCCTGCAGCTGGTCGTACCAACGACGCGCATAACCTTTTAGTTTTGATGCACAATTAAATACAAGTGTCTTTTCATCCCAGCAGTACATAGAAGAAATGCCTTCGACCTTTCGAATCCAAATTTCCATCGTCAGTAAGGACGACTTTGGGTCGAACTCTGGAATAGGGTCGCTGCGACCCACGTATCGTAACTTATTATTATTACACTCGGCGAGTACGTACGGCACGTTCCAGTGTGACGAGGACGCCGATGCCGGCACGCTCTTGTCGACAGCCCCGGTAGGTGTGGTCGACGCGTTCGACGCGATCGACGCGGCCGTCGTCGCGTCGTCCGATACTGGTATACCTGACGACGCCGGCAAGGCCTTTCGATGTGTTGGTGCTGTCAGAGGCGCCGGCTCCCGATCTTTCCTCGAAGCCATCTCTGATCTGACAGGATATGGCAACGGCGGCGTGATAATGCCGTCGTTGTTCGTTTGCGAAGTCGAACTCGCCGGTGGAGGCGGGCCGCACGGTTTCTCCCGAATGATGTCTTCCAACCATTTTACGCGTTCAGCCAGACGACGTGTCTCTATCTCAGCTAAGAGTTTTTTTCTTAGCCTATCTTCTCTGCTTTCTTTATGTTTAGGTTTACCCATATTGGTAATTCACGACACTCGAACACGTTTTTTCTTACACAGGTTAGGTATTTGAACTACACGGTTTGCTCACATAAATGCACGTAGGAACACTATGCCACTTCTGAATTATAAGGTTATTAACTGAAACTAAGTTTAACTTTAGAAACACATTATATATTCTTGAAACAATAGAAATAACATCCAACAATCACTGATTTTATCAAACGATGTCTATTACTTCGCGCGCGCTTTTTGACTGTCCCTCGGGAAACGAGTCACAACACGATCGGAGCATATCCACGAGAGTACCCGAACAGTCCCGAAGGCTGCCGACGTTGTTTCTACGTTCGCCTTCTTACAGGAGGGAGCCGGTAAATAACATTTTAACCTATAAAAATTCGAGCAGCTTCCGAACAACAAGCAGTTACTCAGTTTTTCAGCGTCGCGATCAAACTCAAACAATGACATTAGCAGAAAAGGTGCGCGTAAAAAATAAACGAAGGACAAGTCAAATACTGACCTGAAAAAAATAAGTTCGTTACTTCGTCTTGCGACATGTTTATCTTTCGAGGGTTAGACACTCGAATGATGTCCTTCGGAACTCAGATTACAGACACGTGTGACAAAGGTACTTCTAACGTCTAGCTATAAGTATATTTCATCATTGGTGTCAGTCATCAGTCAGTAACAACAGCCTCCGTGGTCCAGTGGCTAAGGCGTTTGCCTGTTATTCGATTCCCACCGGAAGCATACTTTGTTTAGGTGTTTCCAGTTTGGTTAGGACATTGCAGGCTTGAGTCACCTGATTGTCTGATAATAAAGATGATTCCGTGCTTCGGAAGGCACGTTAAGCCGGTGGTCCCGGCTGCCATCTGGTAGTCGTTAAAGGAACCACGTCAGAGGCCGAGAGGCAGTTCCGAAGAACTCTGACACCAGAGTGTGCATGGTCGATTGACCGTGACACCTACTCGAAATGATGATGATGATGATGATCAGATCTCTACTGCAGGAGCATGACCCTGTATGTAATACCGGAGCAATACTTGGCTAGAGCAGACAGAGGATTTGGCCTACACTCTCTTCGCTGGCCAGACGGGTTGGAGAGGTCTCATTGATGTTTATGAGCTTTGTTTAGCTTGTATTTCCTAAGTCGCCTCTTACGACCTCCATGGGAAGACTAGGAGTAGTTCTATTCTACTCTGCCGGAAACTACACGGCCTTTGAGGTCATGCATGTGTTTAAATGTTAGTTTTTGCTCCATTATGACTTTTATGAGTATCAACAGATTTAGATGGGTCCGTATCGTTAGTCTTGGGTTCTGTCTATCCCGCAAGGAATAAAGACGTGACAATATATACGTATGAATTTATGTTTATTCGTATGGTTAATGACAGACGTCCTAAATCAACTAAAAATATCTAAATTCTGCATGTATCAAATGCTTTTAGGGTTTCGTACCCAAATGGTAAAAACGGGACCCTATTAATTTCCGCTCCGCTGTCCGTCTGTCTGTCTGTCTGTCTGTCTGTCCGTCTGTCACCAGGCTGTATCTCATAAACCGTGACAGTTAGACAGTTGAAATTTTCACACATGTTGTATTTCTGTTGCCGCTATAACAACAAATACAAAAAAATAGAATAAATTAAATATTTAAGGGGGCTTCCATACAACAAACGTGAGTTTGTTCGATAATGATAACGGCAACAGGTAGACGTTTAATATATTCACAGAATATTTAATTATATATTCACTTTAAAAATAAATAAATAATTAAATAAAAATAAAATTAATATTAAGGTGGGCTCCCATACAACAGACATGATTTTTTTTGCCGTTTTTATAGATAACGGTACGGTACGGTAGCAAGTGGAGATCCATGGTCGCTACTCCCATGGGAAAGAGGCGTGATAATATGTATGTAGTAAAACGTAAGCTTAAAATTTGAAAGCCAACTTGTCTTATCATAAGAAATTTCAGCAATTTCAAAAAATTAATCTTTTTTATACCAGTATCACATCAATTAAAAGATTATTTGCCAAAGATTTCTTCCAACCCACGTAACCCATTATTACCTGTAATGTTATTTATTTAATTAAAACCAAGTGATGGCACGATAACACTTTTATTAATATTGTTTCACAAATAGATGCCTATGAGCTCCGTCTCTCCGTTAATGTGACAGACGCCCTTACAATCCACAGAATACCCATATTTCTCTGAAGGCCGTGACATTGACACATTGTTGACATTGACATGTCTCGATACTACATCCTCCTCCTTTCCAAAACCAAAACAAACAAAAAGATATTTAATGAGGGAAAAACAATAACAAGAATATTAACCTTTTTGTAAATTAAGCTAAGTTAAATTAATGTTTTAACACTAACTAAAAATTAACAAAGTCTTTAACATTTGTTTACTTAATCTACTATATTCTCCTCCTTTCCAAAACCAAAACAAACAAAAGATATTTAAATAAAACAATAACAAGAATATTAACCTTTTTGTAAATTAAGCTAGGTTAAATTAATGTTTTAACACTAACTAAAAATTAACAAAGTCTTTAACATTGTATACTTAATCCACTTTCGGAAAGATCACTAAAAGTAGCTTGAACACATCCTATTTGTCCCTGAGATGAGATGTTCAAAAGATAACAAATTATTTTCATACACACATAATACTTATTTTTACTAAGTACAATTTTTTAAATCCCTATAATCCTTAGAGTCTACACATTCAATGCTGAAGCCACCAGACTATTGAGAACGCATATGATATGAAGTCCTTGTATAAATACTCCCATTATTATCCTTTATGTCATAGGATCTATAGTTGTTATTATTTACAATTTGACCTAAACTCCATTTATTAATATTAGGCTCTTTCTTAAACCACACATACTCATTTAACTTAAAACTAGGCTTAGATCTTGCAGTTCTATTGTAATTACTTACATTTCTATTAACTACTTTGGCAAAATCAGTCTTTACATTATCATTCATTTTAGGTTTGAGGTACTGGTGTGTTACCGGTAATTTGATTTTTAAATTTCTGTTCATTAACAATTGGGAGGGTGAAAATATTGTACCAGACACAGGTGATGACCTGTACTGAAGTAATGCTAGCCTGTAATCAGATTTATCTTCAAAACATTTATTCATCAATTTTTTAGCAATCTGTACTCCCCGTTCTGCCATACCATTTGACTGAGCATATCTCGGACTAGAGTAAGTGAACCTAAATCCCCATTCAGAAGCAAACTTCCTACACTCTAATGAGTCAAATGGAACATGATCTGCTACTATTTCAGATGGTATACCAAAACAAGAAAAAATATCTATTAGCACATTGATAATGCTTTGTGATGACTTACTAGAAATTAATCTTATATCTAACCACTTTGACATATAGTCGTAAATTATCAGATAATTTTTCCTTCTGAAATCCATTATATCTATTCCTAATTTGGAAAAAGGTAAAGATGGTACCTCATGTGGCATTAAAGGTTCCTTAATGTTGTTATTTTGGTAAGTTTGACAAACAATACATTTTTTAACTAGATTTTCTACATGACAGTCAATTTGTGGCCAGTAATATAACATTCTACATTTTTGTTTCATTTTTGTCATGCCTAAATGACCCTCATGTAATTTATTCAAAATTGTTATTCTTACTGATTTAGGTATTACAAGCCTGTCCTTCATAAAAATTAATTCTTGATCTACTGATAAATCTTGACGACATTTGTAATAAACTTTTAAATAATCAGGTACATTCTTATTTTCTGGCCAACTATTGTTAATAAATTCTTTCAGTTTACAAAGTTCTTCATCTTGTAAAGTTTCTGTTATTAAGTTTTTCTTTTTTTCTTCCGTACATTGTAATTGAGAGGCAAGTCCAATGCAGTGTACAACTTCATACATATATGACTCATCTTCATCTACTTCATCTAGATATGACCGCGATAATAGATCTGCAATGTGCATGGATTTACCTTTCATGTACTTAAAGTCTATGTCATATTTTAACAATTTTAATTTCAGTCTTTGCAGCCTGACGGAGGGAATTTCATGCAGACCCCTTTTTAATATAGTTTCCAATGGTTTATGATCATTAAAAACAAGACACTTTTTTCCATAAACATAGTAGTGAAATTTTTTAGTAGCCCAAACCACACTAAGTAATTCTTTTTCAATCTGTGAGAAATTTCTCTCCGCCTCTGTCAAGCTTCTAGACGCATATGTTACAACTTTACCATTTTGCATTAGACAACATCCTAAACCATTTTGACTAGCATCACACTGTATGGAAATAGGTAAAGAGCTGTTGAAATTCTGTAAAACAGGTGCATTCGTGATACATTTTTTAATATTTGAAAAACAATTTTCATGTGTTTCAGTCCATAACCAAGTTACATCCTTTTTTAGTAGAGATTGTAATGGAGCACTTATTTCAGCTAATTTGCTAATAAATTTTCTTAAATAGTTAATCATACCCAGAAATATTTGTAGCTCTTTTTTATTTTTTGGACTTTTCATTTCCAAAATATTCTTAATACGATCTGGATCAATCTTCATTCCTTCCTCAGAAAAGATATGACCGAAAAATTTGACTTCCTTTAATTTATACTGTAATTTTCGTTTGTTGAATCTGACATTATGTAATTGTGCACGTTCAAAAACTTGTTTTTATATCTTATCATGCTCAAAATCGTTTTCTGCACAAATTAACAAATCATCGCAGTAAATTACAACGCCTTCAATGTCTCCGAATATGCTCTCACTGTATTTTTGAAAAATTTCTGGTGCAACAGACAATCCAAAGGGCAATCTCAAAAATTTATAACAGCCGATCGGGCTGGAGAACGTACACAGGTCTGTTGAATTACTTGCAAGTCGGATATTATAAAACCCATCAGACAGATCAACAACAGAAAATACAGACTTATTACTTAATTTAGCTATCAACTCCTCTAAGGTAGGAATAAGATGATATTCCCTAATCAAAACTTTATTTAATTCTTTGGGATCTAAACATATTCTTAAATTTCCATCACTTTTTTCTACTATGACAAGATTACTTACAAAAGACTTGGGATGTTCTACCTTCTCAATAATCTGGTGCTTCTCGAGGCTCTTTAATTTAGTTGCCAGACGATCCATCAGTGCCAGCGGGACACGGCGTGGTGGCCTTACAACTGGTTGAGCGCCTGGTTGAATGTGTTCTGTGCTCCAAAGGTGTTCTGAATTCCCCAATTCCCTGGAAAAGTTTTAGGTTTTCATTAATCATTTTATCTTTTTCTGTAATACTACTACTGGTGTGCTTAATGCTGCAAACCAAATTACAATTATTTTTATTTAATGCTTCAGCCCCCGAGAGGCCAGATCTGGCCGCATAACAATTAAAACTCCATTGTGTCTGCGTTTCCGCGATTGACGGGTTAATAAATTTAATTTTAGTAAAGTGTCTAAACCCAAAATTGGCCTGACCAATTCTTTAATAATTATAAATTTTTCACTGAATTTAATATTATTGTGAAACAATGTTAAAGTCCTAGTGCCCAATGGTTTTATCCTACTTCCTCCAAAGGCTTCCAACACAATGTTAGTCTCAGACCACTTAGGACTATCATCATCGACTATTTTTCTTAATTCCCTCAAGGACATTACGTTGACCTGTGACCCAGTGTCACACTTAAAAGAAACTTTTTTATTTTCAACTCTTAAGAGTTGAAGCCATTCATTATTTTTTAAGTTAATTGTATTCCCAATTGAGTGGCACACCTTAACTAGTCATAAATCCTGCACTAAATTACTTTCATCGGTCTCATCAATATTGTCATTAATATTTATACTTTGTACTGTTTTGTTCTTACACCCAGAAGCAAAATGATTTAATTTATGACAAATCAAACAACTCTTACCATATGCCGGACATTTAAGACAATTAAGACAATGATATTTCTTATTAATATTATTGTTATTTCTACTAGACCATTTACTACCCAAATTATTGGTATACTTAGCTTCTCGATTTGCTGAAACGTTAGGCTGCTCGCTTTGTGTTGAGACTGCATCTACCGCCAACAGGGACTCCGGTTGTTTTTGTATGACCTTTGCATGTTGTTTAGACAGCTCAGCTGCACGGCATATGCTGATTGTTTTATCCAGGGTTAACTCGCTGATTTCTAGAAGCTTCTGTTGTAGTTTATTGTCATGTATGCCCATGACAATGCGATCCCTCAGCATTCTGTCTTCAAGTTCTCCAAAATTGCAATTTTTTATTAATTTTCTCAGGCTTGAAAAAAAATACATCGAAAGTCTCTCCATCCTCTTGTTTCTTGTTATTGAAGTAGAAGGTGTTAATGACCTCGTTTTGTTTCGGGGTAAAGTAGTCGTCCAGTGCTTTTACGACGCTCTCGTACTTGGGGTTGTCCTCATCTTTTTTCAATATATTAAAATACAAATCTTGTGTGTCCGGGCCTATCGCATTCAGCAAGATGGCTGCTTTCCGGGTTTCCGACAGCTTGTCGAAACCAGCCGCAGAAAGAAAAATTTTAAATTGCTGTTGAAATTTTTTCCATCTCGGCAACAGATCATCCATTGAGTCCAACGCCAGTGGCTGAGGCATTTTATATTCGACCATGTTTGGCATGATTTCTTGATCTTCCGCCATGCGGCGTGTACCACTTCCAAGAAATAAAAATCCTAACCTTTCTTGTGAATCCTCGCTTTCTTCTATTCTTTATTCTTGGAGCGTTTCTTCGTTTTACGACTGCGCCATGTAATGTTATTTATTTAATTAAAACCAAGTGATGGCACGATAACACTTTTATTAATATTGTTTCACAAATAGATGCCTATGAGCTCCGTCTCTCCGTTAATGTGACAGACGCCCTTACAATCCACAGAATACCCATATTTCTCTGAAGGCCGTGACATTGACACATTGTTGACATTGACATGTCTCGATACTACATTACCTATTAGAATAATATTAAAAGTCATACTCTGTTTCAAATCAATCTCAACATAATTTTTGTGTATATTATTTTTTAGTTTACATTTGTTTTTCTTCAATCATAAAATTAAAAGGCGGAGATTTGTTAATAGCTTAGAGATATTATATAAGAATTAAGGTAAGTCTCCCAAAGATTAAATAAATAAATATTACAAGCGTTAAAAGTTAACCGAGCTAGTTGCTCTTTGACTATGATTGATGAATCTGTGAAACTTTTATAAACTTCTGTATTATGTAACAAGCGGGATAACTTTTTATGAGAAAAATACACTTTCATAGCCTTCAAGTTGACATTCCCATCTAGAAACAGTTATAGAGTCATGAAAAATAAATTTCCGACAGGGTAAATATGAGTAAACACCAGTACAGAGCAAAAAAGCAACAAAATAGTACGCCACTCACACGAAATCCGCAACGTAAACTTGCAAGTAAAATTTGACAATTTAACCTCTGTGTTGTTAGTAATAAAGGTGAATGTAAATGAAAATAAAATTTTGCCAACGCTTGCATGTCGCCAAACCTCATGAATAGAAATTGCATTGTCAAAACCGCAGAAAATTGGACTTTGAGCTGACATGGAAATTATTGTTTTATTCGAAACTCGAATACAATTATGAATCTCTCGTCTTTCCCACGAGCCACTGAAATTCACTGAATACAACCTAGACAATAAGTGAACGAATGAAAAGAACTTTCCATTTACTCACCGCATGCGGAAAAGAAAGCGGGATGTTTTTTGTTTATACAGATAAAGTAGGGACGTCTTCAAAAACAAAAGATGAGGAACGTGATACAAGATGCGGTACAATAACGTTTCTTACAAAAAAAGAAATAAGTGTAGTGTGCGGAGCAGATCTCAACCTTTTACATCGCTGTCTCGAGACGTTGACTTATTGTTTAGAATGGTTGTGGATTTATTTGTTTTGTGTTTTTGTTACATATTAAGAGGAAACACTGTGCTCGAGAGATTTGAAAAATGTATTTGTAAAATCTATTGCTGTCGCGCTGTATGCTCAAACAAACCCCGCGAGTGCGACAGAGACAACTGCAGCTTGGACCGAATAAACCTATTAAAATTACACAAAATTAACGCTTTGCAGTTCCCTGATTTCTTCTCGAAAACTTTACCGACGTAATTTTTTTTTATAAAGCATTTTAAATAAACTATGGCTGTGTTTCTATGTTTTCTTTTTCTAATAAAATAGCGTCAAATTTGTTATCTTGATGTTTGAAGACAGCGGAAACTCTAACCAATTTTTCAGATTTTTGAAGGTTTATATCTCTTTAAATATATCAATTATGAAAAAAAAAAATAAACAAGGGCATGCTCCTATATCCATAGATATTTTTTGTATAATTGCTCTACTGGTCCTATCCGGCGAGGAATCAGGGGACTACGCTTGTATGGAAACACGGCCGTACGATTTCCTCTTAAGGCGACGCTACTGGTTGGCTATGTATTTCGTGTACAGTAATATGTGTGTATGTATGTATTTATGTATATATTTTATTTTTATATTATTGTATTTTTCCTAAACTTGCTCCTCCACATCTTTGCACCTTGCCTGTTTAATGTCCTTTTTCCAACTACCCTAAGGTTGCCTGGAAGAGATTGCTATTGCGATAATGCCGCCTTTTGTACTTTTATATTTTTATGCCTATTGTTTTTATTACTGTTTTTATATGTGCAATAAAGTGTTAAATAAATAAATAAATAAATGAATATGTAAAACTTTCAAGAAAGCATGGACACATTGTAGCATACGTCTAAGCCTGTAGGTACCCAGTAAAGATGGCCCTTTATAAAGTTCCTTGTTCATATCAGGTCTTTTAAGTTTCCACCTACTTTTGCAGGAGCATGACCCTCTTTGTACTACCGGATATACCATACTTGGCTTACACTCTCCTCGCTTGCCAGACGGGGTGCAGGCATTGATGTTTATGAGCTTTGTTTAACTTGTATTTCCTAAGTCGCCTCATACGACCTCCATGGGAAAACTAGGAGTGGTCCTATTCTACTCTGCCGGAAACCACACTGTTACGGATTTTACTGTATCTATCGTCTATTCGATAGCCATTGTAGTTACGTTTGATGTAACTCATGAAGCGTGTTTAACGCAAACTATGGAGTTTGCGTTTGTACCGTTACTACTGTAGTTACGTCATTGAATTAGAAAAACTATGGAAGCAGTTGCGCTCAAAAAGCGACACCACGCAAAGTAGATCAAAGCGAGCGGGGCTTAAAAAGTATATTTTTTCGCGAACTAGTCTGCCGCACGCTCCGTGACGGAAGGACGCGTCGATTAGAGCATTTAACGACATATTTTTTGTGAATATCGGCGAAATCTTAACGAATTAAGAAAAAATATACTTCTTGTGTAGTAAAGTGGTACAGGAAACGCAAGGAAAGAAGGAAAAGTGACACTGGAGTTACTTATCATAGCGAACGAGGCGAGTTGCTAACCTTCCTACCTCCGCTATTTCTATGTGCTATAAGAAGTTGCT
This sequence comes from Elegia similella, assembly GCA_947532085.1. Taxonomy (NCBI): domain Eukaryota; kingdom Metazoa; phylum Arthropoda; class Insecta; order Lepidoptera; family Pyralidae; genus Elegia; species Elegia similella. Next base: position 4,881,598 of record OX383926.1, on the reverse strand, counting down.
TCGTACCAAATTCCAAGATTCTATGTTCACGGGATGTACCTTGTAGATTTTGATTCCCTTGCGAATGACGAAAATTTGCAGCATAAACGGCTGTATTTTTTGATTGCGTTGGCTCAGTTTAATTTTTTACAGCTCCAAGGGACAGTTAGACCTAAGTATTTGATATGCATTCCAGGTTGAGACCTCCACGCGTGACTGATTGACAGACGAATAGCAAAGTGATCCTATAAGGATTCCGATTTTTTTCCTTTTCAGGTACCTAAAACGACCAAACAAAACTTAAACCACTCAAATTCAAATTTAACTTAGACAATGTCGAAACCCCTTATATTTTTATATATTTTTTCCTAAGAGGATATACCAGATCATTGTTTCAGATTCGCATACATCGTATATTGTAGACAGTATTATAGCAGAGGTAAATCTGCTAGAAATGGCAAAGACAATAACATGCCTTATTATTAAAAACATTTAAGAAGAACAAAAGCGTTAAGGTACTCGTATTATGTCATGTGACCTTCTTGAAGAAACTTAATAATCTATATCTAACAAAATATGTAATCTCATTAGTGGTTGATGTCTCTGAAGCTCCAGAATGGCAATGACTTTTTATTCTTCTTTGTTTCTTTCTAAAAATTTATTATGTACTAGAAACGGGTCACTCACAAGCTATTTTGTCAGGATTGCCGACTATTTTCATTGCCCATTTTCAAGGCGAGTGCGAGACGCGCGGCGGAGGGTCTCGAACTAACTTTATAACTTAGTAGTTTTGTTGTGATAACGTCTTATAAATCGATAAAAGCCGGCTGCACCTACGTAAAAGCGTAACGTTCTTTGTACAAGCGAGTGCGGAACTATCGATAGAGAGGCACAATCGGCCTAAGCGTTCTTGTGACGCATCTATCTTCCACCGTTATCACGTAAACTTATCGTCCGTAAAACTTCACATAGAACCAATTTTTTTTTACCCTTGTGTTTTTTGCTCTCTATTTTATGTGTGTGACTAGAACAGTAAATATACGCCATTCCCTATTTATCTTATCTAGACCCAAGACTCTTCCATGCTGGTCTGGGAAAAAAACGTAGAATGTACCAGCTGCTTCTCTTCCCGCGCAGATCGTAAAAGCCGATCGAGGGAATGGGTAAAATCTAAGGAATCATGTTATTAGGCGATGCGGCTAGCAACACATCACTATTTTGATTCCGTCTTCCACCTAATGCCCACCAACATGCTAAACGTGGCCTTCAGGTCTTATAGGCCTAGGCTCTGTCTACCCCGCAAGGGAAAAAGACGTGATACTATGTATGTATGTATGTAGACCCAAGAAAACATAAATTTACTAAAACACTATAATGTGCCACATCCAGCTCCAACAAGATATTGCCAACGATTGGTAACGTAAGATAAGCAACGTATCAATCGGCTTACGACCGCCCTTGGACCCTCGTCCTACTGCAGTGATTTACTGCGTCTCATAGCTACGTCTATTATTTATTGTGCTTCGTGCTTCCGTATTTCAAAGGAAACAGGTGTTTTCTTTTGTTAGTATTTGGCATTAGGTACACATCACTATTTTGATTCCGTCTTCCACCTAATGCCCACCAACATGCTAAACGTGGCCTTCAGGTCTTATAGGCCTAGGCTCTGTCTACCCCGCAAGGGAAAAAGACGTGATACTATGTATGTATGTAGACCCAAGAAAACATAAATTTACTAAAACACTATAATGTGCCACATCCAGCTCCAACAAGATATTGCCAACGATTGGTAACGTAAGATAAGCAACGTATCAATCGGCTTACGACCGCCCTTGGACCCTCGTCCTACTGCAGTGATTTACTGCGTCTCATAGCTACGTCTATTATTTATTGTGCTTCGTGCTTCCGTATTTCAAAGGAAACAGGTGTTTTCTTTTGTTAGTATTTGGCATTAGGTACATAAATAAATGTAAATAAATAATAAATATATAGGGACTGTTGCGTCTTCCTGAAAGAGTCACTGCACTCTCCGATCAACCCCAGAATCACAGCAAGAGAAACAGTAAGCACTAACCTTGGATCCAGGTGGACAGGGCTCTGGGAAGAAATCGCCGGCGGCAGGCGTCGTGGCGGCTGGCTAGCAATTTCCCGGGCTTGAACTGTCTTCCTTTTCTTACTTCTGACACTAGTGGTACACCAACACACACGCACGGGTTGTTTTCGGCCAGCGAAGCCCTTAGGAGACGTTATTTTTAGTTATTTTTTCAGCGCAAGCGGCGCGCTAACATGACTCGATCGCCATATTTTTTACGACTGTCTTTTCGGCCAATCACAGGCCGTCTCGGCGAAATAGGAGAGATGTATGGGAGGGGAAACGGAAATATAGATAGGTAATTTTATTTAGGTTTTAAAGTTAATGCTTACACAGGGACAAATCACACAGATTGAGCTAGCCCCAAGGTAAGTTCGAGACTTGTGTTATGGGATACTAACTCAACGATACCATATTTTATAATAAATACATACCTATATAGATAAATATCCAAGACCCAGGCCAATCTGAAAGAGATCATTTTCCATCTTGACCTGGCCGGGGATCAAACACTCCGCGTCGGCACTCCGTGTCGCAGGCTGGCGTGTTAACCACTGCGCCACGGAGCTGTCAAATGTACGAGTTTCTAAATGATAAATTTATTGTATAAACATTGTTTCACTCAGGTTTCATCATCATTATTTCAGCCGTAAAAAGTCCACTGCTGGACAAAAGCCGCGCCCAAGGATACTTCAACCCATGAGAGATTATTGCCATATTTACCACGCTTGGCAAACGCTCGCTGACTAGTTTTGGTCTGTTACGAAGACCAACATGAGGGTGAGTGTTAGGGGTGGTATAAATCGGGGATTTTGGGTGCAAAGAATCGATGTTACTATTAGGTCTCCTATCTTGGAAATTATGATAGTCTTCTTAAAAGACAAAAACTAGTAGGCGATTCCGACTGAATAATAAACGTATAACACAATGCAGTGACGTGCAGTTCATACAGACAGTAAGACTCTGTCTACCTTAAACTCACTTAACATATACAGGGTAAAATTGAATTCATTAGTAAACGTTTATGGAGTGACTTACACCACGAATCTGAACGACTTTAGTAATGAGAACAACTCCGAAATTGCGAAAAAAAACAGCTGTTTCATAGATTTTGGTAGATACTTCACTTTTGTAAGAAAGAGCAGAAAATTTTTTCACGATGTCGAAGTTGGTCCCATAATGAAAGTTGTTCAGATTCGTGGTCTGAGTCACTCCTTTAATGTTTGCTAATTAATTCAATTTCACCCTGTATACATTTTTCTCTAACAAAAAAATATTAGTTCGTTGTCCTTAAAACACACAGGCAAAATGCTTCATAAATCAGTTGTTATTGACTATACAAAAAGTATTTGTTAAGGTAAGAGTTGAGAGCTCCGTGGCGCAGTGGTTAACACGCCAGCCTGCGACACGGAGTGACCGGGTTCAATCCCCGGCCAGGTCAAGATGGAAAATGATCTTTTTCAGATTGGCCTAGGTCTTGGATGTTTATCTATATATGTATTTGTTATAAAATATAGTATCGTTGAGTTAGTATCCCATAACACAAGTCTCGAACTTACCATGGGGCTAGCTCAATCTGTGTGATTTATCCGTATATATTTATAACAAAAAAAAGACTTGTAATTTATTAAGTAAGTTTTTGTAAAAGTATGTTTATGTCTACCTTCCGAAAAATGTGTGTGCACATGCACATTATAAACAAGTTTTATATATTGAAAAGGTAATTTAACTTGTAAACGATCTGTTTGATTCATAAAAAGACTCTACAATACAAATATACAAATCAATAACCCATTCACATTAATATCCATTCAAAGAGATTAGAAAATTTGTTATCTGTCAACGAAAAAACGAATTGAATTGAATACAGTCGCTTTACGGCTCAATGGATCACGATAAAATATAAACCATTTATTATGATCTTGCCAGTGAAAGCGTTTTAATACAGCCATATGATTTCAATGAATACAGATAAAAATATTTTCAAACATAGAATAGGAATATTTCATTCGTGAGGTAACATTTACAAAAACAGTCAGATGGTGAATGAATGAATGAATGAATGATGGTGGTAACATTTAAAAGTATTATGCTCTGTCTTTTAGGACTTACAAATATTATTATCACACATTAATTATCGTCTGGATTAATTACAAATGTCAATTCAAGTGAGCATTAAGAATATTGATAATAATAATTAAAAATACAAACATTACAATTCTAATTTGTCACTTAAAAAGTCAGACACTGCATAATTGTTTTTATATAATACAAGAGAAGTCAAGTGTTTCCTAAAGAGCGTGAGATTTTAATTCTTGCGGCAACTTATTATATATTTTGTGTGCCATACATAGTACACTATTATTTTTCATCATTGTTTTACACAAAGGTGCGCATAGTCGTTGGCCTAGTCGTTTGGGTCGGTTTGATTTATTTCTAGATGAAAATGTTGGAAACAGGGAATGTTGTAAATATATATCTTAATGCTGCCTGCCTTGATACTGCCTTTACAATAAAGATTTAGTTACTAAAGTATTTGTGATAACGGGTATTAGTTATTATAAATACTATTCCGGTCTGATCCCCGTGCAGTATCAGAAATAATATTTAAATAATTTATTCCGATCAGATCCCCAAACATATTTTTAGTACAGTCAATAACAAAATATCTACATCTTATTTTTTCAATAATGTTACCGTAGCTTTCCGTCCTAAAACTTTCGCCGCATAATGCTTTAACTATATTAATTAAGGAAAGATTCCAGCGACCTCATTCTCACGTAACCACTTTTTCAATGAATACTGTCGGAAAAGTGAATCCAATAGCTTCCAGTTCATTTACCGTTCATTTCATTCAATTTGTCCGCGAGCGATTTGAATTTACCAATAGTTATGGAAAACAAATGAAAGTTGTAATTTAGAATATATTTACTATATATATACTCTTTACCCTAACTAATATTATAAATGCGAAAGTAAGTTGGTTTGTTTACGACGCCTTCACGCCCGAACTGATCGTCATGAAATTTTGCATACCTGTATGTATGTACGTAAAATGACCACTTTTGGCGGTAATCAATATTTTTTTTTAATTTATCAAATGCAATATAATGTAAGGTACTAAATATACTACAAATAATTTATTACAAAATTAGATTTTTTTGATTTGATCGGGTTTAGTAGTAAAAGATGGGTGCCGCCAGTCCCGCTGGTCTAAGCGCCTTAATAGTGGAAATTGAGCTTCGAAGAATATCTGCCGAGTATTTGACACACTTATAAGAGAGAGTGAGTCTTTTCCCTCGCCTTTATAAATAAATAAATATATACGGACAAATCACACAGATTGAGCTAGCCCCAAGGTAAGTTCGAGACTTGTGTTATGGGATACTAAGTCAACGATACTATATTTTATAACAAATATATATATAGATAAACATCCAAGACCCAGGCCAATCTGAAAAAGATCATTTTCCATCTTGACCTGGCCGGGGATCGAACCCGGTCACTCCGTGTCGCAGGCTGGCGTGTTGACTGCTGCGCCACGGAGCTAGTCGCATTTTCCCTTCAGTATATATATGCCATTCAAGCATTAGGTTGAAAACGGAATTAAAATAGTGATCGATTGCTAGCCGCATCGCCTATTAACATGATTTCTCAGAGTTTTACCCATTCCCTTGATCGGCTTTTACGATCTGCGCAGGAAGAGAAGCAGCTGGCACATTCTACGTTATTTTTCTCACAGACCAGCATAGAATTTTTGGATGGAATGGATTTACAAACTTCAAACTAAGAAATTACTTCTTAATATCTGTTTATAGTAGAATAGTTAAAAATACATATGAAAACACTACAATTATTAGAGAGAGTTTCACCTTACATATTAAGCGTGTACTTAGGAATCCCACAAAAGGCGAACCGAGTCGTCACGTCATTCCGCTACACTTATGTCACGTGGGGCACGTCACTTAAGGTGAGTCACGTCATAATCGTAAGCGGGACGCGTGATTTATTGCACACCCTTGTTTTAGTTTCGTTCCCTTTGGTTCCCTCTAATTCTGGCTTAAAGGGCAATGCCGGTTATTGGCGTCTTTTTTTTTTCGCGCGGCCACTGACCAGACCTTGTTTTTCTTGTAGACAATAGCATACTAAACAAAACTTATTATGACATATATACCTCTAAACTCAGTCCGAACTGAGTTATTTGGGTTTAAAATTCATAAATAATCATGTATTTTATTTGGCAATTTTTATCATAATCGCGAGTTTAAATGTAAATATGCAATAAAACAATTATCTTTGAACATTTTTATTATTACTTTACCCCTTTGAGGCCGGCCGTCACCATCTGCACACCTTGTTTTGAGTTTAGTTGTATTGGTGAGTCATCTTTCATTTTGCGAACAAACCAGATAAAAGCCTAGTATACACAGATATATAGTACCCTTCCCCCGCCTCCTCTCTGCCAACCCTGCGCACCACAGTGCAGGTATGTACTGCCCTCTCTCTCTTTTCACAATACATCCAAAAATAAATTGCCAGTTAATTTTTTAAGTGTGTTTATTTAATAATTCCCAACTCTTATAACTATTACAGTATATGGTATAACTCGCAACCAATTAAGATTTTATATTATATAGAATGAATAGCGTAAAAGATGTTAACAATAGATTCGTTTTACCTATAATAATATTTGTTTGATTTTAGTAATGACACAAAAACTACAGGTAAAAAACATATACATACATTGATCGAGTAGGTACTTTTATTTGTAAAACATCAGGTTTACCTACATAATAAGGTTATTGCAACAATAATATAGGTGTGGTGATATACATCACAAAAGAAGATGTGAACAGGGAAATAAGTATCTCCCCCATGCTAAGTACTATACTGACATGACGTGGGAACAGCAGCCAAGCGTTCGTTTGCCGATAATGCAACTGCAGTAATGGGCGCATATAGCTTGCCTGCCTCCCATACCACCTTCTATTAAAATATACGTATAATAAATTCGAGATTGTCTATAACTTGATTGTATTCGCGCCCTTAGCAACCATGGATTTGTGACTGTAATATTATGTTCTTCGAGACTTTCTAAGTCCATATCTCTACATACTTCTATTCTCCGTAATAACTACGAGCTTGTTTGATTTGATAAGTTCCCAAGGCATAAATAATTAACTCGTCCATACTAATAACAGGAAAGTCATGGACTATGTGATTAAGATCCTCTGCTGTATTCGTCAAGAACACTGCTCTTCTTGCGTTTATATTTTTATTAATGATATTATCGCCTAGATAGTTCTCAGTTTCTGCGGTCGCTTCTATTGCTAATAATATTGCTTCAATTAATCTATGATCAGTCAGAGGACGCCCGAAGGCATATAATACTGTAATATTTATAACTTCTTCCCAAAAAATCTATCAGGAATGAATGTTGTTGGAAGCACTGCGCAGTCAAAGGGTAGGATCTTCTTGTACTGTTATTACTTCTACTTATACTTCGAAGACAAGCAATGCACTGTCTACGATCCATCTTTGTACACACGCACATACAATATTGGCAATCAGGGTCCGTAATACACAAGTCGATTCACTACACAGGGGGAATATCAGTAAGGTCCATATAACAAGCCAATCCACAAAGGTAAGATATCAATGTCGGAGTCAATCAAACAGGCCAAGTCGTCGTTTGATCATTCCTATATAAAAACTGGAATTACATACGCGTACGACACGAAGACAGAACGGTGAGTGAAATTGAATCTTTCCAAACGCTTGCTTTTACGAAGAAAGAGACAATCAAATCTGAGATTGCACCTGTGAAAGCAGGAAGGTAATAGATACCTGCTGAGTGGCGCGTGGAGATGGCGGAAAGGAGGTGGGGGAAGGGATTAGCGCAAGGACACTAGCTACATGTATACCCACGGATAGATCTGCTTTGTTCGCATAATGACCGATGACTCACCAGTACCACTAAACTCGCTGATCAACGTTTGCTGTTGGTGGGGAAGGCCGCAAATGGGTAAAGTGATAATAAAAAAGTCCAAAGATAATGTTTCATTGCATATTTCAATTAAGCTGCCACTTTTTTGACGAAAATTGCCTTCTTAAATATATGATTATTTACTGATTTCAAACTCAAATAACTCAGCTCGGACTGAGTTTAGAGGTATATGTTTCATATAACGTTTTGTTTATTATGCTATTATCTATAATAAAAACAAGGTTTGGTCAGTGGCCGCGCGAAAAAAAAAAAGACGCCACTTCCCATAGTCGAATCGGCATTGTCCTTTCATTTATTTTTGTTGCAGCCCCGGTAGTTCTATTTTTATTTTCAGCCTTTAATGTGTACAGCCATTTAGTTCTATTTTCATTTTCAGGCTTTACTGTCCCACTGCAAGGTAAAAACTTCCGTTCCTTCCTCCCAACTCTAGCGATTGAGGGCTTTGGAAGCCCACTCTTTACGGAAAAAGTCAAGGTCATTCCGCCATCTCTTTTTGAGCTTTTTTTCCACTCCGCGGAATCCAGGACTTTTAGTTAGTAAATCATAATTCAAAGTTATCTATGACAGTTGTCATGTTTTTCCGGTACACTTATGTTACTTCAATTAAGGCGAGCTACGGAGCTACGTCATAATCGTAAGTGGGCGGGACATTCATTCTAGACTGAATGTATCTAATTGTATTCCTGCAAATAAAGATTATAATTATAAAAATATTGAACTTTTAAATAGACAACTATACTTAATATCTTAATACGAGTATTTCATTGATTCTGGTAAAAGAGAAAGTGTGAAGGGTTTCTCTTTTACGTATATAGGTCTATCCTGCTCGGAGTGCGGTACCGCAATGGTAGAATAAAAGGCAAAAACACCGCAGTCCCAGCTCAAAGCCGAGGTCCGTCCCTCCTGAGGGCCCTTTGGTGATGTTGTGGTGAAGCTAGCTACATAGTCATTACAAGAAAAAAAATGCAGCGTGGTCCTCCGTAACCACGGTCGTTGCAACCCAGCTTAAACGTCTAGAGAAAAACTGTATTTTCGCTTTAATTCCCGAGTTTGCATTTAGCAATGCAGATTTATTTGGTCAAGAGGAATCATCCACAATTGCCTGCCCGGTAGTTGCAGGTATGACATCGAGTTCCTATACGCGTTTGGCCTCCCGGGCTGCTGCTTGCGTTTTCCCATTCATCTGAGTAGTATCCAATACCTTCATTCCCTTACCAGATCCAACAAACTCCTATCCTTCCCCAGCTTAAAAATGCTCCCGATGGGCAGCAGCGTCGGAAGCACAAGCAGCCAAAGAAACTGCGCTCGCCAACTCGCCTGCCAAGCGTGCCAAGTATAGCAATATCCTCTCATGGAACGATTAATCCTTTGAAGGCATTTGTCCAGCTGTGGACATCTAATAGCGGCAACATCAGTAAGTAGATTTAGAAATTATTACTGTGTTGTGGCTAGGATTGATTAATTACTAATTTCAAGAAATGTTTGGTCACGGAGAGATTGTACGTGAAGATTAATCCACGAAGATAAATCATTAGAACTAAGCTGAAAACACTAGGGTGGTCTCTTTAATTATTGTTAGGGAGGTATGTTTGCGGCTGTTAACAGTATTTCGAACTTGGATGTGTGGTTTTGCGTAATAGTAATATGCAAAATATATTAAAGTTTGATTTATTTGATTTGAATTCAGTTAACCGCGACTTTGCGGTGGTATGAATAATAAATAGTGACTTATTTTCGCACATTCAAGCATATTGACAACTCCGTGGCGCAGTGGTTAACACGCCAGCCTGCGACACGAGGGTGCCCGGATTCGATCCCCGGCCAGGTCAAGATGGAAAATGATCTTTTCAGATTGGCCTGGGTCTTGGATGTGTATCTATATATGTATTTGTTATAAAATATAGTATCGTTGAGTTAGTATCCCATTACACAAGTCTCGAACTTACTTTGGGGCTAGCTCAATCTGTGTGATTTGTCCATATATATTTATATTTATATATATTTATTTTAAGTACATGATTACTCGTATCTACACTAATATTATGAAGAGGAAAGAATTGATGGTTTGTTTATTTGCATTGGATAGGCTCAGAAACTACTGAACCGATTATAAAAACACGCTTTCACTTACTGTCATTCAGTTGAAATCGCCAACTTATTTTTGTTCTCTTACGAAGACCATCATCAGGGTCAGTGTTAGGGGTGGTGACAAGGCACTTTCGCTGCCCTCAAAGCACTGAAACCGAGTTTTTATAATGAATTTATCTCGCGTAAGTTTTAATACTATTACTATTGGACTAATCTGAAAACTCCTTTCGCTATAAAAATAAAGTAGGATTCTTATTGTATTTTTTCTAGTGAAATAAGAAGTAACACTTTTACGCGAAAACAGGGCACCTCCTGTAACTTCTAAAATAAGAGAATGATAAAACTAAAAAAATATATGATGTACAAATATTAAGCAAACTTCCACCGAAAAATTGTTTGAATGAGATCTAGTAAGTAGTTTTTTTTAAATCCTTATCCTTATTATTACTTTATTACTAATATTACTTTATTACTAATATTATAAATGCGAAAGTGAGTTTGTTTGTTTGTATATTTGTTTGTTTGTTTGTTTGTTTGTTTGTTACGCTTTCACGCCGTAACTACTGAACCGATCATCATGAAATTTTGCATACAAGTTCACTGAAGTACGGTGAAGGACATAGGCTACCTTTTATCCCGGGAAAAAGTACCAATCCCGAGGGATCGACATTGACGCGGGCGGAGCCGCGGGCGAAAGCTAGTACGTCATAAATTGTTAATCGAAATTCACCTTTCATTCAATCAAAGTTACAACGAACTACAAGAACTTTTATATTATGTTACTTGCGAAATTACGGAACCCTTCATGTGCGACTCGCACTTGGCCGCTTTTTTTATATAGATGGATAGCTAAATATAAATAATACGCATATTACACAAGGATTAGTCTGAGTATCTATCTACACGTAGGTAAACAATCCAAATACTCACACATTTATATTCTAGAATGAGAAATATACCTGACTTTTATCTTTGTTCTTGAACCTTTGAATAATTTAAACACAAACACCTTATCTGAACATCTCGGGAGCTGAGCAAACTCTAATCTGTGAAAATCACAGATTTATTTAAAGGCTAGATAACGACTGGTACCTTGACTTGCGCACCGTGTTTGAGTTTTTATCTCACTTTATGTGTTCAGGCAAGATTTAGACCAATAAAGTGACTTTTTGGATACCTGAAGATGGTCGTCGTCGAAGAGCCAGGCTTAGAAAAAGATGGCGCGATGACCTCGACGCCTTTCAGCATGACTGATCAGATATGGCTCTGGATCGAGATAAATGGAAGAAGATTGGAAAGACATTTGCCTAGCCAGTGCTGGGCAAAGGTCTTTCCAACATCATTTGACATCATTGTCAGATGATATACATGTTTATAAAAAACAAAATGTGTTCAGAGGAGTAATCCCTCATAGTTCAGCAGGGCTTCTAGCTAACATTTGACAACTACGGTCTAGGTTTTGATGGTCACTTCAACATCGTTGGACAGCAAATGAGCAGACGAGCCACCTGATGGAAATTAGTCACCGTTGCCCATGGACATCTGCAACACCAGAGGAGGTGTTGATTCGTTGCCGACCCTGAAGATACCTGTAGACACGCCTTTTAAAGGACCCCACGTCATAGCACGCAGGGAAAATCTCGGAAGGAGCCCATTCCACAATCCTGCTGTACGAGGAAAAAACCACATGATGCTCTGACATTTTGGAGACCCAAGTGTACATTTTGAAGATCCAAGGGTCACCTCTTGGTGTGCCCAGAAAGCCCAACTTCTTGCTCTCAACAAGATCTTAATGAGGCAAAGGAACGAGAAATCATGGTAGCAAAGGGCTGGTCGAAGCATATTTAATGTGAACGCAAAGCCGTTTTATGACTCGATAGTAGAAGAAGCTAGTCTTCTTGATTCCAGGTCTTCATCTTTTCGGTGTCGCTATATGTCGCTATATTCAACCTATGAGTAGCGCGTAAGCACATTATCATATGGGCTACAATAGGGCCCTTGAATGAAGGGGTCTTCAAAAAACACTGTTACTACTACAAGCTACTGAGTTGCTGAGGTGTTTTAACATCTCAGAAAATACAAAATTATTTATTTGACTGTTATTATATTAGAAACATAAGATACGTAATAAAATTTTATGAAAAATGTGCTCAAGACCTACCAAGGAAAATAAAGAAAAATGAGACACGCTTGGTTTTCGTACACACGAGTTTTCATTTAGTAATCAAACGTGAAACAGTATCTAGCCTAATTAAATAAACATATCTATGGTAAATATATAGAAAGACTTACGCATGTGAAATCAGTTTGTACCAACAGTCGTACAAATGTCTCGCCGAGAGCGTCTGAATAGAATTCAAAAGTATTGTTTGCTAACTCTTGGAATTAGATTGTTTTAAGTACATGTGTTTGTGAGCGTTTATAAGTGTTTTTGTGAAGTGAAGTTTCGATACCCCTGCAAGCGAACATAATAATAACTGTATTTGGATTTATGTGGTATTTTTTTACACCTTGGGTTACATCGAAGTTTTCATACGGATTCATAACTTTTTCGAAAATATCCTATAGCCTATGTTCATCAGGAATAATTATGGATTCTAATGGTGAAAGAATTTTTCAAATCGGTCCGAGTAGTTTCAGAGCCTATTCAATTTAAACCAACAAACGATCAAATATTTTCTCTTTATAATATTATTGTAGATTTGTTAATACGAGTAAAATATCCATAACACCATTTCAATATAAAAATAAAAAGTATGAGGTAAATTTGCACTAGGGCTGCAACATGTTTGAAATTAAACTATCCACGATTAAAAATGGATTTACAAACAAATCGAGGGTCGTGTGAAGTGTTTAAGCGCTCTTCAGATTAAAGTTGAGGATTGACAACGACTGCCACATAACTAGTTGGATAATGTGATTAATACATATATCTACATGTTATTAACTACTTATTATATATTTTTTCTCTGGATTCTTTAGTCCTTACGCCGAGTGTCTTGCGTATTGTTTTAAAATACGATTATTACAATGATTGTATTACTAAAACACCGATTATAAATTAATGATAATTATAAAGATATTAATTTATAACCGAATAAATATGAATTAATAACCTAATTTTAAAAGAAACGAAATGTCGTAGAAAACTAATCTACACTAGAGCTGTAGTACGTTTGAAATTAGGATATCTACGTGTAAAAGTGGGTTTACAAACAAATCGCTGGTCAAACGATCCTGGAAAGGGTTTAAGCGATCTTCAGATCAAAGTTGAGGGCTGTCGATCGCTCTACTACTGGTACTTATCTAGTTGGATAATAGGAGAGTAGTGGATATATCTACATGTAATTAACTACTAATTATATATTTTTTCTCTGGATTGTTTAGTCCTTACACCGTGTGTGTATCGCGTATTGTTTTATAATACTTTCCAATGTCTTCATGTGAATATAAAATTATTGACAACAGAATACAATGACTGTATTTCTAAAACCCCAATCATATATACCTTATTTAAAGAGAAACGAAAAGTAGTAGAAAACGAATCTACACTAGAGCTGTAGCATGTTTGAAATTAAGATATCTACGTGTAAAAGTGGGTTTACAAACGATCCTGGAAAGGGTTTAAGCGCTCTTTAGATCAAAGTTGAGGGCTGTCGATTGCTCTACTACCACTTAACTGGTACTTATCTAGTCGGATAATGGGATAGTAGTGGAGATATCTACATGTAACTACCTACTAATTATATATTTTTTCCCTGTACTTTAGTCCTTAGACCGAGTATCTCGCGTATTATTTTATAATACTATACAGAAGTATCTTCATGTAAACATAGTATAATTAATAGAGGAATACCTTTTTTTATTGTATTAATAAAACACTGAACATAAATGCCTTTTTTAAAATAAATACGAGAAGTATAAGAAAATAAGCTGCACTAGGGCCGTAACACGTTTCGGGGTAAAAGTGGGTTTACACACAAATTTAGGGTCAAACGTAGGTAGAAAGGGTATAAGCGCTCTTCAGATCAAAGTTGAGGACTGACGATAGCTCTTCAGACACTTAGCTGGGATTAAGCTGAATAAATATAGTAATCTAATATCTACATGTTGACTAATTATATGGATTTAGTCGTAGCATCGACTATCTCGCATATCTTTTTATAATATAACATAATTTTATAATATCATAACTTTTAGCCAGAAACTTCGTCTGCATGGGTCTCAGTTACATAGGTATATCATAGTAAGTTCGTTCATAGTGAGTTCGGGATCCTCCGCCGCGCATCTCGCGCTCGCCTTGAAAATGGGCTCCTGACGAGTTCGAAACTATAGTCGGAAATTCTGGCAAAATAGCACGTGAGTGACCCGTTTTTAGTACATAATTATATCATAGTATTTTACTTGTCTAAATTGTTTTAATTAGCATTACAATGCTTGGTTGAAAATATGCGAAGAAAAAGAACTTGGTGATTCGAAGTCACGGTGGTGTAGTTGGTAGCACCCGGGCTATCTCACTTCCCGTGTAGGAATCAAAAACATACCTATGGACGGCGACACCTTCGAAGGTGTAATCCAAACAAATCCGGTAGGAACGACGTGCGTTTGGCCGTGTGTCAACGAATTATGAATCGTATGTTTAGAGCTTAAAGTATAAAATTGGCTTGCTGTAGGTATCTAAAATAATAGATGCCGCGTTCTGACGCGAACTAAATTACACCTTATCGCTAACTACATTGAGTTGATATTTCTTTTAATACGAGTACCTTTGCAGAGTGCGACTTCTGTACGTAATAGGGCGTAAACCTAAGGGACATGGTCTTAATCCTGTTTACCTCAGGTTCTTTTTCATCACATATTCAGATGATTCCGTGCTTCGGAAGGCACGTTAAGCCGGTGGTCCCGGCTGCCATCTGGTAGTCGTTAAAGGAACCACGTCAGAGGCCGAGAGGCGGTTTCGAAGAACTCTGACACCAGGATGTGCATGGTCGATTGACCGTGACACCTACTCGAAATGATGATCACATATTAATTCAATTTTATTTTACTTATACATTTATTGCTAATGATTGTAATCTCTTAGCTTATTTGGAGAGACCGCATTACGAGAAAACTTGTTTAATTATCAAGCAAAAAAGAATTAAGGCCTAGGGTAGTTCATTTTAAAATATTTTTTTCCTAAATATGCATAATGTATGCAGTATGAAGCGTGTTCAGATTAAATCAATTTTTTTGGCGAAAACAAAGAATAGCATTTCAAAGCAACCGAACTAAATAAAACCTTAGTTGGTTCTAGTAGAAGTATATCTTGACCGAGTTAAGTTTATAAGCAGAAGCTAATAAACTTACTGGGTCAAGATAAACTTCTGCTTTGGTAGTCATATGGTTCGGTACTTTAAATTTGGAATAATATTTTCTACTGTTGCGAAAAAATAAAGCAGCTATGCTCGTGTGGCCCAAGTTTGATTCCTAATCTATATAATTTTTGACATAAAAACGTTTTATTTAAATCGATGAACGCTGGCACGCACGAACAAGTGACACGTTCCGTGTTCAAGCGAGCGCGCGGTAGTACAAGCGACAGAGAGACACATCATCATCCTCATCAGCCGGCCTATTTGCTAACTTAGTGACCAACGTTTTGATAGTCATTTCAAAATACATTGCGGGTTTCCTATGATTGACTATTTTTATTAAAGAGGTATAAACCGTAATGTACTTTGAAATGACTATGAAAACGTTGTACACTGAGTTAGCAAATAGGCCGGCTGGTCCTTTTTAGTCTCCACTACAGGAGCACGACCCTCTCTGTACTAATAGGACTATACTTGGCCAGAGCAGCCAGAGGACTTGGCCTACACTCTCCACGCTGGCTAGACGGGTTGGAGAGGTCTCTTAGATGTTTATAAGCTTTGTTTAGCTTATATTTCCTAAGTCGCCTTCTACGACATCCACGGGAAGACTTGGAGTGATCCTATTCTACTCTGCCGGAAACCACACGGCTAGAGAAGAGAGGCACGATCGGCCTAAATCTTTAGTTATTGTTCTGAGGCCTAAACCGAACGGCTTGTGAAGCATTTATCTCTCTTCCACCATTATCACATAAAATTATCGCCCAAAAACTGACAACCAATTTTAAAGTGAAAACTTCTTTAGCGGCGTTGTGCACTTTTTGGTATGGGTAAAAAATGTTAAACTCGTGTCAGGACACGTGACCCGATGGAAAAATTCATAAGACGGACACGTGACCGCCGGCGCGGCGTAGGGGAGGAATTAATATCTCCCTCTCATTCTACCGTACGGAGTTTTCACTACTGACTGGCACTTCTGGAGCACAACCAAAACAAGAGGTTTTTTTTGTATATCACTAAGGGTCATGTAGTTTAATACTTCTATCTTGTAACTTGTTCATCTTTCCTCCATGTTTCCTCTATTCATAACACCATAAGGGATTTTAGTGCTCACGTATCAAGGATACCCATTGTAGTGTGTGACGACACGCAACTATCACAGCTACGATCACTTCGATCCTCCTACATAGTGCATGACGTAGCACGTGACGTCACGCGTCACTGGCTCGTCAGGATGATCGCAATAAACCCTTTGTTCGATGTTATCTTGTAAAATATGTACTAGATTAAGTAAAGGTCATGTGACGTATCTATTTACGTAAACACATAGTATATAAGCATCTGTAGAAACCACAATAAATCAGTTCAAGTTGGGAGACCAGTACTCCAACAAATAAGTGTTTTCATTACGACACCCCCCCGCCGCGTCCTACTATCATATGGCGACCCTGCCAGCCCCTGTTTCCCGAGAAACTAAAAGCTAAAATAATCTCAACAAAATGCGTGATAAGACATTTTTCAAAATGTAGATATCTTTTTATAACCAACCAAAAGGTGAAATGGAAAAACTTTTAACATTCAAAGTCTCACTCTTTTTGCAAAAATTACGTTCAGAAATCCGTTTCTACAA
The DNA here is from genome assembly GCA_947532085.1 of Elegia similella. NCBI lineage: Eukaryota > Metazoa > Arthropoda > Insecta > Lepidoptera > Pyralidae > Elegia > Elegia similella. The sequence continues at coordinate 4,864,451 of OX383926.1, read as the reverse complement.
AAATTATGCCTTGCAAAATAATCGCTTAGTCATAACCTAATAAATCAAGTGTGCAAAATGATTAAAAACATCCCCTACCCCTCAAGGGATTACAGGTTGATAGATATCTTATTTGCCAGCCTCAGGTGCATAAGACTATGAAGGCTATTCCCTCCCAGAGACAATATTTTACGTGACAACCACCCCAGAGGGGAATAATTAAAATACGACTTAATTACGAGGTATTTACGTCTATTTTAGCTTTGAAGCTAAAGCTGTCGTATCCTTTTAATATTTGAATATTTCAGTTGAGTGAAATGAAGAATGAGGCTGCCTATTTCTGTAATAAGACTTTTAATGCTATGAGATTACTTTCTTTGAAAATTGCTTCAGTTATTATGATATTGTTTTATATAAAAGGTAGGATTATAAGGTAACATTTTGATACTTTCGTATTTAAAATGTTTCATGAAATTTATTTTTAAATCAAAGTGAAATTGCACACACTCGAACAACTGCTTCACGTGACAGAAATAAAGATGATAAAATGGGCAGGGGGATTCCCAAGATTGGACAGAGTCCGCAATAAGTATACTAAGGGTTCTTTTAAGGTTGCTCCCCCAACGACCTCCCGTGAGGGGTCACGCAGCCCGTCAAAATGAACAACTTTTCCTATGGGACCAATGTTGGGAAATCAATTTATTTTTTTGACATTTTCATACTAATTGTCTGGCCAGCCGAACACTTTAGTATGAAAATGTAATTTTTTTTATTCCCAGCATTGGTCCCATATAAAAAGTTGTTCATTTTGAAGGACTGAGTCACCCCTTCAAGGGAATATCGTTGGTTAAGTTACAAGCTGTATAAACTGATTTTAAAATATAGAAAAATGAAGATAAATTTTAAAGTTTCTTGCGTAAAGTGCTATATTTTACAAGCTTTTCTCCAATCAATTTCATCGGCCATCACGACCAGCGGATCTGATACGCAAAGAGTATTACATCAAACGTTGCAGACTATGTACTTTAGTAAACTGCAGTTTGACTTACAAGATATAACGAATAGAAAATAGAAACACAGGATCGCGTTCTTTCAACGATCATACTTCAGAGAGACGCCATTTTTTTTTTAATCTATGGATCATACTATATTTATCATTTATGAATTTATGAAAATGCACGTCACTTAATGTTTGACGTTTGACTTTAATCTATCAATGTTTTTATTTTATTTATAAGCTCCATTTAAATTAAGCTCAAATATTTTAAGGGCTGGTATCCATAGGTCAAAGAAATGCTATATGCTCTTAGATATGCTTTTTTTTTTTTTTTTAATAACTTTTTCATACAAGATTTTTTTTTCTTAACGTCATTAAATCAGCTGTTTTGATTGTCGAGGTCAGTGACTAAGTATCCACAATAAATAACAGTAAAAAGTTGTTTGCCAAGAAAGCGTTAATTTGTACACAGGGTGCTTTTTTCGTCTATTTTTCCAAATGTTTAGGTCCAGATTTCTCGAAAACCAACGTGTCCATTATTTTTTATTTTGCTTCTAAAGCATTTTTTTAGCTTATGGCTGCCAGCTGACCTTATATACTAGCGGCTCGCCCTAGCTTTGCATTGTTATAGGTATTTGATTCCATGGCCTATGTTCACCAGGGATAATGTAGGATTCTAAAGGTGAAAGAATTTTTCAAATCGGCTCAGTTGTTTTATAGTCTCTTCAATAAATACAAAGCAATCAAATCTTTTCTGTTTATGTAATCAAAATCTGTACTAAATGCAGCAAGATTTCTCCTGAAAGAAAAATCAAACGGTCATCTAGAACCTAGAATATAAAAAAATTTAAGGTAACAGCCGAACCTACCTCTACAATATTTCAATACCCAGTCTCGGGCGAACTATACAATTCTCACAAGCTATTGGCCCCGGGGACAAATTGTTATTCTATCTTAGTCATACGGTCGCGTGAGTCATGGCGCATTTAGGGCTGAATAATTTGCAAATGTTGAATTGTCTGGTTGAATAATGGCTATTATATCTGTTTCCTTCTCTTTCAATATAAGTGTAGGACTTTATTGTTAATATTGTAAAATAAATTTACATTGTTAGCGTTACGATAGCATTGTTATACAAACTGGTAAGTTTTTTTATGTGTCATCAATCAATGGTCCATGTAGATTGGATTTTTTAAGCTATCTTAAGGCATCTGAAATAGCGCATCCAAATCTATACTAATATTATAAAGCTGAAGAGTTGGTTTGTTTTCTTTAATCTTAGGAACTACTGATTCAAATTAGAAAATTCTTTTTGTGTTGGATAGTTCATTTATTGAGGAAGGCTTTAGTCTATAAAACATCAAGCTGTGACCAATAGGAGCGAAGCAGCATTAAAAAATGTTTTGAAAACGGGGGAAAATTATTGATCTATACTAATAAAAAAACTATTTAATCATTATAACAGAATTGCCGCGGACGAAGTCGCGAGCAACAGCTAGTATTTTATAAGACGTTATCACGTCAAGAAAAATAGATGTCAATATAAAACTAAATAAAATCGTTATCAATCAGTGCTCAGACCGCCGCCTTTCTTTCCAAACAACAGTAACCGATGCATGCTCTCAGACGTATGTCATATAAAATTCAAGCAGCTTCATATTTTAGGGTTCGAAACAAAACCCGTGCCGACCTAAACTGGCAATATTTTTTGCTTACATTGTTATTTTTATATCACAGTTATCGTATCATTAAGTAAGTCCCACAATACCAGTTCACAAACAACTCAATAAAGAGGACCAGCTTATTCTATTCCATTAATTCATCGTTATTACAGCCGCAAAACACATTATAAATATAAATATATACGGACAAATCACACACATTGAGCTAGCCACAAAATAAGTTCGAGACTTGTGTTATGGGATACTAACTCAAAGATACTATATTTTATAACAAATACATATATAGATACACATCCAAGACCCAGGCCAATCTGAAAAAGATCATTTTCCATCTTGACCTGGCCGGGGATCGAACCCGGTCACTCCGTGTCGCAGGCTGGCGTGTTGACCGCTGCGCCACGGAGCTAGACATTCGCCGTGTGGTTTCCGGCAGAGTAGAATAGGACCACTCCAAGTCTTCCCGTGGATGTCGTAAGAGGCGACTTAGGAAATACAAGCTAAACAAAGCTCATAAACATCAATGAGGCCTCTCCAACCCGTCTGGCCAGCGAGGAGTGTCTGCTCTGGCCAAGTATAGTTCGGGTAGTACAGAGAGTAATGTTCCTACAGTGGAAACTAAAAGGACATGATAACGACGACAGCTGCAGAAAATCTTGCTTATTTTTTATTCTTCTAAAGGAAACCTGATGAAACCTCATCCGTGCGCCAGACCTCTCTTATGATTAAATTTTGCCTTTGCCGACATTCTTTTACTTAAATTATCTGTAGTGGTACGTCTCAATATTATTTACTAAACTCAAACAAATTAGCAACATTTTTAATCGAGAAAAACGCTAACGTATTTTTTTTATTTTGTTTAATATTCTTTGGTATAGCGGCAACATATACACACTATGTGAAGGGGTACGGTTCCAAAAATACAGCGCTGTGACACACGGAAAAATGGACAGCAGAGGCTTGTAATAAGTTCCTACAACCTTTGAGTACGTATCCCTACCTAGGCACCATATTTCGTTACCATTTTATTTCTACATTTCAGTAAGTTAATTATTAGTTCACAATGCTATTTCAACAATGAAGAACATGAAACAAGCTAAATTTCAAAAGCAAGTCAAAATGTTTAGACACAAACAGATTGAAATGCAGTCTCATAATGGAACAAAATGCTAAGATAATATTCTGCACCTAGAGAGACCTCTCTAGCAAGACTCCCACTTACGCTTGGGTAGACTAATATGCAGTTATTGGCTTACTTCACTTTTAAAACAGATATCTTCTCACTGCTCTCAGGGAGAGTAGGTAAACGACATAGATCACTTTACATAGACGCTAGACTGAGAAGCATTATGTAAAGCCAATTTATTTTTATCATACAACCCTTAAAAATCGCGCTGCAATGCCGGTTGAGAAAATATTTGGAAAAAACCGGCCAAGTGCGAGTCGGACTCACGCACTAAGGGTTCCGTACCATTATCAATAAAAACAGCAATAAAATCATGTCTATTGTATATATGTTAAATTATTAATTTTTAAAGTAAATAATATAAGTCAATATTCTGTGAATATTTCAAGCGTCTACCTGTTGCCGTTGTCTCAATCGAGCAAAAACGAGCAGAAAAATCACGTTTGTTGTATGGGGCTCCCCTTAAATAATTGTTTTATTTTAACTAAAGTATTTAGTTTTAAAGCGAATATTTAATTAATTATTCTGTGAATATTTCACATGTCTACCTGTTGCTGTTATCAATATCGAGTAAAAAGAAGCAAAAATTCACGTTTATTGTATGGGATCTCTTAAATATTTATTTTATTCAGTTTTTAGGGTTTTTTGTTATAACGGTAACAGAAATACATCATTTATAAAATTTTAACTGACTAACTCTCACGGGGTATGAGATACAGCCTGGTGACACACGGACAGACAGACAGACAGACAGCAGAGCTATGAATAGGGTTCCGCTTTTACCCTTTGGATACGGAACCCTATAAAAGTCTTTCTTTTAACACAGGTATGAAATTAATTTGGATTTTATCAACAGGAGCAGCCACACAAACATAGAATTAGATAATGCTGATACATTCTTATTAAAAAATTTTATTTCAAAAGAGTGATTTTGAAATCACCTCAATAGCATCACTATGACCACATAGTAATCAAAATTGATTTAATTGTGGCAAAGAATTTACACACATTGTGGCGAGCTAATTATAAAAATATATAATTGCGAGATTTAAGTTCGTGGCGAACTACTAGTATTTAAGATAATATTGTTAGGTTGGTTTAGGTTAGGTGGACGTGGAACAATGTCAATTGTTCCACGTCAGTGGGAAAATTAGTCTGATGAGAGACGATATTCAATAGATAGACAACATACAACATTTTGAAGTCAAAAATGGTGGCAGTCTAAAAAGTCTATTTTTCGTAGGTCAGTGGCAAACTTTGTTTGAAATTAGTTTCTAGAGTAGCCGACATTACGCTGACATCCAAAGTGTTCTAAGAAAGCAAAATGCAAGTGGTATTTGATGTTGAAAAATCTGCATATTTCACTATTTCGTATTCGTAGATTTTGTACCTTATTTTCTTATAGAAGTAAGTACTCCTTACTTCAGCTTCCATCGTATATTTTAATATCTCTGATTTTTTCTGTTTCGTAATAAAATAAATAAATACTATACACCTATATATACCTTTGGAAATTTACTACCGAGATTCCCTTCAAGGGCTCAATCAGCCCGTCAAAATGAATTACTTTTTCTATCGGACCAAAGCTAGTTAATCAAAAAAAAAGTTAGAAAGCCATTTTCATACAAATTGCTGGGCTGGGTGAACGCTTTTGTATGGCAATGTCGAATTTTCTTGAGTTGACAGCAATATTCCAATAGTAAAAGTTGTTTGTTTTGACGGACTGAGTCACCCCTTCAAGGGAAAGTTAAATTTGCACGCTGTACAATATAAAAGATAGAACTAGTCCCCCAGTTAAATCACGAACTTGCGTCGTAGGATACTAACTCAACGATACGATTTTGTAGGAAATTCTGCCACCGTAAGGAAGAAGGACACATCAGACAATTTGATCAAAAATGAGTTTGATACATACTGTCAAACAGGGCAACATTATCTTTTAATGTCATCTTTACCATACCTCATTTTTTTCTAGAAAACATTTATTTAAATAAAATCGCTTGAATACGGTATTATCACGTATATTAATTACATAATTTTTACACCTAACGTTTCGAAAACTTTACAGTTTTCATGGTCGCAGGTAGACTAAGTTGACATTTGTGTTTATGTTTTAACATTTATTTTTTTAACTTAACTGCACCGCATAGCTTTTCAATAAAAGTGCAGTACGATTCTTGGATTATTGCTGGCAACACAAAAGTTTTGCCAGGTTGGTAGGGTTGTCTATGAAAATAATATGGTGATTTGACTTCAAAAGTTCAGGAGTTGTTTTGCAATACTTCGACAAATTACGATTATATTTCGAAAACTAGTGAGTCAATGTAAGTTAAATTTGAATATATAATATAAAAAGTAACCACGAATGCTGTGAGATTAAATGAAGCTGATTGTCTATTGTATTTTCATGGAAATCGGTATAGATATAACTAACAAAGCTTGGGTAAAGATGCCAATTTGGCAAACGTGGCTTCTTTACCTAGCTAGGGCTGTCACATATTAATAGCAATGTACCTACATACTTATTCTTATGCTTGGATACATGCTTTATAATATAATATTGCTGTTTAGTAGCCCCGTTTTGTTAATAATATTGTAACTGGTTAGGTAATTTCGTTGTAATTCTATTGCTTATACTTATACCCCCTTGGTATTTAACCTTAAAGACTATTTCCAAATAAACTTGGAGCGTATTATTTGTTTTCTTTTTATTTTAATATCTCAAGAATTGCTAGGATTTTTAAACATTCAAGCTGCAGTATTATTTAATAGGAGGACTTTAACATCTTAAGAAGTTTCCTGCTATTTAATGAAAAAATATGCTAATACTTAATCACGGAATAAACTCCTTTCGTTCACGACTCAATACTCAACAGTTTTTAGCGACGTCTTGTGAAGTTCTCAAAGTTTGAAGCGGGCGTTTGTTGAGTTGCACACTTGACAAAGCCCAGTCTAACACAAAACAATTTATGGTACTTTAAGAGTTTCCATTTCTTAGCATATTATTTTCATATGATGCATGCATAATAAAATACTGTTTACTTATCGGAATTTCTGTTTCAACTTGAAGAGTCGCACCCGGTAAAGGTCCAAAACCAGCTCTTAAGAAAGTTGTCGACAATAAGGGCTTCACTAAAGTGATACGGAAGCGGATGAAGCCCCAGAGAACATCTAGAAAATTATTAGGGTTTTTAAAAATTCAACACTTTCATGCTGGTAAAGGAAAAAAGAAAAAATGTCGCTGCTCTTCCCACGCCGATCGTAAAAGCCGATCGAGGGAATGGTCAAATCTGACGAAGCATATTAGTAGGCGATGCGGCCAGCAACCCATCACTATTTTGATTCCATTTTCCATCTAACTCCCACCAACATGCTAAAGTGGCTTTTAGGTCTTAAAGACCTGGGCTCTGCCTACCCCGCAAGGGAAAAAGACGTGATACTAAGAATGTCAAGATGTAGATCTTTAAATTTTAATAAGTTTCGTGTTTTTTAAATAAAACTTTACGCCAATACGTGTATATATTCTTTGCCAATACTTAATTGCAGAATAAATTCCACTCGTTCACGACTTAATACTTAACAGTTTTTCGCGACGTCTTGTGAAGTTCTCGAGTTTGAAGCGGGCGTTTGTCGAGTGTACAATCACGATACGGAACCAAATAAACATTTCAGTTTACGGTAGTTCAAGAGTTTCCATTTCTTAGAATATTATTGAAGCGAAAACTTCTTTAGCAGCGTTGTGCAATGTTTGGGATGGGTAAAAAATGTTAAACTCGTGTCAGGAGGGGTGCGTTTTGTTTGATATAATAACAAATTATATATTTTCATTTCAATAAAGTTCAAAAGATATAATGTTAACTTGACATAATAATTACTGATTATATTCTTAAAAGCTATAATATTCATAAAATTTTCAATTCGAAAAGCATACACTCATTTTTATAACTTTTATGAACACTAAATATCACCTGTTCAATTTGTTCGTTCAATTAATTCAAAAATTATAGTATTTAAAATAAAAATGAATCAAAATCTATAAAAATCTAAATGTATATAAAATATACCAGCTCATTACTTTAGACCCATGTCTATTTTGCGAATTTGAATTATTTCAGTAATACCTACGAAATAATCTAAATTCGCGCAAGCTCAAAAACTTAATTTTCTTGTAAAAAATGCGGAGTAGTCAGAAAAAGTGCATCATTCAAACAGATGTAAGTAATCGATTTTATAAGTAAAGCAATGTGCATGCAGCAAATGTGTGATTCCTGATATGCTACCAAAGGTTTTATGTAGAAACACAAAACAATCAGACAGATGGACAACAAAGTGATCGTATAAGGGTTCCGTTTTTCCTTTTGAAGTACGAAACCCTAAAAATCAAAATCATTTATTTTACTAAGACACGCACATTATTCTATGTAGGTATAAAGGACTACTTAAAATTAAATTACGACGGAAATTAGGAGATATCCACCTAACAGATCGTCGTCAACCTACATATACCTGTATCTTGGGTCTCTCTGACAGAAAGAAACCACATCGCTTTGCGTCTATGTGATGACAGCTTCCATAGGCGTTTGCCTGTTGACCCGGGGGTCGTGGATTCGATTCCCACCGGAAGCATACTTTGTTTAGTTGTTTCCAGTTTGGTTAGGACATTGCAGGCTTGAATCACCTGATTGTCTGATAATAAAGATGATTCCGTGCTTCGGAAGGCACGTTAAGCCGTTGGTCCCGGCTGCCAACTGGTAGTCGTTAAAGGAACCACGTCAGAGGCCGAGAGACGGTTCCGAAGAACTCTGACACTAGGGTGTGCATGGTCGATTGACCGTGTCACCTACACGAAATGATGATGACAGCAAATAACTAGGTAACTTATATCAGGACTTACATATGAAGGAGTTATATTTCTCAAACTAGTGTTATATGGAAGCAAAATAAAAATAGTGTTAGTTCGTAGTGGTAATAAATAATAGTGGGACGCGAACGCTTGAAATCGTAAACGCAAAAAGCTATTGAAGAAGTATAACGGAAAAAATGTAGACGTTAAAGTATTACCAAATAATTTTGGCTAGCTCCGTGGCGCAGCGGTCAACACTCCAGCCTGCGACACGAGAGTGCCCGGGTTCGATCCCCGGCCAGGTCAAGATGGAAAATGATCTATTTCATATTGGCCTGGGTTTTGGATGTGTGTGATGAAACATCATACATAACAATGTATATAATATATAATGATAATGAGTTAGTATCCCATAACACAAGTCTCGAACTTAGTTTGGGGCTAGCTCAATCTGTGTGATTTGTCCGTATATATTAATTTATTTAATTAACTTACTCGAGAATATCCTTATCCTTATCCTTACTAATATTATAAATGCGAAAGTGAGTTTGTTTGTTTGTTTGTTTGTTACGCTTTCACACCGTAACTACTAAACCGATCATTATGAAATTTTGCATACAAGTTTTCTGGAGTACGGAGAAGGACATAGGCTACCTTTTATCCCGGGAAAAAGTACTATTCCCGAGGGATCGACATTAACGCGGGCGGAGCCGCGGGCGAAAGCTAGTAAGTGATAAATTTTACTTTCACTACAAAGAAAAAATATCTTATATTATCTGTAGGTATCTAATATTTTCGATACCAGCAATCCAATAAGTTCACGTTCTTTTTATACGAAGTAAACAAACAAACAAAACCTACAAACCACAAAGCTGCAAACCATTAACTTTTTGAAAAACAGACATTCTAAAACGGTTTGAATGGAATTGATTTGGAATTAAATGTTAACTTTGACAGGAGTTCGATCTCAGGATAAAGAAAGTACAGAGGGGAGTCAATAAGCACAAAAATTGAAAACGTCATATTTTAGAGGCTACAATACAAATCTGTAAACTACGACTAAGATGAGTCAGTTAATTGGCAAGCAAACTTATTTTTTAAATAATTGATCAAACAAGCAAAATGATTACAAAACCTTTACACATCTATCATGGTGTTTGGATCGGAATGTTGGGTCACAAAGACGAAAGTAAACAAGGTACGAAAAAAATTGTTCTCAACATTCGCATCCCTTTTACACGTACCTTTCTTTCTTCCGTTAATACTTAAGAGCTAACAAGAATAAACAATACAATACGGAATATCATCATCATCATCACAGCTGCAAGAAGTCCACTGCTGGACATAAGCCTCTTCCAAGGATTTCTAATACGACTATCCATTCTTACGTTCATCATCACAGCGGTAATAATGCTTACGTTACTGAGCCATTGAGCTATACTGGACTGAGTTTCTTTCGGCGTATTCTTCTCAGCAGTGGTAGTTTCCAAACGCTAGTAACTTATCGATTTTGCAAATATTAAAAATAATAATATGACGTTCAGAAAGAGATACATGATATCCAAATTAAAATAAAATTCTATTTCATTTCCTCCAAAAAATAAATATTACTTTTATTATAAACGGTCTCACTCACGCTCTCATACTTACGTGTTGTTAGTCAGCAGTCAGACAAGTTTCAGCCAACTCAGATAGCTATTTTCGATGACGTCACAACCCGCGCCGCTCGCCTCTCCGCGCAAAGCATTCGCGTTGATACGTTCATTAGGTTGACTAAAAATACGTGAGTTTGTTTTAATAGGTAGTAATCATGTTGTAACTTTTAAAAATATTAAATAAGTATTGTGTTTTCAACCTCATTTTATTACTTATAATATTTTTTTTCTAAATCGTTTTGTATTTCTGTAGTCGCGGCATTTTATGCTAAAGCATGTCAGTAGCAACCACTGGATTCAATCAATCACGTATCCGAGAATCATTTTACCGAATTCTTCTTCTTCAAAGTCAAGGGAAAAAATGAATGAATGGACCCTCGTACGGTAAAGGTTGTATTGGTCGTGTAAGGTGTGACTTGGAAAGTAAGCGAGCAAGAATATAGGGGGTGGAAATTTAGTGGGTGAAAATCAAATTAAAAACCGGCCAAGTGTGAGTCGCACTCGTTATCTATAATGAACGGTAAAAATATCATGTCTGTTGTATCGGAGCCCCAATATTATGATGTTTTTTTTTTTTTTAAATATTTATTTTTTATGTAGCCGGCGCTGATCAAACGCGTGACTCTGAAATAAACCTAAACTTAAATCTAATTCACTATAAAATTATAATAAACCTTCATCATCATCGTCAGCTTTCCACGACCCACTGCTGGGTATAAGCCTCCTTTTGTCTGCGCCATTCTTCCCTATCACCAGCCCTCGCAATCCAGTTCTTACCAGCAATCTGCTTTATGTCGTCGACCCACCTAGCTGCCGGACGAATACGAATAAAGCTTATTTAATTATATTGCATGGCTTAGAAATATATCGATATTAACTACCTGATATGTGATGCCACATCACTAGAAAATTGCCATGTCGCGTACAGTATAACATGTGCTCCCATTTATATTGCACTTTTAATAAAATAACGCTCTGTTACTGATTCCTGTGGGATATGACGTGACGTGATCCAAAATATCGATATGCAAATGGTCTGCATTGATGCGTGCGTCAAACTGAAAAAAATAGTGTTACTGTTTTAACGCTTGAATATGAAGGAACCCTCACGAAAAAAGCCTGAATATTTTACTGAAACAATTTAAATTTTTATGGGTAGAAATTGTTTTTGATGAAATCGATACTAATTGCATAGATATGAAAATGTTTGTTTCCATGAGCCTTCAATAAATTTATATATTACTAGCTTTCGCCCGCGGCTCCGCCCGCGTCAATGTCGATCCCTCGGGAATAGTAATTTTTCCGGGATAAATGTAGCCTATGTCCTTCTCCGCACTCCAGAGAACTTGTATGCAAAATTTCATGATGATCGGTTCAGAAGTTATGGCGTGAAAGCGTAACAAACAAACTAACAAACTCACTTTCGCATTTATAATATTAGTAAGGATTTTGTAAAACAATGCCTAAAGCTAAAGCCACAGTAAATTACATATGCAGTTACATACGAAGGCTCACCCCTTTATGCTTATATATATATCACAGCTTATACGTATGTCCCTTACACCCGAATATTTAAAACCATCTTGAGAGTATCTTAGCTAAAATCGATCTCAAATCTCGTCCTATTACTGTCTTGACAATTACCTAGCAAGAACAAAGACAGCACGAGTATTATAGTCGTGATTAGTTAAAATTTATTTGAGAATTCGGGGGTTAACACATACATAAAAACTATCACGTCTTTTCCCCTTGCGGGGCAGACAGAACCTAGGTCTATAAGACCTAAAAGCTACGTTTGGCATGTTGGTGGACGTGTAGGTGGAAAACGGAATCAAAATAGTGATGGGTTGCTAGCAACGTCTACTAACATTATTTCTCAGATTTGGGCCCATACCCTCAATCGGCTTTTACGATCTGCGCGGGAAAGAAAGCAGCGAGTACATTATGTGTTATTTACTTTCTCCCAGATCAGCATGGAAATTAACAACAAGCAATCTAATACTATAAATGCGAAAGTGAGCTTGTTTGTTTGTTACACCTTCACGCCCTATCTACTAAACCGATCGTCATGAAATTTTGCATACCCGTTGTCTGGGGTATGGAGTAGGACATAGTGTGCTTTATATCCAGGAAAACTACTGTTCCCGAGGGATCGAGATTGACGCGGGCTGAGCCGCGGGTGAAAGCTAGAACCTCTATAAATTCACAGATAACATCTAAAAGCTGACCTATTTCAATAACATGACCCGATTCGAAAGGTTACATACAGACAATAGCAAATTAACCGCACCTCCAACCCATTTCACCCATTTTTCAGCCAATAACCGTTTTGGGGGATTTATAAGCAATTGAGCGGAGGCCTATCACTGGTTTCGACCGATTTATATGGTTTAAGGAGATTTTATTCTATTACGTTGGCCATTCCCCGATCTGCTAATCTCTGTTTTTATTGTTCTTCGAGAATTAAACTTGAACCCTCGTGTTTTAGGAATGTCCGGGATAAAGGATATCAGATTGAACAAGTATTATAGTAAAGATAGGACCTCGATGGCTCAGTTTGTGTGGTGTGCGCATTATAAGCTTGGCACTGGGATAGGTGGGGTCCACAAGAGGCGAAAATATTAATTTGTTATTCTTTGTGGTTCGGAAAGTACGTTAAGCTGTTGGTCTTGGCTGTCATTACTAGATGGCATAAGGGTGCTTGAAAACCATAGGTGTCACGTGTCACAAAAAAGGGTTGGCCAACCTGACGGCCGTATGGAGTTATACAGTTATCGTGTGAAGCGCATTTTTTTTTTAAATCTATGTTGTGCAATGACGTATTTAAGAGAAAATGAAATCTTTGTGCAAAGCTAGTATTGAATCTCTCGACACGACTAAAGTATTCGTTAGATTTGTCTTCAAAACCCAAGTATCCCTAGATGGACGTTTAAAAAAAAGAGCAGTCGGGCGTTTTAATTTTTGAATAATACTACTTGTTAACCTTTTCACTTTATTCTCTTAACAAAGAAGTCTCACACGTGATCGCGAACAATAAAGCTCGCGATATATGATACCTGGGATGCTCGGAAATTGGCCAATTCCGCTCACGTAATTGAAACCTAGGATTGTTGCGTACCTCTTAAGGGATTACCTTGTGCAAAAGGTATAAAGGTCGAGATTGGTTCCTATATATATGTACCGTATTTTGTAGGTAGAAGGAGATTTCAATTGTACTTTTTAGCAATGAATGACATCGGCAAGACAAGACACGGCATGAGGCTACATCAAGACGTATAAAGGTCGGGATTAGTGATGTGCCGCTGGGATATTGTAAATTTACGGAAATTTACACATTGTAAATTTACGGGAATATTCCCAATTATTCCGTAAACTTTCCCAAAGTTTCCATTCTTTTTAATAATATAATTTAATCGTCTATACTGAATATGCATATATTCATTTATACGTGCAACAATGAAAGTGAAGAGTAAAGCTTTTTACCACTTTTTAACACACAAATAATGAACAGACCAAATATTCTTGTTCGTTCTGTAAAACCGTTGCATTATCGTCAAAACCGTTTACAAATATAAAAATGCAACGAAATTTACTCTGCATATAGAAACAAAATCTTTAAGTTTGTTACAGCAATATTCCCCAAAATTCCCAACTACGGGTAATTTTCCGGAAACTTGCACGGGAATATTCCCAAATTTTCCAATATTCCCGGAAACGGCACATCACTAGTCGGAATTAGTTCCTATATATATGTACTAAGAATATGTATATTCTAGACGAGATAATTTCATTTGGTAAAAATTAAGTTCACAATTAATGACACTAGCTTGACAATACCTCTAGCCGTTTATTTTCTAGCCGTGGTAGAGATCGGTTCCTATACTCGTTCTTATTCTCAGTACATATAAATACATTTTCTTGATATAAGGTAACTTCATTTGGACACTTTTAAGTTCACAATAAATGACACCAGATAGACAATACACTGCTAGATCCTAGCTTTTAAATGTGAATAAAAACATACTGCAATGTTATACGAAGCTTTAATATATTTTTACTAGCAGACCGCCCCGGCTTTGCATGGTAGTAAAGCATATGCCTACATATTTTGTTTGTCTGACGTAGGATCGCATAAGCTCTACGAGTATGTCTTCTTCATTTACCTTATCCCACTTTTTATGTGGGGTCGGCACAGTATGTCAGTTCCCTCCATTTTGATCTGTCACCTACCATATCCTTTGTTGCTCCTTTCTTGTTCATACTCTCCTTGACACAATCCATCCATCTTTTCTTAGGTCGTCCTCTGTTTCGGGTTCCATTCACCTTCAGTTCCAAAGCCTTCCTTGCGATATGACCTTCTTCTCTCCTCATCACATGCCCATACCAGCTCAATCTATGACTATGGAGCTTTTCTATTGCGGCCCTTAGGGTTAGGGTTAGTCCTCCCCAGATAACCACAGGTAGGTAGGGGTCCTAAATAATAACACCTTGTACTAAAGAATGTAGTTTTATTTAATAAGCCCTAAAAAATCTCAGTGGCCGCCTCGCGTCTCAGAGAAAAGAGGAAATAGTAGGTGAAGGGGGAACACTGGCCTGAATCAACGCATCCTCGACCTCGACGGTGACCGCTGGCACAAGCGTCTCCAGACCCTGTCAGTTCAGTTCTTCTTTTAGCGAAAATAGGTGTCGTCCGAGTCCAACCGGCACTAGCTCAGCAACAATTTGCAGCTTGCCGTCCAGCAGTAGCCCAAGCAAGCAAGGTAAGTGCAGACTTAGGTCCTGGAATCCCATAAACAAGGTGCCTTAGCAGGGTGTCATCGACCACGTTGCAAGGTCATAAGGTCACAGTGTCCCAATAGGAAGGAAAATGGACAGTGCTAGCGTTAGAAGCTAATAGAATCACTTTAGAACACCTTACACTAGCTTCACTATTAATATAATGCAAAGGAACTTACCCCAGCGGGATCTCAATACAGTTTACGATCTTTTTTAACACAGGATTTTAGGAACGAGTGACGCAGCCGTCACTTCCAAGTGTCTGTATCGCTCTGAGACAAGGGATTTCCGAGCACAACCGAATGACTGATTCGGCGGCACTCGGCCGGCGTCGGGTGGTGATGCGTACCATCGGAGCGCGCGCGCCTTAGTCAACCGTTCGCTTGGATTTGCAAAATATCAATAAATTGCTTTTAAATGTTTATATTTTAAGTTAGATTTTATTATAAATAGTCTAGGTTAAGTTTTAATTTTAATATTCTTTATTTAATGTGTTTTTTAGGTTAATTAATTTTACAACGTTACAGTACCCCGGGTCAAAGTGAAGGGTTTTGCGTGCTACCATGCAAAATCCGCTGATACTACAAAACTAAACTAGCTATTACCACAATCATCCTTCACATCCATACTTCACGCTTAACATACATAGAACATAATGTCATCAAATCTTATTCAGCTATGATTTGAGACCCTTTCTTTTTTTTTAAGAGAAACAATTGTTAAGATTAATTGTGCTCATATAGTTAGTTTCAACGTACTTAATATTCAGTTTACTATTGAGTACGTAAAGTTTATATAGTAAGTTATTAAATGATAGTACTAATAAAAATAACGTTATTATATATTTTAGTTTATATTTTATAGTTAGTAAGTTTTATATCTTTTATATGATAAGTTCCTAGATATTTTCCTTTCATATCCTCTAGTTCATAAACAAGTGGAGACTTTTTGTTAATAATTTTAGATTTTACAAATTTAGGGGCTAGTTTTTTATTAAAATATTTATCTTTGTCACTTTGATAGAAAGTCCTACTCCATACAAAATCACCTATTTGGAACTCAGCAGGTTTCCTTCGTAAATTATATTGAGTACAATTTCTACTGTGAGCCTGTAGAAGTAGGGATTGCACCTTAGCAAAGGTATTAGATAAGGCACCTTTAGTCTCCGCGTAGTGATCACGAGGTTGAAAAATAAGATCATTGTCGTTCTCAGTATCTATATAATATGAACCACAAGTAACTAACTCACGTCCATAAACTAAAAATGACGGAGTAAAGCCAGTAACTTCATTCACGGAACTATTTACAGCAAATTGTATTTTCGGTACTAGCAAATCCCAGACTCGTTGATCGCCAGAA
This sequence comes from Elegia similella, assembly GCA_947532085.1. Taxonomy (NCBI): domain Eukaryota; kingdom Metazoa; phylum Arthropoda; class Insecta; order Lepidoptera; family Pyralidae; genus Elegia; species Elegia similella. Next base: position 4,847,977 of record OX383926.1, on the reverse strand, counting down.
ATGAATGTTGATATAGCCGTCATTATAGTTTTGTTGTAACGTTCCACTGTATTAATATGTGGTGAGTATTTGGGTGTAAAGTGTAATTTTGGAACCTTATATTTTTCGAACATTTGCTTTAGGGTGGCACTTACGAATTGTTTACCGTTGTCGAGAATTACTGTAGAAGGAATACCATGTATTAGGAATACTTGGTCCTCTAAAATTCTAGTCACGGTTTCAGCAGTCGCACGTCTTATTGGGAATAGTAAGCAATACTTACTAAAACAACAGGTGACCACTAATATATAACAATTTTGTTTCCTAGTTTGCGGTAAAGGTCCTACCAGGTCTACGCTTATAGTTTGAAACGGCCTCGAGCAACGCTTAGGTCGACCCATTTCACCTAATAGAGCATGATTCTGATGTTTGTGTGCTATACAAGTGTCACAAGCAGATATCGTTTTTACGATGTCCGAATGCATACCCGGCCAATAATATCTTAGGCTTACTCGTTTAAAAGTTTTGAATATTCCGAAATGCCCAGCTGTAGGTTCTGAATGGTTTTTTAGTACGATGTCTTGTCTAGACTCGGAAGGAATGACTTCTTTCCATTCAAAGTCCTTGTGCAGTGGATGTTTAGTCTTCATTAATCGAAACAAACGACCGTTTTTAATCGAGTAATTAGGAAACGATATAGGAGAACTTTGGCAACCGTGCCAAATATTCAGGTACCATTGATCACTAGTCGTAGGAACTGAAGTAGAAGTATTAGTAGGAGTATTGTCAATGGCAGAGACTTGACATGCTCGAGATAAAGCGTCAGGTATAATATTGTCAGCGCCGCGACGATGTCTTATTTCGAAATTAAAAGTGGACAATCTTACACCCCAACGAGCTAAACGACCAGTAGGGTTATTCAGGTTCAGAAACCACTTAAGAGCTGCATGGTCAGTGTAGACTATAAACTTTCTCCCGTTGTCGAGATAGCATCTCCAGTGTTCTAAAGCCATCAATACAGCTAGGGCCTCTCGTTCTGTAATGCTGTAGTTTTTCTCAGCACCTGTCAAGGTCCTACTTGTGTATGCTATAGGATGTTCGACTCCGTCTATGGTTTGAGTTAATAAGCCACCAACACCATAGTCACTTGCATCTGTATGTACTTCAAAGGGTAGGTCGAAATTAGGGCACGAAAGGATTGGGGCGGTAACCAACAATTCTTTAAGTTTAGAAAAGCACTCATCAGCTTCTTTAGACCAAACAAAAGGGTTTAACTTCTTGTTAGTAGAAGTGAGCTTATTTAGGGGTCCTGCTATGGTACTAAATTGAGGAACAAATTTACGGTACCATGCAGCTATACCAAGAAAACGTTTCACCTCTTTTTTATTGGTAGGTGTAGGGTAATTGACAATAGTCTCAATTTTAGCAGGGTCAACATGTAATCCCTTGGAATTAATTACGTAGCCCAAGTACTTTAATTCACTTCGAAAAAATACAGATTTCTCGAAATTGATAGTTAAATTTGCAAAAAATAATTTTTTATATACTTTTAGTAGTAAGGAAATATGAGACTCGTAATCAGGGCTCGCAATAACTATGTCATCAATATAAACAAAGACAGAATTCTCAAATTCTGGGCCATAGAACAATGTGTCAACTAGTCTCTGTTGAGTAGCGGGAGAATTTGTAAGCCCAAATGCCATAGTCACAAATCTGAAGGTTCCACGACGAGGAATATAGAATGCAGTCTTATTTCGGTCACTCTCTGCGATAGGTATTTGCCAGAAAGCTTTAGATAAATCTATGCTACTTAGGTACTTAGCGTTCTTGAGGTTATCTAATATCTCGGAAATGTACGGTAGTTTGTACGCGTCTTTCTTAGTGACCGCATTAAGTCTGCGACTATCAAGACAAAACCTTAGTTTACCGTCTTTTTTAGGAGTTAGCAACACGGGAGAAGACCAGGGACTTTCACACTCTTCAACAACACCCAAAGCTAACATTTCATCAAGTTCTTCAGACAAAATGCGCTGATTTTCTGGTGAAATACGATAATATCTTTGCCTGATAGGTAAGGCGTCACCAGTGTCAATATAGTGTGTTATGAGATTAGTTCTTCCTAGACCTCGTACTTCAGTAGAAATGCTCTTAAACTGATCTATAACATTGTCAGCAGTTACACGTTGAGGTTCGGTTAGTTCCTGATAGGGCTGTAACTTACTAGACGGTTCAGTAGTGTTTGAGATTTCATTTAGATTAGGTATACCATTGCAGAGTGATATTGAGTTATGATGTTTAGGGAATAAGTTAAATTTTGTCCAAAAATCAAAGCCAAGTATTAAATTTAATTTTACCGAAGGGACTATATAAACTTTTAAAATATGGAATTGATTTTCAAAACGAATAGGCAGAAAAACATAACCTTCAGCAGATAATTGCTCTCCTCCAGCAGCTGCAAATGTTTTACTAGTATCATTTTGAACAGTAAGACCCAATGAAGTTAGATGTTTATGAGAATTATTTCCGAGAATAGTTACCGTAGATCCGGAATCCAGTAAACCAACAAGTTTAGCGTTTCCTACTCTAATTGTAGCGTACGGACGCAAATTATCATAAGTGTTTTTGTTAAAGACTGTTGTAATAAAATAGCTGGAAAAATAAACTCTTATAGTTGAAAGCCAATCTTGCCATTCATCGCTATTGAATTTTCTAGATTTATCAGTTGCTTTAACAGCATTATTATTATTACAGCAGCCCTCACTTACTAGTTTTTTGAGTGACATTTAGTACAGTCAGGGTATTTAACATTCTTAGTTCCACATTTAAAACAGATAGGGAATCTCTCAGCAGAACATTCACCTAACGAATGTGCAGGAGTTCGACAACGTGGACAAAAGACTTTTTTAGTGTTCATATTTGTATTTATAGCAGCTAAACTATTTGAGTGTTTGTTAGTGTAGTTATTATTATATTGATTTTTGTTACTGTAGTTAGTATTGTTGTGTTGATTTCTGTAATTAGCTTTAGGATAAATTTGATTTTGATTGCCTTTAGTGTAGTCATAGTTACTTTTGTATTGATTAGGGACTTTAGTTCTACTAGTGCTTGGTTCAGGAAATCTAGTAAATGCTAGATCAGGAGCTAGTGTACCACTAGACACACTAGGTGGCTCTTTAAATTGTAAGGTTAAAGACTGAATTTTCTCAAAGTTCTTACACACCTCTTTTAGATTTTCAATTGTATCAATAGAAGTAGTGTTGGAAGCTAAAACAGCTGCGTAACAAGGTCTAATATTATGCATAAGGATGCTTAGCTTATCGTGTTCGGAGATGTTGTGAGAAAGTCTAGAGAACAATTCGGTCATTTTAGCAAAGTAAATGGTAATGCTTTCAGTTTCGCCCTGAGTTCTATTACGAATTTCACTGAGTAGCCTATAATCGTAGTCGAATTGACTGAAGTCATCAACAAGTAATTTCATTAATTCATCCCAAGTAGTAACCGAATGTTTTATGCTACGATACCAATGTAAAGCATCCCCTGTAAATACTTCCGTGGCATATGACAATAATTTGGATGAGCTAATATTTCTAGCGGTTCGATACTCTTCTACTCTCTGTCTAAAGGCATGGACACAAGATTTGCCGTTATACTTTATTTTTTGAAGATCATTGATATGCAAACGATCGCAATTCACTGAAACGCTAGGTACGTTATCCGATGCAGGCGAGGATTGTTCTTCCGCTTCCACAGACTCACGGGTAGGTTCAGCAGATTTATTTATTACATTTAATTTGTTTATGTAAGTAGCTACATTTTTTGTTAACGTTTTGACCTTTTCTTTAATTTTAGAATCAGAGCAATCAATACGTTTTAGACGATGATATAAGTGATTACTGAGTGCTGTAGTACGTTGCAAAAGATTGTAGTCATAACTATCTTCAAGAGATTTAATACGAGACGATAGTTCACTCAACGACGTAATAACACCAGTAATGTCTGTGTCTGGTTCTATACCAGATTCACCAATATCAGAAGTTGGTATCAGGGGAGTTAATTTATTTATTTGTTTGCGAAGCTCAAGCACGGTTGACGCAGGCTCCTCACCTCTTATGAGCACCTCATAAGTAAGCTCATTTTTATTTAGTAAAAAGAATTTAATAGGGTAAGTTCCCATTATTATATAAAGTGTATAATTTACGTTAAATACAAACAAAATCAACTAATTTCTCAATAGATGGTGTTCTTTACAACTCAAGAGTACTACAACTAACTACGTGTAGGTGATAGAAAGAACGAAAGAATGAAAGAATATAGTGATAGGTAAAAGTAAAATAAAAATTAACCAAAAGGAAAGAAAAAAAAAAAAAACAGAAAAGATTCAGGAAATCAACCAAAATAAACACAGAAGGTAAATTACTTGCGAACTGTTACGTATAACAATAGAAAGAAAATCTGTATTTAAGCAACTTCAAAAAAAAACAATTTTATTATTCACAATTTATTTTGAATTTGGGGTTTGCATCATAGCTATAATTGTTTGAAGTAAAAAGTATAAATTGCTATTGTTAAACATGAACTTTATTTACTTATCTTTTTTTTTTTTTTTTAAGAGTCCTTCTTTATAATACTATCCTTAACTATTTAACAACATCATTACGATACGTAACAGTTACAACTATTCATAGATATTATAATTAAGAAATGGAAAATTAGTAACAATATAAGATCAACATTATGTACGTACCAGTTCGCCGTTGAGAATCACCTCACGTTCACAGCTCTTCTTAGAGTATTAAAAACGGCTAGACACCTAGGAAATTCTGAGACGAGATTAGGCCACAAAAGAAACACGTTGTAGGCGCCACTGCGGCACTTAGGTTTAGGGTTAGTCCTCCCCAGATAACCACAGGTAGGTAGGGGTCCTAAATAATAACACCTTGTACTAAAGAATGTAGTTTTATTTAATAAGCCCTAAAAAATCTCAGTGGCCGCCTCGCGTCTCAGAGAAAAGAGGAAATAGTAGGTGAAGGGGGAACACTGGCCTGAATCAACGCATCCTCGACCTCGACGGTGACCGCTGGCACAAGCGTCTCCAGACCCTGTCAGTTCAGTTCTTCTTTTAGCGAAAATAGGTGTCGTCCGAGTCCAACCGGCACTAGCTCAGCAACAATTTGCAGCTTGCCGTCCAGCAGTAGCCCAAGCAAGCAAGGTAAGTGCAGACTTAGGTCCTGGAATCCCATAAACAAGGTGCCTTAGCAGGGTGTCATCGACCACGTTGCAAGGTCATAAGGTCACAGTGTCCCAATAGGAAGGAAAATGGACAGTGCTAGCGTTAGAAGCTAATAGAATCACTTTAGAACACCTTACACTAGCTTCACTATTAATATAATGCAAAGGAACTTACCCCAGCGGGATCTCAATACAGTTTACGATCTTTTTTAACACAGGATTTTAGGAACGAGTGACGCAGCCGTCACTTCCAAGTGTCTGTATCGCTCTGAGACAAGGGATTTCCGAGCACAACCGAATGACTGATTCGGCGGCACTCGGCCGGCGTCGGGTGGTGATGCGTACCATCGGAGCGCGCGCGCCTTAGTCAACCGTTCGCTTGGATTTGCAAAATATCAATAAATTGCTTTTAAATGTTTATATTTTAAGTTAGATTTTATTATAAATAGTCTAGGTTAAGTTTTAATTTTAATATTCTTTATTTAATGTGTTTTTTAGGTTAATTAATTTTACAACGTTACACTATTACTGGCGCGACTTTCATACCTCCCCTTATATACTCATTCCGTATTTTATCCATTCTTGTCACTCCACACATCCATCTCAACATTCGCATCTCTGTTACATGCAGTTTTCTTAAAGCTAAAGCTCTACGAGTATGTACCGGTGTAATAAACGCGCTTGATTTTATTTCCGCGCGCGTTTATTTTAGCGATTTTTTTTTTTTTTTTTTTTATTTTTTATTTTTTTTTGCCATAACACACAAAAAAAAATACACAGTCATAAGAAAAAAGCAAGTACAAAAATTAAATCAAATACAAAATACCTACCTGCGCATTTCTCGATGCGTATGCTACAGCAATACAAAAAGGACGCAGCTCAGTGGTAATATTGCCCGAAAGCAATACACTGATTTTCAGCTGTGACCTGAAGAAGAGTGTGAGGTGCGTATCCAATAAAAAATAATTAATTTAATAAGAAAAAGAAAATAAGGCGGCGCGTATGTTTATAAAGATAGATAGTGTAAGAAATTCGAAGAGTATACATAAATAAATATATATTGCACTGATTTCTGATGAATATACGGCAGGATAGGGGGATAATAAATAGATATGCCCGAGCGGACCTTCAGCGACAGCAACAGCTACTGGCGACGAGTCGGATTATTAATTTTTTGCAAATCGGACAGATAGGTCCGAAATCTTTTTTTAAAGGATGTAATTGTAGTCAAGTGTCTGATTGGAGGCCCCCCTCCAATGGCCAAAACGAAATGTTGGAACAACATCCCCATGTTGTTCCAACATTTCGTCACCTGATATCGGAAGCTGCCCCTGAAAGAAGCTGTTTTATGCCAATGCACTAAAAGTGGTGGACGACAAGATCTTGCGTTTCTGTTTTTGTAGAATTTAATCCTCGAATAAAGATATTCTGGATTCCCATGTTTTATCACCCCAAATAAGAGCGTTGCCAGATGTAGATGTCTGCGGGAGAGCATATTCAGCATCGAACCAACGTTCAGATACGGCGTGATATGACTTCGCGGCGGGATATTATAGCAAAATCTGCAGCATGCGTTTTGAATTAGACGTTGAGTCCGCTCTAAAATTCGGGGTCCATAGACAACATCTCCGTAGTTAAGTCGCGACAGGATTAAGGATTCACATAGCCTAATTCGTACCTGCTCTGTTAGCAAGTTTCTAATTTTATATAATATTTTCAGACGGTAGAAGCAGTTACGAACAGTATTGTTGACATGTTTTTCGAATCTTAGCTCACCGTCCATTATAATGCCCAGATTTTTTGCCTCTTCCACTCTGTCTATCGCCGCAACTAACATAGTTACAATTGGATTTTGGTCGACTATCTTAGAAATTTGCATCTTTGAACCCAAAAACATTACCTTGGACTTCCCTGGATTGAGCACAAGAGAGTTTTTAGCGGACCAATCAGCAATACTCTCCAGATCTACATTCATTTTACGGACTGCCTCACATATATTTTCTGGTGTATCAGATATGTACACCTGGACATCGTCGGCATACAAATGGTATTTACAGTGCTTTATTACCTTGATGAGGTCAGCACTGTATATAATATAAAGTAGAGGTCCAAGTATAGATCCCTGCGGGACTCCGCGGTTTACAGGTCGTGGTTGAGAAAAGAGACAAGATCCATCATGTTTTACAAGTTTTACTCTCTGATACCGTTCACTCAAGTAACTATTAAACCACGATACAGACTTGTGGTCGAGGCCATAGTATAAAAGTTTGGAAATCATAAGAGGCGTTTCAAGGCTATCAAAGGCGCGGGAATAATCAAGTAAAGTCAAGCAAGTTCCCCGTCCACTGTCCTGCTCAGCGAGTATATTGTCGATGACATCTAGCAGCGCAGTTTGCGTTCCACGGCCTTTACGAAATCCGGATTGGAATTATATTCTATAATGGTAAGAGCTGCTACTTACTTTTCCCCTAAAGCCATCCAAGTGAGTAGCATCCCAATACCTTTCATTCCCTTCCCAAGTCCAATAAATTCCTACCCTTCCCAAGCTTAAAAATGCTTGCGATGGGCAGCAGCGTCCGAAGCACAAGAAGCCAAAGAAACTGCGCTCGCCAACCCGCCTGCCGAGCGTGGTGAGTGGCAATATATCCAGCAGTGGACTTTTTGAAGCTGTAACGTAGATGATGATGAAAGTGCATAGTTTTTTAATTAACTAACATATTTAAGTTTAGAATAAAAATGTATCGTCTAGAAAAATTCTTAATTACTGCATTGTACACTCTTATTAAATTAAGAATTAGCTCTAGAGCATAGGTCGTATATAGACCTAAGTTCGCTGGTTCGCAACCCGCCCGCGTGGATTTTATACACTATATTTTATTTCTCAATTTAATTAGAGTATAATTATATCAGAATAGCATTGTGCATGCAATAAAACACTTAAAAAATACTGCATTGTACATCTGCTTGTGCTATGTAAGCGCAACATAGCGCGTAGAACCGATGGCCGATGGAGGAAAAAGGTTCTTAAATGGCGACCACGTCCGGTACGTGGTCGCCATTTGAGAACCAAGCGCAGCGTAGCACATCCACCTACCAGGTGGTCAGACGACCTGGTGAAGCTCGCAAGGAAACGCTGGATGCAAGCCGCTTCCAACCAGTCATTTTGGAAATATTTGCGGGGAAATAATGAAAGTTGTTCAGATTCGTGGTCTGAGATACTCCTTAAACGTTTGCTAATGAATACAATTTCACCCTGTATGTATGTATTCAGTATTAATATTTTGAGCAGAGAGTATACATATTTCGCTAGAGCTCCCTCGTACTGTGTGTACGAGTTCTAGCAACAACACGCGGCGTCACGCGCGTGACTTGAATGCTGAGCGTGTTCCGGAATTCCGCAAATTGAATGTGACGATACACCACAGACACGGCGTTATTTTAAAAAGTAGTTTCATTTTCCTAGACTTCACAGAGAGAAGAATATTACTTCTTACTAGTTGTTGTATATAACTTCTTACAAGACGAAAGTCTATAATCAATGTGTGTTACCAGTGATGACTTACGGGTCCGAAACGTGGTCCCTTACTATGGGCCTCATACGAAAGCTCAAAGGCGCTCAGAGAGCTATGGAGAGAGCTATGCTCGGTGTTTCTCTGCGAGATCGAATCAGTAACGAGGAGATTTGTAAGAGAACAAAGGCCACCGACATAGCTTAGCGGATTAGCTCTTTGAAGTGGCAGTGGGCGGGGCACATAGCGCGTAGAATCGATGGTCGATGGGGCAGAAGGGCTCTCGAATGGCGACCACGTACCGTCAAGCGCAGCGTCGGACACCACCTACCAGATGGGCGGATGACCTGACTAAGATCGCAAGAAGACGCTGGATGCAGGCTGCTTCCAACCGGTCCTATTGGAAGTCCTTGGGGGAGGCCTATGTCCAGCAGTGGTCTTCTTGCGACTAATATGATGACTAGCTGTTACCCGCGGCTCCCCCCACGTTAAGGCCGATCCCTCGGGAACAGTAGAATTTCGGAATGAAAGGTATGTCCTTCCCCGGGCCTCAAACTACCTCCATATTAAATTTCATTTAAATTGGTTCAATGGTTGAAGCGTGAAAAGGTGACAGACAGACCGACAAATAGAGTTACTTTCGCATTTATAATATTACTATTGATTTTTTCTAGTAGACCACATGTTTGAAATCGTATCTTACGTGTATAATCTTAACTTTACGTATTTAATACTAACTCACCAGCCAACGACGTGACTCGAATGAAAATCGTCTAGGGAATTCCCCGAGTTGGCACGAAGAGTGATTTGAATACCAGTGTATGTACTACGTAAATAACTTATGTATATTCTTATTTAAAAATGAAACTTAATGTGATCGATTCGAAATATTGCATCCGTGACAAAAACAAGAATTACTTTTAAAAAATATAAATAAAATATCGCTTTAAAAAACCGGCCAAGTGCGAGTCAGGCTCGCGCACGATGTGTTCCGTACCGTTATCAATAAAAACAGCAAAAAAACATGTCTGTTGTATGAGAGCCCCCTTTAATATTAATTTTATATTTAATTAATTATTTATTTTTAAAGTAAAAATATATCTAAATATTCCTGGAATATTTTAGGCGTCTACCTATTGCCGTTATCAATATCGAGCAAAAACAAGCAAAAAACTAAATTTGTTGTATCGGAGCTCCCTTAAATATTATTTTATTCTTTTTTTTTAGTATTTGTTGTTATAGCGGCAACAGAAATACATAATCTGTGAAAATTTCAACTGTCTAACTTTCACGGTTCATGAGATACAGCCTGGTGACAGACGGGCAGACAGACAGACAGACGGACACCGGAATGATTATTAATAGGTTCCCGTTTTACCCTATAGGTACGGAACCCTAAAAAGTCTCAAATTTCTGAATTAGAATAATTTTGCACAGTAGCTTGCTTCTGTGCAAAGGTCTTGACCTAAGCTCATTATCGTCGTACAATATACCGAAGGTTAGTGCGTTCAAGGCACGTCTTTTGTTAGAAACTTGCTAACGTTTTCAGCTTCGCACGGTTGAAACATTATCCTTTCTTAGTAACTGAAGATCGCGTTTCAGAGATGGTGATACAAGACGGAAAGATAACACGTCTTTGTTCATAGTAATAATGTGATAAAAGTCAGTTTCAGATTAGAGATTAGAAGAGCGTATTTTCTAAAGCTAAACAAAGCTTATAAAAGCTAAACAAAGCTTATAAACATCTAAGAGACCTCTCCAGCGTCCTCGTCTGGTCAGCGTGGAGAGTGTAGGCCAAGTCCTCTGGCTGCTCTGGCCAAGTATGGCCCTAGTAGTACAGAGAGGGTCGTGCTCCTGTAGTGGAGACTAAAAAGGATCTGATGATGATGATGATTTTCTAAAACTACTAATAGTATAGTAACACATTTTTACTATATTTTTTGTATTTTTTATTTGCATTCACATGTTTCTGATTATGCTCTTATTAAACTGTAGAAACAATGGGCCCGTGGGGTCAGCCCATCGTCTCTTTGACTTTCTGTCAAAGAGACTGATCGAGGTATCTCGCGACCAAAGGGCTGGCAATTACCTGGCTCAAAGGATAAGCATTGCCATCCAACGTGGCAATGCTGAGAGGCTTTTAGCCTTTTGGGCACGTTGATGCATAATGACGGTTTGCAAGGACTATATAATTTGTAAATATTTATATTTTTTAATAGAGAAATATAATATGGTGAATAAATTCCAAGTGGGCTTGAAGGCTTTGAAGCAGCAACCTCAGGACTACAAGTATGTACGACGTTTCTGTTCGGACGTTCTTAGTTACTTCACTGAATCCTTTCCTTATCCTTACTAATATCTTTTCTTTATTACTAATTATTACTTTATTATTACTAATATTATAAATGCGAAAGTGAGTTTGTTTGTTTGTTTGTTTGTTACGCTTTCACGCCGTAACTACTGAACCGATTATCATGCAATTTTGCATACAAGTTCTCTGGAGTACGGAAAATGATATAGGCTGCCTTTTATCCCGGGAAAAAGTACTATTCCCGAAGGATCGACATTAACGCGGGCGGAGCCGCGGGCGAAAGCTAGTCAATGATAAATATTGGTGTGCATTCGTCACCTATTTTAGTCCCTTCATGTCCGCCACTAATAGTTGATGCATGCAACCCGAGACTTAGCTGCTTTCATTGAGGCTGCAGCAGCATCGGCCATTGTACACACGAACGTGATTCTATTTAAAATAATCGTTTTTACGAACATATTAACCCGTAAAACCCGTCCCGAACAACCGTAGAATGTATCAGCTGCTTCTGTTCCCGCGCAGATCGTAAAAACCGATTAAGGGAATGGGTAAAATCTATGGAATCATGTTAATAGGCGATGCAGCTAGCAGCCCATCACTATTTTGATTCCGTTTTCCACCTAATGCCCACCAACATGCTAAACGTTGCCTTCAGGTCTTATAGATCTAGGCTCTGTCTACCCCGCAAGGGCAAAAAACGTGATACTATGTATTAACCCGTTTAAAATAAACACCCAGATAGTTTAAATGTTTTGCAGAATATTTTTCAAAATTTGGAACATAATGACACGTTATCAAATAATTTCACATTCAAAATACGATATCTATACTAATTTATATTTATTATTTATAATATTATAAAGCTGAAGAGTTTGTTTGTTTGTTTGAACGCGCTAATCTCAAGAACTACTAGTTCAATTTGCAAAATTATTTATGTGTCGGATAGTCCATTTATTGAGGAAGGCTTTAGGCTATAAAACATCACACTGCGACCAATAGGACCGAAGCATCAATAAAAAATGTTTTGAAAACGGGGGAGAATTATTCATAGTTGAGGAAATCCGACGCGTGCGATGTGTAAACGGTTCAAGTTACCCAAAAAATATGTAAGAATTATTCCTCTTTAAACGAACTAAAAAAATGTCCGCGTCAGTATATGTCTATAATAACAAAAATTGCCGCGGACGATGTCGCGGGCAACAGCTAGTCTCCAATATTTCTTTGAAAAACAAACCAATTAATCTTAATAATTTCTCATGAATAAATATTATATAAAATACTAGAAATGTAATTGACGGTCCCGATGATCCTATTATCCATCCCTTAAGGAGCTGTCCCTATCCACCTCTGAATAGGCGGTTAATCTATACATTTAATAAAACTGTAGAAGGTCTCATTTCTGTACATTGAATATAATCTACAAAAAATACAACGAGGGGCCTTCATATAAGTAACAGAAGCCAAAAATATGATTTTTGAAATTTTTGTCTGTCTGTCTGTCTGTTGTTCGCCTTTCACGCAAAAACTACTAGACGGATTTTAATGAATCTATTTTTATTATATAGCTGTTAGTCCTCGGCAACATATAGGCTATAATTTATTTCGAAGTTCTGTATGCTTAATGTGGAACCATAGGAGCCCGTCTTATCTTTAATAAATATTTATATACCGCCTTAGGAAAAGTTGGTCAACATGATGAGCACTAATTGTTGACATAAAAAAAACGAAGGTCCGGAGTACCTGATGTGGAACCCTAAGAGCCTGGGTCTTTAAGACCTACAAGTCACGTTTAGCATGTTAATGGGCGTTAGGTGGAAAATGGAATCAAAATAGTGATGGGTTGCTAGCCGCATCGCCTACTAATATGATTCATCAGATTTGCCCATTCCCACGATTGGCTTTTACGATGTGCATGGGAAGATATACAGCTGGTACATGATTCTATGGTTTTTCTTTTCTCCCAAACCAGCATGGAAGATTCCTGTATCCGTTAGCAGGAAACAAACATAGCACTCACAAATAAATAATTAAATCATCATTGGCCACTACATCTTGTCAGATGAATGTTGCAGCTTTATGCATTTGAGTTACATCTACGTCTATGACTGACCAGTCCAATGGCTGATCGACATATTCTACCGCACTTATCGCACACAAAACGGGAATCTGTCGGCGCGGAGAGGTGACGAAGCTTCTTTTTCTTTAGATTTTCCAACCATGTCTCGTCATGCCTTGACACTCCAGCCATTAGACAACGACGCCATTCCGATCGCGTGTCGGCAAGTCTCTCCCACTTTGTCGGGTCAATGCCGAAACATTCCATGTCGCGCTTACAGGTGTTCTTGAAACGCAACATTGGTCGCCCAACAGGTCTTTTAACATCTGCGATCTGTCCCAACATAACCTCGCAAGGTAGTCTTTCAGGGTCCATTCTGTAAACATGACCTAGCCACTGAAGCCTTCTCTGTTTTAGAATCGCAGTGATACTCGCACAGCGTGTTTTGTTTAAGGCGAGGCCTCAAATGTTTGGTACCTTCGCTCGGCAAAGGACTGATCAAGTGCGCGCAAGGGATAGCGCTTGGCGGTTTAGCCCGTGAATGATGAGATAGGAGATAGTCTCGATTCGCTCAAAGAAAATAACGTAAGCGCCAAATTCGTTATTTCTATTTTATATAAAATCAGACCGGTTAATTGTATTTTCATATTTACATTTTGATGAATTACTAATAACCTATCTTTTAGTCTAAAAATCATTATTTCATTCGTCGCATTTGAGCTACAATAACAAAAACCCTGCGAACCAAGACCATTTTTCAAAATATATTTCTATCGAGAAAATTTTATCAAAACGTGTTTTCATCTTCAATTTTTGGAGATGAAATAGTCAAAAATCATATTACTTAGATTTGAAACTTCTCATTTAAGTATTTTGCGAGATAAATAAGGTTCAGAACGACCTTATTTACAGTGGTATCACCTTAACACATCTTCGTTGGACATCTTGTCTCTCCATGTAACTTCTATAATGGAACGTAAACAGCGCATATGGAATGCATTGAGTTGCCGCTCTTGCTTGGCATAGGTTGTCCACGTCTCCGAAGCATATAATAGGGTACTCAGTACACATGTTTGGTAAACAAGCACTTTAGTCGAAATGTGAAGTTTGTTGTTTCTCCAGACACGAGCATACAGCCTTCCGAAGGTCGTTGATGCCCTACCGATGCGCATTTCAATTTCTTTATTGTTACAATTTTTGGCTGTTGTAATTGATCCAAGGTAACAGAAGTGTTCAACTACTTGCAGTACTACTCCATTGAGTATTATATTGGGAGGACCATCAACGCCTTGTACCATGCCGACCGTTTTGCTGGTATTGACGCTCATCGAAAACAGTTGACATGCCCAGCCAAATCGCATAACTAGTTCCTGGAGCTCTTCCTCTGTGTTAACAACCAGTGCAGCATCATCCGCATACAGGAGTTCCCTTGCAATAATCTCGTTCCTTTTGGTCGCAGCCTTAAGAAGATTGATGTTAAAAAGTCTGCCGTCTTTCCTTGTATGCAAATGAACCCCGACATCGCAATCTTTAAAAGCTACCAGGACCAGCGCAGAAAAGAATATACCAAAAAGAGTGGGAGCAAGTACACAGCCCTGTCTCACACCTCGCTTCATCACAAATTCCTCTGATGCATCACCGTCATAGATTACTGACCCATACATATCATCATGAAAAGCTTTGACCAAGGAAAGTAAATTAGGAGGACATCCGAAATTTTGAAGCACTGCATACAGGCCTTCCCTGCTGACGCTGTCAAACGCCTTAGTTAGATCTACAAAGCCTATGTATAGGGGTATACGATGTTCGCGACATTTTTCTTGCAGCTGTCGAAGGGTGAATATCATGTTAGTTGTGGATCGGCCAGATCGAAAACCGCATTGACTTTCGGGATAGATGTTTGTTGTTAAGTTCTCTAATCTTCTCAGCACCTTTGCATAGGCCTTACCCGTAATACTGAGCAATGATATACCTCGGTAGTTGTTGCAGTCCCCTCTATCTCCCTTTCCCTTATATAAAGTTACTATGTTCGCGTCGCGCATGTCCTGTGGCACAGTGCCCTCCTCCCAGCAGCGCACTAGTAGTGCGTACAGGGGTAACGATACACAACTAAGAGTGACCAGTTCAGCAGGTAGATTGTCCCGACCAGCGCTTTTGCCCTGTTTTAGCTCTTTCATCGCAATATTGAATTCATCGTATGTTGGTGGAACATCCAGATCAAAAGCCTTAGGAAAAGAAGGAAAGCCATCCAGCGCCAGAGGATGTATACTGATTTCATCTGAGTACAGCTCGGTGTAATGTTGTGCCCATCTTATCAGATGTTCCTGTTTGTTTGTGATAGTATTTCCATTTAGGTCCTTGATAGGAGCTCTTTTTCTAATGGTTGGACCCATTGCTTGTTTGATCCCTTGATACATACCACGAAAATCACCATTATCACGACAGTGCTGAATCATTTCACACAACTTGACCCAGTATTGATTAACACACTGACGGACTTTTCGTTGCATATTAGCTTTCGCTTCTTTAAAGTACCTGGTTGCGGTACCCGAAGGGTTATTTATATGTTGCAAATAGGCAATTCTTTTCCGTTCTATGTATGGACGCAATATAATTTCATATTCCGGGAACCAATCATTATTTTGCTTGGCCTTCCTACCGAATGCACCAATAGCAGCATCTAAGACCACATCCCTTATAATTGCCCATACCTCATCTGCGGATTTTAATTCGTTCAAAACTTCTACAGAAAGTTTTTGCTGTACTTCAGAAGAGAATTGTGTGAAAAGCTGATCGTCCAATATGGCTGAGGTATCAAGAATCTTTTTTGGCCTGTGGCGCGATTTGGCCATTACGAGAGCATGATCCGTATCACAGTTTGCGCTATGATAGGTACGAGCATTGAGAAAGTCGCGTATGTCACATCTGCGTGTTGTTATAAGATCCAGTTGATGTCAGTGACCTGAGTGTGGGTGTCTCCATGTATCTTATATCTTTATCACTATCATGTATCTTTGTCACTAACAACAAAACAACATAAAGTGCAAAGTTGAGACGCAGTGGCGGAAGAGGTTTTTAGCCGGTAAGAGTCCGGCACTACCTGGGTCCATGATGGTTTTTTTTCCTCATCCTCCATTAGTCTCAAAAAAAAAAAGCCAGCATGGAAGTAATATTAGTAAGTATATGTACTTCATTAGCATTATTGTTTTTTTGGAAATTACGTGGAAATATTTGTTTGAACCTATACCAACTTACTTCGAAAAAAAAAACAATGCAAAACAATAATGACATAAGCTGGGAGTACCATCACGCGGTGAAGACGGTAAAGTTTAATACTGTCAAACGCGATTTTTTAAAAATCTATGTGTCTAAAACCCCCTCTTTAATGTAGGTACCTTCCTAAATAGATGTCTTCGGGCCCATGTTATTTTTGTGGTTTACGTAACGTTTGAGATGGCAGTAGCCTACCCGATTACGCAGGGGAGCAGTCAACAAATACTATACTCCTTAACAATTCTTGATCCAAGCATTATTGGGACAAGAATCATAATGCGTAGGCGAAAGAAAACAAGTCTTTCTCAGTATTCGAGATACTTTAAACGAATGAGGCAAGTTAGATCTCAAGAAACTGAAGAAGAACATGAGGTACGTTTAGCTGAGAGGCGAGAACATTATGCAGAATTTTTGTCTTCGGAAATAGCTATGCAAAAGGATTCTTCCCTTTACATAGCTATTTCCGAAGGCAAAAATTATATTCCGAAGAAAAAAAGAAAGATTAGCTGATGATCGACACCGAATCGCTGGTTCACTTGCCTCGGAAACAGTTAATCAGCGTAAAGCCCCGTCTTGCAGCCGAACGTGAGCGTCATATAGTAAGTATCTCACGAGTCTGAGACATTTACTCAGCGTGCTGAACGTCTCACGGCCAACCGTGAACGACATATTATATCTCGCGAGTCTGAGACAATTACTCAGCGTGAAAAACGTCTCACAGCCGACCGTGAAGGTCACGCTGTATCCTGCGAGTCCAAGACATTTACTTAGTGTTGACGAAAACCAAGAAGATAAAGAAATAAATAATATTATGATGCAGCGTGTTGAAGGTTCATAAATTGAGTCACTGCTATTAACAGTGTTGATTGTTGATCAATACGAAGCTACAACAACGTATCCCGTTGAGTTTTTGAATTCTTTGCCCGCACTTGGTCTTCCGACACATATTATCAGATGTAAAGTATTTTACATCGCTTCAAGGAATGTGAAAGAGGCACAAATTATCAGGATTTGCTGCAGGAGAGCGTATTTTCATTTCACGAATACCGCTTATCCCAAATAACTATCCGTTTCGGTTTAAACGTGAGCAATCCTTATCCTTATCCTTACTAATATTATAAACGCGAAAGTGAGTTTGTTTGTTTTTTTTTTTTGTTACGCTTTCATGCCGTAACTACTGAACCGATCATCACGAAATTTTGCATACAAGTTCTCTGGAGTATGGAGAAGGACATAGGCTACCTTTTATCCCGGGAAAAAGTACTATTCCCGAGGGATCGACATTGACGCGGGCGGAGCCGCGGGCGAAAGCTAGTTCTCAATAAGTGTGAATTTTTGCATGTCTATAAATAAAGCTCATGGGTAGACTATGAGTCGCGTTAGTGTGGATCTGCGAAAGTCCTGTTTCTCTCACGGGCAGCTTTACTTACGTATCTTTTTCATGCGTAAGCAGTGCGTAAAGCCTGTTTATACTTACTGATGCACATGACATGTAGGTAATATTGTATTTGAAGAAATTTTGTAAATATTTATTGAGAGATGTTGTGTACTTATACAGTATAAAAACAGCGTAAACACGAAATGCATGCGCGAACGGAGTCATGGGCACAGCTAGTAATATTATAAACAAGCGGCCCTTCCCGACTTCGCACGGGTATATACATACAGCGTGTAAAACACGGGGATTTTGAGGACCAAGAAAAAATAAGCAACTGTGTTTATTTTTATCATTTGTATTATGGTAGTGGATTTGAATAATATATTATGACTAAAAACGGGTCACACTCGTTTTATTTCGTCGGATTTGCCACCTATAGAAAAAAGAGAAATAGTAGTCCTCGTGAACTTCGACGTTTCGGCATTTCCATACAAAAGAGTTCTGTCGCCCGGCCTGTTTGTATGGGAATGCCGATTTTTTTTTGTGTTCCTAGCATTGTTGCCATAGGAGAAGTTGTTCATATTGGCATACATGTTATCTGGGGGAAGGAGAAAGACATAGGGTACATTTTATCCCGGGAAAAAGTACTATTCCCGAGGAATCGACATTGACGCGGGCGGAGCCGCGGGCGAAAGCATTGTTGTGAGGTTTTCATCCTTACTATAAACATGAGGCATAATTCTTTAACTCATTATCATTTCGAGTAGGTGTCACGGTCAATAGACCATGCACACCCTGGTGTCAGAGTTCTTGGAAACCGCCTCTCGGCCTCTGACGTGGTTCCTTTAACGAATACCAGATGGCAGCCGGTACCAACGGCTTAACGTGCCTTCCGAAGTACGGAATCTTCTTCATTATCAGACAATCAGGTGATTCAAGCCTGCAATGTCCTAACCAAACTGAAAACAACTAAACAAAGTATGCTTTCCGTGGGAATTGAACCCACAACCCCCGGGTCTACAGGCAAACGCCTTAACCACTGGACCACGGAGGCAGTAGAAACTATTATAATATTAAATAATCTTAAACAAATAGCCATAAACATTCGTTATATCCATGTATATATACACTTATACACACACATTCCTCAAGAGAATTTAAACCACTGATCACGAGCCGCTTGCAACCAAACTCACCAACCAACGACGTGACTTGAATTCAATTCGACCAGGGAATTCCCCGAGGTGGTGGTGAGAGTGAATTCATTACCAGTACGAATACAGTAAATGCGAATAAAATTTTATTTAAACTTAGTTATAAGAATCAAATAAAATAACTCAAAGTTTTATTAAATAACTCTCGCCTGCGGCTCCGCTGGCGTTAATGTCGATCCCTCGGGAACAGTACAGTTATTTTCGGAATAAAAGGTACTCTATGTATCCTTTTACGTACCCCAGACAACGGGTATGCAAGATTCTATGACGATCGGTTTAGTAGATAGGGCATGAAAGCGTAACAAAATAACAAACTACTTAGGCGTTTATTATATTACTAACGTCCCACCCCCGGCTTCGCACGGGTGGGAGAAAGTATACGTATAAACCGTCCTATTGAATCACTATCTATTAAAAAAACCGCATCAAAATCCGTTGCATAGTTTAAAAGATCTAAACATAAGCTGATATGTTCCACCTAGACACTAGAGAAATTTCGCAGACGAGTCTGTACAAAAACGAGTCTCGGTGTATATCCTAAAGTCATCCCTACCTAGTTATTGCTACTGCCAGACGAAGTAATTTTTTTTATTTTTTGTAAAAATTGTATGTAAATAAGATAATAAAATTTATATTTCATAAAAAAGCCGCTAAGCTGAAATGGGATTGGGCCGGGCACGTCAGCCGTATGCCATCAGAACTTTAGGCTGGATTTCTGTCGGACCACAACAAATGGACACCGGCGACCTGGAAGACCTTGGCGGAGATGGCGGGACGACTTGGATACATACTGTAAAGATTGGCCAACCAAAGCTCGGAACAGAGAGGGAGGCCTTTGCCCAGCAGTGGGATTTAAAAATAATAATAATAAAAAAGCTATTTTTTGGTTAGTTCTCGTGAAGCTAATTGAAAAAGAGATAGAAGCATGGCTCTGACGGACAAGCAACCTGAGTCATACTTGGTCATTAACTTACCTCTCCTACCCTAGTTTGTCAGTTAACCCAAATAGGTTAGGTTATACGTTCTGTGGTGGCCCTACTGCGTGTTATTCACTCTCAAAATACATTTAAAGAAACGGCGGTGAGTATCACATTTTTGTTAAATTAAATGACACTGAGCCACATAGTCTTCTGGCTGCTCTGGCCAAGTAGACGCTGGCGCGTAAGACGTTTAGAAAAACTATTCATAAAATTTTACTTACCTAAATAAACACAATGTCGGAACTGCCAGCGTCCAAAAGGTACCTTTAACCGTGGAACGTCACTTAAGTAAGTATTAACGTAACTAAACGTAAAGCTTTCGTAATAAAAGGAGATATTTCATAACATTTTACTTTCAATATCATTGAAAAGGTATTTTTCCTTTTTGATTTTGTGAAGATACTTCATTATTTAAATGACCATCTTTTTTACATCCAAACTACTTTTCCTTAATTCTCGGTTTTGAAATACCTACTTAATAAATAAGCTCGAAGCTTGCAAGATATTTCTAAGTCTTCCTGGAACCCTGGCTTTGACGGCTAAGTAATGAGCTACTGTTATAAGAAAATGCAAGGAAATATGCAGTAGTTAATTACTTATTATAAACTACATCTTTATCCATAGCCGTGTGGTATCCGGCAGAGTAGAATAGGACCACTCCAAGTCTTCCTGTGGATGTTGTAGAAGGTGACTTAGAAAATACAAGCTTAACAAAGCTTATAAACATCTGTGAGACCTCTCCAACCTGTCAGTGTGGAGAGTGTAGGCCAAGACCTCTGGCTGCTCTGGCCAAGAATGTAGTACAGAGAGGGTCGTGCTCCTGTAGTGGAGACTAAAAAGGACCTGATGATGATGATGATGACATCTTTATCGAACTGACCGTTTAATGAACTAACACACGGGCTTATTTGCCCTTTTAAAGATATGTCAAGCGTGTATTTACATCGTATTATTTATTTTATTTTGTATCACTATTCATCATTTCGAGGTGTCACGGTCAATCGACCATGCACACCCTGGTGTCAGAGTTCTTTGGAACCGCCTCTCGGCCTCTGTGGTTCCTTTAACGACTACCAAATGGCAGCCGGGGCCACCGGCTTAACGTGCCTTCCGAAGCACGGAATCATCTTTATTATCATACAATCAGGTAATTCAAGCCTGCAATGTCCTAACCAAACTGGAAACAACTAAACAAAGTATGCTTCCGGTGGGAATCGAACCCACGACCCCCGGGTCAACAGGCAAACGCCTTAACCACTGGACCACGGAGGTAAGTAATTGACAAAATAAGAAATAGGTATCCAACATTTTTTTATTATCTAACTGACGGAATAATTGTAATGTTATTATTTTGGCGCAGGTAACTAGCCTATTAGAATTGCATGTTATTGCGGTATACTGCAGTGTCAGTTAAATCACATTGCAAGCGGCAACTCCAAAACTGCAGGTACGAGAAGTTTCAATAACAAGCCCGAAACAAAACAATGTTATATGTAAAGGCTAACTCTTTGCATTCCACTTTATTTTAAGTTGGTTAATTAAATAAATTTTCGGGTGTAGTTTTAATAAAAGCCATATTTATGTAATAAGAGCTGTAATATAAAATCCACCTAGTGCGAATCGGACTCACGTACCGAAAAATGTGTATAAGTCGTTGTATTTTTTTTGTATGTAATTAAGTTTTTGAGGCTTCCGTACCTCAAAAGGTAAAGACGAAACCCTTATAAAATCATTAATAAATTAAGAAATAAAATATGGTGAAAAAAATCCATGCGGGCGGGACTTGAACCAGCGACCTAGGTCTATGTACGACCTACGCTCTGCCATCTGAGCTGTCGCATGATTATATCCTTATACGATCACTTTGTTGTCCGTCTGTCTGTCAAGAACCTTTTTCTCAGTAACAATCAAATGTGTAGTAGTGAGTGATTTTGTGAGCGCAATTTGAAGTAGGACAATCAAACTGAAATTCATATCAAATACTCAGGTCTACTGTCCCTTAGAGTTGTAAAAATCAAACTTCTAAGCCAACGCAATCAAAAGATACAGCCGTTTATGCTGCAAATTCTCCACATTCGTAAGGAAAACGTACAGGGTACTTCTCGTGAACACAGAACCTTGAAATTTGACAAGAAGCAACGTTTTATAGCACAGATAAAGGAAAAATTGCGAAATGCATAATTTTTTTGTTATATCACATAATATTTAGATAATGGTACGGAACCCTTGGTGAGCGAGTCCAACTCGCACTTGGCCGGTTTTTTTTTTATAAACTTCCTTTTTCTTTGGTTACATTGACATGAAAGTAGTTAATTTTTTACAGGTCTATAAAATTTGATAAATTTGGACAACTACGGTGTATATAACTTTTGATGGTCACTTCAATGTCCATTACGGTTTATGTGTCTTAAACAAAAATAGTCAATTATACGAAAACCGCAATGTATTTGGAAGTATTGATTAAAACGTTGTATACCCTAGTTGTCAAAAGTTAGCAAATAAGCCGGCTGAGAATATGAAATTAATTTCAATTTGTCATCTTCACACGCAGCAATTCACACGTTCATAAGACGTCTCGACAGCAATGACATTTCACTCGACAGAGTGGCAGGTATACAAACGGCCAGACGGAAAAAGAACATGTAAAGCCTGTTAGCTTACATAATTATCATGAGTACCTGGGTACTCATGAATGGGTACTCATGATAATACTATATTATAATACGGTGGTTTACTTTTTTTTTAAACTTGTCTAAAAACAATAAAAATTAAAAAAAATATATAAACTTGAACATAAAAAAAAAATAACTAAAGTAAGTCACCGAGCGGGATTCGAAACCGAGACTCGTTTCTTGCCGTCCGCGTCTTATTCCGCTGGACCAGACGGACTGTGGCTGGCAGGACGAAATTAGCGACCATATTCTGCGTGGAAAGAAGAACGCATGAAAACACGCGTTTTCCTAAACATAAGAATAATCTAGATCGATTGTTTACCCCCGAAAACCCCCATATACCAAATTTCAGCAAAATCGTTAGAGCAGTTTCCGAGATCGTAGAAATAAATTTATAGGTATATATAATAGGTAATTCATACATATAAATAAATAAATATACAAGAATTGCTCGTTTATAATAAATTCAAATATTCTGTCCGTAATAATAGTCAAAATATATATCTTATAAGGTATACACATACGATCCACACAGCAACCCGCATAGACTCCCACTTTACCTGCGGTAAACGGATTTCTGTTACACCCGGCACTGTGAAAACTTAGTAAGCACATGTTCAACGTAACTTAGCGTGACTAAAACACAATCACCATCATCATATCAGCCGCAAAAAGTCCACTTTCTTATGAGGCCTATAGTAAGGGACCACGGGGGTTTCGAACCCGTAAGTCATCACTGGTAAGACACAATAATCTCCTGTAATTAGGCACAGGCTACTAATTATATAATATGCATGAGAGAAGCAAATCCAACATGATATTAGCTCCCAATCTAAGAAGATCAGTTATGTGTATAGATAAAGCTATTAATGTCCCTTTATATTTATGTATTAATTTCAAAGTGCACTTTACCTGCGACAAGCCGGTTTCAGTCGCACCTTGCACTATGAGAACTAGCACTTTTAAGACATAAGCTGATTTGACTACGACACAATAATCTATCGCAATTACGCACAAGGTACTAATTATATAATATTCGCGAGCAGCAAATCGAAAATAATATATGCTCCCAGTCCTAGTAAATCAGACATAGGTAAAGCTATTATTGTACCTGGCGTTAGAACTAACCGAACTATGTCGTGCACAAAGGCTCTACACAACGAACCGCATCGTCTTCCGTTTCACCTGCGGTAAGCCGATTTCTGTCGTACCTTGCACTGTGAGAACTTAATTAGAACATGTTAGAAATGGGCATTGTGACTATGACATGACGCGAGCAGCAAATCTAAATTATATTAGCTCTCAGTCCTAGTAAATTAGACATAGGTAAAGCTTTTATTGTACCTGGCGTTAGAACTAACCGAACTATGTCGTGCACAAAGGCTCTACACAACGATCCACAACGGCTTCCATTTCCTTGCGGTAAGCCGATTTCTGTCGCACCTTGCACTTTTGACAGCTCCGTGGCGCAGCGGTCAACACGCCAGCTTGCGACACGGAGTAACCTGGTGGTAGGTCTCCTTGAGTAGGTTGATAATGTCTTGGCGACTCTTCTCACCTTTCTCATCCCTTCGCCGGGAAGGCATCTGCGCTGCTTTACCGAGCGTCTCATATAGAAGCGTCTTGCCACTATTAACCTCTTCCAGGGTGAAGTTGCTCTTGCAGATCTGCAGGATGCTGACTTCGTCCATGCTGTCCTTAGCTTATCAATAAAGGCCAGCAGCTCGTTGGCTATGAGTTGCTTAGAGAAACTCACAGTGTCGGTTCGTGCAGAGGACATAGCCGCGCTTATCGTGAATAAAATTCGAAAACTGTGCAATTAGCGGGGCGCGTGCGTCACCGAGCGCGCATTGCGATGCACTGATAAACAAGGTGAAATTTAATTCATTAGCAAACATTTAAGGAGTGACTCAGACTACGGATCTGAACAACTTTCATTATGGGACCTACTTCATCATGAAAAATTTATCTGCTCTTTCATTCAAAAGTGGAATATCTACTTGACCAAAATCTATGGAACAGCAATTTTTTTATGGGCTGTTTTGGAGTTGGTTACATAATGGAAGTTGTTCAGATTCGTGGTCTGCGTCACTCCTTAAACGTTGGCTAATGAATTTAATTTCACCATGTATATACCCCAATCAATTTAGCTGTCAACTAATATACCAAGTATTTTGATAAATTGAGAAAATCCTTAGAAAATCTTAATATAAACATACATGCATAAAATCACGTCTTTTTCCCTTGCATGGTAGACAGAGCCTAGGTTTATAAGACCTTATGGGCCACATTTAGGTCAAATCCCTCGATCGGCTTTTACGATCTACGCGGGAAGAGAAGCAGCTGGCACATTGCACTAAAGATACAAATATAACTAACTGTGTCTTCCTCTACCCTGCCTCAGTTGTGACTGAGTTCACCGCTTGCATTTAACTAAATGTGCTGAATAAGTTCTCACAGCGCCAGGTGTGGTAGAAATTGGTTTACCGTACGTAAAGCGAGTGTCTTTTGCGGTTTGGATCCTTTGTATTTGATAGCGACGGTAGTGAATCCTTACTAATATTATAATTGCGAAAGTGAGTTTGTTTGTTACGCTTTCACGCCGTAACTACTGAACCGATCATCATGAAATTTTGCATACAAGTTCTTTGGAGTACGGAGAAGGACACAGGCTACCTTTTATCCCGGGAAAAAGTACTATTCCCGAGGGATCGACATTGACGCGGGCGGAGCCGCGGACGAAAGCTAGTAATAAATAATTTGTTTTGACATGAAAATATTGAGGTCTTATAATATTTTAAAATTTAAAATTCTGTTTGATATAATCTGCTGCTAGAACTTAGTTGGCATGTGTTAGATGTAACACTCACTAAAAACGATCCCTACTAATATTTTAGATTGCAAAATTACTTTTGCTGTTTATCAGTTAGCTCTTCGTACTGCCTCCGTGGTCCAGTGTTTAAGGCGTTTGCCTATAGACCCGGGGGTCGTGGTTCGATTTCCACGGGAGGCATACTTTGTTTAGTTGTTTCCAGTTTGGTTAGGACATTGCAGGCTTGAATCGCCTGATTGTATGATAATAAAGATGATTCCGTGCTTCGGAAGGCACGTTAGCCCGTTGGTCCCGGCTGCCATCTAGTAGTCAGGCCGAGAGGCGGTTTCGAAGATGGCCATTTGACCGTGACACCTACACGAAATGATGATGATGAGTTAGCTACGTGCTACTACCACTGAATCGATTGAGATGAA
This sequence comes from Elegia similella, assembly GCA_947532085.1. NCBI lineage: Eukaryota > Metazoa > Arthropoda > Insecta > Lepidoptera > Pyralidae > Elegia > Elegia similella. The sequence continues at coordinate 4,822,127 of OX383926.1, read as the reverse complement.
ATTTAGTTTCTAGGAAATTTGAGACCCAGGTAAGGAGATAGACTCACGCAAGCCCTACATTCACGCGAGTGGATCCGCGGGTGAAAGCTAGTAGACTAAATTCGATTCTTAACAGATCAAGCATATACTGTTAAGATATAATAATAATAAATAGATAAATATATACGGACAAATCACACAGATTGAGCTAGCTCCAAGGTAAGTTCGAGACTTCTGTTATGGGATACTAACTCAACGATACTATATTTTATAGCAAATACATATATAGATAAACATCCAAGACCCAGGCAAAGATCATTTTCCATCTTGACCTGGCCGGGGATCGAACACGGGCACTCCATGTCGCAGGCTGGCGTGTTAACCACTGCGCCACGGAGCTGTCATATAAATGATATATAGATATAAATGATTCCTATTCAAAACATAAACGTTTTGATATTTGTTCACAAATTGTTTAATTATTTATTGCGAATAAAAACGACTTATGTACGTCTATTACATTTCTCACACATTTATTATTACAAAAATAAAATAATAATGGAAAGATAATCATAGATTATTAATCACCCGTCACTTCTGACTTTTTTTCTTTTATTTATGGCTTTCACGCGTTACGTATTTAGCCAGTATCAAATATAAATGAGTTTTCCCTCACCTTTTCTTAGTCTTGTTATCAATGAAACGATGATATAGTTCATTTCATTGATTCTACGGAGCCCCTGGCGACAATTCCCATGAATCCACTGGCTTGATCACAGACAATGCAACGAGGCGAGCCGGATAACCACCATCCCGCTAAGTAAATATCACTACATCCGCACTGTGACAGTTTATTTCAGTTATTCCACATATTGTTCATAAACATGGGCATTTATAACATCAAATTACACCGACTTCACATTATAAAGTCCACTAGAAACAATTTACGAATCGAAGTAGAAGTTTTATCGCTTCTATGCTTCTTTTGGTGAGTGAGATAGCCGGAGGCCCGACTTCGCTCATTTCCTCTCCCTGTGTCCTTCCCCCAACTCTTTTAAAGGCCGGCATCGCTCCTGTTAAATCTTGGTGTTGCAGTTGTCCATGGGCAGCGTTGATCGCTTACCATCAGTTGACTTGCTTGCTCGTTTGCCGTCCTATAAAATAAAAAAGAAAAACAAAACACAAACCGTGCAGTCCGCCGAAATTCCCGCCAAGTTACAGAAATCGGTTAAGCGTTTGTGAAGCAAGAGTTTGTTGCGGTTCGAATCCTGACTAAAGTTTTAACTGCGAGTCAGTAATATCTTAAAATCAATTTAAGTAAGTAAATACACTCATCGTTTAGCACGTATCGTCAATCCCTATAAATTTCAATAAAGTAATGATCGCCCATCTGCCGCATGCCTTCTACATCGCCCGGACGTGACTCAAGAGGCAAGCGATTATATACTCCTCACCCCACACAAATTATAGCTAGCTTCGGGAGTATGGAATACCAGGGGAAGACTTTATAACGAAGTGGATATCTCATTCTCAGTTCTTTTAGGATTCCGTACCCAAAGGCTGCTAAATGCTAAGCTATTATTAAGCCTCTGCTGTATTTTGTGTATCTTTTGAACTGTATTAGGAAGACACTTGAAAATTTCCTTAGCGATAAAATTTCACCGTGCATATTAATATGTGAAATTTTGATCGTTCTGGACCCTCAAAGGGGTGATTCAGCCTGTCGATATGAACAACTTTTCTAGAGTCAATGCTGGGAACTCAAAAAAAATGGCGTATTACATAAAAAAAAATCGGCCGACGCGTCAATTTATATAGGAACGTCAAAAATTTTTTTTTAATTCCCAGCATTGGTGCCATAGATAATATTATAGAATAGGTTCCTATTCAAAATACATGAGGGAACCAATATTTTCGGCCAGTAACAGACCATTATATTTTTTATTTAAAGAGTAGATTAAAAGTATTAAATCTACCGATGTTCTGATCTTGTTGTTTGAAGGTTGCTTGCTGAAAAGCAAGTAGCTTAACTAAGTAGGACTATGTAAGCCATGTTTACAGCACGTCGAGTCGGACTTACATCTTAACCAACTTATACGTAATTTATCATAATAATATCAAAAATATTCTGATGAATTCGAAATAAATTTATGCATCCGTCCCAGGCCTGAAAATGGAACGCGCTCCAGTTCATGTTAATTTGAATATGAAATAGGTACCTATTTAAATTACATGCGGTTACTGATATTTATTTTATGAATTAAAGAATAGGTTTAAAGTATATTTCTACCGATTTTCTGATCTTGTTATTTGTTCTTTGCTTACTGGAATTATGCAGCTAAGTGGGACTAAGCGAGCCATGTTTACAGCATGCCGTGAGTTGGACTTACATTGTGAGCACCTTACGTAATTAATTATATGAAAAATATTCTGATGAATTCGATTTTCGTCCCGGGCCTGAAAATGGAACGCACTTTGAATATGGACTAGGTTCCTATTTACATTATACGAAGTAACCGATATTTTCGGCCAGTAACATACCACTATCCTTACTAATATTATAAATGCGAAAGTGAGTTTGTTTGTTTGTTTGTTTATTTGTTTGTTTGTTTGTTTGTTTGTTACGCTTTCACGCCGTAACTACTGAACCGATCATCACGAAATTTTACATACAAGTTCTCTGGAGTACGGAGAAGGACATAGGCTACCTTTTATCCCGGGAAAAAGTACTATTCCCGAGGGATCGACATTAACGCGGGTGGAGCCGCGGGCGAAAGCTAGTATTTTATAAATTAATGAACAGATTTAAAGTATATATCTACTAGTTTTCTGATCTTATATACATCAAGCCTACATCTTATATTTTCTTATCAATGTTGTGATACTTGTTTTTGGTTGTGTGTGAAGTAGCTAGTCATCATCAGGTCCTTTTTAGTCTCCACTACAGGAGCATGACCCTCTCTGTACTACTAGGGCCATACTTGGCCAGAGTAGCCAGTGGTTTCTTGCTTTTCTCTTTTCTCACAGACTGATATGAAAGTAATAAAAGACATTGCAAGAATTCCTCACGTTATACGTTTATTTAAAATGAAGTTACAATGTTACGAGTACTAGCGAAGTTAGAGAGGTCAAGCGGCGGATGCGAAGTTAACTTCATTCAACGTAGCTGGTAGCACAAAGCAAAGTTTTCACAGAAGTAAATTCATGTACAGTTATTTTTTATTGTCTTTTCATGACCGTTTCAAGTTCCGTGCTGTTTTGGAAGAAAATAAAAATAAAATGTAGTTGCTGCTGCTTTTTCAACGTGTATCGTTAAAGCCTGTCAAGAGAATGGCGAAAATGGAATATAATGTATTTTCATCATCATCATCATCATTAGCATTATCAGGTCTTTATAGTCTCCACTGCAGGAGACCCTCTCTGTACTACCGGAGCCATACTTGGCCAGAGCAGACAGAGGATTTGACCTACACTCTCCTCGCTGGCCAGACGGGTTGGAGAGGTCTCATTGATGTTTATGAGCTTTGTTTAGCTTGTATTTCCTAAGTCGCCTCTTACGGCATCCATTGGAAGACTTGGAGTGGTCCTATTCTGGTCTGCCGGAAACCAAGCGGCTAATAATATATAATGTATTTTATTTATCATCAATCAAGCTGTAAGTAGTCCACTGCTGGAGAAGGTCTTTCCCAAGGATACTGTTGGCCATACTCACTCTAAACTTGGCAATTGGGTTGTCGAGCGCAGATTTTTTGGTTTCTTGTATTTCCAATGCTGCCAGTCTATGGCACCCATTGTTGGATTTGGGAGAGGAATAAAGTTATTGGAATACTACTCACTCGTTAATGGGGAAAAAGCATGTAGCAGCTCGGGTGGTCGGGCGCTTGTACCCGACGCAACCCTGACCTAACTTATACATCATCATCATGAGGTTTTTTAGTCTCCACTGCAGGAACATGACCCTCTCTGTACTACCGGAGCCATACTTGCCCAGAGCAGACAAAGGATTTAGCCTACGCTCTCCTCGCTAGCCAGACGGGTTGGTTAACATTATATATACCTAATTGTTGTCCCGGCTGCCATCTGGTAGCCGTTAAAGGAACCACGTCAGAGGCCGAGAGGCGGTTCCAAAGACACCAGGGTGAGCATGGTCGATTGACCGTGTCACCTACACAAAATGATGATGATGACCAAATTATTATATACTAGCTGTTGCCCGCGGCTCCGCCCGCGTTAATGTCGTTCCCTTGGGAACAGTAGAAATGATAAAAATTCCATACAAATCCTTGCCCCTTTTCTTTGTCCCCATAAGGGGGAATTTAATACATTTCACCTGCATAGATCTTTAGCCCTTAAGGAGGGGATTTTGCCCATTTCACCTACACAGATATTTTTTTATTGTAATAGAGAACTTCTTATTGTCATATTTCTAAGTAAATAAAAAAAATCCATACAAACTTTACCCCACCTATTCTACCCCTTCAAGGGGAAATTTCGACCATTTTAACTACACAGATCTTTTTAATTTCAACGTAGACATATATACTTATTTTTATACTTCTATGTCCAGAAATGAGAAAATTTCCATACAATCCCCCCCCCCCCCCCCCCCCACCTTTATCCCTTAAGGGGGCAATTTTGTACATTTCACCTACACAGATCTTTTTTAATTGTAACCTAGAACGTATATACTTACTTTCATACCTCTAAGTCTAGAAATGGAAAAAATCCATACAAACTTTACCCCCTATTTACCCCTTTTAAGGGAGAATGTTGTCTGGTTCACCTAAACAGATCTTTTTTAATTTTAATTGAGAACTTGCGTACCTACTTTCAAACTTCTAAGTCCAGAAATGAGAAAATTTCATAAAACTTCAACCCCTTTGATTTTCTAAAAATCCTTTCTTAGTGCTCATTTACATCATAAAAAGAATCCCTGTGCCAAATTTCAGTTTCTGCGCACAGTAGTTTCGGCTGTGCGTTGATATATAAGTCAGGTTTGCCTTTGGCCCGCAGCTCCGCCCGCATAAGTGTCGATTTCTCAGGAACAGTAGAATTATTAGTTGAACCCGGAATACATTAGTTCATGACTTTTAATGAAACACCTTAATATTGAATTTCAATTGAATAACTTCAAAAACGGAAAGTTTCATACTAACTTTGCATCCCCGTTATATCCCCTTAAGGGATGATTTTTGAGAAAAATATTTTACTCGTGTTTCATGTCTTTTAGTAAAGAACCTTCATGCTAAATTTCATTCGACTAACTTCAAAAATGGCAAAGTTTCATGCTTACTTTGCACCCCTATTTTACCCCCTTAAGGGATGATTTTTGAGTAAAATATTTTACTCGTGTTTCATACCTTTCAGTAAAGAACCTTCATGCTGAATTTCATTCGAATAACTTCAAAAACAACAAAGTTTCATACTAACTTTGCAACCCGTTTTTTCCCCTAAGGAGATGAATTTCCAAAAATCCTTTCTTAGTGCTCCCCTACGTTATAAAAGGAACCCCTGTGCAAAATTTCAAGTTCCTAACGCTTATAGTTTAGGCCCTGCGTTGATATGTCAGTCAGTCAGTCAGCTTCTCCTTTTTTTTTAGTATGCATTACTATGGATAGTATGGATTGACTTTGGATTTTAATTTTCTTATGTCACTTATTATTTTATTTTGTTTTTGCTATATGTTTGCAGGCAAACTCATGCCTTGAGTTCATTTAAATGACGATAACTTTTTTTTTAATGAACCGATTTTGATGAAACAAACTTTAAATGTTAAACTGAGTTAAAACAAAGCAATTGGTGAAAGTTTGAAGTAAATCGGTTCAGTATTTTCGGAGATAATCGTGATCATACATACAGACAGACAGACAGACAGACAGACAGACAGACAGACAAGAAATTCCAAAAAAATTTTTTTGCTTTCTATTATTCTTTTTAAGTGTCCCTCTATCCATTTCAGTCAAAAATTCTAAATGTACAGACAAAATAATTTTACTGTTTTATTATATGTATAGATCATTAAACGTATATAATTACCAAACAATACATAGAATCAAGATAATGGCTCTTGACTCTATGTATGTTGTGGTCATACATTCTATCTAACCCGTTAATGGAATTCACTCAGTCAGGAACGGCGATTTACGTACAACACGTAAATCACCGTTGCAGCCCTACCAGTTCATACAAAATTTACAATATCGGACTTACGTGTATTCATACATGTGATGAATTGCTAGCCACATCGCCTATTGACATGATTCCTTATATTTTTGCTTATTTTTTCCAACTTAGCCGTGTGGTATCCGGCAGAGTAGAATAGGACTACTCCAAGTCTTCCCGTGGATGTCGTAGATGGCGAATTAGGAAATACAAGCTAAACAAACAAACATCTAAGAGACCTCTCCAACTCGTCTGGCCAGCGTGGAGAGTGTAGGCCAAGTCCTCTGGCTGCTCTGGCCAAGTATGGCCCTAGTAGTACAGAGAGGGTCGTGGTCCTGTAGTGGAGAGTAAAAGGATCTGATGATGATGATAATTTCTAACTTCCACGGTCTTGCGAAAAGAGAAGCAGCATTTTTGTGAAATATATACAGCACTTTCTTATAATGTCCATGTCCATGGTATTATACTAATATTTCGTAGCCATGGCTTACTCTGTAACAAAATAAGTACTCAGCAAACAATTTTTTCTGTCAAACTCTAGTGATACGGGTGATATTTTTATTTAAGCCGTGAAGAGGCTTCACACGTGCTAGACCTGGTTCTACAAGAAAATAATCCACAAGACCCATTTACTGCTGGCAAGTCGTAAATGGCGCGTGTGGTGTTAAGTCGTCTAAGCTCCTTGCTGTCCGCTCTTTTACGAGCTATTAGGCCGGCCTCACACAGCCGGAATTCACTCTCTGACGAGAGGGACGCCTCAATACGTTAGACGGAATTGCAGATATTCATATTTATTTATTCACCAAAAATTTGTAAATGGTATACATGCAATTACATAGTCAGTTAGGGTCTTATAATTTTACAAATTTTACCTTATCGAGCCATTGTGTATTTATTTTGTATAGTATGTACTCGTATATATTAAAGAAGTTAATTTACATTATATTTCCGTCTGTCTAAATTCCGGCTGTGTAAGGCCACAGGTTTGAAGATGTACTAATAGGGTGTTGGCTATTGGCTTCGATACTCGCTTTAGTTCAAAATTATCAATTTGACACGCATATATGTATTTTACGTACCTTCCATGCTGGTCTGAGTGAAAGGAAAAATGTAGAATAAGCTAGCTTCCGTATAAACTTGAGGGTATGATTTTTTTATTACATAGGACGGCAATCGAGCAAGGGTCACTTGATGGTAAGTGATCACCGCTGCTCATGGACAACTATAACGCCCGGGGTGTGAGAAGAGCGTTGCCGGCCTTTCTTGCAAATAATAAGAGACATATTAAGAGCCCGCCATATGCCAGGCGGCGTGGCGGTACAAACGCGGATGGTCTAAACGCGTTGGCTACTTTGGATATTTTCGTTTTTTAGGAATATTCAAGGGTTATTCGAAAAAGAAAAACATATGATGACTGCCTTATTTGTAATGCAATAATAATCAAAAGTTTCAAGGTTAATTTTAATGTATTTGGTGAATAATGCTATATACCGAGTAAATTAGACGTGATTTGGAGGCAACTTTGCAATTTTTTTCTATCGAGAAAATTTAACGCAATCGTGTTTTTGAGTCAGATAATTACCAGAGTTAGTCCTGAACTTTGCTGCATTTTTATTGAAACTTGAGTATTTAATTATTATTGATATAACAGTCAATCATGCAAGCAAAGCAGTGTGAGGTAGTACGGGCCCTTAATAGGCGATGCTGCTAACTATTTCGATCCTGTTTTCCACAAATACTCGCACTCCACGCTAAACGTGAGCATCTTAGCCCTAGGCTTTGTCTACCCGATAAGAATAAAATTATCATTATATCGGGTGTCATTCTCAACTGAATAACCGGTGGTTGCAGATTTGGCATCAAGTACGCGCACCCGGCCCCCCGAGCTGCTACTTGCCTTTTCCAATGCAATTGTGTAAGTAGTCTCAATAACTTAATTCTCTTCCCAAATCCATCAAATTCCTATCCATTCCCAGCTTAAAAATGCTTCCAATGAACAGCAGCATCGAAAGCACAAGTAGCCAAAGCAACTGCGCTCGGTAACCCATCTACGAAGCGTGCTGAGTATAGCAATATCCTCCCATGGAACGAAGAACGCTTGAGAAAGGCGTTTGTCTAACAGTGGACTTTTTACGATTGAAATAATGAAAACTGAAAAATTAAGAATGATCAATATATAACTGAACAATCAAGCGTCAAAAGTGGAGTCGTAATTTCCCGTACTAATTGTATGAAAAATGTTGACTCAAAATTTGAGGCTTGACTATACGTAGAACGTAATCTGATCGTTGTTCTACTTACAAACTGACTGACTTCAGACGAGCTACATTGTGGATAATTATCCTTATCCTTGCCTTACTAATATTATAAATGCGAAAGTGAGTTTGTATGTTGCACTTTCACGCCGTAACTACTGAACCGATCATCATGAAATTTTGCATACAAGTTCTCTAGAGTACGGAGAAGGACAAAGGCTACCATTTATCCCGGAAAAAAGTACTATTCCCGAGGGATTGACACTGACGCGGGCGGAGCCGCGGGTGAAAGCTGCTTAAAAATAATAATTGTAGTATATGACTTCACAATTGTATTAGATAAACCTGTAAAGATAGTGTAAGTTTGTGAAATAAATAAATAATTAAAATAATGCCTACTGCTGGCAGGTCACAAATGATGCGTGTGGCGGTAAGTCGTTGTCCTTGTTGTCCCGACTTTTACGAGCTTTTAAAGGTTTGAAGGTGAAATAGAATTTGCTTCGACTCTCAGCACTTTGTAGCAAATTAGCAATTTTAAAAGGTTTTATTTACCCTTTATCAAAATTCTCAATGCCAGTGTGGGAGAATTGCTTTCTTTATTATATGACCATAAAATCCAAAAGAATAACAGTGGAAAATGCCTAACATTGATGTTTTTATACCTCAATGGCTCTAGAGTAAACTGCCTAAGCTGATCTAAGCCTAAACAGAATGAAGGAAATGCCTAAACTATGTGTAAAAGATAACATCAAGTATCCTACAAAGCAAAATCTTCTCTGACTCTATTGAGCCGTTCTAGTATAAGTAGTAGTGTAATGTAAGCAAAAAAACCGGCCAAGTGCGAGTCGAAAATGCGCACGAATGGTTCCGTACTATTATGTATATAAGTTTAAAATTATTAAAAATATTTTTATCATATGATGTTACTACAAAATTAAACTTTTCGCAATTTTCCCTTGCCAACAGCCTCTGTGGTCCAGTGGTTAAGGCGTTTGCCTGTTGACCCGGGGGTCGTGGGTTCGATTCCCACCGGAAGCATACTTTGTTTAGTTGCTTCCAGTTTGGTTAGGACATTGCAGGCTTGAATCACCTGATTGTCTGATAATAAAGATGATTATGTGCTTCGGAACACGTGTGCACGTTAAGTCGGTGGTCCCTGCTGCCATCTAATAGTCGTTAAAGGAACCACGTCAGAGGCCGAGAGGCGGTTCCGAAGCACTCTGACACCAGGGTGTGCATGGTCGATTGACCGTGACACCTACTCGAAATGATGATGAATTTTCCCTTTACCTGTGTGTGATTCTAAGTTTACAGGAAGTACCCTGTAGGTTTTGATTCCCTTGCGAATGTCGATAATTTACGGCATAAACGGCTGTATGTTTTTAATTTAGTTGGTTCATAAGTTTGATTTTATCACAGCTCGAAGGGATAGTAGACCTGAGTATTTAATATAAATTTCAGCTTGGTACCTCCAATCGTCCCTGAGAAAAAGAGTCTTGACAGACAGACGGATAACAATGATCACATTGTTATCCGTCTGTCTGTCAAGACTCTTTTTCTCATAGGGTTCCGTTTTTTCCTTTTGAGGTACGGAATCATTAAAAAAGTTGGAAAGGATGGGGAAAATGGGAAAATGTCTTAGTTTGGCTTATTTTAAAACAGCAATATTGATTAACTAATTTCTACATGGTCTTATATTTTAATGACATTCAATTGAATTTTGATGTTTTATATACACAAGGACATACCTCTAAGAAAAATTGTCTTGATAATCAAAACGTACACTAAAGTAATCTTATAAGAGATCCTTTCAGACCGATTGTTATCAAGCATTCTAAACGAACATAGGCTATAAGTACCTTTAGACCTTCGCTGTGACTGCCTGGCATAATGAGCACTAAGCTACAGGAGTCGTCAAAAACTGGGCTTGCAATGTCAACTCTTAAATAAAGAAATAAAAATGGTGAAAAAATGAGTTTTTCCGATTTCATGCGGGCTGGACTTGAACCAACGACCTAGGTCGATATACGTCCTACGCTCTGCCAACTGAGCTACCGCACGATTCAATCTCGGCGCCGAAATGCTCCACCATATCCCATTCCCCTTATACGTATTAAGGCTTACGTCACCTAACACAACTACCCGACTTTTACAAGTGAGGTATTTGATTCAACTCATTTTACAATGAATTTGAAAATCAACTAATATGTAGGAAGCCATGAAATATTTTTATAAGTGTTTTATTTTGCATTCACAATGCTATTTTGATGTACTCGTAATAAATTAAAAATAAAATAAGGTGAAAAAATTATCTCTGCCATCTGAGCTACCGCACGATTCAATCTCGGCGCCAAAATGCTCCACCATATCCCATTCCCCTAATAAATATTAAGGCTTACGTCACCTAACACAACTACCCGGCTTTTTACAAGTGAGGTATTTGATTCAACTCATTTTACAATGAATTTGAAAATTAACTAATATGTAGGAAGCCATAGAATATTTTTATAAGTGTTTTATTTTGCATTCACAATGCTTTTTTGATGTACTCTTAATAAATAAAAATATAAAATTAGGTGAAAAAATTAAGAGTATATCAAAATAGCATTGTGAATGCAAAATAAAACATAAAAATATTGCAATGTCAAATTTCAAAATAATTTACAAGATAGGTAGAAAAGGTGGTGTTTATAGTTATAGGTACCTGTAAACAAAGTATTCTTGTACAACATTGTCAGAATACAATCTCATTTCCATAAAACGCTTTAGTACATCACCAGACGTTTGAAAAACTTTTTAATACAACGCCGGACTATCTTATGGTGATTTTAAATGGGAAAAGTTTCCGTCACAGCGAGCAACAAACAAAACTACACGTGATGGAGAACATCCGCGATGATAAGGTACTTTGTTTAAAGAGTCTCTTAAAATACTTAACAAAAATGTTAAACAAAGTTACACTTACGGTTTTAAACTTCGTAAGAAATTTACACTTATTAGCATTAAAACTCAGGACCTATTCGTAAAGCAGACCAGCGAATCTACCCACTGGTCTGCTTAACGAATAGGTCCTGGAGGTCTAGAGGATTTCAGGTACTACGCACTGGGTGATATTCTGAAGCTCATGCAGTCTTAATCATAAATAATAAATAAATATATACGGACAAATCACACAGATTGACCTAGCCCCAAAGTAAGTTCGAGACTTGTGTTATGGGATACTAACTCAACGATACAATATTTTATAACAAATACATATAAAGATATACATCCAAGACCCAGGCCAATCTGAAAAAGATCATTTTCCATCTTGACCTGGCCGGGGATCGAACCCGGTCACTCCGTGTCGCCGGCTGGCGTGTTGACCGCTGCGCCACGGAGCTAGTCCATTTTCATATTCGCTTTAGAACTAAACTATTTAGTTTTAAAGCGAATATTTAATTTCATACATTATAAATATATTAGCCTGACTAATATTATAAATGCGAAAGTGAGTTTGTTTGTTTGTTTTTTTGTTACGCTTTCATGTTGTAACTACTGAATCGATCATCATGAAGTTTTGCATACACGTTATCTAGGGTACGGAGAAGGACATAGGGTACATTTTATCCCGGAAAAAATTACTGTTCCCGAGTGATCGACATTGACGTGGGCGGAGCCGCGGGTGAAAGCTAGTGTCCCTTTATATTTAAAATATATCTTGGCTTAAAAAAACTTACCTATGAAGATTTGGAGATCACTTCATAGTATTTTTTGACAGTTTTCAAACAATACACACTTAAACAGACACACACACACACGGTACAAGTATTTTATTACTTATAAGTAGGCTCCAACATCTGTCTATAAATTGTAAACAATTTACCTAAATAAATAAATTTATTTTATTTTTTTAATAGTAAGATATATTATTGCATAGATTTAAAAAAAAAAATTTCGTCTATTGCCTAGTTTAGAATTTTGCGTCCAATCCAAAGCTCACTCCAAATATCTCTAGAGTAATAAACCGACTAACGAGATGTAATTAATTACATGATTCTTGTAAACAGCCTTTGTAGGATAAGAGCGAATATTCCTCGTATTTTCGGCAACATTTTCTAAATTAAATTAAAAAGAAATACGCTCTCAGATTGTATTAGAATTACAGTCTAATTATCTTGGCTTTTGAAGTTCTGTAGACGGATATCGTAAATATGTTTGGTAGCTAGTAGACCGGGGGCCGGTGGCAGGACTTCCTACCTCATAAGATACCCGAATGAGACTAGAATGTAGTGAAAGTAGGTGCTTTGGAGGTGGGGGCCAGGTAGGGTTGCCACTCCCTAACCTGGAAGAACCATAAAAAAAAGGTGTCGAAAACGTCAATTTTGGCCAAAACTTATCTCATCAGATACTCGAACGGGAGTTTGACGTAGTGAAAGATATCCTTATGGAGAGGTGAACCAGATAAGGTTGCCTGCGGCAACCCTGGAAGAAGTCCAAGTTCAGCCACCCTGAAGGGGGCGATTTTTCATGGTAATTTATCTCATAAGATACCTCAATGAAACTAGTGCTCGATGTTAGTTCTGAGGGTCGGGACTGCGAATAAAATAGGTTGCCTGCGGCAACCCTGGAAGAACCCATGTTCAGGCACGTTTAAGACGTGGAATTTGAAAATTAAAGTAATAAAAAAAACTCGGAACCGTATCCAAAAGCACTGCAGGATTACGATCGTAACATTATTTTTAACCGACTTAAAAAAAAATAGGTTTTCAATCCAATGTTCAATATATTCTCTAAAACTTTTAATTGCATTGTAACTAATATTAACTGATGTTTCATATTACATTTAATTTAGTGTAAGTTTCATCAAAATCGGTTCAGTAGTTTTCGAGATATAGGCTTATACGTATAACTGTGCAATTTTTTTTAATCTCATATAGTACATTAATGAAACTAGTGCCCGATGTTAGTTCTGAGGGTTCGAACTGCGAATAAACTAGGTTTCCTGCGGCAACTCTGGAAGAACCCATGTTCAGGCACATTTAAGACGTGGAATTTGAAAAGAGAAAGTAATAAAAAAAATCTCGGAACCATATCCAAAAGCACTGAAAGATTACGATCGTAATGTTATTTTTAACCGACTTCAAAAAAATAGGTTTTCAATCCAATGTTAAATTTATTCTCTAAAACTTTTAATTGCATTGCAACTAATATTAATTGATGTTTCATTTTGTATTGGATAACTTATATTTAACTACCCACATATGTTCATAATAATTATAATAAATATGTCTGTAGTCTAGGATAAACATTTCAACACAATTGTTTTTTGTTATGAAATAAATGAATTGAATTCAATTCACATTATATTTGATTTAGTGTAAGATTCATCAAAATTGGTTCATTAGTTCTCGAGGTATAGGCTAATATGTATAACTGTGCCATTTTTTATCTCATATAGTACATGAATGAAACTAGTGCAGGTTGTTAGCACTGACGATCCTGTATATGAATAATTGCCAATCCGTAATCTGGAACAATCCAAGTTCGAGGATGAACTTGGACTGTTCCAGGTTACGGATTTATACGTGGAATTTGAAAATTAATCATTTAAAAAGGAAGTTGGAATCATATTCAAAAGCAATGCGAGGTTAAGATTGCGATGCTTTTCAACCGACTTAAAAAAAGTGAGGTTATCTTTTCCATAGCCTATTGGTTATGTTAATTTTACTTGTTTTATATTATTTTGGTTTAACTTGTTGCCAGTTGCATTAAACTAGGCTAGTAGTTTTCGAATTATAAACAAATACGTCTTAGTGTAACCTTTTAGCTTATACGCAACATTTGTCTCCGTGATAAATCAACTTTCTATGTCTACAGAGGCAATAAACGATATAAGAGCTTTTCAGACATTATTCTCGCCACACCTGGTGTTGCGAATAAGTTTAACAACTGGCGAGTAGAAGCAGATCTGCTACCTTTGCCTGATCATAGAGCCATGACCATGGAACTGGTATATGTGAATTAAATGATACACAACAATCCCCCCAAAATACTAGTACAAGGAAATACCAAACAGCGAAAGCTAACTGGACTATATTTAAAAAGAATGTTAGAGGAAAAGTCCTAGCAGATCAAATAACCCAGTACTCAATCAGCCGTATTAAAGATAGGGAAGGCCATGATGACCTGGTGGCCAGATACTCGGAGATTGTAACAAGGGCTCGCGAAGCATCGATTCCCAAACTTAAGCCTAAAACGAAGTGTAAATTAATAAAGTGGTGGAACCCGCTACTGGCTGAGATGAAAGCTGTTAAAAGAAAGAGAATATCTGAGAACGGCTTATAGGATTGTGAAAGCGTGTGGACTGGTGGACAGACTAATGAGAAATCCAGACGGAAGCGGCCTTTTGTGTCCAGAAAAGTCCGCAGAACTGCTGGCTGAAACCTTTTATCCAACCGACACATAGGCGAGGCTTCTTGAGTCATTGCTTAGAATGACTCAAAAAGCCTCGCAGCGATACGAGAAGAAGCCGAAAACATTGTACGGGCCCTGGATACCGAAACGCTCATCTCGATGCAATGTAACCGTTTCGTATGTACGAGCTTCTTACAGTGTTGAATGGAATGAGCCCAAGAGAGGCCCCGGGACATGATGGCTTCACAGCTAATATCTGCACCCATGCACTTATGGCTTGTCCCGAGGTTATGCTTGCCCTATATAACGCATCCTTACGCCTCGGATATTTCCCCAGAACCTGGAAAAGAGCTGTTATAAAAACAATACCCAAACCCGGTAAGGAGGACTACTTCGCACTCACAATCGTAAAGGAAGCCTAAAACGGGAAACAGATGGCATTAGTCATATCACTGGACATTGAAGGGGCATGCGACGGGTTGGAGAGGTCTCATTGATGTTTATGAGTTTTGTTTTTTATCTTGTATTGCCTAAGTCGCCTCTTACGACATCCATGGGAAGATTTGAAGTGGTCCTATTCTACTCTGCCGGAAACTACACGGCTATCGTAAACCACACGGCTAAAAACTGTATAATAGAAGGCAAACATAACCATTTTGATTCGAAAAGAAGAAGATTGGGACTGGGTATGGAGTTGACACATGAAAATACATTGAAAGCATTTGCAGACAACCGACTAAGGGAAACGCTGTTGGACTACTGTAGACGAGTCATACGATGTGTGGCCCGGGCGAACCGGGAAAAACATTTATTGTTTATATATAAATAATTAACATAACCAATAGGTTATGGAAAAGAAAACCTCACTTTTTTGAAGTCAATTAAGAACCATCGCAATCGTAATCTCGCCTATTATTATATTATATATTAAATATGGTTTCAACTTCTTTTTTAAATGATTAATTTTCAAATTCCACGTATAAATCCGTAACCCGGAAGAATCCAAGTTCATCCCCGAACTTAGATTGTTCCAGGTTACGGATTGGCAACCTATTTTATTCATATACAAGATCGTCAGTGCTAACATCGGGCACTAGTTTCATTCATGTACTATATGAGATTAAAAAAAAAGGCACAGTTATACGTATTAGCCTATATCGCGTGAACTACTGAACCAATTTTGATGGAACTTACACTAAATCAAATATAATATAAAACATCAGTTAATATTAGTTACAATGCAATTAAAAGTTTTAGAGAATATATTGAACATTGGATTGAAAACCTATTTTTTTTGAAGTCGGTTAAAAATAATATTACGATCGTAATCCTGCAGTGCTTTTGGATATGGTTTCGAGATTTTTTTTATTAGTTTAATATTCAAATTCCTCGTCTTAAATGTGCCTGAGCATGGGTTCTTCCAGAGTTGCCGCAGGCAACCTATTTTATTCGCAGTTCGGACCCTCAGAACTAACATCGGGCACTAGTTTCATTCCTGTACTATATGAGATTAAAAAAAATTGCACAGTTATACGTATTGGCCTATATCTCGAAAACTACTGAACCGATTTTGATGGAACTTACACTAAATCAAATGTAATATGAAACATCAATTAATATTAGTTACAATGCAATTAAAAGTTTTAGAGAATATATTAAGCATTGGATTGAAAACCTATTTTTTTTTAAGTCGGTTAAAAATAATGTTACGATCGTAATCCTGCAGTGCTTTTGGATACGGTTCAGAGTTTTTTTTTATTACTTTAATTTTCAAATTCCACGTCTTAAACGTGCCTGAACATGGGTTCTTCCAGGGTTGCCGCAGGCAACCTATTTTATTCGCAGTCCCGACCCTCAGAACTAACATCGGGCACTAGTTTCATTGAGGTATCTTATGAGATAAATTACCATGAAAAATCGCCCCCTTCAGGGTGGCTGAACTTGGACTTCTTCCAGGGTTGCCGCAGGCAACCTTAGCTGGTTCACCTCTCCATAAGGATATCTTTCACTACGTCAAACTCCCGTTCGAGTATCTGATGAGATAAGTTTTGGCCAAAATTGACGTTTTCGACACCTTTTTTTTTATGGTTCTTCCAGGTTAGGGAGTGGCAACCCTACCTGGCCCCCACCTCCAAAGCACCTACTTTCACTACATACTAGTCTCATTCGGGTATCTTATGAGGTAGGAAGTCCTGCCACCGGCCGCCGGTCTATAGGTAGAGTATTTTTTGGATTATATACCGAAATTCGGGAACAGTCCCTAAAGAGTAAAAACGGGACTTTATTAATATAACTGCGCTGTCCGCCTGTCTTTCTGTCCGTCTGTCTGTCTGTCACCAGACTGTATCTCATGAACCGTGATATTAAGACAGTTGAAATTTTCACAGTTGAGACAGTTGTTTCCGGCACAGTGGAATAGGACTACTCCAAGTCTTCCCGTGGATGTATTAGAAGGCGACTTAGGAAATATGAGCTAAATTCCGGCAGATTAAAATAAGACCACTCCAAATCTTCCCGTGGATGTCGTAAAGGCGACTTAGGAAATATGAGCTAAACAAAGCTTATAAACATCTGTGAGACCTCTCCAACCCGTCTGGCCAGCGTGGAGAGTGTAGGCCAAGTCCTCTGACTGCGCTGGCCAAGTATGGCTCTAGTAGTACAGAGAGGATCGTGCTCCTGTAGTGGAGACTAAAAAAAGACCTGATGATGATGTATTTTTGTTGCCACAATTACAACAAATACTAAAAAACAGAATAAAATAAATATTTAAGGGGGCTCCCATACAACAAACGTGATTTTTTTTTGTTCGATACTGACAACGGCAACAGGTAGACGTTTGAAATATTCACAGAATATTTAATTATACATTTACTTAAAAAATAAATAATTTAAATAAAATTAATATTCATGCAACGGATATGATTTTTTTGCCGTTTTTAATAGATTGTGTTACGGAAACCTTCCTGCGCGAATCCATCTTGCACTTGACCGGTTTTTTATAATTAAGGAACTAGGCTCTTATCTTCTCCCTTTAATAAATTAATATAAAAACAAATCACAAAGATGGAGCTAGCCCCAAAGTAAGTTGAAGACGTGTTAAAGAATAGTAATAAATATATGTAAACATCCAAAGCCCAAGCCAATCTAAATTTTTCCACCTTGACCTCACCGGGATTCAAACCTCAGACCTCCGGTATGGTAGCCGAGGATGACCACTAGGCCGCCGAAGTCGTTAAAATCAAAGTTTGTACTATTAATATACACCAAAGAAGCATATGTACAACCTATTGCAGTAATAAGGCTTTACAGCGAGCGGCCCCAGAAATCGGCATGAATTATTAAACGGGTCAAAGTCAAAAATTCCGCGCCGCACCGACTAACTTTTAAATCCAGCCACTTAAAACTTGCGGGAAATTCCAAACCTGTAAACAAGTCGCCTAAGACCTTAGTTATGAATTCTGGATGAATTCTGAATGCCAGCGTGCCTTGGTTTACTATATTTTTTTACTGAGTTTGATGAACAGAGAAAAGGTTTGATATGCAAAGTTTTGTATATTTTCTTCTGGTTTCACTGTCTGTTTTTCTGATTATTTTTGCAGCTGTATTTTTTTATGATTTAGGACGGCAAATTAACAAGCGAGTCATCGGCAACACCAGGGTGTAACGAGCATTGCCGGCCCCTCGAGGAGTTTTGGAAAGGACATGGTGAGGAGGAAATGAAAGGGTGGCGAAGGAAGGGCCTCCGGCTCTCTCAATAACTAAACAAAGCATAGAAGCCGTAAAACTTCTACTCCAACGTCGGTTTTCTGTAAAAGTGTGGTGCTTTCCCGGACGAGCCGGCCCATTCATGCTACTAGAAAAATGATTTTTGCTAGTATCGTGGGTCTACCACGACTAAAAATTCTATCCAGCTTCAATATTTGAGATCCAATAAGTTATCTTTTAGTCTTGGCAATCCTATTCTAACTTTTGGGCTTGGGGGCTACATGGGCTACATGTAAAATTCTAGTTGTTTTAAATTTTCAAATTGCCGAAAGGGTGGATATATTTTTAGTTGTTCACTGATTCACAAAGGTTGCTATGTTTATAATTAGTTATAATTAAATTTAATCAATCATATCTATTCTATTACCTTGGAATCAAATCTGTAATGATAGAATAAATTCAGGAAATAAATAAATAAATAGTTTCGAATACAGCGTTGATTATTGTGTTAAATTAAGCTATTAAAACATTTCTTTACCAAAATCTGTGTCATATACAAAACATTCTTGCCTTTAGAAAGCATCTTGCCAGAATGGTCAAAGATAGCAGCGGATAGAGACGAGTAGAGTGGGAAACCTTTGGCCAGCCGTGGGACACAAAATCTATAGGCTATAACAAAATCTAAGAATCATGTTCGTACAGTAAAAACGTTTGTGTTTAACTTACGTCGCAGTAAATAGGCTTAACAGCAGCCCTCGAAAACCAGAGTGAATGATTAAAGGCCAAAGATAAAAATCCGCACCGCGCCGTCCAACGTTTGTATTCGGCCACTTTAAATTAGCGAGAATTCCTAATCTGTAAACAAGTCACCAAAGACTTCAGTTATGAATTCTGAATGCCAGCGTGCCTTGGCTTGATGAACATCGTGTAAATGTACCCTCGACGTTCCCTTAAAGGGGTGACTCAGACTTTCAATATGAACAACTTTTATTATGGGACAAATGTTGCGAACTCAAAAAGAATTCCGCCCCTTCCATTGAAAAGAGATTTGCCGCCGCAATTTTTATTGAGTTCCCAGCATTGTTCCCATAGGAAAAGTTGTTCATATTGATGGGCTGAGTCACGTCGATGGTCAATTTACACGTTGTTTATTTTCAGAGTTTTATAAACACACAAAGGCTCCAAATAACTACGACCAAGGCCACCACTATTCAAAGAACCTTCTCTATATAGGCGGAGTGAAAGACTCCGCCAAATTTAATTAAATTTGTTCATCACTCCAGCGGTATTTGAAATCCAATTATTTTGTCTTTTAGCCCATTGTCCTTGGAATAACCTGATCAACTGCCCTTTTCAACCCTTTTTTATACTTTTTGGCTACGTTAGCTATACATAAAATTGGAGTATCCGATGCAGCGTTGATTATTATTTAAAATTTCGATATTACAACTTTTGTTTACTGAAATCTGTGTCGTAAATGAAAAAAACTAAGAATCAAGTTAGTACAATAAAAACGGTTCAACCAACGTCATAGTAAATAAGTTTTTGGTTTTGAGCCATTGTGGTCCTCATGTCACATCTCCTCTCGTGCCCTTCATGTCCCCACTAAAGCTGACCTCTGTAAAGCTTCAGACAGAGCTATAAGGGTGGCGTAATATTATCATCATTTCGTGTAGGCGACATAGTCAATCAACCATGCACACCCTGGTGTCAAATTTCTTCTGGACCGCCTCTCTGCCTTTGACGTGGTTCCTTTAACGACTACCAGATAGCAGCCATGATCAACAATCAACAATCTTTATTATCAGATAATCAGGTGATACGAGCCTGCAATGTCCTAACCAAACTGCAAACAACTAAACAAAGTATGCTTCCCGTGGGAATCGAACCCACGACCCCTGGGTCTACAGCCAAACGCCTTAACCACTGGACCACGGAGGTTGTCATAAATGAAAAACTAAGAATCAAGTTATTATTATTATTATTCTCTTTATTTATTTAATTTCTTAGGTCTAGGTTTTTATAAAACTTTATAAAGTAAAATATAAAAAAATATCATACAAAAAATACAACTTTTATAAAAACCTAATCCTAGAGGTCTGCCAGCAGCGGGGCAGGGCTCAAGCTACCGACAGTTAAGGCTACAGAAAGAGAAACCTCCTGACGATGCGCGCAGTGTCCAGGAGTACTGCCTTCTGTATCTGACCCTTGATCCAGCTATCTAGCGAGAGCCTCTTGAGGTGTTGATCGAGGCTCTTCGCTATAAGACCGTTCACTGAAACGACTATCGGGACAATGATCGTCAAATCCACATCCCACATAGCGGTCACCTCGTGGGCCAAGTCTAGGTATAATTATGTATATAAACGGGACTTAACACGAACCTTTTTATTATTTGTTTCCGTTGACGTTTCAATGGAGTTACATCCATCGTGGTCGCAACGAGACTGGAGTACTGCGGTGTCATCTTGTGGTGGTGGACGCAGTTTCACTAATAATTTTTGATAATTTCACTACCCACATAAAGTTTTGTTTTTAGGCATTAGCCCCGGTACACACTACACTAACAGTGTCCGACTTTTTGTTTAACTCCGGACGACGCGGTTTAATTTTGGCAATCACTGGATTCCATGCTGATGATAATTTGTATCCGTCTTCTCTGTTGAAATTTTTAAACTTTTTAATTTCTACAGCTTCCCGTACTATCCTCTTGTAATAGTGCCGGTCAGTGGATAATATTTTAGGCTGGTGTAATTCAATCCAGTGGTTGCAGTTGGTGTCCATAAGATGTTCAGCAATGGCGGACTTACTGGTCTGGCGATTCTTTACAGCTGCGATATGTTCTTTGACCCTTTCTGCTATGGTCCGCTTAGTCTGTCCGATGTAAGAACTCCCGCAGCTGCAATCTATTTTGTAGACACCTGGCGTCTGGTACGGAATAACATCTTTCGGTGAACGTATATGCATTGTTACTTTGGAGTACGGAGTGTATACAGCCTTAATGGAGTAATTTCGTAGTGCCGCTCCAACTTTATCCGTAACTCCTTTCACATACGGCAAAAATACTGGTTGTCTGTCCACCTCAGATTTTCTTAAGCCCCGCTTGCGTCGACTATGTGCTTCTCTCACCTCATAGCCATTCAATTTTAGTACCTTCTGTACATGCTCAAGTTCTTCTTTCACATGCTCAGGGTCACAGAGGTCCTGTGCTCGTCGCTTAAGCGTTGACACGACAGATTGAAGATGACGAGGATGATGATGTGAGGTAGCATGTAGATACCTGTCAGTGTGTGTCGGTTTTCTTTAGACAGAGTGAGCCAAGGAGCCATCGGATCTCACCATTAATTTGACGTCCAAGAAAGCTAATGACCTGTCAGTCTCCACTTCATACGTGAACTGTATCTTAGGGTGAATGGAATTTAGATGAGTAACATATTGCTCCACTTCATGTGTACCACCCTTTATAATGCAGCAAACGTCATCAACGTACCTTATCCAACAACGTATAATCTGTGGTCCGGTGGTAAGGGCTTTCTGCTCCATATGTTCCATCCAAATATTGGCAACCACTGGGGCCACTGGACTTCCCATAGCCACGCCATCAATTTGGAGGTAGTATTGGTCGTTATATAAAAGGTAACTGGTGTTTAAACAGTGTTCCAGTAGAACAATATATTTATCTGACAGATCATTCCTCTCAAGGAGTTCCTTGATCACCATCATACAATCCTTTATCGGAACATTGGTGAAGAGTGACTCAACATCATAGCTCACCATCATTTCGTCCGGTTCCAATTTTAACTCTTGAATAATGGTGATAAAATGGCGTGAATCTTTCACGTACGACGCTGTCTTACCCACAAGTAAACTAAATAAACAACAACATAACTAAATAAACTTGAGCGACTTCAAAATCTCTGCATAAGGTTTATATTTGGACTACGTAAATATGACCACGTCTCCAACTTCCGTAAAGAACTCAAGTGGCTCCCTATCCGTCGTCGCCGTGATTGGCATATCCTTTCTCTTTTATATTCTATCCTTTTCAATCCATCATGTCCTCCTTATCTCAGGGAACGGTTTGTATTTCATAGTGAAACACAGTCCAACCACATTCTCCGTAGCTCTAATAATTTCAGACTTCGAGTACCTGCCCACACTTCTGACTTCTATTCCAAGTCCTTTACAGTACAGGCTATCAGACTCTGGAACTCCCTGCCACCTGCTATTCGACGCGCTCAAACTTTGGCAAACTTCAAATCTTTAACCAAATCTTATCTCCTTTCTCTTCAATAACGCTGCCTGATTTCTCAACCCCTCTGCTCAGATATGTATAGTACTATTTTTATTATTTCCGTATTGGACTTGTATGTATGTAGTATGTATGTATGTATGTGTATATGTGTATATGTATGTATATGTTTATATTTATATATGTAAGATAGTAATTATTATAAAAATCAAAAATTTCTTGTTTTATTAATTATCTGTTACTTTCTGCGCCACCTGTATTTTTGTTTATAAAAGTTTCCATCTCTTCAAGGGTTGTCTGGAAGAGATTGCTTAAAGCGATAAGACCGCCCCTTGTACAACTTTATATACCTAAAATAGTTTCAAATAATGTATCCAAATTGGTGCAATAAAGAATATTTCATTTCATTCATTCATTATTTCATTTCAAGTGGTTGAAGTACTGATGCAACGTGTTTCGCTAACTCATATGTAGGCGAATTAATCTGGCTGACTATTGGTCGTAGCGGCACGTTGTTTTTATGCACTTTCGGTAAGCCATATAGTTTCGGTGGTTGTACTACCTTCGGCGAATAAAGACGGTGGAAATCGTCGTCCGTAAATAGCTCCCTCATTTGCTTTGATCAAAGATCTTGTACTACGTATTACACGGGCAGTAGGGTTGTATTTGACGGGTTTGTACACGTTTTTGTCACTCAGCAGTGTCTTTATCTTGCCCGTATAGTCATCAGTACCCATTACTACGGTGGCGTTGCCTTTGTCGGCTTTAAGCACTAAAATATCATCCCTTCCTTTTAATGCTCTCAAGGTTCGTGTTAAGTCCCGTTTATATACATAATTATGTGTTTAAAGCGCGAAAGTTTAAAAAACAAGTCTAGGTACTTAGTAAGTTTGTCCTTCTCAGCCTTCACAAGGTTCTCGTCATGCGGGATGGTGATATCGATGAGCATTGCCTGGCGCGTCGATCGATCTGTTAGCACGATGTCAGGCTTATTGGCAACCGTAATAGTCCTATCCGTGATTACAGATCGATCCCAATAGAGCGTGGCACGACCATTTTCGAGAACCGGCATTTGTGTGTACTTATAGTACGGCACCTCGGAATCCACAAGCTCATAACGAAGAGCAAGTTGCTGGTGGATAATTCTGGCTACAAGGTTATGTCTGTGCAAGTCCTTTCCATTAGCCAGATGAGAACAACCGGAGATAATATGCCTGAGTGATTCGCCAGGTCGGCGGCATGCTCGACTAATGTCGACCGTACCGTCCTTCAGGATATATCTCCGATAGTTGTTCGTCATCATGACTTCGTCTGCAATTGCACAAGCAAAACCCTCGGTTTCTCCAAAGAGGTCACCAAATCGTAGCCAGTTTACCGACGCGAGCAGATCTACATCAGGCCCTGTTAAGGCCCGGTAGAACCGCCCGTGCAGCTCCTTGCTCTTCCATATATCCCTGCGGTCTTCGGTGCTCAGCACCGTTGGTCTGTGCCAGTTCTCGCTTGCTAAGGAGAGCGGTGTAAAGCTCCTATCTACTGCAACAACGTCGCGATGCATCCCACACTCATTTATAAGGAAATAATCCCTAAGACTGTACACCTCGCGGTTATGGAGAGTCTTGGCGTTCAAAAATCCACGACCTCCACACTTACGTGGGATGTACAGTCTCATAACGGATGAGCGTGGGTGAAGCAAGCGATGCGCTGTCAGCTGTTGACGGACCTTCCTATCCAGGGCATCTAACTCAGTTTGGGTCCATCTTAGTATGCCAAAGGAGTAAGTGAGTAGGGGCATTACCCAGGCATTGAAAGCGCGTACCTTATTACCACCTGACAAAAGACTTTTAAGTACTTTTGTCAGTCGACAAAAGAAACGCTCTTTCATCGCCTGCTTTTTGTTCCCATCCACAATACTCAAAGACTGTGACATACCAAGATATTTGTAAGTTTCCTCCTCCGCGAGAGATCTGAGGGACATTATCTCAGAAAGTTGTAAATTTGTTGAATTTACAACTTTTCCCCGTTGGACATGCATGACAGCACATTTATCTACACCAAACTCCATCCTGATAGAACTACTGAAATCTCTTGTGATATTCAATAGCTCCACCAGGTCAGAGGGATTTGGTGCAAATAATTTTAAGTCATCCATGTATAACAGGTGAGAAACAATCTCCCCGTCACTTCGGAGGCGGCAGCCTAGTCTTGAATCCCTCAGTAGGTTGCTGAGGGGGTTCAAAGCCAGACACAACCATAATGGACTCAAACTGTCGCCCTGGAAAATGCCTCGCAGGATCCTTATCAAGTCCATCGGATCCGAGGAGCCATTTCCTTTACCTGGCTGACAGAGGACCGTGGTCCATTGTCTCATACACGTGCCAAGAAAGGATCTTAAAGTTGTATTAACTTTATACAACTCTAAGACCCTCTCTAGCCATGAATGAGGCACTGAATCATAGGCCTTTTTATAGTCAATCCAGGCAGTTGAAAGGGCTGCCTTTTTCCGTTGAACTTGCTTGCAGATGGTCATGTCTATGAGGAGGAGCTCTTTAGTACTACGGGACCCAACCCTACATCCATTTTGAGAGGAAGCCATGATTTTGTTCACAACTATGTGCTGGTTAATTTTCGCTCTCAAGATGGATGTAAGGAGCTTGTAAAGAGTTGGCAAGCATGTGATAGGTCTAAAATTCTTGGGATCCGTGGTACTACCGGATTTATAGAGCAGGAAGGTGATTTCTGTCGTAAGGAAAGAAGGTAGGGAACCAAGCTCGAGAGCTTGTTGAAATTGTGTGGCCAAACGTTCATGTGAGCTTCGAATCCACTTTATCCAGAAGTTGTGCAATCCATCCGCCCCAGGACTTTTCCAGTTCTGCGCCGTACGAATCGCACAACTTATGTCATCGGGGCTGATAGTTACAGCCCCCATGGACTCGATAGGCTCACATTCACGTTCAACCACTGTCATCCAATCACTCTCGGTGTGTTCGACTGGCACCGACCAAATACTACGCCAGAAATTATTCATAGCAGTAGCATTCGGCAGCTGCCCGTCGATCACACATTGTTCAGTTCCCTCCCACTTCCTGTACACCTTCCTTTGGTCACTTTGGAAGAGCCGATTTAGCTGGAATCGTTCCACACGCTCTCTGTAGCGGCGAATACGTCCCGCCCACGCATAGACTTTCTGCTTCAGGAAGTCAATGCGTTCCGTAACACAGGCAATGTAGTCGCTGGGTCTAATACCAGTACCCGCAAATGCCTGGTTTACGAAACGCATGACACGGGGGCGATTATTGCCCTCTCTGAAGCATATTAGCTTTGCAATGAGAGTCCTGAATATGCTGATACGTCGCTCAATCCGCTTTTGCCATGCAGGGACACCGCCGACGGGCCGAGCTGCATAGTCAACGTCAGGAAACTTGACTCGAGCAACCCGACACGCCGCAATGGCCCCACAGTACAAGATTGAGTGCGTATCAACAAGATCTTCACTAGCCTCTAAATACGGGGCACGGAGCAGATCATTCAGGGCTCCCATTAGCGCCAAATTGCGTCTATTCGTAGGCAGACGAGGTATACGCGGCCTAGAGTCCGATGTGGCGCGATACTGCATGATCGTCTCCCCCAAAGTCCTCCTCAAGTGCTCATGGGCCTGGGTACTTACGCTTATGGTCACACTGTTCCCCCCATCAGCACTATGGACATCATCATTCATTGGCTGAGTCCTAATAAATGGACCCGCCAAAACAGCTGACGTGTCCCGTGCCATGGTGGGAGCCGTGCGAGCAGGTAGCGCCTCCAGTCGTAGCCGATCAAGCACAGAGTCATCCAGCCGTTTGCACCGTTGAATGACACGCACTTGATCCGATAGTCGCTGTGCGGAAACGGTGATGGCTGGCTCAAGGACCTGAAACAGAGCCAACATCCGATCACGTTACGCAGTCATGTTGGTTTCCCCCTCTGTAGCCTCATAATAGGCGCGCATGCAGTTCTCATTATTTCGTTGAGTCCATCGCATGTGACGCACTACACCACCGGTAGCGGGAGCCGGGCGCGGGGCAGGTTGCCTCGCAGGCCCCAAGCGTGCCGGCAGCGGGGGTCGTCCACGTCGCGCAGGTGGTGGCGGCGGCGCGGCCGACGGCCCGCGCTCGTCGTCGCTCGACTCGCTGGTGCCGGGTGCGGTGGCGAACTCGTCACCCGACGATGTTGGCGAGGAGCTGGACGACGACGCGGGTGGAGGTGGAGGGCGTGCGACTTGTTCCGCTTGATGTTTTTGGGATCTTGTAATCATTTTACAATTTCTTTGTGTTTTCTTGTGTCAAATGTATGACAATCATGTCATGACAGATGAATTGTATTTGCAGTTTTAGTTTTTGAAAAAATATTATGATATCTGACATTGTTGATGGTAAATATATATATTTTAATGTATAATTGTGTCTGTTCACTGTTTATTATCTATTGATTATGTATCCAAAAACTTAATTATTATTATTATTATTACAAGCCGTTAATGTCCCAATGCTGGGCAAACTAAGAATCAAGTTAGTACAATAAAAACGTTTGTGTTCAAAACCTACATCACAGAATCGAACCCCCACCCCTGGGTCTGCAGGCAAACGCCCTAACCACTGGACCACGGAGGTAGTTATAGGCGTTCTATTAAAAGGACAAAATATAGTTTTGAGCCAGTGACACAAAAATAAGAAGTAAATAGACTTTACAACGGCCTCTGGAATCCGGAATGAATTATTAAACAGACCAAAGACAAAAAATCCGCACCTCACCGTCCAACTTTTGAATCCGGCCACTTAAAACTTGCGGGATTCCAAATCTGTAAACAAGTCGACTAAGACCTTAGTTATGAATTCTGAGTGCCAGTGTGCCTTGACCTGATATATATTTTGACTGAGTTTGATGAACGGAAAGGTTTTAGTTGCAAAGTTTTGTATATTTTAACTCGTTTGACTGTCACGTCAGGTGTAATGCTTTCCAGCTTCCTTCTCCACTTTGTACCCAAGGGGTTAAAACGGGACCCTATTAATATCGCTCCGCTGTCCGTCTGTCTGTCTGCCCGTCTGTCACCAGGCTGTAACTCATGAACCGTGATTGTTAGAAAGTTGAAATTTTCACAGATGAAGTATTTCAGTTGCCGCTATAACAACAAATACTAAAAAATAGAAGAAAATAAATAGTTAAGGGGGCTCCCATACAACAAACGTGATTTATTTTGCTCATTTTTGCTCATAACGGCTTGAAATATTCTGTGAAAATTTTTAAATGTGGCCTAAAGATCATAATAATAGTGAAATGAAAAAATGAAATGAAATAAAAAATGAAATTCTTTATTTGCTAGGGTTATACATACAATGATGATTATCCGCCTATTCGTGATGGGTTGCGATGCTGCCGTTGCCGTTTTTATAGATAACGGTACGGAACCCTTTGTGCTTCTATTCTTATTAAACACTTGTTATGCAAATGGATTTTGTTTGGAAAAGGTAATTGCCCATTCCCGGTTTCGCCCCTTAAAAACGCGTATGAGCTTGAAATAAAATTCAAAATTAGTCAATTATTTTTTTATTTAATATATATAAATTATGAGGAAAATCTTTGTGGGGTTTTAATTTTTATTGAATTGGTATTTTTACCAATATTTTCCGTTCAACTGAGTTTACAAAGACACTGAAGCGTATGTGCGATAATGAAAGATAATAAAATAATATGCGGTGTTATGAAATACTGGGTAAGTATGTACGTTTTTAACTTAAACTAGATTTTATTATTCTATACAATTATTCTACATAATAAATATCTGTAATCAAAAGCAGTATTGCTTTCATTGACAAAACTGCTTGCACAGGTAGTATTTTAAACATTCTTCGTAAACGTAGGTAATCGGCAAAAACGCTAGAAGCCATCATTACCTACATCGAGTTTAAAAAATAAACTGCCAACCTATGCAAGTCTGTCATCTGTCAATAATCAAATGGATTGGCGGTTTCAAGGCGGTTTAGTTTTTTTAATCTTTACATTATTAGTAAACTGAATGCAAGTAATCTTAGTATGTAACGTAGTGCTGATGAGAAAGTTCTAAAAAACTCTGTTATAATATTCCTTGGTCCATGGTTATAATACTTATTTTGTGAATTTGGAGAACGTTTCTCTGCTTCTGCTAAAACATCCTCCAGCACCAAGTTGAAGATGTTACAGATGTTATGCTCAGTATATTAAACTCTTGGATTAACCCAGCAATTGTAAGTATCTACCTACATAAGAAAAAAAGATAACCTGTATTTACATAGATGCTAAAAGAAAATACGTACCTAGAAGGTATTATTTAAATTACTCTCTTGTTGACCTACATGATTGGCTTATGAGTAAATTACTTTCACTTGAATATATATAGTTCATTCGAGTAATTGACTTGTTTTTATTATATGAATGTATATGAGACACCATAAACATAAGTGTGCTCTTTAGTCTAAATGAATACATCTATTTATTTCTTTTTTTAGGTATCTGAAGACAGCTGTATTTGTGAAGAATGTTTTCATATACTACAAAATATATTAACAAACTATTCAAGTGGTGATTTTGTTCAGCGAACATATGGCCACCAGCAAGTATGACTTGAATGTGGAACATCAATATTGAGAGTCTAAATACATAATGTTTCTTTAGGCAGTTCAAAGAGGGCCCTCATACCTATTAAACAGGTATGTAACATTCATAAAGCATGTATACACATATTATTTTGATATATAAAAATCAACAAATCTAAGATTATAAAAATCGGTTCACCCATTCATAAGTTATGGGTGTTCAAACAAACCCGATATAATATATAGAACAAACCCCGTTGTTTTATATGTATATTAAGATTTAATAAATGAATGAAAATAAATAAAGATATGAGTTTTAAAAAAATAACCTTCCCAATAATTAGACTAGTTATATGTTAAAATAATTTTTCATGGTCTATTAGTTCTAGCGATTTCAAACATGAAAATTATGATGTGAATTTCAAGATGTACTGCTGGAATTATATTAAAACTTATTATGATTTTCAGGTACATCAACTAGAGAAGCCTGTCTACAGTGTTGGACTAACGCATACAGAAGTGTGAGATGTCATGCTCAGGTTGATCAATATAGCCAACCTCATGAAAGTGCCGATGTCACTATGTCTTCTGCAAGAAGCTCCAGAGAGTCATCAATTCTGGTGCCAAATCCATTACCAAACTCGCTGGCTATTGTCTAGTGGGTACAAGAACAGTGGGTTGCTGTGCCCACATAATGGCTACTTCAAAGGCATTTACTCTGGCTATATTTTATATGAAGATTATGAATAAATATGTTGAATAGATTAAAACACTATTTCTTCTTTCCCTTGCAATATTATTTTACTATGTAGTCAGTCTTCAGAATCCCTAAATATTAATAATTCTATTACTTCCATCATCATCTGACTGTTTTTTCCGGTTAGCCAATATTATGACTCCATTACTGCTGTAAAAACTTTTTACGGTTGACGGCCTGGCTGACCCCATCCCTCCTTAGGTATTTCCTCATCATACTTAGCTAATGCCCACGGCTTCACACGCGTAAAAAGCCTATGGTACGCTCGCTAGTACTATTACTTATTCTGTGCCTATGGCAGAATAGGCTCCAGCTCATCATACAAAAATCCCGTAATAGTACATTACTGCAGAGGCCGGGAAGTAAGGGATTGCCGGACGAGTAGAGTTTTCAAGGCCGAGCGTCAGCGAGGCCTTGGCAATAAATACGAGTCCGGCAATCCGTTTCCCGGCAAAGGCATGTATTGTGCTTTTCTCAATAAATGCGAGGGAATAATGAAAAACGTACTACTGGGAATAAATGAGTATAATATATAAAACGATAATAGTATGTACATTTTTAATTTCATATTTGTTTTACGGCATTTGATGTTCTACGCCTTTTCCTTCATATTTTTCAACGTTTTATCAAAGAAATGATAGTATAATTCATTTTGTTGATTCGACGGAGCTTCTGGCGACAATTCCCACGAATCCTCTGGTTTGATCATAGACGACGCAGTAACGCGAGCGACCACCAGCCCGCTATGTCTCTAAATCCGCACCATGACACTTTAGTTAGTCCACTACACTACACATTTATAACACCAAACTACACCAATTTTACATTATAAAGTCCACTAGAAGCAATCTGCAAAACAATCCAAAACAACAACCTCGCTTGCAGTACGCCGAAAATAAATAATAGTACAATCCCGCGTTATTTTCTTTTCTAATTTCAATTGTCATTTCGTGCTAAGGAAACATAGCCCATACAGCCCAGGCATATTTTACCTAAAAAATGTAATACCGTAAAAATCTGCTATCCCGCGTTTTATCTTTTTATTATTGGCATATTTTTGTGTGATTTTACCAACATTTTAATTAAATTATTTTCATATTCATATAACTAATTATATGCTCGATGAGTGCATTTTTTTATAATGTGGTAGCCATTGGCTGTATGACATGTTACATTGTACAAGTTACATAGATTAATTAAAAAGTTTTGAGCAGCGGCCAGGAATGAATTTTCATACTTACTTTCCTGGCCTAGGCCGGTAAAGTATTGCACTAGCCAAGAATTACAAACTTCGTGGCTTCATTTTACTACAATAATGCCTACATTTCCGAGCATGTTTGAGAAAATGTGCATTTTAACGTGAAAGAAGGACAAACGGAATACACTTTCACATCTTTATATATGTATAGATAGTTATATAAGACCAATGGTCATTATTCAGTATTTTTCATATCATTGACCTACTCTTTATTTACAGAACAGTGAAAAGTATGGTAGTATTTTTCTGAGCTATTTTCACAACTGGGGTACCATTTTTAAAAGTGTAACACTCGGCTATGAGCGATTTTTGTATTGAAAAATCACTCGAATACAAGTGTCATAGTTTCAAAAATAGTGCCCATGGATTCAAGCGATTTTTCTATATAGATAACATATGTTATCTCACAGTCATCCGTTCAAAAATAGCCCACTCGAACATAGGAACTAACCTCAAAATCGAACTTTGTTTAATTTTTTTATCAAAAACCCCACAATGTAAAAACATGATTTTTATTTTATTGTATTTCAATTATTAACTACGTTATTCTGTATAATTTTGGATATCATACTGTATTATTTAATGTGGGACGACGGCCCAAAGAGCAGTGGGCATTACCCTTTGTTTGTTTTTCCTGTGTGTAAGTGGCCAAAACTGGTGTCACAATTTAAAAATTGTGACACCAGTTTTGGCTTTGAAGAAATTGGCTTAAAAGCCTTGCCTGGTGCCTTCTGAAGCACGTAAAGATGGTGGAGATTAATAAACTTGAAATTTTTTATTACACATTGATATAGACAAACGAGTTTTAGATTTACAATATAAGATTTTTCGCAGATTTTGTATATTGTATCCGAATAAAAATATTCCTTTTTCTACACTACATACCTTAGTACCTCCAGACAACAAAAGTCAAGCGGTAAAAATACCAACTAAAATTTATCTTCGCTCCAACGTAAGCTCAGAATTTAGGTGTCATTGTTAGACTGGTCTTGGAGTATATTTTTCGGGACCCAACCATATTCCCGAATTTACTCGAACAGGATGCATGTCTACTATTCACTCTTTACGCTCTTTTTTTTTACAGCAATGTACCTGAAATTCTCCGTTGAATTTATTTTTTTATCTTGGTCAGAGTAGCGTCAGTAACCAAAACCAAATCTGGAACAAAAATTACATAACTTTTGAAAGTTAACCTACCTACCTCAAATGATACGTGTATGCAGCATGTTTTTGTACCTCTGAACTATATAAATAAATAAATAAATATATACGGACAAATCACACAGATTGAGCTAGCCCCAAGGTAAGTTCGAGACTTGTGTTATGGGATACTAACTCAACGATACTATATTTTATAACAAATACATATATAGATAAACATCCAAGACCCAGGCCAATCTGAAAAAGATCATTTTGCATCTTGACCTGGCCGGGGATCGAACCCGGTCACTCCGTGTCGCAGGCTGGCGTTGACCGCTGCGCCACGGAGCTAGTCGTCTTAGTCGTATAAAATCCTGGAATCAGAATTCATAATTGAAATATAAAATTGGACTTCCCAAAAAAAATTGCTGATCAGCTTGGCGAATTTCTATGGGAAGTCAATTTTTTTTTCGTTTTTTACTTTGTTTTATTACAATTTTAGTTATATAATAGTTATAGGTAAATCACGCGGTATGTATAATAAATAACATCACGGAATCCCGAGATGCGACTTGCTTTTCTTATTCCTCCGAGTGAATATCCCAATACCTTCATTCCCTTCTGAGATCAAATTTCTATCCTTCCCCAGCTAATGGTTTGGTCCGTGAAGTAGGCAAGAGACCGGATGGAGTGACTCTGGTGCCTTGGCGATTGGGGCGGCCTTTGGTATGGGATGCTACATGCGTTGATACCTTAGCGCCGTCTCATCTTCAGGTCACCAAGTCAAAGGCCGGTACAGCAGCAGCCGCAGCGGAATGCCTCAAAAGGCGCAAGTATGTAGGTATCGGAGACAGCTACATATTTAAGCCTTTTGGGGTAGAAACAATGGGTCCGTGGGGTCCATCAGCCCATCGTCTGTTTGACTTTCTGTCAAAGAGACTGATCGAGGTATTCCGCGACCAAAAGGCTGGCAATTACCTGGCTCAAAGGATAAGCATTGCCATCCAACGTGGCAATGCTGCCAGCCTTTTGGGCACGTTGCCATAGAATAACGGTTTGCAGGGACTACATAATTTTTAAATATTTATATATATTTTTCCCCAGCTTAAAAATGCTTTCGACGGGCAGCAGCGTCGGAAGCACATGAAGCCAAAGAAACTCAACAATCTGCCCGTTATGAATAAAATGAATGACTGAAAAAATCTTTATTGTACCAAATTAAAAACACAATCGGAAATCAAAAACATATATTTGGCCCAAAGGCAGATATTATCGCTAAGCGATCTCTTCCAGTCAACCTTAGGTTAGATGGGATATAAACAACATAAATAATATAATATAAATAAATATAAATATATACGGACAAATCACACAGATTGGGCTAGCCCCAAACTAAGTTCAAGACTTGTGTTATGGGATACTAACTCAACGATACTAAATTTTATAACAAATACATATATAGATAAACATCCAAGACCCAGGCCAATCTGAAAAAGATCATTTTTCCTTCTTGAGCTGGCCGGGGATCGAACCCGGTCACTTCGTGTCGCAGGCAGGCGTGTTGACCGCTGCGCCACGGAGCTAGGCGATAGTGCAGCAAACTAACTAATATTATAAATGCAAAAGTGACTTTGTTTGTTTGTTACGCTTTCACTTTGTAACTACTGAACCGATCATCATGAAATTTTGCATACACGTTATCCGAGGTACGGAGAAGGACATAGGGTACATTTTATCTAGGGAAAAAGTTCCCGAGGGATCGACATTGACGCAAGCGGAGACGCGGTCGAAAGCTAGTCATTTTATAAACTAAAAATACATAGGTATCAATATGTTACGCGTGGTGAGTATGGCATGATATCCTCCCATGAAAAAAAAAATCATTTGCAGCTTTTGTCCAGCCGTGGCCTTCTTAAGGCTGTAAAAACGATGATGAATGATATAAGTAGGTATATGTTTGTGATGAAAAGTTTTGCAATACCAGTAAGGAGAATTCATGCGACTTGTTCATAGTAGGGACTTGTGAGGAAAATCTTTATTATGTCAAGAAATTGTCTAGGTATTAGCATATTTTTAGCCAATTCAGTTTATTATTATGACTTTTAATAGATTAGACCCAACATGCAGATATTTTTTAATTGTTTTTCGTATGTGTAAGTGACTCTCTGAGACCTCTCCAACCCGTCTGGCCAGCGTGGAGAGTGTAGGCCAAGTCCTCTGTCTGCTTTGGCCAAGTATGGCTCTAGTAGTACAGAGAGGGTCGTGCTCCTGTAGTGGAAACTATAAAGACCTGATGATATATTATGTGTAAGTGCACTGGTATCAGATTTTTCAAGCTGCCTAATAGGTATCTGACATAACTTAACGACTGCCATCAATTATTTGACAGCTCCGTGGCGTAGTGGTTAACACGCCAGCCTGCGACACGGAGTGCCCGGGTTCGATCCCCGGCCAGGTCAAAATGGAAAATGATCTTTTTCAGATTGGCCTGGGTCTTGGATGTGTATCTATATATGTATTTGTTATAAAATATAGTATCGTTGAGTTAGTATCCCATAACACAAGTCTCGAACTTAATTTGGGGCTAGCTCAATCTGTGTGATTTGTCCGTATATATTTATTTATTTATATTTTATTTATTTATAATTATGAGAGCCAGCGCAAACAACTAAACGTGCTTTCTGAATCACGAAGATTATAATGCCACTTGCGGTCATCCATCCCAATGAGGACCACGCATGTGGTTGCTTAACATACATAAGCGCTTGCAATGTTCACACCCACTGGATCATCAGGCTCCCATGCATGCAGTATTTATTATACACAAATTTAACGAAACCAATTATTTTTCATGTAGCACATAAAAATATACAACTTCATGTAGACTTCATGGCATGGCTATCAAAAAAGTTATGATTTAGCTAGACCCATAGCTTTATTTGCTATAACTTCTCATATCTTTGTTTATAGCCCATCGCTATGGTAATGTAGTGGCTAGCCATCGCATTATCGTGAATTCGGTGATTTTTATACCCGAATATAATGAGAATACATAGTATTAAGTCTTTTTCCCTTGCGGGGTAGACAGATCCTAGGTCTATGAGACTTTATGGCCACATTTGTCATGTTGGATTTAGAATGACGACACACAGCTAGCCATGCTTTGTCATCCATACTTTATGTTGTATTATCACCATCATTTCGAGTAGGTGTCACGGTCAAACGACCATGCACACCCTGGTGTCAGAGTTCTTCGGAACCGCCTCTCGGCCGCTGACGTGGTTCCTTTAACGACTACCAGATGGCAGCCGGGACCACCGGCTTAACGTGCCTTCCGAAGCACGGAATCATCTTTATTATCAGACAATCAGGTGATTCAAGCCTGTAATGTCCTAACCAAACTGGAAATAACTAAACAAAGTATGCTTCCGGTGGGAATCGAACCCACGACCCCCGGGTCAACAGGCAAACGCCTTAACCACTGGACCACGGAGGCTGTTATGTTGTATTATCATAACTACCACGTTAACAAGCCCTGTAAGTGTCATTTAGTCCATCTCAGTATCTATAACCTTCACTATATCATCGAATATATCGGCCCGACACAATACTCTAGGGCCCGAAAACGGCTATACCCGATATCGAATCTCCTTGAAGTAGTCGTATTTCTATGTTACACCCTCGTTTAGCATATTTTTTATCCCTACGGTGTGGATTGTCAACCATTTTATGCGTATACTAGCTTTCGCCCTTGGCTCCGCACGCGTAACTGTCAATCCCTCGGGAACAGTACAACTTTACCCGGGATAAAAGGTAGCCTATGTCCTTCTCCGTACTCCAGAGAACTTGTATGCAAAATTTCATGATGATCGGTTCAGTAGTTACGGCGTGAAAGCG
This sequence comes from Elegia similella, assembly GCA_947532085.1. Taxonomy (NCBI): domain Eukaryota; kingdom Metazoa; phylum Arthropoda; class Insecta; order Lepidoptera; family Pyralidae; genus Elegia; species Elegia similella. Next base: position 4,785,721 of record OX383926.1, on the reverse strand, counting down.
TAACAAACAAACAAACTCACTTTCGCATTTATAATATTAGTAAGGAAGTAAGGATGCGAAAGTGAGTTTGTTTGTTTGTTACACTTTCACGCCGTAACTACTGAACCGATCATCATGAAATTTTGCATACAAGTTCTGTGGAGTACGGAGAAGGACATAGGCTACCTTTTATCCCGGGTAAAGTTGTACTGTTCCCGAGGGATTGACAGTTACGCGTGCGGAGCCAAGGGCGAAAGCTAGTATACGCATAAAATGGTTGACAATCCACACCGTAGGGATAAAAAATATGCTAAACGAGGGTGTAACATAGAAATACGACTACTTCAAGGAGATTCGATATCGGGTATAGCCGTTTTCGGGCCCTAGAGTATTGTGTCGGGCCGATATATTCGATGATATAGTGAAGGTTATAGATACTGAGATGGACTAAATGACACTTACAGGGCTTGTTAACGTGGTAGTTATGATAATACAACATAACAGCCTCCGTGGTCCAGTGGTTAAGGCGTTTGCCTGTTGACCCGGGGGTCGTGGGTTCGATTCCCACCGGAAGCATACTTTGTTTAGTTATTTCCAGTTTGGTTAGGACATTACAGGCTTGAATCACCTGATTGTCTGATAATAAAGATGATTCCGTGCTTCGGAAGGCACGTTAAGCCGGTGGTCCCGGCTGCCATCTGGTAGTCGTTAAAGGAACCACGTCAGCGGCCGAGAGGCGGTTCCGAAGAACTCTGACACCAGGGTGTGCATGGTCGTTTGACCGTGACACCTACTCGAAATGATGGTGATAATACAACATAAAGTATGGATGACAAAGCATGGCTAGCTGTGTGTCGTCATTCTAAATCCAACATGACAAATGTGGCCATAAAGTCTCATAGACCTAGGATCTGTCTACCCCGCAAGGGAAAAAGACTTAATACTATGTATTCTCATTATATTCGGGTATAAAAATCACCGAATTCACGATAATGCGATGGCTAGCCACTACATTACCATAGCGATGGGCTATAAACAAAGATATGAGAAGTTATAGCAAATAAAGCTATGGGTCTAGCTAAATCATAACTTTTTTGATAGCCATGCCATGAAGTCTACATGAAGTTGTATATTTTTATGTGCTACATGAAAAATAATTGGTTTCGTTAAATTTGTGTATAATAAATACTGCATGCATGGGAGCCTGATGATCCAGTGGGTGTGAACATTGCAAGCGCTTATGTATGTTAAGCAACCACATGCGTGGTCCTCATTGGGATGGATGACCGCAAGTGGCATTATAATCTTCGTGATTCAGAAAGCACGTTTAGTTGTTTGCGCTGGCTCTCATAATTATAAATAAATAAAATATAAATAAATAAATATATACGGACAAATCACACAGATTGAGCTAGCCCCAAATTAAGTTCGAGACTTGTGTTATGGGATACTAACTCAACGATACTATATTTTATAACAAATACATATATAGATACACATCCAAGACCCAGGCCAATCTGAAAAAGATCATTTTCCATTTTGACCTGGCCGGGGATCGAACCCGGGCACTCCGTGTCGCAGGCTGGCGTGTTAACCACTACGCCACGGAGCTGTCAAATAATTGATGGCAGTCGTTAAGTTATGTCAGATACCTATTAGGCAGCTTGAAAAATCTGATACCAGTGCGCTTACACATATATCATCAGGTCTTTATAGTTTCCACTACAGGAGCACGACCCTCTCTGTACTACTAGAGCCATACTTGGCCAAAGCAGACAGAGGACTTGGCCTACACTCTCCACGCTGGCCAGACGGGTTGGAGAGGTCTCAGAGAGTCACTTACACATACGAAAAACAATTAAAAAATATCTGCATGTTGGGTCTAATCTATTAAAAGTCATAATAATAAACTGAATTGGCTAAAAATATGCTAATACCTAGACAATTTCTTGACATAATAAAGATTTTCCTCACAAGTCCCTACTATGAACAAGTCGCATGAATTCTCCTTACTGGTATTGCAAAACTTTTCATCACAAACATATACCTACTTATATCATTCATCATCGTTTTTACAGCCTTAAGAAGGCCACGGCTGGACAAAAGCTGCAAATGATTTTTTTTTTCATGGGAGGATATCATGCCATACTCACCACGCGTAACATATTGATACCTATGTATTTTTAGTTTATAAAATGACTAGCTTTCGACCGCGTCTCCGCTTGCGTCAATGTCGATCCCTCGGGAACTTTTTCCCTAGATAAAATGTACCCTATGTCCTTCTCCGTACCTCGGATAACGTGTATGCAAAATTTCATGATGATCGGTTCACTAGTTACAAAGTGAAAGCGTAACAAACAAACAAAGTCACTTTCGCATTTATAATATTAGTAAGGAAGTAAGGATGCGAAAGTGAGTTTGTTTGTTTGTTACACTTTCACGCCGTAACTACTGAACCGATCATCATGAAATTTTGCATACAAGTTCTCTGGAGTACGGAGAAGGACATAGGCTACCGGAAAAGTACTATTCCCGAGGGATCGCAATTGACGCGGGCAGAGCCGCGGGCGAAAGCTAGTTACTAATATTATAAATGCGAAAGTGAGTTTGTTTGTTTATTTGTTTGTTTGTTTGTTACGCTTTCACGCCGTAACTACTGAACCGATCATCATGAAATTTTGCATACAAGTTCTCAGGAGTACGGAGAAGGACATAGGCTACCTTTTATCCCGGGAAAAAGTACTATTCCCGAGGTATCGACATTGACGCGGGTGGAGCCGCGGGCGAAAGCTAGTTAATAATATTAGTTAGGATTAGGATTTACAATTTTCTATCTTTTAGTAGCGTGGCATACTATTTATTAGGTAAATAAGCTTTATAAGTTTCTTTAAGTCGATCTCAGTATCTATAAACTTTACTATATCATCGAATATATCGGCCCGACACAATACTCCAGGGCCCGAAAACGGCTATACTCGATATCGAATCTCCTTGAAGTAGTCGTATTTCTATGTTACACCTCGTTTAGCATATTTTTTTATCCATACGTTGTGGATTGGCGACCATTTTATGCGTATATTTACAATTTTCAGTCTTTTAGTAGTGTGGCATACTATTTATCAGGTAAATAAACTTTAACACCAAAACTATAAATAAAAAATGTCCCGCAGGTCGTTATCACACGGAAGGGTACCCAGAAGGCTGGTGGTATAGCCACGTTGGATGGCAATGCTTATTCTCTGTCCAAGGTAATGGCCAGCTCTCTGGTCACCCGATAATATAATAAACTTGATTAACGTTAGTACCTGGTTAAACCATTATTCCACAAAAACAAATTGACAAACGAGTTGACCAAACGCCAAAGTGATAAATGTCGACTTATTTTGGTTAGTTTAATGATTTAAATCAGGTACTAAAGTTAGTCCTCGTTTTATAATAACGGTATAAGTTTCATATCACATAGACTATATAGTCGATCTCATCCTTACTTAATATTATAAATGCGAAAGTGAGTTTGTTTGTTACGTTTTCACGCCATAACTATTGAACCGATTATCATGAAATTTTGCATACAAGTTCTTTGGAGTACGGAGAAGGACATAGGCTACCTTTTATCCCGGAAAAAGGACTATTCCCGAGGGATCGACATTGACGCGGGCTGTATACACTGTATCATCAAATATTTCGGCCCAACACAACACGGCTAATAGTCGATACCACATCAGCTGTAATATTTACAATTTTCTGCCTTTTATATATATATTCTTGGATAGCTCCGTGGCGCAGTGGTTAACACGCCAGCCTGCGACACGGAGTGCTCGGGTTCGATCCCCGGCCAGGTCAAGATAGAAAATGATCTTTTTCAGATTGGCCTGTGTCTTGGATGTTTATCTATATATGTATTTGTTATAAAATATAGTATCGTTGAGTTAGTATCCCATAACACAAGTTTCGAACTTACCTTGGGGCTAGTTTAATCTGTGTGATTTGTCCGTATATATTTATTTATATTTATTTATTTTAGTACCGTGACAGGTATAACAGGTAAATAAACTTAAGTTTCATTTATTCGATCTCAGTATCTATAAACTTCACTGTATCATCGGATAAATCGGCCCGACACAACACATCAGGGCCTGAAAACGTCGCCGTATAGAAATACGGCGCCGTTTTCGGGTAGGTGTAACATAGAAATGTTACACCTTCGTTTAGCGTATTTTTTATCCCTACGGTGTATATTGGCGACCATTTTATGCGTATATTTACACCTTTTTGTATTTTAATAGCGTGTTGTATTGTATATAAGCTAAATGAAATTTATAAACTATATATTTTTTTGTATATTTAGTTTTACGTGGCAAGATTTTGTCTTGAGCGATGATTTAGAAAAATAAATGATATTTTTCTTTTAGAATATACACAAATTGGAGAAAGACGCAACAAAAATAATATGCGTTTTTGATGTGATAATGAATTATAAGTAGATGGAATGCCGTGCTGGACGCACGCACGCGTTCGGCTTGTGACGCATCTATCTCTCTTTCACCGTTTCACCGTCACGTAAAATTATCGTCCGTAAACCGACTTTAAAGTTATCCAATTTTTTCATATAAAAGATATAAGGTCTACTTTAGAAGCTCTATCATCTGCTTGCTATATCTTTGATACAGTCATGATCTGTGTACCTCAACTATAATTAAGTCATATGATAGACGGTGTCATATTTACAACAAACAAGTTTTTGAGATTTACCATTTCAAACAAACACATAAAAATATACAAACCTTCCATCTTTATTTTATTAGTGTAGATTTATAATGAAAATCAACCATTTTTGCTTGATTTACACAATAACAAACAAAATAAAATTTAGCAACAAATATACCAACAAATAACATCAAAGACAAGTCATTATTTAAAACAAGCAATAAGGCGTTTCACACACTGCTCCGCTTCGGGGTGCGAGGCGACGGAATCACGCGCGTCGTTGCGGGAATACAGATCTGCAACATCATGCCGATTTCTTCGCAAAACGAGGGGCTGCAGTATAGTATGTATGTGGTGACTCTTTAATAGTCTCTAGGCCTCATTTCACAGCAGCTTGCGTGGTGATAGTACAGTGCAGAGCATTGTTTTCTATATAAAAATGGTTATCGATACAGAACTGATTCTGGATGCTGCAGTTACATTATCTATTGGTTTTTAGAAGAACTAATGCCTAGAGAAGATATTGGGTACACCCTTTTTACGAACAAAATCGATTAATGGGTTATTTCTTCGGAATCACCTAGATTTAAACTTTAACTATAAATCGATCAATATTGAGATCTATTACGATATGTAGCTTAGACGTTAGTCTAGCTTGGTTATAATCACGCACTGCAGAACTTGGTGTGCCTTATCTGGCGTCTTGCCCCGCCTACATGCGCGGGGCCGCGTGTGCGTGTGCTTCACTTAGACGCGTGATTAAATGCGCGTAAATACTTTTTATGTGTGTTGGATCTACGCATTTTTCAATTCAAAAATTGATACTCACAAGCAACGTGAGACCACGCACTCCCGCGCTACGCTGAGTAATACGGTGCAGTGTGCGAATCGCCTAATTGTCAGGGCTGAAAATGTCTGGCATGCAATTGGGGTGAATTGATCCGCCCCCGGAGGCTCCTGTCACGGGGACAACCGCAGCCTAGCTCCCGTTTCACAGCTACCACCCGCACACATCTATAAAGGGCTCGTCAAATTAATTTAGAGGTAGGAGTGACGATTTCCATTTCCGATTAACGGACTGTAGACTCTTCCATTGTTTCAATCAATTTAAGAGTAATAATTGAATTTTACTTCAGGTAAACACTGACTCAAAGTTAAAGTGAAGCGAACGTTTTTATTTAACTTTATAGTATATTTATGTCTTTTTCCATTTCATAGTTCGAATTAAGTTATGAAAATACTAAAACGCGTCTCTTTACGTAAATATTGTCATAATACAAATATGAACTTTATTAAGTACAATATACGGGGACAAATCACACAGATACAGATACTCCTCAATCATTTGTGACTTTGTGGCATACTAATTCAACAATATCATATTTAATGAAACATATATGTTAAGATATAGATGTCGCGATTAAGTCTATGACTAAAGGTAAATCACCCGGCCACGACGGGCTCAGTATTGAGCATCTAAAATTTGCCGGCCCGCACCTTCCTCGTGTTTTTGTTATTTAATTACTGTTTGGCACAAAGTTACATGCCGGACGATATGATACGAACTTTAGTAGTGCCTATAGTTAAAAACAAAACGGGAGATCTCGCAGATAAGAATAACTATAGGCCCATATCATTAGCAACGGTAATTTCGAAGGTGTTTGACAGTGTGCTCAACATACATTTGAATAATCACGTGCAGGTACACGACAACCAGTTCGGTTTCAGACCTAAGTTGTCGACTGAGAGCGCTGTACTGTGTGTTAAGCACACCATCTCCTACTATTTGGAGCGAAAAACGCCCGTCTTTGCATGCTTCTTAGACCTTTCGCAAGCTTTTGACCTGGTTTCTTATGACATCTTGAGGGATAAGTTACAAAAAGCTAACTTACCAGTAGAACTCGTTAATATACTCAAGTACTGGTATGGAAACCAGGTCAATAGCGTGCGATGGAATGGGGCCCTGTCTAAATCGTACAGGTTGGAGTGCGGAGTGAGGCAAGGGGGGATAAGCTCGCCCACGCTTTTTAACCTGTACGTGAACAACCTGATTGATGAATTGAGTAACACCGGTGTCGGCTGTCATATAGACGGCGTCTGCGTCAACAACATTAGTTACGCGGACGACATGGTGCTGCTGAGTGCATCCATCTGTGGTCTGCGTAGACTGGTGTCAATTTGTGAGGAGTATGCCACTTCACATGGTTTGGCTTGCAATGTAAAGAAGAGCCAAGTAATGGTCTTTGGGGCCGGGGTTAAAAAATATGACAAAATACCATGTGTAAAGATTAACAATAATATGTTACAAAGAGTGTATAAATTTAAATATCTTGGTCATTGACCCCCGACCTCAAAGACGATGAAGATATTGAGAGGGAACGGAGAGCGTTGTCAGTGAGAGCGAACATGCTGGCTCGCAGGTTTGCACGTTGTTCGCGGGAGGTTAAGATCACTTTGTTTAGAGCTTTCTGCACGTGCAGCCTGTGGTGCAAACTATGTTATAAGCACTACTAACAATATGAGTCTGTGTTACTTGAAAATAAATGATTATTATATTATTATTATTATATATATTTATTAAAATGTTCCCAGACTTTTGAGATAAGTTTACTTAGGGTTCGGGGGAATTTTTGATTTTGGCAAATTCAGCTCATTGTTTTTGCTGTTTTGTTTTTGATATTGTGTGTGAATGATTAATAACTAGCGACCCAGCCCGGCTTCGCACGGATGTGATAAATTATACATAAACCTTCCTCTTAAAAATCACGCTATCTATTAAAAAAACCTCATCAAATCAGTTGCTTAGTTTTAAAGATCTAAGCATACAAAGCACATAACAGTTATTTGTTTTGTCGATAGACATTAGGAAAGAGAGATAAGTATCTTGCATCTTTTTTTTTTTTACAATAAATTAGAAAAAAATATGGAAGCGAACTCTCATACGATTCAGTATCAGTCCCATTTACGCAAACAATCTTAACTCAAATCACAACGAAAAACTTGCGCACTCATAGACGAAGCTAGTTTGCTATTGCCCGTTTCAAGTTTTCGGGGCGGGGTCAATATATCTAATGAACGCTATGGTGTCAACATAGCGGAGGGTAGACAGGCTTGCAGATCGCTCTGCATATTGCTATATTTTACTCACCAACGATAAGTTACTTCAGTGTTAGTTTTTCGTCTTTCCTTGCGTTTCCTGCACCACTTAACTACACAAGAAGTCAATTTTATCTTAATTCGTTAGGATTTAGCCGATGTTTACAAAAAATATGTCGTTTAACGCTTTTATCGACGCATCCTTCCGTCACGGAGCGCGCGGCATACTTATTCGCGAAAAAATCTACTATTTAAGCCCCGCCCGCTTTGATCTACTTTGCGTGGTGACAGTTTTTGAGCGCAATACTGCTTCCATAGTTCTTTTCAATGTTTTTTATTATTTGGTAGGGTGGTGTCCGTGTGTAACTTCACTGTCAGCCGGGACCAACGGTTTCGGATGGATTCCGGAGCATGACGAAACTCGAGTCATTTTTCTGCCACTTGTGGTCACCCATCTCAAAGAACCTGGAATTACTTGACATGCGTTATTGATAACAATGCGTACCCAAACCTAGGCCATTCACATTTAGTTGTGGTAGAGTCACTCTATCGGCAAAATTCTATTTTGCCAGTAGTATGAATGGCTTGTCTGGGGAAGTACCACTCTCTCGCAGAAAATCAGCGTTTGAGTATAAGTTTTACCGCTTCTATGCTTCTTTCGATGAGTGAGAGAGCTGGGGGCCCATCCTTCCCCCATGTCCTCCCTCAACATCTTAAAAGGCCAGCAATGCTCCTGTCATACATCAATTCCAACGGAAGGCATACTTTGTTTAGTTGTTTCCAGTTTGGTTAGGACATAGCAGGCTTAAAACACCTGATTGTCTGATAATGAAGATGTTTCCGTGCTTTAGAAGGCACGCTAATCCGTTGTTGCAAGCTGCCATCTGGTGGTAGTTAAAGGAACCACGTCAGAAGCCGAGAGGCGGTTCCGAAGAACTCTGACATCAGGGTGTGCATGGTCGATTGAGCGTGGCACCTACTCGAAACGATGACGATGACCCTGGTGTTGCAGTTGTCCATGGACAGCGTTGATCGCTTACCATCAGGTCACTGGCTGTGATCATTGGCCGTCCGATACCATGAAAAAAAATTCACACTCAGTAAATATTTAAATGAGTATTTTCATATACAAAATGTCTGTAACTTACACAAAATTGTCGAAAGAAAATATCTTCTCCATAAAACTTCCACGAGGCGTAATGTAAACTTTTTAAAGCACAGTACAATCTCGTGGTGATTTTTAATGGGAAAAGTTTCCGGTGCAGCGCGCACCAAACAAAACTACACGTGAACGAGAACTTCCGCTGCCTGCTGATGTACTTTGTTTAATGTGTATTTTATACTCTTGCAAAGTGATACAATGTTAAATGTTTTGATCGTTTATGACCTTAACTAATATACAGGATGTTAGGGTAATTACCGTTGACCTCAAACGATTAAATCAGGCCATCGAAATAAAAACCTTTTCCTGTGAGACCAATGCTGGGAACTCAAAAAATATCATCGACATTTTCATACAAAACCTTCCGACCGGCCGTGTTCACCCACCCTCATCATCATCATTTCGAGTAGGTATCACGGTCAATCAACCATGCACACCCTGGTATCAGATTTCTTCGGAACCGCCTCTCGGCCTTTGACGTGGTTCCTTTAACGACTAACAGATGGCAGCCGGGACCACCGGCTTAACGTGCCTTCCGAAGCACGGAATCATCTTTATTATCAGAAAATCAGGTGATTCACGCCTTCAATGTCCTAACCAAACTGGAAACAACTAAACAAAGTATGCTTCCGGTTGGGAATCGAACCACGACCCCCGGGTCAACAGGCAAACGCCTTAACCACTGGACCACGGCGGCTGTCCTACCCTAATAACCCGTATTTATTGTGAAAAACTATAAATACATTATTTGCATACATACATTGTAACACGTCTTTGTCCCTTGCGGGGTAGACAGAGCCCAGGTTTATAAGACCTTATGGCCGCATTTAGCATATTGGTTGGCATTAACTGGAAAATGGCATCATATGTTGTCACTGTTACGACTCGTTTTCCACCTAATGCCCACCAATATGCTAAATGTGGCCATAAGGTCTTATAGACCTGGGCTCTGCTTAGCTCGATGCTAGCCGCATCGCCTAATGACATGATTCCTCAGGTTTTTTGCCAATTCTCTCGATCGGCTTTTACGATCTGCGCGGGAAGAGAAGCAGCTAGCATATTCTACGTTTTTTCTATACTCCCAGACTAGCACGGAAGATTACATACATTATTTCATTATTATTCTCCATCTAATTGGTATTATTGTATACTAGATATTGCTCGCGGCTCCGCCCGCGTTTATTTCGATCCCCTGGGAATAGTAGAATTTCCCAGAATGAAAGGTGCCCTATGTCCGGGCCTCAAACTAACTTTATACCAAATTTCATCCCAATTGGTTTAATGGTTGAAGCGTAAAAAGGAGACAGACAGATAGATAGACTGACACACACAGCATTTATAATATCTAGATCTGACACGAATATGTTGTGACTATCTTCTATATGCGGGATAGATATCCTAATTTTTGCATTTAATATAAGTTATTCTAGTTTTTATAATTAAAATGTTCAGTTTCCATAGTTTTATCAAAATTTAATCTCTTTGACTGATCATAAATCTAACGCAATTTATTTATCATAAGCTGACCAAAAATGGTAGATATTAACTTATATAAAAATACTCAATATCCTATTCATCTTAAGTGCCTTTGAAGGTCAAATGAAACGCTATGTTTCTCCATCTAATGCTTTATTCGCGTGCCATTTAAAACTGAACAAAAGAAGAAAAAATCCGACAGCCTTCGTTTGCTATTCTCAATGAAACAGCTAACATCAAAAAAATTAAAAGTAAATAAATCAGTACCTGACCGGAAATGTTGGAATAGAAATCTGTCAATGGGGGTCCAATTAGGAAAAATATTGCGGGGTCCCGTAATCTGGAGGCTTCCGTAACCCAGATTGATTCAGTGCGGTAGAAGGTATAAATATTTTAGAGAGCCCGGCCTCTGCTGAATTCGATGGTTCCTTTGCCAGGCACGTCGCGCGGCGCTAAATAAAAAATATGGGCCCGTTGTCTTTGGTTCAACATTTTGTTGATTTTCGCGGGAAACCATCTGTCAAAATGTAACCTCTCTCTTGGTTCTTCCATTTTTAATTTTGCGGTGAACCGAGTATACGCCTATGTTTTGCGTCGGTGTTTATTTCGTTTGTGAGTCAAGTGAATAATTTACGTGTTGTTAAAAACCAAATTAAGCAGCTTTTCAGTGATTTGCTATGCTGGTATAGAAAAAAAAAGTAGAATATATAGTTTTTTATTTTATTTATTGGCCAATATTTACTGACACACTGCACAAATATTTAAACATATAATGAACTACATTCATTCTCAGCGTCAGCGTATCCTCTCGACGCATAGGCCTTCCCCAACTTTCGCCATTGCTCTCTATTGTTTTTGGCTAACCTTGTCCACAAGGGCCCAGCGATACTCCTCATATCGTTTGACTAGCTCCGTGGCGCAGCGGTCAACGCCAGCCTGCGACACGGAGTACCCGGGTTCGATCCCCGGCCAGGTCAAGATGGAAAATGATCTTTTTCAAATTGGCCTGGGTCTTGGATGTGTATCTATATATGTATTTGTTACCAAATATAGTATTGTTGAGTTAGTATCCCATAACACAAGTCTCGAACTTACTTTGGGGCTAGCTCAATCTGTGTGATTTGTCCGTATATATTTATTTATTTAAAAAAAAACAAAAAAAAAAAAAACCAAAGTCTTCAGTAGTTCTCATATCTCATTTACTTGTGCCAACACTTCTTCATTCGTCCTTTTCTGTGTCCAACTAATACACTCCATACGTCTCCAGTACCACATCTCGAAAGCTTCCAAGCGTTCTCTGTCCTTTTTAGTTAATGTCCACGTTTCACTACCGTACAGTGCGATACTCCAGATGTCTTTGTGAGGCGTTTCTTTAGATACTGTCTATTATATTATATTATCACTAGCTTTCGCCCGCGGCTTCGCCCGCGTCAATGTTGATCCCTCGGGAATCGTACTTTTTCCCGGGATAAAAGGTAGCCTATGTCCTTCTCCGTACTCCAGAGAACTTGTATGTAAAATTTCATGATGACTGGTTCAGTAGTTACGGCGTGAAAGCGTAACAAACAAACAAACTCACTTTCGCATTATAATATTAGTAAGGAAAGGAAGTAAGGATATTTAAGTATTACTTATTTATTTGTTCACTGTATAAACATTAAGACTAAATTTCTGTTTTCGTTTTAGAAGTAAAAAAATCATTCCAATTCAAAAGATAATCCACTGAATCAGCCGTAATGATCAAAAGACTGTAAGAAATAAAATATCTCCTTATAAATCATGCGAGTGAACACAAAAACCAATTTTCGACGGCCATTACTATTCCAGCGGTCGTAAATGCCCAACTCTTCCGGCCGCAAAACGGGCCTTTTCTACTGAAGATACTAGAGTTGCGATATTTAATTATATTGAAACTACAAAGAAAGATTGAATATTCGAAAAGATATGTTTTATATTGTTCTGGGTTTTGGATCGTCATCATTTCGAGTAGGTGGTACGGCCAATCGACCATGCACACCCTGGTGTCAGAGTTCTTCGGGACCGCCTTTCGGCCTCTGCCGGCCTCTATGACAGCCGGGACCAACGGTTTAACGTGCCTTCCGAAGCACGGAATCATCTAATAATTATCAGATAATCAGGTGATTAAAGCCTGCAATGTCCTAACCAAACTGGAAACAATTAACAAAGTATGTTTCACGTGGGAATCGAACCCACGATCCCGGGGTCGTGTCTTCGATTTCCTGTAGACCCGGGTCTACAGGCAAACGCCTTAACCACTAGACCACGGAGGCAGTTACTAGGTTTTGGAAGTTTATCTATATAAGTATGCTTTTTTTCCTGCAAATCGTAAAAGCCGATCGAGGGAATGGGCTTAAATCTTAGGAATCATGTTACTATGTGATGCGGCTAGCAACGCATTGCTATTTTGATTCCATTTTCCACCTAACGGCTACCAACATGCTTTTAGGTCTTATAGAATTGTTGAGTCAGTATCCCATATCACAAGTCTCGAACTTACTTTTATCAATCTGTGTGATTTGGCCTTAATATTTATTTATTTTTAAATTAAGAACTTACATTTTTGCATAGCTTCTTAGTTTATTTATTTCAATGATCACTTTTACATTGTGTATGAATTCTTATAACTACTACTAGCTGCCCCGGCGAACTTCGTTTCGCCATAAGTTAAAAACTATCCTATCTCTCAAGTTGGATCGAACTGCACATGGTGTGCGAATTTTATTATAATCGGTTAAGTGGCTTAGGAGTCCATTGAGGACAAACATTGTGACACGAAATTTATATATATTAAGATTACCTAACGTTACATAAATAATGTACATTTTAAATCAAAATTTATTAATAATAAATAAGGATTCACACACACTGGTGTCTGATTTTTCAAGTTGCCATAGTTTAACGACAGCCATTATATGATGACACACTTCCAAAATTCACCGTTTTTGTGGTCTTTGTGGCTTTAAATTCGCCTTTACGTATGTAACAAAACTAAATAAATAAAAGTCTAAACTCACATGCATTTAAGTTTTAATGTGACATCTAAGTGACAACTAACATTAGCTTGAAAGATCTTACTAACTTTTCTGGACCTTTATAATGCTGTCTGAAACAAATATTAATATTATTATAAAAATAACTTTGCATTGCTTTCAAAACATAAATCGTAAAATAAGCCTTAACATTAAAATAAAAACATCCACAAACCAATCCTAAGACGTATCCGTAGTTCCCACTTTCCCAATAAAAACATACAACCACGAGATTTTACGGTGACCGTAACAAAAACGTATATAACCCTAAAAAACCAGCCAAATGCGAGTCGAAGTCGCTCACGAAGTGTTCCGTACCATTTTCTATAAAAAGTTTTAAATTATATTTTTTTTTGTATTAAAGTACTTTTATTTTGTTAAAAAACAATTTAACTTAATATTAAATATAATTAATAACAACATAAAAATAAAAAATTATAAATAACTTACAAATAAAAAACTCCTTCCAGCGCACCGCATCGAGGCAAAGTACCCAAAATGCTGGCAGTATTTCCCCGTTGCATAGCGAGTCCGATATGTTGTGCAAAAAAACTGCCAGCTCTTGGATCACCAGTTACCTCGATGAGAAAATGATTTAACTAAATATGTATGCTTCGCAATTTTTCCTGTGCTTAACGTTGCTTCGTACCAAATTTCAAGATTCTGAGTTTACGGGAAGTACTCTGTAGGTTTTAATTCCCTTTGCGGCATAATCGGCTGTCTTTTGATTGCGTTAGCCTAGAAGTTTGATTTTTTCACAGTTCCACGAGACAATAGACCTCAGTATTTGATATGAATTTCAGCTTGATATCTTCACGCGTTCCTGAGAACGAGTCTTGAGAGACCGACAGACAGACAGACAGACGGACGGACAAAAAAGTGATCCTATAAGGGTTTTCTTTTTTCCTTTTAGGTACGGAACCCTAAAAATAGAAATCCTGACCGTCCCCGGCTATCAAGTGTAATGGACCAGTTTAATAGATGCTTGGGGATCGTTCAGACAGCTTTGGACGAGAAAGGATTATATATTTTTAAGAGCACGAGACCCGCTAATACTTGCAAGGGTTGATTTATCCCGTAAGTAGCTTTGTTGTAGGAATAAGCTCAGAATAAGCTCGAGTTAAGTTGTAAATGGCGTTTGATGGTGCTTCTTTGTTTATTTCTTGGAGAGTTAAGGGTATTCTACAAGCTTTTATGTAACTTGCAAAGTATATATGTAGAGGTATGCATATTTGTTTAGGTCAATTCAATTCAATTCTTACACGTAGGGACCAAGGCTGGATTGAGTTTCTTTCGGCGTATTCTTCTCACCAGTGGTCGTTCCGAAACGCTAGTAGTATTTCAATTTTGCATATATAAAAAAATATATAAGAAATAAAAATATGACGTTCAAAAAGAGATACATGTATCCAATTTTGAATAAAAATCTTTGACTTTGACTTTGACTTTGACTTTGACTTCTTACTTGCAAAATGTAGTTTACAATAATTAAGGTGGTAAATTAAAAAATAAAAAAGCCGTGTGGTTTGCGGCAGAGTAGAATAGGACCACTCTTAGTCCATGGAGGTCGTAAGAGGCGACTTAGGAAATATTATCTAAACAAAGCTCATAAACATCAATGAGACCTCTCCAATCCGTCTGGCCAGCGAGGAGAGTGTAGGGCGAATCCTCTGTCTGCTCTGGCCATGTATGGCTCCAATAGTACAGAGAGGGTCATACTCCTGCAGTGGAGACTAATAAGACCTGATAATGATGATGATGAATGTGGTAAATGAAAACTAGGTACCAACACATTAGCCTTGTTCAAGCATGCAACTGAATTTAAAAGCAGTTGTTTTCATCCGATGAAATTTTGAATAGCTTTAATTATAAAATAGATGACAATCAATTCAATAACATAAAGAGGTAAAGAAGATAAACTCATTCAGCTAATCTCATGATCAATTATCATCCTAGCGTTTTTTTTCCTGTTGTGCCCTCTGCTTCGTTTCTTCTATGATTCTTCTATGCTGGTCTGGGAGAAAAGAAAAAACGTAGAATACGCCATCTGCTTCTTTTCCCTCGCAGACCGTAGAAGCCGGTCGAGGGAATGGGCGAAAATTTAAAGAATCATGTCAATAGGCGATGCGGCTGGCAACCCATCACTATTTTGATTCCGTTTTCCACCTTTATTATATATTTATATAACCTTAGGCTCTGTTTACCCCGTAAGCGATAAAGACGTGATGATATGCATGCGGAGGTAACAAACATTAAAAAAAATACAATCGATTTGATCCTCCACCTTTTTCTTTAAGTCGATAAGGATAAGTTACGGTAAGCCTTATCACGTACATTTGTTTATTGTTTTGCTATGTACGTCGTTAAGTAATTTTAATGTTACACTCAGCAAGTAGTTTGTTTTTCTATATAATTTAACTTAATGCCATACCATAATTGGGATATGTGGTCCCGTTCGTTCAATCGTCTGATTACTAAGAGAAAAAAAATTTGACCGTCGAACTTTTTAGATATAGGGGGAATAAACGGAAAGTTTGTTGGACCTTTAAGAACCCATGTTCTTCATTTTTTCCCACGAATGGTCAGAAAACCAAACTATAAACATCCTTACTAATATTATAAACGCGAAAGTTTGGGAGTAGGTATGGATATTTGTTACTCTGTCACGCCAAAACGGCTAAACAAATTTTGGCGAAATTTTGCACATTGATAGGTTATGAAAAGGATACCATCTACCCTACCATGTACCAGGTAGCCTTTGTATGCATATGTGATACATGTACATACATAGGCTACCTCTTATCCCTTAAAAAGTACAGTTTCCGCGGGATCCGTGACCCGTGGGCGACAAGTAAATTTTTAATATTATATGGATGTAATTTTTATTGGTTATTTTTAAAGGTTTTCTTGATAATATAAATAGATAAGAATTATAAAAAAGTATTGAAACACTTAAAAGGCATTGAAATCGAAACTTAATTGCTCGTCAAAAGTGATGTACCTAGACGATTTACACCTGTACGGGTCATACTAATAGGTAACTGGGTCAAGTGCGTCTTACTGCACTCCCGGGTCTCGCCTAGATTAGGAGTAGCTTAAGATTTTTACAAAGCCAGCACAAACATTTTTTGTTTATCAGTATTGTTGATAAAGCATTGCCTAGCAGATTATCAAATGACTTAAAATAAAATTTTGAAACCCCTTGCTGCTCTACCGGTGTAAAATATCATGTAACATTTTTAGGGTATTTTATCAAAAAAGAAAAAACGAACCCCTTATTAGATCCCTTTGTTGTCCGTCTGTCTGTCAAGACTCTTTTTCTTAGGAACGCGTTAAGATATCACACTGAACTTCATATCAAATACTCAAGTCTATTATCCTTTGGAGCTGTGAAAATATCAAACTTCTAAGGTAACGCAAACAAAAGATACAGCCGTTTATGCCGCTAATTTTCGTTTTTATTTTTTTTTTACTACATTCGCAAGGTAATCAAAACCTCCAGGTACTTCCCGTGAATTTCAGAATCTTGAAATTTGAGACGAAACCACGTTCTATAGTACAAGTAAAGGAAAAAATCGAAAAGCATACATTTTTAGTTACATCATAAATAATAATAAAAATGTTTTATTGCGTGCGCGAGTCAGACTTGCACTTGGCCGGTTTTTTACTTTCTACAACCTAATCTTTAAAGTTCAATGGGTCCCACGACACTTGAGTAAATACATACTTAGTATCCAGGGCCCGTCAACTAATAGAATCGAGAAAAAAATCCGTTTCTTCAGGCCTGTGTCGGACTTACTGACCGGCAGCGGAGGCTTTGTATTACGTAACCAAAGGATGCAAACGAGTCTCTGTCAGGTACCTATATAACTCTTAAAAGTAAAAGAATGAAATATTATACTTTTAAGTGTGATAAAAGTAATAAAGATGTTCATTATGATTTCAAAAAGATATCGGAAAAAGGCTTCATAAATGTGAATTACCCATTTCAGGGTTTAGGTCACGGCGTGGCTATTACAAAATGCTTAAGGCTCCTGAATTAGTTACAGTTTACATAATTACAAAGGGTTGTCATTTACGTTTTGAAAAAATCAGTTGTTATTTTTTTTTTATATGATATAGGACTGCAAACGAGCTAGCGCGTCACCTGATTGTAAGCGATCGCCGCTGCCCATGGACAACTAAACATCAGCTTTGCCGGCCTTTCAAGCAGGTGGGAGAGGACATGGGGAGGAAATCTCCTCCGGGTCTCTCACTCACCGAATGAAGCAAAGAAACGGTAAAGCTTCTACTCAATCGTCGATTTGTAGAGGTACTTTCCTGGACGAGCCGGCACATTCTGCTACTATCAAAAATGAATTTTGCCGGTAGCGTGGCTGTACCACTTGTAATACTCTTTGTATTAATTCAATTCATTCAAAAGGTTTCTTTGAACACAGCTGCATCATACTTGATGTCTCAACATTAGGGGATCAGACAAGATATGAAAAAGAGACGAAATATTTAATCCGCCTTTTATAATAAAAAAATTATCGACCCGTATTTTTTGCTTCGTCGAAATAACTTAGATATAGCGCATTAAAGTTCAAGAGTGGGAGCTAAATACGTCACATGTTATTATAAACGTACCCACGTATGACGTCATGGGATATTTTAAACCAACCTTCGTAAGTTTTTAAATAAGAATTAAAAAAAAATACTTATCGTATATTTTTGAATAATCTATAAGACGAGTATAGCTTTTTTTTAGTCCGATCCCCTATTGTTGACGTCGATATAAGTCCCATATTGGTTGCCAGCTGAGTTACTCAGATATTTCCCTTTGAAATCATGTGCAAATATGCTACAGGTTACCTTTCTAGGGTTTCGTGCCCAAAGGGTAAAAACGACACCCAATTTATTCATTGATATCGCATACATCGTAATCTGTTCAGGCATATAAAAGTTTTAGTAAATTGAACAAAACTGATATACATTCAGCACATGGCGTGTCGATTAGAAAATACTTAAACTCGTTAATTAGTTCAGTTTAGTTACAAAAGACGTGAACGGAACTTTTACTAAACACTCGAATAACTTAGCTTATTTAACGCTAAGTAAGGGGTTTAATAATGGGGGGATAATTAAGGCTTTTGAATTTTCCTTATGCACACCAGTTAAAAGTTATGATAAAGTTCAATAAAATTAAATTCTACGAGGTGAAGTTGTGTGGGACGAAATAGGGCAAATTTATCCCTTAGTTCCTGTAAAACTAAGATATTCTATATAGGTATACATTTTTATTTTGTTTTAAATTGTCCTACCTTAACAATATATGAAAATAAGTTTTATGCAAAAATTTAATTTTTGTAACAAACATTTATTATAAACTAATACACAGTTTAAAGTGCTTTTAAAATGCAAAAACGTTTCTTTAATATAGGCCATTTAGTCACTTATTAAATGTCATATATTTTCAACTGAAAATTGTTGACATCAGTAATTTACTTATGGCTTAGTTTAGTGCCGCTTCCAAATCGGAGTGCGGAAGAAACGGAGATTTTCAAGACAGATCAAATGAGCCCAATCACGCTTTGTCCTTTTTTAGTTCCTATGGCCACCTTCCGCCTTCATCATCAGACCAGCGCAACGATTCCATAATATTGTATTGTCATTTGGTAACCAGGAAGTGAATCAAATTTATCTCTCAAGATTTAATTACATACAAACATCGGAACAGGAGTGTAAGTTTTTTTTTTATTTTTATTTATTTATCAAATCGAAAACATTATACAAAAGATTACATTTAAATGTCATCCAAAAACCACGAGGGTTTGTCTGGATGCACTGTGATCTGCATACAATCTAACTACTTAAATAAGTACACACGTAACATTTTGAAAAACATAATATGTACACACAAAATAAGACTATACCTATAAAATAATTTTACCAAACAAAATGTTAAAATAATTTAGTTAAATGCAAAGGTCGTAAAGTCTACGCGGATGGATTTGCGGGTACCAGCCAGTTTAAGTAAATACCTGTAAAGAAAACGATGTGTCCTAATGTTTTTGTGAGTTTATTCTTAAAATTATCCATGTTGCTCTTTTCCACATTAGTTTAGGAGAAAAGATTTACAACAAAATGCAATTCTGTTCACATTCAGATCAGTCAATGCGTGACATGAGAATTGGACTAGCGGACCGTATTTTTTATTTTGATTTTTTCCATATTTTTTTTTCTAAATAAGATCTTGACGAAGAAGAGCTTGTTCGTTTTTCGTGTGTGCAAGTTACACTGGTGTCAGAATTTTCTAACTTCATAAAGGCATCTGACACAGCTTAACGACTGCCATCAATGGTTACAGCCGGGCCCAACGGCTTACCGTGCGTCCGAAGCACGGAGGGGCTCGAGATATTTTATGCCACTTATAGCCCATAGCACTATATACCCATCCAATTAGGAACCGGCGTTGCTTAACATGCTCAAACTCCAATAGAAAGAAGAAGAAAAGATAAATTAAAATAAATAATCGACTTTAAACTGCAATTTCGGGACTGAGACTTCACTGTCAATCTGAAAACTACTGATTTTGATTTATATTGTACTGTTCCCTTAGTTGAACTGTAACTAGTTCAAATTATAAAGAAGCGATCTGACTTATAATTTTTGAGATATGCAAAGAAAAACATACAAAGACTAATGACATGTGAAACACTCACTCAAATATACAAAAGTCGTGGAATTTTGTCCATATTACATTTATATATAAATATATACAGCATACCATATTTTATAACAAATACATATATAGATAGTATCTATTAGATACACATCCAAGACCCAGGTCAATTTGAAAAAGATCATTTTCCATCTTGGCCTGGCCGGGGATCGAAGCCGGGCACTCTCGTGTCGTAGGCTGGCGTGTTGACCGCTGCGCCACGGAGCTAGTCAATTTTATCATACTTCCCTTTTTTATTAAACATAATACTGTATTTTTCTTCTAGGTAGAAATAAAAGCGACGACAATGAATTCCAACTGAACGTAAAACCACACAACGATGTATCTACTCGTTCTCACGAGTTCAGACTAAGTGAATTTATTTTTATTTCCGCTTGCAGTACGTTCCCAGTCGGACGGGGTGTTATTTCTAAAATAGTGAGTCACTTAACGTACAGTTTCTCTGTATTAACTAGCGTTCGATATGTGACTCGCCTATTTAGAAATAGCATACCAAAACTATTGCCGCGTGGTAAATTATCGAGCCACTTCAACTTGTCCAGTGCCACAGTAAATACACCGGAAAGCGATCTTAATCAAATGAGGATTAAATGCCTAACTCTAACGCAGTCTGAAATTTTTAAACGAGAGATAATAAAGTTTTGTAATTGGAGGTAATATTAAAACTAAGAAATATGAATATGATTTAAATTAGTAATTTTATAATAACTAGCTTTGGCCCGCGGCTCCGCCCGCGTCAATGTCGACAGTTTTCCCCGGATTGAATGTACCCTATGTCCTTTACCGTACCCCAGAAAACGTGTATGCATAATTTCATGATGATCGGTTCAGTAGTTACAACGTGAAAGCGTAACAAACAAACAAAAAAGGTCACTTTCGCATTTATAATATTAGTTAGGATTAGGATTTAAATAGTTATTTTATAAAATAATTGAAAATAGACATTTTATTTATTATTATATTTTTTTTAATTTCCCGGTTTTGTAACTTTTTCAATAGTAATAATATTAAAAGTTACGCGAGACATAATTAATATTATAACAAACGGTTTCAGTCACGTATCATTAGTCGGTATCGCCGACAAGTTTCAGCCAATTCAGATGGCCATCTTCAGGACGAGTGTCAAGAACGTCGCGACACGGCAGTCCCTCGAACACTGAGGTTCGCAATTTTTAATATATGTATGTGGGATTGGAAGAAGTAACAGCGTTCCGAATTAATAATCATTTATTTAAATATCGTCGTCTTTAATAATTATTGCGTCTTACATTCTTTGACATCTTCTGTCACAATCTAACCATAGACCAAAACTAAATATTAAAACCTCATGTATGCGTACGTATGTATATTAAAAACTCAAAAACCATTTTTGAGTTTTTAGCCTTGTTTGGTCATATAGAAAAGGATTATATTATCTCTATGAGTTATTCATTTATATGGGCTGAGTTACCGCTATAAGGAATTCCGAGGGTAAATTAACACGCTGTTTAAAGATGACCTTCCGTTATTACTCGCATACGTATTTATACATTTCAGTGTCGTCAAGAATAACTGGCGATATTTCTCACAGTTTTGAAATACGTCCGAAGATGTGCTCATTTTATTTGTGCTGTGTTCGGTAAATAAAATTGGAAGGACTGCGAGCACGTAACGTCTTTAATCAATTGCCACGGGTCATGAAATATTTTATAGACTTGGAACGTCTTAAAACTAACTGGTGCACATACAGTATAAAAGTTTAAACATCGGTAGGTGACGTGAGCCATTAAATACGATAGTTAATATGAAGTAATTCCTTATACAGCGTGATTTTGAACCTCCTAGCTATATTGAAATCTGGGAATCATGATCCCTTATGCAATATAGAATTGTATATAAGAGACAATTGTTACTTTGTGAAACAACATTCGAAATATTTCACAATGATAACACAAATTTCAAAAAGACATGGACCGGGTAATTATATAAATAATTTACATCAACCAATGTGCTGTAAACATATGTATTTTAATTTATATTTTTCAAATAAAATTCTATTCTATTCTATTCATGTATGAAAAAAATGCATATAGCATGTGTATGCAAATATATATCATTTACCAAATATTATAAAATCATTAACACAAAATAAATTCAAGACGGAGTTAACGAAATGGTTGAATGACAAATGCTTCTACAGCGTAAAAGATTATTTAAACACCAGGCACTAATTGTTTTTCTTTTAATTATTTTAATTTTACTTATTATTTTAATTATATTATATTATTAATTATAATTACATTATTTGTATAGGTGAATAAAATAATGACAAACATTTGTGCACCTGCATGCAGGTTGAAAACATTAAATATATAGATGTTTTAAGATAATATCTAGATGTATTCATTGCAAATAAAGATTATAATTATATTAGAAGAAAAAAAGGTAAAAAACGAAAAAGAAATATTTGACATTCCATAGAAATTCGTCTGACCAGCGACATTGTATGAGAAACCTAATTTCTTTGTTCTTTTTTTGCAAGCATCTTTAGGTATTCTTGCAATTCTGTATTCCATTAGGGATTCTGTTTCCGAGATTCCAATTTCAATTCCGATTGGGATTCTTCGTTCTATGAGAAGATATTGTCATACTCCCCACGCTTAGCAGGCGAATTAGTATGCGGAGTTTCACCGCTGCTGACCATCGATTTTTAAGCTGGGGAAGGATACATATTTCTAGGATTTGGGATGGGTAAGAAGGGACAGTACTCGTAGCAAGTACTCAAGCAAGTAGCAGCTCGGGAGGCCAAGTTCGCGTACCCGATACCATAGCTGCAACCACCGGACAGTCAGTTGAGGAGGCAAACTGGAGCCAAATAATTGACACTTCGATGCGAATGCAAATGTTGGTGCGAATTTTTAAAATGATGCGAATCATTCGCTTATGCGAATGCGAATACAAATATTCGTAACATCCCTAGTTATAACCCGTGTGTATGACAGAGACAGTTGCACTTTCTTCCTCTTTCATACAACTGATACTGAAAGAGAACACACGAATCATCTTCATGGTGAAAAAGTTTTTTTTTTCACTTTCTGCATTTTATGCAGGTTGCTTGCTTTTCTCGTGTGTAAGTCTGCTATTTCATACTGCTTAACAGCATCTGACATAGCTTAACGACGCCTTCAAGTGATGATAGCTGGGACAAACAGCTTAACGTACCTTCTGCAGCACGAAGGGGCCCGAGAAAATTTTGTGCCACTTGTAGCCACGGGTATCCCAGGGACCACACCCGAGTTGCTTTACATGCGTAAGCGCTTTTAATGCGAACGTCAATTAAACCACCGAGCTCCTCCTTTTATGCATGTGATCTGTATGTCATTTTTATCTCTATAGTATAATCATCTTGTGAGTAAGGCGATTGCTCAATCGCTTAATTGATTTGTCATCGAACATCATCGGCAAAGTTGACTCGACCGGGTAGATTAACCTGTCTTGAATGCAGCTTAGAAATACTCTCTTCAAAAAGAGAATAGGCTTACTTTTTCCACACACTGGGGACTATTATGATTCTTCAAGAAATCTTTACATAGTTTAAAATGAAGTCGTTTCTTTTCTTCGGATTTTAATGCAGTTTTTTACTACTCAACGGATTTAAATGCAGTTTTCATCAATAGATAGAGTAATTTAAGAGAAAGGTTTATTTGTACCTATAATTTACTGGCCCATATAAGTATCTATATTGCACACGAGCTAAGCCGGGGCGGGTCGCCAGTGTAAGTTAAAATATAATTTATCTCATGTGGAAGCATCAAGAACAACTCACAAAACTGGACGAAGTAATTCGGGAGACACTAGAGAAAATTTTCAATTGTCAAGTTTCAAATTTAACATGGAAATTTGCTTCTCTCCCAGTTCGTTTTGGTGGCATCGGAGTACGCAAGGTATCTGCAGTGGCTCTTCCTGCGTTTCTTTCTTCTGTTCACGCCTCTTTGTCATTATGCGGTAAACTTCTACACTCAGCAATGGGTTCCGTTGACATATGCGGCGTGAGCGAAGCGAAAGACGTTTGGAGGTCAAGTGTTTTGGATGATTTCCCAGTAAATGTCTGTTCACAGCGACTATGGGACAATCCTCTTTGTAAAGATATTCAAGAAGAAACCATTGCCTTTTGTGACAGTGCGGAAGATCGATCGCGTATTTTGGCGTTATCTGAGAGGGAATCCGGACACTGGTTACAAGCACTTCCTTCTGCACATGTTGGCTCCCTTCTAGATAATTGCACTTTTACACTCGCCATTGGCCTCCGTTTGGGTGTAAAAATAAATCAACCACATTTATGTCACTGTGGTACAGCTGTGGATGGTTTGGGTCATCATGGTCTTGCTTGCATCAAAAGTGCTGGCCGAATTCCACGTCATGCCTCACTAAACGACATAATTCGTAGAACTTTAGAAACTGTCAATGTTCCGTCAGTTTTGGAACCAAATGGAAACTTCCGCACCGATGGCAAGCGACCAGATGGTCTTTCTTTAATCCCGTGGCGGCAAGGCAAATGTCTAGTTTGGGATGCCACTTGTGTAGATACTTTAGCTCCATCCCACATACCAGCTACTTCCAGCCAAGGCGGAGCAGCTGCCTGTACTGCTGAAGCTAGCAAAAGGCGAAAATACGCGGGATTAACCGACAGCTTTATTTTCTTGCCTTTTGCTGTAGAAACTTTGGGTCCCTGGGGCACTGAAGCCAAAAAATTCTATAAGGAATTGACAACACGTCTCATCGAGGCAACGGGTGATCCAAGAGCTGGCAGTTTTTTTGCACAATGTATTGGACTCGCTGTGCAACGGGGAAATGCTGCCAGCATTTTGGGTACTTTGCCTCGATGTGGTGCGTTGGAAGAAGTTTTTTATTTGTAAGTTATTTATAATTTTCTATTTTTATGTTGTTATTAATTATGTTTAATATTAAGTTGAATTGTTTTTTAGCTAATTAATCTCGTGTCACTTTTATTCTTGCTCCGAGTGAAATATGAATATATAATCGGCCAAATTTCTGAATCTGTTTGTCTATGTCTAAACTTTTTATGCATTTTTTAAGCCAAGATGGCGGCCATGGGACAAGGGTTGCAACCCCACAAACTTGGATCTAACTTTACACTAACCCCCTTCATATGTAAAAAATAAAATTGTGTCCCCTGATAAACGCACGCTAAGCCCGAAAAAAAAAATATTTCAATAGACTACAGACTTATTACGATACTTTATATTATGCAAAAAATAAACTGTGACGAGTGTACCAGAAATACGATAGAAAAATTGAATGCGAAAAAATAATACCTTTCATTTCATTTGACAGTTCATTGATAATACTGTCAGCCAGTTGTCAGAAGATATCCCAACGAAAATGACGCTCAAAATTTTTGGTGTTTTTAAAAGAATACAAAACATACGGGTACCTTTTATTAATCGGTGAGTAAGTAGGTAATAAACAGAAGAAAGTAAAAGGCTAGTGTATAAATAAAGAATATAGCCGTGTGGTTTCCGGCAGAATAGAATAGGACTATTCCAAGTCTTCCCATAGAAGCCGTAAGAGGCGACTTCGGAAAGACAAGCTAAACAAAGCTCATAAACATCAATGAGATCTCTCCAATTCATCCAAACCGTGATTCTATAGTTAAAGTATGTCGTGAAAGTTAAAATATTATTACGTAAGATTCACTTACAAGTGTACTAACACTAATTGTTCGTTTCAGATTCAGAAGTGAACCACCCACTGAAGAATTCAAAATGCCCCCAGAGACCCCACTTTTCCATGACAACGTCATCAAACTGGCGACCGTGAAGCTTATGCCGAATCTGAGACTTCTCTCCTTCAGGGTCTCCAGGAACTTCCTCTACTTCAGCTTCGCTAGACCGGACACGGATTTGCTTGAATTTATTGAGTTGTGTTCTGAAAGTTAATAATGCCTACGGTACATACCTACGTAGACAAAATTATACCATTACAACCTATACCTCTACAAGTATTAAGTATACCTACAATGTTTTATGTAATCTAATGTTTTTGCGATTGTTTCCTTCGATCAAATATAATGGTAGATACACGATTCGTGCTCGAAAAGTTGCACCGGTGAAACAGCGCCCTAATCAAGTTTCGAAGCTGTTTTGTCTACAGTTTCAATAAACCGCGCTAGCACTTACACGTCTCGCGATGATGAAAGTATAGTAAAAAGACGCAAAAACTACGCAACAAAAGTTAAAATAAAATGGAGTTATACTTTCAGCATATAGATACCATATTTGTCGTTGTTTGTAAGTATGTAAAATGTTTTCGAGGACATTATTAAGGCTTCATTTTGTATGAGATTATGTATCTACCATTATATTTGATCGAATATTGTTTCACATACAGTTTTATCACGCTTATTCCATTCTTATTACAGAGTTCTTATAACATAATAGAGCGATAAGGGATTAAACGCCATAAAACCGTATTAAGTGAATTAATTTGAAAGTCTACTATCAGTAACATGGAATGGCTTCCCTGTACAAAAGTGAGTTTTATTCGGTATGGCGGACTAGTTTCAGCCTCACTGAAAAGAGATCTTAGAATAGCCGTGCTGCGATTTTCTTGCCACTTGCGCTATCATGATTTTCTACGAATAGGCTGGACTACTCGGCGGTACCCACTAATATACGTGGAAGACATTTTAGCAACAATTTGTTATATGTTTATCCATAAGTATAGTATGTTTATTCTTTAATTTGTCCTACCTTTGTACTGGAAACTTTACTGCAAGCCAAAAAGCATTTCTTAAATCAATAATATGTGATGCATTAGGAAGTTGTGTACAAACATAACCAAATGTATACTATTTCTAGGTCCTGATTTAATAACACAAATGATTTAGAAAGTATTCATAAGTGTACTTTACATAGACATCTGCTCAGCCTGTGGTTCCAAGTTAATTTTCTGCTAAACGGCTCCAAAATTTCAATCAGATTTTCCCACCTTCTGACGTGCCCTAACTGCCCCACTACTTGCACGGTGCAGGACCTTAATGAAGCTAATAATAGAGCCTCATTAAGGACCTGCACCGTGCAAGGGGCACATAGCGCGCAGAACCGATGGCCGATCGGGCAGAAAGGTTCTCGAATGGCGACCACGTACCGGCAAGCGCAGCGTCGGACACCCACCGACCAGATGGTCGGACGATCTGACTAAGGTCGCAGGAAGACGCTGGATGCAGGCCGCTTCCAACCGGTCGTATTGGAAATCCTTGGGGGAGGCCTATGTCCAGCAGTGGACTTCTTGCGGCTGATATGATGATGATGACCGTGCAAGTAGTGGGGTAGTTAGGGTAAGTCAGTTAGGGCTGATCACCTGATCAGCGTAGCCAAATACTGGTCAAAAGTAATTTGATGAAATAGAACTATTTCGAATCGAAAAGAGCAGACCATACGTAAACTGAATTGCTAGAAAAAGCTTTATTTAAATTAAACTATGCTACTTTAATAAGAACTTGGTAAACTGTGTTTTTTATCAGAGCTTTAATTCTTAATTTATTCTTCATCTTAATCTATTGTGTTCTATTAGGGAAGCTCTTTTCATACTTATTTCAACATCTAATAAGACTTTTAACTATAAACTCAGATAAATAATTCAGATCTTGTACAATGATTGTTCAAACAAATCAAAGATCTTGTGGTTGAAAACCGTCATTTTACGTGATTGCCCAATAAGGAGTATATTGTTCAAAAGTTCATGTATATATGTTGTTCTATTTTCTAAATACCTCAACACGACTGTCACGCCTAAGTAATTCTAGCTCATTTGGAAGGGATCCCAAATGAGCTAGAATTACTAAGGCGTGGCAGGCTCGTTTTATTTTACTTTGAAAATCCTCTATTCCCTTGTGAATGTTATGTTTAGATATTTCTTAGGTCTGGCATACTTCATATTCTATCCTGGCGTTTACTTCCTATCTTACGTTTAGCAAGAATACTTCTAGTTAATAGATTCAGGTGTTACTTTACGGAAGTCAAAGCTACATTTACTTTCTTTACTTTGCTCGCTTCCGCCACCAGTTGGTTCATGCAAACTATTGCTGGCTAGCGCCCACCCACTACTACTGTTAGTCCCTTCATGCCCGCCACCATTGTCATGTCATGTCATTGTCATTCGTTGCTCGTCATTCGAACGACCAACATCTAGGTTTCACTGCCTGAAATGCCTCGTGTAGAGGCGAAACACGTGTCGCGAGCACGAAGACCGATATTGCTACAGCCTCAACGGATGCAGCAGTATCGACCAGAGTTGCATGCATCAACTATTGGTGGCGGGTATGAAGGGACTAATAGTAGTCGATGGGCGCTGGCCAGCAATAGTTTGCATGAACTAACTGGTGGCGGAAGCACGCAAAGTAAATTGTCTCAAAGTAAAAAAACATTTCAATATCTAGGTATGTACTTGGGCTTCCCCACGCACCAAAAAGTAGTAACAGAACTGCTGGAAAATACATGAGTATGCTTTTTCTGACCTATTTTATCCCACTGCTGGGCAAATGTCTCCCCCATTGCTTTCCATATTTCTCTATATTGCGCAAACAAATATTTTCTGCATTAAAGTTCAGGTGTAGAATTTTTACACTTTTCAATCCGCTTACCCCTGAGAATATTTTTAGCAAGCTCATTATGGGTTTATAGGGTGAAAAGGGGGTCGAATGTCAGAACTTATTTTTAGAAATATTGCTAGTAAGAAAAATAATGTAATTCTTTGAACACCTACTCAACCGTGTTATTACGGCCAAAGTTCAACTAAAAATAGTTTGTCTCAGTCGAACAAAAATGTATTTTATGTGATTTGTCTTTGTGTTGTTAAAATGTCTAGGTTTTCATTACATTTCATGTGTTTTTTTGTGCCTATGTGAGTAAGTGTGTCGTGTGTTGCCTCATAATAAACATGTTTGAATTATCCACATATGTGTATTTATAATTAACCATTAAAACCCATATTTTACTCTAAAGTATTATTGCAGGCTTTGAGTCACCTGATTGTCTGATTATCATCATCATCATCATCATCATTTCGAGTAGGTGTCACGGTCAATCAACCATGCACACCCTGGTTCCAGAGTTCTTCTGAACCGCCTCTCGGCCTCTGACGTGGTTCCTTTAACGACTACCAGATGGCAACCGGGACCACCGGCTTAACGTGCCTTCCGAAGCACGGAATCATCTTTATTATCAGACAATCAGGTGATTCAAGCAATGTCCTAACCAAACTGGAAACAACTAAACAAAGTATGCTTCCGGTGGGAATCGAACCCACGACCCCCGGGTCAACAGGCAAACGCCTTAACCACTGGACCACGGAGGCTGTTAATAAAGATTGTCTGATAATAAAGATGATTCCGTGCTTCGGAAGGCACGTCCCGGCTGCCATCTGGTAGTCGTTAAAGGAACCACGTCAAAGGCCGAGAGGCGGTTCTGAAAAACTCTGACACCAGGGTGTGCATGGTCGATTGACCGTGACTGCTACACGAAATGATGATGATGACTCTAAAGTAGATCTTGCCTTCATTGTCCGCAAAGATTTCAAATTAAAAATTTCAATGATTATAACTTTTTCCTTTTACCAATTTAAAAGAATCAAAGATTAAGTTAAGAAATTGTTTTAGTTAGGCTACAACATTTAAAATTCACTCAGTAGTTTCGGAAATTATTATCATCCCTCATTAAAAGTAAACAGCTCGTCTCTCCATCTCGTCTTGGCCGCAATAACCTGCTGTATTTCTAAAGACCGTATTGACACATTGAACATCAATTCTTTTATGTTCATTTGAGAACCTGTGCTCATTGTACGATGTAGACAATCGCGAATAAAAATGGACCAAAGAAAAAAGGAAAATATAATCATCTAGCTACGAATTGCGATAAAACATGTGCACCACGACAATATTGTTCTGAGCACCAATCATCGACATAAAACATTTTAAGTGAAAACTTCTTTAGCGGCGTTAAGGATTTTGGAATGGGTAAAAAATGGTAAACTCGCGTCCAAACACGTAACCTAACAAAAATTCGTAAGACGGACACGTGACCTGAGACCGCCGGCGCGGCGTAGGGGAGGAAGTAATGTCCCTCTCTCTTACTAGCGCGCGGAGTTTTCACTTAGATTTATTATTCTAAGGGCAATTTGTGCATGTTTCAAAGACAAACTATATTTTTTTATTCTCTATGGCATTCTTCCTTTTCTTGTCAACATCGATGACGCAGACAGTACAACAGAGTACAACTGTCAATTCATCAAATCTACAAAATCATGAATGTGAATAAGTTATCAAATTTTATCAAAAACAAGTAACTGCGACTTATTAACTATGATGACTTTATTAAGTGAATATAAATGGAATAAAACTAATGCTATGAACTATGGGCAAATGTAAGAACCTTTGCAAGTATATATTCTGTTCGCAATGCTGCAAATGTTGGCATCTGTGCGAACTCTGCAGAAGATGTAAACGGATGTGCAGTAGATCACAAAATAGGCGGAGACAAGTGACCGATGTTACTTATACTAAGGTTAAAAGCAACAGGAGGAACCAAAACAAAGGCATTGTTCTTAATTAAAACTGGAGAGTAAGAGAATAAACATGAAAGACAGAAAAGCATGATTGTATAAATATCATGAAATAAAATAAAATTTTAAGCGAACGCTGAGAAATTCTAGAAGTTGGAAACTTGAAACACAGAACTTTTAAAACTCAAGTTACAAATACATGAAACAATGCAAGATAAAATTTAAACTACATAGTTATTAGGAGAGAAAGGTTATGTACAAAAACTAATTAAACAAATCGTGCTGGATAATTTATTAACAAAATCACATAAAGATAACAATAGCGTCAGTTAACATGACGAGTTACGTATATAGAAATGAAATAAACCAAATATAAACGCAAAGAAAAGAGCAGACGGGAATCAGTCTTCAATTCGATTAGAATTACCTATGGTCTTTATGGAAATTTAAAGACTGCAAATACAGTAGAACATAAATATCAAAGAAAGGAAATCTGACTAATACATTTAAGGGTTACTGATATACTTATCGGCTTTTTAGAGATTCAGTGATTTGAAATATAATTATTTAAAGAAAAATCAAAATGTTATTTGAAATTTTGTTATGTGAAGTCATAGATAAATCACTATTTTATAAAAAAGTAATTCAAAGTTTTAGGGATAGCCATCTAGCTTACCTGAGCGTTTTCGAAAAGTGACTGTTTTCAGCGAAAACGCATGTGAAAGCATCAAGTGCTCACTTTAAACTATAAACAGTGGTTCATAAAATAGCAAGGGTTTTCTAGGTTTCACATGACAACATTTTTCTTCAAATAATTTATTTCAAATGGGGGCAGCACTGGACCTTAAAACTTCAGGTATCCCCATAAATAAAAGATATGAAGAATAACAACAAGGTAATAAAAAACCAGATAGAAGTTTTCTAAACAGGAAACACAATGTTAGGTTCTAAACAAAAAAACTGGCCAAACTACACCATTTGTTGTCTGTAGCAGATTCTGTTAATTTTATCTAATCATACTTTATATGAACTAAAAAAATAAAAGACAATGCGTTTTAATTTTTGTTTATTGACATGTTGATAATGTGTTATGTTTTAAAAAATCAATAAAATTTATATAAATATAGTCGTGTTTTTTTGTACATATATAGTACTATAGCCAGTCAAACTGCCTCAACAATGTCTGTCTGGCTCAATAATGAGATGGAGTGATTTTGTTCCGAACCTGAAACCTATGTATCTGAGTTGTTACGTAAGCTACGCAAAAAACTACTCAGCAAGGATTTTGTAATCTGAAAAGCTCTTTCTGCCTTTTTTTTAATTTATCCTCGCAATGGAAAAAGACGTGATAGTATGTATGTATATACACCCAAGATATACACACTAGTAGGTACATAGTGATATAATAAACAATAGATACACTACATACATATTATTATTTTCGCGGGCCATATCTAATACGCAAAAAATAACTTTACGTACAATCTGTGACTCTTTATAGAAAAATGAGCTTTAGTTTTAAACTTAAACGAGTTTAAGTCTTTCTATGATACAGAAGAATAATCTTCCATGCTGGTCTGGGAGATAAGAAAAATAACTTGGAATATACCAGCCGCTTCTGTTGTTGTGCAGACCATAGAAGCCGACCGAGGGAATGTGTACAAATCTAAGGAATCAAGATATAATGCAACTAACAACCCATCCTCGTCTTCATCGTCACTTACCATCAGGTAAGATGGGAGACAAATGCCTAATCCAATATATAGTAAAAAAATAAAATAAAATCACTATTTTGATTCCGTTTTTAGGGTTCCATAGCCAAATGGCAAAAAAGAAACCCTTATGGATTTGTCATGTCTATTTCTGTCTGTCCATCCGTATGTCACAGCCACTTTTTTCTGAAACTATAAGTACTATACTGTTGAAACGTGGTAAGTAGTTGTATTTTGTGAACCGCATTAAGATTCTCACACAAAATAATAAATTTTGGGATTCCCAATACTTAAAAAACTTAATTTCTTTTTTCATCAAATCCCTACGTGTAGGGTATCTAAGGATAGATCGTCAAAAATGATATTGAGGTTTCTAATGTAAATAGTTTGCGCGAGGAACACTTCAAAAGAGGGAAAATGTGTATGTGTGTGTGTGTCCTGTAACTTCTAAAATAAGAGAATGATAAAACTAAAAAAAAATATGATGTAAATTACCATGCAAACATCCACCGAAAATTGGTTTGAACGAGATCTAGTAACTAGTTTTTTTGTTTAATACGTCATAAATCGTAAACCGCAATTAACCTTTCATTCAAACAACTCAAATATAAAAATAAACAACGAACTACATGAACGTTTATAATATGTTACTTGCTGCTACGGAACCCTTCATGGGCGAGTCCGACTCGCACTTGACCGCTTTTTTTCCTTTACGCCCATATAAAAGCTAAACGTTGCAATAATTTTATTAAAATTTACGCGAGAAACACAAAGACCATAGATTTACAAAGACCATCAAATTCATTATTGGTCTTCGTAACAGACCTATACTAGTTGAAGATTTCAACTAAATAAACGTGAGTGAAATCGTGTTTTTATGTTTTTACTAGCTTTCGCCCGCGGCTCCGCCCGCGTCAATGTCGATCCCCCGGGAATAATATTTTTACCGGGATAAAAGGTAGTCCTTCTCCGCACTCCAGCGAACTTGTATGGAAAATTTCATGATGATCGGTTGAGTAGTTCGGTTCAAACAAACAAACAAACAAAAAAACAAACAAACAAACAATAAACAAAAAAACAAACAAACAAACTCTCTTTCGCATTTATAATATTAGTAAGGATAATGCCTTGGGCATTTATGGCTTGTCGACCTCGTTACAATATTATCATCATTAGATCTTTTAGTCTCCACTGCACGAGCATGACCCTCTCTGTACTACCGGAGCCATACTTGGCCAGAGCAGACAGAGGATTTGGCCTACACTCTCCTCGCTTTCCAGACGGTTTTGGGAGTCTCATTGATGTAACAATATACATAAAAAAATATTTACGGGTTATAAAAGGATTAATCCTTTTATACTCCGTACCAACTCTTTTCCTGAAATCCAAAAGTTATACTTTAAAAGAAAAGTACTTACCCTAGCCACGAAAACTTGAAAACCACGGCTAAAATACCAAATTCATAATTTAATTAGCAAGTACAAGTTAGGTCGGTTCATTAAACAAAGTTGAAGATCTGTCGGATATACATATAGGGCAAGGCGAGGCACAAAATACTGTGAATACAGAGGTACGCCACATTTTTTCATCGTCCTTATAGTATTTGTGTCTATGATATAGATACATACACTGTCTCACACAAACGAGTCATCATCAGGTCTTTTTTGTCTCCACTGCAGGAGTATGGCTATACTACCCGAGCCATACTTGGCCAGAGCAGACAGAGGATTTGGCCTACACTCTCCTCGCTGGCCGGACGGGTTGGAGAGGCCTCATTGATGTTTATGAGCTATGTTTAGCTTGTATTTCCTAAGTCGCCTCTTACGACGTCCATGGGAAGACAAGGAGTGGTCCTATTCTACTCTGCCGGAAACCACACGGCTGGCACACACGAGCACTAATGTCAGTATGACAGTAGTTAGACGCGTTCATCGGCACAGAGGTCAGACGCGTCCCGCCGTTAGTGTGATAACGCGTTTTTTTTTTACGTTCCCATACAGTTTGACGGTCGAACATTTTTGTTTGAAAATGTAATTTTTCTTATCCCATAGAAAAATTGTTCACATCGACGGGCTGGATCATCCTTTCAAAGATCTGACACGGTTTTCTTTCTGTGTGAAGTTTTGGCAAAATCCTTGCCTTATCCCAAATAGCAGTCTATTTTTTGCATGGCAGTCGTGTTTATTCACGAAAAAGCTTTGTTAAATTTTAAAGTTATCGAAAATATGCGATGAAAAAATTTCGCCACAGTAGGATTTAAACCTACAAATCTTCGACATCTGGCCCATCGATGCTCTCGACCACTGAGCTGCCGTAGCTTCAAATCACCGCGCAAATCCCCTGATATCCTCATGAAATGCAATTTATTCGGAATTTGGAAATTTATATCTGCCATCGACTTTCGATAAACTTTAAAGTTCGCTAAAAATGGCACAACACTTGCATTAGCTGCAAAATTTATTTTTTATATATTCCTGTAATATCAATAAAATAACAATTTCAACTCAATATAAAAAGCACATTAGACTAAGCTCAATATATAGCTTTTATCCTCACAAAACTTTGACAATATATCAGGACAGGAAACGGCGAGTTTGTAAAAGTCTGAGTGAAGTACAGCCATCGTGAACAAGTGTAATTTCACAAGTAAATGTAGCAGATAACTTAACTACCGACACTTGATCAACTGCCCATACTTATGTTAAGGTGTTTGCACATTCAACACGACAGTGAAAATATAAAAAAACCGGCCAAGTGCGAGTCGGACTCTCACACGAAGGGCTCCGTACCGTTATCTAAAGAAACGGCAAAAAATTATGTCTGTTGTATGGGCTCCCATACAACGGACATGATTTTTTGCCGTATTATTATTGCGAGCTCTTTCATGCTGGTCTGGGAGAAAATAAAGAACGTAGAATGTGCCAGCTGCTTCTCTTCCCGCGCAGATCGTAAAACCCGATCGAGGGAATTGACGAAAATCTGCGGAATCATGTCAATAGGCGATGCGGCTAACACCCATCACTATTTTAATTCCGTTTTCCACACGCCCACCAAAATGCTAAATGTAGCCATAAGGTTTTATAGACCTCGGATCTGTCTACCCCGCAAGGAAAAGACGTGATACTATGTATGTATGTATGTATGAAATTCGTAATTTCTTACAGGCGGCAAAAGGACTTAAAATACTGTTCATAATGTCACAGATGAATTTAAATGGTGTTTAAAAAGCAATAAAATGTTAATTACACACTTTTGTTAATGATAACAGTTAATCATGTTGTACACATATAAGTTGGGAAAATGACAAGTGCTTTTATTTGGTTCAACAACACTGTTTAAATGTTAATGTCATGATCTGTAATATGGGTCTTAATAAATAAATAAAACAAAATAAACTACTTTATTTTCTTTTTAAAGAAACTAATCAATCAACAACCTCCGTGGTCCAGTGGTTAGGGCGTTTGCCTGTTGACCCGGGGGTCGTGGGTTCGATTCCCACTGGAAGCATACTTTGTTTAGTTGTTTCCAGTTTGGTTAGGACATTGCAGGCGTGAATCACCTGATTGTTCGATAATAAAGATGATTACGTGCTTCGGAAGGCACGTTAAGCCGGTGGTCCCGGCTGCCATCTGGTAGTCGTTAGAGGAACCACGTCAGAGGCCGAGAGGTGGTTCCGAAAAACTCTGACACCAGGGTGTGCAAGGTCGATTGACCGTGACACCTGCTCGAAATGATGATGATGATGATGAATCAGCCTATTGCAGTCCACTGCTGGACGTAGGCCTCCCCAAGGGCACGCCACAGTGCACGATCGCCCGCTTTCCTCATCCAGCCACTACCAGCGACCCTCCTCAGGTCATCGGTCCATCTGGCAGGGGGGCGTCCAACACTACGTATGTCGAGACATAGTCTTATCTAGATCAATTTGTGTGATATTAAAAAAAAGGATTGTACTCCAGGAGAGCCGGCAGAAGAGAAAACTTGCCTTTTCGGCGATCTCAGTTTGTTTTACGAATTTTCGATCAGGTCATGTGTCCTGATGCGAGTGTAACATTTTTTACCTGTCCCAAAAAGTACACAACGCCGCTAAAGAATTACTTTGTGGTTTTAGCATTATATTTGAACTAGCTTTCGCCCGCGGCTCCGCCCGCGTCAATGTCGATCCCTCGGGAACAGTTCTTTTTCCCGGGATAAAATGTACCCTATGTCCTTCTCTATACCCCAGATAACGTGTATGCAAAATTCCATGATGATCGGTGCAGTAGGTACAACGTGAAACAAACAAACAAACAAACAAACAAACAAACAAACAAACAAACAAACAAACAAACAAACAAACAAACAAACACATAAACAAACAAACAAACTCACTTTCGCATTTATAATATTAGTTAGGATTAGGATGACAAAAATATTAGAAAATAAATTTAATTCGATGACTGAGCTGACTGTACCAAATTCAAATTTTGGTATTCGTTGGGATATAAAATTAAAAAAAATTAAGGGTGGTATCCGTTTGGAATAGGATAAAATTAAAAATTCAAAGTAATACCAGTGGTATTCGTTCATGGTATTGGATAGGAATAAATCGAAGTTTTCACTACAAAATATCCATAACACGAAGTTGTGGCAGTGAAGTTCATTAAGTCAGCCAACACATTTAATCCTTAATGTGTGAGAACCAGGCGAGAAGTGAGAACCTATCACGGAATTTAAAAAACAGTAGTTGTAAAGTAATAAAAACAATAATTTACTCGATAGTAACCAAAGGGGGATATGTATTGGGAGGTAAACAGTGCTACGGCAAAGATGAGAAACAGAACATTCTTCGCCAAGCGAAAACAGAATACTAACTTGCCACAGGAATTTGTTCAGCTTAATATAATATTAATTCGCTTAACTATCGGTTTTTTTATAGGATCCATCTTGAAGAGTGTGCGAAAGCACTCTTTGAGCTAGTAGAACCCTCACCATTCCTCCATCGGACTACGAGACGCAGACAGAAATTTCACCCTTTTATCGTTGAAATACCAAAGAGTCGCTTTGACAGTTCCTTTTTGGTTCGAGTAGCTAAGGTGTGGCATGAATTGCCTGCGTCTGTATTCCTTAAATATAAATATAATATAAATATAAATATATACGGACAAATCACACAGATTGAGCTAGCCCCAAAGTAAGTTCGAGACTTGTGTTATGGGATACTAACTCAACGATACTATATTTTATAACAAATACATATATAGATACACATCCAAGACCCAGGCCAATCTGAAAAAGATCATTTTCCATCTTGACCTGGCCGGGGATCGAACCCGGTCACTCGTGTCGCAGGCAGGCGTGTTGACCGTTGCGCCACGGAGCTAGACAAGTACAGTCCCAGGACATTCAAAATTAGAATAAATGGGTATCTCTTGAATAGGCATATAACATCCTCGTCTTCATCGTCACTTACCAACAGGTGGTGAATAATTGGTTGTCTGTGAAGTTGGTTTACGGATAAATTTACGTGATAACGGTGGAAGAGAGATAGATGCGTCGCAAGCTGTTGATGGCAACATCGCAAAACCATCGACTACAACGAGCCGCGGGCGCAGCTCGGCCCGCGGGCGCCCCTCGGTTAAGTGTCATCTGTCCATCTGACAATTCACTTCCCAAATCGCGCTCCAAGCGATAGCCGCGTCGATTCACTGTCGGGTGACGACTTGTAGAACTATTTTATTTTCACCTAATATACAGTCCTCTAGTCACCTCGAAGTTTTCTTTATATCACGGTTAGGGCGAACGTGCCTCTCGCTTGTCTCGCGCTTTCGATTGCACTCGGAACGTGACTCTTTGTGCGTGCAGCCTGCGTTCATAGATTTATAAGACGTTATCACATTGAAAAAAGAGAATACCTACTTTAAAACGTTCAATACTAACTATTTATTTATAGAACATCGTAGACAAATTGGCAACTTTAATTCATCATCATCATCATCAGGTCTTTTTAGTCTCCACTGCAGGTGCATAACCCTCTCTGTACTACCGGAGCCATACTTGAGAGCTCTGGCTCTCAAGGAAGCAGACAGAGGATTTGGCCTACACTCTCCTCGCTGGCCAGACGAGTTGGAGAGGTCTCATTGATGTAGAGCTTTGTTTAGCTTGTATTTCCAAAGTCGCCTCTTACGACCTCCATGGAAAACTAGGAGTGGTCCTAATCTACTCTGCCGGAAACCACACGGCTAAACAAATTTAATTACAGAACACATTTTTCACACATGTGTTTTTATGAATACACCAGTAAAGACGTATTCTATGGAAAAGATACAATACATTTTAAAGTTTAATATTGAAAATCGTCTTCTTCAGTACGAATTTTATATCCATAGTGCCGCAACTTAAAATATCAAGCAAAATATTTTGCACTGAAAATGTAGCACGTTCTACGCTAACATTGATTCCCCTTCGTCTATTTACCCCACAATGTTGTATTACAGCTTATTTAAGCCAGTGCATTTTATGACGTCTCATACATATTCATAACGTCTTCACTCCGGGCTAGACAGAACCTACGTATAGGACCACAAGGTAACGTTTAGAGTGGCCTCTAGTTTTCATCATAATGTGAGGAAATTGCATGACGGGCAGATTTCGAAACATATTTCTGTTTATGTTAGCATATAGCTGAAAAAGACTGTTAGCGACACTTTTAATTGGATGTCGATACGTTAAGATTGATTAAAAATATATAAATCATTGGGAGAGGCCTATGTCCAGCAGTGGACTTCTTGCGGCTATGATGATGACGAAATTTATATAATCTAATCTGTTGTTGATGCACGCTCGATCGCTAGCATAAGATGTTCCACAAAATTAATTCCATTATAAATGAAATTGTATTTAACATGAAATCAGAAAAATATATAATATGATACAAAGCCCTTCAGGCAAGTAGGTGAACAATACTGTTGAAAAGAGTTTATATTGGCATCTTCTTCTCGGCAGTGGTCGGTTCCGATACGCTAGTGGTTTGTAGATTTTAAACAATAATTAATAATTTGAATATAATTTAAGAAATATTATTTAAAACGTAAATTGACATGAAAAAGTCCTTAAAAAAGCCTATTTTCGATAGTTAATTGAAAAGTAAATTTCAAGAGAAGAAAATAAAAAATTTACAATCCTTACTTAATATTATAAATGCGAAAGTGAGTTTGTTTGTTTTTTTTTTTTTTTTTTTTTTACAAAATTTGAATTAGGCATTTGTCTCCCATCTCACCTGATGGTAAGTGACGATGAAGACGAGGATGTTACATGCCTATCCAAGAGATACCCATTTATTCTACTTTTGAATGTCCCGGGACTGTACTTGTTTGGGAATATAGACGCAGGCAGTTCATTCCACACCTTAGCTACTCGAACCAAAAAGGAACTGTCAAAGCGTTTAGTTCGACTCTTTGGTATTCCAACGATAAAAGGGTGAAATTTCAGTCTGCGCCTCGTAGTCCGATGGAGGAATGGTGAGGGTTCAACTAGCTCAAAGAGCGCTTTCGCACACTCTCCAAAATGGATCCTATAAAATACCGATAGGCAAGCGACTTTACGGCGATGCTCCAGGGATTGCAATTTCCTATTTGAGACCACGTCGTTGTTTATGAGCCTGCGGGCTCTTCGGTCAACAGAGTCCAATGCTTCAAGTTGGTATTTCGCTGAGCCATCCCAAAGGTGACTGCAGTACTCCATGCAAGAGCGAACCTGGGCTGTATAGAGATTGAGCAGCCGTTCAGAGCTGAAGTACCGCCGAACCTTTGAGATGATGCCCAACTTCTTGGAAGCAGTTAGTGCCATCGACTCAATCTGTTGGCCGAAGCTTAGTTTGGACGTGACTGTCATGCCTAAAAGCCCAAGGTGGTCAACTAACGGCAAGGAAACACCCTGGAAAGTGGGTGCAAGTGGGAAAGCACTCTTTTTTGCAGAAAAGAGACACGCCTGTGTTTTGGACGGGTTAAACTTAACAAGATTGGCGTCTCCCCAATCGGACACCCTCTGTAATTTCGAGTTAACCCGTTCAATCATAAATTCTCTAAGAGACTGGACTTCTTGTGGACTTGCACTGGCACTAGATGTATAACTCTCTACAACGGTGCTGTCATCAGCATAGCCAATAATGCCAGATTTAAGAAGGTCATTAATGTGCAGCAGGAACAAGGTTGCAGAGAGAACAGATCCCTGAGGTACCCCGGCATTAATAGCCATTAGGTCGGAAGAGCAGCCATCCATAACCACTCGAATCGACCGTTCCCTCAGGAAATCGGATATCCAGTTGCAAAGGTCCTCTGGTAAACCATACGCTGGAAGCTTACTGAGGATAGCTTCGTGCCAGACGCGGTCAAAAGCCTTGGATATATCTAGTGAAACAGCAATTGCCTCACCGTGACCCTCCAAGGCTTCGCTCCATAAGTGAGTGGCATATACCAGTAGGTCACCGGATGAGCGACCCTTGCGAAAACCATATTGGTTGTCACTAAGGAGCTCGTTGGTTTCCAGGTATGCCAGGAGACGATTGTTCAATACACGCTCCATAATCTTGCACAATATGGAGGTGATCGCAACAGGTCGATAATTGG
This sequence comes from Elegia similella, assembly GCA_947532085.1. Taxonomy (NCBI): domain Eukaryota; kingdom Metazoa; phylum Arthropoda; class Insecta; order Lepidoptera; family Pyralidae; genus Elegia; species Elegia similella. The sequence continues at coordinate 4,744,649 of OX383926.1, read as the reverse complement.
CCGGGTCGGAGCGACTTCCCTTTTTAGGTACTGGTTGTACATTGGCAAGCTTCCAAGATCTTGGGACTTTGCCAGTCTCTAGAGAAAGTCTATAGAGGCGTGTCAGTACAGGGGACAACTCGGGTGCGCAGCGCTTCAGAACCACTGCTGGAATACCATCGGGTCCACTAGCCTTATTCACGTCTAGGTTTAGCATGCATTTAAGTACCTCTTTTTGGTGGATTTGAGCGGCCCGCATCTTGGGGCCGAACGAAGGTAACTGGGGTGGGCTTTTATTGCTACTATCTAGACGCGAATTATCTGCAAATAGATTGGCAAACAAGTCTGCTTTCTCTTTTGCACCATGGGCCAGAGAACCGTCAGGTTTCTGCAATGGTGGCAGCGATGGGCGACAGAAGTTCATCTCCACTGACTTGGCTAGAGACCAGAAGGCTTTACTTCCTGAGGGACAGGAAGCTATCTTGTCTCCAATACGGCCAACGTGGTCGAAACGAGCTCTTCTGAACACCTTTTTGCAGGACTTGGCAGCAGCGTTATACACTCTCTTTCTGTCTTGAAGATCATCAGCTTTGATTCTGCGGGCATCAGCCCAGGACAAATATGCTTCCCGCTTACGCCTATCAGCTAAGAGGCACTGAGCATTGAACCATGGGCGAGCTTTGTTTTCAAGGGATACGTCAGCAAAAGGAATAAAATACTCCATTGCCTTACATATCACACTCGAGACAGCATCAGCGCAGCATGATGGATCCCTAGAAGAGAAGCAAACCTGCCGCCAAGGATAAGATGCGAAAAAATGTCGCATCTCATCCCAATCTGCCGACTTGTATCGCCATACTCGCCTGGTGCCTTTGGGGCTGGTGTCAGGAAGCGAGTAGTGCGATACAGATTTCACCACACAGTGATCCGATGTCCCGAGCGGTGGTGATACGGACACCGAATGCCTGTCAGGATCGGTTGTCAGCAGAAGGTCCAGGCAATACGCAGTGTGGCCAGCAACGTCAGGAATGCGCGTCGACTCGTTGACAAGTTGGGAGAGACCGTAAGTCAATGCAAACTTATAGGTTTCTCTCCCAGCATGGTCGGTGTCCCGGTACGGGTACAGCCACTCTCCGTGGTGGGCGTTAAAATCCCCCAGAAACACCAACTGCGCAGATGGAAAACGTTGCTGGACCTTATCTGCAGCATCGCTGAGATATTCCATGAGCCGAGTTGTCTCAGAGTCTCCGCTATGCGAACGGTAGACACTGGCGTAAACAATATGATCAAGGCCAGTATCTACATGAACCCACAAAACAGAAAAATGCGGAACTTCCAAGTCATGGAGACGCCGACAACAGATCTCATCCCTGACATACATGCACACGCCCGCGTGGGGGTGGAATTTGGCCTCCAGGACATAGCCTGGGTAATACAGGTATGACAGGTCTGATGGATTACTGATCTGCGTCTCGGTCAGAAATAGCAAGGCCGGCTTGGCAGTCTCGAGGTGGTAATGGACTGCATCAAGATTGGAATGTATCCCCCTAATGTTACAGAAATCGACTAAAAGCTTAGGGGGCTCGGCCGGAGAGCGCTTGCTATGTTGGTTGTAATTTGGATTCTCAACCTTCAAAAGCGGAATTTTGCCCTCCCCAGAATACGTAGGGCAGCCTGAGCATTGTTGCCCAGGGAGGGATTCTCCTGCGCATGAACGCAGGTACCCTCCTGGGGTAATTTTCTCTTTAATTGCCGCTATCATATTGGAGAAGATCTGTAGGGGTATTGGGCTACCGGAACTCTCACTCACCAGGCGAAACACAGCAGCATTTACATGCTCCTATTTGACGCCGGTATTCTGTGAGAGGGTGGTTGCTAGCCGGTTCGAGCCAGCCCGATTTATGAGCTAAAGATGATGCTGTAGCTAAGAGTAAGTAGGCTCTACCACCGGTTTGTTTGTTTGTTACGCTTTCACGACATAACTACTGAACCGATCATCATGAAATTTTGCATACAGGTTCTCTGGAGTACGGAGAAGGACATAAGCTACCTTTTATCCCGGTAAAAAGTACTATTCCCGAGGGATCGACATTGACGCGGGCGGAGCTGCGGGCGAAAGCTAGTAATAATATAACCATAAGAAAGCCTTCAAACTTAAAGCAATTTTCGTTATGAGGCAATTCCTATACACGTAATATTTAAAATAATAATAATAATAATAATAATAATACTCTTTATTGCACCATAATTTAAAAAGGAAAGAAATAACAATTATCCTTAAAAAAAAAAAAAAATTACGATACAAAGGCGGACTTATTGCTTGGCAATCTCTTCCAGCCAACCTTTGGGTAGAAAGAGATGTGAAATTGTAAATTTAGGCGGTGCAGCAATTTAAAATAATAATACATACATACCTACAAATAAATACGATATAATACATACATATTATAATTATATAAATAATAAATCACGAAAAGTGCATGTTATGAAAAGCTACTCTTGTTAAGAAGATGTGCAATAAATATATTTTTAAAAATTCTAATTTATAAAGAAAGGTAATGAGCTTTTAATCGTTTCTTAAAGCTAAATAGACTTTGAGCAGAGCGAATATCCAAGGGTAAAGAGTTCCAAAGGCGAACAGCTTGCACAGAAAAGGACTTTGAGTAATATTGCGTGGAATGGACAGGAGTTTTTAGACAAAGGGTAGAGGAACTGCGTAGGGGTCGATTGGAATCCTCACTGAGAAATGTAAAACGCTCTTTAAGGTAGTAAGGGGTAGTGGGAATAAAGAGAATATTATAGAGAAGAGAAAGGATATTATAATTACGACGAAGCCTAATAGGGAGCCACTTGAGTTGTGCGCGGAAGCTGGAAACATGATCATATTTGCGTAATCCAAATATGAATCTAATGCAGAGATTTTGAAGACGCTCAAGTTTATTTAACTGCTCTTCAGTGAGGTCGAGGTAACATGAATCAGCGTAGTCAAGAATAGAAAGGAGTAAGGATTGGGAGAGCGAAATTTTAGTCTGGATTGGTAGAAAATTCCTGAGTCTTTTAAGAGATCCTGCAGCACTGAATACTTTCTTGCTGACTTCTGTAACCTGAGGGGACCACGACAAGGTTCTATCAAAAATTACACCCAGATTCTTAACTTTCTCACTATAGTCTATCCTGATGTCATTAAAAATAATAGGAGGAAGAGAAGACCAAACTATTCGCGAAATAAGCCAAGGTCTGCCTATAATTATGGCTTGAGTTTTCACTGGGTTAACAACGAGGCCATGCGACTTAGCCCATTCAGATATACGACATAAATCTGTATTGATTTTATTTATACCGCTTGATAGGTCGTTAAGAGACGTGTGACAATATATTTGTAAATCATCAGCATACAAATGATAGGAAGTACAGAGCTGAAAAGTAATAGAGTTAATAAATAAAGCGAAAAGTAACGGAGAAAGCACACCACCTTGAGGGACGCCGGAAGTCACGTAAGACCAAGATGAAAAATGGTCTTCGATTCGAACTCGTTGCCGACGCCCATGAAGATAAGAGTGGAACCAGTCAATAACTGAAGGAGATATGTTCAATGTCCGCATCAGCTCCAGAAGCACGTCGAAGTCTACTGTGTTAAAGGCGTTACTGAAGTCGAGTAGAGACATGACAGTCAACTGTGTATTGTCCATGCCGTGACGAATGTCGTCAGTAATTTTAACTAATGCAGTAGTCGTACTATGTCCTGCTCGGAAACCGGATTGGAAAGGGTTGAGAAGGTTATTTGTAATTAGGAAGGAATTAAGCTGGCTTTGAACTAACCGTTCAAGGACTTTAGATAGAAAAGGGAGTATGGAGATTGGCCGAAAATCGGAAAACGAGGAAGGATTACATTTTTTAGGCAGTGGAGTTATGTTGGCAGATTTCCAAGCAGATGGAAATATATTGTTTAAAAGGGAGTAATTCATAATAAAGGTGATGGTGGGCAGGATGATGTCAAGGATAGGCAGGATCATATTACGACTAATGTCATCTGTTCCGACGGCGTTCGACGTCACTGATTGCAGACACTTCTGAACATCACTAGCAGTGACCGGATTAAATGAAAATGACGGATGATCAGGAGTCGGAAGTGAAGCAAGGTGGGTTAATGTATTAGCCTTATAATTGCCACCAAATGAAGATGAAGAGGAAAAGTGCTTATTAAGCTCATTAATATTAATATTCATGGGACTGTTTATATTCCTTTTTCCAACTCCGAGTGACTTGAGAAATTTCCAAACTCTGGCCGGATCGCCATTTTCAACGGATTTGTGGATGTGGTGGCGCTGTGCTTCCCTGCACTTCCTATTGCTGGAATTACGGGCTTGTATATATTTATCCCTATATTTGTCAGGGTCAGTTTTAAATTTAGCCTTGACGCTATGCTTTTTATGGATGGCCGATTTAATGTCGTCAGTTAACCAAGGCGCCGGAAGATGCTTAAATTTAACCGGCCGGACAGGAGCATGTTTGTTGTAAAGGTCAATCAGCATCTTATTGAATAATTCAACCTGATCGTCTACCGAAGTCAACATAGTTACAGAGTTCCAGTCACAGTTCCCTGCATCTTCGCGGAGGAGATCAATGTTAATAGAACTAAAATTTCGCTGGAGGAGAGTTTTGGATCTAGCTTTAGGAGGGCGAAGATTAAATGATAGGAAAATAAGGTGGTGATAGGAAAATATATCGGCATTAAACTGTCCGTACTTGGTAACCAGATCTGGAGAGGAAACTAGGATATGATCAATAAGAGAAGGATTACAGTGAGGAAAGTAATGGGTGGGTTGGGAAAGTGGAAGAATGGAAAGATTGCAACCATCAACCAAAGAACGAAGGGCACGTGTGCGTGGGTCACCTTTGAGTAAACAAGTATTAAAGTCACCCATAATGATAGTCTGATTGAAGGATGGACTAAGATTTTCAAGAAGATTTTCTAAATGAGAGAAATAATTGATAGTGTCATAGGGGCTATAGAAAACTCCTAAAAGAACTCGCGAGAAATGGTTAAGGGTGACCTCAATAAACAGATACTCGGCTTCTTGAGAAGGATTAGTAGACTGAGAAGAACAAACAACTTTATATGAAATATGAGATCGGAGGTAGATGGCAACACCACCACCTCCCTTACCAATACGGTCGTTACGAATGAGTTGGAAGCCAGGTAATGAGTATGAAGTAGAAGGAAGAATGGGCGACAGCCAAGATTCAGAAACAAGTATGGCGTGGATATAATTACTGTCAAAAGTCGTAAGTAGTTCCGGATAGTGCCCTGGAATACTCTGTGCATTAATGTGTATCGCGTTAAAACATTTAGGATGCTCTAAAAAGGTTTGATCAATTGTTTCATTGAGTGGGGTGGGAAGGGAGTGAAAGCTATCATCGGATATTACAGATACAAAGCTTTCATCATGCTCTAAACTCATAAAATATATGAACTTAAAATAACATATAAATATATACTTAATATATTACTTATTATAATAATTAATTTTAAAGCTCTAGTATTCCAATAAAACCAATCTACCCGCCAGCTGAGGAACCCAAATTACACAAACATTGATATTATTACAACTATTATAAGCTAAATTTAAAAATGACAAAACAAAAACAAAAAATTGTATATGAAATACATAAACAAAAAGAAGACGAAATTGTAAGATATAATATGATGCCATTCCTGTGCCATACTCATGAACATTGAATCGAGAATTAAAGAAAAAAAAAAACTTTGACAGCTGACAGGAGGATGACATTCAAAGAGTCTGATATTCACATTTCACATTGCTCTATTGATATTTAAGAAAAATATTTGTTGCGGGTTAACTAAAAACTAAACATTATGCGAAATTGGTGGGTCAACTTGACTAAAAAAAGAATTATAAGACACAACAGTAATACCTACACTAACTACCAAGAGGACCATACTCTGGAGTTCACTTTTTCCCCCGTTTGGGGCGGCCTGCTGCCACTGTAGTAGCCGCAGCCGCAGTTGTCTTCGGTATTGTCACACTTGCCTGTTGTGGTAGGGCCTCGGAAGAGACTGCTGGAGTTGCATTGCGAAGTTGATCCACTTCAGCGGAAGAAAAAACTCGGTGCTTCTGTCCGTCTGCTATAACATAGACGCAACCATCACGGGTCCAACATTTGTTGATTCCAAAGGATTGACGCGCTGCCATAAAAGCCTCATGTCGCACCTTCGTTAAAAACTCAGAGATAGTGACTCCAGATCCCTTGAGAGCTGTCTTGGCTGCCCAAAGCTTCTCCTTAAGTCCCAGTCTAACAAGCTCCAACAAAATAGGACGAGGCTGGCCACGGGAAGCCTGGCCCAGACGATGACAGCGATCGATGTCCATATCGGTGAAGTGTTGAATCTTCAACTTTTCACGAACCACACTGATGACTATGGATGCTACACTCTCGCTTGGGCTCTCAGCAACACCGTGAAACAAAAGGATCTTGCGACGTGCCTGCATCTCAAGATGATCAAAGCGTTTATCCCGGAGCCGGTCCTGTGACACCAGTAGTGCAACTTGCTGCTGCAGATTGCCAAGTGTATCAGCAATTGACCTCTTGTAGGCAGTGAACTCTTCAGCCAGTGTCAGCACAGTTGGAGTAGGATTTGCGTTATGTAACTCCAATTGGAAATCCGCCATCTTGCTGTTAAATTGCTCCTGCATTTGTGCTATTTGTAGTTGAAGTGATTCCATAATTGAAGGAGAAGTAGAAGGAAATAATGTGTCAGCAGGTAGATATGCTATTTAAGTTTATATTACCATTAAATTTTTACTCCAATCCAAGAGTTAATTATTTTAATTAATTAAAAAGTGTTAACAGTCAAAAACGTGTCCTATTAAATATACTGCTACCCGCCGAAAAAGCAAAAAATAGCTGCAGAATACAGTTTTCATAATACGCGAACAAAGTGAGTCTTCCTTAAGAGCCCGCCATATGCCAGGCGGCGTGGCGATACAAACGCGGATGGTCTAAACGCGTTAGCTACTTTGGATATTTTCGTTTTTTAGGAATATTCAAGGGTTATTCGAAAAAGAAAAACATATGATGGCTGCCTTATCTGTAATGCAATAATAATCAAAAGTTTCAAGGTAAATTTTAATGTATTTGGTGAATAATGCTATATACCGAGTAAATTAGACGTGATTTGGAGGCAACTTTGCAATTTTTTTCCATCGAGAAAATTTAACGCAATCGTGTTTTTTGAGTCATATAGTTACCAGAGTTAGTCCTGAACTTTGCTGCATTTTTATTTCAACTTGAGTATTTAATTATTATTGATATAACAGTCAATCATGCAAAGCAGTGTGAGGTAGTACGGGCCCTTAACTGCCTGTCCGGTGGTTGAAGGTATGGTATCTGCTACTTGCTTTATCTTATTCATCCGAGAGCGTAGTATTCCAATACCTTCGTCCCCTACCTAAATCCAACAAATTCCTTTCCTTCTCCAGCTTTAAGACGAGGACTCAAATGTTTGGTACCTTCGCTCGGCAAAGGACTGATCAAGTACGCGCAAGGGATAGCGCTTGGCGGTTTAGCCCGTGAATGATGAGATAGGAGATAGTCTCGAGTCGCTCAAAGAATAAAACGTAAGCGCCTAATTCGTTATTTCTATTTTATATAAAATCAGACCGGTTAATTGTATTTTCATATTTAAATTTTGATGAATTACTAATAACCTATCTTTTAGTCTAAAAATCATTATTTCATTCGTCGCATTTGAGCTACAATAACAAAAACTCTGCGAACGAAGACCATTTTTCAAAAAATATTTCTATCGAGAAAATTTTATCAAAAGCGTGTTTTCATCTTCAATTTTTGGAGATGAAATAGTCAAAAATCATATTATTTAGATTTGAAACTCCTAATTTAAGTATTTTGCGAGATAAATAAGGTTCAGAACGACCTTATTTACAGTGGTATCGCCTTAAGGCGCTGTATCCCTTAACCCTTTGTAGCGGCTGAAATTGGCGATACCGGTTGGCCTGTCCCTAGTCTCATTTCAAACCTGTGTCGGCCATTTCCGTGTTAATTTTCACTTTTAATTTAATAATTCAATAATTATAGCCAAATATTGTATTTTTTTAGGTATCCAACTGGCTCATTTAGTTATACTTTTTAAAGTCGTATAAAAGTTGGTAGTTGTCGCTGAAAATATCAAGTAATTCACGACGAAACTTTTTCTGGGTATAGCATTTTTGCTATTTTATTTTGCTAGATTTTAATTACTTTTTTGAAAATATTTTGAGGTATCCATTTATTTTGATCTTTGAACTGTACATCATATTTTTTTCATGCTAGTATTCCATGGAAAATAAGGCTAACTGCGCGACGAAAAAATAGACGTTTTACGCTATTCTTGTGATGCACAGCGCCTTAAAATGCTTTCGATGGACAGCAGCGTCGGAAGCACAGGAAGCCAAAGAAACTACGCTTGCCAACACTGCCAAGCGTAGTGAGTATGGCAATATCCTCTCATGTAACCAAGAATCCTTGGGAGAGGCCCTTCGTACAGTAGTGGACTTCTTTCGACTGTAATGATGATGATACCCCGTACTCCAGATAACGTGTATGCAAAATTTCATGATGATCGGTTCAGTAGTAAAAGCGTAAAAGCGTAACAAACAAACTTACTTGCGCTCACTCAAAATGTTATATTTCAATATAATCGCAGCGAACAAAACCAAATTTTTAACCTTTTCAATTTGACAGCATCAGCGAAATAACTTGCTGTCCATTTTATACAAGCGCCGAATACAGAGTAGATAAGAGTACGAGTATTTTACGTTTTTGTTACCCCAGTGAGGAAATTCAAATTTAAATTCAAATACGTTTATTTAATATTAGCTTTCGCCCGCGGCTCCGCCCGCGTTAATGTCGATCCCTCGGGAATAGTACTTTTTCACGGGATAAAAGGTAGCCTATGTCCTTCTCCGTACTCCATAGAACTGGTATGCAAAATTTCATGATGATCGGTTCAGTAGTTACGGCGTGAAAGCGTAACAAATAAACAAACAAACAAACTCACTTTCGCATTTATAATATTACTAGCTTTCGCCCGCGGCTCCGCCCGCGTTAATGTCGATCCCTCGGGAATAGTACTTTTTCCCAGGATAAAAGGTAGCCTATGTCCTTTTTCGTACTTCAGAGAACTTGTCTGCAAAATTTCATGATGATCGGTTCAGTAGTTACGATGTGAAAGCGTAACAAACAAACAAATAAACAAACAAACAAACTCACTTTCGCATTTATAATATTAGTAAAAAAGTAAAAATTATAGTAATAAGGATAGGTCATTTGGACACTTATTAATTGTCATTTATTTTCAACTGAGAATTGTTGACGTCAAAAATTTACTTATGGCTAAGTTTAATGCCGCTTCCAAAGCGGAGTGCAGAAGAAGCGGCAACAAACTGCACAGCGCATTTTCTCCAATCGACGTCAACTTACAATTTTAGTTTATCTTAAAAACTAGGTATGTGGACTGAGTATACATTGTCCTTATTAAAGTCATTGTAAATTGAATTTAAAAAAATGATGTTTAAGAAAATAAAATATTAATTTAAAAAATATGTCAAAATATTGAAATTTTATAAATGTCATCTTTAAAAATATTTTGTACCGAATGTACCAAACATATAAACATATAGTCATACATACAAAACTACGAGGTGTCTGCGCCAAGCGCAACCCCAATATTATTGTCATTATGGAAATCTTTAGTACTATATAAGCCTTTTTACAAAGTTACTGTTTTACATAACCTTTGAATTTTCTATTACGCATATCTAGGATTGGTTTTGATAACTTGTTATAAAAACGTATACAGTTCCCCATGAACGAATCACTAACTCTGCTAAGCCGACACCGAATTAGATGTGAATATGCAAGTCCAATTCACCTCATAATATTATTGTACTTATTTCAGGAGTCATTTGCGGCGTGAAAGAGCATAATAAAGAAACAAACTCATTTTCGATTTAACTTTTATTGTTAAGAGTGCTTAATTTGCTTTCCAATTACATATGAAGTAGCTTTTTCGCCAAAGGATCACATCGGGGTCACCACTTATGGCGAAATAAATTAAACTACGGAGACCGGTAATATGATGGAATAGAATAGCATCTTTATTTATTACTAGCTTTCGCCCGCGACTCCGCCCGCGTCAATGTCGATCCGTCGAGAACAGTACTTCTTCCCGATATAAAAAATGTACCCTATGTCCTTCTCCATACCCCAGATAACGTGTATGCAAAAGTTCATGACGATCTGTTCAGTAGTTACAACGTGAAAGCGTAACAAACAAACAAACTCACTTTCGCATTTATAATATTAGTAAGGATAATACTAGCTTATATACTAAGGTAAATGTACATACAGTAGTGGGGTAGTTTGCTGATTTATTTAGAAATATGTATTCTGGTGTACTTACCTACGTGCATTATTTAATATAATATTATTTACTTCTTACAGGCACGTCACGTTCGTATTCCTAAAGTCGCAATACTAGCTAAAGGTGAGGCTATATTTTATGATTTAGATTTCATTACCCTGCTAGCGAAATAGATGTAAATCCGTAAGTCTATTCACCTCACAATGTTGCATTACACGTTCATTTTAGCCACGTGACGCCTCGCATTTTATGACTGCATTTTAATCATAAAATTCTTTCGGAAAATGGCAAAGATCAGTGGATTTTGGAATGTTGCTTGTGACAAAGTATTTTTGCTGAATATGAAAAGCTCTTTAAACCGTGTGGTTTCCGGCAGAGCAGAATAGGACCACTCCAAGTCTTCGCATGGAGGTCATAAGAGGCGACTTAGGAAATACAAGCTAAACAAAGCTCATAAACATCAATGAGATCTCTCCAACCCGTCTGGCCAGCGAGGAGAGTGTAGGCCAAATCCTCTGTCAGGTCTGGCTTAGTATGGCTCCAGTACAGAAAGGGTCATGCTCCTGCAGTGAAGACTAAAAAGACCTGATGATGATGATGAAAAAGCTTTATTCCATTTTATCGAATGTCAGGTCAGGGTGTCATGATCAGCCTGTCCGGTGGTTGCAGGTTTGGCATCGGGTACTTGCGTACCCGATGCCAAACCTGCAACCACCGGCCTCCCGAGCTGCAACTTGCTTTTCCCCCATTTATTGGAGTGAATAGTATCCCAATGACTTCATTTTCTGTCAAAATCCAACATTTTAACCAAATATCAGCTGGATCCATTTGACTCAGTCCAAAGACGAGCTGTCAGAATTGTCGACGATCCCAATATTACAAACGGTATAGAGCCACTGAGTCTAAGGAGTGATTTTGCATCTCTCTGTGTGTTTTATCGTTTGTATAATGGGCTGTGCTCCGATTGTTTGAGTTGATGCCTACGGCCTCTTTCCATCATCGCACCTCACGCCATCGGCAGCGAATTCATCCCCACACCTTGTATCCTAAATGGTTGTGTACAGTACGCTTTGAAAGGAACTTTATTCCACGTACGCTTAAATTGTGGAACCCAGCCATGGTTTTACCAAGTGACTACAACATGGGGTTCTTTAAAAAGGGCGTGAAAAGATTTCTTCAGGGTCGGCAATGCGCGAGTGGCACCCCTGGTGTTGCAGGCGTCCATAGGCTACGGTAACCACTTTCCATCAGGTGGACCGTATGTCTGTTTGCCTACTAAGTAGTATAAAAAAAAAAAAACATTTTCCTATCTTTCCAAACCTTTGACATTATTCTGAGGGGCAGCAGCGTCGAAAGTACAAGACGCCAAAGCATCTGCGCTAGCCAACCCGCCTGCCAAGCGTGGTGAGTATGGCAATATCCTCCCATGGAACGAAGAACTTTTGTTAGAGATCTTTGTCCAGCTGTGGACTATTTACGGCTAAATGATGATGAATACGAAAACGTCACTCATTAAACCAAAACGTCACAAGTAAAAATCTCGCTTTCTAAAATTAACCTCTACAATGACCTCTGTTAAAACAAAGTTAAACTCCACTAAGTTAACATGAATTTAAGTGTTGCAAACTAAAACACCGAACAATATAACTTGAGTGGACGCTCAAATAAATTTATATTACACTAAAAGTCCTCGCAACTAACAGAGGTCGGGAACTTTTAAAAGTACTTTAACTTTTGTACCGAAAGTATCAAAGTAATGATTTATTTCTTAAGTATGCGCTGGTTGGCGTCAATAGGACTTAATTCTAGTTATTTATTACTGTCATATAGAAGTTTTCTACTCAATAAACAAATTACTATGGAGAGGGCTATGCTCGGTTGAAATAAAACCACTTTAATACGGTATTATCGCATATATGACATTATTTTTACACCTAACGTTTCAAGAACTTTACAGTTTTCATGGTCACAGGTAGACTAATTTGACATTATAAATGTCAACTTAGTCTACTACGTTGACATTATAAATGTCAACTTAGTCTACTAAGTTGACATTCATTGACATTTACGAGTAAAGTGATTTTATAATGTGTAACAATCGCGAAAACATCAGAAACCGCTATGCTCGGTGTTTCTTTGCGTGATCGAATCAGAAGCCAAGAGATTCGTAGAAGATCTAATGTTACTGACGTAGCTCACTGGCAGTGGGCGGGGTACATAGCGCGTAGAACCGATGGAGCAGAATGGTTATCGAATGGCGTAGTGTTGGACACCCACTGACCAGGTGGTCGTACGAGCTGACAAAGGTCGCAGGAAGGCAATGGACGCAGGCCGCTTCCAATCGGTCGTATTGGAAATCCTTGGGGGAGGCCTATAAATAAATAAAATTCATTTATTTCGAATAACATGGATCCATATTGAGGTCAAAACAATTGAAATAAAAATACAATAAAATGAAAATAATAATAAATCAAATAAAAATAATTAAATTAAAAGTAAGCTATTTAAATATACAATATATTATATGTCAAGCAGTGGACTTCCTGCGTCTCAGATGATGATGACGATAAACCATTGCGGATCTTCGCTGCTAACATTTAAGGAAGTAAGTAGTTTGTTCATTAGAAGTGTTTAATGCACTCTTAGTACAGTGATACTATGAGTGCATCAGAAAAAGAAGATTTTCGCATGCAGTTATGCTTGCGTTAACACATTAAATTTCCATTGAAAAATTGCAATTAATGTGTTTAAAATGTAATATGAAATACCTTGTAAGCAGTGCTTTTTTCTGATCGAAAGATACATTTCATCCTTTTCGAGTTTTCTGATGGTAAGCGGTCAAGGCTCCCCATGGACAACTGCATCATCAGGGTGAGACAGGAGCGTTGCCGGCCTTTCAAGGTGTTGTGGGAGGATATTAGGGGAGAACATAGGGGATGGAAAGATGGGCGTCCGGCTCTCCCACTCACTAAACGGAACATTGAAGCGATAAAGCATCTACTCGTACGTCGATTTTCTGTGAGCATTTCTGAGACATTGTATGCTAACTTTCACGTGATAATCAATGTAATAGTTAAAGGAAAAAAGCGTAATATATAGACAAATTTAAATTCAGACTTTATAATACAGTTAGGCCAATTTCTCAAGAACTTCTAGGGATCATGTACCATTCAACGAAAGTGCAAATTATTATTTTTACTTATCTCTGATTTTGAAGTTGAGTCCGTACTCATGTCATCATCATCATAGCCATGATAAGTTCACTGCTAGTCATAAACCTCCCCCAAAGGGGATATTACCATATTTTCTTATTATTAATTAATAAATTGCAACAATAAGCGTGCCTTCTAATGAGTAATAAGAAAATTTGCATGCTATGAAAAGAGGCAAATAGGCTTGTTCATACCCTACGAATAAGTAATAAGTACTTATTAGAAGTTCTTACCATACTGTACCAAGATCCTTACTAATATTATAAATGCGAAAGTGAGTTTGTTTGTTTGTTTGTTACTCTAACTACTGAACCGATCATCATGAAATTTTTCATACAAGTTCTCTGGAGTACGGAGAAGGACAAAGGCTACCTTTTATCCCGGGAAAAGTTGCTGTTCCCGGGGGATCGACATTGACGCGGGCGGAGCCGCGGGCGAAAGCTAGTAATTACATAAAAGTACCGCATTAAAAGCAAATAGCCGTGTGGTTTCCGGCAGAGTAGAATAGGACCACTCCAAGTCTTCCCACGGAGGTCGTAAGAGGCGACTTAAGAAATACAAGCTAAACAAAGCCTATAAGATCAATGAGACCTCTCCAACCCGTCTGGCCAGCGAGGAGAGTGTAGGCCAAATCCTCTGTCTGCTCTGGCCAAGTATGTTTCCCGTAGTACAGAGACGATCATGCTCCTGCAGTGGAGACTAAAAAGACCTGTGATGATGGTGATGAAAGGCAAATAAATCATTTTGATTTGATTGATTTGATACTTATTATGCTTAGCAGACAGGTTGGTGAGCGCAGTTTATTTGGCTTATCTCGGTCCCAACGCTGCTTGAACTTGAAAATGGAACAGTAGGAGTTTTTTGACCTAGAGTACAAATAAATAAATAAATATATACGGACAAATCACACAGATTGAGCTAGCCCCAAAGTAAGTTCGAGACTTGTGTTATGAGATACTAACTCAACGATACTATATTTTTTAACAAATACATATATAGATACACATCCAAGACCCAGGCCAATCTGAAAAAGATCATTTTCCATCTTGACCTGGCCGGGGATCGAACCCGGTCACTTCGTGTCGCAAGCTGGCGTGTTGACCGCTGCGCCACTGAGCTAGTCATCGATCAGAGTCGTAAAAAGGTATGTCGAAAGGATAAGGCATAATAAAATAGCAGCTCGGACCTGGCGCGCATACCCGATGCTATATCCACCGGGCAAGTAGTTAAGGATGACACCCTTGAACATACTCGTGTGCAATTTAGTATTGATCGTTGCCTGCACCCGGTAAAGAAAAATACGAGGTACTAGTTGTATGTTTACTCGAATGTAAAAATATATTTTTTTGACAAATCGATTGTATTACTGGCTCCCCGTATCCGGAATAAGTAGTTTATCCTCGATTTTCCACGGTTACGTTCACCAAACAATATTGAAGGCAATTTTTCAAGTTTTGATACGTTTTTGTGACGTGATAAAGAAATCGAAGAACGTCGGCTGCATGAACAAAAAAGTGTCACGTTCCGAGTGCAAGCGAGAGCGCGGAACAAACGACCGTCGGCTTGTGACGTATCTATCTACTGTTATCACGTAAAATAATCGTCCGTAAACCAATTTTACAGACAACCAATTTTTTTCGATAGATATTGGAGTTTTAAAATTAACCCTTTTGAATCTTTTTTAAATGAATTAATCACTAATACACGCTATGAGAACACGTGTTATAATACTATATACCTTTATACCAAGACCCTATAGAAAACAATATTGAGACTATATACGCGGCTCAGGGCCTACAATACATCAAATTCACGAACAAACTTACAAATGGCGTCGAATAAAAAAGTCGGCAAGGAACAGCTATTAAGTTCACGTCTATCTTACACGACCACGTTACACGAGCTGGGGAACGGGAAAATAATGGAGGTAGCATTTTTGTTAAGAAATACATAGAAAGGTTAGAAAAGTCAGGGGTAACATCTTCAACTATCTGGCGGTTGCAGGTATGGTTTCGGAATATGCGCGCCCTGTCTCCCGAGCTGCAATTTGCTTTTCCGCCATTCATCCGAGTTTTGTAGCCGTGTGGTTTCTGGCAGAGTAGAATAGGACCACTCTTAGTCTTCCAATGGAGGTCGTAAAAAGCGACTTAGGAAATACCAGCTAAACAAAACTCATAAACATCAAAGGGACCTCTCCAATTGGCTAGCGAGGAGAGTGTAAGCCAAATCCTCTGTCTGCTCTGGCCAAGTATGGCTCCGGTAGTACAGAGAGGGTCATGCTTCTGCAGTGGAGACTAAAAAGACCTGATGATGATGATCCGAGTTTGTCTCGCATACACAGCCAAAGGGGGGTACGAGTGTAGATATGTAGTCCTTGGATAGCCAAATTAAAGTCACAGAGTTCGATAATACAAGAGTTTATTTCCAATCACATATCTAGAAACACATGCGAAAAATCACACAGACACGGTAAGTAGGTAAAAACGTAAAAGGTTAAGCCGTTTGGACACGGCGGTGAGCAGAGGGCTCCAGAATGCAACTGGGGGCAACAGACCAAACTTTGTGGCATATTGCCGAAGAGTCGACTGTCTTCATCGTTTCCCTGGAGAACTGGGCAAACTTCATTCCTAATCTCTGAGAGCTGATGATTCAAAACTTAAAAATTAAATATATAAGATTCTTTCAGTAACCTGCCATACGAAATTATGATGATTTCGATAGATGTCCCCTAGGGAAAGTTGTCGAACGTCATGGGCTGATCATGCCCCATAAGGAATGTTAACCCGATGTATTTCTCGTTGTATTGTCCCACAACTGGACAAAGATCTCCTCAATGCACTAAACTTGAGGTTTTCTGCATGATGTAATCGTATCTCTCTTTCAATTTCTGCCATGCACTCATAATTTCCTTGTAGTTTATGAACTCTCGTGCCGTGACCTATCGGCTTAGTACTGATGATGGTTCTATCTAAATATGGTATCTAGGTATGGTAAGGTGACGGCTGAAAATCAGTGCTAGTCACAAATGTGTGCAACGTAGCACTGAGCCGTCACCTATTGTAGTATACAAATTTTATTAGTTGTTTTATGTTTTTGTAAATGTATTTTTGTTTGTGTGTTTACGTAAATATATTATTTCATTTCACCCAACGTCAAAAATAAGACCTCTAAATCTCATTTCATATTAAATTTACATAATAAATTTGCTCTGCAATACGACAAAGTTTTGCTAAATATGCACCTAAAGTGTTGGCTGCAAACTCTGCCATGCGTTATGCGGGAATCAGATTAAAATTCAAGTTAACCGTACGGAAGCGAAATATATTCAGTTATATTATTAAAACTTTTATAGTAACAGTTTTGTTTATTATAAAATGATAGCTCTATGCGAGATATCATTTTATAATAAACAAAACTCTTTCACTCATGTCTTTTTAATGCCTAGAGTGATTATCGGACTCCCGCGTCGTTTCTGAATAGGCTGAAACTGTCAGCATTTTTCTTTTTTAAGTATAGAATATATTTTGATATATTACATTATAATGAATGTTTTCAATATCAATGTGTCAAACTTAGGTAAGTCAAAAAATACAACACCAGAATAATAAGAAAACCAACATACTTTTTTGACGGACTCCAAAAAAAGGAGAAGGTTTTTAATTCGGTTTTATTTATTTATTTTTTCACCTCAGAATTCCGTCATTTATAAATCGATTTAATTTTTTTTTTGTTTGTAGATATAGGTATGCTTTCAAATTGGTCCTTTTTAAATTTCATCACAATTGGTTCATTAGTTTGATTGAAATCGGTTTTTTTATATGAAAGGTAATGTATTTAAGGGCCCATACTACCTCACACTGCTTTGCATGATTGACTGTTATATCAATAATAATTAAATACTTAAGTTGAAATAAAAATGCAGCAAAGTTCAGGACTAACTCTGGTAACTATATGACTCAAAAACACGATTGCGTTAAATTTTCTCGATAGAAAAAAATTGCAAAGTTGCCTCCAAATCACGTCTAATTTACTCGGTATAGCATTATTCACCAAATACATAAAAATTAACCTTGAAACTTTTGATTATTATTGCATTACAGGTAAGGCAGCCATCATATGTTTTTCTTTTTCGAATAACCCTTGAATATTCCTAAAAAACGAAAATATCCAAAGTAGCCAACGCGTTTAGACCATACGCGTTTGTATCGCCACGCCGCACAGTGGTCTGAAATTCGCATTCCATACACATAGAAAACGAAAGTGTCATTAGTGCTGATTTTTTTACTCTATAATTTTCTGGACTTTTTGACATGTATAATCATGCAGGTTACGTTATTAAAGAGTTCGTCGATCCGGAGAAAAAAAATATTTTTAATTTTTTTGTATGGAGGAAAATATTAAATTATTTTTTTCTCGCGACTGCATAGAGCTGCCACCTTGCCGCTTATATGGCGTGTTGTCTTACTATAGTCGATACCTACAAGGTATAATATACGTACCCATGCGCGCCGCTTTGGTCGTAGGTAGAAGTCAAACTTTGACAAATTCTATACGGAAATTATACTAATTTATTTCACGATTTCTTTGAACACAGTCTTTATTTAATATTAAGTACATTTATTTATCACAAATTTTGCCTTTTTTTACTAAATAAATGTTGATTACTACAATGAAAAATAAAATAATTCATCTCAAATTCAATTCTATTTCAATTTATGCACTGGAAATAAATAAATAAATATATAGGGACAGATCACACAGATTGAGCTAGCCCCACACTAAGTTGTAAACTTGTGTCGTGGGGTACTAACTCAACGATACTATATTTTATAACAAATACATATATAGATAAACATCCAGGACAATATTCAGGACATAATTATTTATAAACTAAATAAACTTCTATTTTAAAACTAAACATAGTAAAAATTTACATCAACTAAAAAAAAATAGAAACTAAATAAACTAGAAATAAAATTAATCGTCAATATCAGAAAAATCGGAATCCACCATATTCGTAACATCGACAAATTCAATATTTTCTTTATCCAGTCCAATAATATCAGGTAAGAGAAGAAGCCTCATATCATCACTTACCTGTCTTTTATTATTTTTCTTTAGTACTGGTCGAATGCTTGACAAGAAAGATCTTGGTCTGAAGATATAATGAATCTATTGAATATATCTTCGTTTGTCACTAGGCGGTTAAATTTACGCGTATGGTGTTCTCTGATTTTTCTGAAGTCTTTATTTCTATTGGCAAAATGATAATTGGCCTATTGGCAAAATGCTCAAATGTTTAATGATTTCTGCACCATGCAACAGTAGTTTATGGACACTAGCAGGCATGTAATACCAGCCATAAAGTTCCACATACAACCGAGCAGTTTCCTGAGCGAAATCAGCAAACGTTTCAGTATTAACAGGTTGTCCTGATGACACAACACGTAGGATAACTGAAAACTTTTGGATAAGCTCAGGGCTCAATCCGGTGATTTCTGCAGTCTTCTCAGGATTTTTGAAGAATGTTCTTGCCGTGTTGCCGTAATTTGTGGTTCCAGCACCTGAAGCAATGTTATTGTTGTTTATATTTGGACACAGTTTTAACAAGACAGTTTATAAAAATATAAAACTAAATAATTTCTATCAAATTACCTTGTTTTACAACGTCTATCAAAAGACCCATTTGCTCACGGTACTTCTGCTGTATGCTCAGTTTGCGATCCTACATTATGGCTTTACTGGCTTCGTCTCTGGCTTGCCACTTTCTGAAGTCCAGTCGGTATGCGATATGCAGCATGCATTCCATACATCTGATCCAGGCATGTAAAGTGCTCAAACCATACTTGTAAAGATCAGTTGCAACGGCTTTTCTGAAAAAAAAAAGAAAAAGTATAAAAAGTTGTCATAAAATTATGACAATAAACATTGTTTTGTGTATAATGGTATCCATTTAACTTACTCTTTAATCTTCTCCAAATCGTTCATTTCTCTGGGTACAGCTTTACAGATGTCACATGTCTGCATTGATGTTTGTGACAGGTGTGAAGTAATTTTGCCATCTATCATAGTCATAATCATTGAATGTTTCACTTTAATGTTATTGTTAATGACAGACGGTTCTAAAGCTGCTATCTCGGCCTCAACCATGGCCATCTCCTCTTTTATATCCAATTTATTTTCATTTACAAATTTAAAAAAAATTGGTCTACAAAATAAAGTCGAAGATGGTTTTGGATTCTGCCAGATGACATCTTCACCACAAACCAGTCTCAAAGGCACAAATGAGCTCATAAAGATGCTCGAATCATCTGCATCTCCGGCCAGATTTTGTTTATAGTTGCTTTGTCCAGAAGCACTATCAAAGCCCTTGGAAATTAAAATTAGATCTTTTTCTGCTAACTGGTCCCCATCTAATATATGTACTAATCGAGAAGTAGTTATATCCAATATAGCCTGAAGTTGGACTTGAGCTCCTTGTTCAGTTATAGTGATTTTATCTTTCGGAGGATAACATGGCTTCTTGGCTTCTACAACTGCGTTGTATGCTGGATATAAATCAACACCATCTTGCTTAGCACATATTCTTAATATAGTATACTGCCACTTGGATAACTTTAAAGATATTAAGATTCCTAAGGGTTTTTCAGGAGAATATTTTGGCGGAGTTGTATTACCCTTTATAATATTTTTAATTTCGGACGCCTTTTCTGGGTGCTCGGTAAGATATTTTACGATATCTGCTAAATCCTTATTACCACAACTTTTTGCAGTAGCATATGCTAATTCTTCTGTACTATGCGTGAGAAGGCTTGCAGTCCTTCTTTTCTTCTGCATCGGACTTAGCTCATCAAATGGCTTTCTCGGGCTGGACATTGATGTTGAAGTACCAACAGTACAAGTAGCAGCAAGCCCAGATGTAGACGCACCTTCTTCGTTAACTACAGAATAAATTGTAGTTTCTTCAACAGGTATCACAGATGAAGATTTAATAAAATCGGGCTATTTGATATCCTCTTCTAGCCACGTCTCATATTTCTTTATGAATGTATGAGCTGTACGTTTACACAATTTCCATTTGCAAATGACACACATGTTTGACAAAACTGTTTGAATTGTTTCTGTTCATCTTCTGATAAATTTGGCAATTTAGTAAGACGTTTATCTAACAAAACACTTGGTTGAGAAAAAGAATTATTTGTCTTCACAAACATGAAAATATCAAGATTAGTTATAAACCCTTCCATGATAACAGTCAAATTTGCGAAGAATAGTTGTTGTTAACGCGCACGGTTGCTGACATTAACTGAATGTACTAGCTATTTTAGTTCCTATTTATACCTACCCTCATTTATTTTCCTTTTTAGTTACATGGCATTCACAGAAACCATAATTACCTTATATTGTTATCTATTACAATGTTAATAGTTTTAGTTAACATTATGATTTTATTTACTACTTAGTAAATTTGCTACCTGAAGTCATTAACTAATGTACACTCGTTCAATACCGACACATTACTTAATGAGCGAGTATAAAGGATTTTAACTATGAGTATTCAGGCAAAACATGTTTTTACATATTTTTGAGATAATAAGCGATAAGTAATTCTTAGAAGGAAAAGAAAATAATGCGAATTATATAGACAATATTAACTTAAAGTTGAAGAATACTGTAGTAATTTTTTCAAAAGTTTCACATCCACCTACGAACAAAGCGGCGCGCATGGGTACGTATATTATACCTTGTAGGTATCGACTATAGTAGGACAATACGCCATATAAGCGGCAAGGTGGCAGCTCTATGCAGTCGCGAGAAAAAATTAATTTAATACTTTCCTCCATACAAAAAAATTTAAAATATTTTTTTTCTCCGGGTACGACGAACTCTTTAATAACGTAACCTGCATGATTATACATGTCAAAAAGTCCAGAAAATTATCGAGTAATAAAATCAGCACTAATGCCACTTTCGTTTTCTATGTGTATGGAACGCGAATTTCAGACCACGCGCCGCCTGGCATATGGCGGGCTCTTAATAATTATATTGGAGCCACGACTTTGCATGGGCAGTAAGTGTAATATTTTATTCTTTAACTGTACATATGTTTTGCTTATTAAATTTTTAATCTATTATTTGTTTGTTTTCGTATTTAATAATTCTATAAGTTTCTTTAATTTACGCGGCTGTCCAAAAAAATAAGTTAAATGTTTTAATGGACGATTTTTATTCCACCATAACTTGCTTAAATCGTGAATATATTGGCTAATACATAAGGCTTGTTAAAATCCTTAAAACGTGAGGATACTGGATTTATAAAAATTCTAGCTTTTGTTTGTACATTTTTCATTGAAATTCTTGCGGGTGTACCACGAAGTTGTGTACCTGTGATACCTACATACTCCACGTTTTTTCCTCCCCGGCAACGCAAGTGACAAATTGAGCGCCGCGTTAGTTTACATGAAGGCATTTCTCGCGACAAATGACAGAGAATTTCTTCAAACTTACACCTGAGACTAATATTTTTTATTTATCCTTACAAAAAAATAGTAAATAGATAAACTGGCATTTTGTAATAATATCTTTATTGTAATATTCCTTTTTAAACTTTCGCGCTTTAAACTCATAATTATGTATGGGACTTAGCACGAACCTTTTTATGTTTCCGTTGACGTTTCAACGGAGTTACATCCATCGTGGTCGCAACGAGACATGAGTACTGCGGTGTCATCTTGTGGTGGTGGACGCAGCTTCACTAATAATTTTCATAATCTCGCTACCCACATAAAGTTTTGTTTTAAGGCATTAGCCTCGGTACACACTACACTAACAATGTCCGACTTTTTACTCGACTCCGGGCGACGCGGTTTAATTTTTGTGCCTGTTAGTGTCAACGGAATCAAATAATAAAAAGGTACGGGCTAATTCCCGTTTATATACATAATTATTTATTGTAATAATCAAGAATAACTAATTTTTGTTGGCTAAGGTTCTCTAGCCAACTCGACACTATACCGAAGATATCTCAAACATCAGCCTGTACACAGCTGAAGAACAGGCACCGGGCGAGGATGGAATTACTTAGCTTCTGAAAGCATTCTGAAAGTCCTTCAGAGACTCTTTAATTTCGTTCTGTTCGAGGGCATATTGCCAGAGGCGTAGAACAGGGGTGTGTGGTTCCATTCTTCAAAAAGGGCGTTAACACTCTTCTGAAGAACAATATACCCATCACTCTCCTTTGCCACGTCTGTATAAACTGTTTTCGAGGGTGAATACGAATCATCTCATGAACATGCTCTATGCCTGGTTTCCAAAACGGCTACAGTACCATAGACCACATTCATGCGCTGCGGCAGTTTATACAGAAGACCAAGGACTTTGATTCGATCGAAACATGGTCCGTGTTTCAGTCGCTCAAGCGATGCCGCAAGCGCATAGACCATCGTTATATCGAAGTATGGACTTATGGTATACAGCTGTGGGGCTGTACCAAAAAGAGCAACATCGAAATGATACAACGGTTCCAAAATAAAGTACTGAGGGCAGTTGTAAATGCGTCCTGGTATGTAAGAAATGACGACCTGCATCGGGACCTTAATATACAGTCTGTCGATAAAGTTATTAAAAAATATGCCGAAGCACACGAATATAGATTGCTTCATCATGTGAACGTCGAGGCAATCCAGCTCCTAGACAACACACATCTAGTGCGACGTCTCAAAAGAACGAAACCTTTTGAATTAGTGTAGTGTAGTGCAAAATGAATAAATAAAAATAAGTATTGTGATAGTGCATATAAAGACACATGAACAAAGTGCCTTCCCCTTAATAGAGACAGTAAGAAAAGTGCCGATGGACACATTCTTATTCAATAATTTATAAAACTAGGTCAATGTAATATTACTCATTAGCCTGAGTCTAGGCTAGATTGTAATAATATTAGCGTATTTAATTATAACTAGTTAGGTACGTTATGAAAGGAAAAAAAAATAAAAAAATATCGAAGTATTGAAGTGCTTATACAACAATACCACCATGTCAGTTCGAGTTCAGGAGTAGGATACGTGGGATATTCCATTGCTAAGATGTACTTGCCTTCTGCGTAAGACAGCCATCCTATTACGATTTGTTAGTGTGAAATTATTAAGTAGTTGATACATATTTGCATTTTACCAAGTAATTTGCATAGTAAAGGAATGTTACACCGTAAAATCGCGAACACAGACAAATTAATCTACCCTCAGTTCACCTCAAGCTCGGTCGATTGACCTATAATAATAATATATTCAGTAATATTCTGTATGGTCGCTTCGTTCGCTTGGTCACAACCTTACAATCTAACCTACCTCTATGTATGTAAAAACGTAGAATGTGCCAGCTGCTTCTTTTCCCACGCATACCGCAGAAACCAGTCAAGGGGATGGATGAAACATTATTCTATTTCTCTTTCTAGCCTATACTGTCCCACTGCAGGGTAAACCTCCCTTTCATCATTCCAACTATTTCGGTGGAGGGCTATTGAAGTCCAGTCTTTCCGATAGGATTGCAGTTCGTCTTCCCATCACTTTACGAACGAAAATCTAAAGAATCATAATGCGGCTAGGAACCCAACACTAATTTTGATTCCGTTTTCCATCATTACGCCCACCAACACGCTAAACGTTGCCTTTCTGTCTTTGACTCTTTTTACCCCGTAAGGAATAATGACGTGATAATATGTATGTATGTACTCTATGTATGTCCAAGTTTGCAAATTACGTAGAAAGTTTGCAGATTGTCTAGAAAATGTAAGAACTGAAACGATTTTTTTCCAATATATCTGACTGAGTCAGATAATCTGCAGATTAGTTCGGTAAACTGCTTTCTAACAGATTTACGCACATTATCAGTAACATATACAAACTTTCCCATTCATCATCATTTCGTGTAGGTGCCATGGTCAATCGACCATGCACACCCTGGTGTCAGAGTTCTTCGGAACCGCCTCTCGGCCTCTGACGTGGTTTCTTTAACAACTACCAGATGGCAGCCGGACCAACGGCTTAACTCGCCTTCCGAAGCACGAAATAATCTTTAATATCAGACAATCAGATGATTCAAGCCTGCAATGTCCTAACCTAACTAGAAACAACTAAACAAAGTATGCTTCCCGTGGGAATCGAACCCACGACCCCGGGTCTACAGGCAAACGTCTTAACCACTGGACCACGGAGGCTGTTTTTATTATTTATTAATAAGTAATAAGATTTACACGTAACTTTCAATAATATTTCTGCTTCTTCTTCTCCTTGTCTAGTCAAAATTGTTAAATTTTATCAAATATTTCTTTCGACTAGTATTTGGCTACGCTGATCGACTTATCATCGGCCTCATTCAGGTTCTGTACCGTGAAAGTAGTGGGGCAGTACTTTTAAACATTTCTGCTACTCGTATAATCATCACTCAACTATTTATATTATGTTTAATATTAAGTTGAATTAAACAATATGTAATTAAAGTAAAAAAAAATTATACATACCTATTATTTATATACTATATATTGAACGCATTTTTTTAAAATCTATGCTATCTTTTCATATAATAAAACAGTAAAAATATTTTGACTGTACAGAGGGACATTTAAAAAGAATAATAGAAAGCAAAAAAATTTTTTTTTTGGTTTTTTGTTGTCTGTCTGTCTGTCTGTCTGTATGTATGATCACGATTATCTCCGAAAATACTGAACCGATTTACTTCAAACTTTCACCAATTGCTTTGTTTTAATTCGGCAAAACATTTAAAGTTTGTTTCATCAAAATCGATTTATTAAAAAAAAGTTATCGTCATTTGAATGAACTTAAGGCATGAGTTTGCCTGCAAATATATAGCATCATCACAACGCGTCTCATCGAGGCAACGGGAGACCTAAGAGCTGGCAGTTATTTTGCTCAGCGGATAAGTCTTGCGATTCAACGGGGAAACACTGCCAGTATTCTGGGAACGTTGCCTCGATGTGAGGCGTTGGAAGATTTTTTCTATATTTAAGATAAAAGATATTTGTATGTGTAAAATGTGCTGTTTTTAAAAATAAATAATATATAGCATAAATAATAAGTGACATCATCATCATCATCATCATCAGGTCGTTTTTAGTCTCCACTACAGGAGCACGACCCTCTCTGTACCACTAGGGCCATACTTGGCCAGAGCAGCCAGACGACTAATAATAAGTGACATAGGAAAATTAAAATCTAAAGTCAATTCATCATCATCATACGACAGCATTATACCTATCCATACTAATATCATAAATGCGATAGTTACTCTATCTGTCTGTCTGCCTTCTTTTCACGCTTCAACCATTGAACCAATTTGGATGAAACTTGATTTGGGAGAAATTTGAGACCCGGGGAAGGACATAGGGTACCTTTTATTCCGGGAAATTCTACTGTTCCTGGGGGATCGACACTAACGCGGGCGGAGCCGCGGGCAACAGCTAGTATATAGGTACTATTTGTTCACACTATCACGATGTGACACTCTGTGAATACACCTGTCACGAATTGTCACGTCACTTGATAGAAGCACAGCAATTTTCACGTTCATTACACTATCTCCATAAAAAAATGGTAGAATTAAACAGAGCCAGAAATGTACGAGTATTTACATTTATTCAGTAAATATACATAATGAAATACAGAGTGCTGGGGCGTAGACAAAGGAATATTTTTATATTAGGCATACCGAGC
This sequence comes from Elegia similella, assembly GCA_947532085.1. Lineage (NCBI taxonomy): Eukaryota > Metazoa > Arthropoda > Insecta > Lepidoptera > Pyralidae > Elegia > Elegia similella. Next base: position 4,718,286 of record OX383926.1, on the reverse strand, counting down.
TTCTGAATTTTGTTAATATTACGGAGAAGCATCTTACTGTTTCTTTGCTAATCCAAAACCAACCTTAGTATTTGAACCTTAGGTCTGAAATTTCAATGAATGCTTTCATAAGGGGTTATGTCGTTGTGGGTAGATACTCCTTTATTGTGGAACACACGTGAACCCTTAAATTATGATTACTTAGTTTGTTACCGGCATTAGTAATGAAATTTGGTGAATTGCACCAGCCTTTTATATAGCAGCCCGTAAAAAATTAAATTAAAGCATCATCTCGGAATTTCTTTCGCAAATAGGTACCCATGGTCTAATGGCGAGACCATAAGAACAAATAGTGTAGCCTTTTAGACGATAGCCATATAATTGCTTGCTCTGAGTGTAACTATATCGTTTCTTCGTGTAGAATTGTTATGAAATTATTTACTGAAAGACAATTAGATCAAAATTTACGCTCCGTGGTCCAGTGGTTAAGGCGTTACCTGTAGACCCGGGGGTCGTAGGTTCGATTCCCACGGGAAGCATACTTTGTTTAGTTATTTCCAGTTTGGTTAGGACATTGCAGGCTTGAATCACCTGATTGTCTGATAATAAAGATGATTTCGTGCTTTGGAAGGCACGTTAAGCCGTTGGTCCCGGCTGCCATCTGGTAGTCGCTGAGGAGCCACGTCAGAGGCCGAGAGGCGGTTCCGAAGAACTCTGACACCAGAGTGTGCATGGTCGATAGACCGTGTCACCTACACGAAATAAATGAATGAATGACGTGTTTTTTATATATGAATTGTTATCGAATAATCGCAATCGTAAGTCGTCTTCAATAGCAACTCGTCTTAGTTGCTCAAGCTTAGCAAATGGGTTGGCATCAGACAGACATACATACATTTTACTATATATTTTCTTAGCTTGAAAGTATAACAGAATACGCGATCAGAGGTGTACACGGAGGGTTTTGTACATCCTTACTAATATTATAAATGCGAAAGTGAGTTTGTTTGTTTATTTGTTTGTTTGTTACGCTTTCACGCCGTAATTACTGAACCGATCATCATGAAATTTTGCATACCAGTTCTCTGGAGTACGGAGAAGGACATAGGCTACCTTTTATCCCAGGAAAAAGTACTATTCCCGAGGGATCGACTTTCACGCGGGCGGAGGTGGGCGAAAGCTAGTTGTCTATAAATCGGCAAAAATATCATGGCTGTTGTATGGAATTTAATAATTTATTTTTAAAGTAAATATAACTCAATATTCTGTGAATATTTCAATTTCTTGCAACACCTGATGCCGTTATTAAAAACAAGCAAAAAAAAAATCACGTTTGTTGTGTGATGGGAGCCCCTTAAATATTTATTTTATTATATTTTTTAGTATTTTTTGTTATAGTGACAATAGAAATACATCATCTGTGAATATATCAACTGTCTAATTATCACGGTTCATGAGATACAGCCTGGTGACAGTTGGACAGACAGACGGTAATAATTAAACTGTCGCAACGCCCTAACTGGGTACATTTATATACAGCACTACATATTATTGTCAACTTTATGCTGACCTGGAGTGAAGTTAAGACGCTGTATTCCTTAACCGTTTGTAGCGGACATCGCGCAATCTATATACTTATACTAGCTTTTGCCCGCGACTTCGTCCGCGGCAATTTCTTTTATTACGATTCATTCGTTTTTTATTCGTATAGATAAATAATTTTCCCCGTTTTCAAAACATTTATTATTGATGCTTCGCTCCTATTGGTCGTAGCGTGATGTTTTTTAGCCTTAAGCCTTCCTCAATAAATGGACTATCCAACACAAAAATAATTTTTCAATTCGAACCAGTAGTTCCAGAGATAAGCGCGTTCAAACAAACAAACAAACAAACTCTTCAGCTTTATAATATTAAGTATAGATTATAAAGCTGAAGAGTTTGTTTGTTTGTTTGAACGCGCTAATCTCAGGAACTACTGGTTCAAATTGGAAAATTACTTTTGTGTTATATAGTCCATTTATTGAGGAAGGTTTTAGGCTATAAAACATCACGCTGCGACCAATAGGAGCGAAGCATCAATAAAAAATGTTTTGAAAACGGGGGAAAATTATTCATAGTTGAAGACATCCGACACGTGCGATGCGTAAACTGTTCAATTTGCCGCGGACGAAGTCGCGGGCAACAGCTAGTTAATCATAATAACAGAAATTTCCGCGGAATAAGTCGCGGGCAACAGCTAGTTTTATATATTTGTGTCATACCTATCGTCAGTCTCAGTTCAAATCTGTGTCTACCATTTTCGTGTTAATTGTCACTTTTAATTTAATAATTAAATAAATATAACCAAATATTGTAGGTATCCATCTTGCTCATTTAATTATACTTTTTGTAGACGTATAAAAGTTGGTAGTTGTCGCTGAAAATATCAAGCAATTAGCGACGAAATTTTTTCTGGATATAGCTTTTTTGATATTTTATTTAGTTAGGATTTAAATATTTTTTTGAACATATTTTGATGAAAAAATTTACGTTTTACGGTATTCTTCTGATGCACAGCGCCTTAAGCGCGTAGCTGAAGACAGATCGAGATGGAGTGTCTTTGTAGACGCCCTCTGCCCCAGATAGGGGACTTAGGACCATATGCATAAGCTTATGCAACATGTAAGCGACGAGTTAATAAATTATTATGGACGGAGAGCGGAGTCATATTAATAGGGTCCCGTTTTTACGCTTTGGTTAAGGGGGTTCCTTAACCAAAGCGTAAAAACGGGACCCTATTAATATGACTCCGCTCTCCGTCCATAATCTATCTATATATATATATATATATATATATATATATATATATAAAAGGAGAAGCTGACTGACTGACATATCAACGCAGGGCCTAAACTATAAGGGTTAGAAACTTGAAATTTTACACAGCGGTTCCTTTTATAACGTAGGGGAGCACTAAGAAAGGATTTTTGGAAATTCACATCCTAAGGGGGTAAAACGGGGGTGCAAAGTTAGTATGAAACTTTGCCGTTTTTGAAGTTATTCGAATGAAATTCAGAATGAAGGTTCTTTATTAAAAGGCATGAAACATGAGTAAAATATATTTTTCAAAATTCATCCTTTAGGGAGTTAAACGGGGGTGCAAAGTTAGAATGAAACTTTGCTGTTTTTGAAGTAATTCGAGTGAAATTCAGCATGAAGGTACTTTATTAAAAGGCATGAAACACGAGTAAAATATTTTTCTCAAAAATCATCCCTTAAGGGGGTAAAATGGGGATGCAAATATAGTATGAAACTTTCCATTTATGAAGTTATTCATTCGATTGAAATTCAATATTAAGGTGTTTTACTGAAAGTCATGAACCAAATCCATACTAATATTATAAATACGAAAGTAGCTCTGTCTGTCTATCTGTATTCTTTTCACGCTTCAACCATTGAACCAATTTAGATGAAATTTGGTATGGAGGTATTTTGAGGCCTGGGAAAGGACATAGAGTACCTTTCATTTCGGGAAATTCTACTGTTCCCGAGGGATCCACACTAACGCGGGCGGAGCCGCGAGCAAAAGGCAAATCTGACTTATATATGAACGCACAGCCGAAACTACTGTGCCTAGAAAATTGAAATTTGGTAAAAGATCAGTGTAGGTGAACCAGACAAAATCCCCCCCTAAAGGGGTAAAGTTAGTATGGAACTTTTCTCATTTCTAGACTTAGAAGTATAAAAATAGGTATATAAGTTCTCGATTACAATTAAAATGATCTATGTAGGTGAAATGTACAAAAGTTTGTATGGATTTTTTTTCATTTCTAGACTTAAAAGTATAAAAACCGGCCCAGTGCGAGTCGAACTCGCACACCAAGGGTTCCGTACCATTATCTTACGTCTAAAAACGAGCCCAGATAAGACGGTGGTAACTGAAGGAAGATTTATAAAGTCCTACTTCTCAAGAGAAATTAGAAAAAATATTATCCATTTGAGTACTACCAGTGACGTGCACAGACATTTGTCATAGGGTAGACATAATTATAAAATTTACTTTCAAACATACCACCTATATACCTTACCTCACTATACGGCTAGTTATCTACAACTCGTTTAATATTATGATAGTCTTTCGATCTTCGACCGCAAAAGTATTCAAAACAAGCGAAAGATAAGAGATATGATTACAACCTGCGAGCCACGTACCACGTATCATACAGTTTAAGATTAAACTTTAGAATAACTAACCATAACTAACCGGTTACTTGATTTGTTCAAAAGCAAGCAAGTTCACAAAACACTTTATATTTCGGTTTCGGCATGTAAACACTAAGCGACACAACTTGCACATGAAAATATTTTTGTCACAAATGAAATTTAACTGATAAAGCAATTAATTTTAAAATAAAACTTTCCTCTTGGATTGTTTGTAAACACGCAAATCAATAACATTGACATAAGTATGATTAATATCTATAATCACATTGACAAGTGACGATGACATTTACATCGCGCGCGGCAGCCAATAGAAACCTCGGAGACAGTGTCTTCAATTCACACACACAGCGCAAATTTGATTTGCATGTGTGAGTCGATGAAAGATGTTTACTTGTACTACTACAAAAGCGATTTCCTATAGGTGTATAATAATTTTCTATGTGTGCGTGAAAAGTCAGACCTTTGAAATTTTGTCTTACGCGGCTTACGCGTATAGATACTGCTTAGCGTGGGCACGCCCGGGCCGCGGCCGCAGCGCCGTACTTGAACAAAATCGACTATAAAGTATTTGCTAGCAGAATTTTGCAGGCGCACCTAATATAATTATTTTTTTGTAAGAAAAATAAATTGTATTTATTTAGCGACTGCAGGGTAGACAGTGTCTAACAGTCTATATGGACTGCACGTCACTGAGTACTACCACGATTAGAGGCAAGCGCTGGTAACAAGATTTCGTAGGTATATTACCGTAACACATTGCTATTATTATAGGTATTATTATTATTATTAAAACTGCTATGATTTCATATTTACTTGACTTTACGTGGTTCAAAAATTTATATTCAGTAGTTGTTTTACGTAATGAATAACTGTCTTAACTAATTTTAAATTCAATTTGTATGAAATTTTTCTTTACCGAGTACATTTATAAGTTGGTCGATTATAACTCTTTAATTTATAAACTCTACTTAGCTTTGATAGTTTTCCCTTAAAATTCGTTATATATACTACTACCGTAGTGGATATAGGGGGGGGGGGCGGACACTGGACTCGTAATTGACTATAAAACCAAATACCATAAAACCAAGGTTAAGTAAATCAAAAAATGATGTTTACAAGCACACAATATTTTTGAAATACCTATTCAACAACACCCCAAAAATTTGGGGTAGCCGCGAATTAAAAAATGACTCCCTTTTTACTTGTATGGAAGCTACCCTAAAATTTATTTTTTTCAAGATTTTATTTTACTGTTTTTTGGCATAATTAATATACATATCCATACCAAATTAAGCTACATATATAATACTTATAGTCTTTGAGCAAAACCGCGGACGGACAGACGGACAGACATGGCGAAACTATAAGGGTTCCTTGTTCGGAACCCTAAAAAAGGGTAATAAGTTCACGATTACAATTAAAAATGATGGTGAACTCTGTCTTTCTGTCGTCTTTTCACGCTGAAACCATTGAACAGATATACTCTTAATAAATTAAGAAATAAAATATGGTGAAAAAATTTCATGCGGTTGGGACTTGAACCGGCGACCTAGGTCTATGTACGACCTATGCCAGAGCATACCATCGACCATCTACGGCAGACCATCTGAGCTACCGCACAATTCAATCTCGGCGCCGAAATTATCCACCATATCCCATTTCCCCTTATACGTAGTAAGGATAACGTCACCCTCACAATTACCCGACTTTTACAACGGAGGTATTTGATTCAACTCATTTTACAATGAATTTGAAAATCAACTACTGAAACATGGCTTCCTACATATTAGTTGATTAAACACTTATAAAAAACATTGAACAGATATATAGTATATGGAGGTAGTTTGAGGCCTGGGGAAGGACATAGGTTACTTTTTATTTGGGGAAATTCTGGAAATACTGTTCCCGAGGGATCGACATGAACGCGGGCGAAGCCGCGGGTAACAGCTAGTAATTTATATAACTAAAAACCATGTCAAAAGCCTATAAGGCGGTTAAAAAATTAGCACAAGGGTTCATAGAGTCATTGTTTGATCCAAGAACCCACACGACATGATGACCAGGTTTTAACCCTTTCAACGCCACAGTCTGATATATGTGACAAATAAATTTAATGACCATGCATTGACAATCTGTGACGATATCCGACTGGCCGGTGCAAAATAGATTTGTCACATATATTACGCAGTGGCGTTAAAAAGGTTAAAGCACATTTGCAATGGATGTAACCGGAAAAGCTAGTTTTCTTTACGTATTCATAATTTCAATATCTCTTATTCCCATCAAATAAGTCAATCGAGATGCGTACGCTTTTGCTTCTCAGTTTTATTCAATGTTCTGTCTGACGGTTCTATCGAACCTAACAAGCTGATCCATATTCATAAGGGACCAATGTATGTAAACTAGTGTAAACGATTCTTCAAAGTAACGTTTGGGGAAGTTGTTACCAGATGAACGTGCTATTTTTCTTTGGTTCAATTCTATTTTATTTAAAACGTCTATTTAATATAGGTTTCTTTTAATACTTATTAAATTCAAAACATTTATTTAATATAGGTCATTTAGACACTTATTATTAGCCATATTTCACTTCTCAACAATTATTGACGTTTCAAAGCGGACTGCCGAAGAAGCAACAACAAAATGGACAGCGCATTTTCTCCAAAACACGTCAACTCACAATTTTTGAAAACCTTAGAAACTAGGTATGTAGACTGAGTATACATTGGTAAATTGAAATGTCGTGCTCAAATTGAAATAAAAAATATTGTCATATTATTGAACTCATATCATATTAGTCGTCTCATACTACATATTCGAAAGAGACAGAATGGTCTTATTCAAGGTCGGGAAACACACGGAACAAGTTTTAACTGAATTGACTCAAAACTGGAACGTCGTATTCATAATAACGTATTCCATTCATTGTGCTCGACAATCAAGTCGCGTAAATTAATTATTTTAGTATGCGACTCGGGACTGAGCAAGAGACAAATCGATTATATTACTGGCTCCCCGTATTCGGAATAAGTCGTTTGTTCCCGATTTCCCATGGTTCCGTTTCACCAAACGGTTTAGTCATGGTAGAGCCAGCTACCGGCAAAATTAATTGCTAGTAGCATGAATGGGCTGGCTCGTCTGGGGAAGTACCACACTCTCACAGAAAATCGACGTCTGAGAGATGCTTCGTTCGGCGAGTGAGAGAGCCAGAGGCCCATCCTTACCCCTCCCCTCCCCATTTCCTTCCCCCAACTCCTTGAAAGGCCGACAAAAAGGGAGTTGAAATAGTATATTTATCTTGATAATATACTGAGCATACTAAAGCGATAAATTTATTTGATTAAACTTTTATGAGAGAGCTTGCAAATATTATATAAATAAATATGTATATAATATTTGCAAGCTCTCCTAAATCAAAGCGTTTTTTAGACGTTTTCCCAGACGCATCCTCAGCTAAATTTATGGAAACATGGTCCATTTTTTTTCGTGATATCATGAATGAATGCAATTTCGCAAATTGTACAATTCCTGTTGTTTTCTTGCAATCAATTCAATCGAACTTGCGCCCGCACACAAATCGAACGATGTTTATGATTAAAGTATTTTATTATTGGTGATTCGAAACTGTAGCGAATAAGGATTCTGCAAACCCTCTATGTGCAAACCGAATAATTCGTGCGCTCGTACGGTGCTTACAAATTTAAATAATGCCGCGATATTAAGGACTGGCTGCTGTTCTCCGAGAATCAATTTTAGTCGAATTTCAAATGATCGAGCAAGACTCGCGCTCTAAGCATTTGGTTTGTGCCTACCATGGATAAGAAAAACAACTTTTTTTTTCTATGCTAATATAGAGGTATTATTATCATCATCATCAGAATTATTATATGGATAAATGAAATGAAATGTTTATATGCAAGGGTCATCATACATAATAATACCCGCCTTTTACAGTAGACATAATTATATTAGAAGGAAGTAAAATATTATTAGTCAATACAGATTTAAATAGCATACAAAAATTTCATCATCATCATCATCATATCAGCCGCAAGAAGTCCACTGCTGGACATAGGCCTCCCCCAGGAATTTCCAATACGACCGGTTGGAAGCGGCCTGCATCCAGCGTCTTCCTGCGACCTTAGTCAGGTCATCCGACCATCTGGTTGGTGGATGTCCGACGCTGCGCTTGCCGGTACGTGGTCGCCATTCGAGAACCCTTCTGCCCCATCGGCCATCGGTTCTACGCGCTATGTGCCCCGCCCACTGCCACTTCAAAGAGCTAATCCGCTGAGCTATGTCGGTGACCTTCGTTCTCTTACGAATCTCCTCGTTTCTGATTCGATCTCGCAGAGAAACACCGAGCATAGCTCTCTCCATAGCTCTTTGAGCGACTTTGAGCTTTCTTATGAGGCCCATAGTAAGGGACCACGTTTCGGACCCGTACGTCATCACTGGTAACACACATTGATTATAGACTTTCGTCTTTAGGCACTGAGGTATTTTGGACGAGAAGACACTACGGAGCTTCCCGAACGCTGCCCAGCCGAGTCGGATTCGACGAAAGACCTCGTCCTCAAAGCTGGAGCTTCCAACCTGGATCAAATGACCCAAGTAGACATATCGGTCCACAGCTTCAAGGATGGAGTTCCCAACAGATACTGGTGAAGGCACAACATGGACATTCGACATTATTTTCGTCTTGTCCATGTTCATTTTAAGGCCCACTTGTTGGGAAACTCCGTTGAGGTCATTGAGCATAGTACTTAAGTCCTCCAGCGTCTCCGCCATAATAACGACGTCATCAGCAAATCGAAGGTGAGTGATATACTCGCCATTGATGTTGATGCCAAGTCCTTCCCATTCCAGGAGCTTGAAGGCATCCTCCAGAGCAGCGGTAAACAGTTTCGGAGATATCACGTCTCCCTGTCTTACGCCTCGCTGCAATGGTATAGCCTTCGTGTTCTGCTCCTGTACTCGAACTGACATACTGGCGTTTCTGTATAAGCACTTCAACACTTCGATATACCGATGGTCGATGCGGCATCGCTGAAGGGACTGAAGCACGGCCCATACTTCGATCGAATCAAAGGCTTTCTCATAGTCCACAAACGCTAAGCATAATGGCCGGTTATACTCTCTGGTCTTCTGTATAACCTGCCGCAGCGTATGGATGTGGTCTATGGTACTGTAGCCTTTTCGGAAACCGGCTTGTTCGGGAGGCTGGAAGGCATCGAGCCTGTTCGTGAGACGATTCGTGATCACCCTCGAAAACAGCTTATAGACGTGGCTCAGGAGTGTGATGGGTCTGTAGTTCTTCAGTAGAGTATTATCACCCTTTTTGAAGAACAAAACCACCACACCCCTTTTCCACGCCTCTGGCGTAATGCCCTCGAACAGAACGGAATTAAAGAGCCTCTGAAGGACTTTCAGTACCGGCGTTCCGCCCGCTTTCAGAAGCTCTGCTGTAATTCCGTCCTCGCCCGGCGCCTTGTTGTTCTTAAGCTGTTTGAGGGCAATCCTAATCTCGTACAGGCTGATGTCCGGGATGTCTTCGGTATAGTGTCGGGTTAGCTTGGCTCTTGGATCTTTGGCCAAGCTGACAATGGGTTTGGCTATTGAGGTATAGAGCTGTCCATAAAACCTCTCAATCTCTCCCAGCACCTCGGCCTCTGTCGAAGCCACACCGCCGTTCTCCGTCTTCAGCTTTGTTAATCGACTTTGCCCAATAGACTCCACCCTTGCGAACACTTTGGAGCCTTTGTTTTGCTCTATCGTCTCCTTAATACGCTCGGTATTAAAGGAGCGACTGTCGTGCCGCAAGGATTTTTGGATTTGTCTATTGAGCTGTCGATGTACATCCGCGTCATCCGAGGTCTGCAGCGGCATGGATCGTCGCGTGGCCATCAAATTTAGGGTCTGGGGTGAGATCTTTTGAGATTTATGTTTGGGGCGGGACCTAAAAAACTTCGATCCCACCTCCTGGACAGTCTTTACCAACCCATTGTTTAACTCGTCCACTGAAACGCAATCTTTCAGGCAATCGAAGCGATTCGAGAGTTCCAGTTGGAAACTGTCGACATTTATACAAAAATTTACTATCTTACAATTTAGTTGGGTTGAATTGTATTTACAATTCATGTCAAATATTCATGTATGTCATAATAACATTTATCAATTAACCATTGCAATTTATGTTTAAATTGTTTAAAACAAAGTAAACTAAGCATCTTCAGGTCGACTGCGGCAGTTTGTTATAATTTTTTTATCGACATAAGGTAACAAAATATATTTTATATATATATATTTTATTTTTATATTTATATATTTCTGTTTTTCATAAACTTGCTTCTCCACATCTTTGCACCTTGCCTTTTATTGAAGTATTTTTTTCCAACTACCCTAAGGTAGCCTGAAAGAGATTGCTATTATGATAAGGCCGCCATTTGTATATTTTTGATGCCTATTGTTTTTTATTAATGTTCACTAGCTGTTGCCGGCAGCTCCGCCCGCGTTAATGTCGTTCCCATGGAAACAGTAGAAATGATAAAAAATTCATACAACTGTTTTACTTTTTCCCCTTAAGGGGGAATTTAATACATTTCACCTGCATAGATTTTTAGCGGATTTTGCCCATTTCACCTACACAGATATTTTTTTATTGTAATGGAGAACTTATATACTTATAGTCATATTTCAAAGTCTAAAAATAAAAAAATTCCATACAATCTTTACCTCACTTATTTTACCCCTTCAAGGGGAAGTTTCGTCCATTTTAACTACACAGATCTTTTTAATTGGAATGTAAACATATATACTTATTTTTATACTTCTATGTCCAGAAATGAGAAAATTTCCATACAATCCCCTCCCCCCCTCTGCTTTTACCCCTTAATGGGGGAATTTTATACATTTCACCTGCATAGATCTTTTTAATAGTAACCGTGGTTTATATACCTATTTGCATACTTCTAAGTCTAGATATGAAAAAACATCCATAAAAACTTTACTCCCCTATTTTATCCCTTCAGGCGAAAATTTCGTCGATTTTACCTACATACATCTTTTTAATTGTAATCCAGAACGTCCAGAAATGAGAAAATGTCCATACAAACTTAACCCCCCTTAAGGGATGATTTTTGAGTAAAATATTTTACTCGTGTCCCATACCTTTCAGTAAAGAACCTTCATGCTGAATTTCATTCGAATAACTTCAAATACGGCAAAGTTTCATACTAACTTTGCAACCCGTTTTACCCCCTTAGGAGATATATTTCCAAAAATCCTTTCTTAGTGCTCCCCTACGTTATAAAAGGAAACCCTGTGCAAAATTTCAAGTTTCTAACCCTTATAGTTTAGGCTCTGCGTTGATATATCAGTCAGTCAGTCAGCTTCTCCTTTTTATTAGTATGGATTACTATGGATAGTATGGATAGGTATAATGCTGTCGTATAATGATGATGAATTGACTTTGGATTTTAATTTTGTTATGTCACTTATTTTTTTTTTTGCTATATATTTGCAGGCAAACTCATGCCTTGAGTTCATTCAAATGACGATAACTTTTTTTTAATGAACCGATTTTGATGAAACAAACTTTAAATGTTTTGCTGAGTTAAAACAAAGCAATTGGTGAACATTTGAAGTAAATCGGTTCAGTATTTTTGGAGATAATCATACATACAGACAGACAGACAGACAGACAAAAAATTCGAATTTTTTTTTGCTTTCTATTATTCTTTTTAATTGTCCCTCTATCCATTTCAGTCAAAAATTCTAAATGTACTGACAAAATATTTTTACTGTTTTATTATATGTATAGATTATGTGTGGAATAAAGTGGTAAATAAATAAATATAGGAAAGGTGGGTGCGTTAGCTCTTCACACTTAGATAATGCTCTTCTAAATGTGTCGCAATAACTGAACGCGAAATATGTTACGCAATATACTCGTACTATAGGCGTTGTATCATTACCTTTCGCGTACTCAAGTTAATTACAGTCAGTTACACAGGTCGGAGCTAACGACCTGCCGTAACTCACAGACTATACACATTACAACAACAAAAAGAGAAACTCATTTCTTACAACCTCAAGTGCATTTTCAGGTATAACACAGAAGAATGTAATTATGAGAAATTTCCAAAGCTAGATATACAAAGCTAACAATAAAACCAGCCTAGTGCGAGTCGAAATCGCGCACTAAGGGTTCCGTATCGTTATCTATAAAAAAGGCAAAAAAATCAAAAATTACGTTTGTTGTATGGGCCCCCTTTAATATTATTTTTATTTAATTACTAGCTTTCGGCCGCTGCTCCGCCCGCGTCAATGTCGATCCCTTGGGAATAGTACGTTTTCCCGGGTAGCCTATGTCCGTACTCTCCGTACTCCAGAGAACTTGTATGCAAAATTTCATGATGATCAGTTCAGTAGTTACGGCGTGAAAGCGTAACAAACAAACAAACTTACTTTCGCATTTATAATATTAGTAAGGAGATAAGGATTTATTTTTACAGTAAATATATAATTAAATATTCTGTATATATATATATATATATATATATATATATATATATATATATATATATATATATATATATATATTTAGCGTCTACCTGTTGCCGTTATCGATATCGAGCAAAAAATTCTACCATTATGTGTCAAGTCATCCATGCATCTAGTTCTAGGTCTAAAAAAGAATACTTTTAATATATTATTAATATGCGAATTACGGGTTACTCACGTACGAAGTCAGCTATAGGCCTTTAATATATTTTAAACTTCTAGTAATATGATACCCAAGCAAGGTTGGCGTCAGGCCACAGCCGGCCGTAAAAAATATATGTTATCCTTATCCTTAATCCTTACTAATATTATAAATGCGAAAGTGAGTTTGTTTGTTTGTTTTTTTGTTTGTTTGTTTGTTTGTTTGTTTGTTTGTTTGTTTGTTTGTTTGTTTGTTTGTTTGTTTGTTTGTTTGTTTGTTTGTTTGTTTGTTTGTTTGTTTGTTTGTTTGTTTGTTTGTTTGTTTGTTTGTTTGTTTGTTTGTTTGTTTGTTTGTTTGTTTGTTTGTTTGTTTGTTTGTTTGTTTGTTTGTTTGTTTGTTTGTTTGTTTGTTTGTTTGTTTGTTTGTTTGTTTGTTTGTTTGTTTGTTTGTTTGTTTGTTTGTTTGTTTGTTTGTTTGTTTGTTTGTTTGTTTGTTTGTTTGTTTGTTTGTTTGTTTGTTTGTTTGTTTGTTTGTTTGTTTGTTTGTTTGTTTGTTTGTTTGTTTGTTTGTTTGTTTGTTTGTTTGTTTGTTTGTTTGTTTGTTTGTTTGTTTGTTTGTTTGTTTGTTTGTTTGTTTGTTTGTTTGTTTGTTTGTTTGTTTGTTTGTTTGTTTGTTTGTTTGTTTGTTTGTTTGTTTGTTTGTTTGTTTGTTTGTTTGTTTGTTTGTTTGTTTGTTTGTTTGTTTGTTTGTTTGTTTGTTTGTTTGTTTGTTTGTTTGTTTGTTTGTTTGTTTGTTTGTTTGTTTGTTTGTTTGTTTGTTTGTTTGTTTGTTTGTTTGTTTGTTTGTTTGTTTGTTTGTTTGTTTGTTTGTTTGTTTGTTTGTTTGTTTGTTTGTTTGTTTGTTTGTTTGTTTGTTTGTTTGTTTGTTTGTTTGTTTGTTTGTTTGTTTGTTTGTTTGTTTGTTTGTTTGTTTGTTTGTTTGTTTGTTTGTTTGTTTGTTTGTTTGTTTGTTTGTTTGTTTGTTTGTTTGTTTGTTTGTTTGTTTGTTTGTTTGTTTGTTTGTTTGTTTGTTTGTTTGTTTGTTTGTTTGTTTGTTTGTTTGTTTGTTTGTTTGTTTGTTTGTTTGTTTGTTTGTTTGTTTGTTTGTTTGTTTGTTTGTTTGTTTGTTTGTTTGTTTGTTTGTTTGTTTGTTTGTTTGTTTGTTTGTTTGTTTGTTTGTTTGTTTGTTTGTTTGTTTGTTTGTTTGTTTGTTTGTTTGTTTGTTTGTTTGTTTGTTTGTTTGTTTGTTTGTTTGTTTGTTTGTTTGTTTGTTTGTTTGTTTGTTTGTTTGTTTGTTTGTTTGTTTGTTTGTTTGTTTGTTTGTTTGTTTGTTTGTTTGTTTGTTTGTTTGTTTGTTTGTTTGTTTGTTTGTTTGTTTGTTTGTTTGTTTGTTTGTTTGTTTGTTTGTTTGTTTGTTTGTTTGTTTGTTTGTTTGTTTGTTTGTTTGTTTGTTTGTTTGTTTGTTTGTTTGTTTGTTTGTTTGTTTGTTTGTTTGTTTGTTTGTTTGTTTGTTTGTTTGTTTGTTTGTTTGTTTGTTTGTTTGTTTGTTTGTTTGTTTGTTTGTTTGTTTGTTTGTTTGTTTGTTTGTTTGTTTGTTTGTTTGTTTGTTTGTTTGTTTGTTTGTTTGTTTGTTTGTTTGTTTGTTTGTTTGTTTGTTTGTTTGTTTGTTTGTTTGTTTGTTTGTTTGTTTGTTTGTTTGTTTGTTTGTTTGTTTGTTTGTTTGTTTGTTTGTTTGTTTGTTTGTTTGTTTGTTTGTTTGTTTGTTTGTTTGTTTGTTTGTTTGTTTGTTTGTTTGTTTGTTTGTTTGTTTGTTTGTTTGTTTGTTTGTTTGTTTGTTTGTTTGTTTGTTTGTTTGTTTGTTTGTTTGTTTGTTTGTTTGTTTGTTTGTTTGTTTGTTTGTTTGTTTGTTTGTTTGTTTGTTTGTTTGTTTGTTTGTTTGTTTGTTTGTTTGTTTGTTTGTTTGTTTGTTTGTTTGTTTGTTTGTTTGTTTGTTTGTTTGTTTGTTTGTTTGTTTGTTTGTTTGTTTGTTTGTTTGTTTGTTTGTTTGTTTGTTTGTTTGTTTGTTTGTTTGTTTGTTTGTTTGTTTGTTTGTTTGTTTGTTTGTTTGTTTGTTTGTTTGTTTGTTTGTTTGTTTGTTTGTTTGTTTGTTTGTTTGTTTGTTTGTTTGTTTGTTTGTTTGTTTGTTTGTTTGTTTGTTTGTTTGTTTGTTTGTTTGTTTGTTTGTTTGTTTGTTTGTTTGTTTGTTTGTTTGTTTGTTTGTTTGTTTGTTTGTTTGTTTGTTTGTTTGTTTGTTTGTTTGTTTGTTTGTTTGTTTGTTTGTTTGTTTGTTTGTTTGTTTGTTTGTTTGTTTGTTTGTTTGTTTGTTTGTTTGTTTGTTTGTTTGTTTGTTTGTTTGTTTGTTTGTTTGTTTGTTTGTTTGTTTGTTTGTTTGTTTGTTTGTTTGTTTGTTTGTTTGTTTGTTTGTTTGTTTGTTTGTTTGTTTGTTTGTTTGTTTGTTTGTTTGTTTGTTTGTTTGTTTGTTTGTTTGTTTGTTTGTTTGTTTGTTTGTTTGTTTGTTTGTTTGTTTGTTTGTTTGTTTGTTTGTTTGTTTGTTTGTTTGTTTGTTTGTTTGTTTGTTTGTTTGTTTGTTTGTTTGTTTGTTTGTTTGTTTGTTTGTTTGTTTGTTTGTTTGTTTGTTTGTTTGTTTGTTTGTTTGTTTGTTTGTTTGTTTGTTTGTTTGTTTGTTTGTTTGTTTGTTTGTTTGTTTGTTTGTTTGTTTGTTTGTTTGTTTGTTTGTTTGTTTGTTTGTTTGTTTGTTTGTTTGTTTGTTTGTTTGTTTGTTTGTTTGTTTGTTTGTTTGTTTGTTTGTTTGTTTGTTTGTTTGTTTGTTTGTTTGTTTGTTTGTTTGTTTGTTTGTTTGTTTGTTTGTTTGTTTGTTTGTTTGTTTGTTTGTTTGTTTGTTTGTTTGTTTGTTTGTTTGTTTGTTTGTTTGTTTGTTTGTTTGTTTGTTTGTTTGTTTGTTTGTTTGTTTGTTTGTTTGTTTGTTTGTTTGTTTGTTTGTTTGTTTGTTTGTTTGTTTGTTTGTTTGTTTGTTTGTTTGTTTGTTGTTTGTTTGTTTGTTTGTTTGTTTGTTTGTTTGTTTGTTTGTTTGTTTGTTTGTTTGTTTGTTTGTTTGTTTGTTTGTTTGTTTGTTTGTTTGTTTGTTTGTTTGTTTGTTTGTTTGTTTGTTTGTTTGTTTGTTTGTTTGTTTGTTTGTTTGTTTGTTTGTTTGTTTGTTTGTTTGTTTGTTTGTTTGTTTGTTTGTTTGTTTGTTTGTTTGTTTGTTTGTTTGTTTGTTTGTTTGTTTGTTTGTTTGTTTGTTTGTTTGTTTGTTTGTTTGTTTGTTTGTTTGTTTGTTTGTTTGTTTGTTTGTTTGTTTGTTTGTTTGTTTGTTTGTTTGTTTGTTTGTTTGTTTGTTTGTTTGTTTGTTTGTTTGTTTGTTACGCTTTCACGCCGTAACTACTGAACCGATCATCATGAAATTTCTTTTTTTTTTTGCATACAAGTTCTTTGGAGTACGGAGAAGGACATAGGCTACCTTTTATCCCGGGAAAAAGTACTAATCCCGAGGGATCGACATTGACGCGGGCGGAGCCGCGGGCGAAAGCAAGCTAGGTATATGATAATTCTCAAAATTATCATCATTTCAGTAAAAAAACTTAAATTTGAACTTAAAGAAACTGCTCGCCAACCATAGTGCCAACCGTTGTAACTTTGGGAATGTCCTGCCATAGAATGAAGTTTTTTTTTATATATAGGTACATGTCACACGTATTGAGCTAGCCCCACAGTAAGTTGTGATATTGTGTCGTAAGATACTATATTTTATAATAGATACTTATATAGATAAACATCCAAGACCAATCCAAGGTCCAAGGTCAATCTGAAAAAGATCGTTTTCCATCTTGACCTGGCCGGGGATCGAACCCGAGAACCCTCGTGTCGCAGGCTGGCGTGTTAACCACTGCGCCACGGAGCTCGCCAATATTAGTTAGAATTACGATATTGCAGTACCTGATACTTTTATTGGCTGGCTTTATTCTATGACGAAAAAGATAATGGTTAAACTAGTTTCTTTGTGAAATGTGAGATAAACCGCTAAATTCTTTAGCTTAACTAGAAATAGTTCTTTCGAATAGACGAGCAAAGACACAAGATTTAAGACGCAAAAATAAACCATAAAATCTCGTATGAAAAATCTTAGCTTTCTGTAACCCTCATTTATTCCAACATTCCTCTAGAAGCAATTTCCTGGGCATTAGTCAAATGCTTGCTGTTATTGAATGTCCAAGAGCTGCTCATTAAATTTCTCGTTACTGCTGTCTTGGGAATGCAGCTTGAAGTGGTTTTAGATGTATTTCGCTGAAGTATTAGTAGCTGTTCTTAGACAGGAAGAAATATTATTAAAGCTAGAAGCTTCCATTTTGATTTGGTAGAAAATGAGTAATGTACTCTTAAATTAAGAAAAAAATATGGTGAAAAAATTTCAATCGGGCGGGATTTGAACCTGCGACCTTAAGCCTATGTACGACTAAAGGTCGCAGGTTCAAATTCCGCCCACAAATTTTTTCAACATATTTTATTTCTTAATTTAATAGGAGTATATCAAAATAACATTGTGAATGCAAAAATATAACACTTAAATATTAGGAATAACGTAAAAAGTACCAGTTGCTTTAAACCTGCGACCTTAAGTTTATGAACTACTTAAGGTCGGAGGTTCAAATCCCTTCCGCTTGAATTTTGTTCACCATAATGTTTCAGAACATTCTTAACTGTGGATTGACGTCTCAGACTTGAATTATGTGAGTCCGCGCGACGAAACTGAGCAGCTGCGTTACACAGATGAAAAACATCATAACATAATATGTATCTATCGTTTTAAAATTTCATATGTATCTGTTTCAAATTCCAAGGAGGCAGTGATCTTGTGCAAGGATTTTTTTATTCTTCTTATTTATTTTCACCTTACATCTATCATTACAGGCTAACCTTTTGCGATAGAGTAGCTAAGAAACTATATTTCCTATAGTCGGTAGCAAATAATCATTAAAGATACTCTTGTGAATTCACCCAAAGTGCAACAAAATAGATCGATATAATTCCTTACTAGGTTAAGTGTACGTATCGCTCGCGTCGATTGACCTAAACTATACAAATAATTTTAATGTATTTATTAGTCCAGCGAATTTATTCAAAAAAAGGTTAAATTCCACATTTTCGTGCAATACCTTCTTGAGTTTATTTTAATATATACCTAACAAGAGCTTCAATATAAATAAATAAATAAATAAATATATACGGACAAATCACACAGATTGAGACACACAATCACACAGATCACAAGTCTCGAACTTACTTTGGGGCTAGCCCCAAAGTAAGTTCGAGACTTGTGTTATGGGATACTAACTCAACGATACTATATTTTATAACAAATACATATATAGATACACATCCAAGACCCAAGCCAATCTGAAAAAGATAATTTTCCATCTTGACCTGGCCGGGGATCGAACCCGGTCACTCCGTGTCGCAGGCAGGCGTGTTGACCGCTGCGCCACGGAGCTAGTCATAACATAATATTTATGTATCTATCGTTTTAAAATTTCATATGTATCTGTTTCAAATTCCAAGAAGGCGGTGATCTTGTGCAAGAATTAATTATTATTAATTAAGTATTTAGTTAATCCAGCGAATTGAACTAGTGATTTAAAAATAGGTCGAATTCTACAATTTCGTGCAGTACCTTCTTAAGTTTATTTTTAATATATACCTAACAAGAGCTTCAATATAGAATACGAAAAAAAAATACCACTTGAATCTTTAATTTATTTTCTTAAACTTTTCTCGTATTCATTAGTTCTGGCACTGCTTGCTATTAGAAACCTTGCTTCTGAAGGAATTCTCTGAAGCATTAGTCAAATTCTTTCCGTAATTGAAAGTCTGAGTGCCACTGCTCATTAAGTTTCTCCTTATTAGAGCCTTGAGAATGTTTCAAATAATATCATTAAAACTTATACGAGATAAAATGATACATAAAACAAAAATCTCTTGAATAGGCATGTGACATCCTCATCTTCATCGCTTAACACTTACCATCAGGTAAGATGGGAGACAAATGCCTACTTTAATAAAATAAAATAAAAATCTTTTATATTCAGATAACTAAGATCCATAAGAAAGTTGGTAATCCTTACACTACGTATTAGTATATATTAAATTTAAATTAAAAGTATTCAATTCTTATAATTTTCCCTTTAATTTTTGTGTATTCTCTTTCATTTGTAATGGTTTCATCCTATATAATTACTTGTACTTTTTATCATTTTCAAAGGCTTCGGCCCTGGTCTATGGTCCCAGTCGGTGGCGGACAATACGTTTGGAGAAAACGATGCATAAGAATGCAACGTAAAAAAGGCTTATTACAAATAGACAAAAACAAAAAACAAGCATATCCAGGTAAAAAAAGGTATAGATAACTGCATTATTTTTTAACTTGCAAAAACGTTGGCACTTTGCCAATTTAAGTAAAGAGCGTAAAGCATATCGGTAAGTGTATTCCAAAAGCAATGGTGTGCTCCTCTTGTATCCCCAAATATAAGTAGTATAAGCCTTTTGCTGTCAATAAACGAGATTATACAATAGTTTACACAATTGGAATGTTCGCATAAGATTAATGGGACTTAAATAATATATACTGCGGAGTATATATTATTTAACAGGTTTTCTCAGTACACGTTTATTTATTTTATTTGTCTCTATTTATATTTATTTATCTAATCGAACGTAATAATAACTAATACAGGTATGGCCTCAATATCTCAAAGTCAAAGTCAAAATATTTTATTCATCGTAAGATATTTTAAATATCATTTGGTGAACGTTAACTTACACATTATTATTTACAACATTAATATTGTTAACGTCAATAACTTACTTAAAGCTAAGTTTACGCCGCTTCCAAGGCTCATGTTGCATTGCAGCGTCATCACGGCACCTACAAACACCTTTTGCCAGCGTCGTATTTGTTAAAAAATATATATATTGTTGAGTTAGTATCCCATAACGCTGGCTGCATGCATGAAAAAGTTTCACTTTTCATGTGCGATCGAGAGCGCGGAACAAATTCTGAGGGAACAAGCGATACATTGACACGATCGGTCAAAGCGTGGTAATCCGTGCTAAGCGTTCGGCTTGTGACGCATCTATCTCTCTTCCACCGTTATCACGTAAAATTATCGTCCGTAAACCGACCGTTGACGTAAAATCCATTTTTTTTTATAGTGACAAAGATGAAGATGCACAATGCTGGGGCCCCAAAGAACTATACCAAATAACATTTAAATTGGGTCAGTTTTGAAGCGTGAAGAGGAACAGGCACTCAGACAGGCAAACAGACATACATAGTTACTTTCGCATTTATAATATTAGTACGGATAGTATAAGTAGTAGTTGCCCGTCATGTTTGCTGTGCCCTTGCAGGGCGTCACCTGTACTTTATAACTATGTAACATCTTTTAAAACTTGTGACTTGCAATAAATTATATGAATATAGTATTCAATAAACTGATTGGCTTAGGATTTTGTAGTAGTATAAATTTGTTTGTGCACCACACCACATGCTTAAGTTTATGAGAACCATCATCATGGCTCCAACGGGAACCTGCCAGTCTCGTACGCCAGATTCATACAACATGCGTGAATTCGAGAGGTACTCTAAAATATTATACATTAAGCTAATTGGCTCCGTGTGCTTTTCGTTTGGGTTTTCAGCAGATTATATTTTAGTCTGATAGGCAGGTGATTGAAATCTGGCTTCGTACACTGCTTGTATAGAAGTATTTTTAAATATGTTGGTTATCACTCTGAGCTCAGCTGATTCGGTTCCCTATCTATAAGCATAAAAATTTAAGCCATAATGTAACATGGCATACTGTTTTTTGGCATTATGATTTTTTAAACATAACGTGATTACGCATAACAGTATACGCATAATTACTTTAAGCATAATGTACCTAAGCATAAACATATTTAGGCATAATATTACTAATTTTTCACTTTTAGTGAGTTCCCTTACTTATTTTTGAAGTCGGTTCAATATTTTTTAAATATTTTATAAGCATAACCTAACCTAACCTACCCTACTGTTCTGGAAGCGATTTCTAACCTATTCTGACGTATTTTATAATATTATAAATATTATACCTAATCACTATTAGTCTCATAGTTATTATATCTACGAAGATTATGCGAATCATCATTATGCCAAAACAAATTATCCTAAATGATGACTATGCCAAATTACCCGTATGCCAAAAATATTTATGCTAAAACAATTATGCCCAAGCATATTAGGACAAAACAAATTATGCGTAAAAAAGAATCCCAGCTTATTCAAGTGCTAAAAGGACATTTAGACGGATGAGTGTTAGTTTTTTTCTTCCATGCTGCTGGGATAAAATACCCGCCATCACCAAACCAGATACCGCCTGCTGAGAAACTGTCACCAGGTGGTAATCTGCCCTGACCAGTCTGGAAGTCTTTTAGTCAGAAGATAGTCTGCCACGAAAATAGAGTCAGATTTGGTTTCTCCAATAATAGTGAGTGCGACTGTGGTGCTACTCAGTCTATAGGTCACCTCTTGGTGTGCCCAGAAAGCCCAAGTTCTTGCTCTCAACAAGATCTGAATGAGGTAAATGAACTGAAATTGATGAAATTTACACATGCATGCAAAATTTTAGCTCGATCGGTAATCGGGAAGTGGATCAAATTTAACTTGCAAGATTTGATTACAAATTACAAACTTCGGGACAGATAAAACCTAATAAAAACTTGTGGAAACACCTTCAAAGTGTGGAAGGTGTTGACATCTACATAAATTACAAGCGACGAGTAGAAATTCTACTCGCAGACTATGACTCGAACGAGCCCTTAACTCTGCATCAACCCAAATCATGACTAAGCCCAAAATAGTTTATGCAATATCAATTCCTGTTTCCGGGAAATATTTATCACATATCCATAAGTCATAATACTCTTACAGGATAAGCTGTGATATGGAAGCAGCATTGACATGTATGAATTATGTAAGAGGTGGTCGCTCATTTTGAGAATTGACCTGACCCGGTAGGGCATCGGACGTCCCTTGCAAATATAATGTTTTGGGAAATGTTAGGGTTGGTGTGGACTTACTTCTACCGAATATTGTATTGTTTACTTACAAGAAGTAATAATATAAGTAAAGACATATACTTTTTATCGTTGATTTCATTCCGTTTGTTTTCCTGACTCTCGTTTCCAAATTTAGCATACTTGCTTTTGTTTCTTGCCGTTTTTGTTTCTTGAAAACCTTGGCCCTAAGCTGAAAAATAATAGTCCTGAAATGTTTATTCAGAAAATACGCTTCGCAGGTACTTTCCCACGTCAATTTACATTTTCAATAAATCTAATTTAGTTGCACTTCGGTTATTTAATATTTTTTAAAAGACTGCTATCGTTTCTGAATCACCCTGCAAAGAAAAAACGCCGAGAACAACTCTTTTCAACACTATATATAAAGTCAGTTTAAATTAGGCACAAATCGGAAATATTGAGAAGCTGTAGATTGGGATGGTGAATGGGCTCGACAAGGAAAGAAAAAGAAGAATTATTTACAATAGATGACGACCGTCTAGTCTGGTCATAGCTAGTGGACTGTCTCGATGTCTCAAGTCTTAGTAAAAAAGTCGTCTTTTGTCGTGTTCTATGTCATTTTGTCAGTCTATTTTGCTCGTCGAGTCATAGAGCAAAATAGGTCCGTCATTGTGTCTGAAAGGAGTCTAGAACGCCCCAACAGATGGTATGGACATGTTTTGCAAAGAGAAGAGAGTAATTGGGATGAAAGTAATTGGGAATCAGAGTAGAGGTAGGCCAAAGAAAAGATGGATTGAGTGTGTGAAGGAGGATATGGGTAAAAAGAGGGTAACGAAAGAAATTGCTCAGATAGAGCGAAATGGAAAATACTTACATGCTGTCCCGACCCCACTTAAAGTGAGATAAGGTGAGGACGAAGAAGAAGAAGAAATATTTTAACTAGCACCCATAAGCTGCAAAAGTGTTTAAGGAGCAAAATTGAAAGATATCGATACGCTAGTTTAAGAAATGTTTTGACATATATATTCAGAATAATGGACATGTTTAAGGAGCAAAATTGAAAGATATCGATACGCTAGTTTAAGAAATGTTTTGACTTATATATTCAGAATAATGGACGCAAAAAAACATCCATCCATTCATTATCGAAAGTGTTTTTGTGCAAGAGAACACTTCCTTGGCGTACAACGTTTACCATAACCTACTATGGATACTAATTTACTGACGTCGACAATTAAAACGGCAAATTATAAGATTTTCATAACATAAATAATTATTTTTTTTGAAACTTCGATCAAATATAATGATAGATACACAATTTGCGCTTAAAAAGTGGCACCGGTAAAACAGCGCACTAATCAAGTTTCGGAACTGTTTTGTCCAGTTTCAATAAAACGCGCTAGCACTCACATGTCTCACGATGTGTCAGTGAAAAGAAAGATGAAGTGTCATTCTGTCAGTATGTAGGTACCGTTTGTGTTGTTGTTTGTAAATATACATGATGTTTTAGCTCGGGGACATTATTATGGCTTCATTTTGTATGAGACTGTGTATCTACCATTTTGATCGAAGGATTGAAATTATAAAAACAAGCGAGTCGATTTCTCAAAACTTGCTATTAAAGCAATAATTTGACCAATGAGAGCCAGCCCTTTACATATTTGCGATTAATTTAAATAAACTTTTAACTCGTTTCACGAAACTGAAAACAAAGTGAATAAAAAATTAATGCGATATTTAATAGATTAAAGTGACGAATTGTATGATCTTACTACGGTTAAAGCAAAGTCAAAAAGAACTTCTTCATATCCGTGGACACAGTACATTTTTAACAAAATCTTCTCCATGTAAGTGAATATTCAGTTCCTCAACTTATGTTCTCGCAAAGCTTAACAGCAGTTCTTCCATAAAATTTGATAAAATTGGAGTTTTAAAATTTAAGCGGCGGAAATTTACGAGCGGAAACTTGCAATATGTTGGAAGTTTGAGGCAAGGACAGAAATATTAGCAACCCCCGCCGCTGGGACCGTGTGGTTTATACGAAAACAATACCTGAAATAAACGATTATTATTATTATTCTCTTTATTTATTTAATTTCTTAGGTCTAGGTTTTTATAAAAACTTAGGTATATAAAAAGTAAAATATAAAAAATATCATACAAAAAATACAACTTTTTCGCACTTGGCCGCTTTTATTTACTGGTATTTTTCAATGTTTGTCATTTATGAAACGGTTCAACCCTAATGACTTAATTAATGAAACTGTTTATCTTTTCCATATAAAATACAACGAAATACAGAAAACACAACACTTCTCACATGAACTTAACCAGCTGATGCAAGAACTGACTCAAACTTTAGTTTCGGCCATTATATATTGTTCATTTGTCCATTCCTAGAAGTTAACTGTACGCCAGAGCGCGGTAACGAGGTCAATAGTGAAATATTAAAAGTTACGCCTCGCTATCACTCAGCCTCAGCGACTCTTTCTACATAATTCACGGGCTAATTTGCAAACGAACAAAGCCCACTGCTGGGGATCGCCCGTCGACTGTTATATTAATGACTAGTATAGTTATTTAATTGACTGGTATATATATAATATGTATAAATAGCTGTTGTTTTTTTCGCAACTTTGTCGCCTAAATTATAGCTTATATTCCGCGACTTGGTCCGCGTAAATCATAGTTTATGTTGCCCGCTGATAATATAGCTTTCTATATGTTAATTGATTTTGTAAATAAGTAAGTAGTTTTTGCAATCACAATCGAATTTCCTTTTTATAGGTAATATAAGCATAGATAGAAATGGCCATATATACTATAACTAGCTGTTGCCCGCGACTTCGTCCGCGGCAATTTCTGTTATTATGATTAATTAGTATAGAGGAATAATTTTCCCCGTTTTCAAAATATTTTTTATTGATGCTTCTCTCCTATTGGTCGCAGCGTGATTTTTATAACCTAAACCCTTCGTCAATAAATGGACTATCCAACAAAAAAGAATTTTCCAACAAACAAACAAACAAACATACATACAAACAAACTCTTCAGCTTTATAATATTAGTATAGATACATTAGGCCTATGTCCAGCAGTGGACTTCTTGCGGCTAATATGATGATGATAGATACATCGAGTGACATACATAGTCAGATCCCGGTTTTCGAAATATGCTCATATTATCAAGAGAATATTGCACGTACGTCCATTCCTATGAGTTAACTGTACGCCAGCGCGGTAATGAGGTCGAGGTTGAAATATTAAACGTAACGCTTGGCTGTCACTCAGCCGCCGCGGCGATTCTTTCTAAATAATTCACGGGCTAATTTGGATGTTGACAAAGCCCACTGCTGGGGATCGCCCGCCGACTGTTATAATAATGACTGGTAAAGTCATTGAGTGGTTATGCGACTAAATGTATAAATTGCTATTTTTCCGCGAAACTTTGTCGCGAAAATCATAGCTTATGTTACCCGCTGATGATATAGCTTCCTAAAGGTCAAGGCTAGCTCCGTGGCGCAGCGGTCAACACGCCAGCCTGCGACACGAGAGTGCCCGGGTTAGATCCCCAGCCAGGTCAAGTGGAAAATGATCTTTTTGGCCTGGGTCTTGGATGTGTATCTATATATGTATTTGTTATAAAATATAGTATCGTTGAGTTACTATCCCATAACACAAGTCTCGAACTTACTTTGGGGCTCAATCTGTGTGATTTGTCCGTATATATTTATTTATATTTTATTTTATATTATTAATAGGTGAAAAAAAAAAATCAGTTATTAGTTTTGCAATCCTAATCGAACTCGCCTCTTTATAGATAATATAACCATAGATATAAATGACCATGCACTATGTATACTATGATATATGTATAACTATAAGATATACATAGTCAGAGCTCTAGTGCTAACACACGCTGAGCATGCAACAGAGAAATACGCTCAGATTCAAGAGAAGATTGCACATACGTCAATTCCTATGAAATAACTGTACGCCAGCGCGGTAATGAGGTCGAGGTTGAAATATTAAATGTAACGCTTGGCTGTCACTCAGCCGCCGCGGCGACTCTTTTTAAATAATTCACGCTAATTTGCAAGCAAACAAAGCCCACTGCTGGGTATCGCACCCTGCCTGTTATAATAATCACTGGCATAGTAATGGACTGTATTTTTTTAATTATGCAACTAAATATATTACTTACTGATATCCAACTTCTTAATTCGCGTAAATTAGTGCTTATGTTACTCTTTGTAATAATTTTATCTATAAATATATAAATGGGTTAGTTGTTTTAAATTTTATCTGATAAACAAACATAGAAACATGCAAATGCACAATCGAATCTTTCCACTTTATACGCAATATAAGTAAAGATACATAAATAAAGAGATAAGTAATGACCATATGCACTTAAGAATATACTGTATTATATATCTATGACATAAACATAGCCAGACCCCGTGTTCCGATGCACGCTGAGGATGCAACCATCAATTAAGCTCAACTGAGAGAGAATATTGCATATAGTACGTCAATTCCTATGAGTTAACTGTACGCCAGCGCGGTAATGAGGTCGAGGTTGAAATATTAAATATAACGCTTGGCTGTCACTAAGCCGCCGCGGCGACTCTTTTTAAATAATTCACGGGCTAATTTGTAAGCCGACAAAGCCCACTGCTGGGTATCGCACCCTGCCTGTTATAATAATCACTGACATAGTAATGGACTGTTTTCCAGCTGCTTCATTCGCGTTAATTTGTGCTTATGTTACTCGTTGTAATAATTCTATCTATCCTTATCCTTATCCTTACTAATATTATAAATGCGAAAGTGAGTTTGTTTGTTTGTTTGTTACGCTTTCACGCCGTAACTACTGAACTGATCATCATGAAATTTTGCATACAAGTTCTCTGGAGTGCGGAGAAGGACATAGGCTACCTTTTATCCCGGGAAAAAGTACTATTCCCGAGGGATCGACATTGACGCGGGCGGAGCCGCGGGCGAAAGCTAGTAAATATATAAATCGGTTGGTTGTTTAAAGTTTATCGGTTGGTTGTTTAAAGTTTATCTGTTATAAACAAACATAGAAACATGCAAATGCACAATCGATTTTTTCCAATTTATCTACTTTTAATATTATAAAGCTAAAGAGTTTATTTGTTTTAATGCGCTAATCTCAAAAACTACTGGTTCACATTGGAAAATTCTTTTTGTGTTAGATAGTCCATTTATTGAGAAAGGCTTGAAATATATAAATCGGTTAGTTGTTTTAAATTTTATCTGATAAACAAACATAGAAACATGCAAATGCACAATCGAATCTTTCCACTTTATACGCAATATAAGTAAAGATACATAAATAAAGAGATAAGTAATGACCATATGCATTTATGTATATACTATAATATATATCTATGACATAAACATAGCCAGACCCCGTGTTCCGATGCACGCTGAGGATGCAACCATCAATTAAGCTCAACTGAGAGAGAATATTGCATATAGTACGTCCATTCCTATGAGATAACTGTACGCCAGCGCGGTAATGAGGTCGAGGTTGAAATATTAAATGTAACGCTTGGCTGTCACTCAACCGCCGCGGCGACTCTTTTTAAATAATTCACGGGCTAATTTGCAAGCAAACAAAGCCCACTGCTGGGTATCGCACCCTGCCTGTTATAATAATCACTGGCATAGTAATGGACTGTATTTTTTTAATTATGCAACTAAATATATTACTTACTGATATCCAGCTTCTTAATTCGCGTAAATTAGTGCTTATGTTACTCTTTGTAATAATTCTATCTATAAATATATAAATCGGTTAGTTGTTTTAAATTTTATCTGATAAACAAACATAGAAAAATGCAAATGCACAATCGAATCTTTCCACTTTATACGCAATATAAGTAAAGATACATAAATAAAGAGATAAGTAATGACCATATGCACTTAAGAATATAGTGTATTATATATCTATGACATAAACATAGCCAGACCCCGTGTTCCGATGCACGCTGAGGATGCAACCATCAATTAAGCTCAACTGAGAGAGAATATTGCATATAGTACGTCCATTCCTATGAGATAACTGTACGCCAGCGCGGTAATGAGGTCGAGGTTGAAATATTAAATGTAACGCTTGGCTGTCACTCAACCGCCGCGGCGACTCTTTTTAAATAATTCACGGGCTAATTTGTAAGCGGACAAAGCCCACTGCTGGGTATCGCACCCTGCCTGTTATAATAATCACTGGCATAGTAATGGACTGTTTTGCAGCTACTTCATTCGCTTAAATTTGTGCTTATGTTACTCGTTGTAATAATTATATCTATAAATTTTGAAATCGGTTAGTTGTTTTAAAGTTTATCTTATAAACAAACATAGAAACATGCAAATGCATAATCGAATCTTTCCACCTTTATACGTAATATAAGTAAAGATACATAAATAAAGAGATAAGTAATGACCATATGCACTTATGTATATACTATAATATATATCAATGACATAAACATAGCCAGACCCCGTGTTCCGATGCACGCTGAGGATGCAACCATCAATTAAGCTCAACTGAGAGAGAATATTGCATATAGTACGTCCATTCCAATGAGATAACTGTACGCCAGCGCGGTAACGAGGTCGAGGTTGAAATATTAAATATAACGCTTGGCTGTCACGAAGCCGCCGCGGCGACTCTTTTTAAATAATTCACGGGCTAATTTGTAAGCCGACAAAGCCCACTGCTGGGTATCGCACCCTGCCTGTTATAATAATCACTGGCATAGTAATGGACTGTATTTTTTTAATTATGCAACTAAATATATTACTTACTGATATCCAGCTTCTTAATTCGCGTAAATTAGTGCTTATGTTACTCTTTGTAATAATTTTATCTATAAATATATAAATGGGTTAGTTGTTTTAAATTTTATCTGATAAACAAACATAGAAACATGCAAATGCACAATCGAATCTTTCCACTTTATACGCAATATAAGTAAAGATACATAAATAAAGAGATAAGTAATGACCATATGCACTTAAGAATATACTGTATTATATATCTATGACATAAACATAGCCAGACCCCGTGTTCCGATGCACGCTGAGGATGCAACCATCAATTAAGCTCAACTGAGAGAGAATATTGCATATAGTACGTCAATTCCTATGAGTTAACTGTACGCCAGCGCGGTAATGAGGTCGAGGTTGAAATATTAAATATAACGCTTGGCTGTCACTAAGCCGCCGCGGCGACTCTTTTTAAATAATTCACGGGCTAATTTGTAAGCCGACAAAGCCCACTGCTGGGTATCGCACCCTGCCTGTTATAATAATCACTGACATAGTAATGGACTGTTTTCCAGCTGCTTCATTCGCGTTAATTTGTGCTTATGTTACTCGTTGTAATAATTCTATCTATCCTTATCCTTATCCTTACTAATATTATAAATGCGAAAGTGAGTTTGTTTGTTTGTTTGTTACGCTTTCACGCCGTAACTACTGAACTGATCATCATGAAATTTTGCATACAAGTTCTCTGGAGTGCGGAGAAGGACATAGGCTACCTTTTATCCCGGGAAAAAGTACTATTCCCGAGGGATCGACATTGACGCGGGCGGAGCCGCGGGCGAAAGCTAGTAAATATATAAATCGGTTGGTTGTTTAAAGTTTATCGGTTGTTGTTTAAAGTTTATCTGTTATAAACAAACATAGAAACATGCAAATGCACAATCGATTTTTTCCAATTTATCTACACTTAATATTATAAAGCTAAAGAGTTTATTTGTTTTAATGCGCTAATCTCAAAAACTACTGGTTCACATTGGAAAATTCTTTTTGTGTTAGATAGTCCATTTATTGAGAAAGGCTTGAAAAAGTGACCAATAGGAGCGAAGCATCAATGAAAAATGTTTATAAAACGAGGGAAAATTATTCATCTACGAGAATAGTAATAAAAAAACTTAGTAATCATAATAACAGAAATTGCCGCGGACGAAGTAGCGGGCAACAGGTAGTACGTAATATAAGTAAAGATACATAAATAAAGAGATAAGTAATGACCATAGGCACTTAAGAATATACTGTATTATATATCTATGACATAAACATAGCCAGACCCCGTGTTCCGATGCACGCTGAGGATGCAACCATCAATTAAGCTCAACTGAGAGAGAATATTGCATATAGTACGTCAATTCCTATGAGTTAACTGTACGCCAGCGCGGTAATGAGGTCGAGGTTGAAATATTTAACGTAACACTTGTCTGTCACTCAGCCGCCGCGGCGACTCTTTTTAAATAATTCACGGGCTAATTTGTAAGCGGACAAAACCCACTGCTGGGTATCGCACCCTGCCTGTTATAATAATCACTGGCATAGTAATGGACTGTATTTTTTAATTATGCAACTAAATATATTACTTACTGATATCCAGCTTCTTAATTCGCGTAAATTAGTGCTTATGTTACTCTTTGTAATAATTCTATCTATAAATATATAAATCGGTTAGTTGTTTTAAATTTTATCTGATAAACAAACATAGAAACATGCAAATGCACAATCGAATCTTTCCACTTTATACGCAATATAAGTAAAGATACATAAATAAAGAGATAAGTAATGACCATATGCACTTAAGAATATACTGTATTATATACCTATTACATAAACATAGCCAGACCCCGTGTTCCGATGCACGCTGAGGATGCAACCATCAATTAAGCTCAACTGAGAGAGAATATTGCATATAGTACGTCCATTCCTATGAGATAACTGTACGCCAGCGCGGTAATGAGGTCGAGGTTGAAATATTAAATGTAACGCTTGGCTGTCACTAAGCCGCCGCGGCGACTCTTTTTAAATAATTCACGGGCTAATTTGTAAGCGGACAAAACCCACTGCTGGGTATCGCACCCTGCCTGTTATAATAATCACTGGCATAGTAATGGACTGTTTTGCAGCTACTTCATTCGCGTAAATTTGTGCTTATGTTACTCGTTGTAATAATTATATCTATACATTTTGAAATCGGTAAGTTGTTTTAGAGTTTATCTGTTATTAAAAATATAGAAACATGGAAATGCACAATCGATTTTTTCCGCTTTATCTATACTTAATATTATAAAGCTAAAGAGTTCGTTTGTTTGTTTTAATGAGCTAATCTCAAGAACAACTGGTTCACATTGGAAAATTCTTTTTGTGTTAGATAGTCCATTTATTGAAAAAGGCTTAAGACTATAAAACATCACGCTGTGAGCAATAGGAGCGAAGCATCAATGAAAAATATTTTGAAAACGGGGGAAAATTATTCATATACAAGTATAGTAATAAAAAAACTAAGTAATCAAAATCATAATAACAGAAATTGCCGCGGACGAAGTAGCGGGCAACAGGTAGTACGTAATATAAGTAAAGATACATAAATAAAGAGATAAGTAATGACCATATGCACTTAAGAATATACTGTATTATATATCTATGACATAAACATAGCCAGACCCCG
Source organism: Elegia similella (assembly GCA_947532085.1). Lineage (NCBI taxonomy): Eukaryota > Metazoa > Arthropoda > Insecta > Lepidoptera > Pyralidae > Elegia > Elegia similella. Next base: position 4,686,699 of record OX383926.1, on the reverse strand, counting down.
TGTTCCGATGCACGCTGAGGATGCAACCATCAATTAAGCTCAACTGAGAGAGAATATTGCATATAGTACGTCAATTCCTATGAGTTAACTGTACGCCAGCGCGGTAATGAGGTCGAGGTTGAAATATTTAACGTAACACTTGTCTGTCACTCAGCCGCCGCGGCGACTCTTTTTAAATAATTCACGGGCTAATTTGTAAGCGGACAAAACCCACTTCTGGGTATCGCACCCTGCCTGTTATAATAATCACTGGCATAGTAATGGACTGTATTTTTTTAATTATGCAACTAAATATATTACTTACTGATATCCAGCTTCTTAATTCGCGTAAATTAGTGCTTATGTTACTCTTTGTAATAATTCTATCTATAAATATATAAATCGGTTAGTTGTTTTAAATTTTATCTGATAAACAAACATAGAAACATGCAAATGCACAATTGAATCTTTCCACTTTATACGCAATATAAGTAAAGATACATAAATAAAGAGATAAGTAATGACCATATGCACTTAAGAATATACTGTATTATATATCTATGTCATAAACATAGCCAGACCCCGTGTTCCGATGCACGCTGAGGATGCAACCATCAATTAAGCTCAACTGAGAGAGAATATTGCATATAGTACGTCCATTCCTATGAGTTAACTGTACGCCAGCGCGGTAATGAGGTCGAGGTTGAAATATTTAACGTAACACTTGTCTGTCACTCAGCCGCCGCGGCGACTCTTTTTAAATAATTCACGGGCTAATTTGTAAGCGGACAAAACCCACTGCTGCGTATCGCACCCTGCCTGTTATAATAATCACTGGCATAGTAATGGACTGTTTTGCCGCTACTTCATTCGCGTTAATTTGTGCTTATGTTACTCGTTGTAATAATTCTATCTATCCTTATCCTTATCCTTACTAATATTATAAATGCGAAAGTGAGTTTGTTTGTTTGTTTGTTACGCTTTCACGCCGTAACTACTGAACTGATCTTCATGAAATTTTGCATACAAGTTCTCTGGAGTGCGGAGAAGGACATAGGCTACCTTTTATCCCGGGAAAAAGTACTATTCCCGAGGGATCGACATTGACGCGGGCGGAGCCGCGGGCGAAAGCTAGTAAATATATAAATCGGTTGGTTGTTTAAAGTTTATCGGTTGGTTGTTTAAAGTTTATCTGTTATAAACAAACATATAAACATGCAAATGCACAATCGATTTTTTCCAATTTATCTACACTTAATATTATAAAGCTAAAGAGTTTATTTGTTTTAATGCGCTAATCTCAAAAACTACTGGTTCACATTGGAAAATTCTTTTTGTGTTAGATAGTCCATTTATTGAGAAAGGCTTGAAAAAGTGACCAATAGGAGCGAAGCATCAATGAAAAATGTTTATAAAACGAGGGAAAATTATTCATCTACGAGAATAGTAATAAAAAAACTTAGTAATCATAATAACAGAAATTGCCGCGGACGAAGTAGCGGGCAACAGGTAGTACGTAATATAAGTAAAGATACATAAATAAAGAGATAAGTAATGACCATATGCACTTAAGAATATACTGTATTATATATCTATGACATAAACATAGCCAGACCCCGTGTTCCGATGCACGCTGAGGATGCAACCATCAATTAAGCTCAACTGAGAGAGAATATTGCATATAGTACGTCCATTCCTATGAGATAACTGTACGCCAGCGCGGTAATGAGGTCGAGGTTGAAATATTAAATGTAACGCTTGGCTGTCACTCAGCCGCCGCGGCGACTCTTTTTAAATAATTCACGGGCTAATTTGCAAGCAAACAAAGCCCACTGCTGGGTATCGCACCCTGCCTGTTATAATAATCACTGGCATAGTAAAGAACTGTATTTTTTGAATTATGCAACTAAATATATTACTTACTGATATCCAGCTTCTTAATTCGCGTCAATTAGTGCTTATGTTACTCTTTGTAATAATTCTATCTATAAATATATAAATCGGTTAGTTGTTTTAAATTTTATCTGATAAACAAACATAGAAATGCACAATCGAATCTTTCCACTTTATACGCAATATAAGTAAAGATACATAAATAAAGAGATAAGTAATGACCAAATGCACTAATGTATATACTAGGTATATTATACACATCCATGACAAAATAGCCAGGCCGTTGCAAGCTGAGGATGCAACCATCAAATAAGCTCGATTGAGAGAGAATATTGCACATTTGTCCATTCCTATGAGTTAACTGTACGCTAGTGGGCGTACTGTTAATTCACGGGCTAATTTGCATGCGGTAAAGCCCACTGTTGGGCATCGCACCCTGCCTGATAAAATAATGACTAACAAAACAACTAATGGTATTAATATATTTACATTTTCATACATAGGTTCAAGATAAAATATTAATATTTTCCATAATTTTTTGGATGAGTGGTATTAAAGATAGGAATTGTAAATTTTTATCAATTTTGTTGCATAATATATATATTATCATCATCTGGTCTTGGTCTTTTAAGTCTTCACTGCAGGAGCATGACCCACTCTGTACTACCGAAGCCATACTTGACAGCCAGAGCAGACAGAGGATTTGGCCTACACTCTCCTCGCTTTCCAGACGGGTTGGAGAGGACTCATTGATGTTTATGAGCTTTGTTTAGCTTGTGATTCCTAAGTCGATTCTTACGACATCCATGGGAAGGCTTGGAGCGGTCCTATTCTACTCTGCCGAAAACCACACGGCTTTTGTTGCATAGTATATATCAGAGAATTATAAAAAAAAACAATATTCAAACATATCAGACATATAATTATTTATTTTCTATTTATAATTCATTACTAGAATAAAGTTCGCTAGAATGAACTGCATATATCGAGGCGAAAAATATTCAAACTTCGAAATTTTGAGATAGTGAATGAATTTATATGGTTCAGGTGGGATTCTGTTAATGACACTTTCAGTTTTTACTAGTTAATTTGTTGTGCATTTTATTTATTTATTATTTTAGCATAGTGGAATAAACTTATCATCTAGCAATAGAAAAGAAATAGAAATTGACAAACCATCACATTTAGAAATCTTTTCTGTTTAAACTTTCAGTGATTAAAAATGTATATATAAATAAAACACCTTTAACATCAATTTGTTAAAAATAATATTGTCCATTGTGTGGCGACAACGACTTCCTGAGAGGCAAACATCATAAAGTGGAATCGGAATTTTTAAGACCTTTATTTTGAAATTGTTGTGTCAAGAATCAAGAGATTCTTTTTTATATTAAAAGGGATAATAAATATAAATAAATATATACGCACAAATCACACAGATTGAGCCAGCCCCAAGGTAAGTTCGAGACTTGTGTTATGGGATACTAACTCAACGATACTATATTTTATAACAAATACATATATAGATAAACATCCAAGACCCAGGCCAATCTGAAAAAGATCATTTTCCATCTTGACCTGGCCGGGGATCGAACCCGGGCACTCCGTGTCGCAGGCTGGCGTGTTAACCACTGCGCCACGGAGCTGTCGATACTGTCGATAATACATGAAAAACTACGTATTTTTAACAAAAAAAAATCTAATTAGGCTATCGGGCTTCCTGTTGCAATAAAGTTGAAAATCAATTAAAATGTAGGAAGCCGTACTCTATTCTATTCCGGGATTTTAAGCATTTCGGTGACTTACTCCTAAAATGTAGGTACAGGTGAGAACCAATATAACTAAGTAGGTCATATGTACCAGACGGTACCTATAGGTACTATTAAATACCAATGTTTTATTCACCCACTACTTGAAATGATAGCAGCTATATATTACTTTCTAGCTAGGAGAAATATACTTGTGCGACCGAGTATGCCAAAAAAGTTCCTGTATACTCCCGTACATCATGAAAAATGTAAATAACTTGTTTGTTATGTTGACAGCTCCGTGGCGCAGTGGTTAACACGCCAGCCTGCGACACGGAGTGCCGGGTTCGATCCCCGGCCAGGTCAAGATGGAAAATGATCTTTTTCAGATTGGCCTGGGTCTTGGATGTTTATCTATATATGTATTTGTTATAAAATATAGTATCGTTGAGTTAGTATCCCATAACACAGGTCTCGAACTTACCTTGGGGCTAGCTCAATCTGTGTGATTTGTCCGTATATATTTATTTATTTCGTATGAGTAAGTGTTCAACAATGGTGACAGAGTTTTTAATCATGGAGGTTAAAAAAAATTGTCTGTATTCAAACACGTTTAGTAAATGAATTACTTATATTGATATTACTATAGCTTGTTTTCTCGACGCGGTGCCACAGGTGCGTGAACAGATGTTTTGAGCTACCATTTCTAGTTATATAGGTACATCCCGCATTATACGTGCCTGTCCATTTTTTTGTCACACAGTTACAGTTTGTTTCATCGTACTAGGTCTTACCCTATTAACAAACATCCTTATATCCCATGGACCTAAGAATAATATGGACCAGGCGTGAGGAACGTCAAAGTGAAGCAAACTTTGGTTACATGTGTGCAGTATAGGGTGACCATTGTCATCAAAAATTACCCAATAATTAGAGTAAATAAATTGTGAGTGGTACTGATGCCTAGTAGCACTAATATTATTTATATTTTTTTTACAAAACGTAACATTTGTATCAGAGAAGTATTATGAATTTGGACATAATGATCCAGAAGGGCAACTGTGAATTAATCTCATCTTAGAGCGACCTTAGACGTTTTGGGGAACTCGATAAAAGGAATAAAAGAACGAAATTATAGATAACATTTTTATTTTACTGTGTTTTAAGTTAATAAATAACAATACATATAATTTTACTTACAGAAAAACAAACCCTCGAGGCTTTATATTGGTGGTAAATTTTAAAATTACTTTTTTTATAATTTTGCAGATTTATAGAATCAGTAGTTCTATAGAATATTAGTGTCATCAATAAATCAACAATATCAAATTCAGAAATTGTTCAAAGTCAAAATCTTTTATTCTGACGTCGACAAATGAGAATAAAATACTTTCACATTTACATATAAGTATAAAATATAAACATTGAATATCTCTATCTTTGAAAAAAACCGTATCAAAGTCCTTTGCGTAGTTTTAAAAATCTAAGCATACATAGGGACAGACGGACACAGCGGGAAGCGACTTTGTTTTATACTATGATCCCGAAATTGACGCCACTTTTGTGATTTACACGCCAAAATACCTCGAAAATATCACCCCTGTTTTGCATCCCATAGGTGTTGTTTGTGATGCACCCAAAAATTACTCAAAAGCGACACATAAGTCATATTTTCAAAAAATTGTGACAGTCATCTTGAATCCCAACACATAATTGACGTCAGTTTTACCCCGAAATACTTCGAAAACGTCACTCAAGTCGAATTTCCATAAATAATGGTGATGGCCATCTTGAAAACTGAAAATGACTTCATTTTTGTTGATATCCCAAAAAATTCGAAAAACGCCTCTAAAGGTGACTTTAAATGAAAAATGTCAGCCATCTTGGATTCCAAAATCATCTCACTTCATACATTTATCATCAACACATACATCGATTTTCCAAATTAAGTTCATAAATGATGAAGTTATGACGTTAAAATATGCAAAATGAAATACAACTGGAACTGCTCCTTTTTTTTAAAGTCGAGTAATAGTATTAATAAGAAACATACCTTTTCTGGGCCACGCGAACTTAATCAACCGGCGATATGCTCCTTTTGTCATATAAAAATTGCTATTTTTAAAATGTTCGGAACAAACAAATGAATAATTTGATGGTACCCATCATGCATCCTTTCTATTTCTTCTAAAAATATCGATCCATTATTTTTTTACATAAGCATCACGAATGGGGAACCTTAAAAAAAATAAACAAAATAAAATTTTCTATTAAAAATAAAGAACAGGAATCTTGAAATCATATTCTGGCAACACCGACAGTCTGACTTAGCGCTGCGCTGTCACCGGGTCATTGAGTTTTGCGGCGCAAAGAAAATTACAAAATCATATTAGTTTAATTTAAAATTGTAGTTGAAACGTGTGTTTAGGCTACCAACCAATTCGTACATACGAGTAACTGTGGTGTTGTGTGTGTAAATAGTATAATTAAACCAAGAAAATATGCGATTGAGTGAAATACTTACAAGTCTCGAAAACAACAAGAAGTTTGTACTTACCTATGATACGTGATACCGTCGGACTTTTTGTGTAGTTTACTATAATTTTTACACTCTTTTACCACACAGGTCGGCATTATTTTATGTTTTTATGCTTATTTTCAACGAGTTTCAAAAGGCATACCAACTTCGCGGTAAGTACAAGTTTGACATTTCGTGAGTTTGACATTTCGACCGGGGAAAACCTGCATCCATTTGAGTGCCGATGTGTGCGTGAGTTTCGTGTCACGACACGTCTGCATACATTGTGATTTGCTTCTCTGCCACATTCTCAAGGTCCTATCCTGATTATTCTTAGATCCATGTTATATCCATACATACTTTCACATTTATATTTTCTTTATTTATATTATTATTAAACTCCCTCTAATATAGTAAAGATATTTTAATTATTTATTTATTTAAAAATGATGTATACATAAACAAGGTCACAAGAAAAAACATGGGCCGGCTCGTCCGGGGAAGTACCACACTCTCACAGAAAATCGACGTTTGAGTATAAGCTTTACCGCTTTTATGCTTGTTCGGTGAGTGAGAGATCCGGAGGCCCATCCTTCCCACATTTCCTCCCCCTTTTCCCAACTCCTTGAAAGGCCGACAACGCTCCTGTTACACCCTGGTGTTGCAGTTGTCAATGGGCAACGCTAGTCGCTTACCATCAGATGACTCGCTTGCTCGTTTGCCGTCCAATATCATAAAAAAAAAATTACAAATGAAATGAGTACAAAGGCACCATTGATAACTTTTATTCTGCGAGAATGTCAGCCAAAAATCCGTCAGTAAAAGTCTTCAGTGTTCGCTTGCCCTAATTCACGTCAATCGTCTTCGATAGGGGAGAAAAGTCGCAAGTTTTCAGGTGGAATCGCTTTATATTATGTCAGCTCGTATCATAATTCAAACACTTGTACGTTACTTGCTAAAGTAAGACTAATTTATAAACTACAATGTATATAAGAATTTTTAAAGTAAATTCGGTAGTTTTTAATGAATACAATCAAACGTTCTTACAAATAAACATTTCTTCTTAACAGTTTTTTCATGTTTGAAGGCAGACTAAGTTTACAATTGTCTATTGTGTTATAAAAACTATGCAGAACTACAATATTTATTGATAACGCTCGAGATCTATTGATACCGAGATATCTGACTAGGTCATACCTATATCTGGATTTTCTCTTAAACTAAAAATAATATTAAAATGAAAACATATACTCAGGAAGATGTTACTGAAGACTTTCTGAATATAAATTTTCATGTCAATATTATTATTATTATGAGAAAATTCAAAATATAGGTGCTGGCCTATTTGCTAACTCAGTGTACAACGTTTTGATAGTCACTTCAAAATACATTGCGTGTTTCATATGATTGATTATTTTTATAAGATACATAAAACGTAATGTTTTTTGAAATGATTATCAAAGCGTTGTACACTGAATTACCAAATAGGCAAGCTGGTCCTTAGTATCTGATTGTACACAGTATTGCAAATATTAGGTGCAAAATTAAACAAACGAAAATCTATCTTGTTTATAGCCTCAGACAATCCGATTTAATTTTATAATTTGGCACAATGGAAACAGAAAAGTCACCTGTTCCAATTACGCGTTCCACGTCACGTCATTTCGTGCCATTGAATCTGCTGTTACGAGAAACGTGACTAAACTATACAATTTCGATTTCTTTCATGTGTTTCTGTATGTTGTACTGATTGTACAAAGATGCAGTTGCCACTAGTTTTCTGGTTTAGTTGTTAAAATCTTTATAAAAACTTATTATTACTTGAAAAATTAAAAAACCGGATGAGTGAGGTGACCGAGGATTATGTCACATAGCCTATGACACTACGGGGAAGAATACTAATCTAATGATGGTATCTAATGTCGGAATGCTCGTTGACGTGGCGTTGTTTGTGTGTAAGTGAGTTAGAAATAAAAGTAAATGAAAAAGCAAAAAAATATAACGTTACATGTATCGTTTTTTGAACGTAATATTTGTCTGTTTTTTCATCAAAGTTACGAGAAACCTGACAAACCTTTACGATTTCGATTGCTTTGATGAGGTTCTGTATATTGTACTGATTGTACGACGTTCACCATCATGCAAATAAATTATTCTATTTTATTTTATTCTCGTGATGGGGTGACTCGGCCCGTCAAAATGAACAACTTTCCCTATGGAACCAATGCTGGGAACTAATTTTTTTTGACATTTTCATACTAATTGCTGGGCCGGCCGAACACATTTGTATGAAAACGATAACTTTTTTAGAGTTCCCAGCATTGGTCGCATAGGAAAATTTGTTCATTTTGAAGGGGTGAGTCACCCCTTCACGGGAACAACGTTGGTTAAGTTACAAGCTGTATAATAAACTCGTGGCTGTTGTGGTAACGTGACAATATGCATTACAACGTGACATTAAGCATATCAAACGTTCATGCCAATATATGAGAATGTGCTTCATGTACCCTCCTGTCAGCAATGGTGTCTTGATAAGAAGCATCTTATAATAGTATAGAAGACAAGAGTCGTAACCATGTAAGGAGTATGTACATCAAGATGGATATAATGAACATACTCAAGACGGCTCTCCTGTGTTTCTGTCACCATTCCCTGACGCCGCCACAACAAGGACATTACCATGGAGAGCGGCCAGATAGAACGTTATTGGAATTCGTATCCGCTAGCGTACTGTCTAGCGGATACGAATTCCGCTGGTTTTCTATTTTCTCGCCTGGAATAATTATGTGACAATACAGCAAAAACACATGGAACGTGACGTGATAAAATCACTGTTCCTGCTCCGCGCTGCGCGTCTCGTGCTCGCGTTATTGAATCTGTTACATTACGAGCACCTCGTGACCAGGCTGCGTAACATTCGAATGGGATGCTGTGACTTTTTGGAATGTATTTACTTCTCTGATAACTTATACACATCGAAATAATCTATACTTATATTTTAAATGCGAAAGTAATTGGCTGTTCTTCTTTGACCATTTAACCAATATTGATGTTTGGTATGGAGGTAGCGTGACGCCCGGGAAAGGATATAGACAAGGACATTCTACTGTTCCTGAGGGATCGACACTAACGTGGGTGGAGCCGAGGGCAATAGCTAGTAACTCCTATACTTAAGGTATTAAATGCCGCGTCAGTCATTTAAAAACTATTGTTTCTGCAATTGCTGCAATCAAAATGTTGCCTAATCCTTATTTCAATCTATTCGCTCACCAGCACGTGGAGGCCTTTGGGTGTTATAACCTTGGGCTCTGTCTCTCCCGTAAGGGATATAGACAAGAGTGTGTGGGAGTGTATTTTTGGTTCGAGCTGCAGTTGTCTCTATCGCACTCTGCGGGGGTTGTTTGGGCACACAGCGCGACAGCAATAGAGTTTACCAATACTTATTTTTCGATTCTCTCCAGCGTAGTGTTTCCTCTTAATTTTACATAATATTATAAATGCGAAAGTGAGTTTGTTTGTTACGCTTTCACACCGTAACTATTGAACCGATCATCATGAAGTACGGAGAAGGACATAGGCTACCTTTACTGTTCCCGAGAGAACGACATTGACGAGAGCGAAGCTGGGGGCGGAAGCTATTGATGAAATAAATTATGTAATAAATAAAAAAAATATATAAATAAATAAATAAATAAATAAATATAAATATGTACGGACAAATCACACAGATTGAGCTAGCCCCAAAGTAAGTTCGAGACTTGTGTTATGGGATACTAACTCAACGATACTATATTTTATAACAAATACATATATAGATACACATCCAAGACCCAGGCCAATCTGAAAAAGATCATTTTTCATCTTGACCTGGCCGGGGATCGAACCCGGTCACTCTGTGTCGCAGGCTGGCGTGTTGACCGCTGCGCCACGGAGCTAGTCATATATATTGATCCATTTCGCAGTACAATAGTATACAATTAACTCTATATAATATCTTTAACACAAAGAACATAGGTTGCATTCAGGCGGGTCCCTCGCTCAGCCATCCACCATCGAACTAGGAATAAACCTGTATCTCGAGTGGCAGAAGGCATTACGAGAGATCCGATGAAGTAAGCTAGAGTTGTTTGCTGCAACTGTATAACTATAACTAAAAGAAATGGAAGAAATGTAACAAGATAGGTATGTATTAAGTTAGTACGCTGTGTGGTTATCTATACTACTAATATAGACCGTGGGCCGGTGGCAGGACTTCCTACCTCATAAGATACCCGAATGAGACTAGTATGTAGTGAAAGTAGGTGCTTTGGAGGTGGGGGCCAGGTAGGGTTGCCACTCCCTAACCTGGAAGAACCATAAAAAAAAGGTGTCGAAAACGTCAATTTTGGCCAAAAATTATCTCATCAGATACTCGAACGGGAGTTTGACGTAGTGAAAGATATCCTTATGGAGAGGTGAACCAGCTAAGGTTGCCTGCGGCAACCCTGGAAGAAGTCCAAGTTCAGCCACCCTGAAAGGGGCGATTTTTCATGGTATTTTATCTCATAAGATACCTCAATGAAACTAGTGCCCGATGTTAGTTCTGAGGGTCAGCACTGCGAATAAAATGGGTTGCCTGCGGCAACCCTGGAAGAACCTATGTTCAGGCACGTTTAAGACGTGGAATTTGAAAATTAAAGTTCTAAAAAAAAACTCGGTACCATATCCAAAAGCACTGCAGGATTACGATCGTAATATTATTTTTAACCGACTTCAAAAAAAATAAGTTTTCAATCCAATGTTCAATATATTCTCTAAAACTTTTAATTGCATTGTAACTAATATTAACTGATGTTATATGATATTACATTTAATTTAGTGTAAGTTCCATCAAAATCGGTTCAGTAGTTTTCGAGATATAGGCTAATACGTACAACTGTGCCATTTTTTAAATCTCATTAGTACATGAATGAAACTAGTGACCAATGTTAGTTCTGAGGGTCCGAACTGCGAATAAAATAGGTTGCCTGCGGCAACGCTGGAAGAACCCGTGTTCAAGCACATTTAAGACTTGGAATTTGAAAATTAAAGTAATAAAAAAAATCTCGGACCCATATCCAAAAGCACTGCAGGATAACGATCGTAATGTTATTTCTAACCGACTTAAAAAAAATAGGTTTTCAATCCAATGTTATTATATTTTCTACAACTTTTAATTGAATTGTAACTAATATTAATTGATGTTTCATTTTATATTTGATTTAGTTTAAGTTCCATCAAATCGGTTTAGTAGTTCACGAGATATAGGCTGATACGTATAACTGTGCCATTTTTTTTAATCTCATATAGTACATGAATGAAACTAGTGCCCGATGTTAGCACTGACGATCTTGTATATGAATAAAAGTTGCCAATCCGTAACCTGGAATAATCCAAGTTCGGGGATGAACTTGGATTGTTCCAGGTTACGGATTTATACGTGGAATTTGAAAATTAATCATTTAAAAAGGAAGTTGGAATCATATTTAAAAGCAATGCGAGATTAAGATTGCGATGCTTTTCAACCGACTTCAAAAAAGTGAGGTTATCTTTTCCATAACCTATTGTTTATGTTAATTTTACTTATTTTATATTATTTTGGTTTAACTTGTTGCCAGTTGCATTAAACTAGGTTAGTAGATTTCGAGTTATAAACAAATACGTCTTTGTGTAACCTTTTAGCTTATACGGAACATTTGTCTCCGTGATAAATCAGTGAAACACACCAACTTTCTATGTCTACAGAGGCAATAAACGATATAAGAGCATTTCAGACATTATTCTCGCCACACCCGGTGTTGCGAATAAGTTTAATAACTGGCGAGTAGAAGCAGATCTGCTACCTTTGCCTGATCATAGAGCCATGACTAGGAACTGGTATATGTGAATTAAATGATACAACAACAATCCCCCCAAAATACTAGTACAAGGAAATACCAAACAGCGAAAGCTAACTGGACTATATTTGAAAAGAATGTTAGAGGAAATCTCCTAGCAGATCAAAAACTTAGTACTCAATCAGCCGTATTAAAGATAGGGAAGGCCTTGATGACCTGTTGGCCAGATACTCGGAGATTGTTACATGGGCTTGCGAAGCATCGATTCCCAAACTTAAGCCTAAAACGAAGTGTAAATTAATAAAGTGGTGGAACCCGCTACTGGCTGAGATGAAAGCTGTTAAAAGAAAGAGAACATCTGGGAACGGCTTATAGGATTGTGAAAGCGTGTGGACTGGTGGAGAAGGACAGACTAATGAGAAATCCAGACGGAAGCGGCCTTTTGTGTCCAGAAAAGTCCGCAGAACTGCTGGCTAAAACCTTTTATCCAACCGACAAATAGGCGAGGCATTCTAAGCAATGACTCAAGAAACCTCGCAGCGATACGAGAAGAAGCCGAAAACATTGTATGGGCCCTGGATACCGAAACGCTCATCTCGATGCAATGTAACTGTTTCGTATGTACGAGCTTCCGAGCCTCATAAGAAGCACTATACTTGACATATAGCAAACTCGATACACAGAGACAACAACCGGAGCATCCCTCAAGCTATTTGTAATAGATGTCAGACAGGCTCAACGGATTTTCCGAGGAACTTGCTTCACGAACCTAGAAGCACAAATGTTCACTGGCCATGGGGGATTCCAAACTTATTTCTTTAAAACAGGCCGGTCTCCGTCCCTATTCTGTATTTGTGATGATCAGTCCCAGGAGAACACTCAACATACAATACTTAAATGTCCACGCTTTAGGATTCTGAGATTGGGTTGCGAATTGGGACTCGCAATCGATGTCTCACCTCATGATGTGCCCCAACTGTCCCTCTACCTACTTAATCGAAGACCTTAATAAAGCAAGCGACTAAGGCGTTGGCGTCGCTGTGGCTACCTACTGGTCAAAAAATGTATCATCATCATCATCAACAGGTCTTTTTAGTCTCCACTGCAGGAGCATGACTCTCTCTGTACTACTGGAGCCATACTTGAGCAGACAGAGGATTTGGCTTACACTCTCCTCGCTAACCAGACGGGTTGGAGACGTCTCATTGATGTTTATGAGTTTTTTATTTTATCTTGTATTACCTAAGTCGCCTCTTACGACATAAAATAAATAAATAAATAAATATATACAGACAAATCACACAGATTGAGTTAGCCCCAAAAGTAAGTTCGAGACTTGTATTATGGGATACTAACTCAACGATACTATATTTTATAACAAATACATATATAGATACACATCCAAGACCCAGGCCAATCTGAAAAAGATCATTTTCCATCTTGACCTGGCCGGGGATTGAACCCGGTCACTCCGTGTCGCAGGCAGGCGTGTTGACCGCTGCGTCACGGAGCTAGACATCCATGGGAAGATTTGGAGTGGTCCTATTCTACTCTGCCATAAACTACACGGCTATCGGAAACCACACGGCTAAAAACTGTATAAAAGAAGGCAAACATAACCATTTTGATTTGAAAAGAAGAAGATTGGTACTGTGTATGGAGTTGACACATGAAAATACATTGAGAGCATTTGCAGACAACCAACTAAGGGAAACGCTGTTGGACTACAGCAGACGAGTCATACGATGTGTGGCCCGGGCGAACCGGGAAAAATATTTAATGTTTATATATAAATAATTAAATAATTAACATAACCAATAGGTTATGGAAAAGAAAACCTCACTTTTTTGAAGTCGGTTAAGAACCATCGCAATCGCAATCTCGCCTTGCTTTTAAATATGGTTCCAACTTCTTTTTTAAATGATTAATTTGCAAATGCCACGTATAAATCCGTAACCCGGAACAATCCAATTTCATCCCCGAACTTGGATTGTTACGGATTGGCACCTTTTATTCATATACAAGATCGTCAGTGCTAACATCGGGCACTAGTTTCATTCATGTACTATATGAGATTAAAAAAAAATGGCACAGTTATACGTATTAGCCTATATCTCGTGAAATACTGAACCGATTTGATGGAACTTGCACTAAATCAAATATAAAATGAAACATCAATTAATATTAGTTACAATTCAATTAAAAGTTTTAGAGAACATAATAACATTGGATTGAAAACCTATTTTTTTTGAAGTCGGTTAAAAATAATATTGCGATCGTAATCCTGCAGTGCTTTTGGATATGGTTCCGAGATTTTTTTTATTACTTTAAATTTCAAATTCCACGTCTTAAATGTGCCTGAACATGGGTTCTTCCAGAGTTGCCGCAGGCAACCTATTTTATTCGCAGTTCGGACCCTCAGAACTAACATCGGGCACTAGTTTCATTCATGTTCTATATGAGACTAAAAAAAAATGGCACAGTTATACGTATTAGCCTATATCTCGAAAACTACTGAACCGATTTTGATGGAACTTACACTAAATCAAATGTAATATGAAACATCAATTAATATTCGTTACAATACAATTAAAAATTTTGGAGAATATATTGAACATTGGATTGAAAACCTATTTTTTTTGAAGTCGGTTAAAAATAATATTACAATCGTAATCCTACAGTGCTTTTGGATATGGTTCCGAGTTTTTTTTAGTACTTTAATTTTCAAATTCCACGTCTTAAACGTGCCTGAACATGGGTTCTTCCAGGGTTGCCGCAGGCAACCTATTTTATTCGCAGTGCCGACCCTTAGAACTAACATCGGGCACTAGTTTCATTGAGGTATCTTATGAGATAAAATACCATGAAAAATCGCCCCTTTCAGGGTGGCTGAACTTGGACTTCTTCCAGGGTTGCCGCAGGCAACCTTAGCTGGTTCACCTCTCCATAAGGATATCTTTCACTACGTCAAACTCCCGTTCGAGTATCTGATGAGATAATTTTTGGCCAAAATTGACGTTTTCGACACCTTTTTTTTATGGTTCTTCCAGGTTAGGGAGTGGCAACCCTACCTGGCCCCCACCTCCAAAGCACCTACTTTCACTACATACTAGTCTCATTCAGGTATCTTATGAGGTAGGAAATCCTGCCACCGGCCGCCGGTCTAATATGTTTAATCTTTTGTGTCTAATATTCACAAAATCTCTCCTTAAATACCTCTGCAACGTTTTGAGTACTGTGCTAGCTCACATAACTTTTTGCCGTCCGTCAGACCCGGCGTCAGATTTGCATATTATAACGCGCAGCAAGAAACTATTGCGAACAAATTGGCAGCGAGACGTGCACTGGACTATCAGGAATTTGCCTCTATATTCGACTTTATGGTATTGTAATAGGTCTTATAATTAAAGTAAAAGTGAACGCAGGGTGCAGCCAGATATTCGGTATATGCCAAAACGCAATTTGGACAGTTTTGGTGTTTGACAGTTGCATCCTGGCAATAAGCGTTAGAACGGTTTCCAGCGTGTTTGGAGGATATCATACTATATTATATTTGTTACTAGCTTTCGTCCGCGGCTTCGCCCGCGTCAATGTCGATTCCTCGGGAACAGTACTTTTCCCGGGATAAAATGTACCCTATGTCCTTCTCCGTACCCCAGATAACGTGTATGAAAAATTTCATGATGGGTTGAGTAGTTACAACGTGAAAGCGTAACATACAAACTGACATTCGCATTTATAATATTAGTTAGGATTAGGATTAAAGGATAACTTGTAAGTGAACTATGCTCTTGTCTTTATTATGCGAGCCTTCAATGTGACTATATACCTTCAGGGCGTACATGATATGGAGATAATACTCCGTGAGCATATTGGGTATCATATAACAATATTTATGCTTGCTGGCTATGTTATGCTACAGGACAAAAATAAGACGATATTAATTATAACCAGCATGGAATCCAGTGATTGCCAAAATTAAACCGCGTCGTCCGGAGTTGAACAAAAAGTCGGACACTGTTAGTGTAGTGTGTACCGGGGCTAATGCCTAAAAACAAAACTTTATGTGGGTAGTGAAATTATCAAAATTATTAGTGAAACTGCATCCACACACCGCAGTACTCCAGTCTCGTTGCGACTACGATGGATGTAACTCCATTGAAACGTCAACGGAAACAATAAATACATTCACTGTCACACTGGAGGTCCCGGGTTCGATCCCCGGCCAGGTCAAGATGGAAAATGATCTTTTTCTGATTGGCCTGGGTCTTGGATGTGTATCTATATATGTATTTGTTATAAAATATATATTATTGAGTTAGTATACCATAACACAAGTCTCGAACTTACTTTGGGGCTAGCTCAATCTGAGTGATTTATCCGTAATATTTCATTTTTTATTATAAATGGCAGCCGGGACTAACGGCTTAACGTGCCTCCCGAAGCACGGAATCATCTTTATTATCAGACAATCAGGTGATTCAAGCCTGCAATATTCTAACCAAACCGGAAACAACTAAACAAAGTATGCTTCCCGTGGGAATCGAACCCACGACCCCCGGGTCTACAGGCACCTTTACCACTAGACTACGGAGGCAGTTTGATACCAGAGACTTTATACTCCGAACCAATAGTATCGTATATACAAAGTATCATTATAATTTAAAGTAGTTTGTGGGTAAAACTCTACATTATAAAAAGCCTACGTAATCATTGGTCTAATCACTCCATTACCATCCGATCGTTCAGAATCCTCTCGCAAACTCTTAGGCGCGATAAAATTGTCAGCGAGAAAAAGGCGAAATCGACATCTTAAACACCTTGCATAGTCCTCTTAGCGAATTCCAGAAAAACGCCGTGTCATTCTATCTACAATCTAGTTAAAGTAGAGAGGTTAAACTTTTATATAGAGCCAGTGTGAATGGAAATGTTGGTCAGGGTCTACCTCATCGAACGTACCGCGATCAGATTAAAGACGTTTTTAATAAAGATTGGATGAAAAAAGGACTCGAAACCGTAGAGCAAGTATAAGGAGAGTAATGTCCTTATTCACCATCATCATTTCTTCGTGTAGGTGACACGGTCATTCAATCATGCACACCCTGGTGTCAGAGTTCTTCGGAACCGCCTCTCCGCCTCTGACTTGGTTAAAACAAGTGGGACTACCAGATGGCAGCCGGGACCAACCGCTTAACGTGCCCTCCGAAGCACGAAATCGTCTTTATTATGAGACAATCAGGTGATTCAAGCCTGCATGTCATAACCAAACTAGAAACAACTAAACAATGTATGCTTCCCGTGGGAATCGAACCCACGCCCCCGGGTCTACAGGCAATCGCCTTAACCTCAGGACCATGGAGGCAGTTAAACTAGAATTAGTATAAAAAATATCTCGGGCTCCTCCGTGCTTCGGAACGCATGTTAAACCGTTGGTTCAGGCTATCATCATTGATGAAAGTCGTTAAGCTATGTCAGATACTTTTAGGCAGCTTGAAGATTCTGACAGAAGTGTTGGCCATTTACACACACAACAAACAAATAAACCAACCAGCAATATATTTAAAAAAAAATTGCTGCCAAGCGGCCGAGACAGGAAGAAAATACGGTATTATGTTATTCAGTCAGACAATCAGATCTTCTTCCTCGTGTTTTTGGTTGCATCCTCAGCTGTTATACTTGGAGCCATGGCTCGGCAATAACAACATATTATACCGGGAGGAAGAAGGAAGACGCTGGATGCAGGCCGCTTCCAACCGGTCATATTGGAAATCCTTGGGGGAGGCCTATGTCCAGCAGTGGACTTCTTGCGGCTGAGATGATGATGATGATGATACCGGGAGGAAAGTTACCCTCGTATTTTTTGGCCATAGACTTGAAAGTGTGACTCTGAAATATGAACAACTTTCCCAATGGGACCGATGCTGTGAACTCGACATAATTGTAACAATACAAATTGCTCGGCTGACTATTTTTAGTTAAGTCAACCATTAAAACCTATCTTGGGTTAATTAACACTAAGTATATTTTTCATACTATGGCACATTTAACCTTCCCTGATCATATACAAGTCAAATCTTGTAAAAGAACTCACAGCAATCCGTAAAAACGTTCCTAACAAAATAAAGATTAAAAACCAAACTACATATTTTTGGGCATATTTTGTTGTATCACGGCAGAACAGTATATGTAAAAAAGAATATATTTTTGTTGTCCACATAAAAATACCTTTCATTTGATACCAAACACTTTTGTTAAGGCGCTGTGCATCAGAAGAATACCGTAAAAAGTGTATTTTTTCGTCACGCAGTTTGCCTTATTTTTCATGGAATACTAGCATGAAAAAAATATGACGTACAGTTCAAAGATCAAAATAAATGCTTACACTAAAAATATATATAAAACTTAGCTAAATAAAATACCAAAAAAGCTATATCCAGAAAAAGTTTCGTCGCAAATTACTTGATATTGTCAGCGACAACTACCAACTTTTTTTTATCTATAAAAAGTATAACTGGATGAGCCAGATGGATACCTAAAAAAAAATACAATATTTGGTTATAATTATTGAATTATTAAATTAAAAGTGAAAATTAACACGGAAATGGCAGACACGGGTTTGAACTGAGACTGATGACAAGTATGACACGAGTAAATAATATATCGTGCGATGTCCGCTACAAACGGTTAAGGGATACAGCGCCTTAAGTTCCCGAGTTTTTGTATTCTAGAGGTGTAACGTCTCATAACCTATAACTAGCGGACGGGTTAGACGCATCTGACGAAATTATTTATATCACATGTCAAGTAACGTTGGTAAGTTCAGAAGATATGAGGAGAAAACGAGCATACATAGCTGCCTAAATATAACTCTCCTTTAGGCTTCGCCGTAGTCAAGTAAAAACAAACAGTAAGGCATATTGATATTACCCCAGGCCATTAATAGGCACGGAATTTCAAATCATGTCAAAACAGTTCAAGAACCACACCAAAATACGGAAAATACAGGCATGACGCATTATGGACTGAGAAAACTAACACGCATAGACATTAGTTTAGTCAAAGACTCACCTGCAGAAAGATACAGTGCTCAATTCTGATATATACGCTGATGATATACTCATTTATACGCTATTTAAAACAAATATTAACGACTACGACTACTAATGACGGACTAATTGTTATGTTAATATTACGACCCAGGAAACTAGCATATTCATCCAAGTGAGTCATCATCATCATTTCGGGTAGGTGTCAGAGTTCTTAGGAACCGCCTCTCGCCTCTGACGTGGTTTCTTTAACGACTACTAGATGGCAGCCGGGACCAACTTAACGTGCCTTCCGAAGAACGGAATCATCTTCATTATCAGCATTATCTGCCTAACCAAACTGGAAGCAACTAAACAAAGTATGCTTCCCGTGGGAATCGAACCCACGACCCTCGACCCTCGAAGGTCTACAGGCAAACGCCTTAACCATTGGACCACGGTGGCACTTGGACTTGGTTAGTCTAAGTGAGTAGATAAATATAACCTGTAGCATGGCAATAACCTCACACGAAACAAAGAATTGGGAGAGGTTTTTTCCAGCAGTGAACTTTTACTGACTGACACGATTATGATGACTCAGAGGACCTAGCAGAGAGAAGTATTTTAACGGCGTTGCCGTTAGGTATATATATCGATAGGTATATATAGTGCTAGGGACATATCAACACATGTCAATTCTCAATGCAAGTCAAAAACGTTGCGATCCCTTTTCTATATTGTCGTTATTTTGTGTTAAAGGGTCCTGGATCGATACTCTCCCCCTGACAGATAAGCAATATCTTCGCACCTGTCGCTGTCGCGTCAAAAGTTCACAGAGACCGATAAAATCTGCGAGCTGAGGGCTTCCATAGTGAGGGAAAGAGCAATTTTAAGGGCTTCCAAGGAGGGTCTGGAAAAATGTGACTTTCAATTTATGAGGTTTTGTGTTATTTGCTTATTTCGGCTATTCTGAATTCACCAAAGTTTTTGTGTGCAAACAAATTTTTGCAAACTTTCGTTGCCATTTTAAAATGAAAATGATTCAGTTAACTCAAAAATTAACTCAATAAGAGCTTGCCAGCAATCTCTGTGGCCTAGTGATTATCATGCCACAATGGAGGTCCCGGGTTCGATCCCCGGTCAGATCAAGATGGAAAATGATCTTTTTCAAATTAGCCTGGGTGTTGGATGTTTATCTATATATGTTTGTTATAAAATATAGTATCTTTGAGTTATTATCTCATAACACAAGTCTCGGACTTGCTTTGACATAATATACCAATATTTATTTATTTATCATTACTTACTATAATATTATCAGGTGAGATGGGAGACAAATGCCTAATCCAACATTTAGTAAAAAATTAAAAATAATAACTGCGAAAGTGAGTTTGTTTGTTACGCTTTCACGCCATAACTGCTGAACCGATCATCATGAAATTTTGCATACATGTTCTGTGGAGTACGAAGAAGGACATAGGCTTTTATCCCGGGAAAAAGTACTATTCCCGAGGGATCGACATTGATGCGGGTAGAGCCGCAGGCGAAAGCTAGTCATTTAATAATTCAAACACAGTATGCTTTGTGTTGCACCGAATGACCTCTGTGGCGCAGTTATTAACACGCTAGCCAGCTGTACAAAAGGCAATTTACTACATATTGCCAGACGGGTTGGCGAGCGCAGTTTTTTTAGCATCATGTGCTTCCGACTGCACATTGGAAGCAATATTAAGGAAAGATATATTTTTTTTATGTTATAGGGCGGCAAACGAGCAAGCGAGTCACCTGATGGTGGCGACCAGCGCTGCCCATGGACAACTGCAACACCAGGGTGTGACAGGAGCGTTGCCGGCCTTTTTAAGGAGTTGGGGAAAGGACATGGGTCGAGGAAATGGGGGAAGGATGGGCCTTCGGCTCTCTCACTCACTGAACGATGCATAGAAGCGGTAAAGCTCCTACTCAAACGTCAATTTTCTGTGAGAGTGTGGTACTTCCCCGGACGAGCCGGCCCATTCATGTTACTAGCAAAAATGAATTTTGCCGGTAGCGTGGCTCTACCACAAGATATATTATATTTGTTGGATTTGGAAAGGGAATACTACCTATTATTGTATCATATTGGGATACTACTTACTCGAATTAATGTGGAAATGGCAAGAAGCAGCTGAGAAGGCCAGACGCACGTACCCAATGCCATTTCTGCAACCACCTTTTCTTTCGGCGTCTTCCTCTCTGCAGTGGTCGGTTCCGAAACGCTAGTAGTTTGTAGCTTTTGAACAATCCTTATCCTTACTAATATTATAAATGCGAAAGTGAGTTTGTTTGTTTGTTACGCTTTCACGCCGTAACCACTGAACCGATCATCATGAAATTATGCATACAAGTTCCCTGGAGTGAGATAAGTACATAACCTTTTATTCAGGGAAAAGGTACTATTCCCGAGGGATGGACAATGCTGCGGGCGAAAGCTAGTAATTAATAATTTGAATATTATTTAATAAGTATTATTTTCAATGTGAATTGACGTGAAAAGTGCCTAAAAAAGGCCTATTTTCTGAATAAATCTTTGAATTAACGGCCAAGCAGTTGATTTGGAAATGTTATCTTCTAAAATTTAACTGCGGTGTGCGTACACCTTTAGACAGTTTGAAGAATCTGACACTTGTGTAAAATAAAATAAAAGCAAGCATTATTTCTAAACAACAGGGCCCTTTCCGTTACACTAAGCATTTATCAACTTTTCGTTCACTGGCTTTTATACTTGTATTTTTCGTGTCACGTTGAAAAATTAAGGTTCCTACCACAAAAGGTAACCTCGACGCGGGCATTCGTCTGCTTCATCATTAAGGGTTTATTTTCTGGAAAAAAAGTAAAGAACCCTAAAGCATTTTTGAAATAATACAAAAATACATTGTATCACGTCTTTTTCCCTTGCGGGGTAGACAGAGCCTAGGTCTATAAGACCCCGAAGGCAACGTTTAGCATGTTGGTGGACAATAGCGGAAAAACTGAAACAAAATAATAATGGATTGCTAGCTACATCGCCTGGTAACATGATTCCACGAATTTTTTCCCGTTCCCTAGTTCGGCTTTTCCGATCTGCGCGGGAAGAGAAGCACCACATTCTACGTTTTTTTCTTTTCTCCCAGACCATCATGGATGATTTTTGAAATAATGAAACACATCGTGTGTATGTATTTTTATTTTGTCTTTGGACATTTTGACTAGCTCCGTGGCGCAGCGGTCAACATGCCTGCCTGCGACACGGAGTGAACGGGTTCGATCCTTGGCCAGGTCAAGATGGAAAATGATATTTTTCAGATTGGCCTGGGTCTTGGATGTGTATCTATATATGTATTTGTTATAAAATATAGTATCGTTGAGTTAGTATCCCATAACACAAGTCTCGAACTTACTTTGGGGCTAGCTCAATCTGTATGATTTGTCCGTATATATTTATTATTAAAGGAAAACATTGGCAGGAAACATCTTCACAATAAAATAGATATGTAGGGACTAGTAATGTGCCGAGGAGAAATTCTCTGTTCTCATGAATTCCTTCTCACGGAAATTTACGGGAAATTTCCAATAATTCTCGAGAATTTCTCAATAATTCCCGCACTTGAGAGAAAAAAGACGAAATTCTCGGGAAATTTTTCCAACCCTTTCTTACCGTTCTCGAAAATTTCGAACACGGCACAACACTAGTTGGGACAAATCACACAGATTTCGCTAGCCCCAGTGTAAGTTGTAAACTTGAGTTTCTTTCGGCGTATTCTTCTCACCAGTGGTCATTCCAAAACGCTAGGAGTATTTCGATTATGCATATATTAAAAAAATATATAAAAAATAAAAATATGACGTTCAAAAACAGATACATGTATCCAATTTTGAATAAAAATCTTTGACTTTGACTGTCTGTCTCAGAATGTACGATTAAGATGAGAGATCCTTACTAATATTATAAATGTGAAAGTGAGTGTTTGTTTGTTACGCTTTCACGCCGAACTACTGAACCGATCATCATGAAATTCTTATTAAAAGAAAAATTAAATTCTCGAATTAAAAAGAGATAATTAATTATGAAAGTTATTGTGGCAAAAATATTTTTAATAATTATTCTCTGGAGTACGGAGAAGGACATAGGCTACATTTTCCCCGGGAAAAAGTACTATTCCCGAGGGATCGACATTGACGCGGGCGAAGCCGCGGGCGAAAGCTAGTCCTAACTAATATTATAAATGCGAAAGTGAGTTTGTTTGTTTGTTTGTTACGCTTTCACGCCGTAACTACTAAACCAATCATCATGAAATTTTACATACAAGTTCTCTGGAGTACGGAGAAGGACATAGGCTACCTTTTATCCCGGGAAAAAGTACTATTCCCGAGAGATCGACATTGACGCGAGCGGAGCTGCGGGCGAAAGCTAGTATAAAATAAATGTTAAACAGGAATTGTTCTTAGATTATTATCTAAGAACAATTCCTAGGATTGCACATAATATATTATGTGCAATCCTACAAAATGTGCCAGCTAGATACGTGGGGCGCACTATAAGTTTCCGGAATGAATATGAAAAAATACTATTAAAGGTACAAAATTAATTTATTGTTTTTCAAAATAATCTCCCTTGGCGTCTATGCACTTTTTCATTCGATGAACCAGTTTTGAAAACTTTTGTGCCACTCCTCTGTGGTGACCTCTGAAACGTGTTTTTCATACTCCTCGACAGCCTCTTCTGGTGATGAAAATCGTTGACCGCGTAATTGGTTCTTAATTTTTGGGAACAGAAAAAAGTCACAAGGTGCCAGGTCAGGACTGTATGCAGGATGACTCATGAGTTCTACATTTTTCGCCTTCAAAAAGTCGTTTGTCTGTCTGGCCGTGTGAGAACTAGCATTGTCGTGGTGCAGGATGATACGGCGTTTACGGTTATTTTTACGGAGTTCGTCAATAACTTCCGGCAAACAAATGGTCGTATACCAGTCACTATTCACTGTACGACGGTTCTCTAAAGCAACAGTAGCCACGTGTCCAGTTTTATTAAAAAAAGAAGCAATCATCCGCTTAGATGCACTTTTCACGCGCGCCACTTTGGTTGGTTTCGGCTCATCTTGAAAGACCCATACGCTCGATTGCTGCTTGGTTTTGGGATCGTAGCAATAAATCCATGTTTCGTCACCTGTTACTATGTCACACACCAAATTTGACGCACCTTCGTTGAATCTGGTAAGCATGGCACTGCACCAAGTGACGCGGTCCGTTTTTTGAGCCTCGGTCAAGTTGTGTGGGATCCACCGCGAGCACAGCTTTCTCACACCCAAATGTTTGTGTAGGATTAATTGTATTTGACTCATGCCTATTTCTAAGGATGCGCGAATTTCATGGTAGGTCACATGCCTGTCTGTTTCAATCATACGGCGCACAGCATCGATGTTTTTGTTAGTCACAGCGGTGGACGGCCGACCATCGCGAGATTCGTCACTGAGATTGATACGACCACGCTTGAATTCTGCAAACCAGCTATAAACAGTTGTCTTGCATGGTGCTTCATTGCCAAAAGCTGTTTCAAGCCGAGCGATGCTCTGTTGAGCTGTCAAATTACACTTAAAATCGTAGAAAATCATACTACGAAACTTTTCCCGAGTTAAATCCATGTTGATGCAGACACACAATTTTTTAAATGGTGCCACAAGGTTAAAACAAAAGACAGTCAAATGAAACAAAGTGCATTCTACAGCCAAAGAGTTCTATCTTCAAATGTTGCAATAAATTTTTAAATATTGTTTATGTAAGTGGCCAGTTCCGGAAACTTACAGTGCGCCCTATGTATATCACAGAAATAGTGCGCCTATTTACGTGATCAACCCAGCTGACACATTATATCCTCGTACTTGGGGATATAAATAGCACCATGCTTCTTTTACGAGTATAAAATATAGCTCATCGCTTAGCCTTCCTTCTTATATATGTCTGCTTATCATGGACTGAATCTAGCCATACTAGCTTTCGCCCGCGGCTCCGCCCGCATTAATGTCGATCCCTCTAGAACAGTACTTTTTCCTGGGATAAAATGAACCCTTTGTCCTTCTCCGTATTCCATATAACGTGTAAGCAAAATTTCATGATGATTGGTTCAGTAGTTAGAACGTGAAAGCATAACAAACAAACAAACTCACTTTCGCATTTATAACATTACTAGCTTTCGCCCGCAGCTCCGCCCGCGTCAATGTCGATCCCTCGGGAACAGTACTTTTTCCCGGGATAAAAGGTAGCCTATGTCCTTCTCCGTACTCCAGAGTACTTGTATGCAAAATTTCATGAAGATCGGTTCAGTAGTTACGGCGTGAAAGCGTAACAAACAAACAAACTTACTTTCGCATTTATAATATTACTAGCTTTCGCCCGCGGCTCCGCCCGCGTCAATGTCGATCCCTCGGGAAAAGTACTTTTTTTCGGGATGAAAGGTAGCCTATGTCCTTCTTCGTACTCCAGAGAACTCGTATGCAAAATTTCATGATGATCGGTTCAGTAGTTACGGCGTGAAAGCGTAACAAACAAACAAACAAACAAATAAACAAACAAACAAACAAACTCACTTTCGCATTTATAATATTAGTAAGGATAAGGATTAGTAAGGATACTTAGGTTTAGGATTGTATTTTAGACTGCATGTAAAGTATAAAAACCTTTTCTTATCCAACCGATCGTATTAAAAATTCTTGGGGGAGGCCTATGTCCAGCAGTGGACTTCTTGCGGCTGATATGATGATGATGATTCATGTATATGAATCATCATCAATTATCAGCAAATATATGAGACCTCAAGATCCAAAACACCATAGCTGTAGATGCAATCACACACTAAGGAAGACAATGTAACGCAGCTGTTCATTGCTAGGCTAGAGCTTCCACATTTGACTACAAGTAAATACCAACTTACATACCAACATATTCTCATTAGGACAAAGCCTGCATCAGTTTGGCATTCAAAGCCGTCCCCGTAACGTTACAATGCGATATGTCTCAGATTGTTCAACGTGACGCGGGATTTCGTGACTCAAACGGTGGCAGTACAATACTCATAACTTACTATCATTTAACATGATAATACATATGCACACTGCTTACATCTACAAACTATGTACAAAGGGAAATAGTGAAACCACCAACACGCTGAACGTGGTCTTTGGTTCTTATGGTCTTAGGCTCTGTATATCCCGAAAGGTATAGACGTGATAAAATGTATGTATGTAAATAGTGAAAAACATAATTTCTTGACGCTGTGGTCAACACGCCAGCCTGCGACACAGAGTGACCCCCGGCCAGGTCGATCCCCGGCCAGGTCGATCCCCGGCCAGGTCGATCCCCGGCCAGGTCGATCCCCGGCCAGGTCGATCCCCGGCCAGGTCAAGATGGAAAAATATCTTTTTCAGATTGGCCTGGATATGTATCTATATATGTATTTGTTATAAAATATAGTATCGTTGAGTTAGTATCCCATAACACAAGTCTCGAACTTTAGGGCTAGCTCAATCTGTGAGATTTGTCCGTATATATTTAAAAAAAATATTTAAAATCCATATCATCATTTCGAGTAGGTGTCACGGTCAATCGACCATGCACACCCTGGTGTCAGAGTTCTTTGGAACCACCTCTTAGCCTCTGATGTAGTTCCTTTAACGACTACCAGATGGCAGCCGGGACCAACGGCTTACCGTGCCTTCCGAAGCACGGAATCATCTTTATTATCAGAAAATCAGGTAATTCAAACCTGCAATGTCCTAACCAAACTGGAAACAACTGAACAATGTATGCTTCCCGTGGGAATCAAACCCACGACCCCGGGTCTACAGGCAAACGCCTTAACCACTGGACCACGGAGGCAGTTATTTCAATCCATAACAGCCAAGACGTAGTCAAGAATATTAGAATTTAATTACACACCCGGCTGCTTTTTAGATACGGAAACATTAGAAAGCGAAGAAATCTGGCTGCTTTTTATTCCAGCTCTTTTAGCTTTGAACAATTTTCGTACTCATAGTGAGTGAAATGAGTAATTTCTTGACGCTGCTGGTTCGATCCATAGAGCAGCCAAGACGTGGTCAAGAATGTTAAAATTTGATTATACATCTGGCTGAACCCAGAATCCTAACTAATATTTTAATGCGAAAGTGAGTTTGTTTATTTGTTAAGCTTTCACGCCGTAAATACTGAAAGTTCTCTGGGGTACAGAGAAGAACATAGGCTACCTTTTATCCCGGGAAAAAGTACTATTTCCGAGAATCGACATCGACGTGGGCGATAGCTTTTTATACATGACTACACCAATTTGTACAGTCGAGCGAGTTGACGACAAAAAAATAGGTAATAAAGAAAGTGCCAACTCGCCAGTTGACGAATAAGTCGCTTTTTAAGGCTCCTACACACAATGCCGGCGGCCTGGCCGCCGGGCATGCCGCCGGGCATGCCGCCAGGCAAGCCGCTGTGTGCCGGGCGGCGCGCGGCGTCCATTATGTGCCTTATAAATATATGCTATAAGGCATAGTCGTGAGCCGCGCAGCGAAAACCCGCCGGCTGTGCCGCCGGCGTTGTGTGTAGGAGCCTTTAGATGCGGAAGCATTAGTAAGCGAATAAATCTGGCTGCTTTTTATTCCAGCTCTTTTAGCTTTAAACTATTCTCATACTCATAGTCTTATTGTTTTCTTTTAAATATAATAAATCACGTTAGTTATTTAATATACCTCAAAAAATTTCGTTCTATTTTTCAAGAGAGAAAAACTTGTGTATCTGTTGTATAAAACTTACTCATCTTCAAAATAACCTACACTATTTATTATTATTCATTAAAAAGTTATTTAAGTATAGACAAAAATACTAAAACGAATATTCTATTCTTGCTAGAATCTTCCATGCTGATCTGAGAGAAAAGAAAAAACGGAGAATGTACCAGCTGCTTGTCTTCCCGCACAGACCGTAGAAGCCGGTTATGGGAATGGGCGAAAATCTACAGACTCATGATAATAGGCGATGCGGCTAGCAACCCACTACTATTTTGATTCCGTTTTCTACCTTTACGCCCACCAACACGCTAAACGTGGCCTTTCGGTCTTATGACTTTAGGCTATGTCTACCCGTAAGGGATACAGACGTGATAATATGTATGTATGTATTCTAGCTACATTATCATTTCCCGGGGCAAGTTAATAAGGGGGGTAACATAAGAAAGAAAACAACATCATAGTATAAATCAGATTGCTTTAATTTATTTTAGTTTTATACAAATCGAATACTACTTACGATAGTCAATTTTAACGAATAGTTTTACCCGTTGAGTTTTAATTTACAAATTTACCTTTGTATTTACTTTGTCTTCTATTACAAAAGCCTCCATAGGGGCTTTTTTATAAACTTACATAAACGCTCGGCTGTATTTTATTCAACTTACTGCAGTCGTATTTTAATTAATTTTAATTAATTATTTGACTATTTAAGCCACAGGAACACAATATGGAGTATGTACTATACAACTACTAGAAAGCGTATATTGAAAAAGGGATAAATATCATCATTAATATGAACAACTTTTAGTACGGGACCAACTCAGAAATCTAAAAGAGCTGTCCATACAAATTTAAGTTTTATATAATATGGAACAACCAATTTTTTTTCGCGTGTTAGTATCATAGCAAATTTGTTCACATCTATGAGTACATTTACCTATTTTAACTTTTAATATACTCTTTCCTACGTTGCAGAATGGAATGTATGTATGAAGAAGTGTTGGTCAATATTCGAGCGATTGTGGAGTACGCTGTCCATAGGGAAATTTAACGGTAGCTAGGTCCCGAGGGTAGCCCCGAAAGTTTTAGGTCGGGATTGGGTTGCCCCTTGACTTTTTGCATGGGTTTATCAGATAACATAATCGATTCGCAGATTACGGGCTCCCAAATGGCAAAGTGTATTGAAGATCTTTTGAAAAGCTTCGAATAAATGCCAAAATAATATTAATTTAAATTTACGAAAAGACTTATTTATTGAGTTAAAGAAAAATACATATTATATTGATCAAGAATAAAAAGTAACTGTAAAAAATCTTCTCGTAATCTGATCATGCCATAGAGTTTTAGGCTAATATAAGTCCGAGATCCAACGTTTTTAGGATGCAGCAATATCGTTGCTCTCATATTGCCACCAAACCCATAGGTGGACACAGATAAAGACGCGTCCAAGAACGCTATGGAGTGACGATCTCCGCAAATTCGACAAGAAGTGGCCAGAGAAGACATTGAATAGAGACGCGTGGAAGGTGATGTGGGAGCTTTTCCCAGAAGTGGGACAAAAAGGGTTATTAAAAAACTTATTATTTTTCAAATAGGTATTTGAAATCCTTGGTGTTAGCTTCGTTAAAATTCCCAATTGGATGGTCATATGATTTATAAAGTGTAATGATGACAGTCAACTACTAAGCGTGATGTTATGTCCTCTACGTTGATAGCAATTGAATGTGACACAGCGAGTGCTTATGACAGATAAGTGGTATAGTGCCAAACACCAAGAGCGTCCTACTCCTTGTAATGATGTTCAGGATATACAAGCATTAATACAACCACATTCCTTAGAATGGTAACGGTGTCAAAATTTCGGACGTGTCTCTAGCTCCAAGTGACCTGTTGCTACTTCACTGGGCGTTTGAGGCGAGAAGTGCCCCCAACCTGTATAGGCAACATCACGAAATGGCCAAAGATGGACCTCAGCTTTGGAAGTTACCTATGGCAAGGCATGGAAAGCCAGCAAACTCACATATTGTACGATGGGCCGCAATTGTATGCATATGTAGCCTGAAGGGCCGGTCTGAAAATTTATGGAAAAAGCCTTTGGAGAGCAGCAATTTTGCCTGATAATTAACAGCTCGTGACCACCGGTCAAACTACCCGCAACACGCTAAGGTCCTCGGTAAAAAATTGACGGGACGGGTTTTGGTGGATGGCACTACTATTGAGTTAGTCATTGCTAGTCATAAGAAATTATTTGATGAATTGATTTAAATGTTGTTACTCTTAATCTACACGATAAAATATTGAAGATATACAGCGTGTACCATAACCAACGACGGTCCTGTGAAGGGGTGACTCAGCCCGTCAAAATGAACAACTTTTCCTATGGGACCAATGCTGGGAACAAAATTTTTTTGTACTCATTTCCGGGCCGGCCTAACACTTTTTTATGAAAACATAAATGTTTTTTGTTCCTTATCTGATCATTAAGTATGGTTACCTTTCATTTTGTTACACGTTGTATATCGGTAGGTTAGATTGACTCTTGACGTGGCGACACATCGCCACGCTATACAGTGTGATTTTTAACTCCTAGCTATATTAAAATCTGGGAATCAGAATCTCTAATGGGATACAGAATTGCAAGAAAAAAAAAGTAAAAAACGAAAACATCATCAAACAACCATCTTCGATCAAGATCGAAGCCTTCCATAGAAATTCGTTTCTTTAGCTAATCGGTGACTTTCAATGTTTTACATGTACCCGCCGTCTCGCGACGGCACATATTTTTTTAGAGCAAGAATTTGTTAATATCTCACTTTGAAAGATTTATATAGAAATTTATATTGTTGAAATAAATATAAATTACAATTATCCGCATAAAATTTTGCAACATCTATATTTTTATGACTAGCAGATGACCAACTCAATTTGTGTATTATAATAAAAACAAAATAATTTAAACTAATAAGTTGCAGTTTTGTATAAAGTGTAAATAATACAAGAGTGTGAGAAAAGTTTTATAAAACCTTAGACAACATGGCTCTGGGTCAGAGAATGTACATCTCTCCAAAATACCTGTTTTACGATTAAAGCATTTAGTTTCTGTTGTGCAGTATGCTGGTATTAGTATGTCTGTATGGAAAATATTTATCAAATACTCTCAAAAAAAATAAACATAACGTTTTTGCATTTCGTTTTGATTTCTTTTTATTAACTAAGAAAAAACTTGCCAATAAATAAATTGATAACTAATCACAAATTATAAAATATTAATAGAAATATCAAGTTTTTACTCAGTTATTATGATATACCTATTACCTTGATACGAGTAGCTTTTATTTAAACGAAAATACTGATAAAATATTAAGCTTATTTGATTCAATAAAATGCAAATTAAATAATTGTTAATTCCGTTATAATTACCATATAAAATAAATAATACTTACAAAATATAATTCTTGAAATATTAAATAAAAATAAATCAGTTTAATTTTTAAAATGATTTAGATATTAGAAAAACATTTCTCATAATAATTATATAAAACAATAATTAACTCATTTCAATACAAATATGGCATATAAAAATATATAACTTTGTTATAAAAATAAAGTGCACACCATACAGACATACAAAAAGTATACGTATTAATTACATTAAACATAGGTGTAAAAAATGGTTCCTCAGTGATCGTGAAATTCGGATAGAGGTAATAGAGCTAAGAGAAACAGTGACACGGTTGTTTTAATAGATAATTATTATATATAAGTAAACCATTACAACAAAAAAATATGCTTTTTTGGCTAATTAGTAAAATAATGGCATTATAAATACTTTAAGTATAAAAAAGATTTACAGTCAAAGGATGTTTCCACTTTTTAACCAAAAAAAAGGTCATCAGCATAAATATCTTCTGTTGAACTTCTCAAGATTTTATAATTTAACCAAATATATACAAATTATAAAAAAATAAAAAAAAAAGATGCAAATAAAAAAGCAAAAGTGTTATGCAGGGTAATCAATAACCATGAAAATTATGTAATAACCAAATTAAAATAGTTTAACAAAAATAACTTGTTAAGACAACCGTGTCTGAAGTAGCTAAAACATTTATCAAAATTAAGCATATTCAGTGAGTACAAGAAGATACGAAAATAAGGTGCGACCTACCGATCGATGTATGCTGTTTAACCGGGCGTTCACTTTGCGCGACGAGCGGTAGCGGTATGCATTTTTAAGACATCGCTTTTTTATTACGGAAACGATTTATTGCAATCTTTATTTTAGTTGTTTTTGTCAAATCCTGTAATTAATAATTTACTTCATTCTTGTTTTCTTGCGCTGCAATTTCTCTTTCTCAGCCCGTGTTGGGTATAGGCCTCTTCATGGCTTTTCCACTTGACCCGGTCTTTTGTTGTGCGCATCCAGGTCCCTGCTTCCCTGCTTGCGCTGCAATTTAGCAAACAATGCTGTTAACGAGCATATCGGCTAAGGGAAATGTCTTCGTTCAATTGCAAAATCTGCAGTAGTAATTCGCTTACAATAGAAAATTACAAGATATTTTTATTTAGTTTCACTGAACTATACTAGCGAAACGCATTCCGCCGCCGCTTACCGCGCAGACTCGTGTGCCATTTTACTGTTTGTACGTTATGTCTACCCGGTCCCATGCAGGCGATTATCATTCGTTTATGTAGACCATTCTCTACGTGATTTTATATGTATATTTTATTTTATCAAACGTCGGACTGCAGGCGAGCCCCTAACAATCGTTTCACAACCTCTCATTTATTTTTTTAAAGAAAATACGTTTTTAAATTGGCTGGTCGGCCCTCGCCTACCGCCCGACGCCACATAACATTAACATTAAAATTATATGTTAACAAACACCCTAGTTGTTTTTATTTTTACAATAAAATTCTCAACTTTATCCTTTATTTATACCCCTATAATCCAACTTAATTTTAATATTTATAAACACTATTTTGGCACTAACAAATCTAATTAAACATATCAATTAATTTTACAATTTCTTTTTCCTTATCACTTCCAAATGGAATTATACACATACATTGTAATAATATTTGAAACAATTTAACGTATTTATTCATAATTCTTATTATTTTGGGATTCTGATACTTCAAATAATTAAATTTTTAAATCATGAAAAAGATTTGATAAGTATAATGAACATTATACTGCATATAAAATAAAAATGCCCTAAAACAATATTATAATGATATTATTTGAGCACCATACGGTATTATAACATAGGTATAACAGGTTAGTAATAAAATTTTCAGAAACAAGTATAACAAAACATTAAACTCTTTCCTAGCATCAATAGTAAAATTTAAGAAAATCTCTTATTATATCGCGCTATTTTCTGAGAACTTTAGTTATTTTTTCTTTCTCAACAACATTCTCTCATTTACATTATTTCTTAGAAAATAGCGGCGGGCAAACACACATATCGCACACAGAACATTTCGATGACAAATAAAATTCTATATCGAAAATTGATTAGAAAGAACACACCGAGACGCTTTTATTTAATTATTTTATTTAATGAGCTGTCAACTTACAGTACTTAGCATAGCCTAAAGGGACACGACACTAACTAGGCTATCACGACATCTATAAGAGCGAAATTGAGGAACGGACATAGATAAGATGTGAATTATAATGTATTTTTCTTTAAATAATACGCCTATGTTACGATATAGCTCCTACATGTACTAAGGGCTCTAATGTGATATTTTGACGAATTTTTAAGTAATATAACATTATTTTTCTAGAATTATATATATCAATACTTAAATTAATAAAAATAAGGAACAATACTCAAGATATGAGAGTATTTAGTATCTGATGAATTAAACTTAATTATGATAGTTCTTCAACGAAATAAAAAAAAAAAGCGCGGTCACAGCTTGTCACTTTTGAACAAAAACAGAATGAACGAAAAAATACAACGCAGCTTTTCGGCGTGGACACTGCGGACAGTTCATTTTCTGCTTCGATAAATATGTCAATAAGTTATTTCGTAATGTCCACAACATATTACCAAAATTCGCCAAATTGCTTATGAGGGTGAGGTCTTTTCCCTCAAAATAACGGTGAAAAGGCCCTATAAGACTGGTCGTAGTGACATCTAATTTGTGAAGTAGTAACATTAATCGTCTTACTACAAAACGATGTCTAATAGTTAAATACTCGCTAAATAGATTATCCACCTATTTTCAGTTATGTACAGTCAGGGATAGAAATACCATATATAGTGACCAGGCCCTCTCCTATATCTTAAAATTTTCTCTTACACTGTAAATAATAATAACATGAAAATTTACTTTAAGAAAGACTTCATTATAATCTTCAAGATTTCTATATATACATTTCAAGTTATTATTGTTTATATTGAGTTTAGGAGAAAATTCAAGATATAGGTAAAGGGTATCTCTGTCCCTGACCATATTATCAGTTTCTTATATGCCGTTTTCAAACTGTCGTAGTCAACTTTCTTCGGGTGGGTAATATAATTAGACAATCTCGGTCCAAGGACATCATTTTGCGGTAAGACGGTAAGTCTTTTTCCGCATTTTCTAACCTTTATGTACAAAATACACATCGCAATATATACACATTTATTGATAAAATTTACGTGTGGTTAGTGATATTGTAGCGTTCTGTATATTTGACTATATTTTTCTATGCGAATTAAATGGCCGATAAATGTGTTTAACTATTTGGGTGTGTCTACAAATATTTTATGTTTGCTAACGTGAAAGTGACGCGTTTTGGT
Organism: Elegia similella; assembly: GCA_947532085.1. Taxonomy (NCBI): domain Eukaryota; kingdom Metazoa; phylum Arthropoda; class Insecta; order Lepidoptera; family Pyralidae; genus Elegia; species Elegia similella. Next base: position 4,652,101 of record OX383926.1, on the reverse strand, counting down.
GACGCACGTCTGAACCGATGGGCGCAGAAGTAAACTGGCACTTTTTCTGTACAAAATTTTCATAAATCGATAAATTTACGAACAATTAAGATGCTATTTTTGAGCTCGATTCATCTTCTAAAGCACAGATTTGTTTAGAATATGTTTATTTAAAATTAATGTATGGAGTCATCGGACTGCCGGAATAAACAATTATTTTTTATGGCGTCGTAGATCCAATTTCGATTTCAATAATTTTGTTGATTGAGTTAGCTGATAGATCCAAATTAAAACTCGGCTTGGATTGTTTTTATAATTTCTAGGACTCAAAAGTCCATCAACAAAACGCGTTATACGCAGGTCATGTGACCGTGCCATAACGGAATCAACTCTTCAAAATTTTACATCTTAATTTTACATTCTATGACAAACAAAACAATCATCACTTCCTAGATTTATATTTATATTTTATTGGTTATCAGACTGTGTTAATTCTTTATCCGTATATCTCACTAATCTACTGGTTCTTTTAATTGCTGACTCATCAATTCCATCACTTGCAATTCCTGTCTTCAATCTAATTCACGTCTGGTTTTGAAAATGCGCTCTTTCTTAATCTAAGTAAGCTATTTCTTCTCTATACCAATATTGATCCTTTATGTTATGTACATTATTTACCCTAAGGTAATGTCATTGTCTGTGATCCCTCGTTTGTTTTTTAAAGGGTTTACTATAACAAAACTTGGGTTACAAGCTATCTTATCTGTCTCTCTGGATTTTACAATAAGACCTCTTTTCAAAGAATATCCGTTACACACGAATTGTTTTTATAAACTTTTATACTTCAAATCTTATTATACCTAAAAACGAGTCTCTTTTTCAAAAACCTGACATTACTTTAAGTCTCATTTTAAAGTATGATAACATCAAACATTATTTTACATATTAATGAATTTCTCTCATGATCGTGAAATAACGCACACTTCAAATCAAAAGCTACCTCATCGTTCCTTTAACCCAAACTAACCTTTAACTGTTTTTATTAGAAATATAATTATATTTAACAAATTATACTCGTCAACATTTATTCTGTATAACATCCTAGTCAACATCACAATCGTTTTATAATATGTCGAACTTATCTACGCTATTTAACGTATTGAGTTATATTTACCGTCTTTCGACATTAAGGAGACGTGTGCGTTTCTGCCGCGTTAGATATAGTATTTATACATAGAAATATTACCGAGACTAGTCGCTTGTTCTTATGATGTAATATTCAGGTTATTGATAAACTTAATTGCATATAACGAACCACGACTAAATAAATGAAAATACAATTAATTATAAAATACTTTCAAATTGAGCAATTAGTTAATAGATATCGTTTACATTTAACTCACACTTGAAAAAAAACATTTCTTATTTCCATTCAGTTGTATTAATGTGAAATCAGTTAAAGGTGCTGATACTCTTATTTTATTATGCATTTAAAGTTTCGAACACTGCTCTTTATCACAATTCCAGATTCTATTGTTAATAATGTGTTATTTTAATAGGTCTTAGTATAGGCATCTAAGTCCCAGATATTATATAGTCATAAACTATTTAAGGATTAGCTGCAATCTGGCTAAATCTTGCAAGAGCTGACGTGAGAGCCAGGACGCTGGATGGCAAAATGCTTACATATTATAGCCCAAGAGGATATTTGCGTCACTAAGCCACGGACATTTGCAACTTGCAAGAATGACCTTTGGTTCAATTTATTTTGAAGATGTTTTTATTCACACACAAACGACTGGCCTTGGTAACAGACTTATAACTATAGTTACATCGTGGTAGTCTAAATAATTTCTCTCTTGGGGCGGCGCCGGCGACCGGCGCGCGGTTTACTCTCATTGCACGATGATGTGAGGTGCCGATAATAGCACTGCCACGGTCGCGATGATCGTGAATAGAGTGAACACGAATAGGCAAAACCTGTGGACAAAATTACCTTTGATAATGAAGGAAAATTTCTTATTGTTTTTTCAACTTTTTCAATACAAAAGTTAACCAAAACAAGCATAGTTTTCAATAAAATTTAAATTAATATAATAAGTATCGTAACACCATTTCCAGTAACCCGTTGGCTGATCGAAAATTATTTTACAATTTAACTTATCGTATTTCAAAGTAATAATGAGAAAAAAAACATATAAATTTATTATTGGACTATTTATCTTAGTAAATAGATGGGTACCTTTACTTCATTTGATTTCTCGGTAAGTATATAATTATGGTAACAATAAATAAGAATTATATGTTTTATTTTACTTTACAAGGGCGAAAGTGGGTTTGTATATTTGTGCGTTACGCTCATCATCATCATTTCGTGTAAGTGACATGGTCAATCGACCATGCACGGTGTCAGAGTTCTTCGGAACCGCCTCTCGGCCGCTGACGTGGTTCCCTTAACGACCATCAGATGGCAGCCGGGACCAACAGCTTAACGTACCTTGTGAAGCACGAAAACGTGTTTATTATCAGACAATCAGGTGATTCAAGCCTGCAATATCCTAACCAAGCTGGAAACAACTAAACAAAGTATGCTTCCCGTGGGAATCGAACCCACGACCATCAAGCAAACGCCTTAACCACTGGACCACGGAGGCAGTTACGCTTTCACACCTTAACTACTAGACTGTTAGTTATGAAATTCTGCAAACATAGTAGATATAAGGAAACTAAAATGCACGTGGAATGTATTTTTATTATCTACTAGCTTTCGCCCGCGGCTCCGCCCGCGTCAATGTCGATCCCTCGGGAAAAGTACTTTTTCCCGGCATAAAAAGTCTATATCCTTCTCCGCACTCCAGAGTACTTGTATGCAAAATTTCATGATGATCGGTTCAGTAGTTACGGCGTAAAAGCGTAACAAACAAACAAACAAACAAACAAATAAACAAACAAACAAACACACTTTCGCATTTATAATATTAGTATACCACGACCCCCGGGTCAACAGGCAAACGCCTTAACCACTGGACCACGGAGGCTGTTTTTTGGAACTAGTAATGTCGGTTTGCTAAAAAGTGTAGCGAACTGAGTGGCGTCATACCACAGGGAATTTGACCTCTCAACCATTAAGCGGCCCGATCGGGCATAACAATAGAAAATCAATGGTGTCTGCGTTTCTCGCGCTTGCTGAGTTAAAGGGGCTAGATCTTTATTATTTATGAATATCGGACAAAAGAAAAAATATAGAAGTTGCGTAAAAAGTCGTGTGTAGCTACAGATATCATTTAAAAATAACAGCAATTTCAATCTTATGTATGTGGCATACGGTTCATGTTATTTTTTAATACACGTATACCTTTTTAATCAGTGTAATCGAAATTCACTTTAAGACTAACTTTTACAGGTGACCGTACAATGTTTTTTGATTTTATTATCGATGGATAGATATGTGTATGCAGGGCAAATGATCTTTACCTTTTGAAAGGACTAGTTTTTATTGCACAGTCAGGTACCGAGATACTTACCTAACCAACAGCTCTACCTATATCTTGAATTTTCTCTTAAGAGCCCGCCATATGCCAGGCGGCGTGGCGGTACAAACGCGGATGGTCTAAACGCGTTGGCTACTTTGGATATTTTCGTTTTTTAGGAATATTCAAGGGTTATTCGAAAAAGAAAAACATATGATGGCTGCCTTATCTGTAATGCAATAATAATCAAAAGTTTCAAGATTAATTTTAATGTATTTGGTGAATATAGCATTATATACCGAGTAAAATAGACGTGATTTGGAGGCAAATTTGCAATTTTTTTCAATCGAGAAAATTTAACGCAATCATGTTTTTGAGTCAGATAGTTACCAGAGTTAGTCCTTAACTTTGCTGCATTTTTATTTCAACTTGAGTATTTAATTATTATTGATATAACAGTCAATCATGCAAAGCAGTGTGAGGTAGTACGGGCCCTTAACTGAAAATAATATTGAAATAAAAAACATATATCCAGAAAGATTTTAATGTAGACTTTCTGATTATACATTTTCGTGTTAATATTAAATTTATAATATTAAAAAATAAGAAAAATCATGATATAGGTAGAGCGCCTGTTCAGGTATCTTGGTACTTACACACTACTTTAACACCAGAAACGAAAAAGATTTTGGATTTTCAAATAATGTTCACAATTTTCTCAAAAACGAATAAAATGTTGATGGTTTCAAATAATTTTTAAAGTACACAACAGAAGGTTTCGTTTTATTGTAAAAATCAAACACCATATTGTCCACACTAAGCTTCTGTGGTACACAAATAAACTTAAATGAAACATGAAAGTGCACTGACCTGTCAACAACCATTGCCGCAAATTTCCAGTCGCTGATCAGTTCAGCCTCCTCATCCGCCTTTTTCATCCTCGCCGTGATGAACTGCAGCTCCCGCAGAATGAGGTGGAGTTCCCGGTGATGGCTGCCCAACCCTCCCCCCACATCCTCCATCGTGGAAGGCCGCACGAAGGACCGCCGGAAGTCCGTGCGGAATATCGAACATCTGTTGATAAGGCACATTGTAAAGATATGTTTTATTTACTGTTAGCATACCTACCTAAGTATTTTGACAAAATAGTATTAAAACTTACGCGAGATAAATCTTAATCCTAACTAATATATAATATCCTATATAATATCCTAAATAAATGCGAAAGTGAGTTTGTTTGTTTGTTACGCTTTCACGTTGTAAATACTGAACTGATCATCATGAAATTTTGCATACACGTTATCTGGGGTACGGAGAAGGACATAGAGTACATTTTATCTCGGGAAAAAGTACTGTTCCCGAGGGATCGATATAGACGCAGGCGGAGGCGCGAGCGAAAGCTAGTTCATTATAAAAACACGGTTTCAGTCACGTTTATTCAGTTGGAATCGCCACCTAGTTTCGGTCTGTTACGGAGACCATCATCGGGGCGAGTATTAGGGGTGGCGACACGGCGGTATCGCTTTGCTCTGAGCACCCGCAGTACGTAACAGACCGAAACTAGTTGGCGATCCCAACTGAATAAACGTGAGTGAAACCGTGTTTTTACAATGTATTTTGGAAATAATAACTTTTTAACATCACCATCCTATTAGCCATGAGAAATCCACTGGACATAGGCCTCCCCCAAGGATTTCCAATACGGCCGGTTGGAAATCCTTGGGGGAGGCATCCAGTGTCTTTCTGCGACCATAGTCAGTCATGTCATCCGACCATTTGGTCGGTGGGGTGGTGACGCTGCGCTTCCCGGTGCATGGTCGCCATTCGAGAACCTTTCTGCCCCATCGGCTCTCGGTTCTGCGCGCTATGTTTAACTAGTAATCTAGACTAATATGTGTATTTGGTGTTTGTTTGTAATGGATGAAATCAAAAATGACTAGACAGAGTTTAAAAAATCTTTCACCGATAGATACATTAGCAACATGTAACAAGGGCTATATTTTATTCTTAAAATAATTAGGGATCCGTGCCAAAATTGCTATTATATAGCCACAGATATTTAAAATTTGCCTTTATATGTCACTAGCTTTCACCCGCGGCTCCGCCCGCGTCTTTGTCGATCCCTCGGGAATAGTAGTTTTTCCCGGGATAAAAGGTAGCCTATGTCCTTCTCCGCACTCCAGAGAACTTGTATGCAAAATTTTCTGATGATCGGTTCAGTAGTAACGGCGTGAAAGCGTAACAAACAAACAAACTAATAAACAAACAAACTCACTTTCGCATTTATAATATTAGTAAGGATTATTGTATGTGCGTTGAAGGAAGAGGAAGGAAGATATATTTTAATACAGTGTATCACAAAATTGGCTGTTAATTTGAAGGCTTGATTTAACTATTACTGTTGAGGCATCAATTTTTGTTTATTCTGATTTCCCTAAAGGTGGTGTGTTGTGAATCTCCCTACAGTGCTCCCCTCTTCTGATTTTGACGGCTCGAATGGCCACCGGAAGTCCTTGCGAAATATCAAAACATGTGTTGAAAGGTAGACAAGGGACTGTCGTTTTTAGTGACAGGCTGGCTGTGGTATTTTTGGACAAGTGTGAAAATTGTATCATGGCGATTTTTTGTTTTAATATGTTTTGTTTTGCTTTCATACTTTAATTAAAAAGTGGTTCTAACAAAAAAAATATTGCCTTTCCACGAAGAGCGTCACTATATTTTGTATGTCTAAAACAAAGTCAGGTTTGTTTGAACGTTTATAACTTAAGAATGGGTGAACCTATTTATATAATCTTTGGTTTGTTGGTTTTATTATCATCTTAAATAGCAGAATAACTATTAAAATAAAATAAATATTTACGTCGAAAAATAATATATAAACGAAATTCACTGAGACAGTATTTAAAAAAAATTACATGTTTCATATTTATAAATAATAGTCTATGACTATACGTAAAGTTATGTCTACCAATTTAATATGTCTACAATCTCTCCATCATAAAATCAAAGCAGATTTAAACATTTATCGAAATCAGAAACCTATTTTGTCTACTTGTCAATATGTCTTTTAAATCTATACTATAAAAGATAAAAAGAAACTCTTGCCTCCAAGGTAAGCGGATGATAAAGTAACCACAAAAACTCATCAGGAAATATAACAGCACAATCCAAAGAAAAAAAATCAAATTATCGGTTTTTTAGTTATGTTTCTTTTGCTTTTTAATTAGAATTTAAATGAATCTTAACTAGTTCGTCTAAATAGCTCGATAGTTTCACCAAGGCTACCCTGGCGTTTTAAATTAAATGAGTATCGAGCTATTTTGACGAACTAGTTAAGATTCTTTTAAATCCTAATTAAAAAGCAAAAGAAACATCTGATGATAAATGAAAGCGGATAATAAAGAACCACACGAGCTCATCACAAATATCAGACACACAAAGAAAAACAGATCTTTATCTAACCATCGGCCAATCAGTTGCTGTTTGTTAGTATTCCAGATTCACTTTAAACCTTCGGATTAATTCCAAATAGATCAAAATGCGCTTAGGAGATTACCATGACAATTTAATCTCGTCCACGTGCAACGAAAGATTAGTTGTTAGTTCTTATACACTTGGGTGTAATAATCCATACTTACTTATAAATGTGAAAGAAACTCTATCTGTCTGTCTTCTCTAACTCTATCTTTTCACGCTTCAACCATTGAACCAATTTGAATAAAATTTAATCTGGAGGTAATTTAAGGGGAAGGACAAAGGATACCTTTCATTCCGGGAAATCATCCTCTTCCCGAGGATTAATATTAACGCGGACGGAGCCGCGGGCAAAAGCTAGTTATGGAATAAACGCGATAAAAGCGTACTGAGTGATTTTATTTAAATGTATAACAATCGCGAAAACATTAAATCTTATGGTCAGTTTTACTTATATCTTTCAATAAATTATGGTCTTCTTCAATATTTACTTTCTATATTTTGCTTTTGTTCTCAAACATCCTATCTACCCAATTACTGTTTGCAAAACAGCTCAATGGTCTACGATTTGTGTGTTAGAAGAAGAATGACCAAAATATTTACCGATAGATATATTACTAGATTTCCTTTAGAAGCCGTGCTATGAGGCGGTGGTAAGGCATCCCTAAAGTCCTGAAGTCATTGTCTATATCGAGCACCTTGAATGATAATGACTTTGATGAGAACTCAACTCTAGCTCTCGCATTCTATTCTTCTTCTTTGCGTATCACATCGAATAACGATCGAGCCTGTTGGACTGACTAATGAGGACCTTTCACGCCATTAAATTTCTTTGTATTACTATTGTTCTCAAGTCTTCTCTCTCCCCACCTCCCATTTCTAGAACCGTTAAATAGTCTTATATTATTGTTAGAAGTAAATTGACCAAAACCACTCACCCTGGCCCTAGGTTCCCCGTGGAAGCAGTGCTGTTAGGCGGTGGTGGGCCGTGTCTGAAGTCATCATCTATATCCAGCACGTTGGCTAGCAAAGACTTAGATGACCGCTCCTTTAACTCCAGCTCCCTCATCCTGTTGGACATCATGATGGTCTTCCTGGTTATCTTCTTGCCTGGCCTCGACATCCGAAGGATCCAGGGCAGCCATTGCAGGAACACTGTTTTTATCTGTTAGAGAAGAAATAACATTAGCCATTCATCATCATTTCGTGTAGGTGACATGGTAAATCAATCATGCACACCTTGGTGTCAGAGTTCTTCAGAGTTCTTCATTAGCAACTGTCTCTGTTCTAGAAGGAATAAAATAAGCTTTTATACTTTACGTGAAACTAAAAAAATATGTGCGTTGTGTGCCTCTCAAGACCCGCGTTATAAAAAAGTCCTAGGAGACCCCATTGTAATTCTAGAATGCCATGGATCTAAATATATCACTTCTAAAGACACTTAAAATTGTGTTGACATAAAAAATTGTCTTCTTTTTATTTCAAGCGTTGAAATATTTCTGTCATATTTCGCTTTTAAATAATCTAAGTGATGAATTGCACAGGAAAGTAAACTTTATACTTTTTTTTAATATTACAGAGGTTACGATCACTTATCTTTAATTCCCTATCATATTACTAATACTTAGATATTTTTTTACGGTAGAATAGTCAATAAGGACTTCTCAGCCAATCAAAATAAACCCACATAGCGAATATTTTATGATACTTTTCCCTATTTTCGAACAAGTGAGCTTACAAGAACGCCGTGACGGCACAAAACGATCCTCTTTATTTTTGTTACGAGGAATGTTTTAGTTATTCACGTTATTCACAGCGAAAAACAAAAGTACCGTTCACAAATAAAGAGCATGAGAATGTTGGAATTACGACTCGCTCTGGAAATCTGACAAACTATTTGATGGAAATGTTATGCTGACTTTAATAACACTAGTACATATATTGTTTCCTTTATTTCTGTGTATAAGTGGCCAATTCCGGTGTCAGAATTTTCAGCTTCCTGAAGGCATCTGACATAGCATAATGAGTTAACAGGGGTTCCACACCACTAGACCATCGAGATATCGCTACCATAGTACATGTATTAGCTCCATTAATCTTCAAATATTTTTAAAACATCTACATATATGTATCTAAAGAATATGAAGACGCAATTACGTGCTTTGTTCTATCTTCCATTATTAGCTTAAGTACTCCATAGACGAGTCTTGAAGTTAACTTTTTATAGGAGCCACTGCTGTGTCATTAAATTGGAAAAACACTTAAACAATAACCTATAATTTTTACACAATCAAAAACAATAATTAACAAAAATATAAACTTAGTAATTTAAAAAAATAACTGACATTAAATATATATTTACAGATCGTACAGATCCTCCAGGTGCTCGCCCCTGGCTTCGTGTCCAAAGGGCAGCATTGGCGAATTAAATGGCAATGCTGAGCAAGGTAGCTTTTGGCTACACGGGTTATCTCAATAAGCTTTTTAACCAGTAAACTAAAAAGCTTCTGCGGTAATGGATCCCACGAATTCAGAGTTTCTACCCCAAAAGGCTTAAATACAATATTATGTAAGAAAACCAGTCTGATTCTTAAAGGGGTGATTCAGTCCGTCGATATAATAACTGTTTCAATGGGATCAAAGCTGGGAACTAGTGTTGTGCCGAGCTCGAAATTTTCGAAAACTGTGAGAAGGATTGGGAATTTTTCCCCAAGAATTTCTTGTTTCTTTTTCTCGAGTGTGGGAATTTTTGAGAAATTCGCGAGAATTATTAGAAATTTCCTGCAAATTTCCGTGAGAAGGAATTCATGAGAACAGAGAATTTCTCTCCGGCACATCACTACTGGGAACTCAAAACAAATTGACATTTCCAAACAAAAATGTTCGGCCACCCAGACAATTATTATGGAAACGTCAAAAAAAATGTTGACTTCCCTGCATTGGTCCCATAGGAAAATTTGTTCATATCGACGGACTGAATCATCCCTACAAGATCCTTGTAGGGATGATTCAGTCCGCACATGGGTTTTCTTGACATATTGTATGTATTACCTCTGATACGTACATATTTTTTCTACTCCTGCAGCCTGCCTTTGACTTGGTACTCTGGGTACTTAAACTTACTTAGGGACAAATTCAGTTCAGCATCCGAATCCTAACTAATATTATAAATGCGAAAGTGAGTTAGTTTGTTTGTTTGTTACGCTTTCACGTAGTAATTACTGAACCGATCATCATGAAATTTTGCATAGACGTTATCTGGGGTACGGAGAAGGACATAGGGTACATTTTATCCCGGGATAAAATTATTGTACCCGAGGGATCGACATTGACGCGGGCGGAGCCCCGGGCGAAAGCTAGTATTAATATAATTAAAGTCTTTAAAAATTACGACTCTTCTACAAGCTTCATTTTGTACAGCTCCACTTTTACTTTTTGTAGTGTTCAATGAACTTGCTCTCTAATTAAGTACTAGATAAAATGCTCTTTTAATTTCGCAATAAAATTGAAGTTGGAAATTTCTTGAGCTGTAAACAAACTTTGACTTTGGCTTTTTCTTAAGGTGGAAGTTTGAATCACTTTTATAAAATCTCTGACTTAAAAAAATAAAAATATAAATATATACGGACAAATCACACAGATTGAGCTAGCCCCAAAGTAAGTTCGAGACTTGTGTTATGGGATACTAACTCAACGATACTATATTTTATAACAAATACATATATAGATAAACATCCAAGACCCAGGCCAATCTGAAAAAGATCATTTTCCATCTTGACCTGGCCGGGGATCGAACCCGGTCACTCCGTGTCGCAGTCAGGCGTGTTGACCGCTGCGCCACGGAGCTAGTCCTACTTCTTTCATTCTTACTTACGTACAACAAAAATATTCTGTTTTCGTTCAAGTTTATTATTTTACAGATATTTATGTTTATTGTATACCTTGCCGCACGGCTTATCTCGGCTGCAGTTGATAAGAAGGCTGCCTGCTTTTTCACCCAACAGATTAGCAAAGTTATCATAACGAGGGCCGCAGCCAGCGTTCAAGCCACAGTGCAACACTGTCAGGATTTCGGAGAAATCAACATTTTTAAAGTTCTTTATTTTACATACATACATAGTATCGTCTTTTTCCCTTGCGGAGTAGACAGAGCCTAGGTCTTTGAGACTTTATGGCCACATTTAGTATGATAGAGGGCGTGTAGATGGAAAACGGAATCAAATAGTGATGAGTTGCTAGCTACATCGCCTAGTGACATGATTCCGCAGATTTTAACCCAATCCCTCGATCGGCTTTTACGATCTGCACGGGAAGAGAAGCAGTTGGCACATTCAACGTTTTTTTCTTTTCTCCAGACCAGCATGGAAGAGATTTTAGACTATTTATTTTAGACCCTTTTTAACCGACTTCAAATAAAAAGGAGGAGGTTATCAATATCGGTTGTATTGTTTTATGTTGGTTACCTCATAACTCCGTCATTTATGTACCGATTTTAAAAAATCATTTTGTTTGAAAATATATGCTTTCAAGTTGGTCCCATTTAAATTTCATCGCTATCGGTTCAGTACTTTGATTGAAATCAGTTTTTTTTATATGAAAGATTAATATATTTTCGCCTCATGTTAGTATGAAAATAGCTTTAAGTTAATCTTTTATAAAAAGTTGTTATGAAAATTACTTAGTTGAATAGTAATTTTAGTATGTCATTATTTAAATAAGATTTAATACACATACATACTATCACGTCTTTTACCCTTGCGGGGTCGTCGGAGCCTAAGGTCATAAGACCGAAAAGCTACGTTTGCGTGAGCGTGTTGGTGGGCGTAAGGTGGAAAAGGCAACCAAAATAGTAATGGGTTGCTAGCCACATGGCCTATTTAAATTATTCCTTAGATTTTCGCCCCTTTCCTTTACCGGCTTCTGCAGTCTGCGCGGGAAGAGCTTAAATCTAATTTGACATATAAACTTTACTATTATATTATTGACATTTTCATTTTTTTATTTTTATATTATATTATTGACATTGACACTGATATTACTAATAATTAACGATCGCTGATAATAAATACGAAACTTATTTATTTATATTTTGCTATCCATTTATTAATTAGCTGCATGTCATAAAACTCGTTAGCCGTTCCATTTCTTTTGTTTTGCGATACCCGACAGTGTTCATAGTGTACCTATTTATATGTAAGACAGTGTCTTTTGGTAGTTAGAACTGATGTACATTACGAAATGCAATAAATACATTGAATTGAATAGAGAATCAGCTGGAACATTCTACGTTCTTTCTTCCCTGGTCTGGGAGAAAAGAGAAAAATAGAGTAGAAATTGATAAAACAAATTCAACTTACCCACTGAGGCATCTCATGTATATCTGCCGTCCTGTGGTGGTAGTTTAGTACCACCACCGTCAGTACCACGGAAGACGCTACCATGAACATGATGCAGTTGAAGTATGTCCCTGCCGTTCAGAAATAAATGTTAAAACTACTCTTACTGGTTTTAAGTAAATGACTTCAAAAACATATGAAATCTTTTTTTAAAAAATTGCGTTTGCAATTTGAGCTTACAATTTCTATTTATAAAAATATTTTTATTAACTTCAAAACATACGTAGGTATAGTTTATTTATGTACTTCAAATAATTACAAAACCAAATTTTTAATTGTATGCAAATTTATCCTTAATTCTAAATGGGTGATCAATGTTTAAATAAACAAACATGTAAGGAGAAAATTAAGTACCTTTTCAGTAGAGACTTTAAATTTATTTAAAGAATTATTTATTTCTTCTATTAATTCATTGTAATTAAGGACTAATACAACACAGAAAGCGGAGTGCATGCATTTAAAACGTGCAAAGTTAGGAGTTTATGTGGTCGAAACATTTTTACATGAACTTGGCACTAAGCGCTTAGTAATATCGATAACAAATAAATAAATATATTCATAAACAAACACGCTTAGCTTAGCTAGCCCCAAATTAAGATACTAACTCGATGATACTATATTTTACAAATGCATATAGGCAGATAAACATCAAAGACAAAAAGATAATTTTTCATCTTTGATATTGGCATGATGACCTCTAAGCCACAGAGATAGTGATTGTTAAGTAAGTTGAGTTCAACAGTTTTGTAACATATGAGGTTAGAAGAACCAGCTGCTTTGTTTATTTCAAGTCCTCTTCTATTTTATATCCCGTTGTTGCATACAAGTGGTAAAACTCGCTCTGTTAAAGTATGTGACTAACTGTAGGTAAGTAGTATAGATATTTACTAAGTGCGTAGCTACTAAGTTCGTGTAAACTTATGTTATCCCCGCGTTTATTATAAATTTCATAACAGCTAATAATCGCGTTATAAACGCGACATAAAGATATAAACGAGGTGATAACCCCTAAATATTTTATTTCGGGAGTTTATGATCTTCGAATTATTAGCACTGCTGGAAGGCTTTCTCTCGTTATATCTGTATTGTATCTGTTATAGTCTTTGTAACTTAAGGTGCAGTAAATCATATTATATTTCAGTATTTAAACCGTTTCTGTTTCGTTTTGGTAAAATCCTTCCAACTTTTTACACTATGCGTTTCAAACAACTAGAACTAATGACCAGTTCTATCGCTTTGTCATCTTTTAATATTAGTTTAACATATATGTCAATAAAATATAAATATCAATTATTCTATATTTTTCGAAACGCATAATAAGATTGTCTATTATAACAACAATTTGTGGTGATCCCTCTGTTGCTGAAAAGTTATGTAAAATGTGTATGTTATGATAGACAACCTGTATCTAATAAACTTCGGTAGCGAACTTCATACCACATCGTTTTAAAACCAAGTTCAATATAAAGAAAGTTAGATAGAAACGTCGTAACATTTTAATTTATCGCATTGTTTGATTAAAAATTAAACATATATACGGTGAAATTTGGATCGTTCTGAACCCTTAAAGGGATGATTCAGCCCGTTGATATAAACAACCTTTCCTATGGGACCAATGCTGGGAACACAAAAATTTTTTCGACGTTCCCATACAAATTGACCGGGCCGAAATGTTTTGTATGGAACTGCCCATTTTTTTTTTATTTCCCAGCATTGGTCCCGTAGGAAAAGTTGTTCATATCGACGGGCTGAATCACCCCTTTAAGGGTCCAGAACGATCAAAATTTCACCGTGTATACCAATGCGTAGATAGCGTAGACCTTAAACTGATTCCAAGATCGATAAGTCCGTGACCGAAGTTCGAATTGACAAAGGAGTTTAATTATCTGCAGTATTTCCCTTTGTCAATGCGGTTTATTAACAGTCAATTAAAGAGACAGACCAACAGACCAGACAAAGTTGGCTGGAGATACTTGGAGGCTGGCCCTCAACCCGCATCCACTTTGTAGTTACCGCTGTTTGACTTTACATCCTGTTTTTAAACAGCTACAAGCAAACCTACTTATTTATAAGCTTAATTACATTTCATTTAGGAGAGTTGTGCTTTAGTTTTTTTATTACATGCTAAATCTGACGTCTGCAGTCGAGTATCTTCTACACTCAATAGGCCAATCAAAATAAAAGTTAAATGAGAATAAAGAAATCCAAAGGAACGGATAAGAGACAGAGTCAATTTAATACATTACAAGAAGATTGGATGCCATTATTGAACTTGAAGTTCATGTTTCAGTAACTACTGTTCGTAGCGAACGGAAAGTGCAGTAACTCTATTCGAAGTGAGAGCAAGACGCTGTAAAAGCAAAGGTCCCGAGGACGGGCCTCTAAATGCAAGAGAAGAGTTAGAATCTATGCTCTCCTTTAGTTTAAAAATTCAAGCAAAATCTTTAGATCTTTGTTAATTTGGTGTTCCAAGAATGTGCTTAGGAATATTTTTAAAAGAGAGCAGCATGAGGTTGAAAATTTTCTCAGTTATTTGAAATCCTACATCAAATATTCCTCGCAACACATCCTTCTTTATACATTTTAGAAATGATCTATTCATAAGATCGTATTCATCGTTTTTATTTATATGTTTATTTTATTTTAGAATTTGTAAAAACGCGTCGTCTCTCACCTATTAGGGGGATCGCCTCTGAGGTTTTTGTGATGACGTGTCCCACCAATAGAGAGAAAACGGTTTGCGACAGAAGAATTGTAACACCTGCAAAGATCAATATATATTCTATGAAAAACAAAAGGTTCTATGTACAAGGGCGTCGGTAACCTAAGGTTTAGTAGTCCCATCCAGCTCTACCGGCGTATGTTCATACTCATTTCCTGTTTGTGTGCTGAGTCGGTACAGGGGCTCAAGTTAAATCATAAACTGAATAAAACAAAGTCTTCATGCAAACACTATTTAGAAAAAGTTTTATACTTCCTTTAGTTTAGTAGCTTAGTTTACGGAGATATATATTTTAGAAGGGTATTTTGTGAATATTACATTTACACCACCCTCCAAGTATCTGGAAAACCATAGCTATAGAATGCTACGGTGATGCCTGATGATTTTACACTGAGAATATTGACACACATGGAATCGATTGCGCGTTGAACAGTAAAACACCAAGTCAAAATGTACGAGTAGAGCGTATTGTATGACATTGAGAAGAGTAACACTGATAGTTATAAATGACGGGACTTACCTTTCGACTCCTCAGTAATACAGTCTTGCGATTCAAAATCACATGCCATGCCACTGACAAACTCCATTTTATATAAGTAATTATAAGATTCGAAGAATTATATCCCAAAACAAAATAAAAAAGGGTTTCCTCTTTTTACCCTAATTTACAACCCATGGAAATAAAAATCCAATCAACGGAATTAAGTAGTCTCACTTAATTCCATTTTCAACCCAAAGTTCATTTTTTACCTACGATAAAAGTATTATTACACATTCCACATTTTCTACAAAAATGTTATTCGTAGAAGATAAGTTGTTTCGTGAGTCCCTTACTCAAACTACACGGGGTCGGAATAAAAGAGAATAGTTTCCTATTACAACCTGTATATACAGGTTGTAATAGGAAGATATGAGCCAGGCTCTAAAATAGAATTAAAGGCTGTGGAATTAATGATCTAGAAATTCTTGTTTTAAAAAGTCATATTTTTTATATATTTACCTGCTACCATACATAGTATATTTAACTGATTAATCCTGGCGTGAACTGAATTCGTAAATGAATTTAACCATACACACTTTGGGTTAAACATAAATAATTACCACATTGACAGATAGTGGGTTGAAAAATTTTGGTAGAAGATGGAAAACCTAGAAAGTGATAGCAAAAAAGCTTGAAGGAAGAACTGCGGAATCGATTCCAAGATTTTTTAATAAATAAAAAGAAAATGCCGCCATAACGAATACTTTGCTTTTAAATTCGAACGCTAAAGTGAGCGAATCTAAATTTTCTTCCATCCAATCATCGTAAAAGCGTAAGCATGATTTTAAGTAACATCTAGCCGTCTTCAAATCACTTTTATAAATTAACAGAAGAAAATCACATCAAACCACTTAGCATACATTTAAGCTTGAATTTTCTAAATGAATATTTTAGTACGTAATTTACTCCTTGTAATGTTTTAAAATAACTCTCAATTTAACATTTATTTAAGAAATTAAAATAATGATAGCGTTTAAACAAATCAAAAAAAGTAATGGAACATAATTTGAAAATGATTGCGTGGCGTATTCAAGTATTTTTTTTTTATTTATTTCGGTACTTTTACTCTGGCTGACAATTTCATTGTATCTCGACGAAATAATTAATAAGAATATTTTATGTATTAATGAAATATGCTAAAAAAATAGCATATGTTCTAGTTTGTTTAAAAAAAGTGACATGATTTCATCGGGATACTACGTTAGTAAAAAAAAACTATGGAGGCAGTATAAAAAAGTCAAAGAAAATAATATTTGAGTCAATAAAACATTTATAGAATACGCCACGATAGTGAAGAAAAACAAAAATATGGGAACAGAGGATGGAATGTAAAAGTAGGGGAAGGTTTGGGTAGTGTACCTAACAGGGGAATTGCGTCGGACACCTGCGGTAGTGTCTCCGCAACCAGGTTGAGAAACACCGTCAGCGAGAGAAGAATTGTGACTCCTGTAATCAAACACAAGTTTAGGAACCTATGGACGTACAAAAATAATGGATGCTGTAAGTGAATAAAGCTTAAGAAAATATTTGTCTTAATGTCGCTTTTCGCGAAAACTCATTGCGGTAGTAATCCAATTTTTGCACATCCTTTGCCATACTTTTTCTCAAAAAAAATTTTTGTTTGGTTTTTGATAAAAATCATCCATAATTTTGTACGCCCAATCCTACTCTTTCCATTATTATCTATATCAAAATGAGTCAAAACGACCAAAGTGAGTAAACACTTATTATTTTGACGTTTGGCAACTGTCATTGTCAATTTGTTTTGGGTAGGATAATGGTTTAAACCAGCAGACCTATTAGCTAACTTTTGAAAATTACAAGTACAACGTTTAAATGGTCTCTTCGATGACCATTGCGGCTTTCGTATGATTGACTATTTTTATATAAGATACATAGACTGTAATGGACTGTAATGGACGTTGAAGTGACCATTAAAACGTTGTACACTTTAATTGCCAAAAGTTAGCAAATAAGCCTGCTGGTACTAAAGTTGAACCTTGTTTTACAATAATATGTACACAACTCTCCATACCTCATCTATAACATCTAAATGATGATGACGCAGGAATAACACAAAATGGTGTCTACCAAAACAACTTACCGACACGAAGGCACTAACACGGACACAAACAGTCATACCACATTCTAGAACAATCTAATATTTATCTTATGAGCACGTTGCTTCCGGAAGTTGTTTCACCCGGCCCCGCGTTGTACGATAAAGTTTCAGAAGTTTCATACTGTGTATGACTTTCTATCATACTTGGTGTGCTAAGTATGTTTGCTATTGATTACAAAACGCAGGCTGGAAGTTAGTTTTTCATTATTTAATTATCGCGGGAGAAAAACATTACACCACACATTCTTAATCGTTCAAGATTTTTAATATCTTAGAGGTATTAGGAAAAAAGTTTTATAAAAGATGGAACGTTTAAATCTATCTATTGAGTCTTATTTGAACTCTCCCTTTCTCTCTCTCTGATGTTAAGAGCTAGGTTGTTGTGTCATAGTGTGAAAAAAAAATGATTTTTTTATGCAGAAATAATTGACGGCGAAGGCAATCATATACAAAGATTCTTTTTAATTTATATGTGTCTTTTTAATGACTTCTCTTCCCGTTTAGCATGTAGGCATTTGGTGGCAACGGAATCAAAATAGTGATGGGTTGCTAGCCGCATCGCCTATTAACATGATGCCACAGACTTTGCCCATTCCCACGATCGGCTTTTACGATCTGTGCGGGAAGAGAAGCAGCTGGTACATTCTACGTTTTTTCTTATGTATTTTGTTTCTGCAGTAAAATTGAAATCCTTTTTTCTAGCCTGCGTTTTATAGCACATACTAGTTTGATACAATGGATTTGAGGAAATAGATATCAAAGTTTGTGGGAAGCATCGTGCGTTTGGTGTCACTGTTGTCCCCTATAAGGTGGTACCTATCAGAGGGACGGCGTCCGACGAAGACGGCAGCTTTTCAGCGACCAGGTTCAGAAACACAGTCAACGATAACAATATCGTCACACCTGTACACACCAGCCAATCGTTCAGAAACTGTATCTTATTTCTGTTCACACCATTTTTATTTCTAGCATTTATGGTGACAATAATAATATATCAGTTGAAGTGTGTGCTGGCTGTATTATGTACTAATTAGAGGTAAGTGTACCTATTGATAATATAATTTGTGATTTTACTACTATTTATAAATGTCCTTATATGGTAGCTCTTAGAAAATTAACTGAACTATTTTTGAAATTGAAGCCTAGAAAAAGTTCTATTGGATTGATTGGAGGAAAATATAATTAAATATTAAATTGTCAGTCTTATCTTTTATCAAATTTCAACCCTATGCCATTTCTCTATGGCAAAGAAATTACCATAATATGGGGAAAAAGATACCCGTAACAAACAACAATAACAACTGACACAAAAATAGAAGACAAACAACAAAATCTTCTAGAGGAAAACACGATTTCCGGGCATTTATTTATTAGTAAATTCAAAAGGATACAAAAATTGATCATAATATTAAACAATGTAACGTAATCTCATTCAAGATTTACTGTACATCGTTAGTTGCCGCAGTAATATAATATTAAACAACAAATCATATATATATATATATAGATAACTCATGCATGATACATGTAATGTAGGTATAAAATCATTAAAAAGGTTAGTTTGAGTTTCAGTTACCTAATTTATATAGGGACATATTGACACAAATTGAGCTAGCCCTACAGTAAGTTATGAACTTGTGTAGTAGGATCCTACCTCAATGACACTATATCTTATGATAGATACTCATATAGAAAAACATCCAAGACCCAGGTCAATCTGAAAAAGATCGTTTTCCATCATGACCTGACCAGGGATCGAACCCGGGAACCCTCGTGTCGCAGGCTGGCGTGTTAACCACTGCGCCAAGGAGCTCGCCTATCCTATCACATCCCATCTACCAACTTTTAAATCTACTAACCAAGTGTGAGCTTCTCCCCCGAGTCAGGGGGTAGGGTGAACCCTAGCAGCGCCATGGAAGAGATAAGCACGCACGGCACGATCAGGTTGAAGAAGTAGTACAGCGTCCGGCGCCGGATCATGATCGTGAACGTCACGTCCACATACGGCTCCGGACAACACGCGTAAGTTATTGTGTTCTTCTTGCCTGGCATTCCTGTAGGGGATATATTCTCATTAGCAGTTAAAGTCATCATCATCATCATCAGGTCCTTTTTAGTCTCCATACTACAGGAGCACGACCCTCTCTGTACTACTAGGGCCATTCTTGGCCAGAGCAGCCAGAGAACTTGGCCTACACTCTCCACGCTGGCCAGACGGGTTGGAGAGGTCTCTTAGATGTTTAAAGCTTTGTTTAGCTTGTATTTCCTAAGTCGCCTTCTACGACATCCACGGGAAGACTTGGAGTGGTCCTATTCTACTCTGCCGAATATCACACGGCTATAGTTAAAGTCAAACATATCAAACTCAATCATTTTGTTTATGTTGTGCTATTTAAAATAATATGGTCCTAAATCTATTCATAGTTGTGTATATTTGTTAAAAAATTAACATTTAAGTATATTACCTATTAAGTACCATTCTCCATTCGTGATGAAATCCGACAGATCGCCACCTGCCTCGTCTTTTAGCACCAGGTCCAACTGCCGGGCAAAGGTTAGTCAAGTTCCATACAAAATGCACTAATGTATCACGGGAACCATGCAACGAATCCATGCCTCATATGACATGTAAATAGGATGCGGGTCATTTTCCATGAAGCTGCTCAAAAATTAATGGCTACAGCGAAAGTAACCAGATTTGGATGAAGTTTCTAATAAAACTCAATACTTATTATCAATGTAATAAAACTCAATACTTAATACTACTTACGTAATAAAACTCAATACTTAATACATGTGCTTTCTTTTGGTTACAACTTGTATTTTTAGCTCTTATGTACTACGCAATAGGTGTCATGTGAAGTATTGAAGAGTGAAGTTGCACTACCTATCTCCTTTTGAAGTGAAATTGTTTTCACGTAGTACAGTCGGCCACCCAGATACTTGACCCCGCTATCTACCTATATCTTGAATTTTTAAATAAAAGTATATATACAATAAGATTTTAATTAAGACTCTCTGAATATACATTTTCATCTTAATACTACTTTTTAGTTTTTGAGGTGGTATAGTATTAAATTTCTTTAAAGTGATGTAGGAGATAACTGATCAAACGAGAATATTTTTTTCAACTGGTCAATCGATTAAGCTTCATGAATAATGGCCTAACTTTATGGATCTGGACTCAAAGAAAGGAGAATGTGAAAACCTGGAAGAGTGCAAGCTAGAAGAAGCTACATTCAGTGAAAAATGCAGGGTCATGCCAAGTTAGGAGAAGTAGTTACCGCCATACGGACTGCTGGAACAATAGGACTGTAAGTCTTGTTCAATAATGCTTAAAGACACAATCACACACAAGCGTGGAAATATACGTAAATGTCGGTCAAAAAGGGTATATTAGGTATGCAGATAATCTTTTATATAAAAAAAAACTGACCTTAAATAGAACCAAACTGAAAGCATATTCTTTCAAATAAAAAAAGGTTTTTATAAATCGGTTTATAAATGACGGATTTATGAGATAACAAACAATTACACAACATACAACCGCATTGAGACCCTCCTTCTTTTTGAAGTCGGTTAAAAGAGCCAAGTTAACCATTATTATAAAAAAAATATGGAAAAGCAAATATATATACACTTTTCAACCAACATTGTATTGCACATTTTTTCATTGCATCGCATAGCGATGTATCAATTTCGTTTGATGTTTTTATCTAACTGGTAATTTGTATTCAAATGTAACATAAATAATGAAAGACAAAAATTCTAAAATTATTTTCACTACGAGACAGGTCTGTTCGGTCTCTTTGAGACTACTGTGTATACCTAATGTTTAGTATCATTGCACACTCGAACGCTAACATAATGTTCCAAAAATAATTGTAATCATTAATAGAAATGAAAAAAAAAGAAAACAAATATATATTCACAAAATTAAAAAGCCCATCAGGCGAGTAGGTGACCAACACTGTTGAAAAGAGTTCCATTTGGCGTTTCTTCTCTGCAGTGTTCGGTTCCAAAATGCTAGTAGTCTGTAGCTTTTGCACATTAACCGGTGAACATAACAATAGATAATCAATTGTGCCTGCATTTCTCGCGATTGATGAGTTAATTAATAGTATAAATATTAATAAATTAGATCCTTTAAAATGTGCCTGCAACAGACTCTTTTCTGAATAAACCTTTTGATTTTGATTAGATAAGTCTGAGAGAGCCTAGTATAATCTATACCTCTCTCTATCAACTCAGATTCAGTTTAATAAGTAATATCGTCAACCTTAAGAAAATAAAATACTGCTAAGAACAAAAAGTCTGACACAAGCAACAAAAATTACTTACAAAATATGTTTAAACAAGTATCATCCTTCCGCACAACGAAACTCACGTTGATTAAAAATACAAGGGAGTTTGTAATTTCATAAAAGACAGTATGTGAAAGATTAACTTTGCCGGGACAAAGTTAAATTAAGATGCGTGCAGCAAACTAGAGGCAACGAGTTTCAGAGGATATTCTACAATCTTCGATCAAATATAATGGTAGATACACTATTCGCGCTCGAAAAGTGGCACCGGCAAAACAACGCACTAATTGAGCTTCGGAGCTGTTTTGTCCACAGTTTCAATAAACCGCGCTTGCACATACACGTCTCGCAATGATGAAGGTACAGTGAAAAGATGCAATAAACTATGCATCAAATTGAAAAAAAGATGTAGTTTTACTTTCAGTATGTACCATTTTGTCGTTGTTTGTAAGTATGCATGATGTTTATCTATATATGTATTTGTTATAAAATATAGTATCGTTGAGTAAGTATCCCATAACACAAGTCTCGAACTTACCCTGGGGCCTAGCTCAATCTGTGTGATTTGTCCGTATATATATATTTATAAAAAAAAATGACTCTGGGACATTATTAAGGCTTCATTTTGTATGAGACTGTGTATCTACCATTATATTTCATCGAAGTCTACAACATTATGACGACAAAGTAAAAAGTTCTAATTAGGCGATGTCAACGTAGGTTAACGTGCAATGCATGATCAATAACCGGTTTTGAGTTTGATGGATTTGTTACAAATTAATAACAGTACAGAGATAATTATCGTACTTTAGATACTTTTTAAGATACTCTATAAAATGTAACCCCACGATTCATTAAAAAAATACATTGAACCTGTTTTAGTTACAATATCTTTTGTCCTAATCCCTCTCTCTAATGGACATTAAAAGAACAAGACAAAACATATTTTAACTAAAATAGGTATAATAAGAAATTTGTATTTTTTATTAATAAGGTGGTAAATGTTTTGCGTTTTTTAGTATTGATGAATAAAGGAATTATTTTCTTATTTTCATTTCGCGAAAATAAATGGAGTTGTTGTAAATTTTTGTATCTTTAAAATGACCATAAACTAGAAATAGTTACATCCTAATAGCTTCATCATTTATCACAACAAGTTTGTAACAATTTATACTAATAGTCATAGGAAATCAATTTTTACACAACTTTATAATGACGCATACCTTAGTTAATTAAGCGCGTTATTCATAAGTTTAAAAGTAAACATAAGCTTATTTCTGTTCTCTCAGCATTTTACTCCTTTGCTACACATTAACTTCACTCAAACTTGATCTAAAGTAAAAACCACTTAGCGGAGAGAATAGCGAAACATCATCTCATATTATGGGTTACTGCATAAGTGGTGGTACATTTTGTGCTGCATGGCATCATAATGCACTCGTCTTTGCTCGTTACGAGCGAGCGCAGACTACAAACCACAATTGCCAACGCTTCGCTATAGAATGCGCTTTTTATATAGTCAATCAAGAAAATTTTGCATATATAACCCGCAACGTACGTAAAACACCAACTGAAATGGATCGTCTTTGCTGAAAGTTATTCTTACATTGTAAGTGATGTACTATTAGTACAGAAGGAAGCTAAAAGGACGACTGTACAAAACCAGTCTTCTGAGCTTTGTTACGTAATTTTTGTGAGACATCAAGCATTATGATTTTCAAATAACCTCATCTTCTTTTTAATAAGCCTCAAGCCTTTGCAGGCAAAAGTTCGTTCTCTAATACTATATTATCAGGTAAAGCAAGCGCGTGGGCAGTGGATTACCTTGATGCCCACAAATTACACGCTCACCGTAACCGTCCATCCCCTCTCCGCCCCGCATTCCTCAGGTGAATAGTCTAGCGGTTTATCTTATTCTGCCATATATATGTTAATGAATGGATGGATGGATGTTTTTTGCGTCCATTTTTCTGAATATATAAGTCAAAATATTTCTAAAACTAGCGTATCGATTTCTTTTAATTTTAATTCTTTAACATTTTTGCAGCTTAAGTGTGCCAGCCCATTAAATATTTGCGCTTTATTTAAACTTACTTTATATATTAGAATTGTTTCTATGAGACGGAAAAATGGAGACCTAAAAGGGCCTAGGCAATGTGATTAAGTTTAGTGTGCGAAAGCGCTCTTTGAGCTGGTAGAACCCTCACCATTCCTCCATCGGACTACGAGACACAGACAGAAATTTCACCCTTTTATCATTGGAATACCAAAGAGTCAAACTAAAGTTCCTTTTTGGTTCGAGTAGCTAAGGTGTGAAATGAATTGCCTGCGTTTATATTCCCAGACAAGTACAATCCCGGGACATTCAAAAGTAGAATAAATGGGTATCTTTTGAATAGGCATGTTACATCCTCGTCTTTATCGTCACTTACCATCAGGTGAGATGGGAGATAAATGCCAACTTCAATAATTAGTAAATAAAAGGGTCTCACTCAAGTCGGATGAAGTTGATGTAAGAGTTATTAAGAAAATGTGTCTTTACACACTATTATTAAAGCAAAGTTCAATACATTCCCTGATGACTTGAATATATTTTCCCATGAGATACATTTTGCCATTAGCCAAGTTAACCTTATACCTTAACCTTGTAATATAAAGCAATACTAATGCCTGACTTACTATAAAAATATACACTTGTTAGCAAAAAAAAGGTAATATATATCAACATCTCAACCTTTCAGCTGCGGAAGTACTGATCAGTGCTCACCCCTCTTTGCTGACAGTCGGTTGATTTTGACAAATATTGTTGAAAAAATATAATGAAATAAGGTATTAAATGCTTTGTATTATATTTTTTGCAAATTTCGTTCAAGGAAAACAGTTTTTTGTCCCGTAAAGCAATCCAGGGGGTTATTCTAAATGGTGTATCAAATTATTTCTGTATATTTTAAGTAAAAAATTATAAATAAGCTTATTTCTGTACTCGCAGCGATATCAACATCATATAGCTTATTAATTATATTCATAGCGCCACTCATTTTCTTTTTGTTTTCTGGCGATAACGCTGCCAAATGTACATAAATCTTTTTGTTTACTTTTTTAATTGTATACATTCTTGTTGCAATAAAGTGTTTTTACTTACTGACTTACCTTACAATTCTCGGTTTAATATTAAAATCGAAAATATGTGATGAAAATCTCAGTATTTATATTAATTTGTTACACATTAACTTCAGTCATACTTGATCTAAAGTAAAAATCCACTCAAAAACAGTCACTTTCTATAGGTGAAAAGACAACATTAAGCATGCATTGACACAAAAATAAATCTTATACTTACCAGAGTCATATTTTAAAATATTATACAAAAGCTTCATACAACTTTACTAAACCGTAATTAAATATTTCAAATCGTTGGAATACCTTTACTGAGCCAAAATATTTAACGTTCGTGGAATTTAAGCTGAATTTAGAATATTGCAATGCCAGAGCAGATATAACGCAGACGTCTGTCGCCCAAATCTTAAATTGTAATGATGTCAGCTGACTCGGCATTTGGATTGAACTCGTAAATCTTTTCCAGCTGAGTAAAAGAAGGGTTAAGTTTTGTTAACCTCGTTTTATCTTCTGACACCTTGACTGAAAGTATTGTAGCTTTAAACGTATGCACCATATATACTATAGTTAATTATATATACATATTATACTTTTGAAACCTAAAAGATATCGTTTTTATTTAAGTGGTTTACATGAGCCAAACGTGGTCACTTTAGGCAGTAATATACATCTCTCAATTTGTTAAATTCAAAATAATGAAAAGCAGTACCAACAATACTAGACAAGTAATTTAATAGCAGTTTTTTTATTAGCTATTAAGTTCCTATTGTTGGGAAAAAGCCTCCCCTTTTTTCCACTTTGCTCTATTTCTTGCCATCTCTCTCCAAGTTTTATCAAAAGCAATCAAGTCATCCGTCCATGTTGTTTTTGGTTTGCCTCTTGATGGTTTCCCATCTTTCACCATCTATAGAGATTTAAAAAAGTATTATCTTTTTAAATTTAATCTGATTTAAGAATTAAAGAAATAAAATTATCGGTGGCGCTATTTAGCTCATGTTAGCCTCTTAAACAGAGAGAAACAAGGTTGGGCGACGCATAAATATAGTATTGCGTTCTTTTAACATGTGGAAATATGCGTTATGCATTCCACTCAGCCAAGCGGTGGAGCGGGAATTGCAGCTGCTAAAATACCACATAATATTTTCGCTTCCATTAAAGCTGAAAAGGTGAAAATGATGGGCTTGCCACCATTCAAGCATCACAACTAAGGCGATGTCCTTTATAGGCATAGATTCATCATACTTCTATGTTTCTAGGTCTCTGTCCTTATTATTATTAACCTAGTTAAATGGTCGAACACATATATCTTTAACATCTTCTGCTATCATTAGAGAAGATGTTTTAACTTTGGCTGCTTTCCTACAGTAGGATCCTTAATGTCACATTAAATGCAGTACTAGAAACTTAATACTAAATATTGGGCTCAGCTAAATATATATGAGTTTGAGCTCGTTACGATATACAAATAGAAGTGTTATGTAAATATTATTTCGAAAAGTTTAACTGAATAATATTTTTATTACAACTGACATCAAACGCCAAAATCTTCAGTTACAATGATATCTGACTCAGCGTTTTCATTGGCCTCGTAACTCTTGCGGCAGCTGCCTGGCTGAGCATTAAAAGGTTATTATTTGAACGCTGTTACAACTCATATTTCAAGATAAACGAGCCTAGCTCTTTTTATCATCGCTTATAATATCTATTAGGAAACAATGTAGTCGTATAAAATAAATATCATTTGCAATTTAACCTTACCTGAGGTTAATTACGTAGGTATCTTAAATTAGGTTAATAATGCATACAACCAGGTTCTGGAGCTAATCCATGATCAAACCGCTCTGACACATGAATCCAGAACACCCTTGAACACTGCGACCTTAACGTATACTTCGATATTACTGGAAAGTCCGTATTATAAAAACAGCTATATTATTTCACCAAAACTATAATTTTAACAATTACGCAAATCGATTGAGATTGTTTATTTTTACGGCACTTGGCTTCCTACGCCTTGTGTTCTTCATATTGTTCAACATGTGTTATCAACAAAATAATGGTGTTATTTATTTCGTTGATTCGACGGAGCCCCTGGCGACAATTCCCATGAATCCACTGGTATGATCATAGACGACGCAGCAAGGTAGTTGAGATTGATTCATGTTTTTTTTTTATATTCATTTTATTAGCAATGTTTTATGTAACAACTAAAATATGGTGTATCGCATTTTTTTATAACCTCTTACTTTAGCAGCAACGAAAGAGTTCAAATATTCATTGCAGCTGTTCAAAAATACAAAGGGTTAGGGCAACACTTACCCATAGATATACACTTGGGTGTTTACCCATAACCTTAATGAAACGGAAGTGGAGACCGATTGAGGTTAGAATTCATAATAGACCGAAACGTAACCTTTTTATGGTACATATATTTATATATCTAATGTATAATGTAGGTTAGCTTCTTTAACCTATATTGTCCCATCGCTGGGCAAGGATCTCTCCCATTTCTTTCCAAACATCCATATTTTGTGCCGCTTTAGACCATATTTTTTCATGGATCGTGATATCATCACACCAACGCTTTCGAGGCCTACCTCTTTTTCTGTATCCATCTTCCGGAGTCCATTTTGGAACTTTAGTAGCCCATCGGTCTGGATGCATTCGGCAAACGTGACCCGCCCAATCCCATTTGAGCTTGGCGGCTTTGTGCCCTACATCAACAATGCCAGTTTTAGAGCGAAGCACAGTATTTGGCACTCTATCTAGCCTAGTTGGACACCGAGGATATTTCGCTTCGGATAGCTTATTAGTGTTATTTTACGAGTAGTTCACATTTCTTTGTTTTTATCATAATGTACCAAACTTTACTGTTTCTAATACAATATGATGTATATTTAGAGACTAAAGGAAAATGTTATATTTTCGAAACTTTAATGAAAATTATATATGTCTCTAAATATATTTAATCGTTTTCATATTATGTGGCGTACACCAAAAGTGGCCACATAATTATTATAAAAACCTTACTCTTTCTAATACAATAAATATGATCCCATGTATATAGTTATATTTATTTTATTTATTTGTGGCAACAATACACAGTTCTCTAATCAACATGTTATGTTATGTATGTACTGATAGTACCTAATTATATTTTCCTTAATAAATACAATAGCTTTGGTTTCGACTTCTTGCCGACGAAATAAACTATATAAATAAATCACTTTCCATCTTAATATTTTTAAATGAGACTGGGCGGGACACGTCTACTGTATGTGACAAGAATGGTGGGCCAGAACTGCCACTACGTAGATACCCGATGACCGTCGAGGAGGTGGCGCGATGACATGGACGCACATATGAACGATTAGCAGACTGTGGCTCTTCACAGGAACGCTTGAAAACAAACAATCCCTTGTTTGTTTTCATATCAAAAATATATAAGACATAAGATTTTCTGTCGATTTCAGACTGATAAATAAAATACATTTGCGTTCACCAGCACATCATAAAATGTGCTATAAGGTTTTATATGCTGGTGTCATATGAAGCTTTTGTACATATATGTCATATAATATATACATATATCTTATATTTAACATAAAAGCATGTGTCCGTATGGCGGTATATTGACTGTTTTTATAGAAAGTGCGTCGTGTGAACAAACATTTTCGGTTTTGCTCCATGCAAAATAGTACATACAAAACTTCGAGGATATTCGACGTTTCTCACATGGTTCCCTTGAGTACCTAACCGTCCTAACCTTTATTTAACCTTCATTATGCAATATGTAAAAAACCCTGTCCAATCCTTGAAGGGGTGCTCCAGCCCGTAGATATGGAACTTTTCCTATGGGACCAATACTGGGAACTCATTTTTTTGACGTTTACAATTTGACCGAGCGGTCGAATATTTTTGTTTGGATATGTCCACTTTTGAGTTCCCAGCTTCGATCCCATAGAAAAATTTGTTCATATCGACGGGCTGAATTAGCCCTTCAAGGATCGCGACATGGTTTTCGTTACATATTGTATAATCATGGTTTTACTCACGTTTTATTCGTTGTATTTGTGGGACGAGTGTTAGCAGTGGGGACCCTTAACACTCGCCCCAATTATAGTCTTCGTAACAGACCAAAACTAGTCGGTGAATCTGACTTTATTAGTCAGATTCGCCGACTAGTGGCGTGAATAAAACCGTGATTATAATGAATTTGTCTCACGTAAGTTTTAATATTATTATTTATTTATCCTATTTGATATAACTGCTGTTACATGTTAGGATGATGATGATATATGAATAAGTATGAAACGTTTAATACACATGTTGGTAATAACTATGTTTTTGGCAAAATGTGGCTACACAAAGTGTGTTGGTGTAGGAGTTTCGATAAATATTTTCAGTATTTACATGATTAAGTTAAATGGGGAAATTTTATGAATGGCAATTGTCTATCTCCAAAAGTCGGCATCGATAGGTTATCTATAAAATTTATGTCGCGCTACGCACTAGCACCTTCTCGCTCGTTTACTGTTTCTAAAACACGATAGCGATAGACGAAAACATGTAATAACATTTTTATCTTAGAAAATATTGATCAATTTCTAGTTCTGAAAAATTTTTGGCCACCAAGCGATAGACAACCGTATAAATCTTAGCTCGTATAACATTTAAATTATTATATTAAAGCAGCTCTATAAAAAGCCTTAACGAACGCCATTAACACCAAAAATGGGAATAGCTAAGCGAGATTACATTTATGGACATATATATTTTATTACTAACATGTGTTTGCAATGAAGCTTTTAAAAACAACAAATAAATACCATGTACCAGCAGCTAACATCGAATTTCTAGTAGCCTGTACCCACTGACCTATAAATATACTTGTACGCTGGACTGAATATTCTGACGCTTTTAATTTAATAATAAGCAAATTAACTATCAATTATATTGAGAGCGTGCCGCCCAAACGAAAATCGTCGCGACTGCGCAAGCCATTAACCTGCGCAAACCCATTACGCGATTATGTAAAAATGAAAAGTCTTAATATTTTCATATTTATATTTTTATTAAAAATGAAGAAAGGGTGGGACCTGCGAGATGATTATATAAATATTGTTATGTGAGAATTATTGTTTTAGACGTAACGTTTACAAACTTTTCAAAGAAAAATGCTTTTAGATATCATAACATAAATATATCATTTTTAAATTTCATATGTATCCATTTCGAATTCCAATAAAAGGGTGATCTTATGAAGGATTTACCTAAATTATAAAAATACTTATAATGTATTTAATTAATTCGGGGCATAGTACTAGTGATTTGAAAACACGTAGATTACTACAATTACGTGCAATACCTTCATAACAAACTGCATCAAGTTCCCAATAACCGATGGATACTCTTAATGTTTAAATTGTTGTTTAAATTGTAAGTTAATATAAGCTATTTTTAATCTAAAGCTTAGTCAAAGTGTAAACTAAAAGGGTTTAATATAGCTTTTAATTTGAATGATTCACAAATAGCAAAGTTAGAATCAAGTATTTATAAAAATCTTTTGAAATGTCGATTTTATCATATGTAGAAATATTTATTTCGGTATCAAAAGATTTAACATTGATATTGACTTTCACCAATTTTCACCCAAATCTTCATCATCTGTCTCCTCATATATTTGTATGCCATTATCAGTCCAGCGTACTAGTTTATTGTCGTCAGTGCCTGTACCTGATTGCCATCGTAGGTCCAACTACCAAACTTCATGTCACAGTGTTGGTCGTCGAAGGGGAACCACGTGATGTCTATCTTGCATGTGCTCTTGAAAATGCCCGGAGGCACGTACAGGCAACTGCCGTTGTTTCTGACCACCACGTTGGTCTGGTACGTCCCGTCAAAACCCTCGTCAGCACTAATACCAAAGAGGAACTGTTTATGACATTTGATGCTGTATGAGCTCGATAATTTTGCCTATTCGCAAAGAATTACCTTAAAAATGTTACATTTAAAAATAGAACATTATTTTATTACATTTCAAAACAATATTTTTGGCCAGTAAGTATTTTAGTGTTTTATAATACCTACGTAAATTAATTTGAAAATGGAAATAACTTTAATCAAAACCATATTGGTGGTGTTAATACCCAGAACAAGTATATTGTAATAAATCAAAAACAACATTTTAATTTACTCAAAATGATGCTTACTCTTCGTAAAAAAATAATAATTAACTGTTTCTTTATTCTAAAATTAAGTTGTAAAAAGAAAAAAATGTGCGATAAGGGAATGAATGCATTTCAGAAATATTTTATTCAGTCTTAATCCCCTGACCCTTATCAAGTCCTTTTTGCTTCGCAAACAAACGTTGGTAAAAGCATCTTTGATCAATAACAGGCCTTAAAATTTCATTAAAAAGTTTCTTTGAAGTTCGGGGAATGTACCCACGACATCAAAAGTTAGAAATTTCAAGTTATTAAATCTAAAAAGCGGTTTAATAAAAGCAATGTAGTAATTAAGCTCTCTCGCAGATTATTAATCATTTTTACAGAAACACGAAAATATTTAGTAACGTTTTATCAGAAGCAAGATTTTAAATATTTTATTAACAAAGTAACGACAACAAAAATGAAACTGAAGAATAGTTAAGGATAGATTTATTTGATAAATTATATTATTATAGCGTTTATTTAAGTTTTAACAGTGCTTCGGATTCATCAGGGATCGTTTAAGAGTAGGCGCAGACTACAAACCATTGAGGCTGACGCTTCGTAATACAATGCGGTTTTTAATGTTAAATGAAATATATTAATCATATGAAAACCACAATGTACATTAAAAACGCCAGCTTTTGCGGCTCAGTTTGCGTCTAAAACTGTAGCCGCCATTGATAAAGCGGTAACAACAAAAATAACCATTTATCATTGACAGCTACAGAGAATCATCCTCTCGCTCTACCACATCGCAAAAAAAAAACCAATCGTTCTTTCATTATTCTTTCCAAGTATTTTGTATTTATTTTATTACGGTTTTGGAATAGGGACTCTATTTCGATATTATTAAAATATGTAATGATATTTTATGAAAAATACCATTTTGTTTTTTTTTTGTTCTTGATACACGTAAAAAAATGTCCTACGGTAATTTAAGCATACTTGGTCAATGTATTTTATTTTCTTGTAAAAACTAATTGTATTCATGTTTTTTTTCTTTTGGCTACATTATCCCTTTGTGAAGGAGTATTGAACCAAAATACCGGATTTAATATCGTTACTTCAAGGATATTGCTACTGAAAAACCGGTAACAATCTCTTCAAGTACATTTTATCTTTTAACGCCATCGGATACAATTACTTGAGCGTTGGAAGAACGACTTTGTTGCCATAAAAAAGTGTGACGAGCGAGACGGTGATCGTGGTGTTTCAAATCAACGACTAGAGTGCCATGTATATTTATTTTGTTTTTACTTGCGGCAGCACTGAGTAGGAGGTTTTCTTCACTAGCACGATTGTTACTTTGTAATAAAAGGAAGTACCAATCGTTGTTGTGCCCACCTCCTACTGTGCTGTCACAATTTCTGAAAAGTTAGATTGCATGGTTTAAGTATCAAAATAAAACTTAATAATACTATTTCATTATCACGTTAAATATTTATATTAAAATCTCATTTCAAACGAAATTTAAATAATAAATATCAGTAAACGTATAAGACATAAACAAAAGTAAAATATAAAATTGGTTAAAATTAGCCTAAAAATTTCTTTTTTAAAATCATAAATTAAAATTAAACCCAAATTTTCTTTATTAAATTCACTCAATTATCAATGTTAATATTCAATTTTCAAGTATCTCTACATAGTTACTGCTTACGCTATTGCAAAAAGAAAATTCATTGGAAAAAGCAAAAACAATTTATTTTTATAACAATAAAGTTATCGAAACCTCAAAGAGGTATAACTTAAAAATACATTGTATTTTTTTTTAAATATGAAATCTACGCAAAGCCTACGCGTCTGCAAACGGCCAGCTACATTTTACAATATAATAAAAAAAAGAATCGCTTTTGACGTTGAACAAAGTGAAACGGAGATATCTGTAAAATGTTTCCAAAGAGAAAACTACGCATTTTTACGCTGAACGCGCATGCAACCAGCCAGCAACATTTCACGATCAAAAAACGTAAACAACATAAAAGAATCGTTAATAATTTATCAAAAAATGAAAACGAAGAGGTGTAAAATGTTGCCAGCTAGAAATATGTGAAAGCAATTCCCCGGCGGCAGCTGCGACGCGTCTGAAAACACGAGGAGTAGAAGCAGTTAAACTATAATTTGTCTGGACGCCGTCTGGGAGAAGTCTGCTTAGGTCTGCAACGAACAATCTAGATTATATCGCCGTAAGTTTCATCTGAAACAGATAGCACGGAGCATTTAAGACTGATTTACATGGATTCAAGGAGATAAGCTGAAAAGTAAATTTTGATTTAATTACTCACAACACACAAAACGGAGCATACAATATTAATTCTCATGATTGTTTTGCGCAATTTCAATGAATAATAAAGAGCTTTTGTAATGCAAATTTGATATGATTATTATTTTAATGTCGTTGTTAAACTGTTTTATGAATAGCGAGCAAATTAGCGCCAGGGTCACCCGTCGCTACTTTATTAAACTTTCGTTCATTTTAGTTTTATTTATTAATAGCCTTCACCCGCGGCCTCCGCTAACATTCATATTTATAATATTAGAAGAATAATTACTCACTTTTATAAATAAACAATATGTAAAGAAACCCCTGTCCAATCCTTGAAGGGGTGATTCAGCCCGTCGATGTGAACAA
Source organism: Elegia similella (assembly GCA_947532085.1). NCBI lineage: Eukaryota > Metazoa > Arthropoda > Insecta > Lepidoptera > Pyralidae > Elegia > Elegia similella. Next base: position 4,618,132 of record OX383926.1, on the reverse strand, counting down.
CTTTCCCTATAAGGCCAATGCTGGGAACTCAAAATTGTTTTTGACGTTTCTATAGAAATTGACCCGGCGGCCGGACATTTTTGTTTGGATATGTCCATTTTTTTAGAGCTCCCAGCTTTGATTCCATAGGAAAAGTTGTTCATATCGACGGACTGAATCACCCTTTCAAGGATTGGATAGGGTTTTCTTTACGTATTGTATAATATATATTTAAAATCCTGGAATCAATTCATTTATAAAAGCATTATCCTAACTAATATTATAAATGCGAAAGTGAGTTTGTTTGTTTGTTTGTTTCTTTGTTTGTTTGTTTGTTTGTTTGTTTGTTTGTTACGCTTTCACGCCGTAACTACTGGACTAATCTTCATGAAATTTTGCATACAAGTTCTCTGGAGTACGGAGAAGGACATAGGCTACCTTTTATCCCGGGGATAGACATTGACGCGGGCGGAGCCGCGGGCGAAAGCTAGTAAGATATATTTCCCTTAATTTTTACAAAAATTAAATTACGACCAAAGTGAAATAAAAAACAAATGATTTTTTTTTCAAATTGTAAGTACCAAAATTTTCATTGTTTTAGTTATAAAATAGTTTGGTGTTAATTGAATTATATGATCGCAGAATTTATAAGTACAATATACTTTTAAATAAGACTTGAGACATTTTAGTTAAACGGTTAATTCATTTCATAATTTCATCCCGAGTAATCACGAATGAATAACGGTAAAGGGTGTCTTCTCCAGTAGCCTCGGAAGTACAAGAAGCCAAAGAGAATACACTCGCCAACCCGCCCGCCAAGCGTGGTGATTATGGCAATATCCTCCCATGGAACAAAGAATCCTTGGGAGAGGTTTTTGTCCAGCAGTGTACTTTTATATGCTGCAATGATGATGATGATCCAGAAACATTTTTTTAGTTATTGATTCAATTGTGCTTTGTACATTTGACTCAGATAGCGAAAGATATAAAATAATAAAACGAAATGTGAAACCCTTTCATAATCCGCACATTATATTCAAAATGGCCGCGATTTGCCAGCGAGTTCACAAACATCTCTTTGTGTCCTCAAATTATCGGGGCGTGTTGTCTCCCAACATAAAAGTGGAAAAAAGAGGGATTTAACCTATAAAGTTTAAATGAAGTGGTCATAAAAAACGTCTGACTATCGACCTCTTTAAAATAAACTTCTACTCTTCAATAAATTTTTTGACTTAAATATATTCAGCGTGATTTCGAATCTGGGAATCAGAATCCCTGATGGAATACAGAATTTCAAGAAAAAAAGGTAAAATACGAAGAAAAAAAACATCGTCCAGCTGATCGACGACTTTGTATGGGAAACCTATTTTTTTTTGCTGTTTTTTTCTTGCTATCTGTATTCCATTAAGGAATCTGATTCCGAGATTCCAATATAGCTAGGAGGTTCAAAATCACGTTGTTATTTGTAGAAAATATTATTATAGCATATAGTTTGATTTCAAATACTAAATTTGATCAAAATCTGCTTCTAGCTTCAAAATTTATGAAGACTTGTGCAAGATTTACTTACGTATTTTATCGGAAACTGGTCGTGAGATTATTTTTACTTGGACTACTATTTGGATCCTACATGTGTGTTTCACGAATGACAAAACAGGAGTGTATTATTTTTAAGTTCATATATGTATGTAAATATAAGTATGTTATGCGAGTTTCTTTATTTCATTGGTTCTAAATTAATTCTAAACGGATTTAGTTGTTAAAGATACTCCAATCTTCCGAATCCTTACCCGTATCTCGAGTGTTAAAGGCTGTAAATTTTTCGAAAGGGCCGTCGTGTCTCTTACTTTAATTTTAAAAAATACATATAAAAGATATACAGTACATTACATATAATTGCAGACTTCGTGCAAAAACGTCATAATATTTAATCTGTTTGTTTTATGACGCATATTTTTTAAATTTACTGTTTGCTTATTAATTATGTCTTATTGCACACGGTTAACTAGAAGAGATCCCTTCATAAGATATGTCCACCCCCTTTTACGTGTAAGATCAACTAATCCTATGAGACCAATGTTGGGAACTCAAAAAATATACGTTCTAACAAGTGTTCAGCCCCACGGGTATTGAACAATTACAACTAAAATTGTATGGGAGGAAAATTTGTTCATATAAACGTGCTAAGTCTCGTCTTTAAGGAAATGTCGAGGTTAATATACACGCTGTTTGTTTATTGCTCTGTTTTGTATTCGTTTCTTTCTATCTACATACAATTAAGCATTACAGACAAACAAACTTATTTATACATCGTGTTAACCACAAACTTAGCAGAGCTGACTCAATCCATCAAAATTACAAATAACAGCTTTATAGATGGGATCAATGAATGCTGTCACTCAAAAAATCGATATTTGCAAACGAATTATCCGGGCGTAGAACAGTCACATATGTATGGAAATGTCGACTTTTTCAAGATAATAACAAAAAATATTCATTTGATAAGATGAGTCACGCCTTGAAGTAATCATCTCATCATCATTACATCATTTTACAAAGTCAAACATAAAACAAAGTCGCTTCCCGCTGTCTGTCCGTCCCTGCTGCTTAGATCTTTAAAACTAAGTACACAACGGATTTTGATGCGGTTTTTTAAAATATATAGTGATTCAAGCGGAAGGTTTATATGTACATTGCACCCGTGCAAAGCCGGGGACCGGGTAGTACTTTATAAAACACTCCTTTACATACAACCAAAACAAGCAAGGTTCCGTAAAATAATAAAGATCTAACAGATCGTCTCAAATACCCAAAACGAACATGAGATCCTTTCCCCAAAATCCATAAACCCGCTTTAGCAATACGCGCTTCGGGACCAGACAAATCCGGAGCATCGGAATCGTGTAACAAATTCCCCACAAAAGTGTTCTGCCATGTAGTATTCATGAATGGTGTACGTGTAACCACTCCGTCGCTGGCGGCCCGCCAAACAACCTGTATCACGCTGTGACACCGTAGTGTAACATAGTGTAAACAATCACAAAATTGTTCTGCGATACTTGATGTGATAGTAATAAATGAGTGGGGTGTGTATAACCACTCTGTCGCTGAATTCCCAACATGTTTTACGCTGTGACACCGTAGTGTATCATAGTGTTAACAATCACAAAAGTGTTCTGCGATACTTGATGCGATAGTAATAAATGAGTAGTGTGTGTATAATCACTCTGTCGCTGACTTCCCAACATGTGTAACGCGGTGACACCGTAGTGTAACATAGTGTAAACAATCACATAGGTGTTCAGCGATACTTGATGTGGTAGCAATAAATGAGTGGGGTGTGTATAACCACTCTGTCGCTGACTTCCCAACATGTGTCACGCGGTGACACCGGAGTGTAACATAGTGTAACATCACAAAAGTGTTCTGCAATTTAGTATTCATGTGTGGTGGTGTCCCGCCAGCAACGGAATGGTTTTGACTCATGTGGTGATACCGTAGTGTAACGCCATTAACGTGCGCAGTGATGTAGTTTCATGAATGTTGTACGTGTAGCCACTCCATCGCTGCCAACCTGCCAGTGAACCTGTGTCACGCGGTGACATCGTAGTGTAACGAATTCACCACAAAAATGACAATAAATCTATGTCACGATGTGATACCGTAGTGCAACAGAATATAAAAAAAAAACCAGTTGACTCTGGCCTCAGCTAGTGATTCATCTTTCGGAAAAAATCTAATGATTGTTATGCCATACTGACACAAAGTCAGCACAAGATTCTTTTTTCAGTCTAAAGTTTAGAATAGAATCACCAATGAAACAGCCATACACGATAGTACAGAAATAAAGATATTGTTGGCATATACTTTCGTTTCTGAATCTGTGAAAAGACATGAAGCACAAAAGTGTCCAAAATGCTAGACGGCCAACGAACCATTATCACTCGATATCGCCATTATGTGACGGATTTAACACTTAATACTTACGGTACAATATTGTATGATTTGAAATATAAATAAATTTCCATTTAATTGTCATGTTCATATCACTGCTTAATGTTTTTAAAATGAACTCAAAAATAAATGGAATTACTAACAAATTGCACTGACAGTTACATAAATACATAGCATTACGTCTTTTCCCTTGCGGGGAAGACATAGCCTAGGTCTATAAGACCTGAAGACTACGTTTAGCATGTTGGTGGGCATTAAGTAGAAAAATTAAACAAAATATTAATGGGTTGCTAGCCGCATCGCCTATTAACGTGATTCCTCAGATTTACCCAATCCCTTGATCGGCTTTTACTGTCTGCGCGGGTAGAGAAGCAGCTGGTACATTCTACGTTTTTTCAACTGAAGAAGAAGAACTGACAGTTACACCGAAGTGTAACAAGCAGCTACACGAGTTAGCATCGTGAAACAACTTATTGAAGTTAAAAACTTAGAACGTTTTGAAAATGGAATAAACCTGCCGTGTCCACAACAAAGCGCGTTGGCACCATGTTGGCACCGAATTCATGTAAATCTTCTCAATGGTTTGAAAACAGAATTTGCAAGTTTCCTACGCCACAGAACATATGCTGGCATGTACTTATCTTCGAAGTTAGAATTGAAAACGGTTTGCACGTTTTCCTAGCGACAAGTGGTACAAAAGAGCGGATGGCTGATGCCAAATCCTAAATCTTATTTAATGTTTTCTGCAGGATAGCAGCGCAACAAAAGAGTTTTGGTATTCTAACCACGGAAATTATGTTTCTAGAACAAAGATGTCGTTAGCTGCTACATATTGAAGGTACAATAGCATTAGCCGATACTGAAAAAATGAAAATCTATTAAAAAACAGTTTAGTTTTATAGAAAAAAGATAGAGTTGTACTATGTATACAACACACAAACGCACACAAATGTAACAAAATCGTATCGTCTGTTGTGTACTTATGACACTTCCGGTTGCTGGTATCAATGCAGATCGGGACATCGGACGCGCGTCTCGATCCACATTCGCTCTGAGGAAGACCTCTGGATGAGGTCGAAACATGTCGGCCAGTTGCTGACTTCGTACGTGATTAACCCGTTGTTACATATTTTAATAACACATGAAATTTGAACAAACTCAACTTTGCATTATTTTAGTTAGAATAAGGATTTTGTGTCTGCAATAAGATCACTCTGTCGCATTCTAAGGATGTTGTGTGAGGTAATTAAAATGACTGCCTCCGTGGTCTAGGGTGTTATAGATTCGATTCCCGAAGCATACTTAGTTTTGTTGCTTCCAGTATGATGGACATTGCAGGCTTGAATCACCTGATAGTCTGATAATAAAGATGATTCCGTGCTTCGGAAAGGACGGCCCGGCTGCCATCTGGTAGTCGTTAAAGGAACCACGTCAGAGGCCGAGAGGCGGTTCTGAAAAACTCTGACACCAGGGTGTGCATGGTCGATTGACCGTGTCACCTACAGAAAATGATGATTAAAATGACTAAAGCTTCTTGAACCAAAGCATGACAAAGGAAGATGGATGAATGACCCTGAGCTTCGAAGCTTCAAATCTGAACATGGAATGCTTGTATTTTCTTCTCTGCGACTGTGTTTCCTACTAATGAAATAATTTAATCTTTGTCATGTCAAAGATCATGAAAGCAATCATAATTACAGCGTTAATAACGCGATTACTCAGATTGCGACTGCGGAATATATTTAGGCAAATTAATTACGTTTCAAGTTCGACTGCTCTTTGTCTCCGAAAAGAAATGTCGCTTAATTTCCTTTTGTATTAAAATTCGGTACAGCGTTTTTTGTTAATATAATTATGTTGGTTTCTGTTTTAATTATTTTCCTTATTGTAGTAACAAAAATCTCCACGGTCCGCTGGGTGTCAGTATTATTGGCACTTACGCATGTAAAGCAACACCGGGCAAGGTCCCTACTGAGATGGGTGATCACAAGTGGCATGAGTGAGTCTTGAGCCAAATTACGGAAAACCGTTAAGCTATGCCAGACACCATTAGGCATCTTGAAAATCTGACGTTAGTATTAGCTACATATCCAAATGAAAACCAAAACCATAAACAATGATCATATTAACATAATCTAAATTAACTGTAGTCTGAATGTAATACAATTATATTCAATGTGATTTCATTGTATTAACATTTGCTAAATAATTGAATGATATGGTTTCGCTACATATTTATTGTACTCTGTTTGATTAAAACATTATTAGATAATTTTACAGTACAATAATTTGAATGAACCACAATTTACACTTATTATGTGTATCTATATATGTATTTGTTATAAAATATAGTATCATTGAGTTAGTAACCCATAACACAAGTCTCGAACTTACTTTGGGGCTAGCTCAATCTGTGTGATTTGTCCGTATATATTTATTTATTTATTATTAAATTAAGAAATAAAATATGGTGAAAAAAATCCTCGCGGGCATAGAATTTTATCTAGGGACCTAGGTCTATGTACGACCTACGCTCTGCCTATGACTACTGAGCTACCGCATGATTCAACCTCGGCACCGAAATTCTGCATCATATCCCGTTCCCCTTAAACGTATTGAGGTTTACGTCACCTAACACAACTACCCAACTTTTACAAGTAAGGTATTTGATTCAACTTATTTTACAATGAATTTGACAATCAACTAATACAGGAAGAAAAAATAGCATTGTGAATGCAAAATAAAACACAAAAAAGAACCACAATTATTTTCAGCTTTATTTGATGTATTTAATGGTTATCAAGATAACGAAAAAAAAGTAAGTTTGAATGATTTCATTCAATCAAAAGACGAATATGAAAAAGCTTTTTAGCAAGGAGTCATTCATTATCCTTCAACTTTCTTATCGATATCTATTTAATCATCATACTTACTATTCTTACTATTTTGTGAAAGTGATGAATGTGAGTATACTAGTACAAACTAAGTTTTATTTTTAGTAATTATCTTTTTTGTGAAACTTATACTGCCTAATTACTGTAAGTGGAAGTTTATACCGTGGTATTTAATTATATCCTTACCTTATTATTACTAATATTATAAATGCGAAAGTGAGTTTGTTTGTTTGTTTGTTTGTTTGTTTGTTACGCTTTCACGCCGTAACTACTGAACCGATCATCATGAAATTTTGCATACAAGTTCTCTGGAGTGCGGAGAAGGACATAGGCTACCTTTTATCCCGGGAAAAAGTACTATTCCCGAGGGATCGACATTGACGCGGGCGGAGCCGCGGGCGAAAGCTAGTGACTTATAAATTTAATAAATCGATTTAACGAAAGATTTAAATTCATGACGATGATTTATTTATTTATTACTAGCTTTCGCCCGCGGCTCCGCCCGCGTTAATGTCGATCCCTCGGGAATAGTACTTTTACCCGGGATAAAAGGTACCCTATGTCCTTCTCCGTACTCCAGAGATTTTGTATGCAAAATTTCATGATGATCAGTTTAGTAGTTACGGCTTGAAAGCGTAACAAACAAACAAACAAACAAACTCACTTTCGCATTTATAATATTAGTAAGGATTATAAAAACACGTTTTCACTCACGTTTATTCAGTTGAAAGGAATCGCCAACTAGTTTCGGTCTGATACGAAGACCATCATTAGGGCGAGTGTTAGGGGTGGCGACACGGTGGTTTCGCTTCCCTCAAAGCACCTACCCTCAACGAAGCTAATTGGCGATTCCAACTGAATAAACGTAAGTGAAACCGTATTTTTATAATGAAGTTATCTCGCATAAGTTTTAATACTATTAAATTTATAAGATTTGACTCTGCGAAGGTAAAACTGAAATAAAAAACCACGTAAATCAATATACAATTTCAAAAATAAATCCACTGTTCTATACTTTTGTTACACCTAATCCTATAGCATTACTTTTCGCGACTTTGGTAACTATTGGTATGGTTAATAAAAGAAGAAAATAATTTCACTTCATTAACATTTCCCTAATTTTTTTTTTTTTAATTTCTCTATGCCGCTGAGACTTGGGCCTTAAAGAAAGTAGAACTCGACGTAGAGAATCGACTCTTTTGAAATGTGGTGCTGGAGAAAAATGCTTCGGATTCCATGGACAGCACACCTGACAAACGCATCTATCCTCTAACAACTAGGTATAAAGACCAGACACTCCACAATATGTCTACGAAGAATACTGGAATTCTTTGGACATATTTCCAGGAAACGCGGAGTTACTTTGAGAAACTCTTGTTTACAGGCAAAGTAGAAGGAAAGAGATCTAGACGACATAGTCCCTTGCGTTGGTCCGACCAGATTTGCTCGACTCTAGAGACCAAAGTCAGCGACGCTGTCCGAACTGCATAGCACAGAACTGAATGGCGGAACATAGTACACAGGAAGGTGTTCCATAGAGATCACGACCCTCAACAATGAGGATTACGAAGCAAGTAGGAGGAATTATTCAACACAAATACCGTATTTTTAAAAGATACAAATCTCCAGTACAACTAGCGAATTTTTATAAAAGATCAGAATTAATTTCGATTCGCTACGGTGTGATAGGCAGCCGCCTTAAGCCCGAGCGACGCCAAACGCCACCGAGATAGTAAACAACGTATCACACAGCCCCGTAAGTGATTTAAGAGCTTTCATAATCGAATGTTGTTCGTCCGCTCGCTGGCCGCTCGCCAAACGTTGGCGCAAATATTGCTGCAAACAATATCGCAATCTCCCAAATGGATGTAAACAATTTTGGGTGTAGACCGCCGATGTTCCGAGCGATTGATAGCTACAAGTTCTTAGGTAGACCCTTTGTGTTAGGGAAAACTGAAAAGGACGATATTCTATATTTTACGAACTTCTAGATTTATGGAAATAAACTTGCGACGCAATTTTGGATTCAATCGTTTTCGATACACCAGATTTTAATGGGTTTTGTTTTACTTATATTCTAAGCGAGAAATCGTTATGTTTAACATTGAAGATACAATAGCAGAGGCATGTGTTGCACATATTTGTATGAATTGACAGCGACACTTGTCGCGTCGCGATCTGTCATTACATACAAAATGCATGACACCGCTACCGCCGAACTACAAAGTCTACTATTACATCTAGTACAAACGTCAGATATTGGTTTAATTAGTTTGAATTTTGCCTCGCTGTTCTTATATGGGAACGACCACTTAAAATTCGACGTGGCTTTGAGGTCTTTAAGGCTTGGGCTCTGTCTACCCCGCAAGGGAAAAAACGTGATAGCATGTAATAACAGTGTCGAGAACCCCTCTAAAAACCGCGATAAAATACTGTAAAATATACCGTGTATACCATAAATCTTTTATATCCACGATAAAATACCGTAAAATATACCGTGTTTACCATAAATCTCTTATAACCACGATAAAATACCGTAATATATACCGTGTTTACCATAAATACACAATTAATTGACAAGTAATATAAAATTTATGCTGTTAAAGTGCAGAACAATTTGGTAATTAAAGTAGTTGAACCTCAATTGAACCTATTATTATGCAACGTGAAATATAAAGCGTCACGGTCATTTTGATATTAATTTATTATCAGAAGTCGGCCACTTTAAAAATGTTTTCGGTCATCATCATCAAACAGCCTCCGTGGTCCAGTGGTTAAGGCGTTTGCCTGCTGACCCGGGGGTCGTGGGTTCGATTCCCACCGGAAGCATACTTTGTTTAGTTGTTTCCAGTTTGGTTAGGACATTGCGGGCTTGAATCACCTGATTGTCTGATAATAAAGATGATTCCGTGCTTCGGAATGTTTTCGGTTTGTCCTCATTTTATTACCCAACTGTGTATTTCAAAGGAGGGTAATGTGTTTTCACCCCGTATAAGTATGTGTGTTGTTTATGGTGCTTTAGAGACGTTGGTGGTGATAATCCATATCCATACTATCTATACTATCCTTACTAATATTATAAATGCGAAAGTGAGTTTGTTTGTGACGCTTTCACGCCGTAACTACTGAACCGATCATCATGAATTTTTGCATACAAGCTCTTTGGAGTACGGAGAAGGACATAGGTTTTTATCCCGAGAAAAAATACTATTCCCGAGGGATCGACATTGACGCGGGCGGAGCCGCGGGCGAAAGCTAGTAATATTATAAATGCGTAAGTAGCTCTGTCTGTTTGTGTTCTTTTCATGCTTCAACCATTAAACCAATTTGCATAAAATTTGGCATGGAGGTAGTTTGAGGCCTGGAAAAGGACAAAGGGTACCTTTCATTCCGGGAAATTCTACTGTTCCTGAGGGATCGACACTAACAACCTCCGTGGTCCAGTGGTTAAGGCGTTTGCCTGTTGACCCGGGGGTCGTGGGTTCGATTCCCACCGGAAGCATACTTTGTTTAGTTGTTTCCAGTTTGGTTAGGACATTGCAGGCTTGAATCACCTGATTGTCTGATAATAAAGATGATTCCGTGCTTCGGAAGGCACGTTAAGCCGGTGGTCCCGGCTGCCATCTGGTAGTCGTTAAAGGAACCACGTCAGAGGCCGAGAGGCGGTTCCGAAGAACTCTGACACCAGGGTGTGCATAGTCGATTGACCGTGACACCTACTCGAAATGATGATGACTAACGCGGGAGGAGCCGCGGGCAACAGCTTGTTCTAATATAAATTGATTGGTCTCTATTAGGCAGAAGCTATCGCCCGCGGCTCCACTCACGTTAATGAGCGTTAAGGTAGCCTATGTGTTAGTAGTAGGTAAATAACCTATCTGTGTGCAAAATTTAGTCAAAATACGTTCAGCCGTTTTGGCGTGCAAGTTTAACAAACACATGTATTCTCTTAAACTTTCGCGTTTATAATAGTTGTAAGGAAGTATCGCTTAAGATTTGACACAAATAATATAAATAGAATATGGTACGAACGAGACCCATGTTATTATTTTATGTTTTTATTAATTTAAATTACCTATTTGATATTTTAAAATCATCTTTAGATTACTATAATGGTTTTTCAATTCTCTTACAATGGTTTAACGATCTTAGCTTATTATATAAGGTTAATTAAAACAAGCGTGAATATTTTAAGGGCTTGTACTCACACGTTCGAAAAATGTTTTAGAAGCAAATTTCAAAAAATCTACTCTTTTTAGAGAAATTTAGATTTTTACATTTAGCAAAACAGATGCAAAAGGCACCCTGTAATCAAAAACAGTTTTTAGCGTACAACTTTAAGCCATTACCTTTATTACCTACAATTAATACTTCATCACTAAAGTAGACAATCAAAACGGCTGATTATACGACTAAAAAAATTTTTTTTTTGTTGACAAATGAAATACAAAAAATAGCGTTTTGATGTATCAAAATTAAAATAAAGGCATTTATTTTACATATGGAACCCTTAAAATATTTACGCTTAATTTAAATAGACCTAATAAAACTTATATGATTTGAAATAAATTTTAGTTTCTTTTTGTTATAAACTTATTCAATAATGGTTGTTTACCAAAAACATATATTGACATAAAAATAAGTTGTATTTTTTCAAAAAACCCTAGTAAACAATACAATAAATGACAAAAAGTTGATATGAAAAAAAACTATTACCAAACTACTAGGACAACAGAAGATTTTTTCAAATCGGTTCATAAATGCCGTAGTTATCATAAAACAAAACAATCTAATTGAGAACCTCCTCTTTTTGAAGTCGGTTAAAAAACAAACGATAGGTAATTGAAAAACAGAGACATCGCCGAAATGGAGCTGGCTCGGATGTAAATGAAAAGTAAATATTATAACGCCAATGTTTACTTTCCCTGTTTTTATAAGCAGTGATATCGTTGAATATTGACGATGTACAGAATAAATAACAATACTCGTAATATGTTATATCATTAGGTACCTAAGTGTAAATCCTTACTATAATATTATAAATGCGAAAGTGAGTTTGTTTGTTTGTTTGTTACGCTTTCACGCCGTAACTGCTGAACCGATTATCATGAAATTTTGCATACAAGTTCTCTGGAGTACGGAGAAGGACATAGGCTACTTTTTATCCCGGGAAAAAGGACTATTCCCAAGGGATCGACATTGACGCGGGCGGAGTCGCGGGCGAAAGCTAGTCATTATATATATTTAGTTTATGAGGCGAGCTATAACGTCACGCCAGTATTGCAGTTCGTCGGTCGCGTTAAGGCACTGTATCCCTTAACCGTTTGTAGCGGTTGAAGGTGGCGATACCTGTTGGTCTGTCATTAGTCTCATTTCAAATCCTGCTGCCATTTCCATGTTAATTTTCACTTTTAATTTAATAATTCAATAATTATAACCAAATATTGTATTTTTTTAGGTCTCCATCTTGCTCATTTAGTCATACTTTTTATTGACGTATAAAAGTTGGTAGCTGTCGCTGAAAAAATCTAGTAATTCGCGACGAAACTTTTGCTGGATATAGCTTTTTTGCTATTGTGTTTTGCTAGATACAATTTTTTTTTTAAATATTTTTATGTAACCATTTATTTTGATCTTTGTACTGTACTTCATATTTTTTTATGCTAGTATTCGATGAAAAATAAGGCTAATTGCGCGTCAATAAAATAGACGTTTTCGGTATTCTTCTAATGCACAGCGCCTTAAATGTAACGCAACCGACGATGATATTTGACGTGATCTTAAATCTCGATTTGCATAAATGTAGGTAAATTATAAGTTAAAAATATTAGTTATTTAATTTTACCTTCATAAGGTGTATAAATAGGGTCTAGGTCATAATATCGTCAGTCACTACATCGCCGGTCGCTGCATCGCGCCCGTTACATCGACGGTTTAATGTAGCGAAGGTACACAATATCGCTGGTACGCTGCATCGACAGCCCGCCATATCGATGGTAAACTGCATCGAAGGCGCATAGTATCGATGGTACATAGCATCGATGGCGCACTAAATCGATTGTAGCTTGTATCGAAGGTGCATAGTATCGAAGGTAAACTGCATCGACAGTGTCCCATATCGATTGTAACAATATCGACGGTGCACTGTATCGATAGTAAATGCATCGATAGTGTCCTATATCGATGGTAGACATTATCGTAGGCGCACTGTATCGATAGTAAACTGCATCGAAAGTGATCCATATCGATGGTAGACAGTATCGACGGTGCACAATAGCTATAGTAAACTGATTCGAATATTATGCAACCTTAGAAGCAGCCCAAGTTTGGGTTTTGTTTTCTAGGTTTTTTAGGGTGCAGATCTCGAAAATGACGTAAGTTTTGGAATTCATTATGTCAGACGCGACTTGTCGTGAAAAATCGACATGGGTGTCGTATCCCAGATTTTTTTGGGGTAAGGATCTCAAAATGACGCCAATTTTTTACTTAATGATGGCGGACGCGACTTGTCATGAAAAATCGACATGGGTGTCGTTTCCTACATTTTTTGGGGTGAGGATCTCAAAAATGACGTCAGTTTCGAATTCCAAGATGGCAGATGCGAGTTGTCATAAAAATTGACATGGATGTCGTTTTCCAGGTTTTTTGGGGTGTAGATCTCGAAAATAACGTCAGTTTCAAATTACAAGATGGCGGACGCGACTTGTTGTGAAAAATCGACATGGTCGTCGTCGTCGACATGTCGTTTCCTACATTTTTGGGGTGAGGATCTCAAAAATGACGTCAGTTTCGAATTCCAAGATGGCGGCGTCCACGAGTTTTCATAAAAATGATATGGGTATCGTTTTCTAGGTTTCTTGGGGTGCCCATCTCAAAAATGACGTCAGTTTTAGAATCCAAGATGGCAGACGCGAGTTTTCATGAAAAATCGACATGGGTGTCGTTGTCTAGGATCTTGGATTCCATACCTGACGTCATTTTCGAGATCTTTATCCAATAAAAACAGACATTATATCGATTTTCTTTTAAAGTCACGTCCGCCATCTTGAATTTCAAAATTGACGACATTTTCTAAATTTTCACCCAAAAAACCTAAAAAATTACACCCTTCGATACTTGCGTCCGCCATCTTGAATTCCAAAACTGAAGTCATTTTCGAGACCTACCCCCCAAAAAACATAGAAAATGACACCCATGTTGATTTTTCATGAAAACTCGAGGCCGCCATCTTGAATTCCAAAACTGACGTCATTTTTGAGATCTTCATCCCAAAAAAACCCAGAAAGCGACACCCATGTAAATTTTACATGAAATGTCGAATCTTCATCTTGGATTCCAAAACTGACGTCTTTTTTGGAAGTAGTGTAAAAAGATAATCTTGCATATAGGTAACAAAAATCGACTCTAATCAAACACCGATTGTGATGAAATTTGACTGGAACTAACTTTAAAGCATACCCACTTATACAAAAAAAGAATATTAAAAATTGGTTCAGAAATGACGGGGTTCTGAGGTAGATAATAAAACATTTAAAAAAAAACCACTGAGAATAAAATAAATACCACCTTTTTTTAACTCGGTTGAAAACTATCAAAAACTCAAATTTCAAGTACCGTCCTACACTACATCAGAAAAGAATATAGTGACTGGCGATGTTGTGCCCTAGACCGTTCTAAAATTACCGGGGAGTAGTGCATGATTTTGGTGCATAATAATCGATGCAGTGCAGCTTACTACCGATATGGTGCGCCGTCGATACTGTCTACCATCGATATGGTGCACTGTCGATGCAGTTTACTATCGATATGGTGTGCCGTCGATACTGTGTACCATCGATACTATGCGCCTTCGATGCAGTTTACGTTCGATATAGTGCACCCTCGATACTGTCTACCATCGATGTGGGACCCTATCGATGCAGTTTACCATCGATACTATGCACCTTCGATACAAGCTACAATCGATTTAGTGCGCCATCGATGCTGTGTACCATCGATACTATGCGCCTTCGATGCAGTTTACCATCGATATGGCGGGCTGTCGATGCAGCGTACCAGCGATATTATGTACCTTCGCTACGTTAAACCGTCGATGTAACGGGCGCGATGCAGCGACCGGCGATGTAGTGACTGACGATATTATGACCTAGACCCGTATAAATATATACAGCGTGATTTTAAATCTCCTAGCTTTATTGAAATCTGGGAATCAGAATCCCGAATGGAATACAGAATTGTAGTAAAAAAGGTAAAACACAAAAATAAACTGTTTTTTTTTGTTTTAGTATCACTGCAAATAACAGAATATCTATTAAAATATAAGAAAGTTAAATATAACGGACCGGATCATGACGAAATTTTGTACACAGATAGGTTATCATCTGGATTAACAAATAGGCTACCTTTTATCCCAGAAAGAGTACTGCTCCCGTCTGATCGACAGCTATTATAGTAATATAGTAGTAATACACACATTACAACATCTATAGTTCGTGATATGAGTAAGTTTTCGGTTCACGTAATAAAATAAACTGGTTTAGTTTATAAATACTTCCTTTGAGCACTTCAGTTTTAATCTCTAAACTTTAATATAAAATGACCCGTCAAATAAACCTTTTTGTTCTGTATAATTTAAAACTAGAATTAGATTTTTTTTAGGTTTAATGCTCTATTTATTAAATCTTTATAAATTGTATGTACAATATAATTATACTAAAATAATACTAATTAACTTATAATACTAATAATAATTAAAACTACTTAAAAATATAATTATATGCAAATTATATAGTCCCTGCAAACCGTCTTTCTGCGGCAACGTGCCCAAAAGGCTGGCAGCATTGCCACGTTGGATGGCAATGCTTATCCTTTGAGCCAGGTAATTCCCAGCCTTTTGGTCTCGGGATACCTCGACCAGTCTCTTTAACAGAAAGTCAAAGAGACGATGGGCTGATGCACCCCACGGACCCATTGTTTCTACTCCAAAAGGCTCAAATATGTAGCTGTCTCCGATACCTACATACTTTAATTTAAATGCGCCTTTTAAGGTTTTCCGCTGCGGCTGCTGCTGTACCGGCCTTTGACTTGGTGACCTGAAAATGAGACGGCGCTAGGGTATCAACGCATGTAGCATCCCATACCAAAGGCCGCCCCAATCACCAAGGCACCAGTCATTCCTTCCGGTCTCTTGCCATCATCACTGACCAAACCATCATATTAATTATATTATTCGTCATCGTATATTAATGGTATTTAAAACTAAAAACTGAGATTGATTCTTTCAAAATTACATCCATTTCGCTCATCCTTGATATTATCGCTGACTTACGAAATTTCCATAAGTTACAATTCAGTTCTGTGCAGAGACAACAAATCACTTACAAAGTTTCAATACTATTTTAACTACTGGCAACGCGCCAGTGATAGTCGTGCAGAGATTCCGAGAAAACCTGAACGATTCTCTTAATTCCTTCTACTTGGCAGGCTAATATAAGCTCAATAAGCTTTAAATTAAGAGATAATAAAGTTGAATGAGCTTTAAAACAGCTCAAAAGTACCCGTTATTCGATTGGCTGCTTTTGTTGTGCAAAGATCGCGTAGACTTGCTACGAATAGATCTACGAGAAGTCTGCGATTTTAAAAGCCATTGTTTGATTGCATGTTATTGTAGCAGTAAGACGTTGTAGACTTGCTACGAATAGTACTACGGCACGGCTTTAACTTAAATTGTTCTGTTGGATGATTTTGAATACACAATTACACAGACTTTGTCCGTGTTATTACACAGTATCTGTGTAATGGTGTGACTATGTGATTTTTCCTTATATATTTATTTATTGTATCCTAATAAAATACGGTTTTTACATCAAATAGCTAACCTCAAAAATTGTATTACTCATATCATTAGTTATTAACTTATAAAAAAAATATATCTTTCATTAGCAGCGTTGTGCAGTTTTTGAGATCGGAAAAAAAAAAAACTCGCGCCAGGACACGTGACCTGATCGAAAATTCGTAAGACGGACACGTGACCACGTGACCTGATGATAAGTGATCACCGCTGCCCATGGGTGTGACAGGTGCATTGTCGGCCTTTCAAGGAGTTGGGGGAAGGAAATCAGGGAGGGGGAAGGATGGGCCTCCGGCTCTCTCACTAAAAGCATAGAAGCGGTAAAGCTTCTACTTAGACGTCGATTTTCTGTGAGAGTTTCGTCGATACCTGATGCACCCCTCGCAATACAGTGGGTGAATGGTGCAAGTGTTATGGGCACTTTTGCGACAGGTACGATTCGGGGCGGACTTTTTGACAAAAAAAAAATTACGTGTATATTATTTACCCTACTTGGATGACTTCAGAACCGCAGCTAAATACCGATGAAAATTAAATACAAATATTTACCCAAGCCAGGAATCGAAACCCTTTCGGAATTGGCAGGCATGGTAACAGCTACATCATTGAGGCTGTCAAAAACCTTACTGAAAAGGTTTAAAATGGAGACTAGACTAAAATAACTGAAAGTTAATCAGTGAGCCAACTAGCGCTGGATATCGCTTGCATTATGGAAGGCGAGGCATTTGCATACTTTCGAACAACGTCGCATCACTGCATGGAAGCTTCATTATGTTATCATGAGCGGGAAAGTTTAACTAGATGTTAATTAGAATCTTCCATGCTGGTCTGGGAGAAAAGAAAAAACTTAGAATGAGCTAGCTGCATCTCTTCCCGCGCAGATCGTAAAATCCGATCAAGGGATTGGGCTAAAATCTGCGGAATCATGTCAATAGGCGATGCGGCTAGCAACCCATCACTATTTGATTCTGTTTTCTATTTATACGCCCTCCAACATGCTAAATGTGGCCATAAGGTTTTATAGACCTAGGCTCTGTCTACCCCGCAAGGGAAAAAGACGTGATACTATGTATGTATGTATGTATTAATTAGAATAAGTTATTTTTCTAATTAACATTTAGTTATACCAATATTTAAGATTTTATACCTTTTAAAATTAGAAAATAACATACTTTGATAATCACGTCTTTGTCCCTTACGAGGAAGACAGAAGCTTATCCGTAGCTACACACGACATTTAACGTAAATTCTAGGTATATAGACTTTTACAGGCGACCCGTACATATAATAAAGAGGAAAGATTTGATTATTTTTTTGCATTGAATTTGCCGCAGAAGCCGCTGAGGTCGGTAAGCGGCGCAAATATGCCTGCTTAAGTGCAGACTATATATTTGTGCCGTTTGGTGTAGAAATATTTGGACCATGGGGTCTTGATGCGACAGCTCTCTACAAAGAGATTGCTCCTCGCCTGATCTCCGCGGCACGTGACAAGAGGGCTGGCTGCCTTTTCGCACAAAGGATAAGCGTCGCTAATTCGCTATCCAGCGTGGGAATGCAGCCAGCATTCTTGCCAACATGCCATATGGGCAAGAATTTTTAGACTTACAAGTTTAGTTTTATTTTAGTATGTAATTTTATGGTAGGTTAGCTTATTATTTTTATTTTTGGTTTGTATGGTTTACTAATAGTAAAATAAAAATCTTTATTGAACACGTTCCGAAATTACTGTACAGACTTGAAAAATTCTTTCACCCTTAGTATTAGAAAATGTAACTCCTTCTTTTTTTTTCACTTTTGAAGCGTAGTTTTTGCATCTTTTTACTGTACTTTCGTCATCGCGAGGCGTGTGAGTGCTAGCGCGGTTTATTGAAACCATGGACAAAACAGCTCCGAAACTCGATTAGTGCGCTGTTTGCCAGTGCCAGTTGTCGAGCGCGAATCGTGTATCGACCATTATATTTGATCGAAGACATATACAGATTAAATACCTATATCTACCCGTGCGAAGTCGGAGGGAGCCGCTAGTTTTCAATATTCCAAAATGTCAACGCCAATTGAAATTATATTTGGCTAAAAATGTTATAATACTATTATTGATTATTTAAATGACAATTAACAATGCTGATATATATTATAGTAATGCGAGCACGACGGCCGACATTGCTGCAGCCTCAACGGATGCAGCAGTATCGACCAGGGTTGCATACATCAACTATTGGTGGCGGGTATGAAGGGACTAACAGTAGTGGGTGGGCGCTGGCCAGCAATAGTTTGCATGAACTAACTGGTGGCCAGTGACGTGCACAGACATTTGTCATAGGGTAGACATAATTATAAAATTTACTTACAAACATACCACCTATATACCTTACCTCACTATACGGCTAGTTATCTACAACTCGTTTAATATTATGATAGTCTTTCGATCTTCGACCGCAAAAGTATTCAAAACAAGCGAAAGATAATAGATATGATTACAACCTGCGAGCCACGTACCACGTATCATACAGTTTAAGATTTAAACTTTAGAATAACTAACCATAACTAACCGGTTACTTGATTTGTTCAAAAGCAAGCAAGTTCACAAAACACTTTATATTTCGGTTTCGGCATGTAAACACTAAGCGACACAACTTGCACATGAAAATATTTTTGTCACAAATGAAATTTAACTGATAAAGCAATTAATTTTAAAATAAAACTTTCCTCTTGGATTGTTTGTAAACACGCAAATCAATAACATTGACATAAGTATGATTAATATCTATAATCACATTGACAAGTGACGATGACATTTACATCGCGCGCGGCAGCCAATAGAAACCTCGGAGACAGTGTCTTCAATTCACACACACAGCGCAAATTTGATTTGCATGTGTGAGTCGATGAAAGATGTTTACTTGTACTACTACAAAAGCGATTTCCTATAGGTGTATAATAATTTTCTATGTGTGCGTGAAAAGTCAGACCTTTGAAATTTTGTCTTACGCGGCTTACGCGTATAGATACTGCTTAGCGTGGGCACGCCCGGGCCGCGGCCGCAGCGCCGTACTTGAACAAAATCGACTATAAAGTATTTGCTAGCAGAATTTTGCAGGCGCACCTAATATAATTATTTTTTTGTAAGAAAAATAAATTGTATTTATTTAGCGACTGCAGGGTAGACAGTGTCTAACAGTCTATATGGACTGCACGTCACTGCTGGTGGCGGAACCACGCAAAGTAAATTGTCTCAAAGTAAATGTAGCTTTGACTTCCGCAAAGTAACACCTGAATCTATTAACAATGCTGATATTATTATTTCAAATAGATTAATGACTTATATTATTGTATGTCCTATTTTGGGCAGGACACGGCTGCACTAACACTATATACCTATATAAGGACTTTATATTTTCATGTGATCCACAAATTATTTATTTTTAATTATATTTATAGCATTACAATGCTCGATTTAATATTAAAATCGAAAATATGTGATGAAAAAATTCCAGCCAGATGTCGAAGGTTTATGGGTTGAAATCCTTCTTGTGGCGCAATTTTTTCATCACATATCTTCGATTTTAATTATTTGTATTTGTCTATAACTTATAAAAGTGTTTATTTACGGACAACTAGAAAGTCCATTATTTATAAGTAAACGTATATTTAGCTATGTGAGTACTTATATTCTACTAGTGATAGCGTCAAAGCGTCGAACTTAACACATTCTGCATAATGCGACATTGTTCTTACTATGGAAACTTTGAAATTGTCCACGCCGGCAAGAGCACAAAAATGGTTGTTAGCAACTGCTGTTACGATCAAACTCGTTCAAGAGATACCCGGATATAAGCCAATAAACAGACAAGTGTCGCACGAATAAGCTTACAGTTTACGAAAAGTTTTTAACATTACAAGGAAGTATTTTTACTACTTAAAAAAATATCTGGCCGGTCTACGGAGAATATAATGGAAGGATATTTTTGCCACGCTTAAATGTTGTTAAAATCATTAAAAGGAAATAAAGTTATTCCCTCCTGTAGTTAACCACGGTTTAACATCATCATTGAACATAGTTTTGCAATTATAGACTTGTGAACACAAAGTAACTGGAGGTCGATAAGCTGCGCAAATATGCCTGCTTAAAGGCAGACCACATATTTGTGCCGTTTGGTGTGGAGACATTTGGACCATGGTACCCTGATGCGAGAGCTCTCTATAAAGAGATTACTTCTCGCCACGCGCGACAAGAGGGCTGGCTGCTTTTTTGCACAAAGAATAAGCGGAATGCAGCCAGCATTCTTGCCAACATGCCATATGGGCATGAATTTTTAGATTTTTAAGTTCGATTTATTTTTGTTTGTATAATTTTATGGTAGGTTAGGTATTCGTTTTATTTTTAGTTTGCATTTTTTTTATTATAATATATGGTTTACATAAATGAAACTCGCATATCAAAAAAGAAACTAGATATTATGTTTTAGCAATTTAATATTTTAGTATTGTTATATTGCTTTTATTTAAAAACTTTATAACATACATGTAACTGGCGGACTTAAAGCGAATGGCTTTATCTACCAGTCAACCATGACCGTTTATGCCGAGAACACATTTATAGTAGAAATAAATAATAATAAATAAATAAATATATACGGACAAATCACACAGATTGAGCTAGCCCCAAAGTAAGTTCAAGACTTGTGTTATGGGATACTAACTCAACGATACTATATTTTATAACAAACTAGCTTTCGCCCGCGGCTCCGCCCGCGTCAATGTCGATCCCTCGGGAATAGTACTTTTTCCCGGGATAAAAGGTAGCCTATGTCGTTCTCCGCACTCTAGAGAACTTGTATGCAAAATTTCATGATGATCGGTTAAGTAGTTACGGCGTGAAATCGTAACAAACAAACAAATAAATAAACAAACTCACTTTCGCATTTATAATATTAGTTAGGATTAGGATTACAAAATCGCAAGTGACTAAACGGAAACTACGTCGACCGAGCTTGCTCGTGCTACCGAAAATACGAACCAAGCTTGCAGAAAAAAGTATTACCTTTGAAGGAGCACACTTCTACAACAAATTACCCTCCAGTACCAAAAACGTGGAGTCCTTACACCGCTTCAATCCCAATTGCGCGATTTTATTATTGACAACTGCTCACTCTCCGTCTAATGAAATATCACAATACTGGGCAGATCTAATAATTTTTATTATAACTTGATAGACTTAAAATTTTGTGCCTATTGTGTATCTTTTAAAATTCATTATTTATTTTACTTACTTGAAAGTGCTAAATTTTTATTTTTTTAATGTTTAAATATGGTGACTGCCTTTTAATATCTTCACAATTTACATTATTGTTCTCATGTAAGTGGAATTATTGTAATCTTTTATGAGAATAAATTCTTTAAACCTATTTATTGTTAAACTGGTTATTAAGATGTTACATTTGAAGGAAGACGAAACTGATCACTACCCTTGTTACCACACATAGCTTTAATTATTTTACTTGTCCTGTTAGTTGACTCATCATCGTCATCATTTCGTCTAGGTGACACGGTCAATTGACTATGCACATCTTGGTGTCAGAGTTCTTCGGAACCGCCTCTCGGCCTTCAACGTGGTTCCTTTAGCGACTACCTGATGGCAGCCGGGACCGACGGCTTAACGTGCCTTCCGAACTAAACTTCCCAAGCATGGAATAATTTTTATTATCAGACAATCAGGTTATTCAAGCCTGCAATGTCCTAACCAAACTGAAAACAATTGTACAAAGTATGCTTCTCGTGGGAATCGAACCCACGACCCGAGGGTCTACAGGCAAACGACTTAACCACTGGACCACGGAGGCAGTTACTATAATGTAAGTAATGTTTAGATTAAATACTTTCGACTAGCTCCGTGGCGCAGCGGTCAACACGCCTGCCTGCGACACGGAGTGACCGGGTTCGATCCCCGGCCAGGTCAAGATGGAAAATGATCTATAGGCTACTATTCCCGAGGGATCGACATTGACGCGGGCGGAGCCGCGGGCGAAAGCTAGTAAATGATAAATTTGTGTGTATTGTTGTAAATGATTTCTGATTCTGATTCTGATTCAAAAAACAGAAAAATCAATCGTTTTATTGTCTTCTTTGAATGTCGTGATCATGTTATATGACAAAAGTTAGATTTACTGTCTTATTATAAAACGAGGACTAACTTTAGTACCTGGTTTAAACCATTATCCGACCAAACTAAGTCGACACTTATTACTGTGATGTTTGATCAACTGTCATTGTAAATTTGTTTTGGACAGATAATGGTTTAAACCAGGTACTAGCTAGTCCTCGTTTTATAATAAAACTGATATTAAATACTGAAACGACAGGGGACCGAAAAGCTGGCAGTTTCCTCGCACAGCGCATTAGCGTTGCGATTCAGCGAGGAAATGCTGCCAGCATCCTCGGGACAATGCCGGATTCCCCAAATTTTTTAGATATTTTAAGTTAGTTTAGTTAGTTTTGGTTTTATTTATTAATAAGTTTTTAGATTAAGTTTAAGTGCTTAAGTTTTTCAATCGTAGCCTTTGTCTAATAAAGTAAATTAATTAAAATTAACGGTAAAATAAACTTTACGATACTATAAAAAAAAATAAGACTGATTATGTTCATGTTTATAGATCACGTTTTATTTTGTTTTAAAATCTCTGTAGAAAATTACTTTAAGTAAAACACTATTTTAAATTCTCAACGACTTTGTTTATTTACCTTTCTGTGTGAACGGCAAAAGTTTAAAGTATCAAACATAAAATAAATTAATACCTCCGACGCAGCTCGAATGGATTCTGTTTGAGCAGAGTTATAAGACTCGTTTTGTAAGAGTGGTCTAGACCGAACCAATCAAACTTTAGTACCCAGTGTTCAATTTAAAGTTGCTTACCACAGGTTATTGAATTTCCAGGTCAAAAGAATTGTGAATTTGTACCAGACTGAATTTATTATGTCGTTTTAAATAGCGGTTTAATTCCCATTAATTTAAACTTTCATGCCGGTCTGGGAGAAAAGGAAGGGTCTACGTCATAATATCGTCAGTCACTACATCGCCGGTCGCGGAAAAACATAGAATGTGCCAATAGTAATTTCTCTTCACCAGATCGCAGATCGTAAAAGCCGATCGAGGAAATTGGCAAAAATCTGCGGAATCATGACCAAAGGCGATGTGGTTAGCAACCCATCACTATTTTGATTCCATTTTCCATCAACACGACCTATAGACCTAGGCTCTATCTACCCTGCAAGGTAAAAGACGTGATACTATGTGTGTAAACTTTGAGACTTTGTGAAACGGTTGAGAATAGTGCATTATTTCAAAAAAACAATATATAATAAGATTGTCGTAAAAAAAGGGTAGATAAAAATAGATAGGCCGTACCGTCGTGCTTTCGCTCCATGGACATATTAAATAATAGATAAGATATTTATGTTGCTCAACTGTTACAGACAATGTACAAAAAATATGGAAAAAAAACATAAATTTCACTTAATCCAATTTATAACGATATGCAATATCCGTGCCGTGCCGCAGAAGCACAAATAAGCTTACAGTCGGCCTATTTGCTAACTCAGTGACCAACGTTTTGATAGTCACTTCAAAATACATTGCGAGTTTCCTATGATTGACTATTTTTATGAAAGATATACAAAACGTAATGTACTTCGAAATGACTATCAAAACGTTGGTCACTGAGTTAGCAAATGGCCGGCGGGTCAGCACATGTTACTCGGAAGAAGCAACCGCTGAATTTCAGCTACCACCCAATTTGAGATAACAACATAACATATTACATCATAACTCGTGGTCGTCAAACAGCCTCCGTGGTCCAGTGGTTAGGCGTTTGCCTGTTGACCCGGGGGTCGTGGGTTCGATTCCCACCGGAAGCATACTTTGTTTAGTTGTTTCCAGTTTGGTTAGGACATTGCAGGCTTGGATCACCTGATTGTCTGATAACAAAGATGATTCCGTGCTTCGGAAGGCACGTTAAGCCGGTGGTCCCGGCTGCCATCTGGTAGTCGTTAAAAGAACCACGTCAGAGGCCGAGAGGCGGTTCCGAAGAACTCTGACACCAGGGTGTGCATGGTCGATTGACCGTGACACCTACTCAAAATGATGATGACTCGTGGTCGTAACAGGCTGAAGTTTTAAGTCAAGAGTTTTATGACTATATATACATTTTTTGCCATAAAGTTTTATTATTATAATAAAAACAGATCATTTTGATATGTATGTACATAAAAAGAAATTATGTTATAAAACACTGTATACAACATATGTAGGTATTTAAATTTTTTTATATCATTCTTTTTTTCAAGTCAAAAGTTTTATTCATCGCAAAGTGTTCCGACAAACAATAAAGCGGCCAAGTGCAAGTCGGGCTCGCGCACGAAAGGTTACGTACCGTTATCTATAAAAACGGCAAAAAAGTCGAATGCTGTATATACAAATTTCATTTTGCGGTTGACTCCATACATTTTGTTCTGCCAACTGTAACTATATAAGTTGGTCGAGTTGTATAAAAATAACTATCTATGATACCGAGACCGATTTAGTTTTAATTAAAAGAACATACTTTGAGGTATATACCACATTTTTTTCAGAATTATTTTAGTAATATTTCAAAAGTTACGGTGGGGGGTTTTTGTCGTTGTTTGTAAGAATGCATGTAGTTTTGACTCGGGGGCATTATTAAGGCTCATTTTGTATGAGACTGTGTATCTAACATTAAATTTGATCAAAGATCTCATCCCATCGCTAAAGAAGTTTTTACTTCAATAATAAAAAGGTTCGTGCCAAGTCCCGTTTAAATGTGTACATAATTATGTGTTTAACGCGCGAATGGTTAGAAAAGAATACTTGATATTTGTGAAAAATGTTAAGCGCTTCCGTCCTATAAACATATTACGTCATAACAGACTGAAGATTTAAGTCAAGGGTCCAGGGGCACTTGGAACTCGCAATTAACTTTTCACTAAGTCACTTATCGCAGTTTTCGTGCGAGAGGGACTTAGCGCGACTTGTGCTGTATTTGGGACAAGTGTATATGTTGTATGTGTTAAATTATACACCAAGTGGCTTACCACTTGGTGTATAATTTAACACATACAACATATACAGAGGCTGTACTTATACAGATATTGTTTTATGTATATAAAAACATTACAATGCTTGGTAAGTTATAAAAAGTATGAAAATTAAAAACAAGGGCATTTCTTTTTTAACCTTAGATTCAAAATATATGATGAAAAAGAATTTAGAAAGTTTGCCCCCGGTGGCCTAATTTTTCTTATTTTCATTTTTACCTATTTTTGTTGTAGATCTGTATTCTATAAGGTATTCTGATTTCGTCATTATACTTAATTGAGTTCAAACCGCCCTGTATACTCAAAGCTATTTTTAAAATCCCTCAACCATTTCTATGTTGTATCTAAATTTGTTTTATCATCCAATATTTGTTTTCATAGAAATAACCTGACAAAAAAGTTGAAATTAAAATTAAAATAGAAATTTAAAATTATTCTCGGAAAGAGCTTTTGTTATTCCGGAAATAAAGCACGTACAAAGCACATTTTAATGGTATGAATATCTAAGAAAGTTATTATTTTCGTTTACTCGTGGTTTTGATATTATATATAGTTCATACGACAATTCGTTTATAATTTTATTTAAGTCCACTTAAATCTCGATGCTGTATGCACTATTATGGTTGTTTTGTACCTTTTTTTTTTACGATTTAAGTGTTTATTTTGCCATTACAATGCTATTTATAATTTCTTAATATAAACTAATTTAAAAACTACTTATAAATAAACCTAACTATATTAATAGTAAAAAAAAAAACCTTAAATATAAAATAATTAAAAACTAAAAATCTAAACTAAGATGTTGCCCGTGTGGCAAAGTGCCAAGAACACTAGCTGCATTCCCCCGCTGAATAGCAATTGCAATTCTTTGCGCGAGGAAAGAGCCAGCCCTCTTGTCACCAGCGGCGTCGATAAGCCTGGGCGCTAATCCTTTTACAAATTTCTTAGTGCTAGGACCCCATGGACCCAATGTTTCGACACCAAGCGGAACAAACATGTACTCATTAGTAAGAGAAGCATATTTGCGCCGCTTGGCGTCCTCTGCAGCCTCCGCCGCGGCGCCAGCCTTAATTCAAATATATAGAAAATAAAATCGTTTCTAACAATTAATTCGCATGTGCAACCATACTTCATGCAATTAAAATAAACTTTTTAACATGTTTGAGAAGTAGAAGTGTACAAGACAATGAAATATGCATTGGTATAAAAATTCCGGTTGCAAACGTCTTTTAACATAACTATTTAGTTTAAATACTATCCAGCGTAGGTATACAACCAGCATTCTTGCCAACATGCCATATGGATAAGAATTTTAATTTTTTAAGTTTAGTTTTATTTTAGTATGTAATTTTATGGTAGGTTAGCTTATTAGGTTTATTTTTAGTTTGTATAATATAAAAATATTATTATTACTTACTTTAATTTTACTTTTATTGGTTTCTATGTTAAAACATTATCTACGCTTATTTTTAACTTATATTGATGACAGATTAAAATGTAAAACTATCAATATCAATTTCATCTGGGATATAGTATAATCATATTTATATTCTATAGGATAATTCTATAGGAATCCCATGTGACGGCACGCGCTCTGGCATACTTCGTTCTAAAAGTTATCGTTAGATGGAAGTAGGTTCAGTTAGTTTAGTGTATTTAATGCCCTCAGCACACGGCGTATTTTAAACGCGCCGACGATGCGCGTTTCAGGAACGCGTACGGCGCCGTAGATGTCGATTTTTGTTTTGTGTGTTTGTTCGTTTGTCCGATTCAAGTGCGCTTAAAACGCAAATACATACAGTAGACGCGTGTTTCACGATAGCTCCGTGTGCTTAGGTTACGAGTTTGCGTTAGAATGTCGTTTGCAGCATATAGCCGCGTCATCTGCGCATCGTCGGCGTGTTAAAAATACGCCGTGAGCTGAGGCGCTAAGATATATGATGCATTAAATATATATGGCGTATTTATTATGCTTTATTTTTAAGTTATAGTTTGAATACCTGTTAAATGTAACATGTAATGTTCTCTGTGTATAGTTTCAGCGCAATTCTCGTTTGTATTGAACTTCGTAAATACGTCTGTCCCTATGTATGCTTAGATATTTAAAACTACGCAACGGATTTTTATACGGTTCTTTGATAGAGTGAACTAAGAGGAAGGTTTATCATCATCAGGTCCTTTTTAGTCTCCACTACAGGAGCACGAACCTCTCTGTACTACTAGGGCCATACTTGGCCAGAGCAGCCAGAGGACTTGGCCTACACTCTCCAAGCTGGCCAGACGAGTTGGAGAGATGTCTTAGATGTTTATAAGCTTTGTTTAGCTTGTATTTTCTAAGTCGCCTTCTACGACATCCACGAGAAGACTTGGAGTGGTCCTATTCTACTCTGCCGGATACCACACGGCTAAAGAGGAAGGTTTATATGGATAATTTATCGCACCCGTGCAAAGCCGGGGCGGGTCGCTAGTTTTATATAAAATTACAGCGCACGACGTGACAAGGTATACACTTGTCGCTGTCGTATTTGGCGTACTTCAAGCCTTGTTGTAGTCGAAACGCTTATGCATACTCGGTTTTGTGTGCGTAATATGTCAGTATTTTTTTACACAGAGTTTGACAATGCTGATTTTCAGGTCTATTTGCTAACTTGTTTTTATGGTCACTTCAACAACCATTGCGGCTTTCATATGATTGACTATTTTTATTTAGAATACATAAACCGTAATGGATGTTAAAATGACCATCAAAACGTTGTACACCATAGTTGTGGAAAGTTAGCCAATGGCCTGCAGGGGTACTGTTTATGAACGGGTAACTGTGCTAATCGAATGATTTTCCAAAATAAAAATAGCAGGTTTTGCAGTCACCCGTTAGAAAAATTGAGTTCGAAAAAACGCCTCGTACGGCAACTTAGACGTCACCAAAGAGGTGACACCTAATAGGTACATTGTGATATCTTTATTTCAAACTCAAACTTCAATTAAAGCCCTCGAGCAAACTCATATGTAAAGTCAGAAATTGTAGAAATATCAGAGCATTGATATTTATACAATTGTATTCCATTTTAGACCTTATCACGAAAGAATCGATATTCAGTGTGACTGTACACAGACAAATTAACTCAGCCGGGCTCGTGAGTTAAAAATCCTATAAAATGATAACTTATACAATATTTAAATGGAGATAACTGATGAAAAAATTACGCAGAACGCAGCAATAGTACCTATAATACCAAAGATACGCCAATTCCTCAATATAAAAAAAAAATTAAAAAAAAAATAAAAAAAAAATCCTAAACGCATTTGCTCTAACTACTACGCAAAAGCGGAATGTACAGATTTCTAGAAATGTGTAAATTCCAAACATTAAACATGTATTGTTTTCCAATAATTGCTGAAATCATTGATATGGCTTAATAATTTATGTTACAAAGGGAAAATTTAGATCAATTTTCCCTTTGTGACATTGTTTATATTGGAAATCTACGAAATTTGTATGATCAATTAAACACATTTTCAATGACATTGTATGAAATCCCAAAGGATTTATTACCAATAGAGCCATATCTTATAATATTGCAACTATTGTTATCAATACGTTAATATACTCAAACACACAAATGTTTGTGTGGTATAATAATACATATGGTATTATTATTAAACAGGAATGCAAATTGTATTTGTACATTAACATATTGTATTATAATACTTATCAAGAATGTAAATTTTATTTGTATTGTGTTTCCAAAAGTCAATATGTATGGATCCCATCTCGAGACCTCGACTTAAGATGATGACTAAAACAGAGTTAAAATTTGCGTTCGAGGTCTCTTTCACCCTCGACCTCATGGAAGTTTCTTGGATGACGTTGAAACATGTCGGCCTGTAGCTGACCTCTTCAGAACACGAACTGCTGTTCTCCAAACCTTCAAATTTTCACTGAATTTAAAAAAAGAACATCACAATTCCCCACCACCTCACCTATTGTACATGAGCACGTCTGGTTTCCACAGCTTGTTGGGGGTTATCCGGAGGTCTTTGACGTTCCCGTACTCGCTGTCATTCCATCTCAGGTTGTAGTCGTTCCATTCCTGTCACACATATGAATATAGTCACACGAGAGAAAGAGATAGATAAAGTATTGTGCAAGATTCTGTGGCCGTTTCCAACTATAGCGAAATATAACTTTTAGGGTAATCGACGTATAAAAATGTATGCCTGTGACGCAATAAAATTATCTTAAAACAATACTCGTAATATAAAACCACTCATTTGCAATTTAAATACTAGGGTTCATGAAAAATAAGAATAAATATTCCATCGGAAAAGTTGATTTTTGATGAACTTTTTTTTTGTAAATCAAGTTTTCGAAAACTATATTTTTATATAATGAAAAAAAAAAAAAATATTTATATAATGTTTCATCTTTATTAGCTTGCATTAATGTCGTGTGTATAGGCTTTACTAGTATACATTTCTTAGACTCTCACGGGCTGATAACTAAAAATTAAAAGTACGTAACAAAAGTACACAATAGTTTAAAGGTGGGAATCTCGGAAAGTAGCCAGTCTCAACTGAATCATCTAGCAAATCTGAATAATTATTTCATACACTTTTCGGGGCAGGTCTAGATAAACTAGCAACCATAACCGCTGTTGGATTATAAAATTATTGCGGCATTTTAAAATCCAACACCTTCTTCGTATTCTCTACCAATAAAATGAAGGATATGAAAACAGAAATGGACTATAAAAGCTAGCCATTGTTGCTCAGTATGCGGAGTGTCTCAATGTTAAATTAGCCGAGATGATTATGCTGCATAGCTGGATAGATATCTGCACTAATTGATAATGGAACGAAATACCGTTGATAGATATCCAGCTGGCATGTAGGTATTAATTATGGTTTTGTGTTCAAACACGTATGCTATGCGGTTGCTATTAACATACGTAATGACAATCCCACATCTGGCCGGATCAACCCTTGTTCTATAATTATATAACTTCTTACATCCATTAAGGCTTCATGAATAATATGAGTCGTAAAGATTTATAACTTTAGACCTGTGGGCGTAAGCCGTGAGGCGTAAAACTATAACGACCTATAAGTTTGTATATTAAGCAGTTTTAAGACAGATTAATTTAGAAAAAGACTACGTGTAAAATAACATATTATTTCGGAATACATTTTTGTTCATTTTAAATTTCGTTTGATTTCTGTGCCCTTTTCGATTGTAACTCGGATTTTACCAATTCTTTCAGTATCTTGACGTTACCTCAGGCAACGCACTAACCCGAGGGCCACTTGATTTTTTTAAATGATATATGATGCCAAACGAGCCAGCGTGTCACCTGATGGAAAATGATCACCGCTCCCCATGGACAACTGCATCAATAGGGTGTGACAAGACCGTTGCCGGCCTTTCAAGAAAATTGGGAAGAGGACATTGGCGGGAGGACATGAGGGGGGAAGTATAGGTGAACGATGGACGATTGGTGACGTTGCCTGGTTGAGGGCAATCTGCCCTCACCTCAAACTCCCGATGGAGTAGTGAAACGAAATATCGCTGGAGGTGAGAAAAACTCAAATATCTGTCCACAAACAAATGAGTGATATTATCGCGATAAGTATTAACACCTCATCCAGTTATTCATTATTTACAAACAGACATTGTTAAAACTATACAGTGTGTTCATAAAATATTCATTTCAAAATCTTCACTCCAAACTAAGGATTTATATTTCAAACATAAATGTTGACTTGATTAAAAGTTTTATAGGTAATCAAACATAATAAACAATTGTGGTTTTAAAGTGAACTTAATATCTGCTATTTTATTTTCAACAATTTTATAACAACAATAAATATGTTTGTGAGTTTGTGTGGATAAGAAATGACAATTAATTAAGCAAACTTTTAGTTGTTTTAATCTTGCTTGGAATTAATTAATTTGAAGAAGATTTCGTTTGGATTATTTGACAAAGGTTTTAAGAAATAATTGTTTATTTAATTTACTCGACACAAAAATCTTTGTTTAATGTTATAAGAAAATATATACCTTTTTTTTCAATTTGTTAAGTTAAATGACATTATGACTACTTGGACAAATACGTTTTAAAATGAAACTTTTTATACAAGATGTTTGAAAATCCAGTGATGAAACTGATGAGTATCAAAAAAGGATAGCATTTTCTCCCCAAGCTTACACCAGCAAGGATTCTCATTCAATATTTATTAATTAAGAATTTGTCTTTGTTTTTATCTTCTTACTAGCTCTAGATTACGTCTTTAGTAAAAACTGAAACTGATACAGAGTAGTCTATACCATTGTATGGTTTGAGATAAGGGAATAAAGAATAAAGTGAAATACGAAACACATCGGTGGCACTGACAGCTTAATTTTCATTTAATATTTTTTGTTCATATGAAAGAAAAACATGTCTACTCTGTGTGGGAGACATGTTCCCATATGAGATACACGTTGAGTTTTAATTTACCTTCTAAAGGCCAGGCCACACTGGATTGGCATGGGATGGCATTGGAAGCGACGCGTCATCTCAAAACAAACTATTATAACCTTTATGTCTAGTGGTATAAGATGACTATATGCCCGCGAGCATGCACAGTGTGGCGCAGCCCTAAATGTTTCAGTTAATTAGCTAAATCATTCACATCTCCACCTTTAAAGTAAGATGTACCTGTATTATATACTTTTTGGTAACAAAGAAACAAAAAATGTATGGTATCAATATTTTTGTAAACCTATATCACATTTCAATATTAAACCCCACGTTGTTTTTATTATGTTAAACATCGCTATCTCAGTTGGAAACGACCAATAACGTGACGTAATGAAAAAGTCAATTCACAAAATTGGTAAAGCAATAAAATGCCGGGAAACAATATCGAAACATGGCACCGTTTCATTTAGTTTCCATAGCTCGTAAGTTACATTTACGAGCTCAGATAATGCATTCATTTAAATTTTAAATGATTTATGGGATCTGAAATGGCTGGTAATTTATTACGATTTCATATTAAGGTAATTAAATTTCATTATCATTTTTAACTTTTGTATCCACTTTAAATATCTTATCCGTAAATACGTAGAGCGGATTAACGTCAAAACTTGGCTTATATATGGTATTATACAGAGAGACTGTTAAATTATATGACATATTTTTCTTATTCAGTTATTGAGTATCATTTGTTTTTTGTCAAAGTATTTTTTTTTATTATCATTATTTACCCAACGAAATGAATTTTATTATCTTAATATATATAAATCGCGTGTCACAATTTTTGTCCTCAATGGACTCCTAAACCACTTAACCGATTATAATAAAATTCGCACACCATGTGCAGTTCGATCCAACTTGAGAGATAGGATAGTTTTTAACTTATGGCGAAACGAAGTTCGCCGGGGCAGCTAGTACGTCTATATATTTTAAATCAATATTCGTACAATTTTTTAAATCATTTATCGTATGTTACAA
The DNA here is from genome assembly GCA_947532085.1 of Elegia similella. Lineage (NCBI taxonomy): Eukaryota > Metazoa > Arthropoda > Insecta > Lepidoptera > Pyralidae > Elegia > Elegia similella. The sequence goes on along the minus strand of OX383926.1, from coordinate 4,584,851 downwards.
CACTTGATATCAGTAACAAATACTTCCTCCCAACACAACAAGAGTATTAGGTAATAACAAATCCAATCACTGAAACTCAGATTACAAATAAACAATAGATTCGATATTGCTTCCCAACTAATTAAACGAACCATACCGGCTACAATGGCACCCGGAGGACGGTATCAATACGTATTTAGAGATCTCCGAAACAAGCCCGCTTCGGGTCCTTACACGGATTTAAGGAGGACGGATTTCGCAATATAGAGGTACATTCACCTAAAGAGAAGTGTACATAAACTCCATTGACAAGAGATACAAAGCTCTTAGATAATAAGCTCTTAGATAACAAGACAAATAATTTGGTTATATTTTATTACGGACTGCTAGGTTGAGATGTGCCACTGTCAGGGGCGTAGACAAGGGGTGAGATTTGGGTATCGTCTCCCTCACAAAATTATAGAAATTTAAAAAAAATCTTAATTTTTTTTTTAAATATTTCTTTAGCAAATGAAATGGTTGTTCAAGTTACTATACACTCTTACTCCCTCGTGTGTGAACATTGATTGTTGATTGACCTATTAGAATATTGAAATTTCGGCTCGTTCAGCATGCGTTTGTGTTGGAGATGCTGCTTATGATTACATATCGCAAAACAGCTGCTTTTACCGCTATACAAAACCAAGTAAGTGTACCAATTTCAGCTATGAGCTCAAGTCCCTTTGCGTCAACATTCCTCTTGCATCAACTGAGGAATGACTGACCTGCATATCTGCGGTTCTGCAGATTCTTTAAATAGAAATATTTATTGACTACAGAATATTCAAGAGTATCAAACAACAGTGGCACTGTCCGCCACACAAAGATTCCCTGTGTTCTGGTGACCAATAAATTTTATCATTATCTCTATAAACATGCCTGGTTTATGTCCGTAAATATAAGTGAATTTCGGAGAAGTGCTAAGGCCAAAAACCCAGAAACCACGCCGAAACTATTATTTCTGGTAACGAATAGTTCTAGTTCTGTAATATTTTTTTCATTTCCAGCTATTTCTGCGTACCTTTAGCACAACATCATATTATCATAACGGCGAATTGACTCAACTTGAACTAAACATTAATTCTTTAAAATTTTGTCTTTCTATTTTCGTACCTTCAAAAATCACGTTCAATAGGGTAGGTAGTATTTAATTAGATGACTGAATCAAATGTCAGTAACTACTCTATAAGATCCAAAGTAAATGCTCGTTTCGCATCGCAAAGTCACGGTGACTAAGTATTACAGACTCAGTTACCACCCAACTAGCGTCCTCCATTCTCCCTAAGTCCGTGACCCTACAACTTGTCCGTACTATTATTACAAAAGTTGCCAACTTAGTTGTAATATCTACGTAACTGCTTATTTGCACGTCGGATAATACGGGTCCTTGTGTGAAATGACAGAACTTCATAGCGAATATGGTTCGGGTGCTTCCACATACGTTCGGGTATTTGACCCATAATCAACAACGGTTTGGAAATTATTTTCATGTATACAGTGTAATATGGTATAGGTTTAGTGATATTTACGCATTTTAGTGACTCATTGCTTGACAGACTAATTATAAAAGTTAGATATTTTAAATAAAAGCGAAATTGATAGCATTGATGTCGTGTACCTACACTTTGGAAAGTGATATACTTAATTTGAATATAATAATGAACATTGAGACGAGTTATGACTGTAAAATAAGTATGCAGAAAAACATGTTTAAGTATCGTTAATCACATAAAAAAACCTATACATATATTCATTATACAAAATAGAAAAATATGAACAGGAAGAACAGAATAGCCTAAAATTGGTAAAAAGTGAAATATTATTTGTAGCAAAGTGCAAAAAGTAACAAAAAATAAGCAATGTGCTTAGCAAGTAAATGTATCCAGAACATTTAAAATGTTTGAATAATTAATTTGTTTTTTTTATTATCAAGCAACAAATTACTAAAGTGCTTGAAGAGATAACCCAAGCGACACATAGTTTTCATGTATCGATAAACCCGAACGTTTCTGAAAGCACCCTAAGTTTTGCAGTAAAGTGGGCTGATGTTTGTCCCGTTTAGTCTTAATGTCTCCCTTGAAGGGTAATCAGGGTATCAGTTCAGTCTATATCTCCAAAGTCTGGAGCAAGATTTTAGCTTTGTTCATTAGGTTTCGCCATACAATTGTTACATATACTTGAAACGTTATTTGCATATTGTTTAAATTCTTTGTTATTTTCAGTAAGAAAAAGCAAAATACTAAAATATTCCAGACTGTAGAAATATGACTTAAAAAGTAAGTAATAAAAATCCTTCAAGAGACTCGTCTAAATAGGAAACCTTAATTTAAATTATAACATACTCAATATTATGCAACGATTTTATGTTACTAACACTATGACATCTACGTAGTGATACGAAGACGCGCTCCATTTCTCTTGTTAACCGCTAATAGAAGAACTACAAATATTGCTAAAACTGAATATTACGGTAGGTATGACTAATTTATACCTAAGTCGACCTGATAATAGCTGAGATTGACTCGCTTGGGACAAATCACTGTTTCAACCTGACCAAAATAATTACGGGCGCGTCTTCATTGATGACATCTATATAAAATTCACACATGTTCTAGTAACAATAACATCGACATAAAATCATTGCATATAACTTTATGATAAGTATAATCTTATAGAGATATCTGAAACAAGAGACAAAGATATGGAAACACGACACAACACATAAAAGTACACAACACAAAATACACCAGAGGAAAACACATAAATAGTGATAATCTTGAATAGTATGATAAAGATAAAGATACAAGTAAAGGTGAAAAAAGCTTAGTATATAACTATATTTAGAATGTGGAAGCAGCTACTCATGCAAGGAAAAGCATGCATTAGACCAGAAAGATATTGTTTTGATATGAATACAAAAGATATAATCATAGCTAAAGCATCATTTCATATACAGTATGTTAATCGTTGCAGGGGTTATAAATATACAAAAACCGTTCTCAAAGATTTGCATATTTGACATCACATTATCGGGGAGTCGGGGATCACTACCATTTCGAAACTAAGCTGCCGTATTGGTAAATGCTAAAATAATTATCTTTTAATTCGCTCAACAAACATACCTTTGGTGCTGGAAAACAAAACCAATTCATTCATTAAATGCACAAACTTCATTCTCGCAAGTATTTACAGCCAACAGGAAAAGTATGTGCATCAAGCATCATCGTTTATATTCTTTTTTATTTAAACCAAAATCAACCAAAATCTTTACAATTAATCTCAAACACATAACAACAAAAACAACTGAATTAAATGTATCTATATTAAACAAAATATCGACCTCGTTACGTGTACATACTCCATTGTGTACACATTCAAAAAATATAAAATTTTGGCATCACCTAAAAGGTAGCAGAGTGAAAGAATTTCTAAAGAATATACAAAAGATTTAAAAAACACTGTTTATATTATGCTTTTATGGTTTCGTCATATCGAGGTTTCTCCGCAGGCATCTAATTATAACAAACCATGGAGCACATTCCCAAACCCAGACCGACCCAAATAGAACATTCCATGGCCATGCATATAAAAAATACCACAATTTTCCTGTAGCCAAACAAAACAAAATTGCAGCAAGTACCCAGGTTGTGCACGATTTACAGTGGACATAAACACCTCAGATACATTACATGTGCATAAAACATTTGCAAACATGTCCATCCAATATGTTACTTCCAATTGACGAACCTATCCAGAAACCCACTAAGTTTTTATTTACTTTTAAAATTATGCCAAATGAATGGCTCAGACTGTGTTTATTGATTCGTAGTTATGTTATGTCAATTAGTGTCAACCATTAGTACATATTGTTAATTGCATTGCGGCGTACACGGCAGTTATCCTGATGCGCAATTTCCTATTCAATTGGCGTTCGTCCGTTGCACATGAATTTCGTTATCTGCCAATATTGCTAATTGCGTACTTACCTTAAGTACTGCCCGATTCAGTTTAATCTGTAGAGATACAGAGAGAACTAGGTCTGAGAGGATTATAGAGCTACTCTAACGTATGACAGTTTATGATGGGATGCATGAAAGGGGCTAGACTAGTCTACATCGTCAGCTGAAGATCGATGAGCATGGTCAGGAAATCCTCTAACGACTCATGACAAGAAAATCTTAAAACTGCCGCATATTCCACAATGCTATGCAATTTTCAAAAATAACAGTCAAAGAGAAGAAGAAACGTAACAAGAGAGACAAAAGAACGAAGGAACCAGTAATTGAAATCAAACCAAAGAGGAAAGTAAAAACAGTAAAACGAAACAAAATATCAGAAATTTTATTAAGTGTTAATTTAGGTTCGTCGTTTAATCACACTTACCAATGACAGCCATATATTGGTTATAAGTAGTTGATTCTTCTCGTCCTATTGGGTTAGACGATGTCAACAAAAACAGAAAGAAAGGGCGCAGTCAGTATAAAGTCTAGACAATTCTGATTCCACACTTCCGGAAACACAAGACTGGGGCTGGGGGGCGCGCGAATCGTTCCCTCATGCGAAGAGAGCTTCGCGCGTCTCCCTACACACACTCTAATATATATATGCGAGATGTGAACAACAATTTAACACCGACTGTCCATGCGACAGACCCTGCCACGCCCGCCACCTGCCAGCTGCTGAAACACTCGAGCGGCGCAAAGCATTACTTAACCAAGTCAAGGATTCTTCACCTTACAACATGCCACGGACTGCTTTAAAATTGTGGATTTTTTCCCCATTTTCAATCCGACCTTTTCTTAGAAACAGACGTGGATGAACTAAAACAAGTTAGTTATCAACTCGAAAATGTTCATTGATTATAACATCTATTATTACTCGCATTTACTTTATAGCATCGTCCCATTCGCAAAAGTTAATGAGTTTCATTTTAAGGTCAAGGATGATACTATAAATATGTGCAAGTGATAGAGATAGCTAAATTGATGCACTTTTTGACTCATAAATGGCACATAGTATTTTAGTCATGTAGACATCAGTTATTTGTCCCTATTAACGATTGATATCCAAGGAGGTTAAGGAGACAGGCACACTGCAGCTAGAAGAATCCTTGACAGTGTGCTATGCTGATAGCGTGGAGAAATAGATGAGAAAATCGTATCGAGGCGGAGCCGCCTGGTGCGGTGTCGGGCGGGGCGGAGGCGCCTTGCCCGGCTCCTACCACTTACCAAGTTGAGCCAGACGTTCGTGGTGAGGATTTGATTTTTCTCATCCTTATTTTGATAAACGAACGCACGGTGACGCAAGAAAGGAACGAAAAACATAATGAAAATCAGAAGGTGTTCTTTCATTGCTCACTTCACCACTTCTTGCTTTTGGATGGGGATCGAACCCATGGAGTGTATCTAATAGGAGCAATGGCATACCGAAGAAACTTAGACACCATAAATTGTGGAGGTGTACTTCTACTATCCTCGCCATCACCCCCTAAAATGTTGCGCCCCTCTTTACATTTTACGCTTCAAGATTGGAACTTACAATATACTCGTATCTATATAAACACAGTGAGCACCTCTAGGTAGTCTCTTCGGTATGCCACTAAATAGGAAAGTTGAACAAAATACAAAAACAAACATTAAAGACACATTTCGTTACATCAGCTGGATCCACAAAGTCATATCTCCAAGTTTGCAGCAATATCGTCTTTACGGCGATGTTGTTACGGAAAAGCAATTAAACAGGTATGAAGGGAATAACAGCTTCGCGATGACTAATGTGTTTTATTGCCGGAGTTTGAAGAGCTATCTGGGCTAGTTTATTGCCGTTGCATTGTAGCGTGACTCTTTAGACAGAACTTACGTAATTGTAAGCAAAGTAATTAGTAATGACTTTTTGCCTTGTTCCACAAAATCAGTGAAGATGACAAATTAAATCTTGTAGCAGGAGATTTAATATGTCTTATTCATTGGTTTGTGGGTTGGCGGTTTCCGAATTGATTTTCCCCAGATGGCAGCACAAGTCATGTTCAATCGTAATTTACATGATTGATGGATTTTGACAGCTGCTGTCAAAAATACCTCTCGTCACAGTGCTACCATCGGAAATATCGATTCCGGAACCCTTAGAGAAGACAAATAGGTAAATGAGAGTTATAATATTGATATTTCAAGTGGTTAGATGGTCACAATTGTAACGTTGCCAAAGAGTGAGGAGCTGTAGTGAACGTTTTTATCTTTCTGGGAGACAAATGCCTAATCCAACATTTAGTAAAAAAAAGAGTGTAAGACGTCTAAAGAAACGTATGTATGTACGCGTTAGTTTCCGATTTTTCATATAATAAATATGCAACGCGAAAGTTCAAAAGTGTTCACAGTACCTGTTAGGCAACCCTAGTCAAAGACTCAAATATTTATTCAGAAAATAGGCCTTTTACACGTCAATTCACATTTTAAATAATACTTATTAAATTATATTCAAATTATTAATTATTGTTCAAAAGCTACAAACTACTAGCGTTTCGGAACCGACCACTGCTGAGAAGAAGTCGCCGAAAGAAATTATTTTCAACAGTATTGGTCGCCTACTTGCCTGAAGGGCTTTGTATGATATTTTATATTTTTATCTTTTCTTTTTTTTCTGATTTCATGTTATATACATTTTCAAGTTACATAATTTTGTGGAACACGTTATGTTAGCGATCGAGCGTGCAACAACAACAGATAGTAAGACTTGAACTGAAACTGAGTAATAAGTTGAGTTTTCCCATAAGCTGCTGGAAGACGCTTCTATGTTCATAAATTGCAACTTCTGTGTGGGTTTTTTTTTTTGCTATAGAACGGCATACGAGCATGCGAGTCAATAAATGATAAGTAATCACCACTTCCAATAAACAACCACAGAACGTTGCCGGCCTTTCAAAGAGTTAGGGGAAGCGGTCAAGCTTCTACTCGAACGTCGATGATTTTTTGTGAGAGTATGGTTCTTCCCCGGACGACCCGGCCCATTCATTTATTTTGAAACACTCAAATAAATACCGGTTGGAATAATAACTTAACAGTTTTGGGTGCCGCGGCGCGTCGCAAATTAATTTTTTCCGTGTCACTACGATATTATCTGCGACTGAACGCGGCTAAGTCTCTGCTTCCGTTTAATAAACCTGAATATTTTAACGGAACTCGTGGTAAAGTTTTAAAAGAGAATGACTCGGTTTTTCTTCGATAAAATATAAGATATCTGGAAGATTTTGGGATTATATCTTTGAGTATTTAATCTCCAGTTGAATAATTTATAACATTTTGGAAACCGCCACCTTTTTTAGTGAACATTACATTGGCATGAACAAAAGGTAGTTTGTGATAAAAAAATATTTGACCTGTTGATCAATAAATTTGTAAGGAAGGCCTTTTTATTCATTTGATATCTTTTTCTTGCTGACCTATATTCTATTAAGGATTCTAATTCCGACAAAAATATACATTTAATACTTTAAAATCACTCTGTTTAAACACATTAATTGTTAATTAAGATATTCACAAGTTCTAAAGTTGAAAGAGGCCCTCGAGGTCCATATCTGACATTGAGCTAGCCCCAAAGTATGTTTAAGACTTGTGTTATGGAAACTCAACGGCACTATATTTTATAACAAATACATAATATAGATAAACATCTAAGACCCAACAGAATAAAAATAACGGACAAAGCACACAAATTGAGCTAGCCTTAAAGTAAGTTCGAGACTTGTGATACAAAATTAAAAACTCAACGTTACTATATTTTTTAACAAATACATATAACATCCAAGACCCAGCGAAACAAAAATCCAGTAATTCTAAAATATCGTAACCCTTTAATTCAATTTGACAGTCTATTTAAAAGCGTCTTCAAATTCATCATTAATTTCAATTAATCTACAATCCTTTAGATCGACGATTTATATTAAAAGCCTCTGAAAGATGCGGGAAGTCAAGAAAAATGAGTTTCAAGTTAAAAGCGATTATGAGCAGTAATTCCCTGGATCGGCATTTATCAGTCGGTAACTGGATTTCGATTACAGCGTAATCCCCGATATTTAGTACTTCTGAGAACTAATGCTTCAGATACTGAAATATTTCGATAAGTGGACTTTTTTTGTAAATTTTGATGTACCCCTTGGGAAAAGTACATTTTACGGAGAAAATATACAATTTCTTGTTATCAGGTATCTGATATTCATAGATATGAATAAGTGTATGACATAAGTAGAGATGGACGAATGTCTATTCGTCTATCTCTACTACTAAATGTGTTTTCTCCGAAAATTTACTTTTCTCCGGAAAAGGTACATCAAAATTTACAAAATAAAGCCTTCTTATTGAAATCTTTCAGTAACTGAAGCATTTGAAGCCCTGAGGCACATATCGGATCGGAGGGTTATTAAGATGGTGTACAACGCTCTATGCCAGTCCCTTGTTAACTATTGCATCACCTCATGGGGATGGGTCGCGCAAACGAACCTCCTAGAAGTCGAAAGAGCTCAAAGGTCCATCCTCAAGGTAGCGGCTGGCCTCCCTTTCCGCTATCCTACCGCTGAGTTATATAAACTTTGGGACGTACTTACCGTAAGACAGTCATACATTTTGTATACCACTCTTAATCAGCACTCCCAACTACGGTATGAACCGACTAGGTTTAAAGACAAGCGACAAAAAAGATCAGTTTGCCTAATCCCCTCTTTCAAAACCGCTACTGCTTCCTCCTTCTTTTGCTATCTTGGCCCATTCCTCTATAACAAACTAAATAGACAATTAAATATATACCCCCTCCATAAATATAGTTGTAAAAAATCTATAACAATCTACCTCAAAACACTAGACTATACAGCCACAGAAAACCTTCTTCATCCAAATCTCTAATCGCAATCGCCCCCTATAATGCTATTCTTACCTTATTTCTATACATAGTCTTGTACAAATATGCAGTATCTCCTCTCATACAAACACACGAACACAAACACATGAACACAAACCCAAGAACACAAACACATTAACACAAACCAACACATGACACCAAGTCCAAAACGGTCAACGTAACGCGATATATAGATAATAGTTATTATAATAGATAGGCAACTCTTACAATAAATGTTAATACATACTTATATAATATACATAAGACACTGTAACGTCTGCACAGTCTACAAACAAGTAAACCGAGAGAGGGGCCTAGTTACCTGTAGCACAGGTCCATCCGGACCTATTTCAGGGACTAGTCTCTCACAAAGTCTGCTTTGTTATGTAATGTTATACTATAACTATACTATTACATATTAGTATATAAAGGCATATTGTGAAGAGAAAAATAAACGTTCTTTATTATTATTTGTTCTCAGAAGTACTAAATATCGGGGATAACGCAATAATCGAGATCCAGATATTTGTATGGATTGAGGGTTCGGTCGTTAAGTGGTTGGGTTTGACGTACCGGATATAATATATACTTAAAGCGACTTAGTCGATACAATTTTCCTGTAGAACATAAATGCCTATAAAATCGGAAAAATTATTGAGCGTTGATTTTGGAGTTCTTGGCGGGAAATTCGGCGGACAGCACTGTTTTTGTTTTGGATTGTTTTTTGCAAATTTTCTAGCGGACTTTTTAATGTCAAATTGATGTTACGTGGTGTTTTAAGTGCATATGTTTATAAGCATTGCGTGGAATGACTAAAATAAACTGTTATACTGATTTCTTAGCGGGCTGGTAGTTGTTCGCCTTACTGCGTCGTCTATGATCAAACCACTGGATTCGTGAGAATTGTCGTCAACTTCTTCGGATCAACAAAATGAATTACACCATCATTCCGTTGATAACACACGTTGAAAAAAAAACTAATCAGACCATAGTTCTATAATAGATAAAGACGACGGACTTATTCGCTTATTCAAATATGTGTTGACATTACATTTATTCTTTTCAAATAAGTACATATATCTGAAAGTTTTAAGATTTTCAAGTAGGTAGTTTTTGAATTAATGTTGGTAAATGACTCGACTATTCAAACTAAGAGTAGGTGTAGTGTTCTTTTCAAAAATCACACAAAATTCATTAAACTTCTAACACTTCTTAATATACTTACATAACATATTTTATGTTTCTATTGTATTGTATAAATCGGTCAGAGAGGGTCATAAATTTAATTTTCTGAGGGTTGAGCCATCTCGTGAAATATACTCGATGTTTATCTGATTCAATTTAATATTAAATTAATTTCGCAATCTGATGTGATAATTAAATTTACTCCAATAATGAATGTAAAATGTTTTAAATTAATTAATCATTGATTTCGATAATGAAAATTAGGAATGTTTATATATACGATATGTATTTTACACTGCGCAGTAACTGTAGATGTTACAAATGTTGTAATTCAACTAAGCATGCAAGTAATATGGAAAAAGCCATTTTTGTCGATGTCGGATCCCAGGAGAACACGAAGATGCAAAAATCAGGCTAGTCTGATCATGATCACAGACAGAACGTGGGTTCGAATCCTACCTGTGGCCGAGTACCTTTTCATCACATATCTCCATCTAGTGGCTAGCTCTAAATTGTATTATTTCAATTTTTTTTATTTCTTTTCTTTTTTTCTGTTTTGGGCCTCTTCAGGAGCTTATTTTAGCCAGTGTCTAATCTTCGAGTTATTGTTGTGTATTAACAAAATGATGGTGTAATTCATTTCGCTGATTCGACGGAGCAGCTGGCGATAATTCCCACTAATTCACTGGTTTGATCATATACGACGCAGCAAGGCCAGCAAACACCAGCCCGCTAGGTAAATCTCACTACAGCCGCACCTTGACACTTTGTTTTAGTTATTCCACACATTGTTCATAAACATGGCCATTTATATCACCAAATTACACTGATTTTATATTATAAAGTCCAATAAAAGCAATTTGTTTTGACAATCCAAAACAAAAACCGTGCAATCCGTCGAAATTCCCGCCTCTTGGCGTGAATTTCTTACTACTTTCCTCCTTTCAAAATTTTGAAAACCTAACTGCTCTTTCTTTTTTAAACATTTTTCTAAGGACACTTGAGTTTTTGAGACAAACCAAACGATTTTTTAACCATCCGCTGGATGGATTATATAAATGATATATGGAAAATACGAAGTAAGAAAGAAATTTACAAACACACAAGATACGCGTGAAACACTTAAGCCTTCTTGGCAGTTGTGTATTAATAATAAAAAGGCGTTGGATTTGGAAGCGCTGCTTTTTTTAGACCAACAATGTATTATCACTTTTAGACATGGTATTAAAAAACCGGTCAAGTGCGAGTCGGACTCGCGCACGAAGGGTTCCGTACCAATATCTATAATCAGTTTAAAATTATTATAATATTTTTTATTATACGATGTAACTTGACTAGCACACTCCGTGTCGCACGCTGCGCCACGGAGCGTGCGACACGGAGTGACCGGGTTCGATCCCCGGCCAGGTCAAGATGGATAATGATCTTTTTCAGATTGGCCTGGGTCTTGGATGTGTATCTATATATGTATTTGTTATAAAATATAGTATCGTTGAGTAAGTATCCCATAACACAAGTCTCGAACTTACTTTGGGGCTAGCTCAATCTGTGTGATTTGTCCGTATATATTTATTTAACTAAAAATGTATGCTTTTCTCAATTTTCCTTTATCTGTGCTATAAGACGTTGCCTTGTACCACTTTTCAAGATTCTGAGCTCACGGGAAGTACTCGTACCTACCCTGTAGGTTTTGATTCCCTTGCGAATGTTGAAAATTTGTGGCATAAACGGCTGTATCTTTTGATTGCGTTGGTTAAGAAGTTTCATTCTTTTACAGCTCCAAGGGACAGTAGACTTTTATATTTGACTAGCTTTCGCCCGCGGCTCCGCCCGCGTCAATATCGATCCCTCGGGAATAGTACTTTTTCCCGGGATAAAAGGTAGCCTATGTCCTTCTCCGTACTCCAGAGAACTTGTATGCAAAATTTCATGATAATCGGTTCAGTAGTTACGGCGTGAAAGCGTAACAAACAAACAAACTCACTTTCGCATTTATAATATTAGTAAGGATATGAATTTTAGCTTGATATCTCCACGCGTTCCTGAGAAAAAGTGCCTTGACAGACAGAGTTCTGTTTTTTTTTTCTTTTTGAGGCACGGAACCCTAAAAGCAATAAGGCACATCGAAAGATTCATCATTAATATTTAATCTGTCAAACGTCCGAATCAGTTTCTTATGTTATAATTCAAAAAGGTAATTCCCTTTTACGTCCTCTTTTTCAACTGACAAAAACGAACAATGCTTTTGATTCGGCTGGTCCTGGGTTCCACCCCGGTCAGGTCAAGATGGAAAACGATATTTTTCAGAATTACCTGTATTTTAGATGTTTATATATAAATATTTATATGTTATTCTTATATCCTTATCCTTACTAATATTGTAAATGCGAAAGTGAGTTTGTTTGTTTGTTACGCTTTCACACCGTAACTACTGAACCGATCATGATGAAATTTTGCATACTAGTTCTCTGGAGTACGGAGAAGGACATATGCTACCTTTTATCCCGGGAAAAGTACTATTCCCGAGGGATCGAAATTACCGCGGCCGGAGCCGCGGGCGAAATCTAGTCTATTATAAATTATATTGTCGTTGAGTTGGTATCCCACGACACATGTCACAACTTAGTGTGACATGTGTCGTGGTAGCTCAATCTGTGTGATTTATCCATTATATTTATCGTGATTTAAGACGGTACTGCACAAAATTGTGGAAATTTACGTATTTTCAAATCACTATTACTATGCGCTGAATTAATTAAATACATCAAAAGTATTTGTGTAATTTAGATCAATCCTTGCACAAGATCTCCCCCTTGTTGGAATTTGAAACAGATACATATGAAATTTAAAAACGATATATGTATGTTATGATACCTAAAAACATTTTTCTTCGAAAAGTTTGTAAATTTTACGTCTAAAACAATTATTCTCACATGACAATATTTTTATTTAAATCTCGGAGGTCACCCCTTTTCTTTTTTTTTATCCTCACTAATATTATAAATGCGAAAGTGAGTTTGTTTGTTTATTTGTTTGTTACGATTTCACACCGTAACTACTGAACCGATTATAATGAAATTTTGCATACAAGTTCTCTGGAGTATGGACAAGGACCTTTTATCCCGGGAAAAAGTACTATTCAAGAGGGATCGACATTGACGCGGACGGAGCCGCGGGCGAAAGCTAGTAAAAATATAAATATGAAGTATTAAGACTTTTCATCTTTTTACACAGGTAATCACCTAATGGTTTTGCGCAGCCTAATGGCTTGCGCAGTCGCAACGTTTTTCATTCGCGCGGCACCCGCTTAGTAAAGAAACATTTCTCTTTAAACAAAAATGTTAATTTAAACGGAAATAGATAAACAAATTAATATATACGGACAAATCACACAGATTGAGCTAGCCCCAAGGTAAGTTCGAGACTTGGGTTATGGGATACTAACTCAACGATACTATATTTTATAACAAATACATACATAGATAAACATCCAAGACCCAGGCCAATCTGAAAAAGATCATTTTCCATCTTGACCTGGCCGGGGATCGAACCCGGGCACTCCGTGTCGCAGGCTGGCGTACCACTGCGCCACGGAGCTGTCATATCTCGTTCCAGTTTAAATAGTTCACGGAAATGGCAGAAATTTAAATTGAATTGCGCCAAATTTTTTCGTTCTCCAAACAAGTCGTCCGTTTAATAAATTCGTCCGTGATTTCTAGCTCACAGGCAGAGCCACTGAGGCCATTCAATTAGGTAAATGGATAACAGTTAATCTGGCATCTCACTCTGGCTGACTTGCTGAATCCACTTCACTATACAGGATGTATAACCGAGATCGGTTATTGCGAAATTTTTTGCACTATTTGACGAGCACTGTAGCCTAGATCATATCAAAATAATAAAGGATATTCAACATCATACACATAATTAGTATAAAAGTGTGAAATATTACTTCTGCCGGCACTCCCGGAATGCAACCCATTGTTTTTTTTCTTGTTTTGTATATATTTCCAAGGAAATTTTCAGCTCCTTTATTAATAATTTTTCTTTACACACTTGATTTGGGCTGCAACCAGTTTTATTGCTTTTATTTCTTCTTATTTATATATGTATTTAATTGTTGTAATCTGTTTTGTGTGATAATAAAAATCATGCCAGGCTGTCACCAAGATGGAAAATGATCTTTTCAGATTTTGCTGGATCTTGGATTTTTATCTATGTGTGTATTTGTAATAAAATATTGTATCCTTGAGTTCGTATCAATAAGCAGTTGAGGATAATCCCTGGACTTTTTTTACTAAATCAGAAACCGTTATTAAAAAATCGTGTACGTTCGTGTAAAATAAATGCCTAGAACACTTACTTACCATTTATGGGGTAATAAAAATCGAGTCGGTGGCTATCTTAGTAAAACATCCTGTATAGTGTTGCTACCTTTAGAGAAATGTTAGTCATAATTATATTATAATAGCATAATTGTATGTTAACATAACAATACGTCACTAACCCGAATTCTAGTGTATGTATAACTCTGACTAGCTCAATTGTGGTTACCTAAAAAGCATATAAGTATTGTGGTTCCCTAAAAAGAATATTAAATTTCATTTATTCAAATATGATTTTATCAAAAACACACGACATAAATTTATGAACATTTCTTTTTAAGCATAAAATTTATTAAACAACATTCACAATTATTGAGTTAAAAATTACTGGTAAATTACAATTAATCTTTCGTCCTAATGTACTGAGCATCAGTCAACTTTTCAAAAATTATACGTACTCTAGATGAGTACCGACAATATTTAAATAATGATGACTTCGCTAAACAAAGCATTTTCGTCATAAAAATGGTATTTCTGGGCAAAGCGCTCCAAAGTCTCCACATCTGTGGTGTGTAACCTACATAGATTATTAATTTATCTATATAGGTATTAATTTATTTATACACGGTGAAATTTTGATCGTTCTGGACCCTTAAAGGGATGATTTAGCCTATCGATATGAACAACTATTCCTATGGGACAAATGCTGGGAACTCAAAAAAATTTTTGACGTTCCCATACAAATTGACCGGGCGGCCAAATTTTTGTATGGAACTGCTAATTTTTTTGAGTTCCCAGTATTGGTCCCATAGGATAAGTTGTTCATATCGATGGGCTAAATCACCCCTTTAAGGGTCCAGAACGATCAAAATTTCACCGTGAATAGGTATGCCAAAAGTAAAGTACGTAGGCACCTATTCAGAGCGTGTATTCTTCTTTATGTTTTTAAGCTACACTTTAAACGAGCTAAATTCACCGATAATAATTATACGCATAGAATAGACAATGATTTTATAACTCTCACAAAATTTACGACTCATTTGAGCGATGAATTGGGAGCAGCTGCGGATTTGTGAGAATTACATTATATTATTCTTTTTTACATATTTCTTTCAATATTTCGTGTTACTTGGTAATTAGAGGTATCTCTGATGGTTGCAAAAAGTGGTAATCGTGTCCAAAATAACAACATTGCGTCACTTTTTATGTCACATACGGCCATTCTTTGAATGTATTAATGACTAATTTTTGTTTTTATTAGTGACGTGGCACTATTGCCACGTGTTGTGATTGTTTCTTTATCTAACTTTTGACTGACTGTGAGTGTACTGTTATGTTATTTATTCTTTTCTTGTTTTTTTTTCTTTCAGTGTATGTATTTTACTTTTTTTTTTTTGTTATACTTTTGTTGGGTTATGTACAAGTTCTCTTCCCCACTTAGAGAGGCGTGGGACGGTCCGTGATGGATGCCACAGAAGGTGACGGCTGAAAAAACAGTGTTGTACTAGGTCATGCATATGCCTAGTACAGCGTAATACTGAGTCGTCACCTTTTGTAATACTGATGGCACCGCCTTATAATTGAGTTTTTGTCTTATACTGTCCTTTAATCCTTTAACGTATTGCAATAAATATTTTTCATTTCATTTCATTCATCATAATTGTTATCCACGACTTCATCCGCATGGATTTCCATTTTATAAAGCAATGTCATCATCATAATTTATTTGAACACAAAGAGTGTGGTTGATTAATACCAAGCAAATAAGCCGCTTTCTGCCACTTGCCAACACCCACAAAGGCCCAGGTTCAATTCTCGGTTTATTATTTTGGTAATTCAAATAAAATCCAAAGTTCCTGGTAAGAAGCTTTATATTATAAACTAAATTAGAATCCGCATGCTTCGAATTCGTGTACCTATAATATGTGATGAACAAATTCGCCGCGGTGATTTGAAGCTACGGCAGCTTGAAGATTTGAACCTACAACCTTCGACATCTAGCCCGTCGATGCTCTCAACCACTGAGAGCATCGACGGGCTAGATGTCGAAGGTTGTTGGTTCAAATCCTACCTGTGGCGAAATTTTTTCATCACATATTTTCGATTTTAATATTAAACCGAGCATTGTAATGCTATTAATATAATTAATTGAGAAAGCTTTCTCCACTTTTATCAACTTTCAATTCATCTGATATGAATTATGTTGGATACCACACTTCTAAATAGTGGGTAGTGATGGAGATTACGCATGCTTCGAATGCGTGTACCTATAATATGTGATGAACAAATTCGCCGCGGTGATTTGAAGCTACGGCAGCTCAGTGGTTGAGAGCATCGACGGGCTAGATGTCGAAGGTTGTAGGTTCAAATCCTACCTGTGGCGAATTTTTTTCATCACATATACATTCAATGAAGTCTCACCAGATTGCCCGATGTAAAAACTTTATTACATACTTAATAGGCGGCTATTCTCCAAGCTCATTAGTACACGTACCTACAGTAAGCGGCTCAGCTTAGTCCCCAATCAAAAAGACTGCGAATACTGCGATAAAGCAAAATTGAAAAATAAACGTCTTAGAGAATCTACGCTGTTAAAGCCAATTTATACAGAACTAGCTGTTGCCCGCGACTTCGTCCGCGGCAATTTCTGTTATTATGATTAATTAGTATAGATGAATAATTTTTCCCCGTTCTCAAAACATTTTTTATTGATGCTTTGCTCCTATTAGTTGCAGCGTGATGTTTTATAGCCTAAAGCCTTCCTCAATAAATGGAGTATCCAACACAAAAAGAATCTTCCAACTTGAACCAGTAGTTCCTGAGATTAGCACGTTCAAACAAACAAACAATCAAACAAACTCTTCAGCTTTATAATATTAGTATAGATGTGTAGTAAATGCTAAATTTTCTTACGCTGATATTAAATACTTAATGAGGAGTAGGTTTTGACGTGATAACGTCTTATAAAATGATTAACGCCCGCTACACGCACGAAAAAGTGTCACGTTCCGTGTGCAACCGAGAGCGCGGAACAAGCGATAGAGAGCCACGATCGGCCTAAGCGTGCGGCTTGTGACGCATCTATCTCTCTTCCACCGTTATCACGTACGATTATCGTCCGTAAACCGACTTTCATCATCATCATCATCAGGTCCTTTTTAGTCTCCACTACAGGAGTACACCCTCTCTGTACTACAAGGGCCATTCTTGGCCAGAGCAGCCAGAGGACTTAGCCTACTCTCTCCACGCTGGCCAGACGGGTTGGAGAGGTCTCTTAGATGTTTCAAAGCTTTGTTTAGCTTGTATTTTCTAAGTCGCCTTCTACGACATCCACGGGAAGACTTGGAGTGGTCCTATTCTACTCTGCCGGATACCACACGGCTAACTAATAAAACTAAACCGACAGACAACCATTTTTTTTATTTACGTATTGTTAGTGCTTGCGTATATTTATTTATTTAAGTATTAATGTTAAGCAACCCGGGGCGTTGCTCCCACGTAGATGGTGGAATCAAGGGTTTTTAAGTCATTGGCTGACATCATTATACCCCATGTAAATGTACCCTCTACATAGCCTTGATGGGACTACTCAACACGCCGAAACGAACAACTTTTCCTACAGGACCAATGTTGGGGAAAAATCTGACACCATTTACACTTGAAAACAAACAATACCCCATAATTACAGTGGTTAACACGCCAGCCTGTGACACGAGGGGGTCCCCGGGTTCGATCCCCAGTCAGGTCAAGATGGAAAATGATCTTTTACAGATTGGCATGGGTCTTGGATGTTTATCTATATATGTATTTGTTATAAAATATAGTATCGTTGAGTTAGTATCCCATAACACAAGTCTCGAACTTACCTTGGGGCTAGCTCAATCTGTGTGCTTTGTCCGTATATATTTATTACCTTCTATGGAAAAGTTACTGATACAGGTTTTCAGAAAGAATTGCATAGATTTGTAATTCCAGAGTAAAATTTAATGATCGCACTTGGGTGTCATATTAAAGGTCTAGTGTTACTGAAGACACCGGTTAGTACACAAAAGTTTGAAAAAATCTGCTAAATGGGAGGAGGCGACCGCGCTGCGGGCGATGCAACTTTGCCGCGGATCTTAACCTTTGAATGTATTGGGTCTTTACTGTTGAGAAATTGAGAAAAATATTATAGGACCGAATTAATATTCAAAGTAAACTGAAAAAGATTATACAATCGTAAATGATATCTATTAAAATAATGATAGGTCTGGTGTTACTAAAGAAGCTGGTTAGCGCACAAATGTTTGAGCCTGAAAACGGGACCAGGCGACAGCGCTGCAAGCGATGCAACATTGCCGCGGCTCTTATCCTTTGAATTGGGAACATCTACCATTGGGTCTTTGCTGTTGAGAAACTCAAAACAATATTATAGGACCGAATAAAGATTCAAAGTGACCTGAAAATTACTTTACAATCGCAAATGCCGTATCTATGAAATAATCATAGGTTATTACTGAAGAACCCAGTAAGCGCACAAATGTTTGAGTCTGAAAATGGGACAATGAGACAGCGCTGCGGGCGATGCAACATTGCCGCGACTCTTATCCTTTGAATGCATTGGGTCTTAGCTGTTGAGAAACTGAGAAAATTATTATAGGACCGAATAAATATTTAAAGTAACCTGAAAAAGATTATGCAATCGTAAATGTCATATCTATGAAATAATTATAGGTCTGGTGTTACTGAAGAATCCGGTAAGCGCACAAATGTTTGAGTCTGAAAACGAGACGAGGCGACAGCGCTATGGGCGATGCAACATTGGCGTGGCTCTTATCCTTTAAATATATTGGAATTCGGCAGTTGGGAAATTGAGAAAAATATTATAGGACTGAATAAAAGGGTATCCTAACACAAGTACCTGTTACTTAAAAGAAGACCCTAGCCATTCATGTAAATATAAATAACGATACTGAATAAATATATTTTCATTATAATAAATATTCAAATAAACTGAAAAATCCGAATAAAAGGACAGCGCTGCGGGCGATGCAACATTGCTGCGGCTCTTATCCTTTGAATACACTAGGTCTTTGCTGTTGAGAAACTGAAAGTAAACTTAAAAATATTTTACAGTTGTGGGTGCTATATTAAAGATAAAATCATAGGTCTGGTGTTACTGAAGAATCCGGATAGCGCACAAAAGTTCAATTGAACAAATCTGAAAATGGAACGAGGCGACAGCGCTGCGGGCGATGCAACTTTGCCGCGGCTCTTATCCTTTAAATGTATTGGATATTTGCTATTGGGAAAGTGTAAAAGGATTATATCAATAGTTACTAGCTTAACCCGCATTCAGACTGCATTTTAACAAATAAATAAATATATACAAATAACACAAATTTAGCTAGCCCCAAAGTAAGTTCGAAACTTGTGTTATGGTATACTAACTCAACGTTACTATATTGTATAACAAATACTTAAATTGATAAACATCCAAGACCCAGGCCAATCTGAAAAAGATCATTTTCCATCTTGACGTGACCGGGGATCGAACCCGGGCACTCTCGTGTCGCAGGCTGTCCTGTTAACCACTGCGCCACGGAGCTCGCCAACAAAATTTATGCGAAAGCGGAATAGAAAAATCCACCAATACTATGTAATGTACCTCTTCATTTTTTAACCTTTCTAACAATGGCAGAGAGAAAGATAACTAGTTAAAACGGTTCAGCGGAAAAATCGTTTAATGATTATGTCAATAGAGTTACAAAAATCTGCTACAAATTCACGATACACACGTTCACAGCTTCGTCATACATTGTATCTAATGACTTACTTTTGACTTAAGGTCCTATGGCCCCCAGGTGGGGCAGAGGGCTTCCACAGTATTTCGCCATTGTGATCTATCTTTGGCTACGCGTTTTACTTCGGGCCTTTTATCTAATAGGCTCTTATGAATTAGTTGAGACGTTCAGAGACTAAAACAGTCTTATTATAAAACGTGGACTAACCATTATCCGTCCAAAACAAATTGACAATAACAGTTGACTAAGGTCAAAATTTTAAGTGTCATCTTATTTTGTTGGATAATGGTTTAAACCAGGTACTCGCACTAAAGTTAGTCCTCGTTTTATAATAAGACAGAATGGGATTTATAATTTAGCAAAGTCACTTAGCACGAGTAATGTTAAGGTATGCCCATAGTTTTCATTGGTGAAGGGGAGTCATCATTAAAACCCCAGCAGGGATGACCCTAATATTCAGGAGCTGATTCAAGTTTGACGAACCAGTTCTCATTTTAAAAATAACACAATCCGGAAAAATGCAGTTCATTGTTAACTAAGTAGGTAGAAAGCCAATACTATATACACACCTACCTAAAAAGTTGTAAAAAAACGGACGGAAACCCTAATGTTATAGACATTGGGGTCCATTTTATAAAAAATAATATCCGATCTAAACTGTAATTACCCAAGCTTTATAAAAGATTTCTGAATTTACTGCTCAATCTACAGCAGCTTGAGCTGACAGCTTGTCACGTGCTTTTAAACGCACATTGAGTCAAATTGGATAAAAATAAACAAACAGTTCTAAAACGGCAATTTTCCTGAAACATCCGTCCAATACCCTCGATGATTTTGAAAAATTTATTTCGCGTACATTTCTGAACGTAGCTACGTGGATTCCTCGACGTTTCCGAACGAACGTGATGCGGTTTAATTCGTCATTGATAGAGTTGTTTCGCGAACCGAGTTGCCTTTTAAATTGTATACACAGGCTCTTTTAAATTTAATTTATTTTACGGTATAGCTCTCTTTTGAGTAATGGTTTGGCTGTTTTATGATTAAATTCGCCGAGAGTCCTTGTGATTAATTAGTTTTAGCGAAACACCCTTTTTCTATATTGATTTTTATTAGACACTTTCTAATATTGAAAATAGTTTATTACTATCAAAAGGTTTTCGTTTTTAATAAATCGTTTGCGTAACTTATGGATATCTATTTGGAACTAATTGTTTTTAGTTTTATCTTCCCTATCATCAAACTAAGTCCTAGATTTTTTTAAGATAGTACAAATACACTTTAAATGGGTGTGCTTTGGAAAAAGCTATCACAAATTCGTATTTTTTAAGTTTGGATTTAATAGAACTCGCTTATCTGCTCGTTCGCTTCGCTTGCACGCTCCTGTTTAGGTAACAAGCAACCTAACAAACCTGATCTGAAATCAACTTGGTTTTGTAATATATAGTTCTATTTTTAATACAAAATTTGTAATAAATAAGCAATATTGCCAATGAATTAGAACAACTTAAAACAATATAATTAGCTGGTTTCCGTCAGAGTAGAATAGGGCATCTCCAAGTCTTTCCATGGATGTCGTAAGAGGCGACTTAGGAACAAGCTAAACAAAGCTCATAAACATCTATGAGACCTCTCCAACCCGTCTGGCCAGCGAGTGGAGGCCAAATCCTCTACCTGCGCTGGCCAAGTATGGCTCCGGTAATACAGAGAGGGTCATGCTCCTGCAGTGGAGACTAAAAAGACCTGATGATGATGATGAGTCAAGGTACACTACATTTCCGAATTATAAATTATTGGTAGAACCTAATGGCCTGGCGCGTGAGGATGGCAAGGGACCGGATGGAATGACTCTTGTTCCGTGGAGTATGGGGAGGCCACTGGTGTGGGACCTGCCACCTGCGTCGATACACTTGCGTCTTCCCATATCCGCGGCACTGGGTCTAAAGCGGGCATGGCTGCAGCCAATGCTGAGTCCCTCAAACGGCGAAAATATGCTTGTATCGGTAACGGTTTCATATTTGAGCCGTTTGGGGTGGAGACTCTAGGTCCGTGGGGCCCGTCGGCGCATAAACTTTTTAAGGTATTGAGCCAAAAGCTGGTTGAGGTATCGGGTGACCAGAGGGCTGGCCATTACCTTGGACAGAGAATAAGTTTTAATTAATAATTATATATATAAGTACAAATTGAAGAACTGAATACATTGGTTATATGTATTAGTATATTTATTATAATGATATGTATTTATTTAAGTAAAGGTTTGTATAAGTATGTTTATTATAGGTGTAGATTAATAATTTATCGTCTTTTTCTTTTTTAATATTAGCTATCTATTTTTTTTTTGTTTTTCATTTATGACAACGCCAGTGTGCCTTTCGTAACATATTCTCCTCTCACAAGCCTTCTGGAAGAGATCTTAAGAAATAAGTAGTGCCTTTGTACTCATTTATAATGCAAATGATTTTTCATTTGACCGTGTTGTGTACATAAATTATTAAATCCTTATCCTTATCCTTACTAATATTATAAAGGCGAAAGTGAGTTTGTTTGTTTGTTTGTTTGTTACGCTTTCACGCCGTAACTACTGAACCGATCTTCATGAAATTTTGCATACAAGTTCTCTGGAGTACGGAGAAGGACATAGGCTACCTTTTATCCCGGGATAAAGTACTATTCCCGAGGGATCGACATTGACGCGGGTGGAGCCGCGGGCGAAAGCTAGTAAATAAATAAAACAATATCCATCAAAATGGTAAATCCACGATTTTTACAACAACAAAACGATGGCTGAAATTCGTAAACATGTCGCTCTGTGGAGAATAATTATTTAGGTCCGGTACACGATTTTGCCGTTAGCGAACAATTTAGACTTCTCGATTACCAACTGTATCCAAATCAAACAATGGCAACCCAACAATTTATTGCCCGAACCTAAATTTATTATGACTAGCTCCGTGGCGCAGCGGTCAACACGCCAGCCTGCGACACGGAGTGACCGGGTTCGACCCCGGCCAGGTCAAGATGGAAAATGATCTTTTTCAGATTGGCCTGGGTCTTGGATGTGTATCTATATAAGTATCCTTACTAATATTATAAATGCGAAAGTGAGTTTGTTTATTTGTTTGTTTGTTACGCTTTCACGCCGTAACTACTGAACCGATCATCATGAAATTTTGCATACAAGTTCTCTGGAGTGCGGAGAAGGACATAGGCTACCTTTTATCCCGGGAAAAAGTACTATTCCCGAGGGATCGACATTGACGCGGGCGGAGCCGCGGGCGAAAGCTAGTTTGTTATAAAATAAAGTATCGTTAGCCTTTAACACAAGCCTCAAACTTATTTTAGGGCCAGCTCTGTCTGATTTGTTCGTATATATTTATTGTTTATTTTGTCATGTAATGAAATATTCTGTAAGATGTACACGTCTACTTATGACATATTTTCTATTCGGTCTTTGATAGTGTAGCATTGATAAGAAATATTAAACGAATTATAGCAGCAACTCACTTTGGCTCAACAGCATCGCTGAAATATTGGGAACAGAATATACACCAACATTTTTTTTTTACCTTCGTAAGTAATAGAAATGAATGAAGTTTTGGGTATAAAGTTAACCCATTAGTTTTACCACGTACCATAAGCCAGTCTCGGCAAAAAAGGTCCTTTTCGAGAAAATAACCTTTCTTTCATGTATATTTGACCGCAAACGAGCAGACGAGCCACCTGATGGCAAGTGGTCACCGTCGCCCATGGACATCTGCAACACCAAATGACCTCTTTGAAAAAAGGACATTTGGAGTGTTATTTTTAAGAAATCTCGTTTTTTAAATTGGATAAAGAACATACAAAATAATTTATAATAAACGCCATTATGCGTTATAACGCATTTGGCACATCCCTCCTATTCCTTGAATAGCTCACAATTACGTTTCGTTACGTCAAAAAGAGTCACGCTTTCTACAACATATATAAACCTATTTTTTCCTGTGTCATAACTAAACAATTAGTCAACAATTAGCATTTGGCTTTAAATTTTAATTATTAATTTAATAAATCTTGTGGTCCAGCTGCAAAAAATGTACTTCCTATATCAAAGACTTCCATTCTTATGGGTATTTCCTATGTTTTTCTGAAAAATAACAATATATAAAACACAAAACAATATATAATTTCTTCCAAAACGTTGGGTCATCAAATAAATATATCTATTAGTAATAAATTAATGTGATTAACAGAAAACCAAAGTCAAAATCAAAGCGTCATAACATGAACACACGAAAAAGTATCACGTTCTGCGTGCAAGCGAGAGCGCGGAACAAGCGATAGAGAGGCACGATTGGCCTAAGCGTTCGGCTTGTGACGCGTCTATCTATCATCTACAGATATCACGTAAAATTATCGTCCGTAAACCGACTTTACAGGCAAACAATTTTTTTCTGAATAGACGCTTCTACTTTGACTTTTGTTTTCTGAAATGCAATACCCGATTTTAATCATCAGCTTTGAATCTTGAGGTCCAATACCTGTCAGGCAATATCTTGAAAGATTTTGTCACTTTCATGCCTCATTAGCCATAATATTTCAGTTCGGCCACCTTTTGAAACAGTATTTGACTAGCTCCGTGGCGCAGCGGTCAACACGCCTGCCTGCGACACGGAGTGACCGGGTTCGATCCCCGGCCAGGTCAAGATGGAAAATGATCTTTTTCAGATTGGCCTGGGTCTTGGATGTGTATCTATATATGTATTTGTTATAAAATATAGTATCGTTGAGTTAGTATCCCATAACACAAGTCTCGAACTTACTTTGGGGCTAGCTCAATCTGTGTGATTTGTCCGTATATATTTATTTTATTTATTTCAATTTTCAAAGTTCCCTCATTGCTAATACAAAATACGCATTCTGACCACTACCTTGATTAATACCAGGCAAATACATTTCGATATTAATTTGATCGAAGGCAGAGAAGGCGTAGGCTGCCGGACCTTTGATCAACATTGTGGAAGAAACCAATCATTCATAGAGAAACCTGAGAGATTTTGCTTTCATCTTTATATTTCCTTGACCAATTATTTTTTTGTTCTTAATTATAAAATGTATTGGAGATAAGTATATAACACTAGCATTTTTGACTCTACAAACTAGCCTATTAGGCTAGGTTCCTAAAAAAATACAATTAGTCCGTCAGTTAGTGATTTAAAAAATATTGGATACGTATTTTTTCTTTTACTCGTGTCATTTCTCAGCAACAACGAATTACCGGCTTCTCCAAGTCCTGTGAGCGGCGTGCTATTGCCGATGCTGTCCACGGACCCTGGCACCGACTTGCTCCCTCTGCGTAATATGACCATCTCCACTCAGGTGAGCACGAAAAAATTTTAGGTAGGTAGGTATGTAAGTTAGGTAGTCAATAAATATGTTCGATTGAATAATTAAAATGATAAAGATATAGCTGTTTCAAATTCCGTTTGACGTCATAGTTTGCTACACGTTTTAGCAAACTTTGACGTCACAAGTCCCCACTTATGAACTTTGACGCGCTTTACCTTTTCCATTTATTGTTTGATTAACAAAAGAAAAAATACGTGTCCAATATTTTTTGATTATCTAACTGACGAACTAATTGTAATGTTATTATTTTGACCCAGGAAACTAGCCTATTCAATACTGTTTAAATTATACAATATGTATAGAAAATCCAGTCCGATACTTGAAGGGGTGATTCAGCCCGTTGTTGGATATGAACAACTTTTTCTATAGGATGAAAGCTGAATTCAACTTTTTTTTTTTCAATAATCCTTCATTGGTGATGGAAATGTTGTTCAATGTCATTAATACGAGTAAATCTCTCTCTGTGAATATTGTGATAGTTGTATTCTTGCAACAATGTGATCCGACGTCGAACGAAAGTTCACAACGTGCTCTCTAGAGTTGCGACTCTAAAATGGAACTGGGCGGGACACTTGGCTAGAAGGAATGATGGTAGGTGAAGCAAGGCTGTCACCGAGTGGTATCCCAGAAATGGGAAACGTAGTGTTGGACGTCCAATACTTAGGTGGGTTGACGACATATTAGTAAGGCAAATTACTGGAAAGTATTAGGTTGCGATGGCTAGAGAAGAATGACGTAGACAAAAGTCGGCTTATACTCAGCAGTGGGTAATAGAAACTATTATTGCCACTACGGGACTTACCGCGATTATTTTTGAAATTTATGTTACATATATTATATATCATACTTGGCCAGAGCAGACAGAGGATTTGGCCTACATTCTACTTGCTGGCCAGCTTGGTTGGAGAGTACGGTATATCCGATAGTACAGAGGGTCATGCTCCTGCAGTGGAGACTAAAAAGACCTGATGATGATGATGATATTATATAGTGACAGTCATAATAATTGTGACTGCGAAAGCTTAAAATCGTATATGGGTCATAAAAACAGATGGTGATTTCCAACTTGAAGCTATAGTTATTTAAGACGCAGAAAAATGTAACGTTTGGATGTCAAAAAGACTATTTTTGGACTTTATGGCTCAAGTTGAAGCCACGGAAACGTAAGTAACTTAGATATTCGACAAATAGCGAGAGGACGATATATTCTACCGCGTCAAAGGGAAAATGTTCACGATATCGTCGTGCCAAGCAAAGTGTTGCGCCTGGGGAACCGTCTGGAACCGACCGTGTTCTATGTATGTAGCCGATCTTGTAAACTCATATGTGACTTTCCACGGGTAAAGGAACCTTATGGACGTTAGCGCTTAAGACGTTTTGAAGAACAATTCTTACAATTTTACTTAAGGCGCTGTGCATTAGAAGAATACCGTAAAACGTCTATATTGTCGTCGCGCAGTTAGCCTTATTTTTCATGGGATTCTAGCATGAAAAAAATATGAAATACAGTTCAAAGATCAAAATAAATGGATACCTCAAAGTATTTTCAAAATAATACCTATTTAAAACCTAGCAAAAAAGCTATATATGCAGAAAAAGGTTCGTCGCGAATTACTTGATATTTTCAGCGACAACTACCAACTTTTTTAAGTCTATAAAAAGTATAAATAAATGAGCAAGATGGATACCTAAAAAAATACAATATTTGGTTATAATTATTAAATTAAAAGTGAAAATTAACACGTAAATGGCAGACACGGGTTTGAACTGAGACTGATGACAGGTATGACACGAATATATTGTAATATATCGCACGATGTCCGCTATACAGGGTTAAGGGATACAGCGCCTTAACTAAATAAACATAAAGTCGTAAGTGCCAGGGCCCAAAGGTACTTTTACCCGTGTAACCTCACGTATAGCAAGATTTAGGATGCTGTAAAAATCTTGTTGGTGCATGGGTTCACTGCTTCCAGTTACTTTTAGCAGATATAGTTTATGTAGTAAGAAAACACTTATACAGCGTGTAAACGGGGTGACTCAGCCCATCAATCTGAACAACATTTCCAATGGGAACAATGCTAGGAACTCAAAAAAACATCAACATTCCCATACAAACTGGCCAGGCGGCAGAACTCTTTTGTATGGAAATGCCGATTTTTTTTTAGTTCCCAGCATTTGTCCCATACGAAAAGTTGTTCATATGGTCTGAGTCACCCCTTTAAGCACCTAGCCTCCGTGGTCCGGGGGTCGTGGGTTCGATTCCCACCGGAAGCATACTTTGTTTAGTTGTTTCCAGTTTGATTAGGACATTGCAGGCTTGAATCACCTGATTGTCTGATAATAAAGATGATTCCGTGCTTCGGAAGGCACGTTAAGCCGGTGGTCCCGGCTGCCATCTGGCAGTCGTTAAAGGAACCACGTCAGAGGCCGAGAGGCGGTTCCGAAGAACTCTGACAGCAGGGTGTGTATGGTCGATTGACCGTGACACCTACTCGAAATGATGATGATGACCCCTTTAAGCGAATGTCGAGGGTACATTTACACGCTGTACAGATGATGAAAATGACATATACTTGAATGGGAGACTTAAGCCGACAAGACGAACAACTATCCCTGTATTTGATGTACGGTCTTAAAAAAATAGTTTTTCCCGCAAAAACTTAATTGGCAAACGGCCGAATACTCAAAGGTTGCTTAAATAGCTAATCACATCTTAACAGTTAATTAGTACTCAAGTGTGTAGCTTAGACATTGATAAACTATTGAGAGAGATAAACTATTTAACACTTTCGCTGACACTGAACCAGACACAAAAGAAATAACAATAGAATGACGTCTACAAGCGGGCAGTGTCAGCGAAAGTGTTAAGCAATATTTGAGTATTCGTTCGTATAGGTAGACTCGAAATATAGCCGATTTGCTTTCCAGGTCTCAACTTTAGTCCTACAAATAATATAAATCACACACACACAATTCATACAAATATCAAATATATGAAAATATGTGATGAAAAAGAACTCGGCCACAGGTAGGATTCGAACCCACGTCCCTTAGGTTAACGCCCTAAGTGTGATACCATTAAAAATTTTAACCTAAGGGACGTGGGTTCGAATCCTACCTGTGGCCGAGTTCTTTTTCATCACATATTTTCAATTTTAATAATATACCGAGCATTGTAATGCTATTTATAAAACAATTTAAGTAATCAAATATATGATTAAGATGACGCATAGAGATGCAGATTGGACTGCAAATATGTATGAATTACTGGAGGAGCAAAAACTATTTTTCAGTTACTACCTGAGGCTAAACGCAAGTACACGCACAGCGAAAGTTGTTCGTGTCATCCAGCAGAATCGCCAGTATACAATATGTCACCCATAATTTATATATATCCGACATAGATGAGTTTAAGAA
Source organism: Elegia similella (assembly GCA_947532085.1). Taxonomy (NCBI): domain Eukaryota; kingdom Metazoa; phylum Arthropoda; class Insecta; order Lepidoptera; family Pyralidae; genus Elegia; species Elegia similella. The sequence continues at coordinate 4,555,849 of OX383926.1, read as the reverse complement.
ATATAGAGATCTAGTCAGAACCTGCTACTATTTTTTCGATTTTATACATTTCTAAATCACCTAATTGTCCCAATCTCAATTCAAACGAATCTCCAATAAAGTCGGTGATAAGGTGAATATAAACATTTGAAATAAAAAAGCAAAATCTCTCAATTTCTCGCTAAATTTAAAACAAGAGTGACTCGGATTCAAATGCCGAAGCGCTTTTAGAGAATCGTTCAATTATTGAGTTTCCATCGAATCACCTAAATAAAAATAAACAATTCGCTGCATATTTGGACAGTGAAATCTGTTTAGATAGACCCCTAGAGCAATGGACTTTAACCTCATTTGACTTTAGTTTATATATAAGAGCAAATATTTTAAAGGCTGACTCCCATAAGTTAGAAAAATAATTTGGCACGCTAGTTTTGAAACATCTGGATCTGAACATTTAAAATAAAAATGAAAGAAACACCCTGTGTACAAATAAACACTTTTTTGGCCAACAACTCTTTACTATTATCTACTTTGCTCACTGAACACGACGATAAAAACAGCTGATTTACCGATTTTAATAAAAAAAAATATTTTGTATGAAAAAAAAATCTAGTTTCGATTTCTTAAAATTTGCTACTAAAGCGTTTCTTTGACCTATGGGACCCAGCCCTTAAAATATTTGCGCTTATTTTAAATGGACCTTGTATACTCTTTGGAATATTAGTCATTCTGAGACACATAACATTGTGAGACTGGACGTAGTATGGCACTGGACTAGACTTTTTAACACATTCGACATTGTAGGAGACTAGACAATGTCAGTCATAACGGTCCAATTTATGACAAAATCTTGCTATTTGATCACATATTCTTATTCTTTTATATAACTTCAATATTATAAGAGCAACTGTGTTTAGTTTGAATACTAACAGACTTTAGTTATTTGCATACAATTCTTTTTTTCGTTGTACTCGTATCTGATTTATTTACAGATAAGATTAGCAAAGTGGTCGTTGAACTCAATTCGATTTGATCAAATATATTCAAAGCGTGGATTCAGAGACAATAAAATTGATAAAATGGTATCTCAGTCAAAGCAATGACAAAAGGGTTAGCTGCATTTTTATGAGATTTTCACCCAACTAATAAGCATAGCATATCCAATAGATATTTTATAGATAGAGGTAATACTGCTAGCATTTTGCCTCTATGCCATAATTTTGAGTAAAACTTTTCCTCATAATTTTCTCTGTCTTACGTAAATAAATATAATCCTATATCATTCGGTATCACAGTTAAATATCTAGCTCAAACAGATAAGTCGCAGCTCAGCACTGTCCAAACACACAGCCCGGTCATCCTTTCAAAATCACAGGGCCGTACTCACCACGTCGATGATTTGTTGTAACGTCAAACCGAACTTGACTTCGAGCGGTTCGCTCTCGTTCGCGACCGGCCGCTCCAGCGTGTTGTACGAAGCGAGCAGTGCGTTCAGCAGTCGCTTCTCATGAGGACCTTGCTCCGACACTGGCGAAAGGAAAATTCAATAAGTATTCATAAAATATATAGGTGTTCGACAATTTTACGTTAGCGATAATAATTGTATTACAAAAACAGTACCTATTTTATAGGTACAATGACATATGGATTTTAACTGTATATTTTATCACGTCAGGAATTAATAAATTTTTTGTGTTTTTAAAGCCCACAAGTATATTTTATATTGCTTACATGGATTAAGTAATAGGAACAATCTATTAAAAACAGTAATAATAGGATATTATTTTATTATTTACACAAATACCTATTCTTATAAACATTTAACATCCTTTTAAGAGAAAAACAGAATCGAATATTTACGCAATCTCAGCTTGAAATCTTTAAAAATACGAAATTCTAATTCAGACTAAAGAATTAACACACTAATCCTCGAATTTAAAAAGTACACGCCCTCTAGATACGGCCCTGGCGGCTTAGCGTTCAGTCGCAACTGGCTGGTTTAGGGACTAACTCTACGAGCGGTTATCGACGAGCCAACGATTATTTTGCGAATGTATAAACGCAACTGACTTATTATTCATTGTAACATAGCAATTTATGAGAAAAATCTATTGGCAAGTAATTTCGGGGAGCCAACCCAATGGGTTGACTCTACGAAAGCACTCTACCCATTAGAGTACGCTGGACGATTGGTGCATTTGCTGAACTAGTAATATGCATTACCTGTACAAGCGGTGTCTTGCAACTATTCTAGTGTGCCAAACCATACTTATATCAATAACTGCTAGTACGCGGCGTCATGGGACAGTTATAAGTTTGTGAAATAAATGTTGGCTCATGGAAATTAGCAGGCGAGTAGAACTCTTTAAAGCTTCCGCGACTATCAGCCCAGATCAGACTGTAATTTAACAGAAACTAAGGAATTAGTCTTATAACTTCTGCGCCTAAACGTCACAAAATGGCAAAGATAATGCGAATTTATAGCCACGTGTTATGATACGTCAAAAGACACAGTCATTGGCTTGTTGAGAATAACGTCAGCTCGAGGCAATCAGAGACTAATAGACGAGTACTGAGTAAGTTTATCGAGACTCAGTATACTATCCCCGTGGGGCAGGCCTCTTACGGCAGACTTACAAAGACAAATAAATAATTGAAAAGGAGCAGACTTTGCACTCCGAATGGGACGGCTCTACCTGCCGTGATTAGAAACAGAAAGCTTTTGTTGAAGAAATTACCGTAGGCGGCATTCGCTTTCTATTGTGGAATTTGCTTAATTTAATTCAGAAGAATTGGCAAGCTTTTGTTTTCATTGATTTTTGTCATTGTTTTCAATTGTTATAGGTTCTTTATAAATAATGATTGTTATTAACTTCTGACGATTAAGAAGAGTAAAAGTGAAGTGCAAAATTATTACAGGCTTTTTGTTGACGCTCACAAAGCAAGATTTTTTATTTTATTAATGTTTTTAAACTTTTTTGTAACTTTTGCAGACTTACAATAGTACTATTAGAATCCATATGTCAATTGGCTGACTAAGAAAACTAAGCTTTTCCTATCATTAAATATAGTAATTTAAACGGCAAAAATACTGAAAAGCTAAACTTAAATGCACAATTACACAGACAATTAACATAATCTTATAATTAGGTATACACATATGAGAGCTGAGGTGTGCTTGGTCAGATAGCCTGAAAAAAATTTGATTATTAATACAATATCATAAAAAGTAGTGTTATTTATATAAACAAATACTACTTTTTTTTATACACCTGTCAGAGAACACTAAAAGCCGGTCGGTCTAATTCGGGTAAAATACTTATCACTTAATCTTAATATCAAGAATCTGCTTTACTGAATCCTATTGAATATGAATATAATATGTAAACAATACAATTCAAGAAACGATAATACTAAAGAAGACCGCCAAGTTTACCCACCCATACCATTGCAGCTCAGTAATACGTCCCAAAGCCCCCACAAGGCACTCACCCAACACTCGAAACGATATTAAATAAAGAATTAATGCTACACCACACACTTGATCGAGAGTCGGGTAAATCCACATAGTTCAATGTCTTCAAAAACGACACATGTGCCCCATGAATAACGACTGGATAACTCCTTTTATCCACACACCTGAACCACTGGATAACCCGTTACTCGCAGTCCGTAAAACAAAGGAGTAAAGCTCAATTTAGCGAGTTTAGCCCTCAAGAGTCCGGCTCGAAGGACCAGCAATAAACACTCATTTTAGGGGGCTTAGATCGCACTCATGAACGTGATGTATGGCGGTTAAAATGTGACGGATATAATACTAGTATAGCAGGATTAGAATGCTAGAAAGAGATAAAGGTACTTTTGGGAATCACCAACAAAGATGGGTGATTTATTTTGCAGGGAATTCTAAGATCCAGAGCAACATTTTAGCCGTAATGCGTTTGGGGTCCTATAAGTTTTTTTACAAATCGCTTTGAAGATTTAGAGGGGACCTGTGCGTCTGAACGCCATTTATTGAAACTGACACTTTTGTATTGATTTAAGCGATTTCTACGTTACGATAATAAACTACCAATGTAAAACCAATGTAAGTGCAATTCAATATTATGTTTTTACTTATATAACATCTATATATTGTTTTATTTTTTATTTTTAGATTATAAATCTACAAGAATATATATAATATATCTTATCTAGGGGCATGAGCTCTCGCAAAGGCACTGACATTGTTATCTTTAGATAGCAGTGAGTACGTCCACTGCTAGTTAGTTAACTAGACCATTTAGAACATATTTAGAATGTGTTAAAGCCTTCCTAAAAATAATAGTAATAGAAATACCTACCTAAAACATTTATTGAGCTTTCGCTCGCGGCTCTGCGTTTCTTAGTGAATTCCTCGAGTACTCTTTCCGGGATGAAAGGTAGTCTATGTCCTTTACCATTCTTCAGATGTGTATGTTAAATTCCATAACGACCGCCTTAGTAGTTCAGGCGTGAAAGCGTAACTTACAAACTCACCTAAGCAATTTATGGTATTAGAATTTTGACTCGAAAATACCTCTATCTTATAAACGACAGGGCCGATTTTGACAAAACACATCTAAGAGACATCGCTAGAAAACCTGCTTTCAAACAAAAAATCTGCATCGAAACCGGTGTACCCGTCAACGACCTACGATGTCACAGACAGACAACCACAATAATAGTCAAACATATAACCTCTTCATGCGTCAGGAGTTTAAACGTTTTACACCACAGTTAACAGCCTCCGTGGTCCAGTGGTTTAGGCGTTTGCCTGTTGACCCGAGGGTCGTGGGTTCGATTCCCACCGGAAGCATACTTTGTTTAGTTGTTTCCAGTTTGGTTAGGACATTGCAGGCTTGAATCACCTGATTGTCTGATAATAAAGATGATTCTGTGCTTCGGAAGGCACGTTAAACCGGTGGTCCCGGCTGCCATCTCGTAGTCGTTAAAGGAACCATGTCAGAGGCCGAGAGGCGGTTCCGAAGAACTCTGACACTAGGGTGTGCATGGTTGATTAACCGTGACACCTACTCGAAATGATGATGACACCACAGTTAGAGATCTCCAATATTCGGCCATGCATGACTGCGGTCCGGTACATTGTCTACTGAACCATTGTCTATCAAACGGAATTCAGGATTCTCGTGCAGTAGAGCCGATGTGTGCAGACTTGTAGCAGGTCAATGAACATTTTGTTAAAAAATTGATTTTTCATACAAATCTAGCTGATATGTTCCTTTTACACGACAGCCTATAAAAAGGTGCTGATTTAGTTCATAAAGGCTGAGTCCGGCTTAAAGGGAATACCTAAGTTAAATTTACTAGATGTAGTCTACCTTATTTATAAGGTACAAACTGTGCTTCCAAATTTTAATAATTATTTTAATAAAAAATTAAAAATTTTTTTGATGATCGGTTCAGTAGATACGGCGTGAAAGCGTAACAAACAAACAACCTCACTTTCTCATTTATAATATTAGTAAGGATAAGGATTAAATTCCGAAGATTCATGGATCGATCGATCATAGTCCTATGTATAAAAGCCTATCCGATTGGATGGACACTGCATTGTCAAACCTAAATATCCATTTTCTGACGTAGGCAAAGGAGCTATGAAAATTTGAAAACTTCAACATTTGTTAATAAATATTTAGGATTTATTGTGTGAAATTTCTTTATAAGCACAATGGGCAGTATTAGTTCTAAGCAGTTTAGACCGATTCATATACACTTTCTAACCGGATGTAAATGATTGGATATTTATATTCACCAATGAAGTACCCTATCCATCCATGTGTTATAGTCTCCAAACACTATCTTATACATCCTTTTACATCAGAAAAACGCGTTGGGACAATGGCCTATAATAACTGATTTGACAAAGATTCAAAGATTTATTCAGAAAATAGGCCTGTTTAGGCACTTTTTCACGTCAATTCACATTTTAAATAGTAATTATTAAATTATATTCAAATTATTAATTATTGTTTAAAAGCTACAAACTACTAGCGTTTCGGAACCGACCACTGCAGAGAAGAAGACGCCGAAAGAAACTCTTTTCAACAGTATTGGTCGCCTACTTACAATTAAATAATGTCTGATTCTGATTTAAAATTTTCCCAAATTGAAATTTATTTAATTTAAACATTAATTAATAACTGAGCAGCGATACAATGAAGTACTGTCAATTTCCGAGATACTATACTATACATATAGCTATGTTAAACAAGGTGCGAACTACTACTAAGCCGATTTAATCTATCAATTCTGAGAAGCCGCCCATAATCCCGTCTTCCTGAGAAACTGTGCTGAGCTATGTGGGGATAGTACAATACACCTTTCGACTGGGCTTTCACGGATAGTTTCAGAGCTCCTTAATTCTCTATAACTGGATATGAATACTACATAGATGAGCTTTAGGTACCGCATTATCCGACCAGCTACATTTTCTGGTATTCTACCGGTAGTACAAAAGTGGATGTTAGCATAGGTTAGAACAGGCGGTGGCTCAGTTGGAAGAGCGTAAGTCGTACATACACTTAATTTCGCAGGTTCAAATCCCGCCCGCTTGAAACTTTTACACCATATTTTTTTCTTAATTTAATATTGTGAATGCAAAATATAACACTTTAAATTATGGGTTACTTGAAAAACACTAATAACCTTAGAGGAGTAGATTGTTTACACCATAAACACCAACATTTGTTCTACGACTTTTGATTATTTGTAAGATTTTACGTTCACACAAAAATAAATATTAATTTAATTTTTAGTTGAATGTTAATAACTCTACAAGCATCGCAAAGAAAGATTACGCGCTAGCGTCGCGTCGTCCTTTCATTTACATAGACTTACAAATGTACGACAGGACATAAAAAACATGAAAGTTCATTTTTATTTAATTTAAAAGTTATGTCAGTGCTCGTAGAACAAACGTTGTTGTTTATAACGTTAGCTATCTAGTCCTGCTTCGTTATTAGTGTTTTACAAAGGGTGTTATTTCAACGGTTAGCAGAATATTCGTATTTTAGTTAGCAAAAAAATTTTATCGGTCAGCTAATATAGCTAGTTGGGCACCAACTTATGGTCAGCAAACTTCTTTTCTGCCCTCAATCATTCCGGGTGGTCATACAAAAAATAACCTGAATCTAACTTCTTTTCTGCCCTCAGTCGTTCCAGGTGGAAAGCCAAACCTTATTCAAATGTTTTCTCTGCTGCCCCAATTGTAAAATCTGCTGCCCAAATAATTATTTAGCGGCCCAACTAATTACTTTCCTTTCACAACATACATAGTATCACGTCTTTTTCCCTTGCGGGGTAAACAGAGCCTAGGTCTATAATATCTGAAGGCCACGTTTAGCATGTTGGTAATAGTGATGGGTTGCTAGCTGCCTATCGCCTATTAACATGATTCCTCAGATTGTACCCATTCCCTCGATTGGTTTTTACGATCTGCGCGGAAAGACAAGAAGCTGGTACATTTTACGTTTTTTTCTTTTCTCCCAAACCAGCATGGAAAAGTTCTTTTTAAAAATAACCCTGTATATAATAACATCTAAACTTACGCAAGATAAATTCATTATAGAATCACGGTTTTACTCGTCGGATTCGCCAACTAGTTTCGGTCCGTTTCGGACCATCATTGAGGCGAGTGTTAGGGCTGGGGACACGGCGGTTTGGCTTCCTCAAAGCACTTTGCGTGGCCTTCGTAACAGGCCAACTAGTTGGCGAATCTGACGAGTAAGACGTTAGTAAAACCTTGATTAAATAGTGAACCCATACCGTCTTGTTATAAAATGCGGACTATCTTTCGTACCTGGTTTAAACCATTATCCAACCAAAATAAGTTGACACTTATCACTTTGACATTTGGTCAACTGTCATTGTCAATTTGTTTTAGATGGATAACGGTTTAAACTAGGTACTAAAGTTAGTCCTCGTTTTGTAATAAGACGACAACGAGGGTGTAAAATTAGTACTAATTAGTACTGGTTTAATCAATCACGTGAAACCGTACCTATAATCCGTCTTCCAGTCGTCCTCCAGATAAATTATATGAAGACATACTGTCGACATAGCTTAACACAATATCTAAGGTTTTCGGCTATGTCGTTCACGGATAATCTCGAGAATCCTTTTCTCATGTGTATACGAGCAATAATATGTAAATATATCGTTTCTTAAGTCAATGTGATAAGGTCTAAAATGGAATAAAAGTGTAACCTTTTTGAGTTATATCTTAATATAATATATTCCTAATATCTCGTGGCTGGGGAAAATTATGGTGTTCACGATCCTCAGTCATGAGGAATATTAGGTATCAAGAAGAGATATCAGAATAGCATTGTAAATGCAAAAAAAAAAACACTTATGAAAATATTGTATGGCTTCAATTTTCAAAACGTTAATTTAATATAAGTTTTTTGAACACTAATTAATTATTATATTTCACTTCGCAACAATTTTCAACGTCAAAAATTTACTTATGACTAAGTTTAATACCGCTTCCAAAGCGGAGTGCAGAAGAAGCGGCAACAAACTGCACAGCGCATTTTCTCCAAAAGACGTCAACTCACAATTTTTGAAAACCTTAGAACCTAGGTATTTGGACTGAGTATACATTGGTTTATTTGAATGTCATGTTTAAATTGAATAAAAAATAATATCATATTATTGAAATGAATAACACCGAAATAAGGCTTCTTACATACTTGTTGATTTTTAAATTCATTTTAAAATGAGTTGAATCAAATACCTCACTTGTAAAAGTGCGGTGGTTGTATTGTGTGACGCAAGCCTTAATGCTATAAGGGGAATGGCAAATATAGTATGGTGGATATTTTGGACGCCGAGGTTTGAGGCGCGGTAGCTCAAATGGCAGAGGAAGATCGTACAGAGACCTAAGGTCGCTGGTGCCTAACCCGCCCGCGTAGAATTTTTGACGTGACGTCTTAATAAATCGATGAACGCCGGCTTCACGCACGAAAAAGTGTCACGTTCCATGTGCACGATTGGCCAAAATTCTCGACTTGTGACGCAACTATCTCTCTTCCACCATAATCACGTAAAATTATCTTCCGTAAACCGACTTTACAGACTTACAGACTTTAGTTTTTTCACAATATATTTTTTTTATTTCTTTATTTATTCAAACTTTATTTACCAAAGAAAATGGTACAAAAGGTGGACCTTTTCTTGGTTTAATATAACTATGTTTCCAATCTTGCTGATCAACATATTTTGTAACTAAGAAAAAAGAAAACAATTGAAGCAAGCAAATTGGTAAAACAATGAAGTATAGGAAATCCCATCCAATCCCATCTCGATATTGATCGCGGGAATTTATGCGAAATGGCCGCCGGTTTATGCCATAATAAACATTTGCTTTATTGAAAGCGAAGTGTAACTGGTGAAGTTGAATAATCGCTTAGCGGAGAAACCGCACGAAGCAAGTGAATTAAATAAGGACACAGATGCGACACTCAGGGGCTTATCTTGAGAAGACGATTGCACTTAAAGGCCGGTACTACCTCACACTGCTTTGCATGATTGACTGTTATATCAATAATAATTAAATACTCAAGTTGAAATAAAAATGCAGCAAAGTTCAGGACTAACTCTTGTAACTATCTGACTCAAAAACACGATTGCGTTAAATTTTCTCGATAGAAAAAAATTGCAAAGTTGCCTCCAAATCACGTCTAATTTGCTCGGTATATAGCATTATTCACCAAATACATTAAAATTAAGCTTGAAACTTTTGATTATTATTGCATTACAGATAAGGCAGCCATCATATGTTTTTCTTTTTTGAATAACCCTTGAATATTCCTAAAAAACTAAAATATCCAAAGTAGCCAACGCGTTTAGACCATCCGCATTTGTACCGCCACGCCGCCTGGCATATGGCGGGCTCTTAACTAGATATTTTTTTCATTCAAACATCATATTTCTTGTTGAAATCACTGTGATATTTAAAAGGTCTTATCATAATATCTAATTAAGCGCATATATTTTAAGGCCTGACACCCACAAGCCAGAAAATGCAAAAAAAAGAAAATCGCCACCAAAACATTTAGAAAAACAGACGAAAAAAACACTCTTGTGTACATAATAACAATTACTGGGCAAACAACTTTTTACTTTTGATCTACTATGGATACTACGTCAATGACGTCGATAATCAAAACAGCTGATTTATTACACAATTTTTATTAGCTCACAGCTTCTTGTATGCTTGCCTATTTGTAACTTATTTGTCTGTAACCCAAAATATTTATTTACTGATTCATAAATTAAACGTCTTGGTAAAGTCAACGTCATCAAAATAGTAAACCTGCACGTTCTAGCGCCTAATACGAGTATCTACATTGTCATTCTACGAATAAGTAATTTGATATTACATAAACAATTTGAATATATAGCCGTGTGAATAAATAGACAAATCACACAGATTGAGCTAGCCCCAAAGTAAATTCCAGACTTGTGTTATGGAATACATATATAGATTATCCAAGAAAAGGCAAATTTAAAAAAACCGGCCAAGTGCGTACCGTTATCTATAAAAACGGCAAAACATAATGTCTGTTATATGGGAGCCCCCTTTATAATTAATTTTATTTTTATTAAATTATTTATTTTAAGTAAATATTCTGTGATGTGTATATAACTAAATATTCTGTAAATATTTCAAGCGTCTACCATATCGAGCAAAAACAAGCAAAAAAAATCTAGTTTGTTTTATGGGAGCCCCCTGAAATATTAATTTTATTCTATTTTTTTTTTGTATTTGTTGTTATAGCGGCAACAAATATACATCATCTGTGAAAGTTTCAACTATCACGGTTCATGAGATACAGCCTGATGACAGACAGACAGACAAAGGGACAGCGGAGCGATATTAGGGTCCCGTTTTTACCCTTTGGATACGGAACCCTAAAAATATCATTTTCCATCTTGACCTGACTAAGGATCGAACCCAGGAACTCCAGTGTGGCAGCCTGGTATGATGGTCAAAAGGCCACAGAGCTGATGGTCACTGTATGATTTCGATTTGTGAACAATTATTTGAAGAAATGTCCACAGTATTCAATGATTCTCACTCATAATCTCATAACCTGTGCAATATATTGAAGAACTTATTCCAAGGTTTAGTATATAAATACATAAGTACATAAGTATGTTTCTGTCATCACAGCTAATTCAATGAACATACTCCTAATCTCAAATTCTGCGCAGTATATTGAAGAACTTATTCCTAGTTTTATTGCTAGTCGAGTTCATCGTATCATTCAAAAATAATTAAACGATGAAAATTCTTATTTCAAAACATCTAAAACTTAATTCAAAATAACGACGAAACACGCTTCACTAACCACAAAGAGGCAAGTACCTAAATACATAAGTAAGTATGCTTCTGTCATCCCAACTAATTTTGTGACCACACTAAGTTTGTGCTACACTCGGGGAGAATCGCTAATCCCTACATAGATTAAGCGGGTGCCTACGGGCCCCTAACCGCACTACGGAACCCTTAATGATGGGGATTTACCTTACTACTTCGAGTAATGCTTTTAGTGTACGGATAAAATGAGCAAAGATTTTTAGCCGCGTTTTTCAGCATCGTTAGAATTGCGCTAGAATTGCGCACAGGTGGTTATTCCATCGCGCTTTGCTTTTACATCTCTTCTTTGGCATATTTTTTGAGATTCATTTTATTTTCTCGTGATTTTAATGTTCACACATTTTTTCTGGATTGAATTTATTTCGGCGTATTCTTCTCACCAGTGGTCGTTCCGAAACGCTAGTAGTATTTCGATATTTTTAAGTGTATACATATTTTGCACTCATAACGCTATTATACTCTTTTTAAATTAAGAAATTAAATATGGTGAAAAAATTCCAAGCGGGCGGGATTTGAACCTGCGTCTATTTCTTCTACTTAAGGTCGCAGGTTCAAATCTTTGTAAGTCGTACATAGACTTAAGGTCGCAGGTTCAAATCCCGCCCGCTTGGAATTATTTCACCGTATTTTATTTCTTAAGAGCCCGCCACAGGCCAGGCGGCGTGGCGGTACAAACGCGGATGGTCTAAACGCGCTGGCTACTTTGGATATTGTCGTTTTTTAAGAATATTCAAGGGTTATTCGAAAAAGAAAAACACATGATGGCTGCCTTATCTGTAATATCTGTAATGCAATTATAATCAAAAGTTTCAAGGTTAATTTTAATGTATTTGGTGAATAATGCTGTTTACCGAGTAAATAAGACGTGATTTGGAGGCAACTTTGCAATATTTTTCTATCGAGAAAATTTAACGCAATCGTGTTTTTGAGTCAGATAGTTACCAGGTTTAGTCCTGAACTTTGCTGCGTTTTTTATTTCAACTTGAGTATTTCATTATTATTGATATAACAGACAATCATGTAAAGCAGTGTGAGGTAGTACGGGCCCTTAATAGTATTTCGATATTGCATATATTAAAAAATATATAAAAAATAAAAATATGACGTTCAAAAAGAGGTATTATTACATGTCTCCAATTTTGAATAAAAAATCTTTGACTTTTTTCACGTTGCGTTACCACGTCTTATAAATCGATGACTGTCGGCTGTACGCACTAAAAAGTGTCATGATAATGTTCCGTGTGCAAACGAGAGCAGCCTAACCGTTCGGATTGTGACGCATCTCTCTTCCACAATTATCACGTAAACTTATCGTCCGTAAACCGACTTTAGAGACAACCAATTTTTTTTGTCGTCTGTGCTAATCATAAAAATGTTTTAACAATGTTCGTTTAGGTTACTAATTGGAAAATGGCTCAGACCAACCAGGTCTATAGTATTATTCTTTTTTGCTATGTGTTAGCTAGAATCTTTCGCATTATAAAGCTCCTAAGAAAATTTCATAAACAATTTTACCAATAGAATCTTAGTCCCTAGAAAACAACTAGGTTCAACCCTGAACCGATTCTTATTTACACAAAATATTATTTGATATTTGATGACAATGACATGAATGATTAGGTCAGGGGCATAGATTCAAAAAAATGGAGTGTCGTCAGCGGTTTTATCTTCAACTGCTTGGCTGGTGATTGCAGGTAAGGCATCGGGTGCGCCCGGCCTCAAATGACAAAAGACAAGAACATCCAAATTAGTATTACCCAAACAAAACCTTTATTCCCATCCCAAATCCAACAAAATCCTATCTATCCCAGCTTAAAAATGCTTGCGATGAGCAGGAGCGTCACAAGCACAAGAACCAAAAAAATTGCGCTCGCCAATCTGCCTACCACGCGTGCTGATTATGACTGGACAGCGAGTGGACTTCTTACAGCTCAAATGATGATAATGACATATGAAAAAGCCGTATAGTTTCCGGCAGAGTAGAATAGGACCACCCCTAGTCTTAGCTCATAAACATCAATGAGACCTCTCCAACTCTGGCCAGCGAGGAGAGTGTAGGCCAAATCCTCTGTCTGCTCTGGCCAAGTATGGTATAGCCGGTAGTACAGAGAGGTTCATGCTTCTGCAGTGGAGACTAAAAAGACCTGATGATAATGACATATAAAATAAATACGAGTACTTTGTGAGTAAAGATTGCTGGTTTTCTTCAAAAAAATGTATTGTTTTGCTCATGTAAATTTCGATTACAAAAACAATCGTAAATAATCTTATTTTCTCAGTACCTAGTCTCATTACTACATTATTACCTACGCAAAACCCCAACAACGCAAATGTTTTTCTCTTTAAGCAGATCAAAAATACAATGAAGCCATTTTTAATTTCTTTGATTAGGCTTTGTGGAAATTTTCTGGAATGGGGTCGTCGGTTCTCTGAAAAAACAATTGTGGAATACGCGGAAATTGAAGTAATTTTATTATGCAAGAAAAGCCGCAAAGGGCACATTGGCTAAGCCACAAATAAAAGAGGCTACAGAATTCGAAATAGAACTTACTTTAAAGGAAGAAATCGCAGCTGTTTCTACTTGTAATAGACGGTACAAGCCGGTCGAGAGAATGGGCCAATTTCTCAGAAACCAGGTCGCAAGTGGCCGTCACTTGCGAGCTCTTTGATTCCTAAATACTCTCCATCACGATATAGGCTGTTAAGTCTTATGGCCCTATCTCTGTCTACCCCTAAAGGGATTAAAATCTTAATAGTATAATCATCATCATCATCATTTTAGTGTTTTCCGGTTTTATCCTCAGCTGTGGTGCGTTGAAGCCCAGAGCCCCGTTTTATATTAACATTCATGCTATTATATGATTTGGCAAAATTATTACCGCTGGGGGCTATCTAACGCTACCTCTCCTTGCGTATCTCCAGAACCGTAGAGAAATATTAGTGGAAATGACACAATAGGCATGTTTTCTAAAAAATACTTTCTAAAATATTTAATCTGCCTGGTAGGTTTTTGAAAAATAATGTACTTGTATCTTTTCTTTTGTGAATCAAACAAAAATTGGTAAAGATATAGCCCGTTAAAGTTCCGCATGACGTCACTAACCGGTACACTTTTTGCCGGCCTGTTAATAGGCAGTGCGTCTAGCAACCCATCACTATTTTGATACCAACATGCTAAACGTGGCCTTCGGGTCGTATAGACCTAGGCTCTGTCTACCCCGCAAGGTAAAAAGACGTGATACTGTGATGCTATAATTTTTACGACTACTCAAAATCATTAGGCGAGCTCCGTGGCGCAGTGGTTAACACGCCTGCGACACGAGTGCCCCGGGTTCGATCCCCGGTCAGGTCAAGATGGAAAATGATCTTTTTCAGATTGGCCTGGGTCTATCTATAATGTAATTATAATGTTGTTTATCTATAATGTATTTGTTATAAAATATAGTATCGTTGAGTTAGTATCCCATAACACAAGTCTCGAACTTACTTTGGGGCAAGCTCAATCTGTGTGATTTGTCCGTATATATTTATTTATTTATTAGGGCTTATCGCCAAAACCAACTTCTGTAGTTTCTGTGTTTTGAAGCTAAACTTATCAAGCGATTCGCAGAATATACGCGTGTCGCCACGTCACTTTCCTGTTTTATATTCCCTTTTGTGTAATTTGGGATAAAGGGAATTATATTATCTTCTAGCTAGTCTGGCCGGGAAGATAAAAGTAGGATGTGCCAGTCGATCCTTGATTCACAAAGGTCGAGAAAGCAAAAATGTTTCAGTGAATGCCATAACGTAATAAATCTGCTACTCGCCCTGAAAAAAGCCTTCTAAATAGTCTGAAACTTGTCCGAGATTCCGTTTGTTTATTTTTCGTGTGTGTAAGTGGCTAATCAGATTTTTGTGTTAGTGGCTAATTTGATTTCAAGCTGCCTAAAGGCTTCTGATATAGCTTAACGACTACTAACAGCCGGGACCAACAGCTTAACGTGACTTCCGAAGCACGGAGGAGCTCAAAATATTTTTATGCCACTTGCGGTCACCCATCACAATAGGGACTGCGGACAAGGTTGCTTAACATGCGTAAGCGATTTCAATGCTCACGACCACTAGGCCCCCGGGCTCCTCAGATTCCGTGAAAGCGTTTGTTGAAAATCGATAAATCTGTTTCGCGTGAAAACCAAATTTCGCTATCATATAATAGACCAGCGCCGAAGCCCTTGAAAATAATAAAAAGTGAAATGAAATTATAGTAGGATGAAACCCATTGCAAAATGAAGAGAATATAACAAAAAATAAAGGAAAATTTAATTACGGGCGATCTGAGGTCGGGAAGTGGAAGGGGGTGAGCTTTTAAAGGTAAAACATGGTTTATCTCGATTCCCAGCTAAACTACAAGTCCTAAGTACAAGTGGAAAAACGTTATATATATGGCAATAATGTAGGTAATAAAAAGTTCTACTCCTTTCTTACTTACACTTACATATTTCACATTTAATTACCTCAAAATGTTTGTGAAAAATTCAAAAAACCATGTTTTTGGATTTTTATATTATACAAAAATGTTTCTTTTTTCACGAAATTTGGTGAAATATTACCTTTATACACGCTATCGCACTTAAAACACATTATTATTAACTTTAACGAGACTTAGCACGAACCTTTTATTTATTTACGTTTTTGACGTTTCTATGGCTTTAAATCCATCGTGGTCGCAGCGAGACTAGAGTACCCTACTCGCAGCAGTACTAGCGGAAATAATTAATCAAAGGTTCGAGCTAAGTCCCGTTAAAAAAGTAATAAGGAGGTAAAACGTATGAATAATACGTATTGTTTTTTGCTCCTCTGAAGTTTGAAGCAGATGTGGGCAGCACTGCTGTTTGTTCAGGCTTAAGAGTGTTTTGTGGTTTCGAACGGTCACATGTGCGGGACTTCGGGAGTTCAAACGGGACGTCGTTTAGAAAAGTCCACAAAACCCTTTACACAATCTTTTTGAATAACAAGTCTGGGAGGGTACAAGTTAGGTAAAATGTTCTGTTGTGTGTTAGGGATAAGTTTTTCATTCGAACAAAATAAAGGCGATTTAATATAGCCGTGCGGATTCCGGCAGAGTAGAATAGGACCACTCCTATTCTTCCCATGAAGGTCGCGACTTAGGAAATACAAGCTAAACAAAGTTCATAAACATCAATGAGACCTCTGCAACTCGTCTGGCCAGCGAGGAGAGTGTAGGAATCCAATCCTCTGTCTGCGAGAGAGTCATGCTCCTGCAGTGGAGACTAAAAAGACCTGAAGATGAAGATGAGATGAAAGGCGATTTAGAATTTTTTGATTTAAACTAACGTGAGATATAAACATTAATACGATATGTAACAATGTATGTATGTAATGTTGTGGACACCGAAACATATCGGCCATTAGCCTTGACATCTGACGTGAGTAAGCCGTTGTTACATATTTTAAAAATAAAGGCGGTATTTTTTATTTTACGAGTTTGCTATAAATTCATCATCAGCATTATTTCAGCCGTAAGGAGTCCACTGCTGGATAAAAGCCAAGGATTCTTCGTTCCATTGCCATACTCACCACGCTTGGCAGGTGGGTTGGCGAGCGCAGTTTCTTTGGCTTCTTATGCTGCCCATTGAGAGTATTTTTAAGCTTAAGAAGGATAGGAATTTGTTGGATATGAGTAGGGAATGAATGTTTTTGGGTACTACTCACTCGGGCGAATGGCAAGTGGCAACTCGGAAGGCCGGGCGCGCGTAACTGATGCCATAACTATCTACAACAACGGGACAAGCGATTGGGAATGAATGAAACTCTTGACCCCTGACCCTGTCAAGCTAAACAAAGTATATAAGTTCATACATATTATCCCGCCTCTTTCCCGTGGGGGTAGGCAAAGACCTTTACTTGCTACGATCCTTACAAACCTCTTTCGCTTTTAATAATAAGCAGTAAGCACATTTCTGTAGTGTGTTTACTGTCATGACCTGGATAGTGCCCCACCCCATTTTATAGCAAACGTCTCACAAGGCCTCTACAAGTTGGATATGTGTCCCCATCTAGCCTCAAAAGACCGGGCTTCGGCCCGTTGTTACTTAAGTAAGAGACAACATAGTAATAATCCTTTTATCTCGACCATCTTTGGATCATATTAGGTTAGTAAAGTAAGCTTAATATACATAAAAATGTATACTAATATTTTAAATACAATAGTAGCTCTGACTGCCTTTTACGCGTCAACTACTATATATTGGTGAAATTAGGTATCGAAGTAATTTAAGGCCTTTTATCATGGAAAAGGGTACTATTCCCGAGGGATCTACATTTGCGTGATAGGAGCAGCGTGCAAAAACCAATATTATTATTACCTTTTTACCGATGGTCGGAGCACAAGAAGTCAAAGAAACTGTGCTGGCCAACCCGCCTGCCAAGCGTGGCGATTATGACAATATGCTGCTATGAAACAACGAATCCTTGTGAGAGACCTTTTTCTAGAAAAAGACTTCTTGCAGCTGAGATGATGATGATTAGTATTACTAGCCCATTGAATCCCTCCCTCTCTGCTTTCCATTTTTCACTGCTTAGAAAGCGAGAAAATTTTAATATATAAAACAAAGTCAACTGCTACGTCCTTTCTATTCTCCCAGACCGACATGGAAGAGGCGGACTAGAAACTTATAAATCTTAATACGGCTAAAAGACGCAATTTTTTTTTTATCTATTGCTTAACAAGTTACTAAGAGTCAACGTGATATTTAACGGTACAATAAGTCATACTCGTAGTGCAGCACTCAGCGCTTATATTTGTCGCTTAATTTGTAA
This sequence comes from Elegia similella, assembly GCA_947532085.1. Classification (NCBI taxonomy): domain Eukaryota; kingdom Metazoa; phylum Arthropoda; class Insecta; order Lepidoptera; family Pyralidae; genus Elegia; species Elegia similella. The sequence goes on along the minus strand of OX383926.1, from coordinate 4,537,620 downwards.
TACGGTAATACCGAAAATACTACAAGTAATTTAGTATCGAAGTACAGATTTAGATTTTTAATTTGCATAATATGGCAGTTTTATACGCATGTTGCTAACACAAATCGTGTCGGATGAAAATACCCGTAATACCAAATTTGACTGGTACTCCAAGCAACATACTATCACGTATTTTCCCTTGTGGCTACGTTTTTTTCTTTTTTCCTAGACCGACATGGAAGAAGAGGACTAGAAACTTATAAATCTCTAATACGGCTAAACAAGTTACTAAGAGTCTTATCATTATATTTAACGGTACAATAAGTAATACTCGTAGTGCAGCACTCGGCGCTAATATTACTCGGCTCTGTAGATTAGCCGCCATGATGAGACTTTATTGCGCGGCAGTGTAAGCGGAAAACTGTTATTGTGTTTTTAATGTTCTGAATCTGAACCAACAATCTATGTAATTAACACAATAATATCATCTTTGGTTTATGTTTTTAGAGATAGCCAAAATTCTTATTTATAAACTTGTGTCTTAATAACAAATTTCCAATAAACACTGTTGATTGATATTGGCGCTCAACCGCAATTTTATGTTATTTTAGCGTCACTTTCACAAGTAAGACGAATCTAAGAACACCTCTCAAGCTATGCTCCAGTCTTTTGGGCTACAGAGTCTACCAAAGAAATATCTTTTAATATCTTGAAAATGTTATCCCGTCTTCTGGTGCAGTTAGATAAACTTCTAGTAAACTTAAATTTGCCTATGGTTTCCGGAAGAGTAGAATAGGACCACTCCAAGTCTTCCCAAGGATGACGTAAGTAAGAGGCGACTTAGGAAATACAAGCTAAACAAAGCTCATAAACATCAATGAGACCTCTCCAACCAGTCTGGCCAGCGAAGAGAGTGTAGGCCAAATCTTCTGTCTGCTCTGGCCAAGTATGGCTCCGGTAGTACAGAGTGGGTCATGCTCCTGCAGTGGAGACTAAAAAGACCTGATGATGATGATGAAACTAAAAATACTTTTACATCGTTCGCTTCAACACATGATAAAATTATCAAACTAGATAGCATGGGTTGGGTTCAATTGCGAGACTTATTAAGAAAATCTTGAAAAACGTGATACATTTTCCGCATATTTCAAGGTAAAGAAATTTAGCAGAACCGAGGATTTCTTTGCGGCACATCACTATGATCGGTTGTCATACACTATGTCAGACGATCGGCTACCGAAAAATCGAAAACCAATTTAGCCACTTCCAAAAAAAACATGGTCATATTTCGCTATAAAACTCCGTACAAAAACCTTTACGCCGCATTTTTATGCTCGTTTGATTTTTGCGAACAGCAAAGGAAGCTACGTCCGCAGCCGGCACTCTGTACAATTTTTTTACCTTTTACCCGTTTTTCTTCTACGAAATTTCACAGTTTTCGGGCAAAAATAGCGCGCCGTGCGAATGCTGATCTGGAAATCTAGAATGGCTACAAGTGTTATTTGAACTATTATAAATGTCAAGAACTTTAAATCATTAATCACATTAGGTAGTAGTCTAGTCAACAAGTTATTTTTAGGTCAAAACTTTTTCGTATTCTCCGAAAATTATGATTATGGTGTCATTTGATTCAGAATGGCATGTAATTATTTTTTGAGATAATTCAAGAGCCGCTCGCAAAAATTGCAAACGTTATAAAGAATTAAATGTAAAAAAATGAGTATAAAAGTATTTGATATTATTCATATTTGATAAAAGATTCAAAAAGAAGAGAAAATTTCCCAAAGAATAATCTCAACTCCGGAACCATAGAACTAATATTTATAATTTTCTCAGAGGATTGAAAGTACGCCCGGAAACGGATACTCTATTGCGAAAGCCACGCCCACTTCTTACCTTTTATAAATAAATATTATTTAAACTTATTAAATATGAAAATTAAGAACTAAAATAAATCAGGCAGACGCCTGAATATTTTCCCGGGTAGTTCATTGATATATCGAGTAGACACACGATATACACATAATGAACATAATTCCGCGGTTCATAAATTTTTATCGTGATTCATTAGTTATCCATTAGTTAATTAACAATTTTTTGTAGCACGAACAAACATAGCAAGTGCGATAATAGTAAAACTATTACTGAGAATTTCACACTCCGTACTAAAACTTGTACGCCACATTTTCTATACTCATACATATAACATTTTGCAGCCAGTATTCTCTCTGTACTATTTTTTTTACCTTTTAACCTTTAATGATTCAAATAATTTTCTCATTATACACTACAAAATAAATGTGTACCATAGCCACATTTTTAAACACACACCCTCTTATTATAAAACGAGGACTAACTTTAGTACCTGGTTTAAACCATTATCCGACCAATATAAGTCGACACTTACCACTATGACGTTTGGTCAACCGTCATTGTCAATTTGTTTTGGGTGGATAATGGTTTAAACCGGGTACTAAAGTTAGTCCTCGTTTTATAATAAGACTGAACATTAAACAAGAATATTAAGTAATATTTTAACCCCAATTTAAGAGAGAGTTATTATTAATTTCACACTTAGTCCTTGGTACCAAAGCTAAACACTTGTGTGGACCACCTACCCACACGCAAACGAAGAATGATATAAATAACTTAACACTACAAAATAAAAACTGTACTAACGCCACATTTTTTAACTCATTTGGTTTTAGCGAACAGGAAAGGAAACCACGTCGGCAGCTGGCATTCTGTACCCATTATTTCCTTTCTGCTTCTAAAATTTTTCACAGTTTTTGGGCAAGAATCGCGCGCCATGCAAATGCTGCTCTGGATATCCAGCGAGGCGTGTTGCTGCAGACTTTCAACGATGTGAAAACATTACACAAGGATATTGAGTAATATTTTTAACCCCAGCGTTTGAGAGGGGTGTTATAAATTTCACACTTCTGATATAATCATTTCAGTTCTTGGCATCAAAGCTTAATAGTAGTGTTGACCACTACACTACAAAATAAAACTGTACTAACGCCACACTTTTAAACTCATTTGGTTTTAGCGAACAGGAAAGGAAACCACGTCCACAACCGGCACTCTGTGCCTATTTTTTTACCTTTAACCCGTTTTGTTTCTACGAATTTTAACAGTTTTCGGGCGAAAATCGCGCGCCGTGCAAATGCTGATCTAGAAAACCATCGAGGCGCGTTGCCGCGGCCTTTTAACGATGCGGAAAAATTCAACAAGAATATTAAACCCCAACTTAAGAGATTATTATTAATTTCACACTTGGTACTTGGCAGCAAAGCTAAACACTAGAGTGGACCACTAACCCACACGCAAACAAAGAATGAAAATAATAATTTTCTCACTATACACTACAAAATAAAACTGTACTAACGCCACATTTTTAAACTCATTTGGTTTTAGCGAACAGGAAAGGAAACCACGTCCGCAACCGGACTCTGAGCCTTATTTTTTACCTTTTACCCGTTTTGTTTCTACGAATTTTAACAGTTTTCGGGCGAAAATCGCGCGCCGTGCGAATGCTGATCTAGAAAACCGGCGAGGCATGTTGCCGCGGACTTTTAACGATGCGATATATTTTTAACCCCAACCTAAGAGAGGTGTGTTATTAATTTCAGACTTATCTGACGTAATTATTTTAGTTTATATGGTATTAAAGCTAAATGCGTGTGGGTTAGTGGTCGTAACTAGTGTGTTGAATGATATAAATAATTTTCTCACTAAACATTACAAAATAAAAACTGTACTAATGCCACATTTAAAGTCATATAGGTTTTAACGAACAGGAAAGGAAACCACGACGGCATTCTGTTATTTTTTTACCTTTCACCCATTCGAATTTTTCACAGCTTTCGGACAAAAATCGCGCGCCATGCGAATTCTGATCTGAAAATCCAGCAAGGCGTGTTGCCGCGGCTTTTCAAAGATGTTAAAAAACGGTAAAGTGTACATTAGAGAGGTACATATCTAATTAACTTAGAAGAAAATAATTTTTGTTTTTTGAGTGTGAATATTTTTGTGCATAAGTATACTTTTGGTATGGTGTATAGCCTAGACGGCAGATGGATTTTAGTTGGAAAAATGTAGTTAGAACCAGAACGGGATACAGATTGCCCGCAGTAAAACTCAAACTCAAAGGCCCTCGATTAGTGGAGGCAGAAGCGTAAAAAACTACTGCGCCACATACCTATGTGGCGCAGTAGCTTTAACCACGGAGGCTTTTACCTACACTTCTGCTCAATGTTAATGATCTACTTCGGATGTCTAACTCAAACTATAAAGTGTAAAGACAGTTTGTATGTTTGTTTTCGTGTGTGTAAGGGGCCAACACGGGTCTATATTGGTTCCCCTATTTTTTTATAATCCGAATATAGTTTGGCGGACTATTCGTACAAAATTTTTTGGAACATTACGTTAGGCCTAATTTTTTTACGCTGCATATTTATTACCTAAATATTCATTTGATTTAATACTAAACTGTTGCATTTTTTAGAAAATTACAAGTTACTATAACCTTGTTTATATCTATAGAACTTTTCGTTTGGGACAAGGTAAAAAAAGAAAATTTAGGTACGTATCATATGAAGAGCATATAATGATAGATGTCCTAGGTCTTTAATTTCTAAGCAAAAATTGAAACAGGAAAATTGTACTTGAACGCAATTGGTATAATCTCATTTCGTTGTTCGATAAACAAACAACCAAATTAAAAAAAGAACAATTATCAGTCATCGAAGCCGTTTATCAAAAGGCAAAGGAAACTCGGCACCGCAGCCGCAAACGAAATAGGGAATAAAACAATTGACAGACGAGTAAACAGCGGTTGCATTCGATTACAAAGCCCGTCGCGCTGAAGGGTTAATTAAAACGTCCGTCGCTACGGGTTGAACTAGAAGGCTTACAAATAAGTTAGAAGCGAATTATCGGCTGCTCCCGCCCACCTGTGCTGCAAAATTATTCTCAATCGGTTTGTTTTAATTTATGGAGGGACACTGTTTGCAGAATTCTGTTTAAATCAATTCAAATTCTAAATAGATTAAAGTGCGTAGGCGTACTATGATAGTATAGTTTGGCTAGCTCCGTGGCGCAGCGGTCATCACGCCAGCCTGTGACACGAGAGTACCCGGTTCGATCCCCGGCCAGGTCAAGATGGAAAATAATCTTTTTCAGATTGGCCTGGGTCTATCTATAATGTAATTATAATGTTGTTTAATAATGTAATTATAATGTGTTTGGCCTGGGTCTTAGATGTTTATATATATATATATGTATTTGTTATAAAATATAGTATCGTTGAGTTAGTATCCCATAACACAAGTCTCGAACTTACTTTGGGGCTAGCTCAATCTGTGTGATTTGTCTGTATATATATTTATATGAGTTGTTTAAAAAATAGTGATGATTGAAATATTATTGTTAAAAAAGTGATATTTATAAATTTTAATATTATATTCATAGGAGCTTTCGCTACTTCATCAAGTCATTATTTGTGACATAAAATCTGTGACTTTTCTTATAAAAGTCACTTATCATCATTTCGTAAAATCGAATCAGAACTCAAGCGCGAACTCGTCAGATACTCATTTCTCTGGCTCACGTGAATTCGGGTTGAAACAGGTGGGGGCGGGCGGATGGGAGGTGGGGCGATTGAGGGTGGAGATCGCCAGCGAACATGAATGGGTACTGAATAAAAACACTAAGAGAGCAGAAGTGAAGCTTGTGTAAACTAACCTCTTCACTTCTCTACCTCTTAACATCAAAGACATTGTAATTAAAAAAATCCTAGTTACTTTGGCATCTGCGTTTTTTTTACTCTTGATTTTGTTAATCGAGCTGATGCAACATTTGATCTGAAGGTTTTGTATCGCTTTAAAAATAAAATTAGCTCTGTGAAATGGCAGTGGGCGGGTCAATTAGCGCGCAGAACCGATGGCCGATGGGGCAGAAGGGTTCTCGAATGTCCACCACGTACCGGCAAGCGCAGCGTCGGACACCCACCGACATGATGGTCAGATGACCTGACTAAGGACGCAGGAAGACGCGGTATGCAGGCCGCTTCCAATCGGTCGAATTGGAAATCCTAGGGGGAGGCCTATGTCCAGCAGTGGACTTCTTGCGGCTGATATAATGACGATGATGATGAAAAAAAAAAAAAAATGTGATTTTATTTGACCGAGTGTAATTTTTGTCAGAGTTACATTTTAGGTTGACACTAAGTTGTCGCTTTATTAGTCCTTATAGCCCTAAGGTGTTCTTAAACTTAACATCAAAGACTACAATCTACAATAAACTAACGATAAGCTTGTATGTTTATTTTAGTGCTAGTTAATTTCAGGCTGGATAGAATTAAAAAGATTATGTACGAATTAAGTTATCACAAGTTTGACAAACGCTGGCTAATATTCTTCGATGTGACTGCTTTGTCTTAATAGATAAAATCCCATTCATAATTTATCGACCCAGTTCTTAGCAAAGTCGACAATCATCATTTACGTATTCATCTCTATGTTTCATCAAAATCATATAATATCATCAAAAACGCGTATCTCTTCTTTAACCATATACATTTTATTTCTTTGCAGGGTTATGAAAATTGTTAAGATTGAGTTTTTTTTTGATGGAACGGGAAACTTATAGAATCAAACTTTTCCAGTAATTCAAGGACTATGTGATGTTCTTTCTGTCCTCACAGTATTTTGAGCCTGGGTAGCTATTGCTACGCCACGTGTTCTGGTTTTCATGTGTGGACGCACCGGTGGGCGCTATTAGATGCTTATTTTTAATGTCGGCTTTTAATGACCAGCTTCGTAATTACTCATTGGAGTATTTAAAAATTAATTGAGTGGATATAATGTGCCGGAACGCTGTGTATTGAAAACTCTAGGAGAATTCATGGAGAATCAGTATACGGATCATCTATATACATAAACATATATAAAAATCTCGTATCACGATGTTCGGGATAAACTCTGAAACTACCTGATTTTGATAGGATAGTTTTTATCTTTTTTTTCTTTTATTTATGGCTTTCACGCGTTACGTATTTAACCAGTATCAAGTATAAATGAGTTGTCCTGCGCTTTTTCTTAGTCTTGTTATCAATGAAACAATGGTGTAGTTCATTTCATTGATTCTACAGAGCCCCTGGCGACAATTCCCACGAAGCCACTGGCTTGATCACAGACGACGCAACGAGGCGAGGCGGATAACCACCAGCCCGCTAAGTAAATCTCACTACATCCGCACTGTGACAGTTTATTTTAGTTATTCCACACATTGTTCATAAACATGGGCATAAACGCCCACCAAATTACACCGATTTCACATTATAAAGTCCACTAGAAACAATTTACAAAACAATCCAAAACACAAGCCGTGCAGTCTGCCGAAATTCCCGCCTAGTTTTTATATTATACCAAAACGAAGTTCGCCGAAACAACAATTTTTTTTAATTTATTTACAAATAATTATATAGTAGCTTTAAAATTACAACTTTATAATTGGACTTATAAATAAAATGATAAACTCTATATAATATTTTAGATCTACGGGACTATACCACAGAAAATTTCTATTTCTGGAAGATGTGATGATCTTTGGTGTTAAGTCACAGTTTTTATCTCAGCGTATTCGTCGCTAAGGAAAACAACAGAATAGTGACAACACTATTTAGCATTTTGTACGCGTGATAAGATAGTTACTGTGGTCAGCAGCTTTGTTTATTAATATTTTCATTCTAAAGCCATTTACATAAATGGCTTTATAATAAAAAAATATATAAACTTTAAAGGCTATTTATGGTAATATTAGTTGTTTTAACTTTTCACACTTTTAAAGTTGACTTTTCCATCAATATTTACCCTAACTTGCAAAATTTGTATCTATCGATATCTAATTTTGAGTTTAATTATTTATTAGAATCTACTCTTCATGCAATGTTTAATTCTCTATTTCGTCTGCAGCTGTCGAGGCGAGTTTCCTTTGCCGTTTTATATACAGCTTCGATGAATTTGGATTGTTCTATTTTCAAATTGGCTGTTTGTTTATCGAACAACTAAATGAGATTAAAACAATTTCATTCCAATCCAATATTACTTTTTGAGGAGTTCTTGACGGGAATTTCGGCGGACTGCACGGTTTTTGTTTTAGATTTTTTTTGCAATTTGTTTCAAGTGGAGTTTATAATGTGAAGTCGGTGTAATTTAATATTATAGATGCCCATGTTTATGTAAAATGTGTGGAATTACTAAAATAAAGTGTCATGGTGCGTACGTATATGATCAAACCAGTAGATTCCAATTGTCGCCAGGTGCTCCGTCGAATTAGCGAAATGAATGACACCATCATTTCGTTGATACAAAAGAATAACTCAAAGATTAACTAGACACTGGCTAAAATAAGCTTCTGAATGAAGTTTAAGGGCCAAGTACAAGGAAAAAAAAACTTTTAATTTATATTTTGAATTGGTCTGGAGCTCTGGCGATCAGTATAACTTGACTTGGCGATTAGACATTAAATCTTTTAAAACACACCGCCATAGTCTCATTGATAAGAAGACTATGGAGGTGTTTTAAAAGATTTAAAATGTTACTATGCTATATACGAATATCAGAGTGACAAGTTGGAAAATCTGACATTTTGATAAATAATCGTAGTTTAAAATTATGTAGTAATATGACAAATCAATGTTATATTTGGGCAATATTTTAGGTAATTTCATAAAACATTGTAAACCTTAGTGGTGGAAAAGTACGGCCCATATAACAATGGTCACTCATTGGGAACTGTAATTTGTTCTGCTTCACACGCTATATAAAACCTATAATGAGAAAGAATATAATGTTTTGTTTGTTTCTACGATTGAGTAAATTGTATCTGGGTTATTGGGTAATTAACATAAATGTAGAAGATATTATATATTAATTGAGTGCGGTAGAAAAACAGTAACATAGGCACGACGTGACCGTGGAACGGTGGTCAAATATATCGATCTTTCACAGCTGCCTATTCCCACCCGCAAAATTTCTTTCATTCATGACTAGCTCCGTGGCGCAGCGGTCAACACGCCAGCCTGCGACACGGAGTGACCGGGTTCGATCCCCGGCCAGGTCAAGATGGAAAATGATCTTTTTCAGATTGGCCTGGGTCTTGGATGTGTATCTATATATGTATTTGTTATAAAATATAGTATCGTTGAGTTAGTATTCCATAACACAAGCCTCGAACTTACTTTGGGGCTAGCTCAATCTGTGTGATTTGTCCGTATATATTTATTTATTATTATTTATTTATTTATTATTCAGTTCTTTTGTGATATAATTGAGCCGAATAATCTTATATTACCTACCTTTGTATTGAATAGAGCTGTTTGTTTGTATGTCAATTGTTTCATTATAAGCGATTTCTTTATTCCGAATTGTGGCTATAGGAGACGAGTTTCCTTTAGCTAATTCAGAGCGGCTGAATAGACATGGTTTCCTTTGCCGTTTGATATACGGTTTCGATGATTGTTAGCGATAAATTGTTCTATTTTCAATTTAGCTTTGTGCTGTTTTGAAATTCAATTAAACGAGATTACCCAGTGTAATCTCGTTTAATTAAATTTCAATTTAAAAGATTACACTGCTGTACGATTTATGTTTTATACTTTGCTCTGGATCTTTTTATTTCAGTATCATTCTTTTCACTAGTGTCATGAAGTAATTGTCATTTGCAACATCATAGGAGAAAAGATAAAGTTCGTAAGGTTCTTCCTGATTATCTCAGATTTTTCTTTGAAAATTGAGATTAAGTAGAATTTAAATAGACAAATTGTTCAGTATCTTGCAAACCATTCAGAACCAGCATGATTGATTACAGAACTCATCTATGCTCTATTTCATTATATTTAGATTTTTTGTTAGTAATCGATAAACTCAAAAAATATTAAATCGATTCAAAAACCCGTTCTTCTCTAGGAACTGTAAAAAGCCAACATTATTAGCGGGTAATAAAGAATATTACACGCGGACAAAGTCTTGAAAAAAGCTAGTAAAAACTTAGTTAATTATCTCAAGCATATGATCATCAAATATATAATAAAGTTTCGTCATTGAACAATCCTTCATCTTGAAACGATTAAAGTGTAATTTAATAATAAGAGGGAAAAAATGCGTTGCGAATACCTTAATTCTTATATTAATAAGATAAGTGCCGAGATATTGTCACCAAAATAAATCATTGATGAACACTAAATTACTTTAGTAAAATAATACAGTGAAATAATTTTATACTAACCTATATAAGGTGTCTAGACTGAGTGCAAGGTTATTAAAACCAATGTCAAACCAAAGACACTAGTGCCAGCGACTTGTCAATGTCAAATTAAATGTAAAAGAGACATTTTCAGCAAACAAAATTGGTCGTGATACTCGCACTAGGGCTTATTAATACAACTTTTAAATGGACTACTTCTAACTGACAATAAAAAATGATTTGAAAACGCGGGTAAATTATTTATCTATACTAATAAAAAAACGAATTAATTATAATAACAGAAATTGCCGCGGACAAAGTCGCGGGCAACAGCTAGTTCTTAGATAAATGTTATATTTCTTAGGCTTTCTGTTTCACTATGCCTTTCTGTTTATTGGTCGTGTCACTGCTTGATTGTTAATTCAGAAGCTTTCTTCTTAAACCCTAAAATTACTTACTAGCGGCTTGGCTAATCGAAATATCGCATCTATCGCTACATAATACATACAAAATATCATTGACTTTATTGCGTTGTAAATTTACCTCATTTACAACGTAATAAAGTCAATGAAAAACTTGAACGTCACGCGTAATAAGACCTTTTACAAGCGAACATTCGGTCTCATTAAAAAAGAGCTAAAATTTTATTAAGTAATTTGATTGAACGACTGCGATCCACTGAGACCGCCGCCGTCCTTTACGTCATTTAGAAAGATTAAAAATGAAATCATTTCATATTTCCTCCATCTGTAATAAAATCATTATAATATTATCTTTTGAAATATAAATGTGAAAGTGACATTTTTAGAAGTTTGTTAGTTATAATTTGACAAGTAGTATGCCAAGAAAGATTTTTTTTTAATTTATGGAGGGACACTGTTTGCAGAATTCTGTTTAAATCAATTCAGATTCTAAATAGATTAAAGTGCGTAGGCGTACTATGATAGTATATTTGTGAGTTTGACTAGCTCCGTGGCGCAGCGGTCAACACGCCTGCCTGCGACACGGAGTGACCGGGTTCGATCCCCGGCCAGGTCAAGATGGAAAATGGTCTTTTTCAGATTGGCCTGGGTCTTGGATGTTTATCTATATATGTATTTGTTATAAAATATAGTATCGTTGAGTGAGTATCCCATAACACAAGTCTTGAACTTACTTTGGGGCTAGCTCAATCTGTGTGATTTGTCCGTATATATTTATTTATTTATTTTTATTTATTACGTACAGTCAGGGACAGAGATACCTGACCAGGCCCTCTACCTATCTTGAATTTTCTCTTAAACTATAAATAATATTAACATGAAAAACTATAATATTATCAAAACTTAATCAAGATATCATTTTAATATTAAACAAAACTTTACATGTATCTTAATAATAAATCATATATATATATTGATGATGTTTCCGCTAGCACTTTAAAAAATCCTCCTGAACATTTAATATCTCACATATATTTGCAAAATTGGGTGACCGCAAGTAGCGTAATAACATCTTGAGCTCCGTCGTGCTTCAGAAGGCACGTTAAGCCGTTGGCCCTGGCTGTCATCATTAATGGCAGTCGACACATCAAGCGCGAGAAATGCAGACAGAATGAATTTTCTATTGTTTTGCGGACCGATTGGACCGCTTGGGGGTTGAGAGGTCAAGCTATTTCAGATGCCTTTAGGCAGCTTGAAAAATTTGACACCAGTGTTGGCCACTTACACACACGAGAAACAAAAAAAAAACAAGCAAAACTTTGTGCAAAACCGCGGCGACTCGCTAGTAAAGATCATTAGTGAAAAATATAATAAAACCAAACATTGAAAACAATAAATAGGTGAATATCAGCGAATCAAATAACGATTTAGACATTAAAGGGTCAACAATGACGGACGCCCTTCAGCGGTACAAAGCCGAATCACCGTATCTCAGTAACTAGGGCAAAAATTGAGGTGGCCAGTTGCCATGGCAACCCTCCCATACTCCCCCTCCTATCCCCGCCCCGCGCGGAGGCTGTTGCTTCGCCTGACAGATTTCACTCTCAAATAGGTACTGTAAGGCGTCATTAATTGAATGGTTGGTTTAATATTCTATGGCATTGTGAACAGAAGGGATCCTGTTGACTATTATCGTGGTTTCTATTGTCTGTACGCTCAACAGGTATGTAATAAGATGTTATGTTAATGGAGCTAAGTAATACATATAAACATACATAATATCACGTCCTTTTCCCTTGCGGGGTAGACAGAGCCTAGGTCTATATGACCTGAAGGCCACGTTTAGCATGTTGGTGGGCTAAGGTAAAAAATGGAATCAAAATAGTGATGGGTTGCTAGCTGTATCGCCTATTAACAGGATTCCTAAGATTTTACCCATTCACTCGATCGGCTTTAACGATCTGCGCAGGAAAAGAAGCAGCTGGTTCAAGCAACTCATTCTCTATATATATATCTATATATAAATTTGCGAAATTTCATATTCGTCTGTCCGCGCAATTTTAACAGTTGTAAAAAGGGGTACAAAGTTTTACACATACATACATATTATCACGTATGTATCCCTTTCGGGGTAGACAGAGCCTAAGGCCATAAGAACCAAAGACCAAGATTAGCGTGTTGGCGTTTGGTTCTTATGTTAGCATTGTCATTAGATGACAGTCTTTAAAATATATCAGACTAGCTTTCGCCCGCGGCTCCGCCCGCTTCAATGTCGATCTCTTGGGGGACAGTACTTTTTCCCGGGATAAAATGTACCCTTTGTCCTTCTCCGTACCCCAGATAACGTTTATGTAAAATTTCATGATGATCTGTTCCGTAGTTACAACGTGAAGCGCAACAAACAAACTCACTTTCGCATTTATATATATTAGGATTATTTCGGCATTTTAAAATTTGGCACAAGTCTCGCCAATGATATATCAAAAAATGTCTGACTGAATCACTAGTGATTTACGTGTATTAAATGTATTTGAAACAGCATGCATGAGATTTCCTCATACGGCGGTAACACGAGTAAGCCCGATGCTCCTGGGAACAAAACTTTTTAATTCGCCTCTCTGTTTGAACTTATTCCGCGCTCTCCTTCGACGGCCAATAAAAACGATTTATTTGAGATTGGAACCGCTGGCTATTGGACGGCTATTGTACTTTGTAAGGTATCTGTCGTCTTTTTGTTGTTGTGTCATTGTTAGAGGACATGTTCTTATTACTTTTGTCTAACAATACAAGCCTGGCTGCCTTTTTCACCTATCAGTGGAAATATTTTCAGTGAGTTAACCTACCGGGGGCAATTGTTCAAATTGGCGCGATATATCTATCTCCCCAGTAACTCAGAAAGCATTTTAATCACACCAGTTATACTATTAGTCTCACCAGTTGTCATTGAATGACAATCTTTAAAAGATATCAGAATACTTCGGCATTTTTAAATGTGACACAAGTCTTGCCAATGATATATCAAAAAATGTCTGAATGGATCACTAGTGATTTACGTGTATTATACGTATTTGAAACAGCATGCATGAGATTTCCTCATACGGCGATAACACGAGTAAGCCCGATGCTCCTGGGAACGAAACTTTTTAATTCGCTGCCTCTCGGTTTTAGCTCATTCCGCGCTCTCCTTCGATGGCCAATAAAAACGATTCATTTGAGATTGGAACGACTGGCTATTGTACTTTGTAAGGTATCTGTTGTCTTTTTGTTGTTGTGTCATTGTTAGAGGACATGTTTTTATTGCTTTTCTCTACTTGGGCTTCCAATGTGACACAAGTCTCGCCATAATTGATGCAATTTATTTTAAATAAAGTGAGCTCTTCTAAACTTAAATATCAAAAAAGTCTGACTGGGTCACAAGTATTTTATGTGTATATATTTGAAATAGGTGCGTTAAATTTGCTAGAAATACATAATATTTCCTCATATCACGGTGGTAACACGAGTAAGCCTTCTCTCGGGAACTAAACTTTTTAATTCGTCGCCTTACTGTTTGAACTCATTCTGCGCTTTCCTTCGACGGTCAAAAAAAACGATTTATTTGAGATTCGAACGGCCGGCTATTGGACGGCTTTTAGACTCTGTAACGTAGCTATCGTCTTTTTGTTGTTATGTCATTGTTAGAGGACACGTTTATATTAGTATTAGTCAATATCAGGATGAAATACACACACTTAAATTAACAAAACTATAAAAATCAATGAACTTGATAACTAATATTTATGAATAAATGTTCCATTGGTCTGGGAAAAAGAAAAGAAAATATCGTAGGGTACCATCTGCTTTTCATTCCACGTAGATCATCGAAGCCTGCCAAGGGAATGGGCGAGGCGATGCGGGTAGTTCCTCATCACTATTTTGATTGTAAATATCAGTAAGAATCTTCGTGGTAAGAATATTATAAACATAAAAACTAAACATACATACATAAAAACTAAACCAAGTCATGTTAAAGAAGGAATGCTGTCATCAACTCATCACACGCCATAGCCGAGGATGACAACAAGAAAACGCTTTGATGAAGAGGATTGGGGCTCTAGTGACATCCACTAGAAAACCGCATTCACCTTAAACCACGAACAATATCTTAGCCATCCTAGACATTCCTGCCAGCATTATGAGTTGATAATAAAAAACACAATTTTTCTCTTTGTAAGTACAAGAAATTAAGAGTTAATGAGATGAGGACTTACTTCGAACTAATATAATTATTTAAGCGTTCCGTATCTCAAAGTACCTTGATTATCCCTCAGCCCCTTTCTCAGTAAGGATCTTTTTCTTCAGAACTTGCAAAGGTAATACGTAGAAATTTATACCTAATACTTTTTCTCAGCATATTTTCGATTCCCACCGGTAGCATACTTTGTTTAGTTGTTTCCAGTTTGGTTAGGGCATTGCAGGCTTGAATCACCTGATTGTCTGATAATAAAGATGATTCCGTGCTTCGGAAGGCACGTTAAGCCGGTGGTCCCAGCTGCCATCTGGTAGTCGTTAAAGGAACCACGTCAGAGGCCGAGAGGCGGTTCCGAAGAACTCTGACACCAGGGTGTGCATGGTCGATTGACCGTGTCACCTACTCGAAATGATGATGATGATGATGATTATGTATGTTAATTGTGTGTTATATTATATCATTGTACATCCAACAAGTCCCAAGTATTTCTATTTGGCATTATCAAAATGGCGCCATGAAAAATCAAGAAAAATGCCACCTAGGTTTTAGTGACACCTAACGCTGCCAAGTGTAGAACCCCGAGTCACCAACGATTACGAGGACTCTTTTAACGAGTTCCGATTCAATAAAGACAATGCAATCTCAAATTGCGGCGAGTCTCAAACAACTCGATATATTTTCGCCCGACTAAGGCGAAGCCAAAAGGAGGGCTATGATTTCGGCCGCTATGTTTGTTCGTTTGTTTCTCCGAAACTACTTAACATAAGTTGATAAATGATATACCGTAAGAAGCGTATTGGATATCTGGTCAAAGGCTATAGACGTCACAATAAATTCTAAATGTCGGTCATTAAAGTGCTTAAAGCCCGAAATCTAAAAGATATATTTTTTTGTCAATAAACACTTACCACTAGCTCTCACCCGCGGCTTCGCCCGCTTGTCGATCCCTCGGTAACAGTAAATTTTCCCGGGATAAAATGTACCCTATGTCCTTGTCCGTACCCCAGACAACGGATATTCAAAATGTCATGACGATCGGTGTCAGTAGATAGGGCTTGAAGGCATGACAAACAAACTTAATTTCGCATTTATAATTTTGGTTAGGATTAGGATTGTCATTTAAGAGTTCTAAATGTGCTTATAAACTCATTTTAATGCCTCACTCCTCAGGAAATATATATATATATCAAATTGTGTGTATTGTCTTTTGTGTGTGGCTCTAAATAAATTATTATTATCTATTTTTCATTTCTTTCAAATGCACGTACAGTGGTTTAAATCTTTTAACTTTATCTTATCGCTTAGAATAGTAGGATCGCTAGTAATAGAAGATTCGCCCACGTTCAGTTTCACCGGAATCAAAGGACGGTGGCTTGGAACCCGATCATAAACTTAGTTACAGATAGGAACTGAGCTAGGTTAGGAGTTCCAATAAATAAAGCTACAAACTCGATTCTAGATCAACGTGCTAGAAAGAAACAGTTCGAGTATTTTAAAGATCGGAGTGCTCGGGAAGAACTGTCGGGGAAACTGAGAAATAACTCAATACTATAAGATTGAATTTCTTCTTTCGAATACAAATCTTTTAAAATCCTTATCCTTACTTATATTATAAATGCGAAAGTGAGTTTGTTTGTTTGTTACGCTTTCACGCCGTAACTACTGAACCGATCATCATGAAATTTTGCATACAAGTTCTCTGGAGTACGGAGAAGGACATAGGCTACCTTTTATCCCGGGACAAAGTACTATTCCCGAGGGATCGACATTGACGCGGGTGAAGCCGCGGGCGAAAGCTAGTACAAGATAATTTAAAAAGTTGTACCAATGATGTTTGTAAATCGAGAATACGCTTATTTTCTTGGTAAAACCTTCGTCGCTATAATACTTTTGAAATTTTTTCTATCACTATTTCTTTTTTTTTTTATAATAAATGAGTTAAATCTTTTATAGCGAGGCCTTTTTACACGACTGCCTAAAACAAGAGTGTTACATTTTCATGTATGTTCGTATGTACATATGTAAGTTTCCTAATTCCACCATAAATTCTAAATACCTGCACAGATTTGTAATATGAGGCATTATAGAATCTTTGCCTTATCCCGAGTACCTAACATAGGCTATATTTTTTAACGGAACCATCATGTTTTTCATTTTTCTCTACTGTAAAAGCGAAAATATCTGTCAGAGTTTCTAAGTCCCAAACGACTTTCGATAAATTTCTACTTAGAAATGTTACTCGCTAGATTTTACGGGTAACTTGTAGACGGTGGCTATATAAAACTGGCCATAACTAACAGAGCTGGGTTCCGTACAGGGCTTCACTTAATAAATCTAGGAACTTGTTTCACGACCTTGCTTGGGAGATATAGTATCATTGATTGAATTTTAAAGTTAACGTTAGCTCCAATTAAATATATTAGATGTTCACCCTGGCTTTGCACGGGTTTTTATCATACACAATCGGTCAAGTCTTTCCCAAAATATGCTCTATATTTTAGTGAAGAACCGCATTAAAATTCGTTGTGTCAGTTAATAGATCTTAAGGTACATCAAAGGGATGGAAGGCAGTAGGTAATTATTTTATTTAATTTGTTATGATTATGATAAATTATAAGAAAACGTGACAGAGTTAAAATGGGAACCTACAATCATGCATTAGACTTAATTTTGTTAGTGTTAATGTTTTATTTAAAATAAAAGCAATGTAGATAATCGATGATCTACACATCGATATTACGATTGACTTTAAAAATAACAAATTTAGGTTTTATACATAAGTTAATTTTTACACATATGACATGAAATTTGTAAAAAACAATATTATTAAAATAAGAATTTGCGTATAATTGTATAATATAATTAAGATAAAACTCTCTTCAATATCAGTTGATCAGAATAAGAATTTGCGTATAATGTTTATTCTATTCAATATCAGTTGAGTAACTTGTTTAATAAATCAAATGGTCATTTTAATAAAATTAGTGCAATATTATAGTCAAATTTATATTAAAATATACATGTAAATTTTTAGGGTTACGTACCCAACGGGTTAAGACGGGACCCTATTAATTTCGCTCCGCTGTCCGTCTGTCTGTCTGTCTGTCAGTCTGTCCGTCTGTCACCAGGCTGTATCTCATGAACAGTGATAGTTAGATAGTTGAAATTTTCACACATGATGTATTTCTGTTGCCGCTATAACAACAAATACAAAAAATATCCTTACTTCCTTATCCTTACTATCCTTACTTAATATTATAAATGCGAAAGTGAGTTTGTTTGTTTGTTTGTTACGCTTTCACGCCGTAACTACTGAACCGATCATCATGAAATTTTGCATACAAGTTCTCTGGAGTAAGGAGAAGGACATAGGCTACCTTTTATCCCGAGAAAAAGTACTGTTCCCGAGGGATCGACATTGACGCGGGCGGAGCCGCGGGCGAAAGCTAGTAATATTATAAATGCGAAAGTGAGTCTGTTTGTTAGTTTATTTGTTTGTTTGTTTGTTACGCTTTCACGCCGTAACTACTGAACCGATCATCATAACATTTTGCATACAAGTGCTCTGGAGTACGGAGAAGGACATAGGCTACCTTTTATCCCGGGAAAAAATATTATTCCTGAGGGATCGACATTGACGCGGGCGGAGCCGCGGGCGAAAACTAGTACTAAAATAAATATTTAAGGGGGCTCCCATACAACAGATATGATTTTTTTTTTGCCGTTTTTATATATAACGGTACGAAACCCTTCATGCGCGAGTCCGACTCGCACTTGACCGCTTTTTTTTTTGTCATAAAGTCCTCCCCGATTCTAGTTTACTTATATCACCGCAATATTCATGTTAGTATTCATGGCTGGAAACAAGCTTGCATACATCGTCTTTTCGAGTAGGTGTCAAGGCCAATCGACCATGCACATCCTGGAGTCAGAGTTGGAGAAGTCATCGCCCTAGAGAAGCATACAACTTGCATACAAACAAAATATAAGCAAGCAAAACGATTGCGAACAATTTCACCGCTCAGTTGAAGTTAAAATAAATAACTGAATCATTCTGGGTATTCGAAGTAAGAAAAATAAAGACGCATCACAATAAATTACAAATTCGGACCAACAAACTGTATTTACTCTTATTAAATTAAGAAATAAAATATGGTGACAAAATGCCACGAGCGGGGTGTGAACCAGCTACCTTCGGTCACACTTTTTCGTGCATGTACCCGGCGTTCATCGATTTATGAGACGTTATCTCGTCTAAATCAAACCCTTGAATTTACCCGAGATAAGCACCAGGCGCGCCAAAGTCGCTCGCTTCTTTTATCTGGCGCCTTAAGTTTTAATTAATCGAATCGTCCCTGCGCTCCGTCTTTTATTTTCCCCTTTATATTTTCTCAGAAGTTCGAAAGTATGGAATAATTTGGATTCCAGATTGACTGAACGATGCCTGGTATAGAGACTCAATTGATGATCTTCGGATAACAGATGGATTTGTTAACAGTCCATCTATCTGATCTAAGCTGATACAAGAATCCTTACTATATACTATCCTAACTAATATTATAAATGCGAAAGTGAGTTTGTTTGTTTGTTTATTTGTTTGTTTGTTTGTTACGCGTTCACGTCGTTACTACTGAACCGAGCATCCTAACTAATATTATAAATGCGAAAGTGAGTTTGTTTGTTTGTTTGTTTGTTACGCTTTCACGCCGTGACTACTGAACCGATCATCATGAAATTTTGCATACAAGTTCTCTGGAGTACGGAGGAGGACATAGGCTACCTTTTATCCCGGGAAAAAGTACTAATCCCGAGGGATCGACATTGACGCGGGCGGAGCCGCGGGCGAAAGCTAGTAAGTAATAAAAGGAGAAAATATTTATAAAAGTAAGTAAACATGTTTAATTTTAATTTCTTAAGTACTACTTTCAATTCATCAAGTGTAGGCACTGCAGCGTAGCACACAAGAAAATGAAATAAAAAAAAAAGAATAAAATATTTTAGAAATAAAAACTTTTTTAGCGGCGTTGTGCCCTTTTTGTAGGCAAGGTTTCACTTCTGCCGGCACTCCCGGAGTGCATGGATTTTTTTATAGAATCGGTAAATAGAAAACGGTTTTATTCACGTTTTATTTGTCAGATTCACCGACTAGTTTCTGAAAATTAAAATGAATAAGTAATTTTTATTCAAAGTAAATAAATAAAATAAATAAATATATACGGACAAATCACACAGATTGAGCTAGCCCCAAAGTAAGTTCAAGACTTGTGTTATGGGATACTAACTCAACGATACTATATTTTATAACAAATACATATATAGATAAACATCCAAGACCCAGGCCAATCTGAAAAAGATCATTTTCCATCTTGACCTGGCCGGGGATCGAACCCGGTCACTCCGTGTCGCAGGCAGGCGTGTTGACCGCTGCGCCACGGAGCTAGTCAAATAGGAGCTAGTCAAAGTAGGATACATGTAGCTTTTTGAACGTCATAAGTTTCTGTTGTTTATTTTTCTTTCTTTTATGTTTTGTAAAATCGAAAAACTACTAGCGTTTCGGAATAACCACTGCTGAGAAGAATACGCCGAAAGAAACTCAGTCCAGTCTTTTCTTCTTTCTATTACAAAGAACATCATCGAGTGAGTGTTAAGAGCCCGCCATATGCCAGACGGCGTGGCGATACAAACGCGGATGGTCTAAACGTGTTGGCTACTTTAGATATTTTCGTTTTTTAGGAATATTCAAGGGTTATTCGAAAAAAAAAACATATGATGGCTGCCTTATCTGTAATGCAATAATAATCGAAAGTTTCAAGGTTAATTTAAATGTATTTGGGGAATAATGCTATATACCGAGTAAATTAGACGTGATTTGGAGGCAACTTTGCAATTTTTTTCTATCGAGCAAATTTAACGCAATCGTGTTTTTGAGTCATATAGTTACCAGAGTTTGTCCTGAACTTTGCTGCATTTTTATTTTAACTTGAGTATTTAATTATTATTGATATAACAGTCAATCATGCAAAGCAGTGTGAGGTAGTACGGGCCCTTAAGGGTGACAACACGATGGTTTTGCTTCCCTCAAAGCACTGGCCTCCCACAAGCACTTCGTAGCAGATCGAACTAGTCGGCAAATCCTTTAAATAAAAAGTAAGTAAAACCGTGGGTCTATAATAAAATCTCAAGAAATACTAGCTTTCACCCGCGGCTCCGCCCGCGTCAATGTCGATCCCTCGGGAAAAGTACTTTTCCCCGGGAACAAACGTAGACTATGTCCTTCTCCGTACCCCAGACAACGGGTATGCAAAATTTCATGACGTAAATAGGGCGTGAAGGCGTAACAAACAAACACATATTTACATTTATAATATTAGTTAGGAATACATGACTTCAGCCTGAATATAAATTTCCGTATATTTTGCACCGTGTCTGTTTGTCAATATCCCAAACTTATCTGGTAACAGGTCCACCAGCCGTGGGCAATTACACGCCAGCACTTAGCGACGGCTGACCTGGATTAAGCTGGACTGATAACGCAGATTTACATGTCTCTGAATACAGATTCACAATATATCTACTAGAATTTAAAACAAAATTACTTAATAAGCCTAAGTTTGAAGTTAATTTATTTTTAGTAGGCACAAAATATGGATTACATTGGACTTATTGCCTTAACTGCGTGGTCCAGTGGATAAGGCGTTTGCCTGTAGATCCGCGGGTCGTGGGTTTTGAATTGAATTCACTTCAAAAATCTCGAAACCAATTGCCAAAATTGTGTGACTCAGTTCAGTTCAGAATCCTACTGTAAATAAGTCAGTGGCGACTGAAATCGATATGAGGACTAGAAGCGAAACTAATCAACAGTAAAAGGTAACAGTCCGCTCGCGCGAATGCATCGATTGTAGTCTATGGCTCCGTGTTTATGGCCCATTCGAGCTGGCTTTGGTTTTATCTCTTAGTTAGACCTTCCACGCTGACAAACATACTATAAAAATGAAGAATGCACTATTCGCTCCGAGGTTCTACGAAGATTTTAAACTTAAATCAAACGAATAAGTAACTTTTGGATTAATGGCTTATAGTACATGCTACTCGGCAGGCTGTTTGGATTTCAACGGTACATCAAACGTCCAATTCTGCTGTGGCAATTAGAAAATATGGTGAAGTAACTCACATACATATAAAGATACATAAATGAACTAAAAGACAATACACGATTTTTAGTAGTCATGTAAAAATACGAGTAGAAGATGGCTCTGTCACTAATTTTGATTTCTTTGTATCATCCTATCCCTTTGGCATTGCGGTGGTTGACTATTTCTACTCCGTTTGGTAGAGAGACGAGATATTTAAGAATATAAGACCTTTTTTTTTATCGAACAACTAGCTGTTCTGCTCCGCTCGCGCTTTTGTTGATCCCGCTGAACTTTTTTCCGGGATAAATGATAATCCAGGTCCTATTTGTGAGCAAAATTTCGTCAAAATCCCTTCAGTCGTTTTAGCGTGATTGAACAACAAACATTCAAACATTTGTAATACTAGGATAGTATATGCTAGAGTACAACGATTTTCCTAGAGAAAGACCACCCAGAAAAAAAGCATATCAGTAAAAAAACTTTTTTAACCCAAAATATCTTTGAGATATTAAAGTTCACCAAGTCATAGTATTTCGTTCGGCCTAAATGGTGCTTTGAAAATACTACAGAGTAGTGTCGTCTCATTATTTAGCGTTTTGAAATCATGATGTGAAATCTGTGTTCTGTAGTTAGTATATCAAGTATTGCATCGGTAACAGCCTCGTTATAAAAGTTGTTATAAATTTAGATGGCAATCTTAATGGTTTATTCTGTTTAATTTTCGTACCTTTAAAATTATTTTATGACCAATTTGACCAAACTTTATCGATATCAAATTGAAAGTATCCTTAACAGTATTTTTCAGCTACAAGCTTACGTAGTCAAAAATAATTTTTCAAAATCTGCTTCTCATGCAAGTTCACTATTAGTTTAAAACATACTCGGGAGTCTATTTAATAAACTCCTTAGAAGTTATAGACACTAATGTCAGCTTAACAATTACAAACTTGTTTTACTTGCAATTAAAATATAGACTATAGTATGAAACTTCACAGAAAGTCAAAGTAAAAAAATAGTAAAATATTATAGAGATAAGATAATGTCAAACCTATCCTCTCCAAAGAAAAAAACACTGTCAAAGAGAATTCCTACAGACTTTATAACGACAATTTGTCGTTTCGGAACGCAAAGTCACAAAAGTATCATAAGGTCTAGCGACCGCTATTAAATCTCGGCTCAAAGAAATGCCAGTAAAGCGAAAAACTTCAGTATGATTCCGGCCAACGACAAAGGCGGCTATCGCTCGTAGACAGTCGTAGCCAAATGCTACGCCGTAGCGTTTACAGTAGAAATAATATCACAAGTGCCCGCTACGCCACAATAGAGTAATGTGGGAGCGAGACAGAAATATAAGACGTTACCAAGTGAGACACGTGCGGAGAATTATAAAATTGTTGTAATGGCTCTCGAGGATATCGTAGCGCTCGGAGCACGTACTACGGTTTACCGTAACTGTGTTCCTAGTTCACCTTCTTGTCGGCCATTTTACTTTATCGGACATGAGTACCAACCAATTTTAGGGTCCCGGAGTCAAATTGCTGAAACTTTTGTTTCACAGTTTTTAATTGAATCTCAACATTGTATATTTAATTTTCCTCCAAAATATATTGGCACAAACATTTTGTTCCAGTAGGAACGACGCGCGTTTATTTACATGTGTATGAATCGTTTGTTGTCGTTTGTAGCTTGCAATGGATTCTGTAGGTATCTTAACGTAAACGTTCTGCCGCGAGCTAAATTACACCGTTAACTACATTGAGTTGATATTACTTTGAATACCTTTGAGTATGACTTCTGTACTGTAAGTACTAGTATTTATTCTGTGGCTTAGGCAGAACATTATAATAGACGTATTTATCCCAATTTATATGAGATACTAGCAATGCCCGTGACTTCATTCGCGTACATTTTATGTTATGTTTGTATGGGAGCCTCGTCATAACATGACAGGAGAAAAAAAATAAGTAGCCTATCCTGTGTCCTGTACGCCTAAGTGTATATTTACCAAGTTTCATAAAATTCAGTTAATGCGTTTAAGAGTTATGCAGCAACCTACAGAAAAAAATCTAAAAATCCTCAATTTAGTTTCAGTATCATGTATAGAGCTTATAAACAGGATATCCCTGAAAGCAAAGTAACTTACTCTATGACCGACCCTTACAGATTTATTATTGAAATATTGATTAAGATCTGTTGCAATAAAAATTTACACGCGCTTGATTAGTTAGATTTGATTATTTAACTAGTGATACGCCCCGGCTTCGCATGGGTGCAATAAATTATACATATGAACATGAATCACTCTATCTATTAAAAAAACCCGCATCAAAATCCGTTGCGTAGTTTTAAAGATAAACATACATAAGGGCAGACAGCAGTAAGCGACTTTGTTTTATACTTTGTAGTGATGACGCAGCGGGCCAATTTGAGAACTCTAAAGAATAATTATAAAAGTTGTACAACTTCAAGTCTAAATGAACAACTAACAAGCTAACTCTTCCGCGCAACAATAGCGGAAGTTTTCAAATAACTAGAAATGTGGACTCGTCACCAGCATTTCATATTTTATGAGACTATTCATCGCCAAGTAGATATTTCTTACAGGCCACCTACATAATTTTGCATTATTATTTAAATGTTGACCCAGGTTTTTTTTATCTGTGAAAAAAAAAACATTGTTAATAATTTTTTATACAAAAAAAACAGACTTAAAAAAACTGCTAACTGCGATTGTGATGAAACTTAAATGATAGGTTAAAATTAATTTGAGGTGAAACCAAATTGATATGTTTTCTGTAAGGTACTAACAGTTAGGCAATTATTTATATTAAACACTGTACTAAAACAACACGCCGCACTGCCATACCGCACTGAAATTACTAATTAAAGACGGAAAGAATTGTTTGCATTAATAATATAATACATACCTTCTCTTCTAGATTTTTCTTATTCCTTGGTCTCCTTCTTTACAAATGGCTTAATAAAAAATTTGGTTTCTATCCTTGTTCTTTCGGTATGACGAAAAGAATACTGCAAGAAGCCCTTCTCAATATGTCGTATGAAGAAACAGAGGATTTATTTACAGTTTTAACATAAGTATTATGAACAATTTCACTATATTTAAATTTAATTTTTAACTTTGTATACAATGTTATTTTTCTTTTGTAATTGTTTATTTTGTAAGTTTATGTCTAGCAATTACTAAACCTAAGCTCAGGCAAAACTATGTTTACCTCTTTAATGTATGTTTATATTGTAATATTTTACCAACTAAGAAATTGAATAAAATATTTATTTATTGATTTATTTAAATTTCCGTAAGGGAAGGTCCTATATATCATCTGGTGGATGCTGGATGGGCTGAGATACACCTTTTAGGGAACGTTGAGGGTACATTTACCGCTGTAAAGTCACGGTCTTGGCTAGCTATTATTACTAGTTCACGGTTTTGCTTTAAAAACTATGAAGGATAAAATATATAAAGTTCCCTCAACTCGGATGAAGTATTAAGAAACTACGGAACTATTGCAATATAGGTCGACACGCGCTTGGCCGATTACATTTTATTATTTCACGCAGCGGGTTACTTTGAGAACTCTGGAAGAAAATTATAAAAGTTGCTTCAAGTTGGAGCCTAAAATAACAAGCCACGGCGGGAAGTTCCCAAACATCCAGGAATGAGGTCTCGATGCGATAATTTAAATTTTACGAGGCTTTTCGCGAGCAAATAGATACTCGTACTTTTTACAGGACGCTTTGATACTTTCACGTAGTTACTTTCTTGTTTCAATTACGACATATATACATCATCCTTTTCCTCTACAAGCAAGCATGAAGAAAAAGGACACGACACGACGGAAAAACTACGATGGTCACTTTTTCCCCATAATGTGAACCTTTTTATCTTATACCTTTAAACGAGCAATTCTGTATATATATAAATTTATTTCTATGATCTCGGAAACGGCTCTAACGATTTCACTGAAATTTGGTATATGGGGGTTTTCGGGGGTAAACAATTGATCTAGATTAGTCTTATGTCTGGGAAATCAATTTTTGATTTTCATGCGTTTTTCTTTTCACTCAGAATATGGTCGCTAATTTCATTCTACCGGCTACTGTCCGTCTGGTCCAGCGGCTTAAGACGGGGACGGTAAGAAACGTGTTACGGGTTCGACCCCGCTCGGTGACTTACTTTTTTTTTATATGTTTAATTTTATAGTATTCTTTTTTTTGGAATTTTTATTGTTTTTAGACAAGTTTAAAAATTGTAGTTAATGTTTGAGATAACAATATATATTTCTCATAAATATAGATTATAACCTAAACACCACCTTATTACAAATAGTAGGCAACGGAAACCACCTATCGGCAGGTAGGCCTTAAATCTGTTATTTTAGAATATATATTTTTGAAATACCTAATCCTAGTCTGAAAATTTTGTATAGTTGCAAACGAAAAATCAGGTTTGTTAAACAAGTAAACAAAGAAATAAAATATTGAAAACTAGTTTTCGCATGCGGCTCCGCCCGCGTCTATGTCGATCCTTCGGAAACAGTACTTATTCCCGGGATAAAATGTACCCTATGTCTTTCTCTACCCCAGATAAAGTGTATGCAAAATTTCATTATGACGGGTTCATTAGTATACGCTTTAAAGCGTAACAAACAAACTCATTTATAATATTAGTTAGGATAGGATAATATTAGTTAAAATTAGGATTCTTAGAATATTGATGGATTTTGCACCAAGTTTATTTCATTTAGCCCCTTTTTCTTACCCAAGCGTGTTGCCGGTTGCGGCCTCAGCTGTAATGCTTCAGGGCCGCTTAAACGTACTAATTTGTTTCATATCCTTACTTACTTACTTACTATCCTGGCTCAGCGACCTAAAGTGAGTCTTGGCCTCCAGCACAAGAGAACGCCAGCGCTTTCTGTCCTTTGCTAGCTCTTGCCAGTTGTCGCCAACTTGCAGCTCGCGCAGGTCCGCCGTCACAACGTCACTCCAGCGATACCTGGGACGGCCCACCGGCCTGCGACCGATCGGCCGGCCCAGGTATGCTCTCTTCACCCCCCAATCCTCCTCCATTCTTTCGACGTGGCCAAGCCAGCGAAGACGGTGTGCTTTAACTTCGCCCATAATGTTAGGCCCGCCCACTAGGTCTTGTACTTCGCCGTTGCTTCTCCTTCTCCAAATACCATCCTCTCCTTTCACTGGTCCCAGGATCTTACGAAGTACCTTTCTTTCCGCTACGAGCAGCCTTCTTTCCTCTTTTAAAGTTAGCGTCCACGCCTCACTACCATACATTAGTATAGGACGGATGATCGTCTTATAGATCCGTAATTTAGTTTTTCTGCTAAGAAGTTTGGACGTCAGCACCTTATGTAAGGCTGCACTACATCGTAGGGCATTTTGAATGCGGATGTTAATTTCGTCTTCTCTCGTGTTTGTGTCTGTAACCGTGCATCCTAGGTACTTAAACTTCGATACTCCCTTAAAAACAGTACCATCCACATGGAGATCCTCTCGCTTAACTCGCGTGTTCTTATACCGCTTCATGTGAAGATATTCCGTTTTTTCTTTATTGATCCTGAGGCCAACCTTTGCAGCTTCTATTTCCAGGACCTTTACGGACTTTTGAACGTCTTCGCGGTTTTCCCCTAACAGAGCAAGGTCGTCTGCATAACCTATCACCTTATGACTCCCATTTAGTTTAGTTTGTTATCTTTGTGTGTTTAGATTCTTATCTCCTCAGCAATACATACGAAAGAATTTTGTATGCTGTGGGTAGCAACGCAATTCCCCGATAGTTAGCGCACCTCTTCTTGCATCCTTTTTTGTGAATAGGACATATGACTCCAATATTCCATTCCTGGGGTTGCTGTTCTGTTTCCCATATCTGCTGAATTAGTTCGTAGAACTTGGAATGAAGAGCTTTTCCGCCTTGATTCCACAACTCAGAAGGTAAACCGGCTATTCCCGGGGCTTTGTTGTTTTTGAGGGTGTTGATAGCTTTATGAACCTCCTCAAATGTAGGCAG
The DNA here is from genome assembly GCA_947532085.1 of Elegia similella. Classification (NCBI taxonomy): domain Eukaryota; kingdom Metazoa; phylum Arthropoda; class Insecta; order Lepidoptera; family Pyralidae; genus Elegia; species Elegia similella. The sequence continues at coordinate 4,509,564 of OX383926.1, read as the reverse complement.
TTCTACATCCTGGTTGCAGACATTTATCTCTGCGAGTATACCAGTCTGGATGGGTTCACAATTTAGTAGCTCCTCAAAATAATTGCGCCACATACCCTTTTTTTCCTCATCCGAAGTCACTAAATCGCCATTTTCTTTCTGCAAGATTTGTGTGTAGGGTTGATAGCCTTTCCTACATGACTTAAGTTCTTGATAGAATTTTCTTGAGTGGTTTGACCGTATCAGTGTTTCCATATTCATTACTATGCCATCCAGGTGCTGTCTCTTCGCTCTCTTGATGGTTTTTCTAGCATCTGCCTGTCTTGGCGTATAACAGTCCTTCCACATAATGTCCTGTTCTGCACGGATCTTAAGCTCTCTTCTTTCTTCTACCACCTTCTCACATTCATCATTCCACCATTTCTGTTTTTTATGTCTGACTTTGGGTCCCAATATTTGGAAAGCTACATCTTTCATCTACAACTAAATCTTTGAATCTGTTACTAATTTCTATTTGGAACTTTTCTTTAAGCTGGACATTTTTTAGATTATCTTTATTTATTTTACTATATTTATTACTAAATTTACATCTTTTCTTAACTTTAATTCTCAATTTTAACTTAACGCCTACCATATAGTGGTCGCTGTCGCAGTCTGCACCTCTAAAAGTTCTTATATCTTGGATGGAGCTTTTATGTCTTTTGTCTATTATAACATGATCAATCTGATTCACCGTATGACCATCGGGAGATGTCCACGTACCCTTGTATATATCTTTATGTGGGAACATTGTGCTTTTTATTACCATAGATTTAGACGATGCAAAACTTATCAATCTTAGTCCATTGTCGTTTGATTCAGCATGTTTGCTGTGTCTTCCTATTGTTGGCACAAATATTTCCTCGCGTCCAACTTGGGCGTTAAGGTCGCCTAGTAATATTTTAACGTCGAAACTCGAAAGTTGGTCATATACAGTTTCTAGATATTCATAGAAGTCATCCTTAACATCATCTTCAGCCACATTCGTTGGGGCATAAGCATTGACTAAGGATATGTTGTAGAATCTACCCCTTATGCGGAGCACGCTTATTCTGTCAGAAACTGCAGCAAAACGAATCACGCTACTTAGGATATCTTTTTTCACGAAAAAACCAGTTCCATACATGTGTTGGTCAGAGTCGCTTCCACTATAAAATAGTATAGAGTCCCTATCAACATCGCACTCATCAATCATATCCTTACTAATATTATAAATGCGAAAGTGAGTTTGTTTGTTTGTTTGTTACGCTTTCACGCCGTAACTACTTAACCGATCATTTTGAAATTTTGAATACAAGTTCTCTCGAGTTCGGAGAAGGACATAGGCTACCTTTTATCCCGAGATACTTTTTCTCGGGATAAAAGGTAGCCTATGTCCTTCTCGATTCTATTCCCGAGGGATCGACATTGATGGAGCTTGTTAGACTGGGACTGAAGGACAGGATCTGGGCAGCCAAGACAGCTCTCAAGGGGTCTGGGGTCACAGTCTCGGAGTTCCTAACGAAGGTGCGACATGACGCTTTTATGGCAGCGCGTCAGGCCTTCGGTATTAACAAGTGCTGGACCCGTGATGGTGGTGTGTTTGTCTTAGGAGCAGATGGACATAAACATCGTGTCTTTTCTTGCGTTGAGGTCGACCAACTCCGTAGTGCAACTTCTGCGGCCCCTGCAGGGGCCCTAACGCAGCAGACCGGTGCGACAGTGCCGAAGACTGTGGCTGCGGCAGCCACTGTCCCCGCAAGTGGGCGTCCCAAGAGAGGAAAAAAGTGAAAATCCAAGTACAAAACAGTTTGGTAACTTGTTATTTTTCAATTTTTGTTTCCCTACATGTTATGTTTGGTACCCTTCATAGACTTAAAAAATTGCGTCTTTACTTCTATGGTACCCTTTAATATGTTATTAGTTTTGTTTTTTGATCGAATACCCCACATTAACTTTTTTATACAATAAGCAGGTACGCTGTCTTGTTCACGTCTTGTTTTGTCCAATGACATAAAATTACTTACTTTGCTGTCACCTGTCATCTGTCAAACGTCAAACTTTTTTTTTTTTTTCTTTCTTACTAGGGCACAGAAATCTTTGTTTAATGCCTTGTTATTTGCATTTGTAACTTAATTTTCCGTTTTCTTCAATTTCTGTTGAAGCAATATTGTTATGGTAAAATAAGTTTATTGAATTAATTGTTTTGAAGACTTGCTTCGTTTTCCACAATTGTATTTGTATTCATGGTTCCTCAACTGGCGGGTGGATTGCTTAGACGATTTACCTAAGTATAATATAACTATTATTTATATACATAATTTTTTTTTTTTTTTGTTTAGTGATATTAATTCATAAAGTATTTAATTGTATAATATATATTAACTTAAAATTTGTAATGAGCATTGCTGCGCATGATGATAGCTTTGTATCCGTAATTTCAGATGATGACAGCTTCCACTCTCTTCCTACCCCACTTAATGAAATAATCCATCAAACCTTCTCCGAACATTCTAAGTGTTTCAATGTCATACATATTAATGCGCAGAGCATTCCAGGACACTATCCAGAACTACTTACTACCTTTGACAGTAAAAATATCCACGCCATACTTGTCTCCGAATCCTGGCTATCGCCCGTTCTTCCCTCTACTTCTTACTCATTACCTGGCTTCCAACTCATTCGCAACGACCGTATTGGTAAGGGAGGTGGTGGTGTTGCCATTTACCTCCGATCTCATATTTCATACAAAGTTGTTTGTTCATCTCAATCTAATAATCCTTCAAATGAAGCCGAGTATATTTTTATTGAGGTCACCCTTAACCATTCTCGAGTTCTTTTAGGAGTTTTCTACAGTCCATATGATACCATAAACTACTTCTCGCACCTTGAAAATCTTCTTGAAGATCTTACTCCATCTTTCGATCAGACTATTATTATGGGTGACTTCAATACTTGCCTACTGAAAGGCGATTACCGTACACACGCACTTCGTTCTCTTGTCGACGCTTGTAATCTTTCGATTCTTCCACTTCTTCAACCTACTCATTTCTTTCCTAATTGTAAGCCAACCCTCATTGATCATATCCTTGTCTCCTCACCAGATTTAGTTGCCAATCACGGACAACACAATGCTGATTTATTTTCTTATCACCACCTTATTTTTCTTTCCTTTAAACTTCGCCCTCCTAAAGCTAGATCCAAAATTCTCCTTCAGCGAAATTTTAGCTCTATGAATATTGACCTCCTTCGTCAAGATGCAGGGAATTATGACTGGAACTCTGTTACCAAACAGACTTCAGTTGATGACCAGGTTGAGTTATTTAATAAGATGCTGATTGACCTGTATGATAAACATGCTCCTGTCCGACCGGTTAAATTTAAACATCTTCCGGCTCCTTGGCTTACCGACGACATAAAAGCTGCAATACATAAAAAGAATAAACTTAAGGCAAAATTCAAATCCAACCCTGAAAAATTTCGAGTACGATATTGTGAAGCACGTAATTCCAGCAATAGGACGTGCAGGGAAGCACAGCGTGACCACATTCACAAATCCGTTGAAAATGGCGACCCGGCCAAAGTCTGGAAATTTCTAAAGTCACTTGGGGTCGGAAAAAAGAATATGAGTAGTCCCTTAGACGTTAATTTTGATGAGCTTAATAAGCATTTCTCCTCTTCCTCTTCATTTGGTGGCAATTACAAAACGAATACTTTAAACCACCTCGCTTCAATTCCGACTCCCGACTATCCTTCATTTTCGTTTTCTCCAGTCACTGCTAGTGATGTTTATAAGTGTCTGCAGTCGGTAACTTCGAACGCCGTTGGAACGGATGACATAAGTCGTAATATGATCTTGCCTATCCTTGACATCATTCTTCCTACCATTACTTCTATCTTGAATTATTCCCTTTCAAACAATAAATTTCCGTCTGCCTGGAAATCTGCAAACGTTACTCCGCTGCCAAAAAAACCAAATCCTTCTTCGTTCTCGGATTTTCGTCCTATCTCCATACTTCCTTTCCTTTCTAAAGTCCTTGAACGTTTGGTTCAAATCCAGCTCAACTCCTTTCTCAATAAGAATAACCTACTTAATCCTTTCCAATCCGGCTTCCGTGCAGGTCATAGTACGACTACCGCGTTAGTTAAAATCACCGACGACATTCGTCATGGGATGGACAATCATCAGTTGACTGTCATGTCTCTCCTCGACTTTAGCAACGCTTTCAATACCGTAGACTTCGACGTGCTTCTGGGTATGATGCGGACACTGAACATATCTCCTTCAGTTATAGACTGGTTCGACTCATATCTTCATGGACGCCGGCAACGAGTTCGGATGGAAAATCATTTTTCATCTTGGTGTCACACTACTTCCGGCGTCCCACAAGGTGGTGTGCTATCTCCATTACTTTTTGCTTTGTTCATTAACTCCATTACTTTTCAACTCTGTACTTCCTATCATCTCTATGCTGATGACTTACAAATATACTGTCATACGTCTTTTGATGACCTGCCCAATGGGATTAGTATTATCAACAAAGATCTGTGCCGTATTTCGGAATGGGCTAGATCTCATGGGCTCATTATTAACCCAAAGAAAACCCAAGCAATTATCATAGGTAGTCCTTGGCTTATATCGAGAATTGACTGGTCTACTATTCCTCCCATTACTTTTAATAATGTCGTAATAGAATTTAGTGAGAAGGTAAAGAATCTGGGTGTCATGTTAGACAGAACTTTATCATGGTCCCATCAAATAACTGAAGTTAGCAAGAAACTATTCGGTGCTGCAGGATCCCTTAAAAGACTTAGGAATTTCCTTCCTACAAAGACTAAAATTTCGCTCTCCCAATCTTTACTCCTTTCCATACTTGATTATGCCGACACATGTTATTTGGACCTCACTGAAGAGCAATTAAATAAACTTGAGCGCCTACAAAACCTTTGTATTAGATTCATATTTGGTTTACGCAAATATGATCATGTCTCTAACTTTCGCGCCCAACTCAAGTGGCTCCCCATTAGGCTTCGTCGTAATTATCACATCCTCTCCCTTCTGTATACGATACTCTTTATCCCCTCTTCTCCGAATTATCTAAAAGAGCGTTTCACTTTTCTCGGTGAGGTCTCTAATCGACACCTGCGCAGTTCCTCTACCTTTCGCCTTAAAATACCTACTCATTCAACAAAATATTATTCAAAATCCTTCTCCGTACAAGCTGTAAGACTTTGGAACTCTTTGCCCCATGAAATTCACACTGCTCAAACTTTGTCAAGCTTTAAGAATCGCTTAAAAGCTCATTATCTTTCTCTGTTATAATGGTAATAATCGTTTAATTTAATTAGTGGAATTTTATTTAACTGAGATTAGCTGCTCATCATGTTTTCCTTTTATTCATATTGTATTGTTATTTGTGTAAGTATATTGTATAAGATATGTAGTAATGGTTATGTATCTTATTATATTTTTATTTATGTAATGTTTATGTATTTATTAATTTTCTGCGCCGCCAATATTTCTACCGCTTACATCTCCTTCTACCCAAAGGTTGGCTGGAAGAGATTGCCTAGCAATAAGTCCGCCTTTGTAGCATGATTTGTTTTAAATGTTCTCTTGTTTTTTTCTGTTTATTATTTATGGTGCAATAAAGAATAATTGTATTGTATTGTATTGTATTGACGCGGGCGGAGCCGCGAGCGAAAACTAGTACAACTATAATTTCACTTCCTTTATTGAGGTACCGCAGGAGGCCCCCTGTTTTCAAAACAGGAGGTTGACTCAGGCCCCAATGGTGTTTGCAATGGCAATACCGATCAGTCACTCACTGTTCGTTTATAGTCTGCCGTCTAGTAATAGCATCCCCTCCCCCACCCCCGCCCCCTATCAATTACGCATCCGATTAATTCCAGCTCGGAGCTATGTGCATTGATAACTTAGGCTGTATGCTAATACGAGGCTGCACGTTTTTGCAAGGCTATCTACAGATTACAGAGAAAAGTCGTTAAGTCGTTGGTCCTGGCTATCGCTGATGGCAGTCGTTTAGCCACTACGTGCTAGCGGAATGTATCTTTAACGATTGTAGTATTAGTTGGGTATGGCGTCAGGTTTTTCTCTTAATACTTGACTAATAGTTTGTTTATGTAAGATAGTTTATTATGAACCTTAGATTGGAATATGTTTCAACTATCCCTTCATCATCATTTCGAGTAGGTGTCACGGTCAATCGACCATGCACACCCTGGTGTCAGAGTTCTTCGGAACCGCCTCTCGGACTTTGACGTGGTTCCTTTAAAGACTACCAGATGGCAGCCGGGACCACCGGCTTGACGTGCCTTCCGAAGCACGGAATCATCTTTATTATCAGACAATCAGGTGATTCAAACCTGCAATGTCCTAACCAAACTGAAAGCAACTAAACAAAGTATGCTTCCCGTGGGAATTGAACCCACGAACCCCGGGTCTACAGGCAAACGCCTTAACCACTGGACCATGGAGGCAGTTTATATCCCTTAATGTCTACTATCATTATTTTTGTATTAGAATATACTTTCTTACAGTATCAGTGTTTATGATCAACTGACAGAGTATCCCAGTAGTGTCCTCCTGGTAATAGAACACCCACACTAAACCATACCGCTCGCTTGTTCCGATACCACTGGTTTTTACTAATTGCGCGCCGTATACAAAATTTGGGCAAGGAATGTTTCTAAATAGATATCTCAAAAACTAGTTGCAAATAAAGGCTATCCCATATCTCCTACTTCCTGTGATCTCAGAACAACTGGTTTTTGCAAATTGCGCGCCGTATGCAAAGTTGAGGCAAAGGAGAACGTTCTAGATGCAAATTATGCTGAATTCCGGAAAACTGCCACTGCATTTAGCGGAATGGGGTGTGATTTGATAATCTAATAGCTTATTTTAGACCAACTTTTCTGGTTTAACTTTTGTTATACTAACAGTATCAGTGTTATTATAAAGTTGAGCGGTATCAAACTAGGCTGGAGTTCACGTAGTGTTTTAACGGCTTTTGCGACTTTGCCAACTATTTGAATGCTCTTAAATGAAGACATTTTTGTTAGCGGCGTATGTTTTTGTCCATAGGACCTGCTGCAATGCATCGCAATGCTTTATATGATTACTAGCTTTCGCCCGCGGCTCCGCCCGCGTCAATGTGGATCCCTCGGGAATAGTACTTTTTCCCGGGATAAAAGGTAGCCTATGTCCTTCTCCGTACTCCAGAGAACTTGTATGCAAAATTTCATGCTGATCGGTTCAGTAGATACGGCGTGAAAGCGTAACAAACAAACAAACTCACTTTCGCATTTATAATATTAGTTAGGATTAGGATGTTTAGTTCAAAAAATAAAATTTACTTAAAATATAATTTCTCTGATATTTAAGAGCTAGATTCTTGTCGTTGTCATGTTGAAAAACAAGGGGGGAATGGGGTAAAGCTGAGCCACCAAGAAGCCATGTGCTGATCTCAAACTCTCATGGGGGCCCAAAGTAAACTCATTGAATGGGGCCATTCAATGAGTTTACTTTGGGCCCCCGATGGTATAGCCAAGCACGGAGCAGATATAGAGTGGAGACGGCGTAAGCTACTGTGCACTGTGATTCCAACTAGGTCCTGACGTCATCACGTTAACATCGAGAGTAGGCGTGGCCTATTAGTCTGCTGTTGTAGCTGTCAATGTTCGTACTTGGTTCGTTCTGTGCACACAGTGAGATTTTCGGACTTTTCTTGTTTTTTACGAAGAAAATCATGAAGTGTTGTATTATATCATGTAAAAACTACTCCGATAAACGTTCAGATGCTATGGTAGGAATCACATTTCATTTGTAAGTATTTTAATTCGTAATTTACTTAAATTATTCTAGAAGAATCTTTTGGCGACGTTCCGTGCTACTCATCGTTAGATGGCACCACTTTGCGTAATGGGACGTAAGAACTATAAAAATATATTAAAGCTAATTATCGTAATAACTAATAACCATAAGTACTGAAATTTGTTCTAAATTTATACCTAAAAACTTTTACCTTGACAAAAGATTTTGTTTATGTAGTTTCATAATTCTCTTTTAGTAGCAGTAGGTGTTAGGGACATCTAGTGACGGATAGATAAACTAAAAAGAAAGATCAACATCGAACTTATTAAGTAGTTGGGCTATTCGCCGCTAGATGGATATAAAGGAGGGAGTGAGACACAGAGCAAGTAGAGTGAGACAGATAATACTCCCCTCACCCCCTGTAAGTGCCACGCATTGTTTCATAGAAAATATTCCTTAGGGCAACTCCTCTCTATATCTGCTCCGTGTAGCCAAGCCACTTTTCTGAATCCGGGCCCTTTCACTAAAAGGTCACACACCTAAACCACTGAGCCACTACCGCTTAAAAGAATACGTAATTTTAAAATACCAAGACCCTACAAAATCCTTTCGTATATTTTTATTACAAGCTAAATTTGATTAAGGAAATATATTTTTTTTACTTTTAAAATGATAAGAGTAAGGATTATTAAAATTAAAAATATGTAATGAAAGGAACAGGTGGGATTCTAACCCACGTCTTTTAGGTTTACGCCCCAAGTGTGATCACATTTAGCTCTTAGAGAGGTGGGTTACAGTCCTACCGGTGGCCGAGATCTTTTACATCTCATATTTTCAATTTTAATAATATACCGAGCGTTGTAATCTATCTTTACTAATATTATAAAGCTAAAGAGTTTGTTTGTTTGTTTGAACGCCCTAATCTCAGGGACTACTGGTTCAAATTGGAAAATTCTTTTTGTGTTGGGTAGTCCATTTATTGAGGAAGGTTTTAGGTTATAAAACATCATGCTGCGACCAATAGGAGCAAAGCATTAATAAATAATGTTTTGAAAACAGGGGGGAAATTATTCATGTATACTAATTAATAACTAAATAATTGCCGCGGACGAAGTCGCCGGCAACAGCTAGTGCTATATAAAAACAATCTTTTATCTTAGTTAAAAAGTTAATTGAGCTTAAAAAGACAAGGCAATATTTCAAGCGTCAAACAAGAAGTAAAAGCGATATTTTGAAACTCGTTACGTACACAATTTAAGGAGGAGATAATTTGTTCGTAACATCCCAAGAATGTTAAGATCCCGCGGCGTGTGGCAACACCGGCGACTTGGGTGTATTAAATGAGTGCATGATTAATGAGGGCAACACCTGCGAGGGTGACAAAACATTCCAATTACAATTTTAATTTGTTTTACTCATAATTTTTTTTTAATCTATGGTTTTACTCCTTGGCTAGTCTAGGCGACAGTGTAATTGTTGTGTGAATTAATTTACATATATTTGCATGCGACTTTTTATTAAAATTATCCTTAACTGACAGCTCCGTGGCGCAGTGGTTAACACGCCAGCCTGCGACACGAGGGTGCCCGGGTTAGATCCCCGGCCAGGTCAAGATGGAAAATTATCTTTTCAGATTGGCCTGGGTCTTGGATGTTTATCTATATATGTATTTTTTATATAATATAGTATCGTTGAGTTAGTATCTCATAACACAAGTCTCGAACTTACTTTTGAGCTAGCTCAATCTGTGTGATTTGTCCGTATATATTTATACATTAATTAGTTTTGTATTAAAATCATCATCATCTCTTGGAAGCGGCCTGCATCCAGCGTCTTCCTACGACCTTAGTCAGGTCCCCCGACCACCTGGCCGGTGGGTGTCCAACGCTGCTCATGCCGGTACGTGATCGCCATTCGAGAACCTTTCTGCCCCATCGGCCATCGGATCTACGCGCTATGTTTTTTTTTACTAAATGTTGGATTAGGCATTTGTCTCCCATCTCACCTGATGTGACCCGCACACTGCCACTTCAAAGAGCTAATGTCAGTTAACTTCGTTCTTCTACGAATCCCCTCGTTTCTGATTCGATCTCGCAAAGAAATACCGATCATAGCGCTCTCCATACTCTTTGAGCGACCTTGAGCTTTCTTATGGGACCCATAGTAAGGGACCACGTTTCGGACCCGGAAGTCATCACTGGTAACACACATTGATTATAGACTTTCGATTCCCCCCGAGTTGCTACTTTCTTATCCCCAATCCTTCCGAGCAAGTAGCATCCCAAATAACTTTTGCCGTTCCCTCATCCCAATAAATTTCTTCCCTTCCCACGCTTAAAAGTGGTTTCGATGGGCAGCAGCGTCGAAACCGATATAAGCCAAATAAACTGTGCTCACCAACCTGTTTGCCAAGCGTGGTGAGTATAGCAAAAACCCACCATGTATTAAAATAGATTAACGTAATTTTAGAAACAAAGAAGAGAGTGTATGAAAATTTTTATTTTGTTAAAAAAATATTAAACGCTAGGTCAACACCAGCAAGACGTTAAATGTTGTATTTGGGAGTAGAGCTTACTCTGTGGTCAATATAACTTGTAATTTTAACAACTCTTATAAACTATATTTTATTCTATTTTATTACAAAACAAATTGAGTACATCAATAATATAGTCAATAAAATCAATCATCGAATATATTTTTGTCAATTAAAGATTTATAAAGTCAAAAAAGGTATGTGCATTTTCGTGCTTCTGCCTAGAAGTTATTTCGTTTATCTTTCATTTCTTTGGCGTTTCAATTGCTGCGTTTGAACGCCTGTCTTCTGAGATAAAACGATCGTATCATTCAATCTCCGCTCCTTATATTGATAAACCTTGCAAAAAATATGATTGAACATTGAGCCAATTTACTTACTTCAGTTCAGTTCATTGGATAATACAGTTGAGATATTTTTTCTTTTATCAAGTTTTTTGTTAAGTTACGATATTTATTGATAGCCTTGAAGATGAGGAAATTTACTTGTTTGAGTTCTGTGTTAGTATAATGATGAAGTTATGTAATATTGTCAGAATTATACATACATACATACATAGTATCACGTCTTTTTCCCATGCTGGGGATCTTTTTCCCTTGTTACACTGACGGCCTGACCTGAAGGCCACGTTTAGCATGTTGATGGACATTAGGTGGAAAACGGAATCAAAATAGTGATTGCTAGCCGCATCGCGTATTAACATGATTTCATAGATTTTGCCCATTCACTCGATCGGCTATTACGATCTGCGCCGAAAGAGAAGTAGCTGGTACATTAACCGTTTTTTCTTTTCTCCCAGACCAGCATGGAAGATACTCATACTCTTACTTATGACTTAGTAAACTTAAGAGTACCACCAAAATATTTATGTAAATGTTAATTAATTAGATGTCGTTTGTCAACAGCTGTCAGCGGCGTAAGGATAGCTGGCAGGTCTTAAATTTACTTCTAATTTAGAAGTCGTGATTTAGACATTCTAAATCACGACCGCCATAAATTTAAGAGATCACGTGAGGTTATCGATTTAAGTCCTTATCAATTTAGTGTTTGCGTTCTAAATCGTCTGTCTAAATCCTGACAAATCATCGCGAGGCTCACAATGGGAACTAAAGCATCTTCTTTGAACTCTAAATCTCCGGTCACAGTGAATTTGTAATGTCTAACGATTTTTTCTTCTTCAACTTTCCGTTTCACAAGTTGAACTTTTTTGAAGCTTTCCTATTTCAATAGAAAAGTTTTAGTTACACGCGAGTGTGCTATTTTTTGATCGTTAAGCTATGTCAGATGCCCTTAGACAGGTTGAGAAATCTGACACTAGTGTAAGTCTTTTTTTTGCTATCTACCACTATATTTGACCATAGTACAAGTCCCATATTTATGTGGCCGGTAAAAGAGCCGTGAAATTTAACCGTTAGTGCGAATTCGAATTACTGACTCGTAGTTTAAGTATCACTAAATTGGTTACTGCACATTTAAGTTTAGGTTGCGGTTTAATGTAACCGTATCTCTACATTTACTGTCCGACCGGGAAAGGACGTTAATGTGAGAGCAGCATTTTCTCTGCCGATGGACTTGGTAAAAATCAAATCAGTACCAATTCTGTAGAAACTCCCAGTGAACATTTGATTTATGAATCGTCATTGTCATCGTCATCAGGTGTTTATAGTCTTCACTACAGGACCACGACCCTCTCTGTTCCACTAGAGCCATACTTGGCCAGAGCAGCCAGAAGACTTGGCCTACACTCTCCACGCTGGCCAAACGGGTTGGAGAGGTCTCAGAGATGTTTATAAGCTTTGTTTAGCTTGTATTTCCGTAGTCGCCTTTTACGATCATCCACAGGAAGACTTGGAGTGGTCCTATTCTACTCTGCCGGATACCACACGGCGGGATTTGTGAATAGTAGCATAAAAATATAACTCTACCAAGACACCTGGTAACTTAATATAACATGTGATCTTATATACTAACTAGCTTTCGCCCGCGGCTCCGCCCGCGTCAATATTGATCCCTCGGGAACAGTAACACTAACACTTTTTCCCGGGATAAAATGTACCCTATGTGCTTCTCTGTATCCCAGATAATATGTATGCAAAATTTCATGATGCTCGGTAGTTACAACGTGAAAGCATAACAAACAAACTCACTTTCGCATTTATAATATTAGTTAGGATAATAACGGGTCACTCACGTGCAATTTTGTCGGGAGTGCCGACTATAGTTTCGGACTCGTCAAGAGCCCATTTTCAAGGCGAGTGCGAGACGCGCGGCGGGTCCCGAAAAGGAGTTCGGGAATTCCGAATAGCACGTGAGTGAGCCGTTATTAGTATATAATGTCTGTATCTCACGTTAGTTTCAATGATATAACATGTGATCTTCTCGTATGCACCGTTTTTCCGTGCTGGATAAGGCTAAAATATATTATAAATAAATATATATGGAAAAATCACACAGATAGAGTTAGCCCCAAGGTAAGTTTGAGACTTGTGTTATGGGATACTAACTCAACCAGGGTGCCTCTTCGAAAGCATAAATTTTTTAATTATAATTTATTTTGGCATAACTGTTTTGGCATAAAGTTTTTAAGCATAAAACATTCATAGCAAAGTGTTCTTAAGCATAACTTTAATTTAGTCCAATGTCCTTTATCATAATTTAAATAATCAGAAAAGAAAAGGCATAACTGTTGCATGACTAAAGATTTTAAAGTATAAAAAACTAAATGTATAAAAGACCTACACATAATAATAAAAACACACTAAAAGTTTAGAAAACATATTTTTATTATTAATTTTAATATAAATAAAAAATATAGTACCTGCTGAACCAAGCCGCTATTTCAGCTGTAAAAACAAAGAAAGACAAATAAAAATCTTGTGACAGAGCGCTATAGATAGGTTTAGGTTGCCCAAGCCGCACAACATATACACCTACTCACAAAAAGTAACAAGTTTAATATATTATTGCGACAAAAAAGTATTGTGACAGAGCGCTATAGATAGGTTAAGGTTGCGGCGGGGTGGCCCTTGGGCCACCCCAAGCCGCACAACATATACACCTACTCACAAAAAGTAACAAGTTTAATATATTTTTGCGACAAAAAAGTATTGAGACAGAGCGCTGTAGATAGGTTAAGGTTGCGGCGGGGTGGCCCTTGGGCCACCCCAAGCCGCACAACATATACACCTACTCACAAAAAGTAACAAGTTTAATATATTTTTGCGACAAAAAAGTATTGAGACAGAGCGCTGTAGATAGGTTAAGGTTGCGGCGGGGTGGCCCTTGGGCCACCCCAAGCCGCACAACATATACACCTACTCACAAAAAGTAACAAGTTTAATATATTTTTGCGACAAAAAAGTATTGAGACAGAGCGCTATAGATAGGTTAAGGTTGCGGCAGGGTGGCCCTTGGGCCACCCCAAGCCGCACAACATATACACCTACTCACAAAAAGTAACAAGTTTAATATATTTTTGCGACAAAAAAGTATTGTGACAGAGCGCTATAGATAGGTTAAGGTTGCGGCGGGGTGGCCCTTGGGCCACCCCAAGCCGCGCGACATAATCCACACAAGATACACACAAAATGTAATTATCAGATGCAATATGTATGTATATATTCCTTACTACAAAATTACGATAATCTTTCGAAAGTACCATATTGGTTTAATTTTTGCCTGGTACATTTTATGCTTTGTAATATTTATGTCTTAAGTTTCAATGCCAAAAATAAATTATGATTAGTTGCCATTATAGTAAATTAATTAATGCAAATATTTACTATTCTAATATATTGTTATGATAAAATTCATAGTGCTAAAATAAGTTATGCCAATAAATTTATTCGTAATTATCTTTATGCGAAATGATGATAATTCCAAAAAATTTATGCAACATTAATATGTGCAATTTAATTTTATGCACTCGAATATGGACCCCTCAACCATACTATTAGATCATTTTCCATTGGACCTGGCCGGAGATCGAACCCGGGCACTCCGTGTCGCAGGCTGGCGTGTTAACCACTGCGCCACGGAGCTGTCAATATTATTTTAATACATGAGAAAAAAAATGTTTTTTTCAAACCCCCGCGTTTTTTCGAGTGTATTATAAAAAAATGTTCACTGGGAGTTTCTACAGAATTGGTACTGATTTGATTTTTACCGAGTCCATCGGCAGAGAAAATGCTGCTCTCACATTAACGTCCTTTCCCGGTCGGACAGTAAATGTAGAGATACGGTTACATTAAACCGCAAATTAAACTTAAATGTGCAGTAACCAATTTAGTGATACTTAAACTACGAGTCAGTAATTCGAATTCGCACTAACGGTTAAATTTCACGGCTCTTTTACCGGCCACATAAATTTGGGACTTGTACTTCGGTGAAATATAATGGTAGATACACAGTCTCATACAATATGAAGCCTTAATAATGTCCCCGAGTCAAAACATCATGAATACTTACAAACAACGACAACAACGGTACATACTAAAAGTATAACTCCATCTTTGTTTTTTTTTTAACTTTTGATGGTAGTTTTTGCATATTTTCACTGTACCTTCGTCATCGCAAGACGTGTGAGTGCTAGTGCGGTTTATTGAAACTGGACAAAACAGCTCCGAAACTCGATTAGTGCGCTGCTATGCCAGTGCCACTTGTTAAGTGCGAATCGTGTATCTACTATTATATTAGATCGAAGCACTTATAACATTAAAACGGAACTGCGATTTGACCAATTCGGGATCGCTAGTTTCGTTCTTTTAATTGGATATTCTAATGCGTTGGGCAAAAAGGCATCCAGCATTCTTAGCGCTGGGATACCTTATAAAACCTAGGTGATGCGAAAAACGAAAGCGCGACGTAGCAGCGAAAGCTGAGAATCTCCAGCAGGCGGAACAACATCACCTAACTAATATTATAAATGCGAAAGTGAGTTTGTTTGTTTATTTATTTGTATGTTTGTTTGTTACGCTTTCACGCCGTAACTACTTCTCTGGAGTACGGACAAGGACATAGGCTACCTTTTATCCCGGAAAAAAGTACAATTCCCGAGGGATCGACATTAACGCGGGCGGAGCCGCGGGCGAAAGCTAGTCAATTATAAAAATAAGTATGGTGAGTTAGTTTAACTACCTATAAAATTGAACGTTTGATTTTAATTTCATGACTCTTTCGCCCCATAAACGTGGACTTAAATTATAAAATGAAAACATGAGAATCGTAGTGAATTGGAACCGGGCCAATGCTGAGCGTATAACAACTGAACACACGATTAAACGGATTAAAGCGATTTACACAATGACCTTTTAATGTCCTCGCAATCATGTCATCCATTATTTAGATTTGCATCAATTCAATATAGTAGTAACTGTAGAATTGCACCTTTATTATATACTAGCTTTCGCCTGCGGCTCCGCCCGCGTCAATGTCGATCCCTCGGGAATAGTACTTTTTCCCGGGATAAAAGGTAGCCTATGTCCTTCTCCGTACTCCAGAGAACTTGTATGCAGAATTTCATGATGATCGGTTCAGTAGTTACGGCGTGAAAGCGTAACAAACAAACAAACAAACTCACTTTCGCATTTATAATATTAGTTAGGATTATTTTGCTATTACTACTTTTTATCAGCGAAAGCGTAGTTTACGTAGATTATTTGAAGTTTACATTTTATGTGAGTCAGTTTTCAGGAATATATGGCGTAATTAAAGATACATATTTAATATTTATGTATCACTATCAGCCTCCGTGGTCCAATGGTTAAGGTAGTCCTGGCTGCCATCTGGTAGTCGTTAAAGGAACCACGTCAGAAGAGGCCGAGAGGCGGTTTCGAAGAACTCTGACACCAGGGTGTGCATGGTCTATTGACCGTGACACCTACTCGAAATGATGATGATATCACTGTTTTCACAAATAATTTTTGTTCAATATTTTACTTAGCAATACGATAAAAAAAACGATAAAAAAAATAAATAAAAAGATCTGCACCATGGAGTGCAGATCTTTGACGAGAAAGTATATCCTCAAATTGAAATTATAATATACTAGCTTTCGCCCGCGGCTCCGCCCGCGTCAATGTCGATCCTTCCGGAATAATACTTTTTCCCGGGATAAAAGGTAGCCTATGTCCTTCTCCGTACTCAAGAGAACTTGTATGCAAAATTTCATGATTATCGGTTCAGTAGTTACGGCGTGAAAGCGTAACAAACAAACAAACAAACTCACTTTCGCATTTATAATATTAGTTAGGATAAAGCTTTAATATATAAAGTTGAACCACCTCGTTTTAACATTTTAAGTTAATATCATTAAATAACAAATGAGGTAGTTCATGTACCTATAAAATAAAGTGTTTTAGTTTTATTTAATAGCTCTTACAGCTTAAATAATAACAACGAAAACATGAACTGAATTGGAGCCTAGCTAGTGCTGTACGTATCACAACGGAACACACGATTAAACGGATTAACGCGATGGCCTTTTAATGCCATCCATTATCTAGATTTGCGTTTTTATTACAAGCTTTATGATTTCTTACTGTTCTGTTCGATTCTGTGGCCGCCCAGCCAGTGATTAAGCTGCAAGAGCGAGGCTCAACCACAACGAGCATTTATTTGCGCATACGATTACGAGCTGATGCGGTTACCCCTTGCACAGCTACCAAGAACTGACTGAATACTTGCATCAAGTAACTTGGTACTACCTCCGTGGTCCAGTGGTTAAGGGATTTGCCTGTAGACCCAGGGTTCGATTCCCACGGGAAGCATATTTTGTTTAGTTATTTCCAGTTTGGTTAGGACATTGCAGGCTTAAATCACCTGATTGTCTGATAATAAAGATGATTCCGTGCTTCGGAAGGCACGTTAAGCCGTTGGTCCCGCCATCTGTTAGTCGTTAAAGGAACCACGTCAGAGGCCGAGAGGCGGTACCGAAAAACTCTGACACCAGGGTGTGCAAGGTCGATTGACCATGTCGCCTACTCGATATGAATTAATGAACTTGGCCCCTGCCTAAGTGTTTACAGAATGAACGCGTCGCCGAAAGAATTTATGCATTATACGTCCGACGATTTCACCTTTCACTGAAACCATAAATTGCCGGTATCTACTCGTATTCAGTGTTCAAACAATAAAATATTAGATAAGACAACTATATGCTGGTCTGGGAGAAAAGAAAAAACGCAGAATGTGCGAACTGCCTGTCTTCCCGCTCAGATCGCAGAAGCCGATCAAGGGAATGGGCGAAAATCTAAAGAATCATGACAATAGGTGATGCGGCTGGCAACCCATTACTATTTTGGTTCCGTTCTCCACCTTTACGCGCACCAACACGCTAAACGTGGCCTTTCGGTTTTATGACTTTAGGCTCTGTCTACCCCATAAGTACACTAAGGATTACGTACAATATTTAACTACAAAAACCCCGTTTTCTGTGTGTAGACTCTGATGTATAAGGATGTAACCTCTTCCATATGATCCCTCTTGTGAGGTAGCTCAAATGGCAGAGCATAGGTCGTACATAGACCTAGGTCGCCGGTTCAAGTCCCGCCCGCATGAAAAATTTTCACCATTATTTATTTCTTAATTTATTAAGATTTAAGCAAACTCTTTCTTGCATATACATATTTTTTCATAATTATTTAGACTTAGTTTATGGTAACGAATAATTAAATATATCACACAAAATGATCATACGACACAAGTTCACAACTTACTGTGGGGCTACCCATGATACTAACTCAACGATATTATATTTTATAATAAATACTTATTTAGATATACATCCAAGACCCAGGTCAATCTGAAGAAGATCGTTTTCCATCATGACCCGACCGGGGATCAAACCACCCTCGTGTCGCAGGCTGGCGTGTTAACCACTGCGCCACAGAGCTCGCCAAATGAATAGCATCTTTGACATAATCGAGAAATAACGCCATAAAAACCTGTTTATTTTATGGGACCCTCTTAACTTTTTACTTTATTATGTTTTTATTATTTGTTATTATAGCGGTTAGAGATAAACACATTCTGTAAAATTTTCAAACCTCCAGCTACTACAGTTCAATAGATATAATCCTGTGACAGACAGACATCAGATGATTAGTAATATGGTCCCGTTTATACGAAGCCACTTTCGGTACGAAGCTCGGTATCAGTGTGGTCAAGTCGATCAGACTATGCTGCACCTTCTCTCGTGCCTAAGGTACCCAACCAGCTGCACAATCACGACCTATACCTCAGCGATGGAGTGTGGTATAAGAGACGCTACATACACGAAGGACAAAATTTGATAAGGCGCTGTGCATCAGAAGAATGCCGTAAAACGTGTATTTTTTCGTCGCGCAGTTAGCCTTATTTTTCAAAGAATGAAAGTAAGAAAAGTATGAAGTACAGTTCAAAGATCAAAATAAATGGATAAATCAAAATATGTTCAAAAAAATATTTAAAACCTAACTAAATAAAATAGCGAAAATACTATATCCAGAAAAATTTTCGTCGCGGGTTACTTGATATTTTCAGCGACAACTACCAATTTTGAGTATTTGAACTGAGACTGACGACAGGTATGAAACAAATATATAAAATATCGCGCGATGTCCGCTACAAACGGTTAAGGGCTACAGCGCCTTAAGCTAATCGACACGAAAAGAAGACGGAAAAAAGCATATGTCTTAATATTTTAAAGGTTCTTGTGTCTATAAATATTTTTTTTACTAGCTATTTATATCCCACTGCTGGGCAAAAGCCTCCCCTTTATTTTTCCACTTTGCTCTATCTCTTGCCATCTCTCTCCAAGTTTCATCGAAAACAGTCAAGTCGTCTGTCCATCTTGTTTTTTGGTTTGCCTCTTGACCGTTTCCCATCAGTAGGTACCCATGAGGTTGTTCTATAAGGCCATCTTTCCGGCACCATTCACTCAATAAATTTATTATAATATATTTTATAGCAAATCGCATAATATCAATGAGACCTCATCAACCCGTCTGGCCAGCGAGAAGAGTGTAAACCAAATCCTCTGTCTGCTGTGGCCAAGTATGGCTCCGGTAGTACAGAAAGGGTCATGCGCCTGCAGTGGAGACTAAAAAGGCCTGATGATGATGATGATTTTTTTATCCAGTGCTTTTATAATAAAGGTAAAGATGACAGAATTCTTTACACATTTTATAGCATTCAAGCTGACCTTATCGCTAAATCCCGCCAACTCATATAGATGAATAAACCAATAACTTTTCACCTGCACACGAACCACAAATATACAGCCCATAAATTTAATACCGATATTAAATATCTTCGTATGTCGTAAAAATCATAATCGATTCGCCTCACCAATGCACCCGATTGTGTCTAACCGGGCAGGTTTCGCCATTTTATGATCAATAACTATAAACAAAATGGCGCGCGCGAAAATTTTGGCGCGATATAACCGTTCGAGATTTATATTACGTTCTTGTTGTCTTTGGAGAAATATGGGTCAACAAACGTCGAGCGTTTTTGGGTGGTAAATGCAAAATGTAGTTAGATGTTCTAAAATGAGTTTACTTGTGCTTGAGCAATAAATAATCCGTGAAGGTCTATTGAACGGGAGTTAGCTATTTTTCTATGTAAAAAACAAATATGTCCGTAGATGTCAAGTGATTTTCAACAAATAAGTAATTAGATGATTTCTCAAATTTTTAAGTTGAAGCCATTGTGAAATATCCGATATGGCCTTGTTTATATCCATACTAGCTTTCGCCCGCGGCTCCGCCCGCGTCTTTGTCGATCCCTCGAGAATAGTACTTTTTTCCGGGATAAAAGGTAGTCTATATATAATAAAAGGTAGTACGTCCTTCTCCGTACTCCAGAGAACTTGTATACAAAATTTCATGATGATCGGTTCAGTAGTTACGGCGTGAAAGCGTAACAAACAAACAAATAAACAAACAAACAAACAAACTCACTTTCGCATTTATAATATTAGTAAGGATAAGGAAGTAAGGATTGTACGTCTGTTTATTAAAACAAGATACGAGCAAGATACAACTACTAAGGCTACATTATCTGCAAAGAGACATCAGATTTACTGATTATTATATTATATTGATTCCCTTTCGAATGTCGAAAATTTGCGGCATAAATGGCTGTATCTTTTGATAGCATAAGCTTAGAAGTTTGATTTTATTCACAGCTCTAAGGGACACTAGACTTGAGTATTTGATATAAACTTCAGCTTGATACCTCCACGCGGTCCTAAGAAAAAGAGCCTTGACAGTGGACAACAGTGCTTGTTCACCATAGATTTAAAAAAAAATGCGTTTCAGAGAGACGCAATTTTTTTTTTAAATTATGGTGAACAATCTTAAGTATTACAATTATAAGAGTTCCGGTTTTTTCCTTTTGAGGTACGAAACCCTAAAAAGGGCAACTGACAGCTTATTATGAGTACAGCTTATTTTCATAATCCGACATAGCAAAGCAAAAGCCGATTGTTGATTTAAACTAAACATTGTAGCTTACCAACAAATAACTAAGTAATAATTATGAGCTGCGTTAAAACATTTAACATTTGAATAGTTCGCAGACCAAACCGCAGACCGCAGTGGTACAATGAGATTTAACTATAATTTTGTTGTGCCCACCATCGACTGCCAACTAATGTTTTAAATGGAAAGGGTTTGGATTTACTTATACTAGATTTTACTTGCGAATAGGCTTGTTTCCTAAAAAAAAATGCATTTAAAATAGTCCGTCTTTTAGATTATCGAAAAATATTAGATACGTATTTTTCCTTTTTTTAATTAAACAAATATGACAAAGATATAACCCGTTTGACTAGCTCTGTGGCGCAGCGGTCAACACGCCTGCCTGCGACACGGAGTGACCGGGTTCGATCCCCGGCCAGGTCAAGATGGAAAATGATCTTTTTCAGATTGACCTGGGTCTTGGATGTTTATCTATATATGTATTTGTTATAAAATATAGTATCGTTGTGTTAGTATCCCATAACACAAGTCTCGAACTTACTTTGGGGCTAGCTCAATCTGTGTGATTTGTCCGTATATATATATATACCGTTAAAGTTCCGCGTGACGTCACTGTCCGGTACACTTTTTACCGGACTGTTGCGTCATGAGCCCCCATTCCTGAACTTTGATGCGCTTTATCTTTATCATCTTTTATTTGAATGAAAAAAGAAAAAAAATACATATCCAATTTTTAAATTTCAATAATCTATAAGACGGAATAATTATTTTCAATGCTAAATTTTTAAGTAACAAGTCTGTTTTCTTGAGCTCAATTTGTTTGTGATCTACAGCTGCACACCAGTGGTGTACTTGACTGCTGCCAGATTTATAGTGGCAGATTATTGCGAGGCGCCTGTTTAGGGTAAGCGGCTTCGCTTGTTGGTTGTTAGCTCGTCAGAGACGACCTGATCATTTGTCTGCCAACGGAAGAAGGAATAATTCTGACTCCAGAGCACGAGGCTCCGTTCCTGCCAACCTCAGGTGAGCCAGCTATTTTTAAATAACTTGCTTTTTTTATGATGTAGGACTGTAAACGAACAAGAGAGTCACCTGATGATAAGCGATTAACGCTGCTCACGGACAACTGCAACACAAGGGTGTGACAGGAGCGTTGCCGGCCTTTCATGGAGTTGGGGGAGGACATGGGGGGAGGTGGGAAAAATGGGCCTTCGGCTCTCTCACTCACCGAACGAAGCATAGAAGCGGTAAAGCTTCTACTAAAACGTAGATGTTCTGTGAGAGTGGTACATGGTACAAAATAAGGCTAACTGCGCAACGAAAAAATAGACGTTATTATTCTGATTCACAGCGCCTTAAGTAAACGGTTCTTACTGATTCTTTCCTTTGCTTTCGGGATCTCTGCTTTGTCTACCCTTAAAAGAAAAAAAAAGATGTGATAATTTCACTTCTCTAGGGAAATAACACTGAAGTTCTCGAAATAGGATCATTGTTTCCAAACATTTTGTTAAATTTCCAATACAAGGGTTATTTTGAATCGCTAAAGTGAGCATTCGTAAAATATTCCCTTTGTCTGAAGTCGTGAGAAGGAATAAATTATGTTATGTTTGTTTTATAAATATTAGCATAATCAAATGAATGGAGCGTATTTATTTAAATTTAATTTAATTCTGGCAAAGATTTACTGAACACGTACGTGTTGTGCAGACAAGACATTTTACATACAAAATCAAATAGATTTTGTTTGAATTACAACACTTCACACATTTAAGATTCAAAGATTTATTCAGAAAATAGACTTTTACAGGCCCTTTTTACGTTAATTCACATTTTTAATAATACCTATTAAATTATATTCAAATTATTAGTTATTGTTCAAAAGCTACAAACTACTAGCGTTTCGGAACCGACCACTGCAGAGATGAAGACGCCAAAAGAAACTCTTTTTCAACAGTATTGATCGGCTACTTGCCTGAAGGGCTTTGTATGATATTTTATATTTTTATCTTTTCTTTTTTTCTGAAGTCATGTAATATACAATTTCAATTTACATAATTTTGTGGAACACGTTATGTCAGCGATCGAGCGTGCCACAAAATCAGATTTGATAAAAGTCTTAAAGATAGTTAGGAGTCTCAAAGAGGCCAAGCAGACCTGTCCCCCCCGGCAGCACCCGTTCTTGTCTGGTGTCACTGAGTGGAAAGAAAGGCACGCAATGGCTATTTTCATCATCATCAGGTCTTTTTAGTCTCCACTGCAGGAGCATGACCCTCCCTATACTACAGGACCCATACTTGGCCAGAGCAGACAGAGGATTTGGCCTACAGTCTCCTCGCTGGCCAGACGAGTTGGAGAGGTCTCATTAATGTTTATGGGCTTTTTTTTCTTGAATTACTTACTTAATTACTTTTATCTTGGGAACTTGTAAATGTCACTAAACTTTTTGCTTATCTCGTAAGGAGTTTCACGGCCCAGTTGCTTTGCGCATTATTAGCACTTACGCATGTAAAGCAAAGACGTGGTCACCAATGGGATGGGTGACCACAAGTGTTACAAACATTTCTCGAGCCCCTCCGTGCCACGGAAGGCACGTTAAACCGTTGTCCCTGATTGTCATCACTAGGTACCTAGCGGAAAAATCTGACACCGACAAAAGCATTACATGTCAAACTATCCAAATAATTATAAAATTTAGAAAAAGAATATTAATAAATGGGCTATCCACCTTTATTTGCTCCTAAGCCAGCATGGAAGCTTGCAAAGAAGAACAGTTTGATTTTTGATAAAGTATCACGAAAGAGTATCACGTTTTGTCTGCAAGCGAGAGCTCGGAACAAGCGATAGAGATGCACGATCGACCTAAGCGTTAAAGTTTGTGACGCATCTATCTCTCTTCAATAAAATTATCAAAAGTTCAGTAAAATTATCAAAAGTTCAAAGTTCTTTATTTGCGTCGTCCGTAAACCTCCTTAGAGTCAACCAATTTTTTTATCAATACAACTTTGCGACACAACAGAACTCGTGAATAGCACAATACCTCCCTTTTTCAGTCAGATAATTCTTCTTATGTATTAAAGATACGAGCGCACAGAAGGTATTCGGTGATCAATGACCCCACCTCCCCGCAGGAATACCGACACGCGAAAATAATCTCCTTTTGTATCGGTTGGCAGCATAATCAACAGCGGGTGTTTGCGTGATCGATTTGTTTTGAATACCTATTTACATGGTAACTTAAATACGTTTTTTTATAATCTATATGACAATTTTAACGTTAAGTGGTCGTTAAATAAGATGCCTTTACAGAACTTAATAATCAGGCTTTAATAACGACAATATTTTCGTAGAAGAATAGTACCATTTCAACTATGAATGTCGACTAATCAATAAAAGCTTTAACATTTTGTAAGATAGAATACCCAAAAGGGCGTTAGCCAGGCAGGCAGCCGGTTGTAAAAACTTTGCCAATTCGTCTTTAAGCATGAATTGTATTAAACTAAAATGTGACGTTTAACGGGTAAAGGCGCTGGCGCTTAAGACGATTAGAAAAACTATTCATACAATTTAATTCATCCTCGTCTTCATCGTCACTTACCATCAGGTGAGATGGGAGACAAATGCCTAATGCAACATAGTAAAAAATTACTAAGCTAAAGGCTTAATATATACACAATCCGTCTTATTATAAAACGAGGACTAACTTTAGTACCTGGTTTAAACCATTATTCGACCAAAACAAATGGACAATGACAATTGACCAAACGTCAAAGTGACAAGTGTCGACTTATTTTGGTCGGATAATGGTTTAAACCAGGTACTAAAGTTAGTCCTCGTTTTATAATAAGACTGTGAATGTCAAAGTGCCAACGTCAATAAACTATCTTTACACGTAGAACGTCACAAATTTAAAATAAAAGACCTGGGCTCAGAGTATCATAGCTGGGGATAGCATGCAGCAGATAACATGCTCAGTTAAGACCACCTACTTGCCCACCAACATGCTAAACGTGGCCTTGAAAGACTTGGCCTCTGTATGCAAGGGACAAATTACATATAGCTTGAGGAAGGTCTATGAATACGATATATACGCAAATAGCCATACAAGTGATGTCGTCAATAATAATCATATCACAGATATAAATAAGTATAATAAATAAGTATATACGGACAAATCACACAGATTGAGCTAGCCCCAAAGTGAGTTCGAGACTCGTGTTATGGGATACTAACTCAACGATACTATATTCTATAGCAAATATAAAGATACTGTAAAAACCTCCGTGTTTTTTATAGAACGTAAAATTTTCTATATATTTTTATTGCTTTTATATAAAAAAA
The DNA here is from genome assembly GCA_947532085.1 of Elegia similella. Taxonomy (NCBI): domain Eukaryota; kingdom Metazoa; phylum Arthropoda; class Insecta; order Lepidoptera; family Pyralidae; genus Elegia; species Elegia similella. The sequence goes on along the minus strand of OX383926.1, from coordinate 4,484,399 downwards.
TAAGATAAATATCCAAGACCCAGTCCAATGTTAAAAAGACCATTTTCTATCCTGACCTGACTGGGGATCGAATCCGGGACCTCTGATGTGGCAATGGTAGCATGATGACCACTAGGCGACAGAGCTCATCAGAGAGTCTCTTCTATGCTGGTCTGAGAGAAAAGAAAAAACGTAGAATGTACCAGCTACTTCTTTTCCCGCGCAGACTGTAAACGCCAATCAAGGGAATAGATAAAATCAGGAATAGTGTTAATAGGCGATGCGGCTAGCCCATCACTATTTTGATTCCGTTTTTCACCTAATGCCACCAACATGCTAAACGTAGCCTTCAGGTCTTATAGAACTAGGCTCTGTCTACCCCGTAAGGGAAAAATACTTAATACTATGTTTGTATGAATGTAACGATTCCTTATTTTCAAGTGACCTCTGTGGCGCAGTGGTTAACACGCTAGCCTGCGACACGAGGGGTACCAGGTTCGATTCCCGCCGCGGTCAAATACTTCTTATTTATTTTCACATGGATTTGTGAGTATTTCTAGATATTCCCAAGGAGGGTTAGCGTCAGGAAGGCAACCGGCCGTAAACAGTTTCACCAAATCAAATGAAGAAAAAGTTATGCGAGTGAGAATGTTTCACCAACCGACAGCCATCCTTAAACTGTAAGATAAGCCTTTGTTGATTTTGTGACACAATACATTTATTCATTCATCCTTTTTTTCAAATTATACGTTACTTTTATTCACTATTGTAATACTCAATTATTATTACATTGGCCTGCCTCCAAAGAAACGAGCTTATCATCATTCGATTTAAGAGGAAACCCAATCTTCTAAGGTTCGCCAAGCCAGCTTTGAAGACTTGAAATGTTAATACATATATATTCGGGAGATGAAAGAGAGTAATAATATAAAGTAATACTGAAAAGCGTAATATACAAAGCCCACAAAAGAGCACTTGAATGTTTAATTCTTTCTTTTTTACTTTCCATTATTAATTTTCTTTTGAACGTATCTACCGATTGAGTACAATCTAATTTATCGATGTGACAGCGTCTTATAAATCGGTGAACGCCGGGTGCACGCACCAAAAAGTCACGTTCTGTGTGCAAGGGAGAGCACGGAAAAAGCGATAGAGAGGCACGATCGGCCTAAGCGTTTGGCTTGTGGCGCATCTATCTCTCTCATAAACTTGTCGTCCATAAACCGACTGCACAGAGAACCAATTTTTTTTTATAATGAAAACTAAGCCGAAACCGAACAAGGGGTACTATTTTTAAAATAACCACCCGTGTTCAAGCGATTTTTGTATGGAAAAATCGCTCGTTATCGAACATCAAAATTTCAAAAATAGCATTCTGTTCGATAATTACGCGAGAAAAAGCTAACGACAAAACATATTTATATGGTTGTAACAACCGATTCTTCAACACAAATATCCCTTTCGCACAAAAATTCCCGCGATCTTTGTGATCATTTAACAGCCCCGAAACGCTAACGCGAAAAATACAAAACCCAGCGTGCCAGCGGCGAATTCAGCTAATTTCAATACCGACCCACATCAACATAGCGTCATGAAAACTCACATAAAGAAAACTTTCATTCAATATGTAACGTCAACAAAAGCGACTGACGGTTGCGGATAAGGGCGAGGTGAATTTTTCCGCTGGCGTTATCTTTTCCTCCGGATGGCCTTTGAAAAGGGTGCTATCGCAGATCTGAGTTAGGGCAGTGATAAAAAAGCCTAATGTGTTTTTGTCAATACATCGCTTATCAATAATGCCTTCACGATTTAACGCTTTACCGACGTCTTTGAGATGCAAATTTTGGTCCTTACTGCCATTTTATCTATATATAATATATAAAGATGAGTCTCTATTTCGTGACCAATTCTTTGTGTGGTTAATTCTTTTTTTGCCGTGTTTATTTTTCTCTGGAGAATATTCTTATGAAAGAAAATATTAAGAAAATTGCACGATAAATAATATAAATGAGAAAACAAATAACCTTAATAACTTTTTAAATCTAACTAGTATCGTATTGCCAGTCATTTGACACCTACGGTTAAGACAAGATAGTGTTCGTCGGCTCATCATCATCGTCATTTCGAGTAGGTGACACGGTCAATCGACCATGCACACCCTGGTGTTAGTTCTTCGGAACCGCCTCTCGGCCTCTGACGTGGTTCCTTTAACGACTACCAGCTGGCAGCCGGGACCACCGGCTTAACGTGCCTTCCGAAGCACGGAATCATCTTTATTATCAGACAATCAGATATTCAAAGCCTGCAATGTCCTAACCAAACTGAAAACAACTAAACAAAGTACGTTTCCCGTGAGAATCAAACCCACGACCTCCGGGTCTACAAGCAAACGCCTTAACCACTGGACCACGGAGGTAGTTTAGAGGTAGTCGGGTCATAATCCTAATCCTAACTAATATTATAAATGCGAAAGTGAGTTTGTTTGTTTGTTACGCCATCACGCCGTAATTACTGAACCGATCATCATGAAATTTCGCATACATTTTCTCTGAAGTACGGAGAAGGACATAGGCTACCTTTTATCCCGGGAAAAGTACTATTCCCGAGGGATCGACAGAGCCACGGGCGAAAGCTAGTCACTTATAAATAATAGCAGTTGAAGAAACCAATTCAGGCGTAAGGACTCCACTGCTGGACAAAGGCCTCTCCTAAGGATTCTTCGTACCATGGGAGAATATTGCCATACTCACCACGCTTGGCAGGCGGGTTGGCGAGCGCAGTTTCTTTGGCTTCTTGGTCTACTGACGCTGCTGCGCATTGCAAGTAGTTCTAACCTGGAAAGGATAGGAATGGGTTGGATTTGGGAAGGGAACGAAGGTGTTGGGATCACGGAACATAGAAATTGGAATACTACTCACTGGGATGAATGGGGAAAAAGCAAGTAGCAACTGGTGAGGCCGGGCGCGCGTACCCCGTTACAGGATAGGTCAGGACCTATCCTGACATAACTCACATAGTTCTTGGGAATTAAAGTAGTTGTCTTGAATCCCATAATTGACTTCTCTGTTGACTGATTCCAACGGCTAAACGGATGAGAAGAAATCCAGCTAATTTCAACAACAGCTATCCAAACAAATATAGGTTCTACGTTTTGAAATATTTTGAAGATTTTCACTATATTTTGCCTTACCCATTTATTTTTGATTCATATTTATGAGATAGATTTTATTCCTATGTGCTAAAAAGTAGTTACCCCTCTAAATGTTAATTGGGAAAATACAACATTTTGATAATAAGGGTTCTTGGCATGGACGAGGTTGCGGCAAAACTTAGTTTACGCATCCACTTATTCATTAATACTAAATTAACACTACGATTTGGTCAAAATAAAATATGTTCAGACCTGGATCTTCTTATATTGCTCGAGGAAAATTATATTTCCGATACCTAACCAAGAAAACACCGTCATACGTTCACGTTATGTTTCTAAGTGTACCTAGATATAAATTTAATCCTAGATCCAATTTCTATATACATTAACGTGTCAAACATTTTAAAACTTTTCCTCTTAAGCATCATATGACCTAACTCATCCCAGATTGTACAATATAGCAAGCTTATATTTTTTGTTCAAAGCACAAAATAATCTTTCCGGAACCCAACCAAGACATCACCGTCACACGGAGATGCCTTCTTGAATGCGAAAACCATAACATCGAGTTTTCTTTCTCCGAAAACCTTTCTACGAGTACTACATACGGCGACGTTTTGTTAAATCGACGCCTTCTTATTCCGATATTTCGTTACATCGAAAAACTGTAGTGTGAACGATTTTACTGCGAATATATCACTACTATCACTATAAATTTTACTTATGCTCATTTTAATATTCCTGAAAGATGACACTCTCTTATTTTAAAGAAATGTTTCAAACGAAGGTATTGTTTTGAAAAAGTAAATGTTTGTAATTGGTTATCGCCGCAAGATTGTTCAATGTAAGTTTTTCTAAGTAACATAACATCGCAGTACCATAAATTCGGGGGAACAAGCGATTGTAGTAAAATCATTTACACTACAGTTTTTCAATGTAACGAAATACCTCAATAAAAAGGGGTCGCGTCGGTTTAACAAAACGTCGTCGAACAGATGTAACGTAAAAAGGTTTTCGAAGAAAGAAAAGTCGATGTTACGATACTCGCATTCAAGTAGGTATCCCCCGTCACACGGCCCATTAGTGCTAGCATGTAACACTCGCGACGAAGCCGCCTGTTCCACTAGTCACGGTTACTTGCGGCCGCCACTCATTTACTCCACCATTTTAGACGCCACAAGCCTTTTTGTTACAAATTTCGGTCATAAGGGTACTTATAAAATCAGGCCGCAAGTGAGGGTTAATTTTTCGTCCCCGAAATTGGGTGTTAGGGTGAATAAATATGAGTGTTTCAGAGATTCTCGAAAAGTTTTCGTCGTGATGGTAAGTGGAAAATCAAAAAGACATGTGATCTGATCTTTTATATTCATATTTAAAAAAAGCAGATTTCTATACTTATATTATAAAGAGGAAAGATTTGATTATTTGCTTATTTGCATCGAATAGGCTCTGAAACCGGACCGATTTGCAAATTCTTTCTCCATTAAAATCCTACATTATCCCTGATGAACATAGGCTATTTAAAAACCTATATCTTCCCGTGCGAAGCCGGGATGGGCCGCTAATGTAGGCATTATAGTAGTAAAAAGAAGACACGAAGTTTGTAATTCTTGGCTGGTGCATTACTTTACCGGCCTAGGCCAGGAAAGTAAGTATGAAAATTCATTCCTGGCCGCTGCTCAAAACTTTTTAATTAATCTATGTAACTTGTCATACAGCCAAATAATCGTTTACTAAAATCAAGATGCTCCATGACCTTTATCAGATTTGATAAATACTATAGTATCATTCAGTTAGTATCCCATAACACAAGTCTCGAACACATTTTGGGGCTGTCTCAATCAGTGCGATTAGTCCTACATATTCACATAGCCTTATACATTTCTTCCAAAACAATATGAAAGTAACAGATCCTGAAAAGATGCCTTTTTAATATCAAAATCTTAAATATGTAATAAAAACGATAAAACCTTATTAAGTGTTACGTTTCATTTCAATGTGTATAAAACGCGAAATCATTAGAAAACATAATTAATTCCACTCTAAAGTAATTCTTTGACCTATGGGTACCAGGCCTCAAAATATTTGCGCTACAGAACGTACCTATAATATATCTCACACAATATTTTCACAATATCGCGATAAGAACTCCCCGAAATTCGCAATAGGTGTATTATAATACCTGTAATATGTTACGCAGCACGACATGCGTACGCGATGTTATCGCCCTATCTACAGGCTGATTTATTATGATTAAGACGCACCCTGCGTGCTTCCAGTGTGCACCTGTTCTCAAATCCCGAACTCATATGTTACCGTCATGAAACGTTTTTGGTGAACTGTTGGTAAATAGAATAACAATTTCATGACTTTATATGCCAAAGCTCCGCACTGTCTTTTCGTCCGCAATAACTCAGTGCCTAAAGACAAAAGTCTTTAAACTCATGTGTGTTACCAGTGATGACTTACGGCTCAGAGACGTGGTCCCTTACTATGGGCCTCATAAGAAAGCTCAAGGCCACCCAAAGAGCTATGGAGAGGGGAGACTATATAATCAAAGGGCTATGCTCGGTGTTTCTCTACGAGATCGAATCAGAAATGAGGAGATCTGAAGAAAAAAAGACAAAAGTCACCGACATAGCTCAGAGGATTAGTTCTTTGAAGTGACAGTGGGCGGGGCACACAGCGCGTAGAACCAAATGCCGATGGGGCAGAAAGGTTCTGGAATGGCGACCCCGTACCGGCAAGCGCAGCGTCGGGCACCCACCGACCAGGTGGTCGGACGACCTGACAAAGGTCGCAGGGAGGCGCTGGATACAGGTCGCTTCCAACCGGTGATTCTGAAAATCATTGGGGGAGGCCTACCAGCAGTGGACTTCTTGCGGCTAAGATGATGATGATATGCATAACAGGTACCTGCCGTAATTGTAGATGAAGCCTTAGCTTCATCTACAATTACGGCAGGTACCTGTTTCTTTTAAATTAAATGCACCATCAGGAATTAACGTGGACACAGCCAGGTTAAACAAATTGTGATCTCTGGATGACAGTCATCCATTGACCACAGATGGTGTAACCTGGCTGAAACTTCTGAAGAAAAACGTATGGCATTTAATAAATACGCAAAGCAAAATATTTTTTTCATCATATCTTAATTTATTCTTTGATACGACTTAAGATAAGTGTAGCATTGTACATACAAACATAGTATCACGTCTGTTTCCCTCTCGGGGTAGACAGAGCCTAGATAAGACCTTATGGCCACATTTAGCATGTTTGAGGGCGTGTATATAGAAAACGGAATCAAAATAGTGATGGGTTGCTAGCCGCATCGCCTATTGACATGATACCGCAGATATTCGCCCATTCCCTCAATCGGTTTTTACGATCTGCGCGGGAAGAGAAGCATCTGGCACATTCTTTGTTTTTCCTTTTCTCCCATACTAGCATGGAAAATTAATGTAGCATTGTAAATGCTTAAAGACAGTTTAAAAGTAGCTATAACAGGTAATTTTACCCCAAATTTGGGGTAAAAAGCAGCCTTCATCACATTCCCCTTCAGAAAAAATAATGTTAATTATTTTTATCACAAATTCCTATCCTTTTCCTGCTTAAAGATGCTTGCGATGGAAAGCAGAGTCGAAAGCACAAATAGCCAAAAAAAATGGGCCTGCCAAGCGTAGTGAGTGTGGTAAGATCCTCCCATGGAACAAGGAATCCTTGGGAGAAGTCCTTATCCAGCAGTGGACTTTTTGTGGCTATAATGATGATGATGGTGATGATTTTTATCACCTACTTATTTAAAGCTAGTAGACGACAATTATCTCTCACCGACGTCAGGTAAAAAATTTAAAATATCATTTTATATTTAGTTTTTGCTTTCAAAAAAGTATTATTGCCTGAGAATAAAACAATTATTATTTTAAATTCTGTTTTCACGTACGCACAACCACAGTGTATCGACGTAGACTTGTTTTGGGAGCTTTGAAAATACTTTTTAAAAAATAATAAAATTTATTTAATTTTAAAATTAATTATAAAAGAATTAATTATTAATTAATCTAAGACACGTCTAACGGAGGTTCACGCCAGTACGAGTGTGTCATTTTGGCGAGAGCCTACACCAACCGCAAAATACTGAATCAGCTCTATCATAGATGCCAATTAGGCAGATTTACGGGTTAACGTAGACAACTCTACCTAAGGGCGGATTCATGACTACGTTGATATGATATGCTGACATAGTAACAGAATAAATTAAACGCGATTCCAGGAAATAATAAAAGTTAATATATCTGTACCAGGAACGTCGTACATCAAAACTTCTTTATTCAGGAAATTCAGAATAAACAGAACCTATCGATATTTACTTCCGGCGTATATTTGATAAGGTAGTTGCAAACAAACATACGTCCCTCTACACATATAATAATATAAAACCATATGTATAAATAGGGACAAATAAAACAAATTTAACTAGCCCCGCAGTTTGTTGTGAACTTCTGTCATAGAATACTAACTCAACGATACTATATGTTATAATAGATACATATACTATAAAATATCGTTTTTTCATCATGACCTGGCCGGGGATTGAACCGACCCAGCAATAGTACTTGTGCTACCACTGAGCCACAGACGATTAGTATGACAGCCAGAAACAGTATGTTACGATCCGCGGGAACAGTAGAATTTCTTGGAATGAAAGGCAGCTATGTCAAACTACCTCCTTATCAAATTCCATCCTAATTTGTTCAATGGTTGAAACGTAAAGAGGTGACAGACAGACAGACAGAGTTACTTTCACATTTATAATATTATTATGGAGTACGGAAGTATGAATATGGATAATTTCAGTGAAAGAATTGGTACGAGTATGTAAGATGACGGCAGTGTTTGAAATAATTACAAGAATAGTATAAACTATATTTATTCATATTCCGTAACCTGTACAAAATCTTTATATATATCAAAAAAACGGTAGATCACTCACAAATTTTTAGTCGGAAACGCCGACATTTGTATAATAATGATATCTTGCGCAACCTTCAATAAAAATGTTGTATTACATACATATTCTTATATTGCGTCTCCTAATTTTCTAACGATTTTGTTCTATTAGTGCTGCTGATTTCGAATTTAAAATATTCTTCATGGTTTCGAAATCAACTTATATCGAAAATAAATGCGTCAGAAACACGAATACTTGAAAAGACCTAATTCAAGCAGGTACTATTTTAACCCCGAATTCTAACACTACGCAAACAATAGTGCCAAAAAATCGGAAAAAACTTGTTATTCACAAAATTTAACCTACGAACCAACAAAATCGGTTGGTTTAAAATCAGGAACGGGGATTCGACCGAGAACTGTAATCAAAGGCGGTAGTAAAGAAAATAAGCGAGTTGTATTCGACTTTTCGCAAAATTCCCTATTTCGGTATTCTTACAACTCTATGGAAACCAAATATTGTTTGGTACTTTTGATTATATAAAAAAAGAAACAAACTTTTCGAGGAAACACCTTAAAATCTTAGATTATTTATGAAAGATATTAAAAGAAATCAAATATATTTTCCGAATAAGACATTTTGCGGATGATATTTTAAAATTAAACCATTGGATTGGACAAAGTAACCGGTCGTAAAAAAGCTGTTTACGATTACAGGTCATTTTGCGAAAAAGCCTGGTGTAGGCTACGAAGAAAACATCTGTAAAATAAACAGTACTCGTATCCCCGCCAACGTGTCATCTATGAATAATGTATCGCATGCAGTGACTGCAAACCTTACATCGAATTTATTCAGTACTGGTCATTTTGCGAAGACATCCAGCGCAGGCTATATCAAGAAAACAGCTACTAAATAAACACAGTCCCGCCCACGTGGCGTCTATGAATAATGTATAGTTTGCAGTGACTGCAAGCCTTACATCGGGTTTATTCAGTCCAGTTCTCGTTACTTATTCGGTTAGTCTTTTTCAACCGACTGCAACGAATAATAGAGTTCTCGATGGTATGGTATTATATTTGCTATAGAACCAGCTCAATTTGCATTCTTTGTTTCTTTGAGTATACTTTTATTTCGTGTTTAATTATAGTGCAAAAGCTCAAAATGGCAGAACATGTTAAAAGAAATAATGTATTAGGTTAAAATGGTTGCAAGTCTTATATCGGACTTATTCAGTATGCCTCCAGAGTCGCGTTACTTATTCGGCGCTTGTATTTTGTTGTTCCTTTTTCTAGTTGTATTGTTCTGTGACCCAAAACGTGGGCCAAGTTATTTATTACCAAAGAAAATAAACTCTCTTGAAACTAACTTTCATAAGTAAAAGGAGAAAATATACGCAGTTGTTTTCAGCAAGTAGGTAAACATCCATACTAATATTATAAGGCGAAAGTAACTCTGTCTGTCTATCACCTTTTCACGCTTCAACCATTGAACTAATTTAGATGAAATTTGGTATGGAGGTAATTTGAGGCCCGGGGAAGGATATAGGGTACCTTTAATTCCGGGAAATTCTACTGTTCCCGAGGGATCGATATATACTCGGGCGGAGCCGCGGGCCAAAGCTAGTATTATATAAAGATATATTTCAAAGTTCTACTCCCACCACCCGCCTTATTCTTTGGTTCTCATCGCTAAAAACCAGTGCGTATTTTTCTACTTACAATGTTGGAAGCATTCGTATTTCTAGTTTGTGCTGCATTATCATAAAAAGCGGCCATGTTAGACTCGCGCACCAACGATTCCGAACAAAAAGTATATTTTAGTTTTTACTACAAATGACGGTTTGCAGATTTTTTAACATGTGATATTAATTTAAATTGATACGTCAACGACCTTTACGATCGCAGAGCAATAACTAAAGCAGTCATTGCTCTGAGATCACGATCAACGCTGCCCATAGACAACTGCAACACAGTGCGACTGTGTGACAGGAGCGTTGCCGGCCTTTCAAGGAGTTGGGGGAGGACATTAGGGGGAGAACATAGGAGGTAGAACTTGAAGGAGGGGAAAGAATGGGCCTCCGGCTCTCTCACTCACCGAACGAAGCATAGAAGCGCTAAAAGCTTCTTCTCACATGTCAATATGCTGTGAAAGTGTGGTACATCCCCCGGACGAGCCGACCCATTCATGCTACTAGTAAAAATTAATTTTGCCGGTAGCGGGGCTCTACCATAACTATTATACTCTATCACTCAGTGCTGCCATCTGGTGTTAAGCATTTTAGTAAACCCTCATTAAGTCAACAGTTATACATTTGCGGCTTTTTGTTTTCGGTTTAAACCAAGTACAATTTTTTTTTATTTATGGCTTTTACGCGTGACGTATTTAGCCAGTATCAAGTATTAATGAGCTTTCTCGCCCTTTTCCAAGGGCGAGAAATAGAGAATTCAACAAAATGGTGGTGTAGTTCATAACGTTGATTCTACGGTGCCCTTAGCGACAATTCCTACAAATCCACTGGTTTGATAACAGACGACGCAACGAGGCGGACAACCACCAGCCCGCTAAGTAAATCTCACTACAGCCCCACCATGACAGTTTATTTCAGTAATTCTGCGCATTGTTTATAAATATGGGTATTTACAACACCAAATTACACCGATTTCACATTATAAAATCCACTAGAAGCAAAACAATCCAAAACAAAACCGTGTCGTCCGCCGAAATTCCCGCCAACAACTCCAAGTAGCATTTTAGTCCGCCTTTTATAATAAGACGGTATATACGTTCACTACATTAAAGGATGCCATTAGTACTTTAACAATACCAAATAATTACAAAAGCAATATTCCCTAAATTCAGTCGTTTACACGCCTGCCGTCACGAACATTTTCTTATTGAAACGCACCCGAATTTCATTTCAACGCTTGAATTTCACGCAATTACTATAAAAATGCTAATGTTGAAACGCCATGAGTGAGATAGAAAGATGCAAGTCAGCAGATAAAATGAAATGGGATTAGTAATGTAAGAACGCAGAAGATTCATTTGGCGTCACAGAAAGCGACTTCATTTTCGTGTCTGCTAGTCGAACTTACTCGTACGACTCTCAGACACGTCCTGCGAGTTGAGGGAAACCAAGTTCGATTCCCGGAGCGAGCAAATACTTTTACATAAGTATTACTAGCTTTCGCCCGCGGCTCCGCCCGCGTCAATGTCGATCCCTCGGGAAGAGTTCATTTTTCCGGGATAAGGGAAAGCCTATGTCCTTCTCCGTACTCCAGAGAACTTGTATGCTAAATTTCATGATGATCGGTTCAGTAGTTACGGCGGGAAAGCGTAACAAACAAACTCACTTCCGCTTTTATAATATTACTAGCTTTCGCCCTCGGCTCTGCCCGCGTTAATGTCGATCCCTCGGGAATAGTTAAATACCTTTTAATGATTACCTATTAGTCCAGACTCAAGGTGTGCCAACGAGCAATGGAGCGCAGCATGCTAGGCTTGCGACTTATAGACAAAGTTAGGAACACCGAGCTACGCTCCCTGACACGAATTGCGGATGTACTCGTAGGTGCTAGAACTGCCAAGCTGAAATGGGGCTGGGCAGGACATGTTTGTCACATGCGGCCAGAGAGGTGGACAAAACATGCCACTTTCTGGGTACCGGACGGCCGCCGTGGCAGAGGCAGACCAAGAAGGAGATGGAGGAACGACCTATATAAATTTCAAAATGGATGGCCAGAAGTAGCGAAGGATAGGGATGAGTGGAGAACCCAGGGGGAGCCTTTGCCCAGCAGTGGGATACAACACCAATAGGCTAGAAAAAAAAATACATACACATGGTGATATTTTAATCGTTTGTGGACCCTTAAAGAGGTGACTCAGACCATAAATATGAACAACTTTTTTAATGGGACCAACGCTGGGTATTCAAAAAAAAATTCGTCATTTCCTTACACAAGAGTTCCGCCACCCGGTCAGTTTGTATGGAAATGTCGATTTTTTTTCATTTTGATGGTCTGAGTCACCTCTTTAAGGGCCCAAAATTATAAAAATTCACCATGTATAAGAGAAATGCAAATTCTTTTTTGGGTTTTTGAATATAAAGAGTACAAAAAGTGCGTCAAACACTTTAAATAACCTGCTGAAAGTGTAGCTTAGGCCTAAAACCTCGCTCAGAAAAACTGAAAAGAAAATCTTAAACGGACTATAGAAAGTTTTCCCGCGATCGCCTCGCACAAAGGCCTTAATAGCTATTATAGCAGGAATAGGGCCATTGTGTCAGGCCATCGATTTTAAACTCACTTCATCCCGCCGCTGGACGGGATAGCGATTTATACAGTTTAAATTGAAGCTTACATAGAATGGGAGTAGGACACGGAAAGTACAATAATTATGAGAATTGTTTACGTTTTCATATGTTCATCATCATTTCGTGTAGGTGTCACGGTCAATCGACCATGCACACCCTGGTGTCACACGTGGTTCCTTTAACGACTACTAGATTGCCGTGCCTTTCGAAGCACTATATCAGACAATCAGGTGATTCAAGCCTGCAATGTCCTAACCAAACTGGAAGCAACTAAACAAAGTATGCTTCCCGTGGGAATCGAACTCACGGCCCCCAGGTTTACAGGCAAACGCCTTAACCACTGGACCACGGAGGCAGTTTACATATGTTAAGCAACGTCGAGCTTGGACAACGCTAGATTAACTAATGAGTTAAGTGACTTAACTGTCTCTAACTATATCGATACTAAAAACTAAAAATCCTAAAAAATAAGACCATTAAAAAACGAAAAATCTAAGCTAAGGTGTTGTGTGGCCAAGAACACTAGTTGCATTCCCCCGCTGAATTGCAATTGCAATTCTCTGCGCGAGGAAAAAGCCAGCCCTATTGTCACCAGTTGCGTCGACAATTGTCTCTTGTTCATGAATATTAATATTCATTTTTTCTACTTTGCATATAAAAAAAACTATTTCTCCTTCGGGAAAGTCAGGGTGACTTTCCTAGAGAAGAAATACCTTTTTGTCATTGTCTGAACTTCGTGAGAGGTTAAGTAAGAATTCGTTAAAGGGTAATGTTCTAAATTAAATTGAGAGAGAACTTGAAAAATCTGGCACCAGTGCTGGCCACTTCTTCTTCTTCCTCTTTATCCTTCTCCCACTATTATGTGGGGTCGGCACAGCACGTAAACCCCTTCCAGTGCTGGCCACTTAAACAAACAAAAATCAAACAAGTAACTTTTTAAAAGCTGATGCTTCAGAATGTATACAGATATTTATTTCGAAGCATTAGCTAAGAATGCCACCAGAATCAAATTTCAGATGAAAGAGGAAGGGAAGTTGATGTATATTAAGGCGCTGTGCATCAGAAGAATACCGTAAAACGTCTATTTTTTCGTCGCACAGTTAGCCTTATTTTTCATGGAATACTAGCATGAAAAAAATACGAAGTACAGATCAAAATATTTTCAAAAAAAGCCTTGCAAAATAAATAGCAAAAAAAGCTATATCCAAAAAATTTTCGTCGCGAATTACTTGATATTTTCAGCGACAACTACCAACTTAACTAAAGTATAACTAAATGAGCAAGATGAATACCTAAAAAGATACAATATTTGGTTATAACTATTTAATTAAATGCGAAAATTTTACGCGGAAATGGCCGACACGAGTTTTGAACTGAGACTAGAGACAGGCCAACCGTTATCGCGGTTAAGGGATATAGCGCCTTAAGATAGTTTATATGAATTTTAAACCTAGAGGAATATCCACAAATATCGGGTGAAACTGAAAATTATTATAATGAAATTTGTTGAGGAGCCCGATGGCCCAGTCGTCGTGAGCATTATTATCGCTTACATAAGCAACCCTGGGCGCAGTCCTCACTGTGATGGGTGACCGCAAGTAGCATAAAAATATCTCGAGCTCCTCCGTGCTCCGGAAGGGACGTTAAGCTGTTGGTGTCATCATTGATAGCAGTCGTTAAGCTATATCAGATGCCTTTAGGCAGCTTGAAAAATCTGACACCAATGTTGGCCATAAAGACACACGAAAAACAAAAACATAAAGTTTGTTCGAATCGGCGATCTGTGGTTTGGATCGGCGATTAACAGCGCTGGCTATATCACTAACTGAAACTACGGTGAAGTACACAACGATAATAAAATATAGATTTGTGTTTATTTTTATTGTTAAAACCGCTTGCGTATCGAAACGATCCGATATTGATGAATACAATATTTTAATGAGAGAATCATGTGAGCAGAGCAGTATAAAAACAGGTTTTTTGAATGAACTTTTAAAGCAACTGTCATTATCTCTAATTAACGCAGCGTACAGGTAACTTACGTAAGTGTTTTCAATGAAAAATAAACAAGTCTTGTCATTAAAATGCATGAACGAACATTGATAGAGAAATTAGAGTAAATTGAATTTTTCATACTCATGAAACGCGTGGGACACGGAGCGGTCACTGACGATCAGAATTTTATAATAAAACTAGCTGTTGCCCGCGGCTCCGCCCGCTTTAATGTCGTTCCCTTGGGAACAGTAGAAATGATAAAAATTCCATACAAACCCCCCCCCCCCCCCTTATCCCTTAAGGGGGGAATTTTGTACATTTCACCTACACAGATCTTTTTTAATTGTAACCTAGAACGTATATACTTATTTTCATACCTCTAAGTCTAGAAATGGAAAAATTCCATACAAACTTTACCCCCTATTTACCCCTTCAAGTGAGAATGTTGTCTGGTTCACCTAAACAGATCTTTTTTTAATTTTAATTGAGATCTCCCGTACCTACTTTCAAACTTCTAAGTCCAGAAATGAGAAAATTCCATAAAACTTCAACCCCTTTGATTTTCTAAAAATCCATTCTTAGTGCTCATTTACATCATAAAAAGAATCCCTGTGCCAAATTTCAAGTTTCTGCGCACAGTAGTTTCTGCTGTGCGTTAATATATAAGTCAGGTTTGCCTTTGGCCCGCGGCTTCGCCCGCGTAAGTGTCGATTTCTCAGGAACAGTAGAATTACCCGGAATACATTAGTTTATGACTTTCAATGAAACACCTTAATATTGAATTTCAATTGAATAACTTTAAAAACGGAAAGTTTCATACTAACTTTGCATCCCCGTTATATTAAGAGCCCGACATATGCCAGGCGGCGTGGCCATACAAATGCGGATGGTCTAAACGCGTTGGCTACTTTGGATATTTTCGTTTTTTAGGAATATTCAAGGGTTATTCGAAAAAGCAAAACATATGATGGCTGCCTTATCTGTAATGCAATAATAATCAAAAGTTTCAAGGTTAATTTCAATGTATTTGGTGAATAATGCTATATACCGAGTAAATTAGACGTGATTTGGAGGCAACTTTGCAATTTTTTTCTATCGAGAAAATTTAACGCAATCGTGTTTTTGAGTCATATATTTACCAGAGTTAGTCCTGAACTTTGCTGCATTTTTATTTCAACTTGAGTATTTAATTATTATTGATATAACAGTCAATCTTGCAAAGCAGTGTGAGGTAGTATGGACCCTTAAGGGATGATTTTTGAGAAAAATATTTTACTCGTGTTTCATGCCTTTTAGTAAACAACCTTCATGCTGAATTTCATTCGACTTACTTCAAAAATGGCAAACATTCATGCTTACTTTGCACCCCTATTTTACCCCCTTAAGGGATGATTTTTGAGTAAAATATTTTACTCGTGTTTCATACCTTTCAGTAAAGAACCTTAATGCTGAATTTCATTCGAGTAACTTCAAAAACAACAAAGTTTCATACTAACTTTGCAACACGTTTTTCCCCCTAAGGAGATGAATTTCCAAAAATCCTTTCTTAGTGCTCCCCTACGTTATAAAAGGAACCCCTGTGCAAAATTTCAAGTTCCTAACCCTTATAGTTTAGGTCCTGCGTTGATATGTCAGTCAGTCAGTCAGCTTCTCCTTTTTTTTTAGTATGGATTACTATGGATAGTATGGATAGGTATAATGCTGTCGTATAATGATGATGAATTGACTTTGGATTTTAATTTTCTTATGTCACTTATTATTTTATTTTATTTTGCTATATGTTTGCAGGCAAACTCATGCCTTGAGTTCATTCAAATGACGATAACTTTTTTTTTAATGAACCGATTTTGATGAAACAAACTTTAAATGTTAAACTAAGTTAAAACAAAGCAATTGCTGAAAGTTTGAAGTAAATCGGTTCAGTATTTTCGGAGATAATCGTGATCATACATACAGACAGACAGACAGACGGACAAGAAATTCCAAAAAATTTTTTTTGCTTTCTATTATTCTTTTTAAGTGTCCCTCTATCCATTTCAGTCAAAAATTCGAAATGTACAGACAAAATAATTTTACTGTTTTATTATATGTATAGAATAGACAAAGCAGCTGGCGCATAAAAATGCGCATTTTAATCCACTAGGGACAATATCAACATAATGCATCACAATATGAAGCTGCGCTTATGTTGGTCGGGCGGCTGCTCAGCAAGAAGTGTCTTTTTCTAGACGTTGAACGCAACGGCGATATGGCGGGCAGAGTGAGGCGAGCTGTGACGTCACGCCAGCATTGCAGTTTGCGTTGGTTGCGTTACACTCACGTATTTAGTTTAATTTACGTATCATTTCGGGTTTGATACATTCAAACTTTGCATGTGTTTACGGACAACTGTAAGCTTGATTTACGCATTATAAGATTTACAAAAAGAAAGAAAAATAATATAAATTTACCACATTTTTGATCAAGACGGACAACATATGAAAGGACCTCTTTTCATGAGCATATTCCAAAGAAAAGAAGAATGCATACCGAATATTAATTATATAGTTCATTTTCAGGTTTAAATAAAAAAACTGAACGTGTTTAACTAAAAATCATAATCATTAGGAGTTCCTAATGATTATGATTTTTAGTTAATCATTACTTAACCGGCCTTTTAAGAAAACATAGACTCGGTTTTGCTTGTCATTTAACTAAAACGAGTCTATAGTAATGCTTTTAATCATTTTGAAGTTGTTATTGCTCCATAAGTTGTTATTGCTCTCTCTTGTCACACCCCAGGTGGTGCAGTTGTCTATGGAGAGCGGTGATCGCTTACCATCCGTTATGTAAAAAAAGCCAATTTCATAGGTTAAGACTCATTATTAGAAATGGCGTGATAAAAGCTTCAAATTGTACAATAAGAGGTAAGTCGAAATAGGTTTACAAATCAAAATAAAAGGTCACCGACGCCCTCCCACGATCGAGTTCGTACCGAAAGTTCATACTGAAAGCTCCGAAACAAGTAGGTCGTCAATATTTCACGTGGCACTTTTGTCCTGTCCAAAACACTTGAATACTTTATATCCCGACAACTTCCTTAGTTTTTAGGGTTCCGTAGCCAAAAGGAACCTATTACTTAGCCTTCGTCCATCTGTCACAGGGCTTTGTTGTGTGTTTATTAAACCGTAAAATTTAGTGACATAAAATATTAACAGAACGTCCCATATAAAAAACTTGGTTTTTGGTGTCATTTCTCAATTCTGTCAAATTTTCACAGAATCCTTTATTATTGAGACTTTAAAACTACAGTCTTCCATGCTGGTCTAGGAGAAAATAAAAAACGTAGAATGTATCAGCTGCTTCTCTTCCCGCGCAAATCGTAAAAGCCGAACGAACGGGCAAAATTCCGTGGAATTATGTTAATAGACGATGCGGCTAGCAACCCATCATTTTTTGATTCCGTTTTTCATCTAATGCACACCAACATGCCAAACGTAGCCTTTGGGTGTTATAGACCTAGGCTCTGTCAACCCCGCAAGGCAAAAAAAAAGACGTGATACTATGTATGTATGTAAAACTACAGATAGTTAAAAAATACAGTGATACCCAGGGAGTGTAGTCAGAAGTTAAAACTTGAACAGTTACCTACGTAGATAGGTATGTATTTTTTATCGTCAGTTCGGTTACATATAAATAGTTTGACTAGCTCCGTGGCGCAGCGGTCAACACGCCTGCCTGCGACACGGAGTGACCGGGTTCGATCCCCGGCCAGGTCAAGATGGAAAATGATCTTTTCCAGATTGGCCTGGGTCTTGGATGTGTATCTATATATGTATTTGTTATAATAACACAAGTCTCGAACTTACTTTGGGGCTAACTCAATCTGTGTGATTTGTCAAAAAAAAAAAAAAAATGTAAAGAATACCCTGTCCGATCCTTGAACGCTTTGATTTCCGTTTTCAGCTTTGATCCCAAAGGAATAGTGGTTCATATTGACGGACTGATTATCTCATAAAAATCCTAACGCCCGAAATTTTCACTTCAATAGTGTCGGTATATACTGAAAGTAAAATAACTCCATCTTTTTTTTTACTTTTGATGCGTAGTTTTTGCAATTTTTTACTGTACCTCCGTCATCGCGAAACGTGTGAGTGTTAGCGTGGTTTATTGAAACTGTGGACCAAACAACTCCGGAACTCGATTAGTGCGCTGTTTTGCCGGTGCCACTTTTCGAGCGCGAATCGTGTATCAAATATAATGGTAGATATTTGATCGAAGCGTCAAGAGGATGCGCTGATGCTGAAGATTAATATAGTTAATTATTTGTTTAAATATATATGTATATGTCAAGTGTATCTGTAAATATATAATAGGCTAATAAATAAATAAACCCAATATCTTTCTGATCGTGGTCCGTAGCCATACGACTGTCGACTCTGTATGCCCCATGCCATGAGCCAAACACGGTATCTGTGAATAAGTAGGCCTTATCAATATTTCAGCCGACATGGCACTTTGATCCTGCCCAAAGCAGTTGAATACTTTATATTTGTACAAGGCTCTTTCAAGCTTCGAAGTATAAATACTAGCTGTTGCCCGCGGCTCCGCCCGCGTTAATGTCGTTCCCTTGGGAACAGTAGAAATGATAAAAATTCCATACAAACCCCTGCCCCTTTGCTTTTTCCCCTTAAGGGGGAATTAAATACATTTCACCTGCATAGATCTTTAGCCCATAAGGAGGGGATTTTGCCCATTTCACCTACACAGATATTTTTTTATTGTAATGGAGAACTTCTTATTGTCATATTTCTAAGTAAATAAATAAAAATCCATACAAACTTTTACCCCACCTATTCTACCCCTTCAAGGGGAAATTTCGACCATTTTAACTACACAGATCTTTTTAATTGTAATGTAAACATATATACTTATTTTTATACTTCTATGTCCAGAAATGAGAAAATTTCCATACAATCCCCACCCCCTCTTTATCCCTTAAGGGGGAAATTTTGTACATTTCACCTACACAGATCTTTTTTAATTGTAACCTAGAACGTATATACCTACTTTCAAACTTCTAAGTCCAGAAATGAGAAAATTCCATAAAACTTCAACCCCTTTGATTTTCTAAAAATCCTTTCTTAGTGCTCATTTACATCATAAAAAGAATCCCTGTGCCAAATTTCAAGTTTCTGCGCACAGTAGTTTCGGCTGTGCGTTGATATATAAGTCAGGTTTGCCTTTGGCCCGCGGCTCCGCCCGCGTAAGTGTCGATTTCTGAGGAACAGTAGAATTACCCGGAATACATTAGTTTATGACTTTCAATGAAACACCTTAATATTGAATTTAAATTGAATAACTTCAAAAACGGAAAGTTTCATACTAACTTTGCATCCCCGTTATATCCCCTTAAGGGATGATTTTTGAGAAAAATATTTTACTCGTGTTTCATGCCTTGTAGTAAAGAACCTTCATGCTGAATTTCATTCGACTAACTTCAAAAATGGCAAATTTTCATATTTACTTTGCACCCCTATTTCACCCCCTTAAGGGATGAGTTTTGAGTAAAATATTTACTCGTGTTTCATACCTTTCAGTAAAGAACTTTCATGCTGAATTTCATTCGAATAACTTCAAAAACAACAAAGTTTCATACTAACTTTGCAACCCGTTTTTCCCCCTAAGGAGATGAATTTCCAAAAATCCTTTCTTAGTGCTCTCCTACGTTATAAAAGGAACCCCTGTGCAAAATTTCAAGTTCTCCCTTATAGTTTAGGCCCTGCGTTGATATGTCAGTCAGTCAGCTTCTCCTTTTTTTTTAGTATGGATTAGTATGGATAGGTATAATGCTGTCGTATAATGATGATGAATTGACTTTGGATTTTAATTTTCTTATGTCATTTATTATTTTATTTTATTTTTGCTATATGTTTGCAGGCAAACTCATGCCTTGAGTTCATTCAAATGACGATAACTTTTTTTTAATGAACCGATTTTGATGAAACAAGCTTTAAATGTTAAACTGAGATAAAACAAAGCAATTGGTGAAAGTTTGAAGTAAATCGGTTCAGTATTTTCGGAGATAATCGTGATCATACATACAGACAGACAGACAGACAGACAGACAGACAGACAAGAAATTCCAAAAAAATTTTTTTGCTTTCTATTATTCTTTTTAAGTGTCCCTCTATCCATTTCAGTCAAAAATTCGAAATGTACAGACAAAATAATTTTACTGTTTTATTATATGTAATATAGATTATATGTATAGATGAAATGGCAAAAATTCTGATAAATAACCTATGCGCCATAGAGTCCCTTGACTCTATTATGCACTGTGGACCATCGTGAGTTCACTGCGATAAAACTTGCGATGTCTACAGCACAGAGAGCCACTAATTCAAAGCGAGTTATGAGTAAGTAGGTAGATTTTTTGAATAGCCTAAGTGCATTTGCGAAAAATAATAAGCTTTATTCTTATTTCTTTCTTACGTATCATCATCATCATCAGGTCTTTTTAGTCTCCACTGCAGGAGCATGACCCTCTCATTACTACCGGAGCCATACTTGGCCAGAACAGACAGAGGATTTGGCCTATACTCTCCTCGCTGACCAGACGGGTTGGAAAGGTCTCATTGATGTTTATGAGCTTTGTTTAGCTTGTATTTCCTAAGTCGCCTCTTACGACATCCACAGGAAGACTTGGAGTGGTCCGATTCTACTCTGCCGGAAACCACATGGCTATTTCTTACTTCTACTTTGAGATAAATGTATTTGTATTATTATTGACAGCATATTTTAGGTCAGTTTAGTGTTACAACACACACAGCAAAATGTATGTACACTTTGTCCCTACATTTTGCTACATTCACTATTTTTATTTCTCATTTTATCTACGAATAAGTAATAAGTCCATTTTATACATTATGTTTAACATAACTAATACAACTATATTTACATAACTATACAATTCTATATAACGTATATATTACTTAACATATAATTTTGAAATACATTCTAATAACAATAAACATGGCTAGCTCCGTGGCGCAGCGGTCAACACGCCAGCCTGCGACACGAGAGTGCCCGGAATCCCCGGCCAGGTCAAGATGGAATGATTTTCAGATTGGCCTGGGTCTTGGATGTGTATCTATATATGTATTTGTTATAAAATATAGTATCGTTGAGTTAGTATCCTATAACACAAGTGTCGAACTTACTTTGGGGCTAGCTCAATCTGTGTGATTTGTATAATATTAAATAATATATTTATTTAATATTTATACATACAGAAAAAATTCGCGCCTGAGTTCGCTCGCACCTCAGCATTTCGCACCTTCGTCTTTCGCACCTAAATTACACAGTCCCCTTTAGGCAAGGTTCCAAAGATACTGGGAGCGCTCCCCCTTTGAATAGTTAGACTAATTCTTTGTCCGAGAAGGTTGCCAGCTCTTCGGTCTCCGGTGATGTCGACTAACCTGTGATGTGATGTTCACTATTTTTATAAATCTTGTATTGTACGTCACACGTCATATAAATGTAACCTTTGACAGTTTTATCAATATAGTATATTAATATTCTTCAAGGCTACCAAAATAGATATTCCCCTCAAACCGTAACATTTAAATATACGATTGTATTCCCGCTGCGTTTCCGACATTATCACTTCGCCGCCCATCAACCACACTTGATATGTTCCCCACACGCCAAACTTACGGTAAAAAACACATTTAACGTCAATTTTCCTGCAAATTGTGTCATCAGGCGGCACAAAATCTTGCATATTTTGCCATACATCAAACTTAACGCTTTTGTTGTAAAATATCCTCTATTACAACGTAATAGGTGTGTGGCTGTTATGTTGGATGTGTGATTGACTGTACAAGGAACGCGTTATATCGCCCATAACCGCACATGGTTGCAAATGAAAATATAAGCCTTCTGTATTTACCGAGCGAGACCGGATCTACAATACAAAAGAGCGGCCAGCTATCGGGTATTAAATCAAGGGGATGCTAAATTACCATTTAGTGTTTTATTATGATTTTTATGAGGTGAACGAGACGTTAATCCTGAATAATATTATCATAATAAGCGATTATAAATACGAAATCAAGTTTGTACGAGTATATGGATTGCTTTTTTTGTTACGATTTCACTTAGTGTGATCGTCATGTCTAATTTTTCGTTCACATTGTCAGGCGACCCTTTAAACGCCTCAAGAAAAACTGACAAGCGTATCGTATACCTAAGCCGATCGAAGGAACGGGCTAAATTCCGAAGAATCGCGTTAATAGGCGATGCGGCTAGCAACACTATTTTGATTCCGTTTTCCACCTTATGCCCACCAACATGCTAAACGGCAAATGCATTTGATCGCCAACCAACGTTGACAGGCACATTTGTGAGTATCTATATGTAATAAGATGAAGAAGTTTATTCAATACTAAGAGAGGGCACAAAAATCACACATGTCCCGGTCTATAAAAAAAAAAATAGCTACAAACCCGTCGTTTACGGGCCGTAACACGATTATCTTTTTGTTGTGCACCCTTTAAGCACGTCAGCCCTATAAAGATCGCCGGAATCGAGCCCCAGAGTATGATAGTCGATATTTCGGTACTCACTGTGCCCCTTAGTTTCGAAGCTAAATATATATTGAGGTTCTTTTGTTTTGTTGTTTGGAAAAAGTCCAGTGACTTTATCCTTATCCTTACTATAATCCTAATCCTTACTAATATTATAAATGCGAAAGTGAGTTTGTTTGTTTGTTTGTTACGCTTCACGCCGTAACTACTGAACCGATCATCATGAAATTGTGCATACAAGTTCTTTGGAGTACGAAGAAGGACATAGGCTACATTTTATCCCGGGAAAAAGTACTATTCCCGAGGGATCGACATTAACGCGGGCGGAGCCGCGGGCGAAAGCTAGTTAATATTATAAATGCGAAAGTGAGTTTGTTTGTTTGCTACGCTTTCACGCCGTAACTACTGATCCGATCATCATGAAATTTTGTACACTAGTTCTCTGGAGTACGGAGAAGGACATAAGCTACCTTTTATCCTGGGATAATATACAAACGAATTTGCATTCCCTATCCTTGGATATAGACATAACCTGATAACTACAGTACAACACACAACACAACAGGTTATCCAATAAAACAATAATAATAGGAATACATTAGCCATTAAATAAAGTAAACAGAATAAAAATACGCTTCAACAATTTTGTTTTTTCTTCCCTAATAACGCCATGTCAACACGGAGTAATACGGAAATAATGGCACTTACAAAATATTTTGCCTACTACCATGATAAAAGGCGCGCGGGAAGAGCCAATATCATACATAATATTACGGAGGGATGCTCAAAAACACTTCATACGAGGACCTCTTTAGTGGGAGTAGTCGGGAATCGGGCCAATTGGACACTCTTGCAACTAGTTGCGTATTACATATTACCATGTTTTTATTCTTCTTTTGAGTCGCAAATGGTTGTTAATAAAATTATATACTTATTGGCCACACCAACTGGCTCCGTAGTCCAATGGTTAACGCGTTTGCCGGCAGACCCAGGGGTCGTGGGTTCGATTCCCACGGGAAGTATACATTGTTTAGTTGCTTCCAGTATAGTTAGGACATTGCAGGCTTGAATCAACTGATTGTCTGATAATAAAGATGATTCCGTGCTTCGGAAGGTACGTTAAGCCGTTGGTCCCGGCTGCCATCTGGTACTCGACAAAGGAACCACGTCAGAGGCCGAGCGGCGGTTCCGAAGAACACTGACACCAGGGTGTGCATGGTCTTTTGACCATGACACCTACTCGAAATGATGATGATGATGATGGCCACACCGACTAACATCGTCGTGATTCGATTCTCTTCATTAAATTTTGGTAATTGCTCATGATTTGTGATATTTACAATTTTGTTCTTTGGTTTTCTTTTACTCGGTCCCACAACAACACTGACTGTTCAGAACTCCTTAAATTACTATTTATATTATACGTAAACTTCTCAGTCGTTCTTCCTGTATATCATCTTTAAATAGGCAACAAGTTATAAACAGTAACGCACTTATTAGTACAATAGAATAATTAGATACTTACAAAGATTTACAACCACCATTCACTGAATTTTATTACATGTCCCCTAAACATTGTCTAAATTATGAGGCTTGTCCCAAGATCCCAGGCGAAGTTCATTATTGTACGTTGTACTCAAATAAACTCAAGATTCTTCCTCCGTTATGTTAATCTTCCAACTATTTAATGAATAAATCAATATATTTTTTACTAATTAATTATTTGACTAGCTCCGTGGCGCAGCGGTCAACACGCCAGCCTGCGACACGGAGTGACCGGGTTCGATCCCCGGCCAGCTCAAGATGGAAAATGATCTTTTTCGGATTGGCCTGGGTCTTAGATGTGTATCTATATATGTATTTGTTATAAAATATAGTATCGTTGAGTTAGTATCCCATAACACAAGTCTCGAACTTACTTTGGGGCTAGCTCAATCTGTGTGATTTGTCCGTATATATTTATTTGTATATACGGACAAATCACAGAGATTGAGCTAGCCCAAAAGAAATATCGAGAAGTGTGTTATGGAATACTAACTCAACGATATTATATGTTATAACAAATACATATATAGTTAAACATCCAAGACCCAAGTCAATCTGAAAAAGATAATTTTTCAACTTGACCTGACCGGGGATCGAACCAAGGACCTTCGCTGGCATGATGACCACTAGGCCACAGTGGTCGTCCATCATATAAATCCCACAACCTTCACTGTCTAAATGTATTACAGTCATTGTCTTAATGTATTACAGTCATTGTCTTAATGTATTACAGTGCGCCCTATGCATCGTCTAAATTATGCGGCAAGTCTCAAGCTCCCAAGCGCAGTTTATCAGTGTGCCTTGTTCTCAAAGAAACCCAAGATGCTTACTTAGCGTGAACTTTCTTGTTTCTTTCGTCATTATGGTGTGCAAGGTTACAATAACGAAGAAAACCATTATATTTATAGTTATCAGGAAATTAACATACACAGATATAAGTATGTGTTATATTAATCCTTACAACGTTAATTGTCTAAATTTATGACAGTGATTGTCTAATCCAAAACATCTTCTAAATCATAGATTTAAAAAAAATGCGTCTCTCTACTTCTATGGTCTAAATTATGAGGCAAGTCTCATTCTCCCAAGCGAAGTTTTCATCATGCCTTGTCTTAATAAAAATCAAGATGCTAACTCAGCATGAACATTCCTCCGTTGTGATAATCTTGAACACTTATTTATTATTAATGATATCAGTAAATTAACGTTTACAGATTTGGTTATATCACTTTATTTATTACGATTTTCTTTGTCTAAATTTGTAACAGTGATTGTCTTAATTTATAACAGTGCACCCAAAACACATAGTCTTTATTATATGAAATAAATCTCAGGCTCCCAAGCGTAGTTTATCATTATGCCTTGTTCTTAATTAAACTTAAGATGCTAACTCAGCATGAACATTCTTATTTCTTCCTCCATTGTGATAATCTCGACATCAATTATGCGTGCAATTTTATTTTACATAACCTTTATTGTCTTAATTTGTGACAGTGATTATCTTAATTTGTTACAATGCGTCCTCTATCGTCTAAATAAAAAGGAAAGTCTGTACCTCTCAAGCAAAGTTTATCATTATACCTAGTTCATAATTTCATTCAATATGCTTTCTCAGCATGAATATTCTTATTTCTTCCTCTGTTGTGATAATCTTGAAAACATTATTATTCATGATATTAGTAAATTAACGTATACAGATTTATTTTATGATATATTTATACGACCTTCATTACGACCTTAATTGTCTTAATTTGTGACAGTGATAGTCTTAATTTATAACAGTGCACCCAAGAGATCGTCTTAATTATGAGGCAAATCTCAAGCTACCAAGCGAAGTTTATCATTATGATGATCTTGAAATCAATTACGCATACAATTACAGATTTATTTTATGACATCTTTTATATGACCTGCACTGTCTTAATTTGTGACAGTAATTGTCTTAATTTATAACAGCGCCTTTATCGTCTAAATCATGAGGCAAGTCTCAAGCTCCAGCGAAGTTTATCATTATGCCGTGGTCTTAATTAAACTCAAAGTGCTAACTCAGCGTCAACAATCTTATTTCTTCCTCAGTTATATTAATTTTGGAAACATTATTGTTAATGATATCAGTTAATGAAAACACAAGTTTATTAATAAATCATATCAATCCTTCAACCTAAATCGTCTAAATTTTATTACATCATTCCCTTTCTAAATAATGAAGTTACTCCCAAGCAAAGTTTATCATTGTGCCTTGTACTCAAATAAACACAAGATGCTAACTATGCGTGAATATGTGCGAACTCCGTGGCGCAGTGGTTAACACGCCAACCTGCGACACGGGTTCGATCCCCGGTCAGGTCAAGATGGAAAATGATCTTTTTCAGATTGGCCTGGGTCTTGGATATTTTTCTATATGTATTTGTTATAAAATATAGTATCATTGAGTAAGTATCCCATAACACAATTCTCGAACTTGCTTTGGGGCCAGACCAGTCTGTGTGATTTGTCCGTATATATTTATTTATTCATTTATATAAACATGTTTATTTCTTTTTTATATTTCTGTCTTCTTCTTTAGTTATCAATATCCTCAGTCACAGTAGTCTTGTAGAATCATTCCCACAAATCGTCACATAACAGCGTTATTGATAACAAACATACGACTAGCTTGTTTTTTTCATTTGGTTGTTTAAGTAGTAAGAAATACATATTTCGTATAAATTTCAGAGTTGAGAAAATAACTTTTTAAGGGTTCGATACCTATAAGTAAATATTATTACTAAGCCTCCACTATTCGGCCGTCCGTCGGTCAGTCACAATGAAAAATGAAAATGAAAAAATCTTTATTTCCAAGCCTTAGTTTATAAAAATACATATTTCTGGGTCACAGAGCTGTATCTTTTGATCTGTATAAGGCAAAAGCTTAAAATTTTTTTGAGATTGTGTTTATAAGAAATAAAAAGACGCCGCCGCTAGAATCTGGCGCCCGGGGCGTTTGCTGGCTAGCCAAACCTAGATCAGAGGCAGGAGCATCACCATAGATTTAAAAAGGCGTCTATGGGCATCACCTTGTTTTATTCAATCTTACACAATTATGTACAAAAAAAAAGAAATGAGATAAAATATAGCTGACTCTTGTACATTATTTAATCTGAGCACGATATATTACAATGCTTTTAACGAAGTGGAAAGTATTAAATAGAAATAAAAATACAATTTCATTCAGTTTAAATAATAAAATATAATTTGTTGTTCAGAACAAACCTTGATTTGTTGCGATAACTTTTAACTGCAATACTCGTTGCTTTATTTTTGTTGACTACGTAATATAGAGATTTAAAAATGTAAGCTCCAAATCATGTATGTGCACGGAAATCATAAAGGATATTCCAATGTGCATTCCGGTTCAATTCCGGTGAAATTTATTCTCGATTTCCTGCGCCAAATCCGATTTTATTTGCAATCTAACAACGTACCTGCAACATTACGTTTTAAAAATGTACAAATATACATAGATACACTTTGTAGTTCGGAGTAATGGAAGAATTTGGAGTAAATTAGCTGTAGTCTACTTTTAAAATAGCTTTATAATAATCGTACTACTGAGTAGACACATACATATTATCACGTCTTTTTCCCTTACGGGGTAGACAGAGCCTAAGGCCATAAGACCGCAAGGCCACGCTTCGTGTTGGTAGGCTTAAAGGTGGAAAACGGAATAAGAATAGTCATGGGTTGGTAGCCGCATCGCCTATTGTCATGATTCATTAGATTTTCGCCCATTCCCTTGACCGGCTTCTGCGCGGGAAGAGTAGGAACATATGTTGCAAATTGCTGTGTGCTATATTTATTTGGGTATTAAAAGCTTACGTCTCGTATGCCGATGTGCAAATCTCTGCACAAATGCATTGTTCTATTGTGTCCAATATTCCAGCATACAAGTGGTTGATAATATTATAAAAGCGTTTTTATATTATAAAGCTTATTAACTGTAAATCAGTTTTCTTCTGATCAATAACAGTTGACTTTAAGAGCCCGCCATAGGCCAGGCGGTGTGGCGGTACAAACGCGGATGGTCTAAACGCGTTGGCTACTTTGGATATTTTCGTTTTTTAGGAATATTCAAGGGTTATTCGAAAAAAAAAACACATGATGGCTGCCTTATCTGTAATGCAATACTAATCAAAAGTTTCATGGTTAATTTTAATGTATTTGGTGAATAATGCTGTATACCGAGTAAATTAGACGTGATTTGGAGGCAACTTTGCATTTTTTTTCTATCGAGAAAATTTAACGCAATCGTGTTTTTGAGTCATATAGTTACCAGAGTTAGTCCTGAACTTTGCTGCATTTTTATTTCAACTAGAGTATTTAATTATTATTGATATTACAGTCAATCATGCAAAGCAGTGTGAGGTAGTACGGACCCTTAAGGCGCTGTATGCCATAACTGTTTGTAGCGGACATCGCACGATTATTATGTACCCGTGTCATACCTGTCATCAGTCTCAGTTCAAACCCGTGTCGGTAAAATCCATTAATTTTCACTTTTCATTTAATAATTCAATAATTATAACCAAATATTGTATTTGTTTTAGGTATCCATCTTGCTCATTTAGTTATACTTTTTATAGACGTATACAAGTTGTTAGTTGTCGCTGATAATATCAAGTAATTCGTGACGAAACTTTTTCTGGATATAGCTTTTTTACTATTTTATTTAGCTAGGTTTTAAATATTTTTTTGATGTAACTAATTTTAAATATTTTGATGTAACCGTTTATTTTGATCTTTGAACTGTACTTCATATTTTTTATATGCTAGTATTCCATGAAAAAAAGGCTAACTGCGCGACGAAAAAATAGACGTTTTACAGTATTCTTCTGATGCACAGCGCCTTAAATTAGATTCGTAATACATATACATATATATTATCACGTCTTTATCCCTTACATGGTAACCAGAGCCTATTTTTTATAAGTCTAATATGGATATCCAAGTTTACTTGAAAAACACTGAATCTCGCAAACAACAAATTTGGAATTAGTGTTTTACAACTAACCACGCAATTTTTTTTAAATCTATGCATCTAACCCTGTAACACGTCAAATCAAACCCGTGAATCCAGACTATTTTCACAGGGGTGTTGAAATCTACTATATTTTTTTTTTTATATATATACGGAAAAATCACACAGATTGAGCTAGCCCCAAAGTAAGTTCGAGACTTTTGTTATGGAATACTAACTCAACGATACTATATTTTATAACAAATACATATATAGATAAAGATCCAAGACCCAAGCCAATCTGAAAAAGATCATTTTCCATCTTGTTCTGGCCGGGGATCGAACCCGGTCGCTCCGTGTCGCAGGCAGGCGTGTTGACCGCTGCGCCACGGAGCTAGTCAAATATATTTTAGCCATAAACAAGATATGACGACGCCACCATGACACAATACCTCATTTCAAATTTGTTTTACGGGTTTGTAATTCATTTGACGTATCTGTAATTCCATAATCGATGATAGGTGGAAAATAGAATCAAGAGTTCTTGGCGGGCAGATTTAAAAAAAAAAATTTCGTCTTGGCGGGATATTCGGCGGACTGCACGGTTTTTGTTTTGGGTTGTTTTGCATATTGTTTCTAGTGGATTTTATAAATAGCCACGTTTATAAACAATGTGTGGAATAACTAAAATAAACTGTCATGGTGCGACTATTGTGAGATTTACTTAGCGGGCTGGTTGTCCGCCTCGCTGCATCTCTCATTGTCGCCCGGGGCTCCGTGGACTCAACAATATGAACTGCACCATCATTTCCATGATTAACAAGACTTAGAAAACGCGGGATAATATTTTTTATTTGATACTGCTAAATACGTAACGCGAAGCCATAATTATAGCCATAAATATGGCTATAATTATAGAAAAAAATAAAGAAAAAAATTAATCAAAATAATAACGGATTGCTTAGAATAATTGCCTAGGCTCTCTCTACCCCGTAAGGGAAAAAGACGAGATACTATGTATGTATATATTGTGAGACCTCTAACTGTCCCGGCGCTCTTAGTCGTGTTCCCACATATAAAGAAGTAGAGATAAGAGACTCGACACAGACAACAGATTAAATTTATTTGTGACAACTTATAACTTCTATAAATATATTAACTTCTATATAACATAACAGAACAGGCCGTAGGAACCAAGTAAACAGTCCGAGAGATGATGGTAGAATGAGCGATGACCGAGAGAGGAAATGATCTAAAAATGGAATGAAATGAAATCTTTTTAATATTATAAATGCGAAAGTGAGTTTGTTTGTTTGTTTATTTGTTTGTTTGTTACGCTTTCACGCCGTAACTACTGAACCGATTATCATGAAATTTTGAATACAAGTTCTCTGGAGTGCGGAGAAGGACATAGGCTACCTTTTATCCCGGGAAAAAGTACTATTCCCGAGGGATCGGACGCGGGCGGAGCCGCGGGCAAAAGCTAGTTTGAAATAAAATGACGAATGAAAAGTGGACAGAATGAGAAAGGTTGGAAGAGATGCAGCATGCAGGTGGCATGCAGCAACGTTACAATATGCTTAGTTTAACACGATTCTTAAAATTTCTTTAAAATAAGATTATTTTAAGTTTTTATTAAATAAAAGACGAAGACGCGGCAAAAGCTTATTGCATACATAACCTACATTTTGGCAATGTTTATGAGTTGGCGTATTACAATACTTCACAAGGACAAACAAATAAGTTTAATTGCGAGTGCGATGATAAACTTCACTTGGGAGTTCGGGACTCGCTCATAATTCAGAGGCTGTTTAGGGGCTGTAATAAAGTGCGTTGTAAACCTGATATAAAGTAATAATAAATCTTTGTGCGTACACTTGGTATTGCTTCTTGTTATACAGATAATCAATGATTAATAATTATTGATGAATTATTGACAATGATTAAAAATATTAGCTCATACACTAGTACAAAATATTAGAGTTAACTCGTACATTTTATTAGAAACTAGCTTTTTAATGTCAATCCCTCGAGAGCAGTACTTTTTCCCGGGATAAAATATACCCTATGTCCTTCTCCGTACCCCAGATAACATGTATGCAAAATTTCATGATCATCGGTTCAGTAGTTACAACATGAAAGCGTGACAAACAAACTCACTATCGCATTTATAATATTAGGTAGGATAAGTTTTTATGATATTTTGGCTAAATCTTTCAAGTAACCCATATATAGAACAAACTAATATTACAAATGCAGAAGTAACTCCGTTTGTCTGTTATCTCTTCACGCTTTAACCACCGAAGGCACAGACAGCATCGAAATTCTAAAGTCTAGTATCATCACATTACTTTTCCTCTCTTTGACTCTTACGAGTATTACAATGTTTTATTTTTGTTTTTTTTTTACTTTTTATTTTTTTCACTAGGGTACAAGTATATGTACATTAAATATCTATATAAGTATACATCAAGAATCAAGTGGAAGGAAATGGGGGAGACCTTTGCCCAGCAGTGGGACAATATAGGTTAATAAAAAAAAAAAATAAGTATAATAATAATAAGTAATATATAATTAAATAATTATTAATATGGTTTTTTTTTTATTACTTTATGAAATCTGCGCTTACCATGCCTCTGTTTACAATATCTTCTACCCAAAGGTTGGCTGGAAGAGATTGCGTTATGCGATAAGCCCGCCTTTGTACCTTCCATAAACAGATATTATCCTATTTTGTTTACTTTTAAATGTTGGTGCAATAAAGTATATTCATTCATTCATTCAGTTTACCCCTACAATTAGCTTGCTAGTGTTTGTGTTTTAATTAGATACATGTTACTTTGTAACAGATAAGTAACAGATAAAATAACACGTCATTTCAGTACAAACGCTTCACCTAACCTACTCGTACCACAACGTCATCTAAAATCTAAGCAAACAATCTACCGTCGCGTTCTCCCGTCTTATTCAAATAACGTAACAATTTGTAACGTACGCACCGAAATATCACGTTCCACAAGTGAACAGGTATATAATAGGTATTCGGCAATTCGTACTCGCTGTCACTCCAGCGTAACGCATATATTGAATAAATCAGACGCCATTTTGTACAACTGCTGTGAAACAATCGTATGTTTGAGTATCGACAATAGTTGGTACTATAAAATAACTAGCTTTCGCCCGCGGCTCCGCCCGCGTCATTGTCGATCCCTCGGGAATAGTACTTTTTCCCGAGATAAAAGGTAGCCTATCTCCTTCTCCGTACTCCAGAGAACTTGTATGCAATATTTCATGCTGATCGGCTCAGTAGATACGGCGTGAAAGCGTAACAAACTAACAAACAAACAATCAAACAAACAAACTCACTTTCGCATTTATAATATTAGTTAGGATGAGTGCGCAAAAGAAGTCAAGCGTCAAATTAAAAAAATGCAATAACAATGGCCAACGAAATAGAAATGATTTTTACACCTAACGTTTCGAAAACTTTACAGTTTTCATGGACGCAGGTAGACTAAGTTAACAGATTGTTAGGTGTAAAAATAATGTAATATACGCGATAATACCGTATTAAAGTGATTTTATTTAAATGTGTAACAATCGCGAAAACATCAGAAACCATTAGAAATGAGAAAATTTGCCCGAAATACGAGTATATTTGATTAGATTCCCACCGACACAACTTAGATTTTTAGGTGCAGTCTTGTGTGATGTATCTACGCAAATTACTTGTACGTGCTGGATGCACGAAATACTTACAAAAGGTTGAAATGTAATGAAATTCGGGTATTAGTAAGCAGTGTAACATAACTTTGTTGGTCTGACACCTTGGTCTGACACCCACGGTAGGTTTCCCTGTGGTATGGGAGTCAGGCTTTCCTAGTAGACAATCTCAGTAATCTTACTTACTAGTTAAAATATTAAAATTTTTCTTCCTTTTTAATATAACAGAGTCCGATTTAAAAAACCTTGAATATAATTAAATTGATTTTGAATAAAAAATAATTATTAATTAAAACTTAAACACATTAATAAATTTAGAATTAGATAAATATTATTCAATTAAAATACATTGAGTAAAATTAAATAAAAAGGAGAACAATCCATAAGTATATAAATGTAAAATTTTAAATTGATTTAAGTTGAGAAGGTTCGTTTGCGCCATTGATAAAAATGATTCTTTGTTAAAAACTCTTGTCTCCTGAACATTGCTTACGTAAGGGCACGAAAGCGCATAGTATTCGTAAAAATGCCAGAGTATAATAAAGCTCAAATTATTTATATAAAATGTCAGTTCTATAATATTTTTATTTGTGGTAGCGACGAAGTATGAAGAAATACTGAAATCGTATTCAAAAGGGTATCTTGGGTATATCTTGAACGCTTATAAAAGTCGGCGTCTATTGGTCCGGAAAATAACTTGTACCGGAATGAGCCAAGAGCCAGCAACAATCTGGATGGCTTTCTCTTTATTTACACATTTTAGCACATTTCATGCTTTGGCAATCTCTAGGATTGAACTTTTCTACAAACGATTTTACGCTAGTTTTCACACCGACTTCTAAATAAGATTCGGTGCTTAAATTCAATCATTCTTTTTAAGAATGATTGAATTTAAGTAGAAACTAGAATAAAATTCATTTAAATTAATAAAGGATGATATTTGGAGTAAAATAAAAATACAAAAAAAATTATAAGTTTTCACGGTAACTTCTTTTTGTATCGTATAAACCTTTTTATATTTTCTGTTCTCAGAATTTAGCCACCTGAATTGCAAGCTGTCATCAGATCATACAGTGTACAAGAGCAGGTGCACAAAGATCAAGTAGTATAAACGGTCACTGAACCAGACACAATAGACATAAAGAAATTTACTACTACAAGCGGGAAGTCCCGGAAACTGAAGTGTAAAAAACAGGTCGTATCGCTTAAAGCAATCTTTCCAAACAATATTTAAAAATCGATAAATACTGATATGAAAAAAAAAGTATGTTTTGCCATTTTTAAAAATTGTGTGTCATACAGGATGTTTTTTAAATCCCCGACAATATTTTAAAGATGGAATCAGAATCCCTAATATAAATACGCGACAAAAAAAGGATTTTTGTTGAAAAAAAAATTGATTTTCCATAGAAATTTGTAGACCTGATCTGTGAATCTGAATGGGACGCAACTCTATTCTATTAGGGATTCAGATTCCGATATTAAAATATTGTCAAAATTCAAAATCCCCCTATATATATGGATAAAATCATTTGATTCTTAAGGGTAACTTAATTAGCAGAATTTACAATAGTAGAGATCACAGTCCTTGCCGGGTTGTTGTAAATTTGCCACAAAGTTGATTCGTCAAATTATGTATATAATTATATATCGTATATTAATAATGTATTCGTATATTTATTAAAAGTATGTGTTAAGTCACAGGTAGGTTCGGGTTATTATAAATTTGCCACAAGTAATGAATTACCGACAGCAAGCAAAGTTATTGTTTAGCGGTAAAAAATAATATAATTTATTTCTATTATAATAATATTTATTGCTGAATTTTATATTATGAAAGTATATAAGGTTATAAGCTCATACATGCTTCCAACGCCTAAGATGCTGGACCAAACAAGAAGGGAAAAGCCACAAGTTCAAACAAAATGTAAAAAATGCAGAAATTTAATAATAACATTTGTTATACATGTAAATTAAATATCTATTACGTACGGAAATGAATCCGTACATCATAAATAAATCATAACATTTTTTTAGATTGCTCTCGAAATTGTATACTATGAAAATAAAGTGTCAAAATACCAGCACTCTGTCTACAAGCCTGAATATAGCCTTCCTCGTATCAAATTCTTGTCGCCCGACATGCTCCAATACAGTCTAAAAATATAAACTGTCAAGTTCGACGGAGTGACACCCGAGAGTTATTTCGAGACACTGAGAGACTTTTTGATTTCGCGGCCTCGAAGATTCCCAATCTTTGATGTGTGTAAGTGGTACACTATTTACAACCTGCCTAAAGACATCTGGAAGCGGTAGTGTCTTAGTGGTCTAAAAGCGCGACCTATAAGCGCATGGTCTCGGGTTCAAACTGTAGTTAGTAGACCAATCTGACTCAAGTATGGTCATTTTCATCGACCACTGCCTGCTTTTTTTTATTTTCATTTATTTTTCTTTTATTATATTTACCAAACTGGAAAACTGCTAGCGTTTTGGCATGACCACTGCTGAGAAGCACACGCCGAGAGAAATCAGTACAGTCTTGGTCGCAATGTGACTGAAAAGCTTTATCCAATCTTTTCAGCAATATATTTAACAATGTTTAAATTAAATTGATTACTTATAGATGTACATAAAAAATATTTCCAAACAATTTTATGAAACAAATAATCGTTTATACAATCATCATCATCATCTTTTTAGACTCCCCTGCCGGAGCATGACCCTCTCTGTACTACCGGAGCCATACTTGGCCAGAGCAGACAGGGGATTTGGCCTACACTCTGCTCGCTGGCCAGACG
Organism: Elegia similella; assembly: GCA_947532085.1. NCBI lineage: Eukaryota > Metazoa > Arthropoda > Insecta > Lepidoptera > Pyralidae > Elegia > Elegia similella. Next base: position 4,448,379 of record OX383926.1, on the reverse strand, counting down.
GGTTGGGGAGGTCTCATTGATGTTAATGAGCTTTGTTTAGCTTGTATTTCCTAAGTCGCCTCTTACGACCTCCATGGGAAGACTAGGAGTGGTCCTATTTTACTCTGCCGGAAACCACACGGCTTTATGCAATAATAAAGCTTTATTAGTAAATTATTTTTACAGTGTAAAGGCAAACCTAACATTTCCGCGAGAATTCTATTATAGAAGCATAAGATGTCCTTTTTTTAACGTGAATAAGTAGGAGATAATATAAGTAAAATGAAGTAAAACCACAGATTACCCAATAATATTGTGAAACTTCATGTGTAATCAGGCTTTTCAGCGGACACGCACCAATACTTTAGACTGCCTCCGTGGTCCAGTGGTTAAGGCGTTTGCCTGTAGGCCCGGGGGTCGTGGGTTCGATTTCCACGGGAAGCATACTTTGTTTAGTTGTTTCCAGTTTGGTTAGGATATTGCAGGCTTAAATCACCTGATTGTCTGATAATAAAGATGATTCTGTGGTTCGGAAGGCCCGGCTGCCATCTGGTAGTCGTTAAAGGAACCACGTCAGAGGCCGAGAGGTGGTTCCGAAGAACTCTGACACCAGGGTGTGCATGGTCGATTTACCGAGACACCTAAACGAAATGATGATGAAAAATATAACCTTCAAATTGAGACCGCGGATATTAAGTTCGGTGAAAGACTGAAGGTTAGTTCGAGACGCCTTTGATACGTCTCGAACATTGTCAATACAGATTGATTACATCTTTGTTCCCCTTTGATATTAAAATTACCGAGGATTGATTCGTTCCGGTTCTGATTGACGTTGTGTGTTGTTGACGACTGGGAAATGCCTGTTAGCTTTGATGTGTCCTATCAATACATACGGAACTTAAGAAATAATGATTCTGCATTGTACATAACACTCTTACGTACAATATTCATGTTAAATACATAGTTCAACATGTTTCACTATCAAGTGTGCAACATTTCAGTCAAAATTACTAGCTGGTAAAAAAATAAAATAATGTCAAGTACACTTAAAGTCAAAATAAAATATTAATAACAAAAATGAATTAAAGTAAATTTATAACTTAATATGAATCATTGAGAAAATCGTCAATCTAATTAAATTGTGGTATCATTTATCAATAAGAAACGCTTTGAAATGATTTTTGAATATATTCAAGTTCAAGTCCCTAAGTTGCCTGGGTATCTAATTATAAATTCTTGGCGCCATGCATATAACAAGAAGAAAAAGATCATTGTCAGAAGAAACAATGAATTTAATGTTCCTTCGTGTGTTTAAATAATAATTTATCTCAGTTTTAGTAAACGTACCAGCCGTGCGTAATATTAACTTTAAAAATGATGTAGCATTTCATAATAAAAAATACTACGTTATAAAACATTTGCAACGCAAGGTTGTCTGGGCGTGTTTTATGGGTCAGTTCAGACAGAGAGGAGCGCAGATTTTTTTGGGAAACAAGCCATTGAACATTGTTTACTACACAGATGTATTCATTTTATACACAAAATGATTATATTATATTTTATGCATTGAATTACCCAAAAAAATAATTAATACATAATTAAAATCTGATTATACCTTTATCTCTGATTATATGTTAAGAAATGATAAATACACAATTACACGCAATGATTACGAAAAAAAATCCTACAGCTGTGGCAAGCGATTTATCTTGTAAAATCACTCCGACAGCTCCGTGGCGCAGTGGTTAACACGCCAGCCTGCGACACGGAGTGCCCGGGTTCGATTCCCGGCCAGGTCAAGATGGAAAATGATCTTTTTCAGATTGGCCTGGGTCTTGGATGTTTATCGTTATATGTATTTGTTATAAAATATAGTATCGTTGAGTTAGTATCCCTTAACACAAGTCTCGAACTAACCTTGGGGCTAGCTCAATCTGTGTGATTTTTCCGTATATATTTATATTTATTTAAAAGCTAAAGCGAGAATGATGAAGAACAAATTACCATATTTGCAGCACAAAGCATAACAGCAAGATACTTCTGAGCTCGGGAATACTCAAGTCTAGGATACTTAAAGCGACATGTAGCCGCAACCACTTGTATTTTTTTCCATTATCTTTTCAGCACTAAGAAGTCCACTCCTGACTCCTGAACAAAAGCCTCCCCCAAGGATTTTTCTTTCCATGCAATACTCACCACGCTTGGCAGGCGGATGGCGAGCGGAGATGCTTTGCCTTCTTGTGTCAACGTTCTGCCCATCGGAAGCATTTTTTTTACCTGGTAATATTTTTTTAGGGTTCCGTACCGAAAGGGTAAAAACGGGACCCTATTAATTTGGCTCCGCTGTCCGTCTGTCTGTATGTCCGTCTGTCATTAGGCTGTATCTCATGAACCGTGACAGACAGTTGAAGTTTTCACAGATGATGTATTTCTGTTGCCGCTTATTAAAAAATAGAACAACAAACCTCAATTTTTTGCTTGTTTTTGCTTGATATTGATAACAGCAACAGGTAGACGCTTGAAATATAAACAGAATATATAGTTATATATTCACTTTAAAATAAATAATAAAATAAAATAAATATTTAAGGATGCTCACATACAACAGACATCTTGGCGGCTCGCACTTGGCCGGTTTTTTTTTATTTGGGAAGGGAATAAAGGTATCGGGGTACTATTCACTCGGATGAATGGGTAAAAGTAAGTAGAGGAAACCTTTTCCTGATGTCATACCTACAACCACCGGTTAAACAGCTGAGGATGACACTCCTCACCATATATGTAGAAATTATAAAATACTAGCTTTCGCCCGCGGCTCCGCCCGCGTCAATGTCGATCCCTCGGGAATAGTACTTTTTCCCGGGATAAAAGGTAGCCTATGTCTTTCTCCGTACTCCAGAGAACTTGTATGCAAAATTTCATGATGATCGGTTCAGTAGTTACGGCGTGAAAGCGTAACAAACAAACAAACAAACTCACTTTCGCATTTATAATATTAGTAAGGATTAAAAATTTACTTGTTTTTGGCCAGGCCAAGTATGGCCCTAGTAGTACAGAGAGGGTCGTGCTCCTGTAGTGGAGACTAAAAATACCTGATGATGATGATGATGACTTGTTTTTAGTTTCTTAAGTGTTATTATAATATTACTATATTTTAGTGACCTGGATATAGCCCGTGGATATTAATCTAATCTATTAATAATAATTAATCGATTAGCAAATGTGGTGTCCTTCTATGTACATAGCATACACATAGATACATTATGATATACATGGAATTTATCACAAATATTACAATATACCTTTTCATATTGCAATATTATACACGTAGAGAGTGTAGGCTAAATCCTTTGTCTGCTCTGGCCAGCCTGGCTCCGGTAGTATAGAGAGGGTCATGCTCCTACAGTGGAGACTAAAAAGACCTAATGATAATGATGATAATACGTGGAATTAAGAATCTATCTAATTTAAAATTTTAGAGTCGTTTTATAATATAGAGTCGACGAGACAGTCTTATTCAGTTGCAAAATTCTCGAGCTCTTCCGTGCGTCGGAAGGCACGATATGCCGTTGGTTATCATTGATGGCAGTCGTGAAGCTATGTCAGATGCCTTTAGGCAGCTTGAAAGATCTGACACTAGTGTTGGCCACTTACACACACGAAGAACGATCAAAGTTACAAGATTTAAATTTAAAATTCACAAAGTTTCTGATTGAATTAATAGGTCGAGTGTTACGATTTACTTTTGTATAGTTTCGTATTATATTTGTTTAGAAACCCCTATTAGCCCAAAACTTCATACATATGTGTATAACTGTGTTATAATCGTTATTACATAGGCCCGTATTTTTATTATTGTCTTGTATACCTACACAGTTAGTTGAATCTTGACGGCTGGCTGCGACCAGCCAGTCGAATAAACGTAGTCAAATACACCGGTTGTTTTCTCTTCTATTTTCCCGCCGTTAGAACAAACTGATAACATAACCTCCTATTTTTGACGTCAGTTAAAATATACACGACAAGACAGTTAATCTTATTCAGTCGCAAAATTAAAATGAGATATTCACAAAGTTAAAGAGTTGCTGAGTGAATGAATGGGTCCCCGGTGACCGAATGAGTGAATGGCTAAGCGGCCAACGATTTAATATTCCGCTGTCGTCTGCCGCGTTTTTACTAGGTTTTTACTTTTTACACTTTTGTTTCGTCGAAGTTCGTCGCTAGAATGATTTATGCAATAGTTAATCTTTTTGCTCGACTGCCATAGAAGAGCGGTTATGTTTTTGAGTGTAAGCACAGATGAGAATTTCTGTGACTGTCTGTGATCTTCTCGGAGAAGCGTTTGTGGAGAATAGGTATTCAACCAAATAGATCAGTTTTAGGTTGTAAACAACACATTTAATTTATATACAAAATGGAATGAAATCACAGAAATATATCAAGACAGAACGGCCAAGCCGTGTGGTTTCCGGCAGAGTAGAATAGGACCACTTCAAGTCTTCCCGTGGATGTCGTAGAAGGCGACTTAGGAAATACAAGCTAAACAAAGCTTATAAACATCTAAGACACCTCTCCAACCCGTCTGGCCAGCGTGGAGAGTGTAGGCCAAGTCCTCTGGCTGCTCTGGCCAAGTATGGCCCTAGTAGTACAGAGAGGGTCGTGCTCCTGTAGTGGAGACTAAAAAGGACCTGATGATGATAATGTTGAGAACGGCCAAGTGGGCGGTACACGCGTGTCAGAATCTTGCACGATGGAGCAAGATTTATTAAGCACTAGTTTTCGCCCGCGGCTCCGCCCGCGTCAATGTTCATCCCTCGGGAATAGTATTTCCCGGAATAAAAGGTAGCCTATGTCCTTCTCCGCACTCCAGAGAACTTGTATGCAAAATGTATGTGTAATGTATGTATTGTATGATTCGTGATGATCGGTTCAGTAGTTACGGCGTGAAAGCGTGACAAACAAACAAATAAACAAACAAACAAACTCACTTTCGCATTTATAATATTAGTAAGGATTCTTTGTTTGCGGTTTTAACTGTAAAAACTGTTTATCGATGTGACGCGATTTATTGTTATGTTACATTACTATTTCGCTAGTAATGACGTCAAGGGGGCGCGGCTTATGCAAAAACCATTAGAGCTTCAGGTGCATAATGACATACTATCACGTCTTCCTGCCTGGCGGAGTAGACAAGGGCCAGGTTTTGGACACCTCAAAGCCTTGTTAAGCGTGTTTGTGGACATTAGAGGAAAACGGAAGCAAAATAGTGACAGGATTATCTTATTTTTTGGTGTTTTTATACATATTTTGCATTCACAATGCTATTTCTGATATACTCTATTAAATTAAGAAATAAAATATGGTGAGCGGGCGGGATTTGAACCTGCGACCTGAAGTCTATGTACGACTTACGCTCTTTCAACTGACCCACCGCCTGTTCTAACCTCGGCGCCGAAATTCTCCACCATATCCCATTTCCCTTATCACCTACACAACTACCGGACTTTTACAAGTGAGGTATTTGATTCAACTCATTTTACAATGAATTTGAAATCAACTAATATGTGGGAAGCCATGCAATATTTTTATTTTGCATTCACAATGCTATTTTTGATATACTCTATTAAATTAAGAAATAGAATGTGGTGAAAAAATCTCAAGCTTTGGATTATCTTATCTCTATGACAAAACCTGACACGCGCGTTTCCTTGGCCAAATCCTGGCATCCCCGTTCTAACCCTATATATTTTTCTGTGCATTAAATAAATAATATTATAAAAAAAATATAACGGTTTGAAACAATTAATCTACATATAGATATTTGTTTTCCTTCGCACAAAACTGTTTCAATGCAGCTCTTTCATAGGCCACCATGGCCATAATATACACGAACGAAGTCGCGGGCCAAAACTAGTATGTACAAACATAAATGTAATACAAGTTAAATAATGATCCTGTCTATAAAGAAATGTTTCAGTAAATCTGATACACAAACAGTGAAACAAATATTCCAAGCAAAGCTCGGAACACCTTTGCAGTCTTTCACCTGTCGAAAACACGCCGCGGCGCGGTTTTTGACATCGGTCGCGGTATCACTTGTCACATCACAACAAAAGACGGGACGTGATGTCGCCTAAAAGGGACGTTGGGAAACACGCTGAATATACAATATACATATATTTATGGCGAGCTCCGTGGCGAAGTGGTTAACACGCCAGCCTGCGACACGAGGGCCCCGGGTTCGATCCCCGGTCAGGTCAAGATGGAAAATGATCTTTTTCAGATTGACCTGGGTCTTGGATGTTTATCTATATATGTATTTGTTATAAAATATAGTATCGTTGAGTTAGTATCCCATAACACAAGTCTCGGACTTACATTGGGGCTAGCTCAATCTGTGTGATTTCTCCGTATATATTTATTTATTATCGCGTCCCCTTCTCTTATGGAATAGACAGAGACCAGGCTTATCATTTAATTAAATTAATTAAATTTCTTTATTTCAGATAACTTAGATCCAATTTTGTTAGTAATACAATGACTTACGGCTAGTGTTAGTATACAGTTAACATGTAACCTATAAGAGGTACCTATGCACCTAAAGCCGGGCCTAGGTATGAACGGGTCTTTAAATCACACCAAATAAAGCCACCGACCTGGTTTCTTGCACAAAGTGCCTCATTATAGGTGAACCCGGTTTATCTGCGACTGTTTTTAGAATGCTATTGACACTCAACCTCACTCTCTGTAGCAAGGATGCCATTTTTTTGCGCATCACAGCCTGGAATCCGCTTTACTTTTGCTTGGACGAACATTTCTGACGCACTACAGAAACGAGGGAGTCTCAATAACATTCTAAAAATGTTATTATACAAGATGCGGATGGCATCCAGCGCTCTTTTGGTACCGCAGACCCATAGACCTCCCGTGTAGAAACCCTGGCAAAATGCTTTAAATAAAGTTATTTTGACTTGGTCACTACAGCGGGCGAATCTACGGGCCAACATGTTACCTCTGACCGCCAGAGCCCTCCGCTCCCTTTCAACATCCGCATCATCCTTGAGGTCGTCGGTAAGGATATGTCCCAAGTACTTAAAAGAGTTCACTTTTTTTAAATTTATCCCCTTCAAAGTTATTGGTAACGTATTCTCAGGACTTTTACCGGCGGCCTTAAAGATCATGTACTCACATTTTTTTACATTGTATGTAAGTCCATGTTTGTCTGCAAACCTTTCACATACCTTCAACATCTCGTTCATCGCTCCCACAGTCGGCCCCAGCAGGACCATGTCGTCAGCATATGAGATGTTGTTGATTACAACACCATCCACACTGCAGCCGACCCTCATACCACTGAGTTCGACTATGAGATCGTTTACGTACAGGTTGAAAAGCTTGGGAGATGAAAGCCCCCCCCTGTCTCACCCCGCACTTCAACCTATACGCTTCCGAGAAGCTGTCGGACCACCTTACAACATTTATTTGGTGATCATACCAATAACTGAAAATGTTTAATATGCCGGCCGGTACACTCCTGTCTCCCAGCTTTCCCCAAAGCACATTATACAGCACTCGGTCAAAGGCCTTGGAGAAATCCAAAAAACAGGCATATACCGGCGTCCTACGGTTCGTGTAGTATTGGACAGTATGCTTGAGTGCAACAATCGCGCTTTCTGTAGATAATTGTGGACGGAAACCAAACTGGGCGTCGTGAAGGTTTAAATATTGTTGCAATCTCGCATCAAGCAAACTGTCCAAAACTTTTGCAATGATTGTTGCAAGGGATATGGGTCGATAGTTGCCCTTGTCCGAAATGTCACCTGTCTTGTTTTTGACGATAGGTACATACCACAACCGTTTTCATAAGGTCCTGTGGCAGATACCCATGGCTCATGCACAATGAATAAAATACCGTTTTATTATTAGACCGAAAAGCCACGTTTAGCATGTTGGCAGACGTGAAGGTGGAAATCGGAATCAAACTAGTGATGGGTTGCTAGCCGCATCGCCTACTAATATAATTCATCAGATTTTCACCCACTCCCTCAATCGGCTTTTACGATCTGTGCAGCTGGCATCTACGTTTTTTCTTTTCTCCCAGACCAGCATGGAATATTCCGCAATATTGATGTTAAAATTATGTGCAGATTGTGTATGTGTTGTTTGTGTTGGCTTGAGTCGGTAGCAGAAACAGCATTACAATATATGTTTGTTTGTTTGTTTTTTTGATGCAAGAAAAGAAAAAATCCTACATGTAAATATACAAAGGCGGACTTTATTATCATTATCTTAACATAGTATAAAACAAAGTCGCTTCCCGCTGTCTGTCCGTCCCTATGTATGTTTAGACCTTTAAAACTACGCAACGGATTTTGACGTGGTTTTCTTTAATAGATAGAGTGATTCAAGAGGAAGGTTTATATGCACATTGCCAGGATGCCGGGGTCCGGGTCGATAGTATTCTATAAAGAGATCTCTTCCAGACCAAACAAACAGCCAAATGATAGCGAGGATGGTTACTAATAAAGTATAGAATGTACATGCAAAAAGAATATAATGTTATTGGTAATATTCTGAAGCGAGCTTCACTCAAGACCTATTACAATCCACACAAAAATATAAACTAACTTTTAAGACCTGTAAAATCCAATATCGCATTACAACATGCAGGAGTATATAAAATTGACTGTGACTGATGATAAACCGCACGGTTTATCATACATTGGGCAAACAAAGAGAAGCATTGGTACCCGAATTAAAGAACATATTGCTGACATGAAGAATAGACGCTCAACCAAATCTGCAGTCTGTGAACATGCCTTAGACAAACCCAACCACTACATACGTTTTGATTATCCTCAAGTCCTTGCAAAAGAAAACAGATACATTCCAAGAATGCTTCGTGAGGCTATTGAAATAAAAAAAAACATCCTAATTGAAATAGAGAGGATGGTTGGCAGTTACCACCAGCTTGGGATCCGGTCATCAATTTAATAAAATCTCAAGCTCCTCACAAGACTGCAAGACCTTCAGACACCGTGAGCCAATACTGCGTACATCCGGAACGTTATCAATAAATACTGTAGGCGGTAGTTTTGTATAGTTCTTATCTAAAGACAAATGTCAACTTAGTCTACCTGCGACCATGAAAACTGTAAAGTTTTCGAAACGTTAGGTGTAAAAATAATGTCATATACGCGATAATACCGTATTAAAGTGATTTTATTTAAATGTGTAACAATCGCGAAAACATCAGAAACCAGAATATAATATTTATATACTTTTATGACCGCCCTAAATGGCTATGTACAAGGTAAAGGAACACCCGGTATAGCTCTTTTTTATGTACCCACAAAATAAATGCCAATTTAATTTGACAGTCATAAAACCTTACATGCCTGTGTCCTTTCGCACTCCTGCTCTCAGCCTAAAATATACTTTATTACTTCTCATTTTAATAATTACTAACCTTTCTGAACAAAACAAAGTCTCTCTGCTTTCTTCGTCAAATTAAGCTAATACATAATTTACGTTCATATATAATTCGCCTTTTATCCTTATCCTTACTAATATTATAAATGCGAAAGTGAGTGAGTTTGTTTGTTTGTTTGTTTGTTTGTTACGCTTTCACGCCATAACTACTGAACCGATCATCATAAAATTTTGCATACAAGTTCTCTGGAGTACGGAGAAGGACATAGGCTACCTTTTATCCCGGGAAAAAGAACTATTCCCGAGGGATCGACATTGACGCGGGCGGAGCCGCGGGCGAAAGCTAGTAAATTATAATTATTACTTTCTTTCTCTCAAAACTCACGCTGAAATCATTTATGGAAAAGTTTCCAACTGTGCAACCGAAGCGAGTTTTTGTGTTGCGGAAAGTAACAGTTGCTCGTGAATTCCGTAATAATCTGGGAATTCTCGGTATGTGGCATAATATATATTATTATGACAGTGACTGCCTCTGTGGTTAAGGCGTTTGCCTGTAGACCCGGGGGTCGTGGGTTCGATTCCCACGGAAAGCATAGTTTGTTTCGTTGTTTCCAGTTTGGTGACGACATTGCAGGCTTGAATCATCTGATTGTCTGATAATTAAGATGATTCCGTGCTTCGGAAGGCTGACTAAGCCGTTGGTCCCGGCTGCCATCTGGTAGTCGTTAAAGGAACCACGTCAGAGGCCGAGAGGCGGTTCCGAAAAACGTGTCACCTACACGAAATGGATGAATGGTGAGAGTATATTCCCAGACAAGTACAACGGTCCCGGGACATTCAAAAGTAGAATAAATGGGTATAGACGAGGATGTCACATGCCTATCCAAGACGGATAGGCATGTAACATCCTCGTCTTCATCGTCACTTACTATCAGGTGAAATGGGAGACAAATGCCTAATCCAGTATACATGGTCAAATTTTTATCGTTTTGGACCCTTACTCGGGATGATTCGGACCATCAATATGAACAACTTTGTATGGGACCAACATTGGGAACTGAAAAAAATTTCGTCATTTCCATACAAAAGAGTTCCACCGCCCAGCCTCCCGAGTTGCTACTTATTTTTTCCACATTCATCCGAGTGAGTCGTATCCCAATACCTTAATTGCCTTCCCAGATCCAACTAAGTCCTATCACGTCCAGCTTCTCCAGCTTAATAATATAATAATAGATCCAACTAAGTCCTATCACGTCCAGCTTCTCCAGCTTAATAATATAATAATAGATCCAACTAAGTCCTATCACGTCCAGCTTCTCCAGCTTAATAATATAATAATAGATCCAACTAAGTCCTATCACGTCCAGCTTCTCCAGCTTAATAATATAATAATAGATCCAACTAAGTCCTATCACGTCCAGCTTCTCCAGCTTAATAATATAATAATATAAATCATTTATTTCAGGCAACACAAGTTAAAATTAACATAGGCCCATAGATAAATACCTTATAGACTAACATACATATAAAAATATATCTTAAAAACTAGGTTTCACGTATTGTCGGCGACGTGAGGCGCGGTGTATCAGCAGGCAGCCGTCCTCGGAACTTCCTATACACGATTCCCTGTGGCCAGAAGTCCTCCTTCATGAAGGTCTCTAGATGGTGGGTCGGCACTCTCACCACAAATGAACTAAAGCTTACTTTATGGCGAGATGCCAACCGTTCGACCCTCAAAAATGCTTCTATTGAGCAGAAGCGTCGGAAGAACAAGAAGCTAAAGAAACTGCGCTCGCCAACCCGCCTGCCAAGCGTGTCGAGTGTGGCAGTATCCTCCCATGGAACGAAGAACCCTTGGGAGAGGTCTTTGTCCAGCAGTGGACTTCTAACGGCTGGAAAGATGATGATGATGATGATGATGATGATGCAGAAAAGCATCTTATTCTGACACAAAAGCCAACTTCATTATTTTCCTGTCTCACTCTAACTAAAGCAAAATTAAAAAGTGCGAGTGAGACATCACTTTATTATCATGTATGTATAATGATAAATATTGAAAGGTGTACAAGTGAGCTTTACGTGTACATATTATAATTGAGACAGCTCCGTGGCGCAGTGGTTAACACGCCGCCTGCGACACGGAGTGCCCGGGTTCGATCCCCGGCCAGGTCAAGATGGAAAATGATCTTTTTCAGATTGGCATGGGTCTTGGATGTTTATCTATATATGTATTTGTTATAAAATATAGTATCGTTGAGTTAGTATCCCATAACACAAGTCTCGAACTTACCTTGGGGCTAGCTCAATCTGTGTGATTTGTCCGTATATATTTATTTATTATTTATTAATTATATATACATATCACAATTAGATACATATTAAAAATCAACTCACAAGTCATATATTACATAGTGGAAATCAACAATGATTTTAAAAAGCGAAATTTAAAGGAGTAGAGGCCGTTTTTACCTCAAGGGGGAGAGAATTCCAAAGCTGCGCTGCCAAGATTTAGTACTGAAATGTACACAACTGAACGCTTAACGTGTCTTTACACGTACTAGGTACGTTATTGTATTAGCCTATAACAAGTAGTGGTGTGATGAGAAGCGTTAAAAGCTCTTCAGTCTAAGAGCACATCCTATAAGCAAAAAGTTCCGGGTTTGATTCTGATTACAATATTACCTACTAGGTATTGCCCGCAGCTTCGCCCGCATTAATATCGATCCCTCGGTAACAGTAGAATTTTACTAAATTAAAAGGTTGTCCTTCCCCAGGCCTCAAACTACCTCCATACTAAATTTTATCCAAATTGGTACAATGGTTGAAAGGTTGAAGCGTGAAAAGGTGACAGGGAAAGGTGACAGACAGACAGCGTAACTTTTGCATTCCAAGTATTTCTCCCATGTTGTAAAAGCGTTGCTCAAACTTTTACTCAGTAGAAATACCTCCAAACGGGAGTTACATGTAGTAATACAATGCATTGTTGGTTCTATATTATGCGACTGATATCTTGTAAGATAGGAAACTGAGAGATTTGAGTTGAGATTGGGAGACTTACCTACTAAAAGCAACTCCAACATACACATTGAATGTTTTATGCAAATGGCTGCGAAAGGATCGCCGGCGCTGGGGTGTGTAACCGAAACTATTGAATTAATTAGAATTGTTCTAAAACAAACGGTTGTTCTAAAAACTAATGTTTTAGTTACCGAAAGATTTTATATCAGCTTTAGAATAATTGTTTTTGTTATCTTGCTATTGGTATAACTATGCAAAACTAACACTAAGCTAAAGTCAGCATAAATTATGTTTAACTAGCTTTCGCCCGCAGCTCCGCCCGCGTCAATGTCGATCCCACGGGAATAATACTTTTTCCCGGGATAAAAGGTAGCCTATGTCCTTCTCCGCACTCCAGAGAACTTGTATGCAAAATTTCATGATGATCGGTTCAGTAGTTACGGCGTGAAAGCGTAACAAACAAACAAATAAACTCACTTTCGCAGTTATAATATTAGTAAGGATAAAGATTCAAGTCGTGGTAGAGCCACGCTACCGGCAAAATGAATTGCTAGTAGCATGAGTAGGGCGGCTCGTCCGGGGAAGTACCATTCCCTCCCCATTTCCTTTCCTCAACTTCTTGACAGGCCGACAACGCACCTGTCACACCCGGGTGTAGCAGTTGTCTATGGGCAGCGGTGATCACTTACCATCAGGTGACCCGCTTGCTCGTTTGCCGTCCCATAACATAAAAAAAAAATCTGATGCCTTGAAAAGTAGATCCATGGATTAACTTTTCACAGCACAAATGAGAAATGGAAACTTCATCATTAATTAAATGTGAATTCACTTCAAATAAGAGAATTAACTGTTAATCCTAGCAGGCATGTGCAATCAGAGTAATCTCCATTATTTCGGGGATTACCCCCGTTTACATTAATCTGAAGCACTTGAGGCAATTATACAGAACATAAACTCAGACGGCGCTAAATAGTGTGACAGATTAGACATTCGTAAATCTAAATGCTTTCTAAGGCCCGTTTCCTGCCAAAGACGTATTAAAATTTGGGTACCTAGTAAATAATGAGTCTTTAAAAGTATATGATAATCCTTATCCTTATCCTTACTAATATTATAAATGCGAAAGTGAGTTTGTTTGTTTGTTTATTTGTTTGTTTGTTTGTTTGTTTGTTTGTTTGCTTGCTTGTTTGTTACGCTTTCACGCCGTAACTACTAAACCAATCATCATGAAATTTTGCATACATGTTCTCTGGAGTGCGGAGAAGGACATTGGCTACTTTTTATCCCGGGAAAAAGTATACTATTCCCGAGGGATCGACATTGACGCGGGTGGAGCCGCGGGCGAAAGCTAGTAAATGATAACATTTAAATATTTATCACACTTGTATAAATACTACAACAATAATAAGAATAACAATTAAACCTACTTAAAAATATAAATATTTACAGATTATATACACGGTGAAATTTTGATCGTTTTGTCATTGGTCCCATAGGAAAAGTTGTTCATATTGACGGGCTGAATCACCCCTTTAAGGCGATACCACTGTAAATAAGGTCGTTCTGAACCTTATTTATCTCGCAAAATACTTAAATTAGGAGTTTCAAATCTAAGTAATATGATTTTTGACTATTTCATCTCCAAAAGTGTAAGATGAAAACACGTTTTGATAAAATTTTCTAGATAGAAATATTTTTTGAAAAATGGTCTTCGTTCGCAGAGTTTCTGTTATTGTAGCTCAAATGCGACGAATGAAATAATGATTTTTAGACTAAAAGATAGGTTATTAGTAATTCATTAAAATGTAAATATGAAAATACAATTAACCGGTCTGATTTTATATAAAATAGAAATAACAAATTTGGCGCTTACGTTTTTTTCTTTGAGCGACTCGAGACTATCTCCTATCTCATCATTCACGGGTTAAACCTCCAAGCGCTATCCCTTGCGCGCACTTGATCAGTCTGCGTACGCCTTTGCCGAGCGATGGTAGCAAACATTTGAGGCCTCGTCTTAAGGGTCCAAAACGATCAAAATTTTACCATGTATCATCATCATCATCATCAGGTCCTTTTTAGTCTCCACTACAGGAGCACGACCCTCTCTGTACTAGATTACCATGTATGGTCCCTGCAAAACGTCAGAGCCTGGCAACGTGCCCAAAAGCCTGGCAGCATTGTCATGTTGGATGGTGATGCTTATCCTTTAAGCCAGGATATATATTTATTTTTTTCGGTAACTGTACTCACTTATCTATTCTTATAGCGATCTTACGATATGAGCGTATGTGAAAAATTGTATTGGATTTTCAGGGCAGTGTAACCAAATCCGCAAGTTACTATAAAACCTAAAAAAAATTTTTTTTCCGGATTGTCAATAAGATTAAGACCGGCAACGCATTACGTGCAACGAGGCCTAAGAACTTTGAATGCTACGCATGAATATGCTACGATTTCTACTGTCGTAGCACAGGACTCGTAATTGTAGCACTCAATGTGTTCAGAAATATTCGTATCAAAAATAATTAAAAGAGTCTCCCTCTTCGATAATTTTAGAAAACTGGCTTCATATATGGTTCATTTGAATATATAGGTTAATTTTATATAACTATATATGTAAATAATTTAAGTTATTTTGGTTCTGTGAGTACCTGACTCGTGTACGCGTTGGAAAACTGTAAGTAACGTGAATAATTAATTCCAATAAAGCATAAAGAGAGCACACTTTGCTTTTTCAGGTTTCGTTTGAAGGTAAGTTTCGTTAGGAAACGAACAATTAATAATTTTCAATAGTACATAAAGCTGTTCTTTTTTTTCAAGATATCTTGTCTGAGTTGTATATGGATTATTAGTGTTATAAGCTTCAGACAATTTCGTACAAGACTTGTGTTTACAAATTGTTCTGAATTAATAAGTAATGATAACAATTCGTTATGAAAAGCGCACAATTGTGACAATTTATGCGTATATTATGTTTTCATTTTTACAGAATTGCAGTTTTCATAAATATCAATGATAAATATACCAACATTCATAAAAAAACAAATACCTTTTTAGCCAATGAGTTCAGGAATATTTACTTGCTAATAATAATATTCCAAGATTAACTGAAAAATTCTCTTTCTTTAAGCATTTCCAAATGACCAACGTTTTGTAATTACGCTGGGAACAACTTTTTACACAGCTCATTTGTAAGGAAGGCAGCCTCTAACGACTGAAAGCAATAAGTTGTACGACGTCGCTATGCGAGCGCCGTCTGTATGTTCTAGACAAATACTTTTCTAGGGCTTCATTTTTCACTACAGACGTTTACTTGTACTTATACCGGGTGTTACAAAACGAAATAATATTTAAGGGGCATGATCAGTCCATGATATTAAACAACTATCCCCAGGGAACATACATCAAAAGACAAAAAAAAAGTTTTGACCTGCCATAGAAAGTCGATCAGCTGATTGCTTATTTTGTATTGGAGATCGAATTTTTCTTTTCATGTTTCGAAGTTTGTCCCGTGGGGAAAGTTGTTTAGTATTATGGGCTGATCATGCCCCTTAAATATTATTTCGTAGTTTTGTAACAACCGGTATATCTTTCAGATATACAGGGTAAGTGCTATCTAACGCATAACCTCCTAAAGACGACTTAGGTACATCAAGATTAACTACGTTTGCTATATAACTTTGTGTAATTCGATGTTTGCTTTTTTCATACAAAAACATAAAATGCAAAAAAAGGAATTCTATTTGTCTTAACTCTATTGCAGTCAGCGCTACGAGGTAATAATAGTAGGTACCTACGCTGACAGCTATAGTAGAATTAAACATAGACTTAACGTTTGATAGAAATCCACATAAAAGCTAATGTATGTAAAATCTTACTATGTATTGCGTTTAGGTAAAGTCATAGAACAAACGTTGTTAGTAATGATGTACCTAAGTCGTCTTTAGCAGGTTTTGCGTTAGTTAACTATAACCCTGTATATGTGGAAGTTCATATCATGGCTTTTAGATATTAAAGACCTGAGTTCTGTCTACCCCGGAAGGGAAAAAGAGGTATGTATGCAAATAGCAGACATATTCGAGTCCTCTGAACTACCAAACCTCTTAGTCCTGACACCAAAAACTGAAATTCAGCGACAAAACGTAGTATTTGGAGTACTTAACCTGTTACTTTCACTCAAAGTAAATACTCCAAGTAATGAGTTACATACATACATGACTACATAGTATCACCTCTTTTTACCTAGCGGGGTAGACAGAGCTTAGGTCTATAAGACCCGAAGGCCACGTTTAGCATGTAGGTGGGCATTAGGTGAAAAACTGAATCAAAATAGTAATGGGTTGCTAGCCGCATCGCCTATTAACATGATTCCACATAATTTTGCCCGTTCCCTCATTCGGCTTTTACGATCTGCGCGGGAAGAGAAGCAGCTGGTACATTCTACGTGTTTTCTTTTCTCCTAAACCAACATGGAAACGAAGTAATGAGTAGCTCAACAAAATATTTGAAGCATGTTTGATTGACAGTACGTTCAAATACATGAAGAATACATTCAAATAAACACCATTAATTCCGAAACACACCGTGTTCCATCCCCGTGCGCTTCGCATTTGCGATTCCTATGTAATTAATTTGAAGAGGGCTCATCCTGTCGGGTGTATTCTACCAGGACACAGAGTAGACGCGAATACAAAGAGAAAGGTGATAGACAATAAGCATGCAATGGCGGAGTTGTCAGTAGGATTAAATATAACGCCTATTCTACCTAAAATTACATATATACTATCACATCTTTTTACCTTGCAAGCTAGACAGATTTTAGGTCTATAAGACCTAAAAGCAGGGCTTGTTACCGGTACCAAATTCACGTTATAAGTACCGGTAAGTGTATTTCCATCATGTTACAATTTTAACGGTAATTATGGGTATCGGTAATCTGGTAACATAACTATATAATATTGTTAAAAAATAACGTTAATTTTACCGATACCTACGCCTTGTTGCCGTCCCGCACGAAAATCCATTTTTAAACAACATTTTCGGCCCACATCTAGCGCTGCACAACACAAAACGGCAACGCTTCGCATGTGCTATCAATGTTCGTTTGTTTTTCGTGTGTGTAACTGGTGTCAGATTTTTCAAGCTTTCTAAAGGCATCTGACATAACTTAACGACTGCCATCAACGATGACATCAATAAATTATGAAAACAGTAATTCCCCAACCCTACCAAGTACCGGTAAAAGGAATTGGTACCGGAAGTTAGCAATTGTTATGTTTACTGTAAGCAAAGGCAATAAATTACTTTTTTATTTATTTTTTTATTTAAATTAACGGTACCAAATACCGGTAAAACTGTATCAAATAATCGTTACCACGCGATAATCGAAACCCCTATGATAAACGTTATATAATTTAACGGTACCAATCCAATTACCGGTACTATAGTTTCATAGAGGTACCGGTACTGGATTTTACCGGTATTCCAACCCCTGCCTAAAAGCCACGATTAGCGTGTTGGTGCAATCCGTTAAGTCGTTTTGGCGTGATTGAGTAACAAAACATACAGCCATAAATACTCACAAACTTTTGTGTTTATAATATTAGTAAGGACTAGTAAAGATATAACTACTCCGCGTTCCCGTGGTTAGGGCGTATATTAAAATATTGTATACTTTCCTCAAGTCAACAATAAGTTATCGTATTAATCATTTAAAAGAAGTAACTCTATCCTAGGTCTATGATTTTACATTTTCTCGCTTTTTCTCTCTGGGCGGCGTTGTTGGTGTTGCCATTACGGTTTATTGTCGCTATATATAAGCATATATATACTACTATAATCGATATATCTTGTAAATAATAGCAAGAAGTAATTAACTTACACAGGTTTGTACATAGATACATCTATATCTATATATTATAAAGTACTATAGTACATAATATACTAATATTATAAAGCTGAAGAGTTTGTTTGTTTGAACGCGCTATTCTCAGGAACTACTGGTTCAAATTGGAAAATTATTTTTGTGTTGTATAGTCCGTTTATTGCGGAAGGCTTTAGACTATAAAACATCACGCTGCAACCAATAGGAGTGAAGCATCAATAAAAAATGTTTTGAAAGCGAGGGAAAATTATTCATAGTTGAGGACATCGGACGCGTGCGATGCGTAAACGGTTCCCAAAAAATGTGTATTAAAGAATTATTCCTCTTTCAACCAACTAAAAGACGTTTATCCGCGACGTTATATCTCTATAATAACAGAAATTGCCGCGGACGAAGTCGCGGGCAACAGCTAGTTTATATTATAATTCCATGAATATGTTATCTCTCCTCTGTGGGCTTGGTAATAATGTACTGAAGTTATCACGAACATAGCTACTGACATAAGTCTGTTTATCATAGATCTATGAATCTCTACCTCTGTGGGCTTGATAATAAGGTACCTGTGCCGGCATTGTTGGTGTTGCCACTACGGTTTACTGCCGCGATATTAGGGAGAATATACGACGTGAAAATAGGCGCATGAAAGCCTTGAATCTTGAAGATTACTGCGGCGAGTGTATATCATGGGTGGGAACTAGGAGTACTTTAATATACTTGTTGTATTATGTAAATACTAACTTTTGCTCGCGGCTCCGCATGAGTGTATGTTAATCCCTAAAATAATGGAATAGTATCTTTTTCCGTTAAAATACTATGCTCTCTCATCATCAGATTTTTAGTCTCCACTGCAGAAGCATGACCGTCTCTGTACTACCGGAGCCTTACTTGGCCAGAGCAGACAGAGGATTTGGCTTACACTCTCCTCGCTGGCCAGACGAGTTAGAGAGGTCTCATTGATGTTCATGAGCTTTGTTTAGCTTGTATTTCCTAAGTCGCCTATTCTACTTTGCCGACAACCACGCGGCTAATGTTCCCTCCTGGGGTTCAAACTGTTCATGGTTAAAACGTGAACGGGCAACAGACAGACAAAAGTTACTTTCGCATTTAAAATATAGTATAGATAACAAGAAACAAACGCCAAACAAATACACGCCGCGGTTAAGAATAATTATTTACGTATTCGCAAACGTATTCTTTACAATGCTTAAATTTGTACATACGTATTGCTCGGCCTACTATTTCTTCTATAAAAATCTGCCTTATGTCCTTGAAAATTTAAATAATTAATTGTCAGTCACTGACTTTATAAAAAACTTTTCAATACATACGCCACACCATAATTGAATGGTTTTTAAATGGTTTATCGCTTACAGGCTTTTGATTTTATATTGGGGAGATTTTAACATTTTATTCATTGAATTTTAAAAAATACATGCCAAAATGGAAGCGTAAATTCACGAATATACAATTTATTATGCTAGAATTTTCCAATATCTCGCCTATAATATACGGTGCCTGTGCCCTGACCTCCGGCCCTGCATAAATTCCTACCTCGCAAAATAATAATAGCGCAGAATAGTACCATGAATGGACTTTACAACTCCAAATCATCAAACAGTATCCTTCCAAGGTCTGGGAGAAAAGAAAATACTCAGAATGTACCAGCTACTTCTCTTCCTGCGCAGATCGTAAAAGCCGATCGAGGATCGGGCGAAAATCTGAGGAATCATATCAATAGGCGATGCGACCTTCACAATTTTGATTCTGTTTTCCACCTAGACGTCCTGTCCTGTAGACCTAGGCTCTGCCTACTCCGCAAGAGAAAAATACGTGATAGCATGTATCAAATAGTAGTTACTTCGTGTGGTCGTTGTCTTATCATTTATCAATTATATTTTAAATCCAACGTCAAAACTACCGTGTAATTCACTAGTTTTCCAAAAGAACATAATTAATCAGTCAGTTAGATAAACAGAAATATTGGACACTATGTTTTCTTTTGTCAATTAATAAAGGGCATTATGATAAAGCCCTTTACAATTCCGTGTGTGTACTAATTTGCTATACCTTTTAGCAAACAATGACGTCACGAGAATCCACACATGAACTTCGGCGCACTTTATCATTTATCGTTTAATTGGCAAAAGAAGAAATACGTGTCCTATATTTTTTGGTTATCACACAGACTAATTTTAATATTTGTTTTGACCCAGGAGACTAGCCTTTAATCATGGACCTAAATGTCCTGGTAACCAAAGACATTATACAAAATATTTTGTATATACAAAATATAATTAGTATGTATTGATTGTCTTACAATAAAAGCAGAAATTTTTACAATACAATCATTCAATACAATAAAACAATCAATATATTTTTGTATAACAAAATATAAATAGGTACGTATTGATTGTCATGCTTGTCGTTTTGAGTGTGTAAATATTTAAGATTTGTATATATTTTATTTATATTACTTAAATTATATGACTATAATTTAAGCTGTTATATTACTTAAATAAGACACGAAATTGGCCACAAGGCATCGAGAATGTTAATTGTTTATTATAATTTTAAATATTTTGACTAGCCTTTATATAGTTTCACCCCTATACTGACGTCTGTCTATAGTCAAGTGTCGTTTGTAAGCACAATGGCATGACAGACAATATAATGTATAATTTCATTAACTGATTTCATCATAGAAAAGCCGTTAACACTGAATTACTATGTTCGTTGATCAATTGCTGCACAAATTCATTCTAAACCTTTTTCTATTCTTTTCTTCTGTTTGGCCCTCAAATTTCATTCAGAAGCTTATTTTAGCCAGTGTCTAGTTAACCTTCGAGTTATTCATATGTATCATCGAAATAATGGCGTACTAATTCATTTCGCTGCTTTTGAGGAGCCCTTCGTGACAATTTCAACGAATCCACTGGTTTGAACATAAACAACGGAGCAAGGCGAGCAAACTCCAGTCCGCTAAGTAAATCTCACTACAGCCGCACCATGACACTTTATTTTAGTTATTCCACACATTGTTTATAAATATGGACATCTATAACACCAAATTACACCGATTTCAAATCATAAACTCCACTAGAAACAATTTGCAAAACAATCCAAAACAAAAACCATGTACAAAACCTTATTCATTTCTTTTTTTTTTTACTGATTTGGAGGGGAAAACAAGTCCGAATTCTTGGCGCGAATTTTGGCAGACTGCTCGGTTGCTTTGAAATGTTCAGCAAATTGCTTCTAGTGGTGTTTATAATGTGAAATCGGTGTATTTTGGTGTTATAAATGCCCATGCCTATGAACAATAGAATAAGTGAAATACACCGTCATGGTGTTTGCCTTGCAGAGTCGTCTATAATCAAACGAGTGGATTCGTAGGAACTGTCGCCAGGAGCTCCGTCGAATCAACGAAATGAATTACACCATCGTGTCGTAGATAAACAAACAAGACTAACATCGCGAAAAAGCGCGCGAAACTTTACTCAATACTGGCTTGATACGTTACACACGTTACACATGTTAAAACCATAAACAAAAAAATATATACAGGTCCGGACTTCGGACTAAAATGCGCATAGTCAAAATAACAAAACACAGGTCCGGACTAAAATGCACATCGCATGAGGTACCTATTCTGTAAGGTTTATTAATTTGAGCCTCCTTCCACCCCTCACGGCGGATTTCGGGCCTCTCTTTGAGGCATAATTTCGGGAGCAGACGTTAAGTGCAAATCTACATTCAAGGGTCGGGACGCACTAATCTTATTAAGATGTCTCGCACTGTTTACTCCAAATTCTTACCACGGTAAAATGAGCGTTAATATATTCCATACAAATTTAAATACCGTGTATGTACGTTAAAAGACGCAACACTCTGCGGATGATGACTCAAATGTATTCCGAACCTCAAAAAGAAAAAAACGGAACACTTATAGGTACACTTTGTTGTCCGTCTGTCTGTCTGTCAATATCCTTTTTCTCAGGAACACGAGGAGATATCAAGAGGAAATTTATATCAAATACTCTACTGTCCCTTGGAACTGTGAAAAAATCAAACTTGTAAGCCAGCGCAATCAAAAGATACAGCCGTTTATGCCGCAAGTTTTCAACATTCGCAAGGGAATCAAAACCTACAGGGTACGAATCTTGAAATTTGGTACGAAGCAACGTCTTATAGCAGAGATAAAGGAAAAATGCGAAAAGCATGTTTTTTTTTTTATATCATGTAATAAAAATATTATTAACTAGCTTTCGCCCGCGATCCCTCGGGAATAGTACTTTTCCCGGGATAAAAGGTAGCATATGTCCTTCTCCGTACTCCAGAGAACTTGTATACATAATTTCATGATAATTGTTCAGAAGTGACGGCGTGAAAGCGTAACAAACAAACAAACAAACTTACTTTCGCATTAATAATATTAGTAAGGATAATTTTAAACCTATTAAAGATAATGGTACGTGCGCGAGTCCGACACGCACTTGGCGGTATTTTTTTTAAACTCAAGACGATGCATTGATTTGAAATATGACGTCACTGTTTTGTACAAAAATAATTAAGGAGATGGATGGCCTTGTGGCCACAAGCCTTATAAGCGCTAACCTATGTAAAGCAGCCCTGGGCGTAGTCTCTACTGGGATATGAGACCATAAGTGGCAGAAAAATATCTCGAGCTCCGCTCTTCGGAAGGCACTTTAAGCCGTTGGCCCCGGCTGTCATCATTGAATAACAGTCGATAAGATATGTCACATGTCTTTAGATATTCACACCTTTATATATTTTATATAGCCAGCTGTGTGGTACCCGGCAGAGTAGATTAGGACCACTTCAAGTCTTCCCGTGGATGTCGTAGAAGGCGACTTAGGAAATACAAGCTAAATAAAGCTTATAAACATCTGGCCAGCGTGGAGAGTGTAGGCCAAGTCTTCTGGCTGCTCTGGCCAAGTATGGCTCTAGTGGTGCAGAGAGAGTCGTACTCCTGTAGTGGAGACTTAAAAGACCTGATGATGATGATGATGATCCATGTTTGTTTCTTTCACTATTTTCCACCTACACGCCCTTCCAACATGCTAAATGTGGCCATAAAGTCTTATAGGCTTGGGCTCTGTCTACACCGTAAGGAAAAAAGTGATACTACGATGAGAGAAGAAATAAAGATGATTATTATTATTAGTAATAACATTATTTGTAATAAGTAGATTAGTATCGCATTAATGTCTTTACGGGTGTGCGCGGTCCATCCATCATGTGTGGACGTGACGTATTACCACCATTTATTGCTCTTTGTGCTTTTATTATGTGTAATCATGAGCGGCGTCAAATCATTTCTTTGCAGCGATTTGTGTTGGGTGAGATTTATGGAGAGATTAGAGGTTATTGGTTCGGCACGTTATATTTGTGATTGGCCAACGCTTGTAACAAGTTTATGTACAAGTTGTTTTATCCGGCAGACTGACATAATTCGTCTTAAGAGGCCTTACACTCGATTGGCTATCTCGCTCGCACAATAATCTTTAAAGATTATTCAAAAATTTGTCTCATTTTTACAAAATTGTTGCATTGTTATCCTAGATAACTATATCGTGGATATTTTAGACATGTTTTTATCTCAGAACAAGAACTATTTATTATTTATTTATACTGAACATTGTCTACATCATAAATTGCTTGATCAAACTTTTAAATCTTTGATCAACTAATTTACACAATACAATAACATGTTTAAGATATCTACGATATAGTTATCTAGGATAATAATGGAACACTTTTGTAAAAATTATGAACGTTTTGGTTATCTTTAAAAATAATTGATGGGAATGGGAACTCATGTTTGATTGCTTGATCAAACATGAGTTCCCAGTTTTGATCCCATAGAAAAAGTTGTTCATATCGACGAGCTAAATCACCCCTTCAAGGATCGGACAGGGTTTTCTTTACATAAATAAGTAGTCTCAAAAGCGCCATCTCGATCTAATGACCGCCGAAAAGTGCCGTTGTACTTCAAATCAGAACATAATCATCCATATTTATATTCAGTAGTAAGAAAAGTATCAGCAAATTTTTCTTATTGTGACCCATATAACAAACTCATATAAAAAAAATATGTTCCGATATATCTGTTGAATACTCTGGCTACTCTGACCAAGTACGGCTCTAGTAGTACAGAGAGGGTCGTGCTCCTGTAGTGGAGACTAAAAAGACCTGATGATGATGATGATTTCTGTTAAAAGAAAAAAATATCTCGTCGCGTAATGTATGAGGTAAACTGTCTAGTCACGCTAAGTATGTTGAAACACGTTATGCACATTAAATTGATCTTCAGTAATTGAATCTTCGCCATTGGTTCACTAAAAAATCGACCAAAATCTCGAGAGGTCTCACTGGATGGCTGTATCAAGGGACATATACAGAAGGCAGTGCTCCTGGATAAGACACGAATGGTACTAGGGGTTTCTTACTCTTAAGGCCCTAATCGCCGGGAGCTTAAGCCCTGCCAAGCTGCTCATGGCACTCTAGCCTTAATGTTTTTTTTTAATATTTTTGTTTTTTCTTTTTGACGTGATAATCTTTATCCTTACTTCCTTACTAATATCCTTACTATCCTTACTAATATTATATAGAGAAAACAGATATCACGTCGTTATCAAGTCAAAAACAGATATCAATAATTTTCCGTGCATTCCTGGACGTCTGGCTGCCCTAATAAAATAGAATACTTATTTTACGAGACCGTTAATACCAATCTCTGTTTGCGATGTCTTTGCTTTGGTACTTTGTATACTTTTATATATTCTCGCATTGCTTTCTTTGAGCTTGCACTTCTATCAAATGCAACGATATAATATTCAAGCAAAACAGGACAATGAGTAGTTGTGTAGAAAAATTATAGAATTTGAATGAATAAATGGAGTAGTTTTTCTTTCTCTTTAATGTTAGCTTGGTTAAATATACAGGCTGTTGGTTAAACACCCTTGTCTGTCAAACCGTCGAATAAGCCCGTCGAAATGAAATCTTTTCCTCTGGGATCAATGCTGGGAATTGAAAAATTTGTTCGACATTTTCATACAAGTATAGTACGTATTCTCAAAGCTGTATATATGACTAGCTGACGCCTGCGACTTCGTCCGCATCAATTTCTGTTATTATGATTAATTAGGTTTTTTGTAGATAAATAATTTTCCCCCGTTTTCAAAACATTTTTTATCGATGCTCCGCTCCTATTGGTCACACAGCGTGATGTTTTATAGCCTAAAGTCTTGCTCAATAAATGGACTATCCAACACAAAAAGAATATTCCAATTTGAACCAGTAGTTCCTGAAATTAGCGCGTTCAAACAAACAAACAAACTCTTCAGCTTTATAATATTAAGAATAGATTTGGTTACAGTTCTTACATCTCGTCAAGGTATATTCAATTCGAATGCCCGTCTGACACCAACCCTTCTTGGTTTGCTCCAAAACTGATCATATAGACTATACTGACGAAAAGTATTACAGTTTGTGAACTGAAAAAATTAGTCCTCCAAAACCAAAATACAAAATATAAACTAAGCAACTCGGTAAGCGAACTGAGAAATTCATCGGCCAATATCCGATCTTCAGGTGAGTGTAAGTACTACTGTTTGATAAGTAAACAAGTTTAATATGTTTTGCCCACGCTTTTATTTATTGCCCTCCACGTTTCCACGCCTTCCAGCTTGGCCACGAAAGTTGCGCTTTTTACGCCGATGGTCCATGGTGTGACGATGAGCGTTTCATGAACGAAGACACTAATTTAAGTGCATTTTGTTAGCCTTTATTTTTAATGTAATTAAAAAAATATGACTTTATGAATGGAAATTTTACGACAGTGGTACATACATACATAGTATCACGGCTTTTTCCCTTGCGGGGTAGACAGAGCCTAGGTCTATAAGACCTGAATACTACGTTTAGCATGTTGGTGGGCGTTAGGTTGGAAACGTAATCAAAATAGTAATGGGTTGCTATCCGCATCGCCTATTAACATGATTCGTCAGATTTTCGCCCATTTCCTCGATCGGCTTTTACGATCTGTACGGGAAGAGAAGCAGCTACATTACATACAGCTTTTTCTTTTCTCCCAGACCAGCATGGAGAACGACAGTGGTGTTAATCTATTTTATTCATAGATGTAAACAAAAATAGCATCAGGAACATAATTATTGGAGTAATTCTACGTACAAATAAATCAATCTTCTACGTACAAATATATCAGTCTTCAATGTAATCGAATTGAGCTTATCCGTTATTACTGCGCATAGCGTCCGTAACGCTGTTAATATCTCGCGAGAAACTATCGCCATCTCGTTTTTTAATATTACTTAAAAGAAGATGGCAATATTCGATTTTCGTTGTAGCGTATACCATACTACGGAGGCAGACTAGGATTAATATCAGAGTAAACAATTTACGGTTCATTTGAGTTGAAGTGGCGCAATTTAATTTGACCACTGTGCACGAGGAACCAACCGCAGTTTTCGTAGCCACACAGCCGCACCGCTAAACAAATCGTCGCCACCTGGGACGGCTGTTGCTTCATTTCTCACGAATGGGGTTGCCATATTTTTTATTTAAACAACGCCGGCAATAAACTCAGGATTTAAGGGTTTCGCTCAAGCACTTCATAAATGGGCTTTATTAACGTGATTTGAGGTGTTTTGTTATGCAACACTGCCAAGATACTAAAAGTAAATTGTTATGACTTTGTCGAGGAGTCGTCGTTGTTTTTATCGGCAGTAGGTTGAATGAAAACGTATAAAAGCACTGAATTAACAGATTAAAAAAAAAATATCATATTCTTTAAAAAAGAAACATAACACGAGTAACATGAGTGCTTGCTCACAAATACGCACTGTACGAAATTATGATAAAACCTTTACCTTTTCATAATTTATAACATTTTTCGTCTACCACTGGTTACTTGAGTGGTAGAGAATGCTATTAGCATTAAATTCGCCTTTTATACCTTTTATTGGTATAATAAAGTGAAATAAAATAAAAAATATATAGATACTTTCAAAACAGTTGAAATTTTATACTCGTAAAAGCTTAAAATTTTTGTACTTTCGTAATTTACACCCATAAAAAATGTCATGATTTCAACTGGTGTATGGGACCTAACTTGCGTGTTTCTTATTTTGGAACCCCTTACATATAAAAAGCAGACTTCAATTAAACTACTGAACTGATTTTTATGAAAATAAAATAAATTACTTCCTAAAAAATTGTTAGTTTAAAGTTTAGTAAAGTTTTTTTTTTTAAATGGGTTCTCAAATCAGAGTTATGCGGTAACAAACATAAAAAAAATACAACCGAACTGATAACCTCCTTTTATCTGAAGTCGGTTAATAATCGAATATATATAGTCCAATAAAAAACAGCCAATGTCACAGGCATTTGAAACTTCAAGAAAAAAAATTTATATAAACTCTGACTCCGTTTTCAGCAGTCTCATAAAGAGGACTAAAGAAAACCCTGGCATTGTAGTTCACTCGCCTGAAGCGCGAATTGTCGAGACTCCGCGAAATAATGAGTTGCAGCCACAAGAGCAGACAACTGTACTTAACTACTCGTACGACACTATGCGCTTATTTAATTCGTCATGTCAACCTGCAGTGGCTACAAGAGCGCTTACATTTTGAGTTACATGTTGCATTGTACGTTCATGACAGTTACGCCAGCAAAGATTGTTCTTTTGGGACCTAGAATAAAAAAGTAAAAATTGTTATCGAACGTTTTTAAGTATTTTTACTAATATGCGACGGGTTACTCACGTCAGTTATAGGCCGACATGTTTCAACCTTATCCGGAGGTCTTTATGTATGTGGACAATTAAAGGACGCATTAAAAAAGTTGGAAGATACCATTTCTTGAACTTGTTAAGCATCGATAAGATGAATACATATTAAAAACTGGTTTCGAAACCTTAAAAAACCTCCTTTTAAACATATTACACTTGGGTTTATCATCATCATCATCATCATCATATCAGCCGCAAGAAGTCCACTGCTGGACATAGGCCTCCCCCAAGGATTTCCAATACGACCGGTTGGAAGCGGCCTGCATCCAGCGTCTTCCTGCGACTTTAGTCAGGTCGTCCGACCATCTGGTCGGTGGGTGTCCGACGCTGCGCTTGCCGGTACGTGGTCGCCATTCGAGAACCTTTCTGCCCCATCGGCCATCGGTTCTGCGCGCTATGTGCCCCGCCCACTGCCACTTCAAAGAGCTAATCCGCTGAGCTATGTCGGTGACCTTTGTTCTTCTACGGATCTCCTCATTTCTGATTCGATCTCGCAGAGAAACACCGAGCATAGCCCTCTCCATAGCTCTTTGAGCGACCTTGAGCTTTCTTATGAGGCCCATAGTAAGGGACCACGTTTCGGACCCGTAAGTCATCACTGGTAACACACATTGATTATAGACTTTCGTCTTCAGGCACTGAGGTATTTTGGACGAGAAGACATAGCGGAGCTTCCCGAACGCTGCCCAGCCGAGTCGGATTCGTCGAAACACCTCGTCCTCGAAGCTGGAACTGCCAACCTGGATCAATTGACCCAAGTAGACATATTGGTCCACAGCTTCAAGGACGGAGTTCCCAACAAATACCGGTGAAGGCACAACATGGACATTCGACATTATTTTCGTCTTGTCCATGTTCATTGTAAGGCCCACCTGTTGGGAAACTCCATTGAGGTCATTGAGCATGGTACTTAAGTCCTCCAGCGTCTCTGCCATAACAACGATGTCATCGGCAAATCGAAGGTGAGTGATATACTCGCCATTGATGTTGATGCCAAGTCCTTCCCATTCCAGGAGCTTGAAAGCATCCTCCAGAGCAGCGGTGAACAGTTTCGGAGATATGACGTCTCCCTGTCTCACACCTCGCTGCAATGGTATAGCCTTCGTGCTCTGCTCCTGTACTCGAACTGACATGGTGGCGTTGCTGTATAAGCACTTCAACACTTCGATATACCGATGGTCGATGCGGCATCGCTGGAGGGACTGAAGCACGGCCCATGTTTCGACCGAATCAAAGGCTTTCTCATAGTCCACAAACGCTAAGCATAATGGCCGGTTATACTCTCTGGTCTTCTGTATAACCTGCCGCAGCGTATGGATGTGGTCTATGGTACTGTAGCCTTTTCGGAAACCGGCTTGTTCGGGAGGCTGGAAAGCATCGAGCCTGTTCGTGAGACAATTCGTGATCACCCTCGAAAACAGCTTATAGACGTGGCTCAGGAGTGTGATGGGTCTATAGTTCTTCAATAGAGTATTATCACCCTTTTTGAAGAACAAAACCACCACACCCCTGTTCCACGCCTCCGGCGTAATGCCCTCGAACAGAACGGAATTAAAGAGCCTCTGAAGGACTTTCAGTACCGGCGTTCCGCCCGCTTTCAGAAGCTCTGCTGTAATTCCGTCCTCGCCCGGCGCCTTGTTGTTCTTTAGCTGTTTGAGGGCAATCCTAATCTCGTACAGGCTGATGTCCGGGATGTCTTCGGTATAGTGACGGGTTAGCTTGGCTCTCGGATCTTTGGCCAAGCTGACAATGGGTTTGGCTATTGAGGTATAAAGCTGCCCATAAAACCTCTCGATCTCTCCCAGCACCTCGGCCTTTGTCGACGCCACGCTGCCGTCCTCCGTCTTCAGCTTCGTTAATCGACTTTGCCCAATAGACTCCACTCTTGCGAACACTTTGGAGCCCTTATTTAGCTCTATCGTCTCCTTAATACGCTCGGTATTGAAGGAGCGAATGTCGTGTCGCAAGGACTTTTGGATTCGTCTATTGAGCTGCCGATGCACGTTTGCGTCTTCGGAGGTCTGCAGCGGCGTGGAGCGTCGCGCGGCCATCAACTCCTGGGTCTGGGGCGAGATCTTTTGAGGTTTGTATTTGGGACAGGACCTAAAAAACTTTGATCCCACCGCTTGGACAGTTTCTACAAACCCATTGTTTAGCTCGTCCACTGTAACGCAATCCTTCAGGCAATCAAAGCGATTTGAGAGTTCCAGTTGGAAATTGTCGACATTCTGGATATGGATCGGTGATGGTCGGAGCGTAGACTTCATCAAGCGAGTCCTCTCTCGTCTGAGATTGATATTCACGATGCCTCTCACGATTCGGTGATCGCTACCGGTTTTAATCCTATTGATCACAGAGACATCGTTGAATATCTCTCTCCTCGTCGACAAGATGAAGTCTATCTCGTTTTTGACAGGGGGTTGGTCTCTTCTGCTGGGGCCCATCCAAGTCCATTTTCTATGAGGCGGCTTCTGGAAGAAAGAGTTCATCGCATAGAGTCCCTCTTCTTCCAGGAAATCAGCCAGCCTATGGCCCCTGTCATTCCGTTCTCCATATCCAAATTGTCCCACTCTGGACTCTCCATCGCTCCGCTTACCAAGTATTGCGTTGAAGTCCCCCATAACAATCGTAAAATAGGTTTCGGAAGCGTGTATACTAATGTCCTCATACACCACTTCCACCTCTTCATCTGAGTGTTTCCCGGTCGGCATATATACCTGTACTACCTTCAACAAGTATCTTTTAGATACTCTGAGTATCAGGTATATTACCCTGCTGGAAACACTTTCGATGGTTACAACGTTGTTGATGAGGGACTTGTGGACGAGAAACCCGACACCATGCTGTGACTTTTTAAAGTCACCCTCCCGGTGATAGAGTAGGTTACCAGACTTCAGGGTTGTCGTGCCCTCTCCCTCTCTTCGGACTTCAGACAGACCCAATATGTCCCATCGTAACCTACTCATCTCCTCTTCCACTTCCTCGACCTTCTCGTCTAGCCTCATTGTGCGAATGTTGTGTGTTACCAGGGCCAGTCTCTGTTGGGGGTGGTAGCCGGATCTCTTCCGGAGATTCTTCGCACCCCCTGCCCCGCGGTTACCGTGACCGCTACCGGAGTCAGGAATAGCGGGGCCGCCGGGGACTGGGGGCCTTGGTACGTTATCCATCTTCATGAGGGGGTTTTGCCATACTCACCACGCTTGGCAAACGGGTTGGTGAGCGCAGTTATTTGGCTAATGTAGGTTCCGATGCTGCTGCCCATTGAAACCACTTTTAAGCGTGGGAAGGGTAGGATATTATTGGGATAGGGAAGCGGGAGAAGGTTGATGGGATACTACTCACTCGGATGAATTGAGGATGAGCAAGCAGCAGCTCGGGGAGCCGGGCGCGCGTACCCGAAGTCATATCTTCTACCACCGGACAGGCAGTTGAGAATGAAACCCCCTGACATCATGACACCCCCTGACATCAAGTCCATCCAGCCGTTGGGACGATACGAGGTAATAAAGAAATTTATGCGAAATAATCCTTATTGGCAGTCGAATAAAAATAAAATAAAAATTGTTTGACTAGAACATGTAAAATATATTGAAGAGCTATGAAATAATGGCGATAGCCCACAAAGCAAGCCCACATCCATCGTCATACATCAGAAACATTGACTCCCTATAAACAAAACACTTTTAAATTCTTATAACGGATGATGTCGGAATAGATCTCATACTTGTTTAGTTAGTATTTTACGATAGGAAAAGTATTTAACCACGTCTTTTTACCTTGCCGCGAAAACAGAGCCTATGTTTTAGGACCCAAAAAGCACGTTTAGCATGTTTGTGGGAGTATATCTGTAAAACTGTATCAGAATAGAAATGGTTTGCTAGCCGCATAGCTTACACGATTCCTTTTAGCCTATTTCTTCAATCGGATTTTAGGATCTGCGAGAGAAGAGAAGGAGCAGAAAAATATATTTAAATTGGGAATATAATTATAACGTGACTAAAGATAAATGCAACTTGAATTTATCTTAATTGGATATATTTAAGCAGACTTTAAGAAATATCTCGGTAATATAGTTTTTTTGCGCGTTATCAACACGTGAATGGTGATTTATCAACACGTTGATAATAAATACAATAATTTAGCTATTAGAGTAACAATAGCTAAATTCATTATTGTCTAACAAACCAACATGAGCTTTACTCTTTTAGGAAAACAGTTAACTTAATAACGAGTATATTTTAATTTCTGTACGGCAGAAAGAAGAGTACGCCAGCAGCAAATTTGTCAAGATGTCGTCCGTAACAAGACAAAGCCGCAAAGGATGTGCGACTGCACTTACTTATAACACAACTGTAACGCTATTATACTAATTGAGACACTATTCATTCTTCCTCATGGCGAGACTGGGTGTCGAGAGAACGAACCGGCCATAGCACAACAAAGGCGGCAAGAGCAACTATCTTATTGGTGAGTATAACTGAATGAAAAAAACAAGGAAATTCTCTATGTATGTAAGCAACTTCCAAAGATATATCGTTTTTAATTTTCTCGATCGATCGAAGCGAGTACGCGACACGATCAATCGACCATGCACACCCTGGTGACAGAGTTCTTACAGACCGCCTGTGATTCCTTTAATAACTACCAAGGTGGCAGTTAGGACTAACGACTGAACGTGCCTTCCGAAGCACTGTATCATCTTAATTATCAGATAATCAGGTGATTCGAGCCTGCAATGTCCTAATCCTAACCAGACTGGAAACGACTAAACATAGTATGCTTCCCGTGTAATAATCACGAAAACATTAGAAACCAAAATCATGGACGGATGTACGAAAGCTGAAGACAGAAATTGGGCTGTAAAGGCTAGCAATGCAGCGAAGTAAGAACAAATTTGTCGGCCGTCAGGCTGTCTGGCGCGACTGGTGTGCACTGAAGAGACATGTTAACTGCACCCGCTCCATTTATCAAAGAGACAGTTAGGGATGGCTGTTTTTATGGGAACTGGTGTTTACCAGTTTCCATGAAAGAATAAAACAACGGTCCGTGTCAATATTTTATACTTTTTGAAGTTAAAACTTCTTTAGCGGTGATATGCACTTTTTGGGATGGGTAAAAAATTTTAATCTCGCGTCAGGACACGTGATCTGATTGAAAATTCGTTATACGGACACGTGACCTGAGACTTTTTACTCTTGCCGGCACTCCCAGTGCAACACGTTGTTTTTTTTTCTGCACAAATGAGGTGGGCGCGATTTTGATTTATGCAATTGTGGTGAAGAAGCCCAAACCATAGAACATATTATACAGCGATGTCTAATACATTCATACCGGGGCCCATAGAGGACATCTACAACCTTACAGGCTTCAGGCAAGTAGGCGACCAATACTGTTGAAAAGAGTTTCTTTCGGCGTCTTCTTCTCTGCAGTGGTCGGTTCCGAAACGCTAGTAGGTGTAGCTTTTGAACAATAATTAATAATTTGAATGTAATATAATAAGTATTATTTAAAATGTGAATTGACGTGAATAAGTGCCTGAAAAGGCCTATTTTCTGAATAAATCTTTGAATCTTGAATCGTACTTAGCCAGGCCTAGGTCTATAAGACCTTATGGCTTCATTTAGCATATTGGTGAGCATAAGTGGAAAACAGAATCCTAAATTCCTCAGATTTTCGCCTATTCCGACGATCGATTTTTATAATCTGCGCGGGAAGAGATGCTGGCAAAATTTACGTTTTTTTCTTTATTCATTCTTTCATTTTACGTTCTTTCTTCTAGACCAGCATGGAAGAATAAAGTTAATATAGTCGCCTATTCGATAGACCGTACGATGAAATAAAATTTCAATATTATATCGACATTTTGCTTAATTGAATCCATTTGTACATAATCACGCTTTATTTTTATTATGCTAAAGGCTTTTTGCCGGCCACCTTTAAATAAAATTATGAATATAACTGGAAGCGTGCCAGAACTTCCATAATTTCGAAACAAAAGTCAGTATCCTTAGACAATAATATCGTATTTAAAAAGTATCGAAATCCGAACCAATCAATTAATCGGGAATCGAAATCGGGCCTCTCTGGTGACATAAATACTGAATGAATGTGATGCTTTTTTACTATTGACATCTGCATATTCTGTTTCATAGTAATTTTTGAAATGAAATAACCATTTTTTAATTTCAAAATGAAACAAGTCGCACTGGGTAAGATAGGCTACGTGATTAAAGCGAAACCCACGCGGACGAAGTCGCGGGCCAACGCTGGGACATAAAAGCTAAATTTTTGATTTAGCTAAACAACACATAAATACTCCACATACTATGCTATTCAAATGCAAAATGAATACAGAGTATACGTCACTAGTTCACCGACTACGAGTATTCGTAGATGAACTCTACGAGATAGCGTAGCGGTCATGTAGACAGTCTACGAACGCTACATGTCTGCTACGAAAAGTTGTAGCAGTATTCGTTTATTTCACAAACCAGTCCTATGCAGTATGCACCCTTCCATCAAGATACTTACTTTAAATATACAATTTATATAGTCCCTGCAAACCGTCATTTTGCGGCAACGTGTCCAAAAGGCTGGCAGCATTGCCACGTATATTTTTTTTTCCTTACGCTAGAACAGGATGCACAGCATATTTTCCTTTGCCCTTACGATGCTTTCAGCGACAGGAAAAGTTTAAGATAAATTGATATGTGCCATACAATAATTTTAATTGCAATATTTAAAAAAAAATATTGTATGGCTTTCAAGACATAAATTGAGATTAACTTCCTTGCTTCCGTGGGTAGTGGGATGTGGTAGAGATATTTGTCAATGACGAAGTCGCCGGTTCGAATACGAAAGATTTTCACCACATCTTAATTATTTATTTAATAAGAGCCTGATTACTAACCGACCGTTAACCGAACATGAGTTGTGTTTTTGTAACCACTGAATTCCAAGCTGGAGACAACTCAAGACCACCCTCTCAAATATGTCTTGGTTGTGTATAATTAAAGTATATGTGACTTTTAACAGCCTCCGTGGTCCAGTGGTTAAGGCGTTTGCCTGTTGACCCAAGGGTTGTGTGTTCGATTCCCACCGGAAGCATACTTTGTTTAGTTGTTTCCAGTTTGGTTAGGACATTGCAGGCTTGAGTCACCTGATTGTCTGATAATAAGATGATTCCGTGCTTCGGAAGGCACGTTAAGCCGTTGGTCCCGGCTGCCATCTGGTAGTCGTTAAAGGAACCACGTCAGAGGCCAAGAGGCGGTTCCAAAAGAAATCTGACACCAGGGTGTGCATGGTCGATTGAACGTGTAACTTACTCGAAATGATGATGATGATATGTTACTTTTAAAATGCAATTGATAATGTTCTGCTTATCAATTCAGGATATAATAATTGCAAATTACATCAGATGTAAAATATCTTAATAAATCTTTGTTTGCCGTCCTATATTATAAAAGCAAATATGCTACTAACCAAATCGTACTAGTTTTTATTTAAAAAAAATATGCCGACAAATATCCGGCGCCCCTTTTTAGTAAGTAAATCCATTCAATGTAACACATAAATATCCAAAATTAGCAACATCCTTTGTTATCCGGCCATTACTGTAGTCTGAGCGGTTGACCACGGCCAATAAAAACAAAATGGCGAATAAATAAACGCGGGAACCAAAACAAATGTGCCCCGATAAAGTCACAAATGACAAATGGTTGGAAACAAACAACCCTTTCAATAGCCAAGTCGCAAATTAGGCGAGAGTGCCTACTTGAGATAGTCTGCACACAAGTGATGACACAATATTTAAATATTACAAATAGTAAAGATTAGTAGTAAAGATTTTTTTTTAATAATAAAAATAGTAATCAGTTGCGGAGAAACTGCCACCGTGTCACTCCTTGCCCTGGAGTACGTGGAAGTCTCTCAACAGAGTGCGAGTAAGTGTGGGCAGATGCAGAGAGAACCGCAAAAAGTGGGGCTTTACTACAAAGAGAGATATAGCTGTGGCGCTGTGCAATCCATGCCACATTTGTTATCATGCCACGAATGTCCCACCTCTTGTACGAGAGAGGATTTGGCGAAAGCCACGGATGCGGCTGTAAAGGTTGCATCATTCTGGGCAAGATTCATTTAATCGTTTGGACCATTCACACGATAGAAGAAGTAAAGATTTATTTTTTAAGTGAAAGGCATCTTGCACTTTTTGGGATGGGTAAAAATGTTGAACTTGCGTCAGGACACGTGACCTCGTGTCTCGTGATCTAAAACCGCCGGCGCGGCGTAGGAGAGGAAGTAATATCCCTCTCTCTTTCTACCGCGCAGAGTTAGCAGTTGTTTAGCAGCACGCCACCGACCTAGAAAAAACCTGTATCTCGAAATGACGGGGTGCCTTGCAATGGAGCTTGTGGGCACCATGGCACAGGTAGATTGTTATGAGATAAAGAAACATTTAAAAAAAGTGTAGTAAATATTGGCGTATATAACTTCTAACTACTATAAAAATGTATATCCTAACTAATATTATAAATGCGAAAGTGAGTTTGTTTGTTTGTTTGTTTGTTACGCTTTCACGTCGTATCTACTGAACCAATTATTATAAAATTTTGCATACAAGTTCTCTGAAGTACGGAAATGGACATAGGCTACCTTTTATCCCGGGAAAAAGGACTATTCCCGAGGGATCGACATTGACGCGGGCGGAGCCGCGGGCGAAAGCTAGTAATTTATAAAAGTAATGCACGACTATATATACATAATTATAAGTACAGAACTACCAAGCTTTATATAAAATGTTATAAACCCTGGGTAGAGGGCAGATAAAATGACCCTATAACAATAGATTTTAGATTTTATCCAGATTGTTGTTTTGATTATGGTCAGATTAATCTGCCCCCGACTGTACACGGTCAGTTTCAAACGCCACGTATAAGGTTTCTAAAGTCCTTTCATTATTTCCCTTAAAATTTAGCGTATAAAAATTATACATCGTAGCTATATAAGGTCAATTTAAATAAAGCGCTAATATTTTAAGCGGGTGCCGCGCGAACGAAAAACGTCACTACTGCGCAAGCCATTAAGCTGCGCAGAACCATTCGGCGATTAGAAAAAAATATAAAAAGTCTTAATATAAAGTCTTAATATAAAAATATAAATATTTTCATATTTATATCTTTATACAAAAAATAAGAAAGGGGGCGACCTCCGAGACGTACATATAAATATTGTCATGTGAGAATTATTGTTTTAGAGGTAAAAATTACAAAGATTTCGAAGAAAAATGCTTTTAGATATCACACCGTAAATATATAATTTTTAAATTTCATATGTATATTTCAAATTCCAACAAGGGGGCGATCTTGTTCAAGGAATGATCTAAATTATAGAAATACTTTTGATGTATTTTATTAATTCAGCGCATAGTACTAGTGATTTAAAACACGTAAATTCGTGCAGTACCGTCTGGCCGACTCTTATGGGAATCGAAAAGGAGTAGAAAAATGTTTTAGAAGCAGAATAAAAGAAATCGGCACGCTAGTTTTTGAGATATCTGGACCTGAACATTTAAAATAAAAAATGAAAAATGCATCTTGTGTACAAATAAACACTTTCTTGGCCAACAACTTTTTACTATTATCTACTATGGAGTTTTGATCGAACAGCTGATTTATCGATTTTAATAAAAAAAATAATTATTTTGTATGAAAAAATAAAATTAAAAATTTAGCGTGTCGATTGCTTAAAATTTGCGGCTAAAGCGTTTCTTTGACCTATGGGACCCAGCCCTTAAAATATTTGCGCTCAATTTAAATGGACCTTGTATAACTATATATTAATAAATTGTATTTTCATTCAATTAAGTTTAGCTAATAGCTTAATTCTTAGTAATTTCATACGCAACCTCAAATGAACAAAATGGCTATTAATAACTCGTCAGACACTTTCCTACTTTAATTACAGCACCCGGGGCTGCAATTAAGTAAATAATTAAATAAACAGCTGGCAATATCGCGAACAAAGTGGCCGAGTCCCGACAATATTAGCAACTGTGGTTTTGGCTAGGATTTCAGACACAGAGGAGATAATAACAGAGAGTTATCCTCGAGCAGTCTACTAGTACATTCGTGAAGCAGCGTAGTCATCAGCGCTACTTTGATGTACTCTGATGACTACGAACATAAGCTTGTAGCTAGTCTACGAGAGATACGAGAATGCTACGAAAAGTTTTTGTACGTCGTAACACTAAATATATTTCCAGCATTTTTGTATTAGTTATACTAAATGACGATATTCTATGTAATTAATAATAAACAAAATTAAATTAATAAAGAACTAACGATAATATAAATCACACTGAAGGTCAAATGTCATTAAAAATACATACATGTATGTGATATAGCATAATGAATAAAACATTAAATTTAAAAGTAAAATCTTAAAAGACGCGAGTATAAAAATACCTTAAATAGTAGAGCCTGTAAGGGTAGAAATCTATCCTCCCTTTGACTTTCAAAGCGACTGGTCGAGGTATCCTGTGACCAAAGAGCTTTGCCTTTGAGATTGCATTGCCATCCAACGTGGCAATGCTGCGAGCTTTTTGGATACGTTGCCGCGGGGTGATAGTTTGCAGGTACTTTCTACTGCACTGCTGCATATATATATTTATGTTATAGACAATCAAAAGAGTTATTAATGACATATTACATTTTACGTCTTGTTGAGTAAAATATATTCAAACAGAAAAACAAACAAATTTTGAACTAAATATAAAGGCTCACTTAAATTGTTTTTAAATAGCATTACAATGCTCGGTATATTATTAAAATTGAAAATATGTGGCCGAGTTCTTTTTCATCACATATTTTCAATTTTAATAAATATAAAGGCTATGATAAATATTATGGTTACTTATGTTAAATCCGTGTATTACTATATTTTATCCAATCATTCCTTTAGGTTTGATCATTATAATGCTTAAGGAGCCAAATCGCTAAGATTTATATAACGAAACTTCAAGTAACCAGACGGCTTGCCTGAAGCTTAATCTCTCTTTCTGTATCTACCCTGTACTCTAGTGAAAAGTGAATCGTCGCGAAAAAGCCAGGGCTTGCCAAAACTGCCACGATACTCGGTGTCATCACGGGGCACTTGCCAAGTGTATTACGGACACTGTTTGGATTGGAAAGCCAAAGGAAAACAAAAATATGGAACTGATTTCTTTATTTATAAGCTAGGATACCAATAAGTGCGCTTCGCTTGATATATAAATAAATATATACGGACAAATCACACAGATAGAGCTAGTCCCAAGGTAAGTTCGAGACTTGTGTTATGGGATACTAACTCAACGATACTATATTTTATAACAAATACATATATAGATAAACATCCAAGACCCAGGCCAATCTGAAAAAGATCATTTTCCATCTTGACCTGGCCGGGGATCGAAGCCGGGCACTCCGTGTCGCAGGTTAGCGTGTTAACCACTGCGCCACGGAGCTGTCCACGTGTCCCGGCTTCGCACGGTAAGATATAGGTATTTAAATAACCTATGTTCATCAGGGATACTGTAGAATTTTAAGGGAGAAAGAATTATGCAAATTAGTCCAGTAGTTCCAAAGCATATTCGATGCAAACAAACAAGCAATCAAATCTTTCCTCTTTATAATATCAGTATAGATAGAAAATCCTACAACAACTCTTTCAGTAACGTATTTTTAGTCGGTATTACTGACAAGTTTCGGCCTTTATAGAAGACCACGTTTAGGGCGAGGTCGTCACGGCCCAACCGACCTTCGATCACTGAAAATCGCCCGCTTTAAAAACTTTTAAAAACATTCTAGTCAAACTTCTTTCATAGGGAAGGAGTTTCTCTTGGGTGTTTTTGTTTCCGAAATAAAATATAAATTTTATTTCCTACACAGCGTTGCCAGAAGGTTACATTTCTTACATTTTTCGTAACTTTTGACCTCCTCGCGTAACATGTAAGTAATTTTTATATTTAAGGCAATTTTCGTAACTTTTGAGAACAACGAGATTTAACTCAAAGCATTTAATCTGAACGCACCTAAAACTGGCGCGTCTTAGAGATGGCTCTGAATAGAAAGCGCCCCATATTATCATATCATCTAAATAGTCTTGTTAATACGTCATTTCGGCACTCCAGCCATAGTAATAATTACCCAGTAAGGTATAAACAATGTCTATTTGACATCGTGAAGATCTAGATCTTAGATAATTTTTTTGTGTTTAGGTAAAGACAGACTATATGACGCAGACTATAATAATGGGACAGGGCAGGTTGGTACAGGGTAGGTGGTCTCTATCTCTATTATTATAAACAAAGGTCACCGCCGGTAATGCGCGATATACTCGACCGATTAGATGCCTCAAAGCGTTATGTAACCACTTTATAGGATAGCGCTGTGTGGTGGGTTATACTCCGACCGCAAAAACATGTAAATAAAAAAAAATACAATAATGTAACTTTTGCTGCAAAAATGTAACATTTCAGGAAACGAAACGTAACTTACTACTCAAGGGCCCTGGCAACACTGTTCCTACAAGCAACAAATGAATATATACAAACCAGAATTTATTTTTTTCAGAATCGAGTGTAGAATCGAATCCACAAATAAAA
This sequence comes from Elegia similella, assembly GCA_947532085.1. NCBI lineage: Eukaryota > Metazoa > Arthropoda > Insecta > Lepidoptera > Pyralidae > Elegia > Elegia similella. Next base: position 4,407,591 of record OX383926.1, on the reverse strand, counting down.
AACCGGGGTTAAATTTTAACCAAAGAAATATTTTATTTACGCCGTGTTTGGTCATTTCTTAACTCTACTCTCGAAGCGGCAACGTCGCCTTAGCTCGCGCAATTACCATAGACTTTTTTATTGGCAACAAGAAAAAGAAAAATAAAAAAAAATAATATCTTGTTAAATAATCCGCGAAAATCAAATTTCATAATTTATATAATTATTTTATAATAAAAATAAGTTGGTGTCTGAGGTTTTTGCGCTTTTTCTTTAACACGTTGTATATCACATTGTTTACAAGACATGATATCATAATATAGTATTTAGTATTCACGTTCCAAAGTTATATATAGGCTAGTAGCTAACGCCCGCGGCTCCGCCCGCGTCAATGTCGATCCCTCGGGAGCACTTTTTCCCAGGATAAAATGTACTCTATGTCCTTCTCCTTACCCCAGATAACGTATATGCAAAATTTCATGATGATCGGTTCAGTAGTCACAACGTGAAAGTGTAACAAACACTCACTTCGCATTTATAATAATAGTTAGGATTACAAAGCCGGCTGTCCGTTGTTAGCGGCTGTACGATGGTAACAGCGGCACACGTGCCGAACTCAGCATTGTCGAGGGTATCTCCGACATGTTTCGCCGCTGGCGGATTACAGATCCCGGGATACTTCACAGCTCCCTTATATAAGATCTGATAAAAGTATAGATTTTTAAAATGGCGTATAATTGTCACGATTATCAACATTCCAGCCAGAATACACACAAGTGCATTTGTGCAGAATTTTTCCATTTGATTCCATTGGAATGAATTGTGTCTATAATACGTAACTGGAAATATTTAATTATAACTAATTACCCGTAACTTAGCCCGTGAAAATAAAAATAGCCCATATAATAATAGCTTTTACGTTCAAAATTCAAAGCCGATGGAGGGAATGGGCGAAAATCTGCGGAATCACGTCAATAGGCAATGCGGCTAATTACAACACGGAACTCGTAAAACAGTAATAATACTTAGAATAAATATGAAGCAGTTGACCGGTAACTGAGGAGCAATGGGTTTCCTAGAACAATAACACATAGAGATAGTAAAATGTTAATACCTGCCTAGTATAATTTAAATATTATGTCATTAAAAGATAAATGACCGGTAAAGGGGAGAAATTAAGTACATAAGCTAAATCATAGAAAATCACGTTGTATAAGCTCTATTTCAATATCAGCTGCCCTTTATAAACGCCTGTCGGCCTGATAACAGGGTACATGTGCCAAACTTGGTGCCCTCGAGGGTAGAAGTAACTTCAGCGTGTTCGCCCGCTAGCGAATTACTGGGCCTTGATTAAAAGTTTTCTTTTTTTTTAGTCTGGCGAGCTCTGTAGCCTAGTGGGTCATGCCAGGCTGCCACAAGGGAGGCGCCGGGTTCGAATTCCGGTGAGGTCAAGATGGAAAATGATCTTTTCAGATTGGCCTAGGTCTTGGATATTTATCTTTGATTTAGTATCTCATAACACAAGTCTTGAACTTACCTTCGATCTAGCTCAATCTGTGTAATATGAGCATTTTTTTTTGTCGCCTCGTCGATAATTATACTTTTTATGACTATGTTTATCATTGAACATTATTTATATTTTTGGTAATTATGACAAGACCGATATGAAACATATACAATACAGGAAGTCTGTCCTGAAAGAAACCATGAAGCCAATTTTTTAAACAATCAAGGTTTTCCTTGTAAAATGTGTCGTATTATCTGGCCATCTATAGACATAATCGGCTTTTTACAAATCACTGATACCTAACTAGATCATTAAAACACCTGAGACAAACAGCTTTTACAATTTTCAACCTATTGAAACATCATCAACAGATTGATCAGACAGAAAAACATCAAAAGATTACATAAAGCATAGTCTACCCAAGAGAAGGTGTTGTCGACCACAGTCTAATAAGTTTCCTCGTTGCAACCATCTGATGTTTTCGCAATTATCACCCCTTTATTTAGTTGTAATAAAAACGTTAGGTGTAAAAATATTGTAATAAACACGATAAAACCGTATTACGAGGTTTAATATCGATTCTATGGGCGCTATTTCAAAACCAGCTGTCGGACTGGTAACAGCGGTACAAGTGCCGAACTTGGCACGCTCGAGGGTATCTCTAACATATTTAGCCGCTGGTGAATTACCGAGCCTTGCTTACAGTTTAACCTTATAGCCTATAAGTAAAAGAAAATAGCTATAAGTGGATATATTATTTGGGAAGTATATTTTTTATTTGATTCTCATTTTATTACAATTTTCTTACAAGAAACTTTGAACTCTATAGCACAAAAAGCCGATTTATTCTGTTGCACATTGAATGAATTTACTTAAATAGCTTTATTCATCTTATGCTATGGAAATTGAATTATTTGGGTTTTGGAAATTGGCTCAACTATTGTATTAGGATTAAGCCTGTAATAATAGTTGTAAGTTTGAAAATAAATAAATAAGAAACAAGTCATTTCTACAGTCATAAACATATTCATACATCATATTATACAGAATATATGCCGCGCTGGATAGCTATGGTCATCCTTTGCACCAGAAACGACCCAGAGCGGGAGTCGCTAGTCAGACAGGGGGTTTGATTCTCATAACTAATATTTTTGGTAACGATAACAAGGCTGATATTAAAAAAAAAATACAGAGATTCTGTTAGAAAAAAGCCACCAATTTTCGAGACAATTATGATTTTCTTTCTACAAGTATGCATACTGTACATACGCTGTCTATTTTACAAATCACACAGATTGAGGTAGCATACAAAGTGATTTGTCCTTAGGATACAAATATCTATATTTTATTTCTTTTTTGTTACCCTAAACATTTTGTTGAACGAGCAAAAATAGTAATACTGTAAGATAATATTATTGGTGTATAAGCTTTGTTGGATGCCTTAAGACAGTTTCAAACTTACACCTTAAATACACGCACGTAAAACAAGCAGTGGATATGTTGATACCAATTTTCCGCAGAACTCGGCATGTTCAACTGCACTGCTTCATTCATGGATCTAAGAATAATCAGGATAGGACCTTGAGAATGTGGCAGTGAAGCAAATCACAATGTATGCAGACGTGTCGTGACACGAAATTCACGCACACATCGGCACTCAAATGGATGCAGGTTTTCCCCGGTCGAAATGTCAAACCATAGAGTACTATAATACAACTGAAACAACTGTGTCAAACTCACGAAATGTCAAACTTGTACTTACCGCGAAGTTGGTGTGCCTTTTGAAACTCGTTGAAAATAAGCATAAAAACATAAAATAATGCCGAGCTGTGTGGTAAAAGAGTGTAAAAATTATAGTAAACTACACAAAAAGCCCGACGGTATCACGTATCATAGGTAAGTACAAACTTCTTGTTGTTTTCGAGACTATGTAAGTATTTCACTCAATCGCATATTTTCTTGGTTTAATTATACTATTTACACACACAACACCACAGATACTCGTATGTACGAATTGGTTGGTAACCTAAACACACGTTTCAACTACAATTTTAAATTAAACTAATATGATTTTGTAATTTTCTTTGCACCGCAAAAGTCAATGACCCGGTGACAGCGCAGCGCTAAGTCGGACTGTCGGTGTTGCCAGAATATGATTTCAAGATTCCTGTTCTTTATTTTTAATATAAAATTTTATTTTGTTTATTTTTTTAAGGTTCCCCATTCGTGATGCTTATGTAAAAAAATAATGGATCGATATTATTAGGAGAAATAGAAAGGATGCATCATGGGTACCATCAAATTATTCATTTGTTTGTTCCGAACATTTTAAAAAAAGCAATTTTTATATGACAAAAGGAGCATATCGCCGGTTGATTAAGTTCGCGTGCCTAGAAAAGGTATGTTTCTTATCAATACTTTTACTCGACTTCAACAAAGGAGCAGTTCCAGTTGTATTTCATTTTGCATATTTTTACGTCATAACTCCATCATTTATGAACTAAATTTGGAAAATCGATGTATGTGTTGATGATAAATGTATGAAGTGAGATGATTTTGGAATCCAAGATGGCTGACATTACTTTTCATTTAAAGTCAACTTTATTGGCGTTTTATAAATTTTTTGGGATATCAACAAAATAGAAGTCATTTTCAGTTTTCAAGATGGCCATCACCATTATTTATGGAAAGTCGACTTGGGTGACGTTTTCGGAGTATTTCGGGGTAAAACTGACGTCAATTTTGTGTTGGGATTCAAGATGACTGTCACTATTTTTTTTGAAAATATGACTGATGTGTCGCTTTTGAGTTATTTTTGGGTGCAACACAAACAACACCTATGGGATGCAAAACAGGGGTGATATTTTCGAGGTATTTTGGCGTGTAGATCACACAAGTGGCGTCAATTTCGGGATCATAGTATAAAACAAAGTCGCTTCCCGCTGTGTCCGTCTGTCCCTATGAATGCTTAGATTTTTAAAACTACGCAAAGGACTTTGATGCGGTTTTTTATAGATAGAGATATTCAATGTTTATATTTTATACTTATATGTAAATGTGAAAGTATTTTATTATCATTTGCCGACGTCAGAATAAAAGATTTTAACTTTGAACAATTTCTAAATTTAATATTGTTGATTTATTGATGACACTAATAATCTATAGACGGATGAATCTATAAATCTGCAAAATTATAAAAAAAGTAATTTTAAAATTTACCACCAATATAAGGCCTCGAGGGTTTGTTTTTCTGTAAGTAAAATTATATGTATTGTTATTTATTAACTTAAAACACAGTAAAATAAAAATGTTATCTATAATTTCGTTCTTTTATTCCTTTTATCAAGTTCCCCAAAACGTCTAAGGTCGCTCAAAGATGAGATTGATTCACAGTTGCCCTTCTGGATCATTATGTCTAAATTCATAATACTTCTCTGATATAGATGTTACGTTTTGTAAAAAAAAAATATAAATAATATTAGTGCTACTAGGCATCAGTACCACTCACAATTTATTTACTCTTAATTATTGGGTAATTTTTGATGACAATGGTCACCCTATACTGCACACATGTAACCAAAGTTTGCTTCACTTTGACGTTCCTCACGCCCGGTCCATATTATTCTTAGGTCCATGGCTTCATTACAGCCCTGCTCCGGTTCTTGGAAATCGACGCCTGCCCCATTTCTTGGAATTCGATACTCGTCTCAGAATATTTGGCTTTGAAATCACGCCGCTGTGAGACTCGACGTTTATTCCAAGTATTTTAGTATATTCTATGGTCAGGGGTGACATCCTCAACTGCCTGTCTGGTGGCTGTACGAGTAGGTATGGCATCGGGTACGCAAGCCCGGCCTCCCAAGCTGCTAATTGCATTTCCCCCATTTATCCAAGCGACTAGTATCCCAATACCTTCATTCACTTCCAAAATCCTATCCTTCCCCAGCTTTAAATGCTTCTGATGGGCAGCAGCATCAAGGACCCGAAGAAACTGCGCTCGCCAACACGCCTGTTAAGCGTGGTGAGTATGGCAATATCCTCCCATGGAACGAAAAATCCTTGGGAGAGGCCCTTGTCCAGCAGTGGACTTTTTGCGGCTGTAATGATGATGATGATGAAGTATATTTTAAAGTATTGCCCAAAAATATGAATCGTGAAATTCGTGAGCGAAGAATTTGAATAACACCTTTCAAAACACGGTTGTGTTTACGTTTCCACTCTGAAATAACTTTTTGGGATGAAACCTTTTCATTAAAATATCAAGTATAATTACTTTATTTCTATTGAAATTAGCTACCAAATTACGGGGTGATGGATTTAATTGCGTTTTATATTTTATAAATATACGTATAGAGTCGAATACGTATGAATATAGAGTAAAGGAAATATGTCATAGGCGATGCGGCCTACCAACCACTTAGCGGCCCATTTGGGCCGCACAACAATAGTAAATCCATTGTGTCTGCCTTTTGTCGCGCTTGATGAGTTAAATAAATAAATATATGTGACGTTCCACGGGCAAAGGTACCGTATGGACAATGGCACTTACGACATAGTATTTATTTTAGCTAAGTAACATTGTATTAATTGCTTTTATAAAGGTCTTAAGCGCTAGCATCCATAAGATACCTTTACCAGTAGAATGTCACTTAAGGATAAATCACAGATTGAGCTAGTCCCAAAGTATATACTATATTTATAACCACACATACATATATAGATAAACATCCAAAACCCAGGCTAACTTGAAAAATATCATTTTCCATCTTGACCCGACACGTAAATTCATACTACGGTTGCTCTTATACGGTATGTACCAACAGACTGTTACAGCCGTAGTATAAATTTACTAGACAAATATACCTATAAACAGACCAGACATACCGATGTCTGGTCTGTCTATCGGTATATTTGCCTATTCACGCTGCAATACTCAACTAATACTTATAGATGAAATTTGGTAAAGAGATAGTGAAGGCCCGGGCCTTTTTCCGCAGAAAGGCACAGTTATATATATACGGGTACCTTTCTTGACGACGACAATGACTACCTCCATGGGAAATTAATGATTAAAAACACATTATTGATCATAACACTCTATATAATACCTGTCCCGTATAAATGATTATTAAACAATCCCCGGCCGCGTAAATGTATGAATATAGCGCACATGTAAGATTACTCGACATACGATGCTTTCGTAAAACGACATAATGTATTATATCATAAATTCTCAAAACGGCCGTTTCTGGAGAAGATGCAATAGATTTATTACTCCAATGGGCCATATAAATAATCAGTCGTGTCTAAAATCAAAATTCACATATAGGTTTTTTATGTAACTGTCATATTGTTAAACTAGCATTCACCTATATTCGCACAAATAATTCTAGATGGTGATGGTTTATAAGTTTTTAATGAAAATTAAATTCATATTATTATAATATGAATTTAATTTTCAGTTATTGTAGTTAATATCTTATGTAGCGGTAGCGACGTTGTATCATAGAGAGAAAACACGATTCTCACAATTAACAAAAATTGACAAATATTATTTATTACATAGTCTATTTGCCAATAGTTCCTTTGTGACCATTTATTCAAACTGCACACCACCTGATCGCACTACAGTAACTACCCGATATACATTGACTACGATCTAATTTTTGGTGTTTGCCATATTGCAATTAGGTCATTTTGCGAATATATTCGCTGTCGTCTAACCGTGCATAACGCGCGTTTCATTAAACAAACATTTAACCTGCAGCTTGTTAGCCGAATTGGGACTCGCTTTCATGACGTCTTTTTACAAATAAATTAGTGTAGACCTGGAGCTCGTGTCGACTCATTTACATATTAGAACTAGACGGGAGTACGTTCTAGTTTATTAAATTAGAGCGTGACATTTCTCTTCGGAACATTTATGTTTTAGTTTTTAATAAATACTCAAGTGCAAGCATGTTTTTTTTAATTCTAGCAATAAGCCAGCCATACGGCCATACTAATATTATAAATGCGAAAGTAACTCTGTATGTCTGTCTGTCTCCTTTTCACGCTTGAAATATTGAACCAATTGAATGAAATTTGGTATGGAGGTAGTTTGAGGCCCGGAAAAGGACATAGGTTATGTTTAATTCCGGGAAATTCTCGATCGACATTAAAGCTACGAGTATTACCCATGGGCAAAAATATATAAAAGCTATTCCCCGAGTCATGGCTCGGGGAATAGCTTTTATATATTTTTGATTGGCATATTATACGAGTACGTTTAACATTTGCTCTCTCACAGTCATGACGAATAAAAATATATTTATGAAACAGAATTTCTGGTAAATCTCAAAGATATAAATAAATAAAATAAATAAATAAATATATACGGACAAATCACACAGATTGAGCTAGCCCCAAAGTAAGTTCGAAACTTGAATTATGGCATACTAACTCAACGATACTATATATTATAACAAATACATATATAGATACACATCTATATATGTATTTGTTATAAAATAGATAGATAGATAAACATAGCAGAAACACTTGAACGTTCGTTATTATTGATATGTTTAATAGAATCAAAATAAATGCATTTTGATATATCGTTTGTATACAGCGTATGGGCAAGTCGTTAATTTATTTGAGTTCCCAGCTTTGGTCACTTAGGAAAAGTTGATCATATTGACAGACTGAGCAACCCATTTAAAATAATGTCGAAGGTACGTTTTACACGCTGTATAATACTATTACTGTAAGATATGCTGGCCAAAGGTAATAGAGAATATTTCATATTTTATTATTAAAAATAAAAATGTATAAAATCACAACGTTCAAAACGACGGCCGCTGATTTGTATCGTAGGATTTTTCCATTAAATATCTTAATTAGGTCAGCGAACCAATTACGCAGACGGGCTCACAAACGCGTACGGCTCGGTTAACTCAAACGTCCACAACGAGAGAATTATACGTGTGATAAGTTCATAACTCTCACACAATACACTATTGTCAACGTAATTTGCTAGGTTGTCCAGGCAGAATGTGTAAAATTCATAGATAATATCAGTGGAAACTTAGGAACAAACAAACCAGAAATACTACTATTACTTTTTAATTTTCACAGACGAAAAAATAAATAAATAAATATATACGGACAAATCACACAGATTGAGCTAGCCCCAAAGTAAGTTCGAGACTTGTGTTATGGGATACTAACTGAACGATACGATATTTTATAACAAATACATATATAGATACACATCCAAGACCCAGGCCAATCTGAAAAAGATCATTTTTCATCTTGACCTGGCCGGGGATCGAACCCGGTCACTCCGTGTCGCAGGCTGGCGTGTTGACCGCTGCGCCACGGAGCTAGTCAAAAATAGGTTTTTACACAATAATTGCCAATCTAACGCCCCATATCGAAATGGAATATCTATGATGATAAGAGGACTACAAATGGTGAATATTAGTAAAATAGCAAGCCGAAAAGAACACAAAATTGTTTACAGGATAACAGACGTCCAAAAACAAATTCAATTACTTCTGGCTAACTTACTAAGATGGCGCAGCGACCCAAAGTGAATCTTGGCCTCCGATAATAACCATCTCCACTTCTGTCTGTCTGTCCTGCTCCACCTCTTGCCAGTTATTAGCGTTTAGCTAGCTCAAGTCCTTCTTGACCTCGTCCAGCCAACGATATCGAGGTCGACAGACTGGACGTTTTCCCATTAAAGTTTTTTTGACAGCACGACTTTCCTCTATACTCTACAAGTCGCCGAGCCTACGAAACCTGTGGGATTTCGCCGATGATATTAGGTACCGTTACTAATTTCAGTGAGTGAGATATTGTATAACCCGTTTTTTTAATGCTAAAACAACGGTTTACTCACGTATTAATAGACGGTATTGCCAACTAGTTTCAACCTTTACAGAAGGCCATCTTCAGAGCGAGTATAAACCCATTTGACATTTTCATCTCTATTGGCTAATTATTCCAAATATCTTGAGGCCTAATTAGGACCAAACCCCGAAAACATAATACAGGTCAAATTACGGAAGCTGATGCGTAATCAGCTTAATTTGACCTGTATCGAGATGCAAATGTCCTGATTTCGGCCCCTTTGAACGGCGGCGGTAAAAGTTAATTGGTATTGCCACGGATTTATGTTTTCAATCGGCCGTCCTGCGGTCTGGTGCGGGTGTCGTACCTGTCCCAAATTAAAGCCTTTGTCTGGTTATTGGGCTGTGAAATCAGAGAAACAGAATAACAAAACAGTTAATGAATGTGTGTCATAGATCTATGAAGGATTTTAAGTAAATCTTTATGTAGTATAACTAGTGTTTTGGGTGGGGGAGCGGGCTGCAAGCAGCCCGCGAGGTGGTCGTGCAGCTGTCGGGGTGGAGCCTCACTTTGCTTCATAATGTGACTTTTAAAGCGTGAAGACGTTATTTATATTTATTGGACTTAATTTTTGCAACTTTTACACCAAATTAATAAAGTTTAAACTATTATTGTTTGTTATATAAATAAAGAAATAAATATATACGGACAAATCACACAGATTGAGCTAGCCCCAAAGTAAGTTCGAGACTTGTGTTATGGGATACTCAACGATACTATATTTTTATAACAAATACTTAAATAGATAAACATCCAAGACCCAGGCCAACCTGAAAATATCATGTTCCATCTTGACCTGACCGGGGATCGAACCCGGGGCCCTCGTGACTGTGATACTCTTAGTGTGTGATACTAATGGAACCACCCATAATTCATATATCCCTAATAACAAATCTGGAGAAGTAGTCTCAAATTTCATAGAAACATGAAGTAATAAACCGTATGAATATAAAAAACGTGAGATTTTTTACAAATTTAAAGTAAACAGATAAACAATCTACAAATCATAGTCTTTAGGGCTAAGCTATAAAATTGTGTAATCTTGCAGCTGTTGACCGTTTTTAAGTCGATTAAAAGCATGCAAAATGGCTTCGGGATTGACTCCACGATCATTTGGGTATCCAAATGGGGCTCATATGGTCCCTGCCATTAACTCGGTACCGTAAGTACTGTGACCCTTCGAGCAGTCATTTCCAAAGTAGGTAATAAGAGTTTCTTGTAAAGTAAGGAAAGATATAAGGCATTTGTAAATAATTACTGAAGTGTATTTTACTAACCACCTGCCTCGGTTTCAGATAAGGTTTCGAAATGGTTTTAGAATCGCTTGAATCTACTTAGAAAAATAAATAGGTTCAAAAATCCAATTTGTGTCGTCCTAAAGTCTGGTTGCCTGCCAACTTCCACTGCCAACGTGTTGTTTTGGGTTGATGATTAAGAAAAAAAGAACGAACGATTAAGAATACTTCTTTAAGAATACATAGAATCTCGATAGAAACTATTATGAAATGTTCCTTTAAATTACTAATAACCCTTAACATTAGTACATATACGATGGTCACCTAAAGATTAGTTAACACGCCGTCAATGTAATAACAACGTGTCCCATCCCATCTGGATAACATATAACCTATTTTCAATTGATCCTGGAAGAGTAACGATTAAAAATGTAAGTCTCGTTTAAACCTGCTTTGAAATATTAATGTGTACTACTCGTACAAATCCTAAACATTACAGACTTGCATTAAGTTTAATCTGTGTCGTTAAACTAAAGTCTGGTTGTCTGCCAACACGCTACTCATATTTACAACGTGTTGCATCTAGATAATATGTAACTAAGGCTGCTTTCAGTTGATTGAGGAAGAGGAATGTTTAAACATGTTTTTAGACTCGTTTGAACCTGCTTATAAAAATGAATGACTACAACGAAGCCTGAATATTACAGCCTTGCATTAAGTAAATCTGTGTCGTTAAACTAAAGTCTGGTTGTCTGCCAACACGCTACTCATATTTACAACGTGTTGCATCTAGATAATATGTAACTAAGGCTGCTTTCAGTTGATTGAGGAAGAGGAATGTTTAAACATGTTTTTAGACTCGTTTGAACCTGCTTATAAAAATGAATGACTACAACGAAGCCTGAATATTACAGCCTTGCATTAAGTAAATCTGTGTCGTTAAACTAAAGTCTGGTTGTCTGCCAACACGCTACTCATATTTACAACGTGTTGCATCTAGATAATCACAGAGGCTGTTTTGAGTTGATGAATAACGAAAACGATGAACATTTTAGTATACTTTTACATATTATCTTTATAGAAACTGTTAATAATTACGTGTTCCATCAAGATAATATGTAAGGCTGTTTCTAGTTGATTAAGGAAGAGGAACGTTGAAAAATAACTTGTTTGAACCTGATTAGAAATATTTATATCAATATCTACAACGAAGCTTAAACATTACAGCCTTGCATTAAGTAAATCTGTATCGTTAAGATAAAGGTTTGATTGTCTGCCAACACGCTACCCATATTTACAACGTGTTTCATCTAGATAATATGTAACTAAGGCTGCTTTCAGTTAATTGAGAAAGAGGAATATTTTACAATGTATCTAGACTCGTTTGAACCTGCTTAGAAATATGAATGTCTACAACGAAGCCTGAATATTACAGCCTTGCATTAAGTAAATCTGTGTCGTTAAACTAAAGTCTGGTTGTCTGCCAACACGCTACTCATATTTACAACGTGTTGCATCTAGATAATCACAGAGGCTGTTTTGAGTTGTGAATAACGAAAACGATGAACATTTTAGTATACTTTTACATATTATCTTTATAGAAACTGTTAATAATTACGTGTTCCATCAAGATAATATGTAAGGCTGTTTCTAGTTGATTAAGGAAGAGGAACGTTGAAAAATAACTTGTTTGAACCTGATTAGAAATATTTATATCAATATCTACAACGAAGCTTAAACATTACAGCCTTGCATTAAGTAAATCTGTGTCGTTAAGATAAAGGTTTGGTTGTCTGCCAACACGCTACCCATATTTACAACGTGTTTCATCTAGATAATATGTAACTAAGGCTGCTTTCAGTTAATTGAGAAAGAGGAATATTTTACAATGTATCTAGACTCGTTTGAACCTGCTTAGAAATATGAATGTCTACAACGAAGCCTGAATATTACAGCCTTGCATTAAGTAAATCTGTGTCATTAAACTAAAGTCTGGTTGGCAGCCAACACGCTACCCATATTTACAACGTTTGGCATCAAAATAATATGTAACTAAGGCTGCTTTCAGTTGATTGAGGAAGAGGAATGTTTAAAAATGTTTTTAGACTCGTTTGAACCTGCTTAGAAATATTAATGTCTACAACGAAGCCTGAATATTACAGCCTTGCATTAGGTAAATCTGTATCATTAAACTAAAGTCTGGTTGGCTGCCAACACGCTACCCATATTTACGTTACGTGTTACATCTAGATAATTACAGAGGCTGTTATGAGTTGATGAATAACGACAATGATGAACGTTTCAGAATACTTTTACATGGTATCTTTACGGTATCTTTATAGAAACTATTAAGAAATACAACGTGTTGCATCTAGATACCATGTTACTAAGGCTATTTTCAGTTGATTGAGGAAGAAAAATGTTTAAAAATGTTTTTAGACTCGTTTGAACCCGCTTAGAAATATTAATGTCTACAACGAAGCTTAAATATTACAGCCTTTCATTAAGTAAATCTGTGTCGTTGAACTAAAGTCTAGTTGGCTGCCAACACGCCATCCATATTTACAACGTGTTGCATCTAGATAATTACAGAGGCTGTTTTGAGTATGAATTACAACAACGATGAACGTTTTAGTATACTTTTACATATTATATTTATAGAAACTGTTACGAATTACGTGTTCTATCTAGATAATATGTAACTAAAGCTGTTTCTAGTTGATTAAGGAAAAGGAACGTTAAAAAATTACTCGTTAGAACCTGCATAGAAATATTAATATTAATGTCTACAACGAAGCCTGAAAATTCCAGCCTTGCATTAAGTAAATCTGTGTCGTTAAACTAAAGTCTAGTTGGCTGCCAACACGCTACCCATATTTACAACGTGTTTCATCTAGATAATTACCTACAAAGGCTGTTTTGAAATGATGAATAACGACAACGATGAACCTTTAAGTATACTTTTACATATTATCTTTATAGAAACTGTTAAGAATAACGTGTTACATCTAGATAATATGTAACTAAGGCTCCTGATAGTTGATTGAGAAAGAGAAATATTTATAAGTGTTTCTAGACTCGTTTAAACCGGCTTAGAAATATTAATATGTACTTTTGTAGTACACATTAATATTTCTAACAATTACAGGCCTAACTATTACAGGCATGCATTTTATGTAAATCTGTGTCGTTAACGTTAAACTAAAGTCGTATCTAGATCATTATAGAGGCGGTTTTGAGTTGATGAGTAACGACCAGGATACGTTCCTGGTCGTTACTCATCAACTCAAAACTGCCTCTGTAAAACTAAAATTCAACTAAAGCCTGGTTGTCTGCCAACACGCCATCCATATTTACAACGTGTTGTATCTAGATAATTACATAGGCGGTTTTGAGTTGATGAGTAACAACCAGGAACGAACGTTTAATAATACTTCTACAAAGTATTTAGAATAAACTATTAAGAAATCTTTATATACCTAATACTACGAAAATCCCAAAACATCATTCAGCATTTCTGTGTCGTTAACCTAAGGCTCGGTTGGTTGCCAACACGCCGCTGATATATTTACAACGTGTTCCATCTAGACAATATCTAATGCTGTTTTCATTCGATTAAGGAAGACCGAACGATTTAAAAACTGTACTATAAAAATAACCTAAACATTACAGTTAGGCATTAAGTTAATCTATGTCGTTAACTTAAAGTTTGGTTAGCTGCCAACACACCGCATATATATTTATTCAACATGTTGCATCTAGATAACAAAGGCAATTTTGAGAGTATTACGAAAAAGGAACATTTAAAACCACACTATAATTAATCTCCACCTTGAACATAGGTATTTTTAATACGAAAATACTTTTCTTTTGCAGAAACAAATAATCTTAAGGCGAGGCCGCAAATGTTTGGTACCTTCGCTCGGCAAAGGACTGATCAAGTGCGCGCAAGGGATAGCGCTTGGCGGTTTAGCCCGTGAATGATGAGATAGGAGATAGTCTCGAGTCGCTCAAAGCAAAAAACGTAAGCGCCAAATTCGTTATTTCTATTTTATATAAAATCAGACCGGTTAATTGTATTTTCATATTTAAATTTTGATGAATTACTAATAACCTATCTTTTAGTCTAAAAATCATTATTTCATTCGTCGCATTTGACCTACAATAACAAAAACTCTGCAAACGAAGACCATTTTTCAAAAAATATTTCTACCGAGAAAATTTTATCAAAACGTGTTTTCATCTTCAATTTTTGGAGATGAAATAGTCAAAAATCATATTACTTAGATTTGAAACTCCTAATTTAAGTATTTTGCGAGATAAATAAGGTTCAGAACGACCTTATTTACAGTGGTATCACCTTAAGCGGGTGCCGCGCGAACGAAAAACGTCGCGACTGCGCAAGCCATTACGCTGCGCCATTAGGCGATTATGTATAAAGATGAAGACTTATTATTTTCATATTTCTATTTTTATATAAAAAATAAGAAAGGGGGGGCGACCTCCGAGATGTAAATATAAATATTGTCATGAGAGAATTATTGTTTCAGACGTAAAATTTACAAACTTTTCGAAGAAAAATGTTTTTAGATATTATAACTTATTTATATCGGTTTTAAATTTCATATGTATATGTCTCAAATTCCAAAAAGGGGGCGATCTTGTGCATATATCGGTCTAAATTATACAAATACTTTTTATGTATTTAATTAATTCAGTGCATAGTACTAGTGATTTGAAAACACGTAAATTTCCACTAGTTCGTGCTGTACCGTCTTAATATTAAATTTTTTAAGTAATTAATTAAATATGTCAATGTCTAGCCCTCTAATTCTAAAATATCAACACCGCTTAAACCTGTTTTAGTTATAATATGTTTTGTCCTTGTCCCTCTACTTGCTTACTTGGGAAAAACAAGATAAAACATATTCCGTTCCGTCTTATTATAAAACGAGAACTTTAGTACCTAAAATACGTTAAATTAATCGACACTTATCACTTCGACGTTTGGTCAACAGTCATCGTCAATTTGTTTTGGACGGATAATGGTTTAAACCAGATACTAAAGATAGTCCTCGTTTTAGACAGATTTTAACTGAAAATAGGTTTAAAAAGCATTTGTTATTTTTTACGAATACGAGGGTTAGTATTTTTAGGGGACATTGCTATTTTGTATTACACAGTCATACGAAATAACAAATCAACTGATTTGCAATAAGCACAGTCACCCAATACTTCCAGATATTAAAAGAAAAACGTTTTCCTTCTATCACGTTATTACTTTCCAATCATAATCCTATTATTTTAGAGCTTGAATGTACTGACGCGAGCAGAGCAGCCCGGATAAAGCGTTCTCATATTTCATAGCTTGTTTTTTGGTCGCTCCAGACGAAAAAACTAACCGAATCGCATCAATCGCGTTACGTGTAATGTGTAACAGAGGAGTTCCGATGCAGAGTATGCACTAATATATCTCTAGAGCAGCGTTCCTAACCGTTTTCAGTCCACGAAACCCAAGAAAAATTTTAAGAATCACCTTAATAAAACGCATATTAATAAATTTATAAATAATATTCGGGTTGATGTTTTTTTACATAGTTGTGAAAGAAATAGCTGTGGCTGGCATTTATTTGTTAATTCAAATGTTCATAGATACGACGGTGGACACCCATATACATACTCGGACCACGGATTAAGAAACACTGCTCTAGAGACTCCGACTCATGCTATCAGATAATTGAAGTATTCATTTAGTTAAAGTTTTTTGTCAACATAGACTTACGTTTTATATAATCGTTATACTTGTACAAGTGACTCTGTGAGCTGTAGAACTCGCGAGACCTACTCTTATCACGCCTCAGACAATTTCATGAGTTAAGTTTTGAGTTCACATCAGTTGAGAAATGTGACCTGTAGAGGAGACCAAACCGGACAGCAGAGGGACATACGAACGACATTTTGCCCAGGATGAAACGGTAACGTCTGCTTGGTCAATAAATATAAATAAACTCACAATTAGAATGAAGATTGTCTGTGAGAAGATATATTTAATTCAAGCTTTAATTAGAAAAATCTTTAAGTATAAGAGTAACCCATACACGTAATTTAAATAGGACCCATACACGTAGGTAATATACAGGTCTATAGGACACATACACATAATTCAATAGCAAACGGAATTTAATGAAAGATCTGTAGTTAGTTTCACTACGTAGGTGCTTCATCAAGAACTTCAAATCAAAAAACAGATGTTTTTTTAGGTTATTTTCATTTATTTAACACAGCACGGTACATTAGGCTTAGTCTCTGTTTTCGTGTACTCCATGGTTCCTCGCTCGATTCGATCTAATGGCACGAAAATGATCGATGGGAGTGCGATGACAGAACGAAGGATGCCATATAAATCTCGCATGGCGAATTATTTCAGCACACGTATGACAAGCAAATTCTTAAACGTATTTTTGATACGACACTGCATTTGATATCAAGGTAACCCATTTAGGTGACTGATGTATTGGGGTCATATTGAAATAAAGTATTATTTTATAGTTTGCACTTTACTACACTCACTGTATGACAATGCTGTTGTGGCCTCTTCCAAGCAAATACTTCTGCTCACGTATGAGAAGCGAATTCTTAAACGTATTTTCGATACGACACTGTATTTGATATCAAAGGACCCCACATAGATGACTGATGTATTGGGGTCATATTTCAATAACGTATTATTTTATAGTTTGCACTTTAATACACTCACTGTATGACAATGCTGTTGTGGCCTTTTCCAAGAAGATACTTTCAGCACACGTATGCCAAGCGAATTCTTAAACCTATTTTCGATACGACACTGCATTTGATATCAAAGGACCCCACTTAGATGACTGATGTATTGGGGTCATATTGAAATAAAGTATTATTTTATAGTTTGCACTTTACTACACTCACTGTATGACAATGCTGTTGTGGCCTCTTCCAAGAAAATACTTCTGCTCACGTATGAGAAGCGAATTCTTAAACGTATTTTCGATACGACACTGTATTTGATATCAAAGGACCCCACTTAGATGACTGATGTATTGGGGTCATATTTCAATAACGTATTATTTTATAGTTTGCACTTTACTACACTCACTGTATGACAATGCTGTTGTGGCCTTTTCCAAGAAGATACTTTCAGCACACATATGCCAAGCGAATTCTTAAACCTATTTTCGATACGACACTGTATTTGATATCAAAGGACCCCACTTAGATGACTGATGTATTGGAGTCATATTTCAATAACGTATTATTTTATAGTTTGCACTTGCACTTTACTACACTCACTGTATGACAATGCTGTTGTGGCCTTGTCCAAGAAGATACTTTCAGCACACGTATGCCAAGCGAATTCTTAAACCTATTTTCGATACGACACTGCATTTGATATCAAGGGAACCCATTTAGGTAACTGATGTATTGGGGTCATATTTCAATTACGTATTATTTTATAGTTTGCACTTTACTACACTTACTGTATGACAATGCTGTTGTGGCTTTTTCCAAGAAGATACATTCAGCTCACGTATGACAAGCGAATTCTTAAAGGTATTTTCGATATGACACTACATTTGATATCAAGGTACCCCATTTAGGTGATTGATGTATTGGATTCATATTGAAATAAAGTATTATTTTATAATTTGCACTTTACTACACTCACTGTATGACAATGCCTTTGTGGCCTCTTCCAAGTACTTTCAGCTCACGTATGACAAGCGAATTCCTTAACGTATTTTCGATACGACTCTGCAATTGATATCAAAGGACCCCACATAGATGACTGATGTATTGGGGTCATATTGAAATAAAGTATTATTTTATAATTTGTACTTTACTACACTTACTGTATGACAATGCTGTTGTGGCTTCTTCCAAGACGATAATTTCAGCATAAGTATGACAAGCGAATGCTTAAACGCCTTTTTGATACGTCTCTACATTTGTATTCGAGGGACCCCACTTAGGTGACTGATGTATTAGGGTTATATGCCAACACTGCTGCTGTAGTCTCTTTCAAGTAGATGAAAGTATCTATATCAGCATTGTCAGCACACGTATGTCAAGGGAATTTTTAATATTTTCTATTTAGATACATATTATATACTAGCTGTTGCCCGCGGCTCCGCCCGCGTTAATGTCGTTTTTTTGGGGATTTTGCCCATTTCACCTACACAGATATTTTTTTATAGTAATGGAGAACTTCTTATTGTCATATTTCTAAGTAAATAAAAAAATCCATACAAACTTTACCTCACCTATTCTACCCCTTCAAGTGGAAATTTCGACCATTTTAACTACACAGATCTTTTTAATTGTAATGTAAACATATATACTTATTTTTATACTTCTAAGTTCAGAAATGAGAAAATTTCCATACAACTCCCCCCCCCCCCCCCCTTTATCCCTTAAGGGGGAAATTTTGTACATTTCACCTACACAGATCTTTTTTAATTGTAACCTAGAACGTATATAGTTATTTTCATACCTCTAAGTGTAGAAATGGAAAAATTCCATACAAACTTTACCCCCTTTTTACCCCTTCAAGGGAGAATGTTGTCTGGTTGACCTAAACAGATCTTTTTTAATTTTAATTGAGAACTTGCTTACCTACTTTCTAACTTCTAAGTCCAGAAATGAGAAAATTCCATAAAACTTCAACCCCTTTGATTTTCTAAAAATCCTTTCTTAGTGCTCATTTACATCATAAAAAGAATCCCTGTGCCAAATTTCATGTTTCTGCGCACAGTAGTTTCGGCTGTGCGTTGATATATAAGTCAGGTTTGCCTTTGGCCCGCGGCTCCGCCCGCGTAAGTGTCGATTTTTCAGGAACAGTAGAATTGCCCGGAATACATTAGTTTATGACTTTCAATGAAACACCTTAATATTGAATTTCAATTGAATAACTTCAAAAACAGAAAGTTTCATACTAACTTTGCATCCCCGTTATATCCCCCCCCCCCCCCTTAAGGGATGATTTTTGAGAAAAATATTTTACTCGTGTTTCATGCCTTTTAGTGAAGAACCTTCATGCTGAATTTCAATTGAATAACTTCAAAAACAGAAAGTTTCATGCTTACTTTGCACCCCTATTTTACCCCCTTAAGGGATGATTTTTGAGTAAAATATTTTACTCGTGTTTCATACCTTTCAGTAAAGAACCTTCATGCTGAATTTCATTCGAATAACTTCAAAAACAACAAAGTTTCATACTAACTTTGCAACCCGTTTTTCCCCCTAAGGAGATGAATTTCCAAAAATCCTTTCTTAGGGGGAGCACTAAGAAAGGATTTTTGGAAATTCATACTTATAAAAGGAACCCCTGTGCAAAATTTCAAGTTCTTTTTGCTATATGTTTGCAGGCAAACTTATGCCTTGAGTTCATTCAAATGACGATAACTTTTTTTTTAATGAACCGATTTTGATGAAACAAACTTTAAATGTTAAACTGAGTTAAAACAAAGCAATTGGTGAAAGTTTGAAGTAAATCGGTTCAGTATTTTCGGAGATAATCGTGATCATACATACAGACAGACAGACAGACAGACAGACAAGAAATTCCAAAAATTTTTTTTTGCTTTCTATTATTCTTTTTAAGTGTCCCTCTATCCATTTCAGTCAAAAATTCAAAATGTACAGACAAAATAATTTTACTGTTTTATTATATGTATAGATTTTAGATACATCACCTAATTTGATTCCAGGAAACCCCATTGTTAGTGACGATCTAGTGAGGTTTGATGTTAATGAATAAGAATTTGCACTTTACATTCGCTGCAAAACAACACATTCGTATTTTCTTAGCCGTTTCAATCTTTGTTGTTTTTATTCTGTTTTAATTTTAAGTAGATATATGAATACACAACGAAATCATAACAATATTTCAACACAAATAATTTGATTTATTGGGGCCCCCTTTTACATGTGGATGTGCTGGTGTGTGATATAGCCACTATATGTATATTTATTTATGTGTTTTTTATAGGTTTTTATATTTATCTGCATATTTATCTTGTTTAAATGTTTCATTCAGTAATTTATATGAAAATATTTTTCTTGGTTTTTGCTTTTATCTCACTGTCTATACTTTTGCACCTAAGATTTAAGATGTCGATTTAGAATTGATGCGGAGGGTTAGTTATTTTGATACTCTTTAATACTAATTTATGATTGATTGAATAATTTAATTACGCCATTAGTCAAGAAATGGTTTGTCTAAAATGCAGATTGAGATTCTACTTCTCCAGTGACAATTTTTTATTACAGAAGGACTTCTGGCTTCAATAACAGCCTCGCCCTTCTTGATTTGTAGACAATAAGATTATATGTCTAAAAACACATCCGTCGCTATAATTTGTCAATTTCTCACGCATTTTTAGTACACACGTGATGCAATACGAACACATATTCGCTATTGTATGTGGCTTTGTTTGGTAAAGAGAATATCGGATGATGCTGTCAAAACACGTAGATGCAAATGCTCGTATGTTGTACACAGAGAGACAGAATCTATGTTTATGTCTCTGTGAGTTGAATTCCTTTGATATGATATAGGTATACACCAGTCCTGTGTACCAGTTTCAAAAGCCTTCTCTACCATTTTACAGTTATTATAGACCGAAACGATGATACAAGTGATTCTTACACAACGCCCAAGTTTTTTTTTTGCTTCGTGTGCAAAAGAAAGGAAGGAAGGAATAAAGTCTACGTTTTTTAATTCGAGAATGTTTGAAAAAAGTATATTTTATTGTTATAAGCCTTTGTGTAATAGGTGTTTGTAAGGTTTATTATATATTCTAAAACATTTTACCTAAGTATATCTTTCATTGATAGATAAGTGAAATTATTCTTACTAGCGACCCGGACCCCGGCTTCGCACGGGTGCAATGTACATATAAACCTTCCTCTTTAATCACTCTATCTATTAAAAAAACAGCATCAAAATCTGTTGCATAGTTTTAAAGATCTAAGCATACATAGGGACGGACAGACATCGGGAAGCGACTTTGTTTTAGACTATGTAATGATATTGATAATGAAGAAATAAACACCTTAAAATAAGTACTAAAAGTATACAATTTTTGAGTATTTAAACACCATTATTTGGATGCGTGCTTCTAAAGTATTTTAATATTTGCATAGTATAAAAGTAAGTCGCTTCCACTGTCTGTTCGCTTAGATCTTTTAAACTACTCAACGAATCTTAATGCAGTTGTCAGCAATAGATAGAGTTGTTCAAGAGGAAGGTTTATATGTATAATTTACTGCCCCAGATTAGTATCTATATTGCACCCGTGCGAACCCGGGGCGGATCACTAGTTAGTAATAAAATGACAAGGCGGATAAGGTAATCTATGTAAAGTTTTTTGTAAAGGTAACAAACACATGTGTGGTTTTTGTGAAAGGCTGGTACCTTTTTTTTTCTAGAGAGTTAGCCTACAACAATCGTCTTATAAGTACATATTAAATCAATACCTGTAAGTTTCTCCGTTGATGTCAAGCTATAATAATGACATTAAAGAGAAGCTTTAAAATCTTTCTATTAGGTTTTTAATTTAAACACATTCGTATTCTCCTCTACAATAACTTGAAAAACCATAAAGTTCAGTATGTTCAGGGAGATTCAAACCTTATCTATCGGCTACGGAAGAATATAAATAAGGTAATGGATTTCCCATTCAAGGGCTTTAAATCTCGCAAGGTGTCGAGTTGTCAAACCGAACGCGTAAAATGTACGTTGCTAACAGCCTGCTACGGACATAAATCATTGGGATTTCAGGCGTGAAGGCCTTTAACCGTGGAATACGTAGAGATTCTCTCGTAAAACGTGAGTTTTTCAGCTTTTATTGCGTCGTATACGCGAAGACGTGGGAATGGAGTCTAGCACCAACAACCACGTGACGTGGACCGTTATTTGTACATAAACTGAAACTACTCGTTAATCCCTCACATCCACATTTTATTATGCATGAATTCTTTAGACCTTCTAGCTTCAAGTATAGTTTTACGACCTATTTACTCGACCTTTTTGATGAGAAACATAAAATACTTTTTATAATTTTCTCTGGTTTACCTGACCGTTTAAAAAAGTTTTCCGCCTGGACAAATCGTCTTTCATACAGTGTTACCTCAACTCCGTCGTCTCGTAGCAAAGCATCCTGGTACCTAGCCATCTGACCATCACTCACAACACCTCAGCTCTCACCATCCCGCCCATCGATTGTGTATCGGGGGTAAACAATCGCGAACGCCTGTTGCGTTGGGAACACGAGGACGCTGACACTCACCGGGCAGCAAGGCCAGCAGCGTCAGGGCCAACATAGAGGCCATGGCTGCGACGCGCGGGCATACCACACCCGCGCACGCGACGCTAGCACGCCGGCGCGCTCATGCGACCTGCTAACGAACGTGCACGACCGGCCCGAGCGGCGCCCGGCACGGTACTGGGCGCGCCCGCCCCCGTCCCCCGCTGTCGAGCTCACGCACCCCACCTCCCCGCTGCGCAGTTTCCAGGTGCGCGCCGCCCGACCTGAGCCCTGCCCCTTGAAAAAGGCTGTAGAATCGCTTTATGTTCCGAAGATGATTATTCATTGCTTTTTTTTCACCTGTGATTAAGTGATGAGTTGCCATAACGAAGAAAATAATAAAAGATTAGTCCGAACGCTCGTTTGCACAATCCACGGGAGCTCGGGTAAAGTAGGGCAGCGGGCTCAAGGTCGGTGCAGCCCTCGTCCGGGATGCGATGTCGCTCGGCGACTTGTAATCTTTATGCGCCCTTGACAGCCCTTCGCAAAAGTTGCGCCTATCCTCTTTAGAATATTAAATAGCGCGTGGCCGCTCGCATGCACATCATAGAACATTCATTAACTATTCGGGAACTCTATTAAACTTTAAAACTAGCTAGGATACCGTTTTCCTCAAGGGATTTTAATAATTACCCCAGTTTTACCGCTTTGTCAATTATGTTCCAGGTTTATGGAGGTGTAGCTCCCGGCTTGCTGCTCTAATTGAATACAAACAAGCGCATCCGAAATTGATCGGTTGAATACCTGGAACTTGATGTTGAATTTAAGGTGACGGAGTGTATTGCTAACTTTTAAACGTATGCTCAATGGTCTGATATGAAACGATCAATGGATATTTAAACGATTGATATATACAAGTGCATTTGACATATTACTTTTAATGTGGTTTTCTAGCGCTGCATAAAAAATATTGTTCTTAGTGGCGATATAAAAATTGCGGCACCATGTTGGGCGTCACTTTTCATTTCGCTTGTGGCATTGCGTTTCATTTGTATTGTTTTATACAACAATACCATGTGATGTTTGCTAATTGCACAATTTAGTTGTACTAAACTTGGCCTTTGCAGTTACTATTTCAATGCTAATTACTAAATTATTTATCGAAATGTTTAACCGATGTACAACGTCAGCACAAAATGAATGAGCAATTCTTTTTTACACCATATTAAACACAGTAAACACAATTAAACTAAGGTACCACGGTGGGCGCCAGTTTTAATTTTTCTTTCATTGCCATTCTTTAACTTGCGCGTGTGTATTTATTGATTTTATTTATTCACAAGTATACGTTTTCTTAAGTGTGAAGTGTATTTCTCAGGCTAAACACAAAACTCAACATACCGTTAGGAAATATATACCTGTGTCGGTAAACTGACTTTGTCTTTTGAGTATGAATCAAGAGAGATTGTAGTTTATATTTAAACCAATTCATTAAGAAAAGGGTAATGTAAATAACGTGATCTAACATACATACATACATAATATACCTACTTCGTAAATATTTAATTACCACACCTACATCAAACTACATATACCAACATATATACGACTTATTATATTCGACTAGCTCTGTGGCGCAGCGGTCAACACGCCAGCCTGCGACACGGAGTGACCGGGTTCGATCCCCGGCCAGGTCAAGATGGAAAATGATCTTTTCCAGATTGGCCTGGGTCTTGGATGTGTATCTATATATGTATTCGTATAAATTATAGTATCGCTGAGTTAGTATCCCATAACACAAGTCTCGAACTTACTTTGGGCCTAGCTCAATCTGTGTGATTTGTCCGTATATATTTATTTATTTAAAAAAAATAATATAAACAATACCTATATCACTATAGAATTCATATAAACAAATACAATACTGTAGCAAGATTTTTTCAGCTGAGCTGAAAAAATCTTGATACAATGTCCTTGCCTTGAAATGATTGCGGGTTTGGGCTATTTGAATAGTCTCAGGAAGTTCGTTCCAAAGATGGATGGATCTTGTTCGAAATAGGAAGGACTGGTCTGCTCGGCTTCTTTGAGACTACTACCTATATTATATATTGGCTAGCTCCCTGGCGCAGCGGTCAACACGCCAGCCTGCGACACGAGAGTGCCCGGGTTCGATCCCCGGCCAGGTCAAGATGGAAAATGATCTTTTTCAGATTGGCCTGGGTCTTTCTTTATTATCTCCAAACAAATATACAATAATCTTAAATTAAACTACTTATCAATAACCCTAACTATACTAATAGAAAAAAAAAAACTTAAAAATAAAAGAATTTAAATCTAAAAATCTAAACTAAGGTGTTGCCCGTGTGGCATAGTGCCAAGAACACTAGCTGCATTCCCCCGCTGAATAGCCTGGGTCTTTGATGTTTATCTATATATGTATTTGTTATCAACTATAGTATCGTTTAGTTAGTATCCCATAACACAAGCTTCGAACTTACTTTGGGGCTAGCTCAATCTGTGTGATTTGTCCATATATATATTTATTATTTATATTCTGTATAACGTTTACTATGATTGCACACCCGATGGCTAACGTTATAAGATCCAAAAAATCATTTATATAATAACATTAGAAGCATTACTTAAAATAGAAAAAAAGAAAAGAAGGAAAAAGAAAATATAATTCACTAGCTTTCGCCCGCGGCTCCGCCCGCGTCTATGTCGATCCCTCGGGATAAGTACTTTTTCCCGGGATCAAAGGTAGCCTATGTCCTTCTCCACACTCCAGAGAACTTGTATGCAAAATTTCATGATGATCGGTTCAGTAGTTACGGCGTGAAAGCGTAACAAACAAACAAACTCACTTTCGCATTTATAATATTAGTAAAGATTAAAAAGCCCTTCAGGTGAATAGGCGACCAATAGGTATTGTTGTAAAGAGTTTCAGCGTTTCTTCTCTACAGTGGTCAGTTCCGAAACGCCAGTAGTCTGGAGCTTTGAACATTCTATCTATAATTTAAGAACTGTGTTCTTATCGGTGGAGTATTCTCCATGTCTTTCAGTTTTCAGCCATTCTCTTCACCTCTCCATATGACACAACTCCGGCCTTTTCCTTTATTTCATCCAAATATGCTCTTCTTGGTCTTCTTTTCCCTCTTCTTGCCTCAATTTTTCCCTCTATAATATTTTTCATAAATTGATCGTGTCGTTTACGGTGACCAAACATCATTTCAATCGTCTTCAACAGTTTTCGTTTCTCATTTACTTGTTCCAACACTTCTTCATTCGTATTTTTCTGTGTCCAACTAATACCCTCCATACGTCTCCACATCTTAAAATCTTCCAAGCGTTCTCTATCCTTTTTAGCCAATGCCCACGTTTCACTACCGTATAGTGCGATACTCCATAAGTGTGTCTTTATGTGGCGTTTCTTTAGATACCGTCTCAGATTCATATATTTATTAGGAAAGGCACACCAACAGTATATATACAATACATTGCGTTAAAACTTTAAGTATATAAAGTTGTTCTTATATATATACCAATTACAGGTGCACACAGCATTTACAATAAATTTGTATTTCTTTGACTAATTTTACCAATATTTTACACATATATGAGTTTTTTTTATTTTTATTTCGAGTAGGTTTCACGGTCAATCGACCATGCACACCCTGGTGTCAGAGTTCTTCGGAACCGCCTCTCGGCCTCTGACGTGGTTCCTTTAACGACTACCAGATGGCAGCCGGGACCACCGGCTTAACGTGCCTTCCGAAGCACGAAATCATCTTTTATTATCAGACAATCAGGTGATTCAAGCCTGCAATGTCCTAACCAAACTGGAAACAACTAAACAAAGTATGCTTCTGGTGGGAATCGAACCCACGACCTCCGGGTCAACAGGCAAACGCCTTAACCACTGGACCACGGAGGCACATATTTGAGTGAAAGATATTCTTTTGAACATTAATCAATAAAACGTGCTTGCAACGGCCCATTTTCTGAAAAAACTTTTGATTTTGATACAGTCAAAGAAAATAACTAAAATACATTGAATACGAACTACGTAGAAGTAAGTCCTCGCAAGTAACTCACACTTTTTACCTCTAACTTCTAAGAGGTAAACAATGCATAGCACTATGAAGCTGTAACAAAATTCGCACTATGAAGCTGTATAACAAAATTCGCGTGGGATTGTGTGTGGTCGTCGGAGTGAGGGCTGAGATTGACTTACACCGCAATATTCATTTGCAATCTCAACTGTGGCAAGGTTAGGAAACTGTATTTTACGTAATATATAGGTAGGTCAGGTAGTAAGAATAATCAAAAAACTGGCCAAGTGCGAGTCGGACTCGCGCACGAAGGGTTCCGTACCGTTATCTATAACCCGTGTAATATTATTTTTTTATTATATTAATTGACTAGCTCCGTGGTGCAGCGGTCAACACGCCAGCCTGCGACACGGACTGACCGGGTTCGATCCCCGGCCAGGTCAAGATGGAAAATTATCTTTTTCAGATTGGCCTGGGTCTTGGATGTGTATCTATATATGTATTTGTTATAAAATATAGTATCGTTGAGTTAGTATCCCATAACACAGTGCCAATTGAGCTAGCATTGAGAGCAGAAGTGTTACAAAAATCCTTATAAATTAAGTGAATCTTTCCAGCTAATTAGACCCGTAAGTGAATAAATATTGGTGCCATTTTTGTCTGCTAGCTATAAAGTGCGTTCGTAAAATTAAAGCGAAACAGCGTATTAAAAATAATTATTGTCCTTGTTTGGCATCGCATCTGTCGGTCGTGACGGTGGGGTACCTCACCTCCTACGGATTTTTTCGTCCTTCTCTCGCCTAAGGCTATGCTAATTAACGAGACGTGATACGTCGCCGCCCGCGCGTTTACCGCGCAGTACCAGGTGACTCCCTCCCTACCACAATGTCACTGCAGCGTACGCCGCCACATAAAGAATTTTCGTCCGACACTGATATTCCTACGTCAATTGATAAGGACAATTTTATTAATACGCGTAAGCGTCGCCTACCAGACAACGAAGAGGTTATGTTACAATTGATGGAGCGCCTTGAAGACAGATTTCAAAAACAAATGTCGCTATGGAACGACAGAGTTACGGAAGCTATCACAACCGCGGTGAACACAGCCATTAATACGACACTCAACAATGAGCTTACTAAAATCTCATCATCACTCAACTGTATCAATGATAATCTGCAACAGCAATACGCGGAGATTAGTCATTTGAAGGAATCTGTTTCGAGTGCCGAAAACAAACTGTCAGATCTTGAAAAGTGTTCAATGTTTTTATCAGAACAGCAAGACCAATTCAACACCCGCCTTAAGACATTGGAAGACGGATCTTCACAGTCTTCGGAAGTGACAAATAAGATTTCTATGCTGGAAACTAAAATAATGGCCATGGAACAACAGGCCAGGCAGTGCAATCTTGAAATATCAAATTTGACAGAACGTCGAGGTGAAAACCTTACCACTATCGTGGAATCGCTCGGTAACCTCATCAGGCATCCAGTGCGTGCGGCCGATATCGTTTCAGTGCATCGAGTGCCTCATGCAGATCAAAAGAACCAGCGCCCAAAAAATATTATTGTCAAGTTTACGTCAAGACTGCTGCGCGATAATATCATATCGGCATACCGCGCAGCCAAGGGTGTAGATTCTAGCATGCTTTCAATACCCGGGAGCCCAACCACGATATACGTGAACGAGCATCTTACACTTCACAATAAAATGTTATTTCGTCAATGTCGGGAGGCCGCTAAGCTGCATCAATACAGATACGTGTGGGTCAAGCATGGAACTATCTTGGCGCGCAAGTCCGACACCTCGCCTGTCGTCGCTGTTCGGACACCCTAAGACATTGCAAGAATCAAGTGACAAAATGTGTTTTAATAAGTATAATGATGGCTATGGCCCTTATGTTTGCGTTGGCATTCGAGTTAAATGGACCGGCAAGTGTTACGACCACATATGTACAGGAAATTGTCATTGTGTTTATATACATATTAGGGCTCAAACTATATGTAACCTTACTATCTGTAACGCCTCACTATTATGTACGAATTTTGTTAACTTATTGCATTCCTGCATACTACGTGATTACGGGCACAAATTCCATCATTACTTTTTTTATCTGTCTACCTCCGAAAACAAAATAAAGTTCTTTTTGTTAAATGTAGCATCTGTTTTATCTCATTTACGCCTCGTACAATATTTTCAAATAATTGTTCAATGTTTTCCATATGGACACAGCTCAACTATATTGTACTTATATATATTTAACTACACTCACCATATTATAATATACATGTATAGCTACATATTTTTGTTTTTTAAATATAATACAAATTCAAATGAATTTCAATTCAATTATCGTATATATTATTCAGTACTCATACATTCACGTTTATTTTATCATAGAAATATCCCAGAATATTATATCACACTTTTAATATTTTTTGTTTTTCTAACATACTATTTCAATAAACACACACTATATATACATATCACCATATTCTATTGTTTTACATACTACTACGATAACCATAATCCTTTAATTTATCACATGAATTTTACCGACCATTTCAACGCATTAACATCATATATAGAAACGGTGCCTAGTCACCTCACTATTTACATTTTATTCATAAATTATTCTTCTACTTTAGTCTATTATTGGCATGCTAATTATATCGATAGTTCATTGACAATAAAATCTTTGCATAGTCCGCAATACCATTTTACTATAATATTTTTTTACACTATGAAAGGTTTTTATGGATAGACACATCTTATCGGTTTATTATCAAAACTGTCAAGGTTTACGCACCAAACTACATACTGCATACATGAATATACTTTCCCATAACTACGATATAATTATATTGTCGGAAACTTGGCTGATCAATGACATATCGGACAGTGAATTTATTGATTCCCGCTACCGAGTATTCAGATGTGACAGAAACCGTATAGCAAGCGGGAAACAGGACGGCGGCGGTGTACTGGTTGCTGTACGCAGAGACCTGCCGCTCTCGGCATCCACTGTGCCTGCCCCTGATGGTATGTATTTCCCTTACTCCCCGAAAGTTGAGCACGTCGTAATCGAACTTCGATCGCGTACCTATTCTTGTCTGGTTAGTGCAGTTTATATTCCTCCTAGTTTAAGCTCAGATATTTACGATGCCCACTTTAACTATCTAACGTGTGTACTGCAGACTACAAATACTGACGATTTTATCATAGCAGGTGACTATAATTTACCGTCACTGCAATGGCAAGATTGCGTAACTCACGCAATGCCTATTCCTCACAGCAACTACTGTCAGTCTAATAAATGTTTAATACATTTTTTAAATTCAATAAAAGGCTATCAGTTAAATAGGTTTGTAAATGCAAAAAATAGGATTCTTGATTTATTATTAACAAACATAGGAAATAATTCGACATCTCTTGCACCAGCAACTATTGTCCCTAATAATGTAAATCACCCTGCCTTTTTCAATCTTTTACAAATAAATATAAATTTTTTACCAATGAAAACGCATCAAAAACCGAAATTTAATTTCTTTAAAGCAAACCAGGGCTTGTTACCGGTACCAAATTCCCATTATAAGTACCGGTAAGTACCGGTATTACTATTCTGTTAAAATTTTAACGGAATTATGAGGTACCGGTAATCTAGTATTTAACGATAATAATATTGTTAACAGTTAACGGTAATTTTACCGCTACTTGTTACCGGTACCAAATTCACATTATAAGTACCGGTAAGTACCGGTACCTCTATTCTGTCAAATTTTAACGGTATTAAAATTGCGTTAATTTTACCGGTACCTACGCATTGTTGCCGTCTACCGCATGGGACTCGCTCGACTGTAAAAGTGCCGCCCTATTGTGGGCCCCCGCCTCACGCCGCACATGCACAACACGGCAACGACACACATTAACGAAATGATAATTCCCAATACGAGTACCGGTACTAAGTACCGGTACTGTTTACCGGTATTTGGTACAGGTACTTCTTTCAATTACCGGTACCGTCGTTTTATTGAGGTACCGGTACCAATCCAATTACCGGTACCGTTGTATTATAGAGGTACCGGTACTTGATTTTTACCGTTACCAAATGTACCGGTACCAAACCAATTACCGGTACTGTCGTTTCATAGAGGTACCGGTAATGGATTTTTACCGGTATTCCAACCCCTGAAGCAAACTATGATTTAATTAATAAAGAGATATTAGACACAAATTGGGAGGATTTATTTTTAAATAAGAACGCTGAATGTGCAGTGCACGATTTTTATGATAAAATATACTATATTATTAAAAAACACATTCCTTTAAAAAAACCTAAATCTAGCCAATTCCCCGTGTGGTTCTCGCCAGCATTGGTCCATATTTTTAAAGACAAAAATAAATCGTGGGTTAAATGGAAAAAATATAATAACATATCTGATTATGAAGTTTTTTCCATGCTGAGAACGAGGTTCCAGAGGGAGTCTCGAAGATGTTATAGAATATATATGAGATCGGTTGAGGATGGTATCAGTGATAATATCAAACATTTTTGGACATATATCAATTCAGCTAAATCCAATAAATCTGACATCCCAAATTACGTACATTATTCTACAGACTCTTCTAAAAAGCCCGAAGATATACCAGTCCTGTTTTCAAATTTTTTTGAGTCCGTTTTTGAACCGTCTGCTCTTAATGATGATTACGATATAGAAAGCATACCAGACAAGTCGCATCACAAATCAAACCTTATTTTAAGTAACATAGAAATATCTACAGAAAATATATTAAAGGAGCTACTTAAGCTTGATTCTACCAAAGCGTCTGGTTTAGATAGTGTTCCCCCTTCGTTCCTAAAAGCTACAGCTATGTACATCTGTAAACCTATTCACATTCTGTTTAACAGATGTTTGAAAGAGGGAGTGTTCCCAACAATGTGGAAATCGGCTCGGATCGTACCAATTTTTAAGGGAGGGGACAAGTCTGACGTCGAGAGTTACCGTCCAATATCAATCCTGTCTGCCTTGGCGAAGCTTTTCGAAAGACTGGTTCACAATTATATTTACCCGCTATTGCACACCTCCATAATTGAAGAGCAGCATGGCTTTGTAAAACGGAGATCCACTGTCACTAATCTGTTAATATATACCTCATATCTTTTCGAATCAATAGATCAAAATAAACAAACGGATAGTATTTATACAGACTTTCGAAAAGCTTTCGACAGGGTAGACCACAAATTGCTTTTGGACAAGCTCGCCTACAATGGAATACGAGGTGACTTGTGGCGTTGGTTCAAATCCTACATTACTAATCGCACACAGAAGGTCGTTGTGAATGGTTACGAATCTGAGCTCATTCCAACTACATCTGGAGTTCCACAAGGATCTATCCTTGGTCCTCTCCTGTTTGTCCTTTTTATCAATGGTATACATGAATGCTTTAAGTTTAGTAAATTTCTACTTTACGCTGATGATGTTAAAATCTTTCACAACATAGAAAATATTACGGATCACCATAAACTACAAGAAGATCTTGACCGTTTTTCGAAATATTGCTCTAATAATAAACTGGCCTTAAGTCTGAACAAGTGTAAAGCTATAACCTTCACAAAAAGAAAAATAAATAAATCCATTTTTACATACCGTTTATGTGGTGAAGTTTTAGATACGGTAGAATTTATTAAGGACTTGGGAGTGACCCTGGATAGTAAGCTGCATTTAGACTTGCATATAGATAAATCCATTAGCAAGGCTTTCAAGATGTACGGCTTTGTTATGCGTTCTAGCTTAAATTTTACACGTCCCTCAACCTACATTTATTTATATAAATCACTGGTTTGATCACAAATTGAATATGCTGTGCCCATATGGAATCCTTATTACAAGAAATACATCGAAGCCATTGAATCAGTACAAAAAAGATTTTTGAAAGGTATGTACTACAGATGCTACCACAAAAGATTAACTTATAATGATCTGCTTATTAAATATGATATTTGTAAATTACAAGTTAGAAGAACACACCTAGAAGCGATGTTACTTTTTGATTTGTTTAATTACAGGTACGATTGCAGTGAAATAATTAGTAAGTTAAGTTATAGAATTCCACGTAGAAATAATATGCGTAATCGAAATAGATGCCCTATGTTCGCTCTTCCTCGATGTCGCACCAATTCAGGCATGCGCTCGCCGCTTTATCGGCTAACTAAAATATAGAATGATCACTTGAATAACGTAGACATGACAATTCTAAAAGCCGGCGCCTTTAAAAGGAAGATTCGAGAAACTTTAAAATCAAATATAACAGTGTAACATTTTAAATCTTAATTATAGTTCAACTTGTCTATAATATATATATATATATATATATATTTATAGTAATATGTGGTAAGCGGAGCTGAGTGCATGATCGACTTATTTTATCTGTAAGATTTTTTATTATTATGTATTGTGTACTTGTTTGCTTATCCCAATAAAAAAAAAAAAAAAAAAAAACACAAGTCTCGAACTTACCTTGGGGCTAGCTCAATCTTTGATTTGTCCGTATATATTTATTTATTATTATTTATTATCTGGTATACCCATTACTAGCCTTTCGTACCTATACCATATTTAGCAATATCGTCCACAAGTGATTCAAGAATCAATATTGTAAAAGCTGATGTAATATGCAATATGTAAAGCAATAAATGAATTTAATTGAATTTCGGGAGTTTCTCCGACTAAAGTCATATACATCCATACATACTTATTATCACATCTTTATCCCTTACGAGGTAGACTAAGCCATAAAACCCAAAGGCCACGTTTAACGTGTTGGTGAATGTGGAAAATATGACTTTACTTAAGGGACCATCTATAAATTATGTCACACAGTGTGACAACGGGACGAGGGGTTTTGTGACATCACATGTACAAAGCTGGAAGACAAAACTTACTACTCAATATCTATGTTATCACGTGTCACATCATAGAGATAGCATTTTAATGTATTGTGGGTAATATTATTGTATTGTATTCTTAAATTTAAATATGTGACGTTACACTAAGAGGTACAGAGTCACACAAAAGTGACCATTTGTGACAAGGTCTGGGGAGGAGTCTAAGATCATTCAATTGGTGTCACGTAATTTATGAATTTAATTTGAGGGATTGCTGGCTGGTGTATGCTAACACTGGCGCCCAACGTGTAATAGTTAATCAAAATCAAATTAGAACCCAAAAACAAACGTATTTGTTCTACAACAACCTCAAGAGATGTTCCACAAACATCGACCTACGAAAGTGTAAGTAGGGCCCTTAGGCTAATTACAAACAAACTATAGGTACTCGTATAGCGCCATCCTCACTAGCGGGAGCTTCGGTACGTGACATATTAAGTAGGAGGAGCTTGATAAGCTCTCACTGGGATAAATAAATAAATACATATCACACAAATTGACCACGTTGTGAACTTGTGTATATTTTATAATAGATACTTATATAGATAAACATCCAAGACCCAGTTCAAACTGAAAAGTATCGTTTTCCAGCACGACCTGACCGGGGATCGAACCCGGGCACCCGGGATGTGGGACAACAAGTGGGACGAAACTACTCGAGCCTCTCCGTGCTTCGGAAGGTACTAATGTTGATCTCGGTTGTCACCATATTGTTTTTTTTTTTTTGGTTGCCTCAAAAGGTAAAAACGGAACCATTATAGGATCACTTTGTTGTCCGTATGTCTGTCTATCTGTCAAGATCCTGTTTCTCAAGAACGCGTGGTGCTATCAAACTGAAATTCATATCAAATACTCAAGTCTACTTTCCCTTGGAGTTGTGAAAGATCAAACTTTTAAGCCAACGCAATCAAAAGAAACAGCCATTTTTGCAAAATTTTTGACATGTGCAAGGGAATCAAAACCTACAGGGTACTTCACATGAACTCAGAATCTTGAAATTTGGTACGAAGCAACGTCTTAGAGCACAGATAAAGAAAAAATTGCGAAAAGCATACATTTTCAGTTACATCATGTAATACACATATTTTTAATAATTTTAAACATATTACAGATAATGGTACCCTTCCAGCCGCTGCTGATGGTAAGTGATCACCGCTGCCCATGGACAACTGCAACACCAGGGTATGACAGGAGCGTTACCGGCCTGTCAAGAAATTGGGGGAGGGACATGGGGCGGAGGAAATAGGGGGGGAGGATGGACCTCCGGCTCTCTCACTCAACGGTGAAGCTTCTACTCAAACGTCGGTTTTCTGTGAAAGTGTGGTACTTCCCCGGACGAGCCGGCCCATTCATGCTACTAGCAAAAATGAATTTTGCCTGTAGCGT
This sequence comes from Elegia similella, assembly GCA_947532085.1. Lineage (NCBI taxonomy): Eukaryota > Metazoa > Arthropoda > Insecta > Lepidoptera > Pyralidae > Elegia > Elegia similella. The sequence continues at coordinate 4,372,300 of OX383926.1, read as the reverse complement.
GGCTCTACCACAACAATATTAGATGGCAGTCGTTAAGCTATGTCAGATACCTTGAGGCAGCTTGAAAAATCTCAGTGTTGGCCACCTACACACATGAAATACAAACAAACTATAATAAGGCTACTAAGCATTGTTGAGTCAAAGTACGTGTTCAATAGCTTGGGCACGTTTTCCAATTACAATTCTGGTATCTTACTACAAACCAATGCTGCTCCAACCATCTAATTTCCGAAGTATATCTGACATTTATATGTGGTCTTGCAGGAATTAAGTCATTTGGGACCGATGAAAATCTCGTCATTATAGATCAAAAAAGTAATTTCTTCGCCTTTTCTCTGATCTGGATACGAGTGGCCAACAGTGAAAATAGAGTGCTCAAATTCATCTGACGTGACATAGATACATGACTGTTGCAAGATCAACTACTTAAAGGTGAACGCAGACTAGGCCGCAGCGCACGCGCCTCTGTCGCTTTTGTTTCAGGTAATGCGGCGACTGCGGCGCGGGTAGGTATTTGTGCGAAATTACATACAACTTCATATAAAGAAATCGAATGCGGCGACTACGTCGCGTGCGGTGCGGCTCAAGTCTGCGTTTACCTTTAACGGACCTTGTGAAAGATGGAAAAACTCGAGATTTATGTGCATTTATTTCATAGCAATCCAAGTGTGTACAATGCTTGAGATTCCTTAACATACGAAGCCTTTGTCTGTGTATCCTGGGCCTACAAGCGTCTGATATAAGGCGACGAGCAATACAAATATCGCAAACATGAGGTTGTCGACCGCGCGTCCTTCAACCGAAATTTAAGGGTTCAAGCGTAGACTTTATGAAATAGACGATTCAAGGTAAGGCAGATGTAATGCGACACGTAAAGCAAAAGAAAATCTATAGTATTCTGAGGGAGAATTAATAATTAACCTTCTATTGTTTGATTTTCATATTCATGATTCAGTGAAATATGATTTATATAGACTTAAAAGATAACAACACTAAAATCAATACTTATGATAGTCTAGTTAACTTTCTATACTATACAGCGTGATTTTAAACCCCCTAGCTATATTGAAATCTGGGAATCAGAATGCCTAATGGTATACAGAATTGTAAGAAAAAAAAATTACCTTTAATAGAAATCTGTGTTTCATTAGGGATTCTGATTCCCACATTTCAATATAGCTAGGGAGTTCAAAATCACGTTACATTTTGATTTCCATAATTCACGATTCAGTAAAATATGTTCTAAACCAAGTGATTTTGAACCTCTGAACTATATTGAAATCCCGGAATCAGAATCCCTAACGAAGTATAGAATTGCAAGTAAAGAAGGTAAAAATCGAAAACAAAATTTAGGCTTCCCATTCAAAGTCGCCGACCAGCTGGGCGAATTTCTATGGAAGGTCAATTTTTCTTTCGATTTTTATCTTTTTTTCTTGCAATTCCGTATTCTGTTAGGGATTCTGATTACAGGAGTTCAGTATAGTTCAGAGGTTCAAAATCACACGGTATAGACAAAAAAGGCGTCTAAAATTATAACGATACTATAAAGCTTTAAAAAGGAAAATAAAATTCTACTTATTAGCCGTTAGGTGGTCGCCAGTAGCCCGTGACAACCTGCATGTGCTGGGAATAGGATTTTTATTTAATCATTTCGTGACAGGACAGAACGCAAAAAAAAATGGCGGTTATCCTACTTCACCAGCTACCACACAGGTGCAGCGGTTTTTAACTTTATAAATCTTTACCACAGGGTAACACACTGACACGTGCGCTCCACAGAGTATGCCGCACTTTACCGAGCTCCGCAGTATCGTATGGATTTTTGTAGAACGGACGTAAGCATTATGGATCTCATTATAGACAAATTTATTTTCGAAATTAAAAGTCGTCTAACAATTTTAAAAATGAATTGTGAGGCATACAGTGATCGTGTGTAAAAGGGGAGACAATGGGAAAACGCAGGTCTGAAATGAACGCGAGGCGTCGTGCACCACAGTTCCGGACGGAGGCACGGAGCAAACCTTGCGGTGCGTTGGGCATACGCTACACGCGGTGGTGCTGTTCCGTCGCTCCGATCAATGGAGCGGGATGCGGCGGCAGTGTGATATCCGCCTTAAAGGCTGAAAATAATTGGATATTAAAGTGTTGGAGAATTAAACATTGCCAATATTAGCGTATTACCTACCAAATTGTAGATTGTTTTAGCTTTTTTATAAAACTTGTAAATTGGCGTTGGTAACTTTCTTGTTCTCTCTCTGCTCGATGGCCGCTGATGTATATTTGACAATAAACTAAATTCGTCTTGATCTCCTGTTTTTAACTCTAATTCCCGTTATAACTCATCATAAATATGTTTAATTAAACCTTCACCTTTCTTTAACAAAGTGATGAAGTAATCTCATCAGTTTAGTAAATCTTAAACTTTGGGACTGACACGGTAAAGCTCTGTTTCGTCGTCACTGTAGGTAATGAATGCGTGATTGCGTGTTCTGAAACTATGATTTCCAACGACGACTTTAAACAGTATTTATGGCGGGGCGAATGAACGCAAGCACGGGTAACGACGATGCTGAGACGTCATATTGAAAATTAGTGTCTCAACTCAACTGAAACGAACGTTTTCAGAAAGTTTAGTTATACAGTTTTTATGTCTCATGGAGATGGGTCGGTAGAGATATTTTTTAACTTCGGGAGAGTACGTTGACACCGATTATTAAGAAACTATTGCGAAATTAATAAAAATATTTGGTGGACTGAGGACCTATGGCCCCCAGCCAGCCTATTTGCTAACTCAGTGTACAACGATTTGATAGTCACTTCAAAATACATTGCGTTTTATATATCTTAAGTAAAAATAATCAATCATACGAAAGCCGCAATGTATTTTAAAGTGACTATCAAAACGTTGTACACTGAGTTAGCAAATAGGCCGGTAGGTGGGGCAGACAGATTGCGATCAGTCCATGGCTACACGCTTTACTTCGGACCAGGTTAGCTCGATTGTGTTCATCTCCGCCGCCACAGTGCGCCGCCAGGTCTGTTTAGGACGGCCCACGTTCCGCTTTCCCTGCGGTTTCTACTCCAGGGCTGGCCTCGGAATGTGTGTGGGCTCTCTTCTGAGCGTATGGCTTATCCATTCCATTTGCGGTGCATGATCTGCTTGCCAATTGGCATATCCCGGCACGCCTACCACAGGCGTTCGTTGGAGATCTTCTCAGGCCAGAAAATGCCAAGTTTTGCCGCAAGCAGCGGTTGATGAAGACCTGAATTGGTTTCTGAATTTAGTGGAAGTGACTTAAAATCCGCTGCACACATAGAATAGCAACTTTTTGGTACATGACTGTATGTTATTGTTCTGAGGACTGTATGTCTCTCAATCCGTCTGTCACAGTCACAGCACAGCCAATCGGCTCCGTATATTCGTATAAACCGAGTTGAAACTCTCAGAATAAGGACTTTGAAATTATACATAATTGTTTTGCATACTATTAGATTTATGTGACTGAAACACTTGCATGTTGCGTAAATAAACGAATTTTGAACACCTATCTAGCTAGGCTATAACCTAAAGGACACGTATAGGTAGAAAACATGATACCTCAAACATAAGTTAATGCCAATTTCCCTGAATCGGCTTTTACGGTTCGCGCGGAGAGAGAAGCAGACAGTATATTCTGCAATCAAATGATTATCAACAGATTCCAATATTTTTTAAAAATCTATGTGGAACTCTAAGCTTATCTCTGGGGTTTATTTGGATCCTTCATACTAATTTGGCTCTTCAATGAAGTATCGAATAAAACTAAAAAGCTCATAAAGGCCCCCAGCTGCTAATTTAGCGCCGGGCAAATTTACACATTTGCATATAAGCTTGAGATGGAGCGGCCAGGTAATGAACAATAACGTTACCGTAACTAAAAGCTCCCAATATGAGACCAGTTTTCGATCAAGAAAACATGTTATGGCTTTGCAATTAAGCTAGCAAAATTAAATTTAAATTGTGAACTTGTGTTGTAGGATACTAACTCAACGATACTGCCTCCGTGGTCCAGTGGTTAAGGCGTTTGCCTTTAGACCCGGGGGTCGAGGGTTCGATTCGCACGGGAAGCATACTTTGTTTGAAACACCTGATTGTATGATAATAAAGATGTTTGCGTGTTTCGGAAGGCACAAGCCGTTGGTCCCGGCTGCCATCTGGTAGTCGTTAAAGGAACCACGTCAGAGGCCGAGAGGCGGTTCCGAAGAACTCTGACACCAGGGTGTGCTTGGTCGATTGACCGTGACACCTACGATGATGATGAACTCAACGATACTATATGTTATAATAGATACTTATAAATTCAAGACCCAGGGTAATCTGAAAAAGATCGTTTTCCATCATGACCGTCCCGGGTTCGATTCGCGTGTCGCAGGCTGGCGACAGCGTGTTGACTACTAAGCCCCGGAGTCAATATATCATTGACCGAGCGAGCGAAGCGAGCGAGGTCTTCAATTCAAGTTGGGGCGAAAAGACATTTTTTGTATGTATATATGTATGTATGTTTGTTCCACGATAACTTTAGAACCAATGCTCCAATTAAGATGAAATTTAGAATGTATATAGGTCTTATAAATACAATTTTCAAGTTCGTTGGGCATCAAAATCGGTTCAGCAGTTTACGAGATATTTAAATAAATGTTAAAGAATTTTGAGAAATGAAAATTTAAAATGACGTTTAGGCTGAATATGTTACAAGATGGCGCTGAAATAAATTTTAATTTTGAAGGTTACCACAGCCGCCGCTAGGTGGCGGTTGAAGCCTGCTTTGTCCATGCTTTGTGTATTAAATTTAAATTTATTACACAAAACATGAACAATTATAAACTAGAACGGTACTTTCTCCTCTATACTTCGTTTATCAAATGGTTGGCTTAGTCGCAGTACGGTAGTTACCCGATCGAAAAGATTAGACTTCGAGCCGCGCAAGAAAATTTGATTTTTCAATGATTGCAAATATTTCTTTCGCTGTCTGTTCAAAGTTAAAATTCAAGTGACTCTCTTATTTTTAATTTACAACATTTCGTTCCTATAGAACAGTAAAATACCAGTCCATGAAAAATTCCATAGTAAATTCTTGTTAGTTCCAAATTTCTCCAACAGATGGAATCAGATGTCCAAAAATGCGTAGGGATAATTTAATAAGTTTTGGTTTATTTTTAATTTTAAGTATGAATATGTTTGTTCGGGTTTAAGCCTGCAACCAAAAATTAAAGCAGTTATTTACAACCAATTTAACTGCAATTTCGTATTGTACTTAACTTTATGGTGGTGGAAGATAATTATGAAAAATCACTGATCTGATGCTTTCCAGCCTTCCGAACAAGCCGGTTTCCGAAAAGGCTACATCACCATAGACCACATCCATACGCTGCGGCAGGTTATACAGAAGACCAGAGAGTAAAACCGGCCATTATGCTTAGCGTTTGTGGACTGAGATGTCGAATGAGATGTAGAATCCAGACGTTCGAAAACCATATTTGGAAATATGGTTTTCGAACGTCTGGATTCTACATCTGTACTTATCTTTCGCCCACCGAACCCCTTTTTTGTCTTTATTGTGTCTGTTTTGCGGAATTATTTGTTTCTTCTTGCACTATTTTTTTCATTCCTTTTTAGGGTTTCGTACCCAAAGGGTAAAAACGGGACCTTATTAATATCGCTCCGCTGTCCGTTTCTCTGGCTGTCTGTCTGTTTGTCCAACTATCTGGTGATAGATTAATCATTATAATCATGCCGACCGAAGCTCAGTCACCCGGATACTTACCTTTTAAATGACCTGGCATTTTATATTTCTATTCCCTGAATTTTAAGTTGCAGGCCTATTGACATTTTCAAATACTCAAACACGCTTGATATATTGATCAATATTTGGTACGAAAATTATTTTTATAAAATGTCCAATGTTGTGATTCCGTTAATAACCATAGTCTTTCAGATATGACGAAACTGTTACATTTATTTGTGCCTTAGTGAAATTATATTTATTTTTCTGTGAGGACCTACTCAAATTTTACTCGATAGTGCAACGCAGCTCTTCAGCTACACGTTGCACTATCGAGAGCTAAACGCCTCACAGATGTTGTATTGAAACCCGGTTTTGATTTTGTCATATTAATGAGATGAAATTCTACTCGTACATTTAGGGATAAGAAGGAAAAATCTATTTCAACTATTCTTGCAACACTAATAAAAAAGAGGTTTAACGTTGTATGGTAGTTTATTTGTTTGGATAGAAATGAATGTTAACTATTAGTACAAGAAAGTAAGGATATTGTGTTCATTGTATGTTAATTTGAAATAAGTCGTGGTGAGTAAAATAAAAAGAGTGCTTTTGAAGACATCTAAACAATAGCACTATGACAACATGCTTATCAAAATCAGTATAATAGTGACTAGCTCACGAAATTATCAGGAAAATTAAATAATCGCGAGGTCCACGTTCGCAGCGAACTACTAGTATAAATATCTTTTTCATTTATTAGGTATGCATTTATCATCGTCATTACAGCCGCAAAAAGCCATCGCAACTAACCCTTTCATTTGACATGTTACACGTTATAGTATGCAGCAAAACTTTATTTTTAATTTGTGACTCAAAACTGCCCCCAAACTCAAATTTATTGATTTATGTTACACGCTCGTATTTAAGTTCCGTACCTAACTCTACGAGTGTGCCAAATTTCATCTTAATCGGTCCAATAGATTCGGAACAGAACCGAAAAGTACGACACCCTTAAAACTTGACCCCAATAATATTAGTAACTTTTCACTGACTGCTATCAATCTAAACGATAGATATGTACATATTGTACCAATTATACCTATTAATCCGTCAATACGTGTATGCTTCAGAATTTGCTGAAGAAATAAACAGATACATGCACTTGAAAGACATAACCCTTCTTCTAAAGTAGTCGGTGAAGCTTCGTTCTTTGCCGTCCGTTCTGCCTGCCTGCGTAGATTACTTTACCGCAAAAAAAAAAACAAAGTCAGTTTGACATTTGTGTCAGTCCGTCAATGTCAATTGTCAGAGTCAAATCTTGTGCTTCATCTGATCCGATTTATGCATTCAGTTTTGTTGTTGTCGTACGTGTCTTGGAAATATTATGAAAAATAGTCGTTTTCACAATGAATCAAGCTATCTCTGTTGACAATCTGAACTCCGCTCTTACTTCTCTTCGAACATTGCGGCTGAGCGTGAGCCATGTCTTCGAAACACTCGCAAACGGTCTCCGCGCTGACCACGGCGAAGATGGCAAAGATAAGTTCCTTCTAGAGCTTCAGGAGCTGCTGAACAATGTAAATATCAACCTTAGAGACTTGGAGCAGACGGTCACTAGTCTACCAATACCGACAACGCCGTTTAATTTGGGGAATACGACGTTCCTTAGCCAAGAAACTACGCAAGACCGGCAGGCGTTGTATACTCAATTAGTAAACAGCTACAAATGGACCGACAAGATTCACGAATACAGCTCCTTCGCACATACGTTGTTAAGTCAGAATTCATTAAAGCGTTCCTATATAAACTCCGGAAGTGCGAAGCGTCGTGGAAAACTGCAAAGCAACCACAATGTAGCACCTCTACAAGTGGATAATGTCATTAATAATATCGACAGGTCATACAGCGACATGAAAATAACGATATCTCGGCCATTTGCTAGCAATGCTGTGGTTCAGATCAATCTCAGTCATGTTTTGAAAGCTGTGGTGGCTTTCAAAGGATTATTGATGGAGTGGGTCATGGTGAAAAGCTATGGTGAGACTTTAGACCTATGGACTGAGTCCCGGCATCATGTCTTCCGGAAAGTCACTGAGAATGCCCATGCTGCAATGTTGCATTTCTACTCTCCAACATTACCTGAACTGGCAGTCCGATCATTCATGACTTGGTTGCACAGTTATGTTAACCTGTTTAGTGAGACGTGCAAGCGCTGTGGCTGTCACCTGCACCACACTTCTCTGCTGCCCCCTGCGTGGCGAGACTTCCGCACTTTAGAGCCGTTCCATGATGAGTGCAAACAATAGTCATTGTGGTATTGAATGAGAAAGTGCATAAACAGGCTTTTGTGCACTTTCTCCTTCAATAGCCACAAAAATACAGAGACATTGAGTGTATTAGCGGAGGTATTCTTTAGGACACTTTATAATAATGCTTGTATGTAATTTTAGTGATCTTAAAATAATAAACTTTTAAGTATCTGTGTAAAATGTAATGTTTTTATTACTGAACCCTCACGAGCTAACCTATTACACTTTTTTATTTAAAATTAGAAAATTGTCGAAAGCCCAATATGTAGGGCATGTGGGGAATCGGAGGAGACAATGAGACACATTTTGTGTATCTGTGACTCGTTAGCTGGTAAGCGTTTGGACCTCTTAGGATCAGCGTATCCTGAGCTAGAGGACTACAGGCACTACGCACTGGGCGATGTTCTAATGCTCATGCAGTCCTTGGAATACACTGTGCGGGTGAGTAAGGCATGGGGTAAGTACAAAATAACCCAAAGGTTAGACGTGCTACCGATTCTGAATTGGCCCCATCGAAGATAAGGTTAGAAAATTAAAGCTATCTATTTGATTTATACATGGTCACATGCACATAGTGTGTTAAGATTGTGTGAACAGTGTGTCTCATTGCAACGTTCTTCTCCTTTATTGCTACTCAGTACATATTTTGCAAGATAAGACCTGTATATTTACATAATAAACAATTGAATTGTATAGAATATTACTGTCAAAGCATTCATTTCAACTTGTTTCTGATGGCTTTATGCCTAATAGAATTTTTGGGACATGTATAAAACAAAGTTTTCTATAGTAAACGCAGTCTTAACAAAAACAATAACATATCATATAAATTAACAAACAAATTATGTGAATGGTCTACACATAGCAATTGTATGGTCCACACTACACGTGACATTTAAAACATGAGCTCCTAGGGACACCCTTAAGGGGAAATGCTGGTCTTTACTATCACCTAATCCAAGACAACCATGTCTATTCCGGCCCCAAGTGTAGAGATCTCCGCTATTGGTGATTGCAGCGAGATGGCTGATTCCACATGCAACTTTCTTCACGGCACTTTCTGGGTTGAATTCGTTGCGTCCAAATAGAGTAGCGGGAATCTGCTTGGGTTTCGCTGTGTGCTGCACTTTGGGGCCAAGGCCTAGAAGACCGAAACCCCATACAAAGACATCACCAGATTCTGCAAATAAATATTTTATATTCAAATCATTTTGGCAATCGAACTAAATAACACAGAATCAATAGCGGCATTAAGTCACGTGGTAGATGGTAGACTGCCCAGCGACACTAAATATAAATGGGTAGTTAGTACTTTTTTTTTGAGCGGGTGCCACGGTCAATCAACCATGCACACCCTGGTGTCAGAGTTCTTTGGAACCGCCTCTCGGCCTCTGACGTGGTACTTTAATAGAGTACATCACCACTTTCGTAAATAGACTGCATCCATGAGATTTTATGCTGGACAGCAAAATACGCTCAATCTACCCTATGACCAGGACCGAATTAACCATGTGGGTTCCCATAGTCACTTGAAGTTTGGGGGCTTTATCTGTCCCGACCTATTTCGGTGGCCCCTCTTACAATAATGTGATGGAAGATGTACGTTTTAAATGAATTAAAACATAAACCGTATTACCGTAGCAGTAGTTGGTTAATCCCGACCGATCTATGATGTAAAAAAATCCTCAATGTCATAATTAATATTATTATGGTCCTGAACTCGTACACTCGAAAGAGTATGTGAAATATTCTAACAATTTACTTCTCGACAAATATCACTCACCATTGACAATGAGACAGAAGGAGCCCCCGGCAGCGACATCGACGATCTTGCCGAGGCCTTTCGTAAAGTTGACCAGTGCGTACGACATGTTCACTTGCTGCTGCTTCGTGCTCATGGGTATCTGCCCGTATTCCGAGTTTCCCCAGCCGAAGAGTTCACCTTGGTCTGAAAACAGATGATGGATTAGGGTTATGTGGCTTTTGAGCGCTCACAGCTCAATCTGCACCAGAATCTGATGTTTATCTATTGCTCTTAAGAACACAGTGACTTTTTAAGTCGCCATCATCGTCAATTCAGTCGTAAGAAGTCTCCTGCTGGACGAGGCTTCTCCCAAGGATTCTTCGTTCCATGAGGATATTGCTATACTCACCACGCTCGGCAGACGGGTTGGCGAGCGCAATTTTTTGTACTTCTGACGCTACTGCCCATCGGATGCGCTTTAAAGCTCGTGAAAGATAGGAGGATTCGTTGGATTTGGGAAAGGAATGAAGGTATTGGGATACTAATTATTTGGATGAATGGGGGAAAAGCAAGTAGCAGCTCAGGAGGCCGGGCGCGTACCCAATGCCATACCTTCAACCACCGGACAAGCAGTTGAGGTTGACAACCATGACCTTTGAATTTTGAAGTATGCAAAGCTAACTCGCTATCAACAGAGTAAGGTAATATTTTAAATAGTTTCTTCGCTTAATATTTTAAGCAGCATTGCGCTCAAAAACTGCCACCATGCAAAGTAGATCAAAGCGGGCGGGGCTTAAAAAGTATATTTTTTCGCGAACTAGTCTGCCGCGCGCTCCGTGACGGAAGGACGCGTCGATAAAAGCATTTAACGACATATTTTTGTGTAAATCGGCGAAATCTTAAAGAATTAAGAAAAAAAAAATTTTGTGTAGTAAAATGGTGCAGGAAACGCAAGGAAAGACGGAAAGTGACACTGGATTAACTTATCATAGCGAGCGAGACGAGCTGCTAGCATACCTACCTCCGTTATGTTGACACCATAGCGTTCATTAGATATGTTGACCGACACCTAGCTTCGTCTATGAGTGCGCAAATTTTTGTTTGTGATTTAAGTTTGTTTGCTTAATGGGACTGATATAGAATCGTTAGTTAGTTATGAGAGTTACGCTTCCATATTTTTTTCTAATTCAATGTGTAAGTATATCTATCAACAATTGCATCTCCTTACCATTCAAAGCTAGCACGCAGTCGGCCGTGGAAGCCACCTTGACTATTTTCTCACTTGTTATGTCGCCTTTTACCGCAGCGGGCGGGCCCTGGTTCTCGTACGTGCCGAGTCCCGTTTGCCCATCAGCGCCCCATCCGCAGGAGTATACCTTACCGGACTCTGTTACAAACAATCTGAAAAAGTTTAAAATATATGGTTATCTTCTGTGACAAATTGATAATAATCAATGGATCAAGTAGAAGATCTATATTGAGATGGTATGATATGGTTTACGAAGGGAAAAGAGTCATCTTACAAGGAGGGTGATGATATGAAAGTTACTGGGAATCAGAATAGAGGTAATATAAATATAAATATATACGGACAAATCACACAGATTGAGCTAGCCCCAAAGTAAGTTCGAGACTTGTGTTATGGGATACTAACTCAACGATACTATATTTTTATAACAAATACATATATAGATACACATCCAAGACCCAGGCCAATCTGAAAAAGATCATTTTCCATCTTGACCTGGCCGGGGATCGAACCCGGTCACTCCGTGTCGCAGGCTGGCGTGTTGACCGCTGCGCCACGGAGCTAGTCAAGGTAGGCCAAAGAGAAAATGGTTTGAGTGTGTGAAGGAGGATATGGGGTAACAGAAGTTAACGTAAGAGATGGCTCCAGAAACGGTGTGACATGGAACGACTCTGCACCCCCGTGCTTTCGCGCATCTCCACCGCGTTCAATATATAAGCGGCGGTGCGGCTAGGCGAGCGGACTCAAGCTTATTACTACTGCTGCTGCATCCTCCAACCACAAGATACCGACTCACGACTCACTCTCTGCTGTGACACTTGTGTATACAATTGTATTATAATGATTAAATGTCTGTTAGTCTATCCGTTTGTTGCGATATATCGCCAACGTCACAAGAAGAAAATGGAAAAGCTGTCCCCCACATATAAAGTAAGATAAAGAGAGGAAGAATATGTATCAGGTGGAAGACCAGATCAGGTAAAGAGAGGAAACAACATTTTAGAGATTTTGTTAAGAGGCTCCTGGATTAATTGCCCTATACCTTAATTTGATGATTTAGGGTGCATCTGATGACAATTGCCTTATGACCCATTTTGCCTCCTAAGCCATAGCTGTAAGGCAAAATGTTGCATTCTCCTAAATAGTGATTTCTGCTGATTACTTTGAGTGACTTTGTAAGATAGTCTTTCTAACTCACGTATGATCCTGCCCGCAACAAACGCTGACAATCTTCTCTTTCCCCAAAGTCTTGATATTGTGTGACAACATGCTTCCTCTGTACTCCTCATTTGGCTTGATCTTCCGTCCGCACTGGCCGTATGCATTGTTGCCAAGAGTGAAAACTCCTTCATTGTCAGTCAAAATCACAGAATGGGCGCGACCGGCGTCTAATCCGATTACCTAAAAAAGATTCTTATTACGTTTAAATTCAAAAACCTCCTTTACCGTGTCTTTCTCCAATTAAATAATATGATAACCTTTGATACTCGAAAAAAATGTTAATGTAGCTTTCGAAAGGTGAATGTTATATTATAATTCATTATCAACATCATATCACAAGAAAACTACTGCTGGACATAGGTCTCCCCAGAGATTTTCCTTAATTGGAGGGTTTTACCATACTGGCCACGCTTGGCAGGCAAAGTATTTAAAGCTTGGGAATAACAGGAGTTTGGTCGATTTAGGAACAGGATATAGTATAGGTATTTAGGATACTACTAAGTCAGATGACTTGGAGATGAGTAAGAAGCAGCTCGGGGAGCCGGGCATGCGTACCCGTAGCCATATCTACAACCGATGACCGAATGACACCTATAGCCTGCTTAATTTTAAAAATTGGTAAAGTAAAATAGTTTTTTGAGTTCATCCATCATAACACATTACATACATAGTATCACGTCTTGTTCCCTTGCGGGGTAGACAGAGCCTAGGTCGATAAGACCTTATGGCCACATTTAGCATGTTGGAAGGCGTGTAGATGGAAAACTGAATCAAACAGTGATGGGTTGCTAGCCGCATCGCCTATTGACCTGATTCCGCAGATTTTAGCCCAATCCCTCGATCGGCTTTTACGATCTGCGCGGGAAGACAAGCAGCTGGCACATTCCACGTTTTTTCTTTTCTCCCTGACCAGCATGAAAGAGATCATTACACACAACAAATAGGTATTTTCTATTTATGCATTTACAATTACAGCTTAGTATTAACAATTTTAATTCATAATACTCAATCCACCATGTTTTGACCACTATATCATTCACAAATTACTATTGAAAATGGACATCTATATCATTATGGACAATCATGCAACTAGAAGTAAAAGGAAATAGAATAAACCCCAGTACAATAATTTTTGCAAGCTTTTTTACCATTTTCCATTTTGAAACACTCACCTTTGTTTCCAATGATTTGTAGGGTATATAAATAGGTGCAGGGCTGAGCAGCATCTCCAATGGATGGCCAATCCTAGGAGCATGATACCCAATCTGTGAATCTGTGTTGATGCCAGTACCAAAGACTTTGTGCTGTTCATCAGTTTTTATTGAGGCTATTGTAAACCCATAACCGCAGGCTACATGAGACACCTGGAATTAATTTATTTAAAGCTTCTTTTAACATTATGGCGAGCTCCGTGGTTAAGACGCCAGCCTGCGACACAAGGTGCCCTGCTCCCTAACCACCGCCCCTAGTGGTGGTTAAGGAACAGGGCACCTTGTTAGTTGTATATGCTTTTTTTTTAATGTATTTTTTATTGTAATTATTTTTTCGAGACTTCAGTACATTTGGTGTGACTATGCCAGTCTCATGAGGGATATAAAATTAATCTAAGATTAATTATAAACCTCCATTAGAGGTATACTGATTGTGCTGAGTGTGACAATGGACTGCTCAATGCTATGTTCAGCATTCCATTCTCCATAGGTACCCCAGCCAAGAATCTGTCCCGCAGAGCAGTGTACAGTCGGCCAAGTAGATACCTGACCCCCTGACTTTTAAAACGTAAATTCACACTTTGCTGTGAAGCGCCACCTACCGTGATTTTTGGCAAGTAGACAGACAACTGCTGGTATAAACTTGTTTCTGATAACCTGCTCAGTTGCAAATTTTGTGTTTCTTATAATCTCAGCTAATAATTCAAGTAATCATCAATGGTAAGAACAAGAAAGAATCAAAAATAATCCTACGTAAAGTTCGATTCGAACCATGGACCCACGACTTGAGAAGCTAGCGCTCATCTCAATACGCCAACCGACGATATGACGTCTCGGGCGAAATTGGCTATCTATTTCTACTGCTATGACATCATTGTCACCAACTGCAACGCATTGCTTTAACAAATAAATTGAGGGTAATCTATCAGATTTATTTATACCTGATACCAACTAATCAAAAATATTGTTCACTCGCGTCACAAATAAGATACTGCGATTACTGTGTAGTGATCCAAAACCCCACCAGTTATTAGGCATCCCGTTTCATCTTATATAGCAGATTTTGTGAAAGCTAATATTGTATTGTAAAGACAACCACAGTATTTAAAATATCTATATCTAGAGAGTTAGGTATCGCGGTAAGTAGAAATTATAAGTATTTAATATACTTACTTAATTGTCACACTATTTTTTGTTCCGTAAAACATAGGGTTTGTGATAAATGTCTAAGATAAATATATCTCTTACAGAGAAACACCGTCCGTTTGTGGATTCGGAGTCAACTGGCGTAACATATACACTACAATATTTCAATTGAAACAGTGAGGAAACATTCAACAAGAACGAGATCGTATTTTATTCTGATGAAAAAAGTTTTAAGTCTGATGATGATGGCAGAAAAATATTGCGGAGAAGACATGGCCAGCGTATAGCCATCAAAATAATTTGCCTTTGAGAACAGTGGCAGGATAACATTAGGTAAAAATATTCATTAAATAGTGAAGTAAAATAATAATAATAATATTTAATACCTAGTGTATTACGCAGTGTAGAATAATAGGTAACTGATCGTATTATTGTTTTGCAGGTTATTGGGGACAGATGTCTTCAATGGGCCCAGGGGAGCTGGTAGAATTCGGCGGCCGGATGAATAAAGAAAAATACTTGGAAAATTTATGAGATGTGGTGATTCCAACAGTTTGCAATGTAGAATATATTTTATTTAAGACAATTGTTCTGTAATCTAACTGTTATTGAGTGACCAATTAAAATCCCAGATTGTAGGGTCAAATAGTGCTTAACTGGGACACGAGACACGAGTAAAGTTTGATTTAAATCAATTTAGACAAAAAGGTTATACTAAATTAATAAATATGCGCATAAGTGATATGTGATCTGATCTAACATGGTAAGTGAAATGACAAATAGACTTGAACAAAAGCTTCAAAATGGGGGTCACCCTCTCCCATATTAAAATTCATTTAATTCCATAGGTTTATATTCATTCATATACTATTATCGAAGCAAAGTTATTCACATAGCACTATTTGACCCTACACATTTAAAAAAATATAATACTATGAATAAAAAGAAGTTGAGAGATGTAAATTGTTACTTATTAAGTAACATGTTGGTTCTCTCTACAGAAGATTAATCATAGTTTGAATTAAGTAGGCAGGTATTTATTTCACTGTTACATTTTTTTGATGTAATAAAGTAATTAAAAATTTAAAATGCTTTTTATTCACAGTAATTAGCTCGGTAACATTATGTTAAAACAACCAAAATTACACCAACATCACAATACGAAGTTGGTGATATTTGTAAAAAATAAAAAGCTTTGGAGGATTTGACCCTGTTCATTCATAATCACATTAACTATTAAACCGTAGTGCCTACCACTTGCGCCACATCTAACTATTGAAGTATCTTTGAAATAAGCGTATCGTATGCTAGGGCTTGTTTTATTTATCAAAAATCGAATAGATGGCATTAGTCGTCAAGGGTATCAGATTTCTGCTTATTAACCTTATTTGTTCATTCACAATTCAATAGATGGCACTAGTCGCAAAGGATATTACACTTGTATATTTTTATCTTTGGGTTTAAACCACGGATGTTTCTTTAGTTTGCGAAAAATGGCGCTGTTGTAGGGGGTCAGATATCTCATTGGCTGACTGTACTGACCACATTCCAACAAGACGTATAACATGTCTTCCTCCTTATGATTGTATATGCTTATAACAGGCCTTATGAAATAGGGCCTATATTATCTTAGATATGGCATATAAAACCTATAACTTACATCAAATCTCTCTCCAAACGATGATCTCATGGGATGCCATGCAAATGAAAAATTATTCTTGTAAGCTTTCTTGCCCTTGTTACCCCTCGGCAGATGGATACCCAGGGCTCCAGTCTCTGCTAGGCCCCATACATAAACGCGCCGGTCAGAAGTCTTGCTTACAGGATATTGGAATACTAAAAACATATAATAAAATACAATTTGAAGGTTACTGACCTAATTTTAAGAAGGTTTATTGAAAGATCAGAACATGATGAATGTTAATAGAGCTTGACTGACTAACTGAATTAACAATAATAAATATTTAATATTATATGACATGTGTATTTTAAGTTGTAATCTGTATTTTTGCATACCAATTAAAAATAATAAATATTTAATATTATATGACATGTGTATTTTAAGTTGTAATCTGTATTTTTGCATACCAATTAAAAATGTAAAATGTATAAGGGACATGTTTCATATGTTAGATCATTTTGTATACCTACATTTTGCAAATAAAGAATTTGATTGATTGATTTGAAATTATAATTCACTAGCTTTCGCCCGCGGCTCTGCTCACCTCATGTCGATCCCTCCGGAATAGTACCTATTCCCGGGATAAAATATACCCTATGACTTTCTCCGTACGTCAGCCAATAGGTATGCAAAATTCATGATGATCGGTTCAGTATTTACGGCGTGAAAGCGTAACAAACAAACTCACTTTCGCATTTATAATATTATAAGTATGGATATGGATTATAATTTTTATCTAGACATATTATAAAGAGGAGGGATGTGTGTTTCGTTTGTAATGAAAAAACTCAAAATCTACTAAATTGATTTAAAAATTGTTTCACCCATGGAAAGGGACATTATCAGCGGTTAACATAGGCTATAATTTACGCGGATTAAGTCGCGGGGAAAGCTAAAATTTTCTAAAGTACTTGGTAATTGTTCCTCTTCATCAGGGACTGGTATCTTCTTCTTGGTGGTAGCATAACTTCGATTAATAGCGAGATAAGATCTCCGTTGCGCAAGAAGCTTTATTGAATTCATATTTATCTAGGTATCACTGAAAATATTGAAATAAGTTCATTTTATACTATACTCTTTATTTTATAGGTTATGTTGTTATTATTTTTGTGACACTTTATTTCTTAAATTGTGGCAGAACACGAAAGTAAAATAAATGGACACATAAAGCCACTGTCAATTAACATGACACCGACCGACAAGAAAAGGGAGGTTCTGTATTTAACACTGGCATTATAAAAGGAGTGTAAAAATATTTATATTCATTTATAAAATTTTATTTATAGTGTAAAATGTATATAAATTAATATATTTAAGGGACAAATGACATAAATTGAGCTAGCCCCACAGTAAGTTGTGAACTTGGTAGTGCGTGCACCATCATCTCAGTCACAAGAAATCCATTGCTGAACACAGGCTTCCCAAAGGATTTTAAATAAGACCGGTTAAAAGCGGCCTGCATCCAGCGCCTTTCTACAACTGCGGTCAAGTCGTCTGACCACCTGCCAGCATACTTACTAACTTAGTGTACAACGTCCTGAAGTAACTTCAAAATACATTGTACCAAGGTAGCTTTCCTATGATTGACTATTTTTATTTAAGAATTACATGAATTGATATAAGTATAACGTATAGTATAGTATAGTATAAGCCCTTCATCCTGAACTCTTGGGTTATGTTAGTCATTTTTATAGTATGTCTCAGAGTTCAGTGTGCCTCTTGGCAAAGGCCTCCTCCAACCGCTTCCACTACTTTCTGTCACTGGCAAGCCTTCTCCAGTTAGGGCCTGCAGTGAGTTTTGTAATTCATCTTCCCATCTTGTATGTTGTCTTCCCCTGTTTCTTTTCCCGTCCCTTGGATACCAGTGAGTTAGGGTTTTGCTCCACTTGTCCTGGTTATATATAAAACGTTATGAATGTTAAAATTACCATCAAACATTTTACACTGCATAGTTTTCAAAAGATAGCGAGTAGGTCAGCTGGTCTGTCTTATGTCGTGCGTGGGATCCTAACTCAATGATACTAGGTATATTTTATAACAGACATATATTTTCGTAGTGTATATTCATTGCATAACTAACATTAACATTCAAAACCACGTGCACACGCAACTTTCTCAAGAATTAAGCGATTCTGATGATCCTTCATTTCTCCACCAGGAAAGATATACAAATACCTAGTTACACATTAACGCTGCGTTTCCACCAGAATGTAAGGATGTAGCTAAACTGCCCAACGGTACGGTAAGTAGGGACTCAAATGAGCGTTGCGAGGATGTATAGCGAGCGAACTATTCTGAGATTTCGCTCGCGGCCGGCCGGCCGGCTGGCCACGTTCAAGTGGTTATGCATCTTATTTCACGAGACATAAAGGTTATAATAGCTTCTTTTAAGATGACGCGTCCGCGGCCCTTAATGTCCTGTAAGGATCGAAAGCTAGTTTAAAAAATAAAACAACAAAAAGTACATTGAACACCATAAATATAATACGGATACTGTTGTAATATTTAAGTGAACATTAAACATCGAAATTATTTAATTTTGGAGAGCAAGTTTGCGCGGAACTGCGTATTCTGGAACAGTGCTTTGATGAGGCTCCGGAGCTCCTCGGTGTTGAAGTGCTGGGCAAGGGGGCCCGCGCCATCCTGCCAGTGGTGCTCGATGTCCTTCAGCGAGCCGCCGAGGACGAAGATCAGCTCTTGGAGCTTAAACCAGGACTTTACATGGGTTTCTACGTCTGTGGGATTCTGTGGAAGGATTGTTGTTGTTATTATTACAAGTAGTCAACTGGAGCGAGACGCTGGTAGTGAGGGAGGGGGGGGGGGGCAAGCTCGGGCTTGGTATTTTTAGTTGTTTCACTGCCCTTTTTTCGACGAGCTCTGTGGTCTCCTAGTGGTCATCATGCCACTCCAGAGTTTCTGGGTTCAATCCCTGTTCAGATCGAGATGGAAAAAGATCTTTTTCATTTTATCACATTGGCCTAGGTCTTGGATGTTTATCTATATGTATGTGTTGTTATAAAATATGTAGTATCGTTGAGTTCCATCCTTAACACAAGTCTCGAACTTACTTTGGGGCTATCTCAATCTTTATGATTTGTCCATATATATTGTACTTACGTACAGAAGTCGCACTTTGCTAAGGTATTCAAAGAAATATCAACTCAATTTGGTTAGCGACACGGTGTAATTTAGCTTGCATCAGAACGCAGCACCTTTTCGTTTAGATACCTACAGCAAGCCAATTTTATACTTATGGCTCTGATCAAACTATTCATAATTCATTGAAGCCGGTAACAACACATATGACCAAACGCGCGTCGTTCCTACCGGATTTGTTCGATTTTCACCTTCGAAGTGGTCGCCGCGCGTAGGTAAGTTTTCGATACCGGCACGGAGAGTGAGACAGGCCTGCTTAGGCTCTGTCTACCCCTCAAGGGACAAAGACGTGATAGTATATTTGTATGTATACCTGAAAGAGTGTGGGTGCCTTTTGTATAACCAGCGTGTATATCTCGGTGAGCTGTGTCGCCATCTCCATGGATATATCCTCGACCGTGCACACGCGGTGGATCAACTCGTCAACAAACATGTTCACCAGGGTCCCCATAAGTCTGTAAAAAAATGTTGTCTGTAAAGTCGGTAAGTCGGTTTACGGACGATTATTTAACGTGATTACGGTGGAAGAGAAATAGATGCGTCACAAGCCGAACGCTAAGGCCGACCTTGCCTCTGTATCGCTTGTTCCGCGCTCTCGCTTGTACACGGAACGTTGCAGTTTTTCGTTCGTACAATCGACGTTCAACGATTTATAAGACGTTATCACGTTAATAATATAAATATAGCATTAAAACTGACTGATGGAACAGGAATGAACTAGAACATCTGGCATACCCCACAGGTACAGTATCCATAGGGGTATCCTGTGGGGTACTGTACCTGGTGGACGCGAAAATGTATCAACATTTGTTTTTTTTCGTAGATAGTGATAATGTGATAAGATAAACTTATTTCTAATTTAAAAGACTTAGTTTAAATATTAACCAGGTCAATGGTAAAGGTCAACCAGTAGACAGTACCCCTAGAAATTGACGTTGAGTAGACTCTTAAAGTTTCTTCTTTTAACAAATAGCAACCCTATTAAGTAATGTGTAGAAGAAGAGAGGAAAGGCGAAAGAGCGAAGACTACAAAGCAGAAGACCAATGGATAGACGGTCTTCAGCTCACACACTATGGGCCCAAACAAGAGGCTTAGGTTTGGAAAATCCTCGGAACCAGGTGACCCCTAAACTGTTACATACCTACCTAGCTCACCTGGTTCCGTAGGCAATTTTCTTAGGCCCATTGTGTGTGAGCAGAAGACGTTGTCTTCCGGTCTTCTGCTTTGGAGAGACTGGCTCTCCCTCATTTTCTTGTTGTTTTACTTGAGCCATCCCAGCTCGTCTAGGAAGTGTAGAACTGGTCATGGTCCCCGGATGTCCCAGGAACTCCTCTCTAGTAGATGCTATGCTTGGGCACTCCAAAAGGAGTTACATACCTAACAAACACATTGCTTGGAAACACTCCGATCCAGACATTCTTTAACAAATGCAGCTGCCTGAGGCATTGGCGCACAGCTGCCTCCGCATTGTCACTCAACACATCCTTCACCACGATGCAGTTCAAATCTGAAAGCAAGAATAACGATTTTAGTCTATTTGCTGTAACTACGTTGGCGATTTGACTTGCATCTAGCGATAGTAGTTATAGAGGCACACAGATATATGATAAGTTATTTTATGACCAAACCTTTTTTTAGGGTTCCGTACCCAAAGGGTAAAAACGGGACCCTATTAATTTCGCTCCGCTGTCCGTCTGTCTGTCTGTCTGTCTGTCCGTCTGTCACCAAGCTGTATCTCATGAACCGTGATAGTTAGACGGTTGAAATTTTCACACAGATGATGTATTTCTGTTGCCGCTATAACAACAAATACTAAAAAATAATTTAAATAAATATTTAAGGGGGCTCCCATACAAAAGACATGATTTTTTTGCCGTTTTCATAGATAACGGTACGGAACCCTTCGTTCGCGAGTCTGACTAGCACTTGCCCGGTTTTTTTTGTCTGTGACTACAAACCAAATTCAAAATGGCGCCCTGCAGAATAATAGTGTTTGGTATCAAATTAAAGGTATTGCGATAGATAGTAGTTGGATAAAGCCAGAGTTATTGTTATAACTTTAGCATGTTCTCTTTGTGGCAGAGACTGCACAGATATATATGTAATTTTAAGACCAATACTTTTTTTCATGTCTGTGACGTCACACCAAATTCAAAATGGCGCTCTGCAGAATAAAGTCGCGATTTTTTATTAATATATTGCGTTTGGTAGCGGTATATAATTTTATGTAGTTTCCAAAACTATGTAATTTATTATACAATTATATAATGCCATTCTCGCATGAAACTTCAAAATATGCCTACTTGGACAGATTAGTAGTTGTCATACACATTCTTGTTCCCAAAGATCCCCATCTTACATCGTAATAACATCACTTACTATGCTACTCGTACTGGTATCTGTATACCAATTCCCCGTCCATGTAAGTTCTGCACAAGGCCACACTGCTGAACTAAAGAAAATATTTATAAAACCACATACCTGAAGACCGCACATTATCTAGAATCTGCTTCCTCTGCTGCTGCATATGTATCGTGAGGTGCATATAACCAAGGTCTCGCAACTTCTGCACCAGGTCCACAAAGCTAATCGGATAATCTAACTCCCGGCCCTCCATTAGGATCAGCCACTTATCGCCGAAGGTCTGCAGGTTGTGCGCTAGGTACATACAGTTGTTGTGGAACAGGGCTGAAAAAGATGTAAGTATTAAAGCTTTGATGACATAGCACATTAAGGGCCGCGCTACACGGATTGGCATGGGATGGCACCGGAAGCAACGCGTCATTTCAAAACAAGCTATTATAACATTGAATTAGAAAAACTATGGAAGCAGCATTGCGTTAAAAAAATGACACCACGCAAAGTATATCAAAGCTGGTGGGGCTTAAAAAGTATATCTTTTCGCGAACAAGTCTGCCACGCGCTCCGTGACGGAAGGACGCGTCGATAAAAGCATTTAACGACATATTGTTTGTGAACATCGGCGAAGTCTTAACGAATTAAGAAAAAAATGACTTCTTGTGTTACTGTGTTCACTGGAGTAACTTATCATAGCGGGCGAGACAGAATGTAGCCTACCTACCTCTGCTATGTTGACACCATAGCGTTCATTAGATAATGGTGACACCGCCCCGTGACCTTGACGCGGCCAATCGCAAACTTGCTTCGTCTATAAGTGCATAAGTTTTTTGTTGAGATTTGAGTTAAGTTTGTTTGCGTAAATGGGACTGATATGGAATCGTTAGTTGTATGAAAGTTATGCTTCCATAGTTTTTCTTCTTCAATGTATCATTCATTACCTTCATGTCTAGTGGTATAGAATGATTAAGACGCCCGCGAGCGCGCGAAGACTCAAACTAGCGCGAGGTAACGCACGGCTCAATCTATACTAATATTATAAAGCTGAAGAGTTTGTTTGTTTGTTTGAACGCGCTAATCTCAGGAACACACAGAAACATCTCAATAAATGGACTATCCAACACAAAAAGAATTTTCCAATTTGAACCAGTATCAAATTGGAAAAAATCTTTTTGTGTTGGATAGTCCATTTATTGAGGAAGGCTTTAGGCTATAAAACATCACGCTGCGACTAATAGGAGCAAAGTATCAATAAAAAATGTTTTGAAAACGGGGAAAAATGATTCATCTATACTAATTACCTAATCATAATAACAGAAATTGCCGCGGACGAAGTCGCGGGCAACAGCTAGTAATATATATAGATCAGAGCTCGCGATCGTCTAGTCATCTTATGCCACTAGGCATAAAGGTTATAATTGCTTGTTTTGAAATGACACATCGCTTCCGATGCCATCCCATGCCAATCCGTGTAGCACGGCCCTAAACATGTCCAGTTAAAAGTGATTTAAAACTCATTCATGTTACATTGTGTACAATCAAACAATGGGATATTGGACACAAGAATGTGGTATAATTCCCATATACCTATGGGATGCTTTATCTATTGATATGAAGACAAAGGATACTACTGTCTAAATCTAGATTGTTTTCTTCGAGATTTTCGTTCTATAGATTCTCTAATAGATTAACTGAAAAAATATGTGCTGCATCACCTGTTCAGCCATTAATTAAGAAACAGAACTTAAGCTGTGCAGCTACTCACCAACATACTGTGGAATGGTCTGCAAATAATTCTCATGATGATATGGAACTATTGCATCATACAACTCGAACACTAGCCGTGTGGTGTTGTATAACTTCTTGCAAACAACATCCGAGCACTGGACTGCTTGTTCCATCATCACATACACCAGATCTAGCAACTCCTGGGCAGTCTTTGAGATCATGCACCGTGGGAAATAAAACAAACTTTTCGGGATTGTCTCATCCAATATCTTTAAAGCATCCTCAACATTATCATCCAAAGTCGCAACAGCTGCTTCTTCAGAGTCTGGGATAGACTCAACCCCAATAGACATTGTTGCACTTAAATCTTTAAGCATTATCGCCCGAGCAGTCTCCAAAAAGTACTGACTGGATTTTTCAGCAAACAGAACATCAATATTATTTACATACTCTAGTATTGAAAAATTATCATCAGGAAAGAAC
This sequence comes from Elegia similella, assembly GCA_947532085.1. Taxonomy (NCBI): domain Eukaryota; kingdom Metazoa; phylum Arthropoda; class Insecta; order Lepidoptera; family Pyralidae; genus Elegia; species Elegia similella. Next base: position 4,348,251 of record OX383926.1, on the reverse strand, counting down.
TTGAGAACAGCTAAGAAACGCTGAAAGTCTTCTATTTCTGATGTTATTCTTCCATAACTTTGAAGCTCATTTATATTATTTGGTATGGTGTCTATGAGACAATCTTTGACTAAAATGTCCCTAAATGAAACACATATTTCCCTTCCTACCATCCTCATTATTGTGCATTCCCTGTTAAAATCCACATTCAGTCTATTACTAAGGTAATGGAATAACAGCCTCAAGTTTGCTATGACTGCGTCATATGGCGGTTTGAAGTTCTGTTTGTGATTGATGGTAATATTCATCAATATATCTGTTTCTGCAAACACGGTGCAATCATTGTGAATAATAGGAATCAGGACCTCTTTAAGGAGAAATTGAGCAAATTCTGAAATCTTATCATTCAGCTTTTTACTCTTATCCAGTGCACTCAACACATCAATTACAATATGGGACTGGTCTATACTAAGAGTCATTGTGATTATAGTTTTCCTGGGAGTAGCTTTTATGTTTGTGTGTATCAACCGATCCCACTCCGTGTACAGGTCATTCAGCAAGCTGTCCAATATTAATTGTGCTGTGTTACGTGTGTTTGTATAAAGATCTAGCTGATTGAAGCCCTCTGCAGGCATTTCTATGTGCTGTACCAAATCATACACTGCCTCGACAGCACGAGTGAAGCTCTGAGCCTCGCGTCCATCGTCAAACTCTTTCACATACTTGCCACACTGTGTGACATCATATACTATATCCAGGGCAAAGGTAACACGCTGCAGTTCCTTGCATAACTGATCATGGTTCTCTATTGATTTTAGTATCTCAGCCATTGTTTCCTGTTCTATCTCCTGCTTGCAATGTTCCATCTCATTCACTAAAGCCTGGCTCTCCACACATAGTCCCTTACCCTCCTCTACTATTGATGCTATGTCATAGTCACTGCTATTGAGAAAGCTCTTCATATCAGTTTTCAATTGTTCGATTTCCTTAATAACTAGAGGTATTTTATCAGTGGGCTTCCATGAACATGAGTCTTTGAAGATGGTTTTTACCACATCTTCAACGTTGTAGACTGCCATTTCAGTGTTTACTCTTTGATCTGTCTTTTTTGATAGAAGGTTCGTGGTGCCGATCGTGCTTCGGCGAACGATTATAGGGTTGTTTGCGGCTGCTTCGCGAGCTGTGGTACTTGTTGGAGTTCACAGCATGCCGCAGCGTGTTCACGAGAAATCGCTTGTTGGTTTTTTGTTGCGGTGCTTTCACCCAGCCGGATGGACCAACTATTTCTGCTCGAGCAGCGCCTTGCACTGCTTCTCGCATCAGCTCCTCTACCGCTAATCTAAAACACATTGTATTACGTCATAAACTGGCATAATTACTACACTTTGTGTGCATTATACAGCAAAACATACTTTTCTAAAGCTTTGTCGTCTAGTGGTTCTTTTTCAGGAATTTTGGTATCATCTTCTTTCTCTGTCATAGTTTAATGTGATTCTACAATTACTAATACTATTTCACTACTTAACTAGCTAAGAAATTCCTGGAACGAGTTAAGAATTCACATAGAAAAACATATTTTCTATATTTTTTTAATCCCCGAACACGAAAACAAATATATATTTTTGACAATTCGTGCGCATGCGTTCTCTCTCGCAATTATAGTTAGTTTTATAACCGAGTTTTATTCTGAAGTGCGTAGAAAGTTTGAAAGGAAATTATTTTAGATTTGAGTATATTTATCTCATTTTATGGAATTTTTAGTATATCTCTAGCTATATAATATATTTTTCAATGAGATTAAGGTCACTTTAAAATTTATATACAACGCAATCATATCAATTATTTAGTCATTGGGCTGGCAATATTTTTGGACGCGTGGAGTGAAACGTCAGCCACGTACGAAATCTGTCATCGGTGAAATAGCCTTTCTCTAGCTGATTACGAGTTCATTTCCTTGCATTTTATTTAATACTCCTTATTTATTAGGTATATTCAGTTTTATTTAATTTTGAAATATTGGGGCTATCTATTACAATTAATAGCTTGTCTAATATTTGTATATTTAATTCATTATTCTACGTAAGAAACATTGCAAATCTAACTGTGCCAAATTCTTATTGGTAATTAAATATTTCAGACAGAATGGCTGCGAAATTAATAGCATTGATCTTAATAATCGCGGCGGCCGTGACCGCTGACGAAGAACCAACAACTGCGAGGCTGCTTGTCTCCAAACAAGTGCTAAACAAATACTTGGTTGAGAATATGGACATATTGGTGAAATACACTCTGTACAACGTCGGAACAGCACCCGCCGTAGACGTGAAGCTGGTGGACCATGGTTTCCATCCTGAAGTATTCACAGTAGTCGGTGGTCAGCTCACAGCACATATCGACAGGATCCCGCCACAGACCAATGTGTCCCATGTGGTGACAGTCAGATCGAACAGATACGGCTACTTCAACTTCACAGCTGCTGAGATTTCATACAAACCCAGTGAAGATGCCTCTGAGGTAAGTTTTATTTTATTTAATTTTAGAATAGAACATGTGTACCCATGAACCTTCTGACTTGCTTCTTAGATCATGAATTTCATGGCAATGGCTACTTGTTTTTGTTAATTATGGTACTTCTATTGGATACACCGTCTAATGTAATAGTTTATAGACACAATAGAAAATAATTGTTGCTATTGATATGGATTTGTTAGTGTTAAATTTTGTATCAGCTTATCAGCAATCTAAAGGGATCTGAAATTCAAACAACTTTTTTTTTGTAGCCTAATGTATAACCCACTGTTGGGCAAAGGCCCCCCCTTCTCTTCTTCTATTCATCCCTATTGTGTGCAGCCTGCTGCCAGCCACTCCAAAACCTGTCAAAGTCATCCCATCTTGCTCATGGTCTGCCCGTACGCCTAAACCAACAACACTGACCAAAAATAATATTATACTAAATTGATTGTAGTAAGTGTTATGAGTTGTTTAGACTTGACTTACTATGTAGGGTGTAATGAAAGAGTAGAATTGACAACTTGTTTATATTCTAATATAATCTCATATTTTGTTTTAAATTAATGTACCACAAATTTTTCCTTAGGCTACTCTTGCATCAATATTGATCAGGAATAGTACTTTTATCTGGGATGAAATGTAGCCTATGTCCTTTTTTTTGTAGATAATGTGTATGCAAAACTTAATATTGATTCAGTAGATTGTTTGTCAAAAATCTTTTATTTCACAAAACACAAAGGCCATAAATCTTTAGCTTCCTAAGACAAATACGAGAGGCCATGTGGGTTGATCCCAAATCTCAAGTGAGGATGCAACTAGAAATACACTTTGATGATGGACAGATTAAACATCATCAATCAGTTTTCGTAGTGTTCACCAAATAATGTTATTTATAGTCAAATTTTAGGTACCTTGGGTTAAATTATTGGAATTTTCGTATGGATCCCTAAATCTTTGGTAAATAAAATATAAAAATATGTTTATGCTGTTATTGTAGCATTCTATTGTTGAAAGAATTTTCAAAATGCATCCAGTTGTTTTTGAGTTAAACCTTTAGTTTCCTTTGAGGTTCCTCTTTATAATATTAGTCTAAATATCATAGTCATCATCATCACCAGGTCCTTTTTAGTCTCCACTACATAAGCACAACCTTCTCTGTACTACTAGGGCCATACTTGGCCAGAGCAGCCAGAGGACTTGGCCTACACTCTCCACGCTGGCCAGACGGGTTGGAGAGGACTCTTAGATGTTTATAAGCTTTGTTTAGCTTGTATTTCCTAAGTCGCCTTCTACGACATTCACAGGAAGACTTGGAGTGGTCCTATTCTACTCTGCCGGATACCACACGGCTAAAATATCATAGTAAAGTGTATCAATAGCAAAGTAAAAGCTTCAAATAGTAAAAAACAGTGGCACTCCAGTAGAGCCAATAGAAGTGAAAACATAAATAACTGGTTACTTAAAAACAGAAGTGTCTGTTACAGTAACAGTATCGCGATTTCAATGGTTTTTTCCCATCTCAAAAAATGCCCATTGGGCCTAAAGTTTTTACTTCAAAAACATTGATTTATCCTCACAAACTTTCACATTTTTATAATATTATGAAGTTGATAAGATTCACTAGAAATTTATATTATCTGTTACAGTTAATGCACGCCATTAGCAGCGCGCCTGGAGAGGGCGCCATTGTCGCCTACAAGGACTACGACCGCAAGTTCTCCTCTCACTTCCTGGACTGGGCCGCATTCGCCGTCATGACTCTCCCCTCTCTGGCTATCCCCTTCTTCCTCTGGTACTCCTCAAAGAGCAAATACGAGAAACTCTCTAAGCCTAAGAAGAATCATTAGTTAGTTATCAGATCTAGTGATAGCCAAATAGGTTCTTGCAGTGAGAGTACATTTTTGAAACTTGTGAGTTTTATCTCAATATAGTTTTTTTTTTCTAGCTACTGGCACAGTAACACTAAGTGTACTGAAGCATCACTCAAAATTTGATAAAATTGAGTTTTTAGTTTGTGAGATGGTAAAAAACCATCAGATTAAATACGACTACTGCGAGAATCTATTGAGTTAGGGTTTAGGTCTTGGCCACATCATTGCAGCATACTTGTGCTATGGTGATGTGGCCAAGCCCTTAAGGACTAGAAATATAGTTAGGTAATGATCATTGCTAATGTTGTATTATGAGTATTTAATTATTGTTATATTACATACTAACGATGGTCTCTTTTTCTGTTATTTGAATTTTGAGAACTTATTTAAAGTTATTTAAAAAAGCAAATGTTTAATTTTCTTTTTCTTGTGAGTTCTGTTTTACTTTGCTGGTTATTGTTGCTTAAGTACAAAATATTTTGTTTCTGGTTGTGTAAAAATATTAATAAGGAACTTAGCAGTGATCAAATCTATCTCTTAAGTTATCTGTTCATTTACAGTTTTGTTGATAGTAATTTATATGAACAATAAAAAGTTTTTGTAAGAAGGTTTTGGTTTTTCTTCATTAATTCCAATCAAACGTGCCAAGCTATAGTCGATACCTACAGTATTAAATTTTTTTTTTCGAATATTAAGGATAATGAATATGTGGCCTTGCCATAGAAGTATGAAGAGAGCGAGTAGCATTTTTTTTTAAATCTATGGGCCTTGCCTATCCTGTGTGGTTTATTTGGTACCTACATAAGTATACATATGCATAGTTTACATAGCAGTGAAGTTACGCACGCGCGTTATTTCTGTGTTCACCGACGCGACGCGGGAGTTTACATGCCTAGTGGTGCGGTGCGGCGATAGTAGCTCCACAAACTATATTAGCTCCATGTAGCAGCAAGCAGTAAAATTGTTCTGTGCAGCAGACAGGCCCATCTCACTCCCCGTGTCGGTATCGTAAACATACCTACGCGCGGCGACCACGTCAAAGAAGCGAAATCGGGCAAATCCAGTAATAAGAAAAGTTGTTCTATTGAGTTGACGGGCTGAAACGAAGAGGGAATGTCGAGAGTAAAACACGCTATATTGCTATATATATCCATACATAGGTATGTAATCTGAACAAGATTATTTTCCGATCGAACCCGAAACCTTCGGTGTAGCGATTTCTGTAGGTATGTGAACAAAAAACTGCTGCGTTCGGACTCGAGCTAAATTACATCGTAATACTTACTACCTACATTGAGTTGATTTTTCTTTGAATACCTTTGCAGAGTGCGACTTCTGTACGTTAGTACTTATTCTGTGGCAATACAAGATTTTTTTTATGCCTTGGCTTCTACCATTGCGGTACTGCGGTACATCCGTCCGAGTCGGATAGCCATATCGAAGCCAAAGCACTAGTAAAAAGTAAGTCATCACTTGGTCAGTTGATGTCAGTTGATCATCACATCACTACATTAAGGCTTCAGTCATAAAAATAGCTTTGGGAGTCCATAGCGGGAATGTCGGCGGACTGCACGGCATTGTGTTTTAGATTATTTTGTAAATTGTTTCTAGTGGACTTTATAATGTGAAATCGGTGTAATTTGGTGTCATAAGCCCATGCTTATGAACAATGTGTGAAATAACTAAAATAAACTGTCACAGTACGGCTGTAGTGAGATTTACTTAGCGGGCTGGTGGTTGTCCACCTCGCCTCGTTGCATCGTCTGTGAACAAGCCAGTGGATTCGTGGGAATTGTCGCTAGGTGCTCCGTAGAATCAGCGAAATGAACTACATCATCATATCACTGATTAACAGGACTTAGAAAAAGCGCGGGAGAACTCATTTATATTCTACTTGATACTGGCTAAATATGTATCGCGTGAAAGCCCTACATAAATTTAAAAAAATAGCTTTGACGTAAGTGAGTGTCAATGTCATACCGGCCTTATAATGTCCGTGTTTATTGATTTTGTTGTTTACATTTTTTGTATCTAGCAGAAAATGATTTATTGTAATTGTAATGAAAGATGAAAAAGTTAGCTACATAAGCTTCGCCACATATTATTTAAAATGGTTCAAAATTCAACTGTGTGCAGGCTGTGCCTGTCAGTGGACGTGCTTATGGTCCCCATCGCGGGCACTCCTGTGCAGCGAGTATATGAGAATCTTATCAAACCTGCCGTAAGTAGTTAAAGTTTTAATAGAAATTCACGCTACAAGTGACCGTAGTGGGTCTGCCGTCTCACAAATTCGGATTTTTCGGTGCCTCACGCCGTCGTAGTGATGTCGAGGCCGGATTAAGCAAGTGCTTATTTAGTTGCGAAAATCCTTAGCAAATTTTATGCGAGGCCTACGAATAAGTAATAAGTCGAGGCCCTGTTTAATAGCTAAATTCAAGTCTAAAATCTTATTAGAAGCTTAATGGCTAAAAGGGTCCATCCATCTAGTTATACTATCAGCTATACAATATAATAGAAATAATAGAATGGACGAATAAAGCCCATATACGCTCGAGTGCCACCTGGGCCTCAAAGACAGTTAACAGACCTTAGAAAAACTAAAAATATACATTTTTTATTTTATTAAAAGATTATATATATAACAAAATATTTTCTAGGAGGATAGGCATTACTGGAACAACATTGGTCTTAAGAGGTTAATAATATTGTCAGCATCATACTACTTAAGTTAGCCAAAGGTGCATGTGTGAACTTTAGTAGCCATGTACAGTCAGCCAATGAGATATCTGACCCCCTACAACAGCGCCATTTTTCGCAAACTAAAGAAACATCCGTGGTTTAAACCCAAAGATAAAAATATACAAGTGTAATATCCTTTGCGACTAGTGCCATCTATTGAATTGTGAATGAACAAATAAGGTTAATAAGCAGAAATCTGATACCCTTGACGACTAATGCCATCTATTCGATTTTTGATAAATAAAACAAGCCCTAGCATACGATACGCTTATTTCAAAGATACTTCAATAGTTAGATGTGGCGCAAGTGGTAGGCACTATGGTTTAATAGTTAGTGTGATTATGAATGAACAGGTTCAAATCCTCCAAAGCTTTTTATTTTTTACAAATATCACCAACTTCGTATTGTGATGTTGGTGTAATTTTGGTTGTTTTAACATAATGTTACCGAGCTAATTACTGTGAATAAAAAGCATTTTAAATTTTTAATTACTTTATTACATCAAAAAAATGTAACAGTGAAATAAATACCTGCCTACTTAATTCAAACTATGATTAATCTTCTGTAGAGAGAACCAACATGTTACTTAATAAGTAACAATTTGCATCTCTCAACTTCTTTTTAATCATAGTATTATATTTTTTTAAATGTGTAGGGTCAAATAGTGCTATGTGAATAACTTTGCTTCGATAATAGTATAAGAATGAATATAAACCTATGGCATTAAATGAATTTTAATATGGGAGAGGGTGACCCCCATTTTGAAGCTTTTGTTCAAGTCTATTTGTCATTTCACTTATTATGTTAGATCAGATCACATATCACTTAAGAGCATATTTATTAATTTAGTATAACCTTTTTGTCTAAATTGATTTAAATCAAACTTTACTCGTGTCTCGTGTCCCAGTTAAGCACTATTTGACCCTACAATCTGGGATTTTAATTGTTCACTCAATAACAGTTAGATCACAGAACAATTGTCTTAAATAAAATATATTCTACATTGCAAACTGTTGGAATCACCACATCTCATAAATTTTCCAAGTATTTTTCTTTATTCATCCGGCCGCCGAATTCTACCAGCTCCCCTGGGCCCATTGAAGACATCTGTCCCCAATAACCTGCAAAACAATAATACGATCAATTACCTATTATTCTACACTGCGTAATACACTAGGTATTAAATATTATTATTATTATTTTACTTCACTATTTAATGAATATTTTTACCTAATGTTATCCTGCCACTGTTCTCAAAGGCAAATTATTTTGATGGCTATACGCTGGCCATGTCTTCTCCGCAATATTTTTCTGCCATCATCATCAGACTTAAAACTTTTTTCATCAGAATAAAATACGATCTCGTTCTTGTTGAATGTTTCCTCACTGTTTCAATTGAAATATTGTAGTGTATATGTTACGCCAGTTGACTCCGAATCCACAAACGGACGGTGTTTCTCTGTAAGAGATATATTTATCTTAGACATTTATCACAAACCCTATGTTTTACGGAACAAAAAATAGTGTGACAATTAAGTAAGTATATTAAATACTTATAATTTCTACTTACCGCGATACCTAACTCTCTAGATATAGATATTTTAAATACTGTGGTTGTCTTTACAATACAATATTAGCTTTCACAAAATCTGCTATATAAGATGAAACGGGATGCCTAATAACTGGTGGGGTTTTGGATCACTACACAGTAATCGCAGTATCTTATTTGTGACGCGAGTGAACAATATTTTTGATTAGTTGGTATCAGGTATAAATAAATCTGATAGATTACCCTCAATTTATTTGTTAAAGCAATGCGTTGCAGTTGGTGACAATGATGTCATAGCAGTAGAAATAGATAGCCAATTTCGCCCGAGACGTCATATCGTCGGTTGGCGTATTGAGATGAGCGCTAGCTTCTCAAGTCGTGGGTCCATGGTTCGAATCGAACTTTACGTAGGATTGTTTTTGATTCTTTCTTGTTCTTACCATTGATGATTACTTGAATTATTAGCTGAGATTATTAGAAATACAAAATTTGCAACTGAGCAGGTTATCAGAAACAAGTTTATACCAGCAGTTGTCTGTCTACTTGCCAAAAATCACGGTAGGTGGCGCTTCACAGCAAAGTGTGAATTTACGTTTTAAAAGTCAGGGGGTCAGGTATCTGCTTGGCCGACTGTACTTGCCTCTCGCCATAAGAAAATCTAAAATCAAACTCATACATAGATAGAAAGATATTATACACTGATAGGAATTTGCCTATGTAGTTGTGTCAGTAAACATGTGTTGGTAAATGTGGTGCTGCATATAAATAGACCATTCAAAGCTCCAATAGCAACCCGATGTGGCCACCATGGCCACAACCATGTGACACATCTACCATTGCTGGTACTGACAGCAAACTGCTGTAGAGGAAAACAGTTCCAACCTCCAATGGACTCACCGGAAGGCTGAGGGAAACCATTTTGAATACAACTTGGCAATTAAACATAACCTTATTAAAGGACCAAAGCTAATAAAAAGCAACAACAATAATCTACTGCTACGTATATGCAATCCCTTAAAAAGCAATCTATACTACATCAGTAAATAGTTTTAAGAATAGACTAGACAAAATCTCCAAACATCAACACGCACACGCATCAGCTTAAAGCTGCTAGTGTGATCTACAATTAATAATACTATTAAAAAATCTGTGGAAGGATGCTTGGTCAAGTGGCTGACAGATTCAAAACCTATGAGTTACATACATATACCTAATATGTGAAAAGACTATGTCATGTTATGATTAAACTTCGTATTATACTGGCTTTATGTTAAAAATGGCATTAGTTTAGCGAATTGTTGACTTCGGGTTCAAACGAAATCTTGGTCTTCTTTTGTCTGTGGAGGCACCAATGACCAGCATTCTTCTCTATTCAAAACTAACTTTTTACTGTCACTTGAGTTTTGACATTAATCTGTTGTTTCCTCATACCATAGGTCGTCCCTTTCCTCTTCTTCCTTTCTAATTTCCCTTTCAATATTATTTTGAAAAATTAATTGTGTCTCAAGCTTAATCTTAACCAGCCTTAATATAATAATAATAAATTCTTTATTTCGGATTATTCCATATTATAGAGGTACACATTACACACAATAAAAATAATTGCGATTTTTATTAATTGCGTTGCATTAATATCATATGTAAGATTGCACAAACGTTTTTAAAGCAAGTACTGCTGTTAGCAACAAATATTATTAAGTTGCTTATGTCCATCCAAATCCAATGATGAGTATAGCCATAATTTGTCTGTGTGCTAGTTATTAAAATGAAAATGTTTGAACTCTAGCTTCCCACTGCTGAGCCATGTCCTGAGACGGCCTGTTATATCTGCCATGCAGAACTTCTCAAGTGCAACACTGTGGTGCTGAGAGCAATTGAAGCACATACTCTGTTGAAGGCTGTTCTGGAAAAATATCCTGAGGTATTTAGTCTCTAGGGCTTGCAAAACAAATGTTTTAGGTATAAGTCTAAAGTACCAGGTATTGTGGCATGTTTTTTTTTCCATAACTAAATACTAAAAAGGATCTTATTGATAGGATCACTCAGATACCTGTTTGTTGATCTGACTGTCAAGAGAAATTATACTGAACCCTCACTGCACCAGTGCAACACGCACATGGCTGATTTTTTTTTCAATCCATGGTGATATTGCAATCCTTTGAAGAAATTCAGTTATTTTGTTACCACTGCTAATAACCCTTTATTATTTTTAGTAGTTATAGCAAAGTTTAGAATACATTACTTGAATTGTTTTTAAATAGCATTACAATGCTCGGTATGTTATTTGAATTGAAAATATGTGATGAAAAAGAACTCGGCCACAGGTAGGATTCGAACCCACGACCCTTAGGTTTACGCCCTAAGCGTGATACCATTACACCACCGTGACTTCGAATTATCGCGTCGAATTCTCTCATCACATATTGTTTAGAATGCAGTTTGGAAACCTTTAAAGTCTCGCGATGACGCCGTGGCCCGTGGCCCAAACTGAGTCGTTGGGCCATACACTTCACCACTGGAGTTTATAAAGTGGGATAGAAATGTGCAATGCGCTCGGACGTGTTATCGATAATTCGCTTCCTACGCACATGCAAGAATTGTTGAATAAAGTGAAAGCTAGTAACCAGCAGAAGGTCTACGTCATAGGTAATTTAACTAATGAACGGGGTCATGAAGTGATAAGACTGCCATCATATCACTGCCAATATAACCTCATTGATCTCATCTAGGCTCAGATCAATGGAGAAGTCGCAGCAAATAATAGTACATTTAAGATGCCATGCCATGTTGAAAATCTTATAACTATACTATCTATTGCAGTTGTAATATTTTACATAAAAGAACAAATGCATGTTAATAAAAGCTTTTACAAGTAACAGTGCATATTCATGTTGAATATTTCCCGTATCGATATGCACTTTTATTTTACTTACGCACTAAGATCCCTAAGTGCGAGCGAGATAGATAGGTGCGAGAGATATAAAGAAAGATTTATGGCTCAGTTGATAATGTGCCGACTATACTTTATAGATACTTACGCTGTCTGGCGAAATTAAACAAGGGTTGTCAAAATATGTAGAAATGAGGACAACTACAATTAATTATAAATGCGAATATTATAAATGCGAAAGTGAGTTTGTTTGTTTGTTTGTTTGTTACGCTTTCACGCCCTAACTACTGAACCGATCATCATGAAATTTTGCGTACAAGTTCTCTGGAGTACGGAGAAGGACATAGGCTACCTTTTATCCCGGGAAAAAATACTATTCCCGAGGGATCGACATTAACGCGGGCGGAGCCGCGGGCGAAAGCTAGTTTATTTATAATTATGATCGATTATATTTAGAAATAGTACCTACAGCAGATCTTCGCAAACTTAATACTAATTATTCAAAATACTCGACGAACAACTTTTACTATGGCAACAACATATCGAAACACATCGCCTATTCCATACTTCTAGAAGAAATTCAACCACAACACCACCACAGCTGTGGTAGAGCCACGCTGTCGGCAATACTCATTTTTGCTTGAAGCATGACTGGGCCGGCTCGTCCATGGAAGAACCACACTCTTACAGAAAATCGACGTTTGAATAGAAGCTTTAGTACCGCTTTTATGTTTCCTTAGTTTTTATTTAACGTCTTATAAATCGTTGAACGCCGGCTGCACGCACGAAAAAGTGTCACGTTCCGTGAGCAAGCGAGAGCGCGGAACACGCGATAAAGAGGCATCACGATCAGCCAAGCGTTAGGCTTGTTAATAGATTCAGGTGTTACTTTGCGAAAGTCAAAGCTAAATTTACTTTGAGACAATTTACTTTGCGTGCTTCCGCCACCAGTTAGTTCATGCAAACTATTGCTGGCCAGCGCCCACCCACTACTGTTAGTCCCTTTATACCCGCCACCAATAGTTGATGCATGCAACCCTGGTCGATACTGCTGCATCCGTTGAGGCTGCAGCAATGTCGGCCGTCGTGCTCGCGACTCGTGTTTCGCCTCTACACGAGGCATCTTCAGGCAGTGAAACCTAGATGTTGATCGTTCGAATGACAAGCAACGAATGACCTAGACGTTAGGCTTGTGACTCATCTCTCTCTATACGGCGATAAGTCCGCCTTTGTACCTATTTTTTTTTTTAGTTGTTATCATATTGTTTTCTTTTTCTTATTAGAATGGTGCAATAAAGAGTATTTTCTTTCTTTCTCTCTCTTCCACTCATGTAAAATTATCGTCTGTAAACCTGTTTTACAGACAACTAATTTTTGTATTTTTTATTTTGGTCTTTGTATAAAAACAAGTAATATATATGTATCTATCTGTTCAGGGCCCTACTGATCTGGCAGCTTTGATTGGCGACAAGGCTAATAGTCTGCGTGCCTCACTCTGCATCAGCCCTGTAGACTCCACTGACAGTACTTCATTTAATGCCCCAATCGTCGTCAAGATCGATCCATATGTAAAAGATGCAGTCAAGCAGGAGATGGAATTTCAAGAAGGTACCTTAACAAAGTACCATAACATGACCATGACCATAACTTTATTGTAGCCTGAAAGCGATTCTGTGACTTAACCTTATATGGTATGATATGGAATAATTGAACTCCTCCGAATTCTGAAGAAGTTTCGTCACTGTACTCTATGAACTCACTCATAATAAAAGCTTAAAGCAAGAATTTAATTCAGGTCAGGTTCAGTTCAGTTCATTTATTCTCATCCTCAACTGCCTGTCCGATGGTTTCAGGTCTGGCTTCGGGTACGCGCGCCCGGCCTCCCGAGCTGCTATTTGCTTTTCCCCCATTCATCCGAGAGTAGTATCCCAATACCTTTAATTCCTTTCCCAAATCCAAAACCTCCTAACCTTCCCCAGCTTAAAAATGCTTTCGATGGGCTGCAGCGTCGGAAGCTCAAGAAGTCAAAGAAACTGCACTCGCCAACCCGCCAAGCTTGGTGAGTACGGCAATATCCTCCCATGAAAGGATCCTTAGGAGAGGCCTTTGTCCAGCAGTTGACTTTTGTCACCTGTAATGATGATTCAGATTTAGATTTTATTGCAAGTCACAAGTTAATACAGATGTTATAAATGATTTAAAGGTACAAGTGACGCTCTGTAAGGGCACATCAAACATTGGAAGCGACTAGATGCCTTTTTACTTATAAATTCAATAAATTATTTTGTAAAACTGCTTTTTTTTTGTGTAATTATTCTATAATATGACTGTTTGTGCCAAAAAAAAAATAAAAATTAATAAAATACATCGTAATAATTCAGAGTTTCATAATAATTCAAATTTTGACCTCTCAACCACCAAGCGGTCGGATCGGTCCGCATAACAATAGAAAATCAATTGTGTCTGCGTTTCTGAAGGGTAATAATCCAAAGTTTCATGTTAATTCAAAGTTTTATAATAATTCAATTCATAATCATGTAGATAAATCAAAGCCCCTTCGTCAACCGAGATTTATTGTAATAGCATTTATCTACTATGATTTTTTTAAGTTCTTCGTTAAATAGGGTAGGGTTTATGAATGATGATGATAACATCTTATTTAAAGTACAGTTTTATTACTTTATAAAAGATGTTTTTAGTTAACATGTACACGTCTTGGTAAACTTAATTTAGATATGTTAAATATAAGTGTAAAGTAGTTGTAATCTTCTCTACCTCAATATCTTTATGGTTTTGATGTTATAACATAATATTGTAGTACTGAAAGTGTTGGTGTGTAGAACTATTTAACTTTAGACATAATTTTCATTAATTTTACATGTTAAACGAAGTGTAAAAACTGTTATTGAAAAAAAACTTATTTTATTATTTATTTATTTTTATTTAGTAATTTAAATACAAAATACAATTTTAGGTTCCTCTCAAACACCGTCTGCTGACATGGAGAACAGTAGGGCTGTAGTAGATGACATCACATCAACCACTCATGGTGTTCAGCAACAGGATCTGAAGATCGAAGTGGAAGAGGAAGTCTGGAAAGGTATGGTGTCATTTGTCGACCGAGGCTCAGTGGTACCGCAAGTGCCTTTGAATGGTTCTGGGTTCGATCCCCGGTCACGTCAAGATGGAAAACGATATTTTTCAATTTGATCTGGGTTTTGTATTCATTGTGTCCTGGGATACAAATATCCCAGGACACAATTAATTTATGATTAGGCCAGGCGTTTTATTTATTATAACGACCGGTATTCCTATCACACGAGAAAAAAGTTATTTGTAAAGGTACTTACTAGGCGACGTAGATGAGATATATTTTTGTGTTTTATTTTGCATTCACAATGCTATTTTGATTTTTTTTTTTTTATTTATATCCGACGGCAAACGAGCAGACGAGCCACCTGATGGAAAGTGGTCACCGTCGCCCATGGACATCTGCAACACCAGAGGAGCTGCTGATGCGTTGCCGACTCTTAAGATACCTGTAAACACGCCTTTTGAAAGACCTCAAGTCATAAAACACAGGGAAAACCTCGGGAGGGAGTCCATTCCACAATCTTGCTGTACGAGGAAAAAAACCACGTGACGCTCTGACATTTTTGGAGACCCAAGTGTCAAGGATGTGGGGATGGACTTTACTCCTGTGACTTACTCCTGTTTGATATAATCTTATTAAATTAAAAAATAAAATATGGTGAAAAAAAGTTTTCAAGCGGGCGGGATTTGAACCTGCGACCTTATGTCTATGTACTTACGACTTAAGGCTGCTGGTTCATTCAGCCCGCTTGAATTTTTTTTACCATATTTTATTTCTTAACTGGCTTTCGCCCGCGGCTCCGCCCGCGTCAATGTCGATCCCTCGGGAATAGTACTTTTTCCCGGGATAAAAGGTAGCCTATGTCCTTCTCTGTGCTCCAGAGAACTTGTATGCAAAATTTCATGATGATCGGTTCAGTAGTTACGGCGTGAAAGCGTAACGAAGAAACAAACAAACTCACTTTCGCATTTATAATATTAGTAAGGATAAGTAAATAAGTAATAAGTAAGGATGAGTAAGGATTTAATAAGACGTAGATAAGATATGGCATTCCAATGTGTAGAATCTTGCTAATTAGTTACGTCTTGAGTCATAGTCAAGTCACATACACTCACACCCTTATTTACTAATGAATATCGCTATTTATACTATACACATATTTTGGGGATAAAATGCGGATAAAATTATATAGTGCGTATGCGAGGCGGCGAAGAAAGTTGATACCATAGCCTGAAAAACTATCCCCATCTCGCTCTTTAAATTTGTATTGATCATTTGGTCAGGCTATTATTGTTGGTAGCTCTAGTTAAATAAATAAAATAGACTTTAATACAGTCTCGTCTGTGACATTTGATAGTAGCGCTATCCCCTTTCCTAAATCTGTAAAGCACCTGGGTCTACACATTGACTCCACACTTGGCTGGATCACTTATATAGGTGACTGAGCTCTTCGCACCTCAGTTCATTCGCGCCTTAGTTCGCTCGTACCTCAGCACTTCGCACCTTCGGCTTTCGCACCTAAATTACACACTCGTTACTGCCACTCGCCAAGGACTCAACCGTCTTAGGAACTTCGTTCCTTTGAAAACGAAGATCTTATTTATCCACACCAATTTTTTGATCGATGAACGCCGGCTGCTCGCACAAAAAAGTGTCACATTCCGTGTGTAAACGAGAGCGCGGTACAAGCGATAGAGAGGCACGATCTCATCCACGGTTATCATGTAAAATTATCGCCCGTAAACAGACTTTACAGAAAACATTTTTATGACCTGATCTGAACGAAGATCTTAATACGCTCGATCGTCTTAATAATTGTATTCATTTTATTTTGTGCCTTCGAAAGTACGTTTTGCTATCGTTCCGAATTTAAACTGATTTCCATCCAACAAAGTAATCAGCTTCGACACCTTTGCACTCTTTTTCAATAAAGATTAATCAATAAAAAAAAAGCACAAAGTACCATTACCATATTATAGAATCCTTAATCGAAACATTAAACTAATGACTTTGCAGGAGCTGCTTCTACATTGAAAACGGCTGAGCAACAAACTGAAGATAAACGAAGCAATTCAAGTTCGGCTGGCATGAACCATAAATGCAAAATTTGTGATCGTCTATTCAGTAAGAAGTGTAAACTACAAGTGCATTTACGGACTCACTCAGTTGAGAAACCATACGCTGAGATACTAGCTGGACATACAAGTGATTTAAGTTCCGCTGTTAAGAAGTATGAATGCCCGATTTGCCATAGTGAGTTTAGTCACAAATCCAACTTAAAAGTTCACTTACGAACTCACAATGGCGAGACACCGTACGAATGTCACCTGTGTCAAAAAAATTTTAACGTAAAATCTAATTTAAACGTACATTTACGCACGCATTCAGGTGAGAAACCATTTAAATGTAGCATCTGTCCACGTCAGTTTTTGCGAAAAGCTAATTTACAAGTTCATCTGCGCACTCATAGTGGCGAGAAACCATTCCAATGCGATGTCTGTAAACACAGCTTCAATCAAAAGAATTATTTGCAACTTCATTTAAAAACGCATGCAAATGAGAAGCAATATACTTGTGACGTTTGTCAACGCAAATTCAACCTTAAATCTAACTTAAGAGTTCATTTATTAGCTCACAAAGAGGAGTTATATAAATGTCATCTTTGTCAACGCGAGTTTGCCCAAGAGCGTAGTTTAAAACGCCATTTACAAAAAACAAACCAATGTAATATGAATACACATTTATGGACGCAGAAAGGTGATAATTACGAATGTAATTTATGCCGTCGTGAGTTTCAGCGCCTCAACTATCTAAAAAAACATTTGAAAACACACATTGGTACGAAACCTCACCAGTGCGATGTTTGTAAACGACAGTTTGGAGCTCTTGACAGTTTAAAAAGACATTCAAGAATACACACTGGCGAGAAACCTTACCAGTGTAATATTTGTGAAAAACGATTTAGGCAACACAGCAATATGGCAGATCATTTAAGAAGACACGCTAGTGAGAAAACTCACCAATGTGACGTATGTCAACGCCGATTCGTGCGACAAACAGATTTGAAGAGACATTCAATAACTCACACTAGTGAGAAACCACATGAGTGCGAGATTTGTAAGCGTCGGTTCAATCAGCTGTATAATTTGAAGTCCCACTTGAAAATCCACGAGAAACGACCTTTGGCTGAGTAATAGTTCAGTGTTAAGAAATTGTATAGCCAAGTAGCGTTGGTGTCAGGCAAGCAAGCGGCCGTAAAAATAATAAATAATTAAAATAATCCTATTATTTTTCTCAATCAAGCCACAACTGTGTAATCGAGAAAATGCATAGTTAAGGAATACGAAATATAAAGAAATCATGTCAAATGAATATATGTCAGTGACAAAGAAATATAAAAAAAAAACTAAGGAAGATTTGGAATTTGCAATTTGGAAATTTGAAAGAGTTATGGGGGGACTTTGTATCTGAATATATGTTTTAATCTATCATCAGATACTCGTACCTGTGCCCTTCTTGTCCCGTTCTTTTTATCGAGAGAGAAGGGCCACAGCCGTCCCAACAAGCGTCCAACAGTCATCACCTGAGACGTGGTTTTTAAGCACGTTTAAGTAATTACAATAATGTAAGGTTTATTCTTATTGTTAATAATTAAATTAAATTTATTTATTAATAAATTAATATAAATTTAGATTTAAATTTTTTTTGTGATCCTCCTCAACACTACTGATCCACCAATTAATATATAAGTAAAAGTACTACGATAGCGGGCGGTAGGTAATGACAAAAATTGACGAGATTGGGGCTGGCTTGACGAATAAGTCCTCTGTCTAGGAGAACTGTTTGCAAGGCCCTTGTGTAGACCGGCGACGGAGGAAAGGAGGGAAAGATGGTGGCTTGAAGCGCGAGGCAAGTGGATGCTCGGTTCGCCACGCCATCTACTGTGTGTAACAAAATGACGAAATAATATTTAAGGGGCATGATCAGTCCATGATATAAAACAATTGAAGCCGGCAATGTCCTAACCAAACTAGAAAGAACTAAACAAAGTATGCTTCCCGTGGGAATCGAACCCACGACCCCTGGGGACCCTCTACAGGCGAACGCCTTAACCACTTGACCAAAGAGTATATAATCTGCACTAGACCACGGATGAAATTAATGATATGACTGCATATGGCATGAAGAAAAATAAGATTTGAAATAACGGAAGAATGACTTCACGAGCGATTTCTGTTCTGAAATTTTTACCTTAGAACAAGGACTCTTGTTTTGAGGTAAAAATTTTACATACAAAAGGCGTTCGTTTTCAAACATTCACCCGTTCAAAAACTGTTATATGACTGTTTATGCTAGATCACTTTGCCTTCCCAAGGGGAAAACAAACAAAAAAGAAATGTCCCGGTCAATGTCAACCAGTGTCAACATTGTAATAATAATGTTTGGTTTGTTCCATTGTTATTGTTCTGAGGTTCCATTTGTTTACAAATTCCATTTGGTACCTACCTACCACAATAGAGTACTTTATTATATAAAGAAAAGTACCTACTTCCTGTTGTAGTGAATGAATGCTTTTTGCTTTGCCCTTCGCGTTCACTGCATCGGAATGGAAGCGGACGGATTTGTTGCTTTGTATGGATTTGTATGGCACTGCATCGGCATTTCCGTGCCGGAGCTAGTAATAGTATCTTCTTCGTAGTTTGTGGTGCCGGAGACCGGAATTTCTGCCGGTGACGTCACCGGCATCGGCAGTCGTCAGTGTTGCCGTTCATAAGAACACCTACCCCTTATGGTAGAACTTTTTATATTGGAATATTATTATGAATAACAGCGGATGGTAGAAACCTTATTTCGTAGGAATTCAGCGGCGATTACATTACCCAATTTATCGGGCCGATCCGTCGGGACACTAAAGTGCTTATTACACTTTCCAATTTTTAGGAAACCTAATTAGGAAATTGGAAGATGTAATCGCTGTTAGAATAGATTGGATCCGATTTAGTCGAGATCGGAGGTCCCGAACCGCTGTGTTTCCTAAAAATTGGATAGTGTAATAAGCGCTTTAGATTTCCTAAAAATTGGATAGTGTAATAGGCACAGATTTGAAAGAGTATGTCCTAAGTAATTGTAATCGCCGCTTTCGATTTAGATCATCCATAACTTTTAAATTCATAGCTAGTCATCCCAAGACATAAACTTAATAGCCATAATAATTAAAAAGCAGAATCATTTTATCGCAGAAAGTTAAATTCACACATAGTTACAATTGCCTTTTGCCATACATTTCATTTCTACAGTCAATCATATCTGCGAAAATGTATTGTCAGAATCATCATTTGGCTTAGGTTCATTGTGGTGTTCCTCAAATACATATGTCGTGAATGAGTAAGACGAAAAAATAGAGTAATGAAAATACTGACATTAAAAACAAAAATACAAATCGCTACACTCACAAAAAATGTCACGTTCCAGACCAGCAACAGCAGCAGCAGTAGGAGTAGTAGTAGTATCTATCACGCATCTATCTCTCCCCGTTATCACGTAAAATTATTGGCCGTAAACTGACTTTACAGTCAACCAATTTTCAGGGTTCCGTAGTAAATAGGGAACTCTTATAGTTTCGCCATGTCTGTCCGTCCGTCCGTCTGTCCGTCCGTGGTTTTACTCATAGACTATAAGTACTAGAAAGCTGTAATTTGGTACGGATATGTATATTAAGCATGCCCAAAAAGTAGTAAAATAAAATATAAGGTTCAAGAATATAGTGAAGGTCAAAAAAAATTTTTCGGCTCATATGGATGTACCCAAAGAATCTATCTTCATCTTTTAATAAATCAGCATATAATGTATGAAATTCTCCATAGAGGAGTCTTTTAGAGTTCATATTATGCACCCATATCTTTCTTTTCTTTTTTTTCTCTCCTCCTCTTCTGACAAAATACAGCTAATAACAAAAATATCTTCATCACTATCCTCCATAACGCTAAGCACGTGCAAACTATGACAATTGCTTTAAAAATGCCGATATTGCCGATCCGGAATCCGAATGCAGTGAACGCACCCCATCGGCATTTTGTAAATGCCGGCGCTCCGTCCGCTCCGACATCGGTCCAGTGAACGCGCAGCTTTAGTGTCCTGCTAAATTTTCGGCTAGAACTAGGTTTAACCTTTATCAGGTTATACCAAAGAGTATAACCGCCCACTATGCTCAGCGTTTGTGGACTATGATAAGGCCTTTGATTCGATCGAAACATGGGCCGTGCTTCAGTCCCTCCAGGGATGCCGCATCGACAATTGGTATATCGAAGTATTAAAGTGCTTTCGCAGCAACGCCACCATGTCAGTTCGAGTACAGGAGCAGAGCACGCACGCAGGCAATACCATTGCAAAGAGGCGTGAGACAGGGAAACTTGATATCTCCAAAACTGTTCACCGCTGCTCTGGAGGATGCCTTCTAGTTCCTGGAATGGGAAGGATTTGGCATCAACATGAACAGTGAGTATATCACTCACCTTCGATTTGCTGATTATCGCTGAGTCGCTGGAGGACTTAAGTACCATGCTCAATGATCTCAATGGAGTTTCACAACAAGTGGGTCTTGTATATTGAACATGGACAAGACGAAAATATTGTCGAATGTCCATGTTATGTCTTCACCGGTATCTGTTGGGAACTGCATCCTTAAAGCTGTGGATCAATATGTCTACTTAGCGTGCCGTGTGGTTTTCGGCAGAGTAGAATAGGACTACTCTAAGTCTTCCTATGGATGTCGTAAGAGGCGACTTAGGAAATACAAGCTAAACAAAGCTCATAAACATCAATGAGACCTCTGCAACCCTTCTGGCCAGCGAGGAGAGTGTAGGTCAAATCCTCTGTTTGCTCTGGCCAAGTATGGCTCTGGTAATACAGAGAGGGTCATGCTCCTGCAGTGGAGACTAAAAAAGACCTGATGATGAATATGTCTACTTGGGTCAATTGATCTAGGTTAGAAGCTTATATAGCATAGCTTTGAGGAAGAGGTATTTCGACGAATCCTACTCGGCTGGGCAGCGTTCGGGAAGCTCCGCAGTGTCATCTAGTCCAAAACCTCTCAGTGCCTTAAGACGAGTCTATAATCAATGTATTACCCCAGTGATGACTTGCGGGTCCGAAACAAAGCTCAAGGTCAAGATATATTAAAAAGCTCAAGGTCGCCCAAAGAGCTATGGACAGGGCCGTTGCTGAAACCACGGTAGAGGCCGAGAGGCGGTTACGACACGAAGAACTCTGACACCAGGGTGGGTGTACCTTCGATTAACCGAGACACCTACTCGAAATGATGATGATGATAATAAGTACTCACGGTGTGGGAGTTCGTAAATCACTAAATGGCGGGGCGGGCGTTTTGGTAGAAGGATGAGCGTTTGCTCATAGTAGTTGTGGCGCATCGGCCCCGCCCACAATAATGTGTTAAAGTCTTATTGTTGGTGGAGTATGAGTAAAGGTAATAAAGCAAACACTGGTCTTTTTTACAAAACAATTTAATAAAATATTTAAAAGCTTATTTACATAAAATACTATTTATTTAATACACAATGTAAAAGTGCAACAAAAAACAGCTGTGAGTAACATAATTGTATCATTGCAGAAATAAATTAATTAATAAAAAATGATTATTCATAGAAACAGAATGATACAATATTAAACCTACCTAACGTTAGAGTTAAGTATACATTAGTAGACGTCTGTAGACCTGATAAAACATTGAATATTTTCATAATAATGTAAAACCGGTTTAATGGTCTTTGGTGTTTTAAATACACACAAAGGCTTTATTTCAAAAATAATAATTTTCAAATGTCGTGTGACAATGTTTAATATTCATTAAACTGCCTATGATTTAGTTTGCCATACAATACAAACATTTATGTGATTCAAATATAATTCCCAATATATGTGATGTGATGAGTCAGTGCATATTACAGTAATAATTTATTATAGAGGCCTACCGAAACAGGAAATTTAGCCGAAACCGAACCCTCGGTTTTGGTCTCAGTATCGGCCGAACCCGTAATGTGTGAATAATAACACATTCTTATTACGAGTACAATGACGTGATTCAAATCTAATTCCCAATAACTGTGATGTGATGAGTCAGTGCAAAATACAGTAATAGACTGACCGAAACAGGAAATTCTGCCGATACCGAACCTTCGGTTTGGGTCTCAGTTTCAGCCGAACCCAAACCATAACTTATGAAATGTGTGAATAGTTAACAAATTCTTTATTATTATATACTAAAATCTACTACTTTTGGGTAAATCATGTTAGTAAAGAAATCAATAAAGTCAACACTTTCATAAAAAAGGACACCCGTCTTCTAGACTATCTACTAGACTGGCATAGCCCGGTCTAGTAGACGGGTGTATTCTTTTTATAGATAGCTATTGACGTGTATATTTTTCACACGGTAGTTTCGGCGAGGCCTAAGGTTCCGCCGATTTTATGCCGAAATCGAAACTAGAAACCGAAACTATATTTTTCTACCGGAACCAAAACCGAACCTTCGGTACGTCTCTAGTACTAATATTCACGTGAGTATGATAAATAAATAAATATATACGGACAAATCACACAGATTGAGCTAGCCCCAAAGTAAGTTCGAGACTTGTGTTATGGGATACTAACTCAACGATACTATATTTTATAACAAATACATATATAGATACACATCCAAGACCCAGGCCAATCTGAAAAAGATCATTTTCCATCTTGGCCTGGCCGGGGATCGAACCCGGTCACTCCGTGTCGCAGGCTGGCGTGTTGACCGCTGCGCCACGGAGCTAGTCAATAAATGATAAATATAATCAAAGATAAACTAAGTAAATCTAAATCACAAGTTACCTACATTTTAGATTGTTAGTATGAGTTGCACAATTCTTTAAAGAACTGCAGTTTTTGCTACAAAGGTGCGAGCCGAAACGAGGTGTCTGTACGAAGATGGTTTAGACCCTTCTTCTTTTTAAGAGTGTGATATGTTATGTGGTATGAGTTCCGTCGAATATTCTAAGCTTCATTGGAAAATAAGAATTTAATCATATATGTTTATTTTTAAAAAAAGCATTAGTATACCGATTATAATGGACGAAATAAAGGCCGTATTCCTAACTTTAAAAGGTCACAACGCAACAAAAACATGAATTAACTAATTAACCGTTACCGCAACTGTTTAAGTTACTTATCTGTTCTGGTTAAAACTTTCTACATATTTACCACCGAAGTTATGTCTGGCGCTGCATCTGATTCATGTGAAAGCAAGAAGAGATTGGATTTAAGAACCTATAACAGAAATATTACAAAGAATCTCCGGTCCACACAAACATGGATTTTGTCTACAACAAATCGTTTCTAAATGCAAGACACCAAATAGAACAATACAGCAATTTCTAAAACGTAACGAACAGTTCGCTTGAACGCACACGATTAGGTAATTTACAGTATAAACTCGTAGTCATTCATCCTGCAGCTCTTCCGCGATTCTTCGTGAAAGTGCCTCATTCATCATCTTCATTAGATTTTGGTATTGTTATCATTGTCGTAATTCGGAATAAGGCGGTTCTTGAAGATTCGCATAGAGATGAAATAGGTATATTTGGAATACACTTAAAGCAACTAAGAATTTCATAAACACAGCACAATTTGTTTTTAGAACTTATTACCAACTAGCTTTCGCCCGCGGCTCTGCCCGCGTCAATGTCGATCCCTCGGGAATAGTACTTTTTCCCGGGATAAAAAGTAGCCTATGTCCTTCTCCGCACTCCAGAGAACTTGTATGCAAAATTTCATGATGATCGTTTTAGTAGTTACGGCGTGAAAGCGTAACAAACAAATAAACAAACAAACAAACTCACTTTCGCATTTATAATATTAGTAAGGATAAATGTCTTTTGAAACAAGCTTAGTGTACGTTATAGTAAGTTTCTTCTCAATATCTTAAGTAACATTACAACTTGTCCAGAAAGAGAGCGAATAAGTAGAACGCGTGAATCGCTTCAAGATTAAATGATATTATATTATATTTTCAAAGTTTAGTTTTACATATCTATATGTCGAAATATTTTTTATTGTGAAATCTATAATTCTGGTCATGAACTTAATGTTTCAAACAAAAGCTTTAGATCAGAAAAGAGATAGCTATTATAAATGAACAAAATCTTTGTTGTATGTATATTTTTAAGGAACGGACTTAGATCCCAGGAATTAGTGGACATAAATAAATATACACGGGATAAAGTATTCGAATGTTGTGGAACTAGACTTCTTGATTTAAACATTATAATTTTTTGTGTTTATAGAACACCTGATTCAGATGCGTTTTTGTTTTTGTCAATTTTAAATGAACTATTGCATAATTTCACTAAAAAAACTAATTCACGCATAATAGTGGCAGGTGACATAAATATAAACACTTTGAAATCATCGACTAAGCGAAATTATTTATTTGATATTGTTAATAACTACGGATTTACAATTCACATTAAAGAGCCGACGCGACAAAACAATTGTATTGACCATATAATTAGTAACATTGAAGATGCTACTGCAACACTGCTTCACCTTCAACTGTCAGATCATAACACGGCGCAAATGTTGACTATTCCAATTAAAGGTAATACGTATAAACGGACTCAGTTATTTAAGTTTGTAAGAAATTATAGCTTGGAAAATTTAAATCGTTTTAAAAATATTTTAAGTAACTTATCTTTCACTGACATACTATCTGAACCAGATCTAAATAAAGCTATGCAGTCTTTTTATAGTTTATTTAAATGTTTCTACGACCTATGTTTTCCTGTCAATAGGAGTAAAGTTACAAATCAATACAGTAGGCCTAAGTGGATCACTAAAGGTATATTAAAAAGTTGTGGAACTAAAAGAAGACTACGATATCAATATTATGCAAGAAAGTCAACCATTAACAAAAATCTGTATAGAAAGTATTCAAAATATTTACGTCAATGCCTGCATGCGTCTCAAAAAATTCATAATGACAAATTAATAACAAATGCAAAAAACAAAGGTAAAGTAACATGGGACTTAATTAAAAATAAGGCTGGAGGTTGTAATACGGACGATTTGATCAATGAAATACTATTAGATGATAAGAAATTAACTGACCCTTCCATTATAGCTGACGAATTTAACAATTACCTCATAAATAAAAAAGTAGATAAATGTGTAAATACAAACAAGAGAGTAATACAAAATTCGATTTTCATTGAGCCTTTTACTATTGATGAAATAAAAACATTAGTTCGTTCATTAAAAAATACCAGTGCAACAGGATATGATCATATCAATACCAAAACCATCAAGCATTGTATCGATGAAATTATTGTACCGCTTACTTATCTGGTAAACCTTTCTTTTGAATCTGGTACATTTCCTGAGTTGCTTAAGTCATCAGTTGTAAGTCCATTACATAAGAAAGGCCCAAAGACTAATATGGACAATTTTAGACCGATTGCTTTGCCTACAGTGTTTTCTAAAGTATTTGAAATGGCTATGAAAATCCGTTTGCTACAGTTTTGCTCTAAATACAACCTCATCCGAAATGAACAATTTGGTTTCCAAAGTGGAAAATCCACTTCTCTCGCTATATATCATCTTGTTCGGGCCGTGATGAATAATATCAATAGTAAAATACCAACTACCGTCGTATTTTTTGATATGAAGAGTGCATTTGACTTTGTGTCCCATGAAGTACTGCTCAAAAAATTATATAATTTTGGAATTAGAGGATTGGCATATGAATGGATGAAAACTTACCTCATTGACAGAAAACAAGCAGTTGAAATAAAGAATGTAGATAAACATGACAATATAGTTACATATAGATCAGAATTTAGAGTCAATCCATGTGGAGTTCCTCAAGGAAGTGTTTTGGGGCCATTTTTATTCATACTATATATTAATGACCTCCCGGAAGTAATTACACATAAATGTATAATGTTTGCTGATGACATTTCTGTAATAATACCTTGTTCTAATACAGACATTTTGAATTATGAATCGGACATAAACACAACTATTATATCTATAATTAATTGGCTTAAATATAATAATTTAACTGTTAATATTAATAAGACGAAATATATACAATTTGGTTCTTGCAGGCAAAATAAATTTCAATTAAGTATTAATTATAATGACGACAATATTGATGAAGTAACCTCGACAAAATTCCTAGGTGTCACTGTTGACGAAAATTTGAATTGGAAGGAGCATATTAAGCATTTATGTGACAAATTGAATAAATATGTGTTCGTCTTAAGAAGGCTGCGAAATACATCTGCAATGACGACTTTGTTAGCAGCGTATTACGGTTACGTTGCATCAAATCTTAATTATGGACTAATTATCTGGGGTAACTCTGTAGATGCGAAGAAACTGTTTGTTGTACAAAAAAAATGTGTACGTGCCATGTGTGGTAAAGCACCACAAACGCCATGTAGACCTTTGTTTAAAAGTTTGGGTATTTTGCCTCTGCCATGCCTGTACATCCTAGAAATTTCCTGTTTTGTTAAATTTAACATTCACCTTTTCAGTAAGGCAACAGAAGGAAATTCTAGAAGTAGAAGAGACCCTCACAGACTTGTGCATATTAACAATCCAAAATTGACTCTTTACTTAAGACAGTGCAATTTTATGTGTGTAAAAATTTATAATAATATTCCAATTGACATTAAATCATTACCGAACAATTTATTTAAACGTAGACTTACAAAATGGCTAAAAGATAAAAATTATTATTCAGTCCAGGAATTATTTAATTAAATTTTTTTTTTTTTTTTTTTTTTTAATATTATGTAAAATTTAAATTATATTTAAATATTTTTGACATATTGACATTTTGTATATTTAATTGTGTAAATCATTTTAATTATTTTAATATATTTGCATGCCTGAATTGGTAAAATATGTGCGCTACTAATAAGTATACTAACACCTTTTATACCATATTTTATGCAAATAAAGATTCTGATTCTGATTCTGATTCTGAATAGTGAATGAACTACATATTCTCATAAATAGTAACGCTCGGCAGCATCCCAAATTGCGACGTTCACAATTTTGCAAGCCTCACTAATATAAAGAATGTCTATTTTTGAATTACTTCACTGAAACGTACGATTTTTTTAATATCAAAATCGCTCGTTTAGAAAAGCCGTTAAATATAGCAATTTAGTACTAATGATGTTGCAATAAATGCCGTCTACAACTTCGTAGCTATCTCTTTTTACAAACAATTAAATAATCCGACAGACTAATTAAAATGAGGGATTTCTGTGAGAAATTATCTGGAATGTAGGTACTAATTAATTAAAGAGATGAGTCACGTCATCCCGTCACATTTTGCTTGACCCTCGAGTTATTGCCACAACTGGTATTACACGGAATGACATTGTGACACAGATTTTAACAAAAAATCGTCTGCCTCAAAAGTATGGATTAATGCAACAAAACAGCGCATTTATGAATTAATTGTAGAATCTATTCAAATCAAATGCACAGTACATAAAGTAGTCAACATGTCTGAATAATTAATTATGTATGATCTACATATCCATTTACGCCATCGACTAATATAGTCGCACAGCTGCATCGAATGTGATAAGAATAAACAATGTCAACGCAACGAGATATTGGAGAAAAACAGTTTCTACATACAACGCATAAGCCTGGTGACTCAGTAAATAAGCAACGTGCTATTTACCACCGTTCTTTCTCTTATCGAATAAGTGTTAGTGGCCAGCACTGGCGTCAGATTTTTCAAGCTTCCTAACGACATCTGATATAGCTTCACGCCTGCCATGACGGTGAATGATGATAACAGGGACCAATGGCTAAACATGTCTACCTAAGCAAGGAAATATTTTAACGCCGCTTGTTGGTCATCCTGAATGGATGAAAATGTGAACCAAGACTGGGGTTACTTAATGCACCATATAGGCCATTGAGGCCCCCACTGACTAAACAGTTACTATCAACATGAAAACAGGAGTCAAAACACAAAAAGAAACAGTATCTTGCCACATCTTGATATAACAAGGACAAGGACTTTGTCTACTTTTCTGAAAGGGGTAAAGAAAATATTGTAGGTATATTTGCAGTTTCAAACAAAAGGTATTATTGTTTCGGAAATTAGATTATTGATATTATCGGTCGCTGCCTGACTAGAGATTAGCAATCCGTTGACTACACATTTGTTTGGGAACATGGAAAACTCATGTAGAAAACTTAAAATTCACAAATTTTACTCGACATCTGGGCTTATTGTTTATTGTTGACAACTCTGAACAATATTCGTCAAATAACAAAATAAGAAATCGTAGCTCTGTTCAGTCGCTCAAAAGTACGCCGAACAGAAATCGAAATGTTTGCTTAGTGCCACTCAATGGATAGAAGTTTCATCGAGATTTCGAAGTGATTTTCCCGACTTGTACCAAAATTGTAATCGGAAGCGAAAAAAGCTGTGATTAACACTAGTTTCGCAAGCAGTGGTACTGGCAAATATTCGTTACCAAATACGATTGATTTAATTCATCTAGTTTGTATTGTTGTGGTGATTCAATATAAAGCAGATAAGACCAAGCACGATAACGATATTTTAAAATAAGTATTTTTGAACGATAACGATACTCATTATCTTCGATCAATCGAAGCTCATTATACAGACTAATGTAGATCTACGTGCGTAAATTCGTCGATTTATATTCTAAAGAACAGAATTCTCCTAAATGTTTAAAGAGTTTTAGCGACATGAGTAATTGCTACAATACAGCAATACGATAAATACAAAATGATCAAAACCAATGACCACAAGTCACGACAACAAAATGCCACATGTATCCTATTAATTTAGAACATAAATCAGTGTTGATTACTTAGGTCGGGATATGACTCAGAGTGACATAATTTTATATCACAAATACATTAAAAGTTGGATGTTGGTATAACGAACCGTCCGCATACAATATAAAATTATTAACGTATTACGTAAACTATAAAAGTCAGTTGCGTGATTTAAAAAGATTATGAAATTGTATGAATTTTCCGGTAATTACTGTTAAGTTAATTGAAATTAATATTAAAGTGGCCGAATGATCTGGAAACAACAGTCTTATCAAAATACTTACTGTGTGCTCTGAGGGATACATAAACAAAATCTTTATCAATTTTTTTTCGTATAAAGCAAGCAACAACTGACAAAAGTTCGCTATTTCATTGAATTAGATGCCTACTCCTGGGTAGAATCCGTATACTTAAACTGGATCTGTTGTTAAAGGCTTTATGTTAACTGTCAGTAAATTACCAATCACACAAACTTGAGTGTACAGTCAGCCAACGAGATACCAGAATCCGCCATCTACCTATATCTCGAACTTTCTCTTAAACTAAAAATAATATTAACATGAAAATATATATTCAGAAAGATTTTAATTAAGACTTTCTGAATATACATTTTCATGTTAATATTACTTTTAGTTAAAGAGATTATTTAAGATATAGGTAGATGACGGGGTCAGGTATTTCGTTGGCTGACTGTACACAAACTGAGCCTAATAATGGGAAGCTACCCTATTAATAATAATATATAATAAATATATACGGACAAATCACACAGATTGAGCTAGCCCCAAGGTAAGTTCGAGACTTGTGTTATGGGATACTAACTCAACGATACTATATTTTATAACAAATACATAAATATAGATAAACATCCAAGACACAGGCCAATCTGAAAAAGATCATTTTTCATCTTGACCTGGCCGGGGATCGAACCCGGGCACCCCGTGTCGCAGGCTGGCGTGTTAACCACTGCGCCACGGAGCTGTCAGAGCTGATACTTTAAACCAAATCGATATGCGGGTTTCTAAGTCTTCACCGTGAAAGCCAATTTACGAGTGGATATAAGCCTTAAAAGACAGAACAATTTGCGTATCGCGTCACCGCATATGATATGACTGACAAAACACTTGTGGCTACCGTGAAATAAACTGTTATTATTGTTAGAGGTGCCAATTCGACACTTTGGGAGATATTTATTTAGCATTTAGCAAAATCTACAAATATACCACATATTATACACAATTTAGTTGGTTCAGAATTCCAAACGCTCGCTTGTCCTTGGTACTTTGGTTGCGTGTCGTGGATGTATGTAGAAAAAAACCTGCGACGGTTGTTTCTAGTTTATTATTGAAACGCTCCTACTTTTCATGTTACAAAGTTGTCAGCTACAAATATTAAACTGTACATGAAATGAAAAATTGCAGAAAGGGGAAAGCCCAATATTGGGAGTAAAACGCTCGTAAATATGAAGTGAAAGTTACCAGACAGTCTAGCGGCTTCTAACAGGAACTGAATGGCATCTCACCACCAGGCCAGGACCTAAGGGGTACGACAGGGTAGAAACATAATTGATAAAAAACCGACTATTCCGCTCAACCACCAAGCGGGGCGTAACCTAACAATAGATAATTGTGTCTGCGTTTCTCGCGATTGTTGAGTTAACCAAGTTACTAAGACGATTTTGACTATTCCATTCCAAATAAAAAAAGGGGCTTTGTCGTATCAATTCAGAAATAATGGAGTTATGAGGTAACGATATATAAAAAAGAGATACTGACGAATTTAGAGCCTCATCCTTTTTTTAAGTTGGTCAAAAAGGAAGACACTTTGTTTAGGGATGGCCTCAAAGTAACAAGACGTTGGACTATCCTAAGTAAAAGTTAAATGAATGCGCCATTTTCTATCACAGTTTTTGTTTTTGCTTCCTATGGCTAGTTTACGAAGGTGAACTTCATAATTGACCACACCACAAGTACCAACCTTTTGTTATTGGTATGCTCCAATAGGAAGTGAAGGCGATGCATTCTACTCCGTGCTAGAGCAGGATACATGTTTAAGATAAGGTTGCCAGGCGTCCGGATAAAGCCGGACATAGTTAGGCTTTTTGGTTAGGTACCTATGCGGCCAAATTAGTTGGAGTCCGTCCGGCCTGTCCGGCTTTTTTTTAGCGACGTAGTAAGAGAGGCGCCAACATTACCCAAATGTTCGCCCGATCTTGCGTGCGTATCCGTGTTTTGTACCCAAATGTCCGGCCAGACTTGCGGATCTGTCCGGCTTTTAGGTTAGACGACCTGGCAACCCTAGTTATAGGTCACCGGAACCAAAGTTTTGGCTGGGTAATCCAGCCAATCACATAAAGAGCAACAGAAAACAAACAAAGTGTAGGAAGGTTTCAACCATAGCAAACCATTGTACTCAAACATTCAACAAAGAACATCAAACAAACCCAAGGTATATATTATTCAAATAACCTTAATACGCAATATATAAACATTGGTAATAATTTGTCGACGGTATCAATAAAATTTTCCGTATACGCTAGAACTTACACAAAATATACAATACATAAAGTAGGGTATGATAAAATCACAAAGCGATGTTTTGATGTCTGGAATATTACGTGCCGTATAAATTTAGTCTTCAATAAACAAATCACATCATGTACGGGAATAGAACGATAGGTTTTTCCTAAACGGAACGGAAGATTACTTTTTGTTGGTGAGAAAATAATATTATTTTAATTATTGCCAAATCTCGCTTATATTGATTACACTCATGATTTGGAATCGTCTACTAGTTTCGGTATGTTGGCCATGGGCCGTCTCCGTAAAAGACCAAGACTAGTCGGCGTTTCTTACTCAATTAATTTAAATTCAACCATGACTTTCACACGCAATTTTTAATGTTAACTTTCAATTTTTTTTGTTTATAAAGTTCACCAGTTGTGTATTTATTCCGAGAATATAATTTATTTGATATGATAATCGTCTACGATGACTCATTGGTTAATAGCTGCCTGAAAACACAGGAAAATGATAATTCAATACACTTTCCTGTGATATGTAGTTTAACGTTCTAAGTAATGTCGTAAATTGTAAGTTGACGTCGTTGACGGGACTTGGAGAATATGCGCTGTGCAGTTTGTTTGTTGCCACTTCTTACGCGCTCCGATTTGGAAGCGGCACTAAATTTAGCTATAAGTAAATTAACGTCAACAATATTTTGTTGTATTGTAAAATAAATGTTAACGTTCACCAAAGTAATGAATAAATGATAGGTATTTGACTTATGTATGTATTCAAGAGAAAGGAACGTGAAAGCTCCTCTGGTGTTGCAGATGTCCATGGGCGACGGTGACCACTTTCCATCAGGTGGCTCGTCTGCTCGTTTGCCGTCGGATATACATAAAAAAAATAATAAAAGCCAAAAAAGTCCGTCAGTAAGGATGCTTTACTAAGCTTTGACGTAAAAGAAAAATCCAGAAGCTAGAAAAAGTCAAGCGAAATGTATTAAAAATGGTTTTAGTTTTTTAAATATATTTTCTCAGCTAACATTATCGGTTTCTTATGGGCCTTTAATCATAAATATATTCAGGTTCATAATAACACGGTATTATATTTATTACGTCAATTCGTTCCAGTAAAGAGTTGCGACTAGTTATTGAAAAAAAAATGAGATCAATCCACGACGATGATACTCGTGACCACTCGATCCACTAGTGTATGTAAAGAGATACTATAAAAAATATTCAATACGAACGTAAAATTCCAATCACCGATATACATATATAGTTACCAATTTATAAAAATATTGCATTCGTTATTTACACTATAAAATCTATATTTTTATGCCCATAGCCGTTATCAAAGGGACTGTGACGCTGTAGATAGCTGCCGATCGCCGCCGCATATCTCGCGATAGACACCTTCAATTCGTGGTACTACTGTCAATAAGTACCTAATTACATAGATCGATAGCTGATTTGCTAATTGCTTAGATATTTATTGGGTCCGGACTGTAGGACTGGATCGTCGTAGGGGACGATGCCCCATAGTCCGGGGTCGTAGGGGTCGTGCTCGGGGTAGAGTCTATCGGCTTGTTAAGTACCGGGGCGACGTACGCCGGAAACTGAACGCTAGGTACCTCCTGCAGGGGCGCAGGAGGAGTGCAGCTCGGGAACGGACTCAGAAGCAAAAAGGTCGCAAATGCAACAATAGACGCCATTATTAAAATGATAGTCCGGGCTTCGAAACCTGCTCGCAAACCAGCCCACGCAGCCATGTTGATCAACAAAAGCACTACAGACACGCGGATCAGCCTAACCGCAGTCGAGTGTATCCTGCCGCCACCGACTCCGCTCATATCGCACGGTCCATAAGCAAAGTACAGATTATGCTTGTCTCCTATGTGCTTCAGGAGAAGATAGATCAATCCGAAAGGAGCTATCAGCGGACACGCGAGGCTGTAAACCATAGATATAGAGAAAATAGCGATGCTCCACGCGTAGTGCACTCCAAACGGAAACTCGTAAAGAATGGCACGCTTTACGTAACTCTTTTCCGCTTTCGACTTCGACTGCAACAGGTACCACACGTAGAGGAACAACTCGGGGAATCTGATCAATTCTAGAGAAGTACCGATAAGGCCTGAAGTTATTACGTAATTGACGAAGAATGCGCCCTTATCAGGTAGGAATACACAGTCCCAACGCATCGTGTCATTCTCATGATGCCAAGTCCAGCGCACAAAGGAATCTGCGCTCGCCAGACCTAACGACGGCAGAATAAGAGTCATGAGGAGCAGGAACGAAACAGTTTTAGTCATAATTGAATAGTTCTGATGAGACTTGGTCCAATGAGAGAGGAATTTATCAGAGAAGGCCACAATCGCTGGCATAATGGCTGCCATGGTCCACAGCAGTAGTGTTGGAAGAAAATCAAATATGACAGTACTTATTCTACTCATGTGTTCAGGCTTTGCAACCAATGTGTTGAAAAGATTCACAATAATCGCAGGCGTTGTTAGGAAGAACAGAACAAGGAATAGAAATAAGTTTACAAAGAAAGCTTTTATGTACCACACACCAGGCTGAACACTTAGATTCTCCCAAATAATGTCAGCTGGGTTCGTAGCATGGGATAAGACCCAGCCGCGATGCAAGCTGAAATTATTGATAACATGTTCGGCAAGCTGATAAGATGGCAATGTCAAAAAGGCAATACCTAGAGGGTCATTCAGTACAATTGCACGGCATCGTTTAGCTTCATCCTTGAGTCTCTTCTCTTCATTGGTATAGAACTCCAAGGCATCCACTTCAGGTGCACACCATTTAGGCCGAACCGTAATACGTTTCCCAGTCTTACGGAAATATGTGTCCGTGTACAGAAGTGCTTCACTTACCATCTCCTTTTTCTCGAGGACCTCGTTCAGTTTGTTAATGTTGAAGGCTAAACGTAGATCCAATATTTGTATGTGAGGGAAGTTATGAGCAAAGTAGGCTCTAATTGTAGATTCATTTCTGTCTGCCCGTGATATGTTTGTGATCATGATGGTGCCGGTCATAGAAGTAGGCACAGGTTTCCGTCCAGTGCATCTCCTCATGATCAAAATGGATAAAGGCAGGAAAGAGATACTTAACAGGGTATGTACCCATAGCCAGTAAGATCTCCCGTTCAAGTTAGATAGTGTTGTTCTTGCTATGGTGCTGTTGTCATCTCTCCAGACGTCGCCACTGAAGTTGATTGGTAAAATAACTCCAATGGAAGTTAATGTGATGATAAACATGAGTGTTATAGCATGTCTTTGGAAGGATAAGTAGTGCACCGCATCAGGACCACACTTGACCAGGATCTGTTCGCGGGAGAGGCGGAACACTGCGGGCAGCCAAGTGAAAAAGCCTTCATCGATGTTGACCGACTCGTCGACGCTCCTCCTGTTGACGAGGCCTTCGTTGTCTCCAGTGCGATAAAATAGATTGGTCCACCTACTCTTCGACCTTTGCACCAAGGCCATCCTTCCATAATTCCACGCCGTCCGCCGCAACACACAAAATAATAGAATCAAACAAGCCCATGATATCAAGTTAAGGATCAATGTTTGAGGTATAGCATTGTAAACAGGCGTTATGATTACGCTCTGCGAGGTATTCCATAGCATACAGCCCTCATCTGCAGACGAATTAGCGTATGTTACGCCTGAAGCCGTAGAATCCGCGAAGATACTCATTTTCGTTGATGTCGCAACACAATCTCTTGGCCACGAAAATTATCACTCACATAATTAACATCACAATAGTAAAGAGATTAGTTTTTACTACAAAATCTTAGCGTTTGACAATCGCAACTGTGGTGAAATTGTTTAAAAACTCAGGAACTATAACCAGCTGTCGTCGAAATTAGTTTCACGATATTTTGTTGCATGATTCAATCCAATCGACTATAATCACAAAAGAATTTTGACAGCGTTGTTTGACGGCTAACGACTACAGATGATAAAAAATAAATCACCGTAATTGGATTTTTGGGATGTTTAAAGGACTCCCTGAGACTGTCAATCGTGGTTGTCAATGTTTACGTTACGAGCTTGTCTTGTCTGTCATGCAATATTGAAGCTTTAATGGCGAGTATTCAAAAAACAGAAAATGACAATCGTTCAAAGAGCGTCAATAAAATATGATATCTGTTTTATATAAAGACACCTGGATAATATATCAAGAAAATATATCTCTTCTTTCTGAGAGATAGAATAAGGGTTGACAACTTTCTACAAACCGTATTTATGCAATCGAAAGTATCTTATATGTAAATACTTCCAGAATTTTTAATTTTCTTTTTATTCAAAATTTTTTTTTTTATTATTTTTTGAATAAAATTCCAATTGTAGGATTTATATACAATATTCCCAAACTTCATCACATAAAAATGACAATGTCATTGTCAATATGTCAAAAAATAATGACGTTGACTGCCATTACTGCCAAGTCTTATGAGTTGCCAGGTTGGGGAATTCCCCGAAATTTAGAAGTATACATGTGGTGTGGTGTGGTACTATTCTTGAAAGAGTGACACTCGTCTTCAAGCGATTTTTGCACGGAAAAATCGCTCGTTCACGAACGGCATCATTTCAAAAATGCACTCCTGGGCTGTTTTTTGTGTTGGTTGATTGATACTGCTTATGCGCTTATTACACTATCCAATTTTTAGGAAATCTTATTAGGAAATTGGAAGATGTAATCGCTGTTAAAGTAGATTGGATCCGATTTAATCGAAATCAGAGCTCTGTTTCCTAAATTGACTACGACTTAGGACAGTGTAATCGCAACGCTACAATTTAGGACGACTATTTGCCGGCCCGCGCTTGGTCGAAGTGGACGTATCGGCAATGGCGACTGTTTCGGAAGCGGCAGCATTGCCCACCGAAAAAGAAGTGTTGTTACAGATGATAGAAATGTATAGGGCAATGCCCTATCTTTATAATAAAAAACCGGCCAAGTGCGAGACGGACTCGCGCACGAAGGGTTCCGTACCGATATCTATAAAAACTGCAAAAAATCATGTCTGTTGCATGGGAGCCCCCCTTTAATATTAGTTTTATTTTTATTAAATTATTTATTTAATTAAATATCCTGTGAATATTTCAAGCGTGTACCTGTTGCCGTTATCAACATCGAGCAAAAACAAGCAAGAAAAACATGTTTGTTGTATAGGACCCCCCTTCAATATTTATTTTATTCTAATTTTTAGTATTTGTTGTTATAGCGGCAACAGAAATACATCAGCTGTGAAATTTCAACTGTCTAACTATTACGGTTCATGAGATACAGCCTGGTGACAGACGGACAGACAGACAGATAGACAGACGGACAGCAGACCGATATTAATAGGGTCCCGTTTTAACCCTTTGAGTACGGAACCCTAAAAATGACAAAACCTTTTTTAATAAGGCTCAATTATTTTTCTTAATGATAAATTTTCTTAACCCAGCATTTTCTCTTTTTCCTTTTTTTTATATCTATTGTTCCCACTGCTACGGCTAAGGCAAGCCCTACTTATTTTCTGTTGCTTTGATAAATACGGCGCCATACATACTCTTTCAAATCTGTAATTGATAGGGACGTGCAACTCCAGCGCAATCGGTCGATGGACTGTGCGTTGTCCCGATTAAGAAAACAATTTAGTGTAGTGTGATCACTAGCTTCCAATTTAGGTTCCTAATTAGATTTTCTACAAATTGGATAGTGTAATAACCGCTTTAGCTTATAATGTTGTAAAATACTTAGGCTTCCTTGGTAGGATAACTAAGGATTTTAAGAATATTAAAAGCCTTATTCTTCTGTATAATTCTCTTGTGAGAAGTAATTTGGAGTATGGCTCTGTTATTTGGTCGCCTTTTTACGCAAACCATACCGAACATATCGAAAGTGTTCAAAAAAAATTCCTTCGTCTGCTTTGCTATAGACTTAAACCCGGCCGTAATCGATCTACATACCATGAAAAACTTAGATCTTTTCATATATCTGACCTTAATACCCGCCGCCACCAACAAGATCTTATAACCTTATTTAAATTACTTCATTCTATCATTGATTCGCCAATATTGCTCTCTCAATTGAATATTAATATTAGATATAATCCCCGTCGTACCCTACCTATCTTTGTACTGCCTGTGTATAAGAAAAACATATCGTTTTCGAACCCATTAGCAAGAATGTGCCGGAAATACAATGAGATATCCTACAGTGAAGACATTGATATATTTAATTGCCGATTCAGTAAATTCAAAAAAGTTACACTCAAAATTCTCAGCGCCACATCCAGTACATAGTCTGGCAGAATTGAATTGTTTTGTGTAATAATAGAATTATTTTGTTATTGCAGAGTTTTCTCTATTATGTATCTTTATATTATAATTAGCTAAAGCAATTGTGCATACACGCTTAGGATGCTAAGTTGGAACATTATTAGTTATTAAGAAACCGTGTAATATTATTACTTAGTGTCTGTTGTGTTGCCTAATAAATAAATAAATAAAATGTTTTTTTTTATTTTATTAATAAATTACCTCTACTTGCGTTGTAAACTCAGTCGACTATAAACTCGATTGATCGTCTCGACTTTTATTTTACAGGTGACTTTTTTTTAAATTGAATGTTTCGTTTTACAAAAGTAATTTATTTTTGCAACAACCTACATGACATTCAAATTAAAGATTGTAAAATGGAATGTAACTGAAGTGAATTGAATTTTCAATGGTGAATTTTTATTGGTTTCAGGAAACTTTCAGTTTAATATTATTACCTAATTAAAGTTATTATTTTAAGTGTTGTTTCATGAAGTTTAAACTAATTATTATCGAGTGAGAGATGGTGGAATTTGACTGGAGTAATTATTTGGAAGCAAATAAAAGCGTTGCAGTTCCAGAAGAATTGTTTGCTCATGTAAGATATTGAACTTGCAAACTAAAATAATTATTTATCCCGTTTTATTAAACTGGATATTTCAGAAATTTACTTTTAGATGAAGTGATATTATTTTTATTATTAACTATCAATTATAAATGATAAGGACCTAAAACTATTCTGTATATACACTTCCAAAACTCTATTCAGACATCGCGTATGGTCTTTATATTATATAAAATGCCCGAATGTTTACTTTTATTATATTACTTTACGTCATTTTAAATTTATTTAAGTATTATATTTATTAAATTAAAATGCCAGTTGTAATTAGCTAAGCTGTTGATTTTTAAATTTACCATCTGGAGTCATCATTTTCATGAAATGCCTACTTAAATTTTGTACATGCTATTTTACTATACTAAATAAAAAGAGGGGAGCACTTTGCCAGCAGTGAGACAGCATAAGCTAATAAACAAAATAATAATAATGGTCTACTGTGGTATGATTTCATATTTGACACTTATCCTTAAGACTGGTATTACAATACTGATATTTATTCATAAGACTGGTATTTCCAGTGCATATCCAAAACAGATTATAATAAAATTAAAAATCTTCAAAAATTTACTTGAACGTGTTTACTAGGGCCTGGGTTTAGTAAATATCTACATTCATTATTATTTAATTGCCAGAATGAGCAGAAAAAGTTAAAATAATAAGAAAAAATTAAACTGAATAAATTTTCCTAGTGACTGATATATAATTAACACACTATCTTGAAAAACTGAACCGATTTTGATGAAACTTGCATTGTTACCTAAGTTGGACCAAACATTTATTAACTATTAAAAATGTTTCATACTAACTTATAGTTTCTGAGATATGTGCCGGAAAAATAATATACAGAAACTTATGATAGAAGCTGATATAGACTAAAATTAAAAAGCCATGTTATTCTGACAATATTAAATTGATGACATAGCACAATAAATGTCTATTTATGAATGAAACTTGAAGTAGGAAATACATGTAGAGAGTTGACATACAGAACTGATCCCAAATATGAAAAAAAGCGAGGAAGAAGAACCCACACAAACAATAGGCTAGTTTCCTAAAAAAAAATAATTAGTCCGTCAGATAGATATTCAAAAAATATTGGACACATTTTTTCTTTTGTTGATTAAACAAAAAATTATAAAGATATAGCCCTTTGAAGTTCCGTGTGATGTCATAGTTTGCTACAATTTTTAGCAAACTTTGACGTCACGAGCCCCCACTCCTGAACTTTGACGTGCTATAACTTTATAATTTATTGTTTATTTGACAAAAGAAAAAATACGTGTCCAATATTTTTTGATTATCTAACTGACGGACTAACTGTTATGTTATTATTACGACCCAGGAAACTAGCCTATTATCTCAAACAATGATATATTATATATATATAACATTTTTATATTGTATAAAAAAAAGTTAAAAACATTTTTTGTATGCAGCAGTATAATGTACTCTTTATTAACATATGGTGACATCAAACATAGCCTGCCTTTTTCTCCTGACTGAGACACTCTTAGTAGTCTCACTTGGTCACTTGATTGACCCATAGACCTGTAAATATTTTGTGCTTGCAAAAGATTTGTGTCTTCAGCAAGGAACATGCAAAGCTCAATTAATTTCACTTGTCATTCTTCATAATTTTGTTTAACTGTGTGCTATTTGAATCAGTGGCACAATCGATGTCTTCTTGAAAGGCCAGCAAGGATCTTGTAACACACCAGGTTTTGCAGTTGTCCATGAGCAGCGGTGATCACTTACATCAGGTGACCCTGCTTGATAGTTTGCAGTCCCAAGGCATAAAAAAAAAATTTTTACAACATTGATAAAAGCTTTTTCTCATAAGGAGGAAAACTTGTTACATCTTGCAGGAATGTGGCCACTATACTGCCCTGCGGGACAAATTATTAGCACCCACCTATATAGAATGGATTGCTGAATGTAGCATTCATTTGTTAAATAAATATAAAATATAATATAAATATATACGGACAAATCATACAGATCGAGCTAGCCCCAAAGTAAGTTTGAGACTTGTGTTATGGGATACTAACTCAACGATACTATATTTAGCTAGTCAAGAGCTAGTTGTTGAATGTGACAATGGACTGCCCATTATCCATTGACTAGCTCCGTGGCGCAGCGGTCAACACGCCAGCCTGCGACACGGAGTGACCGGGTTCAATCCCCAGCCAGGTCAAGATGGAAAATGATCTTTTTCAGATTGGCCTGGGTCTTGGATGTGTATCTATATATGTATTTGTTATAAAATATAGTATCGTTGAGATAGTATCCCATAACACAAGTCTCGAACTTACTTTGGGGCTAGCTCTTTCTGTGTGATTTGTACGTATATATTTATTTATTTATATTTATTATTATTATTTATTATCACATTCAGCAATATCAGTATATCTCTTATGGAAGTTTATAATGATATATAAATTTTATATTAGAGGTCCCCCAAGAGGCTGGCATAGTCACACCAAGTGTAAAGAAGCCTCGAAAAATATTTGATTAAAAAAAATGGTTAGTTTAATTTTATTAATCGATAAATATTGAAACAGGTTGAAGCAAGCCTCAACAATGGCATCAAGCAAGGCATGTTGCTTGAAGTGTGCCACAAGAGCAACCCAGACATCTACTGGATCGCCAAGATCACCATGGTCTGCGGGCACCTCCTGCGAATCAAATTCATTGGAGCCGATGAGGACTTCTGGTGCGACATATCTGACACTAAAGTTCATCCTCTAGGCTGGTGTGGGAAGTATGATGAGCTGATAGAACCACCGGACGACATCAATGAGAGATATGGGGATTCAATCATAGAGATTATGAAGAAGGTGCTGATGGGAGGGCAATCAGTGTGCATTGAAGCCCTGAACAATAAAGGCTACTCTCCAATAGACAGGATCAAAACAGGGATGAAGGTGGAAGTTCAGAATATTATTGATCCTTACAGATACTGGATTGCAACAGTAAGTTTTTAAAATTTCTCTTTAACTATAGTGTTTCTAGTGCTAGGATTTTATTGTCAACAAATACTAGTCAGGACATCATCTCAGATTACAAAATTCTTTTTCTCTCAGCTAATCTTCTCTCTCTCTCTCTCTCTCTCTCTCTCTCTTGTAAGTTATATTTAAATAGTTCTAATTGAATAAAATTACCAACAATGTTTTGCCTTAATGTACAATTGTTTTTTAGTTTTTATTTTGTTATAGGCTACTTAAATGAATTGTTATTATAGGTCAAGGAAAATGTGGGTGGGCGCTTGTTGCTGCGTTACGATGGAGCTGATGAGGACCTAGACGAGTTCTGGATATTCTTCTCCAACACCAGGCTGTGTAGTTTTGGATTTGTCACCAATAAGGTAATTAATATTATATTTATTATGCTGTTGCTATAAATTATTTTTTCAAAATGTTTATCATACACATAGTATAGTACAATATAGTATCATGTCTTTTTCCTTTGCGGGGTAGACAGAGCCTGAAGGCCAGATTTAGCATGTTGGTAGGCATTAGGTGGAAAACGGAATCAAAATACTGATGGGTTGCTAGCCGCATCGGCTATTAACATATTTCCTCAGATTTTACCCATTCCCTCGATCGGCTATTACGACGTTTTTTCTTTTCTCCCAGACCAGCATGGAAGAAAATGTTTATGAGAATGTAAAAACCAGCCACTGGAGCTGGATTGGACACAGATATAAAAATTTGATTAGTATATTATGCTGATTTTCTTACTACACACTGACTGTGTATTGCGTTTATTATATTAAATGTTTGTTATAAATCTTTATTTCGTAGGGCTCGCCATGGCAGTTCAAGTACCCGGGCAAAGTGAACAAGTTCTCATGCAAAAACAAACTTAGCACGCAATTGAGACAGAGTGCTGAAGAGTCCATCACGGAGCCTACGCCTGCTGATTTATTTCAGGTAATTTTTAACCGACTTCAAACAAGAGTAGGTTCTCAATAAAAAAAAATTGTATGTTTGTTTTGGAAAACTATCCCAAAGATTAACTGGCAAAAAGAA
This sequence comes from Elegia similella, assembly GCA_947532085.1. Taxonomy (NCBI): domain Eukaryota; kingdom Metazoa; phylum Arthropoda; class Insecta; order Lepidoptera; family Pyralidae; genus Elegia; species Elegia similella. The sequence continues at coordinate 4,305,235 of OX383926.1, read as the reverse complement.
AATGATTGTTACTTTATATAAACCGATTTTAGAAAAGTTTTTTTGTTGTAATGTACTTCCAAATTCATCATCATCATCAGGTCTTTTTAGTCACCACTGCAAGAGCATGACCCTCTCTGTACTACCGGAGATATACTTGGCCTGAGCAGACAGAGGATTGGGCCTACACTCTCCTCACTGGCCAGACAGGTTGGAGTGGTCTCATTGATGTTTATGAGCTTTGTTTAGCTTGTATTTCTTAAGTCGCCTCTTACGACCTCCACGGGAAGACTAGGAGTGGTCCTATTCTACTCTGCCGAAAACCACACGGACTAGACTTCCAAATTGGTCCAATTTATCAAAATTGATTCAGAAGTTTTTTTGAAGTAGGTTTTATATCTGAAAAATTATCAATTATCTAATAAGTACTTAAGTCCAACTACTGCAAAATACTTCCACATTGTATTTACCTCTTAACATCTCTCGCCATACCTTTCAAATCTTCTTTTCGAGTCGAAATGGTTCAATTTGATTAGATTTCTTTTGACCAGTATTTGGCTATGCTGATCACCTTATCATTAGCTTCATTTAGATCCAGTACCAACTCACCTAGTATGGTGCCTTGGTTTGACTGTGCTAGTCTCTCTAGGGAACTTCTATTCTCTGCATTCAGGGTAAGGTCTGGCCATGTTCCAGTTAACAAATTTTTGTTATTGATGCGTGTGACCCAATCAGACCTATGTAGATTTTGTCAAAAGGAGGAAGACTTGTTACACGTCTTGTTGGAATGTGTCTGTACACTGCCCTGCAGGACAGATTCTTGGCTGAGGTACCTATGGAGAATGGAATGCTGAACGTAGCGTTAAACAGTCCATTGTCACATTCAGCACAATCAGTATACCTCTTATGGAGGTTTATAGTGGAACTTAGATAAATTTTATATATTTTTTTTTTATTCGTATGGCAGCATTAGCAGTCGTTCTTAAAATGTTTATAAAATCATCTTAAATTTTAAAATCAATTTAATCTTTAAAATTTTATATTAGAGTTCCCAATGAGGCTGGCATAGTCACACCAAGTGTACTGAAGCCTCGAAAAAACAATTAGATAAAAAAAATAAAAGATCCAGTACCGTGCAAGTGGGGCATTAGGGCACGGCAAAAGGTGATGCATGGACGAACACCAGGCACTGCAGGCACACAAATAGTTGGTAGAGAATCCCAACTAACTCTGTTTTCTCGACATCTTCCAACACCAGCCTGGAGTCAGTTAAGGGCTTTCCAGACTGACCAAGGTAGATCTTTTTTGGTAGATCTTTAAGTTTGATATGCCAGTTGTATTATTACAAAATCTCTTTTTCTTATTTACAGCCAAACCCAAGCCTAGAAGTGCATAACTTTGTAACAGGAATGAAGCTTGAAGCTCTCAATCCTCAAGATATGAAGTCCATCAGGCCAGCAACTGTCACCAAAGTGTTCAATAACTTTCACTTCCTCGTCACCATTGATGACCATGCTGAAGACTACGAAGACTCCAAAATGGCTTGGCTTTGTGATTCCATGCATCCGTATCTTTACCCTATTGGTTGGGCAGAAAAGTACAATATAGCATTCAAAACTCCAAAGATTTGGAAGGAAGGAAATTTTGACTGGGATGAATATTTGTCGATGACATCCTCCGTTCCGGCACCTGAGTATTGTTTTGGGAATAAAACTCCTTTAAAGGGTATAGAAGTCGGAATGAAATTAGAAGCTGTTAACCCTCAGAATCATGAGGAAATACACGTCGCATCTATCGATTCCATTGTGGAGCATATGCTGTGTGTCGACTTACTGCCTATTGGGGAAAAAGTGTGGTATTCACAGGATAGCGACTTGCTATTTCCTGTTGGCTGGTGCGATAGTAACAACTACGAGTTACACATTCCTGACACATCAGTACCCAAAGAGTCTCCAAAGCCAGTTGAGGAGAAAAAGGTGAAAGAAGATATAAAATCGTCCGAAGAATGGTGTGATAGGATTTTTTTCAATTACAAGTGTTACGCTGGGCCGTCGATCAGTAGGAACAAGCTGTCTCAGTTGCCGAAGCACGTGGGGCCGGGTCCACTGTCGTTGGTGCTCAAAGAGGTGCTGAATAAGATTATTTCGGCGTCGTACAAGCCTGCCAAGCTGCTCAAAGACTGGGAGACGGACGAGCCGCCTGAAGAAGGCATGAGACTGGAAATGTTGAGAGCTAAGTATGTCAAACCTTCTTTGTTCCCTTTACGATGAATACGCGTTAGATTTTTAAGTTGGCTAAAGGCCTGTGAAGTAAAACAAATGGCCTCTAATTTTTAGCGCGCAAGCGCCACGCGGTGCTTAGAACTAAGCCGCTATTTTAAATGTTTGAAAATATCATGCAATAAGGTCTAAGATGCCTTGTATGTATTATATTCTACAGTCAGGGAAAACAGTTTATTGACCCCTAGATGAAAAACCTAAGTGAGTTGTGAGATTTTTATACAAACAAACATACAATACGTAAATATTGTCACGTCTGTATACCCGGGGTAAATAGAGTCAAAGGTCATGTTGAAAAATTTACGACTGTTTTACAACGTTGTCCGTGTGTCTGTCTGCCTGTCAAGACCTTTTTCTCAGGAACGCGTGGAGGTATCAAGCTGAAATTCATATCAAATACTCAGGTCTACTGTCCCTTGGAGCTGTAAAAAAATCAAACGAAAATTTTCGACATTCGCAAGGGAATCAAAACCTACAGGGTACTTCCCGTGAACTCAGAATCTTGAAATTTGATACTACGCAACGTCTTGGTACGAAAAATTGCGAAAAGCATACATTTTTCATTACATCATATAATATTTTTTTTTAGCTTGATTTGTGTCCCACTGCTGGGCAAAGGCCTCTCCTTTTTGTTTCCAAGTGTCCGGGAGTCAAGGGCCACAGTCCCGCCAATTGTAATAATAAAAATATTAAACTTATTCCAAATAATCGCGAAACCGAGCGAATAAAGCGCGAGTCCGACTCGTACTTGGCCGTTTTTTTTAACAATACTTATTTTTTTTCTAGGCTGAAGTCTGGGACCTATCATGCCTATGTGCCAATAGCCACAACCGCCGACCAAGTGCTGGCGTTCTGCAAGGACGTGTGTGTGAAGATGCAGGCCTGTCCGTGTCTATTCGGCCCGGAAGAGTACCCCAGCCAGTGCCCCAACAGCTGCCAGCAGGTCGACAAGTCTGTGTTTCGTGAGTATTATCATTACAGCCGCAAAGAATCCACTTCTCCAGCACACCCACATCCATGTCCAATATTTTTTGATTATCTAACAAATGGAATAATTTTTAGGGTTCCGTACCCAAAGGGTAAAAACGGGACCCTATTAATATCGCTCAGCTGTCCGTCTCTCTGTCTGTCTGTTTCTCTGTCCATCTGTCACCAGGCTGTATCTCATGACCCGTGATAGACAGATGAAATTTTTACAGATGATGTATTTCTGTTGCCACTATAACAACAAATATTAAAAAATAGAATAAAATAATTTTTTAAGACTACAGCACGAAATTTTTAAAATTTACGTGTTTTTAAATCACTATTACTATGCGCTGAATTAATTAAATTCATAAAAAGTATTTGTATCATTTAGATCAATCCTTTAACAAGATCGCCCCCTTGGAATTTGAAACAGATACATATGAAATTTAAAAATGATATATATATGGTATGATATCTATAAGCATTTTTATTCAAAAACTTTGTATATTTTACGTCTAAAACAATAATTCTCACATGACAATATTTATATGTACGTCTCGGAGGCCGCCCCCTTTCTTATTTTTTTTTTATAAAGGTATAAATATGAAAATATTAAGACTTTTAATTTTTTCCTAATCGCCGAATGGTTCTGCGCACCCTAATGGCTTGGGCAGTAGCAATGTTTTGCGTTCGCGCGGCACCCGCTAAAGGGGGCTCGCATACAACAAACGTGATTTTTTTTGCTTGTTTTTGCTCGATATTGATAACGGCAACAGGTAGAGGCTTGAAATATTTAGTTATATATTCCCTTTAACAAAATAATTAAATAAAAAAAAAATTATTTAAGGGGGCCATACAACAGACATGATTTTTTTGCCGTTTTTATAGATAATGGTACGGAAACCCTTCGGGCGCGAGTCCGACTCGCAATTGGCCGGTTTCTTGATATTTCTCTATAGTTTTACTAATTAAATTTTTTATCTAATGTCCACCAATATGCTAAACGTGGCCTACAGGTTTGGCTGTCTACACCGCAAGGAAAAAAGACGTGATAGTATGTACAGTAGTACCACGTTTATAAGTCGCCTCGGCGATGGCGCAGAATAGCGCAATCTCCCGCCGACTCAAATCGAATGAAATCATCAGTAAAAAACGAACTTATTATTATTACTACATAAGATTTAAAATCCTAAAATAGGACTCATGCTATCTCGCTCATAATACTCGTACGGCGCGGCGCTACAGCGAAATCCAGACATGGCGCGTACATCAGTCAATTGATTTTTGCGCAGGTTCATTGGTGTAACTTATAATCTGCATATATTCCATTGATTTCAACTAATATTATAAATGCGAAAGTGAGTTTGTTGGTTACGCTTTCACGCCGTAACTACTGAACCGATCGTCATGAAATTTTGCATCCAAGTTCTCTGGAGCACGGAGAAGGATAGGTTACCTTTCCTTTACACTTTATTAGTTTATGCACTAAATAAAATATTTTACAGACAATGGCACCGAACGCCGTGGACGGCCGAAAGGAACATACACAGGCAAGCGGCGGAGGAAAAAGTGCACGTTAGAGAAGAGGGAAAAAGAACAACAACCTCAAGAGACGGCCAGCAAAGACGGCGAGTCTGTGGAGAGCGAGCCCAGCGCCGGCTCCACGCCGCCCTCCGAGCCCGGCACGCGGCCCGGCTCACCCGACTGCGACTGCAAGCGCGGACAACGCAAGCGACGAGACCCCAAGCACGCCTACCCCAAACTAGAGATGAAGACGCGCGGAGCCAAACTACCCAACTTCGCCCTGCAAATGAAGGAGGCGCATTGGAACAAAAAAGACGTGGAAACTATCTACAGCAACTCCTGCATACCGAAGAAACAGAACTCCCCCGACAGCGACACGGAGAATGACACCAATGAAAGCAGCTCCAACTCGCGAGATGCCAAGAACATTTCTGATGTATCAGACTCTGAAGAACCGGAGTTAAAGAAACTCAAGTTCAATACGTATGATCCGTTACCGTCCGATAATAAAATGTTTGAAAAAGATACAGAAATGTCTTGGATGAAAAAAGATACGGAGATATCATGGATGAAGGACAAACTCAAGTTGGCGCCGAATCCGCTGGATTGGTCCGTTGATGATGTATATTCATACCTGATGAATACAGAAGACTGCAAGTTGATAGCAGAGAAGATGAAACAAGAGGAAATCGATGGGGAGGCTCTGATCATGCTCGACTTGCAGACTGTACGGGAGTTTCTTCACATGAAGAAAGAGTTCGCGGTCCAATTATGCAAGCATATTACGAAAATAAGGTGGTATTACGTCGATAATTTTGAAGAAAATGGCGAATCGTGATAATTTTAAGCATTTGTTCCTTTGTCTAGTCCACAATAAACATTTGTTCTCAATATACAATCCCTTTATTTTCACTAACAATTTACAAAAGTACAATTATAAATCAATCACTTCCGGAACCTCTTGCAAATATAATTGCAGATTTTCGATATAAACGACCTGCCATCCTCAATTTCTTTTTGCGCAGCTGCTTCGTCGCCACAGCACAGATTTTTCTTAGCGAACGATACTTTCACCGGTATGTCCCTGTCAGACATTTCGTGATGCTGTAGCTCATATTGCTCCAATTCTATTCTCTTGGCGGCCATCTTTTGTATGTTCTCCGTTGACGCTATGTACGACGACGCGATTTCAGTGCTGGAATCTTTAATATTGATTTCAGACAGCAAATGGCGTTTGTTCATTTTGATCACGCAGGGTGTGCTACTAAGCAAATATACATTTAATCCTCCCTTGTCTATAGCATAGCTCTTTGACATAGAATGGTTATCATTGAGAGTAGAATCCGTGAGATAGTTATCATTTTTATAAGCTTCCACTACCAAATGTACACTTTCATCGTAACTTGCGTTTCCCGAGGTCCCATTAGTATCTATGGTGTCTGTTTGAGACGCATTGCCTTGTTGCATACCGCTAGTTCCTTCAACTTGAACCCTATGGTCAGTATAAGTTTTAATAGACTGGATTGCTGATTCAGAAGATATTATACTATGTATCATATCTTTAATGAAATTTTCCATTTCAGCCATAGAATCTGATTGAGTTTTTGTTAAAATTTCGGCTAACTTTTTCTTATACAGTTCAAAATCTCGCATGTTAGACTGAAAGTTGTCGAAAATATCTTGAACTGTTGCTTTGAAATACTTGATGTTTGAGTCTAGGCTGCTCACCGAGCAGTCTTGCATATTTAGATCTTGCGATATGTTCCTATATATGTTTTGTTCAAGTCTGTCCAAATCGGAGTTGGTGAACGATTTGCTAGCGATATTACTATCTCCGTGTCTTATAGGAGGTGCACTTCTGGACTTTCGGCTGTCACTATCCTTGACGGGAACTTCGTCATGTTCGTATCTTTTGTAGTAGTCCTTGTGCTTGTTTTTAGCTTCGGTGATGTTTGAAGCGGTTGATGTCTTGACGATCGTGTATGACCCTTTCTTATTAGATATACAAATGTCTGATTTCCATTGACTTGAGGTATTTGAGTTAGGCTGGTAACTGCGGCGAGCCTCCAACAACTTTTCTTGCTGTTTACCTGAGTGAATACAAATTATTTAGCTAGAGAAAGGGAACAAGACACTTGAGGCTCTCGGTACACGTGTAGAATAAATGGTACAGTACACTAGCCTACTACTCTTGGTAGCCACCCAAAACTGTTACTTGCTGATGTCTTCACGCAACTGATAACTAGGCCCAGTCTTTGTCGTCACGTATAAAAAGTATGGTCCTACATTATACATACGTACGCACACCACACATTGATCTAGATGAAATATTAAAGTACCTCATCACATGTTATTAACTCGATAATGAAGGAAGTCTTGGCATGGAATATTATAGATCTGCCTGTAATTAATATCAAACAAATAATTACTCATAGCGATTGTAGAATTGGTGCGGCGACGGGAGGAAGCAGTGTTCAGGAATTTCTGAAAAGCGAGAAATACTCTAATTATACATGTATAATTAAATTTTGATCGTTTTAGTCTTAAAGGAGTGACTCAGACCATCAATATGAACAACTTTTTCTATGGGACCAATGCGTCATTTCCATACAAAAGAGTTCACCCGTCCGGCCAGTTTGTATGGGAATGTCGATTTTTTTTTGAGTTCCCAGCATTGGTCCCATAGAAAAAGTTGTTCATATTGATGATCTGAGTCACCCCTTTAAGGGTCCAAAACGATAAAAAATTCACCATTTATAAATTAGGAATACATATTTACCCAGGGTAAGGGCGACACGCTTACCAGCATCTTGGACTTACGTTCTTTTTCTGATCTCAGTATACGCTTCGCTTGCCACTTATAGGCCACAATTCTGTCAAATCTCTCAGACTTCAAGATAGAGTCAATGTTAGGGACGCGATCTTGAAGTTTGAGAGTTGGACAGGACACCTGGCAAGGCGAAGTGATGATAGGTGGAGTAGCATTTTGACAGAATGGTGGCCCATAAGTCGCAAGCGAAACGTAGGTCGTCCGAGAGCGAGATGGCTCGACGCGACGATATTAGAAAATCGCGGGTTGAAACTGGATTTGTAAGGCACTAGACCGAGTTGGATGACATGCATTGAGAGAGGATATACAGACAGACCGAGCAGTAGGATATAGAAGGCTTTCGGCGCCGAGGTTAGAACAGGCGGTGGCTCAGTTGGAAGAGCGTAAGTCGTACAAAGACTTAAGGTCGCAGGTTCAAATCCTGCCCGCTTGAGATTTTTTCACCATATTTTATTTCTTAATTTAATAAGAGTATAAAAGGCTGGCGATGTTGATGATGATGATGAGCCCACTGTGGTACTTATCATCGACGTTTCATACTAGAGTTGCGCTGCAACTATGCACAGAGGGCGAATCATGCTACATTTGACAGATATTCATAGACTTAAGCTCTGTCTACCCCGTTAGGAAAAAAGACGTATCACCTGGGAAAACATTTTTTGAAGCCGTTTTTCGAGCCGAGATTCAGTTAATCAATATGAAGGTTTGAAGCCGCTTGGCGCAGCCCTAGTCACAGCCGACATACCCCAAGCTTTAAAAACAAAGAAAGATTTGTTTATTTGGTACCTAACATACAATTGACAACATGTAGGATGTGACATGTTATGTAGGTTTAACCTTTCTCGGTGAGATTATAACTAAGTGAGAGTATTCTTGGTACTCACCAAGAAAATTTAATATATTCTAAAGTAGAAATCAGATATCTTCACATTATAAAAGTTACGCAGCCATTTAAAACTATGACACGAAATGTCTGATAGAAATAAGTGACAGCAATCCAAACAAATAAGTAAAGAGTGCGAGGCGAGTCTGAAATAAAATCTATGCCTCTGATACTCCCATTTATTCTTCTGAGACTCCCACCCATAGAGATAAGGTAATGCTCCCACCCTCTCTATGGTTCATCATCAGGTCCTTTTTAGTCTCCACTACAGGAGCACGACCCTATCTGTACTACTAGGGCCATACTTGGCCCGAGCAGCCAAAGGACTCTATGGTTAAATTACGTAAATAGGCTAGTTTCTTGGGTCGTAATAATAACATAACAATTAGTCCGTCAGGTAGATAATCAAAAAATATTGGACACGTATTTTTTCTTTTATCAAATAAACAATAAATAATAAAGATAAAGCGCGTCAAAGATCAGGAGTGGGGGCTCGTGACGTCAAAGTTTGTTAAAAATTGTAGCAAACTATGACGTCACACGGAACTTCAAAGGGTTATATATTTATCATTTTTTGTTAAATCGACAAAAGAAAAAATACGTGTCCAATATTTTTTGAATATCTAACTGACGGACTAATTATATTTTTTTAGGAAACTAGCCTATTACCTCTTCGGGAATTGAAATGTGAAGATTATCATCATAGTTGTATGATAAGTACCTAAGCAGAGATCTCATTATAACATACATTTTAAGGTTATTTGTATTTCTTTAAAGTAAGTATACAAAAAATCTAAATCCAAGCTAAACAAAGCTTATAAACATCTAAGAGACCTCTCCAACCCGTCTGGCCAGCGTGGAGAGTGTAGGCCAAGTCCTCTGGCCAAGTATGGCCCTAGTAGTACAAAGGCCAAGTCCTCTGGCCAAGTATGGCCCTAGTAGTACAAAGAGGGTCGTCCTGTAGTGGAGACTAAAAAGGACCTGATGATGATGATAATGAGGAATTAAATCAAATTAATTTTAAATCTTAAACTGAAAAAGAAAAATTAATTAAAACTATGTAAAACAGGATTATCTTATCTCTATGATGTAAAATATACCTACCTAAATAACACCAAAACTATAAATAAAAAATGTCCCGCAGGTCGTTATCACACGGAATGGTACCCAGAAGGCTGGTGACATTGCCACGTTGGATGGCAATGCTTGTTCTCTGTCTAAGGTAATGGCCAGCCCTCTGGTCACCCGATCTGTTGTTTTGTTTAATTTATTTCCCGACTACGGCGAAGCAAAAAGAGGGTTATGAGTTTGACCGGTATGTATGTATGTTCATCTCATTAGTTCGCTGATAATGTCTTACCTACTTATCAGAATTTGACAATTGAGGTATCGTGTAGAGGACATTAAGTCATGAAAAAAAAAATGTCTCGTAAAGATACAGTGTGGGGAATCAAAGTAAAGAGCTGAATTAGCATTCCAAAAATATAAAGTATTTCGCGCGGTTTTGCTTGCAAACGACCTTATAAATAAAAAATCATAACATTTAAATTAGGTAACTATATCAAAATTTGATAAAGAAAAACCCTTCTAGGTATTTCTTAATTCTTCATCTATACTAGTCTATACTAGTATTATAAAGCTGAAGAGTTTGTTTGTTTGAAAGCGCTAATCCCAGGAAGTACTGGTTCAAATTGGAAAATTATTTTTGTAGTGGATAGTCCATTTATTGAGGAAGGCTTTAGGCTATAAAACATCACGCTGCGACCAATAGGAGCGAAGCATCAATAAAATATGTTTTGAAAACGGGGGAAAATTATTCATCTAATATATAAAAACTAATTAATCATACATAATAACAAAAATTGCGGCGGACGAAGTCGCGGGCAACAGCTAGTTATTAAAAACCCAAAAAAATATAAAATAAAATATAAGTTCAAAAACTAAAACCCGACTACCAAAAACACGTCCTTAAACAAGAAATAATGTGTACCCCATGGAGGTGTACCCAAAATATGGCAAGAAATAGTATCACGTCTTTTTCCTTTCTTAATTTCTTATTTATTAGAAATGAGTTTTATTCATTGTGTTACATTTTTTTAGAGGATTGCCGCGGTCGTTTGCCACTTACCCTAATAAAACAATCATCATCATCAATCAGGTCTTTTTAGTCTCCACTGCAGGAGCATGACCCTCTCTGTACTACCAGAGCCATACTTGGCCACAGCAGACAGAGGATTTGGCCTACACTCTCCTCGCTGGCCAGACGAAAAACAAAACAATACTTACAAACTTTAGTGAACAAAGTGGCATAATACGTCCTAAGCGCGGCATAGCTTTTATAATCTAGCGCCATAATAATAACCGGAACCGGAAACAGATTGTTTGTTAGAATATCAAACTTGAGAGCTTGACTAATGCATGTAATCGAGTTGGTGACTTGAATCGATTAATATAAACATAGAGAGTGTAAAGCGGACTTTAAAAAAACCTACTATTTTGTTTATGGTACAAAAGAGAGATAGAAATATATCTTTACACGAGTTGAAGCGAGATAAAAGTATGTCATGGCCGGGAACTCTGTATTGTCTATGGCAGTCATTGAACCGTCATTTCAACGCTGAACGAACGAACGACAGCGAATCTGAGGCCCCGCCTATAAACCCGTGAATTTTATTAATTTAGTTGGTTTCTAGCGAAATGACACTGTTATAAGAAGGCATTTAGGTAATTCAAATTAATTAAACCTGGATTCGTACAGTAAATAAGTTCTACAAATCGTATTACAGTGGTGGAATGCAATTATTGATTTACCGTCTTCTGTAACAATAGTGGATTTGTGATGTTTTCTAGCGTTAGTTGACTACTTTACGAGTAATTTTGAAACCTCGAGGGTTTTATGATCACTCGTGGAGCTAATAAGCAACTTTTTGTGTCATAACAGGACGGCAATTTAGTGAAATTGATGTTACTATTTATAGTGGGTGTTGTCATTGTAGCTAAGCTTTATACGGATTAGGTCATCAAGTGTCGTGAACATGTGTGTTTTCTTATATCCAATTTCAATAAAAGTGCCTTTGGTTTCTTGTTAGATTTGCAAGAGTGGAGTGAGAATCATGGGGACCCTGGAATTGTTATGTTTGGTGGCCGCGGTGTCGCAAGCCGCCGCTGTTCGTAAGTATATTATATACTTTCTACCGTTATAAATAAGCTTTCCTCTGTTCTTATCGATTGCTCAAGGCAGTCTGACCTGCAGTTTATTCAACTTTTGTGATTATGCATTTTAAACAATAACAACTTATAATTTCTCTTCATTCATGCATCAATGGCTAGTAGTTATCTGTTCATGGTTATAACTACCTACTCAAAATGTCATGTGTATGGGACAAGCTTTTTTTATTGTTTTTTATAATGAAAACAGTGATATGTTTTTAATAAAATGTTTAATCTCTAATTGCATAAGAAAAGCTAACTAAATATTGTGGACACATGTGTATTGAATTTGCAAACTGAATTTGCTGGCATCATGAAGTTATTGTGCATAGAGACATACATGAACTCGAAAAACAATACACTCTAATTCAGTCTTATACACACATTTTTACATAATCATCTACTGTCCGCCATAACATCTCCAATAATTATTTTACCTTACAAATATAATAATGTTGATAGTCTGAGGGATGGATGGTTATTTGTTACTTTTTGTGCAAAAACTGCTGAACGGATTTTTATGATACTTTTCAATTTTATACCAACTTTGAAAAGCCTATAGGCAATTAATATAATGCATATAAAATCGCCGGTGGGTAGTTAAGTTAAGAAAGTTCATAATACTTATCACATTATATTCTTTTTGGGGTTGACAGAGCTTAGGGTCAAGTTCAAACAACCTGAACGTCATATTAGCATTGGCAGGTATCTATAAATGTAAATCAGAATCATAAAATTGATAGGATATTGACTACATCACATTGACAAAATTTCTCCCATGTTCTGTATTTTTTCTCGTACAATAAAGATATTACAAACAAACAAACAATTCCTTATATGGAAGTAACTATGAAAATGTTTTTTTTGTCTGTTGTTTGCCTCTGCTGGGCAAAAAGGGGGGCCCTTTATGTTTTCACACTTCCCGATCTGAGGTTACTTGTCTGCAACCAGTTGAAAAGCTTTCTATATCGTCTTGCCATCTTCTCCTTAGCCTGCCTCTCTTCGTTTGCCCAACTGGTTCCCATAAAGTAGCCTTTCAGGCCCATCTGCTTGGATTCATCCGTATAACTTGTTCTGCCCATCTCAAATGAAATTAAAGTCAATTAGCAATAGGATCCTATGAATTCAACAGTTGGTCTATTTGTAATATCCTAGTTTAATTGGCAACATTGTTTTGTCCTTGTCCAACTGACATTTTGATGTCATGTGTGTTGTGATTTGGCAAGGATATTGTGTAACATAATAACTGAGTTAATATTTTGGATAAAGTCATCCACGAGTGAGCCTGGTTAAGTAAATTTTTCCATTAGCATCTATTTCGGGCTTTTTGTTTCCAATTTTTAATTCTGATATTTTTAAGGCCTCCTTCAATACCATCCAGCCATATCAGCTTTGGTCTGCCTCAGCTTTTATGACCTTCTGACAGACTTTCCATGAGATGTTTGGGCACTCTGTCTTCGTCTATTCTCACTATATTCTTATTCTCAATCATCCTGCCCTTTTGAAAAAGGCCACCATTTTGAAAAAGGGTTGATGTTGGGATAACATCTAAATTAGTTAGTGTATAAGAAATGCTTGCCTATAGAAACTCAAAAGGTCAATGCCAATTCGTTCATTCATATGTTAAGAAAATAAAAGAAGAAAATTTTATTTTAAATAAGTGATTTTATTAACATTGCTGAAGCAAAGATTTTCACTATTTGGGGAGATTATAAACATGAATAACATTGGGGAAGTCAATGGTAAATTTTTATCACCCTATTCCTCATCTATAGAGTAAAGAGGAAAAGATACTATATAATACAGACGAAAAATTGTAATTAATGAATTCAATGACTACTGAAATTTTATAAATGGTTCTCCCCGGCCTCTTATCCGAAATGTGTAAAAAATATGCGAATTATAAAGTTTTTTATGATAGGTTACTAATTATAAGAACTAATCACATAGAATAAGCTAACTTTTTGTGCAAAGACATATGAGTAGCAACCTACAAAGTTTCTGTTCATCATTTCTTCCAGTATATCTATATAAAGTGCATTTTTTTAGATTTTGCAAACAATGAAAACAAAGCGTAGACAGATAATGAGAGAAACAAGCCTTGGATTGCTTTATTACTCAAGGTCATAATAATGATAACATGTAATATAAAATTAAGTGTATGTGTCCAGAAAATCATGAAACTAAAGCTTATTACAAAGTCAGTTGGTTTACATTGTTAAATACTTCTAAAAACATGTACTGTACTATGATATAATAGAAGATCCTATAACAATTGATATGCTCTATCTTCCATGTAAGGGACAAATACTATTTTATGGAAAGATTTTGCAGAGTTAAATAAGTAGATTTAATTACATGTATCGCAAATTTTAAACCGTTACGTTGTCTGCAGTGACGTCACCGCCGAAGATAGTAAAGCAGCCTACACAAGAAGAGCTGCTGTTCCAAGTGGCTTTCCCCGGAGAAGTTGACAAGCCCTTCATCATCGAGTGCGAAGCAGAGGGAGAGCCGGCGCCTAAGTAAGTCTTCATTACTCTAAGAACACATCCTAAAGCAAGAAACTAACAGATGCAGTGCGGCGGAGGCGCGCGTCTCTTTGCGTCGCGCCGCATGATGTCGCCGGGCGCACTATAAAAATCGACTTTATGCTACATACTATTAAGGTTAATATTCTGTTGTTTTGACTCTGCGCCTCTTGTAGCGCGCCTCTGCCGCACTGCATCTGTTAGTTTCTTGCTTAAGGTGCGGGCCACACTGATAGACGGCGATCGACTGTTTGCCTATACAAAACGCGCGCAAAGTATGGAAATCCATGTGCAATTAGTCGATCGCCGGCGTCCAGTGTGACCCGACACCAAAAGAAAGTGTTTACTTTAATGCAAAAAAATAAATTGAAAAATTCACGGTTGTGTTTATAAAATTGTAACTTATAGCTTATTGTTTACTACTTGAAGGCATACACATTCATCTTATTTACTACACTACAAAGATCCAAATATATATATGTCTATCGCCTAAAACGCCAAACGTAGCCTTTGGGGCTTATGGCCCAAGGGTCTGCCTACCCCGCAAGAGGTAGAGAAGTGAAATAAATAGGTATGTTTCGGCACAGTTTCTGGCGTAATTTTAGCACGTTGAAGCGAGGCATATATATATTACATGCAAATCATATTATCAGCAGCTGCCATCTTCATAAAATGCAATGTTGCCGGAATATAAAAAATAATAATTTCGAAAATAATCGCGGTAAGTCCCGTAGTGATACTAAAATATAAGCAAAAACTTTGAACCCCTTTTTATGAAAATTTCGCTGTCGGCAGACAATGCATTTTTTTTAATCATGGTCGAATTTGGACCACTGGGCGACCACTAGTATAGTGATTGTGACCTCTAAAAGCATTAAAAATCGTTTTCATATTATACCCATTACTGCTATTAACTGCTGGCAAATATTACGACAGAATTGTATTTCAAGTGGGCGCGAACTTCGCAGACGGTTTTCCCGCTAAGTTTTATTTATAAAGGTTCCGTAATTAAGCTACTTTAAGAGCTACTGGAATATACGTGATACCCTTTTATAATTGAAAAAACGAGAACATAATATGTCCTCACACTTAAGTGCTAAAAGAATGCTAGTTTTGCTCCAATGGTTTTTTGCAATAAAAAGCCTGTTTGCTATGCAAAAAGTTTTCATATTATCCGCATTACTGCTAAGCTGCGTCTTTAGGTTCTCTCAGCTCTAGTTTGGATTCGTTCCTTCCGCTCCTTGAGTATTCTCGATCCACCTTATAATGTATTGATAAATGTTTTGTATCCTAAGTTTTAGTTCATAATCATAAGCATGTATATATTTGTATTTTTTTAAAACCTCCGCATACATTTTTGATAGCCCGGTATTTTGATTTTACATACTCAAACCACTCGTACTGTTCACCCGGTAGGTTACGTAATGTTTCTACTTTAAGAGATACGAGAATATACGTACTACTACCTTTTATTTTTGATAGAGCAAATAGGCTTTTTATTGCGAAAATTATGTTATAGCTTTACTAGCATTTTTTAAGCGCTTATGAGCCAGATCATATGCAAAAAGTTCTCATATTATCTGCATTACTGCTGAGCTGCGTCTTTGAAATGGCACCTCTCCATGCATTTTTGAATGAATGAATGAATGAATGAACTTTATTGCGTTAAATGTTGTTGATATTCTGGTAGACTTTTACGTACTCAAATCACGCTGACTGTTACTATTTTTTTTTTATATTTGTTTTACTGCATTTGGCTTTCTATGCCTTTTAGCCCTTCATATTTTTCTACATGTTGTTAACGAAATGGTGGTGTAATCCATTTCGTTGATTCAAAAGAGCCCCAATTGACGACAATTCCCACGAATCCACTGGCTTGATCATAGACGTCGCAGTAAGGCGAGCGACCACCAGTCCGCTATGTAAATCTCACTACAGCCGCACCATGACACTTTATTTTAGTTATTCCACACATTGTTCATAAACATGGGCATTTATAACACTAAATTACGCCGATCATAGAAGCAATTTGCAAAACAATCTAAAACAAAAACCGTGCAGTCCGCCGAAATTCCCGCCAAGAACTCACGCTGACTGTTCTATTCACCCAGTGAGTTCCGTAATTTTACGTCTTAAGCAATTGGAGCTACTGGAATAAACGCCATACCTATGATATTAGATACAGCAAATAGGCTTTTTATTGCAAAAAAATTATAGAGCAAATTTACTAGCATTCTAGCACTTATATACGAGGCCATACGCAAAAAGTTTTCATATTATCCGCATCACTGCTGAGCTGCGTCTCAAAAACTTTTGCAGACATTTCCAACATACGGTAGAGTTGGTTTTTAAGTGGGCGCGAACTACGCAGACTGTTTACCGGCTAACTTCCGTGAAAATTAAACGGCTTCATGTGAGGCATTGCAATATGAGTATACCATACCTTTGATATAGTAGATATAGCTAGGAAAAAAAACCGGCCAAGTGCGAGTCGGACTCGCGCACTAAGGGTTACTTAAAATTACTGCTTTTCGCAATTTTTCCTTTATCTGTGCTATAAGACGTTGCTTCGTACCAAATTTCGGGAAGTACCCTGTAGGTATTGACTCCCTTGCGAGTGTCGAAAAATTATTGTTATTACAAAAATATTATTTAGAAATTTTATAATTTTTAGTATCGTTGAGTTAGTATCACATAACATAAGTCTCGAACTTACTTTGGGGCTAACACAACCTTTGTGATTTGTCAATAATATAAATTTATATTTTATTTAAAAGTACAAGGTATTTTTATGCTAGGAATATTTTGTTGATTGTATTTCTAGGGTAAATTAATGCATAGTATCAATAGAATTCTTACCGTACGTATGTCTATGTGTCTGATGATGATGATGATGATGATGATGGCGCGATTTTTAATAGCGTATAGCGTATTTATTCAAGAATCCTTGCCGCTAGTTAATGCATAGTATCAATGGAATTCTTACCGTACGTTTGTCCATGTGTCTGATGATGATGACGATGGCGCGATTTTTAATAACGTATAGCGTATTTCTTCAAGAATCCTTGCCGCTAGTTTAATCTCCTCGTAATATATTAAATCTTAGCACGCGTGCCACAGGCCCCGCGGCTGTAATATATTCGTTGCCGCGGCTCTTTTCGCCGTTAATTAATTTAATTTACTGGAAACAAGAGCAGCGTTTTAACTTTTAACTCCTTTATTTTATTGTTAGTTTTCTGCCAAGTGAAGAATGAAAAACTAGATTTTCTCAGCGATATATAATTCTGATATTTATATATATAATAATAAAATATGAAAATGCGTTTTTTATTGTTACGCTTTCACGCTTTTGCTACTGGACGGATCATTGTGAATTATTGTATTCACATTGTCAGGGACATGTAAAATTACATAATGGCACTTTAATCCCGGTAATCTCGGAGCCCGATGGTCCAGTAGGTATTAGCATTATTAGCGCTAACGTATGTTAAGCAACCCTTGGCGCGGTCCTCACTGGAATGGGTGACCGCAAGTGGCTTAAAACTGTCATCGTTAAGGATGCCTTTAGGTAGCTTGGAAAAATGGGATATTAGTGTTGGCCAGTTACATACTCGAAAAACAAAATTTACTGGAAAAAAATGTCTATTCCAAGAGGAACGGTACGATATATTTTCACGCATCCTTTTTCGATTACTGACCCTCCGGGGCGCGTCGTCGATTGATCTTTGGGGATTCACCCCCTATTTGTATGTAGCCCCGCTACCTGAAGACAATTAATGTCTTGGGTTATTTATTTTCGGTTTTCTCTTGTTTTTGGTGAAATGGCTAAGTGTTTTGGTTGAAGTCCGTTTCTGATAGATTATCAATTATATGTACACTAGCTTTCGCCCGCCCCTCCGCCCGCGTCAATATAGATCCCTCGGGAATAGTACTTTTTCCCGGGATAAAAGGTAGCCTATGTCCTTCTCCGTACTCCAAAGAACTTGTATGCAAAATTTCATGATGATCGGTTCAGTAGTCACGGCGTGAAAGCGTAACAAACAAACAAATAATCAAACAAATAAACTCACTTTCGCATTTAAAATATTAGTATATTAGTATAAGGATTAATAATTGTTGGTTTCTCACAATATCATTTGATGATATCGAAATTTAAAATAAATCTTCCGAACAGATTATTTTGTAATGCATATAGCGTACTTCTACATCCACATTTACACTTACGGTTGACGTTAATAGAATAAAAAAAATGCGATATTAATACCGATTTTCGTACAAATTGCAGTAAGTAGAATTTCAGACTTAATCGGCTTACAGCTTCACCGCTTAAAGAAGCATTTCCCAAAGTATGTGTCGCCTAGTCGCGAGCGAATCTAAAGCCTTTGAAACAGTCTGTCGGTCGCTGACTGACATGGGCGCGCGCGGTCTTTGGCTTCAGCTCTCCACGACATTCGAGCGTTTATGAAAAAGATTATGTGGTTAAATTAAAAAAAAAAAGCAGACCGAACATCGACGCAACAACTCCTTTCAAGGCTCTGAGCTATAACAATATTTTATGCCTCCTTTTTAAAACGGCTATGAGGAGGTTCGAATTTGGCAGATTTGTCAGGTGGGTCAGTGGGTCAGAACCCTTGGGAGCCACTGGCTTACAGATAGCGTTGTCATCTCTAAAAACCGAATAGCCGGGCTTACCCATCATTAAAAGCCGGGCTTTTGGGTCCCGGGCTGGTAAGAAAAATTAAAGATTTCTAACAAAAATATCGCATTATACACATATTCAAAAGCCGTACTTGTGAATTGCTTAGCCGGATAAAAAATAGATTTTTGACTTGAAAACATGATAGAATTGAACGTTAGTATAAAAAGCCTAACAAAAGCCGGATGGGCCGGACGCAGTCAAATTTGGCCGGAAAAGAGGTCCAAAAGCCTAACACTGTCCGGCTTTATCCGGACGGATGGTAACGCTACTTACAGATATTTGAGCCCAAGATAGGGTTTTGAATGGAAAGTTGTAGCTATGTGACTTAGAGCCAGGATCCTTATAAACCCTATCATAAACTAGGATCCCATAGGGAAACGGTTCCTGTCTTGGCTACCATATTGAATAAGCAATTGAAAGAAATCGCGATAGATATGAAATCGATTTCCTGTGTAGTAAGTCGAGTGTCAGACTAATCGGCTTACGGCTACATTGCTTTCTAGACGGTAATGCAACTCTTGAAGAGATTTGAGCCAAGATACGGGTTGGAATTAAAAATTTATCTAGATGTGACTTAGAGCTAGATGACGCCAAATCTACTTTACTCTTGGGTCCACTTTAACTTAGAACTACAACTACATTGGAAAACTTTATAAATAAATTGAATAAGTATAGTTTGAAGAGTTATCTAGGGCTTCACATCACAGATATAAGATCACCCTTTTTCTTCAAGAATTTATTTCAAATAGGGCAGCACCTGTGTAGGCAGCACTGTATTCCGGAAAATACAGGTATTTCAATTGAAAGGTCTGAATACTTGACCATTATACATACCCAAACAATCTTTTTATTCTAACTTTAATTATTTTAATATATTTATAAAATTATCGTGTCACTGTGTTTGTAACAAAACTCCTCCGTTGACCGATTCTTATTAAATTTTCTATATTCAGTAAGTTAGGACGTAAACTATTTTTCATATCCGCCAGTGATAAAGTTGGTCTAAACCAAATTTTTAGTTTTAAATTATATGGCTTTTGCCAGGTCAGCTATTGTAAAATAAAAGCAAGTAAACAGCTATGCAGCGTGTAAGGCTTTGCGTTTCCTGATCTGTATCTCGAAGTAACTGGAGCCTAATCGGCTTACGGCTAAAATCACTTTCCCAACTGCAACACTGTAACGCGTCACTCGGCAAGGGTGTAGCAAACGCGTTTATGTATTACTAGCGGCCTGCACCGGCTTCTCGCGGGTAGATATAGGTATTTATTCTATAGCCCATGTACATTAGAGATTATGTAGGATTCTATTGGTGGAAGAAATTTTCAAATTGATCCAGTAGTTTCGAAGCCTGTTCAATGCAAACAAACATACAAATCTTTATTCTTTATAATATTTGTGTAGAAGTGTAGATTGATTACTTTTGCTCAAATCTTGTGTACCAAATGAAAGTAAAACTAAATGAGTTTTATTTAGTTACTAGCTTCCGCCCGCGTCAATGTCGATCCCTAGGGAATAGTACTTTTTCCCGGGATAAAAGGTAGCCTATGTCCTTCTCCGCACTCCAGAGAACTTGTATGCAAACAAACAAACAAACTCACTTTCGCATTTATAATATTAGTAAGGATTTTGTTTCTTGGATTCCGATGATCTCGTTAAATATAAATAAAATGTTTTCCCAATATTTTAAGCATGTTACCGTAGTAGAGTCGATGCAATTGATTTGTTTGATTGTCGTAATAAAATAATATCTATTATGCAGGTATGCTATTCCATATTATAATTTATACAGCATTTAAGAGATTAACAGACATCAAATATCGCACTCGGAGTAAACTTTAACGCTCTCTGTCTGGTTAAGGTCACCCACCATATTGATGTCATCGTTGGCACGACTTTCGGTATTGTAAACATATTCACTTATATCTTAGACCATACGCAGCGCACGTGGTATGAGGCGTCAACTACACATACATATAGTAGGGGAGCCCAAGAGGGGATTTTGGAACTTAACTCGATTAGGATAAAACGATAATTAAGATAAATATGTATATTATTATTATACTTATTTAATTAGTTTACTTTTGCGTCGCACAACTTTCTCTGTTGTATCCTTATGGTTGACTGGGAGAGAATGCTCATAGCATTAAGTCCGCCAATTGTAACAATTTACTTGAGACAATAAAGTTTTAATAAGTAAGATATGAGGGCAGGGGTCCAAACTGGATTCATATGGCACAAGACCCGAGGCGTGCATTGATAGAGGCTTATACCCAGCAGCGACATAGAACGCTGTCGATGATGATGATGAAGATATGAGGGACACCTCGGACACATACATACATACATATTATCACATCTTTATCCCTTACGGGGTAGACAAAGCCTAAAGTCAAAAGGCCGAAAAGCCACGTTTAGCGTGTTGGTGGGCGTAAACGCAATCAAACTACTGATGGGTTGCTATCCGCATCACTTATTTTCATGATTCTTTAGATTTTCGCCGTTTCTACATTTTTGTTATCCTCTCATATTACTGTTATGTCCAAATCGTCACATTAGTGCTTTACACAATTTTTGTGGCATGTTATTAAGCCAGCTTGTATTAATTGGACGCGCAGTATTTTAATGGGACTATTATTTTTGTTTACAAATTTTTAAACCCGTAGCTCCTCCTCCCACCGGTGAAATAAAAAATATCATACAAGCTTTTTTCTTTCTACCACTTAATATTTTAAGTACAATGGGTCCCCACTGGTCCCCATGCGCTCGAGTAAATTCACATTTAGCATCATGGGCTCCCCTCTTTAAGCCGTTGTTAAGGGGTTGTTGTCGCAAGATGACATTAAAAACTATGTAAGATGCTTTTAGGCAGCTTAAAACGGTAACTAGTGTTATCCACTCAACACACATAAAATATAGAATAATAACAAGTTATTTTTTTTTTTAAATTTAATTACACTACTACATTTGCAAAATAATATAGCCTATGTCATTCGGGAGAAGATATATTATTAAAAATTCATTGATACCCTAAATCTTTTGAGGCATTTGAAAGTTATGGTGGAATAAAGTAACACACATTCATAGAAACATACTTACATACGAGAGGGGGTCAAAAAGTTCGCGGAACGGAGGGGAAGGGAGGTGAAATAAAATACTGTACTATTTTTCTTTTTCAATATATTCCCCCTTAAGTCGAATACATTTTTCAGATCTCTCTATTAACTTATTAATACCGTCGAAAAAAAATTATTTGTCTTTGTCCTCAAAATAGGCCGAAATCGCCGACTTGACTTCTTTATCGTCGGAAAATTTCATCCCACGAAGCTCTTTTTTTATTTGGGAAATAAAAATAATCACAGGGGGCTAAGTCTGGACTATAGGGAGGATGGTTTAACATTTCGAAGCCACAGTGATGAAGGGCATCGCAACGCGGCTCTTGTGTACCGGTGCGTTGTCATGCAAAAGCGCTGACTTTTGACATCCCAAGATTGTCGTGTAGAATATTTAAAATTGTTGTAGGTGATACTCCAACCATTTCTGCAAGTTGTTTCTTCTTCAAACGAGTATCCTCCAGTATAAGATTCTCCACTTTTTCAACGATGTTTGAGGTGGTGGCCTCAATCGGCCGTCCTGAGCGAGGGTCGTCTTCAAGAGACTCTCTGCCTTGCTTGAAAAGGCTATTCCACTTGTACACCATGGTTTTCCCAGGGCAAGAGTCCCTGTATACTGATGACATTTCTTCCAAAATTTTCTGAGGTGGTTTTCCTTGCTTAGTGAGGAACTTTATGACGGCACGAAACTCGATTTTTTCCATGTTCAAGTTTTTCTTCCGGATTCACTTGTTTGATTGACGACAGGTCAAAAGTTATTGACACAATTGGGTTCAAACTTTGCATACATACTCACAAAGAGTTGCTCATTAGTTACTACCTGCGGCAGGTCTCCCAACCCCCGCTAACCCCTCCATTCCGCGAACTTTTTGACCCCCCCTCGTACATACACTAAGTCGAAAAACAGTACACTCCATTTTAAAAATCGTGTAAAAATACCTACGCAGTTTTTAAACATGCTGATTGATTGGAAATGTATGTATCTACCTATTTAGATACATTTATGCATACATGCATACTTATATTAGTCAAATCTCTCCTCAAAGAGGGTTGAAATGATCCCTTTTTTATTCACGCATAATTTGTTCAAATTCGAAATTGCTACGAAAATGTCTGTATCTAACATGGGTTTATCCCCTAATCTCAGCGAAGCTATGCCCGGAAATAGAAAAAAAAATCACATTTTAACCAACTTGACAAAAAGCGCCGTATGATCCCGACCCAGATTCTTTTACGAATTTGTTTAAAATGTTTTGTTAAATTCGTGATGTCCTCACCTAATAACGGGATCCTAATTTAGTACAATATTTTTTATAATCATTATATACCTTTTAACCTTGTTTATCTTTCCTAATTAAGGGTGGAAGTTTGTGTAGAAATTATTTTAAATTAAAATATCAAAACGTTTATTCAGATAGTAGGCCTTTGCAGGCACGTTTTCACGTCAAATCACATTTTAAAGAATCTTAGTAATATTTATGTTATTAATTAATGTTTTTGCACATTAATTAATAACATAAATATTACTAAGATTCTAGCTACAAACTACTAGCGTTTCGGAACCGACCACTGCAGAGAAGAAACGCAAAAAGAAACTCTTCAACATTATCGGTCGCCTACTCGCCTGAAGGGCTTTTTAATGACTCTTTTTTTTTTCTTTTTCATTTCTAGCAACGATTACAATTTTTTATTATATACATTATTATTTTTGAACATATTATGCTAGCGATCGAGTGTGCAAGGATAATAAACATTTTAAGCATAGTCATTCCTAAATAAGATTGTCATTTTGCTATATACAGCGTGTAACGTTCGCGTGAAGGGGTGACTCAGGCCGTCAAAATGAACAACTCTTCCTATGGGACCAATGCTGGGAACTCAATTTTTTTTGACATTTTCATATTGATTGTCGGGCCTGCCGATTACTTTTGTATGAAAATGTAATTTTTTTAAAATCCCAGCATTGATCACATAGGAAAAGTTGTTCATTTTGACGGGCTTAGTCACCCCTTCACGGGAACGTCATTGGTTATGTTACACGCTGTATGTCTGTATCTTTTATGGCAATATTAGTATGACACAATCTGTGATGTCATGTTTTAATTAAGGTTAAAATAATATGCATACGTGATCTCACAACATTTTTGTCTCTTTTATACATGATCTGTATTTTGTGCGGTCGCTATAAATACATCTTTATTGTAGACGCATCCACCTAGTACTTTTTATGACCCTTTTTATTGCCTAATTGTAGATATTAAAGATTTATTATGGGGGCCTATGAGGTCATATGATCTACATAATGTATATATCTTATAGTATTACCCCCTTATTCATAAAAAAATGCAAACACTTGTTTAACCTATTTTAGTTAAAATATATTATGTTGTCCGTATCCCTCTCTCTAACGATTGAAATGGAGATAAGCGTTTATGAATAAAAGGGTTAATATTTAAGGGAAATATAGGAATTTTTGGAGATCCAGTGATGCCTCAATATGAAATAAAAAATTTGAAGAAAATCTCTATAAAATCTAAAATCTAATAATTTTGGTATGTGAAGCCCTAACCTTCCAAATATTTTATTGTACGAGCGAGCGCGAAGCGCCTTCGTTTCAGTTTTGGCTAAAAATTGTTCGTATGTCCCGCTTCCCGCTATCCTGTTGTTCTCTTCTAAACGTTGCATTTCTTAACCGATTCTCGTGAAGTTTTGTGAGACTTAGATAATTACGTAAAATATATTTTTTTTTTTCCCTAGCCGGTTGATGTTGTGTCCCACTGCTGGGCAAAGGCCTCCCCCTGGATTCTCCAGTCATCCCTATCCTTCGCTACGTGCTTTTTTAATATATGTAATATATTAATTATAATACATATACATATAAATTTAATAATATTTTTTCGATTCAGTTTTTGGTTAAATTTAAAATGGCGCATTGGGGTATATAAATGGCGCGTAGGACCATTATGTCAGTCTCGCAAGGTCTACTATGACAATATTTAAAATAACTAAATATCTTATTCGATGACGTAATGTTGTACCTATTGCACCTCGAATGACGTTGTTAAGGCCGCCGACTTTTGATCGAGAACCTCCGTAATTTATTCGCATTATAAGCGACAGTCTTGATCACAGAGTGCTATTTGAGTTATTTGATGACCTCTGTAGCTCAGTGGTAGGTAATCTCCATCATTAATAAATATAAATATATATGGACAAATCACACAGATTGAGCTAGCCCCAAAGCAAGTTCGAGACTTGTGTTTTGGGATACTAACTCAACGATACTATATTTTATAACAAATATATAGATAAACATCCAAGACCCAGGTCAAACTGAAAAAGATCATTTTCCATCTTGACCTGATCGGGGATCGAACCCAGGCACCCTCATGTCGCAGGCTGGCGTGATAACCACTGCGCCACGGAGCTCGCTGGCCATCATTATCAAGTCGTGTGGGTTCTTGGATCGAAGATCATGGGTCATCTTTCTTATCTGACAATCAGGTGATCAGCCTGCAATATCCTAACTAAACTAGAACTACAACACAAAGTTGTTATTGCCGCCGGGATCGAACCCAGACCTCCGCAGTGAGCGCCGAAAGATCTCACCACTACATCAAGGAAGTTAATGCAAGTGCCTGTTAATGGTAGGATCCACGGTTCGATCCACGGTCAGGTCAAGATGGAAAACGATCTGTTTCAGATTGGCCTGGGTCTTGGATGTTTATTTAAATATGTATATGTTGTAAAATATAGTATCGTTGAGTTAGTATTCCATAACACAAGTTTCCACTAACAGTGGGGCTAGCTCACGTGATTTGTCGGTGTATATTTATTTGAACGAAGCTTTATATTTAGTCATGTATGTACATGACTGAATTATCCTTGACTTAGCCCTTCAATGAATTATCCTTAACCGCAAAATTAACGTAACAATAAAGTTATTGTAATGGTTAATTTAACTACAATAAATATGTGCAAAAACAAATGATTCATTTCAATATTGAGTGCACTTGACTCACTCCATTCATCTGGCGAGCCCATATGCCACTAAAATTCAAATGTTATTAATATTAGTGACGTGTTATTTTAGACCTCTCACACTCTTATGTCATGATGAATCACTTCTGATGTCATGAATAGACTGCTTAGTGTCACTTGTACTCGTATTTCTAATGATTGAATCATCATTATCACTGCTCCGTGGTCTAGTGGTTAAAGCGTTTGCCTGTAGACCGTGGTAGGTAGGGTCGTGGGTTCGATTCCCACGGGAAGCATACTTTATTTAGTTGTTTCCGGTTTGGTTAAGAAATTACAGGCTTGAATCACCTGATTATCTGATAATAAAGATGATTCCGTGCTTTGGCAGGCACGTTGAGCTGTTGGTCTCGGCTGCCTTTAGGTAGTCGTTAAACGAACCACGTCAGAGGCGGTTCCAAAGAACTCTGACACTAGGATGTGCATGGTCGGTTGACCGTGACACCTACACGAAATGATGATGATGATTGAATTACATGGGGAATAGGGTTTAGCACGGTGCACGCGTTGCGTGTTTTGATTCATAATTTCAGCCGTAAGAAGCCCACTGCTGGACAAATGCAGAGGCCTTTAGAGGTCCAAGGATTCTTCGTTCCATGGGAGGATACTGTCATACTCATCACGCTTGGCAGGCGGGTTGGCTAGCGCAGTTTCTTTGGCTTCTTGTATTTCCCACGCTGCTGCCTATCAGAAGCATTTTTAAGCTGGGGAAGGCAAGGAATTTGGTTGATCTGGGAAGGGAGTGAAGGTCACTCGAATGAATGGAGGAAAAGCAAGTAGCAGCTCTTGTTTCGATTAACACTGTCTAATTTTTTGGTATAATTAAAAAAAACTTCTGTGTCCTTATCCTTACTAATATTATAAATGCGAAAGTGAGTTTGTTTATTTGTTTGTTTGTCACGCTTTCACGCCGTAACTACTGAACCGATCATCATGAAATTTTGCATACAAGTTCTCTGGACATAGGCTACCTTTTATCCCGGGAAAAAGTACTATTCCCGAGGGATCGTCATTGACGCGGGCGGAGCCGCAGGCGAAAGCTAGTAATATTAATAAATAAACGTCTGATTCTTTTGTTTTTATCTGATGTCATTAAGACTGCTTGCTTAGTGGACACTTATGTTTAAGTTATGTGACGAAAGAGTTTTAAAGTGTATTTCCTCTGCACAGCGTGCTTCAATGGCGAATCCATTTAATTTTGATGTAATTATAAATATACCACTACTCTCTATGAATAACGGGTGATGACTTCATTAAGAGTCCTTGCTGAGTGATTGCCATTTGTGTTTCTAAGAAATAAATTACGAGGAGGTCGAGCGAGGGGCGACCTACAAAACACTTAAGGGTACAATAATTTCATTATCATTTGATTGTAGAAAGTAGCAACAATCAAATGAATGAGGGAGATTGGAAAATCGACAGTTCATAAATTTGAGATGTCATTGCTCTCTCTCTCTCTCTTTTCCTAGCCTGGGAACATGGGACTAACCCATTATTTGGGGTCGGCTCTCCTAGTTGATCTTCTCCAGGTCACTCGGTTCTGGGCCAAGTCAGGCGCAAGCTGTGTTCGCTTCATATCTCTCCTTATAGTCGCTAACCAGGTCTGTCGAGGTCTACAGGGACGTATTTGTCGTGGCCGACTCATGTCGAGTACTCTTCGCGTCATATGGTCTGGTGGTCGACGCATTAAATGTCCATACCATCTCAGCCGCGTTTCCGCCAGTTTCTCTGGGATGGGTCTCACTGTGAAGCTGCCTCGCACATACATATTGCAGATGTGGTCCATTAACGCCACACCTCCAGCCCAACATCTCAGCCCAATGCAGTTTGTCCTCTTGATTTTTCTTAAGAGGCCAACACTCCGAGCCATATGTTGCTCATCATGAATTTTAAGTGCTGTGCTCTTGACCGTGGAGTCGGTGGAGCATTTTTCATGACTCTGTATTTGCTGTTAGTTATTTCATCTCATAATCTCATTATAGTAGCAACCTTTATTTTTGGCTTAAGCGTTCGGGTTGTGACGCATCTATCTCTCTTCCACCGTTATCACGTAAAATTCTCGTCCGTAAACCGACTTTAAAGACAGCCATTTTTTCGTTACTTGTTTCATTAAGGTATCTTGACCTTCTCTCTCCTCTTCTCTACAATGAATGTTTTATTTAAAGTCATCAAGTCGTATCAGGTGTCTTACTATCTTCCCTCCTCCTTTTTCTACTAATTATCTAAATATGTGTTTTCTCTTACTCTTCAAAAAGTTCCACATTAATCATTGCTTGCTCGGGTTATTTGCCAAGAATACAATTTTCTTTAACTTCGATACAATATTGTACAAATATTTATAAAGATAAAGAATCGAAGTTGTTTGCTATGCACTGCTCACTGCATCCAAGCAATTTCATGTTCATATTTGTTAATACCAAAACACTTCACCCCAAGCTTACTTCTGACACAGTTAGGGGAAATAAATTCCTTTTAATGGATTCAAAAGACTCCAAAACAGCTGGAAACACAGGTTATCACCCGCGACAGTTTGGTTCTAATGTATTAAATCCCAGGCGATGGCGTAAGATGCGATGCTGACTAATTTCCAACACCTACAGTGTCGTAAATTAGTCATCCATTCGGGATTCTCTATGTGAGCTGAGCACAAATGATAGAAGACACGAGTATTCAGAAAATGGATGATTCAAAAAACTCTTAATAAAGTACAGGAACTATTAATACTCGTAGATGAATAATGTATTTATTCCAAGTAGTAGTAGCAAAATATCGTATTGATTCATTATGATGGATGTCTAGACGCCGCCGCCGGCTTCAAATAGCCTGACTGAATGGAGGAAATTGCGGTGTAGTTAGGTTTGTCGTGTCGGCCCCTGAAAAGACGTCGTTAGACGTATTTATGAACGACGCTCTTATTATGCTAATGTGCATTTTCGACCTTTGT
This sequence comes from Elegia similella, assembly GCA_947532085.1. NCBI lineage: Eukaryota > Metazoa > Arthropoda > Insecta > Lepidoptera > Pyralidae > Elegia > Elegia similella. The sequence continues at coordinate 4,276,242 of OX383926.1, read as the reverse complement.
ATTCGTTGCGTCTGGAATAGTAAACAGCTTTTAAATTTAACCCATGTTTATGATTGCGAAGTAATATATAACTGCCTCCGTGGTCCAGTGGTTAAGGCGTTTGCCTGTTGACCCGTGGGTCGTGGGTTCGATTCGCACCGAAAGCATACTTTGTTTAGTTGTTTCCAGTTTGGTTAGGACCTTGCATGCTTGAATCACCTGATTGTCTGATATGATAATAAAGATGATTCCATGCTTCGGAAGGCACGTTAGGCTGGTGGTCCCGGCTGCCATCTGGTAGTCGTTAAAGGAACCACGTCAGAGGCCGAGAGGCGGTTCCGAAGAACTCTGACATCAGGGTGTGCATGGTCGATTGACCGTGACACCTACTCGAAATGATGATGAAATATATCATAAAACGATATAGCATGAAACGAAACACTTATCATTTCTGTTTATTTATAATTTGAAAGGAGTTTTTAATGAAGCATAATATGAATTTGACGGGATGTTCGTATTTGAAGGGTTTTAAGCTTAAGCCTTTATTATTATTATCATTAACGCATTATTTTCTTTGGCAACAGGTACAGATGGGTCAAGAACGGCAAGCCCTTCGAATACACCAGTTACGACAACCGTATCTCCCAACAACCCGGCCGAGGTACGCTCGTCGTCAGCAAGCCAAGAGATGAGGACCTCGGACAGTACCAATGTTTCGCCGAAAACGAATGGGGAACTGCCACCTCCAACTCAGTGTTTGTCAGGAAAGCAGAGTTAAACTCCTTCACTGAATCCGACGGCCCAGCCAAAGTTGTCCAAGCCGATGAAGGAAAGCCGTTAAAGTTGACTTGCGATCCTCCAGATGGCCACCCAAGCCCTAAAGTATACTGGATGTTACAAGGAAGCGAAGGTCAACTGAAAACCATCAACAACTCGAGAATGACGTTGGATCCAGAAGGCAACTTGTGGTTCTCGAACGTAACTCGATACGACGCGAGTGACTTGCTCGCGTACATTTGCGCGGCGAAGTCGGTGTTCAAGAATGAGTACAAGCTTGGCAACAAAGTGTTCTTGGATGTGAAGAGGACGGGAATATCCCCCGCTTTGAATAAGCATCCGCCGGTCAAGCAATATACCACCAGGAGGAGGGAGAAAGGATTGAAGGGGAAGCGAGTCGAACTGTACTGTATCTTCGGTGGAACGTGAGTACTTTTGTCATTTTATTCAATAAATGGAATACAGGTGTCCACTGAACCTCGGTATATTGCCACAGCTTTGTTATTCAGCTGACTCCAAATCCCGATACAACCTTTCATATGTCATGCGCGGATAATCTGTGAGTTTCGGTCGCCTTGGGTCTTGCAAGCGGCCCGCACTACACAACTACCTTTCCAATTATCCCGTATGCATCAGACGGAAGAACTTATTGGTGTTGACCAACTGCGGAGTAATCTGTGACCGTACAAATTGGAAAGGTCGTGATAGTATGTCTTTAAAGTACACAATATTTGATTTGCGAGTTGTCTTATTGTTCGTTTTCCTTGCAGACCGTTACCGCAAGTGGTATGGAAAAAGAATGGCAATACGATACTGTCTTCGTCGAGCATATCGCAGGACAACTACGGCAAGACGCTGGTGATAAAGTACCCAACTTACGAAGACCAGGGCACGTACACTTGCGAAGCCAGCAACGGCGTGGGCGAAGCGCAGACCTACTCTATCGAACTGGAGATTGAAGGTGAGTTTATATTTATAACTTTTATGGAATCTTTTTGTAATTTTCGAGGTGTTATATCCTGTTTCATTCACTCTGGTCAACACGCTAGTTTGCTACAACCATGGATTTGGGTTCGATACCCAGCTAGGCCTGGCTCACTCCCCGTGTCGGTATCGAAAACATACCTACGCGCGACGATCACTTCGAAGCGGTAAAACCGGGCAAATCCAGTAGGAATGACGCGCGTCTAGTCACATGTGTTCATCGACTTCAACGAATTATGAATCGTTTGTTCAAAGCCATAAGGATAAAATTGGCTTGAATTCTGTAGGTATCTAAACGAAAAGGTGCTGTGTTCTGACGCGAGCTAAATTACACCGTATCGCCAACTACATTGAGTTGATATTCCTTTGAACACCTTTGCAGAGTGCGACTTCTGTACTTAAGTACTAGTTCTTATTCTGTGACCCAGCGCGAGCAAATACTTGTACCTCGTTTTCACAGTTATTTATCTGCAATTCTAAAGCTAACCAAGGAAGGTTGGCGTCAGATAGGATAGGTCGTCTATAATGTCAAATCATATTGTCGTATGAATTCTTTCTTCTACGCGAAATGCGTAGTGTCGAAAATAATGCTCCTGAGCGGTTTCGCGGAAACGCTTCTTTATGATAATGGACTGCAAAGGAGCTAGCGAGTCACCTGATGGTAAGTGATTACCGCTACCCATGGACAACTGCAACACCAGGGTGTGACTGGAGCATTGCCGGCCCTTTTGAGGAGTTTGGGGAGGGAGGTGGAAGGATGGGCCTCCGGCTCTCTCGCTCACCGAACGAAGGATAGAAGCGGTGAAGCATCTACACAAACGTCGATTTTCTGTGAGAGTGTGGTACTTCCCCGGACGAATCGGCCCATTCATACTAGTAAAAGCAAAAATTAATTTTGCCGGTAGGTGGCTCAGGCTCAACCACGACTTCTCCGTTTGCAAACTCATGCAAGGGCTATTTATAATACCGCGTCAACTAACCGACAACTAACAGACGTATACGTCTATAAGTCACACTCGTCTTCCGCCAAGTCATAAAATACCTCTCTTCCTGCCTTTTGCCTGCTATTTTCGATACTCTAGCTCAATCTTCCTTTAGCGAATATATTGTACCTAGTTAGTCCTCTTTTCACACAGAAAATATTTAAAACCTTTCTGTAGTTATTTTCTTGATCCGCTGGGCGACCCCAGGACAACCGCATGAGCAGAGCCGCACAATAGGACAATCAAATTTAGTATCTTCAGAATTGTGTTGGCACCTCCGCGTATTCTGTGCATCAGCGATAAACCGCTCGTCGCAATCGTTCATCGGATATTGACTCAGAAATGGGTCGCTAATGAGTCACGCTTTTAAAAATACTACCCAGATGAGGAGAATGAGTATACCTTCCTTATTTTAGTCAAAAACTTTCTAAATAGGTAAAAACTAGTTTGTGATGTAGACTACAATATTATAGTTGAAACCTTTGATCAAATATAATGGTAGATATAGCCGTGTGGTATCCGGCAGAGTAGAATAGGACCACTCCAAATCTTCCCGTGGATGTCGTAGAAGGCGACTTAGGAAATGCAAGCTAAACAAAGCTTATCAACATCTAGACCTCTCCAACCCGTCTGGCCAGCGTGGAGAGTGTAGGCCAAGTCCTCTGACTGCTCTGGCCAAGTATGGCCCTAGTAGTACAGAGAGGGTCGTGCTCCTGCAGTGGAGACTAAAAAGGACCTGATGATGATGATGATGATGAATGGTAGATACACAGCGTCATACAAAATGAAGCTTTAATAATGTCTTCATCAGGTCTTTTTAGTCTACACTGCAGTAGCATGCCATACTTGGCCAGAGCAGACAGAGCATTTAGCCTACTCCTCGCTGGTCAGACGGGTTGGAGAGGTTTAATAATGTGCCCGAATCAAAACATGCATTGCATACTTACAAACAACGACAAAAACGGTACATACAGAAAGTATAAGTCTATCTTTGTTTTTTTACTTTTGATGCGTAGTTTTTGCATCTTTTCACTGTACCTTCGTCAATGCGAGAGGTGTGAGTGCTAGCGTGGTTTATTGAAACTGTGGACAAAACAGCTCTGTAACTCGATTAGTGGCCTGTGTTGCCGGTGCCACTTTTCGAGCGCGAATCATGTAATTCGATCAAATATACCATTATATTTGATGGAAGGTTGAAACCGTAAAAGAATATCAAATTGATATTTTTCCTGAAATGATAAAAAGGCCATGGTAGGTTACATTACAATCCGCTCTAATTTCCTACTACTATCTTTCGAGGAAAACATAGCAACGTAAAGTTTCAACACAGAGCAATGGCAGCGTGGTTCACTTGCCTATTTTTCTTTAAATAATTCATTGACGGCTTATTGGTTATTGACACACAACCTTCGAAGGACGACACGTGATGTCCATACTTCATCGTGCTTTCTGAATACGAATTTTAGTTATAAGTTTTAATGTTCCAATTGTTATGTCCAATAGCACATTCAAAAACTATATTTTGATACTGATCAGACAGCTTTGTTAATTGGTTCAATTTGAGGAATAGATAAGATAGCTTTTTCTATTTAATGCCTTCCTTTCGCATGGAAGAAAAAAAAAACGTAGAATATACCAGTTGTTTCTCTTCCCGCGCAGACGTAAAAAAGCTGACAAAATAATGGGAAAAAATTAAGGAATCATGTCCATAGGTGGTGTCCATCCACATATTATGTATCATACATACATAACCCATCACTATTTTGATTCCGTTTCGACCTATTCGCCCGCCAACATGGTAAACGTGGTTTTTGTGTCCTAGTCCTGTGTACCCCGTGAGGGATACAGACGTGATAATATGTATGAGTAAGTACATATGATTGATGGATGACTTCGGGTAGAAATAGATTTGACCTTCAGAACCGATCCGAAATAGGGAAAAATCGAAAAATATGATAATAATTTTAATATTTCTTCTACGTAATGAGCCACAGCACGGCACTGGTTTGCAATAAGTATATTTATTGACATGTTTATTCGAAGAATGATGAAGACGAATAGTTTGTAGTAAATCTTCTCTTCCTCAATATGCAAATTCCTGTAGGACGCTGCATAATTATTCATTTTTGATCACATAACTCTCGCTCAAAGTGTATATTTAAAATGCATTTAGAGGGGAAGCTGAAAAGGGCGCGCGCTTCCGCGACATGAAAGCATTCAATTAGCACACAAGACGCATATTTACATAACCTCAAACACGGCCGTTCGGCGCCAATCAAACGAGGTTGCAAACTGGAGATGGCATACGCAGGTTAAGTGTACATTATAAGACAATATCTTGTATAGACAAGCATTTTCTGCAATGATAAAGATACGTTATTCATAATTATGGACACAGCGTAAAATCGGCCAGTAAGCCTCGGTATGCCGTCTTCAAAATGTTGTAAAACTTTTACAAAATGCTTGTCTAATCAAGAAGTTGTTTAGACAAGCATTTTGCTAGAACACGTAAATATTGTCTACAAATAAAAAAGTGTCTTGACAGACAGACAGACGGACAACAAAGTGATCCTATAAGGGTTCCGTTCTTTCCTTTTGAGATACGGAACCCTAAAAAGTAGTTAATTAAACTTTTATTAATTTACTCGCATTCAATTTATTGCTTTTCTGTCCCAGGGGGTTTTATTATAATTTAATACATTTGAAATATTACATAGAATTTTATTCCGCAAAGGTGATTGTATTACTGCATCGTCAAACCGTCCCGAAAAAATTCCAGTCCTCTATATTGCAAATGTGCGTTATTATCAAACTAATTGAAACCATTTCTTACTATTGATTTTAGTTTAACGGAAGGCGAATAATGTCTCATAAGACACTTTTGTTTAACCAAATGTGGTAGGAACACTTCTCAGGCGCGCTAACAATAGGGTCTACATTGTACCAAATGAAGGGCGGGCTTATACGGCTTTATTTTTGATTGTCGCTTCCTCAGAATGTATTAACCTTACAACTGTCTATTAGAAATGTCTCATAAGACACTGTCTTACCAAGTGTAGGAGGAACATTCCTTAGACGTGCTAACAATTCATGTACCACATTGTACCAAATAAAGGGCTAGGCTAGCGTATACGGCTAAGTTTTTGGACCGTCGCTTCCTTGGAATAAATTAGTCTTATAACATTTTATTAAGGCATCCGTCGTATGTTTAAATTGAATCCATCCGTCACTAAGAAATATTTGTCTATTGAGGGAATTAAGACTTAATTAATTTAAGTAATTAAAAGATCATTTTAGTTGCGGTAGAAGTTCTTGTGAGTTGTAAGCTTTGTAAAAGCTGATCGAGGGAATGGAAAAAAAACATTAGAAATCATGTCCGCCTACACGTCCACCGTCCTGATAAAGGTGGTCTTTAGGTCTTCCGGCTTTGAGCTCTGTCTACCCAGTAAGGGGTAAAGATGTGATTAGTATGTGACAAACATGTTCAACGGATCTTGCGGAACTATTTTATGTGTATTATAAATACGAGCATCTTGATGATTCTCATAAACTGCCGTAAACCGTAATTTCATAATAGAGGTGTATAGTTATTTCCTGCGCGCCATAAAACTCTGCAACAAAGTCGCACATTCAATGTTACAATGTTTCGTGACCCAATTTTAAATATATTATTTTCCTAATAAGCTTTGAAAACATGTATGTAGGTAAAGTTCGGTTTGAGTGGTTATCAATTAAATTACGTGTAAAAGCATTTGTTTGTTTGTTTTTCGTGTGTGTAAGTGGCCAACAGTGGTAACAATTTTTTAAGCTGCCTAATGGCATCTGACATAGCTTAATGGATGTCATTAATGATAACAGCCGCGTCGGAAGCACGGAGGAGCTTGAGATATTTTTATGCCCCTTGCGGTCACCCATCCCAATGGGGACCGGGGATGCTTAACGTAAGCGCGAATAAAGCTTAGATCCACTGGACCATCGGGTTCCACAGGGACGAAATAAAAACTAATTCGAAAAAACTTTACATTAAAAAAATAAAATGCTGTGTGCTTTGACTATTCGTCCCTCATCGGGGCTATGCCCACACGACAAGCCTGGATCTGCGACTTATTTTGGGTATATCAATACCGACTATAAAGAAATGTCTTAAATCTTACATCGCTCATGGGTTAAACACAGGGTAATTTCAAAGGGTTGACATCATGAATGGTCAAATTATAATTTATGTTGCAATGATTTTCTACTTACGTGACGGGAGTATATATTATATTTGACTAGCTCCGTGGCGCAGCGGTCAACACGCCAGCCTGCGAAGTTGGAAAATGATCTTTTTCAGATTGGCCTGGGTCTTGGATGTGTAGTATGTGTATCTATATATGTATTTGTTATAAAATATAGTGTCGTTGAGTTAGTATCCCATAACACAAGTCTCGAACTTACTTTGGGGCTAGCTCAATCTGTGTGATTTGTCCGTATATATTTATTTATTTATTTATTAGTATCACTAAGAATATTTGTTTAAAAGTTACGCAGATTTAACAAAATCCTCTTTTCCCGTAAGGGTTAACCACAGGGTTAACTTCAAAGAGATTGTTCCCACGCAAAGCTGTCATGAATCGTCAAATTATGATTAATGAGCGTGAGGCCGGCGCCACTCCTGTGACGTAACAAGTCACGCACGCCGCGCGGTCACCTAGTTCTCACATCAATGAAGAAGGGTCGATATTTTTTTATTTTATATTTGCTAATGCTCGGGAAAATATGTGACGTTCCACGGGTAAAGGTAAAACACCTTATGGACGCTGGCGAGGAAATCCTAGGGCCGTATTTTCCATACAACCGTAGTCCCCTGATTTCTTTCCGGATAGTACCAGTTGAGCAATGATTTTTTACAAAAAAAAGTCTATTGATATATTAGCATTTCCCTATGTTTTTTTTTCATAATTGAATTATTTAAAGAGATATGAACCTTCAAAAAAAACAAGAATTTCTGTTGTGTTCAAACATCAGGAAAACAAATTCGAGGCGATTATATTAGAAAAAGAAAACAGAGAAACACAGACATAGCTTATTTTAAATTTATAAAGAAAAAATAAATTATATGAATAAAAAATTATTAAATCGGTTTTCGGTCTGAGCTGCAGTTATCTCTATCGCTCTCTGCAGGGGTTGTTTGGGCACATATCGCGACAACAATAGATTTTACAAATACCTATTTTTCAATTCTCTCGAGCGCAGTGTTTTCTCTTTAGAAGTTTAGAAAAACTATTTATACAATTTTACTTAGCTAAAATAAAAAAAATGTCGTAAGTGCCAGCGTCCACACAAGGTTTGTCTGAGACCAGAGCATCATTTGCAGCGGAAGGTCGGGAAGTCGGGACAAGGCGTTACATACAACCAGGGCTTGTTACCGGTACCAAATTCCCATTATAAGTACCGGTAAGTACCGGTATTACTATTCTGTTAAAATTTTAACGTTAATATGGGGTACCGGTAATCTAGTATTTAACGGTAATAATATTGTTAACAGTTAACGGTAATTTTACCGCTACTTGTTACCGGTACCAAATTCACATTATAAGTACCGGTAAGTACCGGTACTTCTATTCTGCCCAATTTTAACGGCATTATAATTGCGTTAATTTTACCGGTACCTACGCATTGTTGCCGTCCGCCGCATGGGACTCGCTCCACTGTAAAAGTGCCGCCCCATTGTCGGCCCCCGCCTCACGCCGCACATGCACAACACGGCAATGACACACATTAACAAAATGAAAATTCCCGATACGAGTACCGGTACTGTTTACCGGTATTTAGTACAGGTACTTCTGTTATTAAACTTATTGATACCAATTCAATTACCGGTACCGTCGTTTTATTGAGGTACCGGTACCAATCCAATTACCGGTACCGTTGTATTATAGAGGTACCGGTACTTGATTTTTACCGTTACCAAATGTACCGGTACCAATCCAATTACCGGTACTGTCGTTTCATAGAGGTACCGGTAATGAATTTTACCGGTATTCCAGCCCTGCATACAACTCTTTCCTTAGTTAAATGTATCTTAGTCTTCATTCTGCTAAGTGCATTTTTGGTTTAGTTGAAACATCTTTGGCTTAGCCAATCTCCAATACTTTATCATTTATAGTTCGGCATATTTCTTGCAAGAAACCGGCAAGCAAATAACAATTATCATTCAATCGACTAAAACTTCAAATGAAGAAAAGCAATAAAGGAAATTCGACGCTGCATTTTTTTATTTGCCAATGTTAGGAGGAAAATGAATGTAGACGATATGGATATACATATTTCACAGCCAAAAGTTTCGATATCCATTTTTTTAACCGGTAAATCGCTCTGATGTGGCTAAACCTTATTGCGGTGTCTCATTGAGAGTTTTGGCCACTTTTTGGGATCCTCACCGGCTATTTGTTCGCTTCGATCTGTATTTGCTTTGAATTTCTGTTTCTATACTTACTCTTTCCACATAGTCGCCCACCAAAAGCTGGAGGTCTCGTTTTTCTTTGGGTTCGGAACCCTAAAAAGCTTACAATATATCGTCCTATGCTAGTGCTTCCGCTCAAAAGATCCAGTCGTAATTCGCAGTTGCAGATCAAGTCAGTGTGGGCGGGTTCTTTCTAGTCATTAATTATTGTGGAACTGGAGTGAAGATTGTTTTTCGCTCCAGTTCCCGCGCCGTTTGGTTGACTCTTTCCATCACTAATGGACCTCTTGTTCAATCTCAGCAAATCTAAACATCCTGCCGGATTTTTGGGCGCCCCTAACCATAGTCGGCCGCTCTGGGTCTTTCTGGGGAATTGCTCATGTTAGATCTAGACTTTACTGGCTGACTTTACTTGGTCAAGCTGTTTTAAATTGTAGTATTCTTCAAACCGTAAAATTATTATGTATGAACATCAAAATGGCGCCACTCCTGTGACGTAATCAGTCACGCAACGCAACTCGGTCACCCAGTTCACAGCAATAAAGCAAGGTCGCTTTGCATTTTTACAGTCGCTGTGAAAACTACTGAAGTTTTAGCATTAAACGAAAACTCGTAGAAAAGGAATAACTATATAAGGAAATCGTGTCTAAGTGCCGCGGTCCCTTTGATAATTAAATAAATACGGACAAATCACACAGATTGAGCTAGCCCCAAAGTAAGTTCGAGACTTGTGTTATGGGATACTAACTCAACAATACTATATTTTATAACAAATACATGTACACAAACATCCAAGACCCAGGCCAATCTGAAAAAGATCATTTTCCATCTTGACCTGACCGGAGATCAAACCCTCGTGTCGCAGGCTGGCGTGTTAACCACTGCGCACCGGAGCTCGAAAATCCATCCATTTTTATCATTTCGTTCTGTTATCTATTAGCCTTATATTCTCCTTTGACGTGGTAATGTTCCATAACACTGTTATTCACTAGCGTCAAACAACAACATCAACCGGGCGCTACCTGTAATGCACCTGTGATGTAACCAGTCCGCAACCCGGTTCACAGCAGTAAACAGCTTGAAAATTTTGACACCAGTGTTAGCCACTTACACACACAAAAACGAACAAACAATAGTAACAATAATCAGCACCCAGGTTCTATCTGGTGGGCCGTATGCTCGTCTGCCTATTAAGTGGTATACAAGTGGATAATTTAAAACAATAAAAAACCCGTCTGCCTTTTTGACTGTTTACGTAGCTATATAGATTTTTGTTAACGTCACCATAGCCTATGACACTCCGGGGAGGAATAGGAATCTAATGATACCTCCAAAATCGGTCAAGCCGTTAAAGCCCTTAACGGCTTGACCGATTTTTGAATGAGGTATCATTAGATTGTTATTAGTTATTGATGTTTTTCGCGTGTGTTTGTATGTATGTCTGTTCCATTGTATCTTCTGCAGCCTTAACTTAATGCTACAGAAGACGACAATGGAACAGACACACTCACATACATACACCCGCGCGAAAAACATTACCCTCCTTCTGGGTAGTTCAGTTGGGTAAGAAAATGTAAAGCAAAATCGCTTTGCATTTTTACTGCCGTTGTGAAAAGTACTGAATTTTCGTATTAAACCATGTTTTTTCGCCGGAGACGCGAGGAGTTCCGGGAAACTTGCGTCTTGCTGCGCTATGCTCTGAATGAGCCGTATAATGCACATCCGGGCGAAACCGGGTCGGGTCACTAGTTATGGCCTGTGGTTGCTTTATATAATTTAGTGATTGGCAGTGTTTCTTAGTGCAGATTTCACAAGTGACACAATATTAGTAGTTTATAAACGTATAAATACATATATACGGACAAATCACACAGATAGCTCATAGCCCTAAGGTAAGTTTGAGACTTGTGTTATGGGATACTAACTCAACGATACTATATTTTATAACAAATACATATATAGATAAACATCCAAGCAGTGTTGCCAGGGCCCTTGAGTCGTAAGTTACGTTTCGTTTCCAGAAATGTTACATTTTTGCAGCAAAAGTTACATTATTGTATTTTTTTAATTTACGCCATTTTGGGGTCGGAGTATAACCCACCACACAGCGCTATCCTATAAAGTGGTCACTAACGTATAGCATAACGCTTTGCGGCATCTAATCGATCGAGTATATCGTGCATATACCGGCGGTGATTTTTGTTTATAATAATAGAGATAGAGAAGAGACCACCTACCCTGTACCAATCTGCCCTGTCCCAGTCTGTCTTTACCAAAAAACAAAAAAATATTCTAAGATCTAGATCGTCATGATGTCTAATAGACATTGTCTACACCTTACTCTGGCTTGAGTGCCGAATTACGTATTAACAAGACTATTTAGATAATATGATAATATGGCGCTTTCTATTCAGAGCCATCTCTGAGTGTGATATGGAATGAAATACTTTTTAGACGCGCCAGTTTTAGGTGCGTTCAAATTGAATGCGTTGAATTGCAATAAAAGTCTAGTATTACAAATCTCGTTGTACTCAAAAGTTACGAAAATTGCCTTTAATATAAAAATTACTTACATGTTACGCGAGGAGATCAAAAGTTACGAAAAATGTAAGAAAAGTAACCTTCTGGCAACGCTGCATCCAAGACCCAGGCCAATCTGAAAAAGATGATTTTCAATCTTGACCTGACCGGGTTCGAACCCGGGCGCCCTCGTGTCGCAGGCTGGCGTGTTAACCACTGCGCCACGGAGCTCGCCAAATTGCGTGTTATACAAATGATGAATTATTATGGCTTGAATCACCTGATTGTCTGATTATAAACTAATTCCGTGCTTCTGAAGGCACGTAAGCCGTTGGTCCCGGCTGATCTTTTTCAGATTGGCCTGGGTCTTGGATGTTTATCTATATATGTATTTGTTATAAAATATAGTATCGTTGAGTTAGTATCCCATAACACAAGTCTCGAACTTACTTTGGGGCTAGCTCAATCTGTGTGATTTGCTCGTATATATTTATTATTTAATTTGTTACATACAAATGTCATATGAAAAATTTAATATAAGTTTACTTAAGGATATTCACAATCTACGAGTAGCTTAATGCAAGTAAGGGTGACGATACCATTATCCTCTCTGGCAACACGTAATCCTTAGAACCGTGACCTTCAAATTCAGGATACACATCTATTCTCGGCATATTTGTTCGGCTTTATTGGCCCGTTTGAAGTCTATTTACGTAAGGTCGGGATCTACAATTACCTATCGTTAGCGTCTCCCGGCTACCGGAATGACGCACCGGGAACACCGCAGTTCCCCGACAGATCGATCTTAGGCAAGGTTTGTCCTGTGTAATATCCGCATTTGTGCTGCATATTCAACAGGGGGATTTTTGTTGAGTCATATACACTTATATCATAAAGAGAGAGCTTTGTTTGTTTGTATTGAATACTTGAATAGGCTTCGAAAGTACTGGAGCGATTTGACTTTTTTTACCATTAGAATCCTACATAATTCCTGATGAACATAGGCTATAGTTTAAATACAATCTACCCGTGTGAAGCCAGGGCCGTGCTAGTGAATAGTACATATAAATATGTCTTACAGGGTAGACACAGACTAATGTCATAGACCTGTGTAAAAGGGAGTTAAAATGGTCATGCGGCTAGCAATCCGCATCGCCTAGAGCATGAGACAAGTCTTTATATATATATTCTCCTATTCTCTCGACGGGTTTTTATGACCTGCGTGAGAAGAGCTGATAAATTATATTATTAGCTTTCGCCCGCGGCTCCGCCCGCGTCAATGTCGATCCCTCGGAAACAGTTTCCCGGGATGTACACTATGTCCTTCTCCGTACCGCAGATAACGTGTATGCGAAATTTCATGATGATCAGTTCAGTAGTTACAACGCGAAAGCGTAACAAACAAACTCACTTTAAGGATTAGGATTTCTCTCAGAACAGTTTGGAAGTATAAGTACAATTACTGTAATTAAATTTAAAAACATATTCAAATGAATTTCCGGCATAAATTGTATTCTTCCATGCTGGTCTGGGAGAAAAGAAAAAACATAGAATGTACCAGCTGCTTCTCTTCCCGCGCAGATCGTAGAAACCGGACGAGGGAATGGGCGTTAATCTAAGGGATCATGTTAATAGGCGATGCGCCTAGCAACCCATCACTATTTTGTTTATTACGCCCACCAACACGCTAAACATGGTCTTTGGTTCTTATGGCCTTTGGCTCTGTCTACCCCTATAGGGATAGAGACGTGATGATATGTATGTATTTTAGTTCTACCTTAATAACCGCGGCTTCGGAAACTTCCGCTCATCATCATCATTTCGTGTAGGTAACACGTTCAATCAACCATGCACACCCTGGTGTCAGACTTCTTCGGAACCGCCTCTCGGTCTCTGACGTGGTTCCTTTAACGACTACCAGATGGCAGCCGTGACCACCGGCTTAACCTGCCCTCCGAAGCACGGAATCATCTTTATTTTCAGACAATGTGGTGATTCAAGCCTGCAATGTCCTAATTAAACTGGAAACAACTAAATAAAGTATGCTTCCCGTGGGAATCGAACCACGACCCTTCACTTCAGCTGAGTATCCAACACAATGCATTAGCCAAATCTCCCAAGATTTCAATATGATAAACATTTCTGAACTGTTTATTTGAAATTCATACTCATGAATGCGTTTATAATATTTCCGGCAACTGTTTCTCCAGAATATAAAAGCAACGGACAATGAGAACAGCCAAACCTCGTACTAAAGAAACTATGCCGATTAAGTATAAATAAAAACAGCTAAGTGCGAGTCGTACACTTTACGGGTTCCGTACAATATTCAACTACTAAAACCATCCTTTTTAGGGTTCCGTACCAAAAACGGGACCCTATTAACTTCGCTCCGCTGTCCGTCTGTCTGTCTGTCCGTCTGTCACCAGGCTGTATCTCATTAACCGTGATATTTAGACAGTTGACATTTTCACATATGATGTATTTCTGCCGCTATAACAACAAATACTAAAAATTAGAATAAAATAAATATTTAAGAGGACTCCCATACAACAAACGTGTTTTTTTTGCTTGTTTTTGCTCGATATTGATAACGGCAACAGTTAGATGCTTGAAATATTCACAGAATATTTAAATATATATTCACTTTAAAAAAAAAAAAATATTAAAGAGGGCTCCCATACAACAGTCATGACATTTTTGCCGTTTTTATAGATAACGGTACGGAACCCTTCATGCGCGAGTCCGACTCGCACTTGGCCGGTTTTGTATGTGGACTCTGTTGTATTACATATACACATGAAACCTTTTCCATGCGAACTTTCTTGCGACGTTATCCAAATTATTTCTTGCATGGACACTTCTTGTCTTAATTATATGTGGTATTACGTCTTTACTAATAAATAATTCGCAAATTTGACACCCCTTTATTTTTAATTCTATTTTTTGTTTGTATAGCGGAAAGAGCTAGTCTTGAATTTTTTACGCATTCTGTAAAGAAATCTTTTTTACACATTATGTAAATGTTAATAACACGATTCGCGTGAAAAAATGTTTGTATTGGCCTTTTGCGTTTTTGGCCGTTCGCGTCGTAAGGTATATTATTACAGTTCAATAGATGGATATAGACCTGTGACAGACGGACGGACGAACATCGGAGGCTTACAAATAGGGTCCTGTTTTTATCCTCTAGTTCTGCATTTTTCTCAACAATGCGGCGATTATTTTCCGACGACGCCGGTTGCATAGCTTTCAATGCACTGTTAAGTTCTACTTCGTTCCAACGTTTCAGATTGTCCTTTTCAATCTGCACAGCCTCCTTTCAGGATTCTTGATACTTTTATAAAGGATTTTCTTTTCCCGACATTATTATACCAAAGCCATTCTAGCGAACAGATTTTTCTGTGTTAAGAGATTTCTACTTGTTATCCCCACTGCAATATAGTTAGATTGAGATTGGCATGGGAACAATTTATCACGTGGAATAGGAATAAATAATAGGATGTAAATCATTACATCCTATAATATTGTTCCACCACATTCCTTTTATATTATTCCACTCGCGTCTCTTCATTGCAATCTATAACTATACAGTAAAAAAATGTTACCCCGCCCCTGTTTTACATGTGCAATCTATGACTAAGCAGGTATTTAAATATGTGGTACTTTTTAATAAAATCGGCCAAGTGCTAGTCAAAATCGCACACAAAAGGGTTCTGTACCGCCGTAGAACTTACAACTACGAAACGCCTAAAATATATTTATTTTGTATGCCTAATTTTCAATTTTATTTTTAGTTTTTTTACATCAATAGAAATGCACATTGTGTGAAAATTTCAAGTCTTTACCTATTACGTTTCAAGAGATGTATCTCTTGAAACGTAATCCGTCCATTTGAAGAGCTGTAGCTCTTCAAATGGACGGATTTAGGAAGCTTGGAAATAGGGTCCGTTTATGCCTTTTGGGTCCGGAACCCTAAAACGAATAAACAAAGAACGTCTTTTCCTAGTAAGAATTTAAGATTAAGTAAAATGTGGAAAGAAATCTTTCTATCATTAAAAAGTTTATTTCTTGATTCGAGCGGGTGCGCCAAGATGGTATGTTCGACAGAATATATTGATGGAGGCTCTTAACTTGCACCCCAAGTATTCACAATATAAAGATGGGGACAGATCGTAGCGGCTGCATAGAGTGGAATGGGAAAGTTTGTTAGAAGTTATGCAAGATAAAGTTTGCACTGTGCATTTCCATTTCATTTGTTGGTCCTCCGTGCTGTTTTGAACTGTCGGGGAAAAGTACGATATTTCATATTACTACATAAATTACTTCCTATCCCTCCGGAAATCAGCTGAAAAATAAATTAAAGTCTAGACATTGTTGGATAGTTGTACTGCATCGATTTTAAGAAATATTTTTTTTTGTTAGATAGGGTATGTTTTTTAAGATTGTCACATTTAAATTACATCAAATTCGGTTCAGTACTTTGATTGAAGTAGGTTACTTTATGTGAAATATTATTTTTATGAGTGTACTAGCTTTCGCCCGCGGCTCCGCCCGCGTCAATGTCGACCCCTCGGGAATAGTACTTTTTCCCGGGATAAAAGGTAGCCTATGTCCTTCTCCGCACTCTAGAGAACTTGTATGCAAAATTTCATGCTGATCGGTTCAGTAGTTACGGCGTGAAAGCGTAACAAACAAATAAATAAACAAACAAACTCACTTTCGCATTTTTAATATTAGTAAGGATAAGGATTGTACAATCTGTATTTTTTGTAAGCATCTAGCTTTCGCCCAAGATCGCGTCTACGTTCATCTCCCGGGGGCCTAGTTTAAAGGAGAAACGTTATGTATGTTAAGTTAGGATATGATCTCCACCAAAGGTATCGCCCAAGACGCCTTGTAAGTTCTGGGTGATATGATAACAATAATATCCTTAACCAAGTATATCGTTTCAAAAACCCTAACATATTTCCCTTACGCATATCTGAGGACACTTGGGTGTTTGAGACGAACCTAACGACACCTTAAGTTTCGAAATCCATCCAGACGATACGAGGTAATACAGATATTTACAAACATACATGTTACGCTCGCACGTAACGCTTTTTTGGCAGTCGGGTAATGCATACATACATACTATTACGTTTTTAGGGTTCCGTAGCCAAATGGCAAAAAACGGAACCCTTATGGATTTGTCATGTCTGTTTGTCTGTCCGTCCGTCTGTCACAGCCACTTTTTTCCCCTCGTGTGGTAGACAGCCCAAGCCTAGACCTCAAAGCCACGTTGCATGTTAAGTCGGGTAATAAAAATACATTCACGTTTGTAATTAATAGGATTTTGCTAAAGTAAAATAAGTATGTATTCGGCACGGTTCATTGACTCTCATAGCCGCTATTTATAAATAAATAATCAACTTGTGATAAATTTCGGACGGACCAGGAGTATATTCTCGCCAATATTGATTAGCCCCGATCCAATGGCCAGATAAAATAGACCGGCTATTAATAACGTTGTAAAAATATTGAAGTAGGTACAGGCAGGCCCTGGGTGGGTATTGATCGACCATCGTCCTTAATTACAGCTAGATTGTGAACTAGCAACTAGCAATACTCTCTCACTGAGCTTTGAAAGCTCGAGTATTAATGCACCACAAACTAATAGATTGCAGAGTTTCTACCGCCCAATTGTCCGTTCCACCTGTCTTCATTGATGATAGATGAATTAAATAGACGCTACTGGCTACTGGGCTAATGTGATTATCCATACTTCCATACTAATATTATAAATGCGAAAGTAACTGTTTGTCTGATCGACATTAACGCGGGCGGATCCGCAGCCAACAGCTAGTATGAGTTTATTAGTATAAATTATGAAGTTATCAGCGACACAAAAAGAAAAATATTTTTTAGATGAAATTTAAATCATTGGCATAGGTTTAAGGAGTGACTCAGACCACGAACCTGAACAACTTTCATTGTGGGACCAACTCCGAAATTACAAAAAAAATAATCAGCTATTCCATAGATTTTGGCCAAGTAGATATTCCACTTTTGTATGAAAGAGCAGATAATTTTTTCACGATGGCGAAGTTAGTCCCATAATGAAAGTTGTACAGATTCATGGTCTTAGTCACTCCTTAAACGTTTCCTAATGAATACAATTTCATCTGTATAGTAACGTCGATAACCATTCAAAACCAAATAATTTATCCATAGGTCTAACTACATACAACCTAGGTATACTTTTTTACTGACTTGAAATTTGGTACAGGGGTTCTTTTAATGATGTGAGTGAGCGTTAAGAAAGTATTTTTCAGAAATTTAACTTCTAAAGGGGTAAAATTTATATGGAATTCTCTCATTTCTGGACTTAGAAGTATGAAAGTAGGTATATAAGTTCTCGATTCAAATTAAAAAAGGTGTGTGTAGGTAGATGAAATTTGCAAAATTCCCCCCTTAAGGGGTAAAATGGGGGTGGGTGGGTATAAACTTTGTATGGAAATTTTCTCATTTCTGGACTTAGACGTATGAAAATAAGTATATAAGTTCTAGGTTACTATTAAAAATATCTGTGTAGGTAAAATGGACGATATTTTCCCCTGAAGGGGTAAAATTGCGGGGTAAAGATTATATAGAAATTTACTTATTTCTAGACTTAGAAGTATGAAAATAGGTAAATAAATTCACGATTACAATTGAAAACGATCTGTGTAGGTCAACTGCAAAAAAAATCCCCCAGAAGGGGGTAAAGTTTGTTTGGAAATTGGAAATTTTCTCATTTCTGGACTATGAAGTATGAAAATAAATAGGTATGTTCTCGATTACAATTAAAAAATATATGTGTGGGTGAAATGGACAAAATTCACCCCTAAAGGCGCTCACTCACATCATTAAATGTACCAAATTTCAAGTTTCTAGGCGCAGCAGTTTCGGTTGGTTTGCCGTTTGCCCGCGGCTACGACGCCGCCGTTAGTGTCCATCCCTCAGGAACAGTTTGGACCCTTAAAGGGGTGACTCAGGTCATCAATATGAACAACTTTTTCTATGGGACCAATGCTGGGAACTCAAAAAAAAATTCGTCGTTTCCATAAAAAAGAGTCCCGCCGCCCGGCCAGTTTGTATGGGAATGTCGAATTTTTTTTTTGAGTTCCCAGCATTGTTCCCGTAGGAAAAGTTGTTCATTTTGATGGTCTGAGTCACCCCTTTAAGCGTCCAAAACGATAAAAAATTCACCGTGTATATTTGCAGGCAAACTAATGCTTTGAGTTCATTCAAATGACGATAATTTTTTTTTTAATGAACCGATTTTGATGAAACAAACTTTAGATGTTTTGCTGAGTTAAAACAAAGCAATTGGTGAAAGTTTGAACTAAATCTATCCAGGATTTTCGGAGATAATCGTGATCATACATACAGACAGACAGACAGACAAAAAAATCGAAAAAAATTTTTTTGCTTTCTATTATTCTTTTATAGTGTCCCTCTATCCATTTCAGTCAAAAATTCGAAATGTACAGACAAAATATTTTTACTGTTTTATTATATGTATAGATAGTCTTGTTGAAATGGTGGTTTTATCAAATACGTAAACACCATTCTTCTAAGCATTTCCCGGTGGGTACCTTAACTGTAAAATAATTAAATAACGGATAATAATTATCTTTCAGCAATTAAGGTTGCCTAAAAAAAGGTTGTACTCTCGAAAACAAAATCCTCCTGCTCTCGCAGTTGGGCATTTTCAGGGGCTATTTCCTTACCACAGTCCGTAGATAGATATGCAAAGCGTCCTGTGTGAAGTATCGACCGACCTTAATTATACAGAGCTTGTGACGAGTTGTGAAGCTAGCAAAAGCTTTGAAGTTACTGCTCTGGCGGGAGAGCGTACAATTTGTTCCTCGTACGAGCTCATAGGATTTTTACCACTGTGGGATGATTTTGCAGGTTCCAAAAGTTTTTTTGATTTTGAACTAAAAAGTATCCTAATGTTAGGTATAAATGCGAAAGTGAGTTTGTTTGTTACGCTTTTACGCCCTATCTACTGAACCGATCGTCATGAAATTTTGCATACCCGTTGTCTGGGGTACGGAAAATAAAATAATGTACATTGTATCCCGGTAAAATGTACTGTTCCCGACGGATCGACAATGACGCGGGCCGAAAACCTAGTTTAAAATTATTTATAAATTAACCGCAGTTTTTAATTTTTTATCTTTTGCACAGAGTCTTACTATGTCCTGCCTGTACCTATGTATGCATCTGACTGATATGACTCGTTACTAACAAGTCAATATACAATATCAAGTATAGATGCCAAGCGCCGATACTATACATATAGTTACCCCGTCTTCAACGCTGTCCTGCAAAAAAAAAAACTGCTTCTCCACATAGATCCTTACGCCCAGGAATATCAATGAGTAGGAGTCGAATTGTACTTGGGTTAATACACTCAATCGCCAAAATGTACAATATGCTATGGTCAGAATGTTCCTCGTCACAAGAAAAGCTGACAAGCGTGCCTGCTACGCCGCGAGCAGTTTGAATGTGATACTAATTTGGACAACTTAAGGAGTCGTTGGGGTTTCACGACAAATTCCTATGAACACCAAAAGGTGCCCCGCCGTTCAAAGGGATAAATAAGCGTCATAATATTGTGTTTATATAAGGCATTTTGAAGCAAAAACTTGAAAGATATTGAACTGGTAATCCAACTTATTTCGGTAGTAACTATAAAAAGTATTTATTTTTATTATTAGGGTTACTTTTCTCTTACGTCTTAATTTGTAAATTAAGCAGTAGGTACTGTTATGTAGACTCTACAGAAAAGAAAACGACAA
Organism: Elegia similella; assembly: GCA_947532085.1. Lineage (NCBI taxonomy): Eukaryota > Metazoa > Arthropoda > Insecta > Lepidoptera > Pyralidae > Elegia > Elegia similella. Next base: position 4,255,720 of record OX383926.1, on the reverse strand, counting down.
TAAACGTTATCTAAGGACATTAATAATCTTAATTCTGGCGATAAAAAACCATAGCACATGTGCAACACATGTAGGTATGCAAAACGTGTGTCCATTTCATACTAATGATATGCGCCACCCAGGGACTGCAAATCACGAATAACTTCAACAGTTCATGTTCTATTGCGATTCATGGTAAGTATAATAAGCGGGATACCCCGCTTATTATACTTAACATGAATCGCAATAGAAAAGAAAGCTATCGCAAAAGAAAGCTATTTATATCTCAACGAAGCGAGTTTAGGGGTCGATTGTTGTTGTAAAAACAACTAGGTAAACTTATTTTTTTATTAGTGCTTCTGGTTCCCAAGATACAGGTTCACCCTAGTTTGGGAACCGCTGTAAATTCTGTACTGCCTACTATGCATTTAATTTATTAAAAATTACTGAAAAATAAAACGAAGGTTTTAAGAAAACAGCTGGTTCGCTAATCAGATCCACACTAACGAAAGCTTTTATTGTTATTCTAGCTGACCCGGCGAACTTCGTCTGTCTCTTTTTTGGGTAATAAGCTACTTACATACCAAATTTCATCAAAATATGTCCAGCCATTTTTGAATAATAAATGGTGTAACTAACCCGACTTTTTCATGTCAGTTAATACCCGAAGGTATGAAATGAAAAAGTGACTGGAAATACTTATCTCCTGAATAAATCTTTGAATCTCTGCAAAGTTGATTCTCACGAAAAAAAAATGGCTATCTGTAAAGTCAGTTTATGGACGATACTTTTACGTGATAAAGGTGGAAAAGAGAAAGATGCGTCACACGTAAGCCGAACGTTTAGACTGATCGTGCCTCTATCGCTTCCGCGCTCTCGCTTGCACACGGAACGTGACACTTTTTTGTGCGTGCGACCGTCGTTTATCGATTTATAAGACGTTATCCCGTCAAAAAACCTGAATTGAAAGCTCACCTTCAGCAAGATAGTTATATATATAGCTCTCGATAAATTAACTGCAAATGTACTTAAATGACGGATAACATCATTCTTATACAACGATGACCTCAGTACATTGTGACTTGTTGACCGTCTAAGATCTAAAGGTCCACACGTCGTACTCAGAGGTTCCATATACAGAACAGGTATATGTACATACAGGTTATCGTCTATATTCAATACTATTATATTGGCAAAGCCAACGGTTACCACGTTTAGCAACATGACGGGCTTAAAAATGGAAAATAGGAATCGAGTGTAGTGAATAACTAATAACTCCTCATCATCATCATTTCGTGTCGGTGACACGGTCAATCGAACATGCATACCCTAGTGTCAGTGTTCTTCGGAACCGCCTCTCGGCCTCCGCCGTGGCCGATAACCCGAATAACCCCTTTTTATGCCTATGCTCTTGATTGCCGTTATGTTAAGTGATGCCATGATGCTTCAGACTCATAATGGAGCTTCAATTTTGCACATAATCGCTGCAGAACTCCTACTCTAAACTCCCTACTCTAAAAGCGGTCACGTTTTAGAGAAATATAATCAGTTTGAACATAAAGCGTTCGTAAACCTACATTACTTATAAAACAAACATTGTAAATTCTTTTATTAGGACAGTTCTTAATAACTGTTACTGAACGGGAATACAGAGCGTCAATGAGCAATAGTGTTACTCATTGGGAAATAGATAGTTGTAATGTGAAATATTGCTACACAACGGGATTTTTATTCCCATTGAGTAGCAGTATTACCCATCGCAGTGTGACTCAATGGGAACAAACCTATACAGGTTTATAGATCTCTGTGCCAATACTAAACGACCAATATATTTGCAGCCGCACCGTTCTTCACCGTCGAGCCAGAGGTCCAAACCTACGCTGAAGGCGAGGACGCCGTCATTCGCTGTAAAGCGGCCGGTCGACCCTCGCCGCAGATCTCGTGGATCCACAACGGCAAACCCATCGAACAGGCGCCCCCCAACCCCCGAAGACAAGTCACGGCTGAGTCCATCACCATCACCAACCTGGAGAAGAAGGACACGGGCAACTACGGTTGTAACGCTACCAACTCCATCGGATACGTGTACAAGGACGTCTATATCAACGTGCAATGTGAGTACTATTATCTAAATTTAACATTTTCATTTGTCTTCATTCCATCACAAACTTGGATTGTAAAAAGAACCGGATTGCCCTCCTACAACTTGGAGGCGTTCAGTCGATAAGGAGTTTGCTACAACTGGACTAAACTGGAGCGAGCTCACCCTCGAATTCTCAAAAAATCTTAACTAATCACGACTCAAATCCTCGTGCTGTCTTTGTCTTGCAATTTTGACAAGACAGTGAGTGAACGAGATTTGAGATCGATTTTAGGTGAGAATTCGGGCGTAAGAGTCACAGCCCAGGACCGTGAGAAGTGGAGAATTCTTCTGCGAGCCCTATGTCCCTGACAAGGGACCGCAGGACCACATCATCGTCACCATAACAAACTACATATTTGGAATACACACATTGACACCAGTTATACAATTAAACAATCACAATCATTTCTTTCTTTAGAATATGGTAGTTAAAATATATTCTGCCAGAGATGGCGTAGGATATTTACATTATTAGTAGACTTATGGTGAATAATAACATAGTTATATCAAAACAAATAAGCCGTGTAGTATCTGGCAGAGTAGAATAGGACCACTCCAATTCTTCCCGTGGATGTTGTAGAAGGCGACTTGGGAAATACAAGCTAAACAAAGCTTATAAACATCTGTGAGGCCTCTCCAACCCGTCTGGCCAGCGAGGAGAGTGTATGTGTCCACTGACTGCTCTGGCCAAGTATGGCTTTTGTAGTACAGAGAGGGTCGTGCTCCTGTAGTGGAGACTAAAAAAGACCTGATGATGATGATCAAAATAAATTCCGAATTTTAAATTAGTAAGAAATAAGATATCTGATGTAGTGTCTTATGATTCTATTCATAAATTTGAAGGATAAGAAATACATAGTAACGCTTTTCCATTATGAATTAACGCAGGCTGTTTTTGAATTTTGGAAATGGTAAGCCTTTGACAGCATGTATCTAATTGTATATATTTACAGGCATTACATAAAAAAGAATACATTGTCGTGTCGTGCGGGGTTTATGGTAAAAAAATAATATTGAACAAACAAGAAGGAATATTATGAGCTTTTCGATTTGCAACAATAAATAAGGACAATGTTGATTAATCAATGAGCACAAATAGAAATGCATATATAATTATTATCTTCATATGATTCACAACGAGTAGTGTTATACATAATTATTGCAATATATTAATAAACGCCAATAAAGGTCAGGTCATGAATCATGATCAACTTTGTCCTGAATTTACATTGACATGTCCAGCTTATTGATATTAGTTGTTAGTTATCAATTGGGGGTTTGTGTATCATGTCAGAAAAGTATTTTGCTGTCATATACCTTGTGTTAGTGGGGTGTCTATTTTCATGTAAAATTGATGAAATATCTTCTTTAAGATGAGCCTAGAATAATTACAATGAAACGAGGCTTTTAGAATAAAGCATATTTATAATTTTTTATGTATAATGTAAACTTTGTAATGAAAATAGTCGTTTAAACCAAATGCATTCAGTCTAATTTTGAAGGAAAGCCGTGAATCACTTTCACATGGCGTAAAATGAAGTCATTTACGCTGTCTATATGTCCCTATATATGCATAGATCTTTAAAACTACGCAACGGATTTTGATGCGGTTTTTTTTTTAATAGATGAAATGATTCAAGTGGAAGGATTTTATGTACACTGCACTCGTGCGAAGCCCGGTCAGGGTCGCCAGTTAAATAGAAGAATAAAGCATTTTCATTATTTCTTTACGATTAATGGGTATAGAAAATAGTCGTTTAAACCAAATGCATTCGGTCCAATTTCGAAGGAAAGCCATGAATTTCCTTATAAAACAAAATTAGATTCCTTACAGTCCATTTTCGTGCAGGAAAATGAGCCAAATCTAAAATACAAACCATTTTCCGACGCATTCATTATAATTTATGGGCACTTGTCGCATGGGTCGAACCCATAGAGCAGACATATACATAGAAAAAAGATATCGAATGTTGCCTTACCATGTCTCCCTCCAACTCAAGTTCGCTGCCTATATTTATGATAAGTTGAAAACCTAGCGCACAATGCCCCTTTTTATAATATCAACATTAATTGATTTTCACACTAGATGTGTTTAGAAGTATTTTCATTTAATTTAATCGGTGCAATAAAGGCTCGAGTAAAAAAAGGAGCAATAGAATCACTTTTATTGTATGAGAGCCCCCTTAAATATTATTTTATTCTATTTTTAGTATATGTCGTTATAGCAGCAACAGAAAACATAATCTGTGAAAATTTTAACTGTCTTAACTATTAACAGTTCATGAGATACAGCCTGGTGACAGACGGACGGACGGACAGCAGAGCGATATTAATAGAATCCCGTTTTTACCCTTTGGGAGCGGAACCCTTTTCTTCTTCTTGTAAAGGACATTGTCAGTGCCTTAAAACATTTTGATCCTCGGTAGAGCGGCAGACGACGTTGTTTGTAAACTGAAAAGCGTCTTGTGTAGTCTATTGAGGTAGCTGTTCTGTGGCCGACTCGTCTCGTCTGTAGGCGTTAGCAAAAGGCGGTTATTATGAGAGCTGTACTCGTTGCTTTACAAGCATATGGAGATTTCCTAATAGCGTCCCGTTTCTCGAATAATACATTTTACATTTCAATGCGATGGGTTTGCGTTTACAGTAATGTTTTGATTTAAACGGTTTGTTTTTGTCCGTTTTCTAAATGTATTCCTGTGTACTGTTATCTTGTCAATGATATGCGTTTTTCTTATGTTAGAGTAGGTAGTAGTACCTATTATAGAACATGCAGTGCTGTGCTGCCTGTCCGCAGGTGGCCTCTACGATGTATCTTTTTTTTGAGTTCCGTACCCAAACTGTAAATACGGGACCCAATTATTAGGTCGTACAACAGACCGTAGATCGTAAGGTCGCTGGTTCAAATTCTGCCCGCGTGGAATTTGTTCACCATATCTTATTTCTTAATTTAATAAGAGTATAAGGACAGATATAGCCTGAAATATGAATGAACCAATCTCGCCTAATGTTTTGGATTCAATCAGCTAATAAGAGTACTACTGTGACAAGTACGAGTAATCATAGTAATCAATAAACTCTCAGTCGAATCATACGGAACTTTTATTGGACGGACAGACGAGGAAGTTACTGTCATTTATAATTGATTGTCCCGATAGAGCCGTTGAACTTTGTTGTTCAACTTTTTAAATCACCCTGTACAGAACATAGGTATCATTTTATGGTCCTACAAGGAAGTTAGAAAGTGAATGAATGAATAATTGAATAAACACTTTATTGCACCATTATATCAAAATAATATAAGACTAATTAGTACACATAAAATTAAACAAATAGTGGGTACAAAGGCGGACTTATCGCAATATGCAATTTCTTCCAGGCAATCTTATACCTGAGTGATGCATTACAAATCAAAATTTATTAAAAAGGAAAAATAAATATTGTTTGTGAGTGGTTTGTAATGGATAAATTAAAAAACTACTCAACCGCTTTAAATTAAAAAAAAAATAGATATATATATATTGTTTGACTATACTACAGCTACATTTTCAGGGAATAACATAGACTATAAATTATTTAAGCGAACTAAGGCAAGACATTGAATGGGGTTAGATTATACCAAGAACTGCCTAGAGTTAACATTAACATATTTCCATTTTCTATCCTACTTCGAGTATTATGGTTCTTCCGGTTACGAGTCAGCATGTAATTTATAATTATTTTGGAATTATAAAACAAAAACACCCTGTGCAGAAAAACGTAGGAATACTTAAGTACAATAAATTTTCCTAAAACATAAGAATTTGGATTCTACTCAATATGAAACCGCACACATTTTAATCTTTTATTGAGCCATTAGGTTAGAGAACTAACATAATCAAAGCCTATCCTAGAAATCCAGGCACAGAAACCGTTGCCTTGGCCCAGTCGCGCGAGCCGAGATGTCGCATGTTCCTGATTCCAAGCCTTATTTGATTTGACGGCAGCGCTAGATTACATCATTTTATTGCTCGCGACACTCGTTCGTTATGCCAGAAATAGTCCTGTCAAAGGTCTCGAGGTGTCTTCTATATCTTATCTCTACATCACCTTTTGTTATTGTTTAACTACCTACTTTACCTATAGTTAGTGCTGTGCCGTGCTCGAGATTTTCGAGAACGGTGAGAACGGGTCGCAAAATTTTATAGAATATCTTCTTCTTTCTCTCAAGTGCGGGAATCATTCAAAAATTCTTGTGCATTATTGGAAATTTTCCCCAAATTTCCGTAAGAATAATAATTCATGAAAACAGATAATTTCTCTCCGGCACATCACTACCTAAAAAGAAATTATCTTACAGCATCCTTACAACAAGTACACTATCCTGCACTATTCAACCTAAACCAAGGTAAACCAGGGCCCAGCATCCTTTTGTATGTAATCGTCTGGTGTACAAATTATTTATGTTGTAAGAAATTCATAGTAAAAATGGTTATTCTTTATTTTTCAATAATTTACAAACGTTCGTCTACAAAATAAACTACAGCCTATACATACTTGTGATATCTTGTTCCAAATCTGATCAGGCATTCAGAAGTTTTTGTGGAATCAAGACACTTACATACATACCTAAATCATACAAACATACAAGAGCTCTATAAACATCACACTTTCTTTTTGAGCAGTCGCGTAGTAAGTTACATTTAATCAAACTTAGGTCAAGCCAGGAAAAATATAAATCTCCCTTATCTCACACTTTTGATACCCTCTTGCAACCAACGCGATAAAATGTAAATGACATCATCATAATAAGAAAATAATTAACTCGCATGCTTTTTGTATTTAATGGCGTCATAGCATGCACCGGCATAAAAGTAATCGATAACCAGGACAACTTAGAAAAGCACTGGTCACACTGCGTGATAATAGCAGATCAACCTATACAGTTTCTGTTATTTCAATAATTGAATTTTTGCTTATATTCGAACACCTGAATCTGTACTGCAACCATGAATTTTGTAAGCAAAGTTCGCTCATCGACAGAGCACTATCGATAGAATTAGGAAGGCGATAGTGAAGTATCTATAGGTAATAAATTAAACCACAATTCGTTTTTATGTGTATTCATTTATTTCGCTGTCTGGTCTAGGTCAGTGGGACGTGAAGCTTGGCTGCGGACCAATCACTTGGATTCAATGAACATTTATTTCACAGTTGACATACATACTGAACTAAATCTGTGTATATCCACCACTAGTGCCGTGCGGTCGTTTATCGTATGAATAATGGTCGCATGATTGTATTTGTTGTACATGCGGGCATTTGTTTATTTTGTCGGTTGCATTCAGTGGTGGATAAGCCGTGATATCCTTACCGTGTGAAGGGGAATGGAATGGCACGAAAAGTCGCGTTTTTTAATCCTACTTCTTCTATTATCCTTACCGTGTGAAGGGGAATGGAATGGCACGAAAAGTCGCGTTTTTTAATCCTACTTCTTCTATTAAGTCGTAAAATGGCTTTGGGTTCACAGTAAATATGTTTCGACCAGTGCTACCAGTGATTTAGATCTTGAGAGCAAGAAGTTGGGCTTTCTGGGCACACCAAGAGGTGACCCATAGATTGGATAGCACCACAGTCGCACTCACTATCTATACTAATATTATAAAGCTGAAGAGTTTGTTTGTTTGTTTGAACGCGTTAATCTCAGGAACTACTGGTTCAAATTGGAAAATTCTTTTTGTGTTGGATAGTCCATTTATTGAGGAAGGCTTTAGGCTATAAAACATCACGCTGCGACCAATAGGAGCGAAGCATCAATAAAAAATGTTTTGAAAACGGGGGAAAATTATTCATCTATACTAAGAAATAAACTAATTAATGATAATAACAGAAATTGCCGCGGACGAAGTCGCGGGCAACAGCTAGTTGTTGGATAAACCCCACCTGACTCTATTTTCGTAGCATCTACCAACACCAGCCAGAAGTCTGTTTAAAAACTTCCAGACTGGCCAGGGCTGTAATCCTACTTGTACATACAATAAATAAAGCTATATACGAACGCAACACTGACTGAGCATTGACAGTTGCTCGTCAGCCACCCTACATTTTTAACCGACTTTAAAAAAGGAGGAGGTTATCAATTCAGTTGTATTTTTTTAATGGTTGTTACCGCATAATTCCTTCATATATGAACCGATTTTATTTTTTGTTTGAAAATGTATGCTTTCAAATTGGTCCCATTTAGATTTCATCAAAATCGGTTCAGTAGTTTGATTAAAGTTTTAAGAAGTTTTTTATAAGAAAGATTATTTTAAAAATCCAATGCTGTAGGCCTTTTGTGCATGGATATCACTTTTCCTAGAGACCTAATAATATTTTTTTTAATTCTCATCAACGTATGTTTTACAAAGGTAGGTTACTACATTTTTTGAATTTTTAACTCTTATTCAACAATATTACTTATTGATAAATTATTCCAACCTACGATGCCGTATTGTCATTCATGACCAGACAATGTCCATAGCGGCCGGCCCGCAAAAACAGAATCCTTTATGCAACGTCAGCGACCATGATATTTGCGGAATGGAAGCGGTAGGACAATTCTTTTCATTTACAGCTGACAAAAAATAAATGCAGCTGCAGCCCACGCTATGCCATTGCGTGTCCCCACAATGTAAACTACCTGGATAGTATTTCATTTCGTTTTCGACCCTTCGGGGAGCGGCTACCGAGTTTGGAGGTTCGTTAACCCTTGACTCATCGCTGGATAATCTAATAATGGTTTTTTGTTTACCTATCGCGTTAAGTTATAAATTAATATACAGGGTGTACGAAAATAACTTAAAAAATTTCCAGTCCGTAACGTAAATTTGACACATGAGCCATAAGTTATATGCATCGTTAACAATAGACCATATGTTTGACAGACATGATAAACATGTAGATTCACTCGCAACGTAACGGGAATATCAAAGCTTATTTTTGTTATACATATTCATAGTATTCAACAGGGAATATTAATATTTTTACTTCCTTATTAAAACTATTAACGCGAAAGTTTGGAAGTATGTATGTTTTATGTATGTTATTACGCCAAAACAGCTGAACGGATTTTGACGGAATTTTGTACTCAGATAGTTTTTTACCTGGATTAACACATAGGCTACCTTTCATCCCGGAAAAAAGTACTGTTCTCGCAGGATCGACATTACCGTGGGCGGAGCCGCGAGCGACAGCTAGTTTACCACATTTGTACAAACTGTAGAAATATTCCTTAATTCCCGACTTGCAATCATCGTATAGTATACATAACAATTTTAATAAGTTTGTTATAAAACAAATTGGACATATTGAGGATTATGTCCTCCTTGAAGTAACAACGTGAGATAATTCGGTCGAATGATTACTTTTATCAAACCTCTATGTAGTGCAAGGAACTCAAAAAACTATAGTATTTAACCTGAAATCATTCGATTTCCATAGTGAGCTATGCATATAACTAATGTCTTCATCTAATAGAAAGTAATTTTTGTAGGTCTATTTATTACACCCTGTATAACCATTGAATTTGAGGGGAGATATGATTGCACGCGAAATCAGGGCGGTCTGAATGCGGTCGCAGTGCGATGCATCGTCGTAAATTATTACAATCCTGCGGTTGCAATAACATAAATTATGGTATTTAAACTATTGCTTATTTGGCCTTCATTCATATAACGATTTATATTGTTTGATCATTTCATTTGTTTATATTAAGATGAATAGAAGTTTTTTCGTAGTTAGTAAGTTTTTTCAAAAAACATAGTTATTATTTTTATATAGGGACTCTCCCTATTGAGTAAGTATCAAATATGGATTAGGTGTATAACATTCAATATTTAAAAATAATGTTTTTTTTTTTCTAGGCTTTAATATTAGAGGAATTTTTAATTCGTTTTTAATTTTGCTTAAACTAGTTTATAGAAAGGCGAAAAAATATTTAATGAACCGGCCAAGTGCGAGTCAGAATCGCACACGAAGGGTTCCGTACTGCCATACTATATTTCACTACAAAAAAAAAACAGTAAAAACGACACGTTTATTTGTATGCCCAATGATTAGTTTTATTTTATTTTTATTATTTGTTGTTACAGTGGTAATAGATATTCACATACATGTAAAAAAATAAAAATCTCTACCTATTACGTTTAAATAGATACAACCCCGTGACGGATGGACGGACAGCGCAGGCTTAGAATAGTCCCGTTTTTACCCTTTGGCTACGGAAACCCATAAAACTATGATCAGCATTAGACAGCACATAATATAGAGACATGAAATTGAAACTATTTCTCATTATTGCATTAAAATAAGCAACAGCTGCAGATGACTAATTTTCGTGGATGAGTCAAATAAGTAGTGTCAGCAAAACGTGCGCCAGATGTTCAAGATCTTAGTGCCATCTCGCGGTGTCATAAGTTCGAATAAATCGAATTGTAAACAGAGAGTGCAGTCACCGGTGCCGAGAAACGCAGCGCTTCCCAAACTTAAATTTGCTTAGACTTGAGACTTTAACAGGTCTCGTTCGTATGATGGGATTTCCTTGTTTATTTCAAATTAGTATTAGGTAAATATTTCTTATGTTTTAATGGAAGTCGTGTTGCTAGAAGATTTTAATAGTTATTTTGCTACTTGGGGTTATAACAAAACCAACAAATCTTATAAAAATCGGTTCAACCGTTCTTAAGTTATGACTCATATGTGTTCGAACAAACCTGACTTTGTTTTATATATTAAGATTGTACTATTTAGATGCTCACGTCTTATTATTTCTAATAACAAGTCTCATATCTCAGGTACGAACTAGACCACAAAAACCTGTAATTACTGGCTTTCCATTTCGGTGAGTCGTGTGATCGTATCTAATCCAAAGTAATGTTCATAATTCAGATCATTAGTATTAAGATTCTCTAAGAAATCTGAATACTAATGAAAGGTTGCAAATATTAAAACGACAATTCGAAACGACGAATCCAGGACAGGAACCACCACAGTTGTGCCTCTTTAGCGACAGACTTAGTTCAAGATATGTATATCTATTTCAGGTCATAGATACGATAGCCCAGATAGAATAATATAATAATGTTTTTGTCAAGGACCTTCATCTACACGAACTCTTTATTTTTGTGACCTGCATCTTAGCTCACCGTTTGAGAATCGCTGGAGTAACCCAATATGCTTGGTGTTGCAATCGCGTTCCTTAGCGGAGAGCCGGCGAGTTTGAAAACAATCTCCCTTTGATGACGCAAGACGCTAATATTGTTCATTCGGGGAAATAAATCGCACGACTTACTGTTACGATAATTTTTCAAATGTGGTATCTTGGATTCAACGAATTCAATGATTGCCAGCAAATTGCTCGTATTTGATACTTCAACTCGGTAAATCGTTTTCTTATATTTTTTTCGTAAATATGACTCATCGTGTTTTTGGCAAAATTAAAAATTCTATAATCCATGTGTCTTATATCGAGGGTCTTACATACATTCCATTAACTAGGCAAGAAAAATAATGATAACGTTTAGTTATCTTATTCTATAAGTACATCCATTATTTTCACGCTTCAACCAGCCAACCAATTTGGATGAAATTTGGTACAGAGGCAGTTTAAGGCCCGGGGAAGGACATAGGGTGCCTTTCATTCCGGAAAATTCTACTGTTCCCGAGGGATCGACGCACACGCGGGCGGAGCCGCGGGCAACAGCTAGTAATATAATAGAGACTTAACGAGTTTTGAAAGAAAGCTTTTCAGTAACCATTTTTAGGGTTCCGTACCCGTCCGTCCGTCCGTCTTTCACCAGGCTGTATCTCATGAACCGTGATAGCTAGACAGTTGAAATTTTCACAGATGATGTATTTCTGTTGCCGCTATAACAATAAATACAAAAAAATAGAATAAAATAAATATTTAAGGGGGCTCCCATACAACAGACATGATTTTTTTTGCCGTTTTTATAGATAACAGTACGGAACCCTTCGTTCGCGAGTCCGACTCTTACTTGGCCGGTTTTTTCAAATATTAAACTACGTTAACAAGATAACCGCGTAAATCTGATATACATACGTTGTCAAATAGTCCATCTCTATTGGGCACATCCTACAGTGGGCCGCTTCACACGCCCACACTGCAATGTACACGAAACGCCAGGATATTGTTACTTGGACCTTGTTGTTTTGCCCCTAATTTGTAGCCCCCATTTCTGTCAAATAATAGAACATCATATTTAAGCTACTTAATGTTAAAATCTTAAATTTGAAAAGGTTCAATGACCGTAGTTCGGCATATTAGTATGGCAATGGTATTAAACCTTATATCCAAATAAATCAGTGAACCTGTTAATCACTTTTTGAATTATTCAAATCGGACATACCATTCAATAATTATCAACATTGAATTTTAAGAAACTGCGGCATCAAAGCTCCCAAAGTGGTGATTTTGATTTTTTGTTTGTGAAAATCAGACTTGATCAACTGTTCTAAGCTTGGAAAGTCTGTCAAGAGTAGGTTAAAATGTATAATATTTATTTTTGAAGCGAAGACTTCTATATCGGGGTTGTGCACTTTTTGGGATGGGTAATAAATTTTACGTCAGGACACGTGACCTGAGACCGCGGCAAAGGCGAGTTTCCACTTTTGCCGGCACTCCCCGAGTGCAACCCGTTGTTTTTTTTTGTTAAATACTTAAATCTACCCGTGCGAAACCGGAGCGGGCCGCTAGGTTAAGTTATATATAACCGTGATAATTCTTTCGCAAGATTGACCAAATACTCATAAAACATGTTAATATTTCCGGGTGGTATATATATATCGGCTGTTATTGAGGGTGAATGACCAATCTCAGTTTGGCAATGTGTTCATTCACTCTGCGATGATGGCTTGGCAAACATGGCTTTTCATTTCGGGGTGATTTCTTCCCTTCTATCTGGCGACGGCTTGGCAAATATTGTGCTGACTTGAGTGGCCTTAGAAGCTGTATTGGGTATCTCGAGTGAGCTTTGAACCAATATAAAACAAACAAATGTAATGAAATAAATATACCACAAACTTTTTTTTTTTATTTATAACTTGTCTGCCTTGGCAAAACAATTTATAGCCTACTAGCTTTCGCCCGCGTCAATGTCGATCCCTCGGGAACAGTACTTTTTCCCGGGATAAAAGGTAGCCTATGTCCTTCTCCGTACCCCAGATAACGTGTATGCAAAATTTCATGATGATCGGTTCAGTAGTTACAACGTGAAAGCGTAACAAACAAACAAACAAACTCACTTTCGCATTTATAATATTAGTTAGGATGTCGCACAGGGGGATCTAAGGATTCTACGACGATGCTCCAAATACCCAAAACCTTTGAGGCATTTATAAGTTATGAAAAAAACTAGCATACTTACATACTCTCACGCTTACATACACATGAACTCGGAAAAAACAGCATGCTCCTTTTTTGGCAGTCATGTAAATAGAGAGTTTGATTTAATTGTTAATATGAAAGATGTTCTATCGTTGCTGTAATGATCGTAATACTTACGCGAACGTTACTTATTGGAATGTTAATTATTTAGTTCATAGTTCCATCTACCATCATTAAAGCGCTTGGTCTTGTTTACCGCCTTTGGAAATTGTATTCTGTACAGCTACATTTTATATTTTATCTCGATCTCAAAGATAACAATACAATTTTCAATTTCTCTTTATTCTTTACCTTACAAGGCATAAGTACGAGTGTTTTTATTGTACATTTATTTCATCATCAACATTACTACCACAAAAAGTCCACTGCTCGACAAGGACCTCTCCTAAGGAATTTTTGTTCCATGGGAGGATATTGCCATAATCATCACGCTTGGCAGGCGGGTTGACGAGCGCAGTTTCTTTGGCTTCTTGTGCTTCCAACGTTGTTGCCCATAGCAAGCATTTGTAAGCTGGGGAAGAATAGGAATTTGTTAGGTTTGGGAAAGGAATGAATGCTATTGGGATATTACTCACTCGGATAAATGAGGGAAAAGCTAGCAGCTCGGGAGGTCGGGCGCACGTACCCGAGGTCTTACCTGCAAACACCGGACAGGTAGTTGAGGATGACATCCCTCGCCTTCATATATTTACATTGACATTTATTTACAGCTATGGAACCCGAAATCAAGGAAGGACCGGCCAACATAACGAAAGTTGACGGATCAGAGGCGGTGCTGCGATGCCGCGTGTTCGGTGCACCGCGGCCTATCATCAGGTGGATGAAGGACAACGTCGACCTCACTGGCGGAAAGTAAGTTAACAAAAAATTGGTTGCAGGTAAGCTTGGTTTACGGACGATAATTTTACGTGATAACGCTGGAAGTGAGATAGATGCGTCACAAGCCGAACGCTTATACCGATCGTGTCTCTATTGCTTGTTCCGCGTTCTCGCTTGCCCGCGGAACGTGGCACTTTTCGTGCGTGCAGCCGTTCATCGATTTATAAGACGTTATCGCGTCATAAATATAGCCCGTTTCCGTGTTGAATTACTTTTTTGTTAAAGTAGTCAAACAGACGTACGGCCTACGAATAAGTTAGCGAACGGCACACACGCATTGTTAAGCAAAAAAACGCTTTTCTGATATCGTAATATGTTTTTTTACGAATACCTAAATATATACGGACAAATCACACAGATTGAGCTAGCCCCAAGGTAAGTTCGAGACTTGTGATATGGGATACTAACTCAACGATACGATATTTTATAACAAATACATATATAGATAAACATCCAAGACCCAGGCCAATCTGAAAAAGATCATTTTCCATCTTGACCTGGCCGGGGATCGAACCAGGGCACTCCGTGTCGCAGGCTGGCGTGTTATCCACTGCGCCACGGAGCTGTCAACTGATAATCTACTTCAGCGGTAGAAGATTATTATCAGAAGATTTTTTCCTTTTTTATAAGGTTCTGTTCTCAAAGGGTAAAAACGGGATAGGGTCCCGTTTTTAAGATTTAAGTAAGACTCCACTGTCAGTCTGTCTGTCACCAGGCTGTATCTTATGAACCGTGATTGCTAGACAGTTAAAATTTTAACATATAATGTATTTCTGTTGCCGCTATAGCAACAAATAATAAAATTTGAATGAATTAAATATGTATTTATGGGGGCTCCCATACAACAAACAGATTTTTTGCGTTTTTGTAAAAGTGGTAATGACAGGTAAAACTAAAAGTAAAGAACTAAAACTGTATAGATAATGGCACGGTGCACTTGGGCGATTTATTTTTCAAATACTTTGCAATTCTTTGTTTACATTAAAGACTTGTAGGAAAACTCACCTCAATTATTCAGGTTTATTCTCATACGGGTTTATGATAATTCAGGTGACTTTGTTGATGACGGAAAGACTAAAATAGATAGATAGATAGATAATATCTTTATTCACCATCGAAAACACACAATTCACATTGATATAATATGAAGTTAACCTATATGGAACTTATATAATTATATATGCAAGATAATCACATAAAGAAATAAGAAAGTGTTCCTAGATATAACAGAGGTAACTGTGTAGCGTGCAGTGTGGTTGTACTGTGAATATTTCTACACTATGTGCTCGACAGTGAAAGGGTACTGACTCAGCATATTGTCACAGACGAACTAGTCGAGCTGCGACGCTGATAATTCTGCCAGAACCAAGAGTGAGGCCGGACAAGCAACACGAATTTCAGAGAAGAAGGTGTACTTGATTATTAATGTTATATAAATATACAACTCAGTTACCCACAAAACGCTCACATTAATGTTAAGATAACCATTACCTCACCATTAATAATTATTACATATAGGTCGGTTGACTAAATGCAATTGTATTGTAACTCAAGACACAAATAGTAAAGCAAGTTTACTTCGTTAAATTATGGTTTTTTCATATGTATGTATATTATCAGTATATTTTAAGGGTAATAATAGTAAGTGTATGTTCATTTATTTCCTCACAGGGTCAGATGTTACATGTTAGCTACCAAAAGTGCATTGGCAAATAGATGTTTTTTATATTCTCGTTTAAATGAAAAGAGTGACTTAAGGTTACGAATGGGAGGTGGAATATTGTTCCAGATTTTGGTAGCATTATATTTAAAACTACTGCGAAAAGCAGCTGTTCTATGTCGAGGCACGATGAGTGGAGGGACAGTAACACGCAGTCCACCGCATCCTCTCTGATTCCGCCATTTTAATTTGTTGAATAGATATAAAGGACACCGAGACCTAATAATACCAAACAATAGGATCGCCATGTACAGATTCTGTCTATCGCGCATCTTTAAAATTTTGGAAGCGTATAAGAAAGGAGTAACACTGGTGCGAGGGGGAATTTTAAAGCAGTACCTCGCACATGCATTCTGCACTCGCTGAATTAATTTTTGTGACCTTGCTAAGAGACAAGGACCGTAAACAGTTATACAGTAATTTAGCTTAGACAATACTAAAGCATCACAGAGGGAAATACGTAGATCAAGGGTTATGAAATCTCGAATCCTATAGAGTACTTTTAATCTATAAAAACAGTTACGCACTGTTTCAGTTACATAATTTTCAAAATGAAGCCTACCATCCATTAAAACTCCGAGGTTTCTGGCCTCTTCCACTCGATCAACTTGTGTTCCCTTGATTTTGATACTCGGGTGCCGCATATATATAAATAAGCTGTAAGCTAAATAATATCACAGGCTCCCTTCCTTGTCGATACCCATTTTAGGTAACGTTGTATTTCGATCATCACCTTTCGTTTGACCCTTACAACCCTTTGACCAGGGGACGGAAGGGTGAATACAGCCAGTCACGGTGTATTATAAATATATTGATCTCCAATCGACCAAGAAATTGTGGGGTCGTTAGATGAAATATCACAGCTTTTTATACATTTTTGATATACATTTCATGGAAGATATTACTGATTGCGTATTTTGTCAGAAAGGATCTTTGTGTCTTAAAGTTTTTGAAATTTGATAATTGACCCTTTCAATTTTCTTACTCGGGAAAAGGTTTTTTTTTTTACTAAATGTTGGATTAGGCATTTGTTTCCCATCTCACCTGATGGTAAATGACGATGAACACGAGGATGTTACAGGTTATGTACTTGAAGCGCTAATATATTGACTATCGACCAAGTGCGAATCGGACTCGCGCACTAAGGGTTCCGTACCATTATTGTTATTTGTTGTTATAGCAGCAACAAAAATACATGATCCGTGAAAATTTCAACTGTCTAGCTATCACGGTTCATCAGATACAGCCTGGTGACAGGCAGACAGTGGAGTCTTTGTAATAAAGTCCTGTTTTTACCTGTGATTACGGATTAGGTTGCTCGTCTATGGCCGCTACTGTTGCGATCCTTCTCCACGTATCTCTGCCTGCGGCTTATTTGGAGCATTCTGTTCTTTTAAGTACAGAACCCTACAAATGCGGATTGCGGTTTGGTAATAATGAAGAGAAGCAGTTAATATTGAACGGGCCAAGGCATATTGTCATAGCAGGCACATACTCTTGTTGATTGTTGTTTAAGTCAAAGTCAAAGATTTTTATTCAAAATTGGATACATGTATCTCTTTTTGAACGTCATATTTGTATTTGTTATATTTTGTTTAATTTATGCAAAATCGAAATACTACTAGCGTTTCGGAACGACCACTGGTGAGAAGAATACGCCGGAAGAAACTCAATCCAGACTATTTAAGTTTATATTTTTATCTACTCAATATCTCCAGTAGGAAAGTACTGGGTGTTCTTTCTACGCTGGTAGAATTATTTTAAGTAATAACTTTTTATTTTAGATACAACATCACTCCCGAAGGCGACCTGGTGATACCTGAAGTATCGTTCACGGACATCGGCCAGTACCAGTGCTACGCCAAGAACAAGCTCGGGGAGAAGTTCGCCTTCGGTTCCCTGGATGTTAAGAGTAAGTGCTTCTTATATACGCTGAGATTTCTATGCCGATTGATAGATAAAAATAGTGAGACAAGCATCTGCTTGTCTCACTATTTTTATCTATCCATTTAAAATGATGAAATACCCTGTAGTTATAAATTTTACTACTGACAACAGTTCAAACGTAATTTTGTACAAAATTACGATTTAACGACATCCTTTTCATTATCACAAGAGAAGAGTAAATGACAATATAAACGGGCACGACTTTTAAGTTTACTTATAACTATTTATTTGCTACAATGATAAAATTGTATAACACATTATGGTCATTGTTATGTATTTTCTACATTCTCTATTCCGTCTGATGACTTCAAAATACATTGCGGCTTTCGTATGTTTGACTATTTTTATTTAAAATATAAAGTACGTAATGGATGTTAAAGTGAACATGAAAACGTCAAAAGCTAGCGAGTAGGCCGGTTGAAGTGGAATCGCAGCTTGAGTTTTCCAACTATAACAAAGATTCAAAGATTTATTCAAAAAAATAGGCCCTTTTTCACATTTTAAATAATGCTCATTATTCAAATTTTTAATTATTCTGCAGTGGTCGGTGCGTTTCGGAACCGACCACTGTAGAGAAGAAAACACGGAAAGAAACTCTTTTCAACAGTATTGATCGCCTACTTGCCTGAAGGGCTTTGTATAACTTATGTTTTCATAACTTTGTTAGAGCGCACGGTGATCACCGACAAGCCCGAGCAATACGAAGTGGCCGCCGGGTCCCCCGCCACCTTCCGCTGCAACGCCAACGCAGACGACTCGCTGAAGCTGGAGATCATCTGGCTCATCAACGGCCAGCCCATCGACTTCGACAACCAGCCGCGCTACCGCATGACCAACGACTTCTCGCTGCTCATTTCGGACACCAGCGAACTGGACTCCGGCGAGTACACCTGCATCGCTCGCACGCAGATCGACGAAGCCAGCGCGCAGGCCTCGCTCATTGTGCAAGGTTCGTATGGATTTACTAATTATGCGGTAGCTCAGATGGCCGAGCGTGGTACATAGAACTAGGTCGCTGGTTCAAGTCCCGCCCGCATGAAATTTTCTCACCATATTTTATTTCTTAATTTATTAAGAGTATATCAAAATAGCATTGTGAATGCAAAATAAAACTCTTATGGATCTTTAAGAAAAATACTCTCAAAGTATCGCTCGGGAGCTAGCCACAACAAAAAATAATACTTTTTTTTTACTAAATGTTGTAGTAGGCTTTTCACTGAATGGTAATCATCTCACCTGATGGTAAATGACGATGAAGACGAGGATGTTACATGCTTATCCAAGAGATACCCATTTATTCTGCTTTTGAATGTCCCGGGGCTGTACTTGTCTGGGAATAGACGCCGGCAGTTCATTCCAAACCTTAGCTACTTGAACATTAAGGTTAGGTTTGTTTGGTTTCCTTGTGACCAAAACAGGAGCGAAAATCCCCAACTTAGGGCGAAGCCTCCAAATCCGAATCATAACCTAAAGTAATGCTGTTTTAGTGCTATTTTGTATGTAAACATAAATCTCCGCACTTTTAAAATCATATTGTGAAGAACAGCAAAGGGAATTCTACATAAAAGATTTATTCATCAGACCTTACAAATTCGTGCTAATGCTAAGCTAATTTAAAGCCGAAGTCCTGCCTCTACAAGATGTTCACCGATAGATATATCTCTCCAGACAAGCCCAACGCGCCTAAGCTGGAAAGCATCGAATGCGGCGAGCGCACGGCCACGCTGCGCTGGTCCCAACAGGGGGACAACCGCGCGCCCATACTGCGGTTCTCTATCCAGTACAACACGTCCTTCACGCCCGACACCTGGGACAGCGCCTCTGACTCCGTGCCCGCCAGCGACTCCTCCTGGGTCATGCCGCTTAGCCCCTGGGCCAACTACACCGTCAGGTAAGCTGTTCATCCAGGACAACACGTCCTTCACGCCCGACTCCTGGTTCAGTGACGTCGTCTGCGTGGGTTACGGTACAGTCTTTCCGGGCCACCTGCCAGACCCCCGGCTCTGGATTCCGAAGTATCTCAAGTGAGGATGGAAATAGGGAACCGCTTAGATAACATAGACATCAATAGTTTTCACAACGTTCATCCAATAATATCGTTTAGACGCAAATTTTTTATACTTTGGCTTACATACATTTTCGTACGGATCAATTATTAAATATTAGGATAAAATTAAATATTGCCTATGTTACTCGCTGGTAATGTAGCTTTAAAATCGGCTTTTTACCTTGAGTTTATCCATTACAAACACACAAATGATTTCTTTATAATATTAGTCTAAATAGTGCTTTTTGTTGTTGTTGTTGTTAAAGTATTTACATTTAAAAAAATATATGTTAAGACACCAGGAGGTGGCCTTTGCCCAGCAGTGGGATACTAAACCCAAAAAAAGGAAAAAAATGCGACGTCACACTTGGAGATAGAGCGTCGCACAAATGTGACCATCAATGACAAGAACGCAGGAAGCATCTCTTTTCGAGGTTGACTGGCAGATAATGCTTTTAGCATTAAGCCCACCTACTGTGGGGTCGCTGCAAGCTGCGGCTACGACACGTAAAGTTTAGTTGATTGTGAAGACAAAGATGGTGTCCAATACAAACTGTTAATTCGTACTATGCAAGATACAATTTCTATGCTTGTCTAGCTTACGAGTACTATACTGCACTTGAACACACAATTTACCTTTTGCTAGGTATGAAATGAAAAGTTTTATTTATATTTAGTTTTATGACGCGTGCGCATCGCGACGAAGGACACCGTGAGAGAGTGAAAAAATCTATATTCTTGGTACAGCGCCTCTTCTCGGAAACGGACGACACGTGACTATATGCTGCAGTCTGCCAGGATCTCGGTCCTCATTGGTCCTCGCGTTGCCGTTGTCCAATCATTGGCTCTATGCGACATCCTGTTCCACAGATTAAGTATTTTCCATAGACGAAGCGTCGACATGTAGCTCTTTAGGGTTAAAAAAAAATTGAAATAAATAAGTAATATGGATGGCATTTCATTACCCTGCGTGTTACATTGCAGAGTGATCGCGTGGAACAAGATCGGGCCGTCCCCGCCATCGGGCCACTCGGAGGTGTGCACCACGCAGCCCGACGTGCCCTACAAGAACCCCGACAGCGTGGAGGGCAAGGGCAGCAACCCTAACAATATGGTCATCTCCTGGTCGGTGAGTATCCACGCATTATCAAACAAACAATAAGGTATTGTGACTTCACAATCATCAGATTATGTTAGAATCCTGGCAGGGTCGCCATGTGATGGATTGAGATAAGTGATAGGCTTGTAAAGGCTCGACCGTCCCGACGCTCTAGTCGAGTTCCACATATAAGGATGTTAGGGAGAGCACAAGACGACACACAGAACACAGCTAATAACTTTATTATAACTTTGCTTTACAACTTCAATAAATTAATGACAGAGACTTATGCTCCAAGATATGGTAGTAGACTCAAAGATATTAGTAGACTGAAAGATGTTAATAGATTGAAAGGTGGTAGCAGACTGAAGAATGAGTGATGAGAGAGAGAGAAAGTAATCTAAAAATGGAATGGAATAGAATGAAATTTGAATTAAAAATGAAATTTGAATTAAAATAAGGAATGAAAAATGGACAGGATGAGAGAAATGAGGTTGGATGAGATGCAGCATGCAGGTGGCATGCTGCAACGTTACAGGCTCAAATGGTGCGTGAAGACTCTATTAATCATTCTAAAACCTTTATATCTATTAAAAATAATAAATAAGATATTGTAATTTCACAATCTGAAGATTAGGTTCCAATCCTGGCAGGGTCGCTTCGCCCTGGGTTTGGATTGAGACAAGTGATAGACTCGCATGATGCGTGAAGGCTCTTTATTAATCATTCTACAACCTTTATATACATTAACACTAACAAATATGATATTGTGACTTCAAAATCAGAAGACTAGGTTTGAATCTTGGCAGGGTCGCCATGTGATGGATTGAGACAAGTGATAGGCTCGGATGGTGCGTGAAGAAGAAAAATATGTTAAAAAATGTTGTAAAATATTCGACGTGTTGGAAGATCAGGCAGGTGTTGTTGTTAGAATTCTGTGTTTAATAAATTCTTCGACCCCGATGATTCGACACACTAAGTATGTATCTTTTTGTTTACAATTTAAACTATATTATACTTTTTCCCACAGAAAATGCCTCAAATCGAGCACAACGGTCCCGGCTTTTATTACCTCGTATCCTACCGCCGTAACATCACTGGCGAGAATTACCGGAGCGAGAAGGTTTCCGATTGGCAGCAGACGCAGTTTGTAGTACCCAACACACCCACTTTCCAACCATACAGGATCAAGGTAACATTGAACTTTATCATAATTGTTTTAAAGTTCAATTTCCATTACTATTTTACTAGGTACACAAAGTAACTTATCGTTTCAATATAGGTAAGAAATATAAGTTACAATGAGCTTTATTCCAATTATCATAAAATAAGGTCAAAAGGTTTCGATTGGTAGCAGATGAATGTTTTTTTTTTAATATAGGACGGCAAACGAGCAAGCGGGTCACCTGATGGTAAGTAATCACCGCTGCCCATGGACAACTGCAACACCAGGGTGTGACAAGTGCGGTGTCGGCCTTTCAAGGAGTTGGGGGAAGGATGGGCCTCCGGCTCTCTCACTCACCGAACGAAGCATAGAAGCGGTAAAACTTCTACTCAGACGTCGATTTTCCGTGAGAGTGCGGTACTTCCCCGGACGAGCCGGCCCATTCATTTTGCCGTTAGCGTGGCCTTACCACGATTAAACACTCTTTCTTTACAGAGTAAATGTTTTTTGACCGGTTAGTGTGATGTATCGCAGGTGGTCGCGGGCAACTCTAAAGGCACGGCCAACGTGGCGCCGGTGGAGGTGTTCGGCTGGTCGGGCGAGGATGTGCCGCTAGAGGCGCCCGGCAACTTCAGCCTCGTGCAGGTTGTGTCAGGCTCCACGGCCGTGCTCAACTGGAACCCCGTTCCCGCCGAGTCCGTGCGCGGACACTTCAAGGGCTACAAGATCCAGACCTGGACCGACGGCGAGGAGGACAAGCTCAAGGAGATCCTGGTCAAAGCCGACGCGACCAGCGCGCTCGTCTCCAAATTCAAACCGTACAAGAAGAACTACGCGAGAATTTTAGCTTACAACGGAGTGTTCAACGGCCCCGCCAGCGAAACCTTGAGCTTCCTCGCGCCTGAAGGTCCACCCGGCACCGTCCGCTCCTTCGAAGTGCACCCCATCGGAGCGTCGGCCATGCTGCTCAAGTGGGAGAAACCCATGGACGAGAACGGCATCCTCACCGGCTACAAGATATACTACCAGAAGATTAAAGACACAGAGTTGGGTCCTATTAGAGAAAGAAAGAAGGAGATCGATCCTAAATTTGACCGCGCAAAGCTCGCAGGCCTGGAACCCAACACGAAGTACAGGATTGAAATTCGCGCGAAAACGAAAGCCGGCGAAGGTGATAAATACTACGTAGAGCAGACCACGAAAGGGGTCGTGTCGGCGAAGCCTGATGTGCCGTTATTCGAGACTCAGACGCTGCCGGCTAAGGAAGGAACAGCTCACATCCTGGTCCGGTGGCTGCCCACGCTAGACGGTCACCCGGGCACGCATTTCGTGGTGTGGTACAAGCTGAAGGGGCACCCGAAGTGGCTCCACACGAGTGAGATCACGGATGATGACTACGTGGTGCTGACGGGGCTGGAGCCGGGCCAGGAGTACGAGGTGAAGCTCACGGCGCATGACGGCGAGTACTTCAGCAATAGCGAGATCAGGGTTGTGGATACTACCATTGGTGAGTGTATATTTGTTTTGCTTTGTGTAGTCATATAATTTTTTTTTTTATATTAAATGAGTTTACTCTTGACCATAATCTAGGCCAAAGGCAAAGATATGGTCTAGGATCGACCGAGTTCATATTTCTTTCTAAGAAATCAAAAGACCATATACTTGGTGAAATTTTGATCGTCTTGGACCCTTAAAGGGGTGACTCAGACCATCAATATGAACAACTTTTTCTACGGAACCAATGCAAGAACTCAAAAAAATAAAAAAATGTCATTTCCATACAAAAGAGTTCCGCCGCCCGGCCAGTTTGTATGGGAATGTTGTAGTTCCCAGCATTTTTCCCATAGAAAAATTTGTTAATTTTTTGGTCTGAGTCACCTCTTTAAGGGTCCAAAACGATAAAAATTTCACCATGTACAGTGATGATAAGTTTCCTCAATAATTGCAAAGACACATAATTTTTGAATCAAAGATCAGTAAGAAAACCAAACACTTTTGTTTCACAATATTATGTGTCTACAGAAATGGAATAAACATTTTATTATGTGTGTTAGTGTATAGCCAAACAACTGGAGTTATACATATGGGAACTCAATTTTTTTTGCTGTTACCGCTCTCCGCTAAGTAAATTAACGTCGACAATATTTTGTTGTCAAATAAATGTTGACTGAACGTCAAATGATATGTATAGTATCTTATGATGAATAATAGTAATTTATAATTGCACTGAGTGCTTATTTGGAGCCCGAGCGTCAGCGAAGGCTTTAAAAAGTACGAGTGCAATATAGTGGCCACATACTAGGCAAAATTGTTGTAATTAACATTAAACATTTTAACAAAAACAAAACATTACGACTCGAAAAGAAGAAGAAGAAGAATGCGAGGTGAAGATAAATTACAATTGGCGCAAATTTGTTGTTTGAATGCCCGTCTTTTTTCTTTATGGCCAGTATTTTTTAAGGTTAGGCAATACACACGTTACTTCACAGGCTACTCTATGCGGCCGTCAGGTTGGCCAACCTTTTTTGTGACCTCTATGGTCACGCGATTAAAAAAAAAACCAAACAGTGCAGTAAAGGATTTCCATACGATTTTTCTGCTCTGGAGCAGCAAAGTTCCGCTTTGTGCTAAATATGTAGTTATGATAGAATTGCAGCGTATTTGGAAGAAAATGATATTTGATTGATTTTATTTGGTGCCTGTTGCAGACGGGCCGGTAATGGTGCGCGACGACAAGATGGCGACGGCGGGCTGGTTCATCGGCGTGATGCTGGCGCTGGCCTTCCTGCTGCTAGTACTCGTGCTGGTGTGCGTGGTGCGGCGCAACCGCGGCGGCAAGTACGACGTGCACGACCGCGAACTGCAGCACGGCCGCCGCGACTACCCCGACGCCGGCTTCCACGAGTACACGCACCCGTGAGTCTCTCGTTACTACCGCTTGTGTTGGTGGAGCGGCAAACCGCGGCGGCAAGTACGACGTGCACGACCGCGAACTGCAGCACGGCCGCCGCGACTACCCCGACGCCGGCATTCACGAGTACACGCACCCGTGAGTCTCTCGTTACTACCGCTTGTGTTGGTGGAGCGGCAAACCGCGGCGGCAAGTACGACGTGCACGACCGCGAACTGCAGCACGGCCGCCGCGACTACCCCGACGCCGGCTTCCACGAGTACACGCACCCGTGAGTCTCTCGTTACTACCGCTTGTGTTGGTGGAGCGGCAAACCGCGGCGGCAAGTACGACGTGCACGACCGCGAACTGCAGCACGGCCGCCGCGACTACCCCGACGCCGGCATTCACGAGTACACGCACCCGTGAGTCTCTCGTTACTACCGCTTGTGTTGGTGGAGCGGCAAACCGCGGCGGCAAGTACGACGTGCACGACCGCGAACTGCAGCACGGCCGCCGCGACTACCCCGACGCCGGCTTCCACGAGTACACGCACCCGTGAGTCTCTCGTTACTACCGCTTGTGTTGGTGGAGCGGCAAACCGCGGCGGCAAGTACGACGTGCACGACCGCGAACTGCAGCACGGCCGCCGCGACTACCCCGACGCCGGCTTCCACGAGTACACGCACCCGTGAGTCTCTCGTTACTACCGCTTGTGTTGGTGGAGCGGCAAACCGCGGCGGCAAGTACGACGTGCACGACCGCGAACTGCAGCACGGCCGCCGCGACTACCCCGACGCCGGCTTCCACGAGTACACGCACCCGTGAGTCTCTCGTTACTACCGCTTGTGTTGGTGGAGCGGCAAACCGCGGCGGCAAGTACGACGTGCACGACCGCGAACTGCAGCACGGCCGCCGCGACTACCCCGACGCCGGCATTCACGAGTACACGCACCCGTGAGTCTCTCGTTACTACCGCTTGTGTTGGTGGAGCGGCAAACCGCGGCGGCAAGTACGACGTGCACGACCGCGAACTGCAGCACGGCCGCCGCGACTACCCCGACGCCGGCTTCCACGAGTACACGCACCCGTGAGTCTCTCGTTACTACCGCTTGTGTTGGTGGAGCGGCAAACCGCGGCGGCAAGTACGACGTGCACGACCGCGAACTGCAGCACGGCCGCCGCGACTACCCCGACGCCGGCTTCCACGAGTACACGCACCCGTGAGTCTCTCGTTACTACCGCTTGTGTTGGTGGAGCGGCAAACCGCGGCGGCAAGTACGACGTGCACGACCGCGAACTGCAGCACGGCCGCCGCGACTACCCCGACGCCGGCTTCCACGAGTACACGCACCCGTGAGTCTCTCGTTACTACCGCTTGTATTGGTGGAGCGGCAAGTACGACGTGCACGACCGCGAACTGCAGGACGGCCGCCGCGACTACCCCGACGCCGTCTTCCACGAGTACACGCACCCGTGAGTCTCTCGTTACTACCGCTTGTGTTGGTGGAGCGGCAAACCGCGGCGGCAAGTACGACGTGCACGACCGCGAACTGCAGCACGGCCGCCGCGACTACCCCGACGCCGGCTTCCACGAGTACACGCACCCGTGAGTCTCTCGTTACTACCGCTTGTGTCAGCATGGCCGCGACTACCCCGACGCCGGCATTCACGAGTACACGCACCCGTGAGTCTCTCGTTACTACCGCTTGTGTCAGCATGGCCGCGACTACCCCGACGCCGGCTTCCACGAGTACACGCACCCGTGAGTCTCTCGTTACTACCGCTTGTGTCAGCATGGCCGCGACTACCCCGACGCCGGCTTCCACGAGTACACGCACCCGTGAGTCTCTCGTTACTACCGCTTGTGTCAGCATGGACGCGACTACCCCGACGCCGGCATTCACGAGTACACGCACCCGTGAGTCTCTCGTTACTACCGCTTGTGTTGGTGGAGCGGCAAACCGCGGCGGCAAGTACGACGTGCACGACCGCGAACTGCAGCACGGCCGCCGCGACTACCCCGACGCCGGCTTCCACGAGTACACGCACCCGTGAGTCTCTCGTTACTACCGCTTGTGTCAGCATGGCCGCGACTACCCCGACGCCGGCTTCCACGAGTACACGCACCCGTGAGTCTCTCGTTACTACCGCTTGTGTCAGCATGGCCGCGACTACCCCGACGCCGGCATTCACGAGTACACGCACCCGTGAGTCTCTCGTTACTACCGCTTGTGTTGGTGGAGCGGCAAACCGCGGCGGCAAGTACGACGTGCACGACCGCGAACTGCAGCACGGCCGCCGCGACTACCCCGACGCCGGCTTCCACGAGTACACGCACCCGTGAGTCTCTCGTTACTACCGCTTGTGTCAGCATGGCCGCGACTACCCCGACGCCGGCATTCACGAGTACACGCACCCGTGAGTCTCTCGTTACTACCGCTTGTGTCAGCATGGCCGCGACTACCCCGACGCCGGCTTCCACGAGTACACGCACCCGTGAGTCTCTCGTTACTACCGCTTGTGTCAGCATGGCCGCGACTACCCCGACGCCGGCATTCACGAGTACACGCACCCGTGAGTCTCTCGTTACTACCGCTTGTGTTGGTGGAGCGGCAAACCGCGGCGGCAAGTACGACGTGCACGACCGCGAACTGCAGCACGGCCGCCGCGACTACCCCGACGCCGGCTTCCACGAGTACACGCACCCGTGAGTCTCTCGTTACTGCCGCTTGTGTTGGTGGAGCGGCAAACCGCGGCGGCAAGTACGACGTGCACGACCGCGAACTGCAGCACGGCCGCCGCGACTACCCCGACGCCGGCTTCCACGAGTACACGCACCCGTGAGTCTCTCGTTACTACCGCTTGTGTCAGCATGGCCGCGACTACCCCGACGCCGGCTTCCACGAGTACACGCACCCGTGAGTCTCTCGTTACTACCGCTTGTGTCAGCATGGCCGCGACTACCCCGACGCCGGCATTCACGAGTACACGCACCCGTGAGTCTCTCGTTACTACCGCTTGTGTTGGTGGAGCGGCAAACCGCGGCGGCAAGTACGACGTGCACGACCGCGAACTGCAGCACGGCCGCCGCGACTACCCCGACGCCGGCTTCCACGAGTACACGCACCCGTGAGTTTCTCGTTACTGCCGCTTGTGTTGGTGGAGCGGCAAACCGCGGCGGCAAGTACGACGTGCACGACCGCGAACTGCAGCACGGCCGCCGCGACTACCCCGACGCCGGCTTCCACGAGTACACGCACCCGTGAGTCTCTCGTTACTACCGCTTGTGTCAGCATGGCCGCGACTACCCCGACGCCGGCATTCACGAGTACACGCACCCGTGAGTCTCTCGTTACTACCGCTTGTGTCAGCATGGCCGCGACTACCCCGACGCCGGCTTCCACGAGTACACGCACCCGTGAGTCTCTCGTTACTACCGCTTGTGTCAGCATGGCCGCGACTACCCCGACGCCGGCTTCCACGAGTACACGCACCCGTGAGTCTCTCGTTACTACCGCTTGTGTCAGCATGGCCGCGACTACCCCGACGCCGGCATTCACGAGTACACGCACCCGTGAGTCTCTCGTTACTACCGCTTGTGTTGGTGGAGCGGCAAACCGCGGCGGCAAGTACGACGTGCACGACCGCGAACTGCAGCACGGCCGCCGCGACTACCCCGACGCCGGCTTCCACGAGTACACGCACCCGTGAGTCTCTCGTTACTACCGCTTGTGTCAGCATGGCCGCGACTACCCCGACGCCGGCTTCCACGAGTACACGCACCCGTGAGTCTCTCGTTACTACCGCTTGTGTCAGCATGGCCGCGACTACCCCGACGCCGGCATTCACGAGTACACGCACCCGTGAGTCTCTCGTTACTACCGCTTGTGTTGGTGGAGCGGCAAACCGCGGCGGCAAGTACGACGTGCACGACCGCGAACTGCAGCACGGCCGCCGCGACTACCCCGACGCCGGCTTCCACGAGTACACGCACCCGTGAGTCTCTCGTTACTACCGCTTGTGTCAGCATGGCCGCGACTGCCCCGACGCCGGCATTCACGAGTACACGCACCCGTGAGTCTCTCGTTACTACCGCTTGTGTCAGCATGGCCGCGACTACCCCGACGCCGGCTTCCACGAGTACACGCACCCGTGAGTCTCTCGTTACTACCGCTTGTGTCAGCATGGCCGCGACTACCCCGACGCCGGCATTCACGAGTACACGCACCCGTGAGTCTCTCGTTACTACCGCTTGTGTTGGTGGAGCGGCAAACCGCGGCGGCAAGTACGACGTGCACGACCGCGAACTGCAGCACGGCCGCCGCGACTACCCCGACGCCGGCTTCCACGAGTACACGCACCCGTGAGTCTCTCGTTACTGCCGCTTGTGTTGGTGGAGCGGCAAACCGCGGCGGCAAGTACGACGTGCACGACCGCGAACTGCAGCACGGCCGCCGCGACTACCCCGACGCCGGCTTCCACGAGTACACGCACCCGTGAGTCTCTCGTTACTACCGCTTGTGTCAGCATGGCCGCGACTACCCCGACGCCGGCATTCACGAGTACACGCACCCGTGAGTCTCTCGTTACTACCGCTTGTGTCAGCATGGCCGCGACTACCCCGACGCCGGCTTCCACGAGTACACGCACCCGTGAGTCTCTCGTTACTACCGCTTGTGTCAGCATGGCCGCGACTACCCCGACGCCGGCTTCCACGAGTACACGCACCCGTGAGTCTCTCGTTACTACCGCTTGTGTCAGCATGGCCGCGACTACCCCGACGCCGGCATTCACGAGTACACGCACCCGTGAGTCTCTCGTTACTACCGCTTGTGTTGGTGGAGCGGCAAACCGCGGCGGCAAGTACGACGTGCACGACCGCGAACTGCAGCACGGCCGCCGCGACTACCCCGACGCCGGCTTCCACGAGTACACGCACCCGTGAGTCTCTCGTTACTACCGCTTGTGTCAGCATGGCCGCGACTACCCCGACGCCGGCTTCCACGAGTACACGCACCCGTGAGTCTCTCGTTACTACCGCTTGTGTCAGCATGGCCGCGACTACCCCGACGCCGGCATTCACGAGTACACGCACCCGTGAGTCTCTCGTTACTACCGCTTGTGTTGGTGGAGCGGCAAACCGCGGCGGCAAGTACGACGTGCACGACCGCGAACTGCAGCACGGCCGCCGCGACTACCCCGACGCCGGCTTCCACGAGTACACGCACCCGTGAGTCTCTCGTTACTACCGCTTGTGTCAGCATGGCCGCGACTACCCCGACGCCGGCTTCCACGAGTACACGCACCCGTGAGTCTCTCGTTACTACCGCTTGTGTCAGCATGGCCGCGACTACCCCGACGCCGGCATTCACGAGTACACGCACCCGTGAGTCTCTCGTTACTACCGCTTGTGTTGGTGGAGCGGCAAACCGCGGCGGCAAGTACGACGTGCACGACCGCGAACTGCAGCACGGCCGCCGCGACTACCCCGACGCCGGCTTCCACGAGTACACGCACCCGTGAGTCTCTCGTTACTACCGCTTGTGTCAGCATGGCCGCGACTACCCCGACGCCGGCATTCACGAGTACACGCACCCGTGAGTCTCTCGTTACTACCGCTTGTGTCAGCATGGCCGCGACTACCCCGACGCCGGCTTCCACGAGTACACGCACCCGTGAGTCTCTCGTTACTACCGCTTGTGTCAGCATGGCCGCGACTACCCCGACGCCGGCATTCACGAGTACACGCACCCGTGAGTCTCTCGTTACTACCGCTTGTGTTGGTGGAGCGGCAAACCGCGGCGGCAAGTACGACGTGCACGACCGCGAACTGCAGCACGGCCGCCGCGACTACCCCGACGCCGGCTTCCACGAGTACACGCACCCGTGAGTCTCTCGTTACTGCCGCTTGTGTTGGTGGAGCGGCAAACCGCGGCGGCAAGTACGACGTGCACGACCGCGAACTGCAGCACGGCCGCCGCGACTACCCCGACGCCGGCTTCCACGAGTACACGCACCCGTGAGTCTCTCGTTACTACCGCTTGTGTCAGCATGGCCGCGACTACCCCGACGCCGGCATTCACGAGTACACGCACCCGTGAGTCTCTCGTTACTACCGCTTGTGTCAGCATGGCCGCGACTACCCCGACGCCGGCTTCCACGAGTACACGCACCCGTGAGTCTCTCGTTACTACCGCTTGTGTCAGCATGGCCGCGACTACCCCGACGCCGGCTTCCACGAGTACACGCACCCGTGAGTCTCTCGTTACTACCGCTTGTGTCAGCATGGCCGCGACTACCCCGACGCCGGCATTCACGAGTACACGCACCCGTGAGTCTCTCGTTACTACCGCTTATGTTGGTGGAGCGGCAAACCGCGGCGGCAAGTACGACGTGCACGACCGCGAACTGCAGCACGGCCGCCGCGACTACCCCGACGCCGGCTTCCACGAGTACACGCACCCGTGAGTCTCTCGTTACTACCGCTTGTGTCAGCATGGCCGCGACTACCCCGACGCCGGCTTCCACGAGTACACGCACCCGTGAGTCTCTCGTTACTACCGCTTGTGTCAGCATGGCCGCGACTACCCCGACGCCGGCATTCACGAGTACACGCACCCGTGAGTCTCTCGTTACTACCGCTTGTGTTGGTGGAGCGGCAAACCGCGGCGGCAAGTACGACGTGCACGACCGCGAACTGCAGCACGGCCGCCGCGACTACCCCGACGCCGGCTTCCACGAGTACACGCACCCGTGAGTCTCTCGTTACTACCGCTTGTGTCAGCATGGCCGCGACTACCCCGACGCCGGCATTCACGAGTACACGCACCCGTGAGTCTCTCGTTACTACCGCTTGTGTCAGCATGGCCGCGACTACCCCGACGCCGGCTTCCACGAGTACACGCACCCGTGAGTCTCTCGTTACTACCGCTTGTGTCAGCATGGCCGCGACTACCCCGACGCCGGCTTCCACGAGTACACGCACCCGTGAGTCTCTCGTTACTACCGCTTGTGTCAGCATGGCCGCGACTACCCCGACGCCGGCATTCACGAGTACACGCACCCGTGAGTCTCTCGTTACTACCGCTTGTGTTGGTGGAGCGGCAAACCGCGGCGGCAAGTACGACGTGCACGACCGCGAACTGCAGCACGGCCGCCGCGACTACCCCGACGCCGGCTTCCACGAGTACACGCACCCGTGAGTCTCTCGTTACTACCGCTTGTGTTGGTGGAGCGGCAAACCGCGGCGGCAAGTACGACGTGCACGACCGCGAACTGCAGCACGGCCGCCGCGACTACCCCGACGCCGGCTTCCACGAGTACACGCACCCGTGAGTCTCTCGTTACTACCGCTTGTGTTGGTGGAGCGGCAAACCGCGGCGACAAGTACGACGTGCACGACCGCGAACTGCAGCACGGCCGCCGCGACTACCCCGACGCCGGCTTCCACGAGTACACGCACCCGTGAGTCTCTCGTTACTACCGCTTGTGTTGGTGGAGCGGCAAACCGCGGCGGCAAGTACGACGTGCACGACCGCGAACTGCAGCACGGCCGCCGCGACTACCCCGACGCCGGCTTCCACGAGTACACGCACCCGTGAGTCTCTCGTTACTACCGCTTGTGTTGGTGGAGCGGCAAACCGCGGCGGCAAGTACGACGTGCACGACCGCGAACTGCTACACGGCCGCCGCGACTACCCCGACGCCGCCTTCCACGAGTACACGCACCCGTGAGTCTCTCGTTACTACCGCTTGTGTTGGTGGAGCGGCAAACCGCGGCGGCAAGTACGACGTGCACGACCGCGAACTGCAGCACGGCCGCCGCGACTACCCCGACACCGGCTTCCACGAGTACACGCACCCGTGAGTCTCTCGTTACTACCGCTTGTGTTGGTGGAGCGGCAAACCGCGGCGGCAAGTACGACGTGCACGACCGCGAACTGCAGCACGGCCGCCGCGACTACCCCGACACCGGCTTCCACGAGTACACGCACCCGTGAGTCTCTCGTTACTACCGCTTGTGTTGGTGGAGCGGCAAACCGCGGCGGCAAGTACGACGTGCACGACCGCGAACTGCAGCACGGCCGCCGCGACTACCCCGACGCCGGCTTCCACGAGTACACGCACCCGTGAGTCTCTCGTTACTACCGCTTGTGTTGGTGCAGCGGCTTCCACGAGTACACGCACCCGTGAGTCTCTCGTTACTACCGCTTGTGTTGGTGGTGCGGCTTCCACGAGTATACGCACCCGTGAGTTTTGAAGAATACAACAATTTCAACTCTTTGAAAACATTTGTTTAAAAAGTGTAATAGATAATTAATGTAGATATTTTTTAACTAGAATTTTTGCCAGACCTATTTTTGTGATTTAACTTACCATTTGGCTGAAAAACGCAAACAACCTAAATATGCGAACTTTGACCTTAGATAAATAATGTTGCACATGCGGGATCGATGGAGACGTTCTGAACATCTGTACCATTCATTTTTGTAACCTCTACTGTGACTGCATTATTAAACATCAGGGTCCCCATACAAAAAAGGCGTGGAACACAAACACGTGTAAAAATGGAACGGAACCCTTAGTATGTGCCGTGAATCCGACTCACACTTGGCGAGTCTTATATTGTTACATAAATATAATCCAAATACTGTCGATTCTAAAATTTCATAACTTTATAACCTCTTATCGGTTATTTCCAGGCTGGACAACAAGTCGCGGCATTCGATGAGCAGCGGCACGAAGCCCGGCCCCGAGAGCGACACCGACTCTATGGCTGAGTATGGTGAAGGAGAAACAGGTATGATATATGTGTAGTGCATTACACTTGCGTGTTCACTTTTATCTATTAGTATAGTCTGTTTCAAAAAAAAGCGGAAAAACACATTACTATATTATGGCTGACACTGACGCTGTTAGCGATTAATTGGAATACTAATTGTAATAGTAATACTATTATAAGTATTTCAATTACAAACTAAATTCAATATAAAAATGTTTGTCTGATAATGACGATGTTTTCGTGCTTCGGAAGCCGTTGATCCCGGCTACACTCTAGTAATCGTTAAAGGAACGTCAGAGGGCCCAGAGGCGGTTCCGAAGAACTCTGACACCAGGGTGTGAATGTCGATTGACCGTAACACTAGGGTGTGCATGGTCGATTGACCGTGACACCTATACAAAATTAATGAATGAATATAAAAACACGGTTTCACTTACGCTTATTTAGCATATAAAGTAAAGAAGTAGGATAGACGCTTTGTGCAGAATAATCACCGAATAGTCTCAGACTACGATACTGGCCGGATAGTTGGTCTTACCGACTAGTTGTTACTTTTACTTCTTAGTTATGTTTTTAACTCGATTGGAACAATAAATATAATTTACGGTAATAATTGCCTTTTCTAATCTATGTTGTTGATTATATTTTTTTTATTTGCGCTGGTTACTTTATTTACAAGTCAAAATAAAATTGAGTCCGTTAATTCCGTTACTTCTCAGTTGTTACCAACTTAATAGATCGTTGTCCGTTTTTCCGTCTTGTCATGAAACAGACTTTAGTAGCGATTGTTATTATTAATTTTTCATACATTCATTTGTAACTTCCTGAATGAAGTAACATTTCGATTAGTTAATAATATAGTGCACGATTGCATTATATTCATTTGTAATGCTTCTTTTTACATTACTTTAGTTTGATTGTTTTTAAATGAATGCTATTTTGAGTGATTTTATTTTCGCAAACCATTTCGTTTGAGTGTTGCCATGGCCTTAGTGATGTGGTAACGTTGGCATGCGTGGCTGTAAGCATGACTGTTGCAGCGGGCATGAACGAGGACGGGTCGTTCATCGGGCAGTACGGCCGCAAGCGGCGCCCGCCCGCTGCCGGACACACTGACTCCGCCTCGCAGGCCTTCGCCACGCTCGTCTGATTCCCACATCCTGCCCCTACCCCCTACCCCCGCTGGCTGTATACAGCCGTTTCCTTTGCACATAAAAGCTACGTTCGCGTTGCTCGAGTCGTTCGAAAACGTAGTGCCATCGCATCACATTCTTATCAACAGTCTGGTACTGAATATGCTGATCGCCGGAGACCTCTCTGATCTGCGACGCGATTGGCCCGCCTAAAGTGAATTTGCCCGGCAAAATTTTGTCACGACTGCCCCAATGTTTTTAGTGTTCATGTAAATAATTATGTATGTGAGTTTCTATATTCCTCGATAACTCTTGAATACTTGAACAGATTTGAATATATGAGGTTTCGTTGGATTCCTTATCCATACCACCCACCACCCTAAATAACACAATTTTTTAAACAAGGCAGTCGTTACTATTTAACAAAAAAGTTTCTCGATTTTGATCGTATTAGATTAAAGTCCAACCACGCTTTACTGAAATCATTCACTGACGAGAAAAACGTCACAGTACGTTATGTTATAATGGAGATATCTCCATACGTGTCTAACGTACTGCGGCGTCCCTCTCGCCAGAGACTGGATTCAGTAAAGGTAATTGGGCTTTCACCAGCTATGTTTTTACTGCCAGTGTTTAGGCTCCTTGGGCGTTCGATGTCTTTATTGCACTATTTCAAAAATAGTTCCAGTAAAGGCTGTTTCACGTGTCCTCTCTCTTCTACTTTTAGGTTAGGTGTTAAGTACACATTCGGTTAAGTTTAGGTTGTAAAATATATACTTACGAGTGAATTAGTGTGATTTCGTATTATAATGCAACATTTATTAGAGCTTCGCATTGTTATCGTGTTAGTTTGATGGCATTTATATTTACGTTATGTAATCCCTAATCCGTCCTTTTACTCCTGTTATGCCTGTGCACGAGCAGCGTTTTTGTTTTTATTTGTTTGAGGTATGTTTTATTTTTGTTTTTATTTTATTTTTTACTTTCTTTGTCTAAATTTTTTGCATCTATTTTTTTATCATCATTAACTTTGCTAAAGGCTGTTATTTTTGTGCCTTTGTTATGTTTAAACTTTTCAATGATTTATTTATATTTCTATTTTGTTAGCAAATACTTTCTTATTTATTTTGTAGACTTACATTTAGTTTTAAACTCCCAGTTTAAATTTTCAATTAGGCCTTAAATATATAAATTATTTGTTTTCAGTGGGAAAATTATGTCATGTTCTGACGAAACAAATGTGATAGTAGTATAGACAGAGCAATTCATTACTGCTCATTGTATCAGCAATGATCCAATAAGCAGTATTTAATCTGCTATTGATTAAATGCAGATTGCTATTGGGCGCTCATTTGGTGAGGATTTTTGTCGTGGATTGTGTATCTATTTTTTTTTTTACATGAACGAAGCGAAATTACGTTAAAGTTTTATCATTTTCCTAACTGACAAAATAATTTGTTCAGGTCGCTTCACGGAAGACGGTTCGTTCATCGGACAGTACGTGCCGGGCGCGCGAGTGCTCCCCCCGCCCCCCGCGCCTCCTCCCGCCCCCGTTGCGGGGGGACCACAACCCCCCACCTACGTGTAAGGGGCACAACTGGTGAAAGCGTCTAGTCGTCGACTTTAGCGGATGGTTTGCCATTTAACAAGAGATTAGCAGGATTATAAAGGATTGCATCTCTCCTAAAATATCGATTAATGTTTTAGAATTGACGCTTAAGAAAAGTGCTGTCTTTTTTGCTTGATATACGTATAGAAAATTGGAACAAATAAAGCATATTTAAGAACAACTGTGTTCAAGAGCGATGGAAACCTTTATACATTCAGCTAAATCCATGTAGTACGCAAGTGCTTGATTCTGTTACGCATTAGAAACTAACCGTATGAATCTCGATTAATATGATCAAATAACTATAATCGATTTAGATATCGATTACGAATTCGATTGTACGAATCGAATATTTTTTGTATGTCTTTCTATTGAATTGTATTACAATTTTGAACAATTGTTACTAGAAACCTTCGATCTGACTTATGATATGAGGAATTAATATAAAATTGTTTCTTGCTGCGTAAAAAGACACTAGTGATTTGTGTCGGGCGCGCTCGTTAATAAAAAATGTGATTGTGTCCGACACAAAGTCACGTCGGTGCAGCGCTTTAGTGTTCTAGTAATATCATAGTTCACAATTTTGCAGTTTATTTACGCAAAGGAATGTTAAAGACGACTTGCGCCATTGATATTAACAAAGTACTGCCATCTATATAATTCTTGACTGCTGTGCTATTCTGGCAGCTAAGTGTATGTGTAAATGAAGGCAGTGTATCATCTCTCGATATTTAGTTAAAATTTATAGGATAGGGCCAAAGTTAGGTTAAGCTGAAATCGGAGCCTACAGTATGATTATTTTGGCCCTACTTCGTCGTAGAGCTATTAGATTTTTATAACTTTCACAAATTCATAGTTACTCTATATTTAAATTTCTCTCGACGGTGATCGTTTACATCATTTACGTAAAATGTTAGATTTTTCTTTATGAGACTGATTTTAAGTAATGATTGAATTAGTCCCAATAGCTGACTTTACATTTTGTCGGTTTCTGAAAAGTTGCTGCAAAGATCTGTGGCTGTAATGCAAGAAGAGTTTTCTGGTGTAACATCAATCATAGGACGTTGATTACTTTGTTTGTTTCGATTATCTTCGGATACATATTAACTGGTATTTACAGCTGCAACCATGTTTAAATAAATCCTATACTCAGGGTTTCTAATGAAGATTCTAAGGTAATTTCCCCAAATTACCTTAGAATCCTTTTTTCATTATTTCCCCAGTCTAATGAAGATTTAACTTTTAGAAACTGACAGCTCCATCCGCTCCTAGAACGTACGTAGGTGCTGTTTTGGCTCTATATCAATTACTGTTAATTAAGGATACGATAGCTGGTGAAGAGTTGAATTTAAGAAAAACTATTTTTGTCACAGAAAATAGGTAATGGATAAGAATATTAGCTCTGGACGCCGGTGGTCATACTTGCTTAAAATTAGCGATTCTCAAACTTGCGTGTAATACTTTGTCATAGTTGGTGCCAGGTGTTCAGTCAGAAAGAACTCTAACCCCATCTCGTGTACATTGACAGTGCCGCTGCGGTCACAGTTATAATATTTGAGACAAGGCTTGTATACGAACGAGACCGAGATACAGGTAGGGGTCAATGACAGCTTATGACATTGGCATCGACTATAATTAAAAATCGGGTAATTTGACATCTAATAGTTTAATAAACATCAGATTTTATATGATAAGTAATTCGCGTAAGTTTGTAATGAAGCAAATTCTCCTATCGCTATATATTTTATATTGAATGCATATCTACTGTTTATGGAAACTACAAAATTCACATGGACCACAAAGATTATTTTGTAAAGACAAAAATATTTGTATGACTGTTTCGTAGCGTTGACGATATATCTTTCAATTATTAGCTGTATACGGAAAGGTAAATTAGGAAGACCAAACTCGTTCGGACTTCTCATGTGGTCGTTGTCATTGCGCGTCTCTACCTCATTCATTCATTTTCAGCTCACATCAGCCTACTGATAGGCCTCCCTTTTATTACGCCATTCTATACGGTCCTGTGCTAGTCTCATCCACTGTACCTCACCGTAGAATATTCAATTCGGTGTCTTTTATACACTTGTTCTCTTTCTCTCTGGAACCGTTGGCTGATTCATTAGCGCGATATCGTATCGCTTAGTATCACGTATCAGTTTCTTTTGTAATTGCAACAAAGTTCTTGAGCTCTCTAATTATGATGTATCAAAATTTACGCGAAATAAATTCACTATAGAAACATGGTTTATTCAGTTAGAATCGCCGACTAGTTTTGGTGTATTACGAAGGCCACCATCAGAGCGAGTGTTACAGTTTTTGTGAGGAGTTTCACAACACACCGAAACTAGTAGCAATTCCGATTATGTACGTACTAAGAACGGGTCACTTACGTGCTATTTCGTCGGGATTGCCGAATATAGTCTCGGACTTGTCAGGAGCCCATTGAAAACTCCGAAACTGACAAGTCTGAAACTATAGCCGGCAATCCCGACGAAATAGCACGTGAGTGACCCGTTTTTGGTACATAATGTCTGTATCTCACGTTAGTTTCAATGATATGAAACCGTGTTTCTATAATGAATGTGTATATTGTTTGTATTATACGTTACGCTGACTTCTAACGCCAACGTCAGGAAGTATTTTGAACTAAAAGCGCTGGATGGTTGATTGTTGCAATGTGTACAATTGATGTAGGATCGCGGTTGATTGCCAATGATGACGGCCACACGTAACGAAAAAGATGTATATTTTGTAAGAATAAATATTTTTGTACGGCGCAGGCTGGCCACCGGCTCATGTTGGTGCTTTGCGGAGGATCGAGGCGTGGTTATTGTATTCGGTGTTGTGATCGTACGTAGTGTTGTTCACTCACACGCAAGTTGTTCGTTTCCCACCTCAAACGCGCTGCCGTTGTCATTACAACACTATACAGCATGTTAATTTATCCTCGATAGTCCCTGAAGGGGTGACTCAGCCCATTAATATGATCAACTTTTCCTATGCAACTAATGCTGCGAACTCAAATTTCTTAATTTTCATACAAAAGTGTCCGGCAGGCCCGTAAATTTGTATGAAAATGTCAAAAACTTTTTACCTAATTTTTTTGGGATTTATTCTCATTGAATGTGTGAATGTTCACAAGCACAAATTTGCATTTATAGTGTCGTGTCATAATTTTCAGCGTTATCAAACAAGCTTATGAACCTACAATTACTGTTCCTAAAGGAAAAGTTGTTCATTTTGTCAGGCTGAGCCACCCCTTCGAGGTTATGTCGAATTGTCGAGCATAAATTACACGCTGTATTTTGTTTTACTATTGATCTCCTATACTTAGCTCCAGTTAACTTGTCAGCGAACATGGGAAGGCATCATCTTGGTCTTTGTCATTCGCACACATTTTACCCTATCTCCCTGCTCACACGATTTAGTACTGGAGATGTGCGAGAAATACGCACGAGTGAAAGGGATGGGATATGTAGGCCAATGTCCTCAATTTACCAGTTAACTTACGCTTTTTATAGGACTTTGAAAACAAAATTATGTGATGTTAAGAAAATAGCAGCGCACCAATCTATCTCTTTGACTGCTAAATGATATAAAATTTTAATGATATTAATAAAGACTTAGAAAATAATTGTAAAAGAATCCCATTATTGTAGAATGATCAATCGATCCCATTTTTTGAATCTCCACCTTGTATTGATCTTCCTGAACTGATATTGACATCAAGAATCTCTGTTAAACGCATCAGTTGTCTCCTTGTGTAGTATAAGGCTTTTTTGTATTTAACTATTTCATATTTAACATTATGAAGTTTGTTCGCACCACTGACATTCATGTTGATGTTTCTCATTATTTCAATGGCGGGGTGAAGACGATTTTATCCAGTGATACAACATTACATTTTAGATTAAAATTTTGACTTTGGAATTGCGTAATTTTCAACAATCTTTATGACTATACGTATAAGATATCGGGTTACTCACGTAGTCTAATATTAGCCAACATGAACGAACCTATCCGGTTTCGATCCTCATTAGTTTTAGAAGATCTCCGGATGGGATCAAAGCAGGTCGAATTCTGCTAACTTTTTAACGTGAATAACCCGTATATCTTGTAGTAATTAAGTTTGTGTGTTACGTTAGTTTCAATAAAATAGTGCGGTCGTCTTCAGCCCGCGGAACGAAGGATATTTCGATTATATCTCGTGTTAGATTTAAGGCTAGGGTCTCGTGTTAACTAATGTTAGTCGGCTAATGCGTTCGCTTCTCGCGTATATATAATTGATATTATATTATTTGCTTGACCTGTGCCCTTATACTTATACCCCTCGCCTCGCTCGGGGATCTACGAAGCCCCGTTCGCTCGGCCTTTTGATTTCGACAGTGTTACCTTATAATTATTTATTCTTTCTTCGCCTGAAAGGTGTCGGGTCCTAAGTAATACATTCCACGCGGTTTAACCAAGTTGAGTTTTTAAAAATCTCTTTATTTATTCACGTTTCCCATAGTACGCGCCAGTCGGATGCAATCTGAAAGATGTTTTTGAAACTACGGCTGTCGCCTACAACTCATATATTTATTTGTATATTTATGTATTTAGATCTAATCTATTCATTTAACGCACCTTGGTCGATCTGATTTAGAGCTTACTCTGTAACCATTTGTACCTTATATATTGCATTATATTTATATTTGAAAGCACTGTTATCGTAACCCCCTTAAGTTATTTGTTAAGGAGTCTTTATCATGTCTATTGTCTAGTAAGAATTTAATATATTATTAATATTAATTGATAGTAGGAGAGCCTTGTACGATTCGCGTCTTTACGTCGCTTTTTATACTGCGCTGTTGGTATTGGAAGTTCATGGTAACGTTGCCGGAGTTCGCGTTTCTCGATACCAGATGGCGTTAGATTGTTGTCGCTCGAACAGTTACAGTACCCGTCACTGCCTTCCTCTAAATTCTACACTCATGTGTTCATTTAGCCTGTACTTATTTCAGATACTAAAACTTGCCTTATTGTACGATTATCGTAAAGTATTTACGGATTTCTATTTCTAACTGTAGCATTCACAAGCACAAGTTTGCATTTATAGTATCGTGTCACAATGTTCAGCGCTGTCGGACAAGCTCATCAACCGAAAGACAATTATTTGATGACGTAGGTTATTTATAAAAACATATTTCGCTTCGCACCCTATAGTAACATTTCATAATCGGAAAACGACGAGTGAATAATTCAAAGACTAATATTATATCTGTATCGAAATTGAATTTTAACAGTAGCAGGTGTATTGTTACAATAGTATATTCCGTAAGGCAGTTAGCTGTTGTGTAAATCGTGTATTTAAGTGAACTAGATTCCTTAAAAAGAGACACTACTCTGAAAATTCAATTTGTAGATATATTTTCACAATTTGGCGATATTTAAATACTTTTTTCTAATGAAAATTACTGTTAAAAGATGTATATTATGATCGAATGTCTACCATAACTTATTTCAGAATACGTAATCATTTAGTCAAAGTAGTGTCTCTAATTCAGGATTTTAGTTTTTAATTGGAAGTGCTAGTTTATGCAACGTTTCGAAGCCGCTTGAAGTTCTTGTGTTTGACAAAGTACCTACATGTTATCGACTGGTGTTAGTTGTGAAGTTTACTTGGCCATTGTAAATGTTCAACAGTTTGCTTGTTGACCACGAATACTCAAAGGATGTTTACTAAAGGCATTAAGTCTCGTACTGTCTTTGTCTTGCTTTGTAATAAGGGCTTCGTTCCCTTAGGTGGCGGCACTGACAATAGGTATTTTTGACAACTGCTGTTAAAATCCACCAATATGAATACCATAATTTTCATGATTGGTGGATTTGACAGCTGCTGTCAAAAATACCTATCGTCACAGTGTCGCCACCTGGGGAAAACGATTTCGAAACTTCACTGTCTCGATAAGAGATGACGAGATTTGAGTCTTTAAGATGCTTTTGAGTAGCGTAAGAGAACTTGCACACGGCGATTCGTGTTACACGTTGTATCAAAAGATTTTTGCATCTCCGTGTGTATTGAAACTGTTTTTGAAAATATACAGTTAATAAAAATTCGCTTTCGGCCAGTAATGATTAAAGTATTTAATACAGTTCAGTTGTTCTAAAATACGTTCATACGGATTGCTAAGCAAGCTTTTTATCCGACATTGGAGGTATTTTGTTGAAATAGATATGTGTTGCATTTATATGTAATTATTAAATTGAAAGTTGAATCATGACAAATTGTAACATTTGATATAAAGTCGAATTTGATACTGTGACCTCGTGCAGACGTTTTGTTCACGAATTAT
The DNA here is from genome assembly GCA_947532085.1 of Elegia similella. Classification (NCBI taxonomy): domain Eukaryota; kingdom Metazoa; phylum Arthropoda; class Insecta; order Lepidoptera; family Pyralidae; genus Elegia; species Elegia similella. The sequence continues at coordinate 4,212,564 of OX383926.1, read as the reverse complement.
AATAATTTACATTTAGTTTGCATTAAGTAACTGTAATTTATTGTGTAACTATGATAAATATTTTTTTATGTTGCATAGAAAATAAATTTTAAGAAATTATATTGCTTTGTTTTTTACCTTCCAGTTTGCTGTCTGTATACAGGCTCGTATACTTTACACCAAGTTGGTATAGTTCAAATATATACTCAATAGTAATTAGATAAAGATTAAAGATAAAAATTAGAAAATAGCTTTCTCTGGCGACTTCATCCGCGTAAATTATAGCGTTTGTTACCCGCTTATAATGAGTTTTCTATGGGTGAAAGAATTTTCGAATTAGGTCCAGCAGTTTCTGAAGTTATCCATTACAAATTCGCCATCGAATCTTTTTAATAATAAAGTATTGATTGAACTGTTTGTTTTAGTGTCAGATCTTTAAAGCTGCCTTAAGGCACCAACTATAGCTTAACGACTGCCATCAGCAGATGACGATCTGATGACACCAGAACCCAACGGTTAAACGTACCTTCCGAAGCAAGGAGAATATCTAGATATTTTTATATGCCATTTGCGGTCATCCATCCCAGGTGGGATCGCGCCGGGGTTGCTTAAATGTATAAGTACTAATTATGCCAAAAATGTAACCCTCTAAAGTAACGTAAAATCTGCCAAAAGTAACTTATTTCCTGTTTTCTGCGACTTCATAATGGCGGGATCCCGGGCTGCAAATCGATCCATTTGATAAGAAAGGATAAGATAAGAAAACGAATTTTTAGGGGGCCGTACCTCAAAAAAAAACGGACCACATATAGGATCAGTTTGTTGTCCGTCTGTCTGTCAACAGCCTTTTTCTTAGGAACGCGTGAAGTTATCAAATCTGAAATTCATAACAAATACTCGAATCTACTGTCTCTAGGAGCTGTGAAAAATATCAAACTTCTAAGCCAACGCAATCAAAAGATACAGCCGTTTATGCTGCAAATTTTCGACATTCGCAAGGGAATCAAAACCTACAGGGTTGTTTGGGGGGTGTGTTGTGGATGTTGAGAGAAAGTAATGTTTGAAACTCACTTCACTTTATTCCCGAATCGTAAATGTAAATGTTACAAAAAATGTTAAAATGTTAGTGAATGCACCCGTCCTCAGGCGTGTCATAAGTGCACTAATTATGTAAAGATACCTAAATGCAACGGCGGCCGGCTAGCCCACGTTATAGGTGTTCGGTTATACCGAACAACAATAAAAAAAAAAAAAAAAGAACAAGGGTACTTTCCGTAAACTCAGAATCTAGAAATTTGGTACGAAGCAACATCTTATAGCACAGATAAAAAGGAAAAATTACGAAAAGTACCTATTAGTTTTAGTTAGTACTAATAATAATTCAATAAATATCAATAATAATCCTCCTATAATAAAATATATTTTTAGTAATTTTAAACTTATTATACATAGATAATGGTAAGGAACCCATTGTGCGCGAGTCCGACTCGCACTTGGCCGATTTTTTTAAAAGAAGGGCCGGACCGCACAGATAACGCTTTGGGACATGTCACGCAAAGGGTAAAGTAGGTAACGTAAAACATTATAAAAGTTTCTGGAAATGTTTTGAGCATTTTGTTGCTGTAACAGGAACATAACTACAAGCAGGCCTATCTTACTCCCCGTGTCGGTAGGTGTTCGAGCTACGGTCGCACATTTGGGCGATCCACGACTTACATCATGACGGTCGTGTGTCAGCTACTTTAACAATATAAATAGCTCTATAATCTTAAAACAAATCGAGATACATATCGATGGCGTCATGATACACACATCGAACGGTCGGCGATACTATAGCGCCTGGACACTGCCATCGAAAAAGGATCCGTCACACCCAGCCATCATATAACCAGCAAGAACAATAAACTACTTTCTCCGTGACGTGATCTTGTGTCTCCACACCACCATCTTCAACCCAGCAAGTAGCAACATCTCTTCATGTATGGTGTTGGGCCTAACACCAAGTCTGGCACCATACAGTAGCTATCTACACGCGGCGACCAATTCAAGGCGGTAAACCTTGGCGGTAAACCCAAGAAAAACAGGTAGGAACGACGACGCACGTTTGGTCACATGTGTTCGCCGGCTTCGACGAATTAGGAACCGTTTGTTTAGAGGTATAAGAATAAAATTGGCTTGCAATGGGTTCTGTAGGTATCTAAACAAAAGGGTGCTGCATTCTGACGCGAGCTAAATTACACCGTATCTTTGATAATTCTTTGAATACCTTTGCTGAGTGCGACTTCTATACGTAGACTAGTACCTACTTATTCTGTGCTACAGCTACAAGATGCGCAAATGTCCAGTCAGGCGCACCGCAAACAGACGTCTTGATCTCCGGAGGATATGTTTCAATTAATATCAATTGGGCTTCCTTATTAATAGGTTGTTACTTGGGACTGAAATAAGCTTTCGTTAATTACTCAGTATACAGGGTGGGTATTATGTATGACCAACTCTCACACACTACGCGGGTGTGTCAATATGAAACCAACGCTTGAACCTAAAAAATATGGATATTCCCATGCAAATAAAAAAAAGGAAAGTTAATTTTAAACAATATAACGGCTCCAATATTGATCCTAGATAGAAAGAGTTGATCATATTGACGGGATAAGTTGACCCTTCAAGCACATACAGCGGGATTTTGAACCTCAGAGCTATATTGTAGGTAATCAGGGAATCAGAATCCCTGATGGAATACAGAATTGCAAGAAAAGAGGAAAAAACAAATTAAATTGCTGCTTATCGGTGACTTTGTATTGACGGTCTAATGTATATAGGTATTTTTGTTCTGTTTTTTTTCTTTTGAAATTCTGAATTTCAGTAGGGATTCAGATTCCGCTCAGAGTTTTAAAATCACGCTGTATATTAAAATAAAGCGCAAATATTTTAAGGGTTGCCACCCATAGCTCAAAGAAAAGCTTTGGTGGCAAATTTTAAGAAATCGTCTGTTTATGCTGTGATATTAATTAATTTTTGGGATTCCGTAGTCCACAAGGAACTCCTAATAGTTTCGTCATGTCCGTCCGTCTTTCTGTCCGTCCGGGCTCGTACTCCGCTGGTGCTGCACCGATTGTCACAAAAATTGGTGGAGAGATAGATATTAAAGTTCCAAAGTCGGCCCATACAACGAAAAGTGACTTTAAAAACATATATTGGACTAACCCGAACGTGTGGGGTATAATTAGACAAGGTCTTTTAAACTGCAACAAAAACTGCTTTGAAACTATGTAGATCCACCCCCCCAGTCTTGAGATAATCTAATACAAAGTTAAAATTTGAGGTGTACCGTACCCCCACCGTAACTTTTAAAATATTACTAAAATCATTCTGAAAAAATGTGGTATATATCTCAAAGTATGTACTTTTATTTAAAATTATAGCGGTCTCGGTGCATTCAACTCGAAATTTACGCGGGCGAAGTCGCGGGCAACAGCTAGTTAAAGCTATAGCGGTCTCGGTATCATAGATAGTTATTTTTATACAACTCTACCAACTTATGTAGTTACAGTCGGCCAAACAAAATGTATGATCTCAAACGCAAAATGAAATTTGTATTAAATATATAACATTCTACTTTTTTTGGCGTTTTTATAGATAACGGAACCCTTCGTGCGCGAGTCCGACTCGCACCTGGCTGGTTTTTTTTTAAAAAATCATAGTTATAAAACTGTGAATGAAGGTAAGTTAAAAGTTGTTCGTCAAAATGTTTATTTTGTGTAGGTAGATGATGATGACTTGCTTGTTTTTTAGGGTTCTGTAGCCAAATGGCAGAAAACGGAACCTTATGGATTCGTCATGTCTGTCTGTCCGTCCGTATGTCACAGCCACTTTTTCCAAAACTATAAGAACAATACTGTTAGTAGATGTCATTCTGTGAACCGCATTAAGATTTTCACACAAAAATTGAAAAAAACAATAAATTTTGGGGATTCCCCAACTGAAGCTCAATTTTTTTTTATCAATCCCATACTTGTGTGGTATCTATGGATAGATCTTTAAAATTGATATTGAGGTTTCTAATATCATTTTTTTCTAAACTGAATAGCTTGCGTGAGAGACACTTATGAAACTTGAGAGACCAAACTAGTAAAATGTGCCCCCCCTCCCCCATTTGGTGTCGATTTTTAAATTAATTTAATTGCTTTATTTTTGTAAGTGTTTTATTTTGCATTCACAATGATATTTCGAAATATTATTAATAAAAAAAAATCACCATATACTTAATTTATTAAGTGCTTTAACTTATGCAGGGTCACCTACTTGAAAAACCCTAATAAGCTCGCAGGACTGGATTGCTAACATCATAAACAACATGATGATCATTTGTTAGATTTTACATTCGGTAAAAAAAATAGTTTTCCGGCAACTACGCGCATCGCTAAGAAAGATGACGCGCGCGAGCGTCGCGTCTAGCGACGTCCTGTCGTTTCTTTTATGAATGTATGTAACATAGACTAACAAATGGCACGACAGGACATTAAAAAAATTGTTTTTATTTTTTATTTAATAACCTAGGTATGTCAGAACTCGTATAACAAACGATATAGGCCTAGATAGTCCGAGGTTATTAATGTTTTACAAATAACTCTGTATATGATGCGTACCTACGCAGTAAGGGTGCATTTCTATCAAGGAGATGACCGTAATCGACTATATCTAGGTACTGAAAACCAATAAAGGAAAGGTGATTACCATCACAGAGGTCTTCCCCGCTTTAGTTCTTGGAATCCTATCGCAATACCGAATCGTTATTGGCAAACGATTAGTAAGCGGTAGCGATGTATTTCAGTTATTGGGATTAGGTAATATTAGATAATCTATACTTAGCTCCAGTTAACTTGTCAGCGAACATGGGAAGGCATCATCTTGGTCTTTGTCATTCGCACACATTTTACCCTATCTCCCTGCTCACACGATTTAGTACTGGAGATGTGCGAGAAATACGCACGAGTGAAAGGGATGGGATATGTAGGCCAATGTCCTCAATTTACCAGTTAACTTACGCTTTTTATAGGACTTTGAAAACAAAATTATGTGATGTTAAGAAAATAGCAGCGCACCAATCTATCTCTTTGACTGCTAAATGATATAAAATTTTAATGATATTAATAAAGACTTAGAAAATAATTGTAAAAGAATCCCATTATTGTAGAATGATCAATCGATCCCATTTTTTGAATCTCCACCTTGTATTGATCTTCCTGAACTGATATTGACATCAAGAATCTCTGTTAAACGCATCAGTTGTCTCCTTGTGTAGTATAAGGCTTTTTTGTATTTAACTATTTCATATTTAACATTATGAAGTTTGTTCGCACCACTGACATTCATGTTGATGTTTCTCATTATTTCAATGGCGGGGTGAAGACGATTTTATCCAGTGATACAACATTACATTTTAGATTAAAATTTTGACTTTGGAATTGCGTAATTTTCAACAATCTTTATGACTATACGTATAAGATATCGGGTTACTCACGTAGTCTAATATTAGCCAACATGAACGAACCTATCCGGTTTCGATCCTCATTAGTTTTAGAAGATCTCCGGATGGGATCAAAGCAGGTCGAATTCTGCTAACTTTTTAACGTGAATAACCCGTATATCTTGTAGTAATTAAGTTTGTGTGTTACGTTAGTTTCAATAAAATAGTGCGGTCGTCTTCAGCCCGCGGAACGAAGGATATTTCGATTATATCTCGTGTTAGATTTAAGGCTAGGGTCTCGTGTTAACTAATGTTAGTCGGCTAATGCGTTCGCTTCTCGCGTATATATAATTGATATTATATTATTTGCTTGACCTGTGCCCTTATACTTATACCCCTCGCCTCGCTCGGGGATCTACGAAGCCCCGTTCGCTCGGCCTTTTGATTTCGACAGTGTTACCTTATAATTATTTATTCTTTCTTCGCCTGAAAGGTGTCGGGTCCTAAGTAATACATTCCACGCGGTTTAACCAAGTTGAGTTTTTAAAAATCTCTTTATTTATTCACGTTTCCCATAGTACGCGCCAGTCGGATGCAATCTGAAAGATGTTTTTGAAACTACGGCTGTCGCCTACAACTCATATATTTATTTGTATATTTATGTATTTAGATCTAATCTATTCATTTAACGCACCTTGGTCGATCTGATTTAGAGCTTACTCTGTAACCATTTGTACCTTATATATTGCATTATATTTATATTTGAAAGCACTGTTATCGTAACCCCCTTAAGTTATTTGTTAAGGAGTCTTTATCATGTCTATTGTCTAGTAAGAATTTAATATATTATTAATATTAATTGATAGTAGGAGAGCCTTGTACGATTCGCGTCTTTACGTCGCTTTTTATACTGCGCTGTTGGTATTGGAAGTTCATGGTAACGTTGCCGGAGTTCGCGTTTCTCGATACCAGATGGCGTTAGATTGTTGTCGCTCGAACAGTTACAGTACCCGTCACTGCCTTCCTCTAAATTCTACACTCATGTGTTCATTTAGCCTGTACTTATTTCAGATACTAAAACTTGCCTTATTGTACGATTATCGTAAAGTATTTACGGATTTCTATTTCTAACTGTAGCATTCACAAGCACAAGTTTGCATTTATAGTATCGTGTCACAATGTTCAGCGCTGTCGGACAAGCTCATCAACCGAAAGACAATTATTTGATGACGTAGGTTATTTATAAAAACATATTTCGCTTCGCACCCTATAGTAACATTTCATAATCGGAAAACGACGAGTGAATAATTCAAAGACTAATATTATATCTGTATCGAAATTGAATTTTAACAGTAGCAGGTGTATTGTTACAATAGTATATTCCGTAAGGCAGTTAGCTGTTGTGTAAATCGTGTATTTAAGTGAACTAGATTCCCTAAAAAGAGACACTACTCTGAAAATTCAATTTGTAGATATATTTTCACAATTTGGCGATATTTAAATACTTTTTTCTAATGAAAATTACTGTTAAAAGATGTATATTATGATCGAATGTCTACCATAACTTATTTCAGAATACGTAATCATTTAGTCAAAGTAGTGTCTCTAATTCAGGATTTTAGTTTTTAATTGGAAGTGCTAGTTTATGCAACGTTTCGAAGCCGCTTGAAGTTCTTGTGTTTGACAAAGTACCTACATGTTATCGACTGGTGTTAGTTGTGAAGTTTACTTGGCCATTGTAAATGTTCAACAGTTTGCTTGTTGACCACGAATACTCAAAGGATGTTTACTAAAGGCATTAAGTCTCGTACTGTCTTTGTCTTGCTTTGTAATAAGGGCTTCGTTCCCTTAGGTGGCGGCACTGACAATAGGTATTTTTGACAACTGCTGTTAAAATCCACCAATATGAATACCATAATTTTCATGATTGGTGGATTTGACAGCTGCTGTCAAAAATACCTATCGTCACAGTGTCGCCACCTGGGGAAAACGATTTCGAAACTTCACTGTCTCGATAAGAGATGACGAGATTTGAGTCTTTAAGATGCTTTTGAGTAGCGTAAGAGAACTTGCACACGGCGATTCGTGTTACACGTTGTATCAAAAGATTTTTGCATCTCCGTGTGTATTGAAACTGTTTTTGAAAATATACAGTTAATAAAAATTCGCTTTCGGCCAGTAATGATTAAAGTATTTAATACAGTTCAGTTGTTCTAAAATACGTTCATACGGTTTGCTAAGCAAGCTTTTTATCCGACATTGGAGGTATTTTGTTGAAATAGATATGTGTTGCATTTATATGTAATTATTAAATTGAAAGTTGAATCATGACAAATTGTAACATTTGATATAAAGTCGAATTTGATACTGTGACCTCGTGCAGACGTTTTGTTCACGAATTATAATAATTTACATTTAGTTTGCATTAAGTAACTGTAATTTATTGTGTAACTATGATAAATATTTTTTTATGTTGCATAGAAAATAAATTTTAAGAAATTATATTGCTTTGTTTTTTACCTTCCAGTTTGCTGTCTGTATACAGGCTCGTATACTTTACACCAAGTTGGTATAGTTCAAATATATACTCAATAGTAATTAGATAAAGATTAAAGATAAAAATTAGAAAATAGCTTTCTCTGGCGACTTCATCCGCGTAAATTATAGCGTTTGTTACCCGCTTATAATGAGTTTTCTATGGGTGAAAGAATTTTCGAATTAGGTCCAGCAGTTTCTGAAGTTATCCATTACAAATTCGCCATCGAATCTTTTTAATAATAAAGTATTGATTGAACTGTTTGTTTTAGTGTCAGATCTTTAAAGCTGCCTTAAGGCACCAACTATAGCTTAACGACTGCCATCAGCAGATGACGATCTGATGACACCAGAACCCAACGGTTAAACGTACCTTCCGAAGCAAGGAGAATATCTAGATATTTTTATATGCCATTTGCGGTCATCCATCCCAGGTGGGATCGCGCCGGGGTTGCTTAAATGCATAAGTACTAATTATGCCAAAAATGTAACCCTCTAAAGTAACGTAAAATCTGCCAAAAGTAACTTATTTCCTGTTTTCTGCGACTTCATAATGGCGGGATCCCGGGCTGCAAATCGATCCATTTGATAAGAAAGGATAAGATAAGAAAACGAATTTTTAGGGGGCCGTACCTCAAAAAAAACCGGACCACATATAGGATCAGTTTGTTGTCCGTCTGTCTGTCAACAGCCTTTTTCTTAGGAACGCGTGAAGTTATCAAATCTGAAATTCATAACAAATACTCGAATCTACTGTCTCTAGGAGCTGTGAAAAATATCAAACTTCTAAGCCAACGCAATCAAAAGATACAGCCGTTTATGCTGCAAATTTTCGACATTCGCAAGGGAATCAAAACCTACAGGGTTGTTTGGGGGGTGTGTTGTGGATGTTGAGAGAAAGTAATGTTTGAAACTCACTTCACTTTATTCCCGAATCGTAAATGTTAAAATGTTAGTGAATGCACCCGTCCTCAGGCGTGTCATAAGTGCACTAATTATGTAAAGATACCTAAATGCAACGGCGGCCGGCTAGCCCACGTTATAGGTGTTCGGTTATACCGAACAACAATAAAAAAAAAAAAAAAGAACAAGGGTACTTTCCGTAAACTCAGAATCTAGAAATTTGGTACGAAGCAACATCTTATAGCACAGATAAAAAGGAAAAATTACGAAAAGTACCTATTAGTTTTAGTTAGTACTAATAATAATTCAATAAATATCAATAATAATCCTCCTATAATAAAATATATTTTTAGTAATTTTAAACTTATTATACATAGATAATGGTAAGGAACCCATTGTGCGCGAGTCCGACTCGCACTTGGCCGATTTTTTTTAAAAGAAGGGCCGGACCGCACAGATAACGCTTTGGGACATGTCACGCAAAGGGTAAAGTAGGTAACGTAAAACATTATAAAAGTTTCTGGAAATGTTTTGAGCATTTTGTTGCTGTAACAGGAACATAACTACAAGCAGGCCTATCTTACTCCCCGTGTCGGTAGGTGTTCGAGCTACGGTCGCACATTTGGGCGATCCACGACTTACATCATGACGGTCGTGTGTCAGCTACTTTAACAATATAAATAGCTCTATAATCTTAAAACAAATCGAGATACATATCGATGGCGTCATGATACACACATCGAACGGTCGGCGATACTATAGCGCCTGGACACTGCCATCGAAAAAGGATCCGTCACACCCAGCCATCATATAACCAGCAAGAACAATAAACTACTTTCTCCTTGACGTGATCTTGTGTCTCCACACCACCATCTTCAACCCAGCAAGTAGCAACATCTCTTCATGTATGGTGTTGGGCCTAACACCAAGTCTGGCACCATACAGTAGCTATCTACACGCGGCGACCAATTCAAGGCGGTAAACCTTGGCGGTAAACCCAAGAAAAACAGGTAGGAACGACGACGCACGTTTGGTCACATGTGTTCGCCGGCTTCGACGAATTAGGAACCGTTTGTTTAGAGGTATAAGAATAAAATTGGCTTGCAATGGGTTCTGTAGGTATCTAAACAAAAGGGTGCTGCATTCTGACGCGAGCTAAATTACACCGTATCTTTGATAATTCTTTGAATACCTTTGCTGAGTGCGACTTCTATACGTAGACTAGTACCTACTTATTCTGTGCTACAGCTACAAGATGCGCAAATGTCCAGTCAGGCGCACCGCAAACAGACGTCTTGATCTCCGGAGGATATGTTTCAATTAATATCAATTGGGCTTCCTTATTAATAGGTTGTTACTTGGGACTGAAATAAGCTTTCGTTAATTACTCAGTATACAGGGTGGGTATTATGTATGACCAACTCTCACACACTACGCGGGTGTGTCAATATGAAACCAACGCTTGAACCTAAAAAATATGGATATTCCCATGCAAATAAAAAAAAGGAAAGTTAATTTTAAACAATATAACGGCTCCAATATTGATCCTAGATAGAAAGAGTTGATCATATTGACGGGATAAGTTGACCCTTCAAGCACATACAGCGGGATTTTGAACCTCAGAGCTATATTGTAGGTAATCAGGGAATCAGAATCCCTGATGGAATACAGAATTGCAAGAAAAGAGGAAAAAACAAATTAAATTGCTGCTTATCGGTGACTTTGTATTGACGGTCTAATGTATATAGGTATTTTTGTTCTGTTTTTTTTCTTTTGAAATTCTGAATTTCAGTAGGGATTCAGATTCCGCTCAGAGTTTTAAAATCACGCTGTATATTAAAATAAAGCGCAAATATTTTAAGGGTTGCCACCCATAGCTCAAAGAAAAGCTTTGGTGGCAAATTTTAAGAAATCGTCTGTTTATGCTGTGATATTAATTAATTTTTGGGATTCCGTAGTCCACAAGGAACTCCTAATAGTTTCGTCATGTCCGTCCGTCTTTCTGTCCGTCCGGGCTCGTACTCCGCTGGTGCTGCACCGATTGTCACAAAAATTGGTGGAGAGATAGATATTAAAGTTCCAAAGTCGGCCCATACAACGAAAAGTGACTTTAAAAACATATATTGGACTAACCCGAACGTGTGGGGTATAATTAGACAAGGTCTTTTAAACTGCAACAAAAACTGCTTTGAAACTATGTAGATCCACCCCCCCAGTCTTGAGATAATCTAATACAAAGTTAAAATTTGAGGTGTACCGTACCCCCACCGTAACTTTTAAAATATTACTAAAATCATTCTGAAAAAATGTGGTATATATCTCAAAGTATGTACTTTTATTTAAAATTATAGCGGTCTCGGTGCATTCAACTCGAAATTTACGCGGGCGAAGTCGCGGGCAACAGCTAGTTAAAGCTATAGCGGTCTCGGTATCATAGATAGTTATTTTTATACAACTCTACCAACTTATGTAGTTACAGTCGGCCAAACAAAATGTATGATCTCAAACGCAAAATGAAATTTGTATTAAATATATAACATTCTACTTTTTTTGGCGTTTTTATAGATAACGGAACCCTTCGTGCGCGAGTCCGACTCGCACCTGGCTGGTTTTTTTAAAAAAAATCATAGTTATAAAACTGTGAATGAAGGTAAGTTAAAAGTTGTTCGTCAAAATGTTTATTTTGTGTAGGTAGATGATGATGACTTGCTTGTTTTTTAGGGTTCTGTAGCCAAATGGCAGAAAACGGAACCTTATGGATTCGTCATGTCTGTCTGTCCGTCCGTATGTCACAGCCACTTTTTCCAAAACTATAAGAACAATACTGTTAGTAGATGTCATTCTGTGAACCGCATTAAGATTTTCACACAAAAATTGAAAAAAACAATAAATTTTGGGGATTCCCCAACTGAAGCTCAATTTTTTTTTATCAATCCCATACTTGTGTGGTATCTATGGATAGATCTTTAAAATTGATATTGAGGTTTCTAATATCATTTTTTTCTAAACTGAATAGCTTGCGTGAGAGACACTTATGAAACTTGAGAGACCAAACTAGTAAAATGTGCCCCCCCTCCCCCATTTGGTGTCGATTTTTAAATTAATTTAATTGCTTTATTTTTGTAAGTGTTTTATTTTGCATTCACAATGATATTTCGAAATATTATTAATAAAAAAAAATCACCATATACTTAATTTATTAAGTGCTTTAACTTATGCAGGGTCACCTACTTGAAAAACCCTAATAAGCTCGCAGGACTGGATTGCTAACATCATAAACAACATGATGATCATTTGTTAGATTTTACATTCGGTAAAAAAAATAGTTTTCCGGCAACTACGCGCATCGCTAAGAAAGATGACGCGCGCGAGCGTCGCGTCTAGCGACGTCCTGTCGTTTCTTTTATGAATGTATGTAACATAGACTAACAAATGGCACGACAGGACATTAAAAAAATTGTTTTTATTTTTTATTTAATAACCTAGGTATGTCAGAACTCGTATAACAAACGATATAGGCCTAGATAGTCCGAGGTTATTAATGTTTTACAAATAACTCTGTATATGATGCGTACCTACGCAGTAAGGGTGCATTTCTATCAAGGAGATGACCGTAATCGACTATATCTAGGTACTGAAAACCAATAAAGGAAAGGTGATTACCATCACAGAGGTCTTCCCCGCTTTAGTTCTTGGAATCCTATCGCAATACCGAATCGTTATTGGCAAACGATTAGTAAGCGGTAGCGATGTATTTCAGTTATTGGGATTAGGTAATATTAGATAATCTATCTATGCCTAAAATTAAAATTAAATATGGAATTAACTATTAGTAATCAAACGGCCATAAATATGTATCATCGATCAGGAATGCTAGTGGTTCATGAGTGGACACCGACGGACGTCACAGTTTCATATCCTCATTTAGCATGTTTACAATGTTTTATGCGTTGTCATAGTAGTCTAAGATCCGAGTAGGTACCTATAAAACTTTGTTTGTGGTAGAGCCATGCTACCGGCAAAATTCATAGCATGCATCCAGTAGCATGAATGGGCCGGCTCGTCCGGGGAAGTACCACACTCGACAGAAAATCGACGTTTGAGTAGAAGCTTTACCACTTCTATGTTTCGTTCGGTGAGTGAGAGAGCCGGTGGCCCATACTTACCACAATTCCTCCCCTTATGTCCTTCCCCAAACTTCTTGAAAGGCCGGCAACGCTCCTGTTACACCCTGTTGTTCATGGGCAGCGCTGATCGCTTACCAGGTACCTCGCTTGCTCGCTTGCCACTATACCATAAAAAAAAAGAAAAAAACGACCTTTACCGAACTAATTACCTAATGGATGAAAAGTATTTTATATTAAATTAAATATGTTAATAAATATATAACAAGTGGGTTGACTAAAAGTACAGGCCCTTTTCCTCCAATTCGTCTGAGCAATCTCATGAATCCTCAACTGTTTCCCTACTTTTGTGTGATTGATAAATACCTAAGCCTTTATTAATAGCATTGGTGTGGGAAAAAAGTTCATGGTACATTTTACTTTTTTTAGTGTACTATAACCAAGTAGACCAATGTTTTCAGTGAAGAACAGAAGCATTTAACGTAACAGAAGGATCTACAACCTTCAGGATCCTGGTCCAGGAGGATGTTATGACTGTAGCAAACTAGCGCCCAAACTGAAACGATCCAAGGCCCAATTGTTCCACATATCTCTTAATTGTAAAGGAATAGGGTTTAAAACTGCCGGCAGTGGATGTTCGATTGATAAACGCACAAGTCTGTGCCGAGTTTACAACGAGCAGTTCTCCTGCGGCCGCAGACAAACACGCACGGCTGGCGGCGTCTCACACACAATACCGAAAAACACCGAAAGCGCGAAGTGTTGTGGACTTTTAGAAAAGTGAAACTGTGCATCATCGCGAGCACGACGAACGCCGCAGGACCCCCGAAGCCAGGTAGCATTTCGTTTTATTTTTAATTTATCCTTGTCGCGAATTTCATCGGGATAACAGCTATCTGTAAATAAAGATCATTGATCCCACTTCGCAGTTAATTGTTTGATCGATACGAAATTAACTGCATTTAAAGAGACGACGTATTAACAGATGAATTAACTTGGCCAATATTTAATAAAAATAACTAGAACGATCTTTAAAACAAGCCTAACAATGAAAAAATCGAAGTGAATAGTTTAATGAATGAAGAGCACGCTCCGGTAAGTTTTGTTTAAAGATGCCCAAATCTTTTATTAGAAAAAAGTTGAGATTATAAGCGTGAAGAATGTAAACAGTACTATCTGGCACATGTAAACATATCGGACGCGTTATTAATAGGGGCTTAGAGGATCAAATGTTAGCGTGAGTACAATGGCTGGTGCACCGCTCTTCGCTTGATCGGCTAAATTTGTCCGATTATGCTAAATCAGGTTCAAGGCGGCATGTGCAATTATAAAACCGGCTTCGTATCCTTGTCAATATCGGATCATTTCGTGCTTTAACGTTTGTCAATTTAATGTAGCTACGACTGACGTTAGTAAATATTTGCCTTAGGAAATTAGTAAGTAGTAATGTTTACTTTGAGCAAATATCAATCAAATAGAAACTAACAATTAGGTATCATCTAATAAGATGGCATTGGTTATCACGTGTCTGGTGTCAAATGGTTGATGACATTGGACACTGGTAGCAGTGGCTGGTGGTGAGCGGGAGCGGGCTGGCCGGACACTATTTTTTACTTTTTACTCGGTTACCTGTTCCGAACCGAACGGGTATCGTATGGGCAGGCTGGTTAGTGAACAAGTGCATGGCCAGGGGTACTCAACCGTCGATATTGTTTGAGTACTTTTTATTCGAGGATAGCATCGGCAGGGTGTTTATCTAATAGTCTATATTTCGGTTTATGGAAATATTTTGTAGTATTGTACATATATTTCGTCGGATCTACTTCGACTAATATAGAATATTTATTTATTTATTTGTGGAATGTAGGTACGAATTTGATTAAATTTGCACCAATTTCTTTAATATTATTGCACTAAATTTTATTGCAACATATTAACTAAGGGGCTTAGATGAACAAAACCATTAGTAATCTGTGGCAAAACTCGCGCCACCAGATCAAATTACAAAAATCTAAATCTGTTTTTCAGTAGTAGGTAAACTACTTGTTGATCATCAACCTGATTTCCAAATATCCCTTTAATCAAACAATAAATCTCGGGGTATATAAATTTATAACATATAAATCGTCAATTATACAATATTTTGCTGGCGTTATGGTCCAAATAAATGAGTAAGCATAATTTAATCGCCAAAGTCGACAGGCTACGAAGAAGAAAAATTACTAATCACAAAACCCAACCATTCTGAACACTTGATGAAAATCTTTATGCTGAACGAGGATAACTAATATTATGTCAGTTCTGCTGAAATAATTGGCAGAAGCGTCTGCAAGTTCCGCACATCCTGCGGGCCTGATAAAGCCCCGCGTGCGAATGACCGGCTGCATTTCGCTTGATTTCGCACACCCGACCCGCGCGCCTAATTGTTTTATTTTGCATCATTTTATCTCGCCGAGGTCCGACACCGTTACTTTTTCTGCGACAAGGATAAACGGGTCCTAAATATAGACCTCGTGGGTCTATATTTACAAAAATTGTTGCTAGCTCAGCCTTCTTTCAAAAAAATATACATAGAGTTAGTTATTTCGTAGAAGTCCCTCTACAAAATTATGAGCTCTCACTTTCAGAGATGATAATAGAAACTGTAAACCTATTTCGAAAAAAAATCTGATGACGTGAGCCTCTACCTAAAAAATCTGTTAAGCAACCTTTTTATTTGATATCGGTACATTTGTTTTTTTTTTTTCATTTTATAAGTATGGATACCTACATTAAAATAAAAGCTGGTAAAGTGTGTGTCGCATTAGTACACTACGGGTTCCGTACCGCCGTATAATATTTGACTAAAAAAAAAACCACGATTCTTCGGTTATCCAAACTCTTTCGAGAACTAACTATTGTTCTTAATTATCTGTGGTTGACGTCTCAGAAATAAAAAAAAGAAACTTTGAAAGAATCCAGAAAAGACGCTGAAAGAACACGCGTCTTGTGTGGGACCCCCTTTAATTATGAATTGTATATAATCATATATTTTATACTGAAAAATTTCAAGTCACTACCTAGTAGGTACGGTTCAACAGATTCTCTGTGACAGACGGACGGACGGTCATCTCTGACTAAGTAATAGCGTTCCTTTTGGCACCCTTTGGGTACGGGACCCTAAAAATAATATAGCGAAATAAAAGATATCCCCGAAAAAAAATATATCAATATTTATTAAGAGACCATTCCCACAACACAAAAGAGACAAGCGTGTGACGTCACATCTGTGACGCTGTAGTGGAATCGCCCAAAAATGTGACTTCGCATAATTTATATCTCAGAGTTTTTGGACTATAACGTGATTGTGATAAATGTAATGATATTCCTATTTTTGGAATGTCCATAACACGACGAAAGTAAATTGATGCTTATTATGTTTTTGAGTAATGAAAACATACGCGGATCCATATTGCTTCATCATTGTTTACTAAAAGTAATTTAAAAAATATGTTACTGCGTAATTGGTTTCAAACAGATAAAAACTGCTACAAAGGGAAGGATTATAAGACATTTAAATATGACCGGCGCTCTGCTACCGTAAACCAAAATTGGCGTTCAAGTTCAACTCAAGATCTTTCATTTAAAATTATAATCGTACAACAAGCATTTAATTCAATATAAGTAAGCAGAGAATTTTTAAAAATGGCGTCTTCTTCTATGTAAGTACTAAGTACGTATGATTCATCTGCGCCATGGAGTTTGATTTCTCGGCTGTTCGGTTGACTTACATCTTTATCTCATCTTACGTTAATTTGAGGTTATCGTGTTAAATGATGTTCCGTATTTTAATGAGCGACTGATATATATATATTTTTAATTTTGCATACTAGTATAATATCAGAAACATACAAATGTACTAACTTACAATATCGTTGCAAAAAGGGTATTTTCTACAGTTCTATCCTAAGAAGATACATCTAATAAGACAACTGTTAGAATGATAGGTAGTAAATTGAGTGTCAGAATAAAAGTAAGTTGTATAGATAAATAAATATACCGGATGTTACAAAACTACGAAATAATATTTAAGGGGCATGATCAGTCCATGATATTAAACAACTATCCACAGGGAACATACGCCAAGAAACAAAAAAAAGTTTTGACCGTCCATAGAAAGTCGATAGCTGATTGCTTATTTTGTATCGGAGATCGAATTTTTCTGATCATGTTTCGAAGTTTGTCCCATGGTGAAAGTTTAAATATTATTAAATATTATTTCGTTGTTTTGTAACACCCCGGTATATACGGCTAATCACACAGATTGAGCTAGCTAGTAAGTTCGAAACTTATATTATGGGATACCAACTCAACGATTCTAATATTTTATAACAAATATATATATGTATATAGACAAACATCCAAGACCCAGGCCAATCTTAAAAAGATCATTTACCATCTTGAGCTGATATATGTGATCGACTTGTTTCATCTGCGAGTTTTGCTTACTTGCGAGAACTTAGGACATTAATACCGCTATGAATAATAAATAATAAATAAATATATATACGGATGAATCACACAGATTGAGCTAGCCCCAAAGTAAGTTCGAGACTTGTGTTACGGGATACTAACTCAACGATACTATATTTTATAACAAATACATATATAGACAAACATCCAAGACCCAGACCAATCTGAGAAAGATCGTTTTCCACCTTGACCTGACCGGGGATCGAATCCGGGCACCCTCGAGTCGCAGGCTGGCGTGTTGACCACTGCGCCACGGAGCTGTCATATCGCTATAGGTATCCTTTAATTATATCTTGAATGATCCATTAGGTCTATGCAGTTTAATAGAAATTCGACCGAAGTCGCATGTAAAAGCTATCACTAGACAAAAAAATTGGCGCCAGCTATGTTTTGATTAGGTACTTGGTATCTGCTTGTAAGTAACACAGTTACATTGACCCCTGCCACTTAATAAAAAATATTCGTTATAAAGATACCTAACTAAACACGTTATAATAATTATGTTTGTTATTGGTACATTCACGTGAAATCAAATGACAGCATATTATTTAAGTTTCTTGAATAGTTATTTGTTTTTAATTTTTAGACTTTTTTTCATATTTAATTTTTTAGTCATGGTAGAGCCACGCTACCGGCAAAATGAATTGCTAGTAGCATGAATGGGCCGGCTCGTCTGGGGAAGTACCACACTCGCACAGAAAATCGACGTCTGAGTAGAAGCATAACCGTTTCTATGCTTCGTTCGATGAGTGAGAGACCCGGAGGCCCATCCTTGCCCCTCCCCTCCCCATTTCCTTCCCCCAACTCCTTGAAAGGCTGAAAAGGCACCTTTCACACCCCGGTGTTGCAGTTGTCCGTGGTCAGCGGTGATCACTTACCATCAGGTGACCCGTTTGCTCGTTTGCCGTCCTATAACATAAAAAAAAAATGCCACCATTTCATTATTTAATATTTTTTACAACCCAAAGACTATTTTGGTTCCACCGTTTCCATCTTCACCTCTACTTACACGTTAAACGTGGTTTTGGCGCTTATGGCCTGCTATGTCTACCCCGTAAGGGATAAAGACGTAATAATATAAATGTATTTTTTACGAACCCCAACTTATCATGAAATTCTTGGTTCATCTTATAAAGCCTCCCGAAAAGAATTAATTAAAAATTAAAGCTAAGTTTTTACTTGGCTCAGAATAATCTAAAAGTGGAAACATAGAAATTAATTAATAACTTGTCATTTTACGACATTTCCTATTTAGTTTCTATGAAATCAGCCGGCCTATTTGCTAACTTAGTGTACAACGTTTTTATAGTCACTTCAAATACATTGCGGCTTTCGTATGATTGGCTATTTATATTTAAGATATATAAAATGTAATGTATTTCGAAGTGACTATCAAAACGTTGTACTGATATAAAACTTGTGATACTCCTCGTTAGTTGTTACTACACCCTGTAAGATAAAAAGTCCATTCTGTAACAAAAAAACAAGAATACAAAACTGTTGAGCATCCCTTCAAATAGTGGCGAGTAATTTTTTTTGTTAACACCTTTTGAACGTTTAATTTGACATCGGGAGCGAGAAAAAAACTAGTAGACATTACTTTTGACAGGGGATATTTAATGAAGTTGTCCGTTTTTAGGGTTCCGTACCCAAAGGGTAAAAACGGGATCTATTAATATGGCTCCTCTGTCTGTCTGTCACCAGGCTGTACCTCATGAACCGTGATAGTCAGACAGTTGAAATTATGTATTTCTTGCCGCTATAACAACAAATACTTAAAAAACAATTAAATAAATATTTACCCAATACAAAAAATGTGATTTTTTTGCTCGATATTGATAACGGCACCAGGTAGACGTTTGAAATATTCATAGAATATTTAGTTAAGTACAGATTCACTTTTAAAAAAAAATAATTAAATTAAAATAACACAAATATTTAAGGGGGGCTCACATACAACAAACGATTTTTTTCTCGATATTGATATCGGCAACAGGTGTAGAGTACACGCTTGAAATATTCACAGAATATTGAGTTATATTATTCTCTTTAAAAACAATTTATTAAATTAAACTAAAATTAATATTTAAGGCAGGGTCGCATACAAGAAACATGTTTTTTTTTCCGTTTTTATAGTTAATGGTACGGAACGCTTCGTGCGCGAGTCCGAATCGCACTTGGCCGGTTTTTTATAAGCTCCGGTCTTTTCTCACGATGATACCTGTGGAAGCACGTCCAAACGGCCCAATCAATTATGTTAACTGTGATAATTCCACTTTTTTCTTTTTTTTTGGGCGACGGTCGAAACGCGTTTTGTATGGCAGTCAAACAAATTATATGCCAGTTACACGGTTATTATAGTGTGTATTTTCCTCGGCGTTAACGTGGTCACTTGTTGAATTTAATATTTTATGGTCGGACGTGTTGACAAATAATGCAATGTACAAAGACTGACTGATCTTGCTTTATTATTATACTAGCTTTCGCCCGCGTCAATGTCGATCCCTCGGGAATAGTACTTTTACCGGGATAAAAAGTAGTCTATGTCCTTCTCCGTACTCCAGAGAACTTGTATGCAAAATTTCATGATGATCGGTTCAGTAGTTACGGCGTGAAAGCGTAACAAACAAACAAATAAACAAACAAACTCACTTTCGCATTTATAATATTAGTAAGGATAAGGAAGTAAGGATAAGGATAAGGATTAAGACTTTCATCTTTTTTCCTAATCGCCTAATGATTCTGCGAGCCTAATGGCTTGCAAAGTCGCGACGTTTTTCGTTCGCGCGGCACCCGCTTATATAAGATATTTTTTGTGAATGCCTGATATTGATGTGATAACGTCTTATAAATCGACGAACGCCGGCTGCACGCAGGAAAAACTGTCACGTTTCGTGTGCAAGCGAGAGAGCAGAACAAGCGAAAGAGGCACGAGCGGCCTAAAGCGCCAATTATACCATCCGGAATTTAGGATCCGGAATTCAGTCAACGGATAGTCAACGGACAGTTTAATCGCATTCACGGTAGCATCCGATTTAGGAGCCGTTTTCAGGACAGAATGGCTTCCGACGTCCGAAATCGGAAGCCTAGGTGAAACCATCCGGAATTTAGATCGCCGCACGAGAGGGATGCCGCTATACGTTAGAAACGATACGAGAATATCTCCAATCGCATCGCACGTATAGCGGCGTCCCTCTTACGCATTCAGGATGGCCAACGGATGGCCACAGGATGGCTCACTCAGGACGCTCAGTCTCCGTTCGGCTTCCGTCGCGTACGCACGTATAGTTTGTTTTAGCGCAACGTGTGTGTGCGTACGCAAAATGTCGGCAGAAAGGGAGATTATTATGGATGTTTTAGTTTTATGTAAGGACATGCCATACCTTTGGGAGAATAATAACCAAAATTACATGAATAAAATATATAGATATATAAGAAACGATGGATACAATGTATTCTTACGAAGTAATAGATATTTAACACATTTTTCCTTTTCTTTTCTTAATTTCAATGGAGCAAACCACTACGGCTACGGCAATACCAATTTTTTGGTTTTTTGATAATGATGGAGCCATAACTTTTATTTGCAAGACACGTCTGTCTCTTGTCGCTCGTCGCTTCATCTGATTCAGGACGCGTTCAGGACGGTGTAATCAGGACCTCCGACGACTGAATTTCTTGTCCTAAATCGGATCCTGAATTCTGGATCCTTAATTCAGGATGGTATAATAGGCGCTTAAGCGTTCGGCTTGTGATGCATCTATCTCTCTTCCACCGTTATCACGCAAAATTATTGTTGGTAAACTGACTTTACAGATAACCAATATTTTTGGGCCAGCAGGCTAGGACCTATGCGAATTAGAGTGTCAAAAAATCTGTAAATTTGTAAGTGGAACTGTGTACCGTTGTATTTAGTTATATGATAAATACTACTGCCAGAAGACAGTGTAGTAGATAGAGGAGACTATATTTTTAGGTATCGAACGGGCAAATATGCTATATTTTATTCAGATGCGCCATAAAGAGAATTAGTTTTTGAATAGAGAATCTTAAAATTATAAGACTGAAAGATGTGGACCATGTCTTACTTATTATGTGGATTAGTTGCTAATAATTGGTTTCTGTGTTGAGCATGTGGCGGTCGGCATCGACGGGCGCCCGGCTGGCGGCCGGGGCGGTGCTGGCGCTGTGCCTGGCACTGGGGGCAGGCCGCCGCGCCCACAGAGACCCGGAACCCGATGCCAGGCACCACTCGGATATATCACTATGGATAGATGAGCGACAAGTGAGAATGTTCAGTGGTAAGTGACTATCATCTTACTTCTGACATCGACGGGCGCCCGGCGCGGTGCCGGCGTTGTGCCTGGCACTAGATTCAGGCCGCCTCGCTTACAGAGACCTGGAACCCGATGCCAGGCACCATTTGGATATATCATTATGGATAGATGAGCGACAAGTAAGAATGTTCAGTGGTAAGTGACTATCATCTTACTTCTGACGCTGTATATCACGCTGGGTGCGGGTCACCTCTCGTAGATACAGAATAAGATTCAAGACATCATTTTCACATATCGTTGTAAACTGATTAGCGACAAATGAAAATGTTCAGGGGCTCTTCCCACTTCTGCAGCCAAACAGATGGTGTCGATATCTACCGGTGCTCAACTGTCGGCTGGCGTGGTACTGGCGCTGTCCCTGGCACTAGATGTGGGCAGCCTAGCCCACAGTGAACTTAAGCCCGATGCTAGACACCACTCGGATATACTCGACAAATGTTTGAGAATGTTTAGTGGTTAGTGACAGACTCCCACTTCTGATGTCCACACAATCCCACTTCTGAATTATAACCTTGTTTTGATCCTTAGTCCACCTGCGAGTCTACGAGGCTACTCTAGCTAGCATTCTAGCCAGCATCAGATACATTTGCAACTTGAATTATCTAGCCAGCATCGAATATCTTAATATATATAAATCTCGTGGCACAATGTTTGTCCTCAATGGACTCCTAAACCACTTAACCGATTATAATAAAATTCGCACACCATGTGCAGTTCGATCCAACTTGAGAGATAGGATAGTTTTTAACTAATGGTGAAACGAAGTTCGCCGGGGCAGCTAGTATTTATATATATACTTGAATCGACAATTAACAAACCTAAAGCAATTATTATGAAAATCAAAAACAGACCAGATAAATATTTTCTCGTTCTCATTTATTATCAAGAAAATTGTCGTAAAACGACGATGACGGAAATGTTGTCTGTCAATAGTGTCAATTGAACCTAGCTCGGCTAGCTTCACTAGGCTATACAGCGTGATTCTGAACCCCCTAGCTATATTGAAATCTGGGAATCAGAATCCCTAATGGAATACATAATTGTAAGAAAAAAGGTAAAAAACGAAAAAATAAATTTAACCTTTCATAGAAATTCGTCCAGTTGTTCGGCGACTTTGTATGGGAAACCTAATTTTCTTTTTCGTTCTTTACCTATTTTTCTTGCAATTCTGTATTCCATTAGGGATTCTAATTCCCAGATTTACATATAGCTAGAGGGTTCAAAATCACGTTGTATTGCGACCCCTATATAGTGAAACATTAAATTATTTTTTCACATCACTTCCAGGCCTATCCATGAAAATATTCGCCATAATGGACGGCAACGTGCAGTCCTACATCCTAGACCCCAACTTCTCGTATAAGCTGCCTGTGATCCCGTCGGAAGTGGGCTACGTCAACTTCACGTGGAAGTCCAAGAAGCGCTACGAGTACAACTTCGAGACGCTGTCGTCTTCAGACCTGAAGATAATGAAACCGCCAGTACTGTCGATAAAGACGAGAGGACGAGTGCCGAAGACCCCTAAAGGTAACTTGTAATTTGCAATATGCTTACAATATACAGGCTGACTGGTAAATCACGTTACATATTTAATAATTGATCATTAAATATGTGTGATGTATGTGTGATTTGTCCAAAAGAAAAAAAAAAAGTAGTATTCGATTCTTGTTCCAAATATATATAAAAATAGGGGCTTAAAAGTTGACCAAATTATCCAATAAAAACAAGAAGTTTGTACTCGCGCTAATCAAAGCTCGCGTACTTGTTGACAACAGCCGCGGGCCGGATGCGCCTAGCGAGCGCGCAGTTTCCAAATATTTCGATACTTTGCGGACTATATTGATATTTTTTTTCCTTTGTAATTAATAAGTATGCCCTTATGTATGACACGTGATTTATCAGTCAGCCTGTATAATAACCTTAAATGCTTACATCAAATGTTGCATCATACACAATAATATTAAGTTTTGATACGTAGGTAGTGTGCAATATCGTAAGATGGACCTAATGATATATCAATGTTTCTATCGTACCAAATATTAATCAAGCCCTAATGTAAATTATTGACATTAAATTATTGTTTGCTAGTGCTCACTTGCCTTCCTAAGCACGGAGGAGCTCGAGATAATTTTGTCACTTGCGGTCACCCATCCTAGTGGGGCCTGCGCCCGGGGTTGCTTAACATGCGTAAGCGGTATTTATGCTCACGCCTACTAGGCCACCGGGGTCGTTAGTTCTCAAGACAAATAAACGATGGTGCATTTTCGACTTCCAATAGAATGTTACAGCAATTTGAGTAAAACTATTATATATTTGAGATGGGAGACAAATGCCTCATCCAATATTTAGAAAAAAAAATATCTATTAAAGAAAACACTGTTTATGGAAGCCAGATAACGTAAATGTCAAGTTTGTCCCCAGAGTTCAGTATATCCTTGCCATGCATGGGCAACATAAGCGGGGTGGCCACCTTCGGCATCAGCCTAGAGCTCAAAACAGTCCACAACGTTTCCCTAAAAGGTACCCCCTTGAGGTTAAACCTAAAGAAGGAATGCGCACAGAGAGGTGTGTATTTAGAAAGGACAGGTATTGTATCGCCAACGCATTTTTAACACTTACGCGCCTGCTTTTTTGTTCGTTTCTGTGATAAAAACTCAGTATGAGTTTTTACTAAGTTGACTAACATATTAGAATAACATACACAGCATGAATTTGAACCTCTGAACTATATTAAAATTCTGGAATCAGAATCCATAATGGAAATTGGAATACAGAATTGCAATAAAAATAAAGTAAAATAGAAAAAAAAATTGACGTCCATAGAAATTCGTCCAGCTGTACGGCTATTTTTTTCTGTTATTCTATTTGGCCACCAAACTTCATTCAGAAGCTTATTTTAGCCAGTGTCTAGTTACTTTTCGAGTCATTCTTGCTTGTGTATCAACGAAATGATGGTGTAATTCATTTCGCTGATTTCGACTCCAGCGACAATTCTGCACTGGATTGATCATCAACGATGCAATGATCCTCGCCGGATTGGCGATTTTGTATGGAAAGCCTAATTTTTTTAGATTTTTAGCTCCTTTCTTCATCATCTTCATCTTCAGGTCTTTATAATCTCCACTGCAGGAGCATGACCCTCTCTGTACTACCGGAGCTTTTTTCTTCCAATTCTTTATTTTATTAGGGATTCTGATTCCAGGATTTCAATATAGTTCAGAGGTTCAAAACACGCGGTATGTCGTCATTGTTTGTTAATTGGGTTTACCCATAAGGAAAAATCAGGGCAAATGTTAAAACGAATCGATGCGAAACGCACAAAAAAACAGGCGCAACGCTTACTTATATATTTTTCTGAATTGTAACATCGAACTGTGTAAAGTCACTGAGCTTATTAATTTGATTCATGCTTTTCTGTTTCATACAACGAACCATACGACAGCCGCGGCTGCGAAGTGCGAACTAAAACATTGCATTTCATGTGTTTCCGACGAGTTTGCTTTGCTACTAATAACGCATTTCTGTTTAGCCGGGACTGTGAGTGAACCGCCATGTCGAAAGAAAGAAAAACTGTTTATTTGGTACTCGCACTAAATAAATCTGTTTACATACACATTAAACAACAGTTAAAAATTTCACAAAAAGGGGCCCAATTTGGTCTCCGCTCAGCATTGTCATGGGTCACCCTCAGGGGAAACCAAGACGCTGATTTCCGCGGATGCCAAATCTTATAAAAATATTTAAAAAAAGTTATACAGATGAAACAGAAGACCTAGAGCAACTTAAATACCCCTATAAATTTTACTTTCCACACCACGCCATATTTAAATCGCTCTCTGCCAATTAAATACCTACACATAACAAATTGGAGTGTCCTTCCTTCCTTGACTGACAGACATACATGATTTACACGTTTACTGTAAGAAACTTGACGACTGCCTGAAGCAGATACCAGTTAATAAAAAAACTTACGAACATGCAAGATACGCGCGAAACACAAAAACCCTGCTTGGTAGTCAGGTTTTTAAATAAATATACTTTAAAATGGATAATTGAAAAATTAGGGCAGTAGCATATATATATAGATTGAAAGTAAAATTATCACAGTATTATCACATATTGTATGGTGGTACAGAATCCTATGTGCGCTTTTCTACTCGCCCTTGCCCGGATTTTTTAATAAATTTTTAAATAAGTATTTACACACGTACACTTTATTAACTATGATAAGTGCTAATTTTAATAGATCTATAATGTTTTTTACGAGATGCATTCACACTTCAATTACGTTAAATTGACAGTACATATCGCCATTACTACCGGGCCTAGTAAAATCCATATATTTCGCTCATGCATACAAACATGGCTCCTTATGTGCCGTTGCGGTAACAATACGACATTGGACTTTTATAGAGGCATTGTATTAGGTTTATGAGTTAGACACAACATGCCAGGTCGTAAAGAAGGTGCTCAATGGGCTAGGAAATTGGCTGTGTTGTGAAGAAATAGTGAATACTGCTTGCCTATACATTTGCCCAGAGGAAAACCTAGTGGTTTAGCAAATTTGTAAACTTTGTCAGTATCGTTTACTTTTTTCTACCCTATATTGTCCCACTGCCAACCCGTCTTTCCTATTGATAAAACTAAGCAAGGTTTTGACGTCTTATAAATCGATGAACGCCCGGCTGCACGCGCGATAAAGTGTCACGTTCCGTGTGCAAGCGAGAGCGCGGAACAAGCGATAGAAGCACGGTCGGCCTAAGCGTTCGGCTTGTGACGCATCAATCTCTCTTCCAGCGTTATCACGTAAAATTATCGTCCGTACACTGCCTTACAGACAACCAAATTTTTTCTCATAATAATGTGCTATCTATGTGATGAACAAATGATATGCGATAAGAGTTGGGACCACATAACTTTCTGAAGACTTGAAAAAGACCGAAGTTAAAATAAATAAGCAAAGAGTACCTACCCTATTATTCTACAATGACTTGGGTCTCTACCAGAACTTCTTACCGAATATTCACCTTGTGCTATGATTTTAGATTTAGTATTAGCATGTTAAATATTAAGAGGCTAGATAGAGTGCCAAACACTGTGCTTCGCTCTAAAACTGGCATTGTTGATGTGGGCACAAAGCCGCCAAGCTCTAATGGGATTGGGCGGGTCACGTTTGCCGAATGCATCCAGACCGATGGGCTACTATAGTTACAAAATGGACTCCGGAAGATGGATACAGAAAAAGAGGTAGGCCTCGAAACCGTTGGTGTGATGATATCACGAGCCATGAAAATAAAAGGTCTGAAGTGGCACAAAGTAGGGATGTTTGGAAGGAAATGGGGGAGACCTTTGCCCAGCAGTGGGACAATATAGGTTAATAAAAAAAATGTTAAATATTACTCTCAACGACATTAGCAAACCCTATTGCTGAGTGGCACGTTCGACATGCGGTTCACATCACCTGTGTCGTGCGAGGAGCCTGTCAGGCATTAACATTAACAATGCATTGTTTTTTCTGGTCGGAGACCGCCGGCTGGCTGGCGCGCGGTGCCTCTGCTCACAGCATTTGCGTTTTAGGTTGGTACTACTTTACTGCTTGCTTTTTGTTCTTTCTTCGTGTGTTTTTTATTACAATGCGACTGTTTGACTTAGGCTAATTTCAGAGTCCCGCCTTTGATCAGCGCCGGCCACAAGCGCCCGTTTGCTATCACACTAGATAGACGTTTCATAGTCACGCAGTTCAAACGCGTTTCGTGAGACGCGCGGCTTCGACCAATAAACAGCCGTGCTACCGAAACATGCGCTCAATAATCAATTTGCAATGTTTACGACGTCGCTGATGCACTCTTTTCCATAGAAAATTAATAGCCAATCCTGTTATTATATTTGTCCCAATAATCACGACTATACACAGCTGTACATTGCAACGAAATGCGCGATACCAAAACTCGTTTCACAGTACATGCCGGTCAACCGCGCGCTGTCGAAACGCGCCGGTCAACGGCATCGCTCTGAAATCAGCCTTAGGTTCTGTCTGGGGCATGTAAGGGGAGGAGTGACTTCTCCCTTCGTATACTGCCTGCATCCCTCAGGCAGTACCTGAGTTTAACTGTCGTAGTATAGT
The DNA here is from genome assembly GCA_947532085.1 of Elegia similella. Lineage (NCBI taxonomy): Eukaryota > Metazoa > Arthropoda > Insecta > Lepidoptera > Pyralidae > Elegia > Elegia similella. The sequence continues at coordinate 4,184,580 of OX383926.1, read as the reverse complement.
TCGGTGAATCAAAGCATCATGCCGTCAAACTGAATAAAGTGAGGAATATTTACTTCACTGAGGCGACTTCAAACGCTAAGTGCGTTATGATGCTATGAGTATGAAATTATATTAATCCTATTAAGTTTTTATACGTGTAGCGCAGCGGACTCTATATATCTAGTAAACAAAAAGTTTTAAAAAAATCTCACCGTTAAACATCCAAAGAAACTTGGGCTTTGATACCCTGTCAAAACCCATCCAGTCTTTTGGAAGATACCAGGTAATAAAGAAATTTACAAACATACAATATACCTACGCCCTATATACATAACCCTTCTTGGCAGTCGAGTAAAATTTTTGTCAAGGCCTGACGAAGGCTGACATTCATTGATATTTGTTTTCACCGAACTATGCGCTAATATTAAGATACAAAAGCATTTTCTAGCCTTTAAGCATGGCGTATTTTTTGTTACTTACTTAATCCTCTATTACTTAATTCGTTTCTCTCAGATCTTTTTTGACAAAATTAGATTGTTATTGACCTATTTTTCAAACAAACTGAAGACTAATAATTTATAAATTACAGGGCCGGATCCAGAGTGCGACAAAAAATGCGCCAACCAGGGCTGGTGCAACCACGAGAAGATATGTCAGTGCCCTGACGGGTACATGGGGCAGCATTGCAAAACTGCACTATGCTATCCACAGTGTATGAATGGAGGAAACTGTACGGCCCCTGGGGTTTGTTCGTGTCCGCCCGGGTACCAGGGCCGGAATTGCGAAGGAGGTAAGACATCTCATCTTATAGGAATATTTTACTAAAACAGTTTTTATTTCAAGGATTTAATGGGCGAAGCATAACTCGTGTACTATTCTTCCAAGAATAATGCCAATATTTCGATGGCTATATGGGGCTCCATTGTAAAATTTTATGACTGACATTTATATAATAGCATTATTCTCCTGTAAAAATCTAAATTGTCCTCTAAATTTACGCCATTAATGCGCTTCTAAAAATACTATCTTGCCATACATCTAACCTACCCTCTGTGGACGTAACCCTCATTCAACAAAAACAACATGTGTTTTTGTTGAATTGACTAATATTATATTTATTTGCGTAAAAACAAAGAATAATCAGCAACATGCTTCGTCAAAAGTTTACAGAAATAAATCGGCAACATGCTTCGTCAAAATATATATAAAACAGTATTCGCTACACGCTTCGTCAAAATTCTCAGTCTAAAAGACTGCCCCTGATCGTCCCTGGCCCAAAGGTTCCCATTATACTAGCTGCATTGCCACGTTGAATAGCAATGGAAAGCCTTTGGGTCAGATACGACGTAGAACGACTGTCTTTAACTCGGCCTGAAATACGACGGCCCAACTCTCTAATAAAAGACCTAGCCTCCAATGCCCAGGCATCCGTGGTCTCAAACGCTACTGTTAACGCTTTTGTTGAATGAGGTTTTCGTCCTAAGATTGCGTGGCATTTTAAAAAAGGCGAATTAGTTTATTAGTAGCCTTCTCGTTTTCCCGTGGCTTGCTCATAAAAACAGAGTTTGGTTTCCGTGGTTAAAAAAATCTGTGGCTTTACTTATAATTATGTTGTGTCCGAAGTCGGGTTAGGTCCGTATAATTTTCTGGGTTTTAATTCTGAACTAGCTACTTTCAGCTCATTCATTACCGTTCCCAAACACAACACTATCAAATATTTTTATCTTTATCTAATATCTATTAGCTACCAAAGAAAACTACATAATAACTCTAAAAATATATTCTACAAATATTACAAAAGTCACTAACTATATCCTCTTCGAGATCTCAATGGCGACCTTGCAGCCGGTCTTGATGACTTCAGTCAAAGCCTTGTAGAAGGGCGCTTGCTCTGCGCCGTGGTCTATTCCCGTGTCGTGATGCTCCTGCTCTTCGTCGCGGAACTTCGTGATGGTCTTGAGGATTTCCTTGTCGATGTTCGGGTCCTCCATCAACGTCCGAAGCTGGTCGTTGTAGTGGTCTACTATAACTGTTTCTACGGCCACTGTGCACGCCATCGCCGCTTCTTTGCCGAGCAGTGCGGTACCTGAAAATTTTGAAATAAATACTGTTTAAGTATAGGCATTTTCGTCACAATATAAATCGAGATGCATTTTAGATCTGGTGGGACAGCAGAAAACTGTAGATGGATGTATAACTACTTAGGGTATATTTGGGTAAGCCGCTATTTCCAACCTGCTACATTACATATCCGCGTGAGGACTGTATGTCTAACTCTGTACTCATTGATGAGCTGCTGAAACCGCTCACTGTGCTTCTTTTCATGCTCCCATATGTACTTGATGAGCGAATCTTTTACCGTGGACTATTAGAAGAATAGAGCACGACTCACCAGCGGTTAGTGCGAAACCTGCTACATTCCATATCGGCGTGAGGACTGTAGGTCTGACTCTGTACTCGTTGATGAACTGCTTAAACCGCTTTCTGTTCTTCTTATCCTGCTCCCACATGTAATTGATGAGCGAGCCTTCTAGCATGGACTATTAGAAGAACAAAGCACGACTCACCAGCTCCTAATGCGAACCCTGCTACATTCCATATTGGCGTGAGGACTGTAGGTCTGACTCTGTACTTGTTGAAGAACTGCTTAAACCGCTCTCTGTTCTTCTTATCCTGCTCCCACATGTAATTGATGAGCGAGCCTTCTAGCGTGGACTATTAGAAGAACAAAGCACGACTCACCAGCTCCTAATGCGAACCCTGCTACATTTCATATCGGCGTGAGGACTGTAGATCTGACTCTGTACTTGTTGAAGAACTGCTTAAACCGCTCTCTGTTCTTCTTATCCTGCTCCCACATGTAATTGATGAGCGAGCCTTCTAGCGTGGACTATTAGAAGAACAAAGCACGACTCACCAGCTCCTAATGCGAACCCTGCTACATTTCATATTGGCGTGAGGACTGTAGGTCTGACTCTGTACTTGTTGAAGAACTGCTTAAACCGCTCTCTGTTCTTCTTATCCTGCTCCCACATGTAATTGATGAGCGAGCCTTCTAGCGTGGACTATTAGAAGAACAAAGCGCGACTCACCAGCTCCTAATGCGAACCCTGCTACATTTCATATCGGCGTGAGGACTGTAGATCTGACTCTGTACTTGTTGAAGAACTGCTTAAACCGCTCTCTGTTCTTCTTATCCTGCTCCCACATGTAATTGATGAGCGAGCCTTCTAGCGTGGACTATTAGAAGAACAAAGCACGACTCACCAGCTCCTAATGCGAACCCTGCTACATTCCATATTGGCGTGAGGACTGTAGGTCTGACTGTACTTGTTGAAGAACTGCTTAAACCGCTCTCTGTTCTTCTTATCCTGCTCCCACATGTAATTGATGAGCGAGCCTTCTAGCGTGGACTATTAGAAGAACAAAGCACGACTCACCAGCTCCTAATGCGAACCCTGCTACATTTCATATCGGCGTGAGGACTGTAGATCTGACTCTGTACTTGTTGAGGAACTGCTTAAACCGCTCTCTGTTCTTCTTATCCTGCTCCCACATGTAATTGATGAGCGAGCCTTCTAGCGTGGACTATTAGAAGAACAAAGCACGACTCACCAGCTCCTAATGCGAACCCTGCTACATTCCATATTGGCGTGAGGACTGTAGGTCTGACTCTATACTCGTTGATGAGCTGCTCAAACCGCTCTCTGTGCTTCTTCTCCTGCTCCCACATGTGCTTGATGAGTGGGCCTTCCGCCGTGTTGCCCAGGACTGCCATCTGCCCGGCGTAGATGCGGTCGGCCCCCAGTTCGCCTGCGTGGTCCACGCGGATTATTTTGTCTAGCTGGAAAACAAAATTTCTAAACTTTCTTTCTTTTCTTAACAAAGTTGCTAAATACTCAGGGAAGATGCAAACTCCTTCAAATGCTCAAAGAGTCTAATGGGGCAGTTTAAAGTTTTTTGAAACCACTGTGATAGGCTAGTAACCCATCACTTCCTTATGCGACCTCACAATTTTAATATTAAGAACACATAGGGGTAGTGTGCTTTTTTGTTGGCTGGATGGTTAGACTGGATATTTATTTGAGATGCTTCTACTTTCTAAAATGAGTTTTCTGAAATGCTTAGCATCAGATGGCAGCACTGAATCGTAAGGTCTCATAAGCTGCTGTTGTTGAATAACATTTCATAAGCAATAACTCACACATTGTTGCCCATAAATAATAGTTTATCGGACCCGACGCCTCAGTGCTGCCGCCGCCTATTTAAGAAAACCCTCATACTGTCATCTTTTATACAATTCACGTCTAAATCTCAAATGCGGCGCATGATCAGATATACTTACATGAGGATTTTTATTCCAAGTAGGCATTTTGTGTGATCGCCTCACTTGCTGCAATAATACTGGTCGGCGAATCATTTTGCTTATTCTGCAACAAAATAATACCTACACATTATTAACATGTATACTACGTATAGCTAAATGCATGACTTAAAATCTATTCAGTTGGGATTGCTATCTTGATTAGAAAACGATGGATGGTGACGGATGATGATATAATATGTCTGCTGTTATAATGTCATGTTCATGTGAAAATACTTGATTAAAACCGCGTTAACTATAATCAATAAAATTTATTTCAGGTCTATGTTCTCAGAAATGCCTGAATGGCGGAAAATGTATACAGAAAGATATGTGCCTGTGTACAAAGGGATACTATGGGTTAAGATGTGAATTTTGTAAGTATATTACACTGTGTTTTCCATAATTCAAGTACTTTTGATACAACTCAAATGTTATCCAGTTGCATGTTAGCCAGTGATATAAGTAGCTTATTCAGCTAAATATCGTCCAAAAATTAACATATTATTGTCAATATTACATACATTTTTTAAAATTACTGTTCAAATTAAATTATCTGTTGTGTGAATTCATTCGATTAAATTGTCATTCACAGGTATCAAATAAGTATTATTTAAAATGTTTTGTTACAATTACATACATACCGTATGCCTGTTTGCCAACAAAGTGGTATACAAAAAAATACATCCTATCAAGTCTTTTTCCCTTGCGGGGTAGACAGAGCCCAGGGCTATAAGACCTTATGGCCACATTTAGCATGTTGGAGGGCGTGTAGGCCTACGAATAAGTAAGTGTAGGTTGAAAACAGAATCAAAATAGTGATGGGTGCTTAGCCTCATCACCTATTGACATGATTCCTCAGATTTTCGACCAGTCTCTTGACCGGCTTTTACGATCTACGCGGGAAAGAAGCAGCTGGCACATTCTACGTTTTTTCTTTTCTCTCAGATCAGTACAGGAGAGTATGGAAGATGGTTCGAATTAACCAAGAACTATCACAATTTTTCTTTTCAGCAAAATGCGTGATCCCCTGCCTGAACGGGGGCCGCTGCAAAGGCATCAATAAATGCCGCTGCCCGCTGCGATTCGCGGGCAACCACTGTGAAGTCGCCCTAAGGGGGAGCGAGTGTACGCGGACGTGCAGACATGGAGTGTGTGTGGGGGGAGTCTGCGAATGCGACCCGGGCTGGAGGGGGAGGAACTGCAGGCGTCCCTACGGTAACTATGCCAAAATCCTACCTATCACATAATCTTTGATATAAAAAGACCGATTTCAATCAAACTACTGAACCGATTGTGATGAAATTTAAACAGTACCAACTTGAAATCTTCCCCTTTCATCAATAATTTTCAAAATCGGTTCATAAAGGACGGATAGACAACCGAAAAAAGGAGGTTTTTTAAGTCTGCGAATGTTTGTATGGTTTGATGTTTATTACTCAATCACGTCAGAACGGATTTTGACAACATTTTACGCACAGGTATCATCATCATATCAGCCGTAGGAAGTCCTCTGCTGGACATAGGCCTCCCCAAGGATTTCCAATACGACCGGTTGTCCAATGTTACGATGATCAGTTTGATAGTTAGGGCGGAAAAGGGTAACAAACAAACTCACTTTCACATTTATAATATTATTTAGGATTGATAAAAAAATCTTGTACGAACTTTATTTTATCCAATTGTTTTTTAATACAACGAAGTAGGCAAGTTGTCTTCGATAAGAATTTATTGTAAAAATGCATGTAGAAAATAAATACTATGCTGGTTTTTTATTATTACAGGATCATCAGAGGAGTCGTTTGAACACAGGAGACTTTGACGAATTGACAAATTTTAAGAATGTTGAAGACAAATCTACTTAATAAGTAATGATGTGATTTCTTTAATTTTATTATAATTTTTATATACTACATAATGTAAATTAAATATTAATGATTAGTCATTTAGATTATAAGGTCTACGCCATTAGTTTAAAAAAAAATGCAATATAAAATTATACAGATTTTAAGTTTCGCATTTTATTTATGTACCTGTTTTTTCTCTAATTTGTCTTCTATGGAAAATATAAGGTAAGGAGCACATCTCATTGTATGAAAAAGTGTCAGTTGAAAAGCATTACATGTCGAGAGGTATTATAATGGTCACTGTTGAGGTAAATTTTAAAGTAAGTCCCAAAAATTACTAGAAATAGGTAAGATAGACAAATAAACAAGGATAGTGTTATGTATTGATTAGTACATTATCAATGTGACAGTTGGATATTGTAAGTGTGGGTACTTTGTTAATAAATTAGTTATGTTTCGACCTACAACTTGGTGGTATCCTTTAATGGCGACGTGGTAAAATTAATGTAATTTGCGTGCATAAGGGCGTCTAATATTGTTAATATTGTGTTTCCCGGACAGTTTAATCCAAAGACTGATAAGTGGTGTGAATATAAGGAACAACTGCTGTGTGCGCTCACGGCGTCGGGCGTCGGTAACGATGCCGACACAGCGCGTGCCATTTTCCTGTCACAATGTGGAAAAGACACTTATTCGCTAATTGCGTCATTGTTAGTGCCTAACAGACCTACTTGTGTTAGTTTTCAGGACATTTTAACAGTGTTAGATACTTTTTATGAACCTGAAGTGAATGAGATTCTACAGGCGGCAAAATGTCACAATCGAAAACAGTTGTCGAATGAAAGCATTCAGGATTACGTTGGAGCGATAAGTTTGTTAGCCGCCAAGTGCAATTTCACTGATTTAAAGCGCCAGTTGCGAGACAGACTAGTGTTAGGTGTGCGTGATGATCGTCTGCGCCGTGATATGTTGAAGACAAAGGATCTCAGTTATGAGAAGGCCTTTCAGATGTGCCTCAACTACCAGACGACGTTCAGGGATTTTTATCCAAATGAGAATACTAGTACTGATGGTTCGAAACTAACTCCGTCCAGTGTCACGGAATCGATGGACATTGACAAAATTCTGTTGTCGAAATCAGGATGTCGGCACTGTACAGGCCAACATAAACCTGGGGAGCGTTGCACATTTATGAAAGCAAGATGCTATCACTGCAGGAAGTATGGACATATTGCGCCTGCGTGTACCAAGAAGTCTGGACAAGTGCATCAGTTGGAAAGTGGTGATTCAAATGCTGCTAGTAGCTCAAACTTGATTGACAATTTGCCACAAGCTGGTTCAAACACAGGATATATGACAGGCATTCACAGCTGCTCTGATCATCATCTACAACCAATTAAGGTGAAAGTAGTCATCAATGGAGCCCAGCTTATCATGGAAGTCGATTCCGGGGCTTCTAGGTCTATTATCTCTGAGGCAACTTACCAAACTCTATGGAAAGCACCACAGCCACTGAAGACAACAAACTTAAGATTAGTGACATGGACCCGTTGAGGGTGTTGGGCATCATCCAAGTTCGTGTGGAGCTCGGCAATAAGGAAGCTCAGTGCTCATTAGTGGTTGTGTCAGGCAAGGGACCAAGCCTGTTAGGTAGGGACTGGTTCCAGCCTCTAGGACTAGAAGTGGCAGGGTTATGTTGGACTGAGAATGAAACTAAAAACTTTTTGAGTGATTTTCCTGACTTATTCAAGGAGACATTGGGTGAATATAATGGTCCGGAGGTGTCCTTAACTCTTCGCAAGGATGCTTCGCCTCGATTCCTTAAAGCTCGACCGGTGCCATTTCTTTTGAAGAAGCAGGTAGAAGATGAGCTCAGACATATGGTGGATGCTGGTATTCTAACGCCCGTGACTTACTCTAAGTGGGCAACACCACTACGCATTGTTAAAAAGGATGATGGCTCACTCCGTATATGTGGGGATTATCGGTCAACCCTCTGCCAGCTGCTGTAGAAGCCTTTGTTAAGTTAAGTGGAGGGAAAGTGTTTAGCAAACTAGATTTGAAGCTGGCGTATATGCAGATGAAGGTTGATAAAGACACTTCGTTGCTGTTAACCCTCAATACACCGCTAGGGCTGATGAAAGTTAACCGTCTGGCCTTTGGTATCAATGCTGCACCAGGTATATTTCAGCGAGTGATGTCAACAGCTCTTGCTGGCATGGAGGGAGTGGCATGTCTGTTAGATGATATAGCCATCTCTGGGAAGAATAGAGAAGAACATCACCTACGACTGCATATGGTACTTCAGAAATTAAATGAAATGGGTTTTAGGTTGAATCTGAAGAAGTGTGTGTTTGCTTCTAACAGTATTCAGTTTCTAGGCCATTTGATTGATGCAAAAGGGTTACATCCATCACCAGCTAAGGTCAAAGAAATCAAGGAGAAGCCGGCACCAACTGATAGAGAATCCCTTCGTGCCTTTTTAGGATTATATAATTTTTATGAGAAGTTTTTAGTAAATAAGGCCCATTTATTGGAACCACTGTACCGCCTCCTTGAGAGTAAAAGACCGTGGGTTTGGGGTGACCATGAGCAGAGAGCATTTGTCATAGCTAAGGATCTGTTGTCATCAGACTTAACCTTAGTGGGCTATGATCTAAATAAGGAGCTTATATTAATAACAGATTCATCCAGTTATGGTCTGGGCGCAGTTTTGGCCCATATTATGGAAGATGGATCGGAGAGGCCGGTGATGATGGCTTCAAGAACTTTACAGCCTCATGAGCGAAGATACGGTCAAATTGATAAAGAGGCTTTGGCTATTATGTTTGGATTAACAAAATTTCATGAATTTTTGTCTGGTCGTAAATTTTGTATAATAACTGACCATAAGTCTTTGATTGGTCTTTTTAATCCTCATAAACCGATCCCTGATCAGATTTCTCCTAGAATGTTGCGCTGGTCTCTCAAACTGGGATGTTATGAATATAAAATCAAATACCGAGCTGGTAAATTGATTGGCAATGCGGATGCCTTGAGCAGATGGACCAGTAACAAGACATCAGAGTTACAAGAGAAACCTCTAAGAGAAATTTTGTTGTTGGAAGAACAACCAGATATTTTACTGCAGTCCAAATTCCAACCGAATTTGGACTGCAGTAAAATAGCTGCTGAGACTAAAAAGGACCCATTACTGCGAAGTCTTATTCCATGTACTACATGGCTGGCCACGAGCTAATACAGACCCAACACTACAACCATTTTGGACCAGAAGAGAAGCTCTTTCCCACAATAAAGAGTGTTTATTATGGAGCAACAGAGTTATTATCCCTACATCGCTACAGTCGAGGGAACTGGGACTATTACATGCCCCACATGCAGGCATAGTCCAAACAAAAGCATATGCCCGAGGTTATGTGTGGTGGGTTGGTATTGATCAGCAGATAGAGAGCACAGTGGCCGCATGTGAAAGGTGTCAGGCTGTTAGGAATAATCCTCCAAGAGAACCACAGGAATGGGTGGTTCCAGAGAAAGCTTAGAGCCGTTTACATATTGATTTTGCAGGCCCCTTCCAAGGCAAAACATTTTTCGTTATTATTGATAGTTACAGCCGGTGGTTTGATGCGGAGATTGTACACTCAATGGCTACAAGTAACGTTATTGACGTACTGCGGAGAATTTTCGCTACGCAAGGTTTGCCTGACATCATAGTCTCAGATAATGGCAGAACTTTTACCTCAAGTGAGTTTAATAACTTTTAAAATGTGAATGGTATCAAGCACCTCTACTCACCGCCATACCATCCGGCTACTAATGGACAAATTGAGCGAGCGATACAATCTTTTAAAAACAAACTCAAGAAAGTTTCTGCCGATAACAGACCTTGGAATGTCAAACTACCAAAAGTCCTATATGAGCTTCGCACAGTTCCTAACAGTAGTACTGGAAAAACTCCAGCAGAGTTATTGAATGGCCGTAGATTTAGAACGGTTGTGTCAGTTTTGCATCCGGACTGCACACCAGCACACATGCATGAACAGCAAGAAGCAGCTGCACAGAAATCACCAGTACGCTCATTTGTGGTAGATCAGTTGGTGCTAATACGGATGTATGGTCCGGGAGAGAAATGGCAGAGAGCTATTGTGGAGCATGTGGAGGGTCCAAGTTCTTATATGGTGAGAACGGAGGATGGTGAGCTGCACCGCCGCCACGCGGATCAGATATTAGCACGAGGAACAGCACAAAGTGCACCGGCAGTAGCATCGCGGCCGGCAGTTGCGTCACCGACGTGCTCTCAGTCTAGTGGCTCGGATGATTCCATCGTACTGCCACCGCCAGAAATGTGGCCTGAGATCATTGGAATACCAAATGACTTTTGATCAGTGAATTGTGTGATTGTAGTTATAATGTTAAAGTGATTTGTCAGTTTTGATTAATTAGTCAAATGTTTCATGTGTCATTTACTGATTTGAATGTATGTAATTAATTTATTAACCTAAAGATTTTGATGGTAAGGTATGTTATGTATTGATTAGTACATTATCAATGTGACAGTTGGATATTGTAAGTGTGGGTACTTTGTTAATAAATTAGTTATGTTTCGACCTACAACTTGGTGGTATCCTTTAGATAGAAAGCTTTTACTTTTCAGCCAACAACACACTTCACTCCTGTCTACGAGTCCTGTAACACCAGCACTATTTTGTCAAGATTTTTGCACTATTAAATGTTTTTTTGGTAGATTTTCTCAATCGATCGGGAGAGATGTATAAGCTCTTATATGGGAATATTAGAGGTCATAGGTGTTGACGGAGATACCACTGCAGCCGTCGCCATCTGTCGCCAGTAGCAGGCAAAACGTCGACAATAGCAGGCAAAACGTCGGGTGGTACCAGCCGTCACAGTGCTGCTGATGAGCTCTAACATAGTTCTCCTTACTTCTACCCTCCATACTTTCTGCTTTATGTGCCAAGATCTATCTATATCTATACTATAATAAATATTATAAAGCTGAAGAGTTTGTTTGTTTGAACGTGCTAATCTCAGGAACTACTGGTTCAAATTGGAAAATTATTGTTGGATAGTCCATTTATTGAGGAAGGTTTAGGCTATAAAACATCACGCTGCGACCAATAGGAGCGAAGCATCAATAAAAAATGTTTTGGAAACGTGGGAAAATTATTCATCTATACTAATAAAAAAACTATTTAATCATAAAATAACAGAAATTGCTGCAGACGAAGTCGCGGGCAACAGCTAGTACAGTATAAATGTAGCATACCCAACAACTGCCATGCATCGCCAAGCAAATAGAACTATTTCTCATTCTTATGGGACCCAGATAAGTTAGAAACCTTCATAGCTATGAAGGTTTCTAACTTATCTGGTCGGGACCTCAGCAATAGTTCCAGCTCGAACTATTGCTGAGGTCCCCCACACTTAACTTAATTGTTTGTTGGACAAAACATCTATAGCTGGGATTTTTTTCTCAATGTTATTGCCATTAACACTATAATTGAGACACAATGTAACTTCACCTCTTTTTCTGAGACTGTATTTTAAAACTGATTTTGCTTTATTATATTCTTGAATTGAAAAAAGTCAGTGTAAAACCTCACTAATTGCAATTTTATTTCATGTCTGAAATAAAATCCCCATTAGTTATAATTTTTGGCAAATTCTGTTTTGTTTAATAGTTTCTTAGTCCACCTGCAAATTTGCTTGGCTTATTATGTCTTTTAGTTTTAGTTTGATTAATTTAATAGTGTATTTAAGGCCTAAGTATATACTTCTTGCAGCTGATATGATGATGATGATGAATAGTGTATTTAATAATTGCACCTCTGAAATTCTAGATAAATAATTGCATCTCATGAAATTACCTCTATTCTCACCTCTTGCTCGAATCACGAAATAGTCATAACCAGAGGTGGTCAAATCCAGAATTAGACAAATGATGAAAAGGACAATTCAAGAAGTGGTCACTGACCACCAAAGCCACAGGTCAGTTAAGTTATACAGGTTTTACTGTATTTCTCAATGCTGGTCTGGGAGAAAAGAAAAAACGTAGAATGTAATAGCTGCTTCTCTTCACATAGATCAGAAAATCCGATCGAGGGAATGGACGAAAATCTGAGGAATGGTGTTACTAGGCAATATGGCTAGCAACCCATCACTATTTTGATTCCGTTTTCCACCTTATCCATGGCTTTGAGGTCTTTAAGACCTGCGTTCTGTCAACAATGCAAGGAAAAAAGATGTGATAGTATGTATGTACGCATATATTTACCATTTTTTACTGTACTGAGTTTCTTTCGGCGTATTCTTCTCAGCAGTGGTAGTTTCGAAACGCAAATATTAAAAATAATAATATGACGTTCAGAAAGAGATACATGATATCCAAATTTGAATAAAATTCTATTTCAAAATTCTATTTCATTTTTAGTAATGATGACAAATAATGACTTAGTGACTGAGTCCAACAATTTTCTGACCAACTTCCAGTTTATTAATTTAGTAATTGAGTGACACTCTCTTTAAGCAGCACAGTTACTAGACACAATAGAAAAAAATATCACAATCAGGGAACTACCACATTGGGGTGTTTCAGTATTGAAGGCAGCATACAATGATTTTGGGGTCTTCTTGAACAACTAATTATACATACATATCACATCTTTATTCCTTACAATGTAAAGAGAGTCTAAGGTCATAAGACCGAAAGGCTATGTTTAGCGTGTTGGTGGGCGTAAAGGTGAAAAACAGAATCAAAATAGTGATGGGTTGCTAGTTGCATCGCCTATTGTCATGATTCTGTAGATTTTGCCCATTTCTTCTTCTACGGTTCTTTCTATATTATAATATTGATAGAAAAAAAAGAAAGTACATAGACATTTTTAACTAGATCCAACTAACCTGTAATAAAATACTTTGATAATGATATCTGATTGGTTCATCACGTAGTCTGATGGTCTTATGAGAAACAGCTGTTTAGATTTGCCTACCAATTTTCAAAACAATTACTATTTATTACTACATAACCTCTAAATTTTTATCATTTTGAAAAATCCAGGCATACCATTAGTTCCTTACTTGTTCCGTAGTACAAAATTTTTAGTTCGTTAGATAACCATGTCACTAGAAATAATGCGTCGAAATTACATTTTTCTTTTATAAAAATATAGTGTCAAACTTTCTGTAATCAGCAAAATGCACTATACAGACATGACTTACATTTCAATACGTTGTACTCCAGCTTCAACTTGTCACACACAGTTATCAATTCTTATTTATTGCACAATGTTTAAATTGAACGCAAATAAATAAATAACACTCGGTTATTTGTTTCGCAGTGAAATGTTTACATTATAGGTCGGGAAATATGGAAATGTCATTTGAAATGTCAAAGGTTTCATGAAAACTCCTGTAGGTAGCGCCTCAAAATGACAATCGTCGATCAATGTTTTCGAAAATAAACTTGGAATTTTTCGTGAACGTCCGGGCGCAGGACGTTTTAATTAATCTTATATTAATATTTCGTTCGAAAAAGTGGTAAGTAAAATTATTAATTCAGGCGTTTAACCACATTTTACTTACAAATTTATTATTCCGGTCCCCCCTCAGGCAGAGGGGAGATTTCCCTTTCCTTGCGAAAATTCACACCGCGCAGACTCGGACAAAATGGCGACCCGAAGTTATGAAGTTTATGCCGTCCATGTACCGCGTTTACCGATCGATAATAATGGAGGATTCGGATTTTTCGGGGTCCTTGGTGCACTCCGCGAATTTTGTGATTTCAGTGTCTGGATAAGTGCGAAAGTCTTTAAAAGTGTTGTCCTGGAGCGGTTACATCACAGCAAGTTTGGAAGACTTCCATTTGGATCTCAAAATGTGTTTCAAATCACGCAGGTGCGTACGCAGCCGTAGTCTTTCTATTCTGTCTGGGCCTGCTCGAACGCGCGACTCCCCTTCATGATGGCCATTCATTTGGGCTTATCCTTTACGCCGCCGCAAAGGAGTTTGCGTCATTTGTCTTCACAACAGCAGTCGCAATGAACCCCATGGAATGCAATTCCGCGACATGCAATGATAATGCATCATTTGTGTGTAGCATTGATGCATTGTTTGTTTTAAAGTGATTGCCGATGATTTTTGGGGATGGTATATTGTAGGTGTCTGGTGGTTACAGCTTAGCTTGAGTATCGGCGATGCCCGAAGGCTCGTTTCGGTTCGTTTTCTACTATGCTGAGAGACTATTGTGTGGGAAGCTAGAGTATTGATTTTTCTGAGCTAGTTGCCTACACAATAGAATGGTAGCAGTGTTCGTGTCGCCTATGTAGATTTGATATACTCGCAATAGGGATGATTCAGCTTTTCCTATTCAATATGTCATTCCAATTGGAATTACTGTTGTAAACTTACTACACCTACTGCTAGTCATTGCATCACAGCTACCAAAACATCTAGACAGACTAGACATCTACAAGGCTGGCTTATTGATTTGTCTATTTCAGTACTTATAATCCATTCTCAACATACAAAGTTATTCTCAACATGCAAAATTAGTTCAACATTATTCAAGAAAATGAGAAACAATCTTATTGAATAGAGTAAAATGTTGATATGGGATTACACCATATACATTATTGATTTTATTATCAAGGACATCTCAGAGTTAAACCAACATGGAGTTTGATAAATGGAGATAAAGTAATGCAGTTTGTTGACCCTAACTAGCTTGATATGAATGAAATTATATTTTTATTTTCATATTACAAACTTGAGGTGACCATATGCTTACAACAATGTTGTACCAATTATTGATTAGGCACTGGTTGTCTTCTGGAAGTAAGAAATGAATGTTGATAGAAAAATTACTCACTATGTTATAGATTAATGCTGTGCAAAATCTTCATAGTTATACAATTGTAACGCAACTTCATCAGTCTGAACAAGTTAGTCCTAAAGTAGGTAAAATATACTTGATAAATGAGTATGTAGTAAATCTTAGTGATTTACTACTTAAATGTAAAATGGACCAGAAAAATTTCCAAATAGGTATTATGTATTTTGTCAACCTCTTCAACATGTACTCTTATTAAATTAAGAAATAAAATATGGTGAGAAAATCCCGCCCGCTTGGAATTTTTGCACCATATTTTATTTCTTAATTTAATAAGAGTATATCAAAAATAGCATTGTGAATGCAAAATATGTATAAACACTCTTCAATATGGTTGGTATATGTGTCTATGTGTGAAACATTTGTATGACTAAGTTATCACACATTTTCCTTATTAAGCCATATCTGTTTACAGTAGTAGTCTTAACAGTTACTTAATAAAAACAAAATATTGTATGGCATAGAGATTTTTTAAGAACAAGGATAGGAACAAGAAATTAATAAGTCTTTGAACACTGCAAGAAAAACTGACAAGCATGCCTACTATGCTATGACTAGTTTGAATGTCATACTATTTTGGACAACATAAGAAGTTGTTGGTGTTTCAAGGCAGTTTCCAATGGATACCCATGTGTTAATTGCTAATGGTATTCAAAGTTAAGTCAATTAACTTCCTTAGTTTTGATATTAAGTTAATACAAACTATATAGTTATTAACTTTACTTAATCATCTTCCTAATCATCTCATAAACATTATATATGGTCTTATGAGACCATGTTTATTTTGTAATCAAGACTTGACATGATGAATACACAGGAACACACAAATCTGAAAAAGATAATTTCTGTCTAAATTTGGCCAAGGATTTAATTCATTTCTGCCTGGTTCCGTCATCTAGCAACAATGTCAGGATTTGGGACATTCACATTTCTGCCATCCTACTACTTAAAGGTTAATAGTCAATCAGGACTAAATTACTTTTATGTATATGAAGTAAAAGAGCAAATTTTGTTTTTATTGCTTTATATACAAAAGTCTAAATTGCCTAATTGCCATATACAGCCTTTTCATAATAGGATGGCAGATGGGGAGAAGCTTAAATAATCCCATATTGTTTTACAGATTTTAACTCCTGCCACCTGAAGAGTTGCACTAACATAAACTCTTGGCTGCACTCCAATGGTCCTGGAGACGAGAAGTCAGGACGAAGGTGACTCAGAATTTGACATCATGAACTCGGCAGTCAGCACAGAATCTATGGATATGACTGAGGAGGTAAGGCAACCGTCATACTCAGGAAAGTCTAACATGGGTGCCTTGAAAAACATTATTACTAAACAGAGTCTAAACTTGGGACACAAGACCCAAGGGCCATGTCACAGTAAAATAGTAGGTTAAAACAATCAAAGACTGCATTGCATATTTGAATGATTCTTCAGATTTTCCCTCATGCCCTTGACCTTTGACCCTTGCTTTTATAATTTACACAGGAGGAGAGGCAAATGCTAAATTTTAAGTTTTCTCTTGTTCTCCCTAATTAATATGGAATAAAAAGGGCATACCCTATTACAACAGGTTAAATAAAAACATTTTAAATTAGCATAAACCTGTAAAGAAAAGTAAAATCTTACTACCAAAGTATTTAGTCGTATACACATCACATCTAGCTGTGTGGTATCCGGCAGAGTAGAATAGGTCCACTCCAAGTCATCCCGTGGATGTTGTAGAAGGCGACTTAGGAAATACAAGCTAAACAAAGCTTATACACATCTAAGAGACCTCTCCAACCCGTCTGGCCAGCTTGGAGAGTGTAGGCCAAGTCCTCTGGCTGCTCTGGCCAAGTGTGGCCCTAGTAGTATAGAGAGGGTCGTGTTCCTGTAGTGGAGACTAAAAAAGGACCTGATGATGATGATGATGACATCACATCTCAACCTACAATTTCTTACAAAGATGTTACACCAAAACTCATAATAGTTAGGCAATTCTGTTTTCAACAAAGTTGTTCTTTTGTGTATCAAGTTTCAAGAAACCTGTTGTTATGCATTATAACAGTAACAAAAGTAGGTTGTAAAAGTTTGTTTCAAAGAGTTCTGTTTATACCTACCCATGGATGCTATTTGTAGAAACACCTCGGCTCAGTGCTTGGAAAAACAGTCATTCAAATAAAAGTTTTTGCTCTTTTTCATAATAGGACACAACAAGTGATATGTTGTCAAAAGGTTGGTAATTTATGAATGGGAAGAAATAATGTTTTACTAGAAGAAATCATCTTTTTCCAAATTTTCTTTAGTACAAAAATCGATTATATGTACTGTTGCCCTTTTATTTTTAACCTTTGGTACGCCAGCGCTTGTTTCCGTTACTTCACGCCCGTCGACGGGTTAGTACAAATTGTAATAACTTTAGTTGTCAATGGCGTCTGTCACGCGACCGTTTTGCGACTAAAGTGGTCAATGGCGCCCAATAGGTTAATGATATTTTTTAAACGTAAGTACGTCTACATGTTTATAAAATGAAGTAGTACAATATTAATTCCGTGTTACCCTGTCCTACCTGACCACAGAGCTCTTCGCAGGATATGTCCCAAGTGGACGGCTGCGGGCTCAGCGGCGGCTCCGATGACGATGACGAGTGCGTCTCGTCCCCCGCGGGATCCACCTACGACGACAGTGCAGACATCATCAAGAATGCTATGAGCGATGAGGTCACAAAGCAGCTGGCCGCCGCTGGTGAGTAGACTACCGGAAGTTTCAAGGCCACATAACATTCTAGCATTCATTACTCATTATCATTTACCAGAGATTAGAAGAGCGGTTTCTATTTGTTATAGTAGAGCCACACTACTGGCAGAATTCAAATTGCTAAAAGCATGATTGGGCCGGGTCGTCTGGGGAAGTACCACACATACATACATACATACATTGTGTCACGTCTTTTTCCCTTGCGGGGTAGACAGAGCCTAGGTCTATAAGACTTGAAGGCCACATTTAGCGTGTTGGTGAGTATTAGGTGAAGAACTGAATCAAAATAGTGATGGGTTGCCAGCCGCATCGCCTATTAACATAATTACTCAGATTTTACCCATTCCCTCGATCGGCTTTTACGATCTGCGCGGGAAAAGAAGCAGCTGGCATTTTACGTTTTTCCTTTTCTCCCAGACCAGCATGGAAGTACCATACTCTCACAGAAAATTGACGTTTGCGTAGAAGCTTCAACGCTTCTATGCTTCGTCCCGTGGCATGGGGGAGCGAATCGGAGGCCCAAGTCTTCAATGCCAATTCCGCCATTTTGGGACAATTCTGAAAACTGTATCGACAAAAAATTCTGTGTATTATTGCGCTCACAAAATTTCACGGATGTCGGTTGACAAATGCGACCTGTAGGGGGAAACAACCAGATAACGGGACATACAAACGATTTTCTGACCACGCTGAGACAGAGACGCTCCTCTCGCGCTTCGTGCACGCTCGGTCAAAAAACCGCCATTAGCAACAAAATCTATTTACATTATTAATATACGAATTACGGGTTACTCACGTACGGAGTCAGCTATAGGCCGACATGTTTCAATCTCATCCGGAGGTCTTACTCAGGGCGAATGTGAATCGAGACGCGCACACTAAGTCGTCCCAATTCGCATTGACACTCGTGTCGAGCGACGCGGCATGCGTGGACAGCGCGGGCCGCAGCTTGCTGTGCTCTCTATGACAGTGCTGGGGTTGAAGGGGTTTGTTGATCTTCTGCATTGATCATTCCGTGATTTTTCTGGGAACCCCTTTTTTGTCTTCATCATCATCGGTGGCTGATAATTGCGCGTACGTGAAAAGAACTCACTGTGGCAAGCTCTGTTGTGTACCTGCATGCAGGTTGAATACATTAAATGTATAGTTTTAGGATTGTATGTAGATGTATTCATTGCAAATAAAGATTATGATTATGTTGGCTGAACATGGCTTCGTCTTTACGTTTCTTGCTATGATTCATTTGAAAATTAGGTGATTTCATGCTATGTTTTTTTTTGGCGAGCTCCGTGGCGCAGTGGTCAACACGCCAGCCTGCGACACGAGGGCGCCCGGGTTCGATCCCCGGTCAGGTCATGGTGGAAAACGATCTTTTTCAGATTGGAAAACGATCTTGGATGTTTATCTATATAAGTAACTATTATAAAATATTGTATCGTTTAGTTAGTATCCTACAACACAAGTGATATGTCCCTATATATTTATTTATATTTATTATTGCATATGATGTACAAATAGCAACTGACATTGTATTCCATCGGTGTAGGTCCGGTAGGCATGGCTGCAGCGGCCGCTATCGCGTCTTCCAAGAAGCGCAAGAGGCCACACTCTTTTGAAACAAACCCGTCAGTTAGAAAACGCCACCAGAATAGGCTGCTCAGAAAACTAAGGGTAAGTTTATAGAACAGGTATGGAGAAACAGAAGTCGCAGAAGTCTCGGGTATCGTTTGATGCTAATGTTCAAATGGACGAGTCAGCTACTGCCAATATTCAATGAAACGATTGTCTGAAAACACATAGAAATCCGCTAATTTCAGTCGTGGTAGAGCCACGCTACCGTCAAAATGAATTGCTAGTAGCATGAATGGGCCGGCTCGTCCGGGGAAGTACCACACTCTCACAGAAAATCGACCAACTCCTTGAAAGGCCGACAACGCACCTGTCACACCCCGGTATTGCAGTTGTACATAGGCAGCGGTGATCACTTACCATCAGGTGACCCGCTTGCTCGTTTGCCGTCGTATAACATAAAAAAAAATAAGTTTAGTAACCTCTAATATTTCGACTGTATCATAGGTTATATGATATGCGTAAATTAACCTCACCTCAACCTTCGTCCTATGTCCATACAAGACACTCAAGGCTTTTCAACACTGGTGTCAGATTTTTCAAGCTCCATGTAGACCGCCATGTATTAATCATAGCTGGTGCCAATGGCTTAACGTGTCTTCTGAAGCCCGGAGGAGCTCGAGAAATTTTCTGCTACTTGTCACCACCCATCATCAGATCAGACCACCTATGCCAGTGGGTGAGAGCTCCTCTTATCTTACATACTCGTATATTTAGTCAAAACCTCCTATTTGACCAAAGTGGCCAATATCTGTGAAATGTGAGATAATCTAAGACCTCAAAATAACCATAATAATTTGACAAGAAAATCCAAGTAAGTAGTATCCCAATACCTTATTCCCTTCTCAAATCCAACAAATTCCTATCGTTCCCCAGCTTAAAAAGGCTTCCATTGGGTAGCAGCATCGAAAACACAAGAAGCCAAAGAAACTGCGCTCGCCAACCCGCCTGCCAAGCGTGCTGAATATGGCAATATCCTCCCCATAGAATAAAGAATCCTTGGGAGCGGACTTTGTCCATCAATGTAATTTAATTTGGTTCAATTTAATTTAATTTTATTTGATACTAGCTTTCGCCCGCGGCTCCGCCCGCGTCAATGTCGATCCGTCGGGTATAGTACTTTTTCCCGGGAAAAAAGGTAGCCTATGTCCTTCTCTGTACTCCAGAGAACTTGAATGCAAAATTTCATGATGATCGGTTCAGTAGTTACGGCGTGAAAGCTTAACAAACAAACAAACTCACTTTCGCATTTATAATATTAGTAAGGATTATTTTACTTAATTTTATTCGATATTGTTTTATTAGTTTAGTTTTTATAAATGGCATGTGTTACTATATTTATTATAATGTACTTCTTCCGTTGAAATGATGAATATGGTCGCAGCAAACCATCGAGGAGTTCGCGACACGCGTGGGGCAGCAGGCCGTGGTGTTGGTGGCGACGCCGGGCAAGCCCAACACGTCCTACCGCGTGTTCGGCGCCAAGCCGCTCGAGGACGTGGTGCGAAACCTGCGCTGCATGATCATGGAGGAGCTGGAGAACGCCCTGGCGCAGCAGGTAAGATGCGAACCTGTACGCTGCCTGCAGCTAGATATACTACATTATACATTAACTGTGAGTGCTGGTTATCATACATTGGGCAAACAAGAGAAGCATGGGTAACCGAATTAAAGAACTTATTTCTGACATGAAGAATTTCAGTTACGCGTTTGGTCAGCGCCGGCTATGCGCGTTTGCAATTACACTATTACTTACTACCACTGTAGTATGTAATAGTGTAATTGCAAGCGCGCGTTTCATAGTCACGCAGTTCAAATGTGCCAAAGCGCGCGCTCAATAATCAATTTATCGCTGTTGCAATCTTATCCAGAGAAAATAAACAGCTAATCCTGTTATTATATTTTTTTCAATTATGACAACTGCACTACACGCATTGCAATGAAATGCGCGATACCAAAACTCGTTTTACAGTGCACGCCGATCAAGCGCGCGCTGTTGAAACGCGCTAATCAACGGCGCGTCTCACCGGCATAACTCTGAAATCAGCTTAAGCTTAAAATAAATAAATTAGTAGTTCTAATTTTCACTGACGACAAAACACTTAGAAGAGATTTCTATAGCAAATATACTTCAAGTTCTTAGTACTTTGTGATATTTGGTTTTCTTTTCGGTTGTATTCTATTGGGGTCTTTTGGATTCGTAAAAATTGATTTTTTCTTTCATAAAAGTAATGATTCACCTTTTCAATAACACAAATGGCCTCAGTAAGTGTAATCGCAAAATATACTAATATCCTTTACCTCCAGAAAGTCACCGGGTTATTTTGGTATATTTCAAAGATAAATTCTTGGATTGGGAGGCTTATGTCCAGCAATGACCTTCTTGCGGCTGAGATGATGATGAGGATGATACGGCTAATTCATTGTCAACTTTAACATGCATTTATAAACAGTACAGTCCGCACCATACTATATTGCTTATCTGAAGTTGGTCGCAAGACGCGTCGCAGTAGCTAATTTTGGGTGTCAGCGGGACGTAAAGCAAAGGCGGGAGGGGACATCCGCCCGCGCGCCAATATTTCAGTGTGTGAGTGCTGCATTCCTCCCACACGCGGTCGTTGCTTGTACCGGCGCACGCAAGTTCTCGCAACTCGCTTCAGACCCGCAATAAAGTTTGGCACGAGCTGTACCTTGGTACCATCAGTATTTACATACAAAGTGCCAAACGCTACACATCGCCATCGTAACGTCGTACACACCTGTCACGATGGCGGCCGTATGTCGTCTTTGAGATTATGTCTGTGTAAATGGTTATCTGCATCTACCTCATGAAGTAATGCCCTAAGCATAGTCTGCTTTGGTTTGGCGTCAAAATATTTAGCAACATATACACGGTGAAATTTTGATCGTTCTGGACCCTTCAAGGGGTGATTCAGCCCATCCATCGATATGAACAACTTTTCCTATGCGACCAATGCTGGGAACTCTAAAAATAATGGGTAGTTCCATACAAGAAAATTCAGCCGCCCGGTTAATTTGTATGGGAACGTCAAAAAAATAAATCATCCTTTTATGGGTCCAGAACTATCAATATTTCACCGAGTATAATTGACAAGTTGTGATCGACTGGAAGTGATAGGTTTTATTTATGCAATCAAGAGTAACTTGTTGTAAACGCTCCTAGATTTGTTTAAAATTTTTATAAGCAATAGTTTTTTTTATAGTTGTTTTTGAAAAATCCTTCTTTTTTTCTTCTTTTATAATATGACTTTCACCGATACTCCGGTGATTCTGCCAACGTCATGGTTCGAAGAGACACAATGTTTCGGAATTGGTCGGTATTTGTATGCTAGCCGAAAGGGAATGGGAAAAGACAAATGTTATTACACACAGAGGAAATACAAACACAACATAATAGTTAGTATGGGGATGACAGTATTAGTGTGGATTTAAAGGCAATAATTAAAAGTAATACATATTACAAATCTAGATGATAAAATGGTATGGATGGCAAAATGGCAATTGATACAAATCTAAATATAGAATGAAAAATCCTTAATGTATCATTTATAAACCAATATTACCATGCATAATCACATGTCATTGTCAATCCGTCAAATAGTGTTGACGTTGACAGACAAGCCAGAGTTGCAAAGGAAAATATTTCCCAATATTTTCTCTGAAATTAGAGAAGTGTATAAAGGATGTTTTATTTTATACTGCTTTGCTACTATTGAAAAAAAAAACTGTCAGTTTCTAATTAAAGTTACTTTCGATTGCATAAATAAAGGCACTTCCGGTCGACCGCAACTATGAATAGTATCTTAAGGGCAATGTATTGCCGTATGACTGAGCCGCTAGGCATGCGGGGGGGAACACGTCCCCCCGCAGGCCGGGCCTGTGCGGAGTATATAACCGAGTCAGTTCGGGCTGGGCGGCGTGCCGCAGGCGCCGCCGCCGCCGCAGGACGACCCGTCGCTGTTCGAGCTGCCGCCGCTCATCATCGACGGCATCCCCACGCCCGTCGAGAAGATGACGCAGGCGCAGCTGCGCGCCTTCATCCCGCTCATGCTCAAGTACTCCATGGGTGAGTGCATAGCTCCGAACACACTCCGTCTTATTATAAAACGAGGACTTACTTTAGTATTTGGCTTAAACCATTAACCGACTAAAATAAGTCGACAGAAGAAATAAGTCGATAACAGCCTCCGTGGTCCAGTGGTTAAGGCGTTTGCCTGTTGACCCGGGGGTCGTGGGTTCAATTCCCACCGGAAGCATACTTTGTTTAGTTGTTTCCAGTTTGGTTAGGACATTGCAGGCTTGAATCACCTGATTGTCTGATAATAAAGATGATTCCGTGCTTCGGAAGGCACGTTAAGCCAGTGGTCCTGGCTGCCATCTGGTAGTCGTTAAAGGAACCACGTCAGAGGCCGAGAGGCGGTTCCGAAGAACTCTGACACCAGGATGTGCATGGTCGATTGACCGTGACACCTACTCGAAATGATGATGAGTCGACACATATCACTTTGACGTTTGATCAATTATCATTGTCAGTTATAATTAGACGGATAATGGGCCGCCAACCCGCCTGCCAAGCGTGGTGAATGTGGCAATATCTTTCCATGGAACAGAGAATCCTTGGGAGAAGCCTTAGTCAGCAGTGGACTTCTTAAGACTGATATGATGATGATGTGTGATAAACACTGATTTAAGTTTACATATCACGGATGAAGATAGGGCCGGATAAGCTTAAAGGGATGTGAGATTTCAAAAGAGCGTCAGAAACGCCACAAACCAGCGGGGGTTAGGCTCGATTTATATGCGTCCGCGCAACCGAGCTGTTTGGCCGCACAGATTTGATTTATATGAAGCGGCTTGGACGCCTTCGCTATCTCTACACGTTCTGTAGTATTTGAGGTAAATGAACATAAAAAATAAAATGTAAAAAAAATCGTTACAATTATTTTCTTCTCCTTTAAAAATTATTATGCGAATTTAGGTAATTTAGAAAATTCATTAAATGCACTGAAAACCTGATTAAGTTATTGGGCCTCCTGACCGAATAAACGGACACACTTAGGTGAGCGCCTGCGCCGTAATTCAAATAACTAGTCGCATTGTTATTTCGCAATGTAACGGCCAGGTCGCTTATTATACGAGCCTTATGATCTTACGCGTTTGGTCTGACGTCCCATTCTAGAAAACAGCAAACTTAACATGGCTAAGTTTTCATTGCTATCTAGATATAATAGCTGGGATCTACGCCTTAACCCAGTTTCAGAAGCATGTTCACACACTTTATAATGAAGCAGGCATTTTTCTCCCATCTCACCTGATGGTAAGTGACAATGAAGACGAGGATGTTACATGCCTATCCAAGAGTTACCCATCAATAATAATGTGCAAGTTTCCCCTAATCGGTAGCAAGTAGGATGTCGGAAATGAGTATACCAAAAGTGAGATTGTCCCCGACATGTAGCGAGCTTAGTCGGCATTGTTTGCTCACGCTGAGCGTGTCCGCAGTGCGCGGCAAGCCGGGCTGGGGCCGCGAGTCCACGCGGCCGCCGTGGTGGCCCAAGGACCTGCCCTGGGCCAACGTGCGCATGGACGCGCGCACCGAGGACGAGAAGCAGAAGGTAACGCCGGCTATTGCGGCCAAGGCTTGTATAGTACTTTTCTCAAATAATGCGCCGAAATCCCAAAAAACTAACATTCAATTTATTTAATACTTACAAAACCATTAATGGAGCGCTAAAATGCTGTTTTTTTTTTTTATTTTTATTTGTAAGACACTTGGAATTTTAAATAAAACCTTTGAAAGTTGTCTCCGTGGTAGCATTATTTCTGAGCAAACCGACCATCCTTTTTTTTAAATAATACGATAGATATGAGTTTTCATAGTAATTTTAATGGCCGCTAAAACACGACCGAAGGATTTCATACACATTTTGCTGGCGCGTATTTGGCCAGAACAGCAATGACGATCTCAAACAATATATTGAAAATAATGTTCGGATTTCCACGCATGTTCGAAACAAAACACTTTTGACATTTCGCTCTTAATCATTGACTGACAGGTTCATAAATTGCCACAAAACAATAATCAAGCCATCGGGTACGCGCGCCCGGCCTCCCGAGCTGCTACAAGCTTTTCCCTCATTCATGCGAGTGAGTACTATCCCAATACCTGCATTCCCTTTCCAAATCCAACAAACTTCTATCCTTCCCCCGGCTTTAAAATGCTTTCGATGGGCAGCAGCATCGGATGCACAAGAAGCCAAAGAAACTACGCTCGCCAACCCGCCTGCCAAGCGTGGTGAGTATGGCAATATCCTCCCATGGAACGAAGTATGTTTGGGAGCGGCTTTTGTCCAGTAATGGATTTTTATGGCTGTAATGATGAATTATTTATTTGAGAATCGAATCATACACAGTAGAAGTAAAAAAAAGTATATACTTAATATAAAATAAAATTACAAATGTTACCAGCACTGTGTCCGTTCCCAAATAGGGCCCACCTCAGCATTTGCTGGCAATAAAACCAGCGCTGATCTTCCGTTTGAACCCATGTTAACTGAAATACAAAATGCCGAACATGACGAAGAATAATCAAGAACGCTGTCAAAAAAAAACAGTATAATCAAATAAGTGTTATTGACTGTTGCCGCAGATGTCGTGGACTCACGCCCTGCGTCAGATCGTGATCAACTGCTACAAGTACCACGGCCGCGAGGATCTGCTCCCAGCCTTCACCGAAGAGGATGAGAAGGGCCCGCCCACGCAGCCAGTCAGTACACAGTATTATATATTTTTATACGTTTTTTTCATTCACAATGCTATTCTGATATAGGTACTCTAATCAAATTAAGAAATAAAATAAGGTGAAAAAATTCCACGCGGACGGGGTTCGAACCTGCGCCTTGGGTACAAAGACCTAAAGTCGCAGGTTCGAACCCCACCAGCATCGAATTTTTTCAATTTATTTTATTTCTTAATAGAGTACACATTATTCTCATTGCCTTTTCATTTCTTCGTTGATTTGTTCGCACTATCTATAGTTACTATTATATTATGGAGGACATTCATATTTACTTTTAACAAAAGCGCAGAGTAATAAATTAAATCATACAATACTATAAAAAATAACACAATGCTTATCGCAAAAGATGTTGTAAAATGCTCCACGGTAATATTGACGCACATACGTGTGTTGATGACTTTCGCATCGCGTGATCGTCATATAATTTAGTATGTATCAGAACCTTTTATACAATATGTAAAGAAGACCCTATGTGATTCTTGAACGAACAGGTGATTCAACCCGTCGGTATGAACAACTTTTCCTATGGGATCAAAGCTGGGAACTAAAAAAAATTACATTTCCAAACGAAAATATTCGGCCGTCCGGTAAATTTGTATGGGACCGTCAAAAAAATAGAATTTCTAGCATTGATCCCATAGGAAAAGTTTTTCATATAGATGGGCTGAATCATCCCTTCAAGAATCAGGCAGGGTTTTCTTTGCATATATAATGAATAAAAATATTAAAAACTGTATCATCGAACGCCCACATCAAAGCATGAGTGTTAGTCGAATTTAACAGCCTTTGAGAGCCTCATAGTTTATAAAAAAAAGTCATTTGAAACGTTTTTTTATCTCTAACCTGCTAAAACAATGCAGAATAGTATCCTCTACTAACATATGTGACTAACCCTCCCCGCTCTCTCCAATGCTACTCGGACGCCGCTCGGATGGTAACAGATCTCAGCCTGCATGCCGCAAGCCTCCACTACCAGCTCCAACTCGTCATCGAGCTCGTCGCGAGCGCAGCAGCAAGCCGTGCTGACGTCACAGCAAGTCTGCATCGACCAGATGACGCTGCAAGACGTCGATGTACGACAAACTATTTTTTACAGCCCAGCCCAGTCGCCGCATTCCCTGATTGCCTTAGCGAATCTGACACGAAGACCTTCGCTACAAGACAATTCTATTGGATGACGTGATAGCATATAAGTTGAAAGATAATAAAACTCCGGCCGTGTCACACCTGTCTCATTCCCCGTGTAGGTATCGGAAAACTACGCGCGGCAACCACTTCGAAGGGGCAAATCCAGTGGGGCTACTACAACTCGCTAGCGAGATGTGACGTACGCCTTTTTTTTATCAGTGTTCACCGACTTCATTGATCGTTTTTGTCATGGTTTAACTGTTTATAGACGGATTGCGATCCAAATTTTTTTTTGCCTGCCTACTGACTCTGTGGGCCATTAATTTATGACGTAAGATATTTTAGAGGAGCAAGGGGGTCAACCATGTCTAATTTGTAGATAAGTGTCTCGATAATTTTTACATAAGGTCACAAAAAGTGCTCAATGGTAAGATAGAGGTAAGATCTATTTCAAAGTGGTTATAATACAAAATTATTATTTATGCATGATGTAGTACCTACATATGTACATGACAATTGTCGCATTTAACCCTAGCGCGCCGCTCACTGAATCGGTTTCTTGTGCTAAGAACCGTTTGTCCAGAGTAAAAATAAAATTGGCTTGAGACGGATTACTATAGGCACCAACTAGTGAACAACAAAGTGAAGTAACAAATAAAAATAATACTGTTTGTTATGTTTACTAGTACGCGCCACTGTTGAATAAGATCCTGAAAAAAATATTACATGCGTGGAAACATACCACTTGATAATGCCTTTTTTGTACATAAACTGTATAACCTTTTACTTTTAACGAGCGATTCCTTTATATATGTAAATATAAGAAATAATCCCTCCTTGATGTACGTTCTGTATAAACATGAGATGCATATATTAATGGTTAAGCATATAAGTCGTTTCTAACTCTAATCCCTTCTCGTTCATCGTCGGCGGTGGGTCAAGTTCCAGAAAAAGAGTAAAAATTCGTTTAGTCATATTTTTGAGTGAAATTTAATGCATGCCTTTTTGGTTTTTTAGTTGTCTTACATCCGTAACATAAGATTGCGGTACATCTACAAGTCAACTGAAGTCGCCATAAAAAAAAAAAAATTAATAGGATTTTTTTCTGATTCACATAGATGTCGCAGTACGCCCCAGCAGTGCTCCAAACTATCACAAACCCCGACGGCACAGTGTCGCTGATCCAAGTGGATCCCAACAACCCCATCATCACACTGCCAGACGGAACCACAGCACAAGTGGTAAGATAACTTTGTATCTTTTATTATATCTTCGTCCGCGTACACGCGCCTGCAGAGAAATCTGACCCTCTCTCAGTAGTGTGATACTACTCAGAGGGGGTCAGATTTCTCTGCAGGCGTCTGTATATTCGACTTTACGAAACCAAAGGTATTCCTTCTATATTTCAGAACAAGTGACTTTTAGCTATTTGCTATTCAGCGTCAATGATTCATCCCAAGTGCCAATGCCAAGGCTAGGTACTCTTAATGGCGTCCCTGCCATAAAATGGCGATCGCAATACGTATTGGGAAGCCGGTATTCCAGGTCAGACAGCAAACAGCCCATACTGGCTGACCCTGCCATCAGATGTTCGGACGACTTGACCAAGGTCACAAAAAGACGCTCGATGCAGTCCATTTCCAACCGATCGTATTGGAAATCCTTGGGGAAGGCCTATTTCCAGCAGTGGTCTTCTTGTTACTTATATGATAATGAGAAGATATGGATAAAGATAAATGTTAGGAAAAGGATAAAGATGATTGACAAAGACAATGCTATGCTTAAAGATAATCAGTCAAATCAATCCGTCTCGTTTCGTTAACCCGTCGATCGTGGAAACGCAGACACAATGGAGTTTTAATTGTTATGCGGCCAGATCTGGCCTCTCGGGGGCTGAGGGAGGGCGGATAAACTAACTTTGACCTTTAGAGTCACCGCCCACTGCAGACTCTATCAGCCGATTGTTGTGTTAGTACAGCTCCGTGGCGCAGTGGTTAACACGCCAGCCTGCGACACGGAGTGCCCGGGTTCGATCCCCGGCCAGGTCAAGATGGAAAATTATCTTTTTCAGATTGGCCTGGGTATTGGATGTTTATCTATATATGTATTTGTTATAAAATATAGTATCGTTAAGTTAGTATCCCATAACACAAGTCTCGAACTTACCTTGAGGCTAGCTCAATCTGTGTGATTTGTCCGTTTATATTTATTTATTATTTATCTATTTATTGTTTAGCCTGGCTCTCAATCAGTATGGAGATGCAACCGACGTAATGTGCGCACTTGCTTACATCTTCATACGGATTAACGGCATGTTTAAACTGTCGGCCGATGAAAAGGCAGTGTTGGAGACTCTTAGGTGTTGAATAATAACGGTGTGTCAGATCCACAGCGGCGAGGGTGGCAGCATGGTGTCGGGGCTGGACGGCGAGGGCGCCGTGGCCGTGGACCTTAACGCCGTGGCCGAGGCCACGCTCAACCACGACGGACAGATCATACTCACCGGCGAGGACGGCCACGGTACACGACCACTTACATTTCTTTCAACTTCCTTCCTTTCAACACTCATATCCATCTCTGCGTATTCCCTTTTTCTTTTTTAGATATGATGCTTTTCAGTTTTTATACGATTGTCAAATAAAATATGAATAATGTTTTTGGAGTCACATTTCTATGTGTATATTACCTTAACTTCTAAATGTGTCAACATGTAAAGAACATGACATAGGTTATAATATAAATCGCTTGACATGCTTAGTCATGGTCTTTAATTTTTCATAGAAAATGTATTGTTCTTCCGCACTTTTATCGTTTATGGCATCCTCAGTTCAAAAAAATGGTCATCATTGGATGCTTGCTGGTTGCTGAATACTGGATGATTACTTGATGGTGATAACATTGGTAAAAGCATAGGTCTACAAGT
Organism: Elegia similella; assembly: GCA_947532085.1. Lineage (NCBI taxonomy): Eukaryota > Metazoa > Arthropoda > Insecta > Lepidoptera > Pyralidae > Elegia > Elegia similella. Next base: position 4,154,247 of record OX383926.1, on the reverse strand, counting down.
TTTTTTTTCTTCTGAGAATGCCTCCGCTACGCGTGGCATAGAGGCTTGAGGAGTGGATGGCGTACTCGATTGAACCCATCTTTCAATTATAATTACTAAACCGAAATGTTATATCAGTAAATTACCTAGCTACTTATGTTTTCTTTCGTTGCCCAGCTATATAGTAAAAATGCTTATCTGCCCCAAGTTTATCTGTCTATTCAAGGCAGGGAACTCGTTTAAGCCTTCCCATGGTCCCCATGAGTAACAGTGTGTACCCCGGCAGGCTACCCGGTGTCGGTGTCGGGCGTGATCACGGTGCCGGTGTCGGCGTCGGTGTACCAGTCCATGGTGGCGTCCATGCAGCAGCAGGACGGGGTCTGCGTGGCGCCGCTCGTGCAGGTGCGGGGGCTGCTGGCGCAAGTCAAGCAGGAGGCGTAACCTGCCCGCTACACGACTTACATTCTACATTATTGCACCTTACATAACAACACGATAACCTACAAGAGACTTATTCACAGTGTACAGAATATATGCATTCGATTCTGTCTAAGGGAATAACTATTATTGCACTTTGCATAGCAACTTGACAATCTAAGAGAGAGTTATTCACCGTGTACAGAATATATGCATTCGTTTCTGTCTAAGGGAATAACTATTATTGCACTTTGCATAACAACTTGACAATCTTAAAGAGACTTATTCACAGTGTACAGAACATATGCATTCGTTTCTGTCTAAGAGAATAATATAAAAATCTATACTATACTTATCAAGCGTGAAAATATAGTAAACTTATTTATACGATAATTCGACAGTATTTTTTATGTAGAATGTTTAATTTAACCTTTTGCACGCCAGCACTTGTTTACATTATTTCACGCCAGACGCCAGGCAAAAGTTGTCAGTCACGCGACCGTTTTGCAACTAAAGTGGTCAATGTCGCTCAATAGGTTAACATTTAAATGGAACCATAGCCTTTTACATAACAATATATTTTTTCGAATCGGTTCATAAATAACAGAGTTGTGAGGTAACAAATATAAAAAGCATAAGCGTGATAAGTATAGGGGTGTAATGTCAAATCAGTAAGTTCGTGTAGATATGGATTGGTTATATTTTTCGTCTCTCATGTTACATATAATTTATTTTGATTATTTTATGCTAATCCAAAGATATTATTGCTTTCGTCCGTGCCATGAAGCAAGTCGCCAGTGCAACGATGTGATATTTTGTATTATACACATAAATTATTGCCTCGATCTCGTCAGTAGTGCTCATAGCGCAAGCGTGTTAGAATTTATTTAGTTTATTTTAAAATTGTTATTTACAACTACATAGGTGAAAACGGGTCACTCACGCCATAGCCTGAAACATGCTAAATGTATACTTCCCCAATACGTTATGCGTAAATGGTGAACGGTTTACTATGATCAAACAAGCGAAGTGCAGAAGTGCATCTTGTTGGATCACGAATTTTTGTGAAGAGGAGAGACACAGCGAATTCGCTTAGGGCCAAAGAATTTCTGTTTTGAACGTCATATACAACGTGTAACAGACATAGGTGTTATAAATCGACGGTCTATACTAGAAAACTATAATATAAAGAAATTAATAAAAGTTCCCCATGTCCTCCCCCAACTCCTTAAAAGGCCGGCAACGCTCTTGTCACACTCTGTTATTGCAGTTGTCTATGGGCAGCTATGATATCTTACTATCAAGTGACTTACTTTCTCGTTTGCCTACCTATATCATAAAAAAAAAATTCAATACAAAGGCCGGGCGCCTTCACAGTTTTGTAGGGAAAACCGTTTTTTTTTTCTTCATATAGTAAAGCCCGTGATTCGATTTATTACGCATATGCTTCCCCAAAACTCAAGAACGTATTTTGAAGAAAATGAGAAAGAAATAAAAGGAATGCGCTCCAAACAACGCGAGTGACTCGTTTTTTGCTGACATAAATATAACTCACGTTAGTTTTAAATAAAATTTATTTACAATGTTCGTTTCACCCATTTTGTTATTGCTAGTGGCTAAGCCGCCAATAAACGCTACTTTGATTTTACTAGACGTATTTAGAGTTTGGACTAGTTTTTCATAGTTTGAAATTGGATAAGTGGATACTTTAGTGTTTCGCATTTTTTTCTGAATATGATTCAGAATCTCGACTGAATGTATTGAAAATATATTAGGTAATAACCACCCAGTCTGTAAATATGAGAAATTGGTCCAAGTCGCTTGCTAGATTGCCAAAATGCATGTTTTTGCCATATTTTTGTGAAATTGTGTACGATTTCGTCGCACGTAATTTGAGTTTAATTTTGCACATTGTTAAGTTTTTATATTTTATTCCGATTTTAACTTACGTTTAATTCACAATATCAGTCAGAAAATGTTAAGTGGGAATTCAGTTTTAATATTTATTATCAGTGATCGGCATGAGAAGAGTTAATTTAAAATTCAAGGAATTAACCACAGAATGATACCTACTTGTGATTTATTATTCGCCTTTGTTTATACTACTTAGTCGGCAAACAGGCATACGGCCCACCTGTTGGAAAGCGGTTACCACAGCCTATGGACGGCTGCAACACCAGGGGTGCCACTCGCGCGTTGCCGACCCTAAAAAAATCTTTTCATGCCCTTATTAAAGAACCCCATGTTGCAGTCACTCGGGAAAAACCATGGCTGGGAGTTCGTTCCGCAACTAAGCGTACGTGGAAGAAAGTTCCTTTCAAAGTAAATTAATACTTCTTTTTTGTGCTCGTTAATCGCTTTCTGACTGATGTTGTATAAAAATTGTATAATACATTTGTAATGTTAGGCTATGAAAATATTTTTTTTACCGTGATTGTTAGGTGATTAGGGTACTTGCAAGTTCCTAGTATTAAAACGAAAAGTATTTACCTTACCAGTACATTTTGCATAATATGTTGTATAATAAAATTTGTTCACTATATTAAATGTATAACGTGTTCAATTTGACCAAAGAAATAGTATATATTTTTATTGCGTGATTATTAATTAGGTGAAAGAATTAAGAAAGTACTGCAAGACATTTTGTTATATGTTACTCAATATCCGTATATGTACTTCACATACGGATATTGAGTAACATATAAACGGTATATTTAACATCACAGAATTATTACGCATTATTAGTCGCAGTAAAGATTTCTCAAAACCGCTACGGTCGACATATAAACGAACGTGATCGTAACAACTCTAAAATTACAACCTAAACGTGAATGAAAATAGGTATGGGCATAATACTACATTTACGTGATGGGCAGAGTACTACATTTACCAAGTAAACCAAATAACTCGGTACAGTATTGGTGCAAATATTAAAGATTATATTATTTTCAAATGATGACTTTCTTAAAATTCCTACAGTTTTAATAAATATGACTATGTACCATAAGAGTTGTTTTTATGACTTACATATTTAACACCAATTTGAACGCTTATATCAGGTGACATTTCAGCACTCGTATTATATCAGACGTCCTTATTACATGTTGTCATTGGCGTTGAAAAGGTCAAAAATTATTAGGCGGTTGAACCGAGTTATTTGTTGAGTACCAGTACTGAAAAATATGCCGATAATGCAGATTGTCGAGTACTCGGCCCATCTCTAAATGAAAGTATTCCGAGAGGCTTTATGACACGCTGTTTTAGAGTTAAATAGGTGTTATTTGATTTAAACTTTGTATATTATGCACGGAAATTGAGTCAAGTTATTTTTTATTAGTATTTGTTACTAACTAAAGATTTATTTTAAGTTCTTAAGTTGCATAAATGTTGTCGTTTGTAAAAAGTCCACATTAAAATCCAAATAATTCTCACTAGTTCGATTGTCAAACTACTGAGTAATAAAGTGCGAAAAAAGTCGACTCTTTTGTCGTACTTGTTCACCATCATTGTGCTTTTCGCCCTAAGTTGACCTCGCTCACCTCCGTTTGGGTCCAAGAAAACCTACCCTCCGTGGCCAAGTAGCTTTTGTTATGGCACGATGGTCGAACAAATGAGAAAAAAATTCGCTATTCGATGGTCGAACGAATGACAAAAAATCTCTTGTTCGATCGTCGAACTAGTGAGAACAAGCCAAAATCCAACTCTTATACTGTGATGAGTATTGCCCAAGTGATGGTTTTTAAAAATTCTGGTCGACGGTTGAAGATTTTTATTTATTATAGTTGAAACGTTGCTTTATTATTTGCGTTACCATTGTGTTTCAGAGATTTATGCTGTTTTAGTTGCAAGTTGCAATAAATATGTGAATGTATATTTGTTTGTGTTTTATTGTTGTAGTTCGTTTTTCTTTTTATTTTTGGAGACTCATAGAATGTCTAGTAGTTAGCAGTATTTTAACATTTTGAACGCCAGCGCTTGTTAACATTACTTTTTTTTATTTTTTTTTCGAATCCAAAGTTATTTTGAGTGGTATAACAAATACGTCTTTTTCGTCCATTCTGTTAAATTGTATATCTAGATGGACGGACCCACGCCAGGCTAGTACATAATAACTTGTCAATGGAGTCTCATTCACGCGACCGTTTTGCATCGTCAATGGCGCTCAATAGATTAAATAATAAGTATATGAACTTAAAAAAAGACAATCTATGTGTCTTCTCTGTGTGTAACAGTATTAGTTCTTGCGTTTCAGTGTGCTACGTATTGCCTGCATGTTAAGGTGTGTATTTTTGCTTGTTTTTTTTAATACATTTGTTTTTGCTTGAATACTAGTCTGTTGATGTGCTTATCTATTTTGCTAAGTTAGAGCCAGTTTCTTTTGCACATAATTATATTAGTCCATTGAAAAGTTTCATTTGGGGGTACGTTTGGGGGTTTGACGTTTATCAGAGGACGTAGTTTTTTTAGATATGAAGGGGGATTTGTGTAAAGTACAAACAGACTTAAACAAAACTTGTGTACAGCAACCGTTGTACCACAGTCACCAACTGTGATACCTTTAGTTTGGCAGACAAACCGTAAAAACCATTTAAACGCTTTTTTCCAAGATGGCGGCCGTGGGGCAAGGGTTGCAACCCCACAAACTTGGATTTAAATAAATTAGAACAAAAAAATATATTTTCGAAAGCCAAAATGTTCATTATTTTTTTATTATTTAAAAGCCAGTTCTTATTTAAAATATTATATTATTGTAATTTTAACCTTTGGAAAGTTACCTCCGTGGTCCACCAGCTGTTCCATTTTTAAATTACACGACAGATGTGAGTTGTCATCGTTTCCATACTAATTTTGTGGCTTGTGAATACAAAAAAAAAAGAAAAAATTAATACTGGCCATATGGCCAGTATTACTTTTTCGTCGGCCAGTACAGACGAATGTATGTCAAACGAGGTTGTTAATGTAGTTTGTTATGCGCCGGCTGGCCAGGTGGAGCAGAACGGCGAGGCGCTGGAGGCGATCTCGATGGGCGGCGGCGTGGCGCAGGTGATGCTGCAGGGCGGCGGCGAGGCGCAGGTGCTGCAGGTGCTGAGTCTCAAGGACGCCAGCGTGCTCAGCAAGGCCATGGTGAGACCACACAGCTTACAATATATCGGGATAGAAATGGCACGCGAACTGGCACCACGCGCCGCTTCTCCAACCGATGAAGTAGCATTTTTAAATTGACTATGTAACTAGCTTCAAGGTCACGTCAATTTAAAAAAAGCCGCCACTCTGGCTCAAAAGCCAGACATAAGAAAATAGACAACTGACATATCAATCAAATATGAAGCCTATAGAAAATGCAAACGCCCATTTTTAACCGACTTAAAAAACAAGGAGATTATCTTATTTTTAATGTTTGACACCCCAAAACTCTGTCATTTATAAACTGATTTGAATTTTTTTTTTATTTGAAAACCCTTGCTTTAATGTTTTCCCGTTTAAATTTCATCACAACCGTTTTTTACATGAAAGATTATCTGAATAAACATTACGATTTGATTTTAATTGTGTAAAAAAAGCTCATGGACATCAATGAGACCTCTCCAACCCGTCTGGCCAGCGAGAAGAGTGTATATAAGGCCATATCCTCTGTCTGCTCTGGCCAAATATGGCTCCGGTAGTAGTGAGAGGGTCATGCTCCTGCAGTAGAGACTAAAATGACCTGATGATGATGATGTAAAAAGAACTTACTCAAAATTACTTTGAAACTGATGATAAATCCTCCTGTGATTTGCTTGATGTATAAATTAATTTAATTTCGGTTAAAAAAAAATGGTAGCCTAGAATGCATTTATTTACCTTGTTAAGTTGTTATACATAGGTGAAGATTTATAAATGGCAATATTGTTGTTTAGTTTTTTTTTTGTATCATTGATTGTTAAGTTATGCTGTAGATCTTCCGAAAAGAAATAAAGAAGGAAATGTAATAACCGAGCAATGTTGTACACAGCAACAGGTGAAAGCGGAGCGCGACGCGGTGGTGGCGGACTCCTAGCTGCTGACGCTGGTGGCGGCCAGTCCTCCGCCCGACGAACTGCTGCCGGAGCGCGCGTAGCCACCACACACTACACACTACACTTTCCGAGTGACTTAGACTGGACTTTTTGTTCGAGCCAGTTGTGTGATGTTCTTTAGGGCGCCGGCTGCGAACGGGTCGTTCCAATATTACGTAAACAGTCTAGGCGTGGCTTCTTTTAACAAGCTTTTATTTAACTTGCAATGTATGTTTGTTCGGGTGGAATCATCATCATCATATCAGCCGCAAGAAGTCCACTGCTGGACATAGGCCTCTCCCAATGATTTCCAAAATGACCGGATGGAAACGGCCTGCGTCCAGCATTTCCCTGCCACCTTGGTGGACAATCTTTGCAACTCAATTTTGATTGAGCTAGAATTTTGTATACTCATTGAGTATGGATGACAATGGATGGCTGTTAGACATCATTCTAAATCCAACATGGCAGAACACCCAAGATGGCGGACTAACTATTTTTGATGCACTTAGACAATATGGATATCAAATTAAAGGGCTCGCTTAAAATATCTCGAAACATAAATTGATGTACTTACATAAAAGTTGCTAATTTTTCTTTTTTACTTTTAATTTTCTAATGACTGTGTGCCGGGGTATTGCATTGTGATGCCATCAGCAACATTTCGCAACTAAACAAACATTTTGTGTATAAATTATATCAATATTTACGTTAACTTGGGGGGAGGAAGCAAGAGCTTTTCTTACTTTTCTAACAAGAGGGGGTTAATGATAGCTGACATTCTTGTTACGTAATACTTGAACGGCCCTAAAGCAATAACTTACCTGGCGATGTAGTTACTTTAGCGCTTATTTTGACATTGCTATTTATTTAGAAAAAGGTAAATGTGTGTACCGCTCTTATCGCTTGTGGCTGGGTGTCTATTCCTATTGAAATGAATGGGATGTCACATTACTGACTCGAATCAAAACTATAATTTTAGGATAATTTATTTATTTGAAGAGCGAGTTGGTTTGACAATTTATTTATGAAACTTAATTTATTTACAAATCTTTATAGGAACAGATTTGTGCAATATTTTTACAATGCATCCATATTTAATTTGTTTTTGTGTCCTGTACATAATTATAACATTTTATAATTGGAATTACGCGGCACTAATGAAGTATTTAATATGATTATACATTCCTTAATTTTATTTATTTAAGAGTTTGTTGATATTGTTGGTTGTTTAATTTATTTCATGCATTATGTTTGTTACACTGCGTTTGCGTTTATTCTAGTCAGCCACGCAAACTACTCTAGTCTACTAATAGGAAATTGAGGTAACGAATGTTTGATCACATTTACCTAAACTATACGTGTAAGTTTTGTAATATAATTAACTAGATGAATTATTAAATGTAATTAAATAGTCCACTGTAATGTATATTCGATTCAAATGAGAATATAATTATTTCGAGCGCAGGGTTATACAGTATGAAAAGTGAAAATTGTATCAATGTTTAAAAATGTAGGTGTAACTCCAAATTATAGTTGTGTAACTACGATACTGAGAGCTATGTCGCGTGTGCTCGTGAGACCAGAACTTGAACCTCACTCGCACTTTACTGAATTCACTGACGTGTTAGACACGATACGAGATATCTCCAACCGCCAATATCGTATGACGGCGTCCCTCTCGCCAGCTAAATCAGTAAACAGGCGAGAGGCACGCCGCAATACGTGTGAAACGAGTGGAGATATTCCCATTGATGTCTCAAGTATCGCGGCGTCTTTCTTGAGAGTCCGAATTCAGGATAGTAGGCGCTAAAGTGTGATAAACTTTTTCGCTCTCTTTTTGACGAGAACCAGACATGGACTCATGATAATATTATCAATGTCAGGTCTCAGGTCTCATGTTGCGCACGCGTAATGAGTGTACCTCGATTCGTAACTCTTGTGTCTCAATGGCATTTCTAAATTGAACATTCGCGTTGAACGTTAAGATTAAATTAATTCTTTAGTATAGTCGGGACTAGTCAATAAGGTAGAGTCATAGAAGAGTACAAAGTGCAAAGCGAGGAAGTTTTATTAGAAAACTATTTATTTTACCAAAAGACAAAAGGTATTATTTATTTCATTGTTTAATTTATTTACGTTTATTTTGTTTTTCCTGATTTACCAAAGAAATATTGTGTTTGTCATTTACTAAGTCTAGAAAAATAAGCACAATTTTGTTATTAAGTACAATGATTTGTGATTGTAAATAAAAGGTATGACTGTGTGAATATTGCAATCATTAAAGTATTTACGTAAAGGGTGCAGTTTATTTATTTAAGACTCTCATCGGAGCGAGATCCTGGTGGCATCCTAAGCTGTGGTGCTTTATTTTGAACTAGCTATTATCCCGTGAATTCGCTCGCGTAAATATAATCTATGTTACTCAGAAATTTAGTGAGTTCATCCATTACAAACAAGCAAACAGGATCTAATCACTCTTAATTAGTATAATTTATTCAAGTTGTAAAATGATTTGACCGGCCGTCTGTTTGTACCGTTATTTTCTAGGAAGAAAATAAATATATAAGAAAAAAAATGTAGGAACATTAAAATAGAATTGGCAATAAATAATTTTTAAAGGCTGATTTTAATACTGAAGACACGCGCGTTTACAATTACACTAGATAGTAGTCTGCTTTCATAGGTACGCAATTGAAACGCGCGCCGCTGGCCAGCGCTGCCGAAGCACGCGTTCAATAATCAATTTGCAATGTTCTAAGACGTCGCTGTTCCATAGCAAAATAAACATCTAATACTGTTGTTAAATTTGTCCTAATAATGACGTACACAACTGTACATTGCAACGAAATGCGCGATACTAAAACTCGTTTCACAGTGCACGCCGATAAACGCGCGCTGTTGAAACCCGCTGGTCCATGGCGCGTCTAGCCGGCGTCACTCTGAAATCAACCTTATTTTTTCTTTTATTTTGTGTAGTGCACGTGCACTGTACAAAAATATATATACTTGATACTGTAATGAAACCATATTCTGGGGTTAGGACTCCCTGTGGTCAAGTGCTTCCTGAAACCGACACAGAAATTGATTCAAACTGTTTAAATTACTAATTTTAACATAATCACTCCTACCATTTTTTTGACAAATTTTAAATTTTTCTAACTTTCATCATCCATCGTAAGTATATATTTTTTTTTTATACTACTAAGTAGGCAAACAGGCATACGGCCCACCTGATGGAAAGCGGTTCAATTTAATGTGGGAGTTATGCTCCCATGTTTGATTAAGGCTCAATTCTCACCGTGATGGCAGCGGCCTGGCAAGGCAGAGAAGGCGAGATGCCTCCCGCGGCTGCCAGCGACTGCTTGAGGCCGCTCGTGGCTACGGGCGGTCACGGCTCGCGATATTTCTATTTCTACGCGCAGTTTACTCTACATTTAACAAGGAAAGTGTGTACCTACTTATCTGTAAACATGAGTACTATGGATTGAATTTTATTATTGCATATTTGAAGAAAAAGAAGAGCGCATAGTTGGAGCGGGCGAGGGTGTCAGAATACTGCCAGCGGCTACGCGGCATTTTCAAATTCTCAAGCGATAACATTTTTTTCATTAATTTTCTCTAGTCATCGTGTTAGGACGACAGTCTATCAGCCCATTAGAGGCTGTATCAGCCTAAGTTGCCAAGAGCCAAATCAATAATTTTTACCGAGTAGGTTCAACCTGAGGGTTTAACTGCCGGTGTCACAACTATTTGCCCGGGATTCAAACCACAAGCTATACAAAATTACTATAGCAGTATAGAATATTATAGATAGTCTGGAAAGGGCCAATCGGCAAGAGGAAGAGAGGACGGCCACTGGCACGCTGGTCAGACGATATAGCAAAACTGGCCGGGGCAAGCTGGATATGGGAGGCCCAAGACAGACAGAAGTGGAGAGATCTGGAAGAGGCCTTTACCTCCTAGGGGTTCTGGTGTGAATCCTGTTAAAACTATACATTTAAGTTTAAATCCTACATAGTTTAAGTTATTTTTATTTGTATATTTCACACAGAAATAAAAGGCTTATTTTATTTTATTATAGAATATTATATGGGCAGACGCACGCGCTACACTAGGAGTAAAACCATAATACTAGAGTAAAACTATTCTATGGGCGCACGACGAGGATGTTCAAGTCTGCTGCGGAGCAGATGGGCTGTAATTAAAAGTAAATCCAAAGACATCAGTTAAAAAATTACAGATTTATGTCCATATGGCGTGGCGTGGCAATAAAATGTACATATGTGTAATGTTTCTTATAATTTTTACATTTTTAACTGACTTAAAAAGGAGGTTATCATATTGGTTCAGGACTCCAATGAAAAGATTCTTTCCAAAAATCGCTCAAAGACGAGTGTTACAATTTCAAAAATAGCACCCTGTACCGCCCTGTAGAAATTGTTGTTACTTTTCCGAACTGTTAAAAATTAGAAATGTTAATGTTAAGGAACATACCTTAAATCTTTCACCATAGTGGGGATAAATGGAACAACATGTTATAAATTAAACAGGTTTAAATATAAATAAAACAACATTTATTTCTCTAACGTTTTATACATTAGAAAGCATGTTGAGCTGTTGGATCAATACTTGGAACAGTGCTTTATGTTAAATAAAGTAAATTAGTTGACAACAAAACTATCATAAAAATTTTCTATAGCTAACCTCACAGCCACCTTACATCTCATACACATTCTGTAAGGCTAGTTCTGGTTTGTCGTAGCCAAGCTCCTCAGGGGTCTCGATTCCCAGCTCTGTGAGTGTAGGCTTGATTTCCTGGATGATGTATGGGTAGATTTCATTAACTTTGGGCCCACACTTGTCCTTGCAAGCTTCAATAAACCTAATAGCAAGGGCATAGTCATTCACCCTTCGGCAAGCGTGGAGGGCTGCCTTGATGATCTTTGGGTCAGGAACCACATCCATACCACAGAGGTCATTCATTCCTTTGCGGACTTCCCAGCCATCAATGTCTTTCCTGTTGAAGAATGCTTCATATCTGGAAAAGGGAAAATGTAGAAATCAATAGAAAGTAAATTTAAAGAATTTAATCTGCCAAGTTTTTAAGGTTCCATGCTCAAACGGTACAAACAGAACCATATTAATATGGCTCTGCTGTCCGTCTGCTTGTCTGTCTGTCACCAGGCAGTATCTCATGAACATGTTAGACAGTTTTTAAATTTTCACAGATGATATATTTCTGTTGCTGCTATAACAATAAATACCAAAAAACAATAAAATAAATATTTACGGGGGCTCCCACAACACAAACTTTATTTTTTGCCCAATATTGATAATGGCAACAGGCAAACACTAGAAATATTCACAGAATTTTTAGTTATATAGGTAGTTACTTATTATTTCTAGCCATCATGTGTCCCCTTTCCCCAGTTATATAGTTACTTTAACAAAATTAAAATGAAATTAATATTTATGGGGGGGGCTTCCATACAAAAGAAAATGGTACAGAACCCTTAAAGTATGAGTCCGACTCACACTTGGGTTTTTTCCTGTTTACTTAAAATATATCTGTTTAATACTTATGCTCAATAATAAGAGGATTTCGTATAGATTTGATTAATTTAGGATATGTAGGCTTTAGGGTGACCATGCTACATTCTTCTCTCTTCTGTGCCCAAGCAGCTGCACAAAACTTAATATTCATCAGTGGAGTGTATAGTAGTTAAACTCATTATGGCAATGGTCTAGATAAGAAGACGAAGGGTGACCATATTTAACATTGTAATCAAAAAGAGCTGTACTTCATCTGCAACCAACTTGCCCACATGATCAACACCTATGACATAATGTCTTGGACTTAAGCAACACTTGATCAAATCCTTATTTATTACTTACTAAACAACATGACCATTGCTTGATATTACAGTAGGAAGGCGATTTATCGGCATTTCTAGTTACATAACGTCAAAAGAGTCTAACCTGCAATCGAATTCTTCATCGGATTCCACTGGGGCTCCATGGGCTAGGCGTTTGGGGATCACGGCACTGACCCTAGCCGATGGAACAAGGGACTTCTTGAAAACGTTTATCAATGTGCCTGAAGCTGACCTCAGCATTTTGGTATTTGTTCAGATTTTCAGGATTTCAGCAAAAGATAACAAATGGCTACTGGAAAAACCATAGACTCAGAAAAAAATCGTTTAGATTGCCAGTATTTGATTTGACAGACAGACAGTGTTGTGAATACTATAATAATTGTTTGAAATCGAATCGAGATATACAAAATTGTTGTGATACTTGAAAACATACGAAACGAAAATTCTTTGAAATTACAATGAAAATTGAACTTAAAGGTAGACAGAGCCTAGTTCTATAAGACCTAAAGGCCAATTTAGCATTTTGTTCCAAAGAGAAGCAGAAGGAATTAAAAAATGAATAAATGAATAAACAGCATTCTGCGTTTTTTTCTTTTCTCCCAAACCAGCACATTAGGTAAATATCCAAATGTAAAGTAGACTAAACGGTAGTGATCAAAGAGTATATAATCACTACGTTTTAAGAGACCGCACTTCATAGACAATAACTGAGCTGACAAAAATTTAAGCTGTCGTAAACTGCCAATATTCCGAACGTATAGCGGATATACCAACGTAAATAAATAACTCCTTTTGACAGGTAGTGATGTACCTTATACGTTCAAATAGTAATCGATATTAGTGCATAACGCGATATCGATAAATCAATACCTGTTGTACACATATATATATATATATATATAATTTATGTACGCTGGTCGCTGTATTATCTATTTATACTCAATAGGAGCAGGCGGGATAATGGATAGGTTAGGAAGGATATTAAACAGAAAAAGAATAAAATCACCTTATTTGTCTTTATTAGCCTGTTGCGCTTTCTTGATTTTATCAGCCATATCGTTTTCACTACTTGAGAAGCTATTGTTGATAATTCTACATGATTTTCTTATAAACAGTTTACTGATAAACATAAACAAAAAATCTTTTACATTTTCCGAATGGGCCGCACATTTATACCATTTCATATCTAATTTGGCACTTAGCTGCAAACAACACCACTGAACAATATTTACATTATGTAAATCTGGGGCGATTTCATTCTCATATATGTGTTTTGCTGTACCCAACATTATGCACAATTCTTTTTTGGGATAAGTTAAAGAGGATTTATCAGGCCACCATTCTTTTAAAGATATATATCTATAGCTCAACTGGTCGGGATCTGTTTCAATCAACGAAGATTCACAACTACTACATTTCATTTTTTTTATTATCTTTGCAGCTAAGTAACCACTGACATATACAGTTGGTTGTTCTTCAAAATTGCTTAAATTATTTTCTAAATATTCAAACTCGGGTTCTTCGGGAATCGACAACACAGGGTAATCATCATGGGATCTAGGCTGCTCCAAAAGGTCTTCCAAAATAGTTTGTCTAGGCTTTAAAATTTCTTTATAAGTGACAAGTACTTTGTTAGCGTCCTCTAAACAATTTGATCCACGGCTGTGTGGTCCGGTCAAACCAGATACAATACTGGACTTCATGGCAGCATTAAAATGGGAGCATGTAGGATTCCTGTTGGTTACACTGTGTTGCCTTATGGTTCCAAATAAATTTTCTAACGCATCTTGGTTAAGTTGCCTTAAGTTTAAATATCTATAATCTGCTTCTTTGCTTAGAAAATTCCAAATATCCTTATATGATTTTAAAGTTATTTTATAGCCTTTAATACAACGAATGTTTTTAAGTTGCAATTTAGAATCTGATTTTATTAATTTAATTGTATCTATATATTTTAAATAATAATTCCATAATTCGATATGTTTTGTTTTATTTGAGACATTTTCCCGAATACCTGGTTTCCTATCATTTTGTGAAGCTGGCCCATTCGTTACATCAAAAAGTTTATCAAGCTGTTCGATTACTTCTGCAGTGTCATATAATTCTTGCGCTCTATCTTGGTTCCATCCTACAGCCATTGTTTTTAGGACAGCTTTCATTGTATTGCTCAAAGCATGAGCAGCATACTTTACCCTCATTTTTATTTTAAAAGTTGGATTCACCACCGTCGGTGTGATTTTGGGAAAATTTAAAAAACTTTGATTCCTACTTTCTGCTTCTATCAAGTGACTCCATTTTGCAGTCTTGCCATTAAACTCCATTATGCCAGCTTGGTAAAAGTTATTTCTTATAGATTTAAATAAATGTGGAACATCAAATATTATATAAACCCTATCATCGTTTACATAAAAATAGTTTTCATCAAATGGCAAGCTGCTGGATCTTTTCAAAAAATTAAGGGCCCCTATATTAGTGGGACCTTGATCACAAACCGTGGCTACTACGGTGAATCCAGCTTCTTTAATTATTTCTATAATTTTTTTAAGTATTACTGTTAATTTGATAGTTTCAATAGTACCCTCAACAAAATAGTGGGCGATAGGCTGTTTGAATTTAATTTTTAATCCTTGCATCATAAATACCAGTGCATGTCCTGCTATTTTATTTTGCCGTCCCATATCCCCATCCCCACCTAAATCCATAAACCCTTCAACTTTGTCATAAGACTCATTATAAATTAATCTTTTTTTTAAAGCCATTTCGTCAAAAAGCAAGACGCAATGATTTTCCTTGCTGTTGAATCTCTCAGCCTTTTTTTTTATTAAATTTATAATTTGTGTGTGCACGCCAGGTTCCATAGGAATGTCTTTCAAAATTCTTTGTAAAGTTCTGGTACTAGGCAAAGGCAACATACTTTGCATGTAACGGTATGCCTTAGGCGATCTTTTAAAAATAGCAAGAGCCGAAATTTTATTTTTTAAATCCCACCTTTTGCCATGAGTCTCTCGATTTTGGTTTTTAATCGCGTTATTAACTATATTTTTTAAGGTTTCCGAGTCTATTTTATCAAGATTTACCGATGTCTTCGATAGTCTTTTTATCGTCACCTTAGACTCTTCTAATCTTTTTACTAAGCTTTTTTCTCTTTTCGTCATGTGATGATCGGCACCTGGAAAATAAGATTAATTATTATTAAAAGTTTGATAAACATACATCCTTATGGTAAGTCGTAGCGTAAGCGAGTATTGAAATGAAAACGGGTGTAATCTGTTATCTCCTCCACATCCCCTTTCTCATATATCCAGTACGAACATCGAGACTGGCCTTGAGTTATAATTGTCCTACTAGGTTTACTTATATAAGAGTATTCATACGTATAATAGTAAGTATATGTATAATAAATCAATAGGTCCATGTACATACATTTAATGTATTCTTTACATTCTTAGTAGCAATGTTCATTTTCAATTAAATTTTCTCTAATTAAAATACGATGTAAACTTTGAACAGAAAAATCTATTATATAAAAATATCTTTCTCGCTCCCACACATGTACACATATTTTATCCATTGCATCTTAACTCCACTACCACTTTCCACCTTTTTCTCTTCCACATCGATTGCTCTTTATGATACTAAACATTTGTTGTCAGTTCCATTCTATCAGACCATTATGGAAAAAATAATAATTGTTATGTACAAAAAGAACAAATATATATTTATTTATTTAAAGTATGTAATATTAATTTCGTAACTATTATGGCCCTATGTATTTGACCTTACTTTTTTTAGCCAGTTTACAAAAATAACCCTTTTTAGGGTTCCGTAACCAAAGGGTAAAACGAGACCCTATTCATATGGCTACGCTGTCCGTCTGTCTGTCTGTCCGTCCGTCTGTCACCAGGCTGTATCTCATGAATCGTGTTAGTAAGACAGTTGAAATTTTCACAGATAATGTATTTCAGTGGCCGCTGTAAAAATAACTACTAAAAACAGAATAAAATAAATATTTAAGGCGGCTCTCAAACAACAAACGTGATTCCTTTGCTCGTTTTTGCACGATATTGATAACGGCAACAGGTAGATGCTTGAAATATTCACAGAATATGTATTTATATATTCACTTTAAAATAAATAAATAAATTAATATAAAACAAACATTTCAACAAACAAAACAAATAGTTCGACTCGTACTTGGCCGGTTTTACTTATTCTGAACTAACTTTTCTACGCGAATATGTCCACGTAATTTATTTGATGTGTCAACCATAACATTGTAACATTTTATCAAATCCATCCAGTACCTTTTGCATGAAGATGTAACGGTAATTTTCATATCTATACAAACTATCATATTTATAATATTAAAAGGATCACTTACCATGTTTGTCACTAACTGATTTTTGCCTCTTATAGCTCTGAACCACAATAACGTCCTTGTTTGTCACCTCATCTGAAATAAAATTTACTTAGTATGAAATCGAAGTTCTGGAAGCAAAAGCAGTGACTTTTTCTTAATTAAGTTTGAATTACACGGGTGTATGTATTTCTTTCTTGGGCTACAATAATCCTGTTCTTAGTATAGTACCTATGTAAATGCGTATGATGATTGTAAAACAAATTTACAATGTTCACTTTCGCTTCCAAACCATTTAATAAACCGGTAATCGAATCTGGGCTTATTAGGATACCGAAGGCAGCCTTATTACTTTCACTACGAAGCAGTTAAAAAATCTAAAAAACCGGCCAAGTGCGAGTCGGACTCGCGCACGAAGGGTTCCGTACCGTTATCTATAAAAACGGCAAGAAAAGCCCCCCTTTAATATTCATTTTGTTTCTTATTTATTTTTAAAGTAAATATATAAATAAATTTCTGTGAACATTTGAAGCATCTAAGTACCTGTAGCTGTTATTAATATCGTTTATTATCCCTAAAAAATTGTGTATCTTATTCGATGTCAACTATAAAAATATATAATAGGTAACGTAGTAAGTTTTTGGGCCGTATCAATTAAGGTCTGTCACTGCTGTCTTGATATGAATGTTCTTAATTATATTAAAAATGGATTTCAAAATGTATTATTATCGCGCGTATGCATGTTTGTTTGTAAATTTATTTATAATCAATAAATATACACGGACAAATCACACAGATTGAGCTAGCCCCAAAGTAAGTTTGAAACTTGTGCTAACTCAACAATACTATATTTTATAACAATAACAAATACATATATAGATAAATATCCAAGACCCAGGCCAATCTGTAAAAGATAATTTTCCATCTTGACCTGACCGGGGATCGAACCCGGGCACTCTCGTGCCGCAGGCTGGCGTGTTAACCACTGCGCCACGGAGCTCACCTTTCATCTTATTACATCGTATCCTCCAATCGGCTGGATGAATTTCGACAGTTATGGTATCGTTAGGTTCGTCTTAAAACAAAAGTGCTCTAGGAAGAGGTTTTTTTTTAAAGATAATGATGGCAGTAGGGTATTTTTATTTTTGAAAAAAGCATTTTTTTTCTGTTGTCATCTGCATATTTTTTTTAGATTTTCTGATTTGCAAAGAAAACTTTTTTGCCCTCGCCGGGAATCGAACCTGATGCCTCTTGTGTAGCAGGCACGCATGTTAACCACAGACTAGCTTTTATCGAGAAATATAAGACATAATTATATACATAAACTTACCACTTTTTCTTTTGAATGTTAAATGCATTGGAGCTGTTGATGTCGATGCTACCGGTAGAAACTCCATTGAACTAGTACTCTCGGCAATTATTGGTAAAGTTTCACCTGAAAAGAAAAAAATCCAATTACTTTTATATATTTTTTCTGTTACTAAATAGCACTTTTAAAATATCCTCAACGTTAACATATACGTAGGTATATTCAGTTATATTTTATTTTATAGAATAATCGAATACTATCTTAGCTCATCAATATTTGCAAGCTTAATTTTTGACTTGAACTGTTACTCCTCGTTTTTTTTTTCAAAAGAGTATTTTTTTTATATATACAGATATAAAAACATACCACTTTTTCTTTTGAATGTTAAATGCACAGGAGCTGTTGATGTCGAAGCTACCGGTACATACTCCATTGAACTAGTACTTTTGGCAAGTATTGATAAAGTTTCATCTGAAAAGAAAAAAAAAACACAATTACTATTCTCTATTTTTTTAAATAATAAAGAGTGTTTTAAATATTCTCAGAGTAAACATATACATAGGTATATTCAGATATATTTTAAAGAATAGTATAATACTATTTAAACTCATCAATATTTTCAAGCTAAATTTTTTACTTGGACTGAACTGTTACTCCTCGATAAATTTTTCAAAAGAGTACTCTTTCTTTTAATTTATATAGGTATATAAACACATACTTACCACTTTTTCTTTTGTATGATAATAAAGGCATAGAAGCTTTTGAAGTCGAAGCTTCCTGCATATACCTCACTGAACTGAAATTCAGTTCGTCAGCATTGATGGGCAGAGTTGCATCTGAAAATAAAATCAGTATTAAATATCTTCCTTTACATGAGTATTTTGTCTCCATTCTCTTTTCTGAGCATATTCCCACTTGCATTTTTTTAAATTGTAGTGCTTTGAGTTGTGCAGTTAATAATAATTTATATGTTACTAGCTAATGCCCGGGTCTCATCCGTTTATGTCGATCCCCCGGGAACATTAGTAATTCCCGGAGTTAAAGGTATGTATCTTCTATGTCCTTCCCCGGACCTCAAGTACCTCCATACCAAATTTCATCCAAATTGGTTCAATGGTTGAAGCGTGAAAAAGTGACCGTCAGACAGAGGTACTTTCGCATTTATAATTATAGTATGGATAATAAAATTAATGTCGTAAAAAACAATTAAAAATCCAATTAGAACTATTTTAACTTTTACGCGGAGGTAGTCGCGGATTGTGCCCGCAACTTCCTTCGCGTAAATGTTGAAAATGCTAGTAATATATACAAATTTACCTTTTTTTACATTTTCCTTGTCGTGTTTTTGAAGTACACTTTTCCTCGATTGCTGTCCTTGCACCTTCGCAGTTGTATTTGTTGTTTCAACAAGAACTCCTGAAAAAAACAATATTACCTATATGTCACAAGTTTTACAATCATGTTAAAGATATTGGCTTAAATGATTAAGCTTTTAAAATTATCACCAACAATGTACTTTTTAACAAAATTCTAACTGTAATTTTGTATAAATATTTTTTTTTTACATTTTTATATTTTTGGAATTTAAGCTGACTAAATTTTACATATCTTTAGTAATTATTGACTGATATGAATATGAAGCTCTATGACTACTTCAGGTATGAGGAGCTCGATGGCCCAGTTGGCGTGCGCATTATAAGCGCTTACGCATGTAAAGCAACTCGGGCGTAGTCCCCACTGGGATGGGTGACCACTAGTGGCACAATAATTTCTCGAGCTTCTCCATGCTTCGGAAGGCACGTTAAGCCGTTGGTGCCGGCTGTCAATACTAGATGGCGGTCTTTGAGCTATGTCAGATTCCTTTAGACAGATTTGACACAAGTGTTGACCTTACACACTCGAAAAACAAAACAAGGTATAAATACTATATAATTCTAAATCTTGAAATATTTAACTCTTTGTTTAATTCTATTACTTACCCTTATTTGGTTCCTCATTTTTTTCATAATAGGACCGTACATGTAATGGAAATTCTGTGAACAGGTCATCAGCCAGCGGTGTAGGTAGCGCTAATGTAGGCACAGCATGTTTCAGCAACCGGTTCCCTTTTTCATTAAAGCAGTCTCGTGAGAAATGTGAGCCACAAATGAACTTCAGTTGATGCAATTTTTCAATTGGTACATTAATTAAATCGTCGTCTCCAGAAGCTTTCACCCAAAGGCGGCACCTGAAGTATACATAAAAATTAGATAGTAACTCATTCATTAAATCCATGACAAAAAGTAATAATTAGTTTTTTACTGATAAAAAAAATATTAACATCAAAAATTATTTATAGTTTACCCAAAGCACAAGACAGTGTGTAGTCTACATTCAGTAAATAACTAATAGAATATGTGATAATTAGATAGTGGCATCAAATATGTATCATCATCATCAGGTCTTTTTAGTCTCCCCTGCAGGAGCATGACTCTCTCTGTACTACCAGAACCATACTTGGCCAGAGCAGACAGATAATATATATATACATACATACATAGTATCACGTCTTTTTCCCTTGCGGGGTAGATAGGCCTAGGTCTATAAGACCTGAAGGCCACATTAGCAAGTTAGTGGGCATTAGGTGGAAAACGGAATCAAAATAGATAGAGATTCCTCAGATTTTACCCAATCCCTTGATCGACTTTTATGATCTGCGCGGGAAGAGAAGCAGCTGGTACATTCTACGTTTTTTCTTTTCTCCCAGACCAGCATGGAAGATAATATATATAATAATAAATATGTGTAATATGTAAAAAATTTCAATCTCGAGTGCACATGTCATTTTTCAAGGAATATTATCTAAGACAACACTACTTAGTTTATGGAATTTTTTTTATATGTGGAAGAAAAACAAAATAATTTAATAATAATTTGTGTTGTTTGTAGTCAATAGCTATACATACTAGTCCCAGCGGGATATAAGATAAGAGTATCACTTTTGTTTCAATAATAAATTGTTAGTTAATAATTGGTAGTTTGAAAGTTTTCTTAATTTTTATTGTACCTTATTAATATAAATTTATTTTGAATTGCATTACCCATTAAAAAACTACACTTTTATATTTATTTACTGCTTTTACATTATTTTCACAGGTCTTAACCTAATACAATAATGTAACTACATGTATATAAATTATTTACTTATCTCTACTTAATGAGAACAAAAATGGCAATTTGTATTCCAAACTGGTTCTTTTATTGGTATAAATAAGACAAAGTAAGTAAAATAACATGGCACTATAATGCGTGGTCTTTACTTGATAATTTTGTAGCGTCGAGTTTGCGAATAATAACACGTGGTGTTTTTATTCGCAAACTAACGTAATGTCCATTAATTAGTAATAAATAGTTATTAAAAAAGAAACTTACCGGTCGGGGTCTAGTGGAAAATTAGACAAAAATGTATGAGAATTGGGAAGTCTCCGTGCACCACAAATGACACACTTTTTGTAACGACGATTCATATAGCTATCCATATTAACAAGTATTAAAATTAAAGAGTCAATATCTCACTTAACTACTAAAAGAGTCACTATCTCAAAAGTTTCACCAAAATAAACAGCACTTTCTTCAAATGTTTTTACCCCAAGCAGAATTCTCGCCGAGAAGGAGGATTGGCCGATCAACTCAACTTACTCAGACAAGATAACTTAAAAGGCAAAAACCAAGTCAGTAGTTAGTTACACAAGAAAAATGACTAACAGCTTCGAAAATCTGCAATCATTTGAATTTGAAAATGAATAGGTTCGCTCCATCTTGTTTTAATGTCAATGTCACTCATTGACATATCTGCCGGTAAGACTCTCAACATAATAATAAAATTGTCGTTATTGTTTGGTTGGCTGACACGCAGTAGGAACCTTGACATATAATGTTCTGAGGAAAATGAACCTTAAGTTAGAGGCATTAAATACAAATTTCTATGAAAGCAATTGTTTTCAAGGTAGTGTCGACCCACTGGTAGTGATTATATCCTCTGAAGTAGATAATAAGTGATAGTCCTTCGAATGTTATTTTTCTTAAGTTTAGCTGGTTTATATCCTCTTTGAAGTAGACAATAAGTGATAGTCTTTCGAATGTTATTTTTTAGCTGGTTCGAATGATTGAATAAAAAAGGATCTTGTGATATAATATTTTATTCATAAAGAATTTAGTCAGTAACAAAAGCAATAATCATTGTCATTTACTAAGATAACAACTGTAAAAATTAAATTAGTTCATAAACCTAATAATACAGAGTCTGCTTTACGTACATAATCAAATACACACATCTTATTTAGGATAAAAATATTGGAACTCATGATTTTACTACAAAAGAGGACCATTTCTCATATTTTCCTTCTCTTCTTTTTCTTATGAGCAGAAATGCTCTCTTGTCCACTGTCCTCCTCACTCGAGCTGTCTGATGAGCTGCTCTCGCTGTCACTGCTAGAGGAGCTGCTGTTTGAAGAACTGTCAGAAGCCACACCAGTGCTTTGACTGAGGTCCATGCCACTGGCTACCTTATACAAGTCTGGATCTTTGGTTTCAAGAACTTTGATCCACTTTTTGGAAAGCTTTGGACGACCGCGCACTGTTTTATGCCAGACCACTGGGAAGTTTGTGCGGCTGCAGAAGTTTTGTGTGACTGCAACAGTGTCGTCCAGGTTGAGAACGACATGCCACCAGCCACCAGGAACAAACACTGTTTCTCCTGGCTTTTGAAGAATTTCAACCTGAAAATAAACATTTTTGTATATCAATATCACTTAAAGTACCAAGCGCAATTCAAAGGGAGGGGAGGGAGGGGGTCACTGGGGACTTGAATACAAGGTAGAAAAAAAAAACTACATAGGTAGTTTAAAATACTCTACATATTTTATTAGTGACCTCCTCCAAAATTTCATACAGAACAAATATTAATAATTAAAAGAGGTTTCTCAGTTGCATGAAAATTTGTCAATGAAAATATGTCTTATAAACAGCGTGTAAAATATTATTCCTGGCATAAAACATATTAAATAAAAAGAAAATTAAACGGTTACTTAAAATCTCAACCAAGACAGTCCTTAAAATATGTAACAGAAAACATACCGGTTTGAATTCTTTTGGCCATGAATCCAATTTCGTTTTAGGATAAATAAGTTTAAACCAAGTGATGGCTTCATCTCTCTGCTTTCCACCCATAGCACCTGTCACTTTGATCAGTTCCCTTGGAGTTTGGGTAGGGAATAGACACCATCTCTTGTGGCCAAACACCAGAGCATTCCAGGCACTGGTCCCCAGAGGGTCTATGTGGATGCCGGTACCGGATCTCTGTGGCCCCATGACAAACCAGCGATAAGGTGGTCTCCTCTCCTCACCACAGTGCTTGAAGAGATCATCCCTAAAATACTTAGGAACCTCATAATCCTCAAGAAGCTTCTTCCTTCTTAAGTGCTCACCAAAACTACTATCAAAAATATAAAGGGGACTATCATCAGTCGTTGTCCTCATGTACTCTATGTAATACTTCATTTTCATCTTAACACTATAACCCTCATTGTCTTCGCCACACTTAAACTTTTGGTTGCGATACTTTTTGGCTAGTCTATCTAAAGTCCACTTGTGGTTGGCCTTCCAGTTGGTCTGCACATTTGTTATTACTACTGGTTTGTATATCTTCTCATACTTTTCTATGAACTCATCTTGGGGTACCTCATTTTCGCTTATTCTGTCTACGTTATCATCACACTTTAGAAATTCTTCAAAGTTGCCAGCATATCCTAATGCTGTCCATTGTAGCTTATCTGCTAATTCTAAAACAAAATATAAGTATTTCAATGTATTTGCTTCTCATGTTCAGGTGCCATAATAAGTTTTACTATGTTATCTTAGTTAATACTAGCCTCCCGCCACCTCTTTGCATGGGTGCAATGTAGATTGTAGATACTAATATGGGGCAGTAAATTATACACTTGGTGACGAGGTCGAAGGTTTCAATGGACGACAAGCTCTCCTGAGAGCCTTCTAGAAGGCAGAGTATTTTCCCAGAATTACAAGATAATAGGATACATAATGCCATAGACTAGTTAAATGTGTTAAAAGGAAATGTATATAACTCGTTTTTAACTGTAAATAGTGCTCGAAAAAAGGGCAAAATAATGCATATGTGTAAGCCGACTTGAGATACAGTTAACTTACCGGGTCGAGCTTTTCTTTTTACTTCCTTGATACGTTTTTTAGCTTTGTGCGATAATTTGTATTCGGTAAGCATTTTATCTAATTATAATAAGTACTTTAAAGCTGTAATCACACAAACTTAAATAAATTTCTAAATGACAACCAGTTTGATAGAAATAATTACTCACTGAACCTACCTAGGCATGGGCAAAATCAATCGTATACATTGGATTGCGATGTTAGATGAATCGATAATCCACTTAGATTAATACGAAAAAGTAAAAAAAAAATCTTCATGTTATTTACTTCATACTTCAGTCATTTTAGTTCATAATATTGACCAATAGTTAATTTTTTTTTAAATTACTTGACTGTAATATCGGTTTTCGGACAATAATAATACGTTATAACGATGAGAGATAGACGCGTTGCGTGATAGATACTACTACTACTACTGCTACTGCTGCTACGGAACGTGCCATTTTTTGCCTGCAGCCGGTGTTCATCAATTTATAAGACTCTATCACGTATTTTTTTCATTTGTAATTTTATTCACCAAATATACATTTTCAAACATTATTTCATTTTAAGTTACAGAATTTGCCAAAGGAAAATGTTGAAAGGTTGCTTGCTTTATAATTTGACAATTAATCTTCGGTTGTGTTTGACAAACACGGCATATATAATTTAATAAATAAAAAGTTATATTGTCTTTTTTTTTTCCAATGCTTTAAATGATTAGGCGGCCTATGCTGTACAAGCCCAAGGTCCTCTCAACTGACGGTCCGGCCCAAGTTATCACGCCAATAATGTTTCATCTAAAACACGAGTGCTTATAAGATAAAAGGCTAAGATCTAAACCATAATTTCTATAGATATTATATCAGTCTCAACTCTCAAACTTTATTTCACCATAAAAATTTGCAATCATCATCATCATTATCATATCAGTCGTAAGAAGCCTTTAATTTCAATATTTTTATTCAATTCAATTTTTAACGTTTTAACGATTTGTTGAGTATATAACAATTTGTTAGTCAACTGAAACACAGTTGACTAACGAATTGTTATTTTCAGGGTTCCGTACATCGGGTTTTTTTTTTTCTTTTGAAGTACGGAACTCTGAAAATAACAATTTATATGCCGCAAATTTTCGAGTTTTATCGACATTCGCAAGGGAATCAAAACCTTCAGGGTACTTTTCATGAACTCAGAATCTTGAAATTTGGTACGAAGCAACGTCATAAAGCACAGCACAGCACAGTTAAAGGAAAAATTTCGAAAAGCACTAATGTTGAATTACTAGAGACTTAGTTACTTAGTTAGTTTTATAATTTCAAACTTATTATATATCATGTACTCTTCGTGCGCGAGTCCGACTCGCACTTGGCTGGTTTTTTACTATACTATAATTTTAGATTAATTAAATATTGACTATTGTTACATCTACCTACTGTTCTAGATTTCATGCTTGTTCATTACGTTATTGACACGGAATTTATTAAGCTTGGCTCGGGAGATGTGACAATAGAATAGAAAATAAGTCCGATAATGTATCATACAAGCATATATGTTTAAATCGATTTTATTTAATCGATACTTTAAATAAATAGCTATGCTCTCTTTCAATGGCCACACGATTAAGGCGGTTTCTTTTCCTGTCAATGATGAAAAAAAAATTGTCTTTGATTCTAGTTCTGTGCATCGTGTGTATATCT
Organism: Elegia similella; assembly: GCA_947532085.1. NCBI lineage: Eukaryota > Metazoa > Arthropoda > Insecta > Lepidoptera > Pyralidae > Elegia > Elegia similella. Next base: position 4,128,370 of record OX383926.1, on the reverse strand, counting down.
ACAAAATCGATGGACTTAATAACTTTTAAATTAATATTATTCAATTTGTGTATCGAATTACATTGAATTTTAAAAGATTCTCGTTATACTTTGCAATTCAACCGTTTTTGGTTATTTCCAACTGTTTACAGCTACGATTAAATACTTATTTCAATCAAAACAGAAAACAAGAGAATAAAATAAATGATTTTAATTCATATTATTCCATCTAGTTACAGGTTTATTAGCTATTATTTTCTGTTTTTTTAATTCGTCTTAGTAAAATGTGAATCGAGATTCGTTACATACAAGAATAAAGCCGTACTAAAATACAAAATTATATACTGGCAACACAACACAAAAATTTTCGACGCAGAGTTCCTGATTATTTTACAATTTCGGGTTTATAACCGAAAATATTTGAAACATTTGTGGTTTTTTCGATTTTTAGTTTAATTATTTCTATGCAATAATCAAATCAATTGCCTAAGTTAGGATTTAGAAAGTAAAGTTATTGATTTGACTGTTGTAGTGAAACAAATTTCAAACGTTCCAGTCTGAAGTGTGTAGCTAGCTCGATATAACTGTCAATCTGGGTGTAGAAATTTATTTTGTAATTTTCACCGGTTCTTATGTGTAATTTCCTAATGTGTTAGACACTTTTTAATATATTGTCCATAGCAAAATAATGTTCTATAGTGTATGTGGTGTATAAACTTGTGCGAAAATGGATGACGGCTCCGTGAAGATCCAGTCTGGAATTAACATCAACATAAAAAGAACAGATGGTGAGTGCGATTGCTCTCGATTTCTTTCCGTTTCGGCTGGGTCTCTGCCTCCAAACTGCATTTATTGCGATCACACCGATTGCTTGCATACACGGCGATGTTCGTTACTTCTATGATTCACATGGAGCTAATCAGCAATGTGATCGTGATTCAACTCGACTTTTACTCTACATATTGACAGATATTGGTCAGTAAATAACTTATTATCCCAGTTTTATGGCACCATATCGAGCAATATTTGTTTATCATATTGTCTGACAATAATTATTATTATTATAATGTTCTACTGTTCTGTTGGTGAAAGTGATTTGCAGCCAGTCTTCAAAATGGGTATTTAGATAGGAATCAGCTGGCATTCTTTGAAAGGTCACAGTTCTTATTGTTAAATTTGTAAATAACTTGTGTGTACAGGAAATAATAACAAATTAAGTGTAACATCTAATATTTCAAATTTTTATTATATTTAAAACATATGAAACAAATATGTACTGATATTTTCAAAGTATGTACAATGGAGTGAAAACAATGATACAATCTATGATACATGGTTGTGTGTGTGTCAGACTTTTAAGTACATTTATAAATTCAGTTGATGTAGTCAAGGAAAGAATGGATAAAAAAAAAGAGTGAATAATATCACAAAAACAAATCATGAATTAGAATAAGAGTGAACAGTATCATAAAACAAATCCTGATTGTTAGGTAATTTTGGCAGTTTTCATCCCCCCCATCTCCCTGCATGGTGAAAAGTGGTAAAATTTTTGCTAGATCTCCGTCCATCCTTTATCTCACGTGAGTTTAGTTGGAAAAGCATTTTTTCTGTACCAATTTAAACCTGCCATACCCTACAGCAACTTATTTAAATTATTTTGCGGTAACTGAGGGTATGTCACTATTTTGTTTCATGGTGACAGTGAGACTTATCAGTCTTACTTTAGTAGTCTTACAAATAGGTTATGTATTTGAGTTTTTGTTGAGACATTTCCTAACGGTAACAAAAGAAATTATCTGCAATCTCTTCAAGAAGGTCAAATCCACTTTATTAATAATTATATTTTTTATCAGTATATGTGCAAAGCTCATGAAATTGTCCCTGTTGGTAACAATCATCATGTTTCTCAAGAATTGTAGCAAAATCATGAAGCGTCCGTGGTCTAGAACAAGAAAACACATAAATAGGAATTTATTTTATTTTATTAAGAAAACCAACAGCATTAAAAACTGACCATAATCTTAATTAAAAATAAAACCATTAATAGGTTTCTCTTTCTATGAGTTACTTTCTTGAATAGTCGACATTTGTCAAGTCAAAACAGTAACAAGTTAATGAAATAAAAGTGCTTTATATTATAGTTACTTTAGCCTGTGGCTGCGCTCGCGTCAATGTCCATCTCTCGGAAATAGTACTTTTTCTGGGGATAAAAGGTAGCCTATGTCCTTCTCCATACTACTTATATGCAAAATTTCATGATGATCAGTTCAGTAGTTACGGCGTGAAAGTGTAACAAACAAACTACTTTCGCATTTATAATATTAGGATTAGTAAGGACCCTCCTGTACCATATATGGTAAGTATCTCTTATGCTGATATATACTGAGAAGATTGTCAGCTAAGCTAATGCTAAGAAAGTAAATATCATAGTGGTAATTTACATCTGGTAGTGAATCCAACTATCATACAAATTGCCGAATTCCGAAGTGCGGGTCGTCTGTCGCGTCATAATTCTGTTAACGACATTATACGTAGAGCGCTTATTTCGGCAAATACTCCGTGCCAATTAGAGCCTCCGGGTCTTTCGCGGACCGATGGGAAGCGTCCCGATGGACTCACATTAATACCATGGCAGAGAGGACGCAGTTTGTTGTGGGATGCAACCTGCGTGAGTACTTACGCGGCGTCCTATCTCAATAGTACAATGCGTGCGTCCGGAGCTGCTGCTCGGGCGGCGGCAGCACAAAAAATCACTAAATATGCTATTCTACCATCTAATTATGATTTTATCCCAGTTGCCGTTGAAACAGCTGGTACTTGGTGTACAGAGGCCAAGCAATTTGTAAAAGAAATTGGACGCCGCTTGAGAGACCGAGGGTTTGACCATCGCTCCGGATGGTACCTGGTCCAAAGGATATCCATTGCTATTCAACGAGGAAACGTGGCTAGTGTGATGGGTACCTTTGAGCCGGGTATGGTCCGGGGTGGTATTTTTGATTGACTATAAAATATTTAGTTTATTTCTTGTTATGTACTTTAAAAAAATTATAATAAAGAATTGCGACATCCAATAATATTAAATTTTGAATAGAAGTGAGGGAAAAGACCGCTGTTTTCTTAGACAAAACTTATTTTGATACAAGCTGCTATTTGGTGATATTTTGTTTAGCATTACATCATGCCCTATTCTAAGAGGCTTAAGCGACTATTATACCATCCTGAATCTAGGATCCGGAATTTAGCATCCGATAAGGACAAGAAATTCAGTCGTCAGAGCTCCTGATTAAACCATCCAGAACGTGTCCTGAACGGAGACTGCGCGTCCTGACAGAGCCATCCGTTGGCCATCCTGAATGCGTGAGAGGGACGCCGCTATACGTGCGACGCGATTGGAGATATTATCGTATCGTTTCTAACGTATAGCGGCGTCCCTCTCATGCGGCGATCCTGAATTCCGGATGGTTTCACTTTACGCTTCCGTTATGCTTCCGATAAGGACGTCGGAAGCCATTCTGTCCTGACAACGGATCGGCGATTAAACTGTCCGTTGACTATCCGTTGACTGAATTCCGGATCCTGAATTCTGGATGGTCTAATTGGCGCTTTAATTTTTCTTCTTAATAATGTGAATCATTTTGCTGCGTGTTAACAAACAACTAATCCAGCAACAACAGTCCAGCTATCATTATTGATGTGTGAACGCAGGCTGCATGGAGAAAAGTGTCACGTTCCGTGTGCAAGCGAGAGCACAGAACAAGCGATAGAGAGGCAAAATTATCCATAAACTGATTATACAGATAAACAATTTTTTTTTATAGGGTTGTGTGACCAAAGGTTAAATAGAACCCTATTACACAGCCTCTGATGTCCATGTATGTCTCCAATGGATGTTCACATAATGTGTGTAGCTTTTTTTATTCTATTGCCGCTATAATAAAAAATTATATGTAATATGGAATTTCGAGTGTTTTTTTTTTTTAATATTGTATATAATATTGTATGGAATCACACACAAAGGGTTCCTTGTGTGTGATTCCGACTCACACTTGGTCAGTTTTATTTATTATCGCACGGGAGAGCCCATGATGTTGATATTCACAGTTCTTTAAAAAATGTATATGTCACTGATATTTTTTCCTGTGCATTCATTTTTGTACCATTAGGCTAGACTACCATGGCAAACTATCTATACAAATTATTCTGTACTTTTTGTGCACCTATGTGTGTGATTGATACTAGTTTTCAACTGACAAAAGTCCCTCAGCTAGGCAGGCCTTTATTGCTGAACTGTCAGATATGTTTATCTAATACCTGAGATCAAAAACAACAAAGCACCCTAATTATATGTAAGGATGATAAAAAGGGATACAAACTCAAATGAAAACAGAAGTCTAATAGTAAAGGTAATAAGAGTACATATGTTACAGATAGATTATACGAGTATAATCAGATGTTACTACTGCTAGGTGGTTTATAAAACAGTAAGGTTTACTGCAAGTCTCTCTTTCATCATCATCATCATCAGGTCTTTTTAGTCTCCACTGCAGGAGCATGACCCTCTCTGTAGACAGCTCCGTGGCGCAGTGGTTAACACGCCAGTCTGCGACACGGAGTGCCCGGGTTCGATCCCCGGCCAGGTCAAGATGGAAAATGATCTTTTTCAGATTGGCCTGGGTCTTGGATCTTTATCTATATATGTATATTTGTTATAAAATATAGTATCGTTGAGTAAGTATCCCATAACACAAGTCTCGAACTTACCATGGGGCTAGCTAAATCTGTGTGATTTGTCCGTATATATTTATTTATTTATTTATCTCTGTACTACTAGAGACATCTTGCCCAGAGCAGACAGAGGATCTGGTCTGGTCAGGTCTGGTCTCTCTTTCATAATAATAAAAAAGGGCTAAAAATGTATCGTACATTGTCATTTGGGATGTTGTAAATATTCTAATGATACTCCATTTTTCCAAATCCATTGAGACATTAGGAGTTATCAGGGTTGAATAAAGGGAGGACAACCTAGCTCCAGGGCCTTGATAAAACGGGGCCCAATATACTTTAATTCAAATGCAGACTAGTAAGTGTAGTAAACAAGTGTTCCTTTGATTTTTTTTTGTGTTTTGCCTCTACCTACAGTATTTTCTTTGCATTTCACCTTACATGTATAAATCTACTTGGTTCCACAATAAGTTATTTACCAAGAAATTGACCATTTAACAGGATAATTTGCCCCTCCTCCACTCCTTTGCCCTGAGACCTCCAAACCTCTAAATCCGGCATTTGAAGTTATGGTGGAATAAAATACTGACATACATATACATACTTGAACTTGAAAAACAATATCCTTCTTTTATGACAAGCCCTCAATAATTATAATTGCAATGCCACAGATCGCAATTGCTGTTTTAATTTGTGTAACCTGCGCCCGACGAGGAAGCCGGCCTTCGCCGCGCGCGCCATATACGGCGCGAGCCGCACGCGCCGCCCGCGACTACTCTCGATTGTTACTCAATTATTCACTTTTAATACTGCGAGCTGGGATAGAACTAGGCTTGCCGTTCGGCCTTTGGGCAGGACCCAATACTGTAAGAAAATATTAAAAGACTGAAAATATTTATATCTTTTTAAATGATGGGTATTAAATTGACAATTTAGATATAAAGTACAAACGAATGTATCCAACTTATGTTCGCCAAGCGTGGCTCAAGTTAGTTACTTTTGGTTGAGTATGTGTAATTGTAAACCGCTGCAACCCAGGGACTGACACTGACACTGTCTAAATCGTCTGCAATAGTCGGACTAAGGCCATTGATGATGAAACCGCATATTCAGAAACCATCTTCTAAAAAGTTCTCAAATCTCGTTCTGTCACTTTCTTTACAATTACCCAGACATTTAGTTTGTAAGTAAGAGTGTTAATGTCATTAGTTAATATTGTTTTTAGTTTTCGGGCGGGGGCTAGTCACTGTCACTTAAGTAGGTATTTGAAACTGTGAGAACTAATAACTGGCTCTATTAGCCTCGTTTTATTTATTAATCGTCCCTGATGTGAACTTGAAGACTTTCAGTTCGGTAGGTTTCTTCTTCCTCGGGTTTCAATATAGTAGCATATTTAATTCTAGAAATGCCTATAATTCCTAGAATACTGATCAAGAAGACGGCATCGTCTGCTGTGTCCGCCGACGCCCACCATTACGAGTAGTGTAACGTCAGCAAACAAAGCCCTTTACAGGCTGGCCCTTGAACGGCGCATCATAACCTTGGCTGTTTATTGCCAGCGCCGGCCACATTGACAGCTTCCTGAAATTCCCTTCCGACTGTGTAGGTACTTGCTACTCGTTTTACATTTTAAAAAGTTGTAAAGTCAGTGTGTGGACGATAATTTTACGTTATAACGGTGGAAAAAAGATATGCGTTGCAAGCTGAACGCTTAGGCCGATCGTGCTTCTCAATAGCTTGTTCCGCGCTCTCGCTTGCACACGGATCGTGACATTTTTCCTGCGTGCATCCGGCGTTCATCGATTTATAAAAATGATGACATTGTCACCACAACCGTGCTGCTTTGGAATCCGCGGTCCGCAGTTTTGACAGCATTCTAGCTGTGATATGATTTGGCAAACATTTTCACAGCCGGCCGACTGGCGGACGCCACCTTGGGTAGCTCCAGAACCGCAGACAAATACCTCCGAAAATGAAGTACAAGTATTTGCCCGCCCCGGTAATCGAACCTCTCGTGTTGCAAGCTGGAGTGTTAACCACTGTGCCTTGGAGGCCGTGAAAAAGGACAATGGATTCTAGTACATTTTCTCTTTAATTATATGAACTCTGAAAAGTAACTTAGAAGACCATTTTATGGCATCCTTGACGATCGACTTGTTGTAAATTTGCTATCACGGGACAGTGTGCAGTGCAGTGGTGCTTGATACTCATAAAAAAAGCACGAGGTGCCCCAAGGCGCGGGACCTGAAACATGTGCTCCCTCCTGTATCAGAGTCAATTCAGACCTGGCTAATGATGATTTCTTCTACTATGATGAGCAGTAGCCTAGCCATATGCCATGAACTTGGCTTATATGCAAATATATCATACTCGATTTTTCAAGGAAAAACAGTAGCGATGCATTGGATTAAGGCCCATGCCGGTTTGGTGGGCAACGAGAGGGCAGACCAGTTAGCAAAAGAGGCAGCTGAAAGCTCCAAGAAAAAGCCGGATTACGACAGGTGTCCAGTTTCATTCGTCAAGTCTCCGGGCGGCTACACTTGACGAATGGAACAAACGCTACACCACTGGGGACACCGCGTCTGGAACGAAGCTGTTCTTCCCGGATGCGTTGTGGCCGCACACAGGATAATAAAGAAAATAGAGCCCGGAAACATACTAAATCAGATTATGACTGGACATGGTGGTTTCTCATATTACCTAAACCGATTCCGTTGCAAAGACAGCCCGGCCTGCACCTGTGACAACGAAAAAGAAGAAACCGTACAACACATTTTATTAGAGTGCCCCACATTTGCAGCCAAACGATATGACTTGGAACAATTACTACAGTTGGAACTAAAAAGCGAAAATATAAGCAAGATAATAAACAGCGGGGATAGACAAGTTTTTCTACAGTACAGTATAAAAATAGCAAACGTCGTAGTAAATAGGAACAAATAAATAGGAACAAAGAAAGACATATATATACAAACATACTATTACTTATATGTAAAATAAATATATAATTTTTTTATTATTAGCATTCGATAGGTAAATTCAAAAATACTGTACAATATCAAACAAACACACATATATATACAAACATATATGTACTCATTTGATAAAACAGAACAGAAATTGATTGTATGGAAACTAAATTGTCTCCGATGATGTTGGAGGTAAAGACGAAATAAAAAAAAAAAAAAAAACGGCTTTTAGCTTCCATGCTGGTCTGGGAGAAAAGAAAAAACGCAGAATGTACCAGCTGCTTCACTTCCCGCGCATATCGTAAAAGCCGATCGAGGGAATGGGCAAAATTCTGAGGAATCATGATAATATGCGATGCGGCTAGCAACTCATCACTATTTTTCTACCGTTTTCTACCCAACACTTACCAACATGCTAAACGTATTATATACCTACATAGTGCCTTATGCCTAAAATACAGCCGGCAGATAAGTTCATAAATGGTAAAACTCGCTCGTTTCGTGTTTTGCGTTCGTGTTCGACTACTTCCTGATGGCGATTGCGGCAGCTTCGCCCACTGACGACCAAGGTTGCGTCATCGATCAGGGCCTCCTTGCGTTCTGACAGTCGGCCCCTACAAAACGCTACTATCGATATTTTATCAGACAACGTTTTGGTGAGATTATTCTCATAATTTTTTGACATAGATGGAAATTAACAAATCTCACATTGCTTCGAATATTTGCGTTTGGCGTTGCATTCTGGACGAAGCATTGGCTTTGGTTCATACATGTGTAAGAGCAGCTTCAATGTAGTCATTGCTTTGAAGAAGCCAATGTACCTATTCGTTTGTTTCGTTGTTTTCTTTTGTTTGTCATCATTTGTCTCCTATCTTATTTGTCTTTTTGTACCTACTATGCACCAGAGAACTTTGCTCTAGTTTGTCTGTGGGTTGATATTCTGAATTTTCTCTGGTTGAATTTCTTGTATTCGAACACCGTCATTTCGTGTACATTCAAACGCTACCAATGCTACCATGCCAGCTCTAGTTCTAATTAAATCGTTGATAAGTTGATCCTACGTCTAATTGGTTTGTTTATATTCGATTGAATACTGCTCTTAAAATCAAATTGTTTATTTAGAATATAGGCCTTAGCAGGCACTTTTTCATGCAAGAATGATGCTCTAACGATGACATCGACTATCTTTACGTCATCTTATCTTGTAATACGTATTTTATCTGCGGCTTTCTTTACTGCTCCCACAGTCGAAGGTGATCGTCGAATACTAAAAATTGATCGGTCGTAACTATATTTAAGCCATTCAACACATCATACAAACCTGAATCGCGTGCCCATTTGCCCAATAATTACAAGCACAGCATAGATCGTGAGTGGTGAGCGGCGCGGTATGATATCGGTACGCGTGGCGATGGTATGACTCACTGCCACCACGCCGCGGGTTCCCTCGTGTGACGCCAGAACCGTCGACATTCTACTGCTCCGTTGCCCGCTCGACTTATCACGTCTTGTGCATTTATGCATGTAGTTTTGTAGATACAGCGTAATAAAACGCTCATTTGATTGGTTTTAGATATAGGAAGGTGTGTATGAATGAAAGTTATATAATGACTAATATACCTACTTAATTAGCATTCTAAACACCATAATTATAGAACGACAATCTTATTTGTCGAGTCTTTAAACAATCGACCATAATTTGAAAAAAATATTAGTGTTCTCCGCTCCTTCTCTATATAAACTACTAACTATTACCCGCGGCTTTCCCCGCGTTATGTCGATCCCTCGGGAACAGTAGAATTTCCCGGAATGATACACTATATCCTTCCCCGGGCCTCTCAAATACTTCCATGCTAAATTTCATCTATATTTCATACAATGGTTTAAGCGTGAAAAGGTTAGGGGGTATTATACCTTCCTAAATATAGGATCCGATGAGAGAGATGCCGCTATACGTGCGATACAATTGGAGCTATCTCGTATCGTGTCTAACGTATAGCGGCGTCCCTCCCATCGGATCCTAAATTCAGGATGGTTTAACAGGCGCCTTACTTTCGTATTTATATTTACTAGCTTTCGCCCGCGGCTCCGCCTCCGTCAAATTCGATCCCTCGGGAACAGTACTTTTTCCCGGGATAAAAGGTAGCCTATGTCCTTCTCTGTATTCCAGAGAACTTGTATGCAAAATTTCATGATGATCGGTTCAGTAGTTAGGGCGTGAAAGCGTAACAAACAAACTCACTTTCGCATTTATAATATTATAAGTAAGGATAAGGATTAGAATGGATAAATGTGCGAAATTTCTTACTCCTCCGTCCGCGCAATTTTCGTAAAACGAGTACAAAGTTTTTGCTTCACTTGTTATTGTATAGATTAGATAGTCGTCTGGATAGTGAAACTGTTTTTCACTATCCAGACGAAATTTTTTTTTTTTTTTTATTAATTCTGATGTTGTTCCCAGCTCACATTTACACACATGATTTACACTTGTATGAATGTACTAAATCATTCTAGAGACACATATTGTGAAGATTACAAACGGAACTTGTTTTGCAAATAACCTCAGCTTGCGTCAGTATGTGGGTGGCGTCCTAGCTTAGCATGATGGCTTGCAACCGTAAACTCTAATGTAGAATCTTAATTTAGTTTAGATATCAGGCCAGCGAAATAGTCAAGAAAAGAAACAAGTCGCACGTATTAGTTCGCTCGAATTATGGTCTATTTATTTATGTATGTTAATTGTTGATGAGTATAAGCCAATTTCCCATGGGGGTAGACGAGCCTATGGCTGCGATTATATATGTAGATTCAATGGTGAAATGAGCCGTCCCATCACTATTTTAATCCCATTTTCCACCTATTCGCTTACCAACGTGCTAAACATATCCTTTGGATCTTAGGGTCTTAAGCTCTATCTACCCTTTTAAGGATGAAGGAGTGGCAATGGCAATACACATATTTACTTATATGGTAAACGATAAAAAAAACTAGTACATTTTATTTCGAAAGATTTCTTTCTAATTAATTAGCACTTAAAATAATTTTAATAATCCTCCAAGTGTTTTAATCTGATATGAGTCTATATGCTCTACAGTTCTACTTATGTGGTCAGAATTGGCTGGAATGTACAAAAAGAAGTGTAAGTTTATCGCGCCCCAGATTCGCCGACATTGACTTTCAACTTGTAATTAATTAATAATGTACGAAATGGTACGAATCTAGACCATTCGTCTTCTTCGGAATGGCCAAACTAAGCCGAGTAAGCGGCTTGGATGGAATCATTTAATTTTTACTGCGTCTAAGGTCATGGACGAAATTGGCCAGATCATGAGATCGCGTGAATTATGAATTACAATGTGAGCCTGCATAATCCTTCTATTTATAACTTTTGTATAAGATCTTTTGTGGCAGTACGAAGGGTTTAGTTATTTGTGCTGTGTCTTATAGGATCATCGCAAGAGAGATATAATACGGTGGCAACTAAAGATTATGTCACATTGTTAAGGATAATAATATTTGTTGTATCCTTTGTATTTATTAATACTAATACTCATACTCATATTTTTATTCACATAAAATGTAAAGCCATTACAAGTAACCTTTCGGTATTTGTAATAAATAAATAATAAAAATATGTCAAGTTTTTTTTAATCAATTAAGTACATTTAATTCAATCCATAGTTAAAAAAATCTTTTCATCAGTTCTAACTACTAAAAGTCACTGTCTTATATATAAATAGGTACACTATAAATTGATATTATGATATTTTTCGATTTGCGATACCCGTCGGGTATCGCAAATCGAAAAAAACAGAACGGCAACCGAGTTGTATGACGTGCAGCTAATTAATAAACGTATTTATTATCAGCGATCGTTAATTATTAGTAATGCCAATGTTTATTAATAAAGTTTACATGTGTTGCCCACTTACGGGCACGATCAACAACAAAAACTTTACTTCGCTTCTTTTTGGTATTTTGAAAACAAAAGAGCCGTCTTATCTCTATGAAAAGTTAAAAGTATCGCAGCGTAATACTAGGATCAATACTCTCTTAATTTGTCCTAAACACAGAACTGCTGCATTTCGTGGCAGCTTTCGTTATGCTGCCACGAAGTGCTGGAACGATCTCCCACCACCGATTAAGTCATCAAGCTCTATTTGTACTTTTAAGAAAAACTATATGAGACATCTTCTGAATACCCAAATAATTAACCAACAGTAGTTCTGTGTTTCTATTTGTCACCTACTTTTTTATGTATTTAAGTATATATTGCTATTTATAAATACTTTTCTTCGAACGAAACTATATAAAAGTATAACCGCAACATAGTAAATACCTATTTTAAGCTACAATACGTCCAGCAGCGTCATTTCTCCTTTTATTTTTATTTTTATGTTTTATTTTTTTACTTTTTACTGCTTAATTTTATTAACAGGTGTCACGGAAGACCAGCGGCGTGATGTTACTCAGGTACATCACCGCCTAATGCTGAGTGACCCCCTTTTGGTGCCTTGTATTGTAAAATATTAGAAATAAGTATTGTCTGTTTAATTTGGTTCCAAATAAATTATTTTTCTTTCTTTCTTTCTTTCTTTCAAAACAACAAAACATTGATTTTAATAAAGTTCCTACATGGCACAGTGGTTAGCTCGCTAATCAAGAAGTCGGATTCGATCCCATCGCTAGCAAATGGCAAACATTTGTTTCACCTTTCAAACTGTAATATTTATTAGAAGTCGTTTATGTCTTAATATTGAGCAAAGGCCTATGGGTCCGTTCAAGTATTAATTAAACAGGATCTCAGCCGCAGATAAAGATGATGGCGTTGCACTGTTTACGATTTATGAATCGCATATTATAATCGTAGTAAGTACTCGTATATACAAATCTATACAATATGTAAAAAAAACCCTGTCCGATCCTTGAAGGGGTGATTCAGTCCAACGATATGAACATCTTTTCCTATTGGACCAATGCTGGGAACATAAAATTTATTTTGACGTTCCCATACAAATTGACCGTGCGCCCGAACGTTTTTATTTGGAAATGTACATTTATTTTAGTTCCCTCCCAGCTTTGATCCCACAGAAAAAGTTGTTCATATCGGCCGGTTGAATCACCCCTTCAAGAACCGGACAAGATTTTCTTTACATTTGTAAATTACTTCTAACATAGCTAACTCACACTACTATTTTACGTTACATTTGAAAATCTTAATGAGTCGCCTGATGTTTGCAGCATCAGTCTGCGTTCAAGCAAAAACGACGAAACCAACTTTCGATTTTCGTTTGATGTCATCGACTGGTCGAGTGGGAGTCTGCAAAAAGTAGTCTACAAACTAATTCGTCCCAGACTCACTTTGTTGAAACACTCTCGTTTCATGTACCTGCCTTCCATCTTTTTGCAAGTTGATGTTGGTACTCGCTTCGTGTTTATTAGAAAGTAATTGTGTATCTAGACTGCTAGAGCTTACAGCCTAAATATTTTCACTTTCTACCGCCGACTAAGAACAGTGTTCGGTAGGTTATTTACAGTGAATAAGATTATGAGTATTATTTATCAAAAGGCTATGGTAGCGGCCAGATCGAAACTTGATGACACTACATAGTCGCTCAAACTTCGTCTTTTCCTCACTTGATATCTGTTTCCCTGTCAAGTGTTTTCTTATTTTCTTTATTAGGGCAAAAGTATAGAGCATGGCCAAGATTTATCAGAAAAAATACACATAAGGACTATTAATACAACACGAAAGGGATAAGCCCGCCATTGTACGTATTTTCTTGTATGTTCCAAGTTGTATGTTGTTTTTATGTACTACTAGTTTTCGCCCGCGGCTCCGCCCGCGTCAATGTTGATTCCTCGGGAATACCTAGTACTTTTCCCCGGGATAAAAGGTAACCTATGTCCTTCTCCGTACTCCAGAGAATTTGTATGCAAAATTTCAAGATGATCGGTTCAGTAGTTACGGCCTGAAAGCGTAACAAACAAACTCACTTTCGCATTTATAATATTAGTAAGGAAGTAAGGATAAAGTATGTAATGTACAAACAACTTGACAAGGAATTTACGTTATTATAAAGACTATTAAACACCCTAAAATAAATGCCTCTCAACCCAAGATAGTTTATATATTCTTTGCCCAAGTCAAAATATTGACGTTACATACACCTGCTTAATAACATATGTAGGTACATAATTTGTTAAAATAGACGCCATACTATTTTGGGCTTATCAATAGCCTCAAAAATCGATAAGTGGAATCCAGGCCGGCCAGGTTGACATAGTGATGAGGCACCACAAAGCTAAACTGGACTAAATTAACTCGTTCCGCTTCCCTTTCGATAATGACGGATATTGACCTGGTTCAAGGCATTATTTGGATTAAGTCAATAGGCATTCAGTGACAAAAGCGATTATAAGCTTTGGTATCTGAAATCCTGATTACGAAAGATAATCTAGTCTATGCGATTGTCATTATGATTTCGTCCAATTGGATATGATGCTTATAAGATCGAAACTAGTCGTCGGCTCAAAATATTTACTAGGATAATAGATTCATCATCATCATCATCTGGTCTTTTTAGTCTCCACTGCAGGAGCATGACCCTGTCTGTTCTGTACTACCGAAGCCATACTTGCCTAGAGCAGACAGAGGATTTGGCTTTCACTCTCCTCGCTGGACAGACAGGGTTGGAGAGGTCTCATTGATGTTTATGAGCTTTGTTTAGCTTTTGTATTCCCTATATAATAGATTATATGCTTTAATTCATTATAGTCCGTTAGAGAGCTGTCCTACACCACGATATTCTTACAGATTTTATAATTTACGGAGCTTTCCAGAAAACCGTCAAAAATGGTGTAGAAAATTTCTTGGAAATTGAACATCTATCTGTTCCTTGTTGCAAGTATTCATTCAAGTTACGATATAACATTTCATATCAGGTGATGACACTGATTGTAAAAATTGACCAACAAGAAAAAAGCGAAAAAGAGAAAAAAGCGTTGTTGTAAAATATAAAATAAACTGGCCAAGTGAGAGTCGGACTCCCACAGTAAGGGTTCCGTACATTATATGTATAATAAGTTTGAAATTATAAAAATATTTTAATTATATGATGTATCTCAAAATTAATGCTTTTCTCGCATTTTTTCCTTTATCTGTCCTATAAGACGTTGCTTCATACCAAATTTCAAGATTCTGAGTTCATGTTCATGGTAAGTACCCTGTAGGTTTTGATTCCCTTGCGAGTGTCGAAAAATTAAAAAAAAATATTTTTAATATGTGATGTAACTAATAATGTATACTTTTCAAAATTTTTTCTATATTTATATATTATATTTTTCCTATACTAGTTACTAGCTGTTACCCGTGACTTTGTCCGCGGCAATATCTGTTATTATTAATTCGGTTTTTTATTAGTATAGAAGAATAATTTTACTCCGTTTTCAAAACATTTTTTATTGATGCTTCGCTCCTATTGGTCGCAGCGTGATGTTTTATAGCTTAAAGCCTTCCTCAATAAATGGACTATCCAACACAAAAATAATTTTCCAATTTGAACCAGTAGTTCCTGAGATTAGCGCGTTCAAACAAACAAACTCTTGAGCTTTATAATATTAGTATAGATAAGACGTTGCTTCATACCAAATTTCAAGATTCTGAGTTCACGGGAAGTACCCTGTAAGTTTTGATTACTTTGCGAATGTCGGAAAAACACGAAAATTTGCGGCATAACCAGCTGTATCTTTCTGCTGTATTTTTTCACAGCTCCAAGGAACAGTAGACCTGAGTATTTGATATGAATTTCAGCTTGATACCTCTGCGCGTTTCTGAGAAAAAGGTCTCGACAGACAGACAGACGGACGACCAAGTGATCCTATAAGGGTTCTGTATTTTCCTTTTGAGGAGCGGAACCCTAATAAAGATGTAATTCTTTCCATAACCATTTACCAAATGATTATAGTGAATTTTATAGAAAAACTCTACAATCATCTCAGTCGACTTTCACCTATTGTGATGCTGAAAAACAGTTCTCTGCATTACATAAAGCGGTTTGCGGTCGCATAGCATTCTACCCCGCGGGCTGCTGGCTGGTGGGACTTGTTGTGAACTCTTCATCATCATCGTCATTTCGTGTAGGTGACACGGTCAATCGACCATGCACACCCTGGTGTCAGAGTTCTTCGGAACCGCCTCTCGGCCTCTGACGTGGTTTCTTTAACGACTACCAGATGGCAGCCGGGACCAACGGCTTAACGTGCCTTCCGAAGCACGGAATTATCTTTATTATCAATCAGATGATTCAAGACTGAAATGTCCTAACCAAACTGGAAACAACTAAACAAAATATGCTTCCCGTGGGAATCGAACCCACGACCCCCGGGTTTACCAGGCAAACGCCTGGTAGATATCAATAGAATCTAGTAAGAACAGTCCGTATTCTACGCATAGCATTCTACACCGTTGGTGGGACTTTGGTTGTGATATATAGTTTACAAAGGGTAGGACCACTCATATAGAAAACACTAGATGCCATAGGCCAGTGAGGCTAGTCCGTGTCCTACGTACAGTAGCAATTTTTTCAATGCTTATAAAAGACGGGGGGGGGGGGGGTTCCGTTTCTGGCTATACGAGTCGACGATCAATATTACACATTACTTACAGCATTCTTCGCTTCGTTCTTCATTGTGAAACATATAAAACGGTTGTTATATTTAGATGGCATTCCCGTTGGCCACTATCGTACGCGATAAAGAACAAATATTTCGCAATTTATCGTATCTATGTCAATAGCGATGACATAATATTTTCCGTATATATTTGTGTTCTCAAAAAAGTAGGTCTACTATAAATAAATAAATATAATACAGACAAATCACACAGATTGAGCTAGGCCCAAAGTAAGTTCGTGACATGTGTTATATACTTAATTCAACGAAAGGGAATTTTCCATATTGACCTGATCGGAGATCTAACCTGGGACCTTCGGTGTGACATCCTGACATGATGACCACTAGGCCACGGAGGTCGTCTGGTAGTTAATCATAAATGATTAAAAAACTTCTTCCAGTGATCTACCGTTTCGTATATAATAAACTGGGTCCTTAGGGTAACTTCGACGCTTATGAAAGGCGATATATATAAGTAAAGATTTTGTGGGTGTTTACGCCTATCCACAATTTATAATAGTTGAGTTATTGCAATCAAAATCTGACACGCAAATTGCACGATTGTCTCGTGGGAGTTTACATGTACGAAATAATAACTGAATGTAAAACAATAGTCAGATTCATCGTTATTCTGTTAAAAAATTTATGGTTTTGAGAAAGTTGAACCTGAACGTTGCAGCCGTGTGGTACTAATATGTGAAACAAATAGACAACAGTCTACAATCTCATCATTTATTTATTAGAATCATATTCCAACCAATACAGAATCGAAATGTCTGTCTAGGGATTTCCAACCATGAAATACACAATCTTATATACAAATGAGCTTGTATTGCGGTTTGCGCACAGAACAATTTCAAAATTACAAAGGGCACAATTTTTTTTCAGGGCACATTTACAGCATATTGGGAACTAATTATTCGTCCTACTCATATTACTCTACGAGGTACTTTCCTGCTGGGGTTACGCACACTCTAAAAAGTTAATGATATAAAATCTATATGGTCTAAAAACATAAGATTGTCAGAGCCTTCAACGCGCCTACGATATTTCTAGCCAATTACCTTGTGTTTATTGACTACAGTACCAAATTACCGGCCGATGAACATGGTACTGAACAGTGAATCTTTGGGACTACTCGTTTTGAGACCAGTATTATTTTTTGTTAATATTATTATTTATTTATGGCTGAAGTATTTGGGTAAGACATTTCAGAGTATTGGCTATACTTACTTTGAATGATATAATAACACTGGTAGCATCCACATTTTATCGTACCTACTACTATCGTGCCTACTCCATTTCCTCTTCTGATGTATTCTTTCTACGTAACAATTTAAGAACAATTAACTGCCATTTTTGATATGTCTTCTACGAAGCTTATGCGCAAGTCACAGTTGCCAGAAAGTAGTAATGAGAACACTTCGAGATCCACCTGATTGAAGTCGGAATTAGTTGCTCTTTGATCAGGCCAAGAAGTCTACAATACTTGACTGATAAGATGATGAAGATCGGCACAAAAATACATAGCGTGTCCTCGAATTCATATATAGACGATTATTTGCCACCTGACAAATCTGTTTGTAAGCTTCCGTAAGACGAGGAGTGGGGATATTAGTATCAAGAATACTACGCGCGTAATCGTATCATGCTAAATGAATACTTAACATACTAACTACTATTTCAACTGCTTCCTTATATTATGAAATTCAAGACTTCAATCATAATGACGTACAGTTCTCCTTTTACTTCCGTTATATTATTTCTTTTTTTCTACTTTAGAACTATTTCGTCTAAAAATAACATGCCTAGAATATCGACGCTAGATTTCAGTTCATCGACACCAGGTTCTCAATTGGCTAAATCCGTTTGCAGGACCAATTATCGTGTTGCAACATTGTCGCCTCTTTAACAGCTCTGAATCACCGTTTGCCGTCTTGTTAGCGAACAGCGACTGATCGAATTTGGGTTTAAGGACGTTACTTCACCGGGAAAATGATGTTATGACGTAGTGTATATATTCTTTGGTTATGACGAAATTAAATGAACATTCGTTATCCGTTAAGGACTTGTGTCTAATATGGCATTGTACCACATTGCCTTCTTGATATTGTTCGTTTCTTTGCCTCGGATGAGATTAATGGCAAGCGACAACGTGATCGACTACGATTTATTTGGAGCTCCGTTCTTCAGAATTTTCCTAAACTGTTGGTTTGCTAGATGGACTTTGCTAAGTTTAGATTCCTTTAAATGGCTTTAAATGACAATGTCATTATCATAAAAACAAATAGTAGTAGAAAACATCAATGCTAGTTGTGGTTTTAAAACACCTCCGTTTTCCGTTTGGCCATAACAACTGCCATTAGGTACCCAGTTACGTGTGAGATGATCTTTACGAGTAGGTATAGTTGTTGACTAGTTTACGCCCACATCTTTACTTGCACGTGACATTCATGTTACCGATTACTTACCTTTTGTTATAAATTCAAGTATTAGTATTTTAAACTTCTTACGGTAGGCATAAAAGTTCCTCTCGCTGTGCCAACTGTTTTATATGAGGAGATGTAAAAATACTAACACATATTTAACAAAGCCCAAGCCTTACTTCCTATCCTGATATGACCTTGTTTCCGAAGTCATAGCTCCTTTATATGTCAAACCAATAATGAACCAATTACTAGCAGAAATTGGGAGCTTTCCGTCTGCCGATTGCTACCTACGCCGAGATGTAATAGATTTCGCTCCAAGATTAGTTCGACTAAGGCTGCCGTCCGTGCAGACACCTTTTTGACTTATTGTTATTCGAGGTATGGACAACATGCACAAGGATATTGTGGTATCAGGAAAAATGAAAAACTGTATGATATCTGTCTGCACTATTGCCCATTTGCTTATGTATGTTTGATTTCACACAATTATCTCGCATCTCTATTTTTTTCAATTTATGTCATGGCTATTTCATAATTATTTATTTCACTTGACATTTATTAGTGGTAAAATGTACCCATAAATTTGTAATACGCAGATAACCTAATGGAAAACCATGTCCTGTCGAATCGAGCATTAAGCCTCGTTAATAAAGTTGCGCGTTTAATTCTTGAGATAGCGGTGTAAACGACTTTGTTACACTCTTGCTAATATCGTCTTTAACAAGGCGATTAATCTAAGCTGTCTTCCAAGTTTTGGATTTCATGTTAGGACGTTTACGCGTTTATGTATTAGTTAGGACTAGGTGGCAGTCTATAATTTAAGTTGACCATAATGTAGTCCATGAAATTTATACATTTTCCATTGCCTTAAATGAGGTACTTCTAATTTTTTCATATGATACGTAGGGATGAAATGATAATGTTTTGTCAAATCAGACCGAATATTTTCGACCTTATCATTATCATCGTTTCGTTGTGTTGTCTCATCTGTTGCAATACCACTTTTTCGTAAGATTTATAGGGGCTAGTGTGGACACATGCAAATAAACATTTCATCGCAGTACGCTTTGTTGCCCGCTTTCGCCAGCTCCTAATCACTGTGCCCTCACCTCTCCGCGAAGGTTTTGCAAGGCTCTTGCCTGTAGGCGGCGCGTGGGTGCCCGAGTGGTTCCGTCTACTGATGTCATCAGCGGGCCCCTGCTGGCCACTTGGTGCAACATGGTGCGATTTCGCGATCTACTGTTATGTTATGCATCGGTCATTGAGAATTCGTCATAGATTGCACTTTGATATTTTATTGCTATGTTTTTCTTCCACTATTTTCGTAAATTTCAAATGGATAGCTGACTTCCGGTTAAGAAAAAGATCCAGAGTGCTATATTCTCCTCACTAGCACAGATACTAGTGGTCATAGTGCTCTATATCGATAACTTTACATGATAACGAACTATATAATTAGAGATCTAGGTTGCGCGGTTGTTTCGGTTGGTTCTAGGAAGGGGTTAATTGGAAATGGCGGTATATCGCATGTAAGATGCAAAATATTAAGCATAGTAATAGTATAACATATATTGGTATCGGCCTCCATATCTTAATTTAATAATAGGCAACAACGATGCCGTCCATGATAATTAACTGCCGCGACGCGAAACAAACAGAATGGCGTCGAAGAAATGCATAGTATCGGTAACGAATCAATGCGTTGTTCTCCGCCGACCGGTTCACAGATTGATTTAGATTAGAGAGGCGAGCCGCCGCCAAGAAAGCGTAAGTAATACAATTACCCGATGAAATAGTTGAAACTTACTGTTTCGTTCCATAATAAAATGATTATGACCCTGAAGTATTGACATTCTTGGCACGGTATTAAAATTACATTAGGAGTTAGGCGTTCTAGTGTTTATTTTTAGATGGGTGGCTAACTGGGTATAGGTTATTTAATGTTCGTATGACTGTTATTCATCCATAGATTTACGAGTGGCATCTTCGTAATATAAAAACCGGCCAAGTGCGAGTTGGACTCGCGCAAGAAGGGTTCCGTACCATTATCCTTACTTATATTATAAATGCGAAAGTGAGTTTGTTTGTTTGTTACGCTTTCACGCCCTAAGTACTGAACCGATCATCATGAAATTTTGCATACAAGTTCTCTGGAGTACGGAGAAGGACATAGTTCTGTTCCCGAGGGATCGACATTGACGCGGGCGGAGCCGCGGGCGAAAGCTAGTCTATAATAAGTTTAAAATTATCAAAAATATTTTTATTATATGATGTAACTACTAAAAAGGTTACTTTTCTCGCAATTTTTCCTTTATCTGTGCAATAAGACGTTGCTTCGTTTGGTACGAATTTCAAGATTCTGAGTTCACGGGAAGTACCCTGTAGGATTTGATTCTCTTGCGAATGTCGAAAATTTGCGGCATAAACGGCTGTATCTTTTGATTGTGTCGGCTTAGAGGTTTGATTTTTTCACAGCTCCAAGGGACAGTAGAACTGAGTATTTTATATGAATTCCAGCTTGATATCTCCACGCGTTCCTTAGAAAAAGGATCTTGACAGACAGACAGACAGACAGACAACAAAGTGATCCTATAAGGGTTCCGTTATTTCCTTTTCAGGTACGGAACCCTAAAAATTACTGAATAGACTTTGCGAATATGTTAAGAAACTCTGAGAACTGCCTGTGTATGAGACGCTTTAATCAGAGAATTTAGGGTAATTCCCACATTACGTTTGTCAAAAGCCCAGGAGTTTGCTTTCTACCCTCAAACTTTGTAAATAATCCTTCCACAAAGGGAGATAAGGATGGTCATTGGTCAAATAGACATTCCTCGTGTCTGATGTTAATGCATATGGTAGCCGGCAGGTATGTGAGTGTGAGTGTTATGCGTGACACCAGTACCTTATTTAGAACCTCTGTATGTACTCCGTGTTTAGAACCAAAAATAGCTCATGATTATTAAATGTATTGTGTTTTACAAATCGATACGACTGTCTGGGCGTAGTTGGTTATATCTGATCTTGATTTGACGTAAGCGGAGTATATAGACTCCTAATCTAATAAATAATGTTATTAGTAGTGGTACATCGCCGCATGATATGTCATGCCATGACATTGAAATTAAATATTTACCTCAGTACTTTATTTTAGTCAAGTTTATTTTAGTAATGTCAAACGTCATGTGTAATGTCAATGTTTAAAACGTCTGATAGATAAGCTGGCTGGAGCTGTTTCTTTGGCTTAACAATTATTAAATTGATCAGGTTGAGGGTGAGAAATGGTTTTAAAGTATATAATAAAGACGATTCCTATTGAAGGCATGCCATTACTTCCATATCATCATCATAATTTTCTCTCATTTTCTATGTTTAACCAGAAATTGAAATTTTGCGAATTGAGTATACTGACCACAAATCGCAAACTGCATTATTCAGCACAAACATTGTATTCAGGTGGCTTTTAAGCGGATTACTAGTAGCTCGGCTAGTTTCCACGCCTGCCTTGTTATGGTATTCATTCAATAGTAAGCTTTTTTGGAATATATCTATTGTTTGTATGTGGAATTGTGGAGCAGGAAGCGCGATTGTAGATTTTTTGTACCTCTCATATATTCCTGCAAATAATGGTTGTGTGAAACGTTTGGTTCAGCCCGAACTCAACCCGTCATAATATAGACGGCAGACTAATGTTTAAACTTGGTTTAAACCATTGGCCTCCTATAACAAATTGACATTGGTATCTGAGTGAAGCTTCAATGTGTTATGTGTTGATTCATTTTGGTCGGATAATGGTTTAAACCAGGTACTAAAATTAGTCCTCGTTTTTTAATAAGACGGAATTAGTTTAACCATTGAGAGTTTGGATTTATATTGCTAAGTGAGTAAATTAAGTAATATAACTATTTGTTGTCCGTTTCCATCTGGGCTTCTTGCTATGTGGCCTTTGGGCTATCTTTCGTTCTGCTGCCAGTAAATGTAACCTAGAGACTTTTTAATGTATCTCTGTAACGTGTAATTAATATTTTAACTGCAATTATTTTATCAGCAGATAGTATCGGCCTTAACAGTATTCCTCAGCAAATATATGTCAGCTAATTCACAATTGGAAGCCATTAGACATTACATTACATACATGACAATTATTGATGTGACCTGCGGTCACGTAATACAGCCATAATACTTTTTTTTGCTGCATTCCAATCATATTGCTAAAATACCTACTTACGATACTTACCGACATTTAACTTTTCGCAAGATATGAAAATATATCTGGAATCCTTGTTTCGCTGGAACACAACCAGTGTTGCAAGAAATAGAAACGTGTCAAATGAATAATTAAATCTATAGTGGTATTGTTTGGGTTCGTATACCAAACAATGCCACTAAGAGGAGTTTATAGGACAATATTAATAAAAGAGAATATATGAATATAAAACATACTTACTTAAACAATTAATATTAACGAACAACGTTTATGTATGAAGGTACAATACATAAAATTTTAACGAGCTCTGTGGCCTAGTGGTCATCATGCCAGGCTGCCAAACTGGACGTCCCGGGTTAGATTTCAAGTTAGGTCAAGATGGTAAATTATCTTTTTTAGATTGGCCTGGCTCTTGGATGTTTATCTATACTTATACTAATAATATTATAAAGAGGAAAGATTTGATCGTTTGTTTGTTTGCATCGGATAGGCTCTGAAACTACTGGACCGATTTACAAAATTCTTTCTACATTAGAATCCTACATTATCCCCGATGAACATAGGCTAGGACCGACCGCTAGTCTAATATATATTTAAATGTTTATAATAGAATCGTTGAGTTAGTATACTATCATCCCAACACAATTCTCGAACTCACTTTGGGGCTAGCTTACTCTGTGTGCTATTATAATATGTATGTATATTACCATATTACGTATATTATCGCCAAATCGTTAAATCTTTTAATTTTTTTATGATTTAGAACTATAGTGTTTGTCGCCTTGCTAATAGGAGTAGAGCATAATAGAAAGCAGAAAGTATTCCTTGATGCTATCGGCGCCGGATGCCTAAAAAGCGCCGTTCTATACAGCCTGAGGCTAGCAAACAGATAATTTAGAATTAATAGTGTTCCTGAACGGTCCACATTATTTATAACTCTATCATACTTATTAATCGTGCTGTCCGTCGTATGGAAAGCTTTACTTTGTCAAACAATCCGCCGGTGTTTATCTCAGTTTTTGCTAATTTTTATTAAAATAATATTGCATATCAAGGGTTTGCAAAAAGTAGGATTTTAAACACGCAAGATATATGAGGTATTAACTTTTTGACTGATTTAGCTATTAGTGCCTAATTTTAATAATTTTCCTGTTACGTGACTGTTGGTTTAAATTACGGCCGATCATGGGTTTGATTGCGTTATTACGGTAATTTTATGTCTACCCTTGTAATGTCACACTTGTTATTAGGGTTCCGTAGTTAAAACAAAAAATATGGGGGTTCAAATCGGTTGTATGTTTTTTTAAATATTTGTTACCTCATAACTCCGTCATATATGGACCGATTTGAAAAATGCTTTTTTATTTGAAAAAATATGCACCCACATTGGTCCCATTTAAATTTCATCAAAATCGGTTCATTAGTTTGTGTGAACTCGGTTTTTTTATATGAAAAATTATTTGTCCTCGTCAATTCCGCTTGTCTAACTGTATGTTCTATCTAGTTTTGCTAGGTACTTTAATTTAAAAAAAAAAAAAAAAACTTAAGTAGTTTGAGTAATGGTTGGTATTGTCGACTTTTAATTGAAAGTCACCCTGTTTTGTTCTTTCTGTATAAGTTTTGTGTGAATACTAAATATGATAAGTACACCAAAATAACTATCTTGGTATTTTTGTACATAGTAACCAGCGTGAGCCCAGGTCCAGTTTTGGGAGACGTTATCCTTGGTACATTTTCCCTGCGCATGGCAACACTGACAATTGGGTATGGCAACCCCGCATTGCGCGGGCGCCGGTCGTCTAGCCGGCTTCAACCGGTTCGCTGCTGAGTCAGAGCGGACTGCCTTGTCGAACGCTGAAAATGTGGCATATAAATAAACACTGGGTTAACTAATGTTATTGCTTTTGAAAACGGTTAGGTTCTGTTTTATAATAAAGTTTCACAAAAATATATTTTAATGCCACTTGGCATTTTGCCATTATTTATAGCTTCATTCAGGAGACATTGATTCAGATAACACGTAGCGTTGAAAAAAAAACAACTAAATAAATTACCCGAGCTTATGACCATTGAATAACAAGTTCATCTTGACGGTTACATAACTACATAGATTTATTTTTAATTAACATTAATAAGTTGTATTTTCATGTGAGAACAGACAGTCGGAAACAAACGCATTTTTTACAGAACGAATGTTGTGAATTTACTTAATTCAGTACACAAAAACCCGCCATTAAAAATTTAATCCATCTATTTGCGCGTTCTATTTTGCTCTTATTAAATTTTCAACGTACTGATGGAAAATATGTCAACAGTTTTCAACTGGGTGAACCATTTGAGAACAAATTTTACAAATTAAAGCATTCCACGCCGCTTTAAGAAAAGTTTCTTTTAAATGCCGCGATATAGGCATACTTACATGAGAAGTGTAAAGTAAGTAAACTGTTTTAGTTGAAAGCTAATGTAAAGTAAAAAAGTAAAGCTATGCTACCGGCAAAACAAATTTCTGTTAGTAGCATGAATGGGCCGGCTCGTTCGGGGAAGTACCACACTCTCACAGAAGATCGACGTTTGAATAGAAGCTTTACCGCTTCAATGCTTCGTTCGGTGAGTGAAAGAGCCGGAGGCCCATCCTTCCCTCATTTTCTCCCCTATGTCCTTCGCCCAACTCCTTGAAAGGCGCGCAACGCTCCTGTCACAGCCTGGTGTTCCAGTTATCCATGGGCAGCTCTAATCGTTTACCATCGGGTGACTCGCTTGCTCGTTTGCCGTTCTATACCATAAAAAAGTAAACTGTTAATCATCATCATCATCATCATCATCAGGTCCTTTTTAGTCTCCACTACAGGAGCACGACCCTCTCTGTACTACTAGCACAACAGAGCAGCCAGAGGATTTGGCCTACACTCTCCACGGCCAGACGGGTTGGAGAGGTCTGAAACTGTTAATGAATGCGAATTTTTAAGCGTGCTCAAAATACATTAAGCAATTAAAAAATAACGCTTGAAATATAAAAATGCATCATCATTAAAAGCTCTACAGCGAAAGTGCATCACAGTAGCCAAAAACTGCCAAGCGGAACAGAGCAGCAGATAATGATGTTTAATAAACACACTACAGTTTGTGGGCCATGGCCGCAGCTCGCAAAATTACTATGCGAGTAACTCATTACTAAAAGAACCTACTTTTACTTCCTCGCTTCGGGTACTCTCGGTCGTCTACAGAATTTGAGGCATTGAGCTGATTGATGGCTTTTTTTGAAGGGAAAAGTTTATTTGTAGTAAAAGCGGCTTCTTTGTTACCTTTGATGAGTTTTGAATGTACGAGGGGAGGCTGATAAGTAATCTACCTAACTATGAAAGAAAATACTTTGATGGCTAGTTTTTTTTTATTTTTCTATATAGTCTCCTGCAAGTGAAATACACTTATGACATTTGCAAATAAGTGACATCATGCCGTTATAATAGTAATTTTTATTTTGCTCGTCAAAATGGTCAGTCACAGCCTCCTTCATTTCTTCGTCCGTCGAAAATCTGCGACCCCTCAATTTTTTCTTTAAATCTTTGAATAAGAAATAGTCACAGGGAGCCAGATCTGGACTATAAGGTGGATGGTTAATTTCTGTGAAGCCGTTTTTGCTCAGGGCTGACCTCGCCGTTAAGGCTGTGTGTACAGGAGCATTGTCTTGTAAAATCAGAACACCTTTGCTGAGTTTGCCTCTCCGCTTTTCTTTGATTTGTTCACGAAGCTGGTCAAGCAAGTTTGCATAATATTCAGCATTCATTGTTGTATTTTTAGGCAAATAATCAATCATCAAAATCCCTTCGACATCCCAAAATACGGTGGCCATTAGTTTTCCAGCCGACGGCCGAACCTTGAACTTCCTTGGCGGCTTTTCTCCTTTAAATTTCCATTGCATTGACTCTTGTTTGCTTTCCGGATCCCACTGGCGAATCCAAGTTTCATCACAGGTCACAATTCGAGAGATAGTCTCTTCTTCTTTACCTTTGACCAGGTCTAGAAATGCCTGACAACATTCTACTCGCCTTTGTTTGTCAAAGGGGGTCAACATTCTAGGGACCCAACGCGCGCTCACCTTGGACATGCCCAAATGTTCGTGAATAATTTCATGAACTCGTTCCTTGCTAATGCCCACATCTCTGGCTATCTCCCACTGCTTGATTCGCCGATCTGCAAGAATCAGGTTCTTCACCTTTTCAACATTATCTGCGGTAACAGCAGAAATTGGCCTTCCACTACGTGGGTCGTCTTCCAGGCTCTCACGGCCATGTTTAAATTGCTTCGACCAAAACTTTATAACGAATTCAGAAGGACTTGAATCACCAAACACCTTTAACATGCGCTCTCTGATCTGCGTAGGCGTATTTCCTTCTTTACTTAGGAATTTAATCACTGCTCGATGCTCAAATTTCATCATTTTGCAATTTTCTTTCGACATGGTGAAATCAAAGCCGCGCCAAAAAAACAAAAGCAAGCGAAAAAAAATAAGCGTCATAATTTTGAAAAAGGAATAAATATAGAATATGATTTTGCAGTGGCCAGTTCGATTTTCAAAACTTTCTTTAACAAAGTAGATTTTATATCAGCCACCCCTCGTATTTATCTACAACTTCGATTGTTACGCCAGACATTCGGTTCTTTTGAGTTCTTCGGTGTTAGTTATAAACACATCATCAATACGTTCCTTTTTCATTGAACTTATGTCACAACAGAACCGTAAAGATAAAAATAAATTAGTGAAAGTAGAACAGCAGGATAAGTATGGCTTGTCTACCCTCCATCATTACACTGAACAGTATAGATCGGTTCAACCAAGAAAGCCAATAATTACCCACTCTAGGGCATAGAAAACCCTGTTCCCTCATTATTTCCTCCGTAAGCGTCGTGATCCTTATCGCGAAAGTTAGTACAGGTATTTGTTCCAAATTGGCCCACACTCTACCGGTGCGAACCTATAGGACTACCATAATTGGTGGTAAACTACGGTTATGGAGAAAGGCATGTATCGACCTCTGGTGCCATTTCACGAATTGACCTTATAAAGCCTGGGGCGCCCATTGTACTAATGTTTGTTGAGGCAGATCTTTGGCATGGCAGATGGAAAATCATGAGCCATCTAGTTTTCTGTCACAATTGTATAATGGATTTTACATATTTTCGGTCATATTCTAACAGAACCAGTAGCTACACTGATAAGCAAAACTGACGTGCATATTTGTAACTTTTCTTGTCTCGTACAAAATCTCTAAAAACTACAGCTATAATATGAACATGACATTACGGAGTTAATTAAAACGGCATTCGAGTTGACTGTGTCGACGGACAGTGATTGATTGATCTTGTTTGATGCAGCTGACTGTTTTCGGTTTCTTGCACCTATCAGAATTCATCTTTTGGAATAAATATTATACAATTTGTAACAATAGGAATATTGAAACGATCAGCCGTCCTACTCGCTCACTGCTGACAACTACGGTGTACAACGTTTTGATTGTCACTTTTTATTTATTTTTTTAGGAATAACAAACAGTTACATAATAAAATCTTAAAGATAAAACAAGGTATACATATATTGCGGCTTTAAAATACATTGCGGCTTTTGTATAATTGACTATTTTTATTTGAGATATATCATTCGTAATGGATGAAATTACCATCCAAACTTTGTACACCATATTGGTCAAAAGTTAGCTTGAAGGGCGGCAGGAAACATGCAGTTATCTAGATATTAGACACGTTTTTGCAAATTGTCATCACGTCAAATGATTTCTCCTACAAATGTACGCTCTTATTATCTAGTCGACCTGTTTGTAGTCAGCTGATGTAAAAAAGCCAACGGTCCGGGACGGGTTTACAGTGATAGCTAGGCAGACTGGAACATACTGTCGATTACGCTGGCGGCGGCAATCAAGTCGTAATCGAACACATGGATGCTCTAATAATAATCGGTCATTAGCATGAGACTTGCACTCCAACGGCCGACAGTGTTTATCTTGAGAAAATTAATACAATCATTTCCTTTTACGTATGATGTTGTTATGAGAACACGCGGAGATTTCTTCTTCTAAATATATATAACTCAAAGGTGACTGACTGATATAGTGATCTATCAACGCACAGCCCAAACCACTGGACGGATCGGGCTGAAATTTGGCATGCAGGTAGATGTTATGACGTAGTCATCCGCTAAGAAAGGATTTTGATCAATTCTACCCCCAAGGGGATAAAATAGGGGATGAAAGTTTGTATGAAACTTTGCATGCATAAACTATACTTCTTAACGCGAGCGAAGCCGCGGGCAAAAGCTAGTTACTGCATAAACTCGCATCTATCATTTTTTTTCTTAATATCTCAGTGATAAATTTATTTTTTGGAGAAAGTATTTTTAATATAGTACAGATTTTGTAAAGGCGGTTAATTCATTCATATTTATATTCACATTAAAACTTGAACATTATCTTTTTAATAAGATATCTGTTACATACTAAGCCACGTTTGTTGTTGAGTATAATTACAAAGAAGATACTACAATGTGTGCCAGACAAGGCAATGGTACATTTATAGTGGCTGTCAGTAATTGCAGAGTTTCATTCTCTCATACTGTAAACTTGACCGTGGGAAATCTGATAGAAGACGCAGTTTCTTTTTACTTTTACCCGGTGTTAATTATGGCTCTGTATGCGATCGAGTCACTTTTTGCTCTGGTCATTACTATAATTGTAGTGTTGTAATTGGCTCTTGTATTTATCGCACTATTGATTCTAAATCTTAGCTAATACGATAATGTATTAAACAGCGTTACTGATAAAGAAATTAAATGCATTCATGTAATTATGAATATGTACATCGGGAGGTGTAAATAAATGTTCATTTAGCATTGCAAATGTCGGAAGAATTAGTTTCTTTCAATTGGCGTTTAAGGAAACATGCTCAATTAACTATGATGTACAAGAAACGCAATCGTTTTATAATTAGCCTAAACTAAAGCAATGCGTTACCGGGTCAATGACACGCACAGTCGGAGAGTCTACGATCAGCTCAGCGCGATCCCTTGCCTAAACGAGTCCCGATATAAAGAGATCAAACGCATTGGTGTCATGGTACCACACTTTGGCACTTGGCCACGTGTCCCGCGCCTTACGTTGCTATCTTGAGATGAGCATGCATCTAAATCTAGATAATATATCCGGATATGTGGATGCTTTGTATTTTCATTGGACGCGTATTTGTATCATCAATAACTTCAAAAACTATTACTAATTGAATTATTTCTTCCAATAAGGCATGTTTTTTATTGACGTTCGAGTATTCACAATTTCAAAATCTTTAATTAGACCAAGAAAAGTAAAGTTGGTTGTCCAGTTTAGTATAAAAGCCAACATCCCACGATTTCTACCTAATCTTAGACTTGTTTGGTCAATTTGCCAGAAGTTAATTAATTAACGCAACATTTATTTGCATGTCAAACATCATTTTTGAAAGTTGTTGTTGAATGTCAATGTCCTATTGATTTGTAGTTAACGTGAAATGATTAACAATCTTATTAATCTAGTTATAGATACAGCTTGACTTCAAAGTAATGATCGATGAAGGTAAAGCAAAGCCAATCATCCCACGAGGTGACAAGAATCCATGACTAGTCATACACCGGTTTCCATCAATTTACTTGAGGCTACTTTATTTATAAGACTGGCGCTATTTCGAATTTGAAAGTTGTTATTGAATCTGAAACCTCGATATCAGCGTCCTACATAACAGTTTTTCATTCGCTCTCTTCGTCGATAAATGCCTATTCTTTTGAAAAGCACTCGTGTCAGCGGATTGTGCTTTTTTCTTGTGTACGCATACAATCTGCGGAACAATTAAAACACTTCCCGCATTCCACGCCACATTTCGCCATCAAGTTTTACTTTTTCAGCATTGCAAAGATCGTCATCATTACTATATTGAATGTAATTTAAATATGACTACATGGTCTCATGGCTATTGTTTGCAAGATTATACAAAGAAATATTCGTTTCGATATATTTTGCACGAAAGAGCGAATGAATGCATCATTGCTCTAATTCAATAACAAATTTTATGATCTCAATTGCTAAGCATTTATTTTTAGTGTTTAATTATTTAAATTAATCGTTTTTTTACTCCATTCCGAAAACCAGTGCTTACTTTGTGCTGTATGATAAATTAGTTTATTGTTGTTGGGTATATTGTGTGTGCGATCGACTCATCGAAGTTCTTGCAAATGATGTTGGCAGTTCGCCTATCGCCTTGCTTGGGCCTGCTAAAACACGTCATGTCACAAATATATTTCCAATAACGGTGCTTTTCGCTAGTTTTATTTCGGCTTTCGGCGTTTCGTTCCACTTTCGGCGGGCCGGAGCACGGAGCGTAACCATGGCGACGGCCGTGTGTTCAATACGTCCTCGCTTTACGACTGGCGAATCTCGATTTTGAGTTAACGGGTGTACGATGGACTATAGCACCGTTTTATGATACGATTAGAACTTTAATATGTAATAAAATCTGCATCAGCTTTTGTGTGATGATTGCTTTAAAGATATTCATAGCTTGCATCATAGATCCATACTTGGTTTTAGTCCTCGATTCTTAAAATTGAATGGTTATGAGTCTCAGCATTTATGTTTAGAAGTGGTTCCTATTCTCAAACGTATTAACAAAGTATGGAGGATTGTAAGAGATACTTACAAATGTATAGGTGCCGTACTTCGTCGACAATCAAATCTTTCTCAAAGTATTATAATTTATAAATCATTGAATTTATTGATTGTATTGATGGCATTTTTATAAGTTATCTAACCGCATATTTTTAAATGTATCTTCGTGCAAAATCAAGATATTCTGTCATGTCTGCGACTGCATTATGCCTGGAATCTGTAACGGTCTTTATGTAAATAATACCTTATCTCGTTGGATTGTTGCCATTTCGAGGATACATTCAGATCGCTCAGCTGTCCAATTGTTATTCATTGTGCATGAGAAAGAATGTTTTATGTCCGTTTGCAATAGAATTTAGTCACTGCTTGCAATTTTTGACCTTATGAGTGTATTGATGTGCTGTTGGCATCGCCTTTCAACACATTACTATTTTTGTTTTGTTTCTTACATACATATATGCTGCCCGCCCCAATATATGCTAAACGTGGCCTTAAGGTATTAACGCTCTAGGCTCTAATTTGTTAAAATGTATATTTGAAAAACCGGCCAAGTGCGAGTCGGACTCGCGTTCGAAGGATTCCGTAGCATTATTTATAATTATGTATATAAGTTTAAAATTGTTAAAAATATATTTATTATATTATGTAACAAAAATATATGCTTTTCGAAATTTGCCTATATTATTATTTGTGCTATATGACGTGTCTTCGTACCAAATTTCAAGATACTGAGTTCACGGGAAGTACCCTGTAGGTTTTGATTCCCTTGCGGAAGTCGAAAATTTGTGGCATAAACGGCTGTAACTTTGATTGCGTGAGCTTAGAAGTTTATTTCACAGCTCCAAGGACAGTAGACCTGAGTATTTGATATGAATTTCAGCATGACAGACAGATAGACGGACAACAAAGTTGTATAAGGGTTCCGTTTTTTTCCTTTTAAGGTACGGAATCCTAAAAATTGGCAATAACGTGCACCGAAATTATATAGTATAGTACACTCCTTCAATATTCAAGTTTAGTTACTTTTGTATAAAATGTAACCTTATAATTATTTTTATTAAACATTGAATACAAGACACCAATACTTTACATGTATATACTATAACATGTAAACACAGTTTGTTTACATGCTTCTGTACTCCCGCGTTTTAATTTTAACCATTAACACTATAGCAACATTCCACGTGTCAAGCAAGACGTTTTTATTTCCCTTATCTTATAAACCTTCAAAATCGTGCAGAATAGCAAGGGAATATAAAGGGACTGTCTGCTGGCTGATCTCCCTGTTAGCGAGACAATAATAAAGGGGAACGCACAGGTCGAGTGCGGAAGGTCGCCGACCTTGCCCTTTGGTTGGATAGTTTGCCGTTTCTATAGATACTGTAATCTATCGTGCTAGACTCCTTCGTTTGATTACTTTTTGGTTATTGAATTCAATATTTGCAAAATTATTTGGTGTAATGACTATTCCAAATTTAAACAAATAAATAAATGTTCTTAAAAGACAACTTGGGGTATTCATGGGACAAGGCACTGCTGTGCGTGGGTTCTATTATATTAATGGTTTAAGATATTTATTCTCATAAAGAAATATTACATTTCACTTAACATGAGAACACACATACTATAAGTTTAAAAACAGTTACGCGTACAATGTTCATAATTAAGCAAAGTATCACACACAATCCACAGATACCTTACAATATTAACAAAAATATGAGTCACTAGCTCCGAGCGTAGATGGCCGTTCGCCGATAACAAGGATTATATTACCTCCCAGTAAAACGAAATGGTTAATAAAATTACACAATACATCGTTCTAAAACCATTTCATCCTAAGTAGCTTAGCAATATTTAGTTTAGCCACAAACCCTGCTTTTGTTACTCGACAGTTACAACAACTCGACAGTTACAGTTTGACTTTAAAACATTTGCTTAGCCATGTCAGACGAGAGTTTAGTAAAACCATTCTATGTATTAACGAGTATTTAGCTTATTTGAATGAAAATGACAATATATTATTTATTAAAATGCTGATCATTTTCCCTTAATATTTCATTGTTATCACTTGCGTCCAAATCATCATTACATAGTATAAAACAAAGTCGCTCCCCGCTGTCTGTCCGTCCCTATGTATGCTTAGATCTTTAAAACTATGCAACGGATTTTGATGCGGTTTTTTGTAATAGATAGAGTGATACAAGAGGAAGGTTTATATGTACATTGCACCCGTGCAAAGCCAGGGTCCGGGTCGCTAGTATAAAATAAATGGGCGAAACCTCGTTTTAGATACATAATAAATAAGTTCCTAAATATTCTACATTTTACTGAATACGTTGTTTGACTTAAATTATTAAATTAGGTAATTTGTTAATGTATGTGAAAAGCGCTTAATATCCTAGTCTGAATGTAAGCTCTCGCGGTCACAATCTCCTATTACTTTATTTTCACTACAGGACTTACCGCAATCTTCCATCCTTACTGTGAACATTACCATTTGACGTAAATACAAATGACCTTTATTTTTTCGAGTACCACAACAAAAAATCCCTTTGTTGTGAAAAAAATAAGCCAGTCAGAAACAGTCAGGGCTCGTTAATTCTGCGCCGCGTTACGCCCTATCCAAAAAAGGGTAGATTAATGTATGAACGCAAACTCCTCCTCATCCTGAAAGCACGAGGATTGCTGCGTTATGATAAGAGTGAACAACGAAGACCGCCTCTTTAAATATCATTATTATCCTAATGGAACTGATTTTTTTCCTAATTATTGTTATTGGTCGGGTCCTTAATATAGGTTCTGAGCTCAAGCCAAAATAAAAAAATTGATAATTTAACGTTTCACCTTCCTTCATATAATGTAACGTTTCACGTTAAAACGTAAACAAAGTGGTTTTTGTATATATGTTAACGTAAATGTATGAAATCCGTCATTGTATATAGTTCCTGGGAATTTTTTTTAATTCCTAAAATTGCCCGGAAATGTGTGAAATAAATTATATTAGAGTAATTTCCTAGGATTTCTATAGATTTCCTAAATAGCACCCGAAAATGTATTTTTGTTAGCAAAAAAATGTATGGTCAGCAAACCTTCTTTTCTGCCTTCAGTCGCTCCGGGTGGTCTTAAAAAAAATAACCTGAAAGTAACTTCTTTTCTGCCCTCAGTAGTTCTGGGTGGTCTTAAAAAAAAAATAACCTGAAAGTAACTTCTTTTCTGCCCTCAGTAGTTCTGGGTGGTCTTAAAAAAAATAACCTGAAAGTAACTTCTTTTCTGCCCTCAGTCGTTCCAGGTGGTTTAATACATTTACTAATACAATATCGGAATTTTATACAATTCCTAGGACATGTTACATTTCCCATGATATGTGTGTTGTGCGATATTTTTTTTTAAAATATACATTTCCTAAATAAGCTAGGAATTCTATTTTCCTAGGAATTGTACACAATTCCTGGTTTCACAGATTTCCTATAACATATATACGAAGTCATATCTGATAAATGACTAAGCGAGTAACGATTCGAGTATCTATTATTATCTATTACAATTATAATCTCGAAAAATTCGCAATCAATGAAAAAACATTAAGTACTTGGTATGCTGCTGCGAGGTTTTTGTGTAAAAGGGTGTATCCTAACTAATATTATAAATGCGAAAGTGAGTTTGTTTGTTTGTTACGCTTTCACGTTGTAACTACTGAACCGATCTTCATGAAATTTTGCATACACGTTATCTAGGATATGGAGAAGGACATAGGGTACATTTTATCCCGGGAAAAAATACCCGAGGGATCGACATTGACGCGGGCGGAGCCGCGGGCGAAAGCTAGTCTTTTATAATTCAACAATTACGTATCAGACTTAAACCTTTGATATGATGGAAGATAATATCGTTGTGCATAACAATTATAATAACTTCATAAACAGCTATTCATTTAATGCAATGAGTTGACTCTAAACAAGTCTCTTTATGTGCACTTGTGTTTGCCATTTGAATACATCCGATTCAGCTGTTCAAATACAGTAAATGCGTTGAATGCTATTCGCTGTTTTTATGCACTGTTCTAGATAACATACAGGATAAAAAAGGCGTAGGTCAGACTAGAAAATTACGTAGAATTAGTAAAATTTGCATATGAAAGTTTGTCGATCTATCGTACTTTTTCGAAGTGAAATGAAGTAGTTAGCGTAGGTAGGCGTAAAAGTAAAGAAAACGATTATTGTCTTATACAATTTACCAACTTTCATAGGTTGCGGTAACCGTTTACCATCAGACATTTTTGTGGTATCAAAAAAATGTTTATCGTTAGTATATAAAATTTGTTTTTATAGAAGT
This sequence comes from Elegia similella, assembly GCA_947532085.1. Lineage (NCBI taxonomy): Eukaryota > Metazoa > Arthropoda > Insecta > Lepidoptera > Pyralidae > Elegia > Elegia similella. The sequence continues at coordinate 4,092,363 of OX383926.1, read as the reverse complement.
AGTTAGATGGGTACAGCCGTAAGTTTTTTGAAAAAATAAATGTCGATTATGATTGCATTTAGTAATACTTGAAAAGTACAACTAAACTTTAAACGTTTATTTAGGTCACGTTTTACTTTTTTTTTACGGCGAGACGATACTTTTTATTTAGCTCATTCACAATTTACTATGAAATTGACAGTACCTGTCAGAAATTACACTAGGGCCTGTGGACTCTAGTACTCTCGTAGAGAGTATAATTTGTCTCGCAGACGGGGCGCACGCAACTGTGTTTAAGTAATGGAAAATATGCTTCCTTAGCGACAATAGAGTAAAAGAAAAAACGTAGTTTCTGGGACTAAAGTTCTTTTTCAAGATAGGTCTTTAATACGTAGATCTATACGTAAAAAGACGTAGATTGACAACGCTGTATGCACGATTATACGTATCTCTCTCATCTAACCATTTTCGCGTTTGTATCCTCAGCTGTGTCGCGTCAGGCCGGGGTCCGCTAATATGACCCATGCTATTGTGCCACACTCAGCTATATCTTATGCTCGTCTTCCCGCTCATATCTTCTTGAAATCTTTGTTTTGTCCATATGATAAAGAATTCAAGTTAAAGGTACATATTTATTATAGGTAGATTATGAAACTTATAAATTGTGATTTCTAAAGACGTTATGACAAAATGACGTAAATTAATTTACTTGCAGCTAAGTTTATTGCCATTGTGCAAGGAACAAAAAATGTTGTTCTAAAGATATCAATTGTCTCATTTCAGGCCGAATCCACTCAGCCATCGTGTCTGGCGTCAACCAGGATACGCGGTCGGTCACAGTGGAATGGTACGAGCGTGGCGAGACCAAGGGCAAGGAGGTGGAGATTGACGCTATTCTGGCGCTCAACCCCGAACTGGCCGTCGGGACCCGCCACCACACGCCGCATCTGCAACCTATGCCCAATAAACTCGCCAGGGTAAGAACTCCTCTACATTCATGCTCTCCTAGTACCTGACTAATGAGATTTCAGGGCCTTGTATTTAAGTGGAACAAAAATTAGCTGAAACTGTTGCAAGATTTGTAAATGAAACTGAACAATTTGCCCTAAAGCTATTTATGACTTCGGTAGAGTCTTGGTGGTTAGGTTTTCATACATTTCATTTGCGACCATTTTCATATTCGATCAATACATATAAATTGCTTGTACCGGTGTTTTCTCTTGAAAGGGTCTGAAGCTTGAAAGTCACTCAGTTTTTGAACCAAATATGCGTTCATTACAAACAGTTTTAGCTAATTTCTAACAATATCCTGTTACAAATCGAGCGAAACAATACAAGGAAACGTATGAATAGAGATCAACGGCCCCACAAACGCCTCCTTGCTTGTAGTAAAACAATTTGCCAATTTAGAGTTCATAATATTACTACTGAGGCCAAGGTGACATGACATAGTGACGCGACACTAATAAGCAGTAACAGTTTCATTCATTCGCTAACTGGACTAATTGCAAGTATAGCGCTATAAATTCATTAAAATACCGTTAATCCAGCTAGACTCCAGGTAGCCTTGCTTAACTCTGATTAATGTATACGGGCTCTTAAATGTGCGCAGTGCAGGCACGCGCCCTGTCGTAATCTCAAAGGTCAGTTCGACCTAATTTCTAAGTGCAAGCTTGCACTAGTTAATTTTAAGGAGGTCGCTGCACCAGAAGACTCATCGCTGCCGGTGAAATAAAGTGAATACAAAAATCTGAGATTTGCTGCACCAGAAGACTCATCGCTGCCGGTGAAATAAAGTGAATACAAAAATCTGAGATTTCTATGTCAACTCTTGGCTTGAAGTTTATCCTGCCTAATATTTGCTAATAATGTAACGAGTATATTTACTGTATTCTAATCTGTGATAAAATTTAATTGAAATTATAGAAATAATCTGCTGGTGTAGCCCCTCTCTAACAGTTTCGGCATTGAATCGATTTCCTATCACTTTTGCGTTATCAAAGCTTATATCGATTAGTGAAGCAGCGGGCCGTACCAAGCCGCGATCACTCTCATTGTTTGGGTCGCGAAGCACGTTGCTAATCGACACCAAGCCACAGTCCTACTGTCATATCCGCGAAACGCGAATGTGTGTTTGGCTCATGACGCCTCATTGTCTCCATAAACAGTTTACAACACAAATGGAGAAGACAATACGAAACTCGATCATTTAGCGATACGAAATGGCGTCTGAGAAGACTGAGTGAAATCAATGAATGAGAGTTATCTAGGTGTCTCAGCTGGCAGGAGATACAAAGGAAAATGTAGAAAATGTTCCCATACATCATCAGTTGGCAGGTGATCATATCGCACGTAGTTCATACAGAATATTGCTTTACATATTTATTTCCGAATTGCACCGTTGTTATGGCAACGCCGTTACGCGCACCGGCTCGTCACACATGCAACTTAGATAGTTTTAGCTCAATAGGTATACATTTCAGTTGACATAATTGATGTTTACCAATACATAGTCGCGTGCTGTGCGGCCGTCTCTATCAAACGATGATTGATGGTCGGCCGACCTTCCAACTTGTATGGGTACGTCTGACGCACGCCGGACACCGGTTCGCATCGATTTTCCACGCTCGCTCGTATTAGCATTCCAGTTTCACTTTCCACTCGAACTAGAACAATAGGGACACTCGTTGATCACCGATATTAGTTTTAAAATGACCGGTTCTGAAGATGAAGCAGCGGATTCAGTAAGTGGTGCACTGTGTTAGGCTGGAGTGATTTTAAAATAATTCACACTGTATCACACTCTTGTTTACCTCTTTTGTAATTTGAGTAATGTGGAAGTTACTGGCTAGTAATTATACTTACTGAAGAACAAATAGATTTTTTTTGTTTTGTATCATTACTGGCCAGTGGTAAAATGTTAAAAAACGAACGAGTGTAAATTATTTTGTTTTCGCTGGCCATTGTTTATGATTGGCACGTGATTGTTTGTCATGGCGGCAAGGACCCCTCGGGCTCGTCGTCGGACGACGGCGGCTTCCTGCAGGGCGAGGGAGAAGGCGCCGGTGACTCCGGGCACACCCTGCCCGTGCGCAACTCTAGATCGGTACAGTCAGCACGTTTCAAGCACTTCCACATGGTTATAGGGTTACCAACTGCAATTTAAAAATTATATTTATAGATTAATTCTATTCATAACAGTAGTATATTATTGGGGCAATAAGCACAGATACATCATTTAATTTTAGAGCTCATTTTCATTCGCTCTAAATGATGGATCTGTGCTTATTTACCCCAATAAAATAGATATGTATAGTGCGGTTTATGTTACTCGCCTCTCTGTTATTGCTTATTGCCCCAATAATATACTACTCATAACGTTTGGTATTTGTGGATCGTGCGTGAACCTGCTTACGCGGCTTTCAAGTAACCAATATATTTGTACCGGTATCATTGAAATGAAATGTTTCAATGGCATATAGGTAAATTATGCATTTTATTCAATATTGTTCAATATCTCACATATCTTCTCAATAAGATCTTAAAGATATTGTTATGTAAAGTCCATTAGATAGAACGGAGATGTTTCAATAGCCAATAGTTTTATTATGCATACGATATTGTTATTGTATCTCAGGTCGCCTCAATAAGCTGTTCTTCTCGCTATGATATTTACATGTACCATCTCATTAGAATCGGAAGGAAACGTTTATATTAAATAATATAGTTTCCTCAGAACACTTGTCTTATTTCTTTTCACAACTGAAAATTAGCGACGTCAGTAATTTACTTACTAAGTTTAGTGCCGTTTCCAAAGCGGAGCATTTTATTGCATCCACAATGACAGCAATTTATTCCATCCACATGCAGTTTTACATTTCTGAGTAGCTGAAGTTTAATTTTATAATAACTGAGTTGGTAACCCTTAACCCGTAAGCGCAGGCGGTAGAGCCCTTGCCGCGATCACCTGGATGTTTCCGACACTTTCGATTCCGTTGCCCACGACTACGGTCTGCACAGGAGCTTCTTATGATTTTATTTGTGGATTGGGATTTTGTTACAATCAACAAAATTTGTTATTTTTGGAGATAATGCTCAATCTTAAACTTTGTTACAAGTGACCATTAGATAGTTTACGGGAGATTGTATTAATGGGCGAAGATGACACATTGCAACTTTATTAATATGTTTTATTGGACGGCCAATAAACTGAGATAAGAAAACAAGACTAAAAGAAATTGGCATAACCGTCTTACACTGTGTTTGGTTTTTTGTCTAGTTTTGTAAGAAGCCGCATGAATGCTCTGACAAAGATTGACTTTCCATCTGTTATCCAATCTAAAGCTAAATGTCGGAACCATCGGCTTAACGTCCCCATTGGTTTATTATCACAAGTTTTAAATAAAGAAATACCAAACACTGAGCCAAATATTTAGCGCGAACATACCGTTTTTCTCACCACGGCCGGTGCAATGTGGTCGAAACGTCTGGAGAAAAACGGTATGTTCGCGCTAGTTCCCGTTAATGCATTTAGTAAATTTGCAGCGCGAAAGTTTAAAAGTATTTACTGAGCCAAATAAATAATAGCCCACGTATCCAAATCGCCATTTTTGGGTAAGTAGTGTAAAAATAAACTACTATTGAGAGTTCGACTGAATGGTCACGGTAACAGTGATTTGCGAGCACAATGCATCAATCTGGCCGCGCACAATCGATCGCTGCATTCCGACAAAAACTCAATCCAATCGGTTTGATTTGTAGTAGTGTGTATAGTTGTAGCACTCTTTTATATTACTCTTTTTGTGCGTTCATGTTTTAGGTTACTTTTTATGTTTAGCTTTGTTTATTTTCAAAATTAGGTTAGCAAGTAGCCCGATAACTGTTACATTTTATTTAGTTGTTGGATTGTCATTAATTGTTTGTAAATCTTTAACACTCTTATTCATAAAAATTAACAAACATTTGTTACCCCTATTTTAGTTAAAATATGTTTTGTCTCGTTCTTTCCATGCCAATCGTTGCAGAGAGGGATAAGGATAAAACATATTTTAACTACAATAGGTTTAAAAACGTTTGCTAATTTTTATGAATAAGAGGGTAAGTACCTACATAGTTTTGTAAATATAATGTATTGTCGATCATATGTGTTACCGATCTACTGCAGAAATACTTCAGTCATATTTTATGTATTCTTGTATATTTTATCTCTTTGATTCTAATCTAGAATTCGTAGATTACACGCGTCTATTGACCAGCCGGCCTTCTCGCTAACTTGCGACAGTTACGATGTACAAGGTTTTGATGGACACTTCAACATTTATTGTATAAATGACTTAAATAAAAATAGACAATCATACGAAAGTCACAATGTATTAATAGAGGTAACAATCAATTCGTTGTACAGTCAGCCACCGAGATATCTGACCCGCCCTCTACCTATATATTGAATTTTCTCTTAAATCTAGTTGTGGTAGAGCCACGCTACCGACAAAAGTAATAGGCTAGTTTCCTAAAAAAATATAATTAGTCCGTCAGTTAGATATTCAAAAAATATTGGGCATGTATTTATCTTTTGTCGATTAAACAAAAAATGATAAAGATATAGCCCTTTGTAGTTCCGTGTGACGTCATAGTTTGCTACAATTTTTAGTAAACTTTGACGTCACGAGCCCCCACTCCTGAACTTTGACGCGCTATAACTTTATTATTTATTGTTTATTTGACAAAAGAAAAAATACGTGTCCAATATTTTTTGATTATCTAACTGACGGACTAATTGTTATGTTTTATTACGACCCAGGAAACTAGCCTATTTTTGCTAGTAGCATGAATGGGCCGGCTCGTCCGAAGAAGTACCACACTCTCACAGAACGACGATCGACGTTTGCGCAGAAGCTTTACCTTATGCTTCGTTTGGTGAGTGAGAGAGCTGGAGGTCCGCCCTTCCCTCATTTCCTCCCTCCGCGTCCTCTCCCCAGCTCCTTTAAAGGCCGGCAACGCTCCTGTTACACCTTGTTGTTGCAGTTGTCCATGAAATGTATATTTAGAAAGTCTTAATTAAAATCTCTCTGAATATACATTTTTGTCTATATTATTTTTAGTTTATTTAAGAGAAAATTCAAGATATAGGTATAGGGCGGGGTCAAGTATCTCGGTGGCTGACTGTACACCCTTGTCGTCAAAATACTTTATTCAAAAAGTATTTTAAGAAGAAGTTCGCCACTTACAATAAAATAGTTATGAACAGTACTGAAAGGACATGTCAAAGCCTTTGGCTTTGATTTATGAGACAAGAATTTGACAGTTGTTGTTGTCAAACATTATCCAAAGCAATATCCAAAGATCCAACAACTCATCAGCTTCTACACATTTCGGTTTTTCCTACATTAGTAAGCATTAAAAAAAGTCTTGCATATCACAAGTGAAAGTTAAATATTTTCGGCTCACAAAAAAATAATATATACAAGGAAATGTAAAAGTGATTAAACATTAACTAGCAAACACAGACAAGGAAAGAAGAATGACCTTTACGAAAGCGCATCGGCCATGAAGTTACTGAGATAGGTACCATCGCATATTTTTCCTGTATGCATCTACTGATAAGTACTGTTTATTTATCTTATTTCATAGTTGCCGCACACGACGTGACAAAATTTTATTATGTGTCACGGTAGGTCGCCAGTATTTGAACGTGATAATTTTATAGCTTGCGTTTTCCGACACTCTGATCCCTTGACCACCAGTGTCTAAAGCGATAGCATTTAGATTTTTTTTATTGTTAGTCACTTGAGTAATGATAAGCATTTAATATGTGAACGATAACGTGCCGATTAACATCTTCAATTTGTATTTTAGTAAATTACGACTTCTCTAAGTTCTGCAATAGACGGGATCAAACACAACGCCCAATAAAACGTTTGTTGCTGAAAAGAATGCTTTGATCAATTACAATTTAAGAATCAATTACACCATTTATAATTAGAAAAGTCATCATCATCATCAGGTCTTTTTAGTCTCCACTACAGGAGCATGACCCTCTCTGTAAATTCCTGCCACACTTGGCCAGAGCAGACAGAGGATTTGGTCTACTCTCCTCGCTGGCCAGACGGGTTGGAAAGGTCGCGATTGATGTTTATGAGCTTTGTTTAGCTTGTATTTCCTAAGTCTCCTCTTACGACCTCCATGGGAAGACGTGTCCTCCATGTGAAGATAGGAGTGGTCCTATTCTACTCTGCTGAAAACCACACGGCATTAGAAAGATAAAAGCTATTAATGTCATAATAAGGAAGGAAATTAATTTTACTCATTACTCACAAACGAAGTCAATTCTATCCTGAAGGATACTCCGAATGGGGTTGAAAGATGTAGGTGAATTTGTATATAATTAACCCCTATGTAACCCCATCGTGTATGATGTTTCTAAATCTCGTTATTTTTTTATTAGCCTGCTGTTTAGTGTCCTACTGCTGGGCAAAGGCATCCCTTTTTTGTTTCCACACTTTACGATGTACATTTTTAAGTATATAAAAATATCCTAGTTAATTTTGTTTCACTGCAATGCCGTCTAGTTTTTGTACCTCAGCCGCAGTCGTTAGCGGCTAAATCGTCTTGAATGAGTGCCCAGCGTCCTGGAAGAGATTACAGCAATTCCGTGAAGCCATTTAGAGGGAACGATAAATTACAGTTAGGCAGTACCTACGTTCAGCTGGTGTTATATCTAGCTAGACGGACACTAAGAGTCCCCGCACATTGCAGACTTTATCGGCTGATAGTTTAGTAGGGCCGTATTCCGTATGAAGATGTCAGCAAGTGCGCACATTACATCGGTAGCACCTTCATACTGATTGAGAGAGATAAAAATTCTGCAGTGTGCGGTGACCCGTAAGATATTCTATAAGGCAGGGTGAGATTCTATAAAAAACTTAGGTCATAAATCTTTTATTTTACGGTTGGTTTGAGATCTTCCCTAATTTTAATACTTACACTTCCATAGTCTTTGTATTTCGGCTGTCCCAGCCAACATCGTACCTTTTTTGGTAGTTGGGGAAAAGCCTATATGTTAATTCAGGGTGTCAGCTAGCTCCATACCAAATTACATCAAAATCTGTCCAGCCGTTGAGTTATAAATGTTGTAACTAACCCGACGTTTTATTTTTATAAGAGATAGAAGCTTATTCATTGTTTTATGGGTAGCCGTCTATATTTTGCTTAGTGTTGGCAAAAACTATTAGTAAAGCTAGAAAAATAATGTTCCTAACTACTAAGTAAAGCTTCAAGTTGTTAATTTAAACTGTAAATAGAGTAATTCATAAAATAGTTAGAAAGGTTATCCAAGGCTTCACAATACAGAATTTTAAATAACATCTTCGTAAGACTTATTCCTTTAAATAATTTTTTTTCAAATTAAGGCAGCGCTAGATCATCAAAGTTCAATTGAATGACGTTGAATAAACTCGAGCGATAAGTCTAGGCCTATTGTAGTCCAGCGTCTAGCTATACTATACTAAAGCTTTATTATGCAAACAATAGCCGGCGTGGAGATAATGGACAAGCGAAGCTCTGTCAATAAAGCTCACACAAAGAAACTTCGTTATATCAGCGTGTTGGCTGACCTCATTTTATTATTTAGACTTAAAATAGCCCAGATATTTTGTAAGGCGTACTCATGGCTCGTTATTTTGTGTCTCTGTGCTGGATCTACCAGGGGTATCAAGCCGGTGCCCATACCCAAAATCACAAAATTATCTAGATCTACACGTCCCGCGCCATTTCAGGGTCTTGCTTCGGGTACAAATTTTCTAGAGCCGAGGCTGTGGTGCCTATTGTGCTTCAACTTTCTTAATACAAAAGTCAATAATTTAAACAATAGCTGAATACTGACTTCTAATTTTGTAAATTCATCATCATCATCAGGCCTTTTTAGTCTCCACTGCCAGGAGCATGACCCTCTCTGTACAACCGGAGCCATACTTGGCCAGAGCAGGCAGAGGATTTGGCCTACACTCTCTTCGCTGGCCAGACAGGTTGGAGAGGTGTCATTGATGTTTATGAGCTTTGTTTAGCTTGTATTTCCTAAGTCGTCCGGAAACCACACGGCTATGTATGTATATTCATGAATAGGCTATGTATGTGTATTTATAATATTATCAGCGTCATAATATTCTTGAAAACGTCACAATTACTGACACAACCAGGAAGCATTAATCAAACCTAGGGATTACTAGTCATGTGTCAGACTTCAATGATGGAGTTATAGACAGCTTTAAGATCTAGAAGGCTAGTACTTACTTTCTGGGCTTCCTTCTTTGTTAGAGTACCCCAAGTATCGTTGATAGGACCTTTACTAATAGTGTAGGTACTTGTTACGAAAATAATATAATAACGGAACTTTAGTAGAATTATTTTTTCAATCTTAATCGCAAGTTAAATCAATAACATTCATATAAAAAACCGGCTTCAAACAAACAACAGAACCTATTTTGATAAAATTTTAATGGGACCAATATGGATGGACCTTTCAAATTAAAACAAACATACTTGGTTCGTAAATGACTGAGTCAAGAGGTAACAAACATTCTAAAAAAGATACAACTGAATTAGAATTGATAACCTCCTCTTTTTTTGAAGTCGGTTAAAAAACGCAATCTAACCGTCGTTTTCCGTAATCCAAGTGCGTCACTGCACGTGATGCAATTTATCCAATGAATAAATCTGCACAATCAACCTAGTTGTCTAAAAGATTAAAATCAGTTCCAGACCCCATTAGCATGGCTAACGAAGGCGAGTGCAACTAGGGCATAACTTGCAATAGGTATAATATAAATACATAATAAGCGATTTTACGTACTTTGTTTACTTCTATATTTGTAAGATTATTATCTTGCTAAACGGACACTAAGATTATCTTACAAATATACGTAAACAAAGTAAATACGGAGAACATTTCAAATCTTTAGCTTTATTTAGGAGACACTATAGAATTGACATTGTTTTATTCACGTTTTATTTGACGTGAATTGTTTTACTTTCATCCTTATCCCTATCCTTACATCCTTACATCCTTATCCAAGTGATTTTAAATAACCATTAAAGGCGTATATTGATTCCCGGAGCTTCCGTTTTTGTAATTTATAAGCTGAATTAAAAGTTGTTTCCTCTTTGAGTGATGGAACATTGTTATTTTAATTTTGGTAACATACAAGTAGGTTTCGATCTTATAATAATAATCTTAGTATCATGTGTAAATCTGCTTTCGAGCCCGACGTTTTATTAATATTTTTATAGCCTTCTATGTGTTTTTCTCCTTGTTTATATGTTTTTATTTTTTTGCTTATAGATGTATTTATAATTCGTAATGACAAACATGTAACTATTAATATTACGTTTGCGAGGACTCATACTATTACATTTAGATGCCGCCAATACAGTGATGTTGTAATAAATAACAAAGATAATATAAGTGACATGAAAAAAACAATTATATTATACTTTAACAATATATGTATATAACAATACACAACAAAACATTGACCCGCATTCGCTATCAAGACCCAATGATATCCAAACATTTTCTAATGCGGGCATTAGGACATGACACTTTTCTACTAAAGCTGTAATTATTTCCGGTGTCCCACTGAATACAGTTGTGTCATCAACTATTCTACTTCTGGAATATTACTCACCTCTATCCAAAATATCTGTGTCTTTCGCACCGCCGGGCTTTTAGGACTTCTGTAAATAGTTCTTTACTTACATCTCCCGCTTTATGTATTATTTGCGTTTCCCGATCAAGTGTTTCGGTGTTATTAATTTGTGTTTTCCGTTTTAGGATATGACTCGGCAATCGATTCCTGTTGCGACGAAGGGTGAGTCAATTTCATTGAATTTCTTATCTTTAACCGTATGTATAACAAGATTCAGTTTTTGTTTATTTAGAATAGATTGTCCTTTTGTTAACCCTATGTTCGCGAACGTCGGATAAATCCGACATACATTTTCATAGAAAATGTATGTCGGATAGGATTTATTCGACGTTCGCGGTCAAAGGGATTCACTAATTAAGGTAGTAGGTAATCAAAATCTGGAGTTGAACAACTCCCCACATTGTTCCAATAATGTACGCGAAAACTAAATAATCTGCCATACCGCATGTGAAAAAGATATCATACTAAACTTAAAAACGTTAATTATAATGATAATGTATGGAAGATGGATGTGTCAACATGTAATAAATGTATTAGCTAGATCTTACTGATGCATCGTGTATTATAGCTCTACCATTGTTTAGATTTCAGTTCGTGATTCAGATTGATGTATACTTATGCATGTGTCATTCATGTTAAATATAAACCACAAGGACTGAATAGCTGAGAACAAAAGTCCAAAGACAGCTCTGGTAGTATCTTTCTTTGTTTCCATTGTGAAAGTTTTATGTTAGAACCTTTTTTCTTTTACCACGCTGAAAGTATGTTTATCATCATCATCAGCTTTATATTACCCACTGCTGGGTATAAGCCTCCTTTTGTCTGCGCCATTCCTCTATATCTCTCTTGTTGGACGTCCTGTAGGTGGGTTGACGAAATAGGCAAATGGCTGGAAAGAACTGGTTTGCGATGGCTGGAGATAGAGAGGAAGGTATGTTATTGTTATTAATGCAAAATTAAAAGTCCCATTTAATCTTAATAACTTAATTTTAAATCTAAAATATGGTACATATAAATATCCACTTAAGCGGCCAAATATATGCTATATACGAGGTCTTTTTTGGCCCTAAAATGTTTTATGGGCCTAAGCTCTATCAACCCCGAAAGGGACAAAGACGTGATAGTATGCATATTGCATGATCTATTTGCGATGGAATTCCAATTTATAAATAACGATATGATATGTATCGGAATGTGCTGAATAGATAAAAGTGCCTTTGTTGCGGCGGCTGAGGAGCTCGATTACCCAGTTGGCGTGCGCATTTTAAGCGCTTACGCATGTAAAGCAACCCCGGGCGGGGTCCCCATTGGGATAGGTCACCAAAAGTGGCACAAAAATTTTCGAGCTCTTCCGTGATTCGGAAGGCGCGTTAAGCCGTTGGTTTTTCAGCACTAGATGGAGGTCGTTAAGCTACGTTAGATGCATGGCAGCTTGAAAATCTGACACCAGTGTTGGCCGGGTGCGTATTGTTTGATATAATAACAAATTCTATATTTTCATTTCAATAAAGTTCAAAAGATATAATGTTTACTTGACATAATCATTACCGATTATATTCTTAAAAGCTATAATATACATAAAATTTTCAAATTGAAAAGCATAAACCCATTATTTATAACGTTTATGAAGACTAAATATCACCTGTTATACAACTTGTGCAGTATACATGCCAAAATGTATACCATTTAAAAAGTATACTATTTAAAATAAATATCAATCAAAATGTATAGAAATCAAAATGTATACGTATTAAAAATATACAACTGAGAAAATATACCAGCTAATTAGTATAGACCCATGTCTATTTTGCGAATTTGAATAATTTCAGTAATATTTACAAAATAATTCGCGCAAGCTCATAAGCTCATAACTTCGGGTAAGTAATATAACATATAAACACAAAAAATATATAATTTAAGATAAATATCAACGAAATATATAATTTTGGTTAGTATAATTATCAAGTAAGATAAAAATCTAAAGAAATAAGTTTAAAAAAACTAAAATCTTTAATTATAACAATCATTCAACATATTAATCCTTTATTATACCGTTTTATTATTATAAACTTTAAAACATCGATTAGTTGTTATGTATAATAAACTTTATATATACATATTAGTACGGATAATAATCATTGGTTATAGGAATTAATTGGTAGAAGATTCTCAATATATACCTAATATTTAATTTAAAAAAACCTAGCATCTCAATCAATTTTATTTTACGAGTTTCTTGCATATCTCCAAAGTTCTTCATTATATCTTCACCAAATTAAAATGGGACCAACTTGGTAGTAAAGGCTTTTAAATAAAAAAGAAATATCAAAATCGGTTTACAATTGGCGAAGATATCGTGTAACAAACATACATAAAAAAATACAGTCGAATTGATAACTCCTCCCTATTTTGAAGCCGGTTAATAAATTATCTTATTTCTTTTTCTATTACGAAAATCTGAATATTACGAGTGAGTGTGAAGTGCTCTTACAGTTATAGTCTCTAATATAAGTCAGGGCTTGGTAACGATACCAATTCACATTAAAAATACCGTTAAATAACGTTATTTTCGTTTCGATACCTTTGATATCGTTAAAATGTTTAACGTTAATTAGGTAACGGAACAGTATTAGAACGTTACTTTTTAACAGTAATTTACCGTTAAAAAGTATTTTATCGATATTATAACGTTACTTTTTAAGTAACGGAACTGCATTATAACGTTACCAGGTAACAATTCTATTTAACGATACTTTTATGATACCTCTCCGACGTTGCCGCTCCGTACAAGTTTCTCGACTCGACGACTGACGCGCCGCGCGATTCTCGAGGTGCGGGGGGGCCGGGAATCGGTAAGAACGGCAACAATGCGCGCACATCGTCTTACCATCCCACGCGTCACGGGTAACTTAGATCGAAACGCGAGAGTAGTACATCTGTGAGGCCATTTGTAGCAGATAGCGCTTAGTAGCCGGACACGAAATTATTTTGATTAGGGTTGAGACGACTCTGTAGCAGTATGGGGCGAAGATGAAAGAACGCGGTATACCGTTTTTCATTACAAATGAAGAAAATAGGTCTTCCACATGCAATCTATGTGGTTAAATATTGAATTTAACCACATAGATTGCATAGCAGGTTAATGCTTGGTTAAAGCTTTTTACACTTATAGGTGGACATATGATTTAACGATTATTTATAATACAAATTCGTTTTACATGGATTTCATTTTTCTAGAAACACCAATTAGTGTTCTGGTATAATGTGAGAGCAACGAGTACGTACATATTTTGTTTGCATTTTTAAGACGCACGCTTTGTGATCTATTATAAATAAATAGCTGTCTGAATTTCCATGATCATATGAATACGTGTATGGCAGCTTCTAAAGCCCTTGGTTTTATACTGAGAGTGTCTTCTGTCAGAAGTTTTGCGCGTATTCAGTGCGGACGGCAGGAGGAATGCCTCCTGCCGTCCGCACTGAATACGCGCAAAATGCCCCAACGCCGAAAGACCTGAGACTGCTCAGTGACAAGCTCGTCAATAACAATGACATTGATGTATTTTATGACTCGTTTAATGTATTTCTAAACAAGACAGTTGATTATAAGAATTCTATATAATGTATTACTCAAGGACGTTCTAGGAAAAAACACTTACTATATAGATGGTTTACTTGACATTGACATAAAACAGCTAAAATAGGTATAGATATCATTTTGACATTTGTTTATAATTGTAATTTTTGTTTTAGTAATATTTTCCTTTTGCTTTGTAATAATTTTATATAAACCTAGCATTGTGACTGACTAGGTAGCATGCAGATGATGTGATTCCTATAATAATAAACAAATAAAAAAATGTTTGTTAACTAACATTAGAAATTAAAGAATTACTTACTACTAATAAAATGGCACTGCCTGTTAAAATCAATGATATGTATTCTTACCCCTCGTTCACAAGCACCTACGCGAGGAAGGCGCACGCGTTACGGCTCGTTCAAGAGTACGCGCGGCAGGCGCACGCGTCAGAGGCAGGCACCTGCGTTTTCGCACAAAGTCATACAAATGGTAGAAGATGTTCACGAAAAAAAATATAGAGCGGCACGGATGCGCACAAACACAGCGCGGCAGCTTTGAACCGAAATAGAAAGAGACGACATGCTGTGCCAGACCTTATGTTAGAACAAAAGCGGTAGTGAGTCAGTGGCAGTGGACGTATTTAGGAGAATAATTCTAGGTATAAAATGATTCTGTTTTCTGATGTAGGTACGGTACTTGATATTTGAGATTTTGCTAGTTTTCAACCGACTTAAAAAAAAAAGAAGTTTATCAATTCGATTGTTTTTTTTTTTAAATATTTGTTACCTACCTTAGAACTCCGTCACTTATGAACCGATTTTAATTTTTTTTTTGTTTTAATTGGGTATGCTTTAATGTTGGTTCCATTTAAATTTCATCATAATCGGTTCAGTTATTTGATTAAAGTCGACTTTTGTTACCTATATGAAAAATTATCTATTTTTACACTACCTCCAAAAAAAGGAGTGTGGACAGTTTCTAAACCGTCCACACTCCTTTTTGACCGACATTCATGTCGACTTTTCACGACAAGTCGCGTCCGCCGTCTTGGATTCCAAAATTTACGTCATTTTTGACCCCAAAAACTCAGAAAGCGCCACCCATATAAATTTTTCATGAAACGTCGTATCCGCGCTCTTGGATTCCAAAACTGACGTCATTTTCGAGGTAGACTGTCGAATTTTCATGAAAATTGGCGTCTTGGATTCCAAAACTGAACTCATTTTCGAGAATTACACCCCAAAAAACCTAAAAAACGACATTCATGTCGACTTTTCATGACAAGTCGCGTCCGCCGTCTTGGATTCCAAAATTTACGTCATTTTTGACCCAAAAACTCAGAAAGCGCCACCCATATAAATTTTTCATGAAACGTCGTATCCGCGCTCTTGGATTCCAAAACTGACGTCATTTTCGAGGTCTACCTCGAAAATGACGTCAGTTTTGGAATATATAAATTTATCATATAAATTTTTCATGAAACGTCGTATCCGCGCTCTTGGATTCCAAAACTGACGTCATTTTCGAGGTCTACCTCGAAAATGACGTCAGTCGTCAAAATTCGACATGGGTGTAATTTTCTGGGGTGTAGATTTCGAAAATGACGTCAGTTTTGAAATCTAAGATAATGGACACGACTTGACGTAAAAAATTTACATGGGTGTCATTTTCTGAGTTTTTTTGGGTCAGTGACAGTGTAAATGACGTCAGTTTTGGAATCCAAGATGGTGGACGCGAGTTTTTATGAAAAAGTTACATGGGAGCCGCTTTCTGGGATATTTGGGGCGAGGATCACAAAAATGACGTCAGTTTTGGTAAAGGTGAAGTTTTTGGGAGATTTTTGTTTTTGTGTTGATGGTGTCGTTTTTTTAGTTTTTTTGGATGAAGATCTCAAAAATGACGTCAGTTTGGGAATCCAAGATCCTAGAAAACGATACTGGGGGCTTGGACTGTATTATAAAACAAATTAGCGTGCGTTAAGAGGCAGATTAAATTGAAAGCAGCTTACCTTGCTGGACTACGGGGTGTCTCGCAGTTGGCGGTGTTATGTAAGTGAGTAAGTAAGACTTTATTGTACACCAAATAAATAAAAGTTTACAAAACATTACTTTTACAATGTATGTGTTATGGTACCTGGGGTAGCTTCCTACTCCTGAAGGATTGTTCGAACTCACCAAAGGGATCGGTTACTCCCTGTACCAACCGGAACGCGGCAACGCAAAGCTCCTTATATTCAATTAGCCTCGAAGTTATGTGCACATGCGGTTTTAAACTTGATATTTAAAACATGTGCACATGCGGTTGAAACTCGAATTAAAACTGACATCATTTTCGAGATCTACACTCCAAAAAACCTAGAAAATTACACCCATGTCGATTTTTGATGAAAACTCGCGTCAGCCATCTTTGATTCCAAAGCAGACGTCATTTTTGAGATCCTCACCTTATAAAACCCAGAAAGCGACACATATGTAAATTTTTAATAGTAACTTGCTTCCGCCATCTTGGTCCCAATACTGACATCATTTTCGCGATCTATTCCCCAAAAATCCTTGACAACGCTACCCATGTCGATTTTTCATAACAAGTCACGTCCGCCATTTTGGATTCTAAAACTGGCGTCATTTTCGAGATCTAGACCCCAAAAATGCTAGAAAACGACACCCATGTCGATTTTCATGAAAACTCGCGTCCGCCATTTAGGAATTCGTAACTGACGTCATTTTCGAGGTCTACACCCTGAATAACCTAGAAAACAACGCCCATGTCGAATTTTTATTATAAGTCGCGATCGCCATCTTAGATATTTTGGAATCCATGATGGCGGACGTGTGCTCGTGTGCGACGCGCAGATTCTATAACTGATGTCATTTTAGATATCTAGACCCCAAAATACCTAGAAAACGACACCCATGTCAATTTTTAGTGACAAGTCGCGTCTGCAATCTTGAATTCCAAAACTGACATCATTTTCAACAGCCCTAAATTCCCTACGTAAAAGCTATCAACAATATTTGAATAAATATTCAGTCAGTTCGTCTTAGACCAAACTATAATTTATCTTTATGTCTTCAGAAATTGGGTTGGCCGGTTTGGTTTTTCATATAATATACGTTTAATAAAACATATTTTTTGACATAAATAAATTATAAGAATAGAATTTTAAAAATCAGTCCACTAAGAAACCGGAGAACGTTCACAAAAAAAACATTCATACTGTCGAACATGGAACATTTTCCATTTTTGAAATCGGTCAATAAGCACGTATCGTTATAATGGCATCCTTCAAAACACGTTTGAAACAATAAGTTATTGTATTATCCAAAAAATTACTGTATTCTTTTTGATCTAAATACGTCCACTTTTATTGCCGCCCGAGCGCACCGCCTGGCGCGGGCGCTTACCTCTGCCGCGTGCGCCTGCCTCTGAAGCCCGTTACAGCCGCGCAACGCGCGTACTCGTGGCATTGCGGGATAGTTTTTTTAGCCTATCACTATGGCAAACAGGCGTGACTTTATATGTATGTATGTATTTTGGGTTTTGATTTGCGTTTCATGTGTGTAAGTGGAAACCATTGGTGTCAAAATATTTCAAGCTGCCTGAAGATATATGACATAGGTGGTTTAACGACCACCATCTAGCGACCACCGGCTTAACGTGCCTTCCAAAGCACGAACGAGCTTGAGAAATTTTTGTCCACTTGTGTTCACCCATCCTAGTGGAGATTTGTTTACATGTGTAAGCGCTTACTAAGTTACTACCAGTTTGCCTCAAGTTGGCCGTTACCTCCTGCCCCGCTACCCCTTACTTATTTATTAGGTACTTACTACTTTTATTTTATATAATAAATAAAAAAAATATGAGACAACAGGATATCGTGTTAAATTTTGATAAACAATGTCAAACAATGCACTAAGTAAAGCCCCCCCGAAATCTGTATGGGAAAAGTATCGACTCGTTCAACCTTAGCGCCAAACTCCATAAGGTTAATTTACCAGTGGAACGCCACATAATTCTAATACTTAACAATGTAACATTTAAAAACTCACCCAGTGCCGGCGTCAGCATTATTGGCACCCTGGGCGATAGTACTACGAGCGTCCCCTGTTATTGGGGAGAGGGGGGTGCAATGGAATTGAATCACACTGCCCTTCGTCTTCTGCCCTTGCTTGATTGTTTGTTTTTCGTGTGTGTAAGTGGCCAACACTGGTGTCAGAATTTCAAGCTGCCTAAAGGCATCTGATATAGCTTAACGAATACCATCAATGATGACAGCCGGGACCTTTATGCCGCATCGGCCTAACGACTTAACGTGCCTTTCTTGCTTGGTGGAGGCGCCCCTTTCGTATCAAGCACCCTGGGCGGTCGCCCAACCGCGCCCTACCCTAACGCCGCTACTGAACTCACCCATTTTCAAAACACCCAATCTTTAGACAAAGGTATCAAAGAAAAAGTAGAATTTTCAAATTGTCTTGACCTACTATTATATGTAGGTACATTAGGTAACTAGCTGCGCGTATGACCGGGATTAGTTAGACTGGCGAAATAAAGTCAAAATAATGGGGCCTTCTTATACGCGGTATAGCGGGTGGGAGGGAAATATCCTTAACAATACATTTTACTCTTAACATTAACGCAATCTGAGTTTATCGGTAATGGTTGGAAAAATAACGTTATCCACCACAGGTATCGTTATTTGCTGATAACGTTAACTACGTTTGATAGAAGTAACGTTACCAAATATTAACGGTATAGACATGTACCGTTAATACATAACGTTAAAATTAATTTTAACGATACTCATTTTACCGGTATAATGGCACCAAAGTAACAATACTTATAGGTATCGTTATTTTATAAGTATCGTTACCTTTGCCGAGCCGAATTACCGTTACCAAATTTTTAACGGTATTCCAAGCCCTGATATAAGTTAAAAAAAAAAAATAAGAAAAATAGGTATACTAAAAAAATACTTAGAAAAATTGTATGTATCACATTTTTTTTATTTATTTCTAACTTCCTTCTATTATTTACATACAATAAAATATTGTAAAAGTTATTTTCTTCTTTAAAAAAAATTGTGATACATACAAAATGCGCGCGCATTTTGTATGTATCACAATTTTTTTATTTATTTTATACTTTGTCCTAATATTTACATACAATAAAATATTGTAAAATTTATATTTCTGTTAAAAAAAATGTGATACATACAAAATGCGCGCGCATTAGGACAAAGTTAAAATTATATTTCTATTTTAGAAAAATGTGATACATACATTTTTTATTTATTTTTAACTTTGTTCAATTTTTTACATACAATAAAATACTGTAAATGTTATTTTTCTACTTTAAAAAAAAATGTGATACATACAAAATGCGCGCGCATTTTGTATGTATCACAATTTTTTTATGTATTTTATACATAAAAAATTGTATTAAGCTTTAACAATATTTTATTGTATTTACATACAATAAAATATTGTAAGTTATTTTTCTACTTTAAAAAAAAATGTGATACATACAAAATGCGTATCACATTTTTTTTAAAGTAGAAAAATAACAATATTTTATTATACTTTTTTTATTTATTTTTAACTTTGTTCTATTATTTACATACAATAAAATATTATAAAAGATATTTTTTTTATTTACTTCATTCTTTGTCCTAATATTTACATGCAATAAAATATTGTAATAAGTTCTTTTGTTTGTTATAGTTTTTTGTAATCCTATGAAGTTAATGACTTCTTGTATTACTTTCCGTTTGCTTTACTGATAAAATCGATTAACTATTATTAGTTATTCGATAATCTGTTTGAATGATGCACCTTTTGCTGGCTACTCCAAATTTTTTACAAGAAAATGAAGTTTATGAGCTTGCGTGAATTTGACTTATTTCGTAGGTATTACTAAAATAATTCAAATTCGCAAAATAGACATGGGTCTATACTAATTAGCTGGTATATTTTCTCTGTTATATATTTTTAATACGTATACATTTTATAGATTTTGATTCATATTTATTTTAAATACTATACTTTTTGAATGGTATACATTTTGGCAGGTATACCGCACAAGTTGTATAACAGTTGATTTTTAGTATTCATAAACGTTATAAAAAATGGGTTTATGCTTTTTGAATTGAACATTTTATGAATGTTATAGCTTTTAAGAATATAATCGGTAATGATTATGTCAAGTTAACATTATATCTGTTGAACTTTATTGAAATGAAAATATATAATTTGTTATTATATCAATCAATACGCACCCCATAACTTCATTTTCTTGAAAATAATGCGGAGTAGCCAGCAAATCGAGCATCATTCAAACTTAGATGTAGGTAATCGATTTTATTAGTAAAGCAAACGGAAAGTAAACCAAGAATTAATTAACCTCAGAGGATTACAAAAAAAAAAAAGTAACTAACAAAAAAAATATAACAATATTTTATTGTATGTAAATATTAGGACAAAGTATAAAATAAATAATAAAAAAATGTGATACATACAAAATGCGCGCGCATTTTGTATGTATCACATTTTTTTTAAATAGAAAGATCTGTAACAATATTTTATTGTATGTAAATATTAGGACAAAGTACGTATTAAAGAAATAAAAAAATTGTGATACTACAAAATGCGCGCGCATTTTGTATGTATCACAATTTTTTTCAAGTAGAATGATAACAATATATTTCATTGTATATAATAATAATGTATTACAATTATTTTAATAATACCTATTTTATCTTATTTTTTTTTAACTTATATTAGAGGCCATAGCTCGAAGAAATTCACACTCGAAATATTCAGATTTTCGTTAAATATATTGCAGTCTTTCTTTTTGTTTTAATATTATTTTAACACTTTACATTATAACTACTTTAAGTGAAATAAGTATACGATATCATCGCCAATTGTGAACCGATTTTGATGTTTCTTTTTTACATGAAAACCTTTACTACTAAGTTAGTCCCATTTGAATTTGGTGAAGATATGATGAAGAACTTTGGAAATATGGAAGAAACTCCTAAAATAAAATTCGGTTGTTTTTTTTTTTTAATTTAATTATTGAATCTTCTACCACTTGATTCGTATGACCAATGATTATTATCCGTAATAATATGTATACATAACGTTCATTATACATAACAACTAATCGATTTTTTAAATTTTATAATAATAAAACGGTATTATAAAGGTTTGATATGTTAAATAATTGTTATAATAAAAGATTTTAGGTTTTTTAAACTTATTTCTTTCGATTTTTATCTTACTTGATAATTATACTGACCAAAATTATGTATTTCGTTGATATATATCTTAAAAGATATATATTTTGTGTTTATATGTTATATTACTTACCCACACTTATTTAAAACAAAAATGTGTTTGAAACGATTAGACTTCCAAAACAAGTTCGACTAATGATTGACTTCGATCCATCGACACGATAGCCCCAAAGTTCCAAACGAGGGCGCTCCAACATCGTTCCCATCACGCGATGATTCACCACCTCCAAAGCTAAACATGCAGCGGTCCCTGTTGTTTTTGATGGCAGCAGACAAAGACGGCAACAGTAGCTTGAACACGGTAGCATCAGGTCAATGGTCGCGGGTCACTACTTTGAACAGGTGTATGGGTGCGCGAAAATAGTCTATTGTTATGACAATTTATTTATTAGAGATTATATAATTTTTTAATAAACAATTCTGACATCACTTAAAATATTCGTGGAATTGCCATAGTATTCAGTATTCTGGCTGCTCTCCGGATTCAGGACAAACTGATATTCATATTAGGTTTGAACTCAGATCATCAAGTTACGAGGGTTTGAAAGTTTTTAAATATTAGTCGACGGCGTAGTGCCAATACCTCATATCTAACATTTTTGGCAAATTAATGTTTTTTATTTCTTTAGCTTTAAGGTCTATTTTTGCGTATACTCATGCATTCACCGATCTTCATTTTTAAAAGAAAGTGATATTGTTTGAATATGGAAAAAGCTCCTAAGTAAATGTACGTAAATGATTTATGGCAATTTCTCCTATCTACACGCAGCGCGACTACACCTTTACGCTGCTCCTGTCCGACTGAGATAAGTGGAGATAAGCGCCTGGGCTTTTGCGCGGGGATTTTTCGGGGTGAACGGCGAGGAGAGAGAAGCGGGGTGTTCGCACTTTTACGCAGTGAAGTTAGTTGCAAAACAATTCGTGTTCTAACGTGAACTGATGATTTCAAAAGTGTTGCAAATTTTTGATGAAAATTGAGTTTTTAGTGTTTAATACACATTATTTACTTGTTGATGATTAAAATATCATAAAAAAAGGTAAGATACTTTTATATTTAGTAACTGACACTGTGATTTAGTAAATTGAAAGAATATAATTGTGTTTTCATGTAGATAGAAGTTTATGGTTCATAAAATGAAAAAAATACTTTGTTATTTAAAGTAGTTAGGAGGATTTCATACCATAATTTTTCGTTCTGTTTCAGGTGCACGATGTCGCGAATGGCAAAGCGTTATCAGGGATTAAGAGCTGAACTCATGCTTAAGATATTAATGGAAGAAGAAAATGCCAAAGAGAGTCAAAACTTAAACCAACCTAGTACCTCAACTACCTCACGTAAGTGTTATCTGAAATTGATTTGTAACGCAAGTTTTGACATTTTGTAATGACATTATCTATTCACCTACCTAGCTTTTGTCTGCGATACCGCTCGCGTTTTATATCTAGCATTCATATAACATTAGTAAGAAGTAAAAATACAAGATAATACCTACCTATTTATGACATTTTTAAAGCACCTTGGTTTGGTATCCTTTACATAGTCGACTTTTAAAGACATTACTATAATATAATTATTATATTTTTTTAGGTACGCTTAACTACCCACTAAGTATAAATGAATCAGAAGAGAAATTGTGTAGTCCTCAGATACCAGAACGCAGACGAACTATTCGTAGATTAATTTCTTTGTCAGTGCCGAAAATAAAAAAATCAGTATCTCAACGACGCTGTTCCTCAGTCCCACCTTCAATCACAATAGTGTATTGCAAACCTAGTATCACCTATAAGCACAACCCATCAAGTCACATAAACGACGAATCTGGTACTTCTTGTGATGCTGATTTTTCCGGCGCTGACAGTGACACTACGTTCTGCCCCTCTGACGCTGATGAAAGAAGTGATTCTAGCCTAGACATTCGAGAAGAACCTCAAGAAGAACCATCAACATCATCAGGTATATTTCATGGCAACATTAATGAAGGCAGAAAGCGGAAGTACAAGTCTGATCCAAGCCAGTGGAAGAAAAATAAAAATAAGAAGCTACGCATGTCAGGAAAGGAATATTTAGGATATACAAAGCTCAAAAATAGAAAGATGGAACACGACAAAATTAGACCAGCAAGAAAATTAGGAGAAAGGTGCAATTCTGAGTTTTGCAAAAAGAGTAAAGAACGTAACTGTGATAAATTAAATGATGAAACACGTTTGGAAATACACAAAAGCTTCTGGGAAAAAATGAACTGGGATCAGCGGAAGGTATATGTTAACGGACTTGTTACTCGCAAATCAACAACCCGCAAAACAAGTAATGAACAATCGCGTCGTGAAGGTACTTTTTTCTATTATTTGCCAACTGCTGATGGTGAACGATTACAGGTTTGTAGAACAACATTTTTGAATACTTTGTGCCTCGGGTCCTATACTGTTCAATCGTGGGTAAAGAAAGCACGTTGCAATATAGTTCCTAGTCAGGAAATTCAAAATCTGACCAGAGTTAAAACGCCACGATCAGGAACTCAGCGAAAAATTTTAACAGCAACAAAGTTTCTAGATGATATACCAAAACTACCATCTCATTACGCAAGAAAGGATTCTTCTAAGCTTTATTTAGAGCCCACTTACCGTTCTCTTAGCGAATTATATAGTCGTTACAAAGAATATTGTTGTGAAAATGATGAGCCAGTAGTATGTCGTTTTACATTTGAGAGACTTTTTAAAGAGAAAAGCTTGTCTTTATACACCTTAAAAAAGGACATGTGTGATACATGTAGCGGCCATGCAGTTGGGAATATTAGTACCGCTGAATATGACCAACATATCAAATCTAAAAACAGAGCCAGACAAGAGAAGGTAGTGGACAAAAAGAAAGCATCAAATGGAGAATTCATTTTGCTTTCTATGGATTTAGAATCGGTTAAAGTGTGCCCATATCTTACGGCTAGTGCCCTTTATTTTAAAACAAAACTTACTTGTCATAATTATACGGTATACGACCTTGTTACACATCAAGCGTCCTGCTATTGGTATGATGAAACGGGCGCGGACCTAACTGCTAGTACGTTTGCATCTTTTTTAATAGACTATCTAAAAAGATTTTGTTTACCTAAAGGTCTACCTATAGTTATTTATTCCGATGGATGCACGTACCAAAACCGGAACAATATTCTGGCTAACGCATTGCTTAATTTAAGCGTTGAACATAATACAATAATAACGCAAAAGTATTTAATACCTGGTCACACTCAGATGGAGTGTGACTCAGTGCATGCTGCAATTGAACGAAAATTAAAGAATAGAGAAATACATGTCCCTAGTGATTATATTGCAGTAACTAAAGAGGCCCGAAAGAAGCCTACGCCCTATGAAGCGATTCACGTAGACCACAGTTTTGTTAAAGACTATAGTGACAAATCGACTTTTAGATACAGCACCATAAGACCAGGTCGTAAGGCGAACGATCCTGTCGTGGTAGACCTGCGGGCATTAAAATATTCGCCGAATGGAACGATAGCTTATAAATTAAGTTTTGAAGATGAGTGGGCTGAGTTACCAGTCAGACCAAAAAGTGTAGGTGCCGTTAATTATTCTCCACTGCATGCTGCACCAATCCCTATATCTTCCACTAAATTTAATCACCTCCAGCAGCTTAAAGAGGTGCTACCAAGGGACTGCCACTTATTTTACGATAATATTCCACATCTTTAATTATACTGAAATTATTGGCTGAGTTTATAATTTTTTTATTTTATGAATGCGTATTCTTTGGAACTTTATTTTGAAAGTAATGATTGATTTTTGTGTTTGTTTTTATGTTTTTATATTTTGAAATGTTTCAAAATATTTATCATCATGGTAGTACAAAACATCACAATTTTGTACTTTAATACTTACACGAACGTGTTAAATTTTGCATTTCATTATGAATATTGAAATAAATCTAGTAATTTCATCGATTATGCTTAATTGATGTATCTTATTCTCTTTTTCAAATAAAAAAGTACACCGCGATTGTTGTTTTATTTAAAATCAATACCTCCTATCACATGTCGTATTTAGTGATATTGTCGAGTTTGTAAAGCCAATACCTGCTATCTAACCAAGTACCTACTAAACCATAGAGAAATCTGTTGATATATAAACAAATGGTGAGCTTTCAAGGTTATTAAACTGTCGTTACAAAGAGTTATGTACATTTTTGAATTAAAAAAAAAAATAAGCGTTTTTTTCGTTTTGTGAAAAGTTTTCTCTATGTCAGTTAGAAGGTATTGGCACTTCACCGTCGTAGTATTACAATGTCTTCCGCATAATATATCGGAGAGGGGGGGTTTTTGTAAGATCAGGGCTACCGAGACGCCAGTCTGTGGTAGCATTCCTTACTCGTGTGTAAAATGTACCTAAAATACGGCAATAAATGGTTATTTTTTCACAACTCAAAAACTTCTCAAATTTCAAAATGTTAGCTTTGGTTTCTAGTCATTCAGAAGTTTGATTGTCTTAAACAAAATATTGCTAAATTTTTTATCTAGCTTTTTAAATCGATACATTTAAAGATGTTGTTACAGCTAAAGCTCTAGATACAGTTGAGGTGGCCTCGGTCGGTCGTTACACTATATCGGCCTCGGCAATAGGTCAGGCTATCTTGAAAGATCTATAGAAATCAGTGAATGTGATTGATAGGACGTACATGTCACCTAGACCCATCTCATTATTGATTAAATGATTTAAGATTTCAAAGATTAAAACAGGGTTTCTATTACTAAGACTGGTGTCCGTCTGTCTCTCACAGGGCTGTACTGTATCTATTGACATGAAATTTTCAAAAAACAAGTTTCTCTTGTGAGATGTACTAGAAACTTGTTTTTTCGCGGTATTTCTCGATTTTGTCTAAATTGCCACAGAAAACTAAGAAAAATAGTGTCCATTCAATAATCACGTAGAAAGACGTTGAAAACAGAAGTTGTGTTTCACTAGCAAAAATTGATCCTCGCTTACTCGACCTAGGTCTCCATACGTGAATAGTGTCCATGTATATAATAGATAGAGTATTTTTTTTAAGCTCATCTTCATGATAATGATTAACAAAATATATTTTTGGGACTTCAAATGATTTCTGTTAAACCAGCCCTAGGTCAGGCAGCCTGTCTTCCGAGATAGCACATTTCCGTGTATCCTCGATAGATCACAATCGGTCATCAAGGTAGACGACCCCGTAATCGTGTCACCTGCATTTAAACATTACTGCTACGTGTGAACCGTGATGTTTGTTTAGCGGTCGTCGTCGTGCCGTGTTTGTTATAAATTTCAAATTGTAATAGCTGACTCATATATGATATGTCTATTCGCGGTATTAATTTATCGAATAATAATCAAATTATTAGTTACTAGCTTTCGCCCGCGGCTCCGCCCGCATCAGTGTCGATCTCTCGGGAATAGTACTTTTTCTCGGGACAAAATGCACCCTATGTCCTTCTCCGTATCCCAGGTAACGTGTATGCAAAATTTCATGATGATCGGTTCAGTAGTTACAACGTTAAAGCGTAACAAACAAACAAACAAACTCACTTTCGCATTTATAATATTAGTTAGGATTAGTAGAACAAAGGTCAGCGACATAGCTCAGCGGATTAGCTCTTTGAAGTGGCAGTGGGCGGGGCACATAGCGCGTAGAACCGATGGCCGATGGGGCAGAAACCGTACTGGGAAGCGCAGCGTTGGACACTCACCGACCAGGTGATCGGACGAACTGACCAAGGTCGCAGGAAGACGCTGGTTGCAGGCCGCTTCCAACCGGTCATATTGGAAATCCTTGGGGAAGGCCTATGTCCAGCAGTCGACTTCTTGCGGCTGAGATGACGATGATGATGAATATTAGTTCAGGCGTGTTGTCCTCAACTGCTTGGCCATTGGTTGCAGGCATGGGTACGCGCCCGTTTTTCCCTCGTTCAGCCAAGTGAGTAGTATACAAATTCCTTCATTCCTTTCACAAATCAACAAGAATGAATGAACAAAAATCCAACAAGTCTTTCGATGGGCAGCAGCGTCGAAATCGCATTAAAACCAAGGAAACTGCGTTCGCCAACCCGGCTGTCGATATAGCAATATCCTCCCATGGAACGAAGAATCCTTGTAATTCTGTTAACACAGTTTAAAAGAGCATTTTGTCGGTACATCATCATTAGGTCTTTTTAGTCTCCGCTGCAGGAGCATGACCTTTTCTGTACTACCGGAGCCATACTCGGCCAGAGCAGACAGAGGAGTTGGAGAGGTCGCATTGATGTTTATGAGCTTTGTTTAGCTTGTATTTCCTAAGTCGCCTCTTACGACATCCATGGGAAGACTTGAGTGGTTCTATTCTACTCTGCCGGTTACCACACGACTAAGCTAGTCGGTACGTATGTGCGCTTCTTGATGAAAAGGTTGACTACTGTCATTTCCCACTTGTTCACTTCTACAATTTAGTTGAATACGCTGTTCCGCAGAACATCATTCCCACGGGCGTGGTATTATCTTGGATATAACAGTTTATTATCCTTATTAGTATAACAAGATAAAGATGTACATTATCATTGCCGTGGACTTATGCCGTAACAAGTGGTGAAAAATCTTCTCCATAGTTTGCCAGTCAAAGTTATATATATACTGGGTGGCGCAAAAGTAAAGACCCTATTTGGTTCAGCTATAACATTTTTTCTAAATTAGAAAACTAGATTTAGGTTTTTTTAAATGTATATTTGTGCCATTAAATTTCGTACCATTAGGATTTAAAGATGATGTCTTTTAAATGGTGACCTCCAGAGTTGATACACATTTGAGCCCTATTTATGACATTTTGCATAACTTGCCGTAACACTTCCTGCGATATGTTCGTTATTTCTTGACGAATGTTTTCTTTTAGAGCTGCGAGAGTCTGTGGCTTGTTCACATACACCCGAGATTTCAAAAAACCCCAAAGAAAGAAGTCTGGACTGGTCAGATCGGGTGATCTTGCAGGCCAAGGCAAATCGCCAAAACGAGAGATAACTCGGCCTGGAAAAGCGTCCCTCACTAAGTCCATAGTGTATTCCACGTTCTTGGGGAGTAAAACGGTCCATGTTTATTTTCAGTGTATTTTACATTTGTTCACTACACAATTTTCAAAAACAGAATGACAGAAAATGTCATATAAAAAAAATAAAAGTATTTTCTTTAGTGCCAGTACTTTTGCGCCACCCAGTATATAGCTCTCACCGAAACTTAAAAGTTTTGCTTCTTGACGTTTCACAAACTGTGTCGAAAGTTGCTAGACAATGCGAGTAGAAAGTAAAATTGCAACCAAAACTAATGTAACTATCCGTGTGAAAGAGATGCCCTTAACAAAATCATATCCAAAGGACTCTTCAAAAATTAGACTACAAATTATTATACCGACTAACTGCTACTCCTCTCATGCGGTTTTGAAGATCCTTTTGGGCTCCGTCTCAGTTGTGTTGTGCGCCAAAGTTCAGGGTCTGCAATTTTGCATCATTCATGCTCTCCTATGATTTGACATAATATGTATGTATGATCGGCCGCTTGACTTAACGCCGACCCTCTTGGATAGCTTCAGAACGAAACAGACATATAGACTGTCCACCTCATACTAATATATTGGCCCACCTTAAGGCCTGTTAAAAGCACGTATAAGGTGCCTGTCAAGCATGCCTGCAACTGCAATTTGTAAGAGCAGTTAGTTCCACTAAATGCCACTATGGACAACGGAAAGGGCGCTGTAGTGCAATATTGACAGTATTTTCCACCCGCCACTAGATGGCGTTAACCTTGGTAAATCCAAGTTAAACTGAGAAATATATTTTTTAATAAAAGCCGAAAATCGTGACTTCTGTTTTTATTTTCTCATAATATGCTAGAATAGTTGTGAATAAACCTATAACGCCATCTATGTGATAAATATGAAACAAATCGTACGCGATAGGAGTTGGACCACATAGCAACAAGTATGTGTCCGCGCTAGGAATCGAGAGGTTCTAGATTTGATTCCTAGCGCGGACACATACTTTTTGCTATGTGGTCCAACTCCTTGTTAACTACTGCGCCACAGATGCCTTCACCGTTTCAGAAATGTCATTACAGAGTTGAAATCTTTGAGATCTTTCAAATTCTTCAATCTTTTATATCAATGTAATCTTTTTCAAACTGAAATGAAAATCTAGAACACGTTCCACTTATCTTTTCTCTGCCCGCATTATATTCAGTCAACTATCTGGTGTTCGTTTCCGCTACTCTCAGCTCGCGTGCCGCCCGCATTCTCTCTCGGTTGCGTCAATCTATTGCGTAACTCTAATTTGGCAGCGATTATGGTATGCTTCATCACCTTCATCAACTATTAAAGTTTGTTGATCAACTTCGCCTCTAAACGAGCCTCTCATATAAAAATATTCCTTTTTTATGATATCTTCTTCATCAGCTGAATAAGATGAATGATATTATAAACAGAGGCGGATCTACAGACTTTCCGGCCATAGACAATAAATTTTTTGCTGCTTCCCATTAACCATTCGTTACACGATCGACGGGAAATCTATGAATTGGGGGTATATTATTTTGTCGGCCCTAGTCTGTCGGCCTTTTTTTTTGCATTGACGTGCAGCGGCGACGATGTGCGATGACGGAACCTTTCGTGTGTGATTCCAACCCGCACTTGGCCTGTTTTATTAACTACATCTAATTAAATAATGTATAAAACTGACTATAGATTCAAATTATAGTTACAAAAAGAAAATTCCAGATTTTATATATATTCAGGGTCAGTTGGATGACTAGGCGATGTTGGAAGTGAAATAGAAATTTTAAAAAGACTTGTTCTCTATTCTTTGCGACACATCCATGAGTAACAAAATTTTATTCCAAGTTATATTACCTCAATATCTCCGTAGTTAGGACCTACTCAAGTCGTGCTCGCAAACAAATGCCTTGTCATTATCTCCTGAAATTCCTTCGCGCATCTAAAGCCTGTGGAACTTCCCTTTAATTAAATCTAGCTTGGAGCTAATGGAACAAACTAATTTGTGTCAGACGTCAGACTTGTGTTAAGTCCCCTTATCTGATAGGAATTTCATTACCCAGTTTATATCGATCAAACCTTGTATTCATTTAGCAAATTGCTGAATAAGCCATTATGTAATTTCAGCAAAATTACTTTCTTGATTAAACTTATTATCTTTGCATCTCATTAATTAAAAGAGTACTTACAGCCATATCATAATTAATCATACTTACATCATCTTCTGCTGCACGCCATAGGTTATTTTAAAAAAATCACGTGTGCACTTCGGGAGTGCCGGCAAAAGTGAAACTCCGCGCGGTAGAAAGATAGGGGGATATTATTTCCTCTCATACGCCGCGCCGGTGGTCTCAGGCCACGTGTCCGTCTTACGAATTTTCGATCAGGTCACAGGTTTAAAAAATTTTACCCATTCCAAAAAGTGAACAACGCCGCTGTAGGTTTTAATTTTAAAAATGCTGAATTTAAAATACTCGTATGTACAATTCCTAGCACACATTCACCTAAAATATGCATTCGCAAGAAAATGCATTTTTTACAACTCCTTCCTTTCCATTTCCCTTATTTATTCATAGTTATTTTCTCCCATGTAAATGAGGCACAGTATTTAATATTATCGCGATTGTGGCCGAGTTTTTCATGAGGTATGGCTGTATTCAAACGGAGTGGACAGCGAGGGTCACGGCCGAATGCTAATTCAATCTTGACATTGCGCTCTTGTGAAGGCCGCTCCTGAACGAAATTGTATATCCGGAGTAAATAATAATATACGGTTAATAATAGCTTTTGTTAGATGATTAAGTGGAAAAACTTGTAGTATTAAAAGAAGGTTCGTTGTGGGAAAAGTGTGAAGTTACTAAAAGCTTTTAAGTGAGTTTTAAGTTTCCTCGACGTTTGTTTGATGGCGATCGTCTGAAGTTTTTAAGAATTGTTCTTTCTTTATATTATCCATACAATACGCATAATGTCTAAAAGTTATGAAAAGAGGATCTCGTTTTTTCTTAGGTATTTCCTCGTTTTCCTATCATCATCGCAATCCTGAAATAATACAAGACGCGGGATGGATCGGAACGATTAAATATCTTTGTAATAATTCTCTCGTGCTTCTCCCATAGGAACAGACTGAAGTTTTATTCTAAAAAATTTCAAGCTTTACCCCTCAGCTCCGCTCGCGTTGTTGTCAAATTCTCGGGAACTTACTTTTTTCTGGGATAAAAGATACCTGTCCTCCGTACCCTAAATAAGATTTCATGATAATAATTACTGAACCAAGTAGTTATGGAGTAAACAAAGAAACCAACAGTCACTTTTGCATTTATAAAATTCATTAGAATAGTAAGAAAGTATATGTAAGACCCAGCAGTAGCGGTAGACTCCATCGATTGAGTAGCACGTGGCAAGAAACCTGTTCGTTCTCACAATAAATAAGCAGCAATAGCATGTGATTACGACGCCACCTGTGAACCCAGGCCAGCCGCGAGTGCATTGCACCTCTGTGAAATATTGCAATGGCTAGTCCATGGTTAGGACACACTAGTGTTAGTATGAGAGTGTCTGCTCCACTTTATTGATATTGATAAAATGTTTATTCATATCAAAATGTATGGAAAGAACGACTCGCGTGTTTTATGGGTTAAAAAATGTTTGTCTGCTCCTCCCGAGCTTCTCACGTAATTACAATATTTTGTTTAAAAGGTATACCTACGAAGACACAGGCGGCGAGCGATACTCTCGAAGCTGCTTCACAAGAAAGAGGTTGGATACTCATATTGAACCTTTCAAAATTTTTTTGCACATAGTTTTTCTGCTTCTGGTTCTGGATCTAGGTTTTTCTTATAATCCTTCGCATCACGTTTAGGGAATGCAAATCTCGCGAGATTGGGGCTCAAGCGAGATCTCGCGAGTTTATGAATTTCAATACTGCGAGATCTCGCCAATTTCGAGATCTCGCAAGATTGGCAGTTTCGTGTGTTTTTTTTTTGCAAATAATCACAATATTTGAATAAATTAGGAAAATAATAATAAAAACCATAAGTATTTTATGATAAACATTTATTTTCACGAATTTTTCAATAGACTTTTATGAATTAAACACGCGTCAGTCCACGCGATGCCGCGCTTTTCTTTTTAATCTCGTAAAACTCGCGAGATTAACGAGACTGCAATCTCGTTAATCTTGCGACATTAACGAGATTGCAATCTCGTAAAACTCGCGAGATCTCGCCCTTTTTTCGTGCGAGATCAATGTCGCTAAAAAAGACCGAGATCTCGCGAGATCGAGATTGCATTCCCTAATCACGTTGAAAGCGTACGGTGAATACAATACTGAAACCAAAATTAAGATTTGGTTCATACTGACTTTTTCTGATTAATCTTTCTGAACCCCTTGGTCAAGGGGTCCACAAATATTAATCATCAATTCATCCCAGACCTTACCTTAATATTATGACCTATACGTCACCAATCAAATTTTACAGACGAGTCGAGAATTCTGGTTCTGGGCTCACGTTATCTTTATATTGCATTACTTTTTACGATATAATTGGACAATATAATACTTGTAATTCTTTGTAGGATATGGAACAAGGTGTGCAAATCTTTTACGTTTGTCTGGGTTTTGGTTAGTCTCGGAATATTGCAGTAGATCGTGCGAGCTCATCGACATGGCGTGATATTCTGCCATTAAAACTCGACTGCCGGTTGCTGTCACTGACACCGATGGTGCTATGTCCATAATCATGATTGCTCAATCGACCATCGCGCCTTGCCGCATTGAAAAAACCGCGGATCAATTTGCACCTTCGTATGTAATGGACCTTTAATGTTTGCACTCGTTCTTGCATTCGTTAGTGCAAAGTTATATCCAGCTTCTAATGTTGAATCATAATTTATTCTGCTGGTTATAGCCAGGCTAAATAGAATTTCTGTCTAAGTTAATATTTAAGATTAAATGCAAATTTATTTGTTACATCCTTTTGACTATTAAAGTAAACGAAATGCTCTTTAAAAGGTTGTCTCAAGTGAATCAAATACGTAATCTCTTTAAAAGAAAGGTCATATTGAAAGGCTGCTTTCAAACCTTTTGAGTAGATATTTCAATTTCTGAACTTTATTATCGTTATGGCTATATTCACTACTACTTCCATTCTGAAAATGGATACTGCATACAGTGCTCTTCCGGTATTTAAATGAACCTCATCATAAAGGGCAATATGTTTAATTGTTTATCATAACCCAGACACATGGTAGTGGCGTGTGGTGTTTTGGGGTTGTGTGAATTTTACATGGGGCGGTCAGTCGGGCTCCGTTAGTTTCATCGCCCGCTATAAGTGTAGGCTGGCGGTGGCGCGCGGACAGTGTGCGCTCGGCCGTGTACCACAACACTGGCTGGCACCGGTGTTCCAAATTCAAATCAACCAATGGATTACACACAATAGTGCTGCGAACCTGACCTTTGCGTTACTTGATACATTTTGAAAATTTACTGATTTGTATCATGCCAGTGTTGTACGAGAGATGCGCTCAGCCGCATTTGCAGCCGCCAAGGCGGACTAACCGACCGGTAGGCCGTAAGTTCAACCCCCTTGTCTGTCTGTGTCGATGTTCAAGCCAATTTGGAGCTTATTGTAACGCGTCATGTCCAATTTTATGAGAGCGGTGTTTCAGCCCCTGGGAATTGAGTTTCTCGGTGCCTCTGTCGCATACTGATAGTTCAGACGGGAAAGTTTCTATTGCGGAAAGTCGCGTTCGGGTCATTTAGTAAATAAGATAGTCTTTTCTTCGCGCTTTCGTTAGATTCTTATCATATTTCGTTAGTGTCCTTGAAGAAAATGAATGGTTGGGCTTTGTCGTTGACTTGAATAGCTTTTGTGTAGGTTGATCCGTCTAAAAAATGGATTACGTCCTTTATCAGCAGTCAGGTAATCGTAGGTGTTCCATTTGGTAATTAATATCATATTTAATATGCGAAATCAAGGATTCCAAACATTATTCACTTGTAATCGTGATTTTAATAATTTAATACGTTTATTACCAGTGTGCCTCATACGTGTACTTCTGTAATAAATAATTTATGTTTGTCGTGTTATTCGCCTCGTTCAAGTTCTTGTTCTTCTTGTTCTGCGTGTTGTGACGTGTATGGTATATGGTCTCATGAACTTAATCCTAGTACTAGCTTAAGCCCGCGGCTCCGCTCGCGTGAATTTCGATCCCTTGGGCACAGTATTTTTTCCGGGATAAAAGGTATCATGTCAGTCTCCGGGCCTCATGCTCACTCCATACCAAAAATAATTGAAATCGGTTCAGTGGTTAAATCTTCACGCTTCACGTGAAGATTTAACAGACTGTTAGAGCTACTCTCGCAATTTACATTTAATATTAGTAAGTATGAATAATGAGAAATGATTCTTCTTTGTATCTTCAGATTATTATTTCATATCACGTTCTATCATTTACTAAGACAGTCACCCACGTGTGGCAAGCGACCTGCCAATCATCAAAACAGTGTTTTTGTGGCACGGCAGGATAACGCACCGGCTGATTCAGACAGGTCGCCGCGTGGGCGCTGGCTAATGACCCTACTTCAGCGACCTCCATTTGTTTATCTCTTTCCATTTTCTTTTGATCTGGCTTATTGTCCTCTCTTTTGTCCTCCTTCTCTGTTGCTACATGTTTGATCAGTGCTACGGTCGAGCTTTCTTTCTCTGTATATGGTTCCGTACCCAAAGGAAGCCTGAAGCCTATTACTAAGCCTGTCACAGGGATGTATCTTTTAAACCGGAGTAGGTAGAGTTGAAATTTTTACAGAATGTCTATGTATATCCGCTATCATAATGCTATAACGCCGCCTCCGTATACGAGGCCTGACTTTTTAAAACTGAAGGCTTTCTAAAGATTGTCACTAGTTTCCAGTTCCATCAGCACTATGAATAGCGTAGCTGTAACCACATTTCTCTCTATTGTTTGAAACATCTTCGGCGTCACGTTTTATAAGAAATCTTGATCTTTACCGCTTTGGACAGTTAGTAGGCGGGTTCAATCAGATTTGCATGCTCATTCATTTCGGCTGCGATTCGCGCTGGTCCGTCTTCATTATTGCTCATTTTTCGGGTCAAAAGGGCGGTCAAATTAGCTGCTGCTGTAACTGGCTTATCTAATTTTATCTGTAGTGTACCTTAATTTAGTAGGTATGTTGGAATTTACCCTTACTTTTATGAAGGAGGCAGAGCGAAAATAAATAAATATATACGGACATATGACACAGATTGAGTTAGCCCCAAGGTAAGTTCGAGACTTGTGTTATGGGATACTAACTCAACGATATATATTTTATAACAAGTACATATATAGATAAACATCCAAGACCCAGGCCAATCTGAAAAAGATCACTTTCCATCTCGACCTGGCCGGGGATCGAACCCGGGCACTCCGTGTGGCAGGCTGGCGTGTTAACCACTGCGCCACGGAGCTGAAAATATAAATGTGGATTAACTTTGTCTATTTAATTACAATTACATCTTTTTTTTTAAAAGCGATAGTATTTCGTTGCATAAAATATTCTCGCCGAAGAACATCGAACCCAGCCATATAAATTGTCACCCATTCCGGGAATTGACTGCGCAATAGAATTTCCCGCCAAACCCTCCCCTGCCTGTGTAGGGACGTGAAGATTGCCTATTCGTTTTATTTACACACCACCTTTAGCTTTAGGCGATGGATTCGCTACCTATTCCTATCTCTGATTTTACTTGCCACCAGTAATATCATTTTTCTGCGAAATAATATTAGTTTCCATCTTCGCACTGTGATGTTTAAATCTGAATTAAATACAAGTCAGTGATACAAATTGGTTTATCCTTTAAAACTAACTAGAAATAAACTACTTCCATTCAGTGAGGCAACGCAGCCAGTGTAATGGGACCTTTGAGCCGGGTACTATTCGGGGTGGCATTATTGATTAGAAATTTTTTTTGTAGTGTTTAATATTTGTAAAAAAAGACTTATTTCGGAACCAACAATAAAATAGCTGTATTATTGGGCCCCCTTAATCATTCTTAAATCCATCGTCCTTGCCTCCGTGGTCCGGCGAAGTCTATTCCATTATGAATAAATATGTGTTTTTATTGGTTAGACTGCCTTAGCTTAGGTGTTTATGTTCTTATGACTTGCTGATTTGACATTTGCAGCCTTAGGTCATGGTCAACTATTATGCCGATTTACAATGACATGATGTCATGTCAGATATCACGAGTAATAACGAAAATTTGATTTTAATGTTCAAGAAAGAATGCGAAGAAAATAGGTCTAAATTAAAGTGTTCAATTTGAGGTAACGTACATATTTTAAGCTTCTTGAGTATTATGATCATTATAAGAGAGCATTACCAGAAGAGGATTGCTGCATACTAGGCTGTAAACATTTTTTTTTTTTATTTTTTTTTTTATTTTTTTTTATTTTTTTTTTTACAAAATTTGAATTAGGCATTTGTCTCCCATCTCACCTGATGGTAAGTGACGATGAAGACGAGGATGTTTGCCATCATTAATCGAAAGGCATATTTTCACAGGTATCACTAGGATTATTTTACTTGCGTAATTGAAAGACATGAAATAGGTATGATGTCTTCTCATTCACATA
Source organism: Elegia similella (assembly GCA_947532085.1). NCBI lineage: Eukaryota > Metazoa > Arthropoda > Insecta > Lepidoptera > Pyralidae > Elegia > Elegia similella. The sequence goes on along the minus strand of OX383926.1, from coordinate 4,055,128 downwards.
GCTATGTTGATGATGTTATATTTGTAAAGTACTATTAATGTAAACCGGAAGTCCATTACGGTGTAGAATGTAGTCTAGATCGTAGGGCACTTACCTGGCACGACGGCATCACATACACCATCGCGTTAGAATCTGCTATAGATCAGCAACAGGAACTAGGAAGTGCCCACTTACGGCGAGGAAGTTACGCGAGGTAGGGTTGACGATATGACCATTATTATTATCGTTAATCTGGCTTGTTTGTGGAACCTAACAGAGATGCATTATGGCGATTGGAATATATTACTTAAACGGCAATTTACATCATAGATGTTATGTAACGAGCGACTTTCAGTTTCATGCCAGATTATAATTTTTGGAATTCCCATTTTTAAGATGATATCTCTTATTAGAAAAAATCAAATGTATTCTAAACTATGATTTCACTGATCAATCATATTCATAAACCCAATCAACATAAATGAAAGCGGCGTTTTCACTAGTCCGCGGAGCGGTGCCATGTTACGAGTAAGAAGCCTATCGAACTTGAAGTTAGTGTTTCCACCAGAGGTGTGCAAAGCAAAAAAATTAAGCTACATTCCGCTTCGGTCCCTCGTACTGCTTCGGTGTAAGGAAACGCAGACCAAAATTCATTAAACTTTCAGTTTATCATCCAAAAATGTATGGGGGAGGCTCAAACTAATGAAATTCGACGTAGTTCTTGGTGAAATATAAACTAACGGTCCAGACAATTTTCGGGCGATCAAAGAAATTGCAATCTACGAAGCGTCATATACTGCAACTGATGCAGTTGCAAACCCTAACTTTGGCCTCAATACTTGAGAACAAAGTGCATTATACGCTGTAAATCTTTGACCCAATTTCTGAGAACAGTTTTTCGTTATCTGTTTATTTATATTTACTATTTCATTAACTTCTTTTTACAACTGCACACTAAAGAATTGAAATGCAAATGTAATTTAGTATTGCGCTTTCGTGTCGTTCCTTTTTCGCAGTCTGGACGCATAATTCATTGCTATTTTAATTAGTTAAATTGCATTGCAGTAAACTTTAAAACACTGAAAGCTGCTAAGAAATAGGTATGTTTGGACATTATAAAAACACCATTATTAAGCTTAAGGCAAATAAATATGTGTTTGTTAAAAGCTACAAAACTGCTTTAAAGGTATTAGCATTACTTTGACTCGAAAGAACGGCATAATTAGAGCCTTTGTCTGCTTTCAAGTGGGATTATAACTTTCGTCGTAATTGATGTTTTTGGTGTGTTTTTCTTTGGAAATGAGGAAAGCTTTGCCGGTAATTAATTATAATTTTGAGTTTGTTTATCCCTTTTAGGAGTTTCGGTATACGTTAGCGAACTCTGTGGTGTAGTGATCATCATGCCAGACTGCCACTTCGAGTTCACGGGTTCGATCCCCGGTCTCATCAAGATGGAAAATGATATTTTTCAGATTGGCTTGGGTCTTGGATGTTTATCAGTATATTGTTATAAGATATAGTATCCCTTATCACAAGTCTCGAACTTGCTTTGAGGCTTGCTCAATCTATGGGATTTGTCCATATAAATTTATATTATGCGTGCAGACAGATAATAAGGATTCCGAATAGAAAAAAAGGAAAGACGAATTCAGTATAAGATTTTAGTAATCTATCCTTGCCATCTAACAATGCCTGTCGAAACACCACCAGACTTTGGTTGTTACTTATTTCAAAATCGTCCTATGCTTAGAAAAGCTAGCTAGTTCTGCTACTCTGAAATCTATAAGGGTCATCGTATTATTGAAAACACATGAGCATCGCCATGCCAACGGTGGTGTTCGAGCAGTCGCTATGCAACAGCCGGCGAGTAACCGTCTTTTCGCTATTCGCGCAAATTTGTCCATGACACGTGGTTTAAAATTCCTATTTCACGATTCAAAGGAAACTCATTAGTTATGTGAAAATTAAAGAACTCTTAGATTCTATCAGGATGACTCGGATGTTACAGCGTTTAAAGACTATCGCAACAAAACTATGTAGTGTAGGAAATATTTTATTAGCAGTTTTTTTCCCATCGCTGTTCCAATTTATTCTATTTATCCTTACCCCAGATAGCCTTGATGACTTTTTGAGATGAAATCTTTTTGTAAAGGCTAAAAAGTCTAAAGAGAAATACCGTTTCTCCACACTTTTGCTATTTAAGATAAACGAGTATCATAAGTTTTTGGGTTAGATACTGTTTTTTTTATCACTGGTGGTGGTTGGATTTGCTGTGTCTAGTTTTTGGTTTAGGTGTGGTGTTATCATTTTCCGTTTGCTCAAATACGCAAGACTGTTTCTTTTCTAAAATATATTTTAAATTTATAGAATTATTATTATCATATCGACAAAGATTTTAAAATATTCTTTTACATGTTAAATTGTCTCTTAACACTTTCGCTGACACTGCCCGCCTGTAGACGTAATTCTATTGTTATTTCTTTTGTCTGGTTTAGATTCAGCGATAGTGTTAAACATAATCTTATGTTCAAAATATAAAAGGAAATATCCGCCTACCCGGGAGGGGTTTTTGAGCCGAATTTAGTAACATTGGTGTGAAACTGAAAGTTTCTCACAACCTTCTGATGGTGTTGACATCATACAACATTTCTTTTTTGAAATAAATTTACAATAATCTAAAAGGAGATTTGGGAATATCTCCTTTTTTTGAAGTGGGTAAAAATGCATGCCATCATGATGCTTTGATTGTTATTTTAATAATATTTATTTTGAATAAATCCGAATTTTTCAACTCTTATATTGCGATATCAACAAGCCTCCGATGTGGGTGTTCGAATGATCGTGATCACAGCCCCTAACATTTGCAAATTCAATGCCCTTTTTTCAAATCCATTTGTGAAGTCCGTTACATGTACGAGCGCGGTTTGATTTTTAATCCGAATTAGTTATTTTTTTTAATTATTCAATTTTAAAGATGTTATTAATGTGTATAGTTGAGTTGAGTATCCTCAATTACTGATGGCCAATGTCGCAAGTTTATCGATCGAGCTGTTGTTGTGACGTCGCCCGCTAAATTTTTCACGTCGCCGGCTGTCGGTATAAAGCAGGCAGCATGTCACTAATCGGCCATTATTTCCAATTTACCCGTTTCTCCGATCAATTCTCGTAATGGATCCCCGATCGGCGGTGGTACAGTGGAACCGCCGCGGCCGCTAAACGCGGTTTTGTCGCTGTCTCTCCCATGCTAATGACTAGTTATTGCACTATCATGTTAATATATTCTTAATAGAAGTTTTAATGTGCTGCTGTTATTGTTCTTGTGGTTTCTCGTGAAAGTGTTTTGCGGTGACGGCGACTGTTGATGTTTCGATGTTTTCCTTACTCTCATTGGTTCAATAACTAAATACAACACGATACGCAAAGTGGCTGTCACTTTTCCATATTTTTTGCTTTGAGATTTTTACTTACAAATATAAAAATAACGAAATGGCGGCGGCGTTTTGTGAGATTAAAGGAGCTAAGGTCGTTCTAGATATCCCGTTTAATTGTGCGTAAAGTTTGTTTTTGAGTAAAGAACCAGTTAAACATGCAATTTCACCTTCGCGCACGACCGTACTCGGCGCGCATGTGTCACGGTTCATTGCCTTGAGTACGGAAAGAGATCCTAATATGGCGGCTGGCGCAAGCGCAGGATTGCCTTGCGCCGACGCAGATCAGCCATTTCGAACAATCCGTCTGTCACGAGAGTACATTTCATGTTAGAAACGCAAGCATTTGAGTAATTAAACAAGCAATAAAAACAGAGAGACTGAAAATTGCCAAACATGTGTTGCTCATGGCTCCGATGTCGGAGACGCGTAGCTGACTCAGCTGAAGGTAGCACTCCTGTAGAGGCCTTCGAAAGTCCAGAAACTCCTAAAGATACTGAAGAGGAACTTGAACTTGCCGATTATGAACCGAAACCGAAGCCACGTAAGAACAAGCCCCGATGTTACTTGCACAGCGTAATAGGAAAACCCCGTATTACAAGATCATTTTACGATGATGCGTTTAGAGATTCATAGCTTCTTGTGTCATCACGATGACTGAGGAAGTATTTTGCTTCGTGACGCCACAGTAAAGACAATGTTCTTGTATACGGGCATCTCGTTTGGCTTCTGCACTGATTTCTTTGCTCATATTTTGTCGGTTATTGCTTTTATATTATGTTGGATTTCATTTGCCGGTTTTGTAGGCGTTCTTGCTTTGTTTTGTTTGCAATAGGTTGCAATCGTATTGCGTCACCTCTGAATCACGAACTTGAAATATTTGCAATAGAATGTATTCAATTAGGTTTTGCAGTAAATTCTGTACTGTCAAAGCAATGAATTATCTATTATACTTATTAATATTTACTTGTCAATCGTATTCCTATCAAGCGAATTCAATGACTATGATAATATAGAGTTTGAACGTACTGTATTAAAATTGTTATTTATTTTAAGCAACATGTTAGCTTTTGAGTCGTCTGAAAGAATCGCCACAAGTTGGCTGCCTATTGCTTAAAATAAAATAAATACAGCACGAAGACAACAGGGTCCTCTTGCTCATCGTCCTGTATTATTTAAGCACTATCTTGTAAATTTTAAATATCCCGCGCATACGGCGTGTGAGCGACTGACGGCTAAAACAAGACTTTCAAGTCGCCCCCACACACAAAGCTTTTAAAGTTATCTTTACTATAATAGATTATCCTATTGTGACATACCTAAGTGTAAAACATTAACAAATGTTTGTATGTGGTTGCAGCGCCAACTCGCGTCACACGCAATAACCAGATGAGGCCGTCGAATGCGGGCGGAGGCTACACCAACGGACACGGCGGGGACACGACGGGGCGGCGGGGGTCGGAGAACGTGCCGCCGCCGCAGCAGCCGCAACAGCCGCCTCCTAACTCTAGGGTCACACAACAGGTAAGAAGTCTTCTGATTGCTGAGAAGCATCTTTCTACTACTGAGAAACGTCTTTCTTCTGCTGAGAAACGTCTCTCCACTGCTGAGAAACTACGCCACTTAGATATTATGTATCTCTCCTCCCAAATAATTCTTGAAAATATTGAATGTAGCATTGGAAGAAGTCGAGCAAGATAACGTTTTCTAGGAACCAAGAATAGAATTTGTTATCAGGTGCATTTTAGGTTATCTTTAGTATAATATATAGCAGCTTTATTATATTATATAGCAAGAACAGTTGACGTAAGGAGACGGCATAATAGAGCGTCGTGTCATCGTCTGTTGAGTAACTTCCGTTCAGATTGATAGGGGATTGAAAAATAAGGCTATTGAAGTTCTGGCTCAATTAATAAATATTAGGAAATGTCACACAGATTAAGATAACAGTAAAATGGGACCATATGTCATAGGATACTAACTCAACGATACTATATTTTATAATAGATACTTATTAATAAACAGTCAAGATCCAGTTCAATCTGAAAGAAATTATTTTCCATCTTGACCTAACCGGGGATCGACCACTAAGCCACAGAGGTAAATTTTCTGAAGATCTGCGGCAAAAAGGTGACCTGCAAATTAAAAGCTGTAAGATCACTGTGTTCAAAAGCCAGTGTTCGAGGAATATAGTGAGTCATGTAATTAAAGAGCGTTTTATTAGACTCCTAATGGCGTTCAATAAAATGTGGGATGTGCCCAATCTGATAAACGTTTTATTTAACCGTTAACTGACTGACTTCTACTTATATGGAATTGCCGTTTAATTGGAAGTTCATATATCTTGAAACGTAAATGGTTTATTCGCGGTCGAAAGACAAACATTTGAGTAACTTTGATGGCCAGTTTCAGATTTTTATGATGATGAAGGTTTGCATTAGGAATATTATTGTGGACGGTATACTAATGTTGTATTTTTCGACTTTGTATGAACAGATTTAGCTTTTCAGATAATGTGGATTTTTAAAACAAAACATTCATGCGTATGAAATTAAACTTTTCGCAGAAAGCAGTTAACCTTCTTTGTCACTAGTACGTGGAACTAGTAATACATACATACTATCAGGTCTTCTTCCCTTCCGGGGGTTAGTAGAATCTCGCTACTTCGACGATCAAATAAATCAGAAAAAAAAAATGATTGTCTGTAAAGTTGGTTTACGGACTATAATTTTACGTGACAACGGTGAGAGATAGATGCGTGATAGATACTATTACTGCTGCTGCTGCGGAACGTTACATTTTTCATGCATGCAGCCGGTGTTCATCGATTTATAAGATGTTTTCACGTCAAAAACACTTCTTCGAACTTATGAGTCGTACTAGTCAGAACAAGCTGATGACCTAACAGTTCTTCCAAACTATAGAAAAATTTGAGCAAATCTGTCCTCTATCCTCCTTCTCCTGTCCTCGATTCCTTACATCCCTTGTTTTCCAGGCTCCACCGTCGGGCGGACGCTCTCGCTCGGGCAGCACCCCTAGCGCAGCCTCCGTCAGCCAAGGTCAAAGTCAATCGCCCTACGTGCCGCATATGCAAAGACGCTTGCATAATGTTAAAGAGGTTCCTAACTTCCTTGTTCCTATCCTTTCCTTACGCCCTAGTCCTAGAATTTTATGTGGTAAACAACTGAAATTTTGATCATCAATTGTTGATCAACAAAGATGGAGGATATACAACGTGATTTTGAACCCCCTAGCTATATTGAAATCTGGGAATCAGAATCCCTAATGGAACACAGAATTGCAAGAAAAAAAGGTAAAAAACGAAAATGAAAATTAGGTTTCCCATACGGTTCACTATCCATTTGCATAAAAATAATAACCATAAAATATATTGGCATATGGTAAATTAGACTAATGATAATTACGCATAATTTTTTTATCAATAACAAATGTAGCATAATTGTCTTAATCATAAATAAAATTAGCATAATCATATTTCAGCCTAACATTTATAATCATAAATTTATAAAGGCATAATAGTATCAAAGAATAATGAACATAGTGATAATCATCTTACGCAGAATAAGTAACTCTGCTGGGGTCGCAGTTCAAACCTAACCTGACCTACTTTTCTGGTAGAAGCTCGTTTTTAGTAGCGTTTCGTTTTCTGGTGGGGTCACAGTTCTAACTTAACCTAACCTACTTTTCTGGTAGCAGCTCGTTTTTAGTAGCGTTTCGTTTTCTGGTGGGGTCACAGTTCTAACTTAACCTAACCTACTTTTCTGGTAGCAGCTCGTTTTTAGTAGCGTTTCGTTTTCTGGTGGGGTCACAGTTCTAACTTAACCTAACCTACTTTTCTGGTAGCAGCTCGTTTTTAACGGCGTTTCGTTTTCTAATGGATTGAAAGAATTTTAAACAAACAATATGAATATACTTCGAAAATGAATTTTTTAAAAGCTATTGCTAATAATTTACTCTTAAAATAGAATACGTTACCTACCGAATTGTTATATATACATATGCTGTATAAAATTTGCATGAAACTCATTAAAAAACTAAATATTCAAATTTTTAATTACTTCATACCTAAAAATATACTATTATGCGACTGTACACTATGCCTAAAAACATTGTGCAAATTATAAGTATGCATAAATATATTAGACCTAAATATAATTATTCCAAAGTACATAGCTGCTAAAAATCAATTATGCCCAAGTATAATTATGCCAAAAAAAGTATGCCACATTCATTGTGCCCAACTATTTTAGGAATAAATACATTATGCTAACGAAAGGGATCCCTTCCCATACACAGTCGCCGATCAGCTGGACGAATTTCTATGAAAGGTTAAATTTATTTTTTCGTTTTTTGCCTTTTTTTCTTACAATTCTGTATTCCATTAGGGATTCTGATTCCCAGATTTCAATATAGCTAGGGGGTTCAAAATCACGCTGTATAGAGGATATATACTCGGAAACCGCCTTAGGTATGCGGATAGTGTCAAAGTGACAAGCGGTGTCACTGCTAATTCTCTGCATTTCTTAAGCGGTAAAGAGTATCATTTAAAAGGTATTTCCACAAATATTACGCTAGTGATTTCATTTGTTATTATCGTATTAGTTCCAAGTATTACGTAAAATAAAAGGTATTTTCATCTTCTCTCCCTCCCTTGTTAGCAGAAGTAAATCCCAAAAAAATTGTTAAATTTTAACAAAATGTTGCTGAGGTCATTAACTCATCTCCCCCGTCACCCAGGACATTAAAACAAGTCCAGACCTCCACCGCCCTTTTGCTGCTAACGTTTGAATGACCCCTCATGTATTCGCATGTAGGAATAAACTATGGTATTCGACGAGAGATTGTTGTAGAGGTACAGTAATCGGTACGAAACTAGCCTAAGCAGAAACGAAGAATAGGTGTCGTTGGAGGTGTGGTTTGCGGGGGGAAATGGGAATTAATGAAAAGGATCGTAGTGTGCACCCGCGTGCCGTGTACATACGTACTAGTGTGTACATGCGCAGATTGGGTCTAGTTTGGTGCCGATATCTGTAGTACGTGGTTCCACAAAATTATGTAAATTTAAATTGAAGATATGTATAACATGTAATGAAAAAAAGAAAGAAAAGATAAAAATATAAAACAGACATTGGTCGCCTACTTGAAAAGAGTTTCTTTCGGCGTTTTCTTCTCTGCAGTGGTCGGTTCCGAAACGCTAGTAGTTTGTAGCTTTTGAACGATAATTAATTTAAATAGTATAATTCTCTTCCATGCTGGTCTGGGAGAAAAGAACAAACGTGGAATGTGCCAGCTGCTTCTCCTCCCGCGCAGATCGTTAAATCCGATCGAGGGCTTGGGTTAAAATCTGTGGAAACATGTCAATAGGCGATGCAGCTAGCAACCCATCCCTATTTTATTCCGTTTTTCATTTATACGCCCTCCAACATGTTAAATGTGGCCATAAGGTCTTATAGACCTAGGCTCTGTCTACCCCGCAAGGGAAAATGACGTGATGCTATGTATGTGTAATTTAAAATGTGAATTGACGTAAAAAGGGCCAGAAAAGGCCTATTCTTGGAGTAGAAGATAACGGTTGGCGATGTCCGGGTTTCAGTTCAACCCGCCGGTGGGGTCTGGCGGCGCGCGTCCGGGCGGCGTGTCGAGCACCATCTCGGTGCCGCACGCCGTGGCGTCGGGCGCCGTGCGCCGCTCCAACGTCGTCAAAGAGGTGGAGCGGCTCAAGGAGAACCGCGAGAAGCGGCGCCAGCGGCAGGCCGAGCTCAAAGAGGAAAAGGTGACGCCTCTTGTTTATTCACTTCCGCACCTCAAAAGGAAAGAACCGGCCAAGTGCGAGTCGGACTCGCGCACTAAGGGTTCCGTACCGTTATCAATGAAAACGGTAATATGGGAGCCCCCCTTTAATATTAGATTTATTTTTATTTAATTATTTATTTTTAATGAGTGTGGTAACCGGCAGAGTAGAATATGACCACTCCAAGTCTTCCCGTGGATGGCGTAGAAGGCGACTTATTCCTAAGTTTGTTTAGCTTGTATGGAAATACAAGCTAAACAAGCTAAACAAAGCTTATAAACATCTGTTTTCTTTCTCTCTTTCATCGGTTTTACCATCGCGAGTAAGAAATAGTTAACTCAAACAAAATAACTTGTTCTCTCAATTGGAAATACCGAGTAGTTTTGACTTATTATAAAAATATCGAACAAATCACTACTGAGAATTTACCGTAACACAATATATCGCTGTCTACAGGAAGCCCTTATGAACATGGACCCGGGTAACCCGAACTGGGAGTTTCTGGCCATGATCCGGGAGTACCAGAACAGCATCGACTTCAGGCCGCTGACGGGCAACGAGCCCGTGGAGGACCACCAGATCACAGTGTGCGTGCGGAAGAGGCCGCTCAACAAAAAGGAGGTCGTCAAGAAAGAGGTACTCAATTTTGCATACTTTCCTGAAAGAGAAGAGAAAAGGATTCAGGACTTATCAATCACTAGACCATTCGTTGGTGCTGGTACAACTCATTTGGCACAACCGGTATTGCCATAGGCGATTTTCTTCCCCATGACACTATTTTTTAATGTGCTGATTAAGCTGATACTAAAATTTACCTGTGAGCTTTTCGTATTACCCAAATACAATTTAATTAAAAATAGTATTTTAATAACGGAATTACTACGATAACACGATTATCGTATACGGTATACACACATGCATACGTATTTTTAGTCGTTATTGCCGACAAGTTTCAACCTATACAGAAGGTCATCCTCAGGGTGGTGGTGAAGGTCGCCACGGCCCTGCCGACCTTCAAACACTGAGCGCTCGTGCCGATGCATTGGGCAGGGGGTTTGACGCCCCCGCAGATGTTGTGGCTGATACTGCTTCGTCATCATCTGCTTTTGTTGGCTGAGAAACACTTGTGTGCACAAGGTTAATCCTGCTGACACCCCGTAGGAAGGTGTTTTATCGGTGTTTTGGCTAGTTTGAAGAATGGGTTTCCAAGTTGTAGGCCGTCCATATCCGTCGCGGTTGAAATTCCAGTATTGACTGTTGGTGAATGTTCCAGGTGGACGTGATCAGCGTGCCGGCGAAGGACCTGATGATCGTGCACGAGCCCAAGAACAAGGTGGACCTCACCAAGTACCTCGAGAACCAGAAGTTCCGATTCGACTACGCGTTCGACGACTCCTGTACCAATGAAGTTGTTTACAAGTCAGTATCGTGCCTGGCCGTGTGGTTTCCGGCAGAATAGAATAGGACCACTCCAAGTCTTCACGTGGATGTCGTAAGAGGCGACTTAGGAAATACAAGCTAAACAAAGCTCATAAACATCAATGAGATCTCTCCAACCCGTCTGGCCAGCGAGGAGAGTGTAGGCCAAATTCTCTGTCTGCTCTGGCCAAGTATATATTATATATATATATAGGCTATAAAGACCATCAGGTCTTTCGTCATGATGATCGTGCCTGAAATAACTTAACATTGTGTTCTTACCCATTATGTAACACTCATTTACTTTGGGTGGTACATCGATAACGAATCTATTTAAAAAAAAAATGGTTGTCTGAAAGTCGGTTTACGAACGATAATTCTACGTGACAACGGTGAGAGATAGATGCGTGATAGATACTAATACTACTGCTGCTGCGGAACGTGACGTTTTTCGTGCGAGCAGCCGGTGTTTATGGATTTATAAGACGTTATCACGTAATTATCAATTCGCTTCGTATGTATGTAGTAAAATCATAATTGTACAGTATATTTTTATTTTCGCTCCGCCTGAGCCGAGCGTCAACTATACAGCCAGAATAAGGCCAGAATGATACGCACCTACGAGTATAGGCCTTTTCTACCTCCATTTGAATATATTACAACGCTGCGTCACGACCGTACCATAACATGCTTTTAGGCCATATAATTACTATATTATCACCCTTTGAACGCCGCAAGAATAACCGACAAGCCTAATATACCGCGACCAATTTGAATGTCATACTAATTTAGACAAGTTTAGAAGTCTTGGTCTTGGCTCTAAAGGTCTCAATGGCGTTCAAAGGGTTAAGATTTAATTAAGATCTGAATAACCTATTGGGCGCCATTGACCACATAAGTTATAATGGTCGCGAGACTGAGACGCCATTGACAAATAAAGTTATTACAATTTGTTCTAGCCCGGCGTCGGGCGTGAAGTAACGTAAACAAGCGCTGGCGTGTTTACGTTACTTCAGATTTTTAAGAAAAAATATCTGTTGTATTCAGATACACGGCCAAGCCGCTGGTGCAGACGATCTTCGAGGGCGGCATGGCGACGTGCTTCGCGTACGGACAAACCGGCTCGGGGAAAACTCACACCATGGGCGGGGACTTCCAGGTCACTTTATTAACATTTTTGTTCTAACATTATTGTAGGTAACCGCGCTGAAGTTTGGAGACAATGCTACATTAATACTTCTTTAGCTATGACGTATCATTCACAACATGTATTTCTTTTCCAACGACATAGGTACCTATAATAATCTTGTTTACTGGGTCAAAATAATTATATTTAAATTAGTCCATCAAATCCAATATTATTTGATTATCTAAGTAATATAATCAAAAAATATTGGACACGTATTTTTTTTTGTTAATTAACCAAAAAACGATAAAATAATAACGTTTATTGAGTGGGAGATCGTGACGTCAGTTTTATAAAATGGGTAGCAAAAAAATGAGTAAACTGTGACGTCACACGGAACTTTAACGGGCTATATATATATTTTTTTTAATTTGAGTAAAAATAAGAAAAAATAAGTAGTCAGAAAAAAAAGTAAAGTAAAAAAGAAAAAAAACCAGTTCAATATTTTTTGATTATCAAACTGTCGGACTAAATATTTTAGGAATAAAATATTTTTTTAGGAAACTTTTTATAATTCTAATATATGTTTTTTCATCTTGAATTACCCTCAACCAAGTATAAGTTCAGAAAAAGAGAAATCATTCCAATAAGATAAGCTTCATGTGGTGTGAAATAACTTAAATGCGTTGTTATCTCCAGGGAAAAACACAGGACTGCAAGAAGGGCATCTACGCGATGGCGGCGCGGGACGTGTTCATGTACCTCAAGTCACCCAAGTACAAACCGCTCAACCTCATCGTGTCGGCCTCTTTCTTCGAGATCTACTCGGGGAAGGTCAGTGCTTCTATTCTACTATACAAATCACTACAGTCTTTCATTTCGTGTTGATAGCTCAAGGGATTAAATTTTGTCTTTCCAATATGTGGCAACTCTCGGAGGCACAGTATAGATCATCCTTGGTGCAGCTGGTAGGGCACAAAGGGCACGAAAGGAGGTGCAACATGGTCTGGAGTGCTATTTTTTAAATGATGCCCATCGTAAACGAGCGATTTTTCTATACAAAAATCGCTCGAAGACGAACGACGAATCGAGTGTCACACTTTCAAAAATAGTACCCCTGGTCGTCATGACCACACTGGCACTGCATTGCCGTCTGTTGGATAAAGCCCCATTTAGCTAGGTTGTGTCGGCATCGACCTACCCCAGTCCGAAGGCAATTAAGGCACTTCGATGTGGCCCAAGTAAGTTGGTCTCCAGTGGCGGCTGGTGGGTTATCGAACTGGTGGTGCACTTTGTTTTAATTTAAAAAGGGCCTTAGCGGTCCGGCCAATTTTATATTAACTTTATTTTAAAAGTTTTGTTATTGTCTTTAATATAATCAATAAACATTGATTTCTACTCACTCCATACACTGTACACACAGTATATAATAAAATAAAATAAAAAATCAATTAATATAAAAATCAATAAATAATAACGCGTCATACATATACAGTGAAGCCGCTCGCCGCCAATCGGTACGCGAATTTCGTCAAGAATCGGGCGCTCTCGGTAATCTTCGGATCGCGCGTGCGGCGCTCGAGAACAGACTTTTTACTCGGTACATTTCTATGAAGTATCTTTTGTCTCACGCGCCAGGCATGTTAGCTCGTAACTCATACAAGTTCTATGAGCGCTCCGCGTGCACTCGCCGAAGCGCACGAGATGCTTTCTTTACAGGGAAAATAAGTCTTAATAGTTTAGCAAAGCGTTCAAATTGTTTCGTTATAATTGAAAGTTTATTTGGTAATGTTTTTGTATGTTTAAGAAAAAGTATTGATATGGTAATTTAAAAATAAAAATTAATTAATATTTTGCAATTTTTTTTATATTTTGAATTGGTGGTTCAGCGCACGAGCGCACTTAAGGTACAGCCGCCACTGCCCTGGAGGTAGCTCCTCAGATGGAGGACCGAAATTTGTTGAAGGTGGGAACTAGTTACGCCAGACTTCAATGCGAGAGGATTTAGTCTTTTAGAGGTTCCTTATTTTTCAAAACACTGTTGTCACAGTCACTGCACTTTTATAAGTGCTACTTTTATAAGTCGCATCGGCTTTGTGACGTAGAATAGCATAACCTACTGCTGAATCAATCCTGAAAATATAATATAAAAACCAACTTAAGCTTTACTACATAAGATTTAAAATCCTAAAACAATAGGACTCATTGTTATCTCGCCCATAATACTCGTACGACGCGGCGCTACAGCGAACGACATGGCGCCAACGCATCAGCCAATAGCAGACGGATATTTTCGCGCCATGCAAAAACTTGATTTCTGCGCAGGTACATCGGTGTTTTCTTCTCGAGTCAAAATGGCTATTCTTTAGTAGCCTTGACCAGAATTAGGCCACATCCACGGCACGATCATTTGCCTCAACCAGATCCTCCACGGTGCAAGAAGTGGGGCAATTAGGGCAATCCATCAGATGGGCCATAATACAGACGATGGTCTGTATTATAAAAGTGATAGTACTGTACTCAGTGTTCGTCTTTTTAACCGAAACGAGGGTCATGAGTTTAACCTTAGTCCGATTGTGAGTGCTTTTCTGTATTAGAAACTAGCTAGGACAAAATCTGTAGTACATTAACTCTAATCTATTCATCGGATATGAATGGAGTAGAATACCACACTACTATTAATAGTAGGTAGTATTAAAGAAGTACGCATGTTGGAAGGCGTATAACCTACGGGGTAATGTGAATGAATAAATGAATGAATGAAATAAACTTTGTTGCACCAAAAGGATACTTATAAAATAATTAGTTATATAAACAAATAAAGTACAAGAGGCGGCCTTATCGCTTAAAGCAATCTCTTCCAGACAACCCTTGAAGAGATGGAGACAGTGTAATGTGGTGTATTTTGTATCACACTGGAGGCTTAAACCTAAGGGCCACGTCCTTTCTTCACGTCTTCGAATCCGATCTGTGGCCGAGTTCTTTATAATCAATTATCACACATTTCCAATGTAATAATTACCATTCCAGGTGTTCGACTTGCTAGCAGATAAAGCGAAGCTGCGAGTGCTAGAGGACGGCAAGCAGCAGGTGCAGATTGTGGGGCTCACGGAGAAGGTGGTGGACAACGTGGACGAAGTGCTCAAACTCATTCAGCACGGCAACGCTGCCAGGACCTCGGGACAGGTGAGACTGTTTCCACAAAGATTCAAAGATTCAAAGATTTATTCAGAAAATAGGCCTTTTCAGGCACTTTTTCACGTCAATTCACATTTAAAATTAAATAATACTTATTATATTATATTCAAATTATTTTTTAAAAGCTACAAACTACTAGCGTTTCGGAACCGACCACTGCAGAGAAGAAGACGCCGAAAGAAACTCTTCAACAGTATTGGTCGCCTACTTGCCTGAAGGGCTTTGTATGATATTTAATATTTTTCTTTTCTTTTTTTTTGATGTCATGTTATATACAATTTTAATTAACATATTTTTGTGGAACACGTTATGTTAGCGATCGAGCGAGAACATTAAGACGGTACTGCACAAAATTGTGAAAATTTACATGTTTTACAAATCACTGGTACTATGCGCTGAAGTTATTAAATACATCAAAACTATTTGTATAATTTAGATTATTCTTTGAACAAGATCGCCCCCTTGTTGGCATTTGAAAGAGATACATAAGAAATTTAAAAATTATATATATATGTTATGATATCTAAAAACGTTTTTCTTCGAAAACTTTGTAATTTTTACGTCTTAAACAATAATTCTCACATGACAATATTTATTTTATCATCTCGGAGGTCGCCCCTTTCTTAGTTTTTTTATAAATTTATAAATATCAATCAATCAAATATTTATTGCTCTCCATAATATTACATAATCTTAAATACAATCCAATTGTGGGTGGTGAGTAACATTTTGTTGTCCAGTGTAACATTATGGGCCTAGTATAGGCACCTCAATATGAGAGGTCTAGGGGGCTAATTTTTACATTAATATTTTTCTAACAATTTTAATTGCATGTGTTATTACTTAATTTGTATGTATTATTACTTTATTTGTTCTTATGAATATTTAATAGCTAATATGATTTAATAAATATTAAAATATTAAGACTTCTTCTTTTTTCCTAATCGCCGAATGGTTTTGCGCAGTAGCGACGTTTTTCGTTTGCGCGGCACCCGCTTAAAGGTCGCCTCACACTTATCAACTCGCAAACGGAACGTAAACATATCAAATCGAGCAGTTCAGTGTTTTTCGTCTGAATCTCCCTACTGCAATGCACATTATTCGGATTCGTATCGTAATCGCTTCGCCTCGGCACCAGTTCACAAATCGCGCTTAGCGTGTCGGTCAATTCGCGGTCCACTCGCTTACGTCTCTCCGTAAGTTAAGATTCCGCTCTTTTTATTAGTATTATCTTGTCATCTCGCTCGCTCGCGTTGCCTCCCGTTCCATGCAGGTGAAACAGCAATTATCCGGGAATATGTCTATCGCCAAGGTCGCGGCTACCAGTCAACTTTACAATCTTTAATACAAAAAAGCGATTTCAATCAACCCCTTTTTGTTATGAAATTTAAATGGGCTTATCTTGAAAGCATACCCTTTCTAACAAAAAAGAATTTATACAATCGGAGTCCTGAGGTAACAAATATAAAAAAGGTTTTTTGCAGAAATACATTTTTGTAACAAGCGTTTATTACAAACGAATCCACGTTTGCTTTCCAAGATAAATCAAATGAGCACAATCACGATAGGTGTACGGCCACCTGTATGTAAATTTTCAGGTCAATTGGTAACCGGGAATTGGATTAACCGGGAATTGGATCAAATTTAATTTGCAAGATTTGATTACAGACAGATATCGGGAAAGGTGAAACTAAATAGAAGCTTGTAAAAATAAAAAAAAAACATAAAACTGTTTTTTTTATGACATAGGACGGCAAACGAGTAAAGCGGGTTACCCGTTTCTTGATGACCCCGCTCGCTTCTCGATGACCCCGCCCGCTTCTCGATGACCCCGCGCGCCACTCGATGCCCCTGCGCGCCTTGATGCCCCCGCGCACATCCAGATTTTACGTGCGCACCATGTTTGTGTTTTTTTTCGTGTAGTATATAATGTGTAATGTGTGGTGTTGCAGACGTCGGCCAACTCGAACTCGTCGCGCTCGCACGCCGTGTTCCAGATCGTGGTGCGGTCGCCGGGCATGCACCGCGTGCACGGCAAGTTCTCGCTCATCGACCTCGCCGGCAACGAGCGCGGCGCAGACACCTCCTCCGCCAACCGACAGACCAGTGAGCCGCTCGCATTACTTGTAGCCGCCTGCTATGTGTGGCTAGCTCCGTGGCGCAGCGGTCAACACGCCAGCCTGCGACACGGAGTGACCGGGTTCGATCCCCGGCCAGGTCGAGATGGAAAATGATCTTTTTCAGATTGGCCTGGGTCTCGGATGTGTATCTATATATGTATTTGTTATAAAATATAGTATCGTTGAGTTAGTATCCCATAACACAAGTCTCGAACTTACTTTGGGGGTAGCTCAATCTGTGTGATTTGTCCGTATATATTTATTTATTTATTTATCCGCCAGAGTACAATATACATCTAAGACACCTCTCCAACCCGTCTGGCCAGCGTGGAAAGTGTATGCCAAGTCCTTTAGCTGCTCTGGCCAAGTATGGCTCTAGTAGTACAGAGAGGATCATGCTCCTGAAGTGGAGACTAAAAAAGGACCTGATGATGATGATGATTGTAATTTTTGCTCTCATACAACAAACGTGACATTTTTTGCTTGTTTTTGCTCGATATTAATAACGGCAACGGGTAGACGCTTGAAATATTAACAAAATATTTAGTTACTAGCTTTCGCCCGCGGCTCCGCCCGCGTCAATGTCGATCCCTCGGGAATAGTACTTTTTCCCGGGATAAAAGGTAGCCTATGTCCTTCTCCGCACTCCAGAGAACTTGTGATGCAAAATTTCATGATGATCGGTTCAGTAGTTACGGCGTAAAAGCGTAACAAACAAACTCACTTTCGCATTTATAATATTAGTAAGGATAAGGATAATTAAATAAAAATAAAATTAATATGAAAGGGGGGCTCCCATACAACAAACTTGATTTTTTGCCTTCCTTGGCCGGTTTTTTAATAAAATAACGTCGTCGCCAAAACGACTTTTTTGATCAAGTTGTTTTGCTCACCCTCATCTATCACAACACTATTCTTAATAAATAAAAAAATAACGATATGGCTGGATTTAAATTGATTTTCTAGAAAATGGTTTATTTTAATGTACAATTCTTTTTTATTTCAGGAATGGAGAGCGCGGAAATCAACAAATCATTACTAGCGCTCAAAGAGTGCATCCGAGCGTTGGGTATGAAAGGCCAGAACCACTTGCCGTTCCGAGTATCAAAACTGACGCAGGTGCTGAGGGATTCCTTCATCGGGGACAAATCTCGCACGTGCATGATAGCCATGATCTCGCCCGCCATGTCGTCATGCGAGCATTCGTTAAATACACTGCGCTACGCTGATCGGTGAGTGTACTTTTAGCGCCTATTATACCATCCTGAATTTAGGATCCGGAATTCAGCATCCGATAAGGACAAGAAATTCAGTCGTCGGAGCTCCTGATTACACCGTCCGGAACGTGTCCTGAACGGAGACTGCGCGTCCTGAGAGAGCCATCCGTTGGCCATCCTGAATGCGTGAGAGGGACGCCGCTATACGTGCGATGCGTTGGAGATATTCTCGTATCGTTTCTAACGTATAGCAGCGTCCCTCTCTTGCGGCGATCCTGAATTCCGGATGGTTGCACCTATGCTTCCGATAAGGACTTCGGAAGCCATTCTGTCCTGAAAACGGATCGACCGTCCTGAATGCGATTAAACTGTCCGTTGACTATCCGTTGACTGAATTCCGGATCCTAAATTCTGGATGGTCTAACTGGCACTTTTGTATTTATCGCAATAGTGATCTAACCTTTGTGGTCCCAACTCCTTTCGCGTACGATTGGTTTCGTATTTATAACATAGATGGTGCCATAGAAATAAATTTAGATGCTGCTGTTATTAGTAGTTAGTTTTTCTTCTTTATTTCTAGGTTTGCATGTTAATTATTATAATAGAACTATGCTTCTTACTTACAAGTAATACCACAAATTATTCTATGTTTAATATCAATTAAGGACTGAATATGCGGATGTTTTAAAGTGTAAGTTTTATCTTCTCGTGAGCAGATTGATTAGAAATCATAATCTTTTTTTTTATATACAATGTTTTCTATCAGTGAGGACCTGTAATAGACTTTCTGTTTATATGTAGTTTCCTATGTAAATTAAAATAGTTGTTGGTCTTTCCAATAAAATAAAATAAAATAGGTTTATGTACAAGTTTCCACCAATATTGTAAGAAAATACAAGAAGTATTTATAAGATACTAGCTTTCGCCCGCGGCTCCGCCCGCGTCAATGTCGGTCCCTCGGGAATAGTACTTTTTCCCGGGATAAAAGGTAGCCTATGTCCTTCTCCGTACTCCAGAGAACTTGTATGCAAAATTTCATGATGATTTGTTCAGTAGTTTCGGCGTGAAAGCGTAACAAACAAAAAAACAAACAAACTCACTTTCGCATGTATTTTATTAGTAAGGATACAATATGTAGAGAAAACCCTATTCGATCCTTGAAGGTGTGAATGAACAATTTTTGTTTGGAAATGTCAGTTTTTTTTGAGTTCCTGGTTTTGATCCCATAGGAGAAGTTGTTCATATCGACGGGCTAAATCACTTCTTCAAGGATAGGCAAGTGACACACCTTGACTTAGTACTTGAATAAGTGTTTGTATGGACTGTAGATTTTACTTTAGATTTTTGTAAGTTAATTAATCATTGTTTGCCTGTAGATCCGGGGGTCGTGGGTTCGATTCCCACGGGAAGTATACTTTGTTTAGTTGTTTCCAGTTTGGTTTTTGTTTGTATACATTGTAGGCTTGAAACATCTGATTGTCTGATAATGAAGATGTTTCATATTTACCGTCAAACAAAATGCCCTATAGTATTGTGTTTCCCCCGCAGCGTGAAGGAGCTGGGCACGGACGGGCGCTGTCGCGCGGAGTCCCCGCTCGCGGACGTGGACATGCCGCCGGCGCGCGACGACCTGGCGCAGCTGCGCTCGCTCAACGTACGTACTCACACTCCCACACACTCTCACACACTCACACTCCCGCACACTCTCACGCACACTCACGGCAACACTCGCCAACGCTGACGGCACGATCTTTCACTGTTGTCACAATGCGACCTGGCGCAGCTGCGCTCGCTCAACGTACGTACTCACACTCCCACACACTCACACTCCCAAACACTCTCACGCACACTCACGGCAAAACTCGCCAACGCTGACGGCACGATCTTTCACTGTTGTCACAATGCGACCTGGCGCAGCTGCGCTCGCTCAACGTACGTACTTACACACTCTCACACACTCTTACACCGACGGCAACACTCGCCAACGCTGACGGCACGATCTTTCACTGTTGTCACAATGCGACCTGGCGCAGCTGCGCTCGCTCAACGTACGTACCCACACACTCTCACACACACTCACACGGCAACACTCGTCAACGCTGACGGCACGATCTTTCACTGTTGTCACAATGCGACCTTGCGCAGCTGCGCTCGCTCAACGTACGTACCCACACTCCCACACACTCTCACACACACTCACACGGCAACACTCGTCAACGCTGACGGCACGATCGTTCACTGTTGTCACAATGCGACCTGGCGCAGCTGCGCTCGCTCAACGTACGTACCCACACTCCCACACACGGCAACACTCGTCAACGCTGACGGCACGGTCTTTCACTGTTGTCACAATGCGACCTGGCGCAGCTGCGCTCGCTCAACGTACGTACCCACACTCCCACACACTCTCTCACACACACACTCCAACGGCAACACTCGCCAACGCTGACGGCACGATCTTTCACTGTTGTCACAATGCGACCTGGCGCAGCTGCGCTCGCTCAACTTACGTACCCACACTCCCACACACTCTCACACACACTCACACGGCAACACTCGTCAACGCTGACGGCACGATCGTTCACTGTTGTCACAATGCGACTTGGCGCAGCTGCGCTCGCTCAATGTCGTACCCACACACTCACACTCCCACTGGCCACCACTCGCCAACGCGGCCAATGGGCTTGTTTCTAAAAAACATACCATTTACAACAATAACTAAACTATCAGCCGTTAAAAAGTCTGCAGTGTAAGTTTTTAATCCGTATGAAGATGTAAGCAAGTGCGCACATTACATCGGTTGCATCTTTATACTGATTGAATGCCAGACAACTATCGGCCGATAGAAAGTGCAGTGTGCGGTGACTAAGTCTGTTTTTGAAATGATCTTTCAACGTTGAATGTTTGCAGGAGGGCGACATGTCAGCAGAGATGTACACGTTCCACGAAGCGATCGACGAGTTACAAAGGTCAGAAGAGGAGGTGTTGGACAACCACAAGGCCATCTCCGACTACCTACAGCACGCACTGCAACGCTGCAACCAGCTCTTCACCATGACGCGGGACGTGGACTACGACCAGGACGGTACGACACTTCACTTCTCACTGACTCACTTTGGCAGGACCCATAGACGGCTGGTAAATGAGGTGTAGACGGACGGATGGAAGTGAGAATGTGGGCCGAGGCACCACATCAATCCGGACAGTCAGTCAAATACCCCATTGCGGCCAAGGCTTGTATAGTACTTTTTAAATAATGCCCGGAAATTCAAACAATGAAGACATGCATCAAGTGCCAAATGTTCGAATTTTAATTTCAGTTGCAGCCAGCCGGTTGCTCCATTTTTAAATTACACGATTATTTTTAATTTTACATAGGTACCTACTTTCGCGGCGTGTATTTGGCCGAAAGCAATGACGATTTATATCAAACAAGGCTGTCATATAATGTTCGAATTTCCAAGCATGTTTGAGAAAAAGTACTTTAAAATGGATATGGAAATACAAGGTCGTGTTTAGTTCTCTACAGGGAAGACTGTATCAATATTTTCTATATGTCGATCGTCTACAAAGATACGCCCCCACTAAATTTTTCGTCGATAGAATCGCGAAGGTAAGGAGTTCGACCTGGGCGTCAGTTGCCAGCCATCAGCGGTTCTATGTTCCGTCTACCTTATTTCAAGAAAGAGGAAAAATTTGTGTTGGTTTCTCCTTGTTCTTCTTTCTCGCGTTTTCCCTATTTTTCCCTAGTCTGCTCTGTATGTCAGCTCCCTCCAAATTTTTATATTTCAAACCATATCGGCACTCAAAAACTAATGAATCGATTTAAATAATTCTTTTACGTACAAAAAGTTACATTTTCAGCGGGTGATTTTTGTTATAATATACGCGGTCAGAGGTAAAATAGCTATTTAATAATACTTATTCTGTAAATGAAAAAAGAGTGGGCGCATTTTCTTGGATGGCACGATTTGTAATGTGACACGTGAAATAACATGACTGCGTGTATAGTCATTGTTGACTATTGTCACAAACTTTGTTTGTATATTATTTGTTTTTTTTTACATATATACGGTGATATTTTGATTGTTCTGGACCCTTAAAGGGGTGATTCAGCCCATTGATATGAACAACTTTTTCTTTGGGACCAATGCTGGGAACTCGAAAAAGAAATGGGCAGTTCCATACAAAAAAATTCGGCCGCCCGGTCGATTTGTATGGTAACGTCAAAAAAAAAAATTGAGTTCACAGCATTGGTCCCATAGGAAAAGTTGTTTATACCAACAGGCTGAATCATCCCTTTAAGGGTCCAGAACAATCAAAATTTCATGGTGTATATGTAATTGGAGTGTGTAGATATTACATAAAAATAACATTGTAGATTGTGACAATGCTTGTATGACTGACATTGTATTGTAATTTGCGTATGTGTAGTTTGTGTAAGTAAGCTTACGTAACTAAATTGTTATTATTAAAAATCAATTGACATGGAGAAACTTGGTGTTATAACTTGTTGAAACAGTTCCATAATGATAATAATTTCACTGTTGTGTATGTGTGTACACCTTTTTCTCAGCTTACTTTTATAAAGTTTCTTCGTGTGAACTACTTGCCAAATAGCTTCGCTTATTTACAATTATATTGATATCGATGTTCAGGATGCTTGATTTAGTCCAATGGCGACGAGTTGTATATTGTATGACACGTTTGTAAATAATAATAAAGTAAAAAAAAATATTGGGTAGCTAGTTGTGGGTGCTTCCTTTTAAGAAATATTTGCTTGTTCCAGGAGACACCGCTCCCTTATAATTAATTAACAAATAAACTAAAGTACACTTCATTGACACTTAGTAAAAACAAAATTCAAGGATAATAGGTTTGTTTCCTAAAAAAAATCCATTTAAAATAATTTCTCCGTCTTATGGATTATCGAAAAATATTAAATACGTATTTTTTCTTTTTTCAATCAAACAAAAGATGATAAAGATAAAGCGCATCAAAGTTTAGTTTGCGGCCTGTCGCGTCATAAGCCCCCACGGCTTATGACGCAACAGGCCGGTAAAAAGTGTACCGGCCAGTGACGTCACGCAGAAATTTAACGGGCTATATCTTTATAAATTTTTGTTTGATTGACAAAAGAAAAAATACGTGTCCAATATTTTTCAATAATGTACCAGACGGACTAATTATTCAAAATTTTTTTTTTAGAAGACATGCCCATTGTCTGTAAGGATAGGGTTTGGACGCACGCAGTATTTACGTCGCTCTTGGATTATACCAAGGCACGGAATGTTTTGTAAAGCTCGAATAAAACTCATAAAACAAGTGTGGGTATATGTTTGGTAGTTAGAATGTGTGGTAGCGAAGTTGTTTGTCCGATGTACTAGCGTGTTGTGCATGCCCAGGCCTGGCCGCGCGTAGCAAGCGGCCGCGGGCGCTCGCCAACGGACACAGCCGCGCCTCCGCGAGGTGGCGCCAGCGGCGGATGCTAGGTGACACACGGCTGTAGGCATATAAGGCTGGGACGCGGACGACTAAAACATTGATTTGCTCACATCGATACACTTTATCCTATTAAGTTAGAAGATGGGTGGAATCGCGAATGTGAAGAGTGTTTGTAAAGACGACAGCGAAAAGCATGCGTAGACGAAACGGGCGTGTGTAGAGCATGTGTGTTTTACTTAAATAAGGTCCATTTAAATTAAACGCAACTATTATAAATCCTGCATCCATAAGTTAGGAATACATTCAGAAACAAAATTTAAAAAAAAAGAAAGTCAGATGTATCGATTTTATTAAAAAAAATTGTTTAAAAAAACAAAAAAAAAAAAACTTGTCGATTTCTTAAAATTTGCTGCTCAAGCATTTCTTTGACCTATGTGTTCCAGTCCTTAAAACATCTGCGCTTAATTTTAAATGGACCTTATACAACGTGTAACAAAATGGCGGTAAAATACTTAAGGGGCATGATCAATCCATGATATTGAACAACTTTCCCCAGCGAACCAATCAAGAAATACGAAAAAGGAATTTACTTTCCACAAAAATTGGATCTGCTCATTTTGTATAAGGATTAAATTTATTTTTCGTATTTCGATGTATGTTCCCTGGGGAAAGGTGTTCAATATCATGGGCTGATCATGCCCCTTTAGTATTGTAACCCCCTTTCTGTTACACGTTGTCGACTTGACGCATGGCATGCTATGGTTATTGAAATACCTATAAATACGCGTCGTTTATCTTCCGTGTCCCATCCTGGTCAATCACTAGACACTCACGTGTTGCTATGATGTAGTTACACCACGATTAGCTTAGGCACGGTTATATTTTATAAAAACGCTCAATCAAGAAGCACTGATTTTGCTGACTTTCACCGAAGAAGACAGCTTCAGCAGTCGAATGAGATAAAGCAATCCTAAGGCTCAACACAGACGACGGACAGTGGCGGACAAAAAACTCTGCGGCGCGCTTTTATTCGTATTAGAATAAGCTTGCACTTTGTACGCGTATATCTTCCAAGCGACATAAAATATTGTGCGGACAAAGTGCAACCTTATTCTAATACAAATAAGAGCACGCCGCGGACTTATTGTCCGCCAGACACACGACACGCAGACGACGGACACAAGTCCGTCCCGTGGTGTGTTTGGCCTAATTGTAATTTATTATCGCACATTTTATTCTAGGTTGACTGAAATGTGCTATTTGGGGTCAGATGTAACATAGCAATATCAATAGTGATTTTTTATCGCATATCTTACGATAGCCTGTTTCATTTATTTGACTGAAATAAACTGAAATTTGGAGTCTTATGTAACAATGTAATCTCAATAGCTATGGTACCACACATCTTATTGTAGACAGTCGTTTTTATTTTATACAAAGTTTTAAAATCATAGCAACACGTCCGCTGTCCAGCTTGTCGCTTGTCAGTAATTAATATTCAAATCGTCAAAATAACAGTCGCCGGCGCCATCATCTCCCGTCTCTCCTGTGGCTATCGATCTATTGGTTATTGGTTCTAATATTGGCGTTTTTTCACTTGAATTATTTAAAATTAAATCATTTATATCGACACAACACTTATAACGCGTTTATAACATTATCTTTAGTCCTACCGTTTCGAAAACTTTAGATATCATGTTCGCAGGTAGGTGTATAAAAATAAAGTAGATAATAAACGCGATAAAAAACATTTTAAATGTCGCAATCACATAAATCTTTTTCGAGGATACGTTCGGCATAATAGATTAGTGTTGTTTATTGAATTCGTGTCGATCAAGTTTTA
The DNA here is from genome assembly GCA_947532085.1 of Elegia similella. Classification (NCBI taxonomy): domain Eukaryota; kingdom Metazoa; phylum Arthropoda; class Insecta; order Lepidoptera; family Pyralidae; genus Elegia; species Elegia similella. The sequence goes on along the minus strand of OX383926.1, from coordinate 4,029,541 downwards.
TTTTTATCTGATTCTTTGTAAACTCGTCAATTACTTATTTTCCAAATTAACGATTAAACATCACAATTGGCTATTCGTAATTAATACAAAATTTAACACTATCACGATAAAAATGTTAAACGCAACATTCAGATTCTAAATCAAGCCACGCCGTAACACAACACGCTGGTAGATAACGGTTAACAAACATGCTTATTAAAACATGCAGCTAGTTCTTTTCAATCCTGAGACATTGTTAAAATTACTGAATGATTGCTGATATTTCAATGTAGTGAAAATATTTCATTTAATGTGACTCGTTGCTGTTTTGTTTGTATGTATTGTTTAGTCAATAAAGGTTTCGTTGATTTGGCCAAATTCCAAGGTCAAAAGAGAAGATTTAATCTTTTGAATTGGGTGATGAAGTTGTATTTTGTGCTATTTGTCAATTTACAATATTGTTCTACAATAGTCGGTACTAAGAGTATCGAATAATACGAGGGCTTATTTGTATAATTTCCAACATGAAATATCAAAAACATAGACGGTATTTTTTGTAATGTGTCAGGATTGATTATCGAGCGGTGATGTTATCGTAACAGTCCATGACGGAGGATGTTTGTGGTGGTTGCAGCGTACGCGACGCAGTGGGAAGAGCTGTTGAACGAGCAGTTGGCCGTGCTGGCGCAGTCCCGCGACCTGGTGGCAGAGTTCCGCACCAAGATGCAGCAGGAGGAGCACATTTCGCGCCGCATACAGCCCAGACACCACTAGCGGCAGGGTCGCCATGCAAGACCGGGGGTGAAGTCGATGCTAACGTCTTGTTATACTTATTTATATGAGAGATATTCTTTTCGTGCTTTGCAACTCATTATTTATTTTTATAGTACGTATTTTTACAGAAATAATTCCTTTCTTTTAGACATTTATCATATAAGTTTGTTACATTTGTCAACTGTTGAAAAGGTATTGAACAAACTGCTGATTTTTGTATGTAGTATTCAAACGGTACTCCGCGTTGATTGACATACAGACACTAAACGTATTTGTCAAGACATCCTTTACTTTTCGCTGTTTGTATGAAATGACGTACAGTAATAGTATTATTTGTATTATCGACATTAAAGTAGCATCCATTTCAGTCTCGGTTTCGGATATTGTACGCGGATAAATAGATAAGGGGCTATCACGATCGGCTATAGAACTGTAAATAAAGCTATAGCTGCTCTGTGATGTTAGTGAATCCGGGTGTAACAACATGTCAATCACTTTTAGTTGTTAGGGGACTCTTGTTTTTGTGTGAATACATTAGAACTAACGGTAATTAGAGGTTTCTCTCTATCAGTGAGTTGGCATGGATTGTCTGTGGATATAAAAGCCCCAATAGAATCTCGAGCTTATAAAGCGAAGATCTCTTTGAGGCATGACATTGTAGGAGCCAGAGGACATTGCCCCGCTGGGTTAATAGCGCGCGCAGTGGGCTCGGCCGACAATATGGCGGCAAGTGTCACAAATTGACTCGATTCCAGTGCGTAAAATCAAAATCAGTATTTTTCAGTTAAGTGCGAGAGCGGTAGCTGGCCTACGTTTCTGAAAATACTTATAATTACAGCTGTGACTACTTGTTACGATTTTCTACTTTAAAACTTAGTATACAGGTGACATTGTCGATGTAACGAGTGCCGTCATGTTGTTATGAAATGATAGACTGTTTATTGTAGTGTGTTAGAGCACAAACACCCGTTTAGTACATCGAAGCGGGCCCGGGGCGCACTTACTTCGAAGCGCCAGTTAACATATCAATAGTGTACTTGTCATTCGCGCATTAATATTGTCGCCTCGTTTCCACAGCTCTTTGTTATTAAACTTTGTAAATGGAATATTATTCAATGACAGAGGCCGATAGATAAAGGTCAATGTACTTTATTGACTTGCTAACTCGCACTAAGTATAGTAACTGCCCCCAGCTTTATCTCAACCTGTGTAAATTCTAGACCGCGAATTATGCGTTTAATTTATATAATTTCTGGTTCGTCATTAACATTGTGACTATAATTTCGATGCATTTAACTTTCGCTAAAGGCCTACTTATAAAATTGTAGATATTTTGTATTGAATGTGAGATCGGAAGTACAAAGTGTTAGTGACCTCGATGCCAGTGATGTATGACTATTTCATGACAGTTATTTGGGACTCTGAAAATACTCGTATTGTTGTGAAGATGTTTGTATGGGGCTGACGGGCGCCGGCTACGCTTGAGAAGCTTGCTGGACCGCGCAAACGTTAAGTTTTAGCATTTGTTGTAGATCGGTAACATATCTTTTGCCTTACAAATAGCTTGTTGTTGTTGATTTCGAAGCGAGTTTGGGATCTTTTTATCGAGGGTTGTCAACAGTCATGTGTGTACTTCAGGTTCGTAGCTTACCACACGATGTTACTCTGATGTATTCAAATATGGGCCTTGAACCGTATTATATAGGTTCATTTTACAAAAGCAAGACGATAAAGAAAAGTGTGTGCGTTTGTCACATTGCAACACAGTAAAATGCATTTACTGCACACGATTTAAGGGTTAAGTTTGAATGGCAACAAGATTCATCGTGTAATTTACTCTGCGACCTGTATTATACATATTTTAATTCTGAGATTACCGATACTTAATCACTGATATGAGTTGTAATGCTAACAACGTTGTAGTACACACGTTACTGTGCCGACTGCGATAGATTTTGAGAGTTTGCTTTGGAAACTAAGAGATTATATTCATTCCGCTAGCTGAGATTAGCTACATACGTCCAGTCATGTTAGTGTAAACATAAAATAATGGCGCTACGATATTGAGTTGTCGGTCTGATTCCTGTCTTTGCCTTTGCTATTTGTGATGAATTGTTAAAAATGACTATTTGTATTTTTTTAAGTAATCTAAATCTGTAAAAAAAATTTTGAGTGACAAAAACCCGATATTGCTTACTGTTAGCTGCTATAATCAAGATTATAATTTAATATTTTTTGCCATCCTATATAATTATATGCTAAAAATATTTCCAGTATAACACATAAAGAACTGGTGATTGAATAAAAAACAAAAGCAGATTAGTGTATGAACAATAACTTATTATTATTCATCATGTCATTAAAATGTCATTTCATAAAAATCGTAAAATATGTCCTTTTTTTATTAATAAAAAAAATTGTAAAACTACTTAAAAGACTTTCTATGTTTGTATGTATAACGTATGTTTTTGCTTTAGCCATTTATTTGCCCAATGATTATGTTACGGTATTTCTAAAAAATTACAAAGTTACATCATTATGGGTTTATGGAAGACCAAATAATAGGTATTTCACGAGATGTCTGACCACGACCACCCATCAGCTCGCTCATGATGTGAGGATTTTCCAGTGGTTTTTACGAACTTAGGATTGATTAGAAATACCGTGTCTACAGGGCTTGTGGACGCGCGACCTGTCTCTCTAAAGTTTTGGCGGTATGTGCTCATGTCATTCACGTAACGTTTTGACCTACAGTGTTTTCGTTTGTCATTTATACCGTGTGGTGCTACACAAACTCGTTAGAACGTATTGCAAGTTTTCTTAATTGTACAAAACGCAATATAGAAAACGTGGGACATCACTAGTGCTACTCTTTTAAAAGTTTCACAAAAAGGTTTCTGTATTCATGCTTTTTCATTTGACTGGAGAAAACCTTGTGGAGTTTAAGCAATGATTCAGCAGTGGATAATGAGGACGGTGAAGAAAATTTGAATGGGTAACTGACTTCACCAAGACGTACGATTTTTCAAAGTCGCTTGTTCAAAACGAGTGCCCATGTTCGGTCCTTGCAACCTAGCTACAGCTACTGCTATACATTATTTCCATACTTTGGACAGTTTATTTGATATCTGAAATTAACTAATTGATGTCAATTAATGGGGATTTTTCAAAAGAGCAATGAAAAAAGAAAGTTGAATTTAGATAAATGGCGTTAATTAAAAGGAAAGTGTCAGTGTCATGATGATAAAAAAATAGTTTTTTTAACTAGGGGCTTATTTGACATTTTACTTGCATCAACGCCATCTAGTGGGAAAATTATAATTTTCTTTTAAATTACATTTTGAAAATCCAATGCGTTAACGTGGTCAAAAGTTAAAATAGTACGAAAGCCACTGCAATATTCAATTTTACTTGCAAAATTAGCTACTCGGTATCAGATTTGCGTTTGAAAAACGCATCTGTATCTTCGTAGCTATCGCTCATATTACCATTCTTGATAAAACATAAATAGTGCGCGGAATAGAATTCAAGATACCATAATATTATTATCTGACGTTGTACAACCTCCACAAGGGTAAAAATTCTGCAGCAAAATTAAAGTCAATTTGGTAATGTCGATAATTCATGGACGTAATTTATTTTCATTAGTAATTCAGGTCCCGAGCCTACGCTGTATTGAGACTTATTTTGTGGTAACTATGTATACTATAATATAACATAGTGCAAGGCCCCACTGTATAATTTCTAGCATTATCTGTTTGTTGATCAGAAGTGGCTTAATTGTTTACGTATATTTGATGAGAGCAGCTTTGTTTCTTTACGACTACAAGGCGCCCCAACTGAAATACTTCTGTCCAGTTTACAGGTCATTTAGATTATAAGATATTTCTTTTCAAATAGCAGATGAAAGTATAAATGATGCAGTGGTATCTTGGACTAATAGCTTAAAGTTAGATAGTGCTTATTAATAAATGAACTGGATCGGTACTCTGCATCAGAGTGACTGCTAGCGCCGATATTGACTGTAAAGGCCGACCGAGATGTTTAAAAAACTGTAACGATGGCGCCGTAGTATTTTTTTAATCTGTTTATGGGCGCTGTTATAATGGTTCCAGTGTCTCCGTAACATGAGTTTTAAACTTCCCGGTCGCGGTGTACTGAACAAAATCTCGTCTATTTATAAATTGTATTATTTAACCTTTAAAACGCCATCTTTGGCTATCCCAACGCCATATATGGACAGTTTTGTATTATTTAATTTCAACATCTGCGTTAACACAAAACAGCTTTAAATAAACATTGTTTATCGTGTTCTAAAGATAACTTTTAGTGAAGTGAAAATAACCAAAGCTATGAGTTAAGCTCGTAAAAAAACGGAATTAGGCTGTTGGTTACATAAATATTTTCTCTGCTACATCCTTATCAAGACCCCATGTCATTCTAGAATGCTATTGGGTCCCCTAGGATTTTTTTAATGCGGGTCTTGAGAGGTGGGTACAAGGCCATAAGACACGGGCCATGTTTAGCATGAAACTACGTTTTAAAAGTTATCCTCAGTACATGAAATAAACAACGTATTATTATGACCGAGCGACGGCTTGTGATAACGCTGTAATTTTTGGAGATTTTGAATGCGCTGTGTGGTTTGGCGGTTAAATGGTGAAACTAATCGAGACGTAACTCGTCATATTTTGCCTTGAAATGAATTGGTTTTGTATAGAGGTGTTGCGCAAATGGACAAGTGACAGATGCGAGGTGCGACGGGCGCGCTCGTCTAGATGTCTAGTTGAAATGCTTTATTATAATAAACATATTTTAACATCGCACATAATAAATTAATCGAAATTGATTTTCTTGTTTTATTCTCACTTGCCTTTCTAATGTTTTATTATTACGTATATATTTTATTATTCATTCAATACATTGCATTACACTTGTTATAGTAAATACATACAAATGTACCTTGTCAGGCATTGCAATGGGCGAGAGGGAGGCGGACGTAAATTATGATTGTAAGTATTCATTTACTGAGTAATATGGTCGTTCTATTAAATATTGTTTAAGTGTTGCATAGAACTGTTTGTTATTTGTCATATTCTTAATATTTTTTGGTAATTTATTAAATACTTTTATACACATAGGATATGGCCCGGAATTGTGAAGTTGCAGTTTTGACGCTATTTGTATAATGTCATTTGGCCTTCGTGATTGGTACACGCGGGGAACGTCTTTTTTTGCGAGATATAGGCTCGGATTTGTTTTAATAAATTTACAAAGTTCGAAAATGTAAAGACTAGGTAGGGTTAATATTTATAGTTGAGTGAAGTGTCCCTACAGCTATCGCGCTGTCTAAGGTTCATTATTTTCTGCAGAACTAACAGATCATGCGATTCCGTACTGTCACCCCACATAAGAACTTATACGATTTGTTAGTACCTATTGTCGCGAAGCTCTAGAATGGAATAGTCTATTGCTTTTATATGCATAGGACTATTCTTTCTTTAGTTACACTCGCCATTCTGATATTCACGGATATTCGACCTGTTGGAAGATCAGTCAGGTGTCAGTGTTGGGATTCTGTAGTAAAAAAATCCCTATGCGTTTTATTGCAAATTCGTAATGTGATTTTTTTAGGGGCAATGATCTAATATTTTTTGTTAGACAAAAAATGTATATATGGTTAGCGAGTTAAGGGTAGACAGTCTGTATGGACTGCACGTCACTGCTACGTGGTTACGTAACAATGTTCTTTTTCGTAATGAATTAATCCAAAACAACAACATCCTATTTTGAAAATTGTCGCACCCTAGAATAAGGTGACCAGTAGCCAGTAGGAACTTTGCTAATAGCGAGTGACTTTAGCAATTCACAGAAAAAAGGGGTACTGCCTACTACTAGGTAAGTTTACTTTAGTAGGCAAATAAAAAAACAAAACCCTTTTTACGTATTTTATTAAAGAAATACAGAATTTGTACTAGTATTGTCAAGAAAATGCACCAAATCAGGACCAAAACGAAACAAGGAAGACTACCTAAGTAGGTATCTTAATTTTTACTAGATGCATTTTAATAAGGAAAAGTATTAATGCTTTATTAAAAATATGAAGACCAAATGTCTAGTTACGTCTTCCCACAGGAGTGATAAAGCGTTAAAGCGAATTTGTGGGACAAATTATTTTAACCCTTAAATGCGTGATGTTGCTTAAACAACATACCGAAATTTGTCTAAATATAAATGAATTATTTGCCTTATACTATTATATTTATATTAAAGTAAATATTTGTAATATATACTGTAAATATAATATGATTTGTGCTCAAAATATATAATGTAAGTATTTTTTTTATCATTTCATTCTCAACAAAGGGACATTTCGACAGGAACCTCCATAGATTTGGGAATGTAAACTTTTTAAAAAAATTAAAAAAACTTTTTACTTCTGATATTGAAATGATAAAAATGGAAATAAATTTGTAATTATAAAATTATTTATAATCTGAAAATTAAAATTAAATAAAATTATGGGAGGGGGCAATTTTTATAAATTATTTGTTTCCTTGACATTTTTGGGCATAAAATGTAGCAAAAATTTTTTTTTATTTTTCTCTAAATGCTAGGGTCATATAGTATGTATTATATAAGCTTTTATTGAAAACCAAAAAATCATGCATTTAAGGGTTAAATGTGGTTTAGGTAAAATTTGAAGACATATCGAGGGTAAGAGAAGATTTGAGAGCTCTTCACATCATTAAAAGATTAAAATTTGTCTTATTAACCCTAAATATGTACCCCTTAGTATGGCTCCGGTAGTAGAGAGAGGGTCATGTCCTGCAGTGGAGACTAAAAAGACCTAATGATGATGAACTCTAAATAGGCACATACAAAAGAAAATTGTCAATTTATATCAACACTACAAATCGACTTTGCTAATAAAGCAATTGGCAACATGCATAGGATGTTTCAACAAGAACTGTTTTAAATAAAAATAAATCTATTTAGGTGACAATGATTAATTTTTTTATTGTATTAGAAAAGGTGGTCCCACTCAGCGTTATTAGTTAACAATGTGGAACACGATAACACCTGTATATTATAGAACGTTCTGGTTGTTTGTTACACATTGTTTTATAACTTTATACTGCTGTGCGTGGACCACCTAAAAAGTAAAGTTTGGCAATTATGAATCAAAAAATGATATCTGTAACAGATATCATACTTTCATTCAAAACAAAGTTCTTGTTGAAAAACCCTTTATAAAGTGAAATCATCGTTACGTTACGTAGTTAAGATATTCTATCTTTTTCTTACATCATCACCTGTGGGAAACAGTTCGATAAGAAATTAAAACTTATATTGGTAATAGAGCAAAACAAAGGAAGACTGAGCCACACGCACTAACTATATAGAACTTAGAAATTAACATTTTATTTACAATATATCAAAGTAAAATACTTGTCAATTTTTAATAAATTAAATATTTTATACAAAAAATCTACACAAATTAAAAGAATAAATAACTTTCAAATATCACAGAACATTTCTAGTAATCTGAATAGGCACAGTGAGAGAAATCTCTTTGGTTTTGATACAACATAAATCATCTGGGTAGCTTTTACCACAGCTGAATCTAAGAATCTATAGAAGCAAGAAGAAAATTATCTATTATATAAACATATTTGTAAGTGGCCAACACATGTGCCAGTTTTTTAAGAGCTCTGCCCCCGTAGCATGGCACGCGCCACAACGTTTGTTGACTATCGCCATCTTGTTTTCCGTAATATCAAAGAGCGAAATGTGGATATTTTATCGCGCGATATAAATGGCGTCGCGGGCGCCACGCTACGGGCGCTGGCGTAACTAAATAACTGCCATATACCAATTAAACTTGAACAACGGGAACTTGCACATTTCTCCCTTGTGCTTTGGAAAAACCCCCTAATAATTATTACATACAAAATAGTATATACAAGTTGGAGACCCGTTGCTTGCCACGTCACATTGGTCACAGGCCGTAAACATCGCCTTCGGCTCACTAGTTGTAAGTTGGTAATTTAAAAATACTGTTAATTACTTTTCAATGTCTACAGTTGTTTCATGCCTAGGGAGGGCCCTAGCGTTGTCGCGGCTGTTGTTATGAAACTCGTGATAATATCGCGGCGACAAAGTTTTAAAGGGGCTCAAAAATATATAAATAATCGGCGATTCAATTGCTTTCACAAACTTTTCATCAAAAAGTTCCTATAGTTTCGATTTCGTACATTACTGTCTCGGTCGGGAAAAACGTTTCTTCGTATTTTTTATGTATTTTAATAAAATACCTTCGGTTATGTTGTGATACTATTAAATATATATTTTTTTTATATATAGGTATATACAACGTGAATTTGAACTCCCTAGCTATATTGAAATCTGGGTATCAGAATCCCTAATAGAACACAGAATTGCAAGAAAAAAAGGTAAAAAACGAAAAAGAAAATTAGGTTTCCCATACAAAGTCGCCGATCAGCTGGACGAATTTCTATGAAAGGTTAAATTTATTTATTAGTTTTTTACCTTTTTTTCTTGCAATTCTGTGTTCTATTAGGGATTCTGATTCCCAGATTTAAATATAGCTAGGGAGTTCAAAATCACGCTATATATATAGAGAGAGAGAGAAACAACCACCATCATATAAGCGTCTATTACACCACACGGTATTCAGTCAGACTAAGTCTAACTAGCGTAGTGTAATAAGAGTTAGACCGTCTTACTCTGAATTCAGTCAGAAGGTCGGGCTCGGCGAGGCTAACTAGCTTAGAGTCTGAATATCGCGTAGTGTAATAAGCGTTAGACCGTTCAGTCTGCGCTCGCATCCCAAGGGAGCAGACGTGCGCGTGCGCCACCGTATATTTTATTCATATTAAGTGTGTCTTGTCTTGTTTGTGTTACCTTTACAATAATGGCGCGCAGTAAAGAAAAATAATCTTTCATATGAAACGATTATGAAGAAATTTAATGGGACCAAATTGAAAGCATAGGTACTCTTTAAAAAAAAGAACAAATAACAGTTTTAAAAATTGGTTCAAAAATAACGGAGTTCTGAGGTAACAAAAATTAAAATAAATACAACCAAATTGATATTAACCTCTCCTTTTTTTTTAAATCGGTAGAAAATTATTATTAAGGATGACTGCATGCTAGAGTTGTACCATGAGATGCCATGTTTATGACAAAATAAATCATCAAGATTATTTGAATAAAGAATTACAAAAGAAACATGTTTTTTTGCTACAGCAAATTTTTTGGGCATAGAAATTGCAGGTGCCATTACAACCGCCAACGTCGATGTCTTGCGTGCGAATGAGCAAGCCCGCGTTTTTCAGTCGTGTAATACGAGCGGTCTAATTAGACTCGAAGACAGACTGAATACCGTGTGCTAAATAACGCGTAGTCTAATAGGCGCTATAGTACTTATAGAGAAAGATAAAAATATATTCTCTATTAGAAAGTATCAGATTGCCGAAGAAATCAAAAACATTATTTAACGTTAATTTAAAAGAATGGAAAAAAGGCCGCGATTAAAATTGTGATTTTATGATTAGTACAAAGTTGATTCCAAAGTTTTCTAGCTGAGAGTTATGGTGTTAAAGCTACAGCTTCTTTTTAATTGAAAAAATCTGCATACAAAATACGAAATAACTTTTCCCCCGGCCTAATATTAACAATACATGTATACAGGTACATTTAAACGTATCTCACAATCAAATACAATTTCAACGAAACAATCCTTTATAATAAATTTCCTAAAAGACAAAACACAACCGCACCTTGTGCGCAAAAAATCCGATTATACTACATACACTGAATACCATTGAACGATTTCTAGTTGTTACATTGAATTTCCTACAAAACAATACAAATTTAATAAACATCGCCCTAAATGAGCCAGCGCCAGATGCTACGAGTACTACAGCGATAGTCATACTTTGACAATTTATCAAATTTATTGTTTCACAAACTACTAAATATTTCTAAGTTCCAACTATTGTAATATGTATAAATGAATGACACTACTGATAGTGCCAAGGGCAACGAATGGACATTTCAACAACTAAAATTCCGTGCTTCGGAAGGCACGTTAAGCCGGTGGTCCCGGCTGCCATCTGGTAGTCGTTAAAGGAACCATGTCAGAGGCCGAGAGGCGGTTCCGAAGAACTCTGACACCAGGGTGTGCATGGTCGATTGACCGTGACACCTACTCGAATGAATTGAACCAACTAAAATGTTTTAATTCAAATTATTGTGTTAAATATAGACGATGTTTCCTGGAAAACTACAGTATATTATATTTGTAAATGCATAAAATTGCCTGCTGGCAGGCAAATCAATTGGAAGTTTATGAAATCATGTACAAATAGTTACAGGTATTTACAAGTTTTGCGATTACCTACATAAAGTACGTAAATAAATTTACCCACTATAAAATCTTGAATGGCATGATTTTTTTTCCGTAAACTAACATTGTTCACAATAATTATGAAATAAATATCTTGTTTTTACAAAAAATTTAAGTAAGTAATGTGAAATGTTTTAAAATTTTGTGAACAGGAAGTAAACGGTCTTGTTCATCAAAAAGTGAAAAATTAAATAGGTACCTCTACATAACACCCTGTTAGGAATAACCTATGATTGTAAAATTATTGCGAGTACGACTGAGAAAATTTAATGCGTATGTAATATTTCTAATAATATTAATTGTTGTGAATTTCCTAAACTATAAACATGTGACTCTTCGACACCCTTTGAACAACTTTAGGCGTCCATTGGAAACTTGCTTGAAACACCAACGACTAAGTTGTCCAAAGTATGACAGTCAAACATACTTTCTTTTTTAAAGTAGGCACGCTTGTCAGTTTTTCTTCCGGCGTTTAAAGGGTTAGTTGACTTTGGTGCAATCCAATCTATGGGTCACCTCTTGGTGCGCCCAAAAAGCCCAACTTCTTGCTCTCAAGAAGATCTGAATGAGGCAAAAGAACGGGTAATCACGGTAGCAATGCACTGGTCGAAACATATTTAATGTGAACGCAAATCCATTCTACGACTCGATAGAAGAAGGGTTAGATAAATGAAAACCAGAGCTTTAAAGGAAGCATGGATGAGTTCGAGATATTTCATGGTATCTATCACGACGTTCTTCGTGAAGGCCACGATGGGGTGTCCGGCGGACATCTAGGCGTCAAGACAAACAAAGATACGAGAACGGTTCTACTGGCTCAACTGCCGAGAAAACGTGGAGGATTCGTGTCGATAAATGTACCACATGCGCTGCTATGAAAGGGTATACTACAAGAAATCGCGGGAACCTCAAGCTCTTTGGTACGCATTCCAATTGACGTAGCAGGACCATTTCCTACAACTGAGTCGGGAAATAAATACTTCAAGGCGAGGGTCAGAGCAGGTCGTCTCCGAAGTCCTCGCCGGTGAGGATGTGCGGCTCGCCGATGGCCGGCACCATGGGCGAGTATTCACTGGTCGCCCACAGGTACAGGTTCAGCGTGCGCTCCGTGCACTGCGCAATGAATCTGTGGATTTCCAAAGAATCTTCATTAAACTTCGCATTGTCAAAGAATATATACACTGCGCGAAAAGAAACGTCACTTAAGCAATAGGCTAGTTTCCTAAAAAAATATAATCAGTCCGTCAGTTAGATATTCAAAAAATATTGGACACGTATTTTTTCTTTTGTCGATTAAACAAAACAAAACAAGAAAAGCTCAAGACCGAGCTCAGTGGCGTGCCATGGGAGAGACCTATGTCCAGCAGTGGACTAGTATAGGTTGATGATGATGATGATGATGATGAATTAACAAAATAAAAAATACGTGTCCAATATTTTTTGATTATCTAACTATGACGGACTAATTGTTATGTTATTATTACGACCCAGGAAACTAGCCTATTGTGCACGTAAAATCGCTTGCGGCTATGTGGAGTGGAGTGGCACTGTATCCAGGGGGGGGGACTCCCTTGCTCGAGGGCTGTGTGTGTTGTGTTTGCGTCTCTCGCACGGCTCACACAGCAGGCACTAAGTGAGAAGTTCCGTGGTATAAACCCTAGCGCCTACACGCCCCGGCTCAAGGTCACCGGTGCCCAAACTCTCACGTACAGGGAGTGTCACCGCTGAGGCATTGTACAGAATGAACTAATTAAAAGGTTCAGGGGTGTCATGCTTAACTACCTGCCCGGTGGTTGCAGGTATTGCTATAATAATAATATATAACAGCCTCCGTGGTCCAGTGGTTAAGGCGTTTGCCTGTTGACCCGGGGGTCGTGGGTTCGATTCCCACCGGAAGCATACTTTGTTTAGTTGTTTCCAGTTTGGTTAGGACATTGCAGGCTTGAATCACCTGATTGTCTGATAATAAAGATGATTCCGTGCTTCGGAAGGCACGTTAAGCCGGTGGTCCCGGCTGCCATCTGGTAGTCGTTAAAGGAACCATGTCAGAGGCCGAGAGGCGGTTCCGAAGAACTCTGACACCAGGGTGTGCATGGTCGATTGACCGTGACACCTACTCGAAATGATGATGATGCAGGTATTGCTTCGGGCGCGCGCCAAGTCTCCCGAGCTGCTACTTGCTTTTCCCCCATTCATACGAGTGAGTACTTTCCAAATCCAACAACTTCCAACCATTTCCAGCTTTAAAATGCTTCTGATAGGCAGCAGCGTCGGAAGCATAAGAAGCCAAAGAAATTTACAACTCACTGTGAGGTTGCTCAAGATGTGTATTCGACCTTTATTAATTTAAATTAAATAATAAATTTTTTGTCCCACATTTTTTCATTAACCTTTACAAATGTCAAATTCATTATTTTCCGTCGGTTTTTGTTCAGCCGCACGATATAATGACGAAAGAATTACAAAAATTCTTTAAATTACAGACTGCACAAAAAATCCCAAACTGATCACGAAATAGGTGCTGTATTAAGCGCCTATTATACCATCCTGAATCTAGGATCCGGAATTCAGCATCCGATAAGGACAAGAAATTCAGTCGTCAGAGCTCCTGATTACACCGTCCGGAACGTGTCCTGAACGGAGACTGCGCGTCCTGAGAGAGCCATCCGTTGGCCATCCTGAATGCGTGAGTGAGACGCCGCTATACGTGCGACGCGATTGGAGATATTATCGTATCGTTTCTAACGTATAGCGGCGTCCCTCTCATGCGGCGATCCTGAATTCCGGATGGTTTCACTCACGGAATAATAAACCTCATGGAAGGGACGTGTAGGCGTGGCCCGCGTGCCGCAGTTAAGCACAACGAGTCTTAACCAGGCTCAATTACTCTGTTGTTGTTGGTGTGACGCGACGTGTGGCTGCCGGTGTATTACTTTGCGTGTTTCTTAAAAAAACTCTTACAAATGACTCGATGCTCTATCCTTGAGTCCAAAAACAATAGTAGTACTAAGAACTTACTACGATCAGGTGTTTCTTATCATCAATAAGTCGCTATTTACTCTGTATTTCATAAATTTGTTTTAGCATTAACCTCTGTCTATTTAATTGAAAATAAATATTAGAGTAAATAAAAAATTACACGTATGCCTATTGAGATAAAGTCTAAAATTGTATGATGCCTCGATCATGTACGCCATCTAGTGGCGAGTGGTAGAATCAGAAATTACGACACAAGGCGAAGTAAGCCATTCTATTTAATAGGGTTGTGATATCATCGAATATCGATTTGTAAAAGTATTAATTTTTGAATTATATATGCACACGCTTTTTATTGTCACTGTGTACTGGATAATTTAACTTTAATATAGTTGACGTTATTAACGTACTACTACTGCGGCTCCACCTGCGTCAATGTCGATCCCTCGGGTATAGTACGTTTTTCCCGGGATAAAAGGTAGCCTATGTCCTTCTCCGCACTCCAGAGAACTTGTATGCAAAGTTTCATGATGATCGGTTCAGTAGTTACGGTGTGAAAGCGTAACTAACAAACAAATAAGCAAACAAACAAACTCACTTTCGCATTTATAATATTAGTAAGGATAATACTTAAAATTTAAGACTAAACCTACACAACATTTACTAGCAAAAAGGCCCGGCAGTTCGTTGCCCTACAATGCTCAGAAGGCTAGCAGCATTGCCACGATAGATGGTAATGCTGATTTTTGTGCAAGGCCAGTCCTGGTCAAAGAAAACATCTACTGACTTTCAGGCGAAAGTCAGTTGATGTTTCCTGTTATATATTATTTTAATAAATAAAACTAAAAATTAATTAAATCTTAAATAAAAACCTACCTATAAATATAATCTACCTATAAATATTCGTTCATTTATAATATAAAATATAAAATAAACTAGCTTTCGCCCGCGGCTTCGCCCGCGTCAATATATGGAATAGTACTTTTTACGTAACAAATAAACTCACTTTCGCATTTATAATATCAGTTTATAATATTAGTAAGGATAGATAATATAGATAAACATCCAAGTCCCACGTCAAATCTGAAAAATATCATTTTCCATCTTGACCTGACCGGGGTTCGAACCCGGGACCACTCGTGTCGCAGGCTGGCATGTTAACTACTGCCCCACAGAGTTCGACTGAAGTCGGTCAGTATAGATCACAACAGTGAGGTCATTTTTAGAAACCAAGATGGCGAATGCTACTTTTCAACAATAATTATTGAATTACAATGAATTAACACCAATTTTAGAATCGATCGATTTCCTAGCGTCATTAGCAAAAAGATATGAACCCAATCCCTATTTGAGTAGCAATGACATTATTGATAAAACATTCTAGAAGAATAAATAATGGAGTTCAAATTGAAACCTTAAATCTTAGTAAATAGGGTGTAAAATTGTGTACAACTTTTAAGTACGACATCTTTTGGCGAATAGCTGAACTAAGTAGTCTGAGATCGTTAAAAGCACATTGAAAGAAGCCGACGTAGCATATGCACGCTGTCATAAAAACCACAAAGTGTTATTGCTTAATTCTACTTTATAGCGCAAGAAATAAGGTTTTTCTTTTTGTAATGCAAACTGATTGTTATTTCTTTGTGGTTCCAAGAAATTATAAGCTTTCTAATTCGTTAAATTTCAGTGTGCGTAAAATGTTATTGTGTGAGTTTGGCGACAGTGGTTTTCAAGAAAAATATATGCTATGGCCCTTCCTCTTGTTTTTTAAATTCCGTGGTTTCACTTTATGCTTCCGTTATGCTTCCGATAAGGACGTCGGAAGCCATTCTGTCCTGACAAAGGATCGACCGTCCTGAATGCGATTAAACTGTCCTTGACTATCCGTTGACTGAATTCCGGATCCTAAATTCTGGATGGTCTAATTGGCGCTTTAGTCAATGTCACGCCTGGCTCACCTTACGAAAGGTCTCACGTCCCCTTCATTAGCCGTCTGCAAGTGCTGGTAGTATAGATGCCGGTGCTGCTTCGCGATGATGACCGGCGGGTACCCGGCCTGCATAAGTACTAGGTTCATGAGGAGGCGGGACGTCCGCCCGTTGCCGTCTATGAATGGGTGGATGTGAACTAGTTTGTAGTGGACTAGGGCTGCATATCTGAAATAAGATAAAAATAATTTCAAGTAAAAAACCATTAAGTATCTGTTACATTTTTGAAGTAAAAACTTCTTTAGCGGCGTAGTGCACTTTTTGGGATAGGTAAAAAATGTTACTGGACTGTTAACCGACAGAGTAGCATCCTAACACCTTTTATTCCCTTCTTCCTTCCCCAGCTTCAAAATGCTTGCAATGGAAGCATGAGAAGCCAAATAAACTGCCCACCAACCTGCCTGCCAAGCCTGGTAAGTATGTTAATATCCTCCCATAGAACAATGAATTCTTAGGAAAGGCCCTTGTTCAGGAGTGGACTTTGTGGCTGTTATGATGATGATAATGATAATGGTCCAAACATCTCAATCCAGACAATCATAACTCTGGTTATATTCTCTGGAATTAAGACCATATTTGTTTAGGATACCAGAGGGGGCACAAAAACATGCCATTCTAGCTGAAAACATTACAGGAATCCTAAATAGGAAATTAGTTCCCGTTTAAGGCACAATGAGTTTAAGGTATTAGACTGATATTACACCAGGTGTGTAGAGGTAGATTTCCCATAAGACCACTGAGCACCAGATGTAGGCAACGACATGAAACTAACAAAATTCGTTTAGGTTCAAAATGTCAGTACACTACAGCATATAATATCATGTCTACCATACACATAATTGGCAAAAATTAAATCTATTCCTGTAGAATTGTAATATCCATGCTAATAGTATTTGACAAAGACAAAGAATATTAGCCAAGTAATAAAAATTAGGCAAAGTAGAGCTATCTCTAACATTAGCTGGTGTAGTCTTTTCCCAAGCAATCCACTAGGCTACTACTACAGCTATGTTAACTGCCTCCATGGTTCAATAGTTAAGGCGTTTGCCTGTAGACCCGGGGGTCGTGGGTTCAATTCCAGTTTGGTTAGGACATTGCAGGCTTGAATCACCTGATTGTTTGATAATGAAGATGATTCTGTGCTTCTGAAGGCACATTAAGCTGTTGGTCCCGGCTGCCATCTGTAGTTGTGAAAGCAACCATGACAGAGGCCGAGAGGTGGTTCTGAAGAAATCTGACATCAGGGTGTGCATGGTCGATTGACCATGACAACCTACACAAAATGATGATGATGTTATCATGCTAATGTTAACATTGCTGCAATAGGATATTTTCTTGACCATATAAAACTACATACCTGACAGGATGCAATTCCAAAGCATCTTCAGAGTTGAGCCACTCTAGGAACTGAGTCATAAGACTTTGAATCTCAGAAGGTCCAGGCGGGATGTGGCCACCGACATAAACCTGCGTCGTTCTAAACTGGCCTCCTTCCACTGGGTCTACATGACCCAGAACTCTTTTATGAATCTCTAGGATATCCCCCATAGTTATATCCCGAAGGCGGTATATTAGAGTAGAATTTATATACTTCATTGCCGCATCTAAACCAAGAATCTCATTGTGTTCATCAATACTTTTGCCAGCCACTGCTACCCTGGTCTCTAAGATACTCCTGGTTTGTGATAAAGTCATAGTGTTGCCTTCAATAGCAACTGTGTGGTGGATATGTTGGAAATACGCTTCTTTCTTTGCTCTTCGTAATGCCGAGTTATTTTCAGGTATTGATAATAATGCATCTCGTTTATCGTCAATCTTTCTGAGCATTTCTCTGTCTAAGTTTTCTACTATACTGGCAGTTCTCTGTCTGTTCATCAAAGCACCGGTGTGCTCTGGGAAGTTTGACAAAGCTAGTGTGTACAGCTGATCAGCTTTAACAACATCCTTTTTTGTCTCTTCTAAAAACTCTCCATAGTGATTTAATATATCAGCGTGTTTGGGGGACAGTGCAAATGCGTGTTGAAATAATTTTAAAGCTTTATCTGGCTTACCATGTTTCTTCATATCCAAAGCAGCATTGAGCGATACCACTGCTTCGGCATCTCGGGCCTTATCCTGCTTCTTAGGAGACGATGGAGGCAAGCTTTCCTCACCAACCGTCTTTAAGTAATTACCATAAAGACCAGCTGGTATGGGCGAGAAAGGCTTGACAAATCTGCCGTCATAGTACAGCAATTTGTGGAGGGATATCACTACGGCTAACGTACACACAACACTAGACAATATTAACACAGTTTTGCACTTATCCAAGATCATTTTCGTGTGTAAATGCTTGTTGTTACAACACTGCATGGTTTCCTTTTCGGTGTGTCTACCTATGAATAACATGACTGCTCTGTTCCACCAAGCATCTGTTCAGTGATAAAATCTCGGGTTTAATAGCTATGGCTAATTCAGATTGCATTATTGTGGTGCAAAAAGTTTCTAAACTAATAAAATAAAACCACGTAAGGTCATTGCTTTGACACTAATGACACTTGCTTGACAATTAGATGCAGCTGTCAGTGTCAAGTTTTTAGGTTATAATTTGCTTGATTAAGAAAGTGTTTCTACACAGCCAACAACTGAATCGGGTACACAGCTCGGGCTATTTTCTAGGTAAGGTATGTATATGAGACAGACAGATACTGGTAATTGTGTGGGACTTTGAGGCTGCAAATCGCCTGTGCCTTATACCTTCTGATTCTGAGTATAGTATTAACCTACTGCCTTCGGAAGGCACGTTAAGGTTGTCATAATTTTACAACAGTCAACAAAATTGGTTGTTGTATCTAAGAAATATTTACATGACCTTGGCGAGCTCCGTGGCGCAGTGGTCATCACGCCAGTCTGCGATACGAGGGTGCCCTGGTTCGATCCCCGGTCAGGTTCATAATGGAAAACGATCTTTTTCAGCTTGACCTGGGTCTTGGATGTTTAGCTATATAAGTATCTATTATAAAGTATAGTATCGTTGAGTTAGTATCCTACAGCACAAGTTCACAACTTACTGTGGGGCTAGCTCAATTTGTGTGATATGTCCCTATATAGTTATTTATTTATTTAACTTATTGTCTGGACCGGGTCGCTTCGATTCCTGACTTGCATATAAGTACTTCTTCTTCCTCTCCTCATCCCACTTTTTATGTATCGGGACAGCATATTAGCTTGTTCTTATGGCTTTATCTCGAGCCATTTCTACCTTCTTGATCATATACACACACATAAGTTAACTTACAGGCAGTACTTGCTGCGGTTCTAGGTGTGTTCGTGTTGTGCGAGCTTATTTGTGTTTATTATAGGTGTTTATACCATCGGACCCATGACACAAACTAGTGTTTAGTGTGGGCCGTTGAGTGTTGGTGATTTACTTTATGCTGTCTCCACCACGGAATATAAAACAGAAGTCTCCACCCACACAATCGGCAATGATCCGCCATTACAGAATAGACCGTGATTGTTGTCGTATTTGCTACTTCTTCTCAATCGGTAATAATGATGCATGATTACAGAAAAGTCTATGATTAACATGTCATCGTGTTGCGTGTCACATGTTTGTTATAATTCGACGAATATAAATATATTTTCATAAGTCTGCCTCAGTTTCTAGATTAGGTATAATTATAAACAATTACTTATAATTGTAAAAAAAAACTGAGTATATTTTAGACTATATTTTAGACAAGTACCTACAATTATTGTCGAATTTCCCGAAAAATATCCGAAAAATAGACATTGCGGCGGATATGATCGAAACATCGCCATTTTTTTTTAAATCCATGGGTCGAATATAGGTAGGTCAGGCAATAATGAGAATCACAGGCTATTACGCCCTTCACCCTTTCGCCTTTGTGAGGAGATTTGTAAGGAGGCACCTCTGGAGACTATAAGCACTAATAAGAACTGCTTATTACTGCTTATAGTCACTGCTTATAGTTATTTGGGAAATTCTGGAACAGTACTTCCTCACCCACAACCTACTTTATTTTCAATTAGGGTACTGGAAGGATATTCTTGTAGAATCGTTTGTAGTTTCAAGGTTGACAAGATTGAGCAGGTCTTACGGCCCTCCACACGTTTCGCACCGATTCATTGTACATTGCTGTTTAATATACAAAATCTCTAGAGAGTTTTCCACCCAATGCAGCAATGGACAACAAATTTGTGCGACGTGAACGTGTGTGTCTGTTTTAAGTTCTGATCTACTGGTATAAAAAATCGTCTTCTTTTGGTGTTTTCAGGTAGATATGTATAAAATAAACAACACAGTATAGATTTAAATGTATTGTATTAATTTCTTATATCAATACAACTTCACAACACTCTCTCGAATAAATTATAAAGTCTTGCCACATCATATCCATACCATTCAGATCATTAACATATACAATACAATACAATTCTATAATACTTATTAAGTATACACTTAATCTAGATTTATTTATTCACATAAATAAAAATACTTAAGTTAAAATTAGAAATTCGCTACTTCTTAAATAAAAACGCGCCGAAAATGCCCTTCAATGGCCTAAGCTGCTTGACTTTGCTTAAGACCATCAGAACCATTTCAATATTTTCATTAAAAAAATGCTGAGACGGCTCGGTCTTAAGCCGCGTTTCCATCACAGCGCAAATCACACAACGTTTTTCGCTGACTAGATTTAGTCGCACATCACTATCCGACGCCAACTAAAGGCAGTTACTGTCTTGCTTTAAAAGGGGTGACAGTATAAAAGTATTTCGATTTCTTCGAATGTAGCACCAGGTTACACTCGAGAAACGAATGAAGGCGCCAATAGTGCGCAAAAGACGTTGCATGTCTCATAACTTCCTGCGTTCAGCAGTTCACGATAATTGCCCGACAAAATAGCGACGTCGGCAGTTAAATTATACTTATACACTACACTTAGCACTATTTTATGGCAGTATTGCAGGAAATTAGAGAGCAAACAACATGAGTTTCAATTTATCAAGCAGCTTAAAGATGGGCTGGCTGCGGCCGCTGTAATTTTGAAATCTACATGCGGTTATTTACTTATATTAACGGGCAAGTTAATAAATGCCACAGTATAATTTTAATCACCTTTCATCTACCTACATATTATTACTCCTCAGACGCGACTATATTTTTCTACGAACTAATACATATTTTCGACATTTGTTAAATTACAGTTTTATCTAATGACGTCAATTACAATGGCATTGCAGCAATTTTACTATTCATATTTTCATTTTCTAACAATGTACTTGACGTCATTATTCGTTCTTACTCTAAGCATATTAAAAAGGCATATAATAATTTGGAATTTATTTAGTTCTGAATTGGAAAAACTAATAAAGTACCCACGTCCAGCGTAGGGTTCTGATAAATTTTAACACACGAGACGACTTATTTGATAATACTATAAATTCTTTTCCAAAACAGCTATAAATCACAGCCCGAATTGGATCTTATTAAATAGACTTGTAGTCGCTTTCATGAAAACGACCCTTAACTTCCTGCTGCACACAAATACCTCGTACAACTCAGAATTCAAGAATCATTTTCTAATTATAGTTAGGTATTTACAATGCAAATAAGTATAAGAAAAAAACATTATTACACTCATTGTTAAATCATTTGACATACAACCAGTTAAGATAAAGAACTTCGATCTTTTGAATTCCCAAAATATAGTATGCTAACAATGATTTACCAGCCTGTCTATTATACCTACTATGGCTTCAAATCTAACCCATGCAGAATAAATACATAAGCATTCAGTCAACTATAAAACCCTGGACTGTGATTATTTTATTATATTGGATGCATTGATAAATTAAAAACCTAACTAATGATGATCAACGAGTTGAAACAAATGTTCAGTCAACAAAGTTAATGGTGTATATATGCTCTCTTTAGCGGCGTTATGCACTTTTTGGGATGGGTATGATAAACTCGCGTCAGGACACGTGACCTGATTGAAAATTCGTAAGACGGACACGTGATCTGAGACCGCCGCTAAGACTTTTCACGGTCGGCACTTCCGGAGTGCAATCCGTTGCTTTTTAAGTTATATTTCTTTCGGACTAACCATATGTGCGGACTAACTAAGAGATCGGTAGTTATAATCTATAAAGCTATGCATAGTAGGTATATCGTAAATGTATATCAGGACAAGTTAACAGCCTCCGTGGTCCAGTGGTTAAGAAGTTTGCCTGTTGGTCGGGGGTCGTGGGTTCGATTCCCACCGGAAGCATACTTTGTTTAGTTGTTTCCAGTTTGGTTAGGACATTGCAGGCTTGAATCACTTGATTGTCTGATAATAAAGATGATTCCGTGCTTCAGAAGGCACGTTAAGCCGGTGGTCCCGGCTGCCATCTGGTAGTCGTTAAAGGAACTACGTCAGAGGCCGAGAGGCGGTACCGAAGAACTCTGACACCAGGGTGTGCATGGTCGATCGATTGACCGTGGCACCTACACGAAATGATGAGGACAAGTTTTACTTCCTAGGTAACCCTGCTCTATATTTGTGACCTACCGATTAACTTTGTTTACTGTACAATGTAGAATTGAAGTTTACAAACAAACATTGTAGAAAACATGTCTACACAAACAAATTGAATGTCAATTGCGAAGGTCGTAGGTACATATGTATTTTCAAATTAGTTGTGACTATCTAAGTTGTCCATGACAATTCAGATTATCATGGTGTACATGAAGCGTCAAACTATGGCTCTACAAGGCGTGGCACTGAAATAAATCCTTATTAAAAAGAGAATTTAATCTAGGGTTTATAGGCATATGGAGTCCACAACGATCATGGTGGAGTAGAGCGAGCAGCCGAGGGTGATCATGGTACCCATGGCAATGGACGAGTGGTACCTCCTGAAGGTCTTGAGTACGCGGATGTAGCGTGGACAGTGCGCCAGTTCACCCAGGATAAGGGTTCCGACCTATAACAATAGAAATTGATATGAATATAGGAAATGTAAGAAATTATGTTTGTGTAAGATAAACATAAGACAAGACTCTCTGTTTTTATGTTTATTTCCCACTAGCTGTTACCCGCGGCTCCGCTCACGTTAGTGTCGATCCCGCGGGAACTGTACTTTTCCGGGATAAAAGGTAGCCTATGTGTTAATCCAGGTATTAACCTATATATGCAAAATTTCGTCAAATCCGTTCAGCTGTTTTGGCATGAAAGAGTAACAAACATCCATACATTCTTACTTACAAATTTTCACATTTATAATATTAGTAAGGAGTAAGGATGTTTATATATAAGATGGCTTACAATAGAAATGAGAGATATACTCAAGAAGTAGGTGTTTTTAATCCCCATCGTCTTAAACCATTTCCACCGGATACGATCCATGTTTTATTTACTGATGAACCCATTTCATGTATTTACTGAAAGTAGTTTTCCAGTTATCAGGGCATAGACTCAGATTTTTATATAGAAACTTGTGCATTTGCCTATGTTACCACAGTTTAATGTTACTATGTGTTTAAAATACAAGTGTGCAGTTTACCCAACGATTGTATAAAGGAAGAAGCAAAGAAAATAAAGATAGTCATGGCGAGTGGCACTTATAAGACTATTTGCTTCTACCTAATACATTATTATAAAAACACGGTTTCACTCACGTTTATTCAGTAGGAAACGCCAACTAGTTTCGGTCTGATATGAAGACTATCATCAGGGCGAGTGTTAGGGGTGGCGACACGGCGGTTTAGCTTCCCTCAAAGCATTAGTGTTTTATAATGCGTATATATATCTCGCGTAAGTTTTAATACTATTACCTACTATCTATAATCATTGTTTCTACATCAACTACAAATGTCGATTGTATCTAAATAATATAAATCAAATCGCCTCTCATTGAACCACATTTGGCACAAAGGTCGAATAATGGATTTGTTGCAACCAAATTGCAACATACGTGGTACCAGGAACCGGACTTTCAAAATGCATCGATGCAAAAATATGTACGTACGGTCACCTGCGAAAGTCCACACATAAGCCTTAAGGGCCCGTACTACCTCACACTGCTTTGCATGATTGACTGTTATATCAATAATAATTAAATATACAAGTTGAAATAAAAATGCAGCAAAGTTCAGGACTAACTCTGGTAACTATCTGACTCAAAATAACGATTGCGTTAAATTTTCTCGATAGAAAAAAATTGCATAGTTGCCTCCAAATCATGTCTAATTTACTCGGTATATAGCATTATTCACCAAATACATTAAAATTAACCTTGAAACTTTTGATTATTATTGCATTACAGATAAGGCAGCCATCATATGTTTTTCTTTTTCGAATAACCCTTGAATATTCCTAAAAAACGAAAATATCCAAAGTAGCCAACGCGTTTAGACCATCCGCGTTTGTATCGCCACGCCGCCTGGCATATGGCGGGCTCTTAAGGAGAAAATCGATTGCACTGATTAGGGAGGCATATGCAGCGTGATTTTGAACCTCCTAGCTATATTGAAATCTGGGGATCAGAATCCCTAATGGAATACAGAATTGCAAGAAAAAAGGAAAAAGCAAAAAAAATAATGATTTAAGTATTATTCGTTAATAGAAATTCGTTCAACTGATCAGCGTCCATTTTTTTGTAGAAACCCGCTTTTTTTCTTGCAACTCTTGTAGGGATACTGAATCCGAGATTCCAATATTAGTTATATTGGAAGGAGGTTCAAAATCACGTTGTATATTATATATATAGCAATATCATGAATCTTATGCCACATACATAAGGTAAAATTAAACTTGAAACTTTTGATTATAATTGCATTACAGATAAGACAGCCATCATATGTTTTTCTTTTTCAAATAACCCTTGAATATTCCTAAAAAACGAAAATATCCAAAGTAGCCAACGCGTTTAGACCATCCGCGTTTGTATCGCCACGCCGCCTGGCATATGGCGGGCTCTTAAGTGCGGAATAAATAAAACAGCAACCATTACTTTCTTGGTCTAATCCAAGATCTTATCTTTATGGTCTATCCTTTATTCTGTCACCTGTCAGCAATAGTGATGTGCCGGAGTGAAATTCTCTGTTCTCATGAATTCCTTCTCACGGAAATTTGCGGGAAATTTCCAATATTTTATAATTGTAAATGAATTTCTTAACTCAAATTTATGAATTTAATTATTGACTTTACTTCAGATATATTATTTTGTACTCATTTATGTTTATTATTATTTATTATTTGACATTTAATTTATTTTGATATACTTAATTATGTAATACAATGTATAATTCCTACGCCAACTCTGGCAGAATATGTTTGACACACTTGCTACTGTAACACCTTTATAACTACCATGTTCTAAAGGAATAAATGATCTTGAATCTTAAATAATTTTCAAGATTTTTTCAATTATTCCCGCACTTGAGAGAAAAAAGAAAAAATATCTAGAAAAAATTCCGACCCGTTCTCTAAAATTCGAGCACGTCACAACACTAGTTAGCAACCATTGACAAATATAGAATTATACCATAGACTAAGATCTATCTACAAAGCAAAGGGCAAAGGTATAGTTTGCTACAGCTGATTATCTTTTTCAAAGAAAATGTGCTGCTTGAGGGTTGTTATCTCTTGACAATATCAAATGAAAGTTAGTAAACATTGTGAAACAAAACAAGTGCAGATATTTTGTCAATAATTGCAACAATGAGATTGTTGTTGCATGACTAGAATTCTAGTCGGTATAGATAAATGCAGGATAAAATTATATGACTGTACACGTCTTCACCTTGCTTACCTTTCCTGTATAGAATCCGTACGAAGGTAATAAACAGGTGAAATTGAATTCATAAGCGAACGTTTAAGGAGTGACTCAGACCATGAATCTGAACAACTTTCATTATGGGAACAACTTCGACATCATTAAAAAAATATCTTCTCTTTTATACAAAATTGGAATATTTACTTGGCTAAAATCTATGGAACGGCAGATTTTCTTTTGCAATTTTGATGTTGGTCCCGTAATGAAAGTTGTTCAGATTCGTGGTCTGTGTCACTCCTTAAACCTACCTACCTAGTGAATTCAATTTCGTCCTGTATATTATGACGAGACAAGAGTCTTCTATTGCAAAGTTTCATCTTTGTGAATTTAGAATCATTACAAAGAGCCTAATTTTAGCGCGATTGTATAGCAAAATACGCATATAAATTTTAGCTTTTACTTAGCAAAGTTTTAGAAATCAATGACGTTATCATTGCCTCATATATTTTCACTGAAATAGTTTTTACATAATATTTTTTCATATAAAGAAAACCGAATTCAATCTACTGAACCGATTTTGATGAAATTTAAATGGGACCAACTTTAAAGAAGACTTTAAATAAAAAAATTAAATCTGTTCAGAGATGCTACTACTATTGCTGCTGCTGTACACGGAACGTGACATTTTTCGTGCATGCAGCCGGTGTGAATCGATTATGACCTTATCACGTCAAAAACATACAATCGGATTGATAACCTCCTCCTTTTTTCGAAGTCGGTTAAAAATAGAGTGCATTCGTCACAGTTTAGTAAGTTATCTCAACAGAGAATCGACTTTCGATTTCCCAGCCAGTCCGTCTGTGGATCTGGGGCAAAATGACTGAAGAACAGGCTTGCCTGATAAGCCATCGCTGGACTTTGCCCACTTCTGTTATCGGTGCCAATTCGTTACGCTGATGGAATTGAATATTGTTATTTTAATAATTACATTGATTTGGTGAACATCAAAACATTATGATTAAGATAGGACTTTCATTTATCAGTGACTTGATTATGGAAAATTATACTGGACGTAAGGTGTTACTCTGTAAGAAAAACTATTTTTTTTTTATGAATTTCGGCTTATAACTTTTTTATTTATAGTTTTATTACAACTTTATATTTACAACTTTTGTCCGGTAACTTTTAGTCGTACTAAGAGTTACCGGACAAAAGTTGTAGATCATTTATTTGCAACATTTTTTTTTTGTAAGGTCTACGAGTATATAATGGTTTGGCAGATAATAAACCTTAAAAACTATTTGAATCTCTTTTTCCAACATGGCGGCCGTGGGACAAGGGTTGCAACCCCACAAACTTGGATAACTTTACACAAACCCCCTTTATATCTAAAAAATAAAATTGCGTCCTCTGACAAACGCAACCCCAAATGAAACTTTTCCATAGACTACATTATATACGAGTAGGTACTACTGTTATATTTCTTTAATGGCCTATGTGGCGCAGTGATTAAAATGCTAGCTTGCTACACGAGGGTTACTGGGTTGATT
Organism: Elegia similella; assembly: GCA_947532085.1. Classification (NCBI taxonomy): domain Eukaryota; kingdom Metazoa; phylum Arthropoda; class Insecta; order Lepidoptera; family Pyralidae; genus Elegia; species Elegia similella. The sequence goes on along the minus strand of OX383926.1, from coordinate 4,002,071 downwards.
TCCAGGCAAACACTTGTACTTCCTTATCACAGGTAAAGGACTGCGGTTCTGGAGCTACCCAATGAGGGTTGGCGTTACGGGGTAGACAGAGCGTAGGTTTGTAAGACCTTATGGCCACATTTAGCATGTTGGTTGGATGTATAGATGGAAATCGAAATCAAATAGTGATGGTTTGCTAGTTGCATCGCCTATTGACATAATTCCGCAGATTTTAGTCCAATCCCTCATAATTCATAATTCATTTATTCGTCGCTTACATGTTGCATAAAGTTGACAATAATAGATAGTGCAGTATATACATGTACCCAGTCAGGGCGTTGCGACAGATTAATTACTAAAAGATATAAAATTAAATATTTAAATTGGCACGAAATAATTTTTGCGAAATTCAATATGATTATACAAGTCAGAATATTTTAATAAATTTATACAAGTCGAAATTAGTTTTGTCGTTAATATTTATACATTAAAAATAAAATTATAACGTTAGTTGGTCAAAAGTATATAAAATTAATTTGGTATAATTGGATTAAAGTCAAAAGATTGAAAGTTATTTTTATTCAAATTTGTCATTTAGATATTCGTCTATTGTGTAGTACGCCTTCGAAAGTAAAAGTAGTTTTAGTCGTGTTGTAAATATTGTGTCTTTTTCTTCATTTTTTATTTGGACGGGTAGTTTATTGAATATTTTGATGGACATTACATATGGACTGTTTTGGAATATTTCTAAGTTTATTTTGGGCAGTTTCAGTCTGTGCTTGTGGCGTGTGTTAATATTATGTGTATCTTTTAATTGTGTAAAAAGATAAAAGTGTTTTCTCACGAAAAGGGATACTTCTAAAATGTATAGTGATGGCAATGTCAGTATATTTTTCTCAATAAAGAGCGGTTTGCAACTGTTTGGACTCTTGGTGTTAGTTAATATGCGAATGCATTTTTTTTGCATAACAAAGAGTGCGTGTGCATCTACACTATTTCCCCAGAGTATTATCCCATATCGGAGCCACGAGTGTGCGTAGGCATAGTAGGCTGACAGTGCAGTTTCGTAGTTGGTGTTGATTTTTAAAATACCCTCGATCGGCTTTTACGATCTGCGCGGGAAGAGAAGCAGCTGGCACATTCTACGTTTTTTCTTTTTTTACAGACCAGCATGGAAGAGTAGAGAGTAAGAGAGTCAGGTAGCCGGCCGTAAGAAAGAGAAAGTCACAGTGAACCCGGGGCTTGGACACAGTCTCTGATGATGACTTCTGTTATGACTCACCTCCTGGCCACCACCCGCGGCCTCCTCCATCTGGTACTTGATGTGCTTGGCCCGGAGCATGGGCCGCACAAGGTGAAGACGCACGAAGGCTTCTATACAGAACACGGCGAACAGAAGCGCCACCTGGAACAAATATATGTCAAATTTAATAAAGGACAGATTTAAGAAAGGACAGAGAGAAATTTTCAATTACCGCTAACTTGTTTTCATTCTTGGTCTTGAGATCTCCTCTGCTCCTTACGGTAAGTTTTCTTTTTCTTTGACATTAAACGATTTTTTTCAATTACCGATGTAGAGGTATTCATTTACATATTTTGTACTCGAAGTACTTTCTTCAATTCAATTGGAGAAGGTCAGTAGGTAAACTGTTTTTAACGTCCTGTATTAAATGATAAAAATATTAAAGTTTTAAAATGTACCTTTTAGACTTATTAAAAAACAATGAAGGCTTGGTCTGCTTGACATATCTGTCAAGTCAATTGTGCCAAATTCTCATTACCTATTCCTACTCGCAAGGACTAAAATATCTAAGTAAAGCTATACGTATTACTTAGCTCTCAAGACATTCAAACGTAGAATAAATGGGTATCTCTTGGATAGGCATGTAACATCCTCGTCTTCATTGTCACTTGCCATCAGGTGAGATGGGAGACAAATGACTAATCCAACATTTAGTAAAAAAAATAATGGCTTCCTAGCTACATTGTAGAGAATTCTAGACAAAGGAACTCGCAGTTTATCGCCATCAAATGTAGAGCGTCTAAACTTAGAATTAATTGATAGAAACCGATACGACAAATCAACAGTCATTAGCGTGGCGTCTTCAATTGGAGAGCTATGGAGCATTAAGGAGAGGTGGCATTCTTGAGGAGAGCGTGAGATTGATTCGACCTATATTTTAACTAGTTTGCGTCAGTTATGACAGTATATGTAACTTGTAACTATGAGTAATTAATAGCTTTTAATAATAATATAGTTTTGATTATTTACCAACACTACTAGAATTAACATATATACATATACAAAATAAGTAAACAGCTTGATAACGTGTATAAAAGTACAGACTTTTATACACGTTCAGTTTACATTATGTACTTCGTTTTTTTAAGGGTTCTGTACCCAAATGGTAAAAACGGGACCTACTCCTTTTGCTAACAACACAGTCCGCTAAATAATAAAACGCTTTGCTCTTTCTTGCTCTCGACACATTTCAGTCATACCGGTTCATGAAGTAGAAAATAGGTCTACAAGTCAACAAGCATACTAAAATATCCGTCTCAGACTGGATCAGAACTACTTAATTACAATTTAAATTGTGATGAATCAATTTAATTAATAGATATGATACAGCTCCGAATGTAGCCGGGGTCCCCTGATTTCTTCTCCACAACTTAACTGATTTAATTTCTTTTTCCATTACATTTATTAAATGTGCTATGGCTGTGTTTCTAATGTTTCTTTTTCTAATATAATTGCGTCAAATTTTTTTTCTTGATGTTTGAACACAACGGAAATTCTTAATAAAATGACAGATTTTTAAAGGTTCATATCTCTTTTGAAAAAAACTAAAACAAAGGGACATGCTAAAATATCGATGGTTTTTTTTTTGGTAAAAAATCATTGCTCTACCAGTAGAGCAATGATAGTCTCCTGATTCCTCGCCAGATAGTACCAGTACTATCTGGCGAGGAATCAGGAATCAGGGGACTACGTTTGTATGGAAACACGGCCATACTATTTCCTCTTAAGTGTCGGTGTAAGTGACGCTGCATCAAGCGGGAAAGTGCGTTGTCCCAAGTAGACCTGGCTGCACACTGTGGCAGGTGAAGACAATCGGCCTTACCTGCCAAAGACCGATCACGATGGCGAAATACTGTGGAAGCCCTATGCCCCACCGGAGGCCCTAGGACCTTAAGTAAAGTGGATTTTTGATTGGCCAAAGTGCTTCGCCCCTGATCAAAAATAAAAAACCGGGTCTAATCTGATATTGTCATTAAACTGTCAACCTCAAACCGGTGTTTCGCTAAATACTTATACTGTTAATTACAAGTACTTAACTATACAGTCTGGGTTAAGTGGATGCAATTAAAATGTAATTATTAATTACTTAACATTTATCAGCGACAAAAGCGAGCTTTTTATGGTAAAAGCTTTCGGAACTTTAACCGTTGAATTGATTAACAATTAATATTATTAAAACTTTTTAAGGGAATTTGGGGGAAGCGAAACCGCCATGTCGCCACCCTTAACACTCGCCCTGACGATGGTCTTCGTAACAGACCGAAACTAGTCGGCAATTCCAACTGAATAAATGTGAGTGAAACCGTGTTTTTGTTATGTTATCCTCATATAATAATTAGACACAGATGATTAATACTGTATGCTATATTATCTACATGCTAAACGTGTCCTTCAGGTCATAAAAACTAGGCTCTGTCTACCCCGTTAGGGACAAAGACGTGATACTATGTATGTATGTGTGAATGATTAATACTCCTCATTTATATTTAAAACATGAGGCATTACAAAGACTATTTAAATATTTTATATTTAAATGAGTCGGCACACCACAAATTAACAGTGAGTTTATAAATAAAAGATACAACTCATAGCGGTTACAACCAACAAGAACTGTTCTAATTCTGTCTTTTTCAACACATACCGCGTATATACAGCGTGTAACTTATCCAACGTTCTCGTAAAGGGGTGACTCAGCCCGTCAAAAGGAATAACTTTTCCTATGGGACCAATGTTGGGAACTCAAAAAAATATATTTTCAATAAAAAGTGTTCGGCTGTTTAAAACTTATTTGCGGCATATATTGCATGTTTCCCATTTTCCCTTAATTTATTTACTTTTTCACAATTGTAGAATTTCTTTGTTAATCTGATTAATTTTAACCGGTAGAAACATAACTGAACAAATCACGATAATACTTTTTACCATTTTATATATTTCTTTAAAATTACACTTCACTAATAGTATCAAAACCAGTCAGGTACATACAGTATATTTTATTAAAAATTTATACATAAAAATACAAAAAAAAAAACTTTTACCCCGTTAATATAACGATATCACCAAATCAATTAAGGAAACGCGACCTTTGCTTTTATCTCGGATTAAGTTAGTTCCGTTTTCCTCAAATTTAAATATAGCTTTTTAATCAGTTTGTGAGATTAAGCCAGCCACTGGCCCGTGAAAGGTGTCTTGATACTTGAAAGTTACGATTGAGCAGTAAAATGAAACGTTAAAGGCCGTACTTATTTATTGTTTCAACCTGAGCTAATTTACAGAATAAACTGTAGTCAAACCCTGCGTAGTGTAGTAACGAAAATCCTACCTAACCAAGGCTTATAGGTACAGGTGAAATTTAATTAATTAGCAAATGATTAAGGAGTGACACAGATCACGAATCTGAACAACTTTTATTATGGGACTAACTCGGGATAAAATAATTTGCTGTTCCATAGATTTTGGCCAAGTAGATTATTCCACTTTTGAATAAAAGAGCAGATTATTTTTTCACGATGTCGAAGTTGGTCCCATAATGAAAGTTGTTCAGATTCGTGGTCTGAGTCACTCTTTAAACGTTTGCTAATGAATTCAATTTCACCCTGTATAAGCCTTGGTTAGGTAGGACCCGCGCGGGTGAAAATGGGTTTTAAATTTTGTATAGAAGTCCGTCATTTTTAGAGCTAGATCCTGAAACTTTGTTTTTAGGTTCATATCGTACAAGTTTACAACATACAATATGGGGAGCTCAATCTGTGCGATTTATTCGTATTTATCATCATCATCATCGTCAGCTTTTTACGACCCACTGCTGGGTATAAGCCTCCTTTTGTCTGCGCCATTCTTCCCTATCATTAGCCTTCGCAATCCAGTTCTTACCAGCAGTCTGCCTTATGTCGTCGACCCACCTAGCTGCTGGACGCCCAACACTACGTTTCCCATTTCTAGGATACCACTCAGTCCACCTACCATCGTTTTTTATAGTCAGGTGTCCCGCCCAGTTCCATTTAAGAGTCGCAACCCTAGAGAGCACATCGTGAATTTTCGTTCGGCGTCGGATCTCAGAGTATTATTTATTTTATTCATGATAAAAATATGTGAGACTGTTTGTCATTAAAACACCTTCCTCCACAGTAGATGCAATGTAATTATTGTCCCAGAGATACCTCTACATACAAATAAGAAGCTAGTGACTCTAGGCAAAGGTTAAAGTAATCTTCTAAACTAACATTAATAATGTAATTAGCCATTTTGCGAACGTTATCGCATTGTTGTGTGAAGTGCCAAGGTTCGGTGACGAAATCCTTATTTGTTCGGACAAACATCTTTACGTAGCATAAAAAAACAGCTAAGTGCGAGTTCGACTCCTGTACTAAGGGTTCCGTACATAAAGCTTTATTTGTGACGTTACTAAACACTTACAATTTGCGGACGTTTTTCTCTAGTTCTGCTCTCTGACTTTACATTGCGCCATAATTCATAAATTTAAGTCATCGGGAAGTGCCCTAAGGTTTTAATTCCCTAACGAGCTCCGTGGCGCAGTGGTTACCACGACAGTCTGCGACACGAGAGTGCCCGGTTTCGATCCCCGGTTATGATATAAAACGATCTTTTTCAGAATGTACTGGCTCTTAGATGTTTATCTATATAAATATCTATTATAAAATATAGTATCGTTGAGTAAGTAAACTTAAACAACAGTTCAATTTGTGTGATACGTACCAAAATATTAAACAAAAATGAAAAAAAAAATTAATATGTGCAAAAATATGCAAATTTTATAACACAAACAGCTGTATCTTTTGATCGAGTTGAGTTACAAGTTTTAACACTTTCGCTGACACTGCCCGCCTGTAGTTATCCTATTCTTATTTCTTTTGTGTCTGGTTCAGTGTACGTGAACGAGTTAATTTATGTACAGCTTCCGAGGATCATAGACTTAAATATTTTATACTAGCTTTCGCCCGCGGCTCCGCCCGCGTTAATGTCGATCCCTCGGGAATAGTAAAAGGTACCCTATGTCCTTCTCTGTACTCCAGAGAACTTGTATACAAAATTTCATGATGATCGGTTCAGTAGTTACGGCGTGAAAGCGTAACAAACAAACAAACTCACTTTCGTATTTATAATATTAGTAAGGATTAGCGACCAGCCTCGGCTTCTCACGGGTGCAAAAAATTATACATATAAATATATATATACCTTCTTCTTGAATCACTCTATTTATAAAAAAACCGCATCAAAATCAGTTGCGTAATTTTAAAGAGAAACCGGGAAGCTACTTTGTTTTATACTATGTAGTAGTAATAGTGATTTACTTCAATTCACAGAACCCTAAAAATTGCATCATTAATCAAATAAGGTTTCGAACAACTTAATTCTCAAGAAGGTTATCAGATCACTTAATCATTAGATCGGTAAGCCTTGGCCACTTGGCGCCAAAAGTTCCGAACGTTAAGGCATTGGAGATAATTTGCACGCGTCTCAAAGAGCGTCTCACACGCTTCTGATTTAAATGATTTGATTTCTTAATGTATGATAAGACTTATGTTTAATAAATAAATATATATATGGACAAATTACACGGATTGAGCTAGCCCGAAAGTAAGTTCGAGACTTGTGCTATGGGATATTAACTCAACGATACTATATTTAATAACAAATACATATATTTATAAACATCCAAGACACAGGCCAATCTGAAAAAGATCATTTTCCATCTTGACCTGACCGGGGATCGAACCCGGGCACTCTCGTGTCGCAGACTGGCGTGTTAACCACTGCGGCAGCTCGCCAAAATTAGTAAAGTTTAAATAATTATTTAGATATATATTTTCCATGCTGGTCTGGGAGAAAAGAAAAAATGTAGAATGTACCAGCTGCATCTCTTTCCGCGCAGATCGTAAAAGCTGATCGAAGGATTGCCGGAAACTGAGGAATTATGTTAGTAGGCAATGCGGCTAGCAACCCATTATTATTTTGATTCTTTTTGCCACCTACACGCCCACCATCATGCCTGACGTGGCTTTTAGGTCTTATAGACATGCACTTTTTTTTTTAATTATTTTAATTTATCTTTAAGTAATGACTTATGTAAAAATTTACATTTAACATGCAGCTGTTTTGGCTATTTGACCGTAAATCTATGTGTAATTTCAATAAATAAATAAATAGATCTCTATAGACAACTTTATGAACTCTGACGTTACGACAAAAATGAATGTGTAACGCTGTGCTAGTATCGTCAAAACTTTTATTATGGTACCACTGATAGTACAGTATATACAGTGGTTTATTTTACGTTTTCGGCTTGATATTAAGATCCCAGTTTAATGGTATAGTTCATAAAACCATTCTGCAAAGCAACATGTTGGTAATTAAAGAAGAAACAAGCAACGGAAAGTAAAACTGTCTTTTATCTTGCCATCTGTAATTATCTGAAATAATGTTTTATTATAGCCGTATAAAAACAATGAATCAAAAGAATGTTGCTTCTCAAAACAATGCTGCTTAATTTTATGCAAGGAATTAAAAAAGATATGCAACAAAAAACAAAAAAAAGAGAAAGAAGAGAGTGTTTGTTGCTAACCCTACCTTGTTTAATCTTGCTAAACCTTGCTAACCTTATTTAATCTTTATATCAGCACTAGTATAAATAAATACTAATTTACGCAATAAAATAATTATTGCTAATGATTAATTGCTAACACAATATTACTCCTAGGTTCGTAGCATACTTTATCAAAAATTGCAAGCTTCATCAATCAAATGAGGCATTGAAAAAGATTTGTATTCAATTGCAACTTTGCATCATAATAAACGAATTCAATGCATCATGGACATGCATCATATGTAGATAAATCCTTCATCAGAACATTGTCCTAAAATTTTTCCACGAATTCTGTAGAGGTGAATAGATGGCAATGACAAAAACATTATCACAGTTTTATCAATACATTTGACAGATACGTGACAAAAGATTATGATGAAAACCTTATATTATTACTAGCTTTCGCCCGCTGCTCCGCCCGCGTCAATGTCGATCCCTTAGGAACAGTACTTTTCCCGGGATAAAATGAACCCTATGTCCTTTTCCGTACCCCAGATAACGTGTATGCAAAATTTCATGATGATCGGTTCGGCAGTTAAGGCGTGAAAGCATAACAAACAAACAAATCCACTTATATTAGGATAGGATAACTTTAACGGCTTTCCAGATAGAGCAGAACCGAGCTAAGAATTACACAACAGAAGGTCTATCAATTTGTTTCATACTATCAATCAGGGGTTGGAATACCGGTAAAAATCCATTACCGGTACCTCTATGAAACGACAGTACCGGTAATTGGTTTGGTACCGGTACATTTGGTAACGGTAAAAATCAAGTACCGGTACCTCTATAATACAACGGTACCGGTAATTGGATTGGTACCGGTACCTCAATAAAACGACGGTACCGGTAATTGAAAGAAGTACCTGTACCAAATACCGGTAAACAGTACCGGTACTTAGTACCGGTACTCGTATTGGGAATTATCATTTCGTTAATGTGTGTCGTTGCCATGTTGTGCATGTGCGGCGTGAGGCGGGGGCCTACAATAGGGCGGCACTTTTACAGTCGAGCGGGTCCCATGCGGTAGACGGCAACAATGCGTAGGTACCGGTAAAATTAACGCAATTTTAATACCGTTAAAATTTGACAGAATAGAGGTACCGGTACTTACCGGTACTTATAATGTGAATTTGGTACCGGTAACAAGTAGCGGTAAAATTACCGTTAAATGTTAACAATATTATTACCGTTAAATACTAGATTACCGGTACCTCATATTACCGTTAAAATTTTAACAGAATAGTAATACCGGTACTTATAATGGGAATTTGGTACCGGTAACAAGCCCTGCTATCAATTATTTGAAGTGTTTAAAAAGAGGTCGAAGCACTTGACAAATTTAGTGCATATCTCTACAAAATGTAGAGCAAAGGCTTCGGTACCTATCCCTATCTTTATGTAGTCCGTAGCACTTATTTATTAAAGTTAAGTACCTTTATCAATAATATTTGTAGTTTTCCAATATGTCAATAAATAAATAAATATATACGGACAAATCACACAGATTGAGCTAGCCCCAAAGTAAGTTCGAGACTTGTGTTTATTTCGAGCCATCATGTGTCCCACTGCTGGGCAAAGGCCTCCCTCCACTTCTTCCATTCAGTCCGGTCCTGCGTTATTTCCTTCCAATCATTCTTAAATTTATCCAGCTCATCGCGCCATCGCATTTTTGGTCTACCGAGTCTTCGAGTATTGGTAGGGATCCAGCCGGAGGTGACCTTTGCCAGAAATCATTTGGCCTGCGATATATGTGGCCAGCCCAGTCCCATTTCAACTTTGCGGCCTTCAGAGCTACATCTTCGATTCCTGTTCGGGAGCGTAGTTCAGTGTTACGGATTTTGTCCATTAATTTGACACCTAATATACTACGCTCCATCGCTTGCTGGCAAACCTTGAGTTTGGACCTTTGGAGTTTAGTCAAAGACCAAGTTTGTGCGCCATAAGTCAAAATAGGAAGAATGCAGATGTCCATCAGTTTTCTTTTTAGGGAAAGAGGAAGATTTCCCTTAAATATTGGACCCATGGACCAATATCCTTTCCAGGCGTTTTCCGTTCTTCTTACAACTTCCTCTTTTTGCCGGTCCTGGAAGGATACTAATTGGCCAAGGTAGATGTAATCAGTGACATACTGCACTACTTCGTTATTCACTCTGACAGGGCGTTTAAAGCTGTTGGGCGTAACTTTGGTCTTTGCCATATTCATCCTCAGTCCAATCTCAAGGCTTGCATCACTCAGATCTTGTAACATAGACTGCAACTCCGAGGACGAACGTGAAAATAAAATAATATCGTCGGCAAAACGCAGATTCGTCAGTCTTGTTTCGCCAACGATAATACCCTTTTGGTCCCAGGCTGGTGAAAGTTTCCTGAACACTTCCTCTAGAGCACATGTAAACAATTTTGGCGATAACGGGTCACCCTGTTTGACTCCCTTTTCTATTTTAAACGTTGGGCCTGTATTTGAGTTGAGTTTTATGGCAGCGGTACTGTAGCTATAAATTTTATTTATTAGATTTATGTATGGCGGGTCAATGTTTTGATTTTGGAGGGCACTAAATATTGATATATGATTAATACTATCGAACGCCTTCGTATAGTCTACAAAGGCGAAATAAACGGGAATGTTGTACTCTATATGTTTCTCTATTAGTTGATTTACGGCTTGAAGGTGGTCGGTTGTGGAAAGTCCGGATCTAAAGCCGGCTTGTGCTGAGGGTTGCTCCTTATCAAGTTGTTCCGAAATGCGATTCTCTATTATTTTAATGAAGAGTTTGTATAAGTGGGAGGTTAAGCTTATAGGGCGGTAGTTATTTATGTCTGACCTATCACCTTTTTTGTGCAACAGGATTATATCAAAGTGGCAAAAATTGCTAGGGAAGATACCAGTTTCAATAATTCCGATAAACAAATTCGCTATTTTAACTACTAAGGTTGGCTCTCCAACTTTCGGTTGTGATTCCGTCGCTACCGGGTGACCTGTTAAATTTCATTTTAACTAATGCTGCGTGAATTTCAAACATTGTAATGGGTGGTATAGGTTCCGTGGATTGTAGAGTGGAGTTATTAACGAGTTCTGTTGAAGTGTTGTCAGGGTTAGCATATAATTCTTTATAGAAGTCGGTACAAATTTCTAATATTTTATTTCTATTTTGTTGTGTTTGTCCATTTTTATCCTTTAAACTTGTAATCCATGTTTTAGCCCTATTTCCACTATCTCTCGCGAATTTTAATGGCTGGTTTTTCTCTAAAGCTATTTCAATTAATTTTGTATTATAATTTTTGACGTCTTTTCTAATATTTCTTTTTACTTCTCTATCTAACACTTTGAATTCTAGATCACTTCGGTTTTTGTTCAGTCTTTTTTCTATTAATTTTACTGTATCTTTGGATAACTTTCTGAGCTTAGTTTTTGGTTGTTTAATTTTAGTGCTTGCTATTTTTATAGAATTTTCTAAAGCCTTAAACTGTAGTTCTACGTCTTCTGAATGTTCAGGAAGTATGGAATAACTGTTTTTTAGTTCTAAATTAAATTTATCCTTATTTAAGATTAGAGAATCTTTAGTGATTGCTCTGATTTTTAGTCTGACAATCACCGCTCTTTTTATTTTTGTACTAAATTTCACTGTAGCTCTTAAAGGTCGATGGTCTGAAGTAAATTTTATTTTATTGATTACATTTATATTTTTGACTGTTATATGATTTGGTGTTAGAAAGTAGTCTATTTCATTTTTTACTGCTCCGTCGGGTCTTCGCCAGGTCCAACGCCTTTGGGGTTGTTTTATGAACAAAAATAAAATACGAGACTTGTGTTATGGGATACTAACTCAACGATAACCACGTCAGAGGCCGAGAGGCGGTTCAAAATAACTCTGACACCAGGGTGTGCATGGTCGATTGACCGTGACACCTACTCGAAATGAATGAACTCAACGATACTATATTTTATAACAAATACATATATAGATACACATCCAAGACCCAGGCCAATCTGAAAAAGATCATTTTCCATCTTGACCTGGCCGGGGATCGAACCCGGTCACTCCGTGTCGCAGGCTGGCGTGTTGACCGGTGCGCCACGGAGCTAGTCAAAAACTACAAATAAAAGGAAGTAGAGAAGATATACCTAAGTGTATGTAACCTACAGATAAAAGAAGCGACAACAGGACCACAATACATTCAGAGCTTCGGTTTTTAATTGTAAATCAATACGATGTTTTTCTGAGAGATTCAGTAATTTCGGTTTTTTAATAAAATAAAAGAAACATAATCTCTATTCCAACAAAAAATACAAATACAATCCTCTCCTGTGATCGACAAATATATTTAAATATTTTTTATAGATAATCACTATAAACTACAAAGATTTTATTTATAAAAATCATGTACAATTACATTTTTTCGTTGAAAACAGAAAATAGATATTTCTCTTATAGGAGCGTCAAGTGCGCTTAGGTAGGTACCTATTTTATTTACATCTGTGTTAAGGCGCTGTATCCCTTAGCCGTTTGTAGAGGACATCACGCGATATATTATACATATACTCGTGTCATACCTGTCATCAGTCTCAGTTCAAACCCGTGTCTGCCATTTCCGTGTTAATTTTTACTTTTAATTTAATAATTATAACCAAATATTGTATTTTTTTAGGTATCCATCTTGCTCATTTAGTTATACTTTTTATAGACGTATAAAAGTTGGTAGTTGTTGCGGAAAATATCAATTAATTCGCGACGAATTTTTTTCTGGATATAGCTTTTTTCCTTTTTTATTTTGCTATATTTTAAATATTTTTTGAAAACATTTTGATGTAAACATTTATTTTGATCTTTGAACTGTACTTCATATTTTTTTCATGCTAGTATTCTATGAAAAATAAGGCTACCTGCGCGACGAAAAAGTACATGTTTTACGGTATTCTTCTGATGCACAGCGCCTTAATATAATTTAATTTTTCTGTTATGTTTTATAATTTATTGCACACTAAAATACGAAAGTACCTTTATCTGTATCTGTGTATTTACGTACAAAATGTCGCTAATATTTATTAAGGTCAATGACACTAGAATATAATAATACAAGGCGAAGCGCCAACGTCCGGTGTCGCGCAGCGTTTTATTTGCAGGTAGTTATTAAATTGACAGGTCGGTCGACCATGGTTTGCGTGTTTGAGGTACCTACACTTGATGATAAGTATGTAAATATTGTGCGAGGACAAACTACATATGCCGAAGATGTTTATGTATCCGGAAATATATATAGATATTGTAAATAAAGTTTGTTAGTTTATTGCACGAAACAGGTGTTAAAAGAGGAATTAGTTTACATTGTAATTTCGGTTCATAATCAACAAAATTCGGTAAAGCCCCGGTTGGAAAATGATGGCGGCACCACTTTTTGTTTCATCTCCTAGTGTTTGCATGAAGTCCATATATACATGTATGTTATACCCTTGTAACGTTGTAGCATGCCACCTGCATGCTTCATCTCGTCCAAACTCATTTCTTTTTCCTCCTGTCCATTTTTCATTCCTAATTTCATTTTTTAATTCAAATTTCATTCCATTCCATTTTTAGATTACTTTCTCTCTCTTTCTCATCACTCATTCTTCTCTCTACTACCATCTTTCAGTCTACTACCATCTCTCGGAGCATAATAGTCTCTGTTATCAATTATTGAAGTCAACATCTACATAGTTGAAGTTATAAAGTGAAGTTGTAACAATAAAGTTATTCTCAGTGTGTTCTGTGTGTCGAGTCTTGTGTTCTCCCTAACTTCCTTATATGTGTTTGAACTCGGCTAGAGCGCCGGGATAGTCGAGCCCTCACACCCTTAATAAATTGAGAAAATAAAATATGATGAATTTCATGCGGGCGGGACTTGAACCGGCGACCTAGGTCTATGTACGACCTATGCTCTGTCATCTGAGCTACCTTATTCATATATTAAATACTACTTATAACACCAAAAACTTTTGCGTGTTGGACGTCAACAGAAAAGTAAAGCAATGGAAATAAGAGTAAAAACTAACCTGTACCCACGAGGTGCTCTGGAACCTCGTCAAGCACTGGATTCTGACGTAGGCGAGCAGTCCCAGCAGACTGACCATGGAGTTGAACGCGTAGTACACCGGGAACAGCACGGTCTGCACGCTGCCGAACACGTGGCGCGGGAGGGAAAAGTACAGCACGATGCCTGCAACAAACAAAATAATCCTTTAATTATGGTGAAAGATCAAGGTATCCCGTGACCAAAGGGCTGGCAATTACCTTGCTTAAAGGTGATTGCCAGCCCTTTGGGGACGTTGGTGACGGTTTGCAGGGATTATGTCATTTGTAAATGTATATTTTCATCCTAAATTATGGATTTCACATCTAATGATTAGCTACTAATAGTAGGAATAAGTTGAGTCCCTAATAACAGCGCTCAACTCAAACAAAAACTCAAACTGATTTAGAAAATTTGTCCCGTTGTGGAGAGATATAGTATAAGTAAAAGTTACTATATCGATACTATTAGTGGAGATTTATAATGACTTTATATTACTAAGTTTTTAGCTATTAAGTTATTGTAGTCGATAATCTTCCAAACAAATAAAATATACGAATAAAATAAAAATACTTTTAAAAATCTCTGGTGTTTATGGAGGGCTGTCACCCTTTGCCCTCCATGGCAACGGCCTTGTCTGGTGTAAGCATGAGCAGAAAGAATTAGCAGAGAAATAGATTTTCGACAGGATACAAATAATACTAATCGCCACCGTTCATGCTGAGCCAAAGATTGTTTTGTTTACATGTACCTCATGATATCCTCATGCATCAATCATCGCGAGACTTCCTCACGATTCGCAAAGGACGTCACTCGAGGTCAAAATGATGAACTCGAGCACGTCACTTAGAGCTGGGCCGTTGGTCTGTTGTTGATCGATTGGTTGTGACATCATCAGAGGGGGAGAGTGATATAATACAACTAAACTATTGTTTCTAGCATCACCTGAATTTGAAACATTTTGTTTTAGCATTGTCCTTATTCCATAAAGGCGATTTTAAAGTGCTATTGGTATTTTTGAAGCGTCGTCCACGGTAATCTCTCTCGAGGTTACCGTGGAACAGAGCGTTTCTTGATGTTCAACATAATTTTACTATATTGTTCATGTTGGATTAGGTAATATCCTTATTGTAATAATTTAACGAGTTGAAAGGCCTGAAAATGGCCTTCTGAATTTTGTTGGCGACACTGACTGCGTGAGTTCAACTGTTTTTAATAGTATTTAACGACTTGATAATGATTTAATAAATGGCTTGAATATATATAAATAATTATAGTATTATAGTATAGATAGAATAATTATAGTATAGTGAAGTGAAGAATTAATATATGTATCTCTATTACTTATTAATCAGGTAATATTAAAAAACAAGACGTCGATTCTAATGGAGTTATTATGTTTTTTTAAAGATGGACGGCGAATTTTCGGCATGATTTCTCGTCACGGAAATTACAACTTCATGGTAAAATCAGTGATTAAGGCATTGCCCGTGGGCTTGACCACCGAAACGGACAAAAAAGATATTCGCAAATTAGACTGCCAACGAAAGGATTTTGCCGTGATCATTTTAAGGTTTCGTACTCAAAATATAAGGTAAAAAGGGACCATCTTACTAAGACTGCATTGTTCGTCCGTCTGCCATAGGCCTGTATCTATTGGACCGTAATAAGTAATAGGTAGAAACTTGAAATTTTAACTGAATGTGTTTTAGTTGCCGTTGTTACCAAAAATAATAAAATAAAACTAAATTTAGAATTAAGGGAGCTACACTTTATGTAGCAGTATGGTTAAATTTAGGAACAATTTTAGTTCCTGTGCCTATTACAGCACGCGGTATAGGTATAACTGTGGTTAGTAGATTCATGGTAGTAAAACAGTTTTATAGACATATTATGCGCTAGAAAAATGTCAGTAGCAAAAAAGGAAGATATTTAGTAAAATTTAAGCTTTGTGTTAAAAGATTATTAGAAAGTATGTACATGTTTTTAGAACTAGGAACAATGTAAACAAACAGCCATTTGAAATTCGCTAATAGGTTCATGAATTTCTGGACACATATGGATTCCATAAAACGTTATCGTTGTTATGATCTTGAGTAAAAAAACCATGGAAAATAGCAATCCAATGCTTATTTCTCTCAATTGTTGTCTTAAGTTTAGTAACATTGTTCACAAGTCCTAAAAAGTGCACTGTATAACAAAGAAATACAATATGGTGAAATAATTCTAGGTCGTACTTAAACCTAAGGTCGCCCGTTCAAAATCCTGCTTGATTTTTTTCAGCATATCTTATTTCTTTGTTTAAGACTAATAAAGCGTTCTGTCCTTTCACTTAGTTACAGATAAGTTCATAGATTATTATCGTAGAATACATACTTAGTTATCTTTAATTTATTATTTTTGTTCGTTTTGGATGAAACTGCAATCGTGCGGAGCAATTTTTCATACTATTACCATTTGCTGTGACCAAAGATTAAAAAAAAAATGGCGGCTGTGACGTATATTGTGCAGTATGAGAGTTCTTGGCGGGAATTTCGGCGGACTGCACGGCTTTTGTTTTGGATTGTTTTGCAAATTGTTTCTAGTGGACTTTATAATGTGAAATCGGTGTAATTTGGTGTTATAAATACCTATGTTTATGAACAAAGTGTGGAATAACTAAAATAAAGTGTCATGATGCGGCTGTAGTGAGAATTCTCAGCTCATTGCATCGTTTATGATCAAGCCAGTGGATTCGTGGGAATTGTCACCAGGGGCTCCGTCGAATCAGCGAAATGAATTACACCATCATTTGGTTGATACACAAGCAAGAATAACTAGAGACTGGCTAAAATAAGCTTCTGAATGAAGTTCGAGGGTCAAATAGAAGAAAAGAAAAAAAAATGTGCTGTATCTAACTACAATAACTTTAACACGTTTGACTGTCTCGTCTTAAGTACAAAGAAAGATCATCAGCAGACGTATTCGTGATCTTTCGATAGCAGATGGTACAAGCATGTTACACTGTATGTAACTGATACGCTATCGCCGCCTCACGTTGCAGCGCATGCGTGCAAAAACAAATTCAATTTACTATATTTAAGTCAACCAGCAGCTGTACTGGGAGAAAAAAGAAAAAAAACCTAGAATGTAACTCCTCTACTACGCAGACCGTAGAAGCCGTCCCAGCCCAGGGGATGGGCGAAAATCTATAGCAATCAGCAACTCATCACTATTTTGATTGCATTATCCACTTATACGCCACTAATATGCTAAACGTGTCCTTTGGATCTCATAGTCTTGGGCTCTATCTACCCCGTAAGGGATAAAGACGTAATAATTAATCAGCATTGCGCCACGTAGTTCTCGGGTATTGTATAGTTTTCAGCCTACAATCGCCCTATTTGTATCTTTCTTCCCATAAAATGCAGTCAACGCAAAGCAGTCTTTTGTCCTTCCAGTCCAGGACTCATTAATAAATATATAAAGTTAAAAAATAAGTGATTTTTGTATATCTATACTTCAATCAAATATAATGGTAGATACACGATTCGCGCTCGAAAAGTGGCACCGGCAAAACAGCGCACTAATCGAGTTTTAGAGCTGCTTTGTCCACCAAAAAGATTGAACTATACTTTCAGTAAGTATGTACCGATTTAGTCGTTGTTTGTAAGTATGCTTATACCATTATATTTGATCGAAGAGTCCGCTACTAAGACGTCTTTTAGGTTTTACTTGTGCTATTAACTGCCGCATAATGTAGAAAAAATATTTGGCAAATCTTTTACAATCGGATGCCTACCTTAAATAGTTAAGAAGCCTGAAGTAAGCCTGAAGTAAGTAAGAAGAGAGTACCTAAGTCATTTTTAGGAAGGTACTTTAACTCTAAGTCGCCATGATATCAACAAGAGACGTAATAGCGTAATAAAATTATTCTAACTACGCTTGATAATGATGACAGCTCGTAAAGTTTAATACATCATAAATAATCTAGCAATTTGACTGTACATATATTATACAACACGTTTAAGGAGTTTAGTTATAAGTAAGTTAATTAACACATTCATTGCCACCGTTTTGGTAACAATACATAATCAATTGATTTATTAAAAAAATGATTACATTAAAAAGATAAAGGTAATTATCTACTAAAATAAAGTCAGTCTTATTCTTATTATAAAACGTGGACTAACTTTAGTACCTGGTTTAAACCACTATCCGACCAAAATAAGTCGTCACTTATCACTTTGACGTTTGGTCAACTGTCACTGTCAATTTGGTTTGGACGGATAATGATTTAAACCTGGTACGAAAGTTAGTCCGCGTTTTATAAGAAAGTATTCAAAGTATTAGGCTAAAATCCAAATTTTATTGTAAAATAATTTGGCAAAGATTTTACCGCCGAATAACTTCGGAACGAGGAGAAATCGTTAAGTGGCTTCATGTTATGTCAATATGAAAAGAAACGACATAGTCCTCTTGACAGTCCGGTCAAAATGCACACAGGCTAGTAAATAAATTAAATGTAACGTTACTTATTCTATCCTAATAATGATTTATTAATGCGAAACTTTGTATGTATAGATGACGTTTAAAAACTGGTAGAGGTAGCCGTGTGGTATCCGGCAGAGTAGAATAGGACCACTGCAAGTCTTCCCGTGGATGTCGTAGAAGGCGACTTAGGAAATACAAGCTAAACAAAGCTTATAAACATCTAAGACACCTCTCCAACCCGTTTGGCCAGCGTGGAGAGTGTAGGCCAAGTCCTCTGGCTGCTTTGGCCAAGTATGGCCCTAGTAGTACAGAGAGGGTCGTGCTCCTGTAGTGGAGACTAAAAAGGACCTGATGATGATGATGACGAAAAACTGATATACCCAATGTTGAATAACAAAAATCAATACAAAGTCAAAGTAAAATCTTTG
Organism: Elegia similella; assembly: GCA_947532085.1. NCBI lineage: Eukaryota > Metazoa > Arthropoda > Insecta > Lepidoptera > Pyralidae > Elegia > Elegia similella. Next base: position 3,983,236 of record OX383926.1, on the reverse strand, counting down.
ACTTTAACTTTGTATATACAAAGATTTGACTTTGACTTTGTATAGGTGGTTGTTGCTCAATCACGCCAAAACGGCTGAAACAACGGATCCAATTTGCCATACTGATTGGCAGAACCTGTATTTTGGGAGCGGAATCTGGTTGTTTATAATGAGATGAGATGAGTATAGCAAATTATCGAAACGTTTTTGTTTTGTGGATATTTTGTTAAAGGAAATCGAGACACAAAACGATTTGTTGTCAAATCTTTCACTTTCACTTTGACTTTGTATTAAATAGATGTTTGTTTCACAATCACGCCAAAACGGCTGAAAGCTAAACGGCTAAATATGTAAAACAGTTATTAAGTATTAGACTAGGATAGATAGGATTAGATTATAATTATGTTAAATTTATTTCAAATATAATGTATATTGTTATTGGATAAATGAACTATGAAAAGGTTTTTGACAAAAAAAATTCACCCAGTTTGATTATAATAGGCTACCTTTCGTCCCGGAAAAGTACCTACTGTCCCCGTGGGATCAATAATAACGCGAGCGGAGGCCACAGCTATCTAGCAATAAACTACACACATAACCTAACAAGTTAAGGGTTCTAAGTATACCCGTTAAGTTAATTAAACATGAGCTTTTAGATTGCGTTGGTATTCGCCACAGCACAGGTTTGTTAGTATGCTAAGTGCTTGTACGCACTTCATTTTATTACGCTATAAGCTGGTGTATTAGCTTTTCCAAGTACGCGCTGGCTAGCAACAAGTCTATTTTACGATTCTTAGTTTAAGTATCTTAGCAATGTCTTAAGAGGTAGACTTTTATAAGAAGTGGTTTATGGGCGCTTAATCATTTTTTATTTATGTAAATAGATTTTTTATTATTTATTTTTATTTTTTAATTATGTACTAAAAGCTCTGTGAATGTCGTGCTTCTTTATGCTTCAGGAGGCATCTGTAATAATTAGTTGGCAGGTTAGGCAATGCTTTTAGGTATTTCAAATGATGTACCTACTTTACATAGGTACAATACAAAATAATTGAACTTGGTAAACCGCTTGTGAAAGCCTAACACATTCGGTTTTCGAATATTAGCTTGAATAATCTGATACTATTGGCAACTAACACATAAAAGGTCAAGATGTGCGTGTACTAACTATGTCAGGATTTCCGCTAGACCCGAGAAGGCGAAGGTGAGCCTAGAGATATAATACCATTAATTTACCTTCGCTAGTGTATATATTCTTTGCCTTTGCGTAATCTATATCTGAGCTGCCCAGTGAATAAGAAACAACTTATCATGTATTTCTTAACTTTTTCTGGAGCGCCGTAGTAAACAAGGAACCGACTTAGTTCCGCCATGTCCGTCTGTGTGTCTGACTGTCAGTAAGCCTTAGCCCAGAGACGCTTCGTACTAAAAAGCTGTAATTATTCAAGAAGATAGGTACCTAAGGTCCAAGGAACGTAGGATGACAAAAAATACCCACGGGCGAAAACAGTTCAGAATGGTGGGACTATGGGTAAAAATGTAATGTAACATCCCCGTCTTCATCGTCACTTACTATTAAGGTGAGATGGCAGACAAATGCCTATTTCAATAATTAGTATAAAAAAAACCCGTGGTCTCTCTAGTGGGACAACGTAGGGGGACCATGGGCAAACGAGGGCTATTAGAGTATATACCGTGCTGTAGCGGGGCAGTCGCATAATTTGTTGGTAGAGAAACCCCTCCAAATTCTGTTGTCTCGACATCTCCCAACACCGGCCTTTCCAGACAACCCAAGGAAGATCTGTTCCGGGTGAAAATTTCTCAATAGGTAGGATATCGGATGTACTGGTTGGGTATCCTGGTTTTGTAGCCTGGTTTTGGGCGATTAGCGTACCCAAATACTGGTCAAAAGAATATACAATCTCTAAGATATTTTGTGACGACTATATTTAGACTTGACAAGAAGAAGATTTAGTTATATGATAACATGATGTGAATATATAAACACTGACCTGATTTTAATGAAATTTAAATGCGACCAACTTGAAAGCATACCCTTTGAAACAAAAAATAAATAAATCGGTAGGTACATAAATGACGAAGTAATGCGTTACCAACATTAAAAATACAACCACATTGCCTTCTTTTTTTAAAGTTGGTTAGTAACTATAGTTTTGAATTTGCAATGTAAGTGAAGAAGTTCACACTCACAATACTTATTTGTTTTTGAAAATTGATTTAGCAAACCTTTTGTGCCTCGATTTCCTTTAACAAAACATCCACCCAACAAAAAGGATTTGATAATTTGCTATACTCATTTCATCTCATTACACAATTAAAACGAGTAACAACCAGATTCCGCTCCCAAAATACAGGTTCTCCCCTCAGACCAACAATCTCCCAATTAGTATGGCAAATTGGATTCGTCAAAAAGTTTCTTTTATTTTATAAAGTACAGTCAGGGACGAAGATACATGACCAGGCCCTCTAAATCTATCTTGATTTTTATCTTAAACTGTAATTAATATTTACATGAAAAATATTAAGACAGACATCATTAAAATCTTTCTTAATCAAAATTTTCATGTAAATATTATTTATAGTTTAAGAGCCCGCCATATGCCAGGCGGCGTGGCGATACAAACGCGGATGGTCTAAACGCGTTGGCTACTTTGGATATTTTCGTTTTTTAGGAATATTCAAGGGTTATTCGAAAAAGAAAAACATATGATGGCTGCCTTATTTGTAATGCAATAATAATCAAAAGTTTCAAGGTTAATTTTAATGTATTTGGTGAATAATGCTATATACCGAGTAAATTAGACGTGATTTGGAGGCAACTTTGCAATTTTTTCTATCGAGAAAATTTAACGCAATCGTGTTTTTGAGTCATATAGTTACCAGAGTTAGTCCTGAACTTTGCTGCATTTTTATTTCAATTTGAGTATTTAATTATTATTGATATAACAGTCAATCGTGCAAAGCAGTGTGAGGTAGTACGGGCCCTTAAGAGAAAATTCAAGATATAGGTAGAGGGTCTGGTCAGGTATCTCTGTCCCTGACTGTACATTGTTATTATTGGATATAATGTATTTAAATTGTTCGTTGAAATAGTCATATGTTTTAATGTGTTTGCTAGCGAGGTGTTAATATCAATTTACTTAATGTTCCTGCTTCCGCATATACGTTTGTTTATTTTATATGATCTTTCGATATAGCGCAATGTAGATATTAATATGGGGCAGTAAATAATACACTTAAACCATATAAACCTTCCTCTTGAATCACTCTATCCATAGCTGAAAACCGCAGTAAAGTCCGTTGAGTAGTTTAAAAGATCTAAGCGAACGGACAGCGGAAGCGACTTCATGTTATACTATGTAAAAATAAGCGGCGCGTTTTATAGTTCTGTTACTAAGTAAATATTATGGTTTTGCCCGTCAATATTTCAGAAACTTCTGCGACTTTAAAACGATTTTAATTTTTAAATAGCTACTCTTGAAAACCCCGAAATCTGAATGTAAATCATATGTAAATAAATAAATAATAAATATATACGGACAAATCACACAGATTGAGCTAGCCCCAAAGTAAGTTCGAGACTTGTGTTATGGGATACTAACTCAACGATACTATATTTTATAACAAATACATATATAGATAAACATCCAAGACCCAGGCCAATCTGAAAAAGATCATTTTTCATCTTGACCTGGCCGGGGATCGAACCCGGTCACTCCGTGTCGCAGGCAGGCGTGTTGACCGCTGCGCCACGGAACTAGTCTACGAAAAACGCTTGTAGTATTACATAAAGTTTTATATTGACGACAACTATTTGATCAAATGTGATAACATCCGCTCAAGGGTGTCATCCTCAACTATATGTCCGGTGGTTGCAGATATGGGATCAGGTACGCACGCCCGGGAACCCTCGTGTCACAGGCTGGTGTCACGGAGCTCGCGTTAGGATTAGGGTTAGGATATGGACACCTGTAGCCGTGTGGTATCCGGCAGAGTAGAATAGAACCACTCCAAGTCTTCCCGTGGATGTCGTAGAAGGCGACTTAGGAAATACAAGCTAAACAAAGCTTATAAACATTTAAGACACCTCTCCAACCCGTCTGGCCAGCGTGGAGAGTGTAGGCCAAGTCCTCTGGCTGCTCTGGCCAAGTATGGCCCTAGTAGTACAGAGAGGGTCGTGCTCCTGTAGTGGAGACTAAAAAGGACCTGATGATGATGATGATGATGGACACCTGTAAATCAGTCTTACCTCGCACGTTTCATCACGTTAGCATTCTGAGAAGCTGCGAGGTGCCGGTGCAGTGCAACACGATATTATTGCTCACGAATGATGTCACACCATTGTCGAATACTTTGGATGGTAACAACAGCAGGTGAAAATAATTTAAAGCAGTTGTTATCGAACAATGGAGAACAGGTGATTAACGAATTTGAGAGATAGATTTGTCACAAATATTTTTGATTGATTTTTCACGCATTCATCATCATAATTACAGCTGTAAGAAGCCCACTGCTGGACAAAGGCCTCTCCCAACGCTTTTTCGTTACATGGAAGGATATTGCTATCTCATAAGCTTGGCAGGCGGGTTGGCGAGAGCAGTTTCTTTGGTTTCTTGTGCTCCCGACGCTGCTGCCCATCGCAAGCATTTTTAAGCTGAGGCAGTAAAGGAATTTGTTGGATTTAGAAAGGGAATAAAGGTATTGGGATACTAATTACTCGGATGAATGGGGGAAAAGCAAGTAGCAGCTCGGGAGGCCATGCGCGCACCGCACCCGATGACATACCTGCAACCGCCGGCTAAGCAGTTGAGGATGATATGATACTCCTGACCCTCGCAAGGGTATAATCCTAACTAATTAAAAAATAAGAGTTAGGGGACTACCAAATCAGCAAGTTGATAGGACTGGGGCGAAACCCACATCCTTACTAATATTATAAATGCGAAAGTGAGTTTGTTTGTTTGTTACGCTTTCACGCCGTAACTACTGAACCGATCACCATGAAATTTTGCATACAAGTTCTCTGGAGTACGGAGAAAAGCCAAAGGCTACCTTTTATCCCGGGATAAGTACTAATCCCGAGGGATCGACATGGACGCGGGCGGAGCCGCGGGCGAAAGCTAGTTATATAATAACGTGATGCGATGAGTTTGAGCGTATGACAGTGTGAGCAAACGTCTTAGAATTACAGTAGTAGTACTTTCCTAATTCTTGTTTGCTAGATAATATTATAACTACGAACGCGAGTTTGTTTATCTATTTGGTACGCTTTACTGAAGCAATCATCATGACATTTTGAATTCACGCTGTTTGGGGTACGGAGAACAATAGGGGATCACAGATTTATACTGTTTCCGTAGTATCACATTAAAGCGAGTTGAGTAGTACAGTCCGCAATCGTGATATCTGACCCCGCCCTCTACCAATATCTTGAATTTGCACTTAAACTAAAAAAAAATTGTCATTAAAATGTATATTCGGAAAGTCTTATTTAAAATCTTTCTAAATATACATTTTTACGTCGATATTACTTTTAGTTTAAGAGAAAATTCAAGATTTAGGTAGAGGGCGGTGTCAGGTATCTCGGTGGCTGACTGTACTAGACTGTACTATCTGACTGTACTGTAGATTCAGAAAGATTTTAAATAAGACTTTCCGAATATACATTTTCAAATATTTTTTTTTTTAGTATAAGTGCAAATTTAGGATATAGGTAGATAGAGGGCGTCATGTCAATATTATTTTTAGTTTAAGTGCAAATTCAAGATATAGATAGAGGGCGGGGTCAACTCGCTTTAATGTCGATACTACGGAAACAGTATAAATCTGAGATCCCCTTAATAACCGTCAGGTATCTCGGTGGCTGACTGTACGCTAGTGGCTTATTAAAAAGGTAAAGGAACTCACCGGAGACTAATGTCATCCAGATCTGCGCCCCTAAATGCGTGGCTATGGCTCCGACGTACAAAGCCTTCCACCCTCTGATGTCGGTCCCTGACCCTGGTCTGCTGATCCATGTGAGGAGCACGATGATGGCGAGGGCCACGTGGAAGGGCTGCGATGTGCGGGTGAACACTCTGAGGAAGGAAATATAAAGAAAATAAATAAAAATAGTTTATTCAACAACGTTAACACAATGCACATTATACAGGTTAGAACTTATACACGAGTATTGTATTGGTACAGTGTTTTATTTGTATGATGTTGTGATTATTCCTGCACTAGGCCAGGCCTGTCCTGTTATGAATACCTGCAGGTATTCATAAAAATAAAATAAAAAATATACGGACAAATCACACAGATTGAGCTAGCCCCAAAGTAAGTTCGAGACTTGTGTTATGGGATACTAACTCAACGATACTATATTTTATAACAAATACATATATTGATACACATCCAAGACCCAGGCCAATCTGAAAAAGATCATTTTCCATCTTGACCTGGCCGGGGATCGAACCCGGTCACTCCGTGTCGCAGGCTGGCGTGTTGACCGCTGCGCCACGGAGCTAGTCTTTTATTATTAAAAGGATTCATACATTGCTTGGTTTGACATGTTTACTTTTTGTTTATAGATATCATATATACTCGTATACACGTGTAAACGGCTGTACCGATTTGGCTAATTCTTTTTTTGTCGTGTTCGTTTTTCTCAGCATAAGGTTCTTGAAAAAAAATATTAATAAAATTGGGCGGAAAATCGAAAAAGATATAACAACGTCTGCAAGTTTGTTTTATATTTGTGTGTGTGTAAGTGGACAAAACAGGTGTTTCAAACTGTTTTAAAGCATCTGATATAGCTTCATGTTTTGACGGTGTAAATACTATTTTATTCTTTAATTTGTAATCATTTGTGAACGGTTAATTAAAATTTTAAATAGACTCGTGTAAGCTGCAATGGAAATGGATTTATTTTAGATAGATAGATAGATATCATTTATTTTACGAAAACTGCATCACACACAACAAAAGACATAAACAAAGACATGCTTACATTAGAAAACTTAAGCTAAATCAAACATAAAAATAACTATATGTATGTGCTGCAGTAGTGCAAAAAGGGCCAAAACTCAGCGTGCTTGGCCATAAAGACGGCACACTGGTTTTCAGTTTCAGCCTGAAATGAACATGTGTATAAACATTGTGTATTCAAACGTAGGTAATTCATATATTTATATATATATAGTTAATTAATTATAATAGTGATGTGAACTATAATTACATTATAAAATTAAATCAAAATAAAATTAATGTTAGTCAAAATCAAAATAAAAATTACATTAAATTAAAAACTTAATTAAATCGAATTAAAAACTTAATTGAAACAGATTAAAAACCCAATTAAATCATATAAACATTAAATCAAAACGAAACTTATTTTACTGGCAAAGGCATTCGAAAGAATTGGTTTATAATAAATTACATAAAATAAAAAGGTGTAAACTTCATACGCTTTCAGCTATCAGTTACCATGCATCATAGTATTTTGTAGTTTGTTTACGAAAGAAGGCAAGATAAGAAAATAGAAAAAGAAAATGCCTATTGAGAATGAATTGATCGATGTAAGTTAGCAAGAGCCTGCCTAGTTATGTAGAGTTTTATATAATCATCAATACATCAATTAAATATGCATATACAATACCTATACTGCAATCAAGTGCATAATCTTAACCTTGATTCAGAGAGGTTAATTCATTTATGACGAGAAGATAAAGCCGTTCCAAGGCTTGCTTAGAGCCTCTCGGCCTCCTACGTAGTAATTGTCAGAGTTGATCACTCCTAAATATATGTAAAAATCAATTTGGGTCAGTCTCTATCGACCGAAATAGGATATTTTGCCAAAACCGAAAATGAGCCTTTCGTTTAGGTCTCAGTTACTGCCGAATCCGAAATAAAAACTTATTTTATTGTGTGAATAATCAAAATCACTAATATTATTATGTCCAGAATCCGTTAATAAAAATTAACAAAGTTAACATACTAATTGAAGAAATAGGCATGCTTGGAATGCGTATACCCTACGGGGCAATGTGATGAGAGAATTCGACGCGGTGATTCGAAGTCCCGGTGGTGTATTGGCCAAGGGACGTGGGTTCAAATTGTACTAGTGGCGAGTTCTTTTTCATCAAATAATTTTAATTTTTTTTTACTACTCGTAAATGTTGGATTAGTCATTTGTCTCCCATCTCACCTGATAGTAAGTGACGATGAAGAAGAGGATGTAAAGCATACCAAGCATTGTAAAGCTATTTAAAAACAATTTAGACCCACTCTACTATTACACAGGGTACTGAACCGCGTGTCGTGCGAGACGCCAATTCACCCGAACCGTCAGTTTCGGTGAGGCGAAAGTTAAAACTTTATTATTTTGCCGAAACTTGACAAAGCGACACCGAACCTTCACTCAAACTCTAGTAAAAAGTAATGTATATAACACCTCTACTATGAAGTAAATAAACATTACTTACGTATTTGGTAATAAGCGACACATGGTTGAAAGTGCCAACGCGTGATACGAGACGTCCCATATATGGGTATATATATAGGTAGGTACTTCATATGTTCTCAATAAGTTAACAATTATGACGTCGCAAATTAAATTATCACACTGATATCACGAGCAATGTAATGTTTGGTTATCTGTATTGGATGGGCAAATATATAATTAAGGCCTTATTGCTTCACCATGTTATAGATACTATCAGAAAACTAAATGATGCTGTCCGTATGTTGTAAATCCTAACTAATATCATAATATGAAAGTGAGATTGTTTATTTATTTGTTTATTACCTATTAACCGATAAAATATTATTTTTATGATTTGACTGTTTTTGTTTCTTAGAAAAATAATAAGAGTTTGAAATAATGATAAATTGTTACCCAGAATATGGTCTGAATGCATGTTGTCTTGGATACGGAGGAGGATATCGGGTAACTACCTTTCATCTTGGAAAGTGTTTCCGAGGGATCGATTTTAAATAGGTAAATTGGTATAAGAATAGTTCTTAATGAATTGCCTAGCAATAACTTCCAACTATAGTACTTTACTCAACTATCTCGCAAAAACATAAATTAATAATTCCGATAATATTTCTCGTTAATACTTTAAAATATGCCTTTAAAACCTAAATATATATTTTGAGAAGATACGAGTATTTACTCAAAACTTTGTACATACATACAAGAGATTGTTGTTAACCTTAGTTTAATCTTAAACAATCTAGCTATATTTTACGCCCTATTAAACCTTTAATTATAAAACTTTTGTTTATTTCAGCTACTGTTGTTAATTAATAAATAAAGTTCCTCAGAAGAAGTTGCAGTCGGAAGTTAGATTATAAAATGCGCAATATAAAGAGCGCGTAAGAGATAATTGTATTGTAAATATTGTACATCTTGTAGGAAACGTACCACGGCCCACTATGTTTGTTTTTCCGTGCAGAAATGTTCTAGGCTTGTGAAATATTGTTTTGTTTATTGTTATTCATCATCAGGTCTTTCTAGTCTCCACTGCAGGAGCATGACCCTCTCTGTACTACCGGACCCATACTTGGATCAGACTGATGATTTGGCCTACACTCTCCTCGCTGGCCAGACGGGTTGGAGAGGTCTCATTGATGTTTATGAGCTTTGTTTAGCTTGTATTTCCTAAGTCGCCTCTTACGACCTCCATGGGAAGACTAGGATTATTATTATTAAAAGGATTTAATTTTAAAACGTAGGTACAATAGTTTGATAAATAAAAAGAGTTTGAAGGAAGCGTCAAGAGAGAAGCCAAGAACGAGACGGAGAGACGAGCTGTTTGCTTTTAATGAGGGATGGAAATCTTAGCAATGGGTAGAACTTTATGAATTACAGAATTGCAAGAAAAAAGGGTAAAAAAAAAAGATAAAAAAAACATTTGAACATCCATAGAAATCCGTCCAACTGATCGGCGACTTTGTATGGGAAACCTCTTTTTCTCTTGCAATAGTCTAGTTTCCTGGGTCCTAATTATAACATAACAATTAGTCCGTCAGTTAGATAATCAAAAAATATTGGACACGTATTTTTTCTTTTGTCAAATAAACAATAAATAATAAAGATAAAGCGCGTCAAAGTTCAGGAGTGGGGGCTCGTGACGTCAAAGTTTGCTAAAAATTGTAGCAAACTATGACGTCACACGGAACTTCAAAGGGCTATATCTTTGTAATTCTTTGTTTAATCGACAAAAGAAAAATTACGTATCCAATATTTTTTGAATATCTAACTGACGGACTAATTATATATTTTTAGGAAACTACCCTATACTGTTTACTTTGTAATTCCATTAGGGATTCTGAGTCCAAAAGTGTAAAAAACAATTTAATATACAATAATTTTGGGTAAAGTACGTGGCATTAGAGCCCCAGTATTGTTTTGTGCCTATCGCAGTGGAAACCATGGGCAGTTGGGGATCGGATGCTAAGGGTCTGATCAAGGAGATAGGCCGCCGCATAGGGGAAAAGACAGGATACTCCCGCTCTGGCTCGTTATGGTGCAAAGGATAGCCATAGCTATCCAACGCGGTAACGCAGCTAGTGTTCTGGGCACCTTTGCACCGGAAACATTCAGTGACGGGTTATAATGTATTGTATTAAGTTTTGTTTTATTTTATTTTTGTATTTTTAATGTACTTGCATGTTTATAATTAAATTAAATGAATTAAATATAATTAAAAACAATTTAATAATCAAAAATATATTTTTGCTCCCATAGACTTAAAAAAAAATTGCGATGCTTGCTCCGTTTCAAATTTGGAAATGCAGAATCTACTACGAGTCTAATTGGATTGAACGTATCACTGTTTTATCGTAGCATATGAGTTACAGGCCTATGATTATGATTCTTGCAATTCTGTATTCCATTAGAGGTTCTAAATCCGAGATTCCAATACAGCCAGGAGGTTCACAATCACGTTGTATAAAAAACAATTGAACTAATCCAAAATTTATTCTTGCCCCGTTTCAAAGTTGGAAATGCAGAATCTATTACGAGTCTAATTGGATTGAATTTATCACTGTTTTATCGTAGCATATGAGTTACAGGAATTTGATTATGATTTTTTGCAATTCTGTATTCCATTAGGGGTTCTGATTCCAAGATTCCAATATAGCTAGGAGGTTCAGAATCACGCTGTATAAAAATAATTAAATTAATATGTCAAAAATTATGTTTATAAACGGGACTTAGCACGAACATTTTTATTATTTGTTTCCGTTGACGTTTCAATGGAGTTACATCCATCGTGGTCGCAACGAAACTCAGAAAAAAGAAAAATATGTCAAAAGTTTATACTTGCCCCGTTTCAAAGTTGGAAATGCAGAATCTATTACGAGTCTAAGTGGATTGAATTTATCACTGTTTTATCGTAGCATATGAGTTACAGGAATTTGATTATGATTCTTGCAATTCTGTATTCCATTAGGGGTTCTGATTCCAAGATTCCAATATAGCTAGGAGGTTCAGAATCACGCTGTATAAAAATAATTTAATTAATATGTCAAAAATTATGTTTATAAACGGGACTTAGCACGAACATTTTTATTATTTGTTTCCGTTGACGTTTCAATGGAGTTACATCCATCGTGGTCGCAACGAGACTCAGAAAAAAGAAAATAATGTCAAAAGTTTATACTTGCCCCGTTTCAAAGTTGGAAATGCAGAATCTATTACGAGTCTAATTGGATTGAATTTATCACTGTTTTATCGTAGCATATGAGTTACAGGAATTTGATTATGATTCTTGCAATTCTGTATTCCATTAGGGGTTCTGATTCCAAGATTCCAATATAGCTAGGAGGTTCAGAATCACTCTGTATAAAAATAATTTAATTTATATGTCAAAAATTATGTTTATAAACGGGACTTAGCACGAACCTTTTTATTATTTGTTTCCGTTGACGTTTCAATGGAGTTACATCCATCGTGGTCGCAACGAGACTCAGAAAAAAGAAAATAATGTCAAAAGTTTATACTTGCCCCGTTTCAAAGTTGAAATGCAGAATCTATTACGAGTCTAATTGGATTGAATTTATCACTGTTTTATCGCAGCATATGAGTTACAGGGCAATGATTATGATTCGATAATGAACGCCGAGACGGCCACACGTGCGACAAGCATTGTGATCGGATATTCGCGCTTATTCACACTATTGTTTTGAGAAAATTCTGCGCGATTCGAAACCGGTGCGATGCAGTGAAATAACTACAATTCGTAGGTCTAATTTGGACTGTGGATGAGAATTAACAACATAGTTGATTGAATTGTGAAATCATCAATATCTTTACATAGTATACAATGAAGTCGCTTCCGTTGCCTGTTCGCTTAGATCCTTAAAGATAGAGTTGAATCACTCTATCTATTGCTCAAAACTGTATTAAAATCTGTAAAATAGTTTAAAGGATCTAAGCGAACAGGCAACGGACGGAAGCGACTCAGATTTATATGTATAATTTACTGTCCCATATTAGTACATACATTGCACCCGTGCGAATCCGGGGTGGGTCGCTAGTATAGTATACATTTAAATCATCTGTCTGTACAGGCTAATATTGGACTCTACTGGGGCGGTTTTGATGGGGTTTTCACTAAAGCGTAGAGCATTTTTCCGGAAGGGTTCATGAGTATAATATACGACCGGTGCATTCGGAGAGGGCTGCTTGTAGTATAATATAATCAATTATAAATACCATGGCAATAAAACTATTAAAACTTACTTAAGTTAACACACGTCGAACACTTTTGTATGAAAATGTATTTTTTTTTAGTTGTCAGCGTTGGTCCCATAGGAAAAGTTGTTCATTTTGATGGGCAGAGTCACCCCTAGGAACATCTTTGGTCATATTACACCTGTATAGCCAAGGGAAGCTGAGTCATAAGGATTTGATGAAAGTGTAAAAATTAAAGTCCGAAGTACAATTAATCATGATTCAATCTGTTTGTTTTTTTAAATTAGTCTTATAACATTTAGTCAACTCGTCTTCATTCATGATAGGATATTGATTAGATATCTAAAAGTTATATACAGCGGTATACAACTTTTAGATATCTAACTAACGACGTTCACTCGAAGGGGTGACTCAGGCCGTCAAAATGAATAACTTCTCCTATGGGACCACGAGTAAAGCTAGTTTATGGACACTGGCACTTACGACATTATTTTTATTTAGCTAAGTAAAATAGGCTAGTTTCCTAAAAAATATAATTAGTCCGTCAGTTAGATATTCAAAAAATATTGGACACGTATTTTTTCTTTTGTCGATTAAACAAAAAATTATAAAGATATAGCCCTTTGAAATTCCGTGTGACGTCATAGTTTGCTACACTTTTTAGCAAACTTTGACGTCATGAGCCCCCACTCCTGAACTTTGACGCGCTTTATCTTTATTATTTATTGTTTATTAGACAAAAGAAAAAATACGTGTCCAATATTTTTTGATTATGTAACTGACGGACTAATTGTTATGTTTATATTACGACCCAGGAAACTAGCCTATTGTATGAATAGTTTTTTTAAACGTATTAAGCGCCAGCATATATAGGGTACCTTTATCCGTGAAACGTCACATATATATAATTTCTGCCACGACTATTTATTTTTAAATAATTTACAATAGAAAAAACAAAATTAAAATAACGTACCTTAAATGAAAAGAATAAATATTAAACAAAAAGAAAAAAAACAATTACAAACTAAAAATGTAAACTAAGGTGTTGCCCGTGTGACCATCCATGCATCCATACATACATACTTTCACGTTTATAAAAATAGTAAGGATAATATTAGTAAGGAAGTAAGTCATTACATGAATTTCTTTCTACATAATGACGTCATAAGCAGCTGACTTATACCTCGTGATTTTGAACCTCTGAACTATACTGAAATCCTGGAATCAGCATCACTAATGGAATACAGAATTGCAAGAAAAAAGGTAAAATACAAAAAAAAAAACTTCCATAGAAATTCCCCCAGCTGATCGGCGACTTTGTATGGGAATCCTAAATTCTCTTTCGATTTTTACCTTTTCACTTGCTATACTTCATTAGTGATTCTAATTTCATCATTCAGTATAGTTCAGAGGTTTAAAATCACGTAGGTATCTATACATATACTATAATTTTTGCAACTAAATTGGTAAAGATAAAGCCACAATAAAAGTAAAAGTGACCGGCAAAACATGGCGATTAATATCCTTGGAAACAATGATGACGAATGTTCAGAGTGAAACTAGATTTACCGGTTAATTTGCGGGGCAGTGTACTTGAACTTGATTACTACTTTTTGGAGAAAAGGCTAGTACACGAAGGGCTAGTACGAGTAGCTTTATAGTTTGTGTTAGTTTGATTCTGACCGCTTGAAGTTACCGAAATAAATAGAATATTTTTGAGAATTGCTTTGAATTATTGTAATTAGTGTATGGTATTTTTTAAGATATTAAAATATTTAAAAAATTAAAAAAGAAATGTGTATGTTTTTTATATAATTTATAGCATCAAACTAATTATAGCCAGTGTATTTTAAACAATTTGGTATAGTGACATTATTTCAGAGTCAAGTATTTAATTTATTTAAATAACTAGCCGCTATATTTTGCCTTCATATAGGTATAATTTACCTATATAAAGGCAAAATATAGCGGCTATATAGGTAAATAAGAAGTTATTTACTTTTGTATTAAGTATATTAATTTCTTGTTATTTTTTTTAATATATACTTGCAGTTTTAAATGTTTGAGGAGGTCATATACGACTCATTTCGTGGCCAATGTTGTATTATACCGTAAATATTGTCATTTTACTGATGTAATTTTTATAACAATTGTTATTCATCCTGTTTAGTTTTTTAAATTATTCTTATAACGTTGAGTCAACTCTTCTTCATATTGATTAGATATCTAAAAGTTATATTTAGCCAAGTGAAGCTGAGTCATAAGGATTTGTTCAAAGTCCAATAGTGCAATTTTAAGTAAACAAAATACTCAAGGATATTATAAAGTAAAACCGGCCAAATGCGAGTCGGACTCCCGAACTAAGGGTTCCGTACCGTTATTTATAAAAACGGCAAAAAAATAATGTCTGTTGTATGGGAGCTCCACTTTAATATTTTTTTTATTTTAATTTAATTATTTATTTTTAAAGTGAGTAGTATATAACTAAATATTCTGTGAATATTTCAAGCTTTACCTGTTGCCGTTATCAATATCGAGCAAAAACAAGCAAAAAAAAAAAACCATGTTAGTTGTATCGGAGCCCCCTTAAATATTTATTTTATTCTACTTTTTAGTATTTGTTATTATAGCGGCAACAGAAATATATCATCTGTGAAAATTTCAACTGTCTAACTATCACGGTTCATGAGATACAGCCAGGTGACAGACAAAAACTTTTGTCAAAATTAAAACAAAAGAAAACAGAATCATAATAGTAATGGATCATTAACCGCATCATCCGTTGACATGGTGCCTTAATTTTCGCATATTCCCACAGATTTTAAGGCAACAAAACAAATTAATAATTAAGCAAAAAACCTTTCAACCGTTCCATGTTTGGTCTCCGGTGTTTGATTTAAAACTAAGTGGCTGTAATGAATACTGTTGTCCAAAAACAAAGGGCATATAAATAATTCAACTTTAGCTTCCTCGGGAATAACGTGTTTTTCAAGTGAGATTCGCCAAAGATTCCAGATGCTGGTGCTTTTCAACGACCATTGTCTTTAAATAACGAATTGGACAGCATAATATTTTGCAGGACCTATACAGGAAAATGATAAAAAAGAGCCTTGGATACATATTAATTTATTCGCTTACATGAATGGCAAGCGATGCGTAGGTCGTCCAAGTGCAAGATGGGTCGACGATATTAGAAAAATCGCGGGTAGAAACTGGATTCGTAAGGCAATAGACGTCGGATGTCGTGCATTGAAAGAGGCCTATGCCCAACAGTGGGATATAAAAGGTTGTCGATGATGATGATGATGATGACATGTTTAGCATAAAGTTAACAAAAGAACTGTGCAGATTGACATGTACCCAGTTAGAGTGTGGCGATAAAAACAATGAATTAAATTTCGTTTTATTAGTCGAAGTTTTCAATTCAGAGGTTTCAAAAGACATGATAAAGGTCTATCTTTTTTAATTTTTTATTATATTTTTGTGAGTAGTAATTTACTTTACAAAATGAAGCCTTAATAATATCCCCGAGTCAAAACATCATCCATACTTACATACTTTTGCATCTTTTCGCTGTACCTTTGAAATCGCGAGACATGTGAGTGCTAGCGCGGTTTATTGAAACTGTGGACAAAACAGCTCCGAAACTCGATTAGCGCGCTGTTTTGCCGGTGCCATTTTTCGAGCGCGAATCGTGTATCTACCATTATATTTGATCGAAGAATAATACTAACATAAGTTATAAGCTTTGCATTTACTAACAATTATGGACAAATAAGTCTGAAATAAACGCATTTTATTTTATTTCATTATAAAATAATATTTATTTATTATTATAATATTTATTTACCAATCTTGCGAAAGTATCAATGCCAATACTTGGTCATTAACATGCGAGTGCGTGTATACTTGGGCCGTGAGATGGCCATGAAAATTATGTAATAGTCATCATAATGGTTTCACGAGTGTCCGATAATTATAGTGACTATTGACGAGACGAAGTGCAATGACCGGCGACATGACTCATACATATTACAATTAGCTTTTATGAATTATTCTTGACTAGCGACCTACCCCGGCTTCGCTCGGGTTCAATGTAGATACTAATATGGGGCAGTAAATAATACATACAATAAACCTTCCTGTTGTATCTATTGCTAAAAATTACATTAAAATGATTTGAGTAGTTTTAAAGGTCTAAGCGAACAGACAGCGGAAGCGACTTCATTTTTAGGGTTCCATACCTAAAAAATGAAAAAAAACGGTACCCTTATAGGATCACTTTGTTGTCCGTCTATCTGTATGTAAAGATTCTTTCTCTCTGGAATGCGTGTAGTGGAGGAATCAAGCTGAAATAATATCAAATAATTCAAGTCTACTGTCCCTTGGAGTTGCTAAAAAATCTAACTTTTAAGCTAACGTAATTAAAAGATACAGCCGTTTATGCCGCAAATGTTCGATATTCGCAAGGAAACAAACTACAGGGTACTTCCAGTGAATAAAGAATCTTAAAATTTGGTACGAAGCAACGTTTTATAGACATTATATTTATGCGCCGCTAAGGCCTCTCCGCTCCACTCCGCGTAAGTGGAGTGTGGAGACGCACCCTAAGTTCGAGACTTGTGTTATGAAATACTAACTCAACGATACTATATTTTATAACAAATACATATTTAGATAAACATCCAACCTAGGTCTGCTAAAAGATAATTTTTAATTTTGACCTGACCGGGTATGGAACCCAGGACTTTGGCTATGACAGCCTGTCATGTTGACGACTAGGCCAGCGGGGTCGTCAATACTAATCGAAATACGCTTAGCAATTACTGAATTTCGAAATCGAAATGACCGTATCTTTAGTGGAAGAAGGTCAGTCAGGTATCTCGTTGGCTGACTGTACTTAGCAACATAGTAGTATTACAATTAGCATATAAGACAATTTGCAAGTTTTAACTCTACTTCTATGAATAAAATTAAAATTAGCGTTCACCGTGACTCTGATTGACACTAAAACTATATGTTTATTGCCCGACCAACCTAATTTGCGCTTTTATACGCGGAACAACTATTATAAAATTAGCAATCCCATGTTACATGACATTAAAATTGCTATGAAAATTTTATTGAACATGTACTTTACCTACTGAATAAATTTCTCAAATAATTACGTAAGTACGTAATTATTAATTAATATTCATAATTACGTACTTAACAAAATATTACTTTTCAAAATATTCATGAATGTGAAAAATATGTAAATTTTCTTTAAAAACTTATGGAAATCATGTCACTACGGGACTTACCGCGATTATTTAAAGATAAACCCAGCGAGGTTTTCGTGGTTCAGTACCATTTCAATGTACCTATATTTTTTATGAATATTGAATAAATAATAAAATATCATTTGTCTGATATTCCGATTAAGGCATGGTTAGGTTATGAGATGTTGTTTTATGAGATTTATATAACATACATACGTATATGTATGTAATTCTCATGATAATACTTATCATGTCGTGTTCCTTTACGGCGTAACGAACACCTAGTGTTAAAGTTTACTGCGTTGGTGGTCAGGGAATTCTAAATAGTGATGGGTTGCTAGCCGCATCGTCTACTGATTACTAATGTATTTGTGAAAAACGTTGTACACTGAGTTAGCAAATAGGCCGGCAGGACCCCATGGTCCAAATGTCTGTAAAGCAATCGTAAAATGTCGTTTATTTTACTTACATCGTATTGTTATTGTAAGACATTTCACAAGCCTAAGTTCAGCCTAGATTTTCTATACATATACAGTCGCGTTAAGACCTAACAAGAAACACTAGAATCATCGACATGAATCCGTTAGCCGCGTCTAAAAATACGCAGGCCTTGTCACGGTAATTCTTATTTGTGTACTAGCACATTTAAAAATACTTTGTAAATAATTTTGGCATACAAACATCGTTACGTGGCTAGGGTGCGAGAGCGAGGCAAAAAACAGCATGCATATATATTATCACGTCTTTATTCCATATGGGGTAGACAGAGCTGTAAGATCCAAAGGTCACGTTTATTGTGTTGGCGGGCATGTAGGCGAAAAACGTTATCGTGGTGGGTTGCTAGCCGCATAATCTTTTGAAATTATTCTTTAGATTTTCCCATTCCCTTGGTCGGCTTCTAGGGTCTGTGCGGGAAGAAAAGCAGCTTGGTAGCCGCTTCTCTTCGCAGGTGCATTTTACTTATTTTCCTTTCTCCCAGACCAGTATTAAATTCACAATCACAAAATGTCGTAAACATTACAAACAAAACAAAGTTTTGTAAAAAAATATTTCTGAAGATTTGGGTTATTGTACTTGTAGTATTGATATAAATATCTTTACGATTTTTAAATTTAATGACTATTCATTAGTTAAAAATAAATCAATTGGCAAAATTTTACACAATGCTTTTTGCTTATACAACCAATGTGTCCTGCCTACTATGACTTATGGTGCTCAGACATGGACGCTCACGAAGGAGACTGTGTACAAATTAAGAGACGCACAGAGAGCCATGGAGCGAGCCATGCTCGGCATCAAGTTACTAGATCGTGTTCCAAACACCGTAATTCGACAACGTACTAAACTACGGGATATCGGAGAAACGGTCATGAACCTTAAATGGAACTGGGCTGGACACCTGGCCAGACGGAGTGATGGCAGATGGAGCAAGAACTTAACAGAGTGGTGGCCTAGAACCGGGGAAAGAAGCGTCGGACGTCTTCCGATGAGATGGGTTGACGATATAGTCAAAATCGCGGGTCTGTCCTGGATGAGATCAGCACAGGACAAGACGGGCTCAGATGATGATGGTGGCAATTTTTTTAAGATTTATATAGGTACAATGGATTACTAACAAAGGTATTAGTTAATAACAGAACTATATTCGATTATCTTTTTATATAAGATTGGTATTTCATATTATTCCTGCAAATCTCATCCTCTAATAATAAAAAAATGTGACATTGAATGGATATGAGGATATGAAGATTTTTGTAAATGCTTAATGCTAAAACTACTGAATGGATATTGATGAATTTATACATATAGGTTGTACATCAAAGTTGCACATATTAAGCCAACTTTACGTATTCTTACCTATTCTATTTTATTATTGCCGCCTACCATCAACCTTTAAACTTTCGACGCGTGAAAGCGGCTAAATAATATTTTAGGCTAGCCAAAATATTATTTTGCCGCTTTCTGGCAAATTTAGCTCTGCTTTTCCAGTGAGATTTCATAATGAGTCACCTATATTTTCAATTTCAATATTTTGCGACGCTTTCGTCGGCTTTCTCGCTTTCACTTACGTAACTTTGTCGCATTGTTTATTTATAAAATCATATGATTTAATGATAACGCGCGATGATGGGCGAGATAAAACGCCGTCAGTCTGTACGCGGTGGATGAACTAACGGTTGGGTGCAGGCCAAGACAAATGCAAACACTAGGCTTAAACCCTGGTTTCAGTGCCCTCTGTGATGGGTTACTGCAAGTGGCTAAAATATCTTGGGCTTTTCCGTGCTTCGGATGGCACGTTAAACTGTTGGTGCTGGCTGTCATAATTGATGGCATTCGTTAAGCGATGTCAGATGCCTTTAGGCAGCTTGAAAATTCTGACACCAGTGTTGGCCACTTACACATAAATAAAAACTAGGCTTATGCTTAATTTTTTAATGTAGGCACATTTTCATCATCATCGTTTCACTGCTGTAAGAAGTTCACTGCTGGACAAACGTCTCCCAATGATTTCTCATCCCATGGGAGATTGTTGTCATACTAACCACGTTTGTCAGTCGAGCGCAGTTTCTTTGGATTCATGTGCTTCCGATACTATCAGAAGCATTTGATGCTGAGGAAAGATAGGAGTATGTTTGTGTGAAGGTTTTGGGATACTACCAACAACTTTTTACATATCTTGGTTGTCAACTATACTGTTAAAAACAGTATTATACTGTTTTTTACTACATTATACTTTTTACTGCTAAACAAAAATAAAGTATACAAAATACCGTTTTCAGCACCAAACTGCTTAACATTTTTTTTATTTATTCAGAGGCCAGAGAAGCTTTAAAAATATGTATTAAAAACATTAAATATATAAAATACTGTTCATTTTTCTAAAATACTGTTGTTGTTCTAATTCTTCTCAGACATAAATATACTTTATTTCGTGTAAAAAAATGTTGGCAACCCTAGATACTGTTTACTAAGATGAATGGGGGAAAAGCAATCTTTCTTTTTACTCAGACCGACATGGAAGAAAATATATTTTTTTCAGCAAGCAACTTTTCGGCAAATAATTTATGCATCTTTGAATGACGCAAACAACTGCATAAAAACGAAAAATTATGTCAATGCTATAAAACTGTATGCCAAAGATAAAAGAACTATCATATACAAGAAAGCAAGGAAAACAAAGTTCAATCTCATAAAGATAAAATTAAGCACCTGCAAACGAAAGTGTCATGTCTCATACTCGTATGTCCTCAATAATATTTCCTTTACAGTTCAAATATCAATAAGATTTTACTGCAGGCGTGTTCTAACTACATCCGTTTCACCGTTTTAAAGCTGAAAGCTGACAGACAGTGACAGTCAAATTGTTTTCAAATTGACCATCATGGCTTCAGCTCATCCCGTTTGCGAGTAATGATCTCCTCAAACAACTAAGTCTATTACAACACAACACGTTTCACGAGGCTTTTTACCTATAATTGATATTTTATTGACTCTTAAAGAATACATTCACTTAACTCTTGAACTGAATCCTAATTAATATTATAAATGCGAAAGTGAGTTTGTTTGTTAAGCTTTCATGTTGTAAATACTGAACCGATCATCATGAAATTTTGCATACACGTTATCTGGGTTACGGATAAGGACAAGGGTACATTTTATCCCGGGAAAAAGTACTGTTCCCGAGGGATTAACATTGACGCAGGCTGAGCCGCGGGCGAAAGCTAGTATTATTAAAAACATAAGTTCAATTAATCTAAATACACGCATACAAACTGCGTTACATAAGTACCTACAATATTAGGTGTTTTCGTTTTAGTCTTTTCGTAAACATAGTCAAAGATTTGTATTATTTCAGGTCTTTGAGTAATCCATTATAAATAATAAATATATACGGACAAATCACACAGATTGATCTAGCCCCAAAGTAAGTTCCGAGACTTGTGTTATGGGATACTAACTCAACGATACTATATTTTATAAAAAAACATATATTGACAAACATCCAAGCCCCAATCTGCCAAAGATAATTTTCCATCTTGACCTGATCGGGGATCGAACCCGAGGCCCTCGTGCCGCAGGCTGGCGTGTTAACCACTGCGCCACGAAGATCGCCTCTATTTTCTTTTTTTGAGAATAAATAATGTTATTATAAATTTGTTGTTCTAGTTGGGTAGTGGAAATGAAAGAGGGTTTTAATTACTTTATTTTGAGACCGTTGTATTAAATTCATATTTGTTTGGTTGGCACTTCCCCAAATTTCGTAGAAGTATTCTAAGTGTGATTTCACCAGCGAATTATACAACATATGCCTAACTTTGGGTTTTTACCTACTTAATGTAAAAATTATGTTACAGCTACGGTATATGAATCAAGTGATGTTATTTTCCCGTAGCTATAAGAATATGAAGATCAATCTGAAGTTTGTATATCAGGTATGCTAATATAGATTACCTATATGCTCCAATTTCTACTGCAGCACCTCTACTGCCATTTTTCTACTACTAATCTCAGAATATTTTGAAATTAGTCGTTCGTATGTGTTAACATGCCGTATGGTATCCGGCAGAGTAGAATAGGACCACTCCAAGTCTTCCCGTGGGTGTTGTAGAAGATGACTAAGGAAATACAAGCTAATCAAAGCTTATAAATGTGACCTCTCCAACCCGTCTGACCAGCGTGGAGAGTGTAGGCCAAGTCCTCTGGCTGCTCTGGCCTAGTCGTGTCGTGAGGGACGTGCTCCTGTAGTGGAGACTAAAAGAAGACCTTATGATGATGATGTGTTAACACTTTTGGACGTAGAATTTTCAAGCTGCATAAAGATGTGTGTTTTGGCTGCTGTTGCAGTATGGCTAATAAATACATACATATTATCACATCTTTTTACCTTGCGTAGTAGACAGAGTCCAGGTCTTAAGCCATGATTAGCATGTTTGTGAGCGTTAGGTGGAAAACGTAATCTTAATAAATAAAATAAATAAATAAATATATACGGACAAATCACACAGATTGAGCTGGCCCCAAAGTAAGTTCGAGACTTGTGTTATGGGATAATAACTCAACGATACTATATTTTATAACAAATACATATATAGATACACATCCAAGACCCAGGCCAATCTGAAAAAGATCATTTTCCATCTTGACCTGGCCGGGGATCGAACCCGGTCACTTCGTGTCGCAGGCTGGCGTGTTGACCGCTGCGCCACGGAGCTAGTCAATCTTAATAGTGATGGGTTGTAGTCGCATTGTCTACTAACATGATTCGTCAGATTTATGGTCTTTTCCTCAAAAAATATATATCCTAATAAGAATATATGTAATGAAAAAAATCGAATGCTTTACGAAGACTGTAGTTCACAATTCGTTAAACATTGTACTTTGGACTTTAGCACGAAAACTATCACTCGCCGTAATGCATTAATCAACATACTATATCTTACGAATGCTCTGCAAGCGCCGTGACATACAAAGTAAGAGAAAGGTTATTTGCACAGCCTCTTGCGTATTTGTGACGTCAAGAGTAATTACAAAACAACATACTCAGTCAAGTGTTTCCTCGGAGGGATCGATGTCTCGTTCATCTGTGGGAACTATATTTCTAACATACTTATGCTTGTCATATGTGGCGTCTAAATTAAATACTAGCTTACGGCCGCGGCTCCGCTCGCGTCAATGATACCTTGGGAACGGTACCTTATTCCGGGATGTAAGGTATATGTCCTACTCCGTACTCCAGAGATCGTGTGTGCAAAATTTCATGATGATCGGTGCAGTAGTTAAGGCGTGAAAACGTAACAAACAAACAAACACACTTTCGCAACCTTATCCTTTAAATGCGAAATAGAGCTTGTTTGTTTGTTACGCTTTCACGCTGTAAATACTGAACCGATCATCATAAAATTTTGCATACAAGTTCTCTGGAGTACGAAGAAGGATATAGGCTACTGTTCCCGAGGGATCGACATTGACGAGGGCGGAGTCGCGGGCGAAAGCTAGTTTATAATAGGTATTAGTAAGGAAGGATATAAGGACAAATCACGCAGATTGAGCCCCATAGTAAGTTGTGAACTTGTGTCGTAGGATACTAACTCAATGATACTATATAATATATTTGATTATAAATATGTACAGATAAACGTTCAAGACCAAGGTCAATTTGAAATTGGTCGTTTTCCATCTTGACCTGACCGAGGATCGAACCCATGACATTGCGATTCAAAAGCAATTGCGGTACCACTGAGCCAAAGTCGTCTACGGTGGCCAATTTACGTGGTTTTTGAGGAAAATTTTGGCTGTCTTTAAAGCCGGTTTACGGATGATAATTTTACGTAATAACGGTCGAAGAGAGATAGATGCGTCACAAGCCGAACGCTTAGGCCGATCGTGCCTCTCTATCGCTTGCACAAGTGTAGTAAACTAATCAGTGACATAAAATTAACTTCATAAACATAATTAAATAGCTTCTAGGACACTTAATGTGCACGCCAATATTGGCTAAATGTATGAGACACTCATAATAAATACCATCTTCTTGACTACATTTACCGCAAATAAAATATCATTTAATTTTTTTTAAATTTTTCGTGCGTGCAGCCGGCATTTATCGATTTATATGTTACCGGCCTATTAGTGTACGTTTTGATAGTCACTTCAAAACGTTGTACACTAAATATAAATATATACGGACAAATAACGCAGATTGTGCTAGCCCCAAAGTAAGTTCGAGACTTGTGTTATGGGATACTAACTCAACGATACTATATTTTATAACAAATACATATATAGATACACATCCAAGACCCAGGCCAATCTGAAAAAGATCATTTTGCATCTTGACCTGGCCGGGGATCGAACCCTTTAACGACTACCAGATGGCAGCCGGGACCACCGGCTTACCGTGCCTTCCGAAGCACGGAATCATCTTTATTATCAGACATCAGGTGATTCAAGCCTGCAAGTCCTAACCAGACTGGAAAGAACTAAACAAAGTATGCTTCCGGTGGGAATCGAACCCAAGACCGCCGGGTCAACAGGCAAACGCCTTAACCACTGGACCACGGAGGCCACGTAATTTGTAACCATACAAATTACTGTGACAAAGTAAGGCAATGGACCTGTCACTTCTCAGTTTATTTAGCGGTTTTATAACGCAATCTCAAAGACGAGTCAACAAATTCGCGTTACGTAGCGTTTGACGTCACAACACGTGTTCATGTTCGTTTCATATGACGAGAAATTTACGACGTGCCTCGTCTATGTTTAAACATGGTTTAAACTAGTTGATATATAAATCGCTTGTTTCCAAGCCATTTGACTACGTACGACTATGATTTTATTATAGTGTCGTTTCCGGTGAAGAATATTATTCATTTGGCGATTTATGGCGAGCTCCGTGGCGCAGTGGTTAACACGCCAGACTATATGAGGGTGCCCAGGTTCGATCCCCGGTCAGGTCATGATGGAAAATGATCTTTTTCAGATTGTCCTGGGTATTGGATGTGTATCTATATATATATATATACATATATACTAGCTGCCCCGGCGAACTTCGTTTCGCCATAAGTTAAAAACTATCCTATATCTCAAGTTGGATCGAACTGCACATGGTGTGCGAATTTTATTATAATCGGTTAAGTGGTTTAGAAGTCCATTGAGGACAAACATTGTGACACGAGATTTATATATATTAAGATATTTGTTATAAAATATAGTATCGTTGAGTTGGTATCCCATACACAAGTCTCGAACTTACTTTGGGGCTAGCTCAATCTGTGTGATTTGTCCGTATATATTTATTTATTTATTATAATTATACACCTATATTACTACCTTTCGCCCGCGTCAATGTCGATCCCTCGGGAATAGATAGATAGATAGATAACATATTTATTTTGTTCATTGTAACACACATAATAAAACAAAAAGTAACAATAAAACTTAATACTAAACATAATATATGTATGTGTGCCACAATATCAAAAAAAGGCTACAGCTCAGCGAAATGTTACTCTAGTGAGCAACCACTGATTTTCAGCTGTCACCTTAATTGAGAAGACGCGCACTAACAATTTAACAGTACAGGTTGTCTCACAAAGTGTAGAATCAATGGGCGAAATACATAATAAATAATTCAACAAATGGCAAATAAAATACTAAATACTTGTTATCAATACCAATTAACAATCAATAGTTAAGGAAGAGCTCAGTTTGTTTTAGCTTTGCGGCAAGCAAAGTGTTTTGGAATTAATGTCCGTTTTCTGAAGAGTAAGTAAATGTGATTTCAGTTGCTTTTTAAATGTGAATTTCGTATTTAAATTTCTTAAGGGAGGTGGAATATTATTCCAACACTTCGTTGCCGCATATCTAAAACTCCCTGTAAATGCTACTGTCCTGTGTCTCTGTATAGAAAGTACAGGACGAGTGGCCCTCGGATGACGTTGCGAAGTGAACTGTAATTTCATGTAAAGATAGTCAGGTTTTTTGAAACTCATTATGTCAAAAAGTAAACTCGCGAGGTGCAACTGTCTACGAGCCTCCATATTGAGAAGAGAGGCTTTGTTTATAAAAGGTGTAATACGACTTCGCGGGGGAACGTTGTAACAGAATCGTATGCAAGCATTTTGAACTCTTTGCACTAGGCGTTTTGTTCTACTCAAGAGTCGTGGCCCATAAACTAGATCTCCATAATTAAGTTTGGATAGAATTAGAGAGTCACATATTATTATTCGCGATTCTTCTGATAAATACTTACGGATCCTATACAAAAGACTTAATCGGTAGAAACAGTTTTTCACCAATCCCAATAGATGGGACTCAAATCTCAATAGACCATCAATGACAAGGCCCAAATTACGGGCTTCATCTACTCGAGCCAGGGGCTGATCATCGATGGCTACAGTTGGATTAGCATCAATTATTCGCGTTATCTGCCATTTTGTACCAATCACAATATATTTCGATTTGGCTGGGTTCAGAACCAATGCATTTCGTTTAGACCAGTCCGCAATCCTTGTTAGGTCGTCATTCAATTGTTGAACGGCATACAAGATATCGTTGGGTGCCGCAGAAATATAAAGCTGAACATCATCAGCGTAGCAGTGGAACTGGCAATTCTTAACTGTTAATGCTAAATCCGCATAGTAGATGATGAAGAGAAGCGGTCCGAGTATTGATCCTTGTGGCACACCACGTTCAATCAATTTCGGCTCTGAGAATAACACATTACCATCACTTCTTTGTAGTTTTACAGACTGATAACGATCGGTAAGATAGCTTTCGAACCATGCCAACGATTGAGGATCCACCCCATAGTAAGCTAGCTTGGCCAGTAAAAGCTGTATATCTAAACATTCAAAGGCACGCGAGAAGTCTAAGAGAGTGAGAAGTGAACCACGACCCCTGTCCAGTTCGGCCAGCATGTTGTCAACGACGTCAAGCAAAGCTGTTACAGTGCCTCGTCCCTTTCGAAAACCGGATTGCAAAGCGGGAAGGATGTTATTTCCCTCAACATAATCTGTAAGTTGTGTGCTAACTGCTTTTTCTAGTAATTTGGAAAGGTATGGCAAAATACTTATAGGTCTAAGGTCTTTATTATCAGAGGGATTATTAATTTTAGGCAGAGGGGTGACAAGAGCCTCTTTCCAGGATTTGGGTACCCTTCCTGTGGCTATAGATTTGTTAATAATAGCAGTAATAACATCCAACGTGCAAGGTAGAGTTAATAAAATCATATCCTTAGTGATACCATCGTTACCAGTTGAATTAGTTTTTATAGAAAATATGTATTTGGCAATGTCACTGCTACTAACGGGCTTAAGTACGAATGTTTTTGAAGAAAACGCATTATTATTGAAAAAAGAAACATCTGCCGCGGTGCTGGTACTGGAGTCAGGAAGTCGTAGGAAATGCTCATTAATGTTATTAGGATCATTGAAGTTAGCAGGTAGCAATTTCTCATCATTGGCATTAGACAAAATTTTACTTTTAAGGTTTTTCCAAAAAATTTTACTGTCCTTTACTTTTGTATTTACCAAATTATCAATGTAGGATCGCTTTTCACCGGCTATTCCTATTTCAACCATTTTTTTAAGATCTTTATAATATTGTTTGTCACTATCAGACAAAGTCCGACGATAAACCTCGTGCGCCCGGTTACGTTCGTCGATCATACTTTTACAAACATCAGTAATCCAGGGCAGTGAGCCATTCCTTACAGTGACTTTTTTTTGTGGAGCATGTTTATCGAACAGCGATGTAATTATATAATTAAATTTATCAACCATTAAATCAATAGTTGGTAACCCAGTCAGAGTCAGAGTCAGAATAGTACTTTTTCCCGGGATAAAATGTACCCTATGTCCTTCTCCGTACCCTAGAACACGTGTATGCAAATTTCATGATCGGTTCAGTAGTTACAACGTGAAAGCGTAACAAACAAACTCAATTTTGCAATTATTATATACTAGCTTTCGCCAGCGGCTCCGCCCGCGTCAATGTTGATCCCTCGGGAATAGTACTTTTTCCCGGTATAAAAGGTCCTTCTCCGTGCTCCAGAGAACTTGTATGCAAAATTTCATGATGATCGGTTCAGTAGTTACGGCGTGAAAGCGTAACAAACAAATAAACAAACAAACTCACTTTCGCATTTATAATATTAGTAAGGATAAGGATATATAGTAAGAACTACTGACCCGGACCCCAGCTTCGCACGGGTGAATGGCAAAACCCTATGATGGAAATCCTAGGTCAGGCTTATGTCCAGCAGTGGACTTCATGTGGCTGTGATGATGATGATGATTTTACCAACGATTTTACCTACCCTACAAAACGTCGAACGAAAAAACAATGAAATGTTGTATAACATTTTCGAGACTCGAAATTAGATTACAACATAGGAATAAACAACATTAAATAGTCCTTCACAGTAGCAATGGGAGCTAATTTAGTCATCATCATTTCGAGTAGGTGTCACGGTCAATCGACCATTGACACCCTGATGTCAGAGTCCTTCGGAACCGCCTCTCGGCCTCTGACGTGGTTCTTTTAACGACTACCAGATGGCAGCCGGGACCACCGGCTTAACGTGCCTTCCGAAGCACGGAATCATCTTTATTATCAGACAATCAGGTGATTCAAGCTTGCAATATCCTAACCAAACTGGAAAAAACTAAACAAAGTATGCTTCCGGTGGGAATCGAACCCACGACCTCCGGGACAACAGGCAAACGCCTTAACCACTGGACCACGGAGGCTGTTGAGGCTAATTTAGTGATCCAAATCAACACATATGGCAGGTCGGTGCCAGTTATCAGAGGAAAATTCCTAACCGCGGCTAAGCTGACTGATAGTTTATCACAATAAACACTTCCTATACTCTCGACTCGACTGTCTCACGTAGAGATAAAGAAATGTTTAGCCCCGGCTTCGCACGAATGCAACGTAGACACTAATATGGGGCAGTATGTTATACTTATAAACCTTCCTTTTCTTTGACTAGCTCCGTGGCGCAGCGGTCAACACGCCTGCCTGCGACACAGAGCGACCGGGTTCGATCCCCGGCCAGGTCAAGATGGAAAATGATCTTTTTCAGATTGGCCTGGGTCTTGGATGTGTATCAATATATGTATTTGTTATAAAATATAGTATCGTTGAGTTAGTATCCCATAACACAAGTCTCGAACTTACTTTGGGGCTAGCTCAATCTGTGTGATTTGCATTACGTGCATTGCATACACGTTATCTGGGGTACGAAGAAAGACATAAGAAAGACACCGGGATAAAATGTACCCTACATTTTATCCCGGTAAAAAGTACTGTTCCCGAGGGATCGAAATTGACGCGGGCGGAGCCGCGAGCCAAAACTAGTTTAACTATATGGAAGAAAGTAGTACATTTTATTATGGCAAGCTCCGTGACGTAGTGGTTAACACGCCAGACTGCGACACGAGAGGGCCCCGGGTTCGATTCCCGGCCAGGTCATGGTGGTATCTATATATGTATATGTTATAAAATATAGTATCGTTGATTTAGTATTCCATAACACAAGTCTCGAACTTACTTTGGGGCTAGCTCATTCTGTGTAATTTGTCCGTATATATTTATTTATTAAATTTACAAAAAAAAGGAAGTAATTTGTTTATATCCAATATAGGTGCTATCCTTTTTTTTACGTAAACAAGAATGCAATTACGTCACTGCGGTGTGCATCGCGTGCAACGGTAACGAGCCTCAGAGCAACCTGTTCACATTTTATGGCCGCAGATATTTTTATCAAGAACTCATTTGTGCCGCCATTAAGATAATTTCGCGTAGAGCCTCCGATTTCGCTCCATTATCGCTTTGATTTTAAATACGTTTTATTTTTATACACAGTAGCTTAATAAAATGAATTCTATATTCAATAGCTTTTGCCCGCGGCTTTGCTCGCGTTAAATTTCATACAAACTTACATCCCCTATTTTATCCCCTTGGTGGTAGAATTGATCAAAATCCTTTCTTAGCGGATGCCTACGTCATAACATCTATTTGCATGCCAGATTTCAGCCCGATCCGTCCAGTGGTTTGGGCTGTGCGTTGATAGATCACTATGTCAGTCAGTCAGTCACCTTCGAGTTATATATATTTGGATTTCGTTACGCTACTAGTTTAGAATGTGTAGTCCATACTATCCATACTTCATAACATTATCAGTCTTAATAGTTATCAACAATTTTAAGAAAACGTTTATACATTTGAATATATTTTTGAATATTTTTGTGTATTTATAGCTCAGCCCAGCAATATGAACACCTTTCCCAAGGGAAAAATGTTGCGAACTCAAAAAAAAATTCGGCATTTCCATACAAAAGAGTTCTGCCGCCCGGCCATTTTGTATGGGAAAGTCGATTTTTTTTGAGTTCCCAGTCTTACCAGTGTTGTTAACGTAGGAAAAGTTGTTCATATTGATGGGCTGAGTCAACCCGTTAAAGGAACGACGAGGGTCAATTTACGATGTATATTCGTATTATACAAGGTCCATTTAAATTAAGCGCAAATATTTTAAGAAATCAACACGCTAGATTTTTTTTTTAATTTTTTGCATACAATTTTTTTTTATCTTTTATAAAAATTGATAAGTTAGCTGTTTTGATCGTCGAGGTGTGTGACCTAGTATCCATAGTAGATAATAGTAAAAAGTTGTTGGCAAAGAAATTGTTTATGTGTACACAGGTGTTTTTTTCATTTTTTATTTTAAATGTTCAGGTCCAGATATCTCAAATGCTACGCGTGCAGATTTTTTTTATTTTGCTTCTGAAGCATTTTTCTAGGTTATGGGAGTCAGCCTTTAAAATATTTGCGCTTAGGTAATTTAAATTGACCTTATGCATGGTGAAATTATTATCGTTTTGGACCCTTAAAGGGGTGATTCAGCTCGTCGATATAAACAACTTTTACTATGGGAACAATGCTGGGAACTCAAAAAAAAATTCGACATTCCCATACAAACTTTCCGGGCGGCGGGACTCTTTTGTATGGAAATGTCGAAATTTTTTTGAGTTCCTAGCATTGGTCCCATAAGAAAAGTTGTTCATTTTGATAGTCTGAGTCTCCCCTTTAAGGGTCCAAAACGATAAAATTTTTACCGTGTATATGTATATTCGTATGTATATAGTATACTGTATTTCTCGCTTTTGATTCACATTGATAAAGTCGATAATTGACTTGACCTGCTTCGTGCAATCTTAATTGCAATTTTGATTTATTTATTTCATTGAAGACGCAGATGGCATATGTTATTAATTGCCGACGGTATTTATCATCTGTGACTTTTGTACAACTGTGGCAGATCCAGTTTGGGATTGCCCTTTGGGCTTCACCCATTGAGGCTTTAGAAAAAAACTAGCCAATTGCGAGTCGGACTCGATTAGTTTGTGCTCGAGTCCGACTCGCATTTGGTTCCATACCATTATTAATCAAAACGGCACAAAAAACATGTCTCCTGTATAGAAGTAGGGCATGGATACCGGTATACCGGTATACCGAAATACCGGTATACCGGTTTAAAAAATCGGTATTTTGATACCGGTATTTGAGGATAAAATACCGGTATTTCGGTATTTCGAAAAATTTGATTTATTTCTGCAAGGGTATGAAGAACGTTCGATTTCGGTGGTTTATAGTGTTGTTCATACTGCTGATGAGTTTTAATATGCATGAATTATGAATAATCTCGATTATAAAAATATCACATCAAAATCAACTACTCAAGAAACTGCATGTTATAAGGCCATTGCACGCATATCCAACCCAATTACATCAACCCAGCACTTCTTGGATTTCTCCCTTCTGCCGGGACTCGGTGAACATGGCCAGACAATTGTTCCCTATGTAATTTCCTGGTTTTCGCAAAACATGACTGAGCGTAGGCGGCCCTGCAGGAGAGTTTCCTGCTATGTGACGGACATGGAGGCTATCGCGAATGTGTGAGTTCCTTATGTGGCCCTTTCGCGAAACTTTACACATCCAATGCTGCATATCCATTTCCGTGATACGCAGCTCCCACTTGAGCCGCTCACGTAGCCTGTGCTTCACTTCCATATAAGAGGACAGGTCTAAAATGTCCTGTCCTTTTAGTAAATACATTTTTGGGTCACAAATGATACCAGTCACATTATGCAAGTTTTGATATCTCTGGACGCGTAAAGGCTAGATTCCAGGTATTTAAACTGGTAAGTACGCTCGACCACGTTTCCGCCTATGCGTAAAGGCACGGAATCTGTAACGTTGCAATCCATGTACTCAGTCTTCGCCACATTTAGTTTCAAGCCGCCGTTCTCAAGCGACTCCTTCCACATATTCACGCGTCGCACACGTCTTCCCCTTTCCACATCTGCCAGTGCGATATCGTCAGTATACATGCATGACCAACCACGGAGGAAGCTCATGTGTATTTCTGATGCGTTTTGACACTTCTTCTAATATCGCACTAAACAAGAAGGAGCTGAGAACCGAACCTTGGTGGACTCCAACTGTGACGTTTCACCAACAGCAATCCTCACTCTGGAATCGGAGTTACGGTACATGTCGCAGATATTGTCAATACTTCAATGCCCACCAGATCATCCCTCGTACATACAGAAACAGGAAGTGGAGAGGCGTGTTTTCCGTCTGTATTTCTCCATGAAGACCCTTAGGGCAAAGTGTTTTCTTATCATTAGAGAGTAAAACTAATTTTAATATATATTTGATTGTGATATTTGTGCCAAGGAAACAATTTAAATAATTCTTGGATCAAATAACGCATTTTCTTTAGTATTCTTGATTACCTTTATTCATTTTGTGGTTTCTAAGGAGTTGATAAAAGGTTTCAGTGTTTCTATCACATAGCCTAGAAACTACTTTAATCGCTCTCCGGAAACAAGACTTACCAATCGCTATTGGTATATATCATAATATATACCAATATATATAATTTAAATAGTAATTAGCAGTATTTTAAAAAAATACCGAAATTACCGGTATACCGGTTTTCGAAATTTCAATACCGGTATGAAAATCTTTTCGGTATTCCATGCCCTATATAGAAGCCCTTACTTTGTTTATAAATATTTACACGCTGAGATTAAACTCGGTAGAATATGTTGATGAAAAAACACCTTTTATCATCCTGAATGTACACACATATTCGTAAATAAATTATTCTATTCTATTCTTAAATATTAATTGAATTAAAAATGAATTATTTATAATAAAAGTAATATATAACTAAATATTCTGTGAATATGTCGAGCGTCTACCTATTACCCCCCCCCCCCCCCCCCCCCCCCCCGTGAATATTTATTTTGTTCTGTTTTAGTATTTGTTGTTATAGCGGCAACAGAGTTATATCATCAGTGAAAATTTTACGGTTCATGAGATACAGTGGACGGATAGACAGACGGATAGCGAAGCCATAATAGGGTTCCGTTTTTACCCTTTGGGTACGGAATTATAAAAAGTAAAAATTACAATGGTTAACAAATATTAATTTTGATTGATGTGTTATTTTTGTAAAGATTTGTCACGAAAGAAGATGGTTTCGGGGGTGGGGTTGAGCCCTTTAGCCCACCCTGGGTCCGCCACTGTTGTCAATGTCATTTACTGTTATTAAATAAATATATAAGGACAAATCACACAGATTGAGGTAGCCCCAAAGTAAGTTCGAGACTTGTGTTATGGGATACTAACTCAACGATGCTATATTTCATAACAAATACATATATAGATACACATCCAAGGCCCAGGCCACAAGGCCTGGGCCTCTCTGAATCTGAAAAAGATAATTTTCCATCTTGACCTGGCCGGGGATCGAACCCGGTCACTCCGTGTCGCAGGCTGGCGTGTTGACCGCTGCGCCACGGAGCTAGTCAAATAGTTAATAATTACACGTTTGTCTCAAACCTTATTAGGCACTGCTTAATTGTGAGAAAAATGTTGTTTATTTGAGATGGCTACTCCGCCCGCTTTTTAATTGCTGGCTTTTTATGCCTGGGTAGGTACTGGTTTGCCGAATTCCACGGTTGTCTTATGAATATTTTTACAGCCTTTCAAATAATTATTTTTTCTTTTTAGTGAGACTGAGTGTTCCGAGATAGCAAATAGACCCAATTACTAAGCCTCATGAATTAATACATCAAGCTTAGTAATTGGGTCCGTTTTCACCCTATTACTAGCTGTTGCCTGCGACTTCGTCCGCGGCAATTTCTGTTATTGTGATTAATTAGTATAGATGGATAATATTCCCGCGTTTTCAAAACATTTTTTATTGATGCTTCGCTCCTATTGGTCGCAACGTGATGTTTTATAGCCTAAAGCCTTCCTCAATAAATGGACTACCCAACACAAAAAGAATTTTCCAATTTAAACCAGTAGTTCTTGAAATTAGCGCTTTCAAACAAACAAACATACAAACAAACATACAAACAAACAAACAAACTCTACAGCTTTATAATATAATATAGATCTAAGTGAATTACAGCTCTATTACGTAATATGTACGAGCTAACAAAATCAAAGCCTTGCGACAATAGGTACTTTCAGTTGATAAACAATATATTATATATCTCTCAAGAAAAAAGAAAATAATAGTTATTTTTATGATTGAAGAAGAAAATACTGCGCTCATGTCAATCATTGCCTATTGTTTCACCATATCTCCGACGTCATGGTGACGTTGTAACACTTCATCGATAGACACGAACCATTTCTATTCGCTATCTATAGCATTTTGTGTTGCAGTTGCGTTGGACTTTTATTATACATGTATTTATCCAATTCAATCTAGATATGTTTCCAGTTAATTAAATATAAATAAATAAATATACACAGACTAGCTGTTGCCCGCGACTTCGTCCGCGGAAATTTCTGTTATCTATACTATATACTATATTATATAAAGCTGAAGAGTTTGTTTGTTTGTTTGTTTGTTTGAACGCGCTAATCTCAGGAACTACAGGATCAAATTGGAAAATACTTTTTGTGTTGGATAGCCCATTTATTGAGGAAGGCTTTAGGCTATAAAACATCATGCTGCGACCAATAGGAGCGAAGCATCAATAAAAAATGTTTTGAAAACGGGGGAAAATTATTCATATATACTAATATCATAATAACAGAAATTGCCGCGGACGAAGTCGCGGGCAACAGCTAGTAAGGTATAGATGAATAATTTTCCCCCGTTTTCAAAAACATTTTTTATTGATGCTTCGCTCCTATTGGTCACATCGTGATGTTTTATAGCCTAAAGCCTTCCTCAATAAATGGACTATCCAACACAAAGTGAATTTTTCAATTTGAACCAGTCGTTCCTGAGATTAGACCGGGCAATCGTTAATTTGTTTTTTTGCGCACTGTACTACTAAACGGGGGATGAAAAATAAAGTAGTCAAATTCAGAAATGGTCGAATTACGAAATAGTCTTAACTCAATGCCACGTTGTATGACAATGCTTATTCTTTGTGCAAAGAAATTGCCAGCCCTTTGGCAAAGACAATTTAATACAAGGCAAAGACAATATAATACAATATAATACCCTGTATTATATTGTCTTTGCCTTTGGTCATTTGACACCTCTACCAATCTTTTGTTCACAAATTTGAACATTTATTTCATTTGGCGATGATCCGTGGATAATATATGTAGGTCGCTGTAAGTGTACATAGGGTTCATAAAATACAAAACTAAAGGTCATTTGCATTGCCAACTGTTTACGAGATAGCTGTAATTATTTTGTGCAAGTTATGGCGCAGGTATTTTTAGATATACACTCCTACGATTATTTATTCTTAAAATATATCTAGTTACCTACGTATTTGGACCTTTTTGTCGTTTATTACCATCGCCATATTACGAGATCACGTCTTTTTAGTACAACATGAGTGATTGATCCTGATTGATCAAATTCAAATCACATGAAAGTATTTTATTTTTGACGTGATGTACGCAAAAGTGTTCCGTGTGCAAGCGAGAGCGCGGAATAAGCGATAGAGATGCACGATCGGCCTAAGCTTCGGCTTGTGACACATCTATATCTCTCACGTATGAAATGATCGTTCGTAAGCCGACTTTACAGACATCCAATTTTTTATGTCGAGAAGCCCGATGGCGTGACCATAGCGACCATAGGCGCAATCCCCACCGGGATGGGTGAGCCCAAGTGGCAAAAAAATATCTCGGGCTCCTCTGTGATACAGAAGACACGGTAAGCTGTTGGTTCCGACTGTCGTCATTTGCCTATAGGCAGCTTGGAAAATCACCACACAGAGTAGGTATTTTAACATCTACGCCTACGAGCATCTGCCTCATTACGTTGATAAAATCTAATTATTTTCATTTCTCTGCGACATACATTTATACGTGATGTGACTTAATAGTTATATCATTCATACATATTATAGCGTCTTTGTCACTTAAAGGGTAGACAGAGCCTAGGGCCATAAAACCTAAAGGCCACATTTCGCATTTATTGGTCATATTATGTCCAAAGACGATAAGTAACCAATAATTATCAACCACACTCTCTAGCCAGTTATAAATATTTTAGGTAAAAGTGAATTTTATTGTTTCCGTTGATATTTTTAAGTACACGAAACTAGATAAGACCAGAAGCATTCCAGAAATAGCTAGGAGGATTCTTTATCTCGAATGCTCTTGTAAAAAAGATGCAAAACATCCTGTTATCTGGCGACAACCCTAAACATGCGTCACCATCAAATCTCTAGATTCATTGTTTGTTTTGAGGATTTTTAAATGTCAAAGCCATAGATATTAGTATATTATTAGGTTAGATCCATAGAGATAAGAATGGTTAGAGCGGTACCTAGCCGAAATTAGTTCGAGTACCGATGTCTCGAGTTAAATATCTTTAAAGCTAGCCTAGTGCAGGAATCATCACAACATCATACAAATGAAACACTGATACTATGTTGATATGTATTCACTAACAATACAATGTATAAGATGTAACCTGTATATGTATATGCGTTGTGTTAACGTTGTTGAATAAATTTTATTATTTATTATTAATTTTTGAAAAAAAATGCCCTTTAAACACAAAATTATGACACTTACTTGATGCCTTGATGTTTCAGACTCACAAACTTCAATTTTGCACATATCGCTGCAAAATATAGCATTTAAGAAAAAAATCCAAACTGTTACGCGTATTCACTTAAACTCCGTACTCTGAAACGCGGTCACGTTTTAGAGAAATATAATCACTTTGAACATATAGCGTTCGCACCGCCACGCCCGCAGGCCCACTCTATACATCTCTGTGATCAAAGCAATATAATTTGAGCTTACATGAGCGAAACTAGGTAACTAACATACTATCACGTCTTTTTCCCCTGCGGGGTAGAATGAGCCCAGGTCTATAAGATCCATAAGCCAGTGGTCGAGTATGTGGAAAACGGAATCAAAATATTGATGGTTTGCTAGCCTCATCGCTTACTAACATGATTCCTCATCTCCTCCCATTCTCTGGATCGACACGATCTGCGCGGGAAGAGATGCAGCTGGTACATTCTAAGTTTTTTCTTTTCTTCCAGACCAGCACTAAGTAACGACAGTACTAAGTAACTCTGTGAAATAGGCTCAGGTGTCATTGAGCTCTTAAAACAAATAAAAAATAGGAAAATATACAACCCCTTCAGGCAAGTAACGACAAATACTGTTGAAAAAAGTTTCTTTCGGCGTTTTCTTCTCTCTGCAGCGGTCGGTTCCGAAACGCTAGTAGTTTGTAGCTTTTGAACAAAAATTTATAATTTGAATACAAGTAAATAAGTATTATTCAAGTGAAAACGTGAAAAACTACCTGGAAAGGGCATGTTTTCTGAAAAAAATCTTTTGAATTTTTAATACGTACTTTGATTATATATACTTTTGTTAAAATTAAGTATCTTCATAAATTTCTATTTTAAAGACTTTTTTATGTTACTATACCTATTTATTTCATCATATTTAAATTTGTTTATCGCATTAATCTTATCTTTGCAGAGAATTGTGCAAAATATTACACCAATTGATAGATGCGATCAAGGGACTAGATAGCGATACGATACAGCGTTACCATATCGATGTAGATAGGTATTATGTACATATCTTTGGATATGAAATCTGTCAGGGCGCTGAAGCGTAGATCCGTTCTTAAATAAATCTGAGTCGGAATCGCACATTAAGTGTTCCGTACAATCATATTAATCATCAAATTCAAATTCAAAACGTTTATTCAATATAGGTTTCTTTGAACACTTATTAATTGTCATATTTCACTTCTCAACAATTGTTGACGTCAAAAATTTACTTATGGCTAAGTTTAATGCCGCTTCCAAAGCGAAGTGCAGAAGAAGCGGCAACAAACTGCACAGCGCATTTTCTCCAAGGACGACAAATCACAATTTTTGAAAACCTTAGAAATTAGGTATGTGGACTGAGTATACATTGGTTTATTTAAATGTCATGTTCGAATTGAATTTAAAAAATAATGTCATATTATTGAAATTAATCATCATCATCATCATCATCATCAAAGCCGTAAAACGTCCACTACTGGACAAATACCTCTCCCAAAGATACTTCGTTCCATGGGAGGATATTGCCATGCTCACAACATACTCACTACGCTTGGCAGGCGTGTTGGCAATCTCAATTTCTTTGGCTTCTAGTGATTGCAACGCTGCTGCGCATCGAAAGAATTTTAAAGTTGGGGGTAGGAATTTTAAGGATTAGAAAAGGGAATGAAGGTATTGGGATACTACTCAATCAGATGACTAAGGGAAAAGCAAGTAGCAGCTCAGGAGGATATGGATATAGTGGCAATAGATATGACACATTCTCCCTATTACGGTTTAATAGATATGGCCCTGTGACAGACAGATGGACGAACAGCGTAGCTACTATTTATGTGATTTATTTCAAATTGATTGGTAGGTTAGGTAGTTTTTAAGGTTCCGTACCCAAAGTGTAAACACGGTACCCTGTTAATATGGCTCCGCTGTCCGTCTGTCACCAGGCTGTATCTCATGAACCGTGAGTTAGATAGTTGTGATCTTCATAGATGATGTATTTCTGTTGCCGCTATACTAAAAATAGAATAAAATCTACATTGAATTACAGTTTATTCTGTCTCTATTGTTAGTATCTTTGCTATCTTAGAAGGAAGTTAAAACAATGAAAATGACAATGATTTTCTTAAATTTGAGCAAACACTGTGAATGTTCTGAGTGTGAACCAATGCGCTCGCCTGCTTTTCAAGTCGTGTGTCGTTCGTTCATCTCGCTTATCTATCAATGATTGATGATTCTTATCAGCAGTCATTGGCTTCCAAAACCATATGCATGATTGACTTGTGTGATTTTGATTCAACGACGAATAGACGATAGAGGAGCCCAATGATGATAAATAAATAAATAAATGTATACGGACAAATCACACAGATTGAGCTAGCCCCAAAGTAAGTTCGAGACTTGTGTTATGGGATAGTAACTCAACGATACTATATTTTATAACAAATACATATATAGATACACATCCAAGAACCAGGCCAATCTGAAAAAGATAATTTTCCATCTTGACCTGGCCGGGGATCGAACCCGGTCACTCCGTGTCGCAGGCTGGCGTGTTGACCGCTGCGCCACGGAGCTCGCCTCTTTGCCACTTACTTAGTGGTACTTCAAGTTTCTTTGAATCGCAGGGTTCAGGTCTTGCAAAACGATCTTTTTTGACTGGCCTTAGGTCTTGGATGATTTTTCACCACTATCTATCTAGGTATTTATTTTAAAATATAGTTTATTTGTTGCGAACAAGAAATATTACTTATTCGTAGTATAGTTGAGTAAGTTGAACAATCAGCCGATGATAGGGAAAATTGAAAATCACTACACAATAGGAATAAGAAGATGAAGATAGAGAGAGAGAGAGTATTCTACGACAAGTTCACAACTTACTGTGGGGTTAGTTCAATCTGTGTGATATGTCCTTTTTATATCTCATTTTTTAAGATAAGATTTTGCGAGGAATGAAAATATATATTGATGTTTTTTTCCACTAGATTGATTGGAAGCATAATGTAACTCGTAAACAAGTTTAAGTGTGTTAGCAGATAAATAGGATGTGTATACGCAGTTCCTATTGTTTGGACATCAATATTTGGATAGCAATATTATTCCGTAGTACGCTTTCTACGTAGTTTTAGTACAAGATTTACGCTAATATGATTGTGATTATAAAAAGCGCAAAAGACAGAATGTGGATCTCTTTAGAGAGAAAAGGAGGCTGGGCCTTGCAAGGATTTACTGAAAGCAGACCTCTCTAACCCATCTGGCCAGCGTGGAGAGTGTAGGCCAAGTCCTCTGTCTGCTCTGGCCAAGTATGGTTCTAGTAGTACAGAGAGGGTCGTGCTCATGTAGTGAAGACTAAAAAGGACCTGATGATGATAATGACTGAAAGCAGACTATAAATGGCTAAATGGCATGTCTGAAGTTGAAAGTAGTAATTGTGACGTAGTAACGTGTGGGTACTGCGGAAAATCTACATCTTTCAGATTTTTCGATCCTTATTTTCTCTCTCCTCTGTGGCCTAGTGGTCATCATGGCAGGCTGTTACACCGGAGGTCCTGGGTTCGAGCCCCGGCCAAGATGAAAAATGATCTTTTTCAGATTGACCTGGGGCTTGGATGGATAAACATTTACCTGTATATGTATATGTTATAAAATATAATATGCCATAACACATGTCGTTAACTTACTTAGGGGCTAGCTCAATCTGTGTAATTTGTCCGTACCTATAGGTATATATATAGTTTCCACTATCAATAAGGAAACAATATGTCAGTAGTTGCTGCTTCTCAAATATTATCATATGACAGCGCCTTATCGGACCTTACGATTTAGTGCTGCCATCTGTCGGTATACATTTCAGAAAATCCTCATTAGGATCAGGAGAGTTGGTTCCGCCACATCTAGCGGAAGGTTTAATTTGATAATTTCATTCTAATTTTAAATACGCGCTCGTGCTTGCCAGGAGAAATAAAAGGTCTGGTACTGTAGTGTCTTTTATTGCTGGCAATCTTGCGTCATGAGCTGTCAAGTTGACAGAACTTTTTTCCCGCTCTCGATCAAAAACCGTCGCGGCGGACACAGCGTTGTAAAACCGCTCCGTCTTTTATTTCGCTTGTATTTTGGACATTCATAGCATTCGTACCCCGGCCGGGTAAATCCGTGAAGTGCTGAGTGGTGGTGGCCAACAGACGTTGTGATTTCAAGGTGAACAAGGACTTCAAGCATCGCTGCAATACGAGCACGTAAGTACCTGACCGCATTTGTCTTTTTGGTTAGCACGAGAAGCGCAGTTTACAGTACCCCACTATTTTTCTTTATGAACCAGCGACCTCGCATGGTGACGTTCCTGCGGGATTCCCTTTTTTTCTCGAAGGCTAGCAAAGGGCGTCATCATATTGTTTGGCCTTACGTAGCCGGATGAAATAGCCGGTACCTCATAAATTGTGTTATCGAATATCATACAAAAGGCAACCTTATTTCGTAGGCAATAGAGAAATTTTACCTGTACTGCATAAGTTGGTTTTCGCTTACCACATATTTCGCGGGTGGACTTATAATAATCGTTGCTTCCTTGCCTGGAAATTATATTTTGTATGGATCTTAATTTAACCCGGCTTATGTCAATGAATGCATAATGTTCATATCGCTTTCTTTATAAATAGGTATAGGTGTTCAGTTTGATGATAAGATATTTCGTCAAACTTTAGTTCGCATCGCATCGCACGCTTATTTCGAAAGTTAATCGAAATAGGTAGTCATTTCATTTTGAATATAATCGCTGCGTTTTGTTGTA
The DNA here is from genome assembly GCA_947532085.1 of Elegia similella. Taxonomy (NCBI): domain Eukaryota; kingdom Metazoa; phylum Arthropoda; class Insecta; order Lepidoptera; family Pyralidae; genus Elegia; species Elegia similella. Next base: position 3,940,918 of record OX383926.1, on the reverse strand, counting down.
ATTTCGTATCGGATTCGCGTAAGTTTGTATCGAAGTGAATGCGTTCGTATACATACTTTATCACTAAGTCAGTAATTAATTACTCGGCTTGGTTTTTTTTATTAGGTACGTTCTTTATAACTTAGCGTAAACTTCTAATTTCTTTGAGAGGATTTATACCTATTTGTAATATCATTCGCTCGCTGACCGTAGTTCGTAGGTACATTGCGCTGCATCGCTGCGTGTCGCGAAACCGGTTACCTATACGCGTAATCAGAGTGCGTCGTATAATCTATCGCGTTGTTTACATTTAGTAAACAAATTATATTTCATTTTAGTATCTCTCGCGCGCTTATTTAGTTTTGTTTTAATAGTTACCTGACTTGCTTAAAAATGGCTACGGAAAGGAAACTTAAGTTAGCTGAGGCTAAACGATCGCAATGTTTTCTAAGGATACAATCTATTTATGATATGATTCCTCAGTTAGACGATAAAAAAGTGATTAAACAATTTATTGTTCAAGCTAAGGTAATTGACCAATTAAGATCAGAATTTATTAAATTGATGGATGACATTAATTTAATTAATTTGGAATTAAATCCACAATATGAAGTCAGTTATACGGCTTTGAACGCTTTCGATGATATTTATTGTATTATTAAAAATAAATTAATTCAAATCGAGGCACCCGTATCGAGCGTGTCGACTCAGAAAATCGGCACGGTTCATACATGCCGAGAGGATACGATAAAGATTCCACGGATAGACCTCCCATCGTTCGATGGTGAAATTCAAAACTTCCCTTTCTTTTATGAAACGTTCAAAAGAGTAATTCATGAGAACTATAAATTAACTGATTCGGAACGGGTTCATTATTTGTTCAGTCATCTGACAGGAAAGGCTAAGTCGATTTGCGCGGGAATAACTCCTGCTGCAGAAAATTATAAAATTGTATGGGAAGCGCTTATAGCAAAATACCACGATGAACGCGCTTTAGCGACCTCCTATTTAAATCAATTATTTTCTATGAAACCTGTCAGTGGTCCTTCAGCTTCGAACTTAGAAAAAATATTTGATAGTTTTACAGCTACCATTTCTGCTATTAAACAACTTAAAATTAATAACTTAAGTGATTTTATTTTTATTCACTTTGGTCTTAAATTATTAGATTTAGACACCGCAAAAAGTTTTGAGATGTCTATCCGTGACTCGCAACAAATGCCTGATTATGGGGATTTTGTTAAGTTCGTTCGAGAGCAAGTAAAGATATTAAATCGAACCTCACAACGCTCGACGCATTCCGCGAAGTCGGACGGTGGCCCGCGCGCCGGCTCCGCTCCGTCTCGCTCCCCGCACAGTTACGTAAGCGCAGGGGCGCACACTTGCGTCTTATGCGACAGTACTGAACACTCGCAACTTTATAGTTGTAATAAGTTTTTAAAATTCGCGCCTACTGAAAGGTTTAATTATATAAAGAAAATGCAGGCATGTGTTAACTGCCTTAGCACTCAACATACCGCATCCAAGTGTAATTCTAAAAGAACTTGCCGAAAGTGCAATGGCACGCACCATTCTCTTTTACATTTTAATTCTCCACCGCGCGTGTCTGATATGAAAGAGTCACCATATAGTGATAATAAAGTAGGCTCCTTAGCCGTTAATAATGCTCCTTCACATAATAATGAGAGCACTGCTGGTACCTCCAAAGAGCCTATATGCACTCTGTCATCTACGGGACGCGGAAAATTTCCTGTCACGGAAGTCCTCGCCACCGCAAAGGTTTTAGTGGCTGGTCGTAACGGGAAGGAACGGGTCGTACGATGTCTCTTGGATCCTGGCTCTCAAAAACATTATGTCACTTCTAAATGTTGTCAAACCTTAGGCTTATCAATTAAACACGGCTTATTAAGGTCTGTGAAGGGCATTGGTGGCTCCACTCAACCCGTTAGGGGTAGTGTAAACATTGCATTTCAGTCAAGATTCAAATCTGGTGACCAATACACAATCGAAGCGCTTGTATTGGATGAAATTACAGCTCAATTACCAACATGTCATATTGACATTTCATCGATGGACATGTTTGATGATGTTCCATTAGCGGATGACACCTGGGGTGTTCCAGGTCAAATCGATATTCTTATAGGAGTAAATTTATTTGCTGAAATGTTACTGCCAGGTAAATTAATTAATCAGCCTGGCCTTCCAGATGCCCTGGAAACAGCACTGGGTTACATTATACTTGGAGACGCGCCTGCTATGGCACCATCTGATTCTACCGTAGGATACTTTGCAACCTGTGATGTGGAAGATTTGATAAAACGGTTCTGGGAAATTGAAGACTTGGGTAATGACGTCATCCTCAGCTCGGAAGAAAAACAAGCCGAGGAGTTTTATAAGTCGACCGTCAAACGTAAAAAAGATGGACGTTATGAAGTAGCTCTTCCGTTCAAACTTCATCCCAGTAACCTAGGTCATTCCTACACAACCGCAGAGCGAAGGTTCATGGCACTAGAGCGAAAATTTGTGTCGCAACCTAAATTAAAGATCCTTTATGACGAAGTCATACAGGAACACATTGATAAAAAATATTTGTCTGAAGTGACTTCGGAACAATCAGAACATGGATATTATATTCCGCATCACGCAGTATGCCGTGAAGATAAGACGACTACTCGTCTAAGGGTTGTTCTAGATGCAAGTGCTGAGACCTCTAGTGGTTTTTCTCTAAATTCTGTACTTCACGCTGGACCTAGTCTCCAGGCAGACTTATTCTGCATTTTAGTAAACCTGAGACTTTTTCCCATCGCCATCACTGCCGATGTGCGACAAATGTATCTTTGTATAGATGTACGTGATGAGGACCGTCCTTATCAACGCTTGCTTTATAGGTTCGATCCCAAATCACCAATTAAGACTTATCAATATAACAGAGTAGCGTTCGGATTGCGCAGCAGTCCTTTTTTAGCTTTACGTACCGTACAGCAGTTAGTGGCTGATGAAGGAAACAAGTTTCCTGAAGCAAAGGAGATCGCATCCAGAGATATATATATGGATGATATCGCGAGTTCAATCATGGACGAAACGCAAGCTAAAACTGCCGCTCAACAGCTTATAAAGTTGTTTCGAGCTGGTGGGTTTCAGTTGGCAAAATGGTCTTCAAATTCAGCAAGTGTTTTAACCCAAATACCTAATGAACTTCATTTGTCTCAGAGCGTTAGCTTTGATGATGATACTACGCTAAAAATTTTAGGTCTACGTTGGTATCCTTTAGAAGATGTTTTTGGGTATGAGGTGGCACTGGATAAGAGGCCTTGTACCAAACGTAATATTTTATCGTCTGTAGCACGAATATTTGACGTGCTAGGTCTTGTAGCTCCTATTATCGTATTCGCCAAGCTTCTAATTAAAGAGCTGTGGATTCAAAAAATTGATTGGGATGAAACGCCTCCCAACAATATTACGCGTCAATGGCAACAGTTCCAGCGAGAGCTACCATTGATTTCTAAAATGAAGTTTCCGCGGCACCTTGGTGTCATTGAAAATTGTTCAGTTATTGTTCTAGGCTTCGCTGATGCTAGCGAGAAGGCCTACGGCGGAGTGGTATATTTGTACGTTACTACTCCGCATAGTGAGAATGGCTCAATCCAATTGGTATGTGCTAAATCACGTATAGCTCCCCTTAAGGTTTTGTCGTTGGCACGTCTCGAATTATGTGCTTGTTTGTTACTAGCTCAATTAATGAAAAGGGTTTTGGATAGCTACACCGCTAGATATCCAATTGATTCAATTTATGCCTTTTCGGATTCGACTGTCGCTCTTAGTTGGATCCATTCGTCGCCCCACCGTTGGCAAACATTCGTTGCCAACCGAGTGACAAAAGTACAAGAAAATCTTTCTAGTAATCATTTCTTTCATGTCAAAGGTATAGATAACCCCAGCGATTGTCTCTCTAGAGGCCTGACACCGGCTCAACTCGTAGATCATCCGCTTTGGCTGCATGGTCCACCATGGATAAAATTACCTAAACATGAATGGCCAGTACAGCCCTTTGAACCAGAGGAAACAAACGCTCCGGAAGCCAAATCGTTGTCTTTTGTGGCCAGAGATGACAGCTCAGAAAATATATTATTCGAATTGTCGCGTCGGTTCTCTTCATGGAATAAATATGTCCGAACCGTAGCATATATCTTTAAATTTATTAAGAAATTCTCGAAGGGTCCGATAACCGCAGATGAATTGACAGCTGCGGAGTTGGAAATCTGTCGCTGCTTGCAATTAGTTTATTTTAGGCAAGATATAATTAATTTAGCTGCTAATAAGGCATGTTCTGATAAGACTCTTTTGAAACTTAAACCGTATTTAGATAACGGGATTCTACGCGTTGGTGGTCGTTTAACAAACTCCAGCGAATGTTACGAGTACAAACACCCCGTGCTATTGCCACGACGGGATCATATAATTAATTTGATAATTGATTATTATCATCAGCGCAACTTCCATACTGGTCCAGAGACGTTGATGTCTATTCTCAGACATAAGTATTGGATCATTTCCGCTCGACGTATTATTCGTCAGCGAATTAATAATTGTGTTTTTTGTTTTCGGACAAAACCTCGCGCCACATTTCCAATGATGGCTGATTTAGTAGCCCCAAGAGTAAACCAAGTCGAGAAAGCCTTTGTGCACAGTGGCTGCGACTACGCAGGGCCCTTATACTACACCCCTATTCGTCGAAGAGGTGTGAGAAGTCACAAGGCATATTTGTGCTTGTTCACATGTCTTACTACCCGGGCAATTCATTTAGAAATCGCTTCGGACTTAAGCACAGCTTCCTTTCTGTCAGCCTTCAAAAGATTTTTGGCTAGACGCGGCCCAATTAAGTTTTTATACACTGATAATGGCACAAACTTTATCGGTGCCAAGTCTTATTTAAAGGAAATTCGCGACTTTTTAGTCAACGAGTATAAGGAGCCTTGGGAACGTGAATTAGCAGAAAATCACGTGACTTGGAGGCTAATCCCAGCCAACTCACCTCACTTCGGAGGTTGTTGGGAAAGCAACGTTAAATGCGTTAAAACTCACCTTTTCCGCACAATTGGAAAACAGGTACTGTCCTATGAGGAACTTTCCACTGTTATAACGCAAATAGAGGCATTATTAAACTCGCGTCCGTTGTCAGTGCTCAGCTCTGACCCTTCGGAACCTGCGGCATTGACTCCGGCTCATTTCTTACACACTACTCCATTGACTTTCCTTCCGGCAGTCCCGGTACTTGATTCACCCGATCATCTTTTACCAAGGTATCAGCTATTAGACAAATTAATTCAATCCTTTTGGAAAAGATGGCGAGATGAATATTTGCATACATTGCAAGTTCGTCAGAAATGGAACACTCCTTCTGAGCCAGTCAAGGAAGGAACAATTGTAATTATTATGCAAGAAAACATAATTCCTTTACAATGGCCTTTAGGCCTTATTATAAAACTTTTCCCAGGGAAAGATGGAGTCGCTCGTGTAGCATTAGTAAAAACAAAAAATGGTGTCTATAAAAGACCCATAGTTAAGTTATGCCCACTTCCCTCGCATTCGCAATAACTAAGTACATCTGCACTAATTATTTGTAAGTCTAGTATAAGTATTTAGTTATAATTATTTTGGTAACCTCGGTTTAAGCGTGCTAGGGTTGCCACACATTCATAACACAATTTATGTTTAAGTTTATTTTTGATATTTTGTTTTCTTGAAGGGCTTCCCTTCAAGGCCGGGGGAAATGGTTCCGCCACATCTAGCGGAAGGTTTAATTTGATAATTTCATTCTAATTTTAAATACGCGCTCGTGCTTGCCAGGAGAAATAAAAGGTCTGGTACTGTAGTGTCTTTTATTGCTGGCAATCTTGCGTCATGAGCTGTCAAGTTGACAGAACTTTTTTCCCGCTCTCGATCAAAAACCGTCGCGGCGGACACAGCGTTGTAAAACCGCTCCGTCTTTTATTTCGCTTGTATTTTGGACATTCATAGCATTCGTACCCCGGCCGGGTAAATCCGTGAAGTGCTGAGTGGTGGTGGCCAACAGACGTTGTGATTTCAAGGTGAACAAGGACTTCAAGCATCGCTGCAATACGAGCACGTAAGTACCTGACCGCATTTGTCTTTTTGGTTAGCACGAGAAGCGCAGTTTACAGTACCCCACTATTTTTCTTTATGAACCAGCGACCTCGCATGGTGACGTTCCTGCGGGATTCCCTTTTTTTCTCGAAGGCTAGCAAAGGGCGTCATCAAGAGTGTCGCTAAAAGTATGGAATCTATCATTGCAAAGAGAATCCTACGGAAATATTTTAAACAGAACAACATACTCAATTTAAATTTTGAGTAAAATCTCTATCATGTTCTTTTCTAAAACTCATTTCTTTTTACGGGCAATAAAAAGCAGTGGACGTGCCTGCCAGCACGTACTTCGTCGGAAGAGCGTGTTTATAAGACTAACCTCGTGACTCTTGTTCTTGTTATTGTATTACCCTGCCATTGTAGTGGTAAAAATCGCTTGTATTAACTCGGTGGCGAGGCGCGTGCGCAGGCGCTCTGGGAAAGTTGTGATAGAAGTAGTATTGTTGAATACATTCTTGGCGAGTTGCCGCCGGGGTACCCCGGGCTAGACGTGTATGTAGTCTATGTAGTGTATAAGCACTTGGCTCAGTCTAGGACTCTTGAGCATGGTTAAGCACAAACAAAAGCAATATATAAATCAACTAGCGACCCACCCGGCTTCGCACGGGTGTGATAAATTATACATATAAATCGTCCTCTTGAATTATTCTATCTATTAAAAAAAATCGCATCAAAATCCGTTGCTTATTTTTAAAGATCTAAGCATACATATGGACAGACAGTTGCGACCTAGATGAAGTTGTTAACTTTTTTTCTATATTTTGTTATTGCAACGTTTCTAACGATACTATATTCGATTAATATATAAATACATATCCTAGATGGGTTTCAGAGGAATTCAACCCCCAGGTTGAAATAGATATATCTTGTCTCGTCATTTTCCAACTGACCTGGTATCTAGGACCCTGCGTTCTACAGGCACTTGCGCTGTATCGCTCTAGATTGGGGTGTAAGAGTATTTTCATACAAGGATTTTTGAAAGCCTGACCAAGATTTCGTGCATTAACATTCTTAATTAAAGTTATGAGTTAATACATTAAAGTTATGACATTCTTTAATAATAAATGCTTTCAGCTAGCTGTAGTTAAAAATGGAGAAAGATCTTAAAGAAGTTATGTCAGTCTGGGAATCAGCAGTGAGCAGATAGCTGTAAGATGATAGTTTCAAGCTGTTACAGCAGTGTAGGTCAGTTATTAAGGGCCCGTACTACCTCACACTGCTTTGCATGATTGACTGTTATATCAATAATAATTAAATACTCAAGTGGAAATAAAAATGCAGCAAAGTTCAGGACTATATGACTCAAAAACATGATAGCGTTAAATTTTCTCGATAGAAAAAAATTGCAAAGTTGCCTCCAAATCACGTCAAATTTACTCGGTATATAGCATTATTCACCAAATACATTGAAATTAACCTTGAAACTTTTGATTATTATTGCATTACACATAAGGCAGCCATCATATGTTTTTCTTTTTCGAATAACCCTTGAATATTCCTAAAAAACGAAAATATCCAAAGTAGCCAACGCGTTTAGACCATCCGCGTTTGTATCGCCACGCCGCCTGGCATATGGCGGGCTCTTAACACTATCCATTGGCGATTCTGGAGGTCCCCAAGGAGGGGCTTTAGGCCAATCTGTATTAAAGCATTATGCTATTAAAAGTAACGCGAGACATAGCTGCTATATAGCAAACGGTCAGTGTCCGAGGGACTCCCATGTCGTGATGTCCTTGACACTCGTCCTGAAGATGGATCTGAATTGGCTGAAACTTGTCAAAGATACCGACCAAAATACGTGTGTGAAATCGTTTGTTATAATAGCATTAATGCTGTCATGATGGCAGTCCCGATTTACAGGGGTCTGGGGACGCGTCCCGATTTGTACCTGATCGGGACGCTAAATGTACCGTTGTTTTATTAAATCAATGTTTGTTAATCAAAAAATGAAAAAGTTTTTTCACAAAAAAATGTTTTGTTTTTTGTATATTTACACTACGTAATTTTTACTCATTACATCACTATGTCAAATTCAAAATGGCACACATCAGCGTCACATCACATCACTAGCGCATCGCATGAACGAGAGGACGTAATGCACTAGTAGTTTAAAACGCAAAAAATAAACCCAGACTTAAAACCCCTTGTTTTTTGTTTACTGTCCCGATCTGCAACCCTAAATCCCGATTTTTTGTGTTGCCAGGTTCGATTTAAAACAAACCGGACCTGGCAACACTAGCTCCAACACACCACAGCTGAGGATGCAACCGGGAATACGCTCTGATGCGGAGGAAGTGGCACTGGAAAATATTAAATAGAAAAGTGTCTCGATGACCAACAAAAACTCTATTTCTCTAATCTGCTACGATCGTCTATAAGAAAATCACATCTGGTGTTTTTCTTATACGACGCATTTTTCTCTGGCATGTGTAGAAGCGATTTGGCTACATATCAAATATAAAAAACTGGCCAAGTGCGAGTCGGACTTGCGCCGTTACCGTTATATAAGTCATGTCTGTTGTATGGGAGCCCCCCTTTAATATTATTTTTTTTTTAAAGTGAATATGTAACTAAATATTCTGTGAATATTTCAAGCGTCTACCTGCTTACCGTTATTAATATCGAGCAAAAGCAAGCAAAAAACACGTTTGTTGTATGAGTGCCCCCTTAAATATTTATTTTTTATATTTTTTAGTATTTGTTGTTATAGCGGCAACAGAAATACATCATCTGTGAAAATTTCAACTGTCTATCACGGGTCATGAGATACAGCCTGTTGACAGACAGACAGACAGACAGACATACATACAGACAGATAGACAGACAGACGGACAGCGGAGCGATATTAATAGGGTCGCGTTTTTACCCTTTGGGTACGGAACCCTAAAAAATGAATGAGTACCAAAGAGTATTAGTCATGTAGTTAATATAAGTCACATTAAGGAGTCGAAAGAAAATTAACATATTCTGCGTGGATGGCATACCAACAATGTCTGCTCAATGTCGGCATTTTCTCAGGTATGCTTCCGGTTTCCCATTGTGTACCATTGTTACATTCATTGTGATGGAAACATAGTTCAGCTGTGAAAAGTATTTTAGATAAGGTTTTGGCGAGCTCCGTGGCGCAGTGGTCAAAATGCCAGCTGCGAAACGAGGGTGCCCGGGTTCAATCCCCGTTCAGGTCATGATGGAAAACGATCTTTTTAGATTGACCTGGGTCTTGGATGTTTAGCTATATAAGTATCTATTATACGCCCGGTAAAGTAGCAAAAGCAACATAGTCTTTCGAAAAGAAAAAAAAATAGTATCGTTGAGTAAGTATTCTACAACACATATCTAAATATATATAACTCAAAGGTGAGGTGACTGACTGACATAGTGATCTATCAACGCACAGCCCAAACCACTGGACGGATCGGGCTGAAATTTGGCATGCAGGTAGATGTTATGACGTAGGCATCCGCTAAGAAAGGATTTTGATCAATTCTAGTATTTAAGGGGATAAAATAGGGAATGAAAGTTTGTATGAAACTTCTATACTTCTTAACGCGAGCGAAGCCGCGGTCAAAAACTAGTTTAATTATATATTTATCTCTCATTTTATTTTCAAAGATAAGATTTTGCGAGAAAAGAAAATGTGTAGGTATTGATGTTTTTTCCATTTGATTGATTGCTTAATGTTACTCGTAAACAAGTTCAACTGAAAACTGCGTAAATACATCCTATTTATCTGCTAACACAGCAGATAAATAGGATTTTTTTACGCAGTTCCTATTATTTAGACATCAATATTTGGATAGCAATATTATTACGTAGTTTAGTATGCTTTCAACGAAGTTTTAGTTACGATATATTTATGATTACTTTATATAAATTCATGTCCAATCAATATTTGGATCAAGTTTTTGCCACAAACTAATGAACCGCAGTCAGCTCGAGTAATGGAATACTTTTCGAGAAATGCTTTTGCGATTAGTGAATGATGCTCGTTTGTCAGCAAATTACATTTTATTGTCGTAAGATGTTGATGTCTCTGAGATTAGATGAGCTAATCAAGGTTAGAATAATAAATAATATAAATATATACGGACAAATCACACAGATTGAACTAGCCCCAAAGTTAGTTCGAGACTTGTGTTATGGGATACTAACTCAATTTTATAACAAATTTATATATAGATAAACATCCAAGACCCAGGCCAATCTGAAAAAGATCATTTTCTATCTTGACCTGATCGGGGATCGAACCCGGGGCCCTCGTGTCGCAGGCTGGCGTGTTAACCACTGCACCACGGAGCTCGCCGAGAATGTAGAGTATGTGTGTTGCTTATTCCATTCAGATTTAATGATTCTGAAACGATTTGGGTGAACGCTACAATCCTTATTGTGGATTCTTGAACAAACAGTTTAGCCAGTGACGCAATAAACTGTTTGGAAGAGCATTTCTTCACAAATTAAACTTTTATTTTTATAAGTGTTTATTTTGCATCCACAATGCTATTTTGATATACTCTAATTACGCAACGGTTTGGGATGGGATATGGTGGAGATTTTCGACACCGAGGTTTGAACATGCGGTAGCTCAGTTGGCAGAGTGTAGTTCGTACATAGACCTAAAGTTGCTGGTTCAAATCCCGCCTGTGTGGATGTTTTTCACCATTATTTATTACTTATTAAGAAAATTAACCTTTATACTTTTTAGAAGTAGAATTTTTTTTAGTAGAAATTTTTTGTAGAAATAAAGATTTTATCTAAAATCTTTATTTCTACCAAACTGGTCGTCGACTGACGATTAAAGAAAATCGTAAAACGACGACCTTTCGCAAATCCGTAATTTGGCACTTGTGCCTAACTTGTGCACATACATATAAACACGTAAGTCGAGAAAGTGAATGTATTTATACACTGCGACGTATGATAGCTTTTGCTTCAGAGAAATGGCCGTGCAGTTTTAAACGTGGATTTTTATACTTCATTATTTCTTTTTTTTTGCTATCGAAACTGAAATGTGGATTTTTATACGTTACTAGCTTTTGCCCGCGGCTTCGCTCGCGTTAATAAGTTCACAAACTTTCATCCCCTATTTTATCCCCTTCGGGGTAGAATTGATCACAATCCTTTCTTAGCGGATGCCTACGTCATAACATCTACCTGCGTGCCAAATTTCAGCCCGATCCGTCCAGTGGTTTGGGCTGTGCGTTGATTGATCACTATGTCAGTCAGTCACCTGTGAGTTATATATATTTAGATTATTTCTATTATTTTGCCAGCGAAACTAATATATTTTTATATGTTATTATTTCTATTTTTTGCTAAAACTGAAATAAAAGTAAAAATTGTTTCTAATTTAATGAGAGGTTTCCTATTACATAAAATATGTAGTAAGTATTCAGATTCACAATTAGATAAAAAGGTGTTGTAATTGTTATCACACTTATTGGCGATCACTTCATTCACACATTGATCACTTTATTCTAATTATTATTATAAATGCGAAAACGAGTTTCTTTTTCACATTAATACTTTAAATCATCATAATATTTGCATACATACAGTTTGTCAGAGGTACCGGAACATTATCGCAAGCGAGGCAGGGAGCCAAAGCTTGTAGGTGTGTATCTCAATGTCAACAGAGACACCAGTTTTTTTGGTATTTTTTAATAATACGCTTAAAAATCACGCAAAGCTTTTGTTTTATTGTTCCAACGAGAATCTTAACCGGAAACTATAATTATTAGCTACGGAACTAATCTAAATGAGTCGTAACATTTACACAGTCTGTCGCCATGACTTGTGACCGTTTGGGCGTGAGTCAGCGGCACTAATAGACAGGGCTAGATTTAAGAGGTCATTTATTTTTAACCCGCACTCATCATCATTTTCCCAGCATTGGTCCCATAGGAAAAGTTCTTCATATCGACGGGCTGAATAACCCCTTAAAGGGTCCAGAACGATCAAAATTTCCCCATGTATAAGAGACATAGTAATTAACCTCAGAAAAGAAAGGGTTGAGATAGATAAAGTTTGTGAGTGATAGAGTTATAAATAAGAGAATTTGTGACAAAAACTGTTTTAGATTTACTATGTCGAGGTCATGTCAGTTTGTTTAGTTTTTCTACAAACAGGTGCCTAAGTAGTTATGTCTCAGTGAAATATAATATCAACATTAACCTTCCGGAAAATGTTTTTAAATAGCATTACAATGCTTGGTATATTATTAAAATTGAAAATATGCGATGGAAAAGAACTCGTCCACAGGTAGGATTCGAACCCGCAGCCCTTAGGTTTACGCCCTAAGTGTGATACCATTACACCACTGTGACTTGGAATCACTGCGTCGAATTCCCTCATCACATATTACCCCGTTGGGTATACGCATTTCAAAAGGGCGTAAACCTAAGAGACTTGGGTTCGAATCCTACCTGTGGCCGAGTTCTTTTTCATCACATATTTTCAATTTTAACTCTAATGTTTGTTGATGAAGAAGCTGTAGACTTACATTAGTAAATATATTGTATTATTTAAATTATTGTTTAATTTTTTTTGCTGCCTGTAAGAAAAAAAAAACAATGTGACGAAGTTACTTTTTTCAGTGACGAATTTACTTTGTGGCAAATTTACAACAACCCGTGCGGACGATAGAGCTACGTGTATAGTTGAATTTTAAAGATTGTTCCTGTATCAGATAACAAATGCAACCTAGAGACAGTCGTGGTAGAGCCACGCTACCGGTAAAATGAATTGCTAGTAGCATGAATGGGCCGGCCGGCCGGAGGAAGTACCACATTCCCGCTTGCTCGTTTGCCGTCATATCATAAAAAAAATACTACTGAAAACAGTGTGAGCGGACGATTTGGCTACGTTAGATGTCTTTAGGCAGCTCGAAAATCAAGATGAATATATGTAAGAAAGCAATGGCCATAAATTAGTTATTTTCTATGAATATTATTTTTGATTTTTTATTTTTGACTCATGTTTATTAGTTTATGTATAGATATGATATATCTAAGATAAAACTCGACGGGGATCGAAAAGTATGCACCACAAGTGATTGCGTGTGCACCAGTAAAATGTATCATCATTTGTGTTATTGCAGCTGCATACAAATCTTGTTTGTGTGTCCGTGAGACAAGTTATTGTCGAGCGAGCAGTTATTGTGTGATGTAATGTTTTGTGAACTGATTGTGATATAATTTTTCAAAGGTAGTGTAACCTAATTTTTTTTGCTCTTCATCAATTGTTTTTAATTCGTAATTTTTTTTATAAATTTTGTATCCTTATCCTATAAATGAGAAAGTGAGTTTGTTTGTTACGCTTTCACGCCGTAACTACAGAACCGATCATCATGAAATTTTGCATACAAGTTCTCTGGAGTGCGGAAAAGGACATAGGCTACCTTTTATTCCGGTAAAAAGTACTATTCCCGAGGGATCGACATTGACGCGGGCGGAGCCGCGGGCGAAATCTAGTATTTATATATAAATTATTTCTATGAGTGAAAGCTAGTATATTTGATAAAAAGCAAAAGTTGTGAGATACGATGCTAATGATATTTGATACAAATACAGTATCAGGTTTACTGTTATCCTCAACTGCCTGTCCAGTGGTTGAGGATATGGCGACGGATAGCGTGCATGTTCTCTCGAGCTGCTAGTTCTTTTATATCCAATCCTTCCGATAAAGGAACATCCCAGATACCTTTTCCCGTTCCCCAGCCCAATAAACTCATACCCTTCCCACGCTTAAAAAGCGGTTTCGATGGGCAGCAGCATTGGAATCGAAATAAGCCAAATAAACTGCGCTTAATAACGCGTCAGAAAAGCGTGGCGAGTATGGAAAAACCACCCATGAAGTAAATCCATCGGCGAAGGCCTACGTCAATTACAAGCACGGATTTTTTTTGCCTGAGATGATAATGACGACAGTATCAGGGGAAATCATGTATACCGTTACGTAATATGTAGAGCCAAAAGTGGCATGTCTAAAGATCATAAAAAGAGTACAATTATAACGATAATTATTATTTGCTTTTCCAAAAACCTAAATTATCCTTTTATTTTATTTAAATAGGCTTACTCTTGGCTTTAACTAACTCAGAGGGTAAAGAGTAAAGACAAGATCTACGATGGAACGAGCTTGCCTAGAAGATGTCTGTCTCATTGGAATCTTAAAGGCTGTCGGGTTCGGGATTATTATTTATTCATTTATTTCGTAAGGATCTTTGCAAGTGGAGATCTATAGACTCTGCCTACCCCCAGCCCTCATGGGAGAGAGGCGTGATAGTATGTATACATGTATTTATTTGTGCGTATAACAAAAGACCTTGAAAAATGATTCGGGCGAATGGGTGGAATATCCACCAAGAATGTAGACCTTATGTGGAAGACGGGAATTTTATCTGAACCATCTTAAGTATATCGTAGAGACTCCAAGAGTTAGCACTTTGCGCACTGCATCGAAGGTTTTGACAATTATGTTATCAAGTATGGCAAATTTTATCGCTTACATACATATATACATCGCTCTATCGTCTAAGTGTTGTAGTAATTTTGTTGGACGTTATTTAATAGTCCTTTGATAAGGTAGGTTATTGCAAAAGGTAGAACGAGCTAACTAATTTTCCTTTCTCGGAATTAGTAAAAGTGATTACGAGAACAAGCATAAATCTCAGGCTTCATAATAGTAACTGTATTTTTCTTGGCCATATCACTAAATGAATAGGAACGCCATTCTATATCTGTACAATATCATTGATGCAAAATTGCTATAACTTACATAAAAGCAATATCCTCCAGTCAGATAAAAATATCGGTTTCAATCATTTATCTTTATGGGTAATTAGTATTTTTATTGTCATTTATATATATATATATATATTTGACGGCAAATGAGCAGACGAGCCACCTAAAGGAAAGTAGTCACCGTCGCCCATGGACATCTGCAAGGAGGAGCTGCTGATACGTTGCCGACTCTATATGGTGTTTTAGTAGATTACAGAACAATACCCTTAATTACACAAAAAAACACGGATATTTATCTAGAATTCGCAAATTGTGCAAAAGTCGGCCTTATCGCAATGCAAAAATCTTCCAGACAACCTTTGCAGAAAAAGAAACAATGTTGGAAAAATAAATTGTCCGTGGTCTACGAATTAGTCTTATTTATTGCTTATTCATAGTCTGTGGTAGATAAAACAAACTATACAACATAATTTAATACTAAAGTCATAATATACAATTTAAAATAATTATATGCCAGAATTAAAATACATAAAACAAAAAAAAACTATTTTATAGCCCGCCCTAGCGTCTCTGGTGCGAAGGTTTCCAAAATGCTAGCTGCATTGCCACGCTGGATGGCTATGGCTATAATGCACATTATACACTAATAAACACATTTCGGGACACTCCCGGCTATACACGTTAATGGTATTGTTATTTCTATAGCTGTATTGTGTATAAATGAATTTTATTTCTATTGTGTCTGGTTGAATGTTTTTGAAAGCTCAACATTTGGCCAAATATGGTATTTGGTCCTAAAGTTAAAGACGTACACAGAAATACGTCACATTACAAGGATATTAGGACAGAACAAGATGGCAAATCCTTCCCTACTCGCCTCGGCAGACAGTGGTCTGTACCTACTCCTAAGGGATACTCCACCAGAGCATCCCTGGATACCTAGAGTACCTATACCAATATCGAAAGGGGTCGAAAGTGAATTTACGAAAATGGTCTATGTCTATGTTACAATGCTATAGCGTTATCAATCACGAAGGCTGATAGACATACTTCGTTATTACCGCTTGTGCGATCTCAATCTCGTCACGAGGAAATGAGTACCGAGTCGTAGCTATACGCGTTGAATTTTGACAGATTTTGTTTTTAATTCAAGATCCAAGTTTTAAAAAATTCAAACTTTTTTGCACAAAAGTACGTACTATACCAACTGGTGGACCTTATACCGGCATTCTCTGCAAGTCAAACCTTTAGACAAATCCGAGATATACATATAAAGTGGTGCGATAATATTTCGAGAGACACGAGAAATGCATTAAATAATAAATATAACACATACATAATTGCTAAATAATAATTCATAAATAAAATTTAAACATAAATTACAAGTAAAGGGGATGATTTTCAAAACAGTAGAAGTTTACGTAGTTTTTTAAGATAAATTTTGTGGACTGTCTTCTTAAACGCGAATCTGTTAAGAGCCCTTTATTTATATTTTTTTTAAATTTAATTATGTATGTAACTTCTTTTTTAGCACCTTGAGACTTCATAAATCTCTATGCCAAAGGTTAAAATCACCAATATTGTCTAATTTAACTCAACTTAGGAAGCAGAATTCAAGTGCAATTCAACTCCTGCGTCGATTTGTACAATTTTTCGTTAACTTTTAGTGAACCCATGCACTATGCCTGGACAACTTTTTAATTTTTCTGTAATTTTAATGAGATGTTTTGAAGATAAAAACACTTGTGTCTTTGCGCATGAAAACATGTTAGAATCCTTGAAAAACCGTAAGTAATAAGCGATATAAAAAATACTCACACATATCCCTTAGTTTCCTGCAGTCTCACCAACCCCTGTTTCAGGACATCGTAAATCACTTTGGTCCATTGTGTGGACACTGCCAACAAATCAGGCTGGTACGCGACCTCCTTTTGTTTCTCCTCGTTCGTAGGGTCTGTCACAATGTTGTGTTTGGACTTCATACGCTCGAGTCTCCTGTTGGGCTTTCGCGGCGGCGGCGGCGGCGCCTGCGCGGCCTCGTTTGCGATCACGTCACGAGCACACATGTTACACATCTTAGCACGCGGTCGGGTTCAGCGGTGGACGCGGAATGAACGGAGCTGCGCGCGATCACGAGTATAAGCCGGCGGAATCGTATCCCCTCCACTAGGCGCCGCTGATAACGCGAAAATCGTCAGAGTGCACGAATATGTAGGTATATAGGTGGTTGACTTTTAGATATTTTTTTGCAGTAAAAACTTTTATAGCGCTTTGTGCATTTTTGGGATGGGTAAAAAAATTAAATTCGCGTTGGGACACGTGAACTGATCGAAAATTCGTAAGACGGACACGTGTCCAGAGCACCGTAAAGGCGAGTTTTCAGTTCTGCCGGCACTTATAATCCTCACTTCTTACTAATATTATAAATGCCAAAGTGATTTGTTTGTTTATGACGCTTTCACGCCGTAACTCCTAAACCGATCATCATTTGTATACACGTTATCTAAGGTACGGAGAAGGACATAGGGTACATTTTATCCCGGGAAAATTACTGTTCCCGTGGGATCGATATTGACGCGGGCGTAGCCGCAGGCGAAAGCTAGTTTATTATAAAAGCTGTTGTGTTTTTAAAGTTTTCAAATTTTAGTCTATTATTGAAACAGTTTAAACTTGGAGCAGTTATCACAGATGCAGGCGAAGAGTTCCACATTATCACAACACGGTTTTGCAAAAAGTGTCTTTTGGGGTTGCTAGTACACCGAGGCATACTAAGTTTGTTCTGGTTTATATATATATATATATCTCCTCAACACTTTTTCCATTGTTATGGTACTTTAAGATTTTGTGTGTCAGTGAGGTCGCCTCTTCTTCTCTGTTCAGACCTCGTCAAATTCAGTTCCCAAAGCCCAAAGCATCAGCTCAGGGAAAAGTCATTTTTTATTTCGTATGGAGATTTTAAATATGTAACAAATCATGTACGAAGTCAAAAAAAGAGATTTTATTCGCTTATATATTTCGGAGACAGAAAACGCTTTAGTCAACTTTGTATTAATCTTATTGGGACTGTCTAGTCTTAATTTTTAATATATTTTCTTACTTTTAAAACAGCCTATATTTTTTTATTTTAATTTATTTGATACATTATAATATAGACGATAAAAAAAGAATTGCGAAAATATTTTGACCTGTTTATAGATTTCTTGAAAATGGTACCTTTCTATCCACATGATGATATTTTATTACAACTTTATGAATAGAAAACTTTTCTCCATTTTAATATATTCTAGCACTAGCTTTCGCTCGCAGCTTCGCTCGCGTCGACGTCGGTCCCTCGGGAATAGTTACACAATGTGTAACTACAACTAAAAGTGATATAGTACTTTTTACTAGTTGTAAAAATTACTGGGTACTCATATTAATCTATGTGCGTCCTCCTCTAATCTAATATTGCTGTGCCCGACAGGGTCCATAAATGGTCTTACTTCGTAATTTGTCATCCTATGTCTATATGGCTTGCAATAAATATTGAGTATAGTACTTTTTCTGGAATTAACGGTAGCCTATGTCCTTCTCCGTACTCCAGAGAATTTGTATGCAAAATTTAATGATGATTGGTTTAGTAGTTACGGCGCGAAAGCGTAACAAACAAACTCACCTTCGCATTTATAATATTAGTAAGGATTTTATGAGTAGAGACAACGTATATAGTCGTAAATCTAATGTTTACGTATAATAAATAAATGTTTACAACACAGATAAGATATACAAATTCATTATGATAAGTATTACTTGTTTGTTTTCTCGGCCTCTTCCATGGTGGTCTGCGAGAAAAGAAAAAACGTAGAATGTGCCAGCTGCTTCTCTTCTCACGCAGATCGTAAAAGCCGATCGAGGGATTGGGCTAAAATCTGCGGAATCATGTCAATAGGCGATGCGGCTCGCAACCCATCACTATTTTGATTCCGTTTTCCATCACACGCCCTCCAACATGCTAAATGTTGCCATAGAGTCTTATAGACCTAGGCTCTGTCTACCCCGCAAGGGAAAAAGAGGTGATAGTATGTATATGTATGATACTATGTTTTCTCGGCTTTTTTTGAAGAAAAAAAATACTAATTTTGTAGATAATTTATCCTCAATTGATTAAATGGAATCTAATTATATATATGAAAGGGACTTAGACGAGCCTTTTACTTACTTGTTTCCGTCTCCTGGTCTCGTTGCGACCACGATGGTATAACGCCATTGAAACTTCAACGGAAACAAATAATAAAAAGGTTCGTGCTAACTCCCGTTCATATATATGAGTTTAAAATGCGAAAGTTTAAAAAAAAGGGAATCTATCGCTTGGAAACATTGTGGAAGCTGGACCACACTGTAAACCAGGGTTGAAGGCATTTAATAAAATATTACATGTCCGATTACCAAGTAAATATTACTTACAAATTAATAAAAGCCAGGTTTAAAAGCCTGCAACTTAACACGCGTAATTTCATATTTTAGGTATGCTTCGTCGTACGAATACAACATTGATTTTTGGTTTAAACAAGTTTTTTCACGTTGTTAAGTTGTTGTGACAAGCTTATATTATAAACGAATCTACACTGCAAAGTGCTTTCAAAGACAAATCAAATGAGCCCAAACAAGATTGGTATACCTTTTTTAGTTTAAGAGTTCTTTAGGCCACCTTCCGACTCCATCATCAGATCAGTGCAATGATTCCATAATATTATATTGTCATCCGATTTACACATCCATGCAAATTTTCAGCTCAATCTGTAATCGGGAAGTGGACCTGCTTGCTAAATTTGATTACAGACAAATATCGGGACAGGTGAAACGAATTTAAAGCTTGTAAAAACGATATAGATATGGGAATTATATATTTAGTACATTGAGGGCAAAGTGGAATAAACTTATTTCATAATTTTGTAAAACAATGTTTAAAAAAACCTGCTTGAAAATGATCTTCGGGTGATTCGTAGCGGAAATGCTACAGAAATTCGTAGCTCTCGTAGCAGCTAATAAAATATATAGACAATAATCGACTGTCCACACTAGGCACTCAAATAGACACAAACACAAACATCCTACAGGTTGGTAGACGTCGATCCAATCTAGATAAATGGGGGGGGGGGGTACTCCTCTTCTGCTGCGTGTGAATGTGGTTATCCGGACCAGACAATGGCACATCTGCTGGTCTGTCTTCTGTGCCCTACCACCTGCTAAGGAAAGCCTAAATGGAGCTATAGCTCAGGCTCAAGAAGTGGCCAAACACTACATCGAAGTGGTTTGATCAAAGTTGTATGTGAATCATTGACACGATAAGAAGATGACAAACATTCTTCATGATTTGTAGATCTTGAAAAATATTTCTTATTACAATCGCGAATAAGGTAGACGATTGTTAACCACAATTTTATTTTGGTATACAAAGGTCCATATTTTTTTCTTCCCATACAAAGTCGCTGAACAGCTAGACGAATTTCTATGGGAGGCCAAATATTTTTTTTTCGTTTTTACCTTTTTTCTTGCAATTCTGTACTTCATTAGGGATTCTGATTCCCAGATTTCAATATAGGTAGGTCAGAATCCCGTTGTATATCGCATTACAGAGGGTCATTTAAGTACCTATATCTCGTCAAAGAACCGGATTCCCATACAAGTAGCTACGTCTCCTTAGATGATTTCCCTGTAGAACATATAACACCCTTCAGTGTAGAACGCAATCTTTTGTCCTCTGAGCCACGTTTATCTATTATATTTACCAGTAAATTTGGTTAGCACGTAGTTTCGTGGCGGCGACATACTTGTAATCTTCTAAACACGACACGTTGTTAGCAGGAGATAAGACAACAACGCCGAAATATCAGTATCTATAAAAGACGAGTCTCTACATAGGCTTATGATATCTAAGAGACTTCCGGGTTCATAGTTTGTCTTATGTATTGCATGGTTAGGACATTGCTGGCTTGAATCACCTGATTGTCTGAGAAAAAAGATGATTCCGTGCTTCGGAAGGCACGTTAAGCCGGTGGTCCCGGCTGCCATCTGGTACTCGTTAAAGGAACCACTTCAGAGGTCGAGAGGCGGTTCCGAAGAACTCTGACACCAGGGTGTGCATGGTCGATTGACCGTGACACCTACTCGAAATCATGATTGCATGGTCATTTTATTATTATCTGCTTCAGGAAAAGAAAATCATCGTAAGAATACCAATGAGAAATCGTTATATTAGGGGAGCCCTTGATGCTAAATATGTAGAGCGTCGTGGGGAATTATTGGACTTTAAAGATTAGGTGCAGAAAGAAAAAAAGCGACACAAGGGTTCCCGGGTTCGATACCCGGTCAGGTCAAGATCGAAAACGATACTTTTAAAATTGACCTGGGTCTTGCATGTTTATCTATATAAATATCTATTATAAAATATAGCCGTGTGGTATCCGGCAGAGTAGAATAGGACCACTCCAAGTCTTCCCGTGGATGTCGTAGAAGGCGACTTAGGAAATACAAGCTAAACAAAGCTTATAAACATCTAAGAGACCTCTCCAACCCGTCTGGCCAGCGTGGAGAGTGTAGGCCAAGTCCTCTGGCTGCTCTGGCCAAGTATGGCCCTAGTAGTACAGAGAGGGTCGTGCTCCTGTAGTGGAGACTAAAAAGGACCTGATGATGATAAAATATAGTATCGTTGAGTTAGCATCCTACGACACAAGTTTACAACTTACTGTGAGTCAATTTGTGTCATCATCATCATCATCATCATCATCATCATCATCATCATCTTAGCTACAAAAAATCCACTGCTGGACATAGGCCTCCCCAAGGATTTCGAATACGACCGGTTGGAAGAAGCGTATTCCTGTGACGTTATTCAATATGTGTGATATATCCCTATATATTTATATATTTATCCCTATATATATATTTATATATATTGATAGCTCCGTGGCGCAGTGGTTAACACGCCAGCCTGCGACACGGAGTGCCCGGGTTCAATCCCCGGCCAGGTCAAGATGGAAAATGATCTTTTTCAGATTGGCCTGGGTCTTGGATGTTTATCTATATACGTATTTGTTATAAAATATAGTATCGTTGAGTTAGTATCCCATAACACAAGTCTCGAACTTACCTTGGGGTTAGCTCAATCTGTGTGATTTGTCCGTATATATTTATATTTATTTTAGTTTTTATTTTATTTTATTTATCTATGAGTATGCAAAATGTAAAGCCCTATAAGTCCTAGTAATTTTCTTTAGCGACTACACTCGTACAGGTAGTGACACAGGCGCCTAGAGATTGATAGTTCAAGTATTTAAATTATTAAAATTGACTTTCCATTTCTGTAAATCAAAATACGTTTATGCGTCTTACGGTACTAAAACTATATTAAACATGAGAACTTCAAGCGTTAATGTTTTGTTCAATGAAATAATATACAACGGATATAGAAATCTTTTAAAAGAAACTTTCGAACACCAGCCCAGATGGCAGAACGATCCAATTAGGATCCCAATTCCATTTGGGACTTTAGGTTATGTATGTTTTATGAGAAGGTATGTAAAATTTAAAGTTCTATTAGTGGTAGTAATGTCATTTTGCGACTGATTCGTACAGATTATTTTTTTTATTTATTTATTTTATGGCAACATACAGTCATTTAAACAAAAATATACTATTGAACTTATTTTCTAAAAATAGACCAACAGTGCCAAAAAGTTAAAAAAAAAATAAAACAAATACAAAGTGGTTCATAACATGGTAGAATCACTAACTATACCTATAGTGAGTACAGATGAGAGACACAGTAGAAGTGGTCAGAATGGCACCCGCATTCTGACTAAAGCTTTATATGTGTATACAAGTGTCTATATAGCATGAAAATTAATCATCGAGATCCCCTTGAAGTGGTGACTCAGCCCATTTAAATGAA
The DNA here is from genome assembly GCA_947532085.1 of Elegia similella. Classification (NCBI taxonomy): domain Eukaryota; kingdom Metazoa; phylum Arthropoda; class Insecta; order Lepidoptera; family Pyralidae; genus Elegia; species Elegia similella. The sequence continues at coordinate 3,918,103 of OX383926.1, read as the reverse complement.
CAACGTTTCCTTTGGGACCAATATTTGGAACTCGAAAACTTAATCGACATTTCAATACAAAAGTGTTCGGCCGCCTCAGCAATTTATATGAAACTGATTTCTTTTGCAGTTTAAATCATTGCTCCCATAGGAACAGGGGTGATTGTTCCTATGGGAGCAATGATTGGAACTTAAGGGAATGTTTGTGGTTAATTAACAGGTTATAGTCTTGGGTGTCATAGGTCAGGGTTGTGATCTTCAACTGCTTAGCAAGTGCTTGCATGTATGGCATTGAATACCCGCACTAGGGCCATACTTGGCCAGAGCAGCCAGAGGACTTGGCCTACACTCTCTACGCTAGCCAGACGGGATGGAGAAGTCTCTCAGATGTTTATAAGCTTGTATTTCCTAAGTCGCCTTCTACGACATCCACGGGAAGACTTGGAGTGGTCCTATTCTACTCTGTCGGATACCACACGGCTACAGTAAGTATTCAATCAATACCTTAAGAGCCCGACATATGCCAGGCGGCGTGGCCATACAAATGCGGATGGTCTAAACGCGTTGGCTACTTTGGATATTTTCGTTTTTTAGGAATATTCAAGGGTTATTCGAAAAAGCAAAACATATGATGGCTGCCTTATCTGTAATGCAATAATAATCAAAAGTTTCAAGGTTACTTTCAATGTATTTGGTGAATAATGCTATATACCGAGTAAATTAGACGTGATTTGGAGGCAACTTTGCAATTTTTTTCTATCGAGAAAATTTAACGCAATCGTGTTTTTGAATCATATAGTTACCAGAGTTAGTCCTGAACTTTGCTGCATTTTTATTTCAACTTGAGTATTTAATTATTATTGATATAACAGTCAATCTTGCAAACAGTGTGAGGTAGTATGGACCCTTAATTCCATAGATTTAAAGAAAAAACATTTTTTTTTTTATTTGGTAAGGGAATTAATTAAGATAACCTTCCCCAGCTTAAAAATGCTTCCGATAGGCAGCAGCGTCGTAGACATAAAAGCCAAAGAAACTGCGCTTACCAACCTGCCTGCCAAGCGTGGTGAGTATAGCAATATCTTCCCATGAAACCAAGAACACTTGGCAGAGGCCTTCGTCCAGCAGTGGGCTTCTATCGGCTGAAATTATGATGATTGAATTTACACGTTTTTTACAAGAAGAATATGACTCTTTAAGGGTAAATGATTCTCTGAATACAGAAGTTCATCCAACCGCTTTAATGTTCTTTGTCCTTGAGCGTTTTCCCGATTGCTTTCCTCATAATGCTTTTTAGGGGTCCGCTATTCCTGACAGAATGTTATACATTTTTGACTGACGCAAACCTCCTTGAGTTCCAGAACCGCAAACAAATATCTGTGAAAATGAAGTACTTTCGAAGATTTTTCCGTGACTAGCGTGTTAACACCGCGGCAGTGGCTGTCAATGAAACAAAAAAACTCATCCCGCGCAGACCGCAGAAACCGGTCAAGGGAATGGGCGAAAATCTAAAGAATTATGACAATAGGCGATGCGGCTAGCAACCCATCACTAATTTGATTCCGTTTTCCACCTTTACGTCCACCAACACGCTAAACGTGGCATTTCGGTCTTATGACTTTAGGCTTAGTCTACCCCGTGAGGGATAAAGACGTGATAAAATATATGTATGTTTATGTATAGTGAAGATTGCATAACTTATGTCTATGTAAACTTTACTTTGTAAAGCTTACAAAGTTGACATGGAATTCAGCCAGGCGCTATCTTGTGAATTATTGTGGCTTTCTCTTACCGTGTGACGTCAAACGACTATTCTCGGGGATTTTGAGAGTCCGCTTTGTTTTTGTGGTTTTCCGGGTACGTTGATTCACTTATATAATGCTATCGTGAACGTATTAATGATTTTAGATATAACGAAGGGGAATCACTATTACCAACCTTCGAATACCTTAACCGTTTTTATAATAAAATACGCATACCCATTTTTATAATATAATCATATTAAGGAAATGCCGATGGATAGGATATGTACTGCGAAGGCCTGATAACCACCTGCCCAAACAAGGTCTTCTATGGAATGTTCAGGGTAAGAGAAGACCGGGTTGCCCTCGTAAAACTTGGGGGCGTTCAATCGGGAAGGAGGTCGCTACAATTGCGCTCAACTGGAGCAAGCTAAGAGTCACAGTCCAGGACCGTAAGAAGTGGAGAATTTTTCTGCGAGCCCTATGTCCCTGACAACGGACCACAGGACCACATCATCATCGTCATCATAATATAACAGAGTTACGAAAATTCGGTAATGTTAGACATAAGTGGATCCTCCTATATCCATACTAATATTATTAATGCGAATGAAAGTCTATCTGTCGGTCTTGTGTCGACTTGAGTAAGAACCGTCTTTTTTTTTTATTGGTTGAAACTAGGCTGGCCAGGTTTTTTTTCAGCAACATATTCGCGATATAATTTTTAGTTGCGTAAACATACTAAATTTAAGTTTTAATACTTTTCATTCTTTATTTAAACAGTTCAGTGGAGGTCAGATCTACTTTATAAATGTAAACTTTAAGTACAGGACTTCAGCGGTTTTTGAACCTCTAACATCTTAGAATCAGAATCTTTAATAGAATACAGAATTGCAAGTTGAACCGCACACGACCTAGGTCGTACATAAATATATAGGGATACTAGCTGCCCCGGCGAACTTCGTTTCGCCATAAGTTAAAAACTATCCTATCTCTCAAGTTGGATCGAACTGCACATGGTGTGCGTATTTTATTATAATCGGTTAAGTGGTTTAGGAGTCCATTGAGGACAAACATTGTGACACGAGATTTATAGATGGACGGACATCAGAGGCTTAGAAATAGGATGTTGTTTTTGTACTCTTCTCGATGGATGTCAACCTCAAGCGGTATCACGGGCGAAAGCTAGTTTATAACATTACTCTTTTTAATTAATACAATGTCATAGCTCGTCTAGGCAGGGAGAGGGCACTGGCGACCCGTAAATACAGGTTTCTGCAAAACTTATCTATCTATGAATGCAATTCACATTATATGGTACGATTAGTCTAAAGACATTATTGTGCATACATTGTAAGTTTCTTATAATTAATACTTGAAGATTACCGCTTGGATGCCGTATGGTGGGGGAATCACAGTTTTTCGGCTAACTGATTATTTAAAATAGATATGCAGCATTTATGATTTCAAGTTAATCCGAGCGGATATTGAAGGGAATTCCTATGAATATAATCTCCTTTCGCCAATAGTTCACGACTACGATAATAGGAAGAGATTTAAATTATTTGACGATTAAATATGTTTAAGATAAGCAAGTTTCCTGTTGAGTCAGTTTTTTTTATGAATATTACGAGAAGTCTGTTAGATGTTGTGTAGTCGGGGAAGTACGAATTAGCGGATAATCAATTAACTAAGATAAGCAACTTTCAATTACAAATAAGCAGAACCGAGCAATTCGACTTTTTCCATGCTGGTCTAGGAGAAAAAAAAGTTGAATGTTTAGCGGCTTCTCTTTCCGCGCAGACCGTAGAAGCCGACCGAGGGAATGGGCAAAAATCTAAGGAATCATGTTTACTTTTTCCAAAGGAAATTCTCACTCCCGGAACTGTAGTACCAATACTTATATACGCCCGGAAACGGGTACTCCGGCTTGCACAAGCCACGCCCACTTCGGACTTTTAATGAATAAATATTATATAAACTTATTATTTGAAAATTAAGAACCTAAAATATTTACGCACCTACCGGATAGATCAATGAACAGTACAAATTAATTTTATTGGAAAATAAATTATTTTTTCGCTGCCCATGTATTTTCTCAAAAAATGGGAATTTCCGGTTACATCCCACTTTATCATCGCAGTTTCGTAAAATTCCGCGTGATATCTACATGCCTTTCCGCATCGAATGTCACCTTAATCATAATTATCGGAGAATACGACAAAATTTTTGACCTAAAAACCACTTGTCGTCTAGACTACAATAGACATTTTAGCGGTTACTAGCACTCAGTAGCTATTTAAATAAACACATAAGCGTATCCTCCACTGACCTTGCAGACGTGATCCACCCAGTCCCACTTTAGATTGCCTGACTTTGTACTAACATGTACCACGTTTGTGACTCCATCACACAGGGTGGTATTTCTGTTTTTTTTTAAATGGCTATGTAGCTAGCTCCAAGTGAGCTTTCGCTTCTTCACCGGGCATTTGTGGCGAGGGCAGAGTGCCCTCAGTCATCATAGACGACATCATTATAGGGCCCCAGGAGGGACGGAACTCGGCTTTGGCCTCGGCAGAGACAGCAAACTCTCATATTGCCCGATGGGCCGCGATTCACGTAATCGCGGCCCATCGGGCAATGCATAGCATGCATAGCCTGAAAGGCCTGTGGAATAATGGCAAAAGCCTTTGGAGATCAGCAACTCTCATCTTTTGCCTTATGGACCGAAATGGATTCTGGCTCAATCTGTTCGTTTAATAGCTCATGTAAGACTCTTAAATTCAAGTCTTTTTGATTTTACAACAATTAGTGGTGGGTATGATATGGATAAGGAAAATAAACGGGTTGCTAGCCACTTCGTCTATTAACGCATCTCCACAGAAGATTTGCGTGGGCGAGCATTCCTTTTTTCCTCCATGACCTGAGTGGAAGCGATTCTTACAAGAAAAACTACAACAAAGTGGACTTAAATATTTATTTTTTTCTATTTTTTAGTATTTGTTGTTATAGCGGCAATAGAAATACATCATCTGTGAAAATTTCAACTTAGTTACTAATTAGCCGAGTGATATTAATAGGGTCCCGTTTTAACTCTTTGGGTACGGAACCCTAAAAACTAAAGAGTACTTGCCGTAGACCTTTTATATGTCTAAGAATCATGAATTTGGCATAAAGAATGTCTTATAGCAAAAATATAGGAAAAACCCGAAATTTGAACTAAAAAACACTTTCTGTACGGAACACACGATGCGATTTTTTATTGTTATATATAGAGAAGATGTTTGTGTGTGAGTTTTTTATTCCATCATAAATTGTAAATACCTCAACGGCTTTTTTTATTTATTTAAACTTTATTGCACAAGTCAAACCTTTAGACCAATCCGAGATATATATTAGGTGGTGCCATGATGTGAAATAATGAGAAATTAATAGAATAATATACATAAATGCATACACATATAAATGTACATATATAATATTTATATATATATAAGTTAATATAGAATACCAGTAAAAGGGATTATTTTTAAAACTGGGTAATTATAGGTAAAAGATTTTTCAAGGTAAAGTTTGTGGACTGCCTCCTTAAACGCGAATCTGTTGGGGCTCTTCTAATCGATTCGGGAAGAGCGTTCCACAGCAGCTAGAGGCTTTGGACGTATGGGATATAGTTAGAAATCTAATACGAGTGACATAGGCTATAATTTTTTGTCAGGGTAGTCGTGTTTTTATTTTTCTTTGGAAACACATTTTTTTTTTTCTAAAACTTAATATTTTTAGTTTTTACTAAAAAAACCGACTTCAACCAAACTATTGAACAGATTTTGATGAATTTAAATAGTAACAGTTGACCTTCCAAATAAATAAATCATTTTTCAAATCGTTTCTTAAATGATGGATTTGTGAGGTAACAAAAAAAGGAAAGATTTGCATGAATTAAGTTACAGCCGTGTGGTACCCGGTAGAGTAGAATAGGACCATTCCAAGTCTTCCCGTGGATGTCGTAGAAGACGATTCAGGAAATACAAGCTAAGCAAAGCTTATAAACATCTGAGAGACCACTCCAACCCGTCTGGCCAGCGCAGGGTGGAAACTATAGGCCAAGTCCTCTAGGTGCTCTGGCCAAGTATGCCTTTAGTAGTACAGAGAGGGTCGTGCTCCTGTAGTGGAGACTAAAAAGACCTGATGATAATGATGGATGAACTTAAAAACTCCTCCTTTTTTAAAGTTGGTTGAAAAGTAGTGATTTTCGGCGTTTAATATTGACTCTGCTAAGTAATCATTTGAGAAAGTGAATGAGTGCGTTGATGTCTTTTGGTTTGTGGTTTTTCGCAGTATTTTTTAAATAAAACTTCATTATAAGCTTTAAATGAGTCTAGCCTAGTTCATCATTCAGTTCAGATTCATTTACTTGACTTCCCAAAAGGAGTGGTATGTTTTCAATGAGTTTATGTATGTATATAAGTACGTATTCAGCTCGTAAAATCCTCGAGTGATTCAGCCCGCCAATATAAACCCTTTTCCTATGAGTCCAACAGCTGAGCGTCTTTCGCAGCTGCATCTTCTGATCTGTGTATGGGGGTGTGTGTGTGTATTTATCATATAGGTAGCTATCGCCCTCGGCTCCGCCTGCGTTAATGTCGATCCCTTGGAAACAGTAGAATTTCCCGGAATGAAGGTACCCTATGTCCTTCCCCGGGCCTCAAACTATCTCTATACCAAATTTAAACTAATAAAATAAAAAGTGGCAGATAGACAGACAGAGATATTTTTGCATTTATAATATTAGTAAACGGACCCATAGACGAAAGCTGGAATTCCTAATAAACGAAAACTCACATGTCAGAAGGCGTGACTGTTAGTTGGAAATTATTGTATGTCATATGAATTATCAAATCCATCAGATTTAATGTTTTAAGGTTACGGCTATTAGTTAAAATCATTGGAAGCTGGTTATAGTCTTTTTTATCTCGTTTGTTTTCTTCTTTTAATAGGTGTGGTCATTCATGATTAATGGCATAATACATTTTAAATTAAACTGTTTACTGTCACGGACCACTGGTAAAGTGTGACAGTAAACAGTTTAATTAAAAAGAAATAGATTTATTAGAATTCTACTTTATCCCTGACTAGATTTCGCCCGGGGCTCCGCCCGCGTTAATGTCGATCCCTCGGGAATAGTATTTTTTCCCGGGATAAAAGGTAGCCTATGTCCTTCTCCGCACTCCAGAGAACTTGTATGCAAAATTTCATGATGATCAGCTCAGTAGTTACGGCGTGAAAGCGTAACAAACAAACAAATAAACAAACAAACTCACTTTCGCATTTATAATATTAGTTTAGGATTAAGATGAACATAGGCTATTTAAATATATTTATTTACACATAGGCTATTTAATTATTATTTAAATATATTATATTAAATATCTACCGGGCGAAGGGGCAGGCGGCTAGTCCTTACTAATATTATAAATGCGAAAGTGAGTTTGTTTGTTATGCTTTCAAGCCGTTACTACTGAACCGATCATCATGAAATTTTGCATACAAGTTCTCTGGAGTACGGAGAAGGACATAGGGTACCTTTCATCCCGAAATAAGGTACTGTTCCCGAGATCAACATTAATGCGAGCGGAGCCGTGGCCGTAATCTAGTATATTATAAATACGTAAATAGCTCTGTCTGTCTGTAAACTCTTCATGCTTTAAGTACTGAGGCGAGTTAGATGAAATTTGATATGTTGTTAGTTTGAGGCCTAAGGAAGGATATAGAAAACCTTTCATCCCGGACAAAGTACTGTTACCGAAGGATAGATATTCACACAAGCGGATTTCCAGGCAAAAGCTAGTATTCATATAAATAAAATAAATAAATATATGGACAAAACACACAGATTGAGCTAGCCCCAAAGTAAGTTCGAGACTTGTGTTATATGGATATGTGTTATGTGGATACTAACTACTGCTTTATTTTATAACTAGTGATGTGCCGTGTTCGAAATTTTCGAGAACGGTGAAAACGGATTGGAAAACATTCACGCAACTGCGCCACGGACCTCGCCAAATTATTGAGAAGCTTGATATTTTATGGATGTTCAAGTATCTCTTTTGATAATTAGTCAGGGACTGGGAAACAGCAGTAGGGCAATTTTGATCTAATTGATAACATTATCAATCAGATATATTAGTGGAGTGTGGGTTTTACGTGAACAATATTAGTTGTTCACGTAAAACCCACATTCCACTGCACGAGGAGTTTTGTATGTGTGTTTTAGATATAATCAAAGGAGTATGTGTATGAGTCATTATTGCATATCTACGAATTAGTAATTCGTACTAACAACCTCCGTGGTCCAGTGGTTAAGGCGTTTGCCTGTTGACCCGGGGGACGTGGGTTCGATTCCCACCGGAAGCATACTTTGTTTAGTTGTTTCCAGTTTGGTTAGGACATTGCAGGCTTGAATCACCTGATTGTGTCTGATAATTAAGATGATTCCGTGCTTCGGAAGGCACGTTAAGCTGGTGGTCCCGGCTGCCATCTGGTAGTCGTTAAAGGAACCACGTTAGAGGCCGAGAGGCGGTTCTGAAGAACTCTGACACCAGGGTGTGCATGGTCGATTGACCGTGACACCTATTCAAAATGATGAGTAATTCGTAGTTGCATATTATATTGAAACAGATGCCAGAAATAGGTAACACCTGATAAGGCTTTATTTTTATGATAGAACAGGAAGTACGACGTTTTGCACTCTATCCAGCCTGGTGACATCCAGGTTGCTACGCTCCATCGCTCTCTGGCAAATCTTGAGCTTGGACTTCGGTCAGTGACCAACTTTGACCGCCGTGAGTTAGAACGGGCAAGATACACATGTAGATGAGTTTACGCTTTTGAGACAATGGAAGGTTTCCTTTAAAAAGCTCTTTCATGGACCAGTAGCTCCTCCAGGCGTTATTTATATGGCTAATCTATACATATCATTGTTATTTTATTTATTTCTTATAAAAGTGTCTATGCAAAATTTTGGCTCAATCGGATATTGAGAAAAAGTTGGTCTTTGCAAGATTTTTACACCGAGACAGAAGAACTTTTAAAAGAAGCTTGTCAAAAAGTTTACCCGGGCTATTTTATTTGTAAATATATATTAATTTTTATTTATTTTTAGTTGTAGCATTAGTTTCATTATTTTATATATTTAAATTGTATATATATTTTATAGTCATCATAATAAATAAAAGTATATATTAGTCAAAAAGATATTTTTTTCAAAATTCAGAGCTTACTTAAAACTCTTAGTGAAACATCCGAACCAAGGCAGTCGGGTTTTTCTATTCAGAGTTGGTTTAGTTTTTCAATTTCCTCCGTTCATTAAAACTGCCATATATGGTGTTAATTAGGATTTGCTCGAATTATCCACTCGACTGAGCGGTCCGGCCGATATACCGAAATTATTTTATTTTTTGTTCAGAATATTTTATTTTGTAATGATATGGATTACAAATTAAAATATTCTGGTGTAGGGAGGTGCCGAGAAAACCGGGTTAGGTGGAGTTTTTCCGGCAACAACACACGTGATTGCGGCGATATTCAATATATGAGCAACCTTTTGACGTGCTCTAAATGCTCCACTTAATGCACACAAAAGGATCTAGAGGAGGCAAATGACAGGGCAGTGGCCGTGGTCACATACTGGGCAAAATTACTATAATTAGTAAAAAGACATTACGACTCGAAAAGAAGAACAAGAATGATATGGATTGAAATCTGAAATAAACGTATTATTATTTTACTCTATGAGTTATTTGAATGAAACAATAGCAATAGGTTAATATATAGCTTAGAGTAAGGTTACAATTTGCAACAAGCTCTTGGTCTGGTCATACATCAGGTTTTGTAAAAATTATTATGTATATTGTATATATGATAGTATTGGAATTAAATGTATAGAGGGTTGAATTTTATTTTGCTTGGGCTGATCATAATCTTTAAGTGTTATTACCCCCATTTTATTACACGTAGTATGCTCATATATATTATTAGCTTTCGCCCGCGGTTCCGCCCGCGTCAATGTCGATCCTTCAGGATAAGTACTTTTTCCCGGGATAAAAGGTAGTCTATGTCCTTCTCTGTACTCCAGAAAACATGTATGCAAAATTTCATGATGAAAGGTTGAGTAATTCATTCATTCATTTCGAGTAGGTGTCACGGTCAATCGACCATGCACACCTTGGTGTCAGAGTTCTTCGGAACCGCCTCTCGGCCTCTGACGTGGTTCCTTTAACGACTACCAGATGGTGGCCGGGACCACCGGCTTAACGTGCCTTCCGAAGCACGGAATCATCTTTATTATCAGACAATCAGGTGATTCAAGCCTGCAATGTCCTAACCAAACTGGAAACAACTAAACAAAGTATGCTTCCGGTGGGAATCGAACCCACGACCCCCGGGTCAACAGGCAAACGCCTTAACCACTGGACCACGGAGGCTGTTAAGTAATTACAGGCGTGAAAGCGTAACAAAGAAACAAACCCACTTTCGCATTTATACATGGTAAAATTTTGATCGTTCTGAACCCTGAAAGGGGCGATTCAGCCCGTCGATATGAACAACTTTTACTATAGGACCAATGCTGGAAACTCAAAAAAAAAAGGTCTATTCCATACAAAAATTTTGGCCGAAAGGTATATTTGTACGGGAACGTCAAAAAAAAAGTTGAGTTTCCAGTATTGTGTTATAATTTATTAGTAAGGATAAACATTGCATTTTAGAAATTAACAACTTTGATGTTTCTTGGAGTATGAGTGGATTCTCGACGTTTAAAAATAGCGTAGAATTAACAAAAATATTATATGTTTGGCACACTAAATTTGTTGCCTGGTATTGTAAAGAGATCATGCAACCACAAGGTTTATTTTTATGGCCATACACGTAGACCACAATGAAATATAACAGAATTTACGACCAAGTAACTAATGGCAGAGTTATTTCTTTATGGTGGACTTGGAATGTCAGAGACGAACTCGAACATTGAAGCAAAAAATAAATAAATAAGTATATAGGGACATATCACACAAATTGAGTCAATTTGTCTCGTAGGATACTAACTCAGAGTAACTCAGTGATACTATATTTTATAATAGACTAGCTTTCGCCCGCAGCTCCGCCCGCGTCAATGTCGATCACTCGGGAATAGTACTTTTTCCCGGGATAAAAGGTAGCCTTTGTCCTTCTCCGTATTCCAGAGAACTTGTATGCAAAATTTCATGATGATTGGTTCAGTAGTTACGGCGTGAAAGCGTAACAAACAAACAAACAAACAAATAAACAAACAAACAAACTCACTTTCGCATTTATAATATTAGTAAGGATAAGGATACTTATAAAGATAAACATGTAAGACCCAGGTCAATCTTAAAAGATCGTTTTCCATTATGACCTGACCAGGGATCGAACCCCTCGTGTCGCAGGCTGGCGTGTTAACCACTGCGCCACGGAGCTCGCCAAAAATAAATTTGGTAAATTTCATCTGAATATGAACTACTGTAGCTATTTGACGAAGCATGTTGTGGATAGTTTTGTTGAAGGTAAAATAAAACCATAGTTTTTACCTTTACATTCAAATCAAAAATAAAATTCATAAGATACTTTACATATAATTATCACTTTCACAGCCAACTAGTATTTTCATAAAAAATCTGGCAGCAGACGTGTTTAGTGAACGTTAACATTTATTTTACAACTATATATTACTAGCTGTTGCCCGCGGCTCCGCCCGCGTTAGTAGAATTTCTCGGAATTAAACTTTACGTGGGAAGGTTGCGTACTCGTAGGTCGTGCGAAAGCGAAGTGGGTTGATGATATTAGAAAAATCGCGGGTCGAAACTGGATTCTTAAAGCACAAAACCCGTTTAGACTTGGGCTAATAAAATATCTAATTTCAGATGTTATCGTTACCCAAAGATCTAATGCTATGATAAAGATCATTTTATAAAGTTGGTTGTAAAGTATCATGAACAGTTTTCGATTCCTCTCTGTTACTTTAACTGGTGCACTTTTAACATGTTCACTTTTGACCTGAGCCTTGGACTCACGTGCAGGTTTTGTTACAAAGTTGTGTTGCAGAAAGTATAAAATGTAGCTATCCCAGTATATAAACCACATTTTACTCAGTTAAGTCAGCTACAACGAATACAGAGCCCGCATGCTTCATCTTTTCAGATGAAACAAAGTCCATTACTGGAAATATTCATCACGCCAGGCAGGCGGGTTGGCGAACGCAGTTTCGATGGCTTCTTGTGCTTCAGACGCTGATGTATGGACATCAGCGTTAGCGAAAGCATTCTTAAGCGGGGAAAGAAATATAAAAGGTCGAGAAAAATAGGCGAGTAGGCTGGGCGCCTACTCGCCTAAACGTATGCCTATACTGTTGAAAACAACTAACACCAGGTTAACTCTGACACCAGGGTGTGCATGGTCGATTGACCGTCACCTACCTACTCCAAATGATGATGACTGTTGAAAAGAGTTTGTTTCGGCGTTTCTTCTCTGCAGTGGTATGTTCAGAATTAAGATACGCTAGTCGTCTGTAACTTTTAAATATTTTTTAAGAAATAAATATTACATAATTAGATCTTTCAAAATGTGAATTGAAGTAAAAAGTGCCTGTGAAGGCCTATTTTTGGAAACAAACGCTTTGACTTTGCGTATAGGCGGAAAACGGAATCAAAATAGCCGCATCTCCTATTGAAGTAATTTATTCGTACTCTTGACAGGCTTTACGATCAGTGTGGGAAGCTGGTATATTCTTGGTTTTTCATTTCTTCAGCAGAGAACGTTAGAAGGTGAGTAATCCTTTTCAGTTTCACTAGTTGCGTATAGAACGTATTTTCCCTAGTTACCTGCTGTCTACGTGCCGGACCGCAGAGCTCAGCCATGACATGGATTTCGAAAACAGCTAGGCTAGAAACGTCTACGTAACATACAAGCCAATCTACAGGATTATTCAACTGAATCTCCTTGAGAGTTCCAATACAGAGAGAATTCCAATCCAAGAGATCCAATACAGCCTTTAATTATTAAGAAAATTAATGATCTTCCATTCTGGTCGGAGAGAAAAGACAAAGCGCAGAATGTACCAGCTGTTTTTCTTCCCGCGCAGGTCGTAAGTGCCGATCGAGGGAATTTTATATATAATTTTTATTGTTTTTAGACAAGTTTAAAAAATCTAGTTAATGTGTAAGACAACAATAGGTATATATTTCTCATTAGGATCACGGAAATGAAACACCTGATCTATACAGAAATCGATTGTAAATAATAATAATCGAATACAAATTCTTATTAAAGAGTTTTAAACTATACTAAATTAAATACATATAATGATTTTACTAATACATAAAAATAATTTAATAATTTATATAAACTTAAATATTACAAAATAAATGTATTAAAACTAGAATTAAGAAAAAAGCCCATTCCTTAGCGTCTCCGGTGCAAAGGTGCCTAAAATACTAGCCGCGTTACCGCGCTGGATTGCTAAGGCCATCCTTTGCACCAGAAACGAGCCAGAGCGGGTGTCACCAGATTTCTCTGCTATGCGTTGCCCTATCTCCCTATAAGGCACTTGGCATACGATCCCCAGCTGCCCAACGTCTCCACGGCAATGGGCACAAAACAATATTGTGGCTCCATTGCAGCGTACTTCAGCCGCTTCTTCCCCGCCGCATCCTCGGCAGCCGCCCCCGCTGAACAGGCAGTCCGACTCAAGTGGCTAGGTGTAATAATAATAATAATTGTCAGTTCCCATTTTAATTTTTAAGTTTATGTAGATTATCATCTAAAAACCACGATATTACAATAAATTGTAATAACCGAGTAAAGCTTTGATTGTGGAACGGACTCCCACCCGAGGTTTTCCCTGAGTGCTATAACTTAGGGTCCTTCAAAAGGCGTGTTTACAGGTATCTTTAGAGTCGGCAACGCATCAGCACCTCCTCTGGTGTTGCAGATATCCATGGGCGACGGTGACCACTTCCTCGTCTGCTCGTTTGCCGTCAAATATACATAAAAAAAGGCTCGGTCGCCCAGGTATTGTTGACATAAATAAATATAAATAAATAATATAAATGTATACGGACAAATCACACTGATTGAGCTAGCCCCAAGGTAAGTTCGAGACTTGTGTTATGGGATACTAACTCAACGATACTTTATTTTATAACAAATACATATATAGATAAACATCCAAAACCCAGGCCAATCTGAAAAAGATCATTTTCTATCTTGACCTGGCCGGGGATCGAACCAGGGCACTCCGCATCGCAGGCTGGCGTGTTAACCACTGCGCTACGAAGCTGTCCCTCCATCAGTATAAATGACTAGAGGCGCCAGTCATCAACCAATTGCACTTGACTCCACTATCTGCAAGGGTTACCTTCAGTGAATCACGTAGCCGAATGTTTGCCAAGTTCCCGACTGTACATCTATGGTTACCTAGTTATCTGCACTGATAACAATAATTAATGGGTCTTTAAGCAGTTTGTTTAATGGTTTAAGGCGATACCACTGTTAATAAGGTCGTTCTGAACCTTATTTTTCTCGCAAAAAACTTAAATTAGATGTAATAAGATGAAAACACGTTTTGATAAAATTTTCTCGATAGAAATATTTTTTGAAAAATGGTCTTCGTTCGCAGAGTTTTTGTTATTGTAGCTCAAATGCGACGAATGAAATAATGATTTTTAGACTAAAAGATAGGTTATTAGTAATTCATCAAAATGTAAATATGAAAATACAATTAACCGGTCTGATTTTATATAAAATAGAAATAACGAATTTGGCGCTTACGTTTTTTTCTTTGAGCGACTCGAGACTATACCTATCTCATCATTCACGGGCTAAATCGTCAAGCGCTATCCCTTGCGCGCACTTGATCAGTCTGCGTACGCCTTTGCCGAGCGATGGTACCAAACCTTTGAGGCCTCGTCTTAAACGCTTACTTTAGAAGCGACTTTGAATTGACAAAAACTGATGAAAATGAAAGGTATTTTATGTAGAATACAAAAGTCTTTATTATGTATCCTAACTAATGTCATAACATAAATGCGAAATTGAGTTTGTTTGTTACGCTTTCACGCCGTAACTACTGAACCGATAATCATGAAATTTGGCATACAAGTTCTCTGGAGTACCGAGAAGGACATAGGCTACTTTTATTCCGGGAAAAAGTACTATTCCCGGGGGATCGACATTGACGCGGGCGGAGCCGCGGGCGAAAGCTAATAAATATTATAAAGAAGATAGATTTAGGTATGTGGTTAATGGGTAAACTCAAAGCTACTAGACCGTTGATTATCAGCAACATAGGCTATATTTTATTTTAAAAATACATATGCGTACCTAAATCGAATTGATGCAATGCATCGGAATTGGAGCACGCGTACGTTGCGGACGGTAATGATATTTTTTATTGATGAGTTTAGGTACAAATTTGACTAGCTCCGTTGCGCAGCGGTCAACACGCCAGCCTGCGACACGGAGTGACCGGGTTCGATCCCCGGCCAGGTCAAGATGAAAAATGATCTTTTTCAGATTGGCCTGGGTCTTGGATGTGTATCTATATATGTATTTGTTATAAAATATAGTATCGTTGAGTTAGTATCCCATAACACAAGTCTCGAACTTTTTTTGGGGCTAGCTCAATCTGTGTGATTTGTCCGTAAATATTTATTATTATTTATTTATTTACAAGTAATACTTGCGAGTTTAAGAAAGTCTGAAAAATTGAAGGCTTATTTAATTTATGAAATTATACTTCTTAACTTTCTTTCTTGAAATTCTGTATTCCGGGATTCTGATTTCGAGATTTCAATATGGCTCAGAGGTTCAAAATCACGCTTCATAGGGACAAATCAGTAAATATAGTGAATTTGTGTCGGAGAATACTTTACTATCCTAATCCTAACTAATATTATAAATGCGAAAGTGAGTTTGTTTGTTACGCTTTCACTCCGTAACTACTGAACCGATCATCATGAAATTTTGCATACTAGTTCTCTGGAGTACCGAGAAGGACATAGGCTACTTTTATTCCGGGAAAAAGTACTATTCCCGAGGGATCGAAATTGATGAGGGCGGAGCTGCGGGCGAAAGCTAGTATTTTATAATATAAACATATATAGATAAACATGCACAAGTTCTAAATGTGCTCGTAAAATATAAAGTATTTTGATAAAGAAAGGTTATTTGACGTTTTTTGTCTTCACCAGACTAAAATCAAAAATGTCTTGGCATTTACATAACGTAATAGGTGCCAAAATTCAACGAAATCGCACATGACCCCTTCATCTGCGAGGATTACCTTCAGTGAATCACGTAGGCAGCCGTATGTATGCCAAGTTTCCGTCTGGCCGTCTATGGTTGCCTAGTTATCGGCTGATAAGACTAATTGGTGGGTCTTTAGGCTGGTCATTTGGTCAACGATAAAACTTGACGTTAACTTAAGTAGCAATGTAGGAATATTTAAGTATAACTGCCCATGCTGGTCTGAGAAAAAAGTAGAATGTACCAGCTGCTTTTCTTCCCGCGCAGATCGTAAAAGCCGGTCGAGGGAACGGGAAAAATTCCGACGAATCTTGTTAATAGGCGAGGCGGCTATACTATGTATTATGCATAATTTTTCATAAAAATATAAGTTTTTTAGTCGTCTCTTTGATTGAGAATCCAAATATTCGTTTTTAGGGTTTCCTGATAAATCATAATTCTTCATAATAACAGCCGTAAAAAGTGCATTTCTGAACAAATGCCTCTCCCAATGATACTTCGTTAATCATCATCAGGTCTTTTTAGTTTCCACCGCAGGAGCGTGACCCTCTCTGTATTACCGGAGCCATACTTGCCAGACAAGACAGAGGATTTGGCCTACACTCTCCTCGCTGGCCAGACGGGTTGGAGAGGTCTCATTGATGTTTATGAGCTTTGTTTAGCTTGTATTTCCTAAGTCGTCTCTTACGGCATCCATGGGAAGAGACTTGGAGTGGTCCTATTCTACTCTGCCGGAAACCACACGGCCAGCTAATATATGGAAGGACATTGCTATAATCACCACCCTTGACAGGTGTTCTTTTGGCTTCTTGTGCTTCCGACGCTGCAGCCTGTTCCTGAAGGAATCTGTTCGATTTGGCAAGGGAATAAAGGTATGGAGACACCAATCACTCGGATAAATGGGGCAAAGCAAGTAGCAGCTCGGGATGCCGAGCACGCGTACCCGATGCCAAACCTGCAAGTCCTGCCACTACCGGACAAACAGTTGTGGAAGACACTTCTGACCATTTCCTGTCCACTGATAAATCATCATCATCATCATTTCGAGTAGGTGTCACGGTCAATCGACCATGCACACCCTGGTTTCAGAGTTCTTCGGAACCGCCTCTCAGCCTCTGACGTGGTTCCTTTAACGACTACCAGATGGCAGCCGGGACCACCGGCTTAAAATGACATGTACACTTAAAAACATTACACTTTTTTCGTGCAGTAGTGTAATAAACTTACTTTATAATTACATATTTGTAATACTAGCAGTGCCCGCGACTCCGTTCGCGTTCATTACTAATTAATTATGTTATGTTTGTATGGGGGCCATATCTTATTATAACTGGAGAAAAAAAATATCTAGCCTATCCTATACGTCTAAATGTTTATTTACCATGATTCATACATACATGATGTAACATACATACAGAAATCAAAAAATCCTCAATTTAGTTTCAGTATCATATATGGATAACTAGCTTTCGCCCGCGGCTCCGCCCGCGTCAATGTCGATCCCTGGGGAATAGTACTTTTTCCCGGGATAAAAGGTAGCCTATGTCCTTCTCCGTACTTCAGAGAACTTGTATTCAAAATTTCATGATGATCGGTTCAGTAGTTACGGCGTGAAAGCGTAACAAACAAACAAATAAACAAACAAAAACTCACTTTCGCATTTATAATATTAGTAAGGAAAGGATAAGGATAAGGATATAGAGAGCCATACAGATTTATTATTAGTATTAATAAGAACTTAACACTTTGAACGCCGGATTCGCGGACACAATAGTTTTTCAATTGTTTGTCGGACACCAGTTGGCCGACGCGGTATCTAAGGTGTTAAGGAAAGCAGGAAAACCAAAAACAAACTTTGATGATATGATATCACATGAATGGCGGCGCGTGATCATATCACGTGATCACATGACTGAAGCCAAAACAAAAATTAATTGTAGACTTCTAAAATTACGAGTACCCACGCGACGGGTTGTTGGCAACACGGTATCTTTTGACAGTCCGCCAAAAAAGCTTTATTGAGATCAAAATTGATAGTTTTTATTTAATTTGCAAAGTATCATCATATCAGCCGCAAGAAGTCCACTGCTGGACATAGGCCTCCCCCAAGGATTTCCAATACGACCGGTTGGAAGCGGCCTGCATCCAGCATCTTCCTGAGACCTGAGTCAGGTCATCCGACCATCTGGTTAGTGGATGTCCGATGCTGCGCTTGCCGATACGTGTTCGCCATTCAAGAACCCTTCTGCCCTATCGGCCATCGGTTCTACACGCTATGTGCCCCGCCCACTGCCACTTCAAAGAGCTAATCAGCTGAGCTAGCTCTCTCCATAGCTCTTTGAGCTACTTTGAGTTTGAGCGACATTGCAAAGTATGTATGTACTTATGTTTGTTCGGGTGGAATCTTGGAATTCAATTTTGAATCAGATATCTTCCACCAATATAGCTGAAATTTTGTATACTCGTTTAGTTTGGATGACAATTCATAGTTGGCTGTATGACATCATTCCAAAGTCAACATGGCGGAACCTCCAAAATGGCGGACTGGCTATTTTTGATGCACTCTTAATTAAAATTCTAAACTAAAACTTAAATTAAAAATAAAATGAGTCTATAAAACACATCAAATTAAATAAAATATGGATGTCAAATCGCTGCGGTCTGCTGGCAGGGTGCCCAAAAGGCTGGCGGAATTTCAAAGTCTTTTTACTTTTAATTTATTCATCTTAATATAATAAATAGATAAAGATTCTCGATAATAATTAAAAGTTATTCCAATGAAGATTTTTTTATCAAATAGCTTTTGCTGTGAGATAATTCGTTTAGAGAACCAACTTCTGCCCAAGGAGGGTTGGTGGCAGGTCGTAAAAACGCCAAATCATTTAACAGTATAAGTATCATAATAACGGACCCCGGTTTTAACGCTCTACAGCTGAAGATGTAACCGCAGTCGAAAATACCCGATGCGCCCCAGTCCATTTTAAAAGTATACAAATATTTAAAAAAAAATATTACCTTCTAATGTGTAGTAACTTTTATTATGAGTGAGGCCATTACTATAAACACAATACTATTAAACGAGCAATTATATTTTATAGAAATACTAGCTTTCGCCCGCGGCTCCGCCCGCGTCAATGTCGATCCCTCGGATATAGTACTTTTTTCCGGGATGAAAGGTAGCCTATGTCCTTCTCCGTACTCCAAAGAACTTGTATGCAAAATTTCATGATGATCGGTTCAGTAGTTACGGCGTGAAAGCGTAACAAACTAACAAACAAACAAACAAACTCACTTTCGCATTTATAATATTAGTAAGGATACAATCACGAACAAGAATAAAAAAGTAATGGATTTATTTTTGTCGCGATAGTGATGTGCCGGAAAGAAATTCTCTGTTCTCATGAATTCCTTCTCACGGAAATTTGCGAGAAATTTCCATTACTTCTCAACAATTTCTCAATAATTTTCTGGAAAAATTTCCGATCTGTTTTCACCGTCCTCGAAAATTTTGAGCACGGTACAACACTAGTCGCGAAGGGTTCACGATAGTGAACCGAAAGATTACCTGTTAGTGTTTATATCGCATTATTAGAGTGATTCAAGAGGAAGGGGTGTATGTTAATCTATTGTCCCATATTAGTATCTACATTGCACCTATGCAAAAACGGGACGGTCGCTAGTTTGTTATAAAAAATATAGTATAGTTGAGTTAGTATCCCATATCACAAGTCTCGTACTTACTTTGGGGCTAGCACTATCTGTGTGATTTGTCCGTATATATATTTATTTACTAGGAACTCCTAAGAAATTTCAACATTTCTATAAAATAAATAAAAATGCATTTATTTTTATCAAGAATGTTAAATAAAGAAGAATATTTATTTAGGGTCCTTGTTTTTTTTAAGCTTCTTTAACGGCGTTGTGCACTTTTTGGGATGGGTATAAATGTTAAACTTGGGTCAGTACACGTGACCTGATTTAAAATTTGTAAGGCGGACACGTGATCTGAGATGGCAGCAAAGGCAAAAGTTTTCACTTCTGCCGGCACTCCCGATGTGCAACCCGTTGTTTATTTTTCTCTATCCTTACTAATATTATAAATGCGAAAGTGAGTTTGTTTGTTTGTTTGTTTGTTTTTTACGTTTTCACGCCGTAACTACTGAACCGATCATCATGAAATTTTGCATACAAGTTCTCTGGAGTACCGAGAAGGACATAGACTACCTTTTATCCCAGGAAAAAGTACTGTTCCCGTGGGATCGACATTAACGCGGGCTGAGCCGCGGGCGAAAGCTAGTTATATCTAAACTTACTGGCTCAGGGATGCAGAATTTGATGTGAAACTCTATACAATAATTTATGTGTACGATAAATAAGTCACATTTCGAAAATCATACGGATTTCTAGCTTTAGAAAGTTTCCTAGTTGTAATGTAAATCAAAATTGTCCATATTTTAGAGATTGTAACAACAATGTTAACAGACATGTCGTAAATCGTGACTCGCTAAGGAATGTTGTATTGTTGGTATCTGATATCCAGACACAATATCACGTCTTTAGGCCTTCAGGGTAGACAGAACCATATAAAGAAACGTCAAATGCTAATTAGCGAAGCTTAAACATATATAGAGAGTAACTGCCTCCGTGGTCCAGTGTTTAAGGCGTTTGCCTGTAGACCCGGGGTCGTGGTTCGATTCCCACGGGAAGCATACTTTGTTTTTTAGGGACAAAGACGCCGAAAGAAACTATTTTCAACTGTATTGGTCGCCTACTTGCCTGAAGCCTGAAGGGCTTTGTATGACATTTTATATTTTTATCTTTTCTTCCATCAAAAGTATCCTTTGAGTAGAAGTCCGTTCTGTACATTAGTACCTTATATTAATTCTGTATTGGTATAATAAATAAAGGTATGCGAAGGTTTCTAATCTCAGTATGTATTGATATGTATACCGAGTGGCATTAATTGTATTGATTTGCAAGTTTATTGTCGGTTATAATTTGAAAGCTGTTTGCCAAGCTAAACATAAACCTTGCTAAAGCTTTATTTATGGCAAGTTTAAGGGGATACCTTGAACCCTGTGGTGCCGTGTTAGAGTACCAGAACCTGACACAATGGACCATAAATAGCGAGTTTGTGTTCAGTCCCGACTGATGTCTCTATCTGTCAGGACTGTTCATCACTATATCTTCCCTCCTTGTCTACGCTACGCCCTAATGATGTCCTACGTTACCTGCCACTTATCTGGTAATGACTGGTTTATTTTTTTTTTCAAGAGAACTTACCTTCTTCTGTCAGAGACATCAGTCGTATGCTTAAATAGTTAATATGTTCTTAATAGTTAATCAACGATCTAGTCATACATTTTGATTGAGCATTGATTAATTGTTAACAAGAGATTTACTATATAATCAACCTTTGAGTACTCTGCCGTAAGCTACGTAATCTTTGGTATAATTTTCACAAAGAAACGTTTGTTTATTTAGCGAAATGTTACCGACGTCATCTCCGTGTAAACTCCCCGTCCTCCATGTCATTAAAATTAATAAATATTTAAAGAAACAATACAGATTTTGACTAGTACACATAATAATAAAATTGTAATCAGGGACAGAGATACCTGACTAGGCCCTCTACCTATATCTTGATTTTTTTCTTAAACTTTATATAATATTAACATGAAAATGTATATACAGAAAGATTTTAGTGAATCCTTCCTAGTATAAATGTGAAAATTTACGTGTTTTCAAATCACTAGTACTATGCGCTGAATCAATTAAATACATCAAAAGTATTTGTATAATTTAGGTCGATCCTTGAACAAGATCGCCCTCTTGTTGGATTTTGAAACAGATACATATAAAATTTAAAAATGATATATATTTATATTTTATGATATCTAAAAACTTTGTAATTTTTACGTCTAAAACAAAAATCCTCACATGAAAATATTTATATTTATATCTTGGAGGTCGCCCCTTTCTATTTTTTTATGAAAATATTAAGACTTCATATTTTTTCCTAATCGCCTAATGGTTCTGCGCAGCCTAATGGCTTGCGCAGTAGCCACGTTTTTCGTTTGCGCGGCACCCGCTTAATATTATTTAAAGTTCAAGAGAAAATTCAAGATATTGTAGAGGGCCTGGGCAGGTATTTCTCCCTGTCTTTCTGTCCCCGACTGCACCTCATGTATACTGACAAATAGATATTTCTGATTCTGATTCAATACTTTGAAGAGCAAGAACAACTTAATTTTTTTACACATTTCACTTTGATTTTCTATGAGCTATCTATTTAGTTTTTATTTTTATAAAAAGCCTTATTCATGTGTCATCAATAATTTTCTTATTATTTTTTTTTTCTACTTTTATTTTAAATTTCAGATTGTACACTTATTTTGTTTTTTGAGATAAAATATTTTTCACTGATTTAAAAAAAAAAGGGGTGGTTTTCGATTCAGTATTATGCACCGATTAAAAAAAAATGTTTTTTTGTTGAAAAGGGTATGCTTTCAGATTAGCCTCATATAAATTTCATCATAATCGGTTCAGTAGTTTCATTGAAAAAATGTTTATGTATTAATGAAAGATTATGTTTAAAAATAATTTTATTATTAAAACAGAACAGTCTAATTGATTAAACAGAATGGTCTCCATAACAACGCGAACTGGATATAAAGTACATAGATAAAATAATATTTATTTTCTTCTCTGATAATAATATATATCAGTGGGTAGATATAGATAATCTTTACGTTTAAGTTTTATAATCATTTACAATATTTATAATACAAGTTCCATTATACTCATACAACGTGATTTTTAACCCCCTAGCTATATTGAAATCTAGGAATCAGAATCCCTAATGGGATATGATTTTTAATAATTAGGGAATAGAAGAAGACACCTTACCCTAACTACTGAATCGATAATCATGAAGTTTGTCATACAGGTTGCCAGGGGTAGTCCGAGGAAATTGTCTATTAGTGTCCGATTTGGTATCCACCTAAAAGGAAAGCATCTTTGCAATAAATACTTTTAAACTTTTGCGTTGCAAAATTATTAATTCCCGTGAATGCATTTAGCAAAGCATCTAACACATTTTAACAAATAACAACTGCTATTTGGACATATAATTGGAACCGACGGCTTAAGGGCCCGTACTACCTCACACTGCTTTGCATGATTGACTGTTATATCAATAATAATTAAATACTCAAGTTGAAATAAAAATGCAGCAAAGTTCAGGACTAACTCTGGTAACTATATGACTCAAAAACACGATTGCGTTAAATTTTCTCGATAGAAAAAAATTGCAAAGTTGCCTCCAAATCACGTCTAATTTACTAGGTATATAGCATTATTCACCAAATACATTAAAATTAACCTTGAAACTTTTGATTATTATTGCATTACAGATAAGGCAGCCATCATATGTTTTTCTTTTTCGAATAACCCTTGAATATTCCTAAAAAACGAAAATATCCAAAGTAGCCAACGCGTTTAGACCATCCGCGTTTGTATCGCCACGCCGCCTGGCATATGGCGGGCTCTTAACATGTCCACCGAAGCAAGTTCACACATTATTAGTAAATATTTTGTGTACAGGGAACTAGCTTTCGCCCGCGGCTCTGCCCGCGTCAATGTCGATCCCTTCTGGAACAGTACTTTTTCTCGGGATAAAATGTACCCTATGTCCTTCTCTGTACCCCAGATAGCGTGTATGCAATTTCATGATGATCGGTTTAGTAGTTACAACGTGAAAGCGTAAGAAAAAAACTAGTTAGGAATTAGGATTAGAATTCATCATCATCATCAGGTATTTCTAGTCTCCACTGCAGGATTAGGATTGGAAGAATTATATTTTTTTAACAGGACGGTAAAAGAGCAAGCGTCTCACCTAATGATAAGTAATCACCGCTGCTAATGGAGAACTGTAACACCAGAGCGTGACTAGAGCGTTGCCGGCCTTTCAAGGAGTTGGGGGGAAGGAAATGGGACAGGTTGGTGGAAGGATGGGCCTACGGCTCTCTCACTCACTTCTACTCAGATCAGACGTCGATTTCTGTGAGAGTGTGGTACTTGCCCGGACGAGGCGGCCCATTCATGCTACTAGCAAAAATAAATATTGCCAGTAGCGTAGCTCTACCACGACGAATGTACTCAACATACTGATTCTGTTCAGACAAAGTCGCGGGCAGAAGCCTGTTGTTGTTGATATACTTATTTAACGATGTTATAAATACACGTACCAACATTGCGTCCATGTAAACAGTAAATATTTATTGTCTGAGTATATTTGCTAAGAGTCTGGCTGATCGCAGGGCAATGGATTGTTGCTTAAAGGAAAATGTAGAAAACTTATTCATCATCATTATCAGGTCCTTTTTAGTCTCCACTACAGGAGCACGACCCTCTCTATACTACTAGGGCCATACTTGGCCAGAGCAGCCAGAGGACTTGGCCTACACTCTCCACGCTGGCCAGACGGGTTGGAGAGGTATCTTCGATGTTTATAAGCTTTGTTTAGCTTGTATTTCCTAAGTCGCCTTCTACGACATCCACGGGAAGACTTGGAGTGGTCCTATTCTACTCTGCCGGATACCACACGGCTATTAATATAGAAAACTTATTAGATAAATTAGAATACATAGAAATAGAATAAATTAGAACTATTTTTTATGATGTAAAACAAACATATTTTGATGCACAAGAGTTAAAATAAAACCGACCACGTGCGAGTCGGACTCGCGCACAAAGGTTCCGTACCGTTAAGTATCTATAAAAACGGCAATAAAATCATGTCTGTTGTATGAGAGCCACCCTTTAATATTAATTCTATTTTTATATACATATATCATTATAGATACAGCCTGGTGACAGACGAACAGACAGACAGACAAACGGACAGCGGAGCGACATTAATAGGGTCCCGTTTTTACCCTTCGGGTAAGGAAGCCTAATAACCGGAGCAAACATTTATAAAGTTGGATTTTTGTAAGAAAATACTAATATGGAATAAATAATAGAAATAGTGACAAATCACACTGATAGAGCTAGCCCCACACGAAGTTAGAACTTTTATCATATCATATCAAATTACCAATGTGAAATACTGCAGTTTATCAATATGTTCATTCAGGAGCTCGATGGATCAGTTGACATGTACATTATTAGCGCTTACACATATAAAGCAACCTCAGGCGTGGTCCCACCGGGATGGGTGACCACGAGAGGCATCAAGAATTCTCGAGATTCGGAAGGCATGTTAAGCTGGCGGTCCCGGCTGTTATCCCTAGATGGCGCTCGTTAAGCTATGTCGGAAGAAGTCTTTTGGTTTCTACCTCTCTCTGACTCTAGTGTTGGCCACTAACACAACATGCAAGCAACAAACGTTTGTTTAAACAAACCTTTGTCGCTTGCATATTGTGTAAGTTAGTAGTTAGTAGAAGTTTAAATCAAGGTTCTAAATAAAGTTTGAATGTTTATAGTACTTTACTAGTAGTACAGACTAGCTCCGTGGCGCAGCGGTCAACACGCCTGCCTGCGACACGGAGTAACCGAGTTCGATCCCCGGCCAGGTCAAGATGGAAAATGATCTTTTTCAGATTGGCCTGGGTCTTGGATGTGCATCTATATATGTATTTGTTATAAAATATAGTATCGTTGAGCTAGTATCCCATAACACAAGTCTCGAACTTACTTTGGGGCTAGCTCAATCTGTGTGATTTGTCCGTATATATTTATTTTATTTCTTTATTTATAGTACTCAGAAGTCTAAAACAATAATAAGTTTATTACATAGAATTAATAATAATAAAACATTTTCCTCAATTAATTAATGAGAATTAACTGTATTAAGTATTTTCAATTACAATGAAATTCCGCTGTTAGAAGTGAAGTCCCTATTTAGTGAGTTCTTGTTAAATAACTTACGCATCGCACGCTCAGCCGGCCTATTTGCTAACTCAGTGACCAACTTTTTAATAGTCACTTCAAAGTACATTGCGGGTTTCCTATGATTGACTTTTTTTTATACAATTTAAATATAAAATATTTAAACTAATGCTACAACTAAAAATAAATAAAAATTAATATATATTTACAAATAAATCGTTAATCTTTTTTTATTAAACATATATATGAAAAATAATGTACTTTGAAATAACAGCCTCCGTGGTCCAGTGGTTAAGGCGTTTCCCTGTTGACCCGGGGGTCGTGAGTTCGATTCCCACCGGAAGCATACTTTGGTTAGTTGTTTCCAGTTTGGTTAGGACATTGCAGGCTTGAATCACCTGATTGCCTGATAATAAAGATGATTCCGTGCTTCGGAAGGCACGTTAAGCCGGTGGTCCCGGCTGCCATAAAGTAGTCGTTAAAGGAACCACGTCAGAGGCCGAGAGGCGGTTCCGAAGAACTCTGACGCCAGGGTGTGCATTTTCGATTGACCGTGACACCTACTCGAAATGATGATGATGATGAATATCAAAACTTTGTACACTGAGTTAGCAAACAGGCCGGCAGGTTCGTATCTGGTTCAATTTTCATTATACATACATAAGTCATCATCATCACTGTAGCCGTAAGAGGTCCACTGCTGGCTAAAATACTCTCCCAAAGATTCTTGGTTCCATGAGACGATCTTGTAATACTCACCACCTACGGGTTGGTGGGCGGCATTTGAACCTGCGACCTTAAGCCTATGTACGACTTAAGGTCGCAGGTTCAAATCCCGCCCGCTTGGATTCATTTCATTTAAAAATATCAAAATGGCTAATTAAAAACCCTTCACTAATTACATTCCGTTTTCCACCTATACCAACACAGCGTGGTTTTGGGTATTTAAGCTCTGTATTTGCCGTGTGGTTTCCGTTAGAGTAGAATAGGACCACTTCTAGACGTTTATGCGTGTTAAGCAACCCTGGCCGCAGTCCCCAATGTGATGGGTGGTGGCATAAAAATATCTCGAGCTCATCCATGCATCGGTAGGCACGTTAAACCGTTGGTCCCGGCTGTTGTCATCTTTGATCGCTGTCGTTGAGCTATGTCAGATGCCTTTAGGCAGCTTGAGAAATCTGACACCAGTGTTGGTCACTGCACTGACACACACTTATAAAAACAAACAATCATCTGAGCGATTTCCCGGCTGCCCCACGGCTATGTCGCTTCATGGAGAGCCCCGGGACCGCTTCCTAACCTAGGCGATTTGACGAGGTTACTGGTTTTTATACAGAACGACTGTCGTCTGAACTCCGCAACCTAAACTCCCTACATAAAATTCTCTGCATAACCCAAAGGTTGACTGTCAGATAATGCTTTTAGCATTAAGTCCACCTATTGTACGTTTACATTGTATTTGTACAATAAAGATTAAATAAATAAATACAGGGATAAAAGTTTCAATTATAACCAATTCAAGTTGAAGTTTTAATTATAACCATTTTGACTCGAAAAGAAGAAGAAGGGATAAACCAGAAGCAATCCTAGGGAAGGCTTGATAACAAACGCTAGATAGGATAATACGCAAATAATGAAGTTATTTTCGTAAACAGATACTTACATAAGGACTGATACGGTATCTACAATGATGTGATGATAGATCGAATCTGTGATTTACGTCTTAGATATTCCATATGTTAGATAAAGTCTATGTTTTCTTGAAGGGCCGGCAACGTTCTTGTCACACCCCTGCCGGTCTATTTGCTTATTCGACAACGTTTAGCTCTGTGGTTTCCGGCAGAGTAGAGTAGCAGTACTCCTAGTCTTCCCATGGAGGTCGTAAGAGGTGACTTAGGAAATACAAGCTAAACAAAGCTCATAAACATCAATGAGACCTCTCCAACCCGTCTGGCCAGCGAGGAGAGTGTAGGCCAAATCCTTTGACTGCTCTGGCTAAGTATGGCTCCGGTAGTAGGTTAGTTGTGGTAGAGCCACGCTACCGGCAAAATTAATTTTTAGCATGAATGGACCGGCTCGTCCGGGGAAGTACCACACTCTCACAGAAAATCGACGTTTGAGTAGAAACTTTACCGCTTCTATGCTTCGTTCGGTGAGTGAGAGAGCCGGAGGCCCATCCTTCCCCCATGTCCTTTCTCCACCTCCGGAAAGCCCGGCAACGCTCCTGTTACACCCTGGTGTTGCAGTTGTCCATGGGCAGCGCTGGTCGCTATGCTCCTGCAGTGGAGACTAAAAAGATCTGATGATGATGACAACGTTTTGAAAGTCACTTTAAAATACATTGCGGCTTTCGTATGACTTACTATTTTTTATTAAGGCGATACCACTGTAAATAAGGTCGTTCTGAACCTTATTTATCTCGCAAAATACCTAAATTAGGAGTTTCAAATCTAAGTAATATGATTTTTGACTATTTCATCTCCAAAAGTGTAAGATGAAAACACGTTTTGATAAAATTTTCTCGATAGAAATATTTTTTGAAAAATGGTCTTTGTTCGCAGAGTTTTTGTTATTGCAGCTCAAATGCGACGAATGAAATAATGATTTTTAGACTAAAAGATAGGTTATTAGTAATTCATCAATATGTGAATATGAAAATACAATTAACCGGTCTGATTTTATATAAGATAGAAATAACGAATTTGGCGCTTACGTTTTTTTCTTTGAGCGACTCGAGACTATCTCCTATCTCATCATTCACGGGCTAAACCGCCAAGCGCTATCCCTTGCGCGCACTTGATCAGTCTGCGTACGCCTTTGCCGAGCGATGGTACCAAACATTTGAGGCCTCGTCTTAAAGATACTAGCTATCGCCCGCGGCTCCGCCCGCGTCAATGTAGATCCCTCGGGAATAGTAGTTATTCCCGGGATAAAATGTATAGGTATATAAGCCCTATGTCCTTCTCCGCACTCCAGAGAACTTGTATGCAAAATTTCATGATGATCGGTTCATTCGTTACGGCGTGAAAGCGTAACAAACAAACAAACAAACAAATAAACAAACAAACAAACTCACTTTCGCATTTATAATATTAGTAAGGATAAGTAAGGATATATGAAATCTAATGTTGTTAACTAAGTTAGCAAATAGGCCTTGTGTTGCAGTTGGACAGCGGTGATCAATTACCATCAGGTGAACCGCTTGCTCGTCTGGTATCCTATATCATAAAAAAAATCCTACGTCCCTCGGTTAAATTGTTTCAGTATTAATTCAATGTTGAGCAATAGGCACTTTCTCAGTTATAGAGATAAATATTATTGGAGTTTAAGTATAAATAGTTTCAATATTCGCGTCGTATCACGCGCTACGTGCTTCGTCTTGATGACGAACTGATGATAATACTTAGAAATAAAATATACGTACCAGCAGGCCAATTTGCTAACTTTTGACAACTAGGTATAACGTTTTGATGGTCACTTCAACATCCATTACGGTTTATGTATCTTAAATAAAAATAGTCAATCATTTGAAACCCGCAATGGTTGCTGAAGTGACCATTAAAACGCTGTACACCGTATTTGTCAAGTTAGCAAATGGGACTGCAGAACGCCTAAATTCGCGTCATCGTAACGCACAGACAATAAAACCTTGTCTGTGTCGTACGTAACGTCATAATAACATCACTAGTTATAAGAAATGAGTATTCTAGTTCGCGTTAGCACTGACCTAATTTCGAAAATATTTCCTGTTTACTTATTCTTCTTTTATTGAGTCGTAAAATGGCTTTTTGTTTAATTAAATATGTTTCGACCAGTGCATTGCTACCGTGATTGCCCGTTCGTTTGCCTCATTCAGATCTTGTTGAGAGCAAGAAGTTGGGCTTTCTGGGTACACCAAGAGGTGACCCATAGATTGGATAGCACCACAGTCACACTCACTATTTTTGTTTAATTAAATATGTTTCGACCAGTGCATTGCTACCGTGATTGCCCGTTCGTTTGCCTCATTCAGATCTTGTTGAGAGCAAGAAGTTGGGCTTTCTGGGTACACCAAGAGGTGACCCATAGATTGGATAGCACCACAGTCACACTCACTATTATTGGAGAAACCCCACCTGACTCTATTTTCGTTGCATCTGCCAACACCAGCCCGCAGTCTGTTCAAAGACTTCCAGACTGGCCAGGGCAGATTGCCACCTGTTAACTTAGCGCCTTACTAAGCCATGCGATTCCGCGTAACGTGTATTCGAGTATTTTTTACAAGTATCTATAAATATACATGTGATTAAAAAGGTGTGTTGCCTCGGTCGCTGCACTCACTGCAAACATCAAATATTATCTAAATTGCACAACCCTATCACAGATTTATTGACAATGCAATTTAAATCTTTCGCCTTGTAGATAAAGGTTATTTTTGGAAGCACTAGATCAGACTTAGGGCTTTCTTGAATTAAGTATTGTAAGTGGAATCTTCCCGTGTGGTCCCTGCTACTCGTATGTCACTCAATATGAAGAAAATAATGTGTTGGGGTGTATCTATACAATAAGCTTAATAAATGCATCCTAATGCTCTTTAAATTGGCGGGGTCAAGTGGTCACTTGCCTAGGCGATGACTGGGCAGTAAACTATGAAAATACATACATACATACATATTATCACGTCTTTATCCCTTACGGGGTAGACAGAGCCTAAGGTCATAACACCGAAAGGCCAAGTTTAGCGTGTTGGTGGGCGTAAAGGTGGAAAACGAAATCAAAATAGTGATGGGTTGCTAGCCGCATCGCCTATTGTCATGATTCTTTAGATTTTCGCCCTTTCCCTTGACCGGCTTTTACGGTCTGCGCGAGAAGAGAAGCAGCTAGCACATTCTACGTTTTTTCTTTTCTCCCAGACCAGCATGGAAGAATATACCAGCATAGGAAGATAGGCCTCCCTTTTTCTCAGATTTTCGAAATGGCCAGTTGGAAAAGGCCTACCTCTAGCATATCCCTGGTACCTTAGTCAGGTTATCCGACACTGACTATAGCAAACGTACGGTATAAAAATATAACCTGAAGATCGGAACGATAAAACAAATTCCGAGTAGAAGCTATTACTTCACATAAACAGCATTATTTGTGTTGTCTTACAATTATAATAATATTAATTACGGTACTTGTTTATCGTATTGGTGGTTAACTGTTAAGATAGACTAACTTATGAAATAAATAAATAAATAAATACTTATTTTGTGGTAGAAGTTATAATCACTGATAAGCGATTCGAGCAACTTTTCTAAACAGCAAAAATCATTTATTTATTTATTTATTGTGACAAAAACGGATTTTAACCAATTACATTTATCACACATAGTATTTAAACATTATTAAAAAAAAATTTAATTTAATTTAACATACACATACATAAAGAAATAAATAAATATATACGGACAAATCACACAGATTGAGCTAGCCCCAAAGTAAGTTCGAGACTTGTGTTATGGGATACTAACTCAACGATACTAAGTATATTTTATATCAAATACATATATAGATACACATCCAAGACCCAGGCCAATTTGAAAAAGATCATTTTCCATCTTGACCTGGCCGGGGATCGAACCCGGTCACTCCGTGTCGCAGGCAAGCGTGTTGACCGCTGCGCCACGGAGCTAGTCAATTTAGAAAATAAAATAAGATAATTCAACAGTCAAAAAGAGTATTTAAACCAAGATATAAACATTATTAAAAAAAAAAATGAAATTAAATTTAACATACAAATACAGAAAATATAATATTAAAATATTTACATTCCAGCTGTAAATTTCCATTACTGGACAAAGGCCTCTCCCAAGGGTTCTTCGTTCCATGGGAGAATATTGCCATACTCACCGCGCTTGGTATACGGGTTGGCGAGTGCAGTTTATTTGGCTTCTTGTGCTTCCGACATGCCCATCAGAGGCATTTCTAAGCTGGATAAAGGATAAATTTGTTGCATTCTGGAACATTTATTAAGTATAAAATACATATTTTAATGTCTTTATCCCTAACGGGGTAGACAGAGCCTAAATATACAATATTAAGCTTTCGTGGTTACAGTAACGAGATAAATACCCAAAACCTCTTTTCAACCTGTGTTGGTATAGGTGATATTTGAATCAAAAGAGGAAATAGTGAGTATGGCAAATCCATACTCACCACGCTTGGCAAACGGGTTGGTGAGCGCACCTCTCCTAAGGATTCTTCGTTCCATGGGAGGATATTGCCATACTTACCTTGCTTGGCATACGGGTTGGCGAGTGCAGTTTATTTGGCTTATATCGATTCCGACGCTGCTCATCCGTTTTTTAAGCGAAAGAAGAGTAGTGTATTGGGTTGGCGAAATGGGATAATATGTAAGCAGCAGCTCAGAGACCCGGTGCGCGTACTTCATCTCTAGTCATATCGTCATCCACCGGACAGGCAGTTGAGAACGGCACGCCCTAGCCTAATGATTCATATATTGTCTGAATTTATAGGCAATTGTCTTCGAGTCAGACGATGAAATCAGTTTATTTCTTGTAAACGAAAAGCATGTATCTCTTTATGAACGTTTTATTTTTCCTTAATTGTTTATTAATATATGCAATATTGAAAATCTATTAGCGTTTCAGATTGCCAATGGTAAGAATACGTCGGAAGACTTGATAATATGATTTAAATTGATTACATTAAATAAAAGATTCAAAGATTTATTCAGAAAATAGGCCTTTTCAGGCACTTTTTACGTCAATTCACATTTTAAATAATACTTATTATATTATATTCAAATTATTAATTATTGTCCAAAAGCTACAAACTACTAGCGTTTCGGAACCGACCACTGCAGAGAAGAAGACGCCGAAAGAAACTCTTTTCAACAGTATTGGTCGCCTACTTGCCTGAAGGGCTTTGTATGATATTTAATATTTTTATCTTTTCTTTTTTTTTCTGATGTCATGTTATATACAATTTTAATTAAAACCCTGCCCGATCTTTGAAGGGGTGATTCAGCCCGTCGATAT
This sequence comes from Elegia similella, assembly GCA_947532085.1. NCBI lineage: Eukaryota > Metazoa > Arthropoda > Insecta > Lepidoptera > Pyralidae > Elegia > Elegia similella. The sequence goes on along the minus strand of OX383926.1, from coordinate 3,885,147 downwards.
GAACAACTTTTCCAATGGGGCCAATGCTGGGAACGTGTTCTTCTTATCGTATCAATGGACTGAAATTAGTCAAATTATATTGGCCCAGTATTGGGCCACTCCTATACCTCTCGCGGAGGCAGAATACAGGTCTTTCAAGGTTGTACTCGTTGTCCACCAGCCAGATACATGAGTTCGTAGTAACAGATCGCATCATGGAATAGTACGAGAAATGTTTTCGCAGTGACGTCAAAAGAAACAGTTGTAACCTGTTTATCATTCACACGTCACACTCTGGGCTGATTGATAACGAATGTGAAGCGTTTAATGTAGGCGCGGGGCATGTGATAAATCAATGCAAGATTAACGATTAGGATTTATTTGTACATGATTTTATTTATTTTCACCTCCTTTTATTGATTTTTTATAAAATTTTAAGTCACTTGATGGTAAGTGATTACTGCCACCCATGAAATGAAATGAAATTATTTATTTGCTATTGAATAAGGTACAGTGGTTAAATAAGGTGCTAATCTGCTTATTCGGCTACTTATATTTGTCAAACAAATGGAAAAAAAAAATTTAATTAATAAATATATTATATTTATTAATATTAGTTTTAGTTTATTTATTTATAAGTAATTATAACTTATAGTTTAATGATCTGTTGTGTATTTAAATAAATTATCTATGCTGTGAAGATGTTATTTTTATTGTAGGTTAGACAACGTAAATGGTTTGTTTTTTTACCCCGGTCTATAAGTTTTCCTTTAAACATTATTTATTTTTCTGCCAAGTTTGCCTGGAAGAAATTGCATTGCGATAAGGCCGCTTTTTGCACAATTTTATAGCTATGTAAACTGTTCCTTTTTGTGCAATAAAGGGTATATTTTGTGGTAATTATATTGTGTATTGAAAAATAAACGCACTCAAACGTTTTGTCATCTACAAATTCCACCCCGTATAACATTGCCATAGGTTATTGATAAATATTATCAGTTGCTAAAATGTTGCATTATATAGAACTATGAGTACTAGTATGTACTGTGAATGGCTAAAACGTGTACCGTTAGCATATTTCTTATCAATAATTAGTTTCTACTTCGACGTTAAAGCCCTTACCGTCACCTTATCCTTATTCATGAAACATATATATATATATATATTAATCACGTCTTTATCTCCGCCGTGTGCTGTGTGGTTTCCGGCAGAGTAGAATAGGACCACTCCAAGTCTTCCCTTGGATGTCGTAGAAGGCGACTTAGGAAATACAAATAAAACAAAGCTTATAAACATCTGTGAGACCTCTCCAACCCGTCTAGCCAGCGAGGAGAGTGTAGGCTAAGTCCTCTGGCTGCTCTGGCCAAGTATGGCTCTAGTAGTACAGAGAGGGTCATGCTCCTGTAGTGGAGACTAAAAAAGACCTGATGATGAGGTCTTTATCTCTTACAGGGTAGACAGAGTCGAAAAGACAAAAGTCATAAGACCTAAAGCCACTACAGTTCAGCGTGTAGGTCGTGGTAGAGCCACGCTACCGGCAAAATTGATTTTTCCTAGTAGCATGAATGGGCCGGCTCGTCCTGTGATGTACTAACTAACTAAAATAATATTAACATGAAAATATATATTCAGAAAGATTTTAATTAAGACTTTCTGAATATACATTTTCATGTTATTATTACTTTTAGTTTAAGAGAAAATTCAAGATATAGATAGATGGCGGGGTCAGATATCTCGTTGGCTGACTGTACCACACTCTCATAGAAACTCGACGTTTGAGTAGAAGCTTCCAAACCGCTTCTATGCTTCGTTCAGTGAGTGAGATTACCGGAGACTGTTATGAAAAAGCCTATGTTGCCATCTTTGTGATGAGCCTGACAAAAATCGTTCTTAATAGGCGTTGGGATGGGACCACATGGCAGTGATTTCTACAAATATCGATTCGCCACTGCATTCCACTGCAAAAGCCGAGTTGTTATCGACGTTAAAAGGTTTTACCCACAGGTTTTACCCTCTAACGCCGATAACGAGTTGTAGTTACAACAATAAGGCAACGCTAATATATTGTAATTATCTTCATCTCTGATAACAATAGCGAAAATGATATCAGTCCCAAATACGGGCGAGTGCTTACTCCGTGTCAATCCATATGGGGCCATCAACAAATTACAAATAAAATATTAACAAATAAATACTGACAAATCACACAGATTGAGCTAGCCCCAAGGTAAGTTCGAGACTTGTGTTATGGGATACTAACTCAACGATACTATGTGTATAACAAATACATATATAGATAAACATCCAAGACCCAGACCAATCTGAAAAAGATAATTTTCTATCTTGAACTGACCGGGGATCGAACCCGGGCACCCTCGTGTCGCAGGCTGGCGTGTTAACCACTGCGCCACGATGCTGTCAAAAAATTACGTCACCAATTTCATAATTTTTAGACGCTTCCCCCGTCCTTGTCCCCGATGGCCACATTTGTGTGAACCCCTCCCCCGTGTGACGTCACATATTTCAATTTCAAGAAATATAAATATAACCAAAAATACACTGTTCGAAACTTATTAAATATATTTCGTTCATAACAATTTTTATCCGAAAAAAATTTATTTAATTTCAACAATTTACATAGATCATCATATTAATGTACTACTTATAAATAGAAGTAATCTTCCGGCTCGTCACATTTAGGCAACGTGCCCAAAATACTGTGTGTTCTGCAGCCCGGCTAGTTTGTATGGGAATGTCGATTTTTTTTTGAGTTTCCAGCATTGTCCCCATATGAAAAGTTGTTCATTTTTATGGTCAGAGTTACCCCTTTATGGGTCCAAAACGATAAAAAATTCACCATGTATATACAAGCCATCCACGCAAACGTTGTTTTGCCATATAACATCACCCTTATCTTATCTCTGAGAGGCATGCAAAATAGTTTACGTGTTAATCTCAGGACTATACTCAGAATATACACACAAAATTTAATAAGAATCGGTCAAGCCGTGTCGAAGGAATTTTTACAAACATGTAACACGAGTTTTTTTTTTTTTTTTTACTAATTATTTAATTATGCATTTTTCTCCCATCTCACCTGATGGTAAGTGACGATGAAGACGAGGATGTTACATGCCTATTCAAGAGATACCCATTTATTCTACTTTTGAATGTCCCGGGACTATACTTGTCTAGGAATATAATTAACAGAATATAACTTCTTATATATAAGAAGAAGAAGATAAAACGAAAGAATGAAAATCTGATCCAAGATTACGTTGAAATAACAACAATGCGTGAATCGGTGTCATAGTATATAGTACTGATTCATTGAGAAATGCAGACTCGATGTGGTTTTATTAGTCAAGGACGTTGTGGCGGTCATGGTCAGGTCTAATCAATAGTAAGGTCAGTTGCTAAGAGGAAAATGGTCTTTAATCTACTTCAAGAAAGGAGGTATAATGTCAACTTAGTCTTAGACATGAAAATTGTAAAGTTTTCGAAACGTTAGATGTAGAATCATCAATATTATACTTTAATGCGAAAATTAGTTAGTGACGCCTTAAGGGCCCGTACTACCTCACACTGCTTTGCATGACTGACTGTTATATCAATAATAATTAAATACTCAAGTTGAAATAAAAATGCAGCAAAGTTCAGGACTAACTGTGGTAACTATCTGACTCAAAAACACGATTGCGTTAAATTTTCTCGATAGAAAAAAATTGCAAAGTTGCCTCCAAATCACGTCTAATTTACTCGGTATATAGCATTATTCACCAAATACATTAAAATTAACCTTAAAACTTTTGATTATTATTGCAGTACAGATAAGGCAGCCATCATATGTTTTTCTTTTTCGAATAACCCTTGAATATTCCTAAAAAACGAAAATATCCAAAGTAGCCAACGCGTTTAGACCATCCGCGTTTGTACCGCCACGCCGCCTGGCATATGGCGGGCTCTCCGATCGTCATGAAATTTTGTGTAACATTTTTGACATAATGTACATTTTATTCCGGGGAAAAGTACGGATCGATTCCTCTGGATCGAGGGATCGACATTGACATGGGCAGAGCCGCGGGTAAAAGTTAGTAATGTAATAAACGCGATAAAACCGTAGTAAGTGATTTAATTTAAATGTATTTATTGTTTGCTTACTAACACAGTTATTGTTAAAGCAAGTCCCGTAAGTCTGAGTTTTAGTTGAGAAAATATGGAATTTGAAGTGAAAATGGCAATGGTATTCACTCTATTATTTAGGAAAAAAATGTCATTGCATGCTTTTTTTTCGACACAACAACGCCAATAACAGCCTAGCTATGTAAAACAGTTTATACAGCAAAACTATTTGTACGCAAAATATTTATTCCTAAATACTCATAAATTATTTTTCAACTATTGGTTCTTGCCGTGATTGTAAGAGATTGGAAGAAGCCTTAAAATCCACAAATAATTTGACGCCACTAGCCACAAAAACCTAATAAAAGATCAAGTCTCAAACTTGACTAAATAATTTGTTTCTATTCATTATTTTAAACACGTATATTTCTGACGTATAACTCATAACAGGTGGAACTTTATATCTTTTAATCTGATTGCCTTCAAGGTATGTTATAATTAACAAAAACAAGGAGGTTATAATTAACAACGCGTTGATGTCTTTTGGTCGAAGCATCCCCATGGTTACAAGGTACCTTATAAAGTCGTTCATAGTTGTTGCTTGGCCATTAACCTCACAAAATGACGCGGAGTCGTTATAACATTGCAAATCGTCGCAATCGAGTCGTCCGCAATCCGCAATACGAGCGGGATCGGCTAGCGCTTATATGAGATAAATGCGCGTGCCCATTATTTCAGACGGCACGATTTAGCTACACACGATACGATGATTGGTTAGAACTGTAATAGGGTCGTGCGATTTGCGAAAGAATTCGCACTCTGATCGCCGCACCTTAACGACTTTCCAGACTAGTATAGAAGCCGGTCACGCAATTGAATAGACCACAATGTTAGTCGGATCGGCTAGTGCTTGAGTGAGATAAAATGCGCGTGCGCATAGTTGGTAAGTTGTAACTTTTTAGAACGATAAGAAAATACGAAATTTTAATCAAGTCGTTTTCAATGCGAGGTGTACCGACTAGCTAGGAATTATACCGGGTATTAACTTACCCTCAACATTCGTTTGAAGGGATGACTTAGCCCGTCAATGTGAGCATTTTTCTTTGTCACCATATTTTTTTACTAACGTAAATTGTATTACTGCTGGGCAAACGTCTCCCCCATTTCTTTTTACTTGTCTCTGTCCAATACAGTTTCCGTTCTTATAATTAATTACTTTTATTTTATATAAAGGCATATTTTTATATAAAATACAAAACAAATCAATATCCATAAAATACAATTTTTAAAATATCGTGGTATAATGAAAACCAATTCTTAACATGTATATCTGAAAGGATACTTTAACCTTTACCAAGCGCCACATAATTCAGCCCATAGACATTTGCATATGTTTGCATGAACATCGCGAGGAAACGGGTATCTACGTTGGCATGCCTCCACACATTGTAGGCTTTGATTTGATTAATGTGCTATTATGTATGATCATTATCTCAATGACTTGAGAGGAGATCTTTTGAATTATGATGTAATACAATGTTAATCAATGGCTTGATAATTATAAACCACTAAACATCTGTATAGCACCATTATCATCTATGTTTGCAGCTATTTATTATGAAAATTAAGATTCCAATATTGGTCATTAATTGGTTTAAGTTACTTAATTTAGCATAAGTTTTGGTAATCGACTTTACAAAATTCCTTATTTCCTAAAAGATCGTTTTTACCCTTTGGGTACGGAACCCTAAAAACGATACTCCGAGCAGCTGTTCGGCGCGGAGTTTGCGTGAAATCGGACGTCTGAAAACGTCAAGTCAGGAATAATGAAAATCAATGTTTAAACGGCTAATGTAAAAAATATTGTTTTTAAATTCATAAATCGATTACGTACTCCCTTAGATAGGTATTATCGTATTCTTATTATCGTATTAGATAGGTACTATCGGTATTATCGTAGTCCTAAGATTTTTTGAGATATTCACTTCGGTAACTGCATAGCATATAGCAACCTTGTTTGATATTTAAGTCTGTATTTTTACATAACCTCCTTTGCTGTTTATCCACTTAACTAAGCTAGAAGTAACTTATTGATGTACAACTATAGTTGTATGGTGAAAGTTAACGTTCACCAAATTATATGTAAAATATCTAAGGCTGAATAAAATACCAGATAGTTAAATTAAGATAATGTAGCAAAAGAATCTCATATAGAATCGTTTTCTCATGAAATCATACAACAAAAAAATTAAGTTTCTTCCTAGAATAACAATGTCTCAAAGAGTTTCTACTACATATAATTAAAACTAACGTGAGATACACTCGTTATATAAATTTTGAATCGGTCGTATCGGAAATCCTTTTTATACTATGTTCGGAAAATATGATGATTGTTAGCCCAATAAAATAACGAAACGTTTTATCTTATTATCGTGTCGTATCGTCCAACAATGACCACGCGCACCGCTGGCTGGCGTACGTGCGCGGGCGCACGTCGAAGCACCGGCTTCTATTCCAGTCTGGGAAGTCGTTAAGGTGCGGCGATCAGTGCGAATTCGTTCGCAATCGCACCACCCTATTACAGTTCTAACCAATTATCCTATGAATATAGGAACTAACAAATTATTTAGGACTCGGGCTCCACACAAATATTTCTACATATTTTTTCTTTTTACACAACTGCCAAAAAGGGAGAGTGTTTTAAGTATGGGTTTTCGTTAAAAAAACGCGTGACAAGGGCTATATTTGTTTTGGCAGGGCGATCGTGTTTTTATTTTTCTTTGACAAGAAAAAAATGGATAAGATAGAAAACTCAAAACTGTAGAAATATTTATTATTCTAATTCTTATATACTTATCCTATGTCAATGAATAAATAGATTTACAATTTATTTGATCATTCATAATATAAATTATCATAGCATTTGAATGCTATGATAATTTATATTATGAATAATAATATAATAAGACTTAAAATTATTTATTTGTATTGAGCAAAGGCTAGCATATTTGTATTTGAGCCGTTTGGGGTCAAAACTTTAGGACCGTAGGGGCTATCAGCCCATAAGCTGTTGGGCAACTTGGGCATCATTGCCCATACATTGATCGCGACGACCCCTTAACGAGATGGTCTATACCTTGGCCAAAAGATCAGCGTTGCCATCCAACGTGGCAATGCTGCCAGCCTTCTAGGCACGCTACCGCGAGGCAACGATCTAAAATAAATTAATTGCCATAATTAAGAGGCCTTAATCAGCGAAACTAGCGCCACCTATCATATTATTTATTATTTATACAATTCGCTGGATTGATTAATACATCAAAATTATTTTTATAGATCCTTGCCCATATAAAATTTAAAAAAGATACTTATATGTTATGACATGTATATTTTACGTTTAAAACAATAATTCTCACGTGAAAATATTTATATTTACATCTAAGGCCACTTTCTTATCCTTACTAATATTATAAATGCGAAAGTGAGTTTGTTTGTTTGTTTATTTGTTTGTTTGTTTGTTGTTTTGTTACGCTTTCACGCCGTAACTACTGAACCGATCATCATGATTTTGCATACAAGTTCTTTGGAGTACGGAGAAGGACATAGGCTACCTTTTATCCCGGGAAAAAGTACTATTCCCGAGGGATCGACATTAATGCGGGCGGAGCCGCGGGCGAAAGCTAGTTTTTTTATAAATATTAAAATATTAAAACTTCAATTTTTTATACAAACGCCTAATGGTCTTGCGCAAAATTCACGTTACTCGTTCGCGCGGCACACTCTTAATTTATTTTATTTATTTATTAAGTAATACCAAACAAAAATACTTCAAGTAATCTATACTATCTATACTAATATTATAAAGCTGAAGAGTTTGTTTGTTTGAACGCGCTAATCTCAGGAACTACTGGTTCAAATTGGAAAATTATTTTTGTGTTGGATAGTCCATTTATTGAGGAAGGCTTTAGGCTATAACACATCACGCTGCGACCAATAGGAGCGAAGCATCAATAAAAAAATATTTGAAAACGGGGAAAAATTATTCATCTATACTAATTAATCATAATAACATAAATTGCCGCGGATGAAGTCGCGGGCAACAGCTAGTATTATATATATATACCGAAGTACAGAATTAAATTTTTTGTTTGATTTGATTTAGGAGTAGAAGAATAAAATTGGATGGCTCTTTTCGTAAATCCAAGCCCCTTAACACAAATTCTTCTCTTTCTGGGTTTCTGCAATTTATTGGCAGACACTTCACTGCCCGATCTCTACAATTTACATAATAATTAAGTAAATGAAGGATTTATTGGCCGTAATTATAGGAATAGGTCTCCAGGCACCTTTACGTCCTTAGTTGAAGGCTTATTTCCTGTTTGACAAATCAAATCAAATCAAACAAAAAAATTGGCGTTTCTTCTCTGCAGTGGTCGGTTCCGAAACGCTAGTAGTCTGTAGCTTTTGCACATTAAGTAATAATATAAATATGACTAAATTAGATCCTTTAAAATGTGATTTGACGTGAAAAAGTGCCTGCAAAGGCCTATTTTCTGAATAAAAGTTTTGAATTTTTTTTTTTTTTTTTGGAAATAATAATAAATATACGAGTAATGATATTCCTAACAAAATAATATTTCTTGCAATTTCTAAAGCCCAGCGAAATTCACTTGTGGTAAATTCGTATACAGCGTGATTTTGAACATCAATCTATCTACATCTCTTCTTCTAATATATAAAATTCTCGTGTCACAGTTTTCGTTGCCATACTCCTCCGAAACGGCTTGACCGATTTTGATGAAATTTTTTGTGCTTATCCGGTATCTATGAGAATCGGCCAACATCTAATTATTTATATGGCAAAACAACGTTTGCCGGGTCAGCTAGTATAATCTATACTTCTATATTTATATTATAAAGCTGTAGAGTTTGTTTGTTTGTTTTTTTGAACGCGCTAATCTCAGGAACTACTGGTTCAAATTGAATTTTTTTTTTTGTGTTCGATAGTCCTTTTATTGAGGAAGGCTTTATGCTATAAAACATCACGCTACGACCAAAAGGAGAGAAGCATTAATAAAAATTGTTTAGAAAACGGGGGGAAATTATTCATCTAAACTAATAAAAAAACTAATTAATCAAAATAACAGAAATTGCCGCGGACGAAGTCGCGGGCAACAGCTAGTATACTAATATTATAAAGCTTCTTTGTTGGTTTAAACGCGCTAATCTCAGGAACTACTGGTTCAAATTGAAATAATCTTTTTGTGTTGGATAGTCCATTTATTGAGGAAGGCTTTCAGCTATAAAACATCACGGTGCGAAGCATCAATTAAACATGTTTTGAAAACGGGGGAAAATTATTCATTTATAATAAGAAAAAACTAATTAATCATACTCGTAATAACAGAAATTGCCGCGGACGAAGTTGCGGGCAACAGCTAGTATAAACATAAACCTTAATCTAAATATGAAAGATATCTCAATAACGATGAATGATGGTGATGGATCTTAATTGTAGAACGTAAAAAAGCTCCAAAAAAGTATTGTTTAAATTTTCGTATCTCAACGGAGAACCAAAAAATATATGAATATTTTGACATTCCTCGTGCAATACATATTTGCAAATATTATGTTTGTTCGTAATAATCTTCATCTATACACAAAAAATAGTGGTATTCACAACAGGAATACGTAAATAAAAATAAATTAGAGACATCAACTTTGCGATTACAGAAAACAATGAATTCATTTTTGGGGCTTAGTATACGCTTCTATAATACAATTCCTGCAGAAATATTGTCTCTGCTATTAGATCAGTTTAAGACTGCTGTTAAAAATCAATTACGTTAAAAATGCCTACAACTGTATTAATGGCTATCTAACAGATAAAACTCCATGGAAGTAATACATTCAAAAAATTGTTGATCAAATACATCAGTAATTAATGTAAAATAATTCAATTTGTTATAAATATGTGAAAGCGTAGCCATTCAGGCACGTAGGGACCATACTGGACTGAGTTTATTTCGGCGTATTCTTCTCAGCAGTGGTCGTTCCGAAAGGCTAGTAGTTTATCGATTTTGCAAATATTAAAAATAATAATATGACGTTCAAAAAGAGATACATGATATCTTAATTTGAATAAAATTATTACATTTCATTTCATTACTCAATTTAATCCTTTTTCAAGATGGCGGAAAATGCACAAGTTAATTTTGGTCGACAATGCTTCCCCCATCCAAAATGTATCTTTTTTAGTTCGTTTGCATTTCTAACCCATTTTTTTCTGACGTAATGACTGGACTCAAAGGTTCTCGTCCAAACTACCTACCTCAGTGCTTAAATTTTCGACCAATTTGACTTTTCCAAACTTTTTCTAGCTTTATTAATGTCATTACATACATGAATGTACATGAATCTCATTCATAAGTAACTAACACTAATAAAAAAAATCACAAAGTCATAAGTAACTAGCGGGCTGACCCGGTTTCACACGGGTATCATAACTATCAAATTCCATAGCCTAAGTTCATCAGGGACAAGGTACAATTCTAATGGTAAAATAATTTCTTAAATCGGTCCATATTTTCGCAACCTATGTAATGCTAAAAAAACAAACAAACAATCAAAGCTTTTCTCTTTATAGGATAAATTTAGATATATTTATCTTATTTTGATATGCTGTCGATACTTCCTGGTAAAAGGCGTTGTGGAAACAAAAGCAGGAAATCGATGTAATCTTCCTGCTATTTGATAGGTATTCGTTTAATCACAATAAAGCCAAAAGATTGGATGTTCATGATGTTAATCATACAGATACTGCTGATGGGATTTAGATAAAGTTGTGGCACAGATATAAATATAAATAAATAAAAATATATACGGACAAATCATACAGATTGAGCTAGCCCCAAAGTAAGTTCGAGACTTGTGTTATGAGTTACTAACTCACCGATACTATATTTTATAACAAATACATATATAGATAAACATCCAAGACCCAGGCCAATCTGAAAAAGATTATTTTCCATCTTGATCTCACCGGGGATCGAACCTCCCATCCTCGTGTCGCCCACTGCGCCCCGCACCACTGAGCGCTTGTAACTGGATTTCACAAAGACTACTTAACGAGCTTTAATGAAAATGAGGCATATAATTAAGGTTTTTACAAATTTCTAGAGCTTAGGTACTGGTTACGCAAGTAATAGTACAAATACGTAAAGCAACAGTACCTAAGTCATGCGTCTTTTCTCTGATCGTTTGTTATCAGCACTAGATAGCAATCAAAATGATATCGAGCGTTACACATAACCATAGATTTAAAAAAATGGCGCATAATTTTATGCACATAACGGTAAAACAACAACGCAATCTTAACGAAATGTCGAACGGAGTGAAACGCAGTACAGATAAACAATATTTGTTTTTTCCTGTATATTTGGTAATATTTTTTTGCATTATGGAATTGGAAGGCAGGGGTGATCTAACCAGTTGTATAATTATATTTTGGATGGAGATAATAGATATGTAGCTGCAACACCAAACTGTATCCCCTATTTTGTTATCATTCGTTTTCAGAATTGTCTTCCACTGTAGAAACAATTTTAAAGATGTATTTACGTCAAAGCAACATCGCCTTAATACAATATACACTGAAAAACAAAAAATACGATACTTCGCATAGCTACACCAAACTACGATCTTGACCCTCGATTATAACTGAACCCATCCCTGTCATTTGATATTGATGTTTAATAAACATAAATATAAGGTTAGTAATGCATTGGATGTAGTTTTTATATAAACCCTGTTAAGTTGTTACATGATACTGACGCAAAAGGCGAGGCATTTAGGATGAAAATACTTTGAAAGTTGTTTTCATTTCATGTTGTAGATATTCTTGCTTATAGAGGTGTGTATTACGAGACAATAAAATTATCGTTTACTGCATCGTTTTGCAAATAGTATGTTTGACTCCGTTTTAGTGTGTATTAAAATATGTAACAATAGGTTACGTACGAAGTCAGCTATTGGCCGACATGTTTCAACCTTATCCATATCCTCATACTTAGATCTGTATCAGCGCGGAGACACGCGCGCTAGATATCCCGAACATTTTGGCGCGCGTTTCGATACATATTCGCCCTGAGAAAGACCTCCGGACGAGGTCGAAACATTTCGGCCAGTAGCTGACTTCATAGGTGAGTAACCCGTTGTTACATATTTTAATAATATCTATATCTCACGTTAGTTTTAATCAAAACATTTTCGTGTCGTTAATTTGAGTAGTAGAAACCTTTTCTTTATGATGATATCTTTTCTTTTCATAATATAATCAAATATTACTAAATAGTTGGTAATATTATAATGCGTTTGTAACTCTCTCCCACCCACCATTCACATATTTTTTTATTTTTTTTTTCAATAAAAAAAGTGAGTCAAAGTGCGTAATGGATTTAACGGATTAAATTCTAATATTATGTTTGAAATATGATCTTGCGTCTATTTCCTCGAAATTCAAATGATCCACGCACGACTTACGTCAGTCCTTCAAAGATCATCTAGGAAATTGATCACGCACTCTCATTGTCAATTGGGCCAATTTTCCTCTAATCTATATGCAACAGCTCTAACTGTTGCATGTAGAGAAACATTGAATGATAGAAGTCCTAACTATATTATAAATTTGAAAGTAAGTTTGCTACGTTTTTGCGCCATAACTAGATAGATACTAGATAAATCGCCATAAAATTAATTATATAATCATCATTTCGTGTAGGTGTCACGGTCAAACGACCATGCACACCCTGGTGTCAGAGTTCTTCGGAACCGCCTCTCGGCCGCTGACGTGGTTCCTTTAACGACTACCAGATGGCAGCCGGGACCACGGGCTTAACGTGCCTTCCGAAGCACGGAATCATATTTATTATCAGACAATCAGGTGAATCAAGCCTGCAATGTCCTAACCAAACTGGAAACAACTAAACAAAGTATGCTTCCGGTGGGAATCGAACCCACGAACCCCAGGTCAACAGGCAAACGCCTTAACCACTGGACCACGGAGGCTGTTCTAATAATTTAATAATTTTGTTCTAATTATATAATTATACTATAATACACATACCATCACGTTTTTCACTTGCGGGGTGGACAGAGCCTGGGTCTTTAAGACCGAAAAGCCACGTTTAGCATATTGGTGAGCATAAGTGGAAAACGGAATCAAAATAGTGATGGGATAAGCAATAAGGTCATCTGGAGTAAGGAGAAGCACATTAGTACATTTGACTAACTTACTACTTAAACTACTGATCGGGGAATCAACATTAACGCGAGCGAAGCAGCGGGCGAAAGCTAGTAAACCTGTGAGCTATATTGAAATCCTGTAATTAGAAGCCGCTATGAAGCGCCATACAACCCGCCTGAAATATCTGCGAACTCGACTGATAGATGTAATTGAGCAGTGATGAGCACAGAAAATACCAACGGTTTGCTGGTAATTTTTAACTCTAATTTCAAACTGTACTCACAGCTTAATTAATAAAACAAGGAGTCAGGTTTACATATATTTCAGATGGGTTGTACTGTGCTATTACTGAATTTGTCCTAGCCTAGCCTATTTACCTGTTCAATTTACAGTCTCGTGGAGATCGTCGTGTCGCGGTAATGATAAGCGGTCGCTTCAATGACCTTCGGTGGCCATGGGCGGGGCCGTGACGCGAGTGACGTATACGATGCCACAATCAAGCGAGGTACCGGTGACCGAGGCGAGGACATCATCAGGAGTGCTATTTTTGAAACGACGCCATTCGTAAACGAGCGATTTTTCCATACAAAAATAGCTCGCAGATGAGTGTCACACTTGATTGAAATAGTACCCTAGGTGTTTGTTACACACAAGCTTGTAATTCGTTAAGCTAATTTTTCGTTTAATTGGCTGAATTAGAGTTACTATAAATATAATATAAATGAATAAATAAATACGGACAAATCAAACAGATTGAGCTAGCCCCAAGGTAAGTTCGAGACTTGTGTTATGGGATACTAACTCAACGATAATATATTTTATAACAAATACATCTATAGATAAACATCCAAGACCCAGGCCAATCTGAAAAAGATCATTTTCCATCTTGGCCTGGCCGGGGATCGAACCCGGGCACTCCGTGTCGCAGGCTGGTGTGGTAACCACTGCGCCACGAAGCTGTCAACACTAAGAAGCTGGACTAATCTTGAGATATAGTAACTATATCTCAAGATTAGTCCTGAAATTTTAGGATTTTTGGACTCTCCTTTGGAGCGGCCGATTTGCAAAATCCGGCATTAAGAAATCTTAGGATTTTTTGAATTTTCAATTCAATTCAATTTCTATTACATTTTAAAGAGAAGCAAACAAAAGCTTACTTGTACATTTTAAAGAGAAGCAAACAAAAGACTAATGAACTTTTTGACCATTGTACATTTTGACGATCGAGCGTAGGTATTAAGCCCAAGTAAAAGGGCAATGCCGGCTATGGGCGTCTTTTTTTTTTCGCGCGGCCACTGACCAAACCTTGTTTTTCTTGTAGACTACTAAACAAAACTTATTATGACATATATACCTCTAAACTCAGTCCGAACTGAGTTTTTTGAGTTTAAAATTCGTAAATAATCATGTATTTTTTTTGGCAATTTTTATCATAATCGCGAGTTTTAATGAAAATATGCAATAAAACAATTATCTTTGAACATTTTTACTATTACTTTACCCCTTTGAGGCCGGCCCCCACCATCTGCACACCTTGTTTAAGTTTAGTTGTATTGGTGAGTCATCTTTAATTTTGCGAACAAAGCAGATAAAAGCCTAGTATACACAGATATATAGTATCCCTACCCTTCCCCCGCCTCCTGTCTGCCAACCCTGCGCACCACAGTGCAGGTATGTACTTCCCATTCTCTCTTTTAACAATACATCCAAAAATAAATTGCCAGTTAATTTTTAAGTGTGTTTATTTAATAATTCCTAACTCTTATAACTATTACAGTATATGGTATAACTCGCAACCAATTAAGACTTTATATTATTTGGTTGTTATAGTATGAATAGCGTAAAAGAGGTTAACAATAGATTCGTTTATATATATTACCTATAATAATATTTGTTTGATTTTAGTCATGACACAAAAACTACAGGTAAAAAACATATACATACATCGATCGAGTAGGTACTTTTATTTGTAAAACATCAGGTTTACCTACATAATAAGGTTATTGCAACAATAATATAGGTGTGGTGATATACAGCACAAAAGAAGATGTGAACAGGGAAATAAGTATCTCCCCCATGCTAAGTACTATAATACTGACATGACGTGGGAACAGCAGCCAAGCGTTCGTTTGCCGATAATGCAACTGCAGTAATGGGCGCATATAGCTTGCCTGCCTCCCATACCACCTTCTATTAAAATATACGTATAATAAATTCGAGATTGTCTATACCTTGATTGTATTCGCGCCCTTAGCAACCATGAATTTCTGACTGTAATATTATGTTCTTCGAGATTTTCTAAGTCCATATCTCTACATACTTCTATTCTCCGTAATAACTACGAGCTTGTTTGATTTGATAAGTTCCCAAGGGATAAATAATTAACTCGTCCATACTAATAACAGGAAAGTCATGGACTATGTGATTAAGATCCTCTGCTGTATTCGTCAGGAACACTGCTCTTCTTGCGTTTATATTTTTATTAATGATATAATCGCCTAGATAGTTCTCAGTTTCTGCGGTCGCTTCTATTGCTAATAATATTGTTTCAACCAATCTATGATCAGTCAGAGGACGCCCGAAGGCATATAATACTGTAATATTTATAACTTCTTCCCAAAAAATCAATCAGGAATGGATGTTGCTGGAAGCACTGCGCGCAGTCAGAGGGTAGGATCTTCTTGTACTGTTATTACTTCTACTTATACTTCGAAGACAAGCAATGCACTGTCTACGATCCATCTTTGTACACACGCACATACAATATTGGCAATCAGAGTCTGTAATACACAAGTCGATTCACTACACAGAGGGAATATCAGTAAGGTCCATATAACAAGCCAATCCACAAAGGTAAGATATCAATGTCGTAGTCAATTAAACAGGCCAAGTCGTCGTTTGATCACTTCTATATAAAAACTGGAATTACATACGCGTACGACTCGAAGACAGAACGGTGAGTGAAACTGAATCTTTCCAAACGCTTGCTTTCACGAAGAAAGAGACAATCAAATCTGAGATTGCACCTGTGAAAGCAGGAAGGTAATAGATACCTGCTGAGTGGCGCGTGGAGATGGCGGAAAGGAGGTGGGGGAAGGGATTAGCGCAAGTACACTAGCTACATGTGTACCCATGGATAGATCTGCTTTGTTCGCATAATGATCGATGACTCACCAGTACCACTAAACTCGCCGAACAACGTTTGCTGTTGGTGGGGAAGGCCGCAAATGGGTAAAGTGATAATAAAAAAGTCCAAAGATAATGTTTCATTGCATATTTCAATAAACCTGCCACTTTTTTGACAAAAAATTGCCTTCATAAATATAAAATTTTTACTGATTTCAAACTCAAATAACTCAGCTCGGACTGAGTTTAGAGGTATATGTTTCATATTACGTTTTGTTTATTATGCTATTATCTATAATAAAAACAAGGTTTGGTCAGTGGCCGCGCGAAAAGAAAAAAGACGCCACTTCCCATAGTCGAATCGGCATTGTTCTTTGACTTTTACTCATTAATGTTCCTGGGCGAGCTATAATACCTATAGAAAATAATACAAAACCTTTGGTAATCAACTTTGGTAAAAATTGCAGAGTTAAAAATCAGCACTTATTTATAGAATTACTTTTTTAAATTGTTAAGTACATACACTTAAAAGCAAATTCTCAATTCTCACTTAAAATGCTACATACTATTAAGGTTAATATTCTGTTGTTTTGACTCTGCGCCGCTTGTGGCGCGCCTTCGCCGTACTGCATCTGTTAGTTTCTTGCTTAAGACCACCGCAGTCAGAGGACTGATTACCGAGGTATCATCGGTAAATATAAACTACTAGTTTATGTCCGCGGCTCCGCCCTCAATCCCTCTAGAACAGTAGCTTTTCCCGCAATTAAAGGTACCGTATGTCCTTTCCCGGGCCTCAAACTACTTCCATACCAAATTTTATCCAAATTAGTTCAATGGTTAAAGCGTGAACACGTGACAGACAGAGTAACTTTCGCTTGTATGCATGGATAATACAATTACTATTACCCGCGTGTAATTTATGAATTCGCGAGAATATCACAGGACATATTATGCTATTCTAATACATGAATATTTTTTTCTCTTGTGGGGTAGACAGAGCCCAAGCCTTAGGGTACGTCTCCACCGACGCGAAGCGGAGAGGAGCCGATTGACCAAGACTCGAAATCTGATTTCGAGTCTTGTGATTGCACAATTCGGCTCCTCTCCGCATGTAACTAAGCGGAGCTCGTCTTCCTAGAGAAATACGTTTAGTATAGAACGTTACCTATTGTTATACAATTGCTGAAAATCTTTAAACGTTAATCAAAATCATTTATACCTCACAGATTTTAGAGTAAATTTGAAGTTTCCAAAACCTAGATCTAGCGGGCCCTCCGTAAATGTTACTGTATATCAGGGAATTTAATAACAGATTAAAACAGTATCTTGTGTAAAATGTACGTACTCTGTGTGTGCTACTTTTTTGCCGTTTTTATAGATAACAAGCCTTCGCCCGCGGCTCCGCCCGCATCAATGTCGATCCCTCGGGATTAGTATTTTTTCCCGGGATAAAAGGTAGCCTATGTCCTTCTCCATACTCGAGAGAACTTGTATGCAAAATTTCATGATGATCGGTTCAGTAGTTACGGCGTGAAAGCGTAACCACAAACAAACAAACAAATAAACTCACTTTCGCATTTATAATACTAGTAGTTCGCTGCGAACGTGGACCTCGCGATTATTTAATTTTCCTGATAATTTCGTGAGATAGCCACTATTTTACTGATTTTGATAAGCATGTTGTCATAGTGCTATTGTTTAGATGACTTCAAAAGCACTCTTTTTATTTTACTCACCATGACTTATTTTAAATTAACATACAATGAACACGATGTTTCTTGTACTAATAGTTAACATTCATTTCTATCCAAACAAATAAACTACGAGCAATGTTAAACCCCTTTTTTATTACTGTTGCAAGAATAGTTAAAATAGTTTTTCCCTTGCAATCCCTTAATGTACGAGTAGAATTTCATCTAATTAAATATGACCAAATCAAAACCGGGTTTTAATACAACATCTGTGAGGCGTTTAGCTCTCGATAGTGCAACGTGTAGATGAAGAGCTGCGTTGCACTATCGAGCAAAATTTTTAAATTCACTAAGGGACAAATAAATGTAACAGTTTCGTCATATCTGAAAGACTATGGTTATTAACGGAATCACAACATTGGAATTTTATAAAAATAATTTTCGTACCAAATATACCACCGGCGTTTTTGAGTGTTTGAAAATGTCAATAGGCCTGCGACTTCAAGGAATAGAAATATAAAACGCCAGATATCCGGGTGACTGAGCTTCGGTCGGCATGATAATGAAGACATATGTGTTTTGCTTTCTAAACCTATATGGTTTTGATGTGTACCCGTCAATGTTTAATTGTTTTTAGCCCCGATAGACATATTACCCCGTTTCTTCGCTTGAGCTTTATACTTATAAATTTTTGGTTTTCATATGTATCAATTTTCTGGTTTGTTTTGTCCGGACAAGCCCCCAGCTCATTTTTCATTTGGCTTTTGTTTTTGTTTCTCTCGCAGAGTGCTGCACTCCCATACTCCTCTTTCTATTCTTCGGCTTTACCTTCCAAATATGGTTTTCGTACGTTTGGATTCTACATCTGTACTTATATTTCGCCCACCGAACCCCATTTCTTTGTCTTTATTGTGTCTGTTTTGCGGAATTATTTGTTTCTTCTTACACTACTTTTTTCATTCATTTTTATTGTTTCGTATAGGGTAAAAACGGGACCCTATTAATCGCTCCACTGTCCGTCTGTCTATTTGTCTGTCTCTCCGTCCGTATCTCACCAGTATATGTATCTCATGAACCGTGATAGTTAGACAGCTGAAATTTTCACAGATGATGTATTTCTGTTGCCGCTATAACAGGAAATACTAAAAAATAGAATAACATAAATATTTAAGGACGCTCCTATACAAAAAACGTGATGTTTTTGCTTGTTTTTGCATTATATTATATAATAAAATATTAAAGTGGGGCTCCCATGCATCAGACATGATTTTTTTGCCGTTTTTATAGATAACGGTACGGAAACCTTCGTGCGCGAGCCAACTTGCACTTGGCCGGTTTTTTTACCAGCTTTTATTGTGAAAGGATTGAAACTGTAAAATGTTGAAAACGGGATGTTCATCATTAAATAGCTCGTCATCTTCAAATCAGATCAGTGATTTTTTATAATTATCTTCCTTTACCATAAAATTAAGTACAATGCGAAATTGCAGTTAAATTGGTTGTAAATAACTGCTTTAATTTTTGGTTGCAGGCTTTAACCCGAACAAACATATACACACTTAAAATTAAAGATAAATAAAAACTTATTAAAATATCCCTGCGCATTTTTGGACCTCTGTCTCCATCTGTTGGAGAAATTTGGAACTAACAAGAATTTATTATGGAAATTTTCATGGACTGGTATTTTTCTGTTCTAAAGGAACAAAATATTGTAAATTAAAAATAAGAAAGTCACTTGGAATTTAACTTGGAACAGACAGCGAAAGAAATATTTCGAATCATTGAAAAATCAAATTTTCTTGCGCGGCTCGAAGTCTAATCTTTTCGATCGGGTAACTATCGTACTGCGACTGAGCCAACCATTCGATAAGTATAGAGGAGAAAGTACCGTTCTAGTTTATAATTGTTCATGTTTTGTTAGTTGACCGAGCGAGCGAAGCGAGCGAGGTCTTCAATTCAAGTTGGGGCGAAAAGACATTTTTTGTATGTATGTATGTATGTTTGTTCCACGATAACTTTAGAACCAATGCTCCAATTAAGATGAAATTTACAATGTATATAGGTCTTATAAATACAATTTTCAAGTTCGCTGGGCATCAAAATCAGTTCAGCCGTTTACGAGATATTTAAATAAATGTTAAAGAATTTCGAGAAATGAAAATTGAAAATGACGTTTAGGCTGAATATGTTACAAGATGGCGCTGAAATAAATTTTAATTTTGACGGTAACCACAGCCGCCGCTAGGTGGCGGCGGTATTTCGTTGAAGCCTGCTTTATCCATGCTCTGTGTATTAAATTTAAATTTACTAACAAAACATGAACAATTATAAACTAGAACGGTACTTTCTCCTCTATACTTATCGAATGGTTGGCTCAGTCGCAGTACGGTAGTTACCCGATCGAAAAGATTAGACTGCGAGCCGCGCAAGAAAATTTGATTTTTCAATGATTGGAAATATTTCTTTCGCTGTCTGTTCCAAGTTAAATTCCAAGTGACTTTCTTATTTTTAATTTACAATATTTTGTTCCTTTAGAACAGAAAAATACCAGTCCATGAAAATTTCCATAATAAATTCTTGTTAGTTCCAAATTTCTCCAACAGATGGAGACAGCGGTCCAAAAATGCGCAGGGATATTTTAATAAGTTTTTATTTATCTTTAATTTTAAGTGTGTATATGTTTGTTCGGGTTTAAGCCTCCAATCATTGAAAAATCAAATTTTCTTGCGCGGCTCGCAGTCTAATCTTTTCGATCGGGTAACTACCGTACTGCGACTGAGCCAACCATTCGATAAGTATAGAGGAGAAAGTACCGTTCTAGTTTATAATTGTTCATGTTTTGTTAGTAAATTTAAATTTAATACACAGAGCATGGATAAAGCAGGCTTCAACGAAATACCGCCGCCACCTAGCGGCGGCTGTGGTTACCGTCAAAATTAAAATTTATTTCAGCGCCATCTTGTAACATATTCAGCCTAAACGTCATTTTCAATTTTCATTTCTCGAAATTCTTTAACATTTATTTAAATATCTCGTAAACGGCTGAACCGATTTTGATGCCCAGCGAACTTGAAAATTGTATTTATAAGACCTATATACATTGTAAATTTCATCTTAATTGGAGCATTGGTTCTAAAGTTATCGTGGAACAAACATACATACATACATACAAAAAATGTCTTTTCGCCCCAACTTGAATTGAAGACCTCGCTCGCTTCGCTCGCTCGGTCAATTAGTAAGGATGGTACGGAACCCTTCGTGCGCAAGTCCGACTCGCACTGGCCGGTTTTTTACGGTTAGTACCTTTAAAATATACGGAGTGCTTCAGAAAAAAAGCCATTGAAACTGAACTAGAGACTATACAATTGAGTGCATACATACATACATAGTATCACGTCTTTTTCCCTTGCGGGGTAGACAGAGCCAAGATCTATAAGACTTTATGACCACATTTAGCATGTTGGAGGGCGTTTAGATGGAAAACGGAATAAAATAGTGATGGGTTGCTAGCCGCATCGCCTACTGACATGTTTCCGCAGATTTTAGCCCAGTCCCTCGATCGGCTTTTACAATCTGCGCGGGAAGAGAAGCAGCTGGCACATTCTACGTTTTTTCTTTTCTCCCAGACCAGCATGGAAGAATTGAGTGCAGTGAGCACCTAACTAATTGGCCATGCGCACCAGCTGGCGAGATATCGGGTTGCTGTCTACTTTTTGCTAAATTGTGAAGTGAACACGAAATATGATGTTCTCAAGTGAACGTAATAATAATAAGCCTCTTTATCCTTATCCTTACTAATATTAAAAAAGTGAGTTTGTTCGTTTGTTTGTTACGCTTTTACGCCGTAACTATTGAACCGATCATCATGAAATTTTGCATACAGGTTCTCTGGAGCACGGAGAAGAACCTTTTATCCCGGGAAAAGTACTATTCCCGAGGCATCGACATTGAAGCGGGCGGAGCCATGGGCGAAAGCTAGTTTCCAATAACCTTACAAAATATTTCATACATATTTTATACTACGACTTAGTCTATTATTGGTACCCCACTCTGGGTATAGGCCTCCTCTAGCTGACTCCATTCTTTTCTATACTTTGCCAAACTTTTCCTGCTATTGTTTATATTTAGTTGTTCCATCTGCTCTTTGGACGGCCAATTCTTCTTGTTCCTATTGGTCCTTTCTATTTTGTTGTTGCTGCTGTCTATCTTTTATCTATATATCTTGCTATATGGCCTGCCCAGCTCAAATGAACGTAAACTTGTCAAAATATTTTAATACTAGCTTTCGCCCGCGGCTCCGCCCGCGTCAATGTTGATCCCTCGGGAAAAGTATTTTTTCCCGGGATAAAAGGTAGCCTATGTCCTTCTCCGCAATCCAGAGAACTTGTATGTAAAATTTCATGATGATCGGTTCAGTAGTTACGGAGTGAAAGCGTAACAAACAAATAAACAATCAAATAAACAAACAAACAAACAAACAAATAAACAAATAAACAAATAAACAAATAAACAAATAAACAAATAAACAAATAAACAAATAAACAAATAAACAAATAAACAAATAAACAAATAAACAAATAAACAAATAAACAAATAAACAAATAAACAAATAAACAAATTAACAAATAAACAAATAAACAAATAAACAAATAAACAAATAAACAAATAAACAAATAAACAAATAAACAAATAAACAAATAAACAAATAAACAAATAAACAAATAAACAAATAAACAAATAAACAAATAAACAAATAAACAAATAAACAAATAAACAAATAAACAAATAAACAAATAAACAAATAAACAAATAAACAAATAAACAAATAAACAAATAAACAAGTAAACAAGTAAACAAGTAAACAAGTAAACAAGTAAACAAGTAAACAAGTAAACAAGTAAACAAGTAAACAAGTAAACAAGTAAACAAGTAAACAAGTAAACAAGTAAACAAGTAAACAAGTAAACAAGTAAACAAGTAAACAAGTAAACAAGTAAACAAGTAAACAAGTAAACAAGTAAACAAGTAAACAAGTAAATAAGTAAACAAATAAACAAATAAACAAACAAAGAAACTCACTTTCGCATTTATAATATTAGTAAGGAAGGATATAATTTACCATTAAGACTGTTCAATATGGTAAGGGGTGTCATCCTCAACTGCATGTCCGGTAATTGCGGGTATGGCATCGGGGTTACGCGCGCCCGGCCTCCCGAGCTGCTACTTGCTTTTCTCCCATTCTTCCTTGTAAGTAGTTCTCTATACCTTCATTCCCTTTTAAGATCCTATTCTTCTCCAGCTAAAATTCTTCAGATGGGCAGCAGCGTTGGAATCACAAGAAGCCAAAGAAACTGCGCTCCTCAACCCGCCTGCCTAGCGTGGTGAGTATGGCAATATCCTCCCATGGATCGAAGTATCTTTGGGAGAGACCTTTTTTTTTTTAATAGAAATTGGAGTAGGCATTCGTCTCCCATCTCACCTGATGGTAAATGACGATGAAGACGAGGATGTAACATGCCTATCCAAGAGATACCCATTTATTCTACTTTTGAATGTCCCGGGACTGTACTTGTCTGGGAATATAGACGCAGGCAGTTCATTCCACACCTTAGCTACTCGAACCAAAAAGGAACTGTCAAAGCGTTTAGTTCGACTCTTTGGTATTCCAATAATAAAAGGGTGAAATTGACCTTGACCTGAATTAAAGGGTGACCTTTGTTCAGCAGTGGACTTTTTTACGGCTGTGATGATGTATCTGTTCACAAAATATAATAGGCGAATGATTTCGAGATGCTGCTGTTCAGTACTTTAAGTTCTACCCGTCTTTGTCATGATTTTGAACAAAACTCACAAGAAAACAACAGGACACTTCAAGAGATTTACCATGAAATACTTAATATTTATTCGGACAATTATCGCATTTGGTTGCTTTACTAAAAGTCACTAAATAAACCGAAACCCAAGTATTTGAATTTATCAACATCCAATCTTAGTCTGAATATGCATATGATTATTTCGTTGTTGAAACTAAACATATTCTTATTATAAACTTAAATATAAAATCTAAACTAAGGTGTTGCCCGTGTGGCATAGTGCCAAGAACACTAGCTGCATTGCCCCGGTAAATAGCAATTGCAATTCTTTGCGCGAGGAAAGACCTAAACTAAACATTAATATAGGCACATCTACATGTTTGGTTATGTCAGCTAAAACATCCTAATTCCTAAGACCACCCTGGTCGTCTGTCGAATTCTGGGGGTACAAAGTAATAAATGCTATAAGGCTTACGTTCACTTGCACTGCTTGCACTCGAGGGTGTTTAATAACCACAGGTTTAACTAGCTTTCGCCTGCGGCTCCGCTCGCGTTAACGCCGTTCCTTCAGGAACGGTATTTTTGCGGGCTGAAAGGTAGCATGTGTCCTTTCCGTATCCTAGACAACACGTATGAAAAATTTCATGTAGATCGGTTCAGTTGATAAAGTGTGAAAGTGTAACACAAACAAATAAATAAGCAAACAAACTTACTTTCGCATTTATAATATTAGTTATGATTTAGACGATACTCATTTGTAACAAAACCGCGAGAGCGACTGCCATAGAGTAAGAGAAATCCTGTAAAATCTCAGGTAAAATATAGATTATATTGGCATCGGCCCATAGACCTAGTACGACCAGCGAATGACAATTTTAAATTGTCAAAATTTGTTTGATTACAATAATTATCATACTCCAAAAGTCATTAAAAAAATTCAAAATCTCCTCTTAAAAAATATACAATTCCACATGGTACAGAAGTATGAAAATAGCTAGGGGCAGGCCCTACAAAAAGCGTGTCAAAGCTGACATCATCATTCTAGGATGCAGTCTGCCTGGGATCGTGGCTGCTCACAAACTTAAGAGGAGGTTTGGAGACACCATGGCAATTATGGTACTTGACCTGACCGGAACTGCTCGAACAGTTTCCAAGTGCAATGTAGTATTTCTTGAGGAACCCGAGGAAGAAAATGAAGGAAATGAAACCACTAGTATAAATACCGAAGAAGAGGTTAACCTAACTCAAACCTCCGACAATGTCACTCGCCACTATATCGACACCTACTCCAAAATATTTAACATCCCTTTACCAAATTATATTTTCCCCCCAGAATACACAGAAAAAACTCTCAATAAACTCTTCCAACATGGCAATGGACAAACTGTAGAATGCATCACAAGCTATCACAACTTCGACTATTTGAGAGGCTGGGAACGATTTGAGCTGAACCAGTATCAAAATCTGCTGGATAAAATTACTAGAGATGTCTTTCAAGTAAATATAATTAGTTCTGAATCTGAGAGGAAAAATCTGCTTTATTATGATCAAACCACCATGGAGCAACATATCTGTGAGTATCTAATATTTTCAATTTCGAAGGAGATCATGAGAAATATCGTCAGTTTGGTGTGCGGAGCGTCACCAGATTCCATATCTGTGCTATTTTACTTACACCAGTGCTACAGAACCAGCAGTGCAAGGAATCTTATCGACGGTGACAACACAAGGTTTCGGGAAAAACTCCTAGGAATTTGCCGTAAACGTTTGTCCAGTAAACTACAGCAAAGCGTTGCCGATATAACACTTAGGACAAAATCTATCAAAGAAATCCGTACGTATGCAGATGAACAAGTTATTCTGGAAACCATGAAAGGAGAAAGTGATTACGTATGCAATCTCCTCGCAATGGCTTTGCGGCCTGATGAGCTACACGGCATACAGTTTGACGATCAGCTTTTATCCCAGACTCAAGCTGAGATTACTAGAGCCATGAAATGCGGCAAAGCTAAGAAATTTCAGATAGAATATGAAGATAACTTTTGGCAAGCTCAAGGATACAGTGGTGATATTTTAAGTTTACAAGGTCCTATACTTTGGGCCATGGAGCGCCCAAAACTGTCAAGTACAGGTAAGACGGAACGCTTAGTTGCTCTAATAGGATATCTAAAAGTCGGAGCGGGTGACAAAAATGATTCTAAAGAGCAGGTTGTTGCGCAACTCGTGAAACTATTTGGTGAGGGGGCAGCGACTCCTGCAAAATATTCAGAGACAGATATAACTGATATATTTATACCTCGCTTTGGTGATTACGTATCTTTGAACAATTTGAGAACTAATGAGAATTGTGAGAAGTCTATACATATAGAGTGGGGGACCTTGGACATATACGCTGAAGGCGATGTTGCCGCTGCAATACAAGCTGGTCATCTGGCATACCTAAACCTGATAACTACTTTGAGGCCTCAGGCTCAGAGTTTTGAGGATTTAAGCATGATGCAGTTACCGACAACTTTAAGTCAGGGTCCTTTTGAAAAATTGTGTGCCAAACTAAATTTCAGATCAGGGTTCCGGCTTACGGTTCTAGCCACTGCCATTTGTGTTGGTGTGCATCTTGTGCGTTCCTATATGCGATCCTAAAGTTTGCGAGGAGACATGAGGATTTTCAGCAATTTGTATCACAGCAGAACTGAAACGTTGGATCCAACGAGCGATTGTGTTGATAAATATTTTAAAACAAGCCACATGTTGAATAATTGCTGTCCTAGAACACCTTATTGGAGTTGATGTCTTAATGATGCCACAAGTACTTCATTTTACTATCATTCATTTGTTTTGATGAATGTTTTACCAGTTTTATTTATACATTTTTTATATTATTATTGACATTTCAATAATATTCATATTGTCTTTTTCACATTGTATTAGATACCTTTTATTCGAGCGTGTAAAACATCGTTATATTTTTTCAAGCAGCAACCATCTGATGTAACTCAAGACCTGTTGCGGATACCTCACACCTCACGTCACAAAGTCGCAACAGCATTGACAACCTATAATCACAATGGACATTTTTCTAGGTTGGACAAAAGTCGTACCTATAACTTACATACGTACCTTACGTAACGTACCTTATGAAGCAGATATTTTACACATTGGTGAATACTCGACAGGTGTGTAGTTTTCCTTCGCGTTTGTTTTCATACTAGACTAATGAAGTAATAGATCCTAGTATAAAAACAAACGTCCTAGAAATCAAATACAAGTCGAAGGCACTAATGTCACAATCATCATTTCGAGTAGGTGTCACGGTCAATCGACCATGCACACCCTGGTGTCAGAGTTCTTGGGAACCGCCTCTCGGCCTCTGACGTAGGAACCACGTCAGAGGCCGAGAGGCGGTTCCGAAGTTAACGACTACCAGATGACAGCCGGGACCACCTTAATGTGCCTTCCGAAGCACGGAATCATCTTTATTATCAGACAATCAGGTGATTCAAGCCTGCAATGTCCTAACCAAACTGGAAACAACTAAACAAAGTATGCTTCCGGTGGGAATCGAACCCACGACCCCCGGGTCAACAGGCAAACGCCTTAACCACTGGACCACGGAGGCTGTTATGTCAGGATTATCTTATCTCTATGGTTATGTCACAATGGTCAGTAGTGTCACCCTCAACGGCCTGTCCGGTGGTTACAGGTGTAACGTTGCTGCATGCCACCTGCATCTTCCACCCTCATTTCTTTCTCATCCTGTCCACTTTTCACTCCTCATTTTATTTCAAATTTCATTTCATACCATTTTCAGATCATTTCTCTCGGTCATCGCACATTCTACCATGACGATGGTAGAAGATCAGAGACCGTAGAATAGAAGTGAACAGTCCGAGTCTCGGACTGTTCACTTCTATTCCTACGGTCAGATTTATTGAAGTTAAGCTGTGACAAATAAATTTAATCTACTGTTGTGTCGAGTCTTCTGTTCTCTACTTCCTTATATGTAGGAACGCGACTAAGAGCGCCGAGACAGGTCGAGGTCTCACACAGGTATGGCATTGGGTATGATATGCGCACCCTGCTGCTACTGCACCGAGCTGCTACTTGCTTTTTCCCAAAGAGATACATGATATTCAAATTTGAATAAAATTATATTTCATTTCATTTCCCCATTCATCTGAATGAGGAGTATCCCAATACTTTCATTCTCTTCCCAAATCCAACAAATTCCTATCTTTCCCCAACTTAAAAATGCTTCCAATGAGTCGGAAGCACAAGAAGCCAACGAAACCCAAGCGTGGTGAGTAGGGGAACAGCCTCCCATGGAACTAAGAGTTCCATGAAAAGACCTTTGTCCAGCAGTGGACTTCTAACGGCTGGAATAATCATGATGATGAAGACACAAAGTCCAAAATGGACCATACTAGCTGTTGCCCGCGACTTCGTCCGCGGCAATTTCTGTGATTATGATTAATTCGTTTTTTTATTAGTATAATTGAATATTTTTTCCCCGTTTTCAAAACATTTTTAATTGATGCTTCGCTCCTATTGGTCGCAGCGTGATGTTTTATTATAGCCTAAAGCTATCCTCAACACAAAAAAAAAATCCAATTTGAACCACTAGTTTCTAAGATTAGCGCGTTCAAACAAACAAACTCTTCAGCTTTATAATATTAGTATAGATTAAATTTAAACCTTTCAGAAAGGCCTTGACCATCACTGCTCCCTTAATTGGCTTTCTCCTTTGACCTTATCAAACTAGGCGTAAGGAAAACATTACTATTCTGGCTGCGTCTTCGTAAGGTGTAGTTGCTTATACCATTAGTCACTTGCCATCATATAAAGGGCTCATAATCATGATCCTTACCTTGAAGGTCCTTATCAAAGGTCAATCAACTTTGAAAATAACCTTCAAGTTAAATAATACGTAGAGATTGAAACAATTATCTACATAGCACAATATAGTTTTTAAATTATATAAAAATACAGGATGAAATTTAATTCATTAGCATACGTTTAAGGAGTGACTCAGACCACAAATCTGAACAACTTTCATTGTGGGACCAACTCCGAAATTGCTCCATACATTTTGGCCAAGTAGATATGCCACTTTTGTATGACAGAACAGATAATTTTTTCACGATGTCGAAGTTGGTCCCATAATGAAAGTTGTTCAGATTCGTGGTCTGCGTCACTCCTCAAACGTTTGATAATGAATTCATTTTCACCTGTATAAACATTTAGAGCAAATCCAAGAATACACTGATAGAGCAAAGTTGTAGAAAAGTGAGTTTAGGGGATCAGGAGTTTTGATTATTATTATCCATATCTATACTTCCATACTATCCATACTTTCATACTATATTACTATATAATAATATACTTAAGTAATTTTGTCTGCTTTCTTTCACCCAATTTGGCTGAAATTTGGTATCTTTCATTCTGGGAAATGCTACTGTTCCCGAGGGACCGACACTAACGCGGGCGGAGCCGCGGGCAAAGCTAGTATGTAAATATATTATGAAAATAAATATTAGTATGAACCAGGTGTATTATAATTTGTACGTAATATATCGCAATTCATAATCATCGGAATTCATAATACCAATTCCAATGATTATGAGTTTCGATCATTATTATCTTTATAGAGTATAACTAATGATAGTAATGCGAATAGGACCTAAAAAGTTATGTGCAAAACGGTCGCGTGTCATTGACGCCATTGACAACTAAAAGTTATTACAATTTGTGCTACCCTTTTTTTGACATGTGGAAAATGCGTTATGCATACTGATCTGCTACGGGGGTACAGGACAGTTATGCGGGACTCGCAATCGCTAAAATCCACATGATTGCTCTCTCCACGCCATATTACCGAAATGGCGGGCACGGTGGATCTACCACCACTCTAGGTACCACCAAGTAACGTAAACTGGCGTGCAAACTCTCATGGGCGCCATTGCACGACCCCGGGCCACAGATAGTATATTTACGTCACTGTGAACTAGCCAGTAGTAATCATGTGTAATAGTAATAGTAAATATGTATTATGGTATGTCGGCTGGTAGTATTTATTTATGGGCCTATTTATGTTTCGGAATTAGTGATTCAAGAATGTGGAACGGACTCCCTCCCGAGGTTTTCCCTGTGTGCTATAACTTAGGGTCCTTCAAAAGGCGTGTTTACAGGTATCTTTAGAGTCGGCAACGCATCAGCACCTCCTCTGGTGTTGCAGATGTCCATGGGCGACGATGACCACTTCCCATCAGGTGGCTCGTCTGCTCGTTTGCCGTCAAATATACATAAAACAAAAAAATGCACAGATTCAATATTAATGTATCTTATGCTTTTGTCGCGCCTACAAAATGTCGCGGAGCAATAGTTACTTACCGCGGCATATTCATGATATACATAAGCAGAAGTAGTTTATTTTTTGTGTACATATATACATATCATCGCGTCTTTATCCCTTACAGGATAGACAGAGTCTGAAGGTATAAGACCCAAAGGTTACGTTTAGCATGATGGTTGTGTGTAAGTATATTTATTTAAAGGAAGATACCGTTCGGTTCTAGTTCCATGATTTTCCTATTTACTCTCATATCTATACTATACTTATGCAGTACATATTGTCCATGAAACTATCCCATCCTATTTCTTTTTCATCCTGTAATAAGTTTTTAAAATGACTAATTGTTTTCGCTTTCCTTTTAGATAATAGGAGGAATAAAAAGGGAGGCCTTAGCCCTGCAGTGGGACAGTCATCATCAGATCTTTTAGTCTCAACTGCAGGAGCATAACCCTCTCTGTACTACCGGAGCCATACTTAGCTAGAGCAGACAGAGGATTTGGCCTACACTTTCCTCGCTAGCCAGACAGGTTGAAGAGGTCTTATTGATATTTATGAGCTCTGTTTAGCTTGTATTTCCTAAGTCGCCTCTTACGACATCCACGGGAAGATTTGGAGTGGTCCTATTCTACTTTGCCGGAAACCACACGGCAGTGGGACAGTATAGACTAGAAATACAAATAGTAGATACCTACTGGGAACTGGGATACAATTTCAAATGCAGTATCCTGAGCGATACACACTATAAATATAGAGTGCAGCAAATATGACCTGTTTAGAAGCTGTTTAGTTAATTGCAGGTACTTACGGATTAATTAGGCAAGTAAGATAGTGAATTTGGAATATTCAAATATAGATTGAACTAGTTTTCTTACCTTACTAGTCATCTACTGTTAATATATGATATGGACTAAGTGATAAATGGAGGCATTTTTCGTAGTACATACGAACTTAGATAACCTCCTCGGTTATCAATCTATACTAATATTATAAAAGCTGAAGAGTTTGTTTGTTTGAACGCGCTAATCTCAGGAACTACTGGTTCAAATTGGAAATTCTTTTTGTGTAGGATAGTCCATTTATTTAGGAAGGCTTTAGGCTATAAAACAGCACGCTGCGACCAATAGGAGCTAAGCATCAATAAAAAATGTTTTGAAAACGTATTCATCTTATATTAATATAAAAAAACGAATTAATTATAATAACATAAAACATAAAAAATTTGAAAAAATGATTTTTAATCAGTTATTAGCTTTTTTTAACATAAATAGCCTTTTCCATCGTGAACAGTATGGATTTACAAAGGGTCGGTCAACTACAGACGCGGGTGTAGCTCTGTTGAAATACATATATGATGCTTGGGAGGGAAAACAAAATGCTATTGGTGTTTTTTGTGATCTTTCCAAAGCCTTTGATTGCGTAGACCACAATACCCTTCTCTCCAAGCTGGAGCACTATGGAATAAAAGGTAAATCTCGCGATTTCCTTGAATCTTATTTAAGTGGCCGAACTCAAAAAGTTAGTTTAGATAGGGTACAATCCTCCGGATCATCGGTTAAGATGGGCGTACCCCAGGGCTCTATCCTAGGGCCTCTGTTATTCCTCATTTACATCAATGACCTACCTTACTGTGTCAATACATGTAAGGCTGTACTATTTGCCGATGACACTTCTCTTGTCTTCAAAATTGATAGACAAACTAATTCTTTTGACATGGTTAATAGTACTTTAGCTCAAGTGTTGGATTGGTTCACAGCGAACAATCTATTGTTGAACGCTAAGAAAACGAAATGTATTAAATTTTGCTTACCAAATGTTACAAAAATTCCAACACAAATAGTAATGGATAATGAACCACTAGATTTAACTGATAAAACAACATTTCTTGGAATAACTCTTGATGCCGGGCTTCAATGGGGTGCCCATATTACTACGTTAGCGGGTAAACTTAGTTCTGCAGCTTATGCTGTCAGGAGAATTAGACAACTGACTGATGTTGATACTGCGCGTTTGGTATATTTCAGTTACTTTCATAGTGTTATGTCTTATGCGATTTTACTATGGGGTAACGCTGCAGAAGTAAACACCATATTTGTCCTGCAGAAACGCGCTATTAGATCTATATATAAACTTGGTGCTAGAGAATCTCTTAGAGAATTGTTT
Source organism: Elegia similella (assembly GCA_947532085.1). Lineage (NCBI taxonomy): Eukaryota > Metazoa > Arthropoda > Insecta > Lepidoptera > Pyralidae > Elegia > Elegia similella. The sequence goes on along the minus strand of OX383926.1, from coordinate 3,852,663 downwards.
AAAGATATAAATATTTTAACTTTACCTTCTCAGTACATATTTGCGAATATTATGTTTGTGCGCTATAATCTTGATTTATATAAGAAAAATAGTGATATCCATGACCGAAACACGAGAAATAAAAATAAATTAGCTACACCAGTATTGCGATTGCAGAAAACTATGAATTCATTTTTGGGTTTAGGAGTACGCTTCTATAATAAAATTCCTGCAGAAATATTAGGTCTGCCTTTACTTAAGTTCAAAACGATTGTAAAAAACCAGTTAATAAAAAAGGCTTATTACTGCATTGATAATTATATTACTGATAAAAATGCGTGGAAATTTATATAAATTTATTTAATGTTAACAATTATTAAATGTTAAAATTAATGTATAGTATGAAAAATTGTATTTAATGTTAACAATGTATTCAGAGCCCTTCAGGCACGTAGGGACCAAGGCTGGATTGAGTTTCTTTCGGCGTATTCTTCTCACCAGTGGTCGTTCCGAAACGCTAGTAGTATTTCAATTTTGCATATATAAAAAAAATATATAAGAAATAAAAATATGACGTTCAAAAAGAGATACATGTATCCAATTTTGAATAAAAAAAAAAAAAAAAATAGAAATTGCCGCGGATGAAGTCGCGGGCAACAGATAGTTCTCAATTAATTATGAACCGATTAAGGCGAGGCCTCAAATGTTTGGTACCTTCGCTCGGCAAAGGACTCTTGTCACTCCCCGGGTGTTGCAGTTGTCCATGGGCAGCGGTGATCACTTACAATCAAGTGACCCGTTTGCTCGTTTGCCGTCCTATGTCATAAAAAAAACCTAAGAGAAACTAAGCGATTTTAGTACAACAACGCATGTTTAATTAAGGCGATACCACTGTAAATAAGGTCGTTCTGAACCTTATTTTTCTCGAAAAATACTTAAATTAGGAGTTTCAAATCTAAGTAATATGATTTTTGACTATTTAATCTCCAAAAATGTTAGATGAAAACCCGTTTTGATAAAATTTTCTCATAAGAAATATTTTTTGAAAAATGGTCTTCGTTCGCAGAGTTTTTAGTTATTGTAGCTCAAATGCGACGAATGAAATAATGATTTTTAGACTAAAAGATAGGTTATTAGTAATTCATCAAAATGTAAATATGAAAATACAATTAACCGGTCTGATTTTATATAAAATAGAAATAACGAATTTGGCGCTTACGTTTTTTTCTTTGAGCGACTCGAGACTATCTCCTACCTCATCATTCACGGACTAAACCGCTAAGCGCTATCCCTTGCGCGCACTTGATCAGTCTGCGTACGCCTTTGCCGAGCGATGGTACCAAACATTGAGGCCTCGTCTTAAGAATGAGGACAGTATCAACCTTCTTTTTATTTTACACTAGCTGTTGCCCGCGGCTCCGCCCGCGTTAATGTCGTTCCCTTGGAAACAGTAGAAATGATAAAAATTCCATACAAACCCCTGCTTTTTTATAACTCTATATACTAATTTAATAATTTCACCTGCATAGATCTTTAGCCCTTAAGGAGGGGATTTTGCCCATTTCACCTACACATATATTTTTTTATTGTAATGGAGAACTTCTTATTGTCATATTTCTAAGTGAATAAAACCACACCAACTTTACCCCACCTATTTTACCCCTTCAAGGGGAAATTTCGTCCATTTTAACTACACAGATCTTTTCAATTGTAATGTAAACATATATACTTATTTTTATACTTCTATGTCCAGAATTGAGAAAAAACCCATACAACCCCCCCCCCCCCCCCTTTATCCATTAAGGGGGGAATTTATCTTTTTTAATTGTAATCTAGAACGTATATACTAATTTTCATACTTCTAAGTCTAGAAATGAAAAAAAAACCATACTAACTTTACTCCCCTATTTTATCCCTTCAGGCGAAAATTTCATCGGTTTTACCTACATACTTTTTAATTGTAATCCAGAACGTCCAGAAATGAGAAAAATTCCATACAACCCCCTCCCCCCCCCCCCCTTTATTCCTTAAGGGGGCGATTGTGAATGAAAATGTATAACATTTTACCTACACAGATCTTTTTAATTGTAATCGAGAACTTACATACCTATTTTTATATTCTAAGTCTAGAATTGGAAAAATTCCATACAAACTTTACCCCCTATTTACCCCTTTAAGGGAGCATGTTGTCTGGTTCACCTAAACAGATTTACATCATAAAAAGAATCCCTGTGCTAAATTTCAAGTTTCTGGGCACAGTAGTTTCGGCTGTGCGTTGATATATGTCAGGTTTGCTTTTGGCCCGCGGCTCCGCCCGCGTAAGTGTCGATTTCTCAGGAACAGTAGAATTACTCGGAATACATTAGTTTATGACTTTCAATGAAACACCTTAATATTGAATTTCAATTAAATAACTTCAAAAACTGAAAATTTCATACTAACTTTGCATCCCCGTTATACATTATATATTAAGGGATGATTTTTGAGAAAAATATTTTACTCGCGTTTCATGCCTTTCAGTAAAGAACCTTCATGCTGAATTTCATTCGACTAACTTCAAAAATCGCAAAGTTTCATGCTTACTTTGCACCCCTATTTTACCCCCTTAAGGGATGATTTTTGAGTTAAATATTTTACTCGTGTTTCATACCTTTCAGTAAAGAACCTTCATGCTGAATTTCATTCGAATTACTTCAAAAACGGCAAAGTATCATACTAACTTTGCAACCCGTTTTACCCCCTTAGGAGATGAATTTCCAAAATTCCTTTCTTAGTGCTCCCCTACGTTATAAAAGGAACCCCTGTGCAAAATTTCAAGTTCCTAACCCTTATAGCTTAGGCCCTGCGTTGATATGTCAGTCAGTCAGTCAGCTTCTCCTTTTTTAAGTATGGATTACTCTGGATAGTATGGATAGGTATAATGCTGTCGTATAATGATGATGAATTGACTTTGGATTTTAATTTGCTTATGTCACTTATTATTTTATTTTTTTTGCTATATGTTTGCAGGCAAACTCATGCCTTGAGTTCATTGAAATGACGATAACTTTTTTTTTAATGAACCGATTTTGATGAAACTAACTTTAAATGTTTTGCTGAGTTAAAACAAAGCAATTGGTGAAAGTTTGAAGTAAATCGGTTAAGTATTTTCGGAGATAATCGTGATCATACATACAGACAGACAGACAGACAAGAAATTCCAAAAAAATTTTTTTGCTTTCTATTATTCTTTTTAAGTGTCCCTCTATCCATTTCAGTCAAAAATTCTAAATGTACAGACAAAATATTTTTACTGTTTTATTATATGTATAGATCAGATTCAGATTTTTATTGCAAGTCACAAGTTCGAAGTTGTTATGTTAAGATAAGTACAAGTGACGTCCTGAAAGGATACAGCAAGCATGAGGGCAACTAGTTGCCAATTTACTTACGAATAAAATTTTGCAATTTAATATTTTTCATAGGTATTGTTTACATAAATAGTTAGTAGAGAAATCAAAGTAAGTTTTCCCTTCTGATTAGTCACGGAATCTGTTTATTTTAAAACTACACGCGCTAACTGACCATCAAAGTAATTAATTAGGAAATCTAGCTTGAACCAGACTTGAACCCGTGACTACTCAGACGGAACAAATCAAAGACAAAGCCCTTCCGGTTCCGCTTGCCGCCATTATTACTTTTTACTGGGAACTTCCGGTAAATGTGACAAAAACGAAATCACGTAGGTTTTTTTCACATTTGAATTGAGCAATTTCTCGACATTAGTTCCGTGTGCACGTCAATAACAGATTATACATAACAAGTCACAGTTAGTAGTTTTATTTATTTACTAGCTGTTGCCCGCGACTTCGTCCGCGGCAATTTCTGTTGTTATGATTAAATAGTATAGGTGAATAATTTTCCCCCGTTTTCAAAACATTTTTTATTGATGCTTCGCTCCTATTGGTCGCAGCGTGATGTTTTATAGCCTAAAGCCTTCCTCAGTAAATGGACTATCCAATACAAAAATAATTTTCCAATTAGAACCAGTAGTTCCTAAGATTAGCGCGTTCAAACAAACAAACAAACTCTTCAGCTTTATAATATTAGTATAGATTAACATAAGGTATACACAACAGGTAACAATCAGTTAAGCTTATTATTTCGTTTTTAGGGTTCCGTACCCAAAGGGTAAAAACGGGACCCTATTAATATCGCTCCTCTGTCCGTCCGTCTGTCTGTCAGGCTGTATCTCATGAATCGTGATAGTTAGACAATTGAAATTTACACAGATGATGTATTTCTGTTGTCGCTATAACAACAAATACTAAAAATATTTTAAACTAAATAAAGGGGCTCCAATACAACAAACGTGATTTTTTTGTTTGTTTTTGCTCGATATTGATAACGGTAACAGGTAGACGCTTGAATTAATCAAAATACCTACTTGGTTTTAGTATACTTGGTATACTAAAACGAATGTGATCATGAATGGGCCGGCTCATGGCGTACCACACTCTCCGCTTCAGTGAGAGTTGTCTTCCTGCCCCAACTCCTTGAAATGCCGGCAATGCTTCTGTCACACCCCTCCGGTGTTGCAGTTATCCATGGACAGCAATGATCGAGCACGATCAGGTGATTCGCTTGCTCGTAAATAAATAAATATAGACTCTCTCCCGAGGTTTTCTCTGTGTGCTATGACTTTGGGTCCTTCATAAGGCGTTTTTACAGGTATCTTAAGAGTCGGCAACGCATCAGCACCTCCTCTGGTGTTGCAGATGTCCATGGGCGACGGTGACCACTTTCCATCACGTGGCTCGTCTGCTAGTTTGCCGTCAAACATACATAAAAAAAAAAAAAGATACTATATTTTAAAACAAATACATATTTAACAAACATCCAAGGCCCAGGCCAATCTGAAAAAGATCATTTTCCATCTTGACCTGACCGGGGATCGAACCCGAGCACCTTCGTGTCTCAGGCTGGCGTGTTAACCCTGCGCCACGGAGCTCGTTTGCCGTCCTAAAAAGAAATGTGGCCTGGGTTTAGACCACAATGGCCTGTTCTCTAGCTGGCACACGGATGCTACGCGCCAGTTTCGCGTTAGTAGGTCAGTATCAACACGCGATACCACGCATAACAATCAACAGTTATTGTGAAATACGCTTTCCACAACGATAACGATTGTATAACTTATATTAATGTTGCCGAATTAGTTTGATGCGTATTACAATAATTCCGCTCAAGTCGCTCAACTTCGTGAATTTCAATAACTTTATCGCATACTTCATATCAATAGTGCCAGAGAGAGACAAAACTAAAAAAAATAATTAATCCTATCTATAAATAAAAAATGTCACGCAGGTCATTGCCCTGCGGTAATGTGTTCAGAAGATTGGCAGCATTGCCACGTTAATTGGCAATGCTTATTCGTTGGGCAAGATAGTTACCAGCCCTCTGGTCATTCGACACCTCGACCAGCCTTTTGCTCACAAACTTAAAAAGTTTGTGAGCTGATGGACCTCACGGACCAAGTGTCTCGACCCCAAATGGCCCAAAAATATATGCGTCGCCAAGGCATATATATTTGCGCCGTTTGAGAGACTCAGCGGTATGCCAGCCTTACAACTTGTGCCATGGCGATGGCAATGCGCGAGAGTGTCGACGCATGTTGCGTCCCACACCAGCGGCCTTCCCAATCTCCAAGCACCAGTGTCATACCATCCGGTCTCTTGCCATCGTCCCGAGCCAAACCAATTGGTTTGGTTCGGGATGATGACAGCCAACGGATGATGGTCGGGATGATAGAACCAAATGGTTCCAAAACGGCTGGCATCTGGATGGAAATAAGTGCGCGGAGGAGTTTAATGCGTTATTTTGGCTAATTTGTCTATAGTGGCTTATGGACCTCGTGAGTCTTATGACAAGTACAATAACACGCTAAAGGTACACGCTTAGGTTTTACACCCTTAGGCTCTTTCTATCCCTTAGGGATAAAGGCGTGATAATATGTATGTTGCCAAGCTGAACAAAGCTTATAAACATCTATGAGACCTCTCCAACCCGTCTGGCCAGCGTGGAGAGTGTAGGCCAAGTCCTCTGGCTGCTCTGGCCGAGTATGCCTCTCGTAGTACAGAGAGGGTCGTGTGGTTTATTCGTCCAAGGTCGTGCTCCTGTAGTGGAGACTAAAAAGACCTGAATATGTATGTACTAACCTTAGTGGTACAGCTGACAATACGGGTACTTACAATATAATGGGTCTCTTTACCTATGAAATTGACGTTTTTTTCCGCTTGGCATATTGTTCCTAATGACTATGATTTTCAGTTGTAAACACATTTTTTTTTAAACTTGAAAGTGGACTAGATATTAACATTCTGCATGCATAATTTTGTTTTTGTTTTTTTTTTTTTATATTTGAAAAACCAGCTGTTTTGATTGTCGACGCTAGTGACTTAGTATCCATACTCGTAGTGTAGATAAACACCCAAGACGCAGATGAATCTGAAAGATCATTTTCCATCTTGACCTGACCGGGGATCGAATCCGGGACCTTCGGTGTGACAGCCTGGCCTATTGACCACTAAGCCACAGGTCGTCGGCAAGGGCGCCGGCCCTCCTAGCGCTCCTCAGTGATCAGCTGACGGCCGCGCCGGGACGTCCTCGACACTCGCCCTGAGGATGGCCTACTGACTAGGCTGAAACTGTCGGCATTTTTCCGACTAAAAATACGTGAGTTAAACCATTTTGTGATAAATTAAAAAGTTTTCTCTTCAAAATTTTCCCTAAAAGCACGCATAAGAACGTTGTTCAAACTAAAATTTTACCCGACACTAGAAGGAAATTCTAGGAGCTCCGTACTGATGCGGCATTGTGTAGTCTTCTTGAAATGTCACATGAGCGCAGTGCGCGTGCGCGTAAGTAAACGCAACACTCATAGCAACAACATCATTATTACAGTACAAATACAGTATCGTTTTTTACCTGACTAACTTGGAGCCAAAAAGAGATATGATTTTGGCCGCTATGTATGTATGTATTATATGTATGTTCATTTGTATAGAAGATCTCATATCTTCGAAACTACCCAACATAATTTGTAACATGATATACCTATCATTAGAAGCAAAGAAGAGCATTAGAAACTGCATCCGGCTCTCTCTCACCGAACGTAGCATAGTAGTGGTGAAGCTTCTACTCGAACGTCGATTTTCTGTGAGAGTGTGGTACTTCCCCGGAGGAGCCAGCCTATTCATGCCGTGTTTTTTAAGGTGTTGTTAAACAGTTTATTTAAAAGCTAGCCAAATATATATAAGTTACCTAGCCTTAAACTCAATAATCGGTCAGGTTTGTTAGCTTATAATTACAGCGATAAGATACTTAGTAAAAACTTTACTACTCATACTACAGACACGACAGACATCGCAAAATGAAACGTCTCGTCTGTATTTCTAAGACTGGCCTATGGATTGGCCATTTTTAGGGTTCCGTTTCCGTACTTCAAAAGGAAAAACGGAACCCCTTGGTTGTCCGTCCGTCTGTCTGTCTGACAAGAGAGCTTTCTCAAGAACGCGAAGAGATATCAAGCTAAAATTCATATCAAATACGCAGGTCTACTGTCTCTTGGAGCTGTAAAAAAATCAACTTCTAAGCCAACGCAATCAAAAGGTTATGCCGCAAATTTTTATTTAAAAGCATACATTTTTGGTTAAATCATATAATAAAAATATTCTTAATAATAAAAATAATTTTTCGACACTGGCAAGGGAATCACAACACCTAGGTACTTCTCGTGAACTCAGAATCTTAAAATTTAGAACGAAGCAACGTCTTATAGCACAGATAAAGGAAAAAATGCGAAAAGCATTAAATTGCCACCAACGACTTGGCCTATGCCTATCCCCCCAGCCCCCCTTCCCCCTTGTCGCCAATCCATAGGCCATTCTTAAAAATACAGGGGCGGATTTTGATGCGATTTTCACCTGTGATTTCTCGAGCATTTCTCTGGCGTCCGCGACGCCGTTTATATCGCGCGATAAACTACTCACATCTCGCTCTTTGATATTTTGGAAAACAAGATGGCGATAGTCGATAAACGTGTCGCATGTACGTATTGTACTGTACGTGCTATATACAACGGGGGCTGCCCTGCTCATGCTCGCACGATATGTTGACGTAATTTTTGGGAATATTTATTTGTGTTGTGTCCCACTGCTGGGCAAAGGCCTCCCCCTGGGTTCTCCGCTTATCTCTATCTTTCGCTACTTTTGGCCATCCATGTTGAAATTTATCGAGGTCGTCCCTCCATCTCCTTCTTGGTCTGCCTCTACCACAGCGACCGTAAATTTTTTTAAGTATTGTAGAGTTTCTATATTGTCTGTGGTGGGATCTCTCTCATATAAAACCCGATATTTTCATCTTACTTATTTTATTAAATTCATCAGGTTATGGGCCCAGTTGCGTCTTATTTTTTAAATCTAATTAGTTGGGAGTCGAAATAAGTAAAAATAAAATAATTCCGCAAAAATTTGATAAAAACAAACAAACGTGAAAATCCGTGCGTGCCGTGTCCAGAAAGCATCTTCATCAGCAAACATGTCTTTAAATAATACATTGGCGATAATAGAAAAGCTGACCGGAAGAAGTAATTATCCAACCTAGAAATTTGCCGAATTGAATCTTTTGATCCGTGATTATACGGAAACTAGCAAAACAATCTGTAGCATCCAGCAGAAGCAAACCATCGAACAATATTTATTCATGAATAGGTAATGCATCGACTTACGAAACTAAACAATGGATCTATTGTATTATACCTCAGACATTTAATTAACGTCCAGCCGGCCTATTTGCTAACTCAGTGTACAACGTTTTGATAGTCACTTTTAAATACATTGCGGCTTTCGTATGATTGATTATCTTTACTTAAGATACATAAAACGCAATGTATTCGTAAATCGTTGTACACTGAGTTAGCAAATAGGCTGGCTGTACTAGGTTATAGTGTGTACCAAAATGGCGATACAATATTTAAGGGGAATGATTGGTCCATGATTTTGAACCACTTTCTTCATGGGACTAACATCGAAATCCAAAAAAAGAACGTTGACTTCTCATAAAGTCAACGTCAAAGTCAAAGATTTTTCGTCAAAATTGGATACATGTATCTCTTTTTGAACGTCATATTTTTATCTTCTTAATATATATAAATCTCGTGTCACAATGTTTGTCCTCAATGGACTCCTAAACCACTTAACCGATTATAATAAAATTCGCACACTATGTGCAGTTCGATCCAACTTGAGAGATTGGATAGTTTTTAACTTATGGCGAAACGAAGTTCGCCGGGGCAGCTAGTCTTAATATATATAAATCTCGTGTCACAATGTTTGTCCTCAATGGACTCCTAAACCACTTAACCGATTATAATAAAATTCGCACACCATGTGCAGTTCGATCCAACTTGAGAGATAGGATAGTTTTTAACTTATGGCGAAACGAAGTTCGCCGGGGCAGCTAGTCTTAATATATATAAATCTCGTGTCACAATGTTTGTCCTTAATGGACTCCTAAACCACTTAACCGATTATAATAAAATTCGCACACCATGTGCAGTTCGATCCAACTTGAGAGATAGGATAGTTTTTAACTTATGGCGAAACGAAGTTCGCCGGGGCAGCTAGTCTTAATATATATAAATCTCGTGTCACAATGTTTGTCCTCAATGGACTCCTAAACCACATAACCGATTATAATAAAATTCGCACACCATGTGCAGTTCGATCCAACTTGAGAGATTGGATAGTTTTTAACTTATGGCGAAACGAAGTTCGCCGGGGCAGCTAGTTTCTTATATATTTTTAATATATGCAAAATCGAAATACTACTAGTGTTTCAGAACGACCACTGGTGAGAAGAATACGCCGAAAGAAACTCAATCCAGACCATAGAGATAAGATAATATCCAGACTTGGTCCCTACGTGCCTGAAGGGCTCTGAATACATTGTTAACAATTAGACACAATTTTTCATACTTATGATTAATTTGTTAACATTAATAAAAATTATATAAATTTCCACGCATTTTTATCACTTACATAATCATCAATGCAGTAATAAGCCTTTTTTACTAACTGGTTCTTTACAATCGTTTTGAACTCAAGTAAAGGCAGACCTAATATTTCTGCAGGAATTTTATTATAGAAGCGTACTCCTAGACCCAGAAATGAATCCATAGTTCTCTGCAATCGCCATACTGGTGTAGGTAATTTATTTTTATTTCTCGTGTTTCGGTCATGGATATCACTGTTTTTCTTATATAAATCAACAATATTAGAACCTCAATCACGGTATTGATGCACTGGTCGAAAACATATTTAATGTGTACGTATCATGGTATAGTCAGCGACATATCTTGAATTTTCTCTTAAACTATAAAAAATATAAACGTGAAAATTTATATTAAGAAAGGCTTCATTAAAATCTTTGTGTATATAATTTTTTATGCTATTATTATTTATGGTTTAAGAGAAAATTCAAGATATAGATACAGGACCTGGCAAGGTATCTCTGTCGCTGACTGTACATATAGCCATTTTACGACCCGATAGAAGATAGAACCTCGATCAGCTGGTTGTTCATTTTGTATGGGATGTTGACGTTTTTTTTCGTGTTGTGATGTACCCTAAAGGGGTGCGTATTGATTGATATAATAACAAATTATATATTTTCATTTCAATAAAGTTCAAAAGATATAATGTTAACTTGACATAATCATTACTGATTATATTCTTAAAAGCTATAACATTCATAATATTTTCAATACGAACAGCATTAACTTATTTTTCATAACGTTTATGTATACTAAATATCACCTGTTATACAACTTGTGCAGTATACCTGCCAAAATGTATACCATTCAAAAAGTATAGTATTTAAAATAAATATGAATCAAAATCTATAAAATGTATACTTATTAAAAATATATATAGACCCATGTCTATTTTGCGAATTTGAATTATTTCAGTAATACCTACGAAATAAGTCATATTTGCGCAAGCTCATAAACTTCATTTTCTTGTAAAAAAATCGGAGTAGCCAGCAAAAGGTGCATCATTCAAACAGACTATCGAATAACTAATAATAGTTAATCGATTTCATCAGTAAAGCTAACGGAAAGTAATACAAGAAGTCATTAACTTCATAGGATTACAAAAAACTATAACAAACAAAAGAACTTATTACAATATTTTATTGCATGTAAATATTAAGTCAAAGTATGAAATACTTAAAAAAATTGTGATACATACAAAATGCGCGCGCATTTTGTATGTATCACAATTTTTTTTAAAGTAGAAAGATAATTTTTACAATATTTTATTGTATGTAAATATTAGCAAAGTATAATATAAATAAAAAAATTGTGATACATACAAAATGCGCGCGCATTTCGTTTTAATATAATGTTATCTTTTCTTGTTTCATTAATATTTTTTTGCGTTTACGAGATCGTCAGGTTGCTATTAATTTTCGGCTAGGCGTTCTATAAAAATAAATAAGATATTAAACGGCTTCAAAAAAGGAGAAGGTTATCAATTTGACTGTATGTTTCTTTTTTATGTATGTTTGTTACACGATATCTTCGCCAATTGTAAACCGATTTTGATATTTCTTTTTTATTGAAAAGCCTTTACTACTAAGTTTTTCCCATTTTAATTTGGTTAAGATATAATGGAGAACTTTGGAGATATGGAAGAAACTCGTAAAATAAAATTGTTTGAGATGCTAGGTTTTTTTTTTAAATTTAATTATTATGTTTATTGAGAATCTTCTACCAATTAATTCGTATAACCAATGATTATTATTCGTACTAATATCTATATATAAAGTTTATTATACATAACAACTAATCGATATTTTAAAGTTTATAATAATAAAACGGTATAATAAAGGTTTGATATGTTGAATGATTGTTATAATTAAAGATTTTAGTTTTTTTAAAGTTATTTCTTTCGATTTTTATCTTACTTGATAATTATACTAACCAAAATTATATGTTTAGTTGATATTTATCTTAAATGATATATATTTTGTGTTTATATGTTATATTACTTACCCACCCTAAAGAGAAACCTCAAATATTATTTCGCTATTTTGTTACACCTATATTTCTTTCGACCGGTTGCATTCGCAGTTATATGCCATCGGAACTGGAAGTCTAACTGACCTCAATAAAAAGTCTATGAAAATGAGACAAGTATTTGTTTGTACTGGCAATCGATCCCAGACTAACGCGGGTCTTTAACTTATTGCATCAAAGAGGCCGTTAAAGATATTAGCCAGAGAATAGACCTTAGAAAGGACCTTTTTTATATGTGGAAAATGCGTTATGCATACTGATCTGCTTAGAGCACAGATTACAAAATAGTTACTTAGAGGTAGGTATATTATTAAATACCATTTAACTTGACTTTGCCCAAGTCATAGACACGTTATGCGTGAGCTGATCGCTATGCGGTTTAGTAATTGTACAAGGAATGGGACCTATTAACGGTAAGACAGTCATATCTGTTACAAACTATCTTAAAAATGCACTCACAAACGCCCTACGACCCCGAGTTGATAAGAGGCAAACGAAGAAAAGGATCAGTTTGTTACAACACCCCCTTTCGTTGTCGATTCACCAATAATTTTTTCTGCTGTTTCGGTCCCTATATATATAATAAATTAAACTCTATTATTTCATTCTACTCCCTTACTAAATATAAATGTAAACGAATCGTGTCTAAATATCTAAAAACCCTAGATTACGACCAAACTGAAAATCTTCTGGTAAAACTGTCGTAATTAGGAATATGATTATACATAACTAAATCTATTTACCATAATATATTCGCACAACAGTATTGATAGGTACTCTGTTTGTCTATATTTCAGGTATTTTACCTAAATTGTAATAAGGTTACATTCGATTTTAGCTTTTAATTTATTTAATGTTTTATTTTTAAATTGTTTATTGTATTATGAGTTATGTAATCGTAGCCATTCGGATACAATGACATAGCTCGTCTAGGCAGGGAGTGGGCACTGGCGACCCGTAAATACAGGTTTCTGTGAAATTTAGAGCGGGCACCAGGCTCTATCGATGCTTACAATCCATCACATCCATGTTACGAGTAGTCTTACGAATTTATTGTGCACATACATTGTAAGTTACTTAGAGCAAATAAACGTTTTATTATTATTATTATTTCGAGCTCTTTTTTATGTTTTTCTCTCTTTATTAAATAAAGAGGTAATACGCACGGGCCAAGGCCAAGTGCAAATCAAAATATAATAAGGAAATGCCTGTTTCTATTAATATATGAATTCACTGTAAGAATTTTCTAGTAATACGACAAGTGTTAAGGATGACAGCCTTCTGTAGTGTGTGTATAATGAAAGAAGGAATGCCTAGTATGTCTAATCCTGTATGTAGTGATCTCGGTATGACGCCGGTTGTAGAAATAACTATTGGTATTGTTTTGACACTTTCAACTCTCCATTGCGTCTGTATTTCAATTGCTAGATCTTTGTATTTGTTAATTTTTTCGGTATGGGTTGGTTGTAAATTATGTGTATTAGGAATCGCTATGTCGATCAGATATACTTTGTTGTTCAGTTTATCAAGAATTGTTACGTCCGGTCTATTAAAGTGGATAGTTTTATCTGTTATTATAGTACGGTCCCAGTAGATTTTAACAGATTGATTTTCTAGTATTTTTTCCGGTGTATATTTATAGTAGGGAAGTTTCTGCTCTATCAATTTATGTCTAAACGCTAGGTGCTGGTGTATGATTCCAGCAACCTGGTCATGCCTATGCTTGTAATCACTTTGAACAAGACTTTTGCATGCTCCAGTGATGTGCTGTATTGTTTCACTGGCACTGCTACAATGTCTGCATAAGTCAGTCAAACTACCTCCGTACCAAATTTCATCCAAATCAGTTCAATGGTTGAAGCGTAAAAAGACAACAGACGCTCCTTTCTTAGCGCTCACTCACATTATTATAAAAACCCCTGTACCAAATTTCAAGTTTCTAGGCGCAGCAGTTTCGGTTGCGTTGATATATAAGTCAGATTTGCCCGCGGCTACGTCGCCGCCGTTAGTGTCCATCCCTCAGGAACTGTAGAATTTCCCGGAATAAAAGATACCCTGTCCTTCCCCGGGCCTCAATCTACCCACACACCAAATTTTATCCAAATTGGTTCAATGGTTGAAGCGTGAAAAGAAGACTATACATACATACATAGTATCACGTCTCTTTTCCTTACGGGGTAGACAGAGCCTAGGTCTATAAGACCTGAAGGCCACGTTTAGCATGTAATTTTACTATGTCACTTATAATATATAAGTAAGTGCTATATATTTGCAGGCAAGGCAAACTCATGGCTTAAATTCATTCAAATGACGATAACTTTTTTTTAAGTAACCGATTTTTATGAAACAAACTTTAAATGTTAATCTGAGTTAAAATAAAGCAATTGGTGAAAGTTTGAAGTAAATCGGTTCAGTATTTTCGGAGATAATCGTGATCATACATACAGACAGACAGACAGACAGACAGACAGACAGACAGACAGACAAAAAATTCAAAAAAATTTTTTTTGCTTTCTATTATTCTTTTTAAGTGTCCCTCTATCCATTTTAGTCAAAAATTCTAAATGTACAGACAAAATATTTTTACTGTTTTATTATATGTATAGATAATAATATGACGTTCAGAAAGAGATACATGATATCCAAATTTGAATAAAATTCTATTTCATTTCATTTCAGTCTGTAAGTTATTATTATTAATTATTCTGAGGCGGTTGTTAATGTCAAAGACAATATACTTGGCATAGATACCTAGATATTTAACTAATTATTTTGATGGTATATTAATGTCTTGTGAAAACCAGCAATATAGACAAATAAGCTTTCGCCCGCGGCTTCGCCCGTGTCAATGTCGATCCCTCGGGATTTGTACTTTTTCCCGGGATAAAATGTACCCTATGTCCTTCTCCGTACCCCAGATAACGTGTATGCAAAATTTCATAATGGTCGTTTCACAATACACAACGTGAAAGCGTATCAAACAAACCCACTTTCGCATTTATAATATTAGTTAGGATTAGGATGTCTGACTACTGTCTCCATCGAACCCTGCAGAAAAAAAGAACACATAAACATTGGCTTTATTTCCCTTAAGGTGATACCACTGTAAATAAGGTCGTTCTGAACCTTATTTATCTCGCAAAATACTTAAATTAGAAGTTTCAAATCTAAGTAATATGACTTTTGACTATTTCATCTCCAAAAATTGAAGATGAACACACGTTTTAATAAAATTTTCTCGATAGAAATATTTTTTGAAAAATGGTCTTCGTTCGCAGAGTTTTTGTTATTGTAGCTCAAATGCGACGAATGAAATAATGATTTTTAGACTAAAAGATAGGTTATTAGTAATTAATCAAAATGTAAATATAAAAATACAATTAACCGGTCTGATTTTATATAAAATAGAAATAACGAATTTGGCGCTTACGTTTTTTTCTTTGAGCGACTCGAGACTATCTCCTACCTCATCATTCACGGGCTAAACCGCCAAGCGCTATCCCCTGCGCGCACTTGATCAGTCCTTTGCCGAGCGAAGGTACCAAACATTTGAGGCCTCGCCTTAAAGGATGCTTTGCATGACATTGGCCTTACAAGCAAGGATGCCGAAAACTGTGTAGAATTGTTACAGCCTTTTGCCGGTTAAATCACCCAAATTGTTTTGTAAGGCTAGTTAAATTAACTTAAGTTTTATTTCGTTTGAATTGATGGTGTTCAAGAAGCTGCATTTACGACTGCAATTGTGCATTTATTTTATAATATATATTTTTTTTATTTATGCTTTATGCTAAGTATAGTTTACAAAGCAACTTAAACTAAATAAATAAAATATATACGGACAAATCACACAGATTGAGCCCCAAAGTAAGTTCGAGACTTGTGTTATTGGATACTAACTCAACGATACTATATTTTATAACAAATACATATATAGATACACATCCATGACCCAGGCCAATCTGAAAAAGATCATGTCATCAAACTGTAAAGAGATATTATTGTGAAGCAACTTGGATTAAACCTTGCAACGAGATACGTGTTTTTTTTTCCTCCTTTCCAGAGGTAGAAAAAAATCAATAACATGGCTTAAAAACATAGGTTAGGACCTAACTCGAAAAGCTCAGAATAAGGGTTTAGTTTCAGATGTATTTTCACAAAAAACTGGTCATGTCTGGGTTCTATTAGCACACATAACAAAGGGTTGGCTTAGTATCCTTTGGGTACGGTACCCTAAAAATGTATACGAACAAACGAGAGAATATAATCTACGATAGGAACTATAGTTTAATAAAATATACCTTTGGCGAGCTCCGTGGTTCGATCCCCGGTCAGTTCAAGATGGAAAATGATCTTTTTCAGATTGGCCTGGGTCTTGGATGTTTATCTATATATGTATTTGTTATAAAATATAGTATCGTTGAGTTAGTATCCCATAACATAAGTCTCGAACTTACTTTGGGGCTAGCTCAATCTGTGTGATTTAAAAAGAAAAAAAAATAGATACCTATACTGAAGTACACCGTGGATTTTATTACTTACATTTAAAAACATCCTTTCAAATAAAAATATTTTTCAAATCGGTTCAATAATCTCCATATCAAAAAATATACAAACGAATTGACAATCTCCTCCTTTTTCGGTTAAAAATAGACACTTAACAGCTTGTAACGGACCTAGTGTGAAGAAAAAAAAAATTAACAAAAATTAAAAGAAAAATAGACTAAAACAGTCTCATTATTATGTATAATGACGGCGACAGCAAAAACCTGAACAAAACAGTTTCCTTGAAGAAGCGGCCGTGGTTTTTGTATCTGTGGTTTCTGGGCAATGGTCCGTGAGATGCCATGGAGTGTTGATGTTGCATCATCATTAACTTCAGATATCCCATAGATTTCTTTTGCCTCTCCTTTATATTATTTAAATCAGCGCTACCTGAGACGCCTGTCTCTGGCAGCACAAGCTGAGGCATTCCTTTGCCAACATTAAATTAGGTACTTAAGCTGCTAAATATGTTTATAAGCAATTTTATAAATTGTAAATAATATGTACCTGGCATGTGTATGGCAATAAATGGCTTATTATTATTATTATTATTATTATTATTATTTCGTGCTTTAATTGTATTTTTCTCTCTTTTTGAAAAAAAAAAAAAAAAAAAAAAAAGAGGTAAAATTTCGCACGGGCCATGGCCAAGTGCATAAAACCTACTGTAAGAATTTTCGCGTTATGCGGCATGTATTTAGTATGACAGCCTTCTGCAATGTGTGTATAATGTATTGGGGTATGTCTAAGATGTGTAGGCTTGTATGGAGTGTTTTAGGTATTACACCTGTTGTGGATATTAATATAGGTACTATTTTCACAGTTCGAATTCGCCACTGTGTTTGTATTTCTATTGCCAGATCCTTGTATTTGGTCATTTTATCAGTGTGGGTTGTTTGCAAGTTATGGGTATTGGGGATTGCTATGTCAATGAGATATACAATGTCATTTAGTTTGTCGTGTATTGTAATGTCTGGCCTATTGAAGTGTATTGTTTTGTCTGTTATTATTGTCCGATCCCAGTAAATTTTAACTGATTCATTATCTAATATTTTTTCTGGAATATATTTATAATATGGAAGTTTTTGTTGAATGAATTTATACTTTGATGCTATGTGTTGGTGTAGAACTGCCGCTACCTGATCATGTCTATGCTTATAGTCATGTTGAACTAGGGTCTTGCAAGCTCCAGTAATATGCTGGATGGTTTCACTTGCACTATTGCAATGTCTGCATAAGTCTGTCGGTAAGTTGGGTTCTTTAATTATGTATTTTTTGAAGTTCCTGGTATTAATCACTTGATCTTGTATAGCTATCAAAAATGCTTCTGTTTCAGGGAAAAGTTCTCCTCTCTTTAACCAAGCGTTTGACCATTGTTTATCCACATGCGACTGTTCTAGATCCTTATAATGTCTACCGTGAAGTGATTTAAGTTGCCATGTTTGTTTTTTCTGTGCGATGGATAATTGTGCTTCGTTAGGTTGGGTATCTTTATTATTTAAATTAAGTGGTGAAAATTTTGAGTCCATAAGGGTGACATATTTATGTAGGTCAGATGTTTGAGCCTTTAAAAAGAAATACTGGCGTAATGAAGTGATCTGTCTATTGTGTAGATTAAGAATATCTATTATACTTCTGCCTCCGTCCTGTTTTGGCAATGTTAGTCTCTGTGAACATGATTTAGGGTGGTGCTTCCTGTAAAGTGTAAGATGTGTATTAATTGTTGTTTGAAGTTTTGATAAATCTGTCTTAGACCAGTTGATCACGCCAAAAGAATATGAAAGCACTGGGATAGCGTATGTATTTATGGCCTTGGTAAGATTTCGGGCATTTAATTGACTCTTCATGAGCTGCGTTAACCGGTGTTTGAATGTTTTATTTAATTGAAGTTTGGTCTGCTTATGTTCAATTAGTTTAGATTGATTGAAGCCTAGGTATTTGTATGTACTGTTTTCATCCATAGCCTGAATTGTATCTCCTGATTGCAGTGTATACGTCGTTAATTCTATTTGCCCTTTATGGATTGAATTAATTTTACATTTGTCGATACCAAAATTCATTTGGATAACGTTAGAAAACGTTTCAGTAGTTTCAGCAAGTTTTAATATTTCTTCTTTATTACTGGCGTACAACTTAATGTCGTCCATGTACATTAGGTGTGTGAGCTTGAAATAATCTTTATTATGAGTTAGTTTAAAACCAGTATCCGTATCATCCAATAAAACTGAAAGTGGGTTTAAAGCTAGGCAAAACCAAAGTGGGCTTAACGCATCCCCTTGGAATATACCTCGCTGAATAAAAATCGGTTCTGTAACTATATCTGTACTATTATTTGAGATTTTAAGAGTGGTTTGCCAGTTTTTCATAGTGTCTGAAAGAAATGTGACGATTGATTCATGAATTTTATATTTTTTAAGTACTTCAATTAGCCAGCTGTGGGGTACCGAGTCATATGCTTTCTGGTAATCGATAAACATGGTGTATAAATCTCGTTTCCTAACATGTGAATGTTTCATGACCACGGCATCAATCAACAACTGCTCTCTACATCCTTGACTGTATTTACGGCACCCTTTTTGCTGTTCGGCTAAGATCTTATGGTCACTAACATGGTTGTAGATAATTTCAGTAATACAAGCGGTAAGAATTTTATAAAATGTTTGCAGGCACGTTATCGGTCTGTGTTTTGAGGGATCATATGTATTTTGAACTTTAGGGATCATATAGGTAATGCCTTGGGTTAGGAATAATGGTAGCGTGTTTGGTGATTGAATAAAATTATTAATATGTTTATGGATGTGCGAATGAGTGACTGTTAGTTTTTTATACCAGTAATTATGAATTTTGTCGGATCCAGGGGCTTTCCAGTTCTTTGCTTTTGCTA
This sequence comes from Elegia similella, assembly GCA_947532085.1. Lineage (NCBI taxonomy): Eukaryota > Metazoa > Arthropoda > Insecta > Lepidoptera > Pyralidae > Elegia > Elegia similella. The sequence continues at coordinate 3,833,140 of OX383926.1, read as the reverse complement.
TAACTTGATCAAAAATAGACAGTGGGATTGATTCAAATGGCATTTCTGTTATATTTTCTGTTTTTGTATTTATGTAATCTATCCAGTCTGCGTTTTTATTGTGTTCTACAGGGTTAGTCCATATGTTAGACCAAAAATTATGAAATTGTTCAGCTGATGGCGTATTCTGTGATTCTAAGTTATTTTCAGTCCTATTATTAAGAGATCTGTAAAATTGTTTTTCATTATTTATAAAATGACAATTTTGTGTTTTTCTGAGAGTACATGTTGTGTAACGTCTCAGTCTACTTGATGTCGCAGCAAGCTTTTGTTTCAGAGTATCTAAAAATTCTATTGGTGTATTATTTGGGTTTTCATATTGTGCATGTATTTTATATCTATTTTTAATGTCCTCTATGTGTGTAAGTATATTATTGCTTCTGTTTCCTCTAGCATATTGTGATATTCTTCCTATATCTTTCCTAAGTTGCAATATTTTCCTTTCTAATCTTTTTTGCCAAGCTGGTTTTGGTTTTTGCCTATACGTTTGACTCCTATCTTCTACTATCCGGATGCCATTACAAGTGCTGGCTGTATATGCTGAGCAATAAATCAAAGTGTGTAGATAATTAAAATCTGCATCTGTGTCTAGATACTTTGGTATAGTAACGGTATTTATATAGTGAGTTATAAGAGCTAATTTCTTAGTAGATTTTTGTCGTGGTATACATGGCCTGTTAGTGGGCTGACTATTTAAGACATTATTTAAACTATTAGCAAATACTTCATTTATTCTACTCTTTAATTCCTCGTTTAACAATGTGAAGTTATAATGGTCTTGTTCATGGTGGGTCTGTCGTGTAGATAAAGTGTCAGCTTGTCTGTCGAGTATTGTAGTGTCAGATTGTCGTACCTCAGGTGTGTCATCATAATTAATAGTATCAGGTACATTTGCAAGTGAATTCAGAGATAGTGGTAACAGTGTGTCAGGTATATCTTGAGTTATTGTATTGACATCAGGGATTGTAGTTAAGTTGTATCTTTGTAATTCTATTTCAACTTCCGTTCTTATTTCTCTTAATCTATTTTCTGGTATATATTTATTGTGTATTATGGCTCGTCTTTGATCTGCAATCCTTTGTTCAGATAAATGTGATAATTCTGGGAATTTTTCAATGAAACTCGAATATAATTGTTGGCGATATGCAGTAGTATTAGTTTCTAATTTAGTGACTCTATAGTATATTTTAATTAAATTCTCATTAATATCCGTTGACCATCGCATTTTTGTTGTTTTATTGTGAATGGACTGAGTGGTAGGGATGTCACGGATATTTACTAATTGTTGGCAATGTGAGTGTGATTGTGTGTTGTTTGTCAGAAGGCTGTTTTCTACTTCTTTTCGTATAGTGTCCATTGTGGCTTGATCAATTAACTGTCGTCTTAAGATTGCCCTTCTTTGGTCCCCTAACCTTTGTCGCGAAACATTTACTGATGGAAATTTATTAAGAAAATGATGATGAAGTTTTTCTAAGTACGGACCTGAGTCAGTTTCAAGCTTTGTTATTTCAAGGTAGGCACGCCAGATGAAAGTATTCATATCTAAAGTCCATCTTCTTCTCGTGCTTTTTCTGGGCACAGTGGGTACGGGATTATTGGCACTTGCCTCCCGTACAACATCTGTCTCCACTCTACTTGAAATTGATGTAACTGGTGAATTCGTTATTATTGACGAGGTTGGCGATAAGGAGAGAACCGGTGTGGATGGGGGGGAAAAACTATGTTTTGATGAGCCGGGTGATGGAAATAAACTACTAACAGAGGATGGTGAACCACCCCCGTTCCTTCTTTCTTCATCTTTGAAAGCATTACTGCTTTTAGTATCTCGAATCCTTTTGGGTCGAGATCTTAAAAAATATTTTTTATTACCTTCCATTTTGTTCCCACGTTCAGCAAGGGAAATATAACGTCAACACTCTGCATTGCCCCGCTTACAGAGGTAAGGCTACTTACATCCCGAGGGCGCCCGGTATCGGGAGTCCACCGTTTAAGCCAAGCTCCCCCTTGGCCATGCATCTTTAGGCACGGTTGGTGAAGCGCTATAGATTGGGTTTGGGACCGTTGGTTGGGAAGAGAGGGTACCTTGATGGTCAGGTAATGTGAGGAGATTCTCCTATGACAAATTAAATCCCTCCCTCCCCTTAAGCCCCCCCACCACGACAAGGTGGCCCCTCGGGGGGGTTATTATTATTATTATTATGGCTTCCCAAGAGGTAGCGGTTTTTTTTATAAAGAATTTGAATGCGTTTGACCTCTATCTTGCCTGATGAGGTCTAGGGTGGTAAGCGCAAACTCAAATGCCTATTCACTCTTGCCTCGAAAATCCATAAATTGAACGATCGGGAAACAGTGACGCAGGGTGGGAATTCCATTCCATCGCAATTCACATAATGAAGGAGGAGGCGAATCTAGAGGTGCGATGAGCAGGAATATCAACCACATACGGTTGGAAACCATGCCAATACCGAGTCGTCCGCAGATGGCGGTTTATCTCAACATAGTTTGAAAAGACTCAAAAACTTTGAATTTACTGGTTTATATAGTTATATGTGAGGTGACTCTTCGTGAAACCGAGAAGAAAAAAGTTGACACTTTGGAAATGTGGTGCTGGAGACGGATGCTTGAAGTATCGTGGACAGAGTTTCGAACCAATGACTCCATATTAAAAAAAATCTCGGCATCAGACAGCGCCTATCAACCACAGTGCAGTCACGCATTTTGACCTTCTTCGGCCATATATCTCGTCGTGATAATGACTCCATAGTGCGTCTCGTAGTGCAGGGAAAAGTATAAGGCACCAGGCCACGTGGTAGATGAATGGCGCCGTATTACCGAAATCATCACTCATCGTGATTCATAATGATGACCACGACCGCTCTGGTAAGAGTGTACCGACTAAGAAGAAGAGATGTGAGGTGAAAGGGAAAGAGTAAATACGAATACAAGATCGAACAAACACCCTATGGGTATGGAATTAGCACAAGGATCAGCGTTGCCAGAAGGTTACATTTTTTAGATTTTTCGTAACTTTTGACCTCCTCGCGTAACATGTAAGTAATTTTTATATTTAAGGCAATTTTCGTAACTTTTGAGAACGAGATTTAATTTGAACGCACCTAAAACTGGCGCGTCTTAGAGATGGCTCTGAATAGAAAGCGCCCCATATTATTATATCATCTAAATAGTCTTTTTAATACGTCATTTCGGCACTCCAGCCGTAGTAATAATTACCCAGTAAGGTATAAACAATGACTATTTGACATCGTGAAGATCTAGATCTTAGATTATTTTTTTGTGTTTAGGTAAAGACAGACTATATGACGCAGACTATAATAATGGGACAGGGCAGGTTGGTACAGGGTAGGTGGTCTCTATCTCTATTATTATAAACAAAGGTCATCGCCGGTAATGCGCGATATACTCGACCGATTAGATGCCTCAAAGCGTTATGTAACCACTTTATAGGATAGCGCTGTGTGGTGGGTTATACTCCGACCGCAAAAACATGTAAATTAAAAAAAAATACAATAATGTAACTTTTGCTGCAAAAATGTAACATTTCAGGAAACGAAACGTAACTTACTACTCAAGGGCCCTGGCAACACTGACAAGGATACCCAAGTAATAAAAGTTTTCACCAAATTTCGTAAAAAAAAAAAGATTTTTTTTTTTGTAGAAGATGAAGATAAAAATCCAAAATCATGGTTATTTCAATTTTTCACACACATGTGATGTAAAAAAAATTGTAAATACAAAAGGAGTAGAACTTCTTATTAGGTACCTACATTATTGCCATGCAACTTTTTTCCACAGGACTTGTAGTTTAGCAAATCGAGATAAACCGTTTTTTACCCTTAAAAGCTCACCCCCCCTTCCACTTCCCGACGTCAGATCGCCCGTAATTTTTTTTTACTTAAATTTCTGTTGTATTATCTTCTTTTTGCATTGGGTTGCATCCTACTATAATTTACTTAGACTAGCTCCGTGGCGCAGCGGTCAACACGCTTGCCTGCGACTCGGAGTGACCGGGTTCGATCCCCGGCCAGGTCAAGATGGAAAATGATCTTTTTCAGATTGGCCTGGGTCTTGGATGTTTATCTATATATGTATTTGTTATAAAATATATTATCGTTGAGTTAGTATCCCATAACACAAGTCTTGAACTTACTTTGGGGCTAGCTCAATCTGTGTGATTTGTCCGTATATATTTATATTTATTTTGGTTTCAAAAATTGTCTATGATGGATCGGGTTTTCTTGTGAATGACTTACAGTCAAGCAAGGAATATGCTGACTTTATCTCATACAGGTACCTACCAAGGAGTATTTTTTCATCATCATCGTCAGGTCTTTTAGTCTCCACTGCAGGAGCATGACCCTCTCTGTACTACTGGAGCCATACTTGGCCAGAGCAGATAGAGGATTTGGCCTACACTCTCCTCGCTGGCCAGACGGGTTGGAGAGGTCTCATTGATGTTTATGAGCTTTGTTTAGCTTGCATTTCCTAAGTTGCCTCTTACGACATCCATGGGAAGACTAGGAGTGGTCCTATTCTACTCTGCCGGAAACCACACGGCAAATTTTTCATATGTACTCCTAAATATAATATCCTATAGACCTACCTAAGGTTGCCAGCTCAAGTCCTGCCCGCGTAGACTTTTTCGCCGTATCTCATTTCTTTATGTAATAAGATATGCTGCTCATTTATTTTGATCCGTTAATATCCTTTTCATCTTTAACAGTAGATCACTTCACTTAATAGTCGATACCTCTAGTACATCACTTTGTTTTACGAGTAGTACTTATCTACTTAGGTTGTATCAGTTATGTAGTAATGCCATATCGATGGTATCGCATAATGTTTACGTTTCCCACACTTCACCTAGTTATGTTATACGCTCGGCGGATAATAAACACGTTGCGGTATCAATAATATTGGATGCACTAAATTCTCCTTGAATTTACGATTACAGGTACGTAGGTATAATCTGTCAACTGTCGAGTAAATATTATGGTTATACTTATCTATATTCAAATAGACGAACAATTATAAGAAGTAATGAACAAAACATATGAAGGCAGACGTATTACTGTCTCCCATACCAGTTTATTTATGGATTAACCAGACTTGTGACTAATTTTATGGAGACAGTGATATTTTGCAATATTGTTTTTGCCACTGTCAGTAAAAAATATTGGTTTTAATACTATGCACATAGGATTCTTTTGTTTGCAAATAACTTGTAAGTGTGTTGGCACCAACTGTGCATAACTAATTGTGGCAGCAGTTTTCGCTCCGTTTAATAATTGTAACATTGTTATCTGAGTGATAGACTGTGTCTTGCTAATTAATTATTGAAGATTTCTTTCGTTTTTATAACTGTGACAAGTGTTAAAGTTCTTTTAAATTTTGTTTACGTAAAATATATACGTATAATAACGTTAGCTCTGATGGGATATATGGCAAGTGAGTGGAGTACAGGCATTGAAGCCAAATGTTGGAAGGATACGGGCGAGAGCAACACAGGTGAACTTAACAAGTAAGTGAATTAGTTTTAGATGATTAGACTGGTATAATACCAAGAAGTTCTTGTAGAAAGACTGCTTAAACACTCAGAGAGAAGTAGGTATCTTACATCGATTGACTCTCTTCGGGGTTCTTCGGGGTAAAAATGTCTCGCCAAGGCCCCTGGCATTTTTTTGCGATGATTTGTAGATTAAGCGGATAAGGTACTCGTAATCAATACCAATAGCTTACACCAATGATATTATCATAATACATTTAAAACGCGAACTCCGTTTACAAGTCTCTCTCTCTCTCTCTCTCTTTCTCTCCCTCTCTCTCATCACATCTGAGCGTTTCGATCTCCGTTTAAGACTATCATAGGTATATACCTATGATAGTCTTAAACGGAGATCGAGTACCATATGGTACTTAATGGTAATTTATTCCAATGCAACCTACATGGAAAACCTAGGATTTAAAAACCTATATTGAAATGCCTATATTACCTACCTATATGAAAAAAACGCCTAATAATAAAAAGACGCCGCTATATGTGAGATACGATTGCAGATATTTCCATTCGTATCTCACGTATTGCGGCATTCCTCTCGTCAGTCACTTAATTCAGGATAGTTTAATAGGCGCAATAGGTTATTTTACCTGACTGCCACATACATACCGCGTAGAACCGATGGCTGATGGGGCAGAAGGGTTCTGGGCGAAGGGCAAGCGCAGCGTCGGACACCCACCGACCACCGACCAGATGGTTGTATGACCAAAGGTCGCAGAAAGGCGCTGGATGCAGGCCGCTTCCAACCTGTCGTATTGGAAATCCTTGCAGAAGGCTATGTCCAGCAGTGGACTTGTTGCAGCTGATATGATGACGACGAAGAAGGGTAAGTGCTTAGCGCGTATCTTTTATGTTTGTAAATTTCTAAATTTCCTCGTATCTTCCCACGATGTACCTCGAGAGTTAAGGTATCGTTAGATTCGTCTCAAAACCACAAGTCCTTAGATATCCTTTTCAAGGGTCCTTCCCTTATGTCGGTAATACCAGGAACGTACTTGGCTTTATCTCATTGTGGTCTTTCTTAATTCATACTACGCTCATGTTATCATTTCACCAAACTTGATCTACTTTTCCTTGGTACCAAAAACGCCAAAATTATATAATTTCATGCAACATAGCCATAACTAATAACGCAATATAACATGATAAATATGCTGTGAGAATTGTAATGCGTCGTCGAGGCTGCCCACTTGACCTCAAAAGGACGTGACTGACATCGAAACTTGCTAGAAATCTATTCTTCAGTTCCATTTCAATAAGACCTGGTGTCAGGTGCAATTTGAGCTCTCAAACTGCGTCTAATAAATAATAAATAAATAAATATATACGGACAAATCACACAGATTGAGCTAGCCCCAAAGTAAGTTCGAGACTTGTGTTATGAGATACTAACTCAACGATACTATATTTTATAACAAATACATATATAGAAAAACATCCAAGACCCAGGCCAATCTGAAAAAGATCATTTTCCATCTTGACCTGGCCGGGGATCGAACCCGGTCACTCCGTGTCGCAGGCTGGCGTGTTGACCGCTGCGCCACGGAGCTAGTCAAAATAATAAAATGCATGATGTATCAACATCTATTTGTACTCCGATTCATCATCATCTCAGGCGCAAGAAGTCTAAGGCTGGAAATGCCTCTCCCAAAGTATGTTAATATCATTGGTGTAAGATTTTCAGTGGATACGACCGGTGGGATATGGCACTGCATCCAGCTAGTTCCTGCGAAGGGACCGTACGTCACCTGTTCAGAGGATATTTCACGCTGCATGTGTCGGCACGTGGTTGGCATTCGAGATCCTATCTTACTCACCGGCCATCTCAGTTCTGTCTGCCCATTACCACTTAAAGAGCTAATTCGAGCTACCTGTGACGGTGACCTTTGACTGTGACACGAATCTTCTTGTTCCCCATTCCGAGAAGAAAACAGTAATAAAACCTACACAACACTATTAGAAGCTTAAGTTAACAATATGGAAATAGGAAAGTAGGTTATGACGTCCCTAGCCGCACTGGCCTCTAGAACAGCCGCTCCACCTCCTAGTTCTACCTTCGGACAGGTAATGTGGCTAGGTAATCACAAAATTACCTAGCACTTCTGGTAAGTACTTGGCTAAACAACAGGTGAATGTTACAACTTACAACGGTAACGTTACGTTACCGTTGCCAAACATGCGGCCGCGGATACTGCGTGCGGATTTCCGTCCGACAGACAGAAAATACTTACCTACCCACTTTTTACAGAGAAAGAGGAAGTCTTTCAAGATCTTCCTGCTCGCTTTGAATGTATTATCTCAAGAAAATTAATTGTTTTTGTCTTCCAAAACAAAAACTTACCGACCAACACTATAGATTTTTTAACTCGGCCGCTGATCTCAGCGACAATACTGCTTTTCAAGTAAACTTTTTTTCAATGATCAAAATCGTCTCGCCGTGTTGACCGTATAACTCGACTAATTGCAATATCAAGTGCACAATAGAAAATACAAAAGAGTCACCGTCGTTGCGAATTCTGCCGAATCATATTGTTTTGTCAACGTCAAGCAAAACGTTTGGATCTCGGCGCAGAACGTCAGTTGTCTCGCGCAGCGCAGATTGACAGCTGACTGTGACGTGCGTACGCGCGGTTTTGTTGTTGCGAGATGTCATCTAATTTAATTAGCGAAAAATACCACGATAGTAGTAAAATAAACGGTTTGAGTGCGTTTACTGATAAAAGTTTAGCTCCCATAAATGGACGCTATAGGTCTAAGAGTTTGTCAAGTGATAAATTGAATAAAAGCAACGCAGATCGTGCGGCGATTCTGGAGGATGTTGAGGCGCATCATATTACTGATAAACTGGAAACTCCAGGGTGTGTGGTGTCGGACAGGATAATGGATCAAGGAGCACAGCCTACAGTTAATTGGTGAGTCAAAGAAGATTTTATTTGTTGCATCTCGGGTGACCTTTTGACAACATGCAAATTTGGTAAAACGTTTACTGTAGGATAAAACGAAAAGTGATTGTCTTCGGTCAGAAGTTGAAATTAAAGATAAACTTTCAATATCAATTATTATTTAGGTCCCTACGTAATAGATTTTTATAGACATTCAAAACTTTGCTTTCCATCAACCAAGTTCACAAAAAATATGTTCAAATATCGGTCAATTCAAAGTGTTTGCCTTTACCAACCATGACCTTGGCCGGATCACCAGAGCTTCGGGGGAAGCCATAATATAAATAAGAAGAAGAAAAAATATGTTATAATTTTTAATATAGGATGTAGTTGAACAAAATATTATTATTAGTTTGCCTACATTTTAGTTAGTATTTATTTCTGTCCCTGCAATTGGCTTGGTAATTTTTTTGTCAGGTCAATAAGCAGATAGGTAACTGAACTAACTATTGCAATAAAAAATATTGTAGCCACCAGATATTTAATGCGATTTTGATAAGTTCTTTAACAAATTTAAATTAAATAATACCGTTTTATCATGTTTATTCTATGTTTATTACCTGCATTCTTTTTACAACTAACATTATTTTCATGTGACATTTGTCTTGTTCTTATTATTCTGTATATATATATTGTTCTTAAACCAACTTTAAAAAAAGGAGGATGTTGTATGATCCATTAATCAGCTGCAAGCAGCATGTACTGTAAAAATATAGTTATCTTAGGATTAGCTTCAATAAACCTATGATGGGCTTAAATGCTATAAATAATAAATGCTTACATTAATTTTTGGGATCCAGGTTCCCCCCCAAAGCTGCCAAAAATGACCAACAACAACCATTTGGGAAAAATGTTGATAAAAGCTTCACATTCTCACTTTAAACCTATGAAATAGTTCATTAAATACTTTGAAGGGTTATTTAGGACCTCACAATACAACATCTTAAATTATATCTGTTTTCTTTTAAATACTAATTTTTAAATTAGGGCAGCACTCTATCCCAGAAATTAAATGTATGTAAATATAAGTATTAAATAATTGTGTAAGATAAATGTAATTTAAAAGAACACCAAGTTCCCTAACAAAATCTTAATTTATTAAATTAAGAAATAAAATATGCAGAAAAAAATCCACACGACATGGTTTCAAACCTGCGACCTTAGGTCTAAGTATGACCTAGCTCAATTAGGAGAGCATAGGTCGTACAGAGACCTGAGGTGGCCAGATTTTATTTCTTAATTTGATTAGAGTAAATTAATAGCATTGAGAATTCAAAAAACTTTAGGTTTAAATAAACATTGCCCTTTGCTGCACAAAAACTTAAAATACCTTAGTAAGTGGATGGAATAATTTTAAACATTGTTATGCTCTTCAATGTGATTCACTGAACATGTTATTCTTGAAGCCGTTAGGATAATTAAGTTGTAATGTTATCTTCAATTGGCGTAAAATGAGGCCAATAGTGGTCAATAGGTTGACATGACCGTTGGACAAAATATAGAGGGTGGAGAAGTAGAATTCAGACATATATTATGCATCTTTTGTTTCTTTTTATTGTATCGTTAAAAGTTATATATACAATCCATACACACTATGGATTGTATGTATAACTTTTAACGATAGAGTGCATCATAATATTTGAGTAGTTGTAAGACTTAGGAACTTAATTAATTTGATAGTGGAAGAGTTTCCACTGCGTTATACACTGATATATGCATTACATACAGATAATATGAGTATATTATCTGTTTCAAAAAACTATACATACTAACGATTTTTTCATGGACTACTCTGAAACTACAAGAGGGGGGGCGCAACAAAAAAAAAATTTAAATCTATTTACCAACGCTTCACATCAAAAGTAGAATAAATGTGTATTTCTTGAATAGGCATGTAACATCCTCGTCTTCATCGTCACTTACCATCAGGTGAGATGGGAGACAAATGCCTACTTCAATAATTAGTAAAAAAAAAGCAAATTCAATGTTGAATGACATTTTTAAATTCCTAAATATTTTTTTGGAAATGTTAAAATTTTGTATATTTAAGCTTATTCTTGACATACTATAATCATACAATTTAAAAATATTACAATGCGAACCTGGACCTCTGATTCTTTTCTAGAACCTTCTAGAGGACACATAGCAATTTTTACATTCAATGACTGCATCTATATATTTTATGAAGGTTGTGAATTTATTACTTAAGTAGGCTCCCAAGTAGAATATGTTAACTTATTGCACACTAGCGGCCCGCCCTGGCTTCGAACGCATCAATATAGGCATTTATCTATAGCCTATGTTCATGAACAATAATTAACGATTCTAGTGGTAAAAGAGTTTTTCAAATTGGTCTAGTAGTTTTGGACCCTATTTAATTCAAACAAACAAACAATGAAATCTTTCCTCTTTATAATATTATTATACACGGTGAAATTTTGATCGTTCTGGACCCTTAAAGGGGTGATTCAGTCCATTGATATGAACAAGTTTTCCTATGAGACCAAAGCTGGGAACTCAAAAAAAAAATGGGCAGTTCCATACAAAAAAATTCGGCCGCCTGGTCAATTTGTATGGGTTCAACAAAAAATTTTTTGAGTTGGGAACTTGAGAAATTTTTTGACATTCCCGTTGGTCCCATAGGAAAAGTTGTTTATGTAAGGGTCCAGAACGATCAAAATTTCACCGTGTATAAACAACAATAAAAAAATACCTTTTACCATCATTTATTTATCATTTAGTAAAATTAAAATAATAAAACTCACTAACTTGTATTCCTTTCATACTGTTATCAAATGTCAAATATTAAACTGCATATTTTTTGTTCAATGTTTGTGACCTTTTAAGTGTATGTACCATGATTTGTTAGATCATTATAATCTCTCAAGGTCCATGTTTATTGGTTATTCTGCATGAGGTGTCCATTCTTCGCAATTTTTATTTTGTGACCCTGGCTAGGCTATCTTATCTTAATTGGTCAGGTGGCAGATGCTACTAGTGAGATACTTGTATGATAATGTGATGTACATGCAATGAGTCCCACAGATAATAATTTAAAAAAGAATAAATAAGGGTCCACTTGATATCCTCAGTGATGAGTAAAAGTAATGAAGGACAAGTTCTTTCTTTTTCTGTGTGCTTGTTGCCAACACTGGGTAGGTAAAGATATCAGACATCAGATAGGTATGTTTGTTTGTTTTTCGTATGTGTAAGTGGCCGACACTGGTCTCAGATTTCAAGCTGCCTAAAGGCACCTGACATAGCTTCACGTACGACTGCCATCAGTGATGACAGCTGGGACCAACGGCTTAAAGTTCCTTCCGAAGCACGGAAGAGCTCGAGATATTTTAATGCCACTTTTGGCCACCTATCTTAATGGGGACCACGCCCGGGGTTGCTTAAAATACTACCCGTTCACTTCAAGATGGCCGCCGGCGAATGACGTCATAGGTACAATTCTAAATAGTACTTGTATAATTAATCAATTAACATAATAAATTTTTGTCATTCTATAAAATATATATAATCCTTAACCTTACTAATCCTAACTAATATTATAAAAGCGAAAGTGAGTTTGTTTGTTACGCTTTCATGTTGTAACTACTGAACCAATCATCATGAAATTTTGCATACACGTTATCTGGGGTACGGAGAAGGACATAGGTACATTTTATCCCGGAAAAGTTACTGTTCCCGAGGGAACAAGGTTGACGCGAGCGGGACTTCGGGCGAAAGTTAGGTGTAAGTAATAAAAGTATTATTAAATAAGTAGCGGGACTTAGTTGCAGCGTTTTGCGGGGAAGCGGGACGAGAGGTAACGGCCAACTTGAGGCGAATGGGTAATCTTTTTATTTGCCCCAGAATAATTTGCTTCTCCAGATACTTTAAAGACCGCATAATGTGTCCAAAAAAACCAAGGGCTCGTTTCTGGCATATTGAGGAGAGCCGCGTGGTGATCTTCAATTCGGCTATTATGGACTCGTTAGTTCTCATAGCGGTTCAGGGAATGCGGAGAAATCTTCGCTAGCACCATATCTCGAACTACTCTACCTATCTTGCTGCTATCGCAACTTCTGATGCTCCAAGTTTCGGCACCGCACAAAAATATGAATACTTACCATCAGGTGAGATGGGAGACAAATGCCTACATCAATAATTAGTAAAAAAAAAATAGGGAATGGGTAATAGCTAGTGTTTTGCCGTGCTCGAAATTTTCGGGAACGTCGATAACGAGTCGGCAATTTTTCCCGAGAATTTCTTCTTCTTTCTCTAAAGTGAGGGAATTATTGAGAAATTATTGGAAATTTCCCGCAAATTTCCATGAGAAGAAATTCATGAGTACAGAGAATTTCTTTCCGGCACATCACTCCGGCTCCATCTAGCACAGAATCAGTAATAGTATAACGTAGTAATAGGTACTTAAGCGCTATTAATGCTCAAACTTATAGGCAGGCAGGACCCGTGGCCAGGCAGGACCCCTGGGCACCTATCCATTAAAGTTACTTAAAAATATTTAATGAATTAACACATTGTTATGTTTAATATTGACAGCTCCGTGGCGCAGTGGTTAACACGCCAGACTGCGACACGGAGTGCCCGGGTTCGATCCCCGGCCAGGTCAAGATGAAAAATGATCTTTTTCAGATTGGCCTGGGTTTTGGATGTTTATCTATATTTGTATTTGTAATAAAATATAGTATCGTTGAGTTAGTATCCCATAACACAAGTCTCGAATTTACCTTGGGGCTAGCTCAATCTGTGTGATTTGTCCGTATATATATTTATAATATTGTGACTGTGAGGCGTGGTGTGCACGAAAAAACAAAAAAATGTTTCTATTTGACGCCGTGGGATCTTTTAGTGAGATAATAATCTTGAGATTTTAATATTGTCTCCTTTGTATGGCAATCAGAATCCAACAATGGCATTACAAAGTAAAGAAGTTACAGAAGTGATACGATTTACAGTAAGAGGTGCGATAAAGCTGCGCGTAGCTTATCTAATATGAACTAGTGTATGCTTCTGCATCCGCAGAAGTTCTTTTTTTTTTTTAATAAATAATTATAAATATATACGGACAAATCACACACAGATTGAGCTAGCCCCAGAGTAAGTTCGAGATTTGTGTTATGGGATACTAACTCAACGATACTATATTTTTATAACAAATACATATATAGATACACATCCATGATCCAGGCCAATCTGAAAAAGATCATTTTCCATCTTGACCTGGCCGGGGATCGAACCTGGGCACTCCGTGTCGCAGGCTGGCGTATTGACCGCTGCGCCACGGAGCTATCAAAAGTTCTGCATGCTTTTTTACGTTCGTTTCAGTTTTTGTGTTTGTTCTGCAAACTTTATAACAGAACTAAACGGAAGTCTACAGCGGGGAAATTAAAAAAATAAATTGTGCTTCTTTTCATAGTATTAACACTTTCGCTTCTGCTATGGTTTTCTTTTGATATCTGTTTCCGTTTCTGCTTCCGTTATGAGTTTATGATATCTACGTTGCATCACTAATATGAACCTAAGCAAAGGCAAAGTAACACCAAGTGTAATTTTTTAGGGTTCCGCACCCAAAGGGTAAAAACGGGACCCTATTAATATCGCTCCGCTGTCTGTCTGTCTAGTCTTGGGGGGGCTCCCATACAACAGACATGACTTTTTGCCGTTTTTACGTTTTTATACATAACGGTACGAATCCCTTCGTGCGCGAGTCCGCTTCGCACTTGGCCGGTTTTTTTTCATGCTGCCTTAAGACTTTCAATAATTGCACTATACCCTGGGCAGACGAGCTCTTCCTTCCTCTTTAAGGGGCCGGTAAAGTATTAACCACCATACCCGCTATTTTTAATCCCCTACCCTACCCCCCTGGTTAGCAAAAGTGAAAAAGACCTTTCCTCTTCAAGTTTACATAATTATTAGAGTCATTTTCACAAAATATAATGGTTTATTTTAACTAAAAACTGATATACTTTACTACCCCCCTCCCCCTTTTTTTCGTAATATTTGAATGAAAACCCTATGGCAGTTGTCAGACTACGTTGAGATTTGGTGAAATATTATGAGTTTATGAGTAATGCAATCTCCAAATGTACATTGTGGTTTGGAAGTGTCACATCTTACAATTATTAATTTGTGGATGTGCCAATGCTACTGTGGCATTCTTATTACAACAAGTATGAATTGTGTTTTGCTAAAGTTCAAGTTAAGCCCAAGTGATGACTCACTTCAAATACTTGTTTGTTAATTTACAGATTTCCATAAAAACAAAAAGAACATATTGAAATCATTTATATGAAGATATTTTAAGTACATTATTAAATGCATCTTTTATTGTTGATACACATATACATATAAAACGACCTCTGTGGCCTAATGATCGTCTTGGCAGGCTGTCACAGCGTAGGACCTGGGTTCGATGCCCCGTCAGGTCAAGATGGTACATTATCGTTTTAAGTTTGACCTGGGTCTTGGACGTTTATCTATACATACATATATAGTATAGTATCACGTCTTTTCCCCTTGCGGGGTAGACAGAGCCTAGATTTATAAGACCTTATGGCCACGTTTAATATGTTGGTGGGCGCGTGATGGAAAACTGAACAAAATAGTGATGGGTTGCTAGCCGCATCGCCTACATGATTCCGCAGATTTTAGCCCAATCCCTCGATCGGCTTTTACGATCTGCTCGTTTTTTCTTTTGTCCCAGACCAGCACGGAAGAAAATATGCTTATCTATATATATTTATGATACAGCCTGGTGGGTGACAGACAGACAGCCGGACAGTGGAGCCATAGTAATAGGCCTTTTTGTACAGAACCCTAAAAAGTAAGTATATTGCTAACTTTATATGTTATTGAATTTGTTTACAATGACTGTCCAATGAGATCGAAATGTTTTGAAAGCAAGATTAACGGCCAAAGTGTGACTGACATTCAGTCGAATTCGCGTTTGTGAAGTGAATTCCTCGAACAAGTCGTAAAAAAACAAAGTCGAGATCGTAAAATATACCACAGTATTTTATTTATATTTAATGTACTTAATACCCACTGCTGGGCAAAGACTCCCCTGGGTTCTCCACTCAGTAGCGGCGTTAGGGTAGGGCGCTTGGGCGACCGCCCAGGGCGCTGGATACGGAAGGGGCGCCCCCACCAAGCAAGGAGGGCACGTTAAGCCGTTAGGCAGAAAGGTCCCGGCTGTCATCATTGATGGCAGTCGTTAAGCTATGTCAGACGACTTTAGGCAGCTTGAAAAATCTGACACTAATGTTGGCCACTTACACACACGAAAAACAAACAACCAAACAAGGGCAGAGGACGAAGGGCAGTTGATTGAATCGCATTGCATCCCCCTCTCCCCAATAAGAGGAGGCGCTCGTAGAAATCTCGGCCAGGGCGCCAGTAATACTGACGCCGGCACTGTCTCCACTCATCTCTATCTTTCGCTATATCTGGCCATCCATGTTTTAATCTATCGAGGTCGTCCCAGAAAGTAGTATCATCATCATTTCGTATGGCAGGTTTTCTGCAAGAATATCTATTTATTTAATTTCATATTCTTCAGCCATACCTCAGCTCTCGGAGTTATGGAGTGAAATTCGCTCAGTCTTTCGGGGAAACGGTGTAGTGGATAAATATTTAGTAATCTGTGGTAGTGAGGTACTCTTCAGCAATATGCCACAAAGTTTGATCTGCTACCCCGCAGTCGTACTCTGAAGAATGCCTAGTAATAGTAGCTAGTCTGTTTGTCTTTTAAGTGTGTAACGTTGCAGCATGCCACCTGCATGCTGCACCTCGTCCAACCTCATTTCTGTCATCCTGTCCATTTTTCATTCCTTATTTTAATTCAAATTTCATTCCATTCTATTCCATTTTTAGATTACTTTCTCTCTCTCTCATCACTCATTCTTCAGTCCGCTACCATCTTTCAGTCTGCTACCACCTTTCAGTCTGCTACCATCTTTCAGTCTACTAACATCTTTGAGTCTACTACCATCTCTTGGAGCATAACAGTCTCTGTTGAAATGAAATGAAATATATCTTTATTGGCGAGTCACAATGCGACACGTAACAAAAGATTAAAGTATAAAATGTTCATATAAAAATCTTAACTTTTTTAAAATCGAAACTTAAAATTAAAATAAAAAAAGAATACTTATATACTACTTACATTATAATAATTATAGTGTCGCAGTGGTTGCCAAAAGGGACCGGCTCAGCATAAAGCTGCAGCGCAAAACACTGCAGCGCTGATATTCTGCAGGACCCTGAGTATGCGTGAGTGACGAGACGAGATAATGTCAGAAAACGATACAAATGATGTTGCTACAGTTGGGAACAAATTGGCAACGTTTATAAACTAATTGTAAATAATTATTCCTTTTTTTTAAAACATGTAATATGTAATATGCAATATGCTGACCTGGCGACCGACTGATCGCTACCACTCACTGCTTTTTCACATTCCGCCATTAAAAATTAAATATATATTGAGATATGATAGGTACGAATTAAACACAAATTAACATATATCCTAGTTATTTATTTATTGAAGTTGTAAAGTGAAGTTGTAACAATAAAGTTATTCTCTGTGTTCTGTGTGTCGAGTCTTGTGTTCTCCCTTCCTATTTATGTGAGAACTCGGCTAGCGGACAGTCGAGAGTCGAGCCCTCACAAGTGCCTATTACACCATCCTGAATTTAGGATCCGATGAGAGGGACGCCGCTATACGTGCGATACGATTGGAGATATCTCGCATCGTTTCTAACGTATAGCGGCGTCCCTCCCATCAGGGTGGTCTAATAGCGCTCTTACGGGCTGCATTTCGGTGAGTCCGCACAGGAACTGCACGATCTGATTCCCCTTACACCATCCCATCTTCGGACGACACGGCGTGGGCAGGGATTCCGTCCATATGTGGTCGATATTCCTGCTCATCGCACCTCTAGATTCGCCTCGTCCTTCATTATGCGAACAGCGAAGGAGTGGAATTCCCTCCCCGCGTCACTGTTTCCCGACTCGTACAATTTAGGGATTTTCAAGACAAGAGTGAATAGGCATTATTTGAGTTTGCGTGTACCACCCTAGACCTCATCGTTGTTTCCCATCAGGCAAAATGGAGGTCAAACGCACTCTGATGATTCTGAACTCTAATGATTTTAAAAAAAATGCCTAAGTCCCCATTTATTGACCGAGCGAGCGAAGCGTCTCAGTTTCCACTGGCCCAAAATTCTTTTGTCCGTCCGTCTGTCTGTCTGTCTGTTCTCGCCTACAGGTCGCATTTCTCAACCGATTCTCATGAAATTTTGTGAGCAGGTTCGGTAATTGTATAGATTTTTTTTGTCGTGCCAGTTTTTCGAAATTTTAAATAATGGCGGATATATGAGGGTCCGAAACTTAAAAAAACTCATAGCACAGCTATTTGAAAAAAAAACTAAAATGTCATTAGATTTTTTTGTTATTCTCATTAAGACGCAACTTTTTTGTTTGAACAATTTTTTTATACGATAAACTTGAATGTGTTTATAGTCGGCAATTCGCCCAAAAGTTGTCTGAAATCGATTTTCTGTATATTTATGAAAGAAGTTGAAGTACGTGAAGTGGGAGTAAGAGTGAAATTGAACAACTTTCCCTAAGGAACAAAAATCAAAATAAGAAAAATATTTTTTGGCTTAAAGCATGATACTGCGTATTACTTTTATGATTGAAAACACTGAATAAAATTAGAATCCTGAAATAAAAATTAAGAATAAATAAAAAAGATTCACATGCTATCCTGTGACTTGAACCCGGGGCTTATAGATGCCGGCCACTTCTTAACGTAAAGTTCGCATGTTTGTCTGCCATAATAGTCGAAAATTAGCGTCCTATTAAAATTTTGACTAATTGGTAACATAACAACTATGAAACCGGGTACTTAAACTTTGCCTCCATAGATTTAAAAAAAAATGCTTCATACTTCTATGTTTGCCTCCCATTCACCCATGCCAAGTTCGCTATTCCGATATTTCCGATCTTGAAGAGGATCACTCCAACTTAAATAATGTGTACAAAAGCATACTAAACATGGTGCTCAAGGGCCGTGTTTCTATACAAGAGTAGTCCCCTGATTCCTCGCCGGATAGTACCAATAGAGTAATGTTTTTTTACAAAAAAAATCCGTATGTTAAATTTTTTTCATTATTGAAAGAGATATGAACCTTCAAAACATGAAAAATTGGTACGAATTTCCGTTGTGTTCAAACATCAAGAAAACAAATTTGGGCAATTATGTAAGAAAAAGAAACGCAGAAACACAGCCATAGCTTATTTTAAAATTTTTAATGTAAAAGGAAATGAAATCGGTTAAGTTTTGGAGAAGAAATCAGAGGACTACGAAGCGTTAATTTTGTTATATTATAAATATCTATTTTTCAATTCTCTCGAACTTAGTGTTTCCTCTTAAAAAAAGGGTCTGGTCGGGTCTTCTGGTAAGGGGAATGTAGGTTTAAATTTCCGTTTCCTCTGGTACCTAATTAAGAGCAGCGGGGATTGGGAAATAGTAACTGAAGGAAATCATCCTTTAGTCAATTAGCATATCAGTAACAGATATATTTTAGAGCACTGGAGGGCAAATGTGGATGTTGGTAAGGGCTCGCGAGGTCTACTGTTCTCGCAGAACCACTAGTAAATATATATACATACATACATAGTATCACGTCTTCTTCCCTTGCGGGGTAGACAGAGTCTAGGTCCATAAGTCCTGAAGACCACGTTAAGTATGTTGGTGAGCATTAGGTGGAAAACGGAATCAAAATAGTAATGGGTTGCTAGCCGCATCACCTATTAACACGATTCCTTAGATTTTATCCAGTTCCTCGATCGGCATTTACAATCTGCGCGGGAAGAGAAGCAGCTGGTACATTCTACGTTTTTTCTTTTCTCTTAGACCAGCATGGGAATCATTGAAACGATTTTAATAAACATAATATTATTCCTTTCATAGTCGTACGCAGTAAGCACCATATTTCGTTTCACCACCTATGGCGACCACAGTTTATCACCTAGCGATAAGTGTAATCGAATGTTTGACCAAGATAGTTGGTTCCGGTTTGTGGTTATGTTTATTTTGATTTATTTTCACAACTTACTTGAGAAAATAAGGATTCAATGGTTAGCTCACTAAATTACGTCACTCCCCTCATCACTCGCACTTCTCTTAGGAAGGGAGTCATCGACGTGTGACAGCGTGTCACAACTGGGAAGAGGGGTCAGGGGTACTATTTTTGAAAGTGTGACACTAGTCGTCGAGCGATTTTTTCATACAAAAATTTTAAGAAGGGCGTCATTTCAAAAATAGCACTCATGAAGTTTTGTGGCGCTGGCATCACATGTACAAAGCCGTTACCTTAAAAAGTCAAATCTTCATAAAACCAACCCGTTTTTACTCTTGAAAAATTAAAAGCTTTTATCCATATCCTTATCCTTACTTAATTTTATTAATGAGAAAGTGAGTTTGTTTGTTTGTTACGCTTTCATGCCGTAACTACTGAACCGGTCATCATGAATTTTTGCATACAAGTCCTCTGGAGTACGGAGAAGGATATGTCCTTACCTTGGCTAGGCTAACTTTTATCCCGGGGACAAGTACTATTCCCGAGGCATCGACATTGACGCAGGAGACGCGGGCGAAAGCTAGTAACTTCTAAAAGTATATTTTTCGGCAAAAGCGTTTCCATAGAACCACCAACGACTTATTTTTTTTTCGAAAGACAAAATTTTACGCCATATTTATATTAGTTACCTCTGTCTCGATTATAAGGCTTTGTTAATAATGTGACGTCACACCAGGGGAGGAGGCACATACATGTGACCATCTGTGACAAGGATTTGTGTTTCCTAAAAATAATGATACTTGTGTTTTTAAGGACTTAAGATCATAAATGGTTCCTTATACCGGATTACCAACTTTTGCCTTTGTCTCCGTCTGGATACCTCCAGAGGAGGTATCCAGACGGATACTTCGACGGATACTCCTCTGGATACTTCGAGGTAAAATTACGAATATGCTTTAGTCAGGCCTGGTCTTTGTTTTAAGTTTTATAAACAAACATCCAAATTCTCAATTCCAAACATCTATATCAAAACATAAGATGAACTACCACGCTTTAAATATAATAGGATGCATTGTTATAACATGAATGCACTTGCATTGGTACTTAGATGATGCAATAGATAAAATAAAAATAACTAGCTGTTGTCCGCGGCTCCGCCCGCGTTTAGTGTCGATCCCTCGGGAACAGTAGAATTTCCCGGAATGAAAGGTACGCTATGTCCCTTCCCCGGCTACCTCTAAGTTTACCAAACATCCAGATTGGTTCAATGGTTGAGGCGTGAAAAGAAGACGGAAAGAGATACTTTCGCATTTATAATATTAGTATGGATAAAGGGGTCTTAAGTTTTTAAGCATTCACAATTCTATTATTATCTTTTTGACTAGCTCCGTGGCGCAGTGGTCAACACGCCAGACTGCGACACGGAGTGACCGGGTTCGATCCCCGGCCAGGTCAAGATGGAAAATGATCTTTTTCAGATTGGCCTGGGTCTTGGATGTTTATCTATATATGTATTTGTTATAAATATAGTATCGTTAAGTTAGTATCCCATAACACAAGTCTCGAACTTACTTTGGGGCTAGCTCAATCTGTGTGATTAGTCCATATAAAAAAAAAAAAAAAATCTTAGTCTTAATAAAGAAATAAGATCGTCAGTCAGCAGGTCCTTTTAGTCTCCACTGCAGGAGCATGACCCTCTCTGTACTACCTGAGCCATACTTGTCCAGAGCAAGCAGAGGATTTGGCCTACACTCTCCTAAGAAATAAGATATGGTAAACAAAATCCACGCACGGCTTGAATCGGTGGGTGACCTTAGATAGGCAATACAGCTTATAAATTTACTACCGTCATTCTCTAAATGGGGTGACTCAGCCCGTGAAAATAAACATTTCCTATGGAGCCAAAAAAAAAAGTTGCCGCCCCGGGCCGGATATATTTGTGTATGAAAATGTAGATTTTTTTGAGTTCCCAGCATTGGCTGAGTCATCACTTCAAAGAAATGTTGTTACTACGCTCTGGTGACTGAGATGGAAATGCGGTGGGCATTTCAATCCTACTCTTCGAAAATCTTCACCATATCCAATCGGATACGCCATAATATTCTGATATCTATGGTTTGCCTAATAGTCTAAGATACCGCCTTAGACCGACCTTCACCGAGCTGGTTAATGGATGAAAAATATTTTATATTCAATGAAATACGTCATTAAATATATTGCAAATAGTTTGTCTAAAAAAAATTAGTCCAGAATATGATTAATAAATAATTTAAAAAATATTGTTTTTTAGGTATTTCACTGGTTTGGTTAATAGACAAATTCCATACCAGTCGAAAGTATGAACCCCATAGAATATGCAAACGTTAGGCTGACTATTTCTTTCCTGTCATTACTCTTGGGCAGGCACCTGCCTACCCAAGGCTCTTGCAAGTCTAATATAAGACTAAAATACATATGCATATATTAGAAGTAGTACTTTACGTCATTAAATATTTTGCATTATTATTTTATTTGTTTTCTTATTTAAGTATTTAAATTTTATGGCACAAAATACGTACAAATAGGTGGACTTCATTCTCGGCATCACCTGTTGATTGACTAATAGATAGATAAACCTTTGGCTTGAAGTTCGCCAACCACATGTTTGTACCTTATATAGTTTTTAAATACATAATATCAAGGTAGCATTAGCTTTCCATCCGTTTTACACAAATTATAATAAAAGACACAAAATTACAACAAGTCATCTCTAATAACGCTTAATACGTACAAATCACGCTCGTGTTTCTGTAGTATCCTAATGTAGTTATCGTAATACTCGATCAGCAGTTGCAGCGGACGTGGCTAAAGCTGGCTACTCAATGTCCAACATGTTGGGCGCCACCGCGCTCGACACTCGAGTTTGTCTGTCTAAGCTCAGTTTATTTAGGTATAAAATGTGGGAGAAGTCTCTCTAAAGAGATGAAAGTTTCTCGATATAATGACGGCCACAGAATATGTACTAGTACTTACGTACAGAAGTCATACTGTGCAAAAGTATTCAATGAAATATCAATTCAATGTGGTTAGGTATACGGTGTTATTTAGAGCGTCAGAACGCAACACCTTTTTGTTTAGATACCTGCAGAATCCATTGCAAGCCAATTTATTCTGTTAGCTCTGAACAAACGATTCATAATTCCTTGAAGTTGGTTAGGAAGAATCACACATATTAAATGTGTGATTTGTCCTTATATTTTTATTAGCAACTAGCTTTCGCCCGCGGCTCCGCCCGCGTTAACGTCGATCCCTCGGGAATAGTACTTTTTCCCGGGATAAAAGGAAGCCTATGTCCTTCTCTGTACTCCAGAGAACTTGTATGCAAAATTTCATGATGATCGGTTCAGTAGTTACGGCGTAACAAACAAATAAACAAACAAACTCACTTTCGCATTTATAATATTAGTAAGGATAAGGATAAATGCACATAATGTCAATTACTACCTTATAGTATGTACTACGTACCTTAGTAGTATGTATTACAAACTTAGTAGTATGGAGTTTGGTCGCGCGGTATTTGAACGGTAGTAGTATGTATAAGTGGTAGAAGCATTCTTCTTATTTTATCATCGTAACAAAAAAATAAGGGCGTACATAAAAAATTGTAAATTTTGACGATATGACGAGCATATCGACGAAAGTCTTGCAATAAATGGATTAACAAAGTTGGCAAATGACGTCAAAAGTACAATTAATAGAATTGTCGACAAAATAACTTTGTAATTTCATACTCTTCTCAGTGACTGACTGAATTCAGTAACGTGTAATAACCTGCATTTGTCATATCCACGACGGAGTAAGTGTTGGTAGTGGTTTTTGTAACATTAACCAACGTACCTGCAGTGGTCGGTTCCGAAACGCTAGTAGTCTGTAGCTTTTGCACGTTAATTAATAATATAAACATGACTAAATTAGATCCTTTAAAATGTGATTTGACGTGAAAAAGTGCCTGCAAAGGCCTATTTTCTGAATAAACGTTTTGATTTTGATTTGATTTTACCGTACATTACGATCAAATTTTGCAATGAATAGCTCGCCGAAGATGATTGCACGGTAGTTTATCGGCGGTAGTATTTATTTACTCCTTATCTACACTCATAATGCTAAGGAGTGCCGATGTGATATCGATAACGCCAGACGATTCAAATTAGTGGCGGGTAATGTGTCGTGAAGTTTAGTGTTAATTGTGTTTCAAGGATGAATGACGAGAAGAGTCTACTACTGTAAGTTTTGTTGATAGAATACTTAGATTGCGTAGCGAAGTGTCGTTGTTTTTGTGCTGTGTAGTGTTGTGTCTAGCTATAAGTGATGCCACTTGCTTAAAAGTTTATACGGATAGATATTTTGCGGCTATTCTTCAGTTTTTTTTTATATAATTAAGTGCAGGAGAATACCTGCCATTTGATGGTAAGTCTCATCGCCGCCCATGGACATCTGCAACACGAGTTGTTAACAGAGCGCTGCCTGCTTTTTAAATAAGAATTAACAAGTTAACTTCGGGGAAAACAGTGGAAGAAAACCCGTACTGTACGGGTTACCTTCGACTGTTTTTCCTCGAAGCCTTTATGGTACGGACAACATAACTTATACACGCGAAGATAAAACGAGCTACAGAAACGTGTTGTTGAGGATCGCCCGTCAGGCCTCGAGGTGATGAGCATAAAGCTTGTTTTCACGACGGCTGGTCCGATAGTTGAATTACGTATAAGTAATATCGTTTAAAAAAAATGACCAAAGTCGCGTAATATCTATTCACTTTCAAACGGGGATAAGAAAGTGTCAGCTTAGCCGTCGCTTCAATGTTTAAGAACAAGTCGTTTATCTTGAAAGTCATTAACCAGCTGCAGCCTGGTGTGAAATAGAAGGGTTTCCATTATTATTTTACACTTTCTAGAAAGGATTTTTAGAGAACTTTTAATTTTATTATAATTTACTAAGTTAGAACATAGTTTGTCACATGAAATTCAGTTTCATGCTTCGATCAAGTAGTTTTTAATTCTTGATCGAACGTTTTATGCCAACCTGGTTTATTTCTCTCTGATGTCATTTTCAGCCGTTTTTGTTTCACCTACAAACTTCCAAAGTTTTGCTTATAGGTTCAGGAGGAATAGTAGGATGACAAACGCAACGAAATTTTAAAGATAAGAACATTAAAAGGAACCTGAATCCATCCCACTGGTTTTTTCGATGGTCATTGGTGTCATTTTTTTTAAACTAAATATTTGATTAGGCATTTGTCACCCATCTCACCTGATGGTAAGTGACGATGAAGACGAGGATGTTACATGCAAGGATATCCATTACGACCGGTTGGAAACGGCCTGCAACCAGCGGCTGTATGTGATTTTGAATAAAATATCAAGTAGATTATATAAAAATTAAAAAATCCCGACTGCCTGTTTGACAGTTTACGTCCGCCATATTAATGTTTTGCTAACGTCAAATAGCCTATGACACTCCGGGGAAGAATACGACAATTCGCACTTCATAATCGGTCAACTGTTTAGGCTACAGGAGAAGACAATGGAACAGACATACTTAGATACATACATACGCACGAAAAACATTACCCTCATGGGTAGGTCAGACGGGTAAAAAAAATATTCTTATAAATGGGTATCTCTTGAATAGCCAAGAGATACCCATTTATTTTACTTTTGAATGTCTCGGGGCTGTACTTGTCTGGGACTATAGACGCAGGCAGTCATCCTCAAACTCCTGTCAGGTGGTTACAGTTATGGTTTAGGGTACGCGAGCCCGGCCTCTCGAACTGCTACTTGCTTTACCCCCATTAGTGAGTAGTATCCTAATACCTTCCCTTCCCAAAACCAACAAATTCCTATCCTTCCCCAGCTTAAAAATGCTTTCAATAGGCAGCAGCGTCCGCAGTATAAGAAGCCAAAGAAACTGCACTCGCCAACCCGCCTGCCAAGCGTGGTGAGTATGGCAATATCCTCCCATGGAACGAATAAAACTCGGGGGAGGCCTTTGTCCTAGTGGATTTCACATGGCTGAAATTAACGAATGAATGATTTTTTGACTAGCTCCGTGGCGCAGCGGTCAACACGCCAGCCTGCGACACGGAGTGACCGGGTTCGATCCCCGGCCAGGTCATAATGGAAAATGATCTTTTCCAGATTGGCCTGGGTCTTGGATGTTTATCTATATATGTATTTGTTATAAAATATAGTATCGTTGAGTTAGTATCCCATAACACAAGTCTCGAAATTACTTTGGGGCTAGCTCAATCTGAGTGATTTGTCCGTATATATTTTTTTGTCCGTATATATATTTTAACTATGGCTGTTGCTTGTCTATGCTTCGTTATAATGTAGTTATAATCATTTCTTTTCTCCGTTTATAGTCATTTTATGTCTTCGGCTGAATATACTTATTAAGAATAAAAATCCAACTCATCAGAAAGTGCGCATTGAAATGATTACATCAAGGTTGAGAATGGAAAACAGACGGCCACGTGGTATTTGTTGCTAGATAATTATGTATAAATGCTGTTCGTTCGTCCTTACGTAGATAACAATTATGTCTATTACGTGTGTATAAGTAATCTTTGCCATTATTTCTTACGACAGTAGACCTAGCTTTGAAAGGTGCCATGCCATGTCTGATAAGTTACTGGTCAAGTGCAAGTCGAATTTACAGACACATCTTAGGGTCAATTCAGACTAGGCGAGAAAATGCTCGAGCACTTTTTAAGTGATAATTAAATATCAGCTAGACTGTCCGATAGTGTGACCTCGGAATTCATGGGCCTCGCACATGAATGCCGTGCTTAAGCCTTACTAATAATATCTTTATAAGAATTTGTTTTTGTACTAATATAGGTTAAAGTATACTAACGCAATATAGATTTTTGAATTATTAAAAGTATTATTTATTTTATTTATTTATTTTATCTGTAAATAAACAGGGCAGTGCTAGCACGTCAGCTGTCACGCGTTTAAACATACATACTTCACATCTTTTCCCCTTGCGGGTTAAATATAATTTCATTCAATCGGTTTTATACGTGATGAGCTCGAATCAACGATTCTGCTGTCATTCAACGCAACCTTGACAGTGAATTGCATCTACATACCCCTCTTGACTAAGCATTGTCGTTGATACCGATCCGTGAGACTATGAATTTACTGTACAAAATACGGAGATTGTAGAAATTAAACTCTCTACAACAAATAATTCTGTACCATCGACACGCAGAGAAGAAGTAGAATACTTATGAATGATCACAGCAGAGGATGCAGCCGCCTGGGTAATAGAGCTGGACGTAGTTTTGCGCAAAGGTCGACTAGTAATTTCTAAATCGATTTTATGCCAACAAAAACCTCGAATATTTTTTTTTACCCGACTGACCTACCCATGAGGGTAATGTTTTTCGTGCGTATGTATCTAAGTATGTCTGTTCCATTGTCTTCTCCTGTAGCCTAAACGGTTGACCGATTTTGAAGTGCGAGTCATCGTATTCTTCCCCGGAGTGTCATAGGCTATTTGACGTTAGCAAAAAATTAATATGGCGGACGTAAACTGTCAAAAAGGCAGTCGGGATTTTAATATTTTTAAATAATCTACTTGATATTTTATCAAAATCACATACAGCCGCTGGTTGCAGGCCGCTTCCAACCGGTCGTAATGGAAATCCTTGGAGGAGGCCTATGTCCAGCAGTGGACTTCTTGCGGCTGATATGATGATGATGACATACAGGATACAGGCTATCACTTCTTTTCCCTAGCGTCCCCGCAAGAGTATGTCCTTAATACTTAAAATAATAAATAAATAAATATATACGGACAAATAACACAGATTGAGCTAGCCCCAAAGTAAGTTCGAGACTTGTGTTATGGGATACTAACTCAACGATACTATATTTTATAACAAATACATATATAGATACACATCCAAGACCCAGGCCAATCTGAAAAAGATCATTTTCCATCTTGACCTGGCCGGGGATCGAACCCGGTCACTCCGTGTCGCAGGCAGGCGTGTTGACCGCTGCGCCACGGAGCTAGACAAAAGGCATTAGCACTACGAATAAGTAACATTAGTATTAGTTAGATCATCATCATTATTTCGTATCGTATCGGCAGGCTACAAAAATCCTAAATATTTAATTTTAAATAATTTAGTCATTTCTCAGTTCATTCAGCCCTCCGGGGAAACGTTCCTTAGGTGGAAACGATGTAGTGGGTTGGGCGCTCATCGGCAATATGCACAGTTCAGTCTGCTGCCCCGCAGTCGCACTAAGGAATTAGGTAAATACGGAAGCAAAATAGTCATGGGTTGCTAGCCGCATTGCCTACTAATACGATTCCTCAGATTTTCGCCTTCATTAATATATTTATTAAGGCGAGGCCTCAAATGTTTGGTACCTTCGCTCGGCAAAGGACTAATCAAGTGCGCGCAAGGGATAGCGCTTGCCGGTTTAGCCCGTGAATGATGAGATAGGAGATAGTCTCGAGTCGCTCAAAGAAAAAAACGTAAGCGCCAAATTCGTTATTTCTATTTTATATAAAATCAGACCGGTTAATTGTATTTTCATATTTACATTTTGATGAATTACTAATAACCTATCTTTTAGTCTAAAAATCATTATTTCATTCGTCGCATTTGAGCTACAATAACAAAAACTCTGCGAACGAAGACCATTTTTCAAAAAATATTTCTATCGAGAAAATTTTATCAAAACGTGTTTTCATCTTCAATTTTTGGAGATGAAATAGTCAAAAATCATATTACTTAGATTTGAAACTCCTAATTTAAGTATTTTGCAAGATAAATAAGGTTCAGGACGACCTTATTTACAGTGGTATCACCTTAACTAGTTCGTGCCCGCGGCTCCGCCCGCATCAATGTTGATCCCTCGGGAATAGTACTTTTTCCCGGGATAAAAGGTAGACTATGTCCTTCTCCGTACTCCAGAGAACTTGTATGCAAAGTTTCATGATGATCGGTTGAGTAGTTACGGCGTGAAAGCGAAACAAACACACTTTTGCATTTATAATATTAGTAAGGAAAGGATTAATAAGGATATAAGAATCGCTCGTTTAAGGGTATTGGATTTCAGGAGCCATCACTAATGTGAACAGAACAGTTCACTACTACAATTACTTACGTCATCTGTTGACAGATTGAGTTAGCGTGCAGAAAGGCACGCTATATTTGTAACCTGATGATGGTTCTGCACGTGAATGAAGTTCATAGTAATTGCTCATTGATATACACGTGATTTTAAAATATGTGAAATAAGTGGAGTATCTTTTGGGTTATAATAACACACCAAGGGTTAGTGAGCGTTTGTTTGACACGTGATTTTAAAATATGTGAAATAAGTAAAGTACCGTTTGGGTTATAATAACACACCATGGGTTGGTGAGCGTTTGTTTGGGCGTATCTCGGTTTCGACGCTGTTTCCTTAACCGTCCTTGAGCGAGGACGGGACTTTATTGGACTGGGGGAACGGGTTCAAGGTATTTGGAATACTAAATGCTCGAGTTGGGATGAGGAAGTAGCAACTCAGGGGGCCGTGCGTACCTGATTCCATACCTGCAGCCTGCGACCACCGGACACGCTGTTGAGGATGGCACCCCAGACCGTAAAAATAAATAGTTAATGACACCGTATATACGGGACCCGGAGTGAAGTTGGAGAAAGAATTATCATCAAATCTGAATCAAAATCAATAACGATTTTTACAAATACGATATTATATTTCAAAAGTGGCTAATTTATATTATATAACTAGCTGTTGCCCGCGACTTCGTCCGCGGCAATTTCTGTTATTATGATTAATTAGATTTTTTCTTAAATTTTACCCCGTTTTCAAAACATTTTTTATTGATGCTTCGCTCCTATTGGTCGCAGCGTGATGTTTTATAGCCTAAAGCCTTCCGCAATAAATGGACTATCCAACACAAAAAGAATTTTCCAATTTGAACCAGTAGTTCCTGAGATTAGCGCGTTCAAACAAACAAACAAACTGTTCAGCTTTATAATATTAGTATAGATTACTTCAAAATCCCTAATTTATTTCTGAATGTCATATACAAATTATGATGTCATTACAATATTTAAAAAATGTAAAATCGCATACAAATCGTCTCTCGCTTAAGAGCTACGTTAACACAGACAGACTGTTTCGGACGGTGCCTGTATGCTGTAGATACTAGGAATCCCTATCCGTGATTTAAAGGAAACTTCGTTTTGACTAAAGGACTGTATTATAAAGGAAAATAAAATAGGTGTACAAATCGTGACCCGACAGTCAATCGCGGCTATCGCTCGGAGCGCGATTTGAGAAGTGACGTCTGTCCGTGTCAAGATGACGTGAAGTTAGCTGCGGCGCCTGCGCCGTTACGATGTCGATGGTGCGAGTGTTACCAGCACCATACTCCCCGACCTTGAAGTTTCTTCAACAGGTGATAGGCAGCGGGCAGATAGTGTTAAAAGCCCGGCGAATCGTCCCCTTACGGGTACGAATATCGGCCACCCTGACCAATCCGTCGCGGCCTGGTAGCACTCTGATGACGCGGCCCAATAGCCACATGAGAGGGGGTGCCGAAGTGTCCTTGATGACGACCATCGTGCCCTCCTCCAGTTGTCCTCGGGTTTTGTGCCATTTCGTCTTTCTCTGAAGCCAGAAAATGTACTCGTTATGGAAACGATTCCAAAAATGTTGCTTAAGAAGCTCTATGCGTTGAAACCGTTGAAGGCTAGTGATGGATCTCTCGGTGATTTGTGGATGTGGCATGCCAACCAGAGATCGACCAATAAGAAAATGGGCGGGCGTTAAAGGTGCAAGATCAGATGGATCTTGCGAGATAGGTGTAAGAGGGCGAGAATTGAGAATAGCCTCAATCTGTGCTAGTAGAGTCGACATCTCCTCATAATTTAGGTGTGTGAGGTCTAAGACGCGCCTAAGATGATGTTTTACCGATTTAACTGCCGACTCCCAGATACCCCCGAAGTGCGGGCTATAGGCGCTAATAAAGGAAAATTTGATACCTTGTTTTGTCAGATCAGATGGCAACGTGGGGTCTTTGAGAAGCCTTGACAACTCATTGAATGTGCCTACGAATGTGGTACCATTGTCCGAAGTGATGCTCTGAGGTTTCCCGCGCCGCGAAATGAACCTATTTAAAGCTGCAATGTAAGCTTCTTTGGTTAGGTCTGAGACAAGCTCAAGATGCAGCGCCTTGGTGGCTAAACAGACAAAAACACATATGTAACATTTGACTAAACGACAACCTCTACCTTTTCTGTCAACTATTAACAATGGTCCACAATAATCACAGCCGGTGTCCAGATACGGAAATTCTAAATGCACGCGTTTTTCCGGCAAGTTGCCCATTATTGGCTGCGTGGTTCTGCCTTGGAATCTACAACACTTTACACAAGATACCAACAACACTTTACACAAGATACCAGCACCACAGACTTAGATCCGAATCTAAACATATCATCTTTTTAGGTTGGCCATTATAAAAGTCATTCACAAATGTCATAAGTAAAAAGCCACTGTTTTGGGCATTTTACAAATATGTATAGTTGCGTAGTACCGATGACCGACTTATCATAATTTTACAGATTGCAATAAGAGGCCTACTATATCCGCCATAAAGATTAGCAATCTTTATCGGGGATTAATCGGTTCACGCCATATTAACTAACGCATGACATAATATTGTTTTGTTTGTCGCGCACTTATTCATTTTTCTTTACGTAGAAAAAAGCTAAATGAAAATGTAATTGTCTGTACGTTGTAAGGACTTGGGACTTGGGGGAATCCCCCACCCCACGTCACGTGCCTCGTTTCGTCCAGCTCACAGGGCATAAGCCCTGTGGGCTGATATCATAAGAAAGATACAAGCGCCCAGGAACATTAATGAGTAAAAGTCAAATTGTACTTGGGCTTTATACGCTCGATAGTCAAAATGTAAAATGGTCAAAAAGTTCATTATTGAGTAATTGTTTTAATGAACAAATGACAAAATATCAATTTGTCAAAATCCGCAACGTGCGAAATGTATATATGCGATAATGTACCTGCGACAAAATGTACAATGGGGATGGCATTTGTCAAAAGTGACGTTGTTTACATTGTTCCAACGTGGCGCAGTGGTTAACACGCCAGCCTGCGACACGAGGGTGCCCGAGTTCGATCCCTGGTCAGGTCAAGATGGAAAATGATCTTTTTCAGATTGGCCTGGGTCTTGGATGTTTATCTATATATGTATTTGTTATAAAACATAGTATCCTTGAATTTGTATCCTTTAACACAAGTCTCGAACTTACTTTGGGGCTAGCTCAATCTGTGTAATTTGTCCGTATATATTTAATGTATTTACATACGTATGTCGGATCATACGTATGTTGGTGACGACGAAGCAGTTCACGTTCGCCTAATTATCAGTATCTCTGAAATGGCTCTGGACCTAAAAAGTCCATACGAATTGGCACGAACGCAAGCTATTGACTGGCGAAAGTACAAAACTCCGGTAATTTATTATTAGGTAAATATTATTTATTAACATTAATGATAGATATGGCAATACTAATTAGGCAATCTCGGAAATACGAATCTAATGCACATATTAGAAACGGTCATTGTTAGAGTAGGTAACAATACTAAGTACAGTGGACCACGGATCAGGAAAAAAATACATACTTTATACATTAATTATTATTTTTAGGGTTCCGTACCCAAAGGGTAAAAACGGGACCCTATTAATATCGCTTCGCTGTCCGTCTGTCTGTATATTATTATCACATCTCTTTCCCATTGTTTCGGAAGGCACGTAAAGTCGTTGGTCCCGGCTGCCATCTCGAAACCGCGAAGAACTCTGACACCAGGGTGTGCATAGTCGATTGACCGTGTCATCTACACGAAATTAATGATAATGATGACCTCTTTTCCATAGGAACCTCACCTTTACGGCATAGACAGAGCTCGTATGGCTAAGTTAAGCAAGATTCTATGCCATCCGAAAATCATTATCATATCAGCCGCACGAAGTCAGAGCATAGGCTTCATCTAAGGATTTCCAAAATAACGGGTTGGAAGTAGCCTGCGTCCAGTGTTTCCTTGCGACCTTGTTCGTCCGAGCAGATGCTCGGTCCGGGGCATCGACCAGCCGGCCTATTTTAGTGTGCAACGATTTGATAGTCACTTCAAGATACATTACGTTATAAATATGTTAAATAAAAATAGTTAATAATACGAAAGCCGCAATGTATTTTGAAGTGACTATGAAAACGTTGTATACTAAACTAAGTTAGCAAATAGGCCGGCAGATGGTCGATGGGTAACCGGAGACTAGGGTCCTGGTCAGTTTAGTTCATGGATGTCTACTACCATACTCGTGTTTACTACCGTAATCGTACTAGTAGACGGGATGGCGAGCGCAGTTTTTTTGGCTTATCGGAATTCCGTCGTAAGCGTTTTTAAGCATGAGAAAGACAGGAGTTTGTACCTTGGGAACAAGATGTAGGTAACGTGGCCTTTGGGGTTTGTAACCATTCTTCTTCTTCTTTTAGTGCCTCTCCATTACTGGATATATACGCCGTCAGCTTCCCAAACACCTTTCTATCCTTTGCCAAGCGGAATAATTCCTCGACCTTTGTTATTCCGGTCCACTCCCTTATGTTCCTTAGCCATGATTTCTTGCGTCTTCCAACGCGTCTTTTGCCTTCAACTTTGCCCATCATTATAAGTAGCAGCAACTGATATCGGTCATGGCGCAAAACGTGACCCAAATATTCAACTTTGCGCTTATAACCATAGGCTCTGTTTACCCCGTAGGGACAAAGACGTGATAATATGTACGTATGTAGGTTATAACTACTGACTCGGATGAATTGAATATGTACTCGTAGTACCCGTACCCAGTCATAATTACAACTGCCGGACAAGCCCCCCCGACAAAGAAACGTGCAATTTATTAACGTTTGTAATAAATAACAGTTATACTCGTATCATGGACATTGTATTCTGTTTTAAAGTCTTGTTATAGTTATGGGTGCTGAACTGTACAATATTTTTACTTATTTATTATATTGACGCTAGTGCACAGTATACACATATATGCACAGTATATACATATTATTAGTGATGCATTTGATTGTAAGAAAGCCAGAAGTAAACGTGGATTTTGTGGTGGACTCTGGTGTAGACTCGACCGAAAAAAATCAACGATAATAGTTGTTTTCGATAAACCTAAAAGAAATGACCCAACAGTCTTATGATGTTGTGACTTGTGACAATTGTGCTAAAGCGAGAGATAAGAGTGAGCGGTAAGATCCTCTTTTTATGTTTTATTTCCGAAAACAACAGAATATCCCATTTGTTGTTTGGACATAATGTCCCACTGCTGGGCAAAAAAGGGGAGGCCCCCCTTCCTTTCCCACTGATCCCTCCACTCCACTGATCCCTATCAAACGCAGCCTGCTGCCATTTCCCAAGAACTTATCGATGTCATCCCGCCATCACGTCCGCGGTCTTCCCCTACGTGACGTCGATTAGTACCCAGAGGGTGACCTGGGCCCATGGATCTGATCTCATTCGGCACACATGTCCGGTCCGGCCCAATCCCACTTGAGTTTTGCCGACTTGACCACCTACATCGACAACCCTGCCTATTTGCTAACTCAGTGTACAACGATTTGATAGTCACTTCAAAATACATTGCGTTTTATATATCTAAAATAAAAATAATCAAGCATAAGAAAGCCGCAATGTATTATATAGGGACTATCAAAACGTTGTACACTGAGTTAGTAAATAGGCCGGCTGGTCTTGGTGCGCAGCTCAGTGTTCCATTGTGTAGAAGTCATAGGCCCACCGCTCTGGTTCAGTGCGTGTTGGTGGGTCGCCAGAGCCTCCTCGTTAGTTAAGAGCAGGGCGCACCGCGTGCGAGTGAGGATGGCTTGGGCGTCATGGGATGTTTCATGGGCCCCTTACACCCTTCTAATATGGCAAAAAAGAAACGCCTTTTTATGCCATATTAGAACGGCTCCTACGGTCTGCGCGGACAGTGCAGTATCTGGTACTAAATATACATTCTACGTTTTTCTTTTCTCTCAAACCAGCATGGAAATCCTGTAAATAATCGATCGCCATCGGTGATAGTTATCAAGGTTTCAAGTCGTAGAATATATATATATATATATATTCGATAATAGTAATATTTTATTATCATGCATGTGTAACAGATTAGATAAGTTACAATGTCCTTACAAATAAATTATCATCTATTGTATCAACGAGTTTGGTTTGTTGAGTTTGCCCTACCCTTTTAGAAAAATCCATTGAAGAAAATATTTCATCTCAATAATTTAAAATTTATATAGTCCAGTACCCCGCTCCTAGAATATAAAATACCTAGTTTGTATCTTATATTCTAGGCCATGCTCATGAATAACGTCAGTTGACATAAATAAACATACTAATCACCTCATACATTAATATATGTATACATGCTGTTTCCCGCGACTTCGGACGCGTGGGTCCCCGGCTCCCGAACCATCTCAAGCAAGGATGCTACCAGAAACAAGCATACAGATAGATTTAGTATCACCACGTCAATTTAAACATCAATTCATAAAAACTTTCATCCACTAAATTACTCCCCTTAGTGTGTAGAGAAAAACTAGTGAAAAACTAGTGGTAGAAAGTAGGTAGGCTTTTGTTTTGAACCGTGAACTTATAATTCTTTACATTTCTGACTACAAAATTAACAAATTTTCAACCTTCGTTATTATTTTATTAGGGGATGAATTTCCAAAAATCCCTTCCAGTGCACACGTCATTTACAAAACGTTTGTGCAAAATTCCGTGGTTCTAGACCCAGTAGTTTCGACTGTGCGTGGACCAATCAAGGTCAATCAGTCAGTTTCGACTTTTAAATCTTTATTTATTTGCTAGCTTTCGCCCGCGGCTCCGCCCGCGGCTCCGCCCGCGTCAATGTCGATCCCTCGGGAATAGTACTTTTTTCCGGGATAAAAGGTAGCCTATGTCCTTCTCCGTACTCCAGAGAACTTGTATGCAAAATTTCATGATGAGCGGTTCAGTACTTACGGCGTGAAAGCGTAACAAACAA
The DNA here is from genome assembly GCA_947532085.1 of Elegia similella. NCBI lineage: Eukaryota > Metazoa > Arthropoda > Insecta > Lepidoptera > Pyralidae > Elegia > Elegia similella. The sequence goes on along the minus strand of OX383926.1, from coordinate 3,797,333 downwards.
ACAAACAAATAAACAAACTCACTTTCGCATTTAAGGATTATACATCAAACAAATATCATTAGGGCATGGATACCGGTATACCGGTATACCGAAATACCGGTATACCGGTAAAAACATTCGGTATTTTGATTACCGGTATTTGAGGATAAAATACCGGTATTTCGATATTTCGAAAAATTTAATTTATTTCTGCTAGGGTATGAAGAACGTTCGAATTCGGTGGTTCATAGTGTTGTTCATACTGCTGATGAGTTTTTATATGCATGAATTATGAATAATCTCGATTATAAAAATATTACATCAAAATCAACTACTCAAGAAACTGCATGTTATGAGGCCATTGCACGCATATCCTCCCCAATTACATCAACCCAGCACTTCTTGGGTTTCTCCCTTCTGCCGGGACTCGGTGAACATGGCCAGAAAATTGTTCCCTATGTAATTTCCTAGTTTTCGCAAAACATGACTGTACCAGCGTAGGCGGCCCTGCAGGAGAGTTGCCTGCTATGTGACGGTCATGGAGGCTACCGCGAATGTGTGAGTTCCTTATGCGGCCCTTTTGCGAAACTTTACACATCCAATGCTGCATATCCATTTCCGTGACACGCAGCTACCTCTTGAGCCGCTCACGTAGCCTGTGCTTCACTTCCATATAAGAGGACAGGTCTAAAATGTCCTGTCCTTATAGTTTAAAATACATTTTTGGGTCACAAATGATACCAGTCACATTATGCAAGTTTTGATATCTCTGGACGCGTAAAGGCCAGAGTCCAGGTATTTAAACTGGTAAGTACGCTCGACCACGTTTCCGCCTATGCGTAAAGGCATGGAATCTGTAACGTTGCAAGCCCTGTACTCAAGTCTTCGCCACATTTAGTTTCAAGCCGCCGTTCTCAAGCGACTCCTTCCACATATTCACGTCGCACACGTCTTCCCCTTTCCGTATCTGCCAGTGCGATATCGTCAGTATACATGCATGAGCAGCCACGGTGGAAGCTCATGTGTATTTCTGATGCGTTTTGACACTGCTTCTAATATCACACCAAACAAGAAGGAGCTGAGAACCGAGCCTTGGTGGACTCCGACTGTGACGGTTCACCAACAGCCATCCTAACTCTGGAATCGGAGTCACGGTACATCGCAGATAATGTCAATACTTCAATGCCCACCAGATCATCCCTCGTACATACAGAAACAGGAAGTGGAGAGGCGTGTTTTCCATCTGTATTTCTCCATGAAGGACCCTTAGGGCAAAGTGTTTTCTTATCATTAGAGAGTAAAACTAATTTTAATATATATTTGATTATGATATTTGTGCCAAGGAAACAATTTAAATAATTCTTAGATCAAATAACGCATTTTTTTTAGTACTCTTTATTACCATTATTCATTTTGTGGTTTCTGAGGAGTTGATAAAAGGTTTCAGTGTTTCTATCACATAGCCTAGAAACTACTTTAATCGCTCTCCGGAAACAAGACTCACCAATCGCTATTGGTATATATAATAATGTATATAATAATATATACCAATATATATAATTTAAACAGTAATTAGCAGTATTTTAAAAAAATACCGAAAAAATACCGAAATTACCGGTATACCGGTTTTCGAAATTTCAATACCGGTATCAATACCGGTATGAAAATCTTTTCGGTATTCCATGCCCTACTTATCATAATCATAATCTTAAATTACATATAAGATGATCAAAAAGGTTAAGAGATTTGTCCGTACATCCGATTTGACTCGTAAATGTAAAGTATATGTCCACGAATGAGTATTTAATATTTAAAGTACCTACCACAACATGTACGGCGCCTTGTTGTGGCGTTGAGGACACCCTGGGAATGTAAACAGAGTTATCTGTTCACCTGAACCGTTCGTGACGAGAATAACATACATCCAACATTTGATTGATACACTAAGTGTACCTATTTGTCCTCCGGTTAGCATTGAAATTACTACACTTCGTCGCATGAATTTGATTCAAAGATTCAACATAATCAAAGATTATTCAGAAAATAGGCCTTCTCAAGCACTTTTTCACGTCAATTCACAAACGGTCAATTCACTGGCTAGACGGGTTGGAGAGATCTCATTGATGTTTGTTTAACCTGTATTTCCTAAGTCGCCTCTTACGACCTCGCGAAGACTAGGAGTGGTCCTATTCTGCTCTGCCGGAAACCACACGGCTTCGTGTGTTTGCCACGTGTGTTTGTGACTAATACTGGTGTCCGATTTTTATCATCATTAACATATCAGCAGGTGGAAGTCCAGTGCTGGACATAAGCCTCTCCCAAGGATTTTTAAATTAAGTGGGACGGCTTCCTAACGATGTTTTAATTCACAGCGGCACTTGGAAACGAATTGGTGGGAAAATGACCTTACAGTTCAGAGGTATAGGGGATATTATAACTAATATACCATCCTGAATATCGGATCAGATGAGACGGACGCCGCTATACGTTAGACACGATACGAGATATCTCCAATCGTATCGCACGTATAGCGGCGTCCCTATCGTCAGCGACTGAATTCAGAATGGTTTAATTTTAATAGGCGCTTATATGTCGCGCCGAGCGAGCGTCTTCGAGACCCGCGTCTCGACGCTTACGTTATCTACTAAACAAAATTGTTCATCTTTTATGACAGGCAGGACCTAGGACATGTATCATAGCTAACAACTAGGCACAATAACATTTCATTCTGTATAGATGCACCTAGTTCTAGCAGCTATGATGAACTTTAACCGAAGATAGGTAGGATATACCTTATAGGTATTTGTTATAAAATATAGTATCGTTGAGTTAGTATCCCATAACACAAGTCTCGAACTTACTTTGGGGCTAGCTCAATCTGTGTGATTTGTCCGTATATATTTATTTATTATATACCTTAGTTTAACTGCATATGCCCGGCTGCGTCTAGTTGTACCCGGCTAGAACTAAGAGTAGCCGCACTTTCCCTATTAGCCGTAACAGACATATCATGTAATACAATAAAGGGCTGTAACAGTGTACGGTATCTAATTGTGACTGTCTTCAATACATTGCCGCTCATCCTCTTAGGTGCATTTTGTTATTTAGCAATGAAAATAATTTTTGATTAGATGTCAACTTTTGTCAACACGCGACTATTGAAAGCGGTAAGCTACTTGTAACATCGTTTTTAGGGTTCTGTACCTAAAGGGTAAAAACGGGACCATATTAATATGGCTCTGCTGTCCGTCCGTATGTCTCCGTCTCTCACCATGTATCTCATGAACCGTGATAGTTAGACAGTTGAAATTTTCACAGATGATGTATTACTATTGCCGTTATAATAGCAAATACTAAAAAACAGAACAAAATAAATAACTAGGGGAGTTCCCATACAACGAACATGTTTTTTTTTGCGTCTGTATACTTGTATTGTACTTCGAAAACACCGTAATTTAGATCGAGATTAGCATGAGAATTACTGTTTACAAGTGCGCGGATCGCTCTTGGTCATAATTTTGCTCTTGGTCGAAATCACGGAGTAAGATGGAGTTGCCTTAATGCTCACTGCCTTAGAAACGTCTTGTCTCCGAAATGCGGGGAAGCGGGGGGCTTCACGCATGCGCAGAATCGCAGTGCGCGGCCTAAACCATCTAGTGACAAGTAGACGAACTAATTACAAGATGCTGAATTGAGTATATTATTTCTACCAAAAACGTTCGGCTATTCAGTGATAGATGGCGGGACTACGTCATTATATCAGGCGTGGACGTATTAAGGGAATTTAAAAAATATCTAATTGTATTATAATATTATGTTATAAAGTTAAAGTGTAACATTACAACAACACAAGAAGCAAGGTCCCATATTGTGCTCGTGTTTGATGTTGTTAAAACTTTAAAACTTTTCGCACAGAGTAAGTACTAGTACTTACGTATAGAAATCTTACTCTGCAAAGGTATTCAAAGAAATATCAACTCAATGTGGTTAGCTATATGCTGTAATTTAGTTCCCGCCGGAACGCAACATCTGTACGTTCAGATACCTACAGAAATCCATTGCAAGTCAGTTTTATTCTTAAAGCTCAGACAAACTTTTAATTCGTTGAAGTAGGTGAATACAGAGAACAAAACGCGAGTAGTCCCTATTGGATTTTCCCGATTTTACCGCTTCGACGTGGTCGCCATGCGTAGGTATATTTTCGATACCGACACGGGGAGTGAGACAGGCCTGGTTTTTAGTATAAAATGCTCGGGGCCCGAGTTCGACTAGCACTTTTCATTTGTTGTTTTATGAAATACTCGGCACAAACTGGAATATTTATTTGAATTCAGGCAAATTAATTAAGTTAGATAATCACGTCATCATCCCTTGAGCTGAAGATTGAGGACGACAAGATGTTAATACATGTTATATATGTAAGAAACAATAAAGTGTCAGAAAATTAAATAAAATTCTGTGTAAGTGTGAAGATAGGAAAAAAAGGTTTTTGAAGTGGAGAGGATATCAATTCTACTTTTTCTATACAAGTATCAACGTCTTCTGGTACACACGAGTATTCTCAAAAAATAAAATATTTGTCATCCTAGATACGGTCCTGAAATATGAGCGTGATGACGAATGACATAGAGTGACTAATACCAAATTTATTACCGCGAGTAAATTTACCCTCGATATTTCTAGATTCTAGATCTGCCCAAGAAAGGTTGGCATTAGGAAGGTGGCCGTAAGCGGTGGCTTCCACTATTACGGCAGCATTAATTGACTAGCTCCGTGGCGCAGCGGTCAACACGCCAGCCTGCGACACGGAGTGACCGGGTTCGATCGCCGGCCAGGTCAAGATGGAAAATGATCTTTTCAGATTTGCCTGGGTCTTGGATGTGTATCTATATATGTACTAGCTGCCCCGGCGAACTTCGTTTCGCCATAAGTTAAAAACTATCCTATCTCTCAAGTTGGATCGAACTGCACATGGTGTGCGAATTTTATTATAATGGGTTAAGTGGTTTAGGAGTCCATTGAGGACAAACATTGTGACTAGAGATGGGCAATCCACCCACCCGGGTTTAAACCCAGTAGGGTAAAAACCGGGTGTTTTGGGTGTTTTGGGTTTAAACCCAATAAGCACCCAAATTTTTGGGTTTTTACGATTTTTTACTTAAATTATGCTACTTCTTGACCTGACTAAGCTGGTACAGTGGGCTACAGTTCCAATCCTTCAGGTCTTATTGGTCAACTTCTTTTAACTTTCTGTTTTATGTCTTCATCAAATAATATTTTCTTGCGATAGAGCGAGGTGACATGACCAGAGGATAAAATAAACGGGTATTTTGGACTGTTAGTGGCTCAATAATTTAAATATTGTCGCGAAGCTCCCAGAATGGAATAGTCTAGAACTTATCCGAACACCGTCTGTCGCGCTCATAAATCTTATATCTTGCTCACACATATGTATTCTAGGTTAGCGGGAATACACACTATCGAATATTCTGGCAGTCGGAATCGAAACTATATGGAATTTTCTAGAGACAAGACTATTATAAGGGTACGGAAGGGATCATCGTCATTCAGTTGACCGCGAGTATTCGAAGCGAACGATTCCAATACGAGTGCGAGTAATAACAGTGACCGCAAGGCCACGAGTACGCGCGTCGCGCGGCTGCGACAGGCTTCAGAGGCAGGCGCACGCGGCAGAGGCAAACGCCAGCGCCAAGGTGTTCACGAGAACAGACGGCAAGGAAAGTGGACGTATTCAGATCAAAGAATAATACATTAATTTTTTGGATAATACAGTTACTTATTGTTTTGACCGTGTTTTGAAGGATTCATTTATGATACTTGCTTTTTAACCGACTTCAAAAATGAAAAACGATGTTCGACAGTATGAATGTTTTGTTACTGACTGGTTGGTAGCTTTTGGGTAAGGAATTTGGGGATCTCGAAAATCGTCAGACGTCAGTCTTGGAATCCAAGATGGCGGACGCGACTTGTCATAAAAAATCGACATGGGTGTCGTTGTCTAGGTATTTTGAGGTGTAGATCTCAAAAATGACGTCAGTTTTGGAATCCAAGATGGCGTACGTGTCTTGTCATAAAAAATCGACATGGGCTACAATTTCTATGTTTCTTGTGAAGAAGATCTTGAAAATAATGTCAGTATTGTAATACAAGATGGCAGAAGCGGCTTTGCATGGTAATTCATCATGGGTTTTGATCCCTTGGTTTTCTGGGGTGTAAATAACGTAATTTTCGAGGAAGAATAGGAAACAACACCCATGATTATTTATCATAAAATGTCGTCATCTTGAATTCCAAAACTGATTTTATAATCTAGATCTACACCACTAAAAATCTAAAAAACAACACGCGTCGATTTTTCATGACAAGCCGCGTCCGCCATTCTAGATTCCAAAACTGGCATCATTTTCGACATCTACACCCTAAAAACGTAGAAAACGACACCGATGTCGATTCTTCATGAAAACATGCCTCCGTCATCTTAGATTCCAAAATCGACGTTTTTTAACATTTTCAAGAGAAGACCCCAAAAAGTCTAAGAAATAACATCCATGTAAATTTTTCATGACAAGTCACGTCCGCCATCTTGGATTCCAAAACTGACATCATTTTCGAGATCTACACCCCAAAAACGGAAAAAAGAACATGCATGTCGATTTTTCATCAAAACTCGCGTCCGCCATCTTGGATTCTATAACTGACGTCATTTTCGAGATTTTCACCCCAAAAACCTAGGAAACGACACCAGTGTTGTATTTTCAAGACAAGTCGCGCACGCCATCTTGGATTCCAAAATTGACGTCATTTTCGAAATCTACACCCTGGAAAATAAAACCTGGAAAACGACATTCATGTCGATTTTTTATGACATGTTTTTTTCTGTAACTACCAAATTCGTCGCTACCAAAATCGGTGGAGCGACAACAAAGTGTATATTTTTTAGGTAAAATTAAATGGTATAAGAATTATAACGATAGATAATGCCTCGAGACATTCTGTAGTAATTATGGAATAAGATGCTCCTATACATTTTAATACAAAGTTAATCTTTAAAAACAACAATACACTCCTTTTTTTGAAGTCGTGTAAAAAGAAAACTATCAAAAACTCAAATTTCAATAAAATTATTTATTCTCCTAATTACGTTCACCGACCCGCTACTAAGTCATTGCTGCACTCGTTCTAACATAAGGTCGGACACAGCATGCCGTCTCTTTCTACTTTGGAAAGTATTTACAGCAAGCAAAAGACCAACATGTTGGTCAACTGCAATATGAAAACACAGAACTAATTATTTTCATCTCGGTTTTTATTATTAGTAAACATTTTAAAATTTCCTATAATTTAATTAAGTACGTACCTAACATTTCTTTAAATTATTTTAACGTACAGCAACGTAGAATTGATCATTACAATTTAATAAAAATATATTTTTCATATATTACTAACGTTTTTGACAAATAAAGTAAACACCCGATTTTTTGGGTGTTTATGGGTGCTTAAGGGTGTTTATTGGGTTTTTACCAAAGCACCGGGTTTAAACCCGGTGCTTTGCCCATCTCTAATTGTGACACGAGATTTATATATATTAAGATTTGTTATAAAATATAGTATCGTTGAGTTAGTATCCCATAACACAAGTTTCGAACTTACTTTGGGGCTAGCTCAATCTGTGTGATTTGTCCGTATATATTTATTATTTATTTATAATACTGTCACAATAGTGGACCCCGGGTTCTAACGCACTACAGTTTAGGATGCAACCGGGAAAACGTTTAAATAATGATAATGATGACAGTGTGAGAATGTTTAAGTAATAATTATTTTAGTGATATGTTTGTCCAAAACAAAGTTTGTACGAAATAATAAGCAAAATGCCGATTAGGAAAATCTATATTTCTTTTTCTGTAATACTGTATTTAAAGTTTCCGTAGATTATCTCATTCATGAACGTTAACTTGGTGATAACCAGTCTATATCATGTCTATATATAATAATTCTATTCACCACTAGATGGCGCTTTGTACAAATTTCTTTACGTGAAGCGAAATAATGATGACATCGAGAATTATCGACATCATAATATTTAAAAATATATATACAAATTAAATAACGGCCTGTTTTCTTGCGAAGTATCTTTTTTACTATTTTTAATTTTGTGTATATAAGATATTTCAAGATATAAGGTAGTGGGGAAAAAATTAGAAACGTATTTACAACCAAGCAGCGATCGTTCGACTTCAAAGTGAACGCTCGCAAACTGATGACAGCGCCTCTGGCGTTGAGTAACTGGAGTTAATGTGGTGACGTCACAGGGCTACAACGTAATTCCGGTTCTATATTGGTAAAGGCATCTCCTTTTTACTCCGTGGTCGAAATTTACGTTAATTTACTAAACGTGATCTTTATTCTATGACTTTAGGGTCTGAATGGGGTATTCAGATCCTATATATGGCGATGAGAGGAGATATCACAGGGATCATTTTAGTAGTGAGCGTATTGTGCTTGGAAAATGCAGACGATTTGCATGTGAATCGCTGTTTATACGTGAGGCGGCCGGTCTCGATCGTGTTTTTGTAATGTGAGAATTTTCTACGTAAATATGATGGAATCTCTGACTGTAGGTACGATGTAATATAAGCTAGTTTGTTTAGTAATTTGTACTGTCACTCGGATTCATTAGCTGCCTCCGTGGCCCAGTGGTTTCGTTTGCCTGTAGACCCGGAGGTCGTGGGTTCATTCCCACAGGAAGCATACTTTGTTTAGTTGTATCCAGTTTAGTTAGGACATTACAGGCTTGAAACACCTGATTGTCTGATACTAAAGATGCTTCCGTGCTTCGGAAGGCACGTTAAGGTGTTGTTCCCGGCTGCCATCTGGTAGTCGTTAAAGGGACCACGTCAGAGGCCGAGAGGCGGTTCCAAAGAACTCTCACCAGGGTGTGCATGGTCGATTGACCGTGACATCTACACGAAATGATGACGCGAGTAGCCGTGCACACGATTTTATAAAGACGCTTATCTTGTTTGACTTTGGTTTTCATTTCCGTAAGAACTGATCTAGGGTTCCAGTCCAGCCATAGATATCAGACTTTTTATTTTATTTACTAGGCTATATAAGTGACTTTTTTCTTATAAGGTTAGATTAGAGTACTAATATCTCCAGTTCAATATCTTTCAAGATTTTGCTCCAAAATGCCCTAAATATACACAATATTATGACACATGTGGTAGGTGTTGTTTCAGACTCATAATGAGGCTTAAATTTTGCACATAATGGCTGCACAACATGGCGTTTAAAAATCAATCCAAACGTTACGCGTATGCATCATCATCAGGTCCTTTTTAGTCTCCACTACAGGAGCACGACCCTCTCTGAACTACTAGGGCCATACTTGGCCAGAGCAGCCAGAGGACTTGGCCTACACTCTCCACGCTGGCCAGACGGGTTGGAGAGGTCTCTTAGATGTTTATAAGCTTTGTTTAGCTTGTATTTCCTAAGTCGCCTTCTACGACATCCATGGGAAGACTTGGAGTGGTCCTATTCTACTCTGCCGGATACCACACGGTCACCTATGTCCTTCTCCGGACTTTAAATTACCTCCATACCAAATTTCATCCAAATTACTTCAATGGTTGAAGCGTGAAAACGTAACAGATAGACAGACAGAGTTACTTTCGCATTTATAATATCAGCATGGATAACAATGAGACATTTCCTTTTTTCCAGCTTCAAAGATGGCAAGGCTTCATACGGCACAGACAGTCCCGCCAGAGGACGGCGCGTCATATTCTGCGTACATGGCAACCCTTCCACTGGTTGTTGCGCGGTGATCGAGACTACGGCAGACGGTGATGACGTAGAGAGGCGGAACGGCAGCATCAGTGAAGTTGAGAGTGAGTTCAGTCGATTCATTAAACCTTTGACTGTCGCTATACGAGACACAATAGTAAAACAATTCAAAACGACCGTCCGACTGTCTAAGGGATAACAGACATACATACATATTATAACGTCCTCGCCTTCATCGTCACTTACCATCAGGTGAGATGGGAGACAAATGCCTAATCCAACATGTAGTAAAAAAAAAGAAAACGTCTATCCCTTACGCGGCAGTCAAAGCCCAAGGCCATATACCCAAAGGAGCCCGATGGTCTAGTGGACGTGTGCTTAATTAGCGCCTGTGCATGTTAAGCAACCCTGGGCGCAGTCCCTATTTAGATGGGTGACCGCAAGTGGCGTTAAAATATCTCGAGCTCGTCCGTGCTTCGGGAAGGCACATTAAACCGTTGGTCCCGGCTGTGGTCACTGATGGCAGTCGTGAAGCTGATTCAGATGCCTTTAGGCAGCTTGAAAGATCTGACACCAGTGTTGGCCACTTACACACACGATTAACAATAAATACCCAAAGGACAAGTTTAGCTTGTGAGTGGACGGGAATGAGGAAATCATCATCAAATTTAAGAGCTGTCCTCTTGTCGGTGGAGCTTTTTCCATTCCTCTCTTTCTTCCGCCAGTTCCTTTACTTCTATGTAAGAAGTAACCTTTATTTTTTTCTTCTATTTGTTTTATAAAAGTGTGTCTCGGCCTTCCCGGTCCCCTTTTTTCTTCTATCTTTAGGTATGAGGAAAATAGAAACAAAATAGTGAAGGGTTGCGAAATGATCTTAATCAGTTACTCGCCTTATTTTTTAATGTGCAGATTTCTAGACCAATTTGAACGATTCTTTTTGTGACGAACATTATATAAACGAAGTTATGTTTCGTGAAATTTCACAACGTTGGCGTGGCTTGGTGCCCGAACCCACGGCCGACAACAACGAGGTTGAGAGGCGGAAGTGCAGTGTCCCTATAGACCCGGGTGAGATTTAAAAGTTAATTTACGTAGAAAAAGGTAGCATTAACTTTGTTGATGACAAATCCGTTAACCAATCGCTTACAGCGGCGGCCTTAATCATGGCGACGCTCCGGGCGACTGATCTTTGCGTGTCTCAGTCCTAGTGTCGGTATTGAAAACAAACCTACGCGCGGCGACCAGCCGGCCTATTTGCTAACTCAGTGTACAACGTTTTAATAGTAATTTCAAAGTACATTGCGTTTTATATATCTTTAATAAAAATAGTCAGTCATAGGAAACCCGCAATGTATTTTGAAGTGACTATCAAAACGTTGGTCACTGAGTTAGCAAATCGGCCGGCAGGTCGACGCGGTAAAACAGGGCAAATCCAGTAGGAACGACGCGCGTTTTCTTAACCTGTGTTAACCGACTGCAACGAATTATGAACCGTTTGTTCAGAGCTATAAGAATGAAATTGGCCTCCAATGGATTTCTGTAGGTATCTGAACGAAAAGGTCTGACGGGAGCTAAATTACACCATATTGGTAACTACATTGGGTTGATATTGCTTTAAAAACCTTTGCAGAGTAAAATTACTGTACATAAGTACTAGTAGGTACTTATTCCGTGCTCCAGTACAAGTTGCGTTTGCGAGGACTCTTGATGATAGCTCGTCAGCGATGAATGTTTTTAAATTTCTTCCTTGATTGGGGCGGGAGATCTGCCGTCGGGGTAGCGAACTACTAGCGCAGGGCTCCTGTAAGCGCGAAGCCCTGGCCGGTTGCTCGGTTCGCCAGCCCTAAGGCCGCCACTGCATAGTAACGAGGCGAACGTATTTGCGTTTGCGGTCTGTAGAAGCGGAAGCGTTTGTCATCGGAAAGTTGTCACGTCTACGTAGTAGGTTCTAGAAACAGTACATATGTATCTAGATTTTCTAGACGGTTATCGAGTAGTCAAATAGTAATTTTATATGCAGATTTGTAGACCAATTTATGAGGATCATTTTGAAATGTGCCTGTGTCCCCTTTTAATCATTTTGTTATGTCAATGGGTCCTTTGGGCCATTTACACCTGTATGAAGTTGGAGTTAGTAACATCCGTTCCGTACTTAAAAGATTTAAGCGAACACAAAGAGGGTCAGTTGGTGGGAAGCTACTTTGTTTTATACTATGTAAGTATTAATCCTAATCCTAATCCTAATCCTAACTTCCTAACTTATAATATTATAAATGCGAAAGTGAGTTTGTTTATTTGTTTATTTGTTTGTTTGTTTGTTTGTTTGTTTGTTTGTTTGTTTGTTTGTTTGTTTGTTTGTTTGTTTGTAACGCTTTCACGCCGTAACTACTGAACCGATCATCATGAAAATTTGCATACAAGTTTTCTGGAGTGTGGAGAAGGACATAGGCTACCTTTTATCCCTACTATTCCCGAGGGATCGACATTGACGCGGGCGGAGCCGCGGGCGAAAGCTAGTGATTTATATATAGCGTTAACATTATCTTATGCGATGATTATTAATAAATTGTGGTCCGACTAAACCCACAAACATGAATACGTAGTAAACTCTATTGTTAAACTATATTTTCTTTTTTGCGGTTTGCGTCCTTCAATAGTCGGACATGTAGTATTCTCATTCAATTATGTATACTTCTTAGAGACGTGGTAACTATCTAGTAATCTGTGATAATAGTATTTTCACGGTAATATATCACAATAGATTAACCTTGCTTAGAATTATTTAGTTTTTGTTTTGCTTCAAGCCTCATTACAGTGAGCATTTAGCAAAACAAAACATTGACATCTCGCAAATTTGTAGATTAAATCTTTTTAGCAAATCGTTGTTGTGTATAATAAAGACTGTAGGTAGATTTTTTAAATATAGACAGTTAGCTATGTTTTAAAATACATTACAATATGAGTGGCCCTTGGTCTGAAAACTCATAAACTAACTTTGCTCACTTGGTGATGATGATGAACCTAGTATTATACAATGTGTTCGGTCTTGAACTAGCGATAATTTATATTCACGTTTTTAATATCAATGCAAGCAACTATTGTTTTCAGAGACAAAGGCTGAAATTCGAGAAAAATGAATAGGGTCCCATATGAAATTGAGTACCTCCCATTTACCTCCTATTTATAATGTATGGACCAGCATTTTTTTTTTGTTTTCAGGCTTGGTCACAAAACAAATGTTGTTCGTTTAGATAGGTACTATATTTATTTCCAAAACAACACATTTTACTCAAGAAAATATATATATATTTAAGTTATATATAGAAAACTGTCTGATCTGGCCAAGTATGGCTCCGGTAGTACAGAGAAGGTCATGCTCTTGCAGTGGAGACTAAGAATACCTGATGATGATGATAGAAAACAACGTTCCCAGAATACTGGCAGTGTTTCTTCATGGAATGGCAAAACTTATACGCAGACTACTACTACTAGTGTGTACATGCGAAGATTGGGTTATTTCCTTGCCGATACCTGTACGCCATTGATACTATAATATGTAATGGTTTCTGATGTTTTCGCGATTGTTACACATTTAAATAAAATCACTTTAATACGGTATTATCGCGTATATTATATTATTTTTACACCTAACGTTTTGAAAACTGTAAAAAGAATGTATGTAAAAGTAATGTAATATACGCGATAATACCGTATTAAAGTGATTTTATTTAAATACTATAATATGTTGTTTGTTGCAGGGCATTGTCACAGATCTCGAAATGAAGAAATAGACAAAAGAGCGCGGAGAAAACTCATCATAGCCAGTGTGCTGTGTGTCGTATTTATGATTGGTGAAATTGTCGGTAAGTTAAAAAAAATGGATATCTATCCATAAATGATCAATACTGTACTCCCCCGTCATCATTGATTCAAATCAAATCAAATCATTTATTTCGCATAAGTACATAAATAAGGCACTTAGCTGTTTCCAGCATGCAAAATTATAAAGTCATATATACCTACAATAATTAAATAATATAAAATTTGAAATAAATAACAAAAAAGTACGAAATATCATGTCCAAAGATTAAAATATATATTTATTCATTATAAATATCTCTATAATTTAATTCTTAATTTAAAAATTCATTTATATTATAAAAACATTTTTCAATAAGCCAATTATTTAACTCCTTTTTAAATTGGTTGTGTGATAAACATTTGACAGCTTCAGGCAATTATCACATTTATCTAGCCCCCTTTAAATTATAATGGGACGTCACACTAGGTGGGTTAGCTTACTTGTGACGTACCATTTTAATTAAAATAAATATGAAAACTCCGATACAAAAAACATAACTCATTTCGTGACTAATTTTATAAAGCTTGTAATCAAGCAAGACAGTGGAAATATAGAGGTTGCGTAGTATTTTTTCGTATTTTTCAAGTAGATAAGGCCATTCAAGATTCAATCTATTGATGGCCTCTTAGTCGTAAGAATGCCTTTCCACTTTGACTAAATCGTTCGCCCTTTAAGATCTTAGTAGACACCCCTTCTATTCTCTTCCAGTATTTTTTATAGCTAATAATTCACAACAATTGAAACAGTATAGTTAAAGAAGTTGGGTGGTAACTATAATCCTTTCGTATTCTACGCGAGTCGTAAAATAGAAATCATCCAGTACCCATAGCCACTGCAGATAAATTTCGCCCGTAAGAAAGACTTGCTTTTTGCCGATCCCAACCAGCCGGCCTATTTGCTAACTTAGGTACAACGTTTTGATAGACACTTCAAAATACATTGCGTTTTATACAACGTGATGTTGAACCCCCTAGCTATATTTAAATCGGGGAATCAGAATCCCTAATGGAACACAGAATTGCAAGAAAAAAAAGTAAAAAACGAAAAGGAAAATAAGGTTTCCCATACAAAGTCACCGATCAGCTGGACTAATTTCTATGAAAGGTTAAATTTATTTTTTCGTTTTTTCTTACAATTTTGTATTCTATTAGGGATTCGGATTCCCAGATTTCAATATAGCTAGGGGGTTCAAAATCACGTTGTATATCTCTTGTCTGCAGTGGTCGGTTCCGAAACGCAAGTAGTCTGTAGCTTTTGCACATTAATTAATAATATAAATATGACTAAATTAGATCCTTAAAAATGTGATTTGACGTGAAAAAGTGCCTATTTTCTGAGTAAACGTTTTTATTTTGATTTTTTGATTTTGATATCTGAAATTAAAATTGTTAATCGTACAAGAGCCGCAATGTGTTTCGAAATGACTATCAAAACGTTGTACACTGAGTTAGCAAATAGGCTGGCTGGTCTATCTCACTCCCGCTGTCGGTATCAAAATCATACCTCGCGGCGACACCTTCGAAGAGGAAAACCCAATAAATTCGTTATGAACGACGCGCGTTTGGTCATATGTGTTCACCAACTTCATCGAATTATGAATCGTGGGTACAGAGCTATGAGTATAAATTTGGCTTGCTGTGGGTATCTAAACTAAAAGGTGCTGACGCGAGCTAATTTAAACCGTATGACTAAATACATTGAGTTGATATTTCTTTGAATACCTTTGCAAAGTG
This sequence comes from Elegia similella, assembly GCA_947532085.1. Classification (NCBI taxonomy): domain Eukaryota; kingdom Metazoa; phylum Arthropoda; class Insecta; order Lepidoptera; family Pyralidae; genus Elegia; species Elegia similella. The sequence goes on along the minus strand of OX383926.1, from coordinate 3,781,949 downwards.
AGACTTCTGTAAGTTCTATTCTAGTACTTATTTTGTAACTCAATACTTGACTTCTATTTCAGGTGGGTACATCTCAAACAGTTTAGCGATCGCGACGGACGCGGCGCATCTCCTCACAGACTTCGCCAGTTTCATGATATCGCTGTTCTCACTATGGGTGGCTGGAAGGCCGGCTACCAGACGGTAACTATACTATATATATATATATATATATATATATATAAATAATTCATCAAGATTGGTTCAATAGTTTTTAATATAAAGAGATAAATATGTATCAGTCATTAGGGAAATCTTAAGTTTTTAAATTACTTCTTGTTTATCTGCCCCTGCGAAATTTGTTTCGCTATTATAGTTTTGTCGAAAATATTTCTTATATTATATTAGTTATTCTGCTATTCGGGGCGATAGCAAATCCAACAAATCAAAGATTATAAAAATCGGTTCGCCCGTTCTTTTAAGTGTTCGTTTAAGTGTTCGAAAAAACCCGACTTTGTTTTATATATATTTTTTTTATTTTTTTTATTAGCTATACAAGATGAAATTGAATTCATTAGCAAACGTTTAAGGGGTGACGCAGACCACTAATCTGAACAACTTTCATTATGGGACCAACTTCGACATCATCAAAAAATGATCTGCTCTTTTATACAAAAGTGGAATATCTACTTGGCCAAAATCTATGGAACAGCTGATTTTTTCCTTTGCAATTTCGGAGTTGGTCCCATAATGAAAGTTGTTCAGATTCGTGGTCTAAGTCACTCCTTAAACGTATACTAATAAATTAAATTTCACCGGTAAGTCCCACTGCTAGGCAAAATATATATAAAGATGATATCTTTTTCACAGGATGCCCTTCGGCTGGTATCGGGCGGAAGTGATTGGAGCCCTTACATCCGTACTTTTGATTTGGGTGGTGACAGGAGTGCTTGTGTACATGGCGGTCCAAAGGGTCATCAACCCAGACTTCGAGATCGACGCTACCGTGATGTTAATCACTTCGGGCGTTGGAGTACTCGTCAATCTTGTGTAAGTCTTTATATGGTCATCATCATCATCTGAGTCATTTCATCAGCTCTGTCGTCTTAGCTCTGGATCATGATTTGACGAAGGTTTTTATAGGCAACCGCCGACCTGATGCCTTCATAAAAACGTAAATATAATAATAAAAATATGGCTGGAGACCAATATTACATCAACTTCTCCAAAGGGTCTGTACGTGTTGGATATATTATATATCCCCACGCAAGCCTCTTAAAGGACCGGGCTAACACCCGAGAAACCAAAGGAGATACAAATAATAATATGTATTTTTTTCTGACCAACTTTGGATCATATGTAACAATAATTCATAGTTCTAATGGTATAGTTACAAAAAGGTGTGGAGTGGACAAGAAAAGGTGGGAAGCTGTCTCCAGGCTTTGAAATGTTCCAATTGACGATGTAACTCGGAACAAGGCAGAGCGAGAGAGTTGTGGAAATATTTGTTTGCATCACATAGGGGGATTGATTTCGGGCAGGGGGCCTTACTGTACTTTATATGAGAGATTGACTAATTTGAAACTGTACGCCCCCTAGTGCATTTACGTTCACTTACAAAGTATATTGACGTACGTTGCCCGGCATAATTTTACTAACAGTCCTATCTTTTTACTAATAGCAAAGAATATATACACTACGCGTGTACTAATTTTGTGTACACTTGTTTTGTTTAATTTAGTTATATATTTATTTTATGTGCGTGTCGTATAGTGCGTGTTTCTACTTGTGATGCCTCCGAAGAAGATGCCTCTGAAAATCAGTGCTGGATTAAGGGTATCCCTAGTCCAGCGTTGCAAAGGATTTGGCCAAGTGATACGACTGAGTGTTGCGTGAAGACTGGTTTATTCCGGGTTCTACAAGAATATATACTTACAACTACTTAAGGCTATACCTACTACACTACATCTCCTCTCCTTGAATTAAAAAAAAAAATGTTACAATAAGTACTTCTTTTTTCAAACAAGTAACTAAAGCGTGTTATTGGTAAATTCAAAAGTAACCAATTAGTTAATTATACACCATATACAAAATAAAACATTTTCAAATATTTGTTTCAATTTCAAAATCAGGACAACAAAATAAAATCTAACACTTCATTTCAAATAACTATGATAAAAAATGCAAACACTTGATTACCAAGAACTACGACACAAACAGATTGAATTACGAATGCAATGCAACAGTACACCAATGCAAGTATGGGAAAGGTATGCAGTGATTACTAATTACCTATAATGTACTTACATGCTAAACTCAATTCAAATACATTTTATAATGATTCACTTAGAAAAATCATATATTGAATACTGGATACATAAAATGCAATGATTTGACATTATAAAGACATAACGATTCCATATAATGTCATAATACCTATAACGTTTCATTTAGCATATTGGATACAATAATATGGTTATATTGCAAAAGTGGCTATTTTATATTATATAATTACTTCAAACAAATCAAGTTTGCTTAAAAACAACTTAAAAATGAAAACTACTGTTTCTTTTTAAACAATTACAAAGACTTCGTAATACTTATCATTAAAATATTTAGTTGAATACAATATAAAAAAAAACTTAAAAAAAAAACAAATACATTTGTATTCTAATTTAATCTAAGTAACGCCTACCGATCTCTAATTATACAATTTTTTGTTTTTCATAAAATCAACAAAGAATTTTCCTATATTAAAACAAGTATTATCCTTGTATTTATTTAAAGTATTTAACTTTTTATTATTTCTCATTATTTTATTTATTTTCTTACTCATATATTTCTTTCTTACATTATCTCTCATTTTTATTTTTCTCATTATATATTTTTTCATCATTTTATGCATTGGCATATCTATTAACTTAAAACTTCTTTTTCTTCCTCTAATACTCGTAATTTTAATTTTTCTTATCATATTTATTTTCTTTCTTAATATATTTACTTTTCCCTTAGATACATTCTTATTTTTAATAAAATTATACTTATATTTAATTATCAAATCCGGTTTTACGCATTTACGCGATTTTTTGTTTATTTTTGTGCGTCTAGGTTTTGTTTTATTCGTTTTAAAGTGATGCAACTTTTATTTGAACTAAATGGATTATCGAATTCTGAAAATACTTTAAATTGTAAGTTTTCATTCTCATTAACATCAAATAATTTAGGTAGTTCCAAATCTGAATCAAAAACATCGTAATAAGACTTGCTACACTTAGATTCCACGACCAGCGGCGCCTGCTGAGTCGACGGAACGTGAGCGCTGCACATGTACGACGAATTTTGCTCAGTATAACGGTGTTCTAAACAGTCAGGGTAGATTGCTGGACTTAGTTATTTCGAATAACACAGTCAAAGTGGCGGAGTGTCTTGACCCCTTGGTGCCGATTGACCCTCTCCATAGTGCTTTATCAATTGGTATAAATTTCATCACCGCTGATTGTTTAAGCCCGGCTCCTGTTATGAAGCGTCAGTTTTATAAGGGTGACTATACCACAATCAACTCGGAGATATTGAAAGTTGATTGGAACACTGAATTCTCTAATAGAAGCATGGAGGGTTCTGTACAATATTTTTACGAGTCTATAGATAATCTTATCCATAAATATATCCCTTCTGTTAAGTCTACCACTAAATCATACCCTGTTTGGTACTCTAAAACATTAATCAAAATAATACGAGAAAAAAATAAATTTCTACGAAAATATAATACTTACGGTAATCGTTCTGATCTCGAATCATTTAAGCTGCTTAGGGATAGAGTGAAGCACCTCGAAAGAGAATGCCATCAAACATATCTCGACAACGTCGAAAAATCAATCGTTAAAAATCCTAAATATTTTTGGACTTACATAAAATCAAGAAGCAATTCTTAGTCAAGTACTATTCCCAGTACTTTAAAATTTAATAATATTCAAGCAACCACCGGTAGAGAAATATGTGATACCTTTTCATCTTACTTTCTCTCCAACTTTACTCAGGCGGCTCCGGCATTTCAACCCAATAATACAGACCCCAGTTCGCTGTCTGATAGCCCAGTTTCATATATTTCTAGCATTAATATAGAATTTGATAAAGTGAAGAAGCTTCTATTAGAGCTTGTCACGTCGAAATCAGCTGGACCTGACAACTTGCCAGCCCATTTTCTTATAGCCACAGCTGAATCCATTTCGATTCCGATTACCCTGCTATTTAGGAAGTCGTTAGGAGAGGGAATTGTACCAAGTACATGGAAGTCCGCATTTATTACCCCGGTTTATAAAAAGGGACCAAGAACTGATGTTTCAAATTATAGACAGATCTCAAAGCTGTGTATAATAGTTAAGGTTCTTGAGCGTATCATATATAATCAACTATACCCAGCTCTGAATAGCTCTTTTGGTTCCTTTCAACATGGGTTTCTCAGTGGAAGGTCCACCGTCTCCAACTTAGTGCTCTTTAACGATTACCTTACGCAGGCTATGGAGTCTGGCAAGCAAGTCGATGTTGTATACACCGATTACTCCAAATGTTTTGACCGCATAGATCATAAAGTGCTTAAAAAGAGGCTTGTTTCTATGGGAGTCACTGGGAATCTCCTTAGGTGGTTCTCTTCGTATATAGACTATAGGTCCCAGGCAGTTGTAGTCAAGAACTATATTTCTGGATGAGTAGACATTTCTAGTGGTGTTCCCCAGGGTTCCCTGCTCGGTCCTCTTCTCTTCAATATCATGATCAACGATATCAAAAAATGTCTACATACATCTCAACTACTTTGTTTTGCGGATGATATGAAGATATTCTGCACTATTTCATCGCAAAATGATGCATCTGCACTTCAGGCCGATATCTCCCGTCTAGAGGACTATTGTTCTTGCAATGGGCTTGACCTTAATCCCTCCAAGTGTTGTGTAGTTACCTTTACAAGAAAACGGAACATAATACCTACAAGTTATACGCTCAAGCAACAACCCCTACAGCGTTCTACTACTGTGCGTGATTTAGGAGTACATCTTGACTCTAAATTATTATTCGACACACACGTTGACAAAATAGTCTCGAAGGCTTCTTGGTTTTGTTCTAAGATGTGCAGCTTCATTTAAGGAACTCAAAACATTAAAAATATTGTATTGTACTTATGTACGTCCTCACCTTGAGTATGCCTCACAAGTTTGGAATCCCATGTACAAAGAGTACATAGATCGGATTGAAAACATCCAAAAAAAGTTTGTAAAATGCTTTCGCCAAAAAATTAATTACAGCTCTGATAACTATTTAGATCTATGCAAAAGGCATCATCTGATTCCATTGAGGGTTCGACGAGACGTTGCCGACTTAGTTTATTTACATAAGATAGCTTCTGGTACAGTCGACTCTCCTGAACTTCTGGCAAAACTGCAGCTAAATGCCCCGTCTAGAACACTTAGATACAACCCCCTTGTATTTATTCCTGTAGTTTCAACGAACTATCGGAAAAACGCGTTTGTAATGCGCGCAGGTAATAAATTTAATAATGTTTCTAAAATCGTTGACATAGACTTATTCACTACAAGCATAGCGACTGCTAAGCGGTTGCTTTACGAACATTTGCTCCAGTAAAATAGCGTAGACTTTATATAACTATTATGTACTATGTTTATCTTTCTAATATTATAAATTGTGAAAGGCTCCTTAGGTGTTATTGTTACATTTTACTTAGGCTTATTTATAGTTATAAATCACGTATAATCTACTAGTAGTTACTATCATCTACTGATTCTATCTGTTCTATTCTTGTTATCATTTCATTCCATCCGAAAGTAGCGTGTATGTTATGTTCAACCTTATTTTTAACTTACTCAGTTTCTATATGTGAGGACCTGTAATTGGCTTCCTAGATTCTAAGATTATTGCCTATTGTTAAAAAGATTGCTGTTGGTCTTCTTTATAAATAAAATAAAAAAATAAAATAAAAATAAAATAAAGAATTAGATACTAATGTCGTCATGCGTTTGGAACTGTAACTTTCCGCTTCACAATTCGTAAACACCGATTTGTTATGTGGAGAATACTTATGATACTTAAAGTATTGATTTGATAATTTATAGGTAACTATACTGTTTATTTATTGACATCGTTGTATTTTCATCAATGGCGGTTTGAATACATTGAGAGAGGGAGACAAATGTTCGGCTAGAAATGATAACGTAAAGTTTAAAACTATTTAGACCTTTACAAAAACAATCTATAGCAAATTTTTCATTGGTGGGACGTAGTATATTTATTTTATTTCTGTCTCCATCTGATTGTGCTAGTGTTAACTCAACAAAAAGATTTTCTATTTCACAGCCATACTCTTTTATTGTTCGGTAACCTTGTTTAGAATTTAAAAGTTTCGTTTGTAAAACAACTGGACGCTTTTTAGGTAAGAGAAACCGTCTCATATCGATTAATAAAGTATTAATATTGTTATAGTTTTGTTTCAAAAGTAATTTAGCGTGTTGTGACAATCTAGTTTTGATAACAAATGTAATTAAAAGCTGCTGGGAAGAACTACTTAAGGTACTACCATAGAAATCTATATTATCAATTAATGATTTGGTTATTTTCTCATCGCCGTTCATTACAGGTAATAAGGCGATTGCCGTTTAAAGATCGAAATTATCTCACATTTTGTATCATATAGAAAAAAACAATCACCAATATAAAAGTGGAACAAAAAAAAATATTGTAAAAAATGTATAAAGTGTATATGTATATAAGTTAATAAGAATATAAAAAAATTACCTCAAAAATTTCATTAAAAAAAATGTATTGCGTACTATTTCAAGTTCACTAAGTATTTATAAAGGATATTTTAATTCTCGTCCGGGGTCCTCAAGTCCTGGAATATTCGTCGCCTTTCGTGATACCATGGGACGAATACGATGCTGGTGTCTCCTCCTTGGCTGCTGCTGTAGGCTGCAAACTGGGTGGGCCGGGCTATACCCTGGACACCGTGGGCCGGGATAACCCTGGACACCGCTCCAACAAAGTTTTCTTTCTTCTCTCTTCTTATATCTTATCGTTACTTTATACGGCACGACTTCGTCATAGGTATATATTTTGACACAAATACTTAAAGTATTCAGAAAATAAATTTCTTCTCTTTTCATAAAATAAACATTGTCTTCTTTCTTCTTATTTTACATAATATTTGTTTCCCTATATTTTCGTCACATTTCTTCTTTTTCGAACTTTTCATTTTTATTTTCTTTCTAGAATCTTCTTCCTTGTATTCTTGAGTCTTCGTATATTTTAGTTTTTGTGTTCTTCATATACTTTATACTGCACGTATACATATCTTCTTAAAAATGAATTTATTCTTCCATAGCAAATCGAATTCTTCCAGGTTTCAATCATCTTTATTTTCTTTTTTCTTTGTTACAAATCTTGACCTACTTTCTTCAAATGTTATTGGCACACGCCATTTTTATTTAATTTTATTATTAAATAACAATTTACGCGGATAGCGCGCAGTGGAGCGCACGGCCGCGCCGGTGCATCGCTGCACCGACTGGCAGGGTCGCCATGCAAAGGATTTGGACAAGTGATACGACTGAGTGTTGCGTGAAGACTGGTTTATTCCGGGTTCTACAAGAATATATACTTACAACTACTTAAGGCTATACCTACTACACTACAGCGTAACGCTGAGCCGTCACCTTTTGTAACACTGATGGCACTGATCTTTTATTTTTTGTATTTTCAATAATTTTATTTTATAAAGTGTGTCTAAGTGTTACAATAAAGGTTATTCTATTCTATTCTTCTATTCTACGCGAACTAATAGTGTCAGCCTTTACCACCGGTCACTAGATGGCGCTGTCTAAACTTGGTACGATTTTTGTCAGGCTCATCACATAGTTGGCGCCACAGGTTTATTCACAACTATGTATGCGGGCGAGATTTGAACGACGGACCTTAGGTCGTACAGAGACCTAAGGTCGCACAGAGACCTAAGGTCGCACAGAGACCTAAAGTCGCACAGAGACCTAAGGTCGCACAGAGACCTAAGGTCGCACAGAGACCTAAGGTCGCACAGAGACCTAAGGTCGCACAGAGACCTAAGGTCGCACAGAGACCTAAGGTCGCTGGTTCAAACTAGGAATGTTACGAATATTTGTATTAGCATTCGCGCATCGAACGATGCGAATGTTTTGCGAATGCGAATCTGTGCAAGTCGGTGCATGCTGGAAGTGGGCGGAAATTTTAATACGAAAGATTGTTATAATTTCATATGTTTACTTACCGTACCTGTAACTCTGTACCTTTATTACTATTAATATGTATTATGATTAATAAATATTGTGATTACGTACTTATAAATAATATACGGACAAATCACACAGATTCAGCTAGCCCCAAAGTAAGTTCGAGACTTGTGTTATGGGATACTAACTCAACGATACTATATTTGATAATACATATATAGATACACATCCAAGACCCAGGCCAAATCAAAAAGATCATTTTCCTTCTTGACCTGGCCGGGGATCGAACCCGGTCACTCCGTGTCGCAGGCTGGCGTGTTGACCGCTGCGCCACAGAGCTAGTCAATTTTATATTATGTATTATTATTTATTTCATATTTTAATGGTTTACCGGAATATTCGCATTCGCATTTGCACATTCGCATGACCAATATTCGCATTCGCATTCGCGAATGTCGAAAATATGATATTCGTAACATCCCTGGTTCAAACGTCGCCCGCGTTGAATTTTTTCACCATATTTTTTTTTTTTATATATTTAATAAGAGTGGAATATAGAGAAGTTTTGTTCCTACTCCATCAACAAGGGTTACAAGGCCTATAATAAGAAGAAGAATAAAGTGTGATTGGTGTATTACAGCATGGGTCTAACTCTACACCAGCACGGCCACTCGCACGGCGGTGGCGGCGGGCATGGACACTCGCATGGAAGCGGCAACCCCGTTCTCAACAACAAGGTAAATAAATAAATATATACGGACAAATCACACAGATTGAGCTAGCCCCAAAGTAAGTTCGAGACTTGTGTTATGGGATACTAACTCAACGATACTATATTTTATAACAAATACATATATAGATACACATCCAAGACCCAGGCCAATCTGAAAAAGATCATTTTCCATCTTGACCTGGCTGGGGATCGAACCCAGTCACTCCGTGTCGCAGGCTGTTGACCGCTGCGCTACGGAGCTAGTCAATATAGCTAGCTAAAGCCGTATTTGCACAATACTTACACACATGGATTTGCTGATGATCTTTTCAGATTAGCAATTAAAGCCTGAAACACAGGGTGCTTTTCACATGTTTTTAATGTATGTTTATATTGTAATATGTTACCACCTAAGAAATTTAATAAAGATATATTATTATTCAATTTCCTTACTCCTTGGTACAAGAAAAAAACGATCATCTGCCAAAGTCCAAAGAATTGACAACTTGCGGTCAACCAGAAGTGATACTTTTTATTTATACACTCGAAAGTTCATGATATCCAAATACTTCCAGAATTTTGAATTTTTTGACAACGTTTCTTAAAGAACATCTTATATACCCTCATTTGTGCAACTTAATTATTTTGAATTTGAATTTATTAATCGATTAACGCCGGCTGACGCACGAAAAAGTATCACGTTCCGTGTGCAAACGAGAACGCGGAACAAGCGATAGAGAGCCACGATCGGCTTAAATGTTTAAATTGTGACACATCTATCTCTCATCCGCCGTTATCACATAAAATTATCGTCCGTAAACCGACTAGAGAACCAATTTTTATTTACCCATTTAATTACTGTGGGAATTTTTGTAAAAAAATCTTGCAATAAAAAATAAATAACATCTAGGTTAGTTCAGTTTTTCAGGTAGATGTGAAAAACGGAATCAAAATAGCGATGGCTTGCTAACCACGTCGCCTATTGGCATGATTCCTTATTTGCCCACTAAAAGCCTGTCGAGGGAGTCCTGCTGGCCTATTTGCTAACTCAGTGTACAACGTTTTTATAGTGCTTCAAAATACATTGCGTTTTATATATCTTAAATAAAAATAGTCAGTCATATGAAAGCCGTAATGTATTTCGAAGTGACTATAAAAAAGTTTAACACTGAGTTAGCAAACAGGCCGGCTGGACAGGCTTTTATGGTCAGCTCCGGAAGAACAGCTCACCCCTTCCATCATTTTCATCCCAGTTAACTTACATTTGTGTTATTTACGATTTCAGAAAGACCGCTCCACCGACGGCTCAGACGTCGAAAGTTCTGCGTCCACGCCGCATGAACAACACACAGAAAACATAAACGTCCGAGCTGCCTTCATACACGTCTTGGGCGACTTCTTACAAAGCTTCGGCGTGTTTATCGCAGCCATTGTTATCTACTTCAAGGTAGGTTCTGTCTTCTCTGCCGGCGGTTCGGACGTCGAAAGTTCTGCGTCCGCACCGCATGAACACCATACAGAAAATATAAACGTCCGAGCTGCCTTCATACACGTCTTGGGCGACTTCTTACAAAGCTTCGGCGTGTTTATCGCAGCCATTGTTATCTACTTCAAGGTAGGTTCTGTCTTCTCTGCCGGCGGTTCGGACGTCGAAAGTTCTGCGTCCGCACCGCATGAACACCACACAGAAAACATAAACGTCCGAGCTGCCTTCATACACGTCTTGGGCGACTTCTTACAAAGCTTCGGCGTGTTTATCGCCGCCATTGTTATCTACTTCAAGGTAGGTTCTGTCTTCTGTGCCGGCGGTTCGGACGTCGAAAGTTCTGCGTCCGCACCGCATGAACACCATACAGAAAACATCAACGTCCGAGCTGCCTTCATACACGTCTTGGGCGACTTCTTACAAAGCTTCAGCGTGTTTATCGCAGCCATTGTTATCTACTTCAAGGTAGGTTCTGACATATCAATCATCATTTCGAGTAGGTGACACGGTCAATCGACCATGCACACCCTGGTGTCAGAGTTCTTCGGAACCGCCTCTCGGCCTCTGACGTAGACGTGTCCAGGAGTGTTGCCTTCTAAATCTGACGTGTGACGTGTCACACGTCACGCATAGTCAGGAGGTTTCTTTCTGTGCAGCCTTAACCGCCGGTAACTTGAGCTTTGCCCCGCTGCTGGCGGCGAGCTAGGTTTAGGTTTTTATAATGTGTATATGTTTTGTATTATATTTTTATACTAGCTATTCCCCGCGGCTTCGCTCGCGTTAAGAAGTATAGAAGTTTCATGCAAACTTTCATCCCCTTGGGGGTAGAATTAATCAAAATCCTTTCTTAGCGGATGCCTACGTCATAACATCTACCTGCATGCCAAATTTCAGCCCGATCCGTCCAGTGGTTTGGGCTGTGCGTCGATAGATCACTATGTCAGTCAGTCACCTTTGAGTCATATAACTAATATAATATATATATTTACATTTTAAAAACCTACACATAAGATTTAAGGCTGAACGAGTCGATACTTTTCCCATACAAATTTCATGGGGGGCTGTACTCCATTGTTTGACATTGTACATCCAAAGTTTAACATGATATCGTTTGGTCTCATTATTAGTTTTGTCTGTAGCGTAACAGATTAGTAAAATAAAAAGCCATTAAGAAGTTATGAGCCAACAAACTTTAGCATTTCTTACTAATTTTAACACAACTTTGGACGTAAATAAGTAATAAAAGAAGTATAATATATCGAAAGCAAAGACCGTACCGATAAAGTTCAATTATCGAAGATTTCAATTAACTTTATTTATAATTTATTTATGCAGTAGTTTTTTCATAAAACCCCATTTTCCGAAGGACGTTTTGCAAATTTTTCACGCGCTCGATAATGTTTGTGTGGGTGCGACTCGGCGTAGGCGTGTAGATATAGCGTCTAACTGCTCAACCATATTTCTGTGTGCTCATTACTGATACTATCTCTGTCGGACACAATGCTAGGTGAAACAACGTGCTTTTTGGCCGCGCCCGCCAGTGAGTTCGAGCTCGCGACTTGGTCGTCCTTAAGACGAGGCCTGAAGTGTTTGGTACCATCGCTCGGCAAAGGCGTACGCAGACTGATCAAGTGCGCGCAATAGATAGCGCTTGGCGGTTTAGCCCGTGAATGATGAGATAGGAGATAGTATCGAGTCGCTCAAAGAAAAAAACGTAAGCGCCAAATTGGTTATTTCTATTTTATATAAAATCAGACGGGTTAATTGTATTTTCATATTTACATTTTGATGAATTACTAATAACCTATCTTTTAGTCTAAAAATCATTATTTCATTCGTCGCATTTGAGCTACAATAACAAAAACTCTGCGAACGAAGACCATTTTTCAAAAAATATTTCTATCGAGAAAATTTTATCAAAACGTGTTTCCATCTTACACTTTTGGAGATGAAATAGTCAAAAATCATATTACTTAGATTTGAAACTCCTAATTGACCGAGCGAGCGAAGCGAGCGAAGCGTCTCAGTTTCCACTGGCCCAAAATTCTTTTGTCCGTCTGTCTGTCTGTCTATCTGTCTGTCTGTTCTCGCCTACAGGTCGCATTTCTCAAACGATTCTCATGAAATTTTGTGAGCAGGTTCGGTAATTATATAAAATTTTTTAGTCGTGCCAGATTTTCGAAATTTAAAAAAATGGCGGATATATGGGGTCCGAAACTTAAAAAAACTCATAGCACAACTATTTGGAAAAAAAATCAAAAATGACATTAGACTTTTTTGTTATTCTCATTAAGACGCAACTTTTTTGTCTGAACAACTTTTTTATACGATGAACTTGAACGTGTTTATAGTCGGCAATTTGCCCAAACGTTGTCTGAAATCGATTTTCTGTATATTTATGAAAGAAAGTACGTGAAGTGGTCTCCCACTTCACGTACTTTCTTTCAGTGTGGAAGTGAACAACTTTCTTCACGGAGTGAAATTGAACAACTTTCCCTAAGGAACAAAAATCAAAATATGAAAATTTTTTTGGCATAAAGCATGATACTGCGTATTACTTTTATAATTGAAAACACTGAATAAACTTAGAATCCTGAAATAAAAATTAAAAATAAATAAAAAAGATTCATATGCTATCCTGTGACTTGAACCCAGGGCTTATAGATGCCGGCCACTTCTTAACGTAAAGTTCGCATGTTTATCTGCCATAAATAATAGTTGAAAATTAGCGTCCTATTAACATTTTTACCAATTGGTAACATAACAAGGCCAAGTCCTCTGGCTGCTCTGGCCAAGTATGGCTCTAGTAGTACAGAGAGGGTCGTGCTCCTGTAGTGGAGACTAAAAAGGACCTGATGATGATGATGATGATGAACATAACAACTATGAAACCGGGTACTTAAACTTTGCCTCCCATTCAGCCATGCCAAGTTCGCTATTCCGATATTTCCGATCTTGAAGAGGATCACTCCAACTTAGTTAATGTGTACAAAAGCATACTAAACATGGTGCTCAAGGGCCGTGTTTCCATACAAGAGTAGTCCCCTTATTCCTCGCCGGATAGTACCAATAGAGTAATGATTTTTTACTAATAAAATCCTTATGTTAAAATTTTTTCATAATTGAATTATTTAAAGAGATATGAACCTTCAAAAACATGAAAAATTGGTAAGAATTTCCGTTCTGTTCAAACATCAAGAAAACAAATTTAGGCAATTATATAAGAAAAAGAAACGCAGAAACACAGCCATAGCTTATTTTAAATTTTTTATGTAAAAATAAATTAAATCGGTTAAGTTTTGGAAAAGAAATGTATATTCCGGCCGAGCTGCAGTTATCTCTATCGCACTCTGCGGGGTTTGTTTGGGCACGCGGCGCGACAGCAATAGATATTATAAATATAAATATCTATATTTCAATTCTCTTTCCTCTTAAAAAAAAGGGTCTGGTCGGGTCTTCTGGTAAGGGAATGTAGGTATAAATTTCCGTTTCCTCTGGTACCTAAGTAACTGAAGGAAATCATCCTTTAGTCAATTAGCATATCAGTAACAGATATATTTTAGAGCACTGAAGGGCAAATGTGGATGTTGATTGTAAGGGCTCGCGAGGTCTACTGTTCTCGCAGAACCACTAGTTTAAGTATTTTGCGAGATAAATAAGGTTCAGAACGACCTTATTTACAGTGGTATCGCCTTAAAGTGAAAAATGTGATTAGTAATATAAATCTGTGTTTTCAGCCGGCGTGGGTGTTGGTGGACCCTATCTGCACGTTCCTGTTCTCCGTTCTGGTGCTTATTACTACATTCAACATAATCAAAGATACGCTTCTGGTCCTGATGGAAGGATCACCTAGAGGGGTCGATTTCCAGGTTCGTAGTATTTACAATTTATTTGGTTTTCTTATTTTTTTAAATACTTCTGTTAGGAGCCTGATGGCCCGGTGGTCGCGAGCATTAAAAACGCTTACGAATGTTAGCCGTGTGGTATCCGGCAGAGTAGAATAGGACCACTCCAAGGCTTCCCGTGGATGTCGTAGAAGGCGACTTAGGAAATACAAGCTAAACAAAGCTTATAAACATCTAAGAGACCTCTACAACCCGTCTGGCCAGCGTGGAGAGTGTAGGCCAAGCCCTCTGGCTGCTCTGGCCAAGTATGGCTCCAGTAGTTATGACTAGCTCCGTGGCGCAGCGATCAACACGCCAGCCTGCGACACGGAGTGACCGGATTCGATCCCCGGCCAGGTCAAGATGGAAAATGATCTTTTTCAGATTGGCCTGGGTCTTGGATGTGTATCTATATATTTATTTGTTATAAAATATAGTATCGTTGAGTTAATATCCCATAACACAAGTCTCGAACTTACTTTGGGGCTAGCTCAATCTGTGTGATTTGTCCGTATATATTGATATATTGAGTAGTACAGAGAGGGTCGTGCTCCTGTAGTGGAGACTAAGAAGGACCTGATGATGATGATGATGATGAAGGATAAGGATTTATGAAAAAACCTTTTTTAATTTAGATTTTCTGTTTGTCGCGACAGGAGGTGGCCAACACGTTCCTGTCGCTGCCAGGCGTGGTGCGGATACATAACCTTCGCATGTGGGCTCTGTCGCTCGACAAGACGGCGCTGTCGGCGCATCTCGCTATCCGTGAGTGTCTCCAGTCCAGTGGTTAAGGCGTTTGCCTGTACACCCGGGGGTCTTGGGTTCGATTTCCACGGTAACCATACTTTGTTTAGTGGCGAGCTCCGTGGCGCAGTGGTTAACATGCCAGCCTGCGACACAAGGGTTCGATCCCCGGTCAAGACATGAAGAAAAACGATATTTTTCAGATTGACCTGGGACTTGGATATTTATCTATATAGGGTTATAAATAACTAACGCATAACCTGCTAAGGACGACTTAGGTACATCATGACTAACAACGTTTGTTCTATGACTTTTACCTAAACGCAATAGTATAGTAAAATTTAACATACATTAGCTTTTATGTGGATTTCTATCAAACGTTAAGTCTATGTTTAATCCTACTATAGCTGTGAGCGTAGGTACCTACTATTATTGCCTCGACGCGCTGATTGCCACAGACTTAAGAGAAGTATGAGATGGGAGACAAATGCCTACTTCAATAATTAGTAAAAAAAAAGTAGAATTCCTTTTTTGCATTCTTTTTTTGTATGAAAATAGCAAATTTCGAATTACAAAGTCATATAGCAAACGTAGTTAATCTTGATGTACCTAAGTCGTCTTAAGGAAGAGCGTTAGATGCCACTTACCGTATATAAGTATCTATTATAAAATATAGTATCGTTGAGTTAGCATCCTACAACACAAGTTCACAACTTACTGTGGGGCTAGCTCAATTTCTGTGATATGTCCCTATATATTTATTTACCTAGGCTCTGTCTACCCCGCAAGGGAAATAGACGCGATAATATGTATGTATCAATTCCGTGCCCGCGCCGGTCAGTAATAGCGCCACAGACTGTGGATGCATTCAACCCTTTCAACGCCATAGGCGCTGAAAGGGTTATATCCAACCTTAGTTAAGGTATCGTTTGGTAAGGTTGTGAGGGCTCGACCGTCCCGACGCTCTAGCTTTACAACTTGAATAAATTAATAACAGAGACTTATGCTCCAAGATATGGTAGTAGACTCAAAGATGTTAGTAGACTGAAAGATGTTAACAGACTGAAAGGTGGTAGCAGACTGAAGAATGAGTGATGAGAGAGAGAGAAAGTAATCTAAAAATGGAATGGAATGGAATGAAATTTGAATTAAAATCAGGAATGAAAAATGGACAGGATGAGGTTGGATGAGATGCAGCATGCAGGTGGCATGCTGCAACGTTACAAGGTTTGTCTCAAATCTAGTCTAGACACGTGTTAACCGACCAAGTGCGACTCGGACTGGCGCACAAAGGGTTCCACACCGTTACCTATAAAAAACGGCAAAAAAAAATCATGTGTGTTGTC
The DNA here is from genome assembly GCA_947532085.1 of Elegia similella. Classification (NCBI taxonomy): domain Eukaryota; kingdom Metazoa; phylum Arthropoda; class Insecta; order Lepidoptera; family Pyralidae; genus Elegia; species Elegia similella. Next base: position 3,765,531 of record OX383926.1, on the reverse strand, counting down.
CTTCAATATTAATTTTATTTTTATTTAATTATGTATTATAAAGTGAATATATAACTAAATATTCTGGGAATATTTCAAGCGTCTACCTGTTGCCATTATCATTATCGACCAAAAACAGGCAAAAAATCAAGTATTGTTGTATGGGAGCCTCTTAAACATTTATTTGCTGTTATAGCGGCAACAAAAATACATTATCTGTGACAATTTCAACTATCTTACTATCAAGGCATGTGTCATGTGTCAAAATTAATGAGATACAGCCTAGTGACAGACGGACAGACAGACGGACGGACGGACAGCGGAGCGATATTAATAGGGTCCCGTTTTTACCCTTTGGGTACAGAACCCTAAAAAAGGGTCAGCTGTTGGGTTTTTTAATTATTGACGTAACACTAGTTTGTTCTCTGTGATTTTCACAGATGATTGTGGCGAGCTCCGTGGCGCAGTGGTTAACACGCCAGCTTGCGACACGATGGCCCCGGGTTCGATCCCCGGTCAGGTCAAGATGGAAAATGATCTTTTTCAGATTGGCCTGGGTCTTGGATGTTTATCTATATTATGTATTTGTTATAAAATATAGTATCGTTGAGTTAGTATCCCACAATCTGTGTGATTTGTCCCGTGTATATTTATTTTCATGAGTAACTTTTTTTTCAGGGACTGGAGTGAGTCCCCAGAAAGTCCTGGAGCAAGCGACGCGTCTGGTCCACGAGAAGTACAATTTCTTCGAGATGACGCTGCAGATAGAGGAGTTCAACGAGGGCATGGAGGACTGCAGCCAGTGCAAGATGCCGCCATCTTGATGCGTGAGCACACCTAGATCTAGTTCACATTCTAAGCGAAAAAACAACTTATCGGTGGATGATATTAATATAGAATAGAATATTAAACTGAGAGAATGTTGAAGGGAGTGTATACGAACTTCTTTTTAAGGTTCCGAAGCCAAAGGGTAAAAAAGGGACCCTATTACTAAGCTTCCGCTGTCTGTCACGGAGATAGAGGATATATGTATACTACGCATATAAATAACTACTGATCATCATCATTTCGTGTAGGTGCCACGGTCAATCGACCATGCACACCCTGGTGTCAGAGTTCTTCGGAACCGCCTCTCGGCCTCTGACGTGGTTCCTTTAACGACTACCAGATGGCAGCCGGGACCACCGGCTTAACGTGCCTTCCGAAGCACGGAACCATCTTTATTATCAGACAATCGGGTGTTTCAAGCCTGCAATGTCCTAGCCAAACTGGAAACAACTAAACAAAGTATGCTTACGGTGGGAATCGAGTCCACGACCCCCGGGTCAACAGGCAAACGCCTAAACCACTGGACCACGGAGGCTGTCACGGAACTACTGATGAGTATGAGAAAAACAATGTAACTTCGCAATGAGGGTTTATCGAAATACGTACCACTAGATGGCAGCACTGAAGTGCACTGGGCAGTGGAACCGACAGTTAGATGTTGATCGTCCGACAAGCAACGAATGACGATGAAATGTAATCAAATCATCATCATCATCAGGTCTTTTTAGTCTCCACTAAAGGAGCACGACCCTCTCTGTACTATTAGAGCCATACTTGGCCAGAGCAGCCCGAGGACTTGACTTACACTCTCCTAGTTGGCCAGACGGGTTGGAGAGCTCTCACAGATGTTTTTATGCTTTGTTTAGCTTGTATTTCCTAAGTCGCCTTCTACGACATCCACGGGAAGACTTGGAGTGGTCCTTTTCTACTCTGCCTGAAACCAAACGGCTAATCAAATGTAATCAAATGGTGAAGCGGTAACAACTGATACATTGTTGCCCGATAATAGCTTATCGGACCTGACGCCTTAGTGCTGCCAACTACTATAGAAAACCCTCATTGGTTCACAAGTTTAAATATTAATAAAATTTAATTAAAAAGTAAGGTTCCTATTTTAGACCATCCAGAGCTTTTTCCGAGGTGTATATCATGTACAGGCTGCGGAGAAATATGGCAACCCTCAGTATACTGGCAAGCTCCGTGGCGCAGTGGTTAACACGCCGACACGAGGGCCCCGGGTTCGATCCCCGGTCAGGTCAAGATGGAAAATGATCTTTTTCAGATTGGCCTGGGTCTTGGATGTTTATCTATATACGTATTTGTTATAAAATATAGCATCGTTGAGTTAGTATCCCATAACACAAGTCTCGAACTTACCTTGGGGCTAGCTCAATCTGTGTGATTTGTCCGTATATATTTATTTATTATTATTTATTTATACTGTCACTACTGAGAAGGGGTCAGTTTTGTCTGCAGTCTATACATTTAGTGTTATAAAACACGTAGTTCAAATTAAACTGTTTCTCTATAGTTAGTTCATTTATTTATTGTAATATTCACTGTACATTCTTATCACGCATTAGTTACTGATAAGGCACTCATACGAAATCTTATTTCACATAGACTTAAATAAGTATTTTAAATTATATTTTAACGCATGAAAAAAAATATAGATGTCATTCGAGCAATTTTTTTATGTATCGTCTGTATCGCGGGTGGGAGGTGAGGTGGGGCGAAAGGATATTGTGGGCCTTCGATCAAGTATAAAACAACTACTAGACATTTGAGTGCATATTTTCCGTTTAAATTTGAATTCCGAATTCAGCATTCTGATTTCAAATTCAACGACGGACAGCGTTCGAAATTCGACTTTATAATATGCAAGTAAGGTTGATTTTCGAATCGATGTAGGTTCATAATTCATAACAATACATCTACTTTTATATAATAATAAAATGTCATTGTGTCTGAGTATCTAGTTTTTTGTACTTGATCGTAGGCAGTATATAGCGGTTATTTTCGGTGAATGAATTAAAATATCGACTCGTGTCGATGTAAGAGCGTCACAGCTCAACGTCGAACTGATGCCAGCGCCTGTGGTGTCGAGTAACTGGAACTACCGCTCTTCATTTTGTTTCGCCGGGCATCATTGATGACGCCGTCTCCTTTATGATACGCGTTTGTTTTAACTGCATTTTTGTGATCTACCAAGCCTGTAACTACTAAATCTACTAAATCTTACCTACTCAGGTTTGGTATTTTACAAATTCCTTATTTTTAACTATACGTACCTAATATTAATTTGTCGTTTGAAGTTTTTAATTCTAAATAATATATTTAAGTCATTTAGATAGTATATTCCTTTAAATATTATACTTTGATGCGAGATCGATGTCTCAATGAGGACGCCTCGATTTGTCGACTTGAGTCAAAAGGCGATAATATACAAATGAACTTTCTTTCTTTAACTCTAAAACAACGGTTTGCTCGCGTACTATTAGTCGGTGTCACCGACTAAAGATGGCCTTCTGTATAGGCTAAAACATGCATATACAGAGGGCCATCTTCAAGGCGAGTGTGAAGGTCGTCCCAACCTGGGCCGACCTTCGATCGCTGGGGATCGCGTCAGGTCTGGTAGTAGAACTTCATTTTATTGATATCCAAGGAAGTATACACGGTGAAATTTTGATCGTTCTGGACCCGTAAAGGGGTGATTCAGGCCATCAATATGAACAACTTTTTCTGGGACCAATGTTGGGAACTCAATAAAAAATGGGCAGTTCCATACAAAAAATTTCGGCCGCCCGGTCAATTTGTATGGGAACGTCAAAAAAATTTTTTGAGTTCCCAGCATTGGTCCCATCGGTAAAGTTGTTTATATGAACGGGCTAAATCATCCCTTTAAGGGCCCAGAACGATCAAAATTTCACCGTGAATAAAGATATGTAGGTAACTAGGTACTACGAAGACCGTAGGTAAATTTAATTAGTACAGTAAATAAATCATTATCATCATCATCATCAGCAGGGCTACCGGCTAACTCTTAATCATCGTTTTGATGGCCACTTCAACACCCATTACGGGAACATTCTTAATCGTACTCTTCCACGTTGGTGTGGAAGAAAAGAAAAAACTTAGAAGAAAAAACTTAGAAGCTGCTTATCTCCCCGCGAAGGCCGTAGAAACCGGCCGAGGGAGTATGGAATCATGTAAATAGGCGGTGCGGCTAGCAAATTATCAATATTTTGATTCCGTATGCCATCTTTAAGCATCAACATGCTAAACGTGGCCTTTTGGTCAAATGACCTTAGGCTCTGTCTACCCTGTAAGGGAGAAAAATGTTATACTATGTATGTTAATCATACAAAACCCGCAATGTATTTTGAAGCGTCGATCAAAACGTTCGTCAGAAGTTCGCCAGTAGTCCTGCAGGTAGGTAATTAGTAAAATATTATGGTTTATTTGTATATGTTACAATCGTGGTGCTTTAAAACCGAATTTACTCGTATCACAAATATTTTATTAGCATATACACAATTTTATATGATATACATTTTATGCACATTGTGAAATGTGTATATGCGTTATACAATATAGCTATAATTTCGTTTGTTCGTATGAATATTTGTTGATGATATTCATATTATATTTGTAATTGCTTATTTATTTTACATATATCTATGTGTTTTTAAATCTATATTATTTAGTTGGTAGACCAAAATGTCAAAATCACTGTAAAATAATAAATAATCTATACTTATTATAAATGCGAATGTAATGTCTGTATGTATGTTACTCCTCACGCTTATACCACTAAACCGATTTCAATGAAATTTGGTATGTAGGCCCGGGGAAGGACATAGCATACCTTTTATCCCGGAAAAAATCTTATCCTGAGGGATCGAAATTCACGCGAGCGAAGCCTCGGGCAAAAGCTATTCACGCATTTCTGCAATATTGGTATTGTTAGAGCCTTGTAGAATAAAATTAAGTAAATTCTATTTTTGTAAAATATATTTTAAATACCTCTGTTGTTTTCCTATAGAATTTGCTCAATGATTGAAAAGTTTGTTTTTAATTATTATATAATAAATGTATTTATATAATATTAGTTTAATTCATTAATAATTCGTTCCTTTATTCGGGGCAGTATTTGGTTAGTTTTGTGAAGATATAAAATGTAATAAATTGTATGATATTTAAAATAGGCGGTTGGCGCCTAGTCTTCTAAATGCTAGATTTTAAGATGCCTGATATATTTTGAACTGAAAATATATTTTGAAAAACGTAAATGTATTTATTTCTTCCTTAACCTGTCGGATGCTCGCAAGTCGTCCGACCACCTCGTCTTCGGTATTCCTCTTTTTCTACAGCCATCTGTTGGAACCCAGTTAGTTGAGATGTGAGCCCAGCTTTCAGAGATAGAGATGAACGGCGGGAAGGCGGGCCTTTGCCTAGCAGTGGGACAAAACGGCAATTTTTTTTGTTTTTATAGCCTACTATGAAACTTGAAATATGGTGGTTAAAAAAGGGGAGTATTTAATCCTATAACTATAAAACTATATAGTATTTACTACTATATAGTTTTATAGTTACATAGGACTAGTATATATAGTTTTATAGGACTAGCTCCGTGGCGCAGCGGTCAACACGCCAGCCTGCGACACGGAGTGACCGGGTTCGATCCCCGGCCAGGTCAAGATGGAAAATGATCTTTTTCAGATTGGCCTGGGTCTTGGATGTGTATCTATATATGTATTTGTTATAAAATTTAGTATCGTTGAGTTAGTATCCCATAACACAAGTCTCGAACTTACTTTGGGGCTAGCTCAATCTGTGTGAATTGTCCGTATATATTTATTTATTTATTTAATCCTATTATATATTAAACTATAGTTATGTTACACGCTGCATGAACTAGCGATAACAACAGAATTTATGTTAACCACTTAAAATGTGCTGACGCGAAATCTACGGGAGCCGTTGATGTGTCATGTACGTGAAATATGACAATCTATGGGACCCGTTGAGTTGGTAAACGTCAGGGCCCCTGGACCAATACACATTTTTGATATTTTAAAAATACCAAAACGTAATACCTTCTTGGTACTATTTGATACCTAACTTCAAAATGTTGGTACTACAATTGACAGCTCGTCGATATGGTTACTAAGCAGTATGCCGAAGCACATGAATACAGGTTGCTTCATCATGTGAATGTCGAGGCGATCCAGCTCCTCGACAACACGGACATAGTGAGGCGGCTCAAAAGATATAACCCTTTGAATTAGTGTAGTGTAAGTGATAATGACACAACTATAGTGCAGTGATAGTGCGTACAAATACACATGAACAGAGTGCCTTCCCCTTAATAGAGACAGTAAGAAAAGTGCCGATGGACACATTCTTAAACAATACATTATAAAAGTAGGTCAATGTAAAATTACTCATTAGTCTAAGTTAAGGCTAGATCGTAATATTATTAGTGTATTTATGCTTTAAATACGATAATTCAAGGAAAAAAAAAACAATTGACCGCAAAAAAATGCGCTAAGTGGCGCGTCGCTTCCGATGCCAATCCACTGTAGCGCGGCCCTTAGTTTCTATTGTCCTTGTCTGTAGTGCTCGGATGATAGAGAAAACGTAAGTTAGGCATAGTATAAACATTTTTAATTGTAGTCTAGTTAGTAATCGTGTATTCCACGTAATTATCAGGCAGACATAGTGTGTTGGCCACCTGACTGTAGTAAGAAGCGGAGAGTCGAGCAGTCCTCGTGCGATTGGGCGATTTGTAGTCCACTTCGTACAGGCCGAAACGTTCCCTGAAAAAAAAGAGACCCGGAGTTCAAATTCAAATTTAAAAACGTTTATTCAATATAGGTTTCTTAGAACACGTGTTAATTGTCATATTTCAGTTCTCAACAATTGTTGACGTCAAAAATTTACTTATGGCTAAGTATTAAACTTAGCCATAAGTAAACTTTTGCCGCTTCCAAAGCGCAGTGCAGAAGAAGCTGCAACAAACTGCACACAGCATTTTCTCCACAGGACGTCAACTCACTTTTTTTTAAAAACCTTAAAAACTAGGTATGTGTACTGAGTATACATTGGTTTATTTAAATGTCATGATCAAATTGAATTAAAAAGTAATGTCATATTATTGAAAAGAATAACACCGAAATAAAATACCTACAAAAATTAAAATAAAAAATGTCATCTTTAAAAATATCACGTACAGAATGTTCATTATAGTCATTTATATGGTAGAGTGATGGGGAAACTACAGTTTTTCCTCTCGTATAGCAGGCCTCGGTCTGCCTCTTCCTTGCCCCTTCTGGTTCCCATAAAGTAGCCTTTCGGTCCCAACTGCTTGGATTCATCCGAATAATATGTCCTGCCCATGTAAAAATAGGTATCCTTTTTCAAAGCCAAAGTCGTTTGACGGGAAATCGATCTCGCCCAGGGATTTTTCGCACCCCATGCTCTAGAGATCGTCTAAAGGACCGAGGAGAAGATGCGAGACGATATAGAAGGCTTAACTGGTTGGCAGCAAGTAACCCCAGATCGGGAAGTGTGGAAACAGAAAGGGGAGATCTTTGCCCAGCAGTGGGAAACGACAGGCTAAAAAAAATAGCAGGCCACTCTGTTCACTGGGCACTCTTGCCACACGGCCCAGGGCCCCGCGATCGATATGATAACCTTTTTTCATAATTTTAATAACCAACTTTTGGAACTTCAATATCTATTTCTCCACCAATTTTCGTGACAATCGGTGCAGTAGCGGCGGAGTACGAGCCTGGACGGACAGACAGACAGACAGACGGACGGGCATGACCAACCTATAAGGATTCCTTGTGGACTACGGAACCCTAAAAAGGAGGTAGGTATGTAGGTGATACTTACGAAAATCCTCTCATCCACTCGAAATTGTCAATGAGGCTCCAGTAGGTGTATCCGACCACATGGCACTTGTCTTTCACGATGGCATCGTGTAACGAGCGTAAATAACCTTCGATGTAGGCGATTCTTTTGGGGTCTTGGAGTCCAGCGCCTAGGGAGACACCATTCTCGGTGACGACGATGCGGGGATTGTTATAGTTTGTTTTTATCCAGTTGAGGGTTCTACGGAAGCCCCAGGGTACTACCTAGAAGAACAAGATAGCTATGTTGTGTCTTTTCCATTGCTTACATTTGCACGTAGCGTTTTTCGCTTCTTATCTGTGCTTAAAAAAGAGATTAAAATACCTATCCCTGCTTTTCCCTCATTCAGGGGTTGGAATACCGGTAAAAATCCATTACCGGTACCTCTATGAAACGACAGTACCGGTAATTGGTTTGGTACCGGTACATTTGGTAACGGTAAAAATCAAGTACCGGTACCTCTATAATACAACGGTACCGGTAATTGGATTGGTACCGGTACCTCAATAAAACGACGGTACCGGTAATTGAAAGAAGTACCTGTACCAAATACCGGTAAACAGTACCGGTACTTAGTACCGGTACTCGTATTGGGAATTATCATTTCGTTAATGTGTGTCGTTGCCGTGTTGTGCATGTGCGGCGTGAGGCGGGGGCCCACAATAGGGCGGCACTTTTACAGTCGAGCGAGTCCCATGCGGTAGACGGCAACAATGCGTAGGTACCGGTAAAATTAACGCAATTTTAATACCGTTAAAATTTGACAGAATAGAGGTACCGGTACTTACCGGTACTTATAATGTGAATTTGGTACCGGTAACAAGTAACGGTAAAATTACCGTTAACTGTTAACAATATTATTACCGTTAAATACTAGATTACCGGTACCTCATATTACCGTTAAAATTTTAACAGAATAGTAATACCGGTACTTACCGGTACTCTTAATGGGAATTTGGTACCGGTAACAAGCCCTGCCCTCATTCATACGAGTGAGTAGTGTCCCAATACGTTCATTCGCTTCCCAAATCCAAATAATTCATATCCATCTCCAGCTTAAAAATGCTAGCGATGGCCAACAGCATCATTCATTCATTTCGAGTAGGTGTCACGGTCAATCGACCATGCACACCCTGGTGTCAGAGTTCTTCGGAACCGCCTCTCGGCCTCTGACGTGGTTCCTTTAACGACTACCAGATGGCAGCCGGGACCACCGGCTTAACGTGCCTTCCGAAGCACGGAATCATCTTTATTATCAGACAATCAGGTGATTCAAGCCTGCAATGTCCTAACCAAACTGGCAACAACTAAACAAAGTATGCTTCCGGTGGGAATCGAACCCACGACCCCCGGGTCAACAGGCAAACACCTTAATCAGTGGACCACGGAGGCTGTTAAGCCAACAGCATCGAAAGCATTAGAAGCCAAAGAAACTGCGCTCGCCAACCCGCCTGCCAATCGTGGTGAGTATGGCATGGACCCATGAAACGATGAATCCTTGGGAAAGGCCTTTGTCCAGCAGTGGACTTTTTGCGGCAGTAGTGATTATGTGGTATTGGAACAGAATAAGAACTAGTATTTACGTACAGAAGTCGCACTCTGCAAAGGTATTCAAATCAATCAATCAATGTTTATTTGCCAGAAAACAGTAGTATAAAGATGTTATATCAGCTAGTGTAACATGCATTCAGCCTTACAAAGAGGCGTGCAAATATTGCAAGTATAGTCAAATTACAATATAATAATTAGCATAAAAATTTAAATAATAACAAATTAATTAAGTGAATTATATAAAAAATTAAAGTCATTGTGATTAAAAATTTAAATATTCTTTTACGTCATAAATACATTTTTCTGCAGCCATACATTTAGCTGCTTCTTAAAAGTCCTTCCTTGAAGATTTTTATATCACTTGGGAGTTTGTTATACAAAATGATGTACATGTTATAAACATTTTTGTCAGAAATGGAACAATGTGAGGCAGGTTTAAATAATAAGTTGTCATACTGTGTTCTATGTTGTCGAATCATAGAAATATTAACTCAATGTAGAAAGCGATACGGTGTAATTTAGCTCGCGTCAGAACGCAGCACCTTATTAGTTTAGATACCTCCAATTATATAGTTAGCTCTGAACAAACGATACATAATTCGTTGAAGTCAGTGAACACATATGACCAATCGCGCGTCGTTTCTATGTTTGCGATATGTTTTCATTACCACGGGGAGTGCAACAGGCCTGGTATTGGTAATTATCATCATCATCAGGTCTTTTTTAGTCTCCACTACAGCAGCACGACCCTCTCTGTACTACTAGGGCCATACTTGGCCAGAGCAGCCAGAGGACTTGGCCTACACTCTCCACGCTGGCCAGACGGGTTGTAGAGGTCTCTTAGATGTTTATAGCTTTGTTTAGCTTGTATTTCCTAAGTCGCCTGTGAAGACTTGGAGTGGTCCTATTCTACTCTGCCGGAAACCACACGGCTAATTGCCACACGGTATTGGTAAGAAGTGTGTCAATCGAAAAATGTTACTTACCCTCAACCAAGTAGAGTTAGATTTAGGCCAGTCGGGTTTCTGAAAGATTTTGACGCCCATGTCGTCCTCGAAAGACGGTTCACCAGCATACTGACCCTCGCCGGGGCTGACCAAGTATGTGGTGTAGTGGTTCAGGCCGAGGAAGTCGAAGGAACCCTTAAATAAAAAGAAAAAAGTTACGTATACCTAGTAGAACACATTCAAACAGTGATTCTGACTAAGTTCTGACTTGGTTGTTCTCTCTTGTGTTTTTACTTTTCCTTCTTCATCGTACCTTATATACCTACATGGTGAAATTTTGATCGTGCTGGACCCTTAAACGGGGGGATTCAGCCCGTCGATATAAATAACTTTCCCTATGGGGCCAATGCTGGGAACTCAAAAAATTTTTTGACGTTTCCTTTGAAATTGAGGGGGGCCGAAATTATTTGTATAGAACTGCCCATTTTTTTTTGAGTTCCCAGCATTGGTCCCATAGGAAAAGTTGGTCATATCGATGGGCTAAATCGCCCCTTTAAGGGTCCAGAACGATCAAAATTTCACCATGTATAAGCAGGGCCGGATTTAGGGGACGGCGACCGGGGCTACAGCCCCGGGGCCTCCACAGAAGTGGGCCCCCACAATAGACACTTCAGAAAAAAATAATTCAAATTCAACGATTTTTCTGTGTTTGGAAAAAAATTATATTAGAAACCTCAATATCATTTTTGAAGACCTATCCATAGATAACATACACGTATGGGTTTGATGAAAAAAAATAATTTGAGTTTCCGTCCTAATGGTATTCGTAAAAATGGGTAAGCCCCCAAAGTTTAATGTTTTTTTCTATTTTTGTGTGAAAATCTTAATGCGGTTCACAGAATACATCTACTTACCAAGTTTCAACTGTATAGTTCTTATAGTTTCGGAAAAAGTGTCTGTGACATAAGGACGGACAGACAGACATGACGAATCCATAAGGATTCCGTTTTCTGCGACTTGGCTACAGAACCATAAAAATGGCGAATTGAAAGTTGGCGTCTCTTATGACGTCCTTCGCGCCCAATCCATATTGTTCCTAGGAATCCTAGGTCCATGTTCGTACCTTGATATATCTAATCTCTGCTGGGGTGAAGTAAGGAAGGCGAGAGCGGGCAAAGTTCTGTTCCTTGGATTTCTTGTCTATCCGTTGCCTCATGATCGGTGGGTAGTCGCCTGCCGCCGAAAATATTGGGTTAGCGAACCAACCGAACTGAAAATTAAAAGTTTAAATACATCATAAATGTATATATATATAATTTAAAAAAAAATGTGTCTGAACATGCAATATATTTATAAAAAATATATACAGCGTGATTTTGAACTCCCTAGCTATATTGAAATCTGGGAATCAGAATCCCTTATGGAATACAGAATTGTAAGAAAAATAGGTAAAAAACGAAAAAATAAATTTAACCTTTCATAGAAATTCGTCCAGCTGATCGGCGACTTTGTATGGGAAACCTAATTTTCTTTTGAGTTTTTACCTTTTTTTCTTGCAATTCTGTGTTCCATTAGGGATTCTGATTCCCAGATTTCAATAAAGCTAGGGAGTTTAAAATCACGTTGTATAGGGACACATACTAATAGAGTAAGAATTGAAAGAAAAATTTCTGTTTGTTTGTCTGTTTATACACGCTAATCTCCGGAAATACTGGACGGATTCGAATCATTTTTTTTCATTGTATAGCTATCAAACCTGAGCAACATATAGGGTATTATTTATTTTGAAAACTGGAACACAGTCTAGCTAAACTTTAAGAAATATAAAAATAACGACTTAACAAAAGTTGATTAGCCTGATGAGCATTTTCTGCGGAGTCAAAGTCCACGCGAACGAAGTCTTGGGCATCAGCTAGTATTTATATAAAATGACCACAGTATTCCTTACGAAAAATTGCCTAGCTGTTTCAGCCGCTATCTGGTCTTCGTGAGACGTCGTGGCGGGCTCCATCCACGGCATGTCCAACGTAATTCCAATTAATCCTGAAAATTGCAGTAATTAAGTATTATTTTTAAGTGCATCATATTAATTTTCTTCCATGCTGGTCTGGCAGAAAAGAAAAACCGTAGAATTACCAGCTGCTTCTCTTCCCGCGCAGGCTGTAGCAACCGGCCGAGGGAAAGGGCGCAAATCTAAAGAATCATCAATCAATCGGCTAGCAACCCATCACTATTTTGATTCTGTATGCCATCTCTAAGCCCATCAACATGCTAAACGTGGCCTTTCGGTCTTATGGCCTGAGGCTCTGTCTACCCCGTAAAGGATAAAAGACGTGATAATATGTATGTATGTATGTCATATCTCGATATGAGAAACTTAGGTAGGTACAGTGCTACCAGTTTTATGTTTTACTAGCTTTCGCCCGCGGCTCCGCCCGCGTCAATGTCGATCCCTCGGGAATAGTACTTTTTCTCGGGATAAAAGGTAGCCTATGTCCTTCTCCGCACTCCAGAGAACTTGTATGCAAAATTTCATGATGATCGGTTCAGTAGTTACGGCGTGAAAGCGTAACAAACAAACAAACAAATAAACAAACTCACTTTCGCATTTATAATATTAGTAAGGATTATATTTACACCGATGTACCTGCGCAGAAATAAAATTTTTGCATGGCGCGAAAATATATGTTCGCTAATTGGCTGTTGCGTTCGCGCCATGTCTGGAGTTCACTGCGGCGCCGCGCCGTACGAATATTAGGTATAATAATAAATATAATGTTAGCATTGGAGCCTCTGCTGGTGCAGACCTCTTTGCGGTAGCGGTCAAGTTTATGAAGAAGAGAGATGACGTAGGACTGACGGTTGGCCTGCCTCGCTCTCTTCTCAAGTGGGTTTCGGAGACGACGGACGTGCTCGTGCTTTGTGCTGTGAATTGTACTTCTTAATACAACAAATTCTACCTTTCTGATCGTTTATTAAATACCACCACAAGTCTATAAATAAATAAATAAATAAATATAAATAAATATATACGGACAAATCACACAGATTGAGCTAGCCCCAAAGTAAGTTCGAGACTTGTGTTATGGGATACTAACTCAACGATACTATATTTTATAACAAATACATATATAGATAAACATCCAAGACCCAGGCCAATCTGAAAAAGATCATTTTCCATCTTGACCTGGCCGGGGATCGAACCCGGTCACTCCGTGTCGCAGGCAGGCGTGTTGACCGCTGCGCCACGGAGCTAGTCAAGTCTAGCATAAATAAGAATAATTTATTTCAGATTTCTCCATAATATATTAGTATGGCCAACACTGGTGTCAGATTTTTCAAGCTACGTAATGGCATCTGAGGTAAGTTAACGACCACCATCTAGTGATGACAGCCAGGACCACCAGCTTAACGTGCCTTCCGAAGCACGAGGACCTTGAAATTTTTTGTGCCACATGTGGTCACCCATCCCTGTGGAGACCACGCCCGGAATTGCTTTACATGAGTAAGCGCTTATAATTATTCAAATACTTATTTGGAAAATAGGCCTTTTCAGGCACTTTTTCACGTCAATTCACACTTTAAATAATACATATTAAATTATATTAAAATTATAAACTACTAGCTTTCACCCACGGCTCCGCCCGCGTCAATGTCGATCCGAACAGTAGTTTTTCCCGGTATAAAATGTACCCTAAGTCCTTCTCCGTACCCCAAATAACGTGTAAGCGAAATTTCATGATGATCGGTTCAGTAGTTACAACGTAAAAGCGTAACAAACAAATTCACTTTCGCAATTATAATATTAGTTAGGATTAGGATTGTTACATTAGTACAATTACATATTCTGTGCTATTGGTCTAAAGCTACAAACGATTAGCGTTTCAGTATAAAGGCTGACGCCATCTGGGCTATCAAGATAGAAGAAACCAACATAAAGCAAGTAACTAACAGATGCAGTGCGGCGGAGGCGCGTCACAAGCGGCGCAGAGTCAAAACATCAGAATATAGTGCGCCCGGCGCCATCATGCGGCGCGCGACGCAAAGAGACGCGCGTGCATGATGGCGCCGGGCGCACTTCAAAAATCGACTTTATGCTACATACTATTAAGGTTAATATTCTGTTGTTTTGACTCTGCGCCGCTTGTGGCGCGCCTCCGCCGCACTGCATCTGTTAGTTTCTTGCTTAAGGTTGCTACATTTTCAATACCTGCACCTTTCACCTTCCTCCTCGCCTGATACAAGCTGTAGACCCTTCCATGCGCCCTAAGAACGTTGTGAGCACATAAATAAGCCTCGAATCCGCTGGAGTCTGCTCCTGGGGCGTCCCACCCCCCATAGCCATCGACGCAGAAAGTGAGTGGCTCGTTGAATGTGATCCACATCTTCACCGACCCATCGAATTTGTTGAACAATACCTGAAACACAGTCACAATAAAAATTACGAGACATCATTTCGTGTAGGTGACACGGTCAATGGACCATGCCCACCCTGGTATCAGAGTTCTTCGGAACCGCCTCTCGGCCTCTGACGTGGTTCATTTTAAGTAATCAGGAAAAACCCCCCATGTAGAATAGAAAAGAGAGTTGAATTTTTATACTTAAATAAATAAATCCATTAAAATGCATTTTATATGTAGAATTATTTACAATGCGTTGCAAAGGTAGTTTATAAAACTATAAGATTTTGAAAGACTAGATTGGCCCTTCAGGCTTGCAGGCACGTGTACGCGGCCCATCAGGTAATATGAGAGTTTGCTGTCTTTCCAAGCCTTACGCACACAGGCAACGCCCAAAGCCGAGGTCCGTCCCTCCTGGGGGCCCTTTGGTGATGTTGTCTATATAAGCTGAGGTCACTCTGCCCTCGCCTCCAACGCTCGGTGAAGTAGCGAAAGCTCACTTGGAGCTAGCTACATAGTCATTTAAAAAATGCATGTGTGCTTATAACAGATTTCCGTGAATTAATGAATATAAATATGGATCTTATAGGTAGAAATATGAAATGAGTACCTAGATGTACTAGAATAAATATAGTAACAAACCGCTGCATAGTCGACGAAGTAATCAGCAATTATTGGATTAGTCCAGCCTCCGAGGTCTTGCAGTTGTTGTGGTAGATCCCAGTGGTACATAGTCACCACCGGTGCGATGTTGTTCCGTTCTAACTCGGAGATAAGGTTCTTGTAATACCTCACACCATCTTCATTGACTTCACTGGAAATTAAAAAATAAGGAAAAACATAGACCTTAGGTCGCTGGTTCTACCCTGCCCGCGTTGAATTTCTTCGCCATATCTTATTTCTTAACTTATTAAGAGTACCCAAGAAGGTATGTCAGAATAACATTAAGATTACCAAAATTAAAGAAATTCATATTTTTCCTACCGCATTTTTTTGTTATTTTTTACAAAATCTCATCATTTTTTAGGCTTAACAATTTAGTGACCTCTACCTACATTCGCCACCAGAACTAATACGAGGATCCAACTGTTAATAAGGCGACCTACTTATAACATTTACAACTACTAACTAGATGGCGCTGAACGATACTGAAACGCGCAGAGTTCCCTCCTCCGTGGTTCCTTCAATCCGACGCTTAAATACTACCTCTGACGCAACATAGTCGGAGCCGTACGGTCATCACTCAGGGTCATCATCATCATTTCGTGTAGGTGACACGGTCAATCGACCATGCACAGCACACCCTGGTGTCAGAGTTGTTCGGAACCGCCTCTCGGCCTCTGACGTGGTTCCTTTAACGACTACTAGATGGCAGCCGGGACCAACGGCTTAACGTGCCTTCCGAAGCACGGAATCGTGTTAATTATCAGACAATCAGGTGATTCAAGCCTGCAATGTCCTAACCACGTCCTAACCAAACGAAACAACTAAACAAAGTATGCTTCCCGTGGGAATCGTACATCATTTTTGTCTTTCATAAATAAAATCCTTCGCTATTTTTCTATTTGAATTCGAAATTTGAGTACCTAAGTACCGTAGAAGTGATTTTCATGAATGCAGTTTTTCTGTTTTATTTCATAACAACCGTTAACAGAAAAAAAAAGATAAATATATTTACTTGCTAAGTCCTGTCGGCAGTATCCTAGACCACGAGATGGAAAACCGATAGAAGCTGACACCAAGTTGCTTGAGCAAGCCAACATCTTCCTTCCACAGGTGGTAGGAGTCGGCTGCCACATCACCGTTGTTGTGGTCGAACACCCGCTCTGGGTGCTCGTGGGTATAACGGTCCCAGATGTTTTCGCCTTTACCTGAAGATATCCAAAATATATTAGAAAGAAAAAAATGTTTATTAGCCTCTTTAGATATACAATATTACATTTCGGTACAGTCGGGGGCAAAATATAGTCACCAAACAATATAATATCAATTCCCCAATAAATCACTTAAAATCATCAAGAAGATCTAGTTACCAACCAAATAAATGTTTTTGTATGTATTATAACAGATATGTCCTAATAAGTAACATTTGAGTGTTAAATCAAACTAATTTATAGATATCATCAATAAATAAATTCAGGGTTGTCGTCGTCTCAATAATAATTTCTAGTAGAATAGTTAATAAAACACATAATTAAATTCAAAATAATCAATATTTATTGTTAAAAATAACAATCACTGAATAATCAGCGCTGGTTTTGATTTTGTAGGGCGCCCCCTTATTTTTTTCCGGCCGATAGCATATTTGTTGCTTTTCATTTTTTGACTTTATTAACGGAACGAAATAAAATACGTTTTATTACTACTGTATTGGTGATAAAATAACAAAAAAAAAAGAATCGCAGTCATGGACCGATAATCGATTTATTTGATGACAGATTTACCATTCTGAGCACAAAGCTATTATTCCATTAATGAAACTGTTAATAAAAGAAAGAAGTTTATATTCATGTAATGAACTACATCATTGGTAATCCATCTCTTATCTTACATATAAGTATATAAACATTAATTTAATAATTCATACCTGAGAACACTTTTTGTTTATCTGAGAACTAAAATATTTCGTGGCGATAGATCTATTTATTAGGCGATACAAGTTGATGATTAATATAAACTTTGGTGACAAAAAATAAAGTCTCCATTTAAAATCAGTTGTTAGAGGCGTCAGTTTTATCTGCCCACGACTGTACAGTCGTGGGCAGATAAAACTGACGATGAATGTACATTCATTAGCCTAAACATAATGCTAATCCGACGGCCACTCAGCGTGAGTCTAGCATATATCTTTACCCCGACGAATAATTCCCCAATAAATCACTTAAAATCATCAAGAAGATCTAGTTACCAACCAAATAAATGTTTTTGTATGTATTATAACAGATATGTCCTAATAAGTAACATTTGAGTGTTAAATCAAACTAATTTATAGATATCATCAATAAATACATATAAGTATATAAACATTAATTTAATAATTCATACCTGAGAACACTTTTTGTTTATCTGAGAACGAAAATATTTCGTGGCGATAGATCTATTTATTAGGCGATACAAGCTGATGATTAATATAAACTTTGGTGTCAAAAATTAAAGTCTTCATTTAAAATCAGTTGTTAGAGGCGTCAGTTTTATCTGCCCACGACTGTACAGTCGTGGGCAGATAAAACTGACGATGAATGTACATTCATTTTATCTGCCCACGACTGTACAGTCGTGGGCAGATAAAACTGACGATGAATGTACATTCATTAGCCTAAACATAATGCTAATCCGACGTCCACTCAGCGTGAGTCTAGCATATATCTTTAC
Source organism: Elegia similella (assembly GCA_947532085.1). NCBI lineage: Eukaryota > Metazoa > Arthropoda > Insecta > Lepidoptera > Pyralidae > Elegia > Elegia similella. The sequence goes on along the minus strand of OX383926.1, from coordinate 3,747,533 downwards.
CCCGACGAATAATTTACTACATATCATAAAACAAAGTCCTTCGCCGCGTCTGTCTGTCTGTTCGCGATAAACTCAAAAACTACTGTATGGATTTTCACCAATAGATATAATGATTCATGACGAAGGTTTAGGTATGTATTTTGTTAAGTAAGTACATGCGATTTTGTTACCTGATACATTCCAAGCGCCTTCTATTTGGTAAGAGGCTGTAGCGACCCCGAAGGCAAACCCCCTGGGAAAGCATATGTCCGAGCTCTGGGGAGCGCCATTAACACTGAAATAAGTGAAAAACGTACTAAGTGGAATGAGCTCTATACATGAAAATTTAACCTGTCTTGCCTGCTAAAAAGTATAGCCTATGTCACTTGGAACGATGTAAGGATAGGTTCTGATAATTCTTACTCCTTACTAATATTATAAACGCGAAAGTTGAGTATGTTGTTTTCTTTCGTCTTCACGCCAAAACGGCTGAACGAATTTTGAAGAAATTTTGCATAGGCATTAACCTTAGGCATGAACACATAGGCTAGCAAATATTAATAACAATAATATGTACGTATACGTACACGTTATTGTTATTAATATTTGCACAACTGCATGCAGGTTGCTTACATTGTGAATCATTATATTCTAATTATTTAGCAGTATCACGAACCTTATGCCACATACATTAGGTTGAAATTGCTGTAATTTTTAGAGTTCCATAGTAAACAAGGAACCCTTATTGTTTCGTTCCCTTATTGTTTAATTGACAAAAGAAAAAAATCGCGTCCAATATTTTTAAAAGCTTTTATTTAAGTTGTAATGTGTATTGTTATGTTTGTTTGGGTGGAATCTTCGATTTCAATTTTGAAGTTGATATCTTCAACCGATTGAGCAGAAATTTTGTATACACGTTAAGTTTGGATGACAATGCAATTAATGCATTTCAACAATATGGATATCAAATGAAGGGGCTTGTTGAGAGTAACTCAAAAAATATGGTGGACCATCCAAGATGGCGGAGTAGTTATTTTTAATGCACTTCTACAATATGGGTATCAAATGAAAGGGATGGTTGAGAATAACTCGAAAAATAATGTGGCGTCAATCTAAATCCAATATGGCGGACCATCCAAGATGGCAGAGTAGTTATTTTTAATGCACTTGTACAATATGGGTATAAAATGAAAGGGCTCATTAAGAGTAAATTGAAAAGTAAGTTTCAAGCTGAAATAAGTTTGACTTGTGTAATTTGGCGAGATGGGTGTCATCAGCATTGGTCTGCAACCTATCTAGTAGAAGGACAACTTCAAAATCAAACTCTGGACTGTGTTTCGTCAGGCACTAATAATTATTAGTTTACTAAGCTGAATTAAGTGGCGCATTCTCCCAAACACCCAAGCCGAGGCCGTGCCGAGGACTATAAGGCATCGGGTGTAATATGATGTCGTGAACGTACCACCTCAGGACACATGTGGAAACCTTATAACTAAAAAAATAAAAAAAAGACTACTAAAATACAAAAACTAGTACCAATTTAATAATGTAAATTGATCTGCTAAGTTTATTATTTTTCAATTTCAATTTAACTAAATACTGATGGGTAATTTAACCTCGCGACAAGCTTTTATGATCATATAAATTGTATATAATGAGGTTATAAGTTGATAGTTAAAATTTTTAAGGAAAAAAATATTTTCTTGTTTTTAGAGCGTTTAAATAAAAAAAAAAGCGCGGTTAAATAAAGCTTTTTAGAGAAGTGTTTATGCTTTAATTTAAGATTATCTAAATGACGGACTAATTTAATGTTATTATTTTTACCCAGGAAACTACATAATAGAACTTTAGATTTGAGCTTTAAGGGCCCGCCATAGGCCAGGCGGCGGCGTGGAGGTACAAACGCGGATAGTCTAAACGCGTAGGCTACTTTGAATATTTTCGTTTTTAAAGAATATTTAAGGGTTATTCGAAAAAAATACATGATGGGTGCCTTATCTGTAATGCAATTATAATCATTTTTAATTTTAATGTATTTGGTGAATACTGCTGTATACCGAGTAAATTAGACGTGATTTGGAGGCAACTTTGCAATTTTTTTTATCGAGAAAATTTTACGCAATCGTGTTTTTGAGTAAGATAGTTACCAGAGTTAGTCCTGCACATTGCTGCATTTTTATTTCAACTTGAGTATTTCATTATTATTGATATTACAGACAATCATGCAAAGCAGTGTGAGGTAGTACGAGCCCTTAAGGGTCCATACTACCGCACACTGCTTTGCAAGATTGACTGTTATATCAATAATAATTAAATACTCAAGTTGAAATAAAATTGCAGCAAAGTTCAGGACTAACTCTGGTAACTATATGACTCAAAAACACGATTGCGTTAAATTTTCTCGATAGAAAAAAATTGCAAAGTTGCCTCCAAATCACGTCTAATTTACTCGGTATATAGCATTATTCACCAAATACATTGAAATTAACCTTGAAACTTTTGATTATTATTGCATTACAGATAAGGCAGCCATCATATGTTTTGCTTTTTCGAATAACCCTTGAATATTCCTAAAAAACGAAAATATCCAAAGTAGCCAACGCGTTTAGACCATCCGCATTTGTATGGCCACGCCGCCTGGCATATGTCGGGCTCTTAATGAGAACTTCGCGCCTACAAACGTTGCATGATATCATCGTTTTCTAGCAAAATGCATTGAACTATAGAGGCGGAGTTCAATCTCTTATAACACAGTTAAAGGGCTGTGGTATAGGAGTTTCGGTATTGTTAATGTTAACTATAATGACGTCTTTCGTTTTCATCGTTTGAACTTGAAACTTCAGTGTCCTTTAAACTTTAAAGCATACATATATGACATGATATCTTTAAAACGAAACATTGCTATGAATTGGTATTTTGTATGAAAACATATTTGAATTGTTTATGTCCAAAAATAATTTATTATTCTTCGTTTTCGTTATCATAATAAAATACCGTATTATAAATGGAGTCTAGCACTAATAAATTTAAACAAAATCTTTCAAAAACACTTGGACTTTCTTCTATACTTTAGATCGGCATAACTCGAATGGATTTTTTTCGCTTAAGTCAATTATTTCGTCCCCAAGAATTTAATCTTTTATACATATACTTAGGGTGCTTAACAATTACTTAGACTTTATTGTTAACACTCACCAATTCAAAAACAACGAAATTGCAACAAAAGTTCTCCAATATACACGATCCATACTACGCATAATACTTGTCCATTCGTTCCCAATCACTAAGCCACTGTGAGACGCGCCCGATACACTATTGACATTACATATAGTTATAAACAAATGTACCTACAGGATGTACAAGAATTGCCTCTATATTATGCATTATTTTTTTTATGACATAGGATGGCAAACGAGCAAGCGGGTCACCTGATGGTAAGTGATCACCTCTGCCCATGGACAACTGCAACGCCCGGGGTGTTAGAAGAGCGTTGAAAAGACATGGACTCGTTTTTTGAAACTAGCATATATTTTTGGGATTAGTACACAGACAAAATAAGTATATTTTGCCCTCATTCCAAAAATAAGGTGAATGAACTTTCTATGGAACTTTTGTCAATATTCAAGCTACGAAAATAATAATTTGTTTTATTTAGAATATTGTTTACAAAAAAGGTATATACGCAACCTTTGAAAAAACGAAAATAAAAATAAACATAACCATTAAATTTACAAAAACGAAATAAAATGCCATCAAATTCTAGGGTTCCGTACCCAAAGGGTAAAAACGGTAAAAACCATATTAATTTCGGTCCGCTGTCCGTCTCTCTGTCTGTCCGTTTGTCACCAGGCTGTATCTCATTAACCTTGACAGTTAGATAGTTGAAATTTTCACAAATTATATATTTCTATTGCCGCTATAACAACAAATACTAAAAAAATAGAATAAAATAAATATTTAAGGTGGCTCCCATACAACAAACGTGATTTTTTTGCTAGTTTTTGCTCGATATTGATAATGGCAACAGGTTGCCGTTTTTATAGATACAGGTACGGAACCATTCGTGCGCGAGTCCGACTCGCACTTGGCCGGTTTTTGAAATTTGCAATCTATACAAAATAATAAATTTAGCCCCATCCCATAAATAAGGTGAGTGACATTTTTATGGAACTTTATTAATATTAAAGCTGGGTTAATTGGTTTTATTTAGAATATTTTATTGTTAACAAAAATAGGTATTTACGCAACCTTTAAAAAAAAGAAATTGAAATAAACATAACAATACATACATACATACAAACATAGTATCACGTCTTTTTCCCTTGCTGGGTAGAGGCCATAAAGTTTTTTAGTCCTAGGCTCTCCAGGTCTAGACTTTATGGCCACATTTCGCATGTTGGAGTTGAAACATAACAATAAAACTTACAAAAATAAGTTATATGCCATCAAAAACGTTTTCACCCGTTTTTTTTTCCTGCAGGGCGACCCTTCGGCCTTCTATTATATCTGCTAGGAAAGGCGCGTCTTGACACTGACACGCCTTCCACCCGAGGGCCTTGCAGACTATACTAAACGCTTTGACAGTTTCTTTTTGGTTCAAATAGCTATAGTGTGGAATGAACTGCCTGCGTCTATATTCCCAGACAAGTACAGTCCCGGGACATTCAAAAGTAGAATAAATGGGCATCTCTTGGATAAGCATGTAACATCCTCGTCTTCATCGTCACTTTCCATCAGGTGAGATGGGAGACAAATGCCCTACCCTAACACTTTTCAACTCTTCGTTTTTGCTCATATCTAAGAGTATACCGTTCTTTCTCTCCTAAGCAACGAATGACACGGTCAAAATTTTAACATTTAAGTATCTTTGTCATAGTAATTTACGTAATAAGTTTAATTAAACCATTCGCCTGTATAACGAACGTGATATCAGTACATACCTACTGCGATAGTAGAGTCAACGACACACTAATTAATTATTTATGAAGTATTTACTATTATTATAATTATTATAATGAATACTGAGACCAAGAAGAGGTTTTTATTGAAGAACCTAATCATTATCTAGTTTACAGTGGGTTAAAGGAACCACGTCAGAGGCCGAGAGGCGGTTCCGAAGAACTCTGAAACCAGGGTGTGCATGATCGATTGACCGTGGCACCTACTCGAAATGATGATGATGAGTGGGTTAGTACTGGTATCCGCGGTTTTTATTTTTCCCGAAAACTAGAAAAACATTCTAATAATCTTCATCGCTTTCAAAAATAGTACCCCAGTTCTTCCCATAATGAAAGTTCCGGTCCCATAATGAAAGTTGTTCAGATTCGTGGTCTGAGTCACTCCTTAAACGTATGCTAATGAATTCAATTTCAATTCGTTTTGGACCCATAAAGAGGTGACTCAGACCATCAAAATGAACACCTTTTCCTATTAGAACAAAGCTGGGAACTAAAAAAAAATTCGACATTCCCATACAAACTGGCCGGGTGGCGGAACTCTTTTGTATGGAAATGACGAAATTTTTTTTGAGTTCTCGGCGTTGGTCCCATAGGAAAAGTTGGTCATATTTATGGTCTGAGTCACCGCTTTAAGGGTCCAAAACGATAAAAATTTCATCAACCCATACAGATTAATAAAATTAATCTGTTTGGTTTGGTCATGGAGTAAGTTACTTTGTTTTCAGAGATATCATGTTTTTAAGCTCTGTACATGATACTGAAACTAAATTGAGGATTTTTAGGTATTTTTCTGTATGTATGTTCCTCCATAACTCTTGAACTTAATTTTATGAAACTTGGTAAATATATACATCTAGGCGTACAGGACACAGGATAGGCTACTTATTTTTACTCTCCTGTCATGATAAGACGTGGCCCCCTTACAAACATAACATGAAATGTACGCGAACGAAGTCGCGGGCACTGCTAGTGTTGTATAAAAATGTCAATCATAAGAAAGCCGCACTATATTCTGAAGTGGCTATCAAAACGTTGTAGTTTTACACTAAGTTAGCATATAGGCCGGCAGATGGCGAGGTGAGCAGCGTCATATGCTGCGAATAGAATATATAGTAAACAGAGCAATTTAATCAATGGTTTATTAGGTAAGTATAATAAATTTTGAAGATCAAAAAGAACTTGCTGAAATTACCTACGTTTAAAAATCTGTCCTTTTTTTTAATTTACTTTATCGAGTACCTATCATATATACAAAAAAACCTTCGTATTATTTTTTTTGGTAAAATAAAAACAGCCATAAAAGCAGTAAACCTAATAATATGCACAGAAATATTTCTGTGCATACCACAGACCTGGCAAATGTCAAGTTCAAGGATAAACGGTATCAGACGATGATACCTAAGTCAATAAAACTTACCCGTATCGTGCTCTGAGTGGTACAGCACGAATTTGAAGATTACACAATACATACAGATACAAATAAACAGGCTAATTCTCTGGAAAATTCTAGATTTTATATCCCGAGAGATAGGATTGGTAAAAAGTTTCAGCTACTCGCCGCTAGATGGCGTTAGTTTGTAAAGAAGCTGCGGAGCAAAGAGCACTTATTTTCCAGAATGCGTTCTGTATTGTTCTCGAAGTTTCGCGCAGATGGCGCTAGAAGGAGCCGCCCGTATATAAGCGAATTGAGCGCGCGGCAAGACAGTCAGTAAAGCAAAACAAACTTCAACGAGAAGTGAACAAAGTGAAAACAAACCAAAGGAATTTCGCTAAAATGTCGCTGTTGCCATATTTCTACGACTTGGAGAGGCCTTTCCGCCGCATGGAGAGGGAATTCTTCAGACCGGACGACTTCTTCGGATATTCTCCATTCTCGCTGGCGCACAGGGACTTCCGACCACAATACCTGAGGCACTGGGATCATGCGTTCCGTCCACTGGAGAGTCTGATGCAGCCTATGGAGCAGCTGTCTGCAGCCATGAACCAGCTAGCTATGAACGAACTCGGCACCAAAATCACCGCGGACGACGAAAAGTTCCAAGTTAACGTGGACGTGCAGCATTTCTCGCCAGACGAAATCAACGTTAAAGTTATGGATGGCCAAGTCGTCATTGAAGGAAAACATGAAGAGAAGCAAGACGAACATGGATATATCTCACGGCAGTTTATCAGGAAGTATTCGTTGCCTCAAGGGTGTCTGCCAGACACGGTGCAGTCTAAATTATCTTCAGATGGTGTGCTAACGGTTACCGCGCCAAAGGTCCTGGCCATGCCGTCGACAGGGGAACGTATAGTGCCAATAACACACACTGGGCCAGTGCACAAACAAATAGGGTCTCCGGGAATAAACGAAGAAGCAGAACAGAAGTGAATGGAGCGTATTGTATATATTCTAAATAGTCATTACTTGAAGACTGATTTATTTTTAATTACGATCTGTGCTATCTGTGTTTCCTGCCTAATTTAAGTTTCAAAATAAAAATTGCCATATTTTTTAAATACTAATGTTTTGTTTTATTTTAGTTTAATAACATACTTTCCAAAACTCACAAAAGGTTCGATTTGTTAATCTAAATTTTAGTAAAGTAATATATTAAAACGTGTAGCAAACTAAATCAGCCCTTTTAATTTTTTTTATTGACAAGAGAAAAAATACCTATGTGTCCAATATTTTTTGATTAGTAGATACCGAGACCTAATCAAAAAATATTGGACACGTATTTTTTCTCTCTAACTGATGGAATTCTTATATTTTTTAGAAATCTAGCCTACTTCATATAAAAAAAAATATATACAGGAGAACTTTACTATTTATTCGTGCTGGTATAGACAAAACAAAACAACCCAATCGAGTTAACTGCGCACAATGAATGCGATATTACCGGCGCCATCTGCGCAGTTAACTAGACCGGGTTGTAGCCGCTTCTTTCGCTTGTAAAAGCCGGTCAAGGGAAAGGGCACATATGTCAGGAATCGGCTAGTAACTCGCTCTTTTGATTTCGTTTTCCTTCTACCCGCGAACCATTACGACTTGGCTTTTAGCTTTAGCTAGATTGTGTCGAGCTGTATGTTTCCCCGTAATAGGCTAGTTTCCTAAAAAAATATAATTAGTCCGTCAGTTAGTAATTAAAAAAATATTGGACACGTATTTTTTCTTTTGTCGTTTGAATAAAAAATGATAAAGATATAGCCCTTTTAAAATTCCGTGTGACGTCATAGTTTGCTACGCTTTTTAGCAAACTTTGACGTCACAAGCCCCCAGTCATGAACTTTGACGCGCTTTATCTTTTCCATTTATTGTTTACTAGCTTTCGCTCGCGGCTCCGCCCGCGTTAATGTCGATCCCTCGGGAATAGTACTTTTTTCCGGGATAAAAGGTAGCCTATGTCCTTCTCCGTACTCCAGAGAACTTGTATGCAAAATTCCATTATGATCGGTTCAGTAGTTACGGCGTGGAAGCGTAACAAACAAACAAACAAACAAATAAACAAACAAACAAACTCACTTTCGCATTTATAATATTAGTAAGATAAGATAAGATTTGACAAAAGAAAAAATACGTGTCCAATATTTTTTGATTATCTAACTGACGGACTAATTGTAATGTTATTATTTTGACCCAGGAAACTAGCCTATTGATCCCGCGTGAACGATACCTTTTTACGGGATTAAAGGCATCAGCGACGTCATCATCATCATCATCATCAGGTCTTTTTTAGTCTCCACTACAGGAGCACGACCATCTCTATACTACTAGGGCAACACTTGGCCAGCGACGTGCACAGACATTTTTAGGAATGGAGACATTTTGTACATACACAGTCTTAGATGCGAATGCGAATAAGTACCTACTTAGACAGAGTCTGCGGGCCGCCGAAAATGGCTTGATCAAAATAATAAATAAATATATACGGACAAATCACACAGATTGAGCTAGCCCCAAAGTAAGTTGAGTTAGTATCCCATAACACAAGTCTCGAACTTAATTTGGGGCTAGCTCAATCTGTGTCCTAGCTTGTCCGCTTATATCTATATCTATACTAATGTTATAAAGCTGAAGAGTTTGTTTGTTTGTTTGCATGTTTGTTTGTTTGAACGCGCTAATCTCAGGAACTACGGGTTCAAATTGGAAAATTCTTTTTGTGTTGGATAGTCCATTTATTGAGGAAGGCTTTAGGCTATAAAACATCACGCTGCGTCCAATAGGAGCGAAGCATCAATAAAAAATGTTTTGAAATCGGGGGAAAATTATTCATCTACTAGCTTTCGCCCGCGGCTCCACCCGCGTTAATGTCGATCCCTCGGGAATAGTACTTTTTCCCGGGATAAAAGGTAGCCTATGTCCTTCTCTGTACTCCAGAGAACTTGTATGCAAAATTTCATGATGATCGGTTCAGTAGTTACGGCGTGAAAGCGTAACAAACAAACTCACTTTCGCATTTATAATATTAGTAAGGATTAGATATACGTGTAATCTTATGAATAATTCAACAGCCATTATTAAAATTTATTAAAATAATACTCTCACACGCTGGTCTGGGAGAGAAAAAAAAAGGTAGAATGCACCAGCTGCTTCTCTTCCCGTGCAGATCGTAAAAGCCAAACGAGGGAACGGGCAAAATTCCTCGTAATCATGTTATTGGGCGATGCGGCTAGCAAACAATCACTATTTCGATTCCGTTTTTCACCCTAATGCCCGCCAACATGCTAGGCGTGGCCTTCGGGGTCTTGTAGACCTAGACGCTGTCTACCCCGCAAGGGAAAAAGAGTTGATACTAAGTATGTGTGTATTAAAATAAATGCATCAGTTCGTATGTAGGAAGATCGATGCGATGAGACGTTGACTATAAATAACTCTAGCGAAAATGCATCGAATGTATTTAGATTGGGCCCAGACGATAGCTGATTACTGTCCTTTTTACTCAGTCTCTGTCACATCAAGCTTCTTCTCCACGCCTTTTTAGGGTTCCCTACCTGAAAAGGAAAAAAAAACGGAGCCCTTATGGGATTCACATTTATAATATTAGTAAGGATACATTTTTCGACACTTGCAAGGGAATCAAAACCTACAGCGTACTTCCCGTGATCTCATATTCTTAAAATTTGGTATGAAGCAACGTCTTATCCTTACTAATATTATAAATGCGAAAGTGAGTTTGTTTGTTTGTTACGCTTTCACGCCGTAACTACTGAACCGATCATCATGAAATTTTGCATACAAGTTCTCTGGAGTACCGAGATGGACATAGGCTACTTTTTATCCCCGGAAAAATTACTATTCCCGAGAACGAAGAATTTTTGTATGGAACTGCTTATTTTTTTTGAGTACCCAGCATTGGTCCCATAGGAAAAGTTGTTCATATCGATGGGCGGAATCACCCCTTTAAGGGTCCAGAACTATCAAAATTTCACCGTGTATAATAAAAATGTCTTTAATAATATCAAACTTATTATTATAACTAGCTTTCGCCCGCGGCTGCGCCCGCGTCAATGTCGATCCCTCAGGAATAGTACTTTTTCCCGGTATAAAAAGTAGCCTATGTCCATCTCGGTACTCCAGAGAACTTGTATGCAAAATTTCATGATGATCGGTTCAGTAGTTACGGCGTGAAAGCGTAACAAACAAACAAACAAATAAACAAACAAACAAACTCACTTTCGCATTTATAATATTAGTAAGGATTTACGGAACCCTTCGTGCACAAGTTTGACTCGTACTTGGTCGGTTTTTCAAGGGTTTTCAATGTCACGACGCACTACTGAGTAAACGACGACATCAAGCCTTAGCAAACAAGAAAGAATAGTTTGCGCGAGAGACACTTCCAAAGTGGTAAATAGTGCCCCCCCCCCCCCTCCGCCTCTGTAAGTTCTAAAATAAGAGAATCATAAAACTAAACTAAAACTACGTGAAAGAAAAAATATCAAAAGAAAAAAAAAAAGCAAAAAAAAAGCTAATCGAATAGCCCTCCCCGGAGAGTACCTGGCTCGAAAGTGCCCATCACACCGGCCGCGTTACCACGCTGGATGGCCAGTGAAATGTGTTGAGACTTGAGACAGGTACGCTCCAGAGCGGGGGTCACAACCATTGCCACGGAGGCGTCGTCCTAGCTCTCTGATAAAATGTTTGCCCTCGACACACCAGGGACCACCCGTTTCCACTGCGAAAGGCACAAAAATGTACTGGGATAGTTTCGAATATTTACGGTGTTTGTGTTTGGCCGCCTGTTCTGCGGCAGACCCCGCGTTCTGTGTAAAACTAAAAACAATATATGATGTACATTACCATGCAAACTTCCACCGAAATTTTAACGAGATCTAATATGTAGTTTTTTTAATACGTCATAAATTGTGAACCGCAATTCACTTTTCATATTCACTCAAATATAAAAACAAAAAAAGAACATATTAAATTACTTGTTGTTAAGGAACCATTCATAGGCGAGCCCGACTTGCACTTGGCCGCTTTTTTTTGGTTTGCGAAATCCGGCCGTGATTCAGTGAAGATTCCGAAAATCCTGAAATCTCAGGATAAATCCTAAGATATGGTAACCCTAATGCGCCTATTACACTATCCAATTTTTAGGAAAGCTAATTAGAAACGGTTAGGAACCTAAATCGGAAGCTAGTGATCACACTACACTAAATTGTTTCCTAAATCGGGACAACGCACAGTCCATCGACCGATTGCGCTGGGGTTGCACGTCCCTATCAATCACTAATTTGAAAGAGTATTTATGGCGGGCGCCGTATATTATTTGTCCGTATATATTTATATCTATTATAGATATAAGAAAAAGGAAAAAGAGAAAATGCTGGGTTAAAGAAATTTTATCATTAAGAAAAAAATCTCGACTAAATCGGATCCAATCTACTCTAACAGCGATTACATATTCCAATTTCCTAATTAGGTTTCCTAAAAATTGGATAGTGTAATAAGCGCTTAATCAAGCCGGCTTGTTTCACCTTTTAACAATACTTAATTTTGCAATGCGCATGACGTCCTGCGCAGGTAAATATAGACGAATAACAACTGAGCAACCATCCAGCCAGACTTTGCCAACTATTTTAATAAATCGCCTTCATCGAAATATTATTTACGTATTCTATTTTATTTATTTACTAGCTGTCGCCCGCGGCTCCGCCCGCGTCAATGTCGATCCCTCGGGAATAGTACTTTTTCCCGGGATAAAAGGTAGCCTATGTCCTTTTCCGTACTCCAGGGAACTTGTATGCAAAATTTCATGATGATCGGTTCAGTAGTTACGGCGAAAAACAAACAAACAAACAAACTCACTTTCGCATTTATAATATTATTAAGGATTAGGCTTACCTGCATTCCCCGACACATCGCATCGCGTTAGGGGGGCATTTCAAGGTCTTGCCCCGGTTACAAATATTCCTAGATCCGAGGCTGCCATATTTTGCTATATAGACCCATAAAAATATTTGGAGTCATATAATATAGCAAAATACCTAGAATAAAAAATAAAATACCCAGTTACATAGAATAGCATGCCTTGTCAAATTCTAAAAGCCTTATAAAAAAAACAACAAACAAACAACAATAGAATATTGCGATTGTGCGTTTCTCTGTAATGAATAAACTCAAAAAGTAATTTACATATTTAAAATATTTTTTCATCTGTAAAAGGCTTAACAATGTACAAAAACCGGCCAACTGCGAGTCGGACTCGCGCACTAAGGGTTTCGTACCGGTTTCTATAAAAACGGCAAAAAAATCATGTCTGTTTTACGGGAGCCGCATTTAATATTTATTTAATTATTCTAATTTTTAAAGTGAAATATTCTGTGAATATTTCAAGCGTCTACCTGTTGCCGTTATCGATATCAAGTAAAAACAAGCAAGAAAATCACGTTTGTTGTATGGGAGCCCCCTTAAATATTTATTTTATTCTAATTTTTAGTATTTGTTGTTATAGTGGTAACAGAAATACATCATCTGTGAAAGTTTCAACTGTCTAACTATCACGGTTCATGAGATACAGCCTAGTGACAGACGGACACACAGACAGGCAGACATACAGACGGACAGACAGACAGACGGACAGCGGAGCGATATTAATAGGGTCCCGTTTTTACCCTTTGGGTACGGAACCCTAAAAAACAGGTTAATTTACGAGAACGAAGACGAACAAGCTAATATCAAATATTAAATTTAAAAACTGTTCTCGTTTTCTGAATTCACACTATGCGATCAAGTGCATCAATGTATCTCGAATTTTCGCTCACTACGCATGTTTAGTTGCAATACATAGAAAAATAACTTCTATTTACTTGCAATAGGGACTGCATTTGATAGACTGCAACTGCAGCTGCAAATCTCAATGCGCGCCATATCGACCGAACCCGACCATATAAGTCAAGGACAGTTAAGGTTAAACATAATTTGAGCTAGCAGATATACAGCGTCGTTCATAATTTGAGCTAGCAGATATACATATTATGTTGGGTAGTTTCGAAGATATGAGATCTTATACAAACGAACATACATATACATGGTGAAATATTAATCATTGTGGACCCTAAAACGGGTTATTCAGCCCGTCAATATGAACAACTTTTACTACGGAATCAATTCTGGGAACTTTAAAAAATTTTGGCATTTCAATACAATAGCCAGTTTGTATGGGAATGTCGATTTTTTTAGTTTCCAGCATTTTTAAAGAAAAGATGTTCATATTGATGGGCTGAGTCGCCCCTTTAAGGGCACGTCGAGGGTCATTTACACGCTGTATGTATAATGTATATTGTATTGTAATTTTGTGAGGAATCTACTAAGTATACAATAAATACAACGAAATCAAATAAACAATACAAATTATAATTTATAAAAGATAAAAATATAACTGAATCTCTCAACTCAAATACGTTTATCGTGATGATAGGTAAAATAGTGAAGTAAAATACATAGTACTAGCCGTTGCCCGCGGCTCCGCCGGCATTAGTGTCCATCCCTCAGGAACAGTAGAATTTTCCGGAATAAAAGGTACCTATGTCCTTCCCCGGGTCTCAAACTACCCCCATACCAAATTTCATCCAAATTGATTCAATGGTTGAAGCGTGAAAAGAAGACAGACATACAGAGATACTTTCGATTAGTATGGATAGGTATAATGCTGTCGTATAATGATGATGAATTGACTTTGGATTTGAATTTTCCTATGTCACATTATTATTATATTTGCTATATTTGCAGGCAAACTCATGCCTTGTGTTCATTCAAATGACGATAACTTTTTTTTAATGAACCGATTTTGATGAAACAAACTTTAAATGTGTTCCGGAGTTAAAACAAAGCAAATGGTGAAAGTTTGAAGTAAATCGGTTAAGTATTTTCGGAGATAATCGTGATCATGCATACAGACAGAAAGACAGACAAAATATTTAAAAATTTTAAATATGGAAGTATTAAGAAGTATTAAAATACTTCCATCATCCATCTCTCGGAAAAATCAACTGTTCCTGAGAGAACGATATGAACACGGCCAAAAGCTAGTTTCTTATATGGTAGACTAGCTGTTGCCCGCGACTTCGTGCGCGGCAATTTCTGTTATCATGATTAATTCGTTTTTTTCTTATCTTAGTATACTTACATGGATAATTTTCCCCCGTTTTCAAAACATGTTTTACTGATGCTTCGCTCCTATTGGTCGCAGGCTATAGCCTAAACCCTTCCTCAATAAATGGACTATCCGACACAAAAATAATTTTCCAATTTGAACCAGTAGTTCCTGAGATTAGCGCGTTCAAAAAACAAACTCTTCAGCTTTATGATATAAGTATTAGTATATAGATAATATAAATAATTCTAAGTATGGTAAGCACATTAGTAGAAGGCCACATTTTAGCAAAATGTTTAGCATAAAAAAATATGAAAAAGGGAAATCGGCACTAATTACTAATCACTTTCCACCAACCCTAGGGCATAAATAGAGATTCTTATGTCTAATCTAATCCAACAATGAAGTATATAAAATAATACTAGCAGTGCCCGCGACTTCATTCGCGTACATTTTATGTTATGTTTGTAAGGGGGCCACGTCTTATCATGACAGGAGAAAAAAATAAGTACGCCTAAATGTATACCTACCAAGTTTCATAAAATTCAGTTAATTCGTTTAATAGTTATGGAAAATACAAACATACCTATATCATTCAGAAAAGAAATCGAAATTCCTCAATTTTAGTTTCAGTATCATGTATAGATAGAGCTTATTAACACGATATCTCTGAAAATAAAGTAACTTACTCCATGACCAACCCTTACAGATTTATTATTAGTATTGATAAAAGCCAATCAGTAAGTTACTCCAAAGAGTATTTAGTTATTTACACTATCAAGCCGTAATGAGATAAAAATAACATTTGGTCATTCAAATTATAAATGTAATTGTAAACAATGTCACTGGCGCCATCTAGCGGTGGATAGAAAAATTGATGTGGCTGCAGAGAGTTTTAAGATAATCTGAGGTTTTACTTAAGTCTAAAAATATACCTAATAAATATTTTTTTAATCTTAATTAAAATAGAAATAGTGCTCCAGTTGAAAAGATAACATATAATCGTTTAATATTTCGATAAAATTACGGGAATTCTGGAATATTCTGTTGCTTTAGTGGCGCCGCCAACTGACGAGTAGCTGAACTATGGCCAGGTCTGCCAAACCATTTGTCGTTGGTACTTGAAGCGGACTTTAGAAACAATTCTTTTTTTTTTGTCGGACTTTAGAAACAATTGTTAAGCGACTTTATTTATGTAAAAATATTTTTAGACAAGAAGAAACAAAATATTAGAGAAAATGAAAATGAAAATGAAAATGAATAATTTTTATTCAAAGTAGAATACATGTATCGCTTTTTGAACGTCATATGTTTCTGTTGTTTATTTTTCTTTCTTTTATGTTTGTAAAATCGAAAAACTACTAGCGTTTCGGAATGACCACTGCTGAGAAGAATACGCCGAAAGAAACTCAGTCCAGTCTTGGTCTCTATGTGCCTGAAGGGCTCGAATATAACAATATATTTTACAAAAATTAAATTTAACTACATTAAAATATACATTTAAATTATTACCAAGCATTTTTATCGAATAAATAATCTTCTATACAATAATAAGCCCTTTTAAGTAAATGATTTTTTACAGCCGTTTTAAATTGAATTAATGGCAGACCTAATATTTCTGCGGGAATTCTATTATAGAAGCGTACTCCAAGACCCAAAAAAGAATCCATAGTTTTCTGCAATCGCAATGCTGGTGTAAATAATTTATTTTTATTTCTAGTGTTTCTGCTATGTATATCACAGTTTTTTTTATATAAATGAATGTTATGGCGCACAAACATAATATTAGAAAAGATATACTGTGAAGGGAGTGTCAGAATATTAATATTTTTGAATAACTCTCTAAGAGATTCTCTGGCGCCTAATTTATATATTGATCTAATAGCGCGTTTCTGTAGAACAAATATGGTATTTACATACCATATTTGTAAGTAGTAGTAAATACTGAGAATAAGTTAACTTGGGTAAAATAAGTGATATAAGTACAAATGTCGTTTAAAAATTGTTATTTTAAAAGCTTTTTGGATTCTTATAGTTATATGTACAGGGTGAAATTGAATTCATTAGCAAACTTTTGAGGAGTGAGTCAGACCACGAATCTGAACAACTTTCATTATGGGACCAACTTAGACATCGTGAATAAATTTAATTCTCACAGCGGACCACCATGAAAGAGAATGGGTTGGTTTACCAAGTTTCATAAAAATAATTTAAATTAAGCGTAAATACTTTAAGGGCTGACACCTACAAGCTAGAAAAAAGTTAGAAGTAAAATAAAAAAAAATCGACACGCTACTTTTTTGGATATGAACTGGACATGAACATTTAGAAAAACAGACGAAAAAAACAGCAAAACTTTACGTACTTTTTACTATTATCTACTATGGACACTAAGTCACTGACGTCGATAATCAAAACAGCTGATTTATCGATTTTAATAACAAAACTATTTATTACTACACAAAAACAAAAACTAGCGTGACTATTTCTTGAAATTTGCTACTAAAACATTTCTTCGACCTAAGAGACCCAGCCTTTAAAATATTTGCGATTAATTTAAATGGACCTTGTATTTTTTAAATGTAATTAAATAAATAATATTTGCCTATCTTTAAAGTTGATTATACTGCACTTGACTATACATACGTTCAAAAGAAACAAATGCACAAACAGCCACATAAAACAGTAAAACATACCCAACTGTTCTCAATCTCTGACATCAATAAATAGCTGGATGGAGCATGCGCGATACATCGCGCGGTTTCTAGAACCCGTTTCTCGATGTTTCCCGCCGCTGCCAGATGTCGCTGCGGGCGGATAAAAGCCGGGCTTGTTGTGTCATCGACGTCATTGATACAAAGTCAAAGTCAAGCGATCGTACACTGCAAGTGCGGCATTGGAAGCAAAGAACCGGCGTTTTCTACAAACCCAGTGCAAGAAATACGTGCAAAATGTTCAGTCATCCATTTTTTCTGGAACGCGATTACCCTCGGCGCCGTCGTCTACTACCAGACCAGCATTTCGGCCTAGGACTGACACCGCAAGACTACCTAACAATTGTGGCGATTCCCCAGTCGAGTCCAGACTACATAAGGAACTGGAAGAACCTTAGAGCTGCTGCCAACGACGCTGGATCCACCATCAAGGAAGAAAAAGATAAATTCCAAGTCAATTTGGATGTACAGCACTTCGCTCCTGAAGAAATCTCAGTCAAAACTGTGGATGGTTTCTTAGTAATTGATGCTCAACACGAAGAAAGAGAAGATGAACACGGGTATATTTCAAGGAGCTTCTCTAGAAGGTATCCCCTACCTGAAGGTATTGACCCAGATTCCGTTGTATCGAGGCTGTCTTCTGATGGGGTGTTGACTATTACGGCTCCGTTGAAGGCGCCTCCAAAGGCTGGAAACGAGAGAATTGTGCCTATAATGCAGACTGGGCCTGTGAAGAAGCAAGTTGACGGACAAGGGGAGCAGGGGCAGGGGTGAAGAATGAA
Organism: Elegia similella; assembly: GCA_947532085.1. Taxonomy (NCBI): domain Eukaryota; kingdom Metazoa; phylum Arthropoda; class Insecta; order Lepidoptera; family Pyralidae; genus Elegia; species Elegia similella. The sequence continues at coordinate 3,729,519 of OX383926.1, read as the reverse complement.
GCATGAAGAATTCTTGCATTTATTAATATACATTCCGATACTCAGTGGTATATGTTTAGGATAAGTACCTAGGTACCTACGTACTTTAAGTACGCAGTAATTACCTCTTTTTGGAATACGACTTCTTATGTTTTTGTAATAAATGGCATTCTAGTCACAATTTCGTATTTTTATTTGATTCTACATAAGTAATACTTATTTTGGCAGCAGTTGAGCCACTGTGCTGTGATAGGTAACTGCTTTCGTGGTTTGATTTTTCATAAAAATATGTAGCTATGTTCATCAGTGATAATAAATCAAATGGTGTTAAATCACTGTATATACGGAATCCTAAAAAGTATAGAAAACTATATACATAATTAGGTAACCAATAAATAGCACAGTTTACCCACCCAACAGTTTAGGTTTATTTTTTTCTTTAGTGCATTTTTTTCATTCAGTGGTGGGTGATGCGAATGGTGCAGATTTATTGAAGAAAAATGATTGTATGCATTAAAGAGAATATAGATCGAGGAAAAAAATTACGTAGAGAAATCGGATGACATTACCTAGGTATAATATAACGTCATCTAGACTCTGGAGCGATATTTAGAAATGCCTTATAAAGAAATACCTTACACCACTTCAAATTCCAATATACATATTGAAGTACCGAAATAAATCGTTAGATGTCGCTTACGGTTACTAATTTCGAGAGATTACTAGGTACTCAAAAACTTAAATTCAACTAAAAAAAAGAATATAAATCTATACACGGAGAAATTTTTGATCGTTCTATACCCTTAAAGGGATGATTCAGCCCGGCAATATGATCAACTTTTCCTATGGGTCCAATGCTATGTACTCAAAAATTTTTTTGACGTTCCCATAAAAATTGACCGGGCAGCCGAATTTTTTTGTATGGAACTGCCCATTTTTTTTTAAAGTTCCCATCTCATCATTGGTCCCATAGGAAAAGTTGTTCACCTCGAGCGACGGGCTGAATCACCCTTTTAAGGGTCCAGAACGATCAAAATTTCACCGTGTATACTGTACGTATTATTATTTTCCTATGTGTAATAGATACAGATAAGCAAATTATACTGAAATAGTTATTATTATTCCTAGGTCCATGACTGAAACAAATCAAAATTACAAGTCTACATGACTTATATTTTCGGTTAGTTTCAGTCCCTGTTGAATTATCTATGTTTTCATTATAATTTGCTTCGTTTATTTTTCGTATGTGTCAGTAGCCAACACAGTTGTTCAATTCTTCAAGCTGCCGAAGGTCAGGTAGATTTCTATCTTAATAACAGACGGGTTCAACCACTTAACGTGCCCTTTAAACTCTTCTAAGCACGGACAACCCTCCAAAACAAAACATCTATATATCAACCATTTTGGTAAGCAGAAACCACTACCAGTACAATATCGCCTAAGCGCGTAGTACCTAAATGTTTAGTTAGATGTCGCTGTAATTAATTTTAGTCTGTTTATATTATCTCTATGTTTTAGTCTCTCGTACCTAGTACTAGCTGTTGCCCGCGATTTCGTCCGCGGCAATTTCTGTTATTATGATTAATTAGTTTTTTTATATAGATTTTTTATATAGATGAATAATTTTCTCCCGTTTTCACAATTTGAACCAGTAGTTCCTGAGATTAGCGCGTGCAAACAAACAAACAAACTCTTCAGCTTTATAATATTAGTATAGATATCCTCCCGGCTGCCATCTGGCAGTCGTTAAAGGAACCATGTCAGAGGCCGAGACAAGCCAAGACTTCTGCGGAACCCCCGTGTCACAGAAGTCTGACACCAGGGTGTGCATGGTCGATTGACCGTGACACCTACACGAAATGATGATGATGATTTAGTTAACACATCAACCATCCTATATCAGTCTACTCTTCGCAAGACAAACTACAAGCAAGCAAAGCCGCAGGTAAAATCTATATCTATGTCAGTACAGTACAGTGTACTCTGAAAAGCTATCAACAAAAGCTAAGCTGTGCTTATATAAGCGCGATTGATAAAGTTTGATGGAATATCGTTTGTGCTAACATAAAGCCGGATAACCAGTTATTGGAGAATATCCCGGTTATAGATTGCATATTGCAGAGAAATTGCATTAGTGCAGTGTTTGAATCTGTTTGGTTTGATTTCATACATACATATAATCCCGTCTTTATCCTTTACGGGGTAGTCAGAGCCTGAGCCCAGAAACGTAGGTGGAAAAAGGAATTTAAATAGTGATAGGCTGTCGCATCGTTCCTTAGAATCCGAGGCTTCCGGTTGTGGTCGACCCACGCTACCAGCAAAATTAGTTTTTGGTAGTAACATGAATGGACCGGCTCGTCCGGGAAAGTACCACACTCTCACGATGTTTCATCATCAGGTCTTTTTAGTCTCCACTGCAGGAGCATGTCCCTCTCTGTACTACCGGAGCCATACTTGTCAGCCAAAGCAGAACTATACTGGCAGACCTATTGGCCTACACTCTCCTCGCTGGCCAGACGGGTCTCATTAATGTTTCTGAGCTTTGTTTAGCTTGTATTTCCTAAGTCGCCTCTTACGACCTCCATGGGAAGACTTGGAGTGGCCCTTCTGCCGGAAACCACACGGCTACCGGAAACCAAACTCCTCACGACATCACGACGTTTAAGTAGAAGCTTTACCGCTTCTATGCTTAGTTGCGTGAGTGCGAGAGCCGTAGGTTTATCCTTTCCACCCTTCAGGTCCTCCCCTCCATGTCCTCCCCCAACTCCTTGAAAGGCCGGCAACGCTTCTGTCACACCCTGGTGTTGCAGTTGTCCATGGGCAGCGTTGATCGCTTACCATCAGGTGACTCGTTTGCTCGTTTGCCGGCCTATATCATTATAAGAAACTGGGTCCGTTTTTTATTGTTTCTTCCGGCGACTGGGTGCACTACTAAGAACAGTACAGTCAAACGAAAATATTATTATGATTAGAGTATTCACTCTCAAAAAAAAATGCATGAGAGTATTACACGGAGTAGGCCACATCAAACATTGTATGTAAACCTTTGTTCAAAAAATCTAAAATTTTACCGCTTCCGTGTTTGAAATATGTCTATTTGTGAAAAGACACCCGCATCTTTTCCCGTTACATGACGCAGTATGTAAAAAAAATAATAGTAGAAATCCAACAAAATTATATACCTATCCCAGTGCAGTCTAAATCTCTACAGTAACAATGTGTATTGTATGGCAATCAAATTGTACAATAACCTACCGAGCGAAATAAGAGAAGTTAATAATATGAAAAGATTCAAATCGACTCTATTCCATTGGATTTCAGACATACGGTCCATGAAATGTTACATTAAATACGTACTATAAATAATTATGACATATTAAATTAACTTTGACAATTATAAAACTATCTTGACTGAATGAGTAGAAATATGTAATTAATTATGAATTTAAATGAAATTGTATTAACTAAAATTGTATATAATTGAATTGTGAATTGTGACTAAACATTCCTACGCCTACTAGGCAGAATATGCTGCGTCTCATATTTATTGTTACACCATATTCTAAGGAATAAATTAATCTATCTATCTATCTAAAGTATTATTAAAAGAACAAAACTCTGTGATTGAAAAGTATCTTCATACTTACTAAAATAACTAGCTTTCGTCCGTAGCTCCGCTCCCATCACAGAGTACGCCCATTCCTTTCGCCGGCTTCTACGGTCTGCGCGGTAAGAGAAGCAGCTGGTGCTACGTTTTTTAGGGTTCCGTACTCCTCGGGTAAACACGAGACCCTATTAAATTGGTTCCGCTGTCCGTCTGTCTGTCCGTCCGTATTTCACCAGGCTGTATGTGATGAACCGTTACAGTTAGACAGTTGAAATTTTCACAGATGATGTATTTCTGTTGCCACTATAGCGATAAATACTAAAAAGGGTCCCGTTTTTACCCTTTGGGTACGGAACCCTAAAAAGAAAGTAATAACCAAATCAAAATCCCTATATCACTTAATACGGTTTTATCGTTTCTTACATTATTTTTACAAATAACGAAAAATTTACAGTTTTCATGGTCGCAGGTATATTACTACCTGTGACGGTGTAAGATGTATAAAATAATGCATGTAAGTAAGAAACGCAATATAACCGTAATAGGCGCTGTATCCCTTAACCGTTTGAAGCGGTTGAAAGTGGCGATACCGGTTGGCCTGTCACTAGTCTCATTTCAAACCCGTGTCTACCATATCTGTGTTAATTATCACTTTTAATTTAATAATTCAATAATTTAATCCAACTATTGTATTTTTTTAGGTATCCATTTGGCTCATTTAGTCATACTTTTTATAGACGTAAAAAACTTGGTAGATGTCGCTGAAAATATCAAGAAATTCGCGACGAAACTTTTTCTGAATATAGCTTTTTTGCTATTTTACTTTGCTAGGTTCACAATATTTTTTTTTTACTTTTTTGATGTAACCATTTATTTTGATCTTTGAACTTCATATTTTTTTCATGCTAGTATTCCATGAAAAACAAGGCTAGCTGCGCGATGAAAAAATACCGTTTTACGGTATTCTTCTAATACACAGCGCCATAATTTAAAAGAAAGATATGAATAATAGTAACTTAATTTGAATTTTAAAAAAGAATGGAAAATCCTATATTGCTAAATCTGTATGCAGTTAACTGAATTACATACTATTATAATTAACTTAATTACCGAGACTGATAGACCGAAAGAAATTACTCAATTCATTGGTCATTAGTTCAACTCTTTGCTTAGACGAAATGAATCATCGGCAAACAAAAACAAAGAAGTTAGTTATATTTACCTATCACTGAATGTAAACATAATATTATTAGAAAAATATGTTTATCTGCTTTTGTTTGACCTATGTCTGATATTATTAATACAATTTGGTATGTGAACGAACTCGAAAAATATGTGATCAATTTACTTTATTTGCAGAGTTAAGACTTATTACAAATGCGACGCTAAAAATCTAAGATCTGGGAATATAGATCAGCTACATTATAACGGTTACAGCCTCCGTGGTCCAGTGGTTAAGGCGTTTGCCTGTTGACCCGGAGGTCGTGGGTTCGATTCCCACCGGAAGCATACTTTGTTTAGTTGTTTCCAGTTTGGTTAGGACATTGCAGGCTTGAATCACCTGATTGTCTGATAATAAAGATGATTCCGTGCTTCGGAAGGCACGTTAAGCCGATGGTCCCGGCTGCCATCTGGTAGTCGTTAAAGGAACCACGTCAGAGGCCGAGAGGCGGTTCCGAAGAACTCTGACACCAGGGTGTGCATGGTCGTTTGACCGTGACACCTACTCGAAATGATGATGATAACGGTTGAAGTTGTTCGGCATTCATTTTATTAATAGTTTATTATATTAATAATATAAGCTGATAATTTTTTAAGTGTTTTATTTTGCATTCACAATGCTATTTTTGATATACTCTTAATAAATGAAGAAATAAAAAATGGTGAAAAAACTTCATGCGGGCGGGACTTGAACCGGCGACCTAGGTCTTTGTACGACCTATGCTCTGCCATCTGAGCTACCGCACAATTCAATCTCGGCGTCAAAATTCACCATATCCCATCAGCATATTTTATTTCTTCATTTATTAAGAACATAAGCTGAGTACCTCTACGTGGTGAAGGCGGTAAAAGTTTGGTTTTTATTTTTGATATCAACGGATGGTATATCTCATTGAAACTAACGTGAGATACAGACATTATGTACTAAAAGCGGGTCACTCACGTGCTATTTCGTCGGGATTGGATTTCGGAGGGTCCCGAACTCGTTCGTTCGAGTTCGAGACGTGAGTGACCCGTTTTTAGTACATAATGGATGGTATATCATTGAAAACTGGTTCAAACTCCCATTTATGTATATAGAATCTGCCTTTGGGCTATGTTATTTTGAGTATTTATTTCCTTTCCTGTCTACCTTCTTGACACGGCAGCCTACCCGGTAACGCAAGGGAGCAGTCACTTAGATTTGCAGAAAAATATTTTTCACGTTATAACTACTGAACCGATAATCATGAAATTTTGCATACACGTTATCTGGGGTACGGAGAAGGTCATAGGGTACATTTAATCCCGGGAAAAAGTACTGTTCCTGAAGGAATCGTCTTTGACGCGGGCGGAGCCACGGGCGAAAGCTAGTTTATAATATTAAGGCGCTGTGCATCAGAAGAATACCGTAAAACAACTATTTTTTCGTCGCGCAGTTAGCCTTATTTTTCATGATATACTAGCATGAAAAAAATATGAAGTACAGTTCAAAGATCAAAATAAATGGTTACAAGAAAATATTTAAAACCTAGCTAAATAAAATCGCAAAAAAACTATATCCAGAAAAAGTTTCGTCGCGAATTACTAGATTTTTTCAGCGACAGCTACCAACTTTTATACGTCTATAAAAAGTATAACTAAATGAGCAAGATGGATACCTAAAAAGAATACAAAATTTGGTTATAATTATTGAAATATTATATTAAAAGTGAAAACTAACACTGAAATAGCAGACACGGGTTTGAACTGAGACTGATGACATGTATGACACGAGTGTATAAAATATGTCGCGATGTCCGCTACAAACGGTTAAGGGATACAGCGCCTTAAGATTATAGTAGGTAAGGATAGTAAGGATGGTACGAGGCCCTTCGTGCGCTGATCTTATTGATCAGTATCATCGGACTTACGAAACTAAAAAATCTCATAAGTCCGATCATCGGACTAAATCATCGAACTAATGATACTAGAGGTTATCATCAGACATGCGGTAATATGTTTTCAGTTCTACTTAAGGGTCCGTACTACCTCACACTGCTTTGCATGATTGACTGTTAAATTTTCTCGATAGAAAAAAATTGCAAAGTTGCCTCCAAATCACGTCTAATTTACTCGGTATATAGTATTATTCACCAAATACATTAAAATTAACCTTGAAACTTTTGATTATTATTGCATTACAGATAAGGCAGCCATCATATGTTTTTCTTTTTCGAATAACCCTTGAATATTCCTAAAAAACGAAAATATCCAAAGTAGCCAACGCGTTTAGACCATCCGCGTTTGTATCGCCACGCCGCCTGGCATATGGCGGGCTCTTAAGTCAATTCCGAATAAATTAAAACAGTTGAGTCAACAAAGTTGTTCGAAGAATAATATCACACTTAGGCATCGTGTTTACAGGAAAACCCAATTGTGGCTTTCATTGTTTTATGTCACTTAGTGACCGAAAGGCCATAACATTGACCAAAAATTTATTATCATTTATCATTCCAGCCGTTAGAAGTCCACTGCTGGACAAAAGCTTTAAGCAAGAATTTTTCCTTCCATGGGATTATATTGCCATAGTCACCACGCTTGGCAGGCGGGTTGGCGAGCGCAGTTTCTTTGGCTTCTTGTGCTTTCGACGCTGCTGCCCATCAAAAGTGTCAAAAAAATAAACAACGGAACCCGCCCGTCCGTCCATCCGTCCGTATGTCACAGCCACTTTATTCCGAATTATTAGAACTACACAATTTAAACTTAGTAGGTACGTAGGTGTTTTCTATGAACCGCTTTACGATTCTTTAACAAAATAAAAAAAATATTAAATGCTCCCCATCCGCTCATACACGAAAATGAAACTAATAAAGAGCTGCTTTTAGCTTTTAAAAGAAGTGAGTGAAAAATCTATGTCAGATTTTTCAAGCCGCTTAAAGGTATCAATGATGACAACCAACGACTTAACGTGCCTTCCGAAGCATGGGGGAGCTCGAGATATTTTTATGCAACTTGCGGTCACCCATCACAGTGCGCCCAGGGTTGTTTAACATGCGTAAGCGCTATTTAAGCCGGGGAGGGGACTATAATTATATAAAAACCGGCCAAGTGCGAGTCGGACTCGCGCACGAAGGGTTCCGTACCGTTATCTATAAAAACGGCCAAAAAAATCATATCTGTTGTATGGGAGCCCCCTATATTAATATTAGTTTTATTTTTATATATATAAATAGTCTGTGAATATTTTAACCGTCTACCTGTTGCCGTTAATATCGAGCAAAAACAAGCAAAAAAATCATGTTTGTTGTATAGGAGTCCCCTTAAATATTTATTTTATTTTATTTTTTAGTATTTACATCATCTGTGAAAATTTCAACACAGACGGTCAGACAGACAGACGGACAGCGGAGCGATATTAATAGGGTCCCGTTTTTACCCTTTGGGTATGGAACCCTAAAAACGCCAAAAGATTCTGCCATATTTGGATTATAAGCTTATTATTTTCTCCTTTCTTTGATTTCTCCTCCACAAATATAAATCAATCTACCAGAAATCAGCCGTGTGGTTTCCGGCAGAGTAGAATAGGACTACTCCTAGTCTTCCCATGGAGGTCGTGAGAGACGACTTAGGAAATACAAGCTAAACAAAGCTCATAAACATCAGTGTCAGTGAGAGCTCTCCGACCCGTCTGGCCAGCGAGGAGAGTGTAGGCCAAATCCTCTGTCTGTTTTGGCCAAATATGTTAGTAGAGAGAGGGTCGTGCTCCTGCAGTGGAGACTAAAAAGACCTGATGATGATAATGAAATATAAATCATCAAAATTACATTACGTACGTTCTAAAATTAGCCTATGTAAACAGTTTTCCAGACACATTACTTTTGTCCTTTGTCTGAACCAACGCATTTGTAAGTGTAGATAACAGATTAGGCACTCATTAGTTCTCATTAATACCTTTGTTTTTCTATATGACTTATGACCAATGAAGTACTGATAAAGATGCCTACTTTCATTAGCCGGGGGACAAACCCGAGGCACATTTTTTTGATAAGCAAAACTATTCTGAAAAGCTCTAGAAATAAGACGCAAAATGTTGTAAACAACTTATCGCGAATTCCTAGTAGCGACGTGACCTCTGACTAAACACTCACTCCAGAATGTACCGATAGCTTTGATAACCCTGCTTCCCTCTGAACCTATAAATTGAACGAGTCTTTACATACGCGTCAGTGTACTGTTGTCAGCGCAGCAATGTACAGCTTTTTCATTCTCTGTGTTATCGCTGCCGCCAGCGCGGCTCCTCATTACGGCTACCACCATCATGGGGACTTCCAAGGCCCAGGATTCCACAGACCACCCGGATTTGGTCGTCCACCACCGCCTCCTTACCCAGGCTTCGAAGATGGTATATTCGACGCCCGGACTTTTTGGGCGCAATTGGCAGACGAAATGAAACAAATGGATGATATGCTGAAGGAATTCTACCAACACTTCCCTAGCAGCGGTTTAAGTCAAGGAGTTGAAGGAGACCAGTACAAAATTGTGATCCCACTCGCTGGATACAAAGAAGAGGAGATCGCCGTCAAAGCCCGTACAGGAGTTCTCATGATCCAGGCTGTGCAGAAGACTAACGAAGGGCACCAAAGAAGCTACCTAGATGTAAGGACTTTGCCGGATTCCATCGATCTCTCCGGCACTTGGAATTACGATAAGGACGTGCTGACTATTCAGTTCCCTGTGAAAAAGGGTGGAGATTCTACTGACAATCCTATAACTCAGTTGCCCGAGACCGAAGGCCCGCAGACGGAAGCGCCGCATAGTCGAGAAGAGATGGGTAATGATAACGATGACAAGAATCTAGATGTTGACGTTGGGAACAGAGGAGATAACGACCAGGACAAAGAAGTGGAAACGAATGAAATTCCGGACAAGCGCGAATCAGTCGAAGTGACGACGTATGCTGTAGACTTAAAGAATGAGGTAGAATTCGTGCCAGTTAGTTACTAAATTCTAATAAAAGTATTATAAGTACCTTTGTTTCATTATATTTGGTGCGTCATTTCTCTGATAGTGATTTAACCTCTGCCATAGCTCCTACAATAATTAAGTAATTATAACATTGACGTCATTTCTTGTATACCTAACTATTCTTTTAAATTACATGAAGGATAAATTTCTGTGTTTAATTACAGATAATTGCCTAGGTTAGGTACACATGTAATTTGCCGTAAGCAAGCATTTTTAGATCTGATATTATACTCGTTATGAGAAAATAGAGGTGGAACTTAAGGGCCCGCCATAGGCCAGGCGGCGTGGCGGTACAAACGCGGATGGTCTAAACGCGTTGGCTACTTTGGATATTTTCGTTTTTTAAGAGTATTCAAGGGTTATTCGAAAAAGAAAAATACATGATGGCTGCCTTATCTGTAATGCAATTATAATCAAAAGTTTCAAGGTTAATTTTAATGTATTTGGTGAATAATGTTGTATACCTAGTAAATTAAACGTGATTTGGGCAGCTTTGCAGCTTTGCAATTTTTTTCTATCGCAATTTAACGCTGTCGTGTTTTTGAGTCAGATAGTTACCAGAGTTAGTCCTGAACTTTGCTGCATTTTTATTTCAACTTGAGTATTTCATTATTATTGATATTACAGATAATCTTGCAAAGCAGTGTGAGGTAGTACGGGCCCTTAACCAACTCTTACGACGTGTAATATATACGGTTACTGGTGAGTAAGTTGACCTACCAGAGTTAATGTTAGTTTGTACAGCCGTTGCGAAGTAAAACATTTTGGACAAAACAAACAATCCCATACTCTTATTATCTCTTATATTATATGTATCTATAGTCATGCTGCGTGATTTTGCACCTCTAAACTATGTTGAAATCATGGAATCAGAATCCCTAATGCATTGAATTTGAAGTGGGGGGTGCGCCCCACTAGGGAGGCGGGAATACATGGACAGGGGGGCGCGAGGGCGCGGGCGGTTTTCAGTCCTTTTATAACAAGTGTGTAAAATCATTTTTTTTACGATAAATCATTAGAAAATGTATTTTTGGTCTTTATTACTCTTATTTTACATTTGCCTGGCAAGCCCATTTGCTGCTACTTGTTGGGTACTGGGCCGAGGGGAGGCGAGGGCATAATCATTTAATATAAAATAGCAGTAATGAGGCGTGATATTTATAAGTTTGGGAACCCCTGCCCTAATGGAATACAGAATTGCAAGAAAAAAAGGTACTTAAAAAACTAAATAAAACTTTTGACCTCAAAATAAATAAAATATAAAAAAGTCATTTATTGCCTTTCATCATCATCATCTAAGGCACTACAGCCGCATGTGGGCCTTGGCCTGGTGAAGTAAATCTCTCCAGCCGTTTCTGTTTCTGGCTTTTTCTTAAAGTAAACATAAAAATTGCAAACTTCTAAAAATAAATGGCAAAGGAATGCCTCAGCTTGTGTTACCTTACCACGTAGGTACCTACGTGGTGGTAACGCTGTTTTTCAGGCACCCCCTCTCCCTGAGATCTCATGCGGGAGTTTATATTGTATGAGGGGCTTCACAATTAAAAAAATAAGTGAAAAAAAAACAAAAATATAAACAACGAAATGGAAAAAGTATGTAAATATTACATATTTCTTATTTACTGTACGTTTCGTGAATACTTAAGAGTGCAACAAATATGTGTGAGTGTGGTGTGGTTTAGTGTAGTGTGGTGTGGTATGGTGTGGCGTGGTGTGTTGTGGTGTGGTGTGGTGTGGTGTGGTGTGGTGCAATGCTATGCGATGTAGTGCATGTTTGTAGTTTTTCATAGGGTATTTAAAAATATTCAATTAATCTTAGATCCTTCCAGAAGGCACGAATCAAATTCTCTGCAGCAAGTTTTTTTTTTAATAGAGCAGCTTTGTATTTTATTTTGAAACGTTTTCCACTGAATGGGAAGCCTACATCTTTTTTTCTTGCAATTCTATATTCCATTAGGGATTCTGATTCCAGGATTTCAGTATAGTTCAGAGGTTCAAAATCACGCAGTATGTATAATTTTATTTCTTTAATTGTAGAAGAATATATCGAAATAGCATTGTGAATGCAAAAAAATCTTATAAAATTAAAATTTTTTGCCCATATTGCCGCTACCCATAGCAAGCATATGCAAGGATATGCAACAGGAACAGGACGCTTGTGTGTACTATCCTCCGTGCACCGCGATTCGCCAAAAACTACTGTTTTTTTTTTATGACTATGTAGCTCCAAGTGAGCTTTTGTTACTTCACCGGCCGTTTGAGGCGAGGGCAGAGTGCTCTCAGCCATTATAGACAACATCACCAAAGGGGGGTTCTGTTGTTTTCATTGAAACCACATTTTAACGATACACCAAAATCCTATCATCAACATTCTAAACGATTTTAGGTCTTAAAACCCTGAGCTTTGTCTTCTCCAGTAGAGGAAAACACGTGATATTAAGTATGTTTGTTTAAACCTTAACAAATTAGTAAAAATATCAGCGAACTTTACTGAACAATAGACCGAAGTAACCTCCTAACATTTCATTAAGTATTCGAAGACCTCACTTTGAGAACAATTGCAATGGCACATGTGTTCTCGGCCTAACTTGTCACATGTGTCGAACTGTTGGCAAGTTGGCAATGTATTAGTTTGCAGTGTATCGATTTTCCAATGGAAACGAACTTACTCTGGAAATACAAAGCTGTATATTAGGCTTGATCTGTGCCTAGCCTTGTATGTTTCTTTTCTCCTACTTTGTTTTGCTGAGTTACTTTAGGTCGTCCCCACCACTCTTTCTAATTTGTTAAATTTTTACTTTTTGTTATTGTACTCCGGCTGCCCGTGATACAGGCCTGTGCCTGGTGCGGGGCGGGAGTCATTGTAAACAAGAGCTAGAACTGTTTTTGGCAAATAAAGATTTTTTGTATTTTATAGTTGTATTTTCTGTGCCTGAATGTACCTAACATTGTTGTGAGGAATAAATTATATAAATTACAGGTTACAAATCCAGTGGTAAGTTTGTATGTATTTGGTTTTACATTTATTTAAGTACTAGCTTTCACCCGCGGCTCCGCCCGCGTCTATGTCGGTCCCTCGGGAATAGTATATTTTCCGGGATAAAAGGTAGCCTATGTCCTTCTCCGTACTCCAGAGAACTTGTATGCAAAATTTCATCATGATTGGTTCAGTAGTTATGGCGTAAAAGCGTAACAAACAAACTCTCTTTCGCATTTATAATATTAGTAAGGATAAGGATAAGGATTTCTATTTGTTTATAACAAATATCTTAATTTTACTCTTCAATTTTTTCAGAAGCAACGTGTCAACAGGCGTGTAGGCGGGACACGAAACCAAAATAGTATTGGATTGCTAGCTGCAGCGCCTACTTACATGATTTCTGATTTTCCATTCACTTGATCAGTTTACGATCTGCGCGGAAAGAGAAGCAGCTGGTACATTCTACGTCATTTTTTTTTATTCTCAGACCAGCGTGGAAGAGATAATATAAGTAAATCAATAAATATATACGGACAAATCACACAGATTGAGCTAGCCCCAAAGTAAGTTCGAGACTTGTGTTATGGGATACTAGCTCAACGATACTATATTTTATAACTAATACTATATAGATACACATCCAAGACCCAGGCCAATCTGAAAAAGATCATTTTCCATCTTGACCTGGCCGGGGATCGAACCCGGTCACTCCGTGTCGCAGGCTGGCGTGTTGACCGCTGCGCCACAGAGCTAGTAAGTGAATGTTTTTAAAATGAAGTGCACCCGTATGGGAGAGCCGCAAAGTGCTCTTGTTCTCTTAAAGTGCCTTCACTTGTAGCCACGCTCGGCAGCGATTTCCATTCACACTGCGTTCATCGTTTTTTTATAAAATCAGATACCACATAATAGTGTACGGCATTTTGCATTTCGTCAAATGAAGTAATTCAATTGTCGGAGTAGAGACCCTTGGTCCGCGGGGCCCCAGCGCCCATTCACTGGTAACAACCTCCATGGTCCAGCGGTTAAGGCGTTTGCCTGTCGACCCGGGGGTCGTGGGTTCGATTCCCACTGGAAGCATACTTTGTTAGTTGTTTCCAGTTTGGTTAGAACATTACAGGCTTGAATCACCTGATTGTCTGATAATAAAGATGATTCCGTGCTTCGGAAGGCACGTTAAGCCGGCTGCCATCTGGTAGTCGTAATAGGAACCACGTCAGAGGCCGAGAGGCGGTTCCGAAGAACTCTGACACCATGGATGGTCGATTGACCGTGACACCTACACGAAATGATGATGACTGGTAAAAGAGCTGGGTAAGAGGCTCGCTGAAACGACAGGGGACCGAAGAGCTGGCAGTTTCCTCGCACAGTGCAAGCATTGTGATTCAGCGAGGAAATGCTGCCAGCATCCTCGGGACAATGCCGAATTCCCCCAAATTTTCAGATATTTTGAGTTAGTTTAGTTAGTTGTAGTTTTATTTAATAATAAGTTTTTTAGATTAAGTTTGGTGTTGTTCTATAATAGTCTTTAGCTACTTGGTTTGGTATATGACGAACTTTTATTTTGACTTATCAGAATTGGCTCTCCATACTTAGAACTGAAACGCAAAAATTTCTTTTTTGCTGGAGAAGTTCGGAGCATAGATTTCATCAAGCGATTCCTCTCACGTCTAAGGTCCATATCCAAGATGCCTCTTACTATAGAAAAGTCCAAATTAACTAAAAAATAACAAATTAGGAAGCAAATAGATTTCTTCCACCATTGACAGCTCCGTGGCGCAGTGGTTATCACGCCAGCCTGCAACGCGGAGTGCCCGGGTTCGATCAAGATAGAAAATCGTCTTTTTCGGATTGGCCTGGGTCTTGGATGTTTATCTATATATGTATTTATTATAAAATATAGTATCGTTGAGTTAGTATCCCATAACAAAAGTCTCGAACTTACTTTGGGGCTAGCTCAATCTGTGTGATTTGTCCGTACATATTTATTTATTTTATTTATGTTACTTGCTGCTACGGAACCCTTCATGGGCGAGTCCGACTCGCACTTGGCCGCTTTTTAATCCCTTAAATGTAATAGCTCCTGCTCTAGCCAAGACTTGTTCTCATCATGCGTTGGTATTTCTAGTAATGGGTACTGGCTGGAGACCAACGTTACATCGACTTCTCCAAAGGGCCTTTAAGGGTCCATACTACCTCACACTGCTTTGCAAGATTGACTGTTATATCAATAATAATTAAATACTCAAGTTGAAATAAAAATGCAGCAAAGTTCAGGACTAACTCTGGTAACTATATGACTCAAAAACACGATTGCGTTAAATTTTCTCGATAGAAAAAAATTGCAAAGTTGCCTCCAAATCACGTCTAATTTACTCGGTATATAGCATTATTCACCAAATACATTGAAATTAACCTTGAAACTTTTGATTATTATTGCATTACAGATAAGGCAGCCATCATATGTTTTGCTTTTTCGAATAACCCTTGAATATTCCTAAAAAACGAAAATATCCAAAGTAGCCAACGCGTTTAGACCATCCGCATTTGTATGGCCACGCCGCCTGGCATATGTCGGGCTCTTAAGTGTTAGATCTATAACGCTACGCACGCCCCTCAAAGGACTGGGGCAACATCCGTGAAACAAAGGGAAATATATATATTTTTTTAATATATTTAAAATAAATCACATAATACGGTATTATCACGTATATTATACATACATTGTTTTTAACACCTAACGTTTCGAAAACTTTACAGTTTACATGGTCGCAGGTAGACTAACTTAACATTTGTCTTTTTTGTTAAAAGACCTATGCAAATCTACCGCCTACTATATTTATTGATAACGCTCCGGATATACGCAGTATTGGTTCACGGTGTCCGAAGGTCTTGCAGTCTTGTGATGAGCTTAAGATTTTATTAAATTTTATTAACCTGCTAACCATCCTCTCTATTGACATTAGGATGTTTTTTAATTTCAATAGCCTCACGAAGCATTCTTGGAATGTATCTGTTTTCTTTTGCAAGGACTTAAGGTTTAAAACGCATATATATAGTGGTTAGGTTTGTCCAGGGCATGATTACAGAATGCAGACTTGGTTCAACATCAGAAACAATTATAATAAAAATAATTGATTTATTTCAGAATGGATTGTTCCATTAAAAAAAAAAAAATATTATTTTAATGAGAACAGTGATGATGTGTGACATATAACTGTGACATGACTCTTAGAAGACCGTTGGACTATTGTGGCGGAGTTTGTATAATAGACGAACGGTCCTCTTTCTTCTTATTGCAGCAAAATCGTTGACGTGAGAATCCTCAAATATACCCGAGGTACTGCAGAACTGCGACAGCATAATAAGGGCATTATTATATTGGACGTGAAGAGCAACTATGAAACTAAGTACTAAGCGTTCTCTGTATACTGCTTGTCCAGAGATTATACATGTACATCCTTTAAAGATACGCCTAAAACAGGGTAATTTAACTTTGCTTGCTGCTTGTGCGTCTCTCCGGGCTGTGCACTCGGTATTGAATACGGTATTTAGTTGTGGTAGAGCCACGCTACCGGCAAAATTCATTTTTGGTCGTAGCATGAATGGGCCGGCTCGTCCAGGGAAGTACCACACTCTCACAGAAAATCGACGTTTAAGTAGAAGCGGTAAAGCTTCGAGTCTTCGGTGAGTGAGAGAGCCGGAGGCGCATCTTTCCCCAATTTCCTCCCCCTATATCCTTTCCCCAACTCCTTGAAAGGCCGGCAACGCTCCTGTTACACCCTGGTGTTGCAGTTGTCCATGGGCAGCGGTGGTCGCTTACCATCAGGTGACTCGCTTGCTCGATTGCCGTCCTATATCATAAAAAAAAACCTTGGCAAATTATAAAATCCTAACTAATATTATAAATGCGAAAGTGAGTTTGTTTGTTTGTTACGCTTTCACGCCGTAACTACTGAACCGATCATCATGAAATTTTGTATACACGTTATCTGGGGTACGGAGAAGGACATAAGCTACCTTTTATCCCGGGAAAAAGTACTGTTCCCGAGGGATCGACATTGACGCGGGCGGAGCCGCGGGCGAAAGCTAGTAAATAATATATTATACGTTGCCAAAACGTTTCAAGTATTCTATTTATTGCCTAGGTATTTATTTTATACCGGGTTATACAGCTTGCCTGTAACATTTGCACCGAAAACACATTAAACCCTACGTAACAGATTATTGTCGTGTCCAAGCTATGATTAGCTGGTGCTATCATGTTCGTTTGTTTGTGCTCGCAGCCTGACCACACAGATAGCTATCATTGCTGCAGGATGTCCCTTACCATTGGTATTTCTACTCCTAATTAGTATTGTAGTAATCTTTAGGGCTCTGCATCACCAGAAGAAAACACTTGTAAAATATAACCAGTTACTTACGTATTAGTCAATTTGCAAATTCAGTGTAAAATGAGTTGAATCAAATACTTCATTTGTAATAGTGAGAAAGTTGTGTTAGGTGACGTTAGTAAGCCTGCGTATACAGGGAATTGGATATGGTGGAGATTGACGAGCAGGATTGAAACGCGGTAGCTCAATCGGCAGAGCGTTGGTCGTACTAAGAATTAAGGTCGCTGGGTCAAGCCCTGTCCGCAAGGATTTTTTTCACCATCCTAATCCTAACATTATTCATATTATAAAATGTGAAAGTGAGCTTGTTTGTTTGTTATGCTTTCACGTTGTAACTACTGAACCGATCATCATGAAATGCATACATATCTAGGGTACGGAAAAGGACACAGAATACATTTCATTCCGGTAAAAAGTACACGTGACACTTTAAAACGGCTTGGGCTTCGCCCTCCCCTTGGAGCTCGCCCTTCGCCCTCGACACCCCGGTCGGCTCGGGCTTCGCCCGCTTCCATGCTGGTCTGGAAGAAAAGAAAAAACGTAGAATGTGCCAGCTGCTTCTCTTGCCGCGCAGATTGTAAAAGCCGTTCAAGGGAAAGAATTATGACAATAGGCGATGCTGCTAGCAAACTATCACTATTATGTTACTGTTTCCACCTTTACGCCTACCAACACGCTAAAAGTGGCCTTCTGGTCTTGACCGTAGGCTCTATCTACCACGTAAGGGATAAAGACGTGATAATATGTATGTAGTTTTATTACCTCTGTGACTAAAATCTACCGTCTAAAGCTTCGCTGAAAGCTGCTGAATATCGCAGAGGCTCGGAGGGTAGCGGTAACTCAGTTACTGTGAATTTCCGGCATCACCGGTTCGAGTTACGACCTTCAGTATTGTATTACTTAGGACAGGACTAACAGAGTGACTTTCTAAGTATATCCAGTAGTTAACTATTGAAAAGTCAGGAATAACATTCTTTTTTAGATAGTAGGGTAATAATGGCAGCAAATTAGCGATTATATTCTACTAGCTTTCGCCCGCGGCTCCACCTGCGTCAATGTCGATCCCTCGGGAATAGTACTTTTTCCCGGGATAAAAGGTAGCCTATGTCCTTCTCCGCACTCCAGAGAACTTGTATGCAAAATTTCATGATGATCGGTTCAGTAGTTACGGCGCGAAAGCGTAACAAACATACAAACCAACATGCTAAACGTGGCCTTCAGTTCTATAGAATTAGGTTCTGTTTACCCCGTAAGGGAAAAAAATGTATAGTTATTAATATTATAAATACGAAAGTAACTCTGCCTGTCTGTTTCCGCTTCATGCTTAAACTGCTGAACAAATTGAATTTTTGGAATTGCAGATGAAATTTAGACGGGAGATAATTTGAGGATCGAGGTAGGACATTGCGATAGCTTTCATTATTATTATAACCGTAAGATGTCCACTGCTGGACAAAACCCTTTGTTGTGGTAGAGCCACGCTACCGGCAAAAATACTTTTTTGCTAGTAGCATGAATGGGCCGGCTCGTCCGGGGAAGTACCACACTCTCACAGAAAATCGACGTTTGAGTAGGAGCTTTACCGCTTCTATGCTTCGTTCGGTGAGTGAGAGAGCCGGAGGCCCATCCTTCCCCCATTTCCTCCCCCATATCCTTTCTCCAACTCCTCTCAAGGCAACGCTCCTGTTACACCCTGGTGATGCAGTTGTCCATGGGCAGCGGTGGTCGCTTACCATCAGGTGACTCGCTTTCTCGATTGCCGCCCTATAACATAAAAAAACCCTCTCCGAAGGATTCTTTGTTCCATTGGAGGATATTGCCATATTCACCGCGCTTGGCAAGCGGGTTGGCTAACGCAGTTTCTCTGGCTTCCTGCGCTTCCGATGCTGCTGCCCATCGGTAGCATTTTTAAGCATTTCACGTCTAGTTCAGACACCAGACTCTCACAAGGGAAAGTGTTTGCCGAACTCACACTTTTGAATGTCATTTACTTGTTTTGCCTTATGAAGAGAAAATAAATACATTTATTATTATGAGGATTATTATGATATGAGGATTATTTTTTCTCCCTTTTTAAAGAGGGGTATATCTAGACACACGGGCCATAGCCAAGCGTGAATAGAAGGAAATCAGGTAATAGTATTAAAAGCGGAAGATACAGATGAAGTTTATTATTATTAAGCTGGGGAAGGATAGGAATGTATTGGTTCTGCGAAGGACATATTCTATGTTTTTTCTTTTCTCCCAGACCTGTATAGAACAATTGTACACAACAATGGTACCGTCACTAATTGCTGTATACATTATTAATGCATGTAGCCGTGTGGTATCCGGCAGAGTAGAATAGGACCACTCCAAGTCTTCCCATGGATGTCGTAGAAGGCGACATAGGAAATACAAGCTAAACAAAGCTTATAAACATCTAAGAGACCTCTCCAACCCGTCTGGCCAGCGTGGAGAGTGTAGACCGAGTCCTCTGGCTGCTCTGGCCAAGTGTGGCCCTGGTAGTACGGAGAGGGTCGTGCTCCTGTAGTGGAGACTGAGGGGGACCTGATGATGCATGTAGTAATGCATCGTCACAGGTCGCGACGTGATTGCAGTCACACGCGCAGCTAATCGCGGAATTGGAGCTGATAGCTTGTGATAACATATTCAAGCTTCTCTCTGTGTGTTTAATCCATTGACTTATACATGGTGAAATTTTGATCGTTTTGGATTAAAGGGGTGACTCAGACCATCAATATGAACAACTTTTTCTATGGGACCAATGCAGGGATCTCAAAAAAAATTTCGTCATTTCCATACAAAAGAGTCCCGCCGTCCGGCCAGTTTGTAATTTATTTTGCGTTCCCAGCATTGTTCCCATAGGAAAAGTTGTTCATATTGATGGTCTGAGTGAAGTCACTCCTTGAAGGGTCCAAAACGATAAAAAATTCACCATGTATATTACTAGCGTATATATAGCTAGCGTGTATATTACTACTATTAAAAAGCGTGACAAAGCGTGGCGTTTACGATCGGCATCATTTCAAAAATAGCACTTCAGACCAACCGCACGATGAGTTGTCTCCAACGCGCTGGTGCGAAAAAGTCTGTTAAGCACCAACGCGACTCAGTCCTCTACGGTTTGCGGAACAGTACATCCGTTATTATTTGATTAAAACTTATTTATCTTATTGCCTTAACACTGTCTAGTTGTGTAATTAAAGGCTGCAAAAATTATGATAAGAAAGTTAAAAAGTACATGGGATATCATATCCTGTGGTAAGTAACATAATGCTGTTTGTTGTAATTAAAATACTTGAGAAATTTTAAAGTGATTCTACAACTAAAGTCTGCAATGGCGCCAGCGCAAGGTTGTACATGGTTACATCGTAGTCGTACGCTTGTACAACGCGGCACTTCGTAGTTCGATCGATTTAAAACAGATGGCGAGACATTTTCCTTGTATGTGTAGGGATCTTGGGGGTTCTATCCTCGTATTGTGTAGATTAATAATAACACAACACAAGATGACTGAATTTAAATATATTAAGACAAGAGCATTACGCTGTTGTTCTGAGCGCTGTTACACATTTAGCTGTCAATCGAGAAGAGAGTTAGTATTGCTAGGCAACAAGTACACAAAAAATGAATATTCTGTTGGTGTTGCCAACAGTCTGAGGGTTTATAAAATGGAATGGATGGCCGTGGGCGTATCCTTACTTTTGAAATCATTGGTTTAATCGTTAGTACTGTGGGCTGTTCTCCGAGGAATGTTTGACATGATGCCTAAGGCCTCTTTCTATCATCGCACCTCACGTTATCTGTCGATAGCGTGAGGATGAGGCGTGGATACGCAGCCTTACACATCGAATCCAAAATGGTCGCTTACGGTACGGAAAAGTTGTTCAAATCAGGTTGTATCGCCCCTTCAAGGATCGGATAGGGTTTTCTTAACATATTGTATACTAGCTGTTTTCCCGCGACTTCGTCCGCGTAAAATATAGCCTATGTTCAGCGCAGATAGTGTAGCTTCCCAACTGTGAAAGATTTTTTCAAATCCGTCTAGTAGTTTCGGAGCCTATTCGCGTCAAACAAACAAACAAATCTTTCCTCTTTATATTATTATTAGTATATTAGTATTAGTATAGAAGTATAGATTTATTTGTATAGGAAATTAATCAGTATTGAAATAAAGTTTGAACAAGTTTTTTTATACCACTTAGTAGGGAAACAGGCATTCGGCCCACCTGATGGAAAGCGATTACCGCAGCCTATGGACACATGCAACACCAGGGGTGTCCGACCCTGAAGAAATCTTTTCAAGAACCCCATGTTGTAGTCACTCGGGAAATCCATTTAATCTACTCGGCTCCATTCCCCATTTTAATCAGAGCATAGCCTCAGAAATTGCGAGTCTTTGGCTTAGCTATTACAAAAGAAACATTTTGGAGATTCAGCTTCACAAATGTGCAAAGCAATTCCGCAGTTCAGAACTGAGGATAAGTAATATCAGCAAAGACTGGATGTATTGTGTGACGGCACAATGGAGACTCGTTTTGGTACTTGTGGTACGCCCACGATAAAATTACGGGTAAGTACTAGTTTGCTTTATAATTGGACTTTTTAAGAAGATTTAATGAAATGAAATTACTTGAGTCGTTAAAAAAATACCATTTAAAATAATTATTCTGGCTTATAGATTATTGAAAGATATTAGATACGTATTTTTTCTTTTTTCTATCGAACAAAATATTGTAAAAATAAAGCGCATCAAATTTCAGGAGTGGGGGCCCATGACAAATAGTGGTTATAGAGCACAAAGGTCCCGTTTCGAACTTAGGCCCGACCTGTGCGGTTATAACCCAATCTGATTCAAGTACGGTCATTTTCATCGACCATCTTGCTTCTGGTGAAGGAAAACATCGAAAGGCAATCTGTAGACAAATGGATTGTTTCCTCGTTTGTGAGATGGCCGTGTTTTTCCGTGTGGCTTCCGGCAGAGTAGAATAGAAAGAACTACTTCAAGTCTTCCCATGGATGTCGTAACAAGCGACTTAGGAAATACAAGCTAAACAAAGCTCATAAACATCATTGATACCTCTTCAATCCATCTGGCAAGCGAGGTGAGTGTAGGTAAGGTGTAAACTCGACGGGACACAATCCGTTTGCCACACTCACCAGAAATGTGCCGTGACGCGACGCGTAGATTTTTCTGGTCCTTCTATTTTTAGGGTTCCTGGAGTTTCGAAAGAGTTATTTATATAAACGGGCTTTATATAATCCTCTGGCTGCTTTGGCCAAATATGGCTCCGGTAGTACAGAGAGAATCATGCTCCTGCAGAGGAGACTAAAAAGACCTGATGATGATGATGATTGTGACATGGCAATGGCAAACAGCGGTTTGCAATTGTCTACTCAAAATTACTAACATTAAAGAAGTGCCCTTACTCCTGCCAAAAAAGTATTTTGTGCATTGCTTTCCACACGATGACTTCGACAAAAGATTAGCCCTTAATAGTCGGACGAGTATAAATAGCTATATACGCGTATATATATAAATATACATATTTTTGTCATTCCTATGCATGTGGTGTTATGCTAATTTTAGTTTAGCTATTTCTATCCTTTCATTACTTTTCGACATTGTCTAAGGCCTGGTGCTAGAATCTGTCCTGATGCTGCCTTGTGTAGAAATGGAATGGAAATGAAATGTACAAACCCTCGTGTACAGGTCCAGCTCGCATTTGGATAGTACTTGGAGAATTGGAGAGTCATAATGTTTTTTATTCGTGTCTGTGAATCTAAAGATATAAAACTTTTGCAATTGACACAAACGAACAGATAGTCAGTGAAACATCTTTATATCAATCAAGGATAAGAAGTCTATGCGTAGTTACCGAACATAATATTGACATTTAATTAACATCCGACACTAATATTTCTTAAACAACCGTTAATTATAAGCAAATACAACCAATAGTTCAGTGACGCGGCCCATTTATCTTTATTAGTAGATTAAAAACACGTTTGTCAGTCTGACCTCTTCCCATCCGCGTCTAATCAGTCTCATTAATATCTTCGGAGAGAACAGACGCTGCTAAAATGTATCGGATATTATTTCTATTGAGTTTGATACATGTTGTGATACCACATCGGGACTGCATGAGACATTACTGCCATAGAAGCCATCACCATCAAGCCTATAGACTACGTCACCGAGACAGAACGTTCGAACACCTAGCCAAACAAGTGATCAACCTTGACAAGAAAATCAGAGAACTGTGCACCGATAATTCGAACAACAGAACCGTAGAAGACTACAGCGAAAATGAATATAAACTAACCGTAACGCTACCAGAATACAAAGAAGAAGAAATTACAGTTAAACTCAAACATCGTGCTTTGTATATCAATGCGGAAAAAGAAGTAGAATCAGAATTGAAGGTCTATTTCGAAGTAAGAGTGATTCCAGAAGTCGCTGATCTTAGGAATGCTTCGTGGGACTTTACTGATGGAAAATTAGAAATTTCTTTCCCGTATAAAGAAAAGGCAAAAGATGTGGTGACCTGTGATTTTGCTATTGAAGATGCCGTTAAAAGTATGTCGAAGTATTCTCCAGACCTCGATATAAGGATGCCAAAAGCGAGTAATGTAGCTCTTTCAGAAACTAAAGAGGATAGTAATGAAAACCAAGTGAAAAGTAATTAGATTATTATTTAGGAGAGGCTAGTGCGACCAAGAAGGGAAATACCCAATGTATATTTCGGCAGTGAAAGAGATAACGTGATATTCAAAATTGTGTTTGTATAGATACTCATCGTATATTTACCCATGTAACATGAAACCAATAAAAAATAATTTACTACTTTTATTTACTGTTTCATTTTACCACAAGCTATGCTAATACAATTAATGTATTTTTAGTTTAGTTACTTATTCATCCTTTATATGACACAACGTTGAATTAGGATTTTAAAGCGCAAATTTTGTATTTGAGACTTCAGAGAGTTACTGTGGAGATAGTGGTTAAGTCAAGGGTGAGTTACCCTCAACTGCCTGTCCGGCGGTCGCAGGTATGGCATCGGGTACGCACTTCCGGCCTCTCGAGCTACATTTTCATTTCCACTCCATCTAGTAGCATCAAAAATCTCCTATCCCTTGCTTAACAAACGATTTCGATGTACGATAACGACGGACGGAACCGATATAAGACAAACAAACTGCGCTCACCAACTTGTCTACCAAGCGTGGTTAGTATGGCAAAACCCCTTCATGATGGAAATCTTTGGGGTAGGGATCCAACATATATGTATAGCCGTGTGGTATCCGGCAGAGTAGAATAGGACCACTCCAAGTCTTCCTGTGGATGTCGTAGAAGGCGACTTAGGAAATACAAGCTAAACAAGGCTTATAAACATCTGTGAGACCTCTCCAACCCGTCTGGCCAGCATGGAGAGTGTAGGCCAAGTCCTCTGACTGCTCTGGCCAAATATGGCTCTAGTAGTACAGAGAGGGTCGTGCTCCTGTAGTGGAGACCGGAAAGACCTGATGATGATGATGATGATGATATATGTATACCCATGCCTGACAAAATAAATGAATTATGAATTACTAGAGACCCGCCCCGGCTTTGCACAGGTTCAATGTAGATACTAATATAGGGCAGTCAATTATACTTATAAACCTTCCCCTTGAATCACTCTTTAACAACCTCCGTGGTCCAGTGGTTAAGGCGTTTGCTTGTTGACTTGGGGGTCGTGGGTTCGATTCCCACCGGAAGCATACTTTGTTTAGTTGTTTCCACTTTGGTTAGGACATTGCAGGCTTGAATCACCTGATTGTCTGATAATAAAGATGATTCCGTGCTTCGGAAGGCACGTTAAGCCGGTGGTCCCGGCTGCCATCTGGTAGTCGTTAATGGAACCACGTTAGAGGCCGAAGGGCGGTTCCGTAGAACTCTGACACCAGGGTGTGCATGATACCTACTGACCGTGACACCTACTCGAAATGATGATGATGACTTTTTAATTCCTTCCTCTTCAATCATCAATTACTGAAAACTGTATTTAAATCGGTTGAGTAGCACGTTTAGACGGCTCCGTTCAAACGCTTGAATCTTGAAAACCGCCTAAAACTTTATTTCTTTACTAGCTTTCGCCCGCGGCTCCGCCCGCGTTAATGTCGATCCCTCGGGAATAGTACTTTTTCCCGGGATAAAAGGTAGCCTACGTCCTTCTCCGTACTCCAGAGAACTTGTATACAAAATTTCATGATGATCGGTTTAGTAGTTACCGCGTGAAAGCGTAACAAACAAACAAACAAACTTACTTTCGCATTTATAATATTAGTAAGGATATTCGCACAGCCGCCCAATCGGCGGCTGCCCCGGCCGCGCGAAACGTCCTAGCTAAATGTGTAGATGCGAAAGTGCTGACGCAAGTCGCATCCCACACCAAACAGCGACCATTCTACCAAGGAATAAGAGTGAGACCGTCCGGCCTCTTGCCATCCGTAGGGCTCAAACCCGATGGCTCGAGGTACACGGCACCTCCACAGACACCAAGGCCCGCCGAATCACCTCATTCAGCATAAAATGCCGGGGAAAACGCCCAACCGATTTACTGCAGCTCAAGCCATGGTTATCCCTGGAGTCCACCTGCGCTTCACATATACAAGTATGGGGCTCGCACATGACTCAGCCCAGATCCATCATCGAGTGCGAATATGTAAGCAAATACCATTTTTATGAAGTAAAATATATTTTATAAACTATAGTATAACATATTTTTCGTAGAAAAGAAATATGTGTATAAATATAACAAATATAGCACATGTTTTTTGTTATTTCAAGCAAATAATATAATAAGCATACAGGTGAAGTTAATAAAAAGTGTGGAAAAAAGGAAAAACCGGCCAAGCGCGAGTCGGACTCGCGCATGAAGGGTTCCGTACCATATATCTAATGAATTTGAAATTATTAAAAATATTTTTATTATATGATGTAACTCAAAAGTGACCTTCGTAATTTTTCCTTTATCTGTGCTTTAAGACGTTACTTCGTACCAACTTTTAAGATTGTGAATTCACGGGAAGTACCCTGTAGGTTTTGATTCAATTGAGAGTGTCGAAAAATTATTTTTTACTTTTAGGCAATATACTTTGCGTGCTTCCGCCACCAGTTAGTTCATGCAAACTATTGCTGGCCAGCGCCCACCCACTACTGTTAGTCCCTTCATGTCCGCCACCAATAGTTGATGCATGCAACCCTGGTCAATACTGCTGCATCTGTTGAGGCTGCAGCAATGTCGGCCGTCGTGCTCGCGGGCGGCAATACGGCGTAATCTTTGTCATTCATTGCTTGTCAATCGAACGATCAACATCTAGGTTTCACTGCCTTAAGATGCCTCGTGTAGAGGCGAAACACGTATTCAAATAAACAAGAAGAGGATACACTGTGGACTTTATACGGTATATACGAACGTAAATATATGGCAACACCACCACCACCTTTTCCAGTGAGATAGAGAGTAAGAAGTGGAAGGGAGACTTGAGCCAAGACTCGGAAACAAGAATCGCGTGAATATTTTTGATATCAAACATCGCTAGCATATGAGCAAAGTGAGCAGGAATACTTTGTGCATTGATGTGCACCACATTGAAGTTTTCGGGGAAATTTTCAAACTCAGTTTTGAGAATATCATCAAGTGGAGTTGGCAAACTATGAAAGCTATCATCCATAGAAGAAGATGAAGACATAGAGTGATATAAATCACCAAGATCTTTCATTGTGCTGTGCATGTAAGTTATCTGTATATAATTATATATACATTTCAATTGACTATAAAAAAATATATTAAGTAAACAAAAATCTAAATAAAGTTAAAAATAAAATGATGTATACTTTCTAAATTTCTACACGTCAGTAGAAAACATAATTTACGTTTGAGTGAGATGAGACTGATAGAGAAAAAAAATCAGTGACTAAAATATTACTACATAGGTACACTTCGGCAGAATATTATGTATTGTGGTAACACACAGAAAAGTTCGTTACAAAAGATCTTGGCGGGAATTTCGGCGGGCTGCACGGTTTTCGATTGTATTGCTGTAATTTGGTGGTATAAATAGTGGTATAAATACCCATGTTTATGAACAATGTGTACGATGAACTGTCATGGTTCGGCTGCAGTGAGATATACTTAGTCTGCTGGTAGTTACCCGCCTTGTTGTGTCGTCTACGATCAAACCAGTGGATTCGTGGAAATTGTCGCTAGTCTCCGTCAAATCAAAAAAAGTATTTGTACAGAGGTAAAATAAGCTTCTGAATGAAGTTTGATGGCCAAATAGAAGAAGAAAGAAAAATGGATGTTACAAATATCAAATCATTTCTCTCATCATTTTTAGTTGTGAATCTGTGATAAGATACTTTTGAAATGCTATATTTAACTGGTAGCCGTAAAATATTTGCTTTACTCACATAAAATTTTAGAAAAGATGTCCACTGACAAATATTTTCTTCTTATTCTGTTATAATTATTTAAAATGCACGCGATTGTTGAGTTTTGTGCATTATTTATTGCAGTGACTGACTATTATTACCAGTTATTACTAGACTATTATTACCTATTATTACAGACCTTGTATAATTCTCTTATATATCTGGATGCGATTGTAAAAGACGAAACTATATTTTTTAAAGTCATGATTCTGTTTAATTATAGCCTCTATTATTAAAGTAACTTCAATTGAACAAACTTGGCGAAGAACTCCTTCTAGTTTTGACTTCTGCTAAGGGAAGACGTCAAACGGCCCCCCCGACCTTAAATCTCCCGATCGAGACAACCCCTCGGAGACTTCCGACGGAGCCAATGTTAAATCATTCAGCGGAAACAGTGTTGGATAAACCGACCGAGGAACTGGTAAATCTTCTGAGGAAGACAAAGTTGAATCACTCGGCTGAGATACTGACGACGGTAAATCTTCTGTGCGAGGCAATGTTACATCTTCCAAATCAGGCAATGTTTGAGCATCTCTCGACCATGTACCTGCAGGTGAATATTTTGGCCACCGAGACTGCGTCACTTCTACCTCCTCCACCTCTTCTAAGTTCTCCCCGCATTTAACATTCACCACCCTCTTGGATCTGTAGTAAGGAACATATACCTCCAACTCATTTGTAGTTTCCTTCCTCTCGTAGTATGCAAATTGAACGTGAGCCAATGGAGGCAGTAGTCTCACAACGTTCAGCCCTGAGTCAGTATTGACGCTGAGGACTAAACCTTTGATTTTGACGCTAACCAATTGCTTTGCCACGTTTGGGACGACTAGTTTGTAGTCATAAAGACCAAATTCTTCTCTAGCGACGTTCTCTTCTCCTTCGTAACACTCGTTGAGCAATCTATTCAATTTTCTTACTTGTTTGACAACTCGATCCCGTCTATCCTTGCCGTGGCAGTGACAAGAATTCGCTGCGATGAGTAGAAATATTAAAAGTAGTTTATGGACCATGATTGAGCTTAAAGACGCAACACCAGAATAACTTTCTAGTTATACGTTTTACCACATATGTGTGACTGTTGATACCAGTAAATCCTTTTATATAAATTGGTCAGCATCAATCGATTTGATTTGCCATTTTTATTGCCTTATGAATTTTCAATGGCACGTTAAATCTTAATTGACAATAATGAAACGGTCCGTTTGTGATATAATTAAACCATACACATTTGTCATGCAAATTGTACTAAATAAAACTACCAAGTACCTCGTTAAATAAAGAATGGAATTCAAAACGTATTTCAAATGCGTGAAATAAGTTTAAATTCAAAATAATTTATTTGCACAAAACAGGGTATATGAGATGTTCTTTACAAAAGGAAGAAGAGAACAGCCTATTTTGCTATCTTGTACATACATAGAAATACATAGTTTAAGTACATTAGCCGTGTGGTATCCGGCAGAGTAGAATAGGACCACTCCAAGTCTTCCCGTGGATGTTTTAGAAGGCGACTTAGGAAATACAAACTAAACAAAGCTTATAAACATCTAAGACACCTCTCTAACCCGTCTGGCCAGCGTGGAGAGTGTAGGCCAAGTCCTCTGGCTGCTCTAGCCAAGTATGGCCCTAGTAGTACAGAGAGGGTCGTGCTCCTGTAGTGGAGACTAAAAAGGACCTGATGATGATGATGATGATGAAATACATAGTCAAAATAGTTAATTAAATTAAAATTGTCAAATTAGAATTGTTAACTCAATTAAATTTACAATTATTTGTTCCAATGTCATATTATTAGTAATTGTCTGTCATTTTAAAAATTCTTTTATTGAGTAAAAACATTTGTCCAGGAGCCATTTATTTAATTGTCTTTTAAAATTGTTATATGTCAGTTCACGAATGGATTTTGGTATTTTATTAAATAATTTAACTACCAAAACATAACAATTTTTTTGACATAAAATGACTAAGTTGCCAGTTTAAAATTAATTTATGAGAAAATACTTGTAATGGGTTGTTCGTTCCTTAATAGAATTTAGAAGAACACTGACACCAGGGTGTGCATGGTCGATTGACCGTGACACCTACTCGAAATGATGATGATGAATAGAATTTCTTTTGTAGTTTTTTTTTCTCATTACTACTATATCATTTTTATAACAGATATAAAATTTATAAAACATAATGTATCTTCTTCTTTTCGAGTAAAAATTGATGATTTATGCTTTTTTTAATACAGTTTTTGACCAGCAGGCGGCCACAGCGACTCCACAGCGATTAATAATAAAAAAGAATAAAATTTAAAACTATTTTGTTGATATTTCTTGATTTTGTAATTTTTTTTATTTTAAAACTAACGTGATATATAGACATTATTAAAATATGTCCCTAACAACGGGTTACTCACGTACGAAGTCAGCTACTGGCCGACATGTTTCGACCTCATCCGGAGGTCTTTCTCAGGGTGAATGCGGATCGAGACGTGCGGCCGATGTCAAAATTTTTGTCAAAGTTGCTTTTCATTTATTACACAGATAATTAAGAAAAATGGTGTCCATACAAGAAAGAGTTTGGTTTATCTCACACGAGACTTCTCACAGGTTCTTATTCCCATTTCATGCGTCCTTCCCCTAAACTAACGTTTAAGCTAGGACGCATGAAATGGAAATAAGAAATACAATGGGAATACAAACACCAGTTTTTTTGTATGTGGACTCATCAGAGTCCAAAGCAAAAAGCTGGTATTTGACGTTAAATATTGTAAATGTGCGACTCACACTTGGCTGGTTTTATTAGAATAGACTAGAGGTTCCCAAACATTTTTTCTCATAGACCACTTCCAATTCGAAATTAGTTGGTATATTTCTACCTTTCTTCTGTAAAGTTTAGATGTAACAATGGAAATTTGCGTCTTGCGAGGGCGCCTTCCAACCCTCTTCAGACTGGTAAACGTAGAAATATGTATATATTCTTGTGTTCTATTTATTAAAATAATATGATAACACCTGGAACACTTTGAGAATCACTGTAATAGACGATTGGTTCTTTAGAATTTCGCTCCAGCGGTGCGAGATCGAATTCCCTGTATGGCGCGTTTTAAATGTTTCGTTTTCCCAAAACATGTCTGTTCGATCACGCTGATAAGCAGTTTGATTTACATCGACTGCTCGGATTATTGAGACGGCACTCGATACGATCACCGTGACGAAATCAGTGAGGAGTGAAAAGTATATTCGTGTTGCAACCGAGGGTTTCGACCTCACACTCACTTTAGAGGAATAAATAAATATAAAATAAATATATACAGACAAATCACACAGATTGAGCTAGCCCCATGGTAAGTTCGAGACTTGTGTTATGGGATATTAACTCAACGATACTATATTTTATAATAAATACATATATAGATAAACATCCAAGACCCAGGCCAATCCGAAAAAGACGATTTTCTATCTTGATCGAACCCGGGCACTCCGCGTCGCAGGCTGGCGTGATAACCACTGCGCCACGGAGCTGTCAATGGTGGAAGAAATCTATTTGCTTCCTAATTTGTTATTTTTTAGTTAATTTGGACTTTTCTATAGTAAGAGGCATCTTGGATATGGACCTTAGACGTGAGAGGAATCGCTTGATGAAGTCTATGCTCCGAACTTCTCCAGCACATATCCAAAATATCGAAAGTTTCCAACTGGAACTCTCGAATCGCTTTGATTGCTTGAAGGATTGTGTATCTGTGGACGAGTTAAGTGATGGGTGCGAGATCAAATTCCCTGTATGGCGCGTTTTTAATGTTTCGATTACCCAAAACATGTCAGTTCGAGCTAACCAAGAGTAACGTGGTCCCTTACTATGGGTCTCATTAGAAAGCTCAAGGTCGCTCAAAAAGCTATGGAAAGGGCTATGCTCGGTGTTTCTCTGCGAGATCGAATCAGAAACGAGGAGATTCGTAGAAAAACAAAGGTCACCGACATAGCTCAGCGGATTAACTCTATGAAGTGGCAGTGGGCGGGGTACATAGCGCGTAGAACCGATGGCCGATGGGGAAAAAAGGCTGTAGAAAGCGCAGCGTCGGGCAACCAGCGACCAGGTGGTCGGATGAGCTGACTAAGGTCGCAGAAAGTCGTTGGATGCAGACCGCTTCCAACCGGTTGTATTGGAAATTCTTGGGGAGGCCTATGTCCAGCAGTGGACTTCTTGCGGCTGATATGATGATGATGATGATGAAGAGTAACCTCCACAAAAATTGTTTTCATCTCAGCACCATTGAAGCCCTACGGTTCCCCAGGTCAAAGAAAATATAAGTACACTACCGGGATGATCATCTCATTGTGTCGAGCAAACCATCTCGCTCTCGCTACAACTGTTCTGACAGGCTGGGTTTTAGTAGAAGACCAAGGTGGAACAAACCGCGCTGATCGCGGCATTCCTGTCACGCGTCGGATTCATAGAGATTGTCGCGAGCAAATCATTCGATATACATACGAATACATAATGTATTGGATCTAGGATGACAAGCTTTCGACAAGGCTGTACAGCCTTAATAAATATTCGCGAGAAAACACGCGGGCTCCCCGTTTTTTTTGGGACTGTGGGATCGGGAGTGCGATTTCTGAAACGATAGAATGATATTAGAAGACGTCAACACTCGTTTCAAAGTTTGTTTGTTTGTAATATCTTTATTGTACGAGAAAAACACAGAACATAAAACATAGTATAAACGAAAAGTAAACATACAATGGCGGACTTATCCCATAAAGGGATCTCTACCAGTCAACCAGCCAAATTATTGAGAGGATGTTTACTAATTGGGCAGAAGAACGTACAAAACAATAAAAAGAAGAAAATATATACTTAAATAAATAAATATTTTGCAAACATAAAATACGTATAAATTATAAGTTATTGTTTAATGTTTATTTTGTGACTGTGTAAGTGGCCAACACTCGAGCTGCCTAAAGAAATCTAGCACAGCTTAACAACTGTTATCAAGAACGGAATAACGAGCACAGAGAAACTTATTTTTATGCCAATATTAATGGCGGAACGACCTATCAGCTGTAAGAAGTCTACTGCTGGAAGCTTTGGCTTCTTGTACTTTCCATCCAGCCCATCGGAAGCATTTTAATCTGGGTGAAGAATGAAAGGTATGGAGATATTACTTACTCGGATGAATGGGGGAAAAGCAAGTAGCAGCTCGAGTGGACAAGCAGTTGAGCATGGCACTCCTGGGGGGCGATTCTCGCACACTCGACATGAAGTCGAATTCGATATATATCGAAAAAACATGGCGGATATCGACTTGTGCTATTCTCACTTTATCACATTCGATAAATGTCTACTGCTAGCGTTCGACATACATCGAATGGTCGGTAGCACTCGAGATGAATGTCTAATGCAATAACTTAGAAATTTTCATGATGTTTATGTTAGGTTACGAAGTAATATGGGGTTGTTTTTAAATAAAATATCTCTTATATAGGTATTTAAACATTAATTTTTAATCCACACTTCACTACGTCAGTTATTGCTGATTTCTTGTTGTTCCAAATTGTTTTGTCTTATTTTCAAGTCGTCTTTTGCCTGCGGTTTTTGGGTTGAAACTTCGCCGTTAGAATCTGAAAATAAAAGGATAATGGTTGATAATAATACCAATCAAATGTTAATAAATAAATAAAGGCTAATTACTGTGTCCCAAAATACAGCTTTTTTATATAGTAATGTAATACCATTGTTCATATTAACAATGAGACCAAACATAGGAAAAATACGAGTAGGACCTTGAAATAATATGGTCTAATTGATTAAATCTTTAATCAAATACATATGCCGATGTGAGTTTGTAATTTTTAATCATCAAATCCGATATCACTGGGTGCTCGAAGCAATGAGATTAGGTAAATTAAAAACACTTATTTGGGAGGGAGTTTTAAACAGAAATAGATACCTATTAGGATAAATATGCTTACCTTTGGTTACGAAATCCATCATTTCAAAGTTCTTTTTATCAAATTAACCGCCAAAGACTGCTATTTTCTTCATGAAAGAAGAAGGTGTAGATGGGGACTCGTCCCACTTGCACGTTTTTGTACGCTCCATATTTATAAGTTCATAACAAGAAAAACACATTCACACACACTTTTAAGTCAAAAATTAAAATAATTGTTTATTTTGAAGAAAGATTTTACAAATAATTCAATTTTCTAGATATTTTGACAAAAACACAAAACGCGCGCTTCAATGACCGCGCGTTGATACGTTTCATTTCAAGCAAACACCCCATCAAAAATAACAAAACGACCTATTTATTAATATGGAAAATAAAATACAATACATTAAAAATATTAATATTTAACGTAACCTAATGCTATAAGTAAAGATATTTTATCTATTATTACGATATAGCACAGAATAATTTTACTTTAAAGTTATTTAATATTTTCTCGATTATGATTGGTTACAATCGAGCAAAACGGAACGTTTTGCAGTAGAGATGTAAAATGTCATGTCTATTATGCCCCAGAATAGCATTAGTGATATTTTAGTGATATTTGCATGCGACATTGTGCCTTCGACATTTTTATCGAATTCGATAAATCTCTATAGAAACGAGAATTAGGCCCCTGATCTTTCAAGTATGTGTTGACCATATATTTACATAACGTTCACTTCGTTATGTAAATATACATGGTGTAATAACAGCCTCCGTGGTCCAGTGGTTAAGGCGTTTGCCTGTTGACCCGGGGGTCGTGGGTTCGATTCCCACCGGAAGCATACTTTGTTTAGTTGTTTCCAGTAGGACATTGCAGGCTTGAATCACCTGATTGTCTGATAATACAGATGATTCCGTGCTTCGGAAGGCACGTTAAGCCGGTGGTCCCGGCTGCCATCTGGTAGTCGTTAAAGGAACCACGTCAGAGGCCGAGAGACGGTTCCGAAGAACTCTGACACCAGGGTGTGCATGGTCGATTGACCGTGACACCTACTCGTAATGATGATGATGATGACACGGTGAAATATTGATCGTTTTGGACCCTTAAAGGGGTGACTCAGACAATCAATATGAACAACTTTTTCTACGGGACCAATGATGGGAACTCAAAAAAAAGTTCATCATTTCCATACAAAAAAGTCCCGCCGCCCGGCCAGTTTGTATGGGAACGTCGAATTTTTTTTCGAGTTCCAAGCATTGCACCCATAGGAAAAGTTGTTCATTTTGATGGTCTGAGTCACCCCTTTAAGGGTATAAACGATCAAAATTTCACCGTGTATTATAACCGACTTCAAAAGAGAAGAAGGTCCAAAATTTTTCGTGATCTTTTATTTTTTATGTATGTTAAGAACCTTATAATAACGTTATTTATGAACCAATTTGATTTTTTTAAATATTTGGAATTGTTTCATTCTAATTGGTCCCTTTAATTTCATCAAAATCGTTTGATTAGTTTGGTTTAACTCGGTTTGTTAATCTGAAAGATTATCAATGACTTTACCAAAAACATATAGGTTTATAAATAACATCCAAATATTGGAATTGTGGATATATGGAGTTGCAATCAAACGGAAAGCTCGCATAAAAGACTATGTAAATATTTCGATTGGTTTCGGAAGCTTTGCAAGCTCTGGAACGGTCCTAAATTAAAAAGAGTATAGAATTGAAACTTCGATCGACGCCAATATATCTGTGTAATGAGTCTGAAGTAAAAAATTCTTCACATATCAGCTGTCCAACTAACTATGAAGCCCCAGTGCAAGGGCTTTCCTGTAACAGATAACTCCACGCCTGATCACCGCCGCTGGCGACAAGAGGGCTGGCTACTTCTTTTCTCAACGAATTAGCATAGCTATTCAGAGAGGAAATGCAGCAAGCGTTCTTGGCTCCATGCCGCAAGGTCATTATCTTTTAGATTAGGTTTTTATTTTTAGGTTTAGTTTGTAATCGTAATTGTATTTATTTCTTCTAAAACTATGGAGTACCGCGATATATTATACCAAGTGAAGTGTCATTTGACGATGACTTCATGTTTAGGCGATGGAATTCATGCGATAAGACATCTCTAATATACGGATTATGTTTTATTATCTGCGTTATATGAGTTTTCTGTGGCACGCTAGATTCCCCCTTAATCATTTTTACGTCAATAGCTTTGTCTATTGATCCTTGCAAGATTAATAAATATCTTGCAAGGATCAGTAGACATATTTTCAACAGAAATAAAAAAGGACGTCCTCAATTCGACTGTATGGCTTTTTTTTGTATATTTGTTACGCCATAACTCCGTAATTTATGAAACGAATTGAAAAAAAAATATGTATACAATTTTTTTCTAATTTTTTTAGAGGAAATCATTTATTCACATTTTTTTAATACATACGTGTCATAACTTGATACTATAACATTATACATTCAAAACCCGCCCTGTAACGTGTCAGGCTGGCGGGATTTTTTTATTTAGAAGAGTATATTTCCAAATTGGTCCCTTAAAATGTAATCTAAATTGTTTCAGAAATTTGGTCAAAGTCGCTTTTTTGTATGAAAGATTATCAGTAATAAATGTAACTAAACGCCAAACTGTCAAAAAGAAAAAATAACTCGTGAGACTTTAATTTGGGTATTGAGTAGGTATAGATTGGATAGGAGAGTAATCCTAAGTTGTTAACTTAGGATTACTCTCCTATCGTCTTATATAGTCGTGCAATTATTATTTTTTTTGTTTTTTTTTAGTAAAACTAACGCGAGATAACATTATTTATATGTGAATTTACGGGTTACTCACGTATGAAGTCAGCTACAGGCCGACATGTTTCAACCTCTTCCTCAGGGCGAATGTGAACCGAGACGCGTGCACGGGACGACTCCGTGCGCTCGTCTCGTACGTGAGTAACCCGTAATTCACATATAAATAATTCTTCTGTATTGTTTTTATTTTCCTTTACGGTCATGGAGGGACGATATTTTCTGATCCGCTGAGCTTCTATGCGGCCATTTGTTGCTGTCGGCATTCAAACTGTCCAATATGTGTGAACAGCTCATCTGTTACTTTTAGTTTTATCACCTAACATATATTTTTGATGTTTTTTAGCGTAGACAGTTGAAATTTTCACTGATGATATATTTGTGGTATTTCTGTTGTCGTAATAACAACAAGTTTTAAAAACAAAAATATTGAAGGGTATATAGGAAACATTTCAAATAGTTTTTGAAATATTTCCCCATAATTGTTTATAAATTTGGCAATTTTTGTAAGCGGCCCTTAAATTTTCTCAAAAAAATATACAACGTGATTTTGAATCTCCTAGCTTTATTGAATCACAGAATCAGAATCCCTAATGAAATATAGAACTGCAAGAAAAAAAGCTGAAAATCGAAAAAAAAATTAGGGTTTTCCATACAAAGTCGCCGATCACCTGGACAAATTTCAATGGAAAGTAAAATTTTTTTTTTCGGTTTTTACCTTTTTTTCTTGCAGTTCTGTATTCCATTAGGGATTCTGATTCCCAGATTTCAATATAAATCGAATTTCGGAGAATACGAAAAAGTAGCACTTGTTGACTAGACTATACCGCGTGATTTTGAACCCCTGACTATATTGAAATCCTGGAATCAGAATCCCTAATAAAATAAAATGCAAGAAAAAAAGCTGAAAATAGAAAAAAAAATTAGCCTTCCCATCCAAATTTTGACTTAGCAACTCGCCGATGGATTAATTTCTATGGAAGGTAAATTTTATTTTCCTTTTTTAACTTTTTTTTCTGGCAATTCTGTATTCCATTAGGGATTCTGGTTCGAGGATTTCAATATAGTTTAGAGGTTCAAAATCACACTGTATAGATACGCACAAGTCTTGAAAAAAGGACTTCGTTATCTGTCGCTGTCAAAACAAGATACCTTTTCTCCGGAACGCCTGAAGGTTGAAATTAAAAACAAATATGCAAGTCTATCTAAGAAGTCTATAGACCTGTGAAAAAAAACTTCTAAATCATCGCAACCTAAAGATATACCTACCTTTGGTCTATATCAAAACGGGGTAAACTAATTTATGAGATTATCATAAAATACTCCTTGAAAACGTATAAATTATTAATTACAACGAAGTTTAATTACACGTTAAAAGTTTGTCCGTTACTTGTTGATCTTTGACTTTATTTTTCTTTTAGTGTTGCCAGATCATTTCGTACTTTTGTGTTGCGGTAGTAAAAAAAATGTTGCAATTTAAGACAAATAAAACATATTTATGACTTTGCGTGTGTAAATCAGCAAAAACAAGACGCCAATATTTTTTCGGTTTTGTTCTCAGTCACCCCGTGCGTTCGCGTCACCCCGTTTTACGGTAGCTGTTTGTACCATTCTTAGCATCGAGCTCAAAAGGAGCTGCATGGCATGTGAATAATGTAAAACACAAATACTTATATAGAAAAATATTTATATGTTATTTATTAAATCAAAAATCGTAGAACAAACGTTTTTGTTTGTGATGGTAGCTGTCTAGTCCTCCAAGATTGTTAGTGTTTTACAAGTCACCCTGTATATCAGACACATAAAGATTCAAAGATTCAAAGATTTAGATTCAAAGATTCAAAGATTTATTCAGAAAATAGGCCTTTTCAGGCACTTTTTCACGTCAATTCACCTTTAAAATTAAATAATACTTATTATATTATATTCAAATTATTAATTCTTGTTTAAAAGCTACAAACTACTAGCGTTTCGGAACCGACCACTGCAGAGAAGAAGACGCCGAAAGAAACTCTTCAACAGTATTGGTCGCCTACTTGCCTGAAGGGCTTTGTATGATATTTAATATTTTTCTTTTCTTTTTTTTTGATGTCATGTTATATACAATTTTAATTAACATATTTTTGTGGAACACGTTATGTTAGCGATCGAGCGTGCAACAACAACAGATATGATAAACAACAGATATGATAAAAGTGTCAAAGAGGCCGAGCAGACCTGTCCCCCCTGGCAGCACCCGTTCACGAGTTGACGCATGGATCAGCCATCGCTGAGCTCAACCATAGAGGGAACTCGACGACCCGACACACAACGCCGCCACCAGTTTGAACATTTTAGTGAGCATGACTTACTCGATCTCAAGCACAAAACTCGAAAACTAATTGTCGACACTCGTTGACCGCAAACATATACATGTTTTACAATTGAGAGTTTATTTTAGACAATTAAACAAAATAAAATAGCAGCAACAAAAAAAAGAAAACAATTATAAGTAAAATTAAAATAAAAGCGTTTAGAGAAGTCCTGCATATCACTCGAGGTCTCGACTCCAAGCATTCTTATCAACGAAATAATCATTAATGCCATAATAAGCTCTTTTCAATAATATATTTTTTGTAACGTCTTTAAACTTCGGAAATGGCAAAGCTGTAATATTGTCAGGAATTTTATTATACAAACGAATACTAAGCCCTAAGAATGTATTCATAGTTTTCTGTAGTCTAAAAGCTTCATTAACTAGTTTATTTTTGTTTCTAGTATTGTATGTATGAACATGACAATTCTTAACATATTTGTGAATATTTTGATGTACGTGCAGTATATTAGCAAGAATGTATTGTGACGCAACCGTTAAAATTCCAGTTTCCTTAAATAACTCTCGAAGAGAATCCCTAGCCCCTAGTTTATAAATTGATCGAATAGCACGCTTTTGCAGAACGAAAATGCTGTTGACGTTTGCACCATTTCCCCAAAGCAATATCCCGTAAGACATTATACTATGGAAATAGCTAAAGTAAACAAGACGTGCTGTTTCGACATCTGTCAGTTGTCTTATTCGCCAAACGGCGTATGCCGCGGAGCTTAGTCTACCAGCAAGAGCTGTAATATGTGGACCCCATTGTAACTTTGAGTCGAGAGTTATTCCTAGAAATTTTGTCGAGTCAACAAATTCTACCACTTCATCATTAACAACTATTTTTGTGGGCACATGCCTAACATTAGGGGTACAAAATTTGACACATTTAGTTTTTTTAGCATTTAGCAGGAGATTATTAGCTGTAAACCAATCTAATACCTGAGCGAGAGTGTCATTTACATCGTCAAAATTTGTCTTCTGTCTATCAACTTGAAAAACAAGTGATGTGTCATCAGCAAATAACACAGCTTTACAGGCACAGGCGTAGAATGGCAAATCATTAATATAAATGAGAAATAATAAGGGCCCCAAGATAGATCCCTGAGGAACTCCCATTTTGACAGACATCCCACTTGATTTAACTCCATTAAAACTAACTTTTTGTATTCTATTTACCAAGTATGATTTAATTAGCCTCAAAGATTCATTTTTCACCCCATAATAACTTAATTTATTTAATAGCGTTTCATGGTCTACACAGTCGAATGCTTTAGTAAGATCACAAAAAACTCCTATTGCATTTTGCGACTTTTCCCATGCCTCTAGGATATGCGTGAGCAAAGCAACTCCTGCATCTGTGGTGGAACGACCTTTAGTGAAACCATATTGTTCACTATGGAAAAGTTTATTTTTATTAAAGAAAGAAAGTAACTGTTTGAATATTAACTTTTCAAAAATTTTACTTAATACTGGTAGGATTGAAATTGGGCGATAATTATTAGGATCGTCTTTACTTCCCGCCTTATGCAGAGGTATAATCTTACTACATTTCATCAGATCGGGAAATGTTCCGGTATCTACACATTCATTAAATATTAACGCTAGATTTGGAGCTATATCGTCTATAATATTTTTTATTAAGGAAACAGAAATATCCCATAGATCCCCGGTTTTTTTAACGTTTAATTCATTAAAAGTGTCGATAATTGTTTGGGGAGTCACATTTTCAAAAATTAAAGTATTGTTACACTCTGGTACATGATCACGTAATATTTTTTCAGATCTTTGAGATGATGACTGAAGCGAGGCAGTTGTTTTAACAGGAATATCAGAAAAAAAATCTTCAAAACATTGAGCAACTTCAGTATTTGTCTCAAACTTCTGATTCTGTCTTCTGAAAGGCAGATGTGACTGGAACAGTTGGATAGGACTGTAACCTCAAAGTAGGTACATGCCGTGACCAGACTTTAGACTAGATTGAGCTAGCCCCAAAGTAAGTTCGAGACTTGTTTATGGGATACTAACTCAACAATACTATATAACAAATACATATTTAAATAAAAATCCAAGACTCAGGCCAATCTGAAAAAGAACATTTTCCATCTTGACCTGACCGGGGATCGAACCCAGGCACCCCGTGTCGCAGGTTGGCGTGTTAACCACTGCGCCACGGAGCTAGTCAAAATGAAAACCTTTAAGGGCCCGCCGTAGGCCAGGCAGCGTGGCGGTACAAAAGCGGATGGTCTAAACGCGTTGGCTACTTTGATATTTTCGTTTTTAAAGAATATTCAAGGGTTTTTCGTAAAAAATATGATGGCAGCCTTATCTGTAATGCAATTATAATCAAAAGTTTCAAGGTTAATTTTAATGTATTTGGTGAATACTGCTGTATACCGAGTAAATTAGACGTGATTTGGGGGCAACTTTGACGCAATCATGTTTTTGAGTCAGATAACCAGAGTTAGTCCTGAACTTTGCTGCATTTTTATTTCAACTTGAGTATTTCATTATTATTGATATTACAGACAATTACACAAAGCAGTGTGAGGTAGTACGGGCCCTTAAGGTACTCTCGCAGACTTTCTCCATTCCCTCTGGAATCATGATATTGCAGAGGTGGAGCAAGGTTTAATTGAAAAAACAAGGTTATCTATAAAGTCAGTTTACGGACGATAATTTTACTTAATAACGATGGAAGAGAGATAGATGCGTCACGAGCCGAATGCTTAGACCAGTCGTGCCTCTCTATCATTCCAATCTCAATCCAATCGCTAGCACACGGAATATGACACTTTATCGTGCGTGCAGCCGGCGTTTATCGATTTATAAGACGTTATCATGTCCAAAATAAAGGACCTTTGCCGACGTCACGTAGAAAGGTCAACGTAACATACGTGAAAAGACAAACATTTTCTGAGCAGCGGTCGGTCCGTTGTTCAAACACTCCGATTCAGTCGCCCTCGCTGAATTTGATTTTTACACTTTATGATTTTATATGTCATTGAACTGGCAATAGATTTTATCTTATCTCTATGGCTGTAATCGATATTGGTAGATATCTTTCTATATATTTTTCTAGATCGACAAAGATCTTTTTCTTCCAACTACACTGCAATTCTATCATAACTGCACTACATCTCCAGCATAAAGCGGAACTTTGCTGCTCTAGTGCAGAAAAAAATTATGGAAATCCTTTTTTTTTTTTTTTCATATTTGTTTTACGGCATTTGACTTTCTGTGCCTTTTAGCCCTTCATATTTTCTACGTGTTATCAACGAAATGGTGGTGTAATTCATTTCGGTGATTCAATGGAGCCCCTGGCGACAATTCCCACGAATCCACTGGTTTGATCATAGACGCAGTAGCAGTAAGGCGAGCGACCACCAGTCCGCTATGTAAATCTCACTACAGCCGCACCATGACACTTCATTTTAGTTATTCCACACATTGTTCATAAACATGGACATTTATAACACCAAGTTACACCGATTTCACATTATAAAGTCCACTAGAAGCAATTTGCAAAACAATCCAAAACAAAAACCGTGCAGTCCGTCGAAATTCCCACCAAGAACTCCATGGAAATCCTTTACTGCACTTATTAGTTTTTTTTTTAATCGCGTGACCCTAGTTGTCACATGTCAGAAAAAAGGTTGGCCAATCTGACGACCGTATAGAGTTATACAGTTAGCGTATGAAGTGACGTGTGTATAGGCCCAACAAAATACTGGCCATAAAGAAAAAAAAGGCGGGAATGTAAACAACAAATTTTTACTATAATTGTTATTTTTTTCAGTTTTATTTATCACATACTTTTCTTGTAGTAGTTGAAAGAAAAGCAGATTATGCACTTCGCATTAAGTAATTTATATTGCACTCGAGCTTTTTAGAGCCCTCGCTGCAATAATAAATTACTTTCTGCTTGGTGCAACAATCTACTATTAAACCTACC
The DNA here is from genome assembly GCA_947532085.1 of Elegia similella. NCBI lineage: Eukaryota > Metazoa > Arthropoda > Insecta > Lepidoptera > Pyralidae > Elegia > Elegia similella. The sequence continues at coordinate 3,686,833 of OX383926.1, read as the reverse complement.
GATGCAAATTGGGGTGTTATAAGTTTGGCCTGTCAGTTTATGTGTTTGTGTAAGCGTAGTTTAACGGCTGAAATGATTTTGATGCAGTTTTTAACAAAAATATATCACGTCTTTTTCTCTTACGGGGTAGACAGAGCCCCGATCTTTAAGCCCTCAAAGCCACGTTTAGCGTGTTGGTGGCAACTAGGTGGAAAATCTAAATAACTAATATAAATATGATGGCTAGCTAGCCACATTGCCTTTAACATGATTCGTCACATTTTCACCCATTCCTTCAATAGGCTTTTACGACCTGAGCGGGAAGAAAAGCAGCTGGTACATTGTACGTTTTTAGGGTTTCGTACCTCAAAAGGTAAAAAGGAACTCTTATAGGATCACTTGGTTATCCATCTGTCTGTCTGTCAAGACCCTTTTTCTCAGGAACGTTCCGTAACTCAAAAGGAAGAAACGGAACCCTTATAGGGTTACTTTGTTGTCCATCTGTCTGTCAAGACCCTTTTTCTCAGGACCGCGTAGAGGTATCAAGCTGAAATTCATATCAAATACTCAGTTCTACTGTCCCTTGGAGCTGTAAAAAAATCTGTATCAAATACTCAGGTATTTGATATGAATTTCAGCTTAATACCTCTACGCGGTCCTGAGAAAAAGGGTCTTGACAGACAGACGGACAACAAAGTAACCCTATAAGGGTTCCGTTTCTTCCTTTTGAGTTACGGAACCCTAAAAATGTATTTTGAAAAAGCTATCAAAATGTTGTACACTAAGATACAAATAGGCCGAGTGATCATGTATGAAAAGAGTGATGGATATGTCGCAGGCAAATTGTATGATTCCGCGTTTTACAAACGGCGTCGTCTGTTCACAAACGCTCGCTCTTTTGGAATATGCCGAAGGCAAATTGTGAATTGCCTTGTCAGTATATAACATGCCTTAATATTTGATAGACAATTCAATGCCCGTTTACAAAATGACGCGGCAAATTGAAGTATTTAGTTCTTTTTCTTACCTCGCGCGGCGCTGCTAATCAAAACAATCAAAATGGCGTCGATTTTGTGAAACAGAAAATTAATGTAAACAGTGCAAATCCTGCGTGTTCAAGCGACATTTTACAAAAAAAGGATTGTTTTTAGGAAATGTATCATAGTAAGGTAAGAAAATTTTAAGATTCTCAAGTAGGTGCAGAAAAAAGCCGTGTACACAGGTTTTGAGGTTATCCGGCACGTAGAAAACGCTAAGATGTCCATGGAATATGGTGTTCGGAGGATTCTTACGGAATATTATTAGCACAAAACCACCGTCAAATAGGTCTTGGAAGCGTGTATGGCCTTACTAATGTCCTCATACACCGGTTCCACGTCTTCATCTGAGTAGTCCCCGGTCGGTATGTGACCTTCAGCGAGTATCTTTTAGATACTCTGTGTATAAGGTATATCACCCTGCTGGAAATACTTTCGATGGTTACGACGTTATTTACGAGATAGCTGTGGACGAGAAACCCGACACCATGCTGTGACTTTTTATGTCACCTTCCCGGGGATGTGGTTACCAGACTTAAGGGTTGTCGTGCCCTCTCCCTCTCTTCGGACTTCAGACAACCTCACTATGTCCCATCGTAACATACTCATTTCCTCTTCCACTTCCTCGACTTTTTGTCAAGCCTCATCATGCGGATGTTGTGTGTTACCAGGGCCAGTCGTCATCGGGGGTGGTAGCCGGGCCGTATCCGGAGATTCTTAGCACCCCCTGCCCCGCCGTTACGGTGACCTCTACCGGAGGCAGGAATAGCGGGGCTGCCGTAGACTGGGGGCCTGGTCTTTTTGTTGTTTTCCATTGGAAGGTTTTGCCATACTCACCACGCTTGGGAGGCGGGTTGGCGAGCGCATTTACTTTGGCTTATTGTGATTCCGACGCTGCTGCCTACAGATGCATTTTGGATTAGGTATGGGAAGGACAGGAGTTTGGTGGATTTGGATACGGAATAGAGGTATTCTACTCACTCGAATGACTTGGGGATAAGTGAGCAACAGCTCGGGAAGCCGCGCGTATCTTTAGCCATATCTACAACCGCCGGACAGGCAATAAGGAATGACACCCCCTGGCCTAAGTTTTTGTTACTTAAATATATAAATTACTTGAGTGCCTAAACATGTATTTTAAGTTATTCCTACATGAATAGGTACGTGATTGCTGAAATAAAGTGATTTGTCCAATTTGTGTTTTATGATAGTCACCCTACTATAAACCTCAATGTTGAAATGTTTACAATTGAACGAGTTGTCAATTTGCCTTCGGCATATACCAAAAGAGCGAGCATTTGTAAAAAGACGACGCCGTTTGTAAAACGCGGAATCATACAATATGCCTGCGACAGATATATATGAAGCAAAATAGCTTTGTAAGGATCATAGTAAGTAGAGATCCATGGTCTCCGCCTACCCCCCATGGGAAACAGGCGTAGCTAGTTTAAACCCAGTAATTAAAATTCCCTCGTTTCACTTAAAAGTTTAAATCCTTGATATTACCTACGTTGATATTTTATATAATTGGCTGCAGCTCGAAACCACATTTTATCTCGAAATTTCTAGTAACAAACAGCATTTTATTTCAAAATATGTAGTAAAGAACAGCATTTTATCCCGAAATATGAAGCAAAAGATCTGGAATCTCAACAAAATTATCCAATTACTTACACAATGCAGATTTTCTCTTCGAAAAGTTTGAAATAGTTTCTGTGCTGCAATTTGAGATTTAAACAAAGGGTTCCGTGGTGTTTTATAGTTAAACTCAACTTTTTACTACTAGTGCTTCGTAGTTTCATTGAATAAATAATAAATAAATATATACGGACAAATCACGCAGATTGAGCTAGCCCCAAGGTAAGTTCGAAACTTGTGTTATGGGATACTAACTCAACGATACTATATTTTATAACAAATACATATATAGATAAACATCCAAGACCCAGGCCAATCTGAAATAGATCATTTTCCATCTTGACCTGGCCGGGGATCGAACCCTGGCACTCCATGTCGCAGGCTGGCGTGTTAACCACTGCGCCACGGAGCTGTCTATAGTTCGTATTGTTTGTGAGATGAAGTAACTAAGATCCGAGTATTAAGAGTTTGTATAATTTTGTTATTATTATTTTTAAAAGGTATAAAATGAAGTCACTTCCGCTGTCTGTTCGCTTAAATCTATTAAACTATCAACAGATTTTAATGCAGTTTTCAGCAAAATATTGAGTGATTCAAAAGGAAATGGGTCACTAGTTTGTAATCCTTACCCTTATTACTAATATTATAAATGCGAAAATGAGTTTGTTTGTTTATTTGTTACGCTTTCATGTCGTAGCTACTAAACCGATTGTCATGAAATTTTGCATACAAGTTCTCTGGAGTACGGAGAAGGACATAGGCTACCTTTTGCCCCGGGAAAAGTACTATTTCCGAGGGATCGTCATTGTCATAATGTTAGTGTAATATAATTGAAATTTTTGGACGTGGTAGAGCCACGCTACCGGCAAAATGTATTTTTGCTAGTAGCATGAATGGGCCGGCTCACCCAGGGAAGTACCACACTCTCACAGAAAAACAATGTTTGAGTAGAAGCTTTACCGCTTCTATGCTTCGTTTGGTGAATAGGAGAAAATTTTGACGAATGTGAGGCCAGTGAACTCATCTCCCTTAAATTGAACAGTATAAATCAGTCTAACGAACGACACCCGCGTCCCTCATTTCTTTTAACATTCCTATCACACACACATATATCATCAAGTGCGGGTCGGGACATGGGGCGCGAGTCTCGATTCACATTCGCCCTGAGAGGGTCCTCTAGATGAGGTCGAAACATGTCGGCCAGTATCTAACTTCATATGTGCGTAATATATATTTTTTAAATATATTCAATTCAAAAATAATTCCACTCCTCAAAAAACGTTTAGTTTTACAACTTTTTCTGTTTTTAGAATTCCAACACTTTCAAAAGCTTTGACGCTTATAATAACTTTGTACGAATCTTTTATTTAGTTATAATCTATCTATTAACTACCTTTTAAAAGTTCATGCTAAATCCCGTTTATATAAATAATTCTTTCGAAACTCCAGGAACCCTAAAAATAGGAGCAGAAAAATCTACGCGTCGCGTCACGGTACTTTTCTGGTGAGTGTGGCAAACGGATTGTGTCCCGTCGAGTTTAAATCAATGGGTAGTGAAATACTGACAAGCGGAAGCGATAAAGAGGTGTTTTTTTTTTTCAAAATTAAGATTGGCTATCTGTAAAGTCGTTTTCTAGATATGTGATAACTGTGGAAGAGAGATGCTTCACAATCATGACGCTTAGGCCGATCGTGCCTCTCTATCGCTTGTTCCGCGCTTGCATACGGAACGTGACATTTTTCGTGCCTGCAACCGATGTTCATCGATTTATAAGACTTTATTACGCCAAAAAACGTGACAAGTGAATAAATGCGAAAGTGAGTTTGTTTGTTTGTTACGCTTTCACGCCGTGACTACTGAATCGATCATCATGAAATTTTGCATACAAGTTCTCTGGAGTGCGGAGAAGGACATAGGCTACTTTTTATCCCGGGAAAAAGTACTGTTCCCGAGGGATCGACATTGACGCGGGCGGGGCCGCGGGTGAAAGCTACATTATATTACGATGTCACAGATACACACGTAAATAGACTACTAAATGAAACTTATAACAGCCCTCTTTGTGGTCGGGGGTTAACAATTGGTTGGCGTTACCGATTAAAATATAAAGTTAACTTTATAGTCGCTTCTCTCAACAAAGTGGCGCAGCCTCACCGGTGAGCAAAAAATTCATAACATTCGGATAATCTCACTTTTGTCTGCGAAACCCAGCTTTGTTCGTTAAAATTATTAAATGAGACAAAATGAAAAGCCTTTGTAAGTTGAAAATCTCTTGTGTGAAATTTGTGAAGACGCGGAAGTAGGTAATGATTTATTATTCTTTTAGTCTCACTTTGGCAAATAAAAAGTAAGATATATTTAGACTAATGTATGTAGACTATACAAAATATCTTTGTTTCCACGCGTAATAGTCAATAGCTAATATTTTGATCAATGTAGGATATTTTAATATCCAAGAAATTCATATCCTTCCTCAGGTTTAAAAATGCTTCCGATGTGCAGCAGCGTCGGAAGCAGAAGAAGTCAAAGAAACTGCGCTCGCCAAGCCGCCTGCCAAGCGTGGTGAGTATGGTAATATCCTCCCATGGAACGAAGAATCCTAGGGAAAGGCATTTGTCCAGCAGTGGACCCCTTACGGCTGAAATATATGGTGGATGATGAATCTGAACGCATACCTTAGAATTTTTCTAAGTCGCCTTCTACGACATCAACGGGAAGACTTGGTGTGGTCCTATTCTACTGTGCCGGATACCACACGGCTAAATTAATAATATACATATTACTAAATTAGATCCTTTACATGTGATTCGTAAAAAAGTGCCTGCAAAGGCCTATTTTCTAAATAAACGTTTTGATTTTGATTTGATTTTTGATTCAACGAAAATTATTTTTTCATTCTAGGAGCGTTTACACAGAAGTTATGATTTAGTTTTAGTCGCCGTCACGTCGCGTGCGTAACTTATATTCCAAGCACGCTGGGCAGGACGGTGGCGTGACGATGTAATGGCCGACTTGTTGCGTAAATGACAGCAAATATAATTTATGTTTACAAGCTTTGCTTGATGTGGGATAAGTGTTTTGCAGTTTGCTTAGCCGCGATTTTAGAGAAGGGTGTTTTTGTTCTAATTAACAAAGTGTCAGTGTCCTTTGTAGATCTAATTAGGGTTTCTAACGTTAACAAAAGTTCAGGATTTACATTATTAACATATTTTTAGCCGTGTGGTTTCCGGCAGAGAAGAATAGGACCAGTCTAAGTCTTTCCATGGATGTCGTAAGAGGCGACCTAGGAAATACAAGCTAAACAAATCTCATAAACATCAATGAGACCTCTCCAGTCTGGCCAGCGAGGAGAGGGTAGCCCAAATCCTCTGTCTGCTGTGTCCAAGTATGGCTCCGGTACAGAGAGGGTCATGCTCCTGCAGTGGAGATTAAAAAGACCTGATGATGATGATATTTTTAGCACTGGAACGCAGTTTTTGAAACCTTTGTACTCGTAAGATATATGTTACAAGAGTAACGTTTAGTGATGTCGACGAGCCCGATGATCCAGTGGTTGTGAGTATTATAAGAGCTTACATATGTCAAGCAACCCCGGGCGCATCCACTGGGATAGGTGACCGCAACATCCATAAATATATCTGGAGCGCCTCCGTGCTTCAAAAGGTACGTTAAGTCGTTGGTCCCGGCTAGCGTTAAGTTGTGTCAACTGCTTTAAGGCAGCTTGCAAGATCTGACACCAGTGCTTCTCACTTACATACACGAAAAACAAAAACCAATGTGTCAGTATTAAATTCGAATAATCCCTGATTTCTACCCAGTGTTGATATTTAAATGCATCGTTAATTTTCCTCAAACAGAATAGGCCTCCTCAGGCATAAAAGAAAAGCCATCATATCGCTTTCATAACGAATATTATTATGAAAGCTTTTGTGATTTTTTTCAAATAACCGCCATTTCTCCGCGGAGGAAGCGGACTAATAGGCGCAGCACACACCTGCCGCCAGATCGATGGGCTATAGCGAGCTGGAGGACGAAATATCGGTTTTAATCTTATAGGATTGTTTGTTTTGAAACGTTAACTGTGACATTATTTGAAGATTGTTACAACTTTTGTGAATAACAGTATCTTCAATGACTTTCCTGTCATCTGCAGGCCTACTCGGTAACAACGATTTGATTGACACTTCAAAATAACGCGAACATACCGTTTTTCTCCAGACATTGCGACCAGCCGGCCTATTTGCTAACTCAGTGACCAACGTTTTGATAGTCATTTCAAAATACATCGCGGGTTTCCTATGTTTGACTATTTCTATTAAAGATATATAAAACGTAATGTACTTTGAAATGACTAAGTATCAAAACGTTGTACACTGAGTTAACAAATAGGCCGGCAGGTTGCACCGGCCGTGGTCACTGGGTGACTGATGCAGCGGTGTCAATGCTGCGTCGGTGTTAATGCATTTAGTAAATATGCAGCGCGAGAGTTTAAAAGTATTTATACATTGCGGCTTTTATGATTGACAATTTTATTTAAGACTAGCTGTCGCACGCGGCTCCGCCCGAATCGATGTCGATCCCTCGGGAACAGCACTTTTTCCAGGGAAAAAAGGAACTATGTCCTTCTCCGTAACTCTGATAACGTGTTTGAAAAATTTCATGATGATCGGTTCAATAGTTACAACGTGAAAGCGTAACAAACAAACGAAAAGTTAGAGTGAATAGGCTTCTTCTGGGTGAGGTCGCTCGATCTTAGACCATATCTTTGCCTTTAGCCTAGATTATGGTCAAGAGTAAACCCATTTAGTATAAAAAATACAAACAAACAAACTCACTTTCACATTTATAATATTAGTTAGGATAGGGTTAGAATATATCACCCCCCCGATTGGTTCCCATCTTGTCGCGATGGGGGGGCTCAGTAGCCGCGGATTAGCCACCCGCGGTGAAGCCAAGAGGAACCGGGCGGAAGGCGCTCCAGGTGGGTTTTCGGAGGGCACCCACCTCGGAGTTGCCTTACAGAGAGGAGAACACCTCTTTAAAAAATCAGTAGAGCGGGCCTCGTGGAGAGAAGCACATTAAAAAACGGCTAGTTAGTGGGCGTCGAGGAGGACAACCTCGTTAAAAAACAGTGGATAGGGCCCCGAGGAGATGACCTCGTTAAAATAACAAACTAGGATGAGGCCTGGCTGTGGGTGAGGGGGGTGGAATCTCTCCGCACTCACAGTCGTGGTAGGGGTCGCGGGGGAAGAGGAGTGTCGGTGAATAGGTGCGCCGTTCTCCCTGTCCTCCGCGACCAAGCGCGGCTGTGGCGCTTGACATGGCATCGGTGGGGCCGCAGGGGAAGAGGAGTGTCGGTGATAAGGTGCGCCGCTCTCCCTGTCCTCTGCGGCCGACAATTGGTGGGCCTCTGTTACCTATGGTTAACAGAGGCCAAACTGAGGGCTGGTTGAGCGGCGGAAACGGGATTCCGTCTCGCTCGACAGACAGCCCTCCGAATTGAGACGTCGCTGGTGTCAAGACGTCTACCCTTTAGGGCCAGACTGGCTGGCTGAGGGCCGCTCCTATCCCTCTCATTGGAGAGGGTACCGGAGCTGGATGGGGCTGCAAATTAGCGGCCGCCGCGCCGGGGCTGTGGAGCATTAGGAAGCACACGGCCCCGGCATTATGCGGATTGGGTATGACACCGTGTGGTTTTAGTGGGTTCGAGTCCCACATACCTGTCCGGCTTCCCGTGGCCGGATGGACGAGACATGAGTCTTTCCACACGTTAAAAAAAAAAAAAAAAAAGGGTTAGGATATATCAACCGTAAGGGATGTTGAAGTAACCACCGTCGAGCTCCGTGGCGTAGTGGTTAACATGCCAGCCTGCGACACGAGGATGCCCGGGTTCGATCCCCGGTCAGGTCATGATGGAAAACGATCTTCTTCAAATTGACCTGTGTCTTGAATGTTTAGTTATGTAAGTATCTATTATAAAATGAGTTAGTATCCTACCACACAAGTTCACAACTTACTTTGGGGTTTCAAAATCTGTGTGATATGTCCCTATCTATTTATTACTTACTACATTAATAGCCGTGTGGTATCCGGCAGAGTAGAATAGGACCACTCCAAGTCTTCCCGTGGATGTCGTAGAAGGCGACTTAGGAAATACAAGCTAAACAAAGCTTATAAACATCTGTGAGACCTCTCCAACCCGTCTGGCTAGCGTGGAGAGTGTAGGCCAAGTCCTCTGGCTGCTCTGGCCAAGTATGGCCCTCGTAGTACAGAGAGGGTCGTGCTCCTGTAGTGGAGACAAAAAAGGACCTCATGATGATGATGATGATGATGACAATATACAGTTATATATTTGAGCCGTTTGGGGTCGAAACTTAAGGACCGTGGGGGCCATCAGCCCATAAGCTGTTCGGCACCATTGCCCATAAATTGATCGAGGTGACCCGTGACCAGAAGGCTGGTCTATACTTTGGCCAAAAGATCAGCATTGCCATCCAACGTGGCAATGCTGCCAGCCTTCTGGGCACGCTACCGCGAGGCAACAATCTACCCGGACTATTTTATTTGTAAATATATATAAATTTTTATTTATTTTTAGTTGTAGCATTAGTTTAGTTATTTTATATTTAAATTGTATATACAACGTGATTTTGAATCTCCTAGCTTAATTGGAATCTCAGAATCAGAATCCCTAATGAAATATAGAATTGCAAGAAAAAAAGCTGAAAATCGAAAACAAAATTAGGGTTTCCCATACAAAGTGGCCGTTCAGCTGGATGAATTTCTATGGAAGGGCATTTTTTTTTTTCGGTTTTTTCTTTTTTTTTTTCTTGCAGTTCTGTATTCCATTAGGGATTCTGATTCCCAGATTTCAATATAGCTAGGGGGTTCAAAATCACGCTGTATACATTTGAATAAAATTTAAATCCATTTATTCATATTTATAAAACGTTATACACCGTAGTTAGCCTACTTGCGAATTATTATTAAGTAACATAATTTAAATGTTCTCGCTATCACAAAAAACTTACGAACACTTCTTACTTTCTTCATGGACAGTTAAGTAAAAGAATTTATGTAGGCACTAAAAACGTGTCGCCCATGTGTAAATTCGACTAACAATTTTTGTGTATATACTTATTCTAAACACGTTCTTGTCCAAGTTAATTTACTGTCACGACGCACAAGCTGCTGTCCGTGTTTTGCCCAGGGGATGCACCCCTGCTAGTCGTGTGTAGAATACAACTATGGTAGCTTTTGGGAAATTATTGAAACTTTGCTCAGCTGTCGTTTGTTTTCCTCTATTTAAATTAAATAATGTCTTTGTTATATATCATTAAGATAAATATATAAATTTTTCTAAATATACCAGCTTTCAAAAAAAAACTTTGACACTTATTTTTTGGGACATTAAAGTAAAAAGAGTAGTAGGTACTAGAAACGTGTCGACTATGTTCAAATCCAATTTTTGTGTATATATGTATTCTAAACATGTTCTTCTCTAAGTTAATTTACTGTCACGACGCACAAACTGCTGTCCGTGTTTTGCCCAGGGGATGCACCCCTGCTAGTCGTGTGTAGAATGTTATGGTATAACTATGGTTGCTTTTGGGAAATTATTTAAGCTTTGCTCGGCTGTCGTTTGTTCCAATTTTGTGATGGTTGTGTATGTGTACAAAATCACGGACATAAAAATACTAGGTACTATGTACAAATCTCTCCTCCCTCCTCGGGAATAAAACGTCACAAGTGATATTGAATACCGCTTGTATTTCTTGCTAGTCTAATTACCCGACTGACCAACCCAGAAGGAGGGTAATGTTTTTCGCGTGTATGTATGTAAGTATGTCTGTTCGATTGTCCACTCCTGTAGCCTAAACGGCTTGACTGATTTTGAAGTGTAAGGTATCATGTAATTTGTATTCTTTCCTGAAGTATCATAGGCTACTTGACGTCAGTAAAATATCAATATGGCGAACGTAAACTAGCAAAAACTTCCTGTAGCCTCAATTCTTAACCAATTTTAAAGATTGAGGCCTCATTAGATTTGTATTCTTCCCAAGAGTCTTATGAGCAATGTGACGTCAGCTAAAACATCAATTTGACGGATAAATGCAACAATTTATAAATAGCAAATTGATAAACTTAGTTCCTTATTCGCAAAATAGATGGCGCTGAACTGGATCAATGGTTAGTCGGTTTTTTAGAATTAACGACATGCGCCATCTATCGATTAAGCTGTGAAAATCCACTAACCATAAAAATATGATTAAAGGTGGCAATAGACGTCCGATTTGCTTTCAATCCGATTGCAGTGTTGCCGTTAAAAATGTAAGATACTCCTTAGACTTGCCTGAAAAATCCCTAGATATTAGAATAATTGCAATGGAACACCCCGTAGATATCATTTAATCACTTTAATAAAAAAATCAAAGTACAGAAAGAAGAATCAGAACGATTTGTTAAGTCAGCAATTAATTTTCACATAAGGTGAAAAACATCTTCGTCTATGGCATCATCTCCTCATCAGCATCATCTCCTCATTACACTGGTATTCCTGCAAAAGAAGATTACAAAGGAGAAGTCCCCAAAGACAATCTAATCTCCCTATATCTAGGGACAATATCATTAGAACGGCAATACTGTCCGATTGTCGGATGGCAAAATCCGACGTATATTTTATTTTATTTTTACTATTTATTAGCTTTCGCCCGTTGCTACGCCCGCGTTTGAGTCGATCCCCCGAAAACGGTACAATTTAACGGAATTAAAGGTACCCTATGTCCTTCCCCTGGCCTCAAGCTACCTCTATAATAAAATTTCATACAAATTGTTTCAGTCATTAAAGCGTGAACAGTAGACAGACAAAGTTACATTTAAATTTATAATATAAGTAGGTATGGAAGTATGGATTTATTTGTTAGGAACATTATCGATTAAAATAACAGTTTATAACTTCATTTTAAAAATACGAAGTAGTTTAAAAATGTCCACTTATAGCAGTTACATAAATGAAGAATACTTGGCTACACTAGTGAAATTTTATGTTTGACAATAGTCGTTCGTATCTTTTTACAATAAGACACCAATCATATTAAGAGTCTAGCTTTTAATAAACGGATACTGATAGACCTCGTAGTTTTTCTTTGATGGTACTTACTCGTAAAAAGGAACTTCATAACACGAACTAGTAACTTCAAATTAATTTCTATCAAGACTCAAGCGACATCATTATTTTTTTCTTACTTACTTTCATAGGCGTTACAACCGTTTGTGGGTCTTGGCCGCCACAGCGATTTGTCTCTGGCCTGTCTTCTCCATGCTGTGTACTTTCCTATCTTCGTAAGATCTTCTTTGACCCCATATCGTTATTTGTTTAGCTGCTCTGCAGGATGCATCAATCTTTAGTAGATGCCCTGCTCTCATTTTAACCGTTGCGAGTTGCAGTACCACACAATCGTTTCTTGATGGATCAAGTTGTCAAGTTCAATTATGCAATGGCAGTTCATCATAATTTTTTACTAAGTTTCAGTTGCGAAGTAGATAAAACAATTTCTCTTTAAGTAGAATATTCATCATCATATCAGCCGCAAGAAGTCCACTGCTAACAGGCCTCCCCCAAGGATTTCCAATACGACCGGTTGGAAGCGGCCTGTATCCATCGTCTTCCTACGACCTTAGTCAGGTCATCCGACCATTTGGTTGGTGGATGTCCGACGCTGCGCTTGCCGATACGTGGTCGCCATTCGAGAACCCTTCTGCCCCATCGGTCATCGGGTCTACGCGCTATGTGCCCCGCCCAATCCGTTGAGCTATGTCGGCGCTGAGCTAAATAGAATATTACTTCGTCTGAAAACATACAAAAGCTTTCTGAATTAGATAAGCTGATCCCTATTTATCATTCCTATCAAGATATTCGCCAGACAACTTGAGTACTTTCAGTCTCACGCAAAATTACTTTTTTCGTAGTTTAAATTTCATGTCTTTGTTGCCGGCTGGTTTTATGCTAAAATATTTATTAAGAAAAGAAAACTTATTTTGTTATTTATATTTTACTACTAGATGTCCTGGGGAGCATCGTTTCGCTATTTTCTGCTCTAAATATTTGTTATATTTTAATAGTATTTCTGCTATTCGGGGTAATAACAAAACAAAAAACAAAAACTAGCCAAGTTTGAGTCCGACTCCCACACGAAGGGTTCCGTACCGTTATCTATAAAAAAATTACGTTTGTTGTATGGGACCCCCTTAAATATTTATTTTATTCTATCTTTTAGTATTTTTTGTTATAGTGGCAACAGAAATACATAATCTATGAAAATTTCAACTATCTAACTATCACGGTTCATGAGATACAGCCTGGTGACAGACAGACAGACCGACAGACGACAGCGGAGCGATATTAATAGGATCCCGTTTTAACCTTTGGGTACGGAATCCTAAAAAGTAACAAAGATCGGTTAACCTGTTTTTAAGTTCGATTATATCATTTGTTTGACATATAAAGACTGTTAATAAAATAGTATACGGCTTTTTTGTCAAAAGGAGTCCTGTCTATTTTTGTGGTTTTTTTCCTATTGTAATTATCCGACAACGGCTATGGCTCACTTTGCTTTTCATGTGTGTATATGGCAAAAAAATTTAAGCTAAAGGCATCTGACATAGCTTAATGGCTTTAAAAATGTATGGCTCACTGATATGAGGGAAAGCTCATGCAGAGTTTCGGATTTGATCCCCTAGTTCCGTGCCGGGTCAAGATCTGAAGTATCCTGCAGAGCTAAAAGTCTCTTATATCAGTGAAGTAGAAGAGAAAGAAAAACGGAATAAGTAAAAATAAAATAAAAATATAATGGTATGCTAAAAAAAGTATTTATACTTCACGTCAAATAAAAAAAAAAGAATTACATTACGACCAGGAGTGAGCATCTGCAGGGATTGTACGAGTTGTACTGTACTCTACCCGTTGTTAATAATCGCCAATTTTTATCAGTATAACGACATTTAAGCAAATAAATGAATTGAATTGAATCATGAGCCGTCAAATCATTAGACTATCTTTTTCTTGGACGGCCTTGCTTTCGTTGCCAGCCAACCTAATCCTTGGTCAACTTTGGCCACCTGCCTTACTATTTTTATTGATGAAAAACCCTACCTTCCTTACTTGGATTTCTTTGTAAATTTTCTCATATTCTTTAGGCTGATCAACGTCTTTGAAGTTTCTCAGCTCGAAGAATTAAGATAATGACTTACCTATTTTTAAAAACTACAGATACTGAAATTCCACAACCAAAAGCCCAATCGTGTAGTTATCTCCACGAGTCCATTTTATTTCGCCTCTGTGAAACCACGCAATGAATTCGGAGCGAAATTAAGCATTTTTGCTTCTTGCTTTTACATGACAAAAAGCCTCTCTCTACCGAACACAATACAAAACAGGGCACATAATTTTACCAGCAATTGTTCGACTTTTTCATCTCGGAGCGTTTTCCTTTTATTTATAAGCAAATACACCAGCCACATACAGCCCGCACAATATGTAGATATGTACAGTACAAGAATGTGAAGAATTTTGAGCGACACTCACTACGACCCGTGCAGGCTGGGCAGGGCTGCTACTTATTTGTTTTTCTTTATTCTTGTTTACGTTGCCTTTACGTCTTGTGGGCTCAGACTCTGTCTACTCTGTAAGGGATAAACACTTCATATTTTTTATTATTTACTTAAATAAACAGAACAATACACAAAACTTATAGGTATTAAGTTTGGGTAGTGGACCAAAGATTAAGACACTAAGAACTTAAGCATTATTGAGGTTTAACGACCTGTATGTCTCAGCGGTACCGAAAGTACCTTTAAATCGCATGGTCCCGAGTTTCCCGATCAGGTTAAGATAAAATACAATTGCTTTCAGATTTGGTCTGGGTTTTGAGTGTTACCAGCAATTGTTCGACTTTTTCATCTCGGAGCGTTTTCCTTTTATTTATAAGCAAATACACCAGCCACATACAGCCCGCACAATATGTAGATATGTACAGTACAAGAATGTGAAGAATTTTGAGCGACACTCACTACGACCCGTGCAGGCGGGGCAGGGCTGCTACTTATTTGTTTTTCTTCATTCTTGTTAATGTGGCCTTTACGTCTTGTGCGCGTTAATAATCGCGGAAAAATCAAAGAACAGTAGATCGTTCCGGTATGAAATATCAATTTTTATCGCAATTGGTTTAATAGTTGAAGCGTGAAGTGTAACAGAGACAGTTTTGCATTTATAATATTAGATGAATGGATTAGTATGGATTCGGATTAGTCTGCAAAATGTCAACTTCTATGCAATGGCAGAGTATGGCGGTACGACGCTGCTACGACCGTAGCACTCGTAGCAGGTGCTCGTATCCTCGTAGCATTGGGAGTAGAGGAGTGAGTGTGTCTAAAGCTGTCTACACACCGAAGCCGCCCGGCACGCGCGTGCTCATGCATGCCGCATCTGGTATAAATTGCGCAGGCCACGTTTCACGAATGCCTCTAACCCCGATGCCACGAAGTGGTATCCAGAATGAGGAAGTCGAAACGTAAGTAGACCACAAACACGATGGCGTGTCGATATACACAAATCTAACACGGAATGGTCAAAGTTGGCTCAAGATACACGTTCACACGTTTTAGCCGTGTGGTATCCGGCAGAGTAGAATAGGACCACTCCAAGTCTTCCCGTGGATGTCGTAGAAGGCGACTTAGGAAATACCAGCTAAACAAAGCTTATAAACATCTGTGAGACCTTTCCAACCCGTCTGGCCAGCGTGGAGAGTGTAGGGCAAGCCCTCTGACTGCTCTGTCCAAGTATGGCTATAGTAGTACAGAGAGGGTCGTGCTCCTGCAGTGGAGACTAAAAAAAAAGGACCTGATGATGATGATGATGATGATGATGATGACACGTTCACAAGAGTCCTCAACTGCCTGTGTGGCAGGTACGGCATCGGGTACGCGTGCCTGGCCACTCGAGCTGCTACTTTCTCATCCGAGCATGTAGCATCCCAAATACTTCTATCCCGTTGCCCCAGTTTAACAATTCCTAACTGTTCCTTCGCTTAGAAATGGTTTCGATGGGCAGCAGCATCGCAACCGATACCCTAAACCGATAGCCGTGTGGTATCCGGCAGAGTAGAATAGGACCACTCCAAGTCTTCCCGTGGATGTCGTAGAATGCGACTTAGGAAATACAAGCTAAACAAAGCTTATAAACATCTAAGAGACCTCTCCAACCCGTCTGGCCAGCGTGGAGAGTGTAGGCCAAGTCCTCTGGCTGCTCTGGCCAAGTATGGCCCTAGCAGTATAGAGAGGGTCGTGTTCCTGTAGTGGAAACTAAAAAGGACCTGATGATCGCAACCGAGATAACCCATAGAAACTACAGTGGCACAATATCATAATAGGTTTTTCCAAGCAAGTAGTGTTTGAGCCGGTAAGAGACTGGCACTACCTGGGTCCCATTTCCAGGTGTCTATGAGGTTCACCACCTGCTTGTAAAAAACTAAAACAAAAAACCCAAAGAAACTGCGCTCATCAACCCGTATGCCGATCGTGGTAAATATGGCCTCTCCCATGATGAACATCCTTGGGGAAGTGTTGTCCAGCAGTGGACTTCTTGCAGCTAAGATGATGGTTCAAGATAGTAAGTTCTGGGAGGAAAGGCAATGGGATATTATTTATAGGTAAATATATTATTTATAAGCAATAATGACACTATACTACAAAAAAAAATTGAAGTGGTATGGAAAAACAGAAATCATTAATTTAGTGTTTTAGTGCATCCCATCTCAGTGGCTTGGCAAACTGGCATACTGTTTACTGGCAAACTGGCATACTGTTTACTGTCAAATGTTTGACGCAGCTTACCGTCAGACGTCCAGTCGCCTTTTACATGGGGTTAAGGATGAATATCTCAATATGGGTACTCCGAATCCTCATTTTTAGGATTCCGTACCTCAAAAGGAAAAAAATGGAACCCTTACAAGATCACTTTGTTGTCCGTCTGTCTGTCTGTCAAAACCATTTGCCTTAAGAACGCTTGGAGGTACCAAACTGAAATTATATCAAATAATCAGGTTTACTGTCCCTTGGAGCTGTAAAAAACCAAACTTCTAAGCTTCTAACATTATGTAGCTTAACACGCTTAAGCACTAATAATGATCACGCTTACATGGGTCCTCGAGCCCTACAATGTTGCATGATCGAAGCAGTAAGTACATACGTACATATTATCACGTCTTTATTATCCCTTACGGGGTAGACAGAGCCTAAAGTCGTAAGACCGAAAGACCATTTTTAGCGTTTTAGTGAGCGTAAAGGTGGAAAATGGAAACAAAATAGTGATGGGTTGCTATCCGCATCGCCTATTGTCATTGTCTACGCCTGCTAATGTTTCGTCCTCATTTATGCTCACGAGTGTAATCAGGCGTCACAATATTTTCATACTTCTAAATATTGTCAAACTACCTCATACAAAAATGTTCTCTTCACCATTGCAAGTGCCACGCCTTTCTTGAGCTCCACAATCAAATACTGTTTAAAATTAGAATAAATCAACTCTTCAAGATATCCGGGTTTTTATTGAAGAGCAGAAGCCCCAAATGTCCAGCGACGGTAGTCATGATTCTTTAGATTTTCGCCCATTATATTGACCTGCTTCTACGATCTGAGCGGGAAGAGAAGCAGCTGGCACATTCTACGTTTTTTCTTCTCTTCCACCAGACCAGCATGGAAGACCAGCAGATTGTGCAAAAATGTTGAAAAACTTAAAAGCTGTATTACTGAAAAATTTGTTCCCATTGTGCAAAAAATAATTTTCTTTCTACGCCAGCCCTGCATAACCCACAGAACGCTTATTACGTTGTATCCGTTACAAAGCTACTCGCATATAAAAAGCTCCTTTAATCTGTTCGGATGTACACACGTCACGCGGAAACAATTATAAAAGCTCGTATTGTGGATTTTCTTGGAAGAAGATATGGAGGATAAATTGTCGGAAAACGTTTTGTACTGATTTACATTTTTATGTGTTCCGTATCTATAGGCTAAAAGGGCGTCTCTATTACTAAGCATCGCCAGTCCATCCCTCTTTCCATATGTCACAGGACTGTATCTATTGTATTATTATTTTATTTTATAGTTATTATTTGTTGTTGTAGCGTCAATTTCACATTTATTCTGTAAAAAGTGTGTCCCATCATATTTCGTTTCAATATTTTTTAGGAATTCTTTTTTAGGCAAAGAAATACATATAGGCTCGTATTAGACAGTACTCCGAAATCTGTAAAATGTGCAAATAGTCCACACAACATGTGTGTACGAATTTATAACAAATTGCCAAATGAGTTTAAAAACCTTAACAATTATTTGTTTAAAAATAAATTGAACATGTGGCTACTCCAGAAAATGTTTTATAAAATTGATGACATTTTTGATAATAATTAAGTACTTCTGACATTTTTGTATAATATTAAATTGAGACTTATTTAAAGTTGTAATTATTAATGACGCTAAAAGTATTGTGAATTTGATTAAAGAGCCTATATTTAGTATTGTAAATAGAAATATAATCAAATAAAAATATTGCATGCTGTAAAAATGGCTAAGTAGGCTAAGCTACACTTCTATATGTAACATCTTTCTGTACCCTATTTAATGCGAATAAATCTTATCTTATCTTAGAAAAAAAAGCTGAAAAAATAGTTTTTTTGTCATATATACATATTATTAACGTCTTTATCCCTTTCTTACCTCAAGAGAAAAAAACAACGGCTCCCTTGTAGGATCACTTTGTTATCTGTCTGTCTGTCTGTCTGTCAAGACTCTTTTTTCTCAGGAACGCGTGGAGGTATCAAGCTAAAATTCATATCAAATACTTATGTCTGCTGTCCCTTGGAGCTGTGAAAAAATCAAACTTCTAAGCGAACGCAATTAAAAGATATAGCCGTTTATGCATCTAATTTTCGACATTCGCAGCAAGGGAATCAAAACCTTTAGAGTACTTCCCGCGAACTCAGAATCTTGAAATGTGGTACGAAGCAACTTCTTATAACACAAATAAAGAAAAAATTGCTAAAGGTATAGATTTTTAGTTACATCATATATTCAAAATAATTTAAAACTAATTATAGATAATAAATAAATAAATAAATATATATATAGGGACAAATCATACAGATTGAGCTAGCCCCAAGGTAAGTTCGAGACTTGTGTTATGGGATACTAACTCAACGATACTATATTTTATAATAAATACATATATATAGATAAACATCCAAGACCCAGGCCAATCTGAAAAAGATCATTTTCCATCTTGACCTGGCCGGGGATCGAACCCGGGCACTCCGTGTCGCAGGCTGGCGTGTTGACCGCTGCGCCACGGAGCTGTCAAAATATGCGCCACGGAGCTGTCATAATGGTAGGGAACCCTTCGTGCGTGAGTCCTACTCGCACTTGGCCGGTTTTCTTTTCGCAGTAAAATATTGTATGGTTGTACAAAACCCTTTTTGCGCGAGTCCGACTTGCACTTGGCTTTTTATTGTATTTAAAATAGCTTATGTAACTAATTGACCGAGCGAGCGAAGCAAGCGAGGTTTTCAAAATCAGTTGGGGCGAAAACACATTTTTTGTATGTATGTAAGTATGTAGATATGTTTGTTCTACGATAATTAGAATATGTGTAGGTCTTATAAATACGATTTTCTAAGTGTCAATAACAAATGAATAAATAAATCAATATTAATAATTAATTTTTTTTCTTGTTTAAGTGTTAATAACTGTTGCAGCCAATAAGGTTTACATTGGCATAACTATGCGACAGCTCACGCACACTTGCATGAGAAATGCCTATATGAATACGAACTGTGTAAACTCGCACATAGAAAAAAATTTAAAACAGTTTTCTAACAGGTTGGTTACAGAAAACATTATAATCTTTTGTAAGTGTTAAGATCAAAACAGTTTAAAACACCCAAATGAGTGTTACAGGAATAATTACGTAACAGATTTAACGTGTACCCCTTATGAAGGTGTATCTTTTATAATGGTGTTTTTGATTCTTGACGGAATGTAGTGTTATTAATTATTCGGTAAATAAAATTAATTAATATATACGGACAAATCACACAGATTGAGCTAGCCCCAAAGTAAGTTCGAGACTTGTGTTATGGGATACTAACTCAACGATACTGTATTTTATAACAAATACATACACGGTGAAATTTTTAAAGTTCTGGACCCTTAAAGGGGTGATTCAGCCCATCGATATGAACAACTTTTCCTAAGAGACAAATGCTGGGAAATAAAAAATAAAAAAAATGGGCTGTTCCATATAAAAAATGTTGGCCGCCCGGTCAATTAGTATGGGAAGGTCAAAAATTTTTGAGTTTCCAGCTTTGGTCCCATAGGAAAAGTCTATATCAACGGGCTAATCATCCCTTTAAGGGTCCAAAACAATCAAAATTTCAGTGTGTACATAATTAGATCAACATTCAAGACCCAGACCAATCTGAAAAAGATAATTTTCCATCTTGACCTGACCGGGGATCGAACCCGTCACTCTCGTGTCGGAAGCTGGCGTGTTGACCACTGCGCCACGGAGCTCGCCGTGCCAACTTCGATTCGACGCAATTCGACATAGGTACCTAGTACTAGCAAGTACATATGTAACAGTATTGTAACAGCTTATTAACTTGTCCTGTCAATAAATAAATCCGACCTGACAAATTAGTAGTTGGAGCAATGACGAATCGTCTGTCAGCAGTAAATGTATGATGAATTGGTGTAATTTACTTTGACAATGACGAACGGACTCATCCCTCAATATTAGTGGGGAAGGTAATCTGGCTAAAAGTCAATATATACGATTTATTGTATCACAATAAATCGGATATATTGCGCTGTGCAGTTTGTTGCCGCTTCTTCTGCACTCCGCTTTGGAAGCGGCATTAAACTTAGCCATAAGTTTCAGAGAGACGCAATTTTTTTTAAAATCTATACCATAATTAAATTTTTGACGTCAACAATTGTTCAAAGAAACATCTATACTAATATTATAAAGCTGAAGAGTTTGTTTGTTTGAACGCGCTAATCTCAGGAACTACCCGTTCAAATTGGAAAATTATTTTTGTGTTGGATAGTCCATTTATTGTGGAAGGCTTTAGGCTATGAAACATCACGCTGCGACCAATAGAAGCGAAGCATCAATAGAAAATGTTTTGAAAACTGGGAAAAATTATTCATCTATACTAATTAATCAATGTTATTAATTTTAATGGGATTGATATGACATTGAAATTGAACAGGTGCAAAGCTTTAAATATTTGGGTAGTTTAATAACAGCGGACGGCAGATGTACACAAGACGTAGTTACAAGAATAGCAATAGCAAAAAGGGCATTTCACCAAAAGAAAAATCTTCTTACAGCCAAAATATCAAAATATACAAGAAAAAGACTTCTTAAAGTTTATATTTGGAGCATTGCACTATACGGATGTGAAACATGGACGCTAACAAAAACCGAAAGTAAAAGACTTGAAGCGTTCGAGATGTGGTGTTGGCGTAGAATGGAAAGAATAAGCTGGGTAGAAAGAGTGACTAATGAGGAGGTCTTGAAAAGGGTAGGAGAAAAGAGGCAAATATTGAAAATTATTGAGAATAGAAGAGGGAAGATGGTAGGACACCTAATAAGACATGACAATTTAATCAAGAACATCATAGAAGGAAAAATAGAAGGAAAAAGGGGACCGGGAAGGCCGAGACACACCTTTATAAAGCAAATAGAAGAAAAAATAAAGGTTACTTCTTATAGAGAAGTAAAGGAACTGGCGGAAGAAAGAGAGGAATGGAAAAAGCTCCACCGACAAGAGCATAGCTCTTAAATTTGATGATGATGACTAATTAATCATAATAACAGAAATTGTCGCGGACGAAGTCGCGGGCAACAGCTAGTATTAAATAAACGTTTTTAATTGAATATGAATTTGACAAAAAATTGTTGTTGTTATGTATGTCGGTTTACGGACGATAATTTTACGTGATAACGGTGGACGAGAGATAGATGCGTCACAAGCAAAATGTTGAGGCCAATCGTGCCTCTCTAACGCTTGTTCCGCGATCTCACTTGCACGTGGAACGTGACACTTGTTCGTGGGTGCAGCCGGCGGTCATCGATTTATAAGACGTATAATCAAAATTAATTTACGTCAATAATAGACGCTATTTGGAACAAGATAGATATTTTTGTTTGCCTTGTTTGCTAGTTTGCCTAAAATAAAGGTATTCGTACAAAAATACAAAGAATCTGAGATTAAATCTGAGAATGTAAAATTATACGATTCTTCTTCTTCTTCCTTTACCTTATCCTGCTTTTTATGTGGGGTCGGCACAGTATGTCAGTTCCCTCCATTTTGATCTGTCACCTACCATATCCTTTGTCGCTCCTTTCTTGTTATATTAAATTATACGATTATTTACATAATAATAATAAATACACTTCATTTTCTCTTCACATTAAAGCAACAATTGTTACATTAGTTCTTAGAATAGAAGAATAGAATTACTTTTTATTATAACACTTAGACACACACACAAAACAATATAAAATAAAATTATTAAAAGTACAAAACATAAAAGTTCGGTGCCATCAGTGTTACAAAAGGTGACGGCTCAGCGTTACGCTGGACTAGGGATACCCTAATCCAGCACTGATTTTCAGCCGTCACCACTTAGCACTAGAGTACAAATAGGTGGGTATTTCGCTTATCGAATTGTGAAGAGACTAGCTCCTGAAATAGGTTCCTGATTCCTGAGGAACCTGTGCTACAGGTAGCTAGGCCTCTCCCGCCAATTAGACAATTAAATTGACAATGATCATTTAATCACGTGAACTGATAATGCACTTTGTGTATCCAGTACCTATAAAGAAAGCAAAGGAGAAATGTTAAGAGTATTAAGCGTGCCGCGCGAACGAAAAATGTCGCTACTGCGCAAGCAATCAGGAAAAAAGATGAAAATTCTTAATATGTTCATATTTATATCTTTATAAAAAAAAATAAGAAAGGAGGCGACCTCCGAGATGTACATATAAATAGTGTCATGTGAGAATTATTGTTTTACACGTAAAAATTACAAAGTTTTCGAAGAAAAATGCTTTTAGATATCATTGACCGAGCGAGCGAAGCGAGCGAGGTCTTCAATTCAAGTTGGGCCGAAAATACATTTTTTGTATGTATGTTTGTTCCACGATAACTTTAGAATCAATGCTCCAATTAAGATGAAATTTAGAATGTATGTAGGTCTTATAAATACAATTTTCAAGATCGTTGGGCATCAAAATCGGTTCAGCAGTTCACGAGATCTATACATATAATAAAACAGTAAAATTATTTTGTCTGTACATTTCGAATTTTTGACTGAAATGGATAGAGAGACACTTAAAAAGAATAATAGAAAGCAAAAAAAATTTTCTGGAATTTCTTGTCTGTCTGTCAGTCTGTCTGTCTGTCTGTCTGTCTGTATGTATGATCTCGATTATCTCCGAAAATACTGAACCGATTTACTTCAAACTTTCAGCAATTGCTTTGTTTTAACTCAGTTTAACATTTAAAGTTTGTTTCATCAAAATCGGTTCATTAAAAAAAAAGTTATCGTCATTTGAATGAACTCAAGGCATGAGTTTGCCTGCAAACATATAGCAAAAATAAAATAAAATAATAAGTGACATAAGAAAATTAAAATCCAAAGTCAATTCATCATCATTATACGACAGCATTATACCTATCCATACTATCCATGGTAATCCATACTAAAAAAAAAAGGAGAAGCTGACTGACTGACTGACATATCAACGCAGGGCCTAAACTATAAGGGTTAGGAACTTGAAATTTTGCACAGGGGTTCCTTTTATAACGTAGGGGAGCACTAATAAAGGATTTTTGGAAATTCATCTCCTTAGGGGGAAAAACGGGTTGCAAAGTTAGTATGAAACTTTGTTGTTTTTGAAGTTATTCGAATGAAATTCAGCATGAAGGTTCTTTACTGAAAGGTATGAAACACGAGTAAAATATTTTACTCAAAAATCATCCCTTAAGGGGGTAAAATAGGGGTGCAAAGTAAGCATGAATGTTTGCCATTTTTGAAGTTAGTCAAATGAAATTCAGCATGAAGGTTGTTTACTAAAAGGCATTAAATACGAGTAAAATATTTTTCTCAAAAATCATCCCTTAAGGGGATATAACGGGGATGCAAAGTTAGTATGAAACTTTCAGTTTTTGAAGTTATTCAATTGAAATTCAATATTAAGGTGTTTCATTGAAAGTCATAAACTAATGTATTCCGGGTAATTCTACTGTTCCTGAGAAATCGACACTTACGCGGGCGGAGCCGCGGGTCAAAGGCAAACCTGACTTATATATTAACGCACAGCAGAAACTACTGTGCGCAGAAACTGAACTTTGGCACAGGGATTCTTTTTATGATGTAAATGAGCACTAAGAAAGGATTTTTAGAAAATCAAAGGGGTTGAAGTTTTATGGAATTTTCTCATTTCTGGACTGAGAAGTTTGAAAGTAGGTACGGGAGTTCTCAATTAAAATTAAAAAAGATCTGTTTAGGTGAACCAGACAACATTCTCCCTTGAAGGGGTAAATAGGGGGTAAAGTTTGTATGAAATTTTTCCATTTCTAGACTTAGAGGTATGAAAATAAGTATATACGTTCTAGGTTACAATTAAAAAAGATCTGTGTCGATGAAATGTACAAAATTCCCCCCTTAAGGGACAAAGGGGGGGGGGGGGGATTGTATGGAAGTTTTCTTATTTCTGGACATAGAAGTATAAAAATAAGTACTTATATATGTTTACATTACAATTAAAAAGATCTGTGTAGTTAAAATGGTCGAAATTTCCCCTTGAAGGGGTAGAATAGGCGGGGTAAACTTTGTATGGATTTTTTTTATTTACTTAGAAATATGAAGTTCTCCATTACAAAAAAAAAATATCTGTGTAGGTGAATTGGGCAAAATCCCCTCCTTAAGGGCTAAAGATCTATGCAGGTGAAATGTATTAAATTCCCCCTTAAGGGGAAAAAGCAAAGGGACAGGGGTTTGTATGGAATTTTTATCATTTCTACTGTTCCCAAGGGAACGACATTAACGCGGGCGGAGCCCCGGGCAACAGCTAGTATTTAAATAAATGTTAAAGAATTTCGAGAAATGAAAATTGACAATGATGTTTAGGCTGAATATTTACAAGATGGCGTTACAAGATGGCGCTGAAATAAATTTTAATTTTACATCTTAAAGGTTACCACAGCCGCCACTAGGTGGCGGTATTTCGTTGAAGCCTGCTTTGTCCATGCTTTGTGTATTAAATTTAAATTATTTACACAAAACATGAACAATTATAAACTAGAACGGTACTTTCTCCTCTGTACTTATCAAATGGTTGGCTCAGTCGCAGTACGGTAGTTACCTGATCGAAAAGATTAGACTTCGAGCCGCGCAAAAAAATTGATTTTTCAATGATTGTAAATATTTCTTTCGCTGTCTGTTCCAAGTTAAATTTCAAGTGACTTTCTTATTTTTAAATTACAACATTTCGTTCCTTTAGAACAGAAAACTACCAGTCCATGAAAATTTCCATAATAAATTATTGTTAGTTCCAAATTTCTCCAATAGATGGTGTTAGAGGTCCAAAAATGCGTAGGGATATTTTGATAAGTTTTTATTTATCTTTAATTTTAAGTATGTATATGTTTGTTTGGGTTTAAGCCTGCAAAAATTAAAGCAGTTATTTGCAACCAATTTAACTGCAATTTCGCATTGTACTTGACTTTATGGTGGTGGAAGATAATTATCAAAAATCACTGATCTGATTTGAAGATGACGAGGTATTTAATGATGAACATCCCGTTTACAACTTTTACAGTTTCAATCCAAAAAAAACCGGCCAAGTGCAAGTCGGACTCGCGCACGAAGGTTTCCGTACCGTTATCTATAAAAACGGCAAACAAATCATGTCTGATGCATGGGAGCCCCACTTTAATATATCTACTGTAGGATATATATATAAATACATATTCTATGAATATTTCATTCGTCTACCTGTTGCCGTTACGAATATCGAGCAAAAACAAGCAAAAACGCATCACGTTTGTTGTATGGAAGCCCCCATATTTATTTTATTCTATTTTTTTATATTTATTTAGTATATCCTCTTATAGCGGCAACAGAAATACATCATCTGCGAAAATTTCAGCTGTCTAACTATCACGGTTCATGAGTTACAGCCTGGTACAATAATTCCGCAAAACAGACACAATAAAGACAAAGAAATGGGGTTCGGTGGGCATAAGATATGTACAGATGTAGAATCTAGACGTACGAAAACCATGTTTGGAAGGTAAAGCCGAAGCAAAGAAAGAGGAGTATGGGAGTGCAGCACTCTGCGAGAGAAAGAAAAACAAAAGCTAAATGAAAAAGGAGCTGGGGGGTTGTCCAGACAAAACAAGCCAGAAAATTGATACATATGAAAACCAAAAGTTTTATAAGTATAAATTACAAGCGAAGAAACGGGGGTAATATGTCTGTCTGTCGGGGCTAAAAAAATTAAACATTGACGGGTACACATCAAAATCATATAGGTTTAGAAAGCAAAACACATATGTCTCGTTTTTAGAACCTTAATCATCATTATCATGCCGACCGAAGCTCAAACACCCGGATACTAACCTATTAAATGACCTGGCATTTTATATTTCTATTACCTGAATTTTAAGTCGCAGGCCTATTGACTTTTTCAAAGACTCAAAAACGCCTGTGGAATATTTGATACGAAAATTATTTTTATAAAATGTCCAATGTTGTGATTGTGTTAATAACCATAGTCTTTCAGATATGACTAAAACTGTTACATTTATTTGTCCCTTAGTGAAATTATAAAATTTTATCGATAGTGCAACGCAGCTCTTCAGCTACACGTTGCACTATCGAGAGCTAAACGCCTCACAGATGTTGTATTGAAATCCGATTTTGTTTTTGTCATATTAATTAAGTAGATGAATTTCTACTCGTACATTTAGGGATTGGAAGGGAAAAACTATTTCAACTATTCGTGCCACAGTAATAAAAAAGGGGTTTAACATTGGGGTAAAAATAAAAAGAGTGCTTTTGAAGTCATATAAACAATAGCACTATGACAACATGCTTATCAAAATCAGTATAATAGTGGTTAGCTCTCGAAATTATTAGGAAAATTAAATAATCGCGAGGTCCACGTTCGCAGCGAACTACTAGTACCTTAAATATATCATTTTTAACTGTAATATGTATTTGTTTCAAATTCCAACAAGAGGGCAATCTTGTGCAAAGACCGACCTAAATTATTATACAAATACTTTTGATGTATTTAATTTATCCAGCGCATAGTACTAGTGATTTAAAAACACGTCAATTTTCACAATTTCGTGCAGAAAGAGCTAGAATACTGACATGGCTTAGAAAAAGCAAACAGTAATAGAGTATAAAAAAAGTAAGAGAAAGAGGATGACCGGAGCTAGAGTTGTGTGTAGTTTCTGTGTCTGTTTGGTGTGTGTTTTGAGTGAGAGAGTGAAGTGAACTTGGTCAGTTAGTCTGCGTGTATGTATGTGTGTGTCTAGTCGTTTCAAAAGGAATATGTGTGTGATTTTTGTTAAGATCACAGTCAAGTTGGATGTGAACTTTTTGTGTTGGATAGAACATTTATTGAGCAAGACTTTAGGCTATAAAACATCACGCTCCGACCTATAGGAGCGAAGCATCAATAAAAAATGTTTTTAAAACGGGGGAAAATTATTCATTTATTCATTTTATACTAATAAAACAACTTTAATCATAATAACGGAAATTGCCGCGGACGAAGTCGCCGGCAGCAGCTAGTCAAGAATATATTCTTTACGTTTTCTACTATATTTCTCTCTCTACCTACAGCGTGAGTGTGGCTTTCAACGTACTCGTAAAGCTACAAAATGTTGGATTGCATGAGATTAGAGATTATGGCGGAGTGTTTTCAGAAACGTGTGGATTTCTGACGGATCTGTAAGGCGGGATATTCACGTAACTTTTAAATATTATTTAAGGGTTAGTTTAAGGGTTTTAGTATTTAAGGGTTACCTCAAAAAGTAAAAGGTAAACCTTAAAGGATCATTTTATATTTTACTTTTTTGCTCGTCAATCTTTCTGCATGTCTATCTATCAGCGATCGGCGAGCTCCGTGGCGCAGTGGTTAACATGCCAGCCTGCGCCACTAGGGTCCCGGGTTCGATCCTCGGTTAGGTCAAGGTGGAAAATGATCTTTTTCAGATTGGCCTGAGCTTGGATGTTTATCTATATATGTATTTGTTATAAAATATAGTATCGTTGAGTTAGTATCCCATAACACAAGTCTCGAACATACTTTGGGTCTATCTGTGTGATTTGTCCTTATATATTTATTTATCAAGAATAGTTTGTTAGGAACGAGGAGAGATATAAACCTTTATTAATTTGAAATTAATATCAAATAAGCATTGAATATCATTGACTAGCTCCGTGGCGCAGCGGTCAACACGCTAGCCTGCGACACGGAGTGACCGGGTTCGATCCCCGGCCAGGTCAAGATGCAAAATGATCTTTTTCAGATTGGCCTGGGTCTTGGATGTTTATCTATTTATAAAATATAGTATCGTTGAGTTAGTATCCCATAACACAAGTCTCGAACTTACTTTGGGGCTAGCTCAATCTGTGTGATTTGTCCGTATATAATTATTATATTTATTTATTATTGACTAAGGTTGCCCTAAAGAAGGTATTATCCTTAAACTCTAAAACAACGGTTTACTCACGTATTATTAGTCGGTATCACCGACATGTTTCAATAATACACGAGTAAAACATTGTTTAAGAGTTTAATAATAATAATTACGAGTATGTCATCTCGCGTAAGTTTTAATAATATTTTTTTTTACTAAATGTTGAGGTAGGCGTTTGTCTCCCATCCCACCTGATGGTAAGTGACGATAAAGACGAGGATGTTACATGCCTATCCAAGAGATACCCATTTATTCTACTTTTGAATGTCCCGGGACTGTACTTGTCTGGGAATATAGACGCAGGCAGTTGATTCCACACCTTAGCTCCTCGAACCAAAAAGGAACTGTCAAAGCGACTTTTGGTCGACTCTTTGGTATTTCTACGACAAAAGGGTGAAAATTCTGTCAGCGTCTCATAGTCCGATGTAGTAATGGTGAGGGTTCAACTAGCTTAAAGAGCGCTTTCGCACACACAACCAAAATGGATAGTATTATACAAAAGCGACTTTACGGCTATGCAGGGATAAGGTATTATTCTCGTAAAATATTGTGCAAGCCTAGCTTTAGAAATTTGTGAGTTATATAATCAGTCGTTGAATCGGCCTATTTATGCCTAATCTAAATAGAAAAAGTAGATGTATGAAAAAACCTAGATGACCCCCGTAAGCGATAACCCGTACGGGAAAGACAGGTCTTGATGGGAAATGGTGATTGATTGCTAGAACGCCTATGACTTCCTTTATAATACTCGTATATTGGTCCATTCCATCAACCGGCTGTTTGCGCGGGAAGTGATGCGGCGGGTACATTCTATTTGGTTTTTAACCGACTTTTCCACAAAAAGGAGGAGATTATCAATTCGGCTGTATTTTTTTTTAGTGCTCCGTACCTGAAAAGGAAAAAAATTGAACACTTATAAGATCACTTAGCTGTTAGGAACGCATAGAGGTATCAAGCTGAAATTCATATCAATCACTCAGGTCTACTGTCCCTTGGAACTGTGAAATCAAACTTGGAGCCAACGCAAAAGATACAGCTGGTTATGCCGCAAATTTTCGTGTTATTTCGACATTCGCAAGGGAACCAAAACCGGGAAGTACCCTGTATACTTCCCATGAACTCAGAATCTTGAAATTTGGTACGAAGCAACGTCTTATAGCACAGATAAAGGGAAAATTGCGAAAAGCATAAATTTTTAGTTACTTTATTTAAATAATTTTTAATAATTTTTCGACACTCGCGAGGGAATCAAAACCTATAGGGTACTTCCCGTGAACTCAGAATCTTGAAATTTAGTACGAAGCAACGTCTTATAAAACAGATAAAGGAAAAATTTCGAAAAGCATTCATTTTAACTTAATATAATAATAATATTTTAATAATTTCAAACTTATTATTTACAGCGTGATTTTGAACCCCCTAGCTATATTGAAATCTGGAAATCAGAATCCCTAATAGAATACAGAATTGTAAGAAAAAAAGGTAAAAAACGAAAAAATAAAAGGAACCTTTCATAGAAATTCGTCCAGCTGATCGGCGACTTTGTATGAGAAACCTAATTTTCTTTTTCGTTTTTCAACTTTTTTTCTTGCAATTCTGTGTTCCATTAGGGATTCTGATTCCTAGATTTCAATATAGCTAGGGGGTTCAAAATCACGTTGTATAATGTACGGAACCGTTCGTGCGCGAGTCCGACTTGCACTTGGCCGGTTTTTTCTTCCATTTCAGCATTGCAATTTCCGTGGTACGAAAGAAAAATATTAATCAGCGGTCATACACTGACCGATTTTTAACGCAGCTTAAAATCCATTAATGAGTGCCTGCATAAGGAACCCACCAAAGGGCCTGTTATGATTCTGTGTGCTTAACTTTACGAGTGTGTAAAGTGTGTCGTATACAAAGATACGCCTTTATTATCATTTATCTGACGTTTTTGCCTCATATTCGTCGTGAGATGAACAGGTAAGGAATTTGGAATAAAACGAAATGAAGATATTGATATATTAAGATGTATTGAGGCATGTTGTTAATATTGTGAAGATGTAAAAAGATATTTCAATATGATCGGTTCTAGTACATTTTATTACCTATTTCTGCGATATTAGGTCACCATTTTGCTGAATCTTTTCGTAAAGGAAAATAAATGTTTATTACGAGAGGGCTTCACTCTGAGCATAGGCATGTAATAAATAAGCTGTCTCTTGCTCCGGTTGGATGGCTTTATCAAAAACTGAGTAATTCATTTTTTCTCTCATGGCGTATCAACATTAATTTTACAAAATGTTACAAACGGTTTCAAAAATAAGTAAAGGAAATACTTACTTAATATTTTGCAGTAGGTAAACTGTGCAAAAGACAGAATAATCCTTTCAAATAAATAATGTAAAGTGCTAAATCTAGGGTTTTGAAGACTGAAGTAATATTACTACCATTAGAGGGGAAGAGTATTTTCGTCAACTCTCAAGTAAGGAAGACACACAGACATATTTGTTTAATGGTTATCAACCAGTTTTGCCAAATGCCTCTTCAGCGTCTGATTAAATCTTTCCACCCATCTTATTGAGGATGATACGACATAGTAAATCTAAAAGGTAGTGATGTGCGAGTTCTCTCGTAATTTTCGAAAATGGTGAGAATGGTTCGGACTTTTTATCCCAAAAAATCTTCTTTTCTATATCATGTGCGAGAATTATTGAGAAATTTTAAAAAACTACTGGAAATCACTTCTGGCTGTGGTTGGAGAAGAAAAGCTCAAGACCGAGCTCAGTGGCGTGCCATGAGAGAGACCTATGTCCAGCAGAGGATAAGTGTAGATTGATGATGATGATGACGAAATCACTTCTAACAGATTTCTTAAAATATCTGTGATTCGAAGTTCCTTCCCTATTAGGAGTGGATTCCCAAGGGCAAACCGAACCAGAGCGTATCACTTTCCAAACCAGTTTGGGGTCACTATTTAATTGTAGTTTCTTTGTAAGCTCTCACGTTTCTGTCACATACAGGGTACACAGAGCTTATGGCCATCAGGCCCAAAGGACACATTTAACGGGTAGGTGGGCGTACAGGCGTAAAACGGAATCTTCTTCAGGTCTTTTTAGTCTCTACTGCAGGAGCATGACCCTCTCTGGCCAGAGTAGACAGAGGATTTGGCCTACACTCTCCTCGCTGGCCAGACGGGTTGGAGAGGTCTCATTGATGTTTATGAGCTTTTTTAGCTTGTATTTCCTAGTCGCCTCTTAGGACATCCATTAGAAGACTTGGAGTAGTCCTATTCTACTCTGCCGGAAAGGCTACCGGATACCACACGGCTAATCAATCATCAAAGCCATCACTATCACCTACTTTAATTTTCTTTAGCTGTCTGCTGTTCACGGTCTGCGCGGGAAGAAAAAGCGTTTTTACCTTTTTAAGTTTTACCTTTTGAATAATAATTTATAGCAGAAATGTCATTTTCCGAAGCATTTTCTTTTTAATTTAAGGAATTCAAATCGAATGTATTACTAGGCTTTTGATTTTAAATAAACTTCAATATATCTTTACGAAAAATAATAAAATTTTTGATTAAATTAAATTGAGATTGAAAGCGCGAATTACTGGAATACCTGAAATTATTTGTAAAGGCTATAATTGTAAGAATTTTATATCAAAAAACAAAAAATACGGTATCCACCATGCCGTCATTTAAAGGGTTAAACGATTTCAGTAACTGTTTTTGATGCCAGTGAATGAAATATGAAAAGGTTATTATTATTATTATATTTTAACGAAGATATAGTCCACAGAAAATAACTGACTAATTTATTTATCATTGCTGGCACTTTGAAAATTAATTAATAATAGAATAGGAAACATATATAGCTAACATGTTTTGTAAAAAATATATTATGTTTGTTCAATATGAGTAAAACTTGCAATGCTCTAGCAAGGCTCATTTATGCACTTCAAAATGTATTAATATGTAAATGTATTGACTAGCTCCGTGGCGCAGCGGTCAACACGCCAGCCTGCGACACGGAGTGACCGGGTTCGATCCCCGGCCAGGTCATGATGGAAAATGATCTTTTTCAGATTGGCCTGGGTCTTGGATGTGTATCTATATATGTATTTGTTATAAAATATAGTATCGTTGAGCTAGTATCCCATAACACAAGTCTCGAACTTACTTTGGGGCTAGCTCAATCTATGTGATTTGTCCGTATATATTTATTTATTATTAAGTAAGGCCGTTTGCCGCCAATTTTCGACATTCGCTAGGGAATCAGAATCTATTGGGTACTTCTCGTGAACTCAGAATTTCGAAATTTAGTACGGAGCAACGCCTTATAGCACAGATAAAGAAAAAAAAATGCGAAAAGCATAAATTAATATTTACATAATATAATAAAAATATTTTTAATAATTTAAGACTTATTATAAATAGTACGGAGCCCTTACTGCGCGAGTTCGACTCTCACTTGGCCGAACAGCCTCCGTGGTCCAGTGGTTAAGGCGTTTGCCTGTTGACCCGGGGTCGTTTTACAGAGTCAAAGTCAAAGTCAAAGATTTTTATTCAAAATTGGATACATGTATCTCTTTTTGAACGTCATATTTTTATTTCTTATAGGTATATTTTTTAATATATGCAAAATTCAAATACTACTAGCGTTTCGGAACGACCACTGGTGAGAAGAATACGCCGAAAGAAACTCAATCCAGACTTGGTCCCTACGTGCCTGAGGAGCTCTGAATACATTGTTAACATTAAACACAATTTTTCATACTATAGATTAAATTGTTAACATTAAATAAATTTATATAAATTTCCACGCATTTTTATCAGTTATATAATCATCAATGCAGTAATAAGCCTTTTTTATTAACTGGTTTTTTACAATCGTTTTGAACTTAAGTAAAGGCTGACCTAATATTTCTGCAGGAATTTTATTATAGAAGCGTACTCCTAGACCCAAAAATGAATTCATAGTTTTCTGCAATCGCAATACTGGTGTAGCTAATTTATTTTTATTTCTCGTGTTTCGGTCATGGATGTCACTATTTTTCTTATATAAATCAAGATTATAGCGCACAAACATAATATTCGCAAATATGTACTACAGGTTCGATTCCCACCGGAAGCATGCTTTGTTTAGTTGTTTCCAGTTTGATTAGGACATTGCAGGCTTGAATCACCTGATTGTCTGATAATAAAGATGATTCCGTGCTTCGGAAGGCACGTTAAGCCGGTGGTCCCTTCTGCCATCTGGTAGTCGTTAAAGGAACCACGTCAGAGGCTGAGAGGCGGTTCCGAAGAACTCTGACACCAGGGTGTGCATGGTCGATTGACCGTGACACCTACTCGAAATGATGACTTGGCCGGTTTTTTTTCATAAACCATTAGTAGAACTTTAGTTTTTTATACACCCAAGAAGACAAACAGGCATAAAGTTTACCTTAACGAGACAGCAAATACATTTGCAGGCGATCAACATGCAGAACAATGTACAATGACCAACTTGCATGCTCCAAGTAATTCAGAAAAATAAACTATAAGTACTTTAATTCAAAGTCTGTAGTTTTACGATGTATTACTTGCTTTTAATCAAAAGTTAGTACAAGGATAGGTGATCAATTTTGTTGTTCGGGCTACGCTCCTGGAAGTTTATATTACACTATTACAAAGTATGTTACGTGTAGAAAATTAATTAAAATCGCCAAACAGTCTTTAATAACGATGGAGAACAAACCTAGAAGGCTTATATATCAAAGGCACACAAAGCCTAAATATACGTCTTAGAGGCGTATTAAATAAAAACAACTTCTAGGCTAAATTATACGTATTTATGTCCTTATTTTAAAAAGGTATTTAGGTTAGGAAAACGTGGTTTTATGAGTTAAAACTATTATTACAATTATTTATGACAGTAAAATTATTAGGCTCTTTTCAAACTAAAAATATTTTTTTTCTTTAGCCATTTGTATCCCACTGCTGGGCAAAAGTTTGTTTCCAGAAATTCCTTTCCCTCGATAAACTCTTCCAATATTTCTCAAACTTGTTAACGTCTTCTATCCACCTCTTCCTCGGTATTCCTCTTTTTCTACGCCCACTTGGTGTCCATTGGGTGGTGATGTAAACCCATTTTTCAGGAAATAAATTTTCTTTTTTTTTCTTCAAACAATTTTTTTATTACTAACGTTATTTTTCCATAATGCCATTAAAAAATAATGTGACGATTTATTATTGTGATATTATTATTATGAGCTATCATTTTAGAAAAGTCTACACGGACATCAACTTGGTGCTCAAATCATGCTGAATCATTGCACCATATATTCGAGTATAATATACTAGATTTGATTTGATTGCGATAGTATGTATGTCGTAGTGATGTAACGAATGTCTTTTTATTATAATTCGCGAATAATAATAATATAATAATAAGCCTTTTTATTTCCAATAACCTTGCAAAATAGTTTCATACATATTTTATGCTACGATTCGTCTATTATTGGAACCCCACTCTGGGTATAGGCCTCCTCTAGCTGATTCCATTCTTTTCTACTCTGTGCTATACTTTGCCAAACTTCTCCTGCTATTGTTTTTATGTCGTCGATCCACCTGTTCTTTGGACGGCCAATTCTTCTTTTTCCTATAGGTCCTTTCCATTTTGTTGTTTCTGCTGTCCATCTTTTATCTGTAAATCTTGCTATATGGCCTGCCCACCGCCATTTTTGTGCTAGAGCATATTTGAGAGCATCTATTAACTTTGTCTTTTTCCGTATATGTTCGCTTCTTATCTTTTGAATTCGCGAATACTAATGCGAATAAATGTTACCGGCATTCGCGAATGCGAATGCGAATATACAGTCTTTGTTCATATTTGGCGCCAACTTGTCTATCGCTTGGCGGCAGTCGCGTTCAGATAATTCGTCACGTTCGTATCTTCAGAGTATTGCCGAGTTCGTACGAACTCATCTCAACAAAGCGTCATTCTGATATTCATCATAATACATATTTGCAAAACATTCGCAAATAATAAAAAAAAAAATTGCGAATGCGAATGCGAATATTCGTTACATCACTAGTATGTAGTATAGTATATATGCGAGGTAAAAAAGTTGTGATAGTATGTATGTAGCTAGTTTAATTTTCCTTAGCTAAATTAAAATGCCAATAATGACGTACCTCTTACTTAAGATAGACGCTATACGCTTATTTATTTGGATTTTTCTGCATTTACAATGTTATAATAAGATGTGGTAACAAAATTCCACGCGGGTAGTGTTTTCACTAGCGACCTGTCGTCGCACATAGCCTGTGTACGTACATAGCCCTAAAGCTGGTTCAAATCCTGCCCAAGTGGATTTTTATCACCACATCTATACTAATATTACAAAGCTGAAGAGTTTGTTTGTATGTTTGTTTGTTTGTTTGAACGCGCTTATCTCAGGAACTACTGGTTCAAATTGGAAAATTATTTTTGTGTTGGATAATCCATTTATTGAGGAAGGCTTTACGCTATAAAACATCACGCTGCGATCAATAGGAGGGAAGCATCAATAAAAATGATTTGAAAACGGGGAAAAATTATACATCTATACTAATTTATCATAATAACAGAAATAGCCGCGGATTAAGCCGCGGGCAACCGCTAGTCTTATATAATGGTCGCGATTGTTACACATTTAAATAAAATCACTTTAATACGGTATTATCGCATATATTACATTATTTTTACACCTAACGATTCGAAAACTTGTCAACTTAGTCTACGTGCTAAAATGTCAACTTAGTCTACCTACGACCATGAAAACTGTATCATAGTCACAGGTAGACTAAGTTGACATTTGTGTATGTGTTATAAGAACTATGCAAAACTACCGCCTACAATATGTAATACCGCGTATTATATTGTAGGCGGTAGTTTTGTATATTTTTGATCACACAAAGACAAATGTCAACTTAGTCTACCTGTGTCCATTAAAACTGTAAAGTTTTTGAAACGTTAGGTGTAAAAATAATGTAATATATACGCGATAATATCGTATTAAAGTGATATTATTTAAAACATCTAATTAATTAATTTAATAAGAATATACGCTTAGCAAAGTATTATTTTTATAAATCTTACAACTGAAAGTTTCGCAACCACTCTTCGAATTACGTACCACATACCTCACCTCACCCCATCACTTACTCAAAGGTATTTTATCGTATGTCATCAGAGCTATCCAAATTTCGTTCGCCGAATCAATCATTCTCAAAACGACCCTCCATCAGATCGACCCACGTTTGCCCGAAAATGTGCAGAACCATAGATTTGTATAAAGTAGATAACGCTTGTTGCCTGTTAAGCTGCGAGATATTACGTCTATGGGACGCCAGCCGAGGTTTTTAAAAATAGAGTAGTTTAGCTGCGTCTCTTCCCGCGTAGACTGTAGAAGCCGGTCGAGGGAAAGTGCGAACATCTAAAAAATCATGTCAATAGGCGATGCGGCTAGCAACCCATAACTACTTTGATTCCGTTTTCCACCTCTACACCCACCAACACGCTAAACGTGGTCTTTCGGTCTTATGACCTTGGGCCCTGTTTACCCCGTAAGGAAAAGGGACGTGATGGTGTGTGTATGTATGTGAGTAATTTAGCGCTTCGGACGAAAAACTACTTTCAAAATATGTGTTGTGCAATACGTCCTAATATTTTTATTATTATATATTTTTTTTTATTTATTTAGTACAGACAGCAACACAATCTTAATAAAATAAAAGGTAATTGATTTGTAATTAAACGCTGGGAGAACACGTAGTAAGCTATAATATATTTACTTGTTTGACTGTTTTGCAGACATTACTTTCAAAAAATCTGTGGGACGAATCGCAAACAGAATTCTTACTTTTTGTGTGAAACCTGTGGATAGCAGGGCTGTCGAGTAGTGTTTAGCCGACAGCAGAAGGATGGTCCTGTTTTTTAGTACAATGTTTTTCCTCTCAAACAGTCTACGACATGACAAATTAAGATATCACTAAAACAGCAAAGATTTTAAGTTATTGAGGTTAAAATTTGAAATAAACGTTTATTTAAAAACATATAATACATGAAAATTAAATAAATAAAAGACAAAAGGAAAAGAAAATATAAAATATCATAAAAACTTGTTTTTTTATAAGTCAAAAGAATTTTTCATATAAAATACCGACTTCATTCAAACTACTGAATCGATTGTGATGATTTAAATAGTACCAACTTAAAAATATACCTTTACAAAAAAATTATTTGTAAAACGGGGAAATGCCGCACGCCTCATACCCTGTGACCGCAGCGATTTGGGGTCGATTTTTTACATTATTTAATTTAATATTTAATTACATCAGTTTATTTAGTTTTATTAGTTTAAGTTTAGTATTATAATAACTTATTGTTTAATCCGTTGTAATATATTGTGCTATTGGGTATTATAAATAAATAAGTAGATATAGCGATTTAATTTGTAAAATCGGCTTATAAATGGTGAAGTTCTGAGGTAACACACATTATAAAAAAAAAAAGTAATTGATAACCTCCTCCTTATTTTCGAAGTCGGTTAAAAACTTGATTTCGAACTCAAGAGATATAA
The DNA here is from genome assembly GCA_947532085.1 of Elegia similella. NCBI lineage: Eukaryota > Metazoa > Arthropoda > Insecta > Lepidoptera > Pyralidae > Elegia > Elegia similella. Next base: position 3,648,740 of record OX383926.1, on the reverse strand, counting down.
GAAAGTATAAGATGTACTTTTTAAGGGTTTTTTTATTGATAGTGCTTAAACTGTTGCTTCAACCCTAACTTTTCACAGTCAGCGAAGCAGTTCAACACGTAGTGAATTAGTAAACTGTATTATCCCAAAATAGCAGAAAAACTAGGAATTCGCTTCTTTTTTTTTCTATAAATACTCTTTTGCTGACTGTACGCCCGCCTGATGACGTCACGTTTCGGGCGGTCATCAAATTCTGTCATTTCTACGGGGCCACTTGCGACGGATCCGAATATAGAATTGTAACAGGGAAATGTGAAAAATGTTCGCATCGGTTGTTTTTCAGAAATAGAAGAATATTTTTGACGGAATACATCTATTGGTATGGCTTGGACGTAAAACCGACTTTTAGGTACTCCGTAACGCCCAGTTGGAAGAGCGTAATAGACATAAGGTCGCAGGTTCAAATTTGTCCCGCCCGCTTCAAATTTTTTCACCATATTTTATTTCTCTATTTATTAAGAGTATATCAAAATGTCGTAGTAAATGCAAAATACAAACAATAAAAGATAAAATGACACTTAAACACATAATAGGTCGAATGATCATGAATAAGGAGCTCGATGGTCCAGTTCGGCGTGCGCATTTTAAGCGCTTACGCGTGTAAAGCAACCTCGGACATGTTACCCACTGGAATGGGTGACCGCAAGGCTTAAAAATATCTCAAACTCCCCCGTGCTTCGGAAGGCACGTTAAGCCGTTGGTCCCGGCTGACTCATTGATGGTAGTCGTCAAACTATGTTAGATGTCTTTAAACAGCTTGGAAAATCTGACATCAGTTTTGGCCACTTACACATAGAAAACAAATGCAATCTAATAGGTGCCAGTTCGAATCTAAAGTAATTTAAGCCAATGTGTTACTATTAACTTCATTTATATACACCGTTCCCTCAGACCTCTCCAACCCGTCTGGTCAGCGTGGAGTGGAGAGTGTAGGCCAAATCCTCTGGCTGCTCTGGCCAAGTATGGAGTAGTACAGAGAGGGTCGTGCTCCTGTAGTGGAGACTAATAAGACCTGATGATGATGATATACACCGTTCCATTCTGGTCTGGTAGAAAAGAAAAAACGTAGAATATACAGCTGCTTCTCTTCCCGCGCAGACCGTAGAAGCCGGTCAAGGGAATGGGTGAAAATCTAAAGAATCATGACCGAAAATGTGCAGAACCATAGATTTGTATAAAGTAGATAACGCTTGTTGCCTGTTAAGCTGCGAGATATTACGTCTATGGGACGCCAGCCGAGGTTTTTAAAAATAGAGTAGTTTAGCTGCGTCTCTTCCCGCGTAGACTGTAGAAGCCGGTCGAGGGAAAGTGCGAACATCTAAAAAATCATGTCAATAGGCGATGCGGCTAGCAACTCATCACTATTTTAATTCCGTTTTCCACCTTTACGCCCACCAAAACGCTAAACGTGGCCTTTCGGTCTTATGAACTTAGGCTCTGTCTACCCCGTAAGGGATAAAGACGTGATAATATGTATGTATGTATGTATGTATGTATGTATGTATATACACCGTCAGGTCTTGTTACGGAGCCTTACAACATATTTTTAATTTTCATCCATATTTCCCTTAAGCACTGGTATTAATTTTCGTGTTCACTAATAGCAGCGGAATTCCAGTGAGTGGCAGGTACGCAATAAGGACGCCCGGCTGCGTATGAGCAAAATCTATATGCTGGCTTACGGACCGAACAACGTCATCATTTCGTGTAGGTGACCCGGTCAATCGACCATGCACACCCTGTTGTCAGAGTTCTTCGGACCCGTTTCTCGGCCTCTGACGTGGTTTCTTTAACGACTACCAGATGGCAGAAGGGACCAACGGCTTAACGTTTCTTCCGAAGCACAGAATCATCCTTATTATCAGACAATCAGATTATATAAGCCTGCAATGTCGTGAACAAATTTAAAACAATTAAACAAAGTATGCTTCCCGTGGGAATCGAACTTTGTATTTGCTCCGTGAATCGAACATCAACCTCCGGGTCTACGGGCAAACGACAGTCAACCATTGGACCACGGTGGCTATTAAACAGCACAAAGATAATTATATTTGTAACACATAGATATACTGACAGTCAAGTAAACACCATTTTCCTTTCTTCTTTGTAATTTTTCTCCTTTCATATAACGTTCAGGTCTCGGTTTCGCACGTTTCGTGTACAGTTATATTATATGTGTGTATGTATGTATTTATGTATATATTTTATTTATATATTTCTGTTTTTCATAAAATTGCTTCTCTACATCTTTGCACCTTGCCTGTTTGTTGATGTCTGTTTTCCAACTACCCTAAGGTTGCCTGGAAGAGATTGCGATTCGGTGTTATTAATTTCAATAATATGACATTATTTTTTAAATTCAATTCGAACATGACATTAAATATACCAATGTATACTCAGTCCACATACTTAATTTCTAAGATTTTCATAAATTGTGAGTTGTCGTCCTTGGAGAAAATGCGCTGTGCAGTTTGTTGCCGCTTCTTCTGCACTCCGCTTTGGAAGCGGCGTTAAACTTAGCCATATGTAAATTTTTGACGTCAACAATCGTTGAGAAGTGAAATATGACAATTAATAATAAGTGTTCAAAGAAACCTATATTGAATAAACGTTTTGAATTTTGAATTTTGCTATTGCGATAAGGCCGCCTTTTGTATATCTTTTTATGCTTTTTGTTTTTTTATTAATGTTCTTTATGTGTGCAATAAAGTATTAAATAAATAAATTACAGTGCCCGCGACTCCGTTCGCTTACATCACATTATGTTTGCATGGGGACCACGTCTTATCATAATTGGAGAAAAAATAAAAGTAGCCTATCCTGTGTCCTGTACGTCTAAATGTTTATTTACCAATTTCCATAAAATTCAGTTAAGTCGTTTATAAGTTATGGAGTAGTGGACAAATATAATAATAATAGCCTTATAGCGAAGAGTCTCGACCAACATCTTAAGAGACTCTCGCTGGTTGGCTGGATCAAGGGCCAGATACAGAAGGCAGCACTCCTGGACACGTCACGCATAGTCAGGAGGTTTCTTTCTCTGCAGCTTTAACTGCCGGTAGCTTAAGCCTTGCCCCGCTGCTGGCGGCGAGCTAGGTTTAGGTTTTATAATGTTTTTTATCATATTTTTATATTTTACTTTTTATACAAATATTATAAAACCTAGGTTTAAGATTACTATTGAATAAAGAGAATAATAATCATAATAAAATAAATTTATTCCTCATCACAATTTTTACAGTAGGTATATGATACATTTTAATTGAAATCAAAACAATCATGAAAATTGTGAGAAACTGGTGTCTGAGATAGGTTTCAGACGAAACCTGTAATACAGATCACCACAATTCACTCAAAAGATTCATGCTGAAGAGAGACAATTTAAATGGCTTATAACAGTGTGCCCAAGGTAAGGATAATGTTGGCGTGAGGTAACAAATAATTACAGGTTAAAAATAATAAACAAAGGAACCAACTATTAATATATGTAAAGCGAAACTGAAAGTCCCTTCTTTTTTCGCCCGTATGCCGTTGAAAACCCGGACGTTGATTTTGTTTATACGCCTCTCAGGCGCACGTCAATTTAATTGACTCATGCGAATGGGATAAAAATTCCGATTCGGCTTCGAGTTCAGAGCTTTTAGAGTGGAGCAAGGTATGGGTAAAATGATTAGATTTCTGTTTGACACTGAAATCAAGGAAGGATTTTAAAGGAATTAGTAAGTACGTGTTCCAAACGTATCGTCTTTATCCGTGGGTTAATTCTTATCAGAATTGAAGTCGGGAGCTTTTTGTGTGACACATTAAACTATTAATAACGATTGAAAACAATAATCGATTTTGTTGTTAACTAAGAACCCTCCATGGTCAACAGCCTCCGTGGTCAAGTGGTTAAGGCGTTTGCCTGTTGACCCGGGGGTCGTGGGTTCGATTCCAACCGGAAGCATACTTTGTTTAGTTGTTTCCAGTTTGGTTAGGACATTGCAGGCTTGAATCACCTGATTGTCTGATAATAAAGATGATTTCGTGCTTCGGAAGGCTTGTTAAGCCGGTGGTCCCGGCTGCCATCTGGTAGTCGTTAAAGGAACCACGTCAGAGGCCGAGAGGCGGTTCCGAAGAACTCTGACACCAGGGTTTGCATGGTCGATTGACCGTGACACCTACTCGAAATGATGATGACTAAGAACCAAACTTATTTTTACATTCAGACTAATAGTAACGAATACTTACAGATTCCATTTTATTAACAACTAGTGACCAGCCGGCCTATTTGCTAACTCAGTGACCAATGTTTTGATAGTCACTTCAAAATACATTGCGGGTTTCCTATGATTGATTATTTTTATTAAAGATATACATAACGTAATGTACTTTGAAATGACTATCAAAACGTTGTACACCGAGTTAGCAAATAGGCCGGCTGGACCCCAGCTTCGCACGGGTGCAATGTACATATATACCTTCGTCTTGAATTACTCTATTTATAAAAAAAGGGACATAGGGACATGTTATATACTATGTAGTAATAAACATAAATATATACGGATAAATCGCACAGACTGAGCTAGCCCCTAAGTAAGTTCGAGCCTTGTACTATGGGATACTAACTCAACGATACTATATTATAAAAAACTCATCTATATAATACTACTTATAAAAACTAACTATAAAACTAACTAAAACTAAAACAACCTAACCTACTTAACTAAAAATAACCATTATAAAAAAAAAGTCCCGCAGTTCGTTGCCACGTGGAAGGGAACCTAGAAAGCTGACAGGATTGCCTGAGTCTTAGGTCTAAATTCTCTATTTTATAAGAAATAAAAACCCATGTAAATCTCAAAAAGATCATTTTTCATCTTGACCTGACCGGGTATCGAATCCGGACCTTTAGTGTGACAGACTGGCCTGATGACCACTAGGTCACACAGGTTGACGAATAATAATAAACAAAATGCCCTCGTTATCATTCTTTCTAATAACATATCTATATATCTACCATACGGGATACGCCTGGAAGCGAAAACTCATGTACACCACTTAATGAACTGCCCAGTACGTGATGCAGCCTTGATGTTTGCTTTTCCTCCATAATAATCAACTATCATTACCCTAACAACCTTCACTATCATATAAGTATCAACCTTATTTCTAGACCCATAAAATTCCAAATTGATGGTCATAGAAATGTAGGATATGATGTTTTGTGACACGCAGAAAAGTTTGTATGGTGTATATTCGGGGCTATTTTTGTAAGTGACTATTTGAAGTTGCGATTGGGTACCAAGTAAGTAGATGGGGTCATCAAAATAATGGGACCTCATAAACACTGACTCTCAAATGGATCTTATGGGTCCTATGGAATGGAATGAAATTTGAATCTTTGAATCTTTGAATCTTAGTTTTTCAATAACAAAAATAGCGTAATTAACAAAACTTATTATAGCATATATGCCTGTAAACTCAGTCTGGAAAGAGTTATCAAGGTTGGAAATCGACAAAAAAATCTGCTCAGCCTCGTTGAGATTACTTTAGTTTATGTTATTTATTATCATTGCACACTCGATCGATAACATATCATGTTCAAAAATAATCAAATTATATATACAACGTGGAAGGGACAAACCCGTAATAAATTGAACCACGGGCTATTCTAAATCACTTAATTATAATGTTATTAAATAACAGTCATAAAACCAAAATTAAATTCGACATTCCCATACAAATTGCCCGGGCGGCTACACACTTTTGTATGGAATAAAACTATACCAATCATTATATCAGCCACTGGCGTTATCCCAAAAACACTACACAATAGCCTAAAAATCTTAAAAATACATCCTTTGACTTACCTTCTCCTTCAAAAAGCTGCCATTCTTAACACCTGCAGGATTGTAAGAAAATTTCTATCCCTTGACTAAAAATCTTTTCCCTTTCAATAATGTCCCCATGGTCAAAAGCCCGTGAAAATATTTAAATCCCCTGAAAAGGGTGTAATATAGAACACATAAAAACTAGTGGTTCTGCAAGAACAATAGACCTCGCGAGCCCTTACAACCAGCATCCACATTTGCCATCCAGTGCTCTAAAATATATATCGATATGCTAATTGACTAAAGGATGATTTCCTTCAGTTACTATTTCCCAATCCCCGCTGCTCTTAATTAGGTACTAGAGGAAATGGAAATTTAAACCTACATTCCTCTTACCAGAAGACCCGACCAGACCCTTTTTTAAGAGGACACACTAAGCTCGAGAGAATTGAAATAATAGGTATTTATAATAATCTATTGCTGTCGCGCCGCGTGCCCAAACAAACCCCGCAGAGTGCGATAGAGATAACTGCAGCTCAGCATAAAAATACCTATAAAAAGTACACAAAATTAACGCTTCGTAGTCCTCTGATTTCTTCTCCAAAACTTAACCGATTTAATCTATTTTTACAATAAAAATTTTAATTTAAGCTATGGCTGTATACCTGTGTTTTTTTTCTTATATATTTGCCCAAATTTGTTTTCTTGATGTTTGAACACAACGGAAATTCGTACCAATTTCTCATGTTTTTGAAGGTTCATATCTCTTTAAATAATTCAATTATGAAAAAATTATAAAAAAAAGGAATTTTTTAGTAAAAAATCTTTGATCTATTGGTACTATCCGGCGAGGAATCAGGGGACTACTCCTGTATGGAAACAGGGCCCTTGAGCACCATGTTTAGTATGCTTTTGTACAGATTAACTAAGTTGGAGTGATCCTCATCAAGATCGGAAATATCGGAATAGCGTACTTGCCATGGGTGAATGGGAGGCAAAGTTTAAGTTTATTTGCAATTTTTATTTCAGGATTCTAAGTTTATTAAGTGTTTTCAATCATAAAAGTAATTCGCAGTATCATGCTTTAAGCCAAAAAATATTTTTCATATTTTGATATATGTTCCTTAGGGAAAGTTGTTCAATTTCACTCCCTCTCCCACTTCACGTACTTCAACTTCTTTCATTTCAATTTATATTTAACTTTTGTACTACATATAGTCTGTGGGTTTGCGCAATATGGGAGTGAAGTTTATTTCTGTGTAATCTACTAATAAAGCCCTTTTATTTGATACCGCACATGGTATGTTTATATAAAAAACATTTTTTCTCTGTATCGCTGACGTCACAGTTACTACGCACCATTTTCATACTTGTCATACCATAGATTTGTATTTACGACATCATACTGAATGCACTAATACAAAAAAATATACAGAAAATCGATTTCAGACAACTTTTGGGCAAATTGCCGACTATAAACACGTCCAAGTTTATCGTATAAAAAAGTTGTTCAGACAAAAAAGTTGCGTCTTAATGAGAATAACAAAAAAGGTCTTATGACATTTTTGATTTTTTTTTCAAATAGTTGTGCTATGAGATTTTTTAAGTTTCGGACCCCCATACGTACGCCATTTTTTTAGATTTCGAAAAACTGGCACGACATAAAAATTCTATAAAATTACCGAACCTGCTCACAAAATTTTTTGAGAATCGGTTGAGAAATGTGACCTGTAGGCGAGAACAGACAGACAGACAGACGGACAAAAGAATTTTGGGCCAGTCGAAACTGAGACGCTTCGCTCGCTCGGTCAATAATAATACTATATAAAAATAACTATTTTTTTTGACGTATTCATACATGAATAATTCACCCAAAGAAGTTTTATATTTTCAAAAACGTTTTTTTCGTCCTTATATAATCAATAAAAAATAACATTGTATTAGTAGAAAATGTTTATTTAGGTACCAAAAATAGCTTTATTTTTCCAATGGCCGATAGTACCACTGTAAATTCTCATCGGGCCCTTATATCCATCAATATAAATATTTAACAGACCTCGTAACATAGACTTGTACGAATACGGAGTTTTGCTATGGTAGCGAAAATAAATATATACGGACAAATCACACTGATTGAGCTAGCCCCAAAGTAAGTTCGAGACTTTTGTTACGGGATACTAACTCAACTATACTATATTTTATAACAAATACATTATACAGATAAACATCCAAGGCCAAGGTCAACTGAAAAGATCATTTTCCATCTTGACCTGATCGGGGATCGAACCCGGGCACCCTTTGTGTCGCAGGCTAGCGTGTTAACCACTGCGCCACGTAGCTCGGATCTACGAAACATTTCGGCTGACTTCGTACGTGAGTAACCCGTTGTTACATATATTTTTTAACTAGCTTTCGCCTGCGGCTCCACCCGCGTCAATGTCGTTCCCTCGGGAATAGTACTTTTTCCCGGGATAAAAGGTAGCCTATGTCCATACTCCAGAGAACTTGTATGTAAAATTTCATGATGATCGGTTCAGTAGTTACGGCGTGAAAGCGTAACAAACAAACAAACAAACATTAACAAACAAACAAACTCACTTTCGCATTTATAATATTAGTAAGGAAAGGATTATTATATGATACTAGCTGACCCGGCAAACGTTGTTTTGCCATATAAATAATGTCTAAAAAATAAAAATAAAAGTTTAGGGGTGGACTACCCCTCACATTTAGGGGGATGAAAAATAGATGTTGGCCGATTCTCATAGATACCGGATAAGCACAAAAAATTTCATCAAAATTTGTCAAGCCGTTTCGGAGGAGTATGGCAACGAAAACTGTGACACGAGAATTTTATATATTAGACGAGAATTTTATATATTAGATTTATTCAAGGATTGAGATATTAAGATGGTGAGAATACCCGTGGTTTTTAATTAGAAACTATTATTAAAATTGTGCATGCCTTAATTAAGTTAATGGTGAGAAACTTACATAAAATTTATATCAACATTATGTGAAACCACTATTATGCAAATAAATATTATTTATGATTTATTGCACATCAAAGGAAAAACTTAGGCCTGTACATTAAACATCTTATAAACTAGAAAATGCGCAAAAGGCGGCCTTATCGCGAAAACATTCGCACCTCAGTTCATTCGCACTTGAGCTGTTCGCACCTGGGTTCATGCGCATCTTAGCTCTTCGCACCTCCGTTCATTCGCGCCTCAGCTCTTCGCACCTCAGTTCATTCGCGCCATAGCTCTTCGCGCCTGAGTTCTCTCGCACCTCAACACTTCGCACCTTCGTCTTTCGCACCTAAATTACACACTCAGTCTATTGTTGTAAAAGTCATTGGGATGGACTGAATATTTTAAGCCCAGTCAAAGAGATAATGCCGGTAAATCCACGTTCCGATAATTATTTATTGACAACCGCACTGTTTTCGGGTTTTGGACAATTGACAGCTGCTTAAATGAACAAGTAAGCTATTTAAAAAATAAAATACCCGGCTGCCTTTTTGACAGTTGATGTCCGATATACACGGTGAAATTTTGATCGTTCTGAACCCTTAAATGGGTGATTCAGCCCATCGATATGAATAACTTTTCCTATGGGACCAATGCTGGGAACTCAAAAAGAGAATGGGTAGTTCCATACAAAAAATTTCGGCCGCCCGCCGCGGTCAATTTGTATGGAAACGTCAAAAATTTTTCGAGTTTCCGGCATTGGTCCATAGGAAAAATTGTTTATATCAACGGGCTGAATCATCCCTTTAAAGGTCCAGAACGATCAAAATTTCACCGTGTATAGTGTTTTTGCTAACGTCACATAGTCTATGACACTCTGGGCAAGAATACGAATCTAATGATACCTCGCACTTCAAAATTGGCCAAGCCGTTTAGGCTACAGGAGACGACAATGGAACAGACATTCTTACGCATATGCGCTAAAAACATTACTCTCCTTCTAGGTAGGTTAGTCGGGTAAAAAGGTATAAATGAGGGTCCATATTGGCTCACATAAAAATATACTCAAATTTTTGTTTTGACATAATAGGTAAGCAGCTGTGTCATAAATATACAAGTCGTTACTTAAAATTAGTACATTACTGCAGAGACAGGGAAGTTAGGGATTGCTGGATGAGTAAAGTTTTAGTTTGAGTCCGGCAAGCCGATTCCCGCCGAGGCAAGTATAGTGTTTTTCTCAATAAATGTGAGAAAATAATGAAAGACGTACTACTGGAAACAAATGAGTAATAATATAAAACGTATAAAATTAAATAATAAGTAGGCAAATAATGTAATATCGAAAAAAATCTGCATTACCGCGTTTTTATAGTTTTGTTTTTTTTTTTTTTATTTTAATTGTCAATCAGGAAACATAGCCCATACAGCCCGGTCATATTTTACACAAATATTTTTTAATTAATTACGAAAATTAAGCATATTTTTGTGTGATTTTATACCAATATTTTTATACCAACACTCAATTCATATGAATATGATAATAAATAGATTAATTTTAATACATAAAACATAGATGAATGAATGATGAGTTTTGACCAGCGTAGCGGCCAGGGTTAAATTTGCATACTTACTTTCCTGGCCTAGGCCGGTAAAGTAATGCACCAGCCAAGAATTACAAACTTCGTGTCTTCTTTTTACTACAATAATGCGGGCTGGTGTTGGCAGATGCCACGAAAACAGAGTCAGGTGGGGCTTCTCCAACAATAGTGAGTGCGACTGCTGTGCTATTCAATCTATGGATCACCTCTTGGTGTGCCCACAAAGCCCAGCTTCTTGCTCCCAGCGGGATCTGAATGAGGCAAACGAACGGGCAATCATGGTGGCAAAGCACTAGTCAAAACTTATTTAAAATGTATATATATAGCCATTTTACGACTCTGTAGAAGAAGAAGAACTACAATAATGCCTACATTTCCGAGCATGTCTGAGAAAAATAATTTTATAACCATTGACTCCTAATTATGCGCATGGCTTAATTGCTTTGTTGCTCCGCCGCAGCACAGATGCTGAATTTAATTACTGTAATGTTTGATACGTCTTCAGGAAATCTCTCTCATCAGTAATATACATTTGAGAGAAGACATTATATTTAGTTGATAGTAGGTAGAGAGGCCCGATAGCCCAGTGAGTCTGACCATTATTAGCGCTAACGTAAAGCAACCCTCGGCGCGGTCCCCACTGGGATGGGTGACCACAAGTGGTATATAAATATCTCGAGCTCCTCCGTGGTTTGGAAGGCACGTTAAGCCAGTGTTGGCCACTTACACACACAAAAAAAAAACAAGTTGATAGTCTTTTCCAAGGTGGTCTGGGAGAAAAGAAAAAACCGGCTAATTGCCAGTCGGATTCGCGCACGAAGGGTACATGATACATCCTTATCCTTACTAATATTAGAAATGCGAAAGTGAGTTTGTTTGTTTGTTTATTTGTTTGTTTGTTTGTTACGCTTTCACGCCGTAACTACTGAACCGATCATCATGAAATTTTGCATACAAGTTGTCTGGAGTACGGAGAAGGACATAGGCTACCTTTTATCCCGGGAAAAAGTACTAATCCCGAGGGATCGACATTGACGCGGGCGGAGCCGCGGGCGAATGCTAGTATATAATATGTTTGAAATTATTAAAAATATTTTAATTATATAATGTAACTCAAAATTAATGCTTTTCGCAATTTTTCCTTTATCTGTGATATAAGACGTTGCTTCGTACTAAATTTTAAGATTCTGAGTTCACGGAAAGTACCGTGTAGGTTTTATTCCCTTGCCAAAGTCGAAAAAACACGAAAATTTACGGCATATCCAGCTGTATCTTTTGATTACGTTGGCTTAGAAGTTAAATTTTTTCACAGCTCCAAGGGACAGTAGACTTGAGTATTTGATATGAATTTCAGCGTGATACCTCTATGAGTGCCTGAGAAAAAGGGTCTTGACAGACAGATCCTATAAAGGTTCCGTTTTTTCCCTTTTAGGGACGGAACCCTAAACAGGTTGGTTAGGACATTGTAGACGTGAATCACTTGATTGTCTGATACTAAAGATGATTCCGTGCTTCGGAAGGCACGTTAAGCCGGTGGTCCCGGCTGCCACCTGGTAGTCGTTAAAGGAACCACGTCAGAGGCCGAGAGGCGGTTCTGAAGAACTCTGATACCACGGTGATGATGATGATGAATTAATTTGTGTACAATTAGGCGACCTTATCACTTCCAGGCGACCTAGTAAGAGTTGGAGAAAATGTCGGAAATTCATTTACAGGTGGCGCAGTCATTTTATATAATTTAAAATTACTTTAAGTATTTTGATACTAATCCTACATGAACATAAATATCTAATAAACTTAAATTTACATTAAAAGTAGGGGCTAACACAGCTCAACTAATTTTACGATACCTTAGATTTTATGAAAGTAGATGGTACATTCTACGTTGTTTTCTTTTCTCCCAGACCAGAATGGAAGTTACTTAGTAGCAATTACTTTATTTAAGTAGCTAAGTAAAGTGTTCGTACATTAGTTTGATTTTATAGCGCATAATTCCATTTGCAAACGATAAAAACCCCTATTTATCTCCATTCCCACAACTCAAAGGATATTGTTCATTATTACTTTAAATAGCCATTATGGGCGAAAACGAGGATTTATCCGTGGCTACGTAAGCCGGAATGTACAATAAACTAGTGCTTCCCAAAGTGGTGTATTTATTGATGCCTTAAGGTGAAAATCATTAGGAGAATATGGGAGGCGCTAACGTCATCAGTACTGTTTAGTGCAATGCGAGAAGTGATTGCAAGTAAGGTATTCTGAACGCATTCACGGTCTATCGCTCGAATACAAAAAAAATATATATATCAACTCGAACTTTCCCAAATTTTGTCCTGTTCTAGCTTACCTAACACGACAGAGAGAACGTCAATATTTTAAGTTCCACCGTATAAGGCTCAAAGCACACCGAGTTGGCAGCGGCCGGCAGCGAAGCGGCAAGGCCGCTGCCAATTTGGTGTGTTTGAGTCTATGATACCACAGACACACACACAACAAACGCGTCAAATTTAAATACCTTAACTTTTGCTTTTGGTTTAATAAGACTTTTGAGTAGTGTGTACAGAATATACAATATAAACTCATTCTTTTTCTTATACAGAATCAATTAAACAATGCTTCAATTATAACCATTTTGACGCGAAAAGAAGAAGAAGACCTTATTCTTTGAAAAGAAACATGGAGAGTTGACTGGAGCTCAACTAGAACATGTATTTCAGGCCTTCAGATCTTGAGATCTTGGCGCCCTTAATAAACAATTAAAGGGTGATTAAAAATGAATGTACGAAGTTAAGCGAAGCTGGAGAAATGCAGGGAAAAGCAAAGGTTGCGAATTCGTCGGTGTGTTAGTTTATTTAGATAGAAATACAAAAGCGTAGTTGAGAGCGTAATTTACGTTAGAATAGCAAGAAGGGATCTGTGTTATTGTAATTAACCTTAATAAATATTATTAAGAGTTTTTTTCTTCAGAAAATCGAAATACTCTGACAATTTGATAAATCGCCATTGGCGTTTCGATATTACGAGTTTGCCAAACGGCGCAAGTATGCAAACTTAGCTGAGGATTATATATTTGTGCCGTTTGGCGAAGAGACGTTAGGACCTTGAGGACCCAGCGCGAGGGGTTTCTTAAAAGAGATTGCCCCACGGCTCATGTCGGCTGCCGGTGATAAGAGGGCTCGCTGCTTTTTCGCCCAACGGATTAGCATAGCTATCCAACGGGGGAATGCAGCCACCGTTCTTGCCACCATGCTACACGGGCAAGATTTCGAAGAAAAAAGGTATTTATAATATGGGCCACTGGTATTGTACATAATTGTAAGTACAAATTATTGCCTGAAATAAATGAGTTATTGTTATTATTAATATTATTATAAAAAAACAACACAGTTTGGGAACGTCTGGTCTAAACAAATAAATTCAACGTGAATAATGTGCCGGCGAAAGTTATTGTTGTTCAACTAATTAATTACAGCGGACATTATGAATAGCCGCCTAACTGCGGCCGGATATTGTCAGCCCTGAGCGGATCCAGCCGGTGGTGCAGATTTATACAGTTATTTTTCAATAATTTTAAAAGCTGTGAACACCTGAAGTCAGTTATGCAACTATACAGGGCTATAGTTAACTAACGCAAAACCTGCTAAAGACGACTTAGGTACATCATGACGAACAACGTTTGTTATATGACTTTTACCTATAGTGACGTTTTACATACATTAGCTTTTATGTGGATTTCTATCAAACGTTAAATCTATGCTGCCGGCCACGTGCCACGAGAGCGTAGGTACCTACTATTATTACCTCGTAGCGCTTATTGCCATAGAGTAAAGACGAGTACAATTGCAAAATTGCATTTTATTCTTTTTGTATAAAAAAAGCAAACATCGAACTACAAAAAGTCATAGAACAAACGTAGTTAATCTTGATGTACCTTAGTCACCTTTAGGATGTTATGCGGTAGATACCACTTACCCTGTACTAATTCTAATCTCATTTATACCGTAAGAAGTCTACTGTTGTATAAAAACCTCTTTTAAGCATTCTTCGTTCCATAGGAGGATATTGCCATCACCACGCTTGGCAGACGGGTTAGTCAAAGTCAAAGTTTCTTTATTGTTCGTAATCGTATCCTAATCCTAACTAATCCTAACTAATTCCTAACTTTCCTAACTAATATTATAAATGCGAAAGTGAGTTTGTTCGTTTGTTTGTTTGTTACGCTTTCACGCCGTAACTACTGAACCGATCATCATGAAATTTTGCATACAAGTTCTCTGGAGTACGGAGAGGCTACCTTTTATCCCGGGAAAAAGTACTGTTCCCGAGGGACCGACTATGACGCGGGCGGAGCCGCGGGCGAAAGCTAGTATAATATAATAAATGCGAAAGTGAGTTTGTTTGTTTGTTACGTTTTCACGATGTAACTACTGAACCGATCATCATGAAATTTTGCATACACGTTATCTGGGGTACGGAGAATGACATAGGGTACATTTTATCCCGGGAAAAAGTACTATTCCCGAGGGATCGACACTAATGCGGGCGGAGCCGCGGGCGAAAGCTAGTTTATAATATAAGTTAGGATTAGGATGACGCTAATAGTATTGTGAATTTGGCTAAAGAGCTGCAATTAGAAATATAATCAAATAAATAAAAATATCTAATTAATATTATCAAAATTTGCATGCTGTTAAGAACGGCTAAGCTACACTTTTACATGTAACATCTCTCTGTGCCTTATTAAATGCAAATAAATCTTATCTTATCAGAATCTAACACCAGTGTTGGCCACTTACACTTTCTTTTTATACTAAAAATAAAAAATAATATTGTATGAAAATCAATAAAAATAGATTTATACGTATTTATTTTGCATTCACAGTACTATTTTGATATACAATTCTTAAATAAAAAAATGAAATATGGTATAAAAATTCCAGCGTTCTTAAGTTGTACATAAACCTAAGGTTGTTCAAACCCCGCCCTGCGTGGAACCTTTTCACCATATTTTATTTCTTAATTTAATAAGAGTACATACTTATATCAATAAAAATATTATCTTTATCTAATAAAATATTATTATCGAATAGGAAATCCTATTTCGCCTCATTTTAAGCAACTTTTATAATGTTGACATTGCCGTACACGGGTATCTTACAAATTACTTAACTGTAACTTTACTAGCATTTCCTGCGAAGAGTTTTGTTATTGCACAAAAATTGTGTTTTTATAACTGAAAGTGTTATTGAACACACAATTTTTATCGCTAAGAAAGGTTTCCGGGAGGGCTTTCCATAGCGTAACTGAAAAAAATAAACATTTTCTCAAACATGCTCGGAAATGTAGGCATTATTGTAGTAAAATGAAGCCACGAAGTTTGTAATTCTTGGCTCGTCCCTTACTTTACCGGCCTAGGCCAGGAAAGTAAGTATGAAAATTCATTCCTGGCCGCTGCTCAAAACTTTTTAATTAATCTATGTAACTTGCACTATGTAACTTGTCATACAGCCATGGCTACCACATTATAAAAAAATGCACTCATCGAGCATATAAGTATATACTTATATGCTCGATGAGTGCATTTTTTTAAATATGAAAATAATTTTATTAAAATGTTGGTATAAAATCAAACAAAAATATGCCAATAATAAAAATAAAAAACGCGGGAAAGTAGATTTTTAGGGTATAAATTTTTTTGGGTAAAATATGACTAGGCTGTATGGGCTATGTTTCCTTAGCACTAAATGACAATTGCAATTAAAAATAAAATAAAGCGGGAATGTACTATTATTTATTTTCGGCGGACTGCAAGGTTGTTGTTTTGGATTGTTTTGCAGATTGCTTCTAGTGGACGTTATAATGTAAAATCGGTGTAATTTGGTGTTATAAATGGCTATGTTTATGAACAATGTGTGATGGTGCTGTAGTGCGGATTTAGAGATTTACATAGCGGGCTGATGGTCGCTCGCGTTACTGCGTCGTCTATGATCAAACCATCAAACCAGAGGATTCGTGAAAAATGACGCCAGGAGCTGCGTTGAATCATCGAAATGAATTATACCATAATTTTTTTGATAAAACTTTGAAAAATATAAAGGTCTAAAAGGCGTAGAACACCAAATGACGTAAAACAAATACGAAAATAGAAATGTACATACTATTCGTTTTTTTATATTATACTCATTAATTCCCAGTAGTACGTCTTTCATTATTTCCTCGCATTTATTGAGAAAAGCACAATACATGCCTTTGCCGGGAAACGGCTTGCCGGACTCGTATTTATTGCCAAGGCCTCGCTGACGCTCGGCCTTGAAAACTCTACTCGTCCGGCAATCCCTTACTTCCCGGCCTCTGCAGTAATGTACTATTACCGAATCCATGCTGGTCTAGGAGAAAATAAAAAAAACGTAGAATGTGCCAGCTACTTCTCTTCCGCGCAGACCGTAGAAGTCGGTCAAGGAAATGGGCGAAAATCTAAAGAATCATGACAATAAGTTATGCGGCTAGCAACCCATCATTATTCTGATTCCGTTTTCCACCTTTAAGACCAACACTAAACGTGGGCTTTTGGTGTCATGAACTAAGGCTCTGTCTACCCTGTAAGTGATGAAGACGTGATAATATGTAATCATCATCATCATCGTCATCAGGTGCTTTTTAGTCTCCACTACAGGAGCACGACCCTCTCTGTACCTAGGGCCATACTTGGCCCGGGCAGCCAGAGGACTTGGCCTACACTCTCCACGCTGGCCAGACGGGTTGGAGAGGTCTCTTAGATGTTTATAAGCTTTGTTTAGCTTGTTTTTCCTAAGTCGCCTTCTACGACATCCACGGGAAGACTTGGAGTGGTCCTATTCTACTCAGCTGGATACCACACGGCTAAATATGTTATATTTTTCCCGAATTCTCTCGCGTAAGTTTTAATAATATTATATGGTATATAATGTTTACCAAAACCATTACTCTGTTATTTATGTCTTACGCCCTACTCTACAAGGGTATTTTTTAGTTTTCTCAGAACTGAACGTACAATATCTTGCGAATATCTCAAGTTAAGCACCTTGTTTATATTTTATTTGGGCTCGTGTTATCGACAGCTGACGTGTATGCGATGTTCATGGTTGGTTGATTTTTCACGTCAACACTATGTATATGGGTCAACACCACTGATATACATTGAAATGGATAAAATGCACGAATTGAACGTTTATCCCTCTTTCTTTCATCCGAGAGGATTGTCGGCAGGTCTTAAGCTGCAGTAAAACACCTTTTTACAAACTAACAATGGCGTATGACGTCATCGCGGCCAGATCTGGCCTTTTGGGGATCAAGAGGTTAATACTAGTCTTTTTCTTCTTCTTCCAATATGTTAGCCTAAGATTCAAATCCACTAACGTACATTTTAAATGGAAAAGATAAAAGCTTTTTCTCTCTCTTTCACTCCTCCGAGAGACTTTTCAATCAGCTGTATCATACAACTATAGACACTAACCGACATACTGTTTTCATTTATTTTTCTTCTTCCTCCAATAATATATTCATATATCAACTCCATTGATGTTTATTGAAATGGACAAATACGCAAATTTAACGTCCGGATGTAATCGCCAGATAGCTGTTTGTCTCTCTTTCTCTCGTCCGAGAGGATTGTCGGCAGGTCTTACAGGCTGTATAACACCATTTTAGGGTTCCGTAGTTCACAAGGAACCCTTATAGTTTTGTCATGTCCGTCCGTCCGTCAGTTGTCCATGGGCAGCGTAGATAGCTTATACCATCAGGTGACTCGCTTACTCATTCGCCGTCCTATAACATAAAAAAACACGTCTTTATCCCTTACGGAGTAGCGTATTGGTGGGCGTAAAGGTGGTAAACGGAATCAAAATAGTGATGCGTTGCTAGCTGCATTGCATATAGTCATGATTCGTTAGATTTTCGCCTAATCCCTTGACTGACTTCTACGGTCTGCCGAGAAAAAAGCAGTTGGCACATTCTATGTTTTTTCTTTTCTCCCAGACCACCATGCAATAGTTTTCCTTAGGCCAGTAAAAACAAGTTAAGATTCTCCTAGCCACGTATAAAGTTTGATACCAGTATATCCATTATCTATTCACGTTACTGGTCTATAGTCAACCCTCTTTCATATTTGGGCAGCGATTCCCACCCCAAACTCCTTTGAAGCTAGTAAAACTGGCGTCGGGAATCGGGAGATGACGGAGATCAAAGGAGTTTCCGCTGTTCCGGCGTGCGCAACCAATATACAGATACACGCTCAAATGACCAATCGTTCCAAATTGTGTTGTTGGCTTCGTCGAATATTAATTTGTAGATATGGAATATTAAATGAACTATTCCATTGAATAATCCTAATACAAATATTATATATATGTATACCGAGCTATTTCTGGATGTTGTCAAGTAATTAATTTTTAACTTCTATACATGTATTTTTATCTTCTTTTTATCATTTCGATGTACCTAACTCGAGTCGTTGAGGCATCCCTATTGCAATCTTCTTCTTCTTGTTGTTGTTTTACATTGAATTTGAATTGAGTTCTATAATATTTTATTTTGTCTAGTAGCATAGTTTAATGAAAATCATAACGTCATTCATTATAAACTTAGTATAGTTAACATATATCGTTGATACAACTTGTTGACGGCTATAGTTTTTTAACCAAATGTCAATGTTAAAAATGGCTGCCATAGGACAGGCATTTTGCCTAGTGTGGAGCCATATGTGAACAGGAAATGTATTTAGTTTAAGATTGTATCAATAAAAATTTTGGATACAATGAACTTAGGGTTCGGAGGCGGCTATCTCTTGTGCTATTTATCTTTAAAATAATGAGTGGAAAATTGTGTAATTCCGATATGCTGTCGCACGTAGGGTTGTGTGTACCAGATAGGTACGTGTGGCGTCGTCGCCGACCGCCGCTGCTGGCAGTGCCTCACGCGCGAACCAATCTGCTCCAGGAGGCCCCACTGACGCGGGTATGCGCTATCTAAATCAGGTAGCTGAGGAGATCGACCTATTTTGTTGCACTTTGAGTGAATTTACAAGGATGTCATTATTGGTAATTTGCTATAGATTGAAATAGCTACACTATCGCATTAGGTACCAAATCCTGTAATGATAGCTGTAAGAAGAAGTAAATAAATAAAAAAAAAAAAAATTATAATGCGAAAGTGAGTTTGTTTGTTTGTTAGCTTTTACGTTGTAACTACTGAACCGATCATCATGAAATTTTGCATACACGTTATCTGGGGTACGGAGAAGGACAAAGGGTACATTATATCCCGGGAAACAGTACGGTTCCGAGGGATCGACAATGACGCGGGCGGAGGCGCGGGCGAAAGCTAGTTTATGATAAAAGTTGGTTCATATTAGCAGGTTAATTTTATAGAACTATTTTTTATATAAATCTCCCTTTCTTGTTTCCCTACGTCTGAGAGAAAAGTAAATACGCAGAACAATTATGTACCAGTTGACATATAAATCATACATATATAGTATCACGTCTTTTCCCTTGCGGGGTAGACAGGGCCCAAGTCTTTAAGACTTAAAAGCCACGTTTAGCATGTTGGTGGGCGTTAGGTGGAAAATGAAATCAAAGTAGTGACGGGTTGCTAGCCGCATCGCCTACTAATATAATTCGTCCGATTTGCCGATTCCCTCGATCGGCTTTTCGATCTGCGCGGCAACAGCAGCTAGTACACTTTACGTTTTTTCTTTTCTATGATTTATATAATTATTCCACACTGGTTTAGGAACCAGTGTGGAATAAATATATAAATCATTTATTGAATTTACCGCACACTGAAACTTACACAAGAAAAACTTATAGTAAGAACTTACATTCATCATCATCATCATCATTTCGAGTAGGTGTCACGGTCAATCGACCATGCACACCCTGGTGTCAGAGTTCTTCGGAACCGCCTCTCGGCCTCTGACGTGGTTCCTTTAACGACTACCAGATGGCAGCAGGGACCACCGGCTTTACGGCCTTCCGAAGCACAGAATCATCTTTATTATCAGACAATCAGGTGATTCAAGCCTGCAATGTCCTAACCAAACTGGAAACAACTAAACAAAGTATGCTTCCGGTGGGAACCCACGACCCCCTGGTCAACAGGCAGACGCCTTAACCACTGGACCACGGAGGCTGTTAAGTTTAATTAAAAATAATAATAATGTTAGTTCTGGTTTAATAAAAATAGACTTAATATGAAGTATGTGCGTGCTACAGTAATTAAAACAGGCTAACTCAGTGTGGGAAAATTGGATCATTCTCACTAGTTCCATCGGAAAATATTTTCATGAAACTAGTGAGTTCCATGGAACTTAAGAATCATCATCATCATCAGGTCCTTTTTAGTCTCCACTACAGGAGCATGACCCTGAACATAACCATGAACTTAAGAATAATCCAGGCAAATTGCGCAGTGATGAGCAAAACAAATGGCGAGCTCCATGGCGCAGTGGTTCTTGTCGTCGTGAAACCCGCCAGCCTGTGACACGAGGTTTAATCCCCGGTCAGATCATGATGGAAAACCATATTTTTCAGATTGACCTGGGTCTTGGTTGTTTATCTATACATATATGTATCTATTATAAAATATAGTATCGTTGAGTTAGTATCCTTCGATATAAGTTCACAACTTACTGTGGGGCTAGTTCAATTTGTGTGATATGTCCCTATATATTTATTTAATGATTTTCATCTACCGCTGAAGTCGTAGAAGCCGACCGAGGGATTGGAAGAAGGAGGAATCCAAGGAATCATGTAAAAAGGTATGCCTTTCAACATGATTCCTAGTCTGTTCATAGTATCCCAACACTATGTTGATTCCTTCTTCCACCTTTATGCCCACGAATACGCTGCGAATTTGGCTCTGTTTAACCCGTAAGAGATAAAGACAAAAAAATATGTATGAAAACTTCATCATTTCATGAGCTTTAATTCTGTTTCCGTTAATTTTGTTTAATCTTATATGAGCCTGAATAGCAAGATTTAATTCGCGTGGAACTGGAGCCTGGTGCAGTGGCAGTCGTAGTCAAGAGCCCCGGGCTACAATATTGAATGAAGCTCCTCATCTAAAAGATTAAAGAGTCTACATAATTTTCCTCTCTTTCATTTTGACCTGTAATGCGTTAGACCTTGAGATAAGCTATTATGACATTATTCATATATGCTTTGGCGATAACTTTTATCCAATTCTCTCTCTCATCCATTTTTCGATGTACCACGTTGTAAGTTAAAGAGCATGCAAAATGTCAGTGCTACAATCCTTGCAATAAGCATTTAGCAGTAGCATTACAGCCGTAACAAGTCCACTGCTGGACAAAGGCCTCTACCATGGATTCTTCTCTACATGGGAGGATATTGTCGTACTCATCTCGCTTGGCAAGCGGATTGGCGAGCGCAGTTTTTGTGTTTCCTGTGCTTTCAACGCTGCTGCACATTGGAAGCATTTTTAAGCGTGGGAAGGATAGGAATTTGTTGGAATTGGGAAGGGAATAAAAGGTATTGGGATACTACTCACTCAGATGAATGGAGAAAAGTAAGTAGCAGCTTAGGAGGCCGGGCCCGCGTACCCGATGACGTACCCGCAACCACCGTACAAGTAGTGGAGGGTGACACTCCTGACCATCCTTACAACAAATTTTACTTAATTTTGCATGCTTGTTTATTACTTAATTTGTGTTCATCGATTACAATGCAATATTTCTGGTACATGCATTTCAAATCTAACCCTGCTAAGTAGTTATGTCATGTTTTGACACGTTAATGACTTCGTAAAAAAACTTATGGATAACTAGTTTTCGCCCGCGGCTCCGCCCGCGTCAATGTCGATCCCTCGGGAATAGAACTTTTTCCTGGGATAAAAGGTAGTCTATATCCTTCTCCGCACTCCAGAGAACTTGTATGCAAAATTTCATGATGATCGGTTAAGTAGTTACGGCGTGAAAGCGTAACAAACAAACAAATAAACTTACTTTCGCATTCATAATATTAGTAAGGATAAGGATAAGGATTTCAGGGCCCCTAAAGACCAGAGGCCCGGGGCAGTTCAACTTTGAACCCCTGTTAGTCCATCCGCAGCCCGCTGTGTGCAAGTGCGCTTAGTTTAATATTTGCTCATTTCAAATGAAACGTTTCCTAGTTTCTGTGCCACACTTTTATTTATTTCACTATTCATGGCTGCAGCTTTCTGTAAAATTAAAAATGGGGTGCTGATATTAAATGTGATTTGCGACTTGCTTTTTAATTTTAACACTTTGGGACACCTCATGTAGACGTAAATATTGTTAATTCATTTGTTTAGTTCCGTGTCCGTGAATAAGTTAAATCTTTAGAAGACAAGTTCTTTGCAAAGAATAAATTTTTGTGACAAGTTTTTATTATTAAACGAATCCACTGTAAAGTGTTTTCCAAGACAAATCAAATCAGCCTTAACACGATTGCTGTAAGTACCTTGTTTAGTTTAAGAGTTCCTATGGCCACCTTCCGACTCCGTTATCAGACCAGCGCAACATTGCATAATATTTTATCGTCATCCGCTTTACACATGCATTTACACAATCGGTAACCGGGAAGTGGATCAAATTTAACTCGCAAGATTTGATTATAGACAAACATCGGGACAAGTGAAACAGAGGAATTTTTTTTTTAAATCTATGGGTGAAACTAAATAAAAGCTTGTAAAAGAGTTTTGTTCAGGTTAGTCTGTGTCATTATAATAATGATAAGAATATTTTTTTAAGGTTCCGTACCTAAAGGGTAAAGACGGGACCTTATTAATATCGCTCCGCTGTCCGTCCGTCTGTCTGTCTGTCTGTCTATCTGTCTGTCTGCCCGTCTGTCACCAGGCTGTATCTGATAAACCGTGATAGTTAGACAGTTGAAATTTTCACAGATGATATATTTCTGTTGCCGCTATAACTATAACGCAATTTCAATTGGCAAGGCTACAAGCTATCGGGTCATGGAGTCTAGTAATTGAGTTATGTAAAAAGTGTATATGTGCGTCTGAGAAGAATTCCCGAAAGGACACCGTCAGTGTTCTGTCAAAAAAAAAAACAATTTGACGAAGAAGGGTAAACCCCACCGCAGTTCCTCAGTCAGTCTGTGAAAATAGCAGCTGCAATATTGTCTAAATATTAGACGAATGCCGAAATCAATCGCGGTGAAAATGATTAAAATAAATCACAACTACATATTTGAGCCGTTTGGGGTCGAAACTTTGGGACCGTGGCCGCCCATAAGCTGCCCATAAGCTGTTCGGCACCATTGCCCATAAATTAATTGAGGTGACCCGTGACCAGAAGGCTGGTCTATACCTTGGCCAAAAGATCAGCATTGCCATCCAACGTGGCAATGCTGCCAGCCTTCTGAGCACGCTACCGCGAGGCAACGATTTACCCGGCCTTTTTTATTTGTAAATATATATAAATTTTTATTTACTTTTAGTTGTAGCATTAGTTTAAATATTTTATATTTAAATTGTATATATATTAATAAATAAATCACAGCATCAATCCGGATATTTCGTTTGCGGTCGAAATTATCAAACGATATGAATCGCTTTCTCGTTAATTGCCGCGTTTTGTTGTCGGATCTGGCCGCGAGATAACAGTTCCAATTAGATCTTTACAAATAGGAATCTATCATTTGGATCCGGGTCTAAATCCGACAATCCGATGTCGGTTTTCTATGAATTCGTAATGTTATCTCTTCTTTGTTACTTAATCAGAGGTGATTGGCTGGCGGTGGCTGGCACGACATCGGGTACGCGAGTCTTGCAAAGGTCCTACAGGATTTTGTCCCATTCATTTCCTAGATTTAACAAAATCCTATCCATCCCCAGCTTAAAAATGCTGACAATGGGTAGCAGCGCTGGAAGCCAAAATCCTCTCGCATTTAACTCTGGCGTAAACAATTCCCACCTCCAACAAATTTCGTTCCTCTATGTGAGGAGCTGCCTCCAGGATCCCAGCTTCCTTGGACCACATGGAAGTGCCTTAATCGCCTCCGCACTGGGGTAGGTCGATGCCGACATAACCTGGCTAAATGGGGCTTTCTCCAACAGGCGGAAGAGCAGTGTCAGTGTGGTCACGATGACCAGACCATGTTGCACCTCCTTTCGTGCCCTCTGTGCCCCACCAGTTGCACCAAAGAGGATCTGTACACTGCATCCGAGAGTGGAGTCAGAGTCGCCACATACTGGAGAGACAAAATCTAATACCTTAACCCATATGCGCTCACCGTGCCTAATTGGGAACGCTTACAAATCTACCCTCAACTTTTTTTGCATTTATATGAAGGTGACATTTTCATTAGTAATTGAAACGTTACAAGTGCGCACACTGATTATTAATAGTTGTTTAATATAAACTAAATTAAATTTGAAAATATTGCGTCTGAAATAAACAAGATTAATGAGCTACAGTACGCTCCTAATGTAAGTACTTTTATTTTATTGTATTCATTCTATAGCGGTTATTTTTTCACATTTACTATTTGACAATAATAGTAACTAAGTAATAAAGACAGCATTTGATGAACTATAAGGCTACATTGAGAATAAAGTTGATTTATACGTAGGAGTCCTCAATTGGGGACTACGGGCACTACAGGGATCAAACATTCCTTTATTTTTGAAGAAGTCGCCTTTGAAAAAACATGTCTCAACGAACGTTTGCATCGAGCAATAACTATCAGGGGCTTCAAGAAGCTATCGAGGCTGTTATGAGAGATGATGCTTCACATATAGAGGTAGATTTAGTTGCTCTGCCTCCGAAACCTAGTGTTCTCACTGATGTAGAGGAAGGCGGAAATAACGGGAAAAGGGCTATCGTGCAACTGGGACTGTTCGAGAAGGACTAACTGGCAAATATTCCCTAATACCTATCAAGGAAATGAAGAAAAAAAGACGTGCTGATCATGACTACCGATTTGACACGACGAATACAATATTGTTAGTTTGTTGACAATGGCGTTTGCACAATGGGAATTAATATAGTGTCCTACCATTAGGCAAAGTGAAATGTTGGAGTTCAGTTGTGTAGAAAAAGACCGATGTAGACATATCTCAAGTATTCGTCAGCTACATAAAGGTATGGGTGGTGTTGATCAAGCTGATCATCAATCAATTTATTTATACATATCGTACTTCTATTCGAGGCAAAAAGTGGTGGTGGATACTGTTTACCCACATGCTTGATGACTACTATGATGACTATTAGCAATGTCTGGCGTTTGCACACACTTTGTAATGATGTGAAGTGTATCAGCTACAGTTTAGACGAAGCGTTAATCGTCATTACTTGCGACAAGAAACAGACCAGCCTTCACGCCCAACAGCGTCCATAGTCCCTAGTCTGCAGTTCGATGGTATAAGGCTACTTTGTAGACAAATTAAATAAACAACCGCGATGCATCAATTGTCATTATAAAGCTCGTTGGCAGTGCAAAAATGTATCAAAACGTTATGTTTCGAGAAACCCTGTTGTGAAATTTTTCATACCGAATGAGCCCAGTGTCCTCATTTAAGCACGGTATTTTTTTTAATATTTAATAAAACAAATTTAATTTTTTTTTGTTATATTTCATTAAAAGTCTCATTTTTATACATATAAATGCTTTTTATTTCATCTTTTTTCAGTTAGTTTAGGTTTGGGCGCAAATGGGTTAAGCCATCGACACGAAAAGAAGAAGAAGAGCGTTGGAAGCCAAGGAAACCAAAGAAACTGCGCTCGCCAAATCGCCTCCCAAGCGTGGTGAGTATGGGAATATCCTCCCATGGAACGAAGAATCCTTATGGGAGAGGCCTGTGTCCAGCGGTGGACTTCTTTAAGGGTTGAAATGTAAAAACATAACTTTCTATCTTGACTTGCCCGGGGATCGGACTCAGGAACTCTGGTGTGGTAGCCTAGCATGATAACCACTAGACCGTAGAGCTCGGCAGAAGAGAGAATTTGAAAAAATGTTAATTACCTCATATGCCAAATATATACTAATATTATAAAGCTGAAGAGTTTGTTTGTTTGAACGCGCTTATCTCAGTAACTACTGGTTTAAATTGGAAAATTCTTTTTGTGTTGGATAGTCCATTTATTGAGGAAGGCTTTAGGCTATAAAATAACACGCTGTGACCAATAGGAGCGTAAATAAAAAATGTTTTGAAAACGGCGGAAAATTATTAATCTATAGTCTATACTAATAAAATATAGCCGTGTGGTATCCGGCAGAGTAGAATAGGACCACACCAAGTCTTCCCGTGGATGTCGTAGAAGGGGACTTAGGAAATACAAACTAAACAAAACTTATTAAACATCTGAGACCTCTCCAACCCGTCTGGCCAGCGTGGAGAGTGTAGGCCAAGTCCTCTGGCTGCTCTGGCCAAGTATGGCTCTAGTAGTACAGAGAGGGTCGTGCTCCTGTAGTGGAGACTAAAAAGGACCTGATGATGATGATACTAATAAAAAAACTAATGGCGGGGTCAAAGCGCGGGCAACAGCTAGTATGACATAATTAACTTTTTTTGAGGTATTTCAATCAGGTTAATTAAGAAACATACTTGACATTTTATTAAAGCCAGACGCCATTTCCCCTGAAATGGAATACTTATTGCCATATTTACTGGAAACGTTTCGTTATGAAATATAAATTCCGCTAAGGGTCGCTTTCATCTGTCTGCTGCAAATCTGTTTTAAATCGCATCACAGCGCCATCTTGGATTATGACTAATGATGCGAAATGCTCTCTGAATCTCCAGGGCTACATTAAAAATGTATAAGTCAAGTTATAGATACTGAAGATGTTGTAAAATAAATATTGTTTTATTTCTCATACTCGGAAAGTAAAGTGTTTTGATTTGATTATTGGGTCGAAAATGCTGCTTCCCTCCATAGAGTGGGAAAAACTCATACAAATTACTTCCCACCTAAGGGCCGTAATGAACTTTAAAAATAGAACTGCTGTCAGCTGTGAAGAGATTTATGTATAAAAACTAATTAAAAAAATGTTGCGGCCATGTGACTTTCTAAACAGCCAGTGTGAAGCGGAATAAGCCGGTACTACGGAGGCCACTACAATTACGCGGTGAGTTCCATATTTAAAATTTTTAAAGTCGACATAAATTAATAGATACTAGGTACTTATATTATTATATATAATATATACTACTGGTTCAAATTGGAAAATTCTTTTTGTCTTAGATAGTCCATTTATTGAGGAAGGCTTAAGGCTATAAAACATCACGCTGCGACCAATAGGAGCTAAGCATCAATAAAAAATGTTTTGAAAACGGGGAAAAAATATTAATCTATACTAATTAATCATAATAACAGATATTGCCGCGGACGAAGTCGCGGACAACAGCTAGTAAAGTATAAAACTGGTGCATTAGAACTGCCTCAGCACCTGTAGCATGGCGCTCGCGACGCCGTTTATATCGCGCGATAAACTATTCGTATCTCAGTTTTTGATATAACGGAAAACGCGTTTTCCGTTGTCGCGTGCCACGCTACGGGGGCAGAAGTAGCTTTATACCAATGAAAAATGTGATTTATAATAATGACATTTTGATTCATTATGTACTTTTATCTATTCTATCTACTATGTATCTATACTAATACTAATATTATAAAGCTGAAGAGTTTGTTTGTTTGAACGCGCTTATCTCAATACTATTGGTTTAAATGGGAAAATTCTTTTTGTGTTAGATAGTCCATTTATTGAGGAAGGTTTTAAGATATAAAACATCACGCTGCGACCAATAGGAGCGAAGCATTAATAAAAATGTTTTGAAAACGAAGAAAAATCATTTATCTGTACTAATTAATCATAATAACAGAAATTGCCGCGTTCGAAGTCGCGGACAACAGCTAGTTATTGATGTTTACCGTAGGAAATAGAAATAAGAATTCAGACATGAAAACAAACAATAACAAAGTGCGTTTACATAATTCAGAGAAATTGACAGTCGATTACGCACTTGTGGGACTCCCATACTACAAATACTGTGGGATCCTGATGTTATTTAAATAAAAGTGGACTGTTTGAGGATAGCTGGTGTAATATATAAATACATTTACAACAAATGCGACGCGCCTACAGCCGCGGTGGTCAAGCGAAGAGAATATTTTTGTGTAGATGGCGGGGTCCGCGGCCGGAGCTTCCTCGACCCCCGATCCCCGCAGCTGATCCTTGGCAGGTGGGGCGAAACGTCACGACATACTCCCCCCGTTGAAGAGGCTGGATCTTCAAATGTCAGAAGAACCTGGAAGTGGGCAAATATTGTTAAAGGCCCTTCGGATGGTTCCCTTTTTTGTCCTAATGTCAGCAACCCGAGAGACGTGATCATTGCCCGGATAAACCTTGATCACACGACCTAGTGACCAAAGCAACGGTGGAAGAGCTTTCTCCTTTATGAGAACTAAGGATCCTTCCTGAAGATCTTCATTTGAGTTCTGCCATTTAGTTCTCTGTTGAAGCAGTGAGATGTATTCAATGCTAAATCTTTGCCAAAAATGCTGCTTTATGAGCTCTACTCTCTTGAATCTCTCGAGACTTGAAATGTTTCTCTCTGTTACTTCCGGATGTGGTATCGACAACAGTGGCCGTCCAATAAGGAAGTGAGCAGGAGTTAAGGGACAAAAATCGAAGGGATCAGAACTTAAAGGAGTAAGTGGACGCGAATTAAGAATGGCTTCTACTTGTGTCAAACATGTGGACATTTCTTCATAAGTAAAGTTAGTTAATTGAAGTAATCTCCTAAGATGGTGCTTTGTAGCACGCACAGCGGCTTCAACTAAGCCATTAAAATGGGGTGTAAAAGCAGGTATGAAATGAAAATTGATACCTTCCTGTTCGATATCAGCTACTACATTACATTCTATCAAGAAACGCTGTAATTCATTACTGGCACCGACAAAATTGGTGCCATTGTCAGATGTTATAGTTCGAGGTTTTCCCCTACGAGCCACAAAACGTTTAAGAGCAGCTAAATAGGCCTCTTTGGTAAGGTCTGTAACGAGCTCCAGATGTAAAGCTTTGGTAGCTGAGCAAACAAGGATGCATATGTATGCCTTACTAAGTTGGCAACCCCTACCCTTACGATTAGCAATCATCACAGGCCCTGCATAATCTGCAAAACAGTGAAGAAAAGGATAGACTAACTCCGTTCTCGATTGTGGCAGCTGCCCCATGATTGGTTGAACACAAGAAGATTTGAACCTAAAACATTTCAAGCAATGTTTAGTAATGTATTTGGCTAAATTCTTAGCACCTAAAGGCCAATACGTCTGACGTATATTGGACACCAATAATTGTGGTCCAGCATGTAATAATTTTAAATGATACATATGAAATATGATCTTAGTTACGTGATGCTTGGCACATAGAAGAATAGGATGCTTAACATCATAACTATAAGGTGAATTATCGAGTCTACCGCCGACACGCATGATGCCATTTGAATCCAAAAATGGAGAAAGTGATATTAATCTGTTCTTCTTTGGCAATGACTTATTCAATTTAAGAGTTTCATATTCATCTGGGAATATTTCCTGCTGAGCAGTACGTATAATAAAGTTGTGTGAATTATTTAATTCTTCACATGAAAGATGATTTGTATATTTTTTATTTTGATTTCTACAGTTGTATATAAATCTTTGTAAATAAGCTATAATTCTTTGTAAATGTGTAAATTTAGAATATTTTTTAATTAAATTTGTAAATATGTTATTTATCTGTGATTCATCGGTTTTATTGTTATTGTGAATAGTTAAGCAAGAAGCGAGGTCTGGCAAATCATGTTTTGAGGTATTATTGGGGAATTTTGGCCAATCATGTTCACCCTTGCGTAAGAAAGATGGACCAAACCACCACAACGACGAGTTGCTGATAAGATCAGCCTTCACCCCACGGGAAACTAAATCCGCCGGGTTTTCTTTAGACGGTACGTAACCCCAAACATAACTACCAGTAATTTCTTGGATCTCGTTCACTCTATTACGCACAAACTGTTTAAGTTGATTGGAAGGCGTTGACAGCCATCCCAACACAATTGTGGAGTCACACCAAAATTTACATGATTCAATATTAATAGTAAGAGAAGTTATCACCTTTTTATACAATTTAGCACCTAAAAGAGCTCCACATAATTCAAGGCGTGGAATAGTAACATTTTTAGCGATAGGAGCTATTTTATTCTTAGAGATTAATAGTTGGACGTGAACTTCTCCTGATTGAGAAATCGACCTAACGTAGGCGCATGCACCGTAAGCACTTTCCGAAGCGTCTGTAAAAATATGAATCTGTATTGACTGTGAGGGATGCTGAAGCACCCACCGAGGTATCTTTAAGTTATTCAGTGATGGTAAAGTATTTGCAAATGAAGACCATAATTCAAATATCTCGGATGAGACCTCATCATCCCACGCGCATTTGTTTATCCATAACCTTTGCATTATTAATTTTGCCACTACAATGCATGGGCCCACGAGACCCAAAGGGTCGAATATTTGACTAATAACAGAAAGAATGTGACGTTTTGTTACGGGTGATTGTAACTTAATATTGATTGAAAAGGATAAAGTGTCTGTGTTACAAAGCCAGTGAACGCCTAAAGTTTTGAAAGGTGTGTTATCATTGTTACTTGAAAAATCTAAAATATTATTAGAATTCCCAATAGAATTGTCTGATATTAATTGATTAAGAATCTGAGCATTATTGGATTGCCATTTTCTCAAGTTGAACTTGGCAGACGATAACACAGAGACAACGCCCTTACAAAGTTCAGCCGTTTCGCTCACTGATGAGCCACCGGACAAATAATCATCAACGAAAAAATCGTGGATAATACTTTGTTTAATATTGTAATTGTCTACCATAGATGCAAGACTTACCAAACATTTTGTCGCAAGATATGGTGCAGAAGCAGTGCCATAGCTCACTGTATTAAGAGTGTAAGTTTTTAAAGGATCTGTAGTATTGTATCTAAAGACGATTTGTTGTAAAGATCGTTGAGATGGATTGACGTCTATAGCTCTATACATTTTTTCGATGTCGGCCGATACGACATAACGATGTTGACGAAATCTTAAAAGAATAGCTAATAGATCGTCTTGAACCGTGGGCCCTACCATTTGTATATCATTGAAGGATATGCCTGAAGTGGTAGTTGCTGAAGCATCGAAAACGGTTCGTAATTTCGTCGTAGTGCTTGACTCCTTTATGACACCGTGATGAGGAATATAATAATTAACTTTGCCATCACTATGAAAAGAGCGCGTGTTTTCTGTCATATGCCCTAGTTCTTCATATTCACGCATGAAATCTAAGTATTTTTTAGCAAATATTGGATCACGCTCAAATTTACGCTCGAGGGATAAAAATCTAAGCTTAGCCATTTGAAATGAATCACCCAATACGCCTGGGTCTTGCTTGAGAGGAATAGTGACAACAAAACGACCGTCGTTGTCTCGTTTCGTATTAACACTAAAGCTATGCTCACACGCACGCTCCTCCGCAGATAAAGAATGCACTGACGATATGCCATCGAGTTCCCAAAAACGGCATAAGTCGCTATCTGTGTTATTTGTAATAAGGCAATGATTTTGTGTAGGATATGAATTTAATATGTGTCCTGTAACCAACCAGCCTAACTTGCTTTCATGTAACTGAGGCAGATTTTTTCCTAATAATATTTTTTGACTACCTAATACTTGCCAAAAAATGTCTGCCCCAATGAGAATGTCAACAGCTGACGGAATATTGTAAGAGGGATCCGATAGGCGGATTCCTGCTGGTATGTGAATGTGTTTGACATCTATGTATGAAACCGGTACTGCAGTAGTAACATTTTCGAAAATATTACAGTGTAAATCAGCTTTAAAATTGCTATGAAACGATTCGATAGTTATTGTGCAACTCTGTGTACTATTAGATATAAGATTATTAAAACCTGACACTGTGGAGGTTACATTTCGCCGTGGCAAACACAACTTACTACATAAGGCGTCAGACACAATATTTATGCCACTACCATTGTCTAAAATTGTTCTAGCAGTATGCTTGTTACCTTTGCTGTCAATCACTTTGACTAAAGCCGTGGATAGGAAGACACGCGCAGCAGTTGTGTGCTGGACAGCATCGGAAGCCAGTACAATACCTTCTGATGAGGGAGAAGAAGGATTAGATATGCTAGAATCACGTTGTTCTAAGTGTAAAAGAGTATTATGTTTGACCTTACAATATTTGCAATGTGAAAGTCTACAAGTTTTTGAAGAATGCCCTGGACGTAAACAATTGTAACACACTTTATACTCCTTTACCTTTTCAATGCGTGATTCAATCGGTAGGCTCTTAAATGATTCACATGTAAATAAATAATGACTTTGGTTACATAAGTGACACTTTATTACATTTTTATACGATGAATTGTTTTGATTTGTGTTGTTTATTACTAAACTTTTAGATTTATGACCTTCCAATCTTAATTTATGTGATTTGTTTTCTTCCATAGTTTCTAATAAATCGGCTCGCTTATTTAAGAACGTTAAAAACTGTGTAAGTGTAGGGGATGTAGATGAAGACAACTGTGTATTCCTATGTTCCTCCCAGTGACGGCCTGTGACACCGTCGAGTTTGGTGGACATCATATAAATTATAAGTGTGTCCCAATGCTGGGTAGGCTCGTTAAGTGTTGCTAATGCCCTAATATTTTTGTTTGTAACGTCAACAAGAAAGCGAATTGATGAACTCGATTCCTTACCAATAGGATCTACGTTAAATAATGATTGTAGATGGTTGTTTATCAATAAACGGCTATTGTCATATCTTTCACACAATAAATTCCATGCAATGTCGTAATTATCTGATTTGACATCAATGTTTTTAATCACCAAAGCTGCACTGCCCTTTAAAGACGCGCGAAGATAGTGGAATTTATTTATTTTGTCTAAAGATGTGTTATGTATTAAGGAAAGGAAAGAATCTTTATATGACAACCAATCCTGGAGACCACCACTAAATTCATTTAAAGATATCTTTGGAAGCCTTACGAAACTGCATGACTTGGGGGTTGACTCAGCATCATTAAAGCTCGCTACAGACCCTTCCCGGTTCTTCTTCCCGGACAGCAGGCTACGGGCCAAGGCTACCAGCGGGTAATAATCATTGTCAAACTGCTCCCGTTCCACTGGCGCTTCTCCGTCTCGCGGCTCGTCGGAAAGAATCTCGATCTCGGTCTGCAACGCATCAAATTCATCACGTAAACACTCAAATTTATTTAATCTGCATTCTAAATCAATTAACTTTAAGTCACTTAAGCTTTGAATGTCTTTAATTAATTTGAGATAATTGCCAAAAATAGTCACCTTTGATTTTATAGCAGAGCGTTTTTTAATCAATGTTTTAAGCGTGCTGTCGGACATTTTGTTTTACAAGTACTCGAGTGCAACTGATATCGAGGTTAGGAATTGAAGTAAACAAGTTATGAGTCACAGTTAGCGAGGCGAGCGCCCGCGACCCTTTCGCAGGTAAAAGTGCACACAAAGATATGGACGATTGCTAATGAGCGGCTATGAATCGGTGCAGTATATGCGTGTATAGATTATGCTTGCTTGGTTTATGAGAAATGAATGCACAGATAGACACAAGTAGTAGCTAATTTGATATGAAGTATAAGTAAAAAGAAATGAAGACTGGATTTGGAGTACGATTTAAGATAAGGGAAATTGGGAGAGGACGAAATGAAGAAAGGAATTATGATGGGATAGGTATTGGAACGACTCACCGCCTTTAAGATACCACTCTTTCCTTATGCTTTCGCTCCTCACTGTATTTATCCCAATTGTCCAGTTTCCGGTAGCTATTGTGTATATCCAGGTTACTGATGGGTATCCAGATGAATTTTATGGAGAAATGTAATGATTCTTCGCTGTTCGAGAATGATCTTGGTTACGTAACTCGAACGTGGCCGAAGTCCGCGATGATTTTTGCGACGCGTTGCTTTTTGATCGCTAAACGTATTTACTCCGCGAAAGGACCAAATATGTGGGATCCTGATGTTATTTAAATAAAAGTGGACTGTTTGAGGATAGCTGGTGTAATATATAAATACATTTACAACAAATGCGACGCGCCTACAGCCGCGGTGGTCAAGCGAAGAGAATATTTTTGTGTAGATGGCGGGGTCCGCGGCCGGAGCTTCCTCGACCCCCGATCCCCGCAGCTGATCCTTGGCAGGTGGGGCGAAACGTCACGACAAATACCAAGCCACTCTTCTCAGGCTTATTCCAAGTCTTTTGTGGTGCTTGCTGCACGGCTGTGGAATGCACTCCCTTTAGACATTAGAATGGCTCCCTCGATTGATTCTTTTAAATTCAGACAGAAAAGGTTCTATGAAGATTTCATTGGTTATTGAGTTAATTAGTATGTATGTATATGTAGTTATATATTTATATATATTTATACTATTATATGTACTATTATATATTTATACTATAATTATTATGGTTTGTAGTTTATTCCCGTTTATTAGTAGTTTTGACGCTATTCCAAGAATTTCTAATACCCTTTCAATCACTTGGTTGACTGGAAGAGATCCCTTCAAGGGATAAGTCCGCCCTTGTACAAAGTTATTTTTTTATTGTAAACTGTGTTTTTTTGTATTTCTAGCGTTAAGAATCTTGTACAATAAAGAAATAAACAACAAACAACAACAACAACAAATCTGTACCAAAACTTGTCTGTCGCAGCTACTCCAGTCACGTTTTATAAGTATATTTTATTGAACGCGTGCAGTGCAACCCTCGACAATGCTAGTGCAGTGATATGGAAATCCGCAAGAACGGCGACTAAGCTGCGAAATAAAATTCAACCGCGCACAGATCCGCGCTAGTACTTCTCACGGTAAATGGTATACACTAAGGCGGGATACTCACTGATGATGTTTACGTACATAGTATCACATCTTTTTCCCTTGCGGGGTAGACAGAGCCCAGGTCTTTAGGACCTAAAGCCACGTTTAGAATGTTGGTGGGCATTAGGTGGAAAACGGAATCAAAATAGTGATGGGTTGGTAGCCGCATCGCCTATTAGCATGATTCATCAGATTTTCGTCCATTCCCTCGATCGACTTTTACGATATCCGCGCGGAAAGAGAAGCAGCTGGCACGTTCTACCTTTTTTTCTTTTCTCCCAGACCAACATGGAAGCTTATAAATTAAAATCCACAAGAATGGCGACTAATATTATAAAGAAGAAAGTCTTGTGTGTTTGTGATAGGTTCTTCTAAGTGATGGTTTGCTGCGCGGAAAGAAAACCAGCTGGTACATTCATCATCATCATCAGGTTCTTTTTAGACTCCACTACAGGAGCACGACCCTCTCTGTACTACTAGGGCCATACTTGGCCAGAGCAGACAGAGGACTTGGCCTACCCTCTCCATGCTGGCCAGACGGGATGGAGAGGTCTCTTAGATGTTTATAAGCTTTGTTTAGCTTGTATTTTCTAAGTCGCCTTCTACGACATCCACGGGAAGACTTGGAGTGGTCCTATTCTACTCTGCCGGATACCACACGGCACATTCAGTTCTTTTTTTTCTTCTATACCAGCACGGAAGGAATGAAGACCACAATATGAAACAGAAAATCAGTTATATTTAAATGGTTAAAAGATTAAGAAACGGCCACAAAACCTCAGTGTGCATCGCCTTTATGTTGTATTTTCTACATCATGTGAGGAAGAAAGCGCAGCATGCAGCTGGCGTTCATCGTCATCATCATTTCGTGTAGGTGACAGGTCAATTGACCATGCACACCCTGGTGTTAGAGTTCTTCGGAACCGCCTCTCGGCCTCTGACGTGGTTCCTTTAACGACTACCAGATGGCAGCCGGGACCAATGGCTTCACGTGCCTTCCGAAGCACGGAATCATCTTTATTATCAGACAATCAGGTGATTCAAGCCTGCTATGTCCTAACCAAACTGAAAGCAACTAAACAAAGTATGCTTTCCGTTG
Source organism: Elegia similella (assembly GCA_947532085.1). Lineage (NCBI taxonomy): Eukaryota > Metazoa > Arthropoda > Insecta > Lepidoptera > Pyralidae > Elegia > Elegia similella. Next base: position 3,612,283 of record OX383926.1, on the reverse strand, counting down.
GAATCGAAACCACGACCCCCGGGTCTACAGGCAGACGCTTTAACCACTGGACCACGGAGGTATTTTATATTTAATACAATATAAATCGCCTTTATGTTGTATTTTCTATATCATGTGAGGAAGAAAGCGCAGCATGCAGCTGGCGTTAAAATCCATTTATGTTTCTCTAGTGCTCATCTAGCGAGTCGAAGGATTTATAGAAATTATGTGCACTTTCATCGTGTCCACAGAATTTTAACATGTAGCTTAGTGTAATCATTACATAGTACAAATGGAACTCGATTCTGTTGTCTGTTCGCTTAGATCTTGTAAAATACTTAGTGGATTTTAATGCAGCTTTCTACAATGGATAGAGTGCTTAGAAAGGAAGGTTTAAATGTATAATACATAATATTTGCACTCGTGCAAAGCCGGGGTCCGGGTCCACTAGTTTATAATATAAGCTTTTGGAACAGATGTCGTCGTCGAAAGTAAGAACCACAATACAAGAAGCAAGAAATTTAGACCTTTGTTTAAAAGGTCTCGCCTTTATGTGTATCGCCTTTATGTTGTATTTTCTACATCATGTGAGGAAGAAAGCGCAGCATGCAGCTGGCGTTAAAATCCATTTGTGTTTCTCTAGCGCTCATTCAGCGAGTCGCAGGATTTATAGAAATTACGGTTTCATCGTGTCGATAGAATTTTATTATGCAGCTGTGTGTAATTTATAACATAAGCTTTTGGAACAGATGTTGTCGTCGATAGTAAGAACCACAATACACGCAAGAAATTCAGACATTTGTTTAAAAGGTCAGAAGATTAAGAAGCGGCCAAAAAACCACAGTGTGCATCGCCTTTATGTGGTATTTTCTACATCATGTGATGAAGTACATGACATACACTGTCACATCTTTTTCCTTTGCGGGATAGACAGAGCCTCTGGGCAAGAAAATATAGAACTGAATGTACCAGCTGCTTCTCTTCCTGCGCAGCAACCCATCACTCCTTAAAGGAGCCCTGTCTGGAAGACCTAAAGGCCACGTTTTGCAGAGCGTATAGGTGGAAATTGAATCAAAATAGTGATGGGTTCCTTTAAGGAGTTATGGGTTGCTGCGCGGCAAGAGAAGCAGCTAGTACATTCAGTTCTTTATTTTCTTCTATACCAGAAAGAAAGGAATGAAGACCACAAATGAAGCAGAAATTCAGATATTTGTTGAAATGGGCCACAAAACCACAGTGCGTATCGCCTTTATGTTGTATTTTCTACATCATGTGAGGAAGAAAGCACGAGCATGCAGCTGGCGTTAAAATCCATTTGTGTTTCTCTAGCGCTCATTCAACGAGTCGCAGGATTTATAGAATTACGGTTTCATCGTGTCGATAGAATTTTATTATGCAGCTGCGTGTGATTTATAATAGCTGTTTTTTTTAACAGATAAGTGTAATAAATCAGAGAAAAAGATTTTTCGTACAAGTATTTTTACATTTTGATAACCTTCGCCTGTATGTTTGTTGGTTTGTAACCAACTTCTTTGAACTCAATTTTGACCCACTTTAAACGGTAAGATTTTTTTTTTGTAGACTTATCAAGGACCGATGTCAATACAATAATTTGATAAAAGCGTGTTTTTTAACCACAAAAAAATAATTAATACATACGTGTCATAACTTAATACAATAACATTATACATTTGAAACCCGCCCTGTAATGTTTCTGGCGCAAATGTGTCCAAAATGCTGGCTGCATTGCCGCACTGAATAGCAATGTCCATTATTTGTATCAAAAACGTGCCAGAGCGAGAATCACCATTTTTTTCTCCTATCTTGAGCCCAGGAGCGCCACGGCCACGCGCAGGGTGTCGTTATCCGAAAAGGTGCCCAAGTGAGGCGATAAGAGTGCGTGCAGCCATACACCCGATTCCGACTTCGACACAGCCTTCAGTCTATCATATTTTGCTCCCATGAGATACCAGCCTGCAACTGCTGACAGAGCCTAAGAACTGCCTCCGTGGTCCAATGGTTAAGGCGTTTGCCTGTAGACCCGAGGGTCATGGGTTCGATTCCCACGGGAAGCGTACTTTATTTAGTTGTTTCTAGTTTGTTTAGGACATTGCAGGCTTGAATCACCTGATTGTCTGATAATAAAGATGATTCTGTGCTTCGGTAGGCACGTTAAGCTGTTGGTCCTTGCTGTCATCTGGTAGTCGCTAAATGAACCACGTCAGAGGCCGAGAGGCGGTTCCGGAGAACTCTGACACCAGGGTGTGCATAGTTGATTGACTGTGACACCTACACGAAATTATGATGATTTATATACACCGTTCCCTCAGTCATCAGACCTCTCCAACCCGTCTGGTCAGCGTGGAGAGTGTAGGCCAAATCCTCTGGCTGCTCTGGCCAAGTATGGAGTAGTACAGAGAGGGTCGTGCTCCTGTAGTGGAGACTAAAAAGACCTGATGATGATGATATACACCGTTCCATGTTGGTCTGGGAAAAAAAAAAACGTAGAATATGAAGCTGCTTCTCTTCCCACGCAGACCGTAGAAGTCGGTCAAGGGAATGGGTGAAAATGAAAAGAATCATGACAATAGATGCAGCTAGCAACTCATCACTATTTTAATTCCGTTTTCCACCTTTACGCCCACCAAAACGCTAAACGTGGCCTTTCGGTCTTATGATCTTAGGCTCTGTCTACCCCGTAAGGGATAAAGACGTGATAATATGTATGTATGTATATACACCGTCAGGTCTTGTTACGGAGCCTTACAACATATTTTTAATTTTCATCCATATTTCCCTTAAGCACTGGCATTAATTTTCATGTTCACTAATACATATAGCAGCGGAATTCCAGTGAGTGGCAGGTACGCAATAAGGACGACCCCCCTTAGCGCCCACATCGTCCCAAGCGAGCTGAGCGGAACGAGTTACCGGGCTGTGCGCATCCGAGTTAAGGGTCGACCAGGCTGACTCCGCGCCGGACACATAAGGTATGCTTACCCTGTCACCATTGGAGGAAGTAATAGCAACTAGATCAGCAACCCCATGAGCCGATGCCAAGAAACTTACATTCTTTACGCGCCGTACCCCAAGCTGAATCGGGAGAGATGCCTGGCTCCATTATTTTTCATTCAGGTAACGTTTTGTATTGACTCTACTGCACACTTCAGAGTACTATCAAAAGCAGTGATCTCTGGATACAGCCAGGTAGGTGCGGTTCGCAACAATAGCAGATTGTTGCACTGAGCAGAAAGTAACTTATTATTGCTTCGAGTGCTTATTTGGAGCCCAAGCGTCAGCGAGGGCTCTAAAAAGCACGAGTGCAATATAAATTACTTAATGCGAGGTGCATAATCTGCTTTTCTGTAAACTACTACAAGAAAAGTATGTGAAAAAAATTGAAGGGAAATTAAAATCAGTGAAAAATAATTGGTTTCATCTCAGTACATTTCCGCCTTTTTTTTTCTTTATAGCCAGTATTTTTCTTTGAAGCCAACATAGAAGTATGAAGTCCGCAATAATCTAAGGAGGCCAAGCTATACACACGTCCAACCTTTTTTTGTGACATGTGACACCTATGGTCACGCGATCTAAAAAAGAAAATTAAACAGTGCAGTAAAGGATTTCCATATATTTTTCTGCTCTAGAGCAGTAAAGTTCCGCTTTGTGCTGGATATGTGGTGCAGTTATGATATAATTGCGGCGTTGTTGGAAGAAAAAAGTTTTTAACATTAATTTTTTTTATAGCCCCCATAAAAAGTTGATCTTTGGCAATGCAAAGAAATTCCGCTTTTTGTGACGTCTTACGTGGACGTATTTTTCTAACCCTGTTTATATAGAATTTTCTTTCAATAAATGATTTGCTTCTTAAATATAGACATCATACCTGAAATTAAGTACCTACGTAGCATAGCTTAGCAGTTACATACATATTATCACGCCTCTTTCCCATGGGGGTAGGCAGAGACTAGAGACATCCACTTGCAATGATCCTTACAAACCTCTTTTTTTAAATTAATTATTGAAGTAGGCATTTGTCTCCCATTTCACCTGACTCTAAGTGACGTTAAAGACAAGGATTTTACATGCCTATTTATTCTACTTTTTAATGTCCCGGGATTGTTCTTGTCTGGGAATATAAACGCAGGCAATTCATTCCACACCGTAGCTACTCGAACCAAAAAGGAACTGTCAAAGCGTTTAGTTCGACTTTTTGGTATTCCAACGATAAAAGGGTGAAATTTCTGTCTACGTCTCGTAGTCCGATGGAGGAATGGTGAGGGTTCTACTAGCTCAAAGAGCGCTTTCGCTACCTCTCTCAGTTTATCTACATCCATCACTCTCTTCATGCATGGTGTTCGGTTTCGGGTACTCCTACTCTTCCAGTCACATCTAAAGTATAAAATTTATTTGTAAGTCTTCTTTCATCCATCCTTTCTACGTGTCTAAACCACCTTAACATTCCTAATGTAATGGTTTCAGTTAAAGAAGTAGTTTAGTGAAATATAAATGGTGAAATTTTGATCGTTTTGGACCCTTAAAAGAGTGACTCAGACCATCAATATGAACAACTTTTTCTATGGGACTAATACAAAAGAGTTCCGCCGCCCGGCCAGTTTGTACGGGAGTGTCGAATATTATTTTGAGTTCCCAGCATTGTTCCTATAGGAAAAGTTGTTCATTTTGATGGTCTGAGTCGCCCCTTTTTAGGGTCCAAAACGATAAAAATTTCACCATATATATCTTATTTCACGAACCTACTAAACGATTTAATAGCTGTCTAAGAATAGAAAATAATAAAATTTCCCTCAATAATAGATGGCGGGAAAACCTAGAGACATAATAAAAGAGAAAATCATTGATAAAAGCCCAGGTTTATGAGACCATTCTGGGAATGAATACTAAAAAAATCCTAACAATTTTCGCGTCTAGCCGACACACAATATCGCACTCAACAAAAATTAATACCGCCTGTAGCTAATAACACAAATTAGTGTGACTAAAATGAGAAGCTCGCATGTCAAGGTAATTTATATGATAGTTTGTTTTTCGCATGTATAAGTGGCGAACACTGGTGTCAGATTTTTCAAGCTGCCTAAAGGCAACTGACATAGCTAAATGATTGCCATCAAATGACAGCCGAGAGATTAGCGCTTTAACCAGGTGGAGAACATAAAGAGCCCACTTTAAATTGAACCTAGGTTAAAACCAATAAAAAAATTATACCTACGGTGCCTGGTAAAGGGTTAACATGCCTTCCGAAGCGCGGAGGTGCTCGAGATATTTTAATGCTACTTGCGGTCACCCATCCCAGTGGGGACCGGACCTGGTGTTGTTTAATAATTTTTAAATATGATATTTGTGTTAGCTCTGGAGACACTATAGGCCGAAGCCTGTATTTCTGGTCACCAGTCGGCCTATTGGCTAACTTAGTGTACGTTTTAATAGTCACTTCAAAATACACTAGTGGTTCTGCGAGAACAGTAGACCTCGCGAGCCCTTACAACCAACATCCACATTTGCCCTCCAGTGCTCTAAAATATATCTGTTACTGATATGCTAATTGACTAAAGGATGATTTCCTTCAGTTACTATTTCCCAATCCCCGCTGCTCTTAATTTGGTACCAGAGGAAACGGAAATTTAAACCTACATTCCCTTTACCAGAAGACCCGACCAGACCCTTTTTTAAGAGGAAACACTAAGCACGAGAGTATTGAAAAATAGATATTTATAATATCTATTGATGTCGCGCCGCGTGCCCAAACAAACCCCGCAGAGTGCGATAGAGATAACTGCAGCTCGGCCGGAAAATACTAATAAAAATTACACAAAATTAACGCTTCGTAGTCTGACTTCTTCTCCAAAACTTAACCGATTTAATTCCTTTTTACTTTAAAAATTTAAAATAAGCTATGGCTGTGTTTCTGCGTTTCTTTTTCTTATATAATTGCCCAAATTTGTTTTCTTGATGTTTGAACACAACGGAAATTCGCAACACACACAAAATTTTAACATACGGATTTTTTTAGTAAAAATCATTACTCTATTGTTACTATCCGGCGAGGAATCAGGGGACTACTCTTGTATGGAAAGACGGCCCTTGAGCACCATGTTTAGTATGATTTTTTTTACACATTAACTAAGTTGGAGTGATCCTCTTCAAGATCGGAAATATCGGAATAGCGAACTTGGCATGGGTGAATAGAAGGCAAAATTTAAGTACCCGGTTTCATAGTTGTTATGTTACCAATTGGTCAAAATTTTAATAGGACGCTAATTTTCAACTATTATGGCAGACAAACATGCGAACTTTACGTTAAGAAGTAGCCGGCATCTATAAGCCCCGGGTTCAAGTCACAGGATAGCATGTGAATCTTTTTTATTTTTTTAAATTTTTATTTCAGGATTCTAAGTTTATTTAGTGTTTTCAATTATAAAAGTAATACGCAGTATCATGCTTTAAGCCAAAAAATATTTTTCATATTTTGATTTTTGTTCCTTAGGGAAAGTTGTTCAATTTCACTCCCTCTCCACTTCACGTACTTTAACTTCTTTCATAAATATACAGAAAATCGATTTCAGACAACTTTTGGGCAAATTGCCGACTATAAACATGTTCAAGTTTATCGTATAAAAAAGTTGTTCAGACAAAAAAGTTGCGTCTTAATGAGAATAACAAAAAAGTCTAATGACATTTTTGATTTTTTATCCAAATAGCTGTGCTATGAGTTTTTTTAAGTTTCGGACCCCCATATATCCGCCATTTTTTTAAATTTCGAAAAACTGGCACGACTAAAAAAATCTATATAATTACCGAACCTGCTCACAAAATTTCATGAGAATCGGTTGAGAAATGCGACCTGTAGGCGAGAACAGACAGACAGACAGACAGACAGACGGACAAAAGAATTTTGGGCCAGTGGAAACTGAGACGCTTCGCTCGCTTCGCTCGCTCGGTCAATTACGTTTTATATATCTTAAATAAAAATAAACAATCAATCGTAAGCCGCAATGTATTTTGAAGTGTAAATTTTGTACACGAATTTAGGCCGGCTGGTCGTCACGCATGACATATGAATTTTGAGTTAGTATATCCAATATCTCCAATTTTATGCGTTTTTCATACCGACCGTATTTGTTAATATAATGTTATATGTTTATATTTGTATTCATTACATAACGGTAATTTCTATTTTAATTTATTTGTATAGAGTAATTTATGAAGCCACGCTTTTAATTATTTTTGACTTTCCTTTCAAAATATGTATTCCAGCGATGTTTATTTTATACACATTCTTAAAGGTGTCACTTCTTCACTCTTTTTGCTTTGTACTAATGCGTTTTCTGTTTCGGCCGGGAAATATTAGGCCATGGGCCGATGAATGCCTATTGTTATCGTGATTTTTCATCATATCTCGATAATGGACGCTGTGAGAATAAACAACTATTTTAGGCCACAAATGAATTTCGTTCTGAGTAAGCAATTTTCTAGATCGTTCGTTTCGGAAACACGTTCCTTGTTACTAACATTAATAAATATTGTAGTGTTTGTATTTATTAAGGAGAACCGGCCAAGTGCGAGTCGGACTCGCGCACCAAGGGTTCCGTACATTTTATATAATAAATAAAATAAATAAAATAAATAAAATAAATAAAATAAATAAAATAAATAAAATAAATAAAATTAATAAAATAAATAAAATAAATAAAATAAATAAATATATTTATAATATATACGGACAAATCACACAGATTGAGCTAGCCCCAAAGTAAGTTCGAGACTTGTGTTATGGGATACTAACTCAACGATACTATATTTTATAACAAATACATATATATACACATCCAAGACCCAGGTCAATCGGAACACTACTCGACAATGGCAGCTTTCGAATCGCCGTAGGTCTCAGGCTAGGAGCTGCCATTGTCGAACGACATCATTGTCCGTGTGGCAGCGCCGTCGATAGAAACGGATTCCATGGACTACACTGTCAGCGCAGCGCAGGCAGGTTCTCCCGCCACGGCTCCCTTAACGATATAATTAAAAGGGCACTTGCCACCGCCGAAATTCCAAGCATTTTGGAACCAGCTGGATTAACGCGTGACGATGGCAAGCGCCCCGACGGCTTGACCTTAGTCCCCTGGGAGCGGGGGAGGGCTCTCGTTTGGGACGCAACATGCGTCGACACGGTGGCTCCTTCTCGCCTCGGGGGAACCGTCCTGAAGGCTGGAGCCGCGGCGGAGGCTGCAGAGGACGCCAAGCGGCGCAAATATGCTTCTCTTACTAATGAGTACATGTTTGTTCCGCTTGGTGTCGAAACATTGGGTCCATGGGGTCCTAGCACAAAGAAATTTATAAAGGGACTAGCTGTTGCCCGCGGCTCCGCCCGCGTTAGTGTCGATCCCTCGGGAACAGTAGAATTTCCCGGAATCAAACATATGTCCTTCAAACATATTGTCTTCACCTATGTCCTTCCTCGGGCCTCACACCTCCATACCAAATTTCATCCAAATCAGTTCATTGGTTGAAGCGTAAAAAACGACAGACAGAGTTACTTTCGCATTTATAATATTAGTATTAGTATGGAAGTATGGATATTATTTATACTTCTAAGTCCAGAAATGAGAAAATTTCTATAAAACCCTACTCTCCAATTTTACCCCTTTAGGAGTGAATTTTGTCCATTTCACCCACATATATGTTTTTTAATTGTAATCGAGAACTTACATACCTATTTATTTTCATACTTCATAGTCCAGAAATAAGAAAATTTCCAAACAATTTCCCCCTTCAGAGGGTTTTTTTTTCCAGTTGACCTACACAGATCTTTTATAAAAAAAAGTGAATTTATTTACCTATTTTCATACTTCTAAGTCTAGAAATAAGTAAATTCCTATACAATCTTTACCCCGCTATTTTACCCCTTCAGGGGAAAATATCGCCCATTTTAACCCTTAAGGGGGGAATTTTGCAAATTTCGAGCATCGATCGAATCGAGCACTTATATACCTACTTTCATAGTTCTAAATCCAGAAATGAGAAAATTCCATATAAATTTTACCCCTTTAGAAGTGATTTTTTTTAAAAATCCTTTCTTAGCGCTCACTCACATCATTAAAAGAACCCCTGTACCAAATTTCAAGTATCTAGGCGCAGCAGTTTCGGTTGGTTTGCCGTTTTCCCGCGGCTACGCCGCCGCCGTAAGTATCCATCCCTCAGGAACAGTTTGGACCCTTAAATGACTGAGGTCGTCAATATGAACAACTTTTTCTATGGGACCAATGCTGGGAACTAAAAAAAATACGTCATTTCCTTAAAAAAGAGTACCGCCGCCCGGCCAGTTTGTATGGCAATGTCGATTTTTTTTAGTTCCCAGCATTGTTCCCATAGGAGAAGTTGTTCATTTTGATGGTCTGAGTCACCCCTTTAAGGGTCCAAAACGATAAAAAATTCACCGTGTATATTTACATTCAAACTAATGCCTTGAGTTCATTCAAATGACGATAACTTTTTTTTTAATGAACCGATTTTGATGAAACAAACTTTAGATGTTTTGCTGAGTTAAAACAAAGCAATTGGTGAAAGTTTGAAGTAAATCGGTTCAGTATTTTCGGAGATAATCGTGATCATACATACAGACAGACAGACAGACAGACAGACAGACAGACAGACAAGAAATTCGAAAAAAAAATGTTTGCTTATATTATTCTTTTTAAGTGTCCCTCTATCCATTTCAGTCAAAAATTCTAAATGTACAGACAAAATATTTTTACTGTTTTATTATATGTATAGATTAGCGCCCAGGCTTATCGACGCCGCTGGTGACAAGAGGGCTGGCTCTTTCCTCGCGCAAAGAATTGCGATTGCTATTCAGCGGGGGAATGCAGCTAGTGTTCTTGGCACTTTGCCACACGGGCAACATCTTAGTTTAGATTTTTAGTTTTTAATTATTTTATATTTAAGGTTTTTTTTTTTTAGTATGAATATATAAATTAAGTTTATTTATAAGTAGTTTTTAAATTAGTTTATATTAAGAAATTATAAATAGTATTGTTATTTATTAGTAGACAATAAAACCTGTGGTCAATCTGAAAAAGATCATTTTCCATCTTGACCTGGCCGGGGATCGAACCCGGTCACTCCGTGTCGCAGGCTGGCGTGTTGACCGCTGCGCCACGGAGCTAGTCATAATAAGTGTGAAATTATTAAAAACATTTTTACTATTTGATGTAACTCAAAATTAATGCTTTTCCCAATTTTTCCTTTATATGTGCTATAATCCGTTGCTTCATACCAAATTTCAAAATTTTGTGTTCACGGGAAGTATCCTGTAGGTTTTGTTTCCCTTGCGAAAAAACACGAATATTTGCGTCATAACCAGCTGTATCTTTTGATTGCGTTAGCTTGGAAGTTTGATTTTTTCGCAGCTCCAAGGTACAGTAGACCTAAGTATTTGATATGAATTTCAGCTTGATACCTTTACGTGTTCCTGAGAAAAAGAGTCTTGACAGAGAGACAGACGGAAAACCGAGTGTTTCTTTTTTTGTCCTTTATGGGTTTCGTTCTTTCCTTTTGAGGTACGGAACCCTAAAAAGATACATACGCTGCTTCATGCGAACATGTGACAGTAGTTAAGCGTCTATTACACCACACGATATTCAGACAGTCTTAGTCTAACTAGCGTAGTGTAATAAGAGTTAGACTGTCTTACTCTGAATTCAGCCAACAAGATCGGGCTCGGCGAGGCTTAAGCGTCTATTACACCACACGATATTCAGACAGTCTAAGTCTAACTAGCGTAGTGTAATAAGAGTTAGACTGCCTTACTCTGAATTCAGCCAACAAGATCGGGCTCGGCGAGGCTTAAGCGTCTATTACACCACACGATATTCAGACAGTCTAAGTCTAACTAGCGAAGTGTAATAAGACTTAGACTGTCTTACTCTGAATTCAGTCAGCAAGATCGGGCTCGGCGAGGCTTACTGTCTTGGAGTCTGAATATCGAGTAGTATACGTAATATAACCGTAGAAGCCGGCTTCTACGGTCTGCGCGGGTAGGGAAGCAGCTGGCACATTCTACGTTTTTTCCTTTCTCCCAGATCAGCATGGAATCATCATTGTGTTTGCGATAAAAATGTTCAGCCGTATCCATTGTTTTGGTTTAAATTAAAATAAATACTCCGTTATTTCTCCGCAACACGTTGTTTCAGTGAAACGCGCGGCCACAAATAGTTTCACAAATAAAATAACTGTGTCCAGTGACGCGAGAGACGGGCCCGTTCCAGAAGAGTAAGCCTTTAAATTTTCTCGTGGACAGACAATATCAATAGAGGGTTGTCATTTGTGAGTGAGTAATTTAAGTGCGAAAGACGAAGGTGCGACATATTGAGGTGCGAAAGAACGCAGGTGCGAAGAGCTGAGGTGCGAACTCAAGTGCGAGGATGAGTGTGTTGACATCCCAAAAATGTGTACTCTTTTCAAAGTACACAATTCATGTACGTTAGGTGGTAATATTTTGTGTGTTGCCAGCTAATCTTATTGCGTAGATTGCTAAAGCCAGTCTAGTTAAAGAAAATGACAAACATGAATTTTGTTTTTATTTATTTTTATACAATTTTGTAGTGGGCCAAGGCAACACATAAATCCGTTTCCCATCAGCTCTTGAGAATGTGTAATAGTTCTGGCCTTATTCATCCATACTTCCATACTAATATTATAAATGCGATCTTTAAAACCTCAAAGCCATATTTAGTATGTTGGTGGTCATCAGGTGAAATACGGAATCAAAATACTGACCAGTTGCTAGATACATCGCCTACTAACATGTCACCCATTTCCTTGATCGGCTTTTATGATCTGTGGTTATACTGATGTACTTGCGCAGTAATCAATATTTCGCATGGCGCGAAAATATCCGTCCGCTATTGGGTGATACGTACGCGCCATATCTGGAGTTCGCTGCAGCGCCGTGCAGTACAAGTATTATGAGGGAGATAGCAAGATTTAAAATTCAAAAACAACAGGAATGTTGTTTTTGAATTTTAAATCTTAAGTAGTACCGTACATAGCGCGTAGAACCGATGGCCGATGGGGAAGAAGGGTTCTTGAATGGCGACCACGTATCGGCGAGCGCAGCGTCGGACATCCACCAACCAGATGGTCGGATGACCTGACTAAGGTCGCAGGAAGATGCTGGATGCAAGCCGCTTCCAACCGGTCGTATTGGAAATCCTTGGGGGAGGCCAGCAGTGAACTTCTTGAGGCTGATATGATATAAAAATTTCAGGGCAAATATCTTGTATTTTAAAATTAAATTTAAAACGTCTAAGCCCAATAAAATCTCAATGAATTGGAAATACTCATCAAGTATTCAGTCCCATGACGTATGGCCAAATGAGAGGCACTGAATGAATTTCCACGGGCTTGATTAGGCTTCATCATAGTCGGCCGTTTGGCCTTTCCAATCACGAACATGTTTCATGTATGGCTAAAGACTTACAGATATTGTAGAACTGACAAGTCCAAAAATATATGTTTGTGAGCTTTTTTTTTTTTTATATTACGATTCCAACTAAACTATGATGAATTTAGGGGCCCTAATATATTAATTTTCTTTTTCTTAGGCTTACCTACCTGATCATAGTCTGTTCATTCATGTGTGCAGCATAATTTTGACAATAGCTAAGCTGTCAAAATATTTTTTATTTACTTTGTGTGCTTCCGCCACCAGGTTTGGTAGTAGTAGTTTGACTTCTGCAAGTAACACCTGAATCTATTAACTAAAATAATTTTCTTCAACGCTGTTCAAGCTCATTACGACTTACGAGCGGTTTTTCCATGTTGCTGGATCAGACAAAAATTAGATAGTATTTCATTGGCTGAACTCTATTTTATACTTGAAGAAGGACCCATTGGTGATTTGAACTTCAATTTCAACATTGTTATTACCTAAAAACAATAACTAGATATATTTATATTGAAAAATAACTATCCACATTCACAGACAGCTGTATACATTTTAAGTTGAAATACTAAGATTTATGATATACTCGACTAGATTTTGCCCGCGGCTCCGCCCGCGTTAATATCGATCCCTCGGGAATAGTACTTTTTGCTGGGATAAAAAGTAGCCTATGTCCTTCTCCGTACTCCAGAGAACTTGTATGCAAAATTTCATGATGATCGGTTCAGTAGTTACGGCGTGAAAGCGTAACAAACAAACAAATAAACAAACAAACTCACTTTCGCAATTATAATTTTGACTAGCTCCGTGGCGCAGCGGTCAACACGCCTGCCTGCGACACGGAGTGACCGGGTTCGATCCCCGGCCAGGTCAAGATGGAAAATGATCTTTTTCAGATTGACCTGGGTCTTGGATGTGTATATATATATTTATTTGTTATAAAATATAGTATCGTTAAGTTAGTATCCTATAACACAAGTGTCGAACTTACTTTGGGGCTAGCTCAATCTGTGTGATTTGTCTTATTGAATTTAAATAAATGTATACATATTTATTTATATTTATTTTATAATATTAGTAAGGATAAGAATTTAAAACATAATATTGGTGCTTGTGCCGGATCTATAGTTTTTTAAGTCTACTGTACCATGTGTAAAGAATGAACGTAACGTAATAAAGATAAAAAATGTGAATTCGTTCTACATCTTTACACTGGCGACAAAAAGATTTAAAGAATTGTGATGTAGTAGTTGCTCGATTCCGTTTCTTTTACCAATTATTGACGTGATAACATCAGAGCCCAAGTTCTTATGACCTTAGGCTCTGTCTACCACTTAAGGGATAAAGACGTGATAATATGTATGTATGTATGTATGTATGCATAATATCAAAAATTTCTTGTCTGTCTTATACATCGATGAAAACCGGCTGCACGCATGAAAAAGTGTCACGTTGCGCGTGCAAACGAGAGTGCAGTACAAATGATAGAGAGGCACGATCGGCCTAAGCGTTCGGCTTGTGACGCATCTATCTCTCTTTCACCGTTATCACGTAAAAGTCGTCCGTAAACCGACGTTACACACAATCAAGTTTTAGTGTACGCGAATTTGACTCTATCTTCATCATCATGAGGTCTTTTTAGTCTCCACTACAGGAACACGACCCTCTCTGTACTATCAGAGCATATTTTGCCAGAGCAGACAGAAGATTTGGCCTACACTCTCCACGCTGGCCAGACGGGTTGGAGAGGTCATACTTGACTCTATCTTAGCCAGTATTATTATTATTATTTTTATGTCTTTGTCTCCTCGTAAGAGGGTAAATTTAAGCAACTAAGGCGGGCTGTAGCCAAGCCATAGTATTATTATGAATATGAAATCAGCACTAGAGGAATATTCTGTCAAAACAGTTTAAATGCATTTATGGAGTGTTAAAGCTCTTGGACCGCAGACGTTTCTGTCGTCAGCGAAACCTCTTCTAGCAGTCCTTACTCACACCGTTATACAAACATTTATTGTTATATTTTTATAAGTGTTTTATTTTGCATTCACAATGCTATTTTGATATACTCTTAATAAATTAAGAAATAAAATATGGTGAAAAAATTTCATGCGGGTGGGACATGAACCTAGGACGCCGTTCAAGTCCCGCCCGCATGAAATTTTTTCACCATATTTTATTTCTTAATTTATTAACAGCATTTATTGTTATTTTTACTGCCTCCGTGATCCAGTGGATAAGGTGTTTGCCTGTAGACCCGGGGGTCGTGTGTTAAATTTCCACAGAAAGCATACTTTGTTTAGTTGTTTCCAATTTGGTTAGGACATTGCAGGCTTGAATCACCTTTGTAATAAAATGAAATGAAATGAAATAGAATTTTATTCAAATTTGGATATCATGTATCTCTTTCTGAACGTCATATTATTATTTTTAATATTTGCAAAATCGATAAGCTACTAGCGTTTCGAAACGACCACTGCTGAGAAAAATACGACGAAAGAAACTCAGTCCAGTATTGGTCCCTACGTACCTGAAGGGCTACACTTTCACATATTTAAAACAAATTGAATTATTTTACATTAAGTAATCACTGATGTATATTGATTAACAATTTATTGAATATATTACTTCCATGGAGTTTTATCTGTTAAATAGTCATTAATACAATAGTAGGCATTTTTAAGTAATTGATTTTTAACAGCAGTCTTAAACTTACCTAATGACAGAGCCAATATTTCTTCAGGAATTCTATTATAGAAGCGTATACTAAGTCCCAAAAATGAATTCATTGTTTTCTGTAATCGCAAAGTTGGTGTCGCTAATTTATTTTTATTTCTCGTATTCCTGTTGTGGATATCACTATTTTTCGCGTAAAGATGAAGATTATTACGAACAAACATAATATTTGCAAATATGTATTGCGCAGGGAATGTCAAAATATTTATATTTTTAAACAATTCTCTAAGAGATTCTCCAGCACCTAGTTTATATATAGATCTGATAGCGCGTTTTTGCAGGACGAATATGGTATTAACTTCTGCTGCGTTACCCCATAGTAATATCCCATACGACATGACACTATGAAAGTAGCTGAAGTATACCAAACGCGCAGTATCAACGTCAGTCAACTGTCTTATTCTTCTAACAGCGTAAGCAGCAGAACTAAGTTTACCCGCTAAGGATGTGATATGGGCACCCCATTGAAGTCCGGAGTCAACTGTAATCCCAAGAAATACTGTTTTATCTACCAAATCTATCGTTTCGTTTTCGACCACTATGCGTGTTGGTACTTTTGTAACATTCGGTAAACAAAATTTAATACACTTCGTCTTTTTAGCGTTCAACAGCAAATTGTTTGCTGTAAACCACTCTAATACTTGAGCTAATGTACTATTGACCTCGTCAAAATTGTCTGTTGTCCTATCAACAGGGAAAATAAGAGAAGTATAATCGGCAAATAGTACAGCTTTACACGTGTTAACATAGTATGGCAGATCATTAATATATATAAGAAACAACAAGGGGCCTAGTATAGAGCCCTGGGGTACGCCCATCTTAACAGATGATCCCGAGGATTGAACCCTATCAACGCTAACTTTTTGAATTCGGCTACTCAAATAAGATTTGATTAATGCAATAGATTTACCTTTAATCCCATAGTGTTCCAATTTGGTCAGCAGGGTATCGTGGTCTACACAATCAAATGCTTTGGAGAGATCACAAAAAACACCAATAGCATTTTGTTTTCTCTCCCAAGCATAATATATATGTTTTAAAAGCGCAACACCCGCATCCGTAGTTGATCGACCCTTCTTAAATCCGTATTGTTCACTATGAAATAGACCATTTAGATTAAAAAAAGAAAGTAACTGATTAAAAATTAACTTTTCAAATATTTTACTTAACGCTGGCAGAATAGAAATTGGACGGTAATTTGTTGGATCATTTTTATCACCCGATTTGTACAACGGTATAACTTTACTTAATTTCATTAGATCAGGAAAAGTCCCTGTATCTACACATTTATTAAAAATAGACGCTAAATAAGGAGCAATTATTTCTATAATATTACTTATGACTGATACTGAGATGTCCCACAGGTCTCCAGTTTTTTTATTATTTAAAGTCTTGAACGTATCAATGATTTTTTGAGGGGTTACATGTTCAAATATTAGAAGACTGTTACATTGCGGTATACAACTAGTTAATAACTTTTTAGATTCCACAGATGATGAAAGTAAGGAGGCAGTAGTATTCATGGGAATATTTGTAAAGAAGTCTTCAAAATATTAAGTAATCTCCTCGCTAGTACTGAGGACCTTATTATCTATTTTTAATTCAATTTGAATGGCGCGTTTTTTCGTTTTTCCTGTTTCTGTATTAATAAATTTCCACGTTGTTTTCACTTTGTCACTAGAATTTAAAATAGTCTGTCTGGTATATAAAGATATTGCACACGCACATACCCTTTTAAAAATTTTTGAATAATTTCTAACAAATTTAACAAAATCAGGATGCTGATTATAGGCTTTCATGGCTAGTAATTCATATAATCTATTTCTACTGACGTTAATGCCTGGAGTAGCCCATTCACTAAACCTTTTACGATTAGTTTGTTTTAATTTTGAACGTATTGTTAAATTCCGATTCAATAACATTAAACATTTTGTTATACAGTATATCTGGATCATCCCTAGTTTCCTCAATTAGGGGCATTATTTTTGATAAATTATCTTTAAAAACTTTGATTTTGTCTTTTGTAATAGATCTAATGTGTTGTAAATCTACTTCGACGTGGTTTGCGAATTGTACGAACTGACCAAAGTGATCAGAGGTAGGGTTTTTAATAATAACTTTGTCAACAGGAGTGCAATTACAGAAAACATTATCTATGCACGTTGCAGAATTACCTTGAACTCTGGTTGGCTCCAAAAATAAATTTAATAAATCAAAAGACTTAAATAAATTTAAAAATCTTACACATTCGATTGTCTGATATTACAGATGATTCCGTGCTTCGAAAGGCACGATAAGCCGTTGGTCTCTGCTGCCATCGGTTATTCGTTAAAGGAACCACGTCAGAGGCCGAGAGGCGGTTCCCAAGAACTCTGACACCAGGGTGTGCATGGTCAATTGACCGTGACACCTACATGAAATGAAAGAATGAATTGTTATTGACAGATTTTTTAAATTAATGTATTAGAATGCCTTCTGGCACAGGCATATGACTGCATGAAAGAAGGCCCCAACAGTTTATTTTTGGTAAAAAAAGACAAATTACCTTATTATAGTCTTTGTATTATTATAATATTTATGTATTATAATAATATTTATTTTTTAAGACAATATGGTTGCGCGAATGGGGTTTAAATGGACTGTATATTTAGGGAATAATTACGGGATAAAAGAGGACTATTATGTAGGAAAATGAAGGAATCTCTAACCTCGCAATACTGCAACAGACGATCACGTCACAACTCGTGGCTGCCTTTTCCGACGAGCACGAATCTTCAAATCCTGGTTTTCAGCAGTTACGAGGGGCCCCTTAACTTTCTCAAACACAATAGCACAAATAATTAGCGTTTATGCGACAAATCAATCGGATGTCGTTCGCGTTGTGAATCGAGTATTGCGGCGGTATTTTGATACGTGCGGCGCGCGCGGCGATCTCTGAGCGGGTACTGACCTCACAAAATAGGCCGGCAATGCGAGTCAGTTGAGATTAGGGCTGGGATATGCGGATCGAAGGAATCGATACTATACTAGTGAAGCGAAAGTAGTGAAGCGGTTTAATAAATAAGAACGGCGCAACCATTTCCCCCCGGCTTGAAGGGATCTGAGATGCCTTTGAAACAAATAAATTAAAGAAGTAAGACTAAATAAACTAAACCTAAACAAAAGTAATTGAAATGAAAGCTATTGCCTAGGTAGCGGGCACAGACGTACAACTGGGCGTAAATACGAGCTAGTAGCAGTCTTTACTCGAGCAACACGCACTATGCCATCAGTGGCAGGAAAAACTTCCTCTATAACCCCTAGAGGCCAATGAAGAGGAGGCGCGTTATCTGTAATAAGGATTACGATAGTGCCTGTTGTGATCGGGTTAGTAGGTGTATTCCATTTATCGCGAGACTGCAAAGTATGTAAATACTCGGACCTCCAACGTTTCCAAAACGATTGGACTAACTTGTCCAACAAATCATGACGAGAGAGAACATGAAGTCTATCCTCATCGATGTCGCGAGCGGGTAAATATTTTAAAGGAGTTAAACTTAAAAAGTGTGCGGGCGTTAGCGCAAGCGGTTCAGAAGGATCACTTGAGAGCGTTCTACAAAGAGGTCGAGTATTCATTATAGCTTCGATTTGTGCGAGTACAGTTGTCATTTCTTCAAACGATAAGATTTGTTCACCTATCACGCGAAATAAGTGCATTTTAAGTGTTTTTATATTCGACTCCCAGCTGCCTCCAAAGTGACTTGCAACTCATTCGAAAAATATAAAATCTGCAACTCGCGAATGACTCTATGTTCAGCGAATTCCAAGTCTGCAGCTGCTACAAACTCACGTCGAGGCAACAATCCCAGAAATCGATAAATATATACTACACAACGCAGTAGCTTAGACCATGAGGAGCAACGATTTGCCAGAGCAATAATAGGAGTTTCCTCCAGCGGGCTGCTGGAAACCAAAGCATGTTTCTTTTCTTCAGGTGGATAGGAAACCCTTGAAGGGTCAAACGCGATCATTGGCCACTCCGACGGATCCGAAGTGATCCAAAGCGGGCCATGAAACCAAAGCGGATGATCGATGATCTGCGCGGGACTGAGTCCACGTGACAGACAATCGGCAGGGTTCTCTATGCCGGATACATGGTAAAACGATTGAGACGATATTAATGACTGAATCTTCGAGACTCGGTTAGCGACAAAGGTATCCCACCTATGTGGGGTTCCATGGATCCAACATAGAGCGACCGTTGAGTCAGAAAACGCGTACACGCTCTTAATAGGTATACGGTTGTTACAAGCGGTTATTATGTTATTTAATAACTTTGCGAGCAAGAGTGCTGCGCAGAGCTCGAGCCTAGCCAAAGAGACTACTTTGCGAGGTGCAACTTTTGATTTAGCACCCATAAGATACACCTTGTGGACGTCATTGACTTTGACTAGGAAGTACACTACGCCTCCATATGCCTTTTCGCTAGCATCAGCGAAGCCGACGATGATTACTTCATTACCGCTGGTAATGCCAACGTGGCGTGGGATTTCAATTCGTTTTGATGATGATAGCTCCTCTCTGAAACGCTTCCATGAGGAAACAATATTGTCAGGAGGTACGTCACCCCAACCGCAACCGTTTAACCAAAGCTCTTTAATGAGTAGCTTTGCAAATAACACGACTGGGGCTACGAATCCCATTAAATCCCAGATTCTAGCGACGCAGGTCAAAATGGCGCGTTTTGTACACTTCTCAGCGGGTTTAAAAATTGTAATACTGAACAAGTCAGATTTGTGTGACCAATTTAAACCAAGTACCTTAAGCGAATCAGACTCGTCAAATTCCTTGACGGACGAGAGCCTGTGCGAAGTAGGTATAGAGTCCAAGACAGTTTGCGAATTGCTGGTCCACTTCACGAGGTCGAATTGACCAGCCTTCATGAGCGCGATGACTTCAGCTAAAGCGCAATAGGAAACAATCGAAAATTAATGATTATATTGAATAAATTTCCTTGTAAATTTTGACCATTATATAAAAGATCATTAAGCGAAACGGATGTGCTAGTTTTAGCACTCGCGTTTAAAACAATACGAAGCTTGGAAGTGGGCTTATCCTCCCGAATGACTCCGTGATGCGGAATTATGTAAGATGGTTCCTCCATTTCGGGAGGTGCGGGTGAGAGGTAGCCCTTCTCTAAATATTCTCGAATTATATCATCGTAAGCTTGTTTCAATTTAGGTGAAGCAAGCATTTTGCGTTCAAGACAGAAAAAACATTTTTCTGCTAAGCGGCGCGAGTCACCGAGAGTCGATGGGTCGCCCTTAAATGGGAGCGCGACAGTATAACGACCATCGACATCGCGTGACGTAGTGCGACGATAAATATCCTCACACTCCTTATCATCTGGGCTCAGAATCGGCGGAACGTCCACCTCCTCGAGTTCCCAGAATTTGCGGATGGCGGCCTCCATGGGCTCGCCGAAACAACAATTTGAAACAGTAGTGGATGCGGGTGCGGTAGCGGGAGCGGTACCCATAATTACGTACCCTAGAACGGTTTGTAATGCGAAAGGTGCGATATTTGCGGACTCACATTGAATCTTTTGAGATAATAAGAGGTGCGGGAAAATTGATGCACCGACTAAAACGTCGATTTCTCCTGGAATGTGATATGTATCATCAGCCAATGGCAACCCTTCAAAGTTTGTGAGCATAGACACATTGACGTTGACGGTAGGCAGACGCTCGGTTACCTTGTCGACGATTAGTGATTCCATATTGAACTTTATGGCTTTATTTAGCCGCGAATAAAATTCCAGGTGTACGGAACCTTGGATAGTCTTAGTGGTACCTCCTATACCTTTAACAATAGTGTTAGTCGCTCTTTGACGTGAATTTAATTCTAGGCGTTCGCAACATTTTCTTGAAACGAAATTACTCTGCGAAGCGCTATCTAATAAAGCGCGTATGTAATGTTCACGACCCTGAGTGTCAACCATCACAACGCGCGCGGTAGCCAACAAAACTGTGGTAGGTACATGTCGGTTATTTGCCGAAAAAGTACACAACGAGACATCATCCGTGTGGCCACTAGGCGACGTCACAGGTGCCCGTGAGCATGGGCTGTTCACATGCGACGGTGGCGCCGCGGATACTGTACTACCACTAACATCATTGGCATTTATAGTAGGCGTAGCGGGATTATTTTCGAAATGTAACATCGTGTGATGCTTAAGCTGACATTTACGGCAAAGCAAATTAGACTTACAGTCAGATACACGGTGCTTCGCGCTCAAACAGTTAACACAACACAATTGCGACTTAACAAATTTAAAACGCTCGTTAGGAGTTAAATAAAATAGCGGCCATGACTAAATGTCTCCATTAAATTCAGGAAGCTGAATTGGTGGCAGTTTTGGTCTGTCACGCTTGATAAAGAGTGAATTATTCTGAAATTCAGGCATAGGCTCAAGCGATTTTGCGGCGCGTTTAATTCGACAGTATAAATCCTCAAAAGTAAGAAGCGGCTGGTAGTTAACCATGTATTTAGGATTTAAGGTCGATTCAATGGAATTAATTTTATCCAAAATATTTTCAAAGTCCGTACGCAACCTGTCTACGGTTTCAATATCACATAAAAACGATTCTTTAATGCGTGGATCAGATAAATCTTTCGACCTATTAGCGATAGTTTGTATGCGTGTGAAAATTGTATCTCGCTTCGCGTGAAGAAGTGACAACTTGCTTTCGTCTTTCTCCATGATCAACTATGCGCGAAATAAACAACAAGAAACGAATTAATATTGCACTTTCCGGTTTGTCAGCCTGTATAATTTATACGATTGATCACCCTGTATATTGTATACGGTAACACCCTGTATAACGGTGGTGCGGCGCGGTTTTATTAATATAAGTTAGTACTTTGACTTGAGTTTCAGAATTGATGACAAACTGTGCAATATTAATCCGCAATAACACCCTATTAATTAATGAGCGTAATTGCGTAAAGAAAATATATAAGTTTTTTAACCTCGATCACAACGACGAAACAAATACGTGTATCCAAACTCGTTATGTAACTAATAACTTAATTACAAAGTTTTATTATTAGAAAATTAAACTTATGTATTTTGTATTATATATATAACACATAAGTTTTGCGGTGCGGCTCATTTACAAATTGCAGCAGCTATACTTCCTATTTAGGTATGTATAGTGCGGTGCGTATATACGTATATATTAACAATAGCTGCAATTATGTAAAATGACATTAGTATGTAACTGACCCATTACCTAGTGAATAGCTTTGAATTAAGCGGAGCGGGGGGGTGTATTATAATAAAATAGACAAAGTATCACTAGATCAGGTTTGATTACGTAGGATAATCGTATAAAACGATCATGAGACAACGAAATTAATGTTGAAAATTGTGGGAGGTAGATTTGAAATTAATTATCACTCCACTTCGAATTTCAAGTAAAACATGAATTAAGCTGTTGGAATGTGAACGCACCCTTTATAACTTTTTAATTTTTGTCTATGTATGTGACGTTGAACCTTCCGGTTCCTGTCTGCCATTACGTTCTCCAAATACAAGTTGCATTGTCACGACGCTCCGCTTTTTATTTTCCTATTATCTCTAGTTAGTCAGCTAATCATTAACAACAGTTTTCATTAGGTTATGGGCCTTTAGCTGCCCGATAGTTAGTATTTTAGGGAAAGTTGTAGTTTCGCGAAAAAGTAAAAGTTAGGTTACCGGCGTCACCGGTTTCAAATTTTGCTCCGTCACCGTGATTACGCGAAGAATCTTTTTCAGCCTTTTCAGGGAGATCTCAATAATACGTTACAATGGGATCCACGTCGCAACTAGCCCAAATTGAAAAATTACAAGGCCGCGACAATTATGCAACGTGGAGTTTCGCCATGCGGACGTATCTGGAACACGAGGATCTGTGGAAATGTATTGAAAAAGAAGAAAGCGAAACATTTACAAAGCAGGAAGACGTCAAAGCTCGATCCAAGATAATTTTGTTGGTCGACCCGATTAATTTTGTTCATATACAAGAATGCAAAACCGCAAAATCTGTATGGAGTAATCTGCAAAAAGCGTTCGATGACTCTGGTCTAACTCGGAAGGTAGGATTGCTACGGGAGTTAATAACCACCGACTTAGAGAGCTGCGGAAACGTGGAGGCATACGTGAGTAAAATTATTACTTGTGCACATAAGCTCCGAAATATAGGATTCACAGTACAAGATGAGTGGCTAGGTACCCTCCTTCTTGCCGGGCTGCCGGAATCTTATAAGCCGATGATAATGGCGATGGAAAGCTCAGGTGTCACTATAAGTACCGACCTTGTTAAGACAAAGATATTGCAAGATGTCAAAAACACAAGTGACTCGGCAGGTTTTTATTCTAATTGTCACAAAAATTCCCCAAGGCATAATCATAAAAAGCCTCAGTTTAATGGCAAAGGTCCCCGTTGTTATAACTGCAACAAATATGGTCACGTCTCTAAAAATTGTTATTCTAAGAAAAATAGCTCAAGTCAACAAAATAAGAATGAAAAATGTAATAATAATTCTGATGCTTCCAGCTATGTGGCCGCATTTTCTGCGTCGCCGAAAACTGAAAATGGCTGCTGGTATTTGGACTCTGGAGCTGCAATGCATATGACAAATCGACGGGACTGGATATATGACTTTGGGCCGGCATCTGTTTCTACTATTAAAGTAGCCGATAACAAAACATTACCAGTAAAAGGATGTGGTAAAGTAAATATAAAAAGTTACAGCGAGGATAACAAAACATTAATTGGAACAATACAGGTTAATAATGTACTTTATGTTCCCGACTTAGCTGTGAATTTATTGTCAATCACTCAAATAACTCGAAACAACTGTGAAGTAAAATTTAACAAAGATTGTTGTAAGATTTACCATCAATCCAAACTAGTGATGACTGGATATAGTCAGAATAATTTATATGTGATACATAATGAAACTTTTGCTTTACTCACTTCAGCTCACTTATGGCACCAAAGGATGGGTCACCTGAATTATCAAGATCTTTATAAACTTAAGGAGTCTGCTGATGGAACTGATATGGAAATTAACCAAGACAGGAATGTAATATGTAGTACTTGCCTGCAGGGTAAACAAACCAGGCAACCATTCAAGAATGTTGGCACAAGGGCTTCGGATCTTCTAGAGGTAATACACTCAGATGTATGTGGCAAGATGGAAGAAAAGTCACTTGGTGGTGCCCAGTATTATGTAACATTCATTGATGATTTTTCAAGAAAAGTATTTGTTTATTTTATGCATTCCAAGTCTCAAGTTCTGGATAAATTTAAAGAGTTTAAGAAATTAGTAGAAAATCAATTAAATAAGAAAATCAAAGTCTTACGCTCTGATAATGGTAGAGAATATGTAAATGAGGCTTTTGATAAATTCTGCAAAGAATCTGGTATCAAACAGCAGTTCACAATTCCGTACACCCCGGAACAGAATGGGATGAGTGAACGGATGAATCGTACCTTAGTTGAAAGAGCAAAATGTATGATTATAGATTCAAAGCTGCCGAAGAAATTCTGGGCTGAAGCTGTCTCCACAGCTGCATACATTATCAACAGGTCTCCTACAAAATCGATAAATTACAAGACTCCCGAAGAAATGTGGACAGGTATGAAACCCAATGTAAAAAACATGAAAGTTTTTGGTTGCCGAGCTATGATGCACATACCCAAAGAGAAAAGATTGAAATGGGATTGTAAAGCAAAGGAAATGATATTTGTTGGATATTGCCATGAGTCAAAAGGGTACAGATTATATGACAAGAAGGAGGGGAAAGTCATCAGGAGCAGAGATGTGGTATTTTTAGAAGAATCAGTTGAAAAGAAGTTTGTTCTAATGCCAATGAAAAGCTGTCAAAAGAAAGAAGACAATGTTTCTGATGATGAAACCACAAGTGAAACAAGTTCGTATAAAAGTGTCAGCACAGTCAAAGATAACAGTTCCATTGCTGCTGCCGATGAAGAAAATATTGAAGAGTTGGGAGTTGTGGATGATGATGACTTTAGTTTTGCAGTTCCAGAGGAAGAAGATGAAGATTATATTCCTGATTGCACTGTTAGCGACACCCCTCTTGTTACTTACAACTTGAGACCGCGGAAAAACAGAGCAAAATATACTTATCTGTGTCAAGACATACAAGACAATACGATGATGGAACAGAGGTTGTCATCTGCATCTTCACAAGATCCACTAACTGTAAAGCAAGCCTTAAATAGTGAATACAAAGAGCAGTGGAGAAAAGCTATGGACTGTGAGTATAATTCATTGATAGAAAATAATACTTGGACACTGTGTCAACTCCCTTCTGGGAAAAAAGCAATTCCTTGCAAATGGGTGTTTAAAACAAAATGTGATGCAAATGGAAATATAACAAAACATAAAGCTAGACTTGTCATCAAAGGATATGAACAAATATTTGGCATAGACTACACAGAGGTTTATGCACCAGTGGTACGCCTGAGTTCCATTCGTTATTTACTTGCACTAGCCGCTCGATATCACCTGCATATTGAACAACTTGATGCTGTGACAGCCTTCTTGCAGGGTGATATAGATGTAGAACTATATATGAAGCAACCATCACTATATGAGGATGGGTCTGAACATGTGTGCAAGCTGAACAAATCAATATATGGTTTAAAACAAGCCAGCAGAACTTGGAATAAAAAATTGGATACATATCTATACAAAGTTGGATTCAAGAAGTCACAGTTAGACCCATGTGTGTACTTTGCTCATACTGATGAGAAATGCATCCTATTTATAACAGTATATGTCGATGATCTGTTATTTTTCTATAATAATAAGGAATTAGCGTCTAGAATCAAGACTGATATTATTAATAATTTTAAAATGAAAGAATTGGGACAAGCCAATTATTATATTGGCCTGAGAATCTCATATGATGATCAAGGAATCTCTATAGATCAAACAAAATACATAGAGAGTGTCTTGAAGAAATTTAAAATGGAAAATTGCAATCCCGTGGCAACTCCTATGGAACCAAATTGCAAATTTTCAAGTAATTCTAAGATTGTAAAGGGTGAAGTGCCTTATCAAGAGGCAATTGGCTGCTTACTGTATATATCGCAAGGGACACGCCCTGATATTAGTTATGCAGTTAATACATTGAGTCGCTACAAAAATAAGCCAACTGCTGAGAGCTGGAGTGCTGTGAAGAGAATATTGCGCTATCTGCATGGCACAAAGAATCTACAGTTATGTTTTAGAAGCAAAGTCAATGAAGATGTCACAGGGTATTGTGATGCTGACTGGGCATCAAGCACTGAAGATAGAAGATCATGCACCGGATATATATTTTTATGCCAGCATGCTGCAATATCCTGGAATTCAAAACGACAGCCTACAATTGCCTTATCTACAACTGAAGCTGAATATATGGCTTTATCAGCTGCCACTCAGGAAGCTATGTGGCTCCGACAATTATGTTACGAGCTATGGCCCTTTACTAGGGTTACTTCTTTGATTTTATTTTGTGATAATCAAAGTGCTATTAAACTTACAGATAACTCTGCCTATCATGCCAGGAGCAAACATATTGATGTACGTCATCACTTCACACGAGACAAGGTTGCTTCTGGGGACATATCAGTCAAGTACATCAACACGGATTTGATGGTTGCAGACTGTCTCACCAAAGCTCTGCCCAGGCCGAAACATCACCAGTTCCTGAGAAGTATGGGGTTGCGCTCAAGGGAGGATGTTGGAATGTGAACGCACCCTTTATAACTTTTTAATTTTTGTCTATGTATGTGACGTTGAACCTTCCGGTTCCTGTCTGCCATTACGTTCTCCAAATACAAGTTGCATTGTCACGACGCTCCGCTTTTTATTTTCCTATTATCTCTAGTTAGTCAGCTAATCATTAACAACAGTTTTCATTATAAGCAATAATAGTATGCTATATGAACACAATATTAATTTACTAATGCGAATATTAATTTCCGAATTTGGAATACTGACGTTGATTCGTAAAAATGTTATGGGAAAAGATTGTTCGATATCCCGTTATGGAACCAAATTACTGGATTTATCCGGATCGTAATGGACCAAAAATAGTGGTTGCGCGAATGGGGTTTAAATGGACTGTATATTTAGGGAATAATTACGGGATAAAAGAGGACTATTTTGTAGGAAAATGAAGGAATCTCTCACCTCGCAATACTGCAACAGACGATCACGTCACAACTCGTGGCTGCCTTTTCCGACGAGCACAAATCTTCAAATCCTGGTTTTCAGCAATTACGAGGGGCCCCTTAACTTTCTCAAACACAATAGCACAAATAATTAGTGTTTATGCGACAAATCAATCGGATGTCGTTCGCGTTGTGAATCGAGTATTGCGGCGGTATTTTAAAACGTGCGGCGCGCGCGGTGATCTCTGAGCGGATACTGACCTCACAAAATAGGCCGGCAATGCGAGTCAGTTGAGATTAGGGCTGGGATATGCGGATCGAAGGAATCGATACTATACTAGTGAAGCGAAAGTAGTGAAGCGGTTTAATAAATAAGAACGGCGCAACCACAATAAGTACTTACTACAATAGTATAAAGCAAATAATACCTATTAATATTACTCTGATTATAACTATATTCATATTAAAATAAAGTGAAAAAAATAAAAAAGGCACCAGAAAAAATATTATAATACAATACTTGTAAAAATGGCCGTATTCGGATGTAGATTATGAATGCGTTTCTTGATTCAGCTTAAAAATACTTCTAAAGGGGAAGTGTCTGCAGCAGGCAATATCCTCCCAAGGAATGAAGAATTCTTACGATTAATCCTTATATTTTAAAAATATAATTTCCTTGTTACACTTCGGTGTAACAGTCAGTCGGCTTTGGAGAGCAACTGAGAGCGCGTTTGAGGCCGAGCGATACTTCAACTGTTCAACTCGCAACTTCGCTGCCCTTCTCTGTATAACAGACGATTATAGTGATACTTTGTTGGGTTTGAGAATTGTGTAGTGGACTATTCAGTTCTTTATAAATAAAAGAAACTACCTCCGTGGTATAGTGGTTAAGGCGTTCGCCTGTAGACCCGGGGGTCGTCGTTTCGATTCCGTCGGAAAGCATACTGTTTTTTAGTTGTTTCCAGTTTGGCTAGAACATTGCAGGCTTAAATCACCTGTTTGTCTGATTATAAAGATGCTTCCGTGCTTCGGAAGGCATGTTAAGCCGTTGGTCTCGGCTGCTATCTGGTGGTCGTTAAAGGTACTACGTCAGAGGCCGAGAGGCGGTTCCGGAGAACTCTGACACCAGGGTGTGTATGGTCGATTGAACGAACCTACACGAAATGATGAATAATGATGACAAGAAACTGGTAAAAAAATCTTTAAACTTTTGAACCTTCCATTATCTGCCCAAAAAAAATACAATGACAGTTGACCAAACTTCAAAGTTCTCAAGTATTTTGGTCGTATAATGGTTTAAACCAGAAACTAAAGTTAGTTCTCGTTTTATAATAAGACAGATTATGTACCGACAATGCATTTTAATAAAATAATTGCCAGAATGTAAATTAGGGTTCATCTTCCAGGTCTGACAGAAAAGAAAAAAACATAAAATGTACCAGCTGCTTCTCTTCCCGCGCAGACCGTAGAAGCCGGTCAAGATAATGGGCAAAAACTGACAGAATCAAGTCAATAAGCAGTGCGGCTTCACTTTTTTGAATCCGATTTCGACCTTTACCGGGCGGTAAAGGTTTTTGGGTCTTATGACCGTGGACTCTGTCTACCCCGCAAGTGATAGCGACGTGAAGCTAGAGCTGATTGCTAGTTTAGTTTTTGTGTTTATATATACTTAAATAGGGTTAGGCAAGGGCGACGATATGAAAAACTTTGCCTAAGAGACCAATGCTGAGTACCGATGAAAAAATGCTATACTAACTGTTCGCGATACTTTTATACTTTTGTATGTTACATTTTTTTTAGATAGGGAATCCCTTAGGAAAGATCCATATCATATTTAAGTTGCCCTTCAAATAACTATACCTGAAAGTGTAAATATACGTTTGTTTTCATAGTTTCCCCATTTCCTCTTCCATGTCCTTCCTAACTTCTTGAAAGGCCGGCAATGCTCCTGTTACACCCTGATGTTGCAGTTGTCTAAGGGCAGTGCTCGACCACTTACCATCAAGTGACTCGCCTGTTCGTTTGCCTCCCATACCATAAGTTGATGGGAAGAGATGCTAAAATCATTTAAATCAGATAGCATGATCAAAATATCAGAATGATAAAAAGGAGAGCATTTTTATTTACAAATTTACATTTAATAATCTACAATGGTTTTCCTTTCACTTGAATTTTGTGACGACGACAACCGCAGCAGAAATATTCATAAAAACGTTGTCCGTTAAGACTAAGACAATTCATCTTTCTTATGTTCAAATTCGCTTCAGTTAAGGCATTTTCCATTCTGTTGCTGCGTCGTTAGTCTGTTTCATGATTCAAGGGACAATTTGCGACGAAAGGAAATGAAACAAAGGATTTTTTTAACTTTGAGCTCGATGACATAAAACATAATAGATAACGCACTCAGGAAAAAGCGTTTCTATAGATAGTTGTTCAAAGGTGTATGATAAGTATTTTGGATTTCGTGAGACGGCGTAGATGTCAAACACAACGACATATCTAGGTGTGACACTGGATCGTTTCCTTAAATTCAAAGCCAACTGTCGGAACCTGAAATCCAAAGTGTGTTCGCGTAACAAAATTCTGTGTCGTCTCACTACCACCTGCTGGGGAGCATCACTTCATGTGCTATCCATACGAGCAGCCTGGCTCTATGTTACTCTACCGGAGAGTATGTATGCTCTACCTGGGCACGCTTCACCTACGTCAAAGAGGTAGATGTTTCCTTTAATGGCTCCTTTCGAATTGTCACTGGTGTACTAAAGCCAACACCGCCGTATCATGTGTACACCTCATCTGGCATAGCATCACCCGACGTACGATGCAATATCACCTATGCAGTAAAGAAATACAAACAGAAGAACAATTAGCGTTATCCACTTTATGGATCAACCCTCATAATATTTTTTGAGGCAACCTTATATAAGCGCCAAACAAGCTCGTAAGGCCAGAACGGTACAATGGCTTGTAACGTTGCTGCATGCCACCTGCATGCTGCATCTCTTCCAACCTCATTTCTTTCTCATCCTGTCTACCTTTCATTCCTCATTTTATTTCAAATTTCATTCTATTCCATTTTTAGATAATTTTTTCTCTCGGTCATCGCTCATTCCAGCATTCCACCATCATCTCTCGGACTGTTACGGCCTCTGATCTATATGTTGAATATTGAATAGAATGTCTAGGTGTGAGTGGTGCGTATTAAGGAGACGATAGAGCAAAATAAAGGCTCCAAAGTGTTCGCAAGAGTGGAGTCTATTGGGCAGAGCCGATTGACTAAGCTGAAGAAGGAGGACGGCGGCGTCGTATCGTCGAAAGCCGAGTGCTGGGCGAGATCGAGAGGTTTTATGGACAGCTGTTTACCTCAGTAGCCAAACCCATTATAAGTTTGGCCAAAGATCCTAGAGCCAAACTTACCCGACACTATACCAAAGATATCCCGGACATCAGCCTGTACGAGATTAGGATTGCTCTCAAACAGCTCAAGAATAACAAGGCGCCGGGCGAGGACGGAATCACAGCAGAGCTTCTGAAAGCGGGCGGAACGCCGGTACTGAAAGTCCTTCAGAGGCTCTTCAATTCCGTTCTGCTCGAGGGCGTGACGCCAGAGACGTGGAACAGGGGCGTGGTGGTGCTATTCTTCAAGAAGGGCGACAATACCCTACTGAAGAACTATAGACCCATCACGCTCCTGAGCCACGTCTATAAGCTGTTTTCGAGAGTAATCACGAATCGTCTCACGAACAGGCTCGATGCCTTCCAGCCTCCCGAACAAGCCGGTTTCCGAAAAGGCTATAGTACCATAGACCACATCCACATGCTGCGGCAGGTTATACAGAAGACCAGAGAGTATAACCGGCCACTATGCTTAGCGTTTGTGGACTATGAGAAGGCCTTTGATTCGATCGAAACATGGGCCGTACTTCGATCTCTCCAGCGATGCCGCATCGATCATCGGTATATCGAAGTGTTGAAGTGCTTAAACAGCAACGCCACAATGTCAGTCCGAGTACAGGAGCAGAGTACGAGGGCTATCCGACTACAGAGAGGTGTGAGACAGGGAGATGTGATATCTCCAAAACTGTTCACCGCTGCTCTGGAGGATGCCTTCAAGCTGCTGGAATGGAAAGGACTTGGCATTAATATTAACGGCGAGTACATCACTCACCTTCGATTTGCCGATGACATTGTTATAATGGCAGAGTCGCTGGAGGATCTGAGTGCCATGCTCAATGACCTTAATGAAGTTTCCCAACAAGTGGGCCTTAAAATGAACATGGACAAGACGAAAATAATGTCGAATGTCCATGTTGCGCCTTCTCCAGTGCTTGTTGGGAGCTCCATACTTTAAGCTGTTGACCAATATATCTATCTGGGTCAATTGATCCAGGTTGGAAGTTCCAGCTTCAAGGATGAGGTCTTTCGACGAATCCAACTCGGCTGGGCAGCGTTCGGGAAGCTCCAAAGTGTCTTCTCGTCCAAAATACCTCAGTGCCTCAAGTCGAAAGTATTCGACCAATGTGTGTTGCCAGTGATGACTTACGGGTCCGAAAAGTGGTCGTTTACTATGGGCCTCATAAGAAAGCTCAAGGTCGCTCAAAGAGTTATGGAGAGGGCTATGCTCGGTGTTTCTCTGCGAGATCGAATCAGAAACGAGGAGATCCGTAGAAGAACAAAGGTCACCGACATAGCTCAGCGGATTAGCTCTATGAAGTGGCAGTGGGCGGGACACATAGCTCGAAGAACCGATGGCCGATGGGGCAGAAAGGTGCTCGAATGGCGACCACGTACCGGCAAGCGCAGCGTTGGACACCTACCGACAAGGTGGTCGGACGACCTAACCAAGGTCGCAGGAAGACGCTGGATGCAGGCCGCTTCCAACCGGTCATATTGGAAATCCTTGGGGGAGGCCTATGTCCAGCAGTGGACTTCTTGCGGCTGAGATGATGATGATGAATAGAATGTTATATAGAAGTTATAAGTGAGAGTGAGAGTATTGTGACAAATAAATTTAATCTTCTGTGTGTCGAGTCTTCTGTTCTCCACTACTTCCTTATATGTGGGAACTAGATTAGAGCGCCGGGACGGTCGAGGTCCTACAGGCTTAACAAATACCCGCCATAATCAACCCAGATACCGCCTGCTGAGAAACTACCACCGGATAGAAATCTGCCGTGGCCAGTATGGAAGTCTTTAAACAGACTGCGAGTTGGTGTTGGTAGATGCCACGTAAATATAGGCAGGGTTTCTCCAACAATAGTTAGTGCGACTGTGGTGCTATCCAATGTGTCACCTCTTGGTGTGCCCAGAAAGCCCAACTTCTTGCTCTCAACAAGATCTGAAAAATAAAAATAATGGTAGCAAAGCACAGTTAAGAAAGAAAGTGTGTGTTTAGTAATAAGCATTAACAAAGTACTGATTCGCTACATCATGTAGAGATATTATAGTTCGTTGTACACATAAAACCAGATAAGTATGGTCAATTAATGTTTTACATGGTGAGCACTTAAACTTTTTTTTATCATTAAAATAAGTACGGTCTACTTAAGTATAAAGTCAGCTACTATGGCTGACATGTTTCAACCTCATTCGTGTGTGTGACAGAATGTGGATCGGGACGACTGCATCCGCGCGTCTTGATTCATATTCACCCTAAGAAAGACATCCGGATGAGGTCGAAAGATGTAGGCCAGTAGCTGATTCGTACGTGAGTAATCCGTTTTAACAAGTTTTATTAATGCCTATATCTCACGTTAATATTAATTACTTAAAACATATTAACATTTACTTTGTGTTTTTTCGCCACCAGTTAGTTCATGCAAACTAATTGTTG
Source organism: Elegia similella (assembly GCA_947532085.1). NCBI lineage: Eukaryota > Metazoa > Arthropoda > Insecta > Lepidoptera > Pyralidae > Elegia > Elegia similella. Next base: position 3,579,054 of record OX383926.1, on the reverse strand, counting down.
TATATGTTTCGCCTCTACACAAGGCATCTTCAAACACGTGTCGTGAACACGACGGCCGATATTGCCAACGGATGCAGCAGTATCGACCAGGGTTGCATGCATCAACTATTCGTGGCGGGTATGAAGGGACTAACAGTAGTAGGTGGGCGCTGACCAGCAATAGTTGACCGAGCGAGCGAAGCGAGCGAGGTCTTTAATTCAAGTTGGGGCGAAAAGACATTTTTGAATGTATGTATGTATGTTTGTTCCACGATAACTTTAGAACCAATGCTCCAATTAAGATGAAATTTACAATGTATATAGGTCTTATAAATACAATTTTCAAGTTCGCTGGGCATCAAAAATGAAAATTGAAAATGACGTTTAGGCTGAATAAGTTACCTACAAGATGGCGCTAAAATAAATTTTAATTTTGACGGTAACCACAGCCGCCGCTAGGTGGCGGCGGTATTTCGTTGAAGCCTGCTTTATCCATGCTCTGTGTATTAAATTTAAATTTACTAACAAAACATGAACAATTATAAACTAGAACGGTACTTTCTCCTCTATACTTATCGAATGGTTGGCTCAGTTGCAGTACGGTAGTTACCCGATCGAAAAGATTAGACTTCGAGCCGCGCAAGAAAATTTGATTTTTCAATGATTGGAAATATTTCTTTCGCTGTCTGTTCCAAGTTAAATTCCAAGTGACTTTCTTATTTTTAATTTACAATATTTTGTTCCTTTAGAACAGAAAAATACCAGTCCATGAAAATTTCCATAATAAATTCTTGTTAGTTCCAAATTTCTCCAACAGATGGAGACAGAGGTCCAAATATGCGCAGGGATATTTTAATAAGTTTTTATTTATCTTTAATTTTAAGTGTGTATATGATTGTTCGGGTTTAAGCCTGCAACCAAAAATTAAAGCAGTTATTTACAACCAATTTAACTACAATTTCGCATTGTACTTAACTTTATGGTAGAGGAAGATAATTACAACAGAAATACATCATCTGTGAAAATTTCAGCTGTCTAACTATCACGGTTCATGAGATACATATACTGGTGAGATACGGACGGAGAGACAGACAAATAGACAGACGGACAGTGGAGCGATTAATAGGGTCCCGTTTTTACCCTATACGAAACAATAAAAATGAATGAAAAAAGTAGTGTAAGAAGAAACAAATAATTCCGCAAAACAGACACAATAAAGACAAAGAAATGGGGTTCGGTGGGCGAAATATAAGTACAGATGTAGAATCCAAACGTACGAAAACCATATTTGGAAGGTAAAGCCGAAGCATAGAAAGAGGAGTATGGGAGTGCAGCACTCTGCGAGAGAAACAAGAACAAAAGCCAAATATTAACTTCAAACCTCAATATAAGTCTTGTTAATTGATTGAGCCGTTTGACATGTGCATTCAGTTTTTTTGTAACTTTCGCTATCTATTCATATTGTTGGTCAATGTTGGAGCTTATATTTTTGTTATCTCTTTAAGGAACCCGCGCGCGTCTCCAACTTTTTATCTAAAAGATTGCGAAAGGTCGACTCCAGCGATAATTCTTTGAGAAGTGTTTTAATCTAATTTTTGTAGACGTAAATTATAATGTAACTTAGTGAGATTTAAACCGAGTAAACACGGGATGTAATGTAACAATGAAGGCAAAATTATGTTTCATTTGGATATTTTTACCTTTTTGTTAAACATTAACTGTGAGTCCCAGTTACCGGATCCCGGATACTGCATGACTCCTTCATGTTGCTATCCACCTCCTCAATCATCTCATCTTCACCTTTTTAAACGATTTTTTTGTACTACATTTCCAAGTTCGACACGCTTTCCGAAGAATTTGTTCTGTTATAATTTTAATGAAGAAACATCGTGTTCATTGTATGTTAATTTAAAATAAGTCATGGTGAGTAAAATAAAAAGAGTGAGAATATTTTTAAGGCTTACATAGATAAACTAGATTACTATGCAAATTTGAATGAAAGCTCTAAGAGATACAAGCTCTCTCGTATTATTAAGAACTCTGTGTTCAAACGAACTCTGCTAGTGACGCAAGGTGCACTTAGGAGCTTGCATATATTGCGCTGGTTCTTTATAATTCATGACAGAATCCAGACTGTAGACGGTTTTACAAATGTATTTTTTTCCATGCAGGTCTGGGAGAAAACAAACAGACAGACAGACGGACAACCAAGTGATCCTATAAGGGTTGCTTTTTACCTTTTCAGGTATAGAACCCTAAAAACGTAGAATGTACAAGCTGCATGCGAATGTGAGTTTGTTTGTTTGTTACGCTTTCACGCCGTAACTACTGAACCAATCATTATGAAATTTTGCATACAAGTTCTCTGGAGTACGGAGAAGAACATAGGCTACCTTTCATCTCGGAAAAAAGTTCCCGACGGATCGACATTGACACGGGCGGAGCTGCGGGCGAAAGCTAGTTTTCATATAAACTGAAAAAGTTTAACCTATGACACTTAAAATATAATTTGTTTGATATGTTGAATATCGCAAAACCTCTTCCTCCTTTTTTTATCGTTATCTTCAAGGAAAATAGAAAACAGAGAAAAAAAAAACCGGCCAAGTGCGAGTCGGACTCGCGCACGAAGAAGGGTTCCGTACCGTTATCTATAAAAACGGCAAAAAGCTCATGTCTGTTGTATGGGAGAGCCCTTTAATTTTAATTTTATTTTTATTTAATTATTTATTTCTTAAAGTGAATATATAACTAAATATTTTGGAATATTTCAAGCGTCTACCTGTTGCCGTTATCAATAACGAGCGAAAACAAGCAAAAAAATCACGTTTGTATGGGAGCCCCCTTAAATATATATTTTATTATATTTTTGAGTATTTGCTGTTATCGCGGCAACAGAAATACATCATCTGTAAAAATTTCAACTGTCTAACTAGCTCGGTTCATGATATACAGCCTGGCGACAGACGGTCAGACAGACAGACAGACGGACAATGGAGCGAAATGAATAGGGTCCCGTTTTTACTCTTTAGGTACGGAAACCAAAATAGACATGTTTTGATAAAATTTGTTAGAAAAATGTGATGAGGTCATAGTAAGTAGTTAAACATCACGGGGGTAGGGCGTCGGGCAAAGCCGTTGTTACAATATTAATTTTCAACAACCGCCTTGTATCGCAGTTATTATAAAACCACATCCCCTTTAAGTAATTAGTTTGCCATCTATCTTGCAATTACTTGGTTATAAAGTGGAATAATCTGGAATAAATAGTGGCGTATTCCAGCGGGTCACATATGCGCGGGCAATTTCAGTAGATACAGCTCCTGGGTTCGATTCCATAATCACTTTTTAGGCGACACGATAATTTGGATAAATTTCCCTGGCGGAGGACGTTGAGTGAGACGCAAGATCTACTTAAAAGTGGTTATTATTACGAAATTATATTTCAAACATAATATTATAGAAAAATGAAAATTGTTCATGATAAAAAAGATCCATGAACATCGGTGAACATAGGTGAATAAAACGCTCGTCACCTATATTGGATTAGCCAGGATTTTGCTGTTCGAAGTAGTCGCCGCGCATATGTATGTTGAAAATAAGTTCTCGAGACTTATGTTATAGAATAGTCAATGATAATATATGTTATAACAAATATATACATATACACTGTGTTAATTTACCCTCGACATTACCTCGAAGGTGTGACTCAGCCCCTACAATATGAACAATTTTTAGTATTTAACCAATAACGGGAACTGCTGGGAATGTTTTCTACCTTAACTCTCAAGCTGATATCGTGACGTATCGTATCTCATCGTATCGTTATATAACAATGGAAACAGACACAGGAGTTACGCATCCCACTCAAGATGTGAGTTTTAAATCTCATTGTGTTTTCTACCTTTACTTTTAAGCTGATCTGGTATCGTAACGTCTCGTGTTTAATCGTTTCGTACCGTAACAATGGAAACACACACCGGAGTCACGCATCGTGCTCAAGGTGTTAGTTAAAATCTAATTATGTTTTCTACCTTAGCTCTCAGGTTATTACATCCAAGCAACATTTGGCTTTATTACAATTTAGTTAGTTGGAGTGTAGTAACTTTCTGCCCAATTTTGTGGATTTGGTAAGTGTAGGCTGTATTCTGTTATGGAATTCAATTTATTTAATCTTGTTTTATTAAAGTAATGCAAACCAGTTTTGATAAAAAAGAGTAAAAGGGATACCTGAATCTTCCTAGGTTAATGCTGCCCCTTAGAAATTAAAGAGTGAAGAAAAACGAAGATGTCATTTCGAATGAAAAAAAAAAAAAAATTTTTTCGTTTTTTGTTTTTCATGTATGTACTTGGCCAACACTGGTGTCAGATTTTTCAAGCCGCCTAAAGGCATTTGGCATAGCTGACTTTTACAGTTCATGTATGTTTGTGAGTCTCTTTTTTCCACCATATCTTCTAAATGACTTAACAGATTTGGACTTAGACGGTACCGTTGGAATCCTTACAACTTTCCCTACATAAGCTATAATATTTTAAACAGAGAATTCTTGTTATTTCCATTGAACAAGAAAGAAATACCCTACGCAAAAATACTTATAAATTATGGAACAACCCTTAAAAAGTAAAAAAGCACCAGGTCAACGTGACCGCATTGCAATATCATAACCTGCAAGAAATTTACTCATTAAAACTAATATATTGAATCCCAACACGATATGTCTGCTGTAAGTTTTCGAGGAGTTAGGTTCTCTGGAGACCATTCTTATTGCAGCATCAGGTCGAAGTTATCAATTCATTGTCATTTAACGCTTATACGCGTGAAGCACTTAATCGTGTAATTATACGCCATTACATATTTTTTCCATTACATCATTTTGGAAAAGAGCTGATACTCGTATACTGCTAGACCGATATTAACCAAACATAGCTAAGAACCACCGGAAGGAAACTGGATTTCAAATAAAACAAACCGCATCGTTATTGGTCCATCCCTTTGAGAGCTACGATACCACAGACAGACATCGACGTCAAACTTATAACAACCCTCTTTTTGAGTTATCCAAAAATCTTCTAACTATATTGATGCAGAAATGTAAACTCATGAATGATGCATTCTTACACATTACCCCAGTAACGAAACGCGGGGTTATTTCCCGGAACTAATCCCTCTGATGAAGTGTGAACAGCAATTTGCATACAGGCATTACGATGCTCGAATTCAATCTCCATACGAGATGGGAATGCAATAGCCGAGTTAACTGTATTGTTTGTTTCGATTGGTATTTGTTTGATAGTATCATCTCTTACAGATTAGCCGTGTGGTTTCCGGCAGACTAGAATAGGACTACTCCAAGACTTCCCGTGGATGTCGTAAAAGGCGACTTAGGAAATACAAGCTAAACAAAGCTTATAAACATCTAAGAGACCTCTCCAACCCGTTTGGCCAGCGTGGAGAGTATAGGCCAAGTCCTCTGGCTGCTCTCGCCAAGTATGGCCCTAGTAGTACAGCGAGGGTCGTGCTCCTGTAGTGGAGACTAAAAAGGATCTGATGATGATCATCTCTTACATGGAACTGGGCAGGACACCCGGCTAGAAGGAACGATGGTAGGTGGAGTAAGGCTGTCACTGAGTGGTATCCCAGAAATGGGAAACGTAGTGTTGGGCGTCCGGCAGCTAGGTGGGTCGACGACATAAAACAGACTGCTAGTAAGAACTGGATTGCGAAGGCTTATGATAGAGAAGAATGGCGCAGACAAAAGGAGGCTTATACCCAGCAGTGGGTCGTAGAAAACTGACGATGATGATGATGATCATCATCATCATCATCTTCAAGTCTTTTTAGTCTCCACTGCAAGAGCATGACCATCTCTGTACTACTCTCTGTTCACATAGGTATATTATATACCATTTTGCGAGGTTCCCTAAACTACATAGCTGTTTTTAATTATAGTTGCTTTTAGGTCTCGTACTCCTGGGCTCTATCTACCCCGCAAAGGAAAAAGATGCACTTCACTCACAAGATACTCGTGGCGAGCTCCGTTGATTGTTAACACGCCAGCCTGCGACACGAGGGTGCCCGGGTTCGATCCCTGGTCAGGTCAATATATAAAATGAACTTTTTCAGATTGTTGGGTCTTGGATGTTTATCTTTATATGTATTTGTTATGAAATATGGTATCGTTGAGTTGGTATCCCATAACACAAGTCTCGAACTTCCTTTGGGGCTAGCTCAATCTGTGTGATTTTTCCGTATATATTTATTTAAGATAGTAGAGCTTTTATAAATTAAAATTATTCTCTTCGCTTTTATCAACGAGCTTCCCTCATTTATATTTGAATCTCAGCCAAAATTCTAGCCACTAGCAACGGCGGTATCATCATCATCATCATCAGGTCCTTTTTAGTCTCCACTACAGGAGCACGACCCTCTCTGTGCAACGGCGGTATGCAGTTATTAAATTATTAACTGTTTCCAGAAATAGTAATGAGAATATGAGCGTTTTCTCTTTATTAAAATTCTGATTCAGGCTTTATTTAATCAATGCACCCGAGCGTAGCTTTAATTGCAGACCGCTTTAGTGACTATGAAATGTACATTTATTATTTTTGTGTTGGATAGTCCATTTACTGAGGAAGGCTTTAGGCTACAAAACATCAATAAAAAATGTTTTGAAAACGGGGGTAAATTATTCATCGATACTAAAAAAAAAATTATTAATCATAATAAATAATAATAGAAATTGCCGCAGACGACGTCGCGACCCCAGGTAACAGTTTCGTGGGGTCGGCACACCATGTCAAATCATCATTTCGTGTAGGTGTCGCGGTTAATCGACCTTGCAAACCCTGGTGTCAGAGTTCTTTGGAACCGCCTCTCGGCCTCTGACGTGATCTTTAACGACTGCCAGATGGCAGCCGGGACCAACGGCTTAACGTGCCTTCCGAAGCCTGGAATCATCTTTATTATCAGACAATCAGGTAATTCAAACCTGCAATGTCCTAACTAAACTGGAATCAAACAAAATGCTTCCCGTGGGAATCGAACCCACGACCCCCAAGTACAGGCAAACACCTTAACCACTGGACCACGGAGGTAGATTAACGCAAAAAAAGCACGTCAAAAAGGATAGGAGAAGGAAAAAGAGGAAGAAAATGCTTCTAAAGTCTAAAGATTTGTTCAGGGTCGCAAACGCGCGATTTGCACTTCTGGAATTGCAAACTTCTTTAGGTTACGGTAACCACTTTTAATTAGGTGGGCCGTATGCCTGTTTGTCTTCTTAGTTGTATAAAAAAGTAGCGGTGACAGACTATAATTTAAAACACCATTGTTTTATAATATAAAAAATATACACAAATGTTTTGGACAACGAATGTATTCGGGAAAATTAATGTTAATATTCGCTCCCAAATTCATAGGAACATAATAAGTTGGCAACAAACTTGTTACGAAGTTGCATGGAACGTGATCAACAGTATGCGTTCTTCTTGGGTTCCGTTTTTCGAAAGGTACGAACCCAAAGTCTTTAAGGTTTATATTTTTATTAATATTATTTTTTTTCTTTTCAAATCGTTTCATTAATTACGGAGTTATGAGGTAACATTAAAAAATAAAACCAAATTGATAACCCCCTCCTTTTGTTTTCGGTTAAAAAAAGCCTTTCCTTGCATTTTGCACATCTTTTCTCATCCTTACTAATATTATAAATGCGAAAGTGAGTTTGTTTGTTTGTTTGTTTGTTACGCTTTTACGCCGTAACTACTGAACCGGTCATTATGAAATTTTGCATACAAGTTCTCTGGAGTACGCATTCGCATTTATAATATTATAGTTAGGAATAGTTAGGATTAGTTAGGATACATGCATAATATTGCAGAGAAACACTGATAAATATAGAGGTTTCTAATGTGATGTCATAAACACATTTTTTTGCGCTTAAATTGCAAACGTTGGCTGAACCCCACGAGATAAAGTAAAATAATGTACTACACACATTAAAAAGGTTAACAAAAAAGTCCGGGATGGTATATATGTCTATCTCATAAGGATAACCCACAATAACCATTTTTCCTTTACATTTTACGGGAAAATTGCTTATTTACCAGGGTCAAACTTTCAACGTTGCGGGCTTAAGCAAGAAACTAACAGATGCAGTGCGACGGAGGCGCGGCACAAGCGGCGCAGAGTCAAAATAACAGAATATTAACCTTAATAGTATGTAGCATAAACGACGCGACGCAAAGAGACGCAAAGAGACCCGCGCCGCATGATGGCACCGGGCGCACTACAAAAATCGACTTTATGCTACATACTTTTAAGGTTAATATTCTGTTTTTTTGACTCTGCGCCGCTTGTGGCGCGCCTCCGCCGCACTGCATCTGTTAGTTTCTTGCTCTAGATTTGAGCGTTGAGTGTTTTTCTCATGGTTAATTATATGTCGCTCTTTAAAGAGTAACCTCTAAACAAAACTTTGTATTGTAGTATGATAAAAAGGCTGTAAAAGTTGTTTATAAGGACATTCTGTAGTAGGTAGGTATATTTATTATCAGCATTGCATTCGTGCGAAGCCGGGGTGGGTCGCTAGTGTTATAATAAAGCAAAAGTAAAATGTGATAAAAAGAAAATAATAATTGTACGGAAACATCGGTAGCGGGTACGACCCGCACTGGGCCAGTTCTTTTTTTATTCGCAAACAAAAAAGAAAAACTTCTTTAATTTTGCGGGAATTAAAGTCTTACCTTACATCGCTTTTATTTTGGGATCGTTTTGCGAAGACGCCATTTTGTTTTTCATTTTGTGTGTTTGAGCAATTCTTTTTCTTTTAATATAATTTAAAATGGTAGACTGTCTTCTTTTGTAGCGATTTTGTCCAAATGTAACTATTTCCTTGTACTTATTTCTATTTGACTGTTAGTCTGAAATAAAAGAAATAGAGACGTAAAAGAGACGTATTTCCCGCGTTAATACGGCTAATTAGAAAATAAAAAACATTTATTTTTATAAGTGTTTTATTTTGCATTAATAATTTAATTTAATAAGAGTATAATGAAAAAAACATTTAAGTTTTTATCAACATGATCCTGCATTTTGTTCAAAAGATACCATGTGTATAAAGTTAAACTTACTAAGATGGATGAACTATAAAATTCTACAGTAATTCGACTAGCTCCGTGGCGCAGCGGTCAATACGCCAGCCTGCGACACAGAGTGACCGGGTTCGATCCCCAGCCAGGTCAAGATGGAAAATGATCTTTTTTAGATTGTCCTGGGTCTTGGATGTGTATATATACATGTATTTGTTATAAAATCCCATAACACAAGTCTCGAACTTACTTTGGGGCTAGCTCAATCTGTGTGATTTGTCCGTATATATTTAATAATAATTATTTATATTATAATAATAATAATAACCTTTCATATAAAAGAAACGACTTCAAACAATCTACTGATTTTGATGATATTTAAATGTGAGTAATCTGAAAGCATATCCATTCAAATAAAAAAATAATTTTCAAATAGATGACGGAGTTATGAGACAAACATAAAAAGAAATCCGGCCAAGTGCGAGTCGGACTCGCGTATGAAGGGTTTGTTACCATTATCTATAAAAACGGCAAAAAATCATGTCACTTGTATGGAATCCTTAAATATTAATTTTATTTTTATTTAATTATTTTTTTTTAAGGTGGATATATAATAAAATATTTTGTGAATATTTCAAGCGTCTACCTGTTGCGGTTATCAATATCGAGCAAAATCTAGCAAAAAAAAGTGACAGACAGACAGACAGACGGACGGACAGTGGAGCCATATTAATAGGGTCCCGTTTTAGTACGGCCTACCCTTTGGGTACGGAACCCTAAAAACATATAACCAAATTGAAAACCTGCTCCTTTTTTAAGTCAGAAAAAAAGACTACGATTTTACTTCAAGAAATTATTAATCCGTGTCCAAAAAGCAGACTCGAATATTTCCGTATAGTAAATGTTTTCTATCAGGAAAAAGACTTTCCCGTACACTAAGGATACTAATCCCAAAATTGCTTACTCTCCATTGATTTCTACAAAAGGGAAAAAGGTCGAATAATACTACGGGACTCTTTTCTTTTTCAATTCTTATCACACTTTTTATTGCAAAGTAAGAAGTGCAAATAGCAAAAAAAATCCGTCGAAGGTTCCCGTAGATGTGATTAAGGCTATCTCCCATTATCGGGAGAAATCCCTGAATCACCAGGTCCCGAAGGGTCTTCATTATACTACGTCATAAGTGATAGGCTTAAGCGGGACCGCAGATTTAGAACGGGATCCATATGGATGACATTCCCACGAAAGATAGTGAGTTTTATGAACTAAACATCATATAAGTATTAAAAGAAAAATAAAAAAGAGCTGGGTAAGAGGCTCACTGTAACGACAGGGGACTGAAGAGCTGGCAGTTTGCTCGTACAGCGCATTAGCGTTGTGACTCAGCGAGGAAATGCTGCCTATTATGTATATATTTTGAGTTAGTTTTATTAAATAATAAGTTTTTAGATTAAGTTAGTGTTTAAGTTTTTCTATCTACGTCGTTATTTTTTTTATGATATCGGACGGCAAACGAGCAAGCGAGTCACCTGATGGCAAGCGATCACCGCTGCCCATGGACAACTGCAACACCAGGGTGAGACAGGTGTGTTGTCGGCCTTTCAAGAAGTTGGGGGAAGTAAATGGGGAGGGGGAGGAGAAAAAATGGGCCTCCGGCTCTCTCACTAACCGAGCGAAGCATAGAAGCGGTAAAGCTTCTACTCAAACGTCAATTTTCTGTGTAGCGTAGCTCTACCACGACAAAATTTTAATAAACCAGTTATTTACATAAACATGCTAAAAAATTTGGGAATGTGTCAAACCATATGTGACCCTGATAGAGGCCTTTAAAATGAACTTCTGACTAAATGTCAGTATTGCGTATTGAAATGAACGTTGAGAATCATTTCCAGAGACTCAAGATTGTACATAAACTTTATTTTTTATTTTTTGTCGTATAAATAGCTATTGCGCCAAATTCTATAGAGAACGAAGACCCGCTTCTTTAATAAATGTGTTGTACCCACCATGACATACGGTGTTGAGACTTGGACGCTTACCAAAGAAGTTGTGCACCGATTCAGAATAGCACAAAGAGCCATGGAACGAGCCATGCTCGGCATCAAACTGCAAGATCGAGTTCCTAACATACAAATCTAAAAAAGATTGAAGGTTCATGATACTGGAAAGCGTGTAATGGAACTGAAGTGGAGTTGGACAGGACACCTGGCAAGGTGAAGTGATCATGGTGGAGTAGGATTTTGACAGAATGGTGGCCCATAAATGACAAGCGAAGCGTAGGTCGTCTAAGAGCAAGGTGGGTCGAAGATATTAGAAAAATCGCGGGTCGGAACTGGATTTGTAAGCCACTAGACCGAGATGAATGGCATGCATTGAAAGAGGCCTATACCCAGAAGTGGGATATAGTCTATCGATGATGATAATTTACAAAAAACATGTCTCAAAACAATCTATGGTATGCATCTGGATGAGTCACTTCGAAATTTATACAGAGATAAAGGTTTTCTTACACTGACAGGTATTTATATAATGGAGTTGTGTAATCTTGTAAGAGAATCAAACTGAATTCGTGAAGGTGTCTGATATAACATCAAGAAACGTCAGAGACAAAGATCGTCTCTTTCTTCCACAGAGTCACTGCTCAATATATGACAAGAGTACTTATGTAACCGCAATACGAGTATACAATAAAATTCCAAAGGACATAAAAAAATCTAAATAATACACTATTTAAGCAAGCTTAAAAAAAATGGTTAATTGAAAATGTATTTTACAATTTAGACGAATTCTATGCTAAAACAACTAAGAATTTTATTGATTTAACGTCCTACTCATATTATATATTATTTTTCATCATCATTATTTGTGATTGTAATTTTTACTAAATATTGTATGCCTGATTTATAAGGTAAAAACTTAAATAAAAATGTTACATCTTAATAACCAGTTTAACAATAAAAGATTTATGATTCTAATCATAAATCGCTATCCTCTTATACTTCGCTCCAACACCCATAGTACAAGTAACAATGGGAATTTTCTCAGTTGACTTGCATTTTTACGTCTTTATATTTTAACGATGTTTACTTCGCGAACCGTACTAACAAAGGATTATTTTTTTATTTATTAACTCGAGAAATGAACTGACGCGCCCCAGGGCTCAAGGAGTGAATTGGTTTTAATTTTTCAACAATATTGCGTTTCTTGAACTGCTTAATGGTTTGTTTTTATTAATTCAAAGATTTTGTCTATACTTATAAAGTTGCTTGAATGTCTGTTGTTAAAAGCATAAATAACATGCTGCAACTCTTCCATGCTGGTCTGGGAGAAACTTAAAAACGTAGAATGTCCTAGCTTCTCTTCCCGTGCAGATCGTAAAAGCCGAACGAGCGAACGGGCAAAATTCCGTGGAATCACGTTAATAGGCGATGCGACTATTAACCCATCACTATTTATATTTATTATTTTACAATTATATCATTAGTCATTACGCATAGTACCTGCATTGTTCGAAGAATATTATATTTAGTATCTCTCTTTCTCATGTGGGTGAGGTGACTGTGGTGACATGCGATGCGAATCAGCTTTGCCCTCTAAACAGCAGGTGAAAGACTCTATATTTAGTAAAATTTTCGCTTTTACTTCTCCCGCAACAATAATAACTGTCATATAAAAACCGACTTTAATCAGACGACAATCGGTTCAGATTGTAATGAATTTGAAGCAAACCTTTAAAAACAAAAAAAATAATTGTATATAATACTCACTAGCTTATTACTTAGCACTAGCTTTAGGCTAGATTGTTATAATATTAGTGTATTTAATTATAACTAATTAGGTACGTTATGGAAGAGAAAAATAGCTTAAAAAAATCGCATTGATAACCTCCTCCTTTTTTTAAGTCGGTTAAAAATCGGCTAAGAGTAAGTCCGATTCGAAACAAACGGTTCTGTAGCATCCTAGAAGTATGAAGTCCGCCATTTTTAATAAATATATACGGACAAATCACAAAGATTGAGCTAGCCCCAAAATAAGTTCGAGACTTATGTTATGGGATGCTAACTCAACGATACTATATTTATAACAAATACATATATAGATACACATCCAAGACCCAGGCCAATCTGAAAAAGATCTTTTTCCATCTTGACCTGGCCGGGGATCGAACCCGGGCACTCTCGTGTCGCAGGCTGGCGTGATGACCGCTGCGCCACGGAGCTAGCAAAAAAAAATGGCGTTATGTGTAGCACCGTACTCAGGATAAGGATAGTCCTTGTTCTGAGGCACCGTACAATATTATAACTTCTATTTTCACAACCCGCGACGCTCGACGCTCCGCACGACGCGCCGCGTCTCCGTAAACGAGGCCCTATGTTATTTAATACATTTAGCATTTCAGCGGTCTCGTTGACAAGACGGCTGAAAAGAGTCTTCTTTTACATGCATTAATCAAAAATTTACTGACATCTACCACACTGTTCAGTCTCAGTAGTTAACGCGCGTTGAATATTAATTTTGTAATTTTAGACGGCGTAAGTATACTTAATTGACTAAGTGATATTTTACACCAAATCTGAAGCGGAGTAATATTTATATAAAATTACTTTAATACGGTATTATCGCGTATATTACATTATTTTTACACCTAACGTTTCGAAAACTTTACAGTTTTCATGGTCGCAGGTAGAGTAAGTTGATATTTGTCTTTGTGTTATAAGAACTAAGCAGAAATACCGCCTACAATATTTATTGATAACGTTCTGGATGTACGCAGGCTCACGGTGTCTGAAGGTCTTGCAGTCTTGTAAGGAGCTTGAGATTTTATTAAATAATGACCGGATCCCAAGCTGGTGGTAACTGCCAACCATCCTCTCTATTGAAATTAGGGGTTTTTTTTTTTAATTTCAATAGCCTCACGAAGCATTCTTGGAATGTATCTGTTTTCTTTTGCAAGGACTTGAGGATTATCAAAACGCATGTAGTGGTTGGGTTTGTCTAAGGCATGTTCACAGACTGCAGACTTGGTTAAGCGTCTATTCTTCATGTCAGCAATATGTTCTTTAATTCTGGTACCGATGCTTCTCTTGTTATAATATTATTTTGTAATTTTAGACGACGTAAGTATACTTATTTGACTAAGTGATATTTTACACCGTATCTGAAGCGGAGTAATATTTCTCAGCTGAGCCTCACAAACACTAATTACGAGAGATTGTCAAAAGCCACTGTACACTACCGGCACATAAATATAAATAAATAAAATAAATATATACGGACAAATCACACAGATTGAGCTAGCCCCAAGGTAAGTTCGAGACTTGTGTTATGGGATACTAACTCAACGATACTATATTTTATAACAAATACATATATAGATAAACATCCAAGACCTAGGCCAATCTGAAAAAGATTATTTTCCATCTTGACCTGGCCGGGGATCGAACCCGGGCACTCTGTGTCGCAGGCTGGCGTGTTAACCTCTGCGCCACGGAGCTGTCAAATCAAAGCGGCTCGAAGAATACGTTTCAGATGTTTTGCCCACAAAACTCCTATACGGTAATGCTTTATATGTTTGAAGAATTAATAATAAAACAGCTGGAGTGCAAATTGGTTTCGCATATAAATAGGTTCCGTACCTTACAATATTGCATTATAAAAACGCATAAACTAGGTTCCTTGTTGGACCTTTTTAGGGTTCCGAACAAGGAACCCTTATAGTTTCGCCATGTCTGTCCGTCTGTCCGTCCGCGGCTTTACTCAGAGACTAAAGTGCTAGAGAGCTGTAATTTGGTATGGATATGTATATTAATTATGCCGAAAAAATTGTAAAGTAAAATCTTAAAAATTTTTTTTTGAAGAAGGCCGCTTGGTACCTCAATCCAAGTAGGTAATATACCTACAAAATCTTGTTACCAGCGCTTGCCTTTAGTCGTAGTGGTACTCAAATGGATAATATTTTTTCTGATTTCTCTTGTGAAGTAAGACTTTATAAATCTTTCTTCAGTTACCACCATCTTCTGTGGACTCATTTTTAGACGTTCGATAATGGTACGGAACCCTTCGTGCGCGAGGCCGACTCGCACTTGGCCGGTTTTTATTAAGTACGCATGATACCTCTTCCATGCGATTGTCCTGTAAGCTTAACTAAACTATTTCTTTCATGGATACTATTGTTGTATCTATAAATCTAACTTATATAGAGATATGGTTTTATCTCTCCATTATGGTAACCGTTTCTTTTTGGATTGCTCTTAATTTATAGCTCTTTGAGAGGTCCGGAAACACAAAGAAACTGTAGGGCCCATAGAAGTATGCGCCATTATTTTTTTAAACCTATGGTGGGGCCCCATTAGTAATGATTTTAAATTTTTTGTTAAAATGTATTTATACAATTACAATTTAAATACAAACCAACAGATGTAGTATGAGCAGCACGTTCCACCGTCAGACTTTGTTCCTCCATCGGAAGAGCTACCACCGGGTTACCAAACTACATGGCCCACGTGGAAGTGTCTCAGCCGCCTTCGAACTGGGGCTGTAGTCATAACTTACCGCGGTGGGGTTTCATTGATCAACCCGAAGCTCGGTGTCAGTGTGGTCAAGTCGATCAGACCATGCTACATCTTCTCTCACGCCCATTGTGTCCAACCAGCTGCACAATACGCGGCCTATACTCAGTGGTGTAAAAGTGGTATAAAAGTCGCCACATACCTACTGGAGGGACAAAATATGATTTTAATTATTTGAGCCAATGGACACCAGAAGAAGAAGATGTCGGGAGTCATTACCGGGAGGCAATTCTTCGCATGGTGGTTCAAACTATAACCCGTATTAGTAGCTATAGACCAATCAGGGTGTGTTGAATACTAAGATTGGTCTATAGTTACCTTGTCATGGATATTCGAACGCGCCATAAAATCCCGTTTTGACCATCTGTAGAAATATATTTTTTGGTATAACTCACAATTTTCATAAATGGGATAGAAGACCTGATGGCCTTCGGTTCAGTTTGTCTTCAGTCTTAAATTCCTTGTGGGAGAAAGTAGTTATAAAGGAAACTCTCATTATTTTCAAATTTAACTAATCATGATGTGACACGTGAATCATATTGCAGAAATAATATCTTTAGTCGTGGTAGAGCCACGCTATCGGCAAAATGAATTTCTAGTAGCATGAATGGGCCGGCTCGTCCGGGGAAGTACCACACTCACACAGAAAATCGACGTCTGAGTAGAAGCTTTACCACTTTTATGCTTCGTTCGGTGAGTGAGAGAGCCGGAGGCCCATCCTTCCCCCTCCCTTCCTCATTTCCTTCCCCCAACTCCTTGAAAGGCCGGCAATGCACCTGTCATACCCTGGTGTTGCACTGTCCATGTGCAGCGGTGATCACCATCAGGTGACCCGCTTGCACGTTTGCCGTCCTATATCGTAAAAAAAGTTATATCAAAACTAGTTCAATGAAAAATCTTTATTTAGGTACTTCACGAGTTACATCTACTGTTACATTTTAAAATATTGTGACATTTTTTCATAGTTAAGTTCTTTATGGGAGAATATATTAAGTTAGCCGTGTGGTATCCGGCAGAGTAGAATAGGACCACTCCAAGTCTTCCCGTGGATGTCGTAGAAGGCGACTTAAGAAATACAAGCTAAACAAAGCTTATAAACATCTAAGACACCTCTCCAACCCGTCTGGCCAGCGTGGAGAGTGTAGGCCAAGTCCTCTGGCTGCTCTGGCCAAGTATGGCCCTAGTAGTACAGAGAGGGTCGTGCTCCTGTAGTGGAGACTAAAAAGGACCTGATGATGATATTAAGTTATTGGCTATATTTTAACATATTGTTTTATAACTCGCGTCAAATCTTGAAACAAAAATGTGATCCAAATGACAGCAAAATAAGTTTTCATTTATTATGACTGATTAATGTTCAACAAGCAAATCTGCGGCTCACGCCTTGTTCAACAAAATTGAAATTTCGGAGAACAAGGAAAGGATATTGTAATTTCGAGATAATGTTATTAAGCGGGGTTGAGGGCACTTGATTGTTCTCTTGTGATTCGTCATTCATTTTGTAAATTAAAAATCATCAAAAATTTTAATAAAGCCGGTAAATTGTTAGGATTTGTAGCTAGTGTCTAGTCAAAATTGTTTACAATAGAGGAATTACTTGTTACATGCTTTTAATTGACTTTCTATGTATCTTTTAGGTAGGTTCAAATACTCAGATCTACTCTCCCTTGTACGAGTAACTATAAAAAAATAAAACTTCTAAGCCAACGCAATCTAAAGATACAGCTGGTTATGTACTTCCCGTGAACTCAGAATCTTGAAATTTTGGTACGAAGCAACGTCTGATAAAGGAAAAGTTGTGAAATGCATTAATTTTCAGCTACATCATGTAATAAAAATATTTTTAATAATTTATTATATACAGCGTGATTTTAAACCTCCTAACTTTATTGAAATCTGGGAATCAGAATCCCTAATGGAATACAGAACTGCAAGAAAAAAAGTTTAAAACCGAAAAAAAAAATTTGACTTTCCATAGAAATTCGTCCAGCTGATCGGCGATTTGTATGGGAAACCCTATTTTTTTTTTTCGATTTTCAGCTTTCTTTCTTTCAGTTCTATATTTTAGTAGGGATTCTAATTCTGAGATTCCAATAAAGCTAGGAGGTTCAAAATCAAGTTGTGTAATGTACGGAACCCTTCGTGCGCGGGTCCGACTCGCACTTGGCCGGTTTTTTTACCATCTATGTAACACAGTTACGTTCAATTAATATTTCTGAGTTTGAGTTAACATTTTGTAACTACTCGTAGTTTTCCTTAACGACTGTAAGTAGAGTTTGTCGACAAATTAAAAGGGTTCAGCAAATTGAATTCTGGAAATCGTAAGAACTCCTGGACAAAGTTATATTCTGGAATCCTTGGATTCTCTGAGATAATTAAACAAAGTTTTTGGATTACGCTCTACCCGGTGTCTGGAAATAATGAAATTAATACTGAACTGCCAGGGTTTGACAATTTGGCTCTGAAGCCGAAATGTAGGCAGTCTTGCTTTTAAAATTGGCCATGTTCAAGTCGGACTCACCCATGAAGGGTTAGGGCATCCGTGCTACGGAACCCTAACAAACAACAACATAATATAAAAGTTCTTGTAGATCGTTGTAACTTTGATCGATGTTTCAATAATAGTTTCCGATTTATGGACTCTCATTAAGGTTTTATTTTTATTTATTTATTTCTTTTTAAAGCGAATATATTACAAAATATCCTGTGAATATTTTAAGCTTCTACCTTTATCAATATTTAGTAAAAACAAACAAAAAATCATGTTTGTTGTATGAGAGCCCCCATATTTATTTTATGCTATTTTTTAGAATTTGTTGTTATAGCGGCAACAGAAATACATCATCTGTGAAAATTTCAACTGTCTAACTATCACGGTTCATGATATACAGCCTGGTGATAGACGGACGGACAGACAGACGGACAGCGGAGCGATATTAATAGGGTCCCGTTTTTACCCTTTGGGTTCGGAACTCTAAAAATAATTTGGTTTCCCAGATAAATTCGCCGATCAGCTAGACGAATTTCTATGGAAGGACAAATTATTTTTTTTTTCGTTTTTTACCTTTTTTTTCTTGCAATTTTGTATTATATTAGGATTCCGATTCCCAGATTTCAATATAGCTAGGAGGTTCAAAATCACGCTGTAGATACATCTTGGTCACCAGCAAGAGAAATAAAATTTGAGTAAAATGTCTGATAAAATTGTCCACGTAGCAGACTGAAGTGGAATTTGCAAAGAGAAAGCAAAGTGCAAAAAGCTCTCAAAGAAACAAGGTTGGCAATAAAGTATCTTAAGCGCATACAAGAGAGACAACGACCTATACACACTCTTCTCCCATAGACTAAAAATACAAATCTGTAGTCCACACGTGAAATTTTTGAAGAGAACACTTCTTTAACGGTGTTGTGCACTTTTTGGGACACGTAAAAAATGTAAATTTCACGTCAGAACACGTGACCTGATCGAAAATTCGTAAGACGGACATGTAAGCACGGCGTCGGAGAGGAATTTATATCTTCCTCTCTTACTACGGCGCAGAGTTTTCATTTCAGCCGGCACTTCCGGGCTCATCATCATCATCATTAGTAAATGAGGTTGAGGTAATTCAAATAGGTACCTCACCTCGGATAGTGGGATAGTTGTGTTAAGTGACGCAAGTCCATATCTATCTTCTATATACTAATATTATAAAGCTGAAGAGTTTGTTTGTTTGAAAGTGCTAATCTTAGGAACTACTAGTCCAAAATGGAAAATTCTTTTTGTGTCGGATAGTCCACTTACTGAGGAAGTTTTAGGCAATAAAACATCACGCTGCGACCAATAGGAACGAAGCATCAATAAAAAATGTTTTAAAAACGGGGGAAAATTATTCATCTATACTAAGTAAAAAAAAATTTATTATTCATAATAACAGAAATTTCCGCGGACGAAGTCGCGGGCAACAGCTAGTAAAAGATATTTAATCAAAATCTGTTGTACTGCAAACCATATCCTCGGATAGACTATATGGCAATAAGTTAAATTTTTTTGTTTTTTTAAATCTTGTAAGATAAAATAGTGTTATAATTAGTTCAAAAAATAGAAGAGGTCATTGTGCGAAGGTGAATTATTTTGAGACGTGCATCCCTCAGCTCAAAGGGACATGGAGGAGAAGGAACTTAGAAGGAAAAACATGTTTTTGCCTTTTTTACTATCTAAGATACGTGGTTATATAAATAAACGCTGACAAATAAAGTGTCTTATTTTCTGACTGGAAATATGTGGTATATGTCATGAGTACGAATGAAGATAGTCTCGACAATTCTCTCTATTTTTAGGGTTCCGTAGTCCACAAGGGACCTTTTAGTTTCGTCATATCCGTCCGTCCTTCTGTCTGTCCGTCCGGGCTCGTACTCCGCCGCTACTGCACCGATTGCCACGAAAATTGCGAAACCCTTCGTGCGCGAGTCCGACTCGCACTTGGCCGGTTTTTTTTTGATCTTGTTCCTGTGAACTAAATATCTTATATCTTGGGTCTTGGTCTTAAACAGGCCGCATATAAAATGGTGTTATTTTGAAATAACCAGCAAAAAATATTTAAAATAATAAGAAAAATTTGAAAAACTTCAATTTTTTTAGTGACACACACTTAACTCTCGCTCAAAATCTAAATAACCGATTCTGTTAAATCTTGCACTTCGCCTTTTAGTTTTTGAAATATACGCGGACAAACATACATTATTAGCGTTAAGGTATGTAAAGCAACTCCAGTTTGGCTGCCAGTGGGATAATTGAGAATAATGAAAATATTCCAAGCTTTTCCTTTAATAATCGATTATTTTCTATTCGGTATGGCGTAGGGCTCCCTACTGCTTCGGAAGGACCGTTTAGCTATTGGTCCCGGCTGTCATCATTATTGGCAGTCGATAAGCTACCAAAGTCACATGCCTTTAAGCAGCTTGAAAACTCTGACACCAGTGGGATTCTTAAAAACACGAAAAACAAAAAGACAAAGCCCCATTAATCTCAAAGCACTGTTTATTCGGTAAAGTATAATGGTTTGTGTATCCATATCTGTATGTTAGGTGATTTCCCTCGGGATGCGACCCCAATCATCCGGATTTTTGCAGATTGGATCGCCCTGTTAATTGCATGTTTTATTTATGATTAATTAACTGATTGCGGCTGATGTACTTGTGTTTTAAATATGTAATTATGATGATGAAGATATTTCGTAAAGTAAGAAAGAATTTATAACTGGTCTAGCGTTTTTAACCCAACAGAATTACTAATAGGATTCAGAATCGCAAAGGGGGTAAAAGGGGTATAATTCTGTATTTATCCACTGGTCCAGCCTACTTTTTAGGTTAAAAGTGATGGATAAATGGATAGGAATCTCTTGGAAGGGCTTGTAACATGAGGATGTTACATGCCTTTCCAAGAGATTGCTTAGAGTAAGTGACGATGAAGACGAGGGTCTTCGTCGTCACTTACCATCAGGTGAGATAGGAGACTTTAGGAGAAAATTCAACATTTAGTAAAAAAAATATTCTAATAAATATATACGGACAAATCACACTGATTAAGTTAGCCCCAAAGTAAGTTCGAGACTTGTGTTATGGGATACTAACTCAACGATATTATATTTTATAACAAATACATATTATACATCTTCACCCAGGTCTATCTGAAAATATCGTTTTCCATCTTGACCTGGCCGGGGATCGAACCCGGGCACTCACTCTCGTGTCGCAGGCTGGCGTGTTGACCGCTGCGCCACGGAGCTAGCTAATCTAATACCAGTACAGTAGTGTGTAGTGGCCACATATACACACAAAAAATACAATGACAACAACAAACAGACAGGATGATGCAAAGAAAACCCTGTCCGATCCCCTTGAAGGGGTGATACAGCCCGTTGATATGAACAACTTTTCCTATGTGACCAATGATCAGAACACATTTTTTTTAAGTTTTCGTACAATTCCTTATTTCCACACATTCCAAGTGATCCAGCTTTGATCCCATAGAAAAATTTGTTCATATCGATGGGCTGAATCACCCCTTCAAGGATCGGGTGGGGTTTTCTTTATATATTCTATATATCGAGCGTATAAATATACCCTCTACATTCCCGTAAATAGGTGACTCAGCCCATCTATATGAAAAACTTGAAGACCACATTATTAGCCCTCCTAGGAGAAGCATATGCGGCTTTTCCTTATCCTTTCCTTACTTTACTATCCTTACTAATATTATAAATGCGAAAGTGAGTTTGTTTATTTGTTTGTAACGCTTTCACGCCGTAACTACTGAACTGATCATCATGAAATTTTGCATACAAGTTCTCTGGAGTACCGAGAAGGACAAGGCTACTTTTTATCCCGGGAAAAAACACTATTCCCGAGGGATCGACATTGACGCGGGCGGAGCCGCGGGCGAAAGCTAGTATTCTATATATCGAGCGTATAAATATAGCCTCTACATTCCCGTAAATAGGTGACTCAGCCCATCTATATGAAAAAATTGAAGACCACATTATTAGCCCTCCTAGGAGAAGCATATGCGGCTTTTCCTTATCCTTTCCTTACTTTACTATCCTTACTAATATTATAAATGCGAAAGTGAGTTTGTTTGTTTATTTGTTTGTTTGTTACGCTTTCACGCTGTAACTACTGAACCGATCATCACGAAATTTTGCATACAAGTTCTCTGGAGTACCGAGAAGGACATAGGCTACCTTTTATCCCGGGAAAAAACACTTTTCCTGAGGAATCGACATTGACACGGGCGGAGCCGGGGGCGAAAGCTAGTAATAAATATAACTATTAACTTTTTAGCTTTTGGGAATACGTAACACATCACTACTTATAGCCTAAAGTATCCACTCCAGATGTACCAGATGATGCTTAGGTATCATTAATTCAATTCAATAAAATTTGAATTGATTGATGGCGCGGTCGCGAGAGTTTACGATAAATCAACCGGTTGATACCGTTAAATCTGTGAAACATGTTGGTAATATTTGATACAGATTTTTGTGTATTGCTTTACCCACGGAATTTTTTTCTGATGGATTAACGATTTTTAGGGTTCTATACACAAAGGGTAAAAACGGGACTCTATTTCTAAGAATAATAATAAATAAATAATAAATAAATATATACGGACAAATCACACAGATTGAGCTAGCCCCAAGGTAAGTTCGAGACTTGTGTTATGCGATACTAACTCAACTATACTATATTTTATAACAAATACATATATAGATACACATCCAAGACCCAGGCCAATCTGAAAAAGATCATTTTCCATCTTGACCTGGCCGGGGATCGAACCCGGTCACTCCGTGTCGCAGGCTGGCGTGTTGACCGCTGCGCCACGGAGCTAGTCAAAATAATAACTAAGTAATTTCGGAAAAAGCGCAGCACACCTCTCGACACCCCTGAGTCGCCTATACTGGTGTTGCCCCTTTTGCCGGCATTAATCGTCGGCTAGTTTGAGGGACCATCTACCTAGTTAGCGGCAAGCCACCACCTGCCAATTGTAGTCTGTTACCATGATTATGGCAGGTGCACGTCCCTTTGCAATAACCCAGCATAAGTCCACCCAAATCTCAAACCCATAAACCCATTAAGTTCCTTTTTAAAATGCAATTGTTGCTCCTTCGGCCAAGACCTGTTCAAGGGTATATCACACATTGGTATTTCTAGGAACGGGTTCTGACTGAAGACCAACATTACATCAATATTTTAAGGGCTTCTACGTGTTGGATCTATAGATCCAACACGTCAAGGAGATATATTCCCACGCAAGCCTCTCAAAAAACCGGGGTAACACCCGTGAAATAAGAGAGATACAAATAAACTAGTTTTATTCTTTTGTTATAAGATTTATTTTTACGAAAGTCTTATACTAGAAACTTATATTGTTTTATTCCTCGATTCTGTCACAGACTACTCATCTATTACTGAGACACTCAGAAGAATAAGTTATTGTTCTGAGCTAAGACATTAAACCACAAACAATTAAAAAAAATATTGTTTATGCTAGTCTAGGAGAAGAAACAAAACGTAGAATGTACCAGCTGCTTCTCATCCCGAGCAGATCGTAAAAGTCATTACCCTTTCACTATCAAGAACTATATTTACAGTACAACCATACTTCACGTTACACATGGTGAATTTTTTATCGTTTTGGACCCTTAAACTCAGACCATCAAAATTGACAACTTTTCCTATAGGACCAATGCTGGGAATTGAAAAAAAAATTTCGTCATTTCCATACAAAAGAGTTCCGCCGCCCGGCCAGTTTGTATGGGAATGTCGAATTTTTTTTTGAGTTTCCAGCATTGGTCCCATAACGATCAAAATTTCACCGTGATAGGCTTAGTAGGTACAATAATAAAGGCGTTAAAATATTTTACAGATTATCGAAAAATATTTGATACCTATGTATTTTCAATCAAACAAAAATTGATAAAGATATAGCCTGTGTTTCGCATGACTTCAATATCCGGTACACTTTTTACGGGCCTGTTGCGTCATGAGCCCCCACTCCTAAACTTTGATGCGCTTTATCTTTATCATCTTTTGTTTGATTAAATAAAGAAAAAATACGTGTATAATGTTTTTCGGTAATCTATAAGACAAATTAATTATTTTAAATGGTATTTTTTTGGGAAACATGCCTATTACTTTCTTAAATACTTTTCTTATTGCAGTGTTTGTTTTCTATTATGTTATCTATATGTAACTCGAGGTTTCCCGGGTTCGATCCCAGGTAAAGTCAAGATAGAAAACGATCTTTTTCAGATTGACCTGAGTCTTGGATGTTTATCTATATATGTATCTATTATAAAATATAGTATCGTTGAGTTAGTATCCTACGACACAAGTTCACAACTGACTGTGGGGCTAGCTCAATTTGGGCAATATGTCCCTATTTTATGTCAAGAACTCAGCAACCAACCCCGGATTTAAATCACTGATATATTAATGAACAGAATAAACATCAATATTATATTTACAGTCCATTATTTCCCCAATTATTCGCAGTATGCAATGTAAATTATTACCAGATTTCATAACCAATTAATAACATTAAAAGCTCATTAGTGATGCAGGCAATTAAAGTAGGATATGATATTAATCTGAAATTCCTCTTTTTATTCGAAGTCAGATGCATGAGTTTATTCCCGTTCCAACGCACTGATGGAAAATATATACATACCATAGTATCACGTCTTTTTCCCTTAGACAGGGCTTCCAGTCTATAAGATCTGAAAGCCACGTCTAGAATGGTGGTTAGGTGGAAAATAGAATCAAAATAGTGATGGGTTGCTAGCCGCATTACCTACTAATATGATTCGTCAGATTTACCCATTCCCTCAATCGGATTTTACGATCTGTGCGGGAAGAGAAGCAGCTGGTTCGTTGTACGTTATTTTTCCCTAACTAGAGCGGAAAATTAAAAATTAAAATTTTTACTGACTGCAAAGTCATATTTTCCTTACTTATTTATTACTAATATTATAAAGAGTTTTTGATTGTTTATTTGCATCGAATAGGCTCTGAAACTACTGGACCGATTTGCAAAATTCTTTCTCCATTAGGATCCTCCATTATCCCTGATGAACATGGGCTATTTAAATCTCTCAATAGTCGCGCCCGGCTTCCCGAGCTGCTATTTGCTTTTCCGTTTATTCCAAGTGAGTAGTAGGTATACCAATCACCTTCATTCCCTTCCCAAATCCAACAAATTCCTATCCTTCTCCGATGGGCATCAGATCTTTAATTACAGCACAGTCCCGGGACATTCAAAAGTAGAATAAATGGGTATCTCTTGGATAGGCATGTAACATCCTCGTCTTCATCGTCACTTACCATCAGGTGAGATGAGAGACAAATCCCTACTTCAATACTAAGTAAAAAAAATGTCTTTAATAGCAGATAATTTGTTAAAGTTTGATATTTACACATCATTATTATTCAGAAATAGATTTACAAACATCGATATAGAGGTTGCCTGGTATGCACTTTGATTATTATCAGATGTATGTAAATACACTTCTGTTAGATGACCTTAAGGCTGATTTATTTATAACATATTGTCAATAATAGCAGCAAATTTATGTAATCGAAAAATCAAATAACTGAGATAAAAAAGACAAACATATCGAAGGGTCTTCTAGACTCAATACAAAGTTCAAGTCGGCAACAGATTTCTTAAAACATAGACACGGCAATTATTGAAATAAAAACCGCAAAAGAGGCGTTTTAAATACGTTGAAGCGTAAGTCAACTATTCTAATTTTATATCATCAATCTATTATCACCACCGTAAAAAGTATTAAGTTATTAAGTGTCAGATATAAGTTAAAAGTCATACATATAATAAAGCACTTCTCTAAATATGTTGATTCAAAAGTACCATTTAATAAAACATTTTGCATATCTTTAATGGGCTCGGTCGCATTGCATCAAAATGTGTTTATATTAATTTTTGTAATTGATCAGTACTTGTCAATATATAATTTCCAATTAGATACTTTCTAAGATTTATTAAATCGGTAAATCGAATATACAATTCAACCAGTACATAAGTGTATCTAATCTATGTGTCAAATACCATGTCTCTCTTTGAAATAGAGCAAAGCTAAAACAATGACGTTACATATACGATAGGTAAGTTCTTTTTGAGTCTATGGCGTAAACAAAAACTGAAACGCTAATAATTTATCATATATTTGCAATTAGCTTGACTTGAACATAAAGAAAATATTTTTTTATCTAGAGCCGTTAAATTTAAATCCATCAGTCCTAGTTTTGTCAAGTCTATACCTACTTTAAGTACATAGTTTAAGACTATAATCAATAGTTTGATGCTCGAATTTTGACAATAAACTTTTACGTATTAATATTTGTCTCTTTATAAACTTGTATATTTTTTCTCAGTCTTCGGTGTTATTACAATGTTCGAGTATACAATCGATAGGTTTCGGCATACACTGCCATTATGCTTCAAAACATCTTTGCAAAAGTTCCATTGCGTATGTGTTAGGTCTATTTCTTGTCAAGTCTATGGTGTCAATACAAATGTATATGTTGGCATGTCTGTAGTGTAAATACAAAGTTTAAGTCCACAATCGATAGCTGCTACGCTTAAATATATAGTATAGGCATGCAAATTACAATGCCATTTCTTAAATTTTTTTTTACTGTTTCTTAAGTGTCTATTTCTTTCTCAGTCTACGGCGTCAATACAAAGTTTCTGAGACGCTCGAACTTCGGCAATAAACTGCCAATAAGCTTTAAATTCCATTTTCAATAGAACAACAATTAACAAAGTAAATAATTTGCTATCGATACTGAAATTAATCTTTTGTATTGTTTGTGAACATTTTTGATGAATGTCTCAATGTTACCAAAGAAAATAATTAAAACCGGCCAAATGCGAGTGGGACTCGCGCACGAAGGGTTCCGTACCATATCTATAAGAACGGCAAAACATTATGTCTGTTGTATTGGGAGCCCCCTTAAATAGTAATTTTATTTTAATTTAATTATTTATTTTTTTAAGTTAATATCTAAATGTTCTGTGAATATTTCAAGCGTTTACCTGTAGCCATCATCAATATCTAGCAAAAACGAGCAAAAAAAATAACGTTTGTTGTATAGGAGCCTCTTAATATTTATTTTATCTAGTTATTGCCCACGTCTCCACTCACGTGCAAACAGGATGATTTATAATTAACTGGCGGTGTTTTGGTGTTGGAATCTGAATCCCTAATAGAATATAGTACAGTAGAAAAAAAGATAAAATTTGATGAAAAAGAATAAGTTAATAATGTTATCTAATAATCAATTCAGTTCACTTCACGGTCAAGAGCACAATTAGAATCTTGATCAGTCTGAAATAAAATCTCCTCGCCCTCGAGGTGAAGTACGTGTCAGTCCGTGCTTAAGCGCTCACTGCATGGAGGTCAAGGGCTATACTTTTTTAACTGATACAGAATTATGCGCTTATCTCCTCTTTATCTGTTATCTCGGTCGCATGGTAAGCTGTGATACGATGAAGCCCTATCAGGACCATTTTATACACTAGCTGTTGCTCGTGACTTCGTACATTTTTGATTGATGCTTCGCTCCTGTTAGTCGCAGCGTGATGTTTTATATCTTAAAGCCTTCCTCAATCAATGGACTATCCAACACAAAAATAATATTCTAATTTGAACCAGTAGTTCTTGAGATTAGCGCATTCAAACAAACTCTTCAACTTTATAATATTAGTATAGATTTGACTGTACATTTGAACTCGTTTTGGTATTGGTTTTAACAGTGGTATCCGTTCGAAATAGAAAATAATTAAAAATTCAAAGCAATACCAGTGGTATACGTTCGTGGTGTTAGATCGGAATTAATTATATACTCTTGTCCAAATTTCTTAGAAAATACATTTTCTTATTTTAAATTTCATTTTCAAATTCCTTTTATCGAATTCTTCGGGACGATAGATTTTAAATAAATGGCGTCTCACTTCTATGTTTGTGACAGCTCTTTTCATTATCATTAGTTTTTCCAGTTTGTGTATTTCTGTGTGTAAATTAAATACATTGTCTATTTCTGTTGTTCCTTATTCCCTATCTGGTGAGATATCCACACCTCCCTCACACAGTCAAAGGAAAAAGTATATGAGCGAGCACCTATTGTAGTGGTAGTTTTGCATGGGTAGTAAAGACCTAATGTTATTTAAAATTTATTTACTGTTTAAGTTTTTTTTTTATGATTTAGGGCAAACGAGTAAGCGAGTCACCTGATGGTAAGCGATCAGCGCTGCCCATGGACAACTGCAACACAAAGGTGTTACAGGAACATTGCCGGCCTTTGTAGGAGTTGAGGGAAGGACATGGGAGGAAGAAATGAGGGAAGGATGGGCCCCCGGCTCTCTCACTCACCAAACGAAGCATAGAAGCGGTACAGCTTCAACTCGAACGTCGATTTTCTGTAAGGGTGTGGTACTTCCCCGTACGAGCCGGCCTATTCATGCTACTAGCAAAAAAGAAGTTTGCCGGTAGCATGGCCCTACCACAACTAAATCCTAATCCTAACTAATATTATAAATGCGAAAGTGAGTTTCTTTGTTTGTTTGTTTGTTACGCTTTCACGCTGTAATTACTGAACCGATCATCATGAAATTTTGCATACACATTTTCTGGGGTACGGAGAAGGACATAGGGTACATTTTATCCCGGGAAAAAGTACTATTACTGAGGGATCGACATTGACGCGAGCGGAGCCGCGGGCGAAAGCTAGTAAGTAAATAAATTATTAACGATATTACGCTGTAAATAACCAACTGTCGTTTTCAAAATGTTGACAAATGCAGCGAAACTGATAAAACTTTTAAACATAAATCAAACATAAACATTACGAATCTTATTTAAAGTTTTGCGAACATCAATTCAGCACAATGCAATTTTAAGTGAAAAAAAGATGAAAACTTTCACCGAACTATTTGAATAGAATCGAATATTGCTTTAGCGAAGTTTATTTTGTCTGCCAGTTATCATCGTATGACTCTTATTGAGAAAGCTGTAAGATTTAATGTCCTTTAAATGAACGAAAATTGGCGGCACACATAAATTTGTAAACATTTCGCGATGAAGCGTTGGTATGGCACAAAATAGAAATAGTAGAGATGTTAAGCACAATATAAATATAACAACGAAAGTACGTCGGTAAAAATAATGTCGTATCCATCAAGATCGTTGGGGTCATACATATTGCTCTCAAATGGTATCCCAAAGGTGGACGCAAAAAAAGAGAAGACCGAGGTCGCGATGGTGTGACGATCTCCGCAAATTCGACAAGCAGGGGTCAGAGAAGACGTTGAATAGAGACGCGTGGAAAGTTATGGGGAGACCTTTAACTAGCAGTAAGACAATGAGGAAGAATAAAAAAAACTGGCTGCGTGCGAGTCGGACTAGCGCATTTCAATAACTTTAAAAATATTATAAATAATTTTTGTTATATGATTAACTAACAAAAACCGTACATTTTTGTACGGTTTTTGCAATTTTGCCTGTATCTGTGCTATAAGGCGTTGCTTCATACCAAATTTTAAGATTCTGAGTTCACGGGAAATCTTACCCTGTAGGTTTTGATTCCCTTGCGAATGTGAAAAATTTGCGGCAAGAATGGCTGTATATTTTGACCGATTGGCTTAGAAGTTTAGTTTTTTTACAGCTTCAAGGCACAAAAGACTTAAGTATTTGATATGAATTCCAACTTGATACCTCTACGTGTTCCTAAGAAAAAGGAGCTTGACAGACAGACGGACAACAAAGGGTTCCGTTTTTTCCTTTTTACGGTACAGAACCCAAAAAGCAAAATAATTCTTTTTCGATTAATCACAAGCTAATCCGTCCATAGGTATTATATCCATAGTTGTGTACAACGGGTAATAAAATGGAAGAACTTAAGCGGCATGATCACCTTATTATATTGAATAACTTTCTTCAGGGGAAATCTTTTATAATACAAAAAAAAAAATCGATCCTTCCCCCATACAAAAAAAAAACAATCACCTGATCGATTTTCTACGGAAAGTATTTTTTTTCGTATTTGTTGGTGTTTGAGACTCCTGGGTAACGTTGTTCAATATCATGAACTGATCATGCCCCTTAAGTATTGCTACTCGCATTTTGTTACAGGTTCTCTAGTATACCGCGTGATGTTGACTTCTAAACTATACTGAAATCCTGGATACAGATCCCTAATAAAATACAGAATTGCAAGAATATAAGACAAAAACGAAAAAAAAATTACCTTCCATAGAAATTCGCCCAGCTGATCGGCGACTTTGTATGGGAAGCCAATTTTAATTTCGATTTGTATTCTAGTCATTTTTTTTCAAAAAAGGATAGATAGAATCCCAAATGCTTCACTCCGCTCAAAAACGGGAATCACTGATGTGGGCACCAAAGCCGCAGTACTAAAATGGAACCGGGCGGGGCATGTCAGCAGAATGCATAGATGGGCTAAGATAGCAACAGAGAGGTCGCCTGTATATGGTCATCGTCGCCGTGGTAGGCCGAGAAAGCGCTGGAAAGACGACCTAGATGCTTTTAAGAAAAACTGGTCGGGAGTAACATCTGACAGAGATAGGTGGAAGAAGGTGGGAGAGACCTTTGCCCAGCAGTGGGACAACATAGGTTAATTTAAAAAAAATAGTATTTTAGTAGGGACTCTGATTCCAGGATTTCAGTAAAGTTCAGAGGATTAACATCATACGATATATCCAAGAGGCATAAACAAAGCGTTACTTCCGTATTCTCTATATTTCGTTCCATCGGTACCGAATAGCCGAACTCAAACAAAGTCCGCGATGAGACAGTTGGGAAGTGAGCCTTTCCCGATCCCTTTTTAGTTTAGGTTGTTTGTTCCGTGTGTCTTTTGCCCACTTACCCTCATGCTAAGTTCTTAAGTCGCAAATGATCGTTCAATATGACGTATGGGACGTTTTATTTAAATATACTTATTACTTCAGTTGTCAGTTGTCAACGACACGTCGTTCGTATAACACGTTCGCGCACGCAAGCTTACTGTAGCATACTTACACACGCAACCATCATGTCCAAAAAGTGTGATAATTGTAAAAAAGTGTTAACTAAGTCCACCCCAGGACTGGAATGCAGCAAATGTGAGAAGATCGTACACCTCAACACAAAATGCACAGGTTTGACAAACAAACAGCTAACCGCTCTAAGAGCTGCACCGAGTTTGGAGTGGACTTGCCTTGGATGTCAGCAAGAAAGCCCGCGTCGTGGTTCCTCTATTATTATGCCTGACGAGGAGGACGAGGAGGAGGAGGCAAATGTACAAATAAACACTAATCAATTTATCCACAACATTACCAAAGAAGTTGAAAAGACCATCAAAAAGGAAATGAAGGAATTAAATGACTCCTTACAGTTTCAAAGTGCCAAACTAGACGAAGTTGTGACTTGTATTGATGCCTTCAAGAAGACTATTAAGGCCCTTGAACGGAAGAATACTGAGTTGATACACAAAAACAACCACTTAGAAACTCGTGTAGGTTCTTTGGAGCAACGATTACAAGAAATAGAGCAAGAAAAGCTATCAAGGTACGTGGAGATAACTAATGTACCGAATGAAGACAATGAGGACGTCAAAAAGCTCGCAGAAAATATGGCGGTACATCTAAATCAGCCCAAAGAGTCCATAAAAAGTGTACGGCGGTATCAAGGAAAGAAGACAAGGCCTGCAAACATTACAGTGGAACTACATAGCGAAGAAGACAAAGAAAAATGGATTGTGGCTGCCAAGAGTATCAAGGCAACCGTATCAGATATTATCAGTTCAGATAGAAATAATAAGAATATCGTTTATGTTCACGAAGCGATGACAAAACTAAACAAGCAAATTTTCTGGAATGCTAAGCAAGAGCTCAAGATCAACCATAATTTCAAGTACGTTTGGTTTAAAAGAGGGTATGTCAGGGCACGTCAAGAAGACGGAGGCAAAACCTTCACTTTAAGATCACTCGAAGACGTACAGACTCTGTCCAACACGGATAGACACGCGTAATCTATACTCATCTTACAGATTAACGTCTAATATATATATATATATATATATTTTAAATAGATAAATAAATCCATATATATTACAAAAAAAAAAATGTCAAGTGTATCGGACGACATACACGAAATTAGTAATTGTGTAAACATAAACGATTTTCTTGATAGCGTACCGAATATTTCTAATATAAGGTTGCTTTGCATCCACATAAATATTCGATCAATGATAAAAAACTTCTCAGTTCTTGAACAATGTATATACACTTCTAAAAAATGTATAGACGTCATAATACTAAGCGAAGTTAATATTTCGGACGAAATCAGTTGTTTGTATAATATTAACGGCTATCGAATGTTCACTGATTTGCGAAAAGTTCGAAGAGGTGGTGGTATCATTATATACGTAAAAAATAATCATAAATTTAACATTAAAAACATTAAAACACATCACTTTGAGAGCATTTCTTGCACAATCACAACCTCATCAAACTATTCTGCAGACCTGTGTGCTGTGTATCGGCCACCAAGTAGTAGTAAAAGCCTCTTTGTTGACGAACTTAAAATCACACTCGAACAACTGACAAATAAGTCAGATTTATACCTTCTGGGAGACATCAACTTAGATCTTTTGTCGGATAAACCTGTAATACATAGATACAATAACACATTATACACCATGGGTCTTCTATGCGGGATCACACAGCACACTAGAATAGAATTGTGTAAAGGAAGACTAAGTAAAACGTGTATCGATCACATATATGCAAGATCCCGCACACAAGACTTATACACGGCCGCGGTCGGAACCACACTGGCGGATCACCGCACGATAATAGTAGCTTCCGTGAGTCCACATATACAGGCTGCTCCAGATTATAAATTATGCACTGATAATCGCAAACTCGCTCAGCTATTAGACGATATTAAATGGGAAGAATGTGAGAAGTTGTCATGCCCGATAAGCTTATATGACTATCTTTATGGAAAATTTAATGAATGCTATAAAAAAGCACAGTATAAAAAAAAATTAAAGAATCCAACATACGCTTAAACAATAAATGGATTACTAAAAAAATAATAAAAGCTTGTAAAAATAGGGACAAATTATTTGTGAATTGGCTAAAAAACTCTAATAATATACAACTCAAACAAAAATATAATAAATCACGAAATTATGCAAACTCATTAATACGTAAAAGTAAAAATAATTCAATAAGGAGAGAAATCATTGAAAATAAAAATAATTCCATACATTTATGGCAAATATTAAATCGAATAACTGGCAAAATAAAACGTTCCATTGATGAAGTCATATTAAGTGCCTTTGACAAGCAAAAACAATCAATAAAACAAATAGCAAACAATTTTGCGCGGAATTTTGATCATAACGTCAAAAATATAGTGTCGAACTGTTCGTTACCCCTCCTCTGTGAATCCACTTATAAAACTTCAGCAAATGTGAGCATGCGATATATATCAGCAAATGACAATTCAATTGAAAAAATTATTAGTACCATAAACATAAAAAAAGCTCCTGGAATGGATGGTATTAGATCCGTAGATATAAAAAGACTAACTAAGAAAATTACATCAGCGATAGCGAAATTCATAAATTTATGTATATCTACGGGCAAGTATCCATCTATACTTAAAACTGGAATCGTAAGGCCAATTTACAAGAAGGGAATTAAAACAGATTATAGCAACTTTAGACCAATAACCGTACTGTCTATTATTGACAAAATTACTGAAAAATTCATATGCAAACAAATGTACAATTTTTATGAAGAAAACCAAATATTACACGAGCAGCAGTTCGGTTTTCGGCCTAATAAAAATACAACTCAGCTTCTGTCATCTTTCACAGACAGTATATACAAACACCTAGACAGTAAATTGCACGTAGTAGTCATTTTTATAGACTATAGTAAGGCTTTTGACACGCTTAGACATGATTTGCTTATAAAAAGTCTACATAATTCAGGAATAGAGGGTAAGATCCTTGAGTGGTGCAAAGAATACCTAAGAGATAGAAAATATTGTGTAAAAGTTTTGAATGAGCTTAGTGACCTGACAATTGCTAGTGAAGGCACAGCGCAAGGATCGGTATTAGGACCTCTTCACTATCTCGTGTACGTTAACAGCCTTACTAAAGTAATAAAAAATTGTGAGTTATACCAATTTGCTGATGACACATGTCTGTTGTCAGTAGGTAATACTGTAAAAGAGGCTGGGAATAAACTACAAGAAGATTTTGACGAGCTATGTAAATGGTCACACGACAACGGTCTTGTTCTCAATGCGAGCAAAACAAAGCTAATGTATATAAGCACTAGTCAGAACAGACAAAATGAAATACCACAATTATTTGCGCACACACACGAATGCTTGCATAAACATAAAGTAAACAGAATGTTGTCTTGTGACTGTGATATGATAGAAGTAGTTAGCAAACATATGTACTTGGGACTTGTTTTTGATGACAGAGCTAACTGGAAAGAACATACTAAACATGTTTGCAACAAGCTTAGAAGTATATTAGCTAAATTCTCTCTGATAAAATATCAAATTCCATACCAAACCCTTTTAATGCTTTATAAGTCGTTAGCAGAATCAATTATTTCATATGGACTATCTAGCTACGGTAGGACCTACAAAACTAATATTGACCAAATTTATTCACTTCAATTGCGTATTTTGAAACAAATCGTACCGGAAAATATAAAAAAGAAATGTAATAGTGAATATTATAAATTATTTTCTATATGCAAAATTATACCAATCCAAGAAAAAGTTAAATTAACCTTACTAAAAGAAGAATATTTCAATGACACATTACAGTTTAAAAAACATATAAAACTGAATACAATAACTACACGAAGTGCAATACTAAATAAATTGGTACTCCCTAAATATAATAACTTACATGGTAAGAGAAGATTACAGTACATTGTACCCGATCTAATCAATAAATTACCTGAGCACATAAAAGGACAAATTACGCGCACAAATATAAAATTTAGGCTAAAAAAGTTCTTTATTGAATGTATTCAAAATTAGTTACATATATATATATTGTATAAAACAATAATTCATTAAAAATTATTAAATAAATACCAACCTAATACAAATAGAAAATAAAAAAATTGTATATAAACAAAGTATACTTAAATATGTATAATGTATTTTAACAAATGCGATCAGTATTGCGATTACATTACAAAAAATAAAAATTATGTACTTATTGTGTGGTGACAACCAAAGAAATGGAGCAACCTATATAAAACTCGTTTGACGAGTAAACGAGCCGTATTCGCGCGGACTGCACTTTGAATGTAGCTGTGCGGGTATCGAATGCCGTCAACAAGGAGTATTATTACACTCACATCTTGTATCTATACAAATAAGTTTTTTGTTTAAATGTGTGCGTGAATAGTCTTACCAATTTAGTTTGGCAACGTCAGTGTACAGAAAATCTCAATGGAGATTATGCGACACTGTCAGTTATTAGTTTAAGTTTATTTCCTATTGTGTAAATAATAATAATAAAAAAAAAAAAAAAAAAAAAAAAACTTCAGTGTAGGGAAAATGAAAGGAGAATAAAAACATTTTCATCTTAGTACAAAAACATATTTTTTTTAAAGATAATTTAAAAAGATCTTCTATGTACTGCAGCATTCATTCATTCATTTCGAGTAAGTGCCACGGTCAATCGACCATGCACACCCTGGTGTCAGAGTTATTCGGAACCGCCTCTCGGCCTCAGACGTGGTTCCTTTAACGACTACCATATGGCAGCCGGGACCACCGGCTTAACGTGCCTTCCGAAGCACGGAATCATCTTTATTATCAGACAATCAGGTGATTCAAGCCTGCAATGTCCTAACCAAACTGGAAACAACTAAACAAAGTATGCTTCCGGTGGGAATCGAACCCACGACCCCCGGGTCAACAGGCAAACGCCTTAACCACTGGACCACGGAGGGAAAATGTATATTTTTGTTAATACCCCATAACTTTTTTATTTGATTACTAAACGAAATAAAAAAAAAATATTGTTATTTTGAAGAAAAAAAAAACAAACAAGTAGAAAAGTTGGTTGTCTGTAAAGTCGATTTACGGACGATAATTTTACGTGATAAAGGCGGAAGAGAGATGGATGCGTCACAAGCAGAACGTTTAAACCGATCGTTCCCGGCGTTCATTTATTTATAAGTCGTTATTACGTTAATAACAATAATTACGACTCCTTTTTTCCCATTTGGCTACGGAACTCTAAAAATAAACTTTATATTTATGTGATATATTTTATGTGAGTTTCTTTAATAAATCATCCTTTTCTAGTAGTCCGGAAAACAAATTATAGTTTTGTTTGAGTATTTTACAGCCTTCAGTCAACACACTGAATCACATAAGTAGTAATAAAACAAATGATAGTCATAACTTGGGACCTTTTGGCGTTATAGATCCAAAACAAAGTTAAGAAACGCCTCGAGTGGTAGCAATCCCATAAATATGCGCACAAAATACAGAAATCACAGAAAGGACACTTCAAACAAAACATGTTTAATTGGTGTTTTTCTACACCAATTAAACTTGCTCTCTAATCATTACTTTACGTTACTAAGGTTCCAATAAGATATGAAAGGTAATTAAAGTATTTTCATCAAAATACTGCGTGCTCAAACAACCCCCGCAGAGTGCGATAGAGACAACTGCAGCCCGAATCCAAAATACCTATGAAAAGTACACAAAATTAACGCTTCGTAGTCCCCTGATTGCTTCTCCAAAAATGAACCGATTTAATTTCTCATTTCATTTCGTTTTTCATTAGTAATTTAAAATAAGCTATGGCTGTGTTTGTATGTTTTTTTATCTAATAGAATCGCGTCATTGTTTTCTTGATGTTCGAACACAACGCAAATTCTTACCAATTTTTCAGATATTTGAAGGTTCATATCTCTTTAAATAATTCAATTATGAAAAATATTAACACATAGGGACATGCTAATATATCCATAGATTTTTTTGGTAAAAAAATTTCAAATCACTAGTGCTATGCGCTGAATTAAATAAATACATCAAAAGTATTTGTATAGGTCGATCCTTGAACAAGGTCGCCCCCTTGTTGGAATTTGAAACAGATATTTATGAAATTTAAAAATGATAATATATGTTATGATATCTAAACACATTTTTCTTCGAAAACTTTGTAATTTTTACATCTAAAACAATAATTCTCAGATGACAATATTTATATTTACATCTCGGAGGTCGCCCCCTTTCTTATTTTTTTTATAAAACTATAAATAATGAAAATATTAATTTTTATCTTTTTTCCTAATCGCCTAACGGTTCTGCGCAGCCTAATTGCTTGCGCAGTAGCGACGGTTTTCGTTCGCGCGGCACCCGCTCAAAATTGTCTAATTCTGGAGCAACTTAATAATGGATACAATTGGGATGTTCCCGGTTTGCAACACCAGACAGGGACAAACTAATAATAGAGTGAGAGAGGAAGAGAGTCCTCCTTCTGTCCCCTCATTATTTTGGGATAGGCGTAAGCAATTCAGAGTTTACGGCTTACTTAACTGCGGCTGAAGTTTATACGCAGAACTCTCATTTAGCTTAACGTCTGTTATCTAATGACAGAGGAAATGACGGCTTAACGCGCCGACTGAATATAATTAAATTGCACTGTAATCTTGCAATCTGTTTGTCTAAGCCGTTGTGGCATACCGAAAGTTAATTAAATTTGTGGTGCCAGCCTTTTGGTGTATTAATTTCTTAATTAGTCAACTGTATTCACGCCTGAGGGAGTGATCTTAAAAGTAGTTAACCAGCAAGTGTATGTATGAGTAGTTGAAGCTATAATTCCATAGATTTTTTTTAGCCCTGAATTTTTTTTTTTAGCTTTGTTACAACATATTTTCAAATACATTTTTGTAACAATTTGTAATATCATATAGATTAATCTTGTATGTGGAGGAACAAAAAACTTTTTTTTAAATTTATTCGAAGGATACGTTGTGAAGCTGTGATTCAGATTCTTGCCCATCGCAGCCTTTGTGACTTGCAGAACCTGACCATGGTTTCTTTGTTTATCAGATCCTCGAGTTCATGTTCTTCCTGACGCGGAATGCACCGTCCTCTTGGCGAATTAATTGTAGTCTGAATAAATATATTATTTTATTTTACTCATATTAAATTAGGAAATAAAATATGGTGAAAAAATTTCATGCAGGTCAAAATCTCTTGTACCAGAGAGCTATGCACGACCTACGCTCTGCCAACTGAGCTACCGCATGATTCCACCTCTGCGCCGAAATTTTCCACCATATTCCATTCCCCTTATATGTATTAAGGCTGATCATCATCATCATTTCGAGTAGGTGACATGGTCAATCGACCATGCTAACCCTGGTGTCAGAATTCTTCGGGACCGCCTCTCGGCCTCTGACGAGGTACCTTTGACGACTACCAGATGGCTGCCGGGACCAACAGTTTAACGTGCCTTCCGAACCACGGAATCATCTTAATTATCAGACAATGACTAGCTCCGTGGCGCAGCGGTCAACACGCCAGCCTGCGACACGGGGTGACCGGGTTCGATCCCCGGCCAGGTCATGATGGAAAATGATCTTTTTCAGATTGGCCTGGGTCTTGGATGTTTATCTATATATGTATTTGTTATAAAATATAGTATCGTTGAGTTAGTATCCCATAACACAAGTCTCGAACTTACTTTGGGGCTAGCTCAATCTGTGTGATTTGTCCGTATATTTATTTATTATTTATTTATTTATTTAATTAAGTGATTCAAGCCTGCAATGTCCTTACCAAACTGGAAACAACTAAACAAAGTATGCTTATTAAGGCTTACACCCGACTTTTACGAGTGAGGTATTTGATTCAACTCATTTTACAATGAATTTGAAAATAAACTAATATGTAGGAAGCCATGCAATATATTCATGTTTTATTTTGAATTTACAGTGCTATTTTGATATTCTCTTATTAAATTAGGTACCAAATCCTGTAATGATAGCTGTAAGAAGTAAATAAAGAAATAAAATAAAATAAATAAATAAAATAAAAAAAATAAGAAATAATTCAGCGCCGAGGTTAAAATCATGCGGTACCCCAGTTGGCAGAGCGTTGGTCGTACATAGACCTAGGTTGACCTAGGTGGCTGGTTGAAGCCCCACCCGCATGATATGTTTACTATATTTTATTACTTAATTTAATAAGAGTATATCAAAATAGCATTGTAAATGCAAAATAAAACACTTGTAAAAATATTTTTTTCATAATACTCTACAAGTCATCGGTACTCTAAAATAGAAAAAAATCAAACGAATTGAGAGCAGTTATCGAGTAGTGTGCTTTTGACAGATAAATTGGCTGATCAAGTGGAATGACTGGAAAAACATAATGCAATATATTATATGTCAGTGACTATGCACTTTTACCTCTATTTTTAGCTTAAAAATAGAAAGTCGACAGTTTTTACTTGGCATAAGCAATGCAAAATGCATTGCTTTTTATGCCAAGTAAAAACATTCCACTATGTGTGTTTATGGAAATATACACACAGACAATGGTACATAAATACTAACACGTCTTTTTCCCTTGTGTGGTATACAGAGCCTAAGCCTTAAAGACCTCAAAGCCACGTTTAGTATGTTGGCGGGCACAAGTTGGAAAACGGAAACAAAATAGTGATGGGTTGTTAGCCGCATCGTCTAATAACACGATTCCTCAGATTTTTGTACATTCCCTCGATCGGCTTTTACGATCTGCGCGGGAAGAGAAGCAGCTCGTACATTCTACGTTTTTAGGGTTCCGTAGGAAAATGGCAAAAAACGGAACCCTTATGGATTCGTCATGTCTGTCTGTCCGTTAGTCTTTTTCGAAACTATAAGAACGTTTCAACAGTATACTGTTATATACTGTAACTTGGTAAGTAGATGTATTCTGTGAACCGCATTAAGATTTTCACACAAAAATAGAAAAAAAAAAAACAATAAAATTTGAGGGTTGCCCATTCTTAGAACCGAAACTCAAAAATGTTTTTTTCATCAAACCTACTATGTTATTACTATGTGCTATACTAATACGTGTGGGGTATTTATGGATAGGTTTTCAAATATAATTGAGGCTTCTAATATTTTTTTTTCACCGAAAATTGGTTTAAACGAGCTCTAGTAAGTAGTATTTTTTTTAAATAGAAGAACAAGAACCTTTATACTATGTTACTTGCTGCTACGGAACCCTTTATTGGCGAGTTCGCACTGTGCCGCTTTTTTTCTTTTCTCCCAGACCAGCATGGAAGATGAAAATGGTAATGTCTGATATTTAAGAGCTGGGCTCTTATCGGTGTAATTGTGTGGAATGACTATTTTTGGCAGGAATAATGAAGTGGATTGCCATTGCTTTTTCCATTTCACACACTAGCAAAGACTAGTGTATTCTTGTATTCTCAACAATAAAAGCCTCATTATACCATAAAGGGACTACATAGTCCGTCAAAATGAACAACTTTTGCATTGGGACCAATGAGAACTTGAAAAAACTAATCAACATTCCGATACTAATTGTCCAGGCAAATTTACACTAAACAGCGTGCAAAAAATCTATTGCAAGCCAATTCATTCCTATATCTCTGAGCAAACGATTCATAATTCGATGGAGTCGGTGAAC
The DNA here is from genome assembly GCA_947532085.1 of Elegia similella. Classification (NCBI taxonomy): domain Eukaryota; kingdom Metazoa; phylum Arthropoda; class Insecta; order Lepidoptera; family Pyralidae; genus Elegia; species Elegia similella. Next base: position 3,538,142 of record OX383926.1, on the reverse strand, counting down.
AGATATGACCCTTATCCCACACATTGCATAACATTTTTCCATACAGTGTAGTTTTGATTACGTGTGGTATTACAATTAAAAGTTTTGTGATGTGGGGTACAGGTGAAAGTGTTAAATATAAAAATAAAAATATTGTTTTTTTTTTTTTTTTTTTTATTTATTTAATTTTATTACATAATTGTAAAAGGCGGACTTAAAGCCAGAGGCTTTATCTACCAGTCAACCTACAGGGTGGTGCAAAGAAAAGTAAATTTTGGAAGTTAGTGCAAATAAAAGAAGTTTGAAATAGATTATATTAAAGTATGTATACGTAAATATAATAATTTTTTCTCTTTATTTTGACACAATCAGTAATTACAAAATAGAAAAATATTAAAGTCTACGCCAAATTTCAAAACCGATAATGTAATGTAGGTATACCAAAATAGGAATACTTAAGTGAACTTCTTGAAAACTTCTAATATACAAATGCTGTGCACTTTCTCGAAAGTTCTGAAGCAAATGTTACACCAGAATATATAAAATAAATTCGCCTTTCCTTCACTGCATGTTAGCCAGTTCCGGTACACCAGATAGTCATAGACATCTATCTGCTAGATAGAAATCCCTTTATGGAGTCTAATCAGACTCAGGTATAGTATTTTTTTATTTGTCACAAAGATCTACGATTATTTGGTTGAATTAAATCACTTTAATACGGTATTATCGCGTATATTACATTATTTTTTCACCTAACGTTTCGAAAACTTTACAGTTTTCATGGTCGCAGGTAGACTAAGTTGACATTTGTCTTTTGTGTTATAAGAACTATACAAAACTACCGCCTACAATATTTATTAATAACGTTTCGGATATACGCAGTATTGGCTCACGGTGTCTAAAGTGTATTATATTAAGAAGAGAATTAATGTGATTTTATTTAAATGTGTAACAAATCGCGAGAACATCAGAAACCATTACAATTATTTTATTGAAACTTACGCGAGATAACATTAACCGATTTAAAAAAGACGAGGTTATCAATTCGGTTGAGTCTTTTTTTTTTAAATTAAATTGATATCCGGTGATTGCAGGTATATCATCGGGTATGCGCGCCCGGTCTACCGAACTACGACTTGCTTTCCCCCGTTAATTCGAGTCAGTCATCATCATTAATAGATTCAGGTATTACTTCGCTGAAGTCAAAGCTACATTTACTTTGAGACAATTTACTTTGCGTGCTTCCGCCACCAGTTAGTTCATGCAAACTATTGCTGGCCAGCGCCCACCCACTACTGTTAGTACCTTCATGCCCGCCACCAATAGTTGATGCATGCAACCCTGGTCGATACTGCTGCATCCGTTGAGGCTGCAGCAATGTCGGCCGTCGTGCTCGCGACACGTGTTTCGCCTCTACACGAGGCATCCTCAGGCAGTGAAACCTAGATCTTGATCGTTCGAATGACAAGCAACGAACATCAGTCATCATCATCACAGCCGCAAGAAGTCCACTGCTGGAAATAGGCCTCCCCCAAGGATTTCCGATATGACCGGTTAGAAATAGCCAGTAGTATCCCAAATTACTATCCTTCCCCAGCTTAAAAATGCACAAGAAGCCAAAGAAACTGCGCTCGGCAACCCGCCTGCAAGCGTGGTGAATATGGCAATATCCTTTCAGAAATCAAAGAATCCTTGGGAGAGGTATTTGTCTAGCAGTAGACTTCTTTCGGCTGGGATGATGAAAGGAGAGGAACACGTATTTTTAGTCACCGACAGTTCTACTTATTCAGAAGTAGCTTTCGCCCGCGGCTCCGCCCGTGTCAATGTCAATCCCTCGGGAAAAGTACTTTTTCCCGGGATGAAAGGTAGCCTATGTCCTTCTCCGTACTCCAGAGAACTTGCATGCAAAATTTCATGATGATCGGTTCAGTAGTTACGGCGTGAAAGCGTTACAAACAAACAAACGATCAAACAAACAAACAAACAAACAAACAAACAAACAAACAAACAAACAAACAAACAAACAAACAAACAAACAAACTCACTTTCGCATTTATAATATTAGTAAGGATAAGGATGCTTAGCTAGAGCTTTGTTAAATTATCAGGGCGAGTGTCTTAGGATCAATGGATGCGTCATGAAAAGCAAGCATCTACTCTTATCAAATTAAGAAATAAAATATGGTGAAAAATTTCAAGCGGGCGAGATTTGAACCAGCTACCTTAAGTCTAAACAGGAGTGTATCAAAATAGCATTGAGAATGCAAAATAAAACACAAAAATACACAAGCAAGTTCTATTAGTAACAATGAAGAAACCAACTTATATAATGCTCTTACCAGAACAACAGATAAATAAAATTGAAACAAATATGTACTCGTATCAACAAATCATATGACTTGAGCTAGCCCCAAAGTAAATTCTAGCCTTGTGCTACGGGATACTAACTCAACAATTTTATATTTTATAACAATTACAATGCAATGCTGCCAGTCTTCTAGGCACATTGCCGCAGGGCAAAGACCCGCGTGATATTTTTATTTATGGGTAGGTTTTTATTTTAGACAGGATTAATTAATTTTTAGTTTTGTAGATTGATAAAACGCTTATGTTTTAATATTCGAAATAAACACTTAGAACGTTATCTATACATATAATAAAACAGTAAAAATATTTTGTCTGTACATTTCGAATTTTTGGCTGAAATGGATAGAGGGACGCTTAAAAAGAATAATAGAAAGCAAAAAAATTTTTTTGGAATTTCTTGTCTGTCTGTCTGTCTGTATGTATGATCACGATTATCTCCGAAAATACTGAACCGATTTACTTCAAACTTTCACCAATTGCTTTGTTTTAACTCAGCAAAACATCTAAAGTTTGTTTCATCAAAATCGGTTCATTAAAAAAAAGTTATCGTCATTTGAATGAACTCAAAGCATTAGTTTGCCTGCAAATATACTAGGTAAATTTTTTATCGTTTTGGACCCTTAAAGGGGTGACTCAGACCATTAAAATGAACAACTTTTCCTACGGGAACAATGCTGGGAACTCAAAAAAAAATTCGACATTCCCATACAAACTGGCCGGGCGGCGGGACTCTTTTTTATGGAAATGACGAATTTTTTTTTGAGTTCCCAGCATTGGTCCCATTGAAAAAGATGTTCATATTGATGACCTGAGTCACCCCTTTAAGGGTCCAAACTGTTCCTGAGGGGTTGGACACTAAGGGCGGCGTCGTAGCCGCGGGCAAACGGCAAACCAACCGAAACTGTTGCGCCTAGAAACTTGAAATTTGGTACAGGGGTTCTTTTAATGATGTAAGTGAGCGCTAAGACAGGATTTTTAAGAAATTTAACTTCTAAAGGGGTAAAATTTATATGGAATTTTCTCATTTTTGGACTTAGAAGTATGAAAGTAGGTATATAAGTTCTCGATTAAAATTAAAAAAGATGTGTGTGGGTAGATGAAATTTGGGGGTGGGTGGGTGGTATAAACTTTGTATCGAAATTTTCTCATTTCTGGACTTAGACGTATGAATTTAAGTATATAAGTTCTAGGTTACTATTAAAAATATCTGTGTAGGTAAAATGGACGATATTTTCCCCTGAAGGGGTAAAATAGCGGGGTAAAAATTGTATAGGAATTTACTTATTTCTAGACTTAGAAGTATGAAAATAGGTAAATAAATTCACGATTACAATTGAAAAAGATCTGTGTAGGTCAACTGGAAAAAAATCCCCCAGAAAGGGGGGTAAAGTTTGTTTGGAAATTGGAAATTTTCTCATTTCTGGACTATGAAGTATGAAAATAAATAGGTATGTTCTCGATTACAATTAAAAAAGATATATATGGGTTAAATGGACAAAATTCACCCCTAAAGGGGTAAAATGGGAGGGTAAAGGTTTTATGGAAATTTTCTCATTTCTGGACTTAGAAGTATAAATAATATCCATACTTCCATACTAATACTAATATTATAAATGCGAAAGTAACTCTGTCTGTCGTTTTTTTACGCTTCAACCATTGAAGTGATTTGGATGAAATTTGGTATGGAGGTGTGAGGCCCGAGGAAGGACATAGGGTATGTTTGATTCTGGGAAATTCTACTTCCCGAGGGATTAATTGTTCCCGAGGGATCGACACTAACGCGGGCGGAGCCGCGGGCAACAGCTAGTCTATACTATATCAAGGACAATTACATAAATAAGAAAAATATCGTATTCATTTTGACCTGACCGCGCGTCGAACCGGAACCTCCGGTGCGACAGCCTGGCATAAAGCTCACTAGGCCACAGAGGTCGACAGATTATTTCAATCAATTTCAATCAATTTTATTTCAGAACACAAACAATACAGTCAACAGGTAACAGCAGTCTGTTTATATGGACACCGACCATGCTCCCCGGAAGTCCACCTCCGAACTAAACGTAATAAGTCTGTATCTCGGTAGATGGGCCACCCAAGGAATAATGGAAGGTGTCTCACAATTTTTTTTTTTATGTGCCGTATTAACTTAATAAAGTTAGTATCTTTGTGTTTACAGGTTACTATACTATGGTCTCTCTTCTTGCCCAACTAGTATATATCTGTATTTGGGCTGAAGTGTAATTTTAAACATGCGGAAGTAAAAGTGTAATAAAAATATTGTGCCTTTTTTGATATACTATTATATAAATATATATTTAAATGTTACTATTGTATAGATATATGTATTATAAATATTATTATACTTATTATATATCTTATATTTTTATACGATTTTATAAATGCGAAAATAAGTCTGTCTGTCTCCTTTTCACGCCTAAACCATTAAACTAATTTGAACAAAACTTGAAATGGAGGCAGTTTGAAGCCCGTGGCCCTTTCATTCAGGGAAATTCTATTATTCCCGAGGGATCGACATTATCACGGGCGGAGCCGCGGGAAATAGCTAGTATTATGGAAGTTATAATTATGTTTATATTTATGTATACTATATTAATTCTATGCAATTTGATTAAAACCATGAAGTGAGCGATGGATAGTAACGTTTGTGTCACAGAAATAGTAGAAGTGATTATGGTAACGTGTGCGTGGTCATGTGAGAATGCGACAGTTTTATTATTGTGTCAAAAATAGGAACATGAAAGGCATTAAGGCATAAGGGACTCGGTTTCATCGTAATTTTGCGTATTTAACCAGTTTTGAACATTTAATTTACATTTGTATCTGTTACAGGGGTAAATATTTAGTGATTTATTTAATTTGTTGTAGAGAATGGGACTTAAGACTTTAAAGTTACGTTTGGCTAGCGTGGTCCTGTGAGTTAAGGTTTTACATACTTTATATTTTAGACGTTTATTCTTATTTAAATTATGATCATAGCCAATCAAACGATGTTTTTTAAGAACTGTCTGTAAAATAAACAGTTGTCTGACGGTTAAAACAGATATTTCTTTATGAAGTTAGAAAGTGGGATAACGAAACGGTTTCTTGGTCATGACTTTAAGCACTGTTCTTTGGGCCCTCTCCAATGGTAAAAGTATGGTTTTGGCTGCACCTCCCCAAACTGTTATGCAATATGTCAAGATTGACTGACATAGAGCCTGGTATGTCATCTTAATTGTTGGGGAGTCTGCGGCGTACCTAAGATTTTTAAAGATATAAATGAGCTTTCTAGCCCGGGCGGTCAGAGTTTTTATATGGTATTACCAGTTTAGTGCCTGATCCAAGTAAATGCCTAAGTATTTGATTTGAGAGGCCCTAGATACTGTGGTGCAAGTGCATCTTGGAGTGGATGGAGAACAGGTATGTGCTCTAAGTGCAACGTCATTTTTGGAAGGTCGTGAAGGAGATCTCAATCCGAAAGTGATATATGTAGTTTTTTCGAGATTTAGTGTTAATAAGTTACTTTCCAGGCAAGACATAACCAACCTCAAGGCAGTTTCAGCCGATCTATAAACATCGAGCCATGTAGATCCATGTATAAGAAGTGCGGTATCATCAGCGTACGCATATATTTTACAGTGGGGGAGCTGCAGTTCACATATTTCATTTATATATATGATGAAGAGGGTGGGACCAAGTATACTGCCTTGCGGCACACCGTAAGAGATGTTCGCCTCATCACTCATACAATTATCAATTTTAGTGATTTGCTTGCGCTTAGTCATGTAGTCACGAAGTAACTGCAATTCCATACCCCTAATACCGATAGCTTCTAATTTATTAAATAATATGTTTTACTTTGTATTACTTAATAATGTTCAGTACGATTTGTCTAAGGAGTATACAATACATTTAAGTCAACACCAAATACGGTCAGCGCCGCAAAAGTAACCGTTATCTATAAACATAAAATTCTATTCCAAAACTGGTAGCGTTACATAGAAATAGGCACATATCAGGGATATGCTTGCACTTAAATGCATAAGTAGGTTAGCAGAGTGCATATTGGTATTACGTTTCTGAAACGGAAAGCTCCCTAGACATCTTACGAGGTCTGCTTGCATTAATATAATATTCTGTTTTAATACTACTGGAGTAGTACAAGTAGTACTGAACACGGATATGAAAGACACATATTGAAATAGAATTTACATTTAGATTTTACTGCTTCAATTGAAATGACAGCTCCGTGGCGCAGTGGTTAACACGCCAGCCTGCGACACGGAGTGCCCGGGTTCGATCCCCGGCCAGGTCAAGACGGAAAATGATCTTTTTCAGATTGGCCTGGGTCTTGGATGTTTATCTATATATGTATTTGTTATAAAATATAGTATCGTTGAGTTAGTATCCCATAACCCAAGTCTCGAACTTACTTTGGGGCTAGCTCAATCTGTGTGATTTGTTCGTATATATATATTTATTATTTATTTTATTTATTTAATTTTCGTGGTTAAGAATCCACTTTACGACTTTCATTCATGAGGTGGGATTTTATTATTATTTCGCTGAATTGGTGTTTAAAAATAGGTAGATACGTACTACATCACTCACTATCCGATTCCGTCGCACTTGCCACCGGAATAGAGTGCGTAGGGTAGGAGTAACTGATTACTCGTGACCGCCCGGCGGCCCCAGGTGACTTTCACCCAGGACTTTCTGGCAACGTAGCTTTTGGCCTATAAGGCAAAAGATGAGAGTTTTTGCCATAGATTCTCTGATTGGCCCTTCAAGCTATTCATGCACGTAATCGCGGCCCATCAGGCAATATGAGAGCACATATATATAAACTCCCTGCTCTAAAACGCGGTCAAGTAGTTTAGAGAAATATAATCGGTTTGAACACAAAGCGTTCGCAGCAGCCACGCCCGCAGACCCACGCCATACAACAATATAAAATACTAGCTGACCCGGCAAACGTTGTTTTGCCATATAAATAATGTCTAAAAAATAAAATAAAAAAATTTAGGGGTGGACTACCCCTCACATTTAGGGGGATGAAAAATAGATGTTGGCCGATTCTCATAGATACCGGATAAGCACAAAAAATTTCATCAAAATCGGTCAAGCCGTTTCGGAGGAGTATGGCAACGAAAACTGTGACACGAGAATTTTATATATTAGAAGAAGAAGATATACATCTTAGTGCGTGGGTCAGTATCATAATCATCATCAGGTCCTTTTTAGTCTCCACTTCGGGAGCACGACCCTCTCTGTACTACTAGGGCCATACTTGGCCAGAGCAGCCAGAGGACTTGGCCTACACTCTCCACGCTGGTCAGACGGGTTGGAGTCTCTTAGATGTTTATAAGCTTTGTTTAGCTTGTATTTCCTAAGTCGCCTTCTACGACATCCACGGGAAGACTTGGAGTGGTCCTATTCTACTCTGCCGGATACCACACCGCGTGGGTCAGTATAGATAAAAAATAATATAATTTAGATAAAACATTCTGACTTGTACAGTTCTGTGAAGTAGGTACCATAAAATAAAGTCATACCAACTTATTATTACTCCAAGACAATTCAGGTCTCAATGATTTTTGCAGTTGAGTTTCCCACTTTTCTTATGGAAGTTTGAAAACTCGTCAGATCTTCGTTCGTATTGAGTTTCCTAGAAGTCTTATTAGAGGCGGCAGGGTCACATTATATTAGTTATAGACATGTATTAGTAGTGGTATTTCGTTTGTCAGATTAAGTTTTCAAATTATCTAGCTTCAAAGAGGTTAAGTGTTTATTTATGGTTATATTATTTATTTCATAAAGGGAAAACGAAAGAAAAATACATGTTTGTAAAAATACGAGAAGACAGAACTTTGTGGTTAATCTACAACAGCTTTAAATCTCAAGTTAAATAAATTTTTTTATGAAAGCCTCCGTGGTCCAGTGGTTAACTCGTTTGCCTGTTGACCCGGGAGTCGTGGGTTCGATTCCCATCGGAAGCATACTTTGTTTAGTTGTTTCCAGTTTGGTTAGGACATTGCAGGCTTGAATCACCTGATTGTCTGATAATAAAGATGATTCCGTGCTTCGGAAGGCACGTTAAGCCGGTGGTCCCGGCTGCCATCTGGTAGTCGTTAAAGAAACCACGTCAGAGGCCGAGAGGCGGTTCCGAAGAACTCTGACACCAGGGTGTGCATGGTCGATTGACCGTGACACCTACTCGAAATGATGATGATAACTGTGGAAAAAATTAAGTAGCCTATCCTGTGTCCTCATAGATTTAAAAAAAAAAATTTCGTCTCTTTGTCCTGTACTTCGTTGTCACGTCAAAAATATTCTTAGATATAAATAGATTAAATTGAAAAGAGTATTACCATATGTTTCAAAATACAAAGAGCGTTTTTCTGACGTTCACGTCAAAATGAATATAAAAAGGGAATGCAATTGAAATAGGATATGGGTACAAAGAATGTGACACGAGACATGGGTATAAATAATCCTAACTAATATTATAAATGCGAAAGTTAGTTTGTTTATTTGTTTGTTACGCTTTCACGCCGTAACTACTGAACCGATCATCATGAAATTTTGCATACAAGTTCTCTGGAGTACGGAGAAGGACATAGGCTACCTTTTATTCCGGGAAAAAGTACTGTTCCCGAGGGATCGACATAGACGCGGGCGAAGCCGCGGGCGAAAGCTAGTAATATTATCGTAAATGCGAAAGTGAGTTTGTTTATTTGTGTGTTTGTTTGTTTGTTACGCTTTCACACAGTAACTACTAAACCGATCATCATGAAATTTTGCATACAAGTTCTCTGGAGTACGGAAAAGGACATAGGCTACCTTTTATCCCGGGAAAAAGTACTATTCCCGAGGGATCAACATTGACCCGGGCGGAGCCGCAGGCGAAAGCTAGTCAAATATAAAAGAGACATGTTGACGAACTACTGCCAATTCGTACGATTTGACGAAGTTTTGGCGGATAAATACTGGAATGTTTTTTGATATAAAGGAGTAGCTAGGGCCTTGGGGCCCTGAGGCAAAATCCTTATCCTTACTAATATTATACATGCGAAAGTGAGTTTGTTTGTTACGCTTTCACGTTGTAACTACTGAACCGGTCATCAGGAATGCCGGCGGCATAAGTGAAAACTCGCCGCGGTAGAAAGAGAGGATATTACTTCCTCTCCTACGCCGCGCCAGGGGTCTCAGGTCACGTGTCCTTCTTAAGAATTTTCGATCAGGTGACACTAAGTGAGAACTTCTTTTAGCGGCGTTGTGCACTTTTTGGGATGGGTAAAAAATGTAAAACTCACGTGAGGACACGAGTTTAACATTTTTTACCTATCCCAAAAAGTGTACAACGCCGCTAAAAGAAGTTCTCACTTAAAAAAAGTCCAAAGCCTAATTTTACTACACCTATATCAAAACTTACGGAGCTTTCTCTGGCAGCAACACAGGGATTAAATTAAGCTCCCTGTTATTCAAACTTAACTTTTAAAAGTAAATTTTCAGTTTAGTCCATTCCACAATTCGCAGAGTATTTACAGGCTATAAAGTTTGTTAGGTAGGTTTAGTAGATTTGGATATACAAGGTGATTTGCAATTCCACGGCAATTAAGAGCCCGCCATAGGCAAAGAATATATACGCTACACCCATAGGCCAGGCGGCGTGGCGGTACAAACGCGGATGGTCTAAACGCGCTGGCTACTTTTAATATTGTCGTTTTTTAAGAATATTCAAGGATTATTCGAAAAAGAAAAACACATGGTGGCTGCCTTATCTGTAATGCAATTATAATCAAAAGTTTCAAGGTTAATTTTAATGTATTTGGTGAATAATGCTGTATACCGAGTAAATAAGACGTGATTAAAAAAAAATGCAAAGGTGCCTCCACCTTTGCATTTTTTTTCTATCGAGAAAATTTAACGCAATCGTGTTTTTGAGTCAGATAGTTACCAGGGTTAGTGCATTTTTATTTCAACTTAAGTATTTCATTATTATTGATACTAGCTGTTGCCCGCGGCTCCGCCCGCGTTAATGTCGTTCCCTTGGGAACAGTAGAAATGATAAAAATTCCATTCAAACACCTCCCCCTCTGCTTTTTCCTTTTAAGGGGGAATTTAATACATTTCACCTGCATAGATCTTTAGCCCTTATGGAGGGGATTTTGCCCATTTCACCTACACAGATATTTTTTTATTGTAATGGAGAACTTATATACTTATTGTCATATTTCTAAGTCTAAAAATAAAAAAAATCCATACAAACTTTACCCTACCTATTTTACCCCTTCAAGGGGAAATTTCGTTCATTTGAACTACACATATTTTTTTAATTGTAATGTAAACATATGTACTTATTTTCATACGTCTAAGTCCAGAAATGAGAAAAATTACATACAACCCCACCCCCTCTGCTTTTACCCCTTAAGGGGGGAATTTCATACATTTCACCTGCATAGATCTTTTTAATTGTCACCGTGGACTTCTATACCTATTTACATACTTCCAAGTCTAGAAATGAAAAAAAATCCATACTAACTTTAATCCTCTATTTTATGCCTTCAGGCAACGATTTCGTCGGTTTTACCTGCATACATCTTATTAATTGTAATCCAGAACGTCCAGAAATGAGAAAATGTCCATACAAACTTTATCCCCAAATGTTGCCCCATAAGGAGGGGATTTCATACATTTCACCTACACAGATCTTTTTAATTGTAATCGAGAACTTACATACCTATTTTTATATTCTAAGTCTAGAAATGGAAAAATTCCATACAAACTTTACCCCCATTTTCCCCACTCAAGGGAGAATGTTGTCTGGTTTACCTAAACAGATCTTTTTTAATTTTAATTGAGAACTTGTGTACCTACTTTCAAACTTCTAAGTCCAGAAATTAGAAAATTCCATATAAACTCCAACCCCTTAATTTTCTAAAAATCCTTTCTTAATGGTCATTTACACCATAAAAAGAATCCCTGTGCCAAATTTCAAGTTTCTGGGCACAGTAGTTTCGGCTGTGCGTTGATATATAAGTCAGGTTTGCCTTTGGCCCGCAGCTCCGCCCGCGTAAGTGTCGATTTCTCAGGAACAGTAGAATTACCCGGAATACATTCGTTCATGACTTTCAATGAAACACCTTAATATTGAATTTAAATTAAATAACTTCAAAAACGACAAAGTTTAATACTAACTTTGCAACCCGTTTTACCCCCTTAGGAGATGAATTTCCAAAAATTCTTTCTTGGTGTTCCCCTACGTTATAAAAGGAACCTCTGTGCAAAATTTCAAGTTTAGGCCCTGCGTTGATATGTCAGTCAGTCAGTCAGCTTCTCCTTTTTTATTCATATGGATTACTATGGATAGTACGGCTAGGTATAATGCTGTCGTATAATGATGATGAATTGACTTTGGATTTTAATTTTCTTATGTCACTTATTATTTTAATTTTTTTTTGGTATATATTTGTAGGCAAACTCATGCCTTGAGTTCATTCAAATGACGATAACTTTTTTTTTAATGAACCGATTTTGATGAAACAAACTTTAAATGTTTTGCTGAGCTAAAACAAAGCAATTGATGAAAGTTTGAAGTAAATCGGTTCAGTATTTTCGGAGATAATCGTGATCATACATACAGACAGACAGACAGACAGACAGACAGACAGACAAAAAATTCCAAAAAATTTTTTTTGCTTTCTATTATTCCTTTTAAGTGTCCCTCTATCCATTTCAGTCAAAAATTCTAAATGTACAGACAAAATATTTTTACTGTTTTATTATATGTATAGATTACAGACAATCATGTAAAGCAGTGTGAGGTAGTACGGGCCCTTAATGTCGAAATTAGAAAATCTAATCAATACTAATAATAAATCTGTAAGGGTTGGTAATTGTATTTAAGTTACTTTGTTTTTAGAGATATCGTGTTAATAAGCTCTATACATGATACTGAATACATACGTAGGGACCAAGGCTGGATTGAGTTTCTTTCGGCGTATTCTTCTCACCAGTGGTCGTTCCGAAACGCTAGTAGTATTTCAATTTTGCATATATAAAAAAATATATAAGAAATAAAAATATGACGTTCAAAAACAGATACATGTATCCAATTTTGAATTAAAATCTTTGACTTTGACTTTGACTTTTGAAACTAAATTGAAGACTTTTAGATGGTTTAAGACATACATTCATACATATACATTTAATCACGTCTTTATTCCTTAGGGGGTAGACAAAGCCTAAGGTCATAAGACCGAAAGGCCACGTTTAGCGTGTTGGTGGGCGTAAAGGTGGAAAACGGGATCAAAATAGTGATGGGTTGCTAGCCGCATAGCCTATTTTCATGATTCTTTAAAAAAAATATGCCCAATTCTTTGACCGGCTTCTACGGTCTGCGCGGGAAGAGAAGCAGCTGGCACATTCTACGTTTTTTCTTTTCTCCCAGACCAGCATGGAAGGATTTAGCTATAGATACATATTAAATAGAAATAATAGGAAATGGTAAGCCATTTACAAGTTTTTCTGTATGTATGTTCTCCATAACTAAAATAAATAATAATAATAATAAATATATACGGACAAATCACACAGATTGAGCTAGCCCCAAAGTAAGTTCGAGACTTGTGTTATGGGATACTAACTCAACGATACTATATTTTATAACAAATACATATATAGATACACATCCAAGACCCAGGCCAATCTGAAAAAGATCATTTTCCATCTTGACCTGGCCGGGGATCGAACCCGGTCACTCCGTGTCGCAGGCAGGCGTGTTGACCGCTGCGCCACGGAGCTAGTCACTCTATGACTCTTAAACGTATTAACTGAATTTTATGAAACTTGGTAGATAAACATTTAGATGTTTAAGACACAGGTTAGGCTTTTTTTTTCTCCAGTTATGATAAGACGTGGCCCCCATACAAATGTATGGAAAGGGAGTCGCGGGCACAGCTAGTAGTATTAATGTTTGTTATTCATGTGTGTAAGTGGCCAACACTGGTGTCAGATTTTTTTAAGTTGCCTTAAGGCATCTGACCTAGCTTAACGACTACCATCAATGATAACAGCCGAAACCAATGGCTTGACGTGTCTTTCGAAGCTCGGAGGAGCTCGATATATTTTTATGCCACTTGCGGCCACACATCACAGTGGGGACTGCGCCCAGAGTTGCTTTACATGCGTAAGTGCTTTAAATATTCACGATCACTGGGCTATCGGACTTCTCAGTAGACTCCAGTAGTACTAATAAAGTAAGGATATCTACACTTGCTTATACTGCCAGGCGCCCATTATTACAGCGGTGGTGGTTTTTGACACGTTACAAGCTCAAAATGGGCCGTGGGCTAGATGGAGCGACGATATACGGAAGGTTGCTGGCAGTGATTGGAAAAGAAAAGCTCAAGACCGAGCTCAGTGGCGTGCCATGGGAGAGACCTATGTCCAGCAGTGGACTAGTATAGGTTGATGATGATGATGATGAAGCTCAAAAATAATGGTAGATACACAGTCTCATACAAAATGAAGTCTAAATAATGTCCCCGAGCCAAAACATCACGCATAAACAAATAACAATAAAAACGGTACATACTGAAAGTATGACACTCCATCTTTCTTTTTCACTTTTGACGCGTAGTTTTTGCATCTTTTTACTGACATATTTTGTCATCGCGAGACGTGTGAGTGCTAGCGCGGTTTATTGTAACTGAGGACAAAACAGCTCCGAAACTCGATTAGTGCGCTGTTTTGCTGAAGCCACTTTTCGAGCGCGAATCGTGTATCTACCATTACAAGTCTTAAGAGCCCGACATATGCCAGGCGGCGTGGCGATACAAATGCGGATGGTCTAAACGCGTTGGCTACTTTGGATATTTTCGTTTTTTAGGAATATTCAAGGGTTATTCGAAAAAGCAAAACATATGATGGCTGCCTTATCTGTAATGCAATAATAATCAAAAGTTTCAAGGTTAATTTTAATGTATTTGGTGAATAATGCTATATACCGAGTAAATTAGACGTGATTTGGAGGAAACTTTGCAATTTTTTTCTATCGAGAAAATTTTACGCAATCGTGTTTTTGAGTCATATTGTTACCAGAGTTAGTCCTGAACTTTGCTGCATTTTTATTTCAACTTGAGTATTTAATTATTATTGATATAACAGTCAATCGTGCAAAGCAGTGTGAGGTAGTACGGACCCTTAAATCTTCCAGTTTGTTTTATTGGAAAGGCGCTCACATCGTATGACACTTTGTATTTGCAATTCCTTCAAATCTAATTCATAGAAAATTCCTTTCTATAGGCTTGTACGTATGTTATTTGCAAGATAGATTTTAAATCTTCTGCCACTGTAATAAAACACATTTTTCAATAACAAAATACCCCCGTTGGTGTTTCAAATTTAATATTTTCAATAGTAAAGAATACGATATTGAACAATTTCGTTTCAAACACTACAAAGTATATTGAAGATTGTGTTTCAGTTTGTTACAATTGTAAAATATTATTACCGGTTATTGGAAACAACGGGTAACGCGGAGCGTTGGGACATTTCGGCTCGTATTCCTTTTCGTAGACCGAATCACCCAAGTGGTTTTTTTGAATAGGGCCTCTACCGCGTTCCAAACGACTTTTTCGATTGGGTAATTTGGACCACTAGGGTTGAATATACATGGTGAGATGTTAATCGTTCTGGATCCATAAGGGGTGATTTAGCCTGTATATACAAATTTTTCTATGGGGCCAATAATAAAAAATAAAAAAAAAATAAAAAATGGGCAATTTCATACAAACATATTATTAGTAGAAGTATTAAAATTTAATTCCTCCATCTGATTTATGGATACGCCAGTCTGCCTTTATTATTAAGCTCTCCTCTCTCGGGGCTACTGGAAGAAATTTCTTTAGGAATAAGTAGTACCCTTGTACTAATTCTCTGGATATTATATATTGTATTAACTTTTCTGTGTACATAAATAAATAAATAAAAATAAAATATTCGGCTGCCAGGTCAATTTGTATGGGTGCGTCAAAAAAACGTTGAGTTCCCAGCATTGGTCCCATAGGAAAAGTTGTTCATAATGACGGACTGAATCACCCCTTTAAGGATCCAGAACGATCAATATTTTACCGTGTATATTACACATTATCACGTCTTTATCCCTTACGGGGTAGACAGAGACAAGGTCATAAGACCGAAAAGTCACGTTTAGCGTGTTGGAGGGCGAAAAGCTTAACTGGGTAGCTAGCCGCATAGCCACACTATCGCTCATCCTAGCCGCATCGCACATTGTAATGATTTTTTAGATCTTCAACCATTCCGTTGACCGGCTTCTACGATTGAAAATTTTATAAATAAGATTCGTAGCTCGTACTCGTTGCCTGAGAGCGAGGTGGGTCGACGATACTTGTATTAGAAAAATTGCGGTTCGAAACTGGATTCGTAAAGCACAAGACTATGTCTGTCTCTATGATGATTTTAATCGCAATGTAGGTTGGAGCTTTCCCCCCTCCTGGAAACCGGTACTTGAAGAGATGGACAGTAGAGCCCATGTTCAGCTAACAGAGCTAGACACATTGAGCTCTTTTCACATACCGGCATCATCACCAGTAACCGTAGACGATGTTCAGGATACAATGGTTCCTAGTACATCCACCGGAATCACTCAAGCTGAAAATCAGCAACCCCCACCAACCTCCGAATTGTCAAAGTGAGCACACCGAGTGGCCCCCGCGCTGCCCACGCCGCCCACGCTTCCGATTGCTAGTATCTATCCAGTCTCGATCCACATTCGCCCTGAGGAAGACCTTCGGATGAAGTCAAAACATGTCGGTCAGTGGCTGACTTCGTACGTCATCAAAATGAGTATTTAAGATGTTTTATATGGTTTCCGGCAGAGTAGAATAGGACCACTCCAAGTCTTCCCGTGGATGTCGTAGAAGGCGACTTAGGAAATACAAGCTAATCAAAGCTTATAAACATCTAAGAGACCTCTTTAAGCCGTCTGGCCAGCGTGGAGAGTGTAGGCCAAGTCCTCTGGCTGCTTTGGCCAAGTATGGCCCTAGTAGTACAGAGAGGGTCGTGCTCTGTAGTGGAGACTAAAAAGGACCTGATGATGATGATAACATGACTCGGATCACGTTGAAGAAAGTCTCATCTCTAAAAAATACTTGTGCGATTCGCGCCGTGGTACGAAATATACATGTGCCGAAACGCCTCAACAACAACGTGTACTGATCGACAATTGCAAAGATACACTGTTCTTTTGTAAATTGATATGCTTTTGTACTGGACAGTGACAAGATTAGATGCTTTATTGTTCTGGTTTGTTTTTCAATATGATGAATGTGATTTCTTTATTTATTACTTAACTAGCTTTCGCCCGCGGCTCCACCCGCGTCAATGTCGTTCCCTCGGGAATAGTACTTTTTCCCAGGATAAAAGCCTATGTCCTTCTCCATACTCCAGAGAACTTGTATGCAAAATTTCATGATGATCGGTTCAGTAGTTACGGCGTGAAAGCGTAACAAACAAACAAATTCACTTTCGCATTTATAATATTAGTAAGGATAAGGAAGTAAGGATAAGGATAAGGACTAGCTCCATGGTCCAGTGATCCCTCGGGAATAGTACTTTTCCCGGGAATAGTACTTTTTCCCGGGATAAAATGAAGCCTATGTCCTTTTCCGTACTCCATTCATTAGTTACAACGTGAAAGCGTAACAAACAAACAAACTCGCCTTCGCATAATAATATTAGTTAGGATTAGGATTATTTATTACTTTATTAATTAATCCAGGTGACCAGAAGGGTGGTCTATACCTTGACCAAACGATCAGCATTGCCATCCAATGTGGCAATGCTGGCAGCCTTCTGTGCACGTTACCGCGGGGCAGCCATCTACCCGGCCTTTTTATCTGTATTTTTTTTTATTGTAGCATTAGTTGAGGTATTTTAAATTTAATTTGTTTTATTTGTTACTTAACCTATTTAATATCTGTATAATATGTATATTCATTTAACATTTAAAACAAGCTATGGCTTTGATTCTCTTTTTTTTAATATAATCGCGCGAAGGTTTATATCTCTTTAAATAATATAATTATGAAAATATTAAAACAAAGGGAGATGCTAACACATCCATAGTTTTTTTTGCTGTAAAAGGTCATTGCTCTAATGGTACAGTCAGTGACAGAGATACCTTGCCAGGCCCTGTATCTATATCTTGAATTTTCTCCTAAACTATAAATTTTTACGTTTATATTTTTTATAGATTAAGAGAAAATTCAAGATATAGATTCAGTGCCTGGCAAGGTATTTCTGTCGTTGACTGTACTATCCGGCGAGGAATCAGGGGCCTACGCTTGTATGGAAATACGGCCCTCCTATTTCTTCATAATATATTATATCATACAATAATAAGAAACGGGCAATCAAGTGTATATTCGTTCATTCACTCAAATAGAGAAAGCAAGGCAAACAATAGATTCGATCGTTCTGTGTCCACACTTGAGCTATGATAAACTCGACTGCGTTGTGCTCATAGAATTGTCTTCGAATTACACTTGAGCGGAATGGGTTCTGAATTAATTGGTTATACGATTGGCAGAAAACTTGAGCTTGGGATAAAATAACTTTTGCATGTGACTTTATTACAATTTTTCTCCTAGTCGTTAACTAGGAGAAAAATTGAACTGTATTTATCACTGGAAACTGGATTTCAGTAAGAGTAATGTAGTTTGAAGTGGCAGTGGGCGGGGCACATAGCGCGTAGAACCGATAGCGCAGAAAGGTTCTCGAATGGCGATCACGTACAGGCAAGCGCAGCGTTTGACACTTATTGACTAGGTGGTCGGTCGACCTGACCAAGGTCGCTGGAAGACGCTGGTTGCAGGCCGCTTCCAACCGGTCATATTGGACATTTATTTCCTGCGGACATCGCCACTCAAAGATTCAAAGATTTATTCAGAAATAGGCCATATCAGACACATTTCAATTCAAATCATATTTTAAACTAGCTGTTGCCCGCGACTTCGTCCGCAATTTCTGTTATTATGATTAATCAGTATAGATGAATAATTTTTCCCCGTTTGTGTCTAATGTTTCATTTTCTTCGAATGATTTATAGCCCAAAACCTTCCTCAAAAAATGGACTATCCAACACAAAAAGAATTTTCCAATTTGAACCAGTAGTTCCTGAGATTAGCGCGTTCAAACAAACAATCAAACAAACTCTTCAGCTTTATAATATTAGTATAGAATGTCCCGGGTTCGACATGTTTGTCCGGTGTGACTCAACAAAAACGAAACATTTTGCAGATCAACAATTTAACAGATGCTAACGAAAGATACCTATAAAAAAAAATTGGTTGTTTGTAAAGTCGGTTTAAGGTCGATAATTTACGTGATAACAGTGAGAGATAGATGCGTTATTGCGTAATAGATACTACTGCTGCTGCTGCTCCGGAACGTAACATTTTTCGTGCATGCAGTCGGTTTTCATCTATTTATAAGACGTTGTCATGTCAAAACTACACGGTTTAAAGAACTCTGACATCATAACACCAGGGTGTGCGTGGTCGATTGACCATGTCACATAGTCGTAAAAAAAAAAAACGCCAAAACTTGGAATACTTACTAATTATAAGACCAAAGATAGTATATGAATAGATGTCTCATCAGGCGACACGCTGGCAAAGGCTCTGGCAAGCTTCGTTCTGAAAGACTTCGTTAGATGGCAGTAGGTCCACTGCTAGTTAACTAAACTATTTTAGAATATTTAATAGCGTCAAAACTGTTATTTATTACGCATTTATTTTAAAAATGTCTGGCAATCCCGAGAAAAATGGCAATCTATAATAAACTAGCTATCGCCCGCGGCTCCGCCCACGTCAATGTCGATGCCTCGGGAACAGTACTTTTTCTCGGGATAAAATGCATATATCCTTCTCCGTACCCCAACCCAAATAACGTGTATGCAAAATTTCATCATGATCGAATCAGTTTACAGAAGTGAAAGCGTAGCAAACAAACAAACCCACTTTCGCATTTATAATATTAGTTAGGATGCTGAGAAAAAATGCCAATCTATAATAAATGTCTGGCAATCTTCGATCAAATATAATGGTAGATACACGATTCGCGCTCGAAAAGTGGCACCGGCAAAACAGCGCACTAATCGAGTTTCGGAGCTGTTTTGTCCACAGTTTCAATAAACCGCGCTAGCACTCACACGTCTCGCGATGACAAAGGAGCGTATATATTCTTTGACAAAGGTACAGTGAAAAGATATCAGAACAACAAAAGAACTACGCATCAAAAGTAAAAAAAAACAAAGATGGAGTATACTTTCAGTATGTAACGGTATCATGCATACTCATACATGATGTTTTGACTCAGGGCATTATTAAGGCTTCATTTTGTATGAGACTGTGTATCTACCATTATATTTGATCGAAGCTGGCAATCCATCAATCTGAACCTCTGTTATTTAGTAAGTGCCCAAGTTTAGGTACCGTAGGATGCTAAAAAATGTGATAAAAAGAAAATATCCCGAGTTTCACATGTTCGTCTCGGTGTATAACTCAACAGAAACCAAACATTTTGCAGGCCAACAGTTTAACAGATAAAGCTGTGTTTCGGAAAGGTATCAATAAAATTGTGGTACAAGTCATAAGACTAAATTGAAATTAAAATTAAAAATATGCGATGAAAAAGACCTCGGCCAGATGATTGGAATGCGTATTATGGGGTAATATGTAGTGAGAGTTCGACGCAGTGATTCGTTCGAAGTCACGGTGGTGTAGTTGGTGTTACACTTAGGGCGTAAAGCTTAGGGCTACGTCCCTTAGGTTTACGCCCTACCTGTGTTCGAATCCTACCTGTGGCCGAGTTCTCTTTCATCACATATAGTATTGCTATACAGCATGTAAATTGACCCTCGACGGGGTGACTCAGCCCAGCAATATGAACAACTTTTCCTATCGGACCAATGTACCTACTCTTCACTGACGTCGATAATCATAACAGCTGATTTATCGATTAATAAAAAAAACAACGGGTTGCACCGAGAGTGCCGGCAGAAGTGAAAACTCGCCTTTGCGGCGGTCTCAGGTCACGTATCCGTCTTACGAATTTTCGATCACAACGCCGCTAAAGAAGTTTTCATTTCAAAAATCATTCTTTTTTATGAAAACAAAAAAAAACAAGCTTGTCGATTTCTTAAAATTTGCTAAAATAAAGCATTTTTTAACCTAAGAGCCTTTAAAATATTTGCGCTTAATTTGAATGGACCTTGTATACAATGGATAATTGGAATAGCTGTCCGCTTCCTTCTTCAACTTTCACCACATCCACTAATACATCTTTCAGAACAAACGCAACCGCAAACCTAACCTATTCACACAGAACTATCGCCCGTAATACTCGCATTTAAGGTTTCGATTCCCACGCGTAGGATTGCGGTCTGGCTGGTCGTTTCATCAATCGCCTTTTAGAATCTGGGCTTGTATGGCTCAGGCTGGAATAGATTTCCATTCGGGATGGAATTAACGCGTGTTGTTGTGATTACAATTTGGCTTGATGGTATCGATAGAATTTGATGCTGACCTTTTTGCGAATCAGTGAATATATTATGCACAGATATGAGGTAATTTTGCTTTGTACGTTAACAATCATCATCATTATCATTACAGCCCATTGAATTAGAAAAACTATAGAGGCGTAACTCTCATACAACTAACGATTCAATATCAGTCCCATTTACGCAAACAAACTTAACTCAAATCATAACGAAAAACTTACGCACTCATAGACAAAGCTAGTTTGCGATTGGCCGGTCAAGGTCACGGGGCGGTGATAGCATATCTAATGAACGCTTGGTCTCAACAAAGCAGGGGTAGGCAAGCTAGCAGTTCGCAAAAATATTTTACTCACCAATGATAAGTTAAGTTGTCACTTTTCCATCTTTCCTTGTGTTTCCTGCACTACTTTACAAAAGAAGAATTTTTTTTCTTAATTCATTAAAATTTCGCCGATTACACAAAAATGCGTCGACGCGTCCTTCCGTCACGGAGCGCGTGGTAGACTAGTTCGCGAAAAGATACATACATACATAGTATCACGTCTTTTTCCCTTACGGGGTAGACAGAGCCTAGGTCTATAAGACCTGAAGGCCACGTTTAGCATGATGGTGGGCATTAGGTGGAAAACGGAATCAAAATAGTGACGGGTTGCTAGCCGCATCGCCTATTAACACAATTCCTCAGATTTTACTCAATCCCTCGATCGGCTTCTACGGTCTGCGCGGGAAGAGAAGCAGCTGGTACATTCTACGTTTTTTCTTTTCTCCCAGACCAGCATGGAAGAGTTTTCGCGAAAAGATATACTTTTTAAGCCCTGCCCGCTTTTATCTACTTTGCGTGGTGTCAGTTTTTGAGCGCAATGATGCTTATGGAAGCAACTAATAATGGAGTTTTTATAATTTAATGTTACAGCCACAAAAAGTCTACTGTTGGACAAGGGGTTCTCCCAAGGATTCCTCGTTTCATGGGAGGATATTACCATTCTCACCACGCTTGGCAGACGGAAAGGCGAACGCAGTTTTTTTGGCTTCTTATGCTTCCGACGTTACTGCCCATCGCAAGCATTTTTAAGCTGTGGCAGGAGAAGAATTACTTGGATTTGTACTGTGTCTAAGTATTATTTTAGACGCAGTACACAACAGACATATTATATACAAAAACTTTCAATATATTAATATTGTAAGTTTTTAGTCAAAATCCATTTAGTAGTTTTTGCGTGATGGAGCAAAAAACATCCTTACTCTCATTTTATAACATTTTCTATCTGTACCTCATGTTTTTTTAATAAACTTTACATTATTCAAATGATACTATTTCCTTGTTGAATATCCCTGAATTATAACTCAAACGCTTCAATTCAGAAACTTTCGTTTGCAATACGTGCTCTTTAAACCACATCTTCTGCGACCGTTAGTGATTACTTAACATATTGGATACCAGACATTTTAATAACCATGCATATTTCATTGTTTGAAATGCACAGGCAGTAGCAGGATGTTTGTATCTCCTTCACGTTAAAACTACTGAATTGATTAGACAAAACTTGCAATATACACGGTGAAATTTTGATCGTTCTGGACCCTTAAAGGGATGATTCAGCACGTTGATATAAACAACTTTTCCTATGGGGTATATTTTAAAAAAGAAATAGTCATCTTTTTTATATTTATTGGCTTAAGAATAAAAATATATCATCATTTAATTGCACAACCATTGTTCCTGTTTATCGCCTTGTGATTGGACAGTGTTGCTCGGAGCTCTGCCAATACGATACTAATTAGGATCTGACTCTGCAGATTTACTCTATGACAGTGCACTATATAGCGTGTGCCATAACCAACGAAGTTCCCGTGAAGGGATGACTCAGCCCAACAAAATGAACAAAAGTGTTCGGCCGGCCCTCAATAACGTCTAACGATGAACGCCGGCTGCACGCACGTAAAAGCGTCCCGTTCCGTGTGTAAGCGAGATCGCGGAACAAGCGATAGAGAGGCACCATCGGCTTAAGCGTTCTCGTGGCGCAGTAGTTAACACGCCAGCCTGCGACACGGGGCCCGGTTCGATCCCCGGTCAGGTCAAGATGGAAAAATGATCTTTTTCAGATTGGCCTGGGTCTGGATGTTTATCTATATATGTATTTGTTATAAAATATAGTATCGTTGAGTTAGTATCACATAACACAAGTCGCGAACTTACTTTAGGGCTAGCTCAATCTGTGTGATTTGTCCGTATATATTTATATTTTATATTTATTTATCTCTCTTCCACAGTTATCATGAAAAATTATCGTTCGTAAACAGACTAACAGACAACCATTTTTTATATATCATGTATACATGAATCGCTTGCTTAATGTAATAACGGTTATACAATTTATATAGACAAATGTATGAAATGTAATCTTTGTTCCCATGCGTGTATCATCAGGTCTTTTTAGTCTCCACTACAGGAGCAAGACCCTCGCTGTACTATCAGAGCATATTTGGCCAGAACAGACAGAGGATTTAGGTTACAGTCTCTACACTGGTCAGACGGGAGAAGTCTTATTTGATGTTTAAAAGCTTTGTTTAGCTTTGTTTAGTATGCGTGTATAAAAAACTATTTCCAGACCTTCCTCCACAGTGGCACCAACTAGTGAGCAAAAAGAACGGTGGACAATGATGACATATCGACAGACATAGACAAATATTTTTTGTCGTCAAGTCGAAAAGCTCGGAATTTTTCAAGTGCATACACATTTTCATCATGATTTAAGAAGAATACCACAGTACTAAATGGTGGAGGGTATTAAAGAAGTACGCATGTTTGGAATGCGTATACTCTACGGTGTAATATGTGATGAGAGAATTTAACGCGGTGATTTGAAGTCATGGTGAAATACACTTAGAGCGTCACATATTTTTAATTTTAATAAATTACACATTTTGTTTGCTAAAAGAAAAAGAAAAAGTATCCAATCCTTTTCCTCCGATACAACCATTTAAAACAACCTTATATTCTAAATTTAACAAGACACTGTCAAGTCAACTATAAAGATAGGCAAAATTACTCAAAACCCACATTTATCTTGTCGTAAAAATAATCTCAGAAATCTTTACAACCTTCGAAAGCTACAACAGGAAATGCAACTTTAGACTCTAGACGATAGGATGTAGTATTGCTTGGAGATATCAGAGCCTTCTGTCTCTGTGGTATTCTTTAAACAGATATCGTAGTTGAACAGATGCAGTTTGCTCTAAGGCTGACGCTTCACTGAGGCGGTGAAGATTTGATTTTAATTTTATATTTATAAGCATTTATTCTTTGATGATTTAGATGCTTTTCAAAAAGACTGGTCGAGGTTAACATTCGACAGGGATAAGTTGAGAGAGATGAGAGAGACCTTTGCCCAGCAGAGTGACAATATAGTGTATGTATTTATTTATTTATATTGTTAAGTTGTTATACACAGGTGAAGATATGTAATTAGCAATACTGTTGTTTAATTCTTTTTTGTTGTAATATTAATTGTTAAGTTATGCTGTATATCTTCCGAAAATAAATTATTAAAATAAAAAAGAAATCTGAAAAGGTGGGCTCACATTCTTACAGACTAATTCCCATTAAATGGATATAGAAGGAGAGGAAGACCAAAAACAAGGTGGTCAGATGAAATAAGAGGATTTGAAAAGAACTGGGTGGATACTACGAAGAGTTGAAAAACTTTAAGGATGAAAAATAACTTTTCTTCAATTCAAAAATATTTTATGTCCTGGTAAGTACATATGTCTAATCAGTTGCCTTTTGTTAGAAACTAAGAGGTACTTTCTTTCTGAATTTTGTCATCATAATATCACAGAAACATATTTTGTTTTTTGGCTACAATCTAGGGCATGGGAGAGCGTTTAAATTCTAAAGCATGTTCGTCTTAGTCTAAAACAAAAACTTGGATATTTAGAATAGCATTTTTAGCATACATGCATATAAAGGAAACATCACATGGGAGGGGAAACCCAAGAAAGGATGTGAATGGCTTGATGTAGTTGGGGTTATTCGTGTCATGCCAATGGTCTCACTTCTAAGGATGCCAAATATCGTTCGAAGTGGATAAAAATCACCAACCATACATAGTGAAGATCCAACCCGGCTACCATCTGGTAGTCGTTACAGAAAGCACGTCATGGGCCGAGAGGCAGTTCCGAAGAACTCTGACAAAAGGGGGTGTGCATGGTCTATTGACCGTGTCACCTACACGAAATGATGATGATACTGCCTCAATAAAGCCAAAGCCTAAAGTGGTAAGAAAATGGCATCGCATACAAGCACTCGACGCCTTTGCTGTCTTAGGATAGGCGTCTAGGGAAAGGAGACACAAGTCCTGAAAAGATTAATCGAAGATATCCTGTATCGTTTTCT
Organism: Elegia similella; assembly: GCA_947532085.1. Lineage (NCBI taxonomy): Eukaryota > Metazoa > Arthropoda > Insecta > Lepidoptera > Pyralidae > Elegia > Elegia similella. Next base: position 3,512,812 of record OX383926.1, on the reverse strand, counting down.
ACTAGTTATATTACTAGAAGTTATACGATTTTCTGAGATCTCTTACTCATAGACTCAGACTTTGCATCTTGGAATTTTCATCATGTTGACGACTATTTCAAATACTTGTGCTCCTTTGAGCTGAAATCAAGATAATATCATTAAAATTTACGCGAGATATTATTAAATGGTTAAACTCACTGTTTTTTAGTCGGAAAATGGCGACAGTTTTTTTTTCATTTTACTTAATTTTGTAACTTCAAACCTCGTAATAGCAAAGCATAAGTCGTTCAGAAATCTAAGCTCGCCGGTTCGAACCCCGCCGTCGTGGAATTTTTCAACCATATTTTATTTCTTAATTTATATAGAGTAATAATATTCAAATTAGTCCATCAGACAGTCATGATCAAAAACTATGGGACACGCATCTTTTCTATAGTCAATTGAATAAAAATTATGAAGTTAAAGGACGTCAGAGTTTGCTAAAAAGTATGGCAAACTGTAATCCACACGGAACTTTGAAGGGCTTTATTTTTGTTAGTTTTTGTTTAATTGACAAAATAGTTTCAGCCAACATACCTTGCGTCCTTGAACCTCCAGGACTTGGTCGAACAAAACGCCCGGACGAGAGGCAGTCCGGGCGTTTTCTGTCTGTTGTGAAAGTGCGGGCTTTATCACCCTGGGAAAGAGGTCGTTGCCTATTGTGGGATGCCACCACGTGCATCAGCACTTTTGTAGCATCGCATTCCTCATCAATTATACAGAAGGCGGGATCTGCCGCAGAACAGGTTGCCCGACAAAAACACCGTAAATATCACAGTACTTTTTTGTGGTTCCTAGTCATCATCATCACTTCGAGTAGGCGTCACAGCCAATCGACCATGCACACCCTGGTGTCAGAGTTATTCGGAACCACCTCTCGGCCTCTGACGTGGTTCCTTTAACGACTACCAGATGGCAGCCGGGACCACCGGCTTAACGTGCCTTCGGAAGCACGGTATCATCTTTATTATCAGACAATCAGGTGATTCAAGCCTGCAATGTCCTAACCAAACTTCGGAATTCGACCCACGGTCGAGAATCGAACCCACGACCGGGTCAACAGGCAAACGCCTTAACCACTGGACCACGGAGGCTGTTAAGAGCTAGTACCACAGACAGACACATAGCGTTCAAACTTATAACACCTCTCTTTTTGCATCAGAGGCCAAAAAATACTCAACATGTCAGTATATCAATGCGTTTACTGGAGACCATCAAATCCTCTACATGGTAATAAAACACGTACACATGTAACGATGTATGTGTGCACGTGACGTCATCACATGCTCGTTACCGTCTTGTTAGGGGCGACGGGAATGGCCCATTTACCTTCTCTTTATGACCCTTGATGATAATACTGGTGTCATAATCTTTATAAAATGATTGTTAAAGGAATTACTTAAAATTTGCTTTTAATACTTAAAATATTTTTTCTTTTAATACTTAATACTTAAAATTGGCTTTAAAATTATTATTAGTTAATAGGTCAATGTTACTATAAAATATACACGGTGAAATTTTGATTATTCTGGACCCTTAAAGGGATGATTCAGCCCGTTGATGTTAACAACTTTTCCTATGGGACCAATGCTGGAAATTCAAAAAACTATTTGACGTTCCCATACGAATTGACCGGGCGGGCGAAATTTTTTGTATGGAACTGCGCATTTTATTTGTGAGTTCTCAGCATTGGTCCCAATTAAATATTCATTCGTCATTACAGCCTTGTCTAACTCCGTGGCGCAGTGGTCAACACGCCAGCCTGCGACACGGAGAGACCGGGTTCGATCCCCGGCCAGGTCACGATGGAAAATGATCTTTTTCAGATTGGCCTGGGTCTTGGATGTGTATCTATATATGTATTTGTTATAAAATATAGTATCGTTGAGTTAGTATCCCATAACACAAGTCTCGAACTTACTTTGGGGCTAGCTCAATCTGTGTGATTAGTCCGTATATATTTATTTAAAAAAAAAATAGTAAGGACTATCTGTTGCCCGCGACTTCGTCCGCGGCAATCTCTTTTATTATAGACATATACGGTCGCGGACATATTTTTAGTTCGTTTAAAGAGGAATAATTCTTTAATACACATTTTTTGGGTAACTTGAACCGTTTACGCATCGCACGCGTCGGATGTCCTCAACTATGAATAATTTTCCCGCGTTTTCAAAACATTTATTATTGATGCTTCGCTCCTATTGGTCAATGCGTAATATTTTTAGCCTAAAGCCTTCCTCAATAAATGGACTATCCAACACAAAAAGAATTTTCTAATTTAAACCAGTACTTCCTGAGATTAGCGCGTTCAAACAAACAAACTCTTTAGCTTTATAATATTAGTATAGAAGTATAGATTTAATAACTGCTCAATCATACTGTACGGGTCCCGTTCACAAAAGGTGAAAACGGGGCCGTATTAATATGGCTACGCTGTCCGTCTGTCTCCGCCTGTCTTTCTTTAGACTGTGTAGTATATTTTTGCATATCTTATTTACTAGATCCTAAATAAGTTTTTCCATAGTAGGCTTGCAAATTCTCGGGAGGCAAATTATAATTGTACTACAGTTGGTAGGTACTTTTAAGCCTATTATTAACCGACCTTAAAAAGAAGATCAATTGACCCGTATGTATTTAATATTGTCAAAATTGCCCAGTATTTGTATATGTTAAATATAACAGCTTCTAAACATATGTGCCAGATTTCATAAGTGCACGAATCCTAATCCTAACTAATATTATAAATGCGAAAGTGAGTTTTTTTTTTTTACTAATTATTGAAGTAGGCATTTGTCTCCCATCTCACCTGATGGTAGGTGACGATGAAGACGAGGATAGGTATTACATGCCTATTCAAGAGATACCCATTTATTCTACTTTTGTTTGTTTGTTACGCTTTCAAGTTGTAACTACTAAACCGATCATCATAACATTGTGCATACACGTTATCTGGGGTACGGAAAAGGACATAGGGTACATTTTATCTTTTATCTACATTGACGCGGGTGGAGCCGCGGGCGAAAGCTAGAGTTTATATAATTTTGAATTCACATCTCAAAAACCTTAAGTAAGATTGCAATTTCTTTGATTACTATTTATAGTCCAACTTAGGGAACAGTGCATCAAATTTGCTTCAATACTTTTTGAGAAAGTGAGTTTTGAAGTCGGTTTATTTATTGTTCTTGTTTGGTTATAAATTCATCCAATATAATGTAACAGTTTACTTAACTAAAACCATGGTGCTATCTTGTCATAACCAAGTTATTGCTTCCAGACCCGTGTTCTAGTCTAGACTGTGGCTAAAACTGTCACAGTTCATAAATTAACATCCGAATTGGCTGACGGGACCAAGCGTCGACAAACTGCAGCATTTATCTAAAAATTAACGTTAAAACAGATGCGACACTTAGGATTAGTTCGACATTTATATATCTTTTCTTTTATTAATGGCTTTTACGCATGACGTATCAAGTATATGAAGCTTATAGCGCATTTTCTTGTCTTGTTAATCAACGATTATATTATATCATTAAAACTAACTGTGAGATAAATACATTATGTACTAAAAGCGGGTCACTCACGTGCTATTTTGTCGGGATTGCCGACTATAGTTTCGGACTCGTCAGGAGTCCATTTTCAAGGCGAGTTCGGGATGCGTGACGCCGAAGAATCCCGGGCCCGTACTGCCCGCCCTCGGCGCTCAGCACGCAGAGCCGCGCGCTGCGCTCGAGCAGAGGGGAGCAGATGGGCTGGGGGGTGGATGATTTGACGTCATGGCGGTACTCCTATTGGTCATCGTTTCGCCGTCTTCTGTGTCCGATGATGGCGCCTGTGTGTGGAAAGAGCTAATCGTGTCGATCTCTAGTGAATCTGTGTGCCTCACATCATCTTTCACTTGAAGAATTGGTTTCCAGGTTGTGGGTAAAGTCCAATCTATATCTCGATTGAAGTTTACCCATCTACTGATCTCTATATCTTCCCTTATCTTTCGGGGGAGGTAAGACTTTTCCCAAGCCAAGACTTTGGCCTTATCATACCGAATATAATGGTTGACATCAGACTCCAACGTATGTTCGGCGATGGCTGATCCGTTGTTGTCCAGTTTCTTCAAGCTTCTGATATGCTCGCTAAGTCTGGTGGATATATTACGGCCAGTTTCACCCACGTAGCTCTTCCCACAGGTACAAGGAACTTCATAAACTCCAGGTACATTTCGTGGGTCTCTATCCTTCGGAGAGCGAACCAAATGCCTAATTTGTGTTAGAGGCCGGAAAATATTCATAATGCAGCATTTTCAGCGTTGCAACTGCCCGATTTTAACTGTAACCCCTTTCACAAATGGCAGGTATAATAAGGCTCTATCCGCTGATGTTATGTGCATGTTTTCAAATGTTGCACATGTCGGCAATCCCGACAAAATAGCACGTGAGTGACCCGTTTTCAAAATATAACTATTATATTGTTGATACTGGATAAATACGTCATGTGTGTAAGCCATAAATAGAAAAAAAGTCGCGCTGTCATTTAATATAAAATGTCTGATACTTAGAGGATACTTACCGCTGCCGCCGAATTTCAAAGTGTCCCTTTCTAAACATGTAGATATTTCAGTTTATTATTAAAATTGAAAATATGTGATGAAAAAGAACTCGGCCACAGGTAGGATTCGAACCCACATCCCTTAGGTTTACGCCCTAATTGTGATACCATTACACAACCGTGACTTCGAATCACCGCGTTTCAGTTTATTGACACTATAATAACAGTTGTGTGTAAGTGGCCACTATTGGCGTCGGATTTTTCGAGCTAACTAAAGGTATATGCATAATTGAACGACTGTAATCTAATAATGACAGGCGGAACGGCTTTCTCTAATAACTTTTATGCTACTTGTGGTCACCCGTGGAGGACATACCAGTGGAGACCACGCCCACTGACTGCTTAACATGCGTTAAGCCATGCGCAGACTCATTGGCCCTTTATATTCCTTAATCAGTAGTGTTAGCCATTAGGAAGCTCACACTCACTGAAGTTATCGCTCCGTGCGGGCTTCGATCCCCGGTCAGGTCAAGATGGAAAATAATCTTTTTCAAGTTGGCCTGGGTCTTAGATGTTTATCTATGTATGTATTTGTTATAAAGTTAAGCATCGTTGAGGTATCCCATAACAAAAGTCTCTAACTTACCTTAGCGCTAGCTCCGTCTGTGTGATTTGTCCGAAATAAAAAAAAAACAAAAGTTATCCTTCTGTGACTTCTCTTTGTTTGTCGTTTAACTGCATTACTGCTAATTTATCTGTGACAACGTCCATTTTCAGTTGTCTAGTTATCTCAACCGAACGGAACCAAATCTCAACTTTAATTACTTAAAATAGAGTTGAAATTCAAATGAATTGTAAGACAGATGTACATTGTACATCTGTGTGGACTGTACATTGTACAGTCCACGTGTTTCGATATATAGAAGGTCCATTTAAAATATTTTAAGGGCTGGGGTCTCATAGGCCAAAGAAATGCTTTAGTAGCAAATTTTAATAAATCGACACGCTAGTTTTTTTATTTTATTTTTTCATACAAAATAATATTTTGCTCCGCCCGCGTCAATGTCGATCCCTCGGGAATAGTACTTTTCCCGGAATAAAAGGTAGCCTATGTCCTCCTCCGTACTCCAGAGAACTAGTATGCAAAATTTCATGATGATCGGTTCAGTAGTTACGGCGTGAAAGTGTAACAAACAAACAAACAAACCAACAAAAAAACTCACTTTCGCATTTATAATATTAGTTCGGATGATGGTCGACATCAGTGACTTAGTAGCCATAGTAGATAATTGTTAAAAGTGATTGGCCAAGAAAGTGGTTATTTGTACACAGGTGATTCTTTCATCTGTTTATATATTTCTTGTATCTGTATTCTAAATTTCAGGTCCAAAAAATCTTAAAAAAATGCCTATATAAAGAATTGTTTCCCATATTTTTTTATCTTATGACATTGATTTAAGAACCAAGATGTATACATAGCAAAGCTCGTGAGTGAACATAGATTTAAACCGCCTTATATAATAATTAATTTTGTTGTGAGTGTAAACTACTCGTAGTGTTGTGCCGTGCTCAAAATTTTCGAGAACAGTTAACGGGTCGGAATTTTTTCCCGAGAATTTATTTTTCTTTCTTTTAAGTACGGGAATTATTGAGAAATTCTCGAGATTTTGTGAAATTGCTCGCTAATTTCCGTGAGAAATTCATAAGAACAGAGAATAGTGTAAACTGGTATCACCTGTACACTACTGTAATATGTTACAGAGTTGCTTAAACTGTCTCTACATTGTCGTTAACGACTTGTTAGTTACACATAATCGCGTGTGACATCGTAAAGACAGAAGTTAAATGTTAAGCCGTAATGTGCGCAACAAACGTACATACATTAGATTTTATTATTTTTAGGATTCCGTACCCTGAGGGTGACGATACCTATTACTTAGCTTTCACTGTCCATCTGTTTTTTCAGATCATCAATTGGTCCCATAGAAAAAGTTGTCCATTTAGATGGGCTAAGTCACTCCTTCACGGGAGCGCCTTAATGACTGATTAAGCTAGAATCAGTGTGATTTGTCCCTATTTATTTAACTATTTGCCTATTATGTTTAATAAGGCTTTGGCCGTATTATGGCCCTCGATTCTGTGTTCACCTTATGGGTTAAGTTGTAACTATAATAATTGTTTTTTTATAATACCTTTCCGCCATTGCCTTTAAGTAGCCTATGGGCTTATTTAACTTTAAATAAATAGATAAAATCATTTTTATTCAGATAACTTTGATCCATTTTGTTAGTATGACGTAGTTATTTTGACATCAGTCGTACAGTGAGCAAACCTGCGGGCCAGCCTATTACCTCGCACAGCCAGCTCTGCGCTCGCTCTATATATTATTGTGCGCTTATCTTCAATCAAATATAATAGTAGATACACAGTCTCATACAAAATGAAGCCTAAATAATGTCCCCGAGCCAAAACATCACGAATACTTATAAACAACAACAAAAACGGTGCATACTAAAAGTACAACTCCATCTTTCTTTTTTACTTTTGGCGTGTAGTTTTTGCATCTTTTCACTGACCTTTGTCATCGCGAGACGTGCGAGTGCTAGCGCGGTTTATTGAAACTGCGGTCAAAACAGCTCCAAAACTCGATTAGTGCGCTGTTTTGCCGGTGCCACTTTTCGAACGCGAATCGTGTATCTACCATTATATTTGATCGAAGGCGCTTATTGTAAGTGACTAGCTGTTGCCCGCGGCTCCGCCTGCGTTAGTGTCGATCCCTCGGGAACAGTAGAATTTCCCGGAATCAAACATACACTATGTCCTTCCTCGGGCCTCACACCTCTATACCAAATTTCATCCAAATCAGTTCAATGGTTGAAGCGTAAAAAAACGACAGACAGAGTTACTTTCGCATTTATAATATTAGTATTAGTATGGAAGTATGGATATTATTTATACTTCTAAGTCCAGAAATGAGAAAATTTCCATAAAACCTTTACCCTCCCACTTTACCCCTTTAGGAGAGAATTTTGTCCATTTCACCCACATATATGTTTTGTAATTGTAATCGAGAACTTACATACTTATTTATTTTCATGCTTCATAGTCCAGAAATGAGAAAATTTCCAAAAAAACTTTACCCCTGGGGGATATTTTTCCAGTTGACCTACACAGATCTTTTTCAATTGTAATCGTGAATTTATTTACCTATTTTCATACTTCTAAGTCTAGAAATAAGTAAATTCCCATACAATATTTACCCCGCTATTTTACCCCTTCAGGGGAAAATGTCGTCTATTTTACCTACACAGATATTTTTAATTGTATCCTAAAACTTATATACTTATTTTCATACGTCTAAGTCCAGAAATGAGAAAATTTCCATACAAAGTTTACACCACCCACCCACCCCCATTTTACCCCTTAAGGGGAGAATTTTGCAAATTTCATCTACCTACACACATCTTTTTTAATTTTAATCGAGAACTTATTTATCTACTTTCATACTTTTAAGTCCAGAAATGAGAAAATTCCATATAAATTTTACCCCTTTAAAACTTAAATTCCTTAAAATCCTTTCTTACCGCTCACTCACATCATTAAAAGAACCCCTGTACCAAATTTCAAGTTTCTAGGCGCAGCAGTTTAGGTTGGTTTGCCGTTTGCCCGCGGCTACGCCGCCGCCGTTAGTGTCCATCCCTCAGGAACAGTTTGGACCCTCAAAGGGGTGACGCAGGTCATCAATATGAACAACTTTTTCTATGGGACCAATGCTGGGAACTCAAAAAAAAATTCGTTATTTCCATAAAAAAGAGTCCCGCCGCCCGGCCAGTTTGTATGGGAATGTCGAAATTTTTTTGAGTTCCCAGCTTTGTTCCCATAGGAAAAGTTGTTCATTTTGATGGTCTGAGTCACTCCTTTAAATAAAAAATTCACTGTGTATATTTGCAGGCAAACTAATGCCTTGAGTTCATTCAAATGATGATAACTTTTTTTTTAAATTAAAACAATGCAATAGCTGAAAGTTTGAAGTAAATCGGTTCAATATTTTCGGAGATAATCGTGATCATACATACAGACAGACAGACAGACAAAAAATTAAAAAAAAATTTTTTTGCTTTCTATTATTCTTTTTAAGTGTCCCTCTATCCATTTCAGTCAAAAATTCTAAATGTACAGACAAAATATTTTTACTGTTTTATTATATGTATAGATAAAGTAGTGTTAGGTATCTATATCCCCTAGTTTAAGTCCTTTCCCTTAATCGACTTTAAGTTTTAAGATAGCGAATCAGTACCTAGTATCCCAGGCTGATATCTAGTTATTATATCTTCTAAAAGACGTTAGGAAAATTAAGAAGTGACTAAGTTATTCCAGCGTCAAATTCGACTACATAATAAGTTCGTTTCAGAATCGGCTTATAGGTTATTAAAGGCCACTGCTAGGCCGCGGTAAGCGCCTTACCCATAGACCTTTGTACAAATAGATATATTTTAGTCATATGGCAACCAGCTGTGTGTGACCAAACTAGGGCAAATGTTTCCCAGAAATGTGACAGAAATCTAGATGTCGAAGGTTTGTGGGTTCAAATCCTACATGTGGCGAAATTTTTAACATATTTTCGATTTCAATATTAACCTTTGACTGGTGACATGGTTTTTTTGTAACTTAACTGGTGACGAGCGGCCTGATAGACCGCTGCCGTATTTGGTCAATAACATGAAAACTGTGTTTGTTTGCAGATCGCAGTTGTTTAAAAATGTTTAATGGAATATTAAGTAATAAAATTAAACAATGTAGTATTCTATAAATATAATTTTTAATTAGGAACTTTCCATCAGAAAGTCTGTAGGCACTAAAATTAAAAAACTAGACATAAGAAAAACAATTATTAGTTAAAAAAAGTAAATTAACAAATTTTAACAAAAATACTGTATTTCCTTGAAGTTAACATACAAATTAACTAAAAAAAAATTAAAGCTCTTATCAGAAGTCTATAATCACGAAATTGACAATGGGTAAACTTTGGTTATTTTTATTGGCAGTTGGGGTATAACTGTTTCGCACACTGCAAGCACACATGTTTTCCACACGAATAACATTGGTAATTTGGTTTAAGATTAAGTTTAGAAGTACAACTGGCACCTCTTTCCGTGTTATTGTCTTATTTTCGGGGTTTTGTGGTTCAGGTGACAAATCAGGACCCAAAATACGCAACAAATTTATTCTTTGATGATTTTCGGATGCCAAAGGAATCTGTATACCAGTGTTTGGCACTGCATTCCATGCACCCGACTCCCTACACTTCTTTTTTGGAGGTTCGGAATTATTCATTGCAAATAATAGCTTAAAAAAACAAAAAATACAATACAAAATATTACTTACAAAAAGTAACGTAAGTGGTGACATACGGTCTGAGAGGCCGCTAACAAACTTAACATAGATATAACTTACCAATTTGGGCCTGTCCGACGTAGCTATCTCTTCCACAGCGTGGACGCAACTAAAATCAAAGGTACTCAGGCGCACAAATGAATAACGTGCGGGGAAGGGGGTGAAATGACAAATCACCGAGGCCGCTCGGCCTGTGAGACCGCTTGTCACCAGTTAAAGGTTAAACCGAGCATTGTAATCTATACATATAATAAAACAGTAAAAATATTTTGTCTGTACAATTTGAATTTTTGACTGAAATGGATAGAGGGACACTTAAAAAGAATAATAGAAAGCAAAAAAAGTTTTTTCGAATCTGTCTGTCTGTCTGTCTGTCTGTATGTATGATCACGATTATCTCCGAAAATACTAAACCGATTTACTTCAAACTTTTACCAATTGCTTTCTTTTAACTCAGCAAAACATTTAAAGTTCGTTTCATCAAAATCGGTTCATAAAAAAAAAAGTTATCGTCATTTGAATGAACTCAAGGCATGAGTTTGCCTGCAAACATATAGCAAAAATAAAATAAAATAATAAGTGACATAAGAAAATTAAAATCCAAAGTCAATTCATCATCAATAAACGACAGCATTATACCTATCCATAGTAATCCATACTAATAAAAAAGGAGAAGCTGACTGACTGTCTGACATATCAACGCAGGGCCTAAACTATAAGGGTTAGAAACTTGAAATTTTGCACAGTGGTTCCTTTTATAACGTAGGAGAGCACTAAGAAAAGATTTTTGGAAATTAGTAATAAGTTTGTATGGACATTTTCTCATTTCTGGACGTTCTGGATTACAAATAAAAAAAAGCATCTAGGTAAATCCGACGAAATTATCGCCTGAAGGGATAAAGAAGAGGAATAAAGTTAGTATGGATTTTTTTTTATTTCTAGACTAAGAAGTATGAAAATAAGTATATACGTTCTAGATTACAATTAAAAAGATCTGTGTAGGTGAAATGTATAAAATTTCCCTCTTAAGGGATAAAGGGGAGGGGGGGGGGGGGATTGTATGGAAATTTTCTCATTTCTGGACATAGAAGTATTAAAATAAGTATATATGTTTACATTATAATTAAAAAGATCTGTGTAGTTAAAATGGACGAAATTTCCCCTTGAAGGGGTAAAATAGGCGGGGTAATGTTTGTGTAGATTTTTTTTATTTATTTAGAAGTATGACAATGAGAAGTTCTCCATTACGATAAAAAAATATCTGTGTAGGTGAAATGGGTAAAATCCCCTCCTTAAGGGCTAAAGATCTATGCAGGTGAAATGTATTAAATTCCCCCTTAAGGGGAAAAAGCAGAGGGGGAGGGGTTTGTATGGAGTTCTTATTATTTCTACTGTTCCCAAGGGAACGACATTAACGCGGGCGGAGCCGCGGGCAACATCTAGTGCTATTAATATAATTAATTGAGAAAGCTTTCTCCACTTTAATCAACTTTTAATTCATCTGATATGAATTAAGTTGGATACCACACTTCTAAATAGTGGGTAGTAATGGAGATTACGCATGCTTCGAATGCGTGTACCTATAAATGTGATGAACAAATTCGCCGCGGTGATTTGAAGCTACGGCAGCTCAGTGGTTGAGAGCATCGACGGGCTAGATTGCAAAAATTGATAATTTGTCTATTTAGATAAACGTTCTGTGCCTCAACGTTAGGGATTTACTGCCCAGCTATTTTGTATGACAAGCCATCTTCAATATTTTGGAATAGAAAATAAGGTATATGTCAAAGGCTTGTGTTAGTCTAAGTACCTATATTGTTTGGTATAGGTATATCGACTTACATACAGTTAAATAAGTAAGTATTTTTTCCTTCCACAAATAAAATATTTCACCTGCACTATCTTTCTTACACAACTACTTTGGGCATGTTTTTCTTATTTTATCAAACAAAATACGAGTATAATCTGAAAACGGACAGACAAAAATCAGTATTATTAAATAATTAACATTTTACAAGATGCCAACTTGCGTTTATTTAGACCATTGCAGCACTGTACACGATAAAAAACTTTGCTGTAGTATATTTTTATACCATGAACAATTTATTCTCAAGTTCAGTAATCCTCTTTTACATATTAATGTCAATAACAACTATAAACTGGAATAGAGAATAAAATAAAAAATGACAATATGTACAAAGCTGTCATAGAATTTATATTTGTTTGGCATATTGACAAAAATTCTCAATTTATTTAAAATTAAAACAATGGATGATCCTGAAGCAAATCTTGACAATGAATTTAAAAGATATTTACAGATAATGAGACCTTATCTGGGACTTTTAGAAGATCAAGAAACGATAGAAATCTGCAACGCCTGGATCCAACGTCTCTCGAAATGTCAGAAGAAAGAGAAGTATTTGCGAAATAAGTACGTATTTGATCTCTGTTTTCAATTAGCTCAAGGAGCCTTTGATACTCCTTTTAATAAGTATCCTACCAGTGAGAGCCTGGCACCACTAGTTAATGATGATAACAGTGATGTTTCTTCCGAAGTTGAATATGTCGTCATAAATGCAGATGAAGAGAGCACTAAAGTTATTTATAATAACAAACCAAGCATAGATACAGCATGTCTATCACAAAGTCTTGATTTTGAAGACAGCAGAGAAAGTTCAAGAGAAAATGATTCAAACCTTCCGTTGAATAAAAATCCTGATACGGCTACACATAGACAAACTATTTTGTACTATGCTTGTCCCGAAATAACAACTAACCGATCAAATCATGAAGTTGTAGATGACGAATACAAACAACGAACAAATAATTTGATAATGAAATTGAGAGAAATAAAACTGCAAAATGAGAGACTACACAATGAGATAGAAGAGTTAAAAGAAGAATCAAAGACTAGATCTGAATGTTGTGGGTCGGATAGGGTTATAGTCAAAGTTGATAAAACCACAAGTGCATATTGTCAAATCAGTGCTAGTCCTTCAACAGTTTCATCACTAAAATCAAAGCTACAAGAAGCCCAAGAATCCAGAAACGTTTTGATAGAAACGATAAAACATTTACAAGAAAAGCTTGAAAATGTAAATAAAGCAAAAACAAATGAACTAGAAAATATTAAAAATACTCATAATCTCGAAATGATAAATTTAAAGTCTACAGTAAAAGAAGAATTTTCTCAAATATATGAAAATAAGTTAGAAGACCAAAAACAATGCTATGAAAATAAAATTAAAGAACTCCAAGTCAGCATCAACTTGACCAGAAATAATTTTGAAGTCGAAAAAAATACAATAACAGCTGAAAAGGATAAAATTATAAGTGAAAAAGACATTGAAATTATGCAGTTAAAAAGAGTAATAGAAGAACAAAAGGATAATTTGCATTCAATTTTAAATAAGCTGTCGGAAAAACCAAAAGAATCGAAATCGATAGAAGAGAACGCTGAAGTCTGGAAACTAAAGGCTGAGCAATTAGAGAAACGTTTGTGCAAAATGGAGAAATCCAAATCGAAGTGTATCAGAATGTATGAGGCTAAATTAGCCAATTTACAGAGGGAGAAACATTTAGCTGAGTGCTCGCTTCAACTCCAATTGGTCAGACAGAGGGCTCAAGTAATTAACGAAGTAACGGACGAGAATCAAGCCGAATTGGCAACAACACTAGACAAATTAGAAACTAAGTACAAAGAGATCGTAGCAAACGTCCAATCTACGGCTATCCAGAGAAGGGTACAGGATCAAATGACCCTTGAATCGATTGTACAGGCGACAATGAAGAGTGAAAATATGTTGCCAAATTGTAGGGGCACAAACCACAGCCAATTTCCGACTAGAACTATGCAAAATCAGAGCCGGGATGAAAATGGCTATGAAAGTGAGATTTCGTCTTTACTGCGCGGCAATAAAGTCGGGAATGTAATGATGGGTAATAAATCATTCGGTGAGGACAGTGTGATGGCGAGTTATTGTCTCGATGGGGAAAGGATGGGCCAGTTATTCGAGAGGGTGTACATTCCTCAGAGGGACACGGGTGATGGTCCATTGAAGAAATAGCAAGTTTGCGAAGTACTCGCTTCTTGTAATCGGATTCTTGTTGTCACTAAATGTGTGAGTAAAGTGTTGCTGAAATTATTTGTAAACTGTCTTTGATTACTTAGTAAACTTGAATTTGAGATCTATCTATATAGCTACGTGAATTACTTGAGAATAAGATACTCAAATGCAATGGTAAAATTTGGCATAAAATGAGTTTGACATATGATGAATTTATCATAGTACTAAGCTTTCGCCCGCGGCTCTGCCCGCATCAATGTCGATCCCTCGGGAATAGTACATTCTCCCGGGATAAAAAAATAGCCTATGTCCTTCTCCGTACTTCAGAGAACTTGTATGCAAAATTTCATGATGATTGGTTCAGTAGTTACGGCGTGAAAGCGTAACAAAAAAACAAACTCACTTTCGCATTTATAGTATTAGTAAGGATTTTACTATTATTGCCTCCTTTGCACATTAATCCGTTGGCCGCGATTTTAATGATTCTCACCTTAGAGCAGAAGGGAAGTCCTTTAAGTTCTAGAATCTCAATATCCTAGGAATGGTGATACTTAAGAAAAAAGAAATGGATATTCTTTGTAGATAATTTTATGATCTACTAGCTGTTTTACCGCGACTTCGTCCGCGTAAAACATAGCCGATGTTCAGCACAGATAGTGTAGCTTCCCAACTATGAAAGATTTTTTCAAATTCGTCTAGTAGTTTCGGAGCCTATTCGCGTCAAACAAACAAAGAAACAAATCTTTCCTCTTTATAATATTAGTACAGAAGTAGAAGAAGAAATCTTCGTTCCCTCGGGAACAGTACTTTTTTCCGAGATGAAAGGTAGCTTATGTCCGTCTCCATACTCCAGAGAACTTGTATGTAAAATTTCATGACGATTGGTTCAGTAGTTACGGCATGAAAGCGTAACAAACAAGCAAACTCACTTTCGCATTTATAATATTAGTAATGATAAGGAAGTTAGTATAAGGATAATGTTCGTTTGAGAAAACTTACCGTGTTCGATAAAAAAACCATAACTAAATAAAATCACTTTAATACGGTATTATCGCGTATAGGTATTACATTATTTTTAACACTTAACGTTCCGAAAACTACAGTTTTCATGGTCGCAGGTAGACTAAGTTGACATTTGTCTTTTTGTTATAAGAACTATACAAAACTACCGCCTACAATTATTTATTGATAACGTTCCGGATGTACGCAGTATTGACTCACGGTGTCAGAAGTCTTGAGCTTGAGAGCTTGATAAATTGATCACAGGAAACGTTGGGTGTTAAAAATAATGTAATATACGCGATAATACCGTGATTTTATTTAAATGTGTAACAATCGCGAAAACTAAACCAAAAACCACAACACCGATTTTGACCTTTTCCCTTAAATAACTTATTTATAAGGCACACATGGGATCAATAGGACTTTGGGCACTTTATATTTACTAATGTTCTTAAAGTTTCGACCAAAATTCAGCTCTGTTTAGTTATTGTTATTTGAAATGTCTATTTTGACTAGTCTAATGAGTTTTGCTATACCAAATGAAAAGAAAGGAAGTAAAGACCCCTAAAGCAGGATAAATTAAATAACAATAAAAACAAAATAAAAAAAACCGGCCATAAAAAAAAGTGCCAGTCGGACTCGCGCACGAAGGGTTCCGTACCGTTATCTATTAAAACCGCAAAAAAGTGGAATGTTGTGTAATTTCATTTTGCGGTTGACTCCATACATTTTGTTCGGCTGACTGTAACTACATAAGTTGGTCGAGTTGTATAAAAATAACTATCTATGATATCGAGACCGCTATAGTTTTAATTGAAAGTACATAATTTGAGGTATATACCACATTTTTTTCAGAATAATTTTAGTAATATTTCAAAAGTTACGGTGGGGGGACACCTCATATTTCAACTTTGTAATAAATTAACTCAAGACTGTGGGTTTGATCTACATAGCTTCAAAGCAGTTTATGTTGCATTTTGAAAGACCTTTTCAACGATTCTCCACACGTTAGTTATTTTTTAAATTTTCTTCTGTTGTATGGGGGCTGAAAAAAAAAAAACATTTTTTCATAATTTTAAAAACTGTGCGGTAGCGGTGGAGTACGGGCCCGGACAGACAGACAGATGGACGGACGGACATGACGAAACTATAAGGGTTTCTCGTGGACTAAGGAACTCAAAAAAAAGGCTCTGCAAAAAACAACAAAGCCTTTGTTTTTGCACTTGGAATGCCCGATTCTAACGATATCTCATATAGAAGTTATGCTGGCTGTGACGTTATCATAATTAGACGTAATATTCGCTGTCACGCTCTAAGCGCTCTGGCCGTACATTATAGTAAATTAGGCTGCACGCCACATTTGCATATAATACAGTCCGATTTATGGTCAGACGGCGGGTGACAAACGCATTTTGGTATATTTATGTCTGCAAAGATATCTAAGTACTAGCTGTTGCTCGCGACTTCATCCGCGGCAATTTCTGTTATTATGATAAATTAATAAAGATGAATAATGTTTCCCCGTTTTCAAAACATTTTTTATTGATGCTTCGCTTCTATTGGTCGCAGCGTGATGTTTTATAGCCTATAGCCTTCCTCGATAAATGGACTGTCCAACACAAAAATAATTTTCCAATTTGAACCAGTAATTCCTGAGATTAGCGCATTCAAACAAACAAGCAAACAAACACACAAACTCTTCAGCTTTATAATATTAGTATAGATAGTAAAGATATATAACTTTTCTAACCTCTGAAGACCATGACATTCCATTCTGGGTATTGTTAATATTTATACGGTGCTCATAAGATAATATTAACATAATACGGGTCTGAGATGTATATTATAAGTGACCGTTTGCATATAATACAGTGCAATTTATGGACAGACGGCGGGTGACAAACGCATTTTGGTATATTTATGTCTGCAAACATAAATATACCAAATACAAGCATATACATTTTCTAATCTCTAAGACCCATGATATTCCAAAATGGGTATAGTTGTGCTGTACTCTTAAGTTAATATTTATACAGAGCTCATAAGATAATATTAACATAATACGGGTCTGAGACGTATATTCAAAGTGACCGTTTGCATATAATACAGTCCGATTTATGGACAGACGGCGGGTGACAAACGCATTTTGGTATATTTATGTCTGCAAACATATCTAAGTATATATCTTTTCTAACCTCTGAAGACCCATGACATTCCAGAATGGGTATAGTTGTGCTGTGCTCTTAAGTTAATATTTATACAGAGCTCATAAGATAATATTAACATAATACGGGTCTGAGATGTATATTATAAGTGACCGTTTGCATTTAATACAATCCGATTTATGGACAGGCGGCGGGTGACAAACGCATTTTGGTATATTTATGTCTATAAACATATCTAAGTATATACCTTTTAGGTTAACCTTTAAAGACCAATGACATTCCAGAATGGGTATTGTTGTGCTCTTATGTTAATATTTATACGGTGCTCATAAGATAATATTATAGTAATACGGGTCTGAGATGTATATTCAAATAAATTAATATATACGGACAAATCACACAGATAGAGTAAGTTCGAGACTCGCCAAATTAAGCTCGAGACTTGTGTTATAGGATACTAAATCAACGATACTATACCGGGTGTTACAAAACTACGAAATAATATTTAAGGGGCATGATCAGCCCATAATATTAAACATGAAAAGAAAAATTCGATGTCCGATACAAAATAAGCAATCAGCTGATCGACTTTCTATGGAAGGTCAAAACTTTTTTTTTGTCTTTCGATGTATGTTCCCTGGGAATAGTTGTTTAATATCATGGACTGATCATGCCCCTTAAATATTATTTCGTAGTTTTGTAACACCCGGTATAACAAATACATATATAGATAAACATCCAAGACCCAGGCCAATCTGCAAAAGATCATTTTCCATCTTGTCCTGAGCCGGGCTCGACCCCGGGCACTCTCGTGTCGCAGGCTGGCGTGTTAACCACTGCGCCACGAAGCTCGCCGAAACGTTTTATTTACTAACATATTATGCTGCTGGGCAAAGGTCTTTACCTTTCCTTTATATCATCCATATTTTTTAGCTAGATATTTGGACAATTTGTGTGAAAAAATTCACTGGACTCATCATTTCTTTTCTTCAAAAAAAGTATGTATGTTGAAAATGTTCGCATAATCATAACATAAAGTACCCATGTAATGGACCATTCTATAAATTACAAACGCCCCACCATTTTGACAATGCCTTTTTGTGGGGTGACGATTCAAACAATAGCGTTCGTAAATTCCACTTGAATCAATTGGGATGTCTCCCACTGTTTTAGGCGCAAAATGGCCAATTCGTAAAATGTTATAAGAAAACGGGGGAAACTTGATTTGCAAAGTTAACAACTAATATATTACCTAGAGCTTAAGAGCCCGACATATGCCAGGCGGCGTGGCCATACAAATGCGGATGGTCTAAACGCGTTGGCTACTTTGGATATTTTCGTTTTTTAGGAATATTCAAGGGTTATTCGAAAAAGCAAAACATATGATGGCTGCCTTATCTGTAATGCAATAATAATCAAAAGTTTCAAGGTTAATTTCAATGTATTTGGTGAATAATGCTATATACCGAGTAAATTAGACGTGATTTGGAGGCAACTTTGCAATTTTTTTCTATCGAGAAAATTTAACGCAATCGTGTTTTTGCGTCATATAGTTACCAGAGTTAGTCCTGAACTTTGCTGCATTTTTATTTCAACTTGAGTATTTAATTATTATTGATATAACAGTCCATCTTGCAAAGCAGTGTGAGGTAGTATGGACCCTTAAGAAGGTCAGAGTTGTCGATAAGAGTGAGTCTGGCCGATCTGGGCACATTTTTTAAATATGTTACAAGAAATAAACTACATAAGTCTAAGCAGGTATACTTAAAATTCCCAATTAGTAAAATATTATGCGAAAAAAGGAGATTCATTTGCGAGTGATTATAAAGACCTTTTTTTGATTTGTTATATGTCGTTGTATGAAAAACTATAGTTGGAAATAGTTACAGTTGATTCGCCCATTAGTGCAGTCAATGAAGGTTTTCACCTCTGTTTTCGTTGAATCTCCATCGATTTTCATGAAAATTGGTGAGGAGGTGGGGGATACCTTAAGAAACAAAAGTGACATAGTGTCAACTTGCGCTATTGTCCTGGGGATGGATGCCACCCCTTCTCAGGGGTGAAAATTCTTTTAATAAAAATTACCCCAGGAATCGATAAAGAGATAAATTCTAAGCAAAATTTGTTATATGAAGGTTTTGGAATAAATCAATACTTTCTGAGTTATTAAAAATCAAAGATTGTGATTTTTCGTCATAAAAATACATGTTTTGAAGCGGTTTTTCATAAATAACTCAAAAACTATAAGTTTTTACAAAAAATGTGTAATTAATAAAATTGAAGTTAATAAAAATCAAACAAATCCCTATTTTGTAAAACCTTCTAATATTCATTCAAATTGAGCTATAGGTAATTTTATATATTTTTTTTTTCGGCGAGTACTTCAACCTTAGTATTCAAACTTAAATAACGGGAAACCGGGAAATTTTATGCCATATACTTCCGAAAGTATCTTAAAATACCTTTCTAATGAGCACTGTAAAAAGTTAATAGCAACAAAATTGAGCAAGTTATGATAAAAATAAAATGACACTTTTTTTCAATTTGAACCAGTAGTGTCTGAGATTAGCGCGTTCAAACAAACAAACAAACTCTTCAGCTTTATAATATTAGTATAAATTAAAAACGATTCTAATTAAAGCTGATAAAAAAAATATTCCATTATTATTATGATAAATATATATTATCATAATAATAATGGAAAAATTCTCAGTAAATAAGATTTCACTTCAGTAATACTTTTTAATAGGTTAAAGTTTTTGAAACCAATTTTTACACTGATTCTGCAGTTTTTAAGGGATGAAATTTCACGATCAACCAAAAATTATATTATATAAACAAACTGTTTGTGTAATGTTAATATGCGATTTTAGAACTCAGAAATACAAAAAAATATTTTCGGTTTAAGGGGTGGTTGCTAAAAGGGTTGAAAAATTAATTAAAATCATGCATATAAATATTAAAACACATGTATTTTATCTAATTAAACACAATTACTTAAGTCGGAATGGTTAAATCTTCATTTTTCCCATTTTTAACCATAGGGGTGAATTTCACCCCTAAAATGCAAAAAGCGCAAGACGACCATATGTCACTTTTGAAGTAGAGGGTAAAACATACTCAATCCCAAATTTTTATCCAAATCTATGGAGGTTTAACGAAATCGGAGGTTGTGGCTGATTTTTGCCTTCATTGACTGTACTACATAGCCTATTCAATTATTAATGATCTATATATCTCCTATTAATGATCTCGGCTTATACCATCTGCGTAGCATTAAAAAAGGACTGACATGTTTTATAGTAAGAGCTCTAAGCAAATTGTGATTCTCTGTAAAACAAAGCACAAAAAAATTACTCGATGCAATTGAACATTTTGCGAAAAAACTTTTTGCATACTGGACATACTACGTACATCTAAGCCTCCCATCGGCGTTATGGAAATGTTGGGATGCAACATAAATTTCATGTCTAAACGGCCGTGGACTGTGGATTATGTGATTTTTGGTATTTTCTTGCAGACTATTTTTTTTACATATAAGCAGATAAACTGAGAGAAATGTAAGTTTGTACGTACTAAAGGAAGTTAGTAAAAAGTCCATTAGTAAAGTCTTCTGACTGCCTTTAAATTTACGAGCTGAGCTGAAATACGCAATATATTTTTTTTAACCCGTCAATCGCGGAAACGCAGATACAATAGAGTTTTAATTGTTCTCGGTAAAAAGGCCTCGCACTAAGGGATAGAGGAATTCTTACTAAAAAGTTCATACTAAATCTATGTGCGGGCAACGTGCTGGTCAACAGCGAGATACCACATCATCAATCAATACCATACCAAGGGTTGGTCGGTCACGGAGTAAGTTACTTTATAGTGTTTTAGTATTTTTAAGCTCTACACATGATACTTAAACTAAATTGACGATTGTTAGATTTTTTCTGTATTTATTTATATATCTCTATAACTCTTAAATGAATTAACTGAATTTTAATGAAAATTGAGATGAAAGGAGGCGCGGACACAGCTAGTAAGATTATAAGTCTGCTACAACTACAATAGGCTAGTTTCCTAAAAAAAAATAATTAGTCCGTCAGTTAGATATTCAAAAAATATTGGGCACGTATTTTTTCTTTTGTCGATTAAACAAAAAAATATAAAGATATAGCCCTTTGAAATTCCGTGTGACGTCATAGTTTGCTACAATTTTTAGGAAACTTTGACGTCACGAGCCCCCACTCCTGAACTTTGCCGCGCTTTAAATTTATTATTTATTGATTATTTGACAAAAGTATGGTTTAAAAAATACGTATCCAATATTTTTTGATTATCTTACTGACGGACTAATTGTTATTTTATTATTACGACCCAGGAAACTAGCCTACAGACTTTTAATGCCAACCCTGTTGATTTTAATTTTGGTGTGCAAGTATACCTAATTAAAAATCTAACATTATTTTTATGTAATCTATAAATGGATTACTGGTTTAACAAAAAATAAATTGACGGATGAGGTCACTATAACCGTTACTTAATAAACTTTCGCCGGATGGTGAACTTCACTTAACAGTCTGGTGATTGTTAAAAAGATTTCAAGATGTTGTAATGTTCTCATGCAAATAAAGATGATTGATTGATTGATTATTGATTGAGGTCTGCTCGGCCTCTTTGAGACTACTGTGTATAATGTAAAATATTATCATTGCACACTCGATCGCTAACAAAATATGTTCCAAAAAATAATAATGTACCTATATAATAAAAATTGTAATCATAAAATGAAAAAAAAAATGATAAAGATAGATGATAAAATAAAAAAGCCCTTCAGGCGAGTAGGCGATTCTCTGCAGTGGTCGGTTCCAAAACGCTAGTAGTCTGTAGCTTTTGCGCATTAAGTAATAATATAAATATGACTAAATTAGATACTTTAAAATGTGATTTGACGTGAAAAGCCTGCAAAGGCCTATTTTCTGTATAAACGTTTTGATTTGATTTAATTGATGGAGTTGGAAAATGCCAGGATAAGAAAGTTAGGTGGGGTTTCTCTAACAACAATTTGTGTAGCTGCGTCATTGTCCAGACAATGGTCCAACTGACGAATTGCCCTAACTGACCCACTTCTTGTATTGTGGAGGACCTGGTAGAGCTGAACTATCCTGTCTTGGATGTGGCCAAGTTCTGGTCAAGACTAGTGTAAAGATTGGCCATTTTGACTTTTGGAAGTTTTTATTGGTTATTACTGAGTGTAAATCTCGAAGTGGTTCTGGATATAGGCAGCTATATCCATACTTATATTATAATTGCAAAAGTGAGTTTGTTTGTTTATTTATTTGTTCTGATGATCATAATACAATGTTGCATAGGGACCCGTTATCTGGAGTACGGAGACGGACATAGGGTACATTTTATTGGTATGGGAAAAGTACTGTTCCCAAGGGATCGACATTGACACAGGCGAAGCCGCGGGCGAATGGTAGTGTCACTACATTTTTAGGGTTCCGTACCCAAAGGGTAAAAACGGGAATTTCGCTCCGCTGTCCGTCTGTCTGTCCGTCTGTCAACAGGCTGTATCTCATGAACCGTGATATTTAGACGGTTGAATTTTTCACAAATGATGGATTTCTGTTGCCGCTATAACAACAAATACAAAAAAATTGAATTTAATAAATATTTCAGGGGGCTCCCATACAACAAACGTGATTTTTTTTGCTAGTTTTTGTTAGTTATTGAAAACGGCAACAGGTACACACTTGAAAGTTTCACAGAATATTTAATTTTATATAATAATTAAATAAAAATAAAACTAATATTCTCCTCCCATAGGCTCCCATACAAAAGACATGATTTTTTTGTCGTTTTCATAGTTAACGGTACGGAACCCTTCGTGCGCGAGTCCGACTCGCACTTGGCCGGTTTTTTATTTTATACATTTAGCAAATTTTGGTATGCAAATGAATTCTTCTTTTCGAATTGAAATGGCTCCATTTGATTAGATTTCCTTTTGACCAGTATTTGGCAAATTATTTGGAAGTCGAATAGCAATCGCTAGCTATCTCTACTGAGTTGCAATTCCAATCCATTCAATGCCAGGCAGACAGTCTCAAGCAGCTTAACAGCTTGCGAGAGTATCGGCGATTTAGCTTTAGATTTAGCTGTATAGCAGATTTAAACTAAGCCGTTCCGCTTGCTAAGGATTGAATTTAAAATATACCATTATTTTACTTTGTACCATAGAAATTAGATTCCAAAATATATTCTATTTATCACTATCACGTCTTTTTCCCTAGCGAGGTAGACAGAACCCAGGGTCCTTAAGACCTAAAAGTAATGTTTAGCATGTTGTAGGATTTAAACTAAGCCGTTCCATTTGCTAAAGTTTGAACTTTAAAAGTACCAGTATTTTACATTGTACCATAGAAAGTAGATTCCAAAATAAATTCCATTTATTACTATCACGTCTTTTTTCTTAGCGAGGAAGACAGAACCCAGGGTCCTTAAGACCTAAAAGCAATGTTTAGCATGTTGTGGGCGTGTAGGTGGAAAACAGAATTAAAATGATATTGCGGCCACTGGCTATACCGGTCTTTGCGGTGCAGTGCGGGGGTGCGGAATACGTCACTACACACAAGGGCCTTTGGGCCTAACCTAACGGCACGACACCATTTTGTATTTTATATTTTTGTAAATTAGTGTTGTTTTGTTGAGTTTTTGTTAGAAGTACCCGAAACCATAGAGCATGTATAAGGAGAGTAATGAGTGTAGACGAAGCTAGAGATATATGTCAGGCTCGTAGCAAGTGGAGATCCATAGTCTCTGTCTACTCCCATGGGATGCAGGCGTGATTAAAAATATTGCATGGCTTCCTACAGATTAGTTGATTTCAAATTCATTGTAAAATGAGTTAAATCAAATACTTTTAAGTGTTTATACATATTTTGCATTCACAATGCTATTTTAATATACTCTTATTAAATTAAGAAATAAAATATGGTGAAAAATTTCACCAATAAAACTATAAAAATGCAACGATCTCATAATTAATGAGACAGTCATAAAAGACTTTCAGACAAAAGTTATCATTTCTCAAGCCAATTTAAGGCAGTCTATAAAAATAAAATTCGGTGCCAAGATTCCGAATGATACACCGCTTTTCATGCAATTTTTTATGGACTTGATTAATTATTCTTATCTAACTTTTGCTCGCGTCAATATCAAATTTCACCTAAATTAGCTCAGTGGTGTGTCAGCGTGAAAAGTTGATAGACAGATATAAACAGATAAATTGAGCTGAAATATGGCAGTTTTAAAATTCTTCAGGACCTATTATATTAACAATATAATATACTAATAAATAAACAATCCATGCCGGACTAGGAAAACAGAAAAGGACCTAGAATTTACCTGCTACTTCTTTTCTTGCGCAAATCGTAAACGCCGATCGAGAGAATGGGCGAAAATCAGGAATTATGTTAGGTGATTTAGCTAGCAACCCATTTGCAGAAGCAGCTTCTGTGGGTTTGCTGGGTAAGGACTGTATCAATAAGAAGACTCTGTGTTGGATACAAGAATATATATGGAATTTACAAAAATATAATATTATCACGCCTGTCTCCTATGGGGGTAGACAGAGATTATGGATCTCCACTTGCTACGAGCCTGACATATATCTCTAGCTTCGTCTATACTCATTACTCTCCTTATACATGCTCTACGGTTTCGGGTATTTATAACTACAAAAACTAAACAAAACAAAATGAATTGCTAGTAGCATGAATGGGCCGGCTCGTCCGGGGAAGTACCACACTCTCACAGAAAATCGACGTCTGAGTAGAAGCTTTATCGTTTCTATGCTTCGTTTGGTGAGTGAGAAAGGAGGCCCGTCCTTCTCTCTCCCCTCCCCATTTCCTTCCCCGAACTCCTTGAAAGGCCGACAACGCACTTGTCATACCCTGGCGTTGCAGTTGTCCATGGACAGCGGTGATCACTAACCATCAGGTGACCCGCTTGCATGTTTGCCGTCCTATATCATAAAATAAAGTAGTTGGGCCTTTCTGGGCACACCAAGAGGTGACCCGTAGATTGGATAGAAGCACAGTCGCACGCACTATTGTTGGAGAAACCCCACCTGATCCATTTTCGTGGCATCTACCAACACCAGCCCGCAGTCTTGTCTTAGTAAGGTGTTCAAAGGGTAAAAACGGGACCCTATAACAAAGCCGATGTCCGTCCTACCGCCTGACACAGGGCTGCATCTTTTGAACCGTAATAGGTAAGCACTTGAATTTTCACAGAATATGTGTATCGTCACATCTTTTGTTGGACACAGAAAAAGACGAATGAAGAAGTGTTGGGACAAGTAAATGAGAAACGAGAACTACTGAAGACGATTGGAATGAGAAGAGGAAGGTTGTTTGGTCACCTTTTACGGCACGATCAATTTATGGAAAATATTATAGAGGGAAAAATTGAGACAAGGAGAGGGATAGGAAGACCAAGAAGAGAATATTTGGATGAGATAAAGGAAAAGGCTGGAGTTGTGTCATATGGAGAGGTGAAGAGAATGGCTGAGAACCGAGAGACATGGAGAGTACTCCACCGACAAGAACACAGTTCTTAAATTATAAATAGAGCGATGTGTATCGTATCTGCTGCAGCTATAATAACCAGTGGCGTTACCGCCTAGCTAGGCGGTGGGTGAAGTGGGCCCTAGCCCACAACCTCGCGTGCCCAAAGGGGCCTCGCGCATATGTAGTGAGCTTTCAAAGGACGGCCCCATACAACCAAGAAACGTATTTTTAGCGCCTTTTAGATTTTTTAAATGTATTGTAAACTAATTATTAAGACGTCAAATCAATTTATATAAGGAAGGCAAAGAGTCAAAAATGATGTATTTCCAGTTATCACATAAAAAAAAAAAAAACAAAGAAAATTAGACAAATATGTCTTAATAAAGAAGAGAAGTGACTTCAATTAATTTGCAATTGAAAGTAATTTAAAGTTTTTTTTTCTTATTTTGTCATAACACGGTAAATACATAGTTTTGACTACTAGTAACAAAATTTATAGCGCCATCTATTGCCATTTTTTAAACAAGTCGTTCGCTATAAGAATTAGGACCACTTGACATTAGTAAGAAATTAAGGATAAAGCGTAGGTATACAGCGTGTAAATTTACCCTTAAAATTCCTATAAAAGGATGACTGAGACCATCCAAATGAACAACTTTTCCTATGGGACCAATGATGGGAACCATAAGGGATTCTGCCCTTATGGTATACAGAATTGCAAGAAAAAAAGGTTAAAACGAAAAAAAATACCTTCTATAGAAAATTGACCTTCTATAGAAAATCGTCCTGCTGATCGGCGACTTTGTATGGGAAGTCAAATTTCTTGCAATTCTTTATTTCATTGGAGATTCTGATTTCATGATTTTAATATAATTCAAAGGTTCAAAACCACGCGGTATACATATATTTAGTCGCAATTTGATATGATACATTTGCAACTTGGCGTCTGATCAGCAGATGTTCGATATCACTCCGAATGGTCAGTTACATTACAGCCAAATTATCATTGGACAGAAATAAAAAGAGGCTAGAATAATGACTCACGTTGTGCAGCGCGAATTAATGGAATTAATTTTGTGTATCATTTATGCTATCGCCAATTTAATAAGTTTTATGTTTCTTAAATAATGTTTGTCCGCAATAAGTTGGTTTTATAAAAGTGGAGCTAAGAAGGAAGAGGCCCCTACCCGGCTCTACCACTCCACTAAGGCAGAGGAAGTGATAGAGTATGTTCGCGTGAAGACCAACATCACGCTGAGTGCTGTCAAGCTGGAGTCGCGCCACAACGTAAACTTCGCGTCGTTTGTGGTGCGAGTCCCGACGGAGAAGCTGACAAACTTCATGGAGGCGAACTTCTGGCCGAAGGGTGTTCTGTATCGCCGTTTTCGTGGCACGATACCCGACACCCCGATGACGTCGCAGACTCATCAACTAAATTGTCGTATTAAATTGGTAACGAATACAATTTAAATAAATAAATAAAATAAATCTTTATTTCCTCTTCACAATTGGAGTATGTTCTTAAGCTAGGTTCTAAGCTAAGTAAGCAAATTTCGACACTCCAGCCTACCATTATTTTAATAACTAAATAAAATAAAAATGTAATAACAGTATCGGTGCCAAAATAACAAATATAAATAAATATAAATATATACGGACAAATCACACAGATCGAGCTAGCCCCAAAGTAAGTTCGAGACTTGTGTTATGGGATACTAACTCAACGATACTATATTTTATAACAAATACATATATAGATACACATCCAAGACCCAGGCCAATCTGAAAAAGATCATTTTCCATCTTGACCTGGCCGGGGATCGAACCCGGTCACTCCGTGTCGCAGGCTGGCGTGTTGACCACTGCGCCACGGAGCTAATCAAATAAAAAGGAATCGCAGCCAGGGAGCGATGATCGATTTATTGGGTGACAAATCTACCATTCTATTATTCAAGTAAAAAAAAGATAATAATAAAAGAACGAAGTTTATATTCATCTATTGATTCCTCAGATTTTTGCCCATTTCCTTGATCGACTTTTACGATCTGCGCGTGTAAAGAGGCAGCTGTTACATTCTACGTTCCGCAATGGACACTAGCTGTGTGGTTTCCGGCAGAGTAGAGTAAGAGCACTCTTAAGTCTTCCCATGGACGACGTAAGAGGCGACTTAGGAAATACAAACTAAACAAAGATCAAACATCAATGAGACCTCTTCAACCCGGCCAAATCCTCTGTCTGCTCTGGCCAAATATAATACAGAGAGCGAGAACTGATGATGATGATGCAATGGATAATAGCATTATATCGCTTCACAGCACCTTTTTAGTGGAAGATGTGAAAACACTTGTGTTAATGGCTAACATAAAGAAAATGGTTTTCAAGTGTGTCAATTCTGATTTCTCTTTATTTTATCACCGTAATAACCAGTTTTGATATCACACTTCATTGCACGTGTGCCATCAGTTCGCGAGGAAAATAAAACCAGCGCTCTGTCCGTTGACCTTTAAAATGTCCAGTCTTGGGCAAGTAAGGTATGGGTCATCATCATCATCATCTCAGCCCGTCTTCCGCCCACTGCTGAGCATAGGCCTCTCTTCGTTTCCGCCATCCGTCTCGATCCTGTGCTGATCTCATCCGGGAGCGACCCGCGATTTTGACTATATCGTCAATCTCATTAGAGGACGTCCGACGCTTCTTTCCCCGGTTCTAGGTATGGGTACGATAAGATTATTATACCCCGTACCTTCCTTATCCACGGTGATTAATGAAGAAGGACTGCATAAGTTTCAGGATATCACCTTGTGCGTAGTGCCTCCAGTCCAATAAGATTAGTCAATCCGAAAATGGCCCCAGCCAACGAGTTGAGACAGAGAGTTAAGTAATGGTAGAGCCACGCTACTGGGTAAACATTAATTTTTGCTAGTAGCACGTATGGGCTAGCTCGTCCGGGGAAGTACCACCCTCTTACAGAAAATCGACCTTTGAGTAGAAGCTTTACCGCTTTTATGCTTCGTTTGGTGAGAGAGCCGGAGGCCCATCCTTTCCCCATTTCCTCCCCCATGGACTTCCCTCAACTTCTTGGAAAGCCAGCTAGCTCCTGTTACACCCTGACGTTGCAGTTGTCCATGGGCAGCGCTGTTCGCTTACCATCAGGTGACTCGCTTGCTCGTTTGTCGTCCTATACTATAAAAAAAGAGACGAAATGTGTCTCGTAGTCTCCTCCGATTCCTCACACCCCCGAATATCCCTATACTGTCGGCTCATTTGTACCGCGAGTGTCTTTGAATCGCAGGGTCCCGGTTTCGATTTCCGGTCAGGTCAGGATGGAAAACCATCTTTTCAGATTGGCCTTGGTCTAGGATGTTTATCTTTCAGTTGTATGTATTTATTTTAAAATATAGTATCGTTGAGCTAGTATCCTGCGACACTAGTTCACAACTAACTGTAGGGCTGGCTCAATCTGTATGATTTGACCCTATATATTAATTTATTTATAGTGAGCTTTCCATACAATACCCAGCCTGTGTGTGTTAGCCATGGTACTGGTCTGGGAGAAGTTTACCAACTGCTTTTTTTCACGCGCAAGTCGGCTGATCGAGATTATGGAACCACATTCTAAATAGTGGGTAGTAATGGAGATTACGCATACTTCGAATGCGTGTACCTATAATATGTGATAAACAAATTCGCCGCGGTGATTTAAAGCTACGGCAGCTCAGTGGTTAAGAGCATCGACGGGCTAAATGTCGAAGGTTTGTGGGTTCAAATCCTACCTGTGGCGAAATTTTTTCATCACATATTTTCGATTTTGAGATTAAGGAACCTTAAATTTTTTTAATTGTTCAAGCTTATACTTTTTGCGCAGATCGAAAAGCAGATTAAGTGAATAGACAAATGATAAATAGTTTTAATAGGCGATTAGATACAACTCCATCACTTAAACCTATCTCTTTTTATGTTACGACTGTAGACAAGCCTAGAAGTATAACTCGTAAGAAATAAAAATGTATATATAAAACCTAAATTTATATTAAATTTTGTTTCGGTCATAATATTCCGCTTGAGCAGGAATCAGGTCCGCACTCAGGTGCTTTTAAATTTTCATTTTCATGTAATTACCGACCGACGGTCACCAGGGCCGTACTAGGGCTAAATCTGGAATTTAATTTATAATATGTGTCGCCCTTAAAGCACCTATTTCACTAGTCGTTAAACAGTGAGTGTTTTTTTTTTTTTTTTTTTTTATACTACTTAGTAGGCAAACAGGCATACGACCCACCTGATGGAAAGTGGGCCACCTGTTTGTTTGGGTTGCTCGTTTGCCTAATTTTAAAACACGTTTATGTATTCATTTGCTGTAGTGCGTAGTGAACAACTAATTTACGCTTTCTAAAGTTTGAGGTGTTTGAATTAATTATTAGTTACAACTTTCTGTGTTAAGACATATCATTTTGGTAAGTAATAAAAATGAGACAAGAGGAATTGCTCTAAATGTTTATTATTATAATTGTTTATTATTATAATGTATGTATGTAACTATGTTTGTTTGGGTGGAAACTTGCAACTCAATTTTGAAGATATCTTTCACAGATTTAGCTGAAATTTTGTACACTCGATAAGTTTCGATGACAATGCATGGTTAGCTGTGTGACGTCATTCTAAATTCAACATGGCGGAACAACAAGATGGCAGACTAGCAATTTTTGATGCATTCCGACAATACTGATATCAAATTAAAGGGCTCGCTAAAACCAACTGTAAACATAAAAGTAAGTACATAAAAGCTTTTTTAAGAATTTTTACTTTTAATCTATTTTTTTTACACTACAAGTAGTATTCCATTTTCAAAGATACACAAGATATTTCTTTACTATTGTGTTTGTTTGTTGCCGCCTGCGCACTCCACTTTGGAAGCGGCAGACTTAGCTTTATTTTTACTATTAAATTTAACAGTTGTTGTGAAATCAAATATGACAATTGATGTGTTCAACAAAAGTGTTCTCAAACTTGCTTTGTCCTTCATCCCTTGCAATAGAAGTCGTTTTCTATCTTCAAATATATTTGTCATTTTTTATGGGCCTTGAAATCTGTTACAATTTTTTCATCAAAAAATTAAATCATCATCATCGGGTGTTTTTAGTCTCCACTACAGGAGCACGAACCTCTTTGTACTACTAGAGCCATACTTGGCCAGAGCAGCCAGAAGAGCCATTTTTGATTTGTTTATTTAAAAATTAAATAAACAAATCAAAAATCCATAAATTCTAAACCACATTAATGAAAGTTAAAATATTTAATAAAGCGGTTAATTCGCGAAAAAGAGCTCTGCGTAGTGAAAAAAAATGACCCCCGCTGATAATTCGTTTCTGGTGCAAAAGCTAGCAATCTAGCAAGGCAATGCAGCAAGCGTTTTGAGCACTTATCCACCGGAAACGAACGAAGGCAGACTCAATTTTTAAATTTTAACGAAATTTTATAGATATTTATTACTACCTTTCGCCCGCAGCTTCGCTCGCGTCAACGTCGTTCCCTCGGGAACAGTACATATTTCTGGGATGAAAGGTATCGGGGGTACGGACAAGATCTGTGCCCTTCGCCATACTCCAGAGAATTTGTATGCAAAATTTCATGATGTTCGTTTCTGTAGTTACGGCGTGAAAACTTAACAAACAAACTGACTTTTTTTATAGCAAGGTAGTAAGAACTTAATATTATTACTATGAATGTAGTAATTAAAGGCTCTAGTAGTACAGAGAGGGTAGTGCTCCTGTAGTGGAGACTAAAAAAGACCTGATGATGATGATGATTGTAACTATGTGTTTTCTTTATGTTGATATGCCTTATATTTCCCGTTCTTAATTATAAGTGGTCGAACAATCTTTTCCTTTTGCCCTTGGGCAAAAGGAAAACCTGACGACGCTCAGTACCGGGCTAACATGGCCTGAGCTAAATTATAGAAAATATACTTTTTACATTACCAACCCTAAATATTACCGAGTAAATCCCATATAATATACAATTTTGCATTGTATACAATATGAATTAAATCATCATGATTAAATTAAAACATTTTTCGTATTAAACAGCTTCGTTAATTACAATTGCAATAGTACTTAAAATTAATTCACATATCTTATTAAATATTGCAGATTTAATTAACGCATATCTATTCTTTAAAAATTTTAATTAACAAGACGTAAATGTACTTTAATTTCATCAAAATTAGTCTTTTGTTTGACATTGCGACTATTGCACCCTTTTGCGTTTTCATCCCCTGTTTGATTATCTGTTGGGTTCTCTTTGGCACTATTTTATGTCTGAAGTCAAATGCATCCACGGTCGTGCTAGCTACACAGTCTGAAGCGTCTCAGCGGGCTAAAAGTACGAATTAAAACAGAAAGTCTTGGATTTAAACCCCGCCTGGTCCAATCTGTGCTCAATTCATTCGCGCCTCAGTTCTTCCCACCTCAGTTCATTCGAGCCTTAACTCTTCGCAACTTAGTTCATTCGCGCCTCAGTTCTTCGCAACTTAGTTCATTCGCGCCTCAGCTCTTCGCATCTCAATCCATTCGCGCCCAGGTTTTCGCGCCTGAGTTCACTTGCACCTCAGCACTTCACATCTTCATCTTTCGCACCTAAATTACACACTCTGAAGACGTGCGCGTGTCCGAGTCGCAAGTGGCCACTTTTTTTAGATTCAGCTTAAATGCTGGACTATAGGTCGTACATAGAAAATATTAAGTTATCGATCCTACGTCCTCTTTTTTCTAATTCCGTGATGTCAACCCTAGCGCTTACACGTTACGATTCAAGGTCACCGTAACTCGAAGTCACACGTACAGGGAGTGTCGCAGCTGTGCCGGTGCCACTTTTCGAGCACGAATCGTGTATCTACCATTATATTTGGTCGAAGCTCCCATCACTATTTAGGATGTAACTTAGAAAGCGCGAATATGAGTTAAAAAGAACTCCATCTCAACCGATGACTTTCCCTTACTCGATATGAAGCAAATCGAAATTAATGGAAAGAACCAAGGGGAAAATACGCAATTTATGAAATAGGTGAATATTGCCCACGCAAAACTGCAAAATTTAATTTACTACGGCTCACTCGGTTTTGGTAATGAAATTTACACGTGAATTTATATCTACGTAGGTGATAGTCTTCTACTTGACATAGATAGACTAGAATAAACTAGATACCTACCATTCATATTTCGTAAGTGCTTGAAAATGTCTATCTTCTTCTTCTTCTTAAATATATATAACTCAAAGGTGACTGACATAGTGATCTATCAACGCACAGCCCAAAGCACTGGACGTATCGGGCTGAAATTTGGCATGCAGGTAGATGTTATGACGTAGGCATCCGCTAAGAAAGGATTTTGATCAATTCTACCCCCAAGGGGATAAAATAGGGGGTGGAAGTTTGTATGATACTTAACGCGAGCGAAGCCGCGGGCAAACGCTAGTTTTCTGAATAAATCTTTGAATCTTTACATACAAAAAATGGTTGTTTATAAAGTCGGTTTACGGACGATAATTTAACGTGATAACAGTGGAAGAGATAGATGCGTCACAAGTCAAACGCTTAGGCCGATCGTGCCTCTCTATCACTTGTTTCGCGCTTTCGCTTGCACACGTGACACTTTATCGTGCGTGCAGTCGGCGTTCATCGGTTTGTAAGACGTTATCACGTCAAAAATCACATCAAATTATACATACATAGTATCACGTCTTTTTCCCTTGCGGGGTAGACAGAGCCTAGGCCTATAAGACCTGAAGGCCACGTTTAGCATGTTGGTGGGCATTAGGTGGATAACGGAATCAAAATAGTGATGGGTATTAACATGATTCCTTAAATTTTACCAATTCCCTCGATCCGCTTTTACGATCTGCGCGGGAAGAGAAGCAGCTGGTACATTCTACGTTTTTTCTTTTCTCCCAGACCAGCATGGAAGAGGGATCAAATTATACATTTAAAAAAATGGCTCTTCATATTTCTATGCATCAAAAATACGCTTCATGCTGTCTATAATTATTTATAAGTAGCCATTGCTATGTCATAATCCTACATTAATGTAAAACCAACCTTACTTGCATGCCATAAAGTCGAATTTCGATTGCTGTTAGCTTTCGAAATTCCAAATTCAAATTTTAACGGAAAATATGCATATAGTAGGCGGTTAATTGGTTAGGTTTTTTATGCTTTATTGAAGGTGATAGTTATATTTTTAGCAACGATAAAGTAAAAAAAAAAATAGCTATTTACATTTAAAAATAAATATTAATTAGCTTTGCCACTGCCAATAATTAATATAAACCTCGATAATTAATATATACCTCGTGTAGTAGGTACTTTTCTAGTGTATATTATAAATACAGTAAGTATTATACCTACCTTTTATGTATACATAAACCTATAATAATTTATAGACCCATATCTTTTTACATTAATTACAGCTGTATTCTATTTATATATATTTATTACTGCTGTGCTAAAATGGGATTGGGCGGGGCATGTCGGTAGAATGCATCCCGAGAGATGGGCTAGAATAGCAACAGAATGGTTATCTGAAGATGGTTGCCGTCGCCGAGGTAGGCGGAGAAAACGCTGGAGAGATGATTTAGAAACTTTTCAAAAAGACTGGTCGAGGTTAACATCCGATAGAGACAAGTTGAGAGAGATGAGAGAGACCTTTGCCCAGCGGTGGGACAATATAGCTTAAAAAAATCTATTTATTACATAACATCCTTATCTGTAAAACGCACACCGACTAGGTGATCAAGCTCCTTATTTAATTTAGTAGCTACCGCAATCTTACGAAATTCCATGTCATAAAAATAAAATAAATAGCAAAAAATATATTTAATTCATCTCCATAGAGACTATACATCCTTCAATACAAAGAAATAATATCAATAATATTTCATTGGTAAGAACATGATCGAAGTATATTTTTTTAATTTGTCTGTATCAAAAGAAAAGTTTACCCAGCGGACATACCTTAAGAGATAGGGTACGTTACAAGAAAAATTGAAATACTCAAATATTTAGCACAGGCAATCATCGACTTGGCTTGGGGTAAAAAATACGAGAGGAAATTTCAGACGTGCCAGTCTAGGTAAACAGTTTTCTAAAGAATTCTCTTTAGTCAAAGCGTTTTCAAGAAATAGTATTTAGCCATGAAACGGGATAAAATTGTATGCTTTGTTCTCGATGTATCAAAGGTATTTTATAAACTGTAAAGCTGTTTTTAGATCAAATACTTTATATCACATACATAACGTGTTAATTAGGTCAAAATTAAACAAGTTTATAATGGTCTGGGAGAAAAAAGAAGTTAGGATGTACCAGCTGATTATTTTTCCGCGAAGACAGCCGGTCAATAAATTGAGCTAAAATCTGAAGAATCATGTCTTTAGGCGATGCAGCCCCATCACTATTTTGATTTCGTTTTCCAACTCGCGAACACGCTAAACAAGGTTTTTTGGCCTTGGGCTCTGTTAACGTCGTTAGGAATAAAGACGTGATAGGGGCTTGCAAAAAAAAGGAGCCTTGCCAAAAAATGTAAATGGTATAACTCGGGTTGATGTAAGGATCCCAACGATAGCTCACACGTCCATATCTCGCTCTATATAACGCGGAAGGGACATACCCGTAATAAATTGAACTACGGGCTATATTAGATCACTAAATTACAATGAATTAAAATAACAGTCAAAAAATTAAATAAAATTTGACATTCCCATACAAATTGCCCGGGCGGCTGCACACTTTTGTATAGAAATGAAGAATTTCTTTTTTGTTTTTTGGCTGTTACTCGTATTTTAATTTCGCTAAACTATAATGATCTAGTATAGACCATGGTATGATTTATTACGGGTATGTCCCTTCCACCTTGTATATCTTTATCCTTATCCTTACTAATATTATAAATGCGAAAGTGAGTTTGTTTGTTTGTTACGCTTTCATGCCGCCAACCGATAATCATGAAATTTTGCATACAAGTTCTCTGGAGTGCGGAGAAGGACATAGGCTACCTTTTATCCCGGGAAAAAGTACTATTCCCAAGGGATCGACATTGACGCGGGCGGAGCCGCGGGCGAAAGCTAGTAAATCATAATCTATCCAGACATTTAGAAGTTAAGGCGGAATAACAAGTATACTCGTAGTTAGTACCAAACAAAAAAATAATAAAAACGATAATAGTACGTTTATTTACATAGTGGTTCTGTTATCACCATCATCTGCTGGACAAAGGTCTCCTTCAATAATTATGAATTCAATGGGAGGATACCATACTTTCATGCCAGTCCTCTGGCTGCTCTGGCCAAGTATGGCCCTAGTAGTACAGAGAGGGTCGTGCTCCTGTATTGAAGACTAAAAAGGACCTGATGATGATGATGATGATGATGATGATACCATACTTATAAAGCTTGAGTGAGCGCAGTTTTTTGGCATTATACTTCCGACGCTGCTGCCCATTTTATCTGGGGCAAGATGGGAATTTGTTTGATTTTTGAAGGAACTGAAGAATTATGTAATTTAAACAAACTCAACGATTGCGTTTACGTTCAAATGGACTGGATTAAACAGGCGACTTTTCTAGTGAGCGATTTGTCTCATAAAAAAGTAAAATCCACGTCCGTGTGTTTCGTAGAACTTCCAAGTGATCTCCTGAGACGGGATTCCGAGCAGTTTGTCTTTGGAGCCAAATTGTTGTATTGATGTCTCGACTGCGCTCGAGTGCTTTCTTGTGTATTAGGATCTTTATTTTTCCTTTTGCAAACGACGACTAGTATTAATTTTAGATGGAATTAATTATTTTTGCCATTCAAACATATATTTCCTAAGGGCTACTATACTAAGTCCGGTCAACACGCTAGTTTCCTAAAAAAATATAATTGGTTCGTCAGTCAGTCAAAAAATATTGGATTAGTATTTTTTCTTTTGTCGAATAAACAAAAACATATAAAGATAGCCCTTTTAAATTACGTGTGACGACATAGTTTGCTACACTTATTAGCAAACTTTGACGTCACGAGCCCCTACTCATGAACTTCGACGAGCTTCATCTTTCATAATTTTTTGTTTGATTAACAAAAGAAAAAAAAAACGTGTTAAATATTTTTTGATTATCAAACTGACGGACTAATTTTAATAAATATTTTGACCCAGGAAACTAGCATATTATAAAATTGATGGCTATTTAGATTTACATGCAATTTGCGTTAAATTACTGTGTACGCTTTCACCACCAGCTAGTTTATGTAAACTATTATTGGCAGGATACTGCAGTAGTCCAAGGAGGCAGCAATAGTTGATGCATGCAACCCTGGTTGATACTGCTGTATCCGTTGAGGCTCCAGCAATATCGGCCTTAGTGTTCCGAGAGAAAGCTAAACACTCTTTGTCGAGCAGCCGACTGACTAACATAAGCGTAGCTATATATGGTAATGCTACGTGTTAAAATTGTCCCTAGTGGATTATTTTATTTTATTTTTTATGAATAATTTGAGTGCGTTCGACCTCTATCTTGCCTGGTGGGAAGCTATAATGAGGTCCTGGGTGGTACAAGAAACTCAAATAATGCCTTTCACTCTTGCCTTGAAAATCCCTAAATTGTGCGAGTCGGGAAACAGTGACGCGGGAAGGGAATTCTATTCGCGGTTCGCATAATGAAGGAGGAGGTGTATATAGAGGTACGATGAATAAGAATATCGGCCACGTACGAGTAGAATTCCTGCCCACGTCGTGTCGTTCGAAGATGGAAAAAAAGCATTGTTATGTACCAACTGTTTTGTTTAACCCATCAAGCGCGAGAATCGCAGATACAATGGATTTTCTATTATAATGCGGACCGATCGGGCCGCTTGGTGGTTGAGAGGTCAATCATATAACTGATCTTCAGTGACCGCTCCATATCCCACGTGTTATAAAACATGGCGAACATTTAGCCATGAGGTAAGTATATCATTGCTGTACTAAAAAAACGATCAATACAATATTGAACGACAAAGAACGGCTAAGAACATGTTATTTGAATGGGGCCACTCCTTTATTTTATATTTCGATTTTCATTTTAGTAGCAATAAAAAACATATAGGGACTGTGAAAACTTCAAATCCCCCACCTATTACAGTTCAATAGTGCAAC
Source organism: Elegia similella (assembly GCA_947532085.1). Lineage (NCBI taxonomy): Eukaryota > Metazoa > Arthropoda > Insecta > Lepidoptera > Pyralidae > Elegia > Elegia similella. The sequence goes on along the minus strand of OX383926.1, from coordinate 3,474,903 downwards.
CCTATGACAAACGGACAGCGGAGACTTAGTATTAGAATTTCGTTTTTACCCTATAGATACAGATCCAAAAACGCAAAGAAGTGTCTATTGAGAACTTATATTATGGTATACTTTGATATATCTAAACAAAAGTGTCAGAAATTAAATTTTCCCATCTAAAACAAGAATTTATATTACATGTAAGATTTCTTGGAAGCTGAAAGGCAACTGTATCTTGTATTTTCCACGGTTCGTTTGAGATATAGCGGCGTTAGGATATGGCATAGTAACACAGCTGCCCATGGGACTAATAATGAAGGGGCAAAGGGCACTAGGAAGGTCTCCGGGTCAATAGAAGGTACATTATTTTTTACACTTCTGCCCGAAATAGAGAAGAGTACACCGTGTCTATCTACGACCAGATTATCGTTTTTCATCTTGACTTGAACTGGCCAGTTATCAATTTCAAAGGCACCCGCGATGCCACTGAGCTACATAAATTGTCAACTACAAAGAACAAAGAAGGCGTTATTATTTAAGCGGGTGCCGCGACGAAAGAAAAACGTCACGGTAATGTGAAAACGTCGTGACTGCGCAAGCCATTAGGCTGCGCAAAACCACTAGGCGATTATGTAAAAAGATGAAAAGTCTTAATATTTTCATATTTATATTTTTATAAAAAAAATAAAAGGGAACGATCTCAAAGATGTAAATATAAATATTGTCATGTGAGAATTATTGTTTTAGACGTAAAATTTACGAACTTTTCGAAGAAAAATGTTTTTAGATAACATAATATATGTATATATGGTTTTTAAATTTCATATGTATCTGTTCCAAATTCCAACATGGGCGCGATCCTGTACAAAGATCGATAATTATTATACAAATACTTTTGATCTATTTATTTAACTCAACGTATAGTTCTAGTGATTTGAAAACACGTCAATTTCTTAATCACGGTTTTACTTGTCGGATTCACCGACTAGTTTTGGTCTGTTACGAAGAACACCATCCTCAAAGTACTAAGGGTTGCCTCGCGTCACCGCCCGCGCCACTGCCTGTGCTGCGCGGCTCGATAAAATGTCTGGTGGTGGAGTTCAGAAATTTCAGTGGATGTTGCCTGTGGTGTATCATCATCGTTTTATCTATAAAGGCACAATATTTTTATTACACTTTTATTTCCGCATGTTTTAAATTACACTTCAGCCCAAATACAGATATATACTAGTTGGGCAAGAAGTGAGACCATAGAATAGTAACCTGTAAACACAAAGATACTAACATTGTTAACTTAATAAGGTACATAAAATTGTGAGACTCCTTCCATTATTCCATGCGTGGCCCATCTACCGAGATACAGACTTATTACGTTTAGTTTGGAGGTGGACTTCCGGGGAACATGGTCGATGTCCATATAAACAGACTGCTGTTACATGTTGACTGTATTGTTTGTGTTTTGAAATAAATTGATTAAAATTGATTGATTTTAATAGTCCGTTATAACGAGAGCGTTAGTATGAATCGAACTGACCGTGTCGATACAAAGAAGGCACCATAATAACCTAGCCCATGGGCACTGCTAGTGCTAAAACCGCCGCAGTGCCTGAGATCTTTATTCACTTGAAGACAAATAACTTTTAGCTTTTAACTTCTGAAGTTACCGCTGGGACGCGCGGCTTCAAAGAGAATAAAAATAGATTCTTTTATTTTTAGAGTCTTTTAATTGTCACAAAGAGGATTGTTAATTGCAATATTGTGGTAAAAATCAAGAAAAGAAACTTCGTGAATCTATAAATAGACACTTTTTATTACTGATTTTTCTTTTTTACTTTGAGATCATTAACTTTGCGTGCTTCCGCCACCAGTTAGTTCATGCAAACTATTGCTGTTAGTACCTTCATGCCCGCCACCCCACCAGTAATAATCAACCCGTATATAGTGTAATATGTCCTTAAATATTTATATTTTATTTATGCGATCTGGATTGGTCTGTAATTTATTCTATATAACTTATTTTCTTTTCTCGTATTTTTTCTACGTTTAGTCTTATTTCGGGGAAAGACGCTGCGCTCCACGATACAGGGAATCCTAGCGTGAAGTTCATCGCTATACTGATTAAGTACCTATCTTAGTAATATGTTTTCTTATATTTAGTACTTGTGCTTACAGTGACCCCAAAGCACAGGTTATGTAGCCTAGTTTGGGGCCTCTGTTATTTGTATTAAGACTGTATTTTATTTAAGTGCTTAATCATAAGGAAATTGTATTTAGTTTCAAATAGATAAACATCCAAGAACCAGGTCAATTTGAAAAGACCTGCTTAAATATTTGCCTATTCTTTACGTGTCTTGAGAAACGAGCGGCCAGAGACCCGCAACCTTCGGTCATCCGCTGACCCTAAGAAATATGGCCGCCATATTTTAGATTCAGTGGCGTTCGCCCACAAGGTCCCCATAGTAACTTAACAAAAAATTGTAAGGATTTTTCAATATTTATTCCAGGTAGTCATAACTATTTTATTATTTTTAGGGTTCCGTACCTCAAAAGGAAAAAAACGGAACCCTTATAGGATCACTTGGTCGTCTGTGTGTCTGTCAAGACCTTTTTCTCAGGAACGCGTAAAGGTAATAAGCTGAAATTTATATTAAACTAGCTTTCGCCCGCGGTTCCGCCCGCGTCAATGTCAATCCTTCGGGAATAGTACTTTTTCCCGGGATAAAAGGTAGCCTATGTCCTTCTCCGTACACCAGAGAACTTGTATGCAAAATTTCATGATGATCGGTTCAGTAGTTACGAGGTGAAAGCGTAACAAACAAACAAACTCACTTTCGCATTTATAATATTAGTAAGGATAAGGATACTCAAGTCTACACTGTCCTTTGGAGCTGTGAAAAAATTAATCTTCTAAGCCAACGCAATCAAAAGATACAGCTGGTTATGCCGCAAATTTTCGTGTTGGTTCGACGTTTGCAAGGGAATCAAAACCTACAGGGTACTTCCCATGAACTCAGAATCTTGAAATTCGGAACGAAGCAACTTCTAGCACAGATAGAGGAAAAATTGCGAAATGTAAACATTTTTAGTAACAGCATATAAATTAAAATATTTTTACTAATTTCAAACTATTATATACTAGCTTTCGATGTCGATCCCTCGGGAACAGTACTTTTTCCCGGGATAATATGTACCCTATGTCCTTCTCCGTACCCCAGATAACGTGTATGCAAAATTTCATGATGATCGGTTCAGTAGTTACCACGTGAAAGCGTAACAAACAAACAAACTCACTTTTGCATTTATAATATTAGGATAGGATCATGTACGGAAGCACACGGCCCCGGCATTATGCGGATTGGATAATGACACCGTGTGGTTTTAGTGGGTTCGAGTCCCACTTATCTGTCCGGCTTCCCGTGGCCGGATAGACGAGACATGAGTCTTTCCACAAGTTAAAAAAAAAAAAGGATCATGTAAGGAACCCTGCGTTCGCGAGTCCTACTTGCACTTGGCCGGTTTTATTGATGTGTGCGTGATGACCTCTATTTTTCAGTGGTACCGCAAGATCTTTTCAATCGCGGGATCCCGGATTTGATCCCCGGCCAGGTCAAGATGGAAAACGATCTTTTAAAGATAGACCTGGGTCTTGGACGATACTATATAAGTATGTATCTTATATAGTATCGTTGAGTTAGTAACCTACGACACAAGTTCACAACTTATAAGTGCGGCTAGCTCAATCTGTATGTGATGTCCATATATATTATTTTTTTAATAGGAGATGTAAGCCAAATCCTCTGTCTGCTCTGGCCAAGTATGGCTCTAGTAGTACAGAGAGGGTCGTGCTCCTGCAGTGAAGACTAAAAAGACCTGAAGATATGGTGAAATTTTAATCGTTTTGGACCCTTAATGCGGTGACTCAGACCATCAATATGAACAACTTTTTCTATGGGATCAATGCTGGGAACTCAAAAAAAATTTCCTCATTTCCATACAAAAGAGTTCCGCCGCCCGGCCAGTTTGTATGGGAATGTCGATATTTTTTTGAGATTCCAGCATTGTTCCCATAGGAATAGTTGTTCATTATGATGGTCTGTGTCACCACTTTAAGGGTCCAAAACGTTTAAAATTTTACCATGTACTTATACAACGTGATTTTGAACCTCCTAGCTTTATTGAAATCTCAGAATCAGAATCCCTAATGAAATATAGAACTACAAGAAAAAAGCTGAAAATCGAAAAAAAAATTAGGGGTTCCCATACAAAGTTGCCGATCAGCTGGACGAATTTCTATGGAGTCAATTTTTTTTTTCGGTTTTTCCTTTTTTTCTTGCAATTTTGTGTTCCATTAGGGATTCTGATTCCCAGATTTCAATATAGCCAGGGGTTCAAAATCACGCTGTATGTATAGGAAAACAAGTTAGAACTGATATGTCAAATTGTAACTCAAATTCAAAGGCACAGGTTGGGCTGGTAAAGTACCCACACAGAGGTAGATTTACTAGGCGAAAACCATGTTGTTTGAAGACGGGTCGTGTTTCTTGTAAACAAACATCAATCCCCGACCGGAGGATCAACTTGACAAATCTGGGTATAACCGGTTCAGGGCGGTTATTTATGTACACTATTAACACGTGTAGACTACAGGTATCTATATGTTATTGTGAAATAGTTCGATATATAGCTCTGAAAGTTTTATTTTGATATACTATTTTTAGGGTTTCCGAGGAAAAACGGGACCCTACTAATATCGCTCGTCTGCTTGTCTGTCCGTCTGTCACCAGGCTGTATCTCATGAACCGTTATAGTTCGTTAAAATTTTTACAGATGATGTATTTCTGTTGCCGCTATAACAACAAATACTAAAAAAATTCAACATCAACCATACAACAAACGTGTTTTTTTTGCTTGTTTTTGCTCGATATGGATAAAGGCAACAGAAATACAAGTATCGTAAGACGGATACGTGACCTGAGTAGGAGAGGAAGTAATATCGCCCTCTCTTTCTACCGCGCTGAGTTTTGACTTCTGCCGGTACTTCCAGAGTGTTATCTTTTTATTAGACGTGTCAACAACTGACTAGCTCCGTGGCGTAGTGGTCAACACGCCAGCCTGCGACACGAGGGCTCCGGGTTCGATCCCCGGCCAGGTCAAGATGGAAAATGATCATTTTCAGATTGGCATGGGTCTTGGTGAGTTAGTATTCCATGACACAAGTCTCAAACTTACTTTGGGGCACGCTCAAACTGAGTGATTTGTCCTTTAAAAAAAAAAAGAAAAACAACTGAGAAAGGAGCCTGTCAACTGCCTATAAGTAAGTTATTCTGTTAAAATCCACCTCCAAAACTTGGGTAAAATAAATGGGCAACAAGCTATCATTGCCAAAGGAAGGTAGTAAAATAACTTTAATATCTTGGCTTTAAAGCGCCACAAGCTACAACTTTCACTGAGTTAGAATTTAGCACCATTGTGGTGGAATAGTAAACTTTTTATGGACTACGTACATGCAGCATGACTTACGGCTTTTGTCGAGGACGCAAGTTAGGAGAGGAAGCGTATTTTGCTATACAATCCTAACTTCCTAACTAATATTATAAATGCGAAAGTGAGTTTGTTTGTTGTGCTTTCACGCCGTAATTACTGAACCGACATCTTGAAATTTTGCCTACTAGTTCCCTAGAGTACGGAAAAGGACAAAGGCTACCTTTTATTCCGGGAAAAAGTACTATTCCCGAGGGATCAACATCGACGCAGGCGGAGCCGCGGGCGTAAGCTAGTGTCATTATAAATCAGAAAGTTGTTCCCATGACCATTCTCAGGCTCAACGCTTAATTCACATGCTCTTTGTGTAGCGTTCTTTAGTTCAATTTAATTTAAGAAAAAGTAATAAAGGCATTTCCTCCTCCCTCCCTTTAACCTTACGTAACAATTGATTGATTCATAAAATATATTCTTTTATTTGGAGAAAAGTTGCTGTAATCATCCCTCTACAAAACCCCGTCCCCAATGTCATCCTTCGGTTTCGGAAGGTACGTTAAGCCGTTGGTCCCGGCTGTTGTCATATTTGATGACAGTCGTTAAGCTATGTCAGACGTCTTAAGGCAGCTTGAAAATCTGACACTAGTGTTGGCCACTTACACACACGAAAAACAACTAAACAATAATGTCATCCAAAATAAGCCAAGCAAATACCCCTAACCCCTATTTCACTGATAACGTATTCAAAACGAATAATGATAAGAAGCTCTGAGTCATCACAGAGCTTCCTTCAATTTTTGTTATGAATAAATTATTAAAAAAAAAACGAAAAAAATATTCTCCAATTTTTATATTAATACTAGCTTTCGCCCGCGGCTCCGCCCGCGTCAATGTCGATCCCTCGGGATAAGTACTTTTTCCCGGGATAAAAGGTAGCCCATGTCCTTCTCCACACTCCAGAGAACTTGTATGCAAAATTTCATGATGATCGATTCAGTAGTTACGGCGTGAAAGCGTAACAAACAAACAAAAAAACTCACTTTCGCATTTATAATATTAGTTAGGATTAGGATTAGGATTAATAGTCTCTTTTTTTTTTAATCTATACTTTAAATGCAATACAATTGTGTTAACAATATGTAAAAAAATCCTGTCCGATCCATAAAGGGTTGATTCAGCCCGTCGATATGAACAACTTTTCCTATAGGATCAAAGCTAGGAACACAAAAGAAAATTAAAAAACGTCAAAAAATGTTTGAGTTCCCAGCATTAGTCTCATAGGAAAAGTTGTTCATATTAACGGGCTGTATAAGAGAAAAGGGTTTTTATTACATACTAGCTTTCGCCCGCGGCTCCACCCGCGTCAATGTCGATCCCTCGGGAATAGTACTTTTTCCCGGGATAAAAGGTAGCCTATGTCCTTCTCCGTACTCCAGAGAACTTGTATGCTAAATTTCATGATGATCGGTTTAGTGGTTACGGCGTGAAAGCGTAACAAACAAACAAACCTCCTTTCGCATTTATAATATTACTAGTAAGGATAAGGATAAGGATTGTATATTGATGCTTGTGACTGGAAAGATCTGTTATAGATCCTTACAAAGTATTAAAAGATCATATAAATCAACTGGGCGAGTGTTAAGGGTGGCGACCTGGCGGCTATTTCGCTTCCCTCAGAGCACTGGTGACATCAGTAATGATGATGGTCTTCGTAACAGACCAAAACTAGTTGGCGATTCCAACTGAACAAACGTAAGTGACACCGTGTTTTTATAATGTTATGATCTATCTTTAAAAGACAAGACTGTTTTTTATCTGTGCAGATATGAAACCCTGCCTTTTCTCATCGGGTATATAAATATATTTGCACCATTTTGTAATCAGTTCTTTGCTTCTGTCATTATTAATGTAAAGTAAAGAAAAGAAAGAACTCTGAAAGTAACTCTGGCTGTCACCTTTTCACGCTTCAACCATTGAACCAATTTGGATAAAAATTGGTATGGACATAGTTTGAGGCCCGTGGAAGGAAATAGGGTACCTTTCATTCCGGGGATCGACAATACAGAGAAGTTTTATATTATAGTTTTATCCCGGGAAAAAGTACTGTTCCCGAGGGATCGACATTAACGCGGGCAGAGCCGCGGGCGAAAGCTAGTTAACCATAAAATACTTAAAACAAAGAAGATAATCTTTAAAAAAAGTTTATTTCTACTTGACCAGAAACGAACAGCCACAACTTTTGTGAAAACTTTAAATATCTTGTAGCAAGCGGTACACAAGTTATAGCTCTCTATTTTAGAGAGTGCACAATCTCTTGGTCTTACATGGCCTTTATTTCGCATCCGCGTCGATGTTTATGCCAAGACTTGTATATCAGAGGCAGGAAGTATTAGAATATTCCAGAATTCGGGACATAATAGATTCAGAATACCTTAACTAAGAACAGAATCCAAGGTTCTTTTACTATTTTTAACCGACTTCAGAAAAAGGAGGAGGTTATCAATATATTTTTCGTTACCTTAGAACTCCGTCATTTACAAAACCAATTTTAAATATTTGTTTTTTTGAACGGCTATGTATATATGCTTTCAAGATGAATGCATTTAAATTTCATCACTATCGGTTCAGTAGTTTGATTGAATTCTTGATTAAAGTCTTGATTAAAGTCTGAATTGATTTTTTTTTATATGAAAGATTATATTGACGACCTCTGTGGCGTAGTGGTACCTTTTTGTTACAAGTGCCTTTAAATCGTAGGATCCTGGGTTCGTCCCCTGGCCAGATCAAGATAGAAAAGAGTCTTTTACATATTGACTTGAGTCTTGAAAATTCATCCTCACTAATATTATAAACGCGAAAGTTTGTGAGTATGTATCACTCTAACGCCAAAACGGCGGAACGAAATTTGACAAAATTTTGTACACAGGTCACAGACAGGTATTACCTGGATTAACACATAGGCATAGGCTAAAGAAAAAGGGAACGACATAACCATGAGCGGAGCCGCCGGCGACAGCTAGTCTATTATCAAATATAGTAACGTTGAGTTAGTATCCCACGCCCACGACACAAGTTTACAACATAATTATGTATATAAACGGGACTTAGCACGAACCTTTTTATTCTTTTATTCAACGAGACTCTCGTTGCAACCACGGATGTAACTCCATTGAAACGTCAACGGAAACAAATAATAAAAAGGTTCGTGCTAAGTCCCGTTTATATACATAATTATGTGTTTAAAGCGCGAAAGTTTAAAAAAGAAAAAAAAGAATATAAGTTCACAACATATAGTGGGGATAGTTTAATCTGTGATTTGTCCATATATCTTCCAAGCTGGTCTGGGAGAAAAGAAAAAACGTAGAATGTGGCAGCTGCTTCTCTTCCCGCGCGACTTTGGAAGCTGGTCTAGGGGAATGGGCGAAAATCTGAAGAATCATGACAATAGGCGATGCGGCCATCACTATTTTGATTCCATTTTCCAACTTTACCCACCAACACGCTAAACGTGGCACTTCGGTCTCTCGGTCTGCCATCAATGAGCGACCAACAGCTTAACATGCCCACCGAAGCACGTAAGAGCTTGAAATATTTTATGCTACTTGGGGTCACCCATCCCAGTGCGAACTGCACACGAGGTTGCTTATCATCAGGTCTTTTTAGACTCCACTGCAGGAGCATGACCCTCTCTGTACTACCGGAGCCACACTTGGGCCAGAGCAGACAGAGGATTTGGCCTACACTCTCCTCGCTGGCCGGGTTGGAGAGGTCTCATTGATGTTTATGAGCTTTGTTTAGCTTGTATTTCCTGAGTCGCCTCTTACGACATCCACGGGAAGATTTGGAGTGGTCTTATTCTACTCTGCCGAAACCACACGGCTAACACGAGGTTGCTTAACATGCATGGAACAAAAAAATATGTTGTATAATGTAAATATATTAGCTCTGGATGTTATACTCAAGTTTTCAACTAAATTTGCTATACAAACATTACTTAGGAGTGGCAAATAAATTCCCAGAATATGTTAATTGACTTTCAGTAACCTAACATGTGTGCATGGTCGATTGACCGTGACACCTACTTGAAATGATGATGATGATGAGCAACCTAACGCTACAGTTCCAAGTAAATATCTCCAGAACCTTTATTTAATCAACACCTTAGTTTACAGTATTCCTGGAACTCTAGGCTATGCGCCATCTAGCTTTGCGAAACTCTCACCGCAAGGCCACGCTTAACTAAACAGCTATGCTAATATAGGAAATTGTTTGCTGGTTGTCGTGCTCCTGTAGTGGAGACTAAAAAGGACCTGATGATGATGATGATGATGATGTTTGCTGGTTCGCACAAAAAATCAAATTCAAAGATTACAAAACTCCTGTGCTAGATATTGCTTTCGTATTTCCCACAGATCTCACATTACTCCCTATCTAAACAACAATATAGTCTACTTAATATCGTATCCCGCCGTAAGCTAAACTATTCAACCCTACTCTTTGATATTATTAAGAACAAGTTGATGCGGCTAGCAATCCATACTTTGAAAAAGACGTGATAACAAAAATCCAACTCATTTATTTGACAATTAAAGTTCACCTAGAGCTAAAATCCACGTTCGACTGATATGACCTAGACATAAGACTATTGTTTTTAAAGTTGTTGAAACAATATTCCACCTCCCATCAGACACTCACAACAATTAGACGTTTCTTATTTAAAGTTGATTATGAAACATATTTAAAGTGTACAATAATTGTAGCAACTACTACTACTTAAGAACTTAATTGTAAAATCCTAAATGTCTGTTATTATAATAGTGTTGTAGCGCTGCGGACTTATTTTTATTTTCTATTTTTCACTAGTGTTTTATTTTATGTTATTCATAATTGTTTTAAATTTACATGGTATTTACATGGTATCCGCGAAAGACCAGCGTCGTGGCCCACACCATGCCATAATTATGCTGAGTAGAGACCATTTTGGTACAAAATTTGGTTTGTATCGTTGTGCCAGCCACTGTGTGTGTTTATGTTATTTATTTCATAACTTATTCTATATTAACAGTTTACCACCACGATAAACAAGCTACCCTAATTAATATTATTATAATTTAAAGACTATACAAACAATGCCGTTCTTGTGAACTCGCTCAAAGAACAAGAGAAAAGGTCTATGTTCTCCGCTTGGGTTGAGAGTGCGCAGCTCACGGAAGCGGCGCGCGGCGCTGTAAATCGGTGCGGGCAGTCGGAACCGATAGCAGCAGTGGCCGGTGACGGCGGCCTACATAGCCATCGGGAACACATAACCTCACCTGGGCACCTGGGAAACTGGGATTGTGGGTTCATCCGCGGAGCAATTTAAATATATACAATGCCAGTGCTAAGTCTCTACGCACCCGCAACTCAGTGTCTCATCAGTGTCAAATCCCACCATACCGAGTACAAATAAGGAAGGATACATTAGCGGATAAAACGGATAGATAACATAAAGCCTCATGTATAAATATCTGGTTGTAAGTTTGTACGCATTTGTGCCAAATACTTTTCTTTCATTCTAACTCAACGAATCCCGCTTTTCTTATAATTCTGGAACGTTCGTAAACTCAAGAAGAGGTGTACTTTCGGCGAGATAAATGAAATTGCAGAGAAAACTGCTACGTTCAGTGTTGCTTACTGTTTCGTGTAAGTTGTAAGTACTCGTACAACGTTGTATGAGTAAGTGGGTATATTTCTCTACTGACTTCAAAAAATGGATGAGGTTTTACAATTCGATCTTTCTTTCGGTTGTTGTAAGGTAACTTATCATAGAAGTTTCCCAGAATTAAAACCTAGATACAAAAATCGAAAACGCTTGAGCTTTTTCCGGGCTAACATGCGCGCCACGACATATCTCTTAGACGACATGACATAATTTGTCGAATAAGACATATTTGTCGTTTACCGCAGCATGCGTGTCATGAAAGAGAAGTATCTCGTCGTGAATTGGCTTTCTCCAAAGCTTTCTTTTCTTGAAACGTCAAGTTTGATATTAAATGTGTGTCTGTGTCATAGAAGTATGAAGTCTCAATTTCTTTTTAAATCTATGGTCTGTGTCATAGAAGTATGAAGTCTCAATTTCTTTTTAAATCTATGGTCTGTGTCATAGAAGTATGAAGTCTCAATTTCTTTTTAAATCTATGGTCTGTGTCATAGAAGTATGAAGTCTCAATTTCTTTTTAAATCTATGGTCTGTGTCATAGAAGTATGAAGTCTCAATTTCTTTTAAAATCTATGGTCTGTGTCATAGAAGTATGAAGTCTCAATTTCTTTTTAAATCTATGGTCTGTGTCATAGAAGTATGAAGTCTCAATTTCTTTTTAAATCTATGGTCTGTGTGATAGAAGTATGAAGTCTCAATTTCTTTTTAAATCTATGGTCTGTGTCATAGAAGTATGAAGTCTCAATTTCTTTTTAAATCTATGGTCTGTGTCATAGAAGTATGAAGCGATTTTTTTTTTAAATCTGTGGTCTTTGTCTACCACTCAGAACAATCAGCGTAACCAAGGCTACCGAGGCGCGAAAAGTAAATAAATGAATTATTTTTCTCTTTTACACATAGGAATAATAAGAAGGATAAAGCTATTGCAAAAATCTTAGTATTCTGCTGTAAAATGTCGTCCAAAACGTTAGACTCGTCAGTTTTTTTTTACTGACTTCTAAAAATGGAAGTTATCGATTCGGCCCGTATGTACTTATTAATATAGCCAAAATTGTACAGTTTTTGTGATTGTTATTCTATAGCAGCTTCGAAACATGTTTACTGATCCTTGTTAACTTTGAGCGTGAACGAAGCGTCTCTGTTTCAACTTACACAAAAATTATTTCGAATGTTCCGCTGTCTGTCTAGCTGTTTTCTTCTATAGGTAGCATTTCACACCTGCTTCTCTTGAATTTTTGTGAGTGGGTTTGAAAATAGATAAATAGATTTAAGCCAATTCCGTTTTTTTTTCTTTTTTTTTTCACTATGATCAGATTCAGTGAAACTATTATGATCTTGCGAGACAACACAATGGTCAGCGCGAGGTTTTCAGCACCTAGTCAGAAGACAACACAATTTTTTGGTGTCACTAAGCTGATCCGCCAATGGAGAATTTCTTCAATGCTGAAAACTATATTAGGCTGGTTCCGGTTCATTAGAATCTATTAACTCAAGGAAAACTAGCTTGTCGGTGCCAAGAACCAGGACATGCCCGGATATCAATGCTTGACAATCAAAGATGCCGAAGACCATGTGAAGTTGAGTAGAAAAAGGATCAAAGCGGACCTCGGGCTCTGAATAATTATGGCTGGGGATGCAATAGGAAATATGCTCAGATGAAAAAAAGAGAGAGGGAGATGCAGGCCTCTTAAAGGACCTGAGACTCATAATTCTCAAAAAGCTTGTCACAAAAACGAAAACTCGTTCCTATTCGTACGAAACAGGTAGACATTTTCAACTTGTACCATGGAAAAAATAACCCTTTTAGTTGTAAAATTGGCCGCGTTTTATTATTGGATCCCTTTGAAGCGCCAGGCCATTTGAATAAAATTATATATGGGGCGCTGACCGCTCCGCAGATTTATTAGTCTGCGTCGATATCATTTTATCCTCGTCATAGCGATTATACATGTTACCAATAATGTGCGTAAATCATGGTTAGGGTGGCGAAAAGGGAATTTTTCGGGCATACTCGAGCGCGTCAGTTAAGTGAGTAAATAAGATATGAGAAATACCTTAGACCTATAAGAACGGCTTTGGAAAGTATTAGCGCTTTATCTAGTTACACGCGCCTAGGATAGACGATCAGATTAGTAAAAAAAAAGGGTTGCACTCCGGAACTCCGGCAGAAGACTTCCTCTCCTACGCATTGCGTGGTCTAGCGTTGCACTAAAGCAGCAGTGGGAGAAACTATGATGAAAACTAGCCGTTAAACAACCGAGATTGGTCAACTGGCCTAGCAATTTACCAATCTTGATTGTTTAAAACGGCTTTCTTTTGACGTCCAAGTGACAATGGACGGTGGTCAGAACGGGATGAATCTGTAACATAGTGAGAAAACCTTAGAACTTCTCTATTACGGACATAGGTCTGTCTTGCTCAGACGGCAGATGGTGAAAGCGACCAAATTTGGAGGAAAACTAAAGCCTGCGAAGGCTCGGAGGCGGCGTGGTAGAGCCCTTGATTATAAATTTCCAAAATATATATGGAACAAAAAAAAAAACTACAATCATATCTCAGATTGGCTCTTCAGGCTATGCATACACGTAATCGCGGCCCATCAGGCAATATATAAGAGTTTGTTGTCTCTCCAAGCCTTACGCATACAGGCAACGCCCAAAGCCGAGGTCCGTCCGACCCTCCTATCTATGGTGATGTTGTCTATAAAGGCTGAGGGCACTCTGCCCTCGCCTCAAACGCCAGGTGAAGTAGCAAAAGCTCACTTGGAACTAGCTACATCATCATCATCAGGTCTTTGTAGTCTCCACTGCAGGAGCATGACCCTCTCTGTACAATAGAGCGATTGGTGGGTAGGCGTGAAATAGTAAACATCCAAAATTTTTGCTCCATTCTTTAATTATACATAAATTACTTATAATTAATAATATATTGTTAAAATTTTATGAGAAACAGTAAGGAATAAAAGGCAATTACCTGCAGTAGTATTTCCTTTCGCATATCACACAAATCGAAGAGTTAGCTAGGAACTTCAACATTCAAATGGCACAGTTTCAAGAAGATCTGAAGAAAGCTAGCAGCAGTCCAGAAGTACGCTTAGATACAGTCGCCACAATCAGCACTGAATTCACCAATTTCAAGCTGTATGTTGTTGCAAACTTATTGTCTCTCCGGCAGCAGGTTAGTTTAATCACACGTCAGCAAGATCAATTTGAAACTAGGAGTCGTCGCAATATGCTCCTAATTCATGGCGTTCCAGAGGGCAAACAGGAGGACACTTCAGCAGTTGTCACTGGTCTATGTGTGGAAAAGCTTAAGCTGTCCGATGTCAGCATAAGGGATATTGCCCGTAGTCATCGTTTGGGTAAATCTTCTGGTGGCAGCCCTCGACCCATTATAGTTGAGTTCATCTCAGTAGCACACCGAGATAAGGTTTGGTTCAACAAGACAGAACTTAAAGGTAGCGGCTTCACAGTTTCTGAATTTCTAACAAAAGAACGGCATGAAGCTTTCTTGGTGGCGCGGGAGCACTTCGGCATCACGAAATGCTGGACTCGGGACGGGTATATACATATAATATCCCCTGATGGGTCCAAGCATCGTGTCAGCTCGAAAGCTGAGGTTCTGGGCATCATTGGCTCGGCCGTGACTGCAACAAAGTCCCCTAATGAAGCGGTTGCTTCTGTTCCGGTCAAGGCAGGTACTGTGCCAGTGGCTGGTTCGTCGGTGGCGGCAGGTGCATCAACTTCGGGCCAGCAGGCCCGCTCCAAGCGTAACACGAAGAAGTAAATGTCCGTGATATGCCTATACAGCTATCACCCTAGTTTGCTCTATTTTAAGCCGTATTTTCGTGACTTGAGAGTTGCCTTTAATAATTTTACTGTTACTTGGAAAAATGTACCGTCTAAATTTTTGATAATTTTTATTTACTTGTTTCGATTCAACATCTGTCATTTATTTCACAAATTATTTACGTATTTGTCAGTTTGAAAGTGACATATGCCATATTATTCACTTCTTTCGTTTCATAATAACCTGTCTGAGGCAACGGAATCTCGTTGTATTGTGCCATGTCATATAAACAAAATCTTTTTTTGTCCTAGTTTTTATTTTAGTTAGTATTATTTTTTCTCTTATTGAAAATACGGACATTTTTAACCGACTTAAAAAAAAGAAGTTGTATTGTATAATTTTTCTTATTTTTACCAATGTCATTTAATTTTAAGTGTTTTCCGTTGTGTTGGTTTACATTTTTTTTTTTCTTGGCTACTTGTGGGTAGACAAAATTGTTTCTGATATACCTTCATATATATTATAGGTACTCTTCTTATTAATAGTTAGCATATTTAAGTATTTATATATTCATGTCTGATGAACACGATGACACTTTTCACTCTTTATCTTCTTCGAATGATAGTTTTCACAGCTTGCCTTCTCCGTCTCTTAATGATATCCTCTTATCTGAATTCTCTTCTTTTCCCAAAAACTTCAATGTTTTGCATCTCAATGCCCAAAGCATTCCTGCCCATTTCGCTGACATGCTAGCGACATTTGATTTAAAAAACGTCCACGCTATTCTTGTCTCTGAGAGTTGGCTTAGGCCATGTCTCCCTTCTACGTCTTACTGTCTTCCTGGTTTCCAATTAGTTCGTCACGATCGCACCGGAACTGTTGGTGGTGGTGTTGCCATTTATTTACGTTCTAGTATTAATTACAGTATTAAATATACCTCCGATTTATCAAATCCTTCTTATCAAGCCGAATATCTCTTCCTTGACATTACACTTTCTCATTCTAAAATTCTCTTAGGTGTTTTTTATAGTCCCTCGTCCAAAATAGATTTTTTCTCCTCTTTAGAAAATATTTTGGAAGTATCAGTGCAAACTTACGACCATACTATTATATTGGGAGATTTAAATACATGTCTTTTAAAAAATGACTACCGATCTAATAGACTTCTCTCATTAATTGATAGTTGTAATCTACATGTCTTGCACTCAAACAAACCGACTCATTTTTTCCCTGGTTGTGTGCCTTCCCTTATTGATTTGATCCTGGTCTCATCTCTTCATCATGTAGCAAAATTTGGACAGCACCCAGCGGAAGCTTTCTCTTACCACGACCTTATATTCCTATCTTATAAAATCCGTCCTCCTAAGTCTAGTCCTAAAGTCCTTATGCAGCGTAATTTTGGTGCTATTGATCTTCATAGTCTGCGGAAGGATACTTTAAACTGTGATTGGGAAACCCTTATTAACGCAGAATCAGTTAACATTCAGGTGGAGATTTTAAATTCTAATATACTTGCCTTGTTTGATAAACATGCCCCTTTGCGACCTGTGCGAGTAAAATATCTACCTGCTCCATGGCTTACTAGTGATATCAAGGCTATACAAGCAATTAAAAATAAGGCGAAGTCAAAGTTCAAGTTGGATCCAGACAGGTATCGCGAACAATATATCAAGGCTCGTAATCGCTGCAATAAGGTGTGTAGGGAGGCTCAACGTCGCCACATCCACCAGTCCGTCCAGAATGGTGATCCAGCCAAAATTTGGAAATTTCTTAGGTCCTTAGGAGTTGGTAAGGCTCAAAACGAGATTCATACTAATGTTGATATTAATGGCTTTAACCAACATTTCACATCTTCTTCTTCTCTTAATGATGCCATTAAACGTGATACTCTGAACTCTCTTCACACTTCGAAAACTCCGGATATACCTCCATTTGTCTTTAATCAAATCGCTGGTTGTGATGTCGAGAAAATTGTGCGCGCCATTACCTCGAATGCCATCGGTGGTGATAGCATTAGTCGTAGTATGATCCTTCCCATCCTTGATATCATCCTTCCTTTCATTACTTTAATTATAAACAACTCCTTGTCGTCAAGTACATTCCCTGATGCGTGGAAGGATGCTCACGTTATACCTTTGCCAAAAAAGATTAATCCTGGTTCCTTTTCTGATTTCCGCCCAATTTCCATTCTCCCTTTCCTATCTAAAGTCCTAGAAAAAGTAGTCCAACTGCAGCTTAGCCATTTCCTTACCGTCAACAATCTCCTTGATCCTTTCCAATCTGGTTTCCGTCCTGGTCATAGTACGACTACTGCTCTGGTTAAGGTCACAGATGACATTCGTCAGGGCATGGATAATCAACAGTTAACAGTGCTTACGCTCCTTGACTTCAGTAATGCTTTCAACACTGTTGATTTCGATGTTCTACTTGGTGTGATGCACAAGCTCAACATATCTCCAACAGCGATTGATTGGTTTCGATCTTACCTGTTTGGTCGCCGGCAGCGTGTTCGTATTGAAGATAAGTTCTCTTCATGGTGCAAGACCTCTGCTGGTGTACCACAGGGTGGCGTACTATCTCCTCTTCTCTTTTCTTTATTCATAAATTGTATCACTACAAAACTTCAGTCTTCTTACCACCTTTATGCAGATGATCTACAAATCTATGCACAAGCACGAGTTGATAATATTGACACAGCCATAGCCAAAATTAATGTAGACTTACGAACCATATCTGCCTGGAGCAAATCACATGGACTTCAAGTAAATCCTAGTAAAACAACTGCGATACTAATTGGTAGCTATCAGTTACGCTCTAGAGTTCGTTGGGAATTATTACCTGCCATCATCTTTGATGATACCGTGATCGCATATAGTGAGCGTGTGAAAAATTTGGGCCTCTGGTTTGATAGCAAATTTTGCTGGACTCCTCAAATTGCTGAACTAAGTAAAAAACTATTTGCTTCTTTTAGTTCGTTTAAGAGGCTCAATAAGTTCCTTCCAACTGACACCAAAATTACGCTCGCACAATCCTTGCTCCTTCCTATCCTTGACTATGCCGATACCTGTTACCTCAATATCACTGAAGATCAGCTGAATAAACTTGAGCGGCTCCAAAATCTTTGTATCAGGTTTATATTTGGTTTACGTAAATATGACCATGTTTCTCAGTTTCGTACCCAACTCAAGTGGCTGCCGATTCGACTTCGCCGTGACTGGCACGTTCTTAATCTTCTCTTTTCTATCCTTTTTAATCCTGCCTCTCCTAGATATTTAAGAGAACGTTTTATTTTTTACGGAGATGAACAGGGTCGAAACCTACGTAGTACTGCAAATCTTCGTCTCAAAATGCCCACTCATTCCACTAATTTCTATTCGAATTCATTTACAGTTCAAGCTGTACGTCTTTGGAACTCACTACCAATCTCCATCCGGTGTGCTCAAACGCTAGCCAGCTTTAAATCCCTTGTCAAATCACACTTCTTGTCCTCTTTGTAGGCACTTTTTATCTCCTGTCACATTTTTTTTTAATCCTCTTCATGTCGTCCGTCAGATATAGTATGTATGTATTTATATATATATTTATGTATATTTATTATGTTCATAATTTAGTTTTTTTGTAAATTTTGCGCCTTGCCTTGTAGTATTTTTCTAATCTTTCTACTACCCTCAGGTTGCCTGGAAGAAATTGCATATGGCGATAAGGCCGCCTTTTGTTATCCTTTTATCATTTTTTTTTGTATTTGTTTTTAATGGTGCAATAAAGAGTTAAATAAATAAATAAATAAATAAATAGAGCCATACTTGGCCAGAGCAGACAGAGGATTTGGCCTACACTCTCCTCGCTGGCCACCACTCGCGGGTTGGAGAGGTCTCATTGATGTTTATGAGCTTTGTTTAGCTTATGTTTCCTAAGTCACCTCTTACGACATCCACGAGAAGACTTGGAGTGGTCCTATTCTTCTTTGCCGGAAACCACACGGCTAGCTACATAGTCAATTAAAAATTATAATATCGTTCTAGCTTAGTACATAACCCATCAAGCGCGCTTTCTATTGTTATGCGGACCGATCGGACCGCTTGGGGGTTGAGAGGTCAAGCAGTCACTAATATTATAAAAGACTGCCTAAAAGTAATTCTAATAAACTTTTTGTTGTCTTTAATAAAAATAATAATGGAAATGTCTATTAACAGTGCGTATCAGGTAATTTTCGTTTTTGGTATGCATCGAAATGCAATCAACGAATACCAGACGCATAATTACATTAGTAATGAGAACGGCATACCGCCTATTCCGCCGGTTCACATACTCGGTTACAAATGAAAATCGCATTCCGGTATGTAGCACGTGCTTTTGCATCGCTATTTAAACCGCATTTGCTCCTGAACTGAAACAGTCTAATTGCATCGCACGCTGACACGCACCGTCGCGATATATCAACGCTCGACTGCATACCTGTTCCGGATGCGAGCCTTTATATATCACGTTACGATTACTGCTATACCTTTTTTTGCTTTATTGCTGCCGTGTAAATTGGCCTAGACATTCCCTTAAAGGGGTGACTGAATCCATCAATATGAACAACTTCATCCATGGGACCGATGCTAGGACATTTCAATCCGCATGTACTCCTGGACTGAAATGATCTCATTGCATCGCACCCTGAAACGCATCGTGGATTTAAATAAATGCTCAACTGATTTAATTCAAATGATATATCGTCAAGGCCCTTTGAAGAAGTTGATGTAATATTGGTCTTTAGCCAAAACCCTTAATATTTATTATTGCTACTTTTTTATTCACGGCTGTTACCCCGGTTAATTGAGTGGCTTGCATGGGGATATAGATGCAACACTTAGAGGCCCTTTGGAGAAGTAGATGTATTGTTGGTCTCCAGCCAGAACCCGTTCCTGGAAATACCAGTATACAAATACCATATGTCCTTGAACATGTCTTGGCCGGAGCAGGAACTATTGCATTATAAAAGAGAAATTTGTGGGTTATGGAATTGAAATGTGGTGTACTTGTGCTGGGTTATTGCCAAGGGTCGGACACCTGCTATAATCATGATAACTGACTACAATTGGCAGGAAGTGGCCTGCCGTCTACTAGATGGGCCCCTCAAACTAGCCGACGATCATTGTCGGCAAAAGGGGCAACACCAGTGTGTGCGACTCAGGGGTGTCGAGTGGTGTGCTGCGCTTTTTCTGAAGTTAATCGCAGCGTTATGCCCTTTAACACTTCTACCCCTGGAGCAACAGCTCTCACGACTCCTCTCTGGACGGTCAACTAAGGCAAGCCCGAACCTAGAGTCCTACGAGCCCTCTTGGCCTTTCACCCCGACCGATGAAGACACGTCGGCAAGGGCGTTGACCGACTCTCTGGAGCACCCGGATCCGTGGTATGATTACTAAACAAGAACTCGTTACAAGCTGCCATGAGGCCTATTACTTATTATGATGACCTGCAGCGGAGATGCTCGTCGCAGCATGGACGGTTGTTTGATTTTAAATTATTGGCTCTGCTGCATGTCAATAGTATGGTTGCAGTGGCAGGCGTGCTCTAAGAAGACGATATATATGTCTTTTTTTATTGACTATGTTTGCTTTATGCGTAAGCTTTTGCTACTTAACCGGGCGTTGGCCACTTTTGCTACTTCAACAAAGGGAGGATCTCTCACGAAAAGAGGGACAGACCTCGGCTGTGTGCGCAAGGCTTGGGGAGACAGCAAACTCTCATATTGCCAGATGGGCCGCGATTATGTGCATGCGAAAGCTTTGTAGAGCAGCAACTCTCACCTTGTATATGGTCGATAGCATATGGTCACGTATGATCTATGATAAGCTTAATAAAAAGAAGTCTAAAGTCGAAACGACGACTAATCACTAGCTGTAAACGACTTGCCCTTGTCTAACAGCACTGGGTTGAGCATAGATTTATGTCCGGAATTCCAGCGGCCGCACTGCACCGTGAGCTGCTTTATCTGATATACGCTGATTGTATTAAAAAGGCTATTTCGCTGAAATTTCCCTCCAGACTTTCATTTAAGACTTAAAGGCCAAGGAAATTTAATTTGTTCTGTTTTAGGGCTCCGTGCCTCTAAAGGAAAAACTTTGTTGTCCGTCTGTCTGTCATCATCATCATTTCGAGTAGGTGTCACGGTCAATCGACCATGCACACCCTGGTGTCAGAGTTCTTCGGAACCGCCTCTCGGCCTCTGACGTGGTTCCTTTAACGACTACCAGATGGCAGCCGGGACCACCGGCTTAACGTGCCTTCCGAAGCACGGAATCATCTTAATTATCAGACAATCAGGTGATTCGAGCCTGCAATGTCCTAACCAAACTGGAAACAACTAAACAAAGTATGCTTCCGGTGGGCATCGAACCCACGACCCCCGGGTCAACAGGCAAACGCCTTAACCACTGAACCCCGGAGGCTGTTTGTCGGAACGCGTTGAGGTATCAAGCTGAAATTCATAACAAATACTCAGGTCAACTGTTCCTTGGAACTGTAAAAAAATCAAACTTCGAAGCCGACGCAATCAAAAGATACAGCCTTTCATGCCGCAATTTTTCGACATTCGCAAGGGAATCAAAACCTGCTTTTTTAGCACAGTTAAAGAAAAAGTTACATCTTATTATAAAAATATTTTCAATATTTTAAAACTTTTTACAGATAATGGTGCTCTTGGTGCGCGAGTCTGACTCGCAAATGGCTAATTTTTTAACAAATTCAAGGATTCTTTAATATTAGTTTAATTGAACACTTTATAATGATCATATTGATTTCCTAATCACTTATGATGTCAGTAATTAACTTGTGGGTGTGTTTTTCAATAACCAATAGAATCGCTTCATTTACCTCTCCTCGCTCAGCGCAGTTCTGGTGGAAACGGCTTTGCGGAGAGAGGTTTTAGTAAGTACAGACGCCTGCAAGGAAAGCTAACCCCCTCTCAGTATAGTGTCACTACTGAGAGGTGGTCGGATTTCTTTGCAGGCGTCTGTACTTAACAAGCGAGAGATGTGTGAGAGGGACGTATGTGAGAGATGTGTCTGAGGGATGTGTTGTGTACGAGAGATGTGTGCTATACTTGGTGAGCGGGAAACTGCTGATAGTCACGGTGGTGTTTCATAAAGATAAATGTGTTTTGTCGAAAAACATGGATTATTGGAAAGAAACATTTTTATATTGAACAACTTGCGATGAAGAAAGGCGAGCTCCGTGGCGTAGTGGTTAACATGCTAGCCTGTGACACGAGGGTGCCTGGGTTCGATCCCCGGTCAGGTCGTGATGGAAAATGATCTTTTTCAGATTGACCTGGGTCTTGGATGTTTATCTAGATAAGTATCGATTAAATTATTATTATATATAATCACTAGCTGACCCGGCAAACGTTGTTTTGCCATATAAATAATGTCTAAAAAATAAAAAAAAAATTTAGGGGTGGACTACCCCTCACATTTAGGGGGATGAAAAATAGATGTTGGCCGATTCTCATAGATACCGGATAAGCACAAAAAATTTCATCAAAATCGGTCAAGCCGTTTCGGAGGAGTATGGCAACGAAAACTGTGACACGAGAATTTTATATACTAGATATTCGATTTAATTTCCTCTAACGTATACGCCGTTTGTCTGGAAGAGATCCCATCTTTGGATAAGTCCGCCCTTGTAGATTGATATTTCTTAACTGTGTTTTTATAGCTTCTTTCTATGGTACAATAAAGATATCACAAACAAACAAACAAAATATAGTTTCCTACGACACAAGTTCACAACTTACTGTGGTGCTAGCTCAATTTGCCGCTCTAAACGATGTCATCCGTCGTGCCCTTGCCTCCGCGGGGGTGCCAGCGGTGCTTGAGCCCGCTGGTATCACTCGAGATGATGGCAAGAGCTATGGCATGACACTCATCCCTTGGAAAAACGGGCGGTATGGGATGCCACTTGCGTGGATACTGTGGCCCCATCCCACTTACAAGCGACCGCCTGCAAAGCGGGCGCGGCCGCAGCGGCGGCGGAGGCCAGTAAGAGGCGCAAATATGCTGCTCTAAGCGAGCCTTATATATTTGTGCCCTTCGCCGTGTAGACTTTAGGGCCTTGGGGTGCTGAGGCCCGACAAATTTTCAAAGAGATCTACGCACGCCTAATCGACGTTTCCGGGGAGCTAAGTGCAGGCGCGCATTTTGGTCAAAGACTGAGTCTGGCCATCCAGCGAGGAAATGCCGCCAGCCTTTTGGGCTGCTAGCAGACCGCAGCCATTTGGCATCCATATTTTATTTTATTTATTGTGTTTATAGATTCATTTTATTTTTAAATTAAATTAAGTTTTAGTTTAGAATTATATATATGTACCGATTAATTATTATTCATCACATTATTATTTGTGCGATATGTCACTATATATTTATTTACTAGTATTTTGGGTGGGGGCGCGGGCTGCGAGCAGCCCGCGAGGCTGTCGTGCGGCTGTATGGGCGGGGTCAGGTAAGGTTTGCAGTCTTAGATGCGTCAGGTGACTTGTGGTGGTTGAAAAAGCCGTATTAAGATTGACAGTCAGTTGAAATTGCACCAAAACTGAGGGGGGGGGGAGGTTGGACACTTCTAATATTTATTTATACGGACTCGGATTTGGCAACTACAATGCGCGAGTCCGATACGCCCACATACATACGCACATATTTATTCATACAGACTCATAAAAAATTAACTAAGATACTCCTCAATTCGGTTGGGGGTAAAAATCGTATAAATCTTAGTTTTATTGTCATGGCTGAGCAGAACTTATGGCCAATTTTGGGATCTAATAAATTACGATTACTTGGACTTGTTTATGCAGAAACATTCACTAAATACTTATTTAATGAATAGTAAACGACTCATTATAAGTAGTTTTGGCGCAATAAAAAAGTATCAGAAGAACAACCTTTAGCTCAGAAGCAGTTGCTCGGTGGTCCAGTAGATAAGGTTGTTTGCCTGTAGACCCGGGGGTCGTGGGTTCGATTCCCACGGGAAGCATGCTTTGATTAGTTGCTTCTAGCTTGGTTAAGACATTGCAGGCTTGAATCACCTGATTGTCTGATAATGAAGATGATTCCGTGCTTCGGAGAGCACGTTAAGCCGTTGATCCTGGCTGCAATCTGGTAGTCGTTAAAGGAACCACGTCAGAGGCTGAGAGGCGGTTCCGAAGAACTCTGACACCAGGGTGTGCATGGTCGATTGACTGTGTCACCTACATGAAATGATGATGAGCTCAGAAGCATTCAAGTACATAGTATACAACAAAGTCGCTTCCCTCTGTCTGTCCCTATGTATGCTTAGATATTTAAAACTACGCAACGGATTTTGATGCGATTTTTTCAATAGAGCGATTTAAGAGGAAGTTTCTTTGCGTAGTAGAGAAACACTAATAATATTAGAGGTTTTTAATGTAATGTTATAAATAAACACATTTTTCTGCGCTGGCTGAATCGTACGATATAGATTTAAAGACGTGTAGTGTATTTAGTATCGGTATTGTGACTAGCTCCGTGGCATAGCGGTCAACACGCCAGCCTGCGACACGGAATGACCGGGTTCGATCCCCGGCCAGGTCAAGATGGAAAATGATCTTTTTCAGATTGGCCTGGGTCTTGGATGTGTATCTATATATGTATTTGTTATAAAATATAGTATCCTTGAGTTAGTATCCCATAACACAAGTCTCGAACTTACCTTGGGGCTAGCTCAATCTGTGTGATTTGTCCGTATATATTTATTTATTTATTTATTGTACCCGTGCGAAGCCGGGGCGAGTCACGAATGATTCAGGTACATTTGTTAATGGAAAGTAATTAGTTGGGCCGCTGAATAATTGACCGAGCGAGCGAAGCGAGCGAAGCGTCTCAGTTTCCACTGGCCTAAAATTCTTTTGTCCGTCTGTCTGTCTGTCTGTCTGTCTGTCTGTCTGTCTGTCTGTTCTCGCCTACAGGTCGCATTTCTCAACCGATTCTCATGAAATTTTGTAAGCAGGTTCGGTAATTACATAGAATTTTTTTGTCGTGCCGGTTTTTCGAAATTTAAAAAAATGGCGGATATATGGGGTCCGAAACTTAAAAAAATTCATAGCACAGCTATTTGGAAATAAAATCAAAAATGTCATTAGACTTTTTGTTATTCTTGAACGTGTTTATAGTCGGCAATTTGCCCAAAAGTTGTCTGAAATCGTTTCTCTGTATATTTATAAAAGAAGTTGAAGTACGTGAAGTGGGAGAGTGAGTGAAATTGAACAACTTTCCCTAAGGAACAAAAATCAAAATATGAAAAATATGTTTTGGCTTAAAGCATGATACTGCGTATTACTTTTGTAACTGAAAACACTGAATAAACTTAGAATCCTGAAATAAAAATTAAGAATAAATAATAAAGATTCACATGCTATCCTGTGAATTGAACCCGGAGCTTATAGATGCCGGCCACTTCTTAACGTAATGTTTGTCTGCCATAGTAGTTGAAATTAGCGTCCTATTAAAATTTTTACCAATTGGTAACAAAACAACTATGAAACTGGGTACTTAAACTTTGCCTCCCATTCACCCATGCCAAGTTCGTTATTCCCATATTTCCGATCTTGATGAGGATCACTCCAACTTAGTTAATGTGTACACAAGCATACTAAACATGGTGCTCAAGGGCCGTGTTTCCATACAAGTGTAGTCCCCTGATTTCTCAAATTCAAACTCAAACTCAAACATCTTTATTGTGAAACACAGGTAAAAGGTTGACAATAATATAGTATGTATCACTGTGCCCTGCCCGTATGGACGTACAATAGTTGCTATTATTATCTATCTCAATTATTAAGTACATGATCTCGCCAGATAGTACCAATAGAGTTATGATTTTTTACAAAAAAAAACCGTATTTTAAATTTTTTTCATAATTGAATTATTTAAAGAGATACTCTTCCATGCTGGTCTGGGAGAAAAGAAAAAACGTAGAATATACCAGCTGCTTCTCTTCCGCGCAGATCGTAAAAGCCGATCGAGGGAATGGGTAAAATCTGAGGAATCGTGTTAATAGGCGATGCGGCTAGCAACCCATCACTATTTTGATTCTGTTTTCCACCTTATGCCCACCAACATGCTAAACGTGGCCTTCAGGTCTTATAGATCTAGGCTCTGTCTACCCCGTAAGGGAAAAAGACGTGATACTGTGTTAAAGAGATATGAACCTTCAAAAACATGAAAAATTGGTACGAATTTCCGTTGTGTTCAAACATCAAGAAAACAAATTTGGGCAATGATATAAGAAAAAGAAACGCAGAAACATAACCATAGCTTACTTTAAATTTTTAATGTAAAAATAAATTAAATCGGTTAAGTTTTGGAGAAGAAATCGAGGCAGAGGATCGAAACGGCCGAGCTGCAGTTATCTCTATCGCACTCCGCGGGGTTTGTCTGTGCACGCGGCGCGACAGCAATAGTTATTATAAATATAAATTTTTCAATTCTCTCGAGCTTAGTGTTTCCTCTTAAAAAAAGGGTCTGGTCGGGTTTTCTGGTAAGGAGAATGTAGGTTTAAATTTCCGTTTCCTCTGGTACCTAATTAAGGGCAGCGGGGATTGGGAAATAGTAACTGAAGGAAATCATCCTTTAGTCAATTAGCATATCAGTAACAGATATATTTTAGAGCACTGGAGGGCAAATGTGGATGTTGGTTGTAAGGGCTCGCGAAGTCTACTGTTCTTGCAGAACCACTAGTTATTTGGGCAACAGATTTTACAATTGGGGCAACAGAGAAAACATTTGGATAAGCTTTGGTTTTCCACCTGGAATGACTGAGGGCAGAAACAGAAACTTTTGGAACTAATCAGATTTCGTGTTCCGTCGCGCCGCACGCGTCACACCCATCTCTTTGCTGTCCCATCACATTCCACCAATTATTGTGTAAACGCTGTCCTAACACGATTAGTTGACCAATATAATTCGTACTTTGGGGAAACTGACCCCTTTATCGGAAGGAAAAGTAACTTTTTGAATGCGATCAAATTAGTTTTATCGCAGAAATAGCACAACATGTGCTATTTCTGCGATAAAATTGGCCATAAGTTCTGCTCAGCCATGACAATAAAACTAAGATTTATACGATTTTTACCCCCAACCGAATTAAGGAGTATCTTAGTTAAATTTTATTTTAACCGCAAAAGAGGCCCCTAAAGTGAAGTTGGAAAAATGGCGAACCATGTTCCCTCCAAAAGCAAACATCGTTCCTCCTGCAGAGAAACTTCCACCGGGTGGGAAACTTCCCTGGACAGTTTGGAAGTCGCTAAACAGACTTCGAGCTGGTGTTGGAAGATGCCAGGATACCCGAGTAAGGTGGGGTTTCTCCAACAATAATTTGTGTGGTTGCGGTGCTGTCCAGACGATGGCCCATCTGATGGATTGCCCTAGCTGCCCCACTTCTTGCACCGTGGAGGATCTGGTTATATATAAGTGTGTGTGTGTGTGTGTGTGTGTGTGTATTATATATATATATACGTATGTGTGTGCGTCATTTAATTGTGCTTGTCTGTATACATTGTGTTATACATAAGAGTTCTTTTGTGTATTAATTATATTTTATATATATATATATTAGTAACAGTATCCAATATATTATTGGATACTGTTACTAATCAGCACTTTATAGTTGAACTGCATATCGTGTAAATTAGTTTTAGGCGTGTTATATTGTTTTTCTGTGAACAACTCATTGGCCGGAAATGTCTAATTTAAATTAAGATATTATGTAACATATTTTAAAAATGGCTGTTGTTGTTTAATTAAATAAAATAAAAAAATAAAAAAAAAGGAAAAGAAGTGAGGTTCAGGTTATTTTTTTTTTATGACTACCCGAAACGACTGATGGCAGAAAAGAAGTTTAGCTGACCATAAGTTGCTGCCCAACTAGCTATTTTAGCTAACCTATTAAATTTTTTTCTTACAAAAATACTAATATTTTGCTAACCGTTTAAATAGCTTTTCAACCGACTTCAAAAAAAGGTGGAGGTTTCTCAATTCGACCGTATATATATATATATTACGTTTGTTAAAATCATGACCAAATTTCAACCACTGGGCTACCACTACTTTAAATGAAGATCCGTTGACTTCGGTATGTAATGAGGCGCCGCATCTACTGCTGTCTTTAATTTATCTCCCAATGGCCATTAATCTTCGGCAGAGACAAACAGACAAAGCCAGGGTAAACAACATGATAAATAGTGCTGCGAAATTTGGATTAATAGCATCGCTTTAAATTAATTAATTTAATTATTAACGCCACCTAGCTGGCTTGAGGTTTGACTTTGTCGTGTTGGGATTTTGGTTAATCACAAAATTTTAAATCAACTATTCAATCTGCTATTTTCCGACTCAATTCAATTAGGGATTTTTAATGTAAGAGTGAATAGGCATTATTTGAGTTTGCGTGTACCACCCCAGATCTCATCGTTGCTTCCTATCAGGCAAGATATAATTTTCAATAACTTTCAATTCAACAAATACTTAGCTGATTTTGTTTAAACTTAAAACTTTCCCCGTTTTATTATGAAACGAAGTCCTCGTTTCATAATAAAACGGGGAAAGTTTTAAGTATCTTTAGTACCTGGTTTTAAACTGAAAAAGATAATTTTCCATCTTGACCTGACCGGGGATCGAACCCGGGGCCTTCGTGTCGCAGGCTGGCGTGTTAACCACTGCGCCTCGCCGCATACAAATATACACATAGATACACACTAATGTGTAATCCTCAGAACAATAACTAAAGCATAGAAACCGTGTTAAAATAACAACAAAATACAATATTCTACACTGTTTTTACTTATGGCATTGTTAAAGCATCAGAAAGAGATGCATATACAATGCTATTTGCGTAAATGTGCAGGTTGTCCTAGGGTACTGATGTGATCAGGGTTGTACTATATCGATGAAATATATTTATCGACTAAATGTTTCGTCCTAAGAAAGTCATAAATGTACTCTACTCTGATTGTATCGATTCGTTAAATGAGTACGATTCATAAAAAAAAAAACAACTAGTTGCACTCCAGGAGTGCCGGCAGAAGTGAAAACTCGCCTTTGCGGCATACTCAGGTCCGTGTCCTTCTTACGAATTTTCGATCAATTCACGTGTCCTGACGCGAGTTTTCTGTTTTACCCATCCCAAAAAGTGCACAAAGCTGAAAAAACTTTAAAAGTTACGTCAAGATACACCTAAATAACTCCTAATCGCATGGCACCGCTTGGCTTCATCTGATAAATAGGTAAAAAAAAAATCCGTACATTACCCACCGCGCGTCTACTGTCTACTGCTGGGCATTAGGCCTTACCCAGTATTGGTCGAACGGCAGAATACCTAATATGATGTCAATCATATTTTCGATTATTTCGAAATTCAAACAGTGCCTACTTACCTACCTTACCTATTACCTATGAATGCGCAAAAAACCCAATGCATTCGATTTACAGTCCCTAATGTGAGGCAGTCCAACGTTGACATACTAGTTGAAGGTAAAATACTAGACTTTGTAAATGATACCACCTTCTTAGGAATCACAATATACTCTAAATTGCAATGGGGCGCTCATGTATCAAAAGGTAATATAAGGTCAGATATATTTTTCACTTGATCAATGGGCCATTCAGCATATTTCAAAACCATCTAAAGCTTTTCCCAGCTAGCTTTGAGGAACAGTCAGTAAAGGAAAAATAATCAGGTAGGTAAAGAGAAACACATAATTCGAAGTGATATTTTTTATTTATAAAACTTTTACACTAGGGTAAAAAAGTGCCAGTGTGTTATTTGTGAAAAATTTACAGTGTTGGTAATAGAAAAACAAGAGGTGAAGAAAAAGAAGAGATTACTTTACCCACTTTCATTACTGTCCAAAATAAAATATGTTTTTCATAATTTTAAATATAAATAATAAAACCGTTTCCGTAAACTTTCTTATTACCATTGATTTATAATTCGGCAAATATAAATGTAGGTAAAGCATCGTGTTTCAATCGCTTCCATTTAATTTTATATTCGAAATTAATGTATCGGCACGGCAGTAAAATATTTTGAACAAATTCGACTATGTATGACATTTTATGTCCAATATGTCGCTTGAAAGTTCCTCGGATCCACACCTTTTTTATTTCCTTTTACTTCAGGGAGCTGCAATAAAATTTCAACAATAATTTTCTTCATATTAGTAAAAATCGATTCTTTTTAGGGTTCCGTACCCAAAGGATAAAAACAGGACCCTACTAATATGACTCCGATATCCATCTGTCTGTCACCAGGCTGTATCTCATGACATGAACCGTGATAGTGAGACAGTTGAAATATTACAAACAAAAATTTCGGGCGTTTTTATAGCTTACGCCCACGGCTCCGCTCGCGTTAATGTCTATCCCCGATAACAGTACCTTATTCTGAGATGTAATTTATGTTTATGTTCTTTTCCGTACTCCAGAGATCGTGCAATGGTGATGATGATGATGCAAAATTTCATGATGATCGGTTCAGAAGTTACAGCGTGGAAACGTAACAAACAAACTCACTTTCACATTTATAATATTATATGTAAGGATGGTACGGAACCCTTCGTGCGCGAGTCCGACTCACACTTGTGAGTCGGACTCGCGCAGTTGTTTAATTACCATGATGGTTCAATTTGTTACATTACTATTGCATGGCTCAACACTAACAAAAATATCCCTGATTGCAAGACCGTCATAAAAAATATCGATATACTCGTAGATACGTGATTTTACCACATCACTAGCAAAAAAAACTAACCTAATTTGAAATAAGGAAAAAACGATAATTTTAAGCAAAATACCTATAAAAGTTGTCATTTATACAATACGTTATATAATTGACAATATTATTGTTGTATTTTGAGGTATTTTGGGTTTTAATTATGCACTTTTAATTGAAAAACTTACCGAAGAAAATTATGTTTTACAGAATTTATTTCTGTTCGTCCTGAATGGGATTTACATCGCTCCTTTGCACAAGACATTGTTTAGTATAATGGTCATTTGATAACGCACCAACCCAACACCGGTTAATACTTTTTTCCGTAAGAATTGTAGGACAATCCTATATTTAATTTGCAGACATCACAATTCCGCCGCAATGTTTTTGTCGATATATAACCCGATCAAATCGGCAAGATGCTAATGTGACAGACGTTGAACTGTAATAAGTTATTTTGAATTTAGTCGGATTTAATGGAGTCCAATGGAGTCCATTGACATTTCAAGTCGGTACAACCATGAAAATAATAGAAACTGACTGAAGTTTTTGTCTCATTCTGTCATAAGCGAAAGCTCATAAGAAAAATACCGTGTCAACTATCTGTTTTCAGTTTCTATTTTTATGCGGCTTCTATGTATATTATTCTTCTGAGGTGTAATCTAATGATTATGTAGCACACATGTGTAGAAGCCATCAGTGTAGTCTACACATAAGTGTAGACTACACTGATGGCTATATATATTTGTATAAACAAAAACTGTGAATTTTGCTAAATTCAATTCATTATTTAAAAGGTCTATCAAACAAACACTCTGTTTGTGTGGAATTGCCACTGTTTACTTTTATTATTCTTTATTACCATTTAAATGATATAATAATATACAAATACACAAATAAACCACGAAGTTTTGTTAGGTACTAATACAAGATTCAACATCTACATCTAGTTTTATTCTATGTTTTTAGTGATGTGCCGGAAAGAAATTCTCTGTTCTCCTGAATTCCTTCTCACGGAAATTTCCAATAATTCTCAAAAACTTCTGAATAAATCCCACACACATAGAAGAAGAAATTCTCGACAAAAAATTTCTAACCATTCCCACCGTTCTCGAAAATTTTGCAATATGGGTACGGCAGTACCCTAGTTGTATCATAGCAGCTACTATAGTACATTTCTTCTCTTCACAAATCTTGTTGATGTGTTACATCTTTCCAAGTAATAACTTATAAAATATATTATAAGGCTTTTTGCACTCATAATGATATTCTGATAAGCTCTTATTAAATATCCAGCCCGACCACGTGTGAACTTTTACACAATATCTTATTTCTAAATTTAATAAGAGTAGCTTTCCCCTCGCCTTCTTGCAATATGTGGGAGTGATTTCATGAAATGGGACGAAACTGTTACAGGAAGACGGATAAGCGCGTGCAATTTTATTTGACCAATGAGCGCGTGAGTTAGCTGTCAGGTAGTAAGAATGTATACTACAATAACTGTCAGAAGTGACATATAATATGCGATTACTGTAAGGCTCTCTTGTTTGTTATTGCTTTGACTGTTACGTGCATAGATTTAAAAAAAAAAATGCGTCATGTACATCTGTCTGTCGGGGTGTGTGTCTGTCTAAATAAAAGCGCATCACTCGTCTATATAAAAGCGAAATTCACTCACTCCCTCATCACGAAATCTCATAAACTACTTAGTCAATAAAGATTAAATTTGGCAGTAAGGTAGATTGTGACTAGGAGACGTCCACTAAGAAATAATTTTTGGAAATTCCATCCCTAACGGGGTGAAATAGAGGTTGCTATTTTGTATGAAACTTCGTAACTTTTAAAGAACATGAATTTATTTTAGTAGTTAGCAGAAGATGATAATGCATTTATTAGATTTTGAAAATGACATCCTTATAGGTTCACACCTTTACAAAGAAGATGCACCTTTACAAAGAACTTGCAACCGCTAATTCACATTAGCGGTTGCAAGTTTGTATCAATCTTCGTCATGTTTGAAGCGAGACACATGACGTTTTTGAATTGGTGGTTCGTAAAAAATAATAATCCATTAATTGGATTTAAAAAAATT
The DNA here is from genome assembly GCA_947532085.1 of Elegia similella. Taxonomy (NCBI): domain Eukaryota; kingdom Metazoa; phylum Arthropoda; class Insecta; order Lepidoptera; family Pyralidae; genus Elegia; species Elegia similella. The sequence goes on along the minus strand of OX383926.1, from coordinate 3,442,093 downwards.
GCATCCCTGGAAGTGCATTAGAGGTTGCAACGTGAGTTTGTTTGTTTGTTACACTTTGACATCCTAATTACTGAACCGATCGTCATGAAATAGGCTAGTTCCTAAAAAAATATAATTAGTCCGCCAGTAAGATATTCAAAAATTATTAGACACGTATTTTTTCTTTTGTCGATTAAACAAAATATGATAAAGATATAGCCCTTTGAAGTTCCGTGTGACGTCATAGTTTGCTACAATTTTTAGCAAACTTTGACGTAACGAGCCCCCACTCCTGAACTTTGACGCGCTTTATCTTTATTATTTATTGTTTATTTGACAAAAGAAAAAATACGTGTCCAATATTTTTTGATTATCTAACTGACGGACTAATTGTTATGTTATTATTACGACCCAGGAAACTAGCCTATTTAGCATACAAATTATCTGGGCACGGGAAGGACATAGGGTACATTTTATCCCGGGAAAATGTACTGTTCCCGAGGGATCTACATTGACGCGTGCGGAGCCGCGGGCGAAAAGTACTGTAATATAAAATCTCATTTCTTTCATCACGTTTATTAATTTTTTTAATATGTACACAAGCCTCAAGAAATATTTGTAAACTCGTTTCATGTACCGTCAAAGTAAATTTATTGCTTCAGAGATATCACATGACAAATAATAGTATGAAAAATAAATAATTTTAGTCAACAACCCCCTGCGCTTCACAGAAGATCATTATTAATTCAGAGTTCACGTTGGGTTAGTAAAACAGACCAGTATTAGAAGCAAGTAGCCTGTAAGTTATCAACCGGGTTCTGTCGGTAAGAGGGCAACATATTCACACCTACATGCTGCTGAAAAACGTGCCGATAAACATGAATACCTCTATAGTATTGTGTGAAAAGGCTGCCGATGTGTCATGTCACTTTGGATTATAAACTAAGAATCTTGAATACGCGCACATCATTATGAACGCCAATCATCATGGACGGACAACCAACAAAAAAAAAAAACACGTAAGTAAACGGGTTAATTATAAACAATATTTTTTCCCAGCCTGTAGATGTTATGTCTCACTGCTGGGCAAAGGTCTCCCCCTTGTTTTCCGATTCATTTCTATCCATCAAAACTTCCGCCCATCCATTCATAAACTTGTCGTGATCATCTCTCCACCTTCTTCTTGGTCTGCCTCTACCTCGGCGACACTCCGGAACCCTAAAGATAGCGAACCTAGCTCACCTTTCCGACCGCATACGACAATCATGTCCCGCCCAGTTTCACTTAAATCTGGCAGGTTTACACCTACATCTTCGAACTGAGTTAAAGAGCGCACTTTGATGTTTCTCGTCTTATCTTTAAGACGTGAACAAATTATGTTTGATTATTAAATTTATTTTATGTTGATTACGTATGAAAGTACAATTCGCGGTGATAAGAGAAAATATTTTTATTTTACAATCGATTCTGCATTAACACCAAATTTGTTGAGTATCTAGTAGGATAATACGGCTGATTTTAAAAAGGGACGTTTTACTTTTACTGTAATCAAGAGAAAAATATATATAAGAAATCTAGTCAATCATTATAATGTGGTTTAAAAATATGCAAAGTGCTTAATTTTTATATGGCGTTTATTATTCTGTTAAATTGCTATTATTACGATCGTTGTAATTACAGGCTATCGCTGCTGTTAAGAATATTATTCCTACCATAAAAACACAAACGAATAATACTTATATATAATCGATCAGTTGACAAATTAAATAACAAATTTACTTTGTTCTAACAATAAGTCAAATTTTACTTTTAGCAAACAAATAATGCACATTTTATACTTAGAGTCTTATCTGTCTAAATAAAATTACTCAAAAGGAGTTAAATTACTTACAAAAAAAAAGTAAACTACTAAAAAGTGGACTTTAGTAACGATATATTAACGGCCGGCGCAGCATTTCGTTTGTTTTAGTAAATTAAAGAGATTTTAATATAAATTCGCTTTCTGCGGCTCAATTTACTAGACCAATTTGAACTTGGGTTTCATTTAGTATTTATTATTTACTTCGTAAACAAATTGCATGGAAATAAAAGGAAAATTTTAACCCTCTCTGTATTTTAATATACTGAAAATTAAAAGCTCTTGGTTATATTGGTATGTCTGTCACATTACTGTATCTTCTGAACCGTGATAGGATATTGCATGGAAATAAAAGGAAAATTTTTACCCTCTCTGTATTTAAACAAACTGAAAATTAAAAGCTCTTGGTTATATTGGTATGTCTGTCACAGGACTGTATCTTCTGAACCGTGATAGGATATTGCATGGAAATAAAAGGAAAATTTTTACCCTCTCTGTATTTAAACAAACTGAAAATTCAAAGATCTTGGTTATATTGGTATGTTTGTCACAGAAATGTATCTTTTGAACCGTGATAGGTTAGTTTTCTCAGCGTGCATATATCTATTGTTGCTATAAAAACAAATAATAAAAATACAATAAAACATCAATAAAGAGGACCCCAAACCCCCAAAAAACACATGTTTTGGCGTCATTCTAGATTCTGTCAAATGTGCTTTTAATTTGTTACTGACGCTTGTATTAAATAAATTGTCAAATAGTGTGCGGAAAGTATGTACCTCTGAAATATAAAATTTACTTACAAAACACAATCATCAGGCGCCAAATCCTAAGAAGACATATCAATAATACATTACTGCAGAGGCCGGGAAGTAAGGGATTGCCGGACGAGTAGAGTTTTCAAGGCCGAGCGTTAGCGAGGCCTTGGCAATAAATACGAGTCCGGCAATCCGATTCCCGGAAAAGGCATGCATTGTGCTTTTCTCAATAAATGCGAGGAAATAATGAAAGACGTACGACGGGAATAAATTAGTGTAATATAAAAAAACGATAATAGTATGTACATTATTTTCATATTTGTTTTAAGGCATTTGGCGTTCCACGCCTTTTAGCCCTTCATATTTTTCAACGTTTTATCAAAGAAATGATGGTGTAATTCATCTCGTTGATTCGACACATTGTTCATAAACGTAGGCATTTATAACACCAAATTACATCGATTTTACATTATAAAGTCCACTAGAAGCAATCTGCAAAACAATCCAAAACAACAACCTTGCAGTCCGCCGAAAATAATCTTATAGTATATTCCCGCGTTATTTTCTTTTTTAATTTCAATTGTCATTTAGTGCTAAGGAAACATAGCCCATACAGCCCAGTCATATTTTACCCAAAAAATTTAATACCGTAAAAATCTGCTTTCCCGCGTTTTTTTCTATTATTGATATATTTTTGTGTGATTTTATATACCAACATTTTAATAAAATAATTTTCATATTCATATACTTATATGCTCGATGAGTGCATTTTTTTATAATGTGGTAGCCATTGGCTGTATGACAATTTACATAGATTAATTAAAAAGTTTTGAGGAGCGGCCAGGAATGAATTTTCATACTTACTTTCCTGGCCTAGGCCGATAAAGTAATGCACCAGCCAATAATTGCAAACTTCGTGTCTTCTTTTTACTACAATAATGCCTACATTTCCTAGCATGTTTGAGAAAAATATTTTTTCTTGTCAGACGATAGTAATATTATACTCCACCACTTAATCGATATAGATGGAACTTTATACATGGTGAATTTTTTATTGTTTCGGACCCTCAAAGGGGTGACTCAGACCATCAAAATGATCAATTTTTCCTATGGGAACAATATAGGGAACTCAAAAAAAAATTCGACATTCCCATACAAATTGGCAGAACTCTTTTGTATGGAAATGTCGTTTTTTTTTTATTACTAGCAGTGGTCCCATAGAAAAAGTGTTCATATTGAAGGTCTGAGTCACCCCTTTAAGGGTCTAAAACGATAAAAAATTCACCATGTCAAAGATGTCGTAGAAGGCGACTTAGGAAATACAAGCTTAACAAATCTTATAAACATCTGAGAGACCTCTCCAACCCGTCTGGCCAGCGTGGAGAGTGTAGGCCAAGTCCTCTGGCTGCTCTGGTCATATGTTACACGCGCGACCTAATTATTGCACTTTTGCTGTTACTTAACGCAAGTACTTATTTGGGTAGTATTCTACATCTCCCCTGAAAAGTTCAAGGATACAACCTTTCTTATCGGAAAAAAAAAAATCGCATGTAACATAAGACGATTTTTTTTATTAACTAATAGTACATTTTTTGTTACAAATATAAAAATAAAAATATTTACTTAGACTTATATCGATACATAGTATGTTTTATTAAAATTCAATTATAAAACATTTTCGTATTATTCTTATGCAATATAATTTCCTTATTACCTTTCTTAATTTTTACATTTGGGGATATATCTTCTATAACTATATATGGACCTTCGTAAATACAATCTAATTTAGTTTCCGTTTGATTCTTTATTAAAATAGAATCTCCTGGTTTATATTTCACTGAATTACATTTCTTATCATCATTACATTTTCTTAACTGCTTACTAACTAATAAATTTTCCTTAGCGTCTAATTGAGCTTTCTGTAATCGATACTTAAGCTCGATAGGATAATTATCGAAATTATACATTGGATCGACTTGGTCGACTGATATATTGTTAGGTAAAGTACATAGTTTTCCAAAAACAAGCTCGTATGGAGTATATTTCGTTTCAGAATGGACACTGGTATTTAATGAAAAACACCAAAAGGGAACCCAGCCGCTCCAATCTGACCTATTATTTTCACATTGAATTCTGAGATAGGCTCCTAGATGTTTATGCGTGTTTTCAATTCCGCCTAAACATTGGTGGTAATATAGAGTCATAACCAATTTTTGTATACCTAAAAGTTTACAAATTTCGCACATTAGTGACGAAGTGAATTCAGTACCTTTATCACTAATTATTTGTTTAGGAATACCATAACGCAATATGAAATTGTTAACAAAACTTCTGGCGATAGTTTCCGTGTCTTTTCGAGGTAACGGATATGCCTCTACGAATTTACTTAAGTCGCACTGAACAGTTAAAATATACTTATTATTATAGTTATCTATCTCTAAAGGGCCCTTTACATCTAAACTTATTCTTTCTAAGGCTGAATTAGCTGTTGACGTTATAGTCATTGGTTCTCGAATATTTTTATTTGAGAATTTTTGTATTTGGCAGCTTTTACATTTTTTCACATATTTAATGACGTCATTGGACATACCTGGCCAAAAATAATATTTCTTTATATTATTTAACATGCGGTTCATTCCAGCATGTCCGCTAGAAGGCAGCAGGTGAAAATCGTTCAAAATAGTAGTTATTTCGTCTCTACTTGTATTTTTTTTTACTTCTTTAGTAATAAAAAATCGAGGTGACGCTATATTCAATTTTTTAGTGCTGCGCAGCAAACTTTGTATGTATTTATCGTTACTTTTATTTTTAATAATAAGTAATTCTTGGATATTTAATTTTAAGCACAAATTTTCCAAGTCTCTCGCTAACACGTCGTGAGTAGATAACGATCGAGAACAAAGAAATATCGCTGATTGCGACGGTGCGTATATACAATAATTAGCGTCAGAAGTAACTATATTAGAATATTTAGAATGAATCGAATTTAAATTATCCAAAAATCGTAATTCAATGATGTCATTTGGTCGTTTGAGCACCTCCACCACTGTAGGTTGATCAAGCCTAACAGGGGTAGGGGTGGGTTCATCTGACCGAATATTATTTTCTTGGGCATCTAACTTTTTTCTCTGAGCTCTAGTAACGACTGCAATTATGTTTCGGTGCATGTCTTTAAACTCTTGTGACGTCACCGGGAGTCGACTTAGCGCGTCTGCAGCTGCGTTATTTCGACCGGGGACGTATTCTACTGTGAAATCATACTCCTCCAAATATAAACGAAATTTAGTTAATCGGCTGGAAGGATCTTTCAATCCAAACAAATACACTAAGGGCCCATGGTCCGAAAAAATTTTGAACTTTCTGCCGTACAAATAAGGTCTAAAGTGACGAACTGCCCATACTATGGCTAGTAGCTCGAGTTCTATAACGGGGTATCGAGTTTCAGCAGGATTTAATGCTCTACTTGCGTATGCGACTACTTTTCCATTACTATTTGAGAGCACTGCGCCAAGTCCTTTTGTCGACGCATCTGTTTGTACTCGAAAGATGTTATTTTCTGAAAAATCGGGATAATCTAAGACCGGAGGGCACATAAGAGCCAGTTTAAGTTGTTGAAAGGACGTTTCGCAATCTTGGTTCCAATCAAATTTTGTACCTTTTTTACATAATTGGTTCAACGGATATACGATATCGGCGAAGCGTGATATAAACCGTCGGTAATAATTGGCAAATGCTACGAAACGTTTTGTCTCGTCAGCGCATGTGGGTCTTGGGTAATTTTCTATTGTAATAATTTTGCCTGGGTCAGGTAAGATTCCGTCTGACGTAATCTTGTGACCTAAATAAACAATTTCCTTTTGTAAAAATTCACATTTAATCGGGTTTAATTTGAGATTGACTTTTCTCAATCGGTTCAGTATGCTAATGAGATTTTTATTATGATCTATCATTGATTTCCCAATTACAACGCAGTCGTCCAAATATATGAAACATTTTTCATAATTAAGACCCGCCATAGCTATTGTCTTGCCGTGTGGTATCCGGCAGAGTAGAATAGGACCACTCCAAGTCTTCCCGTGGATGTCGTAAGAGGCGACTAAGGAAATACAAGCTAAACAAAGCTTATAAACATCTAAGACACCTCTCCAACCCGTCTGGCCAGCGTGGAGAGTGTAGGCCAAGTCCTCTGGCTGCTCTGGCCTAGTATGGCCCTAGCAGTACAGAGAGGGTCGTGCTCCTGTAGTGGAGACTAAAAAGGACCTGATGATGATGATGATGATGATAGCTATTGTCATAAGTCGAGAAAAAACACTAGCACTGGTTTTTAGTCCCATAGGGCATCTTTTCATTTGATATTGTTTGCCAGCAGTAAATGAAGTATATTTTCTAGAATTTGCATTAAGAGATAATTGATAATATGATTGTGATAAATCAAGTTTAGAAAAATAAATGCTTCCTGATAATGAATCCAATATTTCCGTGATGTTTGGCAAAGGGAATTTATCGTCCTGGATTCGGTTATTTAACTGTCTGTAATCAACAACTAATCTCCATTTTTTTTTCGTTCGTTTTATCAGATTTTTTTGGCACTAAAAGAACAGGGCTAGACCATTCAGAGATGGTTTCCTCAATAATATCATTTTTTAACATATCTTGAATTTGTTTTTCAATTTCCTTTTTCATTGTTTGGGGCAACCGATAAGGTTTTACATAAGCCGGAGTCACGTTATCTTTTAAAGTAATATTGTGCTCCATTAAATTAGTAATTGACAAGGAATCCCCAGGCAAATGAAAAACATCAGAGTACTTGGCACAGATCTGATCGATACTGAGCCTTTCCTCACTATTTAAATAATTTAAATCGAGTAAATTAAACAAAGTTTTAATTCGCTCTACTGATTGTCCTTCACTATCAAATTGGCATACTTCAAAATGGCTAATCGAGTGTAACTCGAGATCCACCATAATATCAGTATCATTCATATTAATTATTCGTACGGGAATATAACCATTTAAAGGTTTACTTATCATTCCCGCTATAAATACTCCTTCACATATTTCTTTAGCCAAAACTACGCTATCGTCTCTTAAAGAGCATGGAATATGCTTAATTACTTCGCAGCGGGCTGGTATTGTATGTTTATAACTATCACTATAACTACTTATGTCTAAATAAACTTCATTTTTCTCATTCATTAACCGTAAAGTGCTATTTTCATAATCGATTATCGCATTATAACGCTTAAAAAATTTTTCTCCCAATATACCATCGGCTAAACAAGACAAATCCTTAAAAACATAAAACTTCTGTCTAAATAAAATATTATCATACATCAAATCTAAATATAGATAACCTTCTGATATTAATTGTCCACTAACACCTTTAATTGTTAGTTTATCGTGACATAACTCATTTGCGTAATCTGAGTGCGCAAGTAGCCACTCGTATTTCAGGACGCAGAGGCTAGCACCACTATCAGCCAATAGTGTTATATTATCCTGTATACCTATATTTAATTTGACTACGCTACTAATATTATAATTGAGAATAAAATGCTCGCTAATCGTAGGAACGAAAAAACTGAGTATCTTTTTCAGTATTCTCGGTTTGTACTTGCGAGACACGGGCTATATTGGGATAAGATGCGCCCGGTCTACCCCGAGAGGAAGCTCCGTAATAATAGCCACGGCCACCCCTTGCTCGTGGTGAATTGTTAGCATTACCCCTATAGTGAGGAGTGCCTCTATTACTCGGAGTGTTACCCATTTGACTCCGTTGGGTATTCGAAACCCGAGTAAAACCACGATATTGTGCTTGTTTGCCATTACCACGCTTATAATAATAATTTTTGTTCTGATAACGGGAAATATTCATTACTTGGTTATCATCGCTAACAGATAACGAGTTTTCATCTAAAGCGCATTGGATAGCGTCCGGGAGTGATTGAAACTGACGAGAAGCTATGATTGTACTCAAACGCGTATTAGATAACCCATCGGCAAAACGTTTTATGGCTATCTTCTCGTTCAAGGGACGCAAAATATCATATTTCGCGTCGTCTCCGTCGGCTTGCGCTAGCGTCAAATTAACAAATAGTTTTTCTAACTCTGACCCGAATTTATCAATTGATCGACGCCCTTGTTTAACATTATGAATTTGTGACTGAATTGCCACGGCAGATTTTTTCTGTAAAAGATGTGTACGCATGTCAACAAGTAAGCTATCGATTGTCGTGTATCTTAATTTTAATCGAAGTTTAGCACTAGCAGAAATTCTAGTTTTTAATACGAACTCAATCCTCCCCTGTCATTATCGGCAGTAGGGAGATAGCTGTTTTTAAATCAAAGCTATTAGTACCCATTTTGTCTAAATTACACGAACTTGAAGACTCTGAATGACAATCAGGACTGAAATTAAATAAACTAATAATTTTAGAGTAAACACTATGAATATTCTCAATATATTTATTAACTACGTGCAAACTTTCTTCAGTTATCTCAGAATTCTCTGTCTTTTTCCTAATATCAAACGAAATATTCTCCAAGCGACTGTAAATTAATTGAGCTGTCTTGAACTTATTTGTGGTGTGTTATCAGTGGCAGGGTCGCCATGAGATATGTTGTGTTTTGGGGTGAAAGGATTTAATTAATAAGACATGTTGGTTGGTTCAATGTCTATCGTATATTGAAATAAAATCATAAAAATACATCATAGTAAAACTTACAAACTATGCATAAAAGGTATTTCGTCATATGTTACACGCGCGACCTAATTATTGCACTTTTGCTGTTGCGCAAGTACTTATTTGTGTAGTATTCTACAATAGTTTGAGGCCCGAAAAGGACACAGTAGGTATCTTTTATCTCGAAAAAACTAATTCCGGCAGACTTACAATGCAAAAGCTTGTTTGAAATTAAAACAAAGACTTCATGTTGACAAACCTACACAATGAAAACATTAATGCACCTGCTATATGCACTAAAAGCTACAAAACTGTGTTAGCCCGACCGTGATTTTACGTCATACGCAGCCATTACAGTGACTCATACAGCCATTCAAATAAAATACGACGAGCCATGGTATTCGTTCTTTATTTGCAAAAGCCGTGCGTTTGTAATTTACTGAAAAACGAGCGTAAAAGGATTTTTTGCCCAGAGGTTTGTCCGCATTCTAAAAGTCGGTTTTAGTACTGCTAGGTACAGTAAATATTCGGGTGCACATCCTTTCCTTACTAATATTATAAATGCGAAAGTGAGTTTGTTTATTTGTTTGTTTATTTGGTTGTTTATTTGTTTGTTTATTTGTTTTTTTATTTGTTTGTTTATTTGTTTGTTTATTTGTTTGTTTATTTGTCTGTTTATTTGTTTGTTTATTTGTTTGTTTATTTGTTTGTTTATTTGATTGTTTGTTTGTTTGTTACGCTTTCATGCCGTAACTATTGAACCGATCATCATGAAATTTTTCATACAAGTTCTTTGGAGTACGGAGAAGGACAAAGGCTACCTTTTATCCCGAAAAAAAGTACTATTACCGAGGGATCGATATTGACGCGGGCGGAGCCGCGGGCGAAAGCTAGTACAATATATTTATTTCAAACCATGGAAATAGCAGATCCTTTTGACGGTAAGAAAATTAATTTAGAAAAATATAAATATCATTCGCTACATGTATTCAAAAAACCTTTAACTCAAACGGCGCAAATATGCAGGCAATGGTTTCATTTTTGAGCTGTTTTGGGGGGTAGAGACACTTGGTTCGTCGTCGATCCGCGGATGAAAGCTAGTACTACTATAAACAAAGTTGCCAGAGAAAGCAAAATAAATATCAATACAAAACATGAATCACTATTGAGCCTAGCCTTAATGGTCAGTAAGTGAAGTCTAGATTAATGTACGGAATTTGGCTAGCCGCAACGCGCCGGCCGCTTCATCTTCGTTGCATGAAAAATGACTGCACTGCGACTAGTCCCAGAGCTTGCAACACATTTCATGAGCAATTTCCTCCCGGGAAATAATATGTAAAATGCTTTAGAGAATTGCATCTTGAAGCTTGGTAAAAGTTAGTTCATTGCAACACAGGTACACAACACAATATAAAACAAAATTGTATAAAAGAACTAGCTGTTTTGCTGTGACTTTGACCGTTAAAATTATAACCTATGGGTAACATAATATGTACCTTTCTATAGGTGAAAGTATTTAAAAAATCGGTCATATAGTTTTTAAGTTTGTCTATTATAAACAAACAATCAAAGCTTTTCTCTTTAATATATTCCGGATTACGCGCCGTTGGTGGATTACGTCACTAATTGACAAACCTTACCCATATACGAGTACCTTGACTGACAATCTTTTCACAGAGGGATTGTCAGCTGAAAAAATTGCATTTTTTTAAAATGTTTTAGGGCGGAAAACGAGCAAGCGAGTCACATGATGGTAAGCGACCAGCGCTGCCCATGGACAACTGCAACACCAGGGTTTAACAGGAGCATTGCCGGCCTTTCAAGGAGTTGGGGAAAGGACATGGGGGCAGGAAATGGGGGAAGGATGGGCCTCCGGCTCTCTCACTCACCGAACGAAGCATAGATGCGGTAAAGCTCTTACTCAAACGTCGATTTTCTGTGAGAGTGTGGTAATTCCCCGGACAAGCCCATTCATGCTACTAGCAAAAATGAATTTTGCCGGTAGCGTGACTCTACCACAGAGAAACTAAATGTCATCTGATAAAGTTTTGATCAAAATGCTTTCGATGGGCGACAGCGTTGAAAGTACAAGGAGTCAAGAAACTGCGCAGGCCAACCCGCCTACCAAGCGTGGTGAGTATGGCAATACCCTCCAATGGAATGAAGAATACTTGGGAGGTCTTTGTCCAGATGTGGACTTCTTACGGCTGAAATGATAATTATGATATTTTAAACAAAATATTTTACCTATAGGTTTGTGTCACTAGGTGAAGTTTACACTACTATGTAATCAGTTATCTATATTTCGGCGTAAAGAGTATTAGTGGATGATGACCGGCAGATGCCCCCTGTTTAACAGCAAACAGATCTGCAACTGACACTCACATACAATCATTTCTCGAAATCATTATCGGCTGGATGAAGCGACTGACATAAAAGTGTTCCTGGCTCTGGGTCTAGACGCTACCACACTGCTTTGTCACCAGTAATGGGGATGACTCTGACTAAATGCACTGTAGCAATTGATATTAACACAATATTCCTGGTGATTTCCATACTGTTATCTGCAGCTTTTTAACCTTTCACGGTAATTAACATTAATATGAAACATATCGGGATATTTATCGTAATTACCATAGATTAAGAAAACGCTATGGTAATTACCATAGATTTAAAAAATAATCGCGTCATGGTAATTACAGAAGTTTTGCGAGTTATCGATATTTCAAAAAATTGGTTGTCTGTAAGTCGGTTTACAGATGATAATTTTACGTGATAACGGTGGAAGAGAGATAGATGCGTCATAATAAGGCTGCATTATAGAAAAAACCGAACGCTAGGGCCGATTGTGCTTCTTTATCTCTTGTTATGCACTCACGCTTGAACATTAAATGTGACACTTTTTCGGGCCAGCGTTCATCGATTTTTTGGACAAGCTCCGAAGAAAATTAATTTGATTTTAATAAATAAATACGACATTCAAACTTAAAATATTGTAAATATAAATATTATTCAAAAAATTAATTTATTTTGTAAATGCTTTCTCAGCCAACCATGCATACAGGTTATTTTTAAATTATTCCTTACTAATATTATAAATGCGAAAGTGAGTTTGTTTGTTTGTTTCTTACGCTTTCACGCCGTAACTACAGAACCGATCATCATGAAATTTTGCATACAAGTTCTCTGGAGTACGGAGAAGGACATAGGCTACCTTTTATCCCGGGAAAAAGTACTATTCCCGAGGGATCGACATTGACGCAGGCGGAGCTGCGGGCGAATGCTAGTAAATTATAAGGGAGATACTTGATCAGTTCAGGTAGACGGTTGTAGATTTTTACACCCATGAAACCGCGATTTCTGGAGCAAATTGTCGTTTGGCTATTTGGTAACAAAAGTCGGTTTGGTCGTCTAGAGCTGTAGTTTGTATAATCTCCCTGCCTTTTTACATGGTGAAATTTTGATCGTTCTGGACCCTTAAAGGGATGATTCAGCCCGTCTATAGAAACAACTTTTCCTATAGGACCAATGCTGGAAACTCAAAATTTTTTTTTTTGACGTTCCCATACAAATTGACTTGGCGGCCGAAATTTTTTGTATGGAACTGCCCTTTTTTTTTGGGTTCCCAGCATTGGTCCCATAGGAAAAGTTGTTTATATTGACGGTCTGAATCACCCCTTTAAGCGTCCAGAACGATCAAAATTTCACCGTGTATAAATTCATAATATTGTTAACTCATAGTTCATTTCACAATACATTTTTGATGTCAGTAATTTACTTATACCTATAAGTTTAGATTATTGAATAGCTCATAAATTATGTGTTAGGCGATGCGGCTATACCCTTTTGTGATTGAATTTTATCGGCCTGCGTGTCGCTTATGTCTTTCACCCAACAAAGTGCTGGGCTGGGCGTCCTCGACCTCGCGTGTTGGCCCATGGTCGCCACTCTATAACCCTTCTGATCATAAAAACTGATCCCATAGGAAAAGTTGTTCATATTGACGGTTTGAATCACTCCTTCAAGTTATCTCAGGACTGGGGGGTTGATCTTCATAGTTTCAAAGCAGTTTTTGTTGCATTTTAAAAGAACTTTTCAACGATACACCACACGTCGGGGTTTGTCCAATTTAATTTTTTTAATTCATTTTTCGTTGTCTGGGAATTAATAATTGGCTGAAAATATACTTTTTATAATTTTATAAACCCACTTTTGGAACTTCAATATCTATCTCTCCACCAATTTTCGTGACAATTGGTGCAGTAGTGGCGGAGTACGAGCCCAGACGGACAGACAGATGGACGGACGGACATGACGAAACTATAAGGGTTCCTTTGGGCTACGGAACCCTAAAAACTTCATATAGTTTTTTTACGTCTTGACAATATGCCTCAAACTGTCTCCCTAAGTTCCAAGATTACTAAGGAGATATAGCAATAAAATAAAAAGGAACAACTTAAAGATACTTATGACCACGGACCATTGCTCGTCCTGATGTTAAGGAAGTGGCGGAGAGGCAATGCTCGAAAAATACCTAATACTTTTGGTAAGAAGGTCAAGACCCTCGGAAATTGAGGAACCATGCCAGATAAAGAATAAAAGTGTGTACTAGATGTATATCTTTTATCTCCACTATCTATCTATGTGACAAAATTGTAATGTTGTTTGTTTGTTTTTCGTGTGTGCAAGTGGCCAACAGACTATTCAAGTTGCCATAGGCATGCAAAAATGCTTCGTGAGGCTATTGAAATTAAAAAACATCCTAAGTCCAATAGAGGACGGTTGTCAGTTACCACCAGCTTGGGGTCCTGTCATCAATTTAATAAAATCTCAAGCTCATCACAAGACTGCAAGACTTCCAGACACCGTGAGCCAATACTGCGTACATCCGGAATGTTATCTATAAATATTGTAGGCGGTAGATTTGTATAGTTCTTATAACACAAAGACAAATGTCAACTTAGTCTACCTGCGACTATGAAAACTGTAAAGGTTTCGAAATGTTAGTTGTAAAAATAATGTAATATACGCGATAATACCGTATTCATCATCATCATCATTATATCAGCCGCAAGAAGTCCACTGCTGGACATAGGCCTCCCTCCCCCAAGGTTTTCCAATACGACCAGTTGGAAGCGGCCTGCATTCAGCGTCTTCCTGCGACCTTAGTCAGGTCATCCGACCATCTCGTCGGTGGATGTCCGACGCTGCGCTTGCCGGTACGTGGTCGCCATTCGAGAACCCTGCTTCCCCATTGGCCATCGGTTCTACGCGGTATGTGCCCCGCCCACTGCCACTTCAAAGAGCAAATCTTTTGCTGAGAAAACAAAGTTCACCGACATAGTCGGTGGCCTATGTTCCCTTACGAATCTCCTCGTTTCTGATTCGATCTCGCAGACAAATAATACCGTATTAAAGTGACTTTATTTAAACATAGCTTAGCGACTGCCATCAACGATGATAGCCGGAACCAACGCTTTCCGAAGCAGGGAAGAGCTCGAGATATTTTTATGTATGGCCCCCTAAAATATTTCTTTTACTATCGAGCAAAAACGGGCAAAAAAATATAACGTTTGTTTTATGGGAGCCCCCTTTAATATTTATTTTATCTAACTGTTACGGTTCATGAGATACAGCCTGGTGAGAGACGAGCGGAGGGACAGACACATAGACTGCGGAGCTATATTAATAGGGTCCCGTTTTTACCCTTCGGGTTAAAAAAGATCTATGTCTGTGAACTACGTTTGTCTGTCCGTCTGTTGTCTTCTTTTCACGCTTCAACCGTTGAACCGATTTGGATGAAATTTGAGAAAATAAAAGAGGTATGGAGGTAGTTTGGGGCTCGGGGAAGGACATAGGTTACCTTTCATTCCGGGAAACTCTAGTTCCCAAGGGACCGACATTGATGAGGGCGGAGTCGCGGGCAATAGCTAGTTTTCAATAAACTTAAAAATTTACAAAACTAACCTATTTATTAGCTCATTAGTTATTAATTACATGTTTAAATAATTCGCGAGTTTTGGCTGGTTTTGACGCAACATGTATATTCTAAAAGTGTGTTTTTGACAATTTCCTAACCTACGCTTCGTTGAAAATCAGCGGGGCTTCTTACAACAATCAAATTTCTTTCAGCACTTTTGCTGTGGGAAAATTTACACATGTGTAAAATTACCGTTAAATGCAATAATGGTTCAAGGGTTTCTGCAACTGAAACATTAACAAATTGATTTCATAAAATATAATATGATTATGTCAAATTTTCTCTCGCGAAAAATGAACGGCTTTAAATTTTAAATCTTCAAGTGCATAATTTCCGGAGCTTTCAACTACCAGGAAATTGAACTGGAAGCACGATTTATTAAATTATTGGATCATTTCAGTGCGACTATTAATATTTTGCCACAATAACTTTTTACTTTGTAATAAAACTGTTTTTTTTTAAATAATTTGCAATAAGCTCTTTGTTGTTCGATATATTTATTTATTTGGAGTGTGTTTAAAGGTGTGTATATGGGTTGATAGAGCCATAGGGCCCAAAAACCGCTTGGAGAGTGTTTTGGTGGGCTTGCAGGTGGAAAACGGAATCAAAGTAGTGATGGTTTGCTAGTTGTTTTCTATTAACATAAGTAATTGCCTAGATTTTAGTGTAATCAGTCCAATATAAATATATTAAATAAAATAAATAAATATATACGGACAAATCACACAGATTGAGCTAGCCCCAAAGTAAATTCGAGTCTTGTGTTATGGGATACTAACTCAACGATACTATATTTTATAACAAATACATATATAGATACACATCCAAAACCCAGGCCAATCTGAAAAAGATCATTTTCCATCTTGACCTGGCCGGGGATTGAACCCGGTCACTCCGTGTCGCAGGCTGGCGTGTTGACCGCTGCGCCACGGAGCTAGTCAATATATAAATATACTTAACATAATATTAGCTACAGAGTAAATTTACCTAGGACAAATAGTCTCCTTCAAGGAACGGCAGGAACTGGAAATCGCACGTCGGATCGATAATGCGTGGAAGAGTTTTTGGTCAATGAAGGAACTATTTAAAGGGAAATTACCAACTTGCCTTAATAAGTGACTCCTTGACATGTGTATCTTGCCCATCCTAACCTACGATGCCCAGACTTGGTCACTGACCAAAAAGCAAAAGTTCTAACTGCAGGTTTGCCAAAGAGCGATGAAGCGCAGTATGTTAGGAATTAAAAGGATAGCCTGTGTAAGAAACACAACACTGCGCACCATGACACAAGTGGTCGACGTTGGAACGAAATCTGCTGGGTTAAAGTGGGACTGAGCCGGTCATGTTTGCCGAATGGTGCCGGAAAGATGGGCTTATAGAACAAACTCATGGGAACATAATGACGGAAAAGGGTCAAGAGGCAAACCAAAAACAAGATGGACAGACGACTTAAGTGCTTTTGATAAACTTGGAGATATATGGCAAGAGGTAGAGTAAAGTGAAAAAATAAAGGGGAGACTTAGTTAAGCTAACAAATAAATCTTAGCTAGAAATCTACAAGTACCTATTACCTATATTTCTGACAAGATCACTTTACAAAAATAGTTAAATGACTACGTATCTTTCTAGTTTGTCGATGGCGAATCCTGGTGACCCATAATTCAGGTTTCTTGAAAACCTAGCACGGGCACCTGTTCTCCGCATAAATTGTTCTACTAGTAATTTCATAAAATATTACTCTTTTAATATTAATGTCTTTATTCATTATACATATACATAAACTAAGCTAATGGAGTGTCCTGGTGACCTGTACCTAATTCCTTGGAAAGCACAGGCACTAGTTTTTTCTCCACCTCGCTTTTGTTTATTTACTAATATTATTTTTTCCTTAGCCTTTGCCTTGTAACAATATTTTTTAAATACATTTTTGTTACAATTCGGGTAATGCCTCTGCAGTGGGGAATAAAAAGACCTGATGATAATGATGATGATAAATATCATATAGAATAATCTTGTTTGTGGGGAAAAATTAAAGTTTTTTGATTTGTTTTGTTTTAGAAAGTAAATCTTTCGAATAATCGTTCCAAAAGTGATCGTTTTATGGCATAGCTTCAGTGCTAGTTAACTACACTCATTCATCATCATCATCATTGCAGCCGTAAAAACTCCACTGCTGAACAAAGGCCTCTGCCAAGGATTCTTCGTTCCATGGGAGGATATTGCCATACTCACCACGCTTGGCAGGTGGCTTGGCGAGCGCAGTTTCTTTGGATTGTTGTGTTTCCGACCATGGCGGTTTCGCTTACCTCAAAGCAGGACAGCCTTGCGCGTTGCCACCCGCGCCGCTGCCCGCGCTTAACGCGAGCAAACAATGGCTGGAGAGGATGTCGAAATTTCAGTGTTGTTTGTAGTGTTTTATTTACGTGAAATCATGTTTTTATAAATAACTTAATAGTGAAGCATTGCAAGCCGCAAGACATCTTGCATTTAGGTCATTCCCTTGGCCGGGTTCTACGGGCTGTGCGGGAAGAGAAGTAGACCGTAGAAGCAAAGAAAAAACGTAGAATGTACCAGCTGCTACTCTTGTTTATTTCTTTTCTCCCAGACCAGCATGGAATAGAAAAAAACAACCTTACGAATATAATAAATGCAAAGTTAATTTTTGATGCTACGAAAACTAGAGATATATAGAATATCTTAATATATATAAATCTCGTGTCACAATGTTTATCCTCAATGGACTCCTAAACCACTTAACCGATTATAATAAAATTCGCACACCATGTGCAGTTCGATCCAACTTGAGAGATAGGATAGTTTTTAACTTATGGCGAAACGAAGTTCGCCGGGGCAGCTAGTAACATTATAAATGATAAAAGTTACTTTGTTTTTTCACGCTTCAAATTATTAAGAAGAAATTTGGTAAGTAATTTGGAGGGTAGTAGAAAAACCTGACACAGCACCTTTCATGCCAAAAAAGATACCGTTTCCGAGGATATAAATACAAACGAGCAGAACCACGGGCGAAATCTACCTTGTCAAAGAATCGCACACATAGTCAAATAATCGTACTCCTGATCCTGACCTACATGCCCAACCAGACTAAGCTTACCACGAAGTTCACACATATTAGGCTTTACCAATATGTTGCGATCGCATGCCTTTGTACTGTTTGCCCACAGTTCAGCGATTTTGTTACTTAAGAGCCCGCCATATGCCAGGCGGCGTGGCGATACAAACGCGGATGGTCTAAACGTGTTGGTTACTTTGGATATTTTCGTTTTTTAGGAATATTCAAGGGTCATTCGAAAAAGAAAAACATATGATGGCTGCCTTATCTGTAATGCAATAATAATCAAAAGTTTCAAGGTTAATTTTAATGTATTTTATACCGAGTAAATTAGACGTGATTTGGAGGCAACTTTGCAATTTTTTTCTATCGAGAAAATTTAACGCAATCGTGTTTTTGAGTCATATAGTTACCAGAGTTAGTCCTGAACTTTGCTGCATTTTTATTTCAACTTGAATATTTAATTATTATTGATATAACAGTCAATCATGCAAAGCAGTGTGAGGTAGTACGGGCCCTTAAGTAGTCCTATAGATAGAGGCGTATGTAACTTAAAACTTGCGAATTTTCATAATGTTAATATTATGGGAAATATCTAGTGCATTAAGACGGTACTCCACAAAATTGTGAAAATTTACGTGTTTTCAAATCACTAGTACTTTATGCTGAATTAAATAAATCCATCAAAAGTATTTGTTTAATTTACGTCGATCCTTGAACAAGATCGCCTCCTTGTTGGAATTTGAATCACATACATATGAAATTTAAAAATGGTATATATATGTAATGATATCTAAACACATTTTTCTTCGAAAACTTTGTAATTTTTACGTCTAAAACAATAATTCTGACATGACAATATTTATATTTACATCTCGGAGGTCGCCCCCATTCTTATTTTTTTTTATCCTTATCCTTACTAATATTATAAATGCGAAAGTGAGTTTGATTGTTTGTTTATTTGTTTGTTTATTTGTTACGCTTTAACGCCGTAACTACTGAACCGATCATCATGAAATTTTGCATTCAAGTTCTCTGGAGTGCGGAGAAGGACATAGGCTACCTTTTATCCCGGAAAAAAGTACTATTCCCGAGGGATCGACATTGACGCGGGCGGAGCCGCGGGCGAAAGCTTGTAAAAATATAAATATGAAAATATTACGACTTTTCATCTTTTTTCCTAATCGCCTAATAGTTCGCACTGGACCTGGATTCCTTTCAAATAGCAAAGGTGATGGAATGCAAAGCGGACGGGATCAGAAATCATATCACACACAACAGCAGAACATTAAATGTGATATCCCAAAACATCCGCAGTATTAACGAAAATATGCCCGGCTTCACAGCCGTGCTACAAGAGTCAGGAATCCCTTGGGACGTAATTGTTCTATCGGAATGCTGGCTCCCTTCTAATAAATATATACTGGATTTGGACAATTACTTACACGCTTCTACCACACGAAATTATACCCAGAATGAGGGCGTGGTAATGTACTATAATAAATTCCTTAATGCCACCATTGAGGAACCACATATTGAGGATGCCAACTGTCTCGTACTTAAGTTAGATCAATCAACCTGTATAGTAGGAATATACAGACCACCGGCCCAAAAAGACACCTCAAATTTTCTCAGAACTCTAGACCAAACTCTTGCAAAATTGAAAAGTTTTCAAAATATTGTCCTCTGTGGAGATATTAATATAGATTTAATACCAAATAACCCATATAAACTACAGTATGAATATCTAGATATGCTGGCCGTACACGGAATGCTTTCTTGTCACTGCCTACCAACCCATGGTAAAACGTGTTATGATCACATGATAGTTAAATCAAAGCTGGATACCTCATGTCTAGTGGTGGAGACTACAACAACCGACCATTTTACAGTTGCCCTTAGCCTAAACCTAAAACAAAACCTCACTTTTCATAATAAACCCAAACAAATCACCGACTACAATGACTTAGACTCAACAATGCAGCAAATCGATTTCAGCCCCATCCTAAACACCTCGGACACTAACACGGCCACCGACTTGCTCATAGAAACCATTACTTCTGCTATTAATAAGTGTACCAAACTAACAAAAACCCCTAAAAGAAAGATTATCCACAAACCCTGGATAACTAAGGGCCTACTACGCTGTATAAAAAACAGGGACAATCTTCATAAAAAAACTAAAAAGAACCCTGATAATGAAGTGGTCGCAATCACATATAAGCGCTACAGGAAATACTGCACTGTGGTCCTAAAAAAAGCTAAAAAGAATTATGAAAAGTCTCAAATAGACAATGCGAAAAATAACCAAAAGCGCCTGTGGCAAGTCATTAAAAATATAAACGGCTTAGAAAGCACGCAAGACCACTCTCAGTCACTAGTGAACGAAAGCAGACCTAAAGATAGTGTCAACAAAGTAAACTCCTTCTTTGCAAACGTAGGTAAGAACCTGGCTAACCAAGTCACTTCACCAAATACTTCCGGCTTAAACAGCCACCCCTTACCCACACCCCCCCACAGCTTGATGATGGCCCCGGTCCTGGAGGAGGAAGTCCTGCAGATCATCTCCGGACTTAAGGACAAATGTGCGGTGGGCTTAGACCAAGTATCCAGTAGAGTAATAAAAAGATACGCTCTACTACTGGTCGAGCCGATCACCCACATTTGTAACTTAGCTATCACGCAGGGCGTCTTCCCTTCGGCCTTTAAAATAGCGCTCATCAAGCCAATACATAAAAACGGTGACAAGGAACTAGTTGACAACTATAGGCCTATATCAATCCTATCCGCTTTATCCAAGATCCTAGAGCGGATTATGAACAACCGTCTGACCAAATTCTTGGAACTCAACAACCTTTTATCAACACGTCAATATGGTTTCCGTGCCGGTAGATCAACCAATGACGTAGTACAGGACCTTATCCACTCTATCATATCAGCGATGGAAACCAAGAAGAAGTGTTTGGTAATATTCCTAGACCTTAAAAAGGCATTTGACACGGTCTCAATCCCACGCCTTTTAATCAAGTTGGAACGCATAGGAGTCAGAGGACTAGCCTTGGCACTTTTTAGAGACTTCCTGTGTCACAGGACGCAACGCACCAGGATAGGGAACTGGACAAGCGACGCAGAATACATCTCCTGTGGCGTACCACAGGGAAGCTGTATATCTCCCACCCTCTTCCTGGTCTATATAGACAGCCTGTGCCGACTCCAACTTGATGGTGGGAAAGTTTTTACATTTGCCGACGATACCGCACTCTTGTTCACTGGTGACACATGGGAGGATACTTTCAATAAAGCCCAATCAGGCCTCAACCAAACAAGCAATTGGCTAGCAAACAATCTACTGACCTTAAATACCTGCAAAACAAAATTTATTTCCTTTGGCATGAAATCCAATCTTCTACCACCACCAACCCTCAAAATAACTGCTCATGTATGCAACCAACAAGCCCAAAACTGTAGCTGCCCCCAGCTTGACAGAGTAGAAAATCTGAAATATCTCGGAGTCATTATAGATCAAACACTCTCTTTTAAAGCACATATAGACACATTAGCAACTAGATTACGTAAATTGATTTATATTTTTAGAACTCTAAGACACATATCGAACCGGAAAATAATTGCAATGGTGTACAACGCTCTATGCCAGTCCCTTGTGAGCTATTGCATTGTTTCTTGGGGCGGAGCCGCCAAAACACACCTGCTACAAGTTGAAAGGGCACAAAGATCCATTCTCAAGGTAGCAGCGGGCTTCCCCTATCGATATCCGACCAATGACCTGTATAAATACTGGGATGTACTAACCGTGAGACAGACTTACATCTTGCACACCACCTTAAAACAACACTCCCAAATACAATTTGATCCGAACAAATTCAAAAACAAGCGTCGGAAAAGAACCATCTGTATACTTCCCCCCTACAAGACAGCTACCGCCTCCTCCTTCTTCCCCTTCCTTGGTCCACTCCTCTATAATAGATTAAATAAACAACTAAACATATACCCTCTCTATAAATATAGCTGTAAAAAATTAATAATAACTTACCTAAAAACACTAAACTACGAAGAAACAGAAAACCTAATTGAAATAAACATATAATGCTACAATCCCTTATTGCAAAACAATGCTATCGATCACCAATTACCCACGCACAAACACACAAACACACACTCACATACTTACTCACTTACTTACTTACATACTCACACACATACTACAGACAAATGCACTCATAACAACTAACGAAACAGTCATACTAGTTATAAGTAGAATATTGCACAATCTCTTTCAAATAGAATAGAAATAGGCTAAAGTATAGAAATAATGTTTGCTTACCTACATCTGCAACGACAACAATAATTGTCTAGAGGGAGGGGCCTAGTCACCTGTAACACAGGTCCATAAGGACCTATAACAGGAACTAGTCTCTTCACAATGTAGTCTACATTGTTACAACTTAAGTTGAGAATAATTAGATAACATTATATAAGTTTTACTTACCTTATACTTTCATTGTGAAGAGAAAATAAACGTTTTATTATTATTATTATTATTCTCTTTATTTATTTAATTTCTTAGTTCTAGGTTTTTATAAAACTTATATAAAAAGTAAAATATAAAAAAATATCATACAAAAAATACAACTTTTATAAAAACCTAATCCTAGAGGTCTGCCAGCAGCGGGGCAGGGCTCAAGCTACCGACAGTTAAGGCTACAGAGAGAGAAACCTCCTGACGATGCGCGCAGTGTCCAGGAGTACTGCCTTCTGTATCTGACCCTTGATCCAGCCATCTAGCGAGAGCCTCTTGAGGTGTTGATCGAGGCTCTTCGCTATAAGACCGTTCACTGAAACGACTATCGGGACAATGATCGTCGAATCCACATTCCACATAGCGGTCACCTCGTGGGCCAAGTCTAGGTACTTAGTAAGTTTGTCCTTCTCGGCCTTCACAAGGTTCTCGTCATGCGGGATGGTGATATCGATGAGCATTGCCTGGCGCGTCGATCGATCTGTTAGCACGATGTCAGGCTTATTGGCAACAATAGTCCTATCCGTGATTACAGATCGATCCCAATAGAGCGTGGCACGACCATTTTCGAGAACCGGCATTGGTGTGTACTTATACTACGGCACCTCGGAATCCACAAGCTCATAACGAAGAGCAAGTTGCTGGTGGATAATTCTGGCTACAAGGTTATGTCTGTGCAAGTACTCTCCGTTAGCCAGATGAGAACAACCGGAGATAATATGCCTGAGTGATTCGCCAGGACGGCGGCATGCTCGACAAATGTCGACCGTACCGTCCTTCAGGATATATCTCCGATAGTTGTTCGTCATCATGACTTCGTCTGCAATTGCACAAGCAAAACCCTCGGTTTCTCCAAAGAGGTCACCAAAGCGTAGCCAGTTTACCGACGCGAGCAGATCTACATCAGGCCCTGTTAAGGCCCGGTAGAACCGCCCGTGCAGCTCCTTGCTCTTCCATATGTCCCTGCGGTCTTCGGTGCTCAGCACCGTTGGTCTGTGCCAGTTCTCGCTTGCTAAGGAGAGCGGTGTAAAGCTCCTATCTACTGCAACAACGTCGCGATGCATCCCACACTCATTTTTAAGGAAATAATCCCTAAGACTGTACACCTCGCGGTTATGGAGAGTCTTGGCGTTCAAAAATCCACGACCTCCACACTTACGTGGGATGTACAGTCTCATAACGGATGAGCGTGGGTGAAGCATGCGATGCGCTGTCAGCTGTTGACGGACCTTCCTATCCAGGGCATCTAACTCAGTTTGGGTCCATCTTAGTATGCCAAAGGAGTAAGTGAGTAGGGGCATTACCCAGGCATTGAAAGCGCGTACCTTATTACCACCTGACAAAAGACTTTTAAGTACTTTTGTCAGTCGACAAAAGAAACGCTCTTTCATCGCCTGCTTTATGTCCCCATCCACAATACTCAAAGACTGTGACATACCAAGATATTTGTAAGTTTCCTCCTCCGCGAGAGATCTGAGGGACATTATCTCAGAAAGTTGTAAATTTGTTGAATTTACAACTTTTCCCCGTTGGACATGCATGACAGCACATTTATCTACACCAAACTCCATCCTGATAGAACTACTGAAATCTCTTGTGATTTTCAATAGCTCCACCAGGTCAGAGGGATTTGGTGCAAATATTTTTAAGTCATCCATGTATAACAGGTGAGAAACAATCTCCCCGTCACTTCGGAGGCGGCAGCCTAGTCTTGAATCCCTCAGTAGGTTGCTGAGGGGGTTCAAAGCCAGACAAAACCATAATGGACTCAAACTGTCGCCCTGGAAAATGCCTCGCTCGATCCTTATCAAGTCCATCGGATCCGAGGAGCCATTTCCTTTACCTGGCTGACAGAGGACCGTGGCCCATTGTCTCATACACGTGCCAAGAAAGGATCTTAAAGTTGTATTAACTTTATACAACTCTAAGACCCTCTCTAGCCATGAATGAGGCACTGAATCATAGGCCTTTTTATAGTCAATCCAGGCAGTTGAAAGGGCTGCCTTTTTCCGTTGAACTTGCTTGCAGATGGTCATGTCTATGAGGAGGAGCTCTTTAGTACCACGGGACCCAACCCTACATCCATTTTGAGAGGAAGCCATGATTTTGTTCGCAACTATGTGCTGGTTAATTTTCGCTCTCAAGATGGATGTAAGGAGCTTGTAAAGAGTTGGCAAGCATGTGATAGGTCTAAAATTCTTGGGATCCGTGGTACTACCGGATTTATAGAGCAGGAAGGTGATTCCTGTCGTAAGGAAAGAAGGTAGGGAACCAAGCTCGAGAGCTTGTTGAAATTGTGTGGCCAAACGTTCATGTGAGCTTCGAATCCACTTTATCCAGAAGTTGTGCAATCCATCCGGCCCAGGACTTTTCCAGTTCTGCGCCGTACGAATCGCACAACTTATGTCATCGGGGTTGATAGTTACAGCCCCCATGGACTCGATAGGCTCACATTCACGTTCAACCACTGTCATCCAATCACTCTCGGTGTGTTCGACTGGCACCGACCAAATACTACGCCAGAAATTATTCATAGCAGTAGCATTCGGCAGCTGCCCGTCGATCACACATTGTTTAGTTCCCTCCCACTTCCTGTACACCTTCCTTTGGTCACTTTGGAAGAGCCGATTTAGCTGGAATCGTTCCACACGCTCTCTGTAGCGGCGAATACGTCCCGCCCACGCATAGACTTTCTGCTTCAGGAAGTCAATGCGTTCCGTAACACAGGCAATGTAGTCGCTGGGTCTAATACCAGTACCCGCAAATGCCTGGTTTACGAAACGCATGACACGGGGGCGATTATTGCCCCCCCTGAAGCATATTAGCTTTGCAATGAGAGTCCTGAATATGCTGATACGTCGCTCAATCCGCTTTTGCCATGCAGGGACACCGCCAACGGGCCGAGCTGCATAGTCAACGTCAGGAAACTTGACTCGAGCAACCCGACACGCCGCAATGGCCCCACAGTACAAGATTGAGTGCGTATCAACAAGATCTTCACTAGCCTCTAAATACGGGGCTAGCAGATCATTCAGGGCTCCCATTAGCGCCAAATTGCGTCTATTCGTAGGCAGACGAGGTATACGCGGCCTAGAGTCCGATGTGGCGCGATACTGCATGATCGTCTCCCCCAAAGTCCTCCTCAAGTGCTCATGGGCCTGGGTACTTACGCTTATGGTCACACTGTTCCCCCCATCAGCACTATGGACTTCATCATTCATTGGCTGAGTCCTAATAAATGGACCCGCCAAAACAGCTGACGTGTCCCGTGCCATGGTGGGAGCCGTGCGAGCAGGTAGCGCCTCCAGTCGTAGCCGATCAAGCACAGAGTCATCCAGCCGTTTGCACCGTTGAATGACACGCACTTGATCCGATAGTCGCTGTGCGGAAACGGTGATGGCTGGCTCAAGGACCTGAAACAGAGCCAACATCCGATCACGGTACGCAGTCATGTTGGTTTCCCCCTCTGTAGCCTCATAATAGGCGCGCATGCAGTTCTCATTATTTTGTTGAGTCCATCGCATGCGACGCACTACACCACCGGTAGCGGGAGCCGGGCGCGGGGCAGGTTGCCTCGCAGGCCCCAAGCGTGCCGGCAGCGGGGGTCGTCCACGTCGCGCAGGTGGCGGCGGCGGCGCGGCCGACGGCCCGCGCTCGTCGTCGCTCGACTCGCTGGTGCCGGGCGCCGTGGCGAACTCGTCACCCGACGATGTTGGCGAGGAGCTGGACGACGACGCGGGTGGAGGTGGAGGGCGTGCGACTTGTTCCGCTTGATATTTTTGGGATCTTGTAATCATTTTACAATTTCTTTGTGTTTTCTTATGTCAAATGTATGACAATCATGTCATGACAGATGAATTGTATTTGCAGTTTTAGTTTTTGAAAAAATATTATGATATCTGACATTGTTGATGGTAAATATATATATTTTAATGTATAATTGTGTCTGTTCACTGTTTATTATCTATTGATTATGTATCCAAAAACTTAAATAATAAAATCGAAAATGAAGAACAAGATTCAAGTTGACAGCGGTTTTTTTTTTTTTTTTTTTTTGAATATATTGCAGCTTTTTGAAGATATAATTAAGCTGTAGTAGATTTTCAAGCTGAGACTTTTTTGTCTACGAGTACTAAGTTGATAAGAAGGCAATCATTTCAACCGCAATATGTCCACTGGTGGACCAAGGCATCTTCCAACGATTCTTGGTTCCATGGGAGGATATGCCAAAGACACAACGTTGGCAGGGGGGTTGGCGAGCGCAGTTTTTTTGGCTCTTTGTGCTTTCGACGCTGCGGGGCGTTGTGCATCACAAGAATACCGTAAAACGTCTATTTTTTCGTCGCGCAGTTAGCCTTATTTTCCATGGAATACTAGCATGAAAAAAATATGAAGTACAGTTCAAAGATCAAAATAAATGGATACATCAAAATATTTTCAAAAAGTAATTAAAATCTAGCAAAATAAAATAGCAAAAATGATATATCCAGAAAAAGTTTCGTCGTCAATTACTTAATATTTTCAGCGACAACTACCAACTTTTTTACGACTATAAAAAGTATAACTAAATGAGCCAGATTGATACCTAAAAAAAATACAATATCTGGCTATAATTATTGAATTATTAAATTAAAAGTGAAAATTAACACGGAAATGGCCGACACGGGTTTGAAATGAGACTAGGGACAGGCCACCCGGTATCGCCACTTTCAGCCGCTACAAAGGGTTAAGGGATACAGCGCCTTAAGCGGGAAAATGATTGGAATTTGGTGGATCTGGGAAGGGAATGTAGGTATTGGGACACTACTTACTTGGATGATTGGGGAAAAGCAAGTAGCAGCTCGGAAGGCCGGGCGCGTGTACCCGATGCCAAAACTTGCGACCACCGGTCAAGCAGTTGAGGATGAATGAATGAATGAATATATTTATTGCATAAAATGTGGTGTACAGATGGATGATTTTGATAAGTCTCACAAATTAGTCTCTAAAATGCAACAGGCAATAGTCAAAATTATTATACTTTGTTTTAAATTATATAATACTAGTTTTCGCCCGCGGCTCCGCCCGCGTCAGTGTCGATCCCTCGGGAATAGTACTTTTTCCCGGGATAAAAGGTAGCCTATGTCCTTCTCCGTACTCCAGAGAACTTGTATGCAAAATTTCATGATGATCGGTTCAGTAGTTACGGCGTGAAAGCGTAACAAACAAACAAATAAACAAACTCACTTTCGCATTTATAATATTAGTAAGGATAAGGATATGTCATTTTTTTAAATAGTCTTTGACGCTGTAGAAGCACTTCGTAATAAACCAATCAAATAGTTATCGTTTAAATAATGTTAAGTTACATATAGTTCTTATGTCTCTAGGTAAGTTATTACAGAGATTTATGGCCATAGGATAACAATTTGCATTAAATAGCGTCTTCATTGCCGGGAGTAGTAATCTTTCTGGGTATCTTCTACTGTATCTATTTATCAAGACACTACTAGTAACTTTACAAGTATACACATTTCAAGTATAAGTATACACATGACACCCTGACCTGAAGTAGGCAAACGGTTTACTTAATAGAAAGCATCATCATCATAATTTCGAGTAGGTGTCACGGTCAATCGACCATGCACACCCTGGTGTCAGAGTTCTTCGGAACCGCCTCTCGGCCTCTGACGTGGTTCCTTTAACGACTACCACATGGCAGCCGGGACCACCGGCTTAACGTGCCTTCCAAAGCACGGAATAATCTTTATTATCAGACAATCAGGTGATTTTTTTTTTTTTTTTTTTATTTTCCTTGAGGGGTTACACCACCTCTCAAGGGACTTTATTGTCAATTCAAAATTAATTCTACAGAAATTCAAATTTAGGTTTCAAGTATAAATATTTACAGTTGCATTATATACAGTTATTTTAGATCCTGCTATTTGATACAGGATCGAATTTATGAAGTTACTACAAGTCTTTATATACATAAGTTATAACTTTAGTTATTTAAGTTGCCAATGATATGTGCTGTTGTATGTGTTAAAGGTTTACATTTGAGTTCCTTGTGCTGTGCATATAGTTTTACATTATTTTTAAAACGTATATTTATGTGTGACTTAAGTCTAAATTCGTTATTTACTTACAAATTAAATTTTTTCAGGTTGCTAATGATTGTACTTATATGTGCTATAAAAGAGTTTGCAGTAACGTCTTTAGTACATATTAATTTGAGATCATATGGATTTACATTGTAATTAAGACATATATTTGTATGATTATATCTAGTTGACGTAAATCTAGGGCATTGTTGTATTAGGTGTTCTAGGGTTTGCAAGGTGGAGTCATCGCAGGGGCAGGTGTCATCGTCTATTATATGGAACCTCTTCAAGTATAATTTGTGATATCCATGATTGGTGATCAGTTGAGTGATTTCAAATGTGGGTGGGATTTTCTCTGTAAATTGGTTTAGCTCTTCAAGTGTTGGAAATAGTGTGTAGATGTGGTGTCCCTGTGATTCCAATGCGTATATTTCTCGCCATTTCTCTGCTGTTTTCTTTCTAATTTCTCTTTTTGCATAAGAAATAGGGAATTCGTTACAGGTGGCTGCTGTCTTAGAAGTGGCCACTTGTTTGGCTACGAGATCTGCTGTTTCATTGCCGGGGATTCCAATATGAGCTTTCACCCATATAAATTTACATTCGACACCGTGCCTTGTTAAGTATGAGGCGATGAATAGAATTAACAGTAGGGTCAGCATTATTTCTGTCTTGCAGCGCCTTGAGTGCCGATTGGCTGTCTGATGCAATAGTTATCGTTGTTAACGGATTAATTATTTGTTTTGGATGATCATTGACCCAGTTTAAAGCTGTCTCTATGGCAATGAGTTCGGCAATAAATACAGTATTCGTGCTATTCAGTTTGACCTTGCGTGTGATGGTCAGGTTATTTGGAAGATATATTACTACACCCGAACCGGTATCGCCGTTATCTAACTTACTTCCGTCAGTATAGATGCGGATTGCAGCATTTTGGGATAGGTGGTCAATATCCGTTTGGTTATAAGCCTCTTGGTAGGTTATGGCTTGACGAACCGCAGGGTGTAGCTTCTGTTTTGTCTCAGTCCTTTGTCTCAATTGGATGTCAGAGGGTAATTCGGAGAAGGTCTTTCTTAGTTTGACCATGTGGATTTGTCTATATTCTTCTATTATTAGATGTAATGGCGTTAGACCAGCTAGGGCAATGGTTGTTATTCTTGGTGCCGTGCGGAAGGCACGTGTAATTTTGGTGGCAAATTGACGCTGGAGGGACCAAAGCTCTTTCCTTATATATTTGTATTTTGTGGCGGATCCCCATATGCCTGCCGCGTATGTAAACATCGGTTGTATAACGGAGTTGTAAATGGTTTTGACATTCTGGGAGTGTATACCCCACGTGGGTCTAATCAGCCTGGAGAGTTTTCGAAAGAGTTTGTATGCTCTTTCTATAATAGAGCGACAATGAGAGGTAAAGGTGAGGCGATCATCAATGATGACGCCTAGAAGTTTGATTTGTCGGGAGAATGTATTTTGCATGACAATAGTGGCAGTTTTACTTTTAGGTGTGAAGGCTATGGCGTTAGTTTTTTGTGGACCAAATGTAAGTTTCACTTTCATTCCCCAGTTGTGTATAATGTCTAGAGTTTTGTTGGCGGTTTGTTCTATTGATGTGGAATCTTTATCTTCAATTAATACTAAAATATCGTCAGCGAAGGCTTGAATTCTGACATTATGCGTTATTCTGACATTGGTTTCTCCAAAAGATCATCAAGTATTACGTTCCAGAAGATGGGCCCACACACAGAGCCCTGAACACAACCTTTCGTAAGGGATTTTTCCGCCGTTGCGTCGCCGTATTTAACAGTAGCCGTTCTATTTTGCAGGTAATTGTGTATCAGATTGTAAATATTTTTCGGGCACTTGGTGAATTGTAGCCGGTGTAATAAGAAAGGCCACCAGGCGTTGTTAAAGGCCGATTTGATATCCAGCGAGATCGCTATCACCTGGCGTTTGCGGGCTTTTGCTCTATGGATGAAGTCGATAGCGTGTTGTAGAGCGTCAGTCGTGGACATCTGTTCTTTGAAGCCAAATTGCTTCGGGTTGTTCGTACCGGTAGTTTCTAAGTGGTGGGTCAGTCTTTTGGATATAAGTTTCTCTAGTAGTTTCCCAAAAACTTTGATTAGTCCAATTGGTCGATAAGATGCAACATCGTCGGTGTCCTCTTTGTTTGATTTGGGTATGATATGGACTAGAGCTTTTTTCCATTGGTCTGGGAAATACCCAATGGATAGACATCTATTTAGGAGATTGGTGAACTGAGTTGGTATTATATCGAAGGTGATGAGACAAATGTCTGAAGTGAGTTTATCCTGTCCAGGGGCTTTATTAGGATTCATGGTGTGGAGATGATCTCTAATTTCGTCCTCAGTGAATAACACATCATCTGGAGCGTCAGGGCTAGCTTGAGCTTTTTGTCTGATCTCACGTTGTTCACTGGTATCAATGTTGGTGTCGTCATTCGGGTAGAAATGTTTGAGGAGGGCTTCCGCTGTGCTGTGGGCGTCAGTGGTGTGATTGTTGCCTAGTTTAAGTGTTTGAGGTGGTCTTCTTGGGGATGTGGATTTAATAATCCTGTTTGTGACTGCCCACACGTCCTCTTTCCCTTGATTTTGACAAAATTCTTTGAAGTGTGTAGTGGAGGCCTTTGAAAGGGCTTTTGCGTACTCCGTTTTGAGTTCTGTATATTCTTTGATCGCATCTACTAGTAGGCGCTTCGCTTTCTTTAAGTCATGCAGGCGGTGATGCGCTTTTATGGTTGCTTTCTTCATTTTCTCAAGATCTTCGCTCCACCATGGGTTATGTTTGAGTCCTTGTTTTTTAGTGCCGAGAGTTTTGTCGCAAGCTTTTTGAATTGTTAGAGTGAGATCATCAACGACACGGTCTATGTCAGCTCGATCAGCTGTGTCTAGTGTCTGTGTGTTAATCTTGCTGTATTCAAGTTTGTTTCTGAGGGTATTTTTAAGTGTTTCAAGGTTGTTTTTGTTAATGACGTATTTCCGAGTTGAACTAGTTTGTTGTTGTTGTACTTTTCTGGATGTGACTATGTTGTATTCGATCGCATTGTGATCTGAGGTAGGGGATATATTCATATTTACTCTCCAGTCTGCGATGTTGAATGTTGTGTGTTCGGATATGAGGGTTATGTCCACAATCGATGAGCATGGCTTCCCGTGGCGGATGGCTTCGAATGTTGGAGTGTTACCTCGGTTGGCAATCGTTAGGTTGTGCGCCATAGTTAGGTCATAAATTTCATTACCTCGAGGGTCGTTGGATTTTTCTCCCCAGGCTTGATGTTTACCGTTTAGATCCCCTGCTACAATCCTGAGGGAGCCTTTAGTCGCAAGAAGAAATTGGTCGAGGCTTGACATAGAATTCTGTGGGTCATTATCGGGTTCTATGTAGACTGAGGCTATGAACAGGTTCCTACGGCGTATTTTTAGTTGTATTATAGCTAGGTTATTAGTAGAAAATTGTGCCATACCAAGGGCAGGAATCTTATTTTTAGTGAGAATGGCCGCTTTGACATGACCATTTTGGTGAAATTGGAAAATATCTATACCGGCAATTGATTTCATGCATTTTTGTTTACCGATGTAAGGTTCTGAAATTATTGCTATGTCATAGTCCAAGGTTGAAAATTGTTGGAGGAATTCATGTTGTGCACGAAAACATCTCATCAAATTCGCCTGTAGGAGTTTCATGATGCAATCTTTTTTTATTATCCAAAGTCTGTTGCTGCCTCGACTCGCCTCTTGGCGGCCTGTAGACGGGGGCAGAGTGGGCTGGTTGCACGATGATTAGTGTCTCCAGACTAGCTGTTGGTGCAATGGAGACACTTGGTCTTAGTGGGCTCCGCTTTGTGTGGGCAGTCCGCAGCGACGTGTCCTTCGAGGGCGCAATAGGCACAGTTGGGTGATTCTGATGTGCACTTGTTGCGTGTATGGCCAAATTTCAAGCAGCGGTAGCACTGCACGAAACGGGAGAAAATTTCAATGTGGACCCGTTGCAGGTCCACTGCTAGCCTTCCCAAGCTGATGAGATCGGGGCAGAGTGTTGGCTGTACTTCGATTACTGCGTTATATAATTCTGAGTTACGATTGCTAGTCAGAAAGCACAGTCGCAGCGATTCAGCTGGGATTGAGTTTTGGCGCGCTACTAGTTCAATTACGTCTTCTTTGGCAACTTTTTTGGAGATTCCTTTCAAAATGATGAGAGGAGGCCGCTTCCTAGCTTCCGTCGCCTCGAGGCCCTCAATTTGGTTAGTGCGTTGGATCGTTTCGGCGCACTGAACAGAGTTTTCAAACTCCACCACCACCTTGCCACCGCCAATTGGCTTGATACTGTTAGGGGCGTAGGTTTTATCCCTGAAGTTTATGTTTTCCCTCCAGTTGGTGAGTGTGGATTTGGAGGACCCAGATGCGTCTGTAGCTTTAATCACTATGGCTGGCCTTGTAACCTGAGTTGGTGTTTGTACTGTGAGCGGTGTAGCTGCAACCGCGGCGTAGGTAGGAATTTTAATATCACTGAGGAGCTCCTTTTTAAATATTGCAAGCTCTTCTCTAATGATTTTTCTTTCCTCTGTTATTCTCTGAGTGGCACTCTCTTTCGGTGGTTTACTTTTAGTTGGAGTGCCTGGTGCACTGGACCACTGCTCAGTTGTTGTTATGGTTCCGTTGACCTCACGGATCTTTTTTGCAGCTCGATTATAAGCTTCTTATTAGCTACAGTGACACTCTTTCCTTGATTTACTGCTTCTATTATGGTGTCCGTTAGCAGGTTAATTTGTTCTGTAAGGTCTGTCGGGAGCTCAGGCAGGACGAGCTGGTCCGCTTTTTGTGCGGCCATAGTTAGGTAGAGAGATTAGAATGAATAAATGGAATAATTCGAAAATTAAGTAAGGTTATATATATATATATCTTTCAAAAAAAAAAAAAAAAACAAAATTACGGCGGGAAAAAACAATTGGAAAGTCTATGAAATTGTTTACACTGATTGTCTATGCGCAGTGCTACACTTTAGGCATAAGTTCTTTACACAAGAGATCACTAAAAGTCACTTTTGTATGGAGAAGAAGTATAGCTCTTGTCCATAACTCACCGAAAACACACCGATCGGAGCGGGGCAGAGGCCTCTGAGTAGGTGCCACGTGGATTTTGGTGAAAATTGGCTAACTTCGCGAGTTTGCAAGATAAAATTTCGAAACTTTGCACGATCATGGACACCAGCAATACACATAAGATAGCAGTCTCAGAACGGAAAGTTCTCGATACAAAATGAGAATTAAAAGCGGTATAATAAAAAATTTTTAGGTTATGTTTTCACTAATTCCTTACTGAGTGGTCCGATCACAAAACTTCTTTCGGCGATCACAAGGGGGCACTAGCACGATTATTTTGAGGTATCGCTCGTCACTGTATCACCACTTTTTACCGGTTTTCCGAATTTTTAAGCGCGGAACGGCTCTAAATCCTTACGCTCGGCACAAGAACCTCGACAATCAGGTGATTCAAGCCTGCAATGTCCTAACCAAACTGGAAACAACTAAACAAAGTATGCTTCCGGTGGGAATCGAACCCACGACCCCCGGGTCAACAGTTCTATAGTACGAGTTCGCAGCGACCGGCGATGTAGTGACTGGCGATATTGTGCCCTAGACCCCCAACTCCACACATTTTACGTTTCACCGATATTTTGCGCTCGCATGCCTGTTACAGTTCAGCGAATTTGTTACTCACGTCCTAAATTAGAGAAGCGTTTGTAGGACTTTGCAAACTTTTCACTGTATTATTTTGGTATGATCTCTGATGTTTCCACGATGCTTCTTTCAAACTGGAGTTGTGCTGCAACTAAGTATACATAGAAGGCGTTACGAGCTACACTTAACAGAATTATTAATAATACTACTGACAATATATTTTTTCCGGTTATCACATTTTTAAGATTACATTTTTATCTTTTCTTCTTCTTATTTGTATCACTCTTGGCATAGTGGTCTTGGTTTACATGTTGTTTGATTCTGGGGGTAGGTGTAGCTCGCCGTACGATGTCCCGCCATCTCTCCCTGCTTGCAGTCATTCTGATGCACTTTTGTCTTTTAAGTCAATGCTAATACCTATTCTTAAGCTTTTACACATTCATATGAGTTTAGACGGACAGTGTGGCATCAGGTACAAAATTAAAACGTTTATTCAGAAAATAGGCCTTTGTAGGCTCATGATATTTAATTTCATTTGCATGAAATGAAATGATATGAAATTAAATGATTTATTTAGCAAAAAGGAACTAATTAATTGATGTGCAAAAGCTACAGACTACTAGCGTTTCGGAACCGACCACTGCAGAGAAGAAAGGTACGCGCGCCCGACCGCCCGTGCTCCTTCTCGCTTTTCCCCATTCATGCGAGTGATAATTTTATATAGTATTCTGATACCCATTTTTCCATCCTAGATCAAATTTCTATCCTTCTTCAGCTTAAAATGCTTCCGATGGGCAGCATCGTCAGACGTGACACCACCCCTAATACTCGCCCTTATAATGGTCTTCGTCATCATCATCATCAGGTCTTTTTATCCACTGCAGGAGCATGACCCTCTCTGTACTACTGGAGCCATATTTGGCCAGAGCGGACAAAAGGATTTGGTCTACACTCTCCTTGTTGACCAGACGGGTTGGAAAGGTCTCGTTGATGTTTATGAGCTTTGTTTAGCTTGTATTTCCTAAGTCGCCTCTTACGACATCCATAGGAAGACTTAGAGCGTTCCTATTCTACTCTGCCGGAAACCACACGGCTAGTAGTGGTCTTCGTAACAGACTGAAAGTAGTTGGCTATAATAATAATACCAACTGAATAAACTCAAGTGAAACCGTGTTTCTTTAAAGTATTTATCTAGCGTAACTTTTAATACTATAACTTATGTCTTATATCCTGTTTCCACCTTCATACCCAGCAATACGCTAAGCGGACCTTTCGGTCTCATGGTCTTAGCCTAAGAGTCTTAGGCTCGAAAAACGTGATAGCATAACGTGTGTATGTAACGATCCTTTGCCTCTCGTTTTATTTATACATTCCTTCTAATTATGTTCAATTTCGTCGCAGATATTTAAAACCACATTCCGCCGAAGCAATTTAATTTGTAACATAATAAGGAGCCAATTAACTCAAACAAGTAGAACAATTACGAGGAGTCTCGTCTTAAATTGCAACAGAGGTTTCAGATAAAGAAGGTCTTTTCGCAATATCTTTGAAAAAAAAGCGAAGATTATACTCGTCGTGATTTCTTCTTAACTTTAATGAATAAATATTATTTAAGCTTATTAAATACTAGCTTTTGCCCGCGTCTTCGCTCACGTTAAGAAGTAGTAGTCATAGTAGCTTTATGCATGCAAAGTCTCAGCCCGATCGGTTTAAAATTGACAAAGTTTCATACAAACTTTCATCCCCTATTTTATCCCCTTGGAGGTAGAATTGATCAAAATTCTTTCTTAGTGGATTCCTACGTCATAACATCTACCTGCATGCCAAATTTCAGCCCGATCCGTCCAGTGGGGGCTGTGCGTTGATAGATCACTATGTCAGTCGGTCAACTTTGAGTTTCAAATATTTAGAAGAAGAAGATATTTAGATGAAAATTTAGGCGTCTACAGGATAGATCAATGAACAATAATCCGCGGTTTAAAAACTTATAATCTAATCGATAACTAATTAAAAAACTTATTTTTAATTAGTTATCGATTAGTTAATTATTTTTTTTTGTAGCACGAACATTTAACTTGCAAGTGCGATATTTATTAAACTATTAATTTAAGATTTTTTTCCTTTCGTGGAGCTAAGACCTTTGAAAGGAAAAAAATCTGAAATGTTTAACTTCCATGCTGGTTTGGGAGAAAAGAAAAACGTAGAATGTACCAGCTGCTTCTTTTTCCGCGCAGAACGTAAAAGCCGATCGAGGAAAGGGGCAAACCTGACGAATCATATTAGTAGGCGATGCGGCTAGCAACACATCACTATTTTGATTCTATTTTCTACCTAACGACGACCAACATGC
Organism: Elegia similella; assembly: GCA_947532085.1. Classification (NCBI taxonomy): domain Eukaryota; kingdom Metazoa; phylum Arthropoda; class Insecta; order Lepidoptera; family Pyralidae; genus Elegia; species Elegia similella. The sequence goes on along the minus strand of OX383926.1, from coordinate 3,405,103 downwards.
AAAACGTGGCTTTTAGGTCTTATAGACCTGGGCTCCGTCTACCCCCCAAGGGAAAAAGACGTGATACTATGTATGTATGTAACAAATATCGCGCTTGCAATGTTAATGTTCGTGATAAGTAATGATAATGATAAACAACACACAGATTATACAAATCATTATATCACCCAGAGGTATTCCATTTCCTAAAATACATTTATTATGATTAACAAAGGAAATTATAAGCTGTCTTCCTCCCGTATAAAATACATAATGTAATAATGCCTTTTTCCATCTTGGTCTCTCAAGTAGCCTAACCAGAAAAAAAAGTAGCATATAATGTATAATAAATAAATGATCATAGAACAAATAGGAATTGTCATTTTTTTTAAAAAAACCTTGTACATATTTTTTGATAAACATACATACATGACTACAGTCTTAAAAGAAGAAAACGTAATTTGTTCAATGACGATGTACATTTATAAGCAAGCTTTTATGCAATTATTTATACAGCTTAAAAAAAAACAGGAAAGCTTTACATAGTTACACAAAATTATTGCACAGTTTATTTAGCAAAAGATAAAACGAAATATTGAGAATAACTTCTTCAATCAGCAAACTTTTCAATTTCTCCGATCGGTTTATGTATCGCTTACAGGATAAATGTCTGCAAAGTTTTAACAAGAAATAGTTATTTTGTTTTTTTTTTTCCTTTTGCCATTTTGTTCCTAATAGCTATTATTTTCAGTTAGTTCATTTTTTTTAACTGAAATTGGACTAGGTATATATAATATTCTGTATGCATATATTTTTTTTAAATTTTTGGGATATATCTATTGCAAAATAATCATGAACGGAACTCGTTTCAGATTTTTCATTGTTATCAGAAATGTCGTAATTTTTTTATTCTTTTTCTCACTTTTTTAAAATTTTATATTACGTTAATTTAGCTTAGTGGTAGAAACATGCAAAATTTTACTATAATTGAATTTATCAAACCCAAAATGATACTAAAAACATGAGAATAAAAAAATCTATTTACTTGAAATTCTCTATAATAAACGTCAATTTCATAGGTAAAGACGCGGTTAAAGACCCAATAATGTACTTACAGTCACACATTTACCTATAAGAATAAAAAATAAATAAATAAATATATACGGACAAATCACACAGATTGAGCTAGCCCCAAAGTAAGTGCGAGACTTGTTTTATGGGATACTAACTCAACGATACTATATTTTATAACAAATGCATATATATATAAACATCCAAGATCCAGGCCAATCTGAAAAAGATCATTTTCCATCTTGACCTGGCCGGGGATCGAACCCGGTCACTCCGTGTCGCAAGCTGGCGTGTTGACCGCTGCGCCACGGAGCTAGTCTATTAGAAGCACCCACACCTACCTGTATTAAAATAATTGCCAATAAAGTTGACATCAACCTACCGGCATAAATTGGAGCCATTTCTCGCAGCTCACAATATCTGGCGTAATGGTATAATTAATTAACCTGAGAGTGACGCCAAAACATCAATCGTTATGAGCTCTGTATGGGACAAAAATATTCAATTTAACTGCGAGTATGATGGAATTCCACTCGGTTTGCGAATGAAATTGATGAACGCACTCGGGTTAGGAATGACTTAGATTTTTTAACTGATTATTTTAGTAAAAGAATTGAACATTTTTAACATTTTAGCAAGTATCAATTTGAGTGTAATTGCACTTATAAAAATTGAAGGCAATTTAAATAAATAATAATAAATAAATATATACGGACAAATCACACAGATTGAGCTAGCCCCAAAGTACGTTTGAGACTTGTGTTATGGGATACTAACTCAACGATACTACCTATATTTTATAACAAATACATAATAATATATAGATGCACATCCAAGACCCAGGCCAATCTGAAAAAGATCATTTTCCATCCTGATCTGGCCGGGGATCGAACCCGGTCACTCCGTGTCGCAGGCTGGCGTGTTGACCGCTGCGCCACGGAGCTAGTCGAATTTAAAATACTGTTTTCGGATTGATATGATTCATCTGATTGATTTCGTGGTACAAAAATATAGGTTTAATTATTTTCTTTGCTTTGATATGTCATACAAGCCGAAAGCACATTTAAAAAAAATCCAATATAATTTTGTTATATAAAAAATATGTGTTGATAAAAAAAATGTTTTTTTTTTATATAAAATCGGTTAACGGACGATAATTTTACGTGATAACGCGAAGGATATATGCTCCTTAGCCGTGTGGTATCCGGCAGAGTAGAATAGGACCACTCCAAGTCTTCCCGTGGATGTCGTAGAAGGCGACTTAGGAAATACAAGCTAAACAAAGCTTATAAACATCTAAGACACCTCTGCAACCCGTCTGGCCAGCGTGGAGAGTGTAGGCCAAGTCCTCTGGCTGCTCTGGCCAAGTATGGCCCTAGTAGTACAGAGAGGGTCGTGCTCCTACCTATAGTGGAGACTAAAAAGGACCTGATGATGATATATGCTCCTCAAGCCGAACGCTTAGACTGATCGTGCCTCTCTATCGCGTTTTACACGGTACGTGACACTTTTTCGTGCATGTAGACGTCACGTCAAAAAGTAATGAATATATCCCTATCAATGATTGCTACTACGGAATCCTTCATTTGCGAGTCCGACTAGCAGTTGGCCACTTTTTATTTTTCAGTTAAACTACAGTTTATCCTGTTGAAGTCGACGGCCAAACGTAAATTTAAAAAAAAAAACAACTCTTCAAGTGAAAGATAATGTGAGGCGTGTGTCTACCTGTGTAGATTCACTAGAAATCAACACGATTAGCTTTTACCACACACAGGCGCCATCTTCAGGCACAGAAGACGGCGAAACGATGACCAATATGAGTGCCGCCATCCGGTATGCCATGCATGCACAGCCAATAGGCACTGTATATCCCGTATTGCCTTAGTGGGTCTAAGGCATCATCATCATCAGGTCTTTTTAGTCTCCACTGCAGGGGCATGACCCTCTCTGTACTATCGGAGCCATACTTGGCCAAAGCAGACAGAGGATTTGGCCTACACTCTCCTCGCTGGCCAGACGGGTTGGAGAGATCTCATTGATGTTTATGAGCTATCTTTAGCTTGTATTTCCTAGGGTCTAAGGGTCTAAGGCAATAGGCACTGTATATCCCGTAAGGGATAAGTTCGCGATAATATTTACGTTTTTCAATGTGGATGGTCTGAAATTGCATCGGACAGAAACAAGTGGAAGGAAATGGGGGAGACCTTTGCCCAGCAGTTGGGACAGTATAGGTTAGATAAAAAAAAAATATTTATGAAAGTATGTGTAGGCAAAATTCGTAGTGTTCAAATCATGTTTAAGATCGAACTCACTCCAATTGACGGTATTTCAATTTCCTCTACAAAGTTTTAATGATCCGAAAACATTCAATTAGAAGTAAATGACATGTTAATTATAACTTTTACTGCTTTTTCGACGTTATTTGGAACGATTGGCAAACTTTCATACAAATATCCAATTGGAATATAAAATATTTTCTAATTAAGCCGTGGTTTAATTACATGTAAAGCATATTTTAGATAAGGTTTTGCGAAATTGAATAAAATCGAAAATTACCAGAATTTTCAAAAGTATTAACAATTAGAATGTTGTTTTGAATGCCTGAATAACAAAGCTATTAATGATACGAACCAGTAGCGAAACGTACCTATGTTATATTAAAAACATGATTGAAAGTAAACACAATTTTCTAATTGTATCTAAATACTACTTTGATTAGGACATTGCAGGCTTGAATCGCCTGATTGTCTGATATTAAAGATAATTCCGTGCTTCGGCCTTCCGAAGCACGGAATTATCGTTAAGCTATTGGTCCCGGCTGCCATCTAGTAGTCGTTAAAGGAACCACGTCAGAAGCCAAGAGGCGGTTCGGAAGAACTCTAACATCAGAGTGTGCATGGTTTGACCGTGTCGCCTACACGAAATGAAGATCTATCTTTTGTTCAATGCAAAAACCCTTCTATTTTCTAAATTGTATATTATGCAGCTACCAATGCAAAGCTAAGTAGGTAATGATTTTGTATTGGTTGTACACTGAGTCAGTTCAAGTCTCATCTCATTTGAATATCGCCTTTTTGCAAAATCCGCGCGAGTCGCTGCTTTATCGAGCGAATTTCAGTTTAAATGGAAATTTTACAGCGGATCGCCGATTATGTGCTGCATTTTAAATAAATGCGAATAGTGATTTCGTCTATTGGAAACGGGCTTGTGCTTGTGAGCTTTTGACAGCTCCGTGGCGCAGCCAATGGCCAAAAATGCCCAATCTAAAGATTGGCCTGGGTCTTGGATGTTTATCTATATATGTATTTGTTATAAAATATAGTATCGTTGAGTTAGTATCCCATAACACAAGTCTCGAACTTACCTTGGGGCTAGCTCAATCTGTGTGATTTTTCCGTATATATTTATTTAATTCGTCCGCGTGATTTTTCTTTATGTGGTGCGTTCAAAATATATTTTTAATTTAACGATTTAGGACGGCAAATGAGCAGGCGAGTCTCCTGATGGTAAGCAATCAAAGCTGCCCATGGACAATTGCAAAACCAGGGTGTGACAAGATCGTTGTTAGCTTTTCAAGGGGTTGGGGGAAGGAAATTAAGGATGGACATTAGCGGGGTAATGGGTGGAGGAGGATGGGCCTCCGGCCATCTCACTCACCGAACGAAGCATTTTTTTTTAATAAATATATACGGACAAATCCCACAGATTGAACTAGTCCCAAAGTAAGTTCGAAACTTGTGTTATGGGATACTAACTCAACGGAACTTTATTTTATAACAAAGAAGTACATATATTGATAAACATCCAAGACCCGGGACAATCTGTAAAGATCATTTTCCATCTTGACCTGACCGGAGATCGAACCCGGGCACCCTCGTGTCGCAGGCTGGCATGTTAACCACTGCACGGAGTTTGCCTAGAAAAACATAGAAGCGATAAATCTTCTACTTAAGCGTCCATTTTTAGTGAGTGTAATACTACCCGGGTGAGGCGGCCCATTCATGCTACTAGCGAAAATGAAGTTTACCGGTAACGTAGCTCTACCACAACATAAAATGTTAGTAATCTGTGCTATTATCATCATCAGGTCTTTTTAGTCTCCACTGCAGGAGCATGACCTTCTCTGTATTACCAGAGCCATACTTGGCCAGAGGAAACAGAGGATTTGGCCTACACTCTCCTCGCTGACCAGACAGGTTGGAGAGCTCTCATTGATGTTTATGAGCTTTGTTTAGCTTGTATTTCCTAAGTCGCCTCTTACGACTTCTATGGGAAGAATTGGAGTGGTCCTATTCAACTCTGCCGAAAACCACACAGCTAATAAATAAGTACTAATATACATATTAGTACAGATTAGCTGTGTGGTTTCCGGCATTATACAATTTAAAGTGGTTATAGTACACTATAACCACTTTAAATTGTATAATCCTTAATATTTAGTTGAAGTTGACTTCGTGCGTGAGTAACACGTTGGTAAACATTTTAATAATGTCTATATCTCACGCATGATCTCACGTTACTTATCGTAAAAAATCTATTTCTTAGCCATATGCAGTAGAAAGAACAATATCATATAATGTAAGTGCGAGTCGGGAGTATGGTGTAGCGCGAAAAGACAAGATCAGGAATGAGTATATTAGGGGAACTGTAAAAGTGGCACCCATAACAGACAAATTAAAAAGTAACAGGTTAGGCTGGTATGTCAAGACATGTCAAGAGAAGAGAGGAAAGCCATATAACTAGGCAGGTTCTGAAAATGCATGTCAAAGGACATCGAAATAGAGGGAGACCAAAGAAACGTTGGATAGAATGTGTAAAGGAGGATATGAGTAGGAAGGGAGTGACGGGCGAGTTGACTGGAGATAGAGCAAAATGGAAAAGTTTACATGCTGTGCCAACCCCACATAAATGGTGAGATAAGGATAAGGCAGAAGAAGAAGAAGTGCGAGTCGGGATGACTTCATAAGCGCGCGTCTCGGTTCACATTCGCCCTGAGGATGACCTCCGGATGAGGTTGAAACATGTCGGCCTATAGCTGACTTTATACTTGAGTAACCCGTAATTTGTATATTAAAAAAGAACAATATAATACTCATAAGAAAGCTTAAAGTCGCTCAAAGAGCTATCGAGAGAGCTACATTCGGTGTTTCTCTGCGAGATCGAATCAGAAACGAGGAGATTCGTAAGAGAACGAAGGTCACCGACATAGCTCAGAGGATTAGTTCTTTGAAGTGGCCGTGGGCGGGCACGAACTTAGAACCGATGGCCGATGGCGCAGAAGGGTTCTCGAATGGTGACCACGTATCGGTCGGATGACCTGACTAAGGTCGCAGGAAGACGCTGGATGCAGGCGGCTTCCAACCGGTCGTATTGGAAATCCTTAGGGGAGGCCTATGTCCAGCAGTGGAGTTCTTGCGGCTGATATGATGATGATGATCTTATACATCTGTAGATAAGCAAACACATAATGGTAATAACTGCCAGTGTAGTGTTTCGTAGGAAATAATTTTGTGTTGACGTTCTCAAGTCTCATCTCGTTTGAATTTCTTCTTTTTGCAAAATCCGCGCAAGTCGCTACTGTAGTTATAAAACGATTTTCAGTTTAAATGGACATTTTATAGTCGACAATGTGCTGCATTTAAGGTAAATGAGCAAAGTGAATCCGTTTTATTGGAAACTGGCTACGCTGTTTCGTTCTCGAGAAATTTGTTTGTGATCGTCACATGTCACAAGAGTGTATGTTTTTCAAAATAATTGACATTCTAAGTATGGTTTGTTTATTTTTTATCAACAGAAGATGATTGTTTTGTTTTTGTATGATACGTGAAATAAATAGTCTTTTATTTGTTTTAAAACTCTATACAACATTACGTAAATCCTTACTAATATTATAAATACGAAAGTGAGTTTGTTTGTTTATTTGTTTGTTTATTTGTTTGTTTATTTGTTTGTTTGTTTGTTTGTTACGCTTTCACGCCGTAACTACTGAACCGATCATCATTAACATTTGTATACAAGTTCTCTGGAGTACGGAAAAGGACATAGGCTACCTTTTATCCCGGGAAAAAGTACTATTCCCGAGGGATCGACATTGACGCGGGCGGAGCCGCGGGCAAATGCTAGTAACTAAATATTTTGTGAAAATTTCAAGCGTCTACCTGTTGCCATTATCAATATCGGGAAAAAATAAGCAAAAAAATCAAGTTTGTTGAATGGGAGCCCCGTTTAATACTTATTTTTTTCTATTTTAGTAGTTCTAGTTTAGTATTTGTTATCATAGCGGCAACAAAAATACATCATCTGTGAAAATTTCAACTGTCTAACTGTCACGGTTCATGAGATAGAGCCTGGTGACAGACGGACAGCGGAGCGATATTAATAGGGTCCCGTTTTTACCCTTTAGGTACGGAACCCTAATAAAAACGAATTAAAAAACAAGGAATACCTACTTTAATTTGCGTACTAAAATGGACTTGTATACAAGTGTGTGAAATGGAAAATCAAAAGTAAATTACCCCGTTGTTACTGAAAAGAGCTTTATCTATTTATGGTACTATCTGGGCTATTTCGTACATAAAGTTCAAATCCTGGTGAAGTAGCGAAAGCACACTTGGAGCTAGCCACATAGTCCTTCAAAAAAATAAAATATAAAATATTCTACCTTAGATCGATATAGAAATTTGTTGTTTTTGATCAAGTTTTTATAGAAAGTAGTGTAGTATTATTATTAAACAAGTCTGTGTTTCATTTTGCATCTGACCCCGGGCATTAGCTTGTTACTAGTGCTGAAAGAGACTAAAGTCCCACAAAGCTAAAATTTTTGGAAGAGGCAAGAGTGAATAGGCATTATTTGAGTATGCGTGTCCACCCTAGACCTCATCGTTGCTTCCTATCAGGCAAGATAGAGGTCAAATTATTCATAAAAACCGGCCAAGTGCGAGTAGGTCTCGCGCACGAAGGCATCCGTTCCATTATCTATAATATGTTTAAAATTATTAAAAATTCTTTAATTTTTAAATTTTTTTTAATTCCAGACTAGCTACGTGGCGCAGCGGTCAACACGCCAGCCTGCGACACGGAGTGACCGGGTTCGATCCCCGGCCAGGTCAAGATGGAACATGATCTTTTTCAGATTGGTCTGGATCTTGGATGTTTATCTATATATGTATTTGTTATAAAATATAGTATCGTTGAGTTAGTATCCCACACAAGTCTCGAACTTACTTTAGGGCTAGCTCCATCTGTGTGATTTGTCCGATTTGAATTCATATTTATTATATACTAGCTGTTGCCCGCGGCTCCGCCCGCGTTAATGTCGTTCCCTTGGGAACAGTAGAAATAAAAAAAATCCATACAACCCCCTCCCCCTCTGCTTTTTCCCCTTAAGGGGGAATTTAATGCATTTCACCTGCATAGATCTTTAGCCCTTAAGGAGGGGATTTTGCCCATTTCACCTACACAGATATTTTTATAATGTAATGGAATACATTTTACTGTCATATTTCTAAGTAAATAAAAAAATCCATGCAAATCTTACCCCACCTATTTTACCCCTTCAATGGGAAATTTCGTCCATTTTAACTACACAGATCTTTTTAATTGTAATGTAAACATATATACTTACTAGCTGCCCCGGCGAACTTCGTTTCGCCATAAGTTAAAAACTATCCTATCTCTCAAGTTGGATCGAACTGCACATGGTGTGCGAATTTTATTATAATCAGTTAAGTGGTTTAGGAGTCCATTGAGGACAAACATTGTGACACGAGATTTATATATATTAAGATTTTTATACTTCTATGTCCAGAAATGAGAAAATTTCCATACAATCCCCCACCCCCCCTTTATCCCTTAATGGGGAAATTTTGTACATTTCACCTACACAGATCTTTTTTAATTGTAATCTAGAACGTATATACTTATTTTCATACTACTAAGTCTAGAAATGAAAAAAATCCATACTAACTTTACTCCTCTATTTTTATCCCCTTCAGGCGAAAATTTCGTCGGTTTTACCTACATACATCTTTTTAATCGTAATCCAGAACGTCTTGAAATGAGAAAATGTCCATACAAACTTAACCCCTTCCCCTCTACCCATGTTGCCCCTTAAGGAGGGGGTTTTACATATTTCACCTACACAGATCTTTTCTAATTGTAATCGAGAACTAACATACCTATTTTATATTCTAAGTCTAGAAATGGAAAAATTTCATACAAACTTTACCCCCTATTTACCCCTTCAAGGGAGAATGTTGTCTAGTTCACCTTAAAAGATCTTTTTTAATTTTAATTGAGAACTTGTGTACCTACTTTCAAACTTCTAAGTCCAGAAATGAGAAAATTCCATAAAACTCACCCCCTTTGATATTCTAAAAATCCTTTCTTAGTGCTCATTTACATCATAAAAGGAATCCCTGTGCCAAATTTCAAGTTTCTTGGCACAGTACTTTCCGCTGTGCGTTGATATATAAGTCAGGTTTGCCTTTGGCCCGCGGCTCCACCCGCGTAAGGGTCGATTTCTCAGGAACAGTAGAATTACTCGGAATACAATAGTTCATGACTTTCAATGAAACACCTTAATATTGAATTTCAATTGAATACCTTCAAAAACGAAAAGTTTCATACTAACTTTGCATCCCCATTATAACCGCTTAAGGGATGATTTTTGAGAGAAATATTTTACTCGTGTTTCATGCCTTTCAGTAAAGAACCTTCATGCTGAATTTCATTCGACTAACTTCAAAAATGGCAAAGTTTCATGCTTACTTTGCACCCCTATTTTACCCCCTTAAAGGATGATTTTTAAGTAAAATATTTTACTCGTGTTTCATACCTTTCAGTAAAGAGCCTTCGTGCTGAATTTCATTCGTAAAACTTCAAAAACGTCAAAATTTCATACTAACATTGCAACCCGTTTTACCCCCTAAGGAGATGAATTTCCAAAAATCCTTTCTTACTACTCGCCTACGTTATAAAAGGAACCTCTGTGAAAAATTTCAAGTTCCTAACCCCTATAGTTTAGGCCCCGCGTTGATATGACAGTCAGTCAGCTTCTCCTTTTTTTTTAGTATGGATTACTATGGATAGTATGGATAGGTATAATGCTGTCGTATAATAATGATGAATTGACTTGGGATTTTAATTTTCTTATGTCACTTATTATTTTATTTTATTTTTGCTATATGTTTGCAGGCAAACTCATGCCTTGAGTTCATTCAAATGACGATTATTTTTTTTTTTAATGAACCGATTTTGATGAAACAAACTTTAGATGTTTTGCTGAGTTAAAACAAAGCAATTGGTGAAAGTTTGAAGTAAATCGGTTAAGTATTTTCGGAAATAATCGTGATCATAAATACAGACAGACAGACAGACAGACAAAAAATTCGAAAAATTTTTTTTTGCTTTCTATTATTCTTTTTAAGTGTTCCTCTATCCATTTCAGTCAAAAATTCTAAATGTACAGACAGAATATTTTTACTGTTTTATTATATGTATAGATAGATATAGATAGTCCGAAGACTTTTTGGAATTTAAAAAAATTAGTCTCCAGTCTTTGCCGACACTATCTAAAGCCGGAGATTGGATCGCTCGCAACCATTTTAATTTATCTATTGAGATTTCTGAATGAAAGCAATTTGTAGAAGAATTTTGCTCATTTGCTCGGGAGAAAGGTAAATTATTTCCGTAATCATCATTGTTGGAGCCATTAAATTTTAATCTTTGTTCCATTTTCGATTAACAGGGGACCACAGCGTTCGTGGAATATTAGAGTACCTATTCTCAAATTAGTAGGGTTATCTGTTGTAGTATTAATGTTCCTAAACTAGTATATAAAAAGAGGAGAGTTTATTATGTTTGTTATAGATAAAATGAATTAAAATTGGCCAAGTGCGAGTCAGAAAAAGATTGAACTAAAGTTTTGAGCGAGGGATATGCTTACAAAATTTGTTCAAGGACATAAATATTTTAACGGTAACCTCGCAGTATATATTTGTCTAGCTCTGTGGCCCTCATATAAGGCATACCTGATGTCCTAAGTTCGATCCCTGGTCAGGTCAAAAAGGAAAATTTTCTGTTTCAGATTGGCCTGGGTCTTGGATATTTATCTATATATGTGTTTGTTATAAATGATATCTTATTTATTAGGAAGACCTAATGGAATGGAAAAGATTCCATGCTGGTCTGGAAGAAAGAAAAAATGTAGAATGTTCCAGCTGCTTCTCTTCCCGCGCAGATCGTAAAAGCCGATCACGCTCCCTCCAACATGCAAAATGTAGCCATAAGGTCTCATAGACCTTGGCTCTGTCTACTCCGCAAGGGAAAAGACGTGATACTATGTATGTACGTTAGTTTATTATTTATTGTGATAAAAACTATTTGTACCATTTACATTCATCACACATTAACTGAACAATTATGTACTCTTACAAGTAAAAAATAATAATATTTTAAATTAAATAAGAACAAAATGGATAGTCAATAATTCATCGTTAAAATAATTAAAGTATTAAAATTACTAATGTCACACAAAAATAAGTCGTTTCCAAATATATCCGACGGTTAATAAAAACATCCAAAACAGTACAACAATTAATGTCATTCCTCAAAATGGTACTCCTCGGAGTGTTGACTCCAAGGAGTTGTCTTTGCTCCAATGGTCTAACAAATCACAGTATTGTGACAGCCTCCGTGGTCCAGTGGTTAAGGCGTATGCCTGTTGACCCGGGGGTCGTGGGTTCGATTCCCACCGGAAGCATACTTTGTTTAGTTGTTTCCAGTCTGGTTAGGACATTGCAGGCTTGAATCGCCTGATTGTCTGATAATATAGATGATTCCGTGCTTCGGAAGGCACGTTAAGCCGGTGGTCCCGGCTGCCATCTGGTAGTCGTTAAAGGAACCACGTCAGAGGCCGAGAGGCGGTTCCGAAGAACTCTGACACCAGGGTGTTCATGGTCGATTGACCGTGACACCTACTCGAAATGATGATGAATCACAGTATTGTAATAATGCAGGTGCAATCGTAGACCATTTGTCAAAAAACGGGTCGAAATCTGTATTGGCGTTGCGAAGAGTATTGATATTTTTTTTTACTAATCATTGAAGTAGGCACTTGTCTCCCATCTCACCTGATGATATGGTTTATAGGTCGTACCAAAAGGGATATTGCACGTGAAACAGTACGACCCTGAACCACCTGGAACAGATTATGCTGTCTTATACGACCGCGTCTGTCCACTGGAATCTCGACCTCATGGGGTGCGAATAGCATTAATAGTGTATTGTGTAGCAGTATGCAGTCCACTGAACCCTTCAGCACTTTGAGTTGAAACAGATGGCCAGTTGGTTCACCATTCTCCTCACTTCTAATGAGTTAAAGAGGTGTCCGAGCAAAACTTTGTGAGATACAAAATGTATAGATTATCGTTGAGTTAGTATCATCATCATCATCATCATCAGGTCCTTCTCAGTCTCCACTACAGGAGCATGACCCTCTCTGTACTACTAGGGCCATACTTGGCCAGAGCAGCCAGAGGACTTGGCTTACACTCTCCACGCTGGCCAGACGGGTTGGAGAGGTCTCTTAGATGTTTATAAGCTTTGTTTAGCTTGTATTTCCTAAGTCACCTTCTACGACATCCACGGGAAGACTTGGAGTGGTCCTATTCTACTCTGCCGGATACCACTGAGTTAGTATCCCATAACACAAGTCTCTAACATACCTTGGGGCTAGATCAATCTGTGTGTTTAATCCATATATATTTATTTATTCAAGAGATACCCTTGCGTAACAATCATGAACTATTTCTTCCGATACGGCTTAGCAGAGTTAGTTATTCGTTCATGGGAAACTGAATACGTTTTTATAACAAGTTATTTATACACACGCTTGATTACAACAGCTACTTTGTAAAAAGGTTTGTTATAAGATTAAAGATTTCCTTAATGACAAGAATATTTGGCTTAAGCTTGGTGCGGACGCCTAGTTATTCTGTATTATATGTCATTTATGTTAAGGCGCTGTATCCCTTAACCGTTTGTAGCGGACATCGCGCGATAAATTATATACTCGTGTCATACCTGTCATCAGTCTCAGTTCAAAACCGCATCTGCCATTTCCGTGTTAATTTTCACTTTTAATTTAATAATTCAATAATTATAACCAAATATTGTATTTTTTTAGATATCCATCTTGCTAATTTAGTTATACTTTGTATAGAAGTATAAAAGTTGGTAGTTGTCGCTGAAAATATTAAGTATTTCGCGACGAATTTTATTCTGGATATTATTAAAGTATAAAAAAGATAAAGAGATTTTGTGATGAAAATATATTATTGTGATATTTTCTTTGAGTGACATGTTAGTTTTTCTATTGCTATGGATACAGTATTACAACAAGGTTACTGCATCATAGGTTCTACTCTAACATCCCCTCTGCTTTCTTCAAACCAAATTGGTTACAATATTTCATAAGTTTTGGTTTGAATATAGGCTTTGTCATCAGATCTGCCAATTGTTCTTGTGTAGCCACATGTTTCACTTTAACACTGCCTTCAGTTATACATTCTCTAATGTAGAAGTGTTTCAATCTGATATGCTTAGTTTTTCTGTGAAACTCATATGGCGGATTTTGTGCTAATTTTATAGCTGATTCACTGTCCACGTTAAGTACTGGTGTTTCAACTATATTACACAAATTTTGAAATAGTCTTTTCAACCAAACAATTTCTCTGCAGGCTTCACTTGCCGCCACAACTTCCGCTTCTGTAGAGGAAAGGGCTACTGATGCCTGTTTAGCACTTCTCCAAGAGATGGCGGTTCCAGAATAAAGACATAATATTCCAGTAGTGGAACAACCACTCTCACTGTCTCCTCCAAGATCTGCGTCACTATAGCATACAAGTTGCTTCTCTTTGTCTTTTCTCTTGTATACTAGACCAGTTCCAATGGTACCTTTCAGGTAACGAAAGATTCTTTTCACCTGTATAACATGCTGTTTTGTTGGATTCTGCAAATTTCTAGACACAACGCCTACAGCGTATGCAATATCCGGCCTTGTACCAACCATAAGGTAACTCAATGCTCCAACAGCTTGTCTATAAGGGAATTTTACATTGTTATCATCTTCCACCAGTTCACTTTCAAGTGTGTCTTTTATAATTGGCGTACCGACTTATTTATCTGTAAAGACAAACAGAAAGGAGTCACGCGCTCGAATAACTATCGCCCGATAGCTTTAGCGTCGATAACGGCTCGGCTGTTCGAAAAAGTTATCCATAAACTGTCCGAAAAATACCTAACCAGCAGCGACCATCAAATGGGATTTAAAAGCGAAACATCAACCAGTACCGCTATCTACGTAGTCAAGCAGGTTGCTCATTACTACAAAAATAGAAATACCTCTGTGATTGCGTGTTACCTGGACCTCAGTGCAGCTTTTGACAGGGTTTCTCACCCGCTCCTGTGGCAAAAGTTACACTCACGGGGAATGCCTGCCGTGTACATTGAGATACTGAAAAAATGGCACGAGCTACAAACTAATATAGTCAAATGGAACGGCACCTACTCTGAACCCGATAAACTCCATTGCGGTGTTAGGCAGGGTGGCTCCAGTTCTCCAGTTCTATTCAACGTATACATGGACGAGCTGAGCCTCAGGCTGAAGGAGAGTGGTGTGGGCTGCTACATGGACGGCGTGTGTGTGAACCATGTTTCTTACGCTGATGATATGGTGCTCCTAGCTCCCTCCGTTAGCGCCATGAGACATCTGCTCGCAATATGCGAAAAGTACGCTGCAGAACACAACATGCTGTACAATGCGACCAAGTCAGTGTGTATGGTGTTTAAATCATCTAACACTCCAGCCGAAACACCGCCAATTCATCTAAACGGTGCTAAACTAATCAAGGTCGAGGAGGTAAAATACCTAGGACACATTATTAAATCAGACCTAAGGGACGAAGCCGATATCGAGAGGCAAAGGCGAGCTATAAATGTTAAGGGCAACATGCTCGCGCGTCGGTTCCAGCGCTGCAGTGCCCCTGTGAAGCGACTCCTGTTCACTGCTTACTGCACCTGCGTATACACGGCCGAGCTGTGGTGCAATCACAGCAAAGCGGCATACAGTCATATACGCGTCCAATACAACAACGCCTGGCGGGCGCTGCACCGACTGCCGCCCTGGTGCAGCGCATCCGAGATGTTTGCGGCGGGTCGAGTCCACGGCTGGGCTGCCTTGATGCGTCACACCACAGCGCGCGCGGCAGAGCGCATACGTAGCTCCACCAACACCATAGTCCAGGCGACACGGGCCTGGGCGGCGAGTCCCATTCACCTCGCTTGGAGTCGGTTGCAGTGTAGTTAGTGTAAGTGACACATTTATTTTAATGACGCGACTCGACCTACAAAGTTTTAGTTTAATGTATTCTATTTAATTTAATTTAATATACCAATTTAATTTAATTTATTTATTTACTGTAATATGGGATTTTTCCTGGAATAAAAATGATTTATTATTATTATTATTATTATTTATTATTATTTACAATCGCTCATTCCATATTTTTCAAGAATCTTTTTTGTATAAGCAGTTTGATGTACTTTGATACTACCATCTTTCCCACTTTCTAATTCTAGTCCGAGAAAATATGATGGTGGCTTTGTAGTTATCTTAAATCTGCCTTTTAATTCACATTCTATGAAATTTTTAGCGTCTAAATCATTTGAAGAGGCCAATAATCCGTCGTCAACATATAAAGCTAGCAGTATCTTTGTTTTTTCTCGTTGTCTAACGTATTAACATGGATCTGCATCACTCTGTTTGAATTCGGACTCTATCAGAAAACCATGCATACATTCGTTCCAACATTTAGGTGCTTGTTTCAGTCCATACACGCTTCTTTTCAGTTTGCAAACTTTGTTAGATCCATCATTGTATCCCTGGGGTTGATGCATATAGATTTCTTCTTTGACTGTCCCATAAAGAAATGCTGTAGAGACATCAAATTGTCTAAGTGTCAAACTTTCATTAGCAGCAATACTTAATAATGCTCGAATCGAACTCATTTTTGCTACTGGACTAAATGTTTTGTCGTAATCTATGCCTTTTTTCTGTGAGTAACCAACAGCCACTAACCTCGCTTTGTACTTATCGACTGTACCGTCTGGGTTCCTTTTTATTTTGAATACCCATTTGCAACGAAGGGCTTTTCGGTACTTTGGCAACTTCGTCAAATCCCATGTGTGATTTTCTTTTAATGAACTTATCTCTTTATTCATAGCCTCTACCCACATTTCTTTATCAGAGCTTTTCATTGCTTCTTGGTATGAAGTTGGTTCAGAATCAGAAATGACTTCATTAATGAAATTTTCAAAAGTAAACCTTTCTGGAGGTCTTATTATATTTCGATCACGAAGAACTCGTCTGTTGGCTTCTACAACCGGTCTTTCATTTTGTCGAACTTCATTGTTTTCATCAAAATTATCATTCTCTTCTTCTGAATGTATCGATGCAAAGTCTTCATCTGACTGTATCGGTACAATATCTTCATTATTTTCATCATGTGAGTCGGGTTGAACAATTTTAGAAGTAGTTGGGAGCTCAAACTCGTAGATATTCTTATCAGGTTCAGATTCAGGTGTAACTTCTACTGGTGAGCTACTTAATAAAGGGACTTCTTGGAAAGTAACGTCTCTAAAACGTAACAGTCTAAAGTTTACTTTGTCGTAGACTCTATATCCATCATCACCGTCATATCCTATCAATATACCTTTCTGAGCTTTTCTGTCAAGCTTCCTTACTCTTCTTTGTTTAGGTATATGCACATAGCATTCGCAACCAATAATTCTAAGATGACTAATTTTTGGCTTTTTACAGCACCATATTTCGTAGGGTGACTTGCCTTGTTCTGTCGTAGGTCCCGTACGATTCAATATATAAACTGAGGTATTTGCTATTTCAGCCCATAGTCCTCTAGGGATCTTATTGTGTGCGTGCATTAGTGTTCTTATCATTTCTACTATTGTGCGATTATCTCTCTCAACACACCCATTTTGCTGTGGCGTGTACGGCATTGTCAGCCTTTGTTGTATCCCTTGCTTCCTTATAATAGTACGTATTTGTTCGTTATCAAATTCACCTCCATTGTCACTTAATATTTCTTGTATAACATGACCAGATGTTTTACATTCAGCTAAGAAATCTTTTAATCTAGCAGCAACTTCTGATTTTTGTCTTAGAAAATAGATGTGACGAAATCGGGAAAAATCATCTTTAAATAGAACGTAGTATCTATAATTTGAAATAGAATAAGGGAACGGGCCACAAACATCTGTACTAATAAGTTGTCCAGGATGAGTAGCTCTTTATCTTGTTCCAAATTTGTTTCTATGAGCCTTTCCATAAACACATCCTTGACAAAGTTGTTCATTATCTTTGGATTTCATGTTAATTCCAAATTCCCTTTGAATAACTTCTGTCACATGTCTTTTGTTTTGGTGGCCGAAACGTTCGTGGTAAAGTTGAAGTTGATTTGACGTAGTCAGGGTATTTATCTGAGCGTTGGGAGTTAGTATCACGACATTTAGTTTATACAAACCTCCGTATCGTTCTCTATATCCCATTAACTTTATTTGTCCATTTATCTTTAACGTGCAAGACTTGGTTCTAGACTCAAATAAGCTTTTCTCACATATATCTTGAGCAGCTAATACAGAAAACAAATTTCGTTTTATAGAAGGGACATACCAAACATTCGACAGAATACAAATCTCCTTTTTGCCATTTATGTTTGCTAACAGGTGTATAGAGCCTTTTCCTATAGCTTCAACGCTTTCACCATCTGCTGTAACAACCTTATGAGATTCGACAAAATATTGAAAACTTTCAAAAATATCTCCTCTATTGGTCACGTGACTTGTCGCTCCATTATCAACGAACCAAGAATCTCTGTCTTCATTATTATTTAAGGTAAAAGCTAGGCTCATTAACATAGTCGTATTGCATGTAGATTTATGCGTAGGTTTAGGAGGTTTACCATCACATATCCACTTAGTGAATTTTTTGACTCCGTGTCCTTCTTGTCCACAATAATTACATTTAAACGATTTGTTTTTCATTCTATTTTGCTTTCTCCTCTCTACTAACAATACCTCTCCGCTTTCTGGTGCTAGGTCAACATTACTATGCTTGTTTGCCAAAGCCCTTTCATAAGCACATAACTGCGTGGTTAGATTTTCGATCGTTCTTTCTTGCATTGCAATAAGCATCCAACTTGATTTAAAACTGAAATAGTCTTCAGGAAGTGTATCCAAGACTTTACAGATGAGAAGAATTTCCGGTAGTTCCTTCCCGTCTGCTGACAGCATTTTATTCAAATCGTGCCATAAATTCTTTATTACCGATAGATGTGATCCATTGTCATGTTTTGGGTCTTTCTTATACTTAAAGAATTCTAAGCAAACATCATACGATCTATCCTGTGACGAACGCTCATATAAGCGGTTCAACTCATTCCACATATCTTTTACTGATGTGAAACGCATCACTTTTGTGAGCATATCCTCCGTCATATTAGTTGTTAGTAGTAATAAAGCAGTGCTCTCAATCTTAACGAATGCATCACTTTTCTCTTTATATAATTTTAGATCTTCAGCAGAAGCTTTCTCACCTGGGTGCTGTGGCATGGCTAAACTCCCATTTAGTGCTTCTATAGCTCCAGCGTGAGTTTTCAGAAGCAAAACCACTTTGTATTTCCAAGTCGGCCAGTTTGACCCGTCGAAACGTCCTATTTCAATTTTCATATTTGTTGACATGATTTTTAAATACCTGACGTTTCTCAGACAAACTTTAGCATTTCTTGCTTTTTAGATCCTTTTATTTACGCTCTGCTACCATATTAAAGTATAAAAAAGATAAAGAGATTTTGTGATGGAAATATATTATTGTGATATTTTCTTTGAGTGACATGTTAGTTTTTCTATTGCTATGGATACAGTATTACAACAAGGTTACAGCATCATAGGTTCTACTCTAACAGATATAGCTTTTTTGCTATTTTATTTAACTAGGTAGGTAAGTATTAAATCTGTTTTTGGAAATATTTTGATGTAGCCATTTATTTTGATCCTTGAACTGTACTTCATATTTTTTTCATGCTAGTATTCCATGGGAAATAAGGCTTACTGCGCGACGAAAAAATACACGTTTTACGATATTCTTCTGATGCCTTAAGGCTAGCTCCGTGGCGCAGCGGTCAACACGCCAGCCTGCGACATGAGAGTGCCCGGGTTCGATCCCCGGCCAGGTCAAGATGGAAAATGATCTTTTTCAGATTGGCCTGGGTATTGGATGTGTATCTATATATATGTATTTGTTATAAAATATAGTATCGTTGAGTTAGTATCTCATTACAAGTCTCGAGCTTACTTTGGAGCTAGCTAAATCTGTGTGATTTGTCCGTAAATATTTATATTTATATGTTTGGTACATTTTGTATATAAAATTTTTAAAGATGGTAACAGTTTTTTTTATTTTTATTTTCTTTATTAAGGTACACCAACAGTATTTACATGTTACACTTAAAAACACACTCTTATCACTTTGTTCTAATGTAAACACACATAACAGGTATACACAACATTCTTTATACAAGGCTAAGTATACTAAACAAAACTAACATTACGCATTGAGAAGTTTAAGCATCTTATTTTTAAACATTTTTAAACTATTCGAGAACAGATCCAAGTCCTCTGCGTCCCGGTTAAAGAGATTGTAAGTATTGCACATACGGTTGATAGGAGTGTGGTGTTTTGGTGGATAAGTAAAAAACACTTACGTTCTTCACAGTGTGTATTTGTTTCCAGTCCAAAAGCACAGTTATAAGCAGCAAGAAGAATGAGCGCGTAAGCGTACAGCGTTCTTCACAGTGTGTATTTCTTTACAGTCCAAAAGCACTGTTACAAGCAGTAAAAAGAATGATCGCGTAAGCGTACAGCGCGGGGCACAAAGCGACGTGCGTCGGCTCCAAACGTGTGTGGCTCACTGACTGGCGTGCCGCACCGAAGCGAGGAACCGGTCTGCGCCCGCGACTCGTTCATTCTATCGCGGCGCACAAAACGACATTTATTGCATACGACTTCGGTACGACTTTTATCGTTTACACAAAAAATAAGTAAGTATTATTTTATAGTATTTTTAACTATAATTAAGTTTATATAAATATGCAAGTGTGAAAGTTAAGTTATATTGTGATTCTATACAATGCTATATATTTTAAGTATATAATAAATAAATGTATGTGCTTCGTACATGATATATAAATAAGTATTTATGTATATTCATATATTTATATTTAAGTTTATACTTTATTATACAATATTAATAAAGGTAATATTGTTACTACAAATGTACAGTGAAGGTAAGTGCTATTCCTTATTTATATGAATTTATACATTTGTTTATGTTATTAATCTATGTTTTTGTTTCAGGTTCTACTGGGTACGCCACAGGAGCATGACGTCCTAAATTCGTTCTCGATGATGGCCCGACAAGTAATTTAGATATAGGGTAACGCGGCGGTCTAGAAGGAACTTTAAAATTTAAAAATGACACTATTTCGTTAGTGTTGAAGAAGGTTACATATAGGTAACTGAGGTTATAAGAGATAACTCTTTGGTGGTTGATTTACTTTTTTACATTTTTATGTCATGTCACTTACTTGTCTGTCAACAATAAAAACTCAATGTTTTTATCCAACAATATTTTATTTATTAACTACTTAAATAAAATCTTCGGACTAACTGCTGTGCAATATCTGCAACATGGTAGCAGAGCGTAGTTAGGGTTGTGTTGGATATAAAATGAATAAAAATAACGATGGTGTAAATGATTTCGGTGCTGGTGCAAACATGCAGCACACACATGGATCGAACCCAGCGGGGTTACTACAAGGTATAGAAAAATTGGATGGAGCGTCAAATTACGCTACCTGGAAAATCCAAATGGAGCTGTATCTTGTAATGGAGGATCTATGGGAATATATAGAAGCAACACCGTCTGATGCTGCTGGTGCTAAAATAGATAAGAAGGTCCGTGCAAAGTTGCTGCTTATGGTGAAGCCACACTGCTTGGTACATGTGAAGAAAGCAACTACAGCTAAAGAGAGCTGGAATGCCTTGAGAACAGCTTTTGAGGACCAAGGGGTTAATAATAGATGTCGATTGCTAGGACGTCTAGTTAGTCAAAAGTTGAGTATGTACAGCAGTCCAAGAGTATATGTCACTGAAATATTGTCGCTGGCCAATCAGTTGGCAGATATGGGCAAAGAAATAGATGACGAGTTATAAGCTGTACTTATGCTACAGGGGCTAGGAGAGCAGTATGAGCCAATGAGAATGGCTATTGAAAATAGCAACATAACGTTGACAACTGACTATGTCAAGACAAAGTTACTGCAGATTGATGATAATTCATCACACAAATGTACAGATTCGTCGGATAATGCTTTAAGTGCTACACAAAAGAATAATAACAGCAAAGCAAAGGAAAATAACAACGGAAAGACTGCGAAGAAGAAGATACAATGCTATGTGTGTGGGGCTGGACATCGAGCTCGTTTTTGCCCAAATAAACATAAAAGTCAAGCACATACTACGCATACAGCTCTTCATATGTATAGAAACAATTCACAAGAATTGATTTTAGACTCAGGCGCGTCATTTCATATGACAAATAGAAAGGATTGGCTAGAGAACTATATGAAGTTAGAGGAGCCAATTTAAATATCCTGCGCGAATGGTAACAGGGTGGAAGGTGAAGGCCGAGGTGATGTCTGTTCAGAGGAATTGAGTGTGAGTGTGAAGGGAGCTGTCTTCGTGCCGAAATTAGCTGCGAATCTATTGAGTGTAAGTACGTTAGTGAATCGTAATTTTGTGGTGGTATTTTCGAAAAGAGGTTGCGAGTTATATAAGGCGGAAGAATGTCAAGTACATGGTAAGGTGGAGTTGGTATGCAAGGAAGAGAAAGGGATTTATATAGTGAAATCCAATTCTAATGCTGATATGTTTTCAGCTTTGAATACAAACTCTGTCGGTGAAGTTCAACTATGGCACCGCAGACTTGGGCATTTAGGACTTGTCAACATGAAAATACTACGTGACAAACTAGCTAGAGGTATATGTTTCAAGGACCCAGGCTTAGTTCAATGCGTGTCGTGCTTGAAAGGTAAGCAAACTACTTTACCATTTCCGAAAGAGAAGAGTACGCGTGCTACTGAAATCCTTGAACTAATACATAGCGATGTATGTGGCCCCATGGAAACTGCTTCATTTTCAGGGTATAAGTATTTCCTCACGTTTATTGACGATAAATCGAGAAAAACTTTTGTTAATTTTTTGCGTAACAAAAGTGAAGTTTATTCGAAGTTGGTGGAGTTTAAAAAGCTAGTTGAAAATCAGACTGGTAAAAATATTAAGACCATTCGAACAGACAACGGCAAGGAATACGTCAACAAACAAGTAAATTCTTTTTTGAAAAATAGTGGCATGATTCACCAATTAACTGTGGATTACACACCACAACAAAATGGAGTAAGTGAGAGGGCAAATCGTTCGATTGTGGAACGAGCCATAAGTATGCTTGAAGAAGCGAAACTAAGCAAAGAGTATTGGGCTGAAGCGGTAAATACTTCGGTTTACTTGAAAAACAGATGTCCAACACGTGCTGTTAAAGGAAAGACACCTGAAGAAGCATGGTCTAATAGAAAAGTAGACCTAAGTCATTTAAAGGTTTTCGGTTGTAGGGCATTTATGCATGTTCCAAAACAAAAGCGGAAGAAATTTGATTCAAAGACAAAAGAACTGCTGTTTGTTGGCTACTGCGAAACATCAAAAGGATACAGACTAATAGATCCAGTAACGCATAGCATATACAAAGCAAGGGATGTCGTTTTCTTTGAAGATCAAATTGGAGCTCATGTAGAAAAGAATGGTGAAAGAAAAGATGTAACATTTGCAAATGACTTTTGGGAGACACCTATAATGAAAAGGGAAATTGATGCTTCTACAAATGTTCAACAACATGAACTACGAAGAGAACATGACGATTTCTTTGACTGTGAAGATGTAGGTGAACAGAGGTGTATGAAAAATGTAACCGAAGAAGAGGTCTTACCTGAAGAAGGGAATGGAATTGAAATTGCTGAACACAATGGAAGAGTAGAAGTTTCAGAATCTGAGATGCATGATAGAGAAGATTCTGTATCCAGACCTGAAACTATTGTAGATGTTCCTGAAAGAAGGTATCCTCTCAGAGAAAGAAAGCCTACAAGGTATGATGATTATATTCTCTATTATGCAGAAGAAGATATAAAGGAAGAGCCCTTAACTGTAGAGGAAGCTTTATCAAGAGACGATAAAGATAAATGGCAGAAGGCCATTCAAGAAGAGCTTGATTCAATCAAGAAAAATCAAACTTGGGATTTGGTAGAGAAGGCTAATGGCTACTTCGTAGATTCTAAATGGATTTTTAGAATTAAAAAGGGCCCGGGGAAGATCCGATATAAAGCGAGACTCGTAGCCAGAGGTTTTACTCAAATCAAAGGACTAAACTACAATGAAACTTTTGCGCCTGTAGTACGCCATAGTACTTTGAGATTATTATTAGCTCTAGCCGTAGAAAATGATCTTAAAGTTGATCAAATGGACGTTGTAACTGCATTCTTAAACGGAGACTTAAAAGAAAAGGTTTATATGAGACAGCCAAAAGGTTTTGAAGAGAAAGGTAAAGAAGGACATGTTTGTCTTCTAAAGAAGGCTCTTTATGGTCTAAAGCAGGCTCCGAGAGCATGGTATGAGAAACTTAACAAGGTTTTGTTGAATATGGGTTTCAAGAGATGCGAAACTGAAACTTGTGTTTATATGAGGAAGAAACATAACTGTATGATGTTCATAGCTGTTTATGTGGATGATATTCTGATTTTTTGGAACAGTGAGCAAGACAGAATATTATTGAAAGAGGAGCTTAAGTCAAAATTTGATATGAAAGACCTAGGAGAAGTAAATGTTTTTCTGGGAATGGAAATCAAATGTCAGAGGGACTCTATTAAACTCAACCAAACTGAATATCTTGAGAAGGTACTAAAGAAATTTGGAATGAGTGACTGCAAAAGTGTAAGGACTCCAATTGAAAGTGGAATTAAACTCGTGAAACCACAAGGAGAGAAGAACACTTTATCAAGTGAACTGCCATACAGGGAGCTGATAGGTTCATTGATGTACTTAGGGGTCTGCTCACGACCCGATATTGCATTTGCAGTCAGCTATTTGAGCCAATTTAACAGCTGCTATGATCAATCACATTGGACAGCTGCAAAACGTGTGCTCAGGTATTTGAAAGGAACCTAAGAATTTGCTCTGAATTTTAAAAAGACGGGAAAGAAGCTTGTTGGCTATGTGGATGCCGATCACGCAGGGGATATATGTGATAGGAAATCATATACCGGATTTGTATTCACATTTGGAGGATGTCCGATAGCATGGGAGAGTCGAAAACAAACGACTGTGGCATTGTCAAGTGCAGAAGCTGAATATGTGGCTCTATCAGAGGGATGCAGAGAATCAGCATTTTTGACAGCATTGCTAGCCGAGCTGACTGGAATTGATGAGGCAGTGGAACTATTTAGCGATAGCCAGTCTGCAATTCAAATTGCGGAGAATCCTATGCATCACCGTCGAACTAAACATATAGATGTTAGGCATCACTATATCAGGGAAATGGTGCGAAAGGGTAAGGTAAGTCTGAGATATCTACCCACAAATGAGATGCCTGCAGATGTATTGACGAAAGGACTTAGCAGAGAGAGACATGAAAGATGTATGAAAGGAATGCAAGTTTGAGGAGGAGTTGAATTGGCTCTTATACCTCATTTAAGGAGGAGTGTTGAAGAAGGTTACATATAGGTAACTGAGGTTATAAGAGATAACTCTTTGGTGGTTGATTTACTTTTTTACATTTTTATGTCATGTCACTTACTTGTCTGTCAACAATAAAAACTCAATGTTTTTATCCAACAATATTTTATTTATTAACTACTTAAATAAAATCTTCGGACTAACTGCTGTGCAATATCTGCAACAGTTAGAGCCTGTTAATTGTTCAATATCTTGTACAAAAAAACGACGTCGTGGATTTTTCTTCTGTCACATAAAGAATTCATTTTAAAATATTCAAGTCGTTCATTATATGGGCAGCGATGAGAAATATTGGGCGCTGTAAATGCAAGGTACCTTGTAAACGCTTTTTGTATTTGCTCGATTCTTTGAGAATGGACTGCATACGTTGGGTTCCAGACTGAACAGGCATATTCTAGATTGCTTCTGACTAAAGTATTAAAAAGTAAGATTTTAGTATCAGTAAATCGAAAGTTTTTAGTATTTCTTTTCAGAAAACCCAACATTTGTGCTGATTTGTAACAATTGCATCAATGTGCTTTACAAAATTGAGCTCTGAATCTAACCATACACCTAAATCCCTGACTACCCTTACCTTTTCCAGTTCTTCAGATGCTATTTTGTAGACTGTATTAATTGGTTTCTTTTTTCGCGTGAAAGTGATGTGATAGCATTTGTTCGTGTTTATAACCATGGAATTTTTATGACACCAATCTAAGAGGCGATCAATGTCGTCTTGTAAAAGAAGGGCATCGGTTGAAGAATGTATCACTTTATAGATTTTGGTATCGTCAACGAACAACGAGCATTTAGAACTTAATATTAATGCCACTTGATTCTAGTTTTGCAAGTTCTTTGCCATGGTAATAATTATATTTTTATTTAATTTTAAAGTAAAAAAATAATTAATAGATTCAGGTGTTACTTTGCGGAAGTCAAAGTTACATTTACTTTGAGACAATTTACTTTGCGTGCTTCCGCCACCAGGCGGAAGGCAGGTGGCGGAAGCACGCAAAGTAAATTGTCTCAAAGTAAATAAAAAAAAAAAAATCTATTAATATTATTAACGGCTACCTGTTGCCGTTATCAATATCGAGCAAAAACAAGCAAAAAAAATCACGTTTGTTGTATGGGAGCCCCCTTAAATATTTATTTTATTATATGTTTTAGTATTTATTGTTATAACGGCAACAGTAATGCATCATCTGTGAAAATTTCAGCTCTCTAACTATCACGGGTCATGACATTTAGCCTGGTGACAGACGGACAGGCAGACAGACGGACAACATATAAATAGGGTCCCGTTTTAACACTTTGGGTATGGAACCCTAAAAAACGTATTTAAATGCTAATTATTCAAAAACTACTAATGAAATCCCTATTAAACTCTGTGGTATTTATTACCCGGTAGCGAGTATTCGTGTCTGTAAATACCTAGCGAGTACCGCAGAGTTAATACGTTATAGGCGTCTGAAACTACGAATAAGTGTCTGAAATAGAAATATTCCTTGAATTTTTTTTTTTTTTGAAAGGACTATGTAGCCAGCTCCAAGTGAGCTTTCGCTACTTCAACGGGCGTTTGAGGCGAGGGCAGAGTGCCCTTGACCTTTATAGACAACATCACCAAAGGGATCCCAGGAGGGACGGACCTCGGCTTTGGGCGTTGCCTGTGTGCGCAAGGCTTGGAGAGACAGCAAACTCTCATATTGCCTGATGGGCCGCGTATGCGTGCATGCAAGCCTGAAGGGCCAATCTGAGAATCAATGGCAAAAGCCTTTGGAGAGCAGCAACTCTCATCTTTTGCCTTATGGGCCGAAATCTACGTTGCCAGAAGGGCCTATCCTGGGTGCAAGTCACCCGGGACCGCCGGGCGGTCACCAGTAATCGGAGCTAATCCTACTCACTCTGTTCCGGTGTCGAGTGTGACGGGGTCGGATAGAATATTCCTTGAACTAATATAACGTCAGTATGTCTTCAATTTAAAAATCGAACGTGTGTTCCACATTCAAAATCAGAGCGCAATTTATCCAAATGTGCCCCCGTCTTTACGTCAGCAGCGAAATTGCAAAGCACTTTGCATGCAGGTGTCGCCAAACGTTCAAACTCCGCATTTTAAAATTGGATCGCGCTTGACCGTAATAACTGACTTTCACAAATCGCTTCGGATAATGATATTGTTGGAGTTGTTAAGGGAGATATTAGGTGTTTTTTGTTTGGATTGTTATATTCTGTTAATTTTAAATGCATTATAAATTACTAGCTTTTGCCCGCAGCTCCGCCCGCGTTAATGTCGATCCCTCGGGAAAAGTAGGGGATAAAAGTTAGCCTATGTCCTTCTCTGTACTCTAGAGAACTTGTATGCAAAATTTCATGATGATCGGTTCAGTAGTTATAGCGTGAAAGCGTAACAAACAAACAAACTCACTTCCGCATTTATAATATTAGTAAGGATGTCATGTCATTATTTATAAGTTACTAGCTTTCGCCCGCGGCTCCGCCCGCGTCAATGTCGATCTCTCGGGAATAGTATACTTTTTCCCGAGATAATAGGTAGCCTATGTCCTTCTCCGCACTCCAGAGAACTTGTTTGCAAAATTTCATGATGATCGGTTCAGTAGTTATAGCGTGAAAGCGTAACAAACAAACAAATAAACAAACAAACTCACTTTCGCATTTATAATATTAGTAAGGATTAAAACAGTTTGAGGAGCGTGATAGTCCAGTGGTTGTGAGTACTATCAGCGATAACGCATGTTAAGCAACTCCTGGCGCAGTTTCTCTTCCTGCTTCGGTAGGCTAGTTAGGCCGTTGGACCTGGCTGTCATTATTGTTGGCAGTTGTTAAGCTATGTCAGATGCCTTTAGGCAGCTTGAAAAAGAACACAAGTGTGAGCCACTTACACATTTTATAAAAATTGGATAGTAGTATTTAAGCTATGTAACTAATATAAATAGCTCAAATTAAATTGATATTTCCCACTAATATATACGAAAAAAAAAGAGCATTTTCAGATCTAAATAAACCAAAAAAACAACGTCCTAAGATTTGTATCACCAAAGCCGAGAATTCCTAAATTCTCAGTGATACGAGTTCGGAGAACTCTAAATAAAATCCCTAATAAAATAAATGTGTTATAGACGACTGCAAAATATAAACTCGGGACCCATAAATTATATACAACGTGATTTTGAAACCCCTAGCTATACTGAAATCTGGGAATCAGAATCCCTAATGGAACACATAATTGCAAGAAAAAAAGGTGAAAAACGAAGAGGAAAATTAGGTTTCCCATACAAAGCCGCCGCTCAGCTGGACGAATTTCTATGAAAGGTTAAATATTTTTTTTTGTTTTTTACCCTTTTTTTCTTACAATTCTGTATTCCATTAGGGATTCTGATTCCCAGATTTCAATATAGCTAGGAAGTTTAAAATTACGCTGTATAGCGCATTTCATTAAGAGACGAATTTTAGTAAAATTCGCGTAAATACACCGTGGGTCTACACCTGAAAGGAAGGGTGTTAAAAAGGCAAATGACTATATTGGAATTTTTATGTTTTTTTTATGACTTGAGTCTCATAAAGCTGGCACTGGTTTTCAGTTTCAGTCTGAAATTAGATAAGCAATGTAATATACCTCAAATGAACTAAGTAGTATTTCCCACTAACATACGAAAAAAAAACATTTTCAGATTTGAATTAACCAAAAAAACAACGTCCTAAGATTTGTATCACCAAAGCTGAGGATTCCTAAATTCTCAGCGATAAACTCGAAATAAAATCCCCATAAATGTGTTATAGACGACTGCAAAATATACATTGGGGGCCCATAAAAGATTTATAGCGCATTTTATTAAAAGACGAATTTTAATAAAATTTTGGTGAATACCTAAGAGGAAAGGTGTTAAAAAGGCGAATGTCTCAATCGGAATTTTTTGTGTTTTTTTTTTTATATGTATTAGTCTCATAAAGGTCAAAAAACACTGGTTTTCAGTTTCAACCTGAAATTATTAAGCCATGTTATATGCCTCAAATTAACTAAATTAATTAACTAAGTTGCCAAAAAGTTAATTGAGGTATCTTGTGACAAGTGGGCTGGCCCTGGCCTCTATTTTGGTCAAAAGATTAGCAATGCCATACAACGTGGCAATGCTGCCAGTTATATGTTGTTTTTAAGTTATTGTTACATTTTTAATTATTATTACTAAGTAGTATTTCCCATTATTATACGAAAAAAAAAAAACATTTTCAGATTTGAATTAACCAAAAAAACAACGTCTAAAGAATCGTATCACCAAAACCGAGAATTCCTAAATTCTCGGCTTTGGTGATACGAGTTCGGAGTATTTGAAATAAAATCCCCATAAATGTGTTACGACGACTGCAAGATGACTGCAAAATATACACACGGGGCCTATAAAAAATTTATGGCGCGTTTTATTAAAAGACGAATTTTAATAAAATTCGCGAAAATACACCGTGGGTCTACCTGAGAGGAAGGCTGTTAAAAAGGCGAATGGCTCAATCGGAATTTATATATTATATGACTTGGGATGAATGATTCGGAATCGGTTTTTATATATATAGGACTTGGGATTTGTATTACTTAAAATACCACAGTATCAAATAGTGGGTAGTATTGAAAAGGATTGCTCGGAATATGTATACCCTACGGGGTAATACGTGATAAGAAAATTCAAATGCACGGTGGTGTAGTTGATAGCACACTTTGGGCGAAAACCGAAGGGACGTTCGAATCCTACCTGTGGCGAGTTTATTTTCATTACATATCTTGATTTGTATTACGCTTACATGGAAAATTCAGCCAAAAAGAACATCTTAAACATAGATTAAAAAAAAAATAGCGTCTCTTAAATATAGAAACCCTTCAGAGAAGTAAGTTTGCCGAAGATGGATCAAAATTGAGGAGAAAAACGGCAAAACGCTGCCAATTGCGAGTTGGATCGACAGACACACATAAAATATTATATCGTTGAGCTAGTATCCCATAACACAAGTCTCGAACTTACTTTGGGGCTAGCTCAATCTGTGTGATTTGTCCGTATATCTTAATATATATAAATCTCGTGTCACAATGTTTGTCCTCAATGGACTCCTAAACCACTTAACCGATTATAATAAAATTCGCACACCATGTGCAGTTCGATCCAACTTGAGAGATAGGATAGTTTTTAACTTATGGCGAAACGAAGTTCGCCGGGGCAGCTAGTATTTATATATATTTATTTATTTATTTAAAGGTCACATTACACCAACTCAACGCTGACTCCACTCCAACTCAACTCACAGTATTTACGAGTAAGAGTGAATTTGTCAACTTTTTTGGAGAGCAACGAGTGGACCAAGCGTCGTTAACGCGTACGCTTCTTTCAATTTAACTTTGAAAAATCTACTCTGGTAAATAACACAATCATCATCATTTCGTGTAGGTGACACGGTCAATCGACCATGCACACCCTGGTGTCAGAGTTCTTCGAAACCGCCTCTAGGCCTCTGACGTGATTCATACCAGATGGCAGCCGGGAGCAACGGCTTAACGTGCCTTCTGAAGCACGGAATCATCTTATTATCAGACAATCAGGTGACTCAAACCTGAGCAACTCCGAAATTACAAAAAAAAAAAAAACAGCTATTCCTTATAGTTTGGCCACGTAGATATTCCGCTTTTGTAAAAAGAGCAGATAATTTTTTCACGATGTTGAAGTTGGTCCCATAATTAAAGTTGTTCAGATTAATGGTCTAAGTCACTCCTAAAACGTTTTTTAATGAATTCAATTTGTCTGTCCCTATACAGGGGACAGACAGCGGGAAGTGACAAGCGACATGTTTTATATTATGTAGTGATAATGATGATGTAGACAGTGCTGATAATTTTTAGGACCCTCCTGTAGGTTAAATAGAGAGAAAATTCTAAAATCTTTTATAACATAACAGTAAAGTATCTCATATTAACATAATGTGCACTAACTTATCCCACAAACAAACCCATTCCAATATATTCCCTACTAATTTACCAGACGTGTACTCTCCATTCATATGGAAATGCGTGCCATTTTTTGCTCGCTGGATGCCTTTATGTCTTCATATTAACGTGACCGTCTTTTTGCAAGGCTGCTTAAGTGGCAATGCTTTGTATTAAGAATGTTTTAGTAATCCGTTGGCAAATAAAAGAACTATCTAAAATTAAAGGGCGTAATAAACGATCTTTTACAATTCGTACAGAGAAAATATTCGTTATTTTTAAAATAGCATTCCTGGCAGATGCTATTTAGCCTACTTCTCAAAAATATTAACATTCGCTTTAACGCTATATCGCTTTAACAAAAAAAAAATTTGGTTACTTTACTATTGGTTACTTTACTTACTTGTAAAGTTGGTGTACGCGTGATAATTTTACGTGATAATGATGGAAGAGACATATATGCGTCACAAGCCGAACGCTAAGGCCGATCGTGCCTCTCTGCCACTAGTTCCGCGCTCTCGCTTGCACACGGAACGTCACACTTTTTGTGCGTGCAGCCGGCGTTCTTTGATTTATCAAGACATAATCATCATCAGGTTTTTTTAGTCTCCACTGCAGGAGCATGACCCTCTGTGTACTACCGGAGCCATACTTGGCCAAAGCAGACAGAGGATTTGGCCTACACTCTCCTCGCTGATCAGACGGTTTGGAGAGGTCTCATTGATGTTTATGAGCTTTGTTATCACAACAACAAAAAAAAAATATCAAATCAAAAATTAAATTAAAATCCTATTAGATCGAGTATTAGTATGCAGTATTTTGCGTTACTTCTTCCGTACACACAGAGGAACAAAATACATCTACATTCAGATTTTTATACAAAAAAAAAAAGATTTAATAATAAATAACAAAAAACTAGTGTACGGACCCACTCATCAAATCCCGGTTCTCACTTGACCAGTTTGTCATGCCAAGTGCTAACAAAGCGAGCAAAGTGCTCTTACATTTTGGACAAACTTAACGAACAGAAAACGGTTTTATGTTTACGGTTTATTATAAAATAACGTAAAGTATACGTTCACGACATGAAAATGGTTATTCAAAGAAAAATAAAAAGAAAGTGCCGTCCCAAAAATGTTATAGGCTGTCTAAATGCGAAGCGTGTCAGGATTCTAACGATAATTATACGCCTAAGTCCTTTGAGACTGAGAATTTAGGAAAAAAAGAAATTCACATATTCCGCGTGATTTTGAACCTCTGATATACTGAAATCCTGGAATCAGAATCTTTATTGGAATACAGAATTGCAAGAAAAAAAGGTCAAAAACAAACAAAAATAACTTTTTTTTTTTTTTTTTTTCTTGCAATTCTGTATCCCATTAGGGATTCTGATTTCAGAATTTCAGTATAGTTCAGAGGTTAAAATCACGCGGTGTAGGTACCACTACTGCTTCTTCCTTCACTATCTGCTCCCAGTAAAGGAAGTTTCACTAGCGTGATTTTTTCACCAGCGTCTGAACTGTAGAAGACAATGGCCAGCTCCGAGCTCCATTATGCCAAAAATAATCATTGTGTACTTTTCTATCCATGGACTCACAAGAGCTTAGCTCTAAATCGAACGGACATATATACTTGCATTACATACAAGAGTTTTAAAAATACTACTTCTTTTTTGTCCAGTTCAATGCGTCCAAGTCCTTCTGGATCTGCCACGATTTCGACAGCACCCGGATTCCACGTACTTTGGCCCACCTTTCCTTTCGAATGCGGCAGTTCTTGCACTTTGCTGATTTCACACGTACATCAGTCTTATTCATCATCGCAACTGGATTTTTTTTTAAACTGTCGTTACCTACAGATGTTTTTTTTTTAGGATGATCCAGCTATTGATCACGATCTCACCTGATGTTAAGTGAAGATGTGGCCTATGGTGGAACTCGCTGGCTCATTAAAAACCTATTCACTCTAGTCTTAAAGAGACCCAAATTATATGTGTCAGTGAAAACATCCGGTGGCAAGAGATTCCATTCCCTAGCCGTACGCAAGATGAACGAAGAGGAGAAGCGCTTCGTGCGAGCTGGTGGTATATCAACCACATACGGGTGCATACTTTCACCCCGTCGAGTAGACCGATGTCGGAAAAGGGTGGGTGGGATAAGTTCGTGGAGTTCCTGTGAACACTCCCCGAAATGGAACCTGTGGAAAACTGACAGACGAGCCACTCGACGTCGCTGCTCAAGACTTTCTACCGTCGATCGAAAGATCGTCGACATACATACATATTCTCTTTAGTAAATTACGGGGTATGCACAGCCTGAGTATAAGTTTAGTCTACCAGTAATACCAGTTTCAATTCCACAAAAATACATATTCAAATTCAAATTTCGAAGAAGTCTATGTGAATACAGAAACTTACCTAGCTTTTTTCATTTTGAAATTCGGTACGAAACTATTTTGTTTATAGATGAGGGAAAGAATATCAACTACAAGGTTGGGATACAAGGTTACCCTAACGAAATGAAGTGCCAAAATGGGGTGGCAGCCGCGGAACGAAATTACCTGCTACGATATTCGCAGCAATCTACTCACTTTTATAGTAATTGTGTTTATTTAAGATGCATTGTTGATATTCGACAGCTCCGTGGCGCAGTGGTTAACACGCCAGCCTGCGACACGGAGTGCCCGGGTTCGATCCCCGGCCAGGTCAAGATGGAAAATGATCTTTTTCAGATTGGCCTGGGTCTTGGATGTGTATCTATATATGTATTTGTTATAAAATATAGTATCGTTGAGTTAGTATCCCATAACACAAGTCTCGAACTTACCTTGGGGCTAGCTCAATCTGTGTGATTTGTCCGTATATATTTATTTATACCGGGTATAGTAATGTCGATATATTTTTTTATGATATAGGATGGCAAATGAGGAAGCGATCCTCGTGGTCCGTCCGATCTACTACTATTTTTGCTCAATTAATTATCTATTTTGTTGTTATTACCTTGCATTTGTATTTAAAGTTGCAGTATATGTGGCAGCCATGTTTCAAAGAGGAAGAGGTTTTTCGGCATGTCAGTGACAGATCACGGAAAAATTATAAGTCTGTCTGTGGTATGATCATGGCGTCTACCTCAGAACAAGGGCGTCTACTTACTTATTGACCACAGAATAATATTATCTTAGCGCAATGGAGCGTCCTTGACGTCACAAAAGGTGACGGCTGTATATCAGTGCTGGTCACACACAAGTGTCCAACGTAACACCGAGCCATCACCTATTATAGTACACACATTTCATACGTTGTATTTTTTATTGTTTTTATAGTTGTATTTTTGTTTGTGTTTCTACAGCAAATATTTTTTCATTTCATTTTACCGCTACCCGTGGACATTACCAGGGTGTGACAGGAGCATTGCAGGCTTTCTAGCAGTTGGGGGAGAAAATGAGGGGAAGATGGGCTTCCGGCTTTCTCACTCACCGAACGAAGCACAGAAGCGGTAAAGCTTCTACTTAAACGTCGGTTTTTTGTAAGAGTGTGATACTTACCTCGACTAGCTCCGTGGCGCAGCGGTCAACACGCCAGCCTGCGACACGAGAGTGCCCGGGTTCGATCCCCGGCCAGGTCAAGATGGAAAATGATCTTTTCCATAATGGCCTGGGTCTTGGATATTTATCTATATATGTATTTGTTATAAAAAATAGTATCGTTGAGCTAGTATCCCTTAACACAAGTCTCGAACTTACTTTGGGGCTAGCTCAATAAATAAATAAATAAATATATAGGGACAAATCACACAGATTGAGTGATGTCAATCTGTGTGATATGTCCGTATATATTTATTTATTTTATTTATTTACCCGGGCGAGCCGGTCAATTTACGGCTACAAGCAAAAATGAATTTCGCCGGTAACGTGGCTCTACCACGACTGAATATCGTATAGATATTTCAACGGTTATCACAAAGTACGGGATTCATTTAAATCACAGCAATATTTATCCAATATTATTAATATCGGCATTCAACGTTACGGTCGAAATAATTGGATTATTTCGTAATTAATTTATGAGCAGTTTTGTGATAATGTGAACCCTACCCTGCACCGATTGTACTACTACTATACTGTAATAGGTCCGTCCGACCCCACAATACTTAAAAAACTAAAAAAAGGTAAGAAGAGATTTATATGAAAACTAGTTTTCGCCCGCAGCTTTGCTCGCGTTGACGTCGTTACCTCGGGAACAGTACTATTTGATGAAAGGTATCCTATGTTTTCGTTTTTTCGCACTCCAGAGAACTTGTATGCAGAATTTTATGATGATCGGCTCAGTAGTTACGGCGTGAAAGCGTAACAAACAAACTAACTCACTTTCACATTTATAATATTAGTAAGGAAAATCTGTTTTTTTTTCTTGGAATCTAACAAACCATTAAATATTTATATTAAAGTTAAGTACGCTGAAATATACGCTATTGTTTAGCTTTGGATAAAAATAACTGCTTTCGAACGATGACCAAAATAGTAACGTAGTTATTGTGAGGAGTCTGATAAACCTATATACTTAACACATATAAATATGAATACCATTTCTAACCTAAGTGTATAAACTAATTAAGTTCCAATCAGATATTACCTGTGTTTTTGTTTATGTATAGTTTTTATTATTTTTATTTTCTTAAGTTACTGATAAATCTGTTGTTAATGTTCTTTTTATACTTATATATTACCTACCTACGTACAAGTTTTCATTTCACTTTTATTATTTTAATTCATGTGGGGGAGAGGCTGGCGTACTGAGATACAAGCTCTGCTTAGTTCAGACACCAGTCCCTCACAATCTTACATTATATAACAAATAGTTGTGTGTATGTCGTAGTTAAGTTTAGTGTTAAGGTTGTGGAGAACAAATAAAGATTTTTTTACTTTTTTATAATTTCTTTAAAAAATATATATTCAGTAATTATAGTTTCAGTATAGTCTATCCGCCTAAATGGTTTGCAGCCAAAAAAGATTTAGGAAAGCTAATGCAAATAATAAAATTATTTAATTTGAAAATATTTATAATTAAAGAAATTAAATAAATTGCTAAGAACCCCCTTTATCTACACAAGGACATAAACATTTAAATCGTTTACTTTATTAGTTGCGTGACAAAATTAAACAGCCGGTTTGCGCGACTGCATCAGATTACTAAATGGTTACGTACAGCGTTTGCCGAGTCTTTGAAGCTGTCGATAGTGTCTTTGGCGAGCGCCGAACCTTGTTTCTTCGGCTGCCGTCGTCGCCTTTTCAAAGCGCGCAATCCATTTGGCCGGACAAAGTTTAAATGCATATGGACTCTCCGCCGTAGCCGTGTGGTATCCGGCAGAGTAGAATAGGACCACTCTAAGTCTTCCCGTGGATATCTTAAAGGCGACTTAGGAAATACAAGCTAATCAAAGCTTTTAAACATCTGTGAGACCTCTCCAACCCGTCTCGCCAGCGTAGAGAGTGTAGGACAAGTCCTCTGGCTGCTCTGGCCAAGTATGGCTCTAGTAGTACAGAGAGGGTCGTGCTCCTATAGTGGAGACTGAAAAGGACCTAATGATGATGATGATGATATGGACTCTCAACTCCTTTGTCTTTATACACTGCTCTCAAATGCAATTTGAATGCATTGTATACGAGACAACAACAGTTTATTTTTTGACTACGTCTGACAGAACAATAACAGTGCTTAAGGGTTAACAGGAAATGCGCTAAAATGTTTATCTCGATTATTCTGTTTTAGATTTTAAATTCCATTGTTTTAACAGGATGTAGATATTTGTACTGTTTTATATATAGCAGTTTTTGTTTGTAGGCTCATGGATATAACGGAATAAACTTTAATGTTTATAAATCAGCATTTCCGTACCGTTTCTAGCCCCTGAATTATAGTTGATGAGAATAACACATTTTATTTAGAGATTCTAACAAGAATAGTAGAAGAGTTGTTGAGGCTGAAAGGCTGAGTCACCCTTTCCATGTATGTGTCGACTTTGCAATCATTTATTTATTTTTAGGGCTCCGTACCTCAAAAGGAAAAAAAATCGAAACCCTTATAGGATCACTTTGTTGTCCGTCTGTCTGTCAAGACCCTTTTTTCAGGATCGTTTTGTACCTCCACTCAAGCTGAAATTTATATCAAATACAGCTCAGGTCTACTGTCCCTGAGGATGTGAAAAAATCAAACTTCTAAGCCAACGCAATCAAAAGATACAGCCGTTTATGCTGCAAATTTTCGACTTTCGCAAAGGAATCCAAAATCTACAGGGTATTTCTCGTGAGCTCAGAATTTTGAAATTTGGTACGAAGCAACGTCTTATAGCACAGATAAAGGAAAAATTGCGAAAAGCATACATTTTTAGTTACATCATATTACATTGTTTATAATTAATTTAAACTTATCTTCTATCTATACATATAAACAGTAAAAATATTTTGTCTGTACATTTAGAATTTTTGACTGAAATGGATAGAGGGACACTTAATAAAAAGAATAATAGAAAGCAAAATTTTTTTTTCTAATTTCTTGTCTGTCTGTCTCTCTGTAAGTCTGTATGTCTGTCTGTCTGTCTGTCTGTATGTATGATCAAGATTATCTCCGAAAATACTGAACCGATTTACTTCAAACTTTCACCAATTGCTTTGTTTTAACTCAGCAAAACATTTAAAGTTAGTTTCATCAAAATCGGTTCATTAAAAAAAAGTTATCGTCATTTGAATGAACTCAAGGCATTAGTTTGCCTGCAAACATATAGCAAAATAATTTAGCATAATAAAATAATAAGTGACATAAGAAAATTAAAATCCAAAGTCAATTCATCATCATTATACGGCAGCATTATACCTATCCATACTATCCATAGTAATCCATACTAAAAAAAAGGAGAAGCTGACTGACTGACTGACATATCAACGCAGGGCTTAAAATATAAGGGTTAGGAACTTAAAATTTTGTATAGGGGTTCCTTTTATAACGTGAGGAAGCACTAAGAAAGGATTTTTGGAAATTCATCTCCTTAGGGGGTAAAACGGGTTGCAAAGTTGGTATGATACTTTGTCGTTTTTGAAGTAATTCAAATAAAATTCAGCATGAAGGTTCTTTACTGAAAGGTATGAAACACGAGTATAATATTTTACTCAAAAATCATCCCTTAAGGGGGTAAAATGGGGGTGCAAAGTAAGCATGAAACTTTGCCATTTTTGAAGTTAGTCGAATGAAATTCAGCATGAAGGTTCTTTACTAAAAGGCATGAAACACGAGTAAAATATTTTTCTCAAAAATCATCCCTTAAGGGGGTATAACGGGGATGTAAAGTTAGTACGAAACTTTCAGTTTTTGAAGTTATTCAATTGAAATTCAATATTAAGGTGTTACATTGAAAGTTATGAACTAATGTATTCCGGGTAATTGTACTATTCATGAGAAATCGACACTTACGCGGGCGGAGCCGCGGGCCAAAAGCAAACCTGACTTGTATATCAACGCACAGCCGAAACTATTGTGCCCAGAAACTTGATATTTGGCACAGGGATTCTATTTATGATGTAAATGAGCACTAAGAAAGGATTTTTAGAAAATCAAAGGGGATGAAGTTTTATGGAATTTTCTCATTTCTGGACTTTGAAGTTTGAAAGTAGGTACACAAGTTCTCAATTAAAATTAAAAAATATCTGTTTACGTGAACCAGACAACATTCTCCCTTGAAGGGGTAAATAAATAGGGGGTAAAGTTTGTATGGAATTTTTCCATTTCTAGACTTAGAATATAAAAATAGGTATGTAAGTTCTTGATTAAAATTAAAAAGATCTGTGTAGGTGAAATGTATGAAATCCCCTTAAGTTGGTATGGACATTTTCTCATTTCTGGACGTTCTGGATTACAATTAAAAAGATGTGTGTAGGTAAAACCGACGAAATTTTCGCCTGAAGGGATAAAATAGGGGAGTAAAGTTAGTATGGATTTTTTTTCATTTCTAGACTTAGAAGTATGAAAATAAGTATATACGTTCTAGTTACAATAAAAAAATATCTGTGTAGGTGAAATTTATAAAATTCCCCCCCTTAAGGGATAAAGGGGGGGGGGGGGTATATATGTTTACATTACAATTAAAAAGATCTGTGTATTTAAAGAGGACGAAATTTCCCCTTGAAGGGGTAAAATAGGTGGGGTAAAGATTTTGTGGTTTTATTTACTTAGAAATATGACACTAAGAAGTTCTCCATTACAATAAAAAAATATCTGTGTAGGTGAAATGGGCAAAATCCCCTCCTTAAGGGCTAAAGATCTATGCAGGTGAAATGTATTAAATTCTCCCTTAAAGGGGAAAAAGCAGAGGGGGAGGGGTTTGTATGGATTTTTTATCATTTCTACTGTTCCCAAGGGAACGACATTAACGCGAGCGGGCAACAGCTAGTTTAAAATAATGGTAACTTCGTGCGCGAGACCGACTCGCACCTGGCCGGCTTTTTGTATTTTAAATTACTTCTGTATATGTACAGCCATAAACATTAATCTATACTTATATTATGAAGAGGAAAAGTTTGATTATTTGTTTGTTTGTTTGCATTGGATAGGGTCCATAACTATTGAACTGATTTAAAAAATTTCTTTCATGATTACAATTCTACGTTATTCCTGTAGAACAAAGGCTAAAGAATAAATACTTATATCTCCCCGTGCGAAGCCGGGGCGGGTCGCTAGTTTGTTATTAAATTGTATTTCATTTTAGACCTTATGACATTGATTTAAGAACCGACATAATTACATAGACATACCCTAGGAATTGTATACAATGACGGATTACATTAAAGTCGCGAATGGAAAATTTGGGAAATAATTGCTTCTTGGCAAGAACATTAAACACCGTAATACATCAGCACATCTGAATGTGTGAGAACACAGACATATAGCGCCATACATCACAAGCATGATTTGAACAGGATAAGTAATAGCTACGCGTACAGTCACAAGCATTTGTATGTAAACACATCATTTCTTAACTCAATGTGATAAATTAATTGAAAATATTTGATGAAATAGAACTCGGCCATAAGTAGGATTCGAACCCACGTCTC
The DNA here is from genome assembly GCA_947532085.1 of Elegia similella. Taxonomy (NCBI): domain Eukaryota; kingdom Metazoa; phylum Arthropoda; class Insecta; order Lepidoptera; family Pyralidae; genus Elegia; species Elegia similella. Next base: position 3,365,022 of record OX383926.1, on the reverse strand, counting down.
TTAGGTTTATGCCCTAAGTGTAATACAACTATACCTCCGTGACTTCGAATCACCGCGTCGAATTCTCTTATCAAATATTACTTACCATTTAGTAGTGTGGTATTCTACTTCATTTAATATCTGATGAATAGAAAGTTGATTCAACTGGAGAACGCATATATTTACGGGGTAGACAGAGCCTAAATTTATAAGATCGATAAGGCCCATTTAGCGTATAGGTAGGCGTAAAGGTAGAAACAAAATCAAAATAGTGATGGGTTGCTAGCTGCATCGCCTATTGACATGATTCTTTAGATTTTTCCCATTGGAGTCTGAGGGTAGCTGTGGAATAAGTTACACTAGAAATTTAACTTTTGTTTTCAAATTAATTATAAAATTATATTTATTTATTACTTTTTGGCATATTTATGTTCAAAATAAGTGTTTGAAGTACATTTACCTGTGGTAGTGTTTTCCTTTAATTTCTCCTACAATGGAAGCTATTCAAGACACTTTACATAACCTTACACAAACATTCAACTCAAGAATGGCGGACTTCCAAAGTGAGTTACTCAAGGCTGGCAGCTCAAGTACACCTACAGTAAACACATTGGCTGCAGAATTCAATAAGTTCCAAAGTTTCGTCACTGATTCTCTCAACAGTCTTCAACAACAGGTGGGTCTACTCGCTTCACAACAAGACCACTATGAGATGCGCAGTCGCAGAAAGATGCTCCTTCTGCATGGTGTTCCTGAAGCAAAAAAGGAGGATGCTTCTTCCGAAGTCCAGAGGGTGATACAGGAGATATTAGGCTTGGCTGATGTGTCTGCGGTCGACATTTCACGTAGTCATCGTTTGGGTCGCTCAAAAAATGGAAAATCAAGACCCATTCTTATAAAATTCAAGACTTTCGCAATAAAGGAAAAGGTCTGGTTTGCCAAAACAGGCCTCAAAGACAGCGGGTTGACTCTTTCAGAGTTCCTAACGAAGTGTCGTCACCAGGCCTTTATGGCAGCAAGGCAGCATTTTGGCATCTCCAAGAGCTGGACTCGAGACGGCTTCGTCTATATCTTGGCACCAGACGGTTCTAAACACCGCATTACCAGCCAAACCGAGGTGAAGCGGCTCATCGCTTCGTCATCTTCCACCGAGGCACCCAAATCGCCTGTTACGGGAGGAGCTGTGCTAGATGTGCCAAAGACGGCGGCAGTGTCAGTCGCGGACAAAGCCTCGGTCGCATCGTCAAGTGGGCGACCTAAGCGAGCAGGTGCAGCTAAGAAGTGATGCTTTGTGTTGGTTTCAGTGGTTCATTTTGACTTGAAGTTCTGTTTGCGGAAGTTTCCGTTTTGTAATATTAAACCTAGTATTTAAATTAGTAAGAAATCATCAACAATCTTTATCTGAATAGTAGATACTCGTTGTCTGACGGCAGTACATTGAAATTTAAAAATAGCACTTTCATTTACCCACAAGTATTTTTGTTTTGTTGACAACAATTATTTTTGGTTTGGTTTGCAATTTGCACTGTCGATGTCATCTGTCAATGTCAATCATATTTTTTATCTCTAAACTTGTAGGGCAAAGATAGTAAATGCATAATGCTTAACTGTCATAAAGCAGATTCTTGTATCTACTTTTGTCATAAAAGTGTACTTTTTTCATCTATATAGTAAGTGGTTTTTTTTTTCAGGATTATATTATGTCTATGGTTTTGATATAGTCTTTATATCTTTTATAATGGGAATCTACCAGTTGCAGGTGGTGATATTTTAAACAAATTTATTTATTTATTTTGATTATTTATTAGCATTTTTCATATTATTTATATTGTATATATACACCCTTTATTATGGATAATCTGGATGAACACTTTTTCTATGTCCTCATCTTCAAGTAGCTTCCAAAGTATTCATACTCCCCTAGATGAATTTTTAGAATCTAAATTATCTGATGTTCCAAAAAATTTTAATGTTATTCACGTTATTGCTCAAAGCATTCCAGGACATTATTCTGATTTATTAACTTCATTCGACGTCAAAAATATTCACGCAATTCTCATCTCAGAATCTTGGCTTAACCCTGCACTCCCTTCTACTTATTATTCATTGCCTGGGTTTCAATTGATTCGACATGATCGCGTCGGTACTACTGGAGGTGGTGTGGCCATCTATTTGCGCTCCCATATTCCTTTTAACATTCTTTGCACTTCCCCAACTTTTAATCCTACAAAAGACCCTGAATATCTGTTTGTTGAAGTCACCCTTTCCCATTCCAAAATTCTGCTGGGTGTTTTTTATAGCCCTCATGATGACATTTCATACTTCACTGAATTAGAAAATGTCCTAGTTAATTTAATACCTCTCTATAGTCACAGTATAATCATGGGTGATTTCAACACGTGCCTATTAAAAAAGAACAGTCGTGCTAGTTCTTTGAGGTCTATAGCAGATAGTTGTAACCTTTCTATATTAGATCTTGAGGCCACTCACTTTGTCCCTGGATGTAAACCTTCTCTCCTTGACCTCATCCTTGTCTCTTCCCCTGAATATGTTGCGAAGTACGGGCAGTGTCCCGCTAGTGCTTTCTCACACCATGACCTCCTATACCTATCATATAAAATTCAAACTCCAAAAGCAAAGGCTAAAATTTTAATGAGGCGCAATTTTGGTGGCATGGATATGGATCAATTGCGTCAAGATGTACTTGATTACGACTGGACAACAGTACTTACAGCTGAATCTGTTGATTGCCAAATCATTACTTTTAACCGCGCATTGATTGGAATCTATGATAAGCATGCACCGATACGGCCAGTGCGAGTTAAGCATCTACCTGCCCCGTGGTTGTCTGAGGAGATCAAACTATTACAGGTCAAAAAGAACAAAGCGTGTATAAAATACAGGTCCAACCCAGATAAATATCGTGAGTCATATGTTCATGCGAGAAATCGGTGTAACAGGGCGTGTAGGGAGGCACAACTTCGCCACATACATCAATCTGTTGAAAATGAAGATCCAGCGAGAGTCTGGAAATTTCTCAGGTCATTGGGTGTTGGGAAAAATCAGCCTAATAATCCAAATAATTTAGATATTGAAAGTCTTAATAAGCATTTTGCATCTTCAAACGTCCTTGACAATGATGTCAAAACTAACACTCTAAAAACCCTTTCTGCTAAACCAACACTTGACACATCTCAATTCTTCTTTAGTCATCTTACTGACAGTGATGTTAGGAAAGCAATACTTTCTATATCGTCGAATGCTGTAGGCAATGACAGCATCGGTCGTACTATGATCATACCTATCCTTGATATAATTCTTCCTTTTATTACCTCAATCTTCAATAGTTCCCTTTTTTCCTGTACCTTTCCCTCTCTGTGGAAGGATTCAACCATAACTCCTATTCCTAAGAAAACCAATCCAGTCGCTTTAAGTGATGTCCGTCCCATATCCATTCTCCCTTTCTTATCAAAAGTCCTCGAGCGTCTAGTAAACCAACTGAACTCATTTCTTGTAAGAAATAATCTCTTAAATCCTCTTCAGTCCGGTTTCCGCCCTGGTCATAGTACGACTACTGCTCTCGTCAAAATAACAGACGACATTCGCCATGGCATGGACGATAGGCGGGTCACGGTGTTAACATTGTTGGACTTCAGCAATGCTTTTAACACCGTAGATTTTGATATCCTATTGGAGATTGGAGGTATTGCGTTCAGTCAACGTATCTCCTGAAGTAATTGACTGGTTTCGTACTTACCTGTATGGACGCCGACAACGAGTGCGTGTTGACGATTCTTACTCGTCATGGTGCTGCACAGACGTCGGGGTACCACAGGGTGGCGTCTTATCTCCTTTATTATTTTCTTTATTTATTAATTCATTATCTTTACAACTTCGCTCTTCCTACCACCTGTACGCTGATGATCTTCAAATTTACACACAGTCCAGCATTGAGCAGCTTCCCATTGCTATTAACACAATAAATGAAGACCTGGAGATTATATCAACCTGGAGTAAATGTCACGGCCTTTTGGTCAATCCTAAAAAAACACAGGCCATCGTTATCGGTAGTTCCCGTCTCACCACCAAAATTGATTGGAATTCCGTCCCAAATATACTGTTTGACGGGGAAACAATTGAATTTAAGGATAAGGTCAAAAACCTTGGAATTATATTTGATTCCTCACTTTCTTGGTCTCCTCAGATATCTGAGATAAGCAGAAAGATCTTCGTTGCGTCAAGGTCTCTTCGAAGATTGCAAAATTTTCTTCCTATACGCACCAAAATTGCGCTTGTACAATCGCTTTTATTTCCCATCCTAGATTATGCCGACACTTGCTACTTAGATATAACACAGGAGCAAATTAATAAACTTGAGCGCCTTCAAAATCTCTGCATACGGTTTATATTTGGTCTTCGCAAATATGACCATATCTCTCAATTTCGTTCAGACCTCAAGTGGCTCCCAATTCAACGTCGCCGTGATTGGCATATCCTCTCACTTCTTTATTCCATCCTTTTCAATCCCACCTACCCTGCCTATCTTAAAGAGCGTTTCGTATTCCTTAGCGATGGACATACTCATTTACTTCGCAGCTCAGATAATCTCCTACTTAGAACTCCAGCTCACTCTTCAGACTTCTATGCTAAATCTTTTTCTGTACAAGCAGTTCGTCTATGGAACGCCCTGCCACCCCTTATCCGACGCGCTCAAAGTCTTCATAGTTTTAAAAATATGACCAAATCGCATTTTCTTTCTTCTTAAAGGTTCTCACTATCCTTTTCTTACATTTTCTACATATTATTATTATTATTTTCCTTTCCTTGTTCGTCCATTTTCTCCCTATTATTGTGTATTAGAGATATACTGCATATATTTAAGTCTATGTATATTTGTATGTAAGTGTATGTGAGTAAATTATTTTAGTCTTATGTAAGTATATTATTGTATGTATAACAATTTGAAAATACCAAAAATTTCTGCGCCACCCCTTTGATCATATAATCTTCTCTCTATCATTAAACGGTTGCCTGGAAGAGATCGCTTTAAGTGATAAGGCCGCCGGTTGTATACCATATTTTGTTTTTGTGTTCCTTTTTATTTTGTATTTTATTTTTGGTGCAATAAAGCGTTCTTGTATTGTATTGTATTGCCTTGACCGGCTTTTACGGTCTGCACGGGAACAGAAGCAGCTGGCACTAATAAGTTTTTCTTTTCCCTCAGACCAGCATGGAAGATTTTTAATTTAATAATATACCGAGCATTGTAATAAAACGATTTAATAATTGTGATAAAGTCTAAAATTGAATTGTAATTGGATCCTCATTGGTGCTTGTGACTGTACATTATTTCATTGCAACGGTGTGAGTGATTACCGGCATTTGTACGTGTCGGTTAGAGCGAGCATGGCGCTTTCAGGAACTGAGGACTTCAAAGTTTGAAAGTTAAATTATTTTGACCCGTCTATTTTATGGGTTACGAAGAAATAAATAGGTTTTTATAAGTGAATGTTTAAAACTGACTGTCCTGCAATGAACTCATTTTTAAGCCGTTGATGTTTTTATTAAGCTATGTCGGATCGTATATACATAATCATGGCATACATTGATTTAATGCTTAATCTTATGATGTATCTCATTTTTTTTTTATTCTCTAATATAACAATTATATTATAATAAGTATACATTAAAACTTTTATCTATACTTAAAAATTAAGTAAAAAAAATACTTAATTTTGTACTAATTTGACTAGCTCCGTGGCGCAGCGGTCAACACGCCAGCCTGCGACACGGAGTGACCGGGTTCGATCCCCGGCCAGGTCAAGATGGAAAATGATCTTTTCAGATTGGCCTGGGTCTCGGATGTTTATCTATATATGTATTTGTTATATAATATAGTATCGTTGAGTTAGTATCCCATAACACAAGTCTCGAACTTACTTTGGGGCTAGCTCAATCTGTGTGACTTGTCCGTATGTATTTATTTATTATTGCAACAATTTCGTTTCGCCATTTGTATAGAGATGATTGTCCCCAGTGGCTGTTGTGAATAATATTTCGAGTTCCTTTGTGATTTAACACAGAAGAGCGGGGCATCTGATTGGTTACCGAACTCTGTCAATATTTAGTAAACTATTACCAACAGGTACTCGAAAACAGATTAACAGAATTATCGAAGGGGTTCAGTAAGTAAGATTTGAGCGATTATTGAGACCCAACAACAAGCCGTCTCGACCAATTTGGGTTGTGGTGGCGAAGTTACGACAGCACAGCCCACTTTGTCAAGAAACGAATTTGAATCAATTAGTAAACTCTTCTTAGCTCTGACAGTTTTCCTTTTATCTTCGTTATATATTCTACTGCCGCAAATTTTTGAGTTTTATTAGAGGAGGGGGAGGGGGGGGGGGGGACACTGAACTCTAACAAAAATTTGCACAGTAACAGTAAATCGAAAAATTATGTTCATAAGCTTACAATGTTTTCAAAAGATCTATACAACAACACCCCATATGTTGGATTAGTCGAGAAAAAGTTATGGACTACCGAATAACTTTGATATATGTGATTTGACTAGCTCCGTGGCGCAGCGGTCAACACGCCAGCCTGCGACACGGAGTGACCGGGTTCGATCCCCGGCCAGGTCAAGATGAAAAATGATCTTTTTCAGATTGGCGTGGGTCTTGGATGTGTATATATGTATTTGTTATAAAATATAGTATCGTTGAGTTAGTATCCCATAACACAAGTCTCGAACTTACTTTGGGGCTAACTCAATCTGTGTGATTTGTCAGTATATATTTATTTATTATTTATTTATTTATTTTAGTATTTAACGTCATATTTAGATCATCATCATCATTTCTAGTAAGTGTCACAGTCAATCGACCATGCACACCCTGGTGTCAGAGTTCTTCGGAACCGCCTCTAGGCCATATTTAGATGGTAGGATGATATAGGTCAAGATCGCAGGAACGCGCTGGATGCAGGCGCTCCCATCCGGTTATATTGAAAATCCGTAATAAAAGCCCCTTCCAGCTGTGGATTTCCAGCTGCTGAGATGATGATGACGATACTTATTTAGATTGTTTTGTATTTTTTTGTAATAATCAAAATAAAAAGTCAAAGGAAATTAGTATTTTTCAATTTTCCCCCGAATTTTCTGCTGAATCTAAATATTTTTTTCACTGAGCTAAGATTCACCTAAATCATAAAATACAGACTAGTTCCGCATTTCCACGTAAACTTTAAGATACCACAATGGAGGCTTTTTTGTAAATCCTATGCAAGAGCGGCCATATTCTCCGCTCCTATTATAGTTTTGATTTATCTCTTCGCAGAAAGGGTCGCTCTTTAACTTTCGTTTTGGGTCGTATATCTTTCAAGAACCACTTCCTAATTGCTTCAACCCGGCTATAAAAAGCGTTTTATGAAGATGAGATTTTATATTAGGAGTTTGTGACGTCAGCCAAGAATCGCATGTAAAATTTCTCTGCATAGTTTAGCTTGATAGCTTTTGTACGGTACAACCGTACAAAATTAATAGTCTACACTTTACTGCAGACTGTGTTTATTTCTTTACTTTTTTAGTAAACATGATAACGTCAAAATAAATCGTTAGACGCATTTTTTGTTTGTTTTTCTTAAATTCGATATCATATTTCCATTGACTACTTTTTTCTATCTTAACTAATATTATAAATGCAAAAGTGAGTTTGTTTGTTTGTGACGCCTTTACGCTTTACCTATTTCTGATCTATAGAACAAATTGTCATGAAATTTTGCTTACTCGTTGTCTGGGGTACGGAAAAGGACATGGTACATTTTATATTGGGAGAAGTTCTCTTCTCGAGGAATCGGCATTGACGCTGATGGAGCCGTGGGTGAAAGCTAGTCTCCTATTAAAAAACATGTCCCCAACTACCCACTGACTCATCTCGATCAGAAACCCTGTATATTCAAATTTAAGATAACTGAAGCAAAGATAGATTTGCGAGTTGTATCAAATGCCACTAGTTTTAATTTGTTAGCATTTTTATTTTTCAAGTATGTAAAATAAAACACTTTTCGAGACTAAACAAGACTTTTCAAAAAGTAAATTTTTGTGACAAGCTTTTATTGAATCAATACACACTGTAAAGTATTTTCCAACATAAATCAAATGAGCCCAAACACGAGTGGTGTACCTTGGTAAGTTTAAGAGTTCTTACGGCCAGCTTCCGGTTCCATCATCAGACCAGCGCAACGATTCCAAAATATTGTATTGTCATCCGATTAACACATGCATTCAAACAGCCAGGTCCAGTGGTTAAGGCGTTTGCCTGTTGACCCGGGGGTCATGGGTTCGATTCCCACCGGAAGCATACTTTGTTTAGTTGTTTCCAGTTTGGTTAGGACATTGCAGGCTTGAATCACCTGATTGTCTAATAATAAAGATGATTCTGTGCTTCGGAAGGCACGTTAAGCCGGTGGTCCTGGCTGCCATCTGGTAATCGTTAAAGGAACCACGTCAGAGGCCGAGAGGCGGTTCCGAAGAACTCTGACACCAGGGTGTGCATGGTCGATTGACCGTGACACCTACACGAAATGATGCTGATGATGAACACATGCATGCAATATTTTAGCTCAATCGGAAACGAAACAGGGAAGTGGATCAAATTTAATTTGCAAGATTTGATTATAGACAAAGGTTTAGGCTAAACCTGATTTAAGTTGATGCACGTATTTAGTTGATATATACATCATCATCATCATCATCATCAGGTCCTTTTTAGTCTCCACTACAGGAGCACGACCCTCTCTGTACTACTAGGGCCATACTTGGCCAGAGCAGCCAGAGGACTTGGCCTACACTCTCCACGCTGGGCAGACGGGTTGGAGAGGTGTCTTAGATGTTTATAAGCTTTGTTTAGCTTGTATTTCCTAAGTCGCCTTCTACGACATCCACTGGAAGACTTGGAGTGGTCCTATTCTACTCTGCCGGATACCACACGGCTATACAATCAGTTTGTTATTGTACTTTTTTGTGAAGAACGAACGAAGGTTAGAGAGGAAGGAAAGAGAGGTAACTTAATAAAAGGACGCGGAAAGAAATAAACAACTGCCAAATGGTTGAACTCATGGAGAAATAAGCGGATGTTTGGAAATAAAAAGTTTCCGAGATTAATTCGTAAAAAAAACTTAAGACGGAACAGGACTGAACATTTCACTTGTCAAGGTAATACCAACTATTTAGTTATCATGATCCGGTCTTTTTTTAGTCTCCACTGCAGCAGCATGACCCTCTCTGTACTACCGGAGCCATACTTGACCAGAGCAGACAGAGGGTTTGGCCTACACTCTCCTCGCTGACCAGATGGGTTGGAGAGGTCTCATTGATGTTAATGAGCTTTGTTTAGCTTGTATTTCCTAAGTCGCCGGAAACCACACGGCTAGTAAGTAAACTATTTATTATCAGTGGTAAGACAAGATGTGGACTATATTGAGACATTTCGCTATAACAGATTTACAATCGACGATGAAACGTCAAAGTGCTAAGTGTTGATTTATTTTTGTTGGTTATTGGCTTAAACCAAATTTTATTTTTTAATTTACGGGTTCTGTACCCCAAGGGTAAAAACGAAATCCTCTCACTAAGCCTTCGCTGACCATCCGTCTAAAGGATACAAACCCAGAGCGTCATACCCTTTGCTGTTTATACCCTTTGATTCGGAAAACAAAAAAATTGCCGTCGATTCTATTATACTTAAATTAAATTCAAATTATTGAGGCGTCTCGTGACCAGGGGCTAGCCTATATTTTGGTCAAAAGATTAGTTTTACCATACAACGTGGCAATGCTGCCAGCCTTCTGGGCCAATCGCTACCATGGTGTAATGAGCTGCCAGGTCTATTATATTTGTAATAAGTATTTTTTTTTCTTTTGTTTTAATATTTTTACAGTAAATAAAATAGTCAAATACATTTTATTTTTTGCGGCGCGGCGTCTATGATTGTTTATACTTCGCAAGAGTTCTTTAGGAAGTTTTTGCATAAATACGCCAGCTTTAGTTCAGTTTTTGCACTATAAAGTATCGGGTAGATCGTGGTTGAACTAATTGCGATTCAATGTTGGCGGTCTATGATTTATGGAAGTATACTGCGATTAAGTTTTGAATAAATGGAGTTTCTGAAATAAATGTTTTTGCAGTTTGTAAGAAATTTATAGTTAAGACTCTCGTTGTTCGCTATATTTTGAAATATATGATTTTCCAGCCGTGTGGTATCCGGCAGAGTAGAATAGGACCACTCCAAGTCTTCCCGTGGATGTCGTAGAAGGCGACTTAGGAAATACAAGCTAGCTAAACAAAGCTTTGAAACATTTGTGATACCTCTCCAACCCGTCTGGCCAGCGTGGAGAGTGTAGGCTAAGTCCTCTAGCTGAACTGGCCAAGTATGGCTCTAGTAGTACAGAGAGGGTCGTGCTCCTGTGGTGGAGACTAAAAAGGACCCGATGAGGATATGATATTCCATGCTTGTCTAGGACAAAAGAAATAACTTTTTAACAATCTTAAAAATACATTTACTTTGCGTGTTTCCTCCACCAGTTAGTTCATGCAAACTTTTGCTGGCCAGCTTCCACCCACTACTGTTAGTCCCTTCATGCCCGCCACCAATAGTTGACGCATGCAACCCTGGTCGATACTGCTGCATCAGTTGAGGCTGCAGCAATATCAGCCGTCATGCTTGCGACACGTGTTTCGCCTCTACACTAGGCATCTTCATGTAGTGACCTAGATGTTAGACAAGCAATGAACGGTAAACATCTAAGTGTGCATGAACTAAATGGTGGTGGAAGCACGCAATGTAAATTATCTCAAAGTAATGTAGCTGTAACTTCCGCAATCTGTTAACAATTATAAAAATATATCTCTGAATAATAATAATATGGATTTGACTACATTTTTCCTGCGACTAACAGCACCTGACGAAATATTAAAAATATTTAAGTCCCTGCGTAACACAAATTCCGTTCGAAGCGTTGAGCTGTCGACCAAATTATTGAAAGAAATTGCTGTTTATATTGCACCAGCCTTGAGACATATAATCAATCTTTCTTATAGCCAAGGTATCTTTCTGGAAATCCTTAAAAGTTCCATCCAATATACAAGACAGGTGATACGACAGATATTATTAACTTTGGGCCTATAACGTTGATACCAATTTTAGCGAAAGTAATAGATAAAGCAGTACATTGACAGCTAATCTGAGTTTATAAAATAACTAGCAGTGCCCGCGACTTCATTCGCGTACATTTTATGTAATGTCTGTATGGGGGCCACGTCTTATATTGACAGGAGAAAAAATAAGTAACCTATGCTGAGTCTTGTACGCATTAATCTATATCTACCAAGTTTCATCAAATTCAGTTATTTCGTTTAATAGTTATGGAAGAACATATTTACATACATACAAAATAACAACTAAAAATCCTAAATTTAGTTTCAGTATCATGTATAGAGTTTATAAACACGATATCTCTAAAGTTAAAGTAACTTACTCCATGATCGACCCATACAGATTTATTATTTGTATTAATTTAATTTAAATTTAAAAGTTTTTGTTTCACTAATATGCGAGTTTCACTAATAAGTGGATGTGCGGACAAATCTTTTAAGGTTTTTGTACTTCTTGTATGTAATTTCAGATTTTTTATTTGTTTGATGAATAAATAAAATAATAATAAATAAATAAATAATAAATATAAATATATACGGACAAATCACACAGATTGAGCTAGCCCCCTAAGGTAAGTTCGAGACTTGTGTTATGGGATACTAACTCAACGATGTAAGTAAAACCTAGCCCCGTGGCGCAGTGGTTAACACGCCAGCCTGCGACACGGAGTGCCCGGGTTCGATCCCCGGCCAGGTCAAGATGGAAAATGATCTTTTTCAGATTGGCCTGGGTATTGGATGTTTATCTATATATGTATTTGTTATAAAATATAGTATCGTTGAGTTAGTATCCCATAACACAAGTCTTGAACTTACCTTGGGACTAGCTCAATCTGTGTGATTTGTCCGTATATATTTATATTTATAACGATACTATATTTTATAACAAAGCTTTCGCCCGCGGCTCCGCCCGCGTCAATGTCGATCCCTCGGGAATAGTACTTTTTCCCGGGATAAAAGGTAGCCTATGTCCTTCTCCACACTCCAGAGAACTTGTATGAAAATGCAAAATTTCATGATGATCGGTTCAGTAGTTACGGCGTGAAAGCGTAACAAACAAACAAACAAACAAACAAACTCACTTTCGCATTTATAATATTAGTAAGGATACATATATAGATAAACATCCAAGACCCAGGCCAATCTGAAAAAGATCATTTTCCATCTTGACCTGGCCGGGGATTGAACCCGGGCACTCTGTGTCGCAGGCTGGCGTGTTAACCACTGCGCCACGGAGCTGTCTATAATATATTATATGATCTGCAGTTTGGTTTTAGAAAAAGGAGAAATAAAACAACAGCCAGTTTTAAATTGATAAATCTGTTATAGAGTGTTTGGATAATGGCTTGCCGATAGTCGCTCTCCTTTTTGGTATAAGCAAAGCGTTTCATTTTGTTGATCATAAAAAGTTCTAATGATTGGTCCGTCAGCTATCTGCAAGATAGACAACAGTGTGTCCTAATCACAAAAACAAGTAGGAATAAAAATAACTCTACAGTAGAGCTACGCATCAATCTGGATATAGTGTAGATGGATTTGTCGTCCCTCAGTGAGCCCTTCTTGTGCCCTTGCTTTTTAATTTATAATTTAAACAAGTCTTTATTTTAAAAAATCTAAAAATCCGGACTGACCTTTAACCCAGCGCCATCTATTTTGCGAATAAGGAACTAAGTTTATCAATTTGCTATTCATAAATTGTTGCATTTATGTCCGTATAATTAATGTTTTAGCTAAAGTCACAATGCTCATAAGACTTATGGGAAGAATACAAATCTAATGAGGCCTCATTCTTCAAAATTGGTCAAGCCATTGGGGCTACAGTGGAGACTAAAAAGGCCTCCTGCAATGAAGACTAAAAAGAACTGATGATGTTGAAATGAAAATAATATAAACTAAGTTTTATTTTTAAAGATACACATAATAATTATCATCATTCCAGCCGTAAATGTCCACTGCTGGACAAAGGCATCTCTCAAGGATTTTTCGTTCCATGGGATGATATTGCTATTCCACCACGCTTGGAAAACGGGTTGGTGAGCGCAGTTTACTTGGCTTATATCGGTTCCGACGCTGTCTATCGAACCTGTTTTTAAGCGAAGGAAGGGAGAAGTGTATTGGGTTGAGAAATATTATTATATAGTATTGGGGAAACTAGCCGTGTGGTATCCGGCAGAGTAGAATAGGACCACTCCAAGTCTTCTCGTGGTTGCCGTAGAAGGCGACTTAGGGCGACTTAGGAAATACAAGCTAAACAAAGCTTATAAACATCTGTAAGACCTCTCCAACCCGTCTGGCCAGCGTGGAGAGTGTAGGCCAAGTCCTTTGACTGCTCTGGCCAAGTATGGCTCTAGTCATACAGAGAGGGTCGAGCTCCTGTAGTGATCTGAAAAAAGACCTGATAATGATGATGATTGGGGAAACTATTCACTCGGATGAATTAGGGATGTGTAAGCAACAGTTTGGAGAGCCGGGAACCTGGCCCAAATATATAATCATAAATATAAACTATTATATCGTAAAATTAATGCAATTATATCATAACCTACTTATTGACCATATCACAGATAATAAATGGAAAAATAGAGATGCATCATTAGTCACGCTTCAGTTATTTTTCCTTGACACACATTGGAGGTCTAAATAATTGTAATTGAAACGTGTGATTATGGTGGGTGATGCATGTGGTTGTATGTCTATGGGGATCCCCGCCATTAACAATTTAAATTATGGAAACAATTTTTAAAATGGCTGCGCGGAGGAGGTATATATACTTATGTGACTTTAATAATAGGGTTCTAGGAGCAAATACCGGGTGTTACAAAACTACGAAATAATATTTAAGGGGCATAAGCAGTCCATGATATTAAACAACTATCCCCAGGGAACATACATCTAAAAGAAAAAAAGTTTTAGCCTTCCATAGAAAATCGATCAGCTGCTTGCTTATTTTGTATCGGAGATAAAAATTTTTCTTTTCATGTTTCGTAGTTTGTCCCATGGGTAAAGTTGTTTAATATTATGGACTGATCATGCCCCTTAAATATTATTTCGTAGTTTTGTAACACCCGGTATAATTATATCGAAAATACCTGAAAATACTCATTGGAGAAACAAAACTGTAGTTATATGGATGCGTTAACTTTGCCGATGACAAATCGATTAAATGATCTAGCGATTGTCTAGTAACCATGTGAGCGCGGGTTACAGTCTGGGGGGCGGGAGGGGTTGCTATCGGTCTCCCGCCCCAGTAGACAGCATAATGATTTTTATTGCTGTTTAATAACTAAATGCACCTGACAGGATGCATGACAGCGGCAATCAAAAGACAGAGAAAATTTTAAACCGAGCCATGTTTCAGTTGGGCTGCCCGCTGACACGAACCTACCAGAAATAAAATATTTTTTGCTAGTAGCATGAATGGGCCGACTCGTCCGGGGAAGTACCACACTCTCACATAAAATCGAAGTCCTAAAAGAAGCTTTATCTCTTCTATACTTCGTTCGGTGAGCGAGAGAGCAGGAGGCCCATCTTTACCCCCTCTGTTCTCCTCCTAATTTCCTCTCCCCAACTCATTGAAAGGCCGGCAACGCTCTGGTCACACCCTAGTGTTGCAGTTGTCCATGGGCAGCGTTAATCGCTTATTACCAGGTGACTCGTTTGCTTGTTTGCCGTCCTATATAATAATTTATTTTTGATACTTACGGTGTACAACGTTTTGATAGTCACTTCAACATCCATTACAGTTTATATATTTAAAATGAAAATAGTCAATCATAAGAAAACTGCAATGCATTTTGAAGTGACAATCAAAACGTTATTGCCCTCAGCTCTTTCATTACCTGACTGACCTACCCAGAAGGAGGGCAATGTTTTTTGCACGTATATATGTATGCAAGTATGTCGTTTCCATTGTTGTCTGCTGTAACCCAAACGGCTTGATCGATTTTGGAGTGCGAGGTATCATTAGATTCGTATTCTTCCCCGGAGTATGGCATGAGATGTTGGCAAAAAAATTATATGGCTGACGTAAACTGTCAAAAAGGCAATCGCGTTTTTTAGCTTTTGTATAATCCACATGTTCTATAACGTGATTCGTCCATGGAGAGTGAAACCTCATTTTTCGAGACATATAATTCAACCGGGAAGTAAACATATTTCAGGATAATGCGAGCATTTATCATAAACGAGCCCCAGTTTGTTCCAAACGCTGCAAGTGGCCTCTTGAGAGTCATCTTACAATAAACGCTCTGTGAGACTTCGGGGATCTTATAACTGGTATTCCTGTATTTATTTATATTTTGGCTAGCTCCGTGGCGCAGCTTTCAACACGCCAGCCTGCGTGCCCGAGCTCGATCCCCGGCCAGATCAAAATGGAAAATGATCTTTTTCAGATTGGCCTTGGATGTGTTATAAAATATAGTATCGTTGAGTTAGTATCCCTTAACACAAGTCTCGAACTTACTTTGGGGTCTGTGTGATTGTCTCAATCTGTGTGATTTGTCCGTATATATTTATATCTTTATTATTTATTCCATTTTGAAAAAAAGCCAACACCTGAAACGATAAAAAAAGTCCAAAATTACGTTTGGAATGCGTATACTCTAGGAGTTAATTAATGTGACGAGAGAATTTGTCTCGGAAATTCGAAGTCACGGTGTTATAGTTGGTATCACACTTAGGGCGTAAACCTAAGGAACGTGGATTCGAATCCTTACCTGTGGCCAAGTTCTTTTTCATCACATATTTTCAATTATACCGAGCATTGCAATGCTATACCGGGTGAAACAAAACTTCGAAATAATATTTAAGGGAGGTGAATTAAATATTTCATGGTTCGAAGTTTGTCCCGTGGGGAAAGTTGTTTAATACCATGTACTGATCCTGCCTCCGTGGTCCAGTGGTTAAGGCGTTTGCCTGTTGACCCGGGGGTCGTGGGTTCGATTCCCACCGGAAGCATACTTTGTTTAGTTGTTTCCAGTCTGGTTAGGACATTGCAGGCTTGAATCACCTGATTGTCTGATAATATAGATGTTTCCGTGCTTGGGAAGGCACGTTAAGCCGGTGGTCCCGGCTGCCATCTGGTAGTCGTAAAAGGAACCACGTCAGAGGCCGAGAGGCGGTTCCGAAGAACTCTGACACCAGGGTGTGCATAGTCGATTGATCGTGACACCTACTCGAAATGATGATGATGATGATGATCATGTCCCTTAAATATTATTTCATCATTTTGTTACACGGTATAGGCGCTGTATCCCTTAACCGTTTGTAGCGGACATCGCGCGATATATACTCGTGTCATACCTGTCATCACTTCATCAGTCTCAGTTCAAAACCGTGTCTGCCATTTCCGTGTTAATTTTCACTTTTAATTTAATAATTATAACCAAATTTTGCTCATTTAGTTATACTTTTTTCAGAAGTATAAAAATTGGTAGTTTTCGCTAAATATATCAAGTATTTTGCGACGAAATTTTTTCTCGATATAGCTATTTTGCTATTTTATTTAGCTTGTTTTAAATATATATTTTTTGAAATATTTTGATGTAACCATTTATTTTGATCCATAGCTAGTATTCCATGAAAAAAATTACTAACTGCGCGACGAAAAAATATACTTTTTACGGTATTCTTCTGATGCACAGCACCCCAAGCAATCAAATCTCATAAACTAACGTATGGAAGAACATTGTTTCTGTGTTATGATTGATATCATTTCATATAACATTGCTAAGCATATTAGTCTAGGCGCTTAGCAACTATATCGCAGAGAAAATTAGAGGCACCAGTCTTTTATATACTTCATCATCATCAACATCAGGTCTTTTAGTCTCCACTGCAGCAAGACCCTGTCTGTACTACCGGAGCCATACTTGGCCAGAGCAGACAGAGGATTTGGCCCAACCAGAATAGAATAGTCAAAACTGTGTGAGCGGTACAGAATATAATATATATACAGGGTGATTTTGAATGACTTGGCACCGTTTCCATGTTGGAATCAGAATCCCTAATAAAATAAACATGCACGGGAAAAAAAGGCAATTTATAAAAAAAAAACTTAGACTTTCCATAGAATTTGACTAGCTGATCATAGTATTTGTATATGGGCTCAATTTTCTTTTTTTCATTTTGAAGTGTTTTTTTTTCCTAAAAATAAAAATCATTATTTTTACCTTTTTTCTTGCAGGTCTATATTGGTTTCCAATTCCAACACCAAAACACCGCCAGGTAATTTAAAATCACTCTGTACATATTATATATTTTTTAACATGTGCCTGTAGATTCTGTACAAAGAAAAATCTGTCAAAAATATAATCTGATCGCAATCGTACTATACCGTAAACGACTGGGTATCGGCTCAGCGACTTCGGGAGCAAAACAAACATCTCGGGAACTGAAACTATTTATTTTCTGCGGAGACAATAAATAATAAAGCATTTGAGAGATTAGTTCCGCCTAGCGGGATGTTTTGGAGATATGACAGTTTGTTGCAACTTTACGTGATATTTTTTGGTGTATATTGAAAAAAAAACGCTTTTAAATATACAATATAATATATTTTAACAAACAGTTCAGTCCATACACGTATTGTTAGTCGATATCACTGATAAGCCAATTTAGATAGCCATCTTCAGGGCCTTGACACTCCTCGCCCTGAAGATGGCAAATCTTGCCATCTTCAGGCTGAAACGTGTCGGCGAAATCAACTATGAATACGTGATTGACACCGTTAATTTTCTACTAGCTTTCGCCCGCGGCTCCGCCCGCGTCAATGTCGATCCCTCGGGAACAGTACTTTTTCCCGGGATAAAAACTAGCCTGATATCCTTTTCGGTACTACAGAGAACTTGTATGCAAAATTACATGATGATCGGTTCAGTAGTTACGGCGTGAAAGTTATAATATTAGTTAGGATTAGGATACCGTATGTAAAAAAAAACCCTGTTCGATCCTTGAAGGGGTGATTCAGTCCGTCGATATGATTAACTTTTCCAATGGGACCAATACTGGGACCTCAAAATTTTACTTATTATATAAATACCTATTATACGGACAAATTACACAGATTGAGCTAGCCTTTATTCGTCCAAGAGCTAGCCCCAAAGTTAGTTCGAGACTTGTGTTATGGGGACGAAACGACATCTTGCGTTTTGGTGATTCACCGTTTCAAATATAGCCCACCAAAACATCTCTCGTCATATAACACAGTGGGATGGCATTACATAAATGCATTTGCAACACAATTTCAACGACGATTGCAACAATTTCAAATAATTGCATTATTTTGCAACCGAGTCACAAAGCCGGTGGAATGATATGAAAATTAATGTGATTGTGTTCACTTGTCAATTGTATGGTGGTCATGCGACGGTAACTGGATACGGTAAGTATGGTAGCTATGTTTACTTACGCTTATAGACTAGACGGCGCTGCGAGCTGTGACTGCGTGTTTTTTCATTTTTTGAGTTCCGTACCCAAATGGTAAATCAAATCAAAACAAAACGTTTATTTAGAAAATAGGCCTTTGCCTTTGCCCAGGCATTTACTCACGTCAAATCAAATTTTAAAGGATCTAATTTAGTTATATTTGTATTATTAAATAATGTGCAAAAGCTACAGACTACTAGCGTTTCGGAACCGACCACTGCAGAGAAGAAACGCCGAAAGAAACTCTTTTCAACAGTATTGGGCACCTACTCGCCTGAAGGGTTTTTTAATAAAAACGGGATCCTATTAATATCACTCCGCTGTCCATCTGTCTGCCTGTCTGTCTGTCCCTCTGTCACCAGGCTGTATCTCATAAATCCTGATAGTTATACAGTATTTTTTATAGATGACGTATTTCTGTTGCCGAACAACAAATAATAGACAGCAGAATAAAATAAATATTTATAGGGGCTCCCATAACAAGCGTGATAATATTTGCTCTGTTTTACTCTATATTGATAACGGCAACGGTAGACGGTTGAAATACACAGAATATTTTTATTCACAGAATATTTAGTTATATTATTCACTGTAAAATAAATAATTAAATATAATCAATATTTAAGACATGATTTTTTTGCCGTTTTTATGGATAATCATCATCATCATCATCAGGTCCATTTAGTCTCCACTACAGGAGCATGACCCTCTCTGTACTTCTACAGCCATACTTTGCCAGAGCAGTCACAGGACTTGGCCTACACTCTCGACGCTGGCCAGACGGGTTGGAGAGGTATGGATAATGGGAGATATTTATTATTCCCTGGCCATTTTTGGCTACAGTAACTAGCAACATAAAATCAGGACGTGTATGGGTACCTCATGGGTATCTCTTGGATAGGCATGTAACATCCTCGTCTTCATCGTCACTTTCTATCAGGTGAAATGGAAGACAAATGCCTAATCCACCATATCTATAGTAAAAAAAAGGAACTTGGTGGGTGTGTCCTGATATGACTAATGTACCCTATCTTCGCTACAAATGTACGTGCGCAATGAGGGCACGTGAAGGTTCAGCCGACGTCGTTATAGTTATTCTGTTAAATCGCTATCGTAACGATGGTTGACACACCATCATTGATGTTACATACTGTCGCTGCAGATAAATTAGGAATGTACCTAATTTTTTTTACACAAAAGCAGACAAATGGATTTGCAAATCGGGTATGACTTTAGATTGAAATCAAAGAAAGTAGTAAATAATATCCTACTCACGTCGGAAAATTATATTTATTTATTTTTTATCAATATATATATACTCGTACAATTTAAATATAAAATATTTAAACTAATGCTACAAACTTAAAATAAATAAAAATTAATATATATTTACAAATAAAAAAGGCCGGGTAAATCGTTGCCTCGCGGTAGCGTGCCCAGAAGGCTGGCAGCATTGCCACGTTGGATGGCAATGCTGATCTTATGGCCAAGGTATAGACCAGCCTTCTGGTCACGGGTCACCTCGATCAATTTATGGGCAATGGTGCCGAACAGCTTATGGGCTGATGGCTCCCACGGTCCCAAAGTTTCGACCCCAAACGGCTCAAATATGTAGTTGTTTCCAAGACTACTGTACTTGCGCCGCTTGAGGTTCTCTGCCGCTGACGCTGCTGCACCGGCTTTGGACCCTGCGCCTGGGAGGTGAGACGGTGCCAGTGTGTCCACGCGGGATGCGTCCCACACAAGCGCTCGCCCTAATCTCCAGGGCACAAGGGTCGGAAAATACATGTGGAAGACGTGTATTTTCCGACGTGAGTACTCATTAGCTCCAGCAAATACATGTGCAGTAAATAATAATAAATATAGTAAGTAACTGCCTCCGTGGTCCAGTGGTTAAGGCGTTTGCCTGTAGACCCGGGAGTTGTGGGTTCGATTCCCACGGGAAGTATACTTTGTTTAGTTGTTTCCAGTTCGGTTAGGACATTGCAGGCTTGAATCACCTGATTGACTGATAATAAAGATGATTCCGTGCTTTGGAAGGCACGTTAAGCCGTTGGTCCCGGCTGCCATCTGGTAGTAGTTAAAGAAATCACGGCAGAGGCCGAGAGGCGGTCCCCAACAACTTTGACACCAGGGTGAGCAAGGTCGATTGGCCGTGACACTTACTCGAAATGACAAATACTTAATAACTATATTTGGACAAATTGCACAGATTGAGCTAGCCCCAAAGTTAATTCGAGACTTGTTTTATAGGATAAGACTTTTTATCAAATACGCATCGATACTTTACTTTTTTAACAAATACATATATAGATAAACATTCAAGACCCAGGTCATTTTCCGTCTTGGCCTGACCGAGGATCGATCCCGAGACCTTCATGTCATGACATGATGATCACTAGGCCACAGAGGTCATCAATTACACCTAGCATCATACAAGATCATACAAACAGGCGACGGACTTCGCAAGGAAGATGTGCAGGTGAAATTTTGCTACAGATCTGTGATCTGGAGCACCTAAGGGTGCTCCTGCGGCGAAATTTAGAGTAGAATAGAATAGAATAGATCTTTATTTGGACAAACTTAAACACACATATACCATTACAATACAATTTAATATACACTCATTAATCGTTTTACATAGAATTTACATAAACATGTAACAGCCTATGTGCGCTGCAGCCATCCAAAAAGGTCATAGGCTCAGTGTAATCTTTACTCACAGTTAAGCGAGCAAAGCACTGGTATTCTGCCATAACCTGAGAAACGATCAACGGCAATCCAAACTACTATTTAAACAATAGTTTGACACAGAAAAAAAATCAGCACAGTGCAGTAAATTTATCTATTTAAGGGAATACATACTTTATTAACATAATAATAATAATAAATATATAAAATTACTTTTTACGTAGAGTAAGGTGCATCTTACTGACCACTGTCCCCTTATCTATCGAGGGCGGCATCCGTGGAATACATGAGGCTGATGGAGAGGTTGTCAAATGGATCGACAGGCAGCAAGTACCTGGGCGACCGAGCAAAGTTCGATCGCCCAGGTACTTTATCTTATATATGGTGAAATTTTTATCGTTTTGTACCCTTAAAGGGGTGACTCAGACCATCAAAATAAACAACTTTTCCTATGGGAACAATGCTGGGAAAAAAATCGATATTTACATACAAACTGGCCGGGCGGCGGAACTATTTTGTATGGAAATGACGAATTTTTTTTTTAGTTCCCCGCGTTGGTCCCATAGAAAAAGTTGTTCATATTGATGATCTGAGTCACCCATTTAAGGGTTCAAAATTTCACCATGTATAGTTGTTACTCGATCTAATAACTCTACTTTCGTTAAATGTGTGGTTTCTTTGCCCATCATTATTTATGACTAACTGACAGGTGTCAGGATCGCATTCTTTCAGCGGCTAGACTATAGATGTTTTATTTTTGCTGCACTCAAATTCGCAAAGAATAATAATCATACAAGATGCAAAAAATATGAATTAATCCAATAGAATTTCAATAGCGGCAGGTCCATCAATAAAGTTAAAGTTGAATTGTGTTGCCGATTGTCTTTGAACTCGACAATGCCGAATATGTCACGAGCACATGTATGGACACAATTATCATCCATTTTAGAACTTACCATAAAGAATTAATTATGAAATTATAAAATTATGAATTGAGAACCGATGTGTGACATAGTAATGCTTGTGACTACTCCTCGGTCGCATCAACTTTGCCCATGACAACCCCTCTCGCTTCCGCAGATCGCGACCCGCGCTTGCCTTATTACTATCGCTCGAGCGTTTTGATATCACACTCCAAGAGTAATGTTGTCAGATAGACATGAAAAAAAAAGATTTCTAAACAAAAATCTGTTTTAGTTATAAAAATTATAAAGACAAATATTTTTTGACGATTTTAAATGCTTTGAAATGCCTATAATTCGAGACATCACGACCAAGCTCTTTATATGGGTGGTGTAAGGCTATTTGGTAGCTATGTTACGGGCAATCTGTATATTTCAGGTATTCTAATACCTCAGCAATTCATGGAATACCTGGCGCGTGCTGGTAATATATGAAATAGTTTAAATATTATTTTTATTACATACTTTACCTAGGTAATGTATACAATTTCCAGGGATTGTATAGAGTACGTGTTGGTCTACCGGCAATGTTATAATATTAAGTGTCTTTATCGGTTGGGATGGAAATCCAAGAGGGGTCGCAAAACTCTCGGCTCTGGCTTGTTGTGGCGAACTTTATAATAGACTAACGGACCTCTTTCTTATTATTGCTGAGCTTCCGCAAATATACCCGAGATACTGCAGAACTGCGGCAGCATTTTAAGAGCATTATTATATTGGACGCGAAAAGCACTAAGGGATAATGCTAGTAGTAGAATCATGACAATAGGCGATGCGGCTAGCAACCCATCACTATTTTGATTCCGTTTTCCACCTTTACGTCCACCAACGCGCTAAACGTGGCCTTTCGGTCTTAGCCTTACCTTAGGCTCTGTCTACCCCGTAAGGGATATAGAAGTGATAGTAGGTAAAGTTGTTCATATTGATGGTCTGAGTCAGGGGACCCTTAGAGGGAACGTCAAGGGTACATTTACACACCGTATAGACTAGTGGTTCTGTGAGAACAGTAGACCTCGCTAGCCCTTACAACCATGAAATAACCGATATTTTACCGTTTACCTGGCTTAGCAAAGCCATTTAAGAGTTTTGAAACCAACCCATCAATGCTGTGTAAATGAAACAACTCGAATTTCGTTTACACGTATATTGCATCTCTTTCCTACCTAATACTTAATTTAATTATCTATCTCTTTCATGCGTCATCTGTCATTCATAATCTAGTTTACTCTTTCACTCATGGGTAATTCATCAATCGTTCTGTTTCTCTCACACACAATACGTTTCTTTCAACACAAAACATTTATTAACCTTACAGCTGTAAAGAAAGTAGAAAGATCCACCCTTTACCCATAAGCCCCACCGTAGTGTATTACTTAAACCCTCCTTACTTAAGCCTTTACCACCCACCCCTTACATTTGCAAGCATTTTTAATCGCTTTTCCTCCTCTATTCTTAAAAGAAGAAGTTTCATTGTACATAGTCTGGTGAGGCGGTCTAAATTAAAACGCTCCAAGACTATGTCCGCTAGCCGGCGAGAGCGAGAGAGGGCCACGTAGGAACATCCCGCTGCTAACTCACGAGTTCCTAAATCTACAACCACCCTTGGCAGTGTTAAACCCTGTGATTTGTGGATAGTCACTGCCCACGCTAATATAAGCGGAAACTGTGTTCTGGAGCAAGTGATCTCCCCAGAACGCCAAGTTCGAGTAACGGCCGCTATAGGCACTGAATTATTAATATTTGGCCCAGTGTAAGTGTCAAATTGTACCATAATCACCAAAGGTCGATCTGTAGGTGGGGCGCAATTTGGAGGGTAAATCAAGTGGGTAACAGTGCCTAATGAACCATTTACAAAGCCCTTTTTAATCCACAAATTGGTCTTAAGCATGACTCTGCTCCCGACATATATGTAAAGTGTTTTTTCCAACCCCTGGGCCTGCTGATCTGCGCAGGCCTGTTACGCTTCGCTTCTTCTACAGACGCTTCGCTCGCTTCGCTCGCTCGGTCAATTACAATCATCAACATTTCATGTAGGTGACACGGTCAATCGACTATGCACACCCAGGTGTCTGAGTTCTTCGGAACCGCCTCTCGACCTCTGACGTGGTTCCTTTAACGATTACTAGATGGCAGTCGGGACCAACAGCTTAACGTGCCTTCCGAAGCACGGAATCATCTATATTATCAGATAATCAGGTGAGTCAAGCCTGCAATGTCCTAACCAAACTGGAAACAGTTACTTGACTAGCTCCGTGGCGCAGCGGTCAACACGCCAGCCTGCGACACGGAGTGACCGGGTTCGATCCCCGGCCAGGTCAAGATGGAAAATGATCTTTTTCAGATTGGCCTGGGTCTTGGATGTGTATCTATATATGTATTTGTTATAAAATATAGTATCGTTGAGTTAGTATCCCATAACACAAGTCTCGAACTTACAAGCTAGCTCAATCTGTGTGATTTGTCCGTATATATTTATTTAGTAAAAAAAAAAAAACAACTAAACAAAGTACGCTTCTCGTGGGAATTATTACAATGAAAGAATTCAATCTTTGCACCACAACAAAGTTAAAAACAAAAACAGTATTCAATGCAGATACGCATTATAAAACCAACCGACTGGAAAAACACCGGCGAAACAAAAACTCGTGTCTATTCAGATTCTAATTGGAATTGTAGAAAAAAACATAATTACGCCTATACTAATTGCGAGGCAGTCAAGCGCGGTCACAATAGGGTTAGGCTGATAAGGTTGTATGAAAGTCGTGTATGGATATGGTTTTAAGTAAATTGTTTAAATTTTCTTTTATTTTTAACTTTTTTGGGATCCGTGCCCAAAGGGTACGCGTCTGTTTGTCCGTCTGTCACCAGGCTGTATCTCATGAACCAGTTGAAATTTTTACAAATGATGTATTTCTGTTGCCAACAACAAATACTAAAAAATAAATATTTGAGGGGGCTCAAACGTGATTTTTTTGATAGATTTTGCTCGATATTGATAACGACAACAAGTAGACGCTTGAAATATTCACAGAATATTTATTTACTAGCTTTCGCCCGCGGCTCCGCCCGCGTCAATGTCGATCCCACGGGAATAGTACTTTTTCCCGGGATAAAAGGTAGCCTATGTCCTTCTCCGTACTCCAGAGAACTTGTATGCAAAATTTCGTAGACGCTTGAAATATTCACAGAATATTTATTTACTAGCTTTCGCCCGCGGCTCCGCCCGCGTCAGTGTCGATCCCACGGGAATAGTACTTTTTCCCGGGATAAAAGGTAGCCTATGTCCTTCTCCGTACTCCAGAGAACTTGTATGCAAAATTTCGTAGACGCTTGAAATATTCACAGAATATTTATTTATTAGCTTTCGCCCGCGGCTCCGCCCGCGTCAGTGTCGATCCCACGGGAATAGTACTTTTTCCCGGGATAAAAGGTAGCCTATGTCCTTCTCCGTACTCCAGAGAACTTGTATGCAAAATTTCGTAGACGCTTGAAATATTCACAGAATATTTATTTACTAGCTTTCGCCCGCGGCTCCGCCCGCGTCAATGTCGATCCCACGGGAATAGTACTTTTCCCCGGGATAAAAGGTAGCCTATGTCCTTCTCCGTACTCCAGAGAACTTGTATGCAAAATTTCGTAGACGCTTGAAATATTCACAGAATATTTATTTACTAGCTTTCGCCCGCGGCTCCGCCCGCGTCAATGTCGATCCCACGGGAATAGTACTTTTTCCCGGGATAAAAGGTAGCCTATGTCCTTCTCCGTACTCCAGAGAACTTGTATGCAAAATTTCGTAGACGCTTGAAATATTCACAGAATATTTATTTACTAGCTTTCGCCCGCGGCTCCGCCCGCGTCAATGTCGATCCCACGGGAATAGTACATTTTCCCGAGATAAAAGGTAGCCTATGTCCTCCTCCGTACTCCAGAGAACTTGTATGCAAAATTTCATCATCATCATCATCGCATTTATAATATTAGTTAGGATTCATTCACTTTAAATAATTAAATAAACATAAAATTAATGCTAAAGTAAATACTCCCATCAACAGACATGATATTTTGCCGTTTTTATACGAGTAGATAGTAGTAATGGTACGGAACCCTTCGTGCGCGAGTCCGACTCGCACTTGGCCAGGTTTTTTTCCTTCATCTGAAATCTTGTTTATACTGGCACAGAATAAATATAAGTACTAACATATAGAACGGAATCTCGCAGCGTCCCCCCTAATATGGCGACCCGCACCTACCCTCCGTTCTCGGGTGTTTTAGTTTGCTTTGAAAAATAGGGTTAGCTGCTAATGTTTTTTTTCTAATTGGCGAGCTCCGTCGCGCTGTGGTTAACACGCCAGCCTGTGACTCGACGGTGCCCGAGTTCTATCCCCGATCAGGTCATGATGGAAAATGATCTTTTCCAGATTGACCTGGGTCTTGGATGTTTATATTATTAAAACGTATAGTATCGTTAAGTTCTATCCTACGATACAAGTTTACTACTTACTGTGGGGCTAGCTCAATTCGTGTGATATGTCCCTATATATTTATTCATTCATTTTATATTTATTTAATGTTGCTGTCTATGTCCCACGTTTCGCGACATCTCATTTATATACGTTTGTACTTGAATTAGTTATGTGGTGGCGACCCTGATTGTTAAATCAAACATTGACTAGCTCCGTGGCGCAGCGGTCAACACGCCAGCCTGCGACACGGAGTGACCGGGTTCGATCCCCGGCCAGGTCAAGATGGAAAATGATCTTTTTCAGATTGGCCTGGGCCTTGGATGTTTATCTATATATGTATTTGTTATAAAATATTGTATCGTTGAGTTAGTATCCCATAACACAAGTCTCGAACTTACCTTGGGGCTAGCTCAATCTGTGTGATTTGTCCGTATATATTTATTTATTATTTATTTATTTATTATTGACGTGTGCACGGCTGTATAGTTTCGTTTGTTAGTGTTAGGCATAAATATTACTTCGCTTGTATCAAGCTCCCTTTAAATTGGTCTGCAAGAAAAAAATAAGTTAAAATGTACTTGATGCTTATCATAAGTTAGGTCAGTATAGCATCTGGTACGCGCGCTCGCCTGCCCCGTCAAGTCCTGTAACCAAGCAAGCAGTTGAGGGTGACAACCGTGGCTTTATTACACATATGTTTTACTTCAACGGAAATAAAAAATAAAAAGGATTGTGCTAAATCTTGTTTATATACAAGATTTAGCACAATCCTTTTATTTTTTAGTAGTAAAGCGCGTAGCCAAAGATAGATCACAATGGCGAAATAATGTGGAAGCCCTCTGCCCCACCTGGGGGCCATAGGACCTTAAGTCAAGTGCTAAATCTTGTTTATATACAAAGTGATTTTGAACCTCCTAGCTATATCGGAATCTCAGAATCAGAAGCCGTAATGAATTAAAGAATTTAAAGAAAAAAAAGCTGAAAATCGAAAAAACATTAGGGTTTTCCATACAAAGTCGCCGTTCAGCTGGACGAGTTTCTATGGAAGATCCAATTTTTTTTTAGCTTATTACCTTTTTTCTTGCAATTCTGTGTTCCATTAGGGATTCTGATTCCCAGAGTTCAATATAGCTAGGGGGTTCAAAATCACGCTGTACATAACCCTATGCATGTATGTTTCCATCAGGAGTATAACATGATACCACTTGACTAAGTAGGTTTTTAAACATAATCTTTTACCTACCTGTGGTCAAGTAAAAAGCAAATGTTTATATCTGAGTAGATTGTTGCGCAAATACTTTGAGTCACGTCTAGACAAATATTACTTTAGGCTAAGAGCCAACTGCTTCATAAGATCGATGAAATATGCAGGTTTAAAAAAGTTTAAGTTTGACCATTATCGATGGTGTTCAAAAACTTTGAGTAATGAGTTATTCTTGTTATTAAATTAAGAAATAAAATATGGTGAAAAAATTCCAAGCGGGCGGGATTTGAACCTGCGACCTTAAGCCTACGTACGACTTACGCTCTTCCAACTGAGCCACCGCCTGTTCTAAACTCGGCGCCGAAATTCTCCACCATATCCCATTCCCCTTATACGTATTAAGGCTTACGTCACCTACACAACTACCCGACTTTTACAACTCATTTTACAATGAATTTGAAATCAACTAATATGTAGGAAGCCTCACATAGTGATGTTTTTTATAATGAACTAGGTATTCGACGGATTTTTAATATTATAATAGAAAGCTTCGTTATCAGCGAATAAGTCATGTTTAAGTTGCAAAAAAAATGGTATCCATACGGAAATTGCATTAATGTTACTCTATACATCGAAAATTTGCCTATAAATGCCTGTGATACTTGTGGAACCTAGAACCTAGTCCGGGAACCTAGTCCGGGGCGCGGATATACTGTGTGATAAAATTGAAACCCACGCAAACGAAGTTGCGAGAAACAGTGTGGTTTAAGATAAGGAAAGACAACATCAACATTATTGCATATATCTACCCAACCCGTTATACATGCAAACTTTATCTAATAAAAACAAATATTGGCGATTTTAAAAATACATTTGTTGTTATTCTTTTTTAAACTTTCGCGCTTTAAATCAAAATTATGTATATAAACGGGACTTAGCACGAACCTTTTTATTATTTGTTTCCGTTGAGTCTCGTTGCGACCACGATGGATGTAACTCCATTGCTAAGTCCCGTTTATATACATAATTATGTACATTTGTTGTTGTCTAGGATTCCAAATTCATGTCATAATTTTAATGAAATAAATTTTAACAACCATCAAGGTTAATTATTTTCAAAACTATACAGAACCAGTTGGCTCTTACACTATAGTTTGTCATTACGTAAATACAATGAAGTACCTAATGCAAAGTTAATTTATTTTAAAATATCACGTAAATATGTAAGATATTTTTGCAATCATTCTTTACTGGAGTCGAATAAGCACGTTACATTCTTATGTTTATTATCTATTCTTCATTTAACTCTATTGAAAATCAGTGTCTGTATTGTTTGTTATGTCTGCGAAATTTATTATGTTGTTTCGTTGACGACAATTGGACATATGGCAAAGAGGTGTGACCAAGTTTGGGTCAAATGCTTCCGAAAATAGGCTAGTTTCCTGGGTCGTAATAATAACATAACAATTAGTCCGTCAGTTAGATAATCAAAAAATATTGGACACGTATTTTTTCTTTTGTCAAATAAACAATAAATATTAAAGATAAAGCGCGTCAAAGTTCAGGAGTGGGGGCTCGTGATGTCAAAGTTTGCTAAAAATTGTAGCAAACTATGACGTCACACGGAACTTCAAAGGGTTATATCTTTATCATTTTTTGTTTAATCGACAAAAGAAAAAATACGTGTCCAATATTTTTTGAATATCTAACTGACGGACTAATTATATTTTTTTGGAAACTAGCCTATTGTGACATAAATTCAATCAATCATACTAATCATCATGCCTATAAAGAAATTTAACACGCTCCCTCATTATAATATATTTTTCTTAAATTTAGAAATTTTCTAACTTCCCTAGCTCCTATATGCTTCCTAATTGGATGTAAAAAACTGTATATTTATATTCACTAATAAACTGCCCATTAAATCTTCTCTTCAAAAACTATCTTATACAATGGTTTCTGATGTTTTCGCGATTATTACACATTTAAATAAAAGTTATCGCGTATTATTTTTACACCTAACGTTTCAAAAACTTTACAGTTTTCATGGTCGCAGGTAGAATAAGTTGACATTTGTCTTTGTGATATAAGAACTATACAAAACTACCGCTATAATAACGCTAATAATAATATAGGCGATAATATCGTATTAAAGTGATATTAAACTATCTTATACATTAGAAAATGTAGTTGGAACGACTGTTTATTAGAAATAGGTCATCATCATCATATCGTGTAGGTGTCACGATCAATTGATCATGCACACCCTGGTGTCAGAGTTCTTTGGAACCGCCTCTCGGCCTTAGACGTGGTTCTTTTAACGACTACCAGATGGCAGCCGGGACCAACGGCTTAGAAATAGGTAAAACAAGATGATTCAAATAATAATAGGTACTAAGTAAAACAAGTTAATTATTTTAAGTTTGTGTGATAGGTCCTTATATATTTATACTTATTATTTATATATAAGGTATTAAGCAACCAACCAAAACGAAAAACCCGGTTTTTTGTAAACGGCTGAACCGATTATGATCATAAATGGCTAAACGCGCTTCAATGCATCAAAATCAGTTTAACCGTTTGGGCCAAGGTGCGAACTACACGCAAACACACCACAAACACAGATGTCTAACCTATTACACTCTTCTATTTACCCCATTATATATTATGTTAGTTGTAAGCTTGTGTCGTTATGGACAAATACAAGATAGGGACAAATAAATCCTATAAGAAATGTTAGCCGTGTGGTTTTCGGCAGAATAGAATAGGACCACTCCAAGTCTTCCCATGGATGCCGTAAGAGGCGACTTAGGAAACACAAGCTATACAAAGCTCATAAACATCAATGAGACCTCTCCAACCCGTCTGGCCAGCGAGGAGAGTGTAGGTCAAATCCTCTGTCTGCTCTGGCCAAGTATGGCTCCGGTAGTACAGAGAGGGTCATGCTCCTGCAGTGGAGACTAAAAAAGATCTACGAATAAGTACAGCTAAAGGTGGACAAAATAACGTAAACCGAAAATATGTCATGAAAAAATTTTTTCTTCACATATTTTCGATTTTAATATTAAAGCGACCATTGTAATGCTATTAATATAATTAATTGAGAAAGCTTTCTCCACTTTAATCAACTTTCAATTCATCTGATATGAATTAAGCTGGATACCACACTTCTAAATAGTGGGTAGTAATGGATATTACGCATGCTTCGAATGCGTGTACCTATAATATGTGATGAACAAATTCGCCACAGTGATTTGAAGCTACGGCAGCTCAGTGGTTAAGAGCATCGACGGGCTAGATGTCGAAGGTTGTAGGTTCAAATCCTACCTGTGGCGAAATTTTTTCATCACATATTTTCGATTTTATTATTAAACCGAGCATTGTAATGCTATTAATATAATTAAAATACTGTAAAGTTCTCTTTTCCGAAGTCGGCTAATAGTGAGCTAGTAAACAATTTCGATATGAGCAATTGTTTGTCAAATGAGAACCCTTACGGAGTTTATAGCTCGTAAACTGGAGTGCCGATATACATAAATTACTATTATGTTTACGTCCCTCTTGGAATTTTCCTAAGATTGCCTATTTTATAGTTTTTGCCGAGTCGGCTATGTCTACAGCGCAAATTAGAGTTGTGCTTGGGTTGCTAGATGAAAAACAATGTTATAAGTAGACCTACCTATTACTTATCACGTAAAAATATAGTCCGTAAACCGACTTTACAGGCAGCATTTATTTTTGAAAATAAAATATAACCCATATTACTTAGTGGTAATCTGCGAATAAGTAATAAGCTGGTAATATTGATTTCTCAAATAAATATTTAAATAAATATTTTTTTTTTAGTTTTGTTTGCTTGTGCCCAAAGGTTCCGCTCCTCCATAGCATGTGTGTGTGTGTGTGTTTTATGTGTTTGTATGTGTGTGTGAGTGTGTGTATGTGTGTGTGTTTGTGTGTGTGAATGTTTTTTTGTAAGTATAGAATAATATTAACAGATATAGATGATTACATATAGTGTAGAATGAATAAGTTTATAACATATTATTATGATATAATTAAATATCGAAGTAATAAGAAAGTTTGTAGTTAAGTGATTTTACTCCATAGTATTTTTAGAATATGTGATATGCAACGCCATTTAAGCCTAAAATGTGATAAATGACTCCACCTCATCGTAAGTCATGGTTTTAAACCAAGTACCTAGTTAAAATTATTTTGCATTTGTGAGAAGTATTTTTGTTTTGTCTTAGAATATTATTCTCTTCACTTAGACTTCTAGAATTTATTTAAAACTATCTAGACTAGTAGTTCGCTGCGAACGTGGACCTCGCGATTATTTAGTTTTTCTGATAATTTCGTGAGCTAGCCACTAATAAACTGATTTTGATAAACATGTTGTCATAGTGCTATTGTTTAGATGAAGCACTCTTTTTATTTTACTCACCACGACTTATTTCAAATTAACATACAATGAACACGATGTCCTTACTTTCTTGTAATAGTTAACATTAATTTCTATCCAAACAAATAAACTACCATACAATGTTAAACCCCTTTTTTATTACTGTTGCACGAATAGTTGAAATAGTTTTTCCCTTCCAATCCCTAAATGTACGAGTAGAATTTCATCTAATTAATATGACAAAATCAAAACCGGGTTTCAATACAACAACTGTGAGGCGTTTAGCTCTCGATAGTGCAACGTATAGCTGAAGAGCTGCGTTGCACTATGGAGCAAAATTTGAGTAGGTCCTCAGAGAAAAATAAGTATAATTTCACTAAGGGACAAATAAATGTAAATGTTTCATCATATCTGAAAGACTATGGTTATTAACGGAATCACAACGTGGACATTTTATAAAAATAATTTTCGTACCAATATTCCACAGGCGTTTTTGAATGTTTGAAAATGTCAATAGGCTCTTACTCTCTCGACTTACAATTCAGGGAATAGAAATATAAAATACCAGGTCATTTAATAGGTTAGTATCCGGGTGACTGAGCTTCCGTCGGCTTGATAATGATGATTAAGGTTCTAAAAACGAGACATATTACCCCCGTTTTTTTATAAAACTTTTGATTTTCATATGTATCAATTTTCTGGCTTGTTTTGTCCGGACAACCCCCCAGCTCAGTTTTCATTTGGCGTTTGTTTTTGTTTCTCTCGCAGAGTGCTGCACTCCCATACTCCTCTTTCTATTTGTCTAGTTATTATATTATTTAGTAATTTATCTAGTTCGTACGTTTGGATTCTACATCTGTACTTATCTTTCGCCCACCGAACCCCATTTCTTTGTCTTTATTGTGTCTGTTCTGCGGAATTATTTGTCTCTTCTTACACTACTTTTTTCATTCATTTTTATTATTCCGTACATAAAGGGTAAAAACGGGACCCTATTAATATTGCTCCACTGTCCGTCTATCTGTCTGTCCGTCCGTCTCTCACCAGGCTGTATCTCATGAACCGTGATAGTTAGACAGCTGAAATTTTCACAGATGATGTATTTCTGTTGCCGCTATAACAAGAAATACAAAAAAATAAATATTTAAGGGGGCCATACAACAAACGTAATTTTTTGCTTGTTTTTGCTCGATATTGATAACAGCAAGTAGACGATTGAAATATTCATAGAATTTAAAATTTAAAAATAGATGATTTTTTTGCCGTTTTTACAGATAACGGTACGGAAACCTTCGTGCGCGATTCCGACTTGCACCTGGCCGGTTTTTTTTACCAGCTTTTGTTGTGAAAGGATTGAAACTGTAAAATGTTGTAAACGGGATGTTCATCATTAAATAGCTCGTCATCTTCAAATCAGATCAGTGATTTTTTATAATTATCTTCCACCACCATAAAGTTAAGTACAATGCGAAATTGCAGTTAAATAACTGCTTTAATTTTTGGTTGCAGGCTTACACCCGAACAAACATATACATACTTAAAATTAAAGATAAATAAAAACTTATTAAAATATCCTTACGCATTTTGGACCTCTGTCTCCATCTGTTGGAGAAATTTGGAACTAACAAGAATTTATTATGGAAATTTTCATGGACTGGCATTTTTCTGTTCTAAAGGAACGGAATGTTGTAAATTAAAAATAAGAAAGTCACTTGGAATTTTATTTGGAACAGAAAGCGAAAGAAATATTTGCAATCATTGAAAAATAAAATTTTCTTGCGCGGATCGAAGTTTTCGATCGGGTAACTACCGTATTGCGACTGAGCCAACCATTCGATAAGTATAGAGGAGAAAGTACCGTTCTAGTTTATAATTGTTAATTTTTTGGTAGTAAATTTAATTTGAATACACAAAGCATGGACAAAGCAGGCTTTAACGAAATACTGCCACCTAGCGGCGGCTGTGGTAATCTTCAAAATTAAAATTTATTGCAGCATTATTGCAATTTTCATCTCTCGAAATTCTTGAACATTTATTTAAATATCTCGTAAATTGCTGAACCGATTTTGATGCCCAACGAACTTGAAAATTGTATTTATAAGACCTATATACATTCTAAGTTTCATCTTAATTGGAGCATTGGTTCAAAAGTTATCGTGGAACAAACATACATACATATATACATACATACATACAAAAAATGTCTTTTCGCCCCAACTTGAATTGAAGACCTCGCTCGCTTCGCTCGCTCGGTCAATTAACAATTTTTACGTGATTTCTCGAAAAAAATGTGATATTTTCTTAGAGTTCATGTATGTATGTATGTATGTATGTATACAATATGTAAAAAAACCCTGTTCGATCCTTGAAGTGGTGATTAAGCCCGTCGATTTGATCAACTTTTTCTATAGGAACAATGCTGTGAACTCAAAACTTAAGTTATTATAGGTATTTCTTATACTAACAAAAACCAATATAAATAAAAAATCATTTAATGAATACCATTATTATCATAAAGAGCCGACCGGAGTTTATCTACGTATGCATATATAATAACAGCCACCACCAAGGCCCATAACACGACAAGAGCATATACACTTAGCACCATTATACAGAGTGTTATTTTTTCACCAGTCCTGGTATGTAAAGTAAATAAATCTTGCAAGATTTTGATCAACTTCCCAGTGTTAGGTATAAGTGAAATTTTGAGGAGTCCTTTTATTGGATAGCATATAAATATTGGTATCAACGTCCTGATTAAATGATGAAGTAGTCCTGAAAGCTAAAAACAAATATTTATGGACAAATCGCACAGCTTGGCCTCTACCTCCACTGTAAATTGTGTAAAATGTGATTCAATATTTTTATAATCATCATCATCATCAGGTCTTTTTCATCTCCACTGCAGGAGCATGAACCTCTCTGTACTACCTGAGCCATACTTGGCCAGAGCAGACAGAGGGTTCGGCCTACACTCTCCTCGCTGGCCAGACGGGTTGGAGAGGTCTCATTGATAGTAAGAAGCTCAGTCATAATCTATTTTGGAAAAAAAACTTTGTCGTCTCACTTCCTTTATTTTGGTTTAAATCAGCATATTTGTTTACTTGCATATCATCATCATCATATCAGCCGCAAGAAGTCCACAGCTGGACAATGGCCTCTCCCAAAGATTTCCAAAATGACCGGTTGAAGCGGCCTGCATCTAGAGTTTCCCTGCGACCTTGGTCAGGTCATCCGACCCCTGGTAGGTGGGTGTCCGACGCTTCGCTTGCCATTACGTGGACCTTTTTGCCCCATCGGCCATCGCTTCTACGTGTTATGTGCTTACTTATGTATCGTTACTTGCGTACATACTGATCAAATGGTCCGGCACCTTTTATTTGAAATAGGATGTTATAAACAGTTTAACTGTGAAAATTATATTTATACGAACTTTCTATAGTTGTTTGGTAGGTAATTTTATCACTTGAATTGTTCTCTTTTTTCCTACAATCAAGCAATACCAAAATTATATTTAAATTCTGTGAAATAACTGTATAATTGTTATCGTATTTCTTCGAAACATGAACATCGAGAATCTTCCAGAAATTATCGTAACTTGAACACGGTAACACCTGCGTATGAGACGTAATAAAACAGTTAGTCATTCAATTAAGTGGATGTCACATTACTGGCTCATTTTTCAAACAACTACCGCCCCTTTGGAGAACCGTATAAATATAAGAACGCTAAACTCCATATTTTTAATTCGTCAAACTAGGTAGTACAACTCATACTTACGTATTATCACGTCTTTATCCCAGACAGATTTTTTTAATGATATATGACGGCATACAAGCAAGCGAGTCTTGATGGTAAGTGATCACCGCTGCCCATAGACAACTGCAACACCAGGGTGGGACAGGAACGTTACCCTTCTTTCAAGGAGTGGGATGGAGGAAATGGGGAAGGAAAAGATTGGAAGGATGGGTCTCCGGCTCACTCACTCA
Organism: Elegia similella; assembly: GCA_947532085.1. NCBI lineage: Eukaryota > Metazoa > Arthropoda > Insecta > Lepidoptera > Pyralidae > Elegia > Elegia similella. The sequence continues at coordinate 3,328,692 of OX383926.1, read as the reverse complement.
CCAAACAAAACATAGAATTAGTAAAGCTTCTACTGAGACGTCGATTTTCTGTGAGGGTGTGGTACTTCCCCGTACGAGCCGGCCTATTTATGCTACTAGCAAAAATGAATTCGGCTGGTAGCTTGGCTCTACTACGATAATAATAATAAATAAAAAAAGCCTAAAACTATAAGACTCAAACTATGGAACACGAATTCAAAATTGTGATGGATTCTTGGCCGCATCGCTTATCGACATGATTTCGTAGATTTTTAGCCAATCACTCGACTCGACCAGCTTCTACAGTCTGCGTGTCAAGTAAAGTAGCTAGGTGCATTATTTTACGGTATTTTCTTTCTCCAAGTCCAACCTGACGAAAAGATAAAACTAGTTTCCTATTTTTAAAAGGTAAATCTATTAAGGTTAATAATAAAAAATGAAAATAGCATCGACGGGTTTTTTTTTGTTTTCACCTTAAAATCATTCGGATGATATATATAGCAGTAGTAGGTCGTATTTTTGAATATTAAATAGAAAGTTTAATGTTGGCACGGTTTGCTGTAGGGGCAGATAAGAAAACACCTTAGCTGCAATCATAATATGGGCAATTAAAATGAAAATGTTTGTTTTTATAGGTCGTTCAGGAATATCCATCTAAATGCAAATTTCCTTGTTTATATTTTAATTACTACATCGATTATACACAGGCATTTAATCAGAAATTAATTGCCATGATCATAGAGTCAAAATAATAATAATTATATATCTGTCTACCATGGTGAGTATGGTAATATACTACCATGGAACAAGAAATTTTGTGGAGAGGCCCGTGTCTAGCAGTGGGCTTTTTGTGGTTGTAATGATGATGATGATTCAAGCATCCAATGTTTGTAAAATGTTTGAAAGTTCAGAAGATAATGCGGCAGCTGTTTGAGTTAAGAGCCCGCCATATGCCAGGCGGCGTGGCGATACAAAAGCGGATGGTCTAAACGCGTTGGCTACTTTGGATATTCTCTTTTTTTAGGAATATTCAAGGGTTATTCGAAAAATAAAAACATATGATGGCTGCCTTATCTGTAATGCAATAATAATCAAAAGTTTCAAGGTTAATTATAATGTATTTGGTGAATAATGCTATATACCGAGTAAATTAGACGTGATTTGGAGGCAACTTTGCATTTTTTTTTCTATCGAGAAAATTTAACGCAATCGTGTTTTTGAGTCATATAGTTACCAGAGTTAGTCCTGAACTTTGCTGCATTTTTATTTCAACTTGAGTATTTAATTATTATTGATATAACAGTCAATCATGCAAAGCAGTGTGAGGTAGTACGGGCCCTTAAGCGGGTGCCGCGCGAACGTAAAACGTCGCTACTGCGCAAGCCATTAGGCTGCGCAGAACCATTAGGCGATTAAGAAAAAAGATGAAAAGTCTTAATATTTTAATATTTAAATTTTTATAAAAAATAAGAAAGGGCGACCTCCGAGATGTAAATCTAAAAATTGTCATGTGAGAATTATTGTTTTAGACGTAAAAATTACAAAGTTTTCGAAGAAAAATTTGTTTAGATATCATAACATATATATATAATTTTTAAATTTCATATGTATCTGTTTCAAATTCCAATAAGAGGGTGATCTTGTTTAAGGATTGACCTAAAATATATAAATACTATTGATGTATTTAATTAATTCAGCGCATAGTACTAGTGATTTAAAAACACGTAAATTTTCACAATTTCGTGCAGTACCGTCTTAATGCAGATGGTATGAACATCTCAAGAGGAATCATTCTCTTATACCATGCTGATAGCAATCCAATACTATTTTGATTCCTTTCCCAACTACGCGTCCATCACCAAGCTAAACAAGGTTAAAATTCTAATAAGACTAGCTGATGCCCACGGCTCCACTGAAGTGAATGCTGATCTTCTGAGAATTCCCTATATTCTTTTTTAAACTTTCGCGCTTTAAAAACACAATTATGTATATAAACGGGACTTAGCACGAACCTTGGATGATGGAGTTACATCCATCGTGGTCGCAACGAGACTCTCTCGTTGCGACCACGATGGATGTAACTCCATTAAAACGTCAACGAAAACAAATAATAAAAAGGTTCGTGCTAAGTCCCGTTTATATACATAATTATGTTACAATACCCTTTTGCAGGAATAATTTTCTTATACGATGCTGATACAGTCCATCACTAGCATTTATTACAGCATCTCTCAGAAAATCGACGTTTGAGTAGAAGCTTTACCGCTTCTATGCTTCGTTCGGTGAGTGAGAAAGCCGGAGGCCCATCCTTCTCCCCCTTCCCCCATGCCCCATTTTTCCCTACTCTCAATGTCCTCCCCCCAACTCCTTGAAAGGCCGGCAATTCTCCTGTCACACTCTGGTGTTGCAGTTGTCCATAGGCAGCGTTGATCGCTTGCCATCAGGTGACTCGCTTGCTCGTTTGCCGCCCTATAACATAAAAAAAAACAAGAAGTCCACTGCTGGACAAAGGCGTCTCCCTTGGAATCTTGTTCTATGGGATGATATAGCCGTACGCACTTCGCTTGGTAGGCGGGTTGGCAAGCGCAGTATTTATGGCTTCTTGTGCTTCCAATATATAAAGGTAACTACTCACTCGAATGAATTGGGGAAAGGCAAGTAGCAGCTTGAAAGGCCGGGTGCGCGTAGACTAGATCTAGACTTCTAGAATTTATTAATAATATATCTAGTTTTAGGAAAACCAGAAGTGAAATGAAAATACTCGAAACTACTACAAATATTTTTTAATGACCGAAAAGACAATACAAATAAAATAAGAGCGCAACGCAATACGTCCTACGAATCCCGAACGCGGTCCCTCATTGCTTATCCAACGTAGCGCCGCCAGTCGTCTCCCTCGCAACAGTCCCCGCAACCAGGAACAATGGTTCTTTCTTCTTACTTCTAACACGGCCTCTCCTGACGAGAGAACGCTCTCGTTCTCTCTCTCGTTCTGATGTGATACGTAAACTTCTCAAATATCAATTAATTCCCAGATGTACCAGGCTCCTGGTCATCTTGAGCTTCTGATCTAAGCTCATCTTGCGCAGATTCATGATCTTCTTGGTCTGCGTCTGCGGAACGAAGAACTCTGTCACAAGTTCAGAAATACACCAACCTATTAGTTTTTGTGAGGTCTGCTCACAAGAATAAATGTCAATCTCAAAATTTAATCATACAATGAATCATTACTTAGATGAGGTCTGCTCATGTCTCCTCGTGTGGATGAGGTCTGCTCATATAGACGAGGTCTGCTCGTATAGACGAGGTCTGCTCGTATAGACGAGGTCTGCTCGTATAGACGAGGTCTGCTCGAATAGACGAGGTCTGCTCGAATAGAAGAGGTCTGCTCAAATAGAAGAGGTCTGCTCCTATAGACGAGGTCTGCTCGTATAGATCAGATGAGGTCTGCTCATCTCACATACACATAAATGAAAATCTTAAGTTTTATACACATAAACGAGGTCTGCTCGTATAGATCAGATGAGGTCTGCTCATCTCACATACACATAAATGAAAATATTAAGTTTTATACACATAAACGAGGTCTGCTCGTATAGATCAGATGAGGTCTGCTCATCTCACATACACATAAATGAAAATCTTAAGTTTTATACACATAAACGAGGTCTGCTCGTTATCTCAAATGTCAAGATCTACTCATATTAAACAAGAACTACTTGCAAAAATCAAAATATCATATTGAGGTCTGCTCAAACACAACAAATAACAAAATACTATGGAGCTCACTTTCAAAGAAAGCAGTACACGTTTCTGGAGTCCACTCTCCCTTCCACAGCACCATAAACTCTGCTGCAGCTTGAGTAGTCTTCCCATAAGAACCAGCTACCAACTGTAACTCGTACCTCCCCTGAGGCAAAACTTTAACAATGCGGTAAGGTCCGCGCATGCCAGAATCGAGTTTGCCTGAAGATTGTGCCTTTTTGATTACAAAAACCAGGGAATTCACTTCGAAAGTGTGAGGTGGCCTCCTCTTTTCGTTAACATAAGCATCTTGTTGCTTTTGGTTCTGCCTTAACCGTTCCGAAACCCTTTGTTTGGTCATTTCACGTAAAGCTTCTCGATTTGGTTTTGAACCATCTATTGCCACATCACGGACTAGATTGCGGATCAACGGTGTTGCAGTATCCACACCAATGAGTAAGTTTAAAGGCGAACATTGCGTAGTCTTGTGTTTGGATACATTTAACACAAGCTGTAATCTCCATAATACACTGGACCACTCTTCCTGTCGATAATTAGAGTTGATACGAATCATATTCAGCAATGTCCGACAATAACGTTCGACTTGTCCATTGGACTGGTGCATCTCAGGCGTGATAAGATGGACTTCGCTGCCAAGCTCGTTCGCCCAAGCCAAGAATTCGGTGCTTTGAAACATTCGCCCACGATCAGCCACAATCAATTTAGGCGATCCAAAAAGTGATATGGCATTCAGAAAATGGCGCTTCAACTCGCTCGCATCCTGCCTTATCATAGGATACAGAAGACAGAACTTTGAAAAAGCGTCGACAATTATAAGAACATAACGATGTCCATTAGATTCTGGAAGAGGACCTAAAGCGTCCGCGTGTATGGTTTCAAATGGACGGTCAGGTTTCTGCCATGAATGAATTGGCTGAAGAGGAGCACGTGGCAACTTTTTTTGAGACATACATATAATGCAATGTGTAATATACTTTTGAACAAATGGCCTTAAGCCGGGAAACCAAAAGTGTTTCATTATAAGATCAAGGGTTTTGTCAACTCCATGGTGATCATGCTCATCATGGAAAACACGAAGCAAACTAAGGCGATGACCTTTAGGGATAAAACATAGGAGACGAGGCTGTTCTCCAATTGACTTATAGTTGTAATAAAGGAGGTCATTCTTTGTAACATATTGATTGGAATCTAACTTGCCCTCTTTTAGTTGTTCAATGAGATTTTGTGTCTCTTCATCTGCAGCTTGTGCTATTTGTGCCCAGTTTCTAGGATTTTGTACCTGAACCAAATTTACTGGGTTCCGACTTAAATAGTCGGCATGAGTCATGGAAGTACCTTTGCGGTATTCAAGAGAAAAATTAAAATCTTGTAAGTAAATCCACCATCTTGCTACTCTCGGCATTAAATCTTTCTTTTTTTGTGTTAACTTAAGGGCATTACAATCAGTTACTACAGTGAAAGGCACCCCGATAAGATAATGCCTAAAATTTTGCAAGGCCTTGACTACGGCCAAGGTCTCCAGTTCATAAGAGTGGTATTTTGGTTCAGCACCCTGAGTTAATCTACTGAAATAAGCTACGACACGCTTATGAACTGAATTATGAATTTGCAGTAGAACAGCGCCATAACCGATCGCACTAGCATCGGTATGGACCTCAATTGGTAAAGTTGGATCATAAATTGCAAGAACTGGTTCACTGGTCAGGTGTTCGATTATATTTTTCCTTGCAGTTTCCTGCTCTGTTCCCCACTCAAAAGGGACATCTTTTTTTGTAAGATGTGCTATGCAGGCTATTTTTGAAGCAAACCCAGCTATATATTTTCGAAAATACCCTGCTAAACCCAGAAATTGACGTACTTGTTTAACATTTTTAGGTACAGGAGCTTCAGCAAGTGCCTTTACTTTAAAAGGACTCGGCCGTACCTGACCCTCACTAATTGAACGACCCAAATATTCTATTTTAGTGGATAGGAATGAACATTTTTTTAAGTTTATAGAAAATCCAGCTTCAGTCAATGTTTGCAGTACTTTTCGCAAAGTTTCAAAACCTTCATTAACTGAATTACTTAATATGAGCACGTCGTCGATATACACAAGGACTTTACCAGATTCAATGAGGTTGTGTAGAGTTTTTGATATTATACGCTGATATACAACGGGAGCGTTAGCCAAACCATATGGCATTTTCAAATATTCATAATGACCTTCCGGGGTAACAAACCCGGTTTTTGAAATTGAGTCTTTTTCCATTGGAATCTGATGAAATCCCGTCGCCATGTCAAGGCTCGTAAAGAATTTATGACGTCCTAAACGATCTATATGATCATCTATTAATGGCAAAGGAAAACGGTCCTTGAAAGTAATTTCATTCAGTTTTCGAAAATCGACACACATCCGATCCTTACCGTCTTTTTTCTTGACTAAAAGTATAGGGCTAGAATACTCTGACTCAGACTCTTGTATAATACCATTATCTAATAAATCTTTTATGATCTCACGAACACGTAATACTTCGGCTTGTGAAAGTCGGTATGGTCTGTAATTAATAGGTACGTTGCTGTTGAGTTTGATAGACATACACCCTGTTTTAACAGTCGAGCTGGCCGTCCCCGTAATGAAAAAATCTGAAAATTCTTCAATAATAGCCAACAATTTATCATAATCAATTTCAGTAAGATTTGTGTTTATCAAAGACCGTCTATCAAACTCGACTGTCAGAACGCTAGCAGGTTCATCAACGTTACGTGTGATAAGCTGTTGTTCGCTAGTACGAATATACGTAATATCTTTACGGTTTAAAACGTCTGTGCCTATTATAACTGGGGTGTTCATATATTCTGCTGCTATCACAAATAAATCGACTTCTAAAGTTAGATCATTGAATTCAATTGGCAAAGTAACATAAGAAGTAGACTCTATCTCTTGACTTCCGATTCCTTTCAAGATACGAAATGCAGGTTTACGAGGATTATCAAAATGTTTCATCAAAGCAAATGAAATAAGAGAAATAGTTGAACCACTGTCAATCAAAATATCAACTGGTACGCCCTGTATTACCGCAACAATAACATCACTTTTACGATTACTCTTCATTTCGTTGCAGAAATTGACATTATTTTTATTTCGAGATTCAGATCTTATTTTCGCAAAACAAGTTTCCACTTTATGTCCAAGCTTTTTACAAAAAGAACACGAATCTGCTTTAATTTGAGTAGAAGTAATCTGGGCGTTAGATGTCTGAGTAGTAGGGGAAGAACTACTAACATTATTAGATCTGACTTTAAATCTCTTGTGACAATTAGCAAGTACATGACCCGGTAATCCACAAGAAAAGCATTTCTTTCCTTCAAATCGACGTTTCCTAATTATATCAGAAGGCTTAGCTTTATAACTATCATGTCGATTATAGGACGACTGGTTTGTTTTGCTTTTAGAAGTAGTGGAATCAAGTTTAACATAAATTGAAAAAAATTTTACCAAATCATTCGGCATTAGGTTCGCATTAGTTGCAGCCGCTCGAATTTGAGGATCAGTAATACCGCGAATAACTATTGCCGATATTAATTCATCACTTAAGCCTACTACAATTCGTAAACGAAGTAACGACCGACGCGCATAATCAGCATACGTGGGGTAATTATCAGAGTTAGTCTTCATAACGTCGAACAATATATTAGCTACGTCAACCTTTTTTGGACAAAGAGGTTTAAATTCTTTTTTAAAGTTGGTCCAACTACGATCATTTGTGACCCATTCATTGAGCCATGTCCGAGCATCCCCCTTTAAACAATTACCGATTCGGGAAAGACATTCATTGTCATTCCAATTGTTAATTACTTTCGCGCGATCAACCTCGCGACACCAAACATCAATGTCGTGTAAACTTGGGTCAAAATTAGAAATATAAAACGGCTGATTAGATCTAACGGCAGTGCTGAGCGAACGTAATGCGGTGCCAAAAGCATCACTCAGTGTTTGTTCAGATAATGTACTATTCGCGGGTTGCACTTGGGACGACCGGTCCGCAGAGTATGTGACTACTTTATCATTATCACAAACTTTTGATTGGTTACACTGACGCTGACGTGTTAAATCAGGGGGTGGTGTGCCCGGTGGGGTATCACCTTCCTTTCCCATACGAATATTTGTATCAACGCTTGAAATATTTAGGAGCGGCGTACTAGATATATTTTTTTCACTGTCGCCTTCTAAAGTATTTAATCGTGTTAGAATAACGCCTAACATTTCGCGTACCGAGTCTGTGCTACGAGATCTACGAATGCTACGAGCTCTACGAGGCGTAGACGGTGATCGTAGCATATGACGTGTACATTCCCGATCTCGACTAGTTGAATGCTCATGCGGTCGGGTTCTTCCCCGCGACCGCGAGCTCGGATTACCCGGCATGACGTTACCGCGTCTCGCGCTCTCACGCTCGAAATATAAACAAAAGTCCAAAGTTCACAGTACTAATACACAAAAGAACAAAGAATTGTACAATATCTAACTAACAATAAATATGTGCACTAAACTGTTTTATCACGTCTATTCACGTATTTTTAACGCAACCGACACAGTCCACAATCCAGAATTGTTGCTAACACTACAAGACATAAATGTTCTCTTACTACATGAAAGCATTAACACACATCACTTTTAAAGTCACCGTGTTTGTACTACAACTTAATCGCACTATAATCAGTCACTTAATTCACGTGTTAGAATGCCTAAAACTAATATCTTAACGGATAGCTTAGAGCGTACTATGGCCGTGAGTTTTCGTCATCCCACTTCTGATTTTAGGAAAACCAGAAGTGAAATGAAAATACTCGAAACTACTACAAATATTTTTTAATGACCGAAAAGACAATACAAATAAAATAAGAGCGCAACGCAATACGTCCTACGAATCCCGAACGCGGTCCCTCATTGCTTATCCAACGTAGCGCCGCCAGTCGTCTCCCTCGCAACAGTCCCCGCAACCAGGAACAATGGTTCTTTCTTCTTACTTCTAACACTAGATTAATCATTTTTACACGACTTCTCAAAAAATGAGTAATGTTTTCAGAGTTCATGTATATGTCGCAGGCACATTGTATGATTCCGCGTTTTACAAACGGCGTCGTCTTTTTACAAACGCTCGCTCTTTTGGAATATGCCGAAGGCAAATTGACAACTCGTTCAATTGTAAACATTTCAACATTGATGGTTATAGTAGGGTGACTATCATAAAACACAAATTGGACAAATCACTTTATTTCAGCAATCACGTACCTATTCATGTAGGAATAACTTAAAATACATGATTAGGCACTCACGTAATTTAAGTAACAAAAACTTAGGCCAGGGGATGTCATTCCTTATTGCCTGTCCGGCGGTTGTAGATATGGCTAAAGATACGCGCGGCTTCCCGAGCTGTTGCTCACTCATCCCCAAGTCATTCGAGTGAGTAGAATACCTCTATTCCGTTTCCAAATCCACCAAACTCCTGTCCTTCCCATGCCTAATCCAAAATGCTTCTGTGGGCAGCAGCGTCGGAATCACAATAAGCCAAAGTAAATGCGCTCGCCAACCCGCCTCCCAAGCGTGGTGAGTATGGCAAAATCTTCCAATGGAAAACAACAAAAAGACCAGGCCCCCAGTCTGAGGCAGCCCCGCTATTCCTGGCTCCGGTAGCGGTCACCGTAACGGCGGGGCAGGGGGTGATAAGAATCTCCGGATACGGCCCGGCTACCACCCCCGATGACGACTGGGCCTAGTAACACACAATATCCGCATGATGAGGCTTGACAGAAAGTCGAGGAAGTGAAAGAGGAAATGAGTATGTTACGATGGGACATAGTGAGGCTGTCTGAAGTCCGAAGAGAGGGAGAGGGCACGACAACCCTTAAGTCTGGTAACCTACTCTATCCCTGGGAAGGTGACATAAAAAAGTCACAGCATGGTGTCGGGTTTCTCGTCCACAGCTACCTCGTAAATAACGTCGTAACCATCGAAAGTATTTCCAGCAGGATGATATACCTTATACTCAGAGTATCTAAAAGATACTCGCTGAAGGTCATACAGGTGTGCATGCCGACCGGGGAATACTCAGATGAAGACGTGGAAGCGGTGTATGAGGACATTAGTAGGGCCATACACGCTTCCAAGACCTATTTTACGGTGGTTTTGCGCTAAAAATATTCCGCAGGAATCCTCCGAACACCATATTCCATGGACATCTTAGCGTTTTTTACGTGCCGGATAACCTCAAAACCTCTGTTCACGGCTTTTTTCTGCTCCTACTTGAGAATCGTAAAATTTTCTTACCTTACATTTACCATACATTTCCTAAAAACAATCCTTTTTTTGTAAAAAGTCCTTTGAACACGCAGGATTTGCACTGTTTTCATTATTTTTCTGATTCACAAAATCGACGCCATTTTGATTGTTTTGATTAGCAGCGCCGCGCGAGGTAAGAAAAAGAACTAAATAATCCATTTGCCGCGTCATTTTGTAAACGGCGATTGCATTGTCTATCAAATATTAAGGCATATTATTTACTGACAAGGCAATTCACAATTTGCCTTCGGCATATTCCAAAAGAGCGAGCGTTTGTGAACAGACGACGCCGTTTGTTAATCGCGGAATCATACAATTTGCCTGCGACATATATATGTACTAGCTTTCGTCCGCGGCTCCGCCCGCGTCAATGTCGATCCCTCGGGAATAGTACTTTTTCCCGGGATAAAAACTAGGCTATATCCTTCTCGGTACTCCAGAGAACTTGTATGCAAAATTACATGATGATCGGTTCAGTAGTTACGGCGTGAAAGTTATAATATTAGTTAGGATTAGGAAACCGTATGTAAAAAAAAACCCTGTTCGATCCTTGAAGGGGTGATTCAGTCCGTCGATATGATTAACTTTTCCAATGGGACCAATACTGGGACCTCAAAATTTTACTTATTATATATAAATACCTATTATACGGACAAATCACACAGATTGAGCTAGCCTTTATTCGTCCAAGAGCTAGCCCCAAAGTTAGTTCGAGACTTGTGTTATTGAATACTAACTCAACGATACTATATTTTTTAAACAATAACATATATACATAAACATCCAAGACCCAGGCCAATCTGAAAAGATCATTTTCCATCTTGATCTGATCGGGGATCGAATCCGGGGCCCTCGTGTCGCAGGCTTGCGTGTTAACCACTGCGCCACGGAGCTCGCCAAAATATATATTAAATTATAGGTATTTCTTATACTAACAAAAACTAATAAGAATAAAAAATCATTTAATAAATAGCATCATTATCATTATCATAAATATAAGCCGACTGCAGTTCTTCTACGTATGCATATATAATACCAGCCACCACCAAGGCCCATCCCAATAACACAACAAGAGCGCATACACTAAGCACCATTACAGTGTTATTTTTTCACCTGTCCTGGTGTAAGGAATGCCTGTTAATAAATCTTGCAAGATTTTCATCAACTTCCCGGTGTTAGGTCTTAGTGATTTTTTTATGCCTTTTATTGGATAATAAATGTAAAAATATTGGTATCAACGTCCTGATGTAACGATGAAGTACTTTTCAAGCTAAAAATAAATAAATAATGTACAGGGTGATTTTTAATTACCTAGCAGTGTTTTGGTGTTGAAATCAGAATCCTTAAAAGAACAGGAAAAAAGGCCCCCATACAAATTCATCAATCAGCTGGTCAAATTTCTATGGAAAGTATTTTATTTTTTCATAAATAGGTACCTTTTTTTCTAGCGGATGTTATTTTATTAGGGATTCTGATTACAACATTGAAATGAAGCGAGCTTGAGCTAGCCCCACTTTAAATTGTGAATTTTCGTCGTGGGGTACTAACACAACGGTACCATTTTTTATCATCATCATCATCATCAGGTCCTTTTTATTCTCCACTACAGGAGCACGATCCTCTCTGTACTACTAGGGCCATACTTGGCCAGAGCAGCCAGAGGACTTGGCCTACACTCTACACGTTGGCCAGACGGGTTGGAGAGGTCTCTTAGATGTTTATGAGCTTTTTTTAGCTTGTATTTCCTAAGTCGCCTCTTACGACATCCATGGGAAGACTTGGAGTGGTCCTATTCTACTCTGCCGGATACCACACGACAATTTTTTTTTATAAAAGATACATTATATAGATAATCATGCAAGACCGAGGCCAATTTGAAACAGATCTTTTTCCATCATAACCTGACGGGTATCGAATCTAGGACTCTGCGATTGAAAGCCTTTACGGCACCACTACCACAGAGGTCATAAAAACAGCAGTCATATTGTTTTTTGAAAAAAAAATCTTTATCGTCTCGGTTCCTTTTTCTTGTTTACATCTGCATACTAGTTTACTTGCATATGAAATTACTAGCTGTTGCCTGCGGCTTCGCCCGCGTTAGTGTCGTTCCCTCGGGAACAGTAGAATTTCCCGGAATAAAATGTACCCTATGTGACGGACATAAAACTCGGGCCTAAAACCTCGCTTCCAAATTTCATTCAAATTGGTTTAATGGTTGAAGCGTGAAAAGAAGACAGAGTTAATTTTGCATTTATAATAATTATTAATATGGATAATATGGATTTTATAGCCCGTTACATACCTAGAATTTATCTAAAATATGATACAGTATAAAAGTTAACTATGAACATGAAATTTCTATGTTTGTTATAACTTAAATGTGTATTTTGTATATATCTGTTTAATAGATAATTTGATCACTAAAATTATTCTCTTTATTTCCCACTAGCCACCCGTCTCGTCTTCGCACGGGCTGTTGTTCTATGTTCGCACGGCTAGATTATAGATATTTAGTCTGGTTTCTAATATGTATGTAATATGAATGTGTCAGAGAGGATATAAGGGAATGGGGGGTAAATATTGATATGGTTTAAGATAGAAAATTGTCCCAAATAGGGAAAAGGCGAGGAAGAAGAGAAGAGAGAGTCTGGTTTCTAATAGTGAAATAATTTTTCAAATCAGTCCAGTAGTTTGCAATCAAACAATCAAATATTTCCTCTTTATAATATTATTATTATTATCTAAATATATATATATATAACTCAAAGGTGACTGACTGACATAGTGATCTATCAACGCACAGTCCAAACCACTTGACGGATCGGGCTGAAATTTGGCATACGGGAAGATCTTATAACGTAGGCATCGGCTAAGAAGGATTTCGATCAATTCTACTAATAGGGGATAAAAATTTGTATGAATCTTAACGCGAGCGAAGCCGCGGGCAAAAGCTAGTTATAGTATATAAGGTAGAAACGTAGATAATCATACGATACCAATATTTATATTTAAATTTCGCCGGATAACTGTATAATAGTAATCGTATTCCTTGGAAACATAAATATCGAGAAACTTCCAGAAACTATCGTTACTTGAAAACGGTAACACCTGCGTATGAGACGTAATAAAACAGTTAGTCATCCATTTAAGTGGATGTCACATTACTGACTCATTTTTCAAACAACTACCGCCCCTTTGGAGAACCGTATAAATATAAAATCGCTAGAGTCTATCGTTTTTAATACGCTAAACTAGGTACAACTACTTACAGGTTAGATAAAGCCTGAAAATTCTAGTGCTAAAATATCTCTATCTAAAAGACAAAAATCTTCTAGTGCTAATTTATCTATGAATGAATAAAAATTAAACAATCTTTATTAAAAAAGGTTAAAGTTTACAAGTTAAAGTTCACTTTTCCAGACAAAGGGCATTTAATCATTAAAATTGTAGAAATTATCTATTTGCGTTTCTTTTTTTATTTTCTAATTAAAATCGTTCGAAAGATATAGGTAGCAGTCGTAATTCTAAATATAAAATAGAAAGTTTAATGTTGGCACGGTTTGCTGTAGGGGCAGATAAGAAAACACCTTAGCTGCAATCATAATACGGGCAATTAAAATGAAAATGTTTGTTTTTATAGGTCGTTCAGGAACACCCATCTAGAGGCTAATTTCGTTGTTTATATTTTTATTGCTACATGGAATATTTACAGGCATTTAATTAGAAATAAATTTCCATGATCAAAAAGTCATAATATAATATTTTTGTTCAGAAAAATGAGGTAATATTTTGTAGATAGAATAATTTTCATTACAGCACTAATACCATATTACATTTTAAGGATTCCATACGCGAAGATGACGTCCTTACGTCCATCCATCCATCTGTATGTTGCCGGGATGTATCTATAGAACTGTAATAAAAAGACATTTGAAATTTTCACAGTACGTATATCTATTGCCGCTATATCAACGAATTATAAAAACAAAATAAATTAAAAACTAAAATAGTGGCCCATATAAGTAATTTGCTACTCATATTTTTCATTGTCTGTGCGAGGATTTGAAGCACGGTAGCTCAAATGGCCTTAACCACTGGACCACGGAGGAGAAGCTATAATGTGACAGCTGCTTACCGTCCCATGTAGATGGTATAAGTTAATTGAGAGATAAAGCGAACATTTTTTTATACCATGAAGCAATCCAATATTTTTTCCTTACCCAACTTTACGTCCATCATCAAGCTAAGCGAGGTTAGAATTATACGACTAGCTATTGCCCGCGGCTCCGCTGAAGTGAATGCAGATCCTTTGAGAACAATACCCTTTTCCGGGGTGAAAGTTACCCAATATCCTTTCCTGGATGTACTTCCTCTTACTAAGAAATAACTTTTACATTTTTAAATGAAAACTTAACGAAGCGCACAACGCTGCTCTTTAGTGGCGTCAGGACACGTGACTGATCGAAAATTCGTTAGACGGACACGTGACCTGAGACCGCCGCAAAGGTGAGTTTTCACTTCTGCTGGCACTCGCGGAGTGCAACCCGTTTTTAGGGTTCCGTACCCAAAGGGTAAAAACGTGACCCTATTAATATCGCTCCGCTGTCCGTCTGTCTGTATGTCACCAGGGTGTGTCTCATGAACCGCGATAGTTAGACAGACCATCACTCTCTCTCATCCTAGCGGGTTCCCAGTAAGCTACTGTGCTTCGAAGCCAGAGACTTTATACAGGCCGGTAAGTGTACCGTCAGTGACGTCACGCGAAACATTAACGGGCTATATCTTTATCAATTAATTTTTGTTTAATTGACAAAATAAAAACTACGTTTTTGTTATCATTACATGGTATAAAACAAAGTCGCTTCCCCCTGTCTGTCCGTCCCTATGTATGCTTAGATCTTTAAAACTACGCAACGGATTTTGATGCCGTTTCTTTTATATATAGATAGAGTGATTCAAGAGGAAGGTTTATATGTACACAAGCTGTTGCCCGCGACTTTGTCCGCGGCAATTTCTGATAATATGATTAATTATAATTAGTATATATGAATAATTTTTCCCCGTTTTCAAAACATTTTTTATTGATGCTTCAGTCTTATTTGTCGCAGCGTGATGTTTTATAGCCTAAAGCCTTCCTCAATAAATGGACTATCCAACACAAAAATAATTTTCCAATTTAAACCAATAGTTCCTGAGATTAGCGCGTTTAAACAAACAAACTCTTCAGGTTTATAATATTAGAGTAGATAGTACAGATTGCACCCGTGCGAAGCCTGGGTCCAGGTCGTTAGTTTTTCTATAATCTACAAGACAGGCTAATTATTTTAAATTTGTATTTTTAAGGAAACAAGCTTATTGTTGAACTTTAACTCAAACATACTTACGCTAGTGTTTCACAACAAAATGCTTACGTAAAAAATGTTTATTTTTGCCATGTTTTCTATATTACTCGTACGTCATTCACAACATCAATATTTGTTTTGTCAATCCGTGTATATTTATACTTGAATAAACAAAAATCTTTATCCAAAACAATTGTACATTTTTATTATTTATTCATAAATAATGCAATTATGTATTCACATAAAATAACAAGCCATATGAAACATTACAAAATAAATCATATTTTCGACGAACAGCTACACCTTAACGAAAACAAATATGGCGTCATCGAGCCATTGTTATTAAAACCACCGCTTAAAATTCAGTAGACGACACCATACCATACCATAACGTGTAGACTAAACAAACCCAGTTAAATGAGAAGGCAAGTACATTGACATTTGATATTAAAACATGCATACATATTGTCACGTCTTTAGCCCCGACGGGGTAGACAAAGCCTAGGGCCATAAGACCGAAGGATCACATTTAGCGTAACTATTAGTGGGCGTATAGGTGGATTACGAAATCAAAATATTGATAGGTTGCTAGCCGCATAGCCTAAACGACGGTACTAGTATTTCAGCTTTATTGAAATACGTAAAACTATTTCTTATCTGGGGCAGGGGTGTCATCCACAACTGCCTATCCGGTGGTTGCAGGATGGCTTCGAGTACGCGCGCCCGGCCTCCCGAGCTGCTATTTCATCATCATCATCATCATCAGGTCCTTTTTAGTCTCCACTACAGGAGCACGACCCTCTCTGTACTACCGGAGCCATACTTGGCCAGAGCAGCCAGAGGACTTGGCCTACACTCTCCACGCTGGCCAGACGGGTTGGAGAGGTGTCTTAGATGTTTATAAGCTTTGTTTAGCTTGTATTTCCTAAGTCGCCTTCTACGACATCCACGGGAAGACTTGGAGTGGTCCTATTCTACTCTGCCGGATACCACACGGCTAGCTGCTATTTGCTTTTCCCCATTCATCTGAGTGAGTCCAAGTAGCGGGTATGAGACTGTTGGTGAGTAACGGAACATCACGGACCCGAATGCTTCAGAGAGTCCGACAGAGGTCCGATGAAGACACGTCGGGAGCAAGGACCCCCAACGTGTTTTCATCGGATATAGTTAGGATGGAAATGAAATGAAATGAAATAGAATTTTATTCAGATTTGGATATCATGTATCTCTTTCTGAACGTCATATTACTATTTTTAATATTTGCAAAATCGATAAGCTACTAGCGTTTCGAAACGACCACTGCTGAGAAGAATACGCCGAAAGAAACTCAGTCCAGTATTGGTCCCTACGTGCCTGAAGGGCTATACTTTCACATATTTATAACAAATTGAATTATTTTACATTAAGTAATCACTGATGTATATTGATTAACAATTTATTGATTATATTTCTTCCATGGAGTTTTATCTGTTAAATAGTCATTAATACAATAAGTAGTAGGCATTTTTAAGTAATTGATTTTTAACAGCAGTCTTAAACTTACCTAATGACAGAGCCAATATTTCTTCAGGAATTCTATTATAGAAGCGTATACTAAGTCCCAAAAATGAATTCATTGTTTTCTGTAATCGCAAAGTTGGTGTCGCTAATTTATTTTTATTTCTCGTATTCCTGTTGTGGATATCACTATTTTTCGCGAAAAGATGAAGATTATACGAACAAACATAATATTTGCAAATATTTATTGCGCGGGGAATGTCAAAATATTTATATATATATATATATATATATATATATATGTGGAAACCTAAGACGGCTGGCAGGACTCTCGGCTCTGTCTAAGTTGGCTGTCCAAACAGGAGTTGTGAGTTGTGAGAGCTGATGCTCCAGGGGTTGAAGTGTGAAATGACATAACGCCGCGACTAACTCCAGAGAAAGCGCAGCATCATCGACAGCCTTGAAGCGCTCACCCTGGTATTTCCCTATTGTAGTCAGTTAACATGATTATGGCAGGTGTCTAATTCTTGGCAATAACCCAGCACAAATCCAGCAAAATTACAAGCCCACTAATTTCTCTTTTAAATACAATAGTTCCTCCTCAGGTCAAAACCTGTTCAAGGGCATTGGTATTTCCGGGAACAGGTTCTAGCTGGAGACCAACATTACATTAAACTTCTCCAAAGAGTAACGGTGAATTAATGGTTATTAAAGCATCTAGAATACTACTTACATTAATTTCTTTATCCTGTAATCATAGTAATCAATCATCCGCGAGCCACGTGCTCACTATCTAGTTAATTAACTATAATAAACATGTTATTACGCCTGTCCAGATGTAATTAGGATTGATATCCACTAAAGTCAAGAAACCCTACAAAAATATACCATACTGTTAAAAGTATAAACTATATCTTTATTAATTATATTAATAGCATTACAATGCTCTCAACCACTGAGCTGCCGTAGAGCTACGGCAGGTCTGTGGTTGAGAGCATCGAAGGGCTAGATGTCGAAGGTTGTAGGTTCAAATCCTACCTGTGGCGAAATTTTTCATCACATATTTTCAATTTTAATATATCTTTATTAAGTGTGACTTTAAGAAATCATCATCACCAGGTTTCATCAATGTAAACTGAAATCCATATTCTACTAAGTACTTATGTCGTAGATTGTTTAACAATATTTGGCTTAAGCTTGGCGCGACGCCTCGTAATTCTGTAATACAAATGACTATTATGAGTGGTACATTATGTACGTGATATTTTTAAAGATGACACTTTTTATTTTAATTTTAGTAGGTACTTAATTTGACATTTATTTATTTCGGTGTTATTCATTTTAATAATATGACATTAGTTTTCAATTCAATTTAAACATGATATTAAGTAAACCAATGTATACTCAGTCCACATACGTAGGTTCTAAAGTTTTCAAAAATTGTGAGTTGTCGTCCTTGGAGAAAATGTGCTGTGCAGTTTGTTGCCGCTTCTTCTGCACTCCGCTTTGGAAGCGGCATTAAACTTAGCCATAAGTAAATTTTTGACGTTAACAATTGTTGAGAAGTGTAATATGACTATTAATAAGTGTTCAAAGAAACCTAAAATAAATAAACGTTTTGAATTTGAAAAAACTTATCTCTAAGTAAGTTATTTACGTCAACAATAATAATGTTGTAAACATAGAAGGATGAAGTTGACGCCTTTTTTTAAATCTATGATGTCAGACGATATAGACCAATTCGTTACGGCACGGTTTTTTGACGTGGTACCACGTGTATAGTGCCGATTTTAAAGTCGTTTCACGTCAATAAAAAAACAATAAACAAACACATTTATTTATAGGATTTCAAAAGGATTTTATAAGAAGTCAGTTATTAAAATCACACGGTGTACTCGAGAATCTACAAGAATCTTCAAAAAGGTATGGAAATATATTTATTCAGACTGCAAAGCGAAAATAAACTGAGGAGGCTTGACGAGTTTACGCAAGACTGCGCTATTGTATGTTGTTGAGGACATTTTTAATCTCAAGGTTTTGAATAAAATGCGGTTAATTGGGAAGTGAATAGAATAGAATAGAATTTACACATATGGTTACACTGCGTCTTAAATACTAGGGAGGTAATGTTAGCATTGTGGTGGGCTGATAGAAAACGAAATAAATATATACGGACAAATCTATTTATTTATAAAAAAAAAAAACCAACAGCGTTACAGAGTAAATTTACAATAATCATAATTAAAATTATAGCCAATAAGAGGTTTCCCTTTCTATGACAGCAGTATTTAAAAATGTCTTCATTGGTGAAAATAAATATAAAAGCATTAATAAAGACTGAAAGTTGAAATAAAACATTGTAGCGAGTTGTTATCAATTTTAAAACTTTATACAATGAACCTAACCAAGAGCACATTAACGTTAAACAAGAATGAGCTACTCTATGTTAGATAGTTTTAGGTAGGTCTCTGCAAGTTTTACAACTAGGATCTAAGATTCAATAATTTTACATTTGAATGCCGCCTTGGAATAAGCAAATGGGTTAATATCATTAAATTTAGAATTAAACTCCCTAGTTAATCTTGCTGTGATCATATATTGCGCATAGTTGGTATGATTAAATGGTACATGGAATAGTACGCGTCACACAGGCTGTGTGACGCGTGCGAGTCGACGGGTTTCGATAGCTAATTTCGGACTACAAATCAGGGCAGTCTAGTCTGCTATTCACTATATCATACAGTAGACATATCTGCAACCGTACGACGCTGTGCCAAGGTGAAAATGCCATGGGCGAGACAGCTTTCTTCATAGGATTCTGGTGGTCTGCGGGCCCGATAATTAAGATGTTTTATGAATATTTTCTGGACACGCTCTAATTATTATCATTGTAAACTAAATCACACAGATTGAGCTAGCCCCAAAATTAGTTCAATACTTGTGTTGTTAGATACTAACTTAACGATACTATATCTTACAACAAATACATAAATAGAAAAACATCCAAGACCCAGGTCAATCTGAAAAAGGTCATTTTCCACCGTGGACAAGGATCGAACTCGGGGCCCTTGTGTCGCAGGCTGGCGTGATAACCACTGCGCCACGGAGCCCGCCACTCTTAAAGTGATGGGTTACTGGCCGCATCGCCTTTTGATTTAAATTCCTTAAATTTAAATTTTTCGATGCTATTCTTCATATAAAAAAATATTTCAATCAAACTACAAAACCGATTTTGATGAAATTTGAATTGGACCAATTTGAAAGTAAACCTTTTAAAACAAAAAAAATAATATTTAAAATCAGTCCATAAATGACGGAGTTCTGTGGTAACAAACAATTTAACGAGTTGACAACTTCCTTTTTTAAGTCGGTTTAAAAAAATCCGACATTCCCATACAAACTGGCCGGACGGTGGAACTCTTTGGTATGGAAATGACGAAATTTTTTTGAGTTCCCAGCATTGGTCCCATAGATAAAGTTTTTCATATTAACGGTCTGAGTCACCCCTTTAAGGGTCCAAAACGATCAAAACTTCACCATGTATAGATAAACATCCAAGACCCAGGTTAATCTGAGATATCGTTTTCCATCATGACGTGACCGCATGGTATATTCAGCTACGCCACTTAATCTACTGGAAAATCATCTTTACTAGCAATTCTCACGTTTTTATAAAGTTTTTATACCGCTTCGATTTACGTAGTTAGTAAATACATCAATCTTTCCATTTGTTTTTATAATGGCTAATACTGGAATATGGAGTCATTTAGACCCGATTCACGAGAAATGTACATTTTTAATGTCCTTCATATTAGATTTCTTTGTAGTAACATGCAATTCCATTTTAAAAATGCACTTTCTTTTTTTTTTAAATGTGTCGTGTGGTTTCTGGCAGAGTAGAATAGGACCACTCCTAGTCTTCCTATGGAGGTCGTAAGAGGCGACTTAGGAAATACAAGCTAAACAATGCTTATAAATATCAATGTGGCCTCTCCAACCCGTCTGGCCACCGAGGAGAGTGTAGGCCAAAGCTGTGCGTTCACTGGACCGGAATCGGAGCGGACGGAGCGGCCGGAGCGCCGGCATTTACAAAATGCCGGTAGGGTAGGTAGGCGTTCACTGCATTCGGATTCCGGATCGGCATTTTTATTTTTTTAAGCAATCGTCATAGCTTGCACGTGCTTAGCGTTATGGAGGATAGTGATGAAGATATTTTTGTTTTTAGCTGTATTTTGTCAGAAGAGGAGGAGAGAAAAAAAAGAAAAGAAAGATATGGGTGCATAATATGAACTCTAAAAGACTCCTCTATGGAGAGTTTCATACATTATATGCTGATTTATTAAAAGATGAAGATAGATTCTTTGGGTACATCCATATGACCCGAAATATTTTTTTTGAACTTCACTATATTCTTGAACCTTATATTTTACTAGCTGTTGCCCGCGGCTCCGCCCGCGTTAATGTCGTTCCCTCGGGAACAGTAGAAATGATAAAAATTCCATACAAACCCCTCCCCCTCTGCTTTTTCCCCTTAAGGGGGAATTGAATACATTTCACCTACATTTTTTTTTTTTTTTTAATGTATATCCGACGGCAAACGAGCAGACGAGCCACCTGATGGAAAGTGGTCACCGTCGCCCATGGACATCTGCAACACCAGAGGAGCTGCTGATGCATTGCCGACTCTTAAGATACCTGTAAACACGCCTTTTGAAGGACCTCAAGTCATAGCACACAGGGAAAACCTCGGGAGGAAGTCCATTCCACAATCTTGCTGTACGAGGAAAAAAACCACGTGACGCTCTGACATTTTTGGAGACCCAAGTGTCAAGGATGTGGGGATGGACTTTACTCCTGTGGCGAGCGGTGCGGTGGTAGAAAGGTGACGGTGGCACCAATTCAAAAAGTTCTTCAGAACACTCCCCATAGTATAGACGGTAAAATACACACAGAGAGCCAACGTCTCTCCGTAGACCGAGGGTGTCTAAATCGTCTGTGAGTGTGGGATCGTCGATAATACGAATTGCCCGGCGTTGGATGGAATCAAGAGGAAGGAGTTGGTATTGAGGTGCACCAGACCAGATATGAGAGCAGTACTCCATGTGGGGCCGGACTTGAGCTTTATATAATAAAAGTCTATGACCCGGAGTGAAGTACTGCCTCGCTCTATTGAGCACCCCAAGTTTTTTAGAAGCCATTTTGGCTTTACCTTCCAGATGACTCCGGAATTGGACCTCCTTCGTAATATCGACGCCAAGGATCCCAATACTCTTAGAAATGGTAAGAGAGGTGTCCCGAAACTTCGATGCTATGTTAAATGGGGTCTTCTTAGCGGAAAACACGCAGACTTGTGTCTTAGTAGGGTTGAATTGAACTAGGTTTAGTTTACCCCATTCAGAGACCTGCTCCAGAGAGGTCTCAATGTCAGACACAAGTCTCTTTCTGTTCTCCTCCACCTGTGTTTGAGGGATATTTGCACGACCTGCATAATATGCATCACCCGTACTGTCGTCTGCATAGCAATGGATGCTACTAGTGTTAAGCATGTCGTTGATGTGCAGAAGAAACAGCGTAGGTGATAAAACAGATCCTTGGGGGACGCCAGCATTGATGGGCATGATATCGGAGCATAATCCGTCTACAACGACCTGAATGCTTCGCCCAGATAAGAAACTAGCGACCCACAAGCATAGTCCCTCAGGAAGCCCGAAAGATGGTAACTTCGCGAGAAGAGCCTTATGCCAGACCCGGTCAAAAGCCTTTGTGACATCTAGACTAAATGCCAGTGCTTCTCCCTTGCTCTCGATGGCGGCTGCCCTACCTACATAGATCTTTGGCCCTTAAGGAGGGGTTTTGCACATTTCACCTACACAGATATTTTTTTATTGTAATGGAGAACTTCTTATTGTCATATTTCTAAGTAAATAAAAAACTCCATACAAACTTTACCCCACCTATTTTACCCCTTCAAGGGGTAAATTTCTTCCATTTTAACTACACAGATCTTTTTAATTGTAATGTAAACATATATACTTATTTTTATACTTCTATGTCCAGAAATGAGAAAATTCCCATACAATTCCCCTTTATCCCTTAAGGGGGGAATTTTGTACGTTTCACCTACACAGATCTTTTTTTATTGTAATCTAGAACGTATATACTCGTACTTATTTTCATACTTCTAAGTCAAGAAATGAAAAAAAATCCATAACTTTACTTATTTTATCCCTTCAGGCGAAAATTTCGTCGGTTTTACCTACATACATCTTTTTAATTGTATTCCAGTACGTTCAGAAAAGGCCAGGGAGTGCCATTCTCAACTGCCTGTCCGGTGGTAGTAGATATGACTTCGGGTACGCGCGCCCGGCTCCCCGAGCTGCTACTTGCTCATCCCCAATTCATCCGAGTGAGTAGTATCCCAACAACCTTCTTCCTATTTCCCAAGTCCAGCCAATTCCCATCCATCCCTAGCTTAAAACGCTTTCGACGGGCAGCAGCGTTGGAAGTGCATAAAGCCAGAAAAAAAAAAAAAAAAAAAAACAACTGCGCTCGCCAACCCGCCTGCCAAGCGTGGTGAGTATGGCAATATCCCCTCAATGTATATGAAAAGAAGGACCAGGCCCCCAGTCTCCGGCAGCCCCGCTATTCCTGACTTAGGTAGCGGTCACGGTAACGGCGGGGCAGGGGGGGGGGGTGCTAAGAATCCCCGGATACGACCCGGCTACCACCTCCGACGACAACTGGCCCTGGTAACACACAATATACGCACGATGAGGCTTGACGAAAAGGTCGAGGAAGTAGAAGCGGAAATGAGTAGGTTACGATGGGACGTAGTAGAGTTGTCTGAAGTCCGAAGAGAGGGAGAGGGCACGACAACCCTAAAGTCTGGTAACCTACTCTATCACCGGGAGGGTGACTTTAAAAAGTCCCAGCATGGTGTCGGGTTTCTCGTCCACAGGTCCCTCGTAAACAACGTCGTAACCATCGAAAGTATTTCTAGCAGGGTGATATACCTTATACTCAGAGTATCTAAAAGATACTCGCTGAAGGTCATACAGGTATACATGCCGACCGGGGAATACTCAGATGAAGAGGTGGAAAGCGTGTATGAGGACATCAGTAGGGCCATACATGCTTCCAAAACCTATTTTACGGTGGTTATGGGGGACTTTAACGTGAGACTGGGCAGACGAAGTGACGGAGAGTTCAGGGTGGGGCGATTCGGATATGGGGATCGAAACGATAGGGGCCATATGCTGGCTGACTTCTTGGAGAAAGAGGGACTCTTTGCGATGAACTCTTTCTTCAAGAAGCCACCACAAAGGAAATGGACCTGGATAGGTCCAACTAGGAAGGGCCAGGCCCCAGTGAAACAGGAGATAGACTTCATCATGTCGACTAGGAGAGAGATATTCAATGATGTCTCCGTGATCAGCAAGATAAAAATCGGTAGCGATCACAGAATGGTGAGAGGCATCTTGAATATCGATCTTAGACGTGAGAGGGGTCGGCTGATGAAGTCTACGATCCGACCATCGCATGCCCATATCCAGAACCATGAGATTTTCCAGCTTGAGCTCTCAAATCGCTTCAAATGCCTAGACGACTGCGTTTCAGTGGACGAATTAAACAATGGGTTTGTAGAAGCTGTCCAGTCGGTGGGATCTAAGATTTTTAATTCCTGCCGTAAACAAAAATCTCAAAAAATCTCACCTCAGACCCTAGAACTGATGGCTGAACGACGCTCCATGGTACTGCAGACCTCTGAAGATGCTGATGTACATCGGCGGCTCAATAGACGAATCCAGAAGTCTCTGCGGCACGACATTCGCTCCTTTAATACCGAGCGTATAAAGGAGACGATTGAGCAGAACAAAGGCTCCAAAGTGTTCGCAAGAGTGGAGTCTATTGGGCAAAGCCGATTATCAAAGCTGAAGACGGAGGACGGCAAAGTGGCGTCGACAAGGTCCGAGGTACTGAGGGAGATCGAGAAGTTTTACGGACAGCTCTGTAGAGCTGTCCGTAAAGTGCTGTGAGGTGTACCTCAATTGCTAAACCCATCGACAGCCTGGCTAAAGACCCTAGAGCCAAGCTAACCCGACACCATACTGAAGACATCCCGGACATCAGCCTGTACGAGATTAGGATTGCCCTCAAACAGCTTAAAAACAACAAGGCGCCGGGCGAAGACGGAATCACAGCAGAGCTTCTGAAAGCGGGCGGAACGCCGGTACTAAAAGTCCTTCAGAGGCTCTTTAATTCCGTTTTGCTCGAGGGCGTGACGCCTGAGGCTTGGAACAGGGGCGTGGTGGTTCTGTTCTTTAAAAAGGGTGACAATACTCTACTAAACAACTATAGACCCATCACGCTCCTGAGCCACGTCTATAAGCTGTTTTCGAGGGTTATCACGAATCGTCTCGCTAACAGGCTTGATGCCTTCCAGCCTCCCGAACAAGCCGGATTCCGAAAAGGCTTCAGTACCATAGACCACATCCATACGCTGCGGCAGGTTATACAGAAGACCAAGGAGTATAACCGGCCACTATGCTTAGCGTTTGTGGACTATGAGAAGGCCTTTGATTCGATCGAAACATGGGCTGTGCTTCAGTCTCTCCAGCGGTGTCGCATTGACCATCGGTATATCGAAGTGTTGAAGTGTTTATACAGAAACGCCACTATGTCAGTCCGAGTACAGGAGCAGAGCACGAGGGCTATTCCACTACAGAGAGGCGTGAGACAGGGAGACGTCATTTCTCCGAAACTGTTCACTGCTGCTTTGGAAGATGCCTTCAAGCTCCTGGAATGGAAAGGATTTGGCATCAACATTAATGGCGAGTATATCACTCACCTTAGATTTGCTGACGATATCGTTGTCATGGCGGAATCGCTGGAGGACTTAAGTACCATGCTCAATGACCTCAATGGAGTTTCACAGCAGGTGGGCCTTAAAATGAACATGGACAAAACGAAGATCATGTCGAATGTCCATGTTACGCCGTCACCGGTTTATGTTGGGAACTCCACCCTTGAAGCTGTAGACCAATATGTCTACCTGGGACAGTTGATCCAGGCAGGCAGTTCCGGCTTCAAGGACGAGGTCTTTCGACGAATCCGACTCGGCTGGGCAGCGTTCGGGAAGCTCCGCACTGTCTTTTCGTCCGCAATACCTCAGTGCCTAAAGACAAAAGTCTTTAATCAATGTGTGTTACCAGTGATGACTTACGGCTCAGAGACGTGGTCCCTTACTATGGGCCTCATAAGAAAGCTCAAGGTCACCCAAAGAGCTATGGAGAGGCCTATGCTCGGTGTTTCTCTACGAGACCGAATCAGAAATGAGGAGATCCGTAGAAGAACAAAAGTCACCGACATAGCTCAGCGGATTAGTTCTTTGAAGTGGCAGTGGGCGGGGCACATAGCGCGTAGAACCGATGGCCGATGGGGCAGAAAGGTTCTGGAATGGCGACCACGTACCGGCAAGCGCAGCGTCGGACACCCACCGACCAGGTGGTCGGACGACCTGACAAAGGTCGCAGGGAGGCGCTGGATGCAGGCCGCTTCCAACCGGTCATTCTGGAAATCATTGGGGGAGGCCTATGTCCAGCAGTGGACTTCTTGCGGCTGATATGATGATGATGATGATGACGTTCAGAAATGAGAAAATGTCCATACTACACTAAACCCCCCTCCCCCATGTTGCCCCTTATGGAGGGGATTTTATACATTTCACCTACACAGATCTTTTTAATTGTAAACGAGAACTTACATACCTATTTTTATATTCTAAGTCTAGAAATGGAAAAAATCCATACAAACTTTGCACCCCTATTTTACCCTCTTAAGGGATGATTTTTGAGTAAAATATTTTACTCGTGTTTCATACCTTTCAGTAAAGAACCTTCGTACTGAATTTCATTCGAATAACTTCGAAAACAACAAAGTTTCATACTAACTTTGCAACCTGGAGATGAATTTCCAAAAATCCTTTCTTAGTGCTCCCCTACGTTATAAAAGAAAACCCTGTGCAAAATTTCAAGTTCCTAACCCTTATAGTTTAGGCCCTGCGTTGATATGTCAGTCAGTCAGTCAGCTTCTCCTTTTTTTAGTATGGATTACTATGGATAGTATGTATAGGTATAATGATGATGAATTGACTTTGGATTTTAATTTTCTTATGTCACTTAATTTTTTTTTTTGCTATATGTTTGCAGGCAAACTCATGCCTTGAGTTCATTCAAATGATATAACTTTTTTTTTTATGAACCGATTTTGATGAAACAAACTTTAAATGTTTTGCTGTGTTAAAACAAAGCAATTAGTGAAGGTTTGAAGTAAATCAGTTCAGTAGTTTTGGAGATAATCGTGATCATACATACAGACAGACAGACAAGTAATTCGAAAATAAATTTTGTGCTTTCTATTATTCTTTTTAAGTGTCCCTCTATCCATTTCAGTCAAAAAATCTAAATGTAGAGACAAAATATTTTTACTGTTTTATTTTATGTATATAGATTTTACTACTTTTTCGGCATGATTAATATACATATCCGTACCAAATTACAGCTTTCTAGTACTTATAGTCTATGAGTAAAACCACGGACGGACAGACGCACGGACGAACAGACATGGCGAAACTATAAGGGTTCCCTATTTACTACGGCACCCTGAAAATTGGTTGACTGTAAAGTCAGTTTACGGCCAATAATTTTACGTGATAACGGGGAGAGATAGATGCGTGATAGATACTACTACTACTCCCACTGCTGCAGCTGTTGCTGGTCTGGAACGTGACATTTTTTGTGAGTGCAGCCAATGTTCATCGATTTGTATTTTTGTTTTTAATGTCAGTATTTTTTCGTCTTACTCATTCACGACATATGTATTTGAGGAACACCACAATGAACTTTTACAGTTTCATTCAATACCAGCGGTAGACTTGAAAATTAGACATAAAAGTTAAATTAAATGCTGCGTGCCTGCTGGTTGCATGCTGCATGCTTGCTTGAATGCTGCGTACATTATGGTTACTATATACGTACATTTTCTGTAACATGTGTTGATCAATTGATCATAATATGTAGCCTAAGCCAAATGATGATTCTGACAAAACATTTTCTCAGATATGATTGACTATAGAAATGAATTATATGGCAAAAGGCAATTGTAACTATGTGTGAATTTAACTTTCTGCGATAAAATGATTCTCCTTTTTAATTATTATGGCTATTAAGTTTATGTCATGGGATGATTAGCTATGAATTTAAAAGTTATGGATGATCTAAATCGAATTCCTACGAAATGAGGTTTCTACCATCCGCTGTTATAATAATATTCCAATATTTTTTATATTCTACCATAAGGGGTAGGTCTTCTTATGAACGGCAACACTGACGACTGCCGATGCCGGTGACGTCACCGGCAGAAATTCCGGTCTCCGGCACGGAAATGCCGACGCAGTGCACGCAGTGCCATACAAAGCAACAAATCCGTCCGCTCCGTCCGCTTCGATTCCGGTCCAGTGAACGCACAGCTCAAATCCTCTGTCTAATTTGACCAAGTCCGGTAGTACAGAGAGAGTCATGCTCCTGCCATAATGCGCAATAAATAAGTAGCAACTGAAAATAAGTGCTGTGCAAAGTTTTAGTTATATCGTGTGCTTCGCCCTTACAGTCTGTGCTCTTATTACTTTTGTTATGACAGGGCTTCACCCGAGTCCCCTTAGTATGGAGACTGCGCCCCCACTCTTTTGAGTTTTGTCTTCTTATTTTTGTTTTGAATAAAAAAAGATGTTTGAGTCCGATGAAATTAAGAAAAAAAAAACGGCCCAAATTTGTTAGTCTGTATTTAAAGTATAAAAATTTAAATCCTAACTAATATTATAAATGCGAAATTGAGTTTGTTTGTTTGTTTGTTTGTTACGCTTTCACGCCGTAACTACTGAACCGATCATCGTGAAATTTTGTATACAAGTTCTCTGGAGTACGAAGAAGGACATAGGCTACCTTTTATCCCGGGAAAAAGTCCTTTTCCCGAGGCATCGGCATTGACGCGGACGGAGCCGCGGGCGAAAGCTAGTGTAACATAAATTTTTAATTTAATTTTTATACTTCTTGTATTTCGAATAATATTGTTTGTTCGAATTACAAGTTTAAAATTTAAATTAAAAATTTTTAAATTGGTCAAAAAAATTGGTTTGATTTTGGTCAAAGTTATCGTAACGATTATACTGGCATGCGTGAAGTACTTAATCGAGTTATCGCCATTACATACGCCATTACATAAATTTTCCATTACATGCTTTTCGAAGAAGAGCTGATAAAATTATGCCAAAACAATTATTTGCTTTGGCTTATGCCTGGAAGATAATAATATCAATAAAAATGTATACCAAAAAAACCGGCCAAGTGCGAGTCGGACTCGCGCACTAAGGGTTCCGTACCGTTATCTATAAAAACGGCAAAAAATTCATGTCTGTTGTATGGGATGCCCCCCTTTAATATTCATTTTATTTTTATTTAATTTTTTTTAAAGTTAATATATAACTAAATATTCTGTGAATATTTCAAGCGTCTACCTGTTGCCGTTATCAATATCGAGCAAAAACAAGCAAAAAAAACACGTTTGTTGTATGGGAGCCCCTTTAATATTTATTTTATTCTATTTTTTAGTATTTGTTGTTATAGCGGCAACAGAAATACATCATTTGTGAAAATTTTAGCTGTCAAACTATCACGGCTCATGAGATACAGCCTGGTGACAGACGGACAGACAGACAGACAGACAGACGGACAGCAGAGCGATAGTAATAGGGTCCCGATTTTACCCTTTGTGTACCCTAAAAAGCAATATGGCAAAGTATTCTTTAGCCAAACAATTAGGAAGGAAATGGTATTGTGCAAAAAGAAGGGATCTCCAAATATCTGACGATCACGCAAAATCTTGTGGCCTTGATTCCCAGAACTAGTAGTTCAGTATTGATAAAATCAATATCTTTCTCAGCATCAGTAAGTGAGATGGATTGCGCCCATCCGTCACGCTCTCCGCTCATACATAATGTATGAATGAATAAACTGTGTAATGCTATGCATAGTATGTACAACTTGTTATGGCAAACAAATGCGGCCACCATAACTACATTATATATAAACATTTTGTACAACATTTCAATTATTGTAAACTCTTCTAAGACAAGTCATAATTTCTTTAATAGAAAACCTATTAACGAAATTATGACTCGTATTAAAAAATACATATTTGTAATATAAATACTTTTTATGGCCTTTAAATTACAAATATTTATATTTACTTATAGATTATTTGATAATCTATAAGACGAACTTATTGGAAATTTCCCGCAAACTTCCATAACGAGGAATTCATGATCACGGAGAATTTCTCTCCGTCCTCGCATATCATTACCTGTGAAAGAAAAATTAAAGAGCAATTAGGTTGAACTGGTTTGGGCACGTTATGCGGAGGGAAGAAAAACATGTTACTAAGAGGGTTCTAGGTATGCAAACTGAGGGACGTCGAAGTAGGGGAAGACCAAAGAAACGCTGGATTGAGTTCGCCAAACAGGATATGGATAGAAAAGGGATTACAGAAAACTTGACAAGCGACAGAGCATAATGGAAGAGATTAACATGACACGTATCAAAAGTCGGAAATTTGATCAGGAAGAGAATTGGATGACAAAGAATATTAAAAACTCGTATTACACAGAGATTCGCTTTACTCAATTACGTAGCGGAAATGGCACTAATTGCCGAATAATTAATTAATAGGCAGACGGGCTGTCGTATTGTTACTATCCGACGTTCCTTATATCTGTAGGTACAGTCAAAAGTATTGATATGTATACACATTGGTTCTTAATTCAATGTGATTAGGTCTAAAATGGAAAACAATTGCATATACATTATTAATTATGTATATAAACGGGACTTAGCGCGAAACTTTTTATTATTTGTTTCCGTTGACGTTTCAATGAAGTTACATCCATCGTGGTCGCAACGAGACTGGAGTACTGCGGTGCCATCTTGTGGTATTGGACGCACTTTCACTAATAATTTTGATTATTTCACTACCCACATAAAGTTTTGTATTTAGGCATTAGCCCCGGTACACACTACATACAGTGTCGGACTTTTTGTTCAACTCCGGACAACGCGGTTTAATTTTGGCAATCACTGGATTCCATGCTGGTGATAATTTGTATCCGTTTTCTCTGTTGAAATTTTTAAACTTGTCTAAATCGTGCTAAGTCCCGTTTATATACATAATTAATTATGTGTGTAAAGCGCAAAAGTTTAAAAAAGAATATATACCTACATTATTGTTCGTGTCTGTGCCCATTATACATATCGAATTTCAAATTTATATATATATATAGCTATTTATTTACTTAGTATACCTCAAACGAGTGCCAGGGGTGTCGTCCTCAACTGCCTGTCTGGTCATCATCATCATCATCAGGTCCTTTTTAGTCTCCACTACAGGAGCACGACCCTCTCTATACTACTAGGGCCATACTTGGCCAGAGCAGCCAGAGGACTTGGCCTACACTCTCCACGCTGGCCAGACGGTTTGGAGAGGTCTCTTAGATGTTTATAAGCTTTGTTTAGCTTGTATTTCCTAAGTCGTCTTCTACGACATCCACGGGAAGACTTGGAGTGGTCCTATTCTACTCTGCCGGATACCACACGGGTAAGGCCTGTCTGGTAGTCGCAGGTATTTTTTTTTTTATTTTAATGTTATAGGGCGGCAACCGAGCAAGCGCGTCGCCTGATCGTAAGCTACTAGCGCTGCCCATGGACAACTGCAACACCAGGGTGTAACAGAACCGTTACCGGCCTTTCAAGGAGTTGGGGAAAGGACATGGGGGGAGGAAATGGGGGAAGGATGGGCCTCCGGCTCCCTCACTCACCGAACGAAGCATAGAAACGGTAAATATAATAAAGCTCCTACTCAAACATCGATTTTCTGTGAGAGTGTGGTACTTCCCCGGACGAGCCGGCCCATTCATGCTACAAGCAAAAATAAATTTGCCGGTAGCGTGGCTCTACCACAATAAACAGGTATGGTATGGGAACGTGCATCCGGCCTCCCGAGTTGCTACTTGCTTTTCCCCCATTCGTCTAAGTGAGTTGCATCCCTACACCTTCATTCCCTTTCTAAATCCAACCAATTCCTATTCTTCAGCTTAAAAATATTTCTGATAGGCGGCAGCGTCGAAACCAAAAGAAGTCAAAGAAACTGTGCTCGTCAACCCGCTTGCTAAGCGTGATGAGTATGGCCATATCCTCCCATGGAACAAAAATCCATAGAAGAGGCCTTTGTCCACCAATGGACTTCTTATGGATGGGATGATAACACCTCAAACCCGTTGTGACGTAAGTCTAGGAATCAGGATCAGTAATCACAGCCTCCGTGGTCCAGTGGTTAAGGCGTTTGCCTGTTGACCCTGGGGTCGTGGGTTCGATTCCCACCGGAAGCATACTTTGTTTATTTGTTTCCAGTTTGGTTTGGACATTGCAGGCTTGAATCACCTGATTGTCTGATAATAAAAATGATTCCGTGCTTCGGAAGGCACGTTAAGCCGGTGGTCCCGGCTGCCATCTGGTAGTCGTTAAAGGAACCACGTCAGAGGCCGAGAGGCGGTTCCGAAGAACTCTGACACCAGGGTGTGCATGGTCGATTGACCGTGACACCTACTCGAAATGATGATGATGAGGATCAGTAATAAATTTGAAGCAGTATTGGGTCGGCCGTCTAGGAGCGTGACCTGTATCTCTGAATTCTAAGACCAATTTGACTCAAGAATGGTTTTTATACCATCGGCGGAGAAAAACATATTTAATCAACCTTCGTGTGAAATCAGAAAGCTTGTATAGCATACGCGAGATAAATATGTTTAGAAAACCCTATCCAATCCTGGAGGGGTGATTCAGCCTGCTGATACGAACAACTTTTGTTGAGACCGTTTATAAAAACTTTTTTTATGGGATCAAAATAAGCGACATTTAAAAACAAAAATGTTCGGCCGCCCGGTCATTAAGTATGGGAACCCCCATCTTGATATGCGACATTACAAACATACATATGAATCACGTCTTCATCCCTTACGAGGTAGAAAGAGCACACGGCCATCATTTTCATTCCAAAGTGTTCGGCTGGCCGAATAGGAAAAGTTTTGATGGTTTCTGTTAACCCATCACATCTACACATCCTGTATACAGACAAACAACAATTATATCAATATTAAAGCGGTCATACAGAAGTGATATTGATCACAACCGTCGAGTTCATTGTCCTTTACCTTGAAACGTTAAGTCGTCACGACTAATGTCCCATATAATTAACAGTTGGTTATTTACTTATCACTTAGATAGTTAAATGGTTAAAAGTATCATGGCTTAGTCACGTTTAAAACTAGATAAGTAGATACTTCGATCTTTTCTTAGGCTGAGTTTCCACAGTGATTATTGTTTGGTCATCATTTTGTGTAGGTGACACGATCAATCGACCATGCACGGTGTCAAACCGCCTCTTGGTCTCTGGCGTGGTTCGGTTTAACGACTACAAGATGGCAGCAGGGACCAACGGCTTAACTTGCCTTGCGAAGCACGGAATCATCTTTATTGTCAGACGATTTAAGCCTGCAATGCCCTAACCAAACTGGAAACAACTAAACAAAGTATGCTTCCCGTGGGAATCGAACCCAGTTCTTTCCTGATCCACCTGAAACCTGAAAACCCAATTTTTTTAACGCTCCCAAACAAATTGACCAGAAACGATTTAAAGTACTTTTTTTTTGATCCCAAAAGAAAGGTTCAAGCCCCTTCAAGGATCGGATAGAGTTTTCTTTACATATGTTTATACATATATGTGTATAGATATATATACTAGTAGAAGAAGCATCACAACATCAGACAAATCAAACACTATCAATAATAAATAGTAAGATGTTTTCCGAACAAAATATTATTCTGTGTTACTTTTCCTTTTGCCGATTAAAGATAGAACAGATTTAAGTTAAAACCACAGGACAGGACTTTTCCTTTTATCTGCCGAAACTTTGTGCTGAGTTGAAAGCCGTGAACAAAAAATCTATTTCGTTTAAAGATGCCAATAGAAATAGTTCTGCAATAAATCCTGAAGCACACGAGCGAACTTCGATATCGTCCATCAGAACATGTCATAGACTGTTGCAAACTTAAGCAAAAGAAAAACAATCGCATTGCTATATTCTCTTAATATTTTCACGCAAGTTTTCGCACTTGTCAAGTCAAAACTTGCGGGTGTTGGAGACGGCTATATATGTATTTGTGTACTTTATGATAGAGTGGACAACATCATTTCGAGTAGGTGTCACGGTCAATCGACCATGCACACCTACTTAACAAAGTATGCTTCCGGTGGGAATCGAACCCACGACCCCCGGGTCAACAGGCAAACGCCTTAAACACTGGACCACGGAGGCTGTTAAAATAGAGTGGACTATCAGACTAAACAAAGATTTAATATTGGTACTGTCGAGTTTAAATTTATACCGTTTTGTTTAATTTTAAAAAACCGACCATGTGCGAGTCGGACTCACGATGCGCTCCGTACCATTATCCTTTCCTTATCCTTATCCTTACTTATACTAATGCGAAAGTGAGTTTGTTTGTTTGTTTGTTTGTTTGTTTGTTTGTTTGTTACGCTTTCACGCCGTAACTACTGAACCGATCATCATGAAATTTTGAATACAAGATCTCTGGAGTGCGGAGAAGGACATAGGCTACCTTTTATCCCGGGAAAAAGTACTATTCTCGAGGGATCGACATTGACGCGGGCGGAGCCGCGGGCGAAAGCTAGTCTATAATAAGTTTAAAATTATTAAAAATATTTTTTTTTTATGATGTAACTAAAAAGTTATACTTTTCACAATTTTTCCTATATCTGTGCTATAAGACGTTGCTTCGTACCAAAATTTTTATATGTGTTTTATTTTGCAATCACAATGCTATTTTGATATACCTACTCCTATCAAATTAAGAAATAATTTCGGCGCCGCGGTTAGAATCATGTGGTAGCTCAGTTACCTAGGTAGATGGTTCAAGCCCCACCCGCATGAATTTATATTACCATATTTATTTCTTAATTTGATTAGAGATTATTTATGGCATGAATATATAATACTATAGTGATAATTTAAAAGGTGTTGATGTGATTCTATCTACATTCTCCTCTATCTATAAAGAAGTAAAACATAGATATGTACATATATTTTCGGAGGTCCATCCTTCCCCCTCCCTTCCCCATTTCCTTCCTCCAACTCCTTGAAAGGCCGACAACGCACCTGTCACACCCGACCATGGGCAGCGGTAATCACTTACCATCAGGTAACCCGATTGCTCTTTGGCCGTCCTATAATATAAAAATAAAAAACATATATGGTAAAGTAATCAAACTGCTAGCATGCGCGTAAATTATTACTCAGGTTTCAATATTCTATGCTAACTATACATATAAGCGTTTGTATATCTATAACAACAGTTCCCACTCAATGTTGAACCTCGGCCGCTCAACGCTCAATTTGCCGCTGCATCCGGCCGGCCGTGATGTTTTTGCCCGACATTCGTGGTCACGCCATTGTATCGATTAAAACTATCGATAGCGCAGCACTACTAATCGATTCAAGTTCAAGGAACAAACTATAAAGGTTGATTGAAAAAGTTTGAAATTTATTTATAGTATACTAGCTGTTGCCCGCGGCTCCGCCCGCGTTAGTGCCGATCCCTCGGGAACAGTAGAATTTCCCGGATTTAAACATACCCTATGTCCTTCCCCGGGCCTCGAACTACCTCCATTATTCAAAAATACCTACAACAATGTTTGTTTATCTTGTCCATTTGGTAGTAGATTGTTGTCAAAGCAAAAACTATCAGAGAGCTAAACTATATAATGATAAGCAGTCCACTGTTCTTAGTTCCATGGGAGTTTATTGCCATACTTACTACGCTTGGTAGGTGGGATAATATGGGCAGTTTCTTTGGATTTGTGTGGTGGATCGATGCAGCTGCCCATCGAAAAACTATTACTAAGGCTAAGTAGTTTAATAGCGCAATCTTAAATCGATAAGTCCAGAGTTAGAACCTCGCCAGGCCGACATTCTACTTTTTGACTTTGTAGTTAATTTTAAATCATGCACTACAGTCCATTGTCGTCAGATATTCTACATTCAGGGCCTGAGCCTTTACCATCTTTAGGTAAAAGAAAATATCATGAGGAAACCTACACACGACTGTTTACTGTTTATTAGTAGAACCCTCACCATTCCTCCATCGGACTATGAGACGCAGACAAAAATTTCACCCTTTTGTCGTTGAAATACCAAAGAGATGAACTAAACGCTTTGACAGTACCTTTTTGATTCAAGTAGCTAAGGTGTGGAATGAACTACCTGCGTCTATATTCCCAGACAAGTTCAGCCCCGTGACATTAAAAAGTAGAATAAATGGGTATCTCTCGGATAGACATGTAACAACCTCGTATTCATCGTCACGTACCATCAGGTGAGATGGAAGACAAAATACCTAATACATAGTAAAAAAAGAAAATGTTTAAGTTTAAGCTTATTTTGTTAGAGAAGGCAAGAGTGAATCAGCTCCATCTAGTGGCCAATAACGCTAAAATTACCACGGTATCTGGTCGACCAATATGTTTTTGCCGGATATCCGCAGTCATGCTATTGTATCGATTACGACTATCGATAGAGCTGTGCACTACTAATCGATAACTCAAGTTCAAGGTACAACCTTTAAAGATTAATTGAAAAAGTTTGTAGATAATCTACTACTCTAAGTTTTAAAGGAGTAAACATTCGTTTATCTTGTCAAGCTAGTAATGGATTGTGATTAGGGTGATAATTACTGAGGAGTTTGTAAATTATAGTGGCTTAGTTTTTTTTATGTTATACAGCGGCAAACGAGCAAGCGCGTCACCTGATGGTAAGTGATCACCGCTGCCCAAGGACAACTGCAACACCTGGGTGTGACAGGCGCGTTTTCGGCCTTTCAAGGAGTTGGGGAAGGAAATGAGGAGGGGAGAGGGAAGGATGGGCCTCCGGCTCTCTCACTCACCGAACGAAGAATAGAAGCGGTAAAGCTTCTACTCAGACTTCGATTTTCTGTGAGAGTGTGGTACTTCCTCGGACGAGCTGGCCCATTTATTCTACTAGCAATTCATCATTTTGCCGGTAGCGTGGCTCTACCACGACTAAAAAGTTAGTGGTATCAGACACAAGCAAAATATTTCTAGTTTGAAACTCAGCCCGAGATGTACCTTCGAATTTGTAGTCCATCCTGACTTATCATCATCATCATTCATCATCATTGCAACCGTAAAAAGTCCACTGCTGGGCAAAGGATTATTAGTAGCTTAGGATTCCATACTCACCACGCTTGGCAGACGGGTTGGCGAGCGCAGGTTTCTTTAGCTTCTTGTACTTTCGACGCTGTTGCTCATCAGAAGCATTTTTAAGCTAAGAAAGGGTAGAAATTTGTTTGATCTGGGTAAAGAATGAAGGTATTAGGATACTACTCACTCGAATCAACGAGGCAACTTGTCTCTGCATCTCCTTCTTGGAACGCCTTCCATTAGCAGGTGCCTATGATGTTATCAGACGTGCTCATCTTTCAGGTCTCATATTGCATACGTGGCCCACCTAATCCAACATTTAAGCTTAGCGGACTACTTTCCCACAACGACTACTTTAGTTTAAAAATTTAAATAAAACTTAATATTTATATTTTATATAATATTAATATTTTATGCAAGAATGACATGAAAATACCTCTATCTATTAAACGGTTTGATAAATTGTGATAAAACTTACTTAAGAAAGTGTAATTAACCCTAGAAGCCCAGTCATATTTTTAAAGTTATAAAGCCCAATCATACGTAAAACTGACGTATAAAAATGAAATTGCTGTATTTTATTATATCTTTCGGATATTCAATACCTTTTGATTTATATTTAAATAAAATATAGTGCAATGAAATAAAAAAAACGTATTTTAAGTTTTATATACATTTTATTTATACTTTTATAATGCTTTAATTGGAAGATAATGAAATTTAACAAAAAATGAGATCCTCTTAGGTTTTATGTTATCATAATTTTTTTTAAATAATAATCAACAATATTTAAATTATTTTCTAAAAATAAATCAATTCTAAAGCGTATAAACTATTTCAAACATAAAAATTTAGCCTTTATATACAGCCTTGACCAATATCAACATTGTGTTCTCCGCATATGAGCTTTTTTGCATTTGGAGCACTGTGTTTTTTTTTTTTTTATAGGAGCAATGCCCACAATATCGGCGTTTCTTTAGTTCAGGCTTAACATAGGAAGTTACAAAGCTTCTCGTCTTCAAAGTCACTCCTAACATCATCTTGTGTAAGACAATCTCCCTGCTCATGTTCAGAGTCAGTATCGTTGGAACAATAATCGCCTTCATTTTTCAAAAGCGATGCTATTTTTCGATATTCAACTTTCGAGAGGACGCCAGAGTACGTTCGTTCCTAAAAATATAGAACTGTGTGAAAAATAAAGCAATATAAAACAATAATCGAATAAAAACACAAAGTGGACATTATTGGCAAAAGTTACACAAAGCCCAAACATACGTCAAACGTACGTGCAACATTGCTATAACAACAAAATGGCGGCACTTACCTGGACGATGCAGCCAACGCCTATTAGGTTTCGGTGGCTACTGAGTTGATCCGGGAGATCGCAACGATCCGATCGTAAATTAGAAAGAAACAGCGTATTTTCGTCGGAGTGTACGTCAAAATGACATTGATTGGGCTTCTAGGGTTAAAAAAAACAAAACGCCCAAGTACGGAACCTTTCCGTACCATTCCAAAAGGCTCCGTACCATTATCTATAAAAACGGCAAAAAATGTCTATTGTATGGGGCCCCCTTAAATATATATTTTATTTCATCTAATTTTTAATTTTGAAATTGAATAAAGTGTCTACCTGTTGCCGTTATTCATCATCATTTCGAGTAGGTGTCACGGTCAATCGACCATGCACACCCTGGTGTCAGAGTTCTTCGGAACCGCCTCTCGGTCTCTGACGTGGTTCCTTTAACGACTACCAGACGGCAGCCGGGACCACCGGCTTAACGTGCCTTCCCAAGCACGGAATCATCTTTATTCTCAGACAGTCAGGTGATTCACGCCTGCAATGTCCTAACCAAACTGGATATAATTAAACAAAGTATGCTTCCGGTGGGAATCGAACCCACGACCCCCGGGTCGACAGGCAAACGCCTTAACCATTGGACCACGGAGGCTGTAAATCAAGCAAAAACGAGCAAAATAAATCACGTTTGTCGTATAGGGGAGCCCCCGTACATATTAATTTTAGTCTGTTTTTTTTAGTATTTGTTGTTTTAGCGGTAACAGAAATACATCTTCTGTGAAAATTTCAACTGTTTTCACGGTTCATGAAATAGCCTTTTGACACACGGACAGACACATATACAGCAGAGCCATAATAATGGGGTCCCTTAGGGAACAGAACCCTAAAAACGCATTTACATTGGTATACCAGTTTGAGAAATACGTTGCCACCTACGGACACATAGGCGGACACCCAGACAGGCTGATACACGTGCATATCGTCAAATTTACAGCACGCCTCTTTTCGCATCGATGGGTTCAAAAGAGCTCTGTACTATTATTTTAGTTATTTCAGGATATTGCAGTTTGGAAATGTGACACCCGCAACAGAATGGTGGTCGTTATTGTTTGCTCAACCAACGGAACCGAGCGCAGTGTTTCCATTTAATTCGATCCCCCGGCCATTGTTTCAAAAAATAAAGTGAGTACAAAACTGACGACGAGGGACGTCGAAGTAGGTAGAAGTAAGTAAGTACCAAAAAAACGCTGGATTGAGTGCGTCAAACAGGATATGGATAGGAAGGGCGTTACAGAGGGTTTGACCAGCGACAGAGCAAAATGGAAGAGATTGACGTGCTGTGCCGACCCCACATAACAGTGGGAGAAGGATAAGGAGGAAGAGAGAGTACAAAACTGTCAATGTATGTATTTGTTATGTGTAGTACCGCATACACGAAGAACAGGCGTTTGAAGTGAAATGGGTAGCAGATCTGGAAGTCTACCGAAAGCGGTTTATCATCATATCAGCCGCAAGAAGTCCACTCAGCACATAGGCCTCCTCCAAGGATTTCCAATACGACCGGTTGGAAGCGGCCTGCATCCAGCGATTTTCTGCGACCTTAGTCAGGTCATCCGACCATTTATTCGGTAGATGTCCGATGTAAGGGTTATTTTTAAGAAATACCTTTAATCCATACTTCCATATTTAACCTTACAGTGGTCGCGAATCTACATACGTCCATTTTTAAATTGAAATAATATAACCTAGCTCCGTGGCGCAGCGGTCATCACGCCAGCCTGCGACACGGAGTGACCGGGTTCGATCCCCGGCCAGGTCAAGATGGAAAATGATCTTTTTCAGATTGGCCTGGGTCTTGGATGTGTATCTATACATGTATTTGTTATAAAATATAGTATCGTTGAGTTAGTATCCCATAACACAAGTCTCGAACTTACTTTGGGGCTAGCTCAATCTGTGTGATTTGTCCGTATATATTTATTTTATTTATTATAACTTTAAAAATAATTTTATTAATAATTTCTTTATTTTTGGTATGAATATTGAATCAAACAGTGTTCTGAATCTTAAAAGATAGATAATCCTCATTATTTTTTTTTTCTAATCGTACCATAAATAATAATGGTAAAGTTTATGTAGTCCCTTTTGTACTGTCCACAACAGGCGTGGTCCCTAACATTTGCACCACCCTCTGAAGCTTTTGGATCTCAAACTTTTAACATATGTAAACATGCAAAAAGCTGCTATTTTAAACACCTGCCGAATTGTGAAAAAGTTCATGGGCTCCAATGACAGTGAATGTTACAGTAATAACGAAACTCACAGACTGACTGCCCAGAAGACTACTGACTGACAGATTGACTATATCTATCTAGACAGTATCTATCATTCATTTACCAGCCTCGGCTGATAAAAATAAAACAAAATAAAAACTATAATAATAAAACTTTTATTTCAGACAAAGTCAATAATTGACGGAGTTAGGTAACAATCATTTAAATAAATTCAATCAAATTGAGTTATCTTGTAAGTAATTGCAGAAAATAATCTGGTCGATTGACCGTGACACCTACTCGAAATGATGATGATGATGAAGAAGATTCCGTTGGTAATTCTCGTTAATTTTCGAACCATACTTACACATTATATAATGTAATGCTACGCCGGTAAAATAAAACAAAATGGCCGGTAATGTTTCCGAGAAGATCCTTATAGTACATTAACTCATTACTCACAGTCATGCAAATCGACTTATCTGCTTCTATTTCTGAGAACGACGTATTTGTTGTATTCTTATTATGTATTGTGATTACATTGAGCGAGTTGGGCTTTTTTGATTGTAAGATTTAAGACATTACGAGAGACACACTAAGATAAAAAAAACCGGCCAAGTGCGAGTCGGTCAAGTTAAAACTTATAACACTATTTTTTTATATGATACATACATACATACATAGTATCACGTCTTTTCCCCTTGCGGGGAAGATAGAGCCTAGGTCTATAACACCTGGCCACATTTAGCACGTTGAAGGGCGTGTAGATGGAAAACGGAATCGAATAGTGATGAGTTGCTAGCCGCATCGCCTATTGACATGATTCCGCAGATATTAGCCTATTCCCTCGATCGACTTTTACGATCTGCGCGGGAACAGAAGCAACTGGCACATTTTACTTTTCTTCCAGACCAGCATGAGAGAGTTTTTATATGATGTAGCTAAAGATTTATGCTTTGCACAATTTTTCCTTTATCTGTGCTATAAGACGTTGCTTCGTACCAAATTTCAAGATTCTGAGTTCACGTAAGTAAGTACCCTGTAGGTTTTGATTCCATTGCGAATGTCGAAAATTTGCGGCATAAAAGGCCATCATTTTATTGCACAGGTTGGTCACAAAATCATTATATATGTTACACTTTTATAACTGTTAAGAGAAAAACACCCAAATACGTGTTACAGGAATAATTATGTATCATATTTAATGTGTAACCCATATGAATGTGTATCCTTTATTGTGTTTTTGAGTCCCTGGACTACCCTTCAACGGTGTAGTACAGGAATACTACATACATACATAGTATCATGTCTTTTATCCCTTACGGGGTACACAGAGCCATAAGACCGAAAGGCCATGTTTAGCATGTTGATGGGCTACAGGAATACTTGATGTAATTAATCTGTGTCACCGCAAAAAGTGGGGCTTTTTTACTAATGATAGATGTAGCTGTGGCGCTGTGCAATCCATGCCACATCTGTTATCATGCCATGAATGTCCCACCTCTTGTACGAGAGAGGATTTGGCGAAAGCCACGGATGCGGCTGTAAAAGTTGCATCATTCTGGGCATGATTCATTTAATCGTTTGGACCCAATGTTCAGGCAGATTAATTCTTCTTCTATCGTGTCAATACACGATAGAAGAAGAATTAATCTGCTTCCAGAAAAATCGAATAGTCTGAACCATCGTAAACAAGACCAACAAAAACTCTGAGGATGAGTCGTAACTAAACTTGTACAAAAGATTTTTTGTTTCCTCTAAATTTACATGCCTACTTACTTTAAATTGTTCTGTCTTTGGAAAATGACTCATGGCTTTTCAGGTGTTTTATTATTCAAACAAGGATGTATTAGTCAGCTGTTACTTTAGCTATATCAGTAAACACTTAAAATGCTACGGTATTATTTTATTACCAAGTTATGTTATTAGAGTTAATATTATGTCTGTACTTTACACGTTAACGCATATAGCAAAAACTCGTATATCTTCAGCGACGGAACGGGATTCACGGCACCTTCTGTTTGGCTGCTCTCCGGCTCCACAAAGGCTCAAAAGTCGTCATAGTTTCACTGCCAAGGTAGTTGCTTCGGACAGTAACATCCATACGGCACGGATGAACTATGGGAGAGTGACCACACTACAGCAAATTTTACCACCCTACAAAAGCGTCTACAATGGCCACAATTTGTCTTGGCCCATCTGGAAGTCGCTCAATAGACTGCGAACGCAGGTGGGTCGATGTAAAGACAATCTGGCCAAGTGGGGAATGATAGATACTTCACAAAACGTTTGCGAGTGTGGACACTCTCCCCAAACTATGGCGCACCTCCTCTCTTGTCCAAGGTGCCCGAACACCTGCACTCTGGACGATCTCCTTACAGCATCTAAGGAAGGAATAGAAGCGGCCCATTATTGGGCTGCAAAAATATAGGAACTAAAGTACTATCGACACGAAAAGAAGAAGAAGAAGCGACGGCGGATACTTAAGTATGATTTTTACACAAATCACAATAAAAAAAAAGTAGTGGTTTCATGGTTTTATAATGTACATTTAGTCTCCAATTGGGATGGGGTACAGTTAGAATTTTTACATCCTCGTGAGTGATACTAGCTATTTCTTTTTTAATTTCTATCATCATCACGGTGGCCTTTCTGTCTTCCAATCTTGGATATAGGCCTCTTCCCTCTTCTTCCA
Source organism: Elegia similella (assembly GCA_947532085.1). NCBI lineage: Eukaryota > Metazoa > Arthropoda > Insecta > Lepidoptera > Pyralidae > Elegia > Elegia similella. Next base: position 3,285,119 of record OX383926.1, on the reverse strand, counting down.
CTCTTAACAATCTTGCCCGGCTCATCCAGTCTCGACCTCCGTGTCATCGGATATCGTTTGTGGTCTGCCACGGCCTCTGCTGCCTCTCTGGGTCTCCATTCAAGGACACGTCTTGTCCAGCGCCTCTGGTCCATTCTTGCAATGTGTCCTGCTCATGACCACTTTTTCTTCGCTATGATAACGTATTAAACTTTGGTCTCACCTTAATTTTTATAGTCCAGTCAAATTAGGGGCACTATTTGATTTATCCCCCATGTTACACGTCGCATTGTACTAGAGCCGGGGTGGCAAAAATTTTAATCGATTTACACTCCATCCCCCGTCGCACGTCGCGTCGCGTCAGTGGCGCCATTCTAGAGCCGGGGCTAGGGCGGTAAAATACTTTAAATTCGATTTGCACTCCACCCCCCGACGCACGTCGCGTCGCGTCGGGGGCGCCATTCTAGAACCGGGGTTGAGGCGGCAAAATACTTTAAATTCGATTTGCACTCCACCCCCCATCGCATGTCGCGTCGCGTCGGGGGCGCCATTCTAGAAGGTGCTAGGACGGCGAATCTCCGTATGTCCCGTTGCATTCTGGGCGCCATTCTAGAGGGGCTGGTGAAATGCTTTAAATTCAATTTGCAGCTGCCGTGAAACAAAAAGAGAATTTCCTTCTGTTCTTGCCTCCTGGCACTAACACGATCTTGGCACCCAACAGCAACCGATATCATTAGTAATCTGGAGATGCAAAGTTATGCATATTAGTGCACAGAGTAAATAATTAAGTTTGCATCTTAACGGCGTCGCTGAGTTTAACTTTGGGAGCATACGGTAAGTTTCATAGGTCTAAAGCTGTATTTAAAATAACTAGACCGTTGTTCCAATGCGATTTTCTGATGTATTTGATAGTGTTTAGTAATTTAATATATGGATGGGGACTTCATTAGTGAATATGTATTTATTTAAAAAGCGAGTTAACTTTTTCCTCGGAGCACTAGACGCGGCGATAGGCTTGTTTTAAAAGATGTTACAAGGACTGCAAATTTCTTATATCTGGTTAGGAAGCGTAAAGGAGCTATCATGAGCATGACCCTCTGTGGACTACCGGAGCCATACTCGGCCCGAGCAGACAGAGGATTTGGCCTACACTCTCCTCGCTGGCCAGACGGGTTGGAGAGGTCTCATTGATGTTTATGACCTTTGTTTAGCTTGTATTTTCTAACTCGCCTCTTACGACATCCACGGGAAGACTTGGAGTCGTCCTATTCTACTCTGCCGGAAGCCACACGGCTAATATACCTTAACGACCGACATCTACTGATGACAATCAGGGCCGTCGAGTTAACGTGCCTTCCGAAGCACGGAAGAGCTCTAAAAATTTGTTGTACCACTTGTGGTACAACACCTATCCCCGTGGGGACCATACCCGGGGTTGCTTTACATGCGTAAGCGCTTATAATGTATACGCCAACTGAGCCATCAAGCTCCTCAATAAATTAATGTTAATTAAAGATAATTTGAACTTTCTGAATATCGAGGGGGAGGGTTACTTAACATTCCGCGAATCACTTGAAGAGAGAATGAAGAAGAAATTTTAGTCGTGGTAGAGCTACCTGCTTAATTTATTTTTGATAGTAGCATGAATGGGCCGGCTCGTCTGGGGAAGTACCACACTCTCACAGAAAATCGACGTTTGAGTAGAAGCTTAACCGCTTCTAAGCTTTCCTTCGCTTCACTGGTAGATGAGAGAGCCGGAGGCCATCCGTCCTCCCCCCATTTTCACCCTCCATGTCCTCTCATCAACTCCTTAAAAGGCCGCCAACGTTCCTATCACAATCTGGTGTTTCAGTTGTCCATGGGCAGCGGTGATCACTAATCAGGGGCACTCCAGGTGACTTGCTTACTCGTTTGCCATACTGTATAAATAAAAAAAAAAGTTGAAGTTATGAAAACGAGTTCTAAGCTGGCATTACACAAACCCTCAACATCATACACGAAAAAACCGCAGCGAAATTGGTCCATCCCTTTCAGAGCTACGATGACACAGACAGACGCACATGGACGTCAAACTTATAAAACCCCTCTTTTTGCGTCAGGGGTTAAAAAATAATAATATGAACACGTTTCTGTAAACAGACCTTATGTTACTTGGATTATTTAGTATATATTTAAAGATGGAGCTTATCACAACTTATTACCAAGCTTTAGTGAAGTTTAAGCTTAGCACCCAGCCTGAGGTTCCATCCGCATAAACTAACCTTATTTTGCGTGCTGATACTTATTAAGATAAGTGCTAAAGCTACGTGAAATATTGTTAATCCTAGACATTTTCTCTGGCCTAGAAAAATGAGACGAAACAGGTGAGATTGTGTTTTTTGTTTTTAAAGGTTCCGGTACACGCGTCGAGTAAACGGTAAAGTGGATAGTAGAGTAGACAGTAGGGTACTTACTAACTATATCGGTGTTATAGCAAGTACTGAAAATAGGTTGTGTAGATGTTCGAGCTTAGGGCCTCAGCACGCAGCACTCAGCAGATAACGTGCGTATACGCACTTCAAACAAGATTCGAACGCAACCTTGTAAACTAAGCACACGGACACGGAGCCATCGTGAAACACGCATCTTGAATCGGTCAAACGCAAAAATCGACATCTACGGCGAGGCGCCGTAAATGCGCGTACCTGAAACACGCGTCGTCGGCGCGTTTCGAATACGCTGCGCCGTGTGCCGATAGCCTACCTCGCTCATTTGATTGACCTGTGGCCTAAATCATTTTTTTTTTTTTTATACGGACAAATCACACAGATTGAGCTAGCCCCAAAGTAAGTTCGAGACTTGTGTTATGGGATACTAACTCAACGATACTATATTTTATAACAAATACATAAATAGATACACATCCAAGACCCAGTCCAATCTGAAAAAGATCATTTTCCATCTTGACCTGGCCGGGGATCGAACCCGGTCGCTCCGTGTCGCAGGCAGGCGTGTTGACCGCTGCGCCACGGAGTAGTCAGTTTAGCTCACGTGTTAGCTGTTTTCCATGTGATAACGTCTTATAAATCGATGAACGGCTGCTGTATGCACCAAAAAGCGGTACGTTCCGTGTGCAAGTGAGAGCGCAGAACAAGCGACAAAGAGGCATGATCGGCCTAAGCGTTCGGCTTGTGACGCATCTATCTCTCTTTCACTGTGGCACGCCTCCTTGCTATTTCTAATGTCTTTGTTGTTCTGTGAGTACACCGCATTAGTTAAGTAGTAGACTAGTGTACTTTACCACTTATTTTACGCGTGTCCCGGAGGCTAACATGTCTAAACCTTGTACAACGTTGTGTATGTACGGTTACGGTACAAATGAAACTAGCCAAGTGCGAGTCACATTCACGAATACTATGATCCGTACCACCATACAATAATTTAACTATAACAATATTTATTATAATATTTGCATGAACTAACTGGTGGCGGAAGCACGCAAAGTAAATTGTCTCAAAGTAAATGTAACTTTGACTTCCGCAAAGTAACACCTGAATCTATTAACTATTTATTTTGGGGACTCTGATGTAAAAGGTCGTAAAAAATTATAAATATATAGGTACAAATCTCACACACTCAATGCAACCTCTCCCATGCGACCTCTCTTGTTTATTTCCAATTATTATTGTTCTTTATCTGTGATTTTTTGGTAATTTATTAGTTTATTTTTATTTATTTATTTATTTATGTACACAGAAAAAGTTAATACAATATATAATATCCAGAGAATTAGTACAAGGGTACTACTTATTCCTAAAGAAATTTCTTCCAGTAGCCCCGAGAGAGGAGAGCTTAATAATAAAGGCAGACTGGCGTGTCCATAAATCAGATGGAGGAATTAAATTTTAATACTTCGTTAATATTCGTAAATTTTTAGTGTGATAAAAAGACTGAAATTACAAAAGATTTGCCTGTATAAGCCAGATTGCTTGGTCTTCCTTATATAAAGGGTAAACATATATAAAATATATCTGTGATTCGAAATCAACAGCCCATTTGTATGAACCTATAATAATGTACACAAATTATGATGTAAAAAACTGTCAATAAAAGTTATTTTATTTATTATTTATAATCTAAAAGGACGCGATTAAAACGTCTCTTAAATTGTTTGTCCTATATTTTTTAAATTAAAAGTACATAATTTATGTTTTCATATTTCATTAACAAAGAAAAAATAATTAAATAAGCAGCAATTGAAACCCCCTTTAATTATAATTTATATTATACTAGCTTTCGCCCGCGGCTCCGCCCGCGTCAATGTCGATCCCTCGGGAATAGTACTTTCTCCCGGAATAAAAGGTAGCCTATGTCCAGTGACGTGCAGTCCATACAGACAGTTAGACTCTGTCTACATTGAACTTACTAAACATAATTAATTATATGCATTTTTCTCTAACAAAAAAAAAATCGGCTACCCTAAAAAATCACTAGCCAAAATACTCTATAAATCAGTTGTTATTAAATATAGAAAATTTATTATTTATGCGAGTCGTAATTTATTAGCTTTGTTTTTTGACTTAGTCTGTTTTTGTCTACCTTCCGAAAAATGTGTGTGCACGTCGCTGCCTATGTTCTTCTCCGCACTCCAAAGATCTTGTATGCAAAATTTCATGATGATCGGTTCAGTAGTTACGGCGTGAAAGCGTAACAAACAAATAAACAAAGAAACAAACAAACTCACTTCCGCATTTATAATATTAGTAAGGAAATATTAGTAAGGATAAGGATTTTTACTATTTGTTATTAAAGCGGCAATAAATATATACAATTTACATATTCTGTGAAAATTTCAGGTGTCTACCAATTACGATTTAAAAGCTATAGCCCTGTGACAGATGGACGGATGAACGAACGGACAGACAGCGAATGTCCATTCCCAGGGTCGCGTTGGTTTACGTACGGTACCCTAAAAACAAGGATCTTACTTCTTAGAATTATATGACTTAAGACGAGGCCTCAAATGTTTGGTACCATCGCTCGGCAAAGGCGTACGCAGACTGATCAAGTACGCGCAAGGGATAGCGCTTGGCGGTTTAGCCCGTGAATGATGAGATAGGAGATAGTCTCGAGTCACTCAAAGAAAAAAACGTAAGCGCCAAATTCGTTATTTCTATTAATTTACCGGTTAATTGTTTTTTCATATTTACATTTTGATGAATTACTAATAACCTATCTTTTAGTCTAAAAATCATTATTTCATTCGTCGCATTTGAGCTACAATAACAAAAACTCTGCAAACGAAGACCATTTTTCAAAAAATATTTCTATCGAGAAAATTTTATCAAAACGTGTTTTCATCTTTAATTTTTGGAGATGAAATAGTCAAAAATCATATTACTTAGATTTGAAACTCCTAATTTAAGTATTTTGCGAGATAAATAAGGTTCAGAACGACCTTATTTACAGTGGTATCGCCTTAAATAATTACGCCTTAATTTTGCCAGGAGGGACGAGTTTTCTAAGATTTTGACGGAAATCTTAGCGCAGCGGTACACATGATTCTTATTCTTTGCTACATATTTGTGAACTAGTGAATATAAATTATATGTATGCAATTTCTTATATCTGGATAAGAAGCGTATAAGATTCATGGCAGCTTGAAAGTTCATTTTTTTCATTCGAGCAGAAAAAATATTCTTTGCCAAAACATACAACAACAGCATCATTACCAACCTGCTGTCATGATTTCGGGCCCCGGGTTCCGTTGCACCACAAGTGAGAATGCTACCAGAGAAAAAGCTCGGCTAGAGCGTCGGGACGGTCGAGCCCCCACATTGGCCCCACGTTGGGCGCCAATGTGGGGGCTCGACCGTCCCGACGCTTTAGCCGAGTTCCCACATATAAGGATGATGTTGTTGGATGCTGGGAGAGCACAAGACGACACCCAGAACACAGAGAATAACTTTATTATAACTTTGCTTTATAACTTGAATAAATTAATAACAGAGACTTATGCTCCAAGTTATGGTAGTAGACTCAAAGATATTAGTAGACTGAAAGGTGGTAGCAGACTGAAGAATGAGTGATGAGAGAAAGAGAAAGTAATCTAAAAATGGAATGGAATGGAATGAAATTTGAATTAAAAATGAAATTTGAATTAAAATAAGGAATGAAAAATGGACAGGATGAGAGAAATGAGGTTGGATGAGATGCAGCATGCAGGTGGCATGCTGCAACGTTACAGCTCTGATGAGGTAAAAGAATAAACAGCATATCTTTGGTAGAAATGCTACTGTACAGACCACACATTTAACCTTCTATTTATATCATCTGAGTCGCTTTCCATTTTATCCTCAACTATGGTACAACAAAATCCGAAATCTACTTTTATGTCATACTAGCTTTCGCCCGCGGCTCCGCCCGCGTCAATGTCGATCCCTCGGGAACAGTACTTTTTCCCGGGATAAAAGGTAGCCTATGTCCTTCCCCGGGCCTCAAACAACCTCCATACCAAAGCGTGAAAGCGTAACAAACAAACAAACTCACTTTCGCATTTATAATATTAGTTAGGATTTCATGATGATCGGGTCGGTAGTAACGGCGTAAAAGCGTAACAAATAAACAAACAAACAAACTCACTTTTGAATTTATAATATTAGTTAGGGTTAGGGTTAGGAAGTTAGGATTAGAATATATATGCACTTTTATGTTATATGCTGTTATATTTATACATGCTATCGCAACTTTTTTTGACAGCCTCCGTTGTCCAGTGGTTAAGGCGTTTGCCTGTTGACCCGGGGGTCGTGGTTTCTACTCCCACCGGAAGCATACCGTGTTTAGTTATTTCCAGTTTGGTTAGAACATTGCAGGCTTGAATCACCTGATTTTCTGATAATAAAGATGATTCCGTGCTTCGGAAGGCACGTTAAGCCGGTGGTCCCGGCTGCCATCTGGTAGTCGTTAAAGGAACCACGTCAGAGGCCGAGAGGCGGTTCCGAATAACTCTGACATCAGGGTGTGCATGGTCGATTGACCGTGACAACTACTCGAAATGAATGAATTAATTGTAACTTTGTCCCTTATGGGGTAGCGAAGCCTGGGCTTCTGGGATCTGGATCCTTAAGACCTAATAGCCACGTTTAGAAGGCGTGTAAGTGGAAACCGAAATCAAAATAGTGAAGTGCTGCTAACCTACTGATTCCTCAAATTTTCGCCCATCCCATCGATCGGCTTTAACGAACTGCGCGGGAATAGAAGCAGCTGGTACATTGTCTTTTTTTTTTCTCCTACGTAAGCATAGAAGAGACAAAAGAGATACACCACATCTTTAGGATGGCAACGCACGTGTATCACCCCCGGTTGCAGGTATCCATAGGCTATAGTTACCGCTTTCCATCAGGTAGGTCATACGCCTCTTGTAAAATTCAGTAGCGTACAAGTTTCCATAGGGACCCCTTTTTTACGCATAATTTGTTTTGTCAATTTGTTTGGCATACCGGTTTTAGCATAAATATTTTTAGCATAATAGTTCCTACGCATAATTGTTTTTTGGCATACGGGTAATTTGGCTTAGTCATCATTTAGGCTTATTTGTTTTGACATAATGATGATTCGCATAATCTGCATAGACATAATAACTATGAGACTAATAGTGATAAGGTATCATCATCAGGTCTTTTTTAGTCTCCACTACAGGAGCACGACCCAAACCCTTACCACAGCTATTTTTTTGGTTTATTTCATCACACTGACAGGGTCGTGATAAGGTATAATATTTATAAAATACGTCAGAATAGGTTAGAAATCGCTTTCAGAAAAGTAGGTTAGGTTAGGTTATGCGGTTAACATAAAAATGTTTAAATACAATTATGCTTTAGTAATGTTATGCCTAAATATGATTATGCTTAGGTACATTATGCTTAAAGTAATTATGCGTATACTGTAATGCGTAAGAACGTTATGCTTAAAAATCATTATACCATGTTACATTATGACTTAAATTTTTATGCTTATAGATAGGGACCCGTTTCCATACGACATAACAATCAGAAAACCGTTAAGTCCTCTATAACCTCTAAACTAAAACACTGTCTGCACTGTCTGCATTGTTGTATGTAGGTCAGTTTGCATTGGCGGAGGCGAACGAATTGAATCCTATTGTTGTCCGGCATAGTACATATTTGTGTTGCGGATTTTAATTTGGTCATTTTAAACTGCTGATTTTAGAAGAGACTTTATTTTTATTTTTTTCATGTTATAGGGCGGCAAACGAGCAAGCGAGTCACCTGATAGTAAGCGACCAGCGCTGCCCATGGACAACTGCAACACCAAGGTGTAACAGGAGCGTTGCCGGCCTTTCACGGAGTTGGGGAAAAGGAAATGGGGGAAGGATGGGCCTCCGGCTCTCTCACTCACCGAACAAAGCATAGAAGCGGTAAAGCTCCTACTCAAACGTCGATTTTCTGTAAGAGTGTGGTACTTCCCCGGACGAGCCGGCCCATTCATGCTACTAGCAAAAATTAATTTTGCCGGTAGCGTGTCTTACCACAGCTATTTTTTTGGTTTATTTCATTACACTGACAGGGACGATAAGGTTCTCGAATGGCGACACCCACCGAGCAGGTGATTGGATAACCTAACGAAGGTCGCAGACCAACAACCGGCCTATGTCCAGCGGTGGACTTTTTTCGAGTGAGATGACGAGGTTAATAAATGTAACAGAAAAACAAAGTATTGATGAGTAGGTATTTATTTAAAGGTGAGTCCTTTAAATAAATACCTACTGTATTTTACATGTATTTTTAGTCAAAAAAAGTGCTGATATTTTCAGCCTAGTCAGTAGGCCATCCTTAGGGCGAGTGTCAAGTACGTCCCGGCGCGGCCGTCAGATGATCACTTTGACGACTAAAAATACGTGAGTTGAACCGTTTTGTTTAATATTAAAATGATATCTCGCGTAAGTTTAAATAGTATGACTCATGATTTGTTTCGAAATAAAAAAAAAAACCGATTACCCCACACTTCTCAACCGATTATATGAAATTTAAATGGAAACCATTTGGAAATATACCTTTCTAAGCAAAAAAAAAATCAAATCAGTACATAAATGATGAAGGTATAGCTTCAAATTTTTTGAAGTTGGTTAAAAATGTTTATTTCTCTAATAAGGTAAGCTAATCAGGGCTCTTTTTATCAAAGCCTTGATTAGGTTATCTTAAATAGCATGTCTAACAAAATGTTTTTTGTTCCACCTTTACATACATACGTACATAGTATCACGTCTTTATTTTTTTATTTTATTTATTAGGTTCACCAACAAGTTACATGATGACGTTACAAAAAATATTTTGTAATTTTGAGTCAAGCATGCAACCCAATTACAGGTGAACACGACATTCAAATAAAACATTTTCACTTGTACGTCTTTTTCACTTGCGGGGTAAACAGAGCCTAGATCTAAAAGACCTGAAGGCCACGTTTATCATGTTGATGACCATGAGGTGAAAAACGGAATCGAAATAGTAATGGGTTGCTAGCTGCATCGCCTATTAACATGATTCTTCAGATTTCACCCATTCCCTCGACCGGCTTTTAAAATCTTCGCGGTAATAGAATCAGCTGTTACATCCTACGTTTTTTTCTTTTCCCCCAGACCAGCGTGAAAGAGTTTCACTTTCAGAATATATATAATAGTTTTATGTTCCACGCACAACTTGGATCACCAAAGCTGTGCTTGACAAGAATGAAACTACACGACGTACACCAGCCTTATTTTTAGGGATAGCAAAATGTACGAGGTATGTATAGTACCTCTGCAAAAAGCAAGCTTTTTAAACTTCCAAGTGTAGTTCACATTTCATAAGATCTTCCTGGTCGTTTTCCTCATGACTGAGGGTCGTGACCACCATAATTTGCCCTAACCACAAGATGTTTCCAGGCCGATCTGTTCTTGCCCAAGTGAATGGCAGCCTGTGTGTTGCACTTCAAGGAATTCAGAAGTGGACCAGTCCAGCGGGTTGGTGGCTTGCCTCTAGGTCTTACTCCTGCCACGCGACCGATTAGAATGCGCTTTTCTAGGTTATCTGGTTCGCGTCTTGTCACGTGACCGAAGAATGAAAGTCAAAAGATATACACAGTGAAATCTTGATCATTTTGGACCGTTCCAGGGGTGATTTACCCCCTAGATTTGATAAAATTGTCCTACCGGAACCAATGCTGGCAACTCATTTTTTTTTTTACATTCCCGTACAAATTCACCGGACTGCCCTATATTTTTGTTTTGAAATGTAATTTCTTTTAGTTCCTAGTATGAGAAAAGTTAATAATGTCAACGAGCTGAATCACTACTCTATAACAGGTTTTACACAATAAACGTACGCGCGCCCGGTCACCCGAGCTACTACTTGCTTTTCCCCTATTCATCCGAATCACTTTGTATCCTAATACCTTCTTCATTCCTTAATTATGTCACGTCAGAGGCCGAGAAGCGGTTCCGAAGAACCCTGACACCAAGGTGTGCATAGTCGATTGACCGTGACACCTAAACGAAATGATGAAAATGATGAGTGTTAAATGACAATTTGTCATTAGTGTAATCTGAGTTAGTAGCGTTATTCTTTGATTTCTTTTTTCCTTGAATAATAATGCGAATTATCGTCTTTCCGTTTACGCTCCATTCCAGTACTTCCATGCTGGTCTGGGAGAAAAGAAAAAGCGTGGAATGTATCACCTGCTTCTCTTCCCACGCAGATCGTAAAAGCCGATCGAGGGAACGGGCAAAATTCCGAGGAATCATGGTAATAGGCGATGCGGCTAGCAACCCATCACTATTTTGATTCAGTTCTCCACCTAATGCCTACTAACATGCTAAATGTGGCCTTCGGGTCTTATAGACCTGGACTCTGTCTACCCCGCAAGGGAAGAAGACGTGATACTATGTACTAAATTATACCCGCGCTTAAAAATGCTTCTCATAGAGAGCAGCGTCGGAAGCATAAGAAGTCAAAGAAACAGCGTTTGCCAACCCGCCTGCCAAGAGTGGTGAGCTGGCAATTTTTTTTAAATAATTATTGCAGTAGACATTTGTCTCCCATCTCAGCTGATGGTAAGTGACGATGGAGACGAGGATGTTACATGCATGTTACAGGATATTATCCTGTAACACTCACCACGCTTGGCAGGCGGGTTGGCAAACGCTGTTTCTTTGGCTTCTTATTATTCTTCTATGGAACGAAGAATTCTTGGTAGAGACCTTTGTCCAGCCGTGGACTTCTTAAGGCTGAAATAATGATGGTCATCATCATCATTTCGAGTAGGTGTCACGGTCAATCGACCATGCACACCCTGGTGTCAGAGTTCTTCGGAACCGCCTCTCGGCCTCTGACGTGGTTCCTTTAACGACTACCAGATGGAAGCCGGGATCACCGGCTTAATGTGCCTTCCCAAGCACGGAATCATCTTTATTATCAGACAATCAGGTGATTCAAGCCTGCAATGTCCTAACCAAACTGGAAACAACTTAGCAAAGTATGCTTCCGGTGGGAATCGAACCCACGACCCCCGGGTCAACAGGCAATCGCCTTAAACACTGGACCACGGAGGCTGTTGCTAATGATGATGATTCTAACTAAGTGCTTTCTCTTCATATAAATTTTCCAGAGGCAATAAAATTGCTTCATTTTACCGCAAAATCGTTGTACTTTTAAGCCGAAATGATACGGGTCTTATCTCGGCGATGGATGTGGGCTTTAGTAGTGTAGTGTGTAGCGCGCCTCACTTACCTCTCACCTATATAAACATGTATGATTTGATCTAATAAGAGTAATAAACCGAACGTCGAACCATAACAACGTATTTCATTTGGTACGCCCCTTATATGGCGACTCTGCCAGTGTCGTGCCTCGTCGGCACTGGTTGCGCGCGGTGCTAGCAAAAATAATAATATAAAATAAACATTATTAACGTAAAACTTAAAAGTGAGTTCAAAAATGAACTGAACTATTGCTTCATGTTTTGAAGAAAGTTTTAAAGAATTATTTTTATACAACGATGTACTCGAAATACCAAGAAGAAATTGTTGGCTCGTCATCAAAGGCTCACTCACGAAATATAAAACGGTGCAGCATAAGTAGAGAAAATAAATATATTTTATATGGATTGAAACTAAGGAGGAAATAGAAAAAATAGATATTGGTGAAATGGTGACATGAGAATTGAGTAATGCTGCCAGGAGTCATGAGGTTTGGTTGCAGCTGGGAGTCGTTGGTGTCGTATGTGGCGATGGAACCGATAGTCATGAAAGAAGATGGTTTGATGGCAGCCGGGAGTTGTTGGTGTCGTATGTGGCGATGGAGAAAGAAGATTGCGTTAAGTGAAGTGATTAACACGGTCCTATTGGTAGATACCTAACTGCGTGAGAAGTGACTCGTTTAATAAAGGAAGTGATTTGGCAATTTCTTTTTTGTGAGTATGTTATTTCGGTTAAAATTTCGGCAAAGTGTGACTCGTAGTTATACTACTCGTATTAGGAAGAAAGATGTTAAAATAATAAAGTAAGTGACAGTACGTACTGCAGACACTTGTAGTGAATTAAATATGCAACTCGTTTAATTAGAAACGTTTAAGCTTTGTTTTAGTGAACTTTTTGTGCATTTCCGACATAACATAACGATATGTTTTATGGATAATATCATTAAAATACTATTATTCAAGATATAATCAATATTGATTTTATAGGTATGATTATTTTAGTTATATTTTTGTGAAGTGCGTACCTATATTGTTCTTGATTTTAATTATTTCAATTTTGTACTAATATGTATAAGTATATAATGTTCTAATTATGAAAGTTTATTTCATTTTCGTAAAATGTAATACTTCGTGACTTTACTTGTTCACGATTACGATTATGTGTGAAGCAAAATAATAAATAAACATGAACTTTTTAAAGGATTAAGTACATATAGTTTGATGAAATTCTATTTTTAGATGTGAATGTAAGTTTCTATATAGTGATGCAATCTTTAGTTGCATTGGACAATCGTATTTATAAGGAAAGGCATGCGGCGTCTGTTATTACGTTTCAAATTTCAAGACGACTCGATGCCGTACTGCATCTTCTTAAGTAGAGATTAGGTATGATTTATTTTAAAGTAATGAAATGGTTTAATGTCTGTGTTATTGCAATATGTTCTCAGTTCATTTTTACTAATGGATGATTTATTCACCTGATGTGACAAATATATTTTCAAACAATAAAGGTCGTGATGTTTTATAAGATAAGATGTTGGTTATGTACTGAATTTGGATAATAAAGGATAGTTTGCGAGTTTGTAGGATTTGATAATGATTTTTTTTTTATTGAAGTTTGTTATAACGAGTGATATTTAAAGATATTTTTTGTGAGTGTACATAAATAATAAAGCTATTAAGCTTTTCAGTCGGCAAGGCACCTGATCAGTTATTGTTGGCGGAATAGATTAAGGCTGAATTATTTTATTTTAGATGAGTTCATTTACTTCGGTTGATACTCGTTTCCAGTATGTTGCACGCCCTGCAGACGTTGCAGTGCTGGACGAATATATACTTAATTTGAGCGTGGACAAATAAATAAGGTACACCAGGATACAAGAGCAGGCATGAAATCCTTGTTTTCCAATCATGTCGCGGTCGAGTTACCATTCATGAGGATGCTTGGACACAATGGAGTGACGATATTTTGGAGGAATGGCTGTAAGAATGTGTTAAAAGAACTGCCTGTTTATTTTTTTAATTAAAATGAACATAAGACGTATGCATATGCAAAATAAGTACATGTATCTTGTATCCTGCTATTTTGTAACGAAGTATTTGCATAGACAAAGTTTTATATGTATTGTATGTGTACCTTAGTAAAAGACAAATGTAATGAAAGTACGTGAATGAATATAAGTACGTATTATAAAAAAGGCCTAAGAAAAGTACATGTAAATGTAAAATGAACATTAATAAGTATGAGAAAAGTTGTACCACACACACACACACACACCCACACGCAGATGTGTGATGAAATATGTCAAATGTCTAGCTAGATTTTCTACTCATGTGATCGATTTTATTCTCCCAAATGTGACAAATTATAAAACAAAGCAACTCTTATGTTTAATGTGTGTTTCAAATACATAATTATGTATGCTATTATGATATTTTTTTATTAACTTCATTTTTTTGAGGCTTGCTTAATCATTTTAATTATTCAATGTGTTTATTTGTAATAAGTAAAAAAAAGGTTCTAATAAAAAAAAGTATTGTGTTGTTTTCAATTCGCATTTTATGTAAGTCGTTATGAACACATGTATCAGTCCAAATTCTAATAGGATAACAATGTTAAAAAAATACTATATAGGTAATATACATTTTTTTTCCACAAAGGGGGGAGGTGTAGTGTGTAGCGCGCCTCACTTACCTCTCACCTATATAAACATGTATGATTTGATCTAATAAGAGTAATAAACCGAACGTCGAACCATAACAACGTATTTCATTTGGTACGCCCCTTATAGTAGGTATTTATTTTGGTCAGATAAATAAAATTCTTGATTGTATTAGTATCTATATAGAAACAGATATAGAGAATATTCTCTATATCTGTTTTTATTGGAGCTGACATAAATGAGTCTGGTCAACGTTCAGGGTTAACGTGAGATAAGTGTTAAATTAACAGCCTCCTTGGTCTAGTAATTAAAGCGATTGCCTGTAGACCTGGAGGTCGTGGGTTCGATTCTCACGGGAAGCATACTTTGTTTAGTTGTTTCCAGTTACGTTAGGACATTGCAGGCTTGAATCACCTGATTGTCTGATAATAAAGATGATTCCGTGCTTCGGAAGACACGTTAAGCCGTTGGTCCCGGCTGCCATCTGGCAGTTGTTAAAGGAACTGCGTCAGAGGCCGAGAGGCAGTTCCGAAGAATATTCTGACAACAGGGTGTGCATGGTCGATTGACTGTGACACCTACTCGAAAAGATGATGATGATGAGTGTTAAATGACGATTTGTCATTAGTGTAATCTGAGTTAGTAGCGTTATTCTCTGATTTATTTTTCCCTTCAATAATAATGCGAATTAGCGTCTTTCCGTTTACGCCGATTCGCATTGAATTGAATGAACATTGAACTTCTTTTTCGAACATTATAGGTCAATCTGAAAAAAATTCAAAGGCCAATGTGTCAATCCCTTACCCCTTTTTTGATTTCACCCCTGAGGTATACACCGGATTTGGCTCAAAATCTAAACATGGGTTACCCTTAAGCGCCAATTAGACCATCCAGAATTTAGGATCCGGAATTCAGTCAACGGACAGTTTAATCGCATTCAGGACGGTCGATCCGTTGTCAGGACAGAATGGCTTCCGACGTCCTTATCGGAAGCATAAAGTGAAACCATCCGGAATTTAGGATCGCCGCATAAGAGGGACGCCGCTTTACGTTAAAAACGATACGATAATATCTCCAATCGCATCGCACGTATAGCGGCGTCCCTCTCACGCATTCAGGATGGCCAACGGATGGCTCTCTCAGGACGCGCAGTCTCCGTTCAGGACACGTTCCGGACGGTGTAATCAGGAGCTCTGACGACTGAATTTCTTGTCCTTATCGGATGCTGAATTCCGGATCCTAAATTCAGGATAGTATAATAGGCGCTTTACCGCCCCCAACTCGAATCTGCACACACCATTTTTTGGATCCAAGATGGCGGCGGATTTTTACATTTATTTTTTAAATCTTGTCGGATTTGATTGAAATTTTGGATTTGGGGGTTTGGAACCCCGCCTGACTCGAATCTGGGTGTCGTTTTGGAATCCAAGATGGCCGGCTGTTCCTTGAATCACTGAGCTACAGGGGGGACATCAAACAATAATAAAGTAAGGCAGCGTGATCATTGTTTGTTTGTAAACTAGTAATTATAAATATTTTATGTAATATATATACATGGTGAAATTTTTATCGTTTTGGACCCTTAAAAGAGTGAGTCAGACCATCAAAATGAACAACTTTTCCTATGGGAACATAGCTGGGAACTCAAAAAGAAAAATCGACATTCCCATACAAACTGGCCGGGCGGCGGAACTCTTTTGTATGGAAATGACGAAATTTTTGCAGCATTGGATTGGTCCCAGCATTGGTCCCATAGAAAAAGTTGTTCATATTGATGGTCTGAGCCACCCCTTTAAGGGTCCAAAACGATTAAAATATTACCATGTACATGCTGCACCGCTCTCAATTAATAATTTAAATTATTCCTTCCCAAAGGTATGAGGTTGGCTGGAAGAAATTGCATATTGCGACAAGTCCGCCTTTGTACCCATTATTTTTTTTATTTTTGTTTCTTCTATTGTTAAGTTTTGTAATAATGGTGCAATAAAGTATTCATTAATTTTAGTAAAATAACATAAAACCTTACAAGCCTACATGAATCGTACTAGAGATAAAGGCTAATATATAGACATAATATTTCAAAATAAAATCTCTGAAATAGACTTTCTGATAAAAATATTGTTTGTACGTGACTATTTTGAGTAGTAACATCAATCTACATGATGTACGAGTATCACGTAATATTGTAGGCTTATGTTGCACCTTTCAGACTGCACATTGATATTAGATATTAAGATTTATATCATTCACGTCATTCACGTCATCGTTAGTCAGCATTTCTTTATTGACCGAGCGAGCGAAGCGAGCGAAGCGTCTCAGTTTCCACTGGCCCAAAATTCTTTTGTCCGTCTGTCTGTCTGTCTGTCTGTCTGTCTGTCTATCTGTTCTCGCCTACAGGTCGCATTTCTCAACCGATTCTCATGAAATTTTGTGAGCAGGTTCGATAATTATATAGAATTTTTTTGTCGTGCCAGTTTTACGAAATTTTAAAAAATGGCTGATATATGGGGGTCCGAAACTTAAAAAAACTCATAGCACAGCTATTTGGAAAAAGAATCAAAAATGTCATTAGACTTTTTTGTTATTCTCATTAAGACGCAACTATTTTGTCTGAACAACTTTTTTATACGATAAACTTGAACGTCTTTATAGTCAGCAATTTGCCCAGAAGTTGTCTGAAATCGATTTTCTGTATATCTATGAAAGAAGTTGAAGTACGTGAAGTAGGAGAGGGAGTGAAATTGAACAACTTTCCCTAAGGAACAAAAATCAAAATATGAAAAATATTTTTTGGTTTAAAGCATGATACTGCGTATTACTTTTATAATTGAAAACACTGAATAAACTTAGAATCCTGAAATAAAATTAAAAATAAATAAAAAAGATTCACATGCTATCCTGTGACTTGAACCCGGGGCTTATAGATGCCGGCCACTTCTTAACGTAAAGTTTGCATGTTTGTCTGCCATAATAGTTGAAAATTAGAATCCTATTAAAATTTTTACCCATTGGTAACATAACAACTATGAAACCGGATACTTTGCCTCCCATTCACCCATGCCAAGTTCGCTATTCCGATATTTCCGATTTTAAAGAGGATCACTCCAACTAAGGTAATGTGTACAAAAGCATACTAAACATGGTGCTCAAGGGCCGTGTTTCCATACAAGAGTAGTCCCCTGATTCCTCGCCGGATAGTACCAATAGAGTAATGATATATGTATTTTTTTTTTAAGAATTGAATTATTTAAAGAGATATGATCCTGCAAAAACATGAAAAATTGGTACGAACTTCCGTTGTGTTCAAACATCAAGAAAACAAATTTGGGCAATTATACAAGAAAAAGAAACGCAGAAACACAGCCATAGCTTATTTTAAATTTTTAATGGAAAAGAAATCAGAAGACTACGAAGCGTTAATTTTGTATACTTTGTATAGGTATTTTCCGGCCGAGCTGCAGTTATCTTTATCGCACTCTGCGGGGTTTGTTTGGGCACGCGGTATATATCTATTTGATAAATATCTATTTTTCAATTCTTTTGAGCTTAGTGTTTTCTCTTAAAAAAAAAGGTCTGGTCGGGTCTTTTGGTAAGGGGAATGTAGGTTTAAATTTCCGTTTCCTCTGGTACCTAATTAAGGGCAGCGGGGATTGGGAAATAGTAACTGAAGGAAATCATGCTTTAATCAATTAGCATATCAGTAACAGATATATTTCAGAGCACTGGGGGGCAAATGTGGATGTTGATTGTAAGGGCTCGCGAGGTCTACTGTTCTCGCAGAACCACTAGTTAATAACTAGGCCATAGACATAGCTGAAAATTAGTGTGTTGCTCTCAGGGCAATATAAACACTGAGCTATGACCTTTTTGTATTGCTGTGGCAGACATATAAAATTAGACATGTGGTTTCCAGCAGAGTAGAATAGGACCACTCCAACTCTTCCCATGGAAGTCGTAAGAGGAAATACAAGCTAAACAAAACTAATAAACATCAATGAGACCTCTCCAACCCGTCTGGCCAGCGAGGAGAGTGTAGGCCAAATCCTCTATCTGCTCTGGCCAAGTAAGGCTCGGGTAGTACAGAGAGGGTCATGCTCTTGCAGTGGAGACTAAAAAGACCTGATGATGATGACATATATAAAATTGAAAAGTATTGTTTTCTTTTTTACTCTGTATTTTGAATGACATTGTTTTTATCAAACTGTTGTATATGTGTAACTAGAGCAGCAAATAAACGGCATTTTCTATCTATCTATAACTAGCGGACTAACTCGGCTGCGCGCGCACGGCTATATATAGGTATTTATTCTACAGCTTTGTTCATCAGGGATCATTTAGGTTTCTAAAGCGGATGGTAGTGATTTTTCAAACGGGTTCAGTTGTTTCGGAGCCTATTTAATGCAACAAACAAACAAATAAACACTCAAATATTTTCTCTTTATAAGTGTAATATATTTTTCAAGCATTTCATAGAACTAAAGTGGGATACAATTTTCTTTTGCACAATATTTTTAATATCGAATAATTATACTGTATGGTGTCAGTTTACTCTCAATTTTGATGAGGGCATCTCAACTCTTTAAATTTAACAATAAAAATTCAACAACCTCTGTGGTCTAGTGGTTAAGGCGTTTGCCTGTTGACCCAGGAGTCGTGGGTTCGATTCCCACCGGAAGCATACTTTGTTAAGTTGTTTTCAGTTCGGTCAGGACATTGCAGGCTTAAAATCACCTGATTGTCTGATAATAAACATGATTCCGTGCTTCGGAAGGCACGTTAAGCCGGTGGTCCCGGCTGCCATCTGGTAGTCGTTAAAGGAACCACGTTAGAGGCCGAGAGGCGGTTCCGAAGCACTCTGACACCAGGGTGTGCGCATGGTCGATTGACCGTGCGTGACACCTACTCGAAATGATGATGAATTTAACAACTTTATCTATGGGAGCAACGCTGGTATATGATAAGAAAAAAATGTTGACATTTTCATATAATTTGTCCGGCAGCTTCAAATATTTTTATCGTTTTCGTAGAAATATGTTAATTTCTACGAAAATCACAAAAATATTCTTTGGGGTTTCCAGCATTGATCTTACAAAAAAAGTTGACGGGCTGAGTCACCCCTTCAAGCGAATGTAGAGACAAAATGCACACCCGGTGTTGTTAGGAGGCGTGGATGTAAAAATTTCTGTAGTTGTTACCTGTGGTATTTCATCATTGTCTTCTGACTCTGGTATATCAAAAACACTTATATGTACCAAACTGATTGTGTCCATACCTCTTACAGTATTCCTATAAGCATAGATTTAAAAAAAATGCCGTCGCTCTTCATTCCTCTATGGCTATAAGTGTTTACCTATTAAAGAAGTTCTAAGTTTCCAAGTGACAATAATGTTCGTTCATCAGTTCGGACGTCCCGTAATTTCAAAAGCTTCTATATACCTACCTTTTTATCATAACTATCTAGGTTTCAATAACGTAGGCTACGAAGCTTCCATTGATTTTCCACGTCTGTAACCCTTTAGAAGTGCTGTATACCGCTCAATCACATGGAAACTATTTGGTAACTCAAAGGATATTGAAGTGCCTTTGCTATTACTTGGTAGAAATGTTTTATATATGTAGTTATGAAAGAAGCCTTACAATTTTTTTTTACTTTAGATGTGACTGGAAGTATTGGTAAGGGCCGGGCACGACGCACATACCGTAACCAGATTACGGACGTTCTTGCCAAAAGGCAAGTTAGGAGTACGCGATACCGGTGAGCATGCAGGAAGAGAGTGATGTACATAGATGAAGCAAGAGAGGTTTGTGAGGATCGTAGCAAGTGGAGGTGCCTAGTCTCTGCCTACTCCCATGGGAAAGAGGCGTGATAGTATGTACCTATGTAACTATAAGAGAAAAATATAATCAAGTTGTATTATTTAAAAAAAAAACTCGACTGCCTTCCCTTTTTAGTCACTTAAAAACACTGATTACGGACACGATTAGGCTACGTTTCCACCAGCGATGCACGAGGATGAGCGGAGATGTGTTTTTCAAGAACCAAAAGAATACCTTGCTTTGTTCGGCATAACTCTGGCGGAAACGGCTTAGCGGCGCGAGGCTTTTTACGTAAAAATCAAGTGACAAAAGTGTTGCGTGGGATGTGTTGCGATGATGGCGTGGCGAGTGAGCAACTGCTAGCAGTTACTAGACGGTATTTAGTAGTGGAATGTGTATACTATTTAGTGCTGTTCATTGTACAAAAAATATAGATCAAGGAAAAGGAACACTCTTCTTCTTCTTTTCAAATTCCTTCATCGCAAATTGTTTTTATATTTAACAATTTGCGATGAAAAAATTTCAAAACTGTACTGCAGTACTTATCTTTGCACCGTACTCATTCGCTATTTCTTGCACCGCTTAGCGGCCTCATACATCTCTGATAGAAACACCACGTTTTACATCTTCGCACCGCTCGCGGGCCCGTACTACCTCACACTGCTTTGCATGATTGACTGTTATATCAATAATAATTAAATACTCAAGTTGAAATAAAAATGCAGCAAAGTTCAGGACTAACTCTGGTAACTATATGACTCAAAAACACGATTGCGTTAAATTTTCTCGATAGAAAAAAAATTGCAAAGTTGCCTCCAAATCACGTTTAATTTACTCGGTATATAGCATTATTCACCAAATACATTAAAACTAACCTTGCAACTTTTGATTATTATTGCATTACAGATAAGGCAGCCATCATATGTTTTTCTTTTTGAATAACCCTTGAATATTCCTAAAAAACGAAAATATCCAAAGTAGCCAACGCGTTTAGACCATCCGCGTTTGTATCGCCACGTCGCCTGGCATATGGCGGGCTCTTAAGTGTCGAAATGCATCTAGCCTTACGAATCAATCTCTAACAAATCTTGATGTATTGTTAAAATAACAAAATTTTTTAGGCAGATTTGGATAAGTATTTTATTGGTCAGGAGTGTAATAAATCAACTGCATGGTTGGTGGTTGCAGATATGGCATCGGGTACGTACTTCTTTTTCACCCATTAATCCGAGTGAGTAGTATGCCAATATTTTTATTCCCTTCCCAAATCCAACAAATTCTCATCATATCTCTGCTTAATGCATCCGATAGGCAGCAGCGTCGGAAGCACAAGAAGCCATAGAAACTGCGGTCGCCAATCCGTCTGCCAAGCGTGGTGAGTATGGCAATATCCTCCCATGGAAAGAAGAATCCTAGGGAGAGGCTTTGTCCAGCAGTGGACTTCTTATGGTTGAACTGTAATAGTTTCTAACACGAAGTATCTTTTTTAGGAGCTCCAAAACCTAAACCCTTAATAATTAAAATGTGTTGCTTACTGCAGACAGCTTTAATTAACGGATTAATTTATTTTGACTATATTTTTCGATTAAACTTCAGATTTATGTGCTGTGCATGTCTTGCAAGTTTTAAAGTAACGTGCAATGCAACCAAAACTACTTTCTGCACTAGATCAAAGATGAAGAAAGATATGGCAAATGGGAGGACTTCAGCTTATGTGTCTAGTGTAGACTGGGTCGACTTAGTGCGTCCGCAAATTTCGGGTCAAGTAGACACGTAGCTACAGTCTGCCAACGATTGATACGATAGTGATAAAACAGATATAATATGTCTGTGTTAATAAATATACATAGAGATATATTCTCTTTCTAAAATGGTCAATTTTACTACTTAAATTTAAATCGGCCGTATTAAACAACTTTACTAATTTATTGGTAAAATCAAAAATCTCTTTTCATTGAAAATTATTATTCTACTTTCATACGGAATCACCGTAACATATAGTAAATACCAAACATAATTGTTTCTAAATAAACCGCTTACTAAAAAATTGTGTGTAAAATTTTTGGAGGTTATTCGTCCATGATGAAAACTATGCACAGGTTCAAGTTCTCTCGTTAACAATACGAATAAACTCGCTTCGTTATCAAAGTTTGGTAATGGACCGGCTTGTCTGGGGAAGTTACACACACTCACAGAAAATCGACGTTTGAGTACAAGTTTTACCGCTTCTATGCTACGTTCGGTGAGTAAGAAAGCCGAATGCCCATGTCGTCCTCTCAACTCATTCAAAGTGATATTGATATGTCGGCAGCCTTTTCATATTATCGCGTCAATAAAGAAAATACTCATCACGTGAATGTCTCCACCTAGCGGCAAGTTTTTCAGTGTGTAGGTGTGAATTGTCGCCGATTTATGCGTGCATTACAGACTGTCGATGCTGACAGAATACTGATAAGTAGGTTAATCGCTTACAAAGTAATTTTGACCGACTTTAAAAAAGAAGGAGGTTATCAATTCGGTTGTTTTTTACGTCATAACTCCGTCAATTATGAACTGATTTGAAAAAATCATTTTTGTTTGAAGGGAGTGTCCCTTCAAACAAAAAAGAGCAACAAAAGAGAGATATCCAGTTTGGTCTCATTTAAATTTCATCAAAATCGTTTCAGTAGCTGTTTGAAGACGGTTTTTTTATATAAAACATTATTTGCCTCGCATTACATGAACATCTAATTCAAGGTAAAAACATTTAACAATTCTAGCCAAATTTAAATAAAAGCAGTTAATGGCACATTTCAGCAGCAATAAAAAAAAATCTTATGTATTTTTTTGACCTGCCTGTTGTACTCATAATGGTATTGGCTCTTAATTTAAAATTGCTAATACTGCCCTACATTAAACAAAATCCGTAGGAAAATTTCATCTTTTTTATCACATGTTTTCAATTTTAATCATATACCGAGCATTATAATGCTATATTAAAACCATTAATTGACTAAATTTTACAACTTTAGCTGAAAAACATTTTTAAATTATAATTATAGGTCTATGATTCATATAGTCATAATACAGCAAATAAATGAACTTATCTCTTCACTTCATTGATCTAAGGTATCACCTAAAGTTTGTGTTTCAGGATGCCACCTCAATCGCAACGTAGAAGACAAATTGACTCGCTATTAAAACTTTAGCTGAACTAGAATTTAGTTTAAGAATTAATCGGTGTAGATTTAAACTAAAAGCAACTATATTTCCTGACCACTGAGTAAAATATTGGTTTCTCTCCGGGATGTTTTGTTTGACCTAATTTTAACAAATGTGAAACTATTTTTTTACAAACAGTGATCATCATTTCGAGTAGCTGTCACGGTCAATCGACCATGCACACCCTGGTGTCAGACTTCTTCGGAACCGCCTCTCGGCCTCTGACGTGGTTCCTTTAACGACTACCAGATGGCAGCCGGGACCACCGGCTTAACGTGCCTTCCGAAGCACGGAATCATCTTTATTATCAGACAATCAGGTGATTCAAGCCTGCAATGTCCTAACCAAACTGGAAACAACTAAACAAAGTATGCTTCCGGTGGGAATCGAACCCACGACCCCGGGGTCAAAAGGCAAACGCCTTAACTACTGGACCACCGAGGCTGTTTCATAAACAGTAGCAAAAGTATATTCAACAACCATTTAGTTTGCAGGAGTTGTGGCTTAATAAAAAACAAATGGATCCTTGAATCGAAAAATGCGGGAAGCGACTACATTTTATACTATGTATGACAATTATTTTATTGAAAACATTAGCGGCGTTGTGCACTCTTTGGGATGGGTAGAAAAATGTTGAACTTGCGTGGGATGGGTAGAAAAATGTTGAACTTGCGTGGGATGGGTAGAAAAATGTTGAACTTGCGTGGGATGGGTAGAAAAATGTAAAATTTGCGTCAGGACAAATTGTCCGTGACTTGACACCGCCAGCGCGGCGTAGGAGAGGTAGTAATATCCCCTTCTCTTTCTACCGCGCGGAGTTTTCACTTCTGCCTGTTCCGTACCTAAAAAGGGAAAAAACGGAAACCTTATAGGATCACTTGGTTGTTAGTCTGTCTCTCTGTTTTTTAAGACCATTTGCTAAAGTTCATATCAAATACTCAAGTCTACTGTCTCTTAGAGCTGTGCAAAAATCAAACTTCTAAAACAACGCAATCAAAAGTTACATCAGATGTAGCCGCAAATTTTCGTGGTTTTTCGACATTCGCAAGGGAATCAAAACCTACAGGGTACTTGCCATGACGTCAGAATTTTGAAATTTGGTACGAAGCAACGTCTTATAGCACAGATAATGGAAAAATTGTGAAAAGCATAAATTTTTAGTTACATCATATAATAAAAATATTTTTAATAATTTCTAACTTATTATATACTAGCTTTCGCCCGCGGCTCCGCCCGCGTCAATGTCGATCCCTCGGGAATAGTAATTTTTCCCGGGATAAAAGGTAGCCTATGTCCTTCTCCGTATTCCGGAGAACTTGTATGCAACATTTCATGATGATCGGTTCAGTAGTTACGCCGTGAAAGCGTAACAAACAAACAAACAAACAAACAAACAAACTCACTTTCGCATTTATAATATCAGTAAGGATAAGGATAATGTACGGAACCCCTTAGTGCGCGAGTCCGACTCTCACTTGGCCGGTTTTTTAATGATGTATCATATTTTTTTAATGATAATAAATAATTATATAATTTATTTGGTAAACTCTATTGAATGTATTATTTTCTACGTTATGTTAATATGCACTAAATAGCAACAATCACTTACTATTTGTTTAGTCAAGTCATACTGACACAAAACCAAGTGAATCACACAACGGTAACCAGAACGCTACGTGTTTCGACGGAAGAAACGTGCTAACACGCAGTCAAACAAAGCTACATATTTTCAAAGAAATTGCTACCAACTAGTCATAAAATTATATAACAAGATCGCAAAATCTATTCAAGAACTACCTATAAATAATTTTAGAACAAAATTAAATAAATGGCTAATAGACAAGTGTTTTTATATTATAATTATTTTTATATTTTATATTATAATCTTAATCTTGCACTAATATGTATATACCACCCACTGCCGGTTTATCTTGATTCTCTGCGATACCTGTTTACTCTTGACATTCTCTTTATGGGACGACTGAGCTCGTCAATATGAACAACTTTTCATATAAACATTTATGTGGACAAATCACACAGATTGAGCTAGCCCCAAAGTAAGTTTGAGACTTGTGGTATGGGATACTAACTCAACTATACTATATTTTATAACAAATACTTTAGTTTCTAATTTCTTTATTTCATAACAAACATACATTTGTGTTGAAAGCAAATTATTATTATTTTTTTCACTTGCTATTTATGCCCCACTGCTGGGCAAAAGCCTCCCCTTTATTTTCCCACTTTGCTCTATCTCTTGCCATCTCTCTCCAAGTTTCATCGAAACAGTCAAGTCAAATTTGAATTTAACTTATATTAATATTTTTTAGAGTTCATAAACATGTAATTAATATAAAAATAGTAAATAAAATTCTATATTCTAAATAGAGATAAACATCCAAGACCCAGGCCAATTTGAATAAGATCATTTTTCAGGCCATCTGGAATCGAACCCGAGAACTCGTCGTATGGGACCAATGTTGTGATCTCGTTAAAAATTTTGAAAATTTGCATGGAATATGTTTGGCAAACCGGTCAATTAGTATGAAAATTTGAAAAAAAATATGATTTCCTTCCCAGCATTGGTCTCATAGTAAAAGTTGATCGTTTTGAAGGGCTGAGTCATCCCTTCATGTTGATAGTAAAATAAACGAATGTTATGAACTATTAGTATAATAAATGGGAAAGTAATTATCTTTTTTTTTATGGACATATCACACAGATTGTGCTAGCCCCAAAGTAATTTCGAGACTTGTGGTATGGGATACTAACTCAATGATTCTATATTTTATAACAAATACATATATAAATAAACATCCAAGACCCAGGCTAATCTGAAAAAGATCATTTCCCATCTTGACCTGACCGGGGATCGAACCCGGGGCCCTCGTGTCGCAGCCTGGCATGTTAACCACTGCGCCACGGAGCTCGCCTCCCTGTTACTATTCGGCACTATAGCCGTAACGTGCTTCGAAAGGCACGTTAAGCTGTTGGTCCCGGCTGTCATCATTGATGTCGTCGTTAAGTCAGATGCCTTTAGACAGCTTGAAAAATCTGTCACCAGTATTGCTTACTTACACACATGAAAAACAAACAACTATAAACATTGAACAGATCGTAATGAACTCTCAAGTATTGTTGGTCAAACAGAGTCATACTAACACAACCGAGTGAATCACAATACAATACTAACCAGAACACTGCGTGTTTACACGTTACAAACATACAAACACGCATTCAGACAAAGCTACAATAATATCAACATGTCTGTAAGGCGATAATATCGGCGCTTTCCGTCAAATAACACCGTTAACTTCCTGTTTCGGTATCGCGCTATTATTCAAATCGTAACTCGACTTCAGCCGTAACTGGAACGAAACCATTCGATAGACGTTAGAGATGTCAATCTAGTATTTTTGTAAATACCTGTGATTTAAGTATAATCGACCATCGATTTATATGCGCGTCAAGCACTAGTTGCTTTGACATTCATAGTCTATGGTATTGTTTATGTTTGGTATTTTTCATTACTAGGTAATTGCTTTTTCAAGTGGATAAATCAGTTAATAAAAAGTTATAATAATGGAACAGCGACGCCGCCAAACGAGTGTTGAGCAGTTGACGCTGCTCGTTGATTTTTTAGAGCAGCACAAAGACCTAGCTCTCGGAAGAGTTAGGTCTAAAGAAGCGCGAGCTTTGTCAGCGCGATTGTGGCGCTGGTGATATACAAAAAGATTGTAAGTTGAAATATAGCTGGAATATTTTGTGCAGCTGAAAAGTAGTTTTAAATCCCCGACGCTAATCTATACTAATATTATAAAGCTGAAGTGTTTGTTTGTTTGAACGTACTAATCTCAGGAAAAGGTTCAAATTTAAAAAATATTTTTGTGTTCGAAAGTCCATTTATTGAGGAAGGCTTTAGGCTATACAAAATCACGCTGCGACCAATAGGAGCGAAGCATCAATAAAAAATGTTTTGAAATCGGGGAAAAATTATTCATCTATACTAATTAATCATAATAACAGAAATTGCCGCGGACGAATTCGCGGGCAACAGCTAGTAATAAAATAATATATGGCGAGTTCCCTGACGCAGTGGTTGACACGCCAGTCTGCGACACAGGGTGCCCGGGTTTTATCCCCGGTCAGGTCAAGATGGAAAATTATCTTTTTCAAATTGGCCTGGGTCGTGGATGTTTATCTATATATGTATTTGTTATAAAATAGTGTCGTTGAGTCAGTATCCCATAACACAAGTATCGAACTTACTTTGGGGTTAGCTCAATAAATATACAAAAAGATACCAGTCATTCATATTATAATTTTTCATGTTAATATTAAATACAGTCTGGTCAAGGTACAGGGATTGATACCTGACCAGGTGGTCAGGTATCAATCCCTGACTGTACAACTTGGACGAACTGTACAACAAATAATATATAAACAAAAAAAACATCAAACGGCTGATTTTAGTAGATACGCCATAGTTAGTGAAAAATATAATGCATTTGTAAACAAGACCAAATTTGTGAAACTTAAATTGGACACTAGAACGTTTTAGGACACTAGACATTGTCAGTCTGAACGAAGTAAACGACAAACTGTCATGTTAAGTAAAAGATAGGTCAGCGGTAAGCTTATCTCCCTTCACGTGTCGCCACCTTTGTGCAGCTCATTTGACGACACGCCAGCGTTTCACTCCGCAGTTAATTAAGAGGAAACACTGTGCTCGAGAGAATTGAAAAATAGGTATTTGAAAAATCTATTGCTGTCGCGCTGTGTGCCCAAACAACCCCCGCAAAGTGTGATAGAGACAATTGCAGCTCGGACTATACCTATTAAAATTACACAAAATTAACGCTTCGTAGTCCCGTGATTTCTTTTCCAATTTTTTCATTAAAAAATTAAAATAAGCCTTGGGGACCAGTTTGGTACAAAATTGATTTGTCATGTGCATATTGTTCGTATTGTTATTACCTATATGTGCCAAATAAACTTTTTTTTTTCTTTCCGTCTTTCTTTGGAGCGATGTGGATGATGTTGTGACTAAGATTGAGAAAGGAATGTTAAGATGGTTTGGCCACATTGAAAGGATGAATGAAAAAAGAACAACAAAGAAAATATATAAAGCCAGTGTGAATGGGAATAATGTTAAGGGTCGACCTCGTCGAACGTACTGCGATCAGATTGCAGACGTTCTTAAAAAAGGAGCTGTTCGAAGTACCCGAAACCGTAGAGCATGTATGAGGAGAGTAAAGAGTGTAGAAGAAGCTAGAGATATATGTCAGGATCGTAGCAAGTGGAGATCCATAGTCTCTGCCTACCCCCATGGGAAACAGGCGTGATAATATGTATGTATGTGTTTCTGTTTTCTTTTTCTAATATAATTGCGTCGTATTTGTTTTCTTGATGTTTGAACACATAGAAGTATGAGACGAAATTTTTTTTTTTAAATCTATGTTTGAACACAACGAAAATTCTTACCAATGTTTCAGGTTTTTGAAGGTTCATATCTCTTTGACAACCACTAAGCGGTCCAATGAGGACGCATAATAATAGAAAATCCATTGTGTCTGCGTTTCCCGCGCTTGAAGGCAATTATGAAAAATATTTTAATATGAAAATTACTATACCCATAGATATTTTTGATAAAAAAACATTGCTTTACTGGTACTATCCGGCGAAAAATCAGGGGACTACGCTTGTATGGAAATACGGCCCTACGATTTCGTCTTAAAACTGTCGTCAGTCTAAGTATGTTTAACATTGTATTATTTTAAAGGATAAGGCTAATGTGGTAGCTGTGGCTGTGTTAGCCGTGTGGTGTCCGGCAGAGTAGAATAGAACCACTCCAAGTCTTCCCGTGGATGTCGTAGAAGGCGACTTAGGAAATACAAGCTAAACAAAGCTTATAAACATCTGTTAGACCTCTCCAACCCGTCTGGCCAGCGTGGAGAGTGTAGGCCAAGTCCTCTGTCTGCTCTGGCCTAGTATAGCTCTAGTAGTACAGAGAGGGTCATGCTTCTGCAGTGGAGACTAAGAAGGACCTGATGATGATAATGATGAATGTGGTAGAGGTCCTTTTTGTGTTAGGAACAAAAAGTCCTCTGCTGAACAAAGGCCTCTCAAGGTTTTCTTCCGTGGAAGGATATAGCCATATTAACCACGCTTGGCAGGCGGGTTGTCGACCGCAGTTTCTTTGGCTTCTTGTGCATCCGACGCTTCTGCCTATCAGAAGCATTTTTAAGCTGGGGAAGGATAGGCATTTGTAGGATTTGGAAAGGAAATTAAGGTGTTGGTATACTACTGCTTTGGTCAACTTCACTGCGACACGAGGGTGCCAGAGTTCGATCACCGGTCAGGTCAAGATGGAAAATGATCTTTTTTAGATTGGCCTGGGTCTTGGAAGTTTATATATATATGTATATATATGTATTTGTTATAACACATCATCATCATCATCAGGTCCTTTTTAGTCTCCACTACAGGAGCACGACCCTCTCTGTACTACTAGGGCCATACGCGTTATAACACATACGCGTTCACATATTAGATACTGTTATAACACAAGTATCGAACTTACTTTGGGGCTAGCTCAATTTGTGTGATTTGTCCGTGTATATTTATTATTTACCACACTCTCACAGAAAATCGACGTTTGAGTAAAAGCTTTTTCGCTTCTTTGCTTCGTTCGGTGAGTGAGAGATCCGGAGGCCCATTTGTTCAAATATATTTACATTTGGAAGGAGTAACAGTATCGCTAATTGGACTAGCTCCGTGGCGCAGCGGTCAACACGCCAGCCTGCAACACGGAGTGACCGGGTTCGATCCCCAGCCAGGTCAAGATGGAAAATGATCTTTTTCAGATTGGCTTGGGTCTTGGATGTGTATCTATATATGTATTTGTTATAAAATATAGTATCGTTGAGTTAGTATCCCATAACACAAGTCTCGAACTTACTTTGGAGCTAGCTCAATCTGTGTGATTTGTCCGTCTATATATATATTTATTTATATTTATTATTTATTTATTTATAATTACTCGGATGAATGGGGGAAAAGCAAGTAGCTCGAGAGGCTGGGCGCGTATACCTGTTGCTATTCCTGCAGCAACTGGCCTAGCAGTTGAGAATACCTACCACCCCTGACCTTGATGTGTTTTCCTATGATGTAGTTATTATTATATTAGCGCGCACTCACCACTATCGGGGACATACTTGCCCAGCACTATGAACTAGATTTATTTGCCGATGAATTAGGACATTTGTATAATGCATTTCGTATAATTTTAATTGACATATTGTAGCTGTATGACATGTTGTACTAACTATTCTATAATACTACTGACATTTGTATTATGTCATTAATTCATAATTGTAATTTAATTTAATTTATTTAATCTGATATTGTAATTATTCTACTAATCTTGATATTGTTTCTGGCTTAATAAATTGACAAATGTGTGTTTTTTTACTTTGCTAGTTTTATAACTAATCTTGTAAGCATTTTGGATGTAACATCTGTTCGCTTGTGAGATGTAATGAATAAATAAATAAATAAATTATGATGACGTTTAATTTAAAAGGCAAACATACTATATCTATCTAGGTTATGTTTCATTTGTATTAGTGTACAAAACAAGTATCGGATTTCTCATCATCATCAGGTCTTTTTAGTCTCCACTGCAGGAACATGACCCTCTCTGTACTACCGGAGCCACAGCAGACAAGATTTGGCCTCAATCTCCTCGCTGGCCAGACGGGTTGGAGAGGTCTCATTGATGTTTATGAGCTTTGTTTAGCTTCTATTTCCTAAGTCGCCTCTTACGACATCCACGGGAAGACTTGGAGTGGTCCTATTCTACTCTGCCGGAAACCACACGGCTAGGCCAGCCATACGGCTACATCGGATTACTAATAACCTATAATTATTTTTAGTTTAACAAATAAATTACCGAAATAAATGAGACTTGTTCTATAATAGTTGTCTGACTGATAAGGCAGATCAAAAATATATTTTCTACATAGTTTAGTGTCCAACACATTACCTGACATATCCGATATATGTAGCTTTATAACTACCATTTTTTTAACTAACTATTTTTTAGTGTTATATTCTTCTAAGTATTATATTTGGCATTCACAATGCTATTTTGATATACTCTTATTAAGTGATAAGAAACTAGCTTTCGCCCACGGCTCCGCCGGCGTCAATGCCGATCCCTCGGGAATAGTACTTTTCCCAGGATAAAAGATAGCCTTTGTCCTTCTCCGTATTTCAGAGAACTTGTATGCAAAATTTCATGATGATCGGTTCAGTACTTACGGCGTGAAAGCATAACAAAGTTAACAAACAAACAAACAAACTCACTTTCGCATTTATAATATTATTAAGGATAAAACATGGTGATAAAATATCAAGCGCGCGGGATTTGAACCAAAAATCACTATTGTAATCCCTAGCGGTAGGACATAGTGTAACTAATATTTTAATCATGTATCTCCACCTACTGTAATCTAAACTTTGATCCACAATAAAGATGATTGATTGATAGATCATCATCATCATCATCAGGTCCTTTTTAGTCTCCACTACAGGAGCACGACCCTATATGTACTACTAGGGCCAACTTGGCCAGAGCAGCCAGAGGACTTGCCTACACTCTCCACGCTGGCCAGACGGGTTGGAGAGGTCTCACAGATGTTTATAAGCTTTGTTTAGCTTGTATTTCCTTCTACGACATCCACGGGAAGACTTGGAGTGGTCCTATTCTACTCTGCCGGATACCACACGGCAAGACGATGATAGATCAGTGGTAAGCTTATCGCTCTTAATGTGTTGTCAATTTTGTGCAGCTCATTTGGCGACCAGCCAGCGTTTTACTCCGTACTCAGCTTGGTAGTTAATTAAAACTGTCTACGGTTTGTTAGATAATCTATTTAACTATTGAGGTTCTAGAGCTCTTATAAAAGGATATTTTTTTGGGGTCCCGTACCCAAAGGGTAAAAACGGGACCCTTTTAATTTTGCTCCGCTATCCGTCTGTCTGTCTGTTTGTCCGTCTGTCACCAGGCTGTATCTCATGAACCGTGATAGTTAGACGGTTGAAATTTTCACAGATAATGTATTTCTGTTGCCGATATAACAACAAATACTAAAATTTATAATTAAACTAGCCTTCGCCCGCGGCTCCGCCCGCGTCAATGTCGATCCCTCAGGAATAGTACTTTTTCCCGAGATAAAAGGTAGCCTATGTCCTTCTCCGTACTCCAGAGAACTTGTATGCAACATTTCATGATGATCGGTTCAGTACTTACGGCGTGAAAGCGTAACAAACAAACAAACAAACAAATAAACAAACAAACAAACTCACTTTCGCATTTATAATATTAGTAAGGATAAATATTTAAGGGGGCTCCCATACAACAAACGTGATTTTTTTTTCTTGTTTTTGCTCGTTATTGATAACAGCAAAAGGTAGACACTTTAAATATTCACAGAATATTTAGTTATATATTCACTTTAAAAATAAATAATCATATACAAATAAAATTAATATTAAAGGGCTCCCATACAAAAGACCTGATTTTTTTGCCGTTTTCATAGATAACGGTACGGAACCCTTCGTGCGCGAGTCCGACTCGCACTTGGCCGGTTTATTAGACACTATTGCAAATGTCCTATAATAAAATATGCAACCAGCTATCGTTTCACTCCGCTCTCAGCTGAGCAGTTAATTAAAACGGGTTTAGTACCATAATCAATGTATAGCATAATAATCTAAATCCTTAATAACTGCCTTTGTGGTCCAGTGGTTAAGGCGTTTGCCTGTAGGCCCGGGGGTCGTGGGTTCGATTCTCATGGAAAGCATACTTTGTTTAGTTCTTTCCAGTTTGGTTGGGACTTTGCAGGCTTGAATCACCTGATTGTCTTATAATAAGATGATTCCGTGCTTCGGAAGGAACATTAAGCCGTTGGCCCAAGCTGCCATCTGGTAGTCGTTAAAGGCACCACGTCAGAGGCCGAGAAGCGGTTTCGAAGAACTCTGACACCAGGGTGTGCATGGATTGACCGTGTCACCTACACGGAATGATGATGATGAGCATAATAATTTATGGAACGTCTTTGTGGGTCAGTTTTTCAACCAAATCCTTCATATCAGGTATATTTTTAACTTGAACATAGGAAATGTCTCAGGCCCTTTACAGCTGGGTACTTGAAAAGTTTCAAATTTCTTATGCAAATTGCCATCCGGCCTGAAAACTTTTGTATTTCCGAACGTGGAAAAAATTTATCGAGTTCTAGCATTGGACCCATGGGAAAAGTTGTTCATATTGATGGCCTGGGTAACGTACAATATCAAAGATAAATATAGACTTGGTATAAAGCTAAAATTTTGACGTTATCCTTATCCTTACTAATATTATAAATGCAAAAGTGAGTTTGTTTGTTTGTTACGCTTTCACGCCGTAACTACTTAACCGATCATTATGAAATTTTGCATACAAGTTCTTTGGAATACGGAGAAGGACATAGGCTACCTTTTATCCCGGGAAAAAGTACTATTCCCGAGGGATCGACATTGACGCGGGCGGAGCCGCGGGCGAAAGCTAGTAATTCATATTTTTAAAATATTTGAAATATACGTAGATCAAGGTTTGAGTAACTAAACGCCTTCGGGTGTTACCCTAAACGCCCACTCTGAAACCCAAATGTTAAATTTAACATGCCTAGTAATATTGTTTTAACTAAACTAGAAACAAATATGTAATAATTCTTCTATTATAAACAAAAAAGGAGCATATATCACTCCTGGGCTATGCCTTACCAAAAGGCAGCTAATTCATTAACACAAAGGTTGATATTGTTATTTAATTTGTCAGTGCTGCCAGGCTCTTGGGCATATTTTTAGGGAGCAATAAGTAATATGTTTTTTTTTAATAATATCAATTTATTTCATAACACAAAAATAAAAGTATATGTACATGACTATCCGCAACATGCTTCGTCAAATAGCTAATGAGGTTTATCAGTCACACGCTTCGTCAAACTTACATACATTTATCTGCAACATGCTTCGTCATTGTGTATACAAAAAACAGCAACATGCTTCGTCAAAATATTTATAGATATAAAATCCGCTACATGCTTCGTGAAAAATATTAATCTAAATGATCACTGAATCGTTTCCAGCCTAAAGTTTTCCATTATACTTGCCGCATTTCTACGTTGTATCGCGATCGAAAGCCTTTGGAGCAAGATAATATGGAAGACCATCTCTTAACTTTCGAAAATGCGATGACCGGACTCTCACGAACGAGGCAAAAGAGTCTCAGATCTCTAAGCGATTCTTCTTCTTTGCCTGGCCCTTTCCCATTTATATTTGGTGTCGTATCATGCGTCTCCAGAAAGCTCGGTCCTGGGTCGTCTCTTTTTCGACTTGGGCTTCTTTATGGTTCTTATTTGGGTCAATATCAAAACAGCGTTTTTAACGCGTCCAAGCTGAGAATTGCAGTGATAAGTGCATTATAATTTATGATTATTTTTTCTAGTATATTATAGCTAGCAATACAGTTGGCTTAACTTTTATATTTTTGTAAAAGTTAATAGTTTTTTGCCAAAAAATAAAAATTCACCCCTTTTCAGTCTCCGGTGGCTTGTCCCAAATCGACTTTGCGTCGAACACACATTCACTATGACTGTGTTTTACGTTTGTTTTTAAAAACAGTTGACTCGTGTATGTATTACATAGTCAGAGCCTTATATAATGGACACACTATTTCATTTTGTCGTTTATAATACACAGGACACACGTTCAAAATTTGTCCAGCCGAAACTGTAAGATTGGGTGGCACATTTTCAACAAGTCGTGTCTTCTCGTGTATTAGTTCGGGAGATGTCATGTTGCCATTCCCCGCTCCCCTCAGTCATGCGCTATCGCTTGCCGGTATCGAAGGTATGACTGTGCGCAGCATTTTCCCGCCATAACGTAAATAAACCCTTTGGTGGCGTTTTATTTCGATAATTGTAAGATTAGGTGGCTCAATTTATACGTCTACCTTTAAGTCCACTTGTCGAAAATAAACACCGTTAGATACGATACATTTTTGGTTTGTATACCATTACATATTATTATATTAGCTGTAAATTAACTTATCTATTAATGGCAATTTTTTTTCATGATTATTAAGATTTGGTGATGCGGTTTTGGTGGCTTAGGTGGCGCAATACGTGCCACCAAATCTTAACGGATGCCACCAAATCTGAAAATTACAGAAAATCTATTACTTTTTTATTAATATATATGTGAATTTATATAATTCAGTTTATAATTGTATATATCTGCAAGCAATGCCGCTAGCAAACCATTTTTTCCTGTTCCAACTAAACTACTACGATTTTTCCAAATGAGGCCTTTAGGTGATATGACCTAGATATTGTCTACCCCGTAAGGTATAAATACGTGATTATAATGTATGTAAGTTTGCTAAGCATGTATTTATTGTGGAGAAAGTAAATATATACGTGTAAAATTGTAGTAGTAATCAATTTATGTAAGTATTTTACTATTTTAGAATGGCAAAAGAAAAACAAACTAGAGAAGAAAGATTAGAAAAGAAGAGAATAGTTAGGAAGAAAAAGAAAAGCCAGAACAAAAAGTGACACTGTTAAATCTAAGGAGGATTGAGAGGGAAAGATATCATAGAAAAAAGAGAATAATGAATTAGCTATTAATAAAATGACTCGTCGGGAAAAAAATATAGCTAAAAAAATAAAATAATAGTTAACAGGGAGTATTATGAACACTAAAAAGCCAAAAAGATGTTAAATATTAATTCTAAAAAAAGTTATTGCTCAGATTTCGAAAACATTTGCTCTTCTACGTTGTCGCAATTTCAAAGATCTTAGACTCAAGAAGAGAAAGTAATTATTGAGAAGATACTGAAGGAGGACGATTCAAACATTTTTTTAAATTTATTTGATTTAAACTAGCTTTCCCCCGCAGCTCCGCTCGCGTCAATGTCGATCCCTTTCTCTCGGGATAAAATGTATCCTACCTATGTCCTTCTTCGTAACCCAGATAACGTGTATGCAAAATTTCATGTTGATCGGTTCAGCAGTTACAACGTGAAAGCGTAACAAACAAACAAAGTCACTTTCGCATTTATAATATTAGTTAGGATAGGATACTTATTCAGTGATCTCATTTTTATTAAAAGCTTGCTTAAGTTAATTAACTTAAACAAGCTTTAATAAAAATTTAAGCTTGCTTAAGTTAATTAACTTAAGCAAGCTTTAAATAAAAAGTATCCTAGCTAATAGTGCCTACGAAGATATTAGTATCTAAGTACTAGATAATATCTAGATATTGACTTGTTACTAATTTATTTTAGAGAGTTTAAATGTTAAATAATTAATAGAATTTTTAAACTTTTACTAAAAAATGTGAAATTTCTTTGTTTTATGCTTACAATTTAGAAGAAAGATAAGGAACGACTTGATTATTTAATTGATGTTAATACTACATTTAAGTTTTTATGTTAAGCACTCATTTTGTGAACTCATTGCTATTGAAAGCTTACGGAAGTTTATTAATTTAAAATTATATACTAATTATGCATGTTATTATTTTAAAAGATACAGTTAACGTTTGTTAGATTTTATGACAATATAAAATATTGGAGTGAAATGTTATTTAAATCTGAGTTTAATACATTTTAATTAATTATATAAATGATCTAATAACGACATACCCTTTTTTTTTTGGACTTCGGAAGTATTACCACATTTCCTTATTTCACTCTCAGTTATCCTGGCTCCCTATTCACATGCGCCGAAACGTCAGAATCCTTTCTATGCTTTAATCTACCGTCAATGATCCTAATTCTCCTTCTCATTTAAAATCCAAATTTAATTTCCTAAATTCTTCACACACTTGCTCCCTTCGCTCCTCTAATAGTTTAGTGTTAGCGACTTCTCTTTATCGTACTGACTTCATGGATAAATCTTTTTAAGTCCAAGCCACACAGAATTTTAACATTCCAGAGCCGAAGCTCTGGAATGCTCTCCGTAATTCAGTTAGAAGAGCCCCAAATCATAATGCTTTAGGAGGTTACTACTCATCAAAAATTATCAACTTAAAATAAGTCATCCCCAAGTATATAAATTTATATATGTAGGTATAATTTTATATTTATATGTACATTTATTTACATATATTTATTCTGTATTTTTATTCGCAATTCGTATATTGTTTATTATTATTAAATTATTTTAAATAATGCAATAATTCACGCCCTAACTTAATTGCGCTGGTTGATGCTATGATTGGCAGAGAATGCTTAATGGTATTAGTACAGCATTTGTACTCGTTTATTTAAATTGTGCAATAAAGTATAAATAATTCATTGTAACGTAATTTCTTGTTATTACGTTACAATTAATGTTTTTTCTTTATTTTTTTATTCTGCATCTAATTTGTAAGAGTAATCCAACAGATCTTCAATTTCGAGTTAAAATAGACGTTCTTTTTTTTTCTAATAAATACAATTATATTTAAACATTATTCAAATGATATTGTGGTCTTTTTTCATAATATTACCTAAATCCCTAGGTTATTTCAGTGTTGGTGGGCGAAATTCAGATTTGGTGGGTTGGTTTCAGATTAGGTGGGAAGATTTCAGTTTTGGTGGCGTTCGAAAACTTTGGAGTTCAATATTTCAATAAATACTATCTCAATTTTAGGCGAATCAAAAAAATATGCATAATTAAGGCATTATTAATAATAAAATTACTTTAAATCTTAAGAAAACAAGAAAAAATTTTTCGCCACCAAAATTTGTTGTTTCGATATTGACCCATTTACTACGAACATCCATGTGATTCGGGGTCTTGCTCGTCCTCGGGGCTTAGTTTCGATATCTAGCACTTATCTGGTCATGTGATGAGATGGTCGTCTCATAACGTGTCCGTACCACCGCAGACGGCTCTCCTGTAGTTTATCTGGAATAGGTCTCACTTTCGGAAATAATACAATCTAAACAAAGCTCATAAACATCAATGAAACCTCTCCAACTCGTCTGGCCAGCGAGGAGAGTGTAGGCTAAATCCTCTGTCTGCTCTGGCCAAGTATGGCTCGGGTAGTACAGAGAGGGTCATGCTCCTGCAGTGGAGACTAAAAAGACCTAATGATGAGGTCTCACTTTGAAGGTGTGTGTGTTTCTGACATGATCTAGCCTAGTTCTCCAAACGGAACACAATTAACAATTTATTATACAGCATGGAGAGTGACTCAGTCCTTCAAAATGAACAACTTTTCCTATGGGACCAATGCTGGGAACTCATTTTTTTTACATTTCCCTATTAATTGCCTGGCCGGACGAACACTTCTGTATGAAAATGCCATGTTTTTTTGAGTTCTCGGCATTGGTTTTATAGGAAAAGTTGTTCATTATAAAAACACGGTTTATTCAGTTGGAATCGCCAACTAGTTTCGGTCTGATACGAAAACCATCATCAGGGCGAGTGTTAGGGGTGGCGACACAGCGGTTTCGCTTCCCTCAGAGCACTGAGTAATACTTACAGTATTAAAATACTGTAATAATAGTATGTGCATAATTATGAAAAGTTGTTATGAAGAGCATGAGTCACCCCTTCACGGGAACGTCGTCGAACGTCGTCGTTTGTGTCGAACTGTTGACAGCTAAAAAAATCATTCGCTGGAAATATAAACGTATGTTAGACACTGCATCTGTGAAACAGTCCTTTATTTTTTGAAATATAAAATATATTTTTCATTTCTCATATTCGGAAAGTAGTGTTGTTTTGATCTGATTATTGTGCGGTTCCCTCCATAGAGAGGGAAAAACTCATACAAATTACTTCCCACGGCCGGAATGAACTTTAAAAATAGAACTGCTGTCAGCTGTGAAGAGATATATATAAAAAAAAAACTAATTAAAAAAATGCTGCGGTCATGTGACTTTCTAAACAGCCAGTGTGAACTTAACGCAAACTTCTTTGAACGCAATAAGCCGCTACAATTACGCGGTGAGTTCCATATTTAAATTTTAAAAGTCGACATAAATTAATACGTACTTATAATATCTTAATATATATAAATCTCGTGTCACAATGTTTGTCCTCAATGCACTCCTAAACCACTTAACCGATTATAATAAAATTCGCACACCATGTGCAGTTCGATCCAACTTGAGAGATAGGATAGTTTTTAACTTATGGCGAAACGAAGTTCGCCGGGGCAGCTAGTTATTATATATTATATTATTAATAAATAGTTTAGATTAACAACTAGTTTTATTTTCCTCATATTCGAAATCAAAAGTAGAGTGTTTGACACGGGTAAAAGAATCAATTCCTACTCGGACTATTGCCGCCCTCGCTACGCTCGGGCGTCTAAATACCTCGGGAATTGATTCTTTCCACCCTCGTTTAACAATCTACTACTTTTATTTCATCTATTCAAAAAACAAAGTGCAGTTTATGTCCTACTTGGTTTTATATAAAATATTTTCCTATTCTCCTACGAAAGTTCGAAATGTGCTTGTAAAATAAGTTGTCGGGTTTTACCTTTTAGTAAATATCTTGTAATACGAGTACATTTGCATTTCACAACACATTTCTACCTGACTTGAATTCGTATCGAATATCTCCGAACATAAATTTAACACAATACCGGATTGGCGAATGACCGCTACAGGTTTTGAAGATCAGGACTTGAAGTGGCAACTTTGGATTTTATGACTTTTGTGTTACATAAATACATACATAGTATCACGTCTTTTTCCCTTGCGGGGTAGACAGGGCCTAGGTTTATAAGACCTGAAGACCACGTTTAGCATGTTAGTGGGCAATAGGTGGAAAGCGGGATCAAAAAAAAAGGTTTGCTAGCCGCATCGCCTATTAATATGATTCCTCAGATTTTACCCATTTCCTCGACCGGGAAGAGAAGCATCCGCTGACCTGACCAGCATGGAAGGAGGGATAGTTTTGTGTTAGTAATTGGGTAAACGACCCAAGTGTGTTAGTACTTGGGTGGTTATTATTTTATTTAATGTAAATCTAGCAGCTTTTTAACTGTAAAAAGGGTTTTAAACAAGAACTTTGTTTTTGACGTAATAACGACTTATAAATCGATGAACGCTGGCTGCATGCACGAAAAACTATCACGTTCCGTGTGCAAGCAAGAGAGCGGAACAAGCGATAGAGCGTTCGGTTTGTGACGCATCTATCTCTCCTCCACCGTTATCACGTAAAATTATCGTCCGTACACCGACTTTACAGACAACCATTTTATTTTAATCTACATCTACACTAATATTATAAAGAGGTAAGATTTGATTGTTTGTTTGTTTGCATTGAATAGGCTCCGAAACTACTGGTTCGATTTGTAAAATTCTTTCACCATTAGAATCCTACATTAACCCTGATGAACATAGGCTATAGATTAAATACCTATATCTACCTGAGCGCAGCCGGGGCGAGCCGCTAGTTCAAAATAAAACAATGAATTTAAGCGACAAAGATTCAAATTTTTATCGTTTTAAGAAGAGCAAGGTTGGGCAATAGGCTTGTGTCAACTAACAATGAAACCAATGGATGAATGTTTCTAGGCGTAAATTGTAATATTTAAACAAGGAAAACCGAAATAATTCCTCATAAAAAAATAAGATTATTGTTATTTTTGCAAATTAAAATAAAAAAAATACCACCCTGACCGCCTCCGCCGTGAACGCCAATCAGAACGTATTACGTCACATGGTGCTATGCGCCATTGTTGTTGTTGACGTTTGGTTATGATTTTCATACAACAGCACAAGTCACTTCGTTTTTTTTCTATTATTGTCATTTTTCGACAAG
The DNA here is from genome assembly GCA_947532085.1 of Elegia similella. Classification (NCBI taxonomy): domain Eukaryota; kingdom Metazoa; phylum Arthropoda; class Insecta; order Lepidoptera; family Pyralidae; genus Elegia; species Elegia similella. Next base: position 3,243,850 of record OX383926.1, on the reverse strand, counting down.
TTGAGAGTGTTATTTCCACCCATATCGGATAATACTAGCATAAACTGCCATGGAACCTGCATTTATCAAAGCGAACAGCAATAATTTACCGAAAATTGACGCTGTTATGATAGGGCGATTTTTCGCATCGAACACTGACTTTTGTTCATCGGAATATCGTAATAAATGTACAATCTAATCTTATTTTATTTAAACATAACAAAATATGATGTTTGGGAATGTCTAATTTGTCTTTAATTATATCAATTAGGAAATAACAATTTTTTGGCACACCAATATATGAACGGGGCTGTTTTTCAATCTTACTTATTGCTCTCAATAAGGTCTCGGCTGCTTCTATTTTTCTGTCTTCTGCAAGAAAATCACTACAGTCTGAAGATGATTTCACTTGTAATGCATGCACTGATGGTGAGCTTGTGTTAGTAGATAGAGATGGCACAAGAGAAATATCACTGTCAGACTGTTCTTCTGGAATCAGTATATTTCTAGTTATCTTCTTTAGGGTAGATGAAGAAGGTCTTGATTTTTTACAGGTTGTTACTTTAAACGGGGATGTAGACCTAGATGTTACTGATGGCTTCAAAGGTGATATTGCTTGATCTATTGTTTTCACATGGGTTTGGATCGCTTTACTTCTATATTTATGTGTAATGTTTACTTGAATGCATTTATCTGCTGTCGGCTTATATATCACTTTTGGAGTATTTTCTTCAATGGTTTGAAAACCTGCAAAAAATATAAGATAAGAATCAAAAGAAGCTGTGCATGATATTAAACATCCATTTAGAATTTCAGTATGAATCTGAGTTTAAAGAATATTTATATTTTTTGGTTTTCGGTTTAGGCACCAGAGTTCCGTCTCGGAGGCCCGGGTTCGATCCTCGCCGGCCTAGTATGTGTTATATGATATAATATTTTTAGTTTATTAAATACCTGCTGGACTTGTTTGAGGTTGTTGTTCTAGGGAAGTACTTGGTGTAAAACTTTCTTGTAGTTCAATGGAAGTACTAGGTGTACAACTTTCTTGAAGACACTCTGCTATTGTAGACATTCTCTGTTTTTTTATCATGTATGGCCGCCCTGCACTGGTACAGGTTCGTTTTCTGCTGTCTTCTTGACATCCAAATTTACTTGGTAAACAACCCGGTTTCATTCGCACATAAGATACCTTTCCCATTATATGGTACTCGGTATAATTCAGCATATCGTTTGGCAACTGGAAAAATATAAAGACTGTTTTAACACAATACAAAATATGAGACATTCTAACCTCAAAACAAATGTTGCATTGTTATTTTAAAACAAAAAAAACTTTGGTTTTTCTTAAGATTCACGAGTTGAATATGTAGTCACTTCTTTTTTCAATAATACTTACATCGAAATGATCTTCACAAAAATATATTCTCGATGTTGTTGATAAACAAAGAGCATCATTCCTCCTTGCCAGTTTTAACCACTTTCTTCGCATTTTTTTCTTGACCGGAACACGTATGAATAATTTAGTCGGAGTTTTTAGACTTGTATTTATACACTGGGGCACTATACAGTTTTTAAAATACGAAGTTTCCATTTTTATTTAAACACAACAAACTTTCGCCGTAAGTGAACACGATTGTTTGCAACTATGTGACGTCATTCACGACGCCATGACACTTTGTTGTGTTTATACGTCAGATTTAAAATATTTTTTTCTAACTTAAAATATGTGTTTTAAATATAATTTTTATCATGAAATATTATTTTTTTGGGGTAATACAGGTACTAAACTAACGAAATAAGCCATTTTTGAAATTTACGACACAGGCCTATTATGAATGAAAAAGGATATCAGACATGTCTACCACGACCATGCTTTTGGTTTTTAACAAAACATCTCTCGATAGCATCATCATCATCATCATCAGGTCCCCCCAGTCTCCACTACAGGAGCACGACCCTCTCTGTACTACTAGGGCCATACTTGGCCAGAGCAGTCAGAGGACTTGGCCTACACTCTCCACGCTGGCCAGACGAGTTGGAGAGGTCTCTTAGATGTTCATAAGCTTTGTTTAGCTTGTATTTCTTAAGTCGCTTTCTACGACATCCACGGGAAGACTTGGAGTGGTCCTATTTTACTCTGCCGGATACCACACGGCATCATCATATTTTCAGTCAAATTCATCGAACAGGTCTGGTTACGGTGGAACAGGAAACGGGACCAAACTCTTCAAGACATGAAAGTGAGAAACTATAAAAAAAAAGGGTTGCACTTCGGCAGTGCCGGCACAAGTGAAATCTCCACGCGGTAGAAAGAGAGGAGGATATTATTTCCTCTCATTCGTCGCACCGGTCTTAGGTCATGTGTCCATCTTACGAATTTTCGATCAGGTCACGTGTCCTGATACGAGTTTATTTTTTACCCATCCCAAAAAGTGCAACGCCTTTAAACCAGTTTTCACTCAAAAATGAATTCAGTCTTTTTTTGAGCAGTCTCCCAATAAGCAAATAAAGAAATTATTGTTCAAATGTTAGTACATACTTATCAGTATCATTATTACTTCCCCAAATATTTATTATCAAACCAGTGAAAAGAATATAAAAAAAATCGAAAAACAAGTCACATATGGTTTTCCTTATTTTTTTCCTCTGTGTCATAATACTTCGCACAAACAAAAATAAAAAGAATACGTGATCCAAAAATAAACTGTGGCCATTGCACCTTATTGCACCATCCTTACTAATGGCAACATTCAACTAAAGTGCAATAATGTTAGTGAATGTAGATGCTACTTGATAACGTGTTGCAAGACTTACAATTAATAAGTGGATGCATACCCTGATATATCTACTAGGTTACAGCAGTATCATTATTATCATTCTCAGGTCTTTTTATTCACCACTGCAGGAGCATGACCATCATGACACTTGACAGCAGTATACAGAGTGTAAATTCATCCCCAACATCCTCATAAAGAGGTAACTGGAATCACTGCTGAAAAATCAAAAAAAGAAAATCATCTTTTTTTATATCGAAAAGTAGACGTACTTGTAGGTAGTTTTTTTTTCCCTAATGGTACATTTTAGCCGTGTGGTTTCCGGTGGAGTAGAATAGGATCACTCCAAGTCTTCCCATCGATATCGTAAGAGATGACTTAAGAAATACAAGCTAAACAAAGCTCATAAACATCAATGAGACTTCTCCAAGCTGTCCGGCCAGCGAAGAGAGTGTAGAAGTTAATCCTCTGTCTGCTCTGGCTAAGTATGGCTCCGGTAGAATAGAGAGGTTCATGCTCCTGCAGTGGAGACTAAAAAGACCTGATGATGATGAGGATGATGATAATGATGATGATGGTACTTTCTATAATATAGGACAGCAAACGAGCAAGCGAGTCACCATAAGGTAAATGATCACCGGTGCCCATAGACAACTGCAACACCAGGGTGTGGCAGGAGCATTGCTGGTCTACAAGAAGTTAGGAGAAGGACACGGGGAGGAGCAAATAAGGGCGGATGGGCGTCCGACTCTCTTACACGCCGAACGAAGCATAGAAACGGTAAAGCTTTTACTCAAACGTCGATTTCCTGTGAGAGTGTCGTTCTTCCCCGGACGAGCCGGCCCATTCATGCTACTAGCAAAAATTACTTTTGTTGTTAGCGTGGCTCTACCACAAAAATATACAAGTATAGCCCATGTCACACGGGAGGCTGTTCAATTCGAAGTTATGGTAAATTAAAAAAACTTACGCACACACATGTTTACATACAAACATGAACTAGAAAAACAATCCATTCCTTTTTAGCAGTTGCGTAATCATCATCACATCAGCCGCAAGAAGTCCATTGCTGGACGTAGGCCTCTCTCAAAGATTTCCAATATGACCGCTTGGAAGCGGCCTGCGACCTTGGTCAGATCGTCCGACCACCTGGTCGGTGGGTGTCCGACGGTGCGCTTGCCGGTACGTGGTCACCATTCGAGAACCTTTTTGCCCTGCCCACTGCCACGTCAAAGACCTAATCCGCTGACCTATGTCGGTGGCTTTCGTTCTTCTACGGATCTCCTCATTTCTGATTCGGTCACGCAGAGAAACATCGAGCATAGACCTCTCTATTGCTCTTTGAGCGACCTTGAGCTTTCTTATGAGGCCCATAGTAAGGGACCACGTTTCTGAACCGTAAGTCATCATTGATAACACACATTGATTGAAGACTTTTGTCTTTAGGCACTAAGGTATTTTGTACGAAAAGACAGTGCGAAGCTTCCTGAACGCTGCCCAGCCGAGTCTGATTCGCCGAAAAACCTCATCCTTGAAGCTGGAACTGCGTACCTGGGTCAATTGTCCCAGGTAACATATTGGTCTACTTCAAGAGTGGACTTTCCAACATCAACCGGAGACAGAGACCGGAGACGAATGTGTAATCAGAAATGATCGTATTAGCGTGGGCAGTTGATTATTTTGTAATTACAATCTAACTAATTAAATAGCGTATTACATGGATAATTAGGATTCTATAATTTTATTGACTAGAAACTGCAATTGGCTGTTTATTAATGTGACATCTAGGCGTCGTCTATTGTGTTGTGTAACACAATGGGTTACGTAACCTTGTCAATGGTTTTTCTGGTTTTACGTTAGTCCATACATTGTTTAAGTTATAATTTATTATTTTTTTTATGTCTAGTTTGGGATGCCACTTGTGTAGATACTTTAGCTCCATCCCACATATGCAGAGTTGGGACCTATATGAAAATGGACACAGTGCAGAAAATGTCTTTTATGTTATGTTATGTTTTTTTTTACCTGGACTGTGTTTGTTTATCAAATAAATTCATTCATTCACATACCAGCCACTTCCAGCCAAGGCGGAGCAGCTGCCTGGGCTGCTGAAGCTAACAAAAAGCGAAAATACGAGGGATTGACCGACAGCTTTATATTCTGGCCCTTCGCTTTAGAAACTTGGGGTCCCTGGGGGACGGAAGCCAAAAAATTCTATAAGGAATTGAAAATACGTCTTATCGAGGTAATTGGTGATCCAAGAGCTGGCAGTTTTTTGCACAATGTATCGGTGTCGCTATGCAACGGGGAAATGCTTTTTAGGTACTTTTCCTCGATGTGGTGCGTTGGAAGAAGTTTTTTATTTGTAAGTTATTTATAACTTTTTTTTAGCCGTGTGGTATCCGGCAGAGTAGAATAGGACCATTTCATGTCTTCCCGTGGATGTCGTAGAAAGCGACTTAACAACTCTCATATTTACCGCCAAAATAAAATGGCGGCAAAAAATAAATATAAATAAATATAAATATATACGGACAAATCACACAGACTGAGCTAGCCCCAAAGTAAGTTCAAGACTTGTGTTATGGGATACTAACTCAACGATACTATATTTTATAACAAATACATATATAGATACACATCCAAGACCCAGGCCAATCTGAAAAGATCATTTTCCATCTTGACCTGGCCGGGGATCGAACCCGGTCACTCCGTGTCGCAGGCAGGCGTGTTGACCGCTGCGCCACGGAGCTAGTCATCAAAAAGAAGTTGTATATCTCCAAGTTGGCCATCCTGTATTTCTATTGGCTTCAAGTTCGGGTCTATGGAATCCAGTGATTGAGTTGTGCAAAAGGTGTAGACGTCGTTCCCGTAGAGCACAGTTCCCGAACGGACACCGTCAGTGTTGTTTGTAAAAACTTGTACAATAAAAGACTAAGAAAAAGGTTAGATCGATACGGTTTCCCTTGCCAGTACCCACATTTACCGCAGCTCTTCTGTCAGTCTGGTAAAATGGCAGCTGCAATGTTGTTGAAATATAATACATACACAGTATCACGTCTTTTTCCCTTGCGGGGTAGACAGAGCCTAGGTTTTGAAGACCTTGTGGCCACATTTAGCATGTAACATCCTAGTCACTTACCATCAGGTGAGATGGGAGACAAATGCCTAATCCAACATTTAGTAAAAAGAAGAAAAAGGTGGAAAACAGAATCAAAAAGTGATGAGTTGCTAGCCGCATCGCATATTAACATGATTCCTCAGGGTTTACCAATAACCTTGATCGGCTTTTACGATCTGCGCGGGAAGAGAAGCAGCTGGTACATTCTACGGTTTTTCTTTTCTCCCAGTCCAACATGGAAGGAGGACGAAATATACTAAAAATACTTTTAATGAAGAGCAAATAATATCTTTTAAAATCTGAAAATACTGCTTTGGCACACTGTATACTGAAAAAAGAATTAGAAAATGAGAAAAATTCCATTTGCAATGCCTTTTATTATAATACAGCTTACACAAATCTTTGTTTCAGTTTTCCGCACGTGTTTAGCGGTACCCGAAAAAATAGACAAAGGACGCATGAACCTCTTCCATGCGACCTCTCTTGTGAGGTTAACCAAAGTCATACGGATAATTAAAAAATGCCTTTATGCAAAAATGTTTGCATAAAGACATTTTTTAATTATCCTTTATTTTACGTTTCAGTAATCCTAACTAATATTATAAATCGAAAGTGAGTTTGTTTGTTACGCTTTCACGTTGTAACTACTGAACTGATCATCATGAAATTTTGCATACACGTTATCTGAGGTACGGAGAAGGACATAGCGTACATTTTATCCTAGAAAAATGCTCTGTTCTAGAGGGATCGACATCAATACTAGTCATTTCGTTCATCATTTCGAGTAGGTGTCACGGTCAATCGACCATGACACCCTGGTGTCAGAGTTCTTCGGAACCGCCTCTCGGCCTCTGGCGTGGTTCCTTTAACGACTACCAGATGGCAGCCGGGACCACCGGCTTAACGTGCCTTCCGAAGCACGGAATCATCTTTATTATCAGACAATCAGGTGATTCAAGCCTGCAATGTCCTAACGAAACTGGAAACAACTAAACAAAGTATGCTTCCAGTGGGAATCGAATCGAAACTAGTATGCCAATATGGCGAGCTCCGTGGACTGTGTGGTTAACACGCCAGCCTACGACACGAGGGTACCCAGGTTCAATTTTTGTATGTTAATAATTTTAGGGTTCCATACTTCAAAAAGAAAGAATGGAACCCTTATAGTATCACTTCGTTGTCCATCTGTCTATCTGTCTGTCAAGATCCTTTTTCTCAGGAACGCGTAGAGGTATCAAGCTGAAATTCATATCAAATACTCAAGTCTACTTTCCCTTCGAGTTGTGAAAAAATTTTACTTCTCAGAAGTTTAATATTTCTAACACAATCTAAAGAACAGCTGGTTATGCCGCAAATTTTCGTGCTTTTTCGACATTTGCAAGGAAATTAAAACCTACAGGGTACTTCCCATGAACTCAGAATCTTGAAATTTGGTACGAAGCAACGTTTTATAGCACAGATATAAAAAAATTGCAAGAAGTGTAAAATTTTAGTTACATCATGTTATAAAAATATTTTTAATAATTTATCGACACTAGCAAGGGAGTCAAAATCTCCAGGGTACTTCCCGTGTCGTCCTTGAATGTATGTGGCATTTTTGAGAAAACCCGTCCTATCAGATTTTCCACCACATTCTGTTTACACAGCCGCTGATTGGTCCGGTCTGCTCATTTGTATTTTCGCAGCTAATTATCATAGCTGATAGTTCTGCAATCCACCACCTGTGTACCTCGTAAATAGCCTACAGCCAAGCCATAACTAATCATAATGTAATAAACGCAATTATAACCTATTAAGCAACTTAATTAAAAAAAATAAACAATTTTAGCACTCCAAGAGTGCTGGCAGAAGTGAAACCTCCGCGTGGTAGACAGAGAGGGGGATACGCGCGTTGTAGGAGAGGAAGTGATTCCTCTCCTACGCCGCGCGTCATAATAATAAATAATAAATAAATATATACGGACAAATCACACAGATTGAGCTAGCCCCAAAGTAAGTTCGAGACTTGTGTTATGGGATACTAACTCAAAGATACTATATTTTATAACAAATACATATATAGATAAACATCCAAGACCCAGGCCAATCTGGAAAAGATAATTTTCCATCTTGACTTGGCCGGGGATCGAACCCGGTCACTCCGTGTCGCAGGCTGGCGTGTTGACCGCTGCGCCACGGAGCTAGTAAAAGTCATTTATCCGTCTTACGAATTTCCGATCAGGCCACGTGTCCTAACATTTTTTACCCATCCAAAAAAGTGCATAACGCCGAAAGAATTTTTCAAAAATCAAAGAGCTATGTTCTAGTCGGCGCCATTGTGTGGAATAAGCAGCAAATACAATGACCATTTTTGGTAGGAATAATGGATTGCATTGCATGCAATCCACGCATATATCTACTGTATTGTACTATTGTTTCCAGTACATTCGCGCACTCGCATGACATAATCATAAACATCGCCAATCAAACGTGCCCAATCGTCTTGAAACTGCATGGCTAAGTTATATTAATATTACATCACCATTGTGGAAGGTCAGTCGGTCATGTAACAGGTAAACAAGAATAAACTTCTTGCAAATTCTTAGAACATAAATCAGGTTTTCTTATCATTATAAAACTCGTTTTTACTCACGTTCATTTAGTCGGAATGGCCAACTAGTTTCGCTCTGTTAGACCATCATCAGAGTGAATGTTAGTGGTAGCGGTCACTTAGTAGGGGCAAATTTCAACTAAGTTTACCTTCGAACATGAAAAGTGTAATGTTTTTAAAACGTGAAGTGTAAAAAATATAACTAGCTCCGTGGCGCAGTGGTTAACACGCCAGCCTGCGACACACGGGTTCGATCCCCGGTCAGGTTATAATGGAAAACGATATTTTTCAGATTGATCTGGGTTTTGGATGTTTATATATATAAGTATCTTATAAAATCTAGTATCGTTGAGTTAGTATCCTACGACACAAGTTCATAACTTACTGAGGGCTAGCTCAATTTGTGTGATGTGTAGGGACATATATATATATATATATAAATACCAAGAGGTTTCTGCTGTTTAAATTAATTTACCTATTTGCAGTTTATCGCGATTATATATAGGGATATATTTATTTTTATTTGTAATATATAACATAATCGCGATAAAACTGCAATAAGTAAATTAATTTTAATAAATAAGGTTATTTATATAGAAACCTCTTACTAAATTCAGTTAATAATGCTGAGCAACTACGGCGTCTCGAACCTACACACGTCATCCCCCTTCGTAATCAATAATAGATCTTTGATACGAGTAGATTCGTATGACGTTCAGAGCGCCTCAGCTGTCAGCTCGGACGTCACAAAATTCATCGACAAACATTTATAATAATTATATAAATATTAGCAGTGCAAATCTTATATTATAAATACAAAAATAAACTCATACAAACATAGGCCTAACTTCACTGCTATACAACTTTCCGTAAAAAAACAAACATCTAAATTTATAAGGTTCCAACTTTTCATTTTATTATATTGTTTTACTTACCTCTCCAACCCGTCTGGCCAGCGTGGAGAGTGTAGGCCAAGTCCTCTGGCTGCTCTGGCCAAGTATGGCCCTAGTATCACAGAGAGGGTCGTGCTCCTGTAGTGGAGACTAAAAAGGACCTGATGATGATATGTTTACTTACGACTTTTTATGAACTTGATTGTAAAGTGCATTAAACACTTTTCTAGACATAACCGTATCATTCTTTCGTTAAATATTTGAATGTTAAATTTAATTTCTATTTTTTGTAATAATGTTTAAATACTCGTTTGGACTATTGAATTATTTTATTTTATTTTCTTTATGTATTTGAATGTTTAATTTAATTACTATTTTTTTATAATGCTAAAATACTATGTGTGATAAATGTAATTAGTTAAAATCCGTTTTTGTCACAATCCTTACTAATATTATAAATGCGAAAGTGAGTTTGTTTGTTTGTATGTTTGTTTATTTGTTTGTTACACTTTCACGCCGTAACTACTGAACCGATCATCATGAATTTTTTCATACAAGTACTCTGGGGTACGGAGAAGGACATAGGCTACCTTTTATCCCGGTAAAAAAGTACTAATCCCGAGGGATCGACATTGACGCGGGCGGAGCTGCGGGCGAAAGCTAGTAAATAAATAAAATTAACAAATAGTACGGTTGTTTGCATTATAGCCCTGTCCAAACAAGCGGAGTCGTTGACGCGGAAAGAACAAAATGCCATAACATTACAACTGTACTCGTAACTGAGGCTAAACGACATGCAGCGACCACCTGCAGCTATATTACAATGCATGGCTCGCTATTTTGATTTCGTTTTCCACCTAACGCCCACAAACATGCTAAACGTGGCCTTCAGGTTTTATAGACCCGGGCTCTGTCTACCCCGCAAGGGAAAAAGACGTGATACTATGTATGTATGTATGTATGGCTCTCTATGCAACCATTCGCATAAGAAGGCATTCACACAGTATGCTAATTCGTGGTTTATAAACTCAACGAGTTAAATGTACCCTCGACGGTCCCTTAAAAGTGTGACTTAGAGCTACTTTTCCTATGGGACCAATGCTGGGAACTAAAAAAAACAACTTTTTCTATGGGACCAATGCTGGGAACTCAAAAAAAATCGGCATTTCCATAAAAGTGTTCTGCCGCCCGGCCAGTTTGTATGAGAATGTCAGTTTTTTTTGAGTTCCCAGCATTGTTCCCGTAGGAAAAGTTGTTCATATTGATGGGCTGAGTCACCCCGCGACCTTAGGCTCTGTTATCCATAAGGGATAAAGACATGATACTATGTATTTATATATTTTTGAAAATACCTGTCATTAAAATCACAAACTGTACTCGTAACTGCGGCTCAACGACATGCAGCGACCACCTGCAGCTATATTACAATGAATGGCGCTCTATGCAACCATTCGCATAATAAGGCATTTACACAGTTTGCTAATTCGTGGTTTATAAACTCAACGAGTTAAATGTACCCTCGACGTTCCCTTAAAAGGGCGACTTAGACCAACTTTTCCTATGGGACCAATGCTGGGAATTAAAAAAATAGCATCTTTTTCCTATGGGAACAATGCTGAGAACTTAAAAAAAAAATTCGGCATTTCCATAAAAGAGTTCTGCCGCCCGGCCAATTTCCAGGATTGTTCCCATAGGAAAAGTTGTTCATATTGATGGGCTGAGTCACCCCGCGACCTTAGGCTCTGTTATCCGTAAGGGATAAAGACATGATACTATGTATGTATGTAAAAATTATGTTTTAGAATTTTTTGACAATACCTCTCAAGTAAATCACCAACTGTACTCGTAACTGCGGCTAAACGGCATTCAGCGACCACCTGCCGCGATATTACAATGCATGGCGCTCTATGCAACCATTCATATAAGAAGGCGTTCACATTGTTTGCTAACGATAGTTTTAAGTCAAAAAATGTCGATGGAAATTTGTACAAGCAAACAGTTTTTAAACCAAATGGATTGAGAAGACAAATTTTAAAATATAGAGCTTTTACATATACTATTTAATATCTTTGAGGAAATATAAAGATATTCTTACAAAAATGTATGAAGCATATAATGAGGGTATGTTTTCACCATTATACGTATAGCGGAATAGTGATAAGATGCATTGCAGTGTGAAGGCTCGACTCTCGACTATCCCGGCGCTCTAGCCGAGTTCTCACATAAATAGGAAGTTAGGGAAAACACAAGACTCGACACACAGAACACACAGAATAACTTTATTGTAACAACTTCACTTTACAACTTCAACTATGTAGATGTTGACTTCAATAAATTAATAACAGAGACTGTTATGCTCCAAGAGATGGTAGTAGACTCAAAGATGTTAGTAGACTGAAAGATGGTAGCAGACTGAAAGGTGGTAGCAGACTGCCGAATGAGTGATGAGAGAGAAAGAAAGTAATCTAAGAATGGAATGGAATGAAATTTGAATTAAAAATGAAATTTGAATTAAAATAAGGAATGAAAAATGGACAGGATGAGAGAAATGAGGTTGGACGAGATGCAGCATGCAGGTGGCATGCTGCAACGTTACAGCAGTACTGAAAAAATCGGCCAAGTGCAAGTCGGACTCGCGCCACCAAGGGTTCCGTACCGTAAAAACCACGTTTTTTTATGAATATAAAATAATATTTTTTAAATATTTATTTTATTTTAATTTAACTGTTTATTATTAAAGTAAATATACAATTTAATATTTTGTAAATATTTCAATCGTTTACCTGTTGCCGTTATGAATATCGAAAAAAAAATGGCAGTTTGTTTTATGGGAGAGCCCCACTTAAATATTTATTTTAGTTTTTATTTCTTGTTGTTATAGCGGCAACAGAAATACGTCACTTGTGAATATTTTAACTATCTAACTATCACGATTCATTAGATACAGACTTTTGGAAGACAGACGGACAGTGGAGAGAGAGTAATAGGGTCCAGTTTTAACCCTTTGGGTACGAAATAGTTATACAAAATTATACAGGGTAATTGGTATCTAACGCATAACCTCCTAAAGGTGACTTAGGTACATCAAGATTAACTACGTTTGGTCTATGATTTTTTATAATTCGATGTTTGAATTTTTCATACAAAAAAATAAAATGCAAATTTGCAATTCTACTTGTCTTAACTGTATGGCAATCAGCGCTACGAGGTAATAATAGTAGGTACCTACGCTCACGTGGCACGCGGCCGGCAGCATAGACTTAACGTTTGATAGAAATCCACATAACAGCTAATGTATGTAAAATCTTACTATGTATTGCGTTTAGGTAAAAGTCATAGAACAAACGTTGTTAGTCATGATGTACCTAAGTCGTCTTTAGCAGGTTTTGCGTTAGTTAACTATAACCCTGTATAATGGCCAAGTTATGAATCGGTGTTTATCACTACGTTCGTAGATTAGCACGCTCTTATATGGTTGTTATTGTATGAATCACAAAGCTGTTTTCCGCTAGACAGTATCCACCAGAAATATGCTCAGCGAGGCTATTCAAATAAAACGTACTATACATGGATTTTTCCTAACATAGCGCGTCACTTCTTGACGCAGGCAGTCAAAACCGGATCATTAAGGAAACATTGCAGTACCTTTGAGGCAATTTTTTTTGACGTGATAACGTTATATACAACGATGAACGCCAGCTGCACGCAAGAAAAAGTGTCAAGTTCCGTATGCAAGAGAGAGCGCGGAGAAAGCGATAGAGCGTTCGGCTTGTGACGCATCTATCTCTCTTCCATCATTACGTTATTATCGCCCGTAAATCAACTTTACAGACAACCAAATTTCTTTGGACCTTAGTTATATACATATATATAAGACAGTATATGTACGAGTATTATAGGATACCTAAGATTATCGAAATGCGTACTTTTTATACTGTCAGGTATTGGCTACCATGACTACTCAGTTCTACAAAAAATAATAGATAACGTTCAATGTTTTGTAGAGAGAGCAGTGTGTGCATGCCCTATGTGAATGCATCTAGGAAACGATTTGCGTTCAACAATACTGGCGCATATTATGCACACACCGAAACATCCGTTATGCCTTCCCGCACACACCTGTGTCTACATGTGTTATGCACTTTACGATGTCCTACAATTTATGTGAAAGTTTGCATGTTTTCACTCAATCATCTCTCGACTGTTGGACTGATTTCGATGAAACTTAGAACATGGATAGAACTTATCCAGCCTTCCCATACTTTTATTGAGATTCCTGAGTCAGACATCCGGGGATGATGTCGCGAGTATAAGCTACAAGCTAAAGAGTCTACGCCTGTTTAGGCGTAAAAAACAATAGGTAATAAAGTAAAAGGCTCTTTAAGAAGGGAGAGGAATCTCATTGACCACAAATTGACACTTCCTAACTACGACTAAGTAGTGTTACTTAGTAGTTAGGATGTAGTGTTACTAAGTAGTTAGGAAGTGTCAATTTGTGGTCAAATAACAAGCCAAAGTTCGCAAAAAAGCCCTCAATACAAATCAAAGTCCTAAGAGTAAGCCTACTAATAGCTGAACAGTTGTTGTGGTTGAAGTGATGATAGTAATTTAGCCAGGCAAGGCAATTTTTTGCGTCAATCTAGATCGATTTCGAAATTGCAAGGACCATCATTATTCCATCACCTCAGTAAAAAAAACTACTATTGTATTGTCGTATTGAGTATTAAATATTATACTTTAAGACTAGCAATTCTTATATGTATATGTTATATTTATTTATATGTATATGTTACGGCTAATAGGCGAAGTGCGGGTACACCATAACTGAACTGAAAACCTAGTTCTAGCCGATGTTAAATAGGTTGCACCTAAGTTTAACCATTGATGTGCGGCTGCATCTAGTCGCTATGATCAATGCTTTACCTAGTTCTGACTGAAGATAGGTAGGATACACCTAAGTCTAACCGCATGTGCCCGGCTGCACCTAGTTGTACCCAGCTAGAACTAGGTGTATCCGCACTTCTTCTATTAGCCGTAACATATATAAATTTATTTCTATGATCTCGGAAAGGGCTCTAACGATTTTGAAATTTGATTTTGAAAAAATGTGTTAAACTGTTATGGTGTTATGATATTAATTATTATAAATAAAAATAATAAATGACACCCCTAACTGTACCTGTGATATTTTATAATACACACATATATAGATAAACATCCAAGACCCAGGCCGATCATCATCGAACCCGAGACTTTACGATTCAAAAGCACTTTTGTTACTACTGAGGCACAGATATAATCAACTTTGAAAGCCTTTATTTAAGGGTGTATACCTGTAATTAGTGGAAACGGATGCAGAATATTCGTATTTTTGTTAGCAAAAAAAATTTAATCGGTGAGCTAAAATAGCTAGTTGGGCAGCAACTTATGGTCAGATAAACTTATTTTCTGCCCTCAGTCGTTGCGGGTGGTCATAAAAAATAACCTGAACCTCACTTCTTTTCTGCCCTCAGTCGTTTCAGGTGGAAAGCCAAAGCTTATCCAAATGTTTTCTCTACTGGCCCAATTATAAAATCTGCTGCCCAAATAATTATTTAGCGACCCAATCAATTCATCATCAGGTCCTTTTTAGTCTCCACTAAAGGAGCACGACCCTCTCTGTACTACTAGGGCCATACTTGGCCAGAGCACCCAGAGGACTTGGCCTACACTCTCCACGCTAGCCAGACGGGTTATAGAGGTCTTTTAGATGTTTATAAGCTTTGTTTAGCTTGTATTTCCTAAGTCGCCTCTTACGACATCCACGGGAAGACTTGAAGTGGTCCTATTCTACTCTGCCGGATACCACACGGCTAACTTTTACTACCAATAAAATACTTTCTCTAGCTACCCAATTAATTACTTTCCTTTATTTAATGTTAAAAATGCATGTTAAATTTATATTATTATTTAGAATTTTTTGAAAACACTTCGTAAGTATATATAATTATTTTGACGAAGCATGTTGCTGATTAATCTTAGTCAAACACCGTGTTATAAATGAATGAAAAATATACTTCGTAAATAAATTTATCACTATCCTGACATATTAATTTTCCGGCAGCCGAATGAAAAGTTAATCGAACAAAACGTCAAAATCAAAAAATTTAATTTCAGTAGTTTAAACCACTCTTATCTTTATTAATCAAACTGCAATAAATCTTAGCCATGGTCTAATGCATTTCCTATGCAGTCTGTCCACATTGAGGAAGTCGCAATACGTGACCAAAGATCACGTAAATATTAAAATGTCCGTCATTTTTTGATGTGGTAATGTTTTATAAACCGACTAGCTTTCGCCCGCGGCTTCGCCCCGTCAATGTCGACCCATCGGGATTGGTACTTTTTCCCAGGATAAAAGGTAGCGTATGTCCTTCTCCGTACTCCAGAAAACTTGTATGCAAAATTTCATGATGATCGGTTCAGTAGTTACGGCGTGAAAGCGTAACAAACAAACAAACAAACTCACTTTCGCATTTATAATATTAGTAAGGATAAGGATAAACGCCGGCTGCACGCATGAAAATATGTTACGTTCCGTGTGCGAACGAGAGCGCAGCGATAGAGAAGCACGATCGGCCTAAACGTTCGGCTAGTGACGCATCTATCTCTCTTCCACCGTTATTATGTAAAATTATCATCCGTAAAACCGACTTTACAGACTTCTACTTAAGTAATTTTACTAAAAGAAATTGTAAGAGCGCAAATTAATATGGCTCAGAGAATCAATATGATCTCGAGTATTCTCGAGGTACCAGGGATATTGATGAATTTCTCCAAGACACCCGTCATAAGGAAACAACGAGGAAGATGAAGATCCAATTCTAATCAGTCTAAAAGAATTAGCTTGACCTTTGAAACTTGTTTATCACAGAGTTATTTTATAACTGAACCGGAATATTTTATTGGACAAGGTTAACTTTCATATAAAAAAAACGACTTCAATAAAACTACTGAACCGATTTTGATAAAATTTAAACGGGACTAATTTGAAAGCATAACATTTCAAAAAAAAAAGTTTTTTTTTTAAACCGGTTCATAAATGATGGAGTTCTGAGGTAGCACATATATAAAAAAATACAACCGAATTGATAACCTCCTCCTCTATTTGAAGTCGGTTAAAAATAGAACAAATTTGAAATCTAAAGTATGATCTGATAGTTTAGTTACTAAAATATCAACTCATACATAAGATTTTATTTTTCAAACTTTAGTTAGAAAACTAAACGTACACACACACACACACACACACACACACACACACACACACACACACACACACACACACACACACAAACACCATCTCACACACACACACACACAAACACACACAAACATACAAATACATGTGTACAATCACTACTCCATTACCTATTTTTTGTTTTTCTTTGTAATTTTTGATTTTCTTTGTTGGTAATAACTTTGAAATTTATCTTAATGCAAATGATCCCTGCATCTACAACACAGGCTTTGCCTAGTGCAGAAACTAGTGGTATTTCTTTATGTCAAACATTCGGCTTCCACTACCAACCAAATATGATATGTTGTTACGCTAAACAGATTTCTGTATGTATCTGTAAAGATTAGTAATGTGCCGTTCCCAGAATATTCAAAACATTGGCAATATTCCCGTGTAAGTTTCCGGAAACTTTCCCGAAGTTGGGAATTTTGGGGAATATTGCTGCAACAAAGATAAAGAGTTTTTCCTACATGCAGAGCAAATATCGTTGCATTATTATATTTCTAAACGGTTTTGATGACGATGTAACTGTTTGACAGAACTAACAAGAATAAATAATAAATAAATAAATATATACGGACAAGTCACACAGATTGAGCTAGCCCCAAAGTAAGTTCAAGACTTGTGTTATGGGATACTAACTCAACGATACTATATTTTATAACAAATACATATATAGATAAACATCCAAGACCCAGGCCAATCTGAAAAAGATCATTTTTCATCTTGACCTGGCCGGGGATCGAACCCGGTCACTCCGTGTCGCAGGCAGGCGTGTTGACCGCTGCGCCACGGAGCTAGTCATGAATATTTGGTCTGTTCATTATTTGTGTTAAAAAGTGTTCAAAAACTTTACTCTTCGCTTTCATTGTTGGACGCACGTAAATAAATAAATATATGCATATGCAGTATAAGGTATTAAATTAAATTATTAAAAAGAATGGAAACTTTGGGAAAGTTTACGGAAACATTGGGAATATTCCCGTAAATTTACAATGTGTAAATTTCCTTAAATTTCCAATATTCCCAGCGGCACATTAATATTAGAGATAATAAAAAATATTATTATTATTTATTAAATCTTAGATAAGAAGTCTTTCTAACAAGAAAAGCTCGGTCAAATGTGTAAAACACCACATCTGACACTAGTATAGGTTACAAATACCAAGATAGCAAAGACAAAAGTAAGGAAGATTGTTTATCGCGTTAAGTCGCTTGGCATGCAACTCAATTAATTTTACTCGTTCACTTTACCAATGTGAACAAGTCGGATTCCAGTTACGCAAGAAAGCGCACTGAATAAGGTAATTCGTAGTAATTCTGAGAAGAAATACTACATGTCGCCAGCACTATTGCCTAGTAACCTAGTAGGAATGGCTATTGGCATTATTATTTATATTAATGGAAAAAAATCTGAGTATAAAGCGCCACCAGTACAGAATGCGTAGTGTAGAATAGGGGATCGGACAAGGTATGAAATAGAGATGAAATATTTAGTCCGCCTTTATATATATTAAAAATATATAATATAATTATGTATATTAAAAAATACGGGTCGAATATTTTTTATTACAAAAAAAAATTTGACCCGTATTTTTTGCTTCGTCGAAATAACATAACAATCTATACTTAATATTATAAAGCTGAAGAGTTTGTTTGTTTGAACGCGCTAATATCAGGAACTACTGTTTCAAATTGGAAAATTCTTTTTGTATTGGATAGTCTATTTATTGAGGAAGGCTTAAGGTTATAAAACATCACGCTGTGACCAATAGGAGCGAAGCATCAATAAAAAATGTTTTGAAAACGGGGAAAAATTATTCATCTATACTAATTAATCATAATAAGAGAAAATGCCGCGGACGAAGTCGCGGGCAACAGCTAGTGTTAGTATAAAACGTACCAACGACTGACGTCATGCGATATTTTAAACTAAAGTATCGTAAGCTTGTAAATAAGAATAATAAGAAAAAATATTTATCGAATATTTTTGAACAATCTATACTACGGACATATTATTTTTTATTTAGATCTCCTTTTAGCTCCAATTACAGGTGGCATTTCTGGCAACGTAGCTTTCGGCTCATAAGGCAAAAGATGACAGTTGCTGCTCTCCCAAGGTTTTTGCCATTGTTTCTCAGATTGGCTATCGAGGCTATGCATGCGGGCCATCAGGCAATATGAGGGTTTGCTGCCTCTCCAAGCCTTGCGCATATAGGCAACGCCTTAAGTCATGGTCCTTCCCTATGGTGATGTTGCCTCTTCAGGTTGAGAGGCCTTCACAAAAACAGGTACGTGGGACCCTCGTTCAGCTATTTTGCTTCTCCACTGGGCGTTTGCGACGAGAGCAGAGTCTCTGCCCTCGCCGCAACTAGTGTTGCCAGGTCCGATTTGTTTTAAATTAGAACATGAGGTCAAAAAAATCGGGGTTTAGGGTTGCAGATCGGGACAGTAAAAAAACCAAGGGGTTTTTTAGTCTGGGTTATTATTGCGTTTTAAACTACTAATTACGCTCTCTCGTTCATGCGAAGCACTAGTGATGTGACGTGACGCTGATGTGTTCCATTTTGAATTTAACATAATATACATTTTTTATGAATAAACTTTTACATTTTTTGATTAATCGGGACATTTAGCTTCCCGATCAGGTACAAATCGGGACACCAGACAACATAACCGCATACGCCTGGTGTTTTTGATTTAAAACCTTAACCTTTTCTCTCTCTCTCCTGAAATTAATTATTGGTTGGGCACAACTTTTTAGGCATGCAGAAATGCAGCCGCATACCTTCGATGCCATAAGAGAAGTCCAAGTTTCATCCATATCTAATAAGAAAAATTTAATTAATTTGATAACCTTTGAGAACGACAGGCAAGCGGCGAAGTTAAAAAAATTGAAGCCTATGTATTGGCGGGCGCGGCGGAGCGCCTGCGCCTCTCCACCAATTCTATTGTGCAGGCAGCGCGTTCCTGGGCAGCGAGCCCCATCCATAACGTGTGGAGGGCTTTGCAGATCAGATAAATTGTTTGTTTGTGTGTGATTTATAGTGTATGATTATCAGTCTTATTATTATTTATTAACTAACTTATTTTAATTTTAATTGACATAGTTTATAATTAATCTAGTGAATATGGAATTGTATCTTATAATTCTGGAATAAAGTTATATTATTATTATTATTATTATTATGTAAAAATGTAATGAAACATGAATAAATTATGTTTGTTATATCAAAGCTTGTATTTTTATTCCTTAACTAGCTTTTACCTGCGGCTCCGCCCGCGTCAAATCGATCTCTAGGGTATTTTACCCCTGGATAAAAAAAATGTCCACTATGTCCTTCTCCGTACCCCAGACAACGGGTATGCCAAATTTCATGGCGATTGGTTCAGAAAATAGGGCGTGAATGCGTAACAAACAAACTCACTTTCGCATTTATGATATTAGTTAGGATTATAAATTTATAACACAGGTTTCTATCCTAAGAAAAAATATAATGAGTTAAAATAGTACTTATGGGAGAAGGTCAAAAGGCAAACCAAAAACAAGATGGACAGACGACTTGACTGCTTTTGATAAACTTGGAGAGAGATGGCAAGAGATAGAGCAAAGTGGAAAAATAAAGAGGAAGCTTTTTCCCAGCTGTGGGACATATATAGCTTGTACTTGCGCACAAACGGTTTCAGTTTTCGAATAGTACTAAGTACCTTAATGTCTCGAAGAAGTAACTTAACAAAAAGAAAACAATGGGTTGCACTTCGGGAGTTCCGGTAGAAGTGAAAACTCCGCGCCGTAGAAAGAGAGGGGGATATTACTTCCTCTCCTACGCCGCACCGGCGGTCTCAGATCACGAGTCCATCTTACGAGTTTCGATCAGGTTACGTGTTCCGACGCGAGTTTAAAATTTTATCATCATCAGGTCTTTTTAGTGTCCATTGCAGGTGCATGACCCTCTCTGTACTACCGGAGCGTTACTTGGCCAGAGCAGACAGAGACGCTGGCCAGACGGGTTGGAGAGGTCTCACTGATGTTGATTGATGTTTATGAGCTTTGTTTAGCTTGTATTTCCTAAGTCGCCTCTTACGACATCCATGGGAAGAATTGGAGTGGCCCTATTCTACTCTGCCCGAAACCATACGGCGACATTTTATACCCATCTGAAAAAGTGCACAACGATGCTAAAGAAGTTTATTACACTTTAATAAAACGTGCCGTGATAAATCAAACAATGACGTTTCAGATTGTTTTAAAAGCACCTACTCGAAATTCGTAAATAGCTTTGAATAAAATATTACCTAAAATTATTAACGCACAAAAACTAATTTAGCATAATTGCGTTTAAGAACACCCCAACCGCCATTTTCATTACTACAAGTCCTGAAGCTGTGCGACAATGGAACTTATGAATATGCAGAGAAATTAGTTTAATTTCGTCAAAATTATAATTTGCGGTTAACAGAAGAAAATTTAGTATGCAAATAGTTTCAAAATATTTGTAAGGCCGACAGCTCGATTAATATTCATTGTTTTAGTGAAAAATTGCTGCTAATGAGAAAGAGTTCAAGGATTCAATAAAGTTTACGTGTAAAAAAAATCAAAGTTAGTGGTCTTTGATTACATTATTCATATAAAAAAACCTATTTCAATCAAACTACTGAACCGATTGTAATAGCATACTCATTCAAACTAAGAAGAATTTTTAAAATCGGTTAATAAATGACGGAGTTCTGAGGTTACCAACATTAAAAAAAATACAACTGAATTTTTAATGGACAACGTCCTCTTTTTATGAAGTCGGTAAAAAATGTACAGGTTCGCGAACAAAGTCTGGACAAGAGCCCGAAATATTTAAGCACATTGGTTTTTAAGGCTAATTAACACCCCAATACAAACGCATCAGTTGAACAAGGCCTCCGGGTGAAGACAAAATATTGTTTAGTAATAAATTAGTGATGAATATCCAAAATTTATGCAATGAAGTCTAAATTAAATAAACACCAATATATTTTAATCGGTAATGTACCTAAAAGATGCAAAATGTACGTTTTTACTACTATGTATTGATTTTTTATTTAGGAACAAAAAATATGTATCTTATCTTACTTATGATAACATACTTAATTTTGTATAAAAGTGATAAATGTTCCATCGTTCCAGAAAACACAATTGAATGTCAGCAAACAATAAAAACCGTTAAAAAAACTTCCTCATTTTTTATGCTGATTAAAAACAACATTGCATTGACGAAACAAGTTTGGAACGACAAGTCTATTAAATAATTCAATGTTAATGTTTTTCCTCAATTACCCGATCCTTTTATGTGACAGCATTCGAGCACTTGTAAAAGTCTATTGTTTATGCGGTCAGTCGAACACGTTCAACCCACATCTGTATTCTTCGCAGTACGCATGCCATTATATCCATACGCTACTCGAATACTAATAAAAACAAAACACTGGCTTTAAATAAAAAAATATTTATTAAAATACTGCGTTATACTTAAATACTTATGACTATATCACTTTAGGGGGAGATTTCGTTCCCGTGGGGGATAACGTTGTCCTTTTCCGTCACTTCTTCGCGTTCAGAGGGCGTAGTCGGTTCCTTTCGCTCTTCGTCAGGAATAGGCTGAATGGTCGTAGTCACATCACCAGACTCCTTCAAGTATGGGACACCAGTTTCGTTGATTGGCACTTCGCGGTCTGATTCCTTTGCCCTGTTCTCCGTTCCCTTCAAGGGAGCCGTCACAATCAAGTATCCATCACTAGAAAGATCAGCGGTGACATCTGATCCACTGGAATTGGCCGGGAGTGTGTAGGTGTGGAAGAACTGGCTCGCAAATATGTCATGGTCGTCTTGCTTAGCTTCGTGTGATCCTTGCACGAAGATGAAGTCTCCTTTCACCTTGACTTTCAGATCAGGTTTCTTGTAATCCTTGACGTTCACAGCAACTTGGAATTTGTCATTGTCAGTCGTGATTTTCGGTCCAAAGTCGGCGAAGCTTGGGAAAAGTCTCCACAGCGGCGCAAACAGGTTTCCGAACAATGGGAAACTGAACCATCCTCCTTCGGCGTTGTCGATGTCTTCATCTGTGATGGTTGTGACAGGTTTAGGTACCGCAGGTTTGTCGGTAGGTAGGGCCGCGACTGCGGCTAGTAGCGCGCAGGCGAAGAGAACTCGCGTGGATAACATTGTGACGTGCGCTCCGTTAGGCAATCGTATTATGAACTGCAGCCGGCGCGGTGGACGAAGGCTATATAGAAGAAGTGGGGGGCAGCGGGGTGCGTACGCGCATCGCAGCAAAAGATGGCAGAGATAAATAACGCAGATGCGACAATAGGCATTGAATCTTTCTGCATTTTTAACGCAAATGTTTACGTGTATAAATACAGATATAGCTTTATAAAAACTATAATATGCAATGGTAAATTGTATAATAAAATATATTAAAAAAGATATATTCACTATGAATTTGTAAAGGTCAACTTGTATGGCTCTAGTAGTACAGAGAGGATCGTGCTCCTGTAGTGGAGACTAAAAAGGACCTGATGATGATGAACTTGTATGTAGACTTCTCCTAAATTGCATAAAAAGAAAAATATTCTGTGAGCATAACAACATATATGATACTAGCAGTCGCCCGCAACTCCGCTCACGTTAATGTCAATCCCGCGGGAATAATACTGTTTTCCTGGATATAAAGTAGCCTATGTATTAATCCAGGTTTCCTTCAGACTGACTGACTTCATTAAAATCCGCTCAGCGGTTTTGGCGTGTTTGATTAACAAACATCTACTTTATCACACATACTCACAAACTTTCGCGTTTATAATAATAGTAAGTATATCATAGTTAATCACTATATAAATAAAATATTCTTCAATAAACTACCTTCAACCATCGTATTCAACCTCCAAAAGGCTTAGCTGAAAAAAAAAGAGGACTTTCACTGATACAGTCTTGATACAGTAGGTATTTTGTTGTTAAATAAATAAATATGTACGGAAAAATCACACAGATTCAGCTAGCAAAGTAAGTTCAAGACTTGTGTATGTGATACTAACATAGTGTTATGGGATACTAACTCAACGATACTGTATTTTATAACAAATACCTATAAAGATAAACATTCTTGGATGCCCAGGTCAATCTGAGAAATATCATTTTCCATCTTGACCTGACCGGGTATCGAACCCTTCGTGTCGCAGGCTGGCGTGCTAACCACTGCGCCACGGAGCTCGCTTTTCGATTTTGTTGTTAATTTTGAGGAAAAAATAATCTTCAGCCTTGTAAAAGTGGCCTTCAAGAGTTCCCTCAAACAACAAAATTGTCTCGTTTTCTTTAAGAATTAGGTAAATTCTACAAAGCCAACAATTGTCCATTCTGTCTTCACAATATAAACAAAATACTCTTTGCCGCCGGCTGTGACCTTGTAAATGCCGGCTTCTAGAGTTCTCTCAAATAGCAAAATTAGCTCATTTTCTTTGTGAATCAGCCATTATGCTGTACGTGATGCCTACTCATCCGCTCAGCTGATTCAGGTCTTACAATGCGATAACATGCGTGAGTAAGTTTGTGTGAGTTGATCATGTTTAATCGACAAGATTGCGTTTGGTGTATTCTCAGCACATGCATTTTGAAACTAAAAAACTTTTTGCACTACTGGTGGTTGAAGCTTTTCGTAGCTTTTAAGCCTCGATGGCCAGTTTAAGAAAATTGTTTAGAAAATCTTCACGTTCTAAACTAAAATCTGCGGAACCATGGCAATGGGCGATGCGGCTAGCAACCCATCGCACATCGAGTGCTTTTTAGGGTTCCGTACCCAAAGGGTAAAACCGGGACCCTATTAATATCGCTCCGCTGTTTGTCTGTCTCTATCTTTCTGTCCGTCTGTCATCAGGCTGTATCTCATGAACCGTGATAGTTAGACAGTTTAAATTTTCACAAATTACGTATTTAGGTTGCCGCTACAACAAAGAATATTAAAAAATAGAATAAAATAAATATTTAAGGGGGCTTCCATACAACAGACATGATTTTTTTGCCGTTTTATAGATAACGGTACGGAACCCTTCCTGCGTGAGTCCGACTCGCACTTGGCCGGATTTTTTTATGATATAGGATGGCAAACGAGCATGCAAGTCACCTGATGGTAAGTGATCACCGCTGCCCATGGACAATTGCAACACCAGGGTATGACAAGAGCATTGCCAGCCTTTCAAGGAGTCGGGTGTAGACATAGGGGGGACGAAAGAAGGGGATTGGAAGGATTTTTTTTTTTTTTTTTTTTTTTATGTATATCCGACGGCAAACGAGCAGATGGGCCTACTGCTCTCTTACTTACCGACCGCAACATAGAAACGGTAGAGCTTCTACTCAAACGTCGATTTCCTGTGAGCGTTTTCCATGTTACGTGGGTAACCTGACGCCAACCTTTCTTGGGCATCTCTAGAACCGCGGACCTGTGATAATGGACAACAGTATTTGCCCGCGTCGGGAATTGAACCCGGTTTACCCGTGTAATACGTGTCAACCACTGCGCCACGCATGCCACCATTATCGATAAAGTTATGTATTTGTTATCTAAGTATATTCTATTTGATATAAATTATATTTTAATGGCTCCTTAAATCAATATGTATAGGAAAATCCCGATATAAAGGAATTTTCTACAGCGTTATTCGGAATATTTACATTTACCTACCTATTGTTTTATGACCATTTTTATGTTTCCGAGTACGCCTCTTTGGCATTGCGAGTCTAGAATATGACTCTACAGTGTTTTGTTTAGCAATAAGGACGAGAATTCTAAGAATTTAAATCTATACTAATATTATAGGCTTTTGACCGGGTCTGGCACGAAGCTATTCTCAGTAAGCTTCCAGCGTATGGTTTACCAGAGGACCTTTGCAACTGGTTATCCGATTTCCTGAGAGAACGGTCGATTCAAGTGGTTATGGATGGCTGCTCTTCCGACCTAATGGCTATTAATGCCGGGGTACCTCAGGACCTCTCTCTGCAACCTTGTTCCTGCTGCACATTAATGACCTCCTTATGTCTGGCATTATTGGTTATGCTGATGACAGCACCGTTGTAGAGAGTTATACGTCCAGTGCCAGTGAAAGTCCACAAGAAGTCCAGTCTCTAAGAGAGTCTATGATTGAACGGGTTAACTCGAAATTACAGAGGGTGTCCGATTGGGGAGACGCCGATCTTGTTAAGTTTAACCCGTCCAAAACACAGGCGTGTCTCTTTTCTGCAAAAAAGAGTGCTTTCCCACTTGCACCTACTTTCCAGGGTGTTTCCTTGCCGTTAGTTGACCACTTTGGGCTTTTAGGCATGACAGTCACGTCCAAACTAAGCTTCAGCCCACAGATTGAGTCGATGGCACTAACTGCTTCCAAAAAATTGGGCATCATCTCAAAGGTTCGGCGGTACTTCAGCGCTGAGCGGCTGCTCAATCTCTATACAGCCCAGGTTCGCTCTTGCATGGAGTACTGCAGTCACCTCTGGGATGGCTCAGCTAAATACTAGCTTGAAGCATTGGACTCTGTTGACCGAAGAGCCGGCAGGCTCATAAACAACTACGTGGTCTGAAATAGGAAATTGCAATCCCTGGAGCATCGCCGTAAAGTCGCTTGCCTATCGGTATTTTATAGGATCCATTTTGGAGTGTGCGAAAGCGCTCTTAGAGTTAGTTGAACCCTCACCATTCCTCCATCGGACTACGAGGCGCAGACAGAAATTTCACCCTTTTATCGTTAGAATATCAAAGAGTCGAACTAAACGCTTTGACAGTTCCTTTTTGGTTCGAGTAGCTAAGGTGTGGAATGAACTGCCTACGTCTAAACTATATTCCCAGACAAATATAGTCCCGGGACATTCAAAAGTAAAATAAATGGGTATCTCTTGGATAGGCATGTAACATCCTCGTCTTCATCGTCACTTACCATCAGGTGAGATGGGAGACAAATGCGTAATCCAACATTTAGTACAAAAAAAAAATTATAAAGCTGAAGAGTTTGTCTGTTTGAACGCGCTAACCTCAGGAACTACTGGTTCAACTTAAAAATACTTTTTGTGTTGGATAGTCCATTTATTGCGGAAGGCTATAAACACGCTGCGACTAATAGGAGCGAAGCATTAATAAAAAATGTTTTGAAAACGGGGAAACTTATTCATTTGTACTAATTAATCATAATAACAGAAATTGCCGCGAACGAAGTCGCGGGCAACAGCTAGTAATATTATAAAGCTGAAGAGATTGTTTGCTTGAACGCACTAATCTTAGGAAATACTGGTTCAAATTGTAAAATACTTTGAGGAAGGCTTTAGTCTATAAACCATCACGCTGCGACTAATAGGAGCGAAGTATCAATAAAAAAATGTTTTGGAAACGGAGAAAAATTATTCATCTATACTAATAAAAAAACTGATTAATCACAATAACAGACATTGCCGCGGACGAAGTTGCGGGCAGTTAGTACACAATATGTATTGTAAATAAAACGCTGTCCGATACTTTAAAGGCTGGTTCAGCCTGTTGATATAAACAACTTTTCCTTTGGGTTCATCACTTCGAGTAGGTGTCACGGTCAATCGACCATGCACACCCTGGTGTCAGAGTTCTTCGGAACCGCCTCTCGGCCTCTGACGTGCTTCCTTTAACGACTACCAGATGGCAGCCGGGACCACCGGCTTAACGTGCCTTCCGAAGCACGGAATCATCTTTATTATCAGACAATCAGGTGATTCAGGCCTGCAATGTCCTAACCAAACTGGAAACAACTAAACAAAGTATGCTTCCGGTGGGAATCGAACCCACGACCCAGCGTTCCCAGCGTTGTTCCCATAGGAAAAGTTGTTCATATCGACGGGCTGAATCACCCCTTCAAGGATCGGTTAGGGTTTTCTTTACATATTGTATATTGACATTATTTCAAGATTACATACATACTATCACGTCTTTTTCTATTGCGGGGTAGACAGAGCCTAGGTCGATGAGGCCCTAAAGCTACAATTACTATTTTTGGTAGGCGTATAGATGGAAAACGAAATCAGTATAGTAATGGGTATTTTAAGATTATTTTAAAGAAATTGAGTCCTGTAAAAAAAAGTAATGCCAAAAAATATGCAGTGTCGGAAACGTTACTCTTATGTCACATTTTTTGACGTGATCATCATCAGGTCTTTTTAGTCTCCACTGCCGGAGCATGGCCATCTCTGTACTACCGAAGCCATACTTGGCCTGAGCAGACAGAGGATTTGGCCTACACTCTCCTCGCTGGCCAGACGGTTTGGAGAGGTATCATTGATGTTTATGAACTTTATTTAGCTTGTATTTCCTAAGTCGCTTCTTACGATATCTTTGACGTGATAACGTGTGCAAAGGAGAGCGCGGAACAAGCGACAGAGAGGCACGATCGCCCTTAGCGTTCGGCTTGTGATGCATCTATCTTTCTTCTATCAAGAAGACGTGACAATGATTTGTCACGTAAAATTATCATTCGTAAACCGACTGTACAGTCAACAATTTTTTTTTTTATCCGACATCACACATGGAGATTCCATATTAGATTGTTTATTTGTTGATTGATCATTCCTTTGTAATGTTTATATAAACCTGTGTCGTAGAGATAAATAAATGAAATGTATATATCATGTGCAAAGTGATATTTATAATGTACTTCCTTATTATTCAAAATTATTAAGAGAAACATCTTTTTAAAACTTGACAAAGTCTTTAATTGACAAAGTGGTAATTTAAAAACTGTTTTTACTCATTGAATGCATATATTAACTACTGTAAATTACATTTAAATACTATTTCTTAATTTTCAATAAAATAATTACAGATTAATTTCATCATCATCAGGTCTTTTTAGTCTCCACTGTAGGAGCATGACCCTTTCTATATTACCGAAGCCATACTTGGCCAGAGCAGACAGAGGATTTGGCCTACACTCTCCTCCGCGGAGCAGATACAGAGCTCTCCTCATTGTTGTTTATGAGCTTTGTTTAGCTTGTTTTTCCAAAGTCGCCTCTTACGACATCCATGGGAGAAGACTTGGAGTGGTCCTATTCTACTCTGCCGGAAACCACACGGCTACACACTACAAAATAATTTAGTAATTTTTTATTCAATTGTATTGAAGTGTTATTGACATTGGAGGCGCCAACTGGGAGTTAGCATCTTTGGCAGAGCTCTCTGAAATGAAATAAAATTTTATTCAAATTTGTATATCATGTATCTCTTTCCGAACGTCATATTATTATTTTTAATATTTGCAAAATCGATAAGCTACTAGCGTTTCGAAACGACCACTGCTGAGAAGAATACGCCGAAAGAAACTCAGTCCAGTATTGGTCCCTACGTGCCTGAAGGGCTACACTTTCACATATCATAACAAATTGAATCACATATTTACCACATATTTACATTTATCACATATTTTTAACAAATCTCTTCTACCGTTATCACGTAAAATGATCCTTCGTAAACCGACTTCACAGGCGACCAATATTTTTTAATGGTTGAGTGAGCAGACGACCTCCATGGGCAGTGGTAAATATGCATCTCCGGTAACCTGGATTCGATTCGTACGCGGAACTGTCTGTTTCACAGGTATTTGTTTACGGCTATTACAGCTTGAATGGTGTCATAAAAGCTGACCCTGGGTCTAATGCACTACATGTTTAACTCTTTCACCATCACAATCCTACATATTGCCTGATGAACTAATTCTATAGAATTAAATCTAAAAAAATAAAAATATTTATCAGTGCAAAGCCGGGGCGAGCCGTTAGTATTTTTTTTTAAATTAGCTATTTAGATCCCACTGTTGGGCAAAAGCCTACCCTTCTGTTTGCCACCTAGTTCTATTTATTTAAATGTATACCAAATACTTAATAATAAATACGACTTACGAAATATAAGCTAAACAAAGCTTATAAACATTTGTGAGATCTCTCCAACGCGTCTGGGCAGCGTGGAGAGTGTAGGCCAAGTCCTCTGACTGCTCTGGCCAAGTATGGTTCTAGTAGTACCGAGAGGGTTGTGCTCCTATCATCATCAGGTCCTTTTAAGTCTCTACTACAGGAGCACGACCCTCTCTGTACTACTAGGGCCATACTTGGCCAAAGCAGCCAGAGGACTTGGCCTACACTCTCCACGCTGGCCAGACGGGTTGGCGTGCTCCTATAGTGGAGACTTAAAAAAAAGACCTGATGATGATGATGATACCCAATACAAAGTATGTAAGTGTAAAGGCGTACTCAAAGCCAATGGCTACGTATCCTATTGCTGTTTTGCCATCCCTCATTGCAAGCAAACAGCTCGTCTCTCCATCTCGTTGTTGGCTTCCCTCTTGAACGCCATCCATCAGTAGGTACCCATGACGTTATCAGACGTGCCCATCTTTCAGGGCTCATACGGCATACGTGACCCGCTCTATCCCATTTTAGCTTTGCGGGTTTCTTTCCCACGTCGACTACTTTAGTGATGGAGCGCAGCTTGGTATTTCTGACACGATCTGTCCTTTTACCTTACATACTGCACTCCATCAGTAATCAAATAAACTTACTTATTTACTTTACGAATTTCAATAGTAACAGACCATTGTGTTTATTTATTAGGAACAATATAATTATACTAAAATAATAGTAAATAACTTATAATACTAATAATAATTTAAACAACTTATTCCTTTTGCCGGCATTAATCGTCGGCTAGTTTGAGGGGCCCATCTAGTGGGCGGCAACGGCAAGCCACTCCAACTGCCAATTGTAGTCAGTTATCGTGACTATGGCAGGTGTACGTCCCTTTGCAATAACCCAGCATAAGTGCACCCAAATCTCAATCTCATAAACCCATAAATTTCCTTTTAAATGCAATAGTTCCTTTTCCGGCCAAGACCTGTTCAAGGGCATATCACACATTAGTATTTCTAGAAACGGGTTCTGTCTGGCTGGAGACCAACATTACATCAACTTCTCCAAACGGCCTCTACGTGTTGGATCTATATCCCCACGCAAGCCTCTCAAAGAACCGGGGGTAACACCGTGAAATAAGAGATATTAAAACTACTCAAAAAATATAAATATTTACAAATTAGGTATATTAACTTTTTATTAAATTTGTTAAATAATAATATGTTCTATATATATTTCAAATTTACCTATGTTTCTCAAATAAATCTAATAATTAATCAACTAACTACTAAAACACAAATATAAAATAAAAATAATACAACATATTAAATATTAAATTATATTAATTTACATACTTTAGGTTCGATCAAGGATTAAAACAAAGGCTAGACCAAAAGTGCGTTAGCTAGGTGCAAAAGACGATGGTGCGAAGAACTGAAGCGCGAAAATCTCTGAGAGGTTTATCCCAACCTGACTTACTGTTCGTTATCTACAGGCTGCATGATCTTTGCCTTTTGCCTTAATAATTCCAATTTTGATCCATAAATAGAAAAATGGGTGGATATTTTTTACAAGCTTGTCAAAAAATAAATGTAGCAATATTTTCAGAGACTAAAAAAAAGATCTAGTTTATGACAGGTTGAAATTAGTTTAGATTAATGAGTTTGAAATTCCCTGAAACATCTTTATTTTCAATTAATCCTTACCGACAACTAATCTCTGTTTTGATACTAATTATCTGTCTAAAACATAATCTTTTTAATATCCAGGCTTTGATTAATATTTATGGTTTCTTCTATGGAGGTCTGGGAAAACAAAACTGAGAATGTACTAGCTATTTCTCGTCCCGCGCAGGCTTTGAAGCCGATCGAGATATTGGATGAAAATTATTAGGAAAGCATATCAAAATGCGATGCCGCCAGCAACCCATTACTATTTAATTCCTTTTTCTACCTATACATGAACGCCAAACGTGGCCTTTGGGTCTTAAGGCCTAAGGCTCTGTCAACACCATAAGGGATAAAGACGTTATAACATGTAGTGTCCATTAAGTGAATAAAATAAAAAGCGAAAGACTTAAATACGAAGAGAGAACCCTTATTTCAGTGTAGTAGATGGTACACAGAAGTTTTTTAGGTATAAAAAATCATAAACAGATAATCAGAAAGTAAACGGTTTTTTTTAACGAGTGACTTCACAAGACGTGGGATTTTCACATAAAAATCGTACGTTTCCAGCAACACCCTTGTCACACCCTGGTGTTGCAGTTGTCCATGGGCAGCGGTGATCACTTACCATTAGGTATCATCATCATTTCATGTAGGTGACACGGTCAATCGACCATGCACAACCTTGTGTCAGAGTTGTTCAGGACCGCCTCTCGGCATCTGACGTGGTTCCTTTAACGACTACCTGATAGCAGCCGAAACCAACGGTTTAAAGTGCCTTCCTAAGCTCGGAATCATCTTAATTATTAGACAATCAGATGATACAAGCCTGTAATATCCTAGCCAAACTAGAAACAACTAAACAAAGTATGCTTCAGTTAATCAAACCCACGACCCCGGGTCTACAGGCAAACTTGGATCACGGAGGCAGCGATATCAGGATACAATTAGGTGTCCCGCTTGCTCGTTTGCCATCTAATATTATAACTAGCTTTTGCCCGCGGCTTCGCTCGCGTTAAGTTTTATACAAACTCTCATCCCCTATTTTATCCCCTTTGAGGTAGAATTGATCAGGATTCTTTCTTAGCGGATGCCTACGTCATAACATCTACCTGCATGCCAAATTTCAGCCCGATCCGTCCTGATTTGGGCTGTGCGTTGATAGATCACTATGTCAGTCAGTCAGTCACGTTTGAGTTATATATATATATTTTTTGCCTAGCTTTCCATATCCCACTGCTGGCTGCTGGCCTCCCCTCTTTCTTTCCACCTTTTTTCGACCCTTGGCAGTATCCATCCAGTTCCCATCAAATGCTCTCACTTCATCTGACCACCTTGTCTTTGGTCTTCCTCTTTTTCTATACCCATCGGATGAGACCCAGTCAGTGAGAATATGGGCCCACCTTTCCGGATGCATGCGGCAGACGTGACCCGCCCACTCCCATTTTAATTTTGCCGCCTGTCTACCTACATCTATGACTTTAGTGATGGAACGCAGCGTGGTGTTCCTTACTCGGTCAGTCCGTTTAACGCCTAAAATGCTACGCTCCATTATATTTTAATTATATCCATATATATTTAGAAGGGAAAATAAATCATCCAATCGGAAATATCAAGTCCTCTGGCTGCTCTGGCCAAGTATGGCCCTAGTCGTACAGAGAGGGTCGTGCTCCTGTAGTGGAGACTAAAAAGGACCTGATGATGATGATGAATCGGAAATATTACCTCCGCCCAGTAACAGATCTTTAGCTGAGATTAAAGAGAATAGCACAAGAATGTATCAGGAACTTCTAAATTCGCGGGTTGTCATATCCGTGACATAGCAGAAAAAGTGCTATCATAAAAACGTTCACGTCTTCCATAAACTGGCAAGATTAATAGATAAAAATGTGTGTTTATGCTGCGTCCGTAAAAATAAATTCAGAAAATATTCGTTTGATGTTTTTAAATGTATTGGACGGAAACAAGTGGAAGGAAATGGGGGAGACCCTTGCCCAGCAGTGGGACAATATAGGTAAGATAAAAAAAAATGTTTTTAAAGACGTATGCCAATGGTCCCACAACGAGGTTAAGCAAACTTTTTCTTACATGGACACTATTTTTCATTATATTTTTCATATAAATTTCTCTAACTCGTCGTCTTAGTAATAATTTAGGTATCCTGACAAAGTTACACAAAGTCGACAAATAAAAAAAAAGTTTAAATGTAAGACCCCATTCATCATCAGGTCTTTTTAGTCTCCACTGCAGGAGCATGACACTCTCTGTACTACCGGAGCCATACTTGGTCAGAGCAGACAGAGGATTTGACCTACACTCTCCTCACTGGCCAGACGGGTTGGAGAGGTCTCATTGATGTTTATGAGCTTTGTTTATTTTGTATTTCCTAAGTCGCCTCTTACGACCTCCATGGGAAGACTTAGAGTGGTTCTATTCTATTCTGCCGGAAACCACACGGTTCTGAGGTAACAAACATTAAAATCTTTTTTTAAGTCGACAGCTATTAAACAGTTTATTTTTTTTAATCTCTGTCAAATTCCAACGTAACTGTAAGAAATATATAAAACAAAAATACCTAAATACTTTAAACAATTAATCTTGTATATCGGAATCATCCATTACTTACCCTACTTTCGCTGAAAGAATTTCATCGTGTTTTGCACGTAGATCAGGTACTTACAGTAAATTTAATTACTGAGCTCGTTAGTTTTTAAATTGCTACGCAAAAGAATAATGTGCTGCTAGGATCCAAATGGGATCACTTTTTACCGAAAATCCTTACTAATATTATATATGCTAAAGTAACTCTGTATGGATCATCACGCTTCAGACACTAAACTGACTTTTATGAAATTTAATATGGAGATAGTTTGAGGTTCGGGAAGCACGAGGAACATTGCAATGCAGAGGAAAGAACATTGTATATAACAGTTCGTAAAGATAAATTAGTAATAAAACAAAAAAGATTAACACTAGTCAGTAAAAAGGCGAACATTTTGTCTTTTTTTTATTCTCTATGATCCAGCGATTGACCACGATCTCACCTGATGTTAAGTGAAGATGGTGGAGCTCTCTGGCTCAGTAAAAACCTATTTACTCTAGCCTACAAGAGACCCAAATTATATGTGTCAGGGAAAACCTCTGGTGGCAAGAGATTCCATTCCTTAGCCGTACGCAAGATGAATGAAGAGGAAAAGCGCTTGGCGTTTTATTTTGTTATACTGTTATTATTAAATATTACTATGGGATTAGAAAAACTATGGAAGCGTAACTCTCATACAACTAACGATTCAATATCAGTCCTATTTACGCAAACAAACTTAACTTCACAACGAAAAACTTACGCACTCATAGACGAAGCTAGTTTGCGATTAGCCGCGTCAAGGTCACGAGGCGTTGTCAAAAAATCTAATGAACGCTTGCCAGTACTTCGTTGCTATTTGAAAATCTTGCTGCCCCATCGGCCATCGGATCTGCGCGCTATGTGTCCCACTGCATTTTCAAAGAGCTAATCCGTTGAGCTATATTGGTAGCCTATTAGGTTAGGGCTCAGTATATACAATTATATAGCCCTGATATATATATGTATTGGTCGTTGGTCCCGGCTGCCATCTGGTAGTCGTTAAAGAAACCACGTCAGAGGCCGAGAGGCGGTTCCGAAGAACTCTGACACCAGGGTGTGCATGGTCGATTGACCGTGACACCTACTC
The DNA here is from genome assembly GCA_947532085.1 of Elegia similella. Classification (NCBI taxonomy): domain Eukaryota; kingdom Metazoa; phylum Arthropoda; class Insecta; order Lepidoptera; family Pyralidae; genus Elegia; species Elegia similella. Next base: position 3,208,906 of record OX383926.1, on the reverse strand, counting down.
GAAATGATGATGATATATGTATTTATTGATAAATGTGTGAAAATCGGAGTCTTAGTAACTATTCATCGATAAAGATACCGGGCACCAGTCATAAAAAAAAAATAACCTACAAATTTACATACACGCGAGCATACTCAAGGCAAAATGAAGTTTTTTTTTTATTATGTAAGAACAATATAAAGAAAAATATCAATAATGCTTACATTATTCCATTTATACCTTTTTTAATACAAGTCTAGGAATTTTAAAATTGTGCACTTTTGCACCGGTAATGAGTCACGCAAGTAAAAAATAAAGTATATACAGAAAGATACCATGAGCGTTTTTTTGTGCGGTCTTGAAACAAAGTCTCAAACATCTCTTTACAAATTACCTAAAAACGATTCAGTCGCATTTGAAGCGAAACTAGGTGATTGTCACTTAATCTATTTTTATCAATAATAAGTCGATCATCATCATCATCAGGTCTTTTTAGTCTCCACTGCAGGAGCATGACCCTCTGTGTACTACTGGAGCTATACTTGGACAGAGCAGATAGAGGATTTGGCCTACACTCTCCTCGCTGGCCAGACGGGTTGGAGAGGTCTCATTGATATTTATGAGCTTTGTTTAGTTTGTAGATATATCCTATAATATTTGTATTATGTCGACATTATAACAAAAAATTAAAAAAAATCAGGCGTGTCATTAGGTCAGGGTGTCATCCTCAGCTGCTTGGTCAGTGGTTTCAGGTATGGCATCGGGTACGATCGCCCAGCCTTCCAAGCTGCTACTCGCTTTACCCTCATTCAACTAAGTAGGTTACCTGTATTCCAATACCTTATTTTTTTTTTCCCAAACCAAGGAAATTCGTATACTTTCCAAGCTCAAATATGCTTCTAATGGGAAGCAGCGTCGGAAGCAACCGCCTGTCAAGCGTGATGGATATGGCAATATCCTCCCATGGAACTAAAAATACTTGGGAGAGCCATACAGGAAAAATATGATATGCAAAAAAGTGCAACAAATTAGTTCAAATAAGTATAATTTTTTGGGCAATATTTTATGTACGAAAATAAGAACGATAAATAAATACTCTTAATAAATTAAGCAATAAAATATGGTGAATAAATTTCATGTGGGCGGGACTTGAACCGGCGACCTAGGTCTATGTATGACCTATGCTCTGCCATCTGAGTTACCGCACAATTCTATCTCGGTGCCGAAATTCTCCACCATATCCCATTTCCCCTTATACGTATTAAGGTTTGTGAATGCAAATTAAAACACTTATAAATAAACACGGTGAAATTTTAATCGCTTGAACTGATCATGAACAACTTTTCCTTTGGGACCAATGCTGGGAGATCAAATTTTTTTTTTGGACATTCTGTTACAAACTTACCGGGCATTGTATGGATCTCCATACAATGCCCGGTAAGTTTGTAACAGAACAGGTGGAAACACGAAAACAAAATAGACATCTGTCTATTTTGTTTTCGTGTTTCGTCATGTATAATTAAAACTAACGTGAGATAAGTACGTTATTTTTAGCAAGCATTTCCGACACCGGGACAAATGATATCAAAAAGAATTTGTAAAACGCCAATTCTAGACTCTCCTTATTTTTAAAACTTGATCATGAATATGCGCGCTGACGGAAGCAAATTACCATAAACGTGATGATAAATTATTGCACTAGGAATATTTCCGCGGCTGGCAAACCAAGTCACGTCGGAGATCTGTGGTCATGCTCTGTTAATTATTTTAGTTCTTTAACGATATTTAATTTATACATACATATTATCACGTCTTTTTTTCCTTGCGGGGTAGACAGAACCTAGATTTATAATACCTTCAGGCCACGTTTAGCATGTTGGTGTGCATTAGGTGGAAAACGGAATCAAATAGTGATGGGTTGCTAGCCACATCGCCTATTAACATGATTCCTCAGATTTTACCCAATCCTCGATACTCGATTGGCTTTAATGATCTGCGCGGGAAGAGAAGCTGCTGGTACATTCTACGTTTTTTCTTTTCTCTCAGACCAACATGGAAGATATTTAATTTATGTATGTAAAATATTTTTCAATGAAAAAAAAACGACTTTAATCTAAATACTGAACTGATTTTGAGGAATTTTATATGGAACTCGCCATCAAGATATTTTCGTGCAGGTGACACAAACCGCCTCTCGGCCACTGATGTGGTTCCTTTAAGGACTGCCAGATAACAGCTGAGACTAACGGCTTAACGTACCTTCCGAAGCACAGAATCATCTTAATTAACAGACAATCAGGTGATTCAAGCCTGCAATGTCCTAACAAAACTGGAAACAACTAAACAAAGTATGCTTCCCCCTGGAAATCAAACCCATGACTCCCGGGTCTACAGGCAAAGGCCTTAACCACTGGACCACGTAGGCAGTTCATACCATTGATACATTTCACAGTTGTCTCATTCACTACGGACAGTAATATATTTACTTAGCAAACTTGAAATTAGTTTTCAGTCTGATTATTATTTCGCTGGAACAATCCCAAACTCTGACCCAGGGGTCAGAGGCTGAATGACAAATATGTTGGGTTGATGAGTTTTGACAGTGGCTCTCAAAATATTATGTAGTAGGTAGGTGTATTTGGAGAGCCACTGCCAATTTAAACGTAGGCATTAGCCGAGTGGTTTTCGGTATAGTAGAATAGGACCACTCCTAGTCTTCCCATGGAGATAGTAAGAGGCGACCTTGCGTCTTAGAAAATACAAGTTAAACAAAGTTCATAAACATCAATGACACCTCTCCAACCCGTCTGGCCGGCGAGGTGTAGGCCAAATCCTCTGTCTGTTCTGTCCATGTATGACTCCGGTAGTACAGAGAGGGTCATGCTCCTGCAGTGGAGTAATATATGGTAAAAAAAATTATGCGAGCGGGACTTGAACCACCGACCTAAGTCTAGGTACGACCTACTTTCTGCCATCTGAGCTACCGCATGATTCAACGTCATTTTGTTTGCTTGTTTTTGCTAGATATTGATAACGGCAACAGGTAGACGCTTGAAATATTCACAGAATATTTAGTCTTATATATACTGAAATAAAAGTCACTTTTAAAAAAATGTGATAAAAATAAAATATAAGAGGCTCCCATACAAAAGATACGTTTTTATAAATAACGGTACGGAACCCTTCGTGTTCGAGTCCGTCTCGCACTTGGCCGGGTTTTTCTATTATTTTCCCGTATGGTACTCGTACACAGAACTCAACAACTTTGAGCCTGTTGTAGACTTAATGTATGCAATCGTTTTTTTTATTGCTATATACATATATATATATATATTTATAACGTGAAAAAGCTTAAGGTCAAAAATTGTTTAATAGAATAAATAGACCCGCATTTACATTTTGCATAAAAAATACCATATGTCTTTTATTAATATAAAAGAGAAAATAAAATAAATTCCCAGTTTGAGATCCATTAGTTATCTGCTAGTTTAGCGCCCACATGTCAGAAAACAGAATACGTATGTTTATTTGAACTTGGTGTATAATTTTATGATTCAATAGTCATGGGGAAATTATTTTAGGACCCGAATTTTAAATATCTTTGAATAAAGCGGCGCAAATATGCCTGCTCAAATGCAGACTATATATTTGTGCCGTTTGGCGTATAGACATTTGGACCATGGGGTCGTAGTGCGAGAGCTCTCTACAAAGAGATTGCTCCTCGCCTAATCTCCGCTGCACGTGTCAAGAGGGCTGGCTGCTTTAGAATAAGCGTCGCTATCAAGCGTGGGAATGCAGCCAATGTTCTTGCCAACATGCCATATGGGCAAGAATTTTTAATTTCAGTTTTATTTTATATTGGCTAGCTCCGTGGCGCAGCGGCCAACACGCCAGCCTGCGACACGAGAGTGCCCGGGTTCGGCCAGGTCAAGATGGAAAATGATCTTTTTCAGATTGGCCTGGGTCTTGGATGTGTATATATATAAGTATTTGTTATAAAATATAGTATCGTTGAGTTAGTATCCCATAACACAAGTCTCAAACTTACTTTGGGGCTAGCTCAATCTGTGTGATTTGTCCGTATATATTTATTTATTTATGTAATTTTATGGTAGTTTAACTTAATAGTTTTATTTTTAATTTGTATGGTTTACTTATTATATATTCCTCTCTATAAATTTCGTGCATTTTAAAGGTCCAATATGAAACTATAAAAGCTGACGTGGGAGTCGGAATCGAACAAAAAAAAAATTCATACCGCAGTGCGATAGTTAAGGAAATTATAAGTCACATACTTTTTTAACCGCAGAAGTCAGTACTGATTTCATTATCAAGCCACGGGAAAATTAAAGGGGTTCTAGTTAACTAATTCGCCTTTGTTTAAATGCCCCATTTCCCCAATTTAGCGAAAAACCCCTAATATAATAAAAACAACATGGCCTCAGTAGGTATGTTAGGTTCTTTAGATTTCTTTGTGACCAAAACAGAAGCGAAAAACCGGCCAAGTCGAACTCCGGGTTCGTACCATTATCTATAAAGGCAAAAAAATCATGTCTGTTGTACGGGAGCCCTTAAAAATTCCATTTATTTTAATTTAATTATTTATTTTTAAAGATAATATATAACTTAAGCGGGTGCCGCGCGAACGAAAAACGTCGCTACTGCGCAAGCCATTAGGCTGCGCAGAACAATTAGGCGATTAGGAAAAAAGATGAAAAGTCTTAATATTTTCACATTTATATAAAAAAAATTAAAAAAGGGGCGACCTCCAAGATGTAAATATAGATATTGTCATGTGAGAATTATTGTTTTAGACGTAAAAATTACAAAGTTTTCGAAGATAAATAATAGGAGCACGACCTTCTCTGTACTACTAGATCCATACTTGGCCAAAGCACCCAGAGGACTAGGCCTACACTCTTCACGCTGGCCAGACGTGTTGGAGAGATTTATCAGATGTTTATAAGCTTTGTTTAGCTTGTATTTCCTAAGTCGCCTTCTACGACATCCACGGGAAGACTTGCAATATTGGAAACATTGCTTGCACTTCGTAAATTCAAAAGTAATACGCCATTTATATAAATAAACCAAAACTATCCACATTAACCACACACACTACATAAATAGGAAAACCTTAGTGACTGCACTAAACGCTAGTAACACTAAATAGCAGCCATTACCAAATCAAATGGCTTTAACAGCGCCTTGTTTGTTTTCATTGTAAGTATTTAAGTAATGCAGTTGTGTATTATATGTATAAATACTTTGAATAGACTTATTCTGCATTATAAAAGACTAAGTGATAGGTACTTAGCCGTGTGGTATCCGGCAGAGTAGAATAGGACCACTCCAAGTCTTCCCGTGGATGTCGTAGAAGGCGACTTAGGAAATACAAGCTAAATAAAGCTTATAAACATCTAAGACATAACATCTAAGTCCTCTGGCTGCTCTAGCCAAGTATGGCCTTAGTAGTACAGAGAGGGTCGTGCTCCTGTAGTGGAGACTAAAAAGGACCTGATGATGATGATGATGATAGGTACTTTACCGGGTGTAAATATGTTATGAACTCGACATAGCCTCGGAGGGGTGACTTAGACCCTCAACAAGAACAACTTTTCCTATGGGACCAACGCTGGGAACTTAATTTGTTTTGACATTTCCATGGTTAAGCTCGAGCCGATCTACTCGTATTAGAAGTATTATTGTGTCAGTGTAGTGAACTGCTGGTCTCTCTTCCATAATGGTCTGGGAGAAAAGAAAAAAAACGTAGAATGTGCCAGCTGCTTCTCGAAAAAGCCGATCGAGGTATTGGGCTTAAATCTGCGGATTCATGTCAATAGGCGATGCGGCTAGCAACCCATCACTATTTGATTCCGTTTTCCATCTACACGCCCTCCAACATGCTAAATGTGGCCATAAAGTCTTATTCACTTAGACTATGTAGACATAGCCTAGGTCTATAAGACCTTATGGCCACATTTATCACGTCTTTCCGTGGTGTCTACACCGCAGAGGAAAAAGACGTGATACGATGTAAGTCTGGTTGCTTTAATGTCCCAAATAAAAATACTATTTTTAAATAACAGATTATTATTGACGAGACTAAGAGATCAGAGGGTATATATTCTTTGTCACAGGAGGGGACGCAAGTGTGGTTTGGTCTGATATGATGATGATGATGAATGCACAATAATTATGTCTTGCACTAGTATCAATTTCATTACATAGTATAAAACAAAGTCGCTGCCCACTGTCTGTCTGTCCTTATGTATGCTTAGATCTTTAAAACTACGCAACGGATTTTTAATGCGGTTTTTTTTTTATAGATAGTGATTCAAGAGAAAGGTTTAAACATTGCACGCGTGCGAAGTCGAGGTCTAGGTTGCTAGTATAACTATATAATGTTCTTTTACTACTCATTAATATAGAATTAATTAAACGGAGCTCATTAACTTGTGACCGCCTAGATCTCGAGGGCGGGTGGGTTCATACAAAATACAAATATTTGTCTCTGCGTTCATAACATATGTAGGATATGTAAAAAGGTTAAGAGGAAGAACGTGGATGTTTTAAATAAATAACGTTTGACTTTTTCCTTGTAAAGAATGAAAGTCGAGATTTTGAGCCGCACGCGATCCGCTAAAAGATAAGACGGTTTATTTTAGACTAGCTTTCGCCCGCGGCTCCGCCAGCGTTAATGTCGATCCCTCGGGAATAGTACTTTTTCCCGGGATAAAAGGTAGCCTATGTTCTTCTCCGTACTCCAGAGAACTTGTATGCAAAATTTCATGATGATCGGTTCAGTAGTTACGATGTGAAAGCGTAACAAACAAACAAACAAACAAACAAACAAACAAACAAACAAACAAACAAACAAACAAACAAACAAACAAACAAACAAACAAACTCACTTTCGCATTTATAATATTAGTAAAGTAAAGTTATAAGGATATTAAGTTGTTTTCTGAAATATAAACATTGTAAGTCTTATATATACTGGATTTCCATCAAGCTAGAAAGTAAATCACCTACATAAGTAATCTTAATGGGTACATTTAAATTAGATGAGAAGTAAGTGAGCATTTCGTGCGACGAAGTTTTCGTCCCAATCACAATAGGACGAAACACATAAAAAAGTATTTAGAATTCTGTGTATCGCACACAGAATTCTAAATACTTTTATATGTGTTAACTATGTGTCAACTACTTCTTATCAAATGAAAATTGAATAGTTTTACATAAAAACCACTAACACTGAACCTACTCTAGGCACAGCCTACCATGTAGGCAATAAGTATAGACCTAATTCAACTTAAAACTACGAAAACATTCGTGTCTAGACTAACCACAACAGAGTTGGCTTAACGGCTGGAAGTTAGACTAAATGCAGACATTAGCCAAATATGGCAGTTAATAGTGCTAATGTGCTTAGACGGGGAGCTCGCTTTATTAGCTCAGCAATTAAAGGAAACGATAGAGATATAAATAACAGAATGTAAATGCTAGAGTAAGTCTGAATCTTCGTTTTTTGTGGGTAATGCTTTAAAAAGTCAATCTCTATCTCCCTTTCATCCAATCGTTTTCTCTGTTGCATCCTAAGCTGTATTGCGTCGGAGTCCAGTGTCCATTATTATGACGGCGCCCATGCTGTTATCATCACATCATCATAATTTTATCCGTTAAAAGTCCACTGCTTGACAAAGGTCTCTTCCAAGTATTCTTCGTTCTATGGGATGATATGGCCGCGAGTTGGCAAGGATAGTCTCTTTCGCTTCTTGCTTCCGACGCTGCTGCCCATCGGAAACATTTTTAAGCTAGGGAAAGATAGAAATTTATTAGATCTGGAAAGGGAATGAAGGTATTGGGTTACCACTCACTCGTAAGAATGGGGAAAAGCAAGCAGCAGCTCGGGGGGCTAGGTGCGCGTACCTGATGCTATATCCGCAAGCACTTGACAGGCAGTTAATGACAACACCGACCTACTACTGCAAGCTAGCAAAGCTTTTAACAACGAAATTGTGAAACCCCCCATATTACAAAAATAACTTAGTTACAGAGGGTAGGTTAGATTCGTTAGGTTTCCTTATGACCAAAATAGGAGTGAGCGAACGAAGCGGGCGATTGTGCCCATTTTAGGACGTAACATATGCTTACATCGAAAATATACAGTTGCTTAGATAGTATTCTTTAGGTGCCTATTGATAGTGACTGATTTAAAAATTCAGAGGACAATGTAGATATTAAGTACATAATTACAGAATAAAGTAATGTTTCATTAAGGCTGAAATTAATATATGCAGTAGAAAATATTAGTGTCTAGATTAACTAAAATAGAGTTGTTGATATGGCGGGAAGTTGCACTAAATGTGTCCATTATCCAAATATAGCATAGCGCTAATGTGCTTAGACGGGGAGCTGGCTCTATTAGCTCAGTTAGTGACCAAATATATACATAAATTTATTCATGCCACACTTGAGGGAATTCTAGAAGGCTAGCTCCGTGGCGCAGCGGTCAACACACCAGCCTGCAACACGAGAGTGCCCGGGTTCGATCCCCGGCCAGGTCAAGATGGAAAATGATCTTTTTCAAATTGACCTGGGTCTTGGATGTGTATCTATATATGTATTTGTTATAAAATATAGTATCGTTGAGTTAGTATCCCATAACACAAATCTCGAAGTTACTTTGGGGCTAGCTCAATCTGTGTGATTTGTCCGTATATATTTATTTATTTAATTGAGAAAAATATAGCAATTCCGAAAGACGAAAGTCTATAATTAATACGAGTATGTTATTATCAATAATGACTTACGGATACAAAACATTGTCCCTTATTATGAGCCTCATAAGAACAACGTCGTTCAACAAGCTATAGAGAGGGCTATGCTCAGTGTTTCTCGGCGAGATCGAATAGAAACGTAGATTCGTAGAAGAGCAAAGGTAATCGACAAAGCTCAGTGGATTACCTATTTGAAGTAACAGTGAGCGTGATACATTGCGTGTAGAGCCGATGGCCAATCGGGCAGAAGGGTTCTCGAATTACAACTAATATCGGCAAACCCACCGATCAGATGGTGGGACGGCCTGACGGACAGCAGGAAGACGCTGGATGTAGGCCACTTCTAACCGGTTGTATTGGAACTCCTTGGGGGAGCGTATGTCGAGTAATTGCTTTTTTGTGGCTGATACGATGCTAATATTGACAGCTCCGTGGCGCAGTGGTTAACACGCCAGCCTGCGACACGGAGTGCCCGGGTTCGATCCCCGGCCAGGTCAAGATGGAAAATGATCTTTTTCAGATTGGTCTGGGTCTTGGATGTTTATCTATATATGTATATGTTATAAAATATAGTATCGTTGAGTTAGTATCCCATAACACAAGTCTCGAACTTACCTTGGGGCTAGCTCAGTCTGTGTGATTTGTCCGTATATATTTATTTATTAATATAGATAATAATAAAATTATCGTATATTAATAGTAATATTTCACTAAGTAACTTTTTAGAAAACTAAAAAGTTTGTAAATCTGTTTAATACCTTTAAATGCTAACTATAAAGCTACTTTACAATATTTTATAAGTATTCTTATTTTGCATTCACAATGCTATTTTCATACACTCTTATTAAATTAAGATATAAAATATAGTGAAAAAATTGGAACACCGCCCGCATGCCATTTTTATTTATTTCTCAATTTAATAAGAGCTACTTTACACATTATTATGGGTACTGAAAAGAACAAAGGGTATCTTTCATTTAGGAAAAATTACTGGCTCGAAGATTTTTCTTTCGAAGTAAAGTTACTGGTGTGGGCGTAAATTAGTATTTATACCCAGACTTTTTTCGTTACTTACTGTAATAAATTTCTAGGTGTTAATTTAAAGTCAGGTCTTAGGTCAATATTTTTACATACATACATTCATAGTATCACGTCTTTTTCCCTTGCGGGGTAGACAGAGTTCAGGTTTTAAGACTACGTATAGCATGTTGGTGGGCGTTAGGTGAATGTAAATGGAATCAAAATAGTGATGGGTTGCTAGCCGCATTGCCTTCAATGATTCGTCAGATTTGCCCATTCCTTCGATTGGCTTTTACGATCTGCGCGGGAAGAGATCCAGCTGGTACACTTTACGTCTAGCTATTCCTCCTCACCGGACTAATTTTTCTTGCCTATTCCTTTGCCGTTACGGCTGTACGATATTGGAACGCCCTCCCTGACAACATTGTGAGAGCACATATACGTGATTACTAAGACTTATACCATAGACTTCTTTCCGTTACTTGATTTAAATTTGTAGGTGTTACTTTGATGTCTTTGGTCAATACTAATAAGTTTATTTTTTCCTCTAGGAATACCAAACATGTATCATATTTATATATCTATATCTATATCAGGCCTTTTTAGTCTCCACTACAGGAGCACGACCCTCTTTCGGGTTAGAGAGGTCTCTTAGATGTTTATAAGCTTTGTTTAGCTTGTATTTCCTAAGTCGCCTTCTACGACATCCACGGGAAGACTTGGAGTGGTCCTATTCTACTCTGGATACCACACGGCACACTCATATTTTATATTATTAATTAATGTGCAAAAGCTACAGACTACTAGCGTTTCGGGACTGACCACTGCAGAGAAGAAACGCCGAAAGAAACTCTTTTCAACAGTATTGGGCACCTACTCGCCTGAAGGGTTTTTTAGTTTTATAATCTATCATACATGAAACCACCGGTTGTGGATAGGACCGTCGACTGATCTAAACTAACAGACTAATTACACTTCAAAAGTTCTAATTCACTTAATGACAGTTGCTCATGGACAGTTGTTACACATAGCCAAGACAAACTGCAATAGTTAGACTATGGTCAGACTAAATACGCCATTATCCAAATCAAGTCTCGCTTACGTTTCTAGACGGGCGTCTGCCTCTTTATTAGTTTAGTTGAAATCGTTTTCGACTAAAGTGTTTCTAAATGACCAAATTAGCTCGATACAATATGACAACAGGCATATGTTCAGCAGTGGACGCAAATATGCTGAGAAGAAGAAGAAGGAGAAGAATATGACAACAGTTTGCAAGAAACGAAGGATATACAAACTAGTGGTTCTGCGAGAACAGTAGACCTCGCGAGCCCTTACAACCAACATCCACATTTGCCCACCAGTGCTCTAAAATATATCTGTTACTGATATGCTAATTGACTAAAGGATGATTTCCTTCAGTTACTATTTCCCCATCCACGCTGCTCTTAATTAGGTACCAGAGGAAACGGAAATATAAACCTACATTCCTTTTACCAGAAGACCCAACCAAACCCCTTTTTAAGAGGGAACACTAAGCTCGAGAGAATTGAAAAATAGGTATTTTTATTATAATATCTATTGCTGTCGCGCCGCGTGCCCAAACAAACCCCGCAGAGTGCGATAGAGATAACTGCAGCTCGGCCGGAAAATACCTAAAAAGTACACAAAATTAAAGCTTTCTAGTCCTCTGATTTCTTCTCCAAAACATAACCAATTTTTGTGTTTGTGTTTTCTTTTTCTTATATAATTGCCCAAATTTGTTTTTTTTTTATGTTTGAACACAACGGAAATTCGTACCAATTTTTCATGTTTTTGAAAAATGTAAACATACGGATTTTTTTAGTAAAAAATCATTGTCCTATTGGTACTATCCGGTGAGGAATCAGGGGACTAATCTTGTATGGAAACACGGCCCTTGAGCACCATGTTAAGTATGCTTTTGTACACATTAACTTAGTTGGAGTGATCTTCATCAAGATCGGAAATATCGGAATAGCGAACTTGGCATGGGTAAATGGGATGCAAAGTTTAAGTACTCAGTTTCAAAGTTGTTACCAATTGGTCAAAATTTTAATAAGACGCTAATGTCAACTACTATGGCAGACAAACATGCGAACTTTACGTAAAGACGTGGCCGGCACCTATAATCTATCTATCATCTTTTTTATTTTTTTTTAATTTTTATTTCAGGATTCTAAGTTTATTCAGTGTTTTCAATCATAAAAGTAATTCGCAGTATCCGGCTTTAAGTCAAAAAATATTTTTCATATTTTGATATATGTTCCTTAGGGAAAGTTGTTCAATTTCACTTCTTCTCCCACTTCACGTACCTACTTCAACTTCTTTCATTTCAATTTATATTTAACTTTTGTACTACATATTGTCTGTGGGTTTGTGCAATATGGGAGTGTATTTTATTTCTGTGTAATCTACTCATAAAATCCTTTTATTTGATACCGCACATGGTATGTTTATATAAAAAAATATTTTTTCTCTGTATCGCCGACGTCTCAGTTACTACGCACCATTTTCATACTTGTCATACCATACATTGTATTTACCACATTATACTGAATGCACTAATACAAAAAAAATATATAGAAATCGATTTCAGACAACTTTTGGGCAAATTGCCGACTATAAACACGTTCAAGTTTATCATATAAAAAAGTTGTTCAGACAAAAAAGTTGCGTCATAATGAGAATAACAAAAAAGTCTAATGACACTTTTGATTTATTTTTTAAATAGCTGTACTATGAGTGTTTTTAAGTTTCGGACCCCCATATTTACGCCATTTTTTTTAAATTTCGAAAAACTGGCACGACAAAAAAATTCTATATAATTACCGATCCTGCTCACAAAATTTCATGAGAATCGGTTGAGAAATGCGACCTGTAGGCGAGAACAGACAGACAGACAGACAGACAGACAGACGGACAAAAGAATTTTGGGCCAGTCGAAACTGAGACGCTTCGCTCGCTTCGCTCGGTCGGTCAATAAGGAATTTAGTAGCTTATTCATTTCAAAGTACATATTAATAAAGTTTAAGTCAATAAAATTTGGAATTTTTAACCGACTTCAAAAAAGGAGGAGGTACTCAATTCGGTTGTATGTTATTTAAATTTTTTGTTACCTCATAATTTCGACATATCTCAACCAATTCGAAAATATGAAAGGGCATGCTTTCCCATTTAAATTTCATCAAAATCAGTTCATTTTATCAATAATTTGGTTGAAGTTTAGGAAGGAAGAGATCCGTTACATACTGGTATAATTTCGTCTTTGTACATGTCTTTTCTCTTCAATATTCTTTACAATGCTTCTTTTACTTGTATTTTTATAGTTAAACATATATTAACCTATGTATTTACATAAAGCAAATTAAACATTACAATTTAATTATAACTATTAAAAAAAGAATAGAATAGAATATACTTTATTGCACCAATTTAGAAATACAATAATAAATAAAAGAAGAAAACAAAGTTGGTACAAAGGCGGACTTATCGCTTAAGCGATCTCTTCTAGTCAACCTTAGGGTAGATGGATACAGTACAAGTAGCAGGCGTTGGCGCAGAATAAATGAACATAAAAACAAATGGTGGAATTCATAGATAAAAATATGGATTTATACAATAGATAAATATAATAAATACAAACATACATACATATTTTAACAGCTAGGAAATTTAAGAAAGAGAGGAGAGATAGTAGGACTTAACGAGATGTTTGAAAGTGGTGATAGATTAAGCTTTTCGAATATCCAGGGGGAGGGCATTCCATAAATATACCGCTCGGACAGAAAAGGATTTGGAGAAATATTTGGAATTATGAGCAGGAGTTCGTAGCCTGAGGAAAAAAGTACTACGCAAACCGCGACTCTCAACATCACTGAAAAAACTAAAACGACCTTTAAATAAGGAGGAGAATAAGGATTTAATAATATTGAATAGAGAAGAGTCACAGTGTGCGTGCATGTTGCGACGAAGCCGAATAGGGAGCCACTTGAGTTGAAAATAGAAAGTAGATACATGATCAAATTTACGAAGTTCATATATAAATCTTATGCCTATAAAAGCCTCATTTAACAAATACAATTCATTATGTTATTGACATGACTAGTATTTAACAATTGCTTTCAAAAGTATCATGTATTTTAACAGTTTACAAACAAGCAATCTAATATGGAACCTCCTTTTGTGATGTCGGATAAAAATGGAAACATAATAATTGGATGTCCATTTCAGTATTGGATGTCCATTTCAGTTCTTTGACAGTCCAATGTCACAAAACTACGATGGCAAAAGCAATTAACACAAATAAATAATTTCAGTAAACATGCTAAATAAGATTTTTCCAAAGGGGATTTCCGATATTTTTATTTTGTTGGCCAAGTGCGAGTCAGTATCACCATATGAAAAAATACTCCTTTTATCAAATCTCCTGTTTCAGGACATTGGTTTTCGTGTGTGTACAAATACAAATCATTTATTAGTCATTACAGGTTACAGGATCTTAATGTATATGCTGTGTCGGCTGTGATTCGCCCGTCAGGCATACAAATCTCAAAAGACAACATTATAAATTACTTTTACATTAATAATAGCAAATTTAATATTATTTACTACGAATAAAAATATGTCAAAATAGGTAGTTTATCATCATCAGGTCTTTTTAGTCTCCTCTGCAGGAGTATGACCTTCTCTGTACTACCGAAGCCATAGTTGGCCAGAGCAGACAGAGGATTTGGCCTACACTCTCCTCGCTGGCCAGACGGATTGGAGAGGTCTCATTGATGTTTATGAGCTTTGTTTAGCTTGTATTTCCTAAGTCGCCTGTTACGACCTCCATGGGAAGACTAGGAGTGGTCCTGCCGTAATGGTTTACGGCACTATATATTCAATTGCGTCAAAATTATAACCTATTTCTACTATTCAGTCAGTCAGTCAGTGTAAGTGGCCAACACTGGTGTCAAATTTTTCAAGCTGCCAAAAGGCATCTTACATAGCTTAACGACTGCCATCAATTATGACAGCTGGGATGAACTTAACGTGCCTTCCGAAGTAAGCAGGAACTCGTGATGTTGTTAAGCCACTTGCGGTCACCCATCCCAGTGGGGACTGCGCCCAGGGTTGCTTAACCTGCGTAAACGATAATTATGCTTCGGGCTCCTCACTATTAGAATACTACTCATAACATCAATAACAGCATACTCATAACATCATTAACAACCTCCGTTGTCCAGTGGTTGAGGCGTTTGCCTGTTGACCCGAGGGTCGTGGGTTCAATTCCCACCGGAAGCATACTTTGTTTAGTTGTTTCCAGTTTGGTTAGGACATTGCAGGCTTGAATCACCTGATTGTCTGATAATAAAGATGACTCCGTGCTTTGGAAGGCACGTAAATCCGGTGGTCCCGGCTGACATCTGGTAGTCGTTAAAGGAACCACGTCAGAGGCCGAGAGGCGGTTCCGAAGAAGTCTGACACCAGGGTGTGCATGGTCGATTGACCGTGACACCTACACGAAATGATGATGACTAACAGCATACAGAGTGATTTGGAACTCCTTGGCAAAATTTTCATTTTTTTACATCAGAATCCCTAATAAAATATAGAGCCAAAGAAAAAGGTAAAAAATGAACAAATCACTCGGTCAAATTTATATTGAAAGTCTATTATTTTTCATTAATGTCCTTTTTTCTTGCGGATGTATCTATTAGACACTCTGGTTTCGTCCTTCAAATATTGCCAGCGGGTTCAGAATCACTCTGTAGAGTCTTGCGAGTTCAGAACCACTCTGTATAATCTTGGTCTTGACATCTCATAATCTGTCATGTAAAAAAACCGACTTCAAACAAACTACTAGACGGATTTTGATCAAATTTAAATGGAAATAATTTGACTGAATACACTTTCAAATAAAAAAAATCTAAAGTTGTTTTTTACTACTTTGTAATGAAAACGTACTTCAGACCCTGTTCAAACAACCGTTTTATGTTTTTCCTATCGGTTAAGAAAAAAAATTACTCTAGTATGTAATTTTTTTAGTAAACAATACTAGGCTAAAAATACTACTTTGTAACAATGGTACTTTGTTATCTGAATGAGCACTAAGTATTACTCATTTTAATGCCTCTCGGTACACTAATCTGAGTTACAGTTTATTTTGCTTACTAATAAATTCAGAGATTAAATATAGGTATAGATGCGACCCATGTTTATGGTGGGCCTCCGCGCGCCACCGTGGAGCTGTGACTAACACATACATACATAGTATCACGTCTTTTGTATGTAGACAGAGCCTAATTGTATAAGACCCGAACGAAGGCCACGTTTAGCATGTTAGTGGGCATTAGGTGAAGAACGAAATCAAAATAATAATATTCCTATATAAGAAAACAAGCCTGTGTTTCCTACAAAAATACAATTGAAAATAAATAGTATGTCTTAAAGATTATCGAATAAAAATTGATATGTATTTTTTATTTTTTCTAACAAACAAAAGATGATAACTCTTAAATGTCTCATGACGCAATAGGCCGGTAAAAAGTGTACCGATCTTAATTATTTTTTGTTACAAAAGAAAAAATACGTGTCCAATATTTTTCAATAAAAAAATCAAAGTATGTTTTAAAACACGCCCATTGATAACTTCTTCCTTTTTTTTTGATTAAAAACCTTCTACTTACTCATATTTTTTAAGATCATGTACACCTCAGTAGATACACACCTTATAGACTTCAGCAATAAGAGTTGATGAAACTGGTTCCACAATTTGCTCAAATGATCCTTCTGTAACAACTTTTTATTTTGTGACTAATGCGTTCAGATAAGGTTGAGTAAATTTCTCTAATCGCAACATTTGTTGTTCATTTTCATTAAAGTAGATGGTAGAAAATGTCTTCTCTTGTCGTCTATTTACAGTAATATACCTTTACCTATACGTATATTCATAGCTGAAAGTAGGCTTTGTTTTGTGTATGTTTTTGTGTCTTGTTTGTATTTTATAAAGTAACTAGCTTTCGCCCGCGGCTCCGCCCGCGTCAATGTCGATCCCTCGGGAATAGTACTTTTTTCCGGGATAAAAGCCTATGTCCTTCTCCGTACTCTACAGAATTTGTATGCAAAATTTCATGATGTTTGGTTCAGTAGTTATGGCGTGAAAGCGTAACAAACAAACAAACTCACTTTCACATTTATAATATTAGTAAGGATAAGGATATTCAAGCAATAAAATATGGTGAAAAAATTTCATGCAGGCGGGGCTTGAACTACTGACCTTAGCTCTATGTACGACCTACGCTCTGCCTACTGAGCATGTTCTAACGAGTATGTTCTAACCTCGGTGCTAAAATTCTCCACCATATCCCATTCCCCATATGCGTATTAGGGCTTACTCGTACGTCACCTAACAAAACTATCCGACTTTTACAAGTGAGGTATTTGATTCAAGTCATTTTACAATGAATTTAAAATCAACCAATGTGTAGGAAGCCATGCAATTTTTTTTTGTGTTTTATGTGAATCCCATGCGGGCGGGCTATATCAAAATAGCATTGTGAATGCAAAATAAAACGCTTTCTGTTATTTATTTTTGTTCTATTATGTTAGCCGTGTGGTATCCGGCAGAGTAGAATAGGACCACTCCAAGTCTTCCCGTGGATGTCGTAGAAGGCGACTTAGGAAATACAAGATAAACAAAGCTTATAAACATCTAAGACACCTCTCCGACCCGTCTGGCCAGCGTGGAGAGTGTAGGCCAAGTCCTCTGGCTGCTCTGGCCAAGTATGGCCCTAGTAGTACAGAGAGGGTCGTGTTTCTGTAGTGGAGACTAAAAAGGACCTGATGATGATGTTTGCAAAATCAAAAAAATTATTAGCGTTTCGGAAAAACCACTGCTGAGAAGAATACGCCGAAAGAATTTCAGAACAGTTTTAGTCTCTAAGTGCCCAAAGGGCTCGGATATGATAATATATTTTACAATAATAAAATAAATTCAATATTAAAAAAAAAGAAAAACAAATATTTTTATACAAATAAAATAAACCTAGCATATCATTACCCCGTGGTAGCATTGCCACGCTGTATCGCAATTCTAATATTTTGACCAAAATACAGGCCAGTTCTCTGGTAACGAGATACTTCAATTAAATTCTTGGTGATGGCGTTGAATAATTTGTGGGCTGAAGGTCTCCACGGCCCTAGAGCTTCAATTCCAAACAGTTCAAATAAATAATTGTTGCTGAGGCATTCCTATTTGCGCCTTTGAGGTTTTCCGCCACAGCCGTTGCTGTATCAGCTTTGGAACCTGTGACCGGGAGGTGAGACGGTGCCAGAATGTTGACGCAAGTCGCGTCCCACAGAAGAGGCCGCCGCAACCTCCAAGGCTACAGTCATTCCGACCAGTCTTTTGCCATCATCTCTAGCCATTCCGTTTAGTTCTAAAACGGATGGTATGTTGATGGTAGCAAGAGCCCGGAGAATTAATTTGTTTTGGGGCGGTGTGACGTCCTAAACGACCAACACTTTTGCAGCAAGAGAGACGATGATCGCAGCTGAGGCAACGATGTGGCACCGTACTAATTGCGCCTAATCTGAGTTAAATTAGGTTGATGACATTAAAATTGTGTGTTACCAGTGATGACTTACGGGTCTGAAACATGGTCCCTTACTAATAGGCCTCATAAGAAAGCTCAAGGTCGCTCAATGAGCTATGGAGAGGGCTATGATCGGTGTTTCTCTGAGAAATCGAATCAGGAACGAAGAGATTCGTAGAAGAACAAAGGTCACCGACATAGCTCTGCGGATTAGCTCTTTGTAGTGGCAGTGGGCGGGGCACATAGCGCGCAGAACCGATGGCCGATGGGGCAGGGTTCTCGAATGGTGATGAATTTAATAAAATAAGCAAGATGAAAATATCGTGTTTTATTTGAGAGAGATACCACCACAGACAATATAAAACCTCTACAATACCAGTGATGTTCCTAAGTACCTATAAGTGTTGTGCCAATCGACAAAGAACGGGCTAAAATTTATAATTACAACACTCTTACCAAATTGCAGCCCTTCTTATACAATAAGAAATAATTGAGATCAATATTAGGCACAACATGTTATCTCGCATAGCATGCAAATATCAAAAATAAGTACCTACTCTTACCTAACAGTAGCTCTACCAACAGAAATTCTATAAGTGTAAACAAAGTCAAAATAATTAATTTAGTTTCAGTACACCTATCTTCCTTCTTAGATACTGAAATCTATCTCTAGGTAAAGCTTTGGTAAATAAATCAGCATATTGCTCTTTTGTACAAACATACTCTAAATCTATATGACTATCTGCATATTTCTCTTTTATAAAGTTATATTTCACATCTATATGTTTGCACCGTTTGTGATAGTCTACATTTTTAATCAAACATATTGCACTTTGATTGTCTATGTGCAAAGTCACCGAGTCTTGATGAAACGCACTTATGTCCATCAATAATTGTTTCAACCACATAGCCTCTTTTGTGGTAGCGCAGGCCGCCATAAACTCGGCCTCCGTAGTGGATAAAGCAACACTTTGCTGATGTTGTGTTGCCCAAGTTATAGCACCACTATTTTTTACAAAGACATATCCGGTTAACGAACGCCGGGTGCATATATCTTTAGCATAATCTGCATCACTATATGCTTGAACTATATTGTTATCCGATGATGTATAACATATACCATAATATTTTGTTTCTTTTAGGTATTTCATAATTTTCTTGACAACGCTCCAGTGGGTATGATCATAACTATTAAGATATCTACTCACCAGGCTGACGCCATACATAATGTCAGGTCTGCTTACAATAGCCAGATGCATCAAAGAACCAACAGCTTCTCTGTACTGAATATTCTTATCTGGCGCAGCTGGGCTCTTCTCCAAAGTAGTATGAGGGTCAACTGGAATGACGTTAGAATTAGCATTCTGCATATTAAACTTACATAAAAGTTTCTCAATATAGTTCGCTTGGTGAATAAAAATACACCCTTTGGACTTCTCAATCTGTAGTCCAACAAAATTCTTTGGTTCACATTGTTTTATTTCAAAATTCCGTCTCAATTCACACATGACAATATCTAAAGACTCTCTTGAGCTTGACAGTAGAAGCCCATCATCAACATATAACAGCAGGTATACTATGTTATTGTTCACAGTACTAAAATAAACACATTTATCGGCATGACTATTTTTGAAACCAAATTTCTTGAGCAAGCTGTCAAATTTGTGATTCCAACACCGAGGTGCTTGCTTAAGACCATAGAGTGAACGATTGAGTTTACATACCAGATTTGACGTCGCTTCCAAACCTTCCGGTGGTATCATGTAGATGTCCTCTTTTATGTCTCCATATAAGAAAGCTGTTTTCACGTCGAACTGGACCATCTCTAGGTTATGTTGAGCAACTTCTGAAAGTAAAACTCTAACAGAATCGTATCTCACTGTTGGCGAAAATGTTTCAGTATAGTCTACTCCTTGTTTCTGTGAGCAGCCTTTAGCACACAATCTTGACTTAAATAGCGGGCCAGATGGCAAGTCTTTTATTCTGAAGACCCATTTACAGCCAATTATCCGCACTCCTGGTGGTTTCTCCACTAGTTCCCAAGTCTTGTTTTGCTCATGTGACAACAACTCATCCTTGATCGATAGCTTCCATTTTTCTGAATACACATTGTCTGTAGATACTGCTTCACTATATGTCTGAGGAACGTCCTGTTGATCTGAAATATCATCTGTGCATATGTAACTATTACCTTCTTTGTTCTTTTTACTTTGTGATCTTGTTGTTACACTTGACTTACATTCTTTCAAATCTATTTCCTTCTCTGGCTCATATAAAGATCCCTCATCAGAATGAAATGACTCATCACTAGTTTCATTCTGTTCAGATGATTCTAAAGTAGATTCGTTTGACATAGATTCATTTTGTTGTGTCACAGCTTCTGAGGTAGTCTCTGACAGTGGTAACTTAGCATAATTTCTTGTAACAGATGTTTCTAAGAAAACCACATCTCTGCTAATTAACACCTTCTTTGTTTTTGGATCAAAAAGCCTGTAACCCTTGGTCTGTTCACTATAACCCACAAATATCATTTTGATTGCCTTTGAATCCCATTTCTTGGCTTTTTCTTTCGGTACGTGAACCATTGCTTCACAACCAAAGATTCTTAAATGATTTATTTTTGGCTTTTTACCTGTCCAAATCTCCTCTGGTGTACAAAATGCCAGCAATCTAGTTGGGCAGCGGTTGGTGATGTAAGCTGCTGTTGAAACTGCTTCCGCCCAATACTGCTTCTGTAATTTTGCATTTATTAGCATACAACGAGCTCTTTCTAGCAACGTACGGTTCATGCGTTCCGACAATCCGTTTTGCTGCGGTGTGTAGCATGCACTAGTTTGATGCCTTATGCCACATTTAGTTAAGAAAGCTTTGAACTCGTTACTAAGATACTCTGTACCATTATCTGTCCGAAGAATCTTTATTGACAAATTAAGTTGATTTTCTACCATGGCCTTGAACTCTTTGAACTTGTCAAAAACATCTGACTTGTTTTTAATCAAATAAACAAATACCTTTCTGGAGAAGTCATCGATGAATGTGACAAAATAATGCGCACCTCCCAATGACGGAACTTCCATGGGGCCGCAGACATCGGAGTGTATGAGTTCTAGCAGTGCTTCTGCTCTGGAACCTTCTGAGGGAAATGGGTTTCTTGACTGCTTTCCCTCCAGACACGATATGCATACAACTTTGTCTTTCTTTTCTATTTTCACCCCTGTACTCTCAGATAGTTTCTCCAAGTCTTCAAAGTTTAAATGTGCCATTCGTTGATGCCATAGGTAAGAATCATTTTCATTAATTGTAGATATGTATGCTGGAACACTCTGTGTATTAAGCCGGTACATATTATTTATCAATTTCGCTTCTGCCACTAGTTGATTATTTTTATTGAAAATTCGGCAACCTTCTTTGTCAAATTGTACTTGACAGCCATTATTTATAATTTGACTAACAGAAAGAAGATTTGTGGCTAACTCAGGAACATAGAGCACATTCTGTACTACAACCTTTTCAGATTTCCCATTTTTATTCATGATATTTAAATCTACTTTTCCACATGCTGTCACTGTCAGTTTCTTGTCGTCAGCTACTTTGATAGTATTAACCGGAGGTGGTATTTCGTCATAGAGCCAACCACGGTGCATTGTTAGATGCATTGATGCCCCCGAATCCACATACCAACCATTGTCATTACTAAATGATGCAGAAAATACAGCCACATATCCAGAATCCTCATTTGACTTCTGCTCTTTCTTCTTGTTCCTACAGACTTTGCTAATATGGCCATATTTATTGCAAACATAACACCTCGGACCTTTGTTAGGTTTGTTTGCTTTTTCTGAAGCTTGTTTGGCAAGCTGCGTACTTCTACTTTTGTAGACGTACAGCGCAACATTATCAGATTTTCTAACATCTTGCAAGAGCTTAGTTTTGACTGAATCAGCTGTTATTGGCAAACCTGAGCTTTCTAGAGCCATAATCATTGGTTGATACATATCTGGTAATCCGGCCAGCAGCAGGGTTCCCAACCATTCGTCGTTTACATTGAAACCAATGTTTCTTAGTTTATGAGCAGTAGTCATGATTTTATTGACATAATCCTCAATATTTTGGCAGCCATCCAGGGTTGTGGTGATCAGTTCCCTCAACAGTCCGACTCGACGGGTCAGTCCTTTGTCATCGAAAGCTTTGGCTAGATTATCCCAGACCTCTTTTGCCGATTTAGCTTCTTGAATGTGGACGTAGTTGATGGGATCGACTAGTAAAATTATTTTTGACTTAGCTTTAGTATCCTTTTTCTTGTCAACTACTTCATCTGACGTCGGCTCAACGCAGTCCCACAGTTCTTCATGCTCGAGGTAAGTTTGCACGGCAAATTTCCAGGTTGGATAATTACTTCTTCCGGTCAGCTTTTCTATTATCGCCAATGTATTATTTGAAGACATATTTGCTGATGAAGATGCTTTCTGGACACGACACGCACGGATTTTCACTTTTGTTTTTTTATCAAATTTTAGTGAAATTATTTTATTTTTAGTTATTTCGACTCCCAACTAGTTAGAGTTGAAAAACCAGGCGCAACTGGGCTGCATAACCTGATGAATTTAATAAAATAAGCAAGATGAAAATATCGTGTTTTATTTGAGAGAGATACCACCACAGACAATATAAAACCTCTACAATACCAGTGATGTTCCTAAGTACCTATAAGTGTTGTGCCAATCGACAAAGAACGGGCTAAAATTTATAATTACAACAAATGGCGACCACTTATCGGCAAACGCAGCGTCGGACACGCACTGACCTGATGGTCGGATGACCTGACTAAGGTCGCAGGCAGACGCTGGACGCAGGCTGCCTCCAACCGGTCATATTAGACTAAAGAAATAACTAAAATATATAAGCCCAGCATACCTACCCGACAATCATTATGTGTGTGTTTTTTAGGACAATGACATTAACAAGACTAGCTCTTATTTAAGGGGGCATAAGCATATAGCTTATTTATATATTCGTGACTTTCAAGGCTACGTTTATTTTGTTGAGGGGGTAAATTGATCCATTTTGATAAACAACGTTTAAAATTATTGTGTTCAAAAAGCATCCCAAAAAAATTACGGTCATTTATAAAATAATCAGCAGGTAGCCATATCCCAGGCATGCCAATTACGTAAAATAAACTCGGACGGTATAATTATTTAAATTTGCATAACATAAAACGTGGCATTGTCTGAAATAATGTATATTTTTTTTCAGCGTTCGATGGCGCATTATTTCAATAACACACCTAGTGATGTGCCGAAGAGAAATAATCCGTTCTCAAAAACGGATAATTCTCTCTAGTTTAGAAATCGTAATATATGCAAACGGGATCGCGGGCACAGCTGGATACTGCATATAATAAACTATTTTTACCGAAAATGTATTATTCTTCCACTATTTTCTGGATAAACTAAGTCATTTTTAAGTTTAGAGTAAACGCCCAGTGAAATGGACATTTACTGTCCCGAAATGGACGGATATTGGGCGTTTATTATTTCCGACTTTTCGCCCGGGCCGAAACCCATCACTAGAGGATAGGCTACTTATTTTTTTTTCTCCTGTCATGATAAGACGTGTTCCCCATACAAACATAACATAAAATGTACACGAACGATATCCATGCTACGAGTGTTGAAACGCTACTCTAAACTTGTGTGAGCAGCAACTCGTCGTTGCAATCATTGAATTTAAAAAAAAACCATAACGTTCATTAGATATGTTGACATAGAGGACTAGCTCCGTGGCGCAGCGGTCAACACGCCAGCCTGCGACACGGAGTGACCGGGTTCGATTCCCGGCCAGGTCAAAATGGAAAATGATCTTTTTAAGATTGGCCTAGGTCTTGGATATGTATCATAAAATATAGTATCTTTGAGTTAGTATCCCATAACACAAGTCTCGAACTTACTTTGGGGCTAGCTCAATCTGTGTGATTTGTCCGTATATATTTATATTTATCGTCCGTGCCCTTGACGCGGCCAATCGCAAACTAGCTTCGCCTATGAGCGCGTAAGTTTTTTGCAGGGTCCGGTAAACCCCTTTATTTAATGAACTCTATCGATCGAGTAACTACATGATAAGTTCACCCTTTTGTTAGGATTGACTAGCTCCGTGGCGCAGCGGTCAACACGCCAGCCTGCGACACGGAGTGACCGGGTTCGATCCTTGGCCAGGTCAAGATGGAAAATGATCTTTTCCAGATTGGCATGGGTCTTGGATGTGTATCTATATATTTATTTGTTATAAAATATAGTATCGTTGAGTTAGTATCCCATAACACAAGTCTCGAACTTACTTTGAGGCTAGCTCAATCTGTGTGATTTGTCCGTATATATTTATATTTATATTTTGTTAGGGTAAGCTAATTATTTCGTTACCCTAACGTTATGGTAAGTCCTTCGAACTAGTTAACTACTACCACTCGAACTTAGCAGTTACCTTAAAGCCTCGAATATACCACTTATCATCAGATTAGTGTTACCCTATCCCTGAGTACTTGGTAACTCATCG
Source organism: Elegia similella (assembly GCA_947532085.1). Taxonomy (NCBI): domain Eukaryota; kingdom Metazoa; phylum Arthropoda; class Insecta; order Lepidoptera; family Pyralidae; genus Elegia; species Elegia similella. Next base: position 3,183,978 of record OX383926.1, on the reverse strand, counting down.
AAACGATTGTCAACAACGTATTATGAGTTGTATGACATTGTTAGAAGGAAAATTATTGATTTACAAGCCAGACATTCGTCTCAAGGACAACATTGACTTCTTTTTCTAGCCGTCGTGCGTCGTCTTGCTAAAACCCCTTCAATTGTTTACGGAGAACAGTAATGTGTTGTTTGACATGCGCCTTAAGAAATTGAAATAGCTTGAAGCTGTTCAATTCACACTTGATAGGGTAACCTAATCATGAGTTTTGAGATATTAAAGTGCTGAGTTGAATTAACTATATCGTATTAGTAAGCCTTTCGTTAGGGTAAGCAAACGATATGGTTACCGAGTCGTTAGGGTTTGGGAAAATCAGTCAATCAAATAACCCAACGAAAACCCTAAAAGAGGTAAGTGGTTCCGGGTTCTGGCTTTTCGATGTGATTTGAGTTAAGTTTGTTTGCGTAAATAGGACTGATATTGAATCGTTAGTTGTATGAGAGTTATGCTTCAATAGCTTTTCTAATTCAATGGTTGCAATTAATCTAAATAAATATACGGGCTGACTGGTAAATCACGTGTCATATTTAAGGACATAATAAATAACAATAACACGTAGTCAAAAAATATAAAACCAACAAAATACTTACTAGTGGTTCTGCGAGAACAGTAGACCTCGCGAGCCCTTACAATCAACATTCACATTTGCCCACCAGTGCTCTAAAATATATCTGTTACTGATATGCTAATTGATTAAAGCATGATTTCCTTCAGTTACTATTTCCCAATCCCCGCTGCCCTTAATTAGGTACCAGAGGAAACGGAAATTTAAACCTACGTTCCCCTTACCAAAAGACCCGACCAGACCTTTTTTTTTAAGAGAAAACACTAAGCTCGCAAGAATTGAAAAATAGATATTTTCCCAAACAAACCCCGCAGAGTGCGATAAAGATAACTGCAGCTCGGCCGGAAAATACCTATAAAAAGTATACAAAATTAACGCTTCGTAGTCTTCTGATTTCTTTTCCATTAAAAATTTAAAATAAGCTATGGCTGTGTTTCTGCGCTTCTTTTTCTTGAATAATTGCCCAAATTTGTTTTCTTGATGTTTGAACACAACGGAAGTTCGTACCAATTTTTCATGTTTTTGAAGGTTCATATCTCTTTAAATAGTTCAATTATGAAAAAAAATTTACATATATCATTACTCTAGTGGTAGTATCCGGCGAGGAATCAGGGGACTACTCTTGTATGGAAACACGGCCCTTGAGCACCATGTTTAGTATGCTTTTGTACACATTACCTTAGTTGGAGTGATCCTCTTTAAGATCGGAAATATCGGGATAGCGAACTTGGCATGGGTGAATGGGAGGCAAAGTATCCGGTTTCATAGTTGTTATGTTACCAATGGGTAAAAATTTGAATAGGACGCTAATTTTCAACTATTATGGCAGACAAACATGCAAACTTTACGTTAAGAAGTGGCCGGCATCTATAAGCCCCGGGTTCAAGTCACAGGATAGCATGTGAATCTTTTTTATTTATTTTTAATTTTATTCCAGGATTCTAAGTTTATTCAGTGTTTTTAATTATAAAAGTAATACGCAGTATCATGCTTTAAGCCAAAAAATATTTTTCATATTTTGATTTTTGTTCCTTAGGGAAAGTTGTTCAAATTCACTCCCTCTCCTACTTCACGTACTTCAACTTCTTTCATAAATATACAGAAAATCGATTTCAGACAACTTCTGGGCAAATTGCCGACTATAAAGACGTTCAAGTTTATCGTATAAAAAAGTTGTTCAGACAAAAAAGTTGCGTCTTAATGAGAATAACAAAAAAGTCTAATGACATTTTTGATTCTTTTTCCAAATAGCTGTGCTATGAGTTTTTTTAAGTTTCGGACTCCCATATATCAGACATTTTTTAAAATTTCGTAAAACTGGCACGACCAACAAAATTCTATATAATTACCGAACCTGCTCACAAAATTTCATGAGAATCGGTTGAGAAATGCGACCTGTAGGCGAGAACAGACAGACAGACAGACAGACAGACAGACAGACAGACAGACGGACAAAAGAATTTTGGGCCAGTGGAAACTGAGACGCTTCGCTCGCTTTGCTCGCTTGGTCAATTAATTAGAAATACAAAGATACATTCAATCAAATTAGTCCGCAAAATCTCGGAATGTTTGAAAACCGCGCGCTCCAGACAGCCCGTGGCCGACACGCCATACGTACGCCGCACGCTTTAATTAGAGAGAGTGTCCACAGTTTTTGTTTTTATTGGATAATTTAATCAACTTTTATGCCCCTTTTTTAATATATTTGAATCGAGAATCGAGTACTGAGTGGCCCCGTTTCAATATGTTACGTGATTTCAATTACCAGTCAGCCTATGTATAGACAAATCACATAGATAGAGCTAGCCCCACAGTAAGTTGTAAACTTGTGTCGTGGGATATTAACATATTTTGCCCGTTGAAATAAAAGAAACTTCAACAAAATTTTCTTTTAAAAGACAGGTTCACTCTCACCTTCTTGATTCTTTATCTCCTTAGAACCCCATCAGTAATTTTTTTTTTCCATATTCATCTTTGGTTAGTATATTGTATTTATATGTAAGTTTATGTATATATTGCATATATATGTATTTATTTACTTTATTTTCGTTTATGTGTATGAATAGGTATATATCATTTGTACTAAATAGATCACTTTTTGCGCCATACAATTTTTCTTTCTGTTATTCCCTATGGTTGACTGGGAGATAATGCTTATAGCATTAAGTCCGCCAATTGTAACAAATTTTATTTGGAACAATAAAGTTTATTAAATAAATAAATAAAAAATATTTTAAAATCTTGTACCTTTAAACGAGCAATTCTTGTATATTTATATGTAAGTATATAAATTTATTTGTATGATCTCGTATCGTATAAGGGTTTTTCGGGGGTAAACAATCGATCTAGATTAGTTTTATGGAAAACGCGTGATTTTGAGTTTTCCTGCGTTTTCCTTTCCACGCAGAATATGTTCGTTAATTTCATCCTGCTGGCCACTGTCCGCCTGGCCCGGCGGGTTAAGATTTAGACGGCAAGAAATTAGTGTTACGGGTTCGAATCCCGCTCGGTTACTTACTTTTTTTTATATAGTCAAGTTTATGCTAGTGGTTCTGCGAGAACAGTAGACCTCGCGAGCCCTTACAACCAACATCCACATTTGCCATCCAGTGCTCCAAAATATATCTGTTTCTGATATGCTAATTGACTAAAGGATGATTTGCTTCAGTTACTATTTCCCAATCCCCACTGCTCTTAATTAGGTACCAGAGGAAACGGAAATTTAAACCTACATTCCCCTTACCAGAAGACCCGACTAGACCCTTTTTTTAAGAGGAAACACTAAGCTCGAGAGAATTGAAAAATAAATATTTATAATATCTATTGCTGTCACGCCGTGTGCTCAAACAAACCCCGCAGAGTACGATAGAGATAACTGCAGCTCGGCCGGAAAATACCTATAAAAAGTACACAAAATTAACGCTTCGTAGTCCTCTGATTTCTTCTCCAAAACTTAACCGATTTAATTTCTTTTTACATTAAAAAATTAAATTAAGCTATGGCTGTGTTTCTTTTTCTTATAAAATTGCCCAAATTTGTTTTCTTGACGTTTGAACACAACGGAAATTCGTACCAATTTTTCATGTTTTTGAAGGTTCATATCTCTTTAAATAATCATCTCTTTAACATCCTACAACCAACTCAGCCGTTTTCTTTTCCGTACCAGGACAATACACACCGCCAAATTTTTTTGAAATTAAGCTCGAAGATACTCTTTCGGCTATTCTGTCATTCCCTAATGGCTCCTCCGGTGGCATAGACGGAATTACTCCCCAGCATCTAAAAGATCTGGTGAGTGTGTCCGCCGGTGATGCCGGAAGGGAGCTATTAGGGGATCTCACGAAATTCTGCTCCTTTTTATTATCTGGTAAAATTTTAGACAGCTTTACTGAATTCATGTACGGAGCGAGGCTATGTGCTTTCAAGAAGAAGGACGGTGGGGTGCGACCTATTGCCATTGGTTGTACTCTACGCCGCCTAACTTCAAAGCTAGCTTGCATGCACATAGCCTCCTCATTGATGAATAAACTTCAACCTGTCCAATTAGGTTTCGGAAGTAAAGGCGGCTGTGAAGCAGCGGTACACTCCGTACGCACTTTTCTAAAAAATGATCGTGCGGAGGTACTGCTGAAAGTAGATGTTAAAAACGCCTTTAATACAATTGATAGGACCGCCTTGTTGCACGAAGTTTATACCCATATTCCTGACCTCTTTCCCTATATTCACCAATGTTATTCATCCCCTACCAAACTGCTTTACGAAAACAATGCCGTTTTATCATCCACAGGAGTACAACAAGGTGATCCCCTGGGGCCGGCGCTGTTCAGTCTAGGTATCCATCCAATCATCTCATCCCTAAATTCTAAATTGAACACCTGGTTCTTGGATGATGGGACGCTGCTGGGATGCAAAGAATCTGTTTACGGAGATTTCCTGGCAATAATTGAAAAATTCAAAAAAATTGGTCTTGAACTCAATTTCAAAAAGTGCGAAATTTACATCCCTGAAAATCGGAAACTATTAGAAAAAACATTTTAGACTCCTTTTTCAAAATTTCTAAAGATATAAAAGTAATATCTAAGCATTCTTTGCTTCTCCTAGGTGCCCCGTTATTGGAGGACAGTGTTCCACCTCTCTTGGAAAAGCAATTAGAAAATTTCAACGCTTCTACTTCCAGATTGGGTATTCTAAATTTACATATTGCATACACTATTTTAAAATATTGCCTTTTTGTTCCCAAATTCACCTATATGCTTCGCGCAAGCCCAATTTGGAAACATTTGGAACTAATAAAAAAACTAGATGACTGCCTACATTCGACCTTAGAAAATATTTTAAACCTACGTTTTAATGAAAATTCCTGGACACAGCTAACCTTACCAATTAAAAACGGTGGCATCGGTATAAGAAAAATTTCTAGTGTTGCTCTCCCCGCTTTCCTTTCCTCTGTTCACAGCGTTACTGGCTTATGTAAAAAAATTCTTAACGATGATGACCTCGTCATTGACCTGTTAGCAGAGGCAAAGGAAACCTGGTCAGCTCTCTGCCCCGAAGACAGTATCCCGGTGGAAACACATCAGCAAAGACTCTGGGATGCTCCTTTGGTTCAGAGAGCAGCAGCTGATTTGGCTCAAAATTATATAAATGATGATATTAACCGCGCTCGGCTCCAAGCTGTATCCTCGAAGGAGTCCAGCCAATGGCTTCACGCCATCCCTTCTTACACCATCGGAACACTGCTGGACAACAACAGCTTCCGCACCGCTATTGGACTCCGTCTGGGAGCCCCCGTGTGCGCGCCCCACCGCTGCCCGTGTGGCGCCGATGTTGATCAGTTTGGGCTCCACGGTCTATATTGTCACCTCAGCGCAGGCAGAATCCCACGCCATGGTTCTCTGAATGACATCATCAGAAGGGCCCTTGCCACCATCAACGTGCCCTGTACCCTCGAACCACGTGGTGTGGCACGTGATGATGGTAGGAGACCTGATGGTATGTCGTTGATCCCTTGGGAACGTGGTAGAGCTTTGGTGTGGGATGCTACATGCGTCGACACACTAGCGCCCTCTCACCTCAGGGGATCAGTCATGAGAGCCGGGTCTGCTGCCGAAGGCGCTGAGGTTGCCAAACGGCGCAAGTATGCAACCTTAGCTGAGGATTATATATTTGTGCCGTTTGGCGTAGAGACGTTAGGACCTTGGGGACCCAGCGCGAGGGGTTTCTTAAAAGAGATTGCCCCTCGGCTCATGTCGGCTGCCGGTGATAAGAGGGCTGGCTGCTTTTTCGCCCAACGGATTAGCATAGCTATCCAACGGGGGAATGCAGCCAGCGTTCTTGCCACCATGCCACACGGGCAAGATCTCGAAGAAATTTCTTTGTAGTGCTACTTTTTTTTTTTTTGTTTTCTCTCTTCATGTTTATTTTATGTGTAATTTAACGTTCACCAAATGATATTTAAAATATCTTACGATGAATAAAATATTTTGACTTTAAATAATTCAATTATGAAAAAATTTTAACATACGGATTTTCTTAGTAAAAAATCATTATTCTATTGGTACTATCCGGCGAGGAATAAGGGGACTACTCTTGTATGGAAACACGGCCCTTGAGCACCATGTTTAGTATGCTTTTGTACACATTAACTAAGTTGGAGTGATCCTCTTCAAGATCGGATATATCGGAATAGCGAACTTGGCATGGGTGAATGGGAGGCAAAGTTTAAGTACCCGGTTTCATAGTTGTTATGTTACCAATTGGTCAAAATTTTAATAGGAAGCTAATTTTCAACTAGGCAGACAAACATGCGAACTTTACGTTAAGAAGTGGCCGGCATCTATAAGCCCCGCGTTCAAGTCACAGGATAGCATGTGAATCATTTTTATTTATTTTAATTTTTATTTCAGGATTCTAAGTTTATTCAGTGTTTTCAATTATAAAAGTAATACGCAGTATCATGTTTTAAGCCAAAAAATATTTTTCATATTTAGATTTTTGTTCCTAAGGGAAAGTTGTTCAATTTCACTCCCTCTCCCACTTCACGTACTTCAACTTCTTTCATAAATATACAGAAATTCTATTTCAGACAACTTTTGGGAAAATTGCCGACTATAAACACGTTCAACTTTATCGTGTAAAAAAGTTGTTCATACAAAAAAGTTGCGTCTTAATGAGAATAACAAAAAAATCTAATGACATTTTTGATTTTTTTTCCAAATAGCTGTGCTATGAATTTTTTTAAGTTTCGGACCCCCAGATATCAGCCAATTTTAAAATTAAAATTTCGAAAAACTGGCACGGCGTAAAAATTCTATATAATCACCGAACCTGCTAATAAAATTTCATGAGAATCGGTTGAGAATGCGACCTGTAGGCGAGAACAGACAGACAGACAGACAGACGGACAAAAGAATTTTGGGCCAGTGGAAACTGAGACGCTTTGCTCGCTCGGTCAATAATATTTTCATTTTTATTGTTTTCAGACAAGCTTAAAAAGATGTAGTTGATGTTTGAGATAACTGAAAAAAACTGATTTGGATCACTTAAGTCAAACACCTGAACAGAAATTAATTGAAAATAAAAAATAATAATTTTCAGTTTACATTTTACTTTTTATGTAGATTATCACCTTATCACCACCATATTACAATAAATAGTAATAACCGAGCAAAGCTCGGTCGCTCCATAAACAGGCAAGAATAAGGCCAATCTGAAAAAGATGGTTTTCTATCTTGACCTGACCGGGGATCGAACCCCAGACCCAGCGATTCAAAGGCACTTGCGGCACCATTTAACTACAGAGGTATAACAAGAGAGGATATCTGATATCATACCACTCTAAATGGTCTGTATCTATAATTATGACTGGTCTTTTTGAATGGAGCTAACAAAGTAACGAATGTCACAATATTGTGAATTATCTCTCTAAACTTCCGGCGTTTATCCAGGTCATATGTCTATAGCCAACGGTAATTGGAAACCCAAAATATTAAACAGTTTATAGTAATAATTGCTACATGCATTGTCCAAAAAATAATCAATTACAATATCGGTTCATATTTGGATTTTATATTTTTGTCAGCTTCCGTAGCGTAGTGATTATCACAGCAGCCTGTTGAATGATTGACTCTGGGTTTAATATTTCTTCTTAGTGCCTTCGTAGTCCAGTGGTTAAGGCATTTGTCTGTAGACCCGGGGGTCGAGGGTTCGATTCCCACGGGAAGCATACTTTGTTTAATTGTTTCTAGTTTGGTTAGGACATTGCAGGCTTAAATCACTGATTGTCTGATAATAAAGATGATTCCGTACTTCGGAAGGTACGATAAGCCGTTGGTCCCGGCTGCCATCTGGTTGTCGTCAGAAAAACCACGTCAGAGGCCGAGAGGCGGTTCCGAAGAACTCTGATACCAGGGTGTGCATAGTCGACTGACCATGTCACCTACGCGATATGCTGATGATGACTTCTTCATGTAGTCAAAGAACTAGGAATAACCAATAATTTTAACTGTGGAATAACCAATAACCTCCATTCTTCCCTATATAAAGCTAATATTTTTTTCTTCCGCGTAAATTTGAACGGTAATCTTTTTCTTTACTCGCCCATATAATAAATATATACGGACAAATCACACAGATTGAGCTAGCCCCAAAGTAAGTTCGAGACTTGTGTTATCGGATACTAACTCAACGATACTATATTTTATAACAAATACATATATAGATACACATCCAAGACCCAGGCCAATCTGAAAAGATCATTTTCTATCTTGACCTGGCCGGGGATCGAACCCGGTCACTCCGTGTCGCAGGCTGGCGTGTTGACCGCTGCGCCACGGAGCTAGTCAAATATATAGTATAACTATCCCTTGGTCATCTCTTTCCTCTCCTTCTTTTTACTTTCCCTTCCAATATTGTTTGGGAAAATTCATCGTGTCCGTGAGATGACCCAAGATTTTCCCACTTATAGTATCTATAGCGCCGAATAATTTTCGTTTTTTGCCTACTAATTCTAATACCTTCGTTCTTTTTACCGCTAACTGATACGTTCCATTCTTCTCCAACACCACATTTCAAATGTTTCTAATCTCTTTGTATGTTTTTTCTGGATGGCCCATTTCACTACTATATAGGGCTCCAAACATATATTTTATTAATTGTTTTTATACTTCTTCCATGCTTGTCTGGGAGAAAAGAAAAAACGTAGAATGTACAAGCTGCTTCTCTTCCCGCGCAAATTGTAAACGCCGATCGAGGAATTGGGCTAACATCTGCGGAATCATGTCAATAGGCGATGAGGCTAGCAACCCATCACTACTTTGATTCCGTTTTCAATCTACACGCCCTCCAACATGCTAAATGTTGTTTGTCTCCAATGGATAGTAACATTATTAGCGAGTAACATAGGCTTTATTTTTATTTCAACAATGAAGGATCTGTACGAAGATTGCATTAATATAACACAAGGTATCAAAAATTTTCCTATAACCGTTATTATTTGGCGTATGCTGCAAAAACTATACATCGGGACCCGGGAATCGGGGCTGGCCCGTGGGCTAGAATATACAATGTGATAAATTGATGCCTCTGTCATCTAACCGTGTTTCCGGTTACATTGTTTGGATGGATAATGGTTTAAACCAAGTTTAAATAAGACGGATCAAGTTTATTTATACAAATTGTCACAACATCGTCAACAGCTCAGTCCTTGATGTCACAAAAGGTGACGGCTGAAAATCAGTGCTGGTCGTAAAAATCTGTCCAGCGTACCACTGAGCCGTCACCTATTGTAGTAAACTTTTATTAGTTGTATTCTTTTATGTTGTAATTTTATTTTTTTTTTCTTTGTGTTTCTACAGTAAATATTTTTCATTTCATTATAGCTCAACAACAAGATTTTTTTTAAATACAAAATTAATACACATAAGGCATTGACCACTTTAAGAAAGAAGGTCTGTTTAAAAACCATTTGGATAAATGAGATTGGTGTTTCATTTTCTGCAGTTAAAATAAAAAAATGCAGGAGTTAATAAGATTTTTTAATAAATAACTTTGACTTTCATTTGTCCCCTGTGAAGTCACTTAATAGACCGGGGGCCGGTGGCAGGACTTCCTACCTCATAAGATACCCGAATAAGACTAGTATGTAGTGAAAGTAGGTGCTTTGGAGGTGGGGGCCAGGTAGGGTTGCCACTCCCTATCCTGGAAGAACCATAAAAAAAAGGTGTCGAAAACGTCAATTTTGGCCAAAAATTATCTCATCAGATACTCGAACGGGAGTTTAACGTAGTGAAAGATATCCTTATGGAGAGGTGAACCAGCTAAGGTTGGCGGCAACCCTGGAAGAAGTCCAAGTTCAGCCACCCTGAAAGGGGCGATTTTTCATGGTATTTTATCTCATAAGATACCTCAATGAAACTAGTGCCCGATGTTAGTTCTGAGGGTCGGCACTGCGAATAAAATAGGTTGCCTGCGGCAACCCTGGAAGAACCCATGTTCAGGCACGTTTAAGACGTGGAATTTGAAAATTAAAGTACTAAAAAAAACTCGGAACCATATCCAAAAGCACTGCAGGATTACGATCGTAATATAATTTTTAACCGACTTCAAAAAAAATAGGTTTTCAATCCAATGTTCAATATATTCTCCAAAACTTTTAATTGCATTGTAACTAATATTAACTGATGTTTTATATTACATTTGATTTAGTGTAAGTTACATCGAAATCGGTTCAGTAGTTTTCGAGATATAGGCTAATACGTATAACTGTGCCATTTTTTTTTTAATCTCATATAGAACATGAATGAAACTAGTGCCCGATGTTTGTTCTGAGGGTCCGAACTGCGAATAAAATAGGTTGCCTGCGGCAACTCTGGAAGAACCCATGTTCAGTCACATTTAAGACGTGGAATTTGAAAGTTAAAGTAATAAAAGAAATCTCGGAACCATATCCAAAAGCACTGCAGGATTAAGATCGTAATGTTATTTTTAACCGACTTAAAAAAAAATAGGTTTTCAATCCAATGTTCAATTTATTCTCTAAAACTTTTAATTGCATTGCAACTAATATTAATTGATGTTTCATTTTGTATTGGATAAAATATTTAATTACCCACATATGTTCATAATAATTATAATAAATATGTCTGTAATCTAGGATAAACATTTCAACACAATTGTTTTTTGTTATGAAATAAATGAATTGAATTGAATTCACATTACATTTGATTTAGTGTAAGATTCATCAAAATCGGTTCATTAGTTCTCGAGATATAGGCTAATACGTATAACTGTGCCATTTTTTATCTCATATAGTACATGAATGAAACTAGTGCAGGTTGTAAGCACTGACGATCTTGTATATGAATAAAATAGGTTGCCAATCCGTAACCTGGAACAATCCAAGTTCGAGGATGAACTTGGATTGTTCCAGGTTACGGATTTATACGTGGAATTTGAAAATTAATCATTTAAAAAGGAAGTTGGAACCATATTCAAAAGCAATGCGAGATTAAGATTGCGATGCTTTTCAACCGACTTCAAAAAAGTGAGGTTATCATTTCCATAACCTATTGGTTATGTTAATTTTACTTATTTTATATATGACGTATGACGGCAAACGAGGAAGCGGGTCACCTCACCTGACGGTAAATGATCACCACTGCCCATTCTTATGGACAACTGTAACACCCGGGGTGCCAGCCTTTCACACACAAGAGCGTTGCCAGGTTGCCGGCCTTTCAAGAAAACAGTCTCGTTTTTATAAAGTTCCAAAATCGAATCGATTCGGGAGAAACCATAGATTTTAAAAAAAAAATTCGTCAGCCACCTATAGTAATTTAAGAAAACAATGAATCATAGACTGAATATGAATAGCTCCGTGGCGCAGCGGTCAACACGCCAGCCTGCGACACGGAGTGACCTGGAAAATCCGTTGAGCCTGTCTGACATCTATTACAAATAGCTTGAGGGATGCTCCGTTTGCTGTCTCTGTGTATCGAGTTTGCTATATGTCAAGTATGGAGCTTCTTATGAGGCTCGGAAGCTCGTACATACGAAACGGTTACATTGCATCGAGATGAGCGTTTCGGTATCCAGGGCCCGTACAATATTTTCGGCTTCTTCTCGTATCGCTGCGAGGCTTCTTGAGTCATTCTAAGCAATGACTCAAGATGCCTCGCCTATGTGTCGGTTGGATAAAAGGTTTTAGCCAGCAGTTCTGCGGACTTTTCTGGACACAAAAGGCCGCTTCCGTCTGGATTTCTCATTAGTCTGTCCTTCTCTACCAGTCTACACGCTTTCACAATCCTATAAGCCGTTCCCAGATGTTCTCTTTCTTTTAACAGCTTTCATCTCAGCCAGTAGCGGGTTCCACCACTTTATTAATTTACAGTTCGTTTTAGGCTTAAGTTTGGGAATCGATGCTTCGCAAGCCCTTGTAACAATCTCCGAGTATCTGGCCACCAGGTCATCAAGACCTTCCCTATCTTTAATACGGCTGATTGAGTACTGGGTTATTTGATCTGCTTGGAGTTTTCCTCTAACATTCTTTTCAAATATAGTCCAGTTAGCTTTCGCTGTTTGGTATTTCTAGTATTTTGGGGGGATTGTTGTTGTATCATTTAATTCACATATACCAGTTCCTAGTCATGGCTCTATGATCAGGCAAAGGTAGCAGATCTGCTTCTACTCGCCAGTTGTTGAACTTATTCGCAACACCGGGTGTGGCGAGAATAATGTCTGAAATGCTCTTATATCGTTTATTGCCTCTGTAGACATAGAAAGTTGGTGTGTTTCACTGATTTATCACGGAGACAAATGTTCCGTATAAGCTAATACTAGTCTTATTCGGGTATCTTATGAGGACCAGTTGCATTAAACTAGGTTAGTAGTTTTCGAGTTATAAACAAATACGTCTAAGTGTAACCTTTTAGCTTATACGGAACATTTGTCTCCGTGATAAATCAGTGAAACACACCAACTTTCTATGTCTACAGAGGCAATAAACGATATAAGAGCATTTCAGACATTATTCTCGCCACACCCGGTGTTGCGAATAAGTTCAACAACTGGCGAGTAGAAGCAGATCTGCTACCTTTGCCTGATCATAGAGCCATGACTAGGAACTGGTATATGTGAATTAAATGATACAACAACAATCCCCCCAAAATACTAGAAATACCAAACAGCGAAAGCTAACTGGACTATATTTGAAAAGAATGTTAGAGGAAAACTCCAAGCAGATCAAATAACCCAGAAACTACACGGCTATCGGAAACCACACGGCTAAAAACTGTATAAAAGAAGGTAAACATAACCATTTTGATTCGAAAAGAAGAAGATTGGGACTGGGTATGGAGTTGACACATGAAAATACATTGAGAGCATTTGCAGACAACCAACTAAGGGAAACGCTGTTGGACTACAGTAGACGAGTCATACGATGTGTGGCCCGGGCGAACCGGGAAAAATATTTAATGTTTATATATAAATAATTAAATAATTAACATAACCAATAGGTTATGGAAAAGAAAACCTCACTTTTTTGAAGTCGGTTAAGAACCATCGCAATCGTAATCTCGCCTTGCTTTTAAATATGGTTCCAACTTCTTTTTTAAATGATTAATTTGCAAATTCCACGTATAAATCCGTAACCCGGTACAATCCAAGTTCATCCCCGAACTTGGATTTTTCCAGGTTACGGATTGGCAACCTATTTTATTTATACAAGATCGTCAGTGCTAACATCGGGCACTAGTTTCATTCATGTACTATATGAGATTTAAAAAAAAATGGCACAGTTATACGTATTAGCCTATATCTCGTAAACTACTGAACCGATTTCGATGGAACTTACACTAAATCAAATGTAGTATGAAACATCAGTTAATATTAGTTACAATGCAATTAAAAGTTTTAGAGAATATATTGAACATTGGATTGAAAACCTATTTTTTTTGAAGTCGGTTAAAAATAATATTACGATCGTAATTCTGCAGTGCTTTTGGATATGGTTCCGAGATTTCTTTTATTACTTTAACTTTCAAATTCCACGTCTTAAATGTGCCTGAACATGGGTTCTTCCAGAGTTGCCGCAGGCAACCTATTTTATTCGCAGTTCGGACCCTCAGAACAAACATCGGGCACTAGTTTCATTCATGTTCTATATGAGATTAAAAAAAAAAATGGCACAGTTATACATATTAGCCTATATCTCGAAAACTACTGAACCGATTTCGATGGAACTTACACTAAATCAAATGTAATATGAAACATCAGTTAATATTAGTTACAATGCAATTAAAAGTTTTGGAGAATATATTGAACATTGGATTGAAAACCAATTTTTTTTGAAGTCGGTTAAAAATTATATTACGATCGTAATCCTGCAGTGCTTTTGGATATGGTTCCGAGTTTTTTTTTAGTACTTTAATTTTCAAATTCCACGTCTTAAACGTGCCTGAACATGGGTCCTTCCAGGGTTGCCGCAGGCAACCTATTTTATTCGCAGTGCCGACCCTCAGAACTAACATCGGGCACTAGTTTCATTGAGGTATCTTATGAGATAAAATACCATGAAAAATCGCCCCTTTCAGGGTGGCTGAACTTGGACTTCTTCCAGGGTTGCCGCAGGCAACCTTAGCTGGTTCACCTCTCCATAAGGATATCTTTTACTACGTCAAACTCCCGTTCGAGTATCTGATGAGATAATTTTTGGCCAAAATTGACGTTTTCGACACCTTTTTTTTATGGTTCTTCCAGGTTAGGGAGTGGCAACCCTACCTGGCCCCCACCTCCAAAGCACCTACTTTCACTACATACTAGTCTCATTCGGGTATCTTATGAGGTAGGAAGTCCTGCCACCGGCCGCCGGTCTATAAGTACTGCACTGCGTTTTTCCTTTGACACATAATTTTAAAAAGAAAAAAATACTGTCATGTCTCTTTCTGTCTCATTCAAATACTATAATAACATTTATTAAATTAATCTCACTTTTGGATTATTGGACTTTTTGTGCTTCGGTTATTATGAATTATTACAGAAAATGTTTTATACCAACGTGCAAAAACGATTCCACAAATTCTCCTAATAAAATGTTTGTTCGCATAAGAGATACATTAGGATTTTTGCACCCCTTATTTCGGCTACATTATGTTTGCCACTGGCAGTAATGTACCTATCTGTAATGTACAGTATCATTACATTTTCAACTTTAGGCAAGTTGCGTGAATCAGCCCTTTCAAAGTCACTCATGTTGTAACCAGAACAAGAAAAGAAAAACCACAAATCGTTCAGCCCGAGTTAGATATGCTCTCAGTCAATTGTTTTAGAGGTTATTTTAAAAAGATGACGTCATTTTTTTTTCACTAGGCTACGCCGCTACTGTGTTACTGTGTGCCAGCGATGACGTCAAGCGAGCAAAATTTTGAAAAATATATAAATAAATAAATAAATATATACGGACAAATCACACAGATTGAGCTAGCCCCAAAGTAAGTTCGAGGCTTGTGTTATGGGATACTGACTCAACGATACTATATTTTATAACAAATACATATATAGATACACATCCAAGACCCAGGCCAATCTGAAAAAGATTATTTTCCATCTTGACCTGGCCGGGGATCGAACCCGGTCACTCCGTGTCGCAGGCTGGCGTGTTGACCGCTGCGCCACGGAGCTAGTCAAATATTCATTAATTATATACAGACAAATCTCACAGATTGAGCTAACCCCAAAGTAAGTTCGAGACTTGTTTTATGGTATAGTAACTCAACAATACTATATTTTATAACAAATACATATATAGATAAACATTCAAGACCCAGGCCAATCTGAAAAAGATCATTTTCCATCTTGACCTGACCGGTGATTGAAACCGGGGCCCTCGTGTCGCAGGCTGGCCGTATTAACAACTGCGCCACGAGCTCGCCATTTTTTTTAAACATTAATTTAAACTTTATCATTCAAAAATATTTTATTATTTTAAATGTAAAAAAACTTATCAATAAAGCAAATAACAAAGTAAGTGATAAATTCAAGACAATCCCCATTCATGTGTCAAATAAATAAACAAATTTTCATTCAGGATTATATTAACATGACCAAGATACCCATCGATCTAAGTCCTTTGAGGGATTTATAAATTACAATGAAATAAGTAACTCATATTTAAGTAAATTCTAAATATTAAACTTTTTTGAACAATGGTTTTAAAACACACAAAAGAGATTAAAGCCACTTCAAAAAAATAATCATTTCATTTCGATCATAATAGACAACAACAATTTTAAATTAAAAATAAAATTGTTTTCTTTTGTTACCATTTATACAAAAGTGCTTTTAATTTAACCCAAGTAAATACACTAATAAAATTAACCACAGAAAAATAATATTTAGCATAAGCTGCTCTGCAATTCTTAAAAAGTAGATTAAAAACTGAATCGAGTTAATGAGTTAAAATATACAGATAGTAAACATTTATTTTCACTTGAAAGGAATGAGTTTCATTGTACAAAGGACTTTTTTTTAATCCCTTTGCTTCTTTAATCAGCTGAGATTGTGTTTTCGTTGAGCAATTATTTTATTATTTATTAATGTTTGTGCTTTTTGGTAGTAGTGTTTAGTAGTAGTAACACAAACACATGAAATACAGTGTTACAAAAAATTACATTACAGTCATCAGAAATACAATTATTAGGCTATTTAATAACCCGTACTTTGGCGTGTCTGCACAAGGTAAAGGCTGATCGAAATGGGATATCTTATCTATACTAATATTATAAATCTGAAAAGTTTGTTTGATTGTTTGAACGCGCTAATCTCAGGAACTACTAGTTCAAATTGAAAATTTTTTTTTGTGTTGGAGTCCATTCATTGAGGAAGGCTTTAGGCTATAAAACATGTGACGCTGTGACCAATAGGAGCGAAGTATCAATAAAAAATGTTTTGAAAACAGGGGAAAATTATTCATCAATATACACTATTATAAAAACGGATTAATCTTATTAACAGAAATTGCCGCGGACGAAGTCGCGGGTAACAGCTAGTAATATATAAAACAGTATATGATAGCGGAATGTGAGAAAGCAGTCAGTGGTAGCTATCAATCTGTCGCTAGGTCAGCATAATTATTATTAACTAGCTTTCGCCCGCGGCTCCGCCCGCGTCAATGTCAACCCCTCGGGAATATTACTTTTTCCCGGGATAAAAGGTAGCCTATGTCCTTCTCCGTATTTCGGAAAATTTGTATGCGAAATTTCATGATGATCGATTTAGTAGTTACGGTGTGAAAGCGTAACAAACAAACAAACTCACTTTCGCATTTACAATATAACTTAGGATAAAGAAGGCTGTAAGTCATATATAAGTAGATTTTTTTTATGTATATAGAACTAGCTTTCGCCCGCGGCTTCGCCCGCGGCTTCGCCCGCGTCAATGTCGATCCCTCGGGAATAGTACTTTTTCCCGGGATGAAAGGTAGCCTATGTCCTTCTCCGTACTCCAGAGAACTTGTATGCAAAATTTCATGATGATCGGTTCAGTAGTTACGGCGTGAAAGCGTAACAAACAAACAAACAAACAAACAAACAAACAAACAAACAAACAAACAAACAAACAAACAAACAAACAAACAAACTCACTTTCGCATTTATAATATTAGTTAGGATATTTGTAGTATATAATTTAAGTTTCATTATTTAAGCTTACTATATAAATAAATGGGTATGTCTTGAATAGGCATGAAGACGAGGATGTTACTCGTCTTCATCGTCACTTACCATCAGGTGAGATGGAAGACAAATGCCTACTTCAATAATTAGTAAAAAAAAATGGACATTTTAATAGTAAATCTTTTATTATGTGTCGCATTGTGACTAGCCAATAAAGATTTTTTAATTTCATTTCATTTATTATAATACTTAAAAAAAATGTGTAAAAATGAGCAATAAAGAACGAAATATGTTTAATTCAATTATTTTTTATTTTCACACCATTAACATCATTACAGCCGAAAAACGTCCAATGCTGGACAAGGGCCTTTCTCAGGGATTCTTTGTTTCATGGGAGGATATTGCCATACTCACCACGCTTGGCAGGCGGGTTGGCGACCGCAGTTTCTGTAGCTTGTTGTTCTTACGACACTGCTGTCCATTGCAAGCATTTGAAGCTGGGAAAAGATAGGAATAGGATAGATTCTTGGTTTTGGGAAGGGAATGATAGGCATTGGGATACTACACACTCGGGACACTGATGTCCATTGCAAGCATTTTGAAGCTGGGAAAAGATAGGAATAGGATAGATTCTTGGTTTTGGGAAGGGAATGATAGGCATTGGGATACTACACACTCGGGACACTGATGTCCATTGCAAGCATTTTGAAGCTGGGAAAAGATAGGAATAGGATAGATTCTTGGATTTGGGAAGGGAATGATAGGCATTGGGATACTGCACACTCGGGACACTGCTGTCCATTGCAAGCATTTTGAAGCTGGGAAAAGATAGGAATAGGATAGATTCTTGGATTTGGAAAGGGAATGATAGGCATTGGGATACTACACACTCGGGACACTGCTGTCCATTGCAAGCATTTTGAAGCTGGGAAAAGATAGGAATAGGATAGATTCTTGGATTTGGGAAGGGAATGATAGGCATTGGGATACTGCACACTCGGGACACTGCTGTCCATTGCAAGCATTTTGAAGCTGGGAAAAGATAGGAATAGGATAGATTCTTGGATTTGGAAAGGGAATGATAGGCATTGGGATACTACACACTCGGGACACTGATGTCCATTGCAAGCATTTTGAAGCTGGGAAAAGATAGGAATAGGATAGATTCTTGGATTTGGGAAGGGAATGATAGGCATTGGGATACTACACACTCGGGACACTGCTGTCCATTGCAAGCATTTTGAAACTGGGAAAAGATAGGAATAGGATAGATTGTTGGATTTGGAAAGGGAATGATAGGCATTGGGATACTACACACTCGGGATACTGCTGTCCATTGCAAGCATTTTGAAGCTGGGAAAAGATAGGAATAGGATAGATTCTTGGATTTGGGAAGGGAATGATAGGCATTGGGATACTACACACTCGGGTAAAGCAAGTAGCAGCTCGGGAGCCCAAGCGCGCGTACCTGCGACCACCGGACAAGAAGTTGTGGATGACATCCCTGACAAGAGTCTGTATATTAGAGGGGGGCCATTTTGAATTTGATGTGACATTACATATAGACCGTTTTTTAGGTTTCCGTACCCAAAGTATAAAAACGGGACCCTATTAATATCGCTTTGCTGTTCGTCTGTTTGTCTGTCTGTCCGTCTGTCACCAGGCTGTATCGCATGAACCGTGATGGTTCGACAGTTGAAATTTCGCAGATGATGTATTTTTGTTGCCGCTATAACAATAAATAGGTACTAAAAATAGTATGAAATAAATATTTAAGATTGCTTACATACAATCTACGTGATCTTTTTTGCTTGTTTTTGCTCGATATTGATAACGTTAACAGGTAGACAATTGAAATATTCACTGAATATTTAATAAAAATAAAATTAATATTAAATGGGGGCTCCCATACAACAGACATGATTGTTTTGCCAACAATGAAGTCCCCATTGACATATTATCGTCCCCAAACACTATCTTATACATCAGAAAATCGCATTGGGACGACGGGCTAATAGCCAGTGGACGGTCAAGATGGATCTAACGATGTATCATATGTCAAGTTGCGTTGGTTAGTTGAGTTACGAGGGACAAACGAACATACATACAACATAGTAAGTAGCCACAATTTTGACGCTAATTTCGGATTCTCTGTCGTCGGATAAAAACAGTTTGCTATGCCTAGACTGACGTCCCAGCGCAATTTTCTGATAGAAATCGTCACAGACTTTTGATCTAAACTTCTTATTATTTTAGGCTCCAAATAGGTACAATATTATGCATCAGAAAATCGCGCTGGGGCGACCGGTCTAACCTACGAAAGCGTTTGTTGCCCATGCCTGTGTAAAGAGGCGCTGTGCATCAGAAGAATACCGTAAAACGTGTATTTTTTCGTCGCGCAGTTAGCCTTATTTTTTAAAGAATACTAGCATGAAAAAAATATGAAGTACAGTTCAAAGATCAAAATAAATGGTTACATAAAAATATGTTCAAAAAAATATTTAAAACATAACTAAATAAAATATCAAAAAAGCTATATCCAAAAAATTTTCGTCGCGAATTTCTTGATATTTTCAGCGACGACTACCAACTTTTATACGTCTATAAAAAGTATAACTAAATGAGCAAGATGGATACTTACAAAAAATACAATATTTGTTTATCAATAATTATTAAATTAAAAGTGAAAATTAACACGAAAATGGCAGACACGGATTTGAACTGAGACTGACGATAGGTATGACACAAATATATAAAATATCGCGCGATGTCCGCTACAAACGGTTAAGGGATACAGCGCCTTAAGCAAAGAAATTAAACTTTATTGATAATTCTAGTTATCTTATATAGTTAAATATAGTTAGTAGTTGAGCATTAGCTCAAAGAGTCAATTAGGGGAATAAGCTGAACGCTGGTGAATAATTGTGGCTAGTTAAATTGGATTGTTATAAAGTTTACAAAATTATTACAAGATATCGAAGAAATAAAAGCTTTCTTAAACAATAAATAATAGATTGCAATTAATTAT
Source organism: Elegia similella (assembly GCA_947532085.1). NCBI lineage: Eukaryota > Metazoa > Arthropoda > Insecta > Lepidoptera > Pyralidae > Elegia > Elegia similella. Next base: position 3,163,676 of record OX383926.1, on the reverse strand, counting down.
CATTGTGAAGAATCTATGATTCATTGTTTTCTTAAATTACTACAGGTGGCTCCCGAATCGATACGACATTGGAACTTTCAAAAAACGAGACTGTTTTCTTGAAAGGTCTGCAACGCTCTTGTCCCGGGTGTTGCAGTTGCCCATGGGCAAAGACAGTGGTGATCATTTACCATCAGGTGACCCGCTTCCTCGTTTGCCGTCCTAAAACAAAGCGGCCAGTGCGAAGATTTTTATGAGGTATATGATGTAATATATACAATGTAGTAAATGATGTAAATAAAATTTTATGCTTTTTGCTATTTTTCCTTCATCTCTGCTATAAAACGTTGCTTCGTACCAAATTTCAAGATTCTGAGTTCACGGGAAGTACCCTGTAGGATCACTTTGTTGTCCATCTGTCTGTCTGTCAGTCAAGACGCTTTTTCTCAAAATCGCGTGGAGGTATCAGCTGAAATTCATAATAAAGGTCTACCGTACTTTGTAGCTATTAAAAAAATAAAAACTTCTAAGGCAACGCAATCAAATGATATAACCGTTTATGCCGCAAATTTTCGACATTTTCGACATTCGCAAGGGAATCAAAACTGGGGTACTTCTCGTGACCTCAAAATCATGAAATTTTGTACAAAGCAACGTCTTAAAGCACAGGTAATGGAAAAATTGGGAAAAGCATTAATTTTTTGTTACATCATATAATAAGAATATTCTCAATAATTTTAAACTTATTATAGTCAATGTCGATCCCTCGGGAATAGAACTTTGTCCCGGGATAAAAGGTAGCCTATGTACTTCTTCGTACTCCAGATAACTTGTATGCAAAATTTCATTATGATCGGTTCAGTAGTTACGGCGTGAAAGCGTTACAAACAAACAAACAATCAAACAAACAAATTCACTTTGGCATTTATAATATTAGTAAGGATAAGGATAATGGTACGGAACCCTTAGTGCGCGAGTCCGACTCGCACTTAGCCGGTTTATTTTCTTTTCCTCCCTGACCAACCAGCTTAGAATAATGATAACGCCTGCACTATTCCTGAAGGCAATAGTGCAAATATGTTAATTGTTATTTTAAAAGTTAATAGTCAATCCATAGGTAGTATCCCGATGACCGAATTGGCGTGCGTGAGCATTATTAGCGCTTACGCATGGTAAGCAACCTTGAGCGCAGTCTTTACTGATATGGGTGACCGAGTAACATATTAAAATATGTCGAGCTCCTCCTTGCTCTGGGAGGCGCTTTAAGGCGAGGCCTCAAATGTTTGGTACCTTCGCTCGGCAAAGGACTGATCAAGTGCGCGCAAGGGATAGCGCTTGGCGGTTTAGCCCGTGAATGATGAGATAGGAGATAGTCTCGAGTCGCTCAAAGAAAAAAACGTAAGCGCCAAATTCGTTATTTCTATTTTATATAAAATCAGACCGGTTAATTGTATTTTCATATTTACATTTTGATGAATTACTAATAACCTATCTTTTAGTCTAAAAATCATTATTTCATTCGTCGCATTTGAGCTACAATAACAAAAACTCTGCGAACGAAGACCATTTTTCAAAAAATATTTCTATCGAGAAAATTTTATCAAAACGTGTTTTCATCTTCAATTTTTGGAGATGAAATAGTCAAAAATCATATTACTTAGATTTGAAACTCCTAATTTAAGTATTTTGCGAGATAAATAAGGTTCAGAACGATCTTATTTACAGTGGTATCACCTTAAGCCGTTGATTTTTTTTATGATATAGGTCAGCAAACGAGCAAGCGAGTCTCCTGATGGTAAGCGATCAACGCTGCCCATGGACAACTGCAACACCAGGGTGTGACAGGAGCGTTGCTGGCCTTTCAAGAAGTAGGGGGGAGAACATTGGAAGGAGGAAATGAGAGGAAGAATACGGGAGTGGAAAGTATAGGCCTCCAGCTCTCTCACTGGTTCCAGTTGACATCATAGCTGACGACGAGATTGCAGTCGTTAAGCTAGGTAGCTTTTAAATCTTACACTAGTGTTAGCCGCGCACACACAAAAACAAACAAGTATATTTAGGTGAACAAACAAGTTATTTTACTTTAAAAATTATATTTATTTTTGACGAACTTCGTGGCGCAATGGTCAACACACCAGCCTGCGACACGAGGGTGCTCAGGCTCGATCCCCGGTCAGGTTTTGATGGAAAACTGTACTGGATATAAAAATTGAACTGGGTCTTGGATGGTTATCTATATAAGTATCTACTATAAAATATAGTATCGTTGAGTTAGTATCCTACGCCTACGACACAAATTCACAACTTACTGTGGGGCTAGCTCAATCTGTGTGATATGACCCTGTATATTTAATTATTGAATAAAAATTGTTTAAAAATCCTATAGGCAGATATAAAATTGAAATTATCTGTCTCCTTTTGTATTTAAGAGTTCGGTGGTGTTCATTAAAATATACCAATCACGTCTTTTCACTTACGGGGTAGACAGAGCCTAGAACAAAGACTTCAAATCAGTGCCATATTGGTGTCCTGTGTCTATAATAATAATAATAATAACGTTTATTGACAGTTTTCTTTTTTTACATTATAATGTGTGTACAATAATAACATAGGTAAGTATATAGCCTATGGTACCAGCTTTTCCAAATACGTCCGATTATTCAACTACCCACCATCGAACTAGGAATGAACCTGTATCTCGAGTCTTTGTTCCATGGGAGGATATTGCCATACTCACCACGCTTGGCTCATGGGTAGACGGCGCTGTTTTATTGGCTTCTTGTGTAATTGTATATGACGTTGCTGCCAATCAAAAATATTTTTAAGCCGAGAAGATAGGAATTTGTTGGATTTGGAAAGGGGCTGAAGGCATTCTTCTCACTCTGATGAATGGAATCATCATTATCAGGTCAATTCATCATCATCAGGTCTTTTTTAGTCTCCACTACAGGAGCATGACCCTCTCTGTACTACTAGATCCATACTTGGCCAGAGCAGTCAGAGGACTTGGCCTACACTCTCCACGCTGGCCGGGTTGGAGAGGTCTCACAGATGTTTATAAGCTTTGTTTAGCTTGTATATCCTAATTCTTCCATGCTGGCCTGGGAGAAAAGAAAAAACGTAGAATGTGCCAGCTGCTTCTCTTCCCGCGCAGATCGTAAAAGCTGATCGAGGGATTGGGCTAAAATCTGCGGAATCATGTCAGTAGGCGATGCGGCTAGCAACCCATTACTATTTTATTCCGTTTTCCATCTAAACGCCCTCCAACATGCTAAATGTGGCCATAAGGTCTTATAGACCTAGGCTCTGTCTACCCCGCAGGGGAAAAAGACGTGATACTATGTATGTATGTATGTATATCCTCAGTCGCCTTCTACAACATCCACGGGAAGACTTGGAGTGGTCCTATTCTTTTTTTTTTTTTTATGTATTTCCGACGGCAAACGAGCTGACGAGCCACCTGATGGAAAGTGGTCACCGTCGCCCATGGACATCTGCAACACCAGAGGAGCTGCTGATGCGTTGCCGACTCTTAAGATTCTACTCTGACGGATACCACACGGCAGTATTTTCTTAAATGAAACCAATCTCTATATCGTTAAAACTTCACTCATTTTATTTGCTACAGTGTTGCTGTAGTTTACCCTTTACATTTCAATAGATCTATACTAATGCATTTCCTTTGTTGCTTTCCGCACTCATTTGCACGTATCGGTACCGGTTTGAAATTCTAACAAACATTCCAATGCTTACGCTTTGGGACTACCTACGTGGGAATTGAATTGAATGAAATTAAATGCTTAATTATTACCAAAATATAATTCGGCTTAAACACCAAATTAAATTATTAATAATTGAAACACCAAATAATAGGCTAGTTTACTTTAAAAATATGATTAGTCCGTTTAGTATTCTTGCATGCTGGTCTGGGAGGAAAGAAAAAACGTAGAAAGTACCAGCTACTTCTCTTCCCGCGCAGATCGTAAATGCTGATCGAGGGATTGGGCTCAAATCTGCGGAATCATATCAATAAGTGATGCGGCTATCAACTCATCACTGTTTTGATTCCGTTTTCCATCTACACGCCCTCCAGTATGCTATGTGGCCTTAAGGTCATATAAACCTAGGCTTTATCTACCTCGCAAGGGAAAGAGACGTGATACTATGTATGTATACTCCGTCAGTTAGACAATCAATTGTCAATAAAACAAAAAATTATAATGATACAGCAGCCCGTTAAAATTCTGTGTGATGTCATAGTTTGCTACACATTGTTGCGAACTATGACGCATCTCATGAATTTTGACGCGTTTCCGCTTCCGGGAAAAAATACGTGTCCAGTAGATTTTAATTATCCATTTATATTTAAACAAAACAATTTACTTAGAATTTACGTATTTATTTAAACAACTGACGGACAAATTTTGCAATAAACAATTTTTTTTAAACTAGACTTTTTCTGTGGTCACAATAAAAAATTAGCAGCAACTTTGACAGACCCATAAAAGACTTTGACAGAATATAAAAGCACCTAAAGATACATGTTTGATATACCTATAATCTCACCTCACTAGCTCCGTGGCGCAGCGGTCAACACGCCAGCCTGCGACACGGAGTGACCGGGTTCGATCCCCGGCCAGGTCAAGATGGAAAATGATCTTTTTCAGATTGGCCTGGGTCTTGGATGTGTATCTATATATGTATTTGTTATAAAATATAGTATCGTTGAGTTAGTATCCCTTATCACAAGTCTCGAACTTACTATGGGGCTAGCTCAATCTGTGTGATTTGTCCGTATATATTATATATTATATATAGTGCCACTATTTTATTTTTATATTATTTTTATTTGTTGATATGGCGGCAAATGATTTACACATTCTGTGTAAGTTACAAGTAGACACTTGAACCGTAAAAGGTCATCATTTCGTGTAGGTGACACGGTCAATCGACCATGCACACCCTGGTGTCAGAGATCTTCTGAACCGCCTCTCGGCATCTGACGTGGTGCCTTTAACGACTACCAGATCGCAGACAGGACCAACCGCTTAACGTGCCTTCCGAAGAACGAAATTATCTTAATTGCCAGACAATCAGGTGATTCAAGCCTGCAATGTCCTAACCAAACTGGAAGCAACTTAACAAAGTATGCTTTTCGTGGGAATCGAACCCATTACCCCCGGGTCTACAGGAAAATGCCTTAACCACTGGACCACGGAGGTAGTTAGTAAAGGTAGACACCTATTACGGTTCAATAGATACAGGACTATAACAGAGGGGCGGACAGACATCGGAGGTTTAGTAATACGATCCCTTCAAAATGAAACTCAAAATGATCCCTTAAAAATGGGGGTGAACCCTTCAAAATTTGACACAACATCACGCCTCCGTAGCATACTTATAGCTTACAGTGCTACGATATGCCTACAAAATGCCTACGCCGCGCTTCCGTGCGTGACCCGTACGCTACGAATATTTTGCGTAGCATCGTCGTAGATGCAACGGCACACTTAGATTAAGCTACAGGTAACATTTTTGACGTGAAGAAGGGTTAAATCCTTATATTAGATGCGGCTAAGCCTAGGCCGGCTTGTCTCACTCCCCGAGTCGGTATCGAAAACATACATAAACATAACGTATATACTACATGTACTAGTGTAATGTACTGTATGTACTAGTATTTATTCTGTTTTTTTATAGCACTTAGTAGGCAAACCGGTATACGGCCCACTTGATGAAAAGCGGTTACCGTAGCGGCACGTTAAGCCGCTGTTCCTGAATTCGCTGTTCATGAATGAGTCCCAAATTGGATTTGGGAATGGAATATCATTATTCCATTCCCAAATCTTAAAAATCCTGCTTCCGAATAGGCTGTAGCGTCGGAAGCACTAGAAGCCAAAGAAATTGCGCTCGCCAACCCGTCTGCCAAGCGTGGTGAATATGGCAATATCATCCTCCCATGAAACGAAAATCGTTGGGAGAGGCCTTTGTCCAGCTGTGGACTACTAACGGCTGGTATGATGATGATGATGATCCTCCCATGAGACGAACAATTCTTGGGAATGGCCTCTGTCCATCAGTGGACCTCCTAAGGCTGGAATGATGAAATGATGATGATAAGAAAAACCTGCGAGACTAGAGTATCAAACCAGTTGCCCCTCGTGTAGCAGACTGGCGTTCTAACCACTGTACCACGAAGGGTTAAACTATCCTAAATACAAATACTAATTCGTGCAAATTCTCATATTGCCAACTTGATTACCAATTGCACACACGTTTGCAAATAGTTTCACTAATTATCTTAGTAGCTGTATTGTATACATATATACACAATTTTATGCAAGCTAATCCTTATCCTTACTAACATTCCTTACTAATATTATAAATGCGAAAGTGAGTTTGTTTGTTTGTTTACAAAAAAACTCACTTTCGCATTTATAATATTACTAGCTTTCGCCCGCGGCTCCGCCCGCGTCAATGTCGATCCCTCGGGATCGGTATTTTTTCCCGGGATAAAAGGTAGCCTATGTCCTTCTCCGTACTCCAGAGAACTTGTATGCAAAATTTCATGATAATCGGTTTAGTGGTTACGGCGTGAAAGCGTAACAAACAAACTCACTTTCGCATTTATAATATTACTAGCTGTTGCCCGCGGCTCCGCCCGCGTTAATGTCGTTCCCTTGGAAACAGTAGAAATGATAAGAATTCCATACAAACCCCTCCCCCTCTGCTTTTTACCCTTAAGGGGGAATTTAATACATTTCACCTGCATAGATCTTTAGCCATTAAGGAGGGGATTTTGCCTATTTCACCTACACAGATATTTTTTTATTGTAATGGAGAACTTCTTATTGTCATATTTCGAAGTAAATAAAAAAAATCCATACAAACTTTACCCCGCCTATTTTACCTCTTCAAGGGAAAATTTCGTCCATTTTAACTATACAGATCTAATTGTAATGTAAACATATATACTTATTTTTATACTTCTATGTCCATAAATGAAAAAATTTCCATGCAATCCCCCCTTTATCCCTTAAGGGGGGGATTTTATACATTTCACCTACACAAATCTTTTTTATTGGAATCTAGAACGTACCTATATACTTATTTTCATACTTCTAAGTCTAGAAATGAAAAGTAAACCAAACTAACTTTACTCCCCTATTTTATCCTTTCAGGCGAAAATTTCGTCGATTTTACCTACAGACATATTTTTATTTGTAATCCAGAACGTCCAGAAATGAGAAAATGTCCATACAAACTTCCCCCCCCCATATATTCTAAGTCTAGAAATGGAAAAATTCCATAGAAACTTTATCCCTTCAAGGGAGAATGTTGTCTGGTTCACCTAAACAGATCTTTTTTAATTTTAATTGAGAACTTGTCTACCTTCTTTCAAACTTCTAAGTCCAGAAATGAGAAAATTCCATAAAACTTCACCCCCTTTAATTTTCTAAAAATCCTTTCTTAGTGCTCATTTACATCATAAAAAGAATCCCTGTGCCAAATTTCAAGTTTCTGGGCACAGTAGTTTCGGCTGTGCGTTGATATATAAGTCAGGTTTGCCTTTGGCCCGCGGCTCCGCCCGCGTAAGTGTCGATGTCTCAAGAACAGTAGAATTACCCGGAATACATTAGTTCATGACTTTCAATGAAACACCTTAATATTGAATTTCAATTGAATAACTTCAAAAACGACAAAGTTTCATACTAACTTTGCAACCCGTTTTACCCCCTTAGGAGATGAATTTCCAAAAATCCTTTCTTAGTGTTCCCCTAAGTTATAAAAGGAACCCCTGTGCAAAATTTCAAGTTCCTAACCCTTATAGTTTAGGCCCTGCGTTGATATGTCAGTCATTTAGCTTCTACTTTTTTATTAGTATGGATAACAGATGATTAACAGCCTCCGTGGTCCAGTGGTTAAGGCGTTTGCCTGTTGACCCGGGGGTCGTGGGTTCGATTCCCACCGGAAGCATACTTTGTTTAGTTGTTTCCAGTTTGGTTAGGACATTGCAGGCGTGAATCACCTGATTGTCTGATAATAAAGATGATTCCGTGCTTCGGAAGGCTCGTTAAGCCGGTGGTCCCGGCTGGCATCTGTTAGTCGTTAAAGGAACCACGTCAGAGGCCGAGAGGCCGTTCCGAAGAACTCTGACACCAGGGCGTGCATGGTCGATTGACCGTGACACCTACTCGAAATGAATGATGAGTATGGATAACTATGGATAGTATGGATACGTATAATGCTGTCGTTTATTGATGACTTTGGATTTTAATTTTCTTATGTCACTTATTATTTTATTTTATTTTTGCTATATTACTTATATTTATTTGAATGAACTCAAGGCATGAGTTTGCCTGCAAACTCATGCCTTGAGTTCATTCAAATGACGATAACTTTTTTTTTAATGAACCGATTTTGATGAAACAAACTTTAAATGTTTTGCTGAGTTAAAAGAAAGCAATTGGTGAAAGTTTGAAGTAAATCGGTTCAGTATTTTCGGAGATAATCGTGATCATACATACATACAGACAGACAGACAGACAGACAGACAGACAGACAGACAAGAAATTCGAAAAATTTTTTTTTGCTTTCTGTTATTCTTTTTAAGTGTCCATCTATCCATTTCAGTCAAAAATTCTAATTGTACAGACAAAATATTTTTACTGTTTTATTATATGTATAGACTAGCTTTCGCCCGCGGCTCCGCCTGCGTTAATGTCTATCCCTCGGGAATAGTACGTTTTCCCGGGATAAAAGGTAGCCTATGTCCTTCTCCGCACTCCAGAGAAGTTGTATGCAAAATTTCATGATGATCGGTTCAGTAGTTACGGCGTGAAAGCGTAACAAACAAACAAACAAACTCACTTTCGCATTTATAATATTAGTAAGGATAGTTAGGAAGTTAGGATAGTTAGGGTTAGGATTAGGATTATGATTTTTTACAGCTTAAACATGCTTTCGATGGGCAGCAGCGTTAGAGGCACAAGAAGTCAAAGAAGCTGCTCGCCAAACCGCCTGCCAAACGTGGTGAGATTGCAATTTCCTCCTGTGGACCGATGAATCCTTGGGAGCGGGCTTTGTCCAGCAGTGGACATCGTGCGGCTGAAATAATGATGATATTCTCCACACATCATGTGGTGAGGGAATGGGGAGACCCATTTCTTCCTCACATGTCCTTCACCCAACTCCTTGAAATGCCGGAAGCGCTCCTGTTACAAGCTTAAAGTGCCATAAAAAGCACGTAGATCGAGAAAAATGTATGCCACTCATGCTCACCCATCACAGTGGGGACCACGCCCAGGTTGCTTTACATTTATAAGCGATAATAATGCGCCCGCCAAATAGGACATCGAAATCCCCTTTAGAAATGGAACCAAATTTATTTATTTACTTACTTAAAAAAAGGAGGTTCTCATATCGGTTGTATGTCTTTTTTATGTTTCTTATCTCAGGAGGTGTTAGAAGTACCCAAAACCGCACAGCATTTATGAGGAGAGTAATGAGTGTAGACGAATCTAGAGATATGTCAGGATCGTAGCAAGTGGAGATCCATAGTCTCTGCCTAACCCTATGGGAGACAGGCGATATTATGTATGTATGTATTCTTACCTCATACCGTCATTTTATGAACCGATATGATATTTTTGATTTGTAAGGATATGCTTTCAGATTGGTCCTATATAAATTTGATCAAAATCGGTTTTTGTAGTTTGTTTGATGTCGGTTTTTGTATATGAGAAATTATTTAATTAACGTACAAGGTATCTACCTTTTTTTTATACATACTTTTTATAGAATTATATACCCCTAAAAATATAAGCGGTATTTCAAACTACACTACAAGATTACATTTATATTATTCATAGGAACTTATAAAAAACATGTCGTGACGTTATATTATTTGGAAAAATCTGTACTACTCATATACCATAACATAAAATCAACTAAAGCTACAGAAAACTAATTGCACAGCGTATCAAAGTTAATTCATTTCTGCTCGTCGAATCAAATCTCCGTGCGTAGATTAAAATTAAATTGCCCAAAAAGTTTATTCCATTTTCTTCTAGTACTGGCCATAAAGTTCTAAATACTAAATTTGAAATTTGTTAAATTAAGAAAATAATCCGAGATGGGATTCGGCGCTACGTCAGTATTCGCTGACGGGTCGCGGCGAGCGGACGCGGCGCGATGCCGTGAAAATGCGGACGCTATTGCTCCTGTACATCGCGACTTTAGTGTACTGTGAACATAAAAGTGATTTTAAGCATGTGCGGCATAGTGGGCGGACGTTGATACGCCATGGGCGGTCGCGCGTGCACTTCACGCGTATGCACGCGCGAACGCGCGACTTGGTCGCGCAAGTTATTGAAGCTGAGAGGAGTAGCGAGTTAGGTAAGTTTTCGCTGAAAAAGAACAATTTATCTGAGTATGAGTAAGTATTTAACAACATTACTAATTTAACAATATCAGTTTACACTTTTTAATCTAATCTTATCACTTAAGTGTCACTCCGTTTTGCGAGAAACTGACGTGTCTTAATGAAAATTAGATCCTTCTAATTTTCATTAAGACATTAAGTCTTGCTGATTTAATGTACTTATCCCCTTTTAAATTAGACATGTACAAAACTTCGTTCCTAATATATATCAGCGGAAGATACTATGAAAATAACTATAGGTATACTTTATGAGAAAAGAATAGATATAATCATTGAGGATCTTATAAATATCAAGATGATAACAAAAAAATTAAACAACTTGCACAGGCTTATCATAAACCCCCTGGCTAGGCTATATAAATCTCGGAATAAAATCAACAATAGAATAGAAATCGTTTGAAAAAATATGTATATAGGGCCTCCTATACAAATTCAATGATCAGTTGATCAAATATCTATGGGAGAACTAAAATTTCTAGAACTAGAATCACTATCACTAAACCGAAAAAAACATTCCTTGATTGAAATATTCTTAGGGATTTCTAGGGGCTTAAATATCAACCTGTATACAGCTATTCGATAAAATAATCTATTAAAATAAAATCCTCATTGCTTAGGGCAAGATGGAATTCAATTTGGGTTCTGTTGATTTCTATCAAACCTTTCAAGGTTTGTTAAGCTTTCAGTAAACTGACGATTTCCTGATGATAAAAATCTTACCCATTAAAATATAAGCCGAGCAAATGGAAGATTTTCTTTACTTTTGTTTGGAACCAACATTTTTAACACTTTCGCTGACACTGAACTAGACAAAAAAGAAATAACAATAGAATTACGTCTACAGGCGGGCAGTGTCAGCGAAAGGGTTAATTGAAAAAAATGTATTTTTCATCATAATAGCTCCTATAATAAACCAGTTTTTAATGGAAGATGGTGTTTAGTTACCTAAACAACCATACATTAATCGTCTAGAAATGTAAAGTCAAAGGTTCAAAATAGTAATGTGATTTGAACTCGACTTTGGGCCTTCAGTAATATGTATAATTTCCACTGTATTTTAGAATAGAAATACAGTGGAAATTATATTAGGAATATTAGAATAGAATAGAAATCCTTTTATTTGTACCAAACTAAGTCACACACAATTACACATATCAAATATACAAATAAAATGATGACACATTCAGGCAGATTAGTCTGCAAGTAGTGACGTAGTGATAGAAAGGGACTACTCAAGGAGCAAAGCACTTTTCATCTTCATTTCGAGTAGGTGTCACGGTCAATCGACCATGCACACCCTGGTGTCAGAGCTCTTTGGAACCGCCTCTCGGCCTCTGACGTTGTTCCTTTAACCACTACAGGTGACAGACGAGACCAACGGGTTTAAGTGCCTTCCGAAGCATGGAATCATCTTTATTATCAGACAATCAGGTGATTCAAGCTTGTAATGTCCTAACCAAACTGGAAACAACTAAACAAAGTATGCTTCCCATGGGAATCGAACCCACGATCCCTGGGTCTCTAGGCAAACGCCTTAACCACTGGACCACGGAGGCAGTTATACACATTATTTTACTTTATATTTTTTATTAGCACTGATTTTCAGTTACTACCTGAGGGGTAGCGTTAGTCGCGCATAGCAAAACGTAGGCGTCCCGAGACGCAAGATGCAAAAGCAAACCAGAATATAAATACATATGTTATATTTTATAACTCGCTGTTGCCCGCGATTTCGTCCGCGCCAATTTCTGTTATCATGATTACCTAATTCGTTTTTTTTATTAGTATAGATGAATAATTTTCCCCCAGTTTTTAAATCATTTTTTATTGATGCTTCGCTACTATTGGTGGCAGCATGAGGTTTTGTAGCCCAAAGCCTTCCTCAATAAGTGGACTATCCAACACAAAAATAATATTTCGATTTGAATTAGTAGTTCCTGAGATAAGCGCGTTCAAACAATCAAACTCTTCAGCTTTATAATATTAGTAAAGATATAGGTAATATTGAATCTGCATTGGAAAATCTGCATAGAGGTATAGGTAAAGGTGCAGTTCTCGTTGTGACCGTGATGAATAATATTTTCGTTGCGACCATTGAAACGTCCACGGAAACATATATATAATAAAAATATGCATGTTGAGTCCTAATTATATACATAATTATATTTATAGGTACATACAAAATATATACAGTGCTCAGTACCAGGCATAAAGGGCTTACAATAACATACAAAAAGATATCAAGGATACAAAGAGAATTGGAGAAAGCTGGGGGAGGCCTACGCCAGAGAGGCGACTGTCGCAAATTAACATATTACAAATAATGATGCATGCAATAAGCCAATGGAATTGAACAAATATGGAATAAATAATTAAAAGAATTGGAAAATTAAATAGTTTATTGAAGATTGTACAAATTTAATTCTAATAATTTATATTTTTACAGAATTTCAACTGAAATTTGTGGTAGATTATAGGCTTTTTTTATTTTATTTATCAAGGATAAATTGGGAAATTAATCCTATAAAAAAATTAAAGTCGAAAAAAGCCTTCTACTCTGTTGATGATTATTTTAAAAATTAAGTTCTGAAATTATTTATATTTCTTACATTATTAATTTTGACATGATGATATTATAATTTGTGATTATTTAAAATTTTATGTTAGTAATAATAGTATTGTAGATTACTTTTTAAGTTTCCGACATAACGTATATTGTTATGGAATAAATAAATTATAAAATTATATATTCTGTCACAAACATAATTCAAAATAAACACAAAATCTTCTCTGCTGGTCTGGGAGAAAAGAAAAAACGTTGAATATGCTAGCTGCATCTCTTCCCGCGCAGTCCGTAGAAGTCGGTCAAGGGAATGGGCGAAAATCTAAAGAATCATGACAATAGGCAATGCGGGGGTCCGTTTTCAATTTTTTTTCGAAAGCAATATGATCGATTAACCTTAAGTCGACTGAAGGATTCATCGAATTAAACTTACGCCGAAATAACCTTATATCGCCAAACTTATTTACTCTTGGATTATCTTTCCTGCTAAATAAGTTCAGCTAAGTCGATATGTTTTTCCCGATTTGATAATAACTTTTAATCAACCTCCGTAGTTCAGTAGTTAAGGCGTCTGCCTGTAGACCCGGGGTTCGATTCCCACGGGAAGCATACTTTGTTTAGTTGTTTCCAGTTTGGTTAGGACATTACAGGCTTGAATCACCTGATTGTCTGATAAAAAAGATGATTCCGTGCTTCGGAAAGCACATTAAGCCATTGGTCCCGGCTGCCAACTGGTAGTCGTTGAAGGAACCACGTCAGAGGCCGAGAGGCGGTTCCGAAGAACTCTGACACCTGGGTGTGCATGGTCGATTTACCGTGTCTCCTACACGAAATGAATGAATCAACCAACAGTTTTCTTATTCTTTTACTCCTCATCTCACTTTGTGTGGGGTCAGGACAGCATGCATTTCATACAGCATTTCTTTCTTAATTTTCATGCTGTGAAAAGTTTTACGAATGACCGTCTGCCTAACGTCAACCCTCCTTGGGAATGCTTTTGTTACACGGGATGTATGTGCTTGTCCCTTAATTCGCCCTTACGACATCCAGACAGAATGGCCACCCCATTCTGTCTGGATGTCGTAAGAGGCGAAACAAGCACATACATCCCGTGAAACAAGAGCATTCCCAAGGAGGGTATTCTGTATTCTAGGCCGGAAACCACACGGCACATTTAACCAGATTATACACGGTGAAATTTTGATCGTTCTGGACCCTTAAAGGGGTGATTCAGCCCGTCGATATGAACAATTTTTCCAATGCTGAAAACTCAAATAAAAAATGGGCATAGTACCATACAAATTGACCGGCCGCCCGGTCAATTTGTATGGGCACGTCAAAAAATTCCCATCAGCATTGATCCCATAGGAAAAGTTGTTTATATGAACGGATTGAATCATCCTTTTAAGGGTCCAGAACGATCAAAATTTCAACATGTTTATTTTCAATTTCAAACTAGGTTATAATAGACTGCAAAATCAAATAAAATCCACGCGGGCGAAGTCGTGGTTAAAAGCTTGTAATTGAATAATTCCCAAGTATATATTCTTTAAGCTTCCGTAACCAAAGGGTAAAAATAAGACCCTATTACTTTCTCCCACTGTCTGTTTGTCATTAGGCCCGTGAACCTCATGAATCGTGATACCCAGACAGATGAAATTAATATTCTCACATGTATTTATGTTGCCTTTATAAGGATAAATACTAAAAACAGAATAAAATTACTATGTAAGGGTACTACAAACGTGAAACTAAAAAAAGGTTGTAATTAATAACGACTCGTACTTGGCTGAATTTTGAATACTCCCATTCCTCAATCATGTATTTCTTTTTATCGCAAACGCCTATGTTTATTAGAGACTGGTAATCATTCACAAAAATATCAAACAAATAATTTTAAAACTACTTATCACACTGATTATAACCAACTATATTTATATTCCTTACATCTTCTAAATATATAAAACTCAAAGGTGACTGACTGAATGACAGTGATCTATCAACGCACAGCCCAAACCACTGGACAGATCGGGCTGAAATTTGGCATGCAGGTAGATGTTATGACGTAGGCATCCGCTAAGAAAGGATTTTGATCAATTCTATCCCCATGGGGATAAAATAGGGTTTGTATGAAACTATACTTCTTAACGCGAGCGAAGCCGCGGGCAAAGGCTAGTACATTTATATACATTTTATACACATTTACATTTCTCAATCGAGTTTGACGATGAAAACCTATTCATCCTTCAAATTGATTAATAACCTATAAATTGACTTCGTTTACGCCTAATAGCAATTAATTATTAAAATTATTATAATAAGCCATCAATATGCGAGGCGGAGCTTCCAAAGCTCGCTTCCTCAGATAATGGGATGCTCGAGGGTCCTTGAGATCATATCCGAGATATAAATTCCGACTTAAATTCTAAATCAACACAGATGACATTTCTGTCTCCAAGTCACGAAACTGAGGATCCCGAAGGCCCAGTGGTCATGAGCATTAATAGCGCTTACGTAAGTAAAGCAACCCTGGGTGCAGTCCTCAATGTGATGGGTGACCGCAAATGGTACAAAAACGGACTAGCTCCGTGGCGCACCGGTCAACACGCCAGCCTGCGACACGGAGTGACCGGGTTCGATCCCTGGCCAGGTCATGATGGAAAATGATCTTTTTCAGATTGGCCTGGGTCTTGGATGTGTATCTATATATGTATTTGTTATAAAATATAGTATCGTTGAGTTAGTATCCCATAACACAAGTCTCGAACTTACTTTGGGGCTAGCTCAATCTGTGTGATTTGTCCGTATATTTTTATTTAATTATTTATAATTCTCGAGCTCTTCCGTGCTTTGGAAGGCTCGTTTACCCGTCTGTCCCGGCTGTCATCATTGATGGCAGTCGTTAATCAATCTCCGTGATCCAGTGGTTAAGGCGTTTGCCTGTAGACCGGGGGGTCGTGGGTTCGATTCCCACGGGAAGCATACTTTGTTTAGTTGTTTCCAGTTTGGTTTGGACATTGCAGGCTTGAATCACCTGATTGTCTGATAATTAAGATGATTCCATGCTTCGGCGGCACTTTCGGAGGCATGTTAAGCCTTTGGTCTAGGCTGCCATATGGTAGTCGTTAAAGGACCACGTCAGAGGTAGATGCGGTAGCTCAGATGGCAGAGCATAGGTCGTAAATAGACCTGGACCAAGTCGAAAGTTTACGCTTCCAAAACATTGAATCGGTTCATAAATGAGTTATGAGGTAACAAACATACAAAATAAAAAAAAAGCTGATTGAAAACCTCGTCGTCTTTGAAGTTACTTAAAAGATACATATCTAACTTGCATAGATTCAAAGATTTATTAAAAAAATTGGCCTTTTCAGACACTTTTTTACATCAATTCACATTTTAAATAATACTTATTATATTATATTCAAATTATTAATTATTGTTCAAAAGCTACAAACTACTAGCGTTTCGAAACCGACCACTGCAGAGAAGAAAACGCCGAAAGAAACTCTTAACAGTATTGGTCGCCTACTTGCCTGAAGGGCTTTGTATGATCCTTACTAATATTATAAATGCGAAAGTGAGTTTGTTTATTTGTTTGTTTGTTACGTTACAGAGTTACTTTTGCATTTATAATACATATTAGTATTAGTATGGAAGTATGAATTTTTATACTTCTAAGTCCAGAAATGAGAAAATTTCCATTAAAACTTTACCCTCTCATTTTACCCCTTCAAGGGTGATTTTTGTCAATTTCACCTACACAGATCTTTTTTAATTGTAATCAAGAACTTATATATACCTATTTTTATACTTTTAAGTCTAGAAATGAGCAAATTTCCCTACAAACGTTACCCCCGTATTTTACCCCTTCTGGGGGAGTTTTTCCCAGTTGACCCACGCAGATCTTTTTCTATTGTAATCGTGAACTTATATACCTATTTTTTATACTTCTAAGTCTACAAATGAGAAAATTTCCTATACAAACTTTACCCCCCTATTTTACCCCTTTAAGGAGAAATATCGTCCATTTTCTATTCATAATATGTAAGTACTTCGCGATAATGAATTTTCCCAATTAGTTATTCGTCATAGTAAACTTTCGGAGTACATCACGATGACAAATATTCTTATTTAGGTATTTCGCCAGAGCATACTTTCTAAGCCATGTAAATCTATCTCCTATACATTATGAATACAGATACGCCGATATTTCAAAAGTCGGAGTTCAGTAGGACAGTCCCTTGGTCGATTTGAAAGTTTATTTCACCATCGGTATTCTGCATTATCCCTAATAAACGTAGGGTAAAGAATATTTACAAAAAATAATTGTTCGTATGAAAATTTCGATAAAGTAACCCAAGGTTTGAAAAAAAAATACCAAAATTCAAATACCTAATCTACCCGTGCGAAGCGGGCTGCTAGTATTAAAATTAATCTTTTATTAAGTCCAATTGAGTTGGAATAAGGGTTTTTTATATTTATTTTTATTTTGAAAAGCATAATGTCTTTTGACATTATATGGCACAAAACAAAAGACGAACAGTAGCGGTATAAACAGTCCGCGGCGCGCTCTTATTAGTATTTAAATAAGGTTGCATTTTGTCTGCGTAATATTTCATGTTGCTTGGCGGATATACACGTACAAAGTGCAAC
Source organism: Elegia similella (assembly GCA_947532085.1). Lineage (NCBI taxonomy): Eukaryota > Metazoa > Arthropoda > Insecta > Lepidoptera > Pyralidae > Elegia > Elegia similella. The sequence continues at coordinate 3,146,034 of OX383926.1, read as the reverse complement.
CTTATTCCATTAATAATAAGACCGCACCGCGGATTTGTTGCTAATAAGATCGGACCGCGGACTTCTGTCCGCCACGGTCCATCGTCTGCGTTGGACCTATCTCATTTCCAATTACCCTTGTTTTTGAGTTTTTCCTTTAAATTTTTTTAGTAAAGTGAAAAATAAAATTCGCGCGCTTAGATGGCGGCCAAATTTATACCAAATTTGGCCGCCATCTAAGCGCGCGAATTTTATTTGGCACACATTTCAATATTGTCATCTACACGTGCATGAAATATTCATCGGTTTGTCCAATTTGTTTGTTCCGCTCGTGTCTAGGCCAAAGTGTCAATTAGCACAATGGATGTAACAAACTCATAAAATATCAAACAAGCTGCCAATTAAAAGTCCAAAAAGTTAAAATCTTCCTTGTTTTTTTTTTTATTTTATTTATTAAAAGCAACTATTTGGCTCAAATATTATATCACAATTATGTATCTAGACAAGAAGTTTTTAATGCGATCTTTACTAGTAAAAATCGCTTCTTTACTAGTAAAGATCGCAAAATACTTAAATGACTTCTTTGTATTTAAATCATACACTAGTGTATGATTTAACTGTAAAAAAGTCATTCAAGTATTTTTAATACAAAAAATATTTAAACCAGTAACGTTTAATTATTAGGAACCTGTAAGCTTGTAATATCTGAATGTTTTTAGCAATGCAATTTTTTGTGTGAAATATAAAGCCGTTTGTAATTACTCGAAGTTGTGTTAAAGTTTACACTTTGATATTTTTCGTAATATTCTCTGTCATATGTACGTACCAATGGAAGATATATTTTCTAAAATATTAAATTAGCACACATTTCAATAATTTCATAACGGTGTTCATATCAAATTCACTTCTTTGCTCAAAGTGATAAATAAATAAATATATACGGACAAATCACACAGATTGAGCTAGCCCCAAGGTAAGTTCGAGACTTGTGTTATGGGATACTAACTCAACGATACTATATTTTATAGCAAATACATATATAGATACACATCCAAGACCCAGGCCAATCTGAAAAAGATAATTTTCCATCTTGACCTGGCCGGGGATCGAACCCGGTCACTCCGTGTTGCAGGCTGGCGTGTTGACCGCTGCGCCACGGAGCTAGTCGAATTGGCACAATTGGAGTCGATAATTGGCACAAATAATGAAAAAAACTCAAACGATATATTTTAATTAAAAATCTTATGTCACTTGAGAGGATATAAAGATTCTAACGATACCTCATAAGTTCTTAGGTACTTAGAAGTTATGGAGGAAATAAAATTTATATACTAAATATATACCTTATAAATTTTGCCAAACGAGTTGCCAATTCAGGTTTTCCAAAAAAATATTTCTATACTCTGTATACGTGCCTGATTTATTTATAAGAGGTATTTTTCTCTGCAGTTGTCTTGTGAACTAGGAAGTATGAAAAGAAACTGATATTAAAAAAAAAACTTTTTGCACTTCAATTTTTAGAGGAATACAAGACAACTGCAATTAAAAATATTAAAAATGTATTGATACAGTTAGGTTTTGGAAATGATGTCACATAGTGGCACAGTTTGGACACAGAAACCCCCATTATACAACAGGTGAAACAATAACACCCATATTTTTGTCGCGATTCATAAAACTATTAGAACCAACTGGTGCCAACCCAATAGTTATTACTACAAAAGTACGGTCACCTGCAAAATTCCATATAGAATTTGATTAAAAAGTCATGTAGATACGGGGTAGCTACGGATACTATTTACAGGAATTTCAACTGAAATTTTTATCGTTTTGGACCCTTAAAGGGGTGACTCAGATCATCAAAATGAACAACTTTTCCTATGGGAACAATGCTGGATACAAAAAAAATTCGACATTCCCATACAAACTGGCCGGGCGGCGGAACTCTTTTGAATGGAAATGTCGAATTTTTTTTAATTCCCAGCATTGGTCCCATAGAAAAAGTTGTTCATATTGATGGTCTGAGTCACCCTGTTAAGGGTTTAAAACGACCAAAATTTCACCATGTATATACTCTGTTTGTCTCAATATTTATAAAGATGTAAACATTCTCGACATATCTTTTTTTTAAATGTACACTTTTAGAATACTAAATATTTGCATTTTACTTGAATTTCATGAAATTACTTTTACTTCCACATTGAATTGGTAAATTGGAAAGTATTTGATTTAAAAAGTAAACAAACAGGGGATATTGACTTTCCTTAGAAAGTCAGTATACTCTGTTTGTTTAAGTTGACAATTCTATCGATTTTTGCCCACGAAAGTTTCACCCTTAGGCTATATAAAGAGTATTGATTATACTCGTACAAGTTGTACACATGATAAATAGCTCGTTCGTTCCATAAGAAGATATTGCGATACTGACCACGCTTAGCAAAGCGGGTTGGCGAGCGCAGTTTCTTTGACTTCTTGTGCTTCCGACGCTGCCGCCCATCTATAAATAAATAAATATATACGGACAAATCACACAGATTAAGCTAGCCCCAAAGAAAGTTCGAGACTTGTGTTTTGGGATACTAACTCAACGATACTATATTTTATAACAAATACATATATAGATACACATCCAAGACCCAGGCCAATCTGAAAAGATCATTTTCCATCTTGACCTGGCCGGCGATCGAACCCGGTCACTCAGTGTCGCAGGCAAGCGTGTTGACCGCTGGGCCACGGAGCTATTCATAAAATCCATCGGAAGCATTTTTAAGCTGGGGAAGGATAGGAATTTGTGGGATCTGGGAAGGGAATGAAGGTATTGGGATACTACTTACTCTGATGAATGGAGGTTAAGCAGCTCGAGAGGCGCGTACCCGATGCCATACCTACAACCATCGGATAGGTAGTTGAGGATGACACCCTTTTGTATATTATTAGCAGAGATCAGATATTCCAGTGCATATTTACCTGAAGTTGATTTTTGCCTCATATTATGGCAGCGGCTTCTTTAAATATTTTTATCGTAAATAAACAGCCTCCGTGGTCCAGTGGTTAAGGCGTTTGCCTGTTGACCCGGGGGTCATGGGTTCGATTCCCACTGGAAGCATACTTTGTTTAGTTGTTTCCAGTTTGGTTAAGACATTGCAGGCGTGAATCACCTGATTGTCTGATAATAAAGATGATTCCGTGCTTCGGAAGGCACGTTAAGCCGGTGGTCCCGGCTGCCATCTGGTAGTCGTTGAATGAACCTCGTCAGGGGCCGAGAGGCGGTTCCGAAGAACTCTGACACCAGGGTGTGCATGGTCGATTGACCGTGACACCTACTCGAAATGATGATGATGATCGTAAATAAAATCATTCACGCACATACAAAGTACTTATATTCCCTGAAATTTATTTGGCCCGATTGCACACTATTACAACCAAACAAGAGTGTTTCAGTTTTGTCAAATATCACTGATAGTAAAACCAGCGAAAACCAACCCCATTACTTTGGAGCAGGGCAATAACTGTATGGAGTGAGGTATACTAACTTCTTGCAACACGAAACAGGATTTTTTCATTAAATAAAGTGCTTTCCATAATTGCCAACTTCTTAATTTTAGGTCATCATCATGTCGTGTAGGTGTCACGGTCAATCGACCATGCTCACCCTGGTGTCAGAGTTCTTCGGAACCGCCTCTCGGCCTCTGACGTGGTTCCTTTAACGTCTACCAGATGGCAGCCGGGACCACCGGCTAAACGTGCCTTCCGAAGCACGGAATCATCTTTATTATCAGAAAATCAGGTCAAGCCTGCAATGTCCTAACCAAACTGGAAATAACTAAACAAAGTATGCTTCCGGTGGGAATCGAACCCACGACCCCCGGGTCAACAGGCAAACGCCTTAACCACTGCACTACGGAGGCTGTTATTAACTTTAGGTAAATATCAGCGACATGCACAGACATTTTTAGGACGGTAGACATACATACATAGTCTTAGGTACGTTACGTATGAGTAGATACAGCGTCCGCGGGTCGGCTTGATCAAAATCGCCTTTAAGGAGCATTTAGCTTGTGATTTTTTTAGGCGCAACGACTATATTTGTTTTTGTAAGAGAAAAAAATTATGTATGTTTAGTAAATCCAGAGTAGACCGAGTCTAACTATCTGTATGGACTGCACGTCACTGGTAAATATAGAAAACTAGCTTTCGCCCGCGGCTCCGCCCGCGTCAATGTCGATCCCTCGGGAATAGTAGCCTATGTCCTTCTCCGTACTTCAGAGAACTTGTATGCAAAATTTCATGATAATCGGTTCAGTAGTTACGGCGTGAAAGCGTAACAAACAAACAAACAAACTCACTTTCGCATTTATAATATTATTAAGGATAAGGATAAGGATAAATATTAGTAAAAAAAATATTTAAAAAATATATATTAATCTATACTAATATTATAATGCTGAGAGTTTATTTGTTTGAACGCGCTAATCTCAGGAACTACTAGTTCAAATTGGAAAATTCTTTTTTAGTTGGATAGTCCATTTATTGAGGAAGGCTTTAAGCTATAAAACATCACGCTGCAACTAATAGGAGCGAAGCATCAATAAAAAATGTTTTGAAAACGGGGAAAATTATTCATCTATACTAATTAATCACAATAACAGAAATTGCCGCGGACGAAGTCGTGGGCAACAGCTAGTTGTTTATAAATATGCACTAGAATATCCGATCTCTGAATTTACGTTGGTATTGAAATATACTGGATACTGGTGAACGGGGGTGAATTCGTATCCAAAAATATAAAACAGGTCAGAGAAAAACGCGTTCAATATTAGCTACGAGTTTTTCGGTATGTATTGATGGCAGTTTCACGGAAACGTTCAATGGCTCGGAAAATTCGCCGTGGAAGCCTTATTCCTTTTAGATTGCTCACCGTGAGACTGGATCTACCGGAGTTTGGATCATTTTGATGCATTGTTTGTAATGATATTTTTCGTGATACATACATACATTATCACGTTTTTATATACAGTACCTCGACGACCTAGCTTCGCTCGGTTATTACTATTTATTGTAATATGATGGTGTTTAGATGATAATCATTATTTATGAGAAATATATATTATCTCAAAAACTAAATTTTTTAAACTTGAACGTATAAAAAAATAAAAGTAAGTCACCGAGCGGGATTCGAACCCTACACTCGTTTCTTGTCATCCGCGTCTGTCCCGCTAGACCAGACGGACTGTGACTGGTAAGACGAAATTAGCGACCATATTTAGCGTGAAAAGAAAACGCATAAAAGTACTGCTTCCCGAGGGATCGATACTGACGCAGGCGGAGCCGCGGGCGAAAGCTAGTAATATTATAAATGAGAAAGTAAATCTGTCTGTCACCTTTTTATGCTTCAACAAATGAACTAATTTGGTATGGAGAAAGGTTGAGGCCCAGAGAAAATCACAGAGTAACTTTAATTCCTGAAAATTTTACTGCTCCCGAGGAATCCAAATTAACGCGGGCGGAGCCGCGGGAAGAAGCTAGTGTTGTATGATAATATGTCTGTTATGTTATTTTAAACCAGAAATATTTTTATTATACACTGTGAAGTTTTGATTGTTTTAATAGGGTAATTTATGTATCAAAATTGTAATGAATGTTGTTTTTGAATTCAAACATTTTTAACCTTTTTTTTTTTACTAAATGTTGGATTAGGCATTTGTCTCCCATCTCACCTAATGGTAAGTGACGATGAAGACGAGGATGTTACATGCCTATCCAAGAAATACCCATTTATCTTTTGAATGTCCCGGGACTGTATTTGTCTGGGAATATAGACGCAGGCAGTTCATTCCACACCTTAGCTACTCGAACCAAAAAGGAACTGTCAAAGCGTTTAGTTCGGTCATCATCAACATCATCATATATCTACTAATAATAAATCTGTAAGGGTTGCGGTCACAGAGTAAGCTACTTTGTTTTCATAGATATCGTATTCATAAGCTTTATACATGATACTGACGATTTTTAGATTTAGATACTTTTTTTTTGATACCTACTTTATTTAGACTACTACTTTATTTAGATACCCATTTATTTAGACGTACAAGATATACGAAAGGCTACTTAATTTTTTTTACAGTTATGATAAGACGTGGCCCCCATACAAACATAACATAATAATAATATAATATAATATATACGGACAAATCACACAGATTGAGCTAGCCCCAAAGTAAGTTCGAGACTTGTGTTATGGGATACTAACTCAACGATACTATATTTTATAACAAATACATATATAGATAAACATCCAAGACCCAGGCCAATCTGAAAAAGATCATTTTCCATCTTGACCTGGCTGGGGATCGAACCCGGTCACTCCGTGTCGCAGGCTGGCGTGTTGACCGCTGCGCCACGGAGCTAGTCAAACATAATAAATAAGTTATGTACGCGAACGGAGTCGTGGTTCTAATTTATTATAAGGTAATGATACATGTAACAAATATCAATAAACAATAATATCACATTTAATAATATATCTCAGTAGGTACTTGTTTCATTATTATTTATTTTCAACAGCCATAAAGTCCCTTTGCTGAGCAAAAGCATCATCATCATATCTTTTACTCAGCATATCCATAGCCCTGAAATTATACATTTACTCGCCAGATACAGGTTTCTTTAAACTTAATTGGTGAGCCCTTGCTGCATGTTATGTTAAATGAAAAACTTTTTGATGAATAAATAATTTTGAATTTTGAATTGAATTTGAATTTTCAAAACGGTTTTGAAAGATAATACTAAATCGCTCTCTTTCTAGGTCAGGGTAACCTAAAAAGAGAGGTCTATATTTTATTAGCCGTGTGGTATTCGGCAGAGTAGAGTAGGACCACTCCAAGTCTTCCCGTGGTTGTCGTAGAAGGCGACTTAGGAAATACAAGCTAAACAAAGCTTATAAACATCTAAGAGACCTCTCCTACCCGTCTGGCCAGCGTGGAGAGTGTAGGCCAAGTCCTCTGGCTGCTCTGGTCAAGTATGGCTCTAGTAGTACAAAGAGGGTCGTGCTCCTGTAGTGGGGACTAAAAAGGACCTGATGATGATGATAATGATATTTTATTAGGGCCGACCATAAAATATTGGCAGGCAATTCAAGAACACCCTATATTTGGAATGAATTTATTATTCGCCGCGTGGAATTACTAATGGAGTGACTAAGCCAAATGCTTTTATTCGAGCGGTGTTATTTCCGGCCTTGAAAAGGACCACATTATCGCTTGTTGTGGATAGCTATTGCCCGCGACTTCATCCGCGTGGGTTCCTTTTTCATGCAAATCGAATGTTCTTAAGAGGAAACACTAAGCTCGGAAGAACTGAAAAATCTGTATTTGTAGTCGCGCTGGGTGCCCAAACAACCCTCGCAGAGTGCGATAGAGACACTGCAGCTCGAACCGAAAATACCTATAAAAGTACACAAAATTAACGCTTCGTAGTCCCCTGATTTCTTCTCTAATGCTTATACGATTTCTGAATTCCTTTTTTATTAAAAAATAAAATAAGCCGTGGCTGTGGTTCTATGTTTTCTTTTTCTAATATAATCGCGTCTTATTTGTTTTCTTGATGTTTGAACACAACGGAAAATATTAACAATTTATTTAGATTCATATCTCTATAATTAAATTATGAAAAAATTACAACATAGTGACATGCTAATATACTCATGACCGTGTGGTATCCGGCAGAGTAGAATAGGACCACTCCAAGTCTTCCCGTGGTTGTCGTAGAAGGCGACTTAGGAAATACAAGCTAAACAAAGCTTATAAATATCTAAGAGACCTCTCCAACCCGTCTGGCCAGCGTGGAGAGTGTAGGCCAAGTCCTCTGGCTGCTCTGGCCAAGTATGGCCCTAGTAGTACAGAGAGGGTCGTGCTCCTGTAGTGGAGACTAAAAAGGACCTGATGATGATGATAATGATATTTTATTAGGGATTCTAATTCAGACCATAAAACATTGGCAGGCAATTCAAGAACATCCTATATTTGGAATGAATTTATTATTCGCGGCGTGGAATTACTAATGGAGTGACTAAGCCAAATGCTTTATTCGAGCGGTGTTATTTCCGGCCTTGAAAAGGACCACATTATCGCTTGTTGTGGATAGCTATTTCCCGCGACCTCATCCGCGTAGGTTCCTGTTTTTTCATGCAAATCAACACAAGAAACACTTATTTCGGGAGAACTGAACAATACGTATTTGTAGATCTATTGCTGTCGCGATGTGTGCCCAAACTCGCAGAGTGCGATAGAGACACTGCAGCTCGAACCGAAAATACCTATGAAAAGTACACAAAATTAACGCTTTTTTTTTTCTTTTTTTTATGTATATCCGACGGCAAACGAGCAGACGAGCCACCTGATGGAAAGTGGTCACCGTCGCCCATGGACATCTGCAACACCAGAGGAGCTGCTGATGCGTTGCCGACTCTTAAGTTACCTGTAAACACGCCTTTTGAAGGACCTCAAGTCATAGCACACAGGGAAAACCTCGGGAGGGAGTCCATTCCACAATCTTGCTGTACGAGGAAAAAAACCACGTGACGCTCTGACATTTTTGGAGACCCAAGTGTCAAGGATGTGGGGATGGACTTTACTCCTGTGGCGAGCGGTGCGGTGGTAGAAAGGTGACGGTGGCACCAATTAAAAAAGTTCTTCAGAACACTCCCCATAGTATAGACGGTAAAATACACACAGAGAGCCAACGTCTCTCCGTAGACCGAGGGTGTCTAAATCGTCTGTGAGTGTGGGATTGTCGATAATACGAATTGCCCGGCGTTGGATGGAATCAAGAGGAAGGAGTTGGTATTGAGGTGCACCAGACCAGATATGAGAGCAGTACTCCATGTGGGGCCGGACTTGAGCTTTATATAATAAAAGTCTATGACCCGGAGTGAAGTACTGCCTCGCTCTATTGAGCACCCCAAGTTTTTTAGAAGCCATTTTGGCTTTACCTTCCAGATGACTCCGGAATTGGACCTCCTTCGTAATATCGACGCCAAGGATCCCAATACTCTTAGAAATGGTAAGAGAGGTGTCCCGAAACTTCGGTGCTATGTTAAATGGGGTCTTCTTAGCGGAAAACACGCAGACTTGTGTCTTAGTAGGGTTGAATTGAACTAGGTTTAGTTTACCCCATTCAGAGACCTGTTCCAGAGAGGTCTCAATGTCAGACACAAGTCTCTTTCTGTTCTCCTCCACCTGTGTTTGAGGGATATTTGCACGACCTGCATAATATGCATCACCCGTACTGTCGTCTGCATAGCAATGGATGCTACTAGTGTTAAGCATGTCGTTGATGTGCAAAAGAAACAGCGTAGGTGATAAAACAGATCCTTGGGGGACGCCAGCATTGATGGGCATGATATCGGAGCATAATCCGTCTACAACGACCTGAATGCTTCGCCCAGATAAAAAACTAGCGACCCACAAGCATAGTCCCTCAGGAAGCCCGAAAGATGGTAACTTCGCGAGAAGAGCCTTATGCCAGACCCGGTCAAAAGCCTTTGTGACATCTAGACTAAATGCCAGTGCTTCTCCCTTGCTCTCGATGGCGGCTGCCCATCGGTGCGTTAAGTACACAAGAAGATCACCACCACGCTTCGTAGTCCCCTGATTTCTTCTCTAATGCTTATCCGATTTCTGGGTTCCATTTTAAAAAAAATTATATATAAGCTATGGCTGTGGTTCTGTGTTTTCTTTTTCTAATATAATCGCGTCTTATTTGTTTTCTTGATGTTTAAACACAACGGAAATTCTTACCAATTTATTTAGATTCATATCTCTTTAAATAATTAAATTATGAAAAAAATTACAACATAGTGACATGCTATTATACTCATGACCGTGTGGTATCCGTCAGAGTCGTAGAAGGCGACTTAGGAAATACAAGCTAAACAAAGCTTATAAACATCTAAGAGACCTCTCCAACCCGTCTGGCCAGCGTGGAGAGTGTAGGCCAAGTCCTCTGGCTGCTCTGGTCAAGTATGGCTCTAGTAGTACAAAGAGGGTTGTGCTCCTGTAGTGGGGACTAAAAAGGACCTGATGATGATGATAATGATATTTATTAGGGATTCTAATTCAGACCATAAAATATTTGCAGGCAATTGTTCTACCTGGCGAGGAATTGTATAATATATAATAATAATGTAAATCTAATATATAAAATTCTCGTGTCACAGTTTTCGTTGCCATACTCCTCCGAAACGGCTTGACCGATTTTGATGAAATTTTTTGTGCTTATCCGGTATTTATGAGAATCGGCCAACATCTATTTTTCATCCCCCTAAATGTGAGGGGTAGTCCACCCCTAAATTTTTTATTTTATTTTTTAGACATTATTTATATGGCAAAACAAAGTTTGCCGGCTCAGCTAGTATAATAATAAATCTTTGAATCTTTGAATACAAGCATAGTCCCCACGCTTGTATTCAAAGATTTATTCAGAAAATATGCGCTTTTAGGCACTTTTGGAATGGAAATAAGGCGTATTCCTATTCCGAATGTATAATAAATTACAAGAATATATTAAAAAATCCAAAATTTAACTAAACGCCTGACAATTACAATAGATATAAGCATATATAAACTAAAACTGCATTATTATAATTCAAATATCAGAACCCACTCACTCGAGTGATCTGAAGCCACAATAACTCCATCTGAGTTAGATAAATTTGAATAAAATTATCATTTAAACTCACTGTATCTATTCAGTGCAGCCACTCTATGTGATAAATGGAAAATTGGTACTCTAAAATTCGCCCACAATAATGGCTATATTATTCTCAATGACATTTATCTCTATAGACAAATTACGTCACAAAATGAAAGGGCTATAACATGTCACATACATACATAGTATCACGTCTATTTCCCTTGCGAGGTAGACAGAGCCTAGGTCTATAAGACCTTATGGCCACATTCAGCATGTTGGAGGGCGTGTAGATGGAAAATGTAATCAAAATAGTTATGGGTTGCTAGCCGCATCGCCTATTGACATAAGTCCGCAGATTTTAGCCCAATCTCTCGATCGGATTTTACGATCTGCGTGGAAAAAGAAGCAGCTGGCACATCCTACGTTTTTTCTATTTTCCCAGACCAGCATGGAAGTTTTCTAATTTTTTCAGTCTATAATTACATTGCGACGATCATTCATACTCTTAGGTGAATTTGGTTATTAAACGGCAAAAATATCTATGGATATAGTAGCATGTCCCTATGTTTTAATTTTTTTCATAATTTAATTATTTAAAGAGATATGAACCTTCAAGGCCCTGAAAAATAGATAAGAATTTCAGTTGTGTTCAAGCATCAAGAAAACAAATTCGACGCAATAGACTAGTTTCCTGGGTCGTAATAATAACATAACAATTAGTCCGTCAGTTAGATAATCAAAAAATATTGGACATGTATTTTTTCTTTTGTCAAATAAATAATAAAGATAAAGCGCGTCAAAGTTCAGGAGTGGGGGCTCGTGACGTCAAAGATTGCTAAAAATTGTAGCAAACTATGACGTCACACGGAACTTCAAAGGGCTATATCTTTATCATTTTTTATTTAATAGTCAAAAGAAAAAATACGTGTCCAATATTTTTTGAATAACTAACTGACGGACTAATTATATTTTTTAGGAAACTAGCCTATTATATTAGAAAAAGAAAACATAGAAACACAGCCATAGCTTATTTTAATATTTTTATGAAAAAAGGTTAAGTTTTGGAGATGAAATCAGGGGACTACGAAGCTTTAATTTTGTGTCATTTTCATAGGTATTTTCGGTCCGAGCTGCAGTTGTCTCTATTGCACTCTACGGGGGCTGTTTGGGTACACAGCGCGACAGCAATAGATTTTACAAATACCTATTTTTCAGTTCTCTCGAGCACAGCGTATCCTCTTAAGACGAGGACTCAAATGTTTGGTACCTTCGCTCGGCAAAGGACTGATCAAGTGCGCGCAAAGGATAGCGCTTGGCGGTTTAGCCCGTGAATCATGAGATAGGAGATAGTCTCGAGTCGCTCAAAGAAAAAAACGTAAGCGCCAAATTCGTTATTTCTATTTTATATAAAATCAGACCGGTTAATTGTATTTTCATATTTACATTTTGATGAATTACTAATAACCTATCTTTTAGTCTAAAAATCATTATTTCATTCGTCGCATTTGAGCTACAATAACAAAAACTCTGCGAACGAAGACCATTTTTCAAAAAATATTTCTATCGAGAAAATTTTATCAAAACGTGTTTTCATCTTCAATTTTTGGAGATGAAATAGTCAAAAATCATATTACTTAGATTTGAAACTCCTAATTTAAGTATTTTGCGAGATAAATAAGGTTCAGAACGACCTTATTTACAGTGGTATCGCCTTAAGGAACGTTGTGATGTAAAGAAATCTACGATCTAATAATATTAAAGAAACTAAATTAATGCATGTTGAAAACTTGCACTTATTTTTGGGAGTCAAGTAAGTACACAAACAATGTCTACCGACACGAAAAAAGTAACGCTAATCACTGCCGCCGACAGCCGTCGCGAACTCCAACAAACTTAGTCCGTCAACAATCAAAACTCGCCCCAACTAATACGCCGGAATTTCGGGTACGCCCTATTAACGCGTCGCTGCCCTTAATAAGGCCCTGGAGTAATAGGAGCAAATGATGTACATACTACGAATAAGAAGTGTACATATAGTAAGATTTTCCACTATGATTAACGCCGTAATAAATTTTTTTACGCAACAAGTATCTAAAAAATATCATTTATTCATCATTAGATACATATCATGTGGTGAGTGGCAACATTTATTTTACAACAAATTATTGTTGACGTTAATTTACTTAAAGCTTAGTTTAAAGCCGCTTCCAAAGCGGAGTGCAGAAGAAGCGGCAACAAACTGCATACACAGCGGATTTGCTCCAACCCTCAACTTACAATTTATAGTATATTACTTAAAGATTCAAAGATTTATTCAGAAAATAGGCCTTTTCAGACACTTTTTCACGTCAATTCACATTGTAAATACTTAATACTTATTATATTATATTCAAATTATTAATTATTGTTCAAAAGCTACAAACTTCTAGCGTTTCGGAACCGACCACTGCAGAGAAGAAGACGCCGAAAGAAACTCTTTTCAACAGTATTGGTCGCCTACTTGCCTGAAGGGCTTTGTATGATATTTAATATTTTTATTTTTCTTTTTTTTTCTGATGTCATGTTATATACAATTTCAATTTACATATTTTTGTGGAACACGTAAAACAACATATATTTATATATGCGGACTGAGATTAAATTGTCATGTCATTATTCAAATTCATCAATATGGTGACTTCCAATAAGTCGGTGTAACACGCAAGTCACGACCAAACAGCACGAGATATAAGGTCGAGGTAGATGGGTAAAAGATCCGTTATGTCGATATTATATTTATTTGGGCCAGCTAATCTCCTCTAATACTCACAGATAGAATAATTAATCTTATTACACCACACTTCTTGGAAGGAGTAAAAGTATCGCTAATTACTGCTTCTGACAGTCGTCGTGAACTCTACCACAGTTTGTCCGTCACCGCGCCCAATCAATACTTATCAAACTAATACGCCGAAATTTCGGGTACGAAATAACTGCGCTTAATAAGGCCCTGGAGTAATAGGAGAAAACGATATGTAGTTGTTGTGTAACTTCTTTGTATATCATGATTTTAGAAAATAATACGTTTCAGCTGCCTATTTTTGACGCAAAATGCAATAATGAGTATTTTCGAAATTTTTACCTGCCCTTTGATTGGCAAACATATCTACTTATCCCATAATCCATATCCATACTATCCATACTAATATTATAAATGCGAAAGTACTCTGTCTGTCTGTCCCATTTTCACGCTCCAACCAATGAACCAATTTGGATGAATTTTGGTATGAAAGTAGTTTCAGGCCCGGGAAGGACATAGGGTACCTTTAATTCCGGGAAATCCTACTGTTCCCGAGGGATCGTGACTAACGCAGGCGGAGCCACGGGCAAAAGTTAAACCTGACTTAAATATTAATGCACAGCCGAAACTTATGTGCCTAGAAAATTAAAATTAGGAAGAGGATTTTTTTTATGACGTGAATGAGCATTAAGAAAGGATTTTTGGAAGTTCAACCCCCAAAGGGGTGTAATAGGAGGGTGAATTTTATATAGAAATTTTCTAATATCTAGACTTAGAAGTATAACAGTAAGTATGTAAGTTTTCGATTAAAATTAAAAAAGATCTGTGGAAGGTGAAATGGACGAAACTCCCTTGAAGGGGTTAAATAGGGGGGGTAAAGTTTTTATGGACTTTTTCTCATGTCTGGACTAAGAATTATGAAAATACGTATATAGACTACAACTAAAATAGATCTGTGTAGGTGAAATGGACGGTGTAAAGTTTGTATGGGAATTTTCTAATATGATTATATTTTCTCTTTACACTTCTAAGTCTTAAACTTGGAAGTAAGAAAAAGGCTAATAAGTTCACGATTACATTTTTAAAAATCTGTGTAGTTAAACTTTGTCTGTCTGTCTGTCTTTCGCCTATTTGTGCTTTAACCATTGAACCGATTTGGATGAAATTTGATATGGAGGTAGTTTGAGGCCCGAGGAAGTATATGTGAGCTAAGCCGTTTGAATATTTATAACTAATTAAGAAAATTCGTTTTCAGTGAAATTCTACTCAGACGGAGCCGCGTAAAATGGCTAATAATTTTAAACTATTTAAAATAGAACAACTCCTTTTAATTGAGACCTGTTAATTAACCCGTTAGCTAATTGGCATTGGGCTTTTCAATTTGGCCACTGTAGGCCAAACGATAATTACTTAAAACTATTACTATTACCTTCATCGGATTCGAATGAATAAGGTCATTAATTTAATTCGCAATCTCTAGGGTTTTGAATACAAAATGATAATAGGCTTTACCTTAATTTGGCTAAAGGTGGATATGCGTCACTATTTATTTAATTGTTGGTATGAGAGCCGTGTGGATCCCAGCAGAGTAGAATAGGACCACTCCAAGTCTTCCCGTGGATGTCGTAGAAGGTGACTTAGGAAATACAAGCTAAACAAAGCTTATAAACATCTGAGAGACCTCTCCATCCCGTCTGGCCAGCGTGGAGAGTGTAGGCCAAGTCCTCTGGCTGCTCTGGCCAAGTATGGCTCTAGTAGTACAGAGAGGGTCGTGCTCCTGTATTGGAGACTAAAACGACCTGATGTTGATGTTGATGATGATGATGATGATGATGATGATTATGACAGTAATGTTAATAGGCGGGCCGTATTTCCATACAAGCGTAAACCCCTGATTCCTCGCCGGATAGTAACAGAAGCGTAATATTTTTTTACCAAAAAAATCTATGGATATTATTAGTATGCGTCCCTTTATTCTTTTTTTTTTCTTAATTGAATTATTCAAAGAGATATGAACCTTTAAAATTTTATAGGAAATTCTGTGTAAAATCATCAAGAAAACAAATTTGACGCGATTATATTAGAAAAAGAAAATTTTATTATTTTTAATTTGCCAGAGAATCGGAAAAAAAGAAGAGAAAAGAAAAAAAAAGAAAGAAGATCAGGGGTCTCATCCTCACCTGCCTGTCCGGTGGTCGCAGGTATGGCATTAGGTACGCGCGTCCGGCCTTCCGAGCTGCTACTTGCTTTTCCCCATTCATCTGAGTGAGTAGTAACCCAATACCATTAATTCGCTAACAACCTCCGTGGTCCAGTGGTTAAGGCGTTTGCCTGTTGACCCGGGGGTCGTGGGTTCGATTCCCACCGGAAGCATACTTTGTTTAGTTGCTTCCAGTTTGGTTAGGACATTGCAGGCTTGAATCACCTGATTGTCTGATAATAAAAGACGATTCACGTTAAGCCGGTGGTCCCGGCTGCCATCTGGTAGTCGTTAAAGGAACCACGTCGGAGGCCGAGAGGCGTTTCCCAAGAACTCTGACACCAGGGTGTGCATGGTCGATTGACCGTGTCACCTACTCGAAATGATGATTAATTCCCTTACCAAATCCAACAAATCCCTATGCTTACGACGGACAGCAACGTTGACAAAAAGTTAAAACAACTGCGCTCGCAAACCCAACTGCCAAGCGTAATGATTATGGCAATATCCTCCCACGAAGATTCCTTGAGAGAGGCCCTTGTCCAGCAATGGACTTGTTGTGTCTGTAATGATTATGAGAGTCGGGTCGTCGAGTTCCCTCTAATATGGTTGAGCTCAGCGATGGCTGATCCATGCGTCAACTCGTGAACGGGTGCTGCCGGGGGGGACAGGTCTGCTCGGCCTCTTTGAGACTTCTATCATATCTGTTGTTGTCGCACGCTCGATCGCTAACATAACGTGTTCCACAAAAATATGTAAATTGAAATTGTATATAACATGACATCAGAAAAAAAAAAGAAAAGATAAAAATATTAAATATCATACAAAGCCCTTAAGGCAAGTAGGCGACCAATACTGTTGAAAATAGTTTCTTTCGGCGTCTTCTTCTCTGCAGTGGTCGGTTCCGAAACGCTAGTAGTTTGTAGCTTTTGAACAATAATTAATAATTTTAATATAATATAATAAGTATTATTTAAAATGTAAATTGACGTAAAAAAGTGCCTGAAAAGGCCTATTTTCTGAATAAATCTTTGAATCTTTGAAGAGAATCTAAGTGATTCAGATTTCCGGTATAGAACTCTCACACCGCGGTTAAGTTCTCGGTGTTTCTTCTCCGTCATCCAGAGTCGACTTGGATGTATTGCCTGTTTACCAGGCCAGTAAATCGATTTTGTCTTGCCTCATAGACCAACTCGTTATCAAGCCTCTAAACCTGAGGGCAGTAGTAAATGTCATCCTTGATAAACATACATATCAGAGCTTTTGACCGTTTGTTTTTTTTTTGTGTATTTAACTGGACATCACTAGTGTCAGATTTTTCAAGCTGCCTGAAGGCATCTGACATAGCTTTACGACTGCCATTAATCATCATCAGGTATTTTTGGTTGTCAGGTATGGAAATGATTGTAAGTATGAAACATGTTTTCCTAAAGACATTCGCACTTTCTATCTTTATGAATTTTTTTCCAACCTGGCTTTCTGGCTATCGTCATGACTTTCTGCTGCTTTTATGTCATCATCAGGTCTTTTTAATCTCCACTGCAGGATCATGACCCTCTCTGTACTACCGGAGCCATATATAACTTAGCCAGAGCAGAAGAGGATTTGGCCTACACTCTCCCCGCTGGCCAGACGGGTTGGAGAGGTCTTTTAGATGTTTATAAGCTTTGTTTAGCTTATATTTCCTAAGTCGCCTTCTACGACATCCACGGGAAGACTTGGAGTGGTCCTATTCTACTCTGCCGGATACCACACGGTCATGAGTATATTAGCATGTCACTATGTTGTAATTTATTTTTGGAGAGGTATCATTGATGTTTATGAGCTTTGTTTAGCTTGCATTTCTTAAGTGGCGTCTTGCGACATCCATGGGAAGACTTGGAGTGATCCTATCCTACTCTGCCGGAAACCACACTGCCGTTAATGATATTCATTTACCATTAGGCGGCGATATTTGCGTCTTGTCAGGAAAAATAATGCTGGTTTTGTTTAACGCGGGGCACCTTTGGTCTTTTAAGCTTAGATAACTCATTCAAATAGTGACAGCTAATGAAAAAATACTTGCCGTTTAATAACCCTACGATTTCCTCTTAAGAGCCCGCCATATGCCAGGCGGCGTGGCGGTACAAACGCGGATGGTCTAAACGCGTTGGCTACTTTAGATATTTTCGTTTTTTGGAATATTCAAGGGTTATTCGAAAAAGAAAAACATATGATGGCTGCCTTATCTGTAATGCAATAATAATCAAAAGTTTCAAGGTTAATTTTAATGTATTTGGTGAATAATGCTATATACCGAGTAAATTAGACGTGATTTGGAGGCAACTTTGCAATTTTTTTCTATCGAGAAAATTTAACGCAATCATGTTTTTGAGTCAGATAGTTACCAGAGTTAGTCCTGAACTTGGCTGCATATTTATTTCAACTTGAGTATTTAATTATTATTGATATAACAGTCAATCATGCAAAGCAGTGTGAGGTAGTACGGGCCCTTAAGTATCAACTTATCATAATAGCTGTCTCTTCCTTTCCTAAGAAATAGAGGTGTGGCAAATTTAGACATACATTTTTCTGTGATCAATTTATTTTGTGGCAGATTTACAACAACCCATAATTATAGTAATTTATTCATAAATAACGTCACACAAATCACTCACCCTTTACAATATTTTTGAATATTCCCGCACAAGTTCAAAAACCCCGTCTGGACGACCAAATCAAATTAGTTTCAGAGTTCTTGATTCTTTATTTCTAGAAATTATCTAGGGTTTAAAATGCAGCTTCATTACTTTAGAGAATCTTTTCAGTCTTATAGTCCCGCGGCGATTGAAAGAGACTATTTTTACTTGTAATTGAAATAAATAATAAGTAAATAGGTATAATAAATAATAAAATTCCAATTTTTATTTAGTTTCATCTGTCCCGGTCTCTGTCGGTTGTCAGTTGATGGTTTCATCTTAACTTCTCCTGCCCACTAGTATGGATATGTCTTTCTTCAATTGACAACATACTGAAAATCGGAAGTGACGGTTTTAATTTATGCAATCAAAAGTACCTTAAATGTAAATTCTTCCAGAATTTTTTCAATTTTTTTTATCCATAATTCATTTTTTCATGAATTTTTGAAAAAATCTCCTAATGTAGAATTTATAAGCAATATTCCCATGCTTCATCACATGACAATGTCAATGTCATTGTCAATCTGTCAAAGAGTGATGACGTTGACTGCCAAGTCTTAGGAGTTGCCAGGTTGGGGAATATTTTCCCTGAAATCCGTACAGCGTACAAGGACCTCCTCCTACATTTGGGATTTTTTTTAAAAATTCATAAAAAATTTATTTAAAATATAATTTAAATTTTACTAAAAAACAATTCAACTTAATATTAAACATAATTAATAACAACATAAAAATAAAAAATTATAAATAACTTACAAATAAAAAACTTCTTCCAACGCACCACATCGAGGCAAAGTACCCAAAATGCTGGCAGCATTTCCCCGTTGCACAGCGAGTCCGATACGTTGTGCAAAAAAACTGCCAGCTCGTGGATAAAAAAAAAAGATAAAAAATTGAATTGTGGATAAAAAAATTGAAAAAAATCTGGAAGTATTTACTTTTAAGGTACTTTCGATTGCATAAATAAAAACCATCACTTCCGGTTTGTAGTATGTTGTCAATTCTACCATCATCTCTGTCCTGCAATAATCTCATTTATGTAGAAAGTTTGAATGACTTTTCGGTGTAGTTTTTCGTGTGTGTAAGATATTAAGGCCAATATTAGTGTCAAATTTTCAAGCCGCCGAAAGGCATCTGACTTAGCTTAGCGACCGGTTGGAAGCGACCGGCATCCAACGTCTTCCTGTCACCTTAGTCAGGTCATCCGACCACCTGGTAGGTGGGTGTCCAACGCTGCGCTTGCCATGTCCATGGGCGACAGTAACATTTACCATCAGGTGTCACGTATGCTGGTCTGCCCTCTCAAATAAATAAAAAAACTTGATTCTAACTTTATTGATGGCAGCCGTTAAACTACGTCGACTTTCTTTATTCTTTTTATTTTTTCAATTTTGAGCCTATACTGTCTTCCTACAGTGCCAAGGTGCAAGCTTGAAAAATCTAACGCCAGTGTTGGCTAAACATACGCACAATAAAATTAAAAAAGTCTACAAAGTCTTATAAAGTCTAGGAATGACTATGACCAGCTTTCCTTTTGGAGCCAAAAACCAAGATAAGAAAGGTCCCAAATATTCTGTATTTCGCTAAATTATGTCCCAGTGTCACTGTGTACTTTGAAAACGCTCAAACCCGACGCAATATTTTTTCCATGAATAATAAACACACATTTATTTAAGAACTTCACAACAGCCTGTTTTTTTCCAACATCATCATCATCATTTCGTGTAGGTGTCACGGTCAATCGACCATGCTCACCCTGGTGTCAGAGTTCTTCGGAACCGCCTCTCGGCCTCTGACGTGCTTCCTTTAACGACTACCAGATGGCAGCCGGAACCAACGTAAAATTAACGTGCCTTCCGAAGCACGGTATCATCTTTATTATCAGACAATCAGGTGATTCAAGCCTGCAATGTCCTAACCAAACTGGAAGCAACTAAACAAAGTATACTGATGAAAAGCATACTTATGCTTTCCGTGGGAATCGAACCCACGACCCCCGGGTCTACAGGCAAACGCCTTAACCACTGGACCACGGAGGCAGTTTTCCAACACAAAACGAATAAAAAAGAATGTTGAAAAGTTTCAAATGTTCTGTTTCGTAATTTTCAAACAAATTTCGAATAAAAATTCGAATCACGGATAAATAATACTTTTGCATTTTAACATTCCTTTTTTCGTCTAATTTCCCTGTAATTCATAGCGGTTGATCACAATTATCGTAAATAAGCCCGTTTACTATTATGTTGTTATAATGAAACATAACTCCGTCTTGATAAGTCACGGAACACACTCAGAGCCTCGTAAATTGTAAGAAATGAGATTCAATTCTAAGTAGACCTTATTTGTGGTTTTTATAAGCTGCTAATTTTGCTTTTAACGTATTTTCGTGCGTGTTTGAAACCCTAAACGATAAGTGTGAAGATAAAACTATTTAGTCTTTTTGTGAAACAATACATTTCTTTAACGTTATTTAGTAATGTTTAAGTTCCGTGCTCATGTAAATTAATTTTGTTAAAATTATAAAGCGATAACGAAGCAAGTATGGCGGTTAAAAGCTAGAACACATACAAATCATATTTTTGTACTTTATAGGGTTGGCAAAATAAGTTAGGTACTTTTTCTTCGTCTTTGATTCTGAACTCACGCACAGAATTTTTACTCTATAAAGGTATTGAAAGCACTATATATTCAATATGGTAAGCGAGTGTTCCCAGCTTTGCTGCCATATGAAAATATGTTCATATCGACAAGCTGAATCAGCCCTTCAAGGATCGGCCAGGGTTTTCTTTACATAATAAATAAATATATACGGACAAATCACACAGATTGAGCTAGCCCCAAAGTAAGTTCGAGACTTGTGTTATGGGATACCAACTCAACGATACTATATTTTATAACAAATACATATATAGATACACATCCAAGACCCAGGCCAATCTGAAAAAGATCATTTTCCATCTTAACCTGGCCGGGGATCGAAGCCGGTCACTCCGTGTCGCAGGCAGGCGTGTTGACCGCTGCGCCACGGAGCTAGTCTTCATATACATATTGTATATGAAGAGGATTTCGGAAGTTGGTGAGTGTGTAGGTACCTTCTTCTTAGCTTGGTCCTTTCCCATTTTATTTGGGGTCTGCCTTCCGTATCATGCGTCTCCAGGAAGCTCGGTCCTGGGTCGTCTCTTTGTTGACTTGAGCTTCTTTGAGGTTCTTATTTACTACGGACATCCATGTGATTCGGAATCTTCCTCCCCATAAAGTGTATAGGTACCTACTATAGGTACCCAAGAAGTGTATCATCAGGTCTTTTTAGTCTCCACTGCAGGGTCATGACCCTCTCTGTCTGGTTCTACTAGAGCCATACTTGGTCAGAGCAGACAGAGGATTTGACTTACATTCTTCTCGCTGGCCAACGGGTTGGAGAAGTCTCATTGATGTTTATGAGCTTTGTTTAGCTTGTATTTCCTAAGTCGCCTCTTACGACATCCATGAAAAGACTTGGAGTGGTCCTATTCTACTCTGCCGGAAACCACGCGGCTATTTAGTACCTATTAAGGTCTTTATACTTTAGTATTAAGGTCGTATAAAATTACCGCAGCCCAACAATTTGAGAACCAGCTTATTATCGCATGCTGTGGCTGCACGAGTCGCCGGATCTGACCCAGTTTGAGAATGTCCGGGACCGCGCCAGTTTTATGCGCACTCTAAAATTTTATCTTCTAAATTCAAATAAGATGCATGAGCTCACCATATGACACTAGCTTTTGAAAATTTACTTTTATTGCCCAATTGCACTAAAAAGAGGATTATTTTTCTTAATTTTCAGAGTAATATGTTTAAATTTATAGTTTATTAAAAAAACCTCCGTGGTCCAGTGGTTATGGCGTTTGCCTGTAGACCCAGGGTCGTGGGTTTGATTCCCATGGGAAGCATATTTTGTTTAGTTGTTTCCAGTTTGGTTAGGACATTGCAGGCGTGAATCACCTGATTATCTGATATTAAAGATGATTCCGTGCTTCGGAAGGCTCGTTAAGCCGTTGGTTCCGAAGAACTCTGACACCAGGGTGTGCATGGTCGATTGAACATGACACCTACTCGAAATGATGATGATGATGATAGTTTTTTAAAAATATATTTCGCACGTTTTATTCACGGTTTTTTCGGTACGATTTATTTTAGCCAGATATCTAAGGGACGAGTTGTGGAATTACTCAAAATTTATATTCAGACTAATATTATAAAGAGAAAATTATGTTTAAAATAATTAAAATATTATTTTTATATTATGTAATTGAAAATTTATGCTTTTCGTATTTTTTCCTTTAACTGTGCTAGAAGACGTTGCTTCACCAAATTTCAAGATTCTGAGTTCCTGGGAAGTACCCTATAGGTTTTGATTCCCTTGCGAATATCGAAAAAACACCAAATTTGCGTTATAACCAGCTGTATCGTTCGATTGCGTTGGCTTAGAATTTTTACAGCTCCAAGGGACAGTAGACTTAAGTATTTGATATGAATTTCAGCCTGAGAACTCCACAAATTTCTGAAAAAAAAGGCCTTTGACAGACAGACAGACGGACAACAAAGTGATCCTTATGGAACCTTCGAAAGCTACCTTTATAAATGAACAAATTGACTTACATGGCTATTAATAAAACATTACCTCTTGAGAAGCAAAGGGAATTATTTCTTCAGGCACAGAGGACTTTATTTTCAAGACACTAAGTTTCAAAATCGTCACTACGACCAGATCTGGCCAAAATCTACTCAAGCAGTTTACTTAGTCCATTTGTCTCCAAACATATAATTTTGTGTACACCCTGTCTGCAATGTGTTTCTGCTTTGTAATAATTTGTCACGAGTATTGTTGACATTTGTACAACATTATTACAAAGGTTAGCAGTTGTTTGTTGAACCTATTTTGGTTGAAATAAGTTTTGTACTTGTTCCTCTCTCCAAATTTTCAAATGGAAAGGGTTTGGTAAGCGTTTTGTTTTTTATTTTTTGTGAATAAGTGTGTTTTATATTTGAATATTGATTATACAAACGGTGAAAGGGAATTAGGTGCCATAGAGGCCCTCCATGGCACTCACAAGTAATAGGTACATCAATATACCAATAAATAGTAACAAATCAAATACGTGCCATCCATCATGGCGGCTCCCGTCAAGAATGAAGTTTCTTTAGATTTTTCATCGACTCCTAGTGTTATTTGAAATAAAATTCTTATAATTTAACTATAAATGAAGAAAAATACTATAACAAACGAATTTACTCATGTATGTTTAGTCAGTATCGCCGACAAATTCCGCAAATTCAGAGGGCCATTTTGACGTCGCGAGTATCCTACGACACAAATTAAATTTATACTGTGGGGCTGGCTCAAATCTATGTGATTCGTCAAAATATTGTCTGTTATATCCTGACAAACGATACCCGATGCCATACCTTCTACTGCCGGGCAAGTAGTCGCGGATGACACCCCTAACCCTAGACCCTAGTTAAAGAAATAATGACGTGCTTTACAAAATAAATAAATTCTTTATGATCCCCGAATTATACAAGTCAAGATTAGGTTCTTTTTAGCAGTTGTGGTAGAGCCACGTTCCCAGCAAACTTATTTTTTGCTATTAGCATGATGATGAGCATGAATTCTTCGGAAGGCATGTTAAGCCGTTGGCCCCGGCTGCCATCTGGTAGTCGTTAAAGGAACCACGTCAGAGGCCGAGAGGCGGTTCCGAAGAACTCTAACACCAGGGTGTGTATATGGTCAACTGACCGTGTCAGCTTCACGATAATGAGCATGAATGGGCCGGGTCGACCGGGGAAGTACCACACTATCACAGAAAATCGACGTTTGAGTAGAAGCTTTACCGCTTCTATGCTTCGTTCGGTAAGTGAGAGAGCCGGCGGCGCATCCTCGCCTATGCCTCTCCCCCGATGTTCTTTCCTAATGTCCACCCCCAAACCTAAAGGCCGGCAACGCTCCTGTCACACTCTGGTGTTGTAGAGGTCCGTAGGCAGCGTTGATCTTTTTCCATCAGGTAACTCGCTAAACTTAGTTCCAATAAGTTTCTTCTTCTTAATTTTATCGCAACAAAAAGAAAATCAAACAAGACTTGCAAAAATTCATCACAAATGTATTTGTGTTAAGTAATATTACGCTTAATGCGTTGAACCCGAGGAAACCTCGGGGCTTATTACTTAAAAAGGAAACTTTTAAGCTCCAGTGTGTTGTTCGGAACTTCGGCGTTACTTTGTGAACTTCATTCACCTTATGGTAATGAGCTTAGAAGCACTTTATTGGATACTTGTTATGACCTTAACATGGAGATCAAGCCTGTTCTATCATTATTATTTTATAAGATCTACTTTCTGTCGTGGAGTATTTTCCTACCTTTCTCGATCCTGAGCGGTGATCTTACGCAAGGATCGACCTAAACGATGCAAATAATTTTGATGTAAGTATAAATATTGAATTAATTAAAATTAATCCAGCGAATTGTACTAGTGATTCACAAATAAGTCAAATTCCAAAATCTCGTGCAGTACCTTCTTAATAAATGCGTTACTTGTTTGGGCATTTATTCATGATGTTTTGTTTTTTTTTCATATTTGTTTTACGGCATTTGGCTTTTTATGCCTTTTAGCCCTTCATATTTTTCTACATGTTATCAACGAAATGGTGGTGTAATTCATTTTGTTATTTCAATGGAGCCCCTGGTAACAATTCCCTGGTTTGATCATAGACGCAGTAGCAGTAAGGCGAGCGACCACCAGTCCGCTATGTACCTAAATCTCACTACAGCCGCACCATGACACTTAATTTTAGTTATTCCACATATTGTTCATAAACATGAGCATTTATAACAACAAATTACACCGATTTCACATTATAAAGTCCACTAGAAGCAATTTGCAAAACAATCCAAAACATAAACCGTGCAGTCCGCCGAAATTCCCGCCAAGAAACCTATTCATGATGTTATTGTTATTTGTTTTTTTGTTATTTGTTGTTATAGCCAGCAGTGGTGCAAGATATAAGTTGGGCGTGGGCAAGACACGTTTTGCGTATGGTTTTTTTTCACAAATCATAGGGCTCCCAAAAAAAGCTCGCTGCATTATGCGCGAGTCCTCTTTGAGCGCGAGGCCGTGGACAATGGCCAACACCGCCCGCGCCTTACAACTCCACCTCTGGTTACAGCGTACATATCTACAAAAAAATCCAGAGTATTCTTATCACGGTTCCAGAGATAGAGCCTTGTGAATCGGGTCCTGCTTTATTCATTAGATACGGAACCATAAAAGTCAAAAAGTAATCAACAAAACTGTTCCTAATCATCCAAACCCTAATGATTACTGTTGTATTAGGTCAAAAATCGGGCAATTCTTTCAATCATCCGTATTTCCGATTATCCGGATCGACGGGCACAGGTCACAATCAGACACAGACCTTTGAACATATTGCCAACCCAAATTCATAGCAATTTAGCTCTTAATACAGCCGTATAGAGATCTATCCGGAATAATTCGACCAGCCGCTGATTGTACGCAATCAAAAGTCTAACCGGAAAATATACAATGTTATTTTTATTCGCCTTTCATACCCAGTTAGACCCGGTATTAATATTTCAGCCGGATAAAAATTAGGCCGTATATATGTTTCGCATACAAATAAAGGTTACATACGGTAAACGTTCTGTGGTATTTTTGTACGTTTGTTTTTTAATGAGCTAAAAGAATGTAAATGTTTGAACAATAAAATAAAACGCAAGTGTTGTTGATACCCATACAGTTTTTTTGTCTGTTTGTTAATTCTTTACGCTTCAACCACTGAGCTTCTTAAGATAAAATTTAGTACACCGGTAGTTTGAGGTCTGGGGAAGGACATGAGATATTTTTCCTCCCGGAAAAAGTACTGTTCCCGAGGGATCCTCATTTACGCGAGCGGAGCCGCGGGCAAAAGCTAGTATTAACATTCATACTTGTACATACATAGATAGATATATATGATATATACATAGTATCACGTCTTTTTCCCTTGCGGGGTAGATAGACCCTAGGTCTATAAGACCATATGGCCCAATTTAGCATGTTGAAGGGCGTGTAAATAGAAAACGGAATCAGAATAGTGACAGGTTGCTACCCGCATCGCCTATTGACATGTTTCCGCAGCTATCCCTCGATCGGCTTTTACGATCTGTGAGGGAAGATAAAAAAAGCCGTGTGGTATCCGGCAGAGTAGAATAGGACCACTCCAAGTCTTCCCGTGGATGTCGTAGAAGGCGGCTTAGGAAATAATACAAGCTAAACAAAGCTTATAAACATCTAAGACACCTCTCCAACCCGTCTGGCCAGCGTGGAGAGTGTAGGCCAAGTCCTCTGGCTGCTCTGGCCAAGTATGACCCTAGTAGTACAGAGAGGGTCGTGCTCCTGTAGTGGAGACTAAAAAGGACCTGATGATGATGAGGGAAGATAAGCAACTAGCTCATTCTACGTTTTTTCTTTTCTCCCAGACCAGCATGGAAGAGTATTAACAGCAGAACAGTATTTAATTAGAAAATGTTTAAAAAAAAGAAGAAATAGAATAATGTTGAATTGCTCTGGCCAAGTATGGCTCTAGTAGTACAGAGAGGGTCGGGCTCCTGTAGTGGAGACTAAAAAGGACCTGATGATGATGATGATGAAGGTTGCATTTTATCCGCGTAATATTTCATGTCGCTTGGCAGATATTTCGATCGTGCCACGCTACCTGCAAAATTTGTGTTCGTTTGTAGCATGAATGGGCCAGCTCGCCCGGAGAAGTACCACACTCTCACAGAAAATCGACATTTGAGTAGACGCTTAACGCTTCTATGCTTTGTTTGTTTGTTTGTAAAGTCTTTATTGCACATAAAAAAATAATAATAACAAAAGGCAATTCTTAGAAACTAATAACGTACAAAGGCGGACTTATCCCAATAAGGGATTTCTTCCAGTCAACCGGTATTCGAAAATATAAGTAAGAAAGCTACAGGGTAGCGTAACAAAAGAAGTAACGTAAGAGAGGAAAGTCCATCCTCCCCCCCCCCCCCCCCCCATTTTATCCTCCTATCACCTCCCCCAACTCCTCGAAAGGCCGGCAACGGTCCTGTCACCCTGGTGTTGCAATTGTCCATGGGCAGCGGTGGTCGGTTACCATCAGACTCGCGTGGTCATTTGCCGTCCAATATTACAAAATAAAAATTGGTACCTTGTTCCAATACTAATTAGAGAGCGCCCGCAGACTTTTTGTCCGCCACTGTCCGTGGTCTGCGTTGGGCCTTATTATGTTATTAATTCAAAATGGAGACGATGGGTGGTATTATTCAAAATTAATCAAACTTGGAAGATTATGTTTTGAAACCTTGTTTACCCGAAATTCGAGATACAAATAGAATCTGAAAAATTGAATTCAAGTTCCCAGAAATTCTACATAGCCACTTCGTAACAATGTAACAAATTGGATGTTTTCAGACTAAGGTACTTCGTGAGTTTTAGTTGAGAATTGATATTGAAGTTGATGAGGCTTAGTGTTATTAAATTAATAAATTGGATTTGGTGGTGAAAAAAATCCAATAGTACAGAATTTTTTAAGATTTTGTTTTTTTAAATTTTTGGTTAAGACTAAGATAGTATAAAATTCTGAAAATTTAAAAAATCCTTAAGATTTATGGATGAAATGTTATCATAATGGATATTACCTGTTGTATTTATTTTATAAATATTGTAAAAGAAACGAAAATATTTTTTGATAAAAATGAAAAGAAACCTAGATGTGTGAAATTACAAGGATAGATAAGATTCGGAACCAGTACATAAGAGGGAGCCTGAAAGTAGCACCGATAGTTGACAAATTAAAAAGCCAACGTCTAACATGGTATGGGCATGTAGAAAGGAGAGATGCCGAACATCTGGCAAAAATAATGTCCCATTTAAAAGTAGACGGACGTAGGGGACGAGGGAAGCCAAGAAAGACGTGGATTGAATGTGTCAGAGGGGATATGAGGGAATGTGGGGTAAATATTGATATGGTTAAGGATAGAAAATTATGGAAAGAGTTGACATACAGAGCCGACCCCAAATAGGGAAAAGGCGAGGAAGAAGAAAAAGAAGAGAAACCTTTATAAATGTACATTTATAAAGTTCTCTAGTTTTCTTTTAAAGAAGTAAAAGGGTTTTTTCATTTTAGTGAAGTAAAAGCTGGAAATCGGACCCCTTGCACTATAGCTGAGTATGCATGCAATAGGTTTGTAGACTTACATCAAATACAGTCATTTTCATCTTCACTTTCACTTCTTGATTATTCACTAGTGTATTGGAGATATAAATGGCAAACCACTTCATGTTTTTCTGCGTGTTTTTTTCACAAAATTACATTGACAAAAGCCTAGCACTTAAGTACCTATTTAGTTTAGTGCCGCACGAAAGAAGAACGTCGAATTCTGCGCAATGTGCAATGCCATCAGGCGCATAAGTAAAAAAAATAAGAAAGGGGGGATCTGCGAGATGTAAATATAAATATCTTCATGTGAGAATTATTGTTTCAAACGTAAAATTTACAAACTTCTCGAAGGAAAATGTTTTTAGATATCATAACATAATTTGTATCGTTCTTAAATTTCATGTGTCTGGTTCAAATTTGAACAAAGCGGTGATCTTGTGCAAGGATCGACCTAAACTATACAAATATTTTTTACGTATTTAATTAATTCAGCGCGTTGCACAACTGATTTGTAAATACAGCACATTCCACAATTTAGTGCATATCTCCGAGATATAAAAATAATTATAACGCACTTTATTAAGGTTTAAAACCTAATTATTGAGATTATTTATATGTGAATTACGGGTTACTCACGTACGAAGTCGGCTACAGGCCGACATGTTTCAACCTCATCCGGAGGTCTTCCTCAGGGCGAATGTGAACCGAGACGCGCGCACGGAGTCGTCCCGGTTCGCACTGACACTAGTGACGAGCGACGCGGCATGCGTGGGCGGCGCGGGCAGCGCGGTCCGCGGCTCGCTGTGCACTCTGTGACAGTGCTGGGGTTGATGGGGGTTGCTGATGTTCTGCATTGATGATTCCCGTAGCTTTTCTGGGAATCCCATTTTCGTCTTCATCATCATCAGTGGCTGACATTGCGCGTACGTGAAAAGAGCTCACTGTGTCAAGTTCTGTTGGCTGAACATGGCTTCTACTGTCCGTTTTCTGAAGCAATGGTTTCCAGGTGACGGGTAAGCTCCAACCTCCATCGCGATTGAAATTAGGGCGTCTACTAATTTCTACAAATTTACTAATATAATTTCAATTTTACTAAAAAACAATTCAACTTAATATTAAACATAATAACAACATAAAAATAAAAAAATTCTATAGCTTCTCGTATTTTACGAGGGAAAAAGCTTTTCTCTCTCGCTAAGACTTTAGCTTTGTCAAAGCGGATGTAATGCGTGACATCCGACTCTCTCGCGTGCTCGGCGATGGCTGACCCGGTGCTGTCCAGTTTCTTCAGACTCCGTATATGCTCATGCAGCCTTGTTGACACATTTCGTCCTGTCTCTCACACATAGCTCTTTCCACAGTCGCAAGGGACTTCATACACACCAGGCACATTAAGTGGATCTCTGTCCTTTGGGGAACGTACAAGCTGCCTGATTTTTGTAAGGGGTCTGAATATGGTCTTGATGTCAAATAATTATAATTATAAACTAATTATTGAGACCTTTAAATTTACTTGTTTCATTTTTGTATTATTCTACGGGTCTGAAATATCCTACTTACTTTTGTGTGCTTTAACTTCGCCCACACTGTTAGGCTCGCCCACTACTTAGGTCTTGTTCTGAATATTCTAGGAATAATAAATATCTTCCTCTTCCGCTCCTCATCTTACTTTATGTAGGGTCGAGACAGTATGAAATTCTTTTATATTTTCCATATATTATAAAACGATTATATCGTGAAATATAACCTTAAAGCAATGGAGAGAAAAGTTATTTAAATACCACTCAATTTAATTGACACAAACAATTCTCGTCGCAAACAATCAGGAGAATAGGCCACTCGGACGCTTAGATGAAAACCAAACACTCGGATGGAACTCCATTTATTTTCGGTACTACATCTGTCGCCTTTTAGTTTTCATCCGGTTTCTCTCTTCGTAATATTGCACTCTAAATTCGTGTAAATAGAGTTTAAAATAGGGTAAAGCAAAATTGTAACCGCATTTTAATCTCAAGGAACTTGGATTATTTTGGACGATGAACATTTCCTATTATTATTGATAAATGCGACGACTGCGTCCGTGGTCCAGTGGTTAAGGCTTTTGCCTGTAAACCCGGGTCGTGGGTTCGATTCTTTGTTTAGTTGTTTCCAGTTTGGTTAGGACATTGCAGGCTTGAATCACGTGATTATTTGATAATTAAGAATTCCGTGCTTTGGAAGGCACATGAGCCGCTGGTCGCGGCTGCCATTATGTGTGTGTGATCGAGGAACCACGTCAGAGGCCGAGAAGCAGTCCCGAATGATAATGATATTTTATTTCACTTAAAATAGAGTACAATAGTTCTTAGAATAAAACAGAAAGTCTCTTAGTCTATTTCGCTCTTAAAAATATTATAGTTTGATAAAATTAAAAAAAATAAACATTCGAAGAACTCTGACACCAGGGTGTGCATGGTCGAAATGATGATTATTATTGATAAATCCCTACTCCTTACTAATATTATAAATGCGAAAGTGAGTTTGTTTGTTTGTTTATTTGTTTGTTTGTTTGTTTGTTACGCTTTCACGCGGTAACTACTGAACCGATCATCATGAAATTTTGCATACAAGTTCTCTGGAGTACGGGGAAGGACATAGGCTACCTTTTATCCGGGGAAAATGTACTATTCCCGAGGGATCAACATTGACGCGGGCGGAGCCGCGGGCGAAAGCTAGTTGACTATAAATGTTTAAAATTGATCGGTTATTTACTTGTTTAATAATCTATCATGATTTACCTTGAATTACTTTACTTACCTTCCTATGTCCGATAGATCGGTTCGGTTTATGGTTTCAGGAATCGTAGTTTTCGGGCAAGCAGGTGATTAGCCCACTGTGTAGTCCAGGATTTGTCATTAGGCCGTATAGTCCGCGGCCTAGGGGCGGCAGCGTCCTAGGGGACATTCACGCGATTTCAAAGGACAAAAGTAAAACAAGTTCCCTGGTTATCTCATGGTTTTTAACACTACATTACTCGCGCCCCTGTTTGTTACGTAGTTACTCGCGTGTTCTACATACGTAGAACATTTTCGATATATTATTTAAATAGCTTAGTAACGGAAGTAAATGAAAATTGTCACTGTACAGTCGGCCAAGCAGATACCTGACCCCCTGACTTTTAAAACGTAAATTCACACTTTGCTGTGAAGCGCCACCTACCGTGATTTTTGGCAAGTAGACAGACAACTGCTGGTATAAACTTGTTTCTGATAACCTGCTCAGTTGCAAATTTTGTATTTCTAATAATCTCAGCTAATAATTCAAGTAATCATCAATGGTAAGAACAAGAAAGAATCAAAAACAATCCTACGTAAAGTTCGATTTGAACCATGGACCCACGACTTGAGAAGCTAGCGCTCATCTCAATACGCCAACCGACGATATGACGTCTCGGGCGAAATTGGCTATCTATTTCTACTGCTATGACATCATTGTCACCAACTGCAACGCATTGCTTTAACAAATAAATTGAGGGTAATCTATCAGATTTATTTATACCTGATACCAACTAATCAAAAATATTGTTCACTCGCGTCACAATTAAGATACTGCGATTACTGTGTAGTGATCCAAAACCCCACCAGTTATTAGGCATCCCGTTTCATCTTATATAGCAGATTTTGTGAAAGCTAATATTGTATTGTGAAGACAACCACTGTATTTAAAGTATCTATATCTAGAGAGTTAGGTATCGCGGTAAGTAGAAATTATAAGTATTTAATATACTTACTTAATTGTCACACTATTTTTTGTTCCGTAAAACATAGGGTTTGTGATAAATGTCTAAGATAAATATATCTCTTACAGAGAAACACCGTCCGTTTGTGGATTCGGAGTCAACTGGCGTAACATATACACTACAATATTTCAATTGAAACAGTGAGGAAACATTCAACAAGAACGAGATCGTATTTTATTCTGATGAAAAAAGTCTTAAGTCTGATGATGATGGCAGAAAAATATTGCGGAGAAGACATGGCCAGCGTATAGCCATCAAAATAATTTGCCTTTGAGAACAGTGGCAGGATAACATTAGGTAAAAATATTCATTAAATAGTGAAGTAAAATAATAATAATATTTAATACCTAGTGTATTACGCAGTGTAGAATAATAGGTAACTGATCGTATTATTGTTTTGCAGGTTATTGGGGACAGATGTCTTCAATGGGCCCAGGGGAGCTGGTAGAATTCGGCGGCCGGATGAATAAATAAAAATACTTGGAAAATTTATGAGATGTGGTGATTCCAACAGTTTGCAATGTAGAATATATTTTATTTAAGACAATTGTTCTGTGATCTAACTGTTATTGAGTGACCAATTAAAATCCCAGATTGTAGGGTCAAATAGTGCTTAACTGGGACACGAGACACGAGTAAAGTTTGATTTAAATCAATTTAGACAAAAAGGTTATACTAAATTAATAAATATGCGGATAAGTGATATGTGATCTGATCTAACATGGTAAGTGAAATGACAAATAGACTTGAACAAAAGCTTCAAAATGGGGGTCACCCTCTCCCATATTAAAATTCATTTAATGCCATATGTTTATATTCATTCTTATACTATTATCGAAGCAAAGTTATTCACATAGCACTATTTGACCCTACACATTTAAAAAAAATATAATACTATGATTAAAAAGAAGTTGAGAGATGTAAATTGTTACTTATTAAGTAACATGTTGGTTCTCTCTTCAGAAGATTAATCATAGTTTGAATTAAGTAGGCAGGTATTTATTTCACTGTTACATTTTTTTGATGTAATAAAGTAATTAAAAATTTAAAATGCTTTTTAGTCACAGTAATTAGCTCGGTAACATTATGTTAAAACAACCAAAATTACACCAACATCACAATACGAAGTTGGTGATATTTGTAAAAAATAAAAAGCTTTGGAGGATTTGAACCTGTTCATTCATAATCACACTAACTATTAAACCATAATGCCTACCACTTGCGCCACATCTAACTATTGAAGTATCTTTGAAATAAGCGTATCGTATGCTAGGGCTTGTTTTATTTATCAAAAATCGAATAGATGGCATTAGTCGTCAAGGGTATCAGATTTCTGCTTATTAACCTTATTTGTTCATTCACAATTCAATAGATGGCACTAGTCGCAAAGGATATTACACTTGTATATTTTTATCTTTGGGTTTAAACCACGGATGTTTCTTTAGTTTGCGAAAAATGGCGCTGTTGTAGGGGGTCAGATATCTCATTGGCTGACTGTACATTCTAAACTACTTTATTTTGAATCAAAAACAACAAAAATACATAGGATTTTACTTATGATTAATCAATAATATCAATATTAGGAAAACATGTCAAAAATCAATAGAAATATCACTCTCAAGTTTTATATCCATTTTTTTTTTATTCACTAATCTCCTACTCCTGATTCTCATTGTTTTTGGAATATTCGATATACACTTATATTCGATGTTCAAGACAAATCCACGTCTTGCATGTGGAACATTGTTTTCTAGTCGACTTACTACGCTGTCTGCCACAATCGTAACATTTTCCTACGCGACCACTACTTGATTGAGTTGATGGACCTGTATGTACTTAAGGTGGTTTATTTATGCCCAATCGTATGTTGATCTTCACTTTTAATGATTTTGGAATATGTTCAATACTAATTACATCATCTGTTGAATCAGAATTCAATTGTGAAGGTTGGACCAAGCCAGATGTATTCTCTTTTGTAACTGGTTCAAAATCACTTGTATCCTGTTCCCTATCAGTTTCATGTGTTGATTCCATTACAAAGTCCTCTTCCCTCAGCTGATTTTCCCCCTCACTTGATATTTCATCGAACCATGAACTTCTTCCAACCATCTCGAAATTGCTAATTCTCTCTAAGAGGACATATTTCTGAAAGAACAGCAATAAAGTAAGGGTTTTTTAGCATATACTTTATGTATACAATATTATGAAATAGTTTAAAATATTTTATAATAGAAAAAAATACGAAAATTAAACACTCACCAAAAAAAGTACTCTCAACAAAATAGTCACGTAATTGCTCGCGCGTTCTACGATCGTAGAATTTTTTATTTCAAGCCATATAGTTTACGATTACGCATGCGTCTGTCAACGCGTGAGCACTAATTGTGTTCGTCACTTGCCGGTGGAAGATTACAAGGCGAGTTTTTGACATCTACCCACAATTGACAATAAAAATAAAAAAAATGTACACCTGTTCTACCATCGTAGAACGCGCGAGTAATGGAGTGTTAAGTAGCCTACACCTTCGATCAAATATAAAGGTAGATACACGATTCGCGCTCGAAAAGTGGAACCGGCAAAACAGCGCTCAAATCGAGTTTCGGCGTTGTTTTGTCCACAGTTTCAATAAACCGCGCAAGCACTCACGTCTCGCGATGACGAAGGTACAGTAAAAATATGCAAAAACTACTAACCCACCAAAAGTGAAAAAAAAAAGATACGAGTTATGACAGCTCCGTGGCGCAGTGGTTAACAGCCAGCCTGCGACACGGGGTGCCCAGGTTCGATCCCCGGCCAGGTCAAGATGGAAAATGAATCTTTTTCAGATTGGCCTGGGTCTTGGATGTTTATCTATATATGTATTTGTTATAAAATAAAGTATCGTTGAGTTAGTATCTCATAACACAAGTCTCGAACTTACCTTGGGGCTAGCTCAATCTGTGTGATATGTCCGTATATATTTATTTATTTATTTAGTTATACTTTCAGTATGTACCGTTTTTATCGTTGTTTGTAAATATGCATGACGTTTTAACTCGGGGCCATTATTAAGGCTTCATTTTGTATGAGACTGTGTGTCTACCATTATATTTGATCGAAGGCCTACAATCATAAAAACTATAAATCCGGCACTGCCACAGCCGCTGGCGAGGCCGCCACCTCAGAGTTCGCAGACACACTCGGTTTGGTTCAGGCTCCTCTGGTGTTGCAGATGTCCATGGGCGACGGTGACCACTTTCCATCAGGTGGCTCGTCTGCTCGTTTGCCGTCGGATATACATAATAATAATAAAAAGGTATCTTCCCTAGTGAAAGGGTTCTGTTTTCGGGCGCAGAACACTCGCACTTTGCCCTGCATCCTTGGCAACTACAGCAATAGGTGGCGGTCACGCGGGTGCGTGGCTGTAGCCGGTCCCAGGGTGGACGACTGGGATTTGGATGGCTCTGACTGGTTGAAGCTCTGCTCTAGTAGGTTTCCCGCCAATGACACAGCAGATGGATACTCGGCATTTTGTAGAGATTCTTGACTCACTAATCCGGCTCTTACCAAGACCTTACCTCAATTTCCCACCCCAACTTAACACCTTTATAGACATAAATGAAACAAGTATTTATGATGTCCGGAGATTGTATGTAACATTAAAATGTTTAGGAGTACAAACTCCACTAGAAGTAAATACTGCGACGAAACTGTATAATATGAAACGGTTGGTTCTCTGCAAAGAATTCTCGTAACCATTGTTATCCAAGACAATGCTGTCAGCTACTAAGATTCAGTGCAGTGGAGAGTAAATCTTCAAATTTAATTTACTTTTATATTTATTAAAAAGTAGGTACATAAAATCTGGCCATTGTTTATCGTTTTAGCATACCAATTAATTAAAAAGACTATGGAAGCAGCATTACGCTCAAAAACTGACACCACGCGAAGTAGCTCAAAGGGGGCGGGGCTTAAAAAGTAAATTTTTTCGCGAACTATACAGCCGCGCACTCCGTGACGGAAAGACGCGTCGATTAAAGCATTTAACGACATATTTTTGTGAACATCGACAAAATCTTAACGAATTATGAAAAAAATGACTTCTTATGTGGTAATGTTTTTTTTTATGACATATGGCGACAAACTGGCAAGTGGGTCACCTGATGGTAAGCGATCACCGCTGCCCATAGACTACTGCAACACCTGGGGTGTGACAATAGCGTTGCCGGCCTTTTAAGAAAACGTGGTGCAGAAAACGCAAGGATAGACGGTTAAGTGACACTGGAGTAACTTATCATAGCGAGCGAGGCGAGCTGCTAGCCTACCTACGCTATGTTGACACCGTAGCATTCATTAGATATGTTGACACCGCCCCGTGACCTTGACGCGGCCAATGCAAACTAGCTTTGTCTATGAGTGCGTAAGCTTTTCGTTGTGATTTGAGTTAAGTTTGTTTTAATGGGACTGATATTGCATCGTTAGTTGTATGAGAGTTACGCTTCCATATTTTTTTCTAATTCAGTATCATAATCATTGATATCCAAGACAATGCTGTCTGCTGCCAAGATTCAGTGCAATTTTCTGCAGTGGAACGTACATCTTCAAATTTAACTTACTTCCATATTTAAATTTAATAAAATTGGTAAATAAAATCTGGCCATTGTTTACCGTATTAGCATACACTACATAATATTTAGTAAAAAGTTAAAATAAAGAAACCGGCCATATAGGGAGTCGGACTCGCGCATCAAGGGTTCCGTACCATCCTTCCTTACTTACTATACTAATATTATAAATGCGAAAGTGAGTTTGTTTGTTTGTTGTTACGCCGTAACTACTGAACCGATGTGACGGTGTGCGTGAGGAGCTTAATAAGCAACACGTAGTCAACAGTTAACAAATTAAATTTATTAATAAAAATACATATAAAACGGGGGGGTGGATCTTAAGGGCCCTACTATGCCGGTGTTTCTGTTCTCTTATAAGAAGGTACTGTCCTGGGATCCAGCGCTGTGAAGTGGGGTTTCTGGTGGCCAGGTGTTGTATGGGCTTCCAGGACTCGAGTAGGTAGATATCTGAGCTTCTTGCTAAATCAGTGCCAAGGCCTTGCCGTTAAGGGGATCTGTAGTCCGAACCTGGAACCCTGGAAGTAATGTCCATGGTAAGGAAATGCTTATAAAATTGGCGGCTAGTCATCTTGCTACAAGAGGTGATGATGATATGAGGTAATGGATGTACCTACTTTTATGCTAGCGCAATGACTGTGGCTGATGGACATTAAGAACAGAGTTCACAATAGAATAAAAACTAATTATCCTGAACAAATACTAATATAGTAGAAATAAGTTCCAGATAATTATTTACAATATTGGGCGGTAGTGTGAGATTGCCACGCCCGGGCAAAATCTATGAGTCTACACTCCACGTAATGTTATTTCTACTGAACTTAACTAGATAGGAACACTAATAACTCATAAAGGTTCTAATACAAATTGATTAAAATATTGACATAGCCTATTGGATGCTTAAATTAAATAATAGTTCGCCACTTACCGATTTTCGGGTTCGAATAGCACTAAACAGTCTTTATATAAAGGGTATTTATAGGTACTCATAGGTAGCTTTCGATTAATTTATAAATTTCACCATTGCTAAACCACCACGTATAGAGAGGAACGAACTGAGAGGAGCACGTATATGCGGGTGTCTCCTTGCAATGAGATGATACCAATGGTCGCCGATCAGCGGCGCATCGAGACAAAAGAAATAAACTGCCTATAGAAAAATGCGGCAAGTTGCAGTCACTAATGCGAAATCAGCCGTTCTTGAGTTGACCAATTTATGCTGCAGAAGTGTTGAAAACTTAGTTTGATTTTATGTAAATATATGTTTATTATTATTTTACGTGTAAATTTTAATGATAGTTGTATATAGTGTTTGTTTACTTTATTATTAGTTATAAATTAGTTTTTTTTTTTTAAGTTATATTATATTTTAATTAAGTTATTTTTATTATCAGTTACAAATAAATGTACATTACAAATAAATGTACGTTATAAATAAATGTACGTTACACCGATCATCATGAAATTTTGCATACAAGTTCTCTGAAGTACGGAGAAGGACATAAGCTACCTTTTATCCCGGGAAAAGTAGTATTCCCGAGGGATCGACATTGACGCGGGCGGAGCCGCGGGCGAAAGCTAGTTATCTATAAAAACGGCAAAAAATATCATGTCCGTTGTAGGTAGACATGCATTTCATTTTTAATAAATCGTTAATGTATAAATAACTAAATGTTCTGTGAATACTTCAAGCGTCTACCTGTTACCGTTATCAACTTTGAGCAAAAACGAGCAAAAATATCACCTTTTTTGTTCTTATTTATTTATTTTATTCAGTATTTTGCAATTTTTTTTATTTCAATATTTTAAATTCTAAATCAATAATAATAAAACTTTTATTGATTTTGACTTTAATAAGGACAATGTATACTCAGTCCACATACAATATGTTTTTTAAGTTTAACTAAAATTGTAAGTTGACGTCGATTGGAGAAAATGCGCTGTGCAGTTTGCTAGTCCTGGAAACACCGGCTAAACAGTTGAGGATAACTAGTCATCATCATTTCGTGTAGGTCAATCGACGATGCACACCCTGGTGTCAGAGTTCTTCGGAACCACCTCTCGGCCTCTGTCGTGGTTCCTTCAACCACTACCAGATAGCAGCCAGGACCAACGGCGTAACGTGCCTTCTTAAGGGCCCGTACTACCTCACACTGCTTTGCATGATTGACTGTTATATCAATAATAATTAAATACTCAAGTTGAAATAAAAATGCAGCAAAGTTCAGGACTAACTCTGGTAACTATATGACTCAAAAACACGATTGCGTTAAATTTTCTCGATAGAAAAAAATTGCAAAGTTGCTCTAAATCACGTCTAATTTACTCGGTATATAGTATTATTCACCAAATACATTAAAATTAACCTTGAAACTTTTGATTATTATTGCATTACAGATAAGGCAGCCATCATATGTTTTTCTTTTTCGAATAACACTTGAATATTCCTAAAAAACGAAAATATCCAAAGTAGCCAACGCGTTTAGACCATCCGCGTTTGTATCGAAACGCCGCCTGGCATATGGCGGGCTCTTAAGTACGGAATCATCTTCATTATCAGACAATCAGGTGATTTAAGCTTGTAATGTCCTTTTTTTTTTCTTTTTTTTTTTTTAACGAAGGAAATATCCATGTTACGGATACCCGACAGCTTGCAGGGGAAGCTGTCGGGTTATGTGGGACTCCACGCCAGAGTGACGTGCCTACCCACTAAAAAACCTTCGGAGTTCCATCTCGGCCGCTTTTGCCGGGGACACGGGAAGGGAAATACGACCGCGAACCCCGGCGCGGCTGGCCGCAAACGCGGCCCCTCCTCGGGGACGTCAAAGCGCCCCCCATCCACTCACCAAGTAGGCGCGTCCGGAACTCACGGACGCGCCGTACCTCCTTGGGCCAATTGAGAGGCGGCAGACTCCCACGCAGTCCACCGCCTGTGGCCCCATGGGAGCCAGATAAACTGGCTCCCAGCGACGGAGAAGATGAAAGGCTCCGCCGCTTGCCTCTCGCCGCAAACACGTGCGGCACCGCTCGGCCGCGGAAGAAAGGGAGATCGGCAACGCAGCACCGAAACTCCCTCTCCTCCGCGACCGATCTCCGACCACAACCACGGCGGTGTGGCCCCGCCTGAAGCGCCGGGAGAGCAATAAAATATTACCCTCCCGGCGGCTCCACCTCGGGTGGGGGGAGATCTTCCCACTCCCCCGCCGCCCCAATGGGCGCATCCTTGCGGATGCGCCCCTCCCCGGGTGGGGGCAGATCTTCCCACTGCCCCGCCGCCCCATTGGGCGCATCCCAGCAGGCTCAAGGCCAAAGCCGAGCCCGCGGGAGCGCCCCACCTCGGGTGGGGGGAGAACTTCCCACTCCCCCGCCGCCCCAATGTGGGCGCTCGCTGCTGGTGTGTCAGGCAGCAGGAGCGCCCCCGCGCGGGTTCCTCTTGGCTTCCCCGTGGTTTGAGGACTAACCACGGGTACTGAGCCCCCCCGGTACGACAAACCGGGAACCACCTCGGGGGGGAAGCTTGTAATGTCCTAACCAAACTGGAAACAACTAATCAAAGAATGTTTCCCGTGTGAATCGAACCCACGACCCCCGGGTCTACAGGCAAACGCCTTAACCACAGGACCACGGAGGCAGTTATAAGCAGGATAACAACTATGACACTGAAAGTGTTGGAATAAAATTATATCTCACACATTGAAATAACCATAATCGGTGGGCGTCCATTTTAGAATACATAGACGATCTTCTCACAATGGCATAAAAATTAACTGACCAGCCTCTGTTTACCACTATTTAAAACATAGTATTTGCAGTCAAATAATACAAACTATATAGTAGTACAATAGTTGGGAACCTCATTAAGAGGAATGGGAATATGATGAAGCAATAACGGACCCGTGTCGGGATAATGTAGTCGTTAGGTTTGTTTGACTGTTAACTGCGTACTCATAATAGAAAGTAATAGGCAGGTGTGTTATGCTTATGGCTTTAAGCGGGTGCCGCGCGGACGTAAAACGTCGCTATTAGGCTGCGCAGAACCATTAGGCGATTAGGAAAAAAGATGAAAAGTCTTAATATTTTCATATTATAATTTAATAAAAAAAAATACGAAAGGGGGCGACCTCCGACATGTAATATAAATATTGTCAAGTGAGAATTATTGCTTTAGACAAAAAGTTTTCGAAAAAAAATGTCTTTAGATATCATAACATATAATTATCTTTTTTTAAATTTAATATGTATCTATTTCAAATTCCACCAAGGGGGCGATCTTGTTTAAGGATCGACCTAAATTTTACAAATACTTTTGATGTATTTAATTAATTCAGCGCATTGTACTAGTGATTTGAAAACACGTAAATTTTCACAATTTCGTGCAGTATCTTAATGGCCTATTTATATAACCGGGGCAGATACCTCATTGGCGCCTGAGCGCACCGCCCGTTCTCGTGAACATCTTGCCGCTGGCGCTTGCCTCTGCCGCGTGCGCCTGTCTCTGAAGCCCGTCGCAGCCGCGCGACGCGCGTACTCGTGGCCTTGCGGTTATTCGTACATATTATCACGTCTTTATGTATTTTCCCCCTACGGAAAAGAAAGAACCTGAGATCCAAGACTATGTTTATTTAGCTTATAAAACTGTGGACTGCTTGCGGCTAAAATATCCGTTTATAATAAGTTTCAGATCATTATTATACACTAGACCCTTAAAATATATAAAAAGGTGATGTCCGTTGATATAAACAACTTTTCCCTATAGGACCAATCATGGAAACTAAAAAAAACAGAAAAAATTGTTTGGGAATGTGTCTAACATTCGCAAACAAAAATTTGACGTTTTTTTTTTGTTTCTACAATAATTTTTTTAGTAGAGACCACAATCTACTCAAAAATAAAATTCATAGGAATTACTACTTTATGGGTCCATAACGATTAAAATTTCACCGCGTATGCTCTGTATTGATCACGGCACTACATAAAATTTTATTCGCATTAGTTCCCGTACTTATTAGTTACAGAGTTGCGAATGTTCCTAAACTAATATCAACTGATTGCGCAAAGTTCGCGGGTAATGTTAAATCTTAAATTATATTTGTAGTGTTCTGTTTATTATTACACTTTATACATTTTAAGCAACCTTGGAAGTAGTTTCTACTATGATAGTTGGTAAAGTGGCACAAAAGAGCTTGCGCATGTTAAGCAACCCTGGGCTTGGTCTTCACTGGGATGGGTGACAAAAAGTGGTATAAAAAACCGGCTAAGTGCGAGTCGAACTCACGCACAAAGGATTTCGTACTATTATCTATATAAAGTTTAAAATTAATAAAATTTTTATTTGAGTTGTGTGATGTAACTTAAAATTTAATATTTTTATAATGTTTCCTTTATCTATGCTATAAGGCGTTGCTTCGTACCAAATGTCAAGATTCTGAAGTCACGGGAAGTACCCTGTAGGTTTTGATTCCCTTGCGAATCTCGAAAAATTGCGGCATTAACGGCTGTATCTTTTGTTTGCGTTGGCTTTGAAGTTTGATTTTTTCACAGCTCCAAGGGACAGCAGACTTGTGTTTTTGATATAAATTTCAGCTAGATAGCTCCATGCGTTCCTGAGAAAACAAACGGGTCTTGTCTTGACAGACAGACAAACGGACAACAAAGTGATCCTATAAGCGTTCCGTTTTTTTTCTTTTGAGGTACGGAACCCTAAAAATCCTAACGTATTTCAAGCAACCCTAGGTTACCCTTTAAGGTATAGGTTTTTAAAAGTGTTTAATAGGTTTTTAAAAGTGTTTAATAACACTTTTAAAAACCTATACCTTAAACGGTCCATCATATGATAATCAACCCTAAGCTAATGCCTCACTGAAATGGGTGAAAAATAAATTGGTTTTCTGTAAAGTCAAGACCGTAATTTTACGTGATAATGGTGGAAAACAAATAGATTACGTCACAAACCGAAGACTTAGACCGATCATGCCTCTCTAAACGCTTGTTCCGCGCTCTCGCTTGTACACGTAACGTGACTTTTTTTCGTGCGTGCAACCGGCGTTCATCGATTTATAAGACGTCATCACGTTAACAATATCTCAAGCTTCTCAGTACTTCGAAAGGTACGTTGCTGGTCCCGTCTGATATCGTTTAGATATCATGCCTTTAGCCAGTGTTGGCCACTTAAAAATAGTGATTTGAATAGAGAGATATTCTCTGTTCTCATAAATTCCTTCTCACGGAAATTTGCGAGCAATTTCCAATAATTCTCGAGAATTTCTCAATAATTCCCGCACTTAAGAGAAAGAAGAAATTCTCGGGAAAAATTTCCGACCCTTTCTCACCGTTCTCGAAATTTTCGAGCACAACACTACTTAAAAACAGGAAAAGCAATCAACACACAAATATTGCTACTGATCACGGTACTACATAAAATGTTATTAGTATTAGTTCCCTCACTTATTAGTTACGGAGTTGCGAATGTTGCTAAACTAATATCAACAGATTGCTCGAAGTTCCCGGATAACGTTAAATCTTAAGTGATATTTGCTGGGAGGCAGTTTTCTGCGTGACGCGAAATGTCGGACGCATGCGTAGAATGGAACTGTTAAATTTTAGTTTAGTCATGGTAGAGCCACGCTACCGGTAAAATTCATTTTTGCTAGCTTCTCTGGTGTTGCAGATGTCTATAAGCGACGGTGACCACTTTTCATCAGGTGGCTCGTCTGCTCGTTTGCCGTCAAATATACATAAAAAAAGCCTCCTAAGAATTGCCATACTTGTTATGTTTGGCACTTGAGTTGATCCAACACTGCTGCCCATCAAAAGTATGTAGAAGCTGGAAAAGGATAAAAAATTGAAGATACATACATATTATCACGTCTTTATCCCTACGGGGTAGTCAGA
The DNA here is from genome assembly GCA_947532085.1 of Elegia similella. NCBI lineage: Eukaryota > Metazoa > Arthropoda > Insecta > Lepidoptera > Pyralidae > Elegia > Elegia similella. The sequence goes on along the minus strand of OX383926.1, from coordinate 3,102,193 downwards.
GCCTAAGGTCATAAGACCGAAAGGCCACACTTAGCGTGTTGGTGGACGTAAAGGTGGAAAACGGTATCAAAATAGTGATGGGTTGCTAGCCGCGTCGCCTATTGTCACGATTCTTTAGATTTTCGCCCATTCCATTGAACTTGATATATAAAATTCGGATGAATGAGGGAAAAGCAAGTAATAGCTTGGGAAGCCGGGCGCGCGTACCCGATGCCATACCTGCAACTACCGGACACGCAGTTGAGGATAACAATTAAGATATAATTGATGATATAATAATTAATGGAACAAATCAATGTATGTTTAGTAGTAGTAGAGCCACGCTACCGGTATTCATTTTTGCTAGTATCATGAATGGGCCGTCTCTTCCGGGGAAGTACCACACACTCACAAAAAATCGACGTTTGAGTAGAAGCTTTACCGCTTTTATGCTTCGTTCAGTTAGTGAGAGAGCTGATGATGCAGTTGTCCATGGGCAGCGGTGATCAGTTACCAGGTGACTCGCTTGCTCGTTTTGCCGTTCAATATCATATAAAAAACAGGCTTGATTTCGTTCTTTCGTAAATGTACCACTTAAGAACTCTGTATTCAGTAAATATTTCGTCGAAGATATGCTCATATGCTGTCCAACAAAGCGCTGCGATAGTACCTATTAGTTGAAGTTTTAAAACAATGTGGTATGGTCCCATGTGTAGAATTGGAACAATTACAGATCCTGTTTTTTTTTGCCCTCGGCACACGAACAATTTCATAACAATGTAACAGCTGCCTCTCTGTGTATGCCCAGAAAGTTCTTGCTCCGAGCAAGATCTGAATAAGGCAAATGAACAGGCAATCATGGTAGCAAAACACTGTCCGAAACTTATTTAATATGCATGCATAGCCAGTTTACGACTCGATAGAAGAAGAATCTACCTCTCTTGCTGCACAGATCGTAAACGCCAATTGAGGGAATGCGGGAAAATCTTAAAAATCGTGGCTAGCAATACATCATTATTTTGATTCCACCTAATTCCCAACAACGTCATAATGACGTGGGCTCTGTCTGTCTCGCAGTGGGAAAGACGTGATAGTATGTATGTATGTGTAGAGTTGCAAGGCTATGAAAATGTATCAGTGTTTCCACCAGAGCCAAGTGGTATGAAGGAAGATGTAAACTCTGAAATGGCGTGTAATATTGAACATTCGATTAGCTGAATAGGCGATTTACTGAGTTCTCGATGTATGAAGCGTTGATGAAGCGTTATATTACACGAACATTCAATCGTTTGACGCTTCGATGTTTTGGTTGTCAATTATTTGATAATCGCCTACGCCAAATCAAATATTTGATTTGGCGTAGAGGTTTCGTATAGTGACTTTGCGTAGGGGTCTCTTTTCATAGCAACATTATTTTACTGACATATTTCTGGTAGACCATTTCCACCAGAGTAGTATTTTGACCAATATTTGGCCACGCTGACCGACTTGTATTCAACCTGCTGAGAAGCTTCTACCGGGTAGTGATCTCCACTGGGTAGTCTGGAAGACTCTGAACAGGCTCCAGGCTGGTGTTGGGAGATTTCGCGAAAACCGAGTTAGGTGGGGTTTCTCCAGCAATAGTCTATGTGACTGTGGTGCCACTCAGTCTATAGCCCACCTTTTGTCGTGTCCCAACTGCCCCACTTCTTGTACAAACGAAGATCTTAATGAAGCCAACGACAAGGCGGTCACAGATTACTAAATAGGTAAACCAGACAAAGAAAATGAAGTGATACTAGCTAGTCCTTACTAATATTCTACCCTACTACTAATAGTCTACCTATTGCCGTTATCAATATCGATCAAAGGCGAGGGAAAAAAAACACGTTTGTTGTAGGAGCCCCCCTTAAATATTTATTTTATTCTGCTTTTTAGTATTTTTTGTTATAGCGGCAACAGAAATACATCATCATCTGCCTTACCATATCCCATTATCTGGGGTCGGCGCAATATGTCTTATTTTCCACATTTCTCTATTTCCCACCATTCCTACATCCGCACCCACCTCTTTTATATCCCTTTTGACACAATCCACCCACCTCTGTTTTGGCCTGCCCCTTCCTTTATACCCATCAACCCTCATATTTAATGCTTTTTTTTTTTTAACAACAGAAATACATATGTATAACTATCACGGTTCATGAGATACAGCCTGATGACAGATGGACAGACATACAGGCAGACGGACCAATATTTTTTTTTATCTAGCTGTCGGACAAATTTTAATATGATGATTTTCAAAAACCATTAAATTCTACCACTTCATCATGATTACCTAAAAACTGACATAAAATGCATGGATGCACGCAGAAAGCATATTAACCATCCGACAATGTCACTAAAAGCACTTTCAGATAATCAAATTGTAACAATGTTATAGCCGGTGGCCATCTATTAAGGAATAAAATTTACGATCAAAAATGTGATTACAAACGGTCGATATCCATCTCATATTGGGGCAATTACACCTTTTATGGGCTCCGTGGCGTCGAAGGAAGATTATTTTGATAGAACTGTTTGGATTTACGTTTTGTTGGTCATACAACGTGATTAAACCTCCTAGCTATATTTATATCTTGGAATCGGAATCCCTAATAATATAAAATATGACATTATTTTTTAAATTCAATTCGAACATGACATTTAAATAAACTAATGTATACTCAGTCCACATACCTAATTTCTAAGGTTTTCAAAAATTGTGAGTTGTCGTCCTTGGAGATAATGCGCTGTGCAGTTTGTTGCCGCTTCTTCTGCACTCCGCTTTGGAAGCGGCATTAAACTTAGCCATAAGTAAATTTTTGACGTCAACAATTGTTGAGAAGTGAAATATGACAATTAATAAGTGTTCAAAGAAACCTATATTGAATAAACGTTTTGAATTTGAATTTGAATTTATTGGAATACAGAATTGCAAGAAAAAAGGTAAAAAACGAAAAACAACTTTTGTCTTTCCGTAGAAATTGGTCCAGCTAATCGGCGACTTTGTATGGGAAACATTGCAATAAAAATAAATTATATTTTTATTGCAATCTTTTATTTTTACTGAATGTTGGATTACGCATTTACCTCCCATCTCACCTGATGGTAAGTGACGATAAGTAATCAGCTTCTTTCCTTGCAATTCTGTATTCTGTTAGTGATTCTGATTTCGAGATTCCAATATAGCTAGAAGGTTCAAAATCACGTTGTTATAGTTCACCTATTTATGTGTCGGGTTGTTTAGTTCTTCTTATATGGTTGAGCACAGTGATGGCTTATCTATGCGTCAACTCGTGAACGGGTTCTGCTAGTGGAACAGGTCTGCTCGGCCTCATTGAGTGTACTTTGTAGCATTTGTTGACTACTATGAGGATGGTTGGCAGTTACAACCAGCTTGGGATGAATCAATGGAATAAAATCACAAGCTCAGCCTAAGAATCTTCGGACAACGTGATCCAATACTGCGTCCATCCGTAACTTTATCAAAAAATATTGGAGGCGGTAGTTTTGAAAAGTTCATATTGTTCGCAGGTAAACCAAGCTGACATTTGTACAAAATTTTGGAAATGTTAGGTGTAAAATTAAAATGTAATAAATGCGATTAAACCTCGTATTACGTGAATTAATTAAAATGTGTAACGTTGTGTTGTCTGCCGTTGGTCACGGCTGCCATCTGGTAGTCGTTAACCTTTAAGTATGGACGTGGAGTCTGACAGGCTACTTGATGTTTTTGATTTCTTAGTTTCACCTAGTTCCCCCCACCTCCCGGGATTGAGCGGCTCAGTAGCTTTTGTTTTAGTCGTAAAACTGCCAACGAGGGAGGAGGTTGCGTCATCCGGTAAATATTTCGTAAGTAATGACCATCTAAAAAGTGACTGGAGCCTGTGAGGCTACACGTCCATTGTTGCCCTATAACATATATTACAACGGGAATTATGTCTGTTTCAGATTTTTTAATTCAAAATGTCAGAAAACAATAAAGCCGGTAGTTCTAAGTCAAAACGACCATCGACGAGCTCTGTTCAAGGCCCAGTGACAAAATATTTTCGGGTAGGAGATCCTTTTTTTAAACAAGAAGTGAGTGAGTTATTGTTGGCTTCGGATCAATCTGACAATGAAGGTCGAGTTTTAGGTGAAGACATGGTTACAGAAGATGCTCAGGAGCAAGCAACCAATCAAGGAACCAGAAGAGCATGTAGAATCTGTCCTGCGAAAAAACATAGGATGACTACTCATGTTTGTGTAGGGTGCAACAAACCTGTGTCTTCAATGTTCGAGACCTTTGTGCACTGACTGCCAATAAATTACCGATATTAGGGTGTTGTAATTTTTTTTAATATTTGCTATCTGAAGTAGGCTTCTTATGTTTTAAATTATTAATACATTATATTTTGAGAAAAAAAGACTAATTTTGTTATAAGAATAAGTTTGGCTGTGTTTTATACCTAAAAATGTAACCTAAGTACATTAAGAGTAAAAAGTGCCATTATTTTTGATTTTTAAAATTTCTTTTATTTTTGTAATAAAAGTTGATTATATACGCACATTATTTTTATTGCTATATTCCTTATCTTTAATATATAGTACATTTTTAAAGGATTTTATATCAATTAACCCAAAAAAAAGTGTTTGAATATAGGAGCCTGTGAAACTCCACGTCCACAGTTGTGTTTAGAAAAAATGACGTCCATACTTAAAGGTTAAAGGACCCACGTCAGTGGCCGAGAGGCGGTTCCGAAGAACTCTGACACCGGGGTGTGCATTGTCGATTGACCGTGACATCTACTCGAAATGATGATGATGATGAATGTGTAACAATCTCTAAAACATTATAAAACATATTTTTTTTTTTACTAAATATTGGATTAGGCATTTGTCTCCCATCTCACCTCATGGTAAGTGACGATGAAGACATGCCTATCCAAGAGATACATTGCCCCAATATGAGATGGATATCGATCGTTTGTAATCACATTTTTGATCGTAAATTTTATTCCTTAATAGATGGCCACCGGCTATAACATTGTTACAAATGAATTTGATTAAACTCGAGCAAGTAAAAAAAAATATAACCAAAAATATGACAGAGTACGAGTCTATTTAATACAAGGCTAACTAAGACAAACAAATGTTGAATACTGATACAGAATTTCATAATTCAATTCTTGTTTGAATTTCTCGTGGGCTAACTGGAACTGACGGCTGCGCAAATCAGTTTGTAAGAAAATAAGAGATTTATGTAAACACTTTTGCTGACGGATGGAGTTCGGAGTAACGCAGACGAGATACTATTTGTAGTGGCACTACTAGGCTTAACGACACTTAAGGGTCAATTCAGACTAGGCGGGAAAATGCTCGAGTAACTCCCAACCGTCCCGTCACCGGGGCGGATGGGAATTACTCGAGCATTTTCCCAAGATACTATTTGTAGGGCACTATTACGCTTCGCGACACATGAGGGTCAATTCAGACTAGGCGGGAAAATGCTCGAGTCACTCCCATCCGCCCGGTGGATCGGCCCAGATGACGGGACAGTTGGGAAAAAATTATTCATCGGCTCCAGTAGAACGACCCTGTTGGTCAACGGGGCCGATGATCAAGTGCTATCTGTCCCGATGTTTTTAACGGGGCAACGGGGAACAAAAATATGGTATTAAACCATTAAAAATTATATACTATAATTAATGCTGATTGTGATTTAGACCTCTCCAACCCGTCTGGCCAGCTAGGAGTATGGCTCCGGTAGTACAAAGAGGGTCATGCTCCTGCAGTGGAGACTAAAAAGACCTGATGATGATGATAATAATTTTCTTTTACCTGGGACACCGCCGATTAGTAGCAGGTCTGTTTGCCTTTTACAGCCTGCATTTCGGTAAGTGCACACGGGAAGTGCGCGATCTACTTCCCCCTACCATTCCATCTACGGACGATACGGCGCGGGCCCGGATTCCATCCATATGTGTACGATATTCCTGTTCATCGCACCTCTAGATTCGTCTCTTCCTTCATTATGCGAACCGCGAAAAAATGGAATTCTCTCCCCGCGTCGCTATTTCCCGACTCGTTCGGTTGCCAGAAGTGAACTTGCTGTACTAACCCTAAGAGTACATTCTGTTTACAAACCCACGAATGTCATATCTGAGAAACAAGACCACTCGCAATTAAAACGAGTTCGCGCGAAATAAGTGGAAATATAAAGGGTGCCGTAACAAACGAAAATTAACTCTGAAATTGAGATTGTAGAGTTTATTTTAGAATGACAACCGTAACTGTTATGGCTGGGTTAATTTGCATGAGGAATCTAAACAATTCGGGCTCTAGACCTGGGGTCTTACGCATTTTATATGGGAGTATTTCGTACTTATTTGTGAACGAATTTCCTGAAAAGCATATAATGTTTATGTTTGTCAACTCCGACTCCGCGCGGTAGAAAGAGAGAGGGATATAACTTCCCACGTCGCGGTCTCAGGTCACGTTTCCGACTTACGAATTTTCGATCCATCCCAAAAAGTACACATCGCTGCAAAGTTTTAACTTCAAAAGCGTAGTCGTGAATTGATGCGAACTTTATCGCACTTCCCCTGGCCTACTCACGAAGTCCATAAACGACCTTTTTGCCAGTTAAGAGTTTGATAAATAATTAAATGGTAATCACAGTGTGTGCTCGCACAACAAGCGGGAGATTTTATCGTTGTTAAACATTTAATATTGTACTAATTTTTACAACGAATGGTCGTTTGCCTTTATTAGAATTTGTGTCGTTGAACTGTACTTTAGCTACCGATACTTTTTTTGTTATTTGTTTCTTTTTTTGCTTTTTCGACCATAATTTATAGCCTTAGAATTATTTTAATGAAATAGGATTATGGAATTTAGCAGTAGCGTTCCGACGCTTTGGATTGAGATTAAGGTGGATGGGCAGGTAATACACTATGTCGAGGAGTATTTATACCTGGACCAAATAGCATCCTTCGAAAACAGCAGGACAAAGATCGTCGAATTGATAACGTTTGCAAGACGTTATCGAGCCTGATGAACCATACACCTGGACGCTTACCCGATGGTCAAAGTCCAGGCTTAAAGTTTGCCTAAGAGCAATAGAGCATAGTAGGCGTACGGCGAACTTGGCGTACTCCGTATAAATCGTATTAGAAACACCACCTCTGCGCTCCAAAATTCAAATGAAGGATGTAGGTGTGAAATCAGCACAGCTAAATGAAACTGGGCGGGATACGTCTGCTGCATGCGAAAGGAAAGGATGGCCACTATGTCGAAACTGGATGGCCGCCGAAAACGAGGCAGACCTAGAAGGAGATGGCGTGATGAATTGAACACATACACAGTAAAATTTTGATCGTTCTGGGCCCTTAAAGGGGTGATTCAGCCCGTCGATAAGAATAACTTTTCCTATGGGATTATTGCTAGGAACTCAAAAAAAAAATGGGCAGTTCCATACAAAAAATTTAGGCCACCCGGTCGATTTGTATAGGAACGTTAAAAAAATTTGAGTTCCCAGCACGTGCCTACAAAAATACATATTATTTACAAATTAAGCTTACAAATTATACAATATGTTAGAACTAATAATTTAGTTCAAGGTCAAGCTCAAGTAGTGATTACTGAATGTAGTCGTTAATTACCTAACAGCTATATTTTGTTATTCCTACAAATTTTTTTTTTTATTTTTTATGTATATTTGAAGGCAACGAGCAGACGAGCCACGGAAAGTAGTCACCGTCGCCCATAGACATCGAAACTGACGTGGTATAATTTTCTCAATTTTGCTGACGTGGTGGACTAGCAGATACCTTTTCTCACTAAAGTAGTTATTACAATTTGTCATTTAAACCTATGTTATATATCTTTACGTAAAATGTATGTACTTAAAAATATAGTAAATTAATAAAAAGGAAAATAAAAGTCATTTATACAAAATCACAACCATTATTGCATATGGCAGTCTATAAACATAAATTTCAGTCCTCTTCTCAAAAACTTAAACTAAAAAAATCTTACAATCTTTTAAACATTTTTTTTTTTTTTCGGTAAACTATTAATAATAAACATATAAAAATAGAAATTCTTGAAATTTAACCGTGAGATCTACAAATTTCACAAATAGGTTTCGAGCATTGCAGACAAATAGGTTTTGAACAATCATAACAGTTATATTTAGTTTGCCATTTTAATTTACTTGGGTAAATAGAACATAGCTTTCGTCCCCCCGTTGGTGCAGTTACAAATTTCGGAGGTGGGGGAGGCAAATCATTTCCCAGAACTCGACAAAGTATCATTGCAGGCGCGCATTTTCATATGGTCCAAAACGAATTGCCTTTCCAGCTCCAAATAAACTGAGAAGTATTTTCTCGACGACGTGGTATTCTTACAATATTATGAGATAAAGTTCTTGATGTCCTAGGACCCTCTTGAGTTTTCCAAATAAACCCATTTTTACCTTTGAACACATCTACGTTAGATGGTTGAGTGCATTCTTCAAGTACCTCTTGGTTATGTACTAAAAACGGGTCACTCACGTGCTATTTCTTCGGGATTGCCGACTATAGTTTCGGACTCGTCAGGAGCCCATTTTCAAGGCAAGTGCGAGACGCGTGGCGGAGGGTCCCGAACTAACTGCTCTCGACGCACTGCTCGTGCGGCGGCTCGTGCCGCCCTTTTGGTGGGGAGAGCCAGGTCGGTTGCAGGACCCTGGTGATGAATAGTCACGGAGGTAGTGGATCCCATTTCTTCCTCGTCGGTGTCTGGTTATTTTCTTTCCTCTTGGTTATTTTACCTTCTATCCCCACGCTCTCGTTTTCTTCTGCCTCCAATGAAATCACATCCCCTTCAAAGTGCACTGTCTCCGGTTCAAAATTAGGGTCCGCCGAATCATCGTCCAAATCTCTGAACTCCTTGTCTTTTTCTTGTTCCAACCATTTAACTATTTGCTGATCGCTTGTTGTAGTAGCAAATTTTCCATCTGATGTTCTTTTTGATTTGGAAGGTCTATCCATTGTGCTTTATATGAATTATCTGCAAAAAATATGCAAAAACTATAGCAAACAAACAATAAAAGACTAGCTCCGTGGCGCAGCGGTTAACACGCCAGCCTGCGAAACGGAGTGACCGGGTTCGATCCCCGGCCAGGTCAAGATGGAAAATGATCTTTTTCAGTTTGGCCTGGGTCTTGGATGTGTATCTATATATGTATTTGTTATAAAATATAGTATCGTTATCCCATAACACAAGTCTCGAACTTACTTTGGGGCTAGCTCAATCTGTGTGATTTGTCCGTATATATTTATTTATTAATTATACTGACTTCGTAGTCTATAAGACACTAGGGTAATTTAACAAATTTACTGAAGTGGTAGTCTGACAGATACTTAAGGTAATACTGATGTGGTAGATTGGTGGACACTGCAGCACCTACGCAACGTACTCACGTGTGGCTTACGCAACCACTGCCGCCAGGCTGACGGGTGCAGCGGCGCAAGTTAGGAAGGTACTAGGAACACGGGAATCGAAACTCAAGAAATAAAGTTTTGGGGGAAGATTATCTACTTCTTTGGTGTCTGTGGGACTACCACGTCAGTTGAGAGGTTAACATTTACACAAACTACTTGTACTAACTACGAATGTTTCCAAAAATGTTGCCCATGTTGGAACAAGTTTCTGATCAAAGGCTTAAAAACCACCCCATTTCATTAACATTTATGTAAACTACTAGCTTTCGCCCGCGGCTCCGCCCGCGGATCAATATCGATCCTTCGGGAATAGTACTTTTTCCCGGGATAAAAGGTAGCCTATGTCCTTCTCCGCACTCCAGAGAACTTGTATGCAAATTTTCATGATGATCGGTTCAGTAGTTACGGCGTGAAAGCGTAACAAACAAACAAACAAACAAATAAACAAACAAACAAACTCACTTTCGCATTTATAATATTAGTAAGGATAAGGATAAGTATTATTTTCATTTCGCTCTCTTTTACTACCTATTTTGTCACTTTCTCTTAATAATTTTCAAGGTAAACACAATTTCTTCCAAAAATCTACAGTTCTATTATCATGGGCTATAAATAATGTCTAAAAATAGGTCGCAATTGCTTGAGATACGATGTTCCTAACAATATCAAGATTTTACTATCCAATAAAGCAATCCTAAATGCCGCCAGGATACCCGTTCGGTTTTAGTAGCCTATTCCTTATCAACTGCTGCATTTAGTAGGGTAATATATATTTAGTGGGTATGCAAAGATAGATAGGCACTTAAATAATAATAATACCTAACAGTAACTTGAGTACCTACCTATAGTTAGTTCTATGTAACTCGAGATAAACAGTCGAGGAAATCGAGATAAACAGTTTTTTACCCTTAAAAGACCCCTTCTACTTCCCGACCTCAGATCCCCAGTAATTTATTTTCCTTTAATTTTTGGTGTCTTCTCCTCCATTTGTAATGGGTTCCATTCTACTATAATGTCATTTTTCTTTTTATCATTTACAAAGGCTTTGGCACTGATCTATAACTATATTTTTTATTTTGACACAAACAGTCATTACAAAATAGAAAAATACTGAACTAAATTTATAAGACGAGATATTGAGTGCCGGTATTTATGACTAGCTTTCGCCCGCGGCTCCGCCCGCGTTAGTGTCGATCCTTGGGGAACAGTAGAATTTCCCGGAATTAAACATACCCTATGTCCTTCCCCGGGCCTCATACTACCACCATACCAAATTTCATTCTAATTAGTTCAATGGTTGAAGCGTGAAAAGAAAGCAAACTTGAATTAATTCAAATGACGATAACTTTTTTTTTTAATGAACCCATTTTGATGAAACAAACTTTAAATGTTTTGCTGAGTTGATGCAATTGAAAAGCAATTGGTGAAAGTTTGAAGTAAATCGGTTCAGTATTTTCGGAGATAATCGTGATCATACATACAGACAGACAGACAGACAAGAAATCCGAAAAAAATTTTTTTGCTTTCTATTATTCTTTTTAAGTATCCCTCTATCCATTTCAGTAAAAATTCTAAATGTACAGACAAAATATTTTTACTGTTTTATTATATGTATAGATAGATTAATATTAAAAATAATGTGACTTCATAAAATAAAATAATTCAAGATGAAAATTGCTTTACAAATGTTTTTCCAATAACAAATTTAGTAGCTTTGTAACATATTTAGCAACAAAGCTTTCCTAAAGCTAGGCAACGATAAACTGAAAAGGTCAATGTCAAAGAATTGTCTAACGATCGAGGAATGAAGGAATTACTAAAATAGTTTTTTTTTCCGAAATAAGGTGGTGCACGAGTCGTTTGATCGTGAGAGGCGAAGGAAAGGCCTTCATATTGATGTTTTTAAGCAAACCGATGAAAATAATGCAGGTGAATTAATTATATTTTTTAATATCATGCATACACAGTAAAATTTTGATCGTTTTGAACCCTTAGAGGGGTGATTCAGCCCATCGATATGAACAACTTTTCCTATGGGACCAAAAAAATTCGGCTGCCCGGTCAATTTTTATCATCCCTTGAATCATCCCTTTAAGGGTCCAGAACGATCAAAATTTCACCGTGTATAAACACAATAACAAATAATTTTTGACGGCCTTAGCGTTAGATAGAGTATGTAAGACATTAATTGTTACGGAGGGAACTTTAGTATTTTCATAAACTTTATTTGTTTTTTTTCTAATTTACTTTATTTTTATTGAAGATATATAAAACGTAATGTAGTTTGAAGTGACCATCAGAACGTTGCACACTCAGCAAATAGGACGGCTGTTAACAGATAATTCAATTACAGACGTGAATTCAGATGTCATTTCCATTATTCGACGTTCTGGAAACATTGAAAGGTAGGAAATGTTAAAAGGTACAGCGAAGGATGCCGAAGTTATTAATTTGACTCGCAGACTAATGGACACTATGAGCTGTTAGGAATGCTTTTAGTAATAGTAAATAATGAATTAAATTCAATAAAGATACATTTAATAAAGATAGATAGCTCTTTTATGCTGGTCTTGAAGAAAAGAAAAACCGTACAATGTAAATAAATAAATATAAATATATACGGACAAGTCACAGATTGAGCTAGCCCCAGAGTAAGTTCGAGACTAGTGCTATGGGATACTAACTCAACGATACTATATTTTATAACAAATAGATACATAAATAAACATCCAACATCAAACAAACAAGACCCAGGCCAATCTGAAAAAGATCATTTTCCATCTTGACCTGACCGGGGATCGAACCCGGGCACCCTCGTGTCGCAAGCCTGCGCCATGGAGCTCGCCAAAGCAGAATGTGCCAGCTGCTTCTCTTCCCTCGCAAACCGTAGAAGCCGGTCAAGTGAATGGGCCAAAATCATATGGGCAAATATCTTGAAGCATACTTTGTTTAGTTGTTTCCAGTTTGGTTAGGACATTGCAGACTAGATTCACCTGATTGTCTGATAATAATGATAATTCCGTGCTTCGAAAGGCACGTTAAGACGTTGATCCCGGCTGCCATCTGGTAGTCGTTAAAGGAACCACGTCAGAGCCCGAGTGGCGGTTCGAAGATTTTAGACACCAGGGTGTGCCTGTGCATGGTCGATTGACACCTACACGAAATGATGATGACTACTGCGCCACGGTGTCCATCTGAGAGCAATCATTACATTACATTATACATACCTAAACGTAGGTTCCTATCTATGTCAGCGTTAATAAGATCAGACCTTTTAATAAGTGGTTTCTTCAAAAATTGCCTAGCCAAGTGCGCATAGAGCATCTTTGTTGTTCGAATATAATCCGAAAAGGCATTGTGAGGCGCGTTCCGGTGTGAAATATTCAAGGTAGATTACCCAGCCGCCCGAAAAGGGTACTTCGGACGCACTGAGATGTGGCAGCCGCTGCCAATTTCGTTTGATAGAAGTAAGCCTCATGAAGGCTGTATGTACTTATATCTTATTCACGATAATGTACATTTTATAAAGTTCATTTATAAGCTCTTCTATGCTAGTCTGGAAGAAAATAAAAACGTAGAATGTGCCAGCTGCTTCTTTTCCTGCACAGATCGTAACGCCGATCGAGGGATTGGGCGAAAATCTGTGGAATCATGTCAATAGGCGATGCGGCTAGCAACCCATAACTATTTGATTCCGTTTTCCATCTACACGCCCTCCAACATGCTAAATGTGGCCATAAGGTATATCTATCTTTATCTACCCCGCAAGGCAAAAAGACAACATGATAACATTTGTGTCATTTATAAGCTAGTGCCATATTTTAACCGAAATTTAAAAAAGGAGGAGGTTTGTCAATTCGGTTTTATGTTTTTTTTTTATATTTGTTACCTCAGATCTCCGTCATTTTATGAACCGACTAGCTGTTGCCCGCGACTTCGCGGCAATTTCTGTTATTTAGATTTAATTAGTATAGATGAATAATTTTCCCCCGTTTTCAAAACATTTTTTATTGATGCTTCGCTCCTATTGGTCACAGCGTGATGTTTTATGGCCTCAAGCCTCAATAAATGGACAATATCCAACACAAAAATAATTTTCCAATTTGAACCAGTAGTTCCTGGGATTAGCGCGTTCAAACAAACAAATAAGCTCTTCAGCTTTATAATGTTAGTATAGATTGTAAGAAAAATTTTTTGTTCGTTGTAATTTCATCTAAATCGATTGATTGAAGTCGTCCTTAATTAGTTTTCTTTATAAATGTTCTTATTACTTTTATAGGTAAGATATGAAAAACCTATTATATTTTAGCAAAACCTATTAAAACAAATGAAATTCATAGAAAAATTGTAACTTTTTATCTACTCATAATTGTAAAAAAATAGTGCGAAAATCAGCTACCAATGTTGGCTACCCATGCATAAAACAGTATTTTTTTTTTTTTTGTTTAGCCTGTTGTTTCCCACTGCTAGCCAAAGGCCTCCCCTCTTGTACGCCACTCATCCCTATCTGTTGTGAAAGATCGCCAATGTTTATCATAAGCCGCCAAATCATCAGACCATCTTTTTCTTGGACGGCCTCGCTTTCGTTGCCATCCTACAGGGGCCCATAGCACCATTCGCTCCAAGACCAGAATAATGGATGTGGGAAGGAAAGCAGCCAAACTGAAGTGGGATTGGGCGGGTCATGTTTGCAGAATGCACCCAGACAGGTGGGCTAAGTTAACCACGGAAAACAGTAATAGAAAATCAAAATTGATTTCAATTCCTAAACATTAAAAAAAAGCGTGCCTTAAAAATTCTGCGAGGCATCTTTGGTTGCAAATTTTACGGTCCTTGGAGCAGAAAAATGTAGGTAAGCAACAATACAAATCCGTTTCCCTAAAATATTTCCCGGCATTCCCTAAACTGACAGGCAACATGAAAAAAGATTGAATTACGTGCGGAAACTACAGCCCATTTTATGTTCATCTGTCGAACTAGATCATTATGGGCCCGTACTACCTCACACTGCTTTGCATGATTGACTGTTATATCAATAATAATTAAATACTCAAGTTGAAATAAAAATGCAGCAAAGTTCAGGACTAACTCTGGTAACTATCTGACTCAAAAACACGATTGCGTTAAATTTTCTCGATAGAAAAAAATTGCAATGTTGCCTCCAAATCACGTCTAATTTACTCGGTATATAGCATTATTCACCAAATACATAAAAATTAACCTTGAAACTTTTGATTATTGTTGCATTACAGATAAGGCAGCCATCATATGTTTTTCTTTTTCGAATAACCCTCGAATATTCCTAAAAAGCGAAAATATCCAAAGTAGCCAACGCGTTTAGACCATCCGCGTTTGTACCGCCACGCCGCCTGGCATATGGCGGGCTCTTAATGGAAACAGCTACCATAATGATCTATTTGGTTCTTTATTATAACAAATATGGCGGACCGATGTACAGCGTGTAACATAACCAACGGTGTTCCCGTGAAGGGGTGACTCAGCCCATCAATATGAACAACTTTTCTTATGGGACCAATGCTGGGAATTACTATTTCAAATCACTGCTTATACATGGTGAAATTTTGATCGTTTTGGACTCTTAAAGGGGTGACTCAGACCATCAAAATGAACAACTTTTCCAATGGAAACAATGCTGGGAACTCAAAAAAATCGACATTCCCATACAAACTGGCCGATTGGCAGAACTCTTTTGTATGGAAATCGTTTTATTCATTCGTTTTGGGCCCTTAGAGGGGTGAATAAGACCATCAATATGCGCTTTAACCAGACTTTAACCGCTTTGACTAGCTCCGTGGCGCAGCGGTCAACACGCCAGCCTGCGACACGGAGTGACCGGGTTCGATCCCCGGCCAAGTCAAGATGGAAAATGATCTTTTTCAGATTGGCCTGGGTCTTGGATGTGTATCTATATATGTATTTGTTATAAAATATAGTATCGTTGAGTTAGTATCCCATAACACAAGTCTCGAACTTACTTTGGAGCTAGCTCAATCTGTGTGATTTGTCCGTATATATTTATTTATTTATTTAACCACAAAATTATGAATATAAACGGGACTTAGCACGAAACTTTTTATTAT
Organism: Elegia similella; assembly: GCA_947532085.1. NCBI lineage: Eukaryota > Metazoa > Arthropoda > Insecta > Lepidoptera > Pyralidae > Elegia > Elegia similella. The sequence continues at coordinate 3,086,625 of OX383926.1, read as the reverse complement.
TTGTTTCCGTTGTCGTTTCAATGGAGTTACATCCATCGTGGTCGCAACAATATGATGGTCTGAGGGTCCAAAACGATCAAAATTACACCATATATAAGCCGTTTCTCCTGCTATCCAGGGCGTTATTATCGTACATCGATTTAGTAACCAACATTTAAAATAATCAATTACAACAAGTTAAAACTATTATCACAGATGATTTAAAGTCAGTATTAATTATGTTTACATAAAATGTACACACAGCGCGTAGAACCGATGGCCAATTGGGCAGAAGGGTTCTTGAATGGCGACCACGTATCGGCAAGCGCAGCGTCGGACATCCACCAATGGTCGGATGACCTGACAAAGGTCGCAGGAAGACGCTGGATGCAGGCCGCTTCCAACCGGTCGTATTGGAAATTCTTGGAGGACGCCTATGTCCAGCAGTGATCTTCTTTCGGCTGATATGATGATGATGATGACAAGAAATGTTGGATAATATCCTTACTATCCTTACTAATATTATAAATGCGAAAGTGAGTTTGTTTGTTTGTTTGTTTGTTTGTTTGTTTGTTTGTTTGTTTGTTTGTTTGTTTGTTACGCTTTCACGCCGTCACTACTGAACCAATCATCATGAAATTTTGCATACAAGTCCTCTGGAGTACAGAGAAGGACATAGGCTACATTTTATCCCGGGAAAAAGTACTATTCCCGAGGGATTAACGCGGGCGGAGCCGCGGGCGAAAACTATTTCTTAAATAAAATAGATTAAGTAAACGGAAATGATACCAGATTTAAAAGGCAACTGATCAAAATATTCAATAAATACCTATCATATATCTAAAACTTGCCGTGTGGTTTCCGGCAAAGTAGAATAGGACCACTCCAAGTCTTCCCGTGGATGTCGTAGAAGGCGACTTAGGAAATACAAGCTAAACAAAGCTTATAAACATCTAAGAGACCTCTCCAACCCGTCTGGCCAGCGTGGAGAGTGTAGGCCAAGTCCTCTGGCTGCTCTGGCCAAGTATGGCCCTAGTAGTACAGAGAGGGTCGTGCTCCTGTAGTGGAGACTAAAAAGGACCTGATGATGATGATATATCTAACACTTGCATACGGAACGTGACAATTATTCGTGCGTGCGTCGTTCATCGATTTATAAGACGTTCTCGTCAAAAACAATCAGAATACATTTCCGCTTCCGCTAATAAACGAGGTCACCACTGGGGTGTTTGTGGCAGACTTTACTCATACCTATAGGGTTTCTACTCATTAACAGTGTACCGGAAAAGGCTTTAATTACTCACAAAGAAACAGTTACAGAATAACTCGTGTCTGTAATGAAGGTGTGGTGTGGATATTAAAATGTTTGTTATTTTTACATCAAAAGACAACAATAGTGTATGATTTACAGTATTTTCAGCTTTATTTCCTTACTCCTTATCCTTATCCTTACTAATATTATAAATGCGAAAGTCAGTTTTTTGTTACGCTTTCACGCCGTAACTACTGAACCGATCATCATAAATATTTTGCATATAAGTTCTCTGGAGTACGGAGAAGGACATAGGCTAACTTTTTTCACGGGAAAAAGTACTATTCCCGAGGGACCGACATTGACGCGGGCGGAGCCGCAAGTGAAAGCTAAAGAAAAAAAAAATAAACGCGAAAGTTTGTGTGTCTGTATGGATGTTTGTGATAAACGGCTGAATTTTCGATGAAATTTTGCACATAGATAAGTTTACCTGTATATGTTGTAGGCCAATCGTTTAATAGGGCCGATTGCAATAAGCATGGCCAGATCGTTAAGTATATTTTTATTTGGCCAATTATTTCATGATATTCCCTATGTAAAGTTGGGCAGATTGACAAGAGCAGCCTATTTGTCGATTTTCCCATTCAGTTACTTGGTCGCATCGAGTTATGGCTGGGCGTATCGTGATGTAGTTCCACTTTCCGACACTTTGGCGCTGTTGTGTTCTTTCATTTCATGTGGCAGTCAGCTGTGTTAACATATTTGAATTAGAAAAACTATGGAAGCAGAATTATCTTATCTCTATGGGAAGCAGCATTGCGCTCAAAAACTGACACTACGCAAAGTAGATCAAAGCGGGCGGGGCTTAAAAAGTAAATCTTTTCGCGAAGTAATCTGCCACGCACTCCGTTACGGAAGGACGCGTCGATAAAAGCATTTAACGATATATTTTTTGTGAACATCGGCGAAATCTTAACGAATTAAGAAAAAAAATACTTCTTTTGTAGTAAATTGGTGCAGGAAACGAAAGGAAAGACGGAAAAGTGACACTGGACTTCACTGGAGTACTTTATCATAGCGAGCGAGGCAAACTTCTAGCCTACCTACCACCGCTATGTTGACACCATAGTGTTCATTAGATATGTTAACACCGCCCCGTGACCTTGACGCGGCCAATCGCAAACTAGTTTCATCTATGTGTGAGTAAGTTTTGCGTTGTGATTTGAGTTAGGTTTGTTTGTGTAAATGGAACTAATATTGCATCGTTAGTTGTATGAGAGTTACGCTTCCATAGTTTTTCTAATTCAATGGTTTATATGCTGAAAAAAATACGGCGTAATAGTCAATTGGTGGGCAAAAAATGCTGATCATCCTACAGAGTCGTTTTGGCCAAGCGTGGACGGCCTAATCGTGAAACGTTACGCTTTAAACGATTTAGCGGTAATTAGGCAGCCAAATCAAAATATGGCGGCACATACCGATTTGCCAGGCTTATCGTGATTGGCCCAATTAAACGATCGGGCTACGAGATATATTGACTTTTTATCCCGGAATAAAGTACCGCTCCCACGGGATCGAGATTAACGTGAGCAAAGCCAAGGGCGATAATAAGTAGGTACATACATACTTAGTATCACGTCTATTTCCCTTATGGGGTAGACAGAGCCTAGGTCTATAAGACCTTACGGCCACGTTTTGCATGTTGGAGGGCGTGCAGATGGAAAGAGGAATCAAAATAGTGATGGGTTGCTAGCCGCATCGCCTATTGACATGATTCCGCAAATTTTAGCCCAATCCGTCGATAGGTTTTTACGATCTGCGCCCGAAGAGAAGCAGCTGGCACATTCTACGTTTTGTTTTTTCTCCCAGACCAGCATGGAAATTATTATATATCTAATAAATTAGTAGGTAATTATTATATAATAAATTAGTAGGTAATTATTATATAATAGGCTAGTTTCCTGGGTCGTAATAAAAACATAACAATTAGTCCGTCAGTTAGATAATCAAAAAATATTGGACACGTATTTTTTCTTTTGTCAAATAAACAATAAATTATAAAGATAAAGCGCATCAAAGTTCAGGAGTGGGGGCTCGTGACGTCAAAGTTTGCTAAAAATTGTAGCAAACTATAACGTCACACGGAACTTCAAAGGGCTATATCTTTATCATTTTTTGTTTAATCGACAATAGAAAAAATACGTGTCCCATACTTTTTGAATATCTAACCGACGGACTAATTATATTGTTTTAGGAAACTAGCCTATTGCTTTTGAACATTAGGTAAGCTAAATTTTTTGTATAGTTCTATATAAATATACCTACTTATACATGTTTTTTAGTCCATCAGGACAATAACTTTGAAGTTGTTCCTAAAACGGAACCCTTATGATCACTTGATTGTCTGTCTGTCTGTCCCTTTTTCTCAGGAACGCGTAGGGGTATCAAGCTGAAATTCATATCTAATACTCAATCTACTGACCTTTGGACCTGTGAAAAAATCAAACTTCTAAGCCAACGCGATCGAAAGATACGGCTATGTGCCGCAAATTTCGTGTTTTTTCGACATTCGCAAGGGAATCAAAACCTACAGGGTACTTCCCATGAACTTAGAATATTGAAATTTGGTACGAAGTAACTTATAGCACAGATAAAAGATAAATTGCGAAAAGCATTAATTTTGAGTTACTTCATATAATAAAAATATTTTGAATAATTTCAAACTTATTATATATAATATACGGAACCCTTCGTGCGCGAGTCCGACTCGCACTTGGCAGGTTTTTTACTTAAAAGGATACGCATTCAGATTGGTCCCATTTCATCAAAATCGGTGCAGTAGTTTTTTTCCTTATACGAAAGATTATTTACCGTTCATACCTCATCACATATTACTACAGTCATATTTTAACATGAAATAAAAATATATACAAGCTTATCTTGTAATATTGCCCACCATTCCGGAACATTGCCTTTCTTTCAATACTTAATTCGTTCTCATTAGCCACCGATATTGGAAACGATTCAAAAGACTTCCGGAAAATATGTCGCTTTGTTGAAAACTCAGCCAATTTGATACTGATATGTACAGGCTTATGTCTTTGTTATTTTTGACATAGAAAAAGTCTAAAAAGCTTCAGTGTCTTTCTTCAGCTTTTCAGTGTCATGTCGTATGGGATATTACTATGGGGTAACGCAGCAGAAGTTAATACCATATTCGTCCTTCAAAAACGCGCTATCAGATCTATACATATATAAACTAGGTGCTAGAGAATCTCTTAGAGAATTGTTTAAAAATATAAATATTTTGACATTCCCCGCGCAATACATATTTGCAAATATTATGTTTGTTCGTAATAATCTTCATCTTTACGCGAAAAATAGTGATATCCTCAACAGGAATACGAGAAATAAAAATAAATTAGCGACACCAACTTTGCGATTACAGAAAACAATATGCAAAGAATGTCCCTGTCATCTGAAGTCACCTGAAAATGTCTATATATAGTCTAGAGATACATAACTTAAATCGATCGCACTGATAAGGAAATCTAGATAAAAGAAATAGACATAAATATATTGGAATATTATGAACAATGCTACATTGGGTTGGACATTGTAGAAAAATCATAAATAGGATTAATTTTGCAGGTGACCGTATAACAAATATGCCTAATTTACACAAAACATTACTAAATTTACCGTCACTTTTTATAACTTTACCTGATCATTATAACAGTTTAATTTTACCTACCATAAAACCCTTTACATCCGTAAGCAAGCTTCACAAATAAGCTTAATTTACGCAAAACTTTACTAAATGAAGCGTCTATTTTTTAACTTGTACTGATTTATAACAATAATATTTTTACCTACCATAAAATTCTTTACACCCTTAAGGCTTAGATACGAGGGGGGGTCAAAAAGTTCGCGGAACGGAGGGGAAGGGAGGTGAAATAAAATACTGTACTATTTTTCTTTTTCAATATATTCCCCCTTAAGTCGAATACATTTTTCAGATCTCTCTATTAACTTATTAATACCGTCGAAAAAAAATGATTTGTCTTTGTCCTCAAAATAGGCCGAAATCGCCGACTTGACTTCTTCATCGTCGGAAAATTTCTTCCCACGAAGCTCTTTTTTTAATTTGGGAAATAAAAAATAATCACAGGGGGCTAAGTATGGACTATAGGGAGGATGGTTTAACATTTCGAAGCCACAGTGATGAAGGGCAGCCATCGCAACGCGGCTCTTATGTACCGGTGCGTTGTCATGCAAAAGCAGCACACCTTTTGTCAACTTTCCCCGCCTTTTCTCCTTGATTGCTTCTTTTAATTGTCTCAGTAGATTAGCGTAGTATTCTCCCGTTATAGAAACACCCTTATCTTTATAATCTATTAGTAAAATACCCTCTGTATCCCAAAAAACAGTTGCCATGATTTTTCCAGCCGATTGTGACACCCTGTATTTCTTAGGGGGGGGCTGACCCTTTTTATGCCACTGCATAGACTCTTGCTTCGACTCAGGCTCATAATGATGAACCCAAGTTTCATCTGCAGTAACAAGTCTTGCAAAAATTCCTTCCTTGTCGGCGCTACAGAGGTTTGAAAACTCCTTTGAATACTCGACGCGCAGCTGTTTCTGTGGTGGTGTGAGCATTCTTGGCACCCATCTTACGCTGACTTTTGACATCCCAAGATTGTCGTGTAGAATATTTAAAATGGTTGTAGGTGATACTCCAACCATTTCTGCAAGTTGTTTCTTCTTGAAACGAGTATCCTCCAGTATAAGATTCTCCACTTTTTCAACGATGTTTGAGGTGGTGGCCTCAATCGGCCGTCCTGAGCGAGGGTCGTCTTCAAGAGACTCTCTGCCTTGCTTGAAAAGGCTATTCCACTTGTACACCATGGTTTTCCCAGAGCAAGAGTCCCCGTATACTGATGACATTTCTTCCAAAATTTTCTGAGGTGGTTTTCCTTGCTTAGTAAGGAACTTTATGACGGCACGAAACTCGATTTTTTCCAAGTTCAAGTTTTCCTTCCGGATTCACTTGTTTGATCGACGACAGGTCAAAAGTTATTGACACAATCGGGTTCAAACTTGGCATATATACTCACAAAGAGTTGCTCATTAGTTAAAAATCAAAATCAGGTCCCCCACCCCCCGCTAACCCCTCCATTCCGCGAACTTTTTGCCCCCCCCTCTTATCTCGTAACATTGCCCTTCTTTCCGAAACATTGCGTATCTTTGAATGCTTAATTTGCCTTCACTAGCCACAGATGTTTGTGAAGATTCAAGAGGCTTCCGAAGTTTGTAACTTTGTTGAAAATTCCCCTACTTTGAGATTACTAGCTCCATGACGCAGCGGTTAACACGCCTGCCTGCGACACGGAGTGACCGGGTTCGATCCCCGGCCAGATCAAGATGGAAAATGATCTTTTTCTGATTGGTCTGGGTCTTGGATGTGTATCTATATATGTACTAGCTGTTGCCCGCGGCTCCGCCCGCGTTAGTGTCTATCCCTCGGGAACAGTAGAATTTCCCGGAATCAAACATACCCTATGTCCTTCCTCGGGCCTCACACCTCCATACCAAATTTCATCCAAATCAGTTCAATGGTTGAAGCGTAAAAAAACGACAGACAGAGTTACTTTCGCATTTATAATATTAGTATTAGTATGGAAGTATGGATATTATTTATACTTCTAAGTCCAGAAATGAGAAAATTTCCATAAAACCTTTACCCTCCCATTTTACCCCTTTAGGAGTGAATTATGTCCATTTCACCCACATATATGTTTTTTAGTTACATACCTATTTATTTTCATACTTCATAGTCCAGAGATGAGAAAATTTCCAAAAAAACTTAACCCCCCTTTTGGGGGATTTTTTTTCCAGTTGAACTACACAGATCTTTTTCAATTGTAATCGTGAATTTATTTACCTATTTTCATACTTCTAAGTCTAGAAATAAGTAAATTCCTATACAATCTTTACCCCGCTATTTTACCCCTTCAGGGGAAATATAATAATAAAAAAATGTCGTCTATTTTACCTATACAGATATTTTTAATTTTAACCTAAAACTTATATACTTATTTTCATACGTCTAAGTCCAGAAATGAGACAATTTCCATAAAAAGTTTATAATACCCACCCACCCCCATTTACTCCTTAATATGAATTTGGCACACATCTTTTTTAATTTTCATCGAGAACTTATATACCTACTTTCATACTTCTAAGTCCAGAAATGAAAAAATTCCATATAAATTTTACCCCTTTAAAAGTTAAATTTCTTAAAAATCCTTTCTTACCGCTCACTCACATCATTAAAAGAACCCCTGTACCAAATTTCAAGTTTCTAGGCGCAGCAGTTTCGGTTGGTTTGCCGTTTGCCCGCGGCTACGCCGCCGCCGTTAGTGTCCATCCCTTAGGAACAGTTTGGACCCTCAAAGGGGTGACTCAAGTCATCAATATGAACAACTTTTTCTATGGGACCAATGCTGGGAACTCAAAAAAAACATTCGTCATTTCCATAAAAAAGAGTCCCGCCGCCCGGCCAGTTTGTATGGGAATGTCGAATTTTTTTGAGTTCCCACCATTGTTCCCATAGGAAAAGTTGTTCATTTTGATGGTCTGAGTCACTCCTTTAAGGGTCCAAAACGATAAAAAATTCACTGTGTATATTTGCAGGCAAACTAATGCCTTGAGTTCATTCAAATCACGATAACTTTTTTTTTTATGAACCGATTTTGATGAAACAAACTTTAGATGTTTTGCTGAGTTAAAACAAAGCAATTGGTGAAAGTTTAAAGTAAATCGGTTCAGTATTTTCGGAGATAATCGTGATCATGCGTACAGACAGACAGACAGACAGACAGACAAAAAATTCGAAAAAAATTTTTTTGCTTTCTATTATTCTTTTTAAGTGTCCCTCTATCCATTTCAGTCAAAAATTCTAAATGTACAGACAAAATATTTTTACTGTTTTATTATATGTATAGATTTGTTATAAAATATAGTATCGTTGAGTTAGTGTCCCATAACACAAGAGAGATAGATGCGTCACAAACCGAACGCTTAGGCCGATCGTGCCTCTCTCTCGCTTATACACGGAACGTGACACCATTTAGTGCAGCCGGCGTTTATTGCTTTACTAGTTTTCGCCCGCGGCTCCGCCCGCGTCAATGTCGATCCCTCGGGAATAGTACTTTTTCCCGGGATAAAAGGTAGCCTATGTCCTTTTTCGTACTCCAGAGGACTTATATGCAAGATTTCATGATGATCGGTTCAGTAGTTACGGCGTGAAAGCGTAACAAACAAACTCACTTTCGCATTTATAATATTAGTAAGGAGATAAGGAGATTAGAAAGGATAAGGATAAGGATTATCACGTCAATTAGATAAAACTCTAAAAATGCTTGTTAAAAAATTAACCTTTTTTACCAGTCAGCGATACAATAAATTTCTATCTATTCCTTGCTTGAACATCAATACTTTTATTTCAATTGGCAAACCGCGGTCAGTCATTTCGAAATAGCAGGCCACACAATTACTTAGCGGATCAATCAAATTATTCTATTGAAACGTGTTCCTTGTACTCGTACGCTTTAAAGCAATGGGATTGGATTTTATACGTTTGAACAATATACGTGCTTGTTTGAACAATGTACAGGCTCAAATAGAGATGGGCTGGGCACATGAGCAGGAGGGAAGACGGCCGCTGGGCGCGTAGGATTGCGGAATGGAGACCTAGACCAGGACGGAGAAAAGTCGGTAAACCACCAATGCGCTGGGCCGACGATATCCCACCGGAAGCATACTTTGTTTAGTTGTTTTTAGTTTGGTTAGGACATTGCAGGCTTGAATCACCTGATTGTCTTATAATAAAGATGATTCCTTGCTTCGGAAGGCACCTTAAGTCGGTGGTCCCGGCTGCCATTTGGTAGTCGTTAAAGGAACCACGTCAGAGGCCGAGAGCTGGTTCAAAAGGACTCTGACACCAGGGTGTGCATGGTCGATTGACCGTGACACCTACTCGAAATGATGATGATTGGGGAAGACCTGGATGCGCACAGCAAAAGACCAGGTCAAGTGGAAAAGCCATGAAAAGGCCTATACCCAACAATGGGTGAACACGGGCTGAGAAAGAACAATATACGAGTACCTAATCCGTAAGATTGGTCGTACGGAGTGCTTTTGTTACAGCGTGTAAATGTACCCTCACAAATTCCCTAGGGGCGGCTCAGCCCAACAATATGAACAACTATTTCTATGGAAACAATTCTGGCAACTCAAAATTTTTTTACTCAAGTAATCACTATGCTTTTGGACAGCTCCGTGGCGCAGCGGTCAACACGCCAGCCTGCGACACGAGAGTGCCCGGGTTCGAACCCCGGCCAGGTCAAGATGGAAAATGCTCTTTTTCAGATTGGCCTGGGTCTTGGATATGTATCTATATATGTATTTGTTATAAAATATAGTATCGTTGAGTTAGTATCCCATAACACAAGTCTCAAACTTACTTTGGGGCTAGCTCAATCTGTGTGATTTGTCCGTATATATATATTTTTATTATTTATTTATTATGCTTACAGCTACAGCTAATGATTCAATCCGAAAAACGCTTAACTTAGAGGATCTTCACATTAGTAGCAGTACCGGTGATTTCGTTAATGATTACCGTTGAGTTGAGTACACTTCTTACGGCAGTGTAATATGCGCCGCTGATTTAATGACGTCACATAAAGCGAGCGAAGCTTCGTTTACACGCGGTTAAATTCTTATTTACATTTCATAAGCAATGAGCTCAAATAACATTCATTCTATATTATACCTTACGAGGCAGATTCAAAGGACTATTGTGACGGTGGGCGTGTGTGGAAAAGATATACCAAATAATCTTCGAATAGGCTTCGAATCCTTGTATCAAAATAATAACATTATTAGTCCATCAGTAGATAATCAAAAAGTATTGGTAACGTAACTTTTGTTAAATAAACAATAAATGAGAAAGTTAGGGCACGCCAAAATTCAAGAGTGGGGGCTCGTGACGTCACACTTTGCTAAGAAGTGTAGCAAACTATGACGTCACACGGAATTTCATTATATCTTTATATATTTTTTTTGTTTGATCCACCTAATAGAAAAATGCCTATCCAATTTTAATTTGTCTAACAAAATTAAAATAGTCCCCAATTATTTTTTTGGACAACTTGCGTATTCAATTTATTAGGTACTTTAAATTTGGAGCATGAATATATTTTTTTAAATAAAGACCTTGTGAATTCTTACGCTTATTAGATTAAATATACTCGTAATTCATTGTGTCAAACTAAATTGTGCTTATTTAAATTGTATCCTAATAAATATAAAATAATGTTTACATTTTGAACCAACTGGGCAACAGATTCGAAATTGATTCGAATTGATTTGAATTTACAACTGATTCGAATGTCCTAACGGTAAACTAAATAAAGATCACTGTGTATACGTCAGGTGTATACTATCTCTATTTTTGAGAAGCTGGATTGCTCAGTACCATTTATGGGTGACTTCAAAATCTAAAAATATATATCAAGCTTTTAATTACTTGCGAAGCAACGAAAGCTGTTAGTGCCGGCTCTCTATTAAGTTATTGAAAAATTTACACTTCTGATTTTATTTTTATAAATTAAGAAAACCAACAGCGTTATAGAGTAAATTAATAATAATATTAATTAAAATTATAGCCAACTTGCTTTCGCCCGCGTCAATGTCGATCCCTCGGGAACAGTACTTTTTCCCGGGATAAAAGGTAGCCTATGTCCTTCTCCGTACTCCAGAGAACTTGTATGCCAAATTTCATGATGATCGGTTCAATAGTTACGGCGTGAAAGCGTAACAAACAAACAAATAAACAAACTCACTTTCGCATTTATAATATTAGTAAGGATAAGGATAAGAGGTTTCCCTTTCTATGACAGCAGTATTTGAAAAAAGTCTACGTTGGTGAACAATAAAGGAGAAAATTAATATAAAAGTTCGAATAAAGACTAAACGAAAGTAAATACTCGTTAAAATCAAACATGTAGCGAGTTGTCTTCAATTTAAAACTTTACACAATGAACCTAAGTCCTAACCCGATCACCGACTGTTATTTACACGCACCTAACATAACTAAAACATAAAAATTACATAACTTTAATGTTTCTTATCTAAAGCGTCCTCATCATCATCATCATCAGGTCTTTTTAGTCTTCACTGCAGGAGAATGACTCTCTCTGTACCGGAGCCATACTTGGCCAAAGCAGACAGAGGATATGGCCTACACTCTCCTCGCTGGCCAGGCGGGTTGGAGAGGTCTCATTGATGTTAATGAGCTTTTGTTTAGCTTGTATTTCTTAAGTCGCCTCTTACAATCTCCATGAGAAGACTAGGAGTGTTCCTATTTTATTCAGCCGGAACGACACGGCTAAGCGTCCTGTGACGGACGATTTTTGTAAATAATATTGTGTCAACTTGTGATTTGTGAGAAAAATAGTTTTCCATCAAGGCCTGGTCGAGGGTCAAACCCGGGACTCTGTAATTCAAAGGCACTTTCGGTAACACTTCGCCACAGTGGTCGCTGTGATGACTTACGGGTCCGAAACGTGGTCGTTTACTATGGGCCTCATAAGAAAGCTCAAGGTCGCTCAAAGAGCTATGGAGAGGGGTATGCTCGGTGTTTCTCTGCGAGATCGAATCAGAAACGAGGAGATCCGTAGAAGAACAAAGGTCACCGACATAGCTCAGCGGATTAGCGGCAGTGGGCGGGGCACATAGCTCGAAGAACCGATGGCCGATGGGGCCGAAAGGTGCTCGAATGGCGAACACGTACTGGCAAGCGCAGCGTTGGACACCCACCGACAAGGTGGTCGGACGACCTAACCAAGGTTGCAGGAAGACGCTGGATGCAGGCCGCTTCCAACCAGTCATATTGGAAATCCTTAGGGGAGGCCTATGTCCAGCAGTGGACTTCTTGCGGCTGAGATTATGATGATGATGACAGAGGTCGCTACCTTACTAATTGAGAAAAATCTTTCGGTGTATTATCCTTGTATCTTATTCTAGTCCCTGTGTAATACTCGTATGGTAACAATTTTTGGTATAAACAACTTTATGTAACCTATATGTATGGTATATTTATGATATTTTTATTACAAGCCTACGATTAAGTAAATTACAAGCCCAAGTATTATTTACATGGCGATATATTAATCCGGAACGGAATAACGATCTTGACGTTTTACGTTGACTATTGTATCAATTTAGTTTACCACCATGGTAAAGGTAAAAGAATCAAAACGATATCATCATTCCAGTGTAAGAAGTCCACTGCTGCATAAAGGCATCTCTCAAGGGCTCTTAGTTCCATGGGAGGATAACGCCATATTCACCATGCTTGACAAGTGGCTTGGCAAACGTAGTTTCTTAGGCCTCTTGCTTCCGACGCTGCTGCCCATCAGAAATATTTTTAAGCTAGGGAAGGGTAGAATAGAAGCAAATGGTTGGATTTGGGAAGGAAATGAAGGTATTGGGTTACTCCTCACTCAGATAAATTGTGGAAAAAGGTAGCAGCTTGAGAGGCCAAGCTCGCGTAAACGATGCCATACCTACAACTACCGGACAGACAGTTTAGGATGACACTCCAGTTGACAATCCGCAAAAGCAAACGCTATATGAGTCACTTTTTTTGTTAGCCTATACTGTCCCAGTACTGGGCAAAAGTCTCTCGCATAAATATCCATGCCTCTCTATTCTGTGCCACTTCCGACACACCAACGCTTTCGAGGTCTGCTCAGTTTCTACGTCCATCGTCCTTACTCCCTTCTGTTGTTGAAGTAGTAGATTTGAGTGCATTTGGCAGACGTAGCTCGCCCAATCCCACTTCAATTTAGTAGCTTTGCACTAAATCACTGATAAAACACGATGAAATTTTTATCGGCCTGGACCCTTAAAGGGGTGATTCAGCCCATCGATATGAACAACTTTTCTTATGGGACCAATGCTGAGACCTCAATTAAAAAATGGGCAGTTCCATACAAAAATTTCGACCTCCCGGATAATTTGTATGGGAACGTCAAAAAAAAATTTGAGTTCCCAGCATTGGTCCTGTAGGAAAAATTGTTTATATCAACGGGCTGAATCATCCCTTTCAGGGTCCAGAACGATAAAATTTTACCGTGTATATGGTGAAAGTACGGTAGAGTATAACAACGTACCGGACTACCGGGGCGGTAGTGGCCCGCAATTCGACACTCACGGGCCACTGGGTCCACCAACTCGACCGTTCAAACGGGCACTTAAGCCCAATGGCTCAGGCGACGACACAAATTTATGTAATTGCCCCGCAGGAAAGGAAAATTAATGAACGACGCGTTGTAGGTACAAGGCGTTCCAGTTTTTCACGCCATTAAGTGTGAAGGTCGAACGATGCACCTTCAAATTAGGTTTAGATGATTTTTATTTATTTAACTGTACAATGTTTTTGTTTTCATGTGTGCGAGTGACCAATACTAGTGTCAGATTTTCAAGCTGCCTAAATCTGACATAGCTTAACGACTGCCATCAATGATGACAGCCGGGACTAACGACTTAACATACCTTCTGAAGCACGGAGCAGCTCGAGCTATTTTTATGCCTTATATACTTAAGAAAACCAAAAGTTTTATACTTAAGTATAAATCTCAAGTGAAGAAACGGGGGTAATATTGGGGCTAAAAAAAAATAAACATATGAGTACACATCAAAACCATATAGGTTTAGAAAGCAAAACACATGTCTCGTTTTTAGTACCTTAATCATCATTATCATGCCGACCGAAGCTCAGTCACCCGGATACTAACCTATTAAATGACCTGGCATTTTATATTTCTATTCCCTGAATTTTTTAAGACAAACGTTATTTTTTTGCTTGTTTTTGCTCGATATTGATAACGGCAACAGGTAGACGATTGAAATATACATAGAATATGTATTTATACCTATATATAACCTTTAAAAATAAATAATTAAATAAAAACATATTAAAGTGGGGCTCCCATGCATCAGACATGATTTGTTTGTGTTTTTATAGATAACGGTACGGAAACCTTCGTGCGCGAGTCCGACTTGCACTTGGCCGGTTTTTTTACCACCTTTTATTGTGAAAGGATTGAATCTGTAAAGTGTTGTAAACGGGATGTTCATCATTAAATAGCTCGTCATCTTCAAATCAGATCAGTGATTTTTTTATAATTATCTTCCACCACCATAAAGTTAAGTACAATGCGAAAAAAATTGGTTGCAAATAACTGCTTTAATTTTTGGTTGCAGGCTTAAACCCGAACAAACATATACATAGTTAAAATTAAAGATAAATAAAAACTATCTCTACGCATTTTTGGACCTCTAACACCATCTGTTGGAGAAATTTGGAACTAACAAGATTTTTTTATGGAAATTTTCAATGACTGGTACCTATTTTTCTGTTATAAAGGAACGAAATGTTTTAAATTAAAAATAAGAAAGTCACTTGAAATTTAACTTGGAACAGACAGCGAAAGAAATATTTGCAATAATTGAAAAATCAAATTTTCTTGCGCGGCTCGAAGTCTAATCTTTTCGATCGGGTAACTACCGTACTGCGACTGAGCCAACCATTCGATAAGTACAGAGGAGAAAGTACCGTTCTATAGTTTATAATTGTTCATGTTTTGTGTAATAAATTTAATACACAAAGCATGGACAAAGCAGGCATCAACGAAATACCGCCACCTAGCGGCGGCTGTGGTAACCTTCAAGACGTAAAATTAAAATTAATTTCAGCGCCATCTTGTAACATATTCAGCCTAAACGTCATTTTCAATTTTCATTTCTCGAAATTCTTTAACATTTATTTAAATATCTCGTAAACTGCTGAACCGATTTTGATGCCCAACGAACTTGAAAATTTTATTTATAAGACCTATATACATTCTTAATTTCATCTTAATTGGAGCATTGATTCTTAAGTTATCGTGGAACAAACATACATACATACATACAAAAAATGTCTTTTCGCCCCAACTTGAATTGAAGACCTCGCTCGCTTCGCTCGCTCGGTCAATTAAAGGGGGGCTCCCATACAACAAACATGATTTTTTACCGTTTTTATAATTTGAACGGTACGGAACCCTACGTGCGCGAGTCCGACTCGCACTTGGCCGGTATTTCTTTTCACCAACAAAATCTTAATCACACCGTTGCTTGTTTACCATTACAATAATTTGGCAATGCTCCAGAGAAACCAGGATTCAGGCTCCTGGAGATAAGTGATTGGCAGTGCGATTAATATTGCGGTAAGAAGATTGTCTTCTCCTCAATTCCTTGTTGGCCATTTTAATGGATGCTTTTGTTTGGATATGAAAAAATATCGTTTACATGTAAATGCATCATCATCATCAGGTCCATTTTAGTCTCCACTACAGGAGCACGACCCTCTCTGTACTACTAGAGCCATACTTGGCTAGAGCAGCCAGAAGAATTGGCCTACACTCTCCACGCTGGCCAGACGGGTAGGAGAGGTCTCTTAGATGTTTATAGGCTTTGTTTAGCTCATATTTCCTAAGTCGCCTTCTACGACATCCACGGGAAGACTTGGAGTGGTCCTATTCTCCTCTGCCGGATACCACACGGCTGTGTATGTAAATGCAATCATTCCTTATTTATTATTATATAGATTTATCAAAATTCCTAATTTATTAATGGATTATATACCGCTTCGGGTTTAGGTATAAAACATCGCCGCATCTCATTCTCTTGAGCAGCTTTCGCATTTCACGCTGGTGAAACAACAATAAACCAACAAACTCCTGATAGTCCTAGGAGGTGAGGAGCGAAAAGCTCAGTTCACTTTACATCATCATCTCAGCCGCAAGAAGTCCACTGCTGGACATAGGCTTCCCCCAAGGATTTCCAATATGACTGGTTGGAAGCGGCCTGTATCTAGCGTCTTCCTGCGACCTTGGTTAGGTCGTCCGACCACCTGGTCGGTGGGTGTCCAACGCTGCGCTTGCTGGTACGTGGTCGCCATTCGAGCACCTTTCTGCCCCATCGGCCATTGGTTCTTCGCGCTATATGCCGTGCCCACTGCCACTTCAAAGAGCTAATCCGCTGAGCTATGTCGGTGACCTTTGTTCTTCTACGGATCTCTTCGTTTCTGATTCGATCTCGCAGAGAAACACCGAGCATAGCCATCTCCATAGCTCTTTGTGTGACCTTGAGTTGAAAGTTCACTTAACAGGCAACCCTTAAACGTATTGGAACAAATAACAACGAAAGGCTTTCTTCATAATACCTTCAATTGCAACATGCCCTTGGATCACCAATCGAAAATTTAAAAAAAAGATTTTACCAGCTTTCGCCCGCGGCTCCGCCCGCGTCAATGTCGATCCCTCGGGAAAAGTACTTTTTCCCGGCATAAAATGTACTCTAATGTCCTCCGTACCCATTCCGACTAGAATAGAAGATGATCAAAGGTTAGTAGTAGTAGCCGTGTGGTATCCGGCAGAGTAGAATAGGACCGCTCCAAGTCTTCCCGTGGATGTCGTAGAAGGCGACTTAGGAAATACATACTAAACAAAGCTTATAAACATCTAAGAGACCTCTCCAACCCGTCTGGCCAGCGTGGAGAGTATAGGCCAAGTTCTCTGGCTGCTCTGGCCAAGTATGGCCCTAGTAGTACAGAGAGGGTCGTGCTCCTGTAGTGGAGACTAAAAAGGACCTGATGATGATGAAAGGTTAGTAGTCGTAAAGAAATCAACTATCTAGTATTATCTTTCAGATCACATAACAACGGACCCGGGATCCAATACAATACAGTTGAAAATGCAACCAGGACTACATTGAAATGAGAACGAAGATTTTGATGAACAGTTGAAATACATAAGGCTATCTTTTGCCCGCGGCTTCGCCTGCGATAGTGTCGATCCCTCGGGAACAGTAGAATTTTTCAGAATTAAAGGTACCCTATATTATTCCCCGGGCTTTTAACTACCTACATACCAAAAAATTCTTCCAAATTGGTTCAATGGTTGCGTGAAAAAAAGACAGACAGAGTTACTTTCACATTTATAATATTAGTATGGATTATGGATATGGAAGTATGGATAAGCCTTTAAGATTTCAAAAGTTCCTCAAAATTCTAATTCTCATTTTATTGTTTTCCTGGTTGCGTATATCAGAATAGTACGTCATAGACTACCAAAACGTGAGACGGTACGCGAAAAATCCTAATAATTAACATTGCCAACTACATGATAGAAACTTTAATGAACCTGTAGGAAATGAAGTTCCGAAGTATCACTTGTTACGACGATCGATCAGGGGTAGATTCTATTAAGGTGATATCACTGTAAATAAGGTCGTTCTGAACCTTATTTATCTCGCAAAATACTTATTAGGAGTTTCAAATCTAAGTAGGTAATATGATTTTTGACTATTTCATCTCCAAAAATTGAAGATGAAAACACGTTTTGATAAAATTTTCTCGATAGAAATATTTTTTGAAAAATGGTCTTAGTCCGCAGAGTTTTT
Organism: Elegia similella; assembly: GCA_947532085.1. Lineage (NCBI taxonomy): Eukaryota > Metazoa > Arthropoda > Insecta > Lepidoptera > Pyralidae > Elegia > Elegia similella. The sequence goes on along the minus strand of OX383926.1, from coordinate 3,068,816 downwards.
GTTATTGTAGCTCAAATGCGACGAATGAAATAATGATTTTTAGACAAAAAGATAGGTTATTAGTAATTCATCAAAATGTAAATATGAAAATACAATTAACCGGTCTGATTTTATATAAAATAGAAATAACGAATTTGGCGCTTACGTTTTTTTCTTTGAGCGACTCGAGACTATCTCCTATCTCATCATTCACGGGCTAAACCGCCAAGCGCTATCCCTTGCGCGCACTTGATCAATCCTTTGCCGAGCGAAGGTACCAAACATTTGAGGCCTCGCCTTAATAAGCAATCAATGTCTTTCGACTCGCCAGGAAGGCGAGATATTTCCTTTGAATAAGACAATTTTAAAGATGAAACTGATTGTAAAATGAAGTGTATTAAGATTATGTACTAAAAACGGGTTACTCGCGTGCTATTTCGTCGGGATTGCCGACTATAGTTTTGAACTTGTCAGGAGCCCATTTTTAAGGCGAGTGAGAAACGTGCGGCGAAGGGTCCCGAACACTCGCACTTTGAAAATGGGCTCCTGACGACGTGATGCGGATAGCAACCCATCACTATTTTGATCCCGTTTTGTACACACCCTCCAATATGCTAAATGGGGTCAAAATATGGTCTTATAGACCTAGGCTCTATCTACTCCGCAAGAGATATAATTTATTTCAAACTAGCTTTCGCCCGCGGCTCCGCCTGCGTCAATGTCGATCCCTCGGCAATAGTACTTTTCCCGCGATAAATATGTCCTTCTCCGTACTCCAGAGAACTAGTATGCAAAATTTCATGATGATCGGTTCAGTAGTTACGGCGTAAAAGCGTAACAAACAAACTTACTTTCGCATTTATAATATTAGTAAGGATAGGCCGTACTGGACCCCAAAAAATCTAACCGTTCTCACTAGTACCATTGGCAAATGGCCAAAAAGAAATCTCACTGGTTCCATGGAACTGTTTGCTGATGGAACTAGTGAGAATGATCCCAAAAATCATATATGGCCTTAAACTGTACGCCCCTGCTTTACAAACATATTCTCACAAGAGTACGAGGGGTAGAAGCCCTCATAACTCATATTATAATCCATTTGCATATTAAAGGATTAACATTGACAACCCTAATACCTGTATTTATAATCTATAAATAATAAATCTGTAAGGGTTGCTCATGGAGTAGGTAAGTTACTTTGTTTTGAGAGATATCGTGTTTATAAGCTCAATGCATGCTCAATGGTACTGATACTAAACAGACGATTTTTTAGAATATTTTTTCATATGTACCTATATATGTATGTTACTCCATAACTCTTAAACGAATAAACTGAATATTATAGTTCTGTGTGGCCATTTCGGCGGACTGCACGACTTTTGTTTTGGATTGTTTTGCAAATTATTTCTAGTGGACTTTGTAATTCGAAGTCGGTGTAATTTGATCTTATAAATACCTATGTTTATGAACAATGTTTGTAGTACAGGAGCACGACCCTCGCTCCTGTAGCAGCTTAAAAAGGACCTGATGATGATGTGGAATAACTAAAATAAACTGTCTTAGTGGGGCTGTAGTGAGATTTACTTAGCAGACTGGTGGTTGTCCACCTCGTTGCGGAGGCGGCGACAATTCTCACGAATCTCCTGACTTAATCACGCACTAGCGTGATTAAGTCAGGAGATTTGTGAGAATTGTCGCCGCCTCCGTAAAATCAACGAAATTAACTACACCATCATTTCATTGATTAACAAGACTTAAGAAGCGCGGGAAACCTCTTTTATACTTGATACTGGCTAAATACGTTGTGCTTGAAAATCACAAATAAAGGAAAAAGAAAAGAATGGCGAAGTTTTTAATAGTCTATGAATCCAGTTCTTGGCGGGAATTTTGGCGGACTGCACGGCTTTTGTTTTGGATTGTTTTGCAAATTGTTTCTAGTGGACTTTATACTGTGAAATCGGTGTAATTTGGTGTTATAAATACCCATGTTTATGAACAAATTGTGGAATAACTAAAATAAAGTGTCATGATGCGGCAGTAGTGAGATTTACTTAGCGGGCTGGTGGTTGTCCGCCTCGTTGCGTCGTCCGTGATCAAGCCAATGGATTCGTGGGAATTGTCGCCAGGGGCTCCGTAGAATCAACGAAATGAACTACACTATCATTTGAAAGCTCCGTGGCGCAGTGGTTAACACGCCAGACTCGACTTAAAGTGCCTGAAAAGGCCTATTTTCTGAATAAATCTTTGAATCTTTGCCTGCGACACGGAGTGCCCGGGATCGATCCCCGGCCAGGTCAAGATGGAAAATAATCTTTTTCAGATTGGCCTGGGTCTTGGATGTTTATCTATATATATGTATTTGTTATAAAATATAGTATCGTTGAGTTAGTATCCCTTATCACAAGTCTCGAACTTACCTTGGGGCTAGCTCAATCTGTGTGATTTGTCCGTATATATTTATTTATTTATTAACAAGACTTAAAAAAGCGCGGGAAACCTCTTTTATACTTGATACTGGCTAAATACGTCGAACGTGAAAGCCACAAATAAAGGAAAAACAAAAAGATGACGACGTTTATAATAGTCTATGAATCAAAATACCTAAATTGTTAATAAGTTTTGATCCAAAAGAAGTCTTTATTTGGATCAAAACCTAGAAAAAGAGAATATTTTATTAGGACACTACTTAACTACATTTCTTACAAGATAAACACGATATTTATCCACATAGCTTGGAGCGTTGAGTCTAAAAATACCTTAAATGCATTTTGTTATTAGCCCACGGTCTTTCGGGTTGTCGCGGGTTCCTTCATTTGAATTAATGTTAATCTGTAATTTAATTACCTTTTGAGGTTGTCCCGCATCTACCCTTTCCTGCTTTAAGTCGAGAAATGTTTTATTTTTTTTTGTCGGTTTTTGTCCTTATTCCCTTGTAAGAGCTTATTAAAAATACATGAAAACATTACAAAAACCTCTATATTGTATTGTATACCTCTTTATTGTATTTTTTACATGCCGTCTTACATAAAACCGGATAAGCTCTAGTCGGAATCATACATGACGTGTTTCATACCACCATACATAAAATATTACACAAATGGTCTAACTAAACACGTATAAGGGTCATTAATAAGTGTTCAAATAGGTTTATTTGAACACTTATTAATTGTCATATTTCACATCTCAACAATTGTTGACGTCAAAAATATACTTAAAGCTAAGTTTACGCCGCTTCCAAAGCGGAGTGCAGAAGAAGCGGCAACAAACTGCACAGCGCATTTTCTCCAAAAGACGTCAACTTACAATTTTTTAAAACCTTAGAAACTAGGTATGTGGACTGAGTATATATTGGTTTATTTAAATGTCATGTAAATTGAATTAAAAAAATAACTGCCTCCGTGGTCTAGTGGTTAAGGCGTTTGCCTATAGACCCGGGGTCGTGGGTTCGATTCCCATGGGAAGCATTCTTTGTTTAGTTTTTTCCAGTTTGGTTAGGACATTGCAGGCTTGAAACACCTGATTGTCTGATAATTAAGATGTTTCCGTGCTTCGGAAGGCATATTAAGCCGTTGGTCCCGGCTGCCATCTGGTAGAAACCACGTCAGAGGCCGAGAGACGGTTTCGAAGAACTCTGACACCAAGGTGTGCATGGTCGATTGACCGTGGCACCTACTCGAAATGATGATGATGAAAAAAATAATGACATATTATTGAAATGTCAGCCCCTTTAACTTTAGCTAGCCCGTCTAGCTGGATACGTGTAGCGAGCGTGCGGTTTCCAAACATTCCGAGACTTCGCTGACTAATTTGATTACATTTTTCTTTATAATTAATAGGTGTTTAGTAGGGTTTTATATTTTTTGACGTGATGGGACGTACATTACGTAATAAATAATGATCGCACATTATTTATTCCGTCCTTAAATGTGACACGTGATTTACCAGCCTGTATAAGTACGTAGGGTTTTTTTTGCTAGTAGTATTATGAGCAAAGTAATTTTATAGGAATATAAAAGTCATAGCATAGCCATACCATGGGCGAGCTTCATGGCGCCATGGCGCCACGCCAGCCTGCGACATGAGGGTTCCCGGGTACGATCCCCGGTCAGGTCATGATGGAAAACGATCTTTTTCAGATTGACCTGGGTCTTGGATGTTTATGCATATTTATACATATGATTAAGTATGTATTATAAAATATAGTATCTTTATGTAAGTATCCTACGACACAATTTCATAACTTATTGTGAGGTTAGCTCAATTTGTGTGATATGTCCCGATATATTTATTTTTCTTATACAAAAGTATAATTACAACTATATTTTTACACCAAACGTTTCGAAAACTTAACAGTTAACATTCGTATTGCGTTATCTTAACATAAACATCTTTAAGGTTTAAAAGATGCGATTACTTATCCATACATATAAAATATTTATAAACTACTGATCGTAGAGACCTGAAACTTGGTGGGTTTGTTCTTTGTGTGACGTAGGTAGGTATGAAATAAGAAATGATTTTCCGACATTCTACCCCGTAAGGGGTGAAAAAGCGGAGCAAAGTTTGTATGGGACAACGAGATTCCTTGGTCCATTTTTAGGGTTCCGTACCTCAAAAGGTATAAAGGAACCCTTTTAGGATCACTCGGTTGTCCGTCTGTCTGTCTGTCGATCTGTCAAGACCCTTTTTCTCAGGAACGCCATCAGGATTTTTTTATGCCGCAAATTTTCAACATTCGCAAGGGAATCAAAACCTACAGGGTACATCCCGTGAACTCAAAATCTTGAAATTTGGTGCGAAGCAACGTCATATAGCACAGATAACGGGAAAATTGCGAAAAGTATAAATTTTTTGTAACATCATAAAATAAAAATATTTTTTAACTTTATTAATGATAACGATACGGAACCCTTCGTGCGCGAGTCCGACTCGCATTTGTACTTCATTTAGCTAGTCATTAAATAGGTAATACTGATTTATTAGTCCTAAAGTAAGATATCTATATTTACGTAACTTGGCGAAATAATTTGTCCTTAATCACCAAAATATTCGTTTTTATCACCTGAGATCAGGAAGCGGCAAAGCAATATTTTTGGTTTATTGCAGGCCACAGGATGCGTCCTAATGGAGGGCTTTCGGAAGCGAGCTCGGGCCCGGTCTCGATGCTGAAGATTTATATTAATGGAGATAATTGTTGAGAATTTGTTCGGAGATCCTCCTAGTTATTACTAAGTATTTATTTGAAAGCTAAATATTTTTTTACATAAAATATAAAGACTTTTGAGGCTTCTGACTCTATTGTAAAGTCAAAAGTAGTGCCTTTGCTGACACTTTTTAACTGAATTTAAAAAACGCTTGAAATTAAAAAAAATACATTTTTATACATTTTTATATAACACATACAAATAATGCAGTGGAGACTAAAAAGACCTGATGATGATGATGATACAACAGTGTTCGGCCACCCCGGCAATTTGTATGAAAGAAAATGTCAAAAAAAAAAGTGAGTTCCCAGCATTGGTCCCGTAGGAAAAGTTGTTCATTTTGACGGGCTGAGTCACCCCTTAGGGAACGTCGTTGGTTATGTTACACGCTGTATGTAACATGATTAAAAAAAGCGGCCAAGTGTGAGTCGGATTTGCGCACTAAGGGTTCTGTGCTGTTATCTATAAAAACGGCAAAAAATCATGTGTGTTGTATGTAAATTATTAATATTAAAAGGAGGCACCCTTTGATATTAATTTTATTCTTATTTTTTTTTTTAAAGTAAATATATAATTAAATATTTTAAGCGTCTAACTGTTGCCGTTATCAATATCGAGCAATAAAAAGCAAAAAAATCACGTTTGTTGCATGTGAGACTCCTTAAATATTTATTTTATTCTAGTATTTAGTATTTGTTGTTATAGCGGCAGAAGAAATACATAATCTGTGAAAATTGCAACTATCTAACTATCACGGTTCATGAGATACAGCTTGGTGACAGACGGACGGACAGCGGAGCGATATTAATAGGGCGGGACCCTATTAAGGCGATACCACTGTAAATAAGGTCGTTCTGAACCTTATTTATCTCGCAAAATACTTAAATTAGGAGTTTCAAATCTAAGTAATATGATTTTTGACTATTTCATCTCCAAAAATTGAAGATGAAAACACGTTTTGATAAAATTTTCTCGATAGAAATATTTTTTGAAAAATGGTCTTCGTTCGCAGAGTTTTTGTTATTGTAGCTCAAATGCGACGAATGAAATAATGATTTTTAGACTAAAAGATAGGTTATTAGTAATTCATCAAAATGTAAATATGAAAATACAATTAACCGGTCTGATTTTATATAAAATAGAAATAACGAATTTGGCGCTTACGTTTTTTTCTTTGAGCGACTCGAACCTATCTCCTATCTCATCATTCACGGGCTAAACCGCCAAGCGCTATCCCTTGCGCGCACTTGATCAGTCCTTTGCCGAGCGAAGGTACCAAACATTTGAGTCCTCGTCTTAAAGTCGCTTTTTTACCCTTTGACTTGGATCAGAACCCTAAAAATAAATTCCAAGGCATATATCTTAGCTAAATAGTAGTTAATCTGTTAGATACTTGCAGAAAGTTTTAGCTACTTAAACTTGACATAGAAAAGATAAAATTTTAACGCAAGCAGAACTTAAACTCGGTAAAGCCTCAAACTAAAGCTATCCAAGTCAGCCAAAAACAAGATTTAGATGTAAGATGAGATTTTTGAAAGTTTCCAACTTACAAGAGTGGGCTTCAAAGGAATCCACTTTGTTTTACTGCTCGAGAACAATGCTCCAAGTTTCGCCCAGTAAACAACTTTATTTTCAATTCTTGGACGAATTGTTAGCTTCTTAAGCTAAATATTTGTATTTACTACATATAAATTAACTGAAAATTCCTACTCTCTAGATAAATGTAAACTTGTATATAGTACTAGCTCCTGCCCGCGACTTCGTCCGCGGCAATTTCTGTTATTATGATTAATTAGTATAGATGAATAATTTTTCCCCGTTTTCAAATCATTTTTTATTGATGCTTCGCTCCTATTGATTGCAGCGTTATGTTTTATAGCCTAAAGCCTTCCTCAATAAATGGACTATCCAACACAAAAAGAATTTTCCAATTTTAACCATTCGTCCTGAGATTAGCGCGATCAAACAAACAAACAATCAAACAAACAAACGCTTCAGCTTTATAATATTAGTATAGATAATGAGTTTCAAAGTATATAGTAAAAAGTAATTAGTAATTTTTAACTTGGCACGCATGACACGCATCCTATCGACAACAGTCGTCGAATTTTTTTTTTAATAATTTTTTTTTGAAGTAGCCTCTTCGGGACCTTTCGCTACTTCACCAGGCGTTTGAGGCGATGGAAGAGTGTCCTTAACCTTTAAGACAACATCACCAAAGGGCCCCAAGGAGGGACAGACCTCGGCGTTGGGCGTTGCCTGTGTGCGCAAGGCTTGGAGAGACAGCAAACTCTCATATTGCCTGATGGGGGACAGCCCACTCTATTTGAAACTTTTTTTAGACAACATTAGGTAACTGGTGCAGCAAAAAAAATATTATAAGCCAATCAGAACTATCCCGCTGTCAGACAGATTTTTTTAATCTGGAAAAACTGCTGTCTCGGGCATAAAATAATATAACTCGGTTATTCATTGAAATGTGATGAAAAATGTGATAGTTATTATAGAACGTGTTTATTTATGTGAATAAAATCAGAAAGTTGAAAATGTACATGAAATTTTGTTTGACTATGAAATTATCGTTTTCTATACAGAATTACGAGTAAAATGATTTTTTCATACTTAAATTTTTAGTATTGTTTCGGGTTTGATAAAATCAACTATAGTAAAATTTTGCAAGTATTTACGATCAACAGTAGGCTTAATTTACGCATTATAAAACTTAAGTACAAAAGCGAAAAAAATAATAGAAAAATGAAGATATTTTTGATCAAAACTGACAACATATGAATTCCTTTCATGAGCATTTTTCAATAATTAAATCAGAAAAACAAAATAATGATTGCATGGAGAATTTTAATTATTTATTACACTTTTTAGTAAAAAATGAAACGACAATTTTATAGGTAAAAGACCCATTTAAGATTTATACTTAGCAAAATCTTATGTTTATAATAAAATTATATTAATATGATATAATAATGTAAAAATAGTATATCATATTAAGCCGTGTGGTACCCGGCAAAGTAGAATAGGGCCACGAAGCCACTGTCCGTCTGGTCCAGCAAATTAAGACGCGGACGGCAAGAAAATGATACGGGTTCGAAACCCGCTCGGTGACTTACTTTTTTTTTATATGTAAGTTTATATTTTTTTATTATTTTTAGACAAGTTTTAAAAAAATTGTTAATATTTGAGATAACAATATATATTTCTTATAAATAAAGATTATCACCTATACACCACCATATTACATGTAACGCAACCAACCAAAACTGCCATGCTGGCGTGACGTCACAGCTCGCCCCACCCTGCCCGCCATACCGTCGTTGCGTTCACCGCCTAGAGAAAGTCACACTTCTTGCTGAGCAGCCGACCGACCAACAGAAGCGTAGCTTCATATTGTGATGCATTGTGTTGATATTGTCCCTAGTGGATTAAAATGTGCATTGTTATGCGCCAGCTGCTTTATTTTATTATAAAATCCTGATCGTCAGTGACCGCTCTATGTACCTCGCGTTTCATACAATAAATAGTATTAACCGAGCGAAGCTCGGTTGCCCAGGTACTTAAATATAATACGAGTATCGTTGAGTAAGTATTCTACGACACAAGTTCACAACTTTTCTTGGGGGGCTAGCTCAATTTGTGTGATATGTCCCTATGGATTTATTTATTTACTTGCTTTAGCCCGCGGCTTCGCTCACGTTGATGTCGATCCCTCGGGAATAGTAGTAGAATAGTTTTTCCCAGGATAAATGGTAGCCTATGTCCTTCTCCGTATTATAGAGAACTTATATACAAAATTTCATGATGATCGGTTCAGTAGTTACGGCGTGAAAGCGTAACAAACAAACAAATAAACAAACAATTAAACAAACTCACTTTCACATTTATAATATTAGTAAGGATAAGGTTGTCCTTTTGAGTATTATCACATTTGAGTTTATTATAATAAACATTTAAATTCTGTACACAATCAAGCGTAAAATGTCAACGATTTTGTGTCGGCTTTGAACTCCTGTCGTCGCAATTGACATTCTTTGTAATGTTTCGAGAACTGACACCCGGTTGAAGAGAATGCTTAATTTAAACAATTGCGCATTGTTTTTTTTACAAAACACGCCCGCGTCAGTGTCGATCCCTCGGGAAAAATACCTTTTCCCGGGATAAAAGGTAACCTATGTCCTTCTCCGTACTCCAGAGAACTTATGCAAGATTTCGTGATGATCGAAAAACAAACTCACTTTCGTATTTATAATATTAGTTGGGATAAATAAATACCGTTCGTTCAGAGATGGTCTCCCGGATTTAATGGCTTTGATTTGTCCTGAGATCTGTATTTACTGTAATACCTACAAATGTTATGTGTTGGCAAATAAAGTTTATTAACTTTATAATTTATCCGAGAGACATGGAGAGTACCGACACAGTTCTTAAATTATGGATAGAACTTTATAATTACAAAATATGTATATAGTGTACATAATTGGAAGAAAAAAAGGGTAAAAAAATAAAAAAAATACCTGCCATAGAAATTCGTCCAGCTCATCATAATTTTGTGTAGGTGACAAGGTCAATCGACTATGCACACCGTGGTGTCAGAACTTCTCGGAACCGCCTCTCGGCCTCTGACGTGGTTCATTCGTCCAACTGATCGGCGACTTTGTATGGGAAAGCAATTTTTTTGCAATCAGCTTTTTTCTTGCCATTTTTGTATTCTATTAGGGATTCTGATTCCGAACTAGCTAGCCACAAGTTAATTTAGAGACTTGTGTTAAGGGATACTTTTCATTGACGCCATCTAGTGACGGTTGAAAAGACTTACTATTGCACTGCAGCGCTCTCGCCGCCGCCAATAGTGGCAGTGGTTAGTGGAACTAACTACCACAGCCTGCCGTCAACCGGTCTGTTGCTTTTAACAGGGCTTAAGTTGGGCCAATATTTTTGTATGAGTCTATATGTCAGTATTATATTGTCTTTGGTTTTACCACGTTTAGGCTGACGTTGACATACCTCAGTTGTGACATATCCCATAAAGGGTTATGTCAATAACGTTAATAATAATAACGTTTTGCCAATCGATGTAAAATTTAATTAAATCCTAAGTAAAAAAAAAACACAGAACATAAAACATAGTATAAACGAAAACTAAACATACAATGGCGGACTTATCCCATAAAGGGATAAGTCAAAAACGTTAATAATAATAACGTTTTGCCAATCAATGTAAAATTTAATTATATCTCAAGTAAAAAAAAAACACAGAACATAAAACATAGTATAAACAAAAACTAAACATACAATGGCGGACTTATCCCATAAAGGGATAAGTCAATAACGTTATTAATAATAACGTTTTGCCAATCGATGTAAAATTTAATTAAATCCCAAGTAAAAAAAATACTGAACATAAAACATAGTATAAACGAAAACTAAACATACAATGGCGGACTTATCCCGTAAAGGGATAAGTCAATAACGTTAATAATCATAACGTTTTGCCAATCGATGTAAAATTTAATTAAATCCTGAGTAACATCTAGCAACAAGATCTTAATCGCATAAATCTAACTTGAGATATCGGATATCTACTATTGCAATCAGGAAATGTTCATCGCAGGCTTTGAACTTACTTCGATGGATTGGGTTCAGATATAATATTATAAACTATAAACAACTTGTGAGACGTAGATTGGTTTATTAATGTTGGAATTCATGTGTCGAAAAACAAATCATATTAATAAATAAGTACATTTCGCCTAAGACATCTGAAGTTTTCAGCCAATAATGGGATTTTTTTATTACTATTAGACAGCCTCCGTGGTCCAATGGTTAAGGCGTTTGCCTGTTGACCCGGGGCTCGGTCGTGGGTTCGATTCCCACCGGAAGCATACTTTGTTTAGTTGTTTCCAGTCTGGTTAGGACATTGCAGGCTTGAATCACCTGACTGTCTGATAATAAAGATGATTCTGTGCTTCGGAAGGCACGTTAAGCCGGTGGTCCCGGCTGCCATCTGGTAGTCGTTAAAAGAACCACGTCAGAGGCCGAGAGGTGGTTCCGAAGAACTCTGACACCAGGGTGTGCATGGCCGATTAACCGTGACACCAACTCGAAATGATGATGATGATTACTATTTAACCTGAAGTCTGTCGTCTCCTGTAGCCTAAATGGCTAGGCGGATTTTAAAGTGCGAGCTTCTATACTATAAATGTTTCACATCAAAAAATTTGGTTGTGTAAAGTCATAACGCTTAGGCCGATCGCGCCTCTTTATCGCTTGTTCCACGCTCTCGCTTGCACACGGAACGTGACTCTTTTTCGTGCGTGTAACGTCGTTCAACGATTTAAAAGACGTTATTACGTCAAAAATTATTAAGGAGAAATCTGAAAAAGTATTCATTACCAATCATAAACAGTAATTAATATCAGTATTGCCCGAAACATAATCAATATCGCTATAACGATATCAGTATCGAAACAATGATTTGGACGTAATATGTTGTGTTGCTAGCCGAATATAAATACGACCTATTAGTGTATATATCTGTGATCAATTAATGAACCAGAAAAGAATACGAATCAAAGAGTTTGTATACTTTTCTGATTCATATTCAGCTCGTTATAACGAACAGTTTTTTTCTTTGGGACCAATGCTGGCAGCTAAAAAAAAAGAGTTTTTTTTAGCTGCCAGCATTGGTCCGGCAGAAGTGGAAACTCCGCGCGGTAGAAAGAGAGGGGGATATTACTTCGTCTCCTGTGCTGCGCTCGCAGTCTCAGGTCACGTGTCCGTCTTACGAATTCTCGACCAGGTCACGTGTCCTGACACGAGTTTTACATTTTTTATCTAACCCAAAAAGTGCACAATGTCGCTAAAGAAGTTTTTACTATAAAAATGGTCATTTTCATACGAATTGCCCAACGCTTTTGTATGAAAAAGGCGAATTTTTTTAAGTTCCCTGAGTACATTGGTCTCATAGGAAAATTTGTTCATTTTGACGGGCTAATTTAGTGATTTGAAGCATAACGGTGTTAACGCTAACATCTTTTATTTATTTATTTTACGAATCACTAAGTTTTTTCGCCCGTGGCTCCGCCCGCGTCAATGTCAATCCCTCGGGAACAGTACTTTTTCCGGGATGAAAATAAAATGTACCCTATGTCCTTTTCTGTACCCCAGATAACGTGTATGCAAAATTTTATGATGATCGGTTCAGCAGTTACAACGTGAAAGCGTAACAAACAAACAAACTCACTTTCGCATTTCTAATATTAGTTAGGATTAGGGTGCAAATAAATCATCTTGTTTAGGCTTCGATCAAATATAATGGTAGATACACGATTCGCGCTGGAAAAGTGGCACCGGCAAAACAGTGCACTAATCGAGTTTCGGAGCTGTTTTGTCCACAGTTTCAATAAACCGAGCTAGCACTTACACGTATCGCGATGACGAAGGTACAGTAAAAAGATGCAAAAACTACGCATTAAAACTAAAAAATAGATGGAGTTATATACTTTCAGTATGAACCGTTTTTGTCGTTGTTTGTAAGTATGCATGTTGTTTTGACTCAGGGACATTAATCAGGCTTAATTTTGTATGAGACTGCGTATCTACCATTATATTCGATTGAAGTGTGTAGGCATAAAATACGGTTTTTTAAATGCTGCTTGTTAGCTGAATTTATACTTGAATCAATGGTACTGCACCGTTTCTGTAACAATAGATATCTGTAAGAGCATTTCAATAAGCCGATTGCAGGTAACAGAGAGCGAAGCTAACAATAGCTTTGTACTCTGGCTTGGTTACATAACATGATTGGTTGTTGTCTGTAGTATGATCTAGACATTGGTTTAAACAAACAAATTTACTACAATTGGCCTAAAGGGCAAGGGTAATTGTGATGACTTCGGCAATGACATCGGGTACGCACGCCCGGCCTCCCGAGCTGCTATTCACTCACTCATTCCAATTCATCAGAGGGAGTAGTATCCCAATACCTTAATTTCCTTCCAAAATCCACCAAATTCCTATCCTATCCCCAGCTTAAAAATGTTTTCGATGGGCAGCAGCATCGGAAGCACAAAAAGCCAAAGACATTGCGCTCGCCAACCCACCTACCAAGCGTGGTGAGTATGGCAATATCCTCCCCTGGAAGAAAAGCCCTCAGGAGAGGCCTTTGTCCAGCAGTGGACTTTGACGGCTGGAGTGATGATGATGATGAATTGTAGTAAATTTGTTTGTTTAAACAGTAAGCCTTCTTTCAAGCTTCTGGGTAGCTCCGTGGCCAAGTGCTCAACATGCCAGCCTGGAGGTCGTTCCAGGATCCCCAGATCGATCCCCCAGGGGATCGACGAACTTATCTGTTCATCAGAATCCCTTTTAAAGAAAATTAAATAAAAACAATATCACACCGAGTATCTTTAGTAAATATATTTTCTTTTTATTCATTTAATTTGTTAGGCCTAGAATTACAAAGTAAAATGTAAGAAATTATACAAATATAAAAAGCTACACCTAAACCCTGCGACACGAGGGTGCCCGGGTTCGATCCCCGGTCGGGTTATGATGAAAAACGATGTTTTTAGATTGACCTGGGTCTTGGATGTTTATCTATATAATTATCTATTATGAAATAGTATCGTTGAGTTAGTATCCTACGACACAAGTTCACAACTTACTGTGGGGCTAGCTCAATTTGTTATACTTACTTCTTGTATATGTATTATTATCTTGTATGTGTATTTAATAAGTTTTATTTAATTATACTTAAAGTTATAAATGCAATAAATAAGTAAATATAAAGGGGCCTTTCACACGCTAGTTCCACAGTAAGTTGTGAACTTATGTCGTAGGATACTAACTAAAACATAGGACAAGCCCAAACCTTTTTTATTTTACTCTAGAGCAGTCTAGTCTATTATATACATTGTATATACATTATGATAAATTGTCCTTATTATAGGCATTTACAATGCCTATAATAAGGTCAATGTATACTTAGTCCACATACCTAGTTATTAAGATAAACTAAAATTGTAAGTTGACGTCGATTGGAGAAAATGCGCTGTGCAGTTTGTTGCCACTTCTTCTGCACTCCGCTTTGGAAGCGGCATTTAACTTAGCCATAAGTAAATTACTGACGTCAACAATTCTCAGTTGAAAATATATGACAATTAATAAGTGTCCAAATGACCTATGTTAAATAAACGTTTTTGAATTTGAAATTGAATTTGTCTCTAGAACACTTGAACACGGGACTTAGAATAGAATAACCTCTTTTGACTTAGCTCGAATCTTTTACAATTTGTTTTCGTTGACGTTATAATGGAGTTACTTCTATCGTAGTCTAACGAGACTTGAACACCAAATTGCTTGCGTAACAATATAACTATTTGAGAATGTCCCAGCATCCGGAAACTCCAGTATTGAGATGTCCGCTCGCTTAGACGCTACCGGTATTTGTTGAACTGAAACTATTGTCTTCCTGACTTGGGAATTACTACGATATAACAAAGGAATGCGTTTTCTCTCATGCACATTGTAAGTGTTGATCAAAGGAATAGATTTTATAGGGATTGTGACAAATAGGCGGGATAGACTAACACTAGGATCATAGAGCCATAATGATATTAGGTTTTTAAGCTTTTTATTACCCAACTGCCAATGAGTGTTATTTGTTTGGCGAGAACCATTATATTTTTGTTTTTTTTTTTATTAGATAGTATATTCCAAACGACTTGATAAATTCCAATAGTTAAGGTATCGTTAAGTTCGTCACAAACACCCAAATGTCCTTTAAAAGGTTTTCTTAAAAACGGAAGGCAGTCGATAATTTTAATTTTGATATAATTCTACTTGTCAATTTATTTAGCTTGCTATCCTACGAATAAGTAATAAGTTGCTGTCGGTACTTGAACGCACACAAAGTAGTGGTTATAATATTATTTAACGCACACAGACGCAGTACACGTTATTTCACGTCGCGTTCCTAAATTCCAACAGAGTAACAGCTGCCTTCTACTTGTTTTTCGTTCTTCGTGTGCCAGATAAAGAATGAAAACGAACATTCAAATGCTCGTAATCAGGAACAAAGAAAAGGATATAACAAAAATCTGCAATTCCAAAAAACAACGGGATGTACGCCGGGAGTGTCGGCAGAAGTGATAACTCCGCTCGGTAGAAAGAGAGAGGGATATTACTTCCTATCCTACGCCGCGCCGGCGGTCTAAGGTCACGTGTCAGTCTTATGAATTTTCGATCAGGTTGCGTCTCCTGGCGCGAATTTAACATTTTCTACCTATTTCAAAAAGTTCACAACGCCGCTGAAGCGGGTGTCGTGTGAACGAAAAATGTCGCTACTGTGCAAGCCATTAGGTTACGCAGAACCATTAGGCGATTAGGAAAAAAGATGAAAAGTCTTAATATTTTCATATTTATAAATTTATAAGATAAATAAGAAAGGGGCGACCTCCGAGATGAAAATATAAATATTGTCATGTAAGAATTATTGTTTTAGACGTAAAAATTACGAAGATTTCGAAGAAAAATGTGTTAAGATATCATAACATATATATATCATTTTTAAATTTCATATGTATCTGTTTCGTAAACAAGGGGGCAATCTTGTTCAAGGACCGACATAAATTATACAAATACTTTTGATGTATTTAATTAATCCAGCGCATAGTACTAGTGATTTGAAAACACATAAATTTTCACAATTTCGTGCAGTATCGTCTTAATAAGTTTTCACTTCGAAAAAGCTAACATAGACGCGGACAAAAAATCTTACAATATTTATTTAGGTCGCGAAACAATATACTTTAATGTTTTTTGCTGACGGCCTCAGACACAAGGATATTATTTCCTTTCCATTTAAAATAATCAGATTTCTTCGTATTTTGCCTTCTGCCCCATTCCTGTTTAAATCCTACACAAAAGGTAACGAATCCTTTAGGACGATCCTTGTTCCCGGAATCGCTATAATTATCCCGAACAGTTTCGGGAAGGGATTTCTGGGAAAACTTGTACAGCGGTACCAATAAGGGCATAAGAAAGAGGAAAGTTGTTTTTGAACTTCTTTAGGAGAATAATCCTGTTACACGTGTTTGTATCAGACTTCAAAAATTAAATGCATTATCATCATCAGGTTTTTTTAGTCTCCACTGCAGGAGCATGACTCTCTCTGTACTACAGGAGCCATACTTGACCAGAGCAGCCAGAGGACTTGGCCTACGCTCTCCACGCTGGCCAGACGGGTTGGAGACGTCTCTTAGATGTTTAAAAGCTTTGTTTAGTTTGTATTTCCTAAGTCGCCTTCTACGACATCCAAGGGAAGACTTGGAGTGGTCCTATTCTACTCTGCCGGATACCACACGGCTAGCAAGAACTGACGATAAGATGAGACTAGAAGTACAAGGCCAAAACGAAATAAATATGGAATAAATAAATATAAATTCTACATGATAACTATACAAATTACGGGTTACTCACGCACGAAGTCAGCTATAGGCCGTGGCCGTGTATTTACGTAACTTGGCGAAATAATTTGTCCTTAATCACCAAAATATTCGTTTTTATCACCTGAGATCCCGTATGTGTATACTACGATATAACAAAGGAATGCGTTTTCTCTCATGCACATTGTAAGTGTTGATCAAAGGAATTGATTTTATAGGGATTGTGACAAATAGGCGGGATAGACTAACACTAGGATCATAGAGCCATAATGATATTAGGTTTTTAAGCTTTTTATTACCCAACTGCCAATGAGTGTTATTTGTTTGGCGAGAAACATTATATTTTTGTTTTTTTTTTTTTATTAGATAGTATATTCCAAACGACTTGATAAATTCCAATAGTTAAGGTGTCCTTTAAAAGGTTTTCTTAAAAACGGAAGGCAGTCGATAATTTTAATTTTGATATAAATCTACTTGTCAATTTATTTAGCTTGCTATCCTACAAATAAGTAATAAGTTGCTGTCGGTACTTGAACGCACACAAAGTAGTGGTTATAATATTATTTAACGCACACAGACGCAGTACACGTTATTTCACGTCGCGTTCCTGAATTCCAACAGAGTAACAGCTGCCTTCTACTTGTTTTTCGTTCTTCGTGTGCCAGATAAAGAATGAAAACGAACATTCAAATGCTCGTAATCAGGAACAAAGAAAAGGATATAACAAAAATCTGCTATTCCAAAAAACAACGGGATGTACGCCGGGAGTGTCGGCAGAAGTGATAACTCCGCTCGGTAGAAAGAGAGAGGGATATTACTTCCTATCCAACGCCGCGCCGGCGGTCTAAGGTCACGTGTCAGTCTTATGAATTTTCGATCAGCTTACGTGTCCTGGCGCGGGTTTAACATTTTTTACCTATTTCAAAAAGTTCACAACGCCGCTTAAGAGGGTGACGTGTGAACGAAAAACGTCGCTACTGCGCAAGCCATTAGGCTACGCAGAACCATTAGGCGATTAGGAAAAAAGATGAAAAGTCTTAATATTTTCATATTTATAAATTTATAAGAAAAATAAGAAAGGGGGCGACCTCCGAGATGAAAATATAAATATTGTCATGTAAGAATTATTGTTTTAGACGTAAAAATTACGAAGATTTCAAAGAAAAATGTGTTAAGATATCATAACATATATATATCATTTTTAAATTTCATATGTATCTGTTTCGTAAACAAGGGGGCAATCTTGTTCAAGGACCGACATAAATTATACAAATACTTTTGATGTATTTAATTAATCCAGCGCATAGTACTAGTGATTTGAAAACACATCAATTTTCACAATTTCGTGCAGTATCGTCTTAATAAGTTTTCACTTCGAAAAAGCTAACATAGACGCGGACAAAAAATCTTACAATATTTATTTAGGTCGCGAAACAATATACTTTAATGTTTTTTGCTGACGGCCTCAGACACAAGGATATTATTTCCTTTCCATTTAAAATAATCAGATTTCTTCGTATTTTGCCTTCTGCCCCATTCCTGTTTAAATCCTACACAAAAGGTAACGAATCCTTTAGGACGATCCTTGTTCCCGGAATCGCTATAATTATCCCGAACAGTTTCGGGAAGGGATTTCTGGGAAAACTTGTACAGCGGTACCAATAAGGGCATAAGAAAGAGGAAAGTTGTTTTTGAACTTCTTTAGGAGAATAATCCTGTTACACGTGTTTGTATCAGACTTCAAAAATTAAATGCATTATCATCATCAGGTTTTTTTAGTCTCCACTGCAGGAGCATGACTCTCTCTGTACTACAGGAGCCATACTTGACCAGAGCAGCCAGAGGACTTGGCCTACGCTCTCCACGCTGGCCAGACGGGTTGGAGACGTCTCTTAGATGTTTAAAAGCTTTGTTTAGTTTGTATTTCCTAAGTCGCCTTCTACGACATCCAAGGGAAGACTTGGAGTGGTCCTATTCTACTCTGCCGGATACCACACGGCTAGCAAGAACTGACGATAAGATGAGACTAGAAGTACAAGGCCAAAACGAAATAAATATGGAATAAATAAATATAAATTCTACATGATAACTATACAAATTACGGGTTACTCACGCACGAAGTCAGCTATAGGCCGTGGCCGTGTATTTACGTAACTTGGCGAAATAATTTGTCCTTAATCACCAAAATATTCGTTTTTATCACCTGAGATCCCGTATGTGTATACTACGATATAACAAAGGAATGCGTTTTCTCTCATGCACATTGTAAGTGTTGATCAAAGGAATAGATTTTATAGGGATTGTGACAAATAGGCGGGATAGACTAACACTAGGATCATAGAGCCATAATGATATTAGGTTTTTAAGCTTTTTATTACCCAACTGCCAATGAGTGTTATTTGTTTGGCGAGAACCATTATATTTTAGTTTTTTTTTTATTAGATAGTATATTCCAAACGACTTGATAAATTGCAATAGTTAAGGTGTCCTTTAAAAGGTTTTCTTAAAAACGGAAGGCAGTCGAAATTTTAATTTTTTGAAATAATTCTACTTGTCAATTTATTTAGCTTGCTATCCTACGAATAAGTAATAAGTTGCTGTCGGTACTTGAACGCACACAAAGTAGTGGTTATAATGTTATTTAACGCACACAGACGCAGTACACGTTATTTCACGTCGCGTTCCTGAATTCCAACAGAGTAACAGCTGCCTTCTACTTGTTTTTCGTTCTTCGTGTGCCAGATAAAGAATGAAAACGAACATTCAAATGCTCGTAATCAGGAACAAAGAAAAGGATATAACAAAAATCTGCTATTCCAAAAAACAACGGGATGTACGCCGGGAGTGTCGGCAGAAGTGATAACTCCGCTCGGTAGAAAGAGAGAGGGATATTACTTCCTATCCTACGCCGCGCCGGCGGTCTAAGGTCACGTGTCAGTCTTATGAATTTTCGATCAGGTTGCGTCTCCTGGCGCGAATTTAAAATTTTTTACCTATTTCAAAAAGTTCACAACGCCGCTGAAGCGGGTGTCGTGTGAACGAAAAATGTCGCTACTGAGCAAGCCATTAGGCTACGCAGAACCATTAGGCGATTAGGAAAAAAGATGAAAAGTCTTAATATTTTCATATTTATAAATTTATAAGAAAAATAAGAAAGGGGGCGACCTCCGAGATGAAAATATAAATATTGTCATGTAAGAATTATTGTTTTAGACGTAAAAATTACGAAGATTTCGAAGAAAAATGTGTTAAGATATCATAACATATATATATCATTTTTAAATTTCATATGTATCTGTTTCGTAAACAAGGGGGCAATCTTGTTCAAGGACCGACATAAATTATACAAATACTTTTGATGTATTTAATTAATCCAGCGCATAGTACTAGTGATTTGAAAACACATCAATTTTCACAATTTCGTGCAGTATCGTCTTAATAAGTTTTCACTTCGAAAAAGCTAACATAGACGCGGACAAAATATCTTACAATATTTATTTAGGTCGCGAAACAATATACTTTAATGTTTTTTGCTGACGGCCTCAGACACAAGGATATTATTTCCTTTCCATTTAAAATAATCAGATTTCTTCGTATTTTGCCTTCTGCCCCATTCCTGTTTAAATCCTACACAAAAAGTAACGAATCCCTTAGGACGATCCTTGTTCCCCGAATCGCTATAATTATCCCGAACAGTTTCGGGAAGGGATTTCTGGGAAAACTTGTACAGCGGTACCAATAAGGGCATAAGAAAGAGGAAAGTTGTTTTTGAACTTCTTTAGGAGAATAATCCTGTTACACGTGTTTGTATCCGACTTCAAAAATTATATGCATCATCATCATCAGGTTTTTTTAGTCTCCACTGCAGGAGCATGACTCTCTCTGTTCTACAGGAGCCATACTCAAGTATGGCTCCTGTAGAACAGAGAGAGGACTTGGCCTACACTCTTCACGCTGGCCAGACGGGTTGGAGACGTCTCTTAGATGTTTAAAAGCTTTGTTTAGTTTGTATTTCCTAAGTCGCCTTCTACGACATCCAAGGGAAGACTTGGAGTGGTCCTATTCTACTCTGCCGGATACCACACGGCTAGCAAGAACTGACGATAAGATGAGACTAGAAGTACAAGGCCAAAACGAAATAAATATGGAATAAATAAATATAAATTCTACATGATAACTATACAAATTACGGGTTACTCACGCACGAAGTCAGCTATAGGCCGTGGCCGTGTATTTACGTAACTTGGCGAAATAATTTGTCCTTAATCACCAAAATATTCGTTTTTATCACCTGAGATCCCGTATGTCGCATCCCTAGTAATAGAGAGGCACAATTCAAAAAACATATTTTTTGGGAATAGCGCGATAAAGATTTGGTTAATCTGATTTTCTTCTAAAATTCTCTATAACTTACTAATTTTATAGGCTAGAGTTTTGAAATTTTGCCAACATTATCTCAGGTACGAATAGTACAATATAGTTTATAATTTTTTTAAATATAATTAAGTTTAAGCATTAAATAACAAGGTCAAAATAAGCTTTTTAAGTAAGGCCTTTATTATACAAAAAATATATATTTATGTTAAGGCAGTTTTCGAATTAGGCCCCTTTATGATAATAAATGCCTACATTTTAAGGTACTATTTCAAAATAGGACCTTACTTCTCGTAGACCCTAACGCGAATTAAGTTAAAGTGCCATAAAATATCAGAATAAAATAATGAAATGAATTAAAATCTTATTGAAAAAAAATAATTAAATCAATTTAAGACATTATTAAGGTGGACATAATGTAGTTAGGAACTTCTTAGATTTTACAATCTGAAAATAACTATATAGTAAAATCAATGATTGGGAAACATAAACTTTTCAAACAATAACTTCTATAACTGAACACTTTTTTTATGTAATTACACTTTAAAATTAAAAAAATTGAGGCTTCCATCTTTTTCATTTATTGATTTATCTCAATGTAGAACAAAATTGATTTTCTTCTTTATATAATACTAGCTGACCCGGCCACGCGTTGCTGTGGCTAAAAAAATTGCGACTATAATTTGAGATTTAAACTATCCTATCTCTCAAGTTGGATCGAACTGCACATGGTGTGCGAATTTAATATAATCGGTTAAGTGGTTTAGGAGTCCATTGAGGACAAACATTGTGACACGAGATTTATATATATTAAGACTAATGTATATAATATTTTTCATTCATTAAATTATTGTTTGGTTACTACTAATACAAAACTTTACAAATCTTCAACAATTAAAAATCACGGTAATACTTTTTAAGTATACACAAAAAAACTAGGATTCATACGAAATTGACAAAAGTTACAATAACATAGCTTCAAAATAAGTGGCATAGAATGGATCAATTCATCATTACAGCCATAAAAATCCACAACTGGACATAGGCCTCTCCCAAGGATTCTTGGTTCCATGGGAGGATATTGCCATACTCACCACGCTTGGCAAGCGGGTTGGCGAGCGCAGTATCTTAGGCTTCCTGTGCTTCCGAAACTGCTGCCCATCGAAAGCAATTTCAAGCTGGGGGAGCATAGGGATTTGTTAGATTTAGGGAAGGTATTGGGATACTACTCGCTCGAATGATTGGGAAAAGTAATTAGCAGCTCGGGAAGTGTACCCGATGCCATACCTGCAACTACCGGACAAGCAGTTAAGGGTGACACCCTCGCCCAGATGGGTCAGTTAATCTTTTGGAAATTAGTTCTTGCAAATCCTTCTGTTTACATAAACTCAATTCGAATGGTGCTGTATAAGCCTCTGGGTTCAGATTAAAGCTTCTAACATGTTTTTGCTTTATTTCTTAATTTTTTTTCGTATTCATTTCTGTACGATGATTTATGAAGTACAATGTTTTACAAGAATATGCGTTTTCTTTAACTTCGCAACTACGGGACGAGGAATTGCTGCGAGTGCTGCAAGAAGAACTACTTCTGCTGTTAATTGTGGACGAGGAACTGGGACTACTGAAAGAATACCTTGATCGTATAGATGCAGTTGCATTAGTTAAGGTGGTGTCAGTTACGGGAACATTGAGTGTAGTCTCACAGGTCATTTTAATATTTCTAGATATTTTGTTGTTATTTTTTTACTAATTACACGAAGGAATATTCTCCTTTTCAATAATTCAGTTAACATCTAAAAATATAAACAACCTTCTCAGAAAATCACGCAAGTGAGAGTTCTACATAGCTAAAAATTATTGAATGTATTGGGAAAACTAAACATTGGTTAACTACCAATGTTTAGTTGGTAGACTCCGTTATCTAATTAAGTTTAAACTGACTATCTTATGTGAAAATACAGAAAAACAAATAATATGTAGGTATAAATAATTTTATTAAAATCCAGCCTTACTTTGTAAGCCAGTCCTATGATTGGTTTATTGGGTGGAACCGATGAATTTAGCAGGAGGTCTTTTAGATTTTATTTCTAAAGAAGATGAATAAATATAGCATAAGTTACGTAACTACCTAGTTGTTTATTATTGACACATAATTAACAAAGTGAAAGTTACTTACGGACTGCAAATACCCTTATACTTTATAATGTTATTTTTCTATCAGTTAAACACCCGTTACAATCGGTTCAAAGTTTAAAAAGTTATATATTTTTGTTTATACTAAGTAGAGTATATGAGGCTGGCAAAGTCATACCAAGTGTACTAAAGCCTCGAAAACCCTACTTGCATTACGCGTTTAGTATAAAAAAAAAACTGTTACACATAGATACTTAAATTTTAATTATTCGTGTAGATTTTATGTAAATGGGTTTGAACAATTCTGACAATATTTATTATATCATTGCTTACTAAATTTAATAAAAGTAATAAGTTTTATGAATGTGACTTATTGCAAAGGGAAATGAAAATATTTTAATATAAAATAGAAATTATGTTGAAAAATTACTTGTAAGTATAGACACATCTATTATTTATAAAAAAAATATATATTATAAAAAGACTTAAATATAAATCTACCCCCTGGCCAATTACTACAACTTAATGGTATAAGGCATCATTTAGATATATCTACTGAAAATCGTTCAATATGTTTGTATAATAAGGGATTAATTAAAAATAACACCACGTAATAGAAAACATTTTCGTAATACACGGGTCTAAATCTTATTAAGCCTTTTTAATACAAACAGTATTTGCAGTACTTGCCAGAAAATTAATGATATACGGGCCTAAGTCGAATTCGGCTTCCACGCAAAAGGTCCTGCTTCTACAAATACCGGCGTCTTACTAAATGGGCCTTTGTCACGGGAAGACGTGAGAGAGGAAAGAGTCGGTGTAAAAGAGACACAAATATAGCGCTCGTTAAATTTGAGCCATTATCCTATTTTTTTCAAAGCGAGGGCCTAGAACTGTTAGTTTTGTGCCGATTTATTACGAAAAATCGAAAACACAAATTTTTGAATTGTGCCCCTCTATTACTAGGGATGCGATGTGTATACTACGATATAACAAAGGAATGCGTTTTCTCTCATGCACATTGTAAGTGTTGATCAAAGGAATAGATTTTATAGGGATTGTGACAAATAGGCGGGATAGACTAACACTAGGATCATAGAGCCATAATGATATTAGGTTTTTAAGCTTTTTATTACCCAACTGCCAATGAGTGTTATTTGTTTGGCGAGAACCATTATATTTTAGTTTTTTTTTTATTAGATAGTATATTCCAAACGACTTGATAAATTCCAATAGTTAAGGTGTCCTTTAAAAGGTTTTCTTAAAAACGGAAGGCAGTCGAAATTTTAATTTTTTGAAATAATTCTACTTGTCAATTTATTTAGCTTGCTATCCTACGAATAAGTAATAAGTTGCTGTCGGTACTTGAACGCACACAAAGTAGTGGTTATAATGTTATTTAACGCACACAGACGCAGTACACGTTATTTCACGTCGCGTTCCTGAATTCCAACAGAGTAACAGCTGCCTTCTACTTGTTTTTCGTTCTTCGTGTGCCAGATAAAGAATGAAAACGAACATTCAAATGCTCGTAATCAGGAACAAAGAAAAGGATATAACAAAAATCTGCTATTCCAAAAAACAACGGGATGTACGCCGGGAGTGTCGGCAGAAGTGATAACTCCGCTCGGTAGAAAGAGAGAGGGATATTACTTCCTATCCTACGCCGCGCCGGCGGTCTAAGGTCACGTGTCAGTCTTATGAATTTTCGATCAGGTTGCGTCTCCTGGCGCGAATTTAACATTTTTTACCTATTTCAAAAAGTTCACAACGCCGCTGAAGCGGGTGTCGTGTGAACGAAAAATGTCGCTACTGCGCAAGCCATTAGGCTACGCAGAACCATTAGGCGATTAGGAAAAAAGATGAAAAGTCTTAATATTTTCATATTTATAAATTTATAAGAAAAATAAGAAAGGGGGCGACCTCCGAGATGAAAATATAAATATTGTCATGTAAGAATTATTGTTTTAGACGTAAAAATTACGAAGATTTCGAAGAAAAATGTGTTAAGATATCATAACATATATATATCATTTTTAAATTTCATATGTATCTGTTTCGTAAACAAGGGGGCAATCTTGTTCAAGGACCGACATAAATTATACAAATACTTTTGATGTATTTAATTAATCCAGCGCATAGTACTAGTGATTTGAAAACACATCAATTTTCACAATTTCGTGCAGTATCGTCTTAATAAGTTTTCACTTCGAAAAAGCTAACATAGACGCGGACAAAAAATCTTACAATATTTATTTAGGTCGCGAAACAATATACTTTAATGTTTTTTGCTGACGGCCTCAGACACAAGGATATTATTTCCTTTCCATTTAAAATAATCAGATTTCTTCGTATTTTGCCTTCTGCCCCATTCCTGTTTAAATCCTACACAAAAGGTAACGAATCCTTTAGGACGATCCTTGTTCCCGGAATCGCTATAATTATCCCGAACAGTTTCGGGAAGGGATTTCTGGGAAAACTTGTACAGCGGTACCGATAAGGGCATAAGAAAGAGAAAAGTTGTTTTTGAACTTCTTTAGGAGAATAATCCTGTTACACGTGTTTGTATCCGACTTCAAAAATTATATGCATCATCATCATCAGGTTTTTTTAGTCTCCACTGCAGGAGCATGACTCTCTCTGTACTACAGGAGCCATACTTGACCAGAGCAGCCAGAGGACTTGGCCTACGCTCTCCACGCTGGCCAGACGGGTTGGAGACGTCTCTTAGATGTTTAAAAGCTTTGTTTAGTTTGTATTTCCTAAGTCGCCTTCTACGACATCCAAGGGAAGACTTGGAGTGGTCCTATTCTACTCTGCCGGATACCACACGGCTAGCAAGAACTGACGATAAGATGAGACTAGAAGTACAAGGCCAAAACGAAATAAATATGGAATAAATAAATATAAATTCTACATGATAACTATACAAATTACGGGTTACTCACGCACGAAGTCAGCTATAGGCCGTGGCCGTGTATTTACGTAACTTGGCGAAATAATTTGTCCTTAATCACCAAAATATTCGTTTTTATCACCTGAGATCCCGTATGTGTATACTACGATATAACAAAGGAATGCGTTTTCTCTTATGCACATTGTAAGTGTTGATCAAAGGAATAGATTTTATAGGGATTGTGACAAATAGGCGGGATAGACTAACACTAGGATCATAGAGCCATAATGATATTAGGTTTTTAAGCTTTTTATTACCCAACTGCCAATGAGTGTTATTTGTTTGGCGAGAACCATTATATTTTAGTTTTTTTTTTATTAGATAGTATATTCCAAACGACTTGATAAATTCCAATAGTTAAGGTGTCCTTTAAAAGGTTTTCTTAAAAACGGAAGGCAGTCGAAATTTTAATTTTTTGAAATAATTCTACTTGTCAATTTATTTAGCTTGCTATCCTACGAATAAGTAATAAGTTGCTGTCGGTACTTGAACGCACACAAAGTAGTGGTTATAATGTTATTTAACGCACACAGACGCAGTACACGTTATTTCACGTCGCGTTCCTGAATTCCAACAGAGTAACAGCTGCCTTCTACTTGTTTTTCGTTCTTCGTGTGCCAGATAAAGAATGAAAACGAACATTCAAATGCTCGTAATCAGGAACAAAGAAAAGGATATAACAAAAATCTGCTATTCCAAAAAACAACGGGATGTACGCCGGGAGTGTCGGCAGAAGTGATAACTCCGCTCGGTAGAAAGAGAGAGGGATATTACTTCCTATCCTACGCCGCGCCGGCGGTCTAAGGTCACGTGTCAGTCTTATGAATTTTCGATCAGGTTGCGTCTCCTGGCGCGAATTTAACATTTTTTACCTATTTCAAAAAGTTCACAACGCCGCTGAAGCGGGTGTCGTGTGAACGAAAAATGTCGCTACTGCGCAAGCCATTAGGCTACGCAGAACCATTAGGCGATTAGGAAAAAAGATGAAAAGTCTTAATATTTTCATATTTATAAATTTATAAGAAAAATAAGAAAGGGGGCGACCTCCGAGATGAAAATATAAATATTGTCATGTAAGAATTATTGTTTTAGACGTAAAAATTACGAAGATTTCGAAGAAAAATGTGTTAAGATATCATAACATATATATATCATTTTTAAATTTCATATGTATCTGTTTCGTAAACAAGGGGGCAATCTTGTTCAAGGACCGACATAAATTATACAAATACTTTTGATGTATTTAATTAATCCAGCGCATAGTACTAGTGATTTGAAAACACATCAATTTTCACAATTTCGTGCAGTATCGTCTTAATAAGTTTTCACTTCGAAAAAGCTAACATAGACGCGGACAAAAAATCTTACAATATTTATTTAGGTCGCGAAACAATATACTTTAATGTTTTTTGCTGACGGCCTCAGACACAAGGATATTATTACCTTTCCATTTAAAAAAAAATCGTATTTTGCCTTCTGCCCCATTCCTGTTTAAATCCTATACAAAAGGTAACGAATCCTTTAGGACGATCCTTGTTCCCGGAATCGCTATAATTATCCCGAACAGTTTCGGGAAGGGATTTCTGGGAAAACTTGTACAGCGGTACCAATAAGGGCATAAGAAAGAGGAAAGTTGTTTTTGAACTTCTTTAGGAGAATAATCCTGTTACACGTGTTTGTATCCGACTTCAAAAATTATGTGCATCATCATCATAAGTCTTTTTAGTCGACACTGCAGGAGCACGACCCTCTCTGTACTACTAGGGCCATAATACTTGGCCAGTGCAGCCAGAGGACTTGGCCTACGCTCTCCACGCTGGCCAGACGGGTTGGAGACGTCTCTTAGATGTTTAAAAGCTTTGTTTAGTTTGTATTTCCTAAGTCGCCTTCTACGACATCCAAGGGAAGACTTGGAGTGGTCCTATTCTACTCTGCCGGATACCACACGGCTAGCAAGAACTGACGATAAGATGAGACTAGAAGTACAAGGCCAAAACGAAATAAATATGGAATAAATAAATATAAATTCTACATGATAACTATACAAATTACGGGTTACTCACGCACGAAGTCAGCTATAGGCCGTGGAGTTGTAAATTCTACGTAAATTTTATTTTACTTTTTTTGCAAAGTTTTCAGCGACCTTAACTTTTTGTCCTCGAACTTCTTTTCACAATAATGAGAAAAGATTCGTAAAAAAGTTATTTGACATGAAATGCGAAACGCCAAATGTTTACTACGCCTATTGACATTTTGTAGCCCGATAATGTCAATGCCATGAAGCAGAAATAAAATGACGTCGAACTTTATTAATATCATGTACTCAGGGGCGTAAACAGGGGGGGAAATAGGGGTGTCGTATTCCTTCCCAAAATATTTGTTTTTTATTCATGTTTGTTTAAAGCACTTTTTACAAACGGAATCGTAACAACATTATTAGTTTTTTTTTTGTGATATTTTTCTTGTCTGTAAGTAGTCAACACCGATGTTAGATTTTTCAAGCTGCCTAAAAGCATATCTAACATAACGACTGCCGATAATGATGACATCCGGGACCAAGAGCTAAACATGGCTTCGAAACATGGAGGAGCTCGAGATATTTTTATGCAACTTGCGCTGACCCATCCCAGAAGGGTCCGCGACCGGGGTTGCTTAACATATGTAAACGCGAATAACTACTCACTAATAGACCATCGTGCTACTCATTTTTTAAATGAATTTATATTTTTGAATTATTTTCGTTTAATTTTGTTTTCTTTGTTAAATGAATATTATTTTAAGATTTTGATAAAAGAATATCAGTTTACTATTATATATACTTATGCAAATATATTTTGAAAAATAGGTGAATAATAATAGCCTTTATTTGCCAGCTTGGAAGTCAGTAATAGCATCAGTGTTTTATTTACCAATTTTTTATTTTTTATTTATTTAACTTTATACACAATACAGTGTAAAGGCGGACTTAAAGCCAATGGCTTTTACTACCAGTCAACCAACTGGGTGATGTGGAGAATTGTCGGGGTAGTGCCAGTTTTAATTCATAAAAAGAAGAAATAAAACAAACTAGGATAATAAACTACATACAAATATACACGCTAGTAAATGTTGTAAGAATAAACAATACATAAACTACATACATATTACGAACTATCTGACAGGCATTGTAGAAAATGAGCTTTCACTCTATTCTTAAATATTAAACGAGTTCGAACCTTCCGAATATCTACCGGTAGTGCATTCCATAATTTTGTAGCACGAACAATAAAAGAGTTCTCAAAGAACCCACTCCGATGAACTGGCGTATGGAGGAGTAGACTGCTAGAAGAGCGAAGTACTCTGAAATCCACTCTTCTTTAATATCCCTTGTGAGTCTATCGCTAAATAAGACCCCTTTGCTGATGCTCGATTGAGCTGAAATTTTGCAAACTTGTGTAATTCAGATGCTCATTGACTTCATATTATTATACATAATATGAGGTCAATGAGCTTTTTAATAATGGAGTCAAAATTATTCTTTACTTTTTTTATGATATAGGATGGCAAACAAGCAAGCTGGTCACCTTATGGTAAGTGATCACCGCTGCCAATGGACACTGCAACACCAGGGTATGACAGGTGCATTGTCGGCCTTTCAAGGAGTTGGGGGAAGGAAATGGGGAAGGGGGAAGGATCCTCCGGCTCTCTCACTCACCGAACGAAGCATAGAAGCGGTAAAGCTTCTAATCAGACGTCGATTTTCTGTGAGAGTGTGGTACGTCCCCGGACGAGCCGGCCCATTCATGCTACTAGCATTTCATTTTGCAAGTAGCGTGGCTCTACCACGACTAAAAACTTACTACTGTGATTTTATCTATCTCCAACATTATAGTGGCCAATTGATTACGGGACATTCGATGAGCGAAGGACTGCTCAATCTGAAGTCACATTATATTGTAAATAAAAGATATATTTACTAATTAAATCACTAAATTAAATCACTTAATATGAAACGTTAGGTACTTAAGAACTTGAGATTTTATTAAATTGATGACAGGATCCCAAGCTGGTGGTAACTGCCAACCATCCTCTCTATTAAAACTAGTATTTTTTTTTAATTTAGCGTCATGAAGCATTCTTGTCTGATCTGTGTCCTTTTGCAAGGACTTGAGGATTATCAAAACGCATATAGTGGTTGGGTTTGTCCAGAGCATGTTCACAGACTGCAGATTTGGTTCAGCTACCTGCAACAAGTTGAGCTACTTAGTCTATTTTCGACCATGAAAACAGTAAAGTTTTTGAAATGTTAGGGTAAAAAGTAAAAATAATGTAATAATCAAGATAAAACCGCATTATGATTGAATTTAAATGTGTAATAATCGCAAAAACATTAGAAATCAAATATGCTCAAATAATAGTCCTTTTTGTAACAAGCGGTATCAAAAATACTGCCATACACAAAGTTTTATATTGCGCATTATCCAAAATTAATAAATTCTGTTCACAAACCTCATTTTAGATTATTCTCCAAACGATCTCCCATTATTCAAAGGAAATTACAGGCAAAATTACGAATTATGTCGCAGATAATTAAAGGCAAATTTGAATTTGAATCGGCCGAGTAAACTAAGCAAAGGAATCGGTGACAGCACAGCCATCGTAAGGCGCGTGTCACATAGGAAGTTTTTAAATGTTGCTAAATTTATTTTTTAATCTTTAGTCTTCTTTTTAGAATTGTGTGTTATTTTTAATTGACTTTTACCAACCTACTAAACTGATATTACTAATTTGTAAGCATATCCATTCAAACAAAAAGAAACAACGGGTTGCACTCCAGCAGAAACAGAGCGAGATATTACTTGCCGATGGTCTCAAGTCACATGTCCGTCTTACGAATTTTCGATCAGGTCACGAGTCCAAATTATCTATTAGAAGTAAAACTTCTTAAGCGTCGTTGTGTATTTTAGGGATGGATAAAAATGTTAAATTTGCGTCAGAATACGTGACCTGATCAAAACTTTGTAAGACGGACGCGTGTTTTGAGATGGCGTAGGAGAGGAAGTAATATCCCCCTCTATAAGTTTCTGTTCGATGAACGAGCTATTTAAAAGCAAACTGCCGACTTGCTTAAAGAAAAAGCTTCTTGATATGTGTATCTTGCCCATTTTAACCTACGGTGCCCAAACTTGGACTTAAAACAAAAGACAGAGACTCAAACTGCAGGTTTGCCAGCGAGCAATGGAGCGTAGTATGTTGGGTATTAAACGAACAGATCGAGTCAGAAATCCCACCCTACGCTCCATTACAAACGTGGTAGATGTTGGCAAAAAGTCAGGCAAGCTAAAGTGAGACTGGGCGGGTCACGTGTGCCGTATGCACCAGGACAGATGGCTCATATAGCTACTTTATGGATTCCGACAGACGGAAAAAGAAAGAGAGGAAGACCCAGAACAAGGTGGTCGGATGAATTAAACTATTATAACGAAAACTGGAAGGAGAAAGCTGGGGATAGGGATGCCTGGAGAAATGAAGGGGAGGATTTTGCCCAGCAGTGGGACATACAAAGATAAAAAAAAAATCTACTGCACGGAGTTTCCACTTCTGTCGGCACTCCTGGCTTGCAATCCTTTGTTTTTTTATAACTACTTAGATGTTTGGTAGCTCCATTGTGAACGACACTGTAGTCTCGTTTGGTCTGAAACTAATTTCATGGCTCGCTTGCGACTAACTGTCGTTTGCTAGGTTTAATTTATTATTTGATCGATTCCTCATAAGGACGATAACGATCTGTTTTTGTGCCTTCCGTAAAATACCAAGATTTGATTAAAAATGTATCACTTTAATCAACTTTTATATCATCTGATATGAATTAAGTTGGATACCACACTTCTAAATACGTAGTGGGTAGTAATAAATATAAATATATACGGACAACTAACACAGATTGAGCTAGCCCCAAAGTAAGTTCGAGACTTGTGTTATGGGATACTATCTCAACGATACTATATTTTATAACAAATACATATATAGATACTTATCCAAGACCCAGGCTAATCTGAAAAAGATCATTTTCCATCTTGACCTGGCCGGGGATCGAACCCGGTCACTCCGTGTCGCAGGCTGGCGTGTTGACCGCTGCGCCACGGAGCTAGTCAAAAAATGTATCACTTTAATGAACTTTTAATTCATCTGATATGAATTAAGTTGGATACCACACTTCTAAATACGTAGTGGGTAGTAATAAATATAAATATATACGGACAACTAACATAGATTGAGCTAGCCCCAAAGTAAGTTCGAGACTTGTGTTATGGGATACTAACTCAACGATACTATATTTTATAACAAATACATATATAGATACACATCCAAGACCCAGGCCAATCTGAAAAAGATCATTTTCCATCTTGACCTGACCGGGGAACGAACCCGGGCACTCTCGTGTCGCAGGCTGGCGTGTTGAACGCTGCGCCACGGAGCTAGCCAATGGAGATTATGCATGCTTCGAATGCGTATACCTTTTTGTGATGAACAAATTCGCCGCGGTGATTTGAAGCTACGGCAGCTGGTCGAGAGCATCGACGGGCCAGATGTCGAGGGTTTTGTAGGTTCTAACCTGAGGCGAAATTTCACATATTTCCGGTTTTAATATTAAACCGAGCATTGTAATGCTATATAATTAGAAATGTATTCATTGTTTTGCTAACGCGTAACCTATTAAAACATTACGCGTAACCTATATAAAAGTAGGTGCATTATGATAATAATGTGCAGTTCTTTAGAATCAGAATCAGTATCTTTATTTGCATAAAATATAGTATAAGAGGTGTTCGTATACTTGTTAGTAGTGCACATATTTTACCAATTCAGGCATGCAAATAAATTAAAATAATTAAAACAAATTATATATAAATTAAATTTCACATAATATTATTTTAAAAAAATCTTAATTAAATAATTCCTGGACTGAAAATATTTTTTATCTTTTAGCCATTTTGTAAGTCTACTTTTAAATAAATTGTTCGGTAATGATTTAATGTCAACTGGAATACTATTACACATTTTTAAACACATAAAAATCTTAAAGTTGCCGGTAACAGATAGAAAGGGTCGGATTATTTTACCGAGATTTTTTTCATCTCTCTCTCAAGTGTTAAAATTATTAAGAAATTCTTGAGAATCATTGGAACTTTGCTCCGAATTACCGAGAGAAGGAATTTATCAGATCAGAGTATTTCCCATTGGCACATCATTAATTATGATTCAAGTGTTACCATAACAACAAGAGTTGTTTTTGAGCAGCGAGCCAGCGAGGTGAAAAAAATGGGTGGGTCGTCAATCTATCTGAACTGAGCAGCCACCTGGTGCTCTGAAAGTATTTAATAGATTTTTTGTGACAATTATAAATCTTTTAGAAACTTTTATGTGGATGACCTACTAAAAGTCTGGGTGCAGTACTCAGAACACGGACAGTACCTACTACGGATATTGAAAAAAGTCAGGTGCGGTTGTGTCGGTTCACACGGCCGTTGGTTTTAACGTAATATGTCTATATCAGGGAGTCCCTCGTAGTTGTAAAGATTGAAAGAAAATCAGATGCCGCCGGATACTATCTCAAGGTCTTAACAGTGAGCTGAATATAAACGCTAAATAATGTCATTAAATACATGATTCTACGAGAAATAGTTTTGTAGCTATTAACGTCAGACAATATAGACCAATTCGTTACAGTCTGGTTTTCTGACATGGTACCCCATGTATCATCATCATCATCATCATATCATGGATGTGTATCTATATATGTATTTGTTATAAAATATAGTATCGTTGAGTTAGTATCCCATAACACAAGTCTCGAACTTACTTTGGGGCTAGCTCAATCTGTGTGATTTGTCCGTATATATTTATATTTATTTATTTATTTATATCAGCCGCAAGAAGTCCACAGCTGGACATAGGCCTCCCCCAAGGATTTCCAATACGACCGGTTGGAAGCGGCCTGCATCCGGCGTCTTCCTGCGACCTTAGTCAGGTCATCCGACCATCTATCTGGTCAGTGGATGTCCGACGCTGCGCTTGCCGATACGTGGTCTCCATTCAATAACCCTTCTGCCTTATCGGCCATCGGTTCTACGCGCTATGTGCCCCGCCCACTGCCACTTCAAAGTGTATATCCCATGTATAGTACCGATTTTAAAGACGTGTCACGTCAAAAGCTACAATATTTTGTTGTGAGTCTTCTCAATCCTGAAGCAACAGCTAGAATCTCTGCTAAGTAGTATATCAATACATGTACCATTTAAACATAATTTACAAAGTATCAAACAGATACCGCCTGCTGAGAAACTACCACCGGGTGGCAATCTGCCCTGGCCAGTCTGGATGCCTTTAAACAGACTGCGGGCTGGTGTTGGCAGATGCCACGAAAATAGAGTCAGGTGGGGTTTCTTCAACAACAGTGCGAATGTGGTGCTATCCAATCTATGAGTCACCTCTTGGTGTACCCAGAAAGCCAAACTTCTTGCTCTCAACAAGATCTGAATGAGGCAAACGAACGGGCAATTATGGTAGCAATGCACTGGTCGAAACATATTTAATTAAACAGAAAGCAGAGGTTGGAATACCGGTAAAAATCCATTACCGGTACCTCTATGAAACGACAGTACCGGTAATTGGTTTGGTACCGGTACATTTGGTAACGGTAAAAATCAAGTACCGGTACCTCTATAATACAACGGTACCGGTAATTGGATTGGTACCGGTACCTCAATAAAGCGACGGTACCGGTAATTGAAAGAAGTACCTGTACCAAATACCGGTAAACAGTACCGGTACTTAGTACCGGTACTCGTATTGGGAATTATCATTTCGTTAATGTGTGTCGTTGCCGTGTTGTGCATGTGCGGCGTGAGGCGGGGGCCCACAATAGAGCGGCACTTTTACAGTCGAGCGAGTCCCATGCGGTAGACGGCAACAATGCGTAGGTACCGGTAAAATTAACGCAATTTTAATACCGTTAAAATTTGACAGAATAGAGGTACCGGTACTTACCGGTACTTATAATGTGAATTTGGTACCGGTAACAAGTAGCGGTAAAATTACCGTTAACTGTTAACAATATTATTACCGTTAAATACTAGATTACCGGTACCTCATATTACCGTTAAAATTTTAACAGAATAGTAATACCGGTACTTACCGGTACTTATAATGGGAATTTGGTACCGGTAACAAGCCCTGACAGAAAGCCATTTTACGACTCGATAGAAGAAGAAGAAGTGTCAACTTTTAGAATCTGCCAAATAAAGTGTTACCAACTAACAAATTGAGGCACTCGCTCTTTCGATAGACATCTCAATTTTCTCGGCAGATTACTTTTTGTAACATAATCCATCATTTAATATTTCAAGATGAGATGAATTCGAGATGTTGAAGTGCGTCGTTTGTCTTACATTGATCCATTTCAACTTTAAAATTAATTTTAGTTAAGCACTAAAAGATAACGTCAAAGATTTATATATAAACTAGCTTTCGCCCGCGGCTCCGCCCGCGTCAATGTCGATCCCTCGGGATTAGTTTTTTCCCGGGATAAAAGGTAGCCTATGTCCTTCTCCGTACTCCAGAGAACTTGTATGCAAAATTTCATGATGATCGGTTCAGTAGTTACGGCGTAAAAGCGTAACAAACAAACAAACAAATAAACAAATAAACAAATAAACAAATAAACAAACTCACTTTCGCATTTATAATATTAGTAAGGATGTGTCGCTCCGAGACCGCATACGAAACGCAGAGATCAGGAAACGATCTGGAGTAGTGGACGTTGGAGAGGGCCAGGCTTAAGTGGCAATGGGCTGGACACCTTATGAGGTGCGCAGATAACAGATGGAGTCAGCTAATTTCTGTTTGGCGGCCAAGAATGGGGTATAGAAACCCGGGAAAACCGAAGACGCGCTGGGAAGATGACATCTCAAAGGTGGCTGGCAATTTATGGAGAAGACACACACACGACAAGAAGAAATGGAAGGAACTGGGAGAGGCCTTTGTTCAAAAATGGGCTACGATAGGCTGACTATGATGATGATGATGTCTAAAAGATAATAGATCAAATTTGGATTTGAATCACATTGTACAATTACATTACAGAAAAATACAATGTGCAAATTTACCCCCAAAATTGCTGGTGGTGACTCAGCTCGTCAAAATCAACAGCTGTTCCTACGGGACGAATACCGGGAACTCCAAGATATCGTTACTTTCGTACAAATGTGTTGGGCCAACGGGAATTCGTATGAAAATTTCGATTTTTAGCTGCCAGCATTGGTCCCTTAGGAACTTATACTCCAAGGGAAAGTTTGTGGTAAATTTACGCGCTGCATAAGTTTTCCCGAGACGTATGATTCTTAGTCAGTAATTCTAAGGCTGGACCCAAACAAAAGAACATTCTTGTTCTTTATACACTGTAATGTTACTTGTAGCAGCTCTGTAACATTTCAACGACTACATACATACTATCACGTCCTTTTACCTTGCAGGATAGATAGAGCCTGGATTAGATGGTAAATGGAATGACGATCCGCGCGGGAAGAGAGAAACAGCTGGTACTTTCTACGTTTTCCATCTCATCCTCGCCCAGACCAGACCAGAGCTGTTATTTGATGTCAAATTTATAGTTTTATCAGAGAGAGAGAGAAAACAAAAATTATAAGCATTTTACTGTTATAACAATAAACGTCATTGTAACTGATTCGACAGATATTTCATACATTTTATTATACTTAGGATATACAAGCTAAACAAAGCACATAAACATCAATGAGACCTCTCCAACCCGTCTGGCCAGCGAGGAGAGTGTAGGCCAAATCCTCTGTCTGCTCTGGCCAAGTATGGCTCCGGTAGTACAGAGAGGGTCATGCTCCTGCAGTGGAGACTAAAAAGACCTGATGATGATGATGACGATTATGCTTAACTGACTTTTGCCCGTAGCTCCGCTCAAGTGAATGTTGATTGCTGGGAAACAGTACTTCATACTGGAATGAAAGGTATCCTATGTCCTTTCCCTGGGCCTTAAACTACCACCAGTTGAAGCGTGAAGAGAAAATAGACGGACAGAAACACCGACAGACATACTTTAGACAGAATTACTTTTGTACTTACTTTATAATATTAGTATGGACGTGGAGAAAATATTGCACGAGAGAGAAACTTATGAAACAAATATGTCGACTCAAGTAAAATTTAACTTAAGAAAATAATATTTTAAAAATGTCTGTCGCACTAAGCAATTTTCCTCGAGCTTTTATCTACTTTAAAAATTTGTCGATATCTCAAATCTAAGTGTAACCAACTCACATATTGAGGCACTCTTACTGCGATAGTCATCTCTATTTTGTCAGCAGACTACTTATTAGGGTTCTGTAGCCAAATGGCAAAAACCGGAACCCTTATGGATTCTTCATGTATATCTGTCCGTCCGTATGTCACATCCAAGTTTTTTTAAAACTTTGAGAACTATACTGTTGAAACTTGATAAGTAAATGTATTCTGTAAACCGCATTAAGATTTTCGCATTAGAAAAAACAACAGACATAATTTTTTTTGCCGTTTTTATAGATAAAGGTACGGAACCCTTCGTGCGCGAGTCCGACTCGCACTTGACCGGTTTTTTAATACGTCATAAATCGTAAACCGCACCTTTTTACCTTTCATTCAATAAACAATAAAAATAACTTTTATGTATATTATTTTACTTGCTGCTACGGATCTTCATGTGCGAGTCCAACTCGCACTTGGCCGCTTTTTGTAACAGAATCTATCATTTTAGATATTTTAGAGATAGCGCGACGTGTCACTGACTTGTTCCATTTCAATTCTTTTGGATTTGTAGTAGTTTATCGTTTAATACCTACATTACATAACAGCCTCCGTGGTCCAGTGTTTAAGGCATTTGCCTGTTGACCCGGGGGTCGTGGGTTCGATTCCCACCGGAAGCATACTTAGTTAAGTTGTTTCCAGTTTGGTTAGGACATTGCAGGCTTGAATCACCTGATTGTCTAATAATAAAGATGAATCCGTGCTTCGGAAGGCACGTTAAGCCGGTGGTCCCGGCTGCCATCTGGTAGTCGTTAAAGGAACCACGTCAGAGGCCGAGAGGCGGTTCCGAAGAACTCTGACACCAGGGTGTGCATGGTCGATTGACCGTGACACCTACTCGAAATGATGATTACATTATGACAGTACTGCACGCAATTGTAAAAGTTGACTTGTTTTCAAGTCACTAGTACTATGCGCTGAATTAATTCAATACATCAAAAGTATTTGTATAATTAAGTCGATCCTTGCATAAGGTTACCCCCTTGTTGGAATTTGAAACAGCTACATAATCTTAATATATATAAATCTCGTGTCACAATGTTTGTCCTCAATGGACTCCTAAACCACTTAACCGATTATAATAAAATTCGCACACCATGTGCAGTTCGATCCAACTTGAGAGATAGGATAGTTTTTAACTAATGGCGAAACGAAGTTCGCCGGGGCAGCTAGTGAATATATAAGTTATGATAAATAAAAACATATTTTTTTCGAAAAGTTTGTAAATTTTACGTCTAAAACAATAATTTTTACATGGACAATATTTATATTTACATCTCGGAGGTCGCCCCCTGTCTTAATTCTTTTTATCCTTATCCTTACTAATATTATAAATGCGAAAGTGAGTTTGTTTGTTTGTTTATTTGTTTGTTTGTTTGTTACGCTTTCACGCCGTAACTACTGAACCGATCATCATGAAATTTTGCATACAAGTTCCCTGGAGTGCGGAGAAGGACATAGGCTACCTTTTATCCCGGGAAAAAGTACTATTCCCGAGGGATAGACATTGACGCGGGCGGAGCCGCGGGCGAAAGCTAGTCTATTATAAATTAAAGTATTGTCAATTGGTATGCTACAACACATGATCTCATCTTACTGTGGTGCTAGCTCAATCTGTTTGATTTGTGTCTCTATTTATTGATTTATTCGTGACTACAACATAGGATTCTTTTCAAAGGGCGTGAAAAGATTTTATCAGGATCAGCAACGCGCGAGTGGCACCCCTGGTGTTGCAGGCGTCCATAGGCTACAGTAACCGCTTTCCATCAGGTGGGCCATATACCTGTTTGCCTGCTAAGTGGTATAAAAAAACAAACACAGACAAATTACACAGATTCAGCAAAGTAAGTTAGAGACTTCTGTTATGGGATACTTCACGGAGTAAGGTATACTTCTTCTTTCCGAGTCGATGGCTCAAGAGTTGAAATTTTGTCTCTCCGGTATGTGGAAACTCTGATATTGCTCTCAGATGCACAGTATAGATCATCCTTGGTACAGCTGGTGGGGTACGAGGACACGACAGGAGGTGCAACATGGTCTGATCGTCGTGACCACACTGGACTGCACTTCCGCCTGTTGGATAAAGCCCCATTTAGCCAGGGATAATAACTCAACGATACTATATTTTATAACAAATACATTATATAGTTAAACAACCAAGGCCCAGGCCAATGTGAAAAAGATATTTTTCCATTTAGGCCTGACCGGGGATTGAACCCAGGAACTTTGATGTCGCAGCCTAGTATGATGGCCACTAGGCCAAGAAGCTCGGCAAATCGCATTCTTCGTTTACGTCTAGTAAGCTGTTAGTACTGTTCGATAAAAGATTTTCAATTTAATAAAGACATAAAAATAAATCTTTTCTTTAAATTCAAGGCGAGTTTTTTTACGAAATAAAATACTACAGATTATAGGTACTAAATTGATATGCTTTTCATTACGTCCGCTTCGAGACGAGCAAAAGAAATGATGTAGATAAAGATTAAGTTAGCATCCAACACATCTATATCCATATTACATCTCTGAATCCTTTAGTGGTTAACCATCTGCGCGACTGCGGTCATAAAACGCCCTAAGCCCCTAAGATGGGACGGCGCCACTGAAATAGTTGCTTAACTATGTTTATCTCGTCGTAACAGATTCTGGTAAATACTCTAGTCTGGTAATGTGTGTTGTAGATATACAATGTTATGCGAAGAGGATAAATTGAAACGAAAGAGGGCATTGGCAGCAACGCAAATTATTTACTCCTATTGGCCGGCCCCGTATACAGGGTGGCCCGTTAATAGAAGTCCC
This sequence comes from Elegia similella, assembly GCA_947532085.1. Classification (NCBI taxonomy): domain Eukaryota; kingdom Metazoa; phylum Arthropoda; class Insecta; order Lepidoptera; family Pyralidae; genus Elegia; species Elegia similella. The sequence goes on along the minus strand of OX383926.1, from coordinate 3,028,563 downwards.
AAGGAAAAAATTTAAATGCTTTAATATAAGAGGTATCCGAATCACCCCTTTTTTTATCACCTTGAAAATAAAATTAGAAAGTAATTTTATTTTCAAGTACTAACATCCTCAGAGTAGAGCCACATATGCGAGACGCCTTGGAAGCCAAGATACTGGACCTGTCCAGCCAGTTGGACCTTGGCGACGCCGTCCCAAACGGAAACGGAAATGCCTCAAACGGCGTTACAGTATGATAATCATATAAAATTTTCTAACAATAATTTTGAACTTTGGATGTAATTTTAGGAAAATTCCGTAATGCCAAGGCATATTTAATTTTTTTAGGCAATAGCCATTATGACAAATAATTGCACCAAAAAAAAAAAAGAAAATAATAACCACTTTAGGAAAAGAAAAACTAGCTCCGCGATTTTTTGTAGTTTATACAAAAAATCGCGGAACATAACATGCGGGTGATTCGGGTACCCCTCAGGTTAAGTCATTTAAATTTTTGTACCACCCTGTATAAATGTCTTCTTTGTTGACTTAGGTATTCATGTCTTCTTTGTTGATTGTTGACTTTGTGAAATGTTGAATTGAAATGTCTTACAACATCTGTCAATGTCACTTTTGTTTGTTTGTGCTTTTTGTGTCTTTTATTTATTTTTTTGACGCAGTAACCTCTTATAAATCAATGAACGCTGGCTACACCCACGAAAAATTTTCACGTTCCGTGTGCAAGCGAGAGCGCGGAACAAGCGATAGAGAGGCACGATCAGCCTAAGCGTTCGGCTTGTGACGCATCTATCTCTCTTCCACCGTTATCACGTAAAATTATCGTCCGTAAACCGACTTTACAGACAACCATTTTTTTAGGGTTCCCTAATAGGATTGTTTGTCCGTCCGTCTGTCTGTCAAGACCCTTCTCAGGAACGCGTGGAGGTATCAAGCTGAAATTCATATCAAATACTCAAGTCTACTGTTCCTTGGATCTGTGAAAAAATCAAACTTCTAAGCTAACACAAACAAAAGATACAGCCGTTTACCGCAAATTTTCGACATTCGCAAGGGAATCAAAACCTACAAGGTACTTCCCGTGAATTCAGAATCTTGAACCAAATTTCAAGATTCTGTCGAACCGGGTCGATACCGAGTCGAACTGATGAATCAAGTCTTATAGCACAGATAAAGGAAAAAATGCGAAAAGCATACATTTTTAGTAACATCATATAACGAAAAATATTTTTAACTTAATATAGGAACCCTTCGTGCGCGAGTCCGACTCGCACTTGACCGGTTTTTTAATACGTCATAAATCGTAAACCGCACCTTTTTACCTTTCATTCAATAAACAATAAAAAGAACTTTTATGTATATTATTTTACTTGCCGCTACGGATATTCATGGGCGAGTCCAACTCGCACTTGACCGCTTTTTGTAACAGAATCTATCATTTTAGATATTTTAGAGATAGCGCGTCGTGTCACTGACTTGTTCCATTTCAATTCTTTTGGATTTGTAGTAGTTTATCGTTTAATACCTACATTACATAACAGCCTCCGTGGTCCAGTGTTTAACAGCCTCCGTGGTCCAGTGTTTAAGGCATTTGCCTGTTGACCCGGGGGTCGTGGGTTCGATTCCCACCGGAAGCATACTTAGTTAAGTTGTTTCCAGTTTGGTTAGGACATTGCAGGCTTGAATCACCTGATTGTCTAATAATAAAGATGAATCCGTGCTTCGGAAGGCACGTTAAGCCGGTGGTCCCGGCTGCCATCTGGTAGTCGTTAAAGGAACCACGTCAGAGGCCGAGAGGCGGTTCCGAAGAACTCTGACACCAGGGTGTGCATGGTCGATTGACCGTGACACCTACTCGAAATGATGATTACATTATGACAGTACTGCACGCAATTGTGAAAGTTGACTTGTTTTCAAGTCACTAGTACTATGCGCTGAATTAATTCAATACATCAAAAGTATTTGTATAATTAAGTCGATCCTTGCATAAGGTTACCCCCTTGTTGGAATTTGAAACAGCTACATAATCTTAATATATATAAATCTCGTGTCACAATGTTTGTCCTCAATGGACTCCTAAACCACTTAACCGATTATAATAAAATTCGCACACCATGTGCAGTTCGATCCAACTTGAGAGATAGGATAGTTTTTAACTAATGGCGAAACGAAGTTCGCCGGGGCAGCTAGTAAATATATAAGTTATGATAAATAAAAACATATTTTTTTCGAAAAGTTTGTAAATTTTACGTCTAAAACAATAATTTTTACATGGACAATATTTATATTTACATCTCGGAGGTCGCCCCCTGTCTTAATTCTTTTTATCCTTATCCTTACTTATATTATAAATGCGAAAGTGAGTTTGTTTGTTTGTTTATTTGTTTGTTTGTTTGTTACGCTTTCACGCCGTAACTACTGAACCGATCATCATGAAATTTTGCATACAAGTTCCCTGGAGTGCGGAGAAGGACATAGGCTACCTTTTATCCCGGGAAAAAGTACTATTCCCGAGGGATCGACATTGACGCGGGCGGAGCCGCGGGCGAAAGCTAGTCTATTATAAATTAAAGTATTGTCAATTGGTATGCTACAACGCATGATCTCATCTTTCTGTGGTGCTAGCTCAATCTGTTTGATTTGTGTCTCTATTTATTGATTTATTCGTGACTACAACATAGGATTCTTTTCAAAGGGCGTGAAAAGATTTTATCAGGATCAGCAACGCGCGAGTGGCACCCCTGGTGTTGCAGGCGTCCATAGGCTACAGTAACCGCTTTCCATCAGGTGGGCCATATACCTGTTTGCCTGCTAAGTGGTATAAAAAAACAAACACAGACAAATTACACAGATTCAGCAAAGTAAGTTAGAGACTTCTGTTATGGGATACTTCACGGAGTAAGGTATACTTCTTCTTTCCGAGTCGATGGCTCAAGAGTTGAAATTTTGTCTCTCCGGTATGTGGAAACTCTGATATTGCTCTCAGATGCACAGTATAGATCATCCTTGGTACAGCTGGTGGGGTACGAGGACACGACAGGAGGTGCAACATGGTCTGATCGTCGTGACCACACTGGACTGCACTTCCGCCTGTTGGATAAAGCCCCATTTAGCCAGGGATAATAACTCAACGATACTATATTTTATAACAAATACATTATATAGTTAAACAACCAAGGCCCAGGCCAATGTGAAAAAGATATTTTTCCATTTAGGCCTGACCGGGGATTGAACCCAGGAACTTTGATGTCGCAGCCTAGTATGATGGCCACTAGGCCAAGAAGCTCGGCAAATCGCATTCTTCGTTTACGTCTAGTAAGCTGTTAGTACTGTTCGATAAAAGATTTTCAATTTAATAAAGACATAAAAATAAATCTTTTCTTCAAATTCAAGGCGAGTTTTTTTACGAAATAAAATACTACAGATTATAGGTACTAAATTGATATGCTTTTCATTACGTCCGCTTCGAGACGAGCAAAAAAAATGATGTAGATAAAGATTAAGTTAGCATCCAACACATCTATATCCATATTACATCTCTGAATCCTTTAGTGGTTAACCATCTGCGCGACTGCGGTCATAAAACGCCCTAAGCCCCTAAGATGGGACGGCGCCACTGAAATAGTTGCTTAACTATGTTTATCTCGTCGTAACAGATTCTGGTAAATACTCTAGTCTGGTAATGTGTGTTGTAGATATACAATGTTATGCGAAGAGGATAAATTGAAACGAAAGAGGGCATTGGCAGCAACGCAAATTATTTACTCCTATTGGCCGGCCTCGTATACAGGGTGGCCCGTTAATAGAAGTCCCAAGGAAAAAATTTAAATGCTTTAATATAAGAGGTATCCGAATCACCCCTTTTTTTATCACCTTGAAAATAAAATTAGAAAGTAATTTTATTTTCAAGTACTAACATCCTCAGAGTAGAGCCACATATGCGAGACGCCTTGGAAGCCAAGATACTGGACCTGTCCAGCCAGTTGGACCTTGGCGACGCCGTCCCAAACGGAAACGGAAATGCCTCAAACGGCGTTACAGTATGATAATCATATAAAATTTTCTAACAATAATTTGGAAATTTGGATGTAATTTTAGGAAAATTCCGTAATGCCAAGGCATATTTAATTTTTTTAGGCAATAGCCATTATGACAAATAATTGCACCAAAAAAAAAAAAGAAAATAATAACCACTTTACGAAAAGAAAAACTAGCTCCGCGATTTTTTGTAGTTTATACAACAAATCGCGGAACATAACATGCGGGTGATTCGGGTACCCCTCAGGTTAAGTCATTTAAATTTTTGTACCACCCTGTATAAATGTCTTCTTTGTTGACTTAGGTATTCATGTCTTCTTTGTTGATTGTTGACTTTGTGAAATGTTGAATTGAAATGTCTAACAACATCTGTCAATGTCACTTTTGTTTGTTTGTGCTTTTTGTGTCTTTTATTTATTTTTTTGACGCAGTAACCTCTTATAAATCAATGAACGCTGGCTACACCCACGAAAAATTTTCACGTTCCGTGTGCAAGCGAGAGCGCGGAACAAGCGATAGAGAGGCACGATCAGCCTAAGCGTTCGGCTTGTGACGCATCTATCTCTCTTCCACCGTTATCACGTAAAATTATCGTCCGTAAACCGACTTTACAGACAACCATTTTTTTAGGGTTCCCTAATAGGATTGTTTGTCCGTCCGTCTGTCTGTCAAGACCCTTCTCAGGAACGCGTGGAGGTATCAAGCTGAAATTCATATCAAATACTCAAGTCTACTGTTCCTTGGATCTGTGAAAAAATCAAACTTCTAAGCTAACACAAACAAAAGATACAGCCGTTTACCGCAAATTTTCGACATTCGCAAGGGAATCAAAACCTACAAGGTACTTCCCATGAATTCAGAATCTTGAACCAAATTTCAAGATTCTGTCGAACCGGGTCGATACCGAGTCGAACTGATGAATCAAGTCTTATAGCACAGATAAAGGAAAAAATGCGAAAAGCATACATTTTTAGTAACATCATATAACGAAAAATATTTTTAACTTAATATAGGAACCCTTCGTGCGCGAGTCCGACTTGAACTTGGCTGGTTTTTATTCTTTTTTTTTCCGCCTATACGCCGATCAACACGCTAAACGTGGCCTATGGGCCTTATCTTTACATAGTATATGACACTTTGTTGTTCTGTGGTTCGCTTAAATCTTTTAAACTACTCAACGGATTTTAAGGCAGTTTTCAGCAATAAACAGAGGAAAGTTTATTGGTATAATTTACTGTCCCATATTAGTTAAACTGTTAGGGCCGAATACTCAAAACTATTTTAAGAGCAACCTTACTAAAAATCGTTCTCAAATCTCGTTGTGTCTCTGTCTAGACAATTACCTAGCAAGACCAAGATAGCACCAGAATTTAAATTGTAATTAGTTAAGATTTTTTTTCGTATTCGGGGGCAAGATGTGGTAATATGAATGCGTAGTTATTTGTTTTATATTGGATGTCTATTGTAATGCATATTATATGTATTTGTAAATGTTATTTAAATAGTAATAAATAATAATATTAAATCAACTCACGAAACGGTAGGTTTGCTACAAAAAGGTTTACTAAGGCATGAAACTCTATTTTAACCTAATTAATAAAACAAAAGACTCTTTGTTTTATATCCCAATCAAGGGTAGTAAAATGGTAGAGCTACTACGTGGCAACTCGCAGCATTATCTTTTATGCCCGTAACTAGGGATTCCTATCTCGTAACACCAAGATATTCGTATTTTGGGATCCCGCGGCTTTTTAGGGTTCGTTCGTACCCAAAGAGTAAACTCTGGATCAAAATGAGGAAAAAAGCCGCTCAATTCATCTATGATTTGATTTTTTAAGTGAGTACATATATTTTCTCTGATTTGTACCTCCTAATATTGCATAATAGGCTTGTTTCCTAAAAATATCCATCATAAAGATTATCGAAAAATATTAGATACGTATTTTTTTTTCTTTGATCAAACAAAAGATGATAAAGATAAAGCGCATCAAAGTTTAGGCGTGGGAGCTTATGACGCAACAGGCCGGTAAAAAATGTACCGGCCAGTGACTTCACGCGGAACTTTAACAGGCTATATCTTTACCAATTTATGTTTGATAGACAAAAGAAAAAATAGGTTACTAATATTTTTCAATAATCTACCAAATGGACTCATTATTTTTTTATAAACATACGAGTACTCATGATCACAATATCCTAAAATCCCGCAAGGTGGGCCAGAAAACTCGTACAAGGCACGGCCACTTAAGTATGCCAAAACGCCGAAACTAGAAGAGTACATTTTTGTTTAAAAACACATTAAAGTTCATCGTATTTCATTAATATGTAACACACAAGAATAAAGAAATTCCGTGGTCATACCATGAACTATCACATCTTTCTCAAATCTTACGATAATATTTTTTGATTTTTGTTGCAGTTCTGGTGACATATGCATATGTTATTTTGACATCTTATAAGTCGATAAACGCCGGCTGCATGCATGAAAAGTGTCAATATCCGTGTGCAAGCAAGAGCGCGGAGTAAGCGATAGTGAGGCTAATGACGCATCTATCTCTCTTCCAGCGTTATAACATAAAATTATCGTTTCGTAAACCAACTTGTCTGTTTTAATTTTAATTTCTGTATTTTTGACCTCATTAAAAGTGATAATTGACTGAATTAAAAGTAAATGAGGTTTTTATTTCGTTGTTTTATTTACTTTATATTAATATTGTATATTACTTTTCGGGATCCCGAAAAGTAATATACGATACACGATCGAAATAATGCAGTCCCACAAGTACAGAGATTAAAGATTGCGGAATTGAACGCCCTACTCGTAACGGAATACAGGATAAATATTCATCAAGTTTAAACTGCTATAAGTAGAATTTCAATAGCCAGTTAATTTTAGGTTAACTTAAGTGGTAGTTATTTACGAGGCTAAAATATAATCTTCCATATAAAAAAAAACCGACTTTAACCTAACTACTGAACCGATTCTGATGAAATTTGAGTGGAACCTTTGAGTGGAGTTTTTGAGAGAGTTGTGAGGTAAACAACTTAAAAAAACCGAACTGTAAAACCTCTTTTTTTAACAGTCGGTCTTAAAAGGGCTAATAATTTACATTTGTGACCTTTGAAAGGTACTAACTTATAGTTATAAGGGCTATAATTTGTTTTGTAGAGGAATTCCACTCACACATTTTTGTTGTTTAAGGCTTCTGTAGGCGACGCGTTCTAATTTTATAAAAAAAATGTATTTTGTACAAATAATTTGTGTCTCATTTTAATTTAATAAAACGAAACGCACTAACTGTCATGTGGCGTCGTTATTCTCTTTGAATTTTGACAGTTCAGTTGCTAACCATTCAAACGCGACATCACATACTTTTTGGTCCCTTATTTACGGTATTTTGTAAAATTGTGTACTTTGGAGTCGCAAATAAAGGTTTATTTCTTTATCATTGGTGCGTGTTATTCAAGAAACCCGGACATCCACAGCTTCCTTCGCGTATTTTTCTTATATTCAGTAGTATTTGTTTTTAAATTAAAATATCAATCACAAAATATGCACTGATTTTTCACAATCGATTTTTGAATTGCAAATATAAGTTATGTAGTGCCCTATTGTTCTTACCTCTAGGCTGGAGCACCACTATATGAGATTCTTCCATTTGAATGTATTCAAAACAGAGTTTTATTTTTTCGTGTCGATCCTAGGCTGATAATATAAAACCTAGAACCGCTTGACTTAGACGCAGAAATATCGAACACTTACGCATTTTCTAGCAAAAAACGTTTCGATTTAGTTCCTACAGCGCAATTACACTACTGAACCACGTACAATGGAGAAAGGCTTCATGCTTTTTTTTATTCTGGTTTTTCCAGCTATTGACCAAAATAACACATGATGTTAAGTGAAGATGTGATCTATGGTGGAGCTCGGTGGCTCATTTTTTCATTGACTAGCTCCGTGGCGCAGCGGTCAACACGCCAGCCTGCGACACGGAATGACCGGGTTCGATCCCCGGCCAGGTCAAGATGGAAAATGATCTTTTTCAGATTGGCCTGGGTCTTGAATGTTTATCTATATATGTATTTGTTATAAAATATAGTATCGTTGAGTTAGTATCCCATAAAACAAGTCTTGAACTTACTTTGGGGCTAGCTCAATCTGTGTGATTTGTCCGTATATATTTATTTATTTATTATTCGCCTAGCGATCCACAACAACACGTTTTTCTAGATACTTTTTCCTCGGGTATTTACTTTTGAAACGAGCTTCCTTCCACTGTGTTCCCCAAAACTATTACATGGCTTTCTTTATAAGTGTATAATATTCTTATTTCTAGTCAGGGGTAACATTCTCAACTGCCTATCTGGTACTTGCTTTTCCTCAATTCATCCGAGTGAGTAGTATCCCAATACCTTTCATACCCTTCCTAAATCCAACAAATTCCTTCCCTCCCCAGCTTCATAATGCTTGCGATGGGCAGCAGTATCGGAAGCACAAGAAACCAAAGAAACTGCGCTCGCCAACCCGCCTGTCGCCTGTCGCCAAAGCGTGGTGACTATGGTAATATCCTCCAATGAAACGAAGAATCCTTGGTAGAGGCTCAAGTCCAGCAGTGGACTTTTTGTGTCTGTAATGATGATGAATGAATATTATTTAAAAGGCCGGCGGGATTCTGTCAACAACTCTAATGTTGAAGATGTCCATGGACTACGATGACGTTTACCATCAGGTATTTCGTTTGCTTATTTGCGAGTATATGAATACAAAAGTATTGCTATCATCATCATTTCGAGTAGGTGTCACGGTCAATCGACCATGCACACCCTGGTGTCAGAGTTCTTCAGAACCGCCTCTCGGCCTCTGACCTGGTTCCTTTAACGACTACCAGATGGCAGCCGGAACCACCAGCTTAACGTGCCTTCCGAAGCACGAAATCATCTTTATTATCAGAAAATCAGGTGATTCACGCCTGCAATGTCCTAACCAAACTGGAAACAACTAAACAAAGTATGCTTCCGGTGGGAATCGAACCCACGACCCCCGGGTCAACAGTCAAACGCCTTGACCACTGGACCACGGAGGCTGTTATTATAGTATTGCTATATAATGCGCATAAATAAAATCGTCAAATGCTACTCAAATGTAATCACTGCAAAAGTCTTGAGTAAACGCTTGAATACCAACATGTCTTTTTTCCCTGATTGAAATAACAAAAACCCGATAATCTCATCTCTCTGATCTATAAACTATTGAAACAGGAATAGCAGCAGTTCAGTAAACGACTCGGCGAATAATGCCCGCTATCAATTCCCAGCTCGGCCGTAATGAAAGTCGCGATTTGTTGTGCTCATAAACAAAATCCTCCTTTATAGGGGTGATTGCACAGATTTTACAAGCTCGTTCCTCCTGGCTAAATCCCCTTTACGCGAAAACCGTCTTTGCATGTATCCCCATCAGTACCCGAGAAACAACGAGCCTCTGTTTTAATAAAGACGAAATTTCTATATTATTAGCTTAGGATTAGACAGGTGGTGATGGAAGTCTCTCGTTATTTTGACAATATTGAAGCAATATTTCAAGACCTGCTTAAACGGGCTTTCGTGCTTCTAGTAAATTCTCATTTATCTGATAAAAGTATAAGTCACGTGCAAAAGGCAATTTGTTTACTAGTTTGTTTTGTGATGGCATTTTATAATACAAGGTTGCTTGCCTAACCGGGGCTCAATTAATTTAATTAGACGCTTGGAACGATGACCCAGTTTCCCCGTTTGATTTGTGAGCTGAAAGTGTTGGTTTACCACAAATTATTTAATTAAACACCAAAACAGGGACCAAGTGCATTAAATCACAATTAATGCCCAAAATATTGTAAGACAATAATGGTTCAATAAATTTCCCAAAACAATTTATGATGTTATTAACAATATAATAACGTTATATTATCTTGTTTCAGAGAGTATCGACAAATCGGGAGAAGATCCAGTGGTATCAGCTTTAAGAACTTACGGGGCACCAGATGACGAAGATGGGCCTGCGAGGGACAACACTGCCGATGCATTCCAAAAATTATTTGGAAACTTCTCATCTAATACAAAACCTATTCACCCTGAAGTGACAACAGAAGACACGTCACTTGTCGACCACTTTATAAACGTAGAACATAGTTATGAAAACGAAACACAAAGATTATCTATGGAAGATATATTAGCAGCAGAACCAGCCAAAGACTTATCTAATGAAACGCTGACTGAAACAGAAAACGCTACAGTTACTAAACCTACAGTGCTAGAAGATGTAGTCACAAAATTCCTTAGATTGATAGAAACTCAGCATCTCTTAGGAGAAAATTGTACAGCTGGAACTCATTTAAATTTAGGAGTAGGTGTTGTAGATAGATATGCTCAAGAAAGGTTTAGGATAGAAGCGGACGTGGCTGTAAATAGAGCGAATATGTTGACTAGACTATGGAAGTACGCGGGTCCATCAGTAATGCATAACGAGTACTTATTGCACGCAAGTTTATTCTCAATGGTGGAGTTCGACGATGATATATTCGCGGCAGGGAACTGCTACGATCAATACCAATATAAAAACTACCAACTTTTCTGCCCGTTTGCCTACCGGCTGCCAGAGGGACCGATATTGGCAAAGGATCTCGCAGTTGAATACAAATATTTGAGCAACACCTCCGAATGGTTCTACATAGCGAGAAAGAACGCCGAGCGCGTGATACGAAACCACAATCAGTTTAAGAGAGGTGAGTTAAACTGTATTTAGATAAGATCTCGGGGTACATTCTGGGAATCTATTTACTGGTTCGCCCGCATGGGATTTCGGTCGTATCCACAGACTTTTGAAAAGGTTGATAGTTCAAAACGTTTGATTATATTTCAACTTTGTCCCTTCTTTGTTGATATTTTCTAAACAAGTTATGCAATACAATTTTGCTGTATCCTTGCAATTTATTAAGTCGATTATTGACTTTATTTGTGCATTAACCACCAGTAAAGGTGGTCACTTTCATTACAAAATACTTATGATTAGTGAAAGCTAGTTGGGAGACAAGAAAAAAACGTAGAATGGACCAGCTGCTTCTCTTCCCGCGCAAATCATAAAAGCAAATCGAGGAAATGAGAGAAAATTTGACGAATCATATTAGTAGGTGCTTCGGCAACCAATCAATATTTTGATTCCGTTTTCTCCCTAACGCCTACCAACCTGCTAAACATGGCTTTGAGGTCTAAAGCCCCAGGTCTTTAGACCTCATCTTATCTCGCAAGAGAAGAAAAACGTGATACTATGTATGTATGAATGTATATTATACTTATTTTCAATTTAATCTCAAGTGTTTTGGCCATTCCTATTTGTTACGCTCTAACAAAGCTCTAACGCTTAAATTACTGGAACCTGTAAGAAAATTTGCATACAAAGTTTCAGGTGTTCGGATTATGTTAATAGAAGGTATATTAATGTGTCCTTAACAAAGGCGAAGGATAGTTAAAAATAATAAAGAAACCGGACATGCTGGTGCTCTTAGGCCGAAGGATTATTACAAAAATAATAAATTGTGACGCAAGGGTAATAATACCATAATAATATAATGGTAATAATAACATAATACTTTTTGGTGAGGGCATTATTTTGAATCCAGAGCAGAACGAAGGATTCTAGCATTAGGTAGACTCCTGAGTGAAGCAAGGGATACAGAGTATGTTACACTAAGTAAAAATATTATACTAGTCCTGAGAAGACGAATTCTGCTTTTCATTTCCCTCTATTAACCCTAGAAGCCCAATCTACGTCATTTTGACGTACACTCCGACGAAAATACGCTGTTTCTTTCTAATTTACGATCGGATCGCCGCGATCTCCCGGATCAACTCAGTAGCCACCGAAACCTAATAGGCGTTGGCTGCATCGTCCCGGTAAGTGCCGCCATTTTGTTGTTATAGCAAGCAATGTTGCACGTATGTTTGGGCTTTGTGTAACTTTTGCCAATAATGTCCACTTTGTGTTTTTATTCGATTATTGTTTTATATTGCTTTATTTTTCACACAGTTCTATATTTTTAGGAACGAACGTACTCTGGCGTCCTCTCGAAAGTTGAATATCGAAAAATAGCATCGCTTTTGAAAAATGAAGGCGATTATTCTTCCAACGATACTGACTCTGAACATGAGCAGGGAGATTGTCTTACACAAGATGATGTTAGGAGTGACTTTGAAGATGAGAAGCTTTGTAACTTCCTATGTTAAGCCTGAACTAAAGAAACGCCGATATTGTGGGCATTGCTCCTATAAAAAAAAACACAGTGCTCCAATGCAAAAAAGCAATATGCGGAGAACACAATGTTGATATTGGTCAAGGCTGTATATAAAGGCTAATTTTTTTTGTTTGAAATAGTTTATACGCTTGAGAATTGACTTATTTTTAGAAAATAATTTAATTATTGTCGATTATTATTTAAAAAAATTTATGATAACATAAAACCTAAGAGGATCTCATTTTTTGTTAAATTTCATTATCTTTCAATTAAAGCATTATAAAAGTATAAATAAAATGTATATAAAACTTAAAATAAGTTTTTTTATTTCATTAAACTATATTTTATTTAAATATAAATCAAAAGGTATTGAATATCCGAAAGATATAATAAAATACAGCAATTTCATTTTTATACGTCAATTTTACGTATGATTGGGCTTTATAACTTTAAAAATATGATTGGGCTTCTAGGGTTAAAAAAAACACATTAAATTCTATATCTAACTTACCTCTAATAGTGAATTATTTTAACATCAGAAATATTTTTATAATGTAAATTGGTGAAGCAAACTGAAATATTATAGCTAAGATATCCTTCTTATGTGGATTTGTTATGTATGTAAATCGCGATACTTATTTCTTGGCAAGGTGTACCAATTTTAAAACATTTTGTAGGTTGATAAATTGAAATGTAGGTAAAAACACAGTTGGCCAGTAAAACTGATAAAAATATGATTTGACCTTTTTAGTCATGGAAATTCTCGCATGTTAACAATACAAAAATTTGAACTCCTTGGAAATAAAAATATATTTTAGACCTTGTTTTCGGGCAACAACAAAGAACGATTTCTTTGTTTCATTAATATTTAAGATAAAAAGGTTTCATAAATTAAGTACCTTTTGTACACTTTTTAAAGTTGTTCAATAAAGTTTAAATTATTAAAAATAATAAACAGATATCATTAATTTTAGCTATATCTTATGAATCATGTGACCAGTTTTTAGTGTGACCAGTTTGTAGTGTAACCAGTTTGTAGTGTGACCAGTTTGTAGTGTAACCAGTTTGTAGTGTGACCAGTTTTAACTATACGCCATAAACTAAAACCATCACATGCCTTTGGGATCTGTTTATAATTCAGGGATAAATTTCTGTATTATTCTGAGGGTCAGAGTTCACTTCAATCTCGAACTCATGAAAATTTGATGAAGGCTACCGTGTCAAATCATAATTTCATCACAAATTGATATCTTAAGTTTAGATCAAAAGTGAGTTTGTATATTTGTTTGTTTTCGCTTTATAGTTTTAACTACAAAATCGATCATCATAAAGTTCTATTTAGGTACATATTGGTAGGATTAACGAAATATCTGTATCCCAGGAATTTATAGTACCTTGTCAGGTTCTGCGCTGACTCAGCTCACAATTTACTACAGTGCAAACTCACGACGCTTCAACCCCACGAAGACGAAGGCTAGCGCTTTTCAGCTACGGAACCGGTTGGCTTCTAAAGTACCCAAGATCCGACATAGAAATTAAACACAATCTCACACCAAAATACCTCGGTGTCACTTGGGACCGAAGTATATGGTCAGCGTATGAAATAATATTGTACGCCGTCTCACTACTACTCAGTGGTCACCTCAAGTTAGTCATACGAGTGGTCTGGCTCTATGCTACTCAGTTGGAACGCGGGCATGTTCCGCCACGGAGCAGAGTGTGTTCCGCACATGCCAAAGAGGTTGATGTTTCCCTTAACTCCTCCTGCCGGATAGTGAAGCCCACTCCACTACAACATTTGTACTTTCAGTTTGGTATTGCTTGCTTGTGTCGGGGGAAAGCAGGTAAGCGCGAGTTCCCAGATATCCATTATATGGTCATAGTCCATATCCATCATGATTAACGAGACGTTACAGCTTCCTCAGGTAGTTTGAACTTGGAGTCGAGGAAGCTCCGAAAGTCGGATTGGCAATGGGAAAGCCTGTACCTACATTTATCTTCCTCTTAACCGCTAGCTGAAAAACTTCAACCAGGTATCTAGTAATCTTCCCAAAGCAGTCTGGAAGTCGCTGAACCGCCTCCAGGCTGACGAAGATGCCAGAAAAGCCGGGTTTAGTGGGGTTTCTTTGGCAACATTGATACGATTGCGGCGATGTCCAGTATTGGTGTCTAGTTGATGAGCCACCTTTTGACGTGCCCCCTTACTGCACTAAAAAGGATCTAGAGGGGGCAAATTACAGGGCAGTGGCTATGGCTGCATATTAGAAATAAAATATAATTAGGGTTCTGGAATAATGATCACGTACCGGCAAGCGCAGCGTCGGATACCCACCGACCAGGCCGGCCTATTTCCTTACTTAGTGTACAACGCTTTAATAGAACACTTCAAAATTCATTACGTTTTATATATCTCAAATAAAATAGACAATCGTAAGAAAGCCGCAATGTATTTTGAAGTGGCTATCATAACGTTGTACACTGAGTTAGCAAATAGGCCGGCAGATCGTCAGATGACCTATCTAATGTCGCGGGAAGACGCTAGATGCAGTCCATTTCCAACTGGTCGCATTGATAATCTTTGGGGGGAGGCCTATGTCCAGAAGTTGACTTATTGCTGATATGATGATGATGATATTTTATTTAAAAGTCATTACGACTCAATAAGAATAAGACTTAAATATGCACTGCAAAAAGTTATATACCTACTAGTTACCCAGTTACCCTTACGTGTGCTTTGTATAATGTAACAACTACGCGGAAACATTACAATAACCGTTATGTTTAATTTGTTGTTCAACAACAGTATAACGTTATGCCTGTTAGGTGTTATTACAGCTGAAATTATCAGTTAGCAAATTCCTATTGCTTTGCATAACAATGAATTTAAATACCTACATTAAATTAATTATATGATATAGCATTACAATGCTCGGTTTAATATATAATTGATTCGTAGTGGTTGAGAGCGTTGACAGGCCAGATGTCGAAGGTTTTTGGTTCCGAATCCTACCTGTAGCAAATTTTTCATCACATATTTTCGATTTTTATACCTAAACTAGCTGTTGCCCGCGACTTCGTCCGCGGCAATTTCTGTTATTGTGAATAATTAGTTATAGATTAATAATTTTCCCCCGTTTCCAAAACATTTTTTATTGATGCTCCTATTGGTCGCAACATGATGTTTTATAGCCTAAAGCCTTCCTCAATAAATGGACTACTCAACACAAAAATAATTTTCCAATTTGGACCAGTAGTTCCTGAGATTAGCGCGTTCAAACAAACAAACAAACATACAAACAAACAAACAAACTCTTCAGCTTTATAATCTAATATATAAAATTCTCGTGTCACAGTTTTCGTTGCCATACTCCTCCGAAACGGCTTGACCGATTTTGATAAAATTTTTTGTGCTTATCCGGTATCTATGAGAATCGGCCAACATCTAATTATTTATATGGCAAAACAACGTTTGCCGGGTCAGCTAGTATTAGTATAGATTAAATGCTTATCATTGTTTCTTTTTTGAAAATCTAGACGATATTTAAAGTGGAAAAAATTGTTTTCGTGCGTTTGTAATGGTTGTAAAAAAATATCTGCTAGTTCGATTTAAAAAAAATCGATCACTTATAGAAATCCACATTGTCAGTGAGTAACATAGGCCTTAATTTATTTAAAAAAAAAACAATGGTTTGCACTCCGGTTGTGCCGGCAGAAGTGAAAACTCTACGCGGTAGAGAGTGTGATATCACTTTCTCTTCTACGCCGCGCCTGTGGTCTCAGGTCACGTGTCCGTCTCACGAATTTTCGATCACGTCACGGCAGAAGTGAAAACTCTAAGCGGTAGAGAGTGTGATATCAGTCAGGTCTCAGGTCACGTGTCCGTCTCACGAATTTTCGATCACGTCACGGCAGAAGTGAAAACTCTAAGCGGTAGAGAGTGTGATATCACTTTCTCTTCTACGCCGCGCCTGTGGTCTCAGGTCACGTGTCCGTCTCACGAATTTTCGATCACGTCACGGCAGAAGTGAAAACTCTAAGCGGTAGAGAGTGTGATATCAGTCAGGTCTCAGGTCACGTGTCCGTCTCACGAATTTTTGATCACGTCACGGCAGAAGTGAAAACTCTAAGCGGTAGAGAGTGTGATATCACTTTCTCTTCTACGCCGCGCCTGCGGTCTCAGGTCACGTGTCCGTCTCACGAATTTTCGATCACGTCACGTGTCCTGACGCGAGTTTAACATTTTTTACCCATTCCAAAATATGCATAACGCCGCTAAATAATTTTCATGTAAAAAATTAAGGCTCTTTGCGAAAAGTAAACTAACTTCTCCATTAATCTCCACAAAATGTATACATGGTGAAATTTTTATCGTTTTGGACCCTCAAAGGGGTGACTCAGACCGTCAATATCAACAATTTTTTCTATGGGACCAACGCTGAGAACTGAAAAAAATCGTCATTTCCATACAAAAGAGTTCCGCCGCCCGGCCAATATAGGATTGTCGAATTTTATTTTGAGTTCCCAGCATTGTTCCCATGGGAAAAGTTGTTCATTTTGATGGTCCAAGTCACCCCTTCAAGGGTCCAAAACGATAAAATTTTTACCATGTATGAAAATTTCACGGCTTTACCTATATGGTTCAGTAGATACCACCCGGCACAGACAAATAAATAATATAAATAAATATATACGGACAAATCACACAGATTGAGCTAGCCCCAAAGTAAGTTCGAGACTTGTGTTATGGGATACTAACTCAACGATACTATATTTTATAACAAATATATATATAGATAAACATCCAAGACCCAGGCCAATCTGAAAAAGATCATTTTCCATCTTGACCTGGCCGGGGATCGAACCCGGTCACTCCGTGTCGCAGGCAGGCGTGTTGAACGCTGCGCCACGGAGCTAGACAGACGGATATAAGAGACTAAGTAATCCTTTTTACTAAGTCCTCATTCTCACCCCTTCGAAACGGATCCCTAAAAACCACAAAACTTAAACTAAAGTATAAATAAAATTGGACGCACTAAAACTGCAATTATTCTACCGGGCTTAGGGTAACCCCACGATATTTTTCTAACGGGACTCTTCCCACATAAATAAGCTTTATTGCTCATAAATTAAGGACCATTACGCGCTGATTTCGTTCCAATTATCTACTGGACCACTTCCGTTCAACTGTTCCGCTAAACTGTATTAATGGGAACATTATTTTTCGTTTGGATGGATTGATTTGTGGATTATTCTTTTTATTCTCAAAGATAATGTTAGTACCTTTTCTGCAGTTATTTAATTTATCTAATACTAGCAGCCTTCTGTTTCTCACGGATAGATATATATATTTTTATAGCCTATGTTCAAGAGGAATAATAGCGAAAGAAATCTCGAAACCGATCCAGTAATTTCCAAGCCACCAGGCTCCGTTGTTAGTTTGTTTGTTTGCATTGAATACAAACGAACAAACAAACAATTTTTTTCTCGTCATAATATTACCTACTGCAGAAGTGCAGATTTAAGCAAAGTTAATAACTTAATATATCCTGTCATATGAGTATTAATTTTGCGGCATTGTCCATTAATATTTTTTTACAACAATGTTTTTTGATGTTTTCGTGTGTGTAAATGGCCAACGCTTACGTCCGATTATTCAAGCTGCCTAAAGGCATCTCACATACCTTAATACCTGCTATCAATGACGACAGCCGGGACCAACGGCTTAACTCGAAGCACGGAGAAGCTCGTGATAATTTTACGCCACTTGCGGTCACCCATCCCGGTCGGGCCTGCCCCTTTTGTTGCTTAACATAGGTAAGCGAAAATAATGCTCACGCCTGCTGAGTCATCAGTATAATTGATGTTATGCATGGCTTTGAAATGTTTTGTTTTTAAACCTTATGCTTATTTTATTTCTACGCAGAGTCTATATCAGTGTCATAATAAAACAAAGACTAACTTCTGGTTTTACCCATAATCCGTCCAAAACAAATTGACCATGTCAGTTGACCTAACGTCACAGTAATAAGAGTTGACTTATTTTGATCGGAAAATGGTTTAAACCAGGTAGAGTCCTCGTTTTGTAATAAGACGGTATAAGTTTAGGAATGAATAAGCACTTATAAATATTTGATTATAGATAAGCACTTATAGATATTACCCCGGATATGGGTAAATTTTAAGGTTGTGCTGGAGTCGCATATTTTCAAAACAAATGACGACAAGGACCACGTACGTTCGAGCTATGGAATGAACTCCCTGAGGCGGTATTTCCAAATCGATACGACATTGGAACCTTCAAAAAACGAGTCTATGTTTTCTTATGTAATCTAGCCTCAGTTGTCTATGGGCAGCGGTGATCACTTACCATCAGGTGACCTGCGTGCTCATTTGCCGTCCTATGTCATTAAAAAAAAATGCTACCGGCAAAATGAATTGCTATTAGTAGCATGAATGGGTGGGCTCGTCCGGGGAAGTACCACACTCTCACAGAAAATCGACGTCTGAGTAGAAGCTTACGCACCTGTTACACTCTGGTGTTGCAGTTGTCTCTGGGCAGTATCAGGTGACCTGCTCGCTCGGTGGCTTGATCGTTTGCCGTCCTATAACAAAAAAAAAACGTCGAAAACCAGACTAGATAACTAAAACATGTACCCCTTAACGTAATAAAGTACGTTTCAAAAGGTAAAACAAATGGGTTCTAAAAGATAACTAAGTAGTGACATTAATCCAAAGGGAGGACATATACCTCCACGGCTCTGGGTCGGATCTGATAACCAACCTCTGTCACTCAGTAACCGACCTCCGAGCGGTTCAAACCACACCATTTACTCTGGCCCTTTGATTTATTTAACAAGCTGAAAACGAAATGACCGCTTTCGGTACAACGTTACTTTTGAGATAGTTAACGTACGTAATGTTAAACTGTATCTCATCAAGATTGCTCGAAAAGAATTTAACGAACCTTAATTTATTTCTTTTATGCTGGTCTGAGGTTTTCTATCTGGATGACGTGGTCAGTGAGTTGCAGGCATTAGAAGTATATGACCAAAGATAGAGATAAATGGAGGAAAGGAGAAGAGACTTTTACCCAGAAGTGGGACATAAATGGCTAGAAAAGAAATGCCAGTCTGGTAGAAAAGAAAAACGTAGGTCGTCCATATTAGTGTAGGACTAAAGAATTAATAATAAACAAAAAATGCACCAGATGCTTTCTCTATTTACGCAGACAGTAGAGCCTACAGTAAGTTGTGACATAGGATACCATCTCATAATCTTCGATGCTATATTTTATAAAATATACATAAATAGATAAACATCAACAATGGATTAGGAGTGTCATCTTCAATTGCTTAGCCGGTAGTTGCAGTTATAATATCAAGCACGCGCGCAGTCTGACCGGCCGGCCTCCAGCTACTTGGTATTACCCCTTTTATCCCAGTGAATAGTATCCCAATACCTTCATTCTCTTATTCTCTACACTATAAATTCTTAAACCTTTTTTATTTATAATATTAGTAAGGATAAGGATAAAGATCCCAAAAAATAATAAAGTTCATATTATGAACAAAACGGTGTGGAAATTCACAAAGCTTGCCGAGATTAGGCAAGTTCGAAACCTCGAAAGCCAAGTATAAGCACTAACAGGATTGGTGTTGATCCGCCAAATATTTCTGGGTATCAGCCAACGTACAGCCGCTCCTAAAACTTCGTTCGTGGTATTATGTTTGTTAAGTTGACGGTACACTAGTTTTCGCCTACGACCCGCTTGCATTGTTGTCGACTACTCGGGAGACAAATATTTTCTCGAGGTGCATAGGTACCATATGACCTTGTCCGTCTTGTCATGTATGCAAAATTTCAGAATGATGTGCTCTTTTTCTATCTGACTTTCTTTCTTTCCTCCCGCTCTCGCCTCCCCCTTCTCTCCCTCTTTATGATAACAATAAGATCTAGTCTTTTGTCGGGAAAAATAATAATAGTCTCATATACATTGTTCAAACATTTGAAGATGGTTTGAGCCGATAGTGTACGTAATTAAATTTGTTTGTTTTCTATACTTGTAAATGATTGATACTCATGTCAGCTTTTATAAGATTTAATTTTGTATTGCAATTTATCTTAATACCAAGCAAGGCTTTGTAATATCGCAACAACTAACTACAATTATATTATGAATAAAATTGAAGGCAACATTTCCAAAGCTTCAAGATTAGGCAAGTTTAAGGCCTCGAAAGCTAAGTATAGGCTCTAAGAGCAATAGTGTTGATCCGCCAAATATTTCTGGATATTAGCCAACGTACAGGCGGCCACAAAACTTAGTACGCGTGTGTCTTTAATTTACCTTATCTAATATACCTTTACTTGTTAAGTTCTCCTTAGGTACTATTTTGGACTAAAATGTTGTAGTTTGATTATAATCATGTCATAGACAATGTACAGAGTAGTAAAACAAACAGGAGAAACTAGGAGAAATAAAAATACAGTATGTAAAAATTAATTGGAAGGTGTTTTGTACCAGGATGACGAGGGCTCCCTCCATTTTTCTCTTTTCTTTGGCAGATACCTACTGAGAAGACAGTTGCTCTTAAATATTGGTGATGAATAACAAAAACAGTACAAAGCAGGTACTTTTTAACAGCAGTGGCCCGACATGCAACCTTGGAGTGAATTATAATTTATGGACATCCACACTCTTTGATTGACACTGAACGTCGTCATCTCCGCTGCATCAGTGCCAAGTCTGCTTGGGACGGCCTACTTTCTGCTAGCCCTGGGGTGTCCTGTCCACTCGAAGGCTTGCCTCAGGATGTAAGTAGGTCCTGGGAGTATGGCCTATTCACGTCAATTTACAGCGCGCGATCTTCTAATTCAATGCCACTTGTTGCCGTAAGCAACGGTTGATAAAAACCTGAATTGGCTGTCTTAAAAACCTGAATGATCTCTCTGGTTACCTTACACATTTCGCATCTATTCAGCAAGACAGATTTAACGTTACATCTAAAGATTTTGAGTTTACTCTGCGAGTCAACTTCTTGGATCGCCATATGGGTCGAAGTTGTGCAAAAGTTGCACTTTGGCTATTCTTAAAGCCGTATTTTCCTCTTATCTCTGTCCAGGAAAAACTTTTTTGAAGTAAAAACTTCTTTAGCCGCGTTGTGAACTTTTTGGGATAGTTAAAAAAATTTAAACTCTTGTTAGGATACGTGACATGATCGAAAATTCGTAAGACGGACCTGAGACCGCTGCAAAGGCGAGTTTTCACTTCTGCGGGCACTTCCGGAGTGGAAACCGTTGTTTTTTTTTTAGTAATCTTTTAGCTATGGTAGAGCCACGCTACCGGAAAAATTAATTGCGAGTTGCATGAATGCTCGTCTGGGGAAGTACCACACTCTCACAGAAAATCGACGTCTGAGTAGAAGACTTCTATGCTTCGTTCGATGAGTGAGAGAGCCGGAGGCCCATCCTTCCCCCTCCCCTCCCTATTTCCTTTCCCCAACTCCTTGAAAGGCCGACAACGCACATGTCACACCCTGGTGTTGCAGTTGACCATGGGCAGCGGTGATCACTTACCATCAGGTGACCCGCTTGCTCGTTTGCCGTCATAAAACATTAAAAAAATCTCAATGAAAACAAAGATATAACAACTATTTGATAAATAGTTTTGCCGTCATTTAATAACATTTCTATCATGTACTGTACAAAACTGCTATATGACGGGAGTAGGGAGACCTAATAAAATAAGAACTGCCCTCTCTGCCGGAGTTATGTTCCGATATAAATATTTAGGGCCGGATTTCTGTATGTAAATACTTTTACGAGTTGCGCGTAACCACATAAATTGTATATCAAATTATTTCAGTATGTGAACCACCCTTTTTGACTCTTATTATTATATTTTAGATTTTTTGCCTTAATTACATATTTTAACACTATTAGAAATACACACTTATATTTACCAAAAAAAGTACTTAAATATTCAATTACCCAATAATCTGTCGATTGGGAAAAAATTACGATGGGCAATATATACATAGTCACTACTTCTTATTCCTGTTTCATATTATACGGGACCATTTTTCGTTCAGACTCGCCATGGACAAGACATGATTTAAAGAGCTGACGGCCAACCTTCAGTGATGGAGCGGCACTTAAAGAAGAAGAGGGACTATTTTGATCAAGATATTAATAAACGTGTCTTTGGTCTTCCGAATTTCAACACTTTTCTATTTTCCCCTTTCTAGGTAGACATCCAGAAAGGGATAACAATATCAAACCGATTTTAGGATTGCTACATTCATTAAAATAATGATATTTATTTAATTCCAAATATCTGAAACTAGTAAGCCTTAAAATACAATTAAAGAATGTTGGCCCTTTAAAGTTAATAAATCAAAAGTAAAAATCTTTAAAAAACAAGCTTTATATTATATCACTTTATTTCTCAAGTTATTTTTAGCGACCCCTTTAATATGATGTTGTCGGAGTGCATCAAAAATTGCTGGTCCGCCATCTTGGGTGTTCCGCCATGTTGGATTAGAATGACGTCACATAGCTCACCATGCACTGTGATCTAAACTAAACGAGTATATGAATTTTAGCTCAATGGGTGAAATATGTCTGCCTCAAAATTGAGTCCTGTTCCACCCGAACCCGAACAAACATAGTTACATACATAAATATATAGGCACGTATCACACAAATTGAGCTAGCCCCACAGTAAGTTACGAACTTGTGCTGTAGGATACTAACTGAACGATACTATATTTTACAATAGATACTTATATAGATAAACATCCAAGACCCAGGTCAATCTGAAAATGATCGTTTTTACATCATAACTTGACCAGGGATCGAACCCAGGGCACCCTCGTGTCGCAGGCTGGCGTATTGACCACTGCGCCACGGAGCTCGCCAATGTAGCATAGCAAATTAAATACAAGTTTGTAAAATGTAAAAGTTTTAATCATCATCAGGTCTTTTTGGTCTCCACTGCCAGCCATACTTGGCCAGAGCATACAGAGGATTTGGCCTAAACTCTCATCGCTGGCCAGACGGCTTGGAGAGGTCTCATTAATGTTTATGAGCTTTGTTTAGCTTGTATTTCCTAAGTCGCCTCTTACGACCTCCACGGGAAGACTAGGAGTGGTCCTATTCTACTCTGCCGGCCACCACACGGCTTAAGTTTTAATACTGTCTTTTAATTCACAGGCTACAACACCTACACATACAACGACACAGCGCACACAGACCGGGAACCAGACGAGATTCTATCCGTCAACTACGAAGACGGGAAATGGTCAAAACCCTACTACGACTGTGGCGGAGGAAACATTTGGATGCTGACGTTTACTGTACCTTTCTTTGGATACAACAACGGGACTTATTTTTTCAAGTAAGTCTTATTTCTATGTTAATTACTATATAAGTACTAAAATGTACAATTTTTGTTCACGCGTAAAGAGGTTGGTTCCATGTGATTTTTTATTTATGTCCTCTATACTAACTGCCTTACACAAAAAGAAGAAAATACTAGTATATAGTATCATTGTTGTAAAAGTATTGATAGTTGTTCTGACGTATAAAGTATAAACAAAGATCGGGTTGCGACATGAAGTATATTTTATTTTCACACTGACACCATTCTCTATGACACATATATTTTTTTAAAACTAAGGCACCATACCTACAATTGTCATTGTTAAGAAAATTTTCTCTTTTCCGCACGAGTTATAAATAATTCTACCCCATTACATCTAAATAATTATTAGAATACCTACATGAATGGATTGTATCAAATAACGCGCCGCGGCCGCAATAATACAACGAAGACAGCTGACAAATTAAACAAAGGATACATTGAAAAAAAAATACTCGTTCAAGCTGAAAAGCATAACCACCTTTATATTTATATGTGTGTATTTATCCCACTCGGAACCACCATCCGCATCCGAATCCGCGGTCCTTCGACGCTACGCCGCCACACCAATTTTAGAATAATTTCGTGCCAAATAAATTTAAATACTTGATGATACTACGTGTTGATACGATGGTAAATGGTCGAATTATTTATTAGGTGGAGGGAGCATTTCGATGTTGATATACACTATGCCTCTCTGTAGATACAACAACGGGACTTATTTTTTCACGTTAGTTTTAGTCCTATATTAAATACTATTTGAGTACTGAATTTTATCATTTTAGTACTATTTCGTACCAAATAAATTTGAATATTCTAGATGCATAGCCGTGTGGTATCCGACAGAGTAGAATAGGACCACTCCAAGTCTTCCCGTGGATGTCGTAGAAGGCGACTTAGGAAATACAAGCTAAACAAAGCTTATAAACATCTAAGAGACCTCTCCAACCCGTCTGGCCAGCGTGGAGAGTGTAGGCCAAGTCCTCTGGCTGCTCTGGCCAAGTATGGCCCTAGTAGTACAGAGAGGGTCGTGCCCCTGTAGTGGAGACTAAAAAGGACCTGATGATGATGATGATTCTAGATACGTGATGATACGATGGAAAGTGGTCAAATTCTGCGGCGGGGGGAGCATTTGGATGTTAACATACACTGTGTCTCTCTTTGTTTACAAAAAGGCGACATATTTTTTAAATACGTTAATTGGGTACTAATTGAATGGTTTATTAATATGTGTATCATTTGAAATAAGTTATTATAGTTGTTACGCTATGTCAGATGCCTTTCGTAGCTTGATAACTCTGACACTAGTGTTGGCCACTTACACACACATTAAGCTAACGAACAAAAATAATATGTAGAACACAAATTCGCTATTTAATTTTCAGCTTTAATATCAATGAAACGACCGGGCTAAAGAACTCGAAAGCTTTATATATCTCATTTACGTACTTGTGTTTTATCCAGCTCAATAACTTTAATAGAACTAAATACATATACAGCACAATAGAAACCACACAGTTTATCTCTACGCCAGCGCAATAACCTTTAGTTAGAATCCTAATACTATGATCCACTTATACGATTAAGCATTGGCTGGCGCGTTTCGGTGCATTTTGGTAAAATTAGTTTGGGGGCTATGTGGTTTAGAGTAAAGATAGAGCGATGAAGTGTCAGTTTTGTTAATAAGATACCAATTTTTATTCTAGAAGATACATACTGAAAATGTGTATTATTATATAAAATGGAGAGATGTTAGTGAGACGGCTTCAGAGCCTCAGACACCGCCGATTGGTAGCAAATCTGTGTGTCTTTTACAGGCTGCATTTCGGTGAGTGCGCACAAGAACTGCACAGTCTAATTCCCCCTGCACCAATCCATCTTTGGACGACACGGCGTGGGGAGGGATTTTATCCGTATGTGGTCAATATTCCTTCTCATCGTACCTCTAGATTCGCCACCTCCTTCATTATACGAACCGCAAAGAAATGGACTTCCCTTCCCGCGTCGCTGTTTTTCGACTCGTTCAATTTAAGGATTTCAAGGCAAGAGTAAATAGGCATTAATTGAGTTTGCGTGTACCACCCTAGACCTTATAGTTGCTTCCCATCAGGCAAGATAGAGGTCAAACGCATTCAAATTATTCATAAAAAAAGGATGTTTTAAAGAAATTCGAAAACAAATGGTCAGATGTAGCGCAAAGCAGAAAAATATGGAAAGCAATGTCGGAGAACATTGCCCAGCAGTGGGGCAAAATAGGTTAGGAAAAACCAGGACCACTCGCAAGAGACGCCTTTTTTTAAACTATGCTTGCTAACCTATATGAACGAAACGAGTGAGAAATGGAGAAAAAATTGAGGAAACGACTACGAGTGTAAATCCTGATAAGAGAGAAATCAAATAAACGAAAATATATAACCAATCCCCTACAATCGGATACTAGGTCAAATCATATCCCAAACACTTGAACCAAATCAACTCGTTCGATTCTCGTAACACATGTTATTGATTGCACAGGCTCGTCTCGAGGGAAGCTGTTCTGAGCAACGTCGTTTTCAATATTATCCTGCCTTGGATTCGTTCCTGTATTCCGAGTGATTTTAAACACCGTGGTAATAATTTTGTCCTCAAATCAGAATTCTTAATTGAAAACAAAATCATGAAAAGTAAATGTTTTTCTTTAGACCTTTAACCAATGAAAAATTTGTAAACTAAGGCCATTTTTAGGGTTCCGTAGTTTCCAAGGAACCCTTATAGTTTCGTCATGTCTGTCCGCCTGTCTGTCCGTCTCGGCTCGTACTCCGCCGCTACTGCACCGATTGTCACGAAAATAGGTGGAGAGATAGATATTGAAATTCCAAAAGTTGGTTTTTAAAATTCCCATTCTCGAACAACTAAAAGTGAATTTAAAAAAAATTTATTGGACTAACCCCAACGTGTGGGGTATGGTTGAAAAGGTCTTTTAAAATTTAACAAAAAGTGTACTGCAACTATGTAGATCAAACCCCCAATCTTGAGATAATCCAATACAAAGTTAAAATTTCAAGTTACTCCAGGACCCAGGTAACAGAGAAATCAAAGAAACGAAAATATATAACCAATCGGATAGTAGGTCAAATCATATCCCAAATACTCGAACTAAGTCTCGTACGGTCCTCGCAACACATGTTATTGATTGCACAGGCTCGTCTCGAGGGAAGCTGAGTAACATCGTACTTGTACTTTAAGTGATTCCTACCCCCTTGATATTTTTACCTCATCATCATCATTTCGAGTAGGTGACACGGTCAATCGACCATGCACACTCTGGTGTCAGAGTTCTTCGGAACCGCCTCTTGGCCTCTGACGTGGTTCCTTTAACGACTACCAGATGGCAGCCGGGACCACCGACTTAACGTGCCTTCCGAAGCACGGAATCATCTTTATTATCAGACAATCAGGTGATTCAAGCCTACAATGTCCTAACCAAACTGGAAACAACTAAACAAAGTATGCTTCCGGTGGGAATCGAACCACGACCCCCGGGTCAACAGGCAAACACCTTAACCACTGGACCACGGAGGCTGTTATTTTTACCTCGAAATTAGAATACCGAATACCTAGAATAAAAATCGTAAGGAAAAAGGAGGAAAATAAAATAGTTTACACGTCGGCAGGCTTTTGTTTTTTTTTTTTAGTTTCAATCTTTTTTCCAACTATTCTTCTTCTTCATCCTCGCCCTTTCCCGTTACACGGGGTCGGCTTTCCTCATCATGCAATGCCATGTATGCCGCTGGAATGCATCTTCTTTTTAAGGCCTAGTAGTTTCATGTCCCTCTGGGCATTCGTCAGCCAAGTGGTTTGAGGTCTTCCCCTCCGCCTTCTCAGTATCCATGGAAAGGCACGTTTTCACTACATGATCATCTGGTCTCATAACATGACTTACTATTGTGTACATTTTTAATGATTTTAACTCAGAGTGTCAATTATTGTAAGAATTTCAGGATCACTCTGCATAAAGCTGTGTGGAAAAGCACATTTGTCTTCTTCAAAGTTTGTTTTGAAGAGCAAATTCGTATCTGATACAAGTTACACTCATTGAATCGTCGGTAGCCTGATTGTTTAATGCGCTTTATTGAGTGGACATTTCTTATGAGTTTATAAGAGTGCAACCTGTTGTTTTTTTTATATTACCTTTTACATTATTATTTTTTTTTTTAATAGCCTGTTTCAGTGTCCCACTGCTGGGCAAAGGCCTCCCCTTTTTGTTTCCAATCATCCCTATCGCGGGCAATAACTTGCCAGCCACTTATATAAGCATCTAAGTCATCGCGCCATCTCCTTCTAGGTCTGCCACGTCCATTATTATTATCATTGTATATTTTAAAAAAAAGTTGTTATTATTGATTTCAATGTCGGCATTTTCCGACTAAAAATAGGTGAGTGACCCGTTTTGTTATATATCAAAAAATATGTAAGTTTTAACGATATGATAAAAGTCAGATCTGTGTAACAGAAATATTAACAAAAAATATGTATCATATGTCAAGAAAACCCTGTCCGCTCGTTACAAGGGTGATTTAACCCGTTAAGGTGATACCACTGTAAATAAGGTCGTTCTGAACCTTATTTATCTCGCAAAATACTTAAATTAGGAGTTTCAAATCTAAGTAATATGATTTTTGACTATTTCATCTCCAAAAGTGTAAGATTAAAACACGTTTTGATAAAATTTTCTCAACAGAAATATTTTTTGAAAGATGGTCTTCGTTCGCAGAGTTTTTGTTATTGTAGCTCAAATGCGACGAATGAAATAATGATTTTTAGACTAAAAGATAGGTTATTAGTAATTCATCAAAATGTAAATATGAAAATACAATTAACCGGTCTGATTTTATATAAAATAGAAATAACGAATTTGGCGCTTACGTTTTTATCTTTGAGCGACTCGAGACTATCTCCTATCTCATCATTCACGGGCTAAACCGCCAAGCGCTATCCCTTGCGCGCACTTGATCAGTCCTTTGCCGTGCGAAGGTACCAAACATTTGAGGTCTCGCCTTAATATGAACAACTTTTCTTAAGAGGCCACTGCTGAGAACTTAATTTTTTTGACTTTCTCATACAAATTGATCGGGCCACCCAACATTTTTTCTTTAATTTTTTTTCTTTTATTAGTATTTATCTTTGATCCTATAGAAAAAGTTGTTCATATCGATGGGCTGTATCACCCCTTCAAGATTACGACAGGGTTTTCTTTACGTATTGTATTTTCTGCATCATCATGTGACATATAGTCGTATCTAAAGAATTAGAAAATAAAATAGTCCTCATAATTTTTACTTTTAAGTCATTGCACCGTACAAAATAATTTGTGAGAATTTGGGCAGAAACAACTTACAAATTTCTGGTACAGTTTGCAAGAAAAAATATTGCTAATGGAGCAATCTCGAAGGCTACTTCTAGTGCTCGCTAGAATTTCAAGTAAGGGTCGACGTACTCAGGAAAGTTTCTTGCGTCAGACCAGATTTGATTTTTTCCGTATTTCTTTCAGCATAAGAACTACTATGTTATCTATTAACCTTCGATATTGGTATTGTTGATCAAAGCTATTAACATTGAACACTCTATCGCCAGGAAACCATACTTTAAAAATCCATAATTTAACGACCCGCCCAGGTTTCGTACGGGTGCGATAAATTATACACATAAGCCGTTCTCTTAAATTACTCTTTTTAAAAAAACCGCATCGAAATCCGTTGCTTAGTTTTAAAGGACACCTCTGGCGAGCTCCGTGGGCAGTGGTCAACACGCCAGCCTGCAACACGAGGGAAAACGATATTTTTTAGATTGACCCAGGTCAAGGTTATACACCGTGTATCTTTGCATCCTTGCCATATTTACTGAGGTAACTCTATTACTGATTCTGAACACAAATCGTTAAAAAAATCATGACCTAAAATTTTTCGTTTTAATTTTTTGTAATTTATTTTATCGACAATCTGTAATGCACACCACTAATTATCGTAACACTTGATCATCACTATTCCGTCGGCGTCGGCAAGAACAAAGTACAAAGTCGCGCCGCGTACGCGCTGCCGGGAAACTACCCCCGCCCCAGTTGTAATCGTAACCGCTGACCGTAACGGACGTGCGTGTCGCTTCTTGTCGTCTCGCGAAAAGTAGTGAGTGTCACGTAAAAATGACTGACGCGTATTCCAATAACGAATTAGTGGAAATGGTTCGCTTGTACGCAATAAGTGGTGACAGCTTGCGACGAGCAGTAGAAATGTTTCCCAATCGACCAAGGCCGTCCCGTCAGGTGATGCTTAGTGCCACGCAAAGACTACAAGACCATCGCCAGTTTGACGTCCCAATCCATGCTCAAGATTTGCTCCCTCAAGATAACGCTGCACGGATTGAATTTTGTCGCTGGCTGCTGAGGCATCAACATGTCAACATCTTGTGGACTGACGAATCGTTATTTACGAGAGTTGGAATTTTTAATATCCGTAACGAGCACTGGTGGACTCATCGTGATCAGAACCCCAGAAAAACTAAACGACACTCGTTTCAACATCGTTTAAGTCTGAACGTTTGGGCTGGCATAATTGACGGGTATTTGCTCGGCCCTTACTTCATCGACGGCTATCTCACCAGTTTAACGTATTTGGAGTTGCTGCAGCACGTCAAAGACGAAATGCTTGATGACATACCCCTCAACTTACACCAAAATCTGTATTACCAACATGATGGTGCTCCTCCGCATTATGGACGCCAAGTTCGTGACTACTTAAACGTTACATTTGGTGACAAGTGGATTGGGCGTGGAGGCCCAGTAGCATGGCCAGCTCGGTCCCCGTACCTAACCCCGTTGGACTTTTATTTATGGAGTGATGTAAAACGTTTGGTGTACGAAGAGGAGATAGACAGTGTAGAAGTGTTACGTGAGAGGATTATTTTGGCATTCGAAACGGTGAAACAAGTCGCTTATGTGTTGCGAAAACTCAAGCAAAATTCGCTGCGCCGTGCTAGACTGTGCCGTCATGAGAATGGAGGACATTTTGAACACTTGCTACGCAAAACGTAAATTTGTAAGTAGATTTTGTAAATAAACTTTAAAAATGCCTAAATCAATTGTAAATAAAATTATTTCAGCTTTTTAACTACGCCAAAAATAACTAATTTATTCATAATAAAAATTTCAACAGTTTCTCTAACTTTTCAAATCTTCAAAGCAATGAAAAATTAAAGATAATAATAATAATTAGGCATTTTTGTCGGTCCTAAGCCCGTAAAGTAGGAAGGAAAATCTGAAATCAAAATTATTAATTGGCACGCCCGGCCACGCCCACTCGGTTTATTCCTATTGCGCCTGTTGAATGCGCTCTAAAAAATTGGTTTACTCCCATGTGTACCGTAAATAAAATTTTACTGATAACTTGGTGTGCTTTATTTAGGGGATTCACTTATTTATCGAAAATAATAGGTAATGCTTCGTACTATTAGTTCTGTGAATATGGCAAGAGTGCAAAGATACACGGTGTATAGATAAACATCTAAGATCTATATAAGTATCTATTATTAAATATAATAAAAAAAATAAAAAAAATGTGTAATGTTTTTAAATACTTATTTATTAAATTTTATTTACTTATAGATATAAGCAAAAATAGGGACAGACAGACAGAAGTGGGAAGAGACTTTTTTTATACTATGTTCAATAATTTGTTCCGCAGGTTTAGCGCGAAAAGCTGTTAAACTTCCAATTTGTAAAAAATTGGGCAAAAACAACTTACGAACTTGCTGTACAGTTTGCAAGAAAAATGTTACTTGTATAACTCGAGCGATTTCGAAGACAACTGGGGGGTCGACGTTCTCACGAAAGTTCCTTACTTCATTTCTTGTTTTTCCTCGAGAAAAAAATATTATTAAAAAAAAAAAACACAGGGGCTCGTACACATCGTCTACATGCAAACAGAAACGTTATATAACACCGAAAATAGTGCCTGCTTTGCAATCGGTACTTGAAATAAACATAGGTAAATAAATTGGGTACCTTCAGTTTTAGACACAGTTTAGACGTCGTTTGCCATGAGAAATGTTTACTATGGAACCCCAAAAATATTGAGAAGCAAGCGCTATCAAACTTTTTACAACCTTTCACGGTAAAGGGTTCAGATATTTGAACAGTTAAGTGCCTATTTCTAGGAAAAATAAATTCTGAATATAACTCTCTTATGAATATGCTGAAGTCAATTTTATAACATTAATAGAATACCGAATAAACTAATTTATTTCCTAAAAATATAATTTGTGACGTCGTGGGTATTGTTAAGAAAATAGTACTACGATAGGTATTTAGTCTATCATCATCATCTTAGCTCATCTTCCGCCTACTACTAAGTATAGGTCTGATCTTATCAATGGTCTTGTGCTGATATCATTTAGAAACAACATGCGACTTTTTTATCATTTCATAGGTCCGACCCTTCTTTCACCTATTCTGGGCCACCAATCGGTTAAGCCGTGTGGCAATCGGGCAGAGTAGAATAGGACCACTCCAAGTTTTCCCGTAGATATCGTAGGGTAGGAGACGACTTAGAAAATACAAGCAAAATAAGGCTTATAAATATCTGTGAGACCTCTTCAACCCATTTGGCCAGCGTGGAGAGTGTAGGCCAAGTCTTCTGACTGCTCTGGCCAAGTATGGCTCTAGTAGTACAGAGAGGGTCGTGCTCCTGTAGTGGAGACAAAGAAAGACCTGATCATGAATTGGTTAATTTCTTGCTCCATCTGCCATCACTACGTCTAGCCAGGTGCCCTGTTCACTTTTATTTAACACTTTAAATGCCGTCTGAGGTTTTTTTTATGTTATAGGGTGGCAAAAAAGCAAGCGAGTCACCTGATGGTAAGCGATCAACGCAGCCCATGGACAACTGCAACACCAGAGTGTGACAGGAGCATTGCCGGCCTTTCAAGGAGTTGGTGGGAGGACATTGGGAGTAGGGAAAAATGGGGGACATGGGAGAAGGGGGAGATGGATGGGCCTCCGGCTCTCTCACATACCGAACGAAGCATAGAAGCGGTAAAGCTACTACTCAGACGTCGCTTTTCTGTGAGAGTGTGGTACTTCTCCGGACGAGCCGGCCCATTCTTGCTACTAGCAAGAATGAATTTTGGCGTGGCTCTACCACAATAAAAAGGTGTCAAGGCATCAAAGTGCATGTCCGTTACTCGGATTCCGTAGTTTCGAATTACAGTGTTTGATGGGGAGATCATCATCATTTCGAGTAGGTGTCACGGTCAATCGACCATGCACACCTTGGTGTCAGAGTTCTTCGGAACCGCCTCTCGGCCTCTGTCGTGGTTCCTTTAACGACTACCAGATGGCAGCCGGGACCACCGGCTTAACGTGCCTTCCGAAGCACGGAATCATCTTTATTATCGGACAATCAGGTGATTCAAGCCTGCAATGTCCTAAGCAAACTGGAAACAACTAAATAAAGTATGCTTCCGGTGGGAATCGAACCCACGACCTCCGGGTCAACAGGCAAACGCCTTAACCACTGGACCACGGAGGCTGTTAAAGGGGAGATGATATTTAGTACATCATCCAGATTCAAGTTCTAAGAATAAGTGTTCTAGAACCTCATACGAGTATGATATGCATAGGAAATTCGAATTATGTCTTGGCAAGCGCTTTACAGTAAGAATCGTTCGTAACAAAAACTTATCAAATAACTAATAAAATTAAAAATATGTGATAAAAAATAACTTTATTTTAGTCGTGGTAGAGCCACGCTACCGGCAAAATTAATTGCTAGTAGCATGATTGGGCCGGCTCGTTCGGGGAAGTACAACACTCTCACAGAAAATCGGCGTCTGAGTAGACGCTTTACCGCTTCTATGCTTCGTTCGGTGAGTGAGAGAGCCGGAGGCCCATCCTTCCCCCTACCTCCCCATTTCCTTCCCCCACCTCTTTGAAAACCCGACAACGCACCTGTCACACCCTGGTGTTACAGTTGTCCATGGGCAGCGGTGATTACTTACCATCAGGTGACCCGCTTGCTCGTTTGCCGTCCTATAACATAAAAAAGAAACTTGGACGCAGATATGGTTTGAATCCACGTCCCTTAGGTTTACGCCCTAAGTGTGATACAAACTACACCACCGTGACTTCGATTCATATATATCACCCCGTAGGGTATACGCATTCAAAACATGTGTACTTCTTTATTGCTACCCAATATTAGTAGTATTAGTACTTAATTCATATCCAATGAAATAACACTTTTGAAAATTATAGGAATATAAATATAATATTCCTATAATTTTCAAATAAATATAATATAAAATATAATGAGTATTCATAATATTTTAAGGTATGCATTTCGTAGGGCTTAGTTTCCGTCTAGTATAAATAAACTCAAAGTACCTCCAACATAAACTGAAAGAATATTTATCCGGTTTTCAAACAACTCTATCCTCTTTGAAACGGCTTAAAAGTATTCACGAATAGATTTATATTTAAATTGCGTACTTAGCGACATGAAACGTTCATGTTTCACCCCTGTAAATATGTAAAAATAGGACATCCTGTAGCGTGACAAATATGGGCGTTGATAAGTGAATGTATTCAGAGATAGCAACCTGCACGGCGCATAGTTAAAATATAAAAAATGGGCCAAGTGCGAGTCGGATTCGCGGACGAAGGGTTCCGTA
The DNA here is from genome assembly GCA_947532085.1 of Elegia similella. Classification (NCBI taxonomy): domain Eukaryota; kingdom Metazoa; phylum Arthropoda; class Insecta; order Lepidoptera; family Pyralidae; genus Elegia; species Elegia similella. Next base: position 2,994,147 of record OX383926.1, on the reverse strand, counting down.
TTATCTGATCACAAAATTAGATACTATATCACAACATTTTAACAAGCTTTTATTTTGTTTAATCTGTTCCGATGTTTGTCTGTAATCAAATCTTGCGAATTCAATTTGATTCACTTTTCGGTTACCGATTGAGCTGAAATTTTGCATGCATGTGTAAATTGGATGACAATATAATATTATAGAATTGTTGCGCTGGTCTGATGATGGAGTCGAAAATTAGTCATAAGAACTCTTAAACTGAACAATGTACACCAATCGTGTTTGGGCTCATTTTGACATTTTACAAAATGTTGTCACAAAAATGAACTTTTTGCAAAAAGTAGTTTCACCTGCAATTAATTACATTACGTTTGTTGTATAGGAGCCTATTTAATTTGCGTTATTTAAATTTTATTATTATTAAATACTTTAATTAAACTTAGTATTTCAAGCGTCTACCTGTTGCCGTTATTGTATCGAGCAAAACAAGGCAAAAATCACGTTTGATGTAAAGGAGACCCTTTTTTTTTTCAATATTTTTTTCTGTTTTTCTTTTTCTGTTGCTATAGCGGCAACAGAAATACAATATCTGTGAAAACTTCAACTGTCTATCTATCACGGTTCATGAGATACGGCCTAGTGACCGACAAATAGACGGATAGTGAAGTCATAGTAAAGGGTCCCGTTTTTACCCTTTGGGTACAGAACCCTAAAAAGTTTGCTAAGTGAATGTTTTACGTGAAAAAGCTTGTTAACGAGTCTTATTTGCGCACCGATGGTTCCAAATAAAGATAGTTAAAAAATACCGAGCATGGCTATGCTATTAAGCAATTTAACCTTTGACTGGTGACATGATTTTTTTGTAACTTAACTGGTGACGAGCGGCCTGAGAGACCGCTGCCGTATTTGGTCAATAACATGAAAACTGTGTTTGTTTGCAGATCGCAGTTGTTTAAAAATGTTTTAATGGAATATTAAGTAATAAAATTAAACAATGTAGTAGTCTATAAATATAATTTTTAATTAGGAACTTTCCATCAGAAAGTCTGTAGGCACTAAAATTAAAAAACTAGACATAAGAAAAACAATTATTAGTTAAAAAAAGTAAATTTACAAATTTTAACAAAAATACTGTATTTCCTTGAAGTTAACATACAAATTAACTAAAAAAAAAATTAAATCTCTTATCAGAAGTCTATAATCACGAAATTGATAATGGGTAAACTTTGGTTATTTTTATTGGCAGTTGGGGTATAACTGTTTCGCACACTGCAAGCACACATGTTTTCCACACGAATAACATTAGTAATTTGATTTAAGATTAAGTTTAGAAGGACAACTGGCACCTCTTTCCGTGTTATTGTCTTATTTTCGGGGTTTTGTGGTTCAGGTGACAAATCAGGACCCAAAATACGCAACAAATTTATTCTTTGATGATTTTCGGATGCCAACGGAATATGTATACCAGTGTTTGGCACTGCTTTCCATGCACCCGACTACCTACACTTCTTTTTTGGAGGTTCGGAATTATTCATTGCAAATAATAGCTAAAAAAAACAAAAAATACAATACAAAATATTACTTACAAAAAGTAACGTAAGTGGTGACATACGGTCTGAGAGGCCGCTAACAAACTTAACATAGATATAACTCACCAATTTGGGCCTGTCCGACGTAGCTATCTCTTCCACAGCGTGGACGCAACTAAAATCAAAGGTACTCAGGCGCACAAATGAATTACGTGCGGGGAAGGGGGTGAAATGACATTTCACCGAGGCCGCTCGGCCTGTGAGACCGCTTGTCACCAGTTAAAGGTTAAAACCAATTTAATCGAAATAAATTTATTCATTCACCACTGTTCTGTTAGCGATTTTCGCAAAATACGCGGAAAACACAATATTAAGGTTAGATAAAGCTGAAGGTGCCTTCCAAATTGGATCTGTCATTTATAATTTGCAATTCAGAGTGGGTCACGTTTGGACGGGGATCGCCGGGTGGATCTTATACTCAGCGTTAATATTTAATAACGGAAATATATTATTTCCACTGTTATAATCTTATTATTAGCAGCTATGTGACCTGCATCCGGGGTCCAGCGGTTTTGTGCACAAGAACTCTATCTTGTGCTAGTATATTTCTTCTCAGCTAAAGATCTGTTACTGGGCGAAGGTAATATCTCGGATTGGATGATTTATTTTCTCTTCATGATCTAAGATTGCAAACGAGCAAGCGGGACACCTGATTGTAGCCTGATATTGCTGACTTCGTGGTTCAGTGGTTAAGGCGTTTGCCTGTAGACGTAGGTCGTGTGTTCGATTCCTACGGGAAGCATACTTTCTTTAGTTGATTCCAGTTTGGTTAGGACATTGCAGGCTTGAATCACCTGATTGTCTGATAATTAAGATAATTAGATGCTTCGGAAGGTACGTTAAGCCAGATCAACGCTGCCCATGGACAACTGCAACACCAAGGTGTAACAGGAGCGTTGCCGGCCTATGAAGGAATTGGTGGAAGGACATGGGGGAAGGACGGGCCTCCGGCTCTCTCACTCATCAAACGAGAGGTAAAGCATTTACTCGAACGTCGATTTTCTGTGAGAGTGTGGTACTTCCCCGGATGAGCCGGCCTATTCATGCTACTAGAAATATTACTTTTGTCAGTAGCGTGGCTCTACCACAACTGTCGATCTGTCATTTATAATTTGCAAATCCAAGTCACGTTCGAAGAATATTTTTATCCTATTGGTTCTCAGCGCTTTCATTGCCACTTCAAAGAACTTTTTCAGTGATCTATGACTGAGAATATTATGTTATCAAAAGTTACGCGAGAGGACACCTGGTTTTTTCAACACCTTTCAACGCCTCTTGCATGGGCCCATTGTGTGGGAGCAGAGGACTATCCATCTCTAGTACACACAAATTTATTAACCGTGTGTACGATAAAAACGAGAAAGTCGTACCACAGTACTGGTAATTTATTTATTACTAGCTTTCGCCCGCGGCTCCGCCCGCGTCAATGTCGATCCCTCGGGAATTAAGCCTATGTCCTTCTCTGTACTCCAGAGAACTTGTATGCAAAATTTCATGATGATCGGTTCAGTAGTTACGGCGTGAAAGCGAAACAAACAAACTCACTTTCGCATTTATAATATTAGTAAGGAAGTAAGGATAAGGATAAAGAAGTAAGGATAAGGATACCAGATATTTTCTGTAATTTATATAATGATTAACCATTATGTACTATATAAACCTTACTAAAATAATGAAAATAAAAAACTAAAACTGAACCTAATTAAAAATTTTAATTAAGTTAAAATTAAAAAAAAAAACCTTGAGCAAAAATAAAGTCCTGAAGATATTTAACATTGATAGAGATTACAGTTGAAAGCTAAAAGTATTTTTAAGCTAACCTGTTTTCTAGATAGATATCATGTTCTTAATTAAGCAGATTTTTAATTAAAGACTGACTGATATGCTTCAATTTTATCCGATTACGGCGAAGTAAAAAGGATATGATACTATGAAATATTATTAAGATACTATTAGCCGTGTGGTTTCCGACAGAGTAGAATAGGACCACTCCAAGTCTTCCCATGGAGGTCATAAGAGGTGACTTAGGAAATACAAGCTTATACTAGGAAATTAATCAAAATTATTACTTGTTTCGAAAATAATACTTATAAATATTAGGATTTTCGTATTTTATATAGACACTCTTTCCGTTCATACAATAGAGCGGTAACTTTGATATCTAAATTTAAAGACAAGAAACGCTTAAATCGACTCAGTGTTTTGTTGTAACATTGCAGTAGGTTCATATCTATTTATATATATCTCCGGTCTATTATGCATTTTTCTCTTATGTTTTAGTAATTTTTAAAAATGTGTAAATTTTCTTCGTTTATTTGATTCATTTTAATTGACAGAAACATAATTAAAAATAAGCAGGAAAATAGTTATTACCATGTTATATTTTTATTTAAAATGTCACCTTTCTTATGGTCTTAAAACCAGTCATATACATATGGCATAACCGAATATATTTTACTACAAACTTCAGCATAAAAATACGAAACACCTTTTCTCGAACTCATCATCATCATTTCGAGTAGGTGTCACGGTCAATCGACCATGCACACCCTGGTGTCTAGGAGTTCTTCGGAACCGCCTACGCTTTCACGCCGTAACTACTAAACCGATGAAATTTTGCATACAAGTTCTCTGGAGTACGGAAAAGGACATAGGCTACCTTTTGTCCCGGGAAAAAGTACTATTCCTGAGGGATCGACATTGACGCGGACGGAGCCGCGGGCGAAAGCTAGTGTATAAATAATTCTACGATTAATAATGTAATTGCTTTTGTAATGTAAGTAGCTTGTCAGGCCTCTGCAATTATTCATGGCCAGCGGTAATTACTTACCATCAGGTTCTTGCTCGTTTCCGTCGTATATTTATCGTAGAGAAGTATTATGGAAATGTATTATCATAAATATGAATGATCTATTATTTTTTGTCACTGCAATTTCAAATTTTAACGATAGAAATAATTTTTAATTTTTGAAATACAGTCAGCTACAGGTCGATATGTTTCAACCTCATCCAGATTTCTTTCTCAAGGAAATATTTAGGATTCCGTAGCTAATTCGCAAAAAACGGAACCCTTATGGATTCGTCATGTCTGTCTGTCCATCCGTATGTCACAGCCACTTTTTTCCAAAACAATAGGAACTATACTGTTGAAACTTGGTGAGTAGGCATATGCTGTTTTTTTTTTTTTTTTTTTTTTTTTATATCCGACGGCAAACGAGCAGACGAGCCACCTGATGGAAAGTGGTCACCGTCGCCCATGGACATCTGCAACACCAGAGGAGCTGCTGAAATAAATAATAAAACAAAAAACAATAAATTTTGGGGATTCCTCATACTTAGAACTGAAAGAAAGACTGTTAAAAGTATTTAATAAATATGTTGATTTAATACATACACATATACATAAATACTCGTATAAATAAAGTAGAGTGTAAAAGAATAAGCTTGTTTCCTAAAAAAATACCATTTTGAATAATTAGTACGTCTATTGAAAAATATTACATACGTATTTTTTCTTTTTTCAAATTAATTGATAAAGATAAAGCTCATCAAAGTTCAGGAGTGGTGTCAGAATAAAAAAGCCGATCAAGGGATTGGGTAAAACTAAGGAATCGTGTTAATAGGCGATGCGGCTAGCAACCCATCACTATTTTGGTTCCTTTTTCCACCTAATGCCCACCAACATGCTTAACGTGGCCTTCAGGTCTTAAAAAACTAGGCTCTGTCTACCCCATAAGGGAAAAAGACGTAATACTATGTATGTATGTAAAAATGTGTCACGTCAGTTTTATTCAAAAAAAAAGAATAAAATAATAAGTTTATTTGAAATCTCAAAACATGTCAATGCTATGTGGTATTAATAAAATATCACAGGAGAGCAAAAACAAAGTTTAAATTAGATACTGCGCTATAGTTAGCCAGTTAAACTAATTTTAAGCATACTATATCGATTGCAATATCACCCTCAAATCCTCTAAGTGGCGACTCAGGTCCTATGATAACAATGCTGGGAAATTGAAAAATAATGTTACTTTCCCATACAAACAATGATATAAATCACACAGGCGTAAAAATCATACATCCTTTGTAACAAAATTTGACTTACGTAATACTAGCTGTTGCCCGCGGCTCCGCCCGCACTAATGTCGATCTCTCGGGAACAGCAGAATTTCCCAGAATGAAAGGCGTGTACTTCCCCGGGCCTCAAACAATATCTATACCAAATTTCATCCAAATTGGTTCGATGGTTGAAGCGTAAAAAGGTGACAGACCGACTGAGTTACTGCCACATTTATAATCCTAATCCTAACTTATAATATTATAAATGCGAAAGTGAGTTTGTTTGTTTATTTGTTTGTTTGTTTGTTACGCTGTCACGCCGTAACTACTGAACCGATCATCATGAAATTTTGCATACAAGTTCTCTGGAGTACGGAGAAGGACATAGGCTACCTTTTATCCCGGGAAAAAGTACTATTCCCGAGGGATCGACATTGACGCGGGCGGAGCCGCGGGTGAAAGCTAGTTTCAAATATTTTTAGAGTATACATTAAAATATTGATAAATATCCACTAAGATAATCCTTATGTTACGTTTATGAGCTTGGGAAAAATAATGTCCTTCATTTAAAACCGGAGCTTAACCAACATTTAAAAATGGGAGCTTCATACGTTTCTTTATCCATGCTATCAATCAAAGTAATTGTTTCCCAGTGTCCAAAGCCCGACACAAAATAAAATTATTAACAGAAGTGTAGCTCTCAGCATATTCTGATATTTACTGTGTTCAAAAGTTATTCTCGTTTATCTATCTAATTGGAATTTGTTCTCATATACTCGTACCAAACTTTGAATCGTATAAACTTTGAATTATCATCATCATCAGGTCTTTTTGGTCTCCACTGCAGGAGCATGGCCCTCTCTGTACTACCGGAGCCATACTTAGCCATAGCAGACAGAGGATTTGGCCTACACTCTCCTCGCTAGCCAAATGGAGTAGAGAGCTCTCATTGATGTTTATGAGCTTTGTTTAGCTTGTATTTCCTAAGTCGCCTTTAACAACCTCAGAAATATATCAACATGAACGCGCGGACTTTGTTAAGAAGGTACTGCACGAAATTGTGAATATTGATGTGTTTTCAAATCACTAGTCCTATGCGCTGAATGAATTAAATACATCAAAAGTATTTGTATAATTTAGATCGATCCTTCAAAGATCGTACCCTTGTTGTAATTTGACTAGCTCCGTGGCGCAGCGGTCAACACGCCAGCCTGCGACACGGAGTGACCAGGTTCGATCCCCGGCCAGGTCAAGATGGAAAATGATCTTTTTCAGATTGTCCTGGGTCTTGGATGTGTATCTATATATGTATTTGTTATATAATATGGTATCGTTGAGTTAGTATCCCATAACACAAGTCTCGAACTTACTTTGGGGCTAGCTCAATCTGTGTGATTTGTCCGTATATATTTATTTATTTATTATTAATTTGAAATAGATACGAGTACATATGAAATTTAAAAATCTAAAAACTTTTTTATTCGTTAACTTTGTAATTTTTACGTCTAAAACAATCATTCTCACATGACAATATTTATATTTACATCTCGGAGGACGCACCCTTTCTTATTTTTTTAATAAAAATATAAATTTGAAATATTAAGACTTTTCATTTTTTTCCTAATCGCCTAGTGATTCTCTTTCCGCATTAGCGACGTTTTTCGTTCGCGTGGCACCCGCTTAAGGAAACGCGCGTGTCAGTTTTATAACCACGTCCTTAATTTTAAGTCAATACTAGTGAAATAGTAATTTGACATGCACAGAAAATCGCATCATATCGATAAATAGTCACTGGAATCAGCGTTTCTCTGTACTACTATTTAAATCCTTACTAATATTATAATCGCGAAAGTGAGTTTGTTTGTTTGTTACGCTTTCACGCCGTAACTACTGAACCGATCATCATGAAATTTTGCATACAAGTTCTCTGGAGTTCCCAGAAGGACATAGGCTACTTTTTATCCCGGGATAAAGTACTGTTCCCGAGGGATCGACATTGACGCAGTCGGAGCCGCGGGCGAAAGCTAGTATGATATAAAAAGTAAAAAAAATAAGATCACGTTTAACGAATCTTGCACTACAGTGCAGGATTGAGAAACGCGTGTACCGCCCACTTGGCCGTTTTATCCTGTTGTATTTCTGTGTGTAGGGAACCATTATCTGCATAGTAAAGTAAACAGGGGTCGCATCTGTTGTTCTTTAATTTGAATTACAGGCTTAGCTAAATGACTGTTATCCTAAGACAATATTTGAGGCTCAGGATAAATATCACTAGCGGTCATCAATCTTAGGCTATCCGAGGATTTGATGGAAAACCAACTGTTAACAAGGCAAATTGGGATTTATATTAGCTATACAGACTATGTAGTCAGTTTATATTTAAAGATAATAATGCTACTGATATAATATTTAACTTTCTAAACTGTTCTCTAAGAGACTCTCTGGACCTTACTTAGATAGGACCTTAGCCGTAAATATAAAGGATCGTTCTACTTTGTAATCCTAGCTTATATATTTTATATATATAAATTATTCGCATCCTAACTATCACTACATAGTATAAAACAAAGTTGCTATCGCTGTCTGTCCGTCCCTATGTATGCTTAAATCTTTAAAACTACGCAACGGATTTTGAAGCGGTTTTTTTAATAGATACAATAATTAAAGAGGAACGTTTATATGTATAATACATGAATAATATTGTTAAGAAACACTGATAAATATAGAGGTTTCGAATGTGATGTCGTAAATAAACACATTTTTTGCGCTTACACTGCAAACGCTGGCTGAACCCCACGAGATAAATCAAATGAATGTACCTACTACAGTATTGTACACCTTAAAAAGGTCAACAAAAATGTCCGCGATGGTATATGTCTATTGCTTAAGGATAACCCACAATTTTAGTATCAGCATTGCACCCGTGCGAAGCAGGAGCGGGTCGCTTAGTATTATTATAAATGAGAAAGTAAGTTTGTTTGTTTGTTAAGCTTTCACGTTTTAACTACTGAACCATCATGAAATTGTGTATACACATTATCTGGGGTACGGAGAAGGACATTGGGTACATTTTATCCCGGGAAAAAACACTGTTCCTGAGTGATCGACATTGACGCGGGCGAAAGCTAGTAATATTTTAAATGAAAAGTGGGTTTGTCTCTTTGTTACGCCTTCACGCCCTATCTATTAAACCGATCGTCATAAAATTTTGCATACCCGTTGGATGGGAAAAGGACATAGTTATAGGCCAAGAAAGATCAGATTTTATTTATGTACACCATACCATACATTATGATAAAAAAATTACAAACCAAAAATAAAACTTATAAGCTTATCTACCATAAAATTACATACAAAATAAACCGAACTTAAAAATTTAAAAACTCTTGCCCGTTTGGCATGTTGGTGAGAATGCTGGCTGCATTTCCACGCTGGATAGCGATGCTTATTCTTTGTGCAAAAAGGAGCCAGCCCTCTTGTCACGTGTGGCGAAGATCAGGTGAGGAGCAATCTCTTTGTGAGAGCTTTCGCACCAGGATATCTCTACCAATGTGTATCTCTTGAATAGGCATGTAACATCCTCGTCTTCATCGTCACTTACCATCAGGTAAGATGGGAGACAAATGCCTACGTCAATAATTAGTAAAAGGAAGGACCCTATGGTCCAAATGTCTCTACATCAATCGACATATAGCGGTCTCAGCAGCTTCTGCCGCAGACCCAGCTCTCGCAATTGATCCCCTGAGATGGGAAGGCGCCAGTGTGTCGACACAAGTAGCGTCCCACACTAGAGCCCTACCGCATAGTGTGTTTCTCTGTAAATCTCAGGTGGTAGCTGAAAATCAGTGGTTTGTTCTGCGAGCAAACGTATCACTGAACTACAGCCATTTGGTATCGTTGCGGCACACATGCTAACAAGATTGTTCTTGTGTTTTTCTCAATGTTTATAACTGTTTTGTTTGTATATATTATGTTTATATATGTTCTTGATGCTAATAAAGTTGATATCTATCTATCTATCTGTATATAGTGTGCATTTTATCCTGGAAGAAAGTGCTATTCCAGACGGATCAATATTGACGCGGGCGGAGCCGCGGGCGAAAGCTAGTAAATCATAAATTAGCTGTCCGGGTCATATATTTACGACACAAAATGAGGTTTCATTTTGCTTTTATTTTTGTGTCATAAATATTTTTATGTTTTATTAGTTATTATAGTATTCTGCTATTCAAGGTGATAACAAAACCAAAAAAACCAAGCAAAGTGCGAGTTGGTCTCACGCACGAAAAGTACCGTTATTTCCGTACCATTATTTATAATAAATTGAAATTATTAAGAATATTTTTTATTATATGATGTTACTAAAAATTTATGCTTTTCGCAATTCTTCCTTTAACAGTGCTATTCGTTGCTTCTTGTTATTTGTTTGCTATTTGTTGCTTCGTACCAAATTTCAAGATTCTATTTTAAAAGCAATTATTTAATTACTAGCTTTCGCCCACAGCTCCGCCCGCGTCAAAGTCGATCCCTCGGAAACAGTACTTTTTCCTAGGATAAAATGTACCCTTTGTCCTTCTCCGTACCCCAGATAATGTGTATGTAAAATTTCTTGATTATCGGTTCAGTAGTTATAACGTGAAAGCGTAACAAACAAACAAACTCTCTTTCGCATTTATATTGGACTAGCTTTCGCCCGCGGCTCCGCCCGCGTCAATGTCGATCCCTCGGGAATAGTACTTTTTCCCGGGATTAAAGGTAGCCTATGTCCTTCTCCGCACTCCAGAGAACTTGTATGCAAAATTTCATGATAATCGGTTCAATAGTTACGGCGTGAAAGCGTACCAAACAAATAAACAAACTCACTTTCGCATTTATAATATTAGTAAGGATAAAGATTACTTAACTAAATAAGTCATTGTTAACATTATATATGGCAAACATTTAAATTGTTACTCCAAATAAGTTTTGGTTGATATTTCCGTCAATAGATGGCGCTGTAAATTTATAATAAAACTAGCTTTCGCCCGCGGCTCCGCCCGCGTCAATGTCGATCCCTCGGGAATAGTACTTTTTCCCGGGATAAAAGGTAGCCTATGTCCTTCTCCGTACTCCAGAGAACTTGTATGCTAAATTTCATGATCATCGGTTCAGTAGTTACGGCGTGAAAGCGTAACAAACAAACAAACAAACAAATAAACAAACAAACAAACAAACAAAGAAACTCACTTTCGCATTTATAATATTAGTAAGGATAAGGATGCAGAAACTCGCTATCATTAGTTTTTCGTAATTTACAACAGTGATTGGTTTTGGTTATGATCTATGTACCACAGCTAGCTTAAAGCACATATATTTGGCATTATTTCTTCTCTTCGTTTTATTTCTACCTAGTTGTACAGACATTCTTCCAAAAAGCTCTAAGATGCTGTGTTCCGCAGTCGGCATTGCATTTCCATTACTTTTTTACAAAAGACCAATGATGATATTCTAATTGAATACCATCTTTGGCCTTTTGTTGCTCATTACGATACAGATAATAGCTTATTGTACATTTCTGTTATTGGCTGATACAGAAATATAAATTAATAAATAAATATATACGGACAAATCACACAGATAGAGCTAGCCCCAAAGTAAGTTCGAGACTTGTGTTATGGATACTAACTCAACGATACTATATTTTATAACAAATACATATATAGATACACATCCAAGACCCAGGCCAATCTGAAAAAGATCATTTTCCATCTTGACCTGGCCGGGGATGAACCCGGTCACTCCGTGTCGCAGGCTGGCGTGTTGACCGCTGCGCCACGGAGCTAGTCATACAGATACAGAAAGCTTTTTAAGTTATTGCTTTTGAGCAATAGAGACGGTTGGGGGACTTGCTATTGTTAAACTACAACACCAATGACATGACACATCGTAGTTTTGTAGCACTGCTACGTAGTGCTACGCCTTAGCTCTACGGACTGCTACAAGTTGATTTGGTGGTCTTAGTGCAGTGCACGAAATTTTCGAGAACTGCGAGAACGGGTCGGAATTTTTTCCCGACAATTTCTTCTTCTTTCTCCTAAGTGCGGGAATTATTGAGAAATTCTCGAGAATTATTGGAAATTGCTTGCAAATTTCCGTGAAAAGTAATTCATGAGAACAGAGAATTTCTCTCAGGCACATCGCTATCTGTCATACGACTGCACCAATCATGAAGTGACATACATTGTAGGTTTGTAGCACTGCTACGTTGTGCTACGCCGTAGCTCTACGGACTGCTACAAGATGATTTGGTGGTCTGCTCACTAGTTTATTCTTTTGTATCTTTAATATAAAGCTTGCGTTTAATAACTGTTAAGTGTATTTAAGTATTAACTTATGTTTTTATCTTTTGATGTGATGACTTCGTATGAATTGATGAACTCCGGCTGCACGCACGATAAAGTGTGTCGTTCCGTGTGCAAGCAAGAGCGCGGAAAGCGATAGAGACACACGATCGGCTTAAGCGTTCGTCTTGTGATGCATCTATCTCTCTTCCATCGTCATCACGTAAAATTATAGACCGATTACAGACAACAATTTTTGAAGGGTAACCTTCTCTAGCGGCGGCGATGTGCATTTTTTGGGTTGGTTAAAAAAATATTAATCTTGTGTCAGGACACTTTGACCTGAATGAAAATTCGTAAGACGGACACGTGACCTGAGACCGCCGGCGCGGCGTAGGAGAGGAAGTTATATCCCTCTTTTTCTACTGCGCGGAGTTTTCACTTCTGCCGGCACTCGCGGAGTACAACACTTTTTTTTTTAAATGAATTCCACAAAACTTTTCTGATACAGTGTAACCAAATTCTAAAATTAGATTTTAACGTACTTTTGCATTCATCTTCTTCTTCTATCAAGTCGTAGAATGGCTATATGTACACATTAAATGATATGTTTCGACCAATAAATAAATATATACGGACAAATCACACAGATTGAGCTAGCCCCAAAGTAAGTTCGAGACTTGTGTTATGGGATACTAACTCAACGATACTATATTTTATAACAAATACATATACAGATACACATCCAAGACCCAGGTCAATCTGAAAAAGTTCATTTTCCATCTTGACCTGGCCGGGGATCGAACCCGGGCACTCCGTGTCGCAGGCTGGCGTGTTGACCGCTGCGCCACGGAGCTAGCCAATGTTTTGGTCCCTTACAATGGGCCTACCATAAGGAAGCTCAGAGCTATGGAGAGGGCTAAGCTCGGTGTTTCTCTGCGAGATCGAATCAGAAACGAGGAGATTCGTAGAAAAACAAAGGTCACCGACATAGCTCAACGGATTAGCTCTTTGAATTGGCAGTGGGCGGGGCACATAGCGCGCAGAACCGATGGCCGATTGGGCAGAAGGCAAGCACAGCGTCGGACACCCACCGACCAAATGGTCGGATGACTTGACTAAAGTCGCAGACGACGCTGGATGCAAGCCGCTTCCAACCGGTCGTATTGGAAATCCTTGGGGAGGCCTATGTCCAGCAGTGGACTTCTTGCGGCTGATATGATGATGATGATATGATGAAAGCTTCGCTACCGCCATTATCATCATTTCGTGTAGGTGACACGGTCAGTCAACCATGCACACCCTGGTGTCAGAGTTCTTCGGAACCGCCTCTCGGCCTCTGACGTGGTTCCTTTAACGACTACCAGATGGCAGCCGGGACCAACGACTTAACATGCCTTCTGGAGCACGGATTTGCTACCGTGATTGCCCATTTGATTGCTTCGTTCAGATCTTGTTGAAAGCAAGAAGTTGGGCTTTTTAGGCGCACCAAAATTATTATTGGAGCATCCGTAATAGTTGTGCGAGTATAAATTACTAATTAAATGTAGGTAGTATTTAAGGTTTTAGGGGTCCGTACCCCAAGGTTTTAGCTTACATCAAATTAAAAATATTAAAAACTCGATCAAACATAGAAAAACTCGTTTATCTTCCCCGAAATCTCGAGTTATCTAGAAGTAACTTTCTTTTAGTGGCATTCCAGTCTGGGAGCATTCCAATTTTCTAGACTTTGAATAATGGCTTATGAAGATTTTGGCGCTAACGGGTGCTCGAATGAATATTCCGGGCGATCTTTCCAAATTCTGACAAAAACTAACTTTCTTTGTTTGAAAAGCTATTAGCTGTCATCATTAAGTTCAGCTCCAGCTATGCAGGTGCCTTAAGGTTACTTAAAAACCGGCCAAGTGCGAGTCGGGCGCGCGCACGAAGGGTTCCGTGTGCTAACGGGTGCTTGAATGAATAGTTTTCATTATTGGAGCATTCTTATTAGTTGTACGAGTATAAATTACTAATTAAATGTAGGTAGTATTTGCTGCGGCTGTTTGCAGCGATCATAAACAAAGAAAAGGTCAGACAGTAATGTTAGGCGATAACGAATGCAAGCAAATGTTCCGGTGCCACACAGAGTGATTTGTAAGTGTTCTTAATACATACATACATAGTATCACGTCTATATCCCTTACGGGGTAGACAGAGGCTAAGGGCATACGATCGAAAGGCCACGTTTAGCATGTTGATGGGCTTAAAGATGGAATCAAAATAGTGATAGGTTAGGTAGACTATGTATCGACGAACGTATCGTGACCAAATTGCAAAGGTTCTTGCAAAAGGAGAAATAAGGAGTACCCGAAACCGACGAGCAAGCATGAAAAGAGTGATGGATGTAGATGAAGCAAAAGAGGTTTGTAAGGATCGTAACAGGTGGAGATCTATAGTCTCTGCCTACCCCCATGGGAAAGAGGCGTGATAATATGTATGTATGTATATTAAATATGTATGTAGTCTTGATATGTAAGTTTTTAAATATTATTAGGGTACACTATAATTTAGTATTGTTTAAAGTATACTTTCTTGCACCAACTTCCAAAATTCTCCTTTTTCGGCACCACCTGTGGGTTGACTGGTAGATAAAACCTCTGACTTTAAGTCCGCCTTTTACATTTTGTAAAGAAGTTAAATAAATAAATAGGTTGCTAGCCGCACCACCTATTTGCATGATTCCTTAGATTTGCGCCTATTCCCTCGGCCAGTTACTGCGGCCTGCGCGGGAAGAGAAGCAGCTGGTACATTCTACGTTTTTTTTTTCTCCCAGATCACTATGGAAGAGTGTTCTCAATGTTAAATATACCAAGGTTAACCAAACTCTTTAAAGCACAAACACTGTTATTAATTATCTGCAATTTGATGTCTCAGTAATTAATATGCAGAAACTTTAAAATATTCGTCAAAAAACGCCAAAGAACATGGTTTTTATATTGACCCTGTAATAATCAATCATTTTTGTCGGTATGATTATTGTATGATGGGGGTAGGTGTTTGGGTCTCAATAAATAGTTCGTATCTGGAAGTCTTGTTTCAATGACGTTTCCACATCTCTCCACAATAAACATAATAAACATGGCGCAGTAGGTATAAAGAATAATAATAATAAAACACGCGAGTCAAGTGCGTAGATGGTGTAAAAATAAGTGTGTATATAGTAAAAATAAAAATAAATTGGATCTGATGTACGCGGATTGAAGCCGTAAACAATGGAATCTGTGCTGCCACCGCCTCCGCCATTTGCCTTTGTAAAAAATTTGGAAAATGTCACATCGGGCAATGTGTCAAAGGATTGGGAAAAATGGAGAAATGCATTTAATATTTATTTTGATGCGTGCGAGATGTCGAAAAAGGATGCCAAAGTTCAAATCAGCATATTTCTACATGTAGTGGGCGAACAATGCCGGGAAGTGTATGATCAGTTTCAAGAAACCTTTACTGATTTGAAAATTCTAATACAAAGATTTGATAAGTTTTTTCTACTTAAGAAAAATATAACTGTGCAGCGGCATCGATTTTTTATACGCAATCAACTTGATGGTGAATCAATTGAACAATATTCATTCGAACTCCGTAAGTTAGCATCGGAATGTGAATTTAAGGACCTCTGTGATGACTTGATACGGGATAGACTGATCTGTGGAATAAAAGAGGCAGCACTCCGTGAGCGATTGTTACGAGAACCAGATTTAACACTACAAAAATCACTGGACATTTGTAACGTGGCACAACTGTCAAAAGTTCATGCGGGCACTATAAAAAATGAATATGTTGAACATCACGCGCATTCTATTACAAAGAACATATGTGTTTGCCAAGAAGGTTCAAGCAAGGTGGATTGGATCTCCAGAAATAGACAGAAGCATATGCGAGGCCGCGGTACCAGTCAAGGAAGCGGGTCGTTTCGTGGAAAGGCACCAACAACGTCACGTACCGTTCAATCTCAAATTCGTAATCGCCAAGAACCTTCCAATTATGCTCAAAATGTTGAAAAGTGTACAAAGTGTGGAATGAGTCATAATAAGTTTAAGTGTCCAGCTTACGGAAAACGGTGCTTAAAGTGTAACAAGTATAATCACTTTTCCAAAGTATGTAATATTTATGAGATGCAAGCCGGCAGCTCTTCCGATCAGGTAAATCATTCCTTCATTAATTCTTGTAGGGATTGGTGTGTTTCAATGCAGATAAATAACAAGGATATTTCATTTAAAGTTGATACAGGTGCCGACGTAAATGTCTTGCCTCGTAGTTATTTGAAAAGTATAGGTATATGTGAAAGTGATCTCATCTCAACCACTGTTAAGTTGCGAGGTTATTCTGGTAATGACATCATAGTTATTGGCACATGCAATATAAAAGTGAAGTACAAGGAGAATTATTTTGTTTTAAACTTCATAATAGCGGATGTACATTCACCTCCCATATTAGGCAGGCAATCATGCCAAGAATTAAATATAGTGAAATTAATTCTTGCCATTAGTAAAGAGAGTAGTGATCCGTTGCAAAATAATATTTTTCAAGAATACTCAGATGTTTTTGAGGGTATTGGTTGTATGCCAGGCGAATATAAGATAGGTATAGATGAAAATATTAGACCTACAGTGCATGCTCCTAGAAAGTTACCAGAAGCCTTAAAAGAAAGTGTTAAAAAGAAATTAGATGAAATGGAATATGATAAAATTATTTCCAAAGTAGAAGGCCCAACGGAATGGGTGAATAGTATGACTGTAGTTAGGAAACCCAACGGTGACCTTCGTATATGTTTAGATCCTCGCGACCTTAATAAAGCCATAAAACGTGAATATTTTAAGTTACCAACATTGGATGAAATCACTGCAAAATTAGCTGGCTCTAAATATTTTAGCACAGTTGATGCAAAAAATGGATTTTGGCAACAGAAACTACATAAAGAAAGCACTGACTTGTGCTGTTTCAACACTGCTTATGGTAGGTATAAATTTCTTCGTTTGCCGTATGGAATTACTTCAGCATCAGAGGTATTTCATAAAAAAATGTATGAACATTTCGATGATATAGAAGGAGTGAGCCTATTTATTGATGATTTATTAATTTATGCAAAAACAAAAGTGGAACACGATAAAATACTCAGAAAAGTATTAGACAGATGTCGTGCAATTAATCTAAAATTAAATAAAAATAAGTGTAAAATCGGACTGAACGAAATTAATTACCTGGGCCACAGAATAACACCAGTAGGCATATATCCTGATGAGACTCACACATCTGCAATATTTAAAATGGAAAAACCAAAAAATGTGAAAGAGCTCGAACGGTTTCTCGGTTTAGTTAATTATATAGGTAAATTTGTACCAAACCTATCTGAAAAAACGCATTGTCTTAGACAATTGCTAAAAAAGGATGTGGAGTGGCATTGGATGCCCTCACATCAAAATGCATTTGAAAATTTAAAAAAATGTTTGATAAATGTACCTGTTTTGCAGTACTATGTTCTAAATAAACCAATAGTTATATCTGTTGATGCAAGTAAGCATGGACTGGGTGCTTGTTTATTGCAGAATAATCTTCCTGTTAGTTATGCATCTAGATCACTCACAAAGGCGGAACAAAACTATGCTCAAATAGAAAAAGAATTGCTGGCTTGTGTGTATGCCTGTGAAAAATTCTATACGTATATATATGGTAGAAGTGACGTAGTGATAGAAACGGATCATAAACCGCTCATTAGTATCATTGATAAGCCAATAGCGAATGCCCCAGCGAGATTACAAAGAATGTTATTGCGTCTACAGTTATACACATTTAAATTGGTTTATAAGCCAGGGAAATATTTATTCATAGCAGACACTTTGTCTCGCGCACCGGAATCAGTTTCTAACAGCGAACAAAATATGCACGATCGTGATTATTTCGATGCGCAGGCGCAAGTGTGTGCTGTCACAGCCTGCAATCCACTCATGGATAGTCATTTCATACGAATACAAAAAGAAACCCAAAATGACAATGAATTACAATTGTTGATTGCGAACATTAAGAATGGCTGGCCTGAACATAAACTACAAGTGAGTGATGAAATTAAATCATACTGGTGTTATAAGCATGAATTATCTATACCATATGGCATTGTTTGGAAGGGACATCGTGTAGTGATTCCAAAACATATGAGGGGTGAAATGTTAAAAAAAATACATGTAGGTCATTTAGGAATAGAAAAATGCAAGTTAAGAGCGCGAGATACAATGTTTTGGCCTAATTTAAATACTCAGTTGGAAGATTATATTGGTAGGTGCCAAGCATGTTTAACTTATAAAAATCAAAATAGAAAAGAAACAATGATTTCTCACGATATTCCTAACAGGGCTTGGTCAAAAATAGGAACAGATATTTTTCATTTTAATGGCAGGGTATATTTAATTGTCATTGATTATTATAGTAAATATATTGAAGTAATAAAACTCCAAAACGCGACATCTGATGAGGTAATTAAGCAATTGAAAATATTTTTTTCTAGACAGGGAATTCCAGATATAGTCATGTCTGATAACGGCCCGGAATACACCTCGTATTCCTTCAAAATATTTGCTCAGCAATGGTGTTTCAGGCATGTAACCAGCTCGCCAGGATACTCGCAATCAAATGGCCAGTCAGAAAGAGCAGTGCAAATCGTTAAAAAGATGCTTAAGAAAACTCAATATGACAAAACTGAATTAAGGCTTGCTTTGTTAGAATATTTAAACACGCCCATTAGTAATAATCTGGCTTCACCAGCGGAATTACTGAACAACAGGAAATTAAGAAGTATTATTCCTTGTTCCCCAAAATTACTGAAACCAAAAATTCAAAAAAAAGTAATGAGTGAATTAAATTTAAAACAAATAATACAAACTCGCCAGTATAATAAAGGCGCCAGGGACTTAGAAGCGTTAAAACCAGGGCAAAGTGTTAAAGTCAGGATTAACAAGATATGGGTTAGTGCAATTGTTAAATCAAAAGTTGGAATACGTTCTTATTGTGTTAAAGCTGAATCAAGGTGGTACATTAATAAGGAACCGGAGACATTTGATTGTAGACCGGGATTCAGACACCAAAACAGCCTCTGCTTGCAATCAGTCCTATTTGCCCTATGATGATGTCATTGCTCAGAATAATTCTATGCCTCAAGAGTCTAGCATTGATAGCACAAATGTTAATCAACCCTATATTACTCGTTTTGGCAGGATAGTGAGGCAACCTGATCGGTGGGGCTTCGGAGAATCTGTGGTATGAAAGAACTTATTTCATATTTGTTAAATTATCAGTTACACCAAATACAATATTCTAAAGCCAAGAATTACTAATTTAATTTATTGAATATCATAATGGTAAATTATGTGATTTTGTTTTGATATCTGAAATTTTTTATATATTTTAAGTAAAGTTTATATAAAATTCATTTCAAACAACTCGACTGGTAATAGAAATTAATGTTTGTAAGATACAAACTTTATAGTAATTTCGTATTTATACTTAATGTCATTTGATATGGAATATTGAATAGAATTAACTTAATTAAATATTGAATAGATTTATTAAAGGGTTAATGTTATTAAATTATTTTTTGTTAAAGGTTTAATGTTAATAATTTAATGAAATTATTTCTAATGTTATTATTACTTACTTCAATGAAATTATTATGTGTTCATAATTTGTGTACTTCTGAGTTCTGTGTAGATCTGAGTTGTAATTTTCATTTAAGGTGTTTATTAAAATTTTCTATTAATATAGAGGAAATATTTATGTATTGCATAAATTATCTCTGCATAGGAAGCATGAATAATCAACGAATGTGTATGTACTTTCAGAAAATAATCAATTTGCATGTCTTTATTTTTTATTATTTAATTTTATTTAATTAAAAAGGGGGTTGTCGGTATGATTATTGTATGATGGGGGTAGGTGTTTGGGTCTCAATAAATAGTTCGTATCTGGAAGTCTTGTTTCAATGACGTTTCCACATCTCTCCACAATAAACATAATAAACAATTTTATTTTGTTTTCGACGTGATGATGTCTTATAAATCGATGAACACCGGCTGCACGCTCGAAAAAGTGTCACGTCTGTGTCATGATCATTTCGAGTAGATGTCACGGTCAATCGACCATGCACACCCTGGTGTCAGAGTTCTTCGGAACCGCCTCTCGGCCTATGACGTGGTTCCTTTAACGACTACCATGGCAGCCGGGACCACCGGCTTAACGTCCCTTCCGAAGCACGGAATCATCTTTATTATCAGACAATCAGGTGATTCAAGCCTTCAATGTCCTAACCAAACTGGAAACAACTAAACAAAGTATGCTTCCGGTGGGAATCGAACCCACGACCCCCGGGTCAACAGGCAAACGCCTTAAGCACTGGACCACGGAGGCTGTTCCGTGTGTGATCTAGCGATAGAGAGGCACGATCGGCCTAAGCGTTGAGCCTGTGACGCTTCTATAGCTCTTTTACCGTTATCACATAACAGGTGGCGGCCAGTTACTATATTTATTTTTTGACAAAGTCTTCGAGATAGTTAATAGATTCAGGTGTTACTTTGCGGAAGTCAAAGCTACATTTACTTTGAGACAATTTACTTTGCGTGCTTCCGCCACCAGTTAGTTCATGCAAACTATTGCTGGCCAGCGCCCACCCACTACTGTTAGTGCCTTCATACCCGGGTTCATACAGGGTTGCATGCATCAAATATTGGTGGCGGGTATGAAGGGACTAACAGTAGTGGGTGGGCGCTGACCAGCAATAGTTTGCATGAACTAACTGGTGGCGGAAGCACGCAAAGTAAATTGTCTCAAAGTAAAAGTCTTCGAGCTCGAGTAAGTCATGTTCACTCAAATGTTCAAACTGGGGGCTGCGTCGTGTGTTGGGTCTTTGAATTCTCTCTAATATGATTGAGTTCAACAATGGCTGATACATGCGTCAACTCGCGAACGCGTGCTGCTAGGGGGGACAGGTCTGCTCGGCCTCTTTGAGACTACTGTGTATAACGTAAAATATTATCATTGCACACTCGGTCGCTAACATAATATGTTCCAAAATAATAATGTATATAATAAAAATTGTAATCATTATTAGAAATGAAAAAAAAATATATAAATGAAGAAATTAGATGATACATGATAAAGATAGATGATAAAATTAAAAAGCCCTTCAGGCGAGTAGGCGACCAATACTATTGAAAATTGTTTCTTTTGGCGTTTCTTCTCTGCAGTGGTCGGTTCCGAAACGCTAGTAGTCTGTAGCTTTTGCACATTAAGACGAGGCCTCAAATGTTTGGTACCACCGCTCGGCAAAGGTGTACGCAGACTGATCAAGTGCGCGCAAAGGATAGCGCTTGGCGGTTTAGCCCGTGAATGTTGAGATAGGAGATAGTCTCGAGTCGCTCAAAGAAAAAAACGTAAGCGCCAAATTCGTTATTTCTATTTTATATAAAATCAGACCGGTTAATTGTATTGTCATATTTACATTTTGATGAATTACTTATAACCTATCTTTTAGTCTAAAAATCATTATTTCATTCGTCGCATTTGAGCTACAATAACAAAAACTCTGCGAACGAAGACCATTATTCAAAAAATATTTCTATCGTGAAAATTTTATCAAAACGTGTTTTCATCTTACAATTTTGGAGATAAAATAGTCAAAAATCATATTATTTAGATTTGAAACTCCTAATTTAAGTATTTTGCGAGATAAATAAGGTTCAGAACGACCTTATTTACAGTGGTATCACCTTAATTAATAATATAAATATTACTAAATTAGATCCTTTAAAATCTGATTTGACGTGAACAAGTGCCTGCAAAGGCCTATTTTCTGAATAAACGTTTTAATTTAAATTTTTTGAACACTATTATCCTTAAACCGACTTTACAGACAATGATTTTTGTTTTATAGCGGCAATTTAACCACTTTATGTAAATTTCAAGTTTCAATCTATTACTTATTCGGGCGAGCTAGTGTGCCACGCCAGCCTGCGACACTAGGGCCCCGGCTTCGATCCCCGGTCAGGTCAAGATGGAAAATGATCTTTTTCAGATTGACCTGGGTCTTGGATATTTATCTATATATGTATTTGTTATTAAATATAGTATCTTGTGTTATGGGATACTAACTCAATAGTATCCCATAACACAAGTCTCGAACTTACATTTGGGGCTAGCTCAATCTGTGTGATTTGTCCGAATATATTTAAAAAAAAATACGGTTCAATTGAAACGTATTTTTTTTAGATACAGATTTGTCAGATCGACGGACATCGGAAACCTAATAATGCGGGGGTACCTACAAAAGTTTTAGGGTACGGACCCCTAAAACTTTTGTAGGTTTTAGGGGTCCGTACCCCAAGGTTTTAGGTTGCATCAACTAAAAAAATTAAAAACTCGATCAAACATAGAAAAACTCATTTATCTTACCCCAAATTTTCAGCAATTAACTTTCTTTTAGTGGCACTCCAGTCTGGGAGCTTTCCAATTTTCTAGACTTTGAATAATGGCTTATAAAGATTTTGGCGCTAACGGGAGCTTGAATGAATATTCCGGGCGATCTTTCCAAATTCTGACAAAAACTAACTTCCTTTGTTTGAAAAGCTATAAGCTGTCATCATTAAGTTCAGCTTCAGCTCTGCAGATGCCTTAAGGTTACTTAAAAACCGGCTAAGTGCGAGTCGGGCTCGCGCACGAAAGGTTCCGTACCATCTACACTTTTACACTAATATTATAAAGAGGAGAGATTTGATTGTTTGTTTGACGTGAATAGGCTTCGAAACTACAAGACAAATTTGAAAAATCTTTTACAGTTGGGAAGCTACTCTATCTGCGCTGAACATAGGCTATGTTTATGTGGACGAAGTTGCGGGAAAACAGCTAATTATCTATAAAAACGTCACAAAAATCATGGGATCCCCCTTTAAATATTTATTTCATTATGCCATTGCCATCCAGCGTGGCAATGCTGCCAGCCTTTTGGGTACGTTGCCACAGAATGACGGTTTGCAGGGACTATATAATTTTTAAATACTTATATTTTTTAAGTAGCTTTAATTATTATTAGTATTATAAGTAATTAGTATTATTTTAGTATAATTATATTGTACCTTTCTTAATTATTGCCTTATATGACTCAGTTTGTATCATATGGGATATAATGCTTCCTTGTTTAATTCCATCTCAAGATCCCTGCAGACTGCACAACAATGAGTAGTCAGCTCGCAGTGACGCGTTCTGGGACCATTCCAATTTTGGAGACTTTGAGTAATGGCTTATTCGGTTAACGATCTAGGCATCAACCGATTCATGAAGAACACCGGGAGAACAATTTTCAGTTTTCAATTATAAGATATATAAGCATATTGCTGGTAAGAACTTTTTTTTTTAGTTGTGGTAGAGCCACGCTACCGGCAAAATTCATTTTTGCTAGTAGCATGAATGGGCCGGCTCGTCCGGGGAAGTACCACACTCTCACAGAAAATCGACGTTTGAGTAGAAGCTTTACCGCTTCTATGCTTCGTTCGGTGAGTGAGAGAGCCGGAGGCCCATCCTTCCCCCATTTCCTCCCCCCATGTCCTTTCTTCAACTCCTTGAAAGACCGGCAACGCTCCTGTTACACCCTGGTGTTGCAGTTGTTCATAGGCAGCGCTGGTCCGTACCATCAGGTAACTCGCTTGCTCGTTTGCCGTCCTATACCATAAAAAAGACTGGATTGCAAAGTCATCCATGATAGGAATCCAATGATAGGAAAGAATGGCTCAGACAAAAGAAGGATTATACCCAGTAGTGGGACGTGGAAAGCTGACGCTGATGATAAGTATTTCTATTTAAGTATCTATCATAAAATATAGTATCGTTGAGTTAGTATCCTACGACACAAGTTCACAACTTACTGTGGGGCTAAATCAATTTGTGTAATATGTAATTAAATAATTAGATATAGGGACATCCCTATATATCTAATTATTTAATTATAATTTTTCAATGGTCAACATGTTTTAGATTCTTTTGTTGCTCGTACGACCGTTTGTCTCTTCGGTTGTCGACCTATCGCAGGACCACGGGCAAGAAAAAAATCCGTGGCACTAAATGAAAATGAATATTTTTTATTCAAAATAGGATACATGTGTAACAATTTTAACATCATATTTTCCTGTTATTTATTATCTTTTTTTCATCATCATCATCATCAGGTCTTCTTTAGTCTCCACTACAGGAGCACGACCCTCTCTGTACTACTAAAGCCATACTTGGCCAGATCAGCCAGAGGACTTGGCCTACACTCTCCACGCTGGTCAATTACTAGCGTATCGCAATGACCAGTGCTGCGAAGAATACGCCGAAAGAAACTCAGTCCAGTCTCGGTCTCTACGTACCTACTATTCTTTGCATCCTGACCCAAAATAAACATCACGTGCAAAAAGTTGACATAGGTACATGGAAGCTCGGCAATTATCAAACAATAAAGTTGTATATTCAAAACTAAAAAACTTTGATCTCAATTATGACTTGATGTGTCATAGGCATCACATTCTTCCACTTTATATTAGAAGGAAAATTGCTGATACGTTATATTTAGTTAAAATTGCTCAATATCGTAAAGACTCACCTTACCTACTGCAGAAAATTAATTTAAAGATACCCAATCGAGCAGTGAAAATTCCTTCGTTCCTAGCTGTGCCATTTGTTGCAAATAATTATAGGCAGAATACTTTCTTTTTTAGGTCTGCAAGAAAGATAAATCAGCTGGCTGATTGCTCTGAGCTGGACTCTTTCAACTCAAGTCCGAGCAAATTTAAAAATATTATGACCCAAACGTGGTTTAATATTTTTGACTAAATGGTTCTGGAAATATTTTTGTACTGCTTATACTGATTGTTTTTTTTTTTAGGTTTTCTAATAGGCAAGCACTTTAGAAACACATTTGCGAGAATATGTAAATGGTCTCTAGTATGTAATGTAGTTTTTTTAAGTCTGTTATTATGACTGTATGTTCTCCGAAGAAAATATAATAAAAAAATAAATGAAATATTGGGTAAAAATAAGATTTAATTGTTATTTGAAAAAAAAAAATTGTCTGTAAACTCCGTTACGGACTTCGATCATTAATACCAACTAGATGTCGGGTCAGCGCATAAAAAACGGCTCGGCAAATAGCCCCTCACTCAAGCAGTGTGGGGCTATTTTATTTACTTCGGTCCAAACACAGCCAACGTAACGAAGTGTCACGATGCCGCAGTGTGCACTAAAAACTTGTCTAAATAATGGCCGAAAAAAGAATTTTTCGTCCGGAGTATCTTATTTTCGGTAGGTAAATTAACTATTTTATACATTTTACCTTTTAACTAATAATAAACATTTTAAATAAATGTTGCCGATTTTCAACCACGGCAAGAAATGTTTGGCCAAGCTAGCCAACATCCGCACAAACATTTGAAAGCATTTGAAGAAGCAAACAGAAACGAAACAAAACGACGTAACTCGCAATGTAATCAACGAGAAAAGTACTTTATGATTAGTGCAATAAGGTTGTCATCACAATGGATGTTCTTAGACAAAATGATTCTTCGTTTCTAAGTGACAGGTGTTATTTATTACTTTGCTAGTCTTCGTGACGAATAATCGTAAGCATAAGGTAATTGTTGACCGAGCGAGCGAAGCGAGCGAGGTCTTCCATTCAAGTTGGGGCGAAAAGACATTTTTTGTATGTATGTATGTATGTTTGTTCCACGATAACTTTAGAACCAATGCTCCAATTAAGATGAAATTTACAATGTATATAGGTCTTATAAATACAATTTTCAAGTTCGCTGGGCATCAAAATCGGTTCAGCCGTTTACGAGATATTTAAATAAATGTTAAAGAATTTCGAGAAATGAAAATTGAAAATGACGTTTAGGCTGAATAAGTTACCTACAAGATGGCGCTAAAATAAATTTTAATTTTGACGGTAACCACAGCCGCCGCTAGGTGGCGGCGGTATTTCGTTGAATCCTGCTTTATCCATGCTCTGTGTATTAAATTTAAATTTACTAACAAAACATGAACAATTATAAACTAGAACGGTACTTTCTCCTCTATACTTATCGAATGGTTGGCTCAGTTGCAGTACGGTAGTTACCCGATCGAAAAGATTAGACTTCGAGCCGCGCAAGAAAATTTGATTTTTCAATGATTGGAAATATTTCTTTCGCTGTCTGTTCCAAGTTAAATTCCAAGTGACTTTCTTATTTTTAATTTACAATATTTTGTTCCTTTAGAACAGAAAAATACCAGTCCATGAAAATTTCCATAATAAATTCTTGTTAGTTCCAAATTTCTCCAACAGATGGAGACAGAGGTAAGAGTAAGACCAAATATGCGCAGGGATATTTCAATAAGTTTTTATTTATCTTTAATTTTAAGTGTGTATATGTTTGTTCGGGTTTAAGCCTGCAACCAAAAATTAAAGCAGTTATTTACAACCAATTTAACTACAATTTCGCATTGTACTTAACTTTATGGTAGAGGAAGATAATTATAAAAAATCACTGATCTGATTTGAAGATGACGAGCTATTTAATGATGAACATCCCGTTTTCAACATTTTACAGTTTCAATCCTTTCACAATAAAAGCTGGTAAAAAAACCGGCCAAGTGCAAGTTGGCTCGCGCACGAAGGTTTCCTACCGTTATCTATAAAAACGGCAAAAAAATCATGTCTGATGCATGGGAGCCCCACTTTAATATTATTATTTTTTTATTTAATTATTTATTTTTAGGGGATATATATATATATATATATATATATATATATATAACAACATATTCTATGAATATTTCAATCGTCTAGCTGTTGCCGTTATCAATATATAATATAATGCAAAAACAAGCAAAAACATCACGTTTTCTGTATAGGAGCCTCCTTAAATATTTATGTTATTCTATTTTTTAGTATTTCCTGTTATAGCGGCAACAGAAATACATCATCTGTGAAAATTTCAGCTGTCTAACTATCACGGTTCATGAGATACATATACTGGTGAGATACGGACGGAGAGACAGACAAATAGACAGATGGACAGTGGAGCGATTAATAGGGTCCCGTTTTTACCCTATACGAAACAATAAAAATGAATGAAAAAAGTAGTGTAAGAAGAAACAAATAATTCCGCAAAACAGACACAATAAAGACAAAGAAATAGGGTTCGGTGGGCGAAATATAAGTACAGATGTAGAATCCAAACGTACGAAAACCATATTTGGAAGGTAAAGCCGAAGCATAGAAAGAGGAGTATGGGAGTGCAGCACTCTGCGAGAGAAACAAAAACAAAAGCCAAATGAAAAATGAGCTGGGGGCTTGTCCGGACAAAACAAACCAGAAAATTGATACATATGAAAACCAAAAATTTATAAGTATAAAGCTCAAGCGAAGAAACGGGGTAATATGTCTATCGGGGCTAAAAACAATTAAACATTGACGGGTACACATCAAAACCATATAGGTTTAGAAAGCAAAACACATATGTCTTCATTATCATGCCGACCGAAGCTCAGTCACCCGGATATCTGGCGTTTTATATTTCTATTCCTTGAAGTCGCAGGCCTATTGACATTTTCAAACACTCAAAAACGCCGGTGGAATATTTGGTACGAAAATTATTTTTATAAAATTCCAATGTTGTGAATTCGTTAATAACCATAGTCTTTCAGATATGACGAAACTGTTACATTTATTTGTCCCTTAGTGAATTTAAAAATTTTGCTCGATAGTGCAACGCAGCTCTTCATCTACACGTTGCACTATCGAGAGCTAAACGCCTCACAGATGTTGTAGTAAAACCCGGTTTTGATTTGGTCATATTTAATTAGATAAAATTCTACTCGTACATTTAGGGATTGCAAGGGAAAAACTATTTTAACTATTCTTGCAACAGTAATAAAAAAGGGGTTTAACATTGCTCGTAGTTTATTTGTTTGGATAGAAATGAATGTTAACTATTAGTACAAGAAACATCGTGTTCATTGTATGTTAATTTAAAATAAGTCATGGTGAGTAAAATAAAAAGAGTGCTTTTGAAGTCATCTAAACAATAGCACTATGACAACATGCTTATCAAAATCAGTAAAATAGTGGCTATCTCACGAAATTATCAGGAAAATTAAATAATCGCGAGGTCCACGTTCGCAGCGAACTACTAGTTTTAAAAAAAGCGACTTTATTGTAAGGTGATATGGTCTGAAATATCTTGATATTAAAATGGTTTTAAAACTTTAGTCTCTGTTTATTAGTAAGTCAATGTAGATGTATAGCTATATGTTCGAGCGGACAGAATTTTGCTACGATTTTGTAGGTAATGCTTTATCTAGTTGGTATTAATGATCGAAGGTTACGGACGACAATTTTACGAGATAACGGTGGAAGAGAGAGATGCGTCGAAGTCGATCACTTAAGGCGCTGTATCCCTTTACCGTTTGTAGCAGACATCGCGCGATATATTATACGCGCGATTATATACATTTCCGTGTTAATTGTCACTTTTAATTTAATAATTATAACCAAATATTGTATTTTTTTAGGTATCTATCTTGCTCATTTAGTTATACTTTTTATAGACGTACAAAAGTTGGTGGTTGTCGCTGAAAATATCAAGTAATTCGCGACGAATCTTTTTCTGGATATAGCTTTTTTGCTATTTTATTTAGCTAAGTTTTAAATATATTTTTGAAAATATTTTAGTGTAACCATTTATTTTGATCTTTGAACTGTACGTCATATTTTTTTCATGCTAGTATTCCAAGAAAAATAAGGCTAACTGCGCGACGAAAAAATACAAGTTTTACGGTATTCTCCTGATGCACAGCGCCTTAACGCTGACAAATTAAATGTTTTTCTTAAGACGCGAAAAGTGTCCCAGGCCCAGATAATCTACATCTTCCCCGCACCGACAACGATGAGGTTTATTTGTCCTGGCCCCTAAATGAAAACTTCAGCCATAACCATACGTCTCTGGAACGCTCTACCTGAAGCAATTAGAAGAGCCCCTAGTCGTCTCGCATTGAAGCGAGTATAAACTATTTTAAGTAATTTATCCAAATACAAATACAAATATCTTTATTGTGAAACATAGGTATAAATAGGTAACACTTTATAGATTATCAGTCTCACCAAGTCCTGTCCTTGGTTGGACGTACAATATTTAAAATATAAAAAAAAAATGCCATTAAAATTACAAAATTAATATAAGGAAATAAAAATAATATACAATTAGAGATTTAAATAATAATTAATGTCAATCTATTTCAATTTATCATTTAAATAATCATTTACTGAATAATAACATTTATCTAGCAATAATGATTTCAGTTTATTTTTAAATGTCACGAGATTTAAAGTTTTAAAGTCATCTGGTAACTTATTAAATACAGTAGGACCCATTCCAAAAATGATTTTCGTCAAAAGAGCTGTCTTGTGATTGCCAATTACTAATTTTTCTTTATATTGCTTTCTTAAATGTTGTACCCTCTTTCTCGTGTTACACCATTTTGCGAAAAGATTCGGGTTTGATTTTACAAAAACACATATCTCAAAGATGTAAATGCACGGAAATGTCAGTATTTTAAGAGTTTTAAAATGAGGTAAACAGCTATCTTGCGTTTGCAGACTTACCCAACGTCGTCCTTATATATATGTATGTTATATATGTTATTATTTTTTAGTATGTAATTATTTGTAGTTAGTAAGTATTTATTTATATTATATTTATTTCATAATTGATTGCTATTTTTTATAACTTTACGGATTATATATAATTATCTTGGTACTTTTATACCATATCAATTTTCTTTAATTTTGCGCTTAATCGTACCAGCCACACTTTACTCTCTGATTGGTCTAATGGTTTACTAGTAGGGAATGCCCTATGGCACTAAGTCCGCCAATTGAAATGTACAATAAAGTTTAAATAAATAAATAATAAAAAAATAAGGTTATTTTTAAGAGAGTCCCTACGCACGCAGATGGATAACAACAATAAATTATATCAAATTCTAAATATATTATCTACACTCGCGTGCCGGGAAATTTGTAATTTGTCCGTGGCGATATTTTAATGTAAATTTATGAGTGTTCTACAAACTCACGCACTGACATAGAATTGTAACGCAATAGTTGACGACGAGGTTGAAGTGAATTGTCTAACTTTATTTAACTATATGCCAAGTCCTCTGGCTGCTCTGGCCAAGTATGGCCCTAGTAGTACAGAGAGGGTCGTGCTCCTGTAGTGGAGACTAAAAAGGACCTGATGATGATGATGATGATGATGATGATTTAACTATATTCCGTATTTCAATGCAGATCGTCTGAAGGCCGTAAGTAACTGCTGCGCTCATCCTAACTAATATTATAAATGCGAAAGTGGGTTAGTTTGTTACGCTTTCACGATTTATTACTGAACCGAAAATCATGAAATTTTGCATACACGTTATCTGGGGTACGGAGCGTACGAGCCGCGGGCGAATACTTTCTAAATATTCATTTTTTGGGTAAATAAATTATTATTGTAAGAAAACGGAGATATCATTTCAAATTTTGTATTGCGATGCCCTTGAAATGCTTCAAACTATTTAAACGTTGAATGTTAGCTCCTTAAGTTTTTCTTAGCATATTGCTAAAAACGGCCTATTTTTTTGTCAGCACTGTCAACACTGGTGTCAGATTTTTCAAGCTGCCTAAATGCACCTGACATAGCTTAATGACAGCAATCAATGATGACAGCCAGGACAAACGGCTTTACGTGCCTTCCGAAGCACTAAAAAGCTCGAGAATTGTTTGTACCACCTGCAGTCACCCATCACAGTGGGAACTGCTTCCAGGGTTGCTTAACGTAAGAGCTATTAATGCTCACGATGACTAGGCTATCAGGCTATTGGCTTAAATGCTTAGAAAAGCTTCACGTCAAACATACAAACATGACATGAAATTTGGCTGACTTGAAATAAAAAAAAAAAATATGTATTTATATATGGACAAAACACACAGATTGAGCTCATTTATTTCGTGTAGGTGACACGGTCAACCAACCATGCACACCCTGGTGCCAGAGTTCTTCGGAACCGGCTCTCGGCCTCTGACGTGGTTCCTTTAACGACTACAAGACGGCAGCCGGGACCAACGGCTTAACGTAGCTTCCGAAGCACGGAATCATCTTTATTATCAGACAATCAGGTGATTCAAGCCTGCAATGTCCTAACCAAACTGGAAACAACTAAATAAAGTATGCTTCCCATGGGAATTGAACCCCGGAAGGTCCAACTGGACCACAGATTGAGCTAGCCCCAAAGTAAGTTGAAGTCTGTACGTATTTTTTTCTTTTCAGAGGAACGAGTGGTATCGACATCGACTTGCGAAGAGTGGACATCGACCAATGTCCATTGACGCCTGGCTCCACACAACTCAACATTTTTGCCGGGACCGACAAGTGCAAGAAGAAAACTACTGAGGTAAGTGCAGGAAGGTCCAACGGACTCCACCAGTTGTTGAAGAAATACAATTATTGACACTTATACTCTCTGTCAACGCCAAATTAACATTTTTTTTTTTTTTTACAAAATTTGAATTAGGCATTTGTCTCCCATCTCACCTGATGGTAAGTGACGATGAAGACGAGGATGTTACATGCCTATACAAGAGATACCCATTTATTCTACTTTTGAATGTCCCGGGACTGTACATTATTAACATTATTACATTTTTTTATATATATTGTAATTTTTCGCTTAAATCACGCACACTCTGACTAGCTCCGTGGCGCAGCGGTCAACACGCCTGCCTGCGACACGGAGTGACCGAATTCTATCCCCGGCCAGGTCAAGATGAAAAATGATCTTTTTCAGATTGGCCTGGGTCTTGGATGTGTATC
Organism: Elegia similella; assembly: GCA_947532085.1. Lineage (NCBI taxonomy): Eukaryota > Metazoa > Arthropoda > Insecta > Lepidoptera > Pyralidae > Elegia > Elegia similella. The sequence goes on along the minus strand of OX383926.1, from coordinate 2,962,260 downwards.
TATATATGTATTTGTTATAAAATATAGTATCGTTGAGTTAGTATCCCATAACACAAGTCTCGAACTTACTTTGGGGCAAGCTTAATCTGTGTGATTTGTCCGTATATATTTATTTATATTTATATTTAATGTTTGTTACTTCTTCACGCAAACACTTTATGAAATTTTCGATGTTAAGACTCAGAAAGCTCAGCTCTAAGTATAAAATTGCGGCAAGTAGCTTCTTTTTTTTGGAAACGACTATATAGCTAGCTCTAAATGAGCTTTCGCTACTTCACCGGGCATTTGAGGCGAGGACAGAGTGCCCTCAACCTTTATAGACAACATCACCAAAGGGATCCCAGGAGGGACGGACCTCGGCTTTGTCCATTGCCCGTGTGTGCAAGGCTTGGAGAGACAGCAAACTCTCATATTGTCTGATAGGCCGCGTATACATAGCCAGTGCATGCACAGCCTGAAGGGCCAATCTGAGAAGGCAAGCTAGTCCATACTAATAATACATATAAATACAAAATGATTTCTGTCTGTCTCTTACCACTTCATGATGCAACTATTGAACCTATTGCGATAAAATTTATTATAGATGTAGATTGTGGCCCGGGAAAGGGTTATAGGGTACCTTTTAGTTTCCGACAAATCTATGCCAATGCACGCGAAGCCGCAGTTTTTCCTATGCTAAAAGTTAAGCACATTATATAGGGTACTTACATATTCTTAGATCCATATCTAAAAATAGTCTTCCGAGTTCGGGGAATTCCAGCATTTAGTCAAGTAAAAGTAAATAAATCCAAAATCATATAGGCAAATACAAAGGGACGCGTGTAACAATATTCTGCAAAAACACTTCTATTTCCTCCACCCCCGACGTAAACATTGTAAGCATACATAATGTAGAGGGTAAGAAAAACGAGTTTTGCATCCCTCATGTCATACCTACTATGTTTTGCTGTACGCAATTGTAAGAACTTTGATTTGTGTCATACGGAAGCGTCGTTAAGTTTTTGTTTCATACATAATGAACGAAGCTAGTTCATTAAGGATATATATACATACTATCACGTCTTTTTGCCTTGCGAGATAGACACAGCCTAGGTCTTTAACACGTAAAAGCCACTTTAGCATGTTGGTGGGTTTGGTGTAGGTTAAAAACGGATTTAAAAGAGTGATGGGTTGCCTAATCGCCTACTTACACGATTCCTAAGATGATTTCCTAATCCCTCGATCGGATTTTACGATTTGTGCGGAAAGAGAAGCAGCTAGTGCATTCAACTAGTTTACTTTTCTCCCAGACCAGTATGGAAGTAATTTAGGATCTAAGTTCTTAAATATACAAGTTTATTTATATAAGTACAAACATTTGGACATATTCATTACTTTATTATACTTTACGGGGTATTATACTTACGTAGGCTCTACGGCTACTTTATGTTATGACATACAACGGCAAACAAGCAAGTGAGTCATCTGATGGGAAGCGATCATCGCTGCCGGATAACTGCAATACCAGGGTGTAGGAGGAGCATTGCTGGCCTTACATGGAGTTAGGAGAATACATGGAGGGGGCAAGAAATAGGGGGAAGGATGGCCCTCTGACTATCTCACTAAAAAGCGGTAAAGCTTCTACTCAAACGTCGATTTTCTGTGAGAGTGTGGTACTTCCCCGAGCCGGCCCATACGTGCTGCTAGCAACCATGATTTTGCCGGTAACGTGGCTCTACCACAACTAAATCTATCTGGCTATCAGAGCTAAAGATTTTGTGTTATTTCCATATATAGGGAGTTTGTTTGTTTGTCAATACTTAATTGTACTTATTAAAAACAACACACATCATAAAAGTATCAAAGTTAAAGTAATAATAAAATCTGTACAATGGCGGCCTTATACCTTGAGGGGATCTCTTCCAGTCAACCAGGTATCTGAAAGGTCAAAGGAGACATCAGTTGGTTTAAATGGGGTAAGGGAGTACGGTATTGCATTATGTTTTGAACACCTAGCTTAACTAGGTCAGACTGTTTCCTATATCTCCAGTGCAGAGCTTACTCAATGTGACTCCTGATATCTACAGCATTTCAAATTCAGTTACCCTAGATATTATTCTGGAATCTTCTAAATATATATAACTTAAAGGTGACTGACTGACTGACATAGTGATCTGTCAACGCACAGCCCAAACCACTGGACGGATCGCTGAAATTTGGCATGCAGGTAGATGTTATGACGTACGCATCCGCTAAGAAAGGATTTTGATAAATTCAACCCCCAAGGGGATAAAATAGGGGATGAAAGTTTGTATAAAACTTAATGCGAGCGAAGCCTTCTGTCAAATCAGTCAATTATTTAGTGTGATTTCCCAAAACACGTTTAACGTGCTGGTACAGGTGAAAATCAGAATCAAAATAGTGTTTGATTGCTAGCTGCATCGCTTATTGACATGATTCCTTAGATTTTTTTGGCGAGCGCCGTGGCACTGTGGTCAACACGCCAGCCTGCGACACGAGGGTGCCCGGTTTCGATTCCCTGTCAGGTCAAGATGGAAAATGATCTTTATAGATTGGCCTGAGTCTTGGATGTTTATCTATATATGTATATTTTATAAAATATAGTATCGATGAGTTAGTATGGCATAACTTGGCACTTGGCTTACTTTGGGGCTAGCTCAATTTGTGTGATTTGTCCGTATATATTTATATATATATATTTATTTATTTATACTAGCTGTTGCTCGCGATATCGTCCGCGGCAATTTCTGTTACTATGTTTAGGTTTTTTCTTAGTATAGATGAATAATTTTCCCCCGTTTTCAAAACATTTTTTATTGATGCTTCGCTGATGTTTTATAGCCTAAAGCCTTCCTCAATAAATGGACTATCCAACACAAAAAGAATTTTCTAATTTGAATAGTTCCTGAGATTAGCGCGTTCAAACAAACAAACAAATAAACTCTTCAGCTTTATAATATTAGTATAGATTTATTTATATTGTTAAGCATTTCTGTCTGCGCGAGACGAGAAGCAGCTGGTACGCTCTTTGTTTCCTTTGTTCACAGACCAGCATGACAAAAAATAATACAGTTGAATTTTTAATATTTTTATTCCCCTAAACAAACACCAGTTAAAACTATTTGCGGTTGATTTAGGCTATGAATTGGTTTTTCGCGGGGTTTGTGTTGGCTTGTGTTTGCGAAACAGAACAAATATTGAAGTCATTTTAAATTTTAAAGTTCTATTTTAGAATAAAATTCATTTGTTTTGTATTTTGATGAAGTTTTATAATAACTAAAAGTTCAGATGAATATTTACTTAATAAAGAAAATTGTATACATGTTTACAAAAATCTATACTAATCTATACTTCTATACTAATATTTATAAAGCTTAAGAGTTTGTTTGTTTGTTTGAACGCGCTAATCTCAGGAACTACTGGTTTTTAATTATAAAATTCTTTTTGTGTGGGATAGTTCATTTATTGAGGAAGGCTTTAGACTTTATAACATCACGCTGCGACCTAACAGGAGCGAAGCATCAATAAAAAATGTTTTAAAAACGGGGCAAAATTGTTCATCTATACTGATTAATCATAATAACAGAAATTGCTGCGGACGAGATCGCGGGCAACAGCTAGTACCAATATAAAACGCTTGCTTGTTGACCGTGCTATACCATAAAAAATATAATAATATTATAACTTAGCTGTTACAAACAATAACCTATTTTCTCACCGAACAAAAAAATATAAGTTCCACAAAAATTTAGTTTTACTATCAATAAACTACCTTAGAAATGCGACAGTACAAACACTTTTCGACATTCTTTGTTAAAAGTTTTCGCGAAGTTGTTTTTACGATGATATATTGAACGGGTGCGATCTGGAATGCGAGGGAAATAACATTATATTTTATCTGAAATATTGTTAAATCTGAAAGAAGAATAACTACAGTAAGTGGCTCCGCTACAAACTAACTTTAAGCCGAGCAAAAATATCATTAAACTATTTAAAAGGTGTACGCTTTTGACACACCTTATTTCATCGGCTTGTATTGCACACTGTTTTATTTTACTACTATTCTTACAATTTCAAACTATTATTCTCAGTGTGTTGCATTCAAAGTAGTGTCACGTTGCAGCATGCCACCTGCATGCTGCATCTCGTCCAACCTCGTTTCTTTCTCATCCTGTCCATTTTTCATTCCCCATTTTAATTCAAATTTCATTTTTAATTCAAATTAGATTACTCTCTCTGTCTCTCTCATCACTCATTCTTCAGTCTACTACCATCTCTCGGAGCATAACAGTGTCTGTTATAATTTATTGAAGTCAACATCTACATAGTTGAAGTTGTAAAGTGAAGTTGTAACTATAAAGTTATTATCTGTGTGTGTTTTGTGTCGAGTCTCTGTTCTCCACTATTCCTACTTTCTATATATGTGGGAACTCGGCTAGAGCGCCGGGATAGTCGAGCCCTCACAGTAGTAACGATAAAATAACAATACATACCTAAATGTGTAAGAGTATAAACGACAAGTCAAGAAAATAATGGGCAGCGGTGATCACTTACCATCAGGTAACCCGCTTGCTTGTTTGTCGTGATATATCATTAAATAAAAATAAGACAAAGTTGTACACAGTAACCTACTTTAATACTAGAACTAGAACAAAAAACAGAAGTTCCGTAAAATAGTTTCACTATCAATAAACTAGGAACGCTTTTCGACATTCTTTGTTAAAAGTTTTCGCGAAGTTGTTTTTACGATGATATATTGAACGGGTGCGATCTGGAATGCGAGGGAAATATCATTGTTTTATATGAAATATTGTTAAATCTGAAAGTAGAATAACTACAGTAAGTGGCTCCACTGCAAACTAACTTTAAGCCGAGCAAAAATATCATAAAACTATTTAAAAGGTGTACGCTTTTGACACACCTTATTTCATAGGCTTGTATTGCACACTGTTTTATTTAACTACTATTCTTACAATTCCAAACAATTAATCTCAGTATGTTGCATTCAAATTTGTAACGATAAAATAATAATACATACCTAAATGTGCAAAAGTATAATCGACAAATTAATAAAATAACGGGCACTTATTAGCCCGCTTAGGTAACCCGCTTGCTTGTTAACCGTGCTATATCATAAAAAATTAAATAATAACTTAGTTGAAACAAACAATAACCTACTTTCTCACTGAACAAAAAACATAAGTTTCTTAAAAATATAGTTTCACTATCAATAAACTACTTTGGAATTGCGACAGTACGACCACTTCTCGACATTGTTTGTTAAAAGTTTTCGCGAAGTTGTTTTTGCGATGATATATTGAACGGGTGCGATCTCGAATGCGAGGGAAATAACATTTCTGTTATCTGAGATATTGTGAAGTTTGAAAATTGTATACTACAGTAACTGACTTGGTTTGAATTGTTTTAATATATTTTGCTCGCCTTTTCGTTTGTCTATACTATTTAGATAGATAGATAGATAATATCTTTATTCACCATCGAAAACACACAATTCACATTGATATAAAATGAAGTTAACCTATAAGGAACTTATATAATTATATAAAAATATATGCAAGATATTCACTTATAGAAATAAGAAAGTGTTTCTAGATATAACAGAAGTCATTATGTAGCGTGCAGTGTCTTTGTACTGTAAATATTTCTACACTATGTGCTCGACAGTGAAAGGGTCCTGACTCAGCGTATTGTCACAGACGAACAAGTCGAGCTGCGACGCTGATAATTTTGCCAGAACCAAGAGTGAGGCCAGACAAGCAACACGAATTTGAGAGAAGAAAGTGTACTTGATTATTAATGTTATATAAAATACAACTCAGTTACCCACAAAACGCTCACATTAATGTTAAGATAACCATTACCTCACTTTTAATAATTATTACATATAGATCGGTTGACTAAATGCAATTGTATTGTAACTCAAGACACAAATAGTAAAGCAAGTATTTTTTCATATGTATGTATATTATCATTATATTTTAAGGGTAATAATAGTAAGTGTATGTTCATTTATTTCCTCACAGGGTCAAATGTTACGTGTTAGCTACCAAAAGTGCATTGGCAAATAGATGTTTTTTATATTCTCGTTTAAATGAAACGAGTGACGTAAGGTCATCATTTAAATTCATTATTCGTCAGTGTCCGCGTGTTTTGCATCTTCAGCTTTGCGTTAGAGCCGTGTTCCGAGTCTACTTTTAAAACAGTTAATTATTATTTTATAACTTTCATTTTTAGTTTTTTTTTTATTATTTTATTTATAACTAGCTTTCGCCCGCGGCTCCGCCCGTGTCAATATCGATCCCTCGGGAACAGTACTTTTTCCCGGGATAAAATGTACCCTATGTCCTTCTCCGTACTATCCGTTTAATAGTTACAACGTGAAAGCATAACAAACAAACAAACAAATAAATAAACAAACAAACAAACAAACTCACTTTCGCATTTATAATATTATTTAGGACAGTAAGGCCAATACTAGGTTTTCCTTATTAGACAAAAATAATTGGCATGTTGCAAAAAGATAATAGTTAAACAAGTGAAAAAATAATATTTTAAGTTGCTTTTAAAATATATTAAGTTGCTTTTCCCTTGCGGGGTAGACAGAGCCTAGGTCCATAAGACCTGAAAGCCACGTTTAGCTTGTTGGTGGGCACTAGGTGGAAAACCACGTCAAGGTAAAAGTAAGGAACCACGTCAGAGGCCGAGAGGCGGTTCCGAAGAACTCTGACACCAGGGTGTGCATGGTCGATTGACAGTGACACCTACTCGAAATGATGATGGTGGAAAACGGAATCATAATAGTGATGGGTTGCTAGCCACATCCTATTAACATGATTCCCCAAATTTTACCCGTTCCCTCGATCGGCTTTTTTTCTCTACTCCCAGACCAGCATGGAAGTTAACTAGAAATTATTAACTATTAAAAATACTGTCATATACCAGTCTGACTATAATTTCAATATGGTGAGCTTGACATGGGTGGGACACTTGGGCAGAGGAGAGGACAGTTGATGGATCAAAGCACTGACGGAGAGGAAGGAGTCTATTCGAGTAGTTGTTGACGGCTGCTCATCGAACCTATTGGCTATTAATGCTGGGGTACCTCAAGGATCCGTTCTTTCCGCGACGCTTTTTTTGCTACACATTAACGATCAGGAATTATTGGGTACGCAGACCATAGCACCGTTACGGAAAGATTTTTTCAAGTGCAAGAGCAAAGAAAAACAGAAATCAATGATCTTAGAGAGGCAATGGTGGACTGCACCAATCTTATTCTGTAGGCTGTCTCCGATTGGGGCAATGCCAATCTTGTAAGATTTAATGCCAGTCGAAGATAGGGATCCTAATTACCTCATTGGTGTGGACACCGACCTTCCCGATCTTCCTTTGCCAAAGTCGGAGTGGACTCCGACCTTGGCAAAGGAAGGTCGGAGGCGAAGAACAGGGACCGTACGGACTACTTTAAAAATAGCTCGCCACAAGCCCTGCGGGCTTGTTATTATAAGTAAAATAGATAGGCAATTATTGTTATAGGTTCATTGTACTGTACACGCAAAAATATTCACGATGTGTTGAATAAAGAAGATCTGGCGTATTTCTATTGTTGTGTATGACAAATACAATATTGGGATTGTATATATAATATACTCGTACGTGGGTTTGAAAATCTGCACGTGTAGGTATCACTATTCTTATATACACGTCGCTAGAATTATTGTTTTGTCTCGTAAGTAAAACATTATAGTACTTTCGGTATGATCGGTAAATCAATTTCTATCATCATTTCATTAGTGTTAAGCATAGGCCTCTCACGAAAATCCTTCGTTTCGCTTGGTAGGCGAGTTGCCAAATGCCGTTTCTTTTCAACGCTTACGCATGTAAAGCAACCCCTGGCGTGGTGCCCATTAGGATGGGTGACCACAAGTAGCACAAAAAATTCTTTAAAAGTACATGAAACCAAAAAACTACGCTCGCTAATCCGCCTGCCAAGCGAGGTAAGTATGGCAATATTCTCCCATGGAACGAAGAATCCTTATGAGAGGCTGTTGTCCAGCAGTGGACTTCTTACGGCTGTAATGATGATGAATGATGACTGGGTAGTCATCATTTTATTGACTAGATATTTTTTTTTCTAACCAAAAATTATACCTTGTCTCTAGTGTTGTAAAAACCCGAGTCCGGGAGTCTAAATATTCTGACTCGACTGTAAATTACAAGACTCGACTTATAAATATAAATATATACCGACAAATCACACAGATTGAGCTAGCCCCAAAGTAAGTTCGAGACTTGTGTTATGGGATACTAACTCAACGATACTATATTTTATAACAAATACATATATAGATACACATCCAAGACCCTAGCCAATCTGAAAAAGATAATTTTCCATCTTGACCTGGCCGGGATTCAAACCCGGTCACTCCGTGTCGCAGGCAGGCGTGTTGACGCTGCGCCACGGAGCTAGTCCATTTATAAGTAGAAACTCCACTACTCGATGTGTTAGTTATACTCAAGCTAGACTCAAGTTCGGTATAAGTGCTCGAGTTTGATTACGGACTAAGTCGCGCCAAATTTGGGGAGTAGCTATTAAGGGTGGTGGAAATGTAGTTATTTGTAGTGTACCTATCATTAATATCAAATAAACTTTTAAATTATTGTAATGCTTTGTATAACTTGAGTTTGTTGAGTAGAAGTTGTTTTGAGTTTGGTATTCGAAATCAAGTTGACTTGATTCTACGCTCTGACGACTCGTGCTCGACTTGACTCTGACTTATAAATGTCTTAGTCTACCAAGTATGCAAAATTAGTCAAGTTTGTAAATGTGGGCTCCCGGATTCGAGTTTTTACAACACTACTTGTCACAGAACTGTCTGTGGAGTTCGTGGCGAGAATTTCGGTGGACTGCACGGATTTTGTTTCGAATTGTTCTGCAAATTGCTTCTAGTGAACTTTATAATGTGAAATCGGTGTAATTTGGTATTATAAATGCCCATGCTTATAAACAATGTGTGAAATTACTAAAATATAGTGTCATGGAGCGGCTGTAGTAAGATTTACATAGCGGGCTGGTGGTCGCTCGCCTTACTGCTTCGTCTATGATTAAACCAGTGGATTCGTGGGAATTGTCGCCAGGGGCTCCGTTGAACTAACGAAATTAATTACCCCATAATTTCGTTGATATCACGTAGAAAATAATGAAGGGTTAAAAGGCGCTGAAAAACAAACGACGTAAAAAAAATTGAAAAAAAAGGTCTGTCTGTCTCTACATAATTATGATGGAATATACATATATGTATATGAAATATACTCGTATATTCTATCTCCTATGTTCATCCTAATATTCAATAAGGCCATTTGTGAATGGAGCGCGATATCGCCGGCGTTTTATTACATTCTTTGATTTACTTGATTGTGTCGCAACTTGCCATATTACTCATATTGATATTTCCTTTCTGATATTTATTTCTTTGTTATCGTCATATTGAGATATCTATATGATTTCATCTTTTCAATATATAGCTATATCAATATACAATATCAAATATATTATAAATTGCAATATATTATGGGCCAAGTATGGCTCCGGTAGTACAGAGAGGGTCATGCTCCTGCAGTGGAGACCAAAAAGACCTGATGATGATGATGGGCAAATCTTGAAAATAACTGGAGCGATATTTTTGCGATTTTTACTAACATAGACCATTTCTCTTGAAACGTGTATGTATATGTGGGATAGATTTTTTTACGTAAAACTGTGACTAAGCAACATAATTATATCATGTATATTGTGTCTGTTAGTGATTATTTACATCAAATCTGTTTTACGAGTAATTAAGTGTAATTATTTTTAAGGACTGGCACCCATAAGCTGAAAAAATAGAAAATTTCGTCATGCTAGTTTTAGATAAATATTGACTTATTTTTTTTTTTATTATAACGAACGTGAGATAATAACATTTATATATGAATTACAGGTGTCTCACGTATGAAGTCAGCTACAGGCCGACATGTTTCAACCTCATCCGGAGGCCTTCCTCAGGGCTAATGTGAACCGAGACGCGCGCACGGAGTCGTCCCGATTCGCACTGGCACTAGTGACGTAGTGACGCCCTGAGGAAGACCTGTGGATGAGGTTGAAACATGTCGGCCTGTAGCTGACTTCGTACGTGAGTAACCCGTATTTCACATATAAATAATTGACTTAAAAAATTTGAAAAACAGGCATTCAAAACACACTGTGCCCAAAAACACTTTCTTGACGTTCAACTTTTTAGTATTATCTACTATGGATACTAATTCACTGACGTCGACAATCAAAACAGTTGATTTATTGCTTTTCATGCCGCTTGGCTTAGGCAGTTTGAAAAATCTGACACTAGTGTTGGCCACTTACACACACAAGAAACTAAACTATTTTCGTGTGTGGACAACACTGGTGTCCGATTTTTCAAGTCGCCTAAAGGCATCTGACTTAAGAGTAGCTTAACGACTGCCATCAATGATGACTGCTGGGACCAACAGCTTAACCTGCCTTCCGAAGCACGGAGGAGCTCGAGATATTTTTTATGCCACTTGCGGTCACCCATCACAGTGGGGACTGCGTCTAGGTTGAAATGTGTTGTTCTGGCATGCAAAAGCATGGCAAAAGTAATTTTGTGGGATCTCTTGACAGGTGTTTCTTGTTTATATTTTTAGATGTTAAGACGAGGCCTCAAATGTTTGGTACCATCGCTCGGCAAAGGCGTACGCAGACTGATCAAGTGCGCGCAAGGGATAGCGCTTGGCGGTTTAGCCCGTGAATGATGAGATAGGAGATAGTCTCGAGTCGCTCAAAGAAAAAAACGTAAGCGCCAAATTCGTTATTTCTATTTTATATAAAATCAGACCGGTTAATTGTATTTTCATATTTACATTTTGATGAATGACTAATAACTGATCTTTTAGTCTAAAAATCATTATTTCATTCGTCGCATTTGAGCTACAATAACAAAAACTCTGCGAACGAAGACCATTTTTCAAAAAATATTTCTATCGAGAAAATTTTATCAAAACGTGTTTTCATCTTACACTTTTGGAGATGAAATAGTCAAAAATCATATTACTTAGATTTGAAACTTCTTATTTAAGTATTTTGCGAGATAAATAAGGTTCAGAACGACCTTATTTACAGTGGTATCGCCTTAAACTGATGGTACGGAACCTTCGGTGCGCGAGTTGGACTCGCATTTGGCCGCTTTTTATTTAGTAAAATTAACTCGTATATCGTATAATAGTATTCAATAGCCTGTCGTACATTCCACATGTTATCTAAGTAGGCGCCAACCGCTACTTTCGCCCTTCTGCTGTATGAAAGTTATGCGTGTGTAAATAAAATAAATACCGCTTTCTCAGACATTCTTTGCATAAACTAATAAGCGTGCAAATGTGACACTTTAGACAAGTTTACTTTTTTTTTGTCATTTCAGCCAGGTGTATAGTCTATTTTTTAATTTGACGCGTCTTGCGCCTCCACGAGCGAGAGAATCGCGACTTGTCCGCTGTTCCTATTTATATTATTATATATTCTATTCTATAGAGAAATAAATGATTTATTATTATTATTATTATTATTATTATAGGTGATGCGATTGACATTTACTCGCACTCTGCTCGTCGGATCAAAGCGATAACATCGCCGTGAGGAGAACTGGAGACACGTTTTATAAGTATATATAGAAATACGTGGCACGGCGATAAAATCGTCGCGATTCTCTCGCTCGTGGAGGTGATCCCTAAGGCTCCATTATAACACTTTACCCTCAATTATTTAGTCTGCTGGTACTTTATTTATTTCTTTTTTTCATGTCAATAGCTTGACGATGTTAGATCTCGTCTCTCCAGTGTGTTTTTCTAGCAAATCTGGCACATTCCCTATTGCTATTTGCGAATGGTTTAATTTGGTATGCAGAAAAAGGTCCTAAAATTAGACGGTGAATTCGATTCTCTGCCAATACATATAATAATGATTCTCTCATGCAATGTTGTTAGCCAAATTGACACAAATACAAATTAATAAACACAATACATATAAAACTTTAAAAGTGAGAGGTGTTTTTTGGAATAAAAATAATTTGCGTAAAGATTCTAAGGCATAAACTATGATACACAAATGAATATGCGTAACTATATTAATACAAAATATTTTTTATACCAATCATATTATTTAACAACATTAATAACATTTTGCATTTAGATCCCAAAGCGGTGAAAACTCATATTTAAATCAGCTTGGTTCTGCAATTTCTATAGTTTGCGTTTATATATATTCTCGTAAAATTACCGAACTGCTGTCTCGGCGATTCATCGGCAAAATACTTGTTTGTGTCCACAATTTTATCCGTTTTGTATCACAGTTGTTACATTCCATCTGTTGTTTTGTTTGACAGATATATTACTATTGAGGTAAATAACAAATTATTTGCTTTTATCATATTATTATCCCAAATTGAAAAAGGAACCTTGTAAATATTAGAGGTCGAAAGCTTTATAAGAAATTGTTAGATTTTATTACATGTTATATTTGGTAAGGTAAACATATTTCGTATAAGGTAAAATATTTACTTTACAGTTTGTTATTGACTATTATTTTAAGCTGGTTATAGAGTAATCGAAAAACATGGCATGTACCTACCGGCTGCTTTATTCCTGCGCACATCGTAAAAGTCGATGAAGTGGAATAGTGTTACAAGCTGTAAGGTTAGCAATCCATCACATACATATACATAGTATCACGTCTTTTTCCCTTGCGAGGTAGACAGAGCCCAGGTCTATAAGACCTTATGGCCACATGTAGCATATTAGTGGGCATTAGCTGGTAAACGGAATCATAATAGGGCTGCTAGCCGCATCGCCTAATGATATCATTCCTCAGATTTTGGCCCATTCCCTCGATTGTCTTTTACAATCTGCGCGGGAAGAGAAGCAGCAGGCACATTCTACGTTTTTTCTTTTCTCCCTATGATGACTATCTAACAGATAAAACTCCATGGAAGTAATACATTCAATAAATTGTTAATCAATATACATCAGTAATTACCGAATGTAAAATAATTCAATTTGTTATAAATATGTGAAAGCGTAGCCCTTCAAGCACGTAGGGACCAATACTGGACTGAGTTTCTTTCGGCGTATTCTTCTCAGCACTGGTCGTTTCTAAACGCAAAAAAATAATAATATGACGTTCAGAAAGAGATACATGATATCTAAATTTGAATAAAATTCTATTTCATTTCATTTCCCAGACCAGCAAGGAAGCAACTTATCACGATTTTGATTTATATTCCAAATATACATGCATAATCACGTTAAACGCAGCAAAATTGTCAATAGTCCGCGTGTGGTTGCTTGCATTTTCTGCTTGCTTAGTAAACAGTGTGGGATTCCGAGCTTGCCAATGAAGCTCAACACTAACAAAGCTTATCCCAAAGCTTAGTCAAAAAATAAACATTCTATCAAAATTTTACATTGAGCAGTTTACTTACGTACATATTTAGGTTTTTAAGCTATTGCATGGCTTCTATCGCGGGCCTTGAGCGTGGACCGAATCCAGAAATTCCGTAACGAAAAAACCTAACACCCTCCACTCCGACCGGCACAGCGGTGATACTTTGACTTGGGTGTCGCGACAGGCTCGACGGAGTTACTGTTAGAGTGTTACAGTGAGTTAACTTAGTAACAGTTAGTTAAGTTAACTTAAGTTGACTTAAGTTGACTTAAGTTGACTTAAGTTAACTTAAGTTGACTTAAGTTGACTTAAGTTGACTTAAGTTGACTTAAGTTAACCTAAGTTAAGTTACTAAGTTACAGTTACTGTTACAGAAAGTTAACAGTGAGTTGTTACAGTAACGGAGTTACTGCATAAATAAAATAAATAAATAATTATAATTGCATAAGTTGATAAAAAATGCTATGCAATAGCTTTACCGCGGCAGTTCCCGAGTGCCACTCTTTTTTTTAATGATCATCATCATCATCAGGTCCTTTTTAGCCTCCACTACAGGAGCACGACCCTCTCTGTACTACTAGAGCCATACATGGCTAGAGCAGCCAGAGGACTTGGCCTACACTCTCCACGCTGGCCAGACGGGTTGGAGAGGTGTCTTAGATGTTTATAAGCTTTGTTTAGCTTGTATTTCCTAAGTCGCCTTCTACGACATCCACGGGAAGACTTGGAGTGGTCCTATTCTACTCTGCCGGATACCACACGGCCAATTTTTTTTATGATATAGGACGGCAAACGAGCAAGCGGGTGACCTGATGGTAAATGATCACCGCTGCCCATGGTCAACTGCAACACCAAGGTGTTGCCTTTCAAGGAATTGGGGGAAGGAAATGGGGAGGGAGAAGGATGGGCCTCCGGGTTTCTCACTCACCGAACGAAGCATAGAAGTGGTAAAGCTTCTACTCAGATGTCGATTTTCTGTGGGAGCGTGGTACTTCCCCGGACGAGCCGGCCCATTCATGCCACTAGCAATTCATTTTGCCGGTAGCGTGGCTCTACCACGACTATATATGTAGTGACTTAAATCTATATTTAGTACTAGCAGTGCCCGCGACTTCGTTCGCGTACATTTTATGTTATGTTTGTATGGGGGCCAAGACTTATCATGACAGGAGAAAAAAAAATAAGTAACTTATCCTGTGTCCTGTACGCCTAAATGTAATATCTACCAAGTTTCATAAAATTTTGTTTAAGAGTTATGGAAGAACATGCATACATACATACATGCACACATACATACATACATACATACATACATACATACATACATACATACATACATACATACATACATACATACATACATACATACATACATACATACATACATACATACATACATACATACATACATACATACATACATACATACATACATACATACATACATACATACATACATACATACATACATACATACATACATACATACATACATACATACATACATACATACATACATACATACATACACACATACATACATACATGCACATATACATACATACATACAAATATACATACAGAATTTTTTTCCTCTACTTTAATTCAGTATCATGTAGAGCTTATCACACGATATCTCTGAAAACAAAGTAACTTACTCAATGACCAACATTACAGATTTATTATTAGTGTATTGATTATCTAAATAACACGGCAGACTATCGCTTAATAAATGAGTATCCTGGGAGCTCTAATAGCGATGTGATAATGTTTATGTCAGCAGCCGATAACTACATATCTAGTGAATGAGCTCCCAGGAGGACTAACATTATAGGAACTATCGAAGATTCAAAGACGTATTCAGAAAATAGGACTTTTCAGGTAGGCTTTTTACGTCATTCACATTTAAAATAGTACTAAATTACTTATATTCAAATTATTTTTTACCCGACCACGGTAGAGAAGAAACGCTTTTTAACAGTATTGGTCGTCTACTTGCCTGAAGGGCTATAAATGATATTTTATATTATCTTGTTTTTTGTTTTTTAATAATCGTGGGAATAATACGTATACCGTCGTAATTTACGTACGACGTATTACGATGAATAAGTTTGGCTGACGACTGATCTCTATAGCTGCCCTTATCTTTCCTTATTTATCCTGACGAGTCCGAAACTATAGTCGGCAATACCGACAAAATAACACGTGAGTGACCCGTTTTCAAAATATAATATTACTAGGTACAAAGCACTGTACTATATAATTCTTCTTTCACTACTAGTTACCAAACAGCGAAAGAAAAATCTTCACTTGTAACTGGTTACTAAAAGTTATAAAAATAGAAAAAAGAATCTTCTTTCACAACTAGTTACCAAACAGCGAAAGAAAAATCTTCTCTTGTAACTGGTTAAGTAAGTTTAGTTACAAAAGTGAACGAAGGCTCTATATCTTGCAAAATATAAGCATAGTCTACAACAGCTAGTAAAGGAGTTTCCAGGGAGCACTAAGCAGCTTTGTGTTAATGTTGGTGGTACGTGGTCCCACTGGACATAATAACTATTGAACGTGAGCTAAATTTATCGTCTAATTACTAAATGAGTGCTTTAGAACCCGAATAAAACGTCTTATTACTTGGACTTAATTATCAAGGGTTTATTTAGTTTCTATTGTTCCCATGGGGAGAGGAGCCCAATAATCCAGTGAGGGTGAGCATTATCAGCGCTAACGTATGGTCAGCAACCCCAGGCGCGGTCCCTAGTGGGATGGGTGACCGCAAGAGGCCTAAAAATGTCTCGAGCTCCTCCGTGCTTCGGAAGGCACATTATGCCGCTGGTCCCGGCTATCATCGTTAATGGCAGTCCTTAAGCTATGCCAGATTCTGAAGGTGGCTTGAAAAATCTGACACCAATATTGGCCACTTACACACATGAAAAACAAAAAAAACTGTTCCCATGTTTGTGTATTATCATTGCGTTGAAGCGTGTCCTTAGATGGCTTAACAAATACCGGCCATCACCAAACCAGATACCGCCTGCTGAGAAACTACCACCGGGTGGCTACTTCACCGAGCGTTTGAGGTAAGGGCAGAGTGACCTCGACCTACATATATAGACAACATCACCAAAGGGCCCCCAGGAGGGGCGGATCTAGGCTTTGGGCGTTGCCTGTGAACCCAGGCTTGGAGAGACAGCAAACTCTCATATTGCCTGATGGGCCGCAATTACGTGCATGCATAGCCTGAAGGGCCAATCTGAATAAATCTGACTTTATACAACTGAAATGATGATGATGATGAACATGATATTATAATAGTAGGCCACAAACTCTGAAGTGCCACAGCTCAAAGTGCAATTCTCAGATAAGTGAGACACAAGAACCCTTTTTTTTGAAGTACATTTAACGGCAAACGAGCAGACGAGCCACCTGATTGGAAGTGGTCACCATCGCCCATGGACATCTGCAACACCAGAGGAGGTGTTGATGCGTTGCCGACTCTTTAACACGCTTTTTGAAGGACCCCAAGTCATAGCACACAGGGAAAACCTCGGGAGGGAGTCCGTTCGACAATCCTGCTGTACGAGGAGAAAAACCACGTGAAGCTCTGACATTTTTAAGACCCCTTGTCAAGGATGTGGGGATGGACTTTACTCCTGTGGCAAGCGATGTGGTGGTAGAAAAGTTACGGTGGCACCAATTCAAAAAATTCTTCAGAACACAATCGATAATATAGACGATAAAATACACATAGAGAGCCAACGTCTCTCCATAGACTGAGGGTGTCTAAATCGTCTGTGAGTGTAAAATCTTTGAACCCATACAGAATACACCGTATATACCCACTAATCCCCTTTCGCCGATGAAAGCCGCTAAGACAGCGACGTGTTTCAAATCCGCGTGAAGAATACCAATTCATCGCGCCTTAATCCGCTATGAGCGGCATCACGTCTGCTTTCACGAGATCACATTGTTAGACATTTTTAAATTAGACCTGACTAGCGCGAAAGGAATGATTTTAGACGCCATGTATGTACTTATGTATCTTCTATGCATATAATGCTTTTGTTCGCAACTTCATTTGACAAATCATCATCATCATCATCATCAGGTCCTTTTTAGTCTCCACTACAGGAGCACGACCCTCTCTGTACTACTAGGGCCATACTTGGCCAGAGCAGCCAGAGGACTTGGCCTACACTCTCCACGCTGGCCAGACGGGTTGGAGGGGTCTCTTAGATGTTTATAAGCTTTGTTTAGCTTGTATTTCCTAAGTCGCCTTCTACGACATCCACGGGAAGACTTGGAGTGGTCCTATTCTACTCTGCCGGATACCACACGGCTAATTTGACAAATGTCATATCGTATTTAAAATTTCATGTTGATCGTTTCAGCAATTACGGCGTGAAAGCGTAACAAACAAACTCACTTTCGCATTTATAATTTAGTTAGGATTTAAGTACAGATATATATTTAATATAATTAGGCTAAAGAATAATACGAATGTCAGACATCTATAATTTGTGTTTCCGAAACTTCGCGACCCGCGCCGTACAACGTAGTAGACGAAAATAGTTCCCAAATGTTTCACTTTACTGTAGTTGGCGAACTTTTTAGGGAACCTTTTACTTTTATATAAGCCTGTAAGTAGCTTGGAACAAATATCGGAAACTTAATTTTGTACTAGACCTTTTTAGAAAGTGCCTTCTTTTCTGTTAAATTTTTCTAGAAAAGTACGTAGAGTCTCCCTGCAAAAATGTATGAAAATCCTTAGCTTCCTTGCTAGCGATATTTTTTTCGTTGTTGTAGAGCCACGCTGCTGAATAAATTAATTTTTTTGCTAGTAACATGAATGGGCCGGCTCGTCCGGGGAAGTAACAGAAAATCGACATTTGAGTAGAAGCTTTACCGTTTCTATGCTGCCCCTTGAAAGGTCGGCAACGCTCCCATTACACCCTGGTGTTGCAGCTGTACATGGGCAGCAATCGCTTACCATCAGGTGACAGAATGCTTGTTTACCGTACTAAATAATAAAAACAAAAACATCAACATTACTCATGCTCATGTCAAAGACCTTAGACCAAATATGAAAGTTCAGAAAAATAATCCGGACCAGTATAATTTTCCTCTTTTCGTAAAAAAATAATCAAAATGCATTTAAATAGAGCACGAGAGTGCGTATTTGTTTCTTTTATTATTTTCATCGAAGGTTTAGTAATAATTAGGGAGAAAGTTCGATTCCCAACTCGTGTGATACATTTATGTACACTTCTATATATCACTGACTTTTCCCCTCGTGTACAATGTGATATTAAGTAAAATGATGCAAGGTTAAATAAGCAAAGGTTAATTCATACCTTTATATAATTTTCAACCATTCTTAACTCTAGTTATGAAATGACCTCCTGAATCCTCTTCAATCTGATTTCCGTCCTGGTCAAGTCAAAATAACTGATGATATTCGTTTAGGCATGGATGATAGACTAGTCAGTGTTGACATTGTTTGATTTCAGCAATGCTTGTAACAGTATTGACTCTGATAGTTTACTTGCAGTATTGCGTTCTCTCAACATATCTCCTGATGTTATTTATTGGTTTCGTACTTAACTGTTTTGACGACGACAGTGTGTGCTGATTGACGATGTGAATTCATCTTAGTTATGTTAAACTGCTGGTGTACCACAGGGTAGCGTCCTGTCTCTTCTTTTATTTGCTTTATTTATAAACTCAGTCATTTTACCACTTCAAACTTCCTACCACCATTATGCTGACAATTTACAAATTTATTCACAATGTACAATTGACGACTTACCATCTACATGACGATTCATCATAGTAAAAGAAGAATTACAACGAATAATGGAGTAAATGAAATTGTCATCATAAACCCCAGTTAAACCCAGACCATTATTATTGGCAGTTATATACTTCACGTTGGAATTGACTAAAGATTAAAAAAGGATACAACATATTTTTATATGAATGATAAAATTATAATAATGACGGAATTCATCAGCACCTTAGGAGACTCTCGCTGGATACCTGGATCAAGGGCCAGATAGAGAAGGCAGCACTCTTGGATACTCAGGAGGTTTCTTTGCAGCCACGCTGCTGGCGGTGAGCTAGGTTTAGATTTTTATAATGTTTTTATATATTGTATTATATTTTATACATATTAGTATTATAAAACTTAAACTATAGATTAAAAATAAATGAAGAGAATGACAAGATTTTATATCAGCAAAATCTACATTCAGATTTTGCCTTTTGAGTTTCAGTAGAACAGAGCATCGTGAGAAAATTATTACCTTATCTCCTATAAATAAATTGTTTGTCTGAAAGTTGGTTTACGGGCGTTATTTTTACGTGATATCGGTGGAAGAGAGATAGATGCGTCACGAACCGTACGCTTAGGCCGATCGTGCCTCTCTATCGCTTGTCCCGTACTCTCATTTGCACACGGAACGTCACACCTTATCCAATTTGACCAGCAATTGCAAATTGCTATTAAATTTGTATAGAAATATCACAATCAACATACATTAGTGGGTATTTTTTTATTTATTTATTTAACTTCATACACAATACAGTGTAAAGGCGGAATTAAAGCCAAAGGCTTTTTCTGCCAGTCAACCAACTAGGTGACGTCGAGAATTGTTGGGGTAGTGCAAATGAAATGAAAAGAAAAAAAAAAAACTTTATAACAACATTAATAATAAAATAAATATAAACAACCAAGAATAATAAACTACATATAATAAACACGCTAGTATATATTATTATAATAAATAAACAATACATAAACTACATACATATTATGAACAATCTGACAGGCCTTGTAGAAAATGAGTTTTCACTCTATTCTTAAATGTCAAACGAGTTTGAGCCTTCCTAATATCTACCGGTAGGGCATTCCATAATTTTATGGCACGAACAATAAAAGAATTCTCAAAGAACCCACTCCGATGAACTGGCGTGTGAAGGAGAAGATTGCTTAAAGAGCGAAGTTCTCTGAAGTGGGTGTCACCCAAAAATCGAAATTTAGTCTTGAGATATGACGGAGTAGCGGGTTCAAAAAGGATTGAAAAGAGGGTAGTAGTAAGTACTAATAGGAATCAAAGCAGTATAATATCTCAGGAAAAGTAAGGGCGCGAGTTCCACTCAAACTTTACTGCATCTTTTAATCTTTATAAACCACTTTAGCTTTATAAGCGCTTACGTGACGCCAATACAAACAACATTATATTTTAAATTTTTGCCACGTGTCTCAAAATATGTTTTATTTTTTTTTTAATTTTAATTTAACGTGTCCTCAGCTCAGATGTATTCTCAGCTGTTGTGACATGACTATGACAACATGTTGTGGTTGAGTTTGTGCCTCCTAGCAATACCAAATATGTCTTAAATCAAGACTAGTTTTAGAGTGCATATTGCATAAATAAAGAATCATCATCATTTCGTGTAGGTGACACGGTCAGTCGACCATGCACGATGCACCATGACCATGGTGTCAGAGTTCTTCGGAACCGCCTCCCGGCTTCTGACGTGGTTCCTTTAACGACTACCAGATGTCAGCCGGGACCAAATGCTTAACGTTCCGAAGCACGGAATTATCTTTATTATAAGACAATCAGGTGATTCAAGCCTGCAATTTCTTAACCAAACTGGAAACAATTAATCAAAGTATGCTTCCCGTAGGAATCGAACCCACGACCCCCGCGTCTACAGTCAAACTCCTTAACCACTGGACCACAGAGGCAGTTGAATTAAGAATTTAAGAATGAATAAACATGGCTGTACCGATTATCTGATCTGTTAAGGGTGCTGGTCAGTTCGAAGTGCAGAGATACTATTTGAAATTAAACTAACCCTAAAAAGAAAAATAAATCTTCCTTATTATTCCCTTTTTTTTGTAATTATACCTAATTTTTATTTTACTCATTATTTTCATTTTTCACCGTTTTATATATTTAACTAACGGCGTGATTCGGCTGCGCACGGGTAGATATAGGTATTTATTATAGCCTATGTTCATCAAAGATACCGTAGGATACTAATAGAGAAAAAAAATTCAAATAAGTTTAATTCTTTTGGAGCCTATTCAATGCAAACAAACAAACAAATATTTCATATTTATAACATTATATAGGTGTAGTATAGAAGTGTAAAAGTGTAGATAAGACAATAATAACATTTCAATAAAAGGATAATATATATGAAGTTAATAAATTGGTTTGTTCAAAACAAGTTGACAATTAGAAAAATAATACAAACTATTATTCTTCTAATTGTCAATTTGTTTTGAACAAATAATTTTATCAAGGATTATTTTTTATAAATCAACAAACATCTCTCTCAGCTTAGCAAATAACTAAAGTATCGCTGTGACAAACAGTATCATTTTCAAGGTTTGTAATGGAATCGAGAATTGAAATTGAGTACAATGAGCTTTCAGGAAAACCGTGATTCTTTTTTATTATTAAATAAGCTTAATAAGAAAATATTGTTATAATAAGGTCGTCGGGATACGGGAGATGAATTAATAATATTGTTGAAGCCCAAAAAAATGAAGTAAATGCGCATTCCTTATTTTTGAGGTTGAGAATAAAATTTGCGATTGTTTAACTCTCTATATTTGAACAAACCTACCTGTTTTTTACACGACGATGTATTTAGTGTTGCCGATCGATAGGCTATTATCGATAGTCTATCGATACTGCGGCAATAGTGGGAATATCTATAGGATTATCGATACTATCGATAGTGCAAAATGTGGTAATACTATTGATGATTTGCTATAGTATCGATAGTATTAATCCTTGATAGTCGCTATAATATAGATACTATCGATAGTATCGATAGTATAGATACTATCGATAGGTTTGGACTATCGATAGTTGTTTATTTTTCGATAGTATTGATTAAAGTTAAATAGTAATATGACAAGAGAATCTCGTTAAAAATAAACAACTATCGATAGTCCGAACCTTTCGATAGTATCGATACTATTGATAGTAAAGTTCTAATATGCGAAAATAGTATCGATACTATCGATAGTATCGATAGCATAGCGACTATCAAGAATTAATACTATCGATACTATTGCAAATCATCAATATTACCACATTTTGACCTATCGATACTATTGATAGTTCTATCGATATCCTAACTGATTTTCGAGGTCAACTATCGATAGTTGAACAATCGATAGTTCGGCAACACTAGATGCATTGTTCACGACTATTTCGTTCACGAACTTCATTCAGAAGCTTATTTTAGCCAGTATCTAGTTATTTTTCGAGTTATTCTTGCTTGTGTAACAACGAAATGATGGTGTAATTAATTTGCTGATTTCGACGGAGCCCCTGGCGACAATTCCCACAAATCCACTGGCTTGATCATAAACGACGCAACGAGGTGAGCAAACACCAGCCCGCTAAGTAAATCTTACTACAGCCGCACCATGATAGTTTATTTCAGTTATTCCACACATTGTTCATAAACATGGGCATTTATAACACCAAATTACACCGATTTCACACTATTAAGTCCACTAGAGACAATTTGCAAAACAATCTAAAACAAAAGCCGTGCAGTCCGTTGAAATTCCCGCCAAGAACTCTCTTGTCAAATATTATTCAATGACAGCAGCTTATTGTTCTCAGGACATAGTGCTGCCATCTAGAGGAAAGTATTTTTTTTTCTTTTATTTATGGCTTTCACGCGTTACGTATTTAGCCAGTATCAAGTATAAATGAGTTTTCCCGCGCTTTTTCTAAGTCTTGTTATTAATGAAACGATGGTGTAGTTCATTTCATTGATTCTACGGAGCCCCTGGCGACATTTCCCACGAGTCCACTGGCTTGATAACAGACGACGCAACGAGACAAGGCGGTCCACCAGCCCGCTAAGTAAATCTCACTACAGCCGCACTGTGACAGTTTATTTCAGTTATTCCACACATTGTTCATAAACATGGGCATTTATAACACCAAATTACTCCGATTTCACATTATAAAGTCCACTAGAAACAATTTGCAAAACAATCTAAAACAAAAGCCGTGCAGTCCGTCGAAATTCCCGCCAAGAACTCTTGTCAAATATTATTCAATGACAGCATATTGTTCTCAGGACTTAGTGCTACCATCCATAATTATATAAAGGTATAAGGTAGATATAAAGTGTAAAAAAGCATACTTTGTTTAGTTGTTTCCAGTTTGGTTGAAGGGGTCACATTGAAGGGTTGAATGACTTAATTGTCTGATAAAAAAGATGATTCCGTGCTTCGGAAGGCACGTTAAGCCGTTGGTCCCGGGTGCCATCTGGTAGTCGTTAAAGAAACCACGTCAGAGGCCGAGAGGCGGTTCCGCCGAAGAACTCTGACACCAGGGTGTGCATGGTCGATTGACCGTGACACCTACACGAAATAATGATGATGAAGTGTAAAAATAAAATATAACTGACCAAGCGTGAAGTGTGCGTCACATTAGCGCACACACACACGCATGTACCACCGTATAATCAATAAACCTCCTGGCTTGTGTCCTAAGTAGTGTTAGCCCTCCTGATACATTTCCTCCAAACTTGACGGTATTGTGCCTATTAAAATCAAAACGTTCATTTGGAAAATAGGCCTTTTGCAGGCACTTTTTCACGTCAAATCACATTTTAAAGGAACTAATTTAGTAATATTTATATTATTAATAGATGTACAAAAGCTACAGACTACTAGCCTTTCGAAACCGACCACTGCAGAGAAGAAACACCAAAAGGAACTCTTTTCAACAGTGTTGGTCGCCTACTCGCCTGAAGGGCTTTTAATTTTATTACTATTTTTCTTTTCTTTTTTTTTGTCATTTCTAGTAATGATTACAATTTTTATTATATGCGTGATTATTTTTGGAACATATTATGTTAGCGATCGTATGCCTCGGTTTCTCTCGTCAATTGCCAACACCTGTCTCGTCATGTAATCAGGACGCGATTTTCTCGCATTTTATATTGTATATCAGATATTTTAAGGGTTCCCCGTATTAACTATTTCTTTTTAATTTGTCAAATTTATTGACGCCACCAGACCACCGCAGCATTTTAATTTCGGTGACATGCCTTCTGTTTTCGTCACATTTTCTGTTTCCCCAAAACTTGGATCCATAGAGCAAAGCTGGTCTTACGGCTCGTTTATATACAGACCCTTTGTTCTTATAAACATTTTCGCATTGCAGAGATCCGTATCCGTACCTCTAAATCTACATTTTTCACCTCTCATAAGAGGTTAACCAAACTTTTGTACACGAACAATATTGATCTTAACATTAAATTAGAAAAAAATATGGAAGCGTAACTCTCATAGAACTAAAGATTCAATATCAATCCCATTTATGCAAACAATCGAAACTCAAATCACAACGAATAACTTACGCACTCATAGACGAAGATAGTTTGCGATTGGCCGCGTCAAGGTCACGGGGCGGTGTCAACATATCTAATGAACGCTATGGTGTCAACATAGAGGAGTTAGGCAGGCTAGCAGCTCGCAATAAATATTTTACTCACCAATGATATGTTACTCCAGTGTCACATTTCCGTCTTTCCTTGCGTTTCCTGTACCACTTTACAAAAGAAATCATTTTTAGCTCAATTCGTTAAGATTTCGCCGATGTTTACAAAAAATATGTCGTTAAATTCTTTTCGTCGTTCCGTCACGGAGCGACTAGTTCGCAAAAAAATCTACTATTTAAGCCCCGCCCGCTTTGCTCTAGTTTGCGTGGTGTTAGTTTTTGAGCGCAATGCTGCTTCCATAGTTTTTCTAATACAATGGATCTTAATAATTGTGTGGTTTGACAACTGAGTAATACATTAGCCTCACAGTATATGGGCAGATAAAATGCGAACAAATTATTTCCTCCCTTAAGATTACTGTTCCGTATAGCTTACCCAGGAACCCGATAAATCGCACTTTCACCATTCCCGTATGCAGAACCAACGTCGCTGTACATGCACCTCTTAATCGAATGTGTTCTGCTTATAACGAGTACAACAAAAATTTACCAGATCTTGATCTATTTCATGACTCTCTCGTTGTGCATAAACATAAATTGTCAAGTTATTTTTTGAATGCAAATACTTAGACGACCACTATATTGTTACTTTAATAATTTGTGTACTTAAATTTTCCTATATATATAAATATTATACCTATTGGCTCAAGTATTGCTTGCTTACAAAATATATATTTAATTTAAATTTAGTTTACAAATGCTGTGTATACCTGTAATTGGCATGCATATCAGCCTATATATATTATTAAAATTAGACTAAGCAAATGTTTTATATATATGCTGTTGGTGTACCTATTTGAATAAATAAAAAACAGTAGCAGCAACTTTGACGGAAAATATAAAACGATCTGACGTTTTTTCCTCAAACGTGAAATTCTGTAACACGTTCCTTGTATGGAACCTCCTTAGATTATTAATTTTGTTTTTATTATTTGCTATTATAAGGGCACTTTATTTACATATTTAGTGAAATTTTCACGGCTCTACCTATTACGGTTTAATAGAAATAGGCCTGTGACAGATGGACGGACATCGGAGGCTTAGTAATAAGGTTTCTTTTGGTATCTTTTGAGTACGGAACTCTAAAAATAAAAGTATTTAGAACACGCTGATATTGTAAGTTATGTTAGTTAACAATGAATTATTCTTTGACCTATTTATACAGCTTTAAGATCCATAAAATACTTTAAGATTCCGTGCTTCAGAAGGCACGTTAACCCATTAGTCCCGGCTATTATCATTAATGGCAGTCGTTAATCTACGTCAGATGATACGTCAAGTCGTGGTATAGCCACGCTACCGGCAAAATGAATTGCTAGTAGTATGAATGGGCCGACTGGTCCGGGGAAGTACCACACTCGCACAGAAAATCGACGTCTGAGTTGAAGCTTTACGGCTTCTATGCTTCGTTCGGTGAGTGCAAGAGCCGAAGGCCCATCCTTCCCTCTCCCCTCCCCGTTTCTATCCCCCTGCTCCTTGAAAGGGCGACAACGCACCTGTCACACCCTGGCGTTACAGTTTGTTTGCCGTCCTATATCATAATCGTGCTCTGTTTTCCCTCGACGTCAGGAAGTCCAGCGGGCCTGATGGCATTCCAGCAATTGTGCTCAAAACATGCGCCCCTGAGTTGGCTTCGGTGTTAGCACGCCTATTCTCGCTGTCTTACACCTCAAGAAAAGTCCCGTCTTCGTGGAAAGTAGCCTACGTTCACCCTATTCCTAAAAAGGGTGACCGCACAGACCCGTCTAACTATCGGCCTATTGCGATAACCTCCCTGCTCTCTAAGGTGATGAAGCGTGTGATAAACATCCAGCTCCTTGGTTACCTTGAAGATCATCAGCTAATTAGTGACCGTCAATACGGGTTCCGCCACGGGCGTAGTGCTGGTGATCTTCTTGTGTACTTAACGCACCGATGGGCAGCCGCCATCGAGAGCAAGGGAGAAGCACTGGCATTTAGTCTAGATGTCACAAAGGCTTTTGACCGGGTCTGGCATAAGGCTCTTCTCGCGAAGTTACCATCTTTCGGGCTTCCTGAGGGACTATGCTTGTGGGTCGCTAGTTTCTTATCCGGGCGAAGCATTCAGGTCGTTGTAGACGGATTATGCTCCGATATCATGCCCATCAATGCTGGCGTCCCCCAAGGATCTGTTTTATCACCTACGCTGTTTCTTCTGCACATCAACGACTTGCTTAACACTAGTAGCATCCATTGCTATGCAGACGACAGTACGGGTGATGCATATTATGCAGGTCGTGCAAGTATCCCTCAAACACAGGTGGAGGAGAACAGAAAGAGACTTGTGTCTGACATTGAGACCTCTCTGGAGCAGGTCTCTGAATGGGGTAAACTAAACCTAGTTCAATTCAACCCTACTAAGACACAAGTCTGCGTGTTTTCCGCTAAGAAGACCCCATTTAACATAGCACCGAAGTTTCGGGACACCTCTCTTACCATTTCTAAGAGTATTGGGATCCTTGGCGTCGATATTACGAAGGAGGTCCAATTCCGGAGTCATCTGGAAGGTAAAGCCAAAATGGCTTCTAAAAAACTTGGGGTGCTCAATAGAGCGAGGCAGTACTTCACTCCGGGTCATAGACTTTTATTATATAAAGCTCAAGTCCGGCCCCACATGGAGTACTGCTCTCATATCTGGTCTGGTGCACCTCAATACCAACTCCTTCCTCTTGATTCCATCCAACGCCGGGCAATTCGTATTATCGACGATCCCACACTCACAGACGATTTAGACACCCTCGGTCTACGGAGAGACGTTGGCTCTCTGTGTGTATTTTACCGTCTATACTATGGGGAGTGTTCTGAAGAACTTTTTGAATTGGTGCCACCGTCACCTTTCTACCACCGCACCGCTCGCCACAGGAGTAAAGTCCATCCCCACATCCTTGACACTTGGGTCTCCAAAAATGTCAGAGCGTCACGTGGTTTTTTTCCTCGTACAGCAGGATTGTGGAATGGACTCCCTCCCGAGGTTTTCCCTGTGTGCTATGACTTGAGGTCCTTCAAAAGGCGTGTTTACTGGTATCTTAAGAGTCGGCAACGCATCAGCAGCTCCTCTGGTGTTGCAGATGTCCATGGGCGACGGTGACCACTTTCCATCAGGTGGCTCGTCTGCTCGTTTGCCGTCGGATATACATAAAAAAAAAAAAAAAAAAGATAAGAAAAGTAAAAGATGCCTTTAGGCAACTTGACAAATCTGACACCAGTGTTGGCCACTTACCCACGCGAAATATAAATAGCTATAAGATTATGTTTTATACTAATTAAACGTTTTTTCTTTCTTTCTTTTTTCAATGTTTTATTTTTTTAAAGAAAATATATATGTGTCTTGATGAAGCAGTTAATATCATAGTAGCATATACGGTTAGATGGTTTAATAAAAAAAAAGTTCAACGAATGCAAAAAGCTCAACAAAAACCGGTAAAATAATGTTTCACACGGTAAGTAGATCAAAAATAATATGTGAAAAACACTACCCGGTAAAAGGTGGTACAAACAACTAAAGTGAAAACAAATAAAGCTTTTGTTTACTCTAATTCCACGATCCAGCTATTTTGGTTAAGGGACCGTTAAATAGAGGGATGATCCCGGAAAATATTTCGCGTACTTTACGAGTACTCGGATCGACGGGATTTCCTGTAACTTGGGAGTGAGCCAAGCGGAACACCTGCAGAATTGGGGATAGGCAACGTTTTGGAAGGTTCTTTTGTGGAACATGCATATAAAACAGGTGCAGGAATGGCCTTTATGATTATATATTTTATACTATAAACAACTTAGACAATTATAACCTACCAATATGAGTACTTATTACTTTAATAGATAAATAATTTATTCATTAATAATTTATGTATTTTTATTTAGGCTGTATTTATGAATTAACTAGCTTTCGCCCGCGGCTCTGCCCGCGTCAATGTGGATCCCTCGGGAATAGTACTTTTTCCCGGGATAAACAGTAGCCCAGGGCTTGTTACCGGTACCATGTTCCCATTATAAGTACCGGTAAGTACCGGTATTACTATACTGTTAAAATTTTAACGTTAATATGGGGTACCGGTAATCTAGTATTTAACGGTAATATTATTGTTAACAGTTAACGGTAATTTTACCGCTACTTGTTACCGGTACCAAATTCACATTATAAGTACCGGTAAGTACCGGTACTTGTATTCTGTCCAATTTTAACGGTATTAAAATTGCGTTAATTTTACCGGTACCTACGCATTGTTGCCGTCCGCCGCATGGGACTCGCTCCACTGTAAAATTGCCGCCCCATTGTCGGCCCCCGCCTCACGTCGCACATGCACAACACGGCAATGACACATATTAACAAAATGAAAATTCCCGATACGAGTACCGGTACTGTTTACCGGTATTTAGTACAGGTACTTCTGTTATTAAACTTGTTGATACCAATTCAATTACCGGTACCGTCGTTTTATTGAGGTACCGGTACCAATCCAATTACCGGTACCGTTGTATTATACCTCTATAATACAACGGTACCGGTAATTGGATCGGTACTTGATTTTTACCTTTACCAAAAGTAACGGTACCAATCCAATTACCGGTACTGTCGTTTCATAGAGGTACCGGTAATTAATTTTACCGGTATTCCAACCCCTGCGGTAGCCTATGTCCTTCTTCGTACTCCAGAGAACTTGTATGCAAAATTTCATGATGATCGGTTTAGTAGTTACGGCGTGAAAGCGTAACAAACAAACAAAGAAACTCACTTTCGCATTTATAATATTAGTAAGGATAAGGATATTTTATATTATAAACAACTTAGACAATTATAACCTGCCAATATGAGTAATTGTTACTTTAAGAGATAAATAATTCATTCATTAATAATTTATGTATTTTTATTTAGGATGTATTTATGAATTAATTATTACTAGTTGCTAGCCGTATCACCCATTGCCATGGTTCTTTCAATTTTTGCCCATTTCCTTAATCGACTTATACGGTCTGCGCGGGAAACAGCTGGCACATTCTACGTTTTTTCTTTTCTTCCAGGCCAGCATGGATTATATGACGTTATGACGTCCAATTCTAATTATTGAATCTGCTTGGAAAATTGGTTGACAAATACGACCTGTAGGACAATATACAAAAGGCTGAAGCGGAGAAGCTTCGCAATCGCTCGGCCAAAAACCATTTTCACTATCGGTTTATAGAAAAATCAAATTTTATTGGGCGGCCCAATATTGAGGCCGTTATTCCTACTTTTACTTGCAAATGGACGCGGGGAGGATTATTGGAAGTTCTTTGCGACCTGTTCAATAATAAATACCGGACCGGATTTCTCGGCCGACTACAGAAACTTTCGGCGTTTTATTGATAGAAAAGTAATGTAATATTAACTTTTGACCGCGACCTTCGCGTGCGTTTTTGTTTTATTATGAACCGGATTTGACTAGCTCCGTGGCGCAGCGGTCAACACGCCTGCCTGCGACACGGAGTGACCGGGTTCGATCCCCGGCTAGGTCAAGATGGAAAATGATCTTTTTCAGATTGGTCTGGGTCTTGGATGTGTATCTATATATGTATTTGTTATAAAATATAGTATCGTTGAGTTAGTATCCCAAAACAAAAGTCTTGAACTTACTTTGGGGCTAGCTCAATCTGTGTGATTTGTCCGTATATATGTAAAAAAAAAAAAACAAAAAAAAAATTGGGTTTCAAACCATGTCAGTTGAGGATCGAATCGTGTTCGAATGTCAGAGAGATTAAAAAATATTATGGATACCACCAATGACCGACATAAATGGGAGGAAAATTGGTAGGCACATGCCTACCTTACTATGTACTTGAAAAACTTAATAAACTCGCACGACTAGATAAATAATTTCTATACAAAAGATTTAAATTTTATACAAAACTAATATTAATTTAATTTTCCGGTCAAATGTTAACAACTCTACGCGCATCGTAATATCACTATATGACATACAAAAATCACGACAGGACATTTTTTTTTTTTTTCATATTTGTTTTACGGCATTTGGCTTTCTGTGCCTTTTAGCCCTTCATATTTGCTACAAGTTATCAACGAAATGGTGGTGTAATTCATTTCGGTGATTAAATGGAGCCCCTGGCGACAATTCCCACGAATCCACTGGTTTGATCATAGACGCAGTAGCAGTAAGGCGAGCGACCACCAGCCCGCTATGTAAATCTCACTACAGCCGCACCATGACACTTCATTTTACTTATTCCACTCATTGTTCATAAACATGGACATTTATAACACCAAATTACACCGATTTCACATTATAAAGTCCACTAGAAGCAATTTGCAAAACAATTCAAAACAAAAACCGTGCAGTCCGTCGAAATTCCCGCCAAGAACTCGACAGGACATTTAAAACACATCATTTTTTTAAAATCTATGTTATAACATTAAAAAAAACGTCAGAACTCGTAGAACAAATGTTGTTGTTTATGATGCTAGCTATCTAAGACCAAAGATCTTTTTGGTCTAGACCATGGAGTTATGATAAATGTAGGTCTATGATTTAGACCATAGAGTAGAATCTAGACTTGTAAAGTTATTAGTATTTTAAAAATATTTTATTTTATAAATAAAATAGTTTTTGCGGAGCTAGTCCAATAATCACATTTCCCTTATTTTCCCTCGATCGGCTTTTATGATCTGCGCGGAAAGAGCAGCTGGTACATTCAACATTTTTTTCTTTTCTCCCAAACCAGCATGGAAGACAGTAAAAACATTTTTTTTTATTTGACTTACAGTTTTTACAATATGCGCGGATAAATATATGAATACTACCTTTCGCCCGCGGCTCCGCCCGCTTCAATGTCGATCCCTCGGGAATAGTACTTTTCCCGGGATAAAAGGTAGCCTTTGTCCTTCTCCGCACTCCAGAAAACTTGTATGCAATATTTCATGCTGATCGGTTCAGTAGTTACGGCGTGAAAGCGTAACAAACAAACAAACAACCAAACAAACAAACTCACTTTCGCATTTATAATATTAGTAAGGATAAGGATTTATGTCCGCGTTATGCGCGCATTATGCGTCAGACAAACTGCCCATCAGAAGTGTTTTAAAGCTGGAGGAAGATAGGGATTTGTTGGATTTGGAAGGGAAATAAAGGTATTTCGATACCACTTAGTCAGATGAATGAGGGAAAAGCCAGTAATAGGAGGCCGGGAGGCCGGCCGCGCGTACTCGATGCCATGCCTACTCTACCTTTGACTAGCTCCGTGGCGCAGCGGTCAACACGCCAGCCTGCGACACGGAGTGACCGGGTTCGATCCCCGGCCAGGTCAAGATGGAAAATGATCTTTTTCAGATTGGCCTGGGACTTGGATGTGTATATGTATTTGTTATAAAATATAGTATCGTTGAGTTAGTATCCCATAACACAAGTCTCGAACTTACTTTGGGGCTAGCTCAATCTGTGTGATTTGTCCGTAAATAAAAAATAAAAAAAAAAAATCCTGCAACCACCGTCCAATCAGTTGAGGATGTCACCCCTGGCCTTTCCTAAATTGAACTCCTTTAATTATTTATATGTATTATTTTGTTTTCATTACTCGTTGTTAAAGCGGCAAAATATTTACATTAATTTACATGAATTCATGATTTTCATGTTTCATCCTATTAAAAGATACATGCCTGTGACAGACGGATGGACATTGGAGGCTTCGTAATAATGACCCGTTGGCACTAATACGAAACCCTAAAAAGTAATAACACGAATATTTTATTTTACGTTGTCACTTAAACTCGGCTCATAATTATCATCATCATTTCGTGTAGGTGACACGGTCAATCGACCATGCACACCCTGATGTCAGAGTTCTTCGGAGCCGCCTCTCGGCCTCTGATATGGATAAGCTGGGACCAACGGTTTAACGTGCCTTCCGAAGCACGGAATCATCTTTATTATCAGACAATCAGGTGATTCAAGCCTGCAATGTCCTAACCAAACTAGAAACAACTAAACAAAGTAGGCTTCCCGTGGGAAACGAAACCACGATCCCCGGGTCTACAGGCAAACGCCTTAGCCACTGGACCACCGAGGCAGTTGTAATGAAACTTGCACTATTATCTAAGTTGGACAATCGCAGTCGCATACATACTATCTCGTCATACGAAACCCTAAAAATAATAACACGAATTTCACGTTGTCACTAAAACACGACTCATAATAAGTTAGAAAGCAAAAATTAAACATTCAGCTAGAAGTAATGCTTAACTTTTTAAACTCAGACCGTCTTATTATAAAACAAGGACTAACTTTAGTACCTGGTTTCAACCATTATCCGACCAAAATAAGTCGACAGTTTTCACTCTGACGTTTGGTCAACTGTCATTGTCAATTTGTTTGGGAGGGATAATGGTTTAAGCCAGGTACTAAAGTTAGTCCTCGTTTTATAATAAGACGGAGAGATTTTTATTTCCCTTTTAAAAGAGCGGCGTTAGGAGCTACGAGTTCCGCCATATGTGAGGTTAAAGTTGGCAGATTTTTAAAAGTTCAAAATGCTGTGCCTCCTAAACTTTACTGTAGCAGAAGTTTAGTACGGAAGCGAGCTCTGTGGTGCAGTGATTAATACTCCAGCCTGCAAAACTAGGGTTCCTGGATTCAATCCCCGGTCAGTCATGATGGAAAACGATCTTTTTCAGATTGACCTGGGTCTTGAGTGTTTATCACAAATCTATTGTAAAACAGAGTATCGTTGAGTTACGACACAAAATTTCAACTTGTCCCTATATATTTATTTATTTATATTTATAATCCGTGTTTCGGAAGGCACGTTAAGCCGTTGGTCCCGGCTGCCATCTGATAGTCGTTAAAGGAACCACGTCAGAGGCCGAGAGGCGGTTCCGAAGAACTCTGACACCAGGGTGTGCATGGTCTATTGACCGTGACACCTACTCGAAATGAAGATGATGATGATGATTTATAATCAGGACTAATGTTTTTTAGTACTAGAATATTCTACTCATTTTCCATATTTAGTACACGTAACGTTTGAACTTTTATTTTAACTCATTTACGGACGCAAAACCAGACTATATAAATATAATTCACGATTATAGCCGAGATCTAATTTTGAGGAGCCCGAGAGCTTTAGTCGTGAGCATTATTACCCCGGGTGCTGGCCCCACTGGGATGGGTGACCGCAAGTGACATAAAAATATCTCGAGCTTCGGAAGACACATTAAGCCATTAGTCCCGGCTGTCATCATTGATGGCAGTTGTGAAGCTATGTCAGATGCCTTAAGGCAGCTTGAAAAATCTGGCAATTGTGTTAGCCACTTACACACACGAAAAACAAAACAGTATTAATAGCAATGAGTTTCAGATTTTACAGGCTGCCTTAACACATCGCACTTTATATTTAGTATCTAATAATGTCAGCTGGATTGCCGGCTTAACGTGCTTAACGAGGCCCTTATCTGTTGTATTAATAAACTCCTTAACAATCAAATTGTTTATCTTCTGCGTATTATTAATAATATTTCCTCGAAGGAGTAACTCAGCCCGATGAAATGAACAAATTTTCTTGTGGGATAAGCTGGGACCTTAAAACAATTATATAAACTTCCTTATAAATTTCCGGGGGCGGGCTAAATACTTTTGTATGGAAATCTCGATATTTATTCGTGTTCCCAGACTTGGTCGTAAAAGAAAAGTTGTTCATTTCGACGGGCTGAGTAACCCCTTACAGAGAATGTCGGTGGTAATTCACACGCGGTATATATTATGATCAAATAAATTTAGGAGAAATATTTTTTTCAATAATTTAATTTTTGTCACCAACAACTATTATGAGCAATTACTATTGTTATGAGCTCAAATACGTAGGATTTATTGACCGAGCGAGCGAAGCGAGCGAGGTCTTCAATTCAAGTTGGGGCGAAAAGACATTTTTTGTATGTATGTATGTATGTATGTATGTATGTATGTATGTTTGTTCCACGATAACTTTAGAACCAATGCTCCAATTAAGATTAAATTTACAATGTATATAGGTCTTATAAATACAATTTTCAAGTTTGCTGGGCATCAAAATCGGTTCAGCCGTTTACGAGATATTTAAATAAATGTTAAAGAATTTCGAGAAATGAAAATTGAAAATGACGTTTAGGCTGAATATGTTACAAGATGGCGCTGAAATAAATTTTAATTTTGACGGTAACCACAGCCGCCGCTAGGTGGCGGCGGTATTTCGTTGAAGCCTGCTTTATACATGCTCTGTGTATTAAATTTAAATTTACTAACAAAACATGAACAATTATAAACTAGAACGGTACTTTCTCCTCTATACTTATCGAATGGTTGGCTCAGTCGCAGTACGATAGTTACCCGATCGTAAAGATTAGACTTCGAGCCGCGCAAGAAAATTTGATTTTTCAATGATTGGAAATATTTCTTTCGCTGTCTGTTCCAAGTTAAATTCCAAGTGACTTTCTTATTTTTAATTTACAATATTTTGTTCCTTTAGAACAGAAAAATACCAGTCCATGAAAATTTCCATAATAAATTCTTGTTAGTTCCAAATTTCTCCAACAGATGGAGAGAGAGGTCCAAAAATGCGCAGGGATATTTTAATAAGTTTTTATTTATCTTTAATTTTAAGTGTGTATATGTTTGTTCGGGTTTAAACCTGCAACCAAAAATTAAAGCAGTTATTTACAACCAATTTAACTGCAATTTCGCATTGTACTTAATTTTATGGTAAAGGAAGATAATTATAAAAAATCACTGATCTGAATTGAAGATGACGAGCTATTTAATGATGAACATCCCGTTTTCAACATTTTACAGTTTCAATCCTTTCACAATAAAAGCTGGTAAAAAAAACCGGCCAAGTGCAAGTTGGCTCGCGCACGAAGGTTTCCGTACCGTTATCTATAAAAACGGCAAAAAAATCATGTCCGATGCATGGGAGCCCCACTTTAATATTATTATTTTTTTATTTAATTATTTATTTTTAGGGGATATATATATATAACTACATATTCTATGAATATTTCAATCGTCTACCTGTTGCCGTTATCAATATATAATATAATGCAAAAACAAGCAAAAACATCACGTTTTTTGTATAGGAGCCTCCTTAAATATTTATGTTATTCTATTTTTTAGTATTTCCTGTTATAGCGGCAACAGAAATACATCATCTGTGAAAATTTCAGCTGTCTAACTATCACGGTTCATGAGATACATATACTGGTGAGATACGGACGGAGAGACAGACAAATAGACAGACGGACAGTGGAGCGATTAATAGGGTCCCGTTTTTACCCTATACGAAACAATAAAAATGAATGAAAAAAGTAGTGTAAGAAGAAACAAATAATTCCGCAAAACAGACACAATAAAGACAAAGAAATGGGGTTCGGTGGGCGAAATATAAGTACAGATGTAGAATCCAAACGTACGAAAACCATATTTGGAAGGTAAAGCCGAAGCATAGAAAGAGGAGTATGGGAGTGCAGCACTCTGCGAGAGAAACAAAAACAAAAGCCAAATGAAAAATGAGCTGGGGGCTTGTCCGGACAAAACAAACCAGAAAATTGATACATATGAAAACCAAAAATTTATAAGTATAAAGCTCAAGCGAAGAAACGGGGTAATATGTCTATCGGGGCTAAAAACAATTAAACATTGACGGGTACACATCAAAACCATATAGGTTTAGAAAGCAAAACACATATGTCTTCATTATCATGCCGACCGAAGCTCAGTCACCCGGATATCTGGCGTTTTATATTTCTATTCCTTGAAGTCGCAGGCCTATTGACATTTTCAAACACTCAAAAACGCCGGTGGAATATTTGGTACGAAAATTATTTTTATAAAATTCCAATGTTGTGATTCCGTTAATAACCATAGTCTTTCAGATATGACGAAACTGTTACATTTATTTGTCCCTTAGTGAATTTAAAAATTTTGCTCGATAGTGCAACGCAGCTCTTCATCTACACGTTGCACTATCGAGAGCTAAACGCCTCACAGATGTTGTATTAAAACCCGGTTTTGATTTGGTCATATTTAATTAGATGAAATTCTACTCGTACATTAAGGGATTGCAAGGGAAAAACTATTTTAACTATTCTTGCAACAGTAATAAAAAAGGGGTTTAACATTGCTCGTAGTTTATTTGTTTGGATAGAAATGAATGTTAACTATTAGTACAAGAAACATCGTGTTCATTGTATGTTAATTTAAAATAAGTCATGGTGAGTAAAAAGAGTTTGAAGTCATCTAAACAATAGCACTATGACAACATGCTTATCAAAATCAGTAAAATAGTGGCTATCTCACGAAATTATCAGGAAAATTAAATAATCGCGAGGTCCACGTTCGCAGCGAACTACTAGTCTTATCTTTAGTTTAGAATTGCATAAAACCACCTTCCCACTCTATCATCAGATCAAGTAATTGATACTGTCAATTGCAAATTTGGTAGCAGCGTTGAAAACACGAGAAGCCAAAGAAACTGCGCTCGCCAACCCACCTGCCAAGCGTGGTGAGTGTGGCAATATCCTCCCGTCGAATTTAGAAATTTTAGGAGAGGCTTTTGTCTAGCAGTGAACTTCTTACAGCTGACATTATAATCATGACAATGACTAACATAAGTAAACAAAATTTTAGTGCGATCGGTTAAGGATAAGTACTTCTAAATTTTAACAGCCTCCGTGGTCCAGTAGTTAAGGCGTTTGCCTGTTGACCCGGGGGTCGTGGGTTCGATTCCCACCGGAAGTATACTTTGTTTAGTTGTTTCCAGTTTGGTTAGGACATTGCGGGTTTGAATCACCTGATTGTCTGATAATAAAGATGATTCCGTGCTTCGGAAGGCACGTTAAGCCGGTGGTCTCGGCTGCCATTTGGTAGTCGTTAAAGGAACCACGTCAGAGGCCGAGAGGTGGTTCCGAAGAACTCTGACACCAGGGTGTTCATGGTCGATTGACCGTGACACCTACTCGAAATGATGATGACTTCTAAATTGTGTTGCAAGACCCAAATAAACAAGGAAAATACAAACTCACATTGCACGTTAAATAAAAGCTTGTAAAAACGAAAGCGTCTGTATTATTACAGTCGTGTTAAAAGTACTAATTAACAACAATATTTCACTTTGCCGCCAAAACTCGGCTCATAACAAGCTACAAAGCAAAAAATAAACAACCAGCAAAAAGCCGCGCTTAACTTTTTAAACACTGCGATTTTTATTTCTCTTTTAAAAGCACGGCGTTAGTAAAAGTTTCGCCACATGGTGTTAAAAGTTCGTAACGCTGAGCTTGCGGAACTAACTGTAGCATAGTTTATTTCAGATTCTTATTTTACATTTTCCGTAGCCAAATGGCAAGAAACGGAATCGTTATAGATTCGTCATGTCTGTCTCGCCGTGTGGTATCCGGCAGAGTAGAATAGGACCACTCCAAGTCTTCCCGTGGATGTCGTAGAAGCGACTTAGGAAACACAAGCTAAACAAAGCTTATAAACATTTATGAGACCTCTCCAACCCGTCTGGCCAGCGTGGAGAGTGTAGGCCAAGTCCTCTGGCTGTTCTGGCCAAGTATGGCTTTAGTAGTTTTTTTTTTTTTTTTGGGTTCATTCTTTTATAAATACCAAATATTGAAACTGATTGTCGTGCACCATGTCTTCAGAAAACATAACTATAAGGAAACATACAATTTCTACAGATATTTTAAATCAGTCCCGTGAGTCATTCACATCCACTATGTCAGATTTTAGATCAACGAGCTTAACATATTTAAATGCAGATTACAATGAGACGGAAGAGTTGAAAACAAGGATCGAACAATTGCAAATTCAGTTAAAAAATTCGGATAATGAGATAATTAGACTATCCGCGGAAAATAATCATCTGACGAATATAATTAGAGAGCAGGAAATTACAATAAATCATTTAAAAACCTCTAGTAATTCCCTAGCAGGTACGCCAGTTACTCCCACCACCAAAGAGAAGAAGAAGAAGCAGCAACATAAAAAATCGCCTTCATTTGACAGGTCATCAAATACTAGCCCGGTGAATCTCGGACAACAAAATGAACAGCATTCTACTCTACCAAATCAATCTCAAGAAATATCCAGAGAGAAAAGAGTTAGTTCTATTATACCTAAGCAATCTTCTACGTATAAATCATTGCAAAAGGAAAAAAATAAGCTATGTATAATCAGCTGCAAAAATCAAAATAATCTGCTACAAATACTCGAAAAAACTGAATTATCTGAAATGTTTTCATATTGTCACTATATTAAGACCGATATGGGAATAAAAGATCTGCTCACAGATATATCTACGAAATTACAGGGCTTCACAAACAAAGACTACTGCATCATTATGGTGGGAGAATACGATTTTAGAAAATCACAACAGTATACAAAATTAGTATATGAAATTGGAGAAATACTTAATGGGATAATACATACAAATATAATTATTGCATTACCTACTTATATATGTGGAGCAAATATTTATAATTGCAGAGTAGAGAACTTCAACTCCCTTTTGACAATGGACGCATGGAGGAATGAATATGCATGGGTCTTTGACTCTAACAAAGATCTCAGTTTTGATATGTTTTCACCGACAACAGGGAAAATAAATAAAATAGGATTAAGGAATATGATAGAAAATATGAAATTATTATTGCAACAAATCTCAACCGAGTACTGGAAGAATAAACCTGCCATTTTAAATAACTCACACTCAACACCTAACTACAAAACAACAGAAGAAAAGCAAGACTTTTTTCGTGTATAACTCGATTAATATATTACACCAAAATATAGACGGATTAATAAATAAATCCGATATTGTAGTTGAATATCTAGATAGTCTCTCTAAAACCGAAAATAAAGTAAATGTGTTATGCTTCACAGAACATAATATGGTATCGAGTGACGTAGACTTTCTCAATATAGCTAATTACAAATTAGCTGCATTTTCTACTAGAAAGAATAGAAGTGGCGGTTCATGTATAATGGTCCAAACTAACATTAGTTGTGGAAAAATTGACTCAGTTTCAAAATTAAATATTCCTAACATTTTCGAATGTAGCGCAATAGAGTTGATAGATCACAAAATTATATTATTGTGCATATATAGGTCACCAACTCGAAACAAAAATAAAGTCAATATATTTTTCGACAAACTACAACAAGCTTTACAAATATTATCAAATAACAAGAATAAAAAAACAATAATTTGTGGAGACTTCAATATAGATATTCTTAAAAAAAGCACACATTCTATGAACTTTGAGCTCTTATGTAAGGAATACAATCTAAAAATATCAATACGTGAACCTACACGAGCAGCAAGTGGTACTTGCTTAGATAACTTCCTGCATAACATTCGAGGCAGTAAGTCGATACTTTTAGAGATGGGAGTGTCTGACCATTCAGCTCAATTATTGACTTGTCCAGTAAAAAAGACGTGTACTATAAAACATTGGTACACATTTAAACGTGACTATAGTAAGGAAAACATAAAACTTTTTAAAAATTGCATATGTAAATTAAGCTTTTCTGAAGTATATGATGAAGCAAAAAACGCTAATAAATGTTTTGACGACTTTTATAACTTATTTACACTATTTTACAATTTGTGCTTTCCTATCATTAAATGTAGGATATCCACAGGAATTAAGCCAAAATGGATCACCCGTGGAGTTAAATTGTGTAGCAAAAAACGACGTGAACTACTATGGAAATATAGACTGAAACCAAATAAAGAGACTCAAATGGCATTTAAAAAATACACTCAAAGATACAAAAAAGTTGTTAAACTAACACAAAAGGTACAAAATAGCCATTTCATTAAAACAAGTAAAAATAAATCAAAAGCAACATGGAAAATAATAAATTCGTTAAAATCAAATGTGCCTAAAGAAAATATCAAATGCATAAACATAGGAAACCAAAATGTGACTGACCCGAAACAGATAGCAGAATACTTTAATGACATTTACATCAATCAAGCAATGACAAATAAACCTAAACTAATAAATTCAAATTGTATTTATTCAAAATACTGTAAGTCTATTTTTATGAAACCAACAATACCCGACGACATTGTCAAAATTATTATGAACCTGCGGAATACGAACAGCACCGGGTATGATGGCATCTCTACTAAAATAATAAAAGAAGTAGCATTTATCATAGCCCCCGTATTAAGTGTCATTATAAATAAATGTATACAAAATGGAACATTTCCAGAAAAATTAAAATTGATTGTCATAAAACCGTTACATAAAAAAGATGACAGAACCAATGTAAATAATTATAGACCCATAGCGCTTCTATCGGTATTCTCAAAAATCTTTGAAAAAGTAATATATGACAGCCTTTACACATATCTTGAAAATAACAATATATTTTGTGACGAACAAATGGGATTCAGAAAAAACAAAAATATAAATATGGCAATTTACAATTTTTTATATAAAATTCATAAATTATATAATATGGACAATGGGAAAGCAGCAGTTGGTATGTATATGGATATGACCAAAGCATATGATCATGTAGATCATAAAGAACTATCGCAAAAACTATATTATTACGGTGTACGAGGCAATGTACTACAATTAATTAATTCATACTTAGAAAGAAGAAAACAGTCAACACATATATCAAGCTTCGATCCAAAAACTAAAGCAGAAAGAATATATGCTTCGAAATACAAAACTATTGCATATGGTGCCCACAAGGTGGGGTGCTTGCACCTTTATTATTTCTCGTATATATAAATGATTTCCCAAAAGCTATAAATCACCAAATGTCTTTATTCGCCGATGATAGTGCCGTAGTATTTAGCAATAATAATCTGAATGAAATTGAAAATGACGCAAACGATAGTTTAAAATTAATAATAGACTGGCTTACTAATAATAACCTGAAAATTGTATTTAAATACCTACCTGAAAATAAATCTAAATAAAACTATGACAATGAATTTTCAGCTAAAACAAAAATATAAAAGACCATTAAATATATCTTATAATAATCAGATGATAAAAGAGACACAAAAAACCAAATTTTTAGGCCTATACATTGACATAGATCTGACTTGGAAAACTCATCTTGAGCACATCTGTAAGAAGCTGAATCAATTTTCATATGCCTTGTACATGTTAAGGAAAATAGCAGATCATACTGCCCTTCTTACGGCTTATCATGGGTTTGTTGCCTCTACCCTAAGATATGGCATCATATTCTGGGGAAATGCATCAAAAATTCATAGCGTTTTCCTATGACAAAAGAAGTGTTTACGAGCTATATTAAATTTAAAACCCCGTGATAGCTGTAAAATACATTTTCAAGAGCTAAAGATACTAACTCTCCCATCGTTATATATTTACGAAACTGTTATTTTTGTAAAAAAGAATATTAATTTATTTCACCGTGTAGAGAGTCAACGTCGCTCGGACAAGCTACTTCTAATACATACAAACACTACATTTCTACATAAGAGTGTTTATGCAATGGCTCCCAAATTGTATAACAAATTGCCTAAAAATATACGTAATGCTAATAACTTTAATACTTATAAGAGATAATTGTTTTAGTTACTAACTGACAAAGCATATTATTCGGTCAATGAATACCTTAATGACAAATTTAACTAAATAATTAATTTATCTACTAACTGAATAATTTATTTCCCTAATTGATATTTTTATATACTTGACATAATGGATTATATTTAGTTTGTACATGATATTGTTTCTATAATGTTATATTTAAATGTAAAGTCTAACACATCTAAGTATTTAATAAATTTTGTATGCCTTATGGCGGAACATAGAGAAACCCGCTCTTGTATAATATCTATCTGTACTGTACTACCTATGTTCCTAAAATAAATGAATTCGGAATTTGGAATTTAGAGGGTCGTGCTCCTGTAGTGGAGACTAAAAAGACCTGATAATGATGATATGTCTGTCCATCCGTATGACACAGCCGCTTAACGATTTTTATTAAAAAAAGAACTGTTTTTGTGCCACCTGGTCTGGTAGCTGGTAGTTTATGGTTGACCCTTTTTTTTTTACTAAATATTGAATCAGGCATTTGTCTCCCATCTCACCTGATTGTAAGTGACGATGAAGACGAGGATGTTACATGCTTATCCAAGAGATACCCATTTATTTTATTATCTTTTGAATGTCCCAGGACTGTACTTATTTCCTATCGTACATTGGTTCTATGTATTATATGCTATGCGG
This sequence comes from Elegia similella, assembly GCA_947532085.1. Classification (NCBI taxonomy): domain Eukaryota; kingdom Metazoa; phylum Arthropoda; class Insecta; order Lepidoptera; family Pyralidae; genus Elegia; species Elegia similella. The sequence goes on along the minus strand of OX383926.1, from coordinate 2,918,933 downwards.
CCTCATCAATGAGCTAACCTAAACTTTTCTTCTGAGTCTTCTAGTTTTTGATCCTATTCTGTAGGGAAGCGACGAGCTTAACTATCCCTACAGCTGTAAGTGACCTTCAGCTTTTTTCATCATCATTTCAGCCGTAAGAAGTCCACTCCTGGACAAAGGCCTCTCTCAAGGATTCGTCGTTCCATGGGAGGATATTGCAAAACTTACTAGACTTGGCTTGGCAGACGGGTGTGGACCGTAGTTTCTACGGCTTCTTGTGCTTCTGACGCTGCTGCCCTTCGAAAGAATTTTTGAGCTGGAGTTTTAAGAAGAGAATGAAGGTATTTTGTTTGAGAAGAGAATGAAGGTATTTTGATACTACTCACTCGGATAATTGGCGAAAAAGCAAGTAGCAGTTTGGGAGGCTTGGCGCATGTTCCCGATGCCATTCTTCCTGGTGAAAGAGATCCCTGGTGCCTGCAACCATTGGCCAAGTAGTTAAGATTGACACCCATGACCTTAGCTGTTTTATGTTTTGTTTTTTAAACTTTTGCTTGCTATGTAGTTAGAAATTACTCTTGTTAATTTATTAAATTTTGTTCCAGTGTGTCCCTGTGCCTGGCTTGGGGTTTCGTCGTGGCTCCTATCGATGCCTCTGCAGACGAGGGTTCTACTTCCCAAACACCACAGCAGAAAACCGCTACTACAACGGTAGCGATATTGAAGAAGAATATGAAAAGCATTTGCAGGTAAATTTTTTTGAGACTAATTTCCCTAAAAGGGTTTTGTTTTCCGAGTATTTTTGACAACTTCTATCGCTCAATAGTGCCTTTGAATCGCTGAGTCCCAGCTTCGAACCCCGGTCAGGTCAAGATGGAAAACAATATTTTTCAGATTGGCCTGGGTCTTTAATATTTATCTTTTATAAGATATTGTTGAATTAGTATCCTATGATATAAATTTTGATTGTAATAATGACAGCATACATTCATACAAATTTACGAACATAGATATAAGTTTGGGAGATAATAAGGGATTTTGATTTCGATTCAATTCAATTCAATTCAATTCATTTATTTGCATAATGTGGGTATACAGATGTTACATGTTTATTAGTCCCGTCACATTACCTTCTGCGAGGCATGCAAATGTTTACAATTGTTACTAATTTCCTATACTTGTTATCCAGTCAAATTAAATTAATTTGTTTATATATTGTTAATTAAACACTACATTAATGCATCATAATTTGTCACTTAATAAAATAAAAAATACAATTATACATGTCAAAGTTATCTAGGTTGCGTCATATTGAACAATTCCATTACTGAATAAAAATTTCTCTCAAGTAACCAAGATTTCAGTTTTTTCATAAATTTGTGTAGCGGCAACGATTGAATATTTCTGGGAATGGCATTATATACCTTTCCACACATAGCCAAACTACTATTCTGATACGGAGATGTTTTTGGAACTTTAGGTAAAACGATTCTATCTGGATCTCTTGTGCATCTCGGATAGATGTCACGCGCACGCTTGAATAGACTTGAATTCGATTTTACAAAGAGCGCCAATTCGTAAACATACATGGAAGCCAAAGTTTGCAATTTAAGTTTTTGGAATAAAGGCTTACAGGATTCCCATGGTTTCGCTCCGCAGATGGCTCTAACACATTTCTTTTGTGCCAAAAATGCACGTTGGGCGTGTGTTGAATTGCCCCAAAGCAAGAGTCCATATTTTAAGACTGAGGATACATATCCATGGTAAGCCATTAAAACAGTTTTCTGGTTTGATGTTTTCCTTAGTCTATACAAAACATAAACAAAACGATTCAGTTTATTGCAAACTTTGTCAACATGGGCTTTCCAATGGCAATGATCATCTAGAGTAAGTCCTAGAAATTCTATTTGTTTAGTATTTACAATAGTTTGATCATTGTAAGTGACGTTATAACTTATATTGTCTTGTCTATAGTTATTAGAAAATTTTACTATTTTTGTTTTAGTCAGATTTACTTCTAAATTGTTATTGTTTAACCACATTATAATAAAATTAATAGTATTGCCAATGTCATCAAGATTTTTATAATACGAGCATTCATCATTATTCTTTGGTAAAAAGAGAACAACTGAAATGTCGTCCGCAAATAGGGTACAAGGAAATGTAGTTGCCTTTGGAAGATCATTAATATATAGAATGAATAGTAAAGGCCCTAAGATACTGCCTTGGGGTACCCCATATTTGTTTACAGCATATATGGGACGATAGTTTTCCAATTTATTTCTACTGCCTTTTTTAAACAACGGTTTTACTATAGATATTTTTAAATGCTCGGGAAAACATCCTTCTGCAAAAGATAGGTTTATCAAATATGTAACCACTGGTACCAATTCATAACAACATTGTTTTAATATTTTTGTGGCAAGATTGTCATATCCAACAGCATTAGTATTGTTTAGAGACATTACTATTTTCTGTACCTCGTAAAAATTTACTGGTTTTAAGAAAATACTCTCACATACTATATTTGGTCTGAGCGCCTGGGTTGTATGTTTGATTTTGTTACTCTGATTCATAAAGAATGTATTAAAGGTATCAGCAATTTTTTGTGGGTCAATTATGTGCTGACCATCCTTATCAATTTTGTATATGTGTTCCATTCGGTTTTTAACTTCAGACTGTTCTTTTATAAGTTCCCACGATGCTTTACCCACATTTTTTGATTCACAGATATGTTTTTTATTACGATTTTGTATTGCTAAATCTATACACCGGCGCAAAAGCTTAGAATATTTTTTATATTTAGTTTTATTTACTTCAGTTCTATGTAAATAATAATTGTAACGTAAATATCTCTTTCTTTTGCAACTTATTCTAAGGCCTCTGCTTATTCATTTCCGATGAGTTTTCACTATGGGAATTTTTATTTGTAAGTTTGGGAAGCACAAGTCATAAATCAAGGTAATTAACTCGTGAAACTCGTTATACGCTTTGTTGAGATTTTTTCTTGGTAGACATTTGAGAATGACAGACTTGACAAACAATCTCGGAATTTTAGAATATTCTCTGCGCTATAATCTCTTTTGTACATTCTTGGCTTCCTATGTCCCCCCGTCGGGGCAAAGGGCAGATACAAGTTGGCGCCATCTGGTTCTATCCGACGCAGCGTTCTTAGTTTCACTCCAGGTGTAACCCAGCTTCTTTGCCTCATCTATGACAGTGCGGCGCCACGTTTGTTTTGGGCGTCCTCGCTTTCGCTTGCCCTGCGGATTCCAGTCCAGAGCCTTTCGGGGGATATGGTCATAAGGGCGGCGCAGGGTATGCCCGATCCAACGCCACTTTTGTACATAGAGTAATATTTTTTATTAACAACTTTTTGCCTGACTGGAATGTTTAACAGTTGGGCGGTGTTATGGTCTGACATAGACAGGTGCAATAATTCGCCTGTTGCTGAAGGAAAACTACTAATTATATGATCTATACATTTATGTAGTCTTGTAGGTTCTGTTATGTGAGGGGTAAGATTATAATTTTTCATAATATCTTTCAGTTTCGATCCGTTATTTTCCATCGTATTAATATTTAAATCTCCGGCTATTATGATTCCTTTTTTAGATGAGCATAATTTATGTAAAAGATTATTTAATTGTTTAAGAAATGAGTATTCGTGTTTCTTTAATGGTATTCTATATAAGCAAACAATAACTATATTATGATTTACTATTTCCACCCCACAGCATTCAAAAATATCATCTATTGCATAATCAGATAAATCAATTTGTTTAAATGAAATGTTTTCTTTTAATAGTATACATACTCCATCTCGGCATTGTATTCTATTGCGACAATACAAAGATGCCAAATTATAACCATTTATTTTCACTAAGTTTTCATTCCCTTTTTTAACGAAAGATTCCGAAATGCAGATGACTTCTGGATTTTTGTGAGTTTCTTGTAGGTCTAATAAATGTATTTCTAAGAGATTAATTTTGATCGATGCTTGTTAGGCGCCTTTTAAACCAACCTGATTATCGGATCCGGGCGGCGCTATACGTGCGATACGATTACAGATATCTCGTATCGTGTCTAACGTATAGCGGCGTCCCTTTCATCGGATCCGAATGAGGATAGTATAATACCCCCTTTACTCTTTCACGTAAAAACATTATGCCGTCTACATACCAAGGCCGCTGGCCTGCTGGCTCACCCCACCGGGCGGCCTCATTTTCATAATTTTGATAAAACTTCACAATGCATAAAATAGCATATGGCGTAAATTAAGCAGACAATGCAACAGGAAAAAGCTAGTGGGCTGTAATGTTTTTTTCTAGGCGGGGTTAATTTAGAAGATGTGTAAATTACTTCTGAAATATCAAAAAGTAAAACAACCATTTTTTTTTTAAGTTTATTTATTGCTAGTTTTTTTCTTTTCCCTGCATCGTTGTTCGCGTAATTTCTATGTACCACTGATATTACGCTATTTTGATGTGTCAACTTACACTGTAGTTTCGTCAATATCAATCCTTAATTTTTTGCCTGAAAAAATAACAAACAGCAATACAAATTTTCACATTCATAATTAAAAGAGAGTTTTTTGTTTTTGTTTTAAAAGGTAATTAGTTGATTTGGTTCTTTAAGCACTGTTTCACTATGGAAGTTTGAAATAATGGCTAAATGTTGTCTACAGCAACAAAAAAACATGTACTCCGACTCCGATGCCTTCGAATGCCTACCGTGCGCGGAAGGCTGCGAGGCATGCGTGGATGGGTCGCCATGTGTAGCCGCTCTCAACTGGGTCGTGAGGACTACTATCTTCGCGCTGGCTTGCCTGGTTATCTCCTGCCTGCCTTTCATAGTCTACTTTACTGTTAAATATGGACATATTCGGGTAAGTACTACTAAGTAGTTTTTTTTCAATTTCTAGCAAATGGAAAAAAAAAAAAATCCTCATATTTTTTATGTGTGCTTGATAGACAGTTTAGTTTTTTAGGCATAAATAAAAAAAAAATTGCATGTACATTGATATTCAGAGTGTAACAACCAACGACTTTCCCGTGAAGGGGTGCCTTAGACCGTCAAAATGAACAACTTTTTCTATGGAAACAATGCTAGGAATTCAATTTTTTTTCTGACATTTTTATACTCATTCTTCTTTAACGACTACCAGACGGGTCTAACGGCTTAACGTGCCTTCCGAAGCACGGAATCATCTTTATTATCGGACAATCAAGTGATTCAAGCCTGCAATGTCCTAACCAAACTGGAAACAACTAAACAAAGTATGCTTCCCGTGGGAATCGAACCCACGACCCCCGGGTCTACAGGCAAACGCCTTAACCACTGGACCACGGAGGCAGTATAATCTAGTATAATTTATTAGATTTTGTGTTCATAACAAGGTTAGAAAATTTTGCTGTATGTATCAAAGATATACAGTATCTAGGAGTACAATTTGTTAAAACATAATAATCGTCGTCGCAATGCTACATAGCAAATGATATTAGGCTCATTATGTCAAATAAATGTATTCAGAACCTAACCTAACCAAACTGGAAACAACTAAAAAAAGCATGCTTCCCGTGGGAATCGAACCCACGACCCCCGGATCTACAGGAAAACTCCTTAACCACTGGACCTTGGAGGCAGCTATAATAAAACAATTTTTATATATTTTTACTAATCTCATATTTTCCATCAGGTGGTGCGAGCAGCTAGTCCAGCCCTCCTCAGAGTAATCGTCCTTGGAGCCTTGCTGATCTACTGCACAACCCTGGTGATGTACGGTAGACCAACTGTCTTCACCTGCACCGCCAGAGTGTGGCTAAGAGAAGTCGGCTTCTGTTTGACATATGGTGCTCTTATGCTGAAGACTTGGAGGTGAGAATAGGGTATTGATACAGATACAGTATCACGTCTTTATCTCTAACGATGTAGATGGAGCCAATGTTCCTAAGACCAATAGCCAAGATAAGCAGATTATTAAAAATAAAGAAAGTATGTTGAAGTTACCTTTAGGATCCTTAACTGCTTGGCCGATAGTTACAGGTGACATCGGGCACCAGTGGCCGGCCTCCTGAACTATTTCTTGTTCTTATATCCAGCAGTTGGCTTCTTACGGTTGAAATGATGATGATGAACCTTTAGGGATTTTAATGATACAGGGAGACTTATACTATACTATAAGCAATCTGATGAAGTGTCTTACATAATTACTTGTAAACTCTATAATATCATAAAATACATATATCGTGGCTAATCTACTGTACAGCTATTGAATTAGAATAACTATGGAAGCGTAACTCTCATACAATTAACGATTCAATATCAGTCCCATTTACGCAAATAAACCTAACTCAAATTACAACGACAAACTTACGCACTCATAGACGAATGCTTGAGATTGGTCGCGTCAAGTTCACGGGGCGGTGTCAAATCATATCTAAGGAACGCTATGGTGTCAACATAGCGGAGGTAGGTAGTCTAGTATTTTGCCTCGCACGCTATGATAAGTTACTCCAATATCACTTTTCCGTCTTTCCTTGCGTTGCACCATTTTTCTACACAAGAAGTATTTTCTTAATTTGTTAAGATTTCGCAGATGTACACAAAAAATATGTTGTTAAATGCTTTTATCGACGCGTCATTCCGTCACGGAGCGCGTGGCAGACTAGTTCGCAAAAAGATATACTTTTTAAGCCCCGCCCGCATTGATCTACTTTGCGTGGTGTCAGTTTTTGAGCGCAATGCTGCTTCCATAGTTTTTCTAATTCAATATGTACAGCACAACCCTGGTTTCCCAGGGTTGTGCTGTACACCGTCGACCGTAAGGTCGACCAACTATCTTTACCATGACCGCCAAAGTGTACAAAGAGAAGTTTGCTTCTGTTTAAAGTATAGTGCTCTTATGATTTGTAGGTGAGAATATATGACAGATCATCATCAGTATCATGTTTTTATACTTTACGCTTTTGTAAACCCAAAGTTTGCTGAATCATAAACTTCATTTGCACAACCCTGATCATGTACGGCAGAACAAGTCTTCGTCTGTACCACCACGATATAGTTGAAAGAAGTCGGCTTCTGTTTGACACCATACGCCAAACTTTGACGTAAGGTGCTTTGATTTTTTAGACTATTTATATTGGAGATCAGTATGTTTCAATTGAACTATTGATGCAACGGGACATACCAATATTACGAGGAACGCGCATGAAGTGTTGAATTTGAAAAATGTTCCTGAATTAGACATCTAGCTTAACAAGACTGTTAAGAGCATTTTTTTATTTGTTAACGATTTAATAAGTTTAGTTACAATTATTTGGTTAAATCCATTTATGTATAAAAATATTTAAAAAATTATATAGCCACTCTTTTGTAATGAGGCTATTCTAATAACCGCATTAAATAATGTTCTAACATCTCGCGTTCAAAGCTTGTCACTTCAATACTCTGTATTTTTGTAACCTTAATATCTAAAGAGATATTGGATTAACACGGCTTTCCATTATAAGTAAACCTAGCCTAAATGAAAATTTGTGATTTTCTTATAGCACAAGTTTTTACACCAACTAGTAAATTGATGCAATTTACTGCTACAATAGGTGCTGTTTGTAAAATTTTTTGTTGTCACCGTATAAGCATTGACAAAGACAATAGATAACGTTTTACTGACCAACCTTTTACAAAAATACTGGTTGAACTTTAGGCTTGCTATATACGCACGAATGTACAATCTGGAATAGCTAGTTCCTCTACATGTCAAGGCTGCCACTACGGGTGGTGGCGACGGCAGTGTGGTGCATAATGACAGTTTTTTAACCCATCACTAGATGGCGTGAGTCTTCACTTATTAAAACTATTACATTGTATATTATTTTGAATATCATTTGAAAATATATATTTGAATTTAAACTTCTCCGCGACTACGGCAATTATTGTTTATATGATTAATTAGTTTTTTTTATTACAATAGATAAATAAATTTCCCCCGTTTTCAAAACATTTTCATTGATGCTTCGCTACTATTAGTCGCAACGTAATGTTTTATATATATAGCCTTCCCCAATAAATGGAATATCCAATACGAAACGAATTACCCAATTTAAACCAATAGTTCCTGAGATTAGCGCTTTCAAACAAACAAACAAACTTTATAATATAATAAAGTATAAAGAATGGATAAGATATATTTTGTGTATGCAAGAATTGCTTATATTTTGTTAGAATATGGTGGATACATAGTTATTTTTATTAAAACCTATTGCAATAGTAACAAATAAATGTAACTAGAGTTGGGACCATATGGCCTTGATAAAGTTCGACATATAGAAACTTGTCCACTAAATCAATAGTCTTAGATCCGAATATAGCTCGACCTCCAACCAGCTTTATGTTAAAATATATAGAACAGTATACAGTACGTAATTCCTACGCCCATACTGTCCAAAAATAATTACAAGTAGCTAAATTTCCACGCTTCTATCAGTGTTTATCTCACGGTTTCCAGATGGTCTCATTCCGTTAAATAAATATTGGAGAGGTTTCTTTCATCGGCACTGTTTCCCGATGTAATAAGATTGTTTTTATCTGTTTTCGAGGTCCTTGAACTTCGATTAGATCAATAAGGATATAATATAAAATAAGCCTCTATTTCCGAACCATTATTTTACAGTTTGACAAATAAGAAATGAAGAGAAATACTTTAAAATATGTTTTAAAGTCTCTCGACTCTTCGCTTGGTGTGCAGCAAAGGCCTCCTCCAAAGATTCTCATTGTTTTCTATCTTATATATGGCTACTTCTCCAAAAAAACGTTATTCTGTTGATCGCTCTGGTGCTTTTTATTTACCAGTAGTAAATAAGTTTTATATATTGATTTAGACCGAAAACCGTAAGAGAATTATTATTTTCTTATTGGCCCTCTTTTTTAACAAATGGTTTTTGAGATATTTATTGTTGAAAATTTTGAGACCAGAGCGATCAATATAGACTCCAGATCGATCAAAGAATACCATTAATTATAGGCAAATAATAATATAATGAATATTATTTGTGACAAAATGTGGCAATAAATAAAGTCATTAAAATATAACACTCAACCAACTATAGAAATATCATCGTAAAACCACAATGAAGTGAACATGAACAGATAAGAAAGCAGGATATTTTTTAAAGGAAAAACCATTCAAATGTATACTTTTTGTTCGTACAGGTATTATTTTTCTATCAAAATTACATGTAAAATTAAAAAAAATATTAAAATAAAAGAGGACAAAGCTAAGTAGCGCCAATTAAATTAAATGACTCCTAAACAACAGTAATAAAAGAAAAATAAAAATAAGAAGCTTTATTTATTGATCCTTTAGTTAATGTTAGTAAGCTACGTTAAATAATTAATAAATCTAAACAATTATGAGCGACTCTTTACTTTAATGTTTGGCACATTAAAATAGAGAGTCGCTCATAGTTGTTTGTTGTTTTATTCATTTTTGTCGACCGTTGGGCTAAAGCTGAACAAACATCCAAAAATAATTTATATTTAAGTGGCATATATATCTTAATATATATATCTAATACTTTACTAATATTATAAATAGGAAAGATTTAATTGTTCGTTTATTTATTTGTTACAATCTAATATTAACAGATATTAAAATTTGAATGTTTGTTTGATAAATCTTCAAGTCCTCATTAATAAACCGATCATCACGAAGCCTAGAATTTAACACTTAAAAGATAACTATTATAGTTATGCGTTATTGCTATATTAGGTAAATAGTTTAAAAGTGACTTAGCAGATGCAAAACATTTTGTTTCAATTCAAAACAATATATTTTTATACTATTCTAGCCATACATTCGTAAAACATAGCAAATTGGGGCTATTTACAAAAATACATCAGAAAAAACACTTGCAGCAAACATTTTACAAAAAAATTGTTTAATATTACTTCAATACCTCACTAATTTCATAACATTATTGATCACCATGGTCACTTTTTCTAGAGCGATCAACGCCATAGCCGTCAAAAAAAGTTACATTTTTATAAATTTTGGCAAAAGTAATAACATTAAGGATTTCACTCTTTTACATTATTTTTATATTTTCAATATAAAAGCTCTCGGCTAAACAATTAGCATGAGAAATAACTTGTCATTAAAAAAATCAAAACATAGCAATCAATAATTTCGGAAACCAAAACCAGAGTGATCAGATACTTACCTTCGTAAATCGCCAATGCGTGAAAGCAGCGCACCACAACTCCCTACAAATGTTGAAACGCGACTGGGAATAGCTAGCTGATGGGAAAACGGGGCAATGCGTTCAAAAACTAGGGGGGTGCTGACGATTTTATATCGTCCCAGAGTAATCAACGAAAACCGTCGGACACATCTTTCTTTTTGCATTGACGCAAAACTAAGTAAAATTTGCATGAAATTGATTTTATTTATAAAACCACATTGTTTTTCAATATTATGAACATTTATGCTGGTCAAAATAAGGCAGCAGAAAAAAAATATAAAACATTATTGTAACAAATCTGCAGTAAGGACACACCAGATCGATCAACTTTTGATGGTTCGCGATTTTTTTTAATTTACTTCTAATTAAGTTAGGAACCATTAAGTAAATGTTCAAGTTAACCTGCATGCCAAACTACAATAAACAATATTTTGAATAACAAATTTATCTTCAGAAAACTGGATTCTCCACTAAGACGCTATTTTTTTTTTAACCACTGGACCACAGAGGCTGTTTATCATGTTATTATTATATGCTGTTTAGTATCAATTACTTAAAAATGGCGAACTTTTATTAATGAGTATCTCATAGATAAAAATTAATGTAAGTAATAAGTTTTAGCTGTCTAAACTAGTCTTGAAAACATTTGAAAAATGCATCTTGCGACATGTCATAGAAGCGTAAGAAATACCTTTACAGCCTCTTCCGAATTCCTAAAAGTGCGCCCACGAAGAACTTTTTTCACTATTGGAAAGAGGAAAAATCGCACAGAGCCGGGTCTGGACTGTAAGGAGCATGAGACACCAGTTGAACCCCAGACTTGTTTAGAAAATCTATTGTTCTGGCAGCTATGTGGGTGGGCGGTAAAAAAATAACTAGTCGAAGGAAGGTAAAACGAAGTTACGTACAAAGCCTAATTGATAAATTACCCTGATATTGGCGTAGAAACTAAATCCTTCAGAAGAATATTTTAGGTACAGCTAAAAACTTTCAGAGCAGCCTAGGTATACATTAACTTATACATTTTCAACTCATATTATATACTAGCTTTGACCCGCATCTCCGCCTGCATCAATGTCGATCCCTCGGGAACAGTATTTTTCACCGGGGAAAAAATAGACACTATGTCCTTCTCCGTACCTTAGACGCCCCTTACCTGTGCAAAATTTCATGGCTATCGGTTTAGTATATAGGCGTGAAGGCGTTACAAACAAACTCACTTTCGCATTTATAATATTAGATAGGATAGTAAGGATTTTAAATTGTTATAAATACGTGAAAGCATAGCCCTTTATGGCACGTAGGGACCAATACTAGACTGAGTTTCTTTTGGCGTATTCTTCTCAGCAGTTGTCGGGCCGAATCGTTAGTAGTTTAATTAACCAAATATAAAATAAAATGTAATATGATGATAAAAAATAGGTACGTGCTATCCTATATGTATTTCTTAAAATTGAAAATATGTGATGAAAAAGAACTCGGCAACAGGTAGGATTCGAACCCACGTCCTTTATATTAGGTTTACACTCTAAATGTGATACCATTACACCACCATGACTTCAAATCACTGCGTTGAATTCTCTCATCACATATTACACCGTAGGGTATACGCATTTCAAGCATGCATACTTCTTCAATACTACCCACTATTTAGTAGCGTGGTATTCTACTTCATTCATATCAGATGAATAGAAAGTTGATTTGTTGATTGGACACCCACCGACCAGATGGTCGGACGACCTAACCAAGGTCGCAGGAAGACGCTGGATGCAGGCCGCTTCCAACCGGTCATATTGGTAATCCTTAGGGGAGGCCTATGTCCAGCAGTGGACTTCTTGCGGCTGAGATGATGATGATGAAAGGAATAATTATGTAACAGTCCCTGCTTGCGAGGTCTACAGCTCACATTGCCACTGTAAATAACTAACCCACAATAAATAACTACACTGAATCTTTTTCGGCTTAATATCTAAGTACGTAGTCAAAGTTAATACTTTAAGTAAATAATTTGGCGAGCTCCGTGGCGCAGTGGTTAACACGCCAGCCTGCGAGTCGCAGGCTGCGACACGGGGTGCCCGGGTTCGATCCCCGGTCAGGTCAAGATGGAAAATGATATTATTCAGATTGACCTGGGTCTTGGATGTTTATCTATATATCTATATCGTTGAGTTAGTAGCCCATAACACAAGTCTCGAACTTACTTTGGTGCTAGCTCAATATGTGTGATTTGTCCGTATATATATTTATTATTCTTTTTATTTATTTTATTTCTTAGAATTAGGTGTTTATAAAACTTATATAAAAAGTAAGATATAACAAAATATCATACAAAAAAAAATACAAATTTTGTGATATCGATGAGCATTGCCTGGCGCGTCGATCGATCTGTCAGTACGATTTCAAGCTTATTGGCAACAATAGTCCTGTCCGTGATAACAGATCAATCCCAATAGAGCGTGGCACGACCATTTTCGAGAACCGGCATTGGTGTGTACTTATAGTACGGCACCTCGGAATCCACAAGTTCATTATTATTAAATACGACTAGAAGTCAAACTTAAGATCAATATATTTCAAATCATTCCATATTGGATCATAATTAATGTATCTATGTTAGGTGTCCTTGTCGGCCTTTTCTTTATTGTTTATATACGCTCATTTCTCCAAGTTATTGACATGTTGACAGGACAATATTATGAAAGACGGACGGACGGAAAATTGAAACATGAAACACTCTCCCCGAAACCTCGTGCTCGAAAGAAATATATCATTTATTCAAGGAAATATTTGGCGTCCACTGACAGGAATACCTTATTTTCAACTCATCTCCGTTGGGAAAATATCGGTAAACGAAAAATTGGGATACCTAGTAAAGGCGGGTCCATGTTGGATGTGGGTCATATCTTAAGGGGCTTGACCCCTAAGTTTAAAAAATCTATTAGTATCTTCCTTAGGGAGAAAAGGAAAAACGTAGAATGTACCAGCTGCTTCTCTTCCCGGAAAGAAAAGTACTTTCGTAAAAGCCGATCGAGGGAATGGGTAAAATCTGAGGAATCATGTTATTAGGAGATGCGGCTAGCAACCCATCACAATTTTGATTCGTTTTCCACCTAATGCCCACCAACATGCTAAATGTGGCCTTCAGGTCTTATAGACTTAGGCTCTGTCTATCCCGCAAGGGAAAAGATGTCGATCGACATTGACGCGGGCGGAGCCGCGGGTGAAAGCCAGTATGAAATAAATCTATAAGTTTTCGTTAGCTATAAAATACAACGGAATATCAACAAAATATTTCAGTTACTTCGTAAGCTCAGTCAATACTGAAGCTTTGAATAGGTTTTTATTTATAATATACCGATGGTAATTTATAAAATAAAGAATAATATGACTTTTCGTTAGGTGTTTTAAGAGCCCGCCATATGCCAGGCGGCGTGGCGATACAAACGCGGATGGTCTAAACGCGTTGGCTACTTTGGATATTTTCGTTTTTTAGGAATATTCAAGGGTTATTCGAAAAAGAAAAACATATGATGGCTGCCTTATCTGTAATGCAATAATAATCAAAAGTTTCAAGGTTAATTTTAATGTATTTGGTGAATATTGCTATATACCGAGTAAATTAGACGTGATTTGTAGGCAACTTTGCAATTTTTTTCTATCGAGAAAATTTAACGCAATCGTGTTTTTGAGTCTTATAGTTACCAGAGTTAGTCCTGAACTTTGCTGCATTTTTATTTCAACTTGAGTATTTAATTATTATTGATATAACAGTCAATCATGCAAAGCTGTGTGAGGTAGTACGGGCCATTAAGGTGATAACGTCTTATAAATTGATAAAACGGCTGCACGCATGAAAAAGTTTCAATTTCCGTGTGCGCGGAACAAGCGATAGAGAGGCACGACTGACCTAAGCGTTCGGTTTGTGACGCATCTACCTCTCTTCCACCACTTTACATAAAATTATCGTCTGTAAGCCGACTTTACAAACATCCAATTTTGTTTTTTATTAAGTTAAGTAACTAACACTTATTTTCAATTTTCTTCACGAATAAAAAATGTGGGTTCAAATCCTACCTGTGGTGAAATTTTTTTATCACATATTTTCGATTTTAATATTAAACCGAGCATTGTAATGCTATTAATATAATTTATTGAGAAAGCTTTCTCCACTTTAATCAACTTTCAATTCATCTGATACGAATTAAGTTGGATACCACACTTCTAAATAGTGGGTATTAATGGAGATTACGCATGCTTCGAATGTGTGTACCTATAATATGTGATGAACAAATTCGCCGCGGTGATTTAAAAGGTACGGCAGCTCAGTGGTTGAGAGCATCGACGGGCCAGATGTCGAACGTTTGTGGGTTCAAATCCTACCTGTGGCGAAATTTTTTCATCACATATTTTCGAGTTTAATAAGAATAAAAAGCAATTAAATACTTTTAAATTTTAAAACTATATCAAACCGGTAAATATTAGGGCTAGATGTCAACTCATAATCATCATTTCGTGTAGATGTTACGGTCAATCGTACATGCACACCCTGGTGTCAGAGTTCTTCGGAACCACCTCTCGGCCTCTGACGTAGTTTCTTTAACGACTACCATATGGCAGTCGATACCAAAAGTTTAACGTGCTTCTCAATCTTAATTATCAGACAGTCAGGTGATTAAAGCCTGCTATGTCCTAACCAAACTGGAAACAACTAAACAAAGCATGCTTCCCATGAGAACCCACTACCCCCGGGTCTAAAGGCAAACGCCTTTACTACTGGACCACGGAGGCAGTTAAACATAAAATTATCGTCGGAAAGCAGACTTTACTAACAACCATTTTTTTTTATTGAGTTAAGTAACTAACACTTTGTATCTAATTTTCTTTATGAATAAAAAGCAGCAAAACATTAATTTTAAAACTATATCAGATTGGACCATATTAGGGCTAGATATCAACTATATTACCCCCCTTGACTTAATATCTGGATGCGCCCACGAGAGATACTCATAATTTTTCCATCAAAATCAACAAAAATAGGGTTTAGATATTAGGGTCGTCTCGAGGGATCAGACTTAAAAAGATAACGTCTTTGATGTATCCGCTGTAGGAGATTTCTTGTTTATTCGAGGTAGATTGTTTGGCCAATACACGCTGATCTAATAAATGTGGAGTGTGGTTCGCTGTTCGTCCTTCACCTAAAAAGGAAGCAATAACTGTAAGTGATTTTAGCAGGTTCCTCAATATTATTACAAGATTTTATTTAGTTCACCTGTCCTTTGAGACTACTATGTATAATATTTAATATCATTGCACACTCTATCGCCAACATAATATGTTCCAAAAATAATCATGTATATAATAAAAATTGTTATCATTACTAGAAATGAAAAAAGAAGAAAAGAAAAATAGTCATAAAATTAAAAGCCCTTCAGGCGAGTAGGCGACCAATACCGTTGAAAAGAGTTTCTTTTGGCGTTTTTTCTCTGCAGTAGTCGGTTCCGAAACGCTAGTATTCTGTAGCTTTTGTACAATAATTAATAATATCATCATCATCAGGTCCTTTTTAGTCTCCACTACAGGAGCACGACCCTCTCTGTACTACTAGGGCCATACTTGGCCAGAGCAGCCAGAGGACTTGGCCTACACTCTCCACGCTGGCCAGACGGGTTGGAGAGGTCTCACAGATGTTTATAAGCTTTGTCTAGCTTGAATTCCTAAGTCGCCTTCTACGACATCCACGGGAAGACTTGGAGTGGTCCTATTCTACTCTGCCGGATACCACATGGCTATAAATTAATAATATACATATTACTAAATAAGATCAGTGCCTGCAAAGGCCTTTTTTCTAAATAAATGTTTTGATTTTGTCCCGATGTAGTCTGTAATCAAATCTTGCAAGGTAAATTTGATCCACTTACCGGTTACCATTAGCTGAAATTTTGCATGCATGTGTAAATCGGATGACAATACAATATTATGGAATCGTTGCGCTGGTTTGATGATGGAATCGGAAGGTGGCCATAGGAACTCTTAAACTAAACAAGGTACACCAATCGTGTTTGGGTTCATTTGATTTATCTTGAAAAGCACTTTTATCAGGGTGGATTCGTTTATAATAAAAGCTTGTCAAAAAATTAAATTTTTGCCAAAAAACATGTTTTGAAACTGATATCGTTTCATTATTATTCAAGAACTATCACAGGTAACATAATATTTTGTAACATAATGCTAGTAAGTAGGTACTTCTCAATTAACCTACCTACTAAGGTTTTTTAAATAAAAATACAATTTTAAACAAAAGTACAACGAGGATAGATATGCGTGATAATGCACATAACATTAAGTACGCCGTACACGCTGTATCGAAACACACGTTTTACTTTGGAACAATAAAGTTTATTTCAATTTAAAAGATATAAACAAGAACTATATTTCATATTTATTTCGAGGCATCATGTGTCCCACTGTTGTGCAAAGGGCTCCCTCCACTTTTCCATTCAGTCCGGTCCTGCGTTATTTCATTTTCTTCCATTCTTTCTTAAATTTATTGAGCTCATCACGTTCTTGGGGTACGGAGTCTTTTAGTATTGGTAGGGACCCAGCCGGAGGTGACCTTTGCCCAGTAATTATTTGGGCTGCGATAATGTGGCCAGCCCAGTTCCATTTCAACTTTGCGGCCTTCAGAGCTACATCTTCGATGCCTGTTCGAGAGCGTAATTCAGTGTTACGGATTTTGTCCATTAATTTGACACCCAAGATGCGCTTCATCACTCGCTGGCAAACCTTTTTTTTACTGTTTTTTACTAAATGATGAATTACTAAAATTACTAAATAAATAAGGTATATGTCTCCCATCTCACCTGATGGTAAGTGACGATAAAGACGAGGATGTAACTTGCCTTATTTTTATTGATCCTTACTAATATTATAAATGCGAAAGTGAGTTTGTTTGTTTGTTTGTTACGCTTTCACGCCGTAACTACTGAACCGATCATCATAAAATTTTGCATACAAGTTCTCTATAGTGCGGAGAAGGACATAGGCTTCCTTTTATCCCGGGAAAAAGTACTATTCCCGAGGGGTTGACATTGACGCGGGCGGAGCCGCGGGCGAAAGCTAGTTTTTTATATTTGTATTGATTTAATGAAAGGTAAATGGCGGTTTACGATTTATGATGTATTAAAAAAAATACTTACTAGGGTGGAAGTTTTCATGGTAATGTACATCATAAATTTTTTTTGTGTTATCATTCTCATATTTAAGAAGTTACAACTGAACATTTTAACACTTTGGAAGTGTGTCTCGCGCAAACTATTCAGTTTAGGAAAAAAATATATTAGAAACCTCAATATCATTTTAAGACCTATCCATAGATTCCCCACACGTATGGGTATGACTTTTTTTTTTAAGTTTCAGTTCTAAATATTAAATTTAGAACTGAAACTTAAATTAACTTAAATATTAAATTTATTGTATTTCTTTTTGGTTTGAGCATCTTAATGCGGTTTACAGAATACATCTGCTTACCAAGCTTCAACAGTATAGTTCTTATTGTTTCGGAAAAAATGTCTGTGGCATACGGACGAACAGACAGACAGACTTGACGAATCCATAAAGGTTCCATATTTTTCCATTTCGCTACGGAACCCTAAAAACAGTTAAAACAAAAAACTTAAAGAATAAAAAAATGTCTCACCCTGCAGAAGTCTGCCCAAAAAGCTGGCTACATTGCCACATTGTATGGCAATGTTTAATCTTTTTGCAAAGAAATCGTCAGCCCTTTGGCCATTGGACACCTCTATTGACCGACCATCATTCAGAATTGGTTTTCATTTCATTACTTACGTAAATAGAATTAATAAATCAGCCCTCCAATTGACCTTTTCATCAAGATCGAAAGCTCTTTGGTTCAATACCACTCTGATTTTACTTACATGTATCTTGATATCCGAAAATCACCTCTTAGAGAATTGACATTACGTATTCAGCTTTTCAGCCCAAGCCAATACACTGAATAATAAATTCTGAAGATCTAAGGTTAAGTAAATGTATCTATTTAAGGAAAACATTTTAAGAAATTATCAGGAAATCGAAATGATTATTTTAGGAGATTCTCTTGAAATTAGCTGAGTGATTTTGCAATTTATGTGAATAGTTTTGATTAAAATAAAATGATAATTATTCATTTTCGCAAGCTGGTAAATTTAAAATCCTAAATATCCTTCCTAATATAGTACCTGGCAATCTGCCCTGGCCAATCTGGAAGCCTTTAAATAGACTGCGGGCTGGTGTTGGCAGATGCCACGAAAATAGAGTCAGGTGGGGTTTCTCTAACAATAGTGAGTGCGACTGTGGTGTTATCCAATTTATGGGGCACTTGTTGGTGTGCACAGAAAGCCTAACTTCTTGCTCTCAACAAGGAATGTGGCAAACGAACGGGCAATTACGGTAGCAATGCACTGGGCGAAACATATTTAATTAAACGGAAAGCCATTTTACGACTCGATCGAAGAAGAATTTAGTTACTTTGTTTGTAACACTTTCACACCCTAATTACTGAACCGATCGTCACAAAAAATGCGTACCCTAGATAATGTAACTGGGCTACGAAGAAGGACGTAGGGTATCTTTTATCCCCGAAAAAAATACTGTTTCTAGGGGATCAAAATTAACGCGAGTATAGCCGCCGGCGCGTTGACTATAAAATTTAAAAGGTGGGCTCTGTCTTTACAATCATATCAGTTTGATGAACAACTTTTGTCAACACTTAATTGTCAGCAATAACCTACCGGACGGATACTGAAAAATACTTCGGAGAATTTTATAATTACTTGTCACAAGTAACCACAGTGGTAGAGCCACGCTACCAGCAAAATTCATTTGGTTAGTAGCAGAAATAAGCTGGCTCGTCCGGGGAATCACCACACTCTCACAGAAAATTGACATTTGAGTAGGAGCTTTACCGCATCTATATGTGAGTGAGAGAGCTAGCGGCCCATCATCCCCCCAAAAAATATTACGTAAGCTGCTATTCGATCGGTCGGTTCAATATATTGGTAATAACATTTCGGTGTCGATGTCCTGACGGGCTCCCACTCCTGCCATAAAACTTTCTCCTTACAACGGATCTGAGTCTGATGTTCACAGGGCTCTGTTCTAAATTCTTTAGAAATTTGCATCTTGATGCAATCCTAAAGAATTTAACAAGATTTTTTCTGCGAAGAAATGACTGACGAAAAGTGTTCCTATACTCACGAAAGAAAGAGAAATGTTTAAAGGAGTTTTTAAGGTTCTTTCGTGCATTCCTTTTATATATCCTTTCTATCGAGTAATTACTCAGTGAAATGATTAGTACGAGTAAGTACTAATTATTTAAATGTCATCATTTTAGCCGTAGGAAGTCCACTGCTGAACCAAGGATTCTTTGTTCCATGGGAGGATATTTTGCCTTACTAGCCATGGAGGGTAGGCAAGTTGGCAAGTGCAGTTTCGTTGGTTTCTTGTGCTTTAACACCTTTACCTATAAGAATTTTAGTTAAGGATATCATTTTAAAGCTAAGCAAGGCTTGGAGTTTATTTTGGGAAGGAATTAAGTTATTGGGATACTACTCATTCGAATGAATAGGGGAAAGCAAGTAGCAAATTAAAGGCGCGCGTTTCCGATGCCATACCTGCAACCTTCAGTCAAGCAGTTGAGAAAGATACCCCTGTCATCCTCGTACTAATCATCATTATCATCATTCTAGCCGTAAGAACTCAACTGCTGGACAAAGGCCTCTCCCAAGGATTCCTCGCTCCATTAGGAGGATATTGTCATACTAACTAAAAGAGCAGTTTCTTCGGCATTTTGTGCTTCTTTTTGTGCCCACCGGAAGCACTTTTAAGCTGGAAAATACAGAAATTTGTTAGATTTGGGAAGGGAATGAAGGTACTGGGATACTACACACTCTGATAAATAGGGAAAAAGCAAGTAGCTCGAGAGGCCAGGCGCACGTATCCATACCTGCAGCCACCGGTTGAGGAAGACACCTTTGTCTTGGCTGTACTAATATCAACATTCTTTCCAGGATATCAGTGATCTTCCAAGTACGGTCAGCCAAAGCAGTCAAGATCTCAGACATGTACCTGCTCCGGCGCATAGGCGTTATCGTCGGCGTTGCCTGCGTATTACTGTCTATCCGAACGCTGGTGGCGCCGCCTACCGTCATAGTGGGGAGGACGAAAGAAGACTTGAAGGCGTATCTGTGTAATACGGATTGGTGGGACCATTCATTTACTACTTGTAAGTACCTTTTATATTATAATAATAATAAATTGTTTAATGCAGATAACAGAGATCCAAAGTTAGTAAATAATAACAAAGAAACTGAAGACTAATATTAGTATTTAATGTTTTTTTTTTTCTTATATTTAAATATGTTAAAGTTTATAAGTTAGCTTATCTCTGTAACATGTGTAAAGAGTGGAGCACCTGTAACACAAGTTTTTAACTTAGCACCTCCATTGTAACTATGCTATCTATCAAGGAATAAATGATTTATGATTTATGAGTAGGTAATTGGCATGGGACCTAAGCACTTATATTTCACCATGCAAGGCTAAAGACATGGTCCCAGAAAATGCCGCATCATTTGTGAATACAGTCTATCCGCAACAGTTTTTAGGATGCTGTTGTGACTCGCCCTGCCAGCCTATTTGCTAACTCAATGTACAACGTTTTGATAGTCACTTCAAAATACATTACGGTCATTCGTAAGATTGACTAATTTTATTTAAGACTAGCTTTCGCTCGCGGTCCGCCCGCGCCAATGTCGATCCCTCGGGAATAGTACTTTTCCCCGTGATAATAGGTAGCCTATGTCCTCCGTACTCCAGAGAACTTGTATGCAAAATTTCATGATGATCGGGTCAGTAGTTACGGCGTGAAAGCGTAACAAACAAACAAACAAACAAACTCACTTTCGCATTTATAATTTAGTAAGGATAAGGATAAGGATGAACAAAACGCAATGTATTTTGAAGTGACTATCAAATCGTTGTACACTGAGTAAGCAAATAGGCCGGCTGATTCTCCTCAGCAATGACGCCATTTTTATACGGAGCACGGCATAAAAACGTCGCCTGCAAAAACAGAGGCACTGCAACATCTAGGAAGTCTCAACAGCATTCAAAATATATTATTATACTGAATATATCTATAGTTTTGCAATATTTTTTATCATCATCATCATTTCGAGTAGGTGACACAGTCAATCGACCATGCACACCCTGGTGTTGGAGTTGTTCGGAACCGCCTCTTGGCCTCTGACGTGCTTCCTATAACGACTACCAGATGGCAGCCGGGACAAACAGCTTAACGTGCTTTCCGAAGCATGGAATCATCTTTATTATCAGACAATCAGATGATTCAAGCCTGCAATGTCCTAACCAAACTGGAAACAACCAAACAAAGTATTCTTCCCGTGGGAATCGAACCAACGACCCCCGGGTCTACAGGCAAACGCCTTAACCACTAGACCACGGAGGCAGTTTATAAAAAGCGTCGTACATTTACCTCCATATTCCATTGTAGAACGCTCGATCCACTTAAATCCATTGCCAAGATCCATTGATAGATCTTTTTGCACTCGATCGTGACCCATTCCGCCAAAACAAACAACTTTTCTTATATTACCAATGCTCGAATGGCTTAAAAAATATTTTAATCAGTAATTTTATTGAACTGATTTTGATGATATTGAAATGGGACGAAGTAATAATTTTTTTTTACCTTTTAATAAATATTTTTTGAAGTGTAAACATCTTTAGCGGCGTTATGCATTTTTGGGATTGGTAAAAAATGTTAAACTCGAACGGACACGTGGCCTGATCGAAAATTGGTAAGACGGACACGTGACCTGAGACCGCCGGCGGCGTGGCGTAGATTAGAAAGTAATATCCTCTCTTTCTACCGGAGTTTTCACTTCTGCCGGCACTCCCGTAGTGTCTCGTTTTTTTTTTTTTTTTAATATTCTTTCTTATATTACAGAGTTATACCGTAAAAATTGATTTATTATTATCTTTAAATTTTTGTAGTATAATATTGTTCTTTAAATTAATACAACTCTTAACTTCCTAATATTATATAATTTTAATGATAACTTCACAAATTAGAATATTATGTTCACTCAAAATAATGACTTCGCAACACTTTGCCTGGGTTCATGTACTTACTAACACAATATTTACCACCACCTTTTGTTATTATGTACATGTAAGCGAGAAATAAAGTAATAAACATATGAAAAACATACCTACTCGACTTGGGAACCTTCTCCTTTTTTAAGTCGGTTGGAAATTAATGTTGTATATCTCAAGAAAATTAAATAGACAAACATAATAATAACCAAATACAACAAATCAGGCAAATTAACATTAATTCATTGCCTCCTGAAATTAATTTATGTTCCTAATTCTAAGAGATCACTGACATTCGTTATTAAAATACAGGTGTTTGACAATTAGTTAAACTCCGAAACTTGTTAAACACGAACTTGTTCAAGTTCGTGTTAAACTTATAAATTAGTTATGATAGCAATATTCTATTATTATCTATTTTATTATATTAAAATGTGTCCCGGGCACTGTGTGCCGGGGCACATAGCGCGCAGAACCGATGGCCGATGGGGCAGAAAGGTTCTCGAATGGCGACCACGTACCGTCAAGCGCAGCGTCGGACACCCACCGACCAGATGGTCGGACGATCTGACTAAGGTCGCAGGAAGACGCTGGATGCAGGCCGCTTCCAACCGGTCGTATTTGAAAATCCTTGGAGGAGGCCGATGCCCAGTAGTGGACTTCTTGCGGCTGATATGATGATGATGATGAAATAATGTGATGAACTATTGTGAGCATTAATAGACTAGCTCCGTGGTGCAGCGGTTAACACGCCTGCCTGCGACACGGAGTGACCGGGTTCGATCCCCGGCCAGGTCAAGATGGAAAATGATCTTTTTCAGATTGGCCTGGGTCTTGGATGTTAATCTATATTATTATTTGTTATAAAATATAGTATCGTTGAGTTACTATCCCATAACACAAGTCTTGAACTTACTTTGGGGCTAGCTCAATCTGTGTGATTTGTCCGTATATATTTATTTATTTATCATTTATTATAATAAAATAAAACAGTAAAAATATTTTGTCTGTACATTTAGTGTTTTGACTGAAATGGATAGAGGGACACATAAAAAGAATAATAGAAATGTTTTTGAATTTTTTGTCTGTCTTTCTGTCTGATCACGCTTATCTCCGAAAGTACTGACCCGATTTACTCAAAACTTTTACCAATTGCTTTGTTTTAAATCAGCAAAACATTTACAGTTTGTTTGCTCAAAATCGGTTCATTAAAAAAACAGTTATCGTCATTTGAATGAACTCAAGGCATGGGTTTGCCTGCAAATATATACCACGCAAGTTCAGAAGAAAACTAAAATCCAAAGTCAATCCATCATCATTAAACGAAAGCATTATACCCATACAGGGATCGACAGTAACGCGGCCCCGCCCGCGTTACTGTCGATCCCTCGAGAATAGTGGAATTCCCTAATAACAGCCTCCGTGGTCCAGTGGTTAAGGCGCTTGCCTGTTGACCCTTAGGGTCGTGGGTTCGATTCCCACCGGAAGCATACTTTGTTTAGTTGTTTCCAGTTTGGTTAGGACATTGCAGGCTTGAATCACCTGATTGTCAGATAATAAAGATGATTCCGTGCTTCGGAAGGCACGTTAAGCCGGTGGTCCCGGCTGCCATCTGGTAGTCGTTAAAGGTCCCACGTCAGAGGCCGAGACGCGGTTCCGAAGAACTCTGACACCAGGGTGTGCATGGTCGATTGACCGTGACACCTACTCGAAATGAATGAATGATGAGTGGAATTCCCCGGAATGAAAGGTACCCTATGTCTTTCCATACCAAATTGGTTCAATGGTTGAAGCTTGACAAGGTGACAGACAGACAGGCAGGGTTACTTTCGCAATCATAATATTAGTATGGAAATGTGCATGTTAGGAAAACACCGTTGTCCCTCAAAGTTGAACAACTTTTCCAATGGGACAAAGGCTGGGAGCTTGAAAAAATTTCGACATTTTTAGAGTGACAATAGGAAGGTTTATTTGTATAATATATCGCACCCATACAAAGGCGGGGCGGGCCGCTGGTTTTATTTATGAATAAAAATATAATTTATCTACGTCAAGGCAGATTAAAAATCTTGTACCAGCGTAAGTCACTAATAATAAGAAAGCAGAATTGCGAAAAAGTCAGAATCCTTATCGCAAAAGTTTTTAACTTCAAACCGAAGTCAGTACTCAAAGTTTCTCCTAATAAATTTAAGCAAATCTTAATTCCCTGATTTCCCTAATAACTGATAATGTGCAATAACTTGAAAACAAAGTATTAGCATCTCATTTATTTTAATCGGATTAGGCGAGTTGTTTCGAATAGATTAATCGATGTTACTAAAGGAAATGTACAGTATCGATTGTGGCATTATTGAAATTGAATCGAATACTATTTAAGATTTCTGAGAGAGGCAGTTACGGAAATTTGTTTTGAGGTACACGATGAGGAAATGGGAACATTCTTAATGTTCTCAAATAAATAAATTAGATATGGCTATAAAAATCCAGGCGATCAGGGCTTTTACAGGCGATTTTATGTCTAACTCTAAGTATGACCTTTTTCTTAATTAAATAAGAATTAAATGATAACGTCTTACACACCGGCTGCACGTACGAAAAACTGTCACATTCCATGTGCAATCGAGAGCACAGAACGGCACGATCCGGCAAAGCGTTCGGCATGTAGATTGTTTCGTGTTTGTCTGCCTCTCATATCTACGCTTATACCCATAAGCCTGGTCAGATATTGTATATATAGGATGTTAATTATTTTATTACTTTATGGAATGTGAATGTTAAAAATAGTAATTGTGGAAAAGACTGTATAAATTAGGTGCTGGTAAATAAAAGGTCCGGAGGTGTTTCGTTACGTGTATTCGCCATCAACGATAGAAGCGGAAGAAGAGTACAAAATGTTCACAGATTAAAAATAGAAATATAGCATAGACAATATTAAAAAGTTTTAACTAAAATGTTAGAGTTACTAACATACTGCCTATCTGAGAAAAGACAAGATGAACAACATTGTACCTAACTTTTAAATTATGTTGAGCAAAATAAAGTATTTAAATTAACAATAACAGTTGACTCCTATTGCTTCGAACAACTATACAAAATAATAGAATAGCAAAGTTGTTTATGCAACTTGTTATATTTTGATACAGAAATACAATGTTTTTAAGCTCAACAAAATATCTTAAAATTAAAGCTATACATGTATGCAATTTCAAACAGCTATCTGTTATCAAAATAAGCACAAGTTAGCTATGGAATGTAAACAGATAAAAGTTATAAAAGGATTATGTACCTATTTAGTATCTACGACTTATGTGAATTATACAGTAAATAAACCATAACCAACCTAAAACTTAATTCAAGCATGCTGTTATCAGCATACTGCCACTCAACAAAGATAACATCTACATTAACTTCGTGAATTGTTAACTTATAATACGTATGTATGTAAGTACTCACTATGTAAACTTATCAATTAGAAAACATAACAAAATTACATACAACATTAAAGTTCCATTACAAAAAATTACAAAATTATTGTATTGGAAGAGGGCAAATTTTTACAATCGAACGCCTATGAGTATGCCCATTAGCAGTTTTTACTTCTACAACTCTTACTTTATTGTCTGCGCCAGGGAATACATTAATGACTCTGGCCATTGGCCAATACATGGGAGCAGAATTATCATCTTTTAAAATTACTAGAGACCCTACTGTTACATTAGGTTGTGCACTAGTCCACTTGTTACGTGTTTGTAAAATATTAAGATAATGTTTGTGCCACACTTTCCAAAATGAATTTTTGATATGAGTACACACTCTCCAAAATTGTAGCCTATCATGACAAACCTCTACATCCTGTTCTGGATACATGTTTAAAGCAGATCCTATAATAAAATGTCCAGGAGTAAGATAAGCATAGTCCGTTACATCATTTGATAAAGGTAAGAGAGGTCTACTATTCAATATTGATTCAATTTGACACAGTACAGTATTCATTTCCTCATATGTTAGAGAAGTATTTTGAATTACACGTTTCAAATGAAATTTCATGCTTTTAACGCCAGCTTCAGCTAAACCTGCGAATATGGGGCTGTAACAGGGTAAGAAATGGAACTTAATATTTTGCTGGGATGAAAAGTCATGAACTTTCTTTTGATGTATTTTACAATTTTGAAGATTATACAATTCAGTTAATTTGGTACTAGCACTTTTAAACGTTGACGCATTATCACAATAAATATCACTTGGAATACCTCTACGCGCTATGAATCGTTTAAGACAGGCCAAAAATGTGTCTGTTTTTAAATCAGAAGCCAATTCGATATGTATGGCTTTGGTGACAAAGCATACAAATATACATACATAAGCTTTAGTCTGTAAAGGTTTTCTAATACGGCTTTGTTTGATAAATATAGGCCCTGCGTAGTCACAACCAATTTTTTGATATGGCCGAGTAGACATATTTACTCTGTCATAGGGCAATGCACCCATAAGTTGTTTAGCTGCATTAGCTTTCAATCTGAAACAGGTAATGCACTTATGAGTGACCTTTTTAATTTCTCTTAAACCATGCACTATCCAAAATTTCTGATTGAGAACTGAAAGTACCAGTCTTGGCCCAGCATGGAGACTTTTTAAATGCTCATTTTGAATTATCAAATGTGTTATACGAGAATCTTTAGGCAAAATGACTTGATGTTTCTGACTAAATGGAATAGAAGCGTTTTCTAACCTACCACCTACTCTGAGCAATCCATTGGCATCTATAAATGGATACAATGATTTATAGTTACCTTTAACAGATCTACTTAATCTTAAGTCACGAAAAACATCTTGCAAATATTTTTGCTGTTCACATTTTACAATAAGTAATAATGAATTGTTTAATTCTGCGCTACTTAAATAATTTAATTTATTTTTGTGGGATCCAGCTCTCGCATTATGAATAAATCGCGAAATGTAAGCCAATACACGTTTCATTTTATTAATATCTGCGAATTTATCTAGAAAATCTAAACATAAAACTTGATCAGTTGTCACAGTACAAACCAGAGTGCTTGAAAATGCAGAGGCCACCTTAACTTCAGGTAGTTCGCAGGGAACAGGTAAGTCTGTTACTAAGTCCTGGGTATACTCACTACTATGAAGAGCCTTAGGGCCTGTCCACCACAACGGGTGACGGTGTAACTCGTGCGGCAAAACTCCCCTGCTTAAACAGTCTGCAGGATTTTCGTCTGTACTTACATATGACCATGACCAGTTAGGATCATCTGTGAGCTGAACAATTACCTTAACTCTATTAGCCACATATGAATTAAGCATGTTTATATTTGTTTTTATCCAAGCTAAAGCAATCTGAGAATCAGAGTACAGAATAACCTTTTCAATATTTAACTTAAGTTTTAACATGCTATGCACTCTGGAAGCTAGCCTAGCTAGTAACACTGTAGCATTTAACTCGACTCTCGGTATAGTGAGATTTTTGTCTAAGCCTTTAACGCGTGATTTTGAACAAAGCAGAGTAACCTTGACCTCTTCAGAAGAATCTGTTACTCTCAAATACAAACAGCATCCATAACCAGCATTGCTAGCGTCTGCAAACCCTATCAACTGAGCTGATTGTGCGTTTCTTAAATAACAAAGCGTGGAATGTGCACTGGTTGCATTTCATGCAGGCTAGTATAAAACTCTGTCCAGGTGTTAAGCTGATTTTCAGGTGGTATCTCATCCCAAGATAGTTGAGCTTGCCATAGTGATTGCATACTTAGTTTAGCTTTCAAAACCACAGGACCAGCTAGTCCAAGTGGATCATAAAATTTCCCTATAAAGCTTAAAATGCTACGTTTTGTGGTAGGCATTTCATTGTTAGTGTTAGGACAGGATATCATGAATGTGTCAGAATTGACATGTTTTTAAATAAGTGTTGTCCTTTTGTAACTCCACATTATCAAAATGTTGTTGACTCTCAGGAATGCTATTTAATAATTGAGGGCAATTAGAATACCATTTATGCAATATAAATCCACCCTTATTTAAGAGATTACACAACTGATCTTTTGATTTCATTAATCGTTCAGGAGAACTTTCAGAGACAAGTGCATCATCTACAAAAATCGAATTTTCAATTATAGATGCAGCCAAAGGAAATTCCTGCCCATACCTATTTGCTAATTCTTTAAGACATCTTGTAGCTAAGTAGGAGGAGCTTTTAAGTCCATATGTTACAGTATTCAATTGTAAACATTGTATATTATCTTGTGGATTGTCTCTCCAAAGAATATTTTGCAGGGTTCTATGTTCAGGGTTAAGAGATATTTGTCTAAACATTGATTGAATATCAGTAACAAAAATATATTCATCAATTCTGAATAATATTAAAATATCAAACAGTTCATTTTGAACCACTGCACCATTCAGAAGCATATCATTTAAAGAAACTTTTTTATTTGTCTTCATAGACCCATCAAAAACAACCCGGCACTTAGTTGTTCTTTTATCTAACCTAAGTACAGGATGATGTGCTAAAAAGTATACTGCATCCTTATCCAAGTTATACTGACTGATATCAATAATGGTACAATGACCTTGTTGCAAATAGTCATGTATAAAATCTTTATATAATTTATAAACTAAAGGATCCTTACAAAGTCTTTTTTCTAAATTTAAGAACCTATTGAATGCAAAATTAAATGAATTTCCCAGGTTTTCATGAATAGACTCCAACGGTAACTTTAGTGGAAGTGATACCTCAAACTTTTCATTTTGAGTGTCCAATTTGACGGTATCAGTGAATAGCTTTTCACAAGTATCATGTTCTGACAAGGCCTCTGAGTAATACTCAGGTATACTTTCAGTTTTAAAAAACTGAGATAAAGTGTCATTCAATGAGCTGTCACAAGTTTGACAAAATAAAGATGTTACTTGTTTTGACCCTTGAGTGGCTGGCAGAGACCCAGCAATAACAGCACCGAAGTCAATCAATCAATCAATCAATCAATCGTTTATTTACTCAATTTGCTTAGCTTAGGGTACAATTATAGATCACTATGATTAACTAAACTTAATAAATCAAACAATTAACCAATCATAAGGTTTTCGTATACAGTAGGTAAGTATATTCCCTATAGCTACAAAAAAATATGCAGTTACCTATCCGCCGAACTAATTAAAAATTGTATTACGGCAGATATTTCACAACGTCGTCTTAGTAACAAGGTACTCATAGGTATGTAGGTAGGTATCGGATATCCATCAGGCGGCCGGCATTGACCGCTCGGTGCACGTAAGTACGTAAACAACATGTAGTATATGCAAAATTATAAGATGCTACATTTGAACATTACAAACTTGGTAGTATAAAGTTTATTTTTGTTTTACGATATATGAGATTGTTAGTTAATTTTATGATTCTTAGTATTACTTAAGGTAAAATGTAAAACTTCGTAACTGATTATTAACAAGTTATTCATAATACAATCTAGTAGGAGTTAAAAATATAATATAAGTTCTTTTAACGTGGTTTATTAACTAAATATAAATGAATGTATAAAAGTAAACATAATATAAAAAAAAATCAATATCTATAATACGATATATAAAATGTAGTAAATGTATTATATTTATATACTATGCCTGGAATACACATACAACAAACACGCACATGCATGCATACGCATACACAATATAATTTTTCATGTTACTTATTATTCTATGGGCCTTAAAAACAACTCTGTCTCGCTATAATTCAAGGATTTAAGATAACCAGTTATTTGTTTATTAAAGATAAATTTATTATTGTAAATTAAGTCAGGATGAATTATGTATAATTTATTATAAACATGTGGTCCAATGAATGTAAAAAAAGTTTGCGCAAATTTGGTTCTGCATAAGGGTACATTAAATACTAAATTATTTCTTCTTCCCCTCATACGTTCAACATTTGCTTTTTTGTGTTGTACCAGGCTAATTGATTGTAAATATAACTGTCTTACTGATAAAACTGAGCTTGTTCTATATAGTTGTGACGTAGGAAATAAATATGGCTTAAAAAACATGACCTTAAGGATTGCTCGTTGCACTCTTTCAACTTTCAAAAGCGTTGATTTATTGCATCCTCCCCATGATTGTATGCAGTAGGTAAGTAGTGATTGGCAAAGAGCATAGTACGTGGTAAGTAATTGTTTTTGATCACAAACATGTCTCAGTGTTTTGAAAATGTAAATTAATTTTCTTATACGTGTTGATAAAGTCTTTGTATGCTCTGTCCAGTTAAGTTTTGAATCAATTACAACACCTAGATATTTTATTGAGGTAACACGTTCAAGAAGAGGACAATCACAGGAATTACTGATTTTTGAGCAACTATGTGCTTTAACTGTCATCGTATCAATCTTTGGTTGCGTCTTATTTCTTATACTGAAGGTGAGGTATTTTGTTTTATTTGTATTTAAGGTTAGTAAGTTATCATTAAGCCAGTCGTTGATAATTTTGAAGCCATTATTTGCAATTGAATTAACGTTTCCCCAACTTTTTCCAGAAAATAAGAGCACAGTATCATCTGCAAAGCTTATAATATGTCCGTTTGGTAATGAAAGTCCGCACAATTCATTTATGTATACTAAGAATAAGGTTGGACCTAGTATGCTACCCTGGGGAACACCAAATTCAACAAGTTGTTCATCACTTTTGACATTATCAATTAGTACAGCCTGCTTTCTATTAGAAAGATAATCAGAAAATAGTTTCAGTTGAATTCCTCGTATACCAAGGCGTTCTAATTTCTCAATGAGCAAGGGTATCGAGACAGTATCAAAAGCCTTTGTAAAATCAAGAAATAACCCAAGACATTTTTTGCTTGAATCTAAGTAATTAGTAATATATGAAGTTAAACTCTGTACAGCCTCATTAGTTGATTTGTGATTACGAAATCCATATTGATTATTTGATAGTAATTTATTTGTTTCAAGATATTGTTTTAATCGTTTATTTAGAAGTTTCTCAAGTATTTTGGATAGGATAGGTAACAAGGAAATTGGCCTATAATTTTCGATATTTTCTTTATCCCCTGATTTGTGAATCGGTATTATAATAGACCTCTTTAACGCATTTGGAAAGACACCCTGTCTAAAACAACTGTTACATAGACTTGTTATTGGTTCGGCCAAGACGTTCACTCCGAGCTTAAATATTTTGGCTGGTAAACCGTCCCAGCCCGTAGAGCCTGTACTTTTAAGAGAGTTTATCACCTCTTTCACTTCTTTATCATCCGTTTCAAGTAGTACAAAGGAATTAGAGAATGTAGATGGCAAATTGTTGAATGAATGTTGTTTATTGTCTCTATTTTTCTTTTCTTTGTTTTTTGAAGCTACATTAGATGCCAATTCACTTCCTATTTTAACAAAATATGAATTTATAAAGTTGAGAGAATCTTTGAGGTTAGATTTACAGTTTAATAATTCACTACTAGTGGTTTTGTTGTTATTCAAGTAGCACAATTCTTTTATACATTTCCATTGACCCTTTATGTTATCTTTATTTTTTTGCATTTCTGATTTAAAATAAGAATTTTTAAGTCTTTTTAGTATATTATTACAGGTGTTACGATACCTTAAGTATGTGATTCTAAGTATTACATTTTCTTGGTCCTTTTTATATTTTTTGTGAAGCCTATCTCTATTTCGCATGCATCTGATAAGTCCCGGTGTAACCCAGGGTTTTAAATTACATTTATTCCGGGGTAGTGTAATATTTTTTGAGTACTTATCTATAGTATTTTTTAAAGTTGAGATAAATGTATCTGTTGCTTCATTAGGATTAAGATTTGTGAAAAGGGTATTCCAATTAATTGTTGAGAGTTCTTCAATTATTCCATTATAATCAACTTTCGCTACTATATTACATTTTTTTGCCCTAACTGTTGGTCCACCTAGAAGAGATAAAATGACACAGCTATGATCAGTTATTGACGAGTTACATACGATAGTCAACCTTTCTAACTTAGATTTTATAAAATAGTGATCCAAGCAGTTTCCATATCTTGTTGGTAGGTTATGTGTCGGCATAAGTCCATGGCAGGCTAATAGATCTAGGTAGTTAGATGAGCGATTTTTATTTACAGAACTTTTAATGTCGATATTTATGTCTCCAACAAGTATGATTTCTTTAAATTGTTTGTATTCTGTTAGAATCAAATTAATTGAGGTCATAAAGGTTTCTGTAGTCGAGAAGCAAGGTGGTCGGTAAATGCAAATAATCACCGTTTCACGGTTAATTGTAATAACTAAGCAGCTGACTTCACTAGTATACGTAGGTTCCGATACTTTAACATTGTAATCTTTTTTGATATAAACAACTATACCATCATTTTGATTGATGAGTCTTTTGGTAGTGTAAACATCAAAGTTCTCAAGTATAGGGAGATTATTAACTGTAGATAGCCAACTTTCAGTTAGAACAATCATGTCTTCTTCCAGGCCCAATCTTTGCAAGAGTACGCTGAAGTTATCAAAATTGTGTTGAATACTTCGAATATTCTGAGCTACAATATTAAATTTGCCTTTAAAATCCTTGATAAGATCATTGCAGCGCTCCGGTACATCCTCCAATCTTGCTGTATTGATATTGATACTTTTGTCAATATCAGAGTTTAAATTTAATATGTGAGTCATATTTTTTGATTTTTAATAAGAATGTCGTACCTATTACTGATATACGACATAGCAATGTGTAGTTTTTTACAGCAGCGATATTTGGAGAATATACCGGAATGCAATAAGTCCTGTTAATTAGTGCCCAATAAAATATAATTGATTTAATAGGTAAGTAAGGTATGCGTGTTAATGTTTGCATATATAAGTAATGTTGAATAAATGCAATAATGTAATATAATATAATGTAAATATTAAGATAAAATAATGTATTTCTATAACTAAATAATTTACCAAGATAGCATAGAACTGGGGATGTAGAAGAAACTTGGGACAACTGCTGCACTCCTAGTCATATCTTCTCAGTAGAATTCGTAGATTTCAGTTCTTCGATTTGTTCTTCTGATTTGATGGTGATAGCCGGACTGCCGTCAGTTTTCCTAACAAAAACTCTTCCATTTGATTGCCAACAAAATTTGTACCCAAAGCTTTTAGAAAGGTTCCTCGCTAAATAGTGTAATTTTCTCATCTTAGGAGTTAGATTTTCATTAATATAGAATGGTTCTGGCTTTTCTTTGTCACCAAATATCCCAGTATTAATGGATTTGTTCTTCATAACTTTTTTAGCTGCCTTTAAAACCAGGTTTCGTTTTGTTGGGTTTTGGTATTCTACAATGATAGTTTTTTTGGTATTTTTGATCCGATATGCTTGACGGATATCGTTTCTGTTTATATCAATACCAAGAACTTCATGCGTTTTGGCAACAATTTTGAACACGTCCTCATTATCCTGTACACGAACATTTTTTATCTCAATTTTAGACGTGAAGTGAGTGTGAAGCACAGGAACCACTGATGCACTGCTGCAGGCATCCCCTGGCGCAGCTTCATGACGACACTGACGCTCAGGCGGCACCAACAGCTGGAAAAATACGTCAGCTCCCAATAAAATGTGAATCACACTTGGCATGTTGAAGTCTTTGTCCGCCAGCTCTATATTAGGAGGCAATAAGTAGTTATCTACAGTTATCTTCGATTGAGGAAGTTTTCCAGTAATATTTTGTAATAAATAACAAGTGACAGAAATATTAAAGTTACTAATGAGCGACTGCAGTTTTACATTGACACGCTCCTTAATGTTACTTGTGGTATTGCCAATTCCAACAATAGGTGTATTTACTGGGGATGGCTGTAAACCTAACAATTTAACTAACTTAGAGGTTATAAATGAAACCTGTGAGCCGCTATCCAGTATAGCCTTTACATGATATTCTGTTCCATTGCTCGCAATGATTTTGACTCGAGCAGTTGGAAGAAGTACTTGCCTGGTACTTGATTCTGTAAATAATGTGACTGGAGATTGAACATTTTCTTGATGAAGCAACTTGTTGTGTTTCTCCTTACATTTGTCGCATTTAAAGAAGAATTTACACTTTTTACTATGCTTGTTAAGACATATTTTGCAAATTTTGTTATCTGTAAGAAATTGAAGTCTGCGAGAAGCAGATAAAAGTTGAAATTCTTGGCAAGAAAATAATCTGTGGGGTAACTTACACAACTCGCAGGCTGTAGAAGACTTCATGGAAGTGTTGCCCGGTTTCCCCTTAACAGTTGCCACGTGAGAGGCTTTAGAAGCCTGCACCTGCTGCCTTTCTGCATTTTCAAGTGCTAAAGCTCGCTTTTCTAGAAAAATAATGAGCGAATTGACAGTGGGTTCTTCATCCCTAACAAGCTGAAATTCGCGATTACAAAGAATATTCAGTTTTCTAGTTATAATACAGAGGATAACTGGATCCCACAATAATACATTATGGCCCAAGTTTTTAAGGGCAGCAAGCTGCTGTTTTATAACAGATACATATTGCCTGATATTGGATGCCGTAGACTTTACAATAGGAGAAATGTCCAATAATGTACCTATATGTTCATTTGTTATTTTGTAAACATTATTGTATCTTTCAATTAAAATGTTCCTAGCGTCGACATAGCTTTCCGGCACCAATGGCAAATTTTTTATTAAATGTAATGGTTCACCTTCAAGAAAACTACGTAAGTAAAATAGCCTTTGAATGTCTTCTAGCGCATTATTGCGGTGAATTAAGGCATCAAACAATCTTATGAATGGCTTATAATCTGAGTACTTACCGGAAAAATTTGGTACGTCTATTTTAGGTAGCCGTGAGACATTTTCAGGTTTGGCAGGCAAGCAAGGCGGTTGCGAAGGCGTACACTGCTGAATCAGGCATTTCAATGACGCTAAAGAGTCTATGTACTTCGACTCCACCAATTCCGAGTCATCAGCTTCCGGATCAAGGCTGCATATTTCGAGGTTGAGAGCCTCGAAACGTTCAAAGGACGAGCGAAGCCTTTCCTCCCGAATTAAAAGCGCCTCCATAGTTGAGGTCTGCGCCTTCGCTTCTTGTATAAATTTGAAGTGTTTGGTGAGTAACCCCTTCACAACGCCACGCTGCCTGGTTAGCGCGGCTAAGTTTGACGCAACTACGGTATCGTCAGTTTCACTAGAAGACATTTTTACAAACTATCACTACTATTACACCTTAAAATAGTGAACATAAAATGAAATAAAACTAATTGTCCGTCACAAAAAACGAAATTAAGCGAAGTGACAATCAAAATGGCCGAACTCCGCTCCGAATGAACTTGCGTTGGTCGTAGTGTTGCGCCTACGATTTCCTGTGTTGGTGGCGCCGCTCTTCTGCTGCGGCGAGGGCTTGAACTAGTATTTCCACCAATGTCGTTGTTTCCCGCGCAGCACAATAGCGCTCCAATGTTGGAGCGGAGAGTAGCGGAACTTTTCGGGCAGAGGTGGGAGCTTACAGCCAAGATGGCGGGCGGATAGCGCAGCACACTAGCGCCAAGGTGACGTACAATTGGCGCAGTGGTGAGTAGCAGAACTACTTGACGCAGTGGTAGGAGTTCCAAGCGGAGATGACGTCCTTCGTGCGTGCAGCACACTAGCGCTGCAACCGATGCGGTGTCGAGTAGCGGTAACTTGCACTACAGCGCTACCACGTAGTAAATTTGTTGCAGCGGCGAGTAGGAGAACTACTCGCGGATGTGGAATGTGGATGCACACTTGATAAAGATGGCTTCCGGCACAGCAAAATTGGAAATTGATAAATTCTCTAAATGATAATAATTTCCAATATCAATACTTGCTGTGCTCAAAATTATTGATAACAGGAATACACTGTCGATCGGTGGTTTCAGTTGCTCCGTCCCAGAGATCGCACTTTCGCGCCTAAACGCAAGCGGCAACTTTAAAGTCTGGTCGGCGAAAATCTTCAACTGTCCTAAACGATAAAGCACAAAACACTCGCGGCACCTCACCTTTGAAGGACCATGTTAAAAATAGCAATTGTGGAAAAGACTGTATAAATTAGGTGCTGGTAAATAAAAGGTCCGGAGGTGTTTCGTTACGTGTATTCGCCATCAACGATAGAAGCGGAAGAAGAGTACAAAATGTTCACAGATTAAAAATAGAAATATAGCATAGACAATATTAAAAAGTTTTAACTAAAATGTTAGAGTTACTAACAGTGAACGCATAAGATAAGAAAAATTTTGCGGTCGTGGGACACCTTCAAGAACTAAGGTTTCTTACTTTTTTTTTCGTAATGTTTTTTTTCTTTTCTTTTATTTGGCTATCAAACTTCATTTAGAAGTTTATTTTAGCCAGTGTCTAGTTATTCTTTATTCTTGTGTATCAACAAAATGATGGTGTAATTAATTTCGTTTATTCTACGGAGGCGTTGGTGACAATTTCCACGAACCGACTGGTTTGATCATAAACGACGGAGCAAGGCTTGATCGAAGCAGCAAGGCGAGCAAACACCAGCCCGCTAAGTAAATTTCACTACAGCCGCACCATGACACTTTATTTTAGTTATTTCACACATTGTTTATAAACATGGACATCTATAACATCAATTTACACTGATTTAACATTATAAATTCCACTAGAAACAATTTGCAAAACAATCCAAAACAAAAACTTCCGCCAAGCCTCGTTATGTCATACAGAAAGTAATAATATTTTTTTTAAAAACCAAACCAAGATAAAAAGGTAGCAATCAAAAAGGGCAGTGATAAAAAGTCGGATCAAAATTGAGACTCGATTACTATACTTGTCGATTATAAGCCTAGGTCTAAAAATATTTATCTACCTATGAAATTAGCGTTTTTTAAAGAAAATTTCGAGTAACTTGAATTTTCACACTCATGTTTTTAGTATCATTTCGGGTTCGATAAATTCAATCATAGTGAAATTTTGCATGTATTTTTGGACAAAAAATAGAGCTTGCTTTGGTTTACGCATTATAAAATTTACAAAAAGTTAGACGACATTTTTGATCAAAACGAATAAAATCTGAAATGAGTTCCTGTCATGAGCATTTTTAGGGTTCCGTACCCAAAGGGTAAAAACGGGACCATATTAATTTGGCTCCGCTGTCCGTCTGTCTGTCCGACTGTCTGTCTGTCTGTCAGTCTGTCACCAGGCTGTATCTCATGAACCGTGATAGTTAGACGGTTGACATTTTTACAGATTATGTATTTTTGTTGCCGCTATATTAACAAATACAAAAAAATATAATTAAATGAATATTTAAGGGGGCTCCCATACAACAAACGTGAGTTTTTTGCTTGTTTTTGCTCGTTATTGATAACGGCAACAGGTAGACACTTGAAATATTCACAGAATATTTAGGTATACCTTTAATTTTAAAAATAATTAATTAAATAAAATTAATATTAACGGGGGGCTCCCATGCAAAAGGCATGTGATTTTTGCCATTTTCATAGATAACGGGTACGGAACCCTTCGTGCGCGAGTCCGTCTCGCACTTAACCGGTTTTTTAATAATTACATTCAGAAAATCAAAAAATGTAATCCGTGCAGAATAATAATATATTCCAAATACAAGCTTAACATTTAAAAAAGTGTTTAACTGAAAAGCATCGTCATTAGGAACAAAAAGGCAAGTGGAAAAATTCGACATTTTCATAAATAAAGACCCATTGTAAGCTACCATCCGCTTTTATTTATGCTCTCCACATTAATGTGTATGTAATTTGTATATATATAGTTATATGTATTTATATGTGTATGTATTTATTATTATTTATAAGTCCTTGTCTTACATTCTCTTCTTTATTTTTAGATTTTACTGTTATATCGTTCTTATTTTTTGATCTGTTAATTAATTTCCTATTATTAGCACCGCTATCTTCTTCCAATATTTAATATCCAAATCCTATGGTTGCCTGTAAGAGATTGCATTAGCGATAAGGCCGCCTATTGTGCATCTTTTATTTCACTATGTAATGTTATATGTGCTTTCTGGTGCAATAAAGTGATATTATTATTATTATTTATTGACAGTGAATTTATCTTTCTTTATTGCGTAGTTTCTTATCTTTTCTTTTGCTTTCTGAGAAAATTTCATCTGTCTAACTATCACGGTTCATGAGATACAGCCTGATGACTGACGGACAGACAGACAGACGGACAACGGAGCGATATTAATAGGCTCCCGTTTTTACCCTTTGGGTACAAAACCCTAAAAACTTCATTCCAATTTAATGAACCAAATACCCGGCAAAACTTTCACAAATCAAATTCTATACAAAAGACTGCCCCACAAATGAAAGAAAGGCATAATTCATTTCTGAATGAATGATTACGAAAATTTCTGTCACCGCACGAATTGTTTAATCATTCAATTCTGCCAGATAAATACTTCAGTGAATGATTAAAAAATTATTTCGCATCATCAAACTTAATTTTAATAATTATTATTGTTGATTGAAGCAGATAAAATGCTCAGAATGTATAATTAAGATCAAACAGATATATTGGAAAATGTTCGAAGCCTTATTTTATCATATAGCAGTTCCTTGTCCTTACAACATGGGGGTATAATCTCAAATCGAAATCAATCCAGCCGTCAGGAAAATATGAAGTAATAAAAAAATTACAAGTATATAAGATACACGCGAAACACATATCCCCCTTGGCAGTCAAGTTGTTCTATTGTTTTTCGTGTGTGTAAGTGGCCAACATTTGTGTCAGTTTTTAAGCTGCCTAAAGCCGTCTGACATAGCTTAATGACTGCTATTAATGATAACAGCCGTGACAACGGCTTAACGTGCCAAGTCATGTAATAAAGGTACATAAAAATGTAAAGAAGCAAAGTGAATAAATTCGGATTAAAATTACAAAAAATGGTATAAAACTTAACCTCTTGCAACCTGAGCCACCATCCTGTTTTATTGACAGTGAAATTATATTTCTATATAATGCGTTCTGCTATCTAACATTTAGCAGTAGTCGTGTGGTTTCCGGCAGAGTAGAATAGGACCACTTCAAGTCTTCCCATGGATGTCGTAAGAGGCGACTTAGGAAATACAAGCTAAACGAAGCTCATAAACACCAATGACACCTCTCCAACCCGTCTGGCCAGCGAGGAGAGTGTAGGCCAAATCCTCTGTCTGCTCTGGCCAAGTATGGCTCCGGTAGTACAGAGGGTCATGCTCCTGCAGTGGAGACTAAAAAGTCCTGATGATAGATATGATAGAACATTTCGATTCCTGAGAAATCTTTGCAAGAAGCGCTTTTAAAGAACTTTTTCAAATACAGTTGTTCATTATTTAATAAACTGCCTAAAGATATAAAGGAGCTCCTAATGTCCACTAATAAGAAAAACTTTTGTGGCTCATTGGCAAAACTTATTATAAAATTGACGACATCTTATTGAATTATTAATTATGACTTTTATATACATGATTAGAAGTTTTAAATAGAGTATAAGAAACAGAGGTCTATTTTAACTGCGATAGAAAATCGAAGAGGTAATATGATAGGACACTTGTTGCGACATGATCAGTTTATGAAAACTATTATAGAAGGCAAAATAGAGGGAAGGAGAGGGAGAGGAAAGCCCAGGCACAGCTATTTTAAACAGATAAAGGAAAAAGTGGAAAGGGTTTCATACCAGGATGTGAAAAGACTGGCAGAGAATAGACCAAGATGGAGGGAGCTCCACCGACAAGAGCGTTGCTCTTAAATTTTGATGATGATACATGGTGAAATTTTGATCGTTTTGGACTCTTGAAAGCGTGACTCAGACCATCAATATGAACAACTTTTTCTATGGAACCAATGCTGGGAACTCAAAAAAAATTCGCCATTTCCATTCAAAAGAGTACTGCCGCCCGGCCAGTTTGTATGGAAATGTCGAGTTCCCAGCATTGGTCCCATAGAAAAAGTTGTTCGTTTTGTTGGTCTGCGTCACCCCTTTAAGGATCCAAAACGATAAAAATTTTACCGTGTATATTAACATCGTGCCTCACTTTGATACTTAAATTCTTTTTGCCAATTACTGGACATATTCATTTCACATGTTTGTTTGCAATAAGCAAAATAGATTTAAGGACATGTTTATTATTTAAGATCTTATCTATACTAATATTTTAAAGCTGAAGAGTTTATTGTTTGTTTGAATTGCGTTGAGATCAGCGTAATCTCAGGAACTACTGGTTCAAATTAGATTTTTTTTGTGTTGGATAGTCCATTTACTTAGAAAGGCTTTAGGCTATAAAACATCACGCTGCGACCAATAGGAGCGAAGCATCGATAAAAAATGTTTTGAAAATGAGAGAAAAATATTGATCTTAATACTAATAAAAAAATCTTATTTATTATAATAACAGGCATTTTCGCGGTCGCGGGCAAAAGCTAGTCTATGTGTGAATAAATTATCATTATCAAAAAGAAGAAAGAAGATTGCCCAATAAATGAATGAAAAGCATAATTCATTTCACAGTGAATGATTACTGATTGAAAATTGTTTAATCATTCGATTTCGTTTCAATAAATATTTAATGCTGAAATATGTTTTACGCACGATAAAACATACTATCAATAAAAGAGACAAATGAAACGCACAGAAAGTATAATTAAGGTCAACCAGATTTAACTGAAATGTTTTAGGTTTATTTTTTCGCAAGTTTGTAACTGGTACCATTAATGTCACATTTTTCAGGCTGCCTAAAGGCATCTCATCATCAGGTCTTTTTAGTCTCCACTACAGGAGCACGACCCTCTCTGTACTACTGATAGTACAGTTCGTGCATCTATCATATCAGAACATATTTGGTCAGAGCAGACAGAGGATTTGGCCTACACTATATAAATGGGTATCTCTTGGATAGGCATGTAACATCTTCGTCTTCATCGTCACTTACCATCAGGTGAGATGGGAGACAAATGCCTAATTCAATAATAAGTAAAAAAAAAAAATTCTACTCTGACGGAAACCACACGGCATAAAGGCATCTGATATAGGATCGCCATCCTCAACTGCTGTCCGGTGGTTTCAGCTTTGACATTGGTTACGCGCGCCCAGCATCCCGAGCTGCTACTTGTAATTCCCCCATTCATGCGAGTGAGTAGCATCCTAATACCTTCATTTGCTTCACAGATCCAACAAATTTCTATCCTTCCCCAGCCTTAAAATG
Source organism: Elegia similella (assembly GCA_947532085.1). NCBI lineage: Eukaryota > Metazoa > Arthropoda > Insecta > Lepidoptera > Pyralidae > Elegia > Elegia similella. Next base: position 2,877,352 of record OX383926.1, on the reverse strand, counting down.
CCTCCGATGGGCAAATGGGCAGCAGCTTCAGAAGCACAAGAGGCAAATGAAACCGCGCTTGCCAATCCACCTGTCACGCGTGGTGTGTGACAATATCCTCCCCTGGACCGAAGAATCCTTGGGAGAGGCCTTTGTCCAACAGTGGACTTCATACAGCTGATGATGATGATAGCTTAATAATTGTCATATAATGACGTTGAATTCGTTGCCGCTTCTGTACTCCGCTTTGGAAGCGGCACTAAACTTAGCTAAAGTAAATTTTTGACGTATATTTATAGACACGGCGGTTGTGAGTTCGATTCCCACGGGAAGCATACTTTGTTTAGTTGTTTCCAGTTTGGTTAGGACATTGCAGGCTTGAATCACCTGATTGTCTGATAATAAAGATGATTCCGTGCTTTGGAAGGCAAGGCGGAAAGCCGTCCCGGCTTCCATTTGGTAGTCGTTAAAAGTACCATGTCAGAGGCCGAGAGGCGGTCCCGAAGAACTGTGACACCAGGGTGTCCATAGTCGATTGACCGTGACACCTACTCGCAATGAATGAATTAACGTCAACAATATTTTGCTGCAAAACGGATACGCTACTTAAAATCTAATGCCGTTTGATCAAACATTAATTGGTCGAAAACCTTTACTCGAATGTCTACGAGACCTATAATCGATATAATATAGTAAAATATCGATATAATTTAGTAGTTGCGGGTGATTTTAACAAATTTGTTAAAGGATAAAATGAAAAACATGAATTTGTGCGCATAACGCAGAATAATGGCTTCTTCATTCATATTGACAAACCAACGAGAGGTAAATCCTGCCTAGACCAAATAATAAGTAACAATCCAACCGCAAAAGGTACAACGCACTATCTTGCCCTATCTGATCATGAAACTTGCCAAATCTTATCGTTGGAAGTGGAAGGCACTGAAATGCCTCTTAAATATTGGTACAAATACAAACGCGACTATCACCCTGAACATATAAGGAAATTTATTGATTGCCTATCATCTCTTTCTTGGTCAGAAATATACGTGACCACAGATCTAAATGACGCATTTAATATTTTTCATGATTATCTTATTCTATTCTTCAAGCTATGTTTTCCTCTATGGAAAATAAAAAATAATAACAAAACTAAAACGAGTTCATGGGTAACAACTGGTATACGAAAGTCATGTGTTACGAAAAGAAAATTACCTTATAAATACTACAGCACTAAAAACGTATCAGATAAACGTGATTATCGCAAATATTCGAATATCTTAAAAAAGTGTATAAATAAGTCTCAAAAAAATAATAATCATTCTTATCTTAATAAAAATAGAAATACTTGTAAAGCTACATGGGACATTATTAAAAAATATGAACAACATAATAACAATAATAAATAAATTAATAAAATAATACACAATAATGATTTAATTACAAATCCACCCAATATTGCTAATAAATTTAATGACTATATTTTTATCAAATTGACAAATAAAACAAACTCTAATTTGACATCACAGATATGGAAGAACGTAGCTTCAGTAGAAAACAGTACGTTTATCTTACCTACGACAAATACCGAAGTATATAATACTATACATTCACTCAAAAACACTGCTGCGGTGGGGTATGATGAGCTTCCTACAAAAATTATAAAACACGGTGCATTCATTATATCGCCCATACTGTCTCATTTAGTGAATCGATCATTTGCCGAAGGTATATTTCCAGATGCACTCAAAATAACAATAATAAAGCCCATTTATAAGAAAGGTGACAATCATGATATAAAAAAATTTCGACCAATTGCATTAACTTCAATTTTAGATAAAATATTTGAAAAATTCATGCAAACCAGAATTGTTTCCTTTCTTGACAAACATGATGTTCTGCGAAATGAACAACATGGATTTCGTAGAGGAAAATCGACTTCACTGGCGGCATTCAAATTAATCAGTCACATTGTAGATTGCGTAGATAAAAATATAGGTGTCACAACTGTCTTTCTTGATATGAGCAATGCGTTTGACTTTGTCTCACTTGAATTACTGCTAAAAAAATGCGAAATAAATGGTCTAAGAGGTGTAGTTAATAAATGGTTAAGAAGTTATCTTGAAAATCGGTCGCAATATGTAGAAATTAGCAACATTAATGATAAAATGGAAGAAACTAAGTTTAAATCGTCGTCCTGCTTTAATAATGTAGGTGTCCCTCAGGGAACTATATTATGACCTCTTTTGTTCATCATGTATATAAATGTATTCCCAAATGTGACAAATCACCAATGTACACTATTTGCAGATGACATTACTATTACTATTACAGAAATTCCATCTGTAAGCTATAACGATGATATTAATAAAACATTATCTGACGTCATTAAATGGCTTAACCTTAATAACTTAAGTGTAAATTTGACTAAAACGAAATATCTTTGTTTCTATAATCGTAAACAAAAAAACAATAATCTTGACATAAAATTTCAAAATAAATCGATACATCAAACAAAGGCCATAACATTTCTAGGTATAACTATTGATGACCAGTGTACGTACATGGGAAAAACATATCGATACACTTTGCTCAAAGTGCAATAGATTTGCATATGCTCTTTGGCGGTCATGGTTATATGGCATCTATTTTAAAATATGGAATACTTATATGGGGAAATTCCACAAAAGTTAATAGAGCTTTTATTGCCCAAAAACAATGTGTAAGAGCTATTTGTAATGTTCCTCCTATAACCTCGTGCAAACCTTTATTCCGGAAACTTAAAGTACTTACAGTCCCGTCTACTTATATTTTTGAATGCTGCATGTTTGTCAAAACATATCCTGAGTTATTTAAAAAAATGGATGAGGTCTATCGGTTTGCAGCCCGACATCCCGGCAGATTGGTAATTTCAAGACACAAAACTCATTTGTTTAGCAGTAATTGTTATCTAATAAAAAATAAAAATTATTTATTTTCAGACAACTATTAGTCCATAATAAAGAAAAAAAATAAAAAAGCATTAATAATTAATAGTACTTAATTTAAGAATAATTAGGCATAAATATTAAAAATTAAATAATATCATCAAAAAATTATTCAACATGTACAATATATTTTTTTAAATGTAAGTTAATTAAATTATAAATAAATGTATCAAAAATTATAGAAAAATAAAATAATAATAACAATTCTAATTTTTAATTTAGTCATACCTATCCTTTTTGTGACGAGCTTTATTTTACCAACCGCATTTTTCTAACATGCAGGTCTATGAAACGACTCAAAATGTCAGAGTCCATCCTATCAGCAAATACCCTAAGGATCCCATTCGTACTTCCCCTTATCCGATTCACGGCAGCCGCAGTCTTATTTCTTATTATGGCATAGAAATCATTTACATGGGCTGGGCACCTGCGAACATACCTGATGCGCTGCAGAAGCGCGGGAGCCAGAACAGGGCCCTAAATGTATTATTATACTGAACTCTAAGATTTTTGTAGGCCTTTTGTGTAAAATTGGTCCACAGAGCACATGTATAAAAATTTTGGCAATATGTCTTAAACAGTAATATTTTCACAGCTGCTGTACAACGCCTAAACCTATGAAATCCCTTCTGATGATCTCCCTTCTGATGTCAGACGTGCAGTGAAATAAATTCTGTGGATAATTTCATCACCGTGCTCTAAATATTTATCACTGGCGCACTAATAGAGTGGAGAAATAACCAAAAAAAAGGTACAAAAATTTATTATTGAATACATCGAATCTGCAATATCATCTTCAAGTCAATATTTTATGAACAACACCATCTACTGAGATTATATAAAATTAACATGAATATGAACAGCGACATCTACCGACCTTAGGCAAGATCAATACTACATAACAAGCAAGAATAACAAGAAGCACATCACAAAAAGAAGCATAAGCACGATACACAATTCGCACATTACCTGCTGCACTATTAAAAACTAACGTCATCACTACTAGATGGCACCACCAGTAATGTCTACAACATCTGCAATAATGACAACAAAGAAATGTGCGGGATGCCAAAGAGAAATCACAAGCAAAGAGTACTTGGACTGTGCACTATGTAATGAACGATACGACCTGGAGTGTGCCAACGTACCCAGCAAGAGGTTCCAAAACACCATGACAAAGGAGCATAAAATGGGATGGCGTTGCCAAGAGTGTCTATGCAAAATACCGAAAGGGGACAACTCTAACACTCCAATACGCCACCGTGACCATCACGAAGACTATACTTCGACTAGCTCATCTGAAACGTGTAATATTACTATAAGAAACAAAAAAGCCCTTCAAATAAATGACTCGATATGTTCTGAAGACATAAGCATCCTAGGAGATACCTTAAATAAAGAAAGCTTCATCAAAAACAGCGAATTAACTCTTGAAAATTTGAGTAACATGATATCTTCTCAGTTGAAAGAAAACAACAAGTCGATAATCATGGACTTAAAAAGTACCATAAGACTAGAAATAAGCAAAGCCATTTCAAAATTAAAAGAAGAAATTAAGCAAGATACTATAACGCTACACAAAGAAAACGACCAAAGGAAAAGAGAAATAGAAGTCCTAAACAAAAACATTGAAACTCTAAAAAAGGACAATGAAAAACTAATAAATGAAATTAAACACATTGAAAATAAATTTAGGAGCCCAAAAACAAACGCTCTACCGGAGGAAATATTAACGGAGAGCAAAAATAAAAAAATCGTACTATATGGATTTTATGAATACAAAGAATCCGAATACGATTTACATGGTAGAGTAGCCGAAGCCTTTAGGGAAATATTGAATATAGACCTCCTTGGCTACATCGAGGAAACTCACAGGATTGGAAGATTCAATAATAATAGAGATCGCCCTTTAATTATTGAATTAATCAGCAAAAAAATGACAAAATATATTTTGAATAATAAACATTGTTTGTTGATTATATAAATAACAAGTATTCGACATACAACGTAATAATAGGCGGCGATTTTAATATTAATATTTTAAAAAAGGAACCCAAAATCTTTAAGTTCCTTAACCTAATGAAAGAACACAAATTTTCACAACACATAAACGAACCTACACACTTCACAAAGACCTCAGCGACATGCATAGATCTGATTTTCACAAACTTCAGTGATCCAATTAAAACAAAAGTAGAGAAACACGGGTTTTCGGCACATTCTGCAACATTGATAAGCATTAAAACTAAAGAAGAAATAGGAAAAAATATATGGTACACCGAAAAAAGAATTTTCAACTCAAAAACAATAAATTCCTTCAAGTCTAAACTACATGAAATAAAGTGGTGTGATCTCCTCTCAGAAAAGAAAGATGTAAATGAAAACTATAGTATATTTCATACGACAATGATTAATATTTTAAATGAATGTATACCGAAACGGAAGTTAAAAATTAGTAAATTATCAAAGAAACATTGGCTCACTGTAGGCATCAAAAAATCGTGTAAACATAAAAGATTGTTAAAACTTTTAAACTTAAGAACAAATAATACCATACTAAATAATTATTGTAAAACGTATGAAAACATATTAAAAAAAACAGTAGTGACCTCGAAAAAATTGTACTATAAAAACCGAATTAAAAAGTCAGATAATAAAGTTAAGACTATGTGGAGTGTAGTTAACGAGTGCACAAATAAAAAACCCGCTAAAGAAAAAAGTAATATACAACTAAAAATTAACAAAACAGTAATAACGGATCCAAAACAGATAGCTAATAATTTTAATAATTTTTTGCCAGCATAGGTGCCAGCGATAAGCGAAAAAAATGTATAACCCCGGTAAATAGCTCAACAGAAAATAGTATCTTCGTTCGCTCTGTTGATGCCAAGGAAGTAAATAAAATAATTAAAACGTTAAAAAATAAAAGAAGTCACGGCATTTATGAACTGCCCCCAACCTTATTCAAAGAATGTGCAGATGAATTGACTCTACCATTCACTTTATTAATAAATCAATCAATAAATGAAGGAATATTCCCCGACCTATTAAAAATTACTATTGTGAGACCCATTTATAAGAAAAATGAAAAATCGGATCTAAACAATTATCGTCCTATTGCACTTTTACCAACTGCTGCAAAAATTTTTGAGAAGGTGATGGCTGATCGCGTATATAACTTTTGCGAAAAATATAAACTGTTAAGTGAGAGCCAGAATGGATTCCGTAAAAATCGCTCTACTACTTTAGCAGTCTACAAATACGTCCAAGAAATATTAAATACACTCGATGGGGGTAAATATGGTGTCGGAATGTTGTTGGATATGACTAAAGCATATGACAGGGTCCAGTATGATATCTTACTTGACAAATTATACGCCTATGGGATAAGAGGTATCGCTCATAAATGGTTCGCTTCTTATCTTAGGGATAGGATACAGTATGTAGAGATTGAATATTTCAATTACAAGACGCGCACAGTCGAACATATCCGATCAGACTGCAAACCAGTTACTTCTTCTATCCCTCAAGGTAGCGTTCTCGGGTGCCTTTTGTTTCTGCTCTACATTAATGATCTCCCAAAAGTAATAAAAGAACACTGTGTCCTATTTGCCGACGATATCTCCATCCTCACCTCCGTTAAAGATAATACAAATTTGAACGGTCATCTTTCAGGAATTCTCCAGAGAACATCAAACTGGCTAAAAGAGCACAATCTAGATATAAATTATTAAAAAACAAAACTAATGGTTTTTCATCCATTCCAAAAAAAAACACTACAAATAAATATATGTTTGAACGGAATAGACTTGGAGGTAGTCAAGGAGTTTACTCTACTAGGCATTAATATAGATAGCCACATAAACTGGAAGTCGCATGTACAAAACCTTTGTGCCAAATTATCCAAATTTGCGTACGCCCTGAGAGAGGTAAAAAAATCTACCGACGTCGAAACTGCGCTGGTTTCTTACTACGCATATGCTTATTCGTGGCTTAGCTACGGAACTCTCTTGTGGGGCAACGGCACCGATTGGGATAAAGCTTTTACCTTACAAAAAAGATTGGTACGAATAATGGCTAATATTAAACAAAAAGATAGCTGCAAACCTTATTTCCATAAATACAAAATTTTAACTTTACCGTGCATCTACATTTTGGAAACATGCAAATTTGTCCGCAAGTACCCCGATCTCTTCACAAAAAAAAAAGACCTAATGACAAAATACATGCTTCGTCATAAAAATAATTTGCAACTGCCGGTTTCGCGTCTTCAGCTACACTCGTCCAGTCCCCTAGTAATGTGTATAAAGCTTTACAACAAACTCCCAGATGACATTAAAAATATAGAGAATACTAAATTTTTGCGACATGTTAAGGAACTACTGACTAAAAAATGCTATTACACAATTCATGAATTTCTAAAAGACAAATTTACTCCGTGAAGGCTACTAAATGAAATAAAAAGATAATTTTAAATACATAACTAAATACATACCATTAATTAATCTATATATTATATTTACAGAATGATTATTATTTTTATTTTTTATCTTTTTTATATAATTTGACTAGAACTAGACGCAGCCCTTCTCTCATTGCAACGCCCGCTGTGGCCCTTAATTGTTACTTAATATATATTTTATAAGCAGACCTGTACACATACATTAAGGAAGCAATAAAGTATTGAATTGAATTGAATTGAATATGAATTAGCATCTAATGACAATAAAAATATATAATAAATTGCCGAACTCAATAAAAGTACTCAAAACAAAATTATTCAAAAATAAATTATTAATCTGGCTGGTAGAGAAGTGTTTTTATTCAGACAAAGAATTCTTGGAATGTAAAATGGACGAAATCCTTACTAATATTATAAATGCGGAAGTGACTTTGTTTGTTTGTTTATTTGTTTGTTTGTTTGTTACGCTTTCACGCCGTAACTACTGAACCGATCATCATGAAATTTTGCATACAAGTTCTCTGGAGTGCGGAGAAGGACATAGGCTACCTTTTATCCCGTGAAAAAGTACTAATCCCGAGGGATTGACATTGACGCGGGCGGAGCCGCGGGCGAAAGCTAGTATAATATAAAAGTGTAGTAAACCAATCAGTGACATACAATTAACTTCATAAACATAATTAAATGGCTTCTAGGACACTTAATTTGCACGCCAATTTGGCTAAATGTATGAGACACTCATAATAAATACCATCTTCTTGACTACATTTTCGCAAATAAATATAATTTCATTTCATTTAATTTAATTTAATTTCATTTCATTTCATTTCATTTCATTTCAATCCGTAATCTATATAGTTTGTTACATTGATGCATCAAAATCTCTAACGATTAAAATAAATAGACGCGATTTCTTGAAATAAGTAGTAGAGGCGTCACGAGCCGAAAGCTTAGGCGTTCGGCTTGTGACGCATCTATCTCTCTTCCACCATTATCACGTAAAATTATCGTCCGTAAACTGACTTTACAGACGACCAATTTTTTTTTATGTGATCAAATGACTGAAAATACATATGTCTCAACAAATAATATCAAAGATTTTTCAATGCAGGACGTTAGTACAAAAAAACGATTTTTCTTTTTAAGTCGTAATCATTCTTTTGTATTTTGATTGGTACTTATCCCAAGGGAGGAAGTTTGTGCGTAATGATTGGGACGTGCGAAGTGTTTAATGATTAATGCGTCTTCTTTTATTATTCATAGCCAATTTGGAAGTTTGGGAGATTAGAGCTCATGATTGCTGTTGTTACTGATCAAGCTTTTGGGAGTTTTTATCAAGGCATAAAGATAATAAACATATTTTTTCGTTTATTATTCTGTGAGCATCTTCAGGTTATGCATTGGAAGTCTGCTATTATGACTGAATTCTGCCTTCGTGGTCCAGCAGGTAAGGTGTTTGCATATAGATCCGGGGGTCGTGGGTTCGATGCCCACGGGAAGCATACTTTATTTAGTTGTGTCCAGTTTGGTTAGGACATTGCAGGCTTAAAACACCTGATTGTCTGATAATGCAGATGTTTCTGTGCTTCGGAAGCACGTTTTGCTGTTGATCCCGGCTGCCATCTGGTAGTCGTTAAAGGAACTACGTCAGAGGCCGAGAGGCGGTTCCGAAGAACTCTGACACCAGGGTGTGCATGTTCGATTGACCGTGACACCTACTCGAAATGATAATAACGGCATTCGTGCAATACCGCCTGTATCGCGTCATAATACTAAAGACAATATAACACTAATGTATAGACTGCCAACGTCATATTAAACATTGGGCCTGTTAAAAGCAACAGGCCGGTTGCCGGCAGGCTGTGGTAGTTAGTTCCACTAACTGCCACTATGGGAAGGAGAGAGGGCGTGCAATAGTTATAGACTTTTCGACCCGTCACTAGATGGCGTTACTCTTAATTAGGTAAAACTAATACAACTAAAAGCTATTGTTATAATATAAGCCGAAAAGATTTGTTGCATATTTAATAAGATATTTTTACTGAATAATAATTTGATTGTCTCATGATATGGTGGATATATAGTTGTGAATAAACCTTTGGCACCATCTATGTGATGAGATTGACAAAAATCGTGCATAGGCATCGGGGCCACATAGATAGTTTGGCAAACCTTACGCTGGAGGGCGTAAAAAATTCTTGGGGGAGGCCACAAGTGACATTTTTGCGGCAATATCCCCATTTAAACTTTTAAACAAGTTGACTTAATTTTTAACTGCTTGTTAATTGACTTTGGCTACTTATTTTAATCGACAATTTGTTGAGTCAAACTTACTTCGAGACTATTTCTCGAACACCACTTTCGTTAAAGACTCAAGTTATTTTATGACTCGAGTTCTTTTTAAGAATCGAGTCACAAATCAAATTCACGCGACTCACGCGTTTTTAATACACCAAACCATGTAAAATTGAGTCATGTATATAAAAATGTACACTAAACTCTACTCGAATATTCTCCAGCACTAGCACGGAGCGAATTTTCAGCAATTTTAGTCGAATCATCTGCTTATTCAGAAATAGATGTAGATGATGGGGGTCGTGACAAAATCTTACTTATTTTGATTAAAAACGTTTATTTTGAAATAAAATAAAATTTGCGTACACATATGGTAGCCAGCGTAATAAAGTAATGTGTCCTGCCTATCCCTGTCACATAATCCTCGTCTCACTTGCACACTATCGTTTAGAAACATGCATCGACTTTCGTTCATCAACTCGTTCAAAAACTGTTATCCCACATACATATGTTTTATTCATAAACACGAAATGTGAAATGAATACAATTGCAAATAGATTAACTAAGTACCATTGATTTACTGTAGCGTTACAAGCACAACGTGTTTGTCTAATGTTTAACCTTTATCTGGTGCAACTAAACCTAATTGTTCTCCAGAGAAAAAAAAGCAGATGGGTATACAGATCATTCCCCTGTCTATAACAATACCAGCATCTAAGAAACGTGTTGCAAAGTATATAAACGACTAATAATTTATTTTAACATTGAAAATTCTACTTGTAAGTTTAATTCGTAATCACTATCTCGTGCATCATACCTGATTGTTATCCAGAGAACAAAAATGAGACGGGCATTCAGGTTATTCCCCTGCGACTATAGCAACACCAGCGTTAAGGAAACATTGCAAAGAAATAAATTAACAAGTATTAATTTCTTTTAACGTTAAAAATACAACTTGTAAGTTTAATTCGTAATCATTATCTCGTGCAATGACCCTAATTGTTCTCCATAGAATAAAAAGGAGACAGGTAATTAGATATTTCTCCTGATTATAATAACACCAGCGTCTAAGAAACATGTTGCAAAGATATAAATTAACGAATAAAAAAACACAATGTGAATGTTTAATTCGCAACCTCTCGTGTAGCAAATCTATTTGTTCTCTAGGGAACAAAACAAAGATGTGTATTTGCATCATACCTCTAGCTATTGTAAGATCAGCGTCGAAGAAACATGTTACAAAGAAATAAATTAGCTATTAATTTCTTCTAACGTTAAAAACATAACTTGACGTTAATTCCGAACCCTTATCTCGTGCAAAAAGCTAATTGTTTCCGGAGAACATAAAGGAAATAAGTATTAAGATCATTCCCCTGGCTATAACAATGCCAGAAATATAACACGTCTAAAAAATATGTTGCAAAGAACAAATTACCGACTTTTAATTTCTTCTTACGTTAAAAGACAACTTGTACGTTAATTCCGAACCCTTATCTCGTGCAAAAGGCTAATTGTTTCCGTAGAACATGAAAGAAATAAATGTTTAGATCATTCTTCTGGCTATAACAATGCCAGAAATATAACACGTCTTAGAAATATGTTGCAAAGACATAAATTAACGACTATTAATTTCTTCTTACGTTAAAATACAACTTCTACGTTAATTCCGAACTCTTATCTCGTGCAAAAAGCTAATTGTTTTCAGATAACATAAAGGAAATATGTGTTAAGATCATTCCCCTGGCTATAATAACACCAGAAATATAACACATCTAAGAAATATATTGCAAAGAAACAAATTACCGGCTATTAATTTCATCTTACGTTAAAAGACAACTTGTACGTTAATTCCGAACCCTTATCTTGTGCAGAAAGCTAATTGTTCTCCAGAGAACAAAAAGGAGATGGGTATTCGGGTCATTCCCCTGGCTATTGCAATCGCTGCCCTCCGTGATTGCATACACCCCAACCGGGAAATACTACATGTGCCTAACTCAAAGCCATAAAGTTACCCTTACGCCCCTATGGGCATGCTGTTTTGAACAGTATAAATAAAGGATACTTTATCAAACACTATGAAATAGTGGCCTCAATGGAATTATTTGAAGTGAGGTATATTTTGGCGATATTGTACAACATATTCAATTTTTGATTTGTAATCTAAATTTGTTATATTTGAACGGGTTAGGTTCGCTCCAACTGTTTTTGGTGAATCACCAAGAGAAAAGTGCATAGTCGGCGTGGTACCAAACCCATCCAGTCTTATTATAAAACGAGGACTATCTTTAGTACCTGGTTTAAACCATTATCCGACCAAATTAAGTCAACACTTATCACCTTGACGTTTTCAGCTGTCATTGTTAATTTTTTTGAGCGGAGATTTAACCAGTTATTAACCGAATCATGTCCTACTCGTACTAGGCCAGTATATTTTTTATTTATTCTGCACCAATGCAGTTCCATCCCTACACCATTTACAGCCTTATGAAGCTGAAAAGTGATCTTACGCGGTCGGTTCAGTTTGATTTGTCTGCCTGGACCAGGACTATTTTACTCAGTTATGTAAATCGATTTTACTGACATGACTTAACATAAGCTTTAGACATGTGTCTAAAGTTTTTTTTTTTTCATATTTGTTTTACGGCATTTGGCTTTTTACGTCTTTAAGCCCTTCATATTTTTCTACGTGTTATCAACGAAATGATGGAATCATTTGGTTGATTCAATGGAGCCCCTGGCGACAATTCCCTCGAATCCACTGGTTTGTTCAAAGACAACGCAGTAAGGCGAGCGATGTAGCCTGCCATGTAAATCTCGCCCTCACCATGATACTTTTCTTCCAACTTCACTGCAATTCTATCATAACTGCACTACACATCTAGCACAAAGCGCAACTTTGCTGATCTAGAGCAGAAAAAATGTATGGAAATCCTGAACTGCACTGTTTAATTTTCTTTTGTAAATCGCGGGACCATAGGTGTCAAATGTCACAAAAAAGGTTGGCCAACCTGAAGGCCGTATGAAGCTTTACAGATAACATGTGAAGTGACGTGTGTATAGCTTGCGCTTGCCCTAAAAAAACACTGGCCATAAAGAAAAAAAAATTGTTGAAAAAATTTCTACTGATTGTAATTTCTTTTCAGTTTTTTTACTTTTTTTTGGTAGTTGAAAGAAAAGCAGATTATGCTAACCCTCGCTAACGCTTGGGCTCCAAATAAGCACTCGATGCAATAATAAATTACTTTCGGCTCAGTGCAACAATCTACTATTAATTTAGTCATTCTACATATTGTTCATAAACATGGGCATTTATAATACCAAATTACACCGATTTCATAATATAGTTTCCACTAGAAGAAATTTGCAAAACAATCCAAAACAAAAACCGTGCAATCAACCGAAATTCCCGCCAAGAACCACCGTGGCTAAGGTTGATATTCCCTTTTTTTATGATATAGGGCGGCAAACAAAGAGCTAGTGGGTCACCTGATGGTAAGTAATCACCGCTGCGCATGGACAACTGCAACACCAGGGTGTGACAGGTGCGTTGTCGGCCTTTCAAGGAATTGAGAGAAGGAAATGGGGAGGGGAGGGGAAGGTTGGGCCTCCGTCTAACTCACCGAACGAAGCATAGGAGCGGTAAAGCTTCTACGCAGACGTCGATTTTCTGTGAGAGTGTGGTACTTCCCCGGAAGAGCCGGCCCATTTATGCTACTAGCAATTCATTTTGCCGGTAGCGTGGCTCTACCACGACTAAAATTCCGTTCTGTGAAGAAAGGGCGTCTTCTTTGATTTTACCTTTCCTAGCGTTTGCTTGTCATCATCATCATCATTTCGAGTAGGTGACACGGTCAATCGACCATGCACACCCTGATTTCAGAGTTCTTCGGAACCGCCTCTCGGCCTCTGACGTGGTTCCTTTAACGACTGCCAGATGGCAGCCGGGACCACCGGCTTAACGTGCCTTCCGAAGCACGGAATCATCTTTATTATCAGACAATCAGGTGATTCAAGCCTGCAATGTTCTAACATGGAAACAACTAAACAAAGTATGCTTCCGGTGGGAATCGAACCCACGACCCCCGGGTCAACAGGCAAACGCCTTAACCACTGGACCACGGAGGCTGTCATTATATTGTTAGATTACACATATGTACATATATACTGCTGCTCGAACTGCTATTTGCTTTATCACAATACCTTTATTTCCTTCCCAGATCTAACAAATAAAAAAAAAAAAGAAGAAGCTTCGCTTATTCACCTGCTTGTCAGGCGTCGTGTGTATGGCAATATCCTCCTAAAGAAAAATACTTACGCGTATATTTTTAAAATCTAACTGGCGGACTTCATCATTATATGAGCCGCAAGAAGTCGACTGCTGGACATAGGCCATCCCCAAGGATTTTCAATACGACCGGTGGCTTCCTGCGGACGGACCTTTTTTAATATGCTTATTGTGAACTTAGAAACTTCCCTTTTATAATATGCTTATATATAGCAATGGGTTAGAACCAAATAGTAATATCAACAAGCGTGTTTGATAATTAAAAACCTTTAAAGACTCATCAGTTTAAAAAATCTGTTTTAGCAAACTCTATTTTAAACATTTAATTTTTATTTATTCTTGTTTGTCCCAACAGTGGAGGTGATATTTCTGGTGTGGGGCATCCGCTTGTGCATAGTGGTGCGGAAGGCGCCCTCCGAGTTCAACGAGAGCAGGTTCATCTCCATGGCCATCTACAACGAGTTCTTGTTGTCAGTCTTCCTAAATATTTCCATGTAAGTGTGTTTTACAATTATTTTTATCTACACGACATTGCACGAGATACATACATAGTATGATTACGTATTTATAAGATATCATATCTATTCAGATATATATCCTAAAAGAAACATTTAGCATGTTGGAGGGCGTGTAGATGGAAAACGGAAACAAAATAGTGATGGGTTGCTAGCCTTATCGCCTAGTGACATAATTAAACAGGTTTTAGCCCAATCCCTCGATCAGCTGTTACAATCTACGCGGGAAGAGAAGCAGCTGGCACATTCTACGTTTTTAGAGTTCCGTACCCAAAGGGTATAAACGGAATCCTATTAATATGGCTCCGCTATCCGTCACTCTGTGTATCTGTCCGTCTGTCACCAGGCTGAATCTCATGAACCGTGATAGCTAGAGAGTTGAAATTTTCACAAACTATGTATTTTTTTTTCCCGCTATAACAACAAATACTAAAAACAGAATAAAATAAATATTAAAGGGGCTCCCATACAGCAAACATGATTTTTTGCCGTTCTTAGGGTTCCGTACTAAACAAAGAACCTTATAGTTTCGCCATGTCTGTCCGTCTGTCTGTCCGCGGTTTTACTCAGAGGCTATAAGTACGAGTACTAGAGATCTGGTACCTATTGCGCCTACCTATTGCCTATTGCCGTTTTTATAGATAACTAGCTTTCGCCCGCGGCTCCGCCCGCGTCAATGTCGATCCCTCGGGAATAGTACTTTTTCCCGGGATAAAAGGTAGCCTATGTCCTTCTCCGTACTCCAGAGAACTTATATGCAAAATTTCATGATGATCGGTTCAGTAGCTACGGCGTGAAAGCGTAACAAACAAACAAACAAACAAACTCACTTTCGCATTTATAATATTAGTAAGGATGATACGGAACCCTTAGTTCATGAGTCCGACTTGCACTTGTCCGGTTTTTATAGATAATGGTACCTGCATGAAAAAGCACAAGATACGTGTAATTGGTGTAACTGAATAGTTTCTTTGTATTAATTGACATAGGTACTAATTTTTGAGTAGGACCTTCGAAGCGTGAAAATTTGTACAACACTCCTCAAAGGACACCCAAAGGATAAAAGCTAGTTAGTATGAAGTATAACTTATTAAGAACTCACATTGCTTATCTATACTCATACTAATATACTAATAATATTATAAAGATGAAGAGTTTATTGGTTTGTTTGAACGCGCTAATCTCAGGAACTACTGGTTTCAATTGGAAATTCTTTTTTTGTTGGATTGTCCATTTATTGAGGAAGGCTATAGGCTATAAAACATCACGCTGCGACTAATAGGAGCGAAGCATCAATAAGAAATGTTTTGAAAACGGGGGAAAATTATCTATACTAATCTATACTAATATTATAAACCTGAAGAGTTGGTTTGTTTGATTGTTTGTTTGAACGCGCTAATCTCAGGAACTACTGGTTCAAATTGGAAAATTCTTTTTGTGTTGGATAGTCCATTTATTGAGGAAGGCTTTAGGCTATAAAACATCACGCTGCGACCAATAGGAGCGAAGCATCAACAAAAAATGTTTTGAAATCGGGGAAAAATTATTCATCTATACTAATAAATCATAATAACAGAAATTGCCGCGGACGTAGTCGCGGGCAACAGCTAGTAATATTATAAAGCTGAAGAGTTTGTTTGTGTGAACGCGCTAATCTCAGGAACTACTGGTTCAAATTGGAAAATAATTTTCGTGTTGGATAGTCTATTTATTGAGGAAGGCTATAGGCTATAAAACATCACGCTGCGACTAATAGGAGCGAAGCATCAGTAAAAAATAATTTGAAGACGGGAGAAAATTATTCATCCATACTAATAAAAAACCTTATTTATCATAATAACAGAAATTGCCGTAGACGACGTCACGGGCAACAGCTAGTTCATCTAAACGAGTACTAATAAAAAAACTATTTAATCATAATAACAGAAATTGCCGCGCAAGTCGCGGGCAATAGCTAGTTTAATATAAGTTCGTAAAAGTCCTTGGCCAGTTAGTCTATGGAGCTAGAGAACTGACACAAAGTTTGAGTGGGTTCTTGAGGCAGCGTAAAATCCTGTACAATTAATTATTCTGTAAGGACACTTCAATCGTACTGTTTAGACCTGGCTTAAAGATCCCGGTTCTTCACGTAACCTCTACATTTTAAATAGGATACCTTATGTCTAGTAAATAAGGTCGATAAAGCGCAAATATTTTTCGGGTTGGGTACCCGAAGTTACGAGTACAACTCAAAACGTATGAAGGAGGTTTCATGTGCCATTCTTAGATATATTAAAATCCACATACAAGAAGTTTTGCAGTTAGGCTAATGTCAGAGTGACGCGTTTGAACAGTGCGTCCAGACGCGCGCTTGCAATTGCACTAGATAGTAGTCTCCTTCCATAATTACGCAGTTGAAATACACCGCTTACGAAACGCGCGCCGCCGGCCAGCGCTATTGCACTCAACACAACACATAACGACGTTGCTTTTGCACTCTTTTCCATAAAAAATAAATAGCTGATCCTGTAGTATGTTTGTCCCAAAGATGACGACTATACACAACTATAAATTGCAACGAAATGCACGATACTAAAACTCGTTTCACAGCGCACGTCGGTTAAGCGCGCGCTGTTGATCGCGCTGATCAACGGCGCGTCTCGCCGGCGTCACTCTGGATTCAGCCTAAATATTGTACGGAACTCTTAGTATATGCGACTCTTACTTGGCCAGTTTTATTCATAAAAAAACAAAATGCAAATCCATTAAAAATCTTCATCCGATTCCACGAAAGCATATCATTATTATTTTACAAGCTAGAAGGACGCCAGCACTTATTTATTCTCACTTGAAAATACTTGCTATAATTATGTCAATCTCCCGATCCCCAATCCGGGCTTATCCTATTACGCAAATTGAAATTGGTCCTGTGGGCCTAAACTTCGTTGCCTGGAAATCGGTGGGTTCCTTGTTCGCTACAGTACTAACTCTCTGTAGGAACAAAAATATTTCTATATTATGTTTATATTCATCACATCTGCACTTAAACAGTATTAGGGTGATTAGAACAGGCGTCTTAGGTGTGATGAAAAACATTATAATAAAAAATTATTATTTTTTTTCCTCCAATGAATTACAATCGAATACAAATAAATATACAAGAGTACTTATATGCTAGTGGAGAACTAGTGACCAAGCTAGGTTACCGAGGAACCTGTTATTACGGGTCACCAACTCGCTATCTCTATCATCATCATTTCGAGTAGGTGTCACGGTCAATCGACCATGCACACCCTGGCGTCAGAGTTCTTCGGAACCGCCTCTCGGCCTCTGACGTGGTTCCTTTAACGACTACCAGATGGCAGCCGGGACCACCGGCTTAACGTGCCTTCCGAAGCACGGAATCATCTTTATTACCAGACAATCAGGTGATTCAAGCCTGCAATGTCCTAACCAAACTGGAAGCAACTAAACAAAGTATTCTTCCGGTGGGAATCGAACCCACGACCCCCGGGTCAACAGACAAACGCCTTAACCACTGGACCACGGAGGCTGTTATGCTATCTTTATGATACTACCTAAGTAAGGGAGTATTAAATTTTCAAAAACAAATTATTAAACAAATAAACAATTGTGTGTTTCACAGGCTCTATAGACATTAGGCTCAGGCTACAACCACCGGCCAAACAGTTGAGAATGACACCCCAGACCTGCTTAAAAATATATAATTATCTCATATTCATTTATATTTACATAACCGGGTGTTACAAAACTAAATAGTATTTCTGGGACATGATCAGTCCATGATATTAAATAACTATCCCCAAAGAACATACATGGAAAGACAAAAAAAAACAGTTTTGACCTTCCATAGTGACTAGTGACTAGCTCCGTGGCGCAGCGGTCAACATGCCTGCCCGCTACACGGAGTGACCGGGTTTGATCCCCGGCCAGGTCAAGATGGAAAATGATCTTTTTCAGATTGGCCTGGGTCTTGGATGTTTATCTATATATGTATTTGTTATAAAATATAGTACCGTTGAGTTAGTATCCCATAACACAAGTCTCGAACTTACTTTGGGGCTAGCTCAATCTGTGTGATTTGTCCGTATATATTTATTTATTATTTATTATTATTTATTATATAGTCAATCATCTGATTGCTTATTATATATCGGCGTTCAAATTTTTCTTTTCATATCTCAAAGTTTATCCCATAGAGAAAGTTGTTTAATATTATGGACTGATCATGCCCCTTAAATATTATTTCGTAGTTTTGTAACACCTGGCTGGTATAACATACGATTAACTACAAACGATTCATAAAGGCACATAGCGCGAAGAACTGATGGCCGATGGGACAGAAAGGTGCTAGAATGGCGAACACGTACCGGCAAGCGCAGGTTAAGGACCTACCAAGGTCGCAGGAAGACGCTGGATGCAGACCGCTTCCAACCGGTCATATTGGAAATCCTTGGGGGAGGCATATGTCCAGCAGTGGACTTCTTGCGTCTGAGGTGATTATAATGGTGTATTTTAATATTGTCGAGAATCAAAACCGTGCCGAATAAGGAAACCGCCTAAACTTTGTCGTGAAATCTCCTTGCAATGTTCGGCCTAAAGATTAACTCATTCTGTTTTTAGGAAACTCTGATGAGGCAACAAATTATAATTATTCGACCTAAACAAATTTGGGGAGTTTTGAATTGATTGTCAATGAGCTCGGGTAGTGATATGGTTGCCAATAACTAAATTCATTTATATAAATAAGTGATGATAAATATAAAATTCAAAAGGCGCAAGTATGTAGGTATCGGAGACAGCTACATATTTGAGCCTTTTGGAGTAGAAACAATGGGTCCGTGGGGTCCATCAGCCCATCGTCTCTTTGACTTTCTGTCAAAGAGACTGATCGAGGTATCCCGCGACCAAAAGGCTGGCAATTACCTGGCTCAAAGGATAAGCATTGCCATCCAACGTGGCAATGCTGCCAGCCTTTTGGGCACGTTGCCGCAGAATGACGGTTTGCAGGGACTGTATAATTTGTAAATAATTATATTATTTAAGTAGTTTTAATTATTATTAGTTAATTAGTATTATTTTATGTTACATTATTTTTTCAATATCCTTACTTCCTTACTAATATTATAAATGCAAAAGTGAGTTTGTTTGTTTGTTTATTTGTTTGTTTGTTTGTTTTTTGTTCGTTTGTTTGTTTGTTTGTTACGCTTTCACGCCGTAACTACTGAACCGATCATCATGAAATTTTGCATACAAGTTCTCTGGAGTGCGGAGAAGGACATAGGCTACCTTTTATCCCGGGAAAAAGTACTGTTCCCGAGGGATCGACATTGACGCGGGCGGAGCCGCGGGCAAAAGCTAGTTTCTCATAAATATTAAATTAATAAGCTCGCTAAAATCCAATTAAATTAAGCGGAAATATTTTAAGGGCTAGCACATTTTATGAAAAACAAACAACAACGACAGTGTATTTAATGTAGAAGTTGAGGCGCTCGATGGCCCAGTGGGCGTGGGCATTATAAGCGCTTACACATGTTAAGCAACCCCGGACGCGGTCCATATAAGGATGGGTGACCGCAAGTTTCATAAAAAAATATCCCCGGTTGTCATCATTGATCGTTCGAGGCAATCGTTAAGCTACGTCAGATGCCTTTAGGCAGCTTGAAAAATCAGACACCAGTGTTGCCCACTTCCACACACGAAAGACACACAAATATGTAAAAGTTAAAATTCTAACTCATGTAGCTAAATCCTTTAGAAAATACTACAGTAAATTATACAACCTAAAAAGTAACACTGGCAAATTTGAGAGTTCTTTCGTTGAAAATTTTAAAAAGAGAAACGACTTTTAATTCTGCTAAAGCTCGTTGAAACTTACAGCGAGGCAGAAAAGCTAGAAAAAGCTGAATAGCCGGTATATCCGAGATAAGTTAAACCAGCTTACGTTGCCTAACTCCTTTATTAATTAATGAATTCTGCATAAATTTGCATTTTAAAAGTGCCGTAAATCAGAGAAAGAAAGAGATGTGGTAGTCAGCGTTATCATATAGTAAATTTTTTAACTGTGCGTGTTGAATCGTCAGCTATTTGGAGCACAAGCTCTGCTGTCTTGCTTTTTCAAAATTTAAGCATATTTTTTAAAACAAAATGTCTTCATTTTAATCTCCGCCTGGCCCTTTAAAGGTTAGTCATTTAACTCATTTAAAGTACGTATTTCTTATAGATTTGATAAATAAATAAGGAAACCTTTGATAATGATTGAAATGAAGGCTTACGTCACCTAACATAAACACTCGACTTATACAAGGGAGGTATTTGATTCAATTCATTTTACAATGAATTTGAAAATCAACTAATATGTAGGAAGCTATGCAATATTTTCATGAGTGTTTTATTTTGCATTCATAATGCTATTTTTATATACTACTAGCTTTCGCCCGCGGCTCCGCCCCGGTCACTGTCGATCCCTCGGGAACAGTACTTTTTTCCGGGATAAAATGTACCCTATATTCTTCTCTGTACCCCAGATAACGTGTATGCAAAATTTCATGATGAACTGTTCATTAGTTACAACGCGAAAGCGTAACAAACAAACAAACTCACTTTCGCATTTATAATATTAACTAGCTTTCGCCCGCGGCTCCGCCCGCGTCAATGTCGATCCCTCGGGAATAGTACTTTTTCCCGGTAGCCTATGTCCTTCTCCGCACTCCAGAGAACTTGTATGCAAAATTTCATGATGATCGGTTCAGTAGTTACGGCGTGAAAGAGTAACAAACAAACTCACATTCGCATTTATAATATTAGTTAGGATTAGGATTAATAAATTAAGAAAGGTCGTACACAGACCTACGTCGCTGGTTCAAGTCCCAGCCTGCATGAAAATCTTTTCACCATATTTTATTTCTCACTGAGAACCTCGCCGGACAAGACAGCTAACATTATAACAACAACATTGTTCTACGAGTTCTGACATAATAAATTCAATAAAATAATTTTTTTAATGTTTTTATCGTCCTGCCGTTATATTTGTAACATACATACATATTATCACGCCTGTTTCCCATGGGGGTAGGCAGAGACTAGGGACCTCCACTTGCTACGATCTTTACAAATCTCTCTCGCTTCGTCTACATCCATCACTCTCTTAATATTTGTAAGTCTATGTAAACTTAAGGATGACGCTTACGATCTTTACAAATCTCTCTCGCTTCGTCTACATCCATCACTCTCTTAATATTTGTAAGTCTATGTAAACTTAAGGCGATACCACTGTAAATAAGGTCGTTCTGAACCTTATTTATCTCGCAAAATACTTAAATTAGGAGTTTCAAATCTAAGTAATATGATTTTTGACTATTTCATCTCCAAAAGTGTAAGATGAAAACACGTTTTGATAAAATTTTCTCGATAGAAATATTTTATGAAAAATGGTCTTCGTTCGCAGAGTTTTTGTTATTGTAGCTCAAATGCGACAAATGAAACAATGATTTTTAGACTAAAAGATAGATTATTAGTAATTCATCAAAATGTAAATATGAAAATACAACTAACCGGTCTGATTTTATATAAAATAGAAATAACGAATTTGACGCTTACGTTTTTTCTTTGAGCGACTCGAGACTATCTCCTATCTCATCATTCACGGGCTAAATCGCCAAGCGCTATCCCTTGCGCGCACTTGATCAGTCTGCGTACGCCTTTGCCGAGCGATGGTACCAAACATTTGAGGCCTCGTCTTAAGGATGACGCTCGCACGTAATCGTTGTTTGCAATACGCGTAGCGTAGAGTTGTTAACATTCAACTAGAAAATTAAGTTATTATTTATTTTTGTATTAAAGTACCTTAAAATTTACAAATTGATAAGAGTCATAAAACATACATCGTTTTTGATGTAAGCAATCTACTCTTGGTTTTCAAGAAACCCTTTAAATGTATTGTAAATACCTGTGGTCAAATCTGGATACGACAGAGTTAAATTGTAAATTATTTAGAGCGTGCAAGTTCGGCAGTGTTGCAGATTGAACTAAACATTTCAATTTGCACATACCAGCTTAATTCAGATCACACTCACATAATTAATTGCAAGTTTGTGATGTACACTTTAGGAAGCTTAAAAATGTTGAGACTAGTATTCGACATTAACATACATTTTTTAATCATCATCATCGGGTCCTTTTTAGTCTCCACTGCAGGAGCACGACCCTCTCTGTACTACTAGAGCCATACTTGACCAGAGCAGCCAGAGGACTTGGTCTATACTCTCCACGCTGGCCAGACGGGTTGGAGAGGTCTCACAGATGTTTATAAGCTTTGTTTAGCTTGTATTTCCTAAGTCGCCTTCTACGACATCCACGGGAAGACTAGGAATGGTATTTTTTTAATGGTTTCGCTATTCTTACACGTTTGAATTAATTTTGTCGACAATAATAGGCAAATGTCAACTTAGTCTACCTGCGACCATGAAAATTGTATAGTTTAGAAACGTTACAAATATAAAATTGTTTATCATTCGTTACATACAGAAAAAGAATCTAAAAATCAACAATTTAGTTTCAGTATCATAGATGAAACTTGAAGAGAGATGGCAAGAGATAGAGCAAAGTGGAAAAATAAAGGGGAGGCTTTTGCCCAGCAGAAGGACATAAATAGATAGTAAAAAAAAATCATGTATAGAGCTTTTAAACATGATATCTCTGAAAACGAAGTAACTTACTCAATGACCAACTCTTACAGATTTATTATTAGTATTGATGATGATAACACGGTAATCCTTCGTCATTAAAATCGATATATCGAAAATATTGAAAGTTGCTTGAGCGTTTACTTCGAATTGGTTTTAGATTTAGCCAGTCAAATAAAAGTTTATCGATTCTAGCTACGAATGCACTCGGCTACAAAAAAACCTGTTGTTTTTCATATTTCCATGCATCGTAGCAGATTGCACCGATGTTTATTCAATCCAGAGTAAACGAGGCCGCAGCCTTTCCTATTTTAAATTTTAGGAATTATTGTTAAGTTCCTGATCATACATTTCAACAGTTGAAATCCTTGTCAACGAGATAGTTTTTATCTGATCCGGTGTCTGACAGGTGGACAAAAGCACAGAATAATAATGGAATAGAATAGCTTTATTAGTTTTTATCTGATCCGGTGTCTGACAGGTGGACAAAAGCACAGAATAATAATGGAATAGAATAGCTTTATTGGAAAACAACATAACGACACATTACATGATTAAAAAGAAAACAATACACATGCAAAACAATATAATTTTAATTTAAAAGGTACAAATATTTTGCAACAAGATTAAAAATATTGCGTGTCGTAGTATTTGCCAACAGGGAAAGTCAGCATAATGCAGCAACGTAAGACGCTGCAGCACTGATATTCTGCTGGACCATAATGTGAGTGAATGACGTGTGGACATCTTTATATAAAGAATAAAATATTATAATATACATTAACATACACTAACAGTGATATTTAATTAACTCTAGAATAAAAACAGTACTTTTTATAAAAAATAACTACATACATAAGTCAAATAAACTCAATGTAGTCATCGATACGGTGTAATTTAGCTCGCGTCACAACGCAGTACTTTTTCGTTGAGATACCTACAAAATCCACTGCAAGTAAATTTTATTCTTATTGCTCTAGACAAACGATTCATAACTCGTTGAAGTTGGTACATGTGACCAAACGCGCGTGGTTTGCCCGGTCCACTACCTACGCGCGGCGCCCACTTTGGTGTGGTCGCCGTGCGTATGAGGTATGATTCCGAAACCGACACGGGGAGTGAGACAGGCCTGGCCAAATGGCTTAATGCACAAAATGGGATACTTATTTATTTATTTTATAAAGGACTAGCTTTCGCCCGCGTCTCCGCCCGCGTCAATGTCGATCCCTCGGGAATAGTAGGTAGTTTTTTCCGGGATAAAAGGTAGCCTATGTCCTTCTCCGCGCTCCAGAGAACTTGTGTGCAAAATTTCATGATGATCGGTTCAGTAGTTACGGCGTGAAAGCGTAAGTGCGGAGAAGGACATAGGCTACCTTTTATCGCGGAAAAAGTACTATACCCGAGGCATCGAGATTGACGCGGGCGGAGCCGCGGGCGAAAGCTAGTAGTCTATAAAACAAAGCGTGGACATAAATATCTGCTAAATAACAAACTAATTAAATACGTAAATGGTAGACTAACAATAAGGTAATTTGGGGAGGTTTGAAGCGCGGTAGTTCAATTGGCAGAACATAGGTCGTAAGTCCTAAGGTCGCTGGGTCAAACTCCGCCCGCGTGGAATTATTTTTACCATATTTTATTTCTTAATTTAATAAGAGTATATCAAAATAGCATTCTGAATGCAAAATAAACATTATTAAAAAATATCTCTTCCATACTGGTCTGGGAGAAAAGAAAAAACGTAGAATGTACCAGCTGCTTCTCTTCCCGCGCAGATCGTAAAAGCCGATCGAGGGAATTGGTAACATCTAAGGAATCATGCAACAGTCGATGCGACTAGCAACCCATCACTATTTTGATTCCGTTTCCCACCTAATGCCCACCAACATGCTAATCATGGCCTTCAGGTTTTATTGACCTAGGCTCTGTCTACCCCGTAAGGGAAAAAGACGTGATATTATGTATATAAAAATATAACTTTATAATTTTATCGCTTTGTTACAGGCTGTTCCTGCAGTCGCCCGCTAACCCGGACCTCCTCTATATAATATTCTTCTGCCACACGCAGCTCACTGTGACGTTACTGCTGTGTTTTATTTTTGGAAGCAAGGTAAGACGAGTTTTTGTATTTTATTTCGTATGACGCTGAAATACAGTAAAGCAGTTGATGTTTTATTTATGTGTTGATGTTTATTAATAAAAATAATTTCAACCCCACACACCTGTACTGAACCTGCTGATAGCTCATTCCTCGAGATTACAGACTCGCGTTTAGTTCGGGGATGGGATTTCGAGCGAGTCGGGATAGTTATATTGTGTTCTCTTATTAAGGCGCTGTGCATCAGGAGAATACCGTAAAACGTGTATTTTTTCGTCGCGCAGTTAGCCTTATTTTTCTTGGAATACTAGCATGAAAAAAATGTGACGTACAGTTCAAAGATCAAAATAAATGTTTAAACTAAAATATTTTCCAAAATATATTTAAAACTTAGCTAAATAAACTAGCAAAAATGCTATATCCAGAAAAAGTTTCGTCGCGAATTACTTGATATTTTCAGCGACAACTACCAACTTTTTTATATCTATAAAAAGTATAACTGGATGAGCCAGATGGATACCTAAAAAAATACAATATTTGGTTATAATTATTGAATTATTAAATTAAAAGTGAAAATTAACACCTTAATTCTATGTACGACTTATTTGTAGTTATGTGTTGTTGAATATATTCTTCCACAATAATATGATAATAATGATATTGTACCGGAATTGTGTTGGCAAATAAACGATTTATTTATTTTGGGGTTATTCCGTGTATTCATCCCACGTATTCTTTGGAAAGAGTTTAGTTGAATGTCCTTCAGTAGATTTTTAAATTTAGTTTTTGGGATAGAATTAATATAATTTGTAACAAAATTCAAATTTAAGTTAACAAATAAAATTAAACAAAATTTTTTAGGTTATTTAAAAATATTTAAGTTAAATCTGACATCAGCCAAGATCTGAACAGTAAATAACAGACTAACGGTAACTCATTTTTTAGTTTTAAAGTAATTAGGTATATTTATCAATGATAGAAACTCAACACATCCTATCGAGACGATGCCTTAACATAATCTTCCTTGATTCAACTTTCACAAATAAAACGACGGAATAAGTAACTATTCCCCAATACAAGGCATATAATGGATAATTAAGACAAAAAAACATTATAAATATGTTATTCTTTGATATACATACAAAATTTAATTATAATAACATCATACTTTCTCCTTTTAAACATCACATACATATTTTATATATTCATTTATGAATATCCAGACACATTTTAACCAATTTTATAAACAAACATATGTCTGTCTCTTAGAGCGTTAAATAAATAGTGAATTATACAAAAACATAATCCCTAAATAGTACTTACATACATACAAGGACTAAAATACGGATCCATAAGACGATCTACCGTCCTATACTAATGTATGGTTGTGAGGCGTGGACGCTAACTTTAAAAGAGGAAAGAAGGCTGCTCGTAGCGGAAAGAAAGGTACTTCGTAAGATCCTGGGACCAGTGAAAGGAGAGGATGGTATTTGGAGAAGGAGAAGCAACGGCGAAGTACAAGACCTAGTGGGCGTGCCTAACATTATGGGCGAAGTTAAAGCACACCGTCTTCGCTGGCTTGGCCACGTCGAAAGAATGGAGGAGGATCGAGGGGTGAAGAGAGCATACCTGGGCCGGCCGATCGGTCGCAGGCCGGTGGGCCGTCCCAGATATCGCTGGAGTGACGTGGTGACGGCGGACCTGCGCGAGCTGCAAGTTGGCGACAACTGGCAAGAGCTAGCAAAAGACCGAAAGCGCTGGCGTTCTCTTGTGCTAGAGGCCAAGACTCACTTTGGGTCGCTGAGCCAGGATAGTAAGTAAGTAAGTACATACATAGTATCACGTCTTGCTCCCTTGCGGGGCAGACAGAGCCTAGCTCTATAAGACCTGAACGCCATGTTTGCATGTTGGTGGGCATTAGGTGGAAAACGGAATCAAAATAGTGATGGATTCCTAGCCGCATCGCCTACATGATTCCTCTGATTTTCGTCCATTCCCTCGATCGGCTTTTGCGATCTGCGCAAAAAACTCTAAAATACTACGAATCCACATTACAATTTAAGTTAGCACTGAAAATTTTACGCGGCCATAGATGCTACTTAGCTGACTATGCGATAAAATACACCAAATTTATTGCCGTACTAAAAAATGCGCGGTTATTGCCCTATAAAAGAAAACTTTAAAATATTGGATATTTTTTTTTAATTAAATTATGTAAGAAAGATGAATATAAACATGAAGGGTTGGAGTGCTTATCGATATCAAATAAGATCATCGATTCGATACAGATTCGATATAAGGGATCTTCCAATAGGGACTTCCAAACTAACTTCCTTTGACAGATAATTGCGGCCATATTGTTAAAGTTACATCTATTTAAATGGCTGTCGTCTGTTTCGTCATATCACCATGGACGGATATAACATTCAACAAAACGTGCAAATGATTAAATTGTTCTATCAAAATGGGTGTTCTGTACATATAACGTTCAATAGTCAATAGTCAAACATTTTATTCATCGTAAGATATTTTAAACATCATTTGGTGAACGTTAACTTAAACACATTATTATTTACAACATTATTATTGTTGACGTCAATAACTTACTTAGAGCTAAGTTTACGCCGCTTCCAAGGCGGAGTGCAGAAGAAGCGGCAACAAACTGCACAGCGCATTTTCTCCAAATGACATCAACTTACAATCTACGACATACTTAGAACTAAATGTGTAGACTTGAGCTTACATTGTCATGTCATAAAATAAAATTAATTTAGTAATATGAAATAAAAGTAATGAAAAAGAAATTAATTAAATTTTTTTATTTAATGTCAAGTCACAATATGTACAAATTGTACGAATTCATGTCATTTATGTATTAATATCATGACAGGGGTCCGGCACCGAGCTTTCGCC
This sequence comes from Elegia similella, assembly GCA_947532085.1. Classification (NCBI taxonomy): domain Eukaryota; kingdom Metazoa; phylum Arthropoda; class Insecta; order Lepidoptera; family Pyralidae; genus Elegia; species Elegia similella. The sequence goes on along the minus strand of OX383926.1, from coordinate 2,849,134 downwards.
GAGTTCCGCGCGTTTCGCCCATTTTACTGTCGCCATAATCGTCAACGGGGCGCGCTACTAGGTCGATCACTAACTTATTTTAGCCTGAATTGACTTATATAGACCAAATAGACCAACGACATGGGATTTCAACACCTAGGTGTTACGTGCCACATAGCTTATGGTATATTGCACGTGTTAGGGAAGTGTCTTGAGAAGTTCTCAGTAAAACTCCGCTTCAGGAAAATTTGTATTTAATGTTTTTACGTCTAGTTACAATTACTGAACCTCGAGGTTGATGAATTTGGAAAATGGCCGCGTAGGTTGCGGACAGATAACACGCGCGCGCAGTTCGTCTGTTGTAAGTATGTTGCCTGCGTTGAATTAGAAAAACTATGGAAGCGTAACTCTCACACAACTAACGATTCAATATCACTCCCATTTACGCAAACAACTGAACTCAAATCACAACAAAAAACTTACGCACTCATAGACGAAGATAGTTTGCGATTGGCCGCGTCAAGGTTACGGAGCGGTCTCACATATCTGATTAACGCCATGGTTTCAACATGGTGGAGGGAAGTTGACACAGCTTGCGACAGCAGCTCGCCTCGCTCGCTATGATAAGTTACTCCAGTGTCACTTTTCCGTCTTTCCCTGCATTTTCTGCACTACTTTACTACATAAGAAGTCTTTTTTTTATTCATTCGTTATGATTTCGCCGATGTTCACAAAAAATATGTCGTTAAATGCTTTTATCGACGCGTCCTTTCGTCACGGAGCGCGTGGCAGACTAGTTCGCGAAAAGATATACTTTTTAAGCCCCGCCCGCTTTGATCTACTTTGCGTGGTGTCAATTTTTGAGCGCAATGCTACTTCCATAGTTTTTCTAATTCAATGGTTGCCTGACTGCTCAAAGCCGCAAACGCCGGTCGCCGCGATCCCGGCCTATCTTTTCGTTACTGATGTTTAATAGAAGCACTAGTGATGTGCCTTAACAGCACGTGGTGCACGAGCAATTTGAAGCCATGGTTATCTCAAGTGGAAGCGATTTGAACCGGCCACCGAGATAGTGCCATTTAACTTTCTTATGGTACAAGATCGGAATGAATAAGCCACAAACCACAGCGGCCCTTAAAGCATAACCATAACCCATGACATCGGACAAATTCATCCTGATATATGCGTCAGAGTCTGTAAGTAAACTATTTAGTCTACAACTGTATAAGAAAAAGCTTCAATTATAACCATTTTGACTCGAAAAGAAGAAGAAAAAGTCTGACATTTTTTAATTTCCGTATGTTCGCTAGAAGCCGAGGAATGCTATCAATAGGCATTTCAATTAAATTTGAATAAAAATTTACGAAACCTTACGCTCATTGTTTTATTTAAATGAAAAGAAAGAAATTACTTACGTACGTTAAGCAACCTCGGACGGTTCGCCATTGGGATGGGTGACCGTAAGTGGCATAAAATATCCTTCTCCGTGCTTCAAAAGGCACGTAAAGCCGTTGGTCCCGGCTGTCATCATCGATGGCAGTCGTTAAGCTTTGTCAGATGCCTTTAGGCAGCTTGAAAAACCTGACACCAGCGTTGACCGCTCACACACGAAAAAAAAAAACTAATGCTCGCTCGTTTTTTTCGTAATCGTGACATGGAAGTGTCAAAAGTTGTTAAATCTTATATTAGAGTTGGCTACTTATTCACACAAAAGAACAAAGACTTCAGGTACATAATAAACTGCTTAAGGAAAGTAAAACATGATATTTTTAGTTTAATAACAGTATGACTTAACAACAAATATCTTACCAAGATACTTAAAAGGTTGTTCATAGTTGGTTACACTTTAATTAGCTTTTACGTGCAGAAGCTCCTCTCCTGATCTATCGCTACCTCACGCAGAGAAACTCTCTTCTTCTAAGCGTTTCCTAGAACGCTTCCTTATTGTCTTTGATCAAATATAACGGTAGATACAGTCTCATACAAAATGAAGCCTTAATAATTTCCCCAAGCCTATCATGCATACTTACAAACAACGACAAAAACGGTACATACTTAAAGTATGACACTTCATCTTTCTTTTTCACTTAAGACGCGTATTTTTTGCATCTTTTCACTGACCTTCGTTATCGCGAGACGTGTGAGCGCTAGCGCGGTTTATTGCAACTGTGAACAAAACTGCTCGATGAGTGCGCTGTTTTGCAGGTGCCGCTTTTTGAGCGCGAATCGTATATCTACCATTATATTTGATCGAAGCTTATTGTAAATCGGGGCCTAGGGTGTTTTATCTAAGATATTTTCTCTACAATTTTCTCTGTTACCTTCTCATCTTGACTAGCTCCGTGGCGCAGCGGTCAACACGCCTGCCTGCGACACGGAGTGACCGGGTTCGATCCCCGGCCAGGTCAAGATGGAAAATGATCTTTTTCAGATTGGCCTGGGTCTTGGATGTGTATCTATATATGTACTTGTTATAAAATATAGTATCGTTGAGTTAGTATCCCATAACACAAGTCTCGAACTTACTTTGGGGCTAGCTCAATCTGTGTGATTTGTCCGTATATATCGATATCGATATCGATACCATCTGTGATAACCAATATCAGTAAACAACAAAACGTGTAGCTTCATTGGATGAAAGGGCATGTTTAAAGAAATACTTTTTAAATAATAAGTCCCTCTGATAGATTATTTAAAAATATTGGACACGTATTTTTTATTCTGACAATCAAACAAAAATTGTTAAAGTTATAGCCCGTTTTACGTCCGCGTGACGTCACTGGCTGATTATACTTTTTACCGGCCTGTTGCGTCATGAGCCTCACTACTGAACTTTGATGCGCTTTATCATTTCTATTTATCACCTATTTCTTGATTTAAAAAAGAAAAAATACGAATTTTATACTTTTTGATAATCTACTCGTATTTTACTTACTACTAGTATTTAATAAACATCCAAGATAAATTCGAGAAAGATCCTATATAAATATATTTACCAGCTACCTTTGCGTCTGGGTTCACTTAAAACCAGAGACTCACACTATTATAAAGGATACACATGCATAAAGGTTACACATTGAATCTGTTACTAGCTGCGACTAGCTCCGTGGCGCAGCGGTCAACACGCCAGCCTGCGACACGGAGTGACCGGGTTCGATCCCCGGCCAGGTCAAGATGGAAAATGAGCTTTTTCAGATTGGCCTGGGTCTTGGATGTTTATCTATATATGCTTTTGTTATAAAATATAGTATCGTTGAGTTAGTATCCCATAACACAAGTCTCGAACTTACTTTGGGGCTAGCTCAATCTGTGTGAATTGTCCGTATATATTTATTTATTATTATTATTTATGTTACAAATGATTCCTTAAACACTTTATTGGGTGTTTTAAACCTGTTTTGTTCATAACACTCATATCATCATCATCATCATCATTTCGAGTAGGTGACACGGTCAATCGACCATGCACACACCCTGGTGTCAGAGTTCTTCGGAACCGCCTCTCGGCCTCCGACGTGGTTTCTTTAACGACTACCAGATGGCAGCCGGGACCAACGGCCTAACGTGCCTTCCGAAGCACGGAATCATCTTTATTATCAGACAATCAGGTGATTCAAGCCTGCAATGTCCTAACCAAACTGGAAACAACACACAAATAACACTCATAAAAGTGTACAGTTATAATGTTTCTATAACCAAGCTGTTAAAAACAGTTTTTAAATTTTTTATACATTTTTCTATGTATGTATTTACACATACATAGAAAAGCTGTCGCATATTTATGCCAATGTAAACCTTATTGGCTGTAACAGTTATTAACAATATATTTAATTTTTTTTTGTTAGCCTATTATGTGTCCCACAGCTGGGCACAGGCCTCCCCTTCTATTTTCCACTGATCTCTATCTAACGCAGCCTGTTGCAGTTCACCAAGAACTTTTGGATATCGTCTCGCCATCTCGTTCGCGGTCTACCCCTCCGCCTACGTCCATCAGGCATCCATACAGTGACCTTTTGGGCCCATCGACCGGATGTCATTCCTTTTTAAATTAATATTTTTTATTTATGAACCGGTATTTTAAAAACGATTAAAAGTGTTATATTTGCTTTCTATTTTACTTTTACAACAGAAATTAAAAACCGGGCTCAAAACACTTCATTTGGATACCGGTAAAGTCCCTCCTTAAAACATATGATACTCACTCTAAACAAATATTAAGCATTAAACGGATGTACATCGTTAAAACGAATACTTACATCTTGGAACACGTTACAGATAGACTTTTTAAATAGATAAACAAACTTTTACATTGTTTCTATTTGGTGATGATAGCATTTGATGTTTGTGTATTGAACCAACGTCGCGTTTATTAGAAATCTCTTTACTTAAAACATTCTAAAAATATAAAACACGAACTTTAAACAAATATCAAGCACTAAACTTAGGTTACCACATTAAAACGAATATACCTACTTCGGGGACACACCACAGATGATAGACAAATAGATAAAACAAACTATGACATTATTTCTATTTGGTAATAGCATTTGGTGTTTGTGTGTTAATCCAACGTCGAATTTATTGGAAATATGTATACGTATATACATAGTATTTGTCTTTTTCCCTTGCGAGGTAGACAGAGCCTAGGTCTATAAGACCATATGGCCACATTTAGCATGTTGGAGGGCGTGTAGATGGAAAACGGAATCAAAATAATGATGAATTGGTAGCCACATCGCCTATTGACATCGCCTCATCATTGAGGTTCTCCATCAATAGCTAAATGACTCTATTACATCGAAGTCCGACTTGTGTGTGCAAAATTACGGTTTAAACAGTTGAGAAGTAGTAGTACAGAGAGGGTCGCGCTCCTGTAGTGGAGACTAAAAAGGACCTGATGATGATGTTGATGAAGTACTTTAAAATTCAGCTACGAAAATGTGTATAAACATATTTTGACGACGGCAAGCTCCGTGGCGCAGTGGTTAACACGCCAGCCTGCGCTACAAGGGTGCCCGGGTTCGATCCCCGGTCAGGTGAAGATGGAAAATGATCTTTTTCAGATTGGCCTGTGTCTTTGATGTTTATCTGTATATGTATTTGTTATAAAATATAGTATCGTTGAATACGTATCCCTCTCAAGCAGGGAGAGATGGCGGGACATCGTATTGCGAGCTACACCTGCACCCCAGAATTAAACAACATGTTGACCACGACCACTCTGCCAAAAGTGATACGAATAAGAAGAACACAAGTCTCGAACTTACTTTGGGACTAGCTCAATCTGTGTCATTTATTTATTAGTTTCAAATTCACCTTTATTCAATCTGTAGTTATTACGCTCCAGTCGATTCGTCGAAATCCAATCGATTCGTTGAAATCCAACCGATTCGTCAAAATCCATGGAGGTTCATTAAAAAGTCCAATTAACGATTCCGATAAAAATACTAGCATTTATTTCCATAACTTAATATTATGTACTAGTCTAGTGAGAGATAGACACGCACACACAAAAAAAAAAACGGCAAAAAAGACACATTTACTGTATGGCAGCCCCGTTAAATATTTGTTTTAGCTTATTTTAATTATTTATTTTTAAAGTGAATATATAACTACTTACTCGGTGAATATTTCAAGCGTCTATCTGTTACCGTTATCAATATACACGTAACAGGAAGACATATAAGCATAAAAACAAGTTTGTTGTATGGAAGTCCCCTTAATTATTACATTTATTTTATTCTGCTTTTTTAAGATTTGTTGTAATAGCGGCAACAGAAATACATACATACATACTATCTCGTCCTTTTACCTTGTGGGGTAGGCAGAGCCTAGGTTTATAAGACCTGAAGGCTACGTTTAGCGTGTTGTTGGGCATTAAGTGGAATTAAAATAGTGATGGATTGCTAGCCACATCGCCTATTAAAATAATTCCTCCGATTTTTGCCCATTCCCTCGATCTGCTTTTACGATCTGCGCGGAATGACAATACATAATCTGTGAAAATGTAACTGCCTAACTATCACGGTATCATGAGAGTACAGCCTGGTGACAGACGGACAGCGGAGCCATATTAATAGTGTCCCATTTCTACCCTTTGCGTACTGAACTCTAAAAACATGACTTCTTAGCCCGTACAACTCGAGGTCATGTAATAATTTCAACGATACCCATACAAACCATACAAAGTAGAGTTATTGTGGAATTAATAAACTCATATACTTACATTCATACATGAAATTAAAAATATTACACTTTTTTTTTGCAGTCGAGTAAAGAGTTATGTTTTTAAGTGTATCAAAAATCCGGCCACATGCGAGTCGGACTCGCGCACGAAGGGTTCCGTAACGTTATCTATAAAAACGGCATAAAAATCATGTCTGTTGTATGGGAGCCCCCCTTTAATATTAATTTTATTTTTATTTAATAATTTATTTTTTAAGTGAATATATAACTTCATTTTCTGTGAATATTTCAAGCGTCTACCTGTTGCCGTTATCAATATCGACCAAAACTAGTAATAAAATCACGTTTGTTGTATGGGAGCCCCCTTTAATATTAATTTTATTCTATTTTTTAGTATTTGTTGTTTAGCGGCAACAGAAATACATCATTTGTAAAAATTTCAACTGTCTAACTATCACGGTTAATGGGATAAAGCCTAGAGACAGACGGACGGACAGACAGACAGACAGCGGAGTGATATTAATAAGGTCCCGTTTTTACCCTTTGGGTACGGAACCCTAAAAATCATTCTACAAAAACAACAGTTCAATTGTCTATTTATTTTCATATCTTTGACCTAGAATATGGTATGGTAGGGTACATCATCGTTGGAGCTTCGCCTAATGGAGCGTGTCTTATATAACATGCAAGTGTGCCTGGGAAATAGCCAGCCATCTTAGAAAGTAGGGTATGTCTCGATCCATGGCCAAATATATAGCATGGTTGCATGTTTGGAGTACATTCAGGGTGTACGTACAATGGTGCAATTTAGGTAGCTATAACACGAAATCTAAAGCAAAAGTTTTGTAAGCAAAAAACAAACAAACGCTGTTAGTTTATACACAACTGCCTAAAACCAAGATATTCTTTTTTTTATTTTAGCTAACGTGAGATAATCATTCATCATCAATCATCAATCTATCTATATATATATACGGACAAATCACACAGATTGAGCTAGCCCCAAAGTAAGTTCGAAACTTGTGTTATGGGATACTAACTCAACGATACTATATTTTATAACAAATACATATATAGATAAACATCCAAAACCCAGGCCAATCTGGAAAAGATCATTTTCCATCTTAACCTGGCCGGGGATCGAACCCGGTCACTCCGTGTCGCAGGCTGGCGTGTTGACCGCTGCGCCACGGGGCTAGTCATAAAAATCATCAATCATTTTAATATATCACAAAACGGTTTAACTCACGTATTTTTAGGCGGAAAAATACCGAGGGCGGCGGCCCTCCTCAGTGATCAGCTGACGGCCGCGTCGGGACGCCCTTGACACTCGCGCTGAGGATGGCCTGATTAAACTAATGGCTAATGGCATTTTTTCGACTAAAAATACATGAGTTAAACCATTTAGTGATATACTAACGTGATATATAGACATTAATATGATATACATAAATAAATACAACTTACACAAAAGCAACTAGCCGTGTGGTTTCCGACAGTGTAGAATAGGACCACTCCTTCCCACGGAGGTCTTCCTATGGAGGTCGTAAGATGCGACTTAGGAAATACACACTAAACAAAGCTCATAAACATCAATGGATCTCTCCAACCCGTCTGGCCAGCGAGGAGAGTGTAGGCCAGATCCTCTGTCTGCTCTGGCTAAGTATGGTTCCGGTAGTACAGAGAGGGTTATGCTCCTGCAGTGGTGACTAAAAAGACCTGCTCATGACACAAAAGCAGCGGAAAGTCATGACGATAGCCAGAAAGCCAGGTGGGAAAAAATATCATTAAGATAGAAAGTGCGAATGTCTTTAGGAAAACATGTTTCATACTTACAATCATTTCCATACCCGACAATAATTGCAAATCATCCTGAAATTGTTAAAATATGTAACAACGGGCTACTCACGTACGAAGTCAGCTACTGGCCGACATGTTTTGACCTCATCCGGAGGTCTTCCTCAGGGCGAATGTGGATTGAGACGCGCGCCCGATGTCTGGATCCGTATATGAATAACCCTTAGTTATATTTTAATAAGATATTCCTGCTCTGGCCAAGTATGGCTCTAATAGTACAGAGAGGGTCGTGCTCCTGTAATAGAGACTAAAAAGACCTGATGATGATGATGATGATTCCTGCTTTGACGAAATTTGTTTCATCGATACTTATAATAAATCTATAAGGGTTGGTCATGGAGTAAGTTACTTTGTTTTCAGAGATATCGTGTTTATAAGCTCGTGTGTATATCGTGTGTAAAAGCCAATCGAGGAAACGGGCAAAATTCCCAGGAATCCTGTTACTAGGCGATACGGCTAGCAACCCATCACTTTTTTGATTCCGTTTTCCACCTAATGCGCAACAACATGCTAAATGTGCCCTTTAGGTCTTATAAAATCTGTCTACCTCGCGAGGGAAAAGGACTTGATACTATGTATGTATGTGAGCAAGGGTAGTAAAGCAGTAACCAAAAACGTGAAAGTGTCTTTGTTTAAAATATGTTTAAAATCATGGTTGAAAAACGTTTAGGAATTATATTTGTAGAATAGTATAATTTGGTTTGCTATGTACGCTATTACACCACAATACCTACTAGCGATGCGCAGCCGATGACCTGGCAGAAGGAGGCGGGATGATAACCGTCACCAGCCACCATAACCAGTGGCTACCGGGTGGCTGATCCGGGTATTCTTCCGCCGCCCGCGTAGCTGAAGATATGGGAAAAATATTATCTGTGTTCCGTCGTGACCGTTAACCATAGATGATATTTTGGAGTGCAATAGCAGAGAGTTTTAGAAAAGACGTCGCCCCAGCGAGGATGGTGGAAGCTTGGTGATAAATCCACCGTTCCCATCTTCCTTGTATAAACCGTAGCGGAGAGATCATGTGGTAAAAAAAAAAGTTCGCTGTTACACGTAAAATCTATCTCTATTGATAACGTTAGTTAGATAAGGGAGCGATTTTTTCATCTATTAGGTACAGTTAGCTCTTTTGGTATAATGGTTGTGTAAAAAGTTATTTAACTTCATTGAGAACTCGATCACGTCTGCCAAACTACGTGATAATATTTTGAATCCATTGTTCATATTTCTAAGTAAGACAGAAATCGTGCAAATCTTTTGTGATCAAAAAAACGTGGACAAAAAGTGGGATTGAATGAAAATGAACTTTTTAAAGGCTCGAGGTAAAAGAAAAGTATTGAATAGACCGTTGAATCGATAAAATGTAAAAACTATATATTTCCAAAAAGTAATTATCTATTTATACATATTAATTGATGATTAACATATGAACGCATAGCAAAAACTACAAGGACTTCTTTTTTTAATGAAAAGGGGAACTAAGATTTTGTTTTTAAAAATTCATCCTTAAAAAAAGTCATGTTTCTATCCTCAAAATTCACCACTTTGAATTTTGAAAATAGAAACATGAAGTTTTGTTTCTTGTGAGTTTTCTTTTATTCTACGTCAATTAATAACCATTACAAATCTTTTTATTTTTATTAGAATTCATTTTCGGTAGTCAAAATTTTGTATGTAAATTTGAAGTTATTGCTATGAAACCTATTTATTTTCTTCATTATGTACTTTTTTTATTCTTTATTCTTTATTACCATTTAAATCACATATACAAATACACATATTATGCATTACAATAAAAACCACGGAGGTTTGTTCGGCAATAATGCAAGGTTCTACATCTAGTTTTAAGCTAATTTGCTACATAATACAAATTTCAAAAAGGAAAACATTAATAGTACTTATACTTAATTTAAAAACTAGCAAACAGGAAATATATATTTTTTTTTATTTTTTACTTACCTACACAAACAGAGACTCGAATGGATTGGGCAACCACACTACCTATTGTTTACTTTCTCAATATTTGCTAAGAAGTGTTCTTTAAGCTTGATTTTGATATTTTTGGATGTTATATTGCTTCTTAGCTCGAGCGGAAGGTTATTTATTAATCGGGGTATTAAGTAACTCGTCGTCCGCTGGCCGTAGACATTATTTGCGCACTCTGTGCGCAACCGGTTTTGAGCGACGGCCCGCGTATATACATCATGTTCGATTTTGTTATGAAATTCTTCATTGAAGTAATTTTGTTTTAATAACATGTACTTTATGTTTAAATGAATGGGTAGTATTTTACAGTGATTGAATAGACCTAACTCAGTATCCTACTCCTCAGTACTAAAATTAAATGGAGTAAAAATTTTCGTAAATTTATCCGAGGGGTCGAATAGGGTATAAAATTGATATCGACATATCGTTATTTTTAACTGTTATATTCAAAATTCAAATTCAAAACGTTTATTCAGAAAATAGGCCTTTGCAGGCACTTTTTCACGTCAAATCACATTTTAAAGGATCTAATTTAGTCATATTTATATTATTACTTAATGTGCAAAAGCTACAGACTACTAGCGTTTCGGAACCGACCACTGCAGAGAAGAAACGCCAAAAGAAACTCTTTTCAACAGTATTGGTCGCCTACTCGCCTGAAGGGCTTTTTTATTTTATCATCTATCTTTATCATTTATCATCTAATTTCTTCATTTATCATTTTTTTTCATTTTATGATTACAATTTTTGTTATATAGGTACATTATTATTTTTTGGAACATATTATGTTAGCGATCGAGTGTGCAATGATAATATTTTAAATTATACACAGTAGTCTCAAAGAGGCCGAGCTGACCTGTCCCCCCTAGCAGCACCCGTTCACGAGTTGACGCATGGATCAGCCATCGTTGAACTCAACCATATTAGAGGGAATTCAACGACCCGACACACGATGCCGCCACTAGTTTGAACATTTGAGTGAGCATGACTTACTCGGGCTCGAAGACTTTGTCAAAAAATAAATACAACAATAACTGTCCACCACCTGTCGATTTCATAAATAAAAAAAAAAAAATTTGCATTTACAATGCTATTTTGATATTCTCTTATTAAACTAAGAAATAAAATGTGGTGAAAAAATTTCTAACGGGCGGGATTTGAACCTGCGACCTTAAGTCTACGACTTACGCTTTTCCAACTGAGCCACCGTCTGTTCTAACGTTCTATTATTTATCAAGTCTTCTTTAAAAATCAGTAAAGTACCGAGAAATATATAGTTACAATATATTAGATACATTTTCAGAAAAAGCGTTACCTAGGCTTTGCTAACGGAAGCGAAGCTGGGAGTGAATGCATGTCTTCTTTATACTTTAACGCTAATCTAATATTTCATCCGGATATACCTCGTGCCTCGCATTAAATAATCTAGCCGTCGCTATGCATTTAAAGTCATCCTGCCGGCAATTTTACAACAGCTGATATGAATGGCTAGACGTGACTCTAAAAACGAGACTGTTTAGTGTACTGTTATTTTATCCTCTTTCTTTTTTTACCTTTTTTTTTCTTGCAATTCTGTGTTCCATTAGGAATTCTGATTCCCAGATTTCAATATTGCTAGGGAGTTCAAAATCACGTTGTATTTAGCAACACCATGAACATTATGCCATATGTACAGGGTGGAATTGAATTCATTAGCAAACGTTTATGGCTCAGACCATGAATGTGAACAATTTTTTTTATAGGACTGACTCCTAAATAAAAAAAAAAGCTATTCCATAGATTTTGGCCAAGTAGATATTCCACGTTTGTATGAAAGAGCAGATAATTTTTTCACAATGTCGAATCGACATCGTGAAAATATTATCTGTTCTTTCATCCAAAAGTGGAATATCTACTTGGCCAAAATCTATGGAACAGCTGATTTTCTATAATAAATTTTGGAGTTGGTCCCATAATGAAAGTTGTTCAGATTCGTGGTCTGAGTCACTCCTTAAGCGTTTACTAATGAATTCAATTTCATAAGGTTGAAATTGCTGTTTTTTTTTATTATTAATTTGTATTATATATATATAAAGTATATATTTATATTTTTAATTAGTATCCGAGCTACACATGACTTTTCACGCAACTTCTAAATGGACTTTTGCAAGCGACCGTACATTGGCAATTTAGTTGCCATATCACGAATTCCAAAGTTTTTCCATTAGCCTAAATAAAACTAGAACAGAAATTAAGTTTTAATATATTCTGTTTGACGTGAAACGTCTTTAAAATCGGTACTATGCACGGGATACCATGTCAGATAACTGGTCCGTATCGAATTGGTCTATATCGTCTGACATTAATAACTACAAAACTAATCATCGTAGAAACATGCAGCAGTAGTAAACACGGTGAAATTTTTACGTCTATGATCTGGCACATAAGGATTATCTTATCTATCTGGCATGGTCTATATGGTCTGGCATGATGACTTAGTAGTTATATGTCATATAATAATAATATACATATATAACATAGATAATCCTTATGTACAGACCATTAGTTGTACCAGTAGTTGAATCTTATCTCTATGGTCTGGCATGATGACTTAGTAGTCATCATGCCAAACCATAGAGATAAGATAATTGTTGCGTCTTCCTGAAAGAGCCACTGCATTCTCCGGTCAACCCCAGAATCACAGTAGAGGAAAAAGTAAACACTGACCTGGATTCCTTGTGAACAGGACGTGGGGAAGGATCGCCCGCGGCAGGCCCTCGTGGCGGCTGGCTGGGAACCTCCCTGGTTTGAACTTTATTCCTTTCTTGCTGCCTACACTTGTGGTACACCATCACACACTCGCGGATGAGATTTAAGATTGTTTTCGGCCAGCGAACTCTTAGGAGACGTTATTTTTAGTTGTTTTATCAGCGCAAGCGACGCGCTAACATGACTCGATCGCCATATTTTTTTGACTGTCTTTTCGGCCAATCACAGGCCGTCTCGGCGAATTAGGAAATATGTATGGAAGGGGAAACGGAAATATAGATAGGTAATTTTATTAGGGTTTTAAAGTTAATGCTTACACATTTTCCCCCACCTGAAATCCACAAGGGTTTCACAGAGAATGCAAATTGAAAGATAAAAAAACAAAAGCAATAGCTACGCACTATTGCAAGAATATCTAGAAATATTATTTTCGAAAGATAAAGTAATAAATAAGTTTTAACTAGCCTAAGGATTGGATAGTGTGTATTTATGTTTTAGTAATTTATGAAAAAATATCTTAATTAATTGGTAAGGGACAAACCTTTACTACCGGCCTACGAAAGGTCTTTCCGTTAGCAGTTCGGAAAGTAACTACTCTGACTACTTGATCCGAACCGGCATGCACTTGCAAAATCCGTGCCAACTTCCAGAACATCGGCGGAAGATTAGGTTCGGTAACCATGACTAAGTGATCCATTTTAATATTTGGTTCATGTACGAACCTTTTGTTCTTTCGTTGTAATGTATGATGATAATCACGCTGCCATACGCGCCAAAATCTCTGGGTAATTTTCTTAAGCATGACCCAACGAGAGCGCGGACACGAAATAAAACATTTAACACACTTTGACAGCACGGTACGTATCAAAAGTCTCAATCCCATTATCCAAAACTGGCGTTGAATAAGAGATTGTAAGGTTCGAGGTCCACAATGCAAATATTTTTTATGAAAATGTTTTATTATAATTTTAGATATTGGACATTGTTTATGTAACAAAAAAGGGTGTAACGCAGATGGTGACAGATTAGCCTCATCGATGCGTTCCCCCACCCGCACGATCCCATCATCGTCCAGGAAAGGTGAAAGTTTTTGAATGGACTTTACACATGGTTCATTATCTCGCACTCGACTGACTTCGGAAGACATATAATGATACGGACTCAATTTAAATAATACTTTGGTTAACTTCTCGAGTTCAGGACTACTGAGAAATGAAAGAATTCGATTTTGCCTTGCAACCCTCGAATTTGAAATAAATCTAATACACCATGCTACAATTCTTAGAATTTTTGTAAAAGAGGAATGTCTGGCAATTAAGGCCAGAAGTAGGTTTCTCACATTAATCACGTGAAGACTTTTATTTTCTAGTGGTTTGAGCTCGGGTAAGTCTTCTTTTGGAAGTAGAACCCGTTTGTTAGGCCATTGACTAGGCAAATCCTGTAGCCAAGAAGGACCTTTCCACCACAGAGGATGGTCTATAAGCTCTGGACAGGACACTCCGCGACTACAACAGTCGGCCGGGTTATCCTTAGACGAAACATAATACCAGTGATCGGTACTAATCAAGTCAGTTGCTTGAATGACACGATTGGCTACATACATTTTTAACAAATGAGGGGCGGTATTAATCCATGACCAGGTAGTGCTGCTGTCTGAATAAGCTCGAATAGAATTAATAGTTATATGGTCTTTAAGCAAATTATACATGTACGATAGAACTTTTGCCAGAAGCACCGCTGCGCTTAGCTCGAGTCTATTTACCGTGGTAGGTTTTAAAGGAGCTACTCTAGATTTTCCAATCAGTAAACTAGTCGCAGTAGAAATTCTGGGCTTATTAGTAACCACACAAATATACACACAACCACCATAGCCTTTCAGAGAACCATCACAGAAACCTACCAAGTGTACTTCTATCGGATTGGAAGGTATCACTAGCCGCGGAAGAGAATTTTTTTTGTAAATCAGACAAATTGGCCGCTATTAAATGCCATTGTTTGTTTACATGTTTTGGAATAGTCTCATCCCACGATAAATTTAACCGCCATATTTCTTGCAACAGCGATTTTGCTGCAAAGACTACTGGGCATATCCAACCGAGTGGATCGAAAATGCGAGCTAATAAAGAGAGGATGGATCTTTTAGTAAATTTGACTTCGAACGAGTCTGAAAAGGCATATGAAAAAAAATCATTAATGGGATTCCATCGTATCCCTAATATTTTGACAAACTCGATTCCCGATTCATCGAAGGATTTGGAACTTTGACAAAATTCAGGAGGAACATCCTTAAGAAGACGAGGAGCGTTAGTAGTCCATTTCTCGGGTATTATCAATATTTGCCGATACATACGACGGATGTCGGCAGTAAAAACTATTGTGTGAAGTCTAAATTTTGTCACTAAATCGACAATATCCACTTGCAGCTTAGGACCCACATGAACAATATTATTGAGTGACAGATTATTCGAGGTCCGACTACTGGCATCGAAGACTACTCGTAAACGTGTCGTTGTACTATCGGGTGGTCTTACACAATGGTGAGGAATAATATAACGGTCAGTAGACAAAGATTCAGCAGGCTGCATATGTCCCAGCTCTTCGTACTGCTGCATAAATTCCTTATACTCCGTTTTCAACTCAGTCTGGCTGGCAAGACGCTTTTCCAAGTTGAGACGGTTAAGAGCCTGATGATATGATTCTCCTAAGGCTGGAGTATCATCTTTAAGCATAATTGGTACAACATAACGACCTTCGGAGGTACGATATGTGCCATTTTTATATTTTTGTTCACATATTTCATCCTCAGGACCGGAAATTTTACATTTCGACGGTTCTTCGGATTCCCAAAACCGTTGAACGATCTCATCGAGCACACAAGAAGACGCGATGAGTGACGTAACGGGTGTGGCTGGAGTTTGAGCCACTTCACATATTTCATCCTTAGGACCGGAAATTTTACATTTCGGCGGTTCTTCGGATTCCCAAAACCGTTGAACGATCTCATCGAGCGCACAAGAAGACGCGATGAGTAACGTAACGGGTGTGGCTGGAGTTTGAGCCACTTCACATATTTCATCCTTAGGACCGGAAATTTTACATTTCGACGGTTCTTCGGATTCCCAAAACCGTTGAACGATCTCATCGAGCGCACAAGAAGACGCGATGAGTGACGTAACGGGTGTGGCTGGAGTTTGAGTCACTTCACATATTTCATCCTTAGGACCGGAAATTTTACATTTCGACGGTTCTTCGGATTCCCAAAACCGTTGAACGCTCTCATCGAGCGCACTAGAAGACGCGATGAGTGACGTAACGGGTGTGGCTGGAGTTTGAGCCACCACGTTTTGAAGAAACTGACCACTTATCACCCAGCCGAATACACTAGACAGTGCACATGGAAAACCAGGACCTGGGCAATAACGTGAACCAGTATATATCTGGTCAAAACAGTCTACTCCTAACAACAGATCGATCGGACCCGATTTATCAAAATCTTGGTCGGCGAGATCCAGATGTTTAAACTTTTCCTTGACAACCGACGGTAACGGAGTTGAAGGAACCATTGAAGTGATTTTAGGCAAAACCACTAATGGTATATCGAATTGGGGCGAGTCATTTGACCTAGGCACAATAGAGCCAAAAGTATAACCTTTAATATTACATACATAATTTTGACCGAGACCGGTTACATTTAAATTACACTTTTTTATATGTAAACCTAACTGTCGCACACAGCTACTTGTAATGAAAGAGTCCATCGAACCACTATCTATGATTATACGAGCATGCTGCAATGAACCATCCAATTTTTTCAACCGAACCACTGCTGAACCAATAATTTTGGTACTCATAGGTGACTTTGACATGTTTGGCTGAGTTGTACAAGTTAGGGAAGTGCTCATATTGGAATTCTCAGAAGTCTTTAGGTCAATGGTATTAGATAATAAACTTTTATGTTCTTCATGTAATAATGTGTTATGTTTTGAGTTACAAATGAAACACATGGACTTAGACTTGCAGTCTGCACTGGTGTGACCGGGCCTTAAGCAGTTTTGACATAATTGTAACTCTTTAACTAATTGTAGTCGCTGTCCTAGATTCATAGAATGTACTTTACCACAGCGATACATTGAATGATTTTCATGACAATACGCACAGACAGCCTGATTAGGTTTATTATTATTTGAGTTCGAAGAAGTAATTAAGGAAGAATTTGATTGCCGAGAAAAATTATCTTTCTTTGTATTATTGTGGTTTTGTTTATTTGTAGAATTGAATGACTGTAAATTACTAGGTTGACTAACCTCTAATACCTTTATATAATTCTGTAAATAGACAATCAAATTATTAAATTTAGGAATTTCTTCGGTATTTTGTAATTCAAACCTTTTCCTAGTTTCTGTATCAAGCGGCCGAGATGCTACGTAAAATAAAAGAAATTCACTTAAATCATCAATATTTAACCCGCGCAAGGCACTAACACATTCATAAAGTGTATTGGTTAATTGTGATAAGTTTGATAATGATGGCCGTTGGATCGGATTTAATTTTATTATTTTTTCTAAATAAGCGGTAGCTAAAATACGTTTATTATCATACCTGTCTAGCAACGCTGCATAAACAACAGAATAATTAGCTGATGTTATAGGAACACCCTTAGCTAGTGTCAGGGCATACCCGGACAGACATGACAACAAATAGTAAAATTTCTCTGTGTCCGACAACGAAACATTATTATGCACAAGCGACGTATAACTGTCTTTAAACATCTGCCAGTTCTCTATATTACCATCAAACTTAGCTATTTGCAATTTAGGTAATTTCACTTGAGAGTTGGAATGCGCATGACCTTGACACAGTTCCGAGCGCGAACTGACGTCGAGAGAGTCAGCAAACTCAGTTACAAAATAGTATAACTCGTCAAATGACAACAAAGCATTATTATCGATAACAAATTGAGGATTTAGTTTAAGTTGCAACTGGTTTACACGATCGTTGCATTCCATGAAATTATCACGAATTATATCAATTCTTTTATACCTAGCTCGAAAGGATGCCAATTTAGTTTTATTTTCTTTCGTAATTTTTGCTAAGTCATAAAGTATTTGCATATTTTTAAACTCATATTCACGTTTTTTAATGGTTGACATTAATTCTCCTTCTGCCATGTTTTCGCCAAGCACTAATTGTGAAAGTACGAGTAAGGTAGGTAGGTAGCAAAAGTTTAAATGGAAACTGAGTAATGGAACAGATATTCACAAAACACGTAGGTTTTAAAACTACGGACTATTACTTATAATCATAAATACACACCTCGCTGCTATTAATTAACCTTAGGTAGGTATCTAGGCTATCCAAAATAGTTCGTAAGCCTGAGTAACAAGATAGTACCTTATGGCATACAAATCGAACGATTAAGGGATTATTACAAGGGAATTAACGAGATAAGAAGTATGTACTCGTAAGCAATAGGTATTTACTATGGTATGGCACAGGTATGGAATTTCCTGTTTGATCCGAGATTGTTAGACAAATAGACAAATGCTAGGTGGGTAAGTACCTAGTTAATTTGAATCTATAATAAGTCTATTTATGAATAAATTAGTTATCCATATTTGGAAATAACGTTATTTTTAGTTGTTTTATCAGCGCAAGCGACGCGCTAACATGACTCGATCGCCATATTTTTTTGACTGTCTTTTCGGCCAATCACAGGCCGTCTCGGCGAATTAGGAAATATGTATGGAAGGGGAAACGGAAATATAGATAGGTAATTTTATTAGGGTTTTAAAGTTAATGCTTACACATTTTCCCCCGCCTGGTGCTAGATAATCCTTATTACTAGTAGCTAAGTTGTCAATTTGATTGAATCAGTCGAGCATATTATGAAAAGTTTGGCAAATACTGTGAACATTACAACTGTGTCATCCATCAATTAAACCTCGACAGCCATAAACGCCGTTCAAGCGACAAGGATTTCATTCATCATAATGACATAGCCCGAGCCTATTTTTGAAGATAAAAATAGGCGAAATAATAGGTTCTTAGCGGTTTATCTCCGGAAGATTTTGTCTTAAAATAAAAAGCTTTACGGATTATCGAGGTCTTTTTACGTTGTGCCGACTATTATGTTGTTTTGTAACTTTTTTTTTTGCTGCAACTTTGATTTGCTGCAAATTTAGTTAAGAAATGTATGTATACTCAATATGGGGACCTCTGTGGCCTGGTGGTCATGCCAGGCTGTCACAACGGGGGTCCTGTGTTCGATCCCGGTCAGGTCAAGATGGAAAATGATCTATTTAGATTGACCTGTATCTGGGAAGTTAATTTAATATATTAATTATTATAAATTAAAACTTATTATATATACTTGAACTATAAATTGTAAGTTGACGTCTGGAGAAAATGCGTTTTGCAGTTTGTTGCCGCTTCTTCTGCACTCCGCTTTGGAAGCGGCTCTAAACTTAGCTTTAAGTAAATTAACGTCAACAATATCTAGTTGTGGTAGAGCCACGCTACCGGCAAATTTCATTTTTGCTAGTAGCATGCATGGGCCGGCAGATGGTCATCTGAATTGGCTGATAGTTGTCGGCGATTCCGACTAGCAATACTTGAGTGAAACCGCTTATTATAATAGGAAGAGTAAAATTAATATTATTTTTTTTATTTTTTTATGTATATTTGACGGCAAACGAGCAGACGAGCCACCCGATGGAAAGCGGTCACCGTCGCCCATGGACATCTGCAACACCAAAGGAGGTGCTGATGCGTTGCCGACTCTTAAGATACCTGTAAACACGCCTTTTGAAGGACCCCAAGTTATAGCACACAGGGAAAACCTCGGGAGGGAGTCCGTTCCACAATCCTGCTGTACGAGGAAAAAAACCACGTGACGCTCCTACATTTTACAAGGATTATTAAATTATCTCCATAATTCATACTTCTCTCAAAACTGTCAATTCATTCAAAGACAGCGTTCGCTCAACTTGAAATAATAATTTCATACCAAACCAACCTACATTTGTGAAGGGGTACATCGTTTAATAATTCACAGACCTCACAGTATCTTCAAGTTCCTAAACGGGCCATAGCAGGCAGTTATTTCAGGGTACGTCTGTTAGGTAGGTATGTGTTAAATATTCAAGATCCTAAACTTGACTGGTATTGAATTCGGGTCATCCGGCTCTGCTAATGTTTTATTTTTACTCAACTACGACAAAAAATAATAATGTTCACATCCTCTCCTTATTATTTAATGTCCTTTTTAATCCTTCGTTTCCGAATTACCTACGTGAAAGATTTTCATTTCGTGAAATTGATAGTCGGTTACGCGCTAGTGACAATCCCAAGTTGATCATACCACGTCATACTTCTCGAGCATACGGTAGATCTTCCACTGTATTAGCTGCTCAACTTTGGAACGCGCTTCCTTTGGATGCTAAGTTGTGCACTTGTATAAACTCATTCAAACTCTGTGTTAAAAGATTTTATAATCAATTCGTTTGACATTTGAGCATTTGTTATGTGTATGTGTGTACGTTTATTTATATATTTATTTATGCATTCTTGTATTTATCTATTATAGCATTTATTTGTTTTCGTTTAGTTAGATGTTAAGATATTTTCACTCTGTTGAATATTGTGCATAGTTAGGTATATTTAATATGCTACCCTGTTGCTTTCTTCCTTGTCCTCTTAATGTTTGGTTGACTGGAAGAAATCCCTTATTGGGATAAGTCCGCCTTTGTACATTTCTAGTTTTAAGAATTGCTTTTTATTGTATTTTTTTTATGTGTTATGTGCAATAAAGAGTTACAAACAAACAAACAAAACAAACAAATAATTGACGAGTTCTCTGACCTACACCGGAGGTCCCGATTTCGATCCCCGGTCAGGTCAAAATAGAAAATGATCTTTTTCAGATTGGCTTGGGTCTTGGTTTGGGCGCAGATGTTTTTCTATTTATGTATTTGTAGTATCTTTTTTTTATTTATTCTGACAAGATACAGTCGTGTACTTAAAATACTTAAATAAGTTACAAACGAAATAGACCTAGAGTTTTGACAGCTCCGTGGCGCAGTGGTTAACACGCCAGCCTGTGACACGGATCGAACCCGGAAAATGATCTTTTTCAGAATGGCCTGGGTGTTGGATGTTTATCTATATATGTATTTGTTATAAAAGATAGTATCTTTGAGTTAGTATCCGTTTTTTTTTTTTTAACGTTTGGAAAGTCTCCTGTCTCGTCTATCCGGCCTCGGTAAGCCGGACAGGTATGTGGGACTCGAACCCACTAAAACCACACGGTGTCATTATCCAATCCGCATAATGCCGGGGCCGTGTGCTTCCTAATGCTCCACAGCCCCAGCGCGGCGGCTGCTAATTCGCAGCCCCATCCAACTCCGGTACCCTCTCCAATGAGAGGGATAGGAGCGGCCCTCAGCCAGCCAATCTGGCCCTAAAGGGTAGACGTCTTGACACCAGCGACGTCTCTATTCGGAGGGCTGTCTGTCGAGCGAGACGGAATCCCGTTTCCGCCGCTCAACCAGCCCTCAGTTTGGCCTCTGTTAACCATAGGTAACAGAGGCCCACCAATTGTCGGCCGCAGAGGACAGGGAGAGCGGCGCACCTTATCACCGACACTCCTCTTCCCCTGCGGCACCACCGATGCCATGCCAAGCGCCACAGCCGCGCTTGGTCGCGGAGGACAGGGAGAACGGCGCACCTATTCACCGACACTCCTCTTCCCCCGCGACCCCTACCACGACTGTGAGTGCGGGGAGATTCCACCCCCCTCACCCACAGCCAGGCCTCCTCCTAGTTTGTTTTTTAACGAGGTCATCTCCTCGGGGCCCTGTCCACTGTTTTTTAACGAGGTTGTCCACCTCGACGCCCACTAACTAGCCGTTTTTTAACGAGCTTCTCTCCTCGAGGCCCGCTCTACTAATTTTTTAACGAGGTGTTCTACTCTCTGTAAGGAAACTCCGAGGTGGGTGCCCTGGAAAACCCACCTGGAGCGCCTTCCACCCGGGTGTTTGTAGTTCCGCGGGTGGCAAATCCGCGGCTACTGAGCTCCCCCATCGCGACAAGATGGGAACCAATCGGGGGTGGAGTTAGTATCCCTAACACAAGTCTCGAACTTACCTTGGGGCTAGCTCAATCTGTGCGATTTGTCCGTATATATTTATTTATTTAGAGTGCCTAAAATATATTCGAGAGTTAGTATTCCATAGCACAAGTCTCGAACTTACCTTGGGGTAGCTAAATCTATGTGATTTGATATTATTTTTGCTTATTTAACGAAAAGATATGTTAGGTCCGTTTATTACAAATAAAAAAAAATTGGTAGTTGTTTATGTACTTGGTTAATACTGGTGTCAGGCTGTTCAAGCTGCTGTCAGGACTTTCACATAGTTTAACGACAGCCATTAATGATGATAGCCGGGACTAACGACTTAACGTACCAGTCAAAATGAAATATGAAATGAAATATAATTTTATTCAAATTTGGATTTCATGTATCTCTTTTTAAACATCATCATCATCATATCAGCCGCAAGAAGTCGACGATCGGTTGGAAGCGGCCTGCATCCAGCGTCTTCATTGAACGTTATATTATTATTTTTAATACCTTTTTGCAAAACCGTAAACTACTAGCGTTTCGGAATGACCACTGCTGTGAAGGATACGCCGAAAGAAACTCAGTCCTGTATTGGTCCCTACGTGCCTTAATGGCTACGCTTTCATTACTTCCATGCAGTTTTATCTGTTAGAATAGTAGGCATTTCAAAGTAAATAATTTTTAACAGTCATACTTAACTAATGGCAGAGCCAATATTTCTGCAGGAATTATATAATAGAAGCATATATTAAGTCCCAAAAATGAACTCATTATTTTCTGTCATCGCAATGTTGGTGTCGCAAATTTATTTGAATTTCTCGTATTCCCGTTGTGGATATCACTATTTTTCGTGTATAGATGAAGATTATTACGTACAAAAATAATATTTGCAAATATGTATTGCGAGGGAAATGTCAAAATATTTATATTTTTAAACAATTCGCTAGAGATTCTCTAGAAGCGAGAAGAAGCTTGAGGGAGATTTTTGCCGATTGTGGTCACAAAACTTAGTTGGGATCACGCCCAGAGTTAAACATGCGTAAGCGGTAATAATAATAACTTTACATACATACATATCACGTCTTTTTCTCTTGTGGGGTTGACAGAGCCTAAGTCTATAAGACCTTATAGCCATTTGGCATGTTGGAGGGCGTGTAGATGGAAAACGGAATCAAATAGAGATGGGTTGCAAGGCGCATCGCCAATTGACATAATTCTGCAGATTTTAGCCCAATCCCTCGCTCGGCTTTTACAATCTGCGCAGAAAGAGAAACAGCTGGTACATTCTACGTTTTTTCTTTTCTCCAGTCCAGCGTGTAAGAGCATAGTTTTTGCATTGTAATAACCTCTCTTAAATGGGCATGTTCTTGGTTGCAACATCATTTTTGATCGGAGTCTAAAAACATCATCATCAGGTCTTTTTAGTCTCCACTAAAGGACACTGTGGACACTGTGGTGGCATCGTCATTATCGTCATTCGACCATGCACACCCAGGTGTCAGTAGTGGCCGAGAGACGGTTTCGAATAACTCTGACACCAGGGTGTGCATGGTCGAATAACGATAATGATGATGATAATGATGCCACCACAGTGTCCAAACTAAATAGGCTTTTAGGAAATTGATTTTTATTTCACATTTTTGTTCCCAGGCATACATGGTGTACAAAGGCCATGGCAAGGACGACCGGGAGAAGACCGGAAAGTTCCGATCAAGGCCGGCGGAGTCTACCTACACCATGACTACCAATAGAAGCACCAGGTTCTGTGATAACATGACCGAGAGAGAGCTAGAGGTACGGCACGCCACTCAAATATGAAATTTATGTACTGTCTATCATCATTTTCATTAGCTGAGCACTTTTCCGTGTCCACAGTCACACTTCAATTATGCTGGAATAAAAATACTCACAGACATACATACTTACACTTTCATGTTTACATATTAACACGCTTGCACACTTACTTTTTTTATGTATATTTGACGGCAAACGAGCAGACGAGCCACCTAATGGAATGTATATACCATTATATTTAATCGAAGTTACACACACATATTTGCTTATAATTTTGTCGTGGAGTGGCTGGGCGCGCGGATGCATATAAATAGAGTCATCTCATCTTGAAGACTTGACAAACTCTCTGGATCAGTGATACCGCAATTGTTTTTGAATCGCAGATACCTGGGTTCGACCACGGCCAGGTCTAGAAGGACAATAATCTTTTTCAGATTGTCATCGTGACTCTTGAATATTTATCATAAAATATAGAGTCATTGAGTTAATTCATCATAAAAATAATATTTCGCACGCCTTTCCAAGGCAAAATGTATTGGCACTTTTAAATAAGTTATCATCCTATGTACCTACATTTATGCAAATAAAGAAATTGAAATTATCCAACGACACAAGTTCACAACTTACGCAATCTTTATTATTTGTCCCAAATACATTATATTAAATTTATTGTTTTTCGCAGGAGGAGTTCAGAAAAATCTGTAATCAATTGGAGAAACTACGTGAAAGATGCGGTACGTACACGATGGTAGCTCGTCGTATCACAGCCATGCAAGACTCGGCTGCCATACACGAGCGCAAACCAGCAGCTTCAGACTCCGCCCCCCTCAAACTGAACACAGTCTTCAGCGCTGTCGCTGATCGTCTCATGTGTACAGTAACACCGGCAGAAGAATCTAGCAGTAGCGGTAGAGATTTACCATTCGAAGCCCCTCCTGCATACAGACACAAAACATTTAGCCCCTCAAAAAGCGTAGAAGTCAGCAATACAGAACAGAGCCAAACTGATGTAACAGCAGCAACTGACTCTCCTAAACTTAAAACAGATGTTACTGAAGAAACAGAAGACAAACAAAATGGTGTTTTTAAAATATCTGGTGAAGCTAATTGTAGTGATATAAGACCTCCCGAAGTGGCAAGTCAGAACGGTTTTAATAATAAAAGTGAAAAGAGTAGTGAAACTAAATCTAGTCCAGGTAGTACGGAAACTGTGAGAGGTGTCAGATCAGGCCATGCGAGGACTCACGCTATTATTATTAACTTGGATGATAAGAGTCGTTTTACTGAAGAGGTAACTGTTTAATACTCTGTATAATTTTGAAGACTGTACTTATGTTCCCAGTAGTTTTGTTGTAAGTTCCTGCAGGGCACGGAATTTTTTGTTTCAAACTTAGTTAACAATTATTAATTTAGTTGAACTAGACCTAAACTTCTTGTACTTGTATGTCTATATGATGCGGTCATTAGGTATTATCAGTCAAAACAAAAAAGTTTGGGTTTAGATTTTGCGGGTATGATTTTATTATATCTATAGATTTATTAATTTCCTCCCCCGTAAATTAAAGCAAGAAAAAATTAAAAATAACCCATTAGTTAAAGTACCAATATTTGAACGAATAATATTTTTTCATTTTATTGATGTTGTTTGAAACAACAAATACTGTGCAAAAAGTAAAGAAAAAACACACAGAGATGTCAGTATCTTCCAATATTTATATCACTTAAGGTTCGCATTAACATCACAAACCACATTAGGGCAAGTGCTTCTAAAAACAAAGGAACTTGGGCAGAATCGAAATACCATACCAATATTGTATAATCACGGTTTGACTTAAACTTTCGCGCTTCAAACACATAATTATGTAGGTATATAAACGGGACTTAGCACGAACCTCATTTGTTCAGTCTCGTTGCGACCACGATGGATGTAAATCCATTGAAACGTCAATGGAAACAAATAATAAAAAGGTTCGTGCTAAGTCCCGTTTACATACATAATTAAGTATAATTAATCGGAATCACCGATTAGACCGCTTCAAAGTCCACGCCGCTCGCTCCCGCGAGGTGGCACTCGGTGCGAGGAAGGCTTATCCGCTGTATCGAAACACTCACCCTGATGATGGTCTTAGTAACAGACCAAACTAGTCGGCGATTCCGAATGAATAAACGTGAGTAAAACTATCTACAAGGTACAGTCAGGCTTCAAAAATGGAGTCATAATTACTTTTATTAATTGTACGAGATATTATGACTCCACTTGTGATGCCTGACTGTACTTAACTTGCGTAAGTTTTAACAGTTTTATCATGACCAACATGTCTTTTCTTTACTTTAAACTCTAGATAGTTTTATATTATACATGCTAGTCTTTACTGTGATTCATAGATTAAAGTATTGTTACTGTATTCGAATAAGTATTTGTAGGCCGCGATCAGGTAGAAAGTCAATAATTTTTTAACTATAGTTTAGTTGGTGGTACGTTTTTTAATTCTTATTCAGTTCTTTTTTAGCCTTTTATGCAGAAAACGTACTAATAGGATTAATAACAACGCAAGTGTAGCAGCAGACTTAAGCAAGAAAAGCTATAATAATAATATTTAAAATATTCATCAACGCGTCAAAACCGTAAACTTCATAACTTATGAGTAGTAAGTTTCATCTACAATATTTTGTAATCGGAACTTGCCAACATATGCACGAACTAACTCCGTAATGTATGAGGAAACTTCTACAGCATGCCTTTGAAACCACAAGTCACTAACTACAGACTTTCCACCTGAATACGGCCATAGTTTTAAAAATGCATATCAAATAACTTCCTTCTTGTTGCCTATGATAGTTTGAATGGACACAGACTTAACATAGGTAGCTGCATATGTGAATAGCTTCACCGTTTAAGAAAAGTGGTACTTTCATTGTTAATACCTTTCATTATTAATATAAGAAGTCATACAATGAAGTTACGGCAAGTTACGTGAATTGGTTCGCTTCGTGACACTGCCATACTTTTAATGAGTTTGCTTGTTTCGCTGGGGTGAAGCACACGAAATACTTTTACCTTTAGATTTATATGTGGAGTCGGTGAAAAAAATAATTTCTCTCTTGGCTTCCCCATTGTTTGTCTATAAATAAATAATAATAAATATACTATTTGTCCCAAACAAATAAAATTTAAAGGTAAACAAACCTTCTCGGCACGGTTTTTGGCAAATAACTCCTCAATCACACAATTCTTACGAACATTAACGCTTTAAAACGATGCATTGTAATGATTTACGCCTTTTTAAATGAATGTCACTAGATTGTACCTATAAACTTTTACTGAAATCGTTATTTTCTGATAAGGCGTATATAACGAGGTTATAATTTCTACTCTTCTTCTGTATAAATGACAATGTCACCCTGACTGACTGAACAAATAAATGAAATTATTTTGCCAGTGTTATTTCCTCCGAAATAAATATTGTAACTTATTGTAACCGATTTGCCAAAAGGAGTAGCGAGTTTCTTAAAATATTTATTAACTTGTTATTTTGTACCGTGTTTATTTGTATATTATAGTATAGTATTTTTTCATTGTTTCTTTGTTAATTCGATAGACCAATCTGATGCATATTGATAAAGATATTTGAAGATGGGACGAAGGATGTGGGAGAAGTGTATAAATTTTAACGTTAATTTATTATAATGCATAGGTATCTAGATATAGATATATATTTTACTGCCTCATCATTCGCCACGAAGTAGACAAAGCCAAAGGTTGCAAAATCAGAAAGCACATACGTTTAGCAAGATAAAACGCCGGCATAAATAGGAAAGAGTGGAAGCAACTGGTACATGATATGATTTTATAAGTGCTGGTAAAGGACGTCATTATGGAAGATGTTTGAATAGATTTACGTATAAATGTGTGTCTTTAGTCTATCATGACTCTGAAACTAGAAAACAGATGGATTATAAGGGATTTTCAAGCATTCGTTAACGAGTACGAGCGGAAGGCGCACGTTATCATTTGAAGTTAAAGTTTCTTGCTAAATATACAAAAAAAAATGTTAGAACTTGCGTTACTTTTATGGAAAAAATATAGGGAAAACTGATTTTTTTTTAAATTTTTCACGTAATTTACCTGTCAGTTGCACAGATTGTCTATAAGTTGTCAAAGCATTGTTTACAATTAATTTTTTTTGTTTGGGACATAGATTATACGGACAAATCACACAGATTGAGCTAGCCCCAAAGTAAGTTCGAGACTTGTGTTATGGGATACTAACTCAACGATACTATATTTTATAACAAATACATATATAGATACACATCCAAGACCCAGGCCAATCTGAAAAAGATTATTTTCCAACTTGACCTGGCCGGGGATCGAACCCGGTCACTCCGTGTCGCAGGCTGGCGTGTTGATCGCTGCGCCACGGAGCTTCAAATGATTCTATGACTCCATAGGTAGCCAAGAGAGAAATTATTATTTTAAAACTGCACTTCTTTTTAAACCATTACAGAATGGGGGAAGATATTGTTATGTTTGAAATGTCAGTCATCATGAGAAGGAAAAATAATGTGAGTTTCATATTTGCGCCGTTTACGCAATTTAAAAATAAAGGATTCCTGTCTCTCTGTATTTTGTGATGGCAGCAATACTGATTCGTATTTTGACGTTCCTAATACTTCATCCTAGATATAGAGTTCACATAACTTGACCAACAAAGAGGGTTTTATCCAGATAATATATTATTTTTATTTTCAAAGATAAAATCATTAGTTTCCCCTGTAAAAGTTATTATTGTTGAAATGCTGAATGGTCTATCTAAGCTTAAATCGCAGATTTAATTTCTAAGAAGTTTACTTAGTCACGCAACCACCATCAGATGGAGAACGAGCGCGCCTCCCAAAAACTCGGAAACGCTAAAATTGCGACTACATTTTCAGTCTGTTATACTCATTATAAAAAGTAGTACCTACATTAGATTACATACTCAATGTATACAATCACGTGACGAAAAGAGTTTTAAGAACAAAAATAAAAGGTCGGTATATAAGAACAGACCAACGAAAAGGCGGATTAAGTGCGTAAGAGAGGACATGAGTGAAGGTGTTACAAATGATAGCCAGTGACAGATAGAGACTGACATGATGTGCCAGCCTTAAAAGTTAAAGATACTGCTTGTTACCTGAGACCTACACTTCCGTATAGTTATAATATACCTTTTTAGTTAAATAAATTAATGGCTTCGCAGTCACTGGATTCTTCAAAATAAATGTCCAAATCAAATGCTTCATGGATTCTTTTTTTAAATGCTCTTTGTACTTAGTGCACGCACACAACATAGTGATTACATGCTATTTGATGCACACTACCACACTAAACGTCATATCACACACAGTTTTTGATTGCAAAGAAAAGTAGCAAGTCTGCTTGCTACCTATGACATTTGCAGTACCATGCAGTTGTGCAGTTTTAATATACAGTCTTATGCCGCGTTTTCGCCATTGTCTTAATGCAAAGTTGTACAATTAAAATTACTTTGAGTAGAGTTGACGTACAAATACGTTTTTCGCCATAGTAAGTACCTTTTACCCGCGGCTTTGCTCGCGGTAATGTCGATCCCTGGTTACTTTTTCCGAAAAATTGTACAGCCTCTTTGTGCATCTCCGTATCCCGGACAACTTGAATACAACATTTCAAGATGGTCTGTTCCGTCTTCATCATCAGGTCTTTTTAGTCTCCACTGCAGGAGCATGACCCTCTCTGTACTACCGGATATACCATATTTAACCAGTGCAGACAGATGATTTGGCCTACACTCTCCTCGCTGGCCAGACGGGTTGGAGAGGTCTCATTGATGTTTATGAGCTTTGTTTAGCTTGTATTTCCTAAGTCGCCTCTTACGATCTCCGAAGGAAGACTAGAAGTGGTCCTATTCTACTCTGCCGGAAACCACACGACTGCGGTTCGATACAGTCGTTAAGGCGCAATGCGTGGCAAATAAGCAAACAAACTCACTGTCACATTTCTAATATTAGAATTTAATAGGATTATACATGCGACACTGGATTGGTTAGAGTAATTTTGCAAACAGGTTTTCTAGGGTACGGAAAAGGACTTAGGGTTCCTTTTGTTTCGAAAACATTACTGTTTTCGAGGGATCGATATTAACGTGAACAGAGCTGCTAGTTACTTATGAATGATACAGCCAGGAGCAAAGAATGCAATTAGGAATGAATGACCGCAAACAAAAATATATATTATGTTTTTAAAAATTGTAAATGTTTGAGTTTTTAAATAAGCAATGAAATAAACACTACCGTTACGTTAATTTTCACTAGTATGTCTGCCCATGTTTAGTTAAAAATATTTATACTTTCGCGAAAGCTCGATGACAGTTACATAAACATACATAGTGTACGAGCTTACCTCGCACATTTGGGCGACCCGTGGCCTACATCATGTAGGTCACGTGTCAGCTCTTTTTATAGTATAATTAGAATCAAATCTAATAACAAATGGAGATACTATCGAACAGTAGCCAAGTTACTATCCAGCGGCGGTCGAGGTACTGCTGGGCTGCCATCGAGAAAGGATCCGTCACACCCAGTTATCAATATGTAACATCGAGAGAAATAAACTACTTTCTACGTGACGTGATCTTGTATCTTCACACCAACATCTACAACCTACAATCTACATCCCGTCATGTACGGTGTATGGCTAACACCATGGCCTGCATTGTACATTGTTTTTGGTCCTTCGAGCCGGATCCTTTACGGGATCCGTGGTGTTCGCATGTCCTTTTTGCGATAGCGAATCGGTTCACCGGCCTCCCACAAGCGGGTCTCACCGGTGAATTGAGAAGGCGCATATATCGCAAGCATGTGGGTACACAGTACAGAATCAGCGGCCAACTGGAAATACGGAAAGCCGCTCAACAGCAATCTCCAGTTCATCCAACTTTCATCAGGGGTCCAATCAGTCATCACAACAACTTAACATTGGACTACGACATACATACGTTAAGTCATCCAGCTGGACACCACAAAACATTGAAGCTTCGCTACACACAGTGAAAGAGTCTCCGCGTTCAGTTGAGCATTATACAGACAGGGGAACTTTGCCGCAAAACAGCCGGGGAGTTTTCGAGCCAAACTGGGCACTACAAACATTGGAGCTTTCCTACACACAGTGGTGGAGTCTTCGCGTCTAGCTAGACACTACAAAACATGGTTGCTTTGCTACACACAGTGGTGGAGTCTTCATGTCTAGCTGGACACTACAAACATTGGAGCTTCCCTACACACAGTGGTGAAGTCTCCGCGTCCAGTTAGGCGTTATACAAACAAGAGCTTCGCCGCAAACAGTCGGGGAGTCTTCGAGCCAAACTGGACACAACAAACATTTGGAGCTTCGCTGCACACAGTAATGGAGTCTTCACGTCTATCTGGACAACTTCTTCTCAAGAGAAATATTTACTACATCAAGATTAATCCTGCGAATAAGAGATGACTGGAAAGGACCTCCGGTTACCAACAGTATTGGAATACACAGAATGATTGCCCATACAACATGAATCAATAATCAAAGCGCTAAAATTATTCGCGATAACAATATTTTAACATCCGTAGATTATTGATTTGACTTAACATTTCCATATGGGAAAAACATATTAAGAAACATCGTACGATATATGCAAGAAGTGCATACGCTGCAATACATGGAGCACATGTTTTGACGCACATCGGCAGGTCAGCGACATGGACATTGGCAACAAGGCCGCGCGGAACAATTGCAAGCTTGCAATATCGCGCCACGACAAATGCATGCCTGCTGTGATGTAGGTCAATTAAATATTATTTAGATATTTTCTTTCCGTCATATAATCAAACAAGATACAATTTGAAGATCATGAATGTGTCCTCTTGCTTCACATCCGTACCAACATCAAGGCTCAATTGCAACAGGCGTATTTGGATCACTCCAGAGGATCGAGTCGTCTCGGGAGGCAGCTTTCCAACAGCTGACAAGCACAACGCCGCGAGGACATCAAGGAAGAAACGATTATTATGTTGAAGAATAATTTACCTAATTCTGTTTACATTTACTTTTTACAATTTTACATTTTTACACTTTTACATTTTTGTCTTGTACTACATATACATACATTTGTGACGTTTCCTTCTCGATTGGCCCTTCATCCTTTGGCGTTGGGAGTATGTACGAGCTTACCTCGCACATTTGGGCGACCCGTGGCCTACATCATGTAGGTCACGTGTCAGCTCTTTTTATAGTATAATTAGAATCAAATCTAATAACAAATGGAGATACTATCGAACAGTAGCCAAGTTACTATCCAGCGGCGGTCGAGGTACTGCTGGGCTGCCATCGAGAAAGGATCCGTCACACCCAGTTATCAACATGTAACATCGAGAGAAATAAACTACTTTCTACGTGACGTGATCTTGTATCTTCACACCAACATCTACAACCTACAATCTACATCCCGTCATGTACGGTGTATGGCTAACACCATGGCCTGCATTGTACACATAGTGTTAAAAATACAGTTTTGATTTTTTTTATCATTACGTCGACTGAGTGATACTTTTCAAAAATATTTTTGTCTTTCTTTGGTTTCTAATAGAAAATAAGTAACTTCCTAACTTAATAAAACCTAATTTGCACCCAGACATCTAATTATTAATACGTGAAGCAAAAACTTTGTACCCCTTTTTACCAAAACTGCGCGGAGAGTATGAAATTTCTCATACTTATAGTTTACTAGCTTTCGCCCGCGGTTCCGTCCGCGTCAATGTCGATCCCTCGGGAATAGTACTTTTTTCCGGTAAAAATGGTGGCCTATGTCCTTTTCCGTACTCCAGAGAACTTGTATGCAAAATTTTATGATGATCGGTTCAGTAGTTACGGCGTGACAGCGTAACAAACAAACAAACTCACTTTCGCATTTATTTATAACTAGCTTTCGCCAGCAGCTCCGCCCGCGTCAATGTCGATCCCTCGAGAATAGTACTTTTTCCCGGGATAAAAGGTAGCCTATGTCCTTCTCCGTACTCCAGAGAACTCGTATGCAAAATTTGATGATGAACGGTTCAGTACGGCGTGAAAGCGTAACAAACAAACTAACTCACTTTCGCATTTATAATATTAAATATTAATATGGATATAGAGAAGAAGTACATAATGTTAATATTTTTATAAAATTATGCATAAAAATACATCAAATCAATAAAAAACATTATACACACTACCATGTATTTGACACACAAGTTATAAATTTAAATTAATTATGGTCTAATTTCGACCACTGGACGACCACTAGTATATATAATTATGTGTTTGGTCCATAACACAGCCTTGTAATAAAAAATCCTAATTCCGTCTCCTAACAAGCAAGCTTACAATCTCTTTACCGCTTTTTTAAGGAAATCCTTTGACATACATTAAGCTCATTTTCAAAAAATCCCCAGACTTCATTTGACTTAACGTCTTTCTTTGAGTTTTGATTTTTAGTTGTCATGATTTTTTTTACGTAAATATTTAACATATTTTTGAAAGAAAAGTAATTAATTGGTTCGCAAAATAATTATCTGGGAAGCAGATTTTACAATTGGGGCAGCAGAGAAAACATTTTAAAAGCTTTGGCTTTCCACCTGAAACGACTGAGGACAGAAAAGAAGTTTTGCTGACCATAAGTTGCTGCCCAACTAGCTATTTTGGCTGACCAATTACATTATTTTTGCTAACAAAAATTACGAATATTCTGTTAACCGTTGAGTTTAGAGAGAAAGTTTAATGTGTTTTATAGAAATTAAAAATAAAATATAAAAGTTAGCCTATGTTCTTCTCCGTACTCCAGAGAACTTGTACGCAAAATTTCATGATGATCTGTTCAGTAGTTACGGCGTGAAAGCGTAACAAACAAACAAACAAACAAACTCACGTTCTCATTTATAATATAAGTAAGGATTATGCTGTCCCGGAGGACTTTGTTTCGCTATTATTTTTTGTCGTTAATATTTTAATGTTTATCTTCTCGTATTCGGGGTAACAAAATTAACAAATCAAAGATTATTAAAATCGGTTCACCCTTCTTATGTTATAAATGTCACGATTACCAGACCATATTGCTCCTCCAACCATAACCATATTGCCCAACCAGCTGCACCAATGATGATCTGTACACTGCATCCGAGAATGGTGTCAGAGTCGCCACACACTGGAGAGACAAAATCTAACCCTAGAGCCATCGACACGAAAAGAAGAAGTGTCGTCAAACCCGACTTTGTTTTGTATATAGCGTGTAACATAACCAATACGAGATGACATAGCTCGTCATAACGAACAACTTTTCCTATGGGACCAATGCTGGGAGACTCAAAAAAAAAATACATTTTTATATAAAAGTGTTCGGCCGGACCGGCAATTAGTATGGAAATGGAAAAAAAAAATCCCAGCATTGGCCCCATAGGAAAAGTTGTTTATTTGGACGGGCTGAGTCACCCCTTCACAGGAACGTCGTTGGTTATGTTACACGCACAAAGATGTAATTGATCAAAAAAACCTGATTTTAATACCCTAAAGGCCTCAGTCTGCAATATTGAATATTTTTACCCATTTACCCATGTAAACGTAAAAAGTATCGGATACACCAGTTTTCAGTATACCAATTTACTTTTTCATATTCTAATAAAGTTCCTTGAAATTAAATAATTAATATGAATTGAATTGGCACTAAGAATTATATCGGATAATATTTAACGATGTGAAGCATTACAATTTAAATAAGTAAAAACAAATAATATATTATAATACCAAAGAAATAAGATATATACCATTATTTTCTTTTTTGTTGTTTTTATCATATAAGATATGATTGTATTATAATACTAATCCATTAAATACATAAAATGATTTTGTACATTCCCTAATTTACCGTCCTAAAAGAATATTAATAAGAATTTCCGATTTAAAAATCGGTCAGTGCTTAGTATTAATTTTTTTGTTGTCTGAAAAGTCGGTTTACGGACGATAATTTTACGTTATAACGGTGGATGAGAGATAGATGCGTCACAAGCCAAACGCTTTGGTCGATCATGCTTCTATCGCTTGTCCCGCGCTCTCGTTTGCAAACGGATCGTGACACTTTTTTGTGCGAACAGCTCACGTTCATCGATTTATCATCATCATCATCATCAGGTCTTTTTAGTCTCCACTGCAGGAGCATGACCCTCTCTGTACTAACAGAGCCATACTTGGCTAGAGCAGACAGAGGATTTGGCCTACACTCTCCTCGCTGGCCAGACGGGTTGGAGAGGTCTCATTGATGTTTGTGAGTTTTGTTTAGCTTGTTTTTCCTAAGTCGTCTCTTACGACATCCATGGGAAGACTTGGAGTGGTCCTACTCATTCTAATGGCAAGACGCTAGTAGTCCTCTGCCGGAAACCACACGGCTATCGATTTATAAGACGTTATTATGCCAAAGAGTGATTGCTTGCACATTTAAACATTTTAAAAGTAATTACACTAATCTTAAAGATTTTCTTTAAAGCTTTATTAAACATTATAAAGTGGTTCCATTTTTATATATTTAAATGTAATTTATATATATTAAGTAAGTCCTATGTTTATATTTTTGATGTTAATATAATAATATAAACTAGTCAACATGTATATGTAATTTAAATAATAATTTACTTAAAGTAAGTTATACATAAGGTAAGTTTTATCCTGTAATTAATATTAACATAATGAAAGACATCTAGTGAATATATTTTTGTAAATAATATTCTAATAGATGTGTAAAATATAAACATATAACTGTATATAGATAAAATAGTGACATTTTGTTTAGCGTGCCATCTAGCAATAATACTAAGGCTATTATTAATTTACTATCTTACACTGCAATATGTTCTTAAAAGATAACATTCTTTCAAAAGTAATATTCTTTGCTATTTATAAATTTTAAATACATACATATATTCAATATTTATTAACATAAAACAAATATTCGAAAAATATCGTCATGTATGTTTATTATTATTACATTTTAAATGATGACTCCTCAATATCATCATGTAAATATAGCGTATAATAATATATAAACTATGTTTTGCCTACTGATTTTATCCCGGAAAAATGTAAGGTCCTGCCCTCACATTTTTCCTGGATAAATCTGTTGTTTTTTCGTGGACCTCATACACAGATAAACATTCCTAAAATAGGTTGATTTTTAACATAGAGATAAGATAATAGTTGTCATCAATTTCCATAGGCATGTCTTGTTCAAAAAAATCTAAACATTTTTATAGAGTACATATAAAAATATTTCGTTTTTTTTTTTTGAGGTTTTTTTTTTTGAGCAGTACCAAATCAGTAAATTAGGACCTGCTCCTATTTTATTATATGTATATTAATGTTCAATTTAAAAAGTTAAATCTATCAAAATAAATTGATATTCCGTGGACATTCCATTTTTTGAATATATTAAATGAACATCAATCATAAAATAATAAAAATGTACAGTCAGGGGCAGATAAACTGACCATATTAAACAAAGATTTTAAATTGTAGGGGCGTACTACCAATGTTACAACCCAGTCCAAAAAGCACCCATAGACAAAAATGTTTTTTTTTTCTTTGTTTCTTTCGATTGTAATAAATCCAAAAAAACATTCCACTCTTTCGGTTTTAGAAATAAGACAAACCTGTCGATTTACTTAAACGTTGGAAACAGAAATATTTGCAGAAAATAACGTGTAAAAGATCTCTTTTTCCCACGTCAGCTGAAACCTAACACGTTTATTTTCCCGGCGTCAGTAAATCGTGTATCCATGCGACATTCGTGTATCGGGAAACGGTATTATATCTTACTCGTATCACATGCTTTGGAAATTGCAAGAAACGAAAATTGAGTGGAAAGATCAATGCCTTAAGGATCTTAGTTCCATAGTTGTCTAAGGAATAAGAGATTTTTTTATGATATTGGACGGCAAACGAGCAAGCGAGTCACCCTATGGTAAGCAGCGTAGCCGTGTCAGGAGCATAGCCGGCCTTTCAAGGAGTTGTGAGGAGAAAATGGGGGAGAAGGATGGGCTTACTCACTTACCGAACGAAGCATAAGAGCGGAAAAGCCTACTTAAATATTAATTTTCTGTGAGAGTGTGGCAGTTCCTTGGATGAGCCGGCCCATTCATGCTATTAGCAAAAATGAATTTTGCCGGTAGCGGGCTCTACCGCAACTAAAATTATTATGAACCACAATATTTGAGCTATCACTCGAGATGTATTGAATTATTACTATGTGATGGTCAACCTATTCATTTTATTTATTGCAGTTATTTCTTAAATAATTATTAAATAAAGAGTCTTCCTTAATAAAAATCAAACTTTAAAGCTTCATCTCAGAACGCCAGGCTAAAAGACGGTGCGTGACACATCGTAGAAAAATATTTCGTGATAAAAGAGTCTTCAGAAAATAGTGCGTCTTCTGCGCAGGATTTTAGCGTCAAGTGAAGAAGATTTTCATATGAAAAAAAAAATATTAAGCTGGTAAATGTCACGCAGCATCTCAGCAGGCTATTTTTATGTAATACATCCCATATATTGTTAAGAAAACCACAACTGTATCTTATTTTATTTAGAAAATCAGTCTCTTAAAATAGTTGATGTAAATAATCGATACAAAATTTTAAAATTCCAAATGTTTAAGAACGATTGTATAAATTTTAATATGTAAATACTCTTTAAAGTATTGTTGAGATAATATATTAACATTGTATTATATCATGTTTTGTATATGATAATGAATATAACGCTTGAAAAGATACTATAAGTTGCAATAATATAGAGTTTAAGCCATTGTGAGTGGTTCCTATCGCGTACTTGTGAAAATGGCCTAGGCGCAGAATGTCCAGTTCTCAAAATTTCCGATTCGCAGATTGTCACAAAAGAAGTTCAAAAGTATTGTGTTTATGAATCCACAATCATAACAGTTCAATTTTCCGAGTCTTTAGTCTTGCTGACTCGGAAAATGAAGCTGAAATGGTAGGTACATCATGGTTTCTGATGATTCGAAATTGAGTGATTCGGGACAAGGAAAAATATATGTCTTAGAGCATGTCAGAACATGAGAGTTTCAAAGAATTTATGATACAGCCTTATGGTCGCAATTTTAAATATCTCGCACTATTTTCAAATCACGGCATAAATATCCAACGAGATATTTTTTATTAATCAAGTATCAAGATATTTTTATTAATTGTACTTTAGAGAAAATATATAAAAACAAAATGTTTAAGCCAAAGTTAGCACCAAACATTCTACAAGTAATTTGGTACAATTCAGTGTCAGATGTGGACCTAAGCATGACACAACAAAAACAACAGATCATGAAAATGAAAACTGTGGACAATAAATCTAACGATTTCTTAAAAAATATGCCAATATATGGTGTTGTACTTTCTTGAAAAATTTAATTTACCAAGGATTTCTCTGTTTAAAATTAAATAAATCCAATATTTAACATTTCGTGACAACAACCACCATTATGGCTTAATTTGACTTTAAGAATCAATCAATATTTTCAATGTGAAATAAAATTTTAAATTGACACACAGCGTTTCTAAAAACTTGGTCTGCAAGATTAGTATCTTGCAGACCAAGTTTTTAGAAACGCGTGTGTAGTCACAATAAGACTCGAAATACTCTAATTTCTGTGTTAACAGTAAAACAATCACTAAAATAATCCTAAATGGACGTTATGCGTAATGGACATTCTGCGTCTAGCCATAAAGATATGTAATGTCGTCGATGCTGATGTTGACTATCTAATAAAGAAGTTAAATAAATCCCTGTTTGTCTTTTATCTCCTTTGAGCATTCTATAAAAGGCGCTTTATTGAATTACTGCTGGCTGGCGTGTTTACTTCAATAGGTTTATATTTTGTATTGAATATACGGATACAGATTTACTTCTTTGTTGACCAACTTCAAAAGACAATTTGTTTCACAAGCCAGTCGATTTTTTTTTCTGTTTTTAAGAATAGACATTCAAATTAGTTCCATGGAGATGAATATGCCCCACCGTTGCATCCTTAGCTGTGTACATTGGCGCCCGTAGTCAACTATTATGATAATAATCATGCTTTAATATGATTTAGCAGGAAAAAAAAATACGGCCACTGCCTGACTCATACCAACCTTCCTTGCGTTATTAACTAAAAGTAACTGAATAAAATATAAACATAAAAATACTAATTTAAAATGAGGTGACAGATCTTTAATATTAATTTTGTCGTAAATACATCATCATCATCATCATCATCAGGTCCTTTTTAGTCTCCACTACAGGAGCACGACCCTCTCTGTACTACTAGGGCCATACTTGGCCAGAGCAGCCAGAGGACTTGGCCTACACTCTCCACGCTGGCCAGACGGTTTGGAGAGGTGTCTTAGATGTTTTTAAGCTTTGTTTAGCTTGTATTTCCTAAGTCACCTTCTACGACATCCACGGGAAGCCTTGGAGTGGTCCTATTCTACTCTGCCGGATACCACACGGCTATAAATACATCGTCGTAAATACAAAAAATATCTAACTAATGGAAATTCTTCTTTCATCGAAAACAGTTCAGTAGTTTAGTTTGAGTAGCTTTTTTCTTATAAATGATTCCACGTAATTTAACCTATGGATTTTTGAGAATCAATAGGTTAAATTACGTAAAAAAAATACGTAATTTAACCTATGGATTTGCGAGAATCCATAGGTTAAATTACGTAAAATCATTACACAACGACATAGACATTACAGCTTAGACAACGATTCTTGGAAGAGATTGGCTGTAGCACTGATATTGGATTGCGCAGTGCGTGAGCCTCATATGCGGGAAAATAGTGAGAAAAGCTGATGAGCATCACCTAATCTATTTCTGTGGGCATCACGCTCTAGGTTGTTCCCTTTATAATAATAATAATAATAATTCTTTATTTTCGAGCAACTAGACTCATACATATTTTGTTAGTAAACAGGGAACTTAAAACCTAGTGTTAGTAACAATACACTACGACTAGACTACATCTATTTGGCAGTCACCACATGCAGACCACAACAGTGGTTGATGTATGGACAGTCTAGCCGGGTCGCTATCAATGCCAAGATGCTGTTGGAGCTACCTCGAATGCGCCGCACCAGGCTGGCGCTCCGCTTGCGCATGGTCGCGTAGAAGCAGTCAATCCGTGCCGCCGCAAACATGCCTGACGCGCTGCAAAATGCAGAGCGGCTATCTCGCATTGTGCCATCAATAACATACGAAGAGCACTCATATCTGCCAATATTCCATGTCACCTGGACTTTCACTAACGTATGGTAAACGACCTGATGGTATCACTTTAATCCCCTGGCAGTGCCGCCAGCGAGAAGGGGTATAACTACCTCTACGGATGGTAGCTTCAAAGGATTTCCATAGCCTAATAAAAAGGTAACGCAAAAAAGTGTAATGGGAACCTTTGAGCCGGGTAAAATATGAAGTGGCATCTTTGATTTAAAAAAACCTATGGATAGATAAGGTTAATTACTCGAACATACGAGTACGTAAGAAATAGTATGACTAGCTCCGTGGCGCAGCGGTCAACACGCCAGCCTGCGACACGGAGTGACCGGGTTCGATTCCCAGCTAGGTCAAGATGGAAAATGATCTTTTTCAGATTGTCCTGGGTCTTGGATGTGTATCTATATATGTATTTGTTATAAAATATAGTATCGTTGAGTTAGTATCCCATAACACAAGTCTCGAACTTACTTTGGGGCTAGCTCAATCTGTGTGATTTGTCCGTATATATTTATTTATTTTATTTATTTATTTAATCTTATTAAATTAAGAATCAAGACTGCCGTGGTTGGTTTTTCTATGGGACCAATGCTGGCAACTAAAAATAATTTCGTCATTTCAATACAAAAGAGTCCCGCCGCCCGGCCAGCTTGTATGGGAATTTCGATTTTTTTTTGAGTTCCCAGCATTGTTCATATAGTAAAAGTTGTTCATTTTGATGGTCTGAAAATGGTCTTGCTGCCGGCGTTGCTCCCACGAAAAGTGACGTACAATATTAGCGACCAGCCGGCCTATTTGCTAACTTAGTGACCAACGTTTTGATAGACACTTTATAATACATTGCGGGTTTCCTATGCTTGACTATTTTTATTAAACATATATAAAACGTAATGTACTTTGAAATGACTATCAAAACGTACACTGAGTTAGCAAATATGCCGACTGCTCATCGACACGATTGCTCCCCTAAACTGACAGCCACCGGCTGTCAACTGTCAATCTCGTCCCAACGCAATTATATAGATGTCGCTAGTAACGCGCCGTCAAATATTTGTTTTCGAGGCACTGATATTTGAACTAACCTTCTAAGCGCGACGTCTAAAACGCAAAACGCCTAAGTAAGAAAATACCTAAAATGGCAACATTAAAACAGTATCATTATAAAGTCGCAGTTTATTTCCATTTACCTCAAACAAAGTCTTGCAAAAGCCTAATTGAAAACGTTGACAAGTTAAAATGGTACCGTGAACTGACAGAATCAATTTCGTAGTTTCAACTGGAAAGTTCAAGGTATTTTGTTTAGAGAATTCTAAAATCTTGCCTTGAGGAATGTTGCTCGGATGATGCTCGGCATCTTTGAGACTTCTATCTATTTTTGAGACTTCTATCTATTTTTGAGACTTCTATCTATCTTTGAGACTTCTATCTATCTTTGAGACTTTTATCATATCTGTTGTTGTTGCACGCTCGATCGCTAACATAACGTGTTCTACAAAAATATGTAAATTGAAATTGTATTTAACATGACATCAGAAAAAAAAAGAAAAGATAACAATATTAAATATCATACAAAGCCCTTCAGGCAAGTGGGCGACCAATACTGTTGTAAAGAGTTTCTTTCGGCGTCTTCTCTGCAGTAGTCGGTTCCGAAACGCTAGTAGTTTGTAGCTTTTGAACAATAATTAATAATTTGAATATAATAAAATTAGTATTATTTAAAATGTGAATTGACGTGAAAATGTGCCTGAAAAGGCCTATTTTCTGAATAAATCTTTGAATCTTGAATCTTTGTTGTTACACGTATCGTTGCCTGGATCTCAGTGGAAACTGCTGTCTGTCCATCAACCACAACTTTAATTAAGTAAAAGCTTTGTTTAATTTAATCAACTTTCTAATCATCGGATATCAATGAAGTAGGATACCACAGTACTAAATAGTGGGTAGCATTGAAGAAGTACGCATGTTTGGAAGGCGTGTAACCTACGGGATAATATGTGATGAGCGAATTCGACGCGGTGATTCGTAGTCAAGGTGGCGTTGTTGGTATCACACTTCCGGCGTAAACCTAAAGGAACGTGGGTTCGAATCCAACCTGTGGCCGAGTTATTTTTTATCATATATTTTCAATGTTAATAATATAGCGAGCATTGCAATGCTATAATAAAAAACCACAGCTTGGTTCCTGTGAAGAAAAATGTAGTGAGAAAACGCGAACAAGTATAGATTCACTAGTATGTAATGTACAATAGAACATGGCGAAATACTCTACTATTTCTACCAATTTTTTTCCTTACAATAAAACTAAATTTTAGACCTAGCTCTTAAATTTACTTTGAGAGAATTTACTGTGCGTGCTTCCGCCACCAGTTAGTTCATGCAAACTATGCTGGCTAGCACCCACCCACTACTGTTAGTCCCTTCATGCCCGCCACCAATAGTTGAAGCCCTGGCCGATACTGGTGCATCCGTTGAGGCTGCAGCAATATCGGCCGTCGTATCTTAGCTCTTAAATATCAGAATGAACTAATTTTCTTTTTGTAATTCTTGAATTTCTTTGACAATTTCTGCGGCTCAGTGGCTACGCAAATGCCTTTGCAAGATTCGATCCCTAAGCTAGATCAATATGAAAAACCGGCTAAGTGCGAGTCGGACTCACGGACTAAGGGTTCCGTACCATTATCTAAAATAAAGGTTAAAATTATTAAGAATGTTTTTATTATATGATGTAACTAAGAATTAAGGCTTTTCGCAATTTTTCCTTTATCTGTGCTATAAGATATTGCTTCGTACCAAATTTCAAGATTCTGAGTTTACGAGTATCCTGTAGGTTTTGAATCCCTTGCGAATGTGCCCTACCTTAAATTCGACTCTTGCTACAGCCCTGCCTCGTGATCTCGTGACCGTCTTCCAGAAATTCATTCCCATGATAATTCTTGGATCGAACGCGATAGAAAGCATGTGTAAATAGGTAATATTCGTAATCCAATCCTGATAAGACCTGATGCGAAGTGAAATAGGCCGTAATAAGAGGGGTTTAAAGTCGAAGGCCGTGTGCTGATTGGATTAGGGTAAGTGTATTTAAATACGGACGCTTTCAACGTATTTCTGTTTATAGCTGTACTTTGCCGTTAAGGAAATTGTGCTTTGATCTCTTATTACGTAACACTTGGGCCTTCGGTTCCGGAATATGCTCATGTGATTTTTCAATAAATTTATATAGATTCCCTCTCCTTATACTTAAGAGGCCTTCGATACTTAGTTGGTTGTCTTGCTCGCACAATCAAACATTTTTTAAAGATTATTAAACGTATATGTAAAGATTATTTAACGGATAGAAATATTTATGTATAAATGCCTAGTTTTTAATAATTGCAATCTACAATTTTTCTTTATTTACATTTACAATTAGCTGTGTAAGCCACTTATGGCCTTGTTTGTTAAAGTTTTTTCATGATTACTAATAATGTTTTAACGCTGTTGGTTTATCAATAAATAATAAAATAAAAAAATAAAAATGTGTGGCATTTTTACAATAGTGTTTCCTTATTTAACTAGATAACTATATCGTAGATATTTTAGACATGTTTTTGTATTGTGTAGACATGACTATATCGTAAACTATTTGATTAAATATTTAAAAGTTTTGATCAACTAATTTACGATGTAGTCAATGTCTAATCAGTATAAAAAATATCCACGATATAGTTACTCGTATCTAGGATAATTAGGAAACATTTTTGTAAAACGGATACGCATTTTTTAATAACCTTTAAAAATGTTTGATTGTGCGAGCGAGACAGCCAATCAAGTACCAAAGGCCTCTTAAGTATTAAGTATCAATTGCCCGCAGATTTGCTTTTGTTTATGAAGTTTCGTTCGATAACACGCTTTCTGGAATGACTTTACTTGACTATAATACTTATTTTTAATGCGAAATCATGGTGAATAATTGAATTTCCATACCAACTATCAACCCCTAAATGAATCTGTTCAGGGGCGATTTTTTTTAAATTTGAAGAATTTAAAAAAAATCGCCCTTCAAGTTATTTTTAATATTATTCCAAGTTAACGACTTTCATATTATGGA
The DNA here is from genome assembly GCA_947532085.1 of Elegia similella. Classification (NCBI taxonomy): domain Eukaryota; kingdom Metazoa; phylum Arthropoda; class Insecta; order Lepidoptera; family Pyralidae; genus Elegia; species Elegia similella. Next base: position 2,805,030 of record OX383926.1, on the reverse strand, counting down.
TGGCTTGAAAAATAGTAGTATTTCCGTACAATGTATTTCACCCGTTCGTTATAGTTGGTTAAAATATTAAATTAAAGATGAAAAATACATTTGCCAAATGTTGGACTTGAAACATAGTAAAATTTCCCTTCTAAATTTTAACCCCAGTTTCAATGGATCAAAAGAATAAATTCGAAAAAAAAAAACAATTTATTTTTAATTTAAACTAAAGTAGCATGTTACAAATTTTCATGTTTGTAATTTGAAAACTCGCAAACTGTCATTCAAACCTAGGGGATGAATTCCCAAAAATCACTTCTAAGTGCTTACTGACTTTATAAAAAGATAAAGTAGGTTTCTTGAAGTCTTTCGTACGAAACATAAACTTCAGGTATTTATTTATAAGTTTAAATCCCACCTCAATACTTCAATCCTTCAAGAAAAGTGTTTAAAATTTTTAAGTAATACCCCCGCTGAGTCTCTAAATTGACTGACAGAATCAATGTTCTCGTGGTCTCGGTGTTGAAGGCTGACAAGTGATTGAACACAATCAAAAGTTCGCATGCAACTTCGTAATGACGTGTGAGGGAACTAAGGTAAGTTCACACCCTGACGAGGCACCACAGAAATATATCAAGATAGAACGGGGATGCCAGGATTTTGCCAAAGAAACGCACATGTCAGTGACGAACACACGTGAACACATACGTGATTGCCCATAATTTTGATAAAATAAATATATACGGACAAATCACACAGATTGAGCTAGCCCCAAAGTAAGTTCGAGACGTGTGTTATGGGATACTAACTCAACGATATATTTTATAACAAATACATATATAGATAAACATCCAAGACCCAGGCCAATCTGAAAAAGATCATTTTCCATCTTGACCTGGCTGGGGATCGAACCCGGTAGTGACCGGACACGGAGTGCCGTGTCGCAGGCTGGCGTGTTGACCGCTGCGCCACGGAGCTTGTCAAGCTGCAAGAGCTGATGATGATGATGATCGAAAGTTATGGATTTTTAAAAAGTTTCAAACTAAACCGATTCTGAGAAAGAAATGCTTATTTTTTTCTTCAGTTGGGGACATACGTATCTTTATTTCAGTCAATTGAAGATAAATTGAATTGAATGCTACTTTTTCACAAGAGAAGAAGTATAACGGTTTACTGACGTTTTTCTTAAGAGATTGTCGTAGGCTTTCTAATATCAAAAATTCAAAAATACCTTATTTTTCTCCAATCTCTATCAATACCCAGATATACAAATTGTGGTAGAATACTTATGATAAGATTGTGAGAGACTGGTGTCTGAACTAAGCAAAAGCCTGTACTTAGTACATCAAGGAAGAATGTTGGAAAAAATAAACTTAAACGCCCGGTGAAGTAACAATAGCTCACTTAAAGCTACATAGTAAAGTAAAAAAAACCGCCTAAGTGCGAGTTATCGTAGTACCGTTATCTATAAAAACGGCACAAAAGTCGAATGTTGTATATACAAATTTCCTTTTGCGGTTGACTTCATATATTTTATTCGGCCGACTGTAACTACATAAGTTGGTCGAGTTGTATAACAAACATACAACAATATTAGAAAATTTTCCTACCAGGATTTATTTGCTAATATTAAAAATTATTACGAACGCGCCCAGCATCCCAAACTGCTACTTGTTTTTTCCCCATACCTCCGAGTGAATAGTATCCAAATATACCTCATTTCCTTCTCAGCTCCAATGAATTCCTATCCTACCCCAGCTTAAAATGCTTCCGATGAGCAGCAGCATTGCAAGCACAAGAAGCCTAAGAAACTGCGCTCGCCAACCCGCCTGACAAGCGTGGTGAATATGCCAATATCCTCCCATGATGATGATGACATACATATTACATAAATATCTCATAATCAAACCGCTCAACCAAAAATTACGTTATGACGTTATATTTTTCCTCTTATTTTCCTTATATCTTGAAAAATAAATTATCAAACCTCCAATAACAACCTGAGAAATGTCATCAAGTGTAAATATCCGGCAGTATAAATCCAGCGGCGCGTCCCTGTAAACAGCACTTACGATGACGACGACACATAAATCCGCTGTTGTCTACCTCTCTTAATTTACGCATTTTAATTTCCGTTCCCTTATAAAAGCATCTACGGTAGGGTCGCCATGTAATGCTTAAATGTGGGACATGGGTATCTCTTGGATAATCATGTAACATCCTCTTCTTCATCGTCACTTACTATCAGGTGAGATGGAAGACAAATGTCTAATTCAATATTTAATAAAAAAAAAAACCGGATTAGAATAGGTACTAAGAATGCTTGTTTATAATACCACGTTCATCGGAAGAGGCAATTATGATAATAAATAAATATATAGGGACATATTACACAAATTGAGCTAGCCCCACAATAAGTTGTGAACTTGTGTCGAATGATACTAACTCAACGATACTATATTTTATAATAGATACATAAATAGATAAACATCCAAGACCGAGGACAATCTGAAAAAGATCATTTTCCATCATGACCTGACCGAGGATCGATGATGATGATGATGATAGAAAAGGATTCCCATTAGTGATGGGTTGCTAGCCTTAGGTTCTGTCTACCTCGTAAGAGATGTAGACGTGTTATTATTAAAGAGATGGTCTTCATTGCCTGATTGATGACAAGATCATGATAAATAAATATGACAAAAACGATAAACTAAAAAAATAATGTGTTAAATGGTATTATGCGTAATCTATTGGTACCTGTTGTTCCTACTTCCTTTATGCAGAATCGCATCCCGGTTACTTTTTCAACTTTCGTGCGTTGGATTATGGGTCCGCCATTCTAGCCAACTATGAATTTATGTTCCACACTTTCCAAATCAACAAAATTGTAGAATAGATTCTTGTATTCTTTACTAAGTAAATTTTAGTTGTGGTAGAGCCACGCTACCGGCAATATCCATTTTTGCTAGAAGCATGAATGGGCCGGCTCATCCGGGGAAGTACCACACTCTCACAGAAAATCGACGTTTGAGTAGGAGCTTTACCGCTTCTATGCTTCGTTCGGTGAGTGAGAGAGCCGGAGGCCCATCCTTTCCCCATTTCCTCCCCCATGTCCTGTCCCCAACTCCTTGAAAGGCCGGCAACGCTCCTGTTACACCCTGGTGTTGCAGTTGTCCATGGGCAGCGCTGGTCGCTTACCATCAGGTGACTCGCTAGCTCGTTAGCCGCCCTATAACATTAAAAAACGTAAATAAAAATTAATTAGAATTTTTATATCTTTTTAAAAAATGATTCTAAGACAGTACGCTTATAAGCAAACATTGACGAATTAATTGCATAAATTATAATTACCATGCAATTTGTAGCGAATAATATATTTTTTGTCCTGACCAAAATATGGCTTTACATAAATAAAACTTTACGTAAAGAAAATTATGTAAAATCCATGTGTCGTCGTATTAGTAAATCTTAAGAACCGACTTAATTATTTAAGGATAAAGTCCCATCTTACGAACAATTATGGCTTCCCTACTACGAACACAACCTTCTAAAATTATTCCCCAAGAATCGGCAATGTAATCAAAGCCTTACGTGGAACACATAAAGTAGAAATTTAATCAGCATGATAATAGCATATATATTAAGACTCAATTTTATTCTGTTTGATGTTGTTCTTGAGAGCTCTCAAAGACAACGTATGAGTTTTATGAAATGACCGAAATTTCAGGTAAAACGTCGATGATTATGAACGCCCGTTATTAAAGTAGGGATTAAGGATTTTTCGGGATTAATAGGCTGTATTTAGGTTTTGGGACGTTATTTAAAAATAATTGACCGATCAAGCGAAGCGAGCGAAGCGAGCAAAGCGTCTCAGTTTCGACTGGCCGAAAATTCTTTGGCTTTCGGTCTGTCTGTTCCCGCCTACAGGTCGCATTTCTTAACCGATTCTCATTAAACGTTGTGAACAGATTCGGTAATAATATAGAACTAACATTCGCCCGCGGCTTCGCCCGCGTCAATCTCGATCCCTCGGGAATAGTACTTTTTCCCGGGATAAAAGGCAGCCTATGTCCTTCTCCATACTCCAGAGAACTTGTATGCAAAATTTCATGATGATCGGTTCAGTAGTTACGGCGTGAAAGCGTAACAAACAAACAAACAAATAAACAAACAATTTCACTTTCGCATTTATAATATTAGTAAGGATATTGATTATTGTAGGGCCAGTATATGGTATGAAGTTAAGAACCTAGATATCTCCTTTTAAAATTTTTTAAAAATTATGAATACAGGCCCTACAAAAATATTCTATATCCTTATTACCGAACCTGTATCACTTGCTCCAAAACACAGCAAGGAGAGTGTAGGCCAAATCCTCTGTCTGCTTTAGCTGACAAGTATGGCTCCGGTAGTACAGAAAGGGGCATGCTGCTTTTGTAAGCGGTGTGTAAAGGGTTTAAATAAGGTGGGGTGGGGCTTATGGGTAAATGATGGGGCTTTCTAGCGGACATAGTCCTGGAGCCTTTTAATTTAGACCGCCTTACTAGAGTATTTATTGTAGTGCCATTGTCATAGTATCAACTATGACAGTAAAACTTCTTCTTTTAAGCATAGAGAAGGAAAAACGATTAATAAAGCTTGCAAGTGTAAGCGGTGGGTAATGGGTTTAAATAAGGTGGGGTAATAGACTACGGTGAGGCTTATGGGTAAATGATGTCGCAAACTTTACAAAATATATCTCGCTGATATACCGTTGAATTAAAGTATTAAACATTATTCTGACGCTAAGCTCACCAGTCGAAACATTTCAAAGTTATTACATCAGAAGTCGGCCGCAAAGTAATGCCTGTCCGCCCGATCGAGTTATATCAGACTATTTGCATTGGTATGGATACTGACAGTATGCGAATTAGAATTACTATTTCTATGCATATGTAATTTTATTTATCTATGAATACTTAAAGATAAATAAATTTACTAATAATACGCCTAGAAATACAGCGTGATTTTGAACCCCTAGCTATCGTCGGGTAGTTGTGTTAGGTGACGAAAGCCTTAATACGTAAAGGGGAATGGGATACGGTGCAGAATTTCGGCGCCGAGGTTAGAACAGGCGGTGGCTCAGTTGGAAGAGCGTAAGTCGTACGTAGACTTAAGGTCGCAGGTTCAAATCCCGCCCGCTTGGAATTTTTTCACCAAATTTTATTTCTTAATTTAATAAGAGTATATCAAAATAGCATTGTGAATGCAAAATATGTATAAACACCTAAAAACATCTTAATGATCTGAGTTAAGCTCCTTAACAGTTTCTGGAAACACGTGCAAGATTTATTATGAATTTTAAAAGCATTTGATGCTTAGTTTTCCTGGAAAAGAGAGGTCACACTTTTATTCAAAGCTTTGCGATTACATTTTCTGAAAATGTAATAATGAGCAATTAATGCTAAATTAGGTTTCGTACAGTATTCGTTGGTCGTCTGTGCCATATTTTATTTTTAACTCCGACCTAAAGTAAAGATAAAAAGAGATACTCAGTTTTTTTTCATCGACCAGCCTCACAAGCCTACGTTGTAGACATTGTTAGCTTTTTAGACAATATAAATATATACGGACAAATCACACAGATTGAACTAGCCCCAAAGTAAGTTCGAGACTTGTGTTATGGGATACTAACTCAACGATACTATATTTTATAACAAATACATATAAAGATACACATCCAAAACCCAAGCCAATCTGAAAAAGATCATTTTCCATCTTGACCTGGCCGGGGATCGAACCCGGTCACTCCGTGTCGCAGGCTGGCGTGTTGACCGCTGCGCCACGGAGCTAGTCAAAGAAGGCTGATAAATATTCGAAATATTCAAGAAAAAAAAAACAATTATCAATTGCGCTAGTTATTTTTTTACGAATTAAACAAGCATTAAACTTAGCCATCTTAGTCGTGGTAGAGCCACGTTACCGGCAAAATAAATTACTAGTAGCATGAATAGGCCGGCTCGTCCGGGGAAGTATCACACATTGGCAAAAAATCGACGTTGAGTAGAAGCCGCTTCTATGCTTCGTTCGGTGAGTGAGAGAGCCGGAGGTCATAGAAACACGTGCAAGTAATAATACGTTTAAAGCATTTAAAGATTAGCTTTCTCGGGAATAGAAGCTTTTCCAACGCCGTTATGAAATCCTGTAAAGCGAAACTTGAAACTGTGAAGGAAACACACTTTTATTCAGCGTTGCGATACAATTTTCTGAGACTTTAATAATGGGATTTTTTTATTACTTACCGGTTAATAGTGATCGAAGTAAATAACATATTTATAAATTTCAATATAGGAACAATTTGTACATTATGCTTGGCTAGGTAAACCCCATATAATATGGCACAATCACATAATCATGAACAACAAAATAAATTATATATAACTTGAACTCTATATGATATTTACTTTATGCCAGAGGTCAATTACAGCGACGAATTAATTAGAATCTACTTTATATCAATTTTCACTTTTTACTAAAACATCTTTCAGTTTCAAAAGAAAATACTTGATAAACAAAATTAATTTTAACGAATCAATATAGAAAAAAGATCACTACTTATTTAAAGATCACAGATTTTTTTACCAGTTTTATTACCCATAGCTCATCAGAGATGTTTGAATGCCTTGCTCAAAGAAATAGGTTATTTATTTTTTAGGTACCTTTTTATTTTTAAATATATATTTAATATAATACTTTTCTTTTGCGATAGAAACTTATAAAGGTTACAACACAATACGATTAGAATCAACATAAGGACATAAGTACAAAAATCCTTATTAAACGTTCTCGAGTGAAAGACAAAATCATATTTTATCGTTCTTTCTCTACAATACAAATTGAACTTTAATACTTCGTCATTAAAGTTAATAAAAGTTTGATAGAAATATCGCAAGAATAGTATTTCAAGTAAATGGAACATGGTTGGTTGACGTAAAGGTAAGCAGATGGAAGAATTATTCATAGAATATTTGTATCGTTTCTGGGAAACATTAATATGGGTTCAGAAAAATAATATTTCTTCAGATAGTTTCGGTCCTTATTTGTACAGAGTATTACTTAAATAAACATTCATAAAATTCAGAGAAATTTATTATTTTGTTTTTTTTTTTTTAAATTGGCGTATATTTTTTCATAGAAATACAGGTAAATAAAAGTTTTTACATTCAAATTATTTCTTATTATTAGTAATTAGTTTAAATCATTGGCCGCCTATACAACATTGACAGTGATAGCTAAGGAGACGACAAAGTATAAGTGTTAACTTATTTTGGTCGGATATTAGTTTTCTAAAGTTAGTACTCCTTTTGAAATTAAACCAGTCCATACAACAAAATTCAAAAATTGCAAACGCGAATGTAATGATGTTTTTCCGGTTCAGCACCCAGAGGGTAAAAACGTGAATCTTTTAATATCGCTCCGCCTGTCTGTCCGTCTGTCACCAGACTGTATCTCATGAACCATGATTGAAATTATCACAGATGATGTATTTCTATTGCCGCTATAGCAACAAATACTAAAAACAGAATAAAATAAATATTATATAATATGGCTAGCAACCCATCACTATTTTGATTCTGTTTTCCACCTTATGCCCACCAACATGCTAAACGTGGCCTTCAGGTCTTATAGATCTAGGCTCTGTCTACCCCGTAAGGGAAAAAGACGTGATACTATGTATGTATGTATATAAATAAATATTTAAGGGGCTCCCATACAACCAACGTGATTTTTTTTGCATGTTTTTGCTCAAGTTTGACAACGGCAACAGGTAGAATTTTGGAATATTTACAAAACATTTAGTTATATATTCACTAAAAATATATAATTAAATAAAAATAAAATTAATATTAAAGGGGGGCTCCTTATATATTCACTGTAAAAATAAATAATTAAAAAAAATATATTAAAGGGGGGCTCCTATACAACAAACATTATTTTTTTTCCGTTTTTATAGATACGGTACGGAACCCTTCGTGAACGAGTCCGACTCGCACTTGGCCGGTTTTTCTAATATGTTGTAGAGAATAGAAATCCACGCCCAAGGTTGCAACTTTTTTAAAGAACGGGTATTTTTTTTCAGATTTTTTTCCAAAAAACTAACAAATTAAAGCTGGGATCTCTCCTAAAGTATAACAAAGCCAAAAGCTTTGTTATACTTTAAATAAGATCCCTGATTACTCAAAATAATCATAACTAATTACATTCTTACATAAGTCCCGTGCTGTCTTTGTCTTGCTAGGTAATTTGATTTAAGATTTGTGAACAATTTTAATTAGGATGCTTCTGGGTATTTAGGTGTGGGCTTATAAGTAATTAATCATCAAACATTGTCAACATTTTCTCCTGCTATATTTTATGCAAGACCAAAATTTAAGATAGAAATCCACCACATGTAGTTGAGAAATTTACATATTAAGTATGTTTATGAAACTCATTATGTTATTTTCTCATTTGAACTCAATAAATAATGAATGATTTTGGCTTTCGGCTCATGTAAGTTGGACCATTTTACTTGAAAAATAGAGAATCCGTTTAGTACGTCCACCTGTTTGTAGAAAATAATAAAATTTTATTTTAATTTATTTTATGGCAACAAACAGTTATTTAAACAAAAATCTACTATTGAACTTATTTTCTAACAATAGACCAAAAGGTTTTTACTAAATAAAACAAATACAAAGTGGTTCAAAACATGGCAGAATCACTAACTATGCCTATAGTGTTAGTACTTTAAAATACAGCCTCCGTGGTCCAGTGGTTAAGGCGTTTGCCTGTTGACCCGGGGGTCGTGGGTTCGATTCCCACCGGAAGCATACTTTGATTAGTTGTTTCCAGTTTGGTTAGGACATTGGAGGCGTGAATCACCTGATTGTCCGATAATAAAGATGATTCCGTGCTTCGGAAGGCACGTTAAGCCGGTGGTCCCGGCTGCCATCTGGTAGTCGTTAAGGAACCACGTCAGAGGCCGAGAGGCGGTTCCGAAGAACTCTGAAACCAGTGTGTGCATAGTCTATTGACCGTGACACCTACACGAAATGATGATGATGACTTTAAAATATAGCTATATCATATTTACTTTAACAAACCAAGCTGTAATAAATGAAATATATATATTGGCCTGGTTTGTTAAATAAATATGTTGTTAACTTACGTTTTAAACTGTTAATCGATTCATGTATAAAGAATCATGCGTAAAACGTTTAACGCCATTTTTTTAAGTCAGGGGTAAAAATATCTTTTATCATTTTGTAGTGAGAAAATATAATAATTAAAAAAATCACAAAACCTCTGACCAATCATTGAAGAGGTAATTCAGCCCTTCGATATAAACAACTTTTCCTATGGAATCAATCCTGGGAACTCAATGATGTTTGACTTTCCCGTGTGGGAAAGTCAACTAAAATAAAAAAAACATTTGAAACAAAACTGTTCGGCCGCCAGATCCATATATATATATATATATATATATATATATATACAACGTGATTTTGAACCTCCTAGCTTTATATAAATCTCAGAATCAGAATCCCTAATGAAATATAGAACTGCAAGAAAAAAAGCTGAAAATCGAAAAAAAATTAGGGTTTCCCATACAAAGTCGCCGATCAGCTGGACGAGTTTCTATGGAAAGTCATTTTTTTTTTCGGTTTTTACCTTTTTTTCTTGCAATTCTGTATTCCATTAGGGATTCTGATTCCCAGATTTCAATATAGCTAGGGGGTTTAAAATCACGCTGTATACTCTATATATACATATAGATTGGGCGACCGAACAGATCTATATAAACTCTATAATTACATATAGATCGGGCAGCCGAACATTATTGTTTGATATGATTTTTTTTTTTGTAGTTACCAACTTTAATCCCATAGAAATGGTTGTTTATATTAACAGGATGAATTATCCCTTTAAAAAACGGACAAGGTTTTTTTACATATTGTATAACCTGTATTAATTTTAAACGAATTCGAAATCTGAAATTTGCAAACATTACCCTAATCATTCAGCGTAATTGGGTAATATAAGTACCTGTTGGACATTAAGGTGTTCCTTTACACCCATCCATCAAGCAAGCACATCATCATTTAGGGAACGGCCGACTCTTAAAACGGCAAATCGTGTAATTTAATTTATGGAGGCCTACATCCTGATTTTACATCGGCGCCCGAAATTATGCAGGTCAACGTGTTTGGACTGCTTGGATAAACTTCCTTATTTTGGGAAAGAAATACAGGGAAAATACCTGTATTTTACCAAGCATATAAGCTCAGTAAAAACACACAGTACACATTTACACAGTACACAGTACACACAGTTTCACAGACATTGATGAAATCTATGATGAAGGCTAGCTCCGTGGCGCAGCGGTCAACACGCCAGACTGCGACACGGAGTGCCCGGGTTCAAACCCCGGCCAGGTCAAGATGGAAAATGATCTTTTTCAGATTGGCCTGGGTCTTGGATGTTTATCTATATATGTATTTGTTATAAAATATAGTATCGTTAAGTTAGTATCCCATAACACAAGTCTCGAACTTACCATGGGGCTAGCTCAATCTGTGTAATTTGTCCGTATATATTTATTAATATATATTTATTTATTTATTATTATTATAAATGTTTTGCAGTTTTTATTTTCTGACAATTACTTTTTTTTATGCCGTGTATTTTCCGGCCTTTCCGTGGATGTCATAGAAGGCGACTTAGAATAAACAAGCTAAACAAAGCTATTAAACATCAAATATGACCTCTCCAACTCGTCTGGCCAGCGTGGAGAGTGTAGGCCAAATCCTCTGTCTGCTTGGCTTAATATGCTGCAGATAGGGATGGTGGTAATTTGTAGGAACGTCGTAGAGTCAGAGAAACTCCATTGAACACACGTATTTACGTTTATTGTTCTTGTACAAGCGTAACAAAGTAAAGAGAGAGAGCTTCATCTTATTACCCTAATTTATAACTACTAATAATCTTAAGTCTGCAATACATAAGAATATTGCAGTGTGTAAAGGCATGTCGCGATAATATGTTAAATAAGACATATACTACTCATCATCACCATAATTTGAACCTGACAACGGCCTCTCCTAAGAATTCTTCGTTCCATGATAGGCTATTGCCATATTCACCACGCTTGGCAAATAGGTTGGCGAGCGCAGATTCTTTGGCTTTTTATGCTTCCGAACGAAGCATTTTTAAGCTGAAGAAGGATATATATATATATCCAGCCGTTTTCGGCTACAGCGACTGCTTAGGACTCAATTTTGATTAGAGCCTGGTTCTAAAGCTCTTTGATGTGATTTGTAGTGGCTTATGTAGCCAACCTTAGCAGAGAACGTGCGTAAACATAAAGCACACGTCAGCACACCATCTACATAATTATAGTAAATTGCAGCACGAGGGCGTAACTTACGGTCATCTCTTTTTTGATCAAGGCCGGATCTTCGTGTCTCTTCAAAGTCACTAACCTTTCGGTTCAATAAAATCCGCCACTCTGCTCGCTGTCCTGCCATGGCCTCCCAATGAGAGACTTCAATATCGCATCTTTTCAAGTGCCTTTTTAAGCTGAAGAAGGATAGAATTTTATTAGATCTGAGAAGGAAATAAAGGTATTAGGATACTACTTACTCGCTCTCCATGAATGAGGGGAAAAACAAGTAGCAGTTCGGGAGGCCCAGGCGCGTTCCCAATGCTATACCTGCAACACAAGCCAAACAGTTGAGGATGACACCCACAGAGATGTATAGAGTGGGCCTGCGGGCGTGGCGGGTGCGAACGCTTTATGTGCAAACTCATCATCATCATTTCGAGTAGGTGTCACGGTCAATCGACCATGCACACCCTGGTGTCAGAGTTCTTCGGAACCGCCTTTCGGCCTCTGACGTGGTTCCATTAACGACTACCAAATGGAAGCCGGGACCACTGGCTTTACGTGCTTTCCGAAGCACGGAATCATCTTTATTATCAGACAATCAGGTGATTCAAGCCTGCAATGTCTTAACCAAACTGGAAACAACTAAAAAAAGGATACTTCCGGTGGGAACCCACGACCCCCGGGCCAACAGACAAACGCCATAACCACTGGACTGGCCGCCATAACACTGGCTGTTATGTGAAAACTGATTATATTTCTCTAAAACGTGACCGCGTTTTAGAGTAGGCAGTTTATGCGCATACACGTAACATGTTTGGATTTTTTCTTAAATGCCATGTTGTGCAGCGATTATGTAAATCGAGTGATCGAAGGTCAGCCGGGCCGTGACGACTTTCACACACGCCCTGAAGATGGCCTTCTTTATAGGCTGTAATATGTCGGTGATACCATCTAATAATACGTTAGTACGTAAAAATTGTTTTAAAGTTTAATTATGTCATCTCGCGTAAGTTTTAATAAAAAGAAAAATATATGCCAGAATTATATTCCTTCCTATGCTTCTACAAATGGGTGTCTCATAAAATGACCAATCTAAAACTAGCTACTTGCTTCATGTATTGCTTATTTTCTCTGGGACAATAAGCGTTATTTTTAACATGACTCTTTGCAAAATATTCTGATATCTATGATGACATCCTTGAGCGTGTAGTAAAAAAACTATTGTTTATGCCAGAATGATATTCCTTCCTATGCTCCTACAAATTGGTGTCTCATAAAATTACCAATCTAAAACTAGCTACTTGCTTCATGTATTGCTTATTTTCTCTGGGACAATAAGCGTTATTTTCAACATGACTCTTTGCGGAATATTCTGCGAATATTCTGATATCTATGATGACACCCCTGAGCGCATAGTAAAAAAGCTATTGTATATGCCAGAATGATATTCCTTTCTATGCTCCTACAAATTGGTGTCTCATAAAATGACCAATCTAAACTAGCTACTTGCTTCATGTATTGTTTCTCTGGGACAATAAGCGTTATTTTCAACATGACTCTTTGCGGAATATTCTGCGAATATTCTGATATCTATGATGACACCCCTGAGCGCATAGTAAAAAAACTATTGTTTATGCCAGAATGATATTCCTTCCTATGCTCCTACAAATTGGTGTCTCATAAAATGACCAATCTAAAACTGGCTACTTGCTTCATGTATTGTTTCTCTGGGACAATAAGCGTTATTTTCAACATGACTCTTTGTGGAATATTCTGCGAATATTCTGATATCTATGAAGACACCTCTGAACGCATAATAAAAAAAACTATTGTTTATGCCAGAATGATATTCCTTCCTATGCTCCTACAAATTGGTGTCTCATAAAATTACCAATCTAAACTAGCTACTTGCTTCATGTATTGTTTCTCTGGTTCAATAAGCGTTATTTTCAACATGACTCTTTGTGGAATATTCTGCGAATATTCCGATTTCTATGAAGACACCTCAGAACGCATAATAAAAAAAAACTATTGTTTATGCCAGAATGATATTCCTTCCTATGCTCCTACAAATTGGTGTCTCATAAAATGACCAGTCTAAAACTAGCTGCTTGCTTCATGTATTGTTTCTCTGGGACAATAAGCGTTATTTTCAACATGACTTTTTGTGGAATATTCTGCAAATATTCTGATATCTATGAAGACACCTCTGAACGCATAATAAAAAAAAAACTATTGTTTATGCCAGAATGATATTCCTTCCTATGCTCTTACAAATTGGTGTCTCATAAAATGACCAGTCTAAAACTAGCTGCTTGCTTCATGTATTGTTTCTCTGGGACAAAAAGCGTTATTTTCAACATGACTTTTTGTGGAATATTCTGCGAATATTCTGATATCTATGAAGACACCTCTGAACGCATAATAAAAAAAAACTATTGTTTATGCCAGAATGATATTCCTTACTATGCTCCTACAAATTGGTGTCTCATAAAATGACCAGTCTAAAACTAGCTACTTGCTTCATGTATTGTTTATTTTCTCTGGGACAATAAGCGTTATTTTCAACATGACTCGCTGCGGTTCCCTTGAGACTCATTATAAAGGGCTTATTGGGCTAGGCGTGTGGCTTGAGCGAAGAGCTTTAGCGATTTATTTTTTATAGTTTAGCTTAAATTTGTTAGCTGGAAGAATTGTCACTATTTAGTTATAATTACATGAAAAATTCAAGTTGAAAGTATGGTATTGGGTATGCGCACCCGGCCACCTGACCTGATATTTGCTTTTTGCACATTCAACCGAGCGAGTAGTATTCCAATACATTAATCCCCTTCCCAGATCCAACAAATTCCTATCTTGCCCTAGCTTAAAAAATACTTCCGATGGGCAGTAGCGTTGGAAGCACAGAGAGCCAAAGAAACTGCGCTTGCCAACCCGCCTGCCAAGATTGGTAAAGTTCGGGGTGCCTCACCATCCAAATCCTTACCTAATTATTTTCCTGTTTACATCACTAGCATTAATTATGCTTTTATATTATCTAGCAAACTTTATAAAGCTAGCCACCTGCCTGCCACCTTCTTGGGTAGCTTTAAGATTGGTAAAGTCAGGAGTGCCTGACCCTCCTAATCCTTATCTGAGTATTTTCCTGGTTACATCCTCAGCTATAGTGCGTCGGAGTTTAAGGTCTGCTAATAAATAGCATAAATTATGCTATTATATTATTTAGCAAACTTTATACAGCTAGCAACCGGCCTGCTACAAACCGCTTCTTGGGGAGCTTCAAGATTGAAAACGCGTTTGCCGCTAGTAATCCAACCCAGAATATAGTGTCAACCCACAACGCGGCCTCCTTTGCGTCAGATCATTTATCTCTTTACATATTCATCATTTTTATATAAACCAAATGCTATACACTTCACGCAAAAATGGGAATTACTGATGTGGGCAGCAAAATTGCTATGCTAAAATGGGATTGGGTGGGGCATGTTGGTAGAATGCATCGCAAGAGATGAGCCAGGATTGCAAAAGAGTGGTCATCTGAAGACGGTCGTCGTCGCCGAGGTAGGCCGAGAAAGCTCTGGAGAGACGATTTAGATGCTTTTCAAAAAGACTGGTCGAGATTAACATCACACAGGGACAAGGTGGAAAGAGATGAGAGAGACCTTTACCCAGCAGTAGAACATTAAAGTTTAAAAAAAATATCGCTTATACCTTGGGCCCTACAATAAAGCCTCAAGTATCGCGCGATCGATACACGGAGCCTGAGACCCTTATCGCGGTCTTGTAAACGTCTGCTCCGCCAATCGGCATAAATCTATGTCTTTACGGACTAGATATATTTGGAGATGTACTCTTATTTCGCTTAATCAATTTCCTTAAAGGACTTTAAAATAATTGTGGGCTACCGCCCTTTTTGAGTTGTGATTCTTGTTCGCAATTCATATTTTTGTGTAATTCATTACTAGTTATTTGAATTACTATTTGCTCTTCCATGCTGGTCTGGGGGAAAAGAAAAAACGTAGAATGTACCAGCTGCTTCTCTTCCCGCGCAGATCGTAAAAGCCGAACGAGGGAATGGGCAAAATTCCGTGGAATCATGTTAATAGGCGATGCGACTAGCAACCCATTTGATTAAGTTTGTCACCAACATGCTAAACGTGGCCTTCGGGTCTTATAGACCTAGGATCTGTCTACCCCGTAAGGGAAAAAGACGTGATACTATGTATGTATTATTTTACCCGTCCATGCTGGTCTGAAAGAAACAAAAAATGTAGAAAGTATCAGCTGCACCTCTACATGTGAAGATTGGGAAATGAACACACGATAGCCTATCATTATATCAATATCATTGACTCTGCCGAAAAATCATAATCTTATTGTAATGGTACATACGTACACCGTCTTTTCCCCTTGCGGGGTAGACAAGGCCCAGGCCTTTAAGACCTAAAAGCCACGTTTAACATTTAAGGGGGCGTGTAGATGAAAAACGAAACCAAAATAGTAATGGGTTGCTCACATCGCCTACTATATGATTCCTGATTTTGCCCATTCCCTCGATCGGCTATCTGCGCGGGAAAGAGAAACAGCTGGTACTTTCTTCATTGTTAGGGTTCCGCACCTCAAAAGGTAAAAAGAAACCCTTATAGGATCACTCGGTTGTCTGTCTGTCTGTCTGAAGGTCTGTCAAGAACCTTTTTCTCAAGAACGCGTAAAGGTATCAAGGTGAAATTCATATCAAATACTCAGGTCTACTGTCCCTTGGAGCTGTGAAAAAATCAAACTTCTAAGCCAATGCAATCAAAAGATACAGCCGTTTATGTCGCAATTTTTTGTGTTTTTTCGACATTGGCAAGGGAATCAAAACCTACAGGATACTTCCCGTGAACTCAGAATCTTGAAATTTGGAGCGAAGCAACGTTGTATAGCACAGATAAAGGAAAAATTGCGAAAAGTATACAGTTTTAGTTACATCATATGATAAAAATATTTTTAACTTGTTATGTAATAACGGTACGGAACCCTTCGTGCGCGAGTCCGACTCGCACTTGATTGGCTTTTTTCTTTACTTCCAGACCAGCATGGAAGTGGTAATAATCATAACTATTAGAATATTAACCCAACTCATACTCGACGCCTGTCCGATTAAATTGTATCATCCTCATCATCAGCTCCTTTTTAGTCTCCACTACGGGAGCACGACCCTCTCTGTACTACTAGAGCCAAACTTGGCCAGAGCAGCCAGAGGACTTGGCCTACACTGTCCACGCTGGCAAGACGGGTTGGAGAGGTCTCTTAGATGTTTAAAAGCTTTGTTTAGCTTGTATTTCCTAAGTCGCTTCTACGACATCCACGGGTAGAATTGGAGTGGTCCTATTCTACTCTGCCGGATACCACACGGCTTTATTAAATTGTATACCTCATTGAATCTCTTGAACTGTTGCGTTCTTTTTCGATTACGGCAAAGCAAAAAGGGAGGTTATGATTTTGACTGGTATGTATGCTTGTATTTTCTCTTTTAAGATTTTTATTTTGTTTCACCTTATTTGTCTGTAATTGAATATTGCAAGTTACATTGGATCCACTTCCCTTGTCTTATTAATCTCACTATTTCCTCAGAATAGGAACATTGTGTGTACACAAGATATTGTGAAATTAAACCAAATTAATTTCCAGGAAGTTGAGTCGTGCTCGCGTATAGTAAAACCAGTTATACAATATTATTACAGTAACTGCCTGGGAGAACGTAATTACAACGCTGACTTATGTGATTATTATATATTTATTTTGACGTCTGTGGCGCAGTGGTGTGGTACAGCAAGTGCCTTGAATCGCAGGGGCCCGGGTTCGAACCCCGGCCAGCAGCGATAGTCTGTAATATTATAACGATCGTTACGATACCGATTTAACGGACTCCGTAGTCCAGTAATTAGGGCGTTTACCTGTAGACTCGGAGATCATGGGTTCGATTCCCACGGGAAGCATACTTTGTTTAGTTGCTTCCAGTTTGGTTAGGATATTGCAGGCTTGAATCACCTAATTGTCTGATAAGAAAGATGATTCCGTGCTTCGCATGTTAAATCGTTGATTCCGGCTGTCATCTGCCGTTAAAGGAATCACGTCAGATGCCGAGAGGCGGTTCTGAAGAACTCTGACACTAAGGTGCGCATGGTCGATAGACCGTGTCACTTACACAAAATTATGATGATGATGAACAGAATAATAATGACGTATTTAAAATTAACGCATTTTTTTTGTTTCTCACAATACTGGACTCGTTCTGGAAATTCGTTCTGGAGTGTTAAATTGGTGTAGTTAATTATGAGATAGGTACTTATATATACATATTTTATATACTTATTTTAAGGTCAAATTATTACTAACAAAAAATATATGGGATCCAAATAACAAATGCATACATACATAAATACATATCACATCTTTTTTCCTTATGGGGTAGACAGAGCTTAGGTTTACGAGACTTAAAAGCCACGTATAGCGTGTTGGATCCAAATTATCTAAATAAAAATAGTTTTCATCTATCATTGTCAAAACTCCACCTTTGCCAAACAAGTAATGAGAAAACTCCTAGCGCTAGTAAGTCGTAATCTATTTTTAATGACATTAAACCATATGTAATAAACGGAGTAAATAAATTAAATTACCCAATGTCGAGCTTAACTGACAAATAAGGGTCTGCTTGAAATAAAATGAGCGTGACGTAACGTACAAAAGTTTGAAATTATTATTTATAATTATAATTAATATTTATTAATATAATAGTATATTAGTATAAATATATAGTATAGTATATTTATATAAGTCCTAATCCTAACTGACATTAACGAAAGTGAGTTTGCTTGTTGGTTTATTTTTTTGTTTCGATTTTACGCCTTAACTACTGAAGCGATCATCGTAGAATTTAGCATAAGTATAGTCTGAGGTACGAAAAAGGAAAAAGTAATTTTCATCCTGGAAAAAGTACTGTTCCCGTGGGATCAGTATAATGCAAGCGGAGCAGGCGTAAGCTAGCTTATTATACCTAATTAACAAATAGCTAAATTGATTAATTAAATAGCTAACTAAAATTAGCGAAAGTAAGTTTGCTTATTTGTTTGTTTTGATATTACGCCTTAACTACTAGACTGATCATCGTAGAATTTAGCATAAGCTTAATCTGGGGTACGGAAAAGGAAAAAGTGTTTTTCATCCCGGAAAAAGTACTGTTCCCGTGGGATCAGTATAATGCAAGCGGAGCAGGCGTAAACTAGCTTATTATACCTAATTAACAAATAGCTAAATTGATTAATTTAATAGCTTACTAAAATTTGCGAAAGTAAGTTTGCTTATTGTTTTATTTGTTTTGTTATTTGTGTAGTCTGGATTAGGTTTCTTTCGGCGTATTCTTCTCACCAGTGGTCGTTCCGAAACGCTAGTAGTATTTCAATTTTGCATATATTAAAAAATAATAAGAAATAAAAATATGACGTTCAAAAAGAGATACATGTATCCAATTTTGAATAAAAATCTTTGACTTTGACTTTGTTTCGATTTTACGCCTTAACTACTAGACTGATCATCGTAGAATTTAGCATAAGCTTAGTCTGGGGTACGGAAAAGGAAAAAGTGTTTTCATCCCGGAAAAAATACTGTTCCCGTGGGATCAGTACAATGCGAGCGGTGCAGGCGTAAGCTAGCTTATTATACCTTATTAATGAATAGCGAATTTATTAATTAATTAGCTAATAATCTCCTTCCTTAACGAAACTGTCTTTATTATAATAAATTATGTGTGGTATTTGGATATTTATTTATACTCGTATGTTGTATAAGTAGGTATATATTTATTAAGTTTTTCTCTCTTATTTTCAATCGCACCACCTATAATATAAACTAGTAAATAACCTTATAACATAATAGAAACATAATATGATAGAAACTGCCTCCGTGGTCCAGTGGTTAGGGCGTTTGCCTGTAGACTCGGGGGGGGTTGGGTTCGATTTCCACGGGAAGTATACTTCGTTTAGTTGTTTCTAGTTAGGTTAGGACATTGCAGGCTTGAATCACCTGATTCTCTGACAATTAAGATGATTTCGTGCTTCGGACCACGTTAAGCCGTTGGTCTCGGCTGCCATCTAGTAGTCCTTAAAGGAACCACGTCAGAGGCCGAGAGGCGGTTCCAAACAACACTGACACCAGGGTGTGAATGACCGTGTCACCTACTCAAAATGATGATGATGATGACCCATAATATTTTTATTTATTCCTGTCACTCAAAGAAAGCCTAGAAACCTATAAATTTTTCACCACATCCTTAAGGTAAAACTGGTAGATAATGCTTAACATTAAGTTATTTTCTTTCTGTTCAAAATCGTGAAGATTATATGCGCAGTAAATAAAATAAATAAATAAAATAAAAGACATTGCCTTGTATTGTATCGTGGTGTAAATTTGTAATTTTTAGTTATAGTACAATTAAGAACCTGACTCTAGACATATTAAATATGAAATTTCTTAATATGCACTAATTATTTGATTTAATTAAATAACAATACTGACAGCACAGATTCGTCCAATGCTCGTCATAAACTCAAAACAAGAAATAATAAAGCACAAGCACATACACACCCCGATAGATTAATGCATAACACCCCTAATGTTTCTAGGCAGAATTAAATAAACACGACAGGATTAAAACTTTAAACCCGCCCGCATAAAAGAAAATTTGTACCATATTTCATTTCTTAATGTAATAAGAGTAAAAATTTAAAGACAAAAATTATTAGTTTCTCAAATGAAACAAGATATAGTAAAAAGTAAAAGAGATTCAATTTACTAATAAGATGCTTAGCTGACTACAAGGTTAACGGCTTCTAAATAAAATTAACACGGCTGGTGTGTGACTGGATGACAAAAGTTATCTAATTAAGAAACAAAAAGTTCTAAATAGACTCTTAATTACGTTTATTGTGACGAGATTGTAACTTTTACTGACGTTTGTCGTATACAGTGACAACGGTGAGCGCGAAGAGCTGAGAAGCGAAAGATCGCAGGTGCGAAGAGCTGAGGTAGCGAAAAAAGGTCAATTTTGATTTACCAAATATTTCATTAGCTTACTTCTTCGCACCTGCGATATTTTGCACCACAGCTGTTCGCACCTGAGTAATTCGCTCCAACCCAGGTGGGGTTGATTCGCACCTCAGCTCGTCACACCTGGGTTGATACGCACCTCTAAGTCAAGCCTTATGTCTTTGCAACTGGGTTTATACGCGTATCAGCTCTTCACACCTGCATTAATTAGCGCCACAGCACTTTACACCCTGAATTGATTCGCGCCTCAGCTCTTTGCAACTGGATCCGTTCGCGCTTCAGCTCATCACACCTTCACATCTCTGATTAAATTCCAGTTAAATAGACACTGTCAACCGTTACCTAAAAATGAAAGAATAAAAACAGTTTTTCTTAAAAATTACTCAGGAGCTTTCTGGACTTGACAACAAATAATAAAATAAATAGTAGACAGACATCGGAAATTAAGTCTTGACATGAAATAACGAATTTCTGAAAGTTACGTTTTTACTTCACACGTCAAGTTCAAGTAAGTTTTTATTTATATTTTCTTATTAACTGACACAAGTAAGTCAAGTGAGTAAAACATTTTAATTAAATCTTCTAAATGAGCTTTTCTACTTCTTAAAAGCTATATTATAGAGAGTTTGTATTATATGAAGATGTTTGTTACTCCTACACGCAAAAACTGCTAGATGGGTTTTATTAAAACTGTACAACTTACACTTCAGAATAGTACAAAAGATATAAAAACTAAGATTATTTTTGATACAGCTTCGTTGTAGGTACATTTGAAAACTGGTAAGACGTTGTTCTTTTTTATAGGGTTCCATAGCCAAATGGCAAAAAACGGAACCCTTATGTATTCGTCATGTCTGTCCGTCCGTATGACACAAGCACTTTTTCCAAAACTATAAGATCTATACTGTTGAAACTTTGTAAGTAGATATATTCTGTGAACCGTATTAAGATTTTCACACAAAAATAGAAAAAAAAAACTATAAATTTTGGGGGATCCCAATACTTAGAACTGAAACTCTATTTGTTTTTCGCCGAACCCATACCTGTGGGTTATCTATGGGGTAGGTCTTCAAAAATGATATTGAGGTTCCGAATATAATTTTGTCTTGCTTAACTTGGATGTTTAACTTGGACTTTGGATGTTTAATCTATTTATATATCTAAAATATAGTATCGTTGAGTTAGTTTCATACGACACAAGTTCTCAACTTACCGTGGGGCTAGCTCAATTTGTGTAATATGTTCTATATTTATATATTTTCACTCAATAACACTGATAAGAGTCTAGTCTTAAAAGATAAAAAAGATGATAGACAGTGATTAATTAACAATTAAATAGAATGCCTCACTCACCAGTGAGATAGTTAATCCTTCTTTCGTCTAAAAGTGTCCTGTTTCTTTCTAGATTGTTTATCAAATTGTTGTTTTTGCCATCAATATTCATTCTGTTAATTGCCTATTAACTTTTTTGAGCTCCGAAATTCTGTTTTGTTGTCAACGCAGTTTGTAAGGCATAAGCGGTAGCGAGTCACATAACGCGTAATACCGACGGCTGATAGAAATATATCTTTGATATTTATGGGCAGAAGGGTTCTCGAATGGTGACTTCGTGCCGGTAAGCGCAGCGTAGGTCATCCGACCACCTGATCGGTTCCAGGCCGCTTCCAACCGGTCGTATTGGAAATCCTTGGATGAATTGAATGTCCAGCAGTGTACTTCTTACGGCTGATATGATGAAGTGGCAGTGGCCGAAGTATCTCATTAAATAAAATTATGTGCGACACGTTAATCAACAAGAATTTCTACTGTTATCTAATGTTTCTAATATTATATACTTACGGACAAATCACACAGATTGAGCTAGCCCCAAAGTAAGTTCGAGAGTTGTGTTATAGGATATCAACTTAACGGTACTATGTTTTATAACAAATACATATATCAGTGACGTGCACAGACATTTATCATAGGGTAGACATAATTATAAAACTTACCTTACAAACATACCACCTATATACCTTACCTTACTATACGGCTAGTTATCTACAACTCGTTTAATATTATGATAGTCTTTCGATCTTCGACCGCAAAAGTATTCAAAACAAGCGAAAGATAAGAGATATGATTACAACCTGCGAGCCACGTACACGTAAGGTTTAAGATTAAACGTGGATTAAACTTTAGAATAACTAACCATAACTAACCGGTTAGGTACTTGATTTGTTCTTTTGCGTGTTCACAAAACACTTTATATTTCGATTTCGGCATGCAAACACTAAGCGACACAACTTTAACATGAAAATATTTTTGTCACAAATGAAATTTAACTGATAAAGCATTTAATTTTTAAATAAAACTTTAATCTTGGATTGTTAGTAAACACGTTAATCAATGACATTTACATAAGTATGAATAATATCTATAATGACATTGAAAGGTGACGTTGACATTAATATCGCGCGCGGCAGCCAATAGAAACCTCGGAGACAGTGTCTCAAATTCACACACACAGCGCCAATTTGCTTTGCATGTGTGAGCCGATGAAAGATGTTTACTTGTACTACTACAAAAGCGATTTCCTATCGGTGTATAATAATTTTCTATGTGTGCGTGAAAAGTCAGACCTTTGAAATTTTGTCTTACGCGGCTTACGCGTATAGATACTGCTTGGCGCGGGCACGCGCGGACAGCGACCGCAGCACCGTACTTGATCAAAATCGACTATAAAGTATTTGCTAGCAGAATTTTGCAGGAGCACCGAATATAATAATTTTTTTGTAAGAAAAAAAATTGTATTTATTTAGCGACTGCAGGGTAGACATTGTCTAATAGTCTATATGGACTGCACGTCACTGACATATATAGATTTACATCCAAGACCCAGGTAAACGAGACAAGATCATTTTCCACCTTCACCCGACCGGGGATTGAACCCGGGCACCCTCTTGTTGCAAAATCAAAATCACTTTATTGTGGAACACAGGTTACAAAATATCTTAATGCTTAACTTCGTCTCACTGTGAGCTGTCATAAAAGACGTACAATATTTATAGTTCATATAGTTGCAGGTTGGCATGTTAACCACTGCGCCACGAAGCTCGCCTACTCGATTTAGTTTCCGTGAGTGAGTAAGTAGTACAAGATAGCGTAATATAAGTAAAACCCCGCTACTGGATTTACGGCCAAATTATAAGTTTTTTACAGGATAATGGTAAAATATTTCATATACAAATGAAATACTTTCCTAATCTTCAAGGTTCCTTTCATTTTATCATCGAAACTAACGTGAGATAGACATTATGTACTAAAAGTTGTATAGTATGTAAGAAAGTTCTTTTCATTTGATACCGAAATTCGGCCTTTTATAGAGAGCCCTTTTGACAACAAATATAAATAAATAGTAGATAGATATCGGAAATTAAGTCTCGACGTAAAATAACGAATTTCTGAAAGTAACGTATTTACATTAAGTAGCACGTCAAGTCCAATTTGAAGTTTTCTATTTGTATTTTTAAAGCTTTTATTTAATTTCACCTATTCCGATGTTTGTCTGTAATCAAATCTTGCAAGTTAAATTTGATCCACCTAGGTTAGTAATAGGCTAGTTTCCTAAAATAATATAATTAGTCCGTCAGTTAGATAATTAAAAAATATTGGAGAAGTATTTTTTTCTTTTGTCGATTAAACAAAAAATTATAAAGATATAGCCCTTTGAAATTCCTTGTAACGTCATAGTTTGCTATACCTTTTAGCAAGCTTTGACGACACGAGCCCCTACTCATGAACTTTGAAGCGCTTTATCTTAATCATTTATTGTTTATTTGACAAAAGAAAAAATACGTGTCCAATATTTTTTGATTATCTAACTGACAGACTAATTTTGATGTTATTATTTTGACCCAGGAAACTAGCCTGTTGAGCTGAAATAATTCAATAAAGTTCATTTAACTTCGCGCTCTTTCGTAGAGAAGGCGTTATTAAAGGTATTTCAAGTTGTATTCCTAAGTTTGTGACTTGAGCCATACCTAATAAAAAATTTCACTCGCTCCCCAACAGACAATGACGCAGTCGTCTCTTACAAAGTTTTATGATAAAAAGGCCCTTTCGTGTTTTAATTGTTTCTTCTCCTTTTTAATTGCAAACAACGTTATACTTAATACCTGTTTCGTAACTTTCATATTTTATGATTTTTCGATATTTAATATCAAGATTAAATAAAAAAATAAATAAATATATACGGACAAATCACACAGATTGAGCTAGCCCCAAAGTAAGTTCGAGACTTGTGTTATGGGATACTAACTCAACGATACTATATTTTATAACAAATACATATATAGATAAACATCCAAGACCCAGGCCAATCTGAAAAAGATCCTTTTCCATCTTGACCTGGCCGGGGATCGAACCCGGTCACTCCGTGTCGCAGGCTGGCGTGTTGACCGCTGCGCCACGGAGCTAGTCAAGTCAAGATTATCAGGAAGATAGTCAGGGGTGTCTTCAACTGTCTTCCGGTGGTAGGTATGGCATCGGGTACGCGCTCCCAGCATCCCGAGCTCCTACTTGCCTTTTCCCATGCATCCGAATGAGTAGTATCCCAATACCTTTATTCCCTTCCCAAATCCAACAAATTCCTATCCTTCCCCAGCTTAACAAATGCTTCCGGTGGGCAGCAGCGTCGGAAGCACAAGAAGCCAAAGAAACTGCGCGGAATGTAAGCTGTAGACAGCCTCTCCGTAGTATGACCTTGCAGTTCGCTACTTTGCCGATGTGGTGTCTACTTTGTGCAAACAGACATATTTACTTATATGTAAAAAAAAAAAAAAAGTGAATAAAAATATTTTTAATTTTATTTTTTTCATTGGTAAGGTTGGGTAACTACCAAAGTGTCCGACTTAAAATTTTCTTAGTTACTGATACAACCTCTTTATCTCAATAATTACTGAACCGATTTTGCACTGATCCCTAAGTTAGACTATCGCTAGTTATGAAATTTGGCACACATGTTTAAAAACGGATATTTACTAAGATTTATTAAAACCGTGCATTCCAGACAATATTACAAAGGTACATACTAACTGATAACCTCTTTTTTCTGAAGTCGGTTAAAAATATTACGTTTCACAAAAGAATTATTACTTGCAACAAGCAGCTAAGTAGAAAATTCTTTCTGAAGCTATTTTATTCTTGGTGTTTTTACTCCGGGAAAATTCCCTTGCTTATCCTGTCAGGAAGGTAGTAATAGAAAATATAAATTGTATAAAATTATAAGGCGCTTTTAACAAGCTTTTATTTAATTTGCCCTGTAAGTTTGTTTGTATATATTTTTTAAAATAAGAATTTGGCCTCTATCTTGCCTGATGGGAAGCAACGATGAGGTTTAGGGACACGCAAACTTAAATAATGCCTATTCCATTGAATTAGGAAAACTATGGAAACAGCATTGTGCTCAAAAACTGACACCACGTAAAGTAGATCAAAGCGGGCGGGGCTTAAAGAGTATATCTTTTCGCGAATTAGTCTGCCACGCGCTCCGTGACGTAAGGACGCGTCGATATAAGGCCACGTCTTATCATGAAAAAAATAAGTAGCCTATCCTGTGTCCTGTACGCCTAAATGTATATCTACCAAGTTTCATAATATTCAGTTAATTCATTAAGGAGTAATGGAGAACATACATACATACATTAACTAAAAAAGTCTAAAAATCCTCAATTTAGTTTCAGCATAGAGTTTATAAACAAATCTCTGAAAACAAAGTAACTTACTCCATGACCATGAGTATATTGATGATGATTAGAATAACAATACCTCATATCTCAATTGATATCTTGTAATCTCTGAACTTGTAATCTCAAAACTACTAATCCAAGAACATGTTGATGTTCACACGTGTTTCAAAGTTCAGACAGATCGCAATCGTGTTAAGTCGATAAGTCCTCAACAACTCATCGCATCTCAAGAGGGATTTAGAACTAATATGTTCTCGTACTCGCAAAAGTATCTACAATAAGATGAGCACTAATCAATACAAATTACAAAAGTATTGAGATGTGTGAAGTTTTGAGAGCTTTCGAGCTATTTTAAGGCATTTGGTTTTTTCCATTTATCAATTCATAATGATTACAATCAGTTCATGACCCTTTCTGTACTACCGAAGCCATACTTGGCCAAAGCAGACAGAAGATTCGGCACTCTCCTCGCTGGCCAGACGGGTTGGAGAGGTCCCATTGATGTTTATAAGCTTTGTTTAGCTTGTATTTCCTAAGTCGCCTCTTTCGACTTCATGGAAAGACTTGGAGTGGTCCTATTCTTCTCTGCCAGAAACCACACGGCTATTCAGTATAAACACATGTCTAAAATATCCACGATATAGTTATTTATGCTAGGATAATTAACAAACAATATTGTAAAAACGAGACACATTTTAAATAATCTTTAAAAACGTTTGATTGTGCAAGCGAGACACCCAATCAAGGTGTCAAAAGCCTCGTAACAAGTTCTTCAACATAGAGAAGCCTTATATAGGTATGCAATAAGTTTTGAATTACCAATTCAATCATAAACTATTAACAATACCGCGTATGCCCGGTAGGTCATCGAACTCATCATATTAATTTAACACCTTATCTACGAACTACTAATCCTCAACATGGTTCATATTCGTTCACACATGTGTGAACACATATGTGTGAAACGTTTACAAAGATCTTGTAAAGTCGAAAAGTCCTCAACAACTCAACGTTTCAAATGGAATTTAGAACGAAGTTGTGTATAATTATGTATGTAAACGGTAAAATTTCCGTTGATCGTCGTAAAAGGCGACTTAGAAAACACAAGCTAAACAAAGCTCATAAACATCGATGAGACCTCTCCAACCCGTCTGGCCAGCGAGGAGAGTGAAGGCCAAATCCTTTGTCTGCTCTGGCCAAGTATGGCTCCGGTAGTACAGAGAAGGTCATGCTCCTGCAGTGGAGACCAAAGAGACCTGATGATGACTACCTAATTCTGGTGAAGGAAAACATAGAAATGTATTTGCATCTACACTAGTGAGTGGTCTAATAGAGTGTGAAATGAAGGCCATGCGTTTTAAATTATAATTTATTTCAGAAAGCAATATTTTTGGAGAAAGTAAAAAGGTCGGTTGTCTGTAAAGTGTAAAGTCCGATTACGGACGATAATTTTTCGTGTTAACGATGGCAGAGAGATAGATGCGTCAAAAGTCGAACGTTTAGGCCTCTTTATTGCTTGTTTCGTGCTCTCGCTTGTACACGGAACGTGACACTTTTTCATGCGTGCTGCCGGCGTTCATCGATTTCTAAGACCTTTATAACTTATAGGAGTTTATTAGAAAAGTTATGGATTATTTATTAAAGTTTTAAGATTATTTTGAAATAAAATAGCTCGATGAACTAAGCGATTAGGGTGATAATTGGCAAATATGTTTTGATTATTCGGCTATTGATTCGGCAGTTTCCACTAGACAGCAGTGTTTACAGTCAAGTTGACCACTTTGACTTTATAATAAATAATAAAATCCTTGAACTAAATGGCCATAAAGTTTTCATAGTTTCCCGTAGTATGACATCATCATCATTTCGAGTAGGTGTCACGGTCAATCGACCATGCTCACCCTGGTGACAGAGTTCTTCGGAACCGCCTCTCGGTCTCTGACGTGATTCCTTTAACGACTCTTATATGTCAAGATTTAATTAACTATCAAGGTCATACGAACATTTTAATATAGTAGCCTGTTCCAACGCTCATTGAAACAGGCTACTATATTAAATTGAGACATTGAATTGCAAACTTATCATTCTAAATTTAAACCCCGAAATCTGTGAACTACAAATTCAAGAACATTCAAGTTCACACAATTGTCAAAGTTCAAACAGATCGCGTTTAGTTTATTAGACCACAACCACTCATCACGTCCTAAGCAGAATTTAGAACAAAGTTATCATACTCGTAAAAGTGAATGTAGATACGTCATTTATTAAAATTGAAAATATTGTTGTAAATAGTGATGAAAAAGAACTCGGCCACAGGTAGGATTCGAACCCCCATAATTTCAAAATCAATTTAAATAAGTAAAAGCTTTTTTCAATTTAATCAACTTTCTATTCATCGGATATGAATGAAGTAGAATACCACACTTCTAAATAGTGGGTAGTATTGAAAAAGTACGCATGCTTGAAATGCGTATACCCTACAGGGTAATATGTGATGAGAGAATTCGACGCGGTGATTCGAAGTCGCGGTGGTGAAATGGTATCACACTTAGGGCGTTAACCTAAGGGACGTGGCTTCGAATCCTACCTGTGGCCGAGTTCTTTTTCATCACATATTTTCAGTTTTAATAATATACCGAGCATTGTAATGCTATTTCAAAATCAATTTAAATAGATACGTCATTATTTATATTAAAAAAAGAATTGGTTGTCTGCAAAGCCGGTTTACGGACAATAATTTTACGTATTATCGGTGGAAGAGAGATAGAGCCAAACAATTAGGCCAATCGTGCCTCTCTATCACTTGATCCGTGTTTTCGCTTGCACACTTCATGCGCGCAACCAGCTTTCATCGATTTATAAGACGTTATATATATATCATCAGGTCTTTTTAGTCTCCACTGCAGGAGCATGACCCTCTCTGTACTACCGGAGCCATAATTGGCCAGAGCAGACAGAGGATTTGGCCTAAACTCTCCTCGCTGGCCAGACGGGTTGGAGAGGTCTCATTGATGTTTATGAGCTTTTTATACATGTATTTCCTAAGTCGCCTCTGATGACATCCATGGGAAGACTTGGAGTGGTTCTATTCTACTCTGCCGGAAACCACACGGCCTTAAGACTTTTATAAGACGTTATCACACCAAAAAGATGCTTCATGATGGTTTTAATATCAAACAAAGTCTCGGGTAAAGGTCATGGTGCCAGCCTCAACTGCACATCTGGTGGTTGCAGGTGTAGCATTGGGAACGCGCGCTCTGCCTCTCGAGCTACTACTTGCTTTCCCTCATTCATCCAAGCGAGTAGTATCCCAATGCCTTCATTTCCTTCCCAAATCTAACAAATTACTATTCTTACCCAAAAGCTTACTTTATGGCGAGATGCCAACTGTTGGACCCTCAATGTGAACTTGGACTTCTTCAGCACGAAGTCTACGACGTCCTCCACCCTCGTAGACCAATGCAAGCAGGACACATACAGCTGCGTCGTCTTCACTTTGGGACGCAACAACAGGGTCGATTCATGCGGTGCAATGCCGTGGTGGTTACGGCTGGTGGGCTTCTTTTTTCTCCGCTCTACTTTAACAAAGCCCTCTTTGTCCAAATTTAACAAATCACTATCCTTCCCCAGCTTAAAAACGCTTTCAATGAACAGCAGCGTCAGAAGCACAAGATAGCGTGCGCTGCGATGATAAAATATGGCCGTAGGCATCATGTCAAACAATTCTTCGCAACATAGTCCATTGTACAAACGATAAAACTCACTAAAAGAAGCAAATCTCTCCTTAGATAGTTAATAGATTCAGGTATTACTTTGCGGAAGTCAAAGCTACATTTACTTTGAGATAATAGTCCCTTCATGCCCGCCACCTATAGTTGATGCATGCAACCCTGGTCGATATTGCTGCAGCAGTATCCTTAACCCGTCAACAATGCCTCAACGGATGCAGCAGTATCGACCAGGGTTGCATGCATCAACTATTGGTGGCGGGCATGAAGGGACTAACAGTAGTGGGTGGACGCTGGCCAGCAATAGTTTGCATGAACTAACCTGGTGGGGGAAGCACGCAAAGTAAATTATCTCAAAGTAAATCTCTCCTTAGACTCAGTGGCTCGATACCGCTTGTAATATTGGGATCATTGACAATTTTGACAGCTCGTCTCTGGACCGAGTCAAGTAGATCAAGCTGATACTTGGATGCCAGCCATTGAATTAGAAAAACTATGGAAGCAGAATTGCGCTCAAAAACTCACACCACGCAAAGTAGCTCAAAGCAGGCGGGGCTTAAAAAGTAGATTTTTTCGCAAACTAGTCTGCCGCGCACTCCGTGACGGAAGGACGCATCGATAAAAGCATCGGCAAACTCTTAACGAATTAGGGAAAAAATTACTGCTTGTGTAGTAAAGTGGTGCAGGAAGCGCAAGGAAAGACGGAAAAGTTACACTGCAGTAACTTATCATTACACTCGACGGTAGATCGGGTAGCTTACGGTGAGCTGCTAGCATACCTATCTCCGCTATGTTGACACCATAGCGTTCATTAGATATGTCGACACCGCCCCATGACCTTGACGCGGCCAATCGCTAACTAACTTCATCTATGAGTGCGTAAGTTTTTCATTATGATTTGAGTTATGTTTTTTTGCGTAAATGGGACTGATATTGAATCGTTAGTTGAATGAGAGTTACGCTTCCATATTTTTTTCTAATTCAACGATGCCAGCCTTTTTTCAGTTTTCATGCACTGTTGCGCTGGAGCCCTGGGTGCGCTATTATGACAGCATTCATGATGTGCTATGATTTGGCAAAAGTTTTATTCGACCCGCTCCCTACCTTACAGTAACTCTCATTGGATATTTCCAGAACCATTGATAATAAAATATACCTGTGAAAATAAAGTATAAGTTGCCCAAGCCGGGAATTGAACCCGGTGCTTCTCGTACCGCAGGCTGGCGTATTAATCATTGCACAACGGAGTTCTTGATGAATTACGTCATTGTGGTCACCAACACGGGCGTTAGCCATGCTCGAAGTTACTTGACATCGCTAAACAGTAAAAACTCCTATGCTGACTGAACCATCGAAGTTTACTCATTATAAAAGTTGAAACCTTGTTATTTGCAAACTACAAACTCTTGATCATGTTCACACATGTGTCGAACTAAACGCTTTGACAGTTCCTTTTTGGTTCGAGTAGCTAAGGTGTGGAATGAACTGCCTGCGTCTATATTCCCAAACAAGTACAGTCCCGGGACATTCAAAAGTAGAATAAATGGGTATCTCTTGGATAGGCATGTAACATCCTCGTCTTCATCGTCACTTACCATCAGGTGAGATGGGAGACAAATGCCTAATTCAAATTTTGTAAAAAAAAAAAAAAAAAAGTTTGATAAGTCCTCAGTCCTCATCACATGACAAGTGGGATTTGAAATTAAGTTTTGATACTTATATGAGTGAGCACAAGTTATGATGACTGGCTGCATTATAAATATTAACCCTTTGACTGCGAACGTCGTATTTATCCGACGTTCGCGGTCAAAGGGTTAAATAGCTTTTAGAAAGGGTTTAACGTTTCTAGTGTACGTAATATAATATATATATATACGGACAAATCACACAGATTGAGCTAGCCCCAAAGTAAGTTCATGACTTGTGTTATGGGATACTAACTCAACGATACTATATTTTAGAACAAATACATATATAGATACACATCCAAGACCCAGGCCAATCTGAAAAAGATCATTTTCCATCTTGACCTGGCCGGGGATCGAACCCGGTCACTCCGTGTCGCAGGCAGGCGTGTTGACCGCTGCGCCACGGAGCTAGTCAAAACGTAACTAGCGTGACCTAGGTTTTGGATGTTTATCTATATAAGTATCAATTATAAAATATAATATCTTTCGGTTTAGATGACCCGACCGGGGATAGAACCCGGGCACCCTCATGTGCAGGCTGGCGAGTTAACCACTGCGCCACGGAGCTCGCCAAACGTAATAACGTGCACAGACATATTTTATATGTATGTGTATATAAATAAATAGTCATATTAAAACGTATATAGGGCTCGTAGGCAAGTCATTGTTTTTCGTCCCTAAAACACAAAACTAAAGCCGAAAGCCAGACAAAAAAAAAATAAGCAAATAAACAAGAGTGTGGACTTATTTGTACGTGTATAACCCGAGAGCTACGTATTGTATATGTACCTAACATATTATTAATTAATAAGTTTTGCTTTTTTTAGCTTTTCAATAATTGTTCGGTCCAAGTGATTGGTATCGTTTACTTTAAGACAATTTTCTTTGCGTGCTTCCGCCACCAGTTAGTTCATGCAAACTATTGCTGGCCAGTAAAATATACTTACTTATTGTGAATTTCGTTCGGACGATTTTTCGGTTCGATAGGATCTTGTCCATAATTTTGTCGATGGTCGCCACAGATAAAGCCTAGTAAGGTATTAACCGAATTAAATAAAAAAGGTATACACCTCTCTGATTGTGTGGATGATTCAACAGCTATTTCTATGTTAATAGGTTCCGATATTTTAGGTCAACTGTACACTGGGCGGTCAGAGCAAGTGAGTCAAAAGTTGATTGCGTTAGAAACAAAGCTGGGTTGGGCGCTACAGGGTCCCGTCTTTGGTACGTATTCTCAAAATTACAATTTTACTCATTGTTGTTCATTTGACGTTGATGATTTGTGGAAATTGGAAACCTTAGGCATTAAAGACGAGGCGGAAGTCAAAAGCGTTACATGTCATGAAAAAGAGGTTGACGCCTTCTTTAGAGAAACTATTAAGGTAAATACAGAGGGCCGTTATGAGGTTCGTCTTCCGTGGAAAGACACTTCCAGTATTTTGTCCACCAATTATGATTCTGCACAAAAACGTCTTTTCTCTACAACTAGTAGACTTAAGAAGTTGAACTTACTGAAAGACTACAATGATGTTTTTAATGACTGGGTAGAAAGTGGAATTATTGAAGGGGTGGAAGAAGACCACTCTAATTTAGGTCACTATTTACCACATCATGCAGTTGTCAAGGAATCGAGTTTAACTACTAAAATACGTCCTGTGTTTGATGCATCAGCTATTACAAAGGCCGGGGTTTCATTAAATTCATGCTTAGAAAAAGGCTCTAACTTAATAGAACTTATTCCTCATCTTTTAATACAATTTCGTCAAAAGGCGATAGGAATAACGGCTGATATAAAAAAGGCTTTTTTGCAAATATCGATCCATCCCGATGATCGCGACTTTCTTAAGTTTTTGTGGTGGAAAGACTTAGAAACCAAAGAGCTTAAAGTATTTAGACACTGTCGCGTAGTGTTTGGCGTGACTACAAGTCCTTACTTATTATCGGCTACCTTATTGTATCATCTGGAAAAATATACAGGTGCAACAGCTGACAAACTAAGAAAGTGTTTTTATGTAGAAAATTGCGTTTTAAGTGTGGACACCAGCGAAGAAATGGAGAAGTTCGTAAGAGAAGCAAAGCAGATTTTAATTGAAGGCCAATTTGAACTAAGATGCTGGGTGACAGGCCCGATTTTAACGGAAAATGAAAGTCAACCAGTATCTGTGTTGGGGATCACCTGGGACCCAGAAAAGGACGAGTTATTCTTTAAGGTACCATTTTTAAAGTCGATATTATTGAAGTTAACTAAAAGATCTTTATTGTCCATGGCCCAAAGTATTTTCGATCCTATTGGATATTTATGCCCAACAACTATTGTGCCAAAATTATTAATTCAAAAATGTTGGGAGCTATCACTCGATTGGGATCAAGAACTTCCTACTGATATAGAAAAACAAGCTAAGACATGGTACGATTCTGTAAGCGCTGTAGAGAAGTGTCGCATACCAAGACGAATAAGTCATCACCTACTTCAAGAAAGTACAAATACCCTACACGTTTTTAGCGACGCCAGCCAATTAGCTTATTCTGCATGTATATATTTGCATTCAGAGAGAGAT
This sequence comes from Elegia similella, assembly GCA_947532085.1. Lineage (NCBI taxonomy): Eukaryota > Metazoa > Arthropoda > Insecta > Lepidoptera > Pyralidae > Elegia > Elegia similella. Next base: position 2,770,848 of record OX383926.1, on the reverse strand, counting down.
GGTGATATAGATATTCAACTAGTGATTGCGAAATCGAGAGCTGCCCCGTTGAAAAGGTTGACAGTACCAAGATTGGAACTCGTTGCAGCTCTCATGGCATCTAGGTTAGCAGCAGAAGCTCAATCAGCTCAAAAAGTAAACTGTCAAACGTATTATTGGACAGACTCTAGCATCGTACTTGCATGGATTAGAAAAGGAACTGGACTTAAGGTTTTTGTCCAAAACAGAGTGAATGAAATTTTGAGTAGAACGAGTGCTGACAGTTGGAATCATGTACCTGGAGATCTGAATCCAGCAGATCTACCGTCAAGGGGTTGCAATGGTGATATTTTACCGAAGAGTCAATGGTGGGTAGGTCCATTAATAGTTTGTATTATTCTATTGCCCTAGTAGTACAGAGAGGGTCGTGCTCCTGTAGTGGAGACTAAAAAGGACCTGATGATGATGATGATGATTGCTGGCCAGCGCCCACCCACTACTTTTAGTACCTATGAAGGTACTACGTTTAAATGATAATTGGTATCGGCCATATGTTATATATCATTAAAGGTGAGTTTACAAAACGCGTTATTCATCAGTTTTATCAAGCAAACAGTTTGCGCGCTACTAACACATTACCATCAATTAAAATATATATCGTTGAGTTAGTATCCCATAACACAAGTCTCGAACTTACTTTGGGGCTAGCTCAATCTGTGTGATTTGTCCGTATAAATTTATTTATTTATATTTATGATTAAAACATTCAAATCAATTAACCTAACGTCGGAAATATCCATCATATTCCATTCCCCTTATACGCGTTAAGGCTTGCGTTACCTAACACAACTACCTCACTTTTACAGCTGCGGAAGTCTGTAACTTATCAACCGATTTCGATCGCTAAGGGTGACATATTCACACCTACAGGCTGCTAAACAATATGCCGGTGGTTGAGAGGTTAATACAAAGACCTTTACGCGATGCCCGTAGTGTGTGAAAAGGCCGCCGACGTGTCAATGTCACTTCGGATGAAAAACAGTCGAAAGTATCTGTCAACGTAGCGAATTTAATCGTTAAGATATCTAGAAAATTTGAGTCTACGCTTCGTGGACGAATAACCTACAAAAAATTTACACATAGGTATATTTTGAGTAAACAGGTTTAGTTGAAAGCAATTTTGTTTGGTAATTGAATATATGTTACTGTAATTCCGTATGAAAGTACAATTCGCTGTGGAAAGATATTTTTATTTCACCATCGGTACTGCCTTATCGACAAATTCGATAAGTAGTATAATACGACCGATTTAGAACGAGATTGGATTTATATGTGCATTTCACTCATAACGCAATATAATGTGTATTGCAAGAAAGAGAAGCGATGCGTTACTTTGACTTTGAATCAAGTCATTTTACAATTAATTTAAAAATCAACGAATATATAGACATTACACCGTACGGTGTGGCGCACTACCCAAATGATTTAAACATGTTCGCTAGGCCATCGAACTTATGATAATAATTTGGAACCTTGTAATCTGCAAACTACAAACTCTTGAGTATGTTCACACATGTGTCAAAGATCGCGTTAAGTCGATAAGTCCTCTTCGAGTGTCAAGTGGAATTCGGAACTAAGTTCTGTACACGTATGATTAAATACAAGATGAAAATGACTGATACATAAAAATGATGTTTATATTAATTTTAAATGTACCATAGTACATTTAAAATTAATATAAACATGGCCGTAGTTCATAAACTACGGCCATCGGAATTAATGTTATTCAAACAATGCTTCATTTTTTTCTGACCATAGTGACTATTCGCATTTCCAGACATTGTGCTACTTGTTTATTCCACTTGTATGTCGTCAATCTGAGTTGACTTTCTGCTGCCTAGATACTCTACCTTTATGTCATATCGCTGAATTGTCTTTCGGCTATCTAGATACCTTGCTTTCATGTTATCCAACTAAAATTGTCTTTCAGCAAAAAGGGAATTCTGATAGAGACTCATTTCAATAGGTATACCTATTGTGTGACGTATATGAATAAACATATGTGGGATTGAATTTTGAATGCATCCTAAGATTTAAGATTGGTTGAACGCGGTTATGGAATGAACGTCCGAACGAATGAGAGAATGAAAAGCCAACGAATGAAGATTTTTGAATGAGCGGGGAACGCTCTCTCTCTCGATGGCAAGCACGCACGACGGACGACGAAAATTCGATTAAACTGCAAGTACATATTTATTGTAACGAAGAAATACACAGTTTTCTACGGTCCTACCATCTTTTATTTACCTCGAGTCCCACAAAATTTGGGGGCTCGTCCGGGATCGAGGTAAATTCGACCGTGAGAGGACTTCACGACGACACGCCGCCACGCGGTATCCGCAACCACGACGTTTGAGGCAGCGACGGTTACAACAATGCCGAAGGACAACAGGCGAGGCAGCAGGCAACCAGACTACGACGACGAGACCTACGACGACGCCAGGTCACCACGAGGTAACGGGAGCCATATGCTTCACCTAGCGGAAGGCTTGATTCAGAAGTTCAGCGGCAATGATGACGGTGCGTATGCTGTGTCATCCTGGGTGCAGGACATCGACGACAACGGCGATGTGTTCGACTGGTCACAGACGCAGCGGCTTTTGGTGGCACGACGGTCACTGACCGGCACCGCTGCGTTGTGGCTACGAGCGGAGAAAACATTTAAAACGTGGGATGAGCTGAAAACTGCTATAAGTAAGGAATTTCCGGATACGACGGATGCAAAGAAAATACACGAGATGATGAGTGCAAGGCACAAGCGTCGCGGTGAGTCTTGTCTAGACTACTTGCTCACCATGAAAGCTTTAGGAAAACGTGGTAAGCTGCCAGACTACGTGGCCATCAAATACATAGTTGAAGGCATTGAAGACGCGGAAATCAACAAGGTAATGCTATATGGTGTCACAACGTATGCCGATTTGAAAGAGAAGCTGAAAATTTACGAAGCAATCAGCACAAAAGCGAAGCCGGCTGAGAGACGGAATCAACACAGTGGCGCATCAAAGCAAGCATTTACGCACAGAACCGGCAGAGTCAACAGGTGCTTTAACTGTGGGGAAACCGAGCATCATTCTACCGAGTGTCCTCATCGATCGCAAGGGAAAAAATGCTTTAACTGCAACCAGTTTGGGCATTTGTCGGCTGATTGCAGGTTGCGAAATTCAAGCAACGACAAGATGGCGGTGAAATCAACGAACTTCGATGCCCGATCGCGCCCCCTAGCGGAATCTTCATCGGCGCGAACAGGAAGTGAAAACGACAAGCGTTACATTGGCAACGGAAGCAAGAACGAAACGAAGCAAGTGTTCCTGTCATCAAGTGACAGTGACAGCTTCGTTCAACAGGAGGTCGTTCATCGTTCACCGGAACATACGACATTTGGCGCAGCAGGCGACATTTTCATGGGGCAAAAAGATGGCGACGTAAACAAAACCAAGGCAGACAATTTGGCGAAATCTGAACGACCATTAAAAGAAATATGTATCAACGGAAGAAAAATTACGGCTTTCGTCGATTCGGGCAGTGATTTAAATCTAATGTCATGTGAATGTCGTCGTGAGTTAGGTTTACCTATAAATAATGACTTTAGAATCACGATGTCAGGGTTTGGTTCGTCAAAAGTAAAATCGATAGGTACGTCTTGTGTTGTATTAAGTGTAGACTGTAATGCATATAGTGATTCATTTCATATTATCCCAGATGATTGTATGCCATATAAAATAATTTTGGGCAATGAGTTTTTAAAAAAGGTTGTGACTGTGATGAAAGGAGGCTCTGTTTGGGTGAATCCAGAATGGCTGAGCGGTGTTAATTTAGTAGCTTGTGTTTCTGATTGTTTAGGTCACATAAGCAACCAGTTGGTGAAGGAAGAGGTGATGCAATTGGTCCACAACTACCAGCCACACCAAGTAAGGGAAGCTCCTATCCAACTCAGGATCATTTTGAAGGATGATATACCAGTTGCCCAGCGACCCAGACGAATATCTCCAAGGGAACAACAAGAAATGGAAAAACAAATAAGTGAATGGCTGCAGGAGGGAATTATAAGGGTGAGTTTCTCCGAGTATGCTAGCCCATTGGTATTAGTAAAGAAGAAAGATGGTTCAACACGAATTTGTGTTGATTACCGACAAATAAATAGAAAGATGGTGAGAGACGAGTATCCTTTACCAAATATCGATGATCACATCGATAAATTGGCTTCAGCAAAGGTATTTAGCACACTTGATTTAAAAAATGGGTTTTTTCATCTACCGATTCACGAAGACTCTATTAAATATACTTCCTTTGTTACTATGACTTCTCAGTATGAATTCTTACGAGCACCATTTGGATTGGCCACCTGTCCAAAAGTTTTCACCAGATATATAACGATAATCTTCAGGCAATTGATTGAAAAGGGAATTATTATTGTTTTCATCGATGATATTCTTGTTCCAGCTCAAGATGAGCTAGAAGCGGCCGCACGCCTGCAGGCTGTATTAAAAATAGCAGCAGAATATGGACTCAAGATCAATTGGAGTAAATCTCGGCTATTAACAAGAAGAGTAGAGTATTTGGGACATATCATTGAAGACGGTGCGGTGATGCCATCGCCAGGAAAAACAGATGCTGTCATGAAGTTCCCTGAGCCCCGAGACGTGAAGCAGCTACAAAGTTTTTTGGGGTTATGTTCATATTTCAGAAAGTTTATACCAGATTATGCTTTGATAGCTCAACCCCTCACTGACATGTTGAAGAAAGATACAAAATTTGAATTTAAAGATGAGCACAGGGCGGTTTTCGAATGTTTAAAGATGAAATTAGCGACTAAGCCAGTTTTAAAGATATTTGATCAAAGAGCAGAAACAGAACTTCATACGGATGCCTCTAGTGTGGCTTATTCAGCTATATTGATGCAGAAAAGTGATGACTATGAGTTACACCCTGTTTACTACATGAGTCGGCGTACCTCTGATGCAGAGAGCAAGTATACAAGTTATGAACTCGAAGCATTGGCAATCATCGAAGGAGTGAAGAAGTTCAGACATTATCTCTTTGGAAAACCCTTCAAGATTGTTACAGACTGTAAGGCTTTTGAGATGACTCTTCGGAAAAGGGATTTGGCCATGTCTACGAGGGTAGCAAGGTGGATTTTGTTATTGCAAGATTATGAATTCACAGTGGAGCATAGGAGTGGTATGAAAATGAGGCATGCAGATGCGTTAAGCCGAGCTCCATATGTTGCAGTGATGACGAGGAGTTTACATGATGATATAAGAAGAGCTCAGGAAACTGATGAAGGTTTGCGAGCAATTGCAGAGATATTACGACGAGGAGAAACATTTAATGATTATTATCTACAACAAGATTTACTCTATAAAGGATTGGAGCAGCAGTTGGTGATACCTGAGAAGATGGATATCGATATTATCAAAAGAGCTCATGACAACGGTCATTTTGCTAAGAAGAAAACATTAGAAATTATCAGTAAAGATTACTACATTCACAATATTGGAAGAAAGGTTGAAGACTACATCAAGACATGTATACCATGTTTGCTGGCAAATCAAAAGGAAGGTAAGCAGGAAGGATTCCTGAAATCAATTGATAAAGGAGATACACCTCTGCATACACTTCATATCGACCACATTGGGCCTCTGACAGAAACACGTAAGCAGTATAATCACATATTAACTGTGATGGATGCATTCACGAAGTTTACATGGCTGTTTCTCACAAAGTCAACATCAACAAAAGAAGTTTTGAGCAAGCTGGAGATTCACAGGCAGATTTTTGGAAATCCAGACAGGATTATCACTGACCGAGGTACAGCTTTTACAAGTAATGATTTCAAGCAGCATTGTGAAGCAGAGGGAATTAAATATGTCACCATCACAACGGGAGTGCCCAGGGGAAACGGGCAAGTTGAGCGAACACATCGAATCATAATATCTGTGCTTACCAAGATGTGTATAGAAAAACCTGATTTGTGGTATCGACATGTAGGAAGAGTACAGATGGCTATGAATAGCACATTTCAGAGAAGCGTGAATACCACACCCTTTGAGCTCTTAATAGGGAAGAAGATGAAACAAAGGGAAGATGTTGAAATACTGGACTTGTTGCAAGCTGAAGCCCAGATTGCATACACAGAGGACAGAGAGGAGTTAAGGAGGTCAGCAAAACAGCAAATATTGGACGTTCAAGAAGAAAATAAGAAGAATTTTGACTAGAATATGAAGAAAAGTAGAAAATATCAAGAAGGTGATATAGTAGCGATCAAGCGCACACAGTTTGGTACCGGTATGAAGCTAAAACCGAAGTATTTAGGGCCCTACAGGGTCACTAGAGTGAAATACCATGACAGGTATGATGTGGAGAAGGTAGACCCGTCAACGGAAGGTCCAAGCAAGACTTCCTCGTCTGCAGACCATATGAAGCCGTGGCCAACATAGACAGGTATTGTTTTACGAGTATTTCTAATATTATTTTACTTTGTTTTTTTATTTATCTTATGTGAGTCAGTGTATGTTTGTTTGTATGAGGTACATTGCCCAAAGTTGTTATATTTTAAGTATGTTGTATTGGCGTAACCCATCTTGTAGTGAATTTAAGTAAAACATCATCTTATGTAACTATAATGTCGTCACGTCGTCTCAGAATTATATTGGTACATGTTGTCACTTATAGTAATTTACTTTTAATACTATAATGTACTGTTTTGCTCTGATGTTAATTGTACATTAAGTTCATGTGTGTTCACTCTGTTTACGATTAATAAAAATGGTTTTTGTAGTATTTGTTGTACAGCAGATTTCCCGTGAATGATGATGAAAGTCTATGACGTATGTGTATGAGGTTGACTTAAGATGACGTAAGCATGTAGTACCTAGGTCGATGACGTATGGAAGTTGACAATATGGTAGCATGGTTGAGATCGATGACGAATGCAGATGACGTATGACTGATGACGTATCATGCAGATGACGTATGACCGATGATTGTCTGAGGGCAGACAAAGAGCAGGATGGCCGAGTGTGGGATTGAATTTTGAATGCATCCTAAGATTTAAGATTGGTTGAACGCGGTTATGGAATGAACGTCCGAACGAATGAGAAAATGAAAAGCCAACGAATGAAGATTTTTGAATGAGCGGGGAACGCTCTCTCTCTCGATGGCAAGCACGCACGACGGACGACGAAAATTCGATTAAACTGCAAGTACATATTTATTGTAACGAAGAAATACACAGTTTTCTACGGTCCTACCATCTTTTATTTACCTCGAGTCCCACACATATAAGGACACTAAGTTGTGAACTTGTATCGTGGGATACTAACTTTGTACTAGTAGTATCGACTGTGTATGATATTTGAACTGGATCTGACTCTTTATGACTGGCTAAGAAAACTGAATATTGGGCTATGTATTAGCCTATTCCATAGACCGCTATACGACAAAAATAAGCAAAAATAAATGACACGTAACGTTAAAACGCACATATTAAAAACACAGTTTAAAAAAAGTCCTCTTTAAAGTCGTGCCAACTGCTACTAAAATTACCGACACTAATTACTAAACCACAGTAATTGTAAAGCAGGCATTAAAATTATGAATTACGGCAAGAATATATAAAAATAAAACCTACATTCATGTTTAAACTGAATTTTGCACAACACGGCCTCGTTTCAGAACACCACTTAATAAGTACTCACTTTAATAAGTACTTTAGTGTATTTTTTTGCTGTTTTGAAACGGGCAGGCTACACGAAACCACAACTGATTTATTTCTTATAGTCCCTTTTATTTGTGCCAGTAATAGTACTTTTATTTTTCAGAGATAAATATCATCATCATCATTGCCGTGTGGTATCCGGCAGAGTAGAGTAGGACCACTCCAAGTCTTCCCGTGGATGACGTAGAAGGCGACTTAGGAAATACAAGCTAAACAAAGCTTATAAACATCTAAAAGACCTCTCCCACCCGTCTGGCCAGCGTGGAGAGCGTAGGCCAAGTCCTCTGGCTGCTCTGGCCAAGTATGGCTCTAGTAGTACAGAGAGGGTCGTGCTCCTGTAGTGGAGACTAAAAAGGACCTGATGATGATAATGATGATCATCATTGCAGTCGCAAGAAGTCCACTTGACTGCTGGACAAAGGCCCAATCTCCAAAGGATTTTTCCTTCCATAGGAGGATATTGCCATACTCACCACGCTTGGCAGGCGGGTTGGCGAGCGCAGTTTCTCTGGCTTCTTATGCTTCCCACGCTGCTGCCCGGAAGTATTTCTTGGATTGGAATTTGTTGGATCTGGGAGGGGAATTAAGGTATTGGGATACTACACACTCATATGAATAGGGGTAAAGCAAGTAGTAGCTCGGGAGGCCGGGTGCGCGTACCCGATGCTATCCCTGCAACTAAACAATTAGGATGACACCCCTGACGATAGGGGAGTAGGTGAGGAGTAAATATGCTGATGACTAATAATTTAATATCTATTGCAGTTTTAGAAAATCTATAAATGCAATTTGTAAAAGAATTATTAAATTTGTTCTAGTAGTTTTTGAGTTTATCCACTACAAACAAACAGACAAACACGCAATCAAATTTCACCTCTTTATACAGCGTGTAAATGTAACCTCAACATTTACTTAAAGGGGTGACTCAGCCCATCAATATGAACAACTTTTCCAATGGGACCAATGCGGGGAACTCAAAAAAAATTTCGTCATTTCCATACAAAAGAGTTCCGCCGCCCGGCCAGTTTGTATGGGAAGGTCAAATTATTTTTTGAGTTCCCAGCATTGTTCCCATAGGAAAAGTTGTTCATATTGGTGGGCTGAGTCACCCTGTTAAGAGAATGTCGAGGGTCTATTTACACGGTGTATGAATTGATAAGTATAAAAGTAAACATAGATAAAGATTATTTAAATTTTATCTTTTCTTATTCACGCAAAAGCTAATCAATGAATTTTGATGAAACTTAAGAATGTTAAAGTTGATAATACATAATAGCACGTAAATGTTTATACATCGTGTAACAAAATGGGGGGTAACAATACTAAAGGGACATAATCGGCCCATTATATTGACCAACATTCCTCAGGGGACCAATCACGAAATAAAAAAACTAATTATTGTCCACTAAAAGTCGATCAGCTGATTGCTTTTGTTATATGGAAGGTCTATTTTTTATTCGTTTTTCAATGTACGTCCCCTAAGAAAAGTTTTATTATATATACCACCATGTTGTTTTTATATACAAAAAAACCAGGTTAGTTACTTCATTTATAATCTAAAAAGGGCTGGATCTATTTGTTTAATAGAATTATGCGGCGTCAGCTGGGAGAATATAAACGAGTTTATCCGTGTAGGATGAAATCGCGGGATAAAGCTAGTAGTAAAATAAGCTGAAAACGTCAAACGAGAAGGTACAGAAGGAACACTCCAAACCACTTCACAAAAGTTTTATAAATATTTATTTCTTCCTATGTTAATACGAGTAGAGTTCATAAATTCCCTTTTTATTTACACTTTAATGGTAGAATAAACAGTTATTTAGTGCTAGTTTTTAACTAGCGTTCACTTGAAGCTCTGCTTTTGGTTATTAGACTTTTTTAAGGTTTCCATACGCAAAAGGTAAATAAAATCAATCAATCTGTTGTTATACCTAACTGTGTTTAGGATTTTCATACGATGTTATTCAGAGAAAAACAACAGGATGGATGAAGTGGAAGCAGCTTACTGGTGTTATATATGTGACAGAAAAATGCCCCTAAAAGTAAAAGAGCACATGTATAAGACAGCTATTAGACCAGCTGTTCTGTATGGGTCAGAATGCTGGGCAACAACTAAACAGCATTTGAACAAAATGGACACTACGGAAATGCGCATGCTAGGGTCAGCAGGTGGAACTCTCATAGACAAAATCCGTAATGAATACATCAAGGGAAGTTTCGGAGTATCATCAATAGCTGACAAATTAAAGAAAACGTTTGCGGTGGTATAGTCACGTTCAAAGACGTCCCAACGACCATATGGTAAAACTTGCCCTAAAATTGCCAGAGACGAAACATACGCGTGGAAGACCACCCGCCACCTGGTTGACGACGGTTGAAAAAGACCTAAAAGAAGCTCATTTGCAAAAATACGTAGCACAAAATCGTGAAAAATGGAAAATGCGAACAAGGAAGACCAACCCCAAGTAAATGGGAAAAGGTCTAGTCAGAAGAAGAAGTGTGTTGTTTTGGGTTTTGAAATAAGTACCCAAAACAATACATAGAATCTGTTTATATGGACACCGACCATGCTCCCGCGAAGTCCACCTCCGAACTAAATGAAATAAGTCTGTATCTCGGTAGATTGGACCCATGGAATAATGGAAGATGTCTCAAAACTTAATGTGCATAAACTCCACTAGAAACGATTAAAAAAAAAAAAAACAAAAACCGTGCAGTCCGCCGAAATTCCCGCCATTTATTTTTCACATTCTTGTCGTTTTTTCAATTTATTCGTCGTTAATTTAGGTTCAAATGTTTAAAGTTCACACTTCAACTAACCTGTTTTGATGAAACTTTAATAGAAATCAGAAGACCCTTTCAAAAAACACTTCAAATCTGAACAGACAGTATAATTAAGAACTTAACCTCATTCTTTTTTTTTTAAGTCGACAAATAATTTCAATTAAACCTCCTCGGTTATACCGTAAGTACTACTTACTCTGTGGTATAACAGAGAAACTAAAACGTATTCCGCCTTAAAAATAATCCCAACTGGGTAAGAAATATTCAAAATATTATTCATAAAGACACAAGTACATTGTTAGGCAAGACTGAATACAAATAATAAATCAAAGGAGAATCTTTTACACAGTCTGGCGGGAATAAAAAACTCTCGTCTTTGATGTACAAAATTATCTGAAAGCTCTTTGCATTGGGTGCTTTTATATCGGCCGATACTAATGCGACGTTAAGCCGTCAAGGTAAACATCCGATTGTTATCGAACAATAATGGATTCTTAGTCGTTTCACACCACGAGCGATTCGACCTGCGGTTCGAATCGTCCAAATACTGTTGCTGAATGGGACCATTCGCACCTCAGTGGTAGGAGCTGTGCCAATGGCCCAAGGTATCTTTTTTGAATGAGTCAATTCGGACCACGGGGCGAAGAAGCACGTGCTCATATTCCAGGTATTTGTTCTAGGTATTGTTTATGTGACCGGTAAGTCTACTTTTTAGCAAAGGGACGATTTTCATTATCCGAATTTACCTATCAAAAAAGAGAGAGATTTTTTTTACACTGCGGTCTGAATCGACGTAATACAAAAAGTTCTCAGACGATTCGCACCGCGGTGCAAAAGGACCTATTCAAAAAGAGCTCTTGGGAGATTAAATAAATATATATACGGACAAATCACACAGATTGAGCTAGCCCCAAAGTAAGTTCGAGACTTGTGTTATGGGATACTAACTCAACGATACTATATTTTATAACAAATACATATATAGATACACATCCAAGACCCAGGCCAATCTGAAAAAGATCATTTTCCATCTTGACCTGGCCGGGGATCGAACCCGGTCACTCCGTGTCGCAGGCTGGCGTGTTGACCGGTGCGCCACGGAGCTAGATTCGCAATGCGGTTCCAATCGCAAGCGGTGCGAAAAGACTACAATAATAAAAGTAATGCGATGTTACACCGTTAGAGTAAATGTACGCTTGTTATCGAATAGTAATAGTAGTAATGCGATGTTACACTGTTAGGGTAAAAATGAATTCGAATAGTAAAAGTAGTATGCAATGTTACGCTTTTAGTGTAACCGTTTGATTATTATCGAATAGTTATAGTAGTAATGCGATGTTACCCGCTAGAGTAAATGTACGCTTGTTATCGAATAGTAATAGTAGTAGTGCGATGTTGCGCTGTTAGGGTAAAAATGTAATCGAATAGTAAAAGTAGTATGCAATGTTACGCTTTTAGTGTAACCGTTTGATTATTATCGAATAGTTATAGTAGTAATGCGATGTTACCCGCTAGAGTAAATGTACGCTTGTTATCGAATAGTAATAGTAGTAATGCGATGTTACGCTGTTAGGGTAAAAATGTTATCGAATAGCAATCGTTATAATGCGATGTTACACCGTTAGAGTAAATGTACGCTTGCTATCGAATAGTAATAGTAGTAATGCGATGTTACGCTGTTAGGGTAAAAATGTAATCGAATAGTAAAAGTAGTATGCAATGTTACGCTTTTAGTATAAACATTTGATTATTATCGAATTGTTATAGTAGGAATTCGATGTTACCCGTTAAATAAATAAATAAATATATACGGACAAATCACACAGATTGAGCTAGCCCCAAAGTAAGTTCGAGACTTGTGTTATGGGATACTAACTCAACGATACTATATTTTATAACAACTACATATATAGATACACATCCAAAACCCAGGCCAATCTGAAAAAGATCATTTTCCATCTTGACCTGGCCGGGGATCGAACCCGGTCACTCCGTGTCGCAGGCAGGCGTGTTAACCGCTGCGCCACGGAGCTAGTCAATATACGTCCGTTAGAGTAAATGTACGCTTGTTATCGAATAGTAATAGTAGTAATGCAATGTTACACCGTTAGAGTAAATGTACGCTTGTTATCGAATAGTAATAGTAGTAATGCAATGTTACACCGTTAGAGTAAATGTACGCTTGTTATCGAATAGTAATAGTAGTAATGCGATGTTACACGGTTAGAGTAAATGTACGCTTGTTATCGAATAGTAATAGTAGTAATGCGATGTTACGCTGTTAGGGTAAAAATGTAATCGAATAGTAAAACTAGTATGCAATGTTACGATTTTAGTGTAACCGTTTGATTATTATCGAATAGTTATAGTAGTAATGGGATGTTACCCGCTAGAGTGAATGTACGCTTGTTATGGAATATTAATAGTAGTAATGCGATGTTACGCAGTTAGGGTAAAAATGTTATCAAATAGCAATAGTTATAATTCGATTTTACACTGTTAGAGTAAATATACGCTTGGTATCGAATAGTAATAGTAGTAATGCGATGTTACGCTGTTAGGGTTAAAATGTTATCGAATAGTAAAAGTAGTATGCAATGTTACGCTTTTAGTGTAAACGTTTGATTATTATTGAATAGTTATAGTAGTAATTTGATGTTACCCGTTAGAGTGAATGTACGCTTGTTATCGAATAGTAATAGTAGTAATGCGATGTTACGCTGTTAGGGTGAAAATGTTATCGAATAGTAAAAGTAGTATGCAATGTTACGCTTTTAGTGTAAACGTTTGAATATTATCGAATAGTTATAGTAGTAATTCGATGTTACCCGTTGGAGTAAATGTACGCTTGTTATCGAATAGTAATAGTAGTAATGCGATGTTACGCTATTAGGGTAAAAATGTAATCGAATAATAAAAGTAGTATGCAATGTTACGCTTTTAGTGTAAACGTTTGATTATTATCGAATAGTTATAGTAGTAATTCGATGTTACGTCGTTAGAGTAAACATCAGATTGTTATCAAAAAGTAATAGTAGTCGTGCAATGTTACGCCGTTAGGGTAGACTTCCGTTTGTTATGAAATAGTAATAGTATTTTGTTTGTTATGTTTATAATGTGTTTGTTATGAAATATTATTACTATTCAGAATTCAGTGGTGTGCCATGGGAGAGACCTATGTCCAGCAGTGGACGAGTGTAGGTTGATGATGATGATGATGATGAATAGTAGTAATGCGATGTTACGCCGTTAGTGTAAACGTCCGATTGATATCGAATAGTTAAAGTGGTGGCAACAAATGAATTCAGGATCAATAACAACAATGTTGTGAGAAATTTAAATAAATCCCTTTTTGTTATGTAAACATCCTAAAGAGTCGTGTTTTGGTGGTAACGACTTTTGAGCCGCAAGGTATCGTTTTAATTTAAATAATCAATATGTATCTGATCATCAAAAGTCCATACAGATTTTGCATAAAAAATTGTGTGTAGCTACAAATACTATTAAAAAATAACAGCAATTCGAACTTATGTATGTGGCATGAGGTTCATGATATTGCTAAATATATAATCAGTGTAATCGATTTTCACCTTAAGGCTGTGTATGGATTTTTGCATGTGACCGTACCTATTGGAGCTTAAAACTAAAAAGAAATAGTAATACAATGTCATTTTAGTTTTATCGAATAGTAATAACATTGTAGTAAGGACATTGCAGGCTTGAATCACCTGATTGTCTGATAATAAAGGTGATTCCGTGCTTCGGAAAGCACTTTAAGCCGTTGATCCCGGTTGCCATCTGGCCATCGTTAAAGGAACCACGTCGGTTCCGAGAAATCTGACACCAGAGTGTGCATGGTTGATTGACCGTGACACCTATACGAAATCCTTATCCTTTCCTTACTAATATTATAAATGCGAAAGTGAGTTTGTTTGTTTGTTTGTTACGCTTTCACGCCGTAACTACTGAACCGATCATCATGAAATTTTGCATACAAGTTCTCTGGAGTGCGGAGAAGGACATAGGCTACCTTTTATCCCAAGAAAAAGTACTATTCCCGAGGGACCGACATTGACGCGGGCGGAGCCGCGGGCGAAAGCTAGTGATGATATATATTCGTAATCTCCATGATATCAAAACCGTTAAATAAACAACAAAAACGAATTCATACCAAGCTCGGTATAGGTTTTCCAATAGCTAACAAACGAAAAAATACGACACACTTCCTCGAAACTCGTGATTTATGTTCGGTAAATATCATTTACAGTTGCGAGGGTGTGGTGGTATTATACAATAAGCACGATAAAATAAATCTCTGCGCTCAGAAAAAGCTAATAACGCGGGTGTAACTTGCATTATAACAGGCTGCCTCCTCGGGCCTAAGTTACAGGTGGAAGGCGAGTGGCGGTGAGCTCCGTGCGCCAGCCTGCGACACGAGGGTGCCCGGGTTCGATCCCCGGTCAGGTCATGATGGAATCTTTTTCAGATTTACCTGGGTCTTGGATATTTATCTATATAAGTATCTAAGAGATATAGTATCGTTGAGTTAGTATCCTACGGCACAAGTAAGCAACTTACTATGGGGTTAGCTCAAATTGTGTAATATGTCCCTATATAACACTGATCACAATATTTATTTATTATATAGTTATCAATGCTCTCAAATGTCATATGACGTTTATCAACACACTTCTTCGAACATGTGATTTTGTGATTTACGTCCCGTAATATGAATAACATTTACGAGGGTGTAGTCGTTTTAAACAATAAGCAGGATAAAATAAACGTAAGGACTAAATAAGAATAAATAAATAAATATATACGGACAAATCACACAGATTGAGCTAGCCCCAAAGTAAGTTCGAGACTTGTGTTATGGGATACTAACACAACGATATTATATTTTACAACAAATACATATATAGATAAACATCCAAACCCCAGGCCAATGTGAAAAAGATCATTTTCCATCTTGACCTGACCGGGGATCGAATCCGGGCACCCCGTGTCGCAGGCTGGCGTGTTAACCACTGCGCCACGGAGCTCGCCAAAATACTATTAATAGACGTATGTAAATATTTGTGATTGGGAAAATACCTCATTCATATCAATTATAAGTGCGTAAGTAAAAGAAAATCTCTCTGCGAAAAGAAAAAAGTGAAAAGAAAATACTTAATAATGTATTTCTGAAACTATACACTCTTTTATTTTGTACCACACACAGTCCGCCTTACTTTCATTCTGGTTTACGAGCACTGCATAATTTACTTATCTCTACTCGTGCTCGCCGAAACGGTACAAATACCTATTACACGAAACTAACTGAGAATTACTAGTACACCTCAGATTATTCAATCAGGCAGAGTTCATAAGTAAAAGTCGATCAAGGGAGTGGGTAAAATTGAATAGGCGGTTAGTTCATTGCCTCTTATTTTACGAAAGACGATAGAGACTTTGTTAGAAATAAAAATAAGGGAAATTAAAAAATGCGACTGATTTCCCTTTTTAGGGTTCCGTAGTCCACAAGGAACCCTTAAAGTTTCGTCATGTCCTGCCGTCCGTCCGTCCATCCGTCCGGGCTCGTACTCCGCCGCTACTGCACCGATTATCACGAAAATTGGTGGAGAAACAGATATTGAAGTTCCAAAAGTTGGTTTTAAAAATTATGAAAAAATGATTTTTTTTCCATATAACAAAAAGTGAATTTAAAAAATTAAATTGGACTAACCCCAACGTGTTGGGTATCGTAGAAAAAGTCTTCTAAAATGCAACAAACCCCAGTCTTGAGAATCTAATACAAAGATAAAATTTGAGGTGTCCCCCCACCGTAACTTTTGAAATATTACTAAAATAATTCTGAAAAAAAAATGTGGTATATACCTCAAAGTACTTTCAATTAAAACTATAGCGGTTTCGGTATCGTAAATAGTTATTTTTATACAACTCGACCAACTTATGTAGTTACCGTCGGACGAACAAAATGTATGGAGTCAATCGCATAATGAAATTTGTATATAATAATAATAATGATTCAATTATTTCAGGCAATAGTATTGTACTTACAGACTAACATACATAAAAAAATCATATAAATAAATACCTTATATCTAGCTTACATAATAAATATCCTATTCTATATCACACGTAGTGCCGGCGACGTGTGACGCGCGGTGACGTCAGGCAGCCGACCTCGGAACCTCCGAAATACAACTCCTTTCTTTCTTTCTTTCTTCTTTTATAATATGGCTTTCACCGATACTCCGGTGATTCTGCCAACGTCATGGTTCGAAGAGACACAATGTTTCGGAATTGATCGGTATTTGTATGCTAGCTGAAAGGGGATGGGAAAAGACAAATGTTATTACACACAGAGGAAATACAAACACAACATAATAGTTAGTATGGGGATGACAGCATTAGTGTGGATTTAAAGGCAATAATTAAAAGTAGGTCGTACATAATACAAATCTAGATGATAAAATGGTATGGATGGTAAATACAACTCCTTGCGGCCAAAAGTCCTCCTTCATGAAGGTTGGCAGATGATGCGTCGGCATTGTCACCACAAAATAATTAAAATTCTCTTTGTGGCGAGACTGCAGACGTTCAACCCTCAAGGTGAAGGTGGACTTCTTTCGGACGTAGTCCACGACCTCCTCTACCCTCGTGGACCAGTGCAGCCAGGACACGACGTACAGCTGCGTCGTTTTAATAGAGCCAGCCAAGTGCGAGTCGGACTCACGCACGAAGGGTTCCGTACCGTTATCTATAAAAACGGGAAAGAAATATTTTCTGTTGTATGGGAGCCCCCCTTTATTATTAATTTTATTTTTATTCAATGTTTTATTTTTGAATTGAATATATAATTAAATATTCTGTGAATATTTCAAGCGTCTACCTGTTGCCTTTATCTATATGGAGCACAAACAAGCAAAAGAATCACGTTTGTTGTATGGGAGCCCCCTTAAATATTTATTTTATACTATTTTTTTGTATTTATTGTTATAGCAGCAACAGAAATACATCATATGTGAAAATTTCAACTGTCTTACTGTCACGGTTCATGAGACATGAGATACAGCCTGGTGACAGACAGACAGACGGACAGCGGAGCGACATTAATGGGGTACCGTTTTTACCCCTTGGGTACGGAACCTTAAAAAAGGGTTTAGGTATGTTACCTAGAGCTCGGTGCGAGCGCTAGGTACTTAAAGCAACGCCGGACTGCGGTGGCACCCAACTACGTGTGCGTACGTGTCCCTACTCGTAGTAGGGACGCATAAGCACACGAAATATAGCAAATCTGGATTAAACGCTTTTCCAAGCATCAACTTTGGTGCTGGTAACACTCGCACCATCGACATCGATGCGCGGCGCAGGCGCTGCAGCTAACTTCACGTCATCTTGACACGGACAGACTTCACTTCTCAAATCGCGCTCCGAGCGATAGCCGCGTCGATTTACTGTCGGGTCACGATTTGTACCCCTAATTTATTTTACTTTTTCTTATTATACAGTCCTCTAGTCAAATCGAAGTTTCCTTTAAATCACGGATAGGGATTCCTAGTATCTACAGCATACAGGCACCTTCCGGAACAACTTAATTATGTAGGAAGCCAGTGCTTATAGCTTATAGAGATGAAATGGTTGAAGTTTCTACAAAGAAGAAGAAATGGCGATAGACTTTGTCTACATCAATCAAAAACAGTTTTGCTCCAGAAGAGTTTTATTTGTATAGCTCCGAAAATCTTAATACATATATGTAAACTCAAAGGTGACTGACTGACATAGTGATCTATCAACGGACAGCCCAAACCACTGGACGGATCGGGCTGAAATTTGGCATGCAGGTAGATGTTATGACGTAGGCATCCGCTAAGAAAGGATTTTGTTCAATTCTACCCCCAAGAGGATAAAATAGGGGATGAAAGTTTGTAACTATACTTCTTAACGCGAGCGAAGCCGCGGGCAAAAGCTAGTTTACAATAAAATCCCTAAGGAATATAAAACATATATAAATTTATTCAAGAAAAAACTGAAATTATTCGTAAACCAGAAGTGTTACTATGATATTAGTGCGTTTTTTAATGATAAAGATTAGTGTTTTTTCTTTTCTCTTGTTAGGTATATATTATTTTGTATTTATTGTACCTATATGGACTTATTTTTGTAATTTAGTATTATTAATTTATTGTTTATTTGATTTGGTACTAGCAGTAGCTGATTCAATATTTGTACATCTTAACGGCAAACATGTTGATTCCTTATTTTTTAACACGTTTGACAAATAAATAATCTTTATCTTTATCAATCATTCCTCAAGTAGGGCATAGGTATAGAAAATCTTCCTACTCAGACGAAGTCACGAACAAATACTAGTACATTATCAACATTAAAGGACTAACGCGAAGTCACAACGACCGCAAGCCAGCGGTTTCCAAACTTAGCGATAACTGCTAACAGCATAGGGACAGTCGCAGCAACTAACTTGTTTGGTATTGAGATTACGGAGTTAACTTCTCTATTACTGTATTTGCGTCAATATTTTACATACATATTAATCCATAGTCTAGTGGTTAAAGCGTTTGCCTGTAGACCCGGTTGTGGGTTCGATTCCGACGGGAAGCATAGTTTGTTTAGTTGTTTCCAGTTTGGTTAGGACATGCATGAACCGCGTCACCTACAAAAATTCAAAGATTTATTCACAAAATAGGCCTTTTTAGGCACTTTTTTACGTCAATTCACATTTTAAATAATACTTATTATATTATACTAGCTTTCTCCCGCGGCTCCGCCCGCGTCAATGTCGATCCCTCGGGAATTGTACTTTTTTCCGGGATAAAAGGTAAGGCCTATGTCCTTCTCCGTACTCCAGAGAACTTGTATACAAAATTTCATGATGATCGGGCCAGTAGTTACGGCGTGAAAGCGTAACAAACAAACAAACTCACTTTCTCATTTATAATATTAGTTAGGATCCAAATTATTAATTATTGTTCAAAAGCTACAAACTACTAGCGTTTCGTGCTACATAAATGATGATGATGATGTACCCGATTGTTTGTAGCCATCTCCTCGATTGCTTCTTAATTTTAATCGCGTCTCTAACTAGTCTAGTCAACAAGTGCTTTTTAGGTCAAAACTTTGCGTATTCTCTTAAAATTATGATTGAGGTGTCATTCGATTCGAAATGGCACGCAGATATTTTTTGAGAAAATTTTTGGGCCGCCAGCCTTAGAGCTAGTGCCATGGAGGTGGGAAGACGCGAGTGTGTCAACATACGTGGCGTCCCACACTAATGGCTTCTCCAATCTCCAGGGCACAAGAGTCATGCCATATGGTCTCTTGCCATCATATAAAGATATTATGCCAAATTATTTGTATGCCAAAAAAACAATTATGCCTAAGAACTACTATGCCAAAAATATTTATGCTAAAACCGGTATTCCAAAGCATATTAGGACAAAATAAATTATGCGAAAAAAGGGGTCCCGCTTATAAATGAGCAGGAAGACGCTGGATGCCGGCCGCTTCCAACTGGTCATATTGGAAATCCTTGGGGGAGGCCTTTGTCCAGCAGTGCACTTCTTGCAGCTGATAAGTAATGTAACGGTAGAGTTTCCCAAAATGAAAGGTGAGAAGGTGCGAGTGTTTCAACATACGTGGCGTCCCACACGAATGGCCTCCCCAATCTCCGGAGCACAAGAGTCATGCCATTTGGTCTCTTGCCAATATTATATTTAAATACAGTATTGAACCCAAAGATTCAACTGTAATGGCAGAAATAAATAATTCAAACCATTGGCGTGTAATATTCAACATTATTGTCCACTCGGAATTCCAAATAAAATGTCCAATATGTCCTTCTTTGCTTCATCTTCAATTTGTGCGTTTTGAACACGTAAGCCTATTAGTTTTTGCTGGGAAAATTGGCTTTTAGATAGTACTTATGGTAAAGATTTTGTCTGTACCGATATTATACCGGGTGTTACAAAACTACGAAATAATATTTCAGGAGCATAGTCAGTCCATAATATTATACAACTTTCCCCATGGGTCAAACTTCGAAACATGTAAAGAAAAATTCGATTTCCGATACAAAATAAGCAATCAGCTGATCGATTTTCTATGGAACGTCAAATCTTTTTTTTGTCGTTCGATGTATGTTCCCTGGGAATAGTTGTTTAATATCATCGACTGATCATGCCCCTTAAATATTATTTCGTAGTTTTGTAACACCCAGTATAAGGTCACACAAAAGTTAAGGCCGGAGTCGGAAAATTAGAAGCTCAACGAAACTAAATAAACTAACGATGTATTATTTTGACCCTTGTTCATATTATTATTATTTTATATATCTCATGAGGTTGCCAGCCTCTCATGCTCGGACGTGGCGCAGTGGTTAACACGCCTGCCCGCGACACGAGGGTGTCCGGGTTCGATCCCCAGTCAGGTCAAGATAGAAAATGATCTTTGATGTTTATTTATATATGTATTTGTCATAAAATATAGTATCGTTGAGTTAGTATCTCATAACACAAGTCTCGAATTTACTTAGGGCTAGCTCAATCTGTGCGATTTGTCCGCCTATATTTATTTAATTTATATTATTTGCCAACGCTTTAAAACAACACACACGTAAATCTGAACGTGTCACCTGCAGCACATTGTCCTTGTACTGTTTCTCCCGATGACGTCACGCGCGCTAAGTCAGTGTGTACCGTAGGAACGTGTGTTTGCCGACTGTAAGTGGTTCTTTGTAGCTAATTCGCCGCCATTACTGCTGTGTACACTACATATTTGTTCGACTACTTGCGACTAGTGAATCACGTTACAAGTTAACTTATGTTTTAACCTCAAAAATACCTTAGTCGTCCAAAAACTCTTTAAGATATAAAAAAGTTAATAGATTCAGGTGTTACTTTGCGGAAGTCAAAGCTACATTTACTTTGAGACAATTTACTTTGCGTGCTTCCGCCACCAGTTAGTTCATGCAAACTATTGCTGGCCAGCACCCACCCACTACTGTTAGTCTCTTAATACTCGCCACCAATAGTTGATGCATGCAACCCTGGTCGATACTGCAGCAACCAGGGTTGCATGCATCAACTATTGGTGGCGGGTATGAAGAGACTAACAGTAGTGGGTGGGCGCTGGCCGGCAATAGTTTGCATGAACTAACTGGTGGCGGAAGCACGCAAAGTAAATTGTCTCAAAGTAAAAAGATATAAAAAAATCAGTCATATTTCAAGGGAGTCCATAGCGCCTTGATTAGACCTAAAAAATGTGATGTCACACATGTTGCTTTGACTCGACTTAAGGTCTTAAGGCCCCCAGGTGGAGCAGAGGGCTTCCACAGTTTTTTGCCATCGCGATTTGTCCTTGGCTACATGCTTTACTTCGGGCCAAGTTAGCCCGAATCTCTTCATCTCCGCCGCCAGGTCTGCTTAGGATGGCCCACTCTTTCGTTTCCCTGGGGGTCCACTCCAGGGCTTGCTTTGGGATGTGTGTGGGCTCTCTTCTGAGCGTATGGCCTATTAATGTTCATTTATGGCAATTTTGCTTGGCAATTGGCATTGTCCGGCACGTCTCCCACAGGCGTTCGTTGGAGATCTTCTCAGGGCCAATACCAAGTATTTGCCGCAAGCATCTGTTTATGAAGACCTGAATTGGCTGCGGGGTCTCTTTGATTACCTTTATGTTTCGCATTCATACAGCAGGGTGTTTTACATTTGATCGGAAAATTTTACCTTTAGATTTACATTTTAACATAAGCGTTTTTATGGATTGGTCTCAAAAACGCATCATTTTACAATCAAATTTACATTCTGTCGTAAAAAGTGACCAAAAAGTTACAGCGGCCGTAAAGGCGTAAAGTATGCCTCATCATTTATTCTCACCCTATTATATCCTCGCTCCTCAGTCGTTAGAAGCCTAATTTATCAAAACTTTTTTCATTGTCCCTTTATTAAATAAAATTCAATTAATCCGGGATCCTATTGGATACTTCAAGTTATTTATTTCTGTTTTGTTTGTAGACCTTCCATACATTTATTAATGCAGTTTTGGTGGACCACGCAATATAAAAAGAAAATTAAGCCAATAATGTTAACATATCGGTTCAGGTTATTAGACTCAAGACTAATGTGCTTAGAGTCTAGAGTTTACCATATTATGAGCTATTAATAATAATAATAACTCATTTATTTCAGGCAATAGTATTGTACTTACAATTATGTACAATACCAGAGGCCCATATTATAAATACCTTACAGACTAACATACATAAATTTCATAAAATAAATACCTTATAACTAACATACATAATATATATCCTATCCTATATCACACGTAGAGCCGGCGACGTGTGACTGACTGGTGACGTCAGGCAGCCGACCTCGGAACCTCCGAAACACGACTCCCTGCGGCCAAAAGTCCTCCTTCATGAAGGTTGGCAGATGATGCGTCGGCACTCTCACCACATAAGAATTGAAATTCGCTTTGTGGCGAGACTGCAGACGTTCAACCCTCAAGGTGAAGGTGGACTTCTTTCGGACGTAGTCCACGACCTCCTCTACCCTCGTGGACCAGTGCAGCCGGGACACGTACAGCTGCGTCGATGGTACGGCAGGACGCAGCGGAGAATCCGGTCCGGTCAGCGCGGTTCCGCAGTGGTTGCGGCTCGCAGGCTTCCTCTTCCTCCTTTCCACCTTAATGAAGCCCTCTTCGTCGCGCTGGTTCCTCTCGGGACCCGGTGGTGGCAACAACTTGGTGGGAGCTGGCTTACGCCGTCTCCCTGTTTACCCCTGTGCCGAAGGCCGCTTCGTGGTCTCGGCGGGTGTGGTGGCAGGCGCGGGCGCAGCGGAACCGCGGCATAGGCACGTGGCAACGGCGCACTCGGACTCGACGTCACCGGGGCGGGTGCGGGGGAGCGGGCGGCGGGCTGCGTAGCGCGCACAACAACAGGCGGCGACGGCAAACTGCTGATGGAGACATTTTGCGCGCCGCCTTGTCGCGTGTTTACGTTAGCGGTCTCAGGTGACCTACTTACCGAATCACCTTTTTTCAAAGTTAATAATTCGGTACGTAACTCACCGATGGTGGATTCAGAGACCCCTAACCTAAACTGTACTTCGGCCAGGCTAGCTTTTAGGGCGGTGATGTCCTTCAGCAACCTGGTGACGTCGACGTGGTCAAATGTGACGGGAGGCAGCTTGTCCAGCCGCTTCGCCATGAATGTGGGCACGTCGTCCGGGTCAGTCACCTTCAGCAGGTTGATGACATCCTGCAGACTCCTCTCACCCCTTTCATCCCTTCTGCGGGACGGCATTCGATCAGCCATGCCGAGACTCCTGTACAGCAGCTCCTTGCCACTGCAAATCTCCTCTTCCTTGAAGTTCGACTTGCAGATCTGCAAGATGCTGATCTCGTCCATGGTGTCGATGGCGTGTTGGATGAACGCCAACAGTTCGTTCGCTATGAGTGTTTCGGAACTCATAGCGATATCAGGCAGTGGCTAAGCCGCGCAATTCGCGAATGCTATTGTAATTTTTCATTTGATATTTGTTTACTTGCTTTTAAAAGTTCCCTATCTATAAGCATACAAATTTAAGTCATAACGTAACATGCATACTGTTTTTAGGCATAATGACTTATAAGCATAACGTTCTTACGCATACCATTATACGCAAAATTATTATAAGCATAATGTACCTAAGCATAATCGTATTTTAGGCATAACATTTTAAAGCATAACCTAACCTAACCTACTTTTCTGGAAGCGATGTCCAACCTATTCTAACACATTTTAAAAATATACCAAATTACTACTAGTGTCATAGTTATTATGTCTATGGAAATTATGCGAATCATCATTATGCCAAAACAAATTAGTCTAAAAGATGATTGTGCCAAATTACTCGTATGCCAAAAAAAAAAAATTATGGCTAAGAACTACTATGCCAAAAATATTTATGCTAAAACCAGTATGCCATAGCATATAAGGACAAAATAAATTATGCGAATAAAGGGGTCCCGCTTTTAAATGAGCAGGAAGACGCTGGATGCCGGCTGCTTCCAACCGGTCGTATTGGAAATCCTTGGGGGAGGCCTTTGTCCAGCAGTGGATTTCTTGCAGCTGATATGTAATGTAACAGTAGAGTTTCCCAGAATGAAAGGTACCCTATATCCTTACCCGGGCCTCAAACTACCTCCATACAAAATGTTATCCATCTCTTTTCAATGTTTAAAGCGTGAAAAGTAGACAAACAGAAAAAGTTATTTTCGCATTTTTAATAAATTTATAAATAAAATAAATATATACGGACAAATCACACAGATTGAGCTAGCCCCAAAGTAAGTTCGAGACTTGTGTTATGGGATACTAACTCAACGGTACTATATTTTATAACAAATACTATTAACCCGGCGATCGCACAGTTGGGTCTATATTACCCACGCCTTTTAAAAATGCGCGTATTTCTATAAAATATTATTGCGACGTTGCCAGACTTCTCAGTAGCTGGACCTAACGGTCTCCCCTCTCCGTGGAATATCGCCATATAGTGGTGTCGCAGCCGCAGCGGTGCATAGATGCGGATGAACACGAGAAAGGTAAATAAGACCCAACCATACATTTCGTGTCGTAATTTCGCGCCGTCTTTTTCAACCAACTTTTTAAATATATAATTGACTTTTTGTATTATTTTCAGTACCTTTGCAGTAATTAATCGCGAATTACTCGAACGGCAGAGAATTTTAGCTATTCTGCTGGAATCCGACTCTAAATATGAAAATTCTACTTCAGAAAATGAAGACGAAGAAGATCATCGTCGTGTTCTCAGCCTAGAAAGTGACACCGATCAAGATTTATCTATCTGACACGAACAGTGACGATATGCCCCTATGATTGTTGAACTACGCCATCGGCCAAATTCTTCAACGTCTGAAATACAGCACGATTTATGTACTAATTTGACTACCACTACTGAAAGCCAGGTACGAACATCTTTTTTTTTTGGAAAAGACGGAACCACATGGCAGAAGACCCCTACCCGCCAAAATGTTCGAACTAGGGCGGAAAATATTATAACACAAGTGCCAGATGTTCGACCAGTAGCTCAAAATGCTTTTACAGTAAAAGAGTGCTTGAACTTATTTTTTTATAGACGAAATGGTGGATTTTATTTGATGCGCAAAATGATAAGGTATTTTTTAGGAGAACCTGATGAGAAACCACCTGTGAAGATACCTAATGTAAAAAGAAGGTGTCAGGATTGTTCTGCCAAAAAAGATAGAAAATCTAGTAATACTTGTCGGTGCTGTAACAAATATATCTGCAGTAAGCACGCTGTGTTGTACGGCATAAATTGTGCAGATGGAAAAGAACCTACGATTGAATAATTATAAGACTGATATAGAATATTGTTATTAGTCCTGCTAGAGATTTTATTCTTATATTTCCTATTAGTTTTAAATTTAAAAAAAAGTTTGTTTACTTATGTTTTTTTTTTAGTTTAAGACAGAGGCTACCTATTTTGTTAATGTTTTGTAATACTTATATAAAAATGACATTAAAAACATATTTTCGTATCGGGTTGTTTTTGTTTATCTAAAATTTCATAAACAATAGTCTTTTTATTCAATTATTACAACATGTTAGTAAATTTATTATAAATATTGAAGTTATGGCATTTTTTTCTACGGGTCTGTTAGACCCAACCCTACTATCGTTGTTACATATTTCCACTGTGCTGACGCCGGGTTAAGGATAGTATGGACTAAAGTCAATTTGTTTAAAAGTATGGCACTAAACTTTTCCTTTCTTCTTCTATCTTTGACATTAAAAAATTGCTGCAAACAGACGAAGCCGCCGAACAATAAGTTACTGCGCCTAACAATAAAACTAAATGTGAATAATAAAAAAAGTCTGTTCGCTGAACGATCAAAGGCGCTGCCTGCCGCGATTGATGGACCTGATGCTGTGATTGATGAAATAATCTGCGAAGATGACAAAACGTTCAATATACTTTCATTTTGATTTATTTTTATTGTGAAAAAAAAACCTTACCTAATTTAATTATGTTAAAATGTAAAATAACTCAACTAATGCTATATCTTGCGGCCACTGGCAACACCGGACGTAGCGAGGCGATGCGGCGCGGGGCCGCGGAAGTACTATTAAAGAATGGACCTTTGAACCTAGCCATCGACACGGCAAGACACCATTTTGTCATATTTTTGTCAATTCTAATACATCTGGTATCAAACACAGCGCCTTCTAATTGATACAGTCTAAACCCTAGGCAGACCCACAGTAGCTGCTTCTACACTATAACTAAAAATAAATAAAAGATAATATATATTTACGAATAAAAAAGTCCGCGTAGATCGTTGCCTTGCGGCAGCGTGCCCAGAAGGCTAGCAAAATTGCCACGTTGGATGGCAATGCTGATCTTTTGGCCAAGGTAAAGACCAGCCTTCCGTGTATATAAAAAATATTTTTTATATAGCAAGGCCGTGTGGTATCCGGCAGAGTAGAATAGGACCACTCCAAGTCTTCCCGTGGATGTCTTAGAAGGCGACTTAGGAAATACAAGCTAAACAAAGCTTTTAAACATCTGTGAGACCTCTCCAACCCGTCTGGCCAGCGTGGAGATTGTAGGCCAAGTCCTCTGGCTGCTTTGGCCAAGTTTGGCTCTAGTAGTACAGAGAGGGTCGTGCTCCTGTAGTGGAGACTAAAAAGGACCTGATGATGAGCAGTACTAGGCCTCTCTTCGTTTCCGCCATCCGTCTCGATCCTGTGCTGATCTCATCCAGGAGCGACCCGCGATTTTGACTAACGAAGAGAGGTCTATGCTCAGCAGTGGGTGGAAGACGGGCTGAGATGATGATGATGATGATGATAATGAGCAGTACTAGCTGCGCCCGCGACACCGTGCGTGTACATTTGCACAGGGGCCACGTTTTATAACTAGAGAAAAAAATTAAGTAGCCTTTCCTGTGTCCTGTAGGTCTAGATGTTTATCTACCAAGTTTCATGAAATCTATCTCAATCGTTTAAAAGTTATAGAGGAAAATACATATAATTATACGGAAAAAGATCTAAAAAACGTTAATTTAGTTTTAGTATCATGTATAGAACTTATAAATACGATATCTGTGCTTACAGATTTATTCGTTTTAACAATGTTCGGTATAATATTATTAAAATTAAAAATATGTGATGAAAAACAACTCGACTACAGGTATATTAAAATACCGAGCATTGAAGTGCTATATAAAAACAATTTATTTACGTAAAAAGCTTTTTTCAATTTAATTAACTTTCTGTTCCTCGCATATGAATGAAGTAGAATACCACACTGCAAAATAAGTTAGTAGTTTAAAGAAGTACGCATGCTTGGAATGCGTATAACCTTTGGGGTAATATGTGTGAAAGAATTCGACGCGATGATTTGAATTCACGGTGGTGTAGTTGGTTTCATACTTGGGGCGTAAATCTAACTAAAGAACTATCCCCAGGGGACGTACATTGAAAGTTAAAAAAAACTTACCTCCCTGCGTACACATAATTATTTCAAGCATAATATACCTAAGCATAATCATATTTAGACATAACATTAGTAAAGCATAATTGTAATTAAATATACTTAATGATGCTTATGCACAATATTTTTATGCATAAAAATTATACGCCGCATAATTAACCCCTGTTAAAAACATTATTGCACAATTTTATTCATTTCTGATAGCGATTCGTTTTCTGTTAGGATCACAGTTCAAACCTAATCTAAACTTTTTTTCTGGTAGCAAGTCGTTTCTGACGTGGTTGCAGTTCTAACCCAACCCAACCAACTTTCCTGGTAGAAGTTTGTTTCTATTGAGGCGCAGTACTTACATAACCTACCTCTCAGGAAGCGATTTCTAATCTATTCTAACGTATTTTTTAAACTAAGGCTAAAAACATGTGCCTAAATATTTTTTTAAAATAACTTAAATTTGTTTCTAGTACTCCTAAAAATGTTATGCCCAAATACTATTAGACTTATAGTTCCTATGCGTATGGAGAGTATGCTAATTAATATTATGCCAAAACAAAAAAAGCATTAAAGATAATTATGCCAAAATTACCCATATGCGTATGATGGCATAATATTTTATGCTAAAACCGGTATGTCTAATCATATTAGGACAAAACAAATTATGCGAAAAAAAGGGGTCCCTTAAAAACAACTTAATTACGAAAAAAAAGAATTTCGCTGTATGTCCCCTGGGGAAACTCCTTCAGTATTATAGGCTGATCATGCCCATTAAGTATTGTTAACCCCATTTAGTTACATCCTTACTAATATTATAAATACGAAAGTGAGTTGGTTTGTTACGCCTTCATGCCCTACCTAGTGAACCGATCGTCATGAAATTTTGCATACCCATCGTCTGGACTACGGAGAAGGACATAGTTTACATTTTATCCCCGGGGAAAGTACTGTTCCCGAGGAAATGACATTGACGCGGGCGGAGCCGCGGTTGAAAGCTAGTATTGGTATATTGTAATAATAATAAATTACTAATTGATTGCTCACTTAAACCTGTTATGATGAGAAAATTGTCTTTTGTGTAATTCAATCAACGATCAAAGACATTGTCAATAGCTATAACCTGCTTTGTGCAAATGATTGATGGAATAAGCTTTAGCGATGATGAAACGGGAAATAAGTCACTTGTACAATGTGATTTATGCGTTTTAGGCTTCGACCAAATATAATGGTAGATACACGATTCGAGCTCGAAAAGTGGCACCGGCAAACAGCGCTTTTATATAGTTTTGTCTTTCCCGATGTGCAAATTGTTGCTGAGTGAGTGCCGGTTGGACTCGGACGACGCCTATTTCCGCTTAAAGAAGAACCTGAACTGGTACCGACAGACAGGGCCTGGAGACGCTTGTGCCAGCGGTCACCGGAGGATGCGTTGATTCAGGCCAGTGTTCCCCCTTCACCTATTATTCCCTCTTTTTTTCTGAGACGCGAGGCGGCCACTGAGATTTTTAGGGCTTATGAAATAAACTACATTCTTTAGTACAAAGTGTTATTATTTAGGACCCACCTACCTGTGGTTATCTGGGGAGGACTAACCTAACCCCTAGTGCCACAGTGGCACTAGGGGTATTTCCCGATGGTTGCCAACTGAGCTAAAAATTTTCATGTATATAAATGGGATGATAATACAATATTATGGAAGTGTTGGGCAGGTCTGATGATGGAGTCGGAAGGTGGAAAAGCCATAGGAAATCTTGAATTAAACAGAGTAATCGTGCCCATTAGGCGTTTTTTTTTTTTGGAAAACACTTTACAGTGTGGATTCGTTTATAATAACAGCTAGTCCTTAGCCGTGTGTTTCCAGCAGAGTAGAATAGGACCAATCCAAGTCTTACCATGGATGTCGTAAGAAGCGACTTAGAAAATACAAGCTAAACGAAGCTCATAAACATCAATGAGACCTCTCCAACCCGTCTGGCCAGCGACGAGAGTGTAGGCCAAATCCTCTGTCTGCTCTGGCCAAGTATAGCTCCGGTAGTACAGAGAGGGTCATGCTTCTGCAGTGGAGACTAAAAAAAAAGACTTGACGATGATGATGATGAAAAGCTTGTAACAAAAATATAATATATGCAAAATAACTTGTATTGAAAATTTAATTAGTATTGGTCACACAGCAAGCTAATTTTAATTCCAAAAGTAACTTCTGCGTAATACTAGTATTTCAATTTATAAATTTTATACACAATTTCAACTCCGAAATCGATGTAACCAAAGCTCCCGGAAGATCAAAAGCCCTTATAATTACAGTCATTGAAAACTCGAACTAATTTTAATTATGAATTTACAAATTATGTCCCAAACGGCTTAAGTTGGCATAATCTTTGAAACTTTGAAATAATTAACTGGTTCTCTCAATTTTATGTAAAGCCGTTTGCTTATTTTTACGATAAAGTTCATGGAGTTTGGACACTAAGAGTTTTGTGTTTAATAAAGGGCAGTAAAAATTAACACGAGAAACCGTTGTTTGTTTGTTTTGCGTGTGCGTAAGTGCCCGCACTGGTCTTAGATTTTTATAAAGCTGCTTCCTAAAGACTCTTGACACAGCCCGAGCCAATGGTTTAACGTACCCTTTGAAGGACCGAGGAGCTCGAGATATTTTTATCACCCATCTCAGTGAGACCGCGCCCGGTGTTGCTCAAGTCTCTTTCTGTCGGTCTTTTTGTGATTCTTTTCAATAAGTCTCGTACCAACATGTCAATAGTGTAAAAGGGGATGGTTGGAGTTAAATGACCGAATAAATTTCTAAACCCGCATTAGGGCGCCGGGTCCGCTATTATGACAGCATTCTTCTTCTTCTCCGGTATCTTATCCCTTTATTCCAAAGTAATAATTCGTCAAGTCTTGATTTTGTTTCGTTTTGCCAAGCTTTACATTTGTTTCAACTAGTCAAGCCGAAGGTTCTGATTCGTCAAACGCAATTTTTGACGTCATAATGTCTTATATATCGATGAACACCGGCTACATGCACGAAAAATGTTACGTTCCGGTCACCGACCCTGGTCCTTTGCGAGGCTTGCGTAGGGATCCATTAGGAGGAGG
The DNA here is from genome assembly GCA_947532085.1 of Elegia similella. NCBI lineage: Eukaryota > Metazoa > Arthropoda > Insecta > Lepidoptera > Pyralidae > Elegia > Elegia similella. Next base: position 2,739,672 of record OX383926.1, on the reverse strand, counting down.
ATTTTGCATTTGCAAAAATACAATTAGTCAGTTTTATAGATAATAGAAAAATATTAGATACGTATTTTTTCTTTTTTTTGATCAAACGAAAATTGATATAGTTATAGCCCGTTAAATTTCCGCGTGACGTCACTATCCGGTACACTTTTTATCGGCCTGTTGCGTCATGAGCCCCCACTCCTGAACTTTGATGCGCTTTATCTTTATCATCTTTTGTTTGATTGAAAAAAGAAAAAAATACGTATCTAATATTTTTCGATAATCTATAAGACGGACTAATTGTATTTTTTTAGGAGACATGCCACAGCCTCCGTGGTTCAGTGGTTAAGGCGTTTGCCTGTTGACCCGAGGGTCGTGGGTTCGATTCCCACCGGAAGCATACTTTGTTTAGTTGTTTCCAGTTTGGTTAGGACATTGCAGGCTTGAATCACCTGATTGTCTGATAATAAAGATGATTCCGTGCTTCGGAAGGCACGTTAAGCCGGTGGTCCCGGTTGCCATCTGGTAGTCGTTAAAGGAACCACGTCAGAGGCCGAGAGGCGGTTCCGAAGAACTCTGACACCAGGGTGTGCATGGTCGATTGACCGTCACACCTACTCGAAATGATGAGGAAACATGCCTATTGATTACTAAATCCGAAAAACTAACATAATCACACATTAGGAGTATAACACGAGGATTTGAGGATGGAACCAGAAAAACGCTCAGATATCATGTACTAGGCTGTTCCAAATGTTTTTAGCTACACCTAAAATATACTATATCTATTAGGCTGTGTACGTAATTTCGTAAACTACCTTTCACTAGTTATTTTTTATCATTTATTGTGAGGACCAGCCCAAAAGAAACCCGTTAAGTTTTTTTTTTCACCAGGACAACGCTCCCGCCCCCACAGTTGCCAGAACACTGGATTTTCTGAACAATTCTGGGGTTCAACTATTGTCTCATGCTCCTTACAGCCCAGACCTAGCCCCGTGGGATTCTTTCCTCTTTCCAATAGTGAAAAAAATCTTCTTTGGCGCACTTTCTGGAATTCGGAAGAGGCTGTAGAGGCATTCCGAACGCTTGTAGCACTGTTGGCTTGCCGCAAGATGCATTTTTAAAATGTTAACAACAATGAAGAAGTGTATTGATGCCGGAAAGGAACATTTTAAAAAACAATAAATAATATACCTATATCAGAATACTTAATAGTTTTTATACAGCTAAAATCTTTCGGAACAGCCCACGTATATGTATCATGTAAATGAATTTCTTTCGCACACTAGCTAAGTCAAAGCAATTTATCGAATTTATTAAATTGCCTTCATGCCGCCAATCAACAAGTGACAGCAGTGAGCGATCGGGGCTCACAACAAATTGGCCACTTCGCTTTTATCGGGTTAAATTAAAACTTTGTACGGAACCCGCGTCAGCATGTGAATGGCCCGTGTCAGCGAATGGCCATCGATCAAGAAAATTGGGCCATATTTTGAGCTTGCATGCCTTGAAAACCATTTTTTGACGTGATAACGTTTTGTTGATGAACGCCGGCTGCACGCACGAAAAAGTGTCACGTTCTGTGTGCAAGCAGAGCGTGGAACAAGCAATAGGGAGGTAAGATCGACCTATACAGGGTTATAGTTAACTAACGCATAACCTGCTAAAGACGACTTAGGTACATCATGACTAACAACATTTGTTCTATGACTTTTACCTTAACGCAATACATAGTAAGATTTAACATACATTAGCTTTTATGTGAATTTCTATCAAACGTTGAGTCTATGTTTAATTCTACTATAGCTGTAAGCGTAAGTACCTACTATTATTACCTCGTAGCGCTGGTATTCCTTTTTTTGCATTTTATTATTTTTTTGTATGAGAAAAGCAAACATCGAATTAAACGAAGTCATATAGCAAAAGTAGTTAATCTTGATGTCTAAGTTGTCGTTAGAAGGTTATGCGTTAGATACCACTTACCCTGTATAGTCGGTTTACGGACGACAATTTTACGTGATAACGGTGTAAGAGAGATAAATGCGTCACAAGCCAAACGCTTAGGGTAATAGTGCCTTTCTATCACTTGTCTACGGCACGTGACACTATTTTGTGCGTACAGCCGGCGTTCTTCGATTTTTAAGATGTTCTCACGTTAAAATCTTTCGGTGGATATAATTGACTCTGTCATTTAAGAGTTAGGTTAGTCGGTGTCATTTTGTGGTAAGAAACGCACCAATGTCTATTTTTTGACAGGTATTAATGGAGTGAAGATGGCCTTATAAGTACTCGTAGGTTGAATCTTTTGGCATATTACAATGGATGATACGGAGGTGAAACCATTTTGTTTAGTATATAATAGATGGACGGACTATGCTTCGTCTTCGTTCGGTGAGTGAAATAGCCGGTGGCCCATACCTCCAAACCCCCTCTCCCCATGTCTTTCACCCAACTCGTTTAAAGGCTGACAACGCTCCTGTCACAACCTGGGGTTTAACTGCCTCCGTTGTCCAGTGGTTAAGGCGTTTGCCTGTAGGCCCGGGGGTCGTGGGTTCGATTCCCACGGGAAGCATACTTTGTTTAGTTGTTTCCAGTTTGGTTAGGACATTGCAGGCTTGAATCACCTGATTGTCTGATAATAAAGATGGTAGCCGTGTAGTATCCGGCAGAGTAGAATAGGACCACTCCAAGTCTTCCCGTGGATGTCGTAGAAGGCGACTTAGGAAATACAAGCTAAACAAAGCTTATAAACATCTAAGACACCTTTCCAACCCGTCTGGCCAGCGTGGAGAGTGTAGGCCAAGTCCTCTGGCTGCTCTGGCCAAGTATGGCCCTAGTAGTACAGAGAGGGTCGTGACTCGTGCTCCTGTAGTGGAGACTAAAAAGGACCTGATGATGATGAAAGATGATTCCGTGCTTCGGAAGGCACCAGGGACTGCTTGGTCGATGAACCGTGCCACCTACATAAAATGATGACACCCTGGTGTTGCAGTAGTCCATGGGCAGTGATGATCACTTACCAGTATGTAACTCGCTTGCTCGTTTGTTGTCCTATAGCATTAAAAAAACGGCTGATATCGAAGACTATATAGCTCTTTTGGCACTCTTTGGGCACAGAACCCTTAAATAATTCTCTCATCATCATCAGGTCCTTTTTAGTCTCCACTACAGGAGCACGACCCTCTCTGTACTACTAGGGCCATACTTGGCCAGAGCAGCCAGAGGACTTGGCCTACACTCTCCACGCTGGCCAGACGGGTTGGAGAGGTGTCTTAGATGTTTATAAGCTTTGTTTAGCTTGTATTTCCTAAGTCGCCTTCTACGACATCCACGGGAAGACTTGGAGTGGTCCTATTCTACTCTTCCGGATACCACACGGCTAAAATAATTCGTTGCATCTACAGCCTTCAGATGTATAGCGTTAGAGCCTGAGTTTCACCACTATGACTGTAGTCATGATGTCAGGGTCATGGGTTTCATACTTAACTACCTGTCCGGAGGTTGTAGGTGTGGCATCGAGTATAAGCCCGGCCTCCCGAGCAGCTACTCGCTTGGCCCTTCATTCATCCGAGTGAGTAGTAGATACTACTCACTATTGAGATCAATACCTTCATTCCCTTCCCACATCCAACAAATTCCTATCCTTACCCAGTTTCATCATCAGGTCCTTTTTAGTCTCCACTACAGGAGCACGACCCTCTCTGCACTACTAGGGCCATACTTGGCCAAAGCAGCCAGAGGACTTGGCCTACACTCTCCACGCTGGCCAGACGGGTTGGAGAGGTCTCTTAGATGTTTATAAGCTTTGCTTAGCTTGTATTTCCTAAGTCGCCTTCTACGACATCCACGGGAAGACTTGGAGTGGTCCTATTCTACTCTGCCGGATACCACACGGCTAAGTTACCCAGTTACCCAGTTTAAGAATGCTTTATTTATTCCTTATCAAGATAAATTGTGTCGGTAACTTAAAATTAAAAAGTCATTTACAATATTATTATTAACATAACATTTAAATTGAACATAATAAAGTTATTAAACGGTCACAAATTTTAATAACATCAATTTGTATTGCATTAAATTGAATTAAAATATATATTATCATCATGTCAAAAATAATCCTTAGTAATATTATAAATGCGAAAGTGAGTTTGTTTGTTAGTTTGTTACGCTTTCACGCCGTAACTACTGAACCGATCATCATGAAATTTTGCAAACAAGTTCTCTGGAGTGCGGAGAAGGACAAAGGCTACATTTTATCCCGGTAAAAAGTACTATTCCCGAGGGATCGACATTGACGCGGGCGGAGCCGCGGGCAAAAGCTAGTTTAAGACATAATTCCAGAACTTCATTTTTAAAATAATCATCAACAGAGTAGAAGACTTTTTCCAAGAGATACGACTTTAACTTTTTTTTAAAGTAATAAGTCCCAATCATGGATCTAAGAATAATCAGGATAGGACCTTGAAAATGTGGCATTGAAGCAAATCACAATGTATGCAGACGTGTCGTGACACGAAACTCACGCACACATCGGCACTCAAATGGATGCAGGTTTTCCCCGGTCGAAATGTCAAACTCACGAAATGTCAAACTTGTACTTACCGCGAATTTGGTGTGCCTTTTGAAACTCGTTGAAAATAAGCATAAAAACATAAAATAATGCCGAGCTGTGTGGTAAAAGAGTGTAAAAATTATAGTAAACTACACAAAAAGTCCGACGGTATCACGTATCATAGGTAAGTACAAACTTCTTGTTGTTTTCGAGACTATGTAAGTATTACACTCAATCGCATATTTTCTTGGTTTAATTATACTATTTACACACACAACACCACAGTTACTCGTATGTACGAATTGGTTGGTAACCTAAACACACGTTTCAACTACAATTTTAAATTAAACTAATATGATTTTGTAATTTTCTTTGCGCCGCAAAAGTCAATGACCCGGTGACAGCGCAGCGCAAAGTCGGACTGTCGGTGTTGCCAGAATATGATTTCAGGATTCCTGTTCTTTATTTTAAATATAAAATTTTAGTTTGTTTATTTTTTTTAAGGTTCCAAATTCGTGATGCTTATGTAAAAAAATAATGGATCGATATTATTAGAAGAAATAGAAAGGATGCATCATGGGTACCATCAAATTTGTTTTTTCCGAACATTTTAAAAATAGCAATTTTTATATGACAAAAGGAGCATATCGCCGGTTGATTAAGTTCGCGTGCCCAGAAAAGGAATGTTTCTTATTAATACTTTTACTCGACTTCAAAAAAAGGAGCAGTTCCAGTTGTATTTAATTTTACATATTTTTACGTCATAACTCCATCACTTATGAACTAAATTTGGAAAATCGATGTATGTGTTGATGATAAATGTATGAAGTAAGATGACTTTGGAATCCAAGATGGCTGACATTACTTTTCATTTAAAGTCAACTTTAGTGGCGTTTTTGGAATTTTTGGGATATCAACAAAAATGAAGTCATTTTCAGTTTTTAAGATGGCCATCACCATTATTTATGGAAATTCGACTTTGGTGACGTTTTCGGAGTATTTCGGGGTAAAACTGACGTCAATTTTGTGTTGGGATTCAATATGACTGTCACAATTTTTTGAAAATATGACTTATGTGTCGCTTTTGAGTTATTTTTTGCTGCATCACAAACAACACTTATGGGATGCAAAACAGGGGTGATATTTTCGAGGTATTTTGGCGTGCAGATCACAAAAGTGGCGTCAATTTCGGGATCATACTATAAAACAAAGTCGCTTCCCGCTGTGTCCGTCTGTCCCTATGTATGCTTAGATTTTTAAAACCACGCAAAGGACTTTGATGCGGTTTTTTTTTATAGATAGAGATATTCAATGTTTATATTTTATACTAATATGTAAATGTGAAAGTATTTTATTCTCATTTATCGACGTCAGAATAAAAGATTTTAACTTTGAACAATTCTGAATTTGATATTGTTGATTTATTGATGACACTAATAATCTATAGAACTACTGAATCTATATATCTGCAAAATTATAAAAAAGTAATTTTAAAATTTACCACCAATATAAGGCCTCGAGGGTTTGTTTTTCTGTAAGTAAAATTATATGTATTGTTATTTATTAACTTAAAACACAGTAATAAAAAATGTTATCTATAATTTCGTTCTTTTATTCCTTTTATCGAGTTCCCCAAAACGTCTAAGGTCACTCAAAGATGAGATTGATTCACAGTTGCCCTTCTGGATCATTATGTCTAAATTCATAATACTTCTCTGATACAGATGTTACGTTTTGTAAAAAAAATATAAATAATATAAGTGCTACTAGGCATCAGTACCACTCACAATTTATTTACTCTAATTATTGGGTAATTTTTGATGACAATGGTCACCCTATACTGCACACATGTAACCAAAGTTTGCTTCACTTTGACGTTCCTCACGCCCGGTCCATATTATTCTTAGGTCCATGGTCCCAATGTATCCTTGATATATTTTGGTAATATATTGTGAGCCTTATATGCCTGGTACTGAGCACTGTGTTTCATAATTTCTATATGGGGTATAATATCATTTTTAAGATGCTAGACAGATGCTTTAGATGGGCAGCAGCACTGATAGCGCAAAAAGCCAAAGAAACTATGCTAGCCAACCCGCTGACAAGCGTGGTAAGTATGGCAATATTGTTCCATGAAACGAAAAATCTTTGGGGTCAAGATTTGATCTCATTGGAAAAGTTGTTCATATCGATGAGCTGAATCATCCTTTCAAGGATCAGACAAGGTTTTCTTTAAATTTTGTATAGTTCCACTTTACACCTTATACTAGAGGGAATAAAAATGCTTGCTGGCAGGCCAGGAATAGACGTTGGCAAGCCAGTCATAGACATAACTTCATCCTTGGCTTCAAGGTGCTGTATTATTCATATTTCGGGCGTTAAGTAATATACATTGCAGATACAAATTTGGTTCGAACAATCCATAGAACGAACAATACTTGGGACAGGCCTTTGTCCAACAGTGGACTTCTTACGGCTGAAATGATGACGATTTTGCTTCCATTTGGTTTGTTAGAGTTTCAACGACTGCCTCCCCGGAACTCATCATCATTTAGAGTAGGTGACACGGTCAATCAACCATGCACACCCTGGTGTCAGAGTTCTTCGGAACCGCCTCTTGGCCTCTGACGTGGTTCCTTTAATGACTACCAGATGGCAGCTATAAGTAAGTATCACTTAGTCTACCTGCGACCATGAAAACTGCAGTTTTCGTTCTTAGGTATAAAAACGTTGCTAAGCCGAGATGGTGGAAGAGTGGTGGTAGATCCACCGTGGCCACCATTCCGGTAATATGGCGTGGAGAGTGCAATCATGTGATTTTAAGCGGGTGCGAGTTCCGCATAACTGTTCTGTACCCCCGTAGCAGATCAGTACGCATAACGCATTTTCCACATGTAAAAAAAAGAAAAGGTAAAAAAGTAACGCAATAAACCTGACAAAACCGTATTAAGCCATTTAATTTAAATGTATTACAATCGCGAAAACATTCGGTAAAGATGAAATAATGGAAATTGTAACCCATAAATAGCAGCATCAGAAACCTTTCAACTAATTGCGGAAGCGTATAAAAAAGGAATTAAAATGAAGGCAATAATCGTTATGACTCTGTGAAAATTCCGCTATACTGCATGTTTATGTCGGTTTTACGCGTATACTTATTTGAGGAATCGAACAGACTACAAAAAAAATAGAAATAAGGTAGATTGTCGGGGTAGACATAGCCCAGGTGTAAGAGTAAAAGCCGCGTTTAGCATGTTGGTGGACGTTAGATAAAAAATAGTGATGGGTTGCTGGCCACGTCCTCTACTAATATGATTCGTCCGATTTCGCCAATTCACTCAATCGGCTATTACCATCTCCATGGGAAGAAACCAGCATGAAAGATAAGAATGAGAAATAAGTTTGTTATAAAATATCAAAATATAGATTATGAGGAGAAAGAGAACAAACGTAGCGTAACGGGGAACTAACCTTAGTTTCTTTGTTTTTTTTTTTAAAAAAGCATCCCAACTTTCTCATTAAATTTTATTTCCTGTAGAATATCAGCTTTAAGTGTTCTTTTGTTTTCTTGTGATTATTGTCAAATAAACATGTCAAAAGTCAGGGTAGTTGTACGAGATAAACAGCATTAGGGTTTTTAGTCAACCGAGACCGCTTCAAACATGGATGAATGACTGATTTATTGTACAATTATAAACAGTACATGATACAATTGAAAGGTTTGATCCCACACTAGGCTGGGCCTGAATCGTGGGCATCAAAAGATACCAGAAGTATATCCCGCGGGATGAATTGACATCATATTTAATTACAGCACCCCTAAGTCCGATGATGATGATGTCATTAATTAACATGTGTGTAAAAAACAATACTTTATTAGAATGACTGGTTCAAAAAATAAACAAGATAAAACCAAAAAATCTGTGAGTCATAAGCAATTAAAACTTCATGCAAGTACTAACTATTTGCCTATTTTTGGTTGTCATCTTGTATGTGACAATATATCACATACAAGAAGAGGATAACAATAACCAGGAAAGTAATCATATCTGTGGAAGTTGGAAAAGTATTGAGCTTTTTTTCTATACCATTCATGTTTTGTCACGGCTGTAAAAGAGATTGTTGTTTCTAACGATCAAACCCATTGTTTATTGTAAATTGCTTCGGAAGAAATCGGAATGGGTTTTATTTCGGGTGTTGAAGAGCAGCAAAATGACAACTAAAAATATACTGTCGATATCTCTTTCTCACTCTCTTTCATACCATACATGCTTTTGCATTTTTGAAACTACGGGTGTTTTTATAACTAGGTGTTTTCATTATCTAAATGGTTTGGTCATTATAATACACATATATATACATACTATCATGTGTTTATCCCTGACAGGGTAGACAGAGCCTATGGCCATAATGCCCAAATGCCACTTTTAGTGAGTTGGTTGGCATACAGGTCGATAACGGAATCAAAAAACTGATGGGTTGCTAGCTGCATCGGGTAGCGAGCCCAGTCCCTCGATCGGTTTCTACGGTCCGCTTGGGAAGAAAAGCAGTTGGTAACTACATTTATGTTTTTGAGCCCGATGGCCTAGTGGTTGTGAGCATTAAAAGCTCTAACGCATGAAGCTCAAATATGAGTGAGGTTTCATAAGCAAATAGTACAGCCTAACATATATTCAGATGACATGGCAAATTATGTATATGAGGAATAACAAATGCCCTAGAATAGAGCCTTGGGGTACACCCATAGGAGTAAAGTCTATCCCCACATCCTTGACACTTGGGTCCCCAAAAATGTCAGAGCGTCACGTGGTTTTTTCCTCGTGCAGCAAGATTGTGGAATGGACTCCCTCCCGAGGTTTTCCCTGTGTTTTATGACTTGAGGTCCTTCAAAAGACGTGTTTACAGGTATCTTAAGAGTCGGCAACGCATTAGCACCTCCTCTGGTGTTGCAGATCGTCTGCTCGTTTACCGTCAAATATACATTAAAAAAACCCATCTTAACAAACGATCCGTAAGATTGAACCTAATCTAAACCAACTTTTTGTACACGGCTTCTCAATGATTGATTGAGTGATCTTTTATCTGATGATTGATGGAGTCTGTGTTATCTTCGTGACAATGCGTTGTGATATCAACGCTAGAGTCATAAAGCATCGTCACGCAAATCTTTAGTCGGGAGGATAACCATGTCAAGCTTGAAAAATAGGGTAAAAAATAAAATATTGATATATATAATAAAATATAGGTGACTTATCGGCGCGTCTCACCCAGACAACTGGTGACCGCAGAGCTGGCAGCTTCCTGGCTCAAAGAATCAGCTTTATAATCCAGAGAGGAAACGCCGCTAGCCTGCTGGGCACTATGTCTGGAGGGGACACGCTAGACGAAATTTTTAGTTTGTAAGCACAATGTATCCATTTTAAATGATATTGTAAATGTAATTAATTGTGATCGTATAATAAATAAACAAAGAAAATATAAGTAAAAAACAAAAAAGAATATTGATATTAAATATCCTTATCCTTACTATAATATTATAAATGCAAAAGTAAGTTTGTTTGTTTTGCATATAATTTCTCTGGAGTACGGAAATGGACATAGGCTTCCTTTTATCCCGGGAAAAAAGGCTATTCCCGAGGGATCAACATTGACGCGGGCAGAGTCGCGGGCGAAAGCTAGTAATAAATAATTGCAAGTAGGATTTGCTCACGAAAGGTACCGTATAGTCGTTAATTATACCCAATGATAGTCACTACTAATATACAAAATTAAATTGTAGGGGTTTAATTTGTTTCATAATAGCTTTCGCCCGCGGCTCCGCCCGCGTTAATGTCGATCCCTCGGGAATAGTGCTTTTTCCCGGGATAAAAGGTAGCCTATGTCCTTCTCTGTACTCCAGAGAATTTGTATGCAAAATTTCATGATGATCGGTTCAGTAGTTACGGCGTGAAAGCCTAACAAACAAACAAACAAACAAACAAACAAATAAACAAACAAACTCACTTTCGCATTTATAATATTAGTAAGGATAAGGATATTAGATTACAATTATTTGCAATATGTGTCTCATTTCTCCTATCGTTTTAAGACCCCTTTCGTTAGTCACTCTTTCTACCCAGCTTATTTTTTTCCATTCTACGACAACACCACATCTCGAATACAATTTATACTTTAAGAAACAAATTTAAGAAAAAATAAAGGTTACTTCTTAAAGAAGTGAAGGAACTGGCGGAAGAAAGAAAGGAATGGAAAAAGTTCCACCGACAAGTGTTTTAATGAATGAATTCGATTATAGTCCCGTTACACCTTTGAGTACGGAAACCTAAAAAGGCCAAAAGCAATTGAGTCATACACACATAAATTCTATTGATATGAGTATAACTTTTAATAGTAGATTTTAAAGTAGAGCGAATAGAAATGTATCTTATCGTGACGCAGCATCATCATCATTTCGTGTAGGTGACACGGTCAATCGCCGGGCCCAATAGAAGACCAGCTTTATTTGTTTTTTTTTACATAATAGCTTTGCGTGTGCTTTTTTGTATCTTTCTCATATTGTAATTTTTGTTTCTGTGTACTTGCTTATATACGAGATAAATTCATACTAGAATCACAGTTTTACTCACGTTATATTCGTCGGATTCGCCAACTAGTTTCGGTCTGTTACGAAGACCATCATCGGGGCGAGTGGGGGGCGACATGACGGTTCCACAACCCATAAAGCACTGAAGGCGAATAAAACTAGAAGTGATTCTCCTCTGTAATGAACTTTCAAGTAATTTCTAACGGGTAAGTAATATAACATAAAATATATATCTTTTAAGATATATATCAACGAAATACATAATTTTGGTCAGTATAATTATCAAGAAAGATAAAAATCGAAAGAAATAAGTTTAAAAAACCTAAAATCTTTTACTATAACAGTTATTTAACATATCTAACCTTTATCATACCGTTTTATTATTATAAAATTATGTATAATAAACGTTATATATACATATTATTATGGATAATAATCATTGATTATACGAATTAATTGGCAGAAGATTCTCAATACATAACCAATAATTAAATTTTAAAAAAAAAACGAATACAATTTTTTTTTAGGAGTTTCTTTCATATTTCCAAAGTTCTTCATCATATCTTCACCAAATTAAAATGGGACCAACTTGGTAGTAAAGGTTTTCAAATAAAAAAAGAAACATCAAAATCGGTTCACAATTGGCAAAGATAACGTATACTTATTTTACTTAAAGTTATAATGTATAGTGTTAAAAAATTAATAAAACAAAAAGAAAGACTGCAATATATTTAACGAAAATCTGAATATTCCGAGTGTGAATTTTTTCGAGCTATGGCCTCTAATATAAGTTTTAAAAAAATAAGATAAGATAGCTATTATTAAATATAATTGTAATACATTATTATTATATACAATAAAATATAGTAAGTTATCTTTCTACTTGAATAAATTGTGATACATACAAAATGCGCGCGCATTTTGTATGTATCACAATTTTTTTTAGGACAAAGTATGAAATAAATAAAAAAAATTGTGATACATAAAAAATGCGCGCGCATTTTTTATGTATCACAGTTTTTTTTTATTTATTTCATACTTTATCCTAATATTTACATACAATAAAATAATGAAATAAGTGCTTTTGTTTGTAATAGTTCTTTTTTTTTAATCCTATGATGTTCGTTACTTTTTGTGTTACTTTCCGTTTGCCTTACTATTTTGATTTCTATAGATTTTGATTAATATTTAATTTAAATAGTATACTTTTTGAATGGTATACATTTTGGCATGTATACTGCACAAGTTGTATAACAGGTGATATTAAGTGCTCATAAACGTTATAAATAATGGGTTTTATTGAAATGAAAATATATAATTTGTTATTATATCAAACAATACGCACCCATTTCTAACAAATCTTTTCTTCTTCCATGCTGGTCTGGGAAAAAAGAAAAAAACGTAGAATATGCCAGCTGCTTTTTTTCCTGCGCAGACCGTAGAAGCCGGTCAAGCGAATGGGCGAAAATCTAAAGAATCATGACAATAGGCGATGCGGCTAGCAACCCATCACTATTTTGATTCCGTTTTCCACCTTCACGCCCACTAACACGCTAAATGTGGCCTTTCGGTCTTATGACCTTCGGCTCTGTCTACCCCGTAAGGGATAAAGACGTGATAATATATTTGTATGTATGTCTAACAAATCCTTAGTCCATAATAACTAGTGTCGCAAATTGAGACGACGATTGATGCGTGACATGCGTCGCTGTCGCTATTGCTAATAGGTATTCTTCAGATTCATTTCTAAAGCTTGACGTGTAAGACGCGTGATCTTAATCCCGGCCGATGATGGATGGAGAAGATAACACAGACAGGCGTGATGGAATCACTTAGCATTGTCACGCAAATGTCTTTGCTGAGAGTAAAACCGTGTCTAACTCGCGAAATGGGATTAAAAATTTGATACTTATATTGTCCTTATGAATAAACGTCTGTCCTTCTCATCATCATCATCATCAGGTCTTTTTGGTCTTCACTGCAGGAGCATGACCCTCTCTGTACTACCGGAGCCATACTTGGCTAGAGCAGACAGAGGATTTGGCCTACACTCTCCTCGCTGGCCAGACGGGTTGGAGAGGTCTCATGATATTAATGAGATTTGTTTAGCTTGTATTTTCTAAGTCGCCTCTTATGACATCCATGAGAAGACTTGGAGTGGTCCTATTCTACTCTGCCGGAAACCACACGGCCTGTCCTTCTGTTTGTCTGTAATGAAATCTTGCAAGTTAAATTTGATCCACTTGCCAGTTACCGATTGAGCTGCACCTTTGCATGCATGTGTAAATTGGATGACAATACAATTTTATGGAATCGATGCTCTGGTCTGGTGATGAAGTCGGAAGGTGGCGATAGGAACTCTTAAACTAAACAAGGTACACCAATCTTGTTTGGGCTCATTTGATTTGTCTTGGAAATACTTTGCAGTGTGGATTTGTTAATAATAAAATATTGTCACAAAATGTATTTATGCAAAAAAATATTGTTTCAAAGTGAAATCTTTAGTAGCATTCTTATTTTTAAGCATATACTCGTAGGTTACTAGGTCGAGCTCTTTCCTTACTCTACTGAGTAAAAAAGCCACACACATGCCAAGCGTGGTGAGCATGGAAATGTCCTCCCATGGAACGAAGAATCATTGGGAGGAAAAGGAGGAGGAGGTCCTTGTTCAGCAGTGGCCTTATTGTGGCTGTAATAATAATGATGAACCGGTAATATATCCTAGCCGTGTGGTATCCGGCAGAGTAGAATAGGACCACTCCAAGTCTTCACGTGGATGTCGTAGAAGGCGACTTAGGAAATACAAGCTAAACAAAGCTTATAAACATCTAAGAGACCTCTCCAACCCGTCTGGCCAGCGTAGAGAGTGTAGGCCAAGTCCTCTGGCTGCTCTGGCCAAGTATGGCCCTAGTAGTACAGAGAGGGTCGTGCTCCTGTAGTGGAGATTAAAAAGGTCCTGATGATGATGATGATGGTAAAATATGTGAGAGAAAGGTAAAGGTTATTAAAGGTTATTAAGCACTTCACTATCTTAACCTAATGTAAAAGAATCAATAAAAGAGACGATTCAGTATGTCCGCAAATTTTCTTTGCCCTTCTAAAAACACGAGCCAACTCAACAAACGGATTATTGAATACTCTATTAATATTCCCGCTTTTACTAACTTTGCAAGGAGTTTGTAATTTATGACAGTCCTTTGACTACTCTGAACTCATTGGGAAGTTATTAAACTCGCGCTATTGAATGAAAAGCGCTCAGTTTATTTAAATTGATAACAAATTGTGGAAGTAGTTGGCTAACTTAAGTCTTATAACTTTTAAAACTTTCTTAGTTATCAACTTTAGTATTTTTTGATGTTTATTTGACGGCAAACGAGTAGACGAGCCACCTGATGGAAAGTGGACACCGTCGCCTATGGACATCTGCAACACCAGAGGAGCTGCTGTTGCGTTGCCGACTCTTAAGATAAACACGCCTTTGGAAGGACCCCAAGTCATAGCATACAGGGAAAACCTCGAGAGCCCATTCCACAATCCTGCTGTACGAGAAAAAATACCGGTAGTATGAAATATATCGGGATATTTACGGTAATTACTGTGTTTTTTCCAAGTTTAAGATAATATTTTGGTCCGGTTACATGGATCATGGTTACAAAGGAACACAGTTCTGACTGAAATATCAAAAACTCGCAGAAATACAGTAATCACACACGACAAATATCCGATATGTAATATCATCATCATTTTGAGTAGTTGACACGGTAAATCAAATGTAACGTTGCCGAGGTATTTACATTTACCACGGGGGATAAGAACATAATATATTAATAAGTTTGCCATTTGGCTTAAAATACACTTTCCGATTAATCGCATCATATCTACTGAAAGGTAATACAGGTAAAACTTACGAGAGGCTTAACTTGAAATCCCTCACAAATCCGACAATCTGTCTACGTGTTAATGTTCTTTAAGTTACTATAATAAACCCTTTTTATAAATAAATATAAATATATACGGACAAATCACACAGATTGAGCTAGCCCCAAAGTAAGTTCGAGACTTGTGTTATGGGATACTAACTCAACGATACTATATTTTATAACAAATACATATATAGATAAACATCCAAGACCCAGGTCAATCTGGAAAAGATCATTTTCCATCTTGACCTGGCCGGGAATCGAACCCGGGCACTCTCGTGTCGCAGGCTGGCGTGTTGACCGCTGCGCCACGGAGCTGTCATAGTATCATAGTACTGATGTGACAATGATAACTCCAAAAGACGTACTTACATTTCTTTTTTAGGGTTCCAAAGGGTAAAAGCGAAACCCTATAAATATCGCTCCGCTGTCCATCTGTCTGTCGGTCCGTCTGTCACCAGGCTGTATCTCATGAACCGTGATAGTTAGACAGTTGAAATTTTCGCAGATGATGTATTTCTGTTGCCGCTATAATACAAACACTAAAAAGTAGAATAAAATAAATATTGAAGTGGACTCCCATACAACAAACGTGATTTTTTTGCTTGTTAAAAAACACAATATTGATAACAGCAATATCGCTAGAAGACGCTTGAAATATTCACAGAATATTTAGTTATAAATAAAAAATTAAATAAAAATCATATTAACGGGGGGCTCCCATCTCCCATACAACAGACAGGAGTTTTTGACGGTTATATAGAGAATGGTACGGAACCCTTCGTGCACGAGTCCAACTCGCACTTGGCCGGTTTTTTTTACTTACTGGCTTTTCAATACAATATTAAAAAAAGGGATGATACTTACTCAATTATAAATAGTAACTAAATTATATTAAACCACAATTTAGTTCATATATACAATCACATCTTTTTCCCTTGCGGGATGGACAGTGCCTTGGTCTATAAGACCTAAAAGTCACGTTTAGTATTTTGGTGGGCGTGTATGTGGAAAATGAAAACAAAATAGGGTTGCTAACCGCATTGTCTACTAACATGATTCCTCAGATTTTCGCCCCTTCCCTCGATCGACTTTTACGATCTGCACGGGAAGAGACGCAGCTGGTACATTCTAAGATTTCTTTTCTCCCAGACCAACATGGAATTTAGTTCACGATTTTTAAAAGCTAAGACAAAAAGAATTAAGTACCTATTCCGTACCTATACATTTTGTAGTTGATAGATGGATTATTTCGACCTCTATTTCTAAGCTCTAATAAATAAGTAAGAGTATTATTATATTCGAAAATAAGAACATCAAAGATTTCGCTTTGAAAAGGGTCTTATATGTTTTTTCTTAAGGCATTAGCATCAAACTTATAATCCTATTTTAAGAGTTTGACACGATTTTACTCTCAGCAAAGACATTTGCGTGACAATGCTGTGTGCGTAAACTTAGCTGTAAGTTATTGACGTTAATAATAATAATATTGTAAATAATAATGTGTAATGAAAGTTATCGCTCACCAAATGATAATTAAAATATCTTATTATGAATGAAATATATGATGAACTGAAGTCCGTCTGGCTGCATTGGCCAAGTATGGCTCTAGTAGTACAGAGAGGGTCGTGCTCCTGTAGTAGAGACTAAAAAGGACCTGATGGTGATGATGATATGATGAACTAGCTTTTGACCGCGAGCAAAGCCGCGGGCAAAAGCTAATTCATCAAAATACCTTATTAAGAATGAAATATTTTTATAGTAGCTCTTTGCCTGCAAAGTCTCAGCCCGATCGGTTTAAAATTCACGAAGTTTCATACAAAATTTTAATCCCTATTTTATCCCCTTGGGGGTAAAATTGATCAAAAATCTTTCTTAGCGGATGCCTACGTCATAACATCTACCTGCATGTCAAATTTCAGCCCGATCCGTCCAGTAGTTTGGGCTGTGCGTTGATAGATCACTATGTCAGTCAGTCAGCTTTAAGTTATATATATTTAGATAATATATTTGGCTTCTGACTTTTGATTCCATCTTAACTTTCCGCCTGTGAAGTAGTGTTGTGCTGTGCTCGAAATTCGAGAGTCGAAACTTTTTCTCGAGGAATTATTAAGAAATTCTCGAGAATTATTGGAAATTTCCCTCAAATATTCATGAGAAAAGAGAATTTCTGTCCGGCACATCACTGCTAAGCGTAGTGAATATGGCAATAACCTCCCATGGAACAAAGAATCCTAGGGAGAACCCTTCGTCGCTGGATAATGACGAGCGCAGTTTCTTATTTTTTTTTTTTTTTTTTTTTTTTACAAAATTTCTTGTTCTTCCAAAGCTGCTGCCATTGGAAGCAATTTTTTGTGGATTTTTAACGGCTGAAATGATGAAAACAAAATAATATATATTATTACTAATCATCCATGCTGATCTTAGCCGTGTGGTATCCGGCAGAGTAGAATAGGACCACTCCAAGTCTTCCCGTGGATGTCGTAGAAGGCGACTTAGGAAATACAAGCTAAACAAAGCTTATAAACATCTAAGATACCTCTCCAACCCGTCTGGCCAGCGTGGAGAGTGTAGGCCAAGTCCTCTGGCTGCTCTGGCCAAGTATGGCCCTAGTAGTACAGAGAGGGTCGTGCTCCTGTAGTGGAGACTAAAAAGGACCTGATGATGATGATGATGATGATCTGGAAGAAAAGAAAAAACGTTGTATGTGCCAGCTGCGTCTCTACCCGTGCAGATCGTAAAAAGCCGATCGAGGGATTGGGCTAAATGGAGGCTGGGCTACTCGATGCTATACATGCCACCACCGGACAGGCAGGTGAGAATGACACCCCTGATTATACATACATAAATATAATATAAATAATATAAATAAATATATACGGAAAAATCACACAGATTGAGCTAGCCCCAAAGTAAGTTCGAGACTTGTGTTATGGGATACTAACTCAACGATACTATATTTTATAACAAATACATATATAGATACACATCCAAGACCCAGGCCAATCTGAAAAAGATCCTTTTCCATCTTGACCTGGCCGGGGATCGAACCCGGTCACTCCGTGTCGCAGGCTGGCGTGTTGACCGCTGCGCCACGGAGCTAGTCAACATACATACTAATATTTTTGTATAAGTTTGGCAGTATGTACGTTAATATCATGTTGTCGTTGGCAAAACTTAAACTTGTTCTTTGAATAGATATGTAACTTAGTTATTATATATTTTTAGGTTTTTTAGATTTATACGACTTTGGTCAAATCATCCGACCACCTGGTAGGTGGGTGTCCGACGCTGCACTTGCCGGTACGTGGTCGCCATTCGAGAACCTTTTTGCCCCATCGGCCATCAGTTCTTCGCGCTATATGCCCCGCCCACTGCCACTTCGAAGAGCTAATCCATTGAGCTATGTCGGTGACTTTCGTTCTTCTACGGATCTCCTCATTTCTAATTCGGTTACGCAGAGAAACACCGAGCATAGGCCTCTCCATTGCTCTTTGAGCGACCTTGAGCTTATATATATTTATTAAGGACTATTTCTGTAGGTATCTTCTAAATAAAGTATATTAAGATATTGCGCTGTGATATCACAGTAACATATACTCATATATATGAATATGACTTATATAGTTCTTGGTTTGGATCTTATTAACATAAACACTTTCTATCCAATTGTAATGTCCATTCTGGAGAGATATATTTTTAATCGGTTTAATACTTGACAGTTGAGCAAACGACTAAAGGTGCGTACAGACTGATGAAATGTAACATGAAATGTAATATTCATTAAATGTAACATGTTCGCTGCAAGCCTGGACGCATAGTGCGCTCTTAGCGCGCATTTACTACATGAAGTGTGAATACGACGATCTAGCTTTAATGATTATCAGTGCTTCATTATTAATAATCAATGAATTAAAGAATAAACGTCGCAAACGCCGACGTTGGTGGCGTACAGAGTTGTATAAACTTCTTCATTCTACTTGTCGCCCTCCATGTTCGTTTCGCGCGCAAGCGCGTCTGAGGAACAATCGTCCATGCTGCTTGCCCCGTGCGCACTGCGCGCCCCTTTGTGTTCGTCCGAAAAACCGACAAATCACGGATCACTCCGCGCGCATCTTGTAATGCTCGTAGTGTGCGCATGAAATGCACAGTTCGCGCGCGCAACACGTCTAAACTATGAGAAATTGTTACATAGTGTGTTACATGTCATGATACATTGCAGCAATGTGTACGGCACAATCTTTCATTGCATGCTACATTGTGTGTTACATTTCATCAGTCTGTACGCACCATTAGAATACGTAGTTCATCATGTTGTAAATCCCGTGTAAATATATATGTTAATTAACAGTTCGTCAACAAGCTTAAAGGCGGTAGAGCGAAGCAAGCCACAACCGCGGCTGATTATGATTGACAGCCAATTGAGTTATTGTTTTGAATTAATTTTGAATACATATGTACATGTTATCACATGTTCATCCCTTAGGGGGTAGATCATCATCATTTCGAATAGGTGTCATATTCAATCGACCATGCACACCCTGGTGTCAGAGTTCTTCGGAACCGGCTCTCGGCCTCTCACGTGGTTCCTTTAACGAATACCAGGTGGCAGCCGGGACCAATGGCTTAACGTTCCTTTCAAAACACGGAATCATTTTTATTATCAGACAATCAGGTGATTCACGCCTGCAATTTCCTAACCAAACAGGAAACAACAAAACAAAGTATGTTTTCCGTGGAAATCGAACCCACGACCCCCGGGTCTACAGGCTAACGCCTTAACCACTGGACCACGGAGGAAGGGAGTAGACAGAGGCTTGCCCGGGGAAGGACATAGGGTATATTTAATTCCGGGAAATTCTACTGTTCCCGAGGGATCGTCACTAACGCGGGCGAAGCCGCGGGCAACAGCTAGTTATACAATATGTAAAGAAAACCCTGTCCGATCTTTGAAGGGGTGATTCAGCCCGTTGATATGAACAACTTTTCCTATGGGAACTCAGACCGGGATCAAATAGACAAAATATAATATTACTAGCTTTCGCCCGCGGCTCCGCCCGCGTTAATGTCGATCCCTCGGGAATAGTACTTTTCCCGGAATAAAAGGTAGCCTATGTCCTTCTCCGCACTCCAGAGAACTTGTATGCAAAATTTCATGATGATCGGTCCAGTAGTTACGGCGTGAAAGCGTAACAAACAAACAAAAAAATAAACAAATTCACTTTCGCATGTATAATATAAGTAAGGATAAGGATACCAGCTTTTGCTCGCGGCTCCGCTCGCGTTAATTTCGAACCCCCGGGAGCAATATATTTTTTTGGAATCAAAGGTTACCTATGTGTTTCCCCGGGCCTTGAACTACCTCCATACCAAATTTCATCTTAATCGGCTCTGTGGTTGAAGTGTAAAGAGGTAACAAGAGGACAGATAGACAAGCAGGGTAATTTCAGCGTAATATTAGTATGAATGAATTGAATCTCTTTGATTCGGACAAAGGTTTTTGCTTATTCACCCAAATCCTGTTTTTGTCCCTAAACACCCAAATGACCCACGTCGGCCATCTTGAATTGCCGCCTACTTTCCTCGCCCAAGCATTAGCCGTGTTAACGTTATTCATTAAGATTTATCCAGCTCTTACTCCAGTAAAAGATAGCAGTAATTTCGGTAACAGAGCGACGTTCCCTCTTTCCTCTAAGCACACAACACGAAGATACAGAAAATTCCCGTTCGTATTAGGACACTTGAAGTTGAGCAACAGTGGCCTTGGTTTTTAGGGCTCCGTACCACAAAAGAAAACAAGGGAACCCTTATAGGATCACTTTGTTTTCCGTCTGTCTTGCAAGAACCTTTTTTTTACTTTGAGACAACTTACTTTGCGTGCTTCCGCCTCCAGTACTGGTGGCGGAAGCACGCAAAATATATTGCCTCAAAGTAAATGTAGCTTTGACTTCCGCAAAGTAACACCTGAATCTATTAACTATCTAAGAACCTTTTTCTCAGAAACGCGTGAAGATATCAAGCTGAAATTTATATCAAATACTCAAGTCTATTGTCCCTTGGGGCTGTGAAAAATCAAACTTCTAAGCCAACGCAATCAAAAGATACAGCCGTTTATGCCGCAAATTTTCGATATTTGCAAGGGCTAAACCTACAGGGTACTTCCAGTAAACTCAGGCTCTTGAAATTTTAATAAATGAAGCATGCGTCTTATAACACAAATAAAGGAAAAATTGTAAAAAGCATAATTATTTAGTTAAATAATAATAAAAATATATTTTTAATTATTTTAAACTTATTATAGATAATGGTACTGAACCCTTAATGCGCGAGTCCAACTCGCACTTGGCCGGTTTATATTTATTTATTTATAATATTTTTATCCTGGCTCTTGGATATTTATCTATACGCGCTGACTGGTAACTTATGTGTGATACTTAAGGATATATTAAATAACAATCACATGCTTGTCCAAGTCCAAGTCACTAATAGGTCCAAGGTGCCATCATAATTTAAAGATGGCAGCTAGGACCAATGAATTTTTATCTTACGATACGCTGCCTCTAGAGCGCAGAGATCTTAAAACTAGAAAAGTCCCTTACACATTAGAAAAATATAAAAATTAAGAAATTAAATTGGGCGATGATGAGTTCAGTCGTCTCATCGTGATGATTGGGACGAAAACTTAATGAAACGAAACGTTTAGTTAATAAAAATAAAAGGCAAAATACCTCATCATATCAGCCGCAAGAAGTCCACTGCTGGACATAGGCCTCCGCCAAGGATTTCCAATACGACCGGTTGGAAGCGGCCTGCATCCAGCGTCTTCCTGCGACCTTAGTCAGATCGTCCGACCATCTGGTCGGTGGGTGTCCGACGCTGCGCTTGCCGGTACGTGGTCGCCATTCGAGAACCTTTCTGCCCCATCGGCCATCGATTCTGCGCGCTATGTGCCCCGCCCACTGCCACTTCAAAGAGCTAATCCGCTGAGCTATGTCGGTGACCTTTGTTCTTCTACGGATCTCCTCATTTCTGATTCGATCTCGCAGAGAAACACTGAGCATAGCCCTCTCCATAGCTCTTTGAGCGACCTTAAGCTTTCTTATGAGGCCCATAGTAAGGGACCACGTTTCGGACCCGTAAGTCATCACTGGTAACACACATTGATTATGGGTGAATTTCAACAAGAGATTTTTATGTATCATTTCGGTGGGATTTTTTTATTTCAATGCAATCTATATATTTTTAGTGACAAATAATACTTTAGTCTATTTTATAACATTGTGCGTGAGTGGACATCAAATATTATCAAAACTTACATAAATATTTAAGGATAAAGTTTTAAGAGTCCACTGAAATTAAAAGTGTCCACCGAAATGATAAAAATTACCACCGAAATGATAAATCCACCGAAATGATACAGCTAAGAACAACTGTGCCCCCAGCCAGGGTTCCGTACTTTGTTAGGTTTGATTTCCACAAATTTTAGATAAACACTGAGACAGGACAGTACACAGTTTTTTTAATATCATCATTAATATACAGATATTACAGTTAGTATTATTACATATATCATTCTTTGAGGTTACAATAACCTCAAAGAATGATATTAATGTAATGTAATGTTTATTATGATATGAATGAATAGTTTCTTTACTTTTATAACCTTTGGTAATTTTTGTGGTTGTTGTTGTGTGAAAATGTTGGAAAACTTTATCGTAAATGCTGGTAACCTTAAATAAATATTTTTGCTTGTTTATGTACTAATACTAATTTACTTGATATATTTTCAAAAGAATCAACGTATCGCGATTAGAAAGCTTAAAGTTTCTGATTAATATGATGGTTGCATTTGTAAGTTATGCCATTAATAGTAATACCTAATGTCTACCTATTGCACTAAGAGAAAAATGCTAGGTATAATTTAGTTAAATTGGTAACGAGAGGAGAATAGTGTTTCTACAGGTATATCAGTAAAACTTCTAAAATTAAATCAACTCTTATATTTTTAAAATACAATAAATGAATAAGAAACATTATAAAAATATCTTAGTAGTAATAGCTTAGTACTTTTAATCCTTTTACATAAACGTATGAAACATAACAGAAACCTGAGTTTGAGATCACTTTATTCTTAAATTACTACAACAATAGAGAAACGTACATATCTAAATAGAACAAAAAACAACAAAGTTTTGTTCTACCTATAACTATAATTCGCAATTATGTATAAGTAATTCTTATACCTAATGCGAATTATAGTTATTCCAATAAAACAGTCTTTCTGGGTACGTATTTACGAGTAGGTTCAAGTATGTAGCTTAAAGATTAATTTTTCATCATGTCACTTTAAATCACACAATTATTTCTCAAATTCACTAATCAGCCTCTTTTCATGACTATAAATATAGGTTTTTAATTTAGATATGTACCTAATAAACAAATCTTCTTTAATTATCACACCACAGCACGTCTTTACTATAATTATTATAGTCATCAGTCTTCTTTAATAAGTTTAACTTCCTACCTAAAACAAGTCATGCCATTAAATGACAGCAAATATTTAAAAAACTAAATATACAATAACAAAAATCAAAAAATATTCAAATCAGAACTGGACGAAGACGAAGATAATCTTCTTACTTTTCTCTTCTTGGCTGTAATCATGATTTCTTCTTCGCTGTCAATATTTCTTGTCCGTTCATACTTTTCAATAATTTCAGTATCATTGTTTTCAAAAAATGAACACGATGGAGTGCTAAATTCATTGAAGTTTTCATATTTTTCGAGCAATGATTTGGGTATTATCGATGATTCCTGCTCATTCTCTCCTTTTTGATTATTCATTCCATCAAAGGAATGGGATGTTGAGGGCTTAATAATTGATATTTCAATGTTTGTGATTGAGTGTGTGTGTGGTTCATGTATGAAACTATTCCTTTGTAATTTTTTGGAAAGATTCTTTTCATTGAATGGCTTGGGACGTAGTACTAATTTTTCTGACAGTTGAATTGGACGCAGATGTGCTATATTTGTATTATTTGCAAAATTCGTTGATTGAATCCCAGTGAAGTCATGAAAACCTAAATGCTTGCCGTGAGGGCACCTAATAGTTTTATTTAGGCATTCTCTTTCAATACAGGACAGATGTCGAAGTGCCAAACGGTTTCCTGACTCTTTAGACCAAACAACTTGGTGAACTTTCATAGTTCCCGGAAAAGTCTTTAAGTCTTTGGGCAAGAGCCAATCTTTTTCTGTCACCTGATAATCTTCAACTGTTTCAATTTTCACACCTTTAACATAACACTGTAGGTTTTGTACCAGCGATTCAATATTGGTAATATCATGTTGATATGAGACTTGTTTATCTAGCGTTCTCTTTAATACTCCACCCACTCCATCTGCTGCGCTTTTTCCATGACCACACTCACAATAGTTCCAAATTATGTGGGTCAGCATCGGACAATAGGAGGATAACTGAGTTATTATATATAATATATTTTTATTCCTGTATTGCGCAGATGGTGAGTCAGAAATAACGTAAAGTTTACGAACCAGAGGAGCAGTTATCTCAATTTCTTGCAAAACAGGAATGAGGTGTGCCCATACTGCAGCAGCATCATGCCTTAAAGAGGTACTTACAGTACAAAATGACTGAGTTTTGCAAGTTTCGTTGTCGAGTTTGAAATATATTACGACAGTATGCAAAGTGAACTGTTGTCTGCTACCACCAAAATGAAGGGATTGAATTTCGGATCCATATTTGGCATTATAATTTTCACTGAAATCAATTTGTATAATACAGTCTTCCGTAGTCATATTTTCTTTTAACGTTTTGAAAGCTTGATTTTGATTTTTATTATTGACGCAATGTTTAAGGAATGGTTTCAGGCTATCTTCGAATTTTTTTATTAAATCTAGTGGTTTCACCCAACGCCTTACTTTTTCAACTTTAATAGCAGATTTTTCTACATTATTTTTGACATATATGCTTTTATTCTTCTCCCAACCCCAATACGCTATGTTCACTTCATTATTAAACTCTTGATAATCAATGTGTCTATTTTTACAACTTGAGCATATTCTTTGCAGACAATCGATGTTATCTTTACTACAACATAGGCTACTTAAAACGTCGGATATTGTATTTTCTTTGATAAGGCGGTTTCTTTTCATAGATTCAATCAAAAGTTTCATATTTTCGTGCTTTTCACATAGGCATGTATTTCGTGCATTCACATTTGGTTGAGTGACCCAGAAAGGCTTCATTCTTGAAAATGTTGAATAGCTTATCGGTGGTTCTCCTGATCCCAAATATTTCAAGTGTAAATTTTTAAGTGTGTCTGTCAATAGTCTTTTTTGTTTTTTTAATCCATGTCTAGATATGGTGTCATTTTTTCCAGGACACAGTGTTGAATTTTCATCATCTTCTAAAAATTTCACCACCCTCCTGAGAATTCGATTTTTTTTTTCATCAGGTTTTATGACTTCTACTGCTGGTTTTTCTCCTTTTTGGGTACTTTTCTTCAAAATCATATAATTGCTTTGTAGTCTGTTACACCTTTTTTTGAACATTTCTTTTTCCTTAGTGACCTGTAATAATTTGTTTTGTAATTCTGTTATTAGCTTAGTTTTAGTTTTTTGATATTTTCGAAATTTGTCTTTAAGTCCTCGCTTGAATTCTACAGATGTAATTGACGAGTCTGAAACAGGGCTGTTGGGGCATAATGTTGACTCGATACTACTTAGATTTGATGGACATGTTATTCGTTGTACGCCACTTGGTTGTACACAATGAGTGCCAGTTACTACATTGTCATCAATATGATGTTGAATATTGGAACCAATTGTACTATCGCTATTCATCGGCAAGCAGCGCCGAGCCGAAGATGGATTCCCTTGACGAGAAGTGCTTGGACCAGGATTGCTATAGTCAAAATTTACAAAATTTTGATGCGTTGATAGCAGGGTTTGTCGTGGACTGCTTGTGTATACCCGATGAAAGCTTCTAGCTTCTGTAGTATTAGAACGTTGGATTTGGATATTCGTACTAATACTATTGCTGTTCAATCGTAAGCTGCGCCGTAAAGTAGGCAAGAAGGAACTGTGACAGGAAGTGCTTAGTCCAGGACCATCACTTTGATCCCCAATTGTCTCATCCAGAGGGTTAGCACGAGCCGCTATAGGAGCTGGAGCTGCTCTATTTTTTTTTCTTTGGTAATAAGCAGCAGCACTTATTTTGTTTTTTCTTCTTAGGATTCTTAATTTTTTAGGGGTCATTAGATGCCTTGAAACAATTAATCCCGCTGCTTTTTTTCTGGCATACCTTTCTCTGTCTTTTCTCAAAAACTCTTCGCGTGAGACTTCATTGCTCTTAATTCTCTCTTTTCTTCTTCTTTCATACAACCTCCTTTTTTCCAACCTTTCTTCTCTAGTCTGTTGCTTAGGCCGCGGCATCCTA
Organism: Elegia similella; assembly: GCA_947532085.1. Classification (NCBI taxonomy): domain Eukaryota; kingdom Metazoa; phylum Arthropoda; class Insecta; order Lepidoptera; family Pyralidae; genus Elegia; species Elegia similella. Next base: position 2,713,180 of record OX383926.1, on the reverse strand, counting down.
AAATCAAAATACACGCTTTTCAATTTTCTTCTTTCTCATATCCACAGACATACATTCATACACACTATACTATGATCCTATAAAATACTATACCTTCAGATACACCACGCGCTCACACACTAGCTCTCTTGCATTGACTCAGACAAACACTCTCACAGGCAATTTCTCATCACATAGGTATATCTCTTTTTTTTTCATATAACGTTTAAATGCTCTTTAACTTATTTGTTATATCTTGTAAAATTAAGAAATTTTGTAATTATATCTAATATTATTTATTATTGTTATTTACTCGTAATAAATGATATAAAAATAAAGGTAAGTGACTTATATTGAAGGTAAACCCTCGAAATAATTATTTTGTTGACAATTAGTAGGTATAATAATCTACACTGTGGTGACCCACACACTCATCACATTTTCGTTGAGCCGAACAAATGTGTATCTAAAGTATAACATTACAAAACTATGACTTTGTATTTGACACCAGGATCTCTAAAACTTTATGTTTTTATCATTTCGGAGATACTTTTAATTCCGGTGGACTGTAATTGGTATAACAGTCCACCGAATCCACTGAAATGATAACACTGAGATGATAAAATAGAGGTTAGTTCTACATTTAACTCCGAAAAAAAATTATTTAAAAAATATGAACACTACTCAAACAAAACAGTACTTACTGCGAATTTAATACACAATTTTGAAACAAATTAAACAAATCTAGCACGAGTTATAACAGCCACCGAAATGAAACTATTTTTGTCCCCATATTACTGAAATGATAAACTTACTTTTTTGGCGGGAAACCGCAAGACGTTGGGACCGGTGCGTTCGCGCCGAGAGCTTAAGCCGGACTGATCCGGAGTGAGAAAAGGTGAAAGGGGCGTAACAACGCAATGTTGATGTGGCTATTCTACTAAAACTTACTGTCCTCTGAAATGATAACTTTTTTCCAGACAAAAGTTGACTGCCTGTCAAATCCATGAGAAAGAAGATAAACAAACAAAAATTGTTTTATTTGATCGAATATATTATAATTTAATGATAACAAAATCAATTTAAATCCATATTACGAATGTATTTGCAGGAGAAGGTATGTTATGAGCGGAATTGGGTTCAGGACAGGTCACCGTGATGATAAAATAACACTTTGTAATTTTTTTTTTGGGTATATTAGTGGGTAGATACCAATGATTTTTTTTGCCAAGGTAGAGAAATACTTACGTTGTTGAGAAAAAATATATAAAATTAATAATCAGCACATTGCACTACCGTTCTCAGGTTTGCCGTGTATTTTTTTGCTTGGGCAATTCACCCTTATAGACTTTCGTCTTTAGGCACTGAGATATTTTGGACGAGAAGACATGGCGGAGCTTCCCGAACGCTGCCCAACCGAGTCGGATTCGTCGAAACACCTCGTCCTTGAAGCTGGAACTGCCAACCTGGATCAATTGACCCAAGTAGACATATTGGTCCACAGCTTCAAGGACGGAGTTCCCAACAAATACCGGTGAGGGCACAACATGGACATTGGACATTATTTTCGTCTTGTCCATGTTCATTGTAAGGCCCACCTGTTGGGAAACTCCATTAAGGTCATTAAGCATGGTACTTAAGTCCTCCAGCGACTCCGCCATAACGACGATGTCATCAGCAAAACCTGTCTCACGCCTCTCTGTAATGGTATAGCCTTCGTGCTCTGCTCCTGTACTCGAACTGACATGGTGGCGTTTCTGTATAAGCACTTCAACACTTCGATGTACCGATGGTCGATGCGGCATCGCTGGAGGGACTGAAGTACGGCCCATGTTTCGACCGAATCAAAGGCTTTCTCATAGTCCACAAACGCTAAGCATAATGGCCGGTTATACTCTTTAGTCTTCTGTATAACCTGCCGCAGCGTATGGATGTAGTCTATGGTACTGTAACCTTTTCGGAAACCGGCTTGTTCGGGAGGCTGGAAGGCATCAAGCCTGTTCATGATACGATTCGTGATCACCCTCGAAAACAGCTTATAGACGTGGCTCAGGAGCGTGATGGGTCTGTAATTCTTCAGTAGAGTATTATCACCCATTTTGAAGAACAAAACCACCACACCCCTGTTCCACGCCTCTGGCGTAACGCCCTCGAGCAAAACGGAATTAAAGAGCTTCTGAAGGACTTTCAGTACCGGCGTTCCGCCCGCTTTCAGAAGCTCTGCTGTGATTCCGTCTTCGCCCGGCGCCTTGTTGTTATAAGCTGTTTGAGGGCAATCCTAATCTCGTACAGGCTGATGTCCGGGATATCTTCGGTATAGTGCCGGGTTAACTTGGCTCTGGGATCTCTGGTTGAGCCGACAATGGGTTTGGCTACTGAGGTGTAAAACCGTCCATAAAACCTCTCAATCTCCCCCAGCACCTCGGCCCTTGTCGAAGCCACGCTGCCGTCCTCCATTTTCAGCTTTGTCAGTCGACTCTGCCCAATAGACACCACTCTTGCGAACACTTTGGAGCCTTTGTTTTGCTCTATCGTCTCCTTAATACACTCGGTATTATAGGAGCGAATGTCGTGCCGCAAGGACTTTTGGATTTGTCTATTGAGCTGCCGATGCACGTCCGCGTCTTCGGAGGTCTGCAGTGGCGTGGATCGTCGCGTAGCCATTAAGTTCAGGGTCTGGGGTGAGATCTTTTGAGGCTTGTGTTTGGGGCGGGACCTAAAGAACTTCGATCCCACCTCCTGGACAGTCTTTACAAACCCATTATTTAACTCGTCCACTGAAACGCAATCCTTCAGGCAATCGAAGCGATTTGAGAGTTCCAGTTGGAAACTGTCGACATTTTGGACATGGGTCGTTGATGGTCGGAGCGTAGACTTCATCAAGCGAGTCCTCTCTCGTCTGAGATTGATATTCACGATGCCTCGCACGATTCGGTGATCACTACCGATCTTAATCCTATTGATCACAGAGACATCGTTGAATATCTCTCTCCTCGTCGACATGATGAAGTCTATCTCATTTTTGACAGCGGGTTGGTCCTTTCTGCTAGGACCCATCCAGGTCCATTTTCTATTAGGTGGTTTCTTGAAGAAAGAGTTCATCGCAAAGAGTCCCTCTTCCTCCAGAAAATCAGCCAACCTATGACCCCTGTCGTTGTGTTCCCCATATCCAAACTGCCCGACTCTGGACTCTCCATCGCGTCGCTTGCCCAGTATTGCGTTGAAGTCCCCCATAACAATCGTGAAATAGGTTTCCGAAGCGTGTATGGCCCTACGAATGACCTCATACACTACTTCCACCTCTTCATCTGAGTGTTTCCCGGTCGGCATATATACCTGTATTACCTTCAACGAGTATCTTTTAGATACTCTGAGTATCAGGTATATTACCCTGCTGGAAACACTTTCGATGGTTATGACGTTGTTGATGAGGGACCTGTGGACGAGAAACCCGACACCATGCTGTGACTTCTTAAAGTCACCCTCCCGGTGATAGAGTAGGTTACCAGACTTCAGGGTTGTCGTGCCCTCTCCCTCTCTTCGGACTTCAGACAACCCAACTATGTCCCATTGTAACCTACTCATTTCCTCTTCCACTTCCTCGACCTTCTCGTCCAACCTCATTGTGCGGATATTGTGTGTCACCAGGGCCAGTCTCTGTTTGGGGTGGTAGCCGGATCTCTTCCGGAGATTTTTCGCACCCCCTGCCCCGCCGTTACCATGACCGCTACCGTAGTCAGGAAAAGCGGGGTCGCCGGGGACTGGGGGCCTTGGTGTGTTATCCATCTGCATGAGGGGTTTTTGCCATACTCACCACGCTTGGCAAACGGGTTGGTGAGCGCAGTTATTTGGCTAATCTAGGTTCCGATGCTGCTGCCCATCGAAACCACTTTTAAGCGTGGGAAGGGTAGGATATTATTGGGATAGGGGAGCGGGAGAAGGTTGATGGGATACTGCTCACTCGGATGAATTGAGGATGAGCAAGCAGCAGCTCGGGGAGCCGGGCGCGCGTACCCGAAGTCATATCTTCTACCACCGGACAGGCAGTTGAGAATGACACCTCCTGACCAAATGACACCTCCTGACCAAAATACCTATTGATTTTTAAATAATATTAAAAGAAAGTCAACAATAAAATAATAATAAGCCCGCTGTAGTAGGTGTAAATTTTTAAAAAGCGAAATTATTATTAGCATCGAAAATACCCTGGGACAACGCCCAGTAAGCTATGATTTATTATTCGTTTGCCTTTTTGCTGACAGTACTTTCAAAATATCAGTGGGACAAATCGCACACAGACTAAGTGGTTTTCAAAGTGACGTTTAAAAAAATATATTATTTTTCGGACTAGATGGCGTTGTACAACTCAAGTGTCAAATAAAGACGTAATGAAAAAAAATAAGTTAGGATAAAAATTTATCAACCATGACTTTGACACTTGCATTTTTATCAACGCCATCTAACTAAAACTTTTGTTTTTTTATTTCTCTTTTAAAAAGTCCTCATTCTAAATACTTTTTTGAATGAAAACTTAATCATGACACCCTGATCTGTGTGACCTGCATACTACATCTAGCACCAATTCCATACTCTCAATACTTTATGTCCTAAGCGTCAAGCCAAATTGATCAAATTAAGGCCGAATGAACAAAAAAAATGCTTGGCGGCTCCTGTAATAAGTTTCATTTGTCAGTATTTCTATTTGCCGTCGAATTAGGAAGGTTAGGGATAAATTATGCCATCACGAATAATGTGTGCAACCATTATTACAAGGCAAATGATGGCCCCCATAACCACTAAGGTAGTGGTTAACTCGCTACTATATGATAACGTTTTAAATACATAGAATCAGCCTTTTTTACATACTATGGCCACGTCGAGTCCTTGCTAAGACATGGTATTATTATTTGGGGAAATAGTGTGGACTCTTGTAAAGCTTTTATAGCCCAAAAGAAATCATCATCATCATCATCATTAGGTCTTTTTAGTCAATACTGCAAGAGCATGTCCCTCTCTGTACTACCGGAGCCAAACTTAGCCAGAGCAGGCAGAGGATTTGGCCTACTTGCTCACTTGTGACGCACTTGCTCGTTTGCCATCAAAAAAAGAACAAGTTATGTAAAAGTGGCGATTTTAGGCAAATCCGGACATGAAAATCCTGCTATCTGTTAAATGACTGATTTTAATAAAACATTCTTAAAGTCATAGCTTAGAAATCTGCTTTCAAATAAAACAAACCTCATCGAGATCAGATTACCCGTTTGAGAGCTACACAGACATCGACAGATACACACACTTAGCGGTCAACATTAAAATATCCCTCTTTTTGCATATGACTAGCTCCGTGGCGCACTCCGTGTCCTGCGACACGGAGTGACCGGGTTCGATCCCCGGCTAGGTCAAGATGGAAAATGATCTTTTTCAGATTGGCGTGGGTCTTGGATGTTTATCTATATATGTATTTGTTATAAAATATAGTATCGTTGAGTTAGTATCCCATAACACAAGTCTTGAACTTACTTTGGGGCTAGCTCAATCTGTGTGATTTGTCCGTATATATTTATTTATTTATTTATATTTGCATGGATAAAGGCAGCGACAAACCCCAGTTCAAAAATAATTTATATGAAACTTAATCATACGGTACTCCGCTCCGTTCCCGACAATGTAGTGCGTGAACAACAAAATATTCAAGAGCAAGCATCGCTGCCATCCACATATTTTTCCGCAAAAAATCGAGGTCGGGCAAAAAGTATGATATTCTGGCCAAAAGGTACATAATAAAGTATGAGTGAATCTGCCCGCTCCGTAAGGGATGGAGGGCTCTCGAGTAAGTGCCCTTATCCTTCCGAAACGTGAAAAAGTACGCGGCGTGTGACGTGTCCATAATATTGTTTACGGAAAATAGGCGGGCGGTGTTATGCAGAATAAGTGCAGTAACACGTGTAAGTACAGTATTTTCATGAATAAAACACAACAATTCTGCCAAAAAACGTATAGCTTATGATACTCGTGATAAAGACTCTAGCTTTATTAGCTAGATATAGATCTCATACAGCTATTAAAATGTCATATAGAAATAAATATATAGGGACATATCACACAAATTGAGCTAGCCCCACGGTAAGTTGTAAACTTGTGTCGTAGGATACTAACTCAACGACGCTATATTTCATAATAGATACTTATTTAAATAAACATCCAAGAACCACGTCAATCTGCAAAAAAATCCTGACCGTGGATCGAACCCGGGCACTCTCGCGTCGCAGGCTGGAGTGTTAACCACTGCGCCACGGAGCTCGCCGAACTTTAAATATGAATGATGATACGCTGAATAAATGATATTTGAATTGAATAGATTGTCAGGTCAGGTGTGTCATTCTTAACGGCCTGTCCGGAAGCTGCAGGTATATGGCATCGAGTACGCGAACCCGGCCTCTCGAGCTGCTACTTACTCCTTCCAATTCATCCGAGCGAATAGTATCCCAATATCATCTTCCCTTCCCAAATCAAAAAAAAATCCTATCCATCCCTAGCTTGAAATGTTTCTGATGGGCATTGGAAGCATAAAAATCCAAAATAACTGCGCTCGTCAACCCATCTTTAAAACGTGGTGAGTATTGCAATATCCTACCATAGAACGAAAAATCCCTGGGAGAGGCTTATGTCCAGCAGTGGACCTCATGCGGCCGAAATGATGATTATTATGAATGATTTTGTACATAAGTCACATTCAGCATACCAACTTTGGACATGGAAATGTGTTTAAGTGACATTTACGCACTGTAAGTATACCAATGTTACTCTAAGCGATACATGTATCCTACTTTGAATAAAAATTATTCATTTTCATTTTCATTTTCTATGACCCCGCTATGCAACACACTAATCCACAACCTCGAAATTAATTTTGGCACTACTTTGCGACCCTTCACATCTTTAGAAAAGCAGCTTTATATGCAATAATCACAAGAAGGAATAATAAACATAATCCAGACGACACTTCTGTGTTTCTATCACCACTCTCTGACATCGCCACAACAACGACATCGTCATAGAGAGCGGCCCGACAGAACGTTATTGGAAGGTACTTGTTCTTAAACGCTTGACGACTTGTAAAATGAAATATAAAAGGCACATTTTTTGGTAAAGATACGCGCTGACTAAATCATGACGACTTTTGATACTAGACCCCAATATATCACAGATATCTGACTTCCTCATACGACATGATGAATATCAAAGGGCGCGATACATAAGCAGCTATAAAGATGGAAAAACTTAAGGACATTAATATTTATATGCGCATTCCTGCACACTGCCGTCCTGGGAGGAATTCCGCCGACTAAGCAGATATAAGGCGTGTGAGCCAACAACTCTATTTTTTTAAATAGACCAGCACTCAAGTTATACTAAGGTTTATATAGAGCAGTGTTTTGTTTTGATTATCAAGAAGTTTGGATTTGCAGCGTGAGTAAATACTCTTACTTTATTTTCGAAGGATTTTATCTGCGAGTCTGGAACTAACTAAGGACTTTCGGCGTTGGGTAGGCAGCTGGCTTAAATTTTTATCACATAATATTACAGTTTAGGAAGTAAATATTAGACCCCTCCTCATTTTAGCCTTTTATCAGTCGCATCCTCAGCTGTTGTACGTCGAGCCCGGCTATTATGACACAATTTATAACGTAAACTTCCATGCTGGTCTGGGAGAAAAGAAAAACGTAGAATGTGCCAGTTTCTTCTTCCTGCGGCGGATTGTAAAAGCCGATTGAGGGCGAAAATGTCAGAAATTTCATCAATACGCGATGCGGCTAGCAACCCATCATTATTTTGATTTCATTTTCCACCTACACGCACTTCCAACATGCTAAATGTGGCCATAAAGTCTTGTAGACCTGGGCTCTGTCTACCCCGCAAAGAAAAAAGACGTGATTCTATCTACGTATGTATATATTTATAATGTAAGAGGGGTTTGAAAATATTTTCAAATAGGATAATAGGATTAAACTATAATCAGAGAGAAAAGAAAATAGGATATTTGACTTTTTCACACAATAAGATAATCAATGAGCAACGATGTAACATTAGCAGCTATAAATATGGAGGATCTTAAGGACATTAATATTGATTGCGCGTTACTGCGCACTGCCGTCCTGCAAGAAACCGCCGACTAAGCAAATATAAGGCATGTGCGTTTCCAATAAAGATATGTGTAGCGGAGCGATGCGAGAATGCTGTGCAAAGCTATTGCAGTGAAAATGGGGATTTCGCACCCCATTTTTAGCTGACTTCTACAGAGGAGGAGGTTATCAATTCGGTTGTATATATTTTTTTTATGTTTGTTACCTCTGAACTCCGTCTTTTATGAACCAAAGTGGTTAACGCGCTAATCAGCTATACAACGAACGTAGCGCGAGCGAATACTTGTTCTTCATTTTCATGGGTGTTTGCAAAAATTTTAGTACTACTTAAGAGCGGGCATAAACCTATATATATATCAGATTTCACCCGCGCGCCTCCCACGTCCCGCTCTCGTCCATCGCAGCGATAAGTTCGCTACCCGTTCATGTTTTGTACGATCGCACATAGTATACTCAAAATAATCAGATGAAAATTGGCAAAGTGCGAGTCGAGATAGAAATTGGTAATGACGAATTATATATAGGTATATACTTTGATAAATATAGAATATAGAAAACCCTAGACCAATAATAATAACATTTTCTACACTCGGCATAAAGATAGAAATAATTAAACGAAAAAAAGCACTTAAAGATACTGAATATTATAAAAAAGAAGATTACCCAAAATACATATTAGAAAAACGGAAAGAATTATCAGAACAAGTCAAAATAGAAAAAGAGAAGGGGAACTCGGCGGTAATAAAATATGATAAACTAATTATACTAAACAAAAGCACCTACACGAGAAGTAACAATAAAAGAACGCTCTCAATGTCCCCTGAAAGTGACTCTCCCACCAGCGCCACTATTGGAACTCAAGTTAATAAGAAAAACAAAACCCAGCTAACGGTAAAAAAAAGTTGCAGTCTATCAGAAGGAGTTTTAAAAACAGGAATGCTTAATTTCCTTACTACCAAAAACCCAACCCAACCGAAGCAACAAGCCCACAACGATGAAAATATATAGCAACTAACGCCCCCCTCTCACAAGTGTCATAAACGAAAAGCAAAAACAAGAAATCAAAGCCATCTTCCAAGCCGGTTGGTCACCGTGGAAGATTACGACCAAAACCCTCCAAAAAAACATATAAACCCATCAACCACGCTCTACATAATAACATACAACGTTAAAACACTCTCATCATATGAACGTCTCCTCGAGTTAAGCGAAGTACTAAAAGAAATCAAATATGATATAATGGGACTAGCCGAAACAAGACGCACTGGAAATAAGATAGAAGAATATGATAACTTCATATTTTGTCATACAGGGCACACACCAGGAATGTACGGAATAGGCTTTATAGTAAATAAACGCCACAAAGACAACATTGAAAGTTACATCGGTCTCTCAGAAAGGGTAGGAATACTTAATATGACATTCAGCGGCTCCCCACTATCGATTATACAGGTATATGCTCCTACAGAAAAGGCAAAAGAAGACGAAATAGATGTTTTCTATCAGACCGTAAACAGGGCAATAGGAAAAGCACACAAAGACTTCATATTGATGGGCGATTTAAACGCCAAAATAGGAATACCCAAAAAGGAAGAATACTTAGTTATGAAAACATACGGCTACGGCAGTAGAAACGAAAGAGGACAAAGACTAATAGATTTTGCTACAGAAAACAAACTATCAATATTAAATACATTTTTCAAGAAAAAAGCAAAGAAAAAATGGACTTGGCACAGACCGGATTGGAAATACAAAAACGAAATTGACTTTATTCTATCCAATCGACCACTTATGTTTCAGAACATGGAGGTTCTAAACGTAAATTACAAGTCAGATCACAGGCCAGTTAGAGCTACCATTACAAGAGTAATGGTAGCTCTAACTGGCCTGTGATCTGACTTGTAATTTACGTTCGACGAAGAGTTCAAACGAAGAAAAGAAGAAATAACTATAATAAAAACCTCAACTCAATATTGAAATATGAAAATGAACTCTCTATATTTAAAGAATGCCTAACTTCAAATATAATTAATGGCCAACTAGAGGAAACTCAAGATACATCAGTTCAAAAAAGTTATGACAACTTCATCAAACTTATCACAAATGTATAACAGCAATTATGACGTTCAAAAAGAGATACATGTATCCAATTTTGAATAAAAATCTTTGACTTTGACTTTGACTTTGACAGCTGCTAGACATGAAAATAATTTGAATAAAGGTCACAAAGTATTGTCAGAACACACACTAAGGCTTTTAAAGAGAAGACAAGAACTACAAAAATCAAAAAATAAAACTAGGGCAATGAAAAATGAAATCTCCGCACTCTACAAACTAGTCAGTAAACACATAAAGAAGGATTATACTGAGCACAGACAAAACACCATAGAAAAACACCTAAACCAATCAGGGAGTATTAAAAAAGCCCAAAGAGAGTTAAGAACGAATAAAACTTGGATAAACGAACTAAAAAAAGGAGAAACAACTGTGAACAGTCGCAAAGAAATCATTAGCATAGCAACGGAGTTCTACAAAAAACTATATTCTAGTAATGTTAGAGTGCCTTACAGTGCCAGGAATACAAATCATAGCACTACCGACGAGAGCAGTGTTTCAGAAGTACGCAGCATTGAACAAAGCAAAGTCATTGGAGAGCTGAGACGACTGAAAACCGACAAAAGCCCAGGATCGGATAACATCACCAATGAAATATTAAAAACAGCTTCAGAGATACTCGCTGTGCCACTAACAAATTTATTTGACAACATTTTAAAAACTGGAACCACCCCTGTTCAATGGTCAGAGTCGAACATTATTCTACTCTATAAAAAAGGCGACCCCCACGATATCGGTAACTATAGACCCATCAGCCTACTATCATGTGTATATAAGCTCTTTTCCTCCATTATAAACAAAAGAATAAGCGCTACACTAGATACAAAACAACCGGTCGAACAGGCAGGTTTTAGGAAAGTTTTCTCTACCATCGACCATATTCACACACTAGAGCTTATTATCGAGAAATATCAAGAGCAAAGGAGGCCTCTCTACATTGCTTATGTAGACTACCAAAAAGCATTCGATTCTATATCACATGACAGCATATGGGAAGCGCTGAGAGAACAGGAAGTAGGAAAAGAATACATACAAATAATACAAAGTATATACAAGAATAGCAAAAGTAGAATTAAATTGGAGACAGCCGGCCCATGGTTTCCTATTAAAAGAGGAGTAAGACAAGGCGATCCACTATCCCCTAAACTATTTATAGCTGTGCTGGAAACTATAATAAGTAAACTAATATGGAAAAGAAAGGGAATAAGGGTTGGAAATAAGTACCTCAGCCACCTTCGATTTGCAGACGACCTGGTGCTCCTATCAGAGACAGGGTCAGAACTACAAAATATGATAGAGTGTCTTAACGAGAACAGCAAGAAAGTCGGCTTAGAAATGAATTTATCTAAGACAATGCTAATGACGAACAGCGTTGAAAGACAAATATCCATTGGCAGCACTCTACTCCAATATACAGAACAATACACATACCTTGGCAAACAAATAAGTTTCAATAGAGACATCAACGAACGAGAAGTGGACCGCAGGACACAACTTACATGGAACAAATTTTGGAGTTTGAAAGAAATATTTAAAAGCAAAATGCCCACAAAAGTCAAAACAAAACTATTAAACTCCTGTCTTCTCCCATGTCTCACATATGCTTGCCAGACTTGGAAGTTTACTGCTAAGGTAAAGAAAAAAATCAGAACATGTCAACGAGGGATAGAACGTAGCATGTTAAACATAAAGAAAATACAAAAAATTCGACACACAAAAATAAGAAAAATTACCAAAGCTACAGATGGCCTAAAACAGGCTCTAGGACTTAAATGGAAGTGGGCTGGACATGTTGCGCGTCTTCAAGACGAGAGATGGACGAAAGCGGCGACAATTTGGAAGGGACCACAAGGGAAAAGAAAGAAAGGGAGACCTTACGCCCGATGGGTAGACGACATCGTCAAAACAGCCGGCCCAAATTGGGTTCAAACAGCCCAGTCCAGAGAGGACTGGCTATACTTGGAGGAGGCCTTCACCTGTAGAGGGGTTCTTGCAGATGAAAAAATTAGGAAATAATTAAAGAAAATTATAAATTTAAAAAATGTTAAAAAACTTTTTTCTGAAACCATATTTTTTGTTAAACATACTAAATTGCAAGAAATAAAAGGCTTTTTATTTTTTTTTTAATTTTTATTTATATACTTTGATTAAACACAAAATAAGTACTTTTTGCTGGTGCTAATTAAAAGAAAAGGTAAGATATATAATTTTATAGTATAATGTTACTCACTTTCAATTTTGTATAATATCTAGGCTACAATATTAAGTATTATAAAGAGGAGCACAATTCTTTTCTTTTCAATTTCAAATCGGTCCAGTAGTTTGTTGAGTTTATCCATTGATAAACTCAAAAACAAAAAAATGTGGCTTTCCTTCGACTGTTAAAATCAAATCTAAGGTCGGCAATTAACCTTAATACCCATTCTTAAGGGTGAATCGACTGGTCCAACTGCAAAAACTTTGTCAAAATATACTACAGCATAAATATCCAACATACTGGCAAAAAAGTGGACCCCACGGAAAAAATCTTAATTTTATAAGCCGTATCGAGCCACTGAGTCTAAGGTGAGATTTCGCTTCTCTCTATGTGTTCTACCGTTTGTACAATAGATTGTGCTCCTTGGATAATCGCACCTCACGCCTTCGACAGGGAGTTCATTCTATCACCAATCTATACTAATATTATAAAGCTGAAGAGTTTGTTTGTTTGTTTGAACGCGCTAATCTCAGGAACTACTGGTTCAAATTGGAAAATTCTTTTTGTGTTAGATTGTCCATTTATTGTGGAAGATTTTAGGCTATAAAACATCACGCTGCGACTAATAGGTGCGAAGCATCAATAAAAAATGTTTTGAAAACGGGGGAAAATTATTCATCTAAAGAAAATAACTTATTTAATCATAATATCAGAAAATGCCGTGGACGAAGTCGCGGGCAACAGCTAGTCCTAAATAGTTGCGTGAAGTGTGTTTTGAAATGAACTTCACGTACGTTGTGAAACAAACTCCCTGCTATAGTTTTACCCAGAGACTATAACATGGGGTTCTTCAAATGGAGGCGTGAACTTACGCGTTGCCAATTTGAAAGCGGTTAATATAGCCTTATTATATTACCGCTTTTCATGAAGTGGGCCGTATGCCTGCTTTTTTTCTTCATCGTATAAAAAACAGCGTAGATGAAAGCCGGAAAAACGGTCAGGAGAAGTAGAAATGTTTGAGCAGCCAAAAAGCATTTTCCGCGAAGACCTTTCCACATGCTAGGAGAGTCTGAAGTTGAGGAAACCTTGTCGAAACGACTTGGCATACGGGATTTTGAAGTTATCATCATCAACAGCCTGAGGAAGTCCACTGCTGGACGCAGGTCTCTCCCAAGACGCACCAGTTTGCTCGATCATTATTTGCGCTTATTATCACTACATTCTACTCCACTACATTACATTCTACCTTTCATAGGTCGTCCCACACTACATTTAGGTAATTAAAAAAGTTCTGCAGTGGAGATCGCATTTAGGTAAACGCGATCTCTACTGCAGAACTTTTTTGCTCCAGCGATTGTCAGTTCTGCGACAGATATGGCCAGCCCTCTGCCACTTCAGCTTGCTTATTCAATTAACTATATCGGTAACTTTGGTTATATGGTAGATTTCTTTCTTACTTGATTTAATCCCTCAGAGATTCCTTGGAGATTCCAAGCATAGTCCTGTCCAAAGCTCGCTGAACTACTTTAAGCTCGTTTACTACCTACACTGTCAGTGTCCACGTCTCGGCACCATAAGTAATTAAGTATAAGAACTTATGAAGTTATCAGTAGTATTTAAAATATCTTGAAGTGTGCGACAGGCTTAACCTAGGCATAAATATTGACGGGACATAACACGCTCAGCAGAGATGACGGCCTCTATTTACGACTGCTGTCAGGACAGCGTTTTTAAATATTACCAAGCTTTAATTTCTTATTTTACGCTTTTCTCTCAAAGAAGAGATAAGAAGGATCAAAACCGATATAATATGTCCGAACCATGTCAGGGGTTGAGAGGCAGTTCCGTAAAACTCTGACACCAGGGTGTGCATGCGGTCGATTGACCGTGACACCTACTCGAAATTATGATGACTGTATTAAGTAAGTTCCAGAGTTTATTTAAATGAGTACCAGTTTAAGAAAGAAAGAGCGAGAGTGAAAGTGCTATCAAAGCTTCAAAGATTCATCGTCATGTACCTTGAGAGAATTGGTGTCAGCTAAAACTAGCAAATAACTCAAAAGAAAGCTAAGTTGAGTGAGATAGTAAGAAATAAAGAAAAAAAAACTTATGTAAATAAACGAGGCGACAAATAAAAAAACCGTCTTCTTTATCCATTTTGGAAATCAACTTTGAACAGTTTCCCCAAAGGAGAGAATGTTTTCAATTTTTCACTTTGTAAAAGTTATATGGAGTTTAATTCGCTCTCCGAAGTTGACTTCTTTTGTATAGAGATGACAAAGTAGACTTACCTACAGGACAGGCCTAGTCTAGGTTAAGAATTATCACAACGTCATACAAATAAAGCAGTTTTATATTGTACTAGCTTTCGCCCACGGCTCCGCTCGCGTAAATGTCGATCCCTCGGGAATAGTACTTTTTCCCGGGATAACAGGTAGCCTATATCCTTCTCCGCACTCCAGAGAACTTGTATGCAAAATTTCATGATAATCGGTTTAGTAGTTACGGCGTGAAAGCGTAACAAACAAACAAACAAACTCACTTTCGCATTTATAATATTAGTAAGGATAAGGATATGAATTTATTACTAACTAGCTTTCGCCCGCGGCTCTGCCTGCGTTAATGTCGATCCCTCGGGAATAGTACTTTTTTTCGAGATAAAAGGTAGCCTATGTCCTTCTCTGTACTCCAGAGAACTTGTATGCAAAGTTTCATGATGATCGGTTCAGTAGTTACGGCGTGAAAGCGTAACAAACAAACAAACAAACAAACAAACAAACAAACAAACAAACAAACAAACAAACAAACAAACAAACAAACAAACAGACAAACAAACAAACAAACAAACAAACAAACAAACAAACAAACTCACTTTCGCGTTTATAATATAAGTAAGGATAAGGATACTCGTTAGTACTATTACTTATTCTGTGCTAGCGGCCCAACCCGGCTTCGCATGGATGACTGAGATTTGAAAAAACTTTAATGTGACATACATACATATTATCACGTATTTATCCCTTACGGGGGAGACATTGCCTAAGGTTAGAAGGTGATAATGTCTCGTACAAGCATACTCTGCTTAAAAGGAGGCTTCAGCAACTGTTATATTTGTTAAAATGTTGTCACCCAATAAAATATTTATTTTTTACTAGCTTTCGCCCGCGGCTCCGCCCGCGTCTATGTCGATCCCGCGGGAATAGTACTTTTTCCCGGGCTAAAAGATAGCCTATGTCCTTCTCCGTACTCCAGAGAACTTGTATGCAAAATTTCATGATGATCAGTTTAGTAGTTACGGCGTGAAAACAAACATACAAACAAACAAACAAATAAACAAACTCACTTTCGCATTTATAATATTAGTAAGGATAAGGATAAGACCGAAAGGCCACGTTTAGTGTATTGGTGGGCGTAAAATTGGAAAAAGGAATCAAAATAGTTATGGGTTGCTAGCCGTATCGCCTATTGTCATGATTCTTTGGATTTTCGCTTATTTCCTTGACCAACTTCTACGGTCTGTGCGGGAAGAGAAGCAGCTGGCACATTAAACGTTTTTTCTTCACTCCCATACCAGCATCGAAGAATTTAATGTGACAAATTATTTTTCATAGCTGCAAATAAAAAATTATAATATTTCCCCTTAAATTCTAATGTGAAGCACAAGCCTATCTTTTAAATTATTCATTTAATGTTTTTCATGCAAAGAAAGCGTAGCGTAGAGTGTAATTTGAACGCTTAGAATTGTGATTTAATAATAAGTTTTACCTATGTCGTATTAATGATGTGCTAATATTATTTTTTTTATGTTTATAAAGGTATTTATCGAAAATAATTTATTAGGTGGCTCATGCAAATATTTCAGAAACTTTAGGCATATATTCAGATGTCGGTTCCTGTCATTTAAACCAAGACAAAAAGTCGGTAACGCCTATCCAAAGCAGATAATTAAAATGCTTATTGGGTCATTATGAAAATTCCTAGTACTTAAATATTTTTTTAACGCTCAGCACTCAACAGTCGGCCTCTTAACAGCCCATTACAGGGCCAGTTTCTTTTATGGGCTTAGGAACAGAAATAATGATAATGCTTAGTAATTAAAAGAAGTGTTAATTAAGAACAGCAGTATTGTTAACAAAGCACATTTTGACTGTACATCAAAGAAAAGCTTTTATTTCCATTTATATTATAAACATAGTATATTTTATTTTAGTGTCCTGACTGTCTCTCTATCGGCGAAATGCGGCGAATGATATGACCGTGGCTACAGATTAAAAACAATATAAATTCTGAACTAAATATATACCTAAAAGATTGAATCATTTTTTTAAATTGTATAGTTGTCATAGAATTAAGAAAACTAAAAATTAATATTTGCGCTCCTGCAAGCAGACTTATTAGATTATATATACCTATCGGAAGGCACGTTAAGCCGTTGGTCCTGGCTGCCATCTGGTAGTCGGAAAAGAATCACATCAGAGGCCGAGAGGCGGTTCCGAAAAACTCTGACACCAGGGTGTGCATGGTCGATTGACCGTGTCACACAAATCAAGGTGATGATCTACATATTAAAAAATGCTGTGTATAACAAAAAATACTGAGTAAAAAAAACTGTTATAAAAATAATCATCAATATCATCATCATTACAGCCGCAAAAAGTTTAATGCTAGACAAGGGCCTCCCCAAGGATTCATCATTCCATGAGAGGATATTGCTATACACACCATGCCTGTCAGGCGGATTGGCGAGCGCAGTCTCTTTGGCTTCTTGTGCTTCTGAAGCTGCTGCCCATTGAAAGCATTTTGAAGCTGGGGCACGATAGGAATATGTTGAATCGGAGAAGGGAATGAAGGTATTGCGTTACTACTCGCTCGGATGAACGGTGGAAACCAAGTAACAGTTCGGGACGCCGGGCGCGCGTACCCTATGATAAACCTGACCACAAAAATATGTCTGAAAGTATAAGAACCCAGCTGAATAAAAATACAGCAAATCAATTTCATTTAAAAGTAAAACACAGAGACTAATATCACACTTAAACCGACTTAAAAAAGGAGGAGATTCTTAGTTTAATTATTTAATTTTTTGTATAAACATATGTTATCTCATAACTCTGAAAATGATTTGAACGATTATTTTTTCGTTTGAAACGATATACTTCCAAATTCGTCCCATAAAATTTTCACCATTATCGGTTTGGTAGTTTGTTTGGAAATAGGTTTTAAAATATAACTAATACTATCTGCCACTTGTATTTACACATTTTCTATAACTTGAAATTCCTCATGTTAGAAAAAAATATCTATTTTGGCAGCCTATAGAAATACTTCCCGTATTTCATCGAGATAATATTACCAACAAGGTGGACGTATCGTACTTGTAACTCTAATTCAACACGAGTCTACCCCAACAAGTCCCTGCTACTATGTGCAACCCTACACCGACATAACTGTACTCCGACTCAAGTACGGATTAGTGTTGTGTCGGAGTACCGATATATCGATATAGCAATACAGTGCCGGCGCGTTGTGCCCACTACCACAACCACAGAATAAGTGTTAATACTGGCGTACAGAAGTCGCATTGTGCAAAGGTATTCAAAGAAATATCAACATATTGTATTATGCGATATGATGCAATTTAGCTCTCGTCAGAACGCAGCAAATTTAGTTTACATACCTACAGCAAGGCCTAATTCGTTGAAGTCGGTGAACACAAATGACCAAACGCTCGTCATCTCTACCGGATTTGTTCGGTATTCACCTTTGAAGGTGTGGCCGGATTTGTTGCCTTGGCGTCGAATTGCACTACGACCTGCCAAGTAGCTGCCAAGTTTTCTTCGCAAAATACCCGCTTTTATTTGAAGTAGACGTGGCTGCGACTCGACATCGCACGACTCGACGTCAAGGTTCAATCGTCGCCGCGCGTAGGTTTGTTTGCGACATCGACACGGGGAGACAAACCTGGCACTACGCAGCTCTAGTTAAATTATTTTTTTAGTAAATCGCGATAGACTTGATTCCTAAAAAATACTATTTATAATAAGTCCGTCTAATAGATTATCGAAAAATAATATATACGTATTTTTTCTTTTTTTAATAAAACAAAAGATGATAAAGATAAAGCGCATCAAAGTTCAGGAGTGTGGGCTCATGACGCAATAGGCCGGTAAAAAGTGTACCGGTCAGTGAAGTCACGCGAAACTTTAACGGGCTATATCTTAATCAATTTTTATTTGATTGACCAAAGAAAAAACAAGGTTCCAATATTTTCAATAATCTACCAGACGGACTAATAAATAAATATAAATATATATGGACAAATCACACAGATTGAGCTAGCCCCAAAGTAAGTTCAAGACTTGTATTATGGGATACTAACTCAACGATACTATATTTTATAACAAATACATATATAGATATACATCCAAGACCCAGGTCAATCTGAAAAAGATCATTTTCCATCTTGACCTGGCCGGGGATCGAACCCGGTCACTCTCGTGTCGCAGGCTGGCGTGTTGACCGCTGCGCCACGGAGCTAGTCATCTATATATATAGACTCATTGTTTTGAAAAGTATTTTTTTCGAAAACATATGCCCATTGCGACGTGACTCCACTGAGCCACTCCTTAACATCGACAACAAAAGGAAAGTATGAGTTTTTGTTTTCTGCCAAATCACAAAGCAGCTCTCCCGAAGCGCTAAGTACATGTAAACGAATAAGTAACATAACAAAATGGACTTTAAACATCCTGAAACGTTAAATTCATCCGACCAAACACTTTAACCCAACAACCACCACTAATCTAGGTAAACTTAGCTACGGCAACCCCGCAATCTATTTACAACTTTATTACAAAGAACTCATAGCTTATTTTGCAATTTTTAACACTGTAGCATTTAGTGGCCCAACTTGACCGTGATCAAACAAGGCATTTACACCATTGTGCCTTTCAAGTTAAAGGTCAGTTTACTAGAAAGTGGGGCCAAACCTGTCGTGGTTTCGTAGTGTTTTTGCATTGATGTGGTCGAAGGGTTAATCTTTCAACTTTTGCTATTTTTGTTGCATGGTTGTGGCTGCGGCTACCAGGGATTATCAGGTAAAAATGATAAAAAAAGAAAACAAAGTTATAGACTACACATAACTTTTTAAATAAAATAATATAAATAAACTAATTTCGATCAAACTATTGAACCAATTTTGACGAAATTCAAAGACCAATAGAGAAGCATACCTTTTAGCCACATTAGGGCGTCTCGTGGCCTACATCATGTAGGTTATGTATCAGCCGTTTTTACCATGATTAGAATCAAATGTAATAACAAATTGAGATACCATAGTACAGTAGCCAAGTTATTATGCAGTGGCGACGTAGTGGTGGGCTGCCATCGAGAGGTCTTTTTAGTCTCCACTGCAGGTGCATGACCCTCTCTCTACTACCTGATACTTTGGCCATACTTGGCCAGAGGCCTACACCCTCCTCGCTGGCCAGACGGGTTGGAGAGGTCTCATTTATGTTTTTGAGCTTTGTTTAGCTTTTATTTCCTAAGTGCCTTCTACGACATCCACAGGAAGACTTGGAGTGGTCCTATTCTACTCTGCTGGAAACCACACGGCTGAAACCCAGTTATTAACATGTAACTTCGAAAGACATAAAAACTCTCTACGTGACGTGATCTCGTATCTCCACACCGACATCTACAACCTGCAATCAACATCCCGTCATGTACGGTGTATGGCTAACACCATGACCTGTACACCCTTTCAAAAAATTTAATCTAACAAACCGACCTCCTTCTTTTCTGAAGACGGTTAATGAGAGAAAAAATCATTAGAAAAGAAAATTTTTATCAATATAACTTGACGATTTCTGCAAAAATTGGTCGTTTCAGTGACGGCCACCGTCTAGAATCGAATAAAGATAACTAGGTATTGAAAATTTAACTTCAAATCCTATTAATAGGTCTGCATTACAAAAATAAACAACAATTTTTTACTTGATAAATGGGGAAGAGAGATAGATGCGCCAGAATCCTAACGCTTAGTCCGATCGTGCTTCTCTATCTTGCACTCTCGCTTGCACACGGAACCTGAAACATTTTCGCGCGTGCAGCTAGCATTCATCGATTTATAAGACACTAGCTTTCGCCCGCGGCTCCACCCGCGTTAATGTCGATTCCTCGGGAATAGTACTTTTTCCTGGGATAAAAGGTAGCCTATGTCCTTCTCCGTACTCCAGAGAACTTGTATGCAAAATTTCATGATGATCGGTTTGGTAGTTACGGCGTGAAAGTGTAACAAACAAACAAACAAACTCACTTTCGCATTTATAATATTAGTTAGGAGGATTATCACGTCAAAAACATAGTACAGACACACCGCCATTACAACTTTACTTATAATAATAGATATATAATATCAATTTACTTTGTGAAATCGTGTTTGCATGATCAAAGATGAACAATCAGTGTTTCTGAAATGTCTGCGTGAAAGTTTAATTGAGTTGGTCACACGAAGCGCTGTCATCAGCATGGCCAACAAAGTTCTAAGCCTACGATATCAGATATCATTAGAATAAAATACCCGTACCTATTAATATAGGTATTTATTAGCTTTTGTTTTTGAATTTGTTAATCTATCCATTCTATTATAATAAATGGAAAATCAACACTGTCTGTCGCCTTTTCACGTTTCAACCACTGAACTAATTTGGATGAAATTTGGTATGGAGGTAGTTTAAGGCCAGGGGTAGGACAAAGGGTACTTTCCATTCCGGGGAATTTTAATGTTCCCGACACTAAAGCGGGCGGAGCCGCGGGCGACTGTCCTACTGAACTCCGAAATTGGAAGAAAAATTTTATGCGTACAATGCTTGTAGTCTGGATTGAGTTTCTTTCGGCGTATTCTTCTCACCAGTGGTCGTTCCGAAACGCTAGTAGTATTTCAATTTTGCATATATTAAAAAATATATAAGAAATAAAAATATGACGTTCAAAAAGAGATACATATATCCAATTTTGAATAAAAATCTTTGACTTTGACTTTGACTTTGACTTTCCGACTTTTGAAATATCGGCGTATCTGTATTCATAATGTATAGGAGATAGATTTACATGGTTATAAAGTATGCTCTGGCGAATTACCTAAATGAGAATGTTTGTCATCGCGATGTACGAAACTCCGAAAGTTTACTATGACGAATTACTAATTGAGAAAATTCATTATCGCGAAGTACTTACAAATTATAAATAGAAAATGGACGATATTTCCCTTTGAAGGGGTAAAATAGGGGGTAAAGTTTGTATAGGAATTTTCTCATTTGTAGACTTAGAAGTATAAAAATTAGGTATATAAGTTCACGATTACAATTAAAAAAGATCTGTATAGGTGAAATGGACAAAAATCACCCCTAAAGGGGTAAAATGGTAGGGTAAAAATTTATACTTCCATACTATTGTATAGGGGAGACTAAAAAGGACCTGATGATGATGATGATGATGACTTTATAACCTGTACTAGTATATAAATAGGTTTAAGTCCAAAATGTACTTTCTACAATGAAATAAAGGAACTTATTATTATGTTGTCTCTCACTTAAGTAATCACGGGCCGAAGCCCGGTCTTTTGAGGCTTGCATGGGAACACATGTCTAACATGTAGAGGCCTTATTATTATACTAGCTGTTGCCCGCGGCTCCGTCCGCGTTAGTGTCGATCCCTCGGGAACAGTAGAATTTCCCGGAATCAAACATGCCCTATGTCCTTCCCCGGGCCTCACACTTCCATACCAAATTTCATCTAAATCAGTTCAATGGTTGAAGCGTAAAAAAACGACAGACAGAGTTACTTTCGCATTTATAATATTAGTATTAGTATGGAAGTATGGATATTATTTATACTTCTAAGTCCAGAAATAAGAAAATTTCAATAAGATCTTTACGCTCCCATTTTACCCCTTTAGGAGTGAATTTTGTCCATTTCACCCACATAATTATAACTTTTTTAATTGTAATCGAGAACTTACATACCTATTTATTCTCATACTTCATAGTCCAGAAATGAGAAAATTTTCAATTTTCAAACAAACTTTCCCCCCTTCTGGGGGATTTTTTTCCAGTTGACCTACACAGATCTTTTTCAATTGTAATCGTGAATTTATTTACCTATTTTCATACTTCTAAGTCTAGAAATTAGTAAATTCCTATAGAATCTTTACCCCGCTATTTTACCCCTTTAGGAGAAAATATCGTCTATTTTACCAACACAGATATTTTTAATTGTAAGCTAGAACTTATATACTTATTTTCATACGTCTAAGTCCAGAAATGAGAAAATTTCCATACAAAGTTTATACCACTCACCCACCCCCATTTTACCCCTTAAGGGGGGAATTTTGCAAATGTCATCTACCTACATACACACATCTTTTTTTAATTTTAATCGAGAACTTATATGCCTACTTTCATACTTCTAAGTCCAGAAATGAGAAAATTCCATATAAATTTTACCCCTTTAGAAGTTAAATTTCTTAAAAATACTTTTTTAGCGTTCACTCACATCATTAAAAGAACTCCTGTACCAAATTTCAAGTGTCTAGGCGCAGCAGTTTCGGTTGGTTTGCCGTTTGCCCGCGGCTACTCCGCCGCCGTTAATGTCCATCCCTCAGGAACAGTAGAATTTCCGGGAATGAAAGGTACCCTATGTCCTTCCCCGGGTCTCAAACTTCATCCAAATTGGTTCAATGGTGGAAGCGTGAAAAGAAGACAGACAGACAGACAGAGTTACTTTCGCATTTATAATATTAGTATGGATAGGTATAATGCTGTAGTATACTGATGATGAATTGAATTTGTATTTAAATTTTCTTATGTCACTTATTATTTAATCACTTACTATTTAAGTGCTATAAACGGTGAAAATTTGATCGGTTTGGACCCTTAAAGGGGTGACTCAGTTCATCAATATGAACAACTTTTTCTATGGGACCAAAGCTGGGAACTCAAAAAAAAATTCGTCATTTCCATACAAAAAATCCCGCCGCCCGGCCAGTTTGTATGGGAATGTCGAATTTCTTTTGAGTTCCCAGCATTGTTCCCATAGGAAAAGTTGTTCATTTTGATGGTCGAGTCACCCCTTTAAGGGTCCAAAATGATAAAAGATTCACCAATTTTCAAGTGTATATTTGCAAGCAAACTAATGCCTTGAGTTCATTCAAATGACGATAACTTTTTTTTTAATGAACCGATTTTGATGAAACAAACTTTAGATGTTTTGCTGAGTTAAAACAAAGCAATTGGTGAAAGTTTGAAGTAAATCGGTTCAGTATTTTCGGAGATAATCGTGATCATACATACAGACAGACAGACAGACAGACAGACAGACAGACAGACAGACAGACAGACAGACAGACAAAAAATTCGAAAAAAAATTTTTTGCTTTCCATTATTATTTTTAAGTGTCCCTCTATCCATTTCAGTCAAAAATTCTAAATGTACAGACAAAATATTTTTACTGTTTTATTATATGTATAGATTATTAATTTGTGTTATATGTCCGTATATATTTATTTAACTCATATTTAACAACAGAACATGTATGAGATGAACATGATTGTTGGCGCCAACACCTTAAGTTCGAGGAGCGCGGGACGAGGAGGCGGGGCAGCCGCGTCGCCGTAGCAGCAAGGACGTGCGCGGTGGAGAGGAGCGGGGAGCAACGCAGAGGGGCAGCCGGCGGCGGGCGCTCGCGTCGCCGCGGCGGCTCGTTCACTTTCCCAGCGCAGAGCTAGCGTGCGCACGCGACCCACATTTATTTAATTCAGTGCCTCATTCGTAAAAGTACTCATGTGTATGTACTCATTTGTTTAAAAGTAAACGCGTGTACGTAAAATTCCTTCTTTTCACTTCTTACCATCATCCCTGTGCAGCCGGCCTGCACATTTGGCGCCCCCGGGTGGGCGGACGGGCCCGGTACGGCAAATGTGCAGTGCCGCGCACGTCCTTGCTGCTACGGCGACGCGGCTGCCCCGCCTCCTCGTCCCGCGCTCCTCGAACTTAAGGTGTTGGCGCCAACAATGATGTTTTTTTTTTGTACAACATTTTTCAATATGGGGGTAATGATAATTTAGGAGCATGATCAGACCATGTCAGGTGTCATATTGAACTTTTCTCTCGAAAAGAAATTTACTTTCCAAAGAAACTCGATCAGCTGTTTGCTCATTTTGTGTGAAGGTCAAATTTTATTTTTTTATTTCATTGTATGTTCCCTGGTATAAGTTATCTAATTTAATGTGCTGAGCTGTACATGCCTCTTAATTATTGTTACCCCCTTTCTGTAACACGGTTATACACCGTGTTGATATAGGAACTACAAGAGTATGCATTAGATCCCTAGGTAAGTATGAATGGCCTATACATAATGTGTAGAACATGACTAGAACACGAGGTAAGACACCGGCATGTTGCAGGTGCTTAGTGAGATTTTTCCCTTGTCATATCAATACTAGCTGTTCCCCGCGACTTCGTCCGCGGCAATTTCTGTTATTATGATAAATTAGTTTTTTTCTTAGTATAGATGAATAATTTTCCCCCGTTTTCAAAACATTTTTTTATTGATGCTTCGCTCCTATTGGTCGCAGCGTGATGTTTTCTAGCCTTAATCCTTCCTCAATAAATGGACTATCTAACACTAAAAGAATTTTACAATTTGAACCAGTAATTCTTGAGATTAGCGCGTTCAAACAAACAAACTAGTATAGATGCGAGATATATGACGAGGTTATTTGTCTCTGAAAAGGCAAAGATGAACAATCAGCTCTTCTGACATATCTCATGAAAGTTTAATTGAGTTGGTCTTTTTTTTTTTTTATGTATATCCGACGGCAAACGAGCAGACGAGCCACCTGATGGAAAGTGGTCACCGTCGCCCATGGACATCTGCAACACCAGAGGAGGTGCCGATGCGTTGCCGACTCTTAAGATACCTGTAAACACGCCTTTTGAAGGACCTCAAGTCATAGCACACAGGGAAAACCTCGGGAGGGAGTCCATTCCACAATCCTGCTGTACGAGGAAAAAAACCACGTGACGCTCTAACATTTTTGGAGACCTAAGTGTCAAGGATGTGGGGATGGACTTTACTCCTGTGGCGAGCGGTGCGGTGGTAGAAAGGTGACGGTGGCACCAATTCAAATAGTTCTTCAGAACACTCCCCATAGTATAGACGGTAAAATACACACAGAGAACCAACGTCTCTCCGTAGACTGAGGGTGTCTAAATCGTCTGTGAGAGTGGGATCGTCAATAATACGAATTGCCCGGCGTTGGATGGAATCAAAAGGAAGGAGTTGGTATTGAGGTGCACCAGACCAGATATGAGAGCAGTACTCCATGTGGGGCCGGACTTGAGCTTTATATAACAAAAGTCTATGACCCGGAGTGAAGTACTGCCTCGCTCTATTGAGCACCCCAAGTTTTTTAGAAGCCATTTTAGCTTTACCTTCCAGATGATTCCGGAATTGGACCTCCTTCGTAATATCGACGCCAAGGATCCCAATACTTTTAGAAATTGTAAGAGAGGTGTCCCGGAACTTCGGTGCCATGCTAAATGGGGTCTTCTTAGCGGAAAACACGCAGACTTGTGTCTTAGTAGGGTTGAATTGAACTAGGTTTAGTTTACCCCATTCAGAGACCTGCTCCAGGGAGGTCTCAATGTCAGACACAAGTCTATTTCTGTTCTCTTCCACCTGTGTTTGAGGGATATTTGCACGACCTGCATAATATGCATCAACCGTACTGACGTCTGCATAGCAATGGATGCCACTAGTGTTTAGCATGTCGTTGATGTGCAGAAAAAACAGCGTAGGTGATAAAACAGATCCTTGGGGGACGCCAGCATTGATGGGCATGATATCGGAGCATAAACCGTCTACAACGACCTGAATGCTACGCCCAGATAAAAAACTAGCGACCCACAAGCATAGTCCCTCAGGAAGCCCGTAAGATGGTAACTTCGCGAGAAGAGCCTTATGCCAGACCCGGTCAAAAGCCTTTGTGACATCTAGACTAAATGCCAGTGCTTCTCCCTTGCTCTCGATGGCGGCTGCCCATCGATGCGTGAGGTACACAAGAAGATCACCAGCACTACGCCCGTGTCGGAACCCGTATTGACGGTCACTAATTAGCTGATGATCTTCAAGGTAACCAAGGAGCTGGATGTTTATCACACGCTCCATCACCTTAGAGAGCAGGGAGGTTATCGCAATAGGCCGATAGTTAGACGGGTCTGTGCGGTCACCCTTTTTAGGAATAGGGTGAACGTAGGCTACTTTCCACGAAGACGGATTTTTTCTTGAGGTGTAAGACAGCGAGAATAGGCGTGCTAACACCGGAGCCAACTCAGGAGCACATACCTTGAGCACAATTGCTGGGATGCCATCAGGCCCGCTGGATTTCTTGACGTCAAGGGAAAACGAAGCGCTGTCATAGACACATCCCAAGAAAAGTTATAAGGCCCCTTATTGATTAATAATATTCTCGAAGGCATTCATATTTTAGTAACAGATATTGTTGCGTCTTCCTGAAAGAGCCACTGCATTCTCCGGTCAACCCCAGAATCACAGTAGAGGAAAAAGTAAACACTGACCTGGATTCCTTGTGAACAGGACGTGGGGAAGGATCGCCCGCGGCAGGCCCTCGTGGCGGCTGGCTGGGAACCTCCCTGGTTTGAACTTTATTCCTTTCTTGCTGCCTACACTTGTGGTACACCATCACACACTCGCGGATGAGATTTAAGATTGTTTTCGGCCAGCGAACTCTTAGGAGACGTTATTTTTAGTTGTTTTATCAGCGCAAGCGACGCGCTAACATGACTCGATCGCCATTTTTTTTTTGACTGTCATTTCGGCCAATCACAGGCCGTCTCGGCGAATTAGGAAATATGTATGGAAGGGGAAACGGAAATATAGATAGGTAATTTTATTAGGGTTTTAAAGTTAATGCTTACACATTTTCCCCCACCTGAAATCCACAAGGGTTTCACAGAGAATGCAAATTGAAAGATGAAAAAAAAACAAAAGCAATAGCTACGCACTATTGCAAGAATATCTAGAAATATTATTTTCGAAAGATAAAGTAATAAATAAGTTTTAACTAGCCTAAGGATTGGATAGTGTGTATTTATGTTTTAGTAATTTATGAAACATATCTTAATTAATTGGTAAGGGACAAACCTTTACTACCGGCCTACGAAAGGCCTTTCCGTTAGCAGTTCGGAAAGTAACTACTCTGATTACTTGATCCGAACCAGCATGCACTTGCACAATACGTGCCAACTTCCAAAACATCGGCGGAAGATTAGGTTCGTTAACTATAACTAAGTTATCTATTTTAATATTTGGTTCATGTACGAACCTTTTGTTCTTTCGTTGTAATGTATGAAGATAATCACGCTGCCATACGCGCCAAAATCTCTGGGTAATTTTCTTAAGCATGACCCAACGAGAGCGCGGACACAAAATAAAACATCTAACACACTTTGATAGCACGGTACGTATCAGAAGTCTCAATCCAATTATCCAAAACTGGCGTTGAATAAGAGATTGTAAGGTTCGAGGTCCACAATGCAAATATTTTTTATGAAAATGTTTCATTATAATTTTAGATATTGGACATTGTTTATGTAACAAAAAAGGGTGTAACGCAGATGGTGACAGATTAGCCTCATCGATGCGTTCCCCCACCCGCACGATCCCATCATCGTCCAGGAAAGGTGAAAGTCTTTGAATGGATTTTACACATGGTTCATTATCTCGCACTCGACTGACTTCGGAAGACATATAATGATCCTGACTCAATTTAAATAATACTTTAGTTGACTTCTCGAGTTCAGTACTACTGAGAAATGAAAGAATTCGATTTTGCCTTGCAACCCTCGAATTTGAAATAAATCTAATACACCATGCTACAATTATTAGAATTTTTGTAAAAGAGGAATGTCTGGCAATTAAGTCCAGAAGTGGGTTTCTCACCTCAATCACGTGAAGACTTTTAGTTTCTAGCGGTTTGAGCTCGGGTAAGTCTTCTTTTGGAAGTAGAACCCGTTTGTTAGGCCATTGACTAGGCAAATCCTGTAGCCAAGAAGGACCTTTCCACCACAGAGGATGGTTTATCAGCTCTGGACAGGACACTCCGCGACTACAACAGTCGGCCGGGTTATCCTTAGACGAAACATAATATCCATGATCGGGACTAATCAAATCAGTTGCTTGAATGACACGATTGGCTACATACATTTTTAACAAATGAGGGGCTGTATTAAGCCATGACAAGGTAGTGCTGCTGTCTGAATAAGCTCGAATAGAATTAATAGTTATATAGTCTTTAAGCAAATTATACATGTGCGATAGAACTTTTGCTAGAAGCACCGCTGCGCTTAGCTCAGGTCTATTTACTGTGGTAGGTTTTAAAGGAGCTACTCTAGATTTTCCAATCAGTAAACTAGTCGCAGTAGAAATTCTGGGCTCATTAGTAACCACACAAATATACACACAACAACTATAGCCTTTCAGAGAACCATCACAGAAACCTATCAAGTGCACTTCCATCGGATTGGAAGGTATAACTAGCCGCGGAAGAGATTTTTTTTGTAAATCAGACAAATTGGCCGCTATTAAATGCCATTGTTTGGTTAAATGTTTTGGAATAGTCTCATCCCACAATAAATTTAACCGCCATATTTCTTGCAACAGCGATTTTGCTGCAAAGACCACTGGGCATATCCAACCGAGTGGATCGAAAATGCGGGCTACTAAAGAGAGAATGGATCTTTTAGTAAATTTGACTTCGAACGAGTCTGAAAAGGCATATGAAAAAGAATCATTAATGGGATTCCATCGTATCCCTAATATTTTGACAAACTCATTTCCCGATTCATCGAAGGATTTGGAACTTTGACAAAATTCAGGAGGAACATCCTTAAGAAGACGAGGAGCGTTAGTAGTCCATTTCTCGGGTCTTATCAATATTTGCCGATACATACGACGGATGTCGGCCGTAATAACTATTTTGTGAAGTCTAAATTTTGTCACTAAATCGACAATATCCACTTGCAGCTTAGAACCCACATGAACTATATTATTGAGTGACAGATTATTCGTGTCGTTGTACTATCGGGTCGTATTACACAATGGTGAGGAATAATATAACGGTCAGTAGACAAAGATTCAGCAGGCTGCATATGTCCCAGCTCTTCGTACTGCTGCATAAATTCCTTATATTCCGTTTTCAACTCAGTCTGGCTGGCAAGACGCTTTTCCAAGTTGAGAAAACGGTTAAGAGCCTGATGATATGATTTTCCTAAGGCTGGAGTATCATCTTTAAGCATAATTGGAACAACATAACGACCTTCGGAGGTACGATATGTGCCATTTTTATATTTTTGTTTACATATTTCATCCTCAGGACCGGAAATTTTACATTTCGACGGTTCTTCGGATTCCCAAAACCGTTGAACGATCTCATCGAGCGCACAAGAAGACGCGATGAGTGACGTAACGGGTGTGGCTGAAGTTTGAGCCACTTCACATATTTCATCCTTAGGACCGGAAATTTTACATTTCGACGGCTCTTCGGATTCCCAAAACCGTTGAACGATCTCATCGAGCGCACAAGAAGACGCGATGAGTGACGTAACGGGTGTGGCTGAAGTTGAGCCACTTCACATATTTCATCCTTAGGACCGGAAATTTTACATTTCGACGGCTCTTCGGATTCCCAAAACCGTTGAACGCTCTCATCAAGCGCACTAGAAGACGCGATGAGTGACGTAACGGGTGTGGCTGGAGTTTGAGCCACCACGTTTTGAAGAAACTGACCACTTATCACCCAGCCGAATACACTAGACAGTGCACATGGAAAACCAGGACCTGGGCAATAACGTGAACCAGTATATATCTGGTCAAAACAGTCTACTCCTAACAACAGATCGATCGGACCCGATTTATCAAAATCTTGGTCGGCGAGATCCAGATGTTTAAACTTTTCCTTGACAACTGATGGTAATGAGGTTGAAGGAACCATTGAAGTGATTTTAGGCAAAACCACTAATGGTATATCAAATTGGGGCGAGTCATTTGACCTAGGCACAATAGAGCCAAAAGTATAACCTTTAATATTACATACATAATTTTGACCGAGACCGGTTACATTTAAATTACACTTTTTTATATGTAAACCTAACTGTCGCACACAGCTACTTGTAATGAAAGAGTCCATCGAACCACTATCTATGATTATACGAGCATGCTGCAATGAACCATCCACTCTTCTCAACCGAACCACTGCTGAACCAATAATTTTGGTACTCATAGGTGACTTTGACATGTTTGGCTGAGTTGTACAAGTTAGGGAAGTGCTCATATTGGAATTCTCAGAAGTCTTTAGGTCAATGGTATTAGATAATAAACTTTTATGTTCTTCATGTAATAATGTGTTATGTTTTGAGTTACAAATGAAACACATGGACTTAGACTTGCAGTCTGCACTAGTGTGACCGGGCCTTAAGCAGTTTTGACATAATTGTAACTCTTTAACTATTTTTGTCGCTGTCCTATATTCATAGAATGTAATTTACCACAGCGATATATTGAATGATTTTCATGACAATACGCACAGACAGCCTGATTAGGTTTATTATTATTTGAGTTCGAAGAAGTAATTAAGGAAGAATTTGATTGCCGAGAAAAATTATCTTTCTTTGTATTATTGTGGTTTTGTTTATTTGTAGAATTGAATGACTGTAAATTACTAGGTTGACTCACCTCTAATACCTTTATATAATTCTGTAAATAAACAATCAAATTATTAAATTTAGGAATTTCTTCGGTATTTTGTAATTCAAACCTTTTCCTAGTTTCTGTATCAAGCGGCCGAGATGCCATGTAAAATAAAAGAAATTCACTTAAATCATCAATATTTAACCCGCGCAAGGCACTAACACATTCATAAAGTGTGTTGGTTAATTGTGATAAGTTTGATAATGATGGCCGTTGGATCGGATTTAATTTTATTACTTTTTCTAAATAAGCGGTAGCTAAAATACGTTTATTATCATATCTGTCTAGCAACGCTGCATAAACAACAGAATAATTAGCTGATGTTATAGGAACACCCTTAGCTAGTGTCAGGGCATACCCGGACAGACATGACAACAAATAGTAAAATTTCTCTGTGTCCGACAACGAAACATTATTATGCACAAGCGACGTATAACTGTCTTTAAACATCTGCCAGTTCTCTATATTACCATCAAACTTAGCTATTTGCAATTTAGGTAATTTCACTTGAGAGTTGGAATGCGCATGACCTTGACACAGTTCCGAGCGCGAACTGACGTCGAGAGAGTCAGCAAACTCAATGACAAAATAATATAACTCGTCAAATGACAACAAAGCATTATTATCGATAACAAATTGAGGATTTAGTTTAAGTTGCAACTGGTTTATACGATCGTTGCATTCCATGAAATTATCACGAATTTTATCAATTCTTTTATACCTAGCTCGAAAGGATGCTAATTTAGTTTTATTTTCTTTCGTAATTTTTGCTAAGTCATAAAGTATTTGCATATTTTTAAACTCATATTCACGTTTTTTAATGGTTGACATTAATTCTCCTTCTGCCATGTTTTCGCTAAGCACTAATTGTGAAAGTACGAGTAAGGTAGGTAGGTAGCAAAAGTTTAAATGGAAACTGAGTAATGGAACAGATATTCACAAAACACGTAGGTTTTAAAACTACGGACTATTACTTATAATCATAAATACACACCTCGCTGCTATTAATTAACCTTAGGTAGGTATCTAGGCTATCCAAAATAGTTCGAAAGCTTGAGTAACAAGATAGTACCTTATGGCAAACAAATCGAACGATTAAGGGATTATAACAAGGGAATTAACGAGATAAGAAGTATGTACTCGTAAGCAATAGGTATTTACTATGGTATGGCACAGGTATGGAATTTCCTGTTTGATCCGAGATTGTTAGACAAATAGACAAATGCTAGGTGGGTAAGTACCTAGTTAATTTGAATCTATAATAAGTCTATTTATGAATAGTAATTAGTTATCCATATTTGGAAATAACTTTAATTGGAAATATTGAAATTAAGTGGGTAAATTTGAAATAAGTACGTGAGGAATGTCCTCACAGGAGGCACCATAATTTAATGTTGCGTCTTCCTGAAAGAGCCACTGCATTCTCCGGTCAACCCCAGAATCACAGTAGAGGAAAAAGTAAACACTGACCTGGATTCCTTGTGAACAGGACGTGGGGAAGGATCGCCCGCGGCAGGCCCTCGTGGCGGCTGGCTGGGAACCTCCCTGGTTTGAACTTTATTCCTTTCTTGCTGCCTACACTTGTGGTACACCATCACACACTCGCGGATGAGATTTAAGATTGTTTTCGGCCAGCGAACTCTTAGGAGACGTTATTTTTAGTTGTTTTATCAGCGCAAGCGACGCGCTAACATGACTCGATCGCCATATTTTTTTTGACTGTCATTTCGGCCAATCACAGGCCGTCTCGGCGAATTAGGAAATATGTATGGAAGGGGAAACGGAAATATAGATAGGTAATTTTATTAGGGTTTTAAAGTTAATGCTTACACAGATATCATGTGGCTGGAATAAATAAAGTCCAAATATTTTTGGAACCTTTAAAATTTTTCTTCCATACTGGTTTGGGAGAAAAGAAAAACGTAGAATGTGCGAGCTGCTTCTTCTCTCGCGCAGATCGTAAAAACCGATCGAGGGATTGGACTTTAAATCTGCCTTTCCTTTTTCATCTACACGCCCTCCAACTTGTTAAATGTGGGCATAAGGTCTTATAGACCTTATGTCCACATTTAGCAAGTTGGCTATTATTTATTTATTTATTATTTATTATTCAACTAGCTTTCGCCCGCGGCTCCGCCCGCGTAAATGTCGATCCCTCGGGAATAGTACTTTTTCCCGGGATAAAAGGTAGCCTATGTCCTTTCTGTGCCTATGTCTTATGTGTAGCATATTTCATGATGATCGGTTCAGTAGTTACGGCGTGAAAGCGTAACAAACAAACAAACAAACAAACAAACAAACAAACAAACAAACTAACAAACAAACAAACAAACAAACAAACAAACAAACAAACAAACAAACAAACAAACAAACAAACAAACAAACAAACAAACAAACAAACAAACAAACAAACAAACAAACAAACAAACAAACAAACAAACAAACAAACAAACAAACAAACAAACAAACAAACAAACAAACAAACAAACAAACAAACAAACAAACAAACAAACAAACAAGCAAACAAACAAACAAACAAACAAACAAACTCACTTTCGCATTTATAATATTAGTAAGGATAACACATGCATAAATATGATGTTAACAATTGTTCTACGAAACTATTTTATAGTTTGTCTGTAGAATCCAAAGATTTAAAACAATTACAGTCTGTCCTATGCTATGCTACTATGCTATGCCTAAAAATATAAAGATAAAATCCTACGAATAAGCTGCCTAATATGGCGGAAACCACACGGGTTAATACCCGTGTGGTTTCCGGAATATCGGGCAGAGTAGAATAGGACCACTCCTAGTCTTCCCAAGGATGTCGTAAGAGGCGACTTAGGAAATACAAGCTAAACAAAGCTCATAAACATCAATGACACCCCTCCAACCTGTCTGGCCAGCGAGGAGAGTGTAGGCCAAATCCTCTGTCTGCTCTGCCCAAGATGGTAGTACGGTAGTACAGAGAGGGCCATGCTCCTACAGTGGAGACTAAAAAGACCTGATGATGATAAATATATACGGACAAATCACACAGATTGAGCTAGCCCCAAAGTAAGTTTGAGACTTGTGGTAAGGGATACTAACTCAACGATACTATATTTTATAACAAATGCATAATATAGATAAACATCCAAGACCCAGGCCAATCTGAAAAAGGTAATTTCTAAAAGCTTTTATTTATTCATCTTGACCTGACCGGAGATCGAACCCAGGCTCCCTCGTGCGCAGGCTGGCGTGTTAACCACTGCGCCACAGAGCTGGCCAAATGATGATCATGAATAAGTAATAAGATAAAATCTATCAAATCCGACGTCTTAATGTCTCTATAAAAGAAGCATTATAGATACTAGTAGACACATATTTTAGTTGTATAATGAGCTCTGTGGCCATCATGCCATGCTGCTATATAGGAGGTCCCAGTTTCGATCCTCGATCAGGTCAAGATGGAAAATTATCTTTTTCAGATTGGCTTGGGTCTTGGATGTATCTTTACATAGTATACTAGTGGTTCTGCGAGAACAGTAGACCTCGTGAGCTCTTACAACCAACATCCACATTTGCCCTCCAGTGCTCTAAAATATATCTGTTACTGTTATGCTAATTGACTCCTTCAGTTACTTTTTCCCAATAAAAAAAAATTATTTCAAATTATTCAGTGTTTTCAATCATAAAAATAATTCGCAGTACCATGCAAACATCGTTCCTCCTGCAGAGAAACTTCCACCGGGTGGGAAACTTCCCTGGACAGTTTGGAAGTCGCTCAACAGACTTCGAGCTGGTGTTGGAAGATGCCAGGATACAATAATAATTTGTGTGGTTGCGGTGCTGTCCAGACAATGGCCCATCTGATGGATTGCCCTAGCTGCCCCACTTCTTGCTGATTCACTGATCTGGTTGAGGCGAATGATCGTGTCGTGGTTGTGGCCAAATTCTGGTCAAGACTAGTGTAAAGAATACCCATTTTGACTCGAGAAGAAGAAGAAGTACCATGCTTTAAAAAAAGCCAAAAAATATTTCCCATATTTCGATATATGTTCCTTAGGGAAAGTTGTTCAATTTCACTCATCATACTGAATGCAATAATACAAAAAATGTACAGAAAATCGATTTCAGTCAAGTTTTGGGCAAATTGCCGACTATAAACACGTTCAAGTTCGTCGTATAAAAAAGTTGTTCAGACAAAAAAGTTGTGTCTTATTAAGAATAACAAAAAACACTAATGACATTTTTGATTTTTTTTCAAATAGCATAGCTATGAGTTTTTTTAAATTTCAGACCCCAATATTTCCGCCATTTTTTTAAATTTCGAATAACTGGCTCGATAAAAAAATTCTATATAATTACCGAACCCGCTCACAAAATTTCATGAGAATCGGTTGAGAAATGCGACCTGTAGGCGAGAACAGACAGACAGACAGACGGACAAAAGAATTTTCGGCTAGTCGAAACTGAGACGCTTCGCTCGCTTCGCTCGCTCGGTCAAAAACGAAGTAGCTTCTGCTGTTCGCTTATATATTTTAAACAAATCAAGGGATTTTGATGCAGTTTTCAGCAAGAGATAGAGTGATTCAAGAGGAATGTTTGTATGTATAATCTACTGCCTCATATTAGTGTGCATATTTACCTAAAGTTCAGAAGTTGGCAATTATAGAAAGCGCTTTTTATTGAAAAAATCCTGTTTTATGATTAACAAATTTAATTGTAAGGAGTGAGTACACCTCACTGCATACGCTTATTGCTCTGCTCCATAGTGATGGGGTTGGTTTACGCTGGTTTTATTATCAGTGATTTATAACGAAACTAAAGCACCCTTATTAGGTTGTAATAGTGTGCAATCGGGCCTAATAAAACTCAAGGAATATAAGTTCTTTGTAAGTGCGCGAATGAAACGGCAAATTATACCTAAATACTGGTATTTTATTTATGACAAAAATATTTAAAGAAGCCGCTGCCATAATATGTAAGCCAAAAATCAACTTTAGGTAAATATGCACTGGAATATCCGATCTCTGCTCATAACACAAGTCAATAGCACAAGGTATAATAGTGCTGTAGATATAACGTAAGTCAATTACCACGTCAAATCGTCTGTTCAAGATCAAAGATGAACAATCGGCATATCTCGAGCAAGTCTCTGAGTAAGTTTAATTGAGTTGGTCACACGAGCTGTCACCGGCATGCCAACAAAGTTTTATAATACCTACAACACCCTAAGAACCATATGATTACTTATACCTATTTATACTAGAATCACAGATGTTACTTACTGTAGTAAAAAAACTAAAATGGAGGTGGGCAGGAAATATAATTAGGAGTCAAAGGATAAATGGTCTAAGGAAGTAACAGAGTGGTGTCCGAGATAAAGCAAAAGAAACAAAGGGAGACAGCGTCGTAGATGGGAGGGACATACTTCGAAAAGACAAGCGCAGAATCGCATTCGATGGCGAACTCTAGGGGAGGGCTATGCTGGACAGAAAGACAATCTTCACGTACCGGTGTCAAATGACAATATGTAAATACATATATAATACAAATAGAATATGGTATCAAGACATTTTGAAATAAACCAGAAGCTTTAGAGGCATTTTTATCGACAGCAAGCCAGCAAGTTTTACACCTTCAGTCACCAAGATAGTGATGGATAGACCTACATGCTTCGGAAGGCACGTCATTCCGTTGATACAGGTCTCCATTGATGGCAGTCGTAGATATGGCAAACGCTTTGAGGCAAGATGAAAATGTAAAACCATTATTGCCAACTGCCTCCTTGGTCCAGTGGTTAAGGCTTTTGCCTGTAGACCCGGGGGTCGTGGGTTCGATTACCACGGGAAGCATAGTTTGTTTAGTTGTTTCCAGTTTGCTTAGGACATTGCAGGCTTAAATTACCTTATTGTCTGATAATAAAGATGAATGAATGAGTGATGCTGCCTAATGCAGTAGGTACTCGTACGTAACCGCTAAGTAAACAAAATCATTAACAAAAAGTAGTCACAATCATAAACAAAAACTTTTAAAGAACTGTAACCTCTTTTATGGCACATAACGCAAAAAGCTCTTGGAATAGGTTTAATATGCGTCAGAAACGAAAAATGTGTTGGAGAAAATGGAGTCCCTTAAAACATACAACCTCAGTTGTAATCTCGCTCGCAATAAATAATAACGCACAATGAAGACGTTTTTGCGAGAGCACAGATACAAATTAACGAAAATACAGAAGAATGGAAGATAAATAAGTAAATATATAGGGACATATCATACAAATAGCGCTAGTCCCACAGTAAGTTGTGAACTTGTGTCGTACGCTACTAACTCAACAATACTATATTTTATAACAGATAATTATATAGATAAGCAACCAAGACCCAGGTCAATCTGAAAGAGATCGTTTTCCATCTTGACCTGGCCGGGGATCGAACCTGGGAACACTCGTTTAGCAGGCTGGTATTTTAACCACTACGCCAAGAAGCTCGCCAATAATTTATGAAATATGCATGCCCGTTGTTAAGGTCTGCAATATTCATGGTCTTGTTTTCTTTGCCTAAATCTTAATTCTGATCTGAATACCTTCGCCCTAATGCAGCACTGAAATTAAGAAACAAAAAAAAGGCCAAGTTTTTATTTTTTGCTAAGACTTTAAGAAATATGTAAATACATATATTTTTTAGTTATATTACGTTACTTAATTAAAAAAATGTATTTTCATTTGTAACAGAACTTATGGCCGAACTAGGAACAGACAGTTAAATAGGTGCATTAATATTCATGTAGGTAGTGTCTTTTCTATAAGATTTATATTTTTTTCGAGCTCAAATGACAATCTGGGGTCATAACGCGAAAATGTAACTTTGATAAAATGGCAGTTTTTTTTTACATTTTCATGCGCACAAAAACTGCGGGTCTTCACTAGAAAAAGATATTGTTATGACCCCAGATTGTCATGAGGTTTCTGTATTATACATTTGAATGAAGTAGATGTTTCTCTTTGACGCTAAAACTACATTTTAATAAAACTTAAAAGATCGTAGAAATACATTAAAATAGCACAAAGCTATATAGGGTGATTTTGAATTCCCTGACTAAATGAAAATGAATAAATTGTATTCAATAGTCAAATAGCTATGATAAATCTTAAAATCTATATGATTTTTAGGCATTCGGGCTGTTGTTAATTTAACTTTGGTAAATTGTTATTTTAACTTTGAGCTTGTGAACATTATTGTTCGATTTACTTATGCGTTTCTGAAATATTTGGTTCTATAGTGAACATTTTTGGTAGAGTCCAGTGCCCCCCTTCTATCTACTAAATAGTTGTAACATGTGAAAAATTTCACAGCTGTAGTATATATAAAGAAGTTTAAAGGAAAGAATCATGGCGAAATATGTACAAATTAAATTTCAAAAAAAGAAAAGGTGAATATTTTTTATATCATTACTACGGCTCTGGTCAACAACTTGAATTAATCAGAATATTTTTTAAAGACGGGGAAAAAAAGATATTTATTTATTTAAATACTGATTTTTTATTCGATATCCGAACGCATATTAATAATTTTTGAGTTAATATCCGAACACTACTGCAACTGACACGTTAAAATATATTAATTTATGGCAACACCACGCAAGCAGGCAACCATCCGCTAAAATGTAAAAAAAAACTGTCAATCCGACTGACATTTTTTCATTGACGTGACAGTTCTGAGTGACAGATCTACAATAGACAGTCAGTTTGACAACCATTGTGAACTTTTTTAGGCAAATGAAAATGGCAATAAGGCTATAACTTTTATTGTGAAATATTTTACATAAACGGGGGTTTAAAAATATTTCTATTATGCAGACATGTTACTAGTAAGGAAACCTCAATACTGCTATATAATTCATCTTCTCTTTTTTTATTTTTTTTCTGTACATTCAATGTATGGGCGTTCGCCATGATTCTTTATCAGAGCTTAGTAGAGTTTATATAAATGTACTCGGAAAAGTAAAATTCCATACAAATGGAATTAAAAATTAGTTAAGACAGTTGTTAGCTACATAAAAAACTACTGAACGTAAAGTTAAACAAAATATAAAATCCTAGCAGCTTTAATAATTATAATACCTAAATGGATAGCAATGTCTTTACGATCAAACGGCGCGCGGTGCTTGGCGGAACGATATACCGTGAGGCGTGAACTCAAAGCTGGCATTAGCAAGTAGGGAACCCTACACTGCACGTGGCCTGACACGCACTTGGCCGGTTTTCTATTATTTTTTCAGATGATTCTGGATTTTATAAGGAATTATTTTTCGGAAGTTAAAATATTTCTAGTCAGTTCAGAATAAGCCTGTATATATGAAAGAATGTTTGATTTGGTTCATTCGTTTTTGAGTTTGATCCTTACTAACAAACGCACAATAAAATTACCTCTTCGTAATATTATAATAGAAATGTATATAAGCTATAAGCTAACAATCTGAAAGTTCAAGGCGAGGATTAACAGCTGACGTCACTATCGAAATTAATAGTTCCAATACGCATTCCAAAGTTGGGAATTTCATGTCCCTATTGTAAGCCTATGTATCGAATTTCAATTAATCCGTTTGTTCTGTGAGATAACAAGCCGTGCACACATTAACAGTCTACACAGAAAGTTGTAATAGTAGATTATAAACAATGTATTAATACTTACACACACATAAGCAAACGGCATACTTG
Organism: Elegia similella; assembly: GCA_947532085.1. Lineage (NCBI taxonomy): Eukaryota > Metazoa > Arthropoda > Insecta > Lepidoptera > Pyralidae > Elegia > Elegia similella. The sequence goes on along the minus strand of OX383926.1, from coordinate 2,673,210 downwards.
GGCGCTAAGACGTACCAAAGTGGAAGCGAAACGAGAGAAGTGGACATGGAACCCAAAATTGATATTCATACAAGATCGTTTTGAAAACGGGGGGAAATTATTCATCTATCACGAAGTCGCGGGCTACAGCTAGCTTATACATAAAGATATGTAAATACTTTTCCATACATATAATCACTCATCATCATCATCATCATCAGGTCCTTTCTAGTCTCCACTACAGGAGCACGACCCTCTCTGTACTACTAGGGCCAAACTTGGCCAGAGCAGCTAGAGGACTTTGCCTCCACTCTCCACGCTGGCCAGATGGGTTGGAGAGGTCTCTTAGATGTTTATAAGCTTTGTTTAGCTTGTATTTCCTAAGTCGCCTTCTACGACATCCATGGGAAGACTTGGAGTGGTCCTATTCTACTCTGCCGGGTACCACACGGCTAATAAAATATAATCACTGTTTTTCCCCTTCACGAGGTTTACTAAGATAATAAGACCAAAAAGTCTTATTATCTTAGGCTCCTTACCCAAACTTGACCTTCGGGTCAAGTTTAGCTTTTTGATGAGCGTGTAAGTTATAAAATGGAATGAAAATAATGGTCGGTGCTAGCCGCATCGGATATGGAGATAATTACTTAGATTTTCGCCCATGCCCTTGACATGAATCTATGGTATTCGCGGCTGGTATTTTTTTTATTTCAGAATACCATGAAAATAAAATAAACGAGAAATAAAAATTATTTATTTGGCACTTTTAAAACTTTATTCAAAAGCTAAAAGAAAATAAAAACATATCTTGTTACTATAATATATTTTATGGCAGTCGTGCTGGAAGGGTACTGACACTGCGAAATCTACTTTTTAATACAATACACTACAATAACACTTTAATGAGAGCTCCGTGGCGCAGTGGTTAACACGCCAGCCTGCGACACGGAGTGCCCGGGTTCGATCCCCGGACAGGTCAAGATGGAAAATGATCTTTTTCAAATTGGCCTGGGTCTTGGATGTTATAAAATATAGTATCGTTGAGTTAGTATCCCATAACACAAGTCTCGAACTTACCTTGGGGTAGCTCAATCTGTGTGATTTGTCCGTATATATTTAATTATATTTATTTATTGCACCTAAAATAAGATATTACACCAGTTGGTTACCAAATCTAGTGTTAATGTATTTACATGGCGGTCTTATCACTTAAAGTGATCTATTCTAGGCAACTATTTAATGACAAACAGAAGAACATCTAATAAATATAAAAATATAGTGCCATATCATACAAATTAAACCAACCCCTACAGTAAATTATGAACTTGTGTCGTAGGATACCAACTCAACGATACTATATTATATAAAAGATACTTATATAGATAAATATCCAAGACCCGGGTCAATCGGAAAAACATCGTTAAAAATAAAACAATATATTTATTATAATAATAATACATTTCCGCGAGGGAAAACGCGGGCAAAAGCTAATTCATCATTATCATTCCTAGCTCTCAACATACATAACAAAGTATCATTATACATAACTCTAAAACTTACGATTGACTTGGCAACTTAAATATAACTTGAATGCTTCATTACAACTTCAAAAGGACAGTTGAGCTCAATCGTACGTCACGGCCTTAGGGCTTGAACTTGTGCGAAGTACCTCATAACTGCGAGCTAATATTAGGTTAAGTCTGTTGTTACTAAGGCTGGAATCAAAGTACATTTTCGCCCGAGTACGTTTGTCGTAGTCAGGTAAATTAAATGAAATGAAAACAATGAAAATGTTTTTATTTCTTTCACATTTATTTCCTTATATAATAATGGCAGGAGCCTCCTTTTAGACTTAAATGGTCTGTGTTAGGAGACACCGCTCTTCCTTAACTATGGTACATACAAAGTTATTAACATACTCATAAGTACAGAATCAATCTTAATATATATAAATCTCGTGTCACAATGTTTGTCCTCAATGGACTCCTAAACCACTTAACCGATTATAATAAAATTCGCACACCATGTGCAGTTCGATCCAACTTGAGAGATAGGATAGTTTTTAACTTATGGCGAAACGAAGTTCGCCGGGGCAGCTAGTAGTTTATATAAAACTAAGTTAACTTATGTTTAAAATGTTTTTTATTTTTCAGACCAGTAGTGTCAGTGTAATAAAGAGTTTGGCTGACTTCACAAAAGAGGTCGAATCAGATATAAAGATCATAAAGAGACTTCAAAAAAGAGGTCAAATCAAAAAATGAAGACCAATTGTGTCAGTGTAAGGAAGAGTTTGATTGACCTCGCAAAAGAGGTCAAATCAGATAATGAAGACCAATAGTGTCAGTGCAAGAAAGAATTTGGTTGACTTCACAAAAGAGGTCAAATCAGATAATGTAGACCAATAGGGTCAATGTAAGAAAGAGTTTGGTTGACCTCACAAAAGAGGTCAAATCAGATGATGAAGACCAATAAAGAGTTTGGTTAATTTCAAAAAGAGGCTGTATGAAATAAGTTTCATGAGTACCTATAAATATATTGTCTCCATACAAGAAACGCGGTTTCTGTAAATGGTGGTAATTGAGAATCTGACTCACACTTTGCCAATGACGAGCTAATGTCTTATAAATTGATGAACGCCGGCTGCATGCGTGAAAAAGTATCACCCAACATAATTGCCCCACTATTACAAGTGAGGTATTTATTTAAGTAATTTTGCAATGATATTAGAATAGCATTATGAATACAAAATGAATATTATTATAAAAATACTTAAAACACTTTTTATACGCTAGTGGACTAAAAGATAGTTTGTCGTTACGTAGTTTTAGCTGTGGTAGAGCCACGCTACCGGCAAACTTAATTTTTGCTAGTAGCATGAATGAGCCAGCTCCTCCGGGGAAGTACCACACTCTCACGGAAAATCTACGTTTGAGTAGAAGTTTTACCGCTTCTATGCTTCGTTCGGTGAGAGAGAGAGCTGTAGGCCCATCCTCCCCCGTCCCATGTCTTCTCCCAACTCCTTGGAAGGCCGGCAATACTCCTGTTACATCCTGGTGTTGCAGTTGTGCATGGGCAGCGTTGATCGCTTACCATCAGGTGACTCGCTTGCTCGTTTGCCATCCTATGACATAAAAAAAGAAAAGTAGCTACCTACTAGTATCTCAGGTTTTCTCATAATGTTATTTATCCAATTCGATAAAAATATACTCAATAAATCAATTTCATTTATATTCATTGATAGTAATCTAATGAAACCGCAATCACAAATAATCTATACAATTTCGTAGATCCAGTAGATAATAGCTTTTGAAAAATGCAATATCTATGAAAATTGCAAATAAAGGCGACAACGAAAGCAAATAATTCTGAATAGCGCGATTTGTCTAGCGCGACGAACAGGTGCACTAGAAAGGTCACAGAACAACGGCGATATGGTTTGTGAGACCTCGACCTGTCCTGGCGCTCTAGTCGAGGTCCCACATATAAGGAAGTAGTGGAAAACAGAGACTCGACACAACAGAAGATTAAATTTATTTTTCACAACTTATATAAATATATTAACTTCTACATAACAGATCAGAGACCGTAGGAACCAAGTAAATAGTCCGACAGATGATGGTGGAATGAGAGATGATCGAGAGAGAAATTGATTAAAAAAATATGGAATGAACTGAAATTTTGGAATGAAATGATGAATGAAAAGTGGACAGGACGAGAAAGAAATGAGGTTGGAAGAGATGCAGCATGCATGTGGCATGCAGCAACGTTACAGGTTAAAATGTACTTTAGTAGTAATATTCTTAAGAGGATAGATTTGACTGTTTTTATGGTTGTTTGTCGTAGATAAAGTGAGAAACGACTTCCAATTTTAAATATTCTTTCACATTAAGAAGGTACATTATACGTGGGTAACATAAGCTATAATTTAGAACGAATGAAGGGGCATGATCAGTCCATGATATTAAACAACTATCCCCATACATCAAAAGACAAAAAACAGTTTTGATTTTCCATAGAAAGTCGATCAACTGATTGATTATTTTGTATCGGAGATCGAATTCTTCTTTTTATGTTTCGAAGTTTGACCCATGGGGAAAGTTGTTTAATATTATGAACTGATCACGCTTGTTTAATATTATTTTGCAGTTTTGTAACACACGGTGTAACAGGTAAACATGTTAAGATTTTCGGGACCAACGAGTTGGATGAGTTTCAAATTACGTGCAAAAGTTGATTTAAAAAATAAAAATCACTGAATAACATTTTTTTGTATATTTTTATAGCTTAGAAGATGAGAGACACCTATAGTAAAAAGGTGAGCTTAAATGGTATTAAGTATTTGGTAATGGGATGTAACTGGGCAATCGCCCATATTGTTATACCTCCAAATTAATATCTAAGTATTTCTTTGATCGTCTTTTACTTAAAGCAATTTCTATGTCTATTTTACCTCCAGGCCACCTTGGATAATAAAACTGTTACTATATGACTAGATAATATTGCAAATTCCAGACCAGATAATAGCTCTGGACTGGAATCCGCAAGGCAAGTGAAAGCGAGGAAGCCCAAAACAAACGTGGCGCCGCACTGTCATAGCTGAGGCAAAGAAGCTGGGATACACCTGGAGTGAAACTAAGAACGCTGCGTCGGAGAAAACCAGATGGCGCCAACTTGTATCTGCCCTTTGCCCCGACGGGGGACATAGGAAGCCAAGAAGAATAGTGCAAATAAAATAGTATGGTAAAACATCTCTCTCCTTTTTCATGATCCAAATAACAGAATGCCGTTTCTGTTCATTTCTATTGTCGTTCAAAGAGAAGAATAGTTCCGTTCAGACTGTTCGGAAGTCAAACGATTTCAAGTTGCAAACATTCAATTATAAAAGACCAAAGCGTGACAAAGGCGTTTCATTGTTATGAAGAATACAGAGTCCATTTTGAAAGTTGCTTAGCGTCCTTATTTGTACATGTTTCAAATCAATTTCTATTTCTAGAGAGGGTAGGCATAAAAAAAATTGGATTGTCTGTAAAGTCGGTTTACGGACAATAACTTTACGTGATAACAGTGGAAGAGAGATAGATGCGTCACAAGCCGAACGCTTAGGCCGATCAATCCTCTCTATCATTTGTTCTACTACTACTACCTCCTCCTTGGTGACCAAAACGTGACACTTTTCGTGCATGCAGCCGGTGTTTATCTGTTTATAACGTAATCATGTCAAAATAGAATTGTGTCTATGGCTACGAATAAGTAATTACTTATTCGTAGGTCTATGGTATACGGCATAGGCAACAGTCAGGTCGAGGCAAAAACACTGCGTCAGTTAAAATTAGCATCATAAGCACAATTTACTGAGTGATAATGAAAATTGACTAAGAATAACGGAAGATAATGCTATACTCCGGTCCGGTAATACATTTTTATACCGGGAAAAAGTACTGTTTCTGAGGGATCGAAATTGACGCGGGTGGAGCCGCGGGCGAAAGCTAGTAATATATAAAGCTATTATATAAAATAGTATAAAATATACCTATGTGCCAAAATATTTGTATACATATAATACTTCACATGAATAAAATGGCTAATCACACAAAAGATGTTTAATTCTTTTTTGGAATAGTTTATTTTTTATTTGCTGCGGAAATGTATTTACAAACAAGTTAAACCGATCTATAGTTACATAAATATTTACAGAATAACTAAGCGCTAACAGAGGGTAAACTTGTATATTCGACAAGGGACATACTAAGCCTGTTAATATAAACAACTTTACTGTAAGACTATTGCTAAACACTGCTCACTGAGATTTCAGCAATAAAGTCCTTCAGGCACGTAGGGACTAATACTGGACTGAGTTTCTTTCGGCGTATTCTTCTCAGCAGTGGTCGTTTCGAAACGCTAGTAGCTTATCGATTTTGCAAATATTAAAAATAATAATATGACGTTCAGAAAGAGATACATGATATCCAAATTTGAATAAAATTCTATTTCATTTCATTTTTATTTCATTTCAAAGTTGACTCACAGACCTAGTCTCATCTCCAATCAACTGATTACAGACCATCAGATACAATAAATAAAATTGTAACAATAATTACTTCATACAGTAGGTACAATCGTGGGATCTGCCCAAAGAGTAAAAGTGGTTAGGGGAGAAAGGGGTAATGGGAGTCAGCGGGCAATCGGGATCAGGTGCCTCTAACCAAAACTACACGTTCGATATCTAGGTAAATGACATGTTCAGCTTGCCCTGTACCCGATGACCATTGTACGAATGACTCGCGCTAGTAGCTCCACGCGTTTTTGAGTGACAATTATGTTTCGTTTTCACGCCTCGTCGGTGTAAATTTTCGTCAAAACAACATTAACGGTGAGTATAGACGTTGTAGCTGTACCAAATTAATGACTATGGATAGATTTATCCCTGATATTCAAAATTTAAATTAGCATATTAAATTGCGATTAAATTTACTTTGTGTTATTAAATTTTACAATTAACATGCAGTATAGGTTTTGGGTAATGGGAGCCAAAGAGCCCGCTAGTGATTACCATTACCCGCAAAAAATATTCTTATGTTTTTTGCTTATAGATGCCGATATTACAAGTCAGAAAAACCAAATATGCTAGCTGATCAACTGGTGATTGCACTGGATGGTATACTGCCGAATGTAATGTCTGCGATTGTTTGACTCTGATTTCCCACATGTCTGATTCCCATTGTACTGAGGTTAGTGCAATGGGAGTCAAACTTGTTTTTTTTTAAAACGCGGAAATATATCCAAAGTTGATTCCCAAAGTGGTGAAAAGTGATAACAACTAGTAGATAAATAAGTAAAGTCTATTATTAAACAATTTTAATCACGATATTATTTCGAAATAAGCTTTTATTTGATAGCTCGCTTAAGCGACTCCCATTACCCCCTTCTCCCCTACCTAGTCGAGCGTAACGCTGAGCCGTCACCTTTTGTACCACTGATGGCTATTTTCCATTTTCTTTTGTTTTAGGTTTATATTGTATTGTGTGTCAATATGTTGCAATAAACATTATTCTATTCTATTCCTAATAATATTGCAGCATAATTTTCATTAGGAAATCCCATTTCTAGATCAATCTAGATTTCGCTTCCGGTAGCGAAGTAAATGGCAAACTATGCATACCTAACTACCGGAAGTGATCGAGCAATCTACATCCCATTTGGACTTCAGACAGCCGTTTAGTGGGAGCCGGTCGTATTTCCGTTGTCCCATCGTGTTTCTGTTACTGGCCAGTATTTCGAATGCAAATACTGGGACCATGTTTATCGAAGGCATTTGACGCGTCAATAGAGTAATTCACAAAAATATATCAAGATAGAACATGTGGGCGGTACATGCGTGTCTCAATCTTGCACGATCGTGCAAGATTCGTTAAACGTTGATCAGTCAGCGCGCTCGTCTCGACATGAACACATGATTTATTCTGCGGTTTTTAAGGGCCCGTACTACCTCACACTGCTTTGCATGATTGACTATTATATCAATAATAATTAAATACTCAAGTTGAAATAAAAATGCAGCAAAGTTCAGGACTAACTCTGGTTCTGACTCAGAAACACGATTACGTAAAATTTTCTCAATAGAAAAAAATTGCAAAGTTGCCTCTAAATCACGTCTAATTTACTCGGTATATAGCATTATTCACCAAATACATTAAAATTAACCTTAAAACTTTTGATTATTATTGCATTACAGATAAGGCAGCCATCATATGTTTTTCTTTTTCGAATAACCCTTGAATATTCCTAAAAAACGAAAATATCCAAAGTAGCCAACGCGTTTAGACCATCCGCGTTTGTACCGCCACGCCGCCTGGCATATGGCGGGATCTTAACTGTAAAAACTGTTAATCGATAAGACGCGATATTTCTGTGCATGTCACATTACTATTTCGCTAGTAATGACGTCAAATTGGGGGCGTGCATTAGCACAAATTAACACGCGCGTTTCCATGGCAAAATCTTGGTATCACCGTTCTATCTTGATATATTTGTGTGAAGTAATTGAAGTGAAATCCTCTTTAGCGGCGTTGTGCATTTTTTGGGATGATTAAAAATTTTTAAACCCGCGCCAGGCTACGTCAACTGCTCGAAAATTCGTAATACCTAAGACGGCCAACGCAGCGGGGCGTAGGAGAGGAAATAATATCTCCCTCTCTTTCTACCGCTCGAAGTTTTCACTTCTGCCTGCACTTCCGGACTGCAACCCGTTGTTTTTTTTTTGTTTGTGCAAGTGGCCAATAGATATCAGATTTTGCAAATACAGCAAACGTATTTTTATTTTACTAGCTCCGTGGCGCAGCGGTCAACACGCCAGGCTGCGACACGGAGTGACCGGGTTCGATCCCCGGCCAGGTCAAGATGGAAAATGATCTTTTTCAGATTGGCCTAGGTCTTGGATGTTTATCTATATATGTATTTATTATAAAATAAAGTATCGTTGAGTTAGTATCCCATAACACAAGCCTCGAACTTACTTCGGGGCTAGCTCAATCTGTGTGATTTGTCCGTATATATTTATTATTATTATTATTTATAATTTTCTGTGCAAAACTTGTAACTAGATGCATAAAAAAACGTTTTACGAAATCTTTACTTCATGCTAGTTTTGTACTGTCAACCGTTACCAATAAAAGTTAAATAAAATAGTTTGTAACATTGCAAACAACATTCTCAACTCCACCGGTGGCCATTGAATCAGATTAGATTAGATTAACACGAAGAAGGTGGGTAACTTGTGCAAAATATCGAGACTACCGAAGACTCTAAGTATAGTCGTGTAAATGTATCATGCATGACTAAAATTGGGTCACTCATGTGCTGTTACGTCGGGGTTGTGGGATTCCGGGCTTCTGACAAGACCGAAAATATAGCCGGCAATCTTGACGAAATAGCACGTGAGTAACCCGTTTTTAGGGTTCCGTACCCAAAAAGTAAAAGCGGGACCCTATTATTATCGCTCCGCTGTCCGTCTGTCTGTCTGTCCGTCGGTCATCAGGCTTTATCTCATGAACCGTGATAGTAAGACAGTTCAAATTTTCAAAGATGATGTATTTCTATTGCCGCTATAACAAAAAAATACAAAAAAAAAATAAGAGGGGTTCCCATACAATAAACGTGATTTTTCGCTCGTTTTTGCTCGTTATTGATAGGCAACAGGTAGACGCTTGAAATATTCACAGAATATTAAGTTATATATTCACTTTAAAATAAATAATTTGGGTGGGCGCTGACCAGCAATTGTTTGCATGAACTAACTGGTGGCGGAAGCACGCAAAGTAAATTGTCTCAAAGTAAATGTAGCTTTGACTACCGCAAAGTAATACCTGAATCTATTAACTATAATAAAATTGATATTAAAGGGGCTCTCATACAACAGACATGAGTTTTTTGCCGTTTTTACAAATAAGAGTGCGCGACTCCGACTCGCACTTCGCCGGTTTTTTTAGTTATAATATTCGTAGATCATAATGTCTTTATCTCACGTTAGTTTCAATGATAGACTAGCTCCGTGGTGCAGCGGTCAACACGCCAGCCTGCGACACGGAGTGACCAGGTTCGATCCCCGGACAGGTCAAGATGGAAAATTATCTTTTTCAGATTGGCATGGGTCTTGGATGTTTATCTATATATGTATTTGTTATAAAATATAGTATCGTTGAGTTAGTATCCCATAACACAAGTCCCGAACTTACCTTGGGGCTAGCTCAATCTGTGTGATTTGTCCGTATATATTTATTTATTTAATTATAATAATATAACGTGTAAAAGCAGACGTGTAACATTCATATTCGACTTTCAAAAATATATCAATGGGATTTTATAAAAGTCGAATGGCAGCGTAGCGTCCCGTATTTTATAAAAAATCATTCTACTCCTGGCCTCATTTATTCCACACGACAAAATCACAGGCACACCATTAATTAAGACGGTGTTCAGTGACGTGTTTAGTAATTAAATTACTGCTACTTGAGTAAGTGAGATAACTCTGAGCTGAAAAAAAATAGGCGTATCGTAAAAGGTAACCGATGTAATTCGATTCAGAAGTTTGTTTGATTATACATAAACCTGCTAAAGACGACTTAGGTACATCATGACTAACAACGGTTGTTTTATAACTTTTACCTAAACGTAATACATAGTAAGATTTTACAAACATTAGCTTTTATGTGATTTCTATCAAACGTTAAATCTATGGCAGCCAGGAGCCGCCGGCCGCGTGCCACGAGATCGTAGGTACCTACTATTATTACTCGTAGCGCCGATTGCCATAGAGTTAAGACGAATAGAATTGCTTTGCATTTTTTTCTATGAAAATAGCAAACGTCGAATTAAAAAGTCATAGAACAAACGTAGTTAATCTTGATGTACTTTAGTCACCTTTAGGAGGTTATGCGTTAGGTACCACTTACCCTAAATATTTTTTTATTTTGTATATCTTGAAGTTTCGTGTTATTACAAGCTTTTATTTAGTTTCACCTGTCCTGTTGTCTGTCGTTCTGTAATCAAATCTTACAACTTAAATTTGATCCACTTCCCGGTTTCCGATTGAGCTGAAATTTAGAATGCATGTATAAATCGAATGACAATGCAATGTTATTGTAACATAGAGCTGATCTGATGATGGAGCTGGAAGGTGGCCATAGGAACTCCGTAATTAAATGATGCAACCCTATCGAGTTTGAGCTCATTAGATTCGTCTTGACAAGTACTTTGATACTATATGGTAACCAGGGTCTGATGATGGAGCCGGAAGGTGGCCATAGGAACTCCGTAATTAAACGATGCAACCCTATCGAGTTTGAGCTCATTGGATTCGTCTTGACAAGTACTTTGATACTATATGGTAACCAGGGTCTGATGATGGAGCCGGAAGGTGGCCATAGGAACTCCGTAATTAAACGATGCAACCCTATCGAGTTTGAGCTCATTGGATTAGTCTTGACGAGTACTTTGATACTATATGGTAACCAGGGTCTGATGTTGGAGCCGGAAGGTGGCCATAGGAACTCCGTAATTAAACGATGCAACCCTATCGAGTTTGAGCTCATTAGATTCGTCTTGACAAGTACTTTGATACTATATGGTAACCAGGGTCTGATGATGGAGCCGGAAGGTGGCCATAGGAACTCCGTAATTAAACGATGCAACTCTATCGAGTTTGAGCTCATTGGATTCGTCTTGACAAGTACTTTGATACTATATGGTAACCAGGGTCTGATGATGGAGCCGGAAGGTGGCCATAGGAACTCCGTAATTAAACGATGCAACCCTATCGAGTTTGAGCTCATTAGATTCGTCTTGACAAGTACTTTGATACTATATGGTAACCAGGGTCTGATGATGGAGCCGGAAGGTGGCCATAGGAACTCCGTAATTAAACGATGCAACCCTATCGAGTTTGAGCTCATTGGATTAGTCTTGACGAGTACTTTGATACTATATGGTAACCAGGGTCTGATGTTGGAGTCGGAAGGTGGCCATAGGAACTCCGTAATTAAACGACGCAACCCCATCGAGTTTGGGCTCATTGGATTAGTCTTGACGAGTACTTTGATACTATATGGTAACCAGGGTCTGTGTTGGAGCCGGAAGGTGGCCATAGGAACTCCGTAATTAAACGACGCAACCCCATCGAGTTTGGGCTCATTGGATTAGTCTTGACGAGTACTTTGATACTATATGGTAACCAGGGTCTGATGTTGGAGTCGGAAGGTGGCCATAGGAACTCCGTAATTAAACGACGCAACCCCATCGAGTTTGGGCTCATTGGATTAGTCTTGACGAGTACTTTGATACTATATGGTAACCAGGGTCTGTGTTGGAGCCGGAAGGTGGCCATAGGAACTCCGTAATTAAACGACGCAACCCCATCGAGTTTGGGCTCATTGGATTAGTCTTGACGAGTACTTTGATACTATATGGTAACCAGGGTCTGTGTTGGAGCCGGAAGGTGGCCATAGGAACTCCGTAATTAAACGACGCAACCCCATCGAGTTAGGGCTCATTGGATTAGTCTTGACGAGTACTTTGATACTATATGGTAACCAGGGTCTGTGTTGGAGCCGGAAGGTGGCCATAGGAACTCCGTAATTAAACGGCGCAACCCCATCGAGTTTGGGCTCATTGGATTAGTCTTGACGAGTAATTTGATACTATATGGTAACCAGGGTCTGTGTTGGAGCCGGAAGGTGGCCATAGGAACTCCGTAATTAAACGATGCAACCCTATCGTGTTTGAGCTCATTGGATTAGTCTTGACGAGTACTTTGATACTATATGGTAACCAGGGTCTGATGTTGGAGTCGGAAGGTGGCCATAGGAACTCCGTAATTAAACGACGCAACCCCATCGAGTTTGGGCTCATTGGATTAGTCTTGACGAGTACTTTGATACTATATGGTAACCAGGGTCTGTGTTGGAGCCGGAAGGTGGCCATAGGAACTCCGTAATTAAACGGCGCAACCCCATCGAGTTTGGGCTCATTGGATTAGTCTTGACGAGTAATTTGATACTATATGGTAACCAGGGTCTGTGTTGGAGCCGGAAGGTGGCCATAGGAACTCCGTAATTAAACGACGCAACCCCATCGAGTTTGGGCTCATTGGATTAGTCTTGACGAGTACTTTGATACTATATGGTAACCAGGGTCTGTGTTGGAGCCGGAAGGTGGCCATAGGAACTCCGTAATTAAACGATGCAACCCTATCGAGTTTGAGCTCATTGGATTAGTCTTGACGAGTACTTTGATACTATATGGTAACCAGGGTCTGATGTTGGAGTCGGAAGGTGGCCATAGGAACTCCGTAATTAAACGACGCAACCCCATCGAGTTTGGGCTCATTGGATTAGTCTTGACGAGTACTTTGATACTATATGGTAACCAGGGTCTGTGTTGGAGCCGGAAGGTGGCCATAGGAACTCCGTAATTAAACGGCGCAACCCCATCGAGTTTGGGCTCATTGGATTAGTCTTGACGAGTACTTTGATACTATATGGTAACCAGGGTCTGTGTTGGAGCCGGAAGGTGGCCATAGGAACTCCGTAATTAAACGACGCAACCCCATCGAGTTTGGGCTCATTGGATTAGTCTTGACGAGTACTTTGATACTATATGGTAACCAGGGTCTGTGTTGGAGCCGGAAGGTGGCCATAGGAACTCCGTAATTAAACGACGCAACCCCATCGAGTTTGGTCTCGTTTGATTCGTCTTGACGAGTCTCTTGCTTTCGTCCCATATCAATTATATATGATTGATTGGATGGATGACCCAATGCCAAGGTGAGCACGTGCCGAGGGCTGAATGGTATGAGGGTGTATAAACATGTCTTGCCGCTAACGTTGCGCCTCAGGGTACATGAGACAAAAAGGTTGCGACAAGTTTGTGAATATATTGAACGCTTTAAGAGTAGGTGAGCTGACTACCGAACACTTTTCTGATCTTATAAAATGCAGGGAACTACTGTAGATCATGCTGTTATTTATCTAGGCTCCAAATTGTTCGCTGCTGGTCAAGCTTATGTAGCTTTAAGCCGAGTTAGGTCTTTAGCAGGTCTTCAAATCGAAGAACTTGACTGCTCCAAGTTGACGTCGAAGAAACCTTGTAATGTTGATGCATTAAAAGAAATGGATAGAATGAGAAACGTTACAAATAACTAACAAGTGATTACATAATTTCAACATTATTGATATTTAAATCAGTACATATTACATATCATGTGAACGAACTACGGACTTCATAACGGAATAACGCTGCTACGCGCTGCGAACTACGTCGTAGTAAATCTCGAATTAAAAACAGAGGTACTAAAAAGTTAAAAATAAAATTAAAGAAAAAAAAAATTTTAAAAACAAGCTTTTATTATTTGTTTATAAAATGAACTAAAAAGTTAAAAATAAATTAACTCTAAAAAGAAATATAACACTTTGTAACTTGATTGTAATCTTTAACGACAAATAAGCGTCTTCGTCTAGGACAAAATAATTCCATATTGTACAAATTTATTTAATTTTAACACTAAAATTTTTCACCATACATAATTATTCAATCTTGTCCCCCCTCTTTATCATAGTCCCCATTTATAAATGAAAGCGTGTTACATTTAATACAACACAACATTTTCCTCAAGCTATCACAATGTAACACGCTTTCATTTATAAATGGGGACTATGATAAAGAGGGGGGACAAGATTGAATAATTATGTATGGTGAAAAGTTTTAGTGTTAAAATTAAATAAATTTGTACAATATGGAATTATTTTGTCCTAGACGAAGACGCTTATTTGTCGTTAAAGATTACAATCAAGTTACAAAGTGTTATATTTCTTTTTAGAGTTAAAATTATTTTTAACTTTTTAGTTCATTTTATAAACAAATAATAAAAGGTTGTTTTTAAAAATTTTTTTTTTCTTTAATTTTTTTTTTTTTGTTTAAAATCATGATGAATTGAGGTAAAATCTTTTAGCAGTTCTACGAGATATCAGCAGCGCCCCCAAATCAGATGCATATTCTTTATCTTTATAGGATTGTGTCTGTACATTTTTTAGATAGTTTTTTTTTTAATTTGTTATGATACATTTTTATTCTGGTTTGTCGTTTATAGCGATATATCTCTTTATTCAAACGGAGCATACTTAATATTATGTAGTTATTAATTCACTGTTAATATGTTAGCTATAGGCAAAAAAATAGGTTAAAATTACTATAAATTTATATAAAAATTACTACAGTACAAAGATTGCAGATATTTTTTTGCTAAATCTCACACATTTATGTATTCCCGGCTGTTACTGACGTTTTGACGCTTTTAAATAGAGAGTCTGTAGAAGTCTCACTTCTATAACTATCCTTAATGTATAGTACAGGTATTGTAACAGGGGTCGTCCTAAACTACTTTGAGTTGACTTTGACAATTTCCGGTTTTGGAGCCGTCCCAAGTTTCAGGTCGGCGAGAATTTGATATAACGCTTAATATGTTTAATATACTGTGTTAATACTTGAGACAATGTGGCGAGCAATATTGTGTCAGGGACTAGCTGTCGCATGCGAATCCATTCTATTGTAAGGCAGTTAAATATATCTCTCATCTTTATCCCATGCAGTGTTGTTAGGACGTCATCATCATTTCGAGTAGTTGACACAGTCAATCGACCGTAAACACCCTGGTGTCAGAGTTGTTCAATTCAATTCGTTTATTGTTTCCATGTGTGGTAAAAGTTCACAAAAAGACCATAAATAGTTGACGGTACAGCATGGAACCCAGCAAGGGTCCTACAACAATACATTATTAATTATATTATTAAATAAACACAAAATAATAAAACTAATCTAGCTAATAATAAAACATTTAAATTACAATTCATGTCAAAAACAATCAAATGTCATAAACATAATATCAAATAATAATAATCGGGACCGCATCTCGGCCTCTAACGTTGTTCCTTTAACGACTACCAGATGACAGCCGAGACTAAAGGCTTAACGTGCCTTCCGAAGCACGGAATCATCTTTATTATCAGACAATCAGGTGATTCAAGCCTGCAATGTCCTAACCAAACTCGAAGCAACTAAACAAAGTATGCTTCCCGCGGGTATCTATCCCACAACCCCCAGGTCAACAGGCAAACGCCTTAACCACTGGACCACGGAGGCTGTTGTTGGAAATACACCTACTGCACAAAATTGTGGAAATTGGTGTGTTTTCAAATACTAGTATAATTCTCACATGACAATATTTATATTTACATACTTATATTATAATTATAATAATAATTAATATTATAATCCTTACTAATATTATAAATGCGAAAATGAGTTTGTTTGTTTGTTTATTTGTTACGCTTTCACGCCGTAACTACTGAACCGATCATCATAAAATTTTGCATACAAGTTCTCTGGAGTGCGGAATGTGCGGTTCTCTGGAACAGTACTTTTTCCCGGGATGAAAGGTAGCCTATGTCCTTCTCCGTACTCCAGAGTACTTGTATGCAAAATTTCATGAAGATCGGTTCAGTAGTTACGGCGTGAAAGCGCCACAAACAAACAAACAAACAAACTCACTTTCGCATTTATAATATTAGTAAGGATAATATTAGTAAGGATTGTAACGTTGTACGTACATACTTGTTATAAAGCAATAAGAAAATAAATATAGATGTGTAAAAACATACATTATTGAAATGGTTTCTTCATACTCATTGCGCCCGTACGCGGATCCCTAATGTTCTAGTAAGATCTACGGTGACGTCAGGCTCGCGCGATCTGTTAGCGGCCGGACGAGTCGCTGCTCAGTGGCATTAGATCAGTCAGCGAGCGTGCGCGTGCGCCTTGATACCGCAAACTGCGACGCCGCCTTACGATACATTATGGTTAAATAAGAATAAACCAAATTGAACTAATTAGAACATAAGTGTAACGTTTCCCCGCATAGGGTAAGTGATGAACAGCTGTTTTTAAAACTTCCTTTTTAGTGCAAAATCTAGTTTTCTTCCCACAAAGTGCCCTTGTTGTTTTTTTCTTTATGCACCCGCAATTAGCGTTGTGATGATCTTAAATTGAATTGTAAATGCATTTAGCGTAATAAATTTCCATTTTACATAGATTCTTCACCCTCATGTATGTTCCATACCTACACATTTGTAACTCCGTCTGATCACCGTCACTGCCACCTCACCATCTACTTATTTCATAAATCCCTTGTCATCGCTTGCTTGGCCTGAGTGACCGTGATCAGCGGGATGTCGGGATGCTATGCTTATGCTAAGCCCGTAAATTCCAGGGATCGAGTTTGGGGAAAGAAAATAGAAAATTCTGGAAGACGTGCTGAGCCGCCCTGCCTCATCTCATGCAGCCTTATGCGCGTGCCCTGCGAGCCGTCTCTTCCGAAGCCACCATCATCGCTCCTGCTACCACCCTCCCCCATCGTCGGCCAAGCATCACTCCAAGACCCAGCTAAAAGGGAAGTAGGGCTACGGAACAATTTATCAGCCGGGCGTGCGACCACGCCTATATATTCGTGCATACGTACATAGTGATTACGTCATAATAAATAGTTTACTGTTTCACGTTGTTTAATTTCTTTTACATAGTAAAAACGTGACAGGATAAGGATAAGGAGGATAAGGACTAGCATTATTTTTTTTTACATAATTGCCTAATGGTTTTGCGCAGCCTAATGGCTTGCGCAGTTGCAACGTCTTTCGATTGCTCGGCACCCGCTTAGAGACGGACAGACGCACATCGGAAACTTAGTAAGAGGCTTCCGTTCTTACCCTTTGAGTCTGTACTACACAATAAGTACAAGTCCGTATTTAACGTTAGGGTTAGGTATTCAAAGGGCAAAGACCGTTACCCCAAAAAAGCTGCCAGTCACAGAACTCTACGTGAATAAAACACGTATAGGCCATCAAAAAGAGATCTGATGTTATATTTCGGCCATCTGTCAACATCATCTCGCTACGTGCTATATTACTTAGTAGGGCTGTCACAAACTCATTGTGGCTCATTATTTTATAATGCCGTTCGATGTTGAGCTTTATAATTTAATTATTTAACAGAAGAATTAGTAGGGTTGTCACAAACTCTTTGTGGCTCATGATTTTAGAATGCCGTTCGATGTTTAGGTTTATAATTTGATGATTTAACAGAAGAATTATAACAGTATTCTTAATGCTTGTAATAGTTAATGGTTCAATACGCGTCTCATTTCATTGCAGCCATTGAAGTCCACTGCTCGACTTAGGCTTCTCCCAAAGATTTTTCGTTCCATGGGAGGATATTGATAACTCACCACGCTTGACAGGTGGGTTGGCGAGCGCTGTCTCTGTGGATGCTAGTGCTTCCGATGCTGCTGTCCATCGCATTTTTAAGCAAGGGAAAGATAGGATTGTATTTAAGGGAATGGAGGTATTGGGATACTATTCGCTCGGATGAATTGGAATGAATGAGTAACACCGGACAGGCAGTTCAGCTAAAATAGGGTACATTAGCCATATTAGGCCACACATTTGGGTAGCTAAATATTGACAGGACATAATTTGATATTGCATTTCTTACGGTTTACGGTTTAGAAGAAGAAGGAGTTACCTCAGCCAAAATGTTTAAAGATATCCATACTAATATGTATTGTAAATGAGAAAAAAACAGTATGTGTTTGTCTCTTTCCTCATCATGCATTAACTATTAAGCCAATTGCGATGAAATTTGAAATGGAGGTAGTTTGAAGCCCGGTGATGGACTTCCCAAGCGGTTCCGTTTCCGCGGGAAGACCCGCAGGCATAAGCTTGAAACACGTAAGTTGTTCGCCAATACTTGCTCTTGGTAAAGATAATCTAGGATTACACACTATTAGTACTAGTCTGAACAACATAACTTATGGATTCTTGTAACTTTTCTAAATAACGGTCATTAACTTTGATGATATTTTCATTGATCAAAACGTATCACGAAATAAACCGCTACATTCCATTTCAAAGAAAAAGAAAAAAAAAACTATGAGTCACAAAACTATCCCATTATCCACAATAACAATGTTGCCAAGACATTGAATGAAGCCGACTAATATTTATATCCTACAAATCAATTAAAACACAGTATTATTCCAATCTTGCTATTTTTGGCTGAAAGTTCTGAACAACGTTTCAACTTCACAAAAAGATCCTTTGCAAAAGCATAACAATATTTTCGGCCGAAATTAATATAACTGAGCCGTAGACCTCTGTTATTTAAAACACTAGACTAGTAATTTAATCTAGATACAGCAAGAGTTACATTAACTCCTAAATATTTAAAAATGGTAAAATAATGCTTATATTACAAACAAATGCAAACATATACAACAATAGAACTAACAAGATCTGGACTTATTTTGTTTGGCATGATATCGTCTCATAAAGAGTTGAACGCCGTCTGGACGCAAAAGAAAGTGTAAGTTCCGTGTGCAAGCGAGAACCAGTGATAGTGAGGCATGATCGGCCTAAGCGTTCGGCTTGTGACGCTACTATCTCTCTTCCACCCTTATCACATTAAATTGTAGTCCGTAAACTGACTTAATAGACAACCAAATTTTTTTTATATAAAGTCGTAGGTTTGGTTTTTTCTTTATTTATCAGGATGAAAATTTCTGTCATAAAAATTTTAATAGATAACGTAACAAATGGTAAAAATCCGCGAACACGATACACGACAGAGTGGCGATATGCGTAAATTTAATAAGGATTGGTCAGAGTTGGCTTAAGATAGAAAGCCCTGCCCAGTAGTGGGACACAATAAGTTAAATAAATAAAAAACGTAATAAATCTAATTAAATGTAAAAAAAGCAGTTCAAATTGGTACAAATAGCGGCGCGGTGAAAGCGATCCTCAGTAATCGAAGGTCAGCCGGGCCATGATGACCTTTACACTCGCTTGGAGATGGCCTTCTGTATAAGCTGAAACTTGTCGGCGACACCGACTAAAACTTTATGAGCTTATCGACTAAAAATTATATTCGATTAAATTCGTTCATTTCTTCCATTTGTGGTAAAAGTTCACAAAAATACTATAAATAGTTGATAGTACAGCATTGAACCCTGCAAGAGCACTTCAAAAATACTGAAGTATAGTAGTTTTAACATTTAATTTAGTTTAATTTTATTTAATTAAATAATTAAAAATCTACTTAATATATTTATCGATTACTAGCTTTCACCAAAAGATGTAAAGCGTATATCATTTGGGAAAGTGTAAGGATTCTAATGATAGAACTATCTGACAGACGTATAGATGTACGTCTATCAGATAGTTCCTAGATATATTAATAACACTTATATGTATGATTTATTTTATTACTAGCTTTCGGCCGCGGATATAATTTGCGAAATAACCGATCTATTTTTCATAAGTCTATGAACTGGGCAGAGTCAATTAGCGATATAAAAGGGGTATTCTGACTTAATAACAGAAGCCGAAAATTACAGGCAGTATGGTCGAAATTGTAGAGGATTAATTACTCAATGCCCGCACTTTGTTCTAGTGCTAGCAATTCTGGAGGGATTTGTGTAAAACAGAATATTTGTAGTCATAAACGTATTATCCATATATTAATTAGGTCAGGGATAATGGTTTTTCGTGTATTGTATGTACAGTTTAAGTTTATATGTTTTGCTGTATTTATATGGCTGGTTATGATGCAATTAGTAAGATTTTTTTTAAAAGAAATATTTAAAAAATGTATATCCAATCTTGCCATTTCCAATAGTTTTTTTTGTCTACAAGCGTTTGCCTGCGGTATCACTCGTGTGCTTATTCCTCCAGAATCCAAATTTTTTCGGAATAATCTATGCTTACTATGTATAATATCAACAACTGGATTAAATAAACCCCTTACCAAATTTCAAGTGAAACAGATCAGTACTTTTTGTTTGATACTTATATAGACAGACCAACAGAAAGTCAGACAAAATATCCAAATTTATGTCCAATCCAACCCAGACAAATTTAATTGAGAAACATTTCGGCCAGTAGCTGACTTCGTAGGTGAGTAACCCGTTGTTACATATTTTAATGCGATGTACAGAATAAACATAAAATAGTATAACAAAGGTGACCATACCCAGTTCCAAGTTGACGTTGTCGCTTCTAGTCGCGTCCAGTCGTAACAGCTATAAATCTTTGTTTGCGTTCCGATGGCGTCTACGCGCATCGAGCGAGGAGTACACCGATGGTTTTTAAAAACCCGTGAGGGTAGTTTGGTGAATGCGCGATGTTTGTTGGTATCGTTTTTGTTAACTTTTGTACTTTGTGATTAAAGTCGTCGATTTTGTACGCGCATGTGTTTATGCTAAGAAATATCTTATTTTCTCATGTAAGTGAATTTGTAAAATTCTTTATCCTTACTAATATTATAAATGCGAAAGTGAGTTTGTTTGTTTGTTTGTAACGCTTTCACGCCGTAACTACTGAACCGACCATAATGAAATTTTGCATACAAGTTGTCTGGAGTACGGAAAAGGACATAGGCTACCTTTTATCCCGGGAAAAAGTACTATTCCCGAGGGATCGACATTGAAAGCTAGTGAGAAATAAACACCTTAAACCTTAATAATGTCTATATTTCACGTTAGTTTTTATCAAAAAAATTTAATTCTCTTGGCTTTTACGAGTTAAGTATCAGTGCACGAAAAAGCATGTGTGTGCTAGCCCTGTCCAGTTTTACGATGGGCGGTCATAACCGCGATTGTAAAGGTGCACCTCGCTACAGACAGACGAATTTAATTCTCTCGTCGTTTTTATGGGTTGATTATCTGTGTATGACCTATAGAGGTAGTATGTGTTTAGCCCTATGACCTATTTACGTCCTTTTTAGGGTTTTGTACCACGAAAAAAACGAAATTTTATGGGACGGTTTATCCGACTGACTGCTCTGTTTTTCTTGTTCTTTATTGTAGTACTGCTTAAAATATGAATAATGTTTTTACATTTTGTATAAGTATATTGCAGTCAAAATAAATTGTTTGATTTTAACAACTTATTTATTTTTAACAAAATAATCATTACATAATAAGGCTGAAACAGAAAATTAATATGAATTTATAAAACACATCAAATTAAATAAAACATTGATGCCACATCGCTGCGGTCAGCTGGCAGGATGCCCAAAAGGCTGGCGGCATTTACTCGCTGAAAACTTATTTTGAACTCCATTCAACACTACAACTTAAACTTTGATTTTCAAAAGTATCTACAAAGATACTGTTGAAAATCAACGTTAAAGTGAAGGACTACCTACTTAATAAAATTATTCATCCCTGTCCAACTATTGTTATACGTATATATGTATATATAGATATCTATTTTTTATATCATCATTATTATTAGGCCTTTTTAGTCTCCACTGTAGGAACATGACCCTGTCTGTACTACCGGAGCCATATTTGGCCAAAGCAGACAGAAGATTTGGCCTACACTCTCCTCGCTGGCCAGACGGGTTAGAGAGGTTTTTTATCTATTTATTTAGCTTGTATGTAGGTATTATATGTACATGTAGTATAATTTAAGCTTAGTACCCCTATCCAGTAACGTATTAAATTACTCTCTACATTATACAAATAATCATTTATTTTTATATAATATTTTAGATCATTCTTTGATATATATACTTGGACGAATATATATAATAAATCAAATCAAATCTGCGCATAGTATATTTTGTTTACCACTAACTAACTGGAGCATCAAGCTCCATTAAACCATAAAGTTAACGACATCATCATCATCATCAGGTCTTTTTTTTAGTCTC
Organism: Elegia similella; assembly: GCA_947532085.1. Lineage (NCBI taxonomy): Eukaryota > Metazoa > Arthropoda > Insecta > Lepidoptera > Pyralidae > Elegia > Elegia similella. The sequence goes on along the minus strand of OX383926.1, from coordinate 2,650,920 downwards.
CACTACAGGAGCACGACTCTGTACTACTAGAGCCATACTTGGCCAGAGCACTCAGAAGACTTGACCTACACTCTCCACGCTGGCCAGACGGGTTGGAGAGATCTCACAGATGTTTAAAAGCTTTGGTTAGCTTGTATTTTCTAAGTCGTCCTTCTACGACATCCACGGGTAGACTTGGAGTGGTCCCATTCTACTCTGCCGGATACCACACGGTTTGTTAGCCGTTGTTAAGTTAACGTCATATACGCATACATTTTCGGCCCTAACCTAAGAAAATATATCGAATGCAGAGCTTTAACATTCATTATTTTCAGAATATCATCCATCCATCTCAGAAAAGAGACATTATCCATTTGAAGTATGCAACCGAGCGTGCCACAATATTTCTTGTTCACAATATTTGTAACAGCTTAGATACTAGGTTTTTGGTGTCACGCCAAATCCCATTCGTAACTGTCGTCGAATTTCTATCAGAAAGAACATTTTAAAAGAATTCTTACAGATGTCTAGACTTCATGTTGCAATATTTTAACAAAACTTTATATTATTTTATTGAATAGCATACATGCTCATTTATTCCATGCTTTTCTAGTTCATTATTAATATTTTTCTAGGAGAAAAAAATGTATAATGAACTAGCAGTTCTCTTGTCGCTCACATTATAAAAACCGTTCGATTCTAATATGTATTGAATCATGAGGCTAACAACCGGTGTTGATTCCATTTTCCAAAATATTTTCGACTAGCTTTCGCCCGCGGCTCCGCCCGCGTCAATGTCGATCCCTCGGGAATAGTACTTTTTCCCGGAATAAAAGGTAGCCTATGTCCTTCTCCGTACTCCAGAGAACTTGTATGAAAAATTTCATGATGATCGGTTCAGTAGTTACGGTGTGAAAGCGTAACAAACAAACAAATAAACAAACAAACTCACTTTCGCATTTATAATATTAGTAAAGATAAGGAGATTAGTAAGGATAAGGATAAGGATACAGTAATCTTACAATATAGACGTTGTTCGATTCAAGTATGTAGCCAAGCGTGTCACAATATTTCTTGTTCGCACTATTTGTAAGCTTATACTAGGTTTTTAGTGTGACTCCAAATCCCATTTGTAACTGTCTCCAAAATTCTTCATGTATAAGATGAACGTTTCTTACTAATGTCTAGACTACGAGTAAATGATGCAATATATTTGCAAAACCCTACATTATTTATCTACACTAATATTATAAAGCTGAAGAGTTTGTTTGTTGGTTTGTTTGAACGCGCTTATCAGGAACTACTGGTTCAAATCGGAAAATTCTTTTTGTGTTGAATAGTCCATTTATTGAGGAAGGCTTTAGGCTATAAAACATCACGCTGCGACCAAAAGGAGCGAAGTATCAATAATAAATGTTTTGAAAACGGGGGAAAATTATTCATAGTTGAGGACATCCCACATGTGCGATGCGTAAACGGTACAAGTCATCCAGTATTAAAGAATTATTCTTCTTTAAAGGAACTACAATAACTTCCGTGCCAGTATATGTCTGTAATAACAGAAATTGTCGCGGACGAAGTCGCGGGCAACAGCTGGTTATAAATATACATGCTCACTCTTCTATGCTTTTATAATAGAAAGAAAAAACACGTAGAATGTGCTGTGGTCTTTCCATGTGGCGTGACTCTACCACAAGTAAAAACATAAAGCTTAATTTAAAAACAACCGCCATCTTGTGATGATAGCTTAACATATTTGCGAAGCACGGAGGAGCTGGAAAAAATTTGAGCCACATGTGGCCATCCATCCCATTGGGGAACACGCCCGCCTTGCTTTACATGCGTAAGCGCTAATTATGCGCACTCTAACTAAGCCATTGAGCTCCTTTTGATTAGCTTTACCTTAATAAGAAATCTTAGGGATCCTATATCGATGCAAAGTCTTTACATCGAATAGTGCTATTAATAAAACATCCCAAAATCTATTAAAAATATTATATTCACGATTTCAATTTGGCTTGATGTTGTCTGCCAACCTGAGCAGAATGTTGCGGAGTAGTTGTGCTACAGCGGGGTAGTTCTGGCCCAATAGTGGGCCACGGAGTTGGGGCACGCAGACCTGGGATATAATTCAAAGCTTAAGTTTGGGCAAAAAAGGTTTGTGATGGGATCACAAATTTTTAACCGACTTAAAAAACCGGTTCTTAAATCGGCTTTTTTTTTGTATTTGCATATGTTTTTTATTGGGCTAGGTAGCTCAGCAGGCAGGAAATCAATACATAAAAATAAAATCTAAATATAAAAGGACATATCACACAAATTGAGCAAGCCCCACAGTAAGTTGTGAACTTGTGTCATAGGATACTAACTCATAAGATACTTATAAAGCGGTTATTTCAATTACCTGGTTACCGATTACAAAAAATAATATAATTTAAAATATACTCAAAACTCGATAGCTCTCACCACCATATCATCAGAAGCAAGGTTAGAGATGGAATGCATTTTAAGGTGATAAAAAAGTAGCAACAAAAAATTCGAAAAATAGAATTGCAAACAAAATTTCGTATTAGAAAATGGAGTTTCGTGGCCAGGATGATATGATGAAGAAATGAGGTGGAAAGCAACAAGTGCTTGATGCCGCTTGTTGCTATTTTTCAATGTTAAATTGAATGAAGTGTACGATGCGTTGACGACGCGTAATCCACACGTCACTCGCCAACATATGAAATAAATAAATATATACGGACAAATCACACAGATTGAGCTAGCCCCAAAGTAAGTTCGACACTTGTGTAATGCGATAGTAACTCAACGATACTATATTTTATAACAAATACATATATAGATAAACATCCAAGACCCAGGCCAACCTCAAAAAGATCATTTTCTATCTTGACCTGACCGGGGATCGAACCCGAGGCCCTTGTGTCGCAGGCTGGCGTGTTAACCACGGAGCTCGCCAAAATAGACTGAGACATGAAGCATTGTTACACGACTGAAGAACTTACCACAGCAAGCAAAACGACCAGCACAGGGCAAATCAGGTGGATCATCAGAGACAACACAGCTCGCACCAACCACCACAGCCCGACCACCACCAACACGCTTCCCAACATGACCTGGAAGTATATTTAATTGAGAAAATTCTTCCATGCTGATCTGTGAGAAAAGAAAAACGTAGAATGTGCCAGCTACTTCTCTTCCCGCGCAGACCATAGAAGCCGGTCAAGAGAATGGGCAAAAATCATAAGAATCATGACAATAGGCGATGCGGCTAGCAACCCATCACTATTTTGATTCGTTTTCCACCTTTACGTCCACCAACACGCTAAACGTGGGCTTTCGATTTTACGACCTTAAGCTCTACCTACCTCGTAAGGGATGGAGACGTGATAATATGTTTGTATGTATTTGGGAAAACACAAGAACACAATAAACACAAAAAGGATACATAAAAGAAAAAACAAGCAAATTTACAAAACTAAAAAGAAAAATTTAAATCTAGTGTTCTCAAAAATTATGGTCAAACTCAGCAATTCTCAAATAACGTCCCATGTATTATAATTTACTAGCTTTCGCCCGCGGCTCCGCCCGCGTTAATGTCGATCCCTCGGGTATAGTACTTTTCCCGGGATAAAAGGTAGCCTATGTCCTTGTCCGTACTCCAGAGAACTTGTATGCAAAATTTCATGATGATCGGTTCAGTAGTTACGGCGTGAAAGCGTAACAAACAAACAAACAAACAAACTCACTTTCGCATTTATAATATTATTATAGTAAGGATAGTAAGGATAAGGATAAACATTTTAAAATGTGTAGATTTCTTCGTTAATGTGATTCTTAAACTGACAGACCTGTAATTAAAAAAATGCGGCCAAGTGCTAGTCGCCTACGAAGGGTTCCGTAGCAACAAGCAACAAGCAACATTAATATAAAAGTTCGAGTTATATTTGAGTTGTTTGAATGAAAGGTAAATTGCGCTTTACGATTTCATCATCATCATCATCATCAGGTCCCCTTTAGTCTCCACTATAGGAGCACGACCCTCTCTGTACTACTAGGGCCATACTTGGCCAGAGCAGCCAGAGGACATGGCCTACAGTCTCCACGCTGGCCAGACGGGTTGGAGAGGTCTCATTGATGTTTATGAGCTTAGTTGAGCTTGTATTTCCTAAGTCGCCTCCGACATCCACGGGAAGACTTGGAGTGGTCCTATTCTACTCTGCCGGATACCACTTTACGATTTATGACGTATTAAAAAAAACTACTTAATAGATCTCGTTTACATCAATTTTTGGTGGAATTTTGCATGGTAATTGCACGTACATCATATTATATTGTTTAGTTTTATCATTCTTTTATTTTAGAAATTACAGGGAGGGGGACACATTTTACCATTTCGGAAGTGTCTCTAGCGCACACTATTCTGTTTAGAAAAAAATATATATATTAGAAACCTCAATATTATTTTAAACACATTAGGTTTTTTTTTATTTTTTATTTTTGTGTTAAATCTTAATGCGATTCACAGAATACGTCTACTTACCCAGTTTTAACAGTATAGTTTTCTGGGCAAGATTCATTTAATCGTTTGGACCATTCACACGATAGAAGAAGTTATTTTACTTCAAATTTATTCATAAAAATACGAAAATGAAAACTATTGTTACCTTTTTTATGTACAGTTAGATATTTGACCAGATAAAAATCACAAAATAACACTAAAAATTCCATGCATAATCATCATACGATATTAAACAACTTTCCGTTGGAAACAAACATCAAAGTAGGAAAAAATATGACCTCCCGTACAAAATAAGCAATCAACTGATCAAATTTCAATCGGAAGTATTTTTTTTTTGTATTTCGATGTTGGTCCCCTGGGCAAATTTGTTCAATATCATGGAGTGATCATGCCCCTTGAGCCAATTTTCTACATGTTGAGTACCTACATAAATTCTGGAATTCAAAATATTAAGTTATTATTTCATTCGCCCTGTTGTAGGTTTCGTTTTATATAAATTAGGAAACCTCTCCCTTAAAAAATTGTAAATTTGAATACACAACGTGATTTTGAACCCCCTAGCTATATTGAAATCTGGGAATCAGAATCCCTAATGGAACACAGAATTGCAAGAAAAAAAGGCAAAAAACGAAAATGAAAATTAGGTTTCCCATACAAAGTCGCCGATCAGCTGGACGAACTTCTATGAAAGGTTAAATATTTTTTTTCGTTTTATACCTTTTTTTCTTACGATTCTGTATTTTATTAGATATTCTGATTCCCATATTTCAATATAGCTAGGTTCAGAATCATGCTGTATAAATATATACGGACAAATCACACAGATTAAGCTAGCCCCAAAGTAAGTTCGAGACTTGTGTTATGGGATACTAACTCAACGATACTATATTTAATAACAAAAAATACATATATATATATATAAACATCTAAGACCCAGGTCAATCTGAAAAAGATCATTTTCCATCTTAACCTGACCGGAGATCGAATTCTCGTATCGCAGAGTGGCGTGTTAATCACTGCACCACGGAGCTCGCCTTTAATTTAGTTTATGTTAATGTTTATTGTCCTTGTAAATGTAGTGACTAACACCTATTCGATAAAATTTTAATCCCCTAATGGAACATAGAGAAATTTGTTCTTGTATACCACAGGTTTGTATTTTACTACCTACTCGTATGTTCAAATAAATAAATTTGAAAAATATATCGTTCAAATATAACAGCGCGGCGTTTAAGTACTAACTCTTAAACGAATAAGTTATACATAATAATCATCATCATCAAGTTGAACTAACACAGAATACTATTAATGCTACGACGCGTAGCATAGCCGCTACGACGTAGACTGTGCTACGTGATGTCGTAGCATCGTAGTGTCTACATTACGGCAGCGAGTAAACTTTTTGAGAGTTACATTGCTTTCATCAGCAAATTGAAGAGCTGGACTCTTTTCGATTGAGCTTTTTTTTATTATGAATCAATCAAATCATTTATTTGGTATAAATGTGTTCAGTCAGCAAATGTATTCGGTATGCACCCCTTTTGTTCGTGTGCAAGTCAACATCACACTGGCGAATATGCCGTCCAATAAAAATCTTGCAACACTTGTGTGAGTAAATCACCGCGCGACACGATACGTTAAGTGTCAAATCAAAGCGTAATCAATAATTTCGCCGGGTTAGTCAGCAACTTGGTTGGCTTGTGGTTAGTGTTCTAGGGAACCAAATTAAGTCATGTGAAAGTTGCAGGTTCTATTCTGCCTAATGCTTATAAATTAGCTTATGAATAAAAGATACATTTTATTTGTATATTCTTTTTATTCGTTGTTTCGATATTTTTCAGTGTTTATTCATGTTTGAAACTAATTAGCATAAAAGGAAATGAGGTTACGTGAAAAAAAATAGTGTTTTATTGCACAGTATTATTTATTATTCAATGTAAATACAAGTAAGTAAGTATATAAATAACAGAACGGGATCATTTTATAGTAAAGCAACTCATTGTTAAATTCTAAGTAGATTACTTCATACATAATAATAAATGTAGTCGTTTTTCTTACTGCCATGTTTGTTTATATATGTATTTACCTAACTACGACAGAATCGGACAAAAATGGACGTAATTATCAAGCGATCTTTTTATAAGCAGGTCAGCCACATGTGAGAGAATAAACACAATAAACATCTCTCTTTTATGTATCGACCTTTTTTTATAAACATTTTGGAATGAAACTAAATATCTAAAATTGGGGTATAGAAAGCAAAGAAAATATTTAATAACCTATCGGTGATCCTTGACTTTTTATAATTAATTCTAACCTATCCCGCATACCTGCAACCATGTTCCAACACATATCTGTCGGCCGCTAGATCGATATGGAAGAACGTTATAGCGTTCCCCTGTTTTTCGCCACAAAATTTTACGTCCATCCTTATCCGATTTAAAAGACTTTACATCCGTAAATATCACAACATTGTTGCACTAATCGAAATTTTTATATTGTTCTGCGAATCTTAGTTTTTCACACATATGCACATCACTAAGTAAAATTTTCTAAGCCGGTCTTCTACACCTTAAACCACCAGCACCACCTCTACGGTTGCCGTCGAACGCGTAGTCTTAAATGGATCTTCCAAATGTGCAGCTACTATGTCACGATGACGGCGTGAAGCATCAGTATAGCTGCCACCTTTTGGACCAGGCCGAACATGGTCAATGTGCCCTGAGTCCGCATATCTATGCACCCACAATTGCACAGATTCAAGATTCAAAGATTTATTCAGAAAATAGGCCTTTTCAGGCACTTTTTCACGTGTTATGTTAGCGATCGAGCGTGCAACAACAACAGATATGATAAAAGTCTCAAAGAGGCCGAGCAGACCTGTCCCCCCTGGCAGCACCCGTTCACGAGTTGACGCATGGATCAGCCATCGCTGAGCTCAACCATATTAGAGGGAACTCGACGACCCGACACACAACGCCGCCACCAGTTTGAACATTTTAGTGAGCATGACTTACTCGATCTCAAGCACAAAACTCGAAAACTAATTGTCGACACTCGTTGACCGCAAACATATACATGTTTTATAATTGAGAGTTGATTTTAGACAATTATACAAAATAAAATAGCAGCAACAAAAAAAGAAAACAATTATAAGTAATATTAAAATAAAAGCGTTTAGAGAAGTCCTGCATATCACTCGAGGTCTCGACTCCAAGCATTCTTATCAACGAAATAATCATTAATGCTATAATAAGCTCTTTTCAATAATATATTTTTTGTAACGTCTTTAAACTTCGGAAATGGCAAAGCTGTAATATTGTCAGGAATTTTATTATACAAACGAATACTAAGCCCTAAGAATGTATTCATAGTTTTCTGTAGTCTAAAAGCTTCATTAATTAGTTTATTTTTGTTTCTAGTATTGTATGTATGAACATGACAATTCTTAACATATTTGTGAATATTTTGATGTACGTGCAGTATATTAGCAAGAATGTATTGTGACGCAACCGTTAAAATTCCAGTTTCCTTAAATAACTCTCTAAGAGAATTTCGTCTCTGCGGAAGATTTGAAACAAAATAATAATTATTCTTTACTTAATTTTAGTTATAAAAACTGCGCAGAATTAACTATTACCTATAACCAAATTGGAAGTTAACAAGAAGGCTTATTCATTTCATTCGTAGTCATAATTTTCATGCATCAATATGTAGGTAATAAAAAAAACTTACCGATATCATTAAGCGCCGAGCGATTTCACTTATTGAAACATTTTGCTCATATAAAATGAATATCTCCGTCCTTTTGATTTTGCTTATGTGTGTATTCTCCATGATTTTTACAAAATAAGATACTCAAAATTATATTATGTAATTGCTCAAAGCAGAGCTGCGTTCCTATTCGATGCTATTGACAAGTGCACTTATAAAAAATACTCAAGACCCTCAACAAATATAAACCTAGTTGAATAATCTATTAATCTGTGGGTAGCAATGCAAATAATTGTCAAGTTACAATAATGCTTATTTCTGACGATTTCTATGAGACAACAACAAAAAATAATCAAACAAAAATTAAGTCATCCTAGTGAGATTCGAGCTCGGGGTCAATATCATAGTATAAGAGTAATAGTCGGTTATCTTAGCTACTGGACTACCATAGCTATAATGCCCTGTGTTGAAATTACCAATAACATTTTACTACAAAAAGTTGTTTTGTAACAAATTAAACTTGTTTATCTTAAATGACATGGTTGAAAAGACGTGATGTGCTGGTGTGTTTAGATAAAAGCATTCCCACACAAATGAACCTGCATATTATTAGGGCCGCGGCCATTCAGAACGCGCACATTGAAATATAATGATGCGTGTGTGCCCTGCAAACCGAATAACTTATTCAAATGTACATAATTAGAATCACATAATTTAATCTTTCTATTTTAGGCATGCAAAATATTCAAGTAATTTATAAGATAATTATTTTTTAGGCTGTTTCCCGTTTAGGTACGTAATTGAAACTGTCGTAGAATTTATATTAAAATTTGTAAATACGTTTAACAATGTCAATTAGGTACCTACATAAACGAGAATTCCTCTCGACCCATTGCAATGCCTGACAAGGTACATATGTATTTATACAAAATATATGCATATTATATATTTATGTGTTAGATCATATGTAATGCAATGTAATAAATGAATAATACATGAATAAATGAAATAGCATAAAAATTCATTATTTCCCCTTCCTTCACTTCTCTATAAGAAGTAACCTTTTTAATTACCATTATTTGTTTCGTAAAAGTGTGTCTCGCCTTTTCCGGTCCCCTTTTCCTTTTATGATGTTTTGATCAATTCGTCGTGTCGTATTTAACGAAAGGAAAAGGCTTGAAGCGTTCGAAATGTTTTATTTGAGTACAATGGGTAGGATAAGCTGGGTAGAAAGGATTAAAAATAAAGGATTGAAAATAGAGTAAGAATAAAAATTGGTATGAAATAAAATTAAATATAAAAAAAACTACCGATCAAAATACTGAACTGGTTGTGATGGAATTTAAATGGGAATTTGGAAGCATATCCTTTTAAACAAAAAAATGGAAAGGATTAGAAATGATTAAAATGAATAGGTCGTGAAAACGTAGGTAATAATTTTTTATTTAAAAAGACTTAAATCAAAATACTTAACTGGGTTTGATTAAATTTTAATGGAAAATTAGAAATATATACTTTAAAAAAATTCAAAATCGGTAAATAAATGTAGTAGAATAAATGGGTATCTCTTGGATAGGCATGTAACATCCTCGTCTTCATCGTCACTTACCATCAGGTGAGATGGGAGACAAATGCCTAATTCAATATTTAGTAAAAAAAAAAAAAAAATTAAGGAGTAATGTGGTAACAAACATAAAAGATAAGATAACCGAATTGATAACCTCCTTTTCGTCAAGTCGGTTAAAAAGAGTCATTTTGAAAAAGGTGTATCGCGCATAATTTTATCATCGACATTTTCTTGAAGGGGCGACTAAGCCCATCATTATGAAAAATATGCTATAAGACAAACGCTGGGAATTCCGAAAAATCGGCCTTTCTATTCATAAGTTTTTGGTCGGTACTAACCAATTAATACCTAGTCGCTTCCAACTGGTAATTTTGGAAATTTTTGGGAGAGGCCTGTGCCAGCAGTGGACTTCTAGCGGCTGATATGATGAAATCATCATCATCATCATTTCGAGTAGGTAACACGGTCAAACGACCATGCACACCCTGGTGTCAGAGTTCTTCGGAACGGCCTCTCGGCCTCTGACGTGGTTCCTTTAACGACTACCAGATGGCAGCCGGGACCACCGGCTTAACGTACCTTCCGAAGCACGGAATCATCTTTATTATCAGACAATCAGGTGATTCAAGCCTGCAATGTCCAAACCAAACTGGAAACAACTAAACAAAGTATGCTTCCGGTGGGAATCGAACCCACGACCCCCGGGTCAACAGGCTAACGCCTAAACCACTGGACCACGGAGGCTGTCGTATGATGTCATATGATGAAATGAAATTTATTTATTAATAACTAGCTTTCGACCGCGGCTCCACCCGCGTCAATGTCGATCCCTCGGGATTAGTATTTTTTAGTAGTTTATTATTTATATCTATATTAGTATTTATATATAAAAAGAATCTATATTAGTATTTAGATTCTTTTTCCCGGGATAAAAGTTAGCCTATGTCCTTCTCCGTACTCCAGAGAACTTGTATGCAAAATTTCATAATAATCGGTTCAGTAGTTACGGCGTGAAAGCGTAACAAACAAACAAACAAACAAATAAACAAACAAACTCACATCCGCATTTATAATATTAGTAAGGTTAAAACGTTATAAAATTGTTGTTGCTCTAACTCTCATGTTAGGTTTCCCTGTGTTATGAGAGATAGGCTCTTTCCAAATAGACTATTACAATTATTGCTAATTTTTAGAAGTTAAAGTAAGTTAAGTAGTTTTGTGATTCTAGTATTAAATTTAAACTAAATAGGCTCTTTCCAAATAGACTATTACAATTATTGCTAATTTTTAGAAGTTAAAGTAAGTTAAGTAGTTTTGTGATTCTAGTATTAAATTTAAACTAACATTGAAGTTTATGAATTTTCAAATCTTTAATTCAAATTATGATGATGATGTTGAATGAATTAATCAATCATAATTTACTTGCAATAAATGTGGACAGAAGGTGGTACATTACGTATAGGTATTTAAGTTTCACATATTAAGTCTTCATAGGCATGCAAAATTTACATACAAGTCAATAAATGGGTTTTTCTAGTTTCCTGTATTGATCCTATACGAAAAGTTTATTTTAATTTAAAAAAAACCCCTTCAAGGCTATGTCAGTAATTAAATTTACAAACATTATTCTAAGCTTTCGCCATAATGATGAAAATAAGGAAGGCATATGCGATCGAATTACTTAGAATAAGAGACGTCCTTGCTGATATTATAAATGCGAAAGTGAGTTTGTTTGTAACGCTTTCAAGCCGTAACTACTGAACCGGTCACGATACAATTTTGGATACAAGATCTCTGAAGTACTGAGAAGGACATAGGCCACTACTTTTATCCCGGAAAAAAGTACTGTTTCCGATGGAATGACGCTGACGCGAAAGCTAGTGTTTACTTTTACTTTAAAAAATAAAAATTTGGTAATACGCAGTTTTCTCATAAGAAAATACCACTAAACCGTAATTTCCATAAGTCATAATACTAAGCCGCTCAAACAAAGCCACTGGCATTTTTCTGACAGGGTCATCGGAGCGGGCGACGTGTTTCAAAATTATTAAATTTCAGCAAACAAAATAAGTATTTTCACGTAGAAAAAATGTAGACGTATACTGAATATTTTATGAGATGGCCGTGCGGAGTGAATTTATAGATATAATTTGTCCTCGTTGTAAAGGTTGTACGACATTATTTTTGAGTATAATTTTAAAAGTTTTATTAACATTGTGATCAGAGATTATCAATATATTTTTTACAAAACTAGCTTTTGCCCGCGGCTCCGCCCGCGTTAGTGTCGATCCCTCAGGAACAGTAAAATTTCCAGGTATGAAAGGCCTATGCCCTTCTCCGGGCCTCCTACTTCTATACCAATTTCATCCAAATTGTTTCAATGGTTGAAACCTGAAAAGAAGACAGACAGATAGAGTAATTTTCGCGTTTATAGCGTTTATATATAGATTTTAAAACCGTTTTTTTTTTGCTCTTTCACTTTTGCACCAGAAGTATTTTTTATTATTATTACTTTAATACTAACATTATAAAGCTGAAGAGTTTGTTTGTGCACACGCGCTAATCTCAAGAACTACTGGTTCAAATTGGAAAATTCTTTTTGTGTTGGATAGTCTATTTATTGAGGAAGGCTTTGGTTATAAAACATCACGCTGCGACCAATAGGAGCAAAGCATCCCGTAATATAGGTTTTTTTGAAATCTAGCATGGACACCAGTTCTTCACATGTATATTTACTCTTCCGTTTGTAATAAATAAATAAGTTATGCACTAATTATGTCTTAGTAATAAGATTTTTGCAGAAAACATACAATGTTATAGTTTATAGTTTTTTCTTAAGATATAGGCCTATGTTTTGAATGTATACTAGGTGTTTACAGTATTTGGATGAATAAAACTTTTTATTTGGAATTAAATTGAAAAAGAAAAATTATTGCCCAAAAAGGATTGTTTTTCTTTCTAGCAAAAAGTTTTGTTATGTGATTGTTTTAGTGATAAAATATAATAATAATAGAAATAAATATATACGGACAAATCACACACATTGAGCTAGCCCTAAAGTAAGTTCGAGACTTGTGTTATGGGATACTAACTCATCGATACTATATTTTATAAGAAATACATATATAGATACACATCCAAGACCCAGGCCAATCTGAAAAAGATCATTTTCCATCTTGACCTGGCCAGGGATCGAACCCGGGCACTCTCGTGTCGCAGGCTGGCGTGTTGACCGCCACGGAGCTAGTCAAAATACAATAATCTAATTGTAACCTATGAAATTTCTCTTGCCATGGATAAATTATGACATAGAATAAAAGATGTTAAAACATGACTCCGCTTCTAATTGTGTTTAATACAAACCTGTGCTTCCTCATGCGTCCCAACCCAGGAGCGGAAAAGCTGGACCAGGCTTCTGCTCTCATCATTTGGCAGAACCGGTCGGGATACGCTGAACTGAAACAAGTCACGACCATATACTCAAAAGAGTTAAATAAATATAAATATATACGGACAAATCACACAGATTGAGCTAGCCCCAAAGTAAGTTCGAGACTTATGTTATGGTATTCTAACTCAACAATACCATATTTTATAACAAATACATATATAGATACACATCCAAGACCCAGGCCAATCTGAAAAAGATCATTTTCCATCTTGACCTGGCCGGGGATCGAACCCGGTCACTCCGTGTCGCAGGCTGGCGTGTTGACCACTGCGCCATAGAGCTAATTATAACTGAGAACGTAGTCATTTTTTTTTTCAGTCTTCATTATCTATTGACACTAGACATGAGTTTATCATAGATTGCGATATGATGAGATACAAAACACAGGTCTTAATGGACCTCGTAATAAGCTATGGAAGGCTATACTCGCTGTTTACAATACAATACAAATTCTTTATTGCACCATTAAAAATACAAAATAAAGAAATTCAATATAAAATTGTACAAGAGGCGGCCTTATCGCTTACGCAATCTCTTACAGGCTACCTTAATAACAGAAATAGAGCAAAGACTGTAAAAGAACAGGTGGCGCAGCTTGAGGAAGTAATTTTAATTATACATTATAAAATTCTAATGAATATACTACACATATAACATATCTATATAATACGTAAATACATTTTCCCGAAGATAATGAATTAAAAATGAGATTCTTAGAAGAGCCAGATCACCGATATTTAGCTCAGCGGATTAGCTAGCGACTGATTAAGCTGCAGTTTGGGGTAACAACATTTTTGTAAGCCCTTCCATTTCAACTAGATTGCGTCCATTAAATTCATTCAATGAATGATTTGTGGTAATGGGAGAACTGCCAATACGCTAACTCTTCTACCCAAATACAACAAATTAAGACCAGTTGTTAGGCAGACGTCGTGTGGATAGGACGTGATTAGATTAGTGACAGTAGATTGGCTAATGTTATTGTGGCGTTAATTTGTGTAGTAAAAGGTCTCATATTTTTATGAACATTAGTAGTAATATTTCTGGGCGTATTTTTAGGATGGGAATAACAATGTGGAGTTATTTTGCTCATAATTCGTGTGGTGTACTATCATGTATATTGGAAGAAGTAAACGTATTTCTTTATTGCTATTAATGTTTTACACGTCGAAGACTGTGTGACTGATGTGACAATATATGACTGAATTCTCTGATGGCATCCGAGTTGGGCTTGCCATTGTAGGGAGAATCAATAGTAAAGGCTGCATTCTCATAGGTGCGAGTGAGAGTCGGAACCGTACCTTATCATCAGAGATAACCCTTTTTGTTCTGACATATACATTCTGACATAACAATTGCTCTTACATTATGACCTAGCACGGTCTTTTGCCACTGGTATTGGTCAAACATCTCACTGGTGATGTCGTCAACCATTTGTGTAGAGCAAACCAGCGAGCTGAGCAGAGTCCCTCGCCTTAATCGACGTCCTGAAAAAAAAATGTAGCTTTTTAGCTTAATCACCATCATCATCATTACAGCTGCAAAAACTCCACTGCCGGTTAAGGCCTCTCACAAGGATACTTCGCTCCATGAGAGGATATTGCCCTACTCACCACGCTTGGCAGGCGGGTTGGCGAGCGCAGTTTCAAAGGCTTCTTGTCACTGCTGCTCATCGGAAGGATTTTTAAGCTGAAGGATAGGAATTTATTGGATCTGGGAAGGGAATGAAGGTATTGGGATACTACTCACTTGGATGAATAGGAAAAAGAAAATACTGCAGTGCCAGTGGGGCCACGATGACCAGACCATATTGCATCTTCTTTCGTGCCCTCTGTGCCCCACCAGCTGCACCAAAAATGATCTGTATACTACATCTGAGAGTGGTATCAGAGTCGCCACATACTGGAGAGACAAAATCTAATCCCTTGAGCCAGCAACACGAAAAGAAGAAGAAGAAAAAAGCAGCTCGGGAAGCCGGGCGCACGTTCTTGATGTCATACTTGCAACCACTGAACAGGCAGTACTCCTGACCATAATCACGGATCTAAAATAAAACTGGCAAAGTTCGAGTCGGATTCACATGTACTAGGGCTTCTAGTAGAATTAGCTAGAATTAACTAGAGTAGAATTAGCCGTGTGGTATCCGGCAGAGTAGAATAGGACCACTCCAAGTCTTGCCGTGGATGTCGTAGAAGGCGACTTAGGAAATACAAGCTAAACAAAGCTTATAAACATCTGAGAGACCTCTCCAACCCATCTGGCCAGCGTGGAGAGTGTAGGCCAAGTCCTCTAGCTGCTCTGGCCAAGTATGGCTCTAGTAGTACAGAGAGGGTCGTGCTCCTGTAGTGGAGACTAAAAAGGACCTGATAAGGATGAGGAGGAGCAGGGCTTCCGTCCCACAGTACAATATTTGACCAGAAAAGCCATGTATCTTACACTAGCTGTTGACCGCGACTTCGTCCGCGGCAATTTCTGTTATTATGATTGATTAGGGTTTTTCTTAGTAAAGATGAATAGTTTTTCCCCGTTTTCAAAATTTTATTGATTCTTCGCTCCTATTAGTCGCAGCGTGATGTTTTATAGCCTAAAACCTTCCTCAATAAATGGACTATCCAACACAAAAAGAATTTTCCAATGTGAACCAGTAGTTCCTGAGATTAGCGCGCTCAAATAAGCAAACAAACTCTTTAGCTTTATAATATTAGTATAGATGGGGACCATAAACTTTTGTAAGTGTATCAGTATACATGAAACCTCTTTTAAAGTGATCTTTGTTGTAAGGTTAATCAAACTCTTTCTTGCACGAGCATTATATTCATAACTAGCTAGTAGTAGTAAAAGAAAAAAAACGTAGAATGTACCAGCTGCCACTCTTCCCGTGCAGACCGTAAAAGCCGGCCGAGGGAATAGGCGAAAATCTAAGGAATGGTATCAATTAGCGATGTGGCTAGCAACTTATCATTAATTTGCTTTAGTTTTCAACCTTGATTGGCACCTTGATATGCTAAATGTGGCCTTTGGGTCGTATTACCCAAGCTCTGTAAGGGATAAAAACGTAATAATACTAGCTTCAGGGTTTTAAAAAAATTTGTTAACTGTAAAGTCGATTTACGGACGATAACTTTAGGTGATACGGTGGAGGAGAGATAGATGCGTCACAAGCCGAACGCTCTCTATCGCTTGATCCGCGCTCTCGCTTGCAGACGGAACATGACACTTTAGGCCGGCGTTCATCGATTTAAAAGACGTCAAAACAAAAAAAAAATTATTGTGTAACAAAATATACACTTACACAAGTTGTGGGAATCTTATTTTAAGCAAAAATGTGTTTATGCCAAGAAGCTCCGCTCTTCCATATCAATTATTTAGGAAACTGTTTACCAAATAAACAGGATTTATTTCTGTAACAGAACTGGTTCATAAAATATTAAAAAATGTACTCTACTTGATATTCCAACGTTATTCCAAGAAGCGTTTAAATTTAAAAAGTTTTATTCTGTTCCAGACATAACACAACCAGTTTTTGTCAACTGTTACTGTTTTTATGAGAAGCTGTTATTATTTTACGCGCTAGATAAGAGAGAAACTATATTTTGTGAAACGAAACGGCACATTGCTCGTTAAGTGTACTAATATGGTGGCGTTTTATGTTTCACCTTGCTCCGTGAAAGCTTTAATGTGCTAGAAAATAATTTATATTTTACTATCGATATTAAATCTTCGTTATATTTATAGATATAAATAACCACTATCTTATTTATATCTATAAAATATTATATCTATAAATTTTACTAGCTCCGTGGCGCAGCGGTCAACACGCCAGCCTGCGACACGGAGTGACCGGGTTCGATCCCCGGCCAGGTCAAGATGGAAAATGATCTTTTTCAGATTGGCTTGGGTCTTGGATGTGTATCTATATATGTATTTGTTATAAAATATAGTATCATTGAGTTAGTATCCCATGACACAAGTCTCGAACTTACTTTGGGGCTAGCTCAATCTGTGAGATTTGTCCGTATATATTTATTTATTTTATAACGAAGATTTGAAGACCAGCTTTTCCATGCTAGTCTGAAAGAAAAGAAAAAACCGGCCAAGTGTGAGTCGGACTCGCGCACGAAGAGTTGCCTACCATTATCCTAATCCTAACTAATATTATAAATGTGAAAGTGAGTTTGTTTGTTTATTTGTTTGTTTGTGACGCTTTCACGTTGTAACTACTGAACCGAGCATCATGAAATTTTGCATACACGTTATCTGGTGTATGGAGAAGGACATATGGTACATTTTATCCCGGGAAATCTACTGTTCCCAAGGGATCGACCTTGACGCGGGCGGAGCCGCGGGCGAACATTTTACTGGTTTGGTTAATAGACAAATTCCATACCAATCGAAAATATGAAGCCCATAGAATATGCAAACATTAGGCTGACTATTTGTTTCCCGTCATAACTCTAGGGTAGGCAGGTATAAACCGGTAAATCTGGTTAATGAATTAGTCTTTTTTCTTTAGTCATTTGTGTCCCACTGCTGGGCAAAGGCCTCCCCTCGTTGTTTCCACAAATTCCTTTCCCTCGATAAACTCTTCCAATCCTTCCCAAACTTGTCAATGTCATCTATCCATCTCTTCCTCGGTCTTCCTCGTCTTCTACGCCTACCTGGTGTCCATTGGGTGGTGATGTAAGCCCAATTTTTAGGATGCATTCGACAGATGTGACCCGCCCAATCCCACTTTAGTTTGGCTGCCTTCTTTCCAACATTTTTGTGATGGAGCGCAGGGTGGTGTTTCTCACCACCCTGCGCTGTTTGTCATTTTATTATATTATAGTATATAGTTTACTATATTAAAGTTAAATTAAAATAAAGATTATTTCATTACGAACACGGTGGTATAGGGTAGTTTGCGAAAAATCAGTCCCGAAATCCGGTTGCCGAATTTAAAAAAAATGAAAACGTATGTATTTATAAGTAAGAATAAATTAAGAAATTTGATGATAAATGATAAAGATAGATGATAAAATAAAAAAGCCCTTCAGGCGAGTAGGCGACCAATACTGTTGAAAGGAGTTTCTTTTGGCGTTTCTTCTCTGCAGTGGTCGGTTCCGAAACGCTAGTAGTCTGTAGCTTTTGCACATTAAGTAATAATATAAATATGACTAAATTAGATCGTTTAAAATGTGATTTGACGTGAAAAAGTGCCTGCAAAGGCCTATTTTCTGAATAAACGTTTTGAATTTTGAATTTTTTGAAAAAGCTTTTTTAAAATTTTTGTTTTATTTTATCTGCTAATACGTAAAATTTGCAAGATTATTATTATATATGTATTACTACCACGTTTTTATTTACTATATAAGATACTTTAAATATAAAATATGCAGATGAAATTTAATTCATTAGCACACGTTTAAGGAGTTACTCAGACCACGAATCTGAACAACTTTCATTATGGGACCAACTTCGACATCGTGAAAATTATCTGCTCTTTCATACAAAAGAAAGAGTGTGTAATTTATGCGCGAAAGACGAAGGTGCGAGATGTATGAAAGAGCAGATAATTTTTTACTTTTAGTTCACAACTTGCATTATCTGTGTATTTTTCCTTATAATTTTATATTTAAAGATATCGTTTTACTTGGTTCTTGGGCCTCTATGTGTACCCCAATTTATGTAGGTTTGAATTCTGAATGTATAATTTATATAAGCATAAAATATGATTTGTATAAATAGATTGCTAATTTGTATAAAAATATACATTACAATCTAGAAGCTAATTATTTTTATGCCAAATCGTTATGCGTATCAATGGTGGTCAGATAAGATTGCCTCACTCTCACATTATCGGAATCCCTTGTTTGTACAGTTCCAGTTGCAAGACGTTTGCGTAACATATTATTATGGATTTGACCTAATTGATTGATAACACCACTATCACCAATTAAACTAGAATAACAGAGGTCATTCGATCATTGTGTATTACCCTTACTCCGTGGTATTACCAGTAATTATTATATTATTATTATAAGTATTCGAAACGTCCTTTACTAAGGGCCTCGTAAGAAATATTATTTATACCGTTATTATTATATTTTATACCGTAGTAGAGCCAGGCAACCGGCAATATGAATTGCTAGTAGCATGAATGGGCCGACTCGTCCTAGGAAGCACCATGCTCTCATAGAAAATCGAGGTCTGAGTAGAAGCTTTACCGCTTCTATACTTCGTTCGGTGAGTGAGAGAGCCAGAGGCCCATCTCTTTCCCTCCACTTCCCATTTCCTTCCCCAACTCCTTGAAAGGCCGACAACGCACCTGTCGCACCCTGGTGTTGCAGTTGTCCATAGGCAGCGGTGATCACTTACCATCATAACATAAAAAAAGAAAGCTGAGGGACGCTCACAGAGCTATGGAAAGGGCTGTGCTCGGTGTTTCTCTGCGAGATCGAATCAGAAACAAGGAGATCCGTTGAAAAACAAAGGTCACCGACATAGCTCAGCGGATTAGTTCTTCGAAGTGGCAGTGGGCAGGGTACATAGCGCGTAGAACCGATAGCCAATGGGGCAGAAAGGTGCTCGAATGCCGACCAAGCGCGGCGTTGGACACCTACCGACCAGGTGGTCGGACGACCTAACCAAGGTCGCAGGAAGACGCTGTATGCGGGTCGCTTCCAACCGGTCAAATTGGAAATCCTTGGGGGAGGCCTATGTATAGCAGTGGACTTCTTGCGGCTGAGATGATGATGATGATGATGATGATGAACAGAGGTGAATGTATATTATTAATGGGGTCAAACACAACGCAAGTATAGAGGAATGGACGGTATTAAGTAAAACCGAAGAATTCTAGCCTAACAAACCTTATTTATACAAAAGTAAGTGTGTTTGTTTGTAACACTTTCACGCCATAAATACTAAACTATTATTCACGGACTATGAAACACAAGTAATTCATACTACCACGTCTTTACCCTTGCGGAGTAGACTAACCTCAGGTTTTTAAGACTTAAAAAGCCACGTTCAGCATGTTGGAAAACAGAACCCAATCAACTAGCCACATTGCAGAATTACTAATTCGATTCCGTATTCCACCTTAGGCCCCCCAACATGGTGAACATGGCCCAACATGTTTAGTATTTTGTCAAAAAAACGTGTTTAGAATTTTGACTAAATTGACAAAAACATGTTGGCTAAGGAAAAAAAGCAGCTGGTACATTTTACGTTTTTTTTTTTTTACCAGACCAGCATGGAAGATCAATCAAGAAGTGGAAATAGCAGCTGCAGTGTTGCCGAAATATAAAACGAACCACCAAAATATTCGCGTTAAGTCCCGTAGAAATAATAATAGAAACTAGTGAAACTAATAACACCCCTATTTTGGGTCAAAGCTTAAAAAGATGCTTGAATAAATATACAATAATATATGCAACGTGTAACATAACCAACGAAGTTCCCGTGAAGGAGTTACTCAGCCCGTCAAAATGAACAACTTTACCTATCGGACCAAACTTAAATTGTTTTTTGACAAATACTAATTGCCGGGCCGGCCGAACACTTGTATGAAAACGTCAATTTTTTTTCTGTTCCCATTATTGGTCCCATAGGAAAAGTTGTTCATTTTGACGGGCTAAGTCACCCCTTCATGGGAACGTCGTTGGATAAGTTACATACTGGATAGGGACAAAACACGCCAGGCAATTATAGCGTTGTGCTTGGAAGATACTAAATTAGACTGTTTGAGCCCAACACAATCAACAACGAGCAATTAATGCCAGGTTCATACGTAGAATATGAATTTAGCACTTCGTGCATATACAGCTTCTGTTCATATTTCATGTTGCATATTGTATGTGATAACGCAGCTCTAGTCAAATAGTTCATTGTATACACCTAGTAATATTCCGATGGAGGCTCAAGCCAACGGTTTCGGTGAACCAGCCATCTAACACTTCGAAATCATGCAGTAAACCCGTGTTGCATTGCATATGATTGTTATTTTAAGGTGGAGCGACCGGGCCGCTTAGTCAAGCGGCTGGACCAGTAAATCACGCAGACGCATATAAATCGACTCTAAATTAGAGAGGGATACTCCTTTAGACCAAACATGGGCTGAAACGCCACCTATGTGCAAGAAAGGGGCTACCATCGTTTACAAACTTCTGCATCATCAAGAGTAACAATGAACGCTGCCAATCATGAAGAAATCTTTAGCTATAATTTGAAGTTATAAGCGAGGTGCAAAATAAAATAAACAAATAAAATATATAGGGACATATTACACAAACTGAATAAGCCCCACAGTAAGTTGTGAAAATGTAAGTTTAAAACAAAGATATTTTTCAAAACACTTACTAGGCCGGAAATACGTTGACATTTCCAATTTGTCTCTTCATATCGTCCATATTTCAATACAAATACAAAACTAAAAACATAAAAATAAAAGTCCTTTTTTTCGTATTTTCTCAGTCAGTATGATTTTGCTTATGTCATTTCTAATTTTTTTTATTTATTGCCAAGGAGTTTTGTGATTAGAAGTAGGTGAGGATTTATCGGTAAACTTTTTATCAAACCTCTTAGGTTTGTGGTACAAACATAAAATATATGTTTGGTGGACATATTTTTGTGCTAGGCCTGTGTTTGTCATACAAATTGATTTATTTTCAGGCTTCGGTCGGTTACGTCAGCACTGAATGGTATTTATGACTGAGTATAAATCTTATTTATGTTTAGGGTTCCGCACGATTGGGTGTCAAAACGGGATCATTACAGGATCACTTCTGTCTGCCTGCTTGTTACAGCCGATTTACTCCAAATTTACTAGACCGATTGAGCTGAAATTTGGTACACTTAAAGATTTACAAATCTCAAACATGGATGTGTAACATCAATTAATATTAAATTTGGAGCAATTAAGATGATCACAAATAAGAAAATGTTTAAAAAGTTTTGCATAAAATACCGTTTATATGGCAAAAAAGAAAATTGGGTATTGATCAATAATACTTTTATCATAATATGTATTCAAATAAATATTTTTAAATAAAGACCAAAATTGACCATTCATAGATAAGGTACCTTATCTCCAGAATGGGTGATACAAAAATAAAAAAAAAGAAATGTTTTTTGTTTATCTGTAGATTACAAAAAAACCTAAGAGAAATGTATTGTATAGGGGGGTTCAACTGAAGAAAATTATAATAATCTTACGGAACCGTCTCCCCGCGAGTAAAATATGGCTTTTTACATCATATTCTAGCCAAGCTTTTTAGACCCATATTATATATTTATCGTGTGTTTTAGTGGTAAACATTAGTGTATGTATTTTCAAGTTGCCTGAGGCATCTGGTTCAGCTTAATGATGGCCATTTTATGATTGACATAGGGAGGTCAAGATACATCCTTATCCTTTCCTTACTAATATTATAAATGCGAAAGTGAGTTTGTTTGTTTTTTTGTTTATTTGTTTGTTTGTTACGCTTTCACGCCTTTAGTTAAATATAAATTAACTAGCTTTCGCCCGCGGCTCCGCCCGCGTCAATGTCGATCCCTCGGGAATAGTACTTTTTCCCGGGATTAAAGGTAGCCTATGTCCTTCTCCGTACTCCAGAGAACTTGTATACAAAATTTCATGATGATCGGTTCAGTAGTTACGGCGTGAAAGCGTAACAAACAAACAAACAAACAAACAAATAAACAAACAAACAAACTCACTTTCGCATTTATAATATTAGTAAGGAGTAAGGATAGTAAGGATTAACAATATAATTCTTGTTAATTATTTTCTAACCTTTATACACGATAAAATTTTGAGCGTTTTGAACCCTTAAACGCGTGATTCAGCCCGTCGATATGAACAAATTTTCCTATGGGACCAATGCTGGGAAATAAAAAAAAGGGCAGTGCCATATAAAAATTTTCGGCCACCCGGTCAATTTGGATAAAAACGTCAAATTTTTTTTTGAGTTCCCTGCACTGGTCCTATAGAAAAAGTTGTTCACATCGACGGGCAGAATCACTCCTTTAAGGGTCCAGAACGATCAAAATTTTACCATGTACCTATACAGTGTGCTTTTGAACTCCCTAGTTATTTTGAAGTCTGTGAATCAGAATCCCTGGAATACAGAATTGTAAAAAAAAAAGGTAAAAACGAAAAAATAAATTTAACCTTTCATAGAAATTCGTCCAGCTGATCAGCGACTTTGTATGGGAAACCTAATTTTCTTTATCTTTTTTCACCTTTTTTTCTTGCAATTCTGTGTTCCATTAGGGATTCTGATTCCCAGATTTCAATGTAGCTAGGGAGTTCAAAATCACGTTGTATGTGCAATCATCTGCAAAAGTCCATATAGTTGTTACACATAGTGGTCACTTATAAAAGCGGTTACCAACATGCTTGAGGCAAGACAAGATAATACCACCCTAGACCTCATCGTTGCTTCCCATCAGGCAAGATAGAGATTAAACCAAATAAATTCTTCTTTAAAAAAAAGCTTGGGGTTGCTTGACAAGCGTAAGCTCAAATTGTTAACGGCCCTTCTAACTTCAGAACCGAATATCATTATGTATGATATTTAAAAGTTAGCATTGATTCAATGTGCGAATTTTTAGATTTTTTTTTTAACAGAAAGGACTTTAAAAAATATAAAATTGTTAGATAATACGCTGGAGATAGAACAAAATGGAAAAAGCTTACATGCTGTGCCGACCCCACATAAATAGTGGTATAAGGATAAAGCAGAAGAAGAATCAGGAGACGATATAGGAATGACCACTGACAAGACACAATACTTTACTAAAACTCAGATCACAAAGTGAACCCCAGTACCCTAAAAAGCAAAGAAGATAATAAAAAGGTAAACATACAACAAATTTGAAAACAAATGCATATTTTCCGGCTCATAATCTTCCGCTGTAGTGTTAACAGGAAGCGTGTAAATCTGTCTGCATCATAAATATGAATAAGCCTACACTAAATTTTATCATGTCCGGGTTGGGGCGTAACATGGACGTAGGGTGACTACGATCTGTATAAATAAAATCCTTATCCTTACTAATATTATAAATGCGAAAGTGAGTTTGTTTGTTTGTTTATTTGTTTGTTTGTTTGTTTGTTACGCTTTCACGCCCTAACTACTGAACCGATCATCATGAAATTTTGCATACAAGTTCTCTGGAGTACGGAGAAGGACATGGGCTACCTTTTATTCCGGGAAAAAGTACTATTCCCGAGAGATCGACATTGACGCGGGTGGAGCTGCGGGTGAAAGCTAGTAATTGATATTTTCTTTTTTTTACATAAGAGCCTAAAACGGATTGTATATTTTGTAACCTCCATTGTACGCTCTTGTTTCGGGATACACTATTTATTTAATTTATATACCGCAATAATTGACTAAGTGAGCTAGAAGCACGAGCTTAGTGTCTCCATTTTGTCTTCGCAAGAATCATTTCATGAAACCGGCCCACTCTCTGTCCGACTGTTCTCCTACAAGTCGCATTTTTGAACCGAACCTCGTGAAGTTTATGTACAGGTTTAATAGTAATAAAAGATTTTAATAGATTCCATTTTTTGTATATTATCAAAATGACTTTCATGTTGTTTGGGAGAAAAGAAAAAAACGTAGAACGTAGCAACTGCTTGTCTTTCCACAGATATTATAAAAGCCGATCGAGAGAATGGGAAAATCTGACGAATCATTGACCGAGCGAGCAAAGCGTCTCAGTTTCCACTGGCCCAAAATTCTTTTGTCCGTCTGTCTGTCTTTCTGTCTGTTCTCGCCTACAGGTCGCATTTCTCAACCGATTCTCATGAAATTTTGTGAGCAGGTTCGGTAATTATATAGAATTTTTTTGTCGTGCAAGTTTTTCGAAATTTAAAAAAATGGCTGATATATGAGGGTCCGAAACTTAAAAAAACTCATAGCACAGCTATTTGGAAAAAAAATCAAAAATGCCATTAGACTTTTTTGTTATTCTCATTAAGACGCAACTTTTTGTCTGAACAACTTTTTTATACGATAAACTTGAACGTATTTATAGTCGGCAATTTGCCCAAAAGTTGTCTGAAATCGATTTTCTGTATATTTATGAAAGAAGTTGAACTACGTGAAGTGGGAGAGGGAGTGAAATTGAACAACTTTCCCTAAGGAACAAAAATCAAAATGTGAAAAATATTTTTTGGCTTAAAGCATGATACTGCGTATTACTTTTATAATTGAAAACTTAGAATCCTAAAATAAAAATTAAAAATAAATTAAAAAGATTTACATGCTATCCTGTGACTTGAACCCGGGGCTTATGGCCACTTCTTAACGTAAAGTTCGCATGTTTGTCTGCCATAATAGTTGAAAATTAGCGTCCTATTAAAATTTTGACCAATTGGTAACTATGAAACCGGGTACTTAAACTTTGCCTCCCATTCACCCATGCCAAGTTCGCTATTCCGATATTTCCGATCTTGAAGAGGATCACTCCAACTTAGTTATTGTGTACAAAAGCATACTAAACATGGTGCTCAAGGGCCGTGTTTCCATACAAGAGTAGTCTCCTGATTCCTCACCGGATAGTACCAATAGAGAAATGATTTTTTACTAAAAAAAATCCGTATGTTAAATTTTTTTCATAATTGAATTATTGAAAGAGATATGAACCTTCAAAAACATGTAAAATTAGTACGAATTTTCGTTGTGTTCAAACATCAAGAAAACAAATTTGGGCAATTATATAAGAAAAAGAAACGCAGAAACACAGCCATAGCTTATAATATTAAATTGTAATGTAAAAAGAAATTAAATCGGTTGAGTTTTTTTTGAGAAGAAATCAGAGGCGTTAATTTTGTGTAATTTTTATAGGTTTTTTTCGGCCGAGCTGCAGTTATCTCTATCGCACTCTGCGGGGTTTGTTTGGGCACGCGGCGCGACATCAATAGATATTATAAATATATATTTTTCAATTCTCTCGAGCTTAGTGTTTCCTCTTAAAAAAAGGGTCTGGTCGGGTCATCTGCTAAGGGGAATGTAGGTTGAAATTTCCGTTTCCTCTAATAGTAACTGAAGGAAATCATCCTTTAGTCAATAAGCATATCAGTAACAGATATATTTTAGAGCAGGAGGGCAAATTTGGATGTTGGTTGTGAGGGCTCGCGAGGTCTACTGTTCTCGCAGAACCACTAGTATTAGAAGACGATGCGGCTAGCAGTGAAAAATTTAATAAAAATAGTGACGAGTTTTATTTTATTCAAAAAACCAACAGCTTTCTACAGTACAATATGTTCTAAAAAGGGATAATATGTATTTCTAAGCCAATAACAAGTTTTTTTTTAAATAATATAATGACCTAAGCACAAATCAGTGTGTCAAGTATGTGTGTTATTGTAAAGTTAATGTGTGTGTTCGTGTGTTTCTGAAATTCAAAATGTCTATTTACTAAGAGTTATTACTATTTTGATATATATAACAGCCTCCGTGGTCCAGTGGTTAAGGCGTTTGCCTGTTGACCCGGGAGTCGTGGGTTCGATTCCCACCCGAAGCATACTTTGTTTAGTTGTTTCCAGTTTGGTTAGGACATTGCAGGCTTGAATCACCTGATTGTCTGATAATAAAGATGATTCCGTGCTTCGGAAGGCACGTTAAGCCGGTGGTCCCGGCTGCCATAAGGTAGTCGTTAAAGGAACCACGTCAGAGGCCGAGAGCAGGTTCCGAAGAACTCTGACACCAGGGTGTGCATGGTCGATTGACCGTGACACCTACTCGTAATGAAAATGATGATGATGATGATGACTATTTTGATTCCATTTTCCATCTAACGCCCACCAACATGCTACGTGACTTTTAGGTCTTAAAGTCTTGGGCTCTGTCTACACCGTAAGGGAAAAATACGTGATACTATGTATGGATGTCTCTATGTGATTAGTCCGACCGATTTCGGTCATGGCGACCACTTTGGACTCCTAGTCAGTGTTTTGGCGTTGGTGCGCCCGAAGATGGCTAATGTAGCCTATCTTTACAGCGAACTTCCGTGCACATTGAGGGCACGTAAGTACGCCGTCCTCATAATTATAAAAAATGGCAGCAGGTGGACGGGCCTTTACATGGTCGCGTTTAGCATCGAGATCTGCTTTACGCTGATCCTCGAAGTCGCGTACGTGGGCATTGATTACCCTGCGCCATTCTGGCCGCTGTGCTGCCAAACGTTCCCACTGGGAAGGCTCTATATTGCATCTCTTCATATGACGCTTCAGAACATCCTTGTACCGAAGGAGCTGTCCACCATGTCTCCGCTTCCCCTTCTCAAGTTCAGCGTAAAAGATGCGTTTCGCCACTCTTTCCTCCGACATTCGTGACACATGACCACACCACCGTAGTTGTCGACGCATTAAATAAGCCTCGATGCCACCAACATGGGCTCGTCGCAAGACTTCGGTATTACGCACCCGATCAGACCATCTGATTTTCATGATGGAACGCAGGCATTTGAGGTGGAATCGATCCAAAGTGCGTATGTGTCGTCGATAGACACACCACGCCTCAGAGGAATACAAGAGGTTCGGCAGCACAATTGCCATGTATACTGAGACCTTAGTTGCCAGCTTCAGGTCATGTGAGCAGAAAACCTTGGAACACAGCTTTCCAAACGCTGCAGCAGCAGCACCTATCCTGCTGTTGATCTCAGCATCAAGGTCACACTTAGAAGTTACTGTATTTCCCAGATATCTAAACTTATCCACCTGCTTTAGTACATCCTCACCAACATTTATGGTTAGTGTCTCGTGACCATGAGTGTCTAGAGACATCACTTCTGTCTTCTTAACACTTATCTTCAGGCCGTACTTGCAGCAAGCTTGGTGAAAAGTGGACATCAACTGTTGCAGGTCTCTATGTATTAAAATAACGAAATACAAACTCAGAGGTGCCAGTCAAGAGAGGTGGGATTCAAACCCAGGACCTTTCGCTTATGAGTTGCGTATGATCTTTTTAGGTACAGAACCCTAAAAATGATTCCTATTTATTTAACGACTTGCCACCTGCCACACAGACAAAAAAGCAGTTTACCTACTACCAACATCTACATTATCCTACATCAAGTTTCTTACCATTGACCTCAGACGGGTTTTGATTCATCTCGCAATTCTAAAAACTAACAATAAGTACTCTAATCCGTTCTATACTAAAATTACAAAAGAAACAACGAAGAAAACTCTGTCTGTCTGTAACCTTTTCATGCTTCAACCAATAAATTAATTGTGATTTAATTGGATATGGAGATAGATTGAGGCCCGGGAAAGGACATTAGTACACTTTATCTCATAAAAAATCTCCCCAGGTTCATGTTCCCGAGGTATCTACAATAACGTAGGCAAAGCCGCGAGCTAAAGCTAATAACTAATATTAATTAAGATGTAGGCATAATATTATTTTTAAAACCCTGATGAATTTATAATTAAGTGTATAACTTAGCACGAAACTTCGCCACAATGGATCCATTGAAACGTCAACGAAACTAAATAATAAAAAGGTTCGTGCTAAGTCCCATTTATATACCTAATTATGTGTTTAAATCTCGAAAGTTTAAAAAATATAACCTGATAAATCCCCATCAATGAAACAGTTAACGCTCCGCAGAGTCAAATTACTATGTTAAATTAAAGTCGTAGCTATAA
Organism: Elegia similella; assembly: GCA_947532085.1. Classification (NCBI taxonomy): domain Eukaryota; kingdom Metazoa; phylum Arthropoda; class Insecta; order Lepidoptera; family Pyralidae; genus Elegia; species Elegia similella. The sequence goes on along the minus strand of OX383926.1, from coordinate 2,622,032 downwards.
AAATTGCTGATTGCCTAATAAATCCATAATAATGAAATTATTACACGTTATCGCCCCAATATGAGCTATATGGCAATTAAAGCCTACGTTTTGTGATTAATATCTGAAATTAAGGCAATATTAAACTACAGACGCGTTGTAAGTAATAAATATATGCTCTATTAGCAATTTTGTTTTTTTTTTAATAAACGGTAGTAGCTGTGGATTTAAAGAGCGCAACTCATAAGCGTAAGGTCCTGGGTTTGAATCCCACCACGCTTTACTGGCACCTTTGAGTTTGTATTTTGTCATTTTAATACATACATACATTCTTAAGAGGCGACTAAAGGGACAAGCACATACATCCCGAACAACGAAAGCATCCCCAAATAGGGTTGACGTTAGGCAGGCGGCTTGTCGTAAAAATAAGCCTAAACTTTTTACAGCATGGAAAGTATAGAAGACTTCCATGCTGTCCCGACCCCACATAAAGTGGGATGAGGAGTGGAAGAAAGAAGGATACATCAATAGTATAGCGTATTTTTCCCTTGCGGGGTAAACAGAGCCCAGGCCTTTAAGACCTAAAAGCCACGTAGAATGTCGGTGGGCGTCAGGTGGAAAATTGAATAAAATAGTGATAACTCATCACTTTTTTTTATTCCATTTTCCACCGCTAGCCGCATCGCCTACTAATATGATTCGTCAGATTTGCCCAATCCCTCGATCGGCTTTTATAATCTGTGTGGGAAGAGAAGCAGTTGGTACATTCTACGTTTTGTTCTTTTCTCCCAAACCAGAATGAAAATCATTTTGATAATATACAAAAAAAATAATCGATAAAAAAACTTTATATCTAACGAACCTGTATATGAACTTCACGAGGTTCGGTTCAAAAATGCGACTTGTAAGAGAACAGTCGGGCAGAGAGTGGGATATCCGCTTACACGAAATAATTCTTGCGAAAACAAAAGGAGACACTAAGCTCGCGCTTCGCGCTTACTTAGAAAATTATTGTGGGATATAAGTTTAAAAAAATGTGTATCCCGAAACAAGAGAGTACAATGGCCACCCTACACTATAGTGATGATAAATTAAAGCTGAGTATGCTCGCGACATCCGTTGTGGCTTTATATTTCTATTAAAATATTTAAACTAGCGGTATTATGTTTCTAAAAAAATGGCGTCTGTCTGTTATTTTATAAGCTTGTATATAGTTTGTCTCACTTGTCGCGATGTTTGTCTGTAATCAAATCTTGCAAGTTAAATTTGATCCACTTCCCGGTTGCGTATTGCCAAACTGTATACTGACCCAGACCGGAGTTGCTCTGAGTTCGATCGCAGTTTGCCTTTGTAGTTGAAGAGCAAACTGTATACATATACAGCGAGTGTCTGAATCAAAATACATTTTGCTTTAAAATACTTGAGCAAAATGCATACGAGTCCAAACGTGCATACTTTCCAGCGTCTGGTGTAGTATGTAATGTAATTGCATGATAATTTAGAACAAAATGCATGCAAATACAGACATGTTTTATTTCCCTGCCTCGTCTTCTAAAATTTGCGCCGCTTTCGACCTTGGCTCCTTTTTTTCGCCAGTGTTCGTAACTTCATTAGCAACTACGCACGTGTTTAATAAATAAAGTGTTTAAATTGAGTTACTTTTAAAAAATTAACCGAATTAAACACTGTTTTTTATAGATCGGTGTAAGCTTTAATAATTTAAATAAATCTAGTTTGCGGTACGAGTATGCTGGTGGATAAACAGTTGGCATACTTATTTACTGATATTTTAACTTTAAAATTATATTTTTATACCGCACTTTCTTTTAAATTACTTATTAATTCTTTTTATTCCTGTTTTCTTATCCGTTTTTGTATTTGTGCTATTGTCAATTTTCGATAGGGAAATAAAGCACAATAGGCGTGTGACGCCATCTCTTGCTATTTGAGTTTTTGGCGTAAAATGAAAATTTCCCATTTTCTGTTTTGATTCATTAATTTACTTTGTCATCAATCACTTATCATATCGACTTAATTCAGTTAATTCATTTTATTATTATCTACACCGAAATTATAACAAATAGGTACAATTTGTTGTGTCAGTGCATCTTTCTTATGAAAAATTAATAAATATTAAATTGGAAGCACTTATAGTTTTTTAACACCCTCTATAATTATTACAGTTCAAATAAATTTTTAGTCATACTTACAACGGCTTTTCTTTAATTAAAACTTAAATTACTTCACAATAGCTATGTTTTTTGGGAAAGTTGTTCAGTTTCACGGATAGGATACATAAAAATCGTAACAGCATAAAAAATATACGAGAAAAATACGGAACACGTTGTATAGTTAGTTAAAAATATTCGCATGTCACAGTTTGCTTTACATACAAACGAGCAAAGTGCATACCATCTCAGACTGCTCTGAGCTCGTATGTACTTTGCTCCAATTTGTTTCTGATTTTAATGAGCACGATGTAGTTTGGTACAGACTATGGGTGTCTGGGTCAGTATACAGTTTGGCAATACGCTTCCCGGTTACCGATTGAGCTGAAATTTTGCTTGTATGTGTAGATCGGATGACAATTCATATGGAATGTGTTGGACTCATTTAATTTACATTTTAAGGTTTCTAATGATTTCGCGATTGTTAGACATTTAAATAAAATCACTTTAATACGGTATTATCGCGTATTATTTTTACTCCTAACGTTTCGAAAACTTTACAGTTTTCATGGTCGCAGGTAGACTAATTTGACATTTGTCTTTTGTACCGCCTATAATATTTATTGATAACGTTCCGGATGTACGCAGTATTGGCTCACGGTGTCTGAAGGTCTTGCAGTCTTGTGCTGTGTTTGAGATTTTATTAAATTGATGACAGGATCCCAAGCTGGTGGTAACTGCCAACCATCCTGTAAAAAATGTAATATACGCGATAATACCGTATGTGTTTTCATTAACATTTTAAGCTTTCGCGATCGCAGTCACTATTATTGTCACTACGGGACTATTTTTGCGATTTGTGTAATATTTCGGCAACATTGCAGCCGCCATCTTCCCAGACTGACTGAAGAGGTGCGGTGGATGTTCGAACTGTCAAGGGAAGCCGTATCGGTCCAACCTCTTTCTTAGTCTTTTATTGCACAAGTTTTTACACACAACACTGACGGTGTACGTTCGGGAACTGTCCTTTGCGTCTCTTCTAGGTCCTCTAAGGTTGCCTTTAACAACTGCACTATAAATGCCACCGGATAATCTCCAAAGCATCAAGCAATTTAGACAAGTTTACATAGGAAATGAAAACAAATAATAAAAAGTTTTGCGCTAACTCCCGTTTATATACATAGTTATGAGTTTAGCTTCAAGAGACTAAAATGAAAAATCCGGTGAATAAACGCAAAAAAGAAACAACAAAATACGCGTACCAAAAGTAATTCATAAGTCACTTTTAACCCGGCATTAGAGAGTAGACATTACACTAGGTACTAAGCTGAATTGAAAAGCAAGTGCAAATGCAGATTTCTTTATAGCTTTTATTGAGTTCAGATCTGCGTTTTTGTATATTATCTACTCGATAACTTCGAAACGAATACTTGAATGATCGAATATAATTTTGAAAAACTAATTTTTGACTAATATTGTAGATATTTTGACTAACCTTAATTAACAATAATAAATATTTAATATTATATAACATGTGTATTTTAAGTTGTAATCTGTATTCTTGCATACCTATTAAAAAGATATAATGTATAAGGACATGTTTCATATGTTAGATCATTTTATATACCTACATTTTGCAAATAAAGAATTTGATTATTCGACTGATTGATATATATATTTATATATTTGCCCACCTTTCTGGCCGCATGCGACACACATGTCCTGCCCAGCCCCATTTAAACTTGGCAGTTCTAGCACCAATATCCGCAATTCGTGTCAGGGAGCACAGCTCGATGTTTTTTCTCTCTCGATGTTTTTGCAACTTTGTCTATAAGTTGCAGGCCTAGCACGCTGCGCTCCATTGCTCGTTGGCAAACCTTGAGTCTGGATTTTTCAGTAAAATACCATGTCTGTGCACCATAGGTCAAGATGGTCACCATCCTTTTAGATATTGAAAAAATAGCACTAAATATTTAAAATTAGAATATATATACATACTCTTCTTAATTTAAGAAATAAAATATGGTGAAAACAATCCACGCGGGCCTGGTTTGTACCAACGACCTTAGGGTTCTATACGACCTTTTTTACCATATTTTATTTCTTAATTTAATAAGAGTACATATATCATAATAGTAATTATAAATGCAAAAAAACACATAAAAATATAGAATATGTATATTTTCTACTTTTATTGTATACCATATACATGGTATAATGCCATAGTTTGGCCAGGTTCTCAGTAGTAAGTATATGACTTTATTTAGCTTAATCTCTGCTTCTGCCTACTCTGTCACCGTATCTCGTTGTATTCTACGCTATCTCGTCACGAGTCTGTTTCGTTTTTTTCATCTCCTGCGTATTTCGAGGGTGAAATTTTTCATTTCAAATTAAATTTTGTGATAACTTAATGCAGTGCGCTCTGTGGGGTTTATTTTTATTGTTGTGATACCGTTGTAAACTTATCCTGCGGGTTCTCGTATTTAGATTATGAGTATAAACTGTTTTTGAATGGATCCTACATGAATATTTATAATGAACTAGCTTTCGCCCGCGGCTCCGCCCGCGTCAATGTTGATCCCTCGGGAATAGTACTTTTTCCCGGGATAAAAGGTAGCCTAATCCTTCTCCGTACTCCAGAGAACTTGTATGCAAAATTTCATGATAATCGGTTTAGTAGTTACGGCGTGAAAGCGTAACAAACAAACAAACCAACAAGGATAAGGATTGGAGAGTATGGTATGGTACCTTACCCGTGTCATTTGAAAATGAATATTATGAATTAAATTACTCTCTTCTTCTTCTTCCTTGCCTTTCTCAATTTGCTAGGCTCTCTATGTCAGCTCTCTCCAATTTGTTTATTTTCAACCAAATTGCTCTGCCATGCTGGTCTGGGAGAAAAGAAAAAACTTAGAATGTGCCAGCTGCTTCTCTTACGCAGATCGTAAAAGCCGATCGAGGAAATGGGCTAAAATCTACTGAATAATGTCAATAGGCGATGCGGCTAGCAATCCATCACAATTTGATTCCGTTTTCCATCTACATGCCCTTCAACATGCTAAATGTGGATATTAGGTCTTATAGACCTAGGCTCTGTCTACCCCGCAAGGGAAAAGGACGTGATACTATGTATGTATATGCTATGTCAACCAAATTAGCACCAGCTCCCAGTTCCTGCATATCATTTCTCACATTGCCTCCCCGACTATCTCGGCCTTCTCTTCCTCTAATTAAAGCTAACACATATCCAATAAGACTATTCAACTTACTTTTTATAATAACTATGTGAAACATATTCTTGGCCAGTTCAATTTGTTAAAAAAAGTTTAGCTTCCCACAGTTGTAAGAAAGGTATTCCATTTTTGAACGTCTTCATATTGACCTTCAACATCTTAGGGCCTCAGAACACGAAGTATTTTTAACGTGCTGACGACGCGCAGATGACTTGCTTCAAACGAGATTCGAACGCAACCTTGTATCCTAAGCACAAGGAGCCATCGTGAAACACGCGTCTACTGTATTGTATATAGCTGTTGCCCGCGACTACGTCCGCGGCAATTTCTGTTATTTTGATTAATTCGTTTTTTAATTAGTATAGACGAATAATTTTTCCCCGTTTTCTTAACATTTTTTATTGATGCTTCGCTCCTATTGGTCACAGCGTGATGCTTTATAGCCTAAAGCCTTCCTCAATAAATGAACTATCCAACACAAAAATAAATTTTCAATTTGAACCAGTAGTTTGAGATTAGCGCGTTCTAACAAACAAACAAACAAACTCTTCAGCTTTATAATATTAGTATGGATTAGTATAATGCTGTCTGAATGTCTGAATGAATTGACTTAAGATTTTAATAGTTTTTCCATGTCACTTATTATTCAAGTGCTATATATTTGCAGGCAAACTCATGCCTTGAGTTCATTCAAATGACGATAACTTTTTTTTAATGAACCGATTTTGATGAAACAAACTTTAAATATTTTGCCGAATTAAAACAAAGCAATTGGTGAAAGTTTGAAGTAAATCGGTTCAGTATTTTCGGAGATAATCGTGATCATACATACAGACAGACAGACAAGAAATTAAAAAAAAAATTTTTTGCTTTTTATTATGTTTTTTAAGTGTCCCTCTATCCATTTCAGTGAAAAATTCTGAATGTACAGACAAAATATTTTTACTGTTTTATTATATGTATAGACAAAATATTTTTACTGTTTTATTATATGTATAGATAGATATTGAATCGCGTTTTAAGCGCGCTTAAATCGGACTAACGCAAAAATCGACATCTATGGCGCCGTAAACGCGCGTTCCTGAAACGCGTGTCATATGGGCGCGTTTAAAATACGCCGTGTTTTGAAGGCCTTAAACCGTCCGTCAACGATCATCGGTCCCTTTCTTCATGACACCGTGAAATAGCACTTATTTGACCAATGTCCGCATGCAACATGAAATACATTTTGCATGTGGACACAAAGGATATGCAAAGTTACGGTAGTAACCGCTATTTATAAAACAATGTTTATAAATTAAGGTTGTCAGTGATGCTTTTGCATTTTAATGTTAAGAATTTTAATTCAATTTAAGACTGCGTATTTATTTTCAACAGATTCCTACAGTCAGGGTATTGGCGAGCCTGGGACACGACCGTGCTCGGGTTCGATACCCGTTCGATCTTTTTCAGATTGACCTGGGTCTCGGATATTTATCTATATAAGTATCTATTATAAAACACAGTTTCGTTGAGTTTGTATCCTACGACACAAGTTCACAACTTACTGTGGGGCTGGCTCAATTAGTGTGATATTTTTGGCCCTATGTTTTTATTTATTTATTTTTATCTTTATATTTATACATAGCTTTGGATGCCATATGTCTATTAATATCTTTTCTCTGAATAATATTACTGTAGACAAACAAGCTGGCTTTTCAGGCTTTTATTTGTTTGTTATTGAATATCAAAAGTTGTCAGTAAAGTTGATTTATATGGGTAACTAATTAAAAATGAATAGCTCAAGCTGCTTTATTTTAGCGTATTAATTTATCAATTTAAAACTTTATTAAGCCATAAAAGTTACATACTACAGGTGGACTTAATGATAAAAGCATTATCTCCCAGTCAACCTTTAAGAAAATAGAAACTGAAAAAAAAATACGTGTCACTTATCAGAATGATAAATGAATCGCAAAAATCTCTTCCTAAACGATCCAGAACAACACTGTTCAATGTCTATCGTCTGCTAGAGCCGACGCGTTTTTGTATTAATAAAAAAATGCTTGTTTCCCTCTATTTTTTATCTCCGTAATCTCCCGGCTGAGTGGAACAATTTACCGCGACACAAAAAGTAGAAAGCTGTCTCGTTTGTGAACCGTCTCATAAATATCCTAACTTTATAAGCGTTTTTCTTCCCCGGTCTTGTTGTCAGATCACGTCACAGACTTTATTTTTAACTAGCTTTTGCCCGCGGCTTCGCTCGCGTTCTCAGCCTGATCGGTTTAAAATTGACAAAGTTTCATCCCCTGTTTTATCCCCTTCGGGGTAGAATTGATCAAAATCCTTTCTTAGCGGATGCCTACGTCATAACACCTACCTGCATGCCAAATTTCATCCCGATCCATCCGGTTTGGGCTGTGCGTTGATAGATCACTATGTCAGTCGGTCACCTTTGAGTTATATATATTTACCATAGAATTATGAAATCTCTTTTTTTTAAATCTATGATATGTAGATATAAGATGGATCATCGTCATCATCATCATCAGGTCCTTTTTAGTCTCCACTACAGGAGCACTATAAGATGGATACAGTTACTTAACTTTTTGTCGTTTGTTTTACTTTTTATTTCTACTATTACTAGTAAATGAACCGCGTCAGAGGCCGAGAGGCGGTTCCGAAGAACTCTGACACCAGGGTGTACATGGTCGATTGAATGTGACACCTACTCGAAATGATGATGATGATTACTAGTGGTTTTGATTTGGCTATTACTAGTATTTTTATTCCACTTGCGATCACCCATCACAATAGGGACTGCGGAAAGGGTTGCTTAACCCACAAGACCACAAGGCCATCGGGCTCCTCACAAAACAAACAAAAAAAAAAACATTGGTTTTGGTGCCGTGTAGTTTCGGCCTAAAATACAGAACCACTCCCTGTCCTATGGATGGCGGAAGACACTAAAAGGACAAGCACATGTATCCCGAGCAACGAAAGCATTCCCAAGAAGGATTGACGTTAGGCAGGCGCTAGTCGTAAAAATAAGCCGAAAGTTTTTACAGCATGGAAAGTAAAAAAGGGTTCCGTGCTGTCCCGACCCCATATAATGTGGGGTGAGGAGTGGAAGAAGAAGACTAGTGATTCTGTGAGCTGTACACCACACGAGACTTACTCGTATCACAGTGAACTCACAATAGTCCTAACCCCATATACCCCAATGGCGCTTAAATCTTTTGTGCCATTTCCACCATTTTTAGTAAAATCCAATAACTGAATCGACAAAAATATTTATAATAATTATTGAACCGTCTCACAAAATTTTATGAGAATCAGTTGAAAAATGCGACCTGTAGAGGAAAACGAACAACGAAAGATATGAACGATTTTTCGCCCAAGCTAAAACGAAGCTCTTTCGTCAAAAACTTTTTTGTGACATAGGCAAACCAACAGCGGGTGACCGCTACCCATGGATGCAACACCAGGGTGTGACAAAGTTGACTTTAGCGTTTATATAAAACAGGGTTATGTTTGCCACCTGCTTTAGAAGGATTGTAATGATACTTGTAAAAGTAGGAATAAAGACTGTATTACTCTTCTTCTTTTCGAGTCGTTCATGTCTTAGACATTACGTGGTGAAAGGATCAGCCAATCTGCGTTACCGACTAGTTTGTCCTCGCAGATTGTTGCCAAGGGTGCGCCGGACGCATATGGGGATTCAATGCGTCACACGAGGAGGCTCCTTTACATACACCCAGACTGTATTATGGTCGTACATGCTCATGATTATTAAGACATTCTGCGGCGGCTTATGATGGTACCTGAATGTGCTGTGGAAAATCTCCAATTGCAGTCGAAACATGTCAGCCTGTAGCTAACTTCATACGTAAGTAATCCGTATTTCACTTATTAAAAGGGATTGAATTTATTTAGCTTCATACACACTATCATATCTTTTGTACTTTTGCAACAGGCAAAATTAAAGTAACATGAATGGGTCGGCTCGTCCGGGGAAGTACCACACTCTCACAGAAAATCGACATTTGAGTAGAAGCTTTACCGCTTCTATACTTCGTTCGGTGAGTGAGAGAGCCGGAGGCCCTACCTTCTACCCTCCACCCCCCAAGTCCTCCCCCTAACTCTTTGTAAGATCAGTAACGCTCCTGTCGCCACACCCTGGAATTGCAGTTGTCCATGGGCAGCGGTGATCACTTACCATCAGGTGAATCCATCGCTTGCTTATTTGCCGTCCTACATCATAAAAAAATGAGATCTTGTTAAGACAATTTATGTATTAAAATACAAACGGTAAAATAAATCAAAGTTTCATTTTATCCCAGTAATCTCCTGTGAAATTGTTCCACTCAGCCGGAGTGGGACAATTTTTCGACACAAAAAGCGAAAAGCTGTCTTGTCTGTGACGCGACTCATAAATAACCTAACTTTATGAGCATTTTTCTTCCCATGTCTTGCTGTCCGATCATGTCTTTATCTTTCAGCTTTTGCCATGTTTATTATTTTTTGTCTTATCTCTGTAACAGCTGTAAATTCGACCCAAATGTTTTAAAACAAATGTTTTTTGCATCATCATCATTTCAAGTAGGTGTCATTTTCAATCGATCATGCACACCCTGGTGTCAGAGTTCTTAGGAACCGCATCTCGGCCTCTGACGTGGTTCCCTTAATGACTACCAGATGGCAGCCGAGACCAACGGCTTAACGTGCCTTCCGAAGCACAGAATCATCTTTATTATCAGACAATCAGGTAATTCACGCCTGCAATGTCCTAACCAAACAACAACTAAACAAACAAACTATATAAAGTATGCTTCCCATGGGAATCGAACCCACGACCCCCGGGTCTACAGGCAAACGTCTTAAACACTGGACTATGGAGGTAGTGTTTTTTGGAAAAATAACATTTTTGTGACAAGAATTTATTATAAACGAATCCACACAGTAAAAAGTTTTCCAAGACAAATCAAATGAGCCCAAACTGTGCGCCTTGTATAATTCAAGAGTTCCTATGATCACCTTCCGACTCCAAAATCAGACCAGCGCAACGATTCTATCATCATCATTTCGTGTAGGTGACACGGTCAATCGTTCTTCGGAACCGCCTCTCGGCCTCTGTCGGGTTCCTTTAACGACTACCAGATGGCAGCCAGGACCAACGGCTTTAAGGTGATACCACTGTAAATAAGGTCGTTCTGAACCTTTTTTAACTCGCAAAATACTTAAATAAGGAGTTTCAAATCTAAGTAATATGATTTTTGACTATTTCATTTCCAAAAATTAAAGATGAAAACACGTTTTGATAAAATTTTCTCGATAGAAATATTTTTTGAAAAATGGTCTTCGTTCGCAGAGTTTTTGTTATTGTAGCTCAAATGCGACGAATGAAATAATGATTTTTAGACTAAAAGATAGGTTATTAGTAATTCATCATAATGTAAATATGAAAATACAATTAACCGGTCTGATTTTATATAAAATAGAAATAACAAATTTGGCGCTTACGTTTTTTTCTTTGAGCGACTCGAAACTATCTCCTATCTCATCATTCACGGGCTAAACCGCCAAGCGCTATCCCTTGCGCGCACTTGATCAGTCCTTTGCCGAGCGAAGGTACCAAACATTTGAGGCCTCGCCTTAACGGTTCCATAATATTGTATTGCCATCCAATTTACACATGCGTGTATAATTTCAGCTCAATTAATATATATATATATATATATATATATATATTATAACATTCCACAGCTTATGTTCATCAGGGATAATGTAGGATTAGAATGGCGAAAGATTTTTCCAAATTGGTCCAGTTTTTATCACGTTTCAAAAACTTTACAGTTCTCATGTTCCCAGGTCCATCTTATGAGACACAATGAATTTTCAAAACAATATTGGAAGGAGAAGTAGAAGGAAGGAGAGGAAAGGGACGACCGAGATGACTATCACATCCGTCAGGATTATATTATCTTTATGATCACACCTTAACTCTATGATCACACCTTACGGTTAGAATACATTACAGTTTTCATGTTTGCAGAGACTGTCTTACACATGAGAATATAAACGCGATTTTTGTTTGTTTGTTTTGTTTTTTGTGTATATAAGTGGCCAACACTGCTTTCAGATTTTTCAGCCTAAAGGCATCCGACATAACTACACGACTGCCATCAATGATAATAGCCAGGACCGACATTTTAACTTACCGAAGCACGGAGGAGCTCAAGGTATTTTTATTGCCATTTGGGGGGGAAAGCCGGGACTCCGAAGCGCGGAGGAGCTCAAAGTATTTTTATTGCCACTTGGGGGAAGAAAGGCTGCGTAGCATACGTAAACGCTGATAATACTCAGAGCTACTGGACCATCATCATCATCATCTCAGCTCAAAGAAGTCCACTGCTGGACATAGGCCTCCCAAAAGGATTTCCAATACGACCGGTTGAAAGCGGCCTGCATCCCGTTAAGTCTCAATATCTCTCTACTCTTACTTAAAATGTCCTTATCAATATATTGTAGTTTATGGAAATTTATTTTTATTTATTTTTATTTCGAGCCATCATGTGTCCCACTGCTGGGCAAAGGCCTCCCTCCACTTCTTCCATTCAGTCCGGTCCTGCGTTATTTCCTTCCAATCATTCTTAAATTTATCCAGCTCATCGCGCCATCGCATTTTTGGTCTACCGAGTCTTCGAGTATTGGTAGGGATCCAGCCGGAGGTGACCTTTGCCCAGAAATCATTTGGCCTGCGATATATGTGGCCAGCCCAGTCCCATTTCAACTTTGCGGCGTTCAGAGCTACATCTTCGATTCCTGTTCGGGAGCGTAGTTCAGTGTTACGGATTTTGTCCATTAATTTGACACCTAATATACTACGCTCCATCGCTCGCTGGCAAACCTTGAGTTCGGACCTTTGGAGTTTAGTCAAAGACCAAGTTTGTGCGCCATAAGTCAAAATAGGAAGAATGCAGATGTCCATCAGTTTTCTTTTTAGGGAAAGAGGAAGATTTCCCTTAAATATTGGACCCATGGACCAATATCCTTTCCAGGCGTTTTCCGTTCTTCTTACAACTTCCTCTTTTTGCCGGTCCTGGAAGGATACTAATTGGCCAAGGTAGATGTATTCAGTGACATACTGCACTACTTCGTTATTCACTCTGACAGGGCGTTTAAAGCTGTTGGTCATAACTTTGGTCTTTGACATATTTATCCTCAGTCCAATCTCAAGGCTTGCATCACTCAGATCTTGTAACATAGACTGCAACTCCGAGGACGAACGTGAAAATAAAATAATATCGTCGGCAAAACGCAGATTCGTCAGTCTTGTTTCGCCAACGATAATACCCTTTTGGTCCCAGGCTGGTGAAAGTTTCCTGAACACTTCCTCTAGAGCACACGTAAACAATTTTGGCGATAACGGGTCACCCTGTTTGACTCCCTTTTCTATTTTAAACGTTGGGCCTGTATTTGAGTTGAGTTTTATGGCAGCGGTACTGTAGCTATAAATTTTATTTATTAGATTTATGTATGGCGGGTCAATGTTTTGATTTTGGAGGGCACTAAATATTGATATAATGATTAATACTATCGAACGCCTTCGTATAGTCTACAAAGGCGAAATAAACGGGAATGTTGTACTCTATATGTTTCTCTATTAGTTGATTTACGGCTTGAAGGTGGTCGGTTGTGGAAAGTCCGGATCTAAAGCCGGCTTGTGCTGAGGGTTGCTCCTTATCAAGTTGTTCCGAAATGCGATTCTCTATTATTTTAATGAAGAGTTTGTATAAGTGGGAGGTTAAGCTTATAGGGCGTTAGTTATGTCTGACCTATCACCTTTTTTGTGCAACAGGATTATATCAGAGTGGCAAAAATTGCTAGGGAAGATACCAGTTTCAATAATTCCGTTAAACAAATTCGCTATTTTAACTAATAAGGTTGGCTCTCCAACTTTTAACATTTCGGTTGTGATTCCGTCGCTACCGGGTGACCTGTTAAATTTCATTTTAACTAATGCTGTGTGAATTTTAAACATTGTAATGGGTGGTATAGGTTCCGTGGATTGTAGAGTGGAGTTATTAACGAGTTCTGTTGAAGTGTTGTCAGGGTTAGCATAAATTTCTGATATTTTATTTCTATTTTGTTGTTTTTGTCCATTTTTATCCTTTAAACTTGTAATCCATGTTTTACCCCTATTTCCACTATCTCTCGCGAATTTTAATGGCTGGTTTTTCTCTAAAGCTATTTCAATTAATTTTGTATTATAATTTCTGACGTCTTTTCTAATATTTCTTTTTACTTCTCTATCTAACACTTTGAATTCTGGATCACTTCGGTTTTTGTTCAGTCTTTTTTTTATTAATTTTACTGTATCTTCGGATAACTTTTTAAGCTTAGTTTTTGGTTGTTTAATTTTAGTGCTTGCTATTTTTATAGAATTTTCTAAAGCCTTAAACTGTAGTTCTACGTCTTCTAAATGTTCAGGAAGTATGGAATAACTGTTTTTTAGTTCTAAATTAAATTTATCCTTATTTAAGATAAAAATCTGAGCAATGAAAATCTGATCAAAAAATCAGAGCAATCACTAAAGATTCTCTAATCTTTAGTGATTGCTCTGATTTTTTGTCTGACAATCTCCGCTCTTTTTATTTTTGTACTAAGTTTCACTGTAGCTCTTAAAGGTCGATGGTCTGAAGTAAATTTTATTTTATTGATTACATTTATATTTTTGACTGTTATATGATTTGGTGTAAGAAAGTAGTCTATTTCATTTTTTACTGCTCCGTCGGGTCTTCGCCAGGTCCAACGCCTTAGGGGTTGTTTTTTGAAAAAACTATTGGAAATTTTTAAATTTTGTGAAAGAGCAAACTGAATCAAACGAGTGCCACGTTTGTTTCGAATTCCTAATCCATGGGGACCCACTATTTTCTTATTATCTGTGTCTTGATTCTTTCCTATCTTAGCATTAAAGTCACCAATTATCATGCTCCATGTGCATTGGTGTTCGTTGCATGCTCTAGTCAGAAGTTCATAAAACTCTTCAATTTCGGCATCGGGGTGTTTTAATGTTGGCGCGTGAACTTGAATAATGGCTAGTGTTTTTCTTTCTGTAATTTTGAATTTTAAGACGGCTATTCTATCCGAGTACGCAGCAAATTTAATTATATTTTCTTTCCATTTTCTTGATTCTTGCCACTAAAAATCCCATTCCATACAAACTTTGTACTCCGTAATAGTAAAATATATATTTGTCTGTTTCTATGATATTTTCACCCGTCCTTCTTACTTCTGCCAATCCTATTATGTCCTACTTTATACAATCGATTGCATTTTCCAGTTCTAAAAGTCGGTCATCTTCTTTCAATGTAAATGTGTTATATGTTATGATGTTGAGTACATTATCGGAATCCTTTTTATGCATAGCGTTGTTCGTTTGACGGGTAGTTAATCCCACTCGGAGATTCTTAGCACCCCTGGCCCCGGGGTTTGTCTGTCTACCGTCATCAACAGGGCCGCCGGAGCCGCCGAGTACTTGGGAAATTTATAGATAAATATTATATTTTTGGTTATATATTTATGTAAATTAGTTTTGTATGTAGATTTATTTGTTATGTTGGATAGTATGTTTTAGTTACGCAATAATTTTGTTTGCTGCACCATGCCAATGACGTTTCTCTTTTCCGTCTACCCATAGGTTGACTGGAAGAGATCGCTTAGCGATAAGTCCGCCTTTGTACCAAATTATCCATAGTTTTCTCCAACTATGCATGTTCTTTTTGTTTTGTGGTGCAATAAAGCATTCATTCATTCATCGAACGTCTTCCTGCGACCTTAGACAAGTTATCCGACCATCTGGTCGGTGGATGTCCGACGCTGCGCATTTGAGAACCCCTCTGCCCCATCGGCCAATGGTTCTGCGCGCTAAAACCATCAGGTTCATCCGGAAGACCAGCGTCGGAGTATTGCAAAATGCCTAATCTCATGCTGAGTGGACGTCGATTTAGCGTTATGTTTAGAATAATTAATCTACCAAAATATAGTATTTTAACATTATATATGACGCTAATAAACATTTTTTCTTTCTTTTCTTAATGTATGGTATTTTCCAGGTGACCGTGTTTCACCCCGAAAAATAATTGCTTCCAAGTGACCTTCATTCACGCGAGTGAAGCCGCAGATAAAGACTAGTTCATTTAAAGGTAGTGATTAAGCCAGGCACTCAAACAATTTACAGTGACCGGTATCCCAATCATGTGCGAATTAGAAAACATTAATTAATAAGTACTTACCGGAACATCAACCTGGGTGGCATTTTGTTTGTGTATTTCAGTCAATCATTCAGTCATTCGTCAAAATGTCGCAGTACTAGTCAAGTCACACTGGATTTGCAACGAATATCTATATTTTAACACATATTTGTGTATAAAAGATGCGGACAGAAAAATTACACTGTGTGGCGGCCGGCTATGAGCAGAGAAGCAAAAAAAAAATGGTGTTTTTTCATCTGACATTTATAACTTAATGACAGTGACAGCTATTTGGTTATTCTCTGAAGCCAACAATTTAAAAAAAGTAAAATGTTTAAGGAGAACGCCTTTTTGGCGTGAATATGCCGCCAGCCTTGAAAGGATCTATCCTTTCAATAGAAAGAGAAATTAAAAAAGTAAGAGATAACACTTAAAACTATTAATGTGGCATGCTTAACTAATTTAAGATACATCATGAATTTATTGCGTAGGTAGTGGGCACAGACGCGCGACTGGTCGCCTAAACTGCCCTCGAGAGGTACGTACTGTTGCTACACGGACGACCCCATCAGGTCCAGGATGAACATCAGAAATGACTCCCATTTCCCATTGTAGCGGTGGAACCTTAGAATCATTAATTATGAGAACTACCACACCCAGCTTGACATTTGCCGCGGGCACATTCCATTTTTCACGAACCTGTAAGGTACTGAGGTATTCTAAGGACCATCTGTCCCAAAAAGATTGTACCATCTTATCTATCAACTGATAACGTTCAAGTAAATGTGTAGGGCGATCATCTATCGGCACGGCGGGCAAATGTTTAAGCGGAGTCAGAGTTAGAAAGTGAGACGGCGTTATAGCCAATGGTTCCTTTGGATCCTGACTAAGTGTAGGACAAAGAGGGCGTGAATTAATTATATTTTCTATTTGGCACAGCAATGTAGTCATTTCTTCAAGGCTTAAAATTTGAGAACCTACAACACGGTGTAAGTGAGATTTGACACTTTTAATTAAAGGTTCCCAAGATCCGAAATGAGGTGCATTGGGTGGAATATGTTTCCATTGAATTTTATAATTAGAAAGTTCGTGAGCCAATGTAGAGCGATACTCTTTAGAAGTTATAAATTTATACACATCACTAAGGTATGATTTTGCACCAACGAAATTAGTGGCATTATCCGAGTATACGGTGGACACTGGACCACGGCGGGAAAGAAAGCGTTTAAAGGCTGAAATAAATGACGAAGTGCTTAAGTCTAAGACCAACTCTATGTGAATGGCACGTGTAGTCATGCATATGAATAAACAGAAATAACTCTTCTGACTTTTGACTCCTCGACCACGCTTTAAAGTGATGTACAGGGGCCCCCCAAGATCTACGCCCGTATGAATAAATGCTTTAGGAACAACCTGTGTACGAACAAGTGGCAGAGCAGACATGAGCGGGACAGAAGGTTTGGGACGCGTGCGAAAGCAATAATTACATTTATCTATTACAGAACGAATCGTACGCCGCCCAGTCAGTATCCAGTATTTCTGTCTAAGCAGGCTGAATAATAAATTAGGACCTGCGTGGCACGAAGAACGATGATAATGACCAATTATGAGGTTAACTATATGATCTTTACGAGGTAATAAAATCGGATGTTGATGATCGAAGGAAAGGTTGGAGTTAGTTAAGCATCCTCCGACACGTATAAGTCCATTATCTAGAAACGGAGAGAGTTTTCGAATTGGTTTTCGACATATTTTATTCGAACTTAAGTTATTTAATTCTTCGTGGAAGTGAACCTTTTGTAGAAGTAATAAAATCTTATTTTCAACAAACTCTAAGTCTGCGGCGGTGATAAAGTCATTGCGAGGTAATCTATTTAAGAAACGATAGATGTACACTGTGGTTCTCAATAGTTTGTTCCAGGTAGAACAGCGAAGCGCGAGTTTATATAAAAGCGGTGAGTCAGCGATGGATGCGGTGCATGCGAGAGACATTGATTTAATTTCCGGTAGTTCCACCGATGGATCGGGTTTAAATGGTGTGATAGGCCACTCCTTTTCATCTAATTTCGTCCAGGGTGGACCGTTAAACCATAGATCGTGCCCAATTAATTGTGATGGTAGTAAACCACGTGATAAACAATCACTCGGATTAATAGTCCCGGGAATATGATAAAAACATTTTACAGGCAGCAATTCCTGAATTTTAGATACTCGATTTGCGATAAAGGTTTGAAGACGATGCGGTGGGGTATTAATCCAATGTAACGCGGTTGTAGAATCAGAAAAGGCAAAAATGTCTTTAATGTGACAGCGAGATTCAAAATTTTTTAATACAACTTTAAGTAACTTTGCTAAAAGCAAGATAGCAAGGAGTTCAAGTCGAGGAATAGTGACAACACGGTCACTTGGTGCTACTTTAGATTTGGCAATGACTAACGTAGTTGACCGAACGCCGTTGTTGGATACATGTAAATATACTACAGCTCCATACGCACGGTCGCTCGCATCGCAGAAGCCTAATAGTGATACTTCACTATGGGAGAAAACATTTAAATGTCGCGGGAATTTCAAATCAGATAATAATGATAGTTCAGACTGAAATTGGTTCCAAGTAATAATGATATTTTTCGGAGGTGAATCATCCCAATCCAGTTTTAAAGAACAAATTTCTTTGAGTAACACCTTTGCGAAAACGATAACGGGTCCCACTAGACCTAAAATGTCCCATAAACGGGCAATTGTTGATAACATATTGCGTTTGGTACAAGAACGATTGGACGGCGAAACTTCAAAATAAAATTCGTCAGAAGACGGTAACCATTTCATGCCCAAAACCTTTAAGGATTCATTTTTATTCAGATCCACCGGATCAGTGAGGCGATGAGACTCTGGAACGGTAGCTAGCAGCTCACGAGAATTGCTGGTCCATTTGACCATGTCAAAACCGCCAGCCTTGAACATGTCGATCAGCTGTTGCGATGACGTTATGGCAACGTCAAGGTTTTGAAAGGAACTAGCGACATCATCAACATATAATGCATAACGAGCCAGCTGTGATGCGAGTGGAAAATTGTTTTCCTCCACTTTGGCCAATTCTTGAACGGTGCGAATAGCTAGATAAGGACTGCAACGTAAACCGAAACAAACGCGTTGAAAATGAAAATATCTTAACGGCTCTCGTTGATCAAAGCGGTAAATAATTTGTTGAAAATTACAATCTTGTTCTCGGGTTAAAATTCTTAAATACATTTGGCGGATATCAGCCGTTACGGCGATAGGAAATAGCCGGAAATTTAAAATAATGTCTACCAAATCGTTTTGTAGAGCTGGTCCGGTGTGTAAAATGT
Source organism: Elegia similella (assembly GCA_947532085.1). Taxonomy (NCBI): domain Eukaryota; kingdom Metazoa; phylum Arthropoda; class Insecta; order Lepidoptera; family Pyralidae; genus Elegia; species Elegia similella. The sequence continues at coordinate 2,603,070 of OX383926.1, read as the reverse complement.
CATTTAAAGACTTTCCAGAATCAGTGGGCGCACTAGCGTCTAAAACTACACGCAGTTTGGAAGAATGTTTGTCTTCGCGTAATACGCCATGGTGAGCTAACACAAATCCTTCGCCAAAATTCTTTGGCTCAGGTATTTCAACGAGGTAACCTTGATTTAAATAATCGCGAATGACTTCGTCATAACGTAACTTTAACTCAGAGTTTCTTTGAAATTTACGTTCTAAATAAAAAAAACGTTTGCGAGCTACTGATAAAGAATCACCCAGCTGGCTGGAGTCCTCCTTAAAAGGTAAGCCAACGATGAATCGACCAACTGAATCGCGAGTGGTAGTCTTATTATAAAACTCTTCACAAGCTTGGTCTTGCGGTGATAAAAATACTGAGTCCTTGATATCTTCAAGTTGAAAGAACCGGCATAAATCATTATGAATTGTTTCAGCGGTAGCAAAATATGACAGTGACTCTTCCGGTTCAGACTCAGCTTGGGCTTCACCCATCACTACGTAGCCGAGGGTTGTTAAAAACGCAGAGGGTAAATTTGGCGGACCGGTAATTTTACCAGGTAATAATAAATTAATAAATAATTTTGCACCGAAAAGTAATTCTACTTCAGACGGTTGCGCGAAATTTTTATCTGCCAGTGGAACCCCGTGGAGATACGCGAGTGACTTTGTGTCAATATTAACGGCGGGTAGTTTACTAGTAATATTATTCAAGACTAAGGAATCCGTGAAGTAAGAGTGATCCGAAGTAATCAAGGAAGAAAAGGTTAATTGAACCTTCCCTTTCGCGGGATTAACATGACCGCCGATACCTTTTATAATTATTTTCCGATTTAATTGACTTATATTTAATCCTAATTTTCGGCAGCAGGCAGAAGTAATAAAATTATTTTGTGAGCCGGGATCAATAATCGCTCGGCATGGAATGAGATTATTATGGCGATCTAACACATTAACTACTGCAGTACCTAATAAAACATTAGTTTGTGCCGAAGAATTTAAGTCGACAGCGGATACACATGACAAGCCTATAGTGCTGTGCATGGGCGGAGAGGGTTGCTGCGGTTGAGATGATGATGATGATGTGTCTTTATGCGAGACAGTGATTACAGACTGTGCCGGAGCAGTGGACCGATCAGATGGCATAGCGTTACCAATTGATGGCTGAGACCGTGTTAAATGAAGTAATGAATGGTGTTTTGAACCACAAAATCTACATGTATTTGTGCTTTTACATGCGCTCCACCTGTGGCTGGCTCCAAGGCAATTAGTGCAAAAATTATTTTCTTTGATGAATTTAAGGCGTTCATCAGGAGATAAGCGATGAAATTTACTGCATTTATAAGTATTTTCATGTGTACCGTTGCACAAAGAACACTTCTTAGTGACATCAGATGAAGGTGAAACCGATGCGTTGGAGTTTATATAAGAATGTGAAATTTTAGGTAAAATTTTTGGTTTTTCAATGTTTGAGGATTTTCTTGTGGATGGTGAATCCGAAGTGCGTTGAACTATTTTAGTTTGCGTTTTTAGAAAAGAAATGAATTGCTCAAAACTAGGGATCTCAACATCCCGAACAAAGGACTCAAAGGCTTTAGCCGTCTCACGGTCCAAGCGTTTCAAACCAAAATACACAAATATGTACTCCTTTAAATTTGTGAGTTTCAAATCCTTTAATGCAGCTATGGAGGATGTAAAGGCGTCAACAAATGACTCTAATTGTGCAGCGCTAGCTGGGTTAGGAAGAGGTTTGATTTCAAATATGGAGTCAAGGAACGTGGTGGCTAAGTAACGCTTGTCCTGATATTTTTGTACAAGTGAATTCCAAATTGAATTATAATTATCTGCGGTTGGGGAAATACCACTGAATACCAGCTGTGCCTTTCCTTTGAGCTTCCCAAGTAAATAATATAATTTTTCTGAATCCTTTAACGCTGGGTTGGATTGAATTACAGAAGTGAAAGTTTCATAAAAGACGCTCCATTGAGTTGGATGTCCATGAAACTCAGGAATCTCAATAGGAGGCAGCTTAGGTACAGCTATCTTTGGTTTAACATCAGAACAAGAGATACTTTTGTCAGTCTTTGAAAGGAGAATATTTTTTGAACGGCGAATGCGGCAATATAAATCTTCAAAAGAATTCCATTTTTGAAAATCAGGTGTGTAATTATCATCTAGTTCAAGGTTGATTGAATTAATAGAATTAATACATTTTTGGTAATTACTTCGGATGTCATCAATCGTTTCACAGTTACAAATAAATACATCACGAGATGCATCGTCCTTTATGGATTGTGAACTGTCGTAAATATGCTGTAAGCGCGAAAAGTAAACCTGACAGCATGATTCATGTAGCAGTAATTCTTTGCGAAGCGACTTCTCGGCGCGTGAAGTCGCCATGTTGTCGTAATCACAGGCGACGAAGCACGTGCGGCGTTATGCTGAATTGCGAGGTTATGCGACGTTAGCAATCCGAATGATGAAAAATACGCGAAGTTTAAGCGATAATTATGCAAAATAACACAAAATATGAATGCCACAAATAGTTTTAAGCGGAAAAGATACAACGTGACAGCACGCGGCGAGGTTATGTTCCGGCGAGAACAAAACGCGGAAATAAGGAAAAACACCGAATTTTTCCTCACAGGAGGCACCAGAAACTTTGATTAAGCCAGGCACTCAAACAATTTACAGTGACCGGTATCCCAATCATGTGCGAATTAGAAAACATTAATTAATAAGTACTTACCGGAACATCAACCTGGGTGGCATTTTGTTTGTGTATTTCAGTCAATCATTCAGTCATTCGTCAAAATGTCGCAGTACTAGTCAAGTCACACTGGATTTGCAACGAATATCTATATTTTAACACATATTTGTGTATAAAAGATGCGGACAGAAAAATTACACTGTGTGGCGGCCGGCTATGAGCAGAGAAGCAAAAAAAAAAATGGTGTTTTTTCATCTGACATTTATAACTTAATGACAGTGACAGCTATTTGGTTATTCTCTGAAGCCAACAATTAAAAAAAAGTAAAATGTTTAAGGAGAACGCCTTTTTGGCGTGAATAGGTAGATCAACACATAGTGGGTTTGTGACATGTATCAAGATTAAATTAGCTGAGGCGAGGCTGCAAGTAATGACATTACATGGACACCGTTAGTGCCCAGAACTAGGAAATAAGATTAGCGCTGCTGTTGGATACAACATTTACTTGTAGTAAATAAGTAATCATTGTTTATCTTTGAGTCGAGAGTATCATAACATAACATTTCCTTTTATGTAATTTCAACAATTTACAAAGATCATCATATCAACATACTACTTATAAATAGAAGTAATCTTTCAACTGGTCACATTGATGACAGCTCCGTGGCGCAGTGGTTAACACGCCAGCCTGCGACACGGAGTGCCCGGCCGTGGCCCGGGTTCGATCCCCGGCCAGGTCAAGATGGAAAATGATCTTTTTCAGGTTGGCCTGGGTCTTGGATGTTTATCTATATTATTTGTTATAAAATATAGTATCGTTGAGTTAGTATCCCATAACACAAGTCTCGAACTTACCTTGGGGCTAGCTCAATCTGTGTGATTTGTCCGTATATTTTATAAGGGGACCAAGGAATAAGAAAAATCTAGAAGAGAAAGTGTGTATTATATTATTAATGCAAACAATATCTTTCCGTCTTTTATAAGTAATTTCGGTGCGGTATGGCAGTGCGGCGTGTTGTTTTAGTACTGTGTTTAATATAAATAATTGCCTAACTGTTAGTACCCTACAGGATTTATAGAGAAGGTCAGTGGGAAAAAGGAAAGGGCGGAAAGTTGAGACTTTAAGGACGGCTCGCTGTGCCCTCTCAATGGTAAGCAGTGATGTTTTAGCCATGCCTCCCCATGACGTAATACAGTAAGTTAGTAATGATTGGCATAACTCAAAGTAAACTTGTCTGATTGTTTTGAGTCCGCGATGGATCGCAGTTTTTTGAATACAAATATTAACTTACGTATTCTGCCATTTAAAATCTCTGTATGTTGCTTGAAACAAAGAGTGTTGTCAATAACAATACCAAGGTATTTTATTTTCTCGGTTTTGGTAATGTTTGGGCACTCGCAAGAGTTAGTTACAGGGTTTCTGCAGTGATGTGCATAAATATTTAGATTAGAATGCGATGACGCCACATTACGCATGGAAAATTTAATGAAGCTAGTTTTATCGGTGTTTAAAGTTAGCAGGTGTTGTTGAAGCCAGTTATTTACAACATTAAAACCTTGTTGTGCGTTTTTAAAAACTTCATCCACTGACTTAGCAGAGAACAAGATTGCTGTGTCGTCAGCATAAGTAATAATTTTTCCCCCTACGATGTTCATGTTACATAGGTCGTTAATGTATATTAAGAACAGAGTCGGGCCTAATATACTTCCCTGGGGAACTCCAAAACAAGTATTATCCTGATCAGAACTAAGTATATTGTCAATTTTCACGCATTGAGACCTTTCATTCAAATAATTCGTGAAGAGTTTAAGCTCATTTCCTCTTATACCTAAGTTTTCGAGCTTGTGCAAGAGGATGGGAATGGAAATAGTGTCAAAAGCTTTGGCAAGGTCAAGGAATATTTATATGGTTTGATTGCCACTATCGAGTTCCTGTACTAAATAATCGATGAGGTTATTTACAGCATCAGCTGTTGATAACTGAGACCTAAACCCAAACTGCATTTTCGATAATAAGTTGTATTTTTTCAGGTATTTAATAAGCCTGTTGTTTATAATTTTCTCTAAAATTTTGGAAATCGAAGGTAATAATGAGATAGGTCTATAGTTATTGATTTGATGTTTATTACCAGACTTATAAATTGGAACAACGACAGCTTTTTTCAAACTTCTAGGGAATGATCCTTCGGATAAGCACATGTTAAAAATATGAGTTATTGGCCGGATAAGTATGTTTTTGAATTTTTTTAGTATAATATTAGAAATATTATCCCACCCCGCTGCACAGTTATCTTTCAAGTTCAAGATTAGAGATTCCACCTCAGCTTCATCAGTATCGAGTAAAACAAAAGATTTGAGTGAACTGGAAGTAGTTTGAACTAAAAGTGAACTGGGTGGCTGACATATTATTTTGTCTGCTAAGGATTTGCCTACATTGACAAAGTAGGAATTTGCCATGTTTGCAGATGTCAGCTGTGACGTGTGCGCTTGTAATAAACTCGAAGATGACTCGTCACGCTGTTTGGTACTGTAGGTCAACTTTTTAATACTCTGCCATATTTTTTTATTGTTGCTACCTGCTCTTAACAATTCATTTTTTTCGTAGTTACACTAGATTTTTCTAAGAAGGTTATTGCAAAAATTCCTGTATCTTTTATATGACAACTGCAATATTACATTTTCTGGGTTACTATTAGTGGTTTTGTGTAACTTGTCCCTATGTCTCATACAACGGATAAGCCCCGGTGTAATCCAGGGCTTAATGTTATAGTTTTTATTTTTCAAATACGTCGTTGTGGTATTTTTAATTATAGCTTAGGTGGGCGCTGGCCAGCAATAGTTTGCATGAACTAACTGGTGGCGGAAGCACGCAAAGTAAATTGTCTCAAAGTAAATGTATCATTACATAGTATAAAACAAAGTCACTTCCCGCTGTCTGTCCCTATGTATGCTTAGATCTTAAAACTACACAACGGTTTTTGATACGGTATTTTTTAAGAGTGATTCAAGAGAAAGTTTTTAATGTATAATTTATCAAAGCCGTGCGAAGCCGGGCTTGTTATAAATTTAAAAATCAATTCCAGTTACAATACTCGGATGACCTGACCAAGGTCGCAGGAAGGCGCTGGATGCAGGCCGCTTCCAACTGGTCGTATCGTATGAGATATTACTTCTACCTAACTGCTGAATAAAGTAGAATTTGCAGTTCAGTCTATACTCGATGCGAGCACTCACATCGATTATTGCCTGAACTGCAAATCCGTTATTAATATGTAGAAAAAAAATACGAGTCAGACTAGCGCACGAAGGGTTCCGTCCATTATCTATAAAAATGGCAAGAAAATCAAGTCATATTATATGGAAGAGCCCCTATAAATATTTTTAATGTGAATAATATCCTAATCCTAACTAATATTATAAACGCGAAAGTAAGTTTGTTTGTTAGTTTGTTACGCTTTCATGCTGTAACTACTGAACCGATCATCATGAAATTTTGCATAAAAGTTCTCTGAAGTACGGAGAAGGACATAGGCTACCTTTTATCCCGGAAAAAAGTACTATTCCCGAGGGATCGACATTGACGCGGGCGGAGCTGCGGGCGAAAGCTAGTTTACTATAATACACTCGTAGATAAAGCAAAACTGTCGGGTCCTTTGACCACAACACCGTGAAAATAGCACTTATCTGCCCATTGTCCGTCATTCCTCATCCTTGCTTGCATGCGACACAAAGAACGACATGGGAAGTTACGATGACTGAGCCCCAGTTAAAAACAAAGTAGTAAGTGATGTGCCAGTTGTAAAACAATGTAGTATGGGGGTGCTTTTGAGTTTTAATCGACTTCAAAAAGAGGAGGAAGTTATCAAAAGCACATTTTACACATACAAATACCCTTTATCTTAAATATATAAAAAATCTTCCAACGCCTCACATCGAGGCAACCAATGGGTTAACCCCGGGAAAAAGTACTGTTCCCGAGGGACCGACATTGACGCGGGCGGAGCCGCTGGCGAAAGCTAGTAACTAAATATTTTGTGAATATTTCAAACGTTTACCTGTTACCGTTATCAATATCGAGCAAAAATATCACATTTGTTGTACGGGAGCCCCCTTAATATTTATGTTATTCTATTTTTAGTATTTGTTATTATAGCGGCAATATAAATAAACAGCCTCCGTGGTCCAGTGGTTAAGGCGTTTGCCTGTTGACCCGGGGGTCGTGGGTTCGATTCCCACCGTAAGCATACTTTGTTTAATTGTTTCCAGTTTGGTTAGGACATTGCTTGAATCACATGATTGTCTGATAATATAGATGATTCCGTGCTTCGGAAGGCACGTTAAGCCGGTGGGCCCGGCTGCCATCTGGTAGTCGTTAAAGGAACCACGTCAGAGGCCGAGAGGCGGTTCCGAAGAACTCTGACACCAGGGTGTGCATGGTCGATTGACCGTGACACCTACTCGAAATGATGATGATGAATAAATTATATGTGAAATTGTCAACTGTCTAACTATCACAGTTCATGGGATACAGCCTGATGACAGACAGACAGACGGACAGCGGAGCCCTATTAATCGGGTCCCGTGCTTACCCTTTGGGTAAAGGGTTGACGGAACCCTAAAAATCGTCAGAAATTTACTAATCAACATAAGCCGTATATAATAAAAGCTCATAAAAAACTAAAATATTTTTTTCGTCAAGTCCGTAAATTCAAGTTACCAAACTAGCGATAAAAAAAACTAGAACTGTATTTTCCAACATATAATGTAGAGAATACGAGTAGTTCTCAAAACCTCACGCATCACTTGCCACTTTGTTATTTAACTGGTGGCCACTCACCGTAACTTACCAACTCTTTTGCGTCGCATGCAAAACATACAGAGGAGTGATGGACATTGGACAGATAGGACTATTTCACGGTGTCGTGGGCAAAGGGATAGGTTTGCTTGCTATATTGTATTGGATTAGGGGTTTGAGAAAGTCTTTTTGTTGAAATGATTAGAAAATATAATTTTCCATATAAAAAAAACTTTATCAAAATTCCATGCTGGTCTGGGAGAAAAGAAAAAAACGTAGAATGTACCAGCTGCTACTTTTCCCGCGCAGAGCCAGGCATTAAAGCCGATCGAGGGAATGAGTAAAATCTAAGGAATCATGTTAATAGGCGATGCGGCTAGCAACCCATCACTACTTTGGTTCCGTTTTCCACCTATTACCCACCAACATGCTAAACGTGGCCTTCAGATCTTATATGACACTCCAGGGAAGAATATGAATATAATGATACGTCGCGCACTTCAAAATCGGTCAAGCCGTTTAGGCTAAAGGAGACGACAATGAAACAGACATACTTACATCCATACGCGTGAAAAACATTACCCTCCTTCTGGGTAGATCAGTCGTGTAAAAATGCTCCACATCAGTTACCACTTTCAATTTGTATTGTGACTGGTCACTCACCGTAACTTTATGTTGTCCTTTGTGTCGCAAGCGAAACGAAAACGAGGCATGATGGATATCGCCCCACGCATCGCCGTAAAATCGCTTGCCTATCGGTTTTTTATAGGATCCATTTTGAAGAGTGTGTGAAAGCGCTCTTTGAGCTAGTATAACCCTCATCATTCCTCCATCGGACTACAAGACGCAGATAGAAATTTCACCCTTTTGTCGTTGAAATACCAAAATTCGCACTAAATGCTTTGACAGTTCCTTTTTGGTTCAGGTAACTAAGGTGTGGAATGAACTGCCTGCGTCTATATTCCCAGTCAAGTACAGACCAAGGACATTCAAAAGTAGAATAAATGGGTATCTCTTGGATAGGCATGTAACATCCTCGTACTCATCGTCACTTACCGTCAGGTGAGGTGGGAGACAAATGCCTACTTCAATAATTAATAAAAAACGTGGCGTTTTTCGCCGCGACGCTCGCGTGTAATTCCGCTCATAAATAACGTACCACAAAGAAAAAGCAGTTCTACCATTATTGTTCTAAGTTCAATCAAGTTATGTTGATTTCATATTTTTTGTCATTTGTTGCTCTTCACCTCGCACTTTCACCGACGCTGAGTGCACTGCCGCGTCCTCAGAACAATTATTGTTCTCTGGGCGCGTCCAACTCCGTACTGCCCGCGGCATATATCACACTAGCTGTTGCCCGCGACTACGTCCGCGACAATTTCTGTTATTATGATTAGTTTTTTTATTAGTATAGATGAATAATTTTCCCCCGTTTTCAAAACATTTTTTATTGATGCTTCGCCCCTATTGGTCGAAGCGTAATGTTTTATAGCCTAAAGCCTTCCTCAATAAATGGACTATCTAACACAAAAAGATTTTTTTAATTTAAACCAGTAGTTCCTGAGATTAGCGCGTTCAAACAAACAAACTCCTCAGCTTTATATATAAAAATATTATATAGTACTAGCTGTTGCCCGCGGCTCCGCCCGCGTTAATGTCGTTTCCTTGAAAACAGTAGAAATGATAAAAATTCCATACAAACCCCTCCCCCTCTGCTTTTTCCCCTTAAGGGGGAATTTAATACATTTCACCTGCATAGATCTTTAGCCCTTAAGGAGGGGATTTTGCCCATTTCACCTACACATATATTTTTTTATTGTAATGGAGAACTTTTTATTGTCATATTTCTAAGTAAATAAAACCACACAAACTTTACCCCACCTATTTTACCCCTTCAAGGGGAAATTTCGTACATTTTAACAACACAGATCTTTTCAATTGTAATGTAAACATATATACTTATTTTTATACTTCTATGTCGCGGAATGAGAAAAAATCCATACAACCGCCCCCCCCCCCCTTATCCCTTAAGGGGGAAATTTATCTTTTTTAATTGTAATCTAGAACGTATATACTTATTTTCATACTTCTAAATCTAGAAATGAAAAAAAAACCATACTAACTTTACTCCCCTATTTTATCCCTTCAGGCGAAAATTTCGTCGGTTTTACCTACATACATTGTAATCCAGAACGTCCAGAAATGAGAAAAATTCCATACAAACCCCCCTTTATCCCTTAAGGGGGGGATTTTATACATTTTACCTACACAGAGCTTTTTAATTGTAATCAAGAACTTACATACCTATTTTTATATTCTAAGTCTAGAAATGGAAAAATTCCATACAAACTTTACCCCCTATTTACCCCTTCAAGGGAGAACGTGTCTGGTTCACCTAAACAGATCTTTTTTAATTTTAATTGAGAAATTGTGTGTCTACTTTCAAACTTCTAAGTCAAAAAATGAGAAAATTCCATAAAATCCTTTCTTAGTGCTCATTTACATCATAAAAAGAATCCCTGTGCTAAATTTCAGTTCCTGGGCACAGTAGTTTCGGCTGTGCGTTGATATATAAGTCAGGTTTGCTTCTGGCCCGCGGCTCCGCCCGCGTAAGTGTCGATTTCTCAGGAACAGTAGAATTACCCGGAATACATTAGTTCATGACTTTCAATGAAACACCTTAATATTAAACTTCAATTGAATAACTTCAAAAACTGAAAGTTTCATACTTTGCATCCCCTTATACCCCCTTAAGGGATGATTTTTGAGAAAAATATTTTACTCGTGTTTCATGCCTTTCAGTAAAGAACCTTCATGCTGAATTTCATTCGAATTACTTCAAAAACGGCAAAGTATCATACTAACTTTGCAACCCGTTTTACCCCCTTAGGAGATGAATTTCCAAAAATCTTTTCTTAGTGCTCCCCTACGTTATAAAAGGAACCCCTGTGCAAAATTTCAACTTCCTAACCCTTATAGTTTAGGCCCTGCGTTGATATGTCAGTCAGTCAGTCAGCTTCTCCTTTTTTTATTATGGATTACTATGGATAGTATGGATAGGTTTAATGCTGTCGTATAATGATGATGAATTGACTTTGGATTTTAATTTTCTTATGTCACTTATTATTTTATTTTATTTTTGCTATATGTTTGCAGGCAAACTCATGCCTTGAGTTCATTCAAATGACGATAACTTTTTTTTAATGAACCGATTTTGATGAAACAAACTTTAAATGTTTTGCTGAGTTAAAACAAAGCAAATGGTGAAAGTTTGAAGTAAATCGGTTCAGTATTTTCGGAGATAATCGTGATCATACATACAGACAGACAGACAGACAGACAAGAAATTCCAAAAAAAATTTTTTGCTTTCTCTTATTCTTTTTAAGTGTCCCTGACAAAATATTATTACTGTTTTATTATATATGTATAGATAGATAACTAAACGTCACATCTTAATTAAACGCTCAAAAAAACGCCTCTCCGTAAACGGCCGGCCCCATACTTCGCCATATGTTAGATTTTGACTGCACTCGCCGCTGCACACACCGCCTCTCCATTAACGCGGCTTTAGTATTTCGTTTTGCCCATTACTAGCACTCCTGTTTCACATAACCTTATATAATTAGTTAATAAACTTTAATTTATGATCCACTCTCCTTCGCTACGGACATTCACCATAAGGACATTCACCAAAATGAACAATTACCAACAACTACATCTTTCACTCGAATATGAATTTTATACTAGCTTGAATAAAGTTCAAGATAAATTGATAATACATTTTAGACTAAAAGCCTACGTGTGTATCCATTTATGCAACATTCCTTTGCACTTGGAGTTTTAATAGCCTTCCCTAGTCTGAAGAAAGTTGATAATTTTTATAGAAATATGTGGCTGAACATGTGTTCTCAATTTTTAAGTTAAATTTAAAAGCTTTAGATGTTATGACTACATTTTAATAAAAAGAGTAAATTCCAAACGTTACTAACTAACCGATCTCTCTACAAAGAAAAATAAAGTAGCGTTTATTTTTTCATACTGCCAATAATTGGGTTTGCTAAATGGAAGATCGTGATTGTATCTTGTAATTAGAAAAAATAAATTTTCTTAAGGTGACTTCATTTTCTAGGCCGCTTTTTGATCTTTTTTTTATTTTAGTGGAAATTAGGTTGAAAATCAATATTGTAAGTACATAAATGTCATAAACGCATCTAAATCTAAGAGACGACTTATTTTTCGAAAGAAACATCTACTGTATAATTAAATCAGGATAACTTAAATGTGTCTACGAATGACGTCACAAAACCATAAAATTATTTTGTGTTTCTCGGCAATCCTTCGTGTCTTTAAACTTGTAATATAAAAATATTGTAACTTGAAGTATATAACTTGTATATACCTTAAAAAAGTATGGATTCAGACAGTCAAACTAAAAGCTTTTGATTTCGTGTGTAGTGATGATGAACACTGGTGACAGAAGAAGCTACGGCAACTCAGTGGTTGAGAGCATCGACGGGCTAGATGTCGAAGGTTGTAGGTTCAAATCCTACCTGCGGCAAAATTTTTTCATCACATATTTTCGATTTTAATATTAAACCGAGCATTGTAATGCTATTATTATAATTAACTGGTGACAGAAATTTCAAGCTGCCAAAAGGCATATGAAATAGCGTAAAAAACTGGCTCTGTGGTCCAGTGGTTAAGGCGTTTGCCTGTAGACCCGGAGGTCGTGGGTTCGATTCCCACAGGAAGCATACTTCGTCACCTGATTGTCTGATAATAAAGATTATTCCGTGCTTCGGAAGGCACGTTAAGCCGGTGGTCCCGGCTGCCATCTGGTAGTTGTTAAAAGAACCACGTCAGAGGCCGAGAGGCGGTTCCGAAGAACTCTGACACCAGGGTGTGCATGGTCGATTGACCGTGACACCTACTCGAACTGAAGTGATGATAGCTTATAGGAAAATTTAGCTTAGCTGAATACGAATCTATTTTTTGACTCGGAATTCTTAAATGAGTAAAATACTCTGCAGCAAATCAAATAACAAATGTATAGTAACTTCACAGATTTTGTTTATTGTTATGACCGTAACTTCAATACCGTTAAAGAACCAACAAAGTTAAACGTACCATAACCAAAACGATTTCCTTTAACAATAGGATTCGAACTTAACCCGTAAAATTAGAAAGTTAAACGCGTCACATATTGCCATAACCCTTAACTGGGAGCGGTGAACCGCAAGCCAATAATCTTGCCATAATAAAAGGCATGGAGCTCAGACGCCACAAGCCAAAATCTACAATATTGGAATCATTGGAAAGTTTCTTTGAGACACACGGACTGATCAAGTGACGAGCAATAACAACAGATTATATTATGACAATTGTGTTAAATCTTTATATATACTAATATTATAAAGAGGAAAGTTTTGATTGTTTAATATTGGAATCATTGGAAAGTTTCTTCGAGACACACGGACTGATCAAGTGACGAGCAATACTACAATCATCATCATCATCAGGTCCTTTTTAGTCTCCACTACAGGAGCACGACCCTCTCTGTACTACTAGGGCCATACTTGGCCAGAGCAGCCAGAGGACTTGGCCTACACTCTCCACGCTGGCCAGACGGGTTGGAGAGGTCTCTTAGATGTTTATAAGCTTTGTTTAGCTTGTATTTCCTAAGTCGCCTTCTACGACATCCATGGGAAGACTTGGAGTGGTCCTATTCTACTCTGCCGGATACCACACGGCAATACTACAAATTGTGTTTAATCTTTATCTATACTTCTTTACTAATATTATAAAGTGGAAAGATTTGATTGTTTATTTGCATCGAATAGGCTCTGAAACTACTGGATCGATTTGCAAAATTATTTCTCCATTAGAATCCTACATTATCCCTGATGAACATAGGCTGTGCGAAGCCGGGGCAGACGGCTAGTATTCAATAACTAGACCATCGAGTTCCTGCTCGATGGCGCAGTTGATGTGAATTAAAAGCGCTTACGCATGTAAATCAAAGGCCTGAGTCTTGGATGTGTATCTATATATGTATTTGTTATAAAATATAGTATCGTTGAGTTAGTATCCCATAACACAAGTCTCGAACTTACTTTGGGGCTAGCTCAATCTGTGTGATTTGTCTGTATATATTTTTTTATTTAAATCTCCTAAACCGCAGACAAATAATTGTAAAAATGAAGTACAAGTATTAGCCCGCAGCAGGAACTGAACACGCTGCCTCTTATGTTTCAGGCTGGCGTTAATCACTGCGACGGAGGCCTTCAAAGCCCAATTCTACAATATTGTAATATCATTAATCATCATCATGATTTTAGCTGCAAAAAGCTTACCGCTGGACACAGGCTTCTTCCATTTCCAAAATGACAGGTTGAAAGCGGCCTATATCCAGTCTGCATCCGGTTTTTTATAGGATCCATTTTGGAGAGTATGCGAAAGCGCTCTTTGAACTAGTAGAACCCTCACCATTCCTCCATCGGACTACGAGACGCAGACAGAAATTTTACTCTTTAATCGTTGGAATACCAAAGAGTCGAACTAAACGCTTTGACAGTTCCTTTTTGGTTCGAGTAGCTAAGGTAATCGTCTCCATCGTCACTTATCATCAGGTGAGATGGGAGACAAATGCCTACTTCAATGTTTCACCCTCGTGGTTCTTGGATGACATTTAAATGTAATCTTTCGTATAATGTTTTCGACTTAATAAATTAATTATAAAAATAATAAGTAAAAAAAAACACCGTTTATTCTACGACCTAGGGCAGGTAGTCCGATCACCTGCCGGCCTATTTGCTAACTCAGTGTACAACGTTTTGATAGTCATTTCAAAGTACATTACGTTTATATATCTTTAATAAAATAGTCAAACATAGAAAACCCAGAATGTATTTTGAAGTTACTATCAAAACGTTGTCCACTGAGCCGGCTAGTCGGTAGGTGTCTGACGCTGTCCTTGAACGTTGTCGCCGTTCAAGAACCTTTCAGCCCCATTAGTGCGTTATGTAATACATTCATTAATCATTTGCAAGTTTCCGACATCAACCTCACCTTGCCTTAGCAGACGGACTTGCCTTTATAAATTGATTTGTTTTTTGGATTGGTCATCGGCAAAATTTACACGACCGTCTTGTATAAGATTTCATATATTTAATGTAAAGATTCGACCGAAAGCTACGTTGCCAGAAGGATTTGAACCGTCACCGGGGACTAGTATTTGAAGTTAATCCTACTCTACGCACTCTGTTCCGGTGAAGAGTGCAAGGGGGTAGGAGGGTGTATTGTTACTGGATATTGGCTTTTTTAGATAAGGCGTGAACGATCGATAATTACCAATCATACAATCCTCTGCTTCGTCATGATTGGAGTCCGTTCTTAAATGAGACTACAAACTTGATAATCCAAGTATTTTAAACAAAGGTTTGATTCTTTTACCTTTTGGTTACCAATCACATTGTTTGACTGCTTTATCATCACTGCTTATAATTTTATTATTTTTAACTTTTGATTAATTTCTATCATCAGGTCTTTTTAGTCTCCACTGCAGGAGCATGAACCTCTCTGTACTACCGGAGCCATACTTGGCCAGAGCAGACAGAGGAATTGGCCTACACTCTCCTCGCTAACCAGACGGGTTGGAGAGGTCTCATTTATGTTTATGAGCTTTGTTTAGCTTGTATTTCCTAAGTCGCCTCTTACGACCTCCATGGGAAGACTAGGAGTAGTCCTATTCTACTCTGCCGGAAACCACATGGCTAATAATTAATTACTTAATGCAATCAAATAAAGAAAGAAACGAAGAGGCCAGGGATTGCCATTCTCAATTGCTTGTCCGGTGGTTGTAGAAATGGCTCCGGCTCCCCGAGCTGCTGCTTACATATTCCTAATTCATCCGAGTATGTAGTATCCCAAATACCTTTATTCCCATTCCCCCAACCCAATACCTCCTTGGGCAGGAGCTACAAAACCGATATAAGCTGAATAAACTGCGCTCGGTTGGTGAGCGCAGTTTATTTCGTTTCCCAAGCGTGGTTCATTCATTCATTCATTTCGAGTAGGTGTCACGGTTAATGGGTTCGTAGACCCTGTCCAAGCGGCGGGAGCGAAGTTTTTTAAATCCCGCCCGAAACAAAAGCCTCAAAAAATCTCGCCGCAGACCCTAAAATTGATGGCCACGCGACGATCTATGCCGGTGCAGACCTCCGAAGACGCGGACGTACATCGGCAGCTCAATAGACAAATCCAGAAGGCCTTGCGACACGACATTCGTTCCTTCAATACCAAGCGTATTAAGGAGACGATAGAGCAAAATAAAGGCTCCAAAGTGTTCGCAAGAGTGAAGTCTATTCGGCAGAGCCGATTGACTAAGCTGAAGAAGGAGGACGGCGGCGTGGTATCGTCAAAAGCCGAGGTGCTGGGTGAGATCGAGAGGTTTTATGGACAGCTATTTACCTCAGTAGCCAAACCCATTATAAGTTTGGCCAAAGATCCTAGAGCCAAACTTACCCGACACTATACCGAAGATATCCCGGACATCAGCCTGTACGAGATTAGGATTGCTCTCAAACAACTCAAGAATAACAAGGCGCCGGGCGAGGACGGAATCACAGCAGAGCTTCTGAAAGCGGGCGGAAAGCCGGTACTGAAAGTCCTTCAGAGGCTCTTCAATTCCGTTCTGCTCGAGGGCGTGACGCCAGAGACGTAGAACAGGGGCGTGGTGGTGCTGTTCTTCAAGAAGGGCGACAATACCCTACTGAAGAACTATAGACCCATCACGCTCCTGAGCCACGTCTATAAGCTGTTTTCGAGAGTAATGACGAATCGTCTCACGAACAGGCTCGATGCCTTCCAGCCTCCCGAACAAGCCGGTTTCCGAAAAGGCTATAGTACCATAGACCACATCCACACGCTGCGGCAGGTTATACAGAAGACCAGAAAGTATAACCGGCCACTATGCTTAGCGTTTGTGGACTATGAGAAGGCCTTTGATTCGATCGAAACATGGGCCGTACTTCGATCTCTCCAGCGATGCCGCATCGACCATCGGTATATCGAAGTGTTGAAGTGCTTATACAGCAACGCCACAATGTCAGTCCGAGTACAGGGCAATCCGACAGAGAGGTGAGAGACAGGGAGATGTGATATCTCCAAAACTGTTCACCGCTGCTCTGGAGGATGCCTTCAAGCTGCTGGAATGGAAAGGACTTGGCATTAATATTAACGGCGAGTATATCACTCACCTTCGATTTGCCGATGACATTGTTATAATGGCGGAGTCGCTGGGGGATCTGAGTGCCATGCTCAATGACCTCAATGAAGTTTCCCAACAAGTGGGCCTTAAAATGAACATGGACAAGACGAAAATAATGTCGAATGTCCATGTTGCGCCTTCTACAGTGCTTGTTGGGAGCTCCATACTTGAAGCTGTTGACCAATATATCTATCTGGGTCAATTGATCCAGGTTGGAAGTTCCAGCTTCAAGGATGAGGTCTTTCGACGAATCCGACTCGGCTGGGCAGCGTTCGGGAAGATCCGAAGTGTCTTCTCGTCCAAAATACCTCAGTGCCTCAAGTCGAAAGTATTCGACCAATGTGTGTTGCCAGTGATGACTTACAGGTCCGAAACGTGGTCTATGGAGAGGGCTATGCTCGGTGTTTCTCTGCGAGATCGGATCAGAAACGAGGAGATCCGTAGAAGAACAAAGGTCACCGACATAGCTCAGCGGATTAGCTTTTTGAAGTGGCAGTGGGCGGGGCACATAGCTCGAAGAACCGATGGCCGATGGGGCAGAAAGGTGCTCGAATGGCGACCACGTACCGGCAAGCGCAGCGTTGGACACCCACCGACAAGGTGGTCGGACGACCTAACCAAGGTCGCAGGAAGACGCTGAATGCAGGCCGCTTCCAACCGGTCATATTGGAAATCCTTGGGGGAGGCCTATGTCCAGCAGTGGACTTCTTGCGGCTGAGATGATGATGATGATGAGGTGTCACGGTCAATCGACTATGCACACCCTGGTGTCAGAGTTCTTCGGAACCGCCTCTCGGCCTCTGACGTGGTTCCTTTAACGACTACCAGATGGCAGCCGGGACCCCCGGCTTAACGTGCCTTCCGAAGCACGGAATCATCTTTATTATCAGACAATCATGTGATTCAAGCCTGCAATGTCCTAACCAAACTGGAAACAACTAAACAAAGTATGCTTCCGGTGGGAATCGAACCCACGACCCCCGGGTCAACAGGCAAACGCCTTAACCACTGGACCACGGAGGCTGTTACCAAGCGTGATGAGTATGGCAGTATCCTCCCATGGAACGAAGAATCCTTGGGAGTAGCCTTTGTCCAGCAGTGGACATTTACGGCTGCATGATGGTTAAATAACGACAGATCTTAATAATGCATGACCGAGCTATTATTTCTAGTAGCATGTTTGGATTAAACACGGCATAAAATCACGACACTTAATTACAGACTGACCAGCAATGTGCCATTGATTTGAAAATAATCACATGTTACGCTTTTAGGGTTCCGTACATGAGGGGCGCTAATGTCCGTCCGGACGTCCGTCCGTCTGTCACAGGGCTCTATTTTTTAAACGTAGGTAAATACTTGATTTTTACAGAATATGCATTGTAATGCCTGTTGGTGATGGGATCCTGGTGTATCGTTAAAAGGTTTCAAATGAAAACAACAGTGGCTTTTGGCGAATCGCAGTGCGCGGAGTACATAGAACACACAAGCGTCCTGTTGCATATCATTAGTGCGACTGACCCGGCTGTTTTTTTTTTTTGCAAGGACTATGTAGCTAGCTCCAAGTGAGCTTTATAGACAACATCACCAAAGGGCCCCCAGGAGGGACGGACCTCGGCTTTGGGCGTCAGTCAAGTCAAAAGTCAAAGATTTTTATTCAAAATTGGATACATGTATCTCTTTTTGAACGTCATATTTTTATTTCTTATATATTTTTTTATATATGCAAACTTGAAATACTACTAGCGTTTCGGAACGACCACTGGTGAGAAGAATACGCCGAAAGAAACTCAATCCAGCCTTGGTCCCTACGTGCCTGAAGGGCTCTGGGCGTTGCCTGTGTGGCTTGGAGAGACAGCAAACTCTCATATTACCTGATGGGCCGCGTATACGTGCATGCAAGCCTGAAGGGCCAATCTGAGAATCAGTGGCAAAAGCCTTTGGAGAGCAGCAACTCTCATCTTTTGCCTTATGGGCCGAAAGGTACGTTGCCAGAAGGGCCTATCCTTGGTGCAAGTCACCCAGGACCGCCGGGCGGTCACCAGTAATCGGAGCTAATCCTACTCTACGCACTCTGTTCCGGTGTCGAGTGCGACGGGGTCGGATAGTGGGATTCCTCTGGCTATTCGGAGCCGAAGAGGGGTCGAGGCGGGCTTGTGCAATGTCAATAGGATCATCGGGATCGTCGAATACGTTCCTAGGACTTCACGACGTAAGGTCGTATCGTGTAAGTTGGTGACCCGGCTGTGCGGGGGGGCCGTCTTTTGAAGCAAAGCATAGGTAAGTACATAGATGCTTATGAGTACCTTCCTCCTTGCATATTATTTTATTAATATCTAATATTTCTTACAGGTTACAGATCCAGTGGTAAGTATGAAGTATTTTAGTTTTACATTTATCATAATTTTTATGTTTTATATTTTCAGAAGCAGCGTGTCGTCAACAATGCCAATATAACAGCTAAACAATAAAAATAATTAAAGGTAGCCTTCACGAAACATACTTTTTGGTTTTTTTAGTCAAAGTACCCATCTTTTGACTAGCTCCGTGGCGCAGCGGTCAACACGCCAGCCTGCGACACGGAGTGACCGGGTTCGATCGCCGGCCAGGTCAAGATGGAAAATGATCTTTTTCAGATTGGCCTGGGTCTTGGATGTTTATCTATATATGTATTTGTTATAAAATATAGTATCGTTGAGTTAGTATCCCATAACACAAGTCTCGAACTTACTTTGGGGCTAGCTCAATCTGTGTGATTTGTCCGTATATATTTATTTATTTATTTGAAGCATTGTACGCTTGTACGAAACTTTTCTAGTGTGAATTAGATTCGTACTTGGCTGGTTTTTATTTTTCTAACGTTTTCTATCGATCGCTGGGCAATTGGGTAGTAACTAAAAGTTCTCTTTGCCACACTGCTTAAATAGGCATAGCCACACTACCTATGTGTAATACACAACCTATGTGGCTGGTAAAATTCCTTAGAAAGTATCAAGAAAATATAAATTACTAGCTTTCGCCCGCGGCTCCGCCCGCATCAATGTCGATCCCTCGGGAATAGTACTTTTTCCCGGGATAAAAGGTAGCCTATGTCCTTCTACGTCCTCCAGAGAACTTGTATGCCAAATTTCATGATGATCAGTTCAGTAGTTACGGCGTGAAAGCGTAACAAACAAACAAACAAACAAATAAACAAACTCACTTTCGCATTATAATATTAGTAAGGATAAGGAAGTAAGGATTGGATTAATAGCCTATTATTGTCTGTTACATTTTATGTTGTGGGATTGTTTCTTTGTATAATGTGTTGCCCGATAATTAGAACTAAATTTTAAGGATTTTGCAAAGTCTTGCGGAGTCACTCGTTACAAGTGTAATTATTTTTAAATTGTCGTATAAAAAAGAACATTCACAAGTTACGAAGTTGTTCTTACGTACTGGTTTGGAGTCTGGTTACACTATTTTTGTTGGCATAAAATATATGTATTATGAAATTTATTTATGCCAAAGAGACTTATGCGTATAACATTTTGTGCATTCAGACACCAAATCTTCTTACAAACATTCAACAAACCTACAATCCTACTAAGAATATTTACCTCCTTATTTACGTCCTTGCTCCAGAAGGGACGTTTCATGAATGACAGCAATCGGCAAAGTCAAAAGTCAAAGTCAAAGATTTTTATTCAAAATTGGATACATGTATCTCTTTTTGAGGCAGTCACAAAGCTATGACATATTACATGAAATAGCTTGATAAAAAAGTAAACAAGTAATGGCCACTTACACCCTCGAAAAACAAGCAGGCAACTCTATCCATAACGTATTTACCGAACCCCACATCCATGAGTCCAAACAAAGCCCGACGGGCGATCGTTAAATTTTATTTAACTTTGAAACTTGTTAAGAAGACGTGTTAAACCGCCTCCGACCAACTGTTATGTTTATTTCTATAGTTATTTTCCATTTGCTCGGCTTTTTATTTAAAACGAGTGCGTGACGTGAAACCGTTTGTTTGTTTGTTTTTCGTGTATCTATATGGCTAATACTGATGTTTGACATTTCAGCTATTTGCAGTGTCATTTTGGATAATGGCACATTAAATATCATGATTTCAAGAAAATCATAGAGATTTTTTTATTAACAGTAATGCGAGATAATATTACTATCAATATGCGAATTACGGGTTACTTACATACTAAGTCAACTTTAGGCCGACTTGTTTCAATGAACGAATGCATGAAATTAATGAAAAATAAACAGCCAGCGTGGTCCGAGGCTTGCTGTGTTTTCTGTGACAGTGTAGAGCCTGTCGTTGTAACATGTCGTACTATAGCTGACTTCGTATGTGAGTAACCCGCATCTAATAAAATAATCATAGAGATTCCTTACTAATATTATAAATGCGAAAGTGAGTTTGTTTGTTTGTTTATTTGTTTGTTTGTTACGCTTTCACGCCGTATTTACTGAACCGATCATCATGAAATTTTGTATACAAGTTTTTTTTATCCCGGAAAAAAGTACAATTCCCGAGGGATCGACATTGACGCGGGCGGAGCCGAGGGCGAAAGCTAGTATACTATAAATAATCAGGAATTAACTTTTAAATGCATTTGTGCAAATGGATGTTTCACTAATAACTAATTTTCAGTTCAAATACCTGTAGAAAACTAAACCAACTTATAATAATACGGTGTTGGACTAATGTTTAGATTATACATAGGGTCCAGCCAGCGTTTGCAATGTAAACGGAAAAAAATGTGTTATTCACACCACCACATTAAAAACCTCTAAAATTTGTGTTTTTCTACTATATTATGCATGTATTATACATATACCTGCCTTTTGAATCACTCTATCCATTAAAACTGCGTTAATAATAAATTATACCTCTCCAACCCGTTTGGCCAGCGTGGAGAGTGTAGGCCAAATCCTCTGGCTGCTCTGGCCAAGTATGGCTCTAGTAGTAAAGAGAGGGTCGTGCTTCTGTAGTGGAGACTGTAACGACCTGATGATGAATAATAAATTAATCCGCTGTAGTTTTAAAGATAAGCATACTTAAGGACAGACAGGCACCGGAAAGCGACTTTGTTTTATACTCTGTAGTGATATGGTCAGAATTATACTAATTAATCTCTTGTCTTGTTAGATTTGTTTCATATTCTAAAAGCGGAGTGGGCAAGTCCATCTTCAAAACTATGGAAATCTTAGAAACACCACAAATCCAGAGGCATTTTAGTGGACCGTTTTCAAAACGTGACTTAGTAACTTTTGTATCAGAAAGAGATCTTTTATAACATTGTATTTTTTCACTAATATGTCTATATATTTTTTTTTACTAATATGACTAGTGATAACACAAAGTTTAAAGGAAAGGAGACGCTTTTGCCCAACCTTGGGGATTTAAATCAATACTATAATATTATAAAGCTGAAGAGTTTGTTTGTTTGTTTCTTTGTTTGAACGCGCTAATCTCAGGAAGTACTGGTTCAAATTGGAAAATTCTTTTTGTGTTGGATAGTCCATTTATTGTGAAAGGTTTTAGGCTATAAAACATCACGCTGCGACCAATAGGGGCGAAGCATCAATAAAAAATGTTTTGAAATCGGGGAAAATTATTTATCTATACTAATTAATCATAATAACAGAAATTGCCGCGGACGAAGTCGCGGGCAACAGCTAGTAGCTTAATAAAATGGTGTGTAAAGTCGGTTTACGAACGATAATTTTACGTGATAACGGTGAGAGATAGATGCTTGATAGATACTACTACTACTATTCCAGCAGCAGCAGCAACAGCTGCTGCTGCTGGAGTTCTGGAACGTGACATTTTTTGTGCATGCTGCCGGTGTTCATTAATTTATAAGACGCCTTCTAACAGTAAACTTTTTTGACGTACGTATCACGCACGTCAAAAAAGTCTAATTTTAGAAGGCATAACGAAAACAGGGCAAAATTCAAAATGCCCATTTCATATTGGAACGATATAACTTTACTTCGCCACCTCTAAATTACTTAGTTATAACTTCGTACGCCTCCGAAATTCTTATCAAATACTTGTCTAACAATGTTATCAGCAGTGTTCGGAACTCCAAAACATTCCCCATTAGACTCTCACGTCACGAACCCGACTTAAGAAGCGCAATATAGGCATTAAGCAATTGTACATGGTCAGAAATAATACATGGTGTCCTAGAATCTCCTTCCCTTCTTTCTTCACTTAACTTTAATACTCGCTTTAGAACACATAATCGTAACTATAATGCTTTTACTTTTCAAGCTTACACTAATAACACCTCATTTTATAATCCTCCGGTTAAAATGTGTCGCCAATACAACAAAATTCTTAATTCCGATAGGGACATAACATAGATATATACTCCTTTTCACTAAATAAGTTTAGGCGGCAAATTATGAATTATTTAAGTGATGTATTATATTGCAGTTTATAAAGTGCAGCACTCACTTTTACTTTAATTTTTATTTTAAGTATATTTTGATTCTATCAAAATCTCTAGCGAAATTCCTTTAACTCTTATAGACTTTCATTTGTATTTAATGTTTATATGCATACATTCTGTAGGATTGCGATTTAGATCAGCGCTATATATTGAAATATTTCCTGTTTTACTCAAGATTTTAATCTGTTTTGTGTGCTATTAATAATAAATAAATAGATAGATTGCGCGTATTAAGCAACCACGGTCCCATGTCTGTGTCCTGTTAGTATCTCGAAGATAAGGCAAAAATTCTTTTGAACGTCCCGCCGTCCGACTGTTGTGTAAAATTTAGTGAGCAATTTCGTACATATATTTGTATGATAATTACATACATATATATTTCTAATCATGGCATCATTGTAAGTTCGCTGTAATACGACAGCAAAATAAAATAAAAATTATTCATGAAATCTGTCACCAGAAGGGTCACGAAATGACCTATAAATAATGTAATTCCGTGAACCTCCTGAAGACCGCCCCATCCACTCTATCCGCTATCATCTCTAGCACTCGATTTCTGCTCCCCCTAAGTCTACGTACCAAAGATAGAATCTTTTTTCGCATGATTGCATTAAAGTGACTGACTAGCTCCGAGGCGCAGCGGTCAACACGCCAGCCTGCGACACGGAGTGACCGGGTTCCATCCCCGGCCAGGTCAAGATGGAAAATGATCTTTTTCAGATTGGCCTGGGTCTTGGATGTGTATCTATATATGTATTTGTTATAAAATATAGTATCGTTGAGTTAGTATCCCATAACACAAGTCTCGAACTTACTTTGGGGCTAGCTCAATCTGTGTGATTTGTCCGTATATATTTATATTTATTATTTATTCAATCGTCTTCCTGTTGCCGTTATCGATATAGTGCAAAAACACGCCTGAATCAAAGAACCATCATATTACCAGGTCCCGACAGTGCCCTGCGCTCCCTTTCAATATCTTGGTCATCTTTTAGGGACTCTGTTACTATTTGACCGTGACACTTAAACTGCATAGTTATATCTATTAACATTATGGTAAAAAGTACTGCCATCTTCCGCTGAGCATAGAACGATCTTCGTTTCCGCCATCCGTCTCGGTCCTGTACTGATCTCTTCCAGTAGCGACCCGCGACTTTGACGAATCTCATAGGAGGACCTCCAACGCTTCTTTTATCTATTCATCATCGTCAGGTCCTTTTTAGTCTCCACTACAGGAGCACGACCCTTTCTGTACTACTTAAACCATACTTGACCAGAGCAGCCAGAGGACTTTCATCTATTATGAGCTACCATTCGGTTGATTCCTTGCTTAATCTGCCATCACTCCGTCAGAATAACCCATGCGAACTTTTTTTTTATATTGTTAAAGGAGACCTCTATAGATCCAAATTCACCTCACATTTTGTCCGTCCTTTCAGACCCTCATCGCAAAGTTCTATAATCGAGTTCCCGAGTAAGTGTTACGAAGTTTACAAAACAATATTTCAAAGAAAGTTAGTCACATAATACGCGGCGTTTATTTCGAATGGTCGCCTCATTTTTGTGTAAATAGCTTTTAGCGAGTTGTGTCGACTTTTACGCGTGATTTGTGTTTTTTGTGAGGAAATTATGAAAATTTTGACTTAGTTTGTCAAAATGGCGTTATATTGCCTACGTTACAAGTGCTTCTTCTTCGCCTTATTTCACTTATTTATCTGGGGTCAGCACAGCATGTAAGCATCTTCCCAATCATCAGAAGGCATCTCTTTCAATACACCTTTCGTTTCCATACTTTTTTTAATACAGTCCAATAATCTCTTTTAGGTTTTACTCAGCGTTCAGTTCCATCAATTCTCATCTCCCATTTCCTTCTCATAACATGGCTTTCCTTTCTCATTACATGAATGGCCGTATTGAATAGCTATAGATTAAGGACCATTGTCATATCAGCCGCAGGAACTCCACTGAATATAGGCCTCTCCCAATGATTTTCAAAATGACCAGTTGGAAGCGGCCTGCATCCAGCCTCTTCCTGCGACCTTAGACAGCTCATGCGATAATCATAATCATGTATATAATAAAAATTGTAATCAATACTAATAAGAAAAAGAAAAAAAGGATAAAACTAAATGATGAATGATATAGATAGATGATAAAATTAAAAAGCCCTTTAGGCGAGTAGGCGACCAATACTGTTGAAAAGAGTTTCTTTTTGCATTTCTTCTCGGAAGTTGGAAACGCTAGTAGTCTGTAGCTTTTGCACATTAATTAATAATAAAAATATTACTAAATTAGATTCTTTAAAATGTGATTTGCCTGCAAAGGCCTATTTTATGAATAAACGTTTTGATTTTTGATTTATCAATCATATCATGGTATCATCATCATCATCATCATCAGGTCTTTTTATTCTCCACTACAGGAGCATGACCCTCTCTGTACTACTAGAGACATATTGGCCAGAGCAGCCAGAGGACTTGGCCTACACTCTCCACGCTGGCCAGACGGATATGGAACAAACTGTTCTATAGCTATTCAACTATTCGGTCACTGGCGCAACTTTCATAGTTCCTCTTATGTATTCATTATTTATGATGTATTTTGCTATTGCTTCAAAATGTAATAATAATTTGAACAGCATATAATATTTTATTAATATACGAATTACGTACGAAGTCAGCTATAGGCCGACATGTTTCAACCTTATCCGGTGGTCTTCCTCAGGGCGAATATGAAACAGGACGCGCACACACGAATCCGTGTGTGCGACTCCGTATCCGTGTGTATCCTTGATTATTGTTCGATTTTTAGTGGCTTATTTCCTAAGTATGTATATGTATATGGACAAATAACTTAATGTATGTATACATTAAGTTAGTCCTAAAGTTTGTTCAAGAATTTTTATAATGATACTATATTTTATAACAAATACAGATAAACATCTAAGATCCAGGCTTCTGAACAAGATCATTTTCCCTCTTGACATGACCGGGGTTCGAACCCGGGAAATCCAAATAGCCTGGTATGATGACCACTAGGCCAGAGCTCGTCAACTACTACTAACTTCACAATGCTGTTCGAGAATGCGCTATTCAAATAAATATATGTGTTTTCTCCATCATTTTCCATGTAATTATTATCGAATAATCGGGAATTTAAACTATACTCAAAAAAATAAGTTAAATTCAAATTCAAACCGTTTATTTAATAAAGGTTTCTTTGAAAACTTATTAATTGTCATATTTTACTTCTCAACAATTGTTGACGTTAAAAATTTACTTATGGTTAAGTTTAATGCCGCTTCCAAAGCGGAGTGCAGAAGAAGCGGCAACAAACTGCACAGCGCATTTTCTCCAAAAGACGTCAACTCACAATTTTTTAAAACCTTGGAACCTAGTTAAGTGTGTAAGAACTTCCTGTTGGTCTATACCATCTAAAACGGCTAGCACTTATAAATCAATATACCTAGCATCGCATCCGATGCTTCTACTATTCCATCACAGATTTAATAAACATTTTCAATCGCGATGTTTGCTTCGTTCCCATGTTAAGAGCCCGCCATATGCCAGGCGGCGTGACGGTACAAACGCGGATGGTCTAAACGCGTTGGCTACTTTGGATATTTTCGTTTTTTAGGAATATTCAAGGGTTATTCGAAAAAGAAAAACATATGATGGCTGCCTTATCTGTAATGCAATAATAATCAAAAGTTTCAAGGCTAATTTTAATGTATTTGGTGAATAATGCTATATACCGAGTAAATAAGACGTGATTTGGAGGCAACTTCGCAATTTTTTTATATCGAGAAAATTTAACGCAATCGTGTTTTTGAGTCAGATAGTTATACTGACTCAAAAACACGATTGCGTGAGTTAGTCCTGAACTTTGCTGCATTTTTATTTCAACTTGAGTATTTAATAATTGTTGATATTACAGGCGACCATGCAAAGCAGTCTGGCATAGTATGGCCCCTTAAGTGTGTAACAACTTCCTGTTGGTCTATACCATCTAAAACGGCTAGCACTTATAAATCAATATACCTAGCATCGCATCCGATGCTTCTACTATTCCATCACAGATTTAATAAACATTTTCAATCGCGATGTTTGCTTCTCTCCCATGTTAATCAAAGCGTTGATTTGCCGCGCATTTCGGGTCCAAATTAATTTTGGTAAAGGTTTGAAGTATTAATTAGCGAATTTGTGGATAAACAACAATTTGAGTAACTGAATTTAACAGATTTCATATATTTTACCCAACTGACCAGAATAAACTGAGTAATTGTTTTATGGGGGCAACAAGATTCATCATAATCATCATCATCAGGTCCTTTTTAGTCTCCACTACAGGAGTACGACCCTCTCTGTACTACTAGAGCCATACTTGGCCAGAGCAGCCAAAGGACTTGGCCTACACTCTCCACGCTGGGCAGACGGGTGGGAGAGGTCTCTCAGATGATTATAAGCTTTTTTTAGCTTGTATTTCCTAAGTCGCCTTCTACGACATCCACGGGAAGACTTGGAGTGGTCCTATTCTACTCTGCTGGATACCACACGGCTAACAAGATTGCTTGCTTGCTTTTTGTATGTATTAGTGACCAACTAAGACAATCTAATATCAGCCTCTTCGTTTGCCATGATTTGATAACTGCAATAATAGTTGAAATGTTGTTATGTTTGCTTACAAGTTACGCTCCGGGCACTTTCCAAATAAGAAGTATGGTTACTTGATGAAGAAAGTGTCACCTATATATACTTCTATACTTATATTATAAAGCTGAAGAGTTTGTTTGTTTGTTTGAACGCGCTAATCTCAGGAACTACTGGTTTAAATTGGAAAATTATTTTTGTGTTGGATAGTCCATTTATTAAGGAAGGCTTTAGGCTATAAGACATCACGCTGCGACCAATAGGAGCGGAGCATCAATAGAAAATGTTTTGAAAACGGGGGAAAATTATTCATCTATACTAATTAATCATAATAACAGAAATTGCCGCGGACGAAGTCACGCGAAACAGCTAGTCTATACTAATAATATTATAAAGCTAAAGAGTTCGTTTATTAGTTTGAATGCGCTCATCTCAGGAACTACTGGTTCAAATTGAAAAAATATTTTTGTGTTGGATAGTCATTTTATTGAGGAAGGCTTTAGGCTATCAGACATCACGCTGCGACCAATAGAAGCGAAGCATCATTAAGAAATGTTTTGAAAACGGGGGAAAATTATTCATCTGTACGAATAAAAAACTTATTAATGATAATAACAGAAATTACCGCGGACGAAGTCGCGGGCAACAGCTAGTCTGTGATAAAGTGGATGATGTCCAACACATGCATGCCGAGTGCATCAAATATGAAATAGAAAGAGAAGCACTCATTAAAAAAATTAACATAAATGTTAATAAGATGGGGTGGTTTTTAAGCATATCATCAGAACCTTGTTCTGATATGGGCAACATTTTTGTAAATCATTTTTACGAATAAGTGAAATAATAATAATAATATTTATTGTCTCATTTTACAAAAAATTAAACTTGTTAATTATATTTATTGCAGTAGTAGATTATGTTAGAAAAGATTTTTTTTAAAGTAGTTAGTACAAATAGTTTGTGTAGATGTAAAATTTAAGTTATGATGCGGCTGACAAATCTGTTTCAGATAAAAGCCTCTAAATAAATAAATATATACGGACAAATCACACAGATTGAGCTAGCCCCAAAGTAAGTTCGAGACTTGTGTTATGGGATACTAACTCAACGATACTATATTTTATAACAAATACATCCCATCAAAAACAATACTTGTCAAAAAAACCAAGTCTCGCAACTCAGTTGTTCTGCGGTAAAAAGTTGTGAGATCCATGTAATACCAAGTCGGTTATTTATTTATTCAGTCTCTACTTAAGCGACTTTCTGTCTTAATACGTCCAGTCTCTAAGACCACGATCGTGGTCCATAACAATTGAAAATCAATTGTGTCTGGAATCTCCGTACTTGAAGCATTAAGTTGTTACGTAATAATTAACAGCATCTTATAGTGACGCATATCAATGTTAAAATTCTTTAATGATTTATATAAATATATCGAGACTTGGCCATCGCACTAAATAATTGAATTTACATGTGTTTTCATGCGATTGAATTTACACGTGTTTTCAGGCGATGGCCAAGTCTCAATATATTTATATAAAACATTAAAGAATTTTAATATTGATATGCGTCACTATAAGATGCTGTTAATTATTACGTAACAACTTAATGCTTCGAGTACGGAGATTTCAGACACAATTGATTTTCAATTGTTATGGACCACGATCGTGGTCTTAGAGACTGGACGTATTAAGACAGAAAGTCGCTTAAGTAGAGACTGAATAAATTAATAACCGACTTGCTATTACATGGATCTCACAACTTTTTACCGCAGAACAACTGAGTTGCGAGACTTGTTTTTTTTGACAAGTATTGTTTTTGATGGGATCTCATTTCTTTTTGTATTTTGTAGACAGTTCTACTTTTTTCCTTTTCGGTACCTTCTACTTATTGTATATATGTATATCTACCAGCAACGAATTTTCTTAAAGCCCTCTCTCTGATTTATGAACTTTTCTTATTTTTGGGTAGCCTTCCGTTTTCTCTTTTCCGGTACTACTTCTTGAGCTTCAGCTACAGTTTTTCTAAGAGCCCACTCCCTGTCTCTATGCGTTTTTCTGGGAGGCTTTGATGTTACAATTTTTGACAAATCTGGACGGTAATAATTTAATACACGTGTTTTCATGACGGGTATACCCATTTTTTGCTC
Source organism: Elegia similella (assembly GCA_947532085.1). Taxonomy (NCBI): domain Eukaryota; kingdom Metazoa; phylum Arthropoda; class Insecta; order Lepidoptera; family Pyralidae; genus Elegia; species Elegia similella. The sequence goes on along the minus strand of OX383926.1, from coordinate 2,573,033 downwards.
GATTTGGCAGGGGCACTACCATGCGCCTATATTTATATGGGACTAGCATAAACCGGCGGCTTCGCACGCAATAATAATAACTGCCGTATAATACATCGTTACGAATAAAGCCAATATTGAAAAATTTTACTGAAGACTTGGCTGTATGGGCTTAATTTTTTTTTGCGGTCTTTTAGTTTTTCCTTGATTCATACACCAAACACTACTTATATTCCAAATTTGAAGCTTCTAGGTCTGCTAGAAGTGCCTTAGAATTTTGATGATCGGTGAGTCAGTGAGTGACAAAATTAAGAAATTTGACCCGTTTTAGATCCTAAAAATACTGGTTCAAATTGAATGAAATTTAAAATATACATGTCTTTACAATACCTGCATGGTTACTGAAAATTTCAGTCTTCTAGTTTTATCCACAACGAAGTTACAGGGGGTCGAAAATGGTCTGAATTGCTTCGAGAAAAGGATGCCCCCAGATAATATAGATAAACATCCAAGACCCAGGCCAATCTGAAAAAGATCATTTTCCATCTTGACCTGGCCGGGGATCGAACCCGGGCACTCTCGTGTCGCAGGCTGGCGTGTTGACCGCTGCGCCACGGAGCTAGCCAAAGAAAGATTAAAAAAAATGTGATCAACGCCAGTATCTGATTTCAAATTGCCTATAGGCATCTGACATAGCTTAACGACTGATGACGGATAAGCTCCTAAAAAAGTGCGAAACAAGATTTCAACAGGGTCGGGGTCGCCTACGTGAACTTTTGCTAATGTAGTTAATTATGAGCCTTATCTTTCTCTACTACTCAGGCAAATAAATAAAATCCAAGAAGCCTTTTTGAAATCCGAATGCCTTTTCGAAAAAAATAATCATATGTAATACGAGTAGCACAAAATTGATTAGTGTTTTGAGTGTGGAAATTTTGATATCAAAAATGCAGCTCGCTCTGACCGCCTTATTACGGATAAAGTAGAAGTCATCTTTAAAAAGGGTACAAGATCAATAAAGATTTATTTATCTATAGGTAGGTATAGTAGTAGTTACAACATAGCTGAAGAGCTAAGAATTGATCACAACAATCTTCGTTAGGATTGTAGAATTAATAGGATCTAGATTTAAGTAAATTGTAACTCATATTCTGTTGTCTGTGGTTGTACCTTATCAAATAAAAAATAAATAAAAAAAAAAAACACCGTTTTGCCCTATTTTAAAACGTCTGGATATACAAAAATGCTTGTTATTTGTATGCCGATATACGATTGGCACTTGAATAGTAGCACCGGCAAAACAGCGCACTAATCGAGTTTCGGAGCTGTTTTGCCCAATGTTTCAGTAAACCGCGCTAGCTCTCACACGTCTCGCGATGACGAAGGTCAGTGAAAAGATACAAAAACTACGCATCAAAAGTGAAAAAGAAAGATGTAGTGACATACTTTCAGCATGTACCGTTTTTGTTATTGTTTGTTAGTATTCATGATGTTTTGACTCGGGGACATTACTTATTTACAAAATATCCAAAATTTTGTTTTCTCGGTTCATTTGCATTACCAAAGGTCAGACGCAATTTTTTTTTAAATCTATGCCTAATGTTTATATTGACTGGACTATAAACTACTCATACTGAGAACAATAAGTATGTCAAGAAAAAATATAAATTTGAAACATTACTTATAGAGTAATGTTCAGTTTCCTTCACTATATTTATCTTCCTCAGATACAAGTTGTCATTTTGACCTATTACTAACATTTAAAGGAAACACTGTAGACTGCTACGCTAACGTAATCATGTAGCCAGTAAAAGAGACTAATCTCAGCCTAATTAAGTAAAATATACCTGGCCAGCTTCATGGAAAAACATCTAGGCCTAAATCTGTTCGTTTAGCGGCCACTCGCCTCAAGGGATGGAATGGCCACTTCTGAGCACATGGCAAATTGTGGGGCTATGAAATTGGCATATCCGCACGAAAAATTGAAGGTAAAAAGTATGCAATTAAAGTTTCAACCAAAATACGGGATTTAATTTAAATGCGTAATTTGTGATATATCTAAATAATATATATCTAAATCAGGTTTGATTATTATTAACGACAGCTACTTTGTAAATTAAATAATAAGAAAACACTATAAAAGTAAATATATTAATTAAATTGGCCGTGTGGTATCCGGCAGAGTAGAATAGGACCACTCCAAGTCTTCCCGTAGATGTCGTACAAGGCGATTAAGGATATACAAGCTAAACAAAGCTTATAATCATCTATGAGACCTCTCCAACCGTGGAGCGTGGAGAGTGAAGGCCAAATCCTCTGGCTGCTCTGGTCAAGTGTATGGAGTAGTACAGAGAGGGTCGTGCTCCTGTAGTGGAGACAAAAAAGACATGATGATGATGATATTAATTAAATCGCTATAGTATTGCCGTGCGTAGCGCATTGTCGCTTTTGCTAAAATGCGTTCCTTCGATACATGTCTAACATATATCATCAGCGAAACTTTTCGAGAACGGTTCAAATGAGCTAATGGCTATGTGTGGTGTTGTGCCGTGCTCGAAATTTTCGAGAACGGTGAAAACTTGTTGGATTTTTTTTCCCGAGAATTTCATATTCTTTCTCTCAAGTGCGGGAGTTATTGAAAATTTCTCAAGAATTATTGGAATATTTCCCGCAAATTTCCGTAAGAAAGAATTCAAAAGAACTGAGAATTTCTCTTCGGCACATCACTAGCTACTGTCGCCGTTTTCGTAGCCCAACACCAAACGTCTGAATCCGGGCAAAGACAACCGGTTTTATTTAGTGTGAAAATATATATTAGTGTCGAAAGCAGAAGGTCAAACGTCGGCGATTGTCCGTAATGACCGGCAGATCTTGAAACGACCACTTATGACGTCTGGCGACAGAAAAAGCTGCTTAGGTCGCTGAAAAAAAGGTTGACGTTGAGATTTCATATGCTGGACCCACCCTGGCAACAATAATATATAACTATCGCAACTTTTTTTGGAACTAAGTATGCGACTAAAGTGTTGCCTAACGGTTCCAAGTGGCCGTCACGTAATAATGTCATCTTTGTGTGATATGTGTAATGAAGTCATTGAATTAGAAAAACCATAGGAAGCAGTATTGCGCTCGAAAACTGACACCTTGCAAAATAGATCAAAGAGGGCGGGGCTTAAAAAGTGTATTTTTTTCGCCAACTAGTCTACCGCGCGTTCCGTGACGGAAGAACGCGTCGTTATAAGCATTTAACGACATATTTTTTGTGAACATCGGCGTAATCTTAACGAACTAAGAAAAAAAAATACTTCTTGTGTAGTAAATGGTGCAGGAAACGCAAGGAAATACAGAAAAGTGACACTGGTGTAACTTATCATAGCAAACGAGGCGAGCTGCTAGCCTACGTCTCCGCTATGTTGACACCATAGCGTTCAATGTTGACGACGCCCCGTGACCTTGATTCGGCCAATCGCAAACAAGCTTCCTCTATGAGTGCGTAAGTTTTTCGTTGTGATTTGAGTTGAGTTTGTTTGCGTAAATGGGAATGATATTTATTCGTTAGTTGTATGACAGTTACGCTTCCATATTTTTTTATAATTCAATTGATGAAGTCTATGTGTGCACTAATAGCACTAGCACTTAAGCAATCTATAAAAATAATAATTATATCAGTGAAATTAACATCTGAATCGCTCGGTTTGCTTTACAAGAGCCTCCTAAACGAGAGACGGTAGTTCAAATCCCACAGAAGCCATCACATTTTGGCCTGATTTTTTTGTAACGTTATGTACCCAAAGGGTAAAAACGGAACCCTATTAATATTGCTCCGCTGTCCGTCTGTCTATCTATTCGTCTGTCACCATAATGTATCTCATGAACCGTGATAGTTAGACAGTTGACCACAGATAACCTCTGGAATGAGATATAGCAGCTAATAAATATAGGCTATCTTTAGGGTACCTCACTTCAAAAGGAAAAAACGGAACCCTTCTCGGATCAAACTGTTGTCCGTCTGTCAGTCAAGACCCTTTTTCTGAGGAACACGTGGATGTATAAAGCTGAAATTCATGTCGAATACTTAAAAATAATGTCTCTTGGAGCTGTGAAAAAATCAAACTTTAAAGTCGACGCACTTATAAGAAGTTTATGCCGCAAATTTTCTACATTCGCAAGGGAATCAAAATCTACAGGGTACTTCCCGATAACTTACAATCTTGAAATTTGGTACCAGGCATCGTCATATAGCACAGATAAAGAAAAAATTGCGAAAAGCAAACAGTAGTAGTTAAATAATATAATAAAAATATTTTTTAATAATTTACATCTTATTATAAATAATGATACGGAACCCTTCGACCACAAGCTTGACTCGCAGTTGGCCGGTTTTTTTTCCATTGTAATTACAAAATGCATGTCAAATATTTTTGGCTATTATGTGGCAAACGCCGCGAAACGTCGGTCCCCAAGAGCCCGATTAAGACTCGCCGGGGGATCATTATGAACTTTATATCCACATGGTTCCCAAGAGCGTGCTTAGGCGATGAGGCTCTATTGATCGTTGGTATTAGAGTAAGGTGTAAATTAACGGGTACAAAAACCCGTTATGTCCATCATTTCGTGTAAGTGACACGGTCAATCGACCATGCACACCCTGGTGTCAGAGTTGTGCGGGACCACCTCTCGGCCTCTGACGTGGTTCCTTTAACGACTACCAGATGGCAGCCGGGACTAAAGGCTTAACGTGCCTTCTGAAGCACGGAATCATCTTAATTATCAGACAATCTGTACTTACCAAACTGGAAACAACTAAACGAAGTATGCTTCCCGTGGGAATCGAACCTACGACGACCGGGTCTAGAGGCAAACCCCTAACCACTGGACCCGGAGGCAGTTGAAAACCCATTAATTAAATTGGACATGTACTAACCACGTTGTTAAATATAATATTTTTTGTTGTTTTATTAATCACCAGATTAAAGAAGATCCTTTTAATCGGTGCTGACCTTCGATTATATATATATAGTAGATACAAGATTCGCGGTCGAAAAGTGGCACCGGCAAAACAGCGCACTAATCGAGTTTCAGAGCTGTTTTGTCCACAGTTTCAATAAACCGCGCTAGCACTCACACGTCTCACAATGACCAAGGTCAGTGAAAAGATGCAAATACTACGCGTCAAAAGTGAAAAGGAAATATTGAGTGTCATACTTTCAGTATGTAACGTTTTTGTTGTTGTTGGTAAGTATGCATGATGTTTTGGCTCGCGGACATTATTTAGGCTTCATTTTGTATGAGACTGTGTATCTATCATTATATTTGATCAAAGGTGCTGACAGATTTATGTAGCAACGTAGCTGTCAAAACGTGGAATTCATTGACTCTTACAAGATTAAGGACTAGGTGTTTGTTAAAAAAAAATGTATCAGCTAAAGCAACAAAGACTGAAGGTTTAGATATAGCAGATAGAAGATCAATAATTGATGTAGACGAGACGACAAATATATTTTACATAGTAATATTCAAATGATTCAGAACGTTTTCCCCCACGAGCTCAAGCAAGAGCCGCGGGAGCATCATTACCAATTTTACGTCCAGAAAGCTCCCGTGGGCGTCCTTTGAGGCTGTACTCATGGCCTATACTACACTGACGTTTTTAAGACTTTTCGTTGTATAAGCTACGTGTTAAAATTCTATTTTGTTATTAAAATTGAAAATATGTGATGAAAAAGAACTCGGCCACATGCAGGATTTGAACCCACGTCACGAAGGTTTACGCCCTAAGTGTGATATCATTACACCACCGTGACTTCGAATCACCGCGTCGAATTCTCTCATCAACACTTTGTGCATGATCGATTGGCCGTGTCACCTACACGAAATGATGATGATGACCGGCCAAGCAATTTAGGATGACCCTGACTTATAATTATGAGTTTATTCATAAAGACTTTCTCTACATACTTTTATGTATCCATTTTTTTATGTGATAACTAGCTGTTGCCCGCGATTTCGTCCGCGGCAATTTCTGTTATTATGATTAATTCGTTTTTCTTATTAGCATAGATGAATAATTTTACCCCGTTTTCAAACATTTTTACTGATGCTTCGCTCCTATTGGTCGCAGCGTGATGTTTTATATCTTAAAGTCTTCCTCGATAAATGGACTACCCAACACAAAAAGAATTTTCCAATTTTAACCAGTAGTTCCTGAGATTAGCGAGTTCAAACAAACAAACTTTTCAGCTTTATAATATTAGTATATAAATAAATAAATATATACGGACAAATCACACAGATTGAGCTAGCCCCAAAGTAAGTTCGAGACTTGTGGTATGGGATACTAACTCAACGATACTATATTATTGTAACAAATAAATATATAGATACACATCCAAGACCCAGGCCAATCTGAAAAAGATCATTTTCCACGTTGACCTGACCGGGGATCGAACCCGGGGCCCTTGTGTCGCAGGCTGGTATATTGTATATATTTAGATAACTAACATAAACGATCATCATCAGATCCCCTTTAGTCTCCACTACAGGAGCACGACCCTCTCTGTACTACTAGGGTCATACTTGGCCAGAGCAGCTAGAGGACATGGCCTACACTCTCCACGCTGGCCAGACCGGTTGAAGAGGTCTCTTAGATGTTTATAAGCTTTGTTTAGCTTTTATTTCCTAAGTCGCCTTCTACGACATCCACGGAGACTTGGAGTGGTCCTATTCTACTCTGCCGGTTACCACACGGCTAACATAAACGATAAGAAGCTAAATATAAAGTAATTGTATCACAAATGATGCGGGGCGCGGTTCCCCGTGAGCCCGATTAAGACTCGCCGGAGGATCATTACGAACTTTGTACTTGTATCCGCATGGCTCCCTCGGGCGTGCTCTGGCTGTGAGGCTGAATGCATCGTGGGTATTAAACTGACGTTTGGCTAACCGTTTATTATTGTACCGTGTCGGTGAACTGCTACTTTTTGAGGTAAAACGTTCCGTTTGATAATAATCTTGAAAATCTCTCTGACAATACTTCTATACTGAAGAGTTTGTTTGTTTGAACGCGCTAATCTCAGGAACCACTGGTCCAAACTGGAAAATTATTTTGTTTTATATCTAACCTAAATCTACATTATATAACATATTATTTAGGTGACCAAAAGGAGCGAAGCATTCATAAAAAATGTTTTGAAAACGGGGGAAAATTATTGATCTATACTAATAAAAAAACTAATTAATCATAATAACCGAAATTGCGGCGGACGAATTCGCGGGCAACAGCTAGTAATATATATAAACTCAAAGGTGACTGACTGACCGACATAGTGATCTATCAACGCACAGCCCAAACCACTGGACGGATCGCTGAAATTTGGCATGCAGGTAGATGTTATGACGTAGGCATCCGCTAAGAAAGAATTTTGATCAATTCTACCCCCATACACAGTATCACATCTTTTTCCCTTACGGGGTAGACAGACCCTAGATCTATAAGACCTGAAGGCCACGTTTAGCATGTTGGTGGGCATAAGGTGAAAAACAGAATGAAAATAGTGATGGGTTGCTAGCCGCATCGCCTATTAACACGATTCCTCAGATTTTACCCATTCCCTCGATCGGCTTTTACGATCTGCGCGGAAGAGAAGCAGCTGGTACATTCTACGTTTTTTCTTTTCTCCCAGACCAGCATGGAAGAGTCCAATTCTACCCCCAAGTGGTAAAAATAGGGGATGAAAGTACACCACGCATTAAGTAACTTTCATCCCCTATTTTATTTGCATGCATTAATCTATTATTTACTTCTTAACGCGAGCGGAGCCGCGGGCAACAGCTAGTAATTATAAAAATTGTAAGTGTAGAAGTGTAACTCTGTTAATTATTATTAAAATAATTATATATGTATATTTGTAAGTCACATTTTGTAAAAAAAAAAATGTTAGGTTCATATCACGTATTATTCCCTTGCGGGGCAGACAGAGCCCAGGTCTTTTCCACATTTCGCTCTTTAATACCTAACAGCCATGATTCGCATGTCGGTGGGCGGTAGGTGGAAAACTGAGCATCCGGTCGTCGGCTACGCGCGTCCGGCTTCCGGAACTACTACTTGCTTTCCCCCATTTATCCGAGTGAGTAGCTTAAGATGCTTCCGATTGGTAGAAGCGTCGGAAGCGTAAGAAGCCGAACAAATAACTGCGCTCACCAACCCGCCTGCCAAGCGTGGTGAGTATGGCAATTGGCAATCCAATCTATACTAATATTATAAAGCTGAAGAGTTTGTTTGTTTGAACGTGGTAATCTTAGGAAGTACTGGATCAAATTGTAAAATTCTTTTTGTGTTATAAATAAATAAATATATACGGACAAATCACACAGATTGAGCTAGCCCCAAAGTAAGTTCGAGACTTGTGTTATGGGATACTAAGTCAACGACACTATAATTTATAACAAATACATATATACACATCCAAGACTCAGGCCAATCTGAAAAAGATAATTTTCCATCTTGTACTGGCCGAGGATCGAACCCGGGCCCTTGTTGGATAGTTCATTTACTGAGGAAGGTTTTAGGATAGAAAACATCACGATGCGACTATTAGGAGCGAAGCGTCAATAAAAAATGTTTTGAAAACGGGGGAAAATTATTCATCTATACTAAGAAAAAAACGAATTAATCAGAATAACATAAATTGCCGCGGACGAAGTCGCGGGCAACAGCTAGTATAATAAATAATATCATAATTTGATATTCATACGAAATACCCATGTCGACTACAATTTTTTTTATTGCTACACTCAATATTTTTGCGTTACTGTGCCCTAGATCCGAACATCACTCGTATGTAAAGTATAACAATTGAAGCTTTCAGAAATTAAGCCGCAATTCATTGCAACCACGGAAATCGTCAGAAGTCAACACGTTTTGTTTTTTTTTTTTTTTTCGTTTCGTTCATCCAATCTTATACTGCCAACTGGAATTGGGCTTTTTCAAAGAGAATTTCATTAACTACGTACGAGCCTAACGGTACCGGTAGTGGTTTTTAGAACTGATGTTTGTGTGGCTAACGATCCTAGCAAGTTATTATTGTTGCACGCTCGATCGCTAACATATCAAAAATTATGTAAATTTAAATTCTATATCAGAAAAAAAAAAGAAAAGAAAAATATATAAAATATCATACAAAGTAGGCGACCAGTACTGTTGAAAAGAGTTTCTTTCAGCGTCTTCTTCTCTTCAGTGGTCGGTTCCGCCAATCTTTCATTTGTATTTTGATATTGCAACAAAAGTATTCTAGAAATAGGTCAGAATTTCAATAATAATCCTTTGTTCTATCAGTAAGGATTATTATTTGAAATTTTTGCATTGCGGTTGCCTCCTGCAGCTGTCGATATCTTGTTTCGAAGCTTGCGGTCTGACCGCCGTCGGAATATAATTAATTTAACTGTAGGATGTTCAAACTAAACGAACATAGACAATCACTTCAATTTTCATTACAAAGATCCTAGTTCTACTCTTTGGTTACATTTCACAACCGATTCCTGTGAAATTTTGTAAGTTACATTCAAAATAGCATTGTTTCATTTTTGGAAATTTTCAAAATACCGGAAATGGAACAAAGAATCAACTTATTTTTTTTTAAATAGGTTTAGTACTAAAAAAAAAAATTCTTTATTTGCTCTCCACAATCTTTACACTAAACTTAACTAAGACATACACACATACTGTTTGTTATAAAATGTAAGTTTGTGAGAGTCTGGTGTCTGAACTAAGCAGAGCTTGTATCTCAGTACACCAGCCATTAAACAGGTGATACAGTGTTGTAATGCTACCGACTTATTTTTAATTTGTAATTTTCCCTAGTTTTAATTTTATATATTTCATTTGTCATTTATTAATTTTCACTATTGTTTTAAATTAGCATGGTATCTACGGAAGACCGGCGTCGTGGCCCTCACCACGGCATAAGTTAACAGGGGACCATTTTGGTACAAAATCGATTTATCGTTTGTATCGTTTTTATGTATACAGCGTGTAACAAAACCATCGACGTTCCCGTGAAGGGGTGACTCAGCCCGTCAAATTTGAACAACCAATTTCCTACGGAACCAACGCGGGGATCTCAAAAAAATTGTCATTTTCATACAAAAGTGTTCGGTATGAAAACTCATCATCATCATCAGGTCTTTTTTTGGTCTCCACTGCAGGAGCATGACCCCCTCTGTACTGCCGGAGCCATCTTGGCCAGAGCAGACAGAGGATTTGGCCTACACTCTTTTCGCTGGCCAGACGGGTTGGAAAGATGGCCGTGATCGTCTAGTGGTTAGGACCTTACGCTGTGTATGAAAACTAAAGAAAAAAATTGAATTATCAGCATTGGTCCCATAGGAAAAGTTGTTCATTTTGACGGGCTGAGTCACCTCTTCATGGGAACGGCGTTAAAATAAGTAAATAAATATATACGGACAAATCACACAGATTGAGCTAGCCCCAAAGTAAGTTCGAAACTTGTGTTATTGGATAGTAACTCAACGATACAATATTTTATAACAAATACATATATAGATACACATCCAAGACCCAGGCCAATCTGAAAAAGATCATTTTCCATCTTGACCTGGCCGGGGATCAAACCCGGTCACTCCGTGTCGCAGGCTGGCGTGTTGACCGCTGCGCCACGGAGCCAGTCAAGCCACGGAGCGTTGGTTATGTTACACGCTGTATGTGCCAAATAAACATTTTTGCTTTCTTTCTTTCATGCATTTTCGTTTCATAGGTGCGAAAAGGCACGGATAACAAACCGTCTAACAAGGTTAGCACTTTTCCTTTGAGACCAACGTAGATAGCGCGAAAAAACTTCTTTCAACTCCCGTAGAAATGTTTTAAAGTAAACAAGTTACGCCAACTGTACATTTCCAAAGGATAGTTTGCCCCGGTAAGTAAAGAGTGAATTTCATCTTCCTAGCTTTGAAAAATCCTTTCCTTACTAATATTATAAATGCGAAAGTGAGTTTGTTTGTTTGTTTGTTTATTTGTTTCTTTGTTTGTTTGTTACGCTTTCACGCCGTAACTACTGAACCGATCATCATGAAATTTTGCATACAAGTTCTCTGGAGTACGGAGAAGGACATAGGCTACCTTTTATCCCGGGAAAAGTACTATTCTCGAGGGATCGACATTGACGCGGGCGGAGCCGCGGGCGAAAGCTAGTATCATCATAATTATGTGTAGGCGACACGGTTAAGCAACGATGCACTATGGTGCGTACCATACTATATCTTTCTGATTAGTGACACCTATTTATTTTGTTTGTTTTATATTTTCTCCCAAAGGTTGACTGGGAAATAATGCTTTTAGCATTAAGTCTACCTATTGGAGCTTTTTGGCTCAATAAAGATTTTAAATAAAAAACAAAAATGGTGTCAGTTCTTTGATAAATACGAAATTAAGACACGATGGCACAACACTAACATAACAGGACAATACTTGTATAACACAAAAATAATTTAAAAAAACGTATGGCTCTCGAGGTCTGCCGCGGTAAAAAAAACTTATACAATTATAATTATTTTATTTCTGAGTAACTCCGTTACTGTAACTCACTGTTCACTTACTGTAACTTAACTTACTTTTAACTTAACTTACTAAGTTAACTTACTGTTACTAAGTTAACTCACTGTAACAGTAACTCCGTTACTGTAACACTCTAACAGTAACTCCGTCGAACCTGTCGCGACACCCAAGTCAAAGTATCACCGCTGTTCCGGTCGGAGTAGGGGTGTTAGGTTTTTTCGTTACGGAATTTCTGGATTCGGTCTCCACGCTCAAAGCCCGCGATAGATGCTATGCAATAGCTTAAAAAAAATCAACGGGTTTCACTCCGGGAATGAAGGCAGAGGTGAAAACTTGCCTTTACGGTGGTCTCAGGTAACATGTCCGTCTTACAAATTTTCGATTAGATCACATGTCCTCCTGACACGCGTTTAACATTTTTTGCCTATCCCAAAAAGTGCATAACGCCGCTAAAAAAGTTGTCACTTCATAAAAGCGGTGCCGCGTATATGGAAACCTTTCCAGTATTCAGAACCCCGGTAGTTCTGAGGTATGGGAGGGTTTACTAGCATGAATTAACAGAAAATGACCTTAAACCATTCCGCGATTTAGAGCTGCGAACGATCTGGATCGTAAACAATACCCGATTGTTTACGATTCATTATTCAATCCTTATCCTTTCCTTACTATATCCTTTATCCTTTAGTATTATAAATGCGAAAGTGAGTTTTGTTTATTTGTTTGTTTGTTACGCTTTCACGCCGTTATTACTGAACCGATCATCATGAAATTTTGTATACAAGTTCTCTGGAGTACGGAAAAGGACATAGGCTACCTTTTATCCCGGGTTAAAGTACTATTTCCGAGGGATCGACATTGACGAGGGCGGAGCCGCGGGCGAAAGCTAGTATTACATAAAACAAAGCATCCTCTACTCAGATCCTATTATGCTTTTGTCCACGCGCCTGCTGAGTGATACCTTCCTGCGCGCCCGCTTCTCCGCGCCAGCTACACCCCCCGCCGCATGCGCCCCCCCGCGCCTGCCCTCGTCCATTCCCAACACTGGCAGTACTCTCGATCGCACGCGTTTGCTTGTATTGGGACAATTAAACCAGCCTTTTTTATACAGTCCTATCTTTTATTTATTTATTAGTTAAGAGCCCGACATATGCCAGACGGCGTGGCGATACAAACGCGGATGGTCTAAACGCGTTGGCTACTTTGGATATTTTCGTTTTTTAGGAATATTCAAGGGTTATTCGAAAAAGAAAAACATATGATGGCTGCCTTATCTGTAATGCAATAATAATCAAAAGTTTCAAGGTTAATTTTAATGTATTTGGTGAATAATGCTATATACCGAGTAAATTAGACGTGATTTGGAGGCAACTTTGCAATTTTTTTCTATCGAGAAAATTTAACGCAATCGTGTTTTTCAGTCATATAGTTACCAGAGTTAGTCCTGAACTTTGCTGCATTTTTATTTCAACGTGAGTATTTAATTATTATTGATATAACAGTCAATCATGCAAAGCAGTGTGAGGTAGTATGGGCCCTTAAGGACCCAGCACTGGTCCTTCGAACCGGATGTTCTTCGAGCCAGGACTGTATAAAAAAGGCTGGTTTAATTGTCCCAATACAAGCAAACGCGTGCGATCGAGAGTACAACCAGTGTTGGGAATGGACGAGGGCAGGCGCGGGGGGGCGCATGCGGCGGGGGGTGTAGCTGGCGCGGAGATGCGGGCGCGCAGGAAGGTATCACTCAGCAGGCACGTGGACACTTTAGTATTTACTTAGGTGCGACCTGACACGCGGGAGGGATTTTCGCGCTAATATTTCGTACATATCGTACCAAGAGAGAAAGTAATATATAGAGCGCACTACTACTAAAAAAATGAGCTTATGTCTTGTAAAGAGAGACTTCAATAATGTTTAAGCAACGGTGATTTGGTTTGTGTCGGCACGAATTTTTGACTCCCCTAAAAAACGTCTAAAAAGTACATTCATTTTCTAAGAATGTTGGGCACGCCCATTAATATTGTTTTAAAAATTTAGTTTAGTTTCAAAATGTTATAAATATAATGTCTTAAATCAAATTATTATTATAAAAAAATATTTTAGACCCTGCACACGGGCCACCGCGCTTTATTTTTTGACTAGCCCGCGGCTCCGCCCGCGTCAATGTCGGTCCCTCGGGAATAGTACTTTTTCCCGGGATAAAAGGTAGCCTATGTCCTTCTCCGTACTCCAGAGAACTTGTATGCAAAATTTCATGATGATCGGTTAATAGTTACGGCGTGAAAGCGTAACAAACAAACAAACAAACTCACTTTCGCATTTATAATATTAGTAAGGAATGGATAAGGATTACATGCGTTGATAATAATATATATTTTTTGACCGAATGCTGTCAGTAACAGTTAGGATATCCCAGAATTGTTCATAGGAAAAGTTGTTCATATAAATGCACTGAGGCTAGTTCAAGCGCGAGACGACCATCCATTTCCACCCTGTATTTGCCGTAAGTAACGGGTCAGAGTAAATTTTCTCTCCCTTCGTTTGTGGCGAGCGCTGTCGGTAACCACTAGCTTTGCGGACATCCAGTTAGCAAAATGCAGCGTACAGAGCCAAGATAAATTTAATTGTAGTTTTGTCAGGATTAAAACAAAGTAAATGTTGGAAAATTATATCACTCATCATCATCATCATCATTTCGTGTAGGTGTCAAGGTCAATCGACTATGCACACCCTGGTGTCAGAGTTTTTCGGAACCGCCTCTCGGCATCTCACGTGGTTCCTTTAACGACTACCAGATGGAAGCCGGGACCAACGGCTTTACGTGCCTATTCGTCGGCTATTGACATAATTCCTTACAACTAAGCCAATTCCCATTGAAGTAAGTAAGCCATGTCATTTTGTCCGTCTAAGCAACAAAAGATTCAAGAAGATTAATATGGCTGTAGTTGTCCTTTAACGACTACTACAGATGGCAGCCAGGACCAACGGCTTAACGTGCCTTCCGAAGCACGGAATCATCTTCATTATCAGACAATCAGGTGATTCAAGCCTGCAATGTCCTAACCAAACTGGAAGCAGCTAAACAAAGTATGCTTCCCGTGGGAATCGAACTCACGACCCCTGGATCTACAGGCAAACGCCTTAACCACGGAGGCATTTTATCACTAATCTATATATACACCAACATTATAGTACGATGCAACTGTACAAAATGTATAGTCAGCACTTTACGCTATACACGGCGTTTATTTCCTTACCTGTATAGTACACGTTTTGGCTAGCAGCTAACTACGCTTGCTGGCAGCAACATTTCCCGGTAAATTTAGCATTTTGGCAGTAGGAATAAATATATTTACTTGAGTCTCGTGTTTCATTTATCAATATCATAGTATGTTACGGGTGAGCATTAGGCCATAAAATTATGTGTAGTCACCAGACTGTATCTCATAATCCGTGATAATTAGACAGTTGAAATTTTCACAGATGATGTACTTCTGTTGCTGCTATAACAACAAAAACAGAATTAAATAAATGTGTTTATAATATAATAAAAAAAATAATATATATTTAAGGGGGGCTCCCATAGAACAGACATGATGTATTTGCCATTTTTATGAATAATGGTACGGAACCCTTCGAATGCGAGTCAGATTCGCACTAGGGCGTTTTTTTTGTACTTAGTCCCCAAAGGGTGAAGTTTCGCTATTATTTAAAAAACATGAATCCAGGTAACCTAACCTACTTAAGGTTACTTTGTGACCAAAACAAAAGCCAACAGGCGAAGTAAGCGAGGATGCCTTTCTATGAGACTTTCAACTTACTTTTTAACTTTAATGTACAATCTAACTTGCTTGCTTTTCGTGTGTGACACTTACACATACGAAATGCAAGCCTACACTATTGTCAGATTTTTCAAGCTATCTAATGGCTTCTGATACACCGGGTAGTTTGAGTGACTCCCATCCGCCCCGGTAGTTTTACCCCGGTGACGGGACGGTTGGGAAAAATTGATTCATCGGCCCCGGCTAAACGGCCCCGTTGGTCGACGGGGCCGATGGCACAGATCAAGTGTCATCTGCCCCGGTGTGTGTTTTTTTAATGGGCCAGATAGCACAGAATGAGTAGCATCCGCCCCGGTAGTGTGAAGGGCGAAAAATAGAGTATAAATATTACGCTAAGCAAATAAATTTGTTTTAAGAATTAATGAAACTCAACAATTTCATTTCTCATTTTTTGCTTGCTGGCGATAATAATAAAAAGATCTCAGAACAAATATTTTTCTATGATATAATACGGCAAACGAGCAATCTGATAAATAAGTTTTTAAAATTTTAACAAAGAAACCTAAAGCACGACTGCGAAGCTGCGAAGTGATTGCAAATCACACAAATCACATATATCGTGCCAAAATTGTGGCGAACCCTCTCCAAAGGCGCGACAAGCCCTTAAGTCAGGGGGAGCAGAATCTCCTCGGTCAGTGTTTCAGGATTATATTATCTCTATGGTTGGAACCTTATAAAACAAAAATCTGTATTCTGAGGATAGAGACCAAAAGAGTTCACATGCATCTTGCCTTAATCGGCAGTCCAAAAAAGAGTTGTGAAAGCTAATACTTCAAGTAGAGAAATATGGATACCCGAGACGCGAATCGGGACGACTTCGTGTGCGCGCGTCTCGGTTTCTCATTCGCCCTGAGGAAGACCTCCGAATGAGACTGAAACATGTCGGTCTATAGCTGAATTCGTACGCAAGTAATTCGCACATTAATAATCGTACCATCTCGCGTTCGTTTAATCAAAAAATTAAAACTACTTAACTAACACATCATCAGATCTATGAACTAACCGCACCACAAACTATATGGTTTTATTATCATACAATTTATGTGGCCACGCATTGTAGCCATTTAACAGCAGGCGATACACTCATAAAAGAAGATATTCGCAACATTCGCTACATAGTATAGGTTTCTTGACTTAGTGCAAATTTGTGTCGTAAACGGTTATTGCCGAATTTACGACACAGGTGATGCCAGTACAGACTGTAAACTGAACACTACAATGTTTGGGATACTACTTGCTATTGTAGTACGTACAAATGGTTAGTTGTTTACAACTGAGATAGATTTCACAGGTTTAGGTATTTATTTGTATGATAGAGTGGAGCTTCATGGCTCATGGCCATTGGGCCTTGAACCATGAAGCTCAAACACTTATAAAGCTTACACATGGCACCAGTGTGCCATGCGTAAGCTTTATTAGCGCTAACACATGTAAAACAACCCCAGGCACAAACAAGTTCCTCGAAATCTGTATTAGTCACATTCATCATCAGGTCATTTTTAGTCTCCACTATAGGAGTACAACTCTCTCTGTACTACTAGGGCCATACTTGGCCAGAGCAGCCAGAGGGCTTGGCCTACACTCTCCACGCTGGCCAGACGGGTTGGAGAGGTCTCTTAGATGTTTATAAGCTTTGTTTAGCTTGTATTTCCTAAGTCGCCTTCTACGACATCCACGGGAAGACTTGGAGTGGTCCTATTCTAATCTGCCGGATACCACACGGCATTGGTGACATAAGACGAAAAAATTTTTTTTCTTGTCTTCATTATCATCATTCCAGCCATTGGAAATCCACTGCTGGACAAAGGTCTCTACCTATGACTCTTCGTTCCATGAGAGACTATTGCCATACTCACCTCACCACGCTTGGCAAGTGGGTTGCCGAGCGCAGTTTCTCTGGCTTCTTGTGCTTTCGATGCTGCTGCCTATCGGAAGCATTTTTAAGCTGGGCAAGGGTAGGATTTTTTTGGATTTGGAAAGAGAATAAAGGTATTAGGATACTACTTACTCGGATTAATGGGGAACGAAGCAAGCATTAGCAGCGTGAGACGCCAGGCGCGCGTACCCTCGATGCGATAACTGCAACCACCGACACTTCTGACCATAGTAACTGCAAAATAAATATTCACAAACTACTATTATAATTCTATAACTAGATACTGTTTCTTCGTCTTTGTCATAGTCAGGTAATATAATAAAAACTTTACTGGCGTTATTGTTAACTAGTATATAATATCTGTTAGTTAATATATCTGTGTAACTTATGCTGTTTTTGTCATCATCATCATTATCAGGTCTTCTTCATCTCCACTGTAGGAGCATGACCCTCTCTGTTCTACCGGAGCCATACTTGTCCAGAGCAGACAGAGGATTTGGCCTACACTCTTCTCGCTGGCCAGACGGGTTGTAGAGGTCTCATTGATGTTTATGAGCTTTGTTTAGCTTGTATTACCTAAGTCGCCTCTTACGACCTCCATGGGAAGACTAGAAGTGGTCCTATTCTACTCTGCCGGAAACCACACGGCCCGGGTTTTGTCATCCGAAAGTATGAAATAAATGAAAGTTAACAAATATATTGATGCTGTAACAGTCCTTTAAGCTAAACCAGGAATCGACTGCGTAACATAACAACTAATTCCACCAATACAACTTAGGAACTGACTGGCGAGTTGACCGGCTCGAGCCGGTTTTGGCCGGTCTATGCCGCTTTTATCCCGATTAATCCGGTCACAGGGACCTTGGTACACAAATTGATAAAATTATAGAAGGATATCTTTGTTAAAGGGGACTATATTTTTTGTCACCAAAGTTTATATTAATCATCAACTTGTATCACCTGATAAATAGATCTATCGCCACGAAATATTTTCCTTCTCAGCTAAACAAAAAGTGATTCCAGGTATGAAATATCAAATAAATTTTTGTTAAATCATCACTCATGCATGCACTTTGAGTGCCTGTCTGTAATTAAGTGTTCATCAATTATGACACGGATTTATCATTTTTTTTTACAATAAATTACACGTTTGTAAACATTTTTAATTCTACATTGAGGACAGAACATTCAAAACTACAAAACTGGTACCTATCTCACTTGGCACTATCGTGAAACGGTCATTTAAATCTTATACCTAAGCAGTCAGCAGTTAAGGCCTACGACGATATATTCAAACGCATTTACATGCTTGCAGATTGCTACAACATTATAGACATTATTTTGGCTAACCATAGATGGAAAATATGATTGTGAAAAATTATCTGTTAAGCCGTTTCGTCGATATTGGGGATCAGTAATGAAATAACTTATTTCGCCAATAAAACTTAGGAAAAATCTACCTAACGAACCCGCTAAAGCTAGTCTATGCCAATCTCATGATCTCATCTCAGTTGGTTCGGTCACAAGGACTTTGGCATCCACTATGCATATACCATGGGGAGTGTTCTGAAGAACTTTTTGAATTGGTGCCACCGTCATCTTTCTACCATCGCACCGCCCGCCACAGGATTAAAGTTCATCCCCACATCCTTGACACTTGGGTCTCCAAAAATGTCAGAGCGTCACGTGGTACTTTCCCTTGTAAAGCAGAATTGTGGAATGGGCTCCCTCCCAAGGTTTTTCCTGAGTGCTATGACTTGGGGTCCTTCAAAAGGCGTGTTTACAGGTATCTTAAGAGTCGGCAACGCATCAGCAGCTCCTCTGTTGTTGCGAGTGTCCATGGGCGACGGTGACCACTTTTCATAAAGTGGATCGTCTGCTCGTTTGCCATCAAATATACATAAAAAAACCTGGATTAAGAGCAATGTTTTCTGTGGCATCATTTTATTATTAGGTATAACTATATCATAAAATATATGAAGTGTCACATCTGTGCTTTCGCTAGTTTGCTCTATGGTACATATGGCTGGCAACTCGCTAATCTTGCTGGTTTAGGCTGTCCAGCTGCTTTCCTCAATAAATCGCATTTCTCAACAACCGATTCTAGTGAAAATTTCTGAGCAGGACTTGAAAATGTCAAAAATGGCACCAAAACCTAAGCACCATTGCGGTTAGCGCTTAGGACAATTGTGAGTTCGCTGTGAAAAGTCTTGTCAGGGCTACAGCTTACAGAGCTACCTCTATAGTCACCACAATAACTGAACGTATTCATAACTAAACGCATTCCTTGCTTTTTTAAACGCATTCATATTGGTTATATCCTTATCCCTATTTTGGCTAGCTCTGTGGCGCAGCGGTCAACACGCCAGCTTGCGACACGTGAGTGCCCGGATTCGATCCCCGGCCAGGTCAAGATGGAAAATGATCTTTTTCAGATTGGCCTGGGTCTTGGATGTGTATCTATATATATGTATTTGTTATAAATTATAGTATCTTTGAGTTAGTACCCCATAACATAAATCTCGAACTTACTTTGGGGCTAGCTCAATCTGTGTGATTTTTCCGTATATATTTATTTATTTATATCGATTAAAAACAAAACTCTTAAGTAGTCAAGACTTCATCGAACACTCTCGCTCTGAACACAACGTCTTAAACCGTGAAACGTGGTTCTCGGGGAATTATATATATTGCGTGTATTGGTAAGCCGTTCCTCAACAGCAGTCTACTCGCCGCATCAACAGCCCTGGCCAGGATATCTACTTGAATAAATTGATTTCTAAATAGCCCACATTCCGAAGTTCAAATCATACCATTCAACCGGCAGATGAGCCACATGTAGCATTCGATCCAATCGTAATCCACCCCAACCCCAACACTTAGCACCCATATGAAGTTTCAGATCGATACTTTCGCTAGTTTGTTCTTTGGCACGTCTGGCTGGCAACTCGCTAATCTTGCGGGTTTAGACACGGCACTTTTTCGCTCCATTGTTAAAGGCTTTTACGTTTCATTTTATCCGGAGCTTCCGAATTTTGAGCTTTGAGACTCTTTGCAGTTGATTAATCCAATGCCCTATTTCGTACTTAGAAGCTTTGAATTGAAGCTATAATTAGTTAAGCATTTGGCAAAAGAGATGCGGAGTAGATAGACTCTTAAGCTTGAAATATGCAAAATATATTGTTGTGAAAAATATAGATGTTTGTGTAAGAATATTAGCTTTTGAGACAAATTTTAGAAGAAATATTAAAATATTTCTGTATAGAAATATTAAAATATAAATGTTTGCGTGCTTGTTTGTTTGTACCCAACTTCTTTGAACTCGATTTTGACCTACTTGATACGGTCAGATTAAATTTAAATTTTGTAGAATTATCAAGGACCGATGATAATACAATAATTTAATAATAATAGCATATTTTTATTATTTTTAAGCCGTTAAGCCGTTGGTCCCGGCTGCCGCCTGGTAGTCGTTAAAGGAACCACGACAGAGGCTGAGAGGCGGTTCCGAAGAACTCTGACACCAGGGTGTGCATGGTCGATTGACCGTGACCTACTCGAAATAATGATGATGATGTTTATTTTTTAAACTATGTTTGATTATTTCATAACCCTAAGAAAATAAAATATGGAAAAAAGTATACGCGGGCGGGATTTGAACCAGTGACCTGATGTCAACGTACGACCTAAACCTGCCACGCTTCAAACCTCAGCGTCGAAAATCTCCACCGTATTGGATGGGACTCCGGCTCTCTCACTCACCAAACGAGGCATAGAAACGGTAAAACTTCTACTCAGACGTAAATTTTCTGTGAGAGTGTGGTACTTCCCCGGACGAGCCGGCCCATTCATACTGCTAGCAATTCATTTTGCTGGAAGCGTGGCTCTACCACACATTAAAATAATAATAAAAAGATTAGTAATAAATAATATAAATAAAAAATAGTATGGTGAATAAAGCCGTGTGGTATCCAGCAGAGTAGAATAGGACCACTCCAAGTCTTCCCGTGGATATCGTAGAAGGCGACTTAAATACAAGCTAAACAAATCTTATAAACATCGGTGAGACCCCTCAAACCCGTCTGGCCCGCGCGGAGAGTGTAGGCCAAGTCCTCTGGCTGCTCTAGCCAAGTATGGCTCTAGTAGTACAGAGAGGGTCGTGCTACTGTAGTGGAGACTAAAAAAAAAGACCTGATGATGATGATGATGGTGAATGCACAATAAACACTTATAAAAGTAATAATAAGCCTTTTTAGTTCCCTTACAACAAACGTGATTTTTTTTTTGCTTGTTTTTGCTCGATATTAATAAAAGCAACAGGTAGACCCTTGAAATATTCACAGAATATTAAGTTATATATTCACTTTAATAATAAATAATTAAATAAAAATATATTAAAGGGGGGCTCCCATACAACAGACATGAATTTTTTGCCGTTTTTATAGATAACGATACGGAACCCTTCGTGCGCGAATCCGACTCGCACTTGGCCGGTTTTTTCTTTTCTTCCAGACCAGCGTGGACGAAAATCTTATTTTAACTGTTTCCTTATTTAACTATGGATCCCTAAATGCCGGCTGACGCGACGGCCTTTCAATAAGAACCACTCGGGAGGGTCCGTGACACAAAAATGCCGTTTTACATAGGAAATCAATTAACGTAACATTTGACGGACATTTTAGGCAAGGGGACTGTGACTGTAGACACTGTATTTGTATCTCTCAAATCAATCCAGCTAGAGGGGAAAATTTTGCATTAAAATTTATTCTGAAGAAAAGCAAAATATACCACCTTGCATTTACCTTAAATTAACCAATACTTTTTTTGACAACCTCCGTGGTCCAGTGGTTAAGGCGTTTGCCTGTTGACCTGGGGGTCGTGAGTTCGATTCCCACCGGAAGCATACTTTGTTTAGTTGTTTCCAGTTTGGTTAGGACATTGCAGGCTTGAATAACCTGATTGTTTGATAATAAAGATGATTCCGTGCTTCGGAAGGCACGTTAAGCCGGTGGTCCCGGCTACCATCTGGTAGTCGTTAAAGGAACCACGTCAGAGGCCGAGAGGCGGTTCCGAAGAACTCTGACACCAGGGTGTGCATGGCCGATTGACCGTGACACCTACTCGAAATGATGATGATGAACCAATACTAAAAATAAATCTGTAAGGGTTGGTCAGGAGTAAGTTCTTCTTCTCGAGTCAAAATGGCTATTCTTTACACAAGTCTTGACCAGAATTTGGCCACATCCACGGCACGATCATTCGCCTCAACCAGATCCTCCACGGTGCAAGAAGTGGGGCGGCTAGGGCAATCCATCCAAAGATGGGCCATCTTCTGGACAGCACCGCAACCACACAAATTATTGTTGGAGAAACCCCACCTTACTCGGGTATCCTGGCATCTTCCAACACCAGCTCGAAGTCTGTTTAGCGACTTCCAAACTGTCCAGGGAAGTTTCCCACCCTGTGGAAGTTTCTCTGCAGGAGGAACGATGTTTGCTTTTGGAGAGAACATGGTTCGCCATTTTTCCAACTTCACTTTAGGGGCCTCTTTCGCGGTTACATGGGATTGTCGGAGAAAACTATTACGACTCTTCAAGCGTACGGGCGGCGGAATTTGGCCGTGAAGGGGGTGTCTCCTATCATGCAACTGTTTATCTCTTTCCACAGCCACAAGTCAGAGTGCAGAAGAAGCGGCAACAAACTGCACAGCGCATTTTCTCCAATCGACGTCAACTAAAATTGTAAGTTGACGTCGATTGGAGAAAATGCGCTGTGCAGTTTGTTGCCGCTTCTTCTGCACTCTGCTTTGGAAGCGGCATTAAACTAAGGATAAACAAAAGCCAATACTGTGTTTACATATACAATGTAAAAAAAACCTGTCCGATTTTTAAAAGGTTGATTAAGCCCGTCGATATGAACAACTTTTGCTATGGAATTAACAAAGTGTTCGTAGGAAAAATTTGATCAACCTTGACGGGCTGAATCACGCCTTCAATAATCGAACAGGGTTTTCTTTACATATTATTCTTATATTTTATATTACACTAGCTTTCGCCCGCGGCTCCGCCCGCGTCAATGTCGATCCCTCGGGATAAGTCCTTTTTCCCGGGATAAAAGGTAGCCTTTGTCCTTCTCCACACTCCAGAGAACTTGTATGCAAAATTTCATGATGATCGGTTCCGTAGTTACGGCGTGAAAGCGTAACAAACAAACAAACAAACAAACTCACTTTCGCATTTATAGTGAGTATATGTAGATGTGTCGATGTATGGATGTTTGTTACTATTTCACGCCAAAACGGCTGAACGGGACTTAACGAAACTTTGCACACAGATAGGTTAACCTTTCCAGGTTAACCTATCTGTGTGCAAAGTTTTTCCAACACATAGGCTAGCTATCATCTCGGAAAAATACTGTTCCCGCGGGATCGACATTAACGTGTGCGGAGCCGCGGGCTACAGCTAGTATTGTATAAAGCTTTAAAATAAAAAATATGCGATTGAAAAAATATGACAAAGAGCAAAAGTAATTATATATATGCAGACTGGATATAGGCCGCTTGCTTGCCGCTGCTAACCTGTCATTTTGGAAATGGAAGAAGCCTGTGTCCAGCGGTAAGCTTTTTGCAGCTAAAATCATGATGATGATTAATGATATTACAATATTGTAGAATTGGGCTTTGAAGGCCTCCGTCGCAGTGATTAACGCCAGCCTGAAACATAAGAGGCAGCGTGTTCAGTTCCTGCTGCGGGTTAATACTTGTACTTAATTTTTACAGGTATTTGTCTGCGGTTTTGGAGATTTAAGTAAATAAATATATACAGACAAATCACACAGATTGAGCTAGCCCCAAAGTAAGTTCGAGACTTGTGTTATGGGATACTAACTCAACGATACTATATTTTATAACAAATACATATATAGATACACATCCAAGACCCAGGCCAATCTGAAAAAGATCATTTTCCATTTTGACCTGGCCGGGGATCGAACCCGGTCACTCCGTGTTGACCGCGCCACGGAGCTAGCCCAAATTAAACCTCAATCGACAGTCAACTGCAAGTACAGTGGGCGGATATTGCGGACGGCCGGTGACGATGTACCGGAAGCCATTACGGTGGCTATCAGGTAGTTAAGTAGGTACTTCGGAATGTGTCGCCATTCGTGGGATTGCGGCCCTATAAATATTACGAGCTCCTAACGTTATACTGATTTTACTCTTGTTCTATATATAGTTCCCAGAAGTGACGGTAGTAGAATTCATTATTACTCGCTATCGTCTGCGGCATCACTCGTGTGAATAGAAATCCTTTGGGAGCAATATCTTTTACATTCAAGGGAAACAAATCTATACTAATATTATGAATGAATTATTGATTAAAGTAACAATGACTCATACATGTGTGTTAGTGATACTTACATGTGTGTTAGTGATAGTCTAGGTTATTAATAATATTAAATTTTAATATTCCAAATTTAATTATAAAGCTAAGAGTTTGATTGTTTGTTTAAACGCGCTAATCCCAGGGACTACTGGTTCAAATTGTAAAAAAAAATGTGTTGGATAGTCCATTTATTAAGCAAGGCTTTAGGCTATAAAACATCACGCTGTGACCAATAGGAGCGGAGCATCAATAAAAAATGTTTTGAAAAGAAATTATACGAAAAAACGAATTAATCATAATAACAGAAATTGCCGCCGACGAAGTCGCGGGCAACAGCTAGTATAAATATCAGAGCCCCATAGTAAGCTGTGAACTTGTGTCGTAGGATACTAACTCAACGATACTACATTTTCAATAGATACTACATATTATATAGATAAACATCCAAGACCCATCGTAACCTGACCGGGGTACCATAAAAAACATCGTTATCCATCATGACCTGACCGGGGATCAAACCCGGGCACCCTCGTGTCACAGGCTGGCGTGTTGATAACTACGCCACCGAGCTCGCCCTTTTAGTGAATGATCTCTCTGACGTCTTAGCATGTTCCCAATTCCCAATCACATCCTCACCTGAGATGCTTGAGGATCTGGAGTCCGGGGGCAGGGGGTTATCCCGGTGGCCTAGATATGCTGTGTGATAAAACATCACCATCATTCTAGTTGTAAGAAGTCCACTGCTGGACAATGACCTATGGGGATATTGCCATCACACTTAGCAGGTGGTTTGGCGAGAGCAGTTTCTTTGGCTTTCTGTGCTTTCGCTGCTGCCCATCGGAAGCATTTTAAGCTGGGGAAGGATAGGAATTTGTTGAATTTGGGAAAATTATGGTATACTACTCACTCGGATAAATGGGGGAAAGCAAGTAGCAGGTCGGGAGGCCGGGCGCGCGTACCTGATGCCATATCTGCAACCACCGGACAGGCAGATGAGAATGGCACACCTGACCTGTTCAAACACTCCCTGGCGTTTTAAACCAGGTAGGAAAGATACTCTACAACGTGATTTTGAACCTGTTTTATGTATATTTGACGGCAAACGAGCCGACGAGCCACCTGATGGGAAGTGGTCACCGTCGCCCATGGACATCTGCAACACCAGAGGTGGTGCTGATGCGTTGCCGACCCTAAAGATACCTGTAGACACGCCTTTCACCTCCTAGCTATATTGGAATGTCGGAATCAGAATCTCTAATGGATTACAGAATTGCAAGAAAACAGGCAGATTGCAAAAATAAAAATAGGTTTCCCAAACAAAGTCACCTATCAGCTGAACGAATTCCTATGGAAGGTCAAATGTTTCTTTTTTTATATTTTTTTTTTCATACAGTTCTGTATTCCATTAGGGATTCTGATTCCCAGATTTCAATATAGCTAGAAGGTTCAAACTCACGCTGTGTTAGTACACAGCGTGAGTTTGAACCTTCTAGAGTCACACTAGTGACTCTATGGGCTCTCTCTTCGCAAGACTCATGTCACAGCAAATTCTCACAATGATCCTGAGCGCCATATACCCCAATGGCGCTTAGGTCATTTCTGCCAACGCCACCATTTATAAAAAATCCCAAGAACAGAATCATCTAAAATATGGAACTGTCTGTATTTGTAAAATGTGATCAGTAGACGAAAACAGCCCGATAACAACATTGTACCTAATAATCTAAAACTAATTTCGCTAAAACTTTTGATGAATATCTTCAAACCAAAGCAAAATAAGTAATATTGGGATTTACGAAAGTAAAAAACCCGCGATCAACGATGCGGACAACCCTTTGAAACGTCGAGGCCCTTCTGTGAAAAATGTTATCAACTTGGGTCTTACCCACAAATATCAATCAAACCCTCATCGATTCAGGGACGAGGCGCAAGTAAAAAGATAGTGGCGTATTTTGATATTAGTCGACGCGAATGTGGTTTGCGCACAGTATGTTTAGTATTGTGTAAATTCTCTATGAAAAATGTTATCAACTTGGGTCTTACCCACAAATATCAATCAAACCCTCATCGATTGAGGGACGAGGCGCAAGTAAAAAGATGGTGGCGTATTTTGATATTAGTCGACGCGAATATGGTTCACGCACAATATGTTTTTAGCCGATGTATAAATTCTTCTATTAATAATAAAAAAACAACATCAGAAAAGCTCGCAAAATATCAAGATCTTGCTATAGAGCTGAAAACCCAATGGAGAGCCCAAACAGTAAATATAGTACCTATTGTTCTTTCATCAAAAGGAATAATACCCAAATCATTACTACAGAGCCTCAACACCTTAAACATGCCAACTTCCATACTTTATCTCCTACAAAAAGCTACCGTGCTTAACACTTGCCGCATCACCCGGAAGTTCCTATCTTCATCCAGCGTTTCAGCATCCTTCTCTATTTAAATTATTTTATTGCTACTATTGCTTGGCTTTGGCCCGCGGTAGTAGCCTATAATTACCCTCATATGAGGAGAAAAATGTAGAAAGAGAAATAATAATAATATCACTTTATTGCACCAGAAAACACATATAACATTACATAATGAAATAAAAGATGCACAATAGGCGGCCTTATCGCTAATGCAATCTCTTACAGGCAACCATAGGATTTGGATAATAAATATAATTATATATGTAATAATAAAATTAAAATTTTGTTAACTTTGTATCTTACTCAGAAATATCAAACAAACCATTATCGATTCTGAGACGAGATGTAACTAAAAAGCAGTAGGTGATGTTATTGTCTTTTCGAGCGTGTAAGCTAAATAATATGCAGGACGAGAGAACAATATCAGGTTTTGCAAATTTCATATACAAGCTTTTATTAATGTTAGCAATTCCGATTTTCTGCTA
This sequence comes from Elegia similella, assembly GCA_947532085.1. Classification (NCBI taxonomy): domain Eukaryota; kingdom Metazoa; phylum Arthropoda; class Insecta; order Lepidoptera; family Pyralidae; genus Elegia; species Elegia similella. Next base: position 2,545,480 of record OX383926.1, on the reverse strand, counting down.
ACTGTTATATAAACAGTTAGCAGAAAAATCGTATTTTTGTAAGCAAAAAAATGTAATCGGTCAGCTAAAATAGCTAGTTGGGCAGCAACTTATGGTCAGAAAAACTTCTTTTCTGCCCTCAGTCGTTCCGGTGGTCATAAAACTATAGCCGGTTTCTACCCTTTGGGTACGGAACCATTAAAAGTTCTTTTTTATGTATTAAACGCAAAAACATCTCTCTACCGCTTTTGACTTGCACAAATATTGAAATCCTTTTGCGGGGTACGCCAAATTGCCAAATCATTCCAATTATCACGGTTCCCAAAGATTTTTTTTTATTAAAGCGAGGGTTTTTAAATTGAAATACTTTCCGGTTCCAAGTTAGGCGTTCGTATTTACTTTTATATGTACCCCATTCATGTGACGACAATTTCTTTATTCTTATTTGAATAAGCCATCGATCCCCTGAAACATACATACATAAGTACTTTCACGTATATATTTTTGGCGAGGTCCGTGGCGCAGAGTGCTCGGGTTCGATCCCCGGCCAGGTCAAGATGGAAAATGATCTTTTTCAGATTGGCCTGGGTCTTGGATGTTTATCATTACAACGTGATTTTGAACCCCCTAGCTTTATTGAAATCTGGGAGTCAGAATCCCTAATGGAACACGGAATTGCAAGAGACAAGTTGTAAAAACGAAAAAGAAAATTAGGTTTCCAATACAAAGTCGCCGATCAGCTGGACGAATTTCTATGAAAGGTTGAATTTATTTTTTCGTTTTTTACCTTTTTTCTTACAATTCTGTATTCCATTAGGGATTCTGATTCCCAGATTTCAATATAGCTAGGTGGTTCAAATCACGCTGTATATGTATTTGATATAAAATATAGTATCGTTGAGTTAGTATCCCATAACACAACTCTCGAACTTACTTTGGGGCTAGCTCAATCTGTGTGATTGGTCCGTATATATTTATTTTACGTCTTTCTCCCTTGCGGGATATACAGAGCCTAGGTCTATAAGACCTAAAACCCACGTTTAGCGTATTGGTGGGCGTGTAGGTGGCAAAAATAATCAAAAAAGTGATGGGTTGCTAGCCGCATCGCCTACTAACATGATTCCTAAGTTTCCGGCCAATCCCTCGATTGGCTTTTACGATCTGCACAGGAAGAGATGCAGCTGGTACATTCTACGTTTTTTCGTTTCTCCCAGACCAGCCTGAAACAGTACATGGTATATAAGGTACATATGTACCTTGTATTATAATCAGGCTCGATGGACCAGCGTTATCACTTCAGCCATAAGAAATCCACTACTAGACAAAGACCCCAAAGAATCTTTGTTCCATGAAAGGATATTGATGGCAATATCCTATAGCAATATGCCAACCTGCCTGCTAAGCGTGGTGAGTATGGACTCACCACGCTTAGTAGGCGGGTTGGCAAACGCCGTTTCTTTGGCTTCTTGTGCTTCCGACGTAAGCATTTTTAAGCTGTGGCAGGATAGAAATTTGTTAGGTCTGGAAAAGGAGTGTCGGTGTTGGCATACTTCTTACTCGGATGAATAAACGAAAAGCAGCAGGTCGGGAGGCCGGGCACGCATACCCGCATATCTGTGACCACCGGGATGGCAGTTGAGGATGACATCCTTGACGTTGCCTGACCTGATACACACATACTTTTTTTACATTAAGATCTTTGGTTTTTGCGGATATCTTTTTCTTCCATGAAGGATGGGCCTCCGGCTCTTTTTTGTGAGAGTGTGGTACTTGCCCGGACGAGCCGGCCCATTCATGCTACTAGCAATTCATTTTTCATTTCTCATACTCGGAAAGTAGTGTTGTTTTGATCTCTTTTGATCTGATTATTGGGTGGAAAATGCTGCTTCCCTCCATAGAGAGGGAAAAACTCATACAAATTACTTCCCACCTAAGGGCCGGAATGAACTTTAAAAATAGAACTGCTGTCAGCTGTGAAGAGATTTATATAAAAAAAAATGCTGCGGCTATGTAACTTTCTAAACAGCCAGTGTGAACTTAGCGCAAACTTCTTTGAGCGGAATTAGCCGCTACAATTACGCGGTGAGTTCCATAATTAAAATTTTAAAAGTAGACATATATCAATAGGTACTACTAATATTATTATATATTATATTATTAATAAATAGTTTAGGTAAACAACTAGTTTTTTTTTCCTCATATTCGAAATGAAAAGTAGAGTGTTTAACACGGGTAAAAGAATCAATTCCTACTCGGTCTAAATACCTCGGGAATTGATTCTTTCGACCCTCGTTTAACAATCAACTATTGCCGGTAGCGTGGCTCTGCCACGACTCAAATAAACACACTGGTAGCGTTTTCCAAAGACCATTGATAAGGCAATGCTGCTGACAGGCAAGCACCTGTTGCTTGGGGTTGTTACTGGGAATCGTCCAAAATCCGACATCCACATACAAATTACTCGGTCACCTGAACACTGTTGTACGGGATTTTTTTTTTTAGTCTGCGCCGCATTTGTCTCAATTTATATCTACGTAACACGAGAAATAAAAAATAGGCTGGCGTTAGATGTTACTCCTTTTGAAAAAGTAAAGTTAGTTGTTAATATATGTGTATACAAATATTTAACAAATTGCCAGAAGAATTAAAGATATTAAATGTTGTGCACTTTATAAAATATGTAAATAAAAACTTTTATAGCCTTAGATATTTCTTGGACTACTAATATTTGCATGGTATTTATTTTTAGCAAAACATGTCTGCTTTTTGGTATTTGTTACATCTTATTGTACCATGTTTTTGAACAAAGAAAAATTTGATTAATAAAAAAATATGATTATTGCCCCATAGGAAAAAAACACATTGGCTGGCACAATCATTTTAATGCTATGACGAGTGAAAATGTACACTCAATATAAAAATCGCCTGCGCGAAACCACGCTCCACCCACCCCAAACGCTAGGACGTGGAGCTCCTCAGAATGAAGTAATTTTCTTGAATAGTACAAGATGTTGACATTTAAATAAGATCAAATCAAAACGTTTATTCAGAAAATAGGCCTTTGCAGGCACTTTTGCACGTCAAATCACACTTTAAAGGATCTAATTTAGTCATATTTATATTATTACTTAATGTGCAAAAGCTACAGACTACTAGCATAAACATATACACCGCACGACGTTAGGGTAATGTTTGAGTGTATCTCAGTTTCCGAGATGCACTTTACAGGCTTGACTAGCTCACCTGTTGCTCCGGGGTTACATTTAAAAGGATATTACTAAGTGTAGGTAATAATTTCTTCCTTTTCAATACATCCTAACTAATATTATAAATGCGAAAGTGAGTTTGTTTGTTTGTTTATTTGTTTGTTTGTTTGTTACGCTTTCACTTTGTAACTACTGAACCGATCATCATGAAATTTTGCATACACGTTATCTGGGGTACAGAGAAGGACATACATTTTGTCCCGGGAAAAAGTACTGTTCCCGAGGGATCAACATTGACGCGGGCGGAAGCTAGTAAACATATACATAGACTTTAAGGATAAAACAATATAGTTGTTTAATCAGGTTTTATGCTTACTGATTTGATTTGGCGGGTGCTGTGCGAACGAAAAACGTCGCGACTGCGCAAGCCATTAACCTGCGCAAAACCATTAGGCGATTATGTAAAAAAATGAAAAGTCCTAATATTTTCATATTTCGATTTTTATAAAAATAAAAAGAATGGACCTCCGAGATGTAAATAAAAATATTGTCGTGTTAGAATTATTGATTTAGACGTACAATTTACAAATTTTTCGAAGGAAAATGTTTTTAGTTATCGTAACATATAAATATCGTTTCTTAATTTCATATGTATCTGTTTCCAATTCCAACAAGGGGACGGTCTTGTACAAGAATTGAATTTAATTTATTCAGCGCATAGAACTAGTGATTTGAAAACTCGTCAATTTTCACAATTTCGTGCAGTACAGTCGTAAGATCATTAGGCAAATAGGCCTTTGGGTCTTTCGCATTTGACTTTATAAATTCCGCAAGGAATCGAGACGTGATCAGCATTGATTGTGTTAATTCAGAATAATAAATGTATTTATTTACTCTTCAAAGGCAAAACAAGTAAATGACATTCAAAACTGTTTTGAATTAAAAACAATTCTTTTTGAGCGTCTGGCGTCTCTGAACGAGCCTTTACAACAGTACAGTAAATATAGTTTTGATTTCCATCCAAATATAAAACAACAAAAACATCACCCTCCTTCCGGATGGGTCAGTCGGGTAAACATGAACAAATACCCATCTTAACACACAAATAAGTATATAACTTTTCGCATACCCAAGGGATTAGAGATAAGTGTGGATTAAAATTGATATAATTGAATACTATCCTCGCGGTGAAAGTCAATTACGGCAAATAGATTAAGATCCCACACCTACCCACACTACGTCATTTTAGCAACGCTGATTTTACATTCATATACTCATACATACCTAAACAGAACCTAAGGCCATAAGAACCAAAGGCCATGTTTTGCGTGTTGGTGAGCGTATAGATAGAAAAATGAATCAAAATAGTGATGTGTCGCTAGCCGCATCGCCTGTTAACATCATTTCTTAGATTTTTGCCTATTCTCTCGGTTGGTTCTTGCCGTCTGCACGGGAAGAGAAGCAGCTGGTACATTCTACATTTTTCTTTTCTCCCAGACCAGCATGGAAGAACGCTGATTTTAACATCAATAAATTAGAAGTGCTAGAAGAGTTTCAAAGTCAAATATTGTACAGTGATCTTTATGGTGCTAAATGGGTCGAAAGGTAAGTAATTAACTGGCAAGACCTACGTCATTACCAGCAAGACTCAACACAAGCTTTTATTTAACTTGCTATGTTAGTCAGTCTTTGTGGGTAAAATGACTGTGTTCTTAATACAAAGTCAGATGGAGGCTATATGAACTCCTAAATTACAGAAGAAATCATGTTTAGGCTCATTGCCTAGGAAAGCATTTCCAGATAGATTTTTTCATTATGAAATCATTTTTGTTCATTCATCATAATTGTACTTTGTTTAGTTGTTTCCAGTTTGGTTTGGACATTGCAGGCTTGAAACACCTGATTGTCTAATAATAAAGATGTTTCGGAAGGCACATTAAGCCGTTAGTCCCATCTGCTGCCATCTAGTAGTCGTTAAAGGAACCACGTCAGAGGTCGAGAGGCGGTTTCGAAGAACTCTAACACCAGGGTGTGCATGGTCGATTGACCGTGACACCTACTCGAAATGATGATGACCTAAATTTGTCGAAGTCATTATACACGTCAAATAGTACAACTTTTGTCTTCCAGCTACGCTCAAATGACGTAGGATGGATAGGCTTGGGATGTTAATCTAAAAGTGAAAGTGTTCACTGATTGTGGCCCGCGGCCTAATTGGAACCGTCAGTTTGAAAGGTACGCACCCCCATCCCACTCGGATAATTGCAGGATCACCCGGATATGATGTTTTCAATTAAGAGTCTTTGACTGTACAACTTGTGTGTTAATATTGACGTGAAACGGCTAATTGAAGTCGGTGTTTTGCTGTCGAAGACAAGAGTAGTTTTCAGGTCGTCTAGTAGTTTCTGGACAACGCTTAGAGGTGGATTAGCAGTCTTGCCGCCCTTGGCCCTTTGGTAGGCGCCTCCTACCTAATTAATTTTACCCGCCATCTAACATTTGGCCACCCAAGGCACGTATTTTTGACGTGATAACGACTTAAGGGATCGCTAGTCAGGTATTTCGCCTTACAATTTCTGTAGGGTGATAACTCCGTTGTTTGGTATCGTCTGTTTAAAATTTTTGATTCTGTCAATTTGTCTTGTCGTTATCTTTGCTTGTATCCTTACTAATATTATAAATGCGAAAGTGAGTTTGTTTGTTTGTTTATTTGTTTGTTTGTTTGTTACGCTTTCACGCCGTAACTACTGAACCGATCATCATGAAATTTTGCATACAAGTTCTCTGGAGTGCCGAGAAGGACATAGGCTACCTTTTATCCCGGGAAAAAGTACTATTCCCGAGGGATCGACATTGACGCGGGCGGAGCTGCGGGCGAAAGCTAGTGGAATCATAATTGTAAAATGATAAGTACTTTAAAAGTTATGAGTCTCAAAACATTCCGTTTCAACACGTTATTTTAACTCAACTTTGGGAACAATTAAATATCGGAAGGAGTATAAAATCTCTAAAACAAAATTCATACAAGCATATTTTGGTTATTAGAAAATTTAAATAACTTTACTTTTAATTAAAACATTTAGCTATTTTATCACAAGAACACTTCTCCCAAACGCATACTCGTGAATTTTAAGATGCCCGTTTCAACAATGGCTTGCGCTAGTGTGCGATAAGTCGGATACGACACACTAGTCTGTAGTTCCGATATGCGTATAAATCGGTATAAATAGTTCCGCACTGTTCCTGACCGAGTCTATCCCTTTTCCAGCGAAATAGCACGCAAATTAGCCACGTGCGCCGACGAGTTCGCCAATCGATGAACGCCAGCTGCACACTTGAAAAAGTGTCACGTTCCGAGTGCAAGCGACAGCGCGGAACAAGCGATAGAGAGGCACGATCGGTCTTAGCGTTAGGCTTGTGACGCATCTATCGCTCTTCCACCGTTATGACGTAAAATTATCGTTCGACATTACGAACAAGTTTATTTAGGTAATTGACTATGTATTCCAAGTAAGCTTTTGCTACTTCACCGGGCGTTTAAGGTGAGGTTCGACCTATATAGACAACATCACCAAAGGGCCTCCAGTAGGGACATACCCCGGATTTGGGCCTTGTCTGCATGCGGAGAGCTTGGAGAGGCAGCAAAGTCTCGTATTGCTTGATGGGATGCGTTTTCATAACCTGAAGGTCCAATCTAACAAAACAATGGCAAAAACCTTTCGAGAGCAGCAGCTGTCATCTTTTGCCTTATGGGCCGAAAGCTACGTTGCCAGAAACGCATATCCTGGGTACAAGTCACCAGTAATCGGAGCTAATCCCAGGCACGGGTCAGTCGAGCTTCTGTACCATGGCTTAGTATTTTTAGTTGTTATTATTACCATATCCTTCCATATCTACTGGTCTGGGAGAAATCCCAGACCAGTAGGTATGGAAATAATAAAGACTGACTTTTCAGTTAAAAACTTAGAATGTGCCAGCTGCTTCTCTTCCCGCGCAGATCGTAAAAGCCGGTCGTGGGATTGGTCTGAAATCTGCGGAATCAGCAACTCATCACTATTTGATTCCGTTTTCCATCTACACGCCCTCCAACTTGCTAAATGCGGCCATAAGGTCTTATAGACCCTAGGCTTTGTCTATCCCACAAGGGAAAAGACGTGATACTATGCATGTATTATTACCTCCATTATTACCATATATTAGGTACTTAATGTCTATTACTAGATGGCGTGTAAGATACTCAAAAGAAAACGAGCGCCTGAATGAAAAGAGCAGCAAATTATATTTAAAAATTTGCTATTATTTTGTTAAAGTAATAATAATAAATAATAATAAAAAATATTTATTTTCTCCAAAAAAAAACATGTACATTAATGACAAAAGAAATCAGACAATTTCAAAACTCACTAAAGATAAAGAAGGTATCTAAACCTTAACAAAAGTAATGTATGTAGAGATCTAATGCCCGTGTTAGGTTTCCAAAGAACCTGTGTTACGGGTCACCAGACCTCTCCATCTGCATACTGACTGTGTAAATGTGTTTTACAGAAAATCATTATCATAAAAAAAAAAACAAGGTGTAGAGGTCAACATTAGAACTAAATTTGGAGAACTGGTGCCCATGCTAGGTTTCCGAGGAACCTGTATTACGGGTCACCAGGATTCACCATCTTAAAATTTTAATGCCATGGACTAATTAAATATAAAATACTTAGGTAAACAAAAATATGTGTAGGTAATATTTATGAAATCTTATTTACTAAAAACAATATTAACTTACTGATGAGGAGATATAACATATTCAATAATAAAACTAGAAATAAAAACAATACTATTGACATAAGGTTTCAAGATGACGTAAGTAAGGATTTTAGATGAATTGTATTTGCATTGTATTTACCCTTTTCTAGTATCTTCACTCGATTTTTCTTGAGCCAAGGTACTCTATAATTTTAGTCGCCCTTATAACGTGAATGCAAACATGTTATTAGATATGCATACATACATACAGTTAGAAATAAGAATAATTTTATTTATTTAAAAAATATAAATTATTTGTATAATGTGGCAACATTGGCTGTTGTCTCTTCTTCTCTCATCGTTGTAATGCTGTAACGTGTGTCTGTGCAGAAATATCATTGTAAATTTTACTCCAAGTCGTAGTTTACTTTGACACCCTTCGCGATTGCTGCTGCTGCTGCTCTGCCCACATACATATGTATGAATGTGGGCGGAACAGCAGCAACAGCAAAAAAAAGTATTACATGCCTACTTATCATGCCTCTTTCCCTTTGGAAGGACCTCCACATTCTCACTCTCTGCAGAAGAAGTAAGATAGAATTAAATGCATTCGGAAGTTTAAACGAACGTAGTCAGTGCTCCTATTACTATTTATAGAAAAACTATTGGACATACACACAAAAAAGAAAAAAAGAAAAAACAAAACTTTCTAACATTTTCGTCATCTGGGCTTCCGTCCAACATTTTTATATCGACTCTAACCTCAACTTCAGTATTTTCGAATTCTCACAAGTAAAACAAATTTTATAAAGTTTCGTTGCCAAATATTGAATTTATAAAAATAAACACTTCGGAATAAACAAACAAAATTGTTTATTTCGCACTTACGCTATATTAAAGCGTGGGTCCATGGAAAACGGTGCCAAACTCAGTTTAACAAACTAAAACTTTCAGGCGAAAAATGTGCGGCCATTGATGAAAAATGTAGAGACGCGTTATAGTTAGAGTGACATATTACAGTATTGAACAGTCGTATGTAATAAACGTGGTGAGTGAAAACTACTTCTATGACATGTCGTGATTTTTTTAATACCTAAGGGATCAAAAAAATCACATTTAATTTATGATTAGGAGAGCTCCGTGCTGCAGTGGTCAACACGCCTGTCTGTGACACAAGGGTGCCCGGGATCGATCCCTGGTCAAATCATGATGGGAAACGATATTTTTGAGATTGTCTGGGTCTAGGATGTTTTTATCTAAATATGTATCTATTATCAAATATAGTATCGTTGTGTTAGTATCCTACGACACAAGCTCACAACTTACTGTGGGGCTAGCTCAAATTGTGTGATATGCCCTATATATTTATTTATAATTTTTTATTAAATACTTAAGTCGATAATCTACAAGTATTATTGTTTTCATCTACATACCAAGCCAAATAGCCAGCCAAACCTGACATACATATGTCGACTTTAGAACATAAACTTAACAGGATAAACTAATCCCAAGAGGTGCACATGCTTACCAGCCAACGATTCACAATGACACGAAATGTGTCTCATTGTCTCCTCGAATTTCTAACATGCCCTACATAGTGGGTTTACGACAATTTTCAGTTTAAAGAGGTGACTATTATTTATAAAATGTCCAGTTAGGGCTCCCAGTCGAATTCTTGGCTGTTTTCTGCTGTATTTACAGATAACTTTGAGCCACCTGGCGCTGTTTATGTCAAGTGGTTCCTTAGAGTGTATGTGTCCACTCAGATTCCTCCATTTAGCTTGGTGTCTACTGTCGACATACGCATTTATTTAAGAAATTACAACGTTACAAGATAAGATATATTCTTAAGTCAGTAAAGATGTCTTTAAACCTTACTTTGGCAACTATCAACCTATACCAGCAAAAATAGACTAGTTATTTATTTAAAGGTAATTATTCTTTAAAACAACATGTTCCATAATCCTGAAACTCAAGATTAAATAAAATTAAATTATCTCCCAATACAATCTATTAAATAAAACACATAGTATCTATTATCTTGTTTAGTCTCTGGCCGTATCGCCTTTCCTAAATTAAGTTAGCCTCGCTCGTGTGCTAAATGTCTCTTTTTACAGTTCGCAATCGCAACCCGTGTTTGCAGTATTGTTTTATACAGGAATTATACCCTGTTGGGGACCATTTAGGCTCTTACTAGCTGTTTTTAATTTTAAAACAAAACATTGCATATCGAATTATTATTTAGACTAAAGAGGAAAGATGTAGGCTGGTTTTAATTAATGAGTTAAAAATAATCTGTACTAAATTTAAAACTAAAGCTTAAAACTACATTAACAGTAAGTTACATAAAAAAACCCCTAGCGCAGTCGCCATTAGAATGGGTAACAGCAAGTGGCATAAAAATATCTCGGGCTCCTCCGTGCTTCGGAAGGCACCATATAAACATTTTTTTTTTAATTTTTCTGTCAATACTTTATTCCACAAAAACAGCACTAGTCGTAGACGCAGCACTGGAAACACTGGTTTAAAGCCTGCACGATATTTTGCAGAAACCCACAAGCGGCCATTCACAGCCCGCCACAACAACAGATGCTAGCGCCTGGATTCCATCGCAGCTTGCCTCGCGACGGATCAGCTTGGCCGTCTGCACTGCACGACAGTCTTGCACAACCCTGCAAGCGGCCAATCACAGCCCGCCACAGCGATAGAACCAGGCGCCTTTATTCCATCGCAGCGTCGACGGCTGCCGGCAAAGCGTCGATGGCAGCCGTCGACGCTTTGCCGGTAGCCGTCGACGCTTTGTCGGCAACCGTCGACAGTTGGCGACGGCTGCAGTGGTACCTGCCATCATCACAATGCCGCTTGTCTGTATGAGCCCTAAGAGATAATTTTTGTGCACCATAGGTTATATTTTTTTTTATGTTATAGGACGGCAAACGAGCATGCGAGTCACCTGATGGTAAGTGATCACCACTCCCCATGGACAACTGCAACACCAGGGTGTGACAGGTGCGTTGTCGGCCTTTCAAGGTGGTGGGGGATAGAAATGGGGAGGGGAGGGGAAAGGATAGGCCTCCGGCTCTCTCACTCACCGAACGAAGCATAGAAGCGGTAAAGCTTCTATTCAGACGTCGATTTTCTGTGAGACTGTGGTACTTCTCCGGACGAGTCAGCCCATTCATGCTACTAGCAATCCATTTTGCCGGTAGCGTGGCTCTACCACGACTTAGAGGTTTGAATGTTGATGACAACACATTATTATTTGTCTTAAAAGTGGATTCGTTCGGGAATAACACCATCCATCTAAGAATATAACTGAGCACGTTACGGCTTTCTTTCTGGCAAATTAGCCCATATTTCATCCCCCACGACCTTATTAGTCATCACTTAACAGCGGCTATAAAACACTAACTAATTAACTAAATCACGGAACAGTTACCTGCATCTCTTAATACGCTTTCAGATTCCGGGAGCTGGCAAGGAGCCAAATTGGACCAATTTATCAAGCGCTTTTTATTTAAGTTCAGCGACGAGGCCAATGAAGGAAATAATGCCGGATTTACAGTCCAACGTCTGTTGACACAATACATTTTGTTTTCATTGGCTTGAATAATCTTAATAGGGGGTACAGGATCTCTCCTGCCATTCCATTCGATCCCATTGCAAAAAATGCACAAGTTGAGACAATTTTAACTTGAAACCTGAATAGGTAGAAAGTTAAAATTGTAATAACATTTTTAGATACATACGAGTTGCTACTTCTTCGCGGCGACGGGTTGGAACACCAGAGGGTTGGAATCCCTTTTTTACTTATAATTTGATATTATGTTATTAATTTATCTTCTCTTCTTCTTCAGGTCTTTTTAGTCTCCACTGCAGAAGCATGACCTTAAATTATACCTATAGTATTTTATCATTATTTTTCTTAATTTATATAGTTTCGTAATTAAAATATTTGTGTTATAATTAGTGATGTGCCGGAGAGAAATTCTCTGTTCTCATGGATTCCGTCTCACGGAAATTTGCAGGAAATTTCCAATAATTCTCGAGAATTTCTCAATAATTCCCGCACTTGAGAGAAAGACGAAGAAATTCAGAATCGAAATTCTGTGCATGGCACAACACTAGTTAGAATGTGAAATAAAAATAAATAAGGTCCAAAAAAATAAAATAAAAACCTGTTTATCCATAGCTGTGCAAAATATGCACGTTCTGAGACAATTTTGTCTTTCTACCTGAGTAAGTAGAAAGTTTACGTATGTAAAAATTAAATAAATTAAAATTAAATAGGCACCGCGTTCATTAAAAATCTTTTGGAGTTCTCTAATTAAGTAAATAATGAAATAAAATATGGTGAAAAAAAACGCGGGCGGGGTTCGAACCTGCGACCTTAGCTCCTTAACTACCTTAGCTTTATCTATGCTCTGTTATTTGCAATAGCACTGTGAATGCAAATAAAAAACTTATACAAGTAGTCTGTAGCTTTTGAACATTTATCAATAAAATAAATATTATACAATTAAATTCTTCAAAATATGATTTGATTTGAAAAAATGCCTGTAAAAGCCTAAAAAATTATAGTTAGAATTTCTTAAACCTTTTGTGCTAATTTTCAAAATTTGCGTAAACTGAGAAACATGAGTTTTTCGAGTTTTTCCCAAATTCAAGGAACCACCGATCTCAAATGTCAACTTGATACGTCCATGCGTTCTTGAGAAAAAGACTCGACAAACCAACAAGTGATCCTATAAAGATTTATTTTTACATTTAGAGCTACGGAACTCTAAAAATCGGTAAAACCTCTATATCACCGACCCGTATAACCCAACAATAATAAAAGCCAGATATTCCCATTGTTCCCGAATTCCCGATGCGCTAACGAAACGACCGATTGGAAACAAAACGTAAAAATGATTTTATTTTTCACTCACGCAACTTTTTGGGTTTGGGGCGCGGAAAAAGATTCGATGCATTTTTTGCTGCAAACGGCTTTTGTATTTCTATACCTTTGAACAAAACGAACCAGTGTATGTCTGTGATTTACGTGGCATCGAATAAGTTGAAACATAAATAATAAAAAGTGATTTTGAACCTCGGAGCTATAGTGAAAATCCTGAAATTGGAATCCTTAATGAAATACAGAATTGCAAGAAAAAAAGTATAAAACGAAAAAAAATTAGACCCCCCATACGAACTTTATGATCAGCTGTGCGAATTTCTATGTTACATATTTTTACAATTTTGTATTCCATTAATTATCCTTATCCTTATCCTTACTAATATTATAAATGCGAAAGTGAGTTTGTTTGTTTGTTTATTTGGTACGCTTTCACGCCATAACTACTGGACCGTACAACATGAAATTTTGCATACAAGTTTTCTGGAGTACGGAGAAGGACATAAGCTACCTTTTATCTCAGGAAAAGGTACTATTCCCGCGGGATCAACATTGACGAGAGCGGAGCCGCGGGCGAAAGCTAGTTATATATATTTTGTGGTCCAGAATTTAAATATACAGCTGTTTATAGCGGCAAATGACACAGATTAAGCTAGCCCCACACTAAGTTGTGAACTTGTGCCGTAGGATACTAACTCAACGATACTATATTTAATAAAAGATGCATAAATAAATAAAAAATCATAGACCAGGCCAATCTATAAAATATAGTTTTTCATCTTGACCTGGCCGGAGATCTAACACTGGATTTAGCGATTTTAAAGTCAGCACTAGCCAGAATTGAATCATCATCATCATGGTGACCTTTCTGTCATCCAATCTTGGATATAGACCTATTTCCTCTTCTTCCACTGTTGATCTTGCGCCCGGCTCATCCAGTCTCGACCTCCGTGTCGTTAGATATCGTCCACCTAGCATTGTGGTTGTCTGCTACGAACTCTAGTGCTCTCTTTGGGTCTCTATTCGAGGACACGTCTTGTCCAGCGCCTCTGAAATATTCTTGCATGTGTCCTGCCCACGACCACATTTTCTTAGCTATGACAGCCATGACATCTCCATTTTTGGTCTTACTTCGGGTCCACTCGTTTCGCTCGTGGTCCCGCAAGGTGACCCCGACCATTGTCCTCTCCATGCCTCTCTGGGTGACTCGGAACTTATACCATAGATGAGCAACAGAATTGAATGCATCAGATTAAATTGTAACTAACTATTACTAATTAAATTAGGAAATAAAATATGGTTAAAAATTTCACGTGGGCGGGATTTGAACTTGCGACCTTAAGAAGTCTAAGTCGTACCTAGACTTAAGGTCGCAAATCCCGCCCACTTGAAGTTTTTACACCATATTTTATTTCCTAACTTTTAATACGAGTATATCAAAAATAGGATAGTGAATGCGTAATATATGCGCTTAAAAAAAGATTTTGGACTTCAAATAATTGGAAAACAAAGCAATTTCATGTTTAAGAGTCATGATCATGTCGGGAGAGGGTTAGATTCATTTGTATGATGTAACAATAGCTCGTATCATTCTATGACATGACAAAAATAAAAGCCAGATATTTACCATCGTTGCTAACGATTGGAAACAAAACGTAAAAATACTTTTATTTTTCACTCTTGCTTACTTTTTAGTTCACGGATGTGTTAAATGGTTTCGATGTATTTTTGTTGCGAACGGCTGTTGTGTTTTCAGTTAGGTTTAATGTTCTTTATTCACCATCTGTCTACGCCACAATACTTTGCGGTGAGCGCGCGTGGGGGGGCCGCCGTCACAGCGGCTCGCGGCCGCATCGCACAACCTCTGCTCTTATAGACTCCATACCGAACGCGCGCTTCACCTATTGATTTGTACTAATGTTTTTCTATTATCATTACAGTCCATTTATACTATATCTTTAATTCTACCTACTATCCTAGTAGAATACTAAACACCATCCAATACCAACCTGGAATCGATTCTGTCAGAGTTTAGCACTGTAAGAGTTGCCTGACTGTCACTCAGAATATAAATAATGTACGGTGCAGCCATATATTATCTCTGGCTCATCATTTCGCGTTATCATTTTTGTTGCAACAATTGCTTTGGCTAGCATACAGCTACGCGTATCCTCGATTGCCGCAATAGTGGTTAAATTATCATTTTTATCATTTATCATTAATGTCTCCAATAATATCAGTACAGTGTAGTAGTTATCAGTACCTAAAATCAGTGTAAATTAATGCGAACGACAATATATACATTTTATATTAAACTTGCCAGATTTAATTTATCTCCTTGACAATCAATGAAGCATTTATATGTATTTAATCATTGTAGAGCCACGCTACCGGCAAAATGAATTGCTAGTAGCACGAATGGGCCGGCTCGTCCGGGGAAGTACCACATTCTTACAGAAAATCGGCGTCTGAGTAGAAGCTTTACCATTTCTATGCTTCTGTGAGAGAGCCGGAGGCCCATCCTTTCCCCTTCCCTCCCCATTTCCTTCTCCCAACTCCTTGAAAGGCCGACAACGCGCCTGTCAGACCCTGGTGTTGCAGTTGTAGGGCAGCGGTGATCACATACCATCAGGTGACCCGCTTGCTTGCCATCCTAAAACATAAAGAAAAAAAAAGGGTAACAGGGGCCCGTACAGATAATAGATAGAAATTACAGAGAATGATTAATAATAGTAATCTTAACGTATTTCCGGTTGCATCCTTACCTGACAGAATTCGGGGTCCGGGGGGCCGGGTTCAATCCTAGGCCCAGATTTATGTATTAGCTTACTAAACAGATTACATTCATGTGTATACATACCTACTACCTACATAAGGATTATCAATTGGTTTTGATCTAGAAAGAATGATAATTCAATTCAATTTCTTTATTTCTTAACAAACATACATTTGTGTCGAAAATAAATTACAATATTAAAATTAATTTGAAAATTTACATTAAAATCTATACATTAAATGAGTACTTACTAATTAATTATACACAGGATTTATAATGTCAAATTTTAAAATACGTCAAGAAAGGATAAAAGATAAGTATAAAGTAAAATTTCTTAAACTGATATATTGCATGATATAACGATAGATTGCGCGATAAAGCGAAAAGCGAAACCGACGAGTCAAGTCGAAAACAGTTAATTTATAATATTAGTAAGACAGGATATAAATACTTATTTTCTGCTTGGGATGTATTGAAGTTGTAGACATTTTTTTTTTTTAGGTAGGATCATATTTATAGTTAGGTTTTATTTATAGGTAGATTTTTATTTTAGATAGGATATAATTTAATCAATTTTAGTTTTGTAACTAACATGTGTAGGGACGTATGTACGTCAGAAGCTATTCTGGCATTTTTACAAAATATTGAAGTTAAAATTAGACTCAAATATTCATTTTTAAGCCCAAGCCGCCAATTAGGTATGTCTCGCGACAAGACTCTCGAGGGTCATATAAGGTCACAATATTGTCAGGGTGACCTTTAATAAGGGCCACAACAGACACGCTGCCTTTACATTGATGACAGACGCACATTTATCAAAGCAAATGGCACTTTGTGACTTCGAAACAACTGCGGAGTATTCATGTGCTATGTAGGCTTGATCTTGATCGTGAAAGCAGTAGATTTAATTTTGAAAAATTACATACACCTACATATATATTATAACGTCTTTATCCCTTGCGGGGTAGGCAGAGCCTAAGGTCATTAGACCGAAAGGCCACGTTTAGCGTGTTGGTAGGCAAGGTGGAAAAACGGAATCAAAATAATGATGGGTTGTTTGCCGCATCACCTATTGTCATGATTCTTTAGATTTTCGCCCATCCCTTGACCGGCTTTTATAGACTGAGCGGGAAGAGAAGCAGCTGGCACATTCTACGGTTTTTTTTCCATCTCCCAGACTAGCATGGAAGATGATTGAAAAATTACATTTTAGGCTTCATTCTTTTCAGAAGAAAATTTTGTTTTCATTTAATATTATCCTTCGTTATATCTGGCTATCCATGTTTAAATTTATGAAGGTCGTCCCTCCGTCTCCTTCTTCTTGCCTCTGCTACGGCGGCTGTCCGGTACCCAGGAGGACATCAATGAGACCTCTCCAACCCGTCTTGCCAGCGAGGGGAGTGTAGGCCGAATCCTCTGTCTGCTCTGGCTAATTATGGCTCCGGTAGTACAGAGAGGGACTCCTGCAGTGGAGACTAAAAAGACCTGATGATGATGATGATGATTATAAAAAATGTTAAGGTTCCGTTCCTCAAAAGGAAAAACGGAACCCTTATAGGATCACTTTGCTGTCTGTGTGTCAAGAAAGGAAAGTGAAAGTGTGGAGGTATTAAAGCTAAAATACGGTCCCTTGGAGCTGTAAAAAATCAAACTTCTACGCCAACGCAATCAAAAGATACAGCCGTTTATGACGCAAATTTTCGACATTCGCAGGGAATCAAAACTTACAGGGTACTTACTTCCCGTGAATTTGGTACGAAACAACGCCTTTGGTACCTTCGCTCGGCAAAGGACTGATCAAGTGCGCGCAAGGGATAGCGCTTGGCGGTTTAGCCCGTGAATGATGAGATAGGAGATAGTCTCGAGTCGCTCAAAGAAAAAAACGTAAGCGCCACATTCGTTATTTCTATTTTATATAAAATCAGACCGGTTAATTGTATTTTCATATTTACATTTTGATGAATTACTAATAACCTATCTTTTAGTCTAAAAATCATTATTTCATTCGTCGCATTTGAGCTACAATAACAAAAACTCTGCGAACGAAGACCATTTTTCAAAAAATATTTCTATCGAGAAAATTTTATCAAAACGTGTTTTCATCTTCAATTTTTGGAGATGAAATAGTCAAAAATCATATTACTTAGATTTGAAACTCCTAATTTAAGTATTTTGCGAGATAAATAAGTTTCAGAACGACCTTATTTACAGTGGTATCGCCTTAAAGCACCGCTAGAAAAATTGGGAAAAGCATAAATTTTTAGTTACATCATTTAATCAATACTTATAATAATAGTCATGGAGTAAGTTACTTTGTTTTCAGAGATATCGTGTTTATTGCTAATATACTAAATTGATGATTTTTTTTATTTATACTCTTTCAAACAAAAAAGTTACCTATATATTTTTTAAATCGGTTCATCAATGACGGAGATCGAAAGTAACAAACATACATACAGACATACTATCACGCCTGTTTCCCATGGGGGTAGGCAGAGACTAGGGACCTCCACTTGCTACGATCTTTACAAACCTCTCTCGCTTCGTCTACATCCATCACTCTCTTCACGCATGCTCGTCGGTTTCGGGTACTCCTAACTTGCCCTTTGGCAAGAACGTCCGTAATCTGGTCGCAGTATGTGCGTCGAGGCCGGCCCTGAAGTAACAAACATTCAAAAAAATACAACATAATTGATAACCTCCTTTTTTTGAAGTCATTTAAAAATGTAAGTAAGATAATTATAGCCTCTGACCTCCATATAAGCTTGTATACATACTTGTATATATGGAGGTCAGTGTTTATAGCTGACAATTGCGATAGGACGTTAAATAGTGTTATTTTTTATATACTCAAACTAGCGACCCCGGGGCGGGTCGCTAGTATGAGTATATAAAAAATCTTCGCGCGGGTGCAATGCTGATACTAAAATTGTGGGTTATCCTTAATAGATAGACATTTACCATCGCAGACTTTTTTGTTGACCTTTTTAAGGTGTACAATACTGTAGTACATTCACTTGATTTATCTCGTGGGGTTCAGCCAGCGTTTGCAATGTAAGCGCAAAAAATGTGTTTATTTACGACATCACATTAGAAACTTCTAAATTCATCAGTGTTTCTCTACAATATTATGCATGTATTATACGTATAAACCTTTCTCTTGAATCATTCTATCTATTTAATAAAACCAATTTAAAATCCGTTGCGTAGTTTTAAAGATTTAAGCATACATAGGGACGGACAGATATATATCCTTACTAATATTATAAATGCGAAAGTGAGTTTGTTTGTTTGTTTGTTTGTTACGCTTTCACGCCGTAACTACTGAATCGATCTTCATGAAATTTTGCATACTAGTACTCTGGAGTACGGAGAAGGACATAGGCTACCTTTTATCCCGGGAAAAAGTACTATTCCCGAGGGATCGACATTGACGCGGGCGGAGCCGCGGGCGAAAGCTAGTATAATAATAAATATAAATATACGGAAAAATCACACAGATTGAGCTAGCCACAAGGTAAGTTCGAGACTTGTGTTATGGGATACTTACTTAACGATACTATATTTTATAACAAATACATATATAGATAAACATCCAAGACCCAGGCCAATCTGAAAAAGATCATTGTCCATCTTGACCTGGCCGCGGATCGAACCCGGGCACTCCGTGTCGCAGACTGGCGTGTAAACCACTGCGCCACGGAGCTGTCAGATAGCGACAGTGAATTTATTTTATACTATGTAGTTATCCCAGAAGAATAAGTAGTGATAGTGATGACTAACAAAAAGATATCTTGTCTACTATAGCCCTAACTGAGCTAAATTGTCTCAAAGAGATACAGCATGAGGGGATAGTTGTGGCAGTGACCTCGTGAGGACGTTTTATTTGATGAGAAAATGGCTTATATCGCCCTGCTAGCCTCGGCCAGCGGTATACTAGACATGTAACCTGGTTTTGTTTTAGACGTCTTGGATTATGAAAAACTAGCTTTCGCCCGCGGCTCCGCCCGCGTTAATGTCGATCCCTCGGGAATAGTACTTTTTCCCGGGATAAAAGGTAGCCTATGTCCTTCTCCGTACTCCAGAGAACGTGTATGCAAAATTTCATGATGATCGGTTCAGTAGTTACGGCGTGAAAGTGTAACAAACAAACAAACTCACTTTCGCATTTATAATATTAGTAAGGATAAGGATTACCCATCGTACCACCAGTCCATACCACTATCGGCGGTAAGGTATAAGTCTTTTAAACGATTCCGAGTGTAGTGACCCTAATGACTATATAAATATAATAGTCCCTGGATTTTCGTAGACTAACTAACTGACTCAGGTCACGTGTCCGTCTTACGAATTTTCGATCAGGTCACGTGTTCTGACGCGACTTTAACATTTTTACCCATCCCGAAAAGAACACAACGCCGCGAAAGAAGTTTTTATGTCAATAATACTATGTAGTACTAAATGCGTAGAACATTTATATAAATAAACACGTCACAAACACACCCCAGCCAAGTTTATTTTATTTTCATCGAGGGAGAGCTTTTTTTGGTTCGCTTCGCCAACGGAAATTAATGTTTGGTAGAAACCGCCTCACACGGCCTGGGCTTCCGAAGAACAGAGGAAATAAACATATTTAATTTACCGTTTTTCGTACTGACGCTTCAAGTTATAGAATACAAGCTTTTGTCCGCGGCTCCGCCCGCGTTATTCTCGATACCATGGGAACAGTAGAATTTCCCGGAACGAAAGGTACTATGTCCTTCCCTGGGCCTCAAACTACCTCCAAACATCCAAAATGGTTCGAACCGAGTGTAAAAAGAAGATAGACAGACAGAGTTACTTCTATCTTACCTACCTGTTATATCTTCACAGCTAGTAATCTATACAACATCATCATCAATCCTAGCCATTTTCCCATGTCATTTGGGATCGGCTCTCCGTATCCTCTTGCGCCAGTTTTCTCTGTTTTGTATCATGTCAGGGGTTACACCCAATAAACAAAATGGCCGTGCTTACTCAACATTAAGAATCATTAAGGTAAATTAATGAAACGGTTAGTATAAATTTTTAGATAGATAAAAAAGTTTTGTATAATCTCAACCGTGTCGTTTTCGGCAGAGTAGAATAGGACCACTCCTAGTCTTCCCATGGAGGTCGTAAGAGGCGACTTAGGAAATACAAGCTAAACAAAGCTCATAAACTTCAACTCTCCAACCCGTCTGGTCAGCGAGGAGAGTGTAGGCCAAATCCTCTGTCTGCTCTGGCCAAGTATGGCTCCGGTAGTACAGAGAGGGTCATGCGCCTGCAGTGGAGACTAAAAAGACCTGATGATGATGATAATCTCAACATTAGTCCAAGACTGTATTCTGAATACCCTTGTATTTTTGGTAGATTTTTCTTGCTTTTAAATATTCTAGTTTAGTATTTGTGTGAATTCCAGAGCCGATATCTTTTCGATTCATCACTAAGTCTTTCTTTGGCAAACATTGTGAATTATCTCTCAGTAACCTTAATACCGACCTTTCTCAATTCACTTAAACCACATGTGGCTTACGACGACCTATATTGGCTGATTATAAACCCCCTGGCAATAGTTTAATTTCGGAATAAGAATAAATAATAGTATATAGAATTGCAAGAAACAATATAAAAACGTAAATGAATATTCGGTTCCCATATTCTTTTGACCAGCTGATCGGTAAATTTGTATCCAATTGGGAAGGTCTATTTTTTTGTTATTCTTCTTTCTAAAGAAGTACTCTGTTGTTTAGCGTTACTGATTGCGCGTTTTTTTTTTATTTGCATAAGCTGTAAATAAAGAAGAACATAAATTTAAAAAAAAACGTAAATTAAAATTTGCATAAATTGCAGAAATTGCAATGCAAATTGTGAATAGACGTGAAAAATTGCCTGAAAAGGCCTATTGTTCGAATAAATATTTGAATATTGAAACACGAGCATATGTCATCTATGAGCTTCAGCTTGCTGACAGGCAGAGATCAAAAGGCAAAGGGCCATAACTCAGCAATAATTTTGCACCGTGGTACAAAAATACTGATTTGCAGTTATCACCGCAAATGCAGATGCGGGCACGGAGAGGGAATAATGATTTTCTTACGATATAACTGTGTATAAATACAAACGAACAAATAAGTGCATTTATACAGCGTGTAAATGTACCCTCGACGTTCCCTTAAAGGGGTGACTCATAACATAAATATGAACAACTTTTCCTATGGGACCAATGCTGGGAACTCAAAAAAAAATCGGCATTTCTATACAAAAGAGTTTTGCGCTTGGCCAGTTTTTATTGTTCCCATAGGAAAACTTGTTTATATTGATGGGTTGAGTCGCCCCTTTAAGGAAACGTCGAGGGTACATTTACACACTGTACAAATGCACTTATTTGTTCATTTGTGAAAGACAAAAAAAAGTTTTTACCTTCCATAGAAAGTCGATCAACTGATTGCTTATTTTGTATCAGAGACCGAATTTTGTTTTCATATTTCAAAATTTATCCCATGGGGAAAGTTGTTTAATATTATGGACTGATCATTCCCCTTAAATATTATTTCGTAGTTTTGTAACACCCGGTATACCAAGAGCTAAACGTAGTCATTAGTACCTAATACTTATGACTCTCTGTCCACATTGTGCGTGCAGTGGTTTTATATATCTATTTGTTATATTATTTTTTTATTTTATTTATTTGTTACACTTTATTGCACATTCGAACAGTAAGTATGTTACAAAAAATTTTAAGAAGAAAAAAAATGTACAAAAGGCGGCCTTATCACACAGCAATGGCTTCCAGGCTACCTTTGGGTAATTGGAAAATTTGATATCATAGAGTTAGTATCCCATAATACAAATCTCGAACTTACTTTGAGGCTACCTTATTTAAGAGCCCGCCATATGCCAGGCGGCGTGGCGGTACAAACGCGGATGGTCTAAACGCGTTGGCTACTTTGGATATTTTCGTTTTTTAGAAATATTCAAGGGTTATTCGAAAAAGAAAAACATATGATGGCTGCCTTATCTGTAATGCAATAATAATTAAAAGTTTCAAGGTTAATTTTAATGTATTTGGTGAATAATGCTATATACCGAGTAAATTAGACGTGATTTGGAGGCAACTTTGCAATTTTTTTCTATCGAGAAAATTTAACGCAATCGTGTTTTTGAGTCATATAGTTACCAGAGTTAGTCCTGAACTTTGCTGCATTTTTATTTCAACTTGAGTATTTAATTATTATTGATATAACAGTCAATCATGCAAAGCAGTGTGAGGTAGTATGGCCCCTTAAGTAGTATATAATAAACTGACAGGTGTGCTAGAGAAGGCTAGGAAATAGAAATACACACACTCGAAAATCGTAATATTTAGTCCAGATTAAAAAGAAGTCTATGCCCAGCGATTTACCGCAGAAAAACCGAAACACGTCAATTTCCGAAGTAAACGATGATATATGAAAGGCCTGGCCGTGGGCAGTTGTTTCATGATAAATTCACAGGATAGGGGCAAACGAGGTCAGGCACCGTAATCGTTGTTTATGTGTGTGTTTTTTTTTTGCTTTTGTTTATTCGATGACAATTAATTTATTGTATAAAATCAAATAACAAACGATTTTTTTTTAACGGTTTTAGTGGTTCTATTTTTAACGAAGTCCGTCTATCCGTAACAGGGCTGTATCTATTGAACTGTAATAGTTAATAACTTAAAATTAATGTAAATAAATATATATATATATGTATAGGGACATATCACACAAATTGAGATAGACCTAAAGTCAGTTGTGAACTTGTGTCGTAGGGTACTAACTTAATGATACTATATTTTATAATAGATACTTCACTCTGAAAAAGATCATTTTTCATAATGACCTGACCGGGGATCGAACTCGGGCACCCTCGTATCACAGGCTGGCGTGTTAAACACTGAGCTCTCCAATGTGTATAATCAACATAGTATCGTAGTTGAAAAAAGAAAATCAATCACACATATTATATCTACCTTGTTGCCATAAATATATTTACACCAGACATGCATACAACATGTGTATTCATAAATTTCCGTTAAATTTAAAAATATTGGAAAAACACAGTTTAAACATAAGTTGACTAATCATAACAATTTATTTAACACACACAGAATTCACAACAGTTTCGTCAATATAATAGCTACATTTAAATCAGTCAAAAATACCACCCCGAATCGTACCCGGTTCAAAGGTACCCATTATGCTTGCCGCGTTGACTAATTGGTTGAATGAAAGAGATTTTTACAAGGTTCAAGAAATTTTAAACTTTAAATACACGTTGATGTGATTGATACTATTATCATTATATGTTGTTTTAATTAATTATTTTTATGTAACATTATATTTTTTTTTAATTTCCCTCTAAATGTTTTATATCAATTATTTTAGATGACGTAGATTATATATTTAAACAATTCGCAATCAGGCTGAATACTTAGACTTACCAATAATTTTATTTTATTAGCAGCTTAAATTATGTGGACCTTATATACAACACATCAATTTTCCCTCAAACAAAGCCACAACACCATATCTATCAGTTCTAAGGGTTCCGTACCCAAAAGCTAAAAACGGGACCCTATTAATATGGCTCGGCTGTCCGTCTGTCTGTCTGTCGGTCTGTCCATTCGTCTGTCACCAGGCTGTATCTCATGAACAGTGATGGTCAGACAGTTGAAATTTTCACAGACGATGTTATTCTGTTGCCGTTATAACAACAAAATAAAAAACATATAAAATAAATATTTGCACCTTAAATATTTATTTAATTCTGTTTTTTAGTATTTGTTGTTGAAGCGGCAACAGCCCATAGAACAAACGTGATTTTTTGTTCGGTTTTGCTTGATATTGATAACGGCAACAGGTAGAAATATTCACAGAATATTTAGTAGTATATACAATTTAAAAATAAATCAATAAATTAAAATTTAACATTTAAATTCTAATACAACAGACATGATTTTTTTGTCGTTTTTATAGATAATGGTCGAAGCGTTCGTGCGCGAGTCCGACTCGCACTTGGCCGATTTTTATATTGTTTAGTTCAATAATGATGTGCAAAAGCAAATATGCAGTGACGAACACCCACTCTTGCTACTTATATGGTAAACAAAAATGTCTTCGAAAAGCTTTTAATCCATAAAAGCTTTTTAAAAATGAAAAGGATATTTGAACAAAATTTGGCGGACCGAGGTTTAACCCTACGTGAACCGGATACGGACCGCGATCCGCCTGTTGCCTTAAGGGCCCGTACTACCTTACACTGCTTTGCGTGATTGTCTGTAATATCAGTAGTAATGAAAAACTCAAGTTGAAATAAAAATGCAGCAAAGTTCAGGACTAACTCTGGTAACTATCTGACTCAAAAACACGATTGCGTAAAATTTTCTCGATAGAAAAAAATTGCACAGTTCCCTCCAAAGCACGTCTAATTTACTCGGTATACAGCAGTATTCACCAAATACATTAAAATTAACCTTGAAACTTTTGATTATAATTGCATTACAGATAAGGCAGCCATCATGTTTTTTTTTTTTAAAAACTCTTTATATTCTTTAAAAACGAAAATATCAAAGTAGCTAACGCGTTTAGACCATCCGTTTTTGTACCGCCACGCCGCCTGGCCTATGGCGGGCCCTTAAAGCTATCGAAAGACTGCTCAATAAGTATTCTTACTCCGTGGTATTGGCTCACGACGACTGAATATAGCAACTACAACCAGCTTAAGTTATTTCTGTTCACTCTACACTTATATACATACTGTATGCACATTCTTCATTTAATTTTTTTGACGTGAAAACGTCTTATAAGACGAGGAAAGCCGGCTGCGCATACGAAAAAATGGCTCGTTCTTGTCACAGACTATATAACCTGTGCAAGCTTATTCTTCTTCTTATCGTTTCGGTGGCTCAAAACATCTAAAAAATATATTAAATTTTGTCCCTCCAGTAGGTTGCGACAGCCACGCCACTTGCTGATGCAGAATTGAGGTCGTACTTTGTGCAGGTAGAGGGGCACAATGGACATGTCAAAAGGTGTGCCATGGTCTGATCTCCATGACCACATTCACACTGCACGTTTTCCTGGTCGACATATCCCCACTTTGCTAGATTGTGCTTGCATCGGCCTACTCCAGTTCGTAGGCGGTTGAGGCTTTGTGACCTGTGCAAGCGAGAGCGCGGAACACTTATGACGGATATATCTCTCTTCCAACTCAACTGCCTCCGTCTCCAACTGTCAGTGGTTAGGGCGTTTGCCTGTAGACCCGGGGGTCGTGGGCTCGATTCCCACGGGAAGCATACGTCTAGTTGTTTCCAGTTTGGTTAGGACATTGCAGGCTTGAATCACCTGATTGTCTGATAATAAAGATGATTCCGTGCTTCGGAAGGCACGTTAAACCGGTGGTCCCAGCTGCCATCTGGTAGTCGTTAAAGGAACCACGTCAGAGGCCGAGAGGCGGTTCCGAAGAACTCTGACACTAGGGTGTGCATGGTCGATTGACTGTGACACCTACTCGAAATGATGATGACGATAATTTTAAGAAAATGAAAAATGAAAATGAAAATAAATAATTTTTATTCAAAGTAGGATACATGTATCGCTTTTTGAACGTCATATTATGTTTCTGTTGTTTATTTTTCTTTCTTTTATGTTTGTAAAATCGAAAAACTACTAGCGTTTCGGAATGACCACTGCTGAGAAGAATAAGGGTGGTGCATCCCAAATAATGCGTATTCGTTCACATTTGCCTTGAAAATCCCTAAATTGTACAGTCATTAGGTAGGTTGTCCAGTCCTTAGCAGTCCGCATATTGTGAAAGCTTTGAAAGCCATCGTCAATATACTAACTTGGTATTTTCCTCATAATATCTAACAGCAGCTCAGTGCAATCTTATAACTTTCTCCCATTAAAATGACAGGCTCAAGAGGGGTCATTGAAACTATAAAGCCTGCGGTACACAGGTAAAGTAAAATATATTGTTTCTTCATCTTCATCAGGTCTTTTTTAGTCTCCACTGCAGGAGCATGACCCTCTCTGTACGACTGGAGCCATACTTGGCCAGAGCTGTCAGAGGGCTTGGCCTACACTCTCCGCGCTGGCCAGACGGGTTGGAGAGGTCTCATAGATGTTTATGAGCTTTGTTTAGCTTGTATTTCCTAAGTTGCTTTTATATTGTTTAATGATTTAAAATATATTAATAACGAACTTTTACTTTTTGACAGCTCCGTGTGAGGCGCAGTGGTTAACAGGCCAGCCTGCGACACGAGGGTGCCCGGGTTCGATCCCCGGTCAGGCCAAGATGAAAAATTATTTTTTCAGATTGGCTTAGGTCTTGGATGTTTATCTATATATGTATTTGTTATAAAATATAGTTTCGTTGAGTTCGTATCCCATAACACAAGTCTTGAACTTACTTTGGGGCTAGCTCAATCTGTGTGATTTGTCCGTATATATTTATTTATTATTTATTATTCTTCAATTCGCATAACATAGACAGCTATAAAATAGCCTTAAGTAGAGCTCAATATTAACTGAAAAACTTCATATAAACTGTAAATGTAATTTTTTTGTCATTTATATCATTGAAACTAACGTGAGATACAAACATTATGTACTAAAAACGGGTCACTCACGTGCTATTTCGTCGGGATTGCCGACTATAGTTTCGAACTCGTCAGGAGCCCATTTTCAAGGCGAGTGCCAGACGCGCGGCGGAGGGTCCCGAACTAACTGCTCTCGACGCACCGCTCGTGCGGCGGCTCGTGCCGCCCTTTTGGAGGGGAGAGCCAGGTCGGTCGCAGAACCCTGGTGATGCCTTGAAAATGGGCTCCTGACGAGTTCGAAACTATAGTCGGCAATCCCGACGAAATAGCACGTGAGTGACCCGTTTTTAGTACATAATGTTTTTTGTCATGTTGCATAGTGAAAACCCTTCCATATAGATAAGTATTTTATTTAAACCGCGTATAGACAAATTGTTTTGAAAATGTGGGAAATTTTGTGCCTCCGGTTCTCAACATACGAAAGGAAATATAATTTCATAGGTAAGTAAAATGGCCTGAAGAAACACTAGATTTACGAATTGTTAAAAAATAAAATGTTATAAATACATGTTAATATAAATATGTTATAAATATATTCTTATTTTATTTTAAGCATATATAAAATAGGTATATTCAAATATATTGATGGGATTGTATTCTTAACACGTACCGATTATATTTATGAATCGATTTGAAAAGATTTTTAGAGTACACTTTCCAATTGGTCGCATTAAAATGTCATCAAATTGGTTCAGCAGTTTGCATGTAGTCAGTTTTTATATATATAAAAGATTATTATATATTAAATGCTTATATAGCTTAGGTCGATGATCGATCTCCATATTGACCTGGCCGAGGATCGAAGCAGGGTGCTTTTGAAAGACGTTTGAGGTAGGTACCACCCACCTAAAGGTCTCATCAATATAAGTAAACTTCCTTATTATATAAATGCATTTAATAAATCTTGGCATTCTCTGTATTTTCCTCATAACACGAGAACTTCGGCTGCAGTCGATTGCTCGCGCAATATTTACTTTCTCCTGTGATTCATCTTTACAGGCAAGAACAAAAGTGTTTAAAACAAATTATATGATAATACTAGCAGTGCCCGCGACTCCGTTCTCGCATAAAAAAATAAGTAGCCTATCCTATGTCCTATACTTTTAAATGTTTATCCACCAAGTTTCATAAAATTCTGTCAATTCATTTAAGAGTTATGGAGAAACATACATACATACAGAAAAAATCTAAAAATCGTCAATTTTCAGAATCTTGTATAGAGTTTATAAAGACGATATCTCTGTAATTAAACTCCATGACCAACCCTAACAGATTTATTATTAGTATTGAATTACCTCTTGAGCTGCAAAGGGAATTTTATTGCTCAAAGGAAGTACACTTTAGTGTCAAAATATTAAAGTTCAAAATCTTCACCTACGTACCTTTAGGATCTGTCCAAAATCTGCGCAAATTACATCTTCAATTGTCTCCAGACGCGGACAAGATGTTGAATTTAAACAGTGTGACAATTATAAGACACAATTCCTTGTATTATTAAAATTATTATAAAACAAGGAATAATAATACCTCGTTTGTTGAAATATTACAGACAAAATAAGTCAACTCTATTCTTTGGCGTTGTCGATTTATTAAAAGTGAACAATGGATTCAATCGTGTGTTAACTTCACTTCCTCTTACATACATACTATCACGTCTTTTTGCCTTGCGGGGTAAAGAGTCTAACTCTATAAGACCTTATAGCCATGTTTTGCATGTCTTTTATAACAAGTCGAAATACATGTTTCAATTAATTTTTTTGTAAAAATTTTAGACCACTAACATCCAAGCATGGTGTCAGTCTAATTTTATTCTGTTTTTTCCTTTCTGTTAAACTATATGCAAAAATTTGATTATTTGGAATTTAAAAGGATTTTCCGTACGATTCACAAAACTTAACAGGAAGATAGATCATTAGTGTATTCGTCTGTCACAGCCAATTGCTCCGAACCTACTCGGCCCATTAAGTTGAATTTAGGCACCCTTGTTGCGGAAATGAATGAATTTCGGGCCTAAGGTTAATTTAGATGGTCGCAAACCAAACATAAAAAAAGTTACGCAGACGTGTGCCATGCGTCATATGCAAGGATTTGTTAACCGGATATCTAATCTTGATTGTTTTATAATCATAAACCATCATCATCATAAGGTCTTTTTAGTCTCCACTACAGGAGCACGACCCACTCTGTACTACAAGAGCCATACTTGGCCAGAGCAGCCAGGAGACTTGGCCTACACTCTCCACGCTGCGCTGGCCAGACGGTCATCATAAACCATACTCGTATCTTTTTAAAGTTATTTGACAATATTTACGAAGATTCTTATCACGGTAACAAAGGAGGAGATTTTTGAAACAAAACACAGTATATAAGCTTACTTTTTTTTTTATGTATTTCCGACTGCAAACGAGCAGACGAGCCACCTGATGGAAAGTGGTCACCGTCGCCCATGGACTTCTGCAACACCAGAAGAGCTGCTGATGCGTTGCCGACTTACTTCTAGACTCCAGAAAAACCTATATATAACTGTTACTAAATCAATATATATACTGTTAATTATATATATGGAAAAATCACATAGATTGAGCTAGCTCCAAAGTAAATTCGAGACATGTGTTATAGGATTCTAACTCAACGATACTATATTTTATACATAGATAAATATTCAAGACCACAGAGCTACAGAATAAGTACTAGTATTTACGTACAGAAATCGCACTCTGCAAAGATATTCAAAGAAATATCAACTGAATGTAGTTAGCAATACGGTGTAATTTAGCTCGCGTCAGAACGCAGCAGCTTCTAGTTTAGCTACCTACAGCATGGCAATTTTATACTTATAGCTCTAAACATACGATTCAAAGTTCGTTAATAAGAACTTTCTCCACGTGAGTTCGCCTCGCATTTGGAATGTTTATTTATTTTATAAGCAATTAATCTGAGTCGGAGTCCTAACTTAAGATAATGGATACTGTTTTATTTGTGGGATAAACAGTAATAATCCGCGAGCAAAAAATGATAAAGTAGACAAGCGTGTTAGATAATGTATGTATTTATTGTTTTAATTATACAGTTGTTAATTATTAGTAATTTATATATTTTTTTATTTTTTTTGTTTTATGATAAAATATTCTATTATTGTTATTCACATCCAGATGTGAGAGCACTGGTGTACTGTTACACAGGCCTAGCCTTCAACAGACGCCATTCTCCAATAATCTTTTAAGGATTCTAAATCCAAAAAACCGGGACCCCCAATGTCCGTTTGTCTGTCTGTCTATCTTTCCGTCTGTCACCAGGCTGTATCTCATGAACCGTGATAGTTAGACAGTTGTAGTTAAACCCTAGCAGAAGTCAAGTTGTTTTATGGTTAATAAAATAACTAATTTAGCCTATCCTAAATTTCTGTTTTTTAACAAGCGCACCAACGCCAATCCGCCTGCCGAGTGTGTTGAGTATTGCAATATCCTCCCATGGAACGAAGAATCCTTGGCAAAGGCTTTTGTCCAGCAGTGGACTAACTGCTGGAATTATGATGGTGAAATTTTCGCGATACTTTAATTCGTTTACTATGCATTTCTGTTCACGACTGTACGGACCTCAATATTTTTCTTTACTCCTTTTTCGCGAAAACGTTTAAAATCCAATAGAAAGTATATTACTATAATATAGTAGCGTAGTGACGGCAACCATGTCTGTGCCAAGTTGTTTTCTTTTCTATAAAACGTTTTTGAAATTAGGGATGGGTGGGTCGGTGGAAAATTTAAAAGCAGATAAGGATCTGCATCCGTTTTCGAAGAGCATGTGGCATCGTCCTTGATCTATCGGATCCATTTAAATCCTACCTCTCAGGATTTGTTGGAATTTAGAACTTATCTGATGCTCCAAACTTTATTTTCACGACAAATCAAATTATTTGTCACGACGTGACACAAAGCGTGGCTCTTCAGTTCAATTCGGTAGCGATGTCGGACTATTTATTATATTAATATATAAATGTAACATCTGAATCGTCTAGAGAAAAACGGTATGTTCGCATTCATCCCCGATTTTACATTTATTGATGAATATGCAATGCATTATAGTAGATCTGACCGGAGAAGAATAATAATAAATACATTAGATCCGTTTGGTAGATCAGACTGGAATAACTCAACGCAACGGATTAAAAGTAGTTACATGTATTGTGTTTTGCCCTAATCTAGTCAAAAGTGAGGAGCACAATCCATGACATAGAGGGCTACAATAGATGTAGGATTGGTTTAGAAATGTGATGCAGGTCCGAGGATTCAGATCCATCCAAATCTACCCATCTCTTTAAAACCCAACGAGTCGGGAGTAAAGTTTTAGATCATTTTTTTATATCCGCCTGCTTATTGGTATCAAAGGCTCTATTAGGACTTCACCCGAGGATAAAAAGATTTCAATTTTTCACCATTTTTCTTTTTGTGTGTTTTTAGGCGTAAATCTAAGGATTCTCTTCAATAGGAGGCAATCCTCACTACTTCTCGGCAATATTAATCTCTCTGATATTTTAAAAGCCGTACTGAATCCGTAGTTTTTTTTTTGACAGGATCAATGAATTGGCATTGCCGGTGTTTTATACCGTACAAGGAATTTTGTAAAAAAAAAAAAAACGGGCAAGTTTCCGCACAGTGTTCATAGCCTCTATTTAAAAGGGGAGCCACCCTGAAAACTGATGGTCTACTCTTTAACGCCTCTGAGAAACAATAGTTCTCCAACTCCTTTATATCATCATTTCGTGTAGGTGACATGGTCAATCGACCATGCACACCCTGGTGTCAGAGTTCTTCGGAACCGCCCCTCGGCCTCTGACGTGGTTCCTTTAACTACCACCAGATGGCAGCCGTGCCGTCCGAAGCACTGAATCACCTTAATTATCAGACAATCAGGTGATTCAAGGCTGCAATGTCCTAAACAAACTGGAAACAACTAAACAAAGTATGCTTCCCGTAGGAATCGAACCCACGAACGCCGGGTCTGCAAGCAAACGCCTTAACCACAGGTGCCTGGAGGCGTATAACCCCTATATAGACAGACATCCAACTATATAAACTATATAAATCAGAGCTTACGCTCACGAGTTCTCTGGATTCACATAGATCTATTAAGACGCATCACAACAACTAGAAATACAGGTGTTTACCTCAAAAAGTAACATAAAATCTAACAATAACGGTTGCTATTTAACTAACATACAAGGTCATGACTCAATTACATAAGCAATGTTTAATATTCATAAATATAACACGTATGTATGCCAATAACCTCTGTGAAGGTCACGCTTGTGTAAAAGTTCTAGGTGCTGATTGCTCTAACTTTTGGTATAATTTACTTAGTAGATTTTTGTTCACGTTTGTTTCAAACGACTTCAAAAAGGTTTTTTTGTATATAATATAAAAAAAAAAAAACTAAAATACATATTAGTTGCATGGGAGCCTCCTTAAATATTAATTGTATTATAATTGAATTATTTATTCTAAATATTTCAAGCGACTATCTGTTGCCTTTAGCAAAAACGAAAAATAAAGTCCCCTTAAATATTTGTTTTATTTTGATTTAATTATTTATTTTGTAATTGAATATATAGCATAATATTCTGTGAATATTTCATTCGTCTACCTGTTGCCGTTAACAATATTGAGCAAAAAGATCACGTTTTTTGTATGGGAGCCCCCTTAAATATTTTATTTTATTCTGTATTTTAATATTTGTTATTACAGCGGCAACAGAAATACATCATCTGTGAAAACTTCTATCAACTATCTAACTATCACGGTTCATGATACAGCCTGGTGACAGACGAATGGACGGACGCACAGCGGAGCCATATTAATAGACACATTAAACTTTAAAACTACCGAGCCTGCTTTTAAACAACTATAATGAAACTAGCCTGTCGATATCTAAAAATTTGTTACTCTTTGGTCTATATACAGGGTGGCCAAATAAGAGATATACACTTTTGTTTTGTTATTTTATTCTATTAAATGTAAAAAATAATAAGTATTCCTTGTTAAATATAGTGCTTAGGGCCGGCAGTTAAACATGGAAAAGAATGTCAGACAAATACACCTCTAGCAGCATCGCTGATGGTGAACCCTTTTCATCGCATTTTTCATCACATTATCACACATCTGTCTTATTTACCGCCAAAACAAAATGGCGGCCAAAAAAGTTGTATACCTCCAAATTGGCCATAAATGGACCCATTTACTTTTACAATACACTTCTTGTTCCAGCTATTCTTCAGTCTACTATTTTATTTAACTTTAATTGCCAAAGTCAGAATCAGGACCCCACAAGCCTACGATACGCGATTGAATTCGCTTACAATAACCGCTTACAAGGCATTGCAAATTTTTATTTATTTATTTTATTAAGTACACATACAGACAATTTACAATTTTGCAACAGATTTTAAAAGATATACATAAATGATCCATAATTTTGTGTACATAGCATGATCTACATAAGAAAGTCAATAACAGTTATATTATAATATTTAAACAAGATTTTTAGAGAAATACTTAGAGTTACGTAAACAAATTTTGTTACAATATAAAATTGAGTTCTGAAATTAATAATAAATTAATAATAAAAACTAATGTTACGGATATATGTTTCTTACGAAAGTACAGAAATGAATGTAATTTAGCCCAAAAATATCCATACCATCGAGCTTTACATTATTGTACGATCTGCACATGACACACAGAGGATTGTTGAAAGATACATTATTCTTGGCAGAGAAAACAGAAAAGGTAGGAGGGTTGCGTGTTCGATAGTTAGTATTAAAATGTATTTTCTGCAAAAGTTCGGTACAATATATTCTTAGGCATTTTCTCGCTTCACGCTTCAATAACCATCGTAGACTGTATTGCGTATTGTCATATCGATAACATGTAATTGCATAATTCCTTTTATGCATTCTTACTCACATACCTTTTAATACCCTCTTTGGCACTCACCGTAAAATAACAGCGTTATATTATAAGTGTAGGTGTAATTTTGATCGTATTGGACCCTTAAAGGGTTGACTTAGACCATCAATATGATCAACTTTTTCTGTGGGAACAATGCTGGGAACTCAAAAACAAAATCGACATTCCCATACAAACTAGCTGGGCGGCGGAACTCTTTTGTATGGAAATGACGAATTTTTGTCTGAGTTACCCCTTTAAGAGTCCAAAACGATAAAAATTCACCATGTATAAATGTGTATAGAATAATGTGTACAAAAAACAAATTATGGTTATAAATTAAAGATTATATTATTTCATATTTTGTTTGTTTCTTACGCCTTTACAACTAAACGAACCGTAAAATTTTATACATATACTTTGTCTATAATACGGAGAAGGACATTATGGTACCTTTGACGGGTATATTTTAGGGTACCTTGCTCGAAGGTATAGCGGAAACTCGGGCGAAAGCTACTTCTCAATAATTTCTAAACGCGTCGAATACTAGTGACGCTTTTAGGAATTGAATATTAAGTAATTCAATTATAAAATTAAGTATTTTGTGTTTTATGTATTTGTCTTAAGGTTGTTTATCGTTTCATAAGGTCGTTCAACTTTTTGCAAGTCAGTTGAAAAAGGCTAATGTTACAATGATATTTTTAGATCCTAGGCCCTTCTCCAGCGTGCTAGTACTAAAGGTACCTATTTCGCTTCACTTTTGGGAGACGTTTAAAACGTGATGAATTTACTTTGACAAAATAGACGTATGGCAAAACTTTTTTCGGTGACGAATTTTCTTTATAGCAAATTCACAACAACCCGTTTAAGTTTAAAAATAACCAAACACCCGTAATTTTTCTAGATCTTTCTCCATGCTAACAGTATAGGTATTACCTCGCTACATGCTCTAATAAAAATCGCGCCCGTATCGTTATATCTGCAATCATTCAATTCTTTCCCCTCCAAGCCGACTGGGGAGACTAAGGTGAATGAGATTACATTTATGCAAATTGATCTTATTTTTAGACATTTAGGGGAGGGATCTTCTTATAACAGGTACTGACATGCTGATCACTTTATTTCCTTACGGGGTACACAAAGCCATAGGACCCAAAAGTGACGATTATCGTGTTTATTTATTATGAAATAACAAACAGTTACCTAATATATATTAAATATCTAACACCATATTATAACACTTCTTATTAATTATGAAACCAACAACGTTATTCACAGTTCAATTTAATATATATGTGAAATTGTTGCCACTAAAGTACCTGAATATGTAGATAACAAAAAAGTATGTGTTAGTATTAATAATTGTAGTTAATAGAGAGATGACAAGGAAGAAGTCATATATTACAATATAGGTATGCGTATAATTAATGCTTAGTTAGAAAGTTATATATATAATAAGACTAAGACGGAAGGTATATATGATAGTTGAACATAAATGTATAAAGACAGTATAAAGTATAAAGACTTTTTGTGTTGATTATCGTGTTGGTGGGCGTATAGGTCGAAAAAGTTAACAAAATACTGAAACAAAAGCCTCATTACAGCTGTAAGAAGTTCACTAGTGGTCGAAGGCCTCTCCCAAGGATTCATCATTCCAGGGAATGATATTGCCATACTCACCACGCTTGGCAAGCGGGTTGGCTTCTTGTATTTCCGACGCTGCTGCCCATCGAAGGTATTTTCAAGCTGGGAAGGATAGGAATTTGTTGGATATAAAAAGGAATGAAAGTATTGTGATACTACTCGCTCGGATTATTGGGGAAAAGCAAATAGCAACTCGGGAGCGTGTACCTGATGCCATATACCTACAATACCAAACAGGCAGTTGAAGATCACACCTCTGATTGAAACAAAATACAGTTTAGAGCATCATAATTTCTTTGATTGGGTTAAAGATTTAACATAAACAAATACTAACACGTTTATCCCTACTGGGATAGCCCTTGGGATTGACTGATCCTAACACCAGAAGTAGTGTATATTAGGAAAATTTTATCAAAATAATGATTAATAATTCCTTATATTAATAATTCCTTAGCCGTGTGGTTTCCGGCAGAGTAGAATAGGACTACTCCAAGTCTTCCCATGGATGTGATGAGGCGACTTAGAAAATACAAACTAATCAAAGCTCATAAACATCAATGAGACCTCTCCAACCCGTCAGGCCAGCGAGGAGAGTGTAGGCCAAATCCTCTGTCTGCTCTGGCCAAGTATGGCTCCGGTAGTATAGAGAGGGTCATGCTCCTGCAATGGAGACTAAAAAGACTTGAAGATGATGATGAAGATTAATAATTCCTTTGTTTTATGCCCATTTCCTTCATAAACTTTCATAATCTACGCTACTGTTAAACAAATTAATTTCAGTCACAAAATCCCCCAATATGTAAACTTTATGGTAATGAATGAAAGAGAATGGCGTAAGAAAATTTGTAACACACGCATTACGCGTAATGTTACTCTGTATGTTCAACTCTACGTGTATTTTGTATATTTTGCCCCGCTCTACCCTATAAATTAAAGTCCCCTACTCGCTCCTACCTGTTGCGTACGTTTGTTTACTGTTTTACGGACTTAGAAACCTGTAGAATTTTCTAGAAGATGGTTGTAAATACTAACCTTGTTTTAAACAAATGTAGTCTTTATTGCTTGTTGTTAAAGTCTATTTTTATTGACATTGAGAAATTATAAACGTCTATTCGTTGCCAGGAAACATAAATCTCTGAGGAGTACTTGTGCCTGACGTGCTAAATTATTTTGTGGTTTATGTGCTTGTTTTAAGGTTGATTATAGTGTGTAGATTATTGTGCACTAGTGACGTTACGGAAAAGAGTTGTCGAGTAATATGCAACGCTAGTACCGTCCGCATATTTTATTTTTACGTCTCAGGCATTCGGCGTCTTAATATTTAATGGTATTACCATTACCGCCTTCGTCGCGAGATATTTTAAGGCTTCATTTAATGGATAAGTCAACTTTAATTATATTACATAGTGGAATCCTTTTTAGTTCCCAATAGCCGTTGCCCGGGGTTCCGCCCGCGTTAATGTTAATCCCTCGGGAACAGTAGAATTTCCCGGAATAAAAGGTACCCTATGTCCTTCCAGAGGCCTCAAACTACCTCCATAACAAATTTCATCAAAATTGTTTCAATGACAGAGTTACTTTGGCATTTATAATATTAGTATGGATGAACACGTATCTCGTTAGGGACACTTGCTGCTTCTGATGCCGCCACATTCTAAAGTTTACCTATATACTGTCAGATATACGTACAAAAATTTTACGTGATGACGGATGAAGAGAGATAGATGCGTCACAAGCCGAACGCTTAGGCCAATCGCTTGTTGCGCGCTCTCACTTGCACGCCGAACGTGGTACTTTTTCGTGCGGGCAGCCTGCTTTCGAAGACATTGTATTATTAAAACTTATTCGGGATATCATTTAGTAGGGATAATGCTGACAGTTTCAGTCTAGTCAGTAGGCCATCTTCAGAGTGAGTGTCAAGGACGTCCCGGCGCGGCCGTCAGCTGATAACACGTCCTCATCATCATTTCGTGTAGGTGTCACGGTCAATCGACTATGCACACCCTGGTGTCAGAGTTCTTCGGAACCGCCTCTCGGCCTCTGACGTGGTTCCTTTAACGACTACCAGATGGCAGCCGGGACCACCGGCTTAACGTGCCCTCCGGAGCACGGAATCATCTTTATTATCAGACAATCAGGTGATTCAAGCCTGCAATGACCTAACCAAACTAAAAGCAACTTAACAAAGTATGCTTCCCGTGGGAATCGAAACCACGACCCCCGGGTCAACAGGCAAACGCCTTAACCACTGGACCACGGAGGCGGTTATATCACACGTCCTGAGGATGGCCTACTGACTAGGCTGAAACTGTCGGCATTTTCCCGACTAAAATACATGAGTTCAACCGTTTGTTTAATATTAAAATGATTTATAAAACGTTATCAGGTCAAAATGAAAACAGATAGATGTAATTGAGATATATAGCATGCCATTTATATCGCCCTGCATGTCCTGCCACTGGCAAACACACAGACTGTATACAATGGCAATGATAACGCTATTGCCCAGATGCAGATTTTAGTCATCACCATCATCATCAGGTCTTTTTAGTCTCCACTGCAGGAGCATGACTCTAACTCTCTGTATTAGTCAATACAAATGTAATTCACCCGAGTAGATACGCTAAGCAGTCACCAAACACTCCAGGCCGTACATAAATTACATAAAGTGTTTAGGGGGGAGGGGGTTCGACAAATATCACGTATTTTTTCCTATCGATTTTCTACCTAAATATTCAATCTTTGTGGTCACGTCAATTCCAGTAACTACATACGAGTCCTTGTAGTCTACTTTCATCTGAATTTATTACCATTTTATTTTAAAATCCATCTATTATTTCGTGAAAAAGAATCGGTACCTTTATTACTTTTGATATAATACCTTTACAACAAAATTTTGCTAAGAAAAATGTCACGTGAGACTTAGAGGGGAGAGAGGGGATTGAGTTTAATCTAACAAGATCTCGCTTTGGGGGATAGGAGGGAGGTCGAAAATTGCCCAAAATCACCTTACGTCATTAATGAACGCCCTCCCCCTCCCCCATGAATGTCTAAAAATCTCCTCTAAAATGAGACTTAAATATAGCCAAGTGAATATCAAACAGCTCATAAAGATTCTTATTTCCAAACGACTCAAGCATATTATGCAGTAATGTAAGTGAAATGAAACGTGTCCGGTGACCCACAAGACGACGCTGCTAACGGTACACGCACACTAAGGCGACTGCTGGACGATGCGCAGGAGTGGGTAACATTTTCTGCAAGAAACATGGTGTTGTAATAGCGGCTCTGAAGCACCTAAAACAAGAATGCAAATAATAATTTAATTTTGACGTAATAACGTTTTATAAATTGATTGACGCTGGCTGCACGCACAAAAAATGTTACGTTCCGTGTGCAAGCGAGAGTGTGGAACAAGCGTTAGAGAGGCACTAAGCGTTTGGCTTGAGACGCATCTATCTCTCGTCCACCGTTATCACGTAAAATTATCGTCCGAAAACCGACTTTACAGACAACCAAATTTTTTTTGCAAAATACTATATTTCAAAACTTTCAATTAGTTTGTATTTGTACCACAGTACAGATACACACAAAAACTTAATTCGTGATATTTGTCCCTATTTGATATTTATTTATTCAAAAGTTTAACTGTTTTATGTGTACGTTAAATCGTATCAGTGTAAATTATAAACTAAATAACTTGTTATAACATCAAGTTTCACTTGAAGGTGTGAATTTTGCCGTAATACATAACATGCTCCGTGGCGCAGCGGTCAACACGCCAGCCTGCGACACGGAGTGACCGGGTTCGATCCCCGGCCAAGTCAAGATGGAAAATGATCTTTTTCAGATTGTCCTGGGTCTTGGATGTGTATCTATATATGTATTTGTTATAAAATATAGTATCGTTTAGTTAGTATCCTATAACAAAATCTTGAACTTACTTTGGGGCTAGCTCAATCTGTGTGATTTGTCCGTATATATTTATATTCATATTTATTATAACAAGACAACTGTTAAAATGAGATACGCAAATATTACTAAAAATGGCTTCTAAACATGATATTAGCCAAATGTAAGTGATTTCAATACATTAATATACTAGTAAGTTTTGTGATCACAATGTAAAATTATAATTTACACTATTTATTGAAGTATTTTTTACATACATACATACTATCACGTTTTTTTCCTAGTTCTATAAGTACTAAAAGCCACGTTTAGCATGTTTGTGGGCATGTAGATGGAAAATAGAATCGAAATAGTGATGGGTTGCTAGCCGCATCGCGTACTTACATGCATAGCTTAAAATAATAGCAACTGTACGTACAAAATATTTCAGGATATTCTTACAAATCATGAGTCCTGAGGAGCCCGATGGCCTAATAGTCGTGCTTAAGCGCTTTAAATGCTCACTTAAAGCGCTTAAGCATGTTAAGCAACCCTGGGCGCAGTCCCCACTGTGATGGGTGACCGCAAGTGGCATTAAATTATTTCGAGCTTCTCCATGCTTTGGAAGGCACGTTAAGCCGTTGCTCCTGGCTGTCATCATTGATGGCAGTCCGTAAGCTCTGTTAGATACCTTTAGAGAACTTGATAAATAACGAAACAACAAAGAACATTACGAGTCAAATGATTAAGTTTTAAATAGTAAATATTACTTCATAATTTATTCAAAAATAACATAATAATAACAGTACCTCTGGTACTAGTAATATCTTACTTCATTTTATTTCTAAAACTGCCAACTCGTGCACTCTCTCAAACAGTTGAGGACGCCTGCCTCAGTAATCATCAATGAAAACGGCGTACATTCTCGAAGCGGCGCCCCACGCTCTCCCAGCCTATAAAACCCAGAGCGAACCGCCGCCACCGGCATAAGGTACTGGAAACTAACTAAACGCGAGTCACTAGCAAAGTGAAAAGTGCAACAAATCACAACAATGCTCAAATACGTGCTCCTATTAGTGTTAGCGAGTCTTGTACATAGTAAAGACACTGGACAGAAGATAGAA
Source organism: Elegia similella (assembly GCA_947532085.1). Lineage (NCBI taxonomy): Eukaryota > Metazoa > Arthropoda > Insecta > Lepidoptera > Pyralidae > Elegia > Elegia similella. The sequence goes on along the minus strand of OX383926.1, from coordinate 2,504,641 downwards.
GACCAACTGTTCTCAGCCCTGGACCGAGGGTTAACGCACACGTTAGCCTACCATTACCTTTGGCCGTTCAGTCAACTCGTCAGGGCAGCAGCAGCTTTAGAAGCAGACGAAGGACTAGAACTACTCCAAATACAGTCAGACGACAAGAAATACGAGATCAATCTAAACGTGAAGAAATTCCAGCCGGATGAAATAAAAATCAAAGTTAAGAATCAATACATCATCGTCGAAGGAAAGCACCGGGAAATGTACGCCCAAAAACCAATCCTGACCAACCATTTCGTGCAACGATTTGCTTTGCCTGTTGGCTCCAAGCCTGAAGAAGTGACAGCGGTTTTTAAGGAGAATGGAGTTTTGTCAATTTCAGCTCCAAAACATAAATTGCCTCCCCCACCGCCAGAAAGAGAAGTTCCCATCGAAGTTCGTTTACCTATTTCTAATGCTGAAGAAGTTGAAGAAGTAACAAAAAAGGTTGTAGAGGATAACACAGAGGTAGAAGACAAGAAAGATAATATGACAAAGAAGGAAATAAAAGAAGAGGACAAAGAACCAGTGAAGCCTTCCGAATCTCCATTTTGGCAGCACTTGATGGAATCAACAACTCATGTTGGTAAAATAAGGAAGAAGGAACTTAAATCTACAACAAAGGTTGCAAAAGAGAATGAGGTCTCAAAGGATGGAGATGGCAATAATTTGGACTACATAATTGACGCCGAAGCTGAAGAATGAACTTTTTTAGAAGAATAAGTGAGAAAGACTGATTTAAAGCTTTAAGTAGCGAGCGATACGAACGACACTTCGATGACGTGTGATGTGCCAGTGATATTATTTGTTTTTATTATGAATAAAGTTGTTATTTATTTTGATCATTGTGTTTGTTTGTATAGCTGTGTAATAATGCCCTATTCATGCTAGGAATAACAAATTTAAGTTGGGATACTATTGTATCATTAAGTTTTGTACTATAAACTGATATGGCAGTTAAATAACTATATTTCTTATCTTTAAATATCTTACTAGGGTTACACTAAGTACTTAAGATTAATGCTATCTCTTATAATAACATAAAAATAATACTGTCTACCCAGTATCGTATAAAGACGTGGTCAGTATGTATATGTGTAAGAAACAATAATCAAACTATACCTACCAAAAATTTTGCTAATTTTGTCAAGAATACATTATTATTAAATTAAAAATTCTTGTTTGCCAAACTTTAGTACAAAAATGTTAGTATATCTGTATTCCAAAAATATCAAATTTAACTTGCACGATTTCATCACAAAAAATTAAATATCTTCTCTTTTCGATTTCACCCATCTCAGACACTGTTTTCATTCCAATTGCAGTCTGAATTGACTCATTACAAACAATTCTTGTCCGATTCGTCTTGGATATAGGCGAGCTCCGTGCGACACAGAATGCCCGGGTTCGATCCCCAGCCAGGTCATAATGGAAAACGATATTTTTCAGATTGACTTGCACGTTTATCTTTATAAGTATCTCGTCCCGTAAAGGAAAAATACGTCATACTAATGTACATACATTAATATCACGTCTTTTTCCCTTACGGGATAGACCGAGCCTAGGTCTATAAAGCCTGAATGTGAGCATTAGGTGTAAACAGAATCGATTTACCCCTTCCCTTAATCGGCTTTTACGATATGCGCAGGAAGAGAAGCAGCTGATACATTCTACGTTCTTTTCTTTTCTTCCAGACCAGCATTGAAGAGTAGAATATGGTATTGTTGATTTAGCATCCTACGACACAAGTTATTTATGTCCCTATATATTTATTTTTATTTATTTATTCGCATCTGGGTGCAATAGGACCTATTCAAAGAAGCGCTCCTGTGATTCGGACTATTTGCAATGTGAAACTAGTAAAGAACCCAAGTCACAACAACTACTGCATGTTGATTTGCCTTAATACTCAAATGTTGACTCGCATTACTGAAAACCATAGAAGTATGAAGTCTCTAGAAGAGGCGTATTACTTGATACGTCATGTTACTGATACCCTTAAAAGTAGCGTATACTATACACTAGGCCTCAGTCCTCTGACGCCTGTCGAGGGGTATGTAACAGAGTGGAATTTAATTTTTAAAATTATAAACAGGCCAATTTCTGAAGTTCTGTCCTTCTAAAATACTAAAATGAATATTATAGTAAACTATCGCGCTGGACTTTTCTCATTTAAGTAATGCAAGTTCATGTTATTTACAATATTATAAACATATTTATCCTCCATTAAAAACGTCAAATTCCATTGTCAGTGAAAGGCGGAAAGACGCATAGTGATGCACTTTGTTATTTTTTTTGCCAAACATCGATAATTTACATGAATACAGATGAATGTAATATTATAAGTAATAAAGTTAATGCCAAGAAATAAATAATAATAAATTCACTCTCCACGACTTTCCCGAAAATTTATTATTTTTAGTGTTCCGTTCCCTAAGAGTAAAAACGGAAAGGTAATACTAAGCCTTCGACGTCCATCCGTCCATCCATCTGCCACATGACTGTATCTATTGAACCGAAATAGATAATATTTCAAAAGAACAATGCCGGTTATTGGCGTCTTTTTGTTTTCGCGCGGCCATTAACCGTACCTTGTTTTCCCGATAGTCAATAACAAAATAAAGTTTTATGGGCATATATACCTCTAAACTCAGTCCGAACTGAGTTATAAGGATTAGATATTATATTCATAGGTTTTTGCACTATTTTTTCACTAAGTTCATTGAAGCCTTTTTTATCAACGATACAGCAGCAGGCTCTCCTCCGCTACCTCCTTGAGGTTAAGAGTATATAGAATCTGTTTATTGGGGCAGTCTGAAGTAGCTTTGATAGATACTTGATACATTAGGTAGGTCTTTTTGTTCTTTGCTTGGCCGTCGTCTTCACTGTTTCGCTTCACTCTTGAAGTATTGGTGCAGCCGATAGCATAGTGACGTCAGCTTTGACGTTCCCAGGCGAGGGCTTGGTGCGTCACGAGGCAACACAACAAGTACCGAAAACTGTACTTGTTGTTGCTGTCCATGTTCACTTCCATATACTAACAGCGCAACTGCCACTTCATCAGTTGCCATCATTAGTAGTTGATCTGCTTCATGAACACCTGTGAGAGTTTCGTGGCACCCCGCTCAGCGCTTGGGCAGCATGATGACCCAACAGTGACCCACGGGGTCACTTCAGCAGATGGCGAACCACCTTATTCAGCAGGCAGATCATACGTTGCACTTGGAACATAATGGCTTTCGACAATCATCTTGGATTTGGTTATGACAAAAGTGTTTAACTTAGATGGTGCCGTCTCTTGCGGTCTGCGCAACACCATAAGATATGTACCTGAATACATACAGGACTTAAGAGAGCCCAACCCGTCTTACTTTTTATACAAAGGCTCGTACGTCTCTAGAAGCAGCGCATGTCTTGTTACTCATACTCTTAAAACAGCGTATGCTTTTCGCGGCCTCAGTCCTCTGACGTCTGTCGTATTATTTATAGCGGAACCTTATGAGCCGAACGAAAATTTATTATTATAATTATAAACATGCCTAGTTATGTAGTGAAATCCTGAAAAAATACTGTAAAAAATGCTAAAGGGAAACCACAACCTGTGACTTTTCACATGTAAGTGATAGTCTTTGACTAGCTCCTTGGCGCAGCGGTCAACACGCCAGCTTGCGACACGAAGTGACCTGGTTCGATCCCCGGCCAGGTCAAGATGGAAAATGATCTTTTTCAGATTAGCTTGGGTCTTGGATGTGTATCTAGATATGTATTTGTTATAAAATATAGTATCATTGAGTTAGTATCCCATAACACAAGTCTCGAACTTACTTTGGGGCTAGCTCAATCTGTGTGATTTGTCCGTATATATTTATTTATTTACGTAATGCAAAGGACATTTAATTACAATTTCATAAACGATAATGACAATCTTCATGGTACAGTGGTTAACGAGCCAGGTACCGGGTTAAATTTCCGGCGCAGGCAAAAACTTGTACTTCAGTTTCATATTTATGTATGTCCGCGTTACTGGAGTTACATAAGGAGAATTGGCGTTGGGCCGTAAAACATACATACATTCATATTATCACGATCTTCACCCTTACGGTATAGGCCTCTGCCTGAAACCAAAAGCCACGTTCAGCGTGTTTGTGGGCGTATGTAGGTGGAATCTGAATCAAAGGTGTAATAGGTTGCTAGTCGCATTCCCTATCAGAGAAGCAACTGGTACATTCTCAATTTTTCCTTTTCATCTACACCAGCATGGAATATATACTTCTTATTACAGTATGAATGCTGTCATGATAGCGGACCCCGGGCTTGGACGCAGCACAACTGAAGATGCCAGGAGTATAAGGAACCAGGGAATCTCTTAGATGATTATGACTATATAATTATTACTACTTCATATGTTGTTTACTTAAATGAAGTCATACTGAAACAAAATCTTGTTGTGGTTTTTTCTCGATATCGATATTACACGGTGTTGTTACATCTCTTATGACAGCGGCGTCAAACGTCATGAGTGCTATTTTCAAATCGACGTGTTTACTAAACGACCGATGATGTATGGAAAATTTGTACTTCTTCATTGAGTCACTCATTTACAAATAGCACCCCTGACACCACGACTCCCTTTCGTCTGCCTCACACCCCCGCTAATGACACACTAGGTTCCCATACAAAAATGGCTAAATGTGACATCTATTCAGAGACACAAAAATTTTTTTTTTAAATCTATGCTGAAAACAAACATTTCTGTAAGCGGAAACCTTCATAACTTATGAAACAAAAGAACAATGGATAAAGAGAAATACTAACTTGACAATGGAATATTTTTTAACTTTCACCTTTCTAGTTAATATTATCTTCGTGCTAGAGGGTAAATTTAATACGGAAGTAATATGTATGACACATTACAGTACATATAATATAGCACTAGCTCTGTCCTGTGACTTCGACGGTGTTAAAGTAGTTTTTTTTTATGTAACAGGACGGCAAACGATCAAGAGAGTCACCTGATCATCATCATTTCGTGTAGGTGTCACGGTCAATCGACCATGCACACCCTGGTGTCAGAGTTCTTCGGGACCGCCTCTCGGCCTCTAACGTGGTTCCTTTAACGACTACCAGATGGCAGCCGGGACCAACGGCTTAACGTGCCTTCTAGCACGGAATCATCTTAATTATCAGACAATCAGGTGATTCAAGCCTACAATGTCCTAACCAAACTGGAAACAATTAAATAAAGTATGCTACCCCTGGGAATCGAACCCACGACCCCCGGGTCTACAGGCAAACGCCTTAACCACTGGACCACGGAGGAGAGTCACCTGATGTAAGCGATCAACGCTGCCCATGAACAACGGCAACACCAGGTCATGACAAGAGCGTTGCCGGCCTTTCACGGAGTTGGGTGAGGACAGGGGGGAGGGGGAGGAATGTCCTCTTGGTCTTCTGGCTCTCCCACTCACCGAACAAAGCATAGAAACGGTAAAGCTTTTACTCAAATGTCGATTTTCTGTGACAGTGTGGTACTTTCCCGGACGAGCCGGCCCATTCATGCAACAAGCAAAAATGAAGATTGTCGGTATCGGTAGCCTAACTCTACCACAACTAATGATGCCAATCGAAGATGCCATGCCATGAAAACAGTACCTTTTTAATGAAGTGAAAACTTTATTAGGCACGATGAGCATTTTTTAAGATGGGAAAAATACCATATAACTCGCTACACTGTTACCGTTACCTGAACTAAACACCTCTGTATACAATTAACCGAATGTTGTGTCGGCTTTCGAATTTTCACTTATACGGGCACTCCAAGAGTCACAGTGGTATCCTGATGTACTCTTTTAAAATCCTGTACCTGGGCGACCTAGATTTGCTCGGTTATTACTATTTATTGTAATATGATGTTTAGGTGATAAAAAATCAAACAACAACTATTTTTTTTAAACTTATCTAAAAACAATAAAAGATTATTTTATTTTTTATCAATATACAGCGTGATTTTGAACCTCTGAACTATATTGAAATCCTGGAATCAGAAGCTCTAATTGAATACAGAAGTACAAGAAAAAAAAGTAAAATACGAAAAAATAAAATTTTACCTTCTATAGAAATTCGTCCAGCTGATCGGCGACTTTGTATGGGAAACCTAATATTTTTTTTTTCTGTTCTGTTTTTTTTCTTTTAATTCTATATTTTATTAGAGCTTCTGATTCCAGGATTTCAATATAGTTCAGGGGTTCAAAATCACGCGGTATACACAATTTAAAAATAAAATATTTAAACTACTGCTACAACTAAAAATAAATAAAAATGAATATATATTTACAAATAAAAAAGGCCGGGCAAATCGTTGCCTCGCGGTAGCGTGCCCTGAAGGCTGGCAGAATTGCCACGTTGGATGGCAATGCTGATCTTTTGGCCAAGGTATAGACCAGCCTTCTGGTCACGGGTCACCTCGATCAATTTATGGGCAATGGTGCCGAACAGCTTATGGGCTGATGGCCCCCAAGGTCCCAAAGTTTCGACCCCAAACGGCTCAAATATGTTGTTGTATAAAAGTTAGAAAAAATATATAAACTTGAACATACAGAAAAAAACAAAAGTAAGTCACCGAGTAGGATTCGAACCCGTAAACACTAGTTTTACGAAATTTTACGAATTTTTTTCTTATTTATCTTATTTCTTTATTTAATGAGTGTTTTATTTTCTTGCCATAAGGTATTACATTATTTATGGCAATAATGATGACGGTTATGTAGTTATAGCGTTTATAACGCTATAACTACATAACCGTCATCATTATTGCAAATATCTAAACTCACTTTCGCATTAACAACATTAGCTGGGATATTTGTAAAGATTTCACTTTCATTTATGTTCAGTTGAGTAAGGTTAGTACCTATTTAAGCTGAAGAGCGTAATGAATTTGCAGACTCACTTTCGGATTTCCAATATGCATACCTAATACTTTCTCGTTCCGTATTAGAAGTCCATATTTTACTGTCTAGCCGTGTGGTTTCCGGCAGAGTAGAATAGGACCACTCCAAGTCTTCCCATGGAGGTCGTAAGAGGCGACTTAAGAAATACAAGCTAAACAAAGCTCATAAACATCAATGAGACCTCTCCAACCCGTCTGGCCAGTGAGGAGAGTGTAGGCCTAATCCTCTGTCTGCTTTGGCCAAGTATGGCTCTGGTAGTACAGAGAGGGTCATGCTCCTGCAGCGGAGACTAAAAAGACCTGATGATAATGATGATTTTACTGTCATGTCAGTTATGGTCAGGGGTGTCATCCTCAACTACCTGTCCGGGTATGCGCCCGGCCTACCGAGCTGCTACTTGCTTTTCCCCCATTCATTCGAGTGAGAAGTATCCCAATACCTTTCATTCCTTTCCCAAATCCAACAAATTCCTATCCTTCCACAGCTTAAAAATACTTGCGATGGACAGCACTGCGTCAGAAGCACGCGAAGTCAAAAAAAACATCAACGAGTATGATAACATGTACTCATGGAACGAGGAACCTTGGGAGAAACCCTTGTTCAGCATTTGACTATTCGTGGTTGTAATGATGATGATGTCATTTTACCGGGATCAGATTAAGCTAAAAAAACAATTCAACTTAATATTAAACATAAAATTTTAAAGGAAAAAGCTTACATGCTGTGCCGACCCCACATAAATAGTGGGATAAGGATAAGGTAGAAGAAGATGAAGAAGATTAAACATAATTAATAACATCATAAAAATAAAAAATTATAAATAACTTACAAATCAAAGGGTAAAGTATACAAGACAGCCGTCAGGCCAGCCTTACTGTACGGTTCCGAATGCTGGACAGTTAAGAAAACGCATGAACAGATGGCACATGTAAATGAAATGAAGATGTTGCGCTGGGCGGGTGGGGTGACCAGGATGGACAGAATTCGGAATGAATATATACGGGGAAGCTTTAAAGTCGCACCCATCGCAGACAAAATGTCGGAAAATCGCCTGAGATGGTATGGCCATATCATGAGACGGGACGAAGACCATGTAGTAAAAATCGCATTAAGCTTGCCAGAACAAAGGAGAGGTAGAGGCCGTCCGCCATCGACCTGGTGGTCAAACATCGAAAGAGACCTTAAGAAAGCCCAATTGCCAAAACCGACAACCCAGGACAGATCAACCTGGCGCCGTAGAGTGAGGAGACCCGACCCCAGATAACGGGAACAGGGACGGAAGAAGAAGAAGATAAATGACTTACAAATAAAAAACTTCTTCCAACGCACCACATCGAGGCAAAGTACCCAAAATGCTGGCAGCATTTCCCCGTTGCACAGCGAGTCCGATACGTTGTGCAAAAAAACTGCCAGCTCTTGGATCACCAGTTGCCTCGATGAGACGTGTTGTCAATTCCTTATAGAATTTTTTGGCTTCAGTGCCCCAGGGACCCAAAGTTTCTACAGCAAAAGGCAAGAATATAAAGCTGATAAAAGAATATAAAAGATCAGATTTAAGAATTCAGATTTTTTAAATACCGAAATTAATAGATTCAGGTCTTACTTTGCGGAAGTCAAGGCTACATTTACTTTGCGCCCACCCACTTCTGTTAGTCCCTTCATGCCCGTCACCAATAGTTGATGCATGCAACCCTGGTCGACACTGCGGCATCCGTTGAGGCTGCAGCAATATCAGCTGTCGTGCTCGCGACACGTGCTTCGCCTCTACACAAAGCATCTTCAGGCAGTGAAACCTAGATGTTGGTGGTTCGAAAGACAAGCAACGAATGAAAGAAGTCATTGGTGCAAAAGTTTTCCGCGGGCAGTATAATTTAGAATTGTGAATGCGTAGATATCTTGAATGTATTGTTTGACTTTCTACATAAGTATGTATGTAAGTCGCCAACCTGGCCACTTACACATTTACAATACAATACAATACAATACAATACAAGAACGCTTAATTCAACAAAAATAAAATACAAAATACAAAGGAACACAAAAACAAAATATGGTATACAACCGGCGGCCTTATCACTTAAAGCGATCTCTTCCAGGCAACCGTTTAATGATAGAGAGAAGATTATATGATCAAAGGGGTGGCGCAGAAAATTTTTGGTATTTTCAAATTGTTATACATACAATAATATACCTACATAAGACTAAAATATATGCAGTATATCTCTAATACACAATAAGAGGGAGAAAATGGACAAACAAGGAAAGGAAAATAATAATAATATGTAGAATATGTAAGAAAAGGATGGTGAGAACCTTTAAGAAGAAAGAAAATGCGATTTGGGATTTAAAAGAAATCAGTTGATTTTTCCGTTAAATATTGTCAGTAATATAGTATACTATCTGTCAGAACAGTACTTTTTTTCCGGGATGAAAGGTAGCCTATATGTAATCTAGGTAATAACCTAACTATGTGCAAAATTTCGTCAAAATCTGTTCAGCCATTTTGGCGTGAATGAGTAACATTTGTCTGCTCTGGCCAAGTATGGCTCCGGTAGTACAGAGAAGGTCATGCTCCTGCAGTGGAGACTAAGAAGACCTGATGATGATGATGATGAGTAACATTTGTTGTTCTTCAATCATATAATTAATAGTCAGAGACTTGTTAATATCATATAGATATTATATAAGAACTATTATATGTTCATTGATGCTGTAAGACTCCCCAAGATTTAATAAATAAATATTCGTCATCAATCATCAATCACAAACGTTCGCGTTCATAATTATAATATTACTAGCTGCCCCGGCAAACTTCGTTTCGCCATAAGTTAAAAACTATCCTATCTCTCAAGTTGGATCGAACTGCACATGGTGTGCGAATTTTATTATAATCGGTTAAGTGGTTTAGGAGTCCATTGAGGACAAACATTGTGACACGAGATTTATATATATTAAGATTATGTAGTAGGCTTTATACGGAAGACGAGTAATAAATTTAAATCCGGTCCAGGAAGCGTTGGGCAATTTTCCTGGTATTGGCGCCCAAAACGAACTGTCAGTTCTGGGAAAAATAATCGATGAGCTTTGTGTATAGTGAAAATCATTTAATGAAAGCTCTTCGATTATTGGAACACTTTACACTAACACTTAAAACGATTATTTGACAGCCTCCGTGGTCCAGTGGTTAAGGCGTTTGCCTGTTGACCCGGGGGTCGTGGGTTCGAATCCCACCGAAAGCATACTTTAGTTGCTTCCAGTTTGGTTAGGACATTGCAGGCTTGAATCACCTGATTGTCTAAATAAAGATGATTCCGTGCTTCGGAAGGCACGTTAAGCCGGTGGTCCCGGCTGCCATTTGGTAGTCGTTAAAGGAACCACGTCAGAGGCGGTTCCGAAGAACTCTGACACCAGGGTGTGCATGGTCGATTGACCGTGACACCTATTCGAAATGATGATGATGATTATTGGAAAAGCACGGAAAATCAAGCTTTTCGATGCTTTTACTCGGAATTGAAGCTTTGCGTTAAAAGCTTCTTTGGATTCAAATGTAGCAATATTTTAGAACATTAATAACCTAAGTAATACACGGTACAATTTTTATCGTTCTGGACCCTTAAAGGGGTGATTCAGCCCGTCGACATGAACAACTGTTCCTATGGGACCAAAGCTGGGAACCAAAAAAAAATGGGCAGTTCCATACAAAAAATTTTAACCTACCGGTCAATTTGAATGGGAACGCCAAAAACAATTTTTGAGCACACAGAGACAGCATTAGTCCCATAGGCAAAGTTGTTTATATTACCGGGCTGAATCATCCCTTTTCTTTCTTTCTTTTCGAGTCAAAATAGCTATATATATATATAATAAATTTTATATCAAGTTAGACCACAATTGTGTCATAGAATATCTGGACACTTAAATCGTCCCTTTAAGTGTCCAGAACGATCAAAATTTCACCGTGTTTAATTTGGTACCTCTACTTACGTTAAAGCGCCTGCTTTAAAATTTAAGCAATGATTTCGTTCAAACTTAAAGTAGATTACTTTTAGCTGTAGTTATGCTCTAAGATTTTAACAAGAAAAGAAATAAACCAGCCAAGTGCGATTTGGACTCGCACATGAAGGGTTCCGTACCATCCTTATCCTTACTAATATTATAAATGCGAAAGTGAATTTGTTTGTTTGTTTGTTACGCTTTCACGCCGTAACTACTAAACCGATCATAACGAAATTTTGCATACAAATTCTCTGGAGTACGAAAAAAGACATTTCATACAAAAATACTCGGCAGTTAGTATGAAAATGTCAAAAAAATTTAGTTCCCAGCATTGGTCTTAGTTACACATAAACCTAGGTTAAAAATATAATCAAAATAGTGCTGGGCTCCTAGCGACATCGGCTATTATCATCATTTCGTGAAGGTGACACGGTTAATCGACCATGCACGCCCTGGTGGCAGAGTTCTTCGGAACCGCCTCCCGTGCTCTGACGTGGTTTCATTAACGACTACCAGATGACAGCCAGGACCAACGGCTTAACGTGCCTATTCGTCGGCTATTGACATCATTCCTTACAACCAGGGATTGTTACCGGTACCAAATTCCCATTATAAGTACCGGTAAGTACCGGTATTACTATTCTGTTAAAATTTTAACGGTAATATGAGGTACCGGTAATCTAGTATTTAACGGTAATAATATTGTTAACAGTTAACGGTAATTTTACCCCTACTTGTTACCGGTACCAAATTCACATTATAAGTACCGGTAAGTACCGGTACCTCTATTCTGTCAAATTTTAACGGTATTAAAATTGCGTTAATTTTACCGGTACCTACGCATTGTTGCCGTCTACCGCATGGGACTCGCTCGACTGTAAAAGTGCCGCCCTATTGTGGGCCCCCGCCTCACGCCGCACATGCTCAACACGGCAACGACACACATTAACGAAATGATAATTCCCAATAAGAGTACCGGTACTAAGTACCGGTACTGTTTACCGGTATTTGGTACAGGTACTTCTTTCAATTACCGGTACCGTCGTTTTATTGAGGTACCGGTACCAATCCAATTACCGGTACCGTTGTATTATAGAGGTACCGGTACTTGATTTTTACCGTTACCAAATATACCGGTACCAAACCAATTACCGGTACTGTCGTTTCATAGAGGTACCGGTAATGGATTTTTACCGGTATTCCAACCCCTGCTTACAACTAAGCCAATTCCCATGGAAGTAAGCCATATCACTTTGGTCATCAAAGCACGAAAAGATTCAAGAAGATTAATATGGCTGTAGTTAATATGTCATCATCATCATCATAAGGTCTTTTTAGTCTCCACTACAGGAGCACGACCCTTTCTGTACTACTAGAGCCATACTTGACCAGAGCATCCAGAGGACTTAGCCTACACTCTCCACGCTGGCCAGACGGGTTGTAGAGGTCTCATAGATGTTTATAAGCTGTGTTTAGCTTGTATTTCCTGAGTCGCCTTCTACGACATCCACGGAAAGACTTGGAGTGGTCCTATTCTACTCTGCCGGAAACCACACGGCTCAAGTTAATATGTATGTAGTATTGTTTTAGATATTTAAAAGAATAATAATAATTCTTTATTTGCTTCAAACATTTATATAATGTGAACACTAGTGTTTGGCCTATTACAATATCGTTATTTTTATTACATTATCGTGGACTCCAAACAAAAGATGTTTGCAACTTATTAAGGACAATAAAAGAGAAATAAAGACTGTAATATGAAATGCCGCGGGATTGAGTCGTAAACCAAATTGTGAACAAGCAGTCATCATTTGGTTTGCAGCTTCCCGCAATAAAAACAGGCAGACATTGTAGCTTTATGACAGACGTGATTCTAAGCGATACAGACAGATGCTACAAAATTTGTTACCACAGACAATATAATAACGGTATAATTTATCATGGTTTATTAAGTCATCTTAAAATTTAAACATTCATCATCATCATCGTCAGCTTTCCACGACCCACTGCTGAGTATAAGCCTCCTTTTGTCTGCGCCATTCTTCCCTATCACCAGCCCTCGCAATTCAGTTCTTACCAGCAATCTGCTTTATGTCGTCGACCCACCTAGCTGCCGGACGCCCAACACTACGTTTCCCATTTCTGGGATACCACTCAGTGACAACCTTACTCCACCTACCATCGTTCCTTCTAGCCAGGTGTCCTGCCCAGTTCCATTAAGAGTCGCAACTCTAGAGAGCACATCGTGAACTTTCGTTCGGCGTCGGATCTCAGAGTTGCGAACTAATAATAATTAACATTATTACAAATTTAAACAATAAAAATTACAAATGAAAAAGAGCCTTCAACGTCTCGCCGCGAGGCACCCAGAAGGCTGGCAGCATTACCCCTTTGCACCGCGATATAAATTCTTTGTGCAAAATAACTGCCAGCCCTCGGATCGCCCGTAACCGTAACCCCGCCGAGACGCGTCGAAATCTCAGTAACCAAAGATTATTTATTGTATGTATATATTTATATGTGTTTTATTTATACTTATTTTGACAGCTCCGTGGCACAGTGGTTAACACGCCAGCCTGCGACACGGAGTGCCCGGGTTCGATCCCCGGCCACGTCAAGATGGAAAATGATCTTTTTCAGATTGGCCTGGGTCTTGGATGTTTATCTATATATGTATTCGTTATAAAATATAGTATCGTTGAGTTAGTATCCCATAACACAAGTCTCGAACTTACTTTGGGGCTAGCTCAATCTGTGTGATTTGTCCGTATATATTTATTTATTTTCTCAAACCGATTACCATTACTCACACATCACCCATTAATTTTGTCAATTTATTCCTTTCACCCAAAAGTAGCCTGGAAGAGATTGCCTTGGCAATAAGGCCGCCTATTGTGCAATTTTATTTATTGTTTATTTTTCTTAAAATTCAAATATATCTTTGTGGTGCAATAAAGTATTTTTACTTACTTACAGTACATACTCGTGGGTACTATATGATAAAACTAAAATCGGTTAGTTCTGCCTGACTATATCTCAGTGATCCGGAACAGAAACGTTACTACCAGTTAATACAGGTACAAACCTAGTGCAAGCATCAGCTTCCCACAAACTGGTTGTTTTAGTACTTAATTTAATTTGATTGTAATTTAATCTGTAAGTACCTTGTTTGTGGATAGAAATAAATAAACATTATTTGTTAATTAAATCTTCGCAACATATTTTTTTTTTTACTAAATGTTAGATTAGGCATTTGTCTCCCATCTCACCTGATGGTATGTGACGATGAAGACGAGGATGTTACATGCCTATCCAAGAGATACCCATTAATTCTACTTTTGAATGTCCCGGGACTGTACTTGTCTGGGAATATAGACGCAGGCAGTTCATTCCACACCTTAGCTACTCGAACCAAAAAGGAACTGTCAAAGCGTTTAGTTCGACTCTTTGGTATTCCAACGATATATGTTTGTTATGTCAACAGCACCATGCATGATACATTGTTCTATCAAACTGTAAAGCTCGAGACTACATGTTCTGGCTAAGACGCCTATTAGACCATCCTGAATATCGGATCCGATGGGAGGGACGCCGCTATACGTTAGACAAGATACGAGATATCTCCAGTCGTATCGCACGTATAGGCACGTATAGGTGGACACCGTCAAACGACCATGCATTGCACATCCTGGTGTCAGAGTTCTTCGGAACCGCCTCTCGGCCTCTGACGTGGTTCCTAAAACGACTACCAGATGGCGGTCGGAACCAACGGCTTAATGTGCCTTCCGAAGCACGGACTCATCATTTTTGTCAAACAATCAGGTGATTCAAGCCTGCAATGTCCTAACCAAACTGGAAACAACTAAATAAGGTATGCTTCCCTTGGAAATCGAACCCACGACCCCGGCTCTAAAGGCAAACGGCTTAACTATTGGACTACGGAAACAGTTAGGATGGTATAATACCCCCTTATGAGTCTGTACGTTCTTAAAAGAGGAGCTGTTAGAAGTACCCGAAACCGTAGAGCATGTATGAGGAGAGTAATGAGTGTAGATGAAGCTAGAGATATATGTCAGGATCGTAGCAAGTGAAGATCCATAGTCTCTGCCTACCCCCATGGGAAACAGGCGTGATAATATGTATGTATATGTATGTTATGAGTCCTGCGCCTAAGCGGAATTTATTAGCTCATAACTAAGATCAATTTAGTAGTCAGTAATGTTCGGGAGTCGTGCAGTATGTTGTATTATATGACAATAAACATTGATGATTCTAATACGTCATATAATTCAGACTGATTTAAAATTTGAATTAAATTCTATTTCATTTAATTTCTATTTCATTTCAAAAGGTTCATAAACAGTGCTCTGAGGGAAGCGAAACCGCCGTGTCGCCACACCTAACACTCGCCCTGATGATGGTCTTCGTATCAGACCGAAACTAGTTGGCGACTCAAATGGAATAAATGTGAGTGAAACCGTTTTTTTTTAATTTATCTCGCGTAAGTTTTAATACTATTGGTTCATAATCTATATTCCTCTCTTTCGGACTATTTTCATCTCAAATTCGTTCAGTCTTATAGCCGATAAAATAAAAGAAACCTCTTCAAAATAATGGTTGACTCTCACCTTCTCAACTCATTAACTCTTTAAAACCTTTATCATCATCATCATCATCATCGGGTCCTTTTTAGTCTCCACTACAGGAGCACGACCCTCTCTGTACTACTAGGGCCATACTTGGCCAGAGCAGCCAGAGGACTTGGCCTACACTCTCCACGCTGGCCAGACGGGTTGGAGAGGTGTCTTAGATGTTTATAAGCTTTGTTTAGCTTGTATTTCCTAAGTCGCCTTCTACGACATCCACGGGAAGACTTGGAGTGGTCCTATTCTACTCTGCCGGATACCACACGGCTAAAACCTTTATCGGTAATTATTAATCCAAATACATCTTTGGTTCTTCTTCTTTTCGAGTCAAAACATACATCTAAATACATACATTTACATCTTTGGTATATTACATTTTGTTGTTTGTACGTATGTATGTATGTTCAGGTCAAACTTTTTTATTTGGGTTCATCTAAAAGCATTTAATATACTCATAATAAAAGCTTATCACAAAAATACTATCTTCCATGCTAGTCTGGGAGAAAACAAAAAACGTAGAATGTACCAGCTGCTTCTCTTCCCGTTCGTTTGCCTGTAGACCCGGGAGTCGTCGGTTCGATTCCCACGGGAAGCATACGTTGTTTAGTTGTTTCCAGTTTGGTTAGGACATTGCAGGCTTGAATCACCTGATTGTCTGAAAATAAAGATGATTCCGTGCTTCGGAAGACACGTTAAGCCGTTGGTCCCGGTTGCGATCCGGGAGTCATTATATGAACCACGTCAGAGGTCGAGAGACACCAGGGTGTGCATGGTCGATTGACCGTGACACCTACTCGAAATGATGATGATGATGGTAGTATCTTATTTGATTAAGACTATCTCAAACCAAGGCATCAAACCCTCAATGGATCACAGGCTGTTTCTCCCAAAATAATGAAATAAAATTGTAATTAAAAATATTTAATAACGAAAAATAAATTACAATAACTTAATATAACTCTAAGGTATCAGGAATATGGCACTAGAATAACCAAAACGGCACTATAATATGAAAGCTATATCTAAATAATAACAATATATCACTTTATTGCACTAGAAAACACATATAACATTAATTACAAGAAATACTGCCAAATAGGCGGCCTTATCGCTAATGCAATCTCTTACAGGCAACCATAAGATTTGGATTATAAATTTTGAAAGAAGATTGTAGTGGTAATAACAGGAAAGTAAATAACACATGTAAAATAAAACCGACCAAGTGCGAGTCGAAATTGCGCACGAAGGGTTCCGAGCCGTTACCTATCTATAAAAACGGCAAAAAAATCATGTCTGTTGTATGGGAGCCCCCTTTTAATATTAATTTTATATTTATTTAATTATTTATGTTTAAAGTGAATATATAACTTAATATTCTGTGAATATTTGTCCATCTGGCCAGCGAGGAGAGTGTAGGCCAAGTCCTCTGTCTGCTCTGGCCAAGTAGGGTTCCGGTAGTACAGAGAGGGTCATGCTTCTACAATGGAAACTAAAAAGTCCTGATGATGATGATTAGGATCTTATCTTTATACATACATACACAAATTATATTATACATACATTAATCCATACATATATATGGACAAATCACACAGATTGAGCTAGCCCCAAATTAAGTTTGAAAGTTGTGTTATGGGATACTAACTCAACGATACCAATGATGCTTGGGTAAAAAGGCTCGAGACTCTTCATTTTTACCTTGATAATGATGATGAACTAACAGTCCATTTTTCTAACTTTTCACAGAATAAGACCCATCTGAATCATATACCGTTTTTCTATAAGGCCTATAATCAGTGCCATATCCCTGTTTATTATAACCATAAGGTTGTTCAAAGTCCTGGTGTTCGTAGTGGTGTTCATGGTCGTAGTGAGGTCCGTGGTCATGTCCATGGTAGTACACCGGTTCGTGGTCAATGTATTCTTCGTGTTTCTTCTTTTTGAGGTAGTGCACGAACCATAGAACGAAATGCCAGCCTTTCGTCAGTAGCACGTAGAAAATTATTCCGTAGATGATCTTCAGGACAAATACTTTTGTAGCCACGACGTAGAAGAAGTGAACTGTGAACAAGAGAAAGTGAAATGAAAAAAACAGTCAAGAGCTAGCAGGAATTAAACACGAATGGTTCTGTACCTCAATACTATACAACATCTTCGAAAATCATCAAAAATTACATTTCTTGTATCATCATCATCAGGTCTTTTTAGTCTCCACTGTAGGAGCATGACCCTCTCTGTACTACCGGAGCCATACTTGGCCAGAGCAGACAGAGGATTTGGCCTACACTCTCCTCGCTGGCCAGACGGATTGGAGAGGTCTCATTAATGTTTTAAGCTTTGGTTAGCTTGTATTTTCTAAGTCGCCTCTTACGACATCCACGAGAAGACTTGGAGTGGTCCTATTCTACTCTGCGGAAACCGCACGGCTAAAGAAACAAAAAATCTTGTATAGCACCGCCTTATTTTTGAATAGTTAATAATAGTGGTTCTGCGAGAACAGTAGACCTCGCGAGCCCTTACAACCAACATCCACATTTGCCCTTCAGTGCTCTAAAATATATCTGTTACTGATATGCTAATTGACTAAAGGATGATTTCCTTCAGTTACTATTTCCCAATCCCCGCTGCTCTTAATTAGGTACCAGAGGAAACGAAAATTTAAACCAGAAGACCCGACCAGACCCTTTTTTTATGAGGAAACACTAACTCGAGAGAATTGAAAAATAGGTATTTATAATATCTATTGCTGTCGCGCCGCGTGCCCAAACAAACTCCGCAGAGTGCAATAGAGATAACTGCAGCTCGGCCGGAAAATACCTATAAAAAGTACACAATATTAGCTCTTCGTAGTCCTCTGATTTCTTTTCCAAAACTTAACCGATTTAATTTCTTTTTACATTAAAAAATTAAAATAAGCTATGGCTGTGTTTCTGCGTTTCTTTTTCTTATATAATTGCCCAAATTTGTTTTCTTGATGTTTGAACACAACGGAAATTCGTACCAATTTTTCATGTTTTTGAAGGGTCATATCTCTTTAAATAATTCAATTATGAAAAAATTTTAACATACGGATTTTATTACTAAAAAATGATTACTCTATTGGTACTATCCGGTGCGGAATCAGGGGACTACTCTTGTATGGAAACACGGCCTTTAAGCACCATGTTTAGTATGCTTTTGTACACAATAACTAAGTTGGAGTGATCCTCTTCAAGATCGGAAATATCGGAATAGCGAACTTGGCATGGGTGAATGGGAGGCAAAGTTTAAGTACCCGGTTTCATAGTTGTTATGTTACCAATTGGTAAAAATTTTAATAGGACGCTAATTTTCAACTATTATGGCAGATAAAGGCCAAGTCCTCTGGCTGCTCTGGCCAAGTATGGCCCTAGTAGTACAGAGAGGGTCGTGCTCCTGTAGTGGAGACTAAAAATGACCTGATGATGATGATGATGATGGCAGATAAACATGCGAACTTTACGTTAAGAAGTGGCCAGCATCTATAAGCCCTGGGTTCAAGTCACAGGATAGTATGTGATTTTTTTTTATTTTTTTTTTATTTATATTTCAGGATTCTCAGTTTATTCAGTGTTTTCAATTATAAAAGTAATACGCAGTATCATGCTTGAAAAAATGATTTTCATATTTTGATTTTTATTTCTTAGGGAAAGTTGTTTAATTTCACTCCCTCTCCCACTTCACGTACTTCAACTCGTTTCATAAATATACAGAAAATCGATTTCAGACAATCAATCAATCATCTTTATTGTGGATCATAGGTTAGATTACAGTAGGTGGAGTTACATGATAAAAATATAAGTTACACTATGTCCTACCGCTAGGGTTTACAATAATTATTTATGAATATAATTATTAGAAGTTACATAAATTCAGTAATATTTTTTTGGAAGTAATTCTAATCTACAAAAGGAGCTTAATTATAAGTCAGATTTTCTATGTCATCCCTTAAGAAATCTTGTATGGAAACTTTTGGGCAATTTGCTGACTATAAACACGTTCAAGTTTATCGTATAAAAAAGTTGTTCAGACAAAAAAGTTGCGTCCCAATGAGAATAACAAAAAAGTCTAATGACATTTTTGATTTTTATCCAAGTAGCTTGGCTATGAATTCTTTTAGTTTCGGACCCAATATATCAGCCATTATTCAAAAATTTCGAAAATCTGGCACGACTAAAAAATTCTATATAATTGCCGAACCTGCTCACAAAATTTCATGAGAATCGGTTGAGAAATGCGACCTGTAGGCGAGAACAGACAGACAGACAGACAGACGGACAAAAGAATTTTGGGCCAGTGGAAACTGAGACGCTTCGCTCGCTCGGTCAATTACAGCACACATTCTGTGAAAATGTCAAGTCTCTACCTTTTTAGGTTTGAAAGATGGACAGCGAAGGCCTAGTAATAAGGTCCCATTTTTATCCTATGGGTACGAAACACAAAAGACAGTAGGAAGTAGAAGTATATACACGGAAGATAAATTTTGAATGTTAACTCCTCAAGCATTCTAAAACCTGATAATTTGGTTTAGCCTTGGCATATACCTCCAGTTATTTATGCAGACAGAGTCCAGGTCTTTAAGACCACGTTTAGTATGTTGTTGGGGGTTAAATGGAAAACGAAATCAAAATAGTGATAGGTTGCTAGCTGCATCTCCTAGTAACATGATATAGCAGATCTTCCTTCATACCAGATCATGACTTAGTGAAACACGTGGTGGAAATCGTAGAATAAGACATGATATTACTATAATAACAATAACTTATTGCACAACTTATTAACAGCCTCCGTGGTCCAGTGGTTAAGGCGTTTGCCTGTTGACCCGGGGGTCGTGGGTTCGATTCCCACCGGAAGCATACTTTGTTTAGTTGTTTCCAGTTTGGTTAGGACATTGCAGGCTTGAATCACCAAATTGTCTGATAATAAAGATGATTCCGTGCTTCGGATGGCACGTTAAGCCGGTGGTCCCGGCTGCCATCTGGTAGTCGTTAAAGGAACCACGTCAGAGGCCGAGAGGCGGTTCCGAAGAACTCTGACACCAGGGTGTGCATGGTCGATTGACCGTGACAACCTACTCGAAATGATGATGATGATGATGATGATGATTGCACAAGAAACTCCTAACATAATATTCAACCAAAACACAATCGCACAATCTTTAACAAACCGTGTTTTGTTAATGATTGTGCGGTTCATAAATTTAAGCTTCAATAAATTTAGGAAACTCTCATGTACATTATCACGGAATATATTATACTCAAACTCGTGAATCAAGATACATGTAAGATTTTTACAAATATTTTATTTTCTACTTAAGAAAAAAAGAGTGTAAAGTTACATACTCAAATTTCTCTTAAAGAGGTGACTCAGACCATCAATATGAACAACTTTTCCTATGGGAGCAATGATAAGAACACAAAAAAATCGGCATTTCCATACAAAAGAGTCCTGCCGCCCGGCTAGTTTGTATGGGAATGTCGATTTTTTTAAAGTTTCCAGCTTTGTTCCCATAGGAAATTATCCTTCTTCAGCTTCAAAATTCTTTCGATGGGCAGAAGCGTCGAAAGCACATACAGCCAAAGAAACTGCGCTCACCAACCCGCCTGCCCAGCGTGGTGAATATGGCAATATCCTCTCAAGGAGCGTAGAGAAGACTTTTTCCAGCAGTAGACTACTTACGGCTGCACTGATGATGAATAATTTAAGATATATAAAACGTTATGTATTTTGAAGTGACCATTAAAATGTTGCACACTAAGTTTGCAAATAGGCCGGCTGTACTTCTAATATAAATATATATATATAAATATATACGGACAAATAACACAGATTGAGCTAGCCCCAAAGTAAGTTCGAGACTTGTGTTATGGGATACTAACTCAACGATACTATATTTTATAACAAATACATAAATAGATACACATCCAAGACCCAGGCCAATCTGAAAAAGATCATTTTCCATCTTGACCTGGCCGGGGATCGAACCCGGTCACTCCGTGTCGCAGGCAGGCGTGTTGACCGCTGCGCCACGGAGCTAGTCAATATGAAATTAAAATGATTACCTACATCAAAATTTAGGGAAACCAGAAATCCAATCCAAAATACCGGTGCTAGGGATGGGCGGCGCAATTTTCTCATGATAATAGTGATGGGAATAATCATTTTTGTAACTCGGCCAGGCGTTGGGGACGTGTTTGGAAATAGCCAGGGCCCAGGCCATGACGACCAGGATTTTCATGGATGCGACCACGAGGGCTATGCCTAGGACTATCTTGTACAGGCCCACTTTTGTTGCCAGCACTATTGCAAGGTTTGCTGCAACAGAATGGAAAAGTTCATTGTACAATTTGTCCCATAAGTCATAAACTGATCTAAAGTTATTAAATATCAATGGTTAATAACATCTTTTATATATACGGACTAATCACACAGATTGAGCTAGCCCCAAAGTAAGTTCGAGACTTGTGTTATGGGATACTAACTCAACGATACTATATTTTATAACAAATACATATATAGATATACATCCAAGACCCAGGTCAATCTGAAAAAGATCATTTTCCATCTTGACCTGGCCGGGGATCGATCCCGGTCACTCCGTGTCGCAGGCTGGCGTGTTGACCGCTGCGCCACGGAGCTAGTCAGTCATGTTATGGTCAGGGTTGTCATGCTAAACTGCCTGTCCGGTGGATGCAGGTATGGAATCGGGTATGGCGCCTACTAGCGAGCTGCTACTTGCTTTTCCCCTATTCATCAGAGAAAGTAGTATCCCGAGACCTTAATTCCCTTTCCAAATTCAATAAATTCCTATCTCAGCTTAAAAATGGACGGGCAGCAGCGTCAGAAGCACAAGAACCCAAAAACACTGCGCTTGCCAACCCGCCTGACAAACGTGAAGAGTATGGCATACATTGCAGGTTAAAGGTTAAAGATAAAGGACACGAACAAACATGTAACTATGTTTGTTGGGGTGGAATCTAACAGCTAAACTTTGAAGCAGCAGCTTAGATGACGGACGACGCATGGTTAGCTGTATAACGTCATTCTAAATCCAACACGGTGGAACACAAGATGGCGGACTTGCTATTTTTGATATATTTCGACATTATGGATATCAAATTAAAGGGCTCGCTGAAAATAACTCGAAAAATAAAGTGATGTACATAAAAGCTTGTTTTTAAAAAGATTTTTCTTTAACTTATTCATGGGCAGAAATATGAAAGATGGACTGAAAAACCTTTTTGGGCAGTGACTTCCTCAAATGTATCCCAAAATAATTTTTCAAAGTTTATATTGTCAAAGAGTAAAAAAAAGAATCTCATAGGTATGAGGCAAATAATTTGTAAAGGACTCCATAGGATACATTCCTGACATAAAACGAGTGAGATCTTTTCATCCCTCAAGTTGCTATATACAATTTTATTCAGATCAACAGTGTCCATGAGGTTTCTTATTAAATAAATAAATAAATATAAATATATACGGACAAATCACACAGATTGAGCTAGCCCCAAAGTAAGTTCGAGACTTGTGTTATGGGATACTAACTCAACGATACTATATTTTATAACAAATACATATATAGATACACATCCAAGACCCAGGCCAATCTGAAAAAGATCATTTTTCATCTTGACCTGGCCGGGGATCGAACCCGGTCACTCCGTGTCGCAGGCTGGCGTGTTGACCGCTGCGCCACGGAGCTAGTCATTATTAAAAATATATTCTTTCAATGCAGACCCACTAAGGTGCTAAGGAGTAATCCCAGCTTCGAGTCTTTCAGAGACACTCTCATTTGCTGGGAACCTTACACTTAAATGGAAATTTCCATTTGTGAGTCACAGACTTCTAGATAATAGACAAGTTATATCATTCTTCTTTTTCTTTTCGAGTCATAATGTTTTTTAGTAGTTATAGTATTTTTTTTTAATTAATTATAATGTAATGCTATTAATAAATAGCATTACAATGCTCGGTTTAATATTAAAATCAAAAATATGTATTGAAAAAAAATTTTGTCATCACATATTTTCGATTTTGATATAGTAATTTTGTCCAATATGTGGCCACAGCCACTGCCCTACTATTTGCCTCCTCTAGATCCTTTTGTGTGCAGTGAGGGGGGCAATTAGGGCACGTCAAAAGGTGGCTCATTAATTTATCGCCGCAATCGCATGTTTTGTTGCGGGAGAAACCTCATTTAAGCCGTTATTACTACACTATATTTGAGTTTAAGTAATTCTTACAACTTTCCGTGCTGTAAAAGTTTCAGTTCCCTTCTTGGGAATGCTGTTTATTTGCGATTTTATGACCGGCCGCCGCCCCAAGCCTCTTTGAGAATGCTTTTGTTGCAAAGTATAAAGGTGTTTGTCCTTTTAGTCCTGTCTTACGATATCCATGGAACTGAATAGAGTTGTCCTGTATCATAGATCGGAGCCGAAACAACTTGTAACGTGGCATGCCACCTGCATGCTGCATCTCGTCCAACCTCATTTCTCTCATCCTGTCCATTTCTCATTCCTCGTTTTAATTCAAATTTCATTTAATTCCATTCCATTCCATTCCATTTTTAGATTACTTTCTCTCTCTCTCATCACTCATCATTCAGTCTACCACCATCTTTCAGTCTACTACCATCTCTCGGAGCATAACAGTCTCTGCTATTAATAATTGAAGTCAACATCTACATAGTTGAAGTTGTAAAGTGAAGTTGTAATAAAGTTATTCTCTGTGTGTTCTGTGTGTCGAGTCTTGTGTTGTCCCTAACTTCCTTATATGTGGGATCTCGGCTAGAGCGCCGGGATAGTCGAGCCCTCACAAACCATCACGGTCAGTCTATATAAAAAAAATATAAGTCTACGTTGCGACTATTCAGTGTATCCAGGTACTTTTTCCTACTTTCAGCCTCCGAACACCGGCTCGTGCAAATGGAGCATAATCCTTTCCTTCACATTTAAAATTTTAATTTGAGGTTTTACGGCTACTTCGGATATCTTTATTCAGCAGGAGTAAATGAAAAGAGGGCAGTATTTAGCTTGACGCCGTTTATTTATAAACGACCTTCCATTGTGGCCTAGTGGTTATTATGACGGTTCCGGGTTTAATCCCCGGTCAGGTCAAGATGGAAAATGATCTTTTTCAGATTTTTGACAGCTCCGTGGCGCAGCGGTCAACACGCCAGCCTGCGACACGGAGTGCCCGGGTTCGATCCCCGGCCAGGTCAAGATGGAAAATGATCTTTTTCAGATTGGCCTGGGTCTTGGATGTTTATCTATATATGTATTTGTTATAAAATATAGTATTGTTAAGTTATTATCCCATACCATAAGTCTCCAACTTGCGGAGAAAAAGGTCTGTCTGTCTGACTGTCTGTCAAGAGACAGACAGTCAGACAGACAGACAATAAAGTGATCCTAAAAGGGTTCTGCTTTTGCCTTTTGAGGTACGGAACCCTAAAAATAGAATATAATAAATATTTAAGGGGGCTCCCATACAACAAACGTGTTTTTTTGCTCGTTTTGATCGATATTGATAACGGCAACAGGTAGATAATATATAAGGAGGCCATATCGATTTATCGACAACAGACATTATTTTTTGACGTTTTTATAGATAACTAGCATTTGCCCGCAACTCCGCCCGCGTTAATGTCGATCCCTTGGGAACAGTAGAATTTCCCGGAATGATATGTCCATTCCCGAGGCTCAAACTAAACTATGACAAATTTCATCCAAATTGGTTCAATCGTTGAAACGTGAACAGGTGACAGAGAGAGTTACTTTATTTATTTAACTTTATTACATAATTGTACTGCTCTGGCCAAGTATGGCTCTAGTATTACAGAGAGGGTCGTGCTCCTGTTGTGGAGGCTAAAAAGGACCTGATGATGATGATTACATAATTGTAAAAGGCGGACTTAAAGCCAGAGGACTTTCGCATTTATTCTTTTCCTATTTTTTTTTGTGACGAGTAAGTGTAATACGTACCTAATTTACTTGCGTAAAGCAACCCTGGGCACGGTTCCCACTGGAATAGTGGATGCCACAAGTGGCATCAAAAATATCTCGTATATATAAAAATTAACTAGCTGTTGCCCGCGACTTCGTCCGCGGCAATTTCTGTTATAATGATTAATTAGGTTTTTTCTTAGTATAGAGGAATAATTTTCCCCCGTTTTCAGCACATTTTTTATTGATGCTTCGCTCCTATTGGTCGCAGCGTGATGTTTTATAGCTTAAAGCCTTCCTCAATGAATGGACTATCCAACACAAAGAGAATTTTCCAATCTGAACCAGTAGTTCCTGAGATTAGCGCATTCAAACAAACAAACAAACAAACTCTTCAGCTTTATAATATTAGTATAGATAACTAAAAAAAAATATACTAGAACTTACTCAATAAAGCATATTTCCCTTTGCCACGAGCCTCTTCCAAATCTTTTCCATTGTTTTCGGCAGCCACAACACACAACATCACAATTAAAAATATATATTCAAGCTTCATTTTTGGTCGCAAGTGTACTTGTAGTGACGTGACAATTATTGGATTTTATCGATATTTTCTTTTTTACAAACAGCAGTTTTATCGATAGCTTAAATATTTTTATGGACGTGTCAAAACTTTTTAAGATCTGTACACACCAAACTCTAAATATGAAATGGACAGTGGTCGCCGTGGCAGTAACAATATCCTGAAGTGATAATTGCCTGATAAGTGTAAGTGAAAGTGTTCAGTGCTACTGTAAATTATTACGTGGACAAAATCAGCGGTTTTCATTCGTCATAAGTGTTTGTTTATGGAGAAAATCGCCTCATTTTGAGTAGCTTATATCTTAGTATTTCAAATTATTATAAATAGTTAACAAATGGATTGCCTAATAAAAAGTTAGCGGCTATTTGACGGTCTATTTTCGAGGTGCTCGATGCACTTTATGTACGGAAGCGCTTTATGCATAACTAGCTTTTGCCCGCGGTTTCGCACGCGTTAAGAAGTATACAAGTTTCATACAAACTTTCACCCCCTATTTTATCCCATTTAGGGTAGAATTAATCAAAATCTTTCTTATTCATAACATCTACCTGCATGTCAAATTTCAGCCCAATCCGTCTAGTGGTTTGAGCTGTGCGTTGATAAATCACTATGTCAGTCACTTTTGAGTTATATATATTTAGATTTACATGCGCCAAGCAACTCCAGACGCGGTCCCCACTGAGATGGGTGACCACAAGTAGCATCCAAAAATTCTCATGCTATTTATGCCGTGGATATCTCCGATTACTGGAGACCACCCAGCGGTCTCGGGTGATTTGCACCCAGGGTAGGCTCTTCTGGCAAAGTAGCTTTCCAAAGCTGCTCTCCAAAGACTTTTTTCATAGATTCTCATATTGGCTCTTCAGGCTATGCATGCACGTAATTGCGGCCCATCAGGCAATATGAGAGTTTGCTGTCTCTCCAAGTCTTGCGCACACAGGCAACGCCCAAAGCCGAGGTCCGTCCCTCCTGGGGGCCCTTTGATTATGTTGTATATATAGGCTGAGGGTTCTGCCCTTGCCTCAAACGCTTGGTGAAGTAGCAAAAGCTCACTTGGATGTAGCTACATAGTCAAATAAAAACAAACATATGCCGTCGATATCGGTTGTCATCACTTATGGCAGTTGTTATGATATAACAGATGCCTTTAGTTTTGACTAGCTCCGTGGCGCAGCGGTCAACACGCCAGCCTGCGACACGGAGTGACCGGGTTCGATCCCCGGCCAGGTCAATATGGAAAATGATCTTTTTCAGATTGGCCTGGGTCTTGTATGTTTATCTATATATGTATTTGTTATAAAATATAGTATCGTTGAGTTAGTATCCCATAACACAAGTCTCGAACTTACTTTGGGGCTAGCTCAATCTGTGTGATTTGTCCGTATATATTTATTTATTATTTATTTATTTAGGCAACTTGAAAAATCTAACACCAGTGTTGGCCACTTACATACACAAAAAGCAAAGCAAATCTATTTTAATAATTCCGTTTATGTTAAATATTTTTGATTAAAATATTATAGCGATTTTACTGTGAATTTTGTTTGGCACTCAAATTTATTTTCCTTTTTTTATGAAATTTGGACTGGAATATATTATGTACTTATATCTTTTTTGAAATGATCTTTTCTTCCTTTTATTATATTAACAAAATTGAAAAACTACACTAAAACTAATCTGGCCATAAATACTGTTTGGTACATTACAAATTTTCTTTTTATGAACTTTTTGATTAGTTTAAATTTGGAACGCGTTTATTATTTTAAAAAGTACTTTCCATATTGCGTATTTCACATAGAGATAAGGTAATCCTGGTATTTCACATATTATTTCGTATTCATTATCAAATTACAATATCGAAAAGGGTGATAAAGCAAATAGGATTGCGGTGATCGCCTTGCACATAGTGGGTATGGAGCCGTCGGCGTCGGTCATATTCCAGACACTTCAAAACCTTGATATCAACCGTCTGTTCATATACACGGTGCAATTTTGAACGTTCTGGACCCTTAAAGGGATGATTCAGCCCGTTGATATAAACAACTTTTCCTATGGGACCGATGCTGGGAACTCAAGACAGACAGACAGACAGACGAACAAACAGACGGACGGACAACCAAGTGACCCTATAAGGGTTCCGTCTTTTTTTTCCTTTTAAGGTACGGAACCCTCTTTTTTTAATAGTCGGTTAAAATTGCTGAACACTGCTATGGGCAGTAGCAAACATTAATATTTGATTTACACTTTCTAAAGAGGTAATAGTTTTCTCACAATATTTGTTTATGTAATAGTTTAACAGGCATCTAATCATTCGGTTGCGCCAAAGAAGTTATGTTAAGCGACTATTATACCATCCTGAATCTAGGATCCGGAATTTAGCATCCGATAAGGACAAGAAATTCAGTCGTCAGAGCTCCTGATTACACCGTCCAGAACGTGTCCTGAACGGAGACTGCGCGTCCTGACAGAGCCATCCGTTGGCCATCCTGAATGCGTGACAGGGACGCCGCTATACGTGCGACGCGATTGGAGATATTATCGTTTCGTTTCTAACGTATAGCGGCGTCCCTCTCATGCGGCGATCCTGAATTCCGGATGGTTTCACTTTACGCTTCCGTTATGCTTCCGATAAGGACGTCGGAAGCCATTCTGTCCTGACAACGGATCGGCGATTAAACTGTCCGTTGACTATCCGTTGACTGAATTCCGGATCCTGAATTCTAGATGGTCTAATTGGCGCTTTAGTAATAACTTTATGATATTTTATTTATACTAGCTCCGTGGCGCAGCGGTCAACACGCCAGCCTGCGACACGGAGTGACCGGGTTCGATCCCCGGCCAGGTCAAGATGAAAAATGATCTTTTTCAGATTGGCGTGGGTCTTGGATGTGTATCTATATATGTATTTGTTATAAAATATAGTATCGTTGAGTTAGTATCCCATAACACAAGTCTCGAACTTACTTTGGGGCTAGCTCAATCTGTGTGATTTGTCCGTATATATTTATTATTATTATTATTTATTATTTAGTATAATTTGCACAAGAACATTTACATCATATTATATCAAAAGATTCTTCTTCCATGCTGGTCCGAGAGAAAGGAAAAAGTAGAATGTGCTAGCTGTTTCGCTTCCCGCGCAGATCGTAAAAGCCGATCGAGGGATTGGGCTAAAATCTGCGGAATCATGTCAATAAGCGATGCGGCTAGCAACCCATCACTATTTTGATTCCGTTTTCCATCTACACGCCCTCCAACATGCCAAATGTGGCCACAACGTCTTAGAGGCCTAGGCTCTGTCTACCACGCAAGGGAAAAAGACGAGATGTGTGATGAGTGATATGTGACTATGTATGTATCTGAAAAGAAAATTCCTGCAGTTCCGTAATCTACCAAGCTATAAAATTATATTTATTTTACATTTATAAATCAATGTTATAAAATCCTTACTATCCTTATCCTTATCCTTACTAATATTATAAATGCGAAAGTGAGTTTGTTTGTTTATTTGTTTGTTTGTTTGTTACGCTTTCACGCCGTAACTACTGAACAGATCATCATGAAATTTTGCATACAAGTTCTCTGGAGTGCGGAGAAGGACATAGGCTACCTTTTATCCCGGGATAAAGTACTATTCCCGAGGGATCGACATTGACGCAGGCGGAGCCGCGGGCGAAAGCTAGTAATATTATAAATGCGAAAGTGAGTTTGTTTGTTTGTTACGCTTTCACGCCGTAACTACTGAACCAATCATCATTAAATTTTGCATACAAGTTCCCTGGAGTGCGGAGAAGGACATAGGCTACTTTTTATCCCGGGAAAAAAAAAGGACTGTTCCCGAGGGATCGACATTGACGCAGGCGGAGCCGCGGGCGAAAGCTAGTTATAAATAAATGAACAAATCACACCGATTCAGATAGTTGTTAACTTGTGTTCTAGGATACTAGCTCAACGACACTATAATTATAATAAAAAACGATGGGTGATTTTTTAATTACCTGGCAGTGTTTTGGTGTTGGAATCTGATTCCCTTATATAATATAGACTTGCAGGAAAAAAGTAAAAATGATGAAAAAATATTGAGCCTTCCATACAAATTTACTAATCAGCTGGTCAAATTTCTATGGAAAGTCTACGTTTTTTTTTTTCTTACGGATGTCTATTCTATTAGGTATTCTGATTCTAACATTGAAATATGTATCATCATCATCATCATCAGGTCCTTTTTAGTCTCCACTACAGGAGCACGACCCTCTCTGTACTACTAGGGCCATACTTGGCCAGAGCAGCCAGAGGACTTGGCCTACACTCTCCTCGCTGGCCAGACGGGTTGAAATATGTATGTATAGACTAATATGGACTGCAGCGTTTGTGGCAGTTATAATGGAAGAACTGGCAGTGACGCTACAGTCAAAAAAACACCAGCCAAGTGCGAGTCGGACTCGCGCACGAAGGGTTCCGTACCGTTATCTGTAAAAACGGCAAAAAAATTACATCTTTTGTATGGGAGCCCCCCTTTAATATTAATATTATTTTTATTTAATTATTTATGAGAACAGTATAATGTTTAATTAATATTAAAACTAACTAAAAATAAAATAGCCTAACCTACTTAATTAAAAATAACCATTATAAATAAAAATGTCCCGCAGTTCGTTGTCACGCGGAAGGGTACCTAGAAGGCTGACAGCATTGCCACGTTGGATGGCAATGCTTATTCTTTGTCCTAGAAAATTGCCAGCCCTCTGGTCACCCGACACCTCAACCAGCTTTCGGCTTAATGACTTAAATATATTATGAGCCGACGGGCCCCATGGACCAAGTGTCTCCACCCCAAACCCGAAACCGTTGCCGATGCAGGCATATTTGCGCCGTTTGAGGGACTCGGCATTAGCTACAGCCATGCCTGCCTTAGACCCAGTGCTGGGGAGGTGGGAAGGCGCGAATGTGTCGACACACGTGGCATCCCAAACAAATGGCTTTCCCATCCTCCACGGCACAAGGGTCATTCCGTCCGTCCTCTTGCCATCCTCACGCACCAGGCCATTATGTATTTTTAAAGTAAATATATAATTAAATATTCTGTTTATATTTCAAGCGTCTACCTGTTGCCGTTATCAATATCAAAGAAAACGGAGCAAAAAAATGACGTTTCCTTGCCCCCTTAAATACTTATTTTATTCTGTGTTTGAGTATTTGTTGATAAAAACCGCTATAAAGCGGCAACAGAAATAAGTGTTATAGACAGACAGCGTTTTTACCCTTTGGGTACAAAACCCTAAAAAAGAGAGTTATATTTCAAAGCTGATATATATATGTATGAATTATGATTTCATTATTCCACGAATTTTTGGCACGGTAGTCAGAAAAATAACTTTTCTTTAAAAAAAACTAATTATTTTCATAAACCTGAAAAAAAATCACAAAATCAAATTCCTTTCAAAGTTTTGATGAATTTAAATACGAATTAATTTTTCTTTACAAACTTAATCATTGTTAAGAATTAATCCCAGAGGATCATACCAGCTTTTTACTTAAAATTTTTAATCCTCTTATGGTTTAATAAATACTTTTGCTCTTAAAAAGAAAGTAGTTCTAGTCATACGAAAAGTGACTTTGAGAATTGAGTTTCAAAAATGGAAAAATAAAATTTTAAATAATGCTGTTAATTAAAAATATATTACTCTCTAATTAGACCTATTTATGCCAAGTTCATTGAATTAGAAAAAAATCTAAGTTACTATTTTTAATAATAGACTGTTGAGAATAAAACTAGCCAAGTGCGAGTTGATTTCACAGGTCCAATATTTAACCATAAAAAATTGGTTGTCTGTTAGTCGGTTTACTGACGGTAGTTTTACGTGGTAACGGTGGAAGAGAGATAGATGCGTCACAAACCGAACGATCCGTCCGATCATGCCTATTTACCGCTTGTTCCGCGCTCGTGCTTGCACACGGAACGTGACAATAATTCGAGCATGCATTAATCGATTCCATCCATCGATAGAAAAATCGTGGGGTTGAGCGAAAATCTAAGGAAACTATACTAATATTATAAAGCTGAAGAGTTTGTTTGATTGTTTGTTTGTTTGTTTGAACGCGCTAATCTCAGGAACTACTGGTTCAAACTGGATTTTTTTTTTGTGTTGGATAGTCCATTTATTGAGGAAGGCTTTAGGTTATAAAACATCACGCTGCGACCAATAGGAGCGAAGCATCAATAAAAAATGGTTTGAAAACGGGGGAAAATTATTTATAGTTGAGGACAAACGACGCGTGCGATGCGTAAACGGTTCAAGTTACCCAAAAAATGTGTATTAAAGAATTATTCCTCTTTAAACGAACTCAAAAAAATTATAATAACAGAAATAGCCGCGGACGAAGTTGCGGGCAACAGCTAGTAAGAAATAATTCTGGCAAAAGGCGATACTGCTAGCACAGGATTCCGGGCTGCTAGCCCTTGGTGGGATTAACGTAAAAGCATACAAAAACAAATTTCGTACAGTTGACAATAAATTAAGCACATAATCTTCAAGATGAATATCAGTGATCCAAATTAAAACTTTTCTCTTCAGCCCCTGACACATTGGGCCAACGCGTTTGCGTTCGTAATATGTAGCTGTTTACTTTCCTGCTTCTTCTGCACTCCGCTTTGGAAGCGGCTCTAAACTTAGCTTTAAGGCGCTGTGTATCAGAAGAATACCGTAAAACGTGTATTTTTTCGTCGCGCAGTTAGCCTAATTTTTCAAAGAATACTAGCATGAAAAAAATATGAAGTACAGTTCAAAGATCAAAATAAATGGTTACATCAAAATATGTTCAAAAAATATTTAAAACCTAACTAAATAAAATATCAAAAAAGCTATATCCAGAAAAATTTTCGTCGCGAATTTCTTGATATTTTCAGCGACAACTACCAACTTTTATACGTCTATAAAAAGTATAACTAAATGAGCAAGATGGATACCTACAAAAAATACGATATTTGGTTATAATTATTGAATTATATAATTAAAAGTGAAAATTAACACGAAAATGGCAGACACGGATTTAAACTGAGACTGACGACAGGTATGACACAAATATATAAAATATTGCGCGACGTCCGCTACAAACGGTTAAGGGATACAGCGCCTTAAGTAAATTAACGTCAACAATCTTTTGTTGTAAAATAAATGTTAACGTTAACCAAACGATATGTGAAGTATCTTATGATGAATAAATGATATTTGACTTTGACTTTGGCTATTTAAAAATGTGCGAAACGCTTTGTGCATTGGCGCTTTAACAAAGATGGACGTGGAAGCTCTGACAGCTGCGGCGATTTATTTATTACATCAAAGTAGAGTGACTAAAAGAAATGGCGTAAAAGAAGATGGGGGATGCTGACTATACATAGGAATAGCACGAGGTTTATATCTTGAAAACATATATTCTTTAAAAAATTAATTATGATTAGGACACTAACGTGTGAACGTTGTTTGCGGAGCGCGCGGAGACCTTTTGATGTGTGCACAAAAAACTGACAAATAGCTCTCTTCATATTGGTCCAATGCGTTGGCCCAATGTATACAGGGGCCTTTTGATGTGTGCACAAAAATCTGACACAATTCGGTTCGCAGGCCAACGCTCGCGCCAACTATGATTTGCCACAAACGTTCCGTAAAATAGCCCTCTACACATTGGTCAATTGCGTTGGCCCAATATGTACAGGGGCTTTTTAATGTGTGCCCAAAAATCTGACACAATTCGGTTCACAGGCCAACGCTCGCGCCAACTACTACTCCGCAAAATTGGTCCAATGTGTACATGGGCCTTTAGATTTTACAAAATTAGCAAACCTACGCCTGTGCAAAATCCCCCACATTTCGTTACAGCTATTAAGTTCTCTAACTAATAACGGAAAATTACTTGGTACGTGTGGGCAATCATCGTTAAATTTGGAAATAATGAGCAGATCGCGTTTACGAGGCAGACAATATGGTTTCATTAGTGACGGATGAGATGTCGATGTTTTGGACTTAAAATGATTTTGCTGTTACTGTTAGATTTCTATTTGATAAATAAATACATATACGGACAAATCACACAAAAAGGCTAGCTTCAAAGAAAGTTCGAGACTTTTAAACCTGCGACCTTAAGTCGTACATAAACTTACGGTCGCAGGTTCAAATCCCGCCCGTTTGGAATTTTTTCACCATATTTTATTTCTTAATTTAAAAAGAGTATATCAAAAATATGTATACACTTAAAAATATTTAAGACTTGTGTTATGGAATACTAACTCAACTATGTAGGTATAGTTGAGTTAGTCTTGGATGTTTTTTTATATACGTATTTGTTATACAACGTGGTAGGGACGTACTCGTAATAAATCGAACCACGGGTTATACTAGATCACTTATTATAAAGTAACAGTCATAAAACCAATATAAAATTCGACATTGCCATACAAATTGCCCGGACGGCTGCACACTTTTGTTTGGAAATGCCGAACTTCTTTTTTGTTTTTTGGCTGTTATTTTAATTTCGTTATACTATCATGATTTTGTATAGACCGTCATCGTCGTCATCATCGTCAGGTCTTTTTAGTCTTCACTGCAACAGCATGACCCTCTCTGTACTACCGGATATACCATACTTGGCCAGAGCAGACAAAGGATTTGGCCTACACTCTCTTCGCTGGCCAGATGGGTTGGAGAGGTCTCATTGATGTTTATGAGCTTTGTTTAGCTTGTATTTCCTAAGTCGCCTCATACAACCTCCATGGGAAGACTAGGAGTGGTCCTATTCTACTCTGCCGGAAACCACACGGCTAAGACCAGGTATAGACCATGGTTCGATTTATTACGGGAATGTCCCTTCCACGCTGTATAACAAATACGTATATAAATAAACATCCAAGACCCAGGTCAATCTGAAAATGATAATTTTCCATCTTGACCTGACCGAGGATCGAACCCAGGACCTACGCTGTGACAGCCTGGCATTATTGATGACCACTAGACTACGAATACATGATTAACAAAAATCGATTATATTTCTATTATTCTGGCAAATCAGATTAATAACCAGGTCCAAAAGAATGAGCAAAGCTAAAATATTCCAACTTCAATCCCTTAGAAGCCCGACTCTTATAATTAAAGTTTTAATACCAATATAATTATGTTTGCTATAAATATAACAATGATGAATTATTTTATCAAAAGTGATAACAAAACCTTGTGTGTTTTGTTCCATCTCTAATATAAAAATAAATAAATAACTTTGTGTTTATTTTAATTTGAATGTCATATACAAATTATTATGTCTTTACAATATGTATTTGAAAAATAATATCAAACAACGTTGCATTATAATGTCAATAACAAAACGTCACAAAAAGGAAAAAAATATAGCCCGCAGTTTGTGGCTTTTTTTTTTAAATTGGACAAAATTTATAAAGATATTAGCTTCCCCAGCGGCTTCGCCCGCTTGGATTTCGGTTATCGCGACCAAAAGTAGCCTATGTATGCATCATCAAGACAGCTTCGTGGCGCAGTGGTTAACACGCCAACCTGCGACAACCTGGAGTGCCCGGGTTCGATCCCCGGCCAGGTCAAGATGGAAAATGATCTTTTTCAGATTGGCCTGGGTCTTGGATGTGTATCTATATATGTATTTGTTATAAAATGTAGTATCGTTGAGTTAGTATCCCATAACACAAGTCTCGAACTTATTTTGGGGCTAGCTCAATCTGTGTGATTTGTCCGTATATATATATTTATTTATTTATTTATTATTAGATATCATGATTCAAAGTATCTCCATGCCAAATTTCTTTTCAGCCGTTTAACATAAAAAGGGCCAATACGCCTTCTATTATTTGTATTTAGGAGCTCGGATATAAAATTTCATGAAAATTGGAGCAGATTTTAAATATTTTCTGTACAAACATTCAACCCCTATTTTACACCTTAAGAGGGTGAATTCTAATAAACAATGAAACACATAATCAATAAAAAAAATTAAGAGCATATATCTCAATTTTTATCAAAATCGTTGCTGATTTAAAGATTTTCCATACAAAGTTTCAACTCTTATTTCTCCCCTTTAGGGTAAAAATTTTTCAAAATCCCTTATTAATGTGCGTCCGCATTATAAACTAAAATAACTGTCCAAATTTCACGTTTCTATCATTAGCGGTTACGGCTGTGCGTGCGTCTATACGTTAGTCAATCTTTTTTTTTTTTCTAGGACTATGAAGCTCCAAGTGAGCTTTCGCTACTTCACCGGGCGTTTGAGGCGAGGGCAGAGTGCCCTCAACCTTTTAGACAACATCATCAAAGGGCCCCCAGGAGGGACGGACCTCGGCTTTGGGCGTTGCCTGTGTGCGCAAGGCTTGGAGAGACAGCAAACTCTCATATTGCCTGATGGGCCGCGTATACGTGCGTGCAAACCTGAAGGGCCAATCTGAGAATCAATGGCAAAAACCTTTGGACAGCAGAAACTCTCACCTTTTGCCTTATGGGCCGAAAGCTACGTTGCCAGAAGGGCCTATCATGGGTGCAAGTCACCCGGGACCGCCGGGCGGTCACCAGTAATCGGAGCTATGTGGGAACTTCTCCTTTTATATATATAGATAGATGTTATCGCAGTCAATAATGCTTTTTTCGACTCTTTCCCAACTCTTACAGGATATTTGTTGAATTAATGTCTTTTCCTGAGTGATGATGATCTCGGCTGATGAACCCCGCCCATTATTTTATCAACATCGATAATATTTCTATCGACTCAACCCGACACTGACAGGATATTTGTAAGAGTGTCTCTTCCTGTTTGATGGCTGGTAAACTTCTCCCAATAGGTTGGTGATTAGGAAATTTATATCTGCATTATTGTAATAATATATATAGTAATATAATAATAATATTAATAGTATAAATCTACTCACACAGACAATAACTTTTACTTCGTAAGGCACATAAAGCCATTATCCCTGATGTCATTATTAGATGACCAATGTTAGATGGCCGCTAAACTATGTTAGTTGAAAAAGCTCATAAAATAATAAAAATAAGTCACCGTGCTTCTCTTATAAAATAATAAAAATAAGACACCGCGCTTCTCTTATAAAATAATAAAAATAAGTCACAACCCGGGTCTACAGGCAAACGCCTAAATCATTGGAATCTTTTTATTCTTTTAAAATATCTTAATGAAAATAATGAATCTTATTAAAAATATATCAGAATAGCATTAATAATATAAAATAGCCGCCTTTAATCAAACTACTGAACCGATTTTGATGAAATTGTAATGGAATAAACTATTAAGAATAAACTAAAAAAAAAACGGCTCATAAAATATGACGGTAATAGGCGGTAACGAACATAAAAAAAATAAAACCGAATTAATAATGTCCTCTTTTTTTTAAGTCGGTTAAAAATAAGCCCAAAACACACTGGTAGTAAATTGAATACAATTTAAGTATTGTATTCAGGTACGAGTTATGCATAGGTATCATTTTATTACAAATCAATATCCTTATCAATACATAGAACGAGTATATGTAAATGAAAATCTCCCGACGCGTAATATCTCTGGATAAGCTAAGCTTAAAAACTACGGATGCGATTTCGATTTGGCTTTCACTGACATGTAAAATCATATTTCTGGGAAAGCTTATAAACACTAATAACAAATCTGTAAGGTCTGGTCATGGAGTTACTTTGTTTTCAGAGATATGGTGTTTATAAGCTCTAAGTCACCCCTTTAAGGGAACGTTGAGGGTGAATTTACACGCTGTATATGTATGTATGTATGTTCCTACATAAATCTGAAACGAAGTAACTGAATTTGATAAATATTTAAACGTTCAGTACGCAGGATAGGCTACTTAATTTTTTTCTCCAGTTACAATAGGACGTGGCCCCCATACCATACCGCATGCCCACGAGTACGAGCGTCGCGCGGCTGCGACGGGCTTCAGAGGCAGGCGCACGCGGCAGAGGCAAGCGCCAGCGCCAGGTGTTCACGAGAACGGGCGGCGCGCTTGGGCGGCAGACTTAAGTGGACGTATTTAGATCACAGAATTAACAAAATATTTTAAATTATGAAAATGTAAATGTTTTATAATTTATGATAATAGCGATGTGATAATATTTTTATTCACTGCGAAATTTATAAGGATGTTTGTAACTGCGTGAAGGAATAACGAACATTGACATTTACATACACCAGTCCATCCACTAAGAAGAAAGATATCATTTTACAACTTATTATGTAAGAAAAATCACCGAAAGTCGGTTGAAAATACATCGTTTTAGGTACTTACATTTATTCCTATTATATGTTACCATTATAAAAGTAAAATTAAATATCGGCATACATACCATAATATTAATATCACACTGAAGGTAAAACTCCAAATATTATATTCTTATTAAAAAAATATTAACAAATACAGTCAATCTCTCGTTCTAAAATAAGGTCTGGCACAGCATGCCGTCTCTTTCTACTTTGGCGCAAAGCTGCCGCGCTGTGTTTGCGCGCATCCGTGCCGCCCTATCTTTTTTTTCGTGAACATCTTGTACCGTTTTTATGACTTTGTGCGGCGCCTGCCTCTGAAGCGTGCGCCTGCCTCTGACGCGAGCGCCTGCTGCGCGTACTCGTAAACGAGCCGATATAAACATATCATAATTCATTAGTAATGTACGCGTACAGAGTCGCGGGCACGGCTAGTCATGTATAAATCATACCCAGGCGCATTATAGCGATAACTAAACCAATGGTCTCAGAAACAGTAATATCGATAACCGTGCGATATTTCTGATTTAATCCAGTTAGAAGGCGAAACACCTTTTTTTTAATGTCTATGTCATTAGTTCCAACTGAGCTTTCGCTACTTCACCGGGCGTTTGAGGCGAGGGCAGAGTGCCCTCAACCTTTATAGACAACATCACCAAAGGGCCCCCAGGAGGGACGGGCCTCGGCTTTGGGCGTTGCCAGTGTGCGCAAGGCTTGGAGAGACAGCTAACTCTCATATTGCCTGATGGGCCGCGTATACTTGCATGCATTGCCTGAAGGGCCAATCTGAGAAACAATGGCAAAAGCCTTTTGAGAGCAGCAACTCTCATCATTTGCCTTATGGACCAAAAGCTTCGTTGCCAGAAGGGCCTATCCGCGATGAAGCTTGCAACGCATCAGTATTTTGATTCCGTTTTCCACCTAGCGCCCACCAACATGCTAAACGTGGCTTTTAAGTCTTAAAGGGCTCTGTCTATCCCGCAAGGGAAAAAACGCGATACTATGTGTGTATGTATGTATCCAGTTAGGTACAAACTAGTATAACTCGTACAACTTTGTATCATAAGCCTGCCGCAACCCTCCTTGAGCTCTCTAGTTTCTCGCATCGCAAAAACCTGAGAATAAAGTCAAAGTCAAACTCAAGTCAAGTCAAAGTCAAAAATTTTTATTCAAAATTGGATACTAGTATCTCTTTTTGAACGTCATATTTGTATTTGTTATATTTGTTTAATTTATGCAAAATCGAAATACTACTAGCGTTTCGCAACGACCACTGGTGAGAAGAATACGCCGAAAGAAACTCAATCCAGACTTGGTCCCTATGTGCCTGAAGGGCTCCGATTACATTGTTTACATATATCATCAAATAAATTTATATTAATTGCCAAGCATTTTTATCAATTATATAATCAGCAATGCAATAATATGCTTTTTTTACTAATTGGTATTTTACAGTCGCTTTAAACTTAAGTATAGGCAGACCTAATATTTCTGCAGGAATTTTATTATAAAAGCGTACTCCTAGACCCAGAAATGAATGCATAGTTTTCTGCAATCGCAAAACTGGTGTAGCTAATTTATTTTTATTTCTCGTATTTCGATCATGAATATCACTATTTTTCTTATATAAATCAAGATTATGGCGCACAAACATAATATTCGCAAATATATACTGAGAAGGTAATGTTAAAATATTTATATCTTTAAACAATTCTCTAAGAGATTCTCTAGCACCAAGGTTATATATAGATCTGATAGCGCGTTTTTGCAGTACAAATATGGTGTTTAAATCTGCAGCGTTACCCCATAGTAAAATTCCGTAAGACATAACACTATGAAAGTAACTGAAATATACTAAACGCGCAGTATCAACATCGGTCAGTTGTCTAATTCTCCTAACAGCATAAGCTGCAGAACTAAGTTTACCCGCTAACGTAGTAACATGGGCACCCCATTGAAGCCCGGCATCAAGAGTTATTCCAAGAAATGTTGTTTTATCTGTTAAATCTAGTGGTTCATTATCCATTATTATACGTGTAGGAATTTTTTTAACATTTGGTTAGCAAAATTTACTACATTTCGTTCTGTAAACCAATCCAACACCTGAGCTAAAGTACTATTAACCACGTCAAAAGAATCAGTTTGTCTATCAATTTTGAAGACAAGAGAGGTATCATCGGCAAATAGTACAGCCTTACATGTATTCACACAGTAAGGTAGGTCATTGATGTAAATGAGGAATAACAGAGGCCCTAGTATAGAGCCCTGGGGTACGCCCATCTTAACCGATGATCCGGAGGATTGTACCCTATGGAAACTAACTTTTTGAGTTCGCCCACTTAAATAAGATTCAATTAAATCGCGAGATTTCTCTTTTATTTCATAGTGCTCCAGCTTCGAGAGAAGGGTATTGTGGTCTACGCAATCAAAGGCTTTGGAAAGATCACAAAAAATACCAATAGCATTTTGTAATAATCAAGAACAAGTATTTGCCCGCGCCGAGATCAAACCCGGTGCCCCTCGTATCTCCAGGCTGGTGAGTTAACCACCGGGCCTCGGATATCATCAATACAGCTTATGAATGCTATGATTTTTATTTGCTCCCAGTATAAAAGACTTATTTGCAACGATTTGTTTTGTGAAATTCTCACACACACACAGAGAATTTCACAAATTGCGTTGCAATTCTAATTTCAATATTCCTGTTTCAGACCA
The DNA here is from genome assembly GCA_947532085.1 of Elegia similella. Classification (NCBI taxonomy): domain Eukaryota; kingdom Metazoa; phylum Arthropoda; class Insecta; order Lepidoptera; family Pyralidae; genus Elegia; species Elegia similella. Next base: position 2,463,474 of record OX383926.1, on the reverse strand, counting down.
GTTAGATACGAACAGGTAGATCTTGTCTTGCATTTCCTTGCACTGCAATCTCGGATTTACATACGAAACGGACGATACGGTCAGTGTAGAAACAAACAGTAATAACAATTCTGCTTGAGCTAGGTTTAATTTACTTTTATTTTAAGACTAGTGTAGGGTGTAGTTGTAGAACTGAGTAGAAGTATTGCGTGGCTGGCGTTGGATGCAAGTGGAAGTATGGTAGAGTTGGATGGAAGCTTGAGTTAAGTTGAGTTTAGAGTGCAGGGAGAAGATCACTAAACAATCACAGTTTGTTTCACCGTATATTAGTTAAGTTTAGTTAGTACAAATAATAGGTTTGGCATTTTCGTTCCCTATGTGTCTGTCGCGGTGTAGTTGCGAACGCACTCTGGCTTAAAAAAAAATAATAAATTAACGACGCGCGACTTGTGAAGGTTGCGGCCTCAGCAAATGCATGTACAGTGACACTGTACATAGGAGCAGCAGCAGCATCAGTAACAGTATCAATCACGCATCTATCTCTCGCCGTTATCGCTAAAATTATCATCCGTAAAACGACTTACAGACATAATTTTTTTTCTTTATTTGACTGTTGTACTCATTTTAAAATATTTTTTTCCTAAAATTAAATTTTTGTCACAAGCTTTTTGTAAAGTGATGTGCTTCCCAAGACAAATCAATTGAGCAGAAACATGAGGGGGCGGAAGGGTTCTCGAATGGCGACCACGTATCGGCAAGCGCGGCGTCGGACATTTGACACTAGTGACGAGCGACGCGGCATAGCATGCGTGGGCGGCGCGGGCAGCGCGGTCCGCGGCTCGCTGTGCTCTCTGTGACAGTGCTGGGGTTGTCGGGGGTTGCTGATCTTCCGCATTAATGATTCCCGTAGCTTTTCTGGGTTCCCGTAGCTCTAACGCATGTAAAGCAACCATGAGCGCGGTCCCATCAGGGATGGGTGACCACAAGTGGCATAATAATATCTCGAGCTTATCTGTGCTTCGGAAGATACAGTCAGGGACAGAAATACTTGACCAGGCCCTCTACCTATACCTTCAATTTTCTCTTAAACTATGAATAATATGATGAAAATCTATATACAGAAAGATTTTAATGATTTTTTTGATTTTTCGGTTAGCTTTATACTTTTTTCTTCTACGTAGTTTTAGTCATGATATATTTTTATGAATACTTTGTCACTAATTTAGAGTTTTTCTAGTAGGTTTAGTTTTAGCGATTATGTTTATTCTATTTTACTTGTAAATGAATCGATGCAAATAAAGTAATAATTTTAATGAAGTCTTTCTTAATATAAATTTTCTTGTAAATCCTTACTAATATTATAAATGCAAAAGTGAGTTTGTTTGTTTGTTTATTTGTTTGTTTGTTTTTGTTTGTTTGTTTGTTTGTTTGTTTGTTTGTTACGCTTTCACGCCGTAACTACTGAACCGATCATCATGAATCCGCCCGCGTCAATGTCGATCCCTCGGGAATAGTACTTTTTCCCGGGATTAAAGGTAAGCCTATGTCCTTCTCCGTACTCCAGAGAACTTGTTTGCAAAATTTCATGATGATCGGTTCAGTAGTTACGGCGTGAAAGCGTAACAAACAAACTCACTTTCGCATTTATAATATTAGTAAGGATAAGGATGTGTGTACAAAACCCTTCGTGCGCAAGTCCAACTCGCACTTGGCCGATTTTGTCTTAGGTTTGTTTACATTGTACACAAATTCTAAAAATATACAGTTGAACATAGATACACCTCATTTTCTGAAGTCGGTTGAAAATACACCATAGTATTGGCCGTACACTTACCGTGGTACAATAGGTTCGTGTACACACGAGAGGTAAACACATAGGTGTTTACCTCTAGTGTGTATGCAGCCGCATAGGTAACTGGATACACAATAGAGCACGATGCGGTTGGTTAAGGTACAAACGGAATAATACCGTAAGCTAGGTTTAACCGTATTATAGCAGAACCACTGTGCGATTTACGGTACCACTTATTTATTCCCCAGTTCCCTTCGGTGGATTGGGATCAAATAATACCGACATCTGGCATTGTCTAATTGTCTACTCCTCTATCATAACTTACATTCACATATATTCTATAACGTCTTTCTCCCTTCCGTAGTAGACAGTTCCCAGGTTTTTAAGACCTAAAAGCCTTGTTAAACATGATGCTGGGCGTTAGGTGGAAAAGGGAATCAAGATAGCGATGGGTTTTAAGCCGCATCGCTTACCAATGATATGTCAGATTTGCCCATTCCCTCGATCGGCTTGTACGATCTGCGCGGTAAGAGAAGCAGCGGTAGATTCTACGTTTTTTCTTTTCTCCCAAAGAAGCATGGACTTATATACATATATATACATTAACGAGCTTTTCCCTTGCGGGGTAGATAGAGCATAGGTTTAGCATGTTGGTGCATATACTTGGAAAATGGAATCACCATGCTAATGTGTAGGGGAACTAGCTGCCACGGCTGGCTACATTTTAAGTGCTTTTAACAGGCCTCTGTGGTCCAATGGTAAAGGCGTTTGCCTGTAGACCCGAGGGTCGTGGGTTCGATTCCCACGGGAAGCAAACTTTGTTTGGTTGTTTTCAGTTTGGTTAACTTTGGTTAGGACATTTCAGGCTTGAATCACCTGATTGTCTGATAATAAAGATGATTCCGTGCTACGGATGGCACATTAAGTTGGTCCTGGCCGCCATCTGGTAGTCGTTAAAGGAACCACGTCAGAGGCCGAGAGGCGGTGTGCATGGTCGATTGACCGTGTCACCTACTCGAACTGCTGATGAGAGGACTTAAGCAGGCCAATATTTTTGTATGAAGTAGTCTATACATTAGTACCTATTATTGGTATTGTATATTATAGGATAACACTCCTAGCCTCGATGGGACGACGATATCAGAAAAGGTGCTGGGTCAAACTGGTGGCAAATAGCGTATAGGAGTACTTACTCCATAAGCAAATTCAATCTGGGCATCTTTGGCGGAGGCCTTTACCCAATCTGGTGATCGAGCTGCATAATGCATATTAATAGTATAACTAGAAATAAGGCATTTAGTATAAGTCTTATAACATTAAAAGAAATAGAAATTTTCGTATCTAATTCTAGTGTACGAGCTTACCTCGCACAAATCAGCGGCACCTGGCTACATACAAGTGGGTCGCGTGTCAGCTGCTTTAACACTATAATTAGCATCAAAAAATCATCATTTTTGAGATACTATCGGCCAGCCAACGAGAAAGGACCCATCACGCCCAACCAGCAAGATATACATATACATACAAGACAACACAATAAAGCAGTTTTCTATGTGGCGTGGTCTTGTATCTCCACAACATCATCATCATCTGCACTGCAACCCATCAGCAACATCAATTCTTGTACGGTGTATCGGCTAACACCATTGCCTGCACCGTACATAATGGTCCTTCGAGCCGGATACACCTAGCATTACTAAATGCTAGGTTTATTTTAATTAAATTAATTAGGTACTTACTAAAGTACCTAATTAATTTAGAGACTTAGATGAAAAATGTAGTTGCACCGAACATAATGGTCCTTCGAGCCGAATACACCTAGCATTTAGTAAGTACCTAATTAATTTAGAAACTAAGATGAAAAATGTAGTTTGGTCAAATAAAGGCTTTTATTTTTATTTATTTTATCACCCCTAGCCATAAGGTGATACCCTTGGCCATATGTTATGTCGTTGAATGATAACTCGGAGAAAGGTACGTCGTACTTTTGTTCCACAATCCAAGTATACTCTACCACTTTATTCGACAGAGGTTTAGGCAGTTTACAGACCGGTAAGTGTCGCCTGTCCACAATTGTTAGCAATTAGCTTTTATTGTGTACGGAATGAAGACCGTTTATTTCACAGCATTTAGAACAATAGAGGCCTATTGCTTTTTATGACAACAGTAGGCCGAAAACAAAATGCTCGTGACGCCATTTACTTTAAAATTGAACCAGAAAATCTAAAATTGTTACTTTAGAAGGTATTACTTAAATAAAAAATATTTAAAGAAATATTTATTTTATTTTAATTCATCATCATCGTCAGATCTTTTTAGTCTCCACTGCTTCTGCAGCATGACCCTGTACTACCGGAGCCATACTTGGCTAGAGCAGACAGAGGATTTGGCCTACACTCTCCTCGCTGGCCAGACGGGTTGGAGAGGTCTAATTGATGTTTATGAGCTTTGTTTAGCTTGAATTTCAAAAGTCGCCTTTTACTAAAAACAAGGAATGGCCCTATTCTACTCTGCCGGAAACCACACGGCTAATATAATAACTCAATTTGAAAGTGAATATAACTAAATATTCTGTAAAACTGCCGTTATTATATCGAGCAAAAATACGACAAAGAAATCACGTTTGTTGTATTGGAGCGTCCCTTAAATAATTATTTTATTCTGATTTTTGTATTTTTATGTATAGCGGCAACAGAAATACATCGTCAGTGAAAATTTCAACTGTCTAGCTATCACAGTTCAGGATACAACCTGACAGATAGACAGACAGTCAAGTCTCGTTTTTACCCTTTGGGTACGGAACTCTAAAAATAGCCTAAAAATGAATCCGCGAAGAATTTATAACCTGCTGCTTTTTTGAAGACTGTTTAAGCTTTTCATTTTTTTGGCGTTTCTATACCAAAGAGTATCTCTATGGCTCCAGATTCTAGAAACACATGAAATACTTCGTTTTTTCCCTCATTTATCCGCCAAAACCACCGCACAACATTTCGCTCCGCAAGCACTCTGCTTTATTGCTATCTCGTGTTGAATTTGCTTATGGAATTAGCACTTTAAATTAAAGGGATACCTCAAAGACTCCTTGGAAAATAAAGATCCCATCAAAAACAATACTTGTCAAAAAAACCAAGTCTCGCAACTCAGTTGTTCTGCGGTAAAAAGTTGTGAGATCCATGTAATACCAAGTCGGTTATTAATTTATTCAGTCTCTACTTAAGCGACTTTCTGTCTTAATACGTCCAGTCTCTAAGACCACGATCGTGGTCCATAACAATTGAAAATCAATTGTGTCTGGAATCTCCGTACTCGAAGCATTAAGTTGTTACATAATAATTAACAGCATGTTATAGTGACGCATATCAATATTAAAATTCTTTAATGTTTTATATAAATATATTGAGACTTGGCCATCGCCTGAAAACACGTGTAAATTCAATCGCCTAAAAACACATGTAAATTCAATTATTTAGTGCGATGGCCAAGTCTCGATATAGTTATATAAAACATTAAAGAATTTTAATATTGATATGCGTCACTATAAGATGCTGTTAATTATTACGTAACAACTTAATGCTTCAAGTACGGAGATTCCAGACACAATTGATTTTCAATTGTTATGGACCACGATCGTGGTCTTAGAGACTGGACGTATTAAGACAGAAAGTCGCTTAAGTAGAGACTGAATAAATTAATAACCGACTTGGTATTACATGGATCTCACAACTTTTTACCGCAGAACAACTGAGTTGCGAGACTTGGTTTTTTTGACAAGTATTGTTTTTGATTGGGATCTCATTTCTTTTTGTATTTTGTATACAACCTTACGCACTCGTAATAAGTACGAATACGCACGTAGGTACGTTTTTTGCATTAATAAATAATTTAATACACGTGTTTTCATGACGGGACTACCCAATTTTTGCTCGATTTGACAGGGGCACTACCATGCGCCTATATTTATATGGGACTAGCTTAAACCTATAAAACATCGTTACGAATAAAGCCAACTGAAGACTTGGCTGTATGGGCTTAATTTTCTTTGCGGTCTTTTCTTGATTTTTTAGTTTTTCCTTGATTCATACACCAAACACTACTTATATTCCAAATTTGAAGCTTCTAGGTCTGCTAGAAGTGCCTTAGAATTTTGATGATCGGTGAGTCAGTGAGTGACAAAATTAAGAAATTTGACCCCTTATAATTCTTAAATATACTGCTTCAAATTGAATGAAATTTGAAATATACGTGTCTTTACAATGCCTGCATGGTTACTGAAAATTTCAGTCTTCTAGTTTTATCCACAACGAAGTTACAGGGGGTCGAAAATGGTCTGAATTGCTTCGAGAAAAGGATGGTACGGCCGTGACGTTTTTTTGCTCGACTTGGTGGGGGCACGGCCGTGCCCCCAGATTCCTTGTTTTATTGGTTTATCACGTGATGATGATTAATGGCAGTCGTGTTAGATGTAGACTCTTTTTTTTAAATATAGTCCCTTAAGCTTCAAACGTTAAGAACCTGTAGGTACTTTCTATTAACTATGATAAATTTGCATTACATACATACATCTACATTAGATACAAACATACATACATTTACCTTTTATACATTATTCCCCTTTTATAGATCTTACATAAAGACAAACAAAATAATACACAAGCGTCGCCGCGGCAAACACGTCGTATGCAGTAAGGAATGCAGTTAGCACCACAGTCGCATAGATATATATTCTTCTTTCTGTGTTATGCTATATCTTGGACTGTGCTTCTTCTATTATACTTACCTGGACTTTCTGTTTTGTTGAATTTACCTTCTGTCTGTGATTATATCGGCTTACGAGACTAACTGCATTATTATTTCATCGCTTCCTACGTCAACTAACTAGGCGTTATTAATAATACTGTTATATATTATCTTATGGCTAGCTCCGTGGCGCAGCGGTCAACACGCCAGCCTGCGACACGAAAGTGCCCGGGTTCGATCCCCGGCCAGATCAAGATGGAAAATGATCTTTTTCAGATTGGCCTGGTCTTGGATGTGTATCTATATATGTATTTGTTATAAAATATAGTATCGTTGAGTTAGTATCCCATAACACAAGTCTCGAACTTACTTTGGGGCTAGCTCAATCTGTGTGATTTGTTCGTATATATTTATTTATTTATATATTTATTATCATTATAATTCATTTTTGCACCTACGCAAAATGGCCAAAATACCGGGAATATTTTCCACAAAAGTACAAAAATATTGATATAATCTTTACAAGCCTTTACAATAACACACAAACATACATTTCGTAACATTACGTCTTTATCCTTTACGTGGTATACAAAGTCAAACCATATGGTCCCAACGCCTAATGTACGATTTCTTTCAGACTCATCCCATAGATGGCGCCATAGGTTTATGATTCAATGATTCACAGCTATTATCCAACATATTACAAGAAAATAAAGTCAGTATTCACGAAAAATACCCTCTTTAGGATTAAAATTATATATATTATACTTATATTAAAACAATATTTTTTGGTTTTATTGGTTTCATTGAGTTTAGGCTAACGCCATCTAGCGACTCGTAAAAGTCTGTAACTATTGCACTGCGACGCCGCAGCCTCTAGTGACAGTTAGTGGAACTGACTACCACGGCGTGCCGGCATGCTTGCCAGGTACTTCGTTCTTTTAACAAGAATTAAGTTGGACTAATATTTTTGTATCAGTTTGGCAGTCTATACTTTACGTTACATATATTATCATACTGACTTTGGCCACAGACAATTAAACCTCAAACTATCCCACTAAATATATATTTTTTTTTTATTTATTTAACATTTTTTACATCTATCATTCATATATAGTTTTAGGTACCTAGCGTAGTGATATTTTGCTAGATGCATAGCTTATCGACATGATACCTCAAATCTCTACTTCTTCCCTTGACCATGTGGTGGGAAAAAGATGTCAACATCAAGACAAATACCTGCAAATGTAAATAAGCAATATTTACTCATAATCTTGTGATATGACCAAGAAAACTAGGAGTAATATGTTTAGTAACACGCAGAATAACACGTGTATATGCACGTGTCGAAACCTCGCATTGCGAGGGGTGTAGGATGTGGGAGGCGGGCGGGGATTGTTCGCCTTGTAAAAAATATTAAAAAAATAGTTTTATTACTCATATTCCAGAAAATCCGGAGAAATTCAAGGGCCGGACAAAGTCCGGACAAGAGTCTAAAAGTTCGGACATGGCCGGACTAATTCAGACGGATGGTAACCCTACACAAGCCTCAACTTTTGTTACCGTCATGATGTCGATTGACGCACATCGCCGTCATATCCTTCCATCTATAGTTCTATTACATAATTAACACTTCTTTATTTATCCCTTACGCGGTAGACAGAGCCAATTCATGAACCATCAAACCATGCTCGTTTATCATGATGCTAGGCGCATACCTAGCCTAGTAATATTTAGCTACCCGCATAGCCTATTGACATGACTCCTCAAATCCATGCTTCTTGCCTCGACCATGTGGTTACCAAAACAAGTAGTCATGTGTAAAGACAAATACTCACTAGTGTAAATAAGCAATATTTACTCCTAGTCTTATGATGTGACCCGGAAAACTAGGAATAATATCTTTATACGCTTGTAGTAACACATTTACACGTATCGAAGCAGTGTACAAGCCCGATCTTCTGTTTACATATAACCGCCGTTTTCAGAACGGTTTAGTTGATCCCGAAATCAAATCTTACTTATGCTAAAATTGTTAATGTGAGGAGTTTTTAGAAATAATTTCAATGTTTTCAAAAACCTTTATCGCAAAATTAATATAAGTTCTAACGTATAGAATGGAAATTCGCTGCGTTCCCCGCAATATGGCGTCCCTCTTCCCCGCTCTCGGGTGTTTCTATTAGCTTTAAAAACAGGGTTAGCTGCTACTATTGCTTGTCGCACGTTTCACGACACCTCTTATACATACGTTAGTAGGTACTTGAATTCATTCGTTGAATTCATGTATTTAAGAAACAATTAGCCTTATGTATTTTATTTTGTTATTAGGGTGACAACGAATATATATTTATATATATATACCTCAGTGCCTAAAGACAAAAGTCTTTAATCAATGTGTGTTACCAGTGATGACTTACGGCTCAGAGACGTGGTCCCTTACTATGGGCCTCATAAGAAAGCTCAAGGTCACCCAAAGAGCTATGGAGAGGGCTATGCTTGGTGTTTCTCTACGAGACCGAATCAGAAATGAGGAGATCCGTAGAAGAACAAAAGTCACCGACATAGCTCAGCGGATTAGCTCTTTGAAGGGGCACATAGCGCGTAGAACCGATGGCCGATGGGGCAGAAAGGTTCTGGAATGGCGACCCCATACCGGCAAGCGCAGCGTCGGACACCCACCGACCAGGTGGTCGGACGACCTGACAAAGGTTGCAGGGAGGCGCTGGATGCAGGCCACTTCCATTCCATTCCATTCTGGAAATCATTGCGGGATTCCTATGTCCAGCAGTGGACTTCTTGCGGCTGATATGATGATGATGATGAATATATATTTATGTCTTGTATTTTATGTTCGCATGTAAAATATGTCTTTACGTTACCCTGGCTCCAACGAACCATAGCGGTGGTTAGACTTTTTAAAAGTCTTTAAAACTCAACCTTAGCTCCGCTATGGTTCGTTGGAGCCCGGGTCGACATTGTTGACAGCATTCATGCTTGTTGTGGTGAATTTTTGATTACCGGCCCCCTACAACAACCTACATGAGCAGCTCCAGGGGATATGAAAATAAAGTACTTACAAGTATTTTCAGGATCGAACCTAGTGACAATGTAGTGCCAGGCTGGCGTGTAAAACACTACGCCACGGAGTCCGTAAATCTCTCTATCTCGTGTCGACGAAAACCCCAAATTTTGTTTACGTTTACCCACGCCCACGGCCGTTTCTAGAAGGGTTAACTTAGCCCCGGAATCAAATTAATGATAGGTCGGTCAGAATACAGTCAAGTCCTCCTGGCTATGAATTATTATGCGAAACGACAAAATAATATTGAATTCAAAGTTAATTCTGAATTTAGCGCTTTGCGGTCTTTTTGGCCTTCGAACAAAATAAGTTTATCACTCTTTGTATTTATAAGATAAATTCGCAAGATAGTTTTATTGAATCGAAAATATGTAGTGAAAAAATTTCAGCACAGGTAGGATTTGAACCCACAACCTTCGACATCTAGCCCGTCGATGCTCTCAACCACTGAGCTGCCGTAGCTTCAAATCACCGCGGCGAATTTGTTCATCACATACATAGGGTACACGTTTTTTCATCACATATTTTCGATTTTATTATTAAACCGAGCATTGTAATGCTATTAATATAATTAATAGTTTTTTGAGTTTAAAATTAAGGTTCTAGCTGACATATTCAATATAAACAAATAGACCTGGTTTGGCAAGCAAACTGTAATTAAATCACACAAAGTATATTTGAAAATAATAAATATCACCGCCGTGTCGCCACTTCTAACACTCGCCCTGATGATAGTCTTCGTGACAGACCGAAACTAGTTGGCGATTCCAACTGAATAAACGTGAGTGAATCTGTGTGTTTATAATGAACCAGTTGTTGCCTGCGACTTCGTCCGCGGCAATGTCTATTATTATGATTAATTAGTATAGATGAATAACTTTTCCCCCGTATTCAAAACATTTTTTATTGATGCTTCGCTCCTATTGGTCGCAGCGTGATGTTTTATAGCCTAAAACCTTTCTCAGTAAATGGACTATCTAACACATTTTTTTTTTTTAATTTGAAGCAGTAGTAACAAACAAACTCTTCAGCTTTATAATATTAGTATAGATTTATCTTTGATTTGATTGATGATGATGATAATTCCACCCACTCAATAATTATAAAAGGGCCTTGAGCGTGGAGACCAAATCCAGGAATTCCGTAACGAAAAAACCTAACACCCTCCACTCCGACCGGCACAGCGGTAATACTTTGACTTAGGTGTCGCGACAGGCTCGACGGAGTTACTGTTAGAGTGTTACAGTAACGGAGTTACTGTTACAGTGTTACAGTAACGGAGTTACTGTTACAGTGAGTTAACTTAGTAACATTAAGTTAACTTAAGTTAAGTTAGTTAAGTAGTTAAGTTAAGTTAACTTAAGTTTAATTACTTAACAGTAAGTTAAATTATTAAGTTACAGTTACTGTAACATTTACTGTAACAGTAAGTTCACAGTGAGTTACAGTAACGGATATACTGCATAAATAAAATAAATAAATAATTATAATTGCATACTTTGATAAAAAATGCTATGCAATAGCTTTACCGCGGCAGTCCCCGAGTGACACACGTCTTTTTTATTTCTAAACTAGCTTTTGCCCGCGGCTCCGCCCGCGTCAATGTCGATCCCACGGGAATAGTACTTTTTCCCAGGATAAAACAAACAAATAAACAGACAAACTCACTTTCGCATTTATAATATTAGTTAGGATTAACTAAGAGCAAGTCAGGGAATTAATACTTAACTATAAGAAAATATTTTTATGTTAAATTTCCTGTCATTTATTTACGCTTATAATTTTCACTATACGTTGGTGAAACACGTTTACAATAAAGATTAAGTTGAAAGCCGAAGGAGATATAGGTAAAACCATGGGCAAGCCTTCCTAAAACTTTTCACATTGTACAAGTCACACTCGAACTAGATCTCGTCTTCTCATGTGCTTGTTTTTACGATGTTATAAATCCCGATTCAAATAGTGAGTATCTATTTGAATCGGGATTTCATGCACCTGGATAGAAATAACAAAAGTAGTAAGGATGGAAAGTAGAAAAGTTTCTGGTCCTTTCGTTTGGGTAGAAATGGTCAAACGTTTTTATTACACACATAACTTTTACAAAAAATACAATTTACATTTAAATTAAATCACTTAATACGGTTTTATCGCATTTACATATTACATTATTTTTACATCTAATGTTTCGAAAACTTTGCAATTTTCATGGTCGCAGGTAGACTAAGTTGACATTTGTATTTTATGTTATAAGAGCTATACAAACCTACTGCCTAAAATATTTATTGATAACGTTCCGGGTGTATTCAGTATTGGCACACGGTGTCTGAAGGTGTTAAAATGTGTAACAATCGCGAAAACATTAGAAACCATTAAATACACTTTACATTGAAAAATATTACACTGTTATATCTCTCATCTTCCATCCTCCTAATAATATATCGGGCTCTTTAATAAAGTTTTTTTACATAGCAGGCGACTTTACTGTCATATTTCAACACTTTTGTGGATACTTAATCAGACTTATAACTGTTTTCACATCAATCGTTAGAAGTTACCGCAAGGCAGTTGCATAATTTCGCAACCAAATAACCTTGCAGTTTTATAATCAAAGCCTCCCGTTCAAAGGCTGAATTGGTGGCAGAGTAAGACCGTTAAATGCTAACTAAACCTTATTATAATATAAAGCTAAGTATAATAGTACACCTCTGTATTTTTTACTTACTAAGTATGTGAGACAACAAATAAAATATTTTATTTAATTTCTAACCAATATAAACCATTATGTAATATAAGCATCATTACTATAGTGGAGTGACAACGTGGGCAAGCTATCGCTTCCCTCCCCCATTTCTGCATCTATACTGAGACTTTTGGGGTTTGTTTTTTTTAAATAAATAAATAAGGGACATATCACACAAATTGCGGTAGGACATTAAGTTGTGAACTTGTGTCGTAGGATACTATAATAACTCAATGATACTATATTTTATAATAGGTACTTATATAGATTATTGACTTGGTTAGTCACGAAACTCACTCTTTTACTCGCTCAATGTAAACTAAACTAAAACGAGTCGTGCTATGCAACCGTTCATTTGCATACTAATAATAGCTATTGTTTGGCTAAATAACAGTTTAGGCGCTGCTCAGTTTGTGTATTTAAATACAAATGTATTCTGTGCGGCGAGAAAATAACTTAAACGTGTACCCAAGACTCTCAAACACGATGTAATTAAAAAAAAAAGAAATACCTCAAATTTTTTTAGTAACTGATACACGCTTATCTCTTTAAAAAACAAATACAAATATCTCTATTGTCAAACAAAGGTATAAATCGGTAACACTTTATAGATTACTACCTTTTGCCCGCGGCTCCGCCCGCGTCAATGTCGATCCCTCGGGAATAGTACTTTTTCCCGGGATAAAAGGTAGCCTATGTCTTTCTCCGTACTCCAAAGAACTTGTATGCCAAATTTCATGATGATCGGTTCTGAATTTACGGCGTGAAAGCGTAACAAACAAACAAACTCACTTTCGCATGTATAATATTACTAGTTTTCGCCCGCGGCTCCGCCCGCGTCAATGTCGATCCCTCGGGAATAGTACTTTTTCCCGGGATAAAAGGTAGCCTATGTCTTTCTCCGTACTCCAAAGAACTTGTATGCCAAATTTCATGATGATCGGTTCTGAATTTACGGCGTGAAAGCGTAACAAACAAACAAACTCACTTTCGCATGTATAATATTACTAGTTTTCGCCCGCGGCTCCGCCCGCGTCAATGTTGATCCCTCGGGAATAGTACTTTTTCCCGGGATAAAAGGTAGCCTATGTCCTTCTCCGTACTCCAGAGAACTTGTATGCAAAATTTCATGATAATCGGTTCAGGAGTTACGGCGTGAAAGCGTAACAAACAAATAAACAAACAAACTCACTTTCGCATTTATAATATTAAGTAAGGATAAGGATAGTAAGGATCAGTCTCACCACTCTCACCACTCACTTGGTTCGACTACAATATTTTTTACTAGCTATTTATGTCCCACTGCTGGGCAAAAGCCCCCCCTTTATTTTTCCACTTTGCTCTATCTCTTGTCATCTCTCTCCAAGTTTCATCAAAAACAGTGAATTCGTCTGTCCATCTTGACCATTTCCCATCAGTAGGTACCCATGAGGTTGTTCTATAAGCCCATCTTTCCGGCACCATTCAGCAAACATGGCCTGCCCAGTCCCACGTCTACCTAGCAGATTTCGTTACTTCTGTCACTACAATATTTAAAACAAAAAAACATATTGCCATAAAAATACAAAATTAGAATAAAGAAAGTAAAAATAATATATAATTAGAAACATAAATAATAATTAATGTCATTCTGTTTCAATTTGTCATTCAAATAATCATTTACTGAATAATAACATTTATCTAGCATTAATGATTTCAGCTTATTTTTAAATTTCATGAGATACAAAGTTTACAAGTCATCTTAATTCAAAAACAACTAAACAGGTTTTGATGGAAATTGCACTGTTGTTAGACTATACCTAGATTTAATAGTTTTTAAGATACGCGCGGACAAATATACAAAGCTACATACATAGTTGTGTAGAGCCATACTAATAGCAAAATTATTTTTTGCTTGTAGTATGAGAGCCGGAGGCCCATCCTTCCCCCTATTTATCATTCCTCCAACTCTTTGAAAGGCTGGCAGCACTCCTGTTACACCCTAGTGTTGCAAGTTTATGGGCAGCGCTGATCGCTTACCGACAGGTTTTCAAGGGAGATGACCACGTCTTTGCGTACGTCTGGAGGAGCCATGCCAGCCACTGATACAGCTTTCCCACTAGTGTAGATTTCAGACAACCAGTTATGATACATCATCATCAGGTCTTTTTAGTCTCCACTGCAAGAACATGACCCTCTCTGTACTACGGGAGCCATACTTGGCCCGAGCAGACAGAGGATTTGGCCTACACTCTCCTCGCTGGCCAGACGGGTTAGAGAGGTCTCATTGATGTTTATGAGCTTTGTTTAGCTTGTATTTCCTAAGTCGCCTCTTACGACATCCATGGAAAGACTTGGACTGGTCCTATTCTACTCTGCCGGAGACCAAACGGCTATGCCGGAACCACACGGCTAATTATGATACGGTATGTGTCATTTAGAGCTGCATCCACCAGCTATGTATGTGCCGATCAGCCCCAAACTGGGCTAACGTATTCAAAAAGAGCTAGTCCGGTCATCCGCAAAACTTATGGTGACGCCCCATTTGGTGGACGTGAGTTGCCACAAGAGATTGTTCCGTGTACCAAGTTTTTTCTTGGTGTTAAAACAGTGTTTTCTCTCTCTCCCTATCTTGTACACAAAATTTGCGTATCTTACACAACATTCTCCACAAAATTAAACCACTAAGCGAAATATAGTCATTCCACACAACTAGACACGCAAAAGTTAAATTTTATGTTATACCGGGCTTAATCTACAAACAACTACAGACATAAACACAAACTTGCGTACTTTCCTCGAAGTATTGTATATCATTCCGCAGCCATTAGCGTTTTTGCATAGCTGTTGGTGAAAATAAAATCTGAACAGAAGGAGCAGGGACTAAAAAATACCATTATAGAGGATATATTGATAAAACCAAATGTAGGGGACGCGACTCTAATGAGATGTGCTTTGCTAAAATAAGAGTCCAAAAATCACGAAAATCCTACATTTATTACTTTGATTAAAACTATATGAATCATGCTATGCGCAATCACGTAGCAAGTAATCATTGTATCCGATTCAACTACCTTCGTGGTCCAGTGGTTAAGGCGTTTACCTGTAGACCCGGGGTCGTGGGTTCGATTCCCACCGGAAGCATACTTTGTTTAGTTGTTTCCAGTTTGGTAAGGACATTGCAGGCTTGAATCACCTGACTGTCTGATAATAAAGATGATTTCGTGCTTCGGAAGGCACGTTAAGTCGTTGGTCCCGGCTGCACTCTGGTAGTCGTTAAAGTAACCACGTCAGAGGCCGAGAGGCGGTCCTGGAGAACTCTGACACCAGGGTGTACATGGTCGATTGACTGTGTCACCTACATGAAATGAATGATTGTATCCGAAGCCGAGTGAACCTACTTAAGAACAGCAAGAGCAACCCTTAGCTAGCGCTAACCCCTAGAGCGCAGCTACGAGCCCCATCAACACCTACCCCAGCAGTTGAATCGAAAGGATCTACCAGCAAGCTTGATGATATGTATCGCAAACAGTATATCAACTTCAAACCCTTTATGCAGGCCGTGGATTATAAGTGCATAAGGGTTTCACATTTAATCTGGTACATCGAGCTCCGTGGCGCAGTGGTTATCACGCCAGCCTGCGACACAAAGCCCCGGGTTCGATCCCCGGTCAGGTCAAGATGGAAAATGATCTTTTTCAGATTGGCTTGGGTCTTGGATGTTTATCTATATATGTATTTGTTATAAAATATAGTATCGTTGAGTTAGTATCCCATAACACAAGTCTCGAACTTACTTTGGGGCTAGCTCAATCTGCGTGATTTGTCCATAAATATTTATTTATTTATTATTTATACATTATTATTCCTGTAACACTTATTTGGGTGTTTCAAACCTGTTTTGCTCTTAACTTTGGAGAGCGTTCTGAAAAACTTTTTAAATTGGTGCCACCGTCACCTCTCTACCGCCGTACCGCCCGCTAAAGGAGTAAAGTCTATCCAAAAATGTCAGAGCGTCACGTGGTTTTTTTCCCCGTACAGCAGGATTGTGGATAGACGGCTCCCGAGGTTTTTCCTGTATGCTTTGACTTGGGGTCCTTCAAAAGGCGTGTTTACAGGTATCTTAAGAGTCAGCAACGCATCAGCAGCATGGTGTTGCAGATGTCCATGGCCGACGGTGACCACTTTCCATCAGGTGGCTCGCCTGCTCATTTGCCGTCTATAAACATTTAAAAAAACTTGATATTTAAGATTCTCGCCCATTCCTTGATTCCTTGGATCGGCTTTTACGATCTGCGGGGGAAGAAAATCAATCGGTACTCATCATCATCATCATTTCGTGTAAGTGTCACGGTCAGCACATGCACACCCTGGATGCATCCTTCGGAACCGCCTCTCGGCCTCTCTGACGTGGTTCCATTAACGACTACCAAATGGCAGCTGGGACCAATGGCTTAACGTGCCTTTCGAAGTACGGAATCATCTTTATTATCAAACAATCAGGCGATTCAAGCCTGCAATGTCCTAACCAAACAAGAAACAAATAAAAAAGTATGTTTCCCGTGGGAATCGAACCCACGGCCCCCAGGTCAACAGGCAAACGCCTTAACCACTGGACCACGGAGGCAGTTAAATTGGTACTAGTCATTTTAATGTAGTCGTAACAATTAACTTTAATTTAAATAAAACATTACAAACAAAGTAGTGAGAGTACCGCAATACTTAAAGTGAAGCCATTTACTTACTTAATCCAGCTATCGGGTAATGAGAACTTAAAGTGAGGCGCCTGAACTTTAAGTATTATACTTCTTGGCGTGTAAACATACAAGCGGAAATTCTGAAAAAACTGCCGAACTCAGCGCGTCTAAAAGCAGCTCGATCTAAAGTCAACCATTGATGATGACAGCCAGTAACAAAGGATAAACGTGGCACGAAGAAGCGTGTGATAGTTTTTACCGTCTTCAAAAAAGATTAATGTCTCGGTTGTATTTTTATTTAATGTTTGTTACCGCATAACTCCGTCATTTATGAAACGATTTGAATAAAAACCATCCCATTTAATTTCATCAAAATCAGTTCAGTAGTTCGGTTCGGTTTTTATATACAAGATTATATACTCTATGGTCACCAATGGGAATGATAACCTCGTCCAGAGTTGCTCATCATGTTTTAAACTTCATTCTAACCACAAAATAATGTAGAGGCACCGCAGAGGTAGAGTCAATTTCTAAGTTAATCCAGATTTCGGGTATTGATAAGTTAAGAGGAAACACTGCGCTCGAGAGAATTGAAAACTAGGTATTTGCTGTCGCGTTGTGTACCCAAAGAATCCCCGCAGAGTGCGACAAAAACAACTGCAAAAATTACACAAAATTAACGTTTCGTAGTCCCCTGATTTCTTCTCTAAAACTTAACCGATTTAATTTCTTTTTCTAATATAATTACGTTGAATTTGTTTTCTTCATGTTTGAACACAACGAAAATTCTTACCAATTTTTCAGGTATTGAAGGTTGTATCTCTTTAAATAATTCAATTATGACAAAAAATTAAACATGGACATGCAAATATACCGATAGAATTTTATAAGGAGCGGAACGGGAGTCTTAAAGAAAACGACTGTACGCTTCTAAGTATTCAGTATAATAGAGACAAATCTGTTACATTGATTTGATGTATGATGTAGATACATAGTTTATATATAGGGTGCGTTCACATTATACCACACGCCCCTTCAGAAAGGAAAAAAAAATATTGATAGTATATATATTTTTTTTTATATATTAAAAACTCTATATATGTACTGTAAAAATAAACAAAAGTGTATACTTAATTAATAAAAAATATTACCTAGAGCAACAATGTAAAAGTATAAATTTGTTTAACAATATGGTACAAATTTAAGAAAAATAGGTACATATTTTTTTTTTTTTTTTTCCGAAAATTGAATCCTTAGATACACATATTTAATACAAACATCTTATTCATGATACAATTTTGTTCGATTCTTGTGTACAATTTCTTCTTTTCCATTTTTAATAATTTTAACATTAGGTTAACATTTTAACATTTAAACGCTTTGACAGTTCCTTTTTGGTTCGAGTAGCTAAGGTGTGGAATGAACTGCCTGCGTCTATATTCCCAAACAAGTACAGTCCCGGGACATTCAAAAGTAGAATAAATGGGTATCTCTTGGATAGGCATGTAACATCCTCGTCTTCATCGTCACTTACCATCAGGTGAGATGGGAGACAAATGCCTAATTCAAATTTTGTAAAAAAAAAAAAAAAAAAAAGGTGTCAAATCTTCCAAAACCTTATCAGAATATACCGATGAAGTTAATTTATTGCCACATTCATTTTTAACTAACAACAGATCATCTTTTTTATACATAACTGGGTTAACATAGGAATCAAATTTACATTTTCTCACTTCTTTGCTTTTAATTAAGTTTTGTCTGGCGTCATATTGTGACTTTTGCAAACGATACTTTAACTCTAACGGATAGTGTTCACTATTGTACAATGGTTCTATAGTATTAGTAGTCAAATTACTTGGCAAGTTACAAACTTTTCCAAATACAAGCTCAAAAGGACTATATTTTGTTTCACTATGTACGGTTGTATTATACGAAAAAGACCAATAAGGTATCCAATTACTCCAAAATCGTGAATTATTTTCAGTTTGAATACGTAAAAATGCATTGAGCGATTTATGAGTGTTTTCCAAGGATCCCAATGTTTGGTGATGGTATGCTGTGGAAGAAAGCTGATTAATTTTCAACAATTTACATACCTCTGACATGATCGTCGACACGAACTCTGTCCCTCTGTCACTGACAATCTCCTTCGGTATGCCGTATCTAAGTATAAAATTTTCTACAAATGCTTTCGCAACACTACAACTATCTTTTTTTTCTAAAGGGTAAGCTTCAACATACTTACTGAGCTCACACTGTATAGTTAATATATATGAATAATTATAATAATCCTTCTCTAATGGGCCTACAATATCTAAGAAAACCTTATCAAAAGCGCTTAAAGACGTCGTTGTTATAACCATGGGTTGTCGGGTTGGTAGGGTATGCTTTTGCCTTTGGCAACTATCGCATTTCCTAACAAACTTTCTTACATCTTCACTCATATTAGGCCAAAAGTAATAACGTTTTATATTATTAAGCATGCGTCTGACGCCTGCATGTCCACTTGATGGTAATAAATGATAATCATTCAATATCACGGTTCTGTCATCTATACTGTCTATTTTTCTTACTCCTCTTATAATACAAAGTCGGGGTCCGGACCACTTTGAATTATTTTTTATTTCGTTGGTTAACCATTCAATAATCTCGCTACTTTTATCATTCTTTAATATATATATTTCACTCACATTTATTCTTTTACAAAATGCTTCTAAACTCCTCACGAACGCGTCTCGCGCAGATCGTGATCGAGAATTAGTAAGAGTGTAAATAATCGACTTTGAGGGTAAATAATAAAGATTATCTTGTTGAATAAATGTCTCATCCTTACTTCTTTGATATTTTCCTACAATAAGCTCGACTCCTGAGTTCGGTTTCTTCAACATTTCTACGATATCCGGGTGATCAGTCCGGGTACACATAGAAGTGTCAGTGATAGAACTAGGGCAGGTAGACTTTTCATTTTGTGTTTTTCTCATTCTTCTAGTCATAACACTCACAATATGCCTGTTCATATCTTTCAACTCATCAGAACTCACAACTATACGAGATAATGCGTCTGCAGCCACATTACTCGTCCCTTTCACATATTCAATCCTATAATCATACTCTTCTAAACTCAGCCTGAATTTCAATAAACGACTACTTGGACTATTAATATTAAATAAATAAACAAGTGGCCTATGATCTGTTCGAATCACAAACTTCTTACCAAATAAATAGGGTCTAAAATAGCGTACTGACCAAACTATCGCCAACAATTCTTTTTCTATAGTCGAGTAGTTAAGTTCAGATTTATTTAAAGATCGACTTGCGTATGCTATAGGTAGGTTGTTTTTGTTACATAACATAGAGCCGATCGCTACGCCTGATGCATCTGTATGCAAATTAAACTCATTTTCTTCGGAGAAATCTGGATATTGCAGGATTGGGGGATTAATCAGCGAATTTTTTAATAACAAAAATGAATTTTCGCATTCAGTCGTCCATTCAAACGAGATTCCTTTACGACACAAATAATTAAGTGGTATAGTTATTTCAGCGAAACGGGGGATACATTTTCTATAGTAATTGGCAAACGCTACGAAACGTTTGACTTCATCGCTGTTCTGTGGCCTAGGATAATTTTGAATTGTTTTTGTTTTTTCAGGATCCGGACTAACGCCTTGGGCTGAAACTACATGGCCTAAATATAGTAATTCTTTCTTCAAAAATTGGCATTTACTTGGGTTCAGTTTTAAATTCACTTTTCTTAATCTTTCAAAAATAGATATTAGATTTTTATTATGTTGGCTTAGATTTCTACCAAAACAGACCAAGTCGTCTAAATATATTAGGTATTTTTCATAGTTTAATCCAGACATGGCCACGGTCATAACTCTACTAAATGCACTAGGACTGATTTTTAGTCCCATCGGCAATCTTTTTAGCTGATATTGCCGACTAGTCGTAAACGCAGTGTACTTTCTACTATTCGGTTCGAGTTCCAATTGGTAATAACTTTGACTTAAATCTAAATGACTAAAATAAATTGATCCCGATAATGCATCTAATATGTCATTAATGTTAGGTAAAGGAAACTTGTCATCTTGTATTCTCTCATTCAACCTTCGATAATATATCACAACACGCCACTTCTTCCCGCTTGAACTATCACTCTTCTTCGGAACAAGGAGCAGTGGACTAGACCACTCACTCTGACTCTCTTCAATTATATCGTCTTTCAACATGCTCTCATTCTGCCTATCTATTTCCGGTTTCTGTGATTTAGGTAACCTGTACGGTTTGACATAAACAGGTGATACGTTTTCTTTAAGTTGTATTGATTGCTGATACAAATTTGTGACTCCTAACTTGTCTCCATCTAAATAAAAAACATCAGAATATTTTGCACAAATATTCTCAATGGCTTTTTGTTCTTCTATATTCAAATGAGATAATTCCAAAAACTTAAATAATTTTTTGACTCGATTTGCATCAATATTACTCCGTTCAAAACAACATAAACTATAGTTATACAATAAATCTACCTCAGGTGTGAAAAAACTTAATCGCACTGGTTCATCTCTAGTGTTTAACACTTTTATGGGTATTTTACCATTTTTCGGAGAAACCAATGTACTAGCCAAAAATATCCCTTCGCATAATTTTTGAGGAAAAATAACGCAATCACTATGTACTTTCGTATCAACATAATGTTGTGGCGTATTGCCGTACATTTTATACTTTTTATTTTATTGTTTTATATAACTGGTAATTATTTATAATTACAAATATAAACTTATATATAGAATTATTGTAAACGTTTTAAGTTAATAAATATTTTTTGTATTCTGTTACTTTCTATAATTCGTAATTATTTGTAATTACATAAACGATATACATAATTGTTGTTAGCGGTAGAATTTAAATAAATAAATATTAAACATGCATTTATAGTAAACTACATTTATAAAAATATGATAGTTAATAAAATATATAATATTTATATATAAATATAGTATTGTTTAAATATTGTATATTTGAATACGTATAGGATAATAGTTTTGTATAAATAAAAATAATAGTGAAACTAATTTATGCATTTTTTGGTTGTACGTACAAGCGGACATGCGACGATATTTTATATAGCGAATTCCTCGCGCTCAACCGACCCAAGACCGGTTTCGTGCGCGAGCGACGGCCGGCCGGCACTCTGTTGCTAGCGGCCGCGGCAGTCCGAGAATTGCACTGACACTGATCGCATGTCCGCCGCGCTCGCGACTACCTACCGCTTGTTAAACGCTAACGAACTTTCTTTTCATACTGTTACTACTCTGAACTTTCAATCATCATACCCTTCTGTGCTGTAAAACTGTATGTGCTATCTATTGTGCTACGCAATAAACTGTGGTGCTATAAAGCTTGCTTTATTTTCTACGCATCAAATCACCTGCTTCACCTGCACTGCATCTAGTGAGTACTTACCACTTACCTGCACTTACTACATTGGTGACTCCCTTGAGCACTCAAGATGAGCGAGAAGAAGGATGCTACTAAGGAGATGGCGGTAGATACTTTCCGCGTCGGAGTAAAAGTACCTCCGTTTTACCCGGAGAAACCGGCGTTATGGTTCGCACAGCTGGAGGCACAGTTTCAACTGGCCAGCATTACTATAGATGCAACCAAGTTTTATTATGCCATTGGACAGTTGGAACCGCAATACGCAGCAGAGGTGGAGGACGTTATCACCACGCCGCCAACAACGGACAAGTATCAGAAGCTGAAAACGGAGCTTATTAAACGTCTCTCAGCATCGCGGGAGAAAAAGGTGAAACAGCTCCTGGTTCATGAAGAGTTGGGTGACAGAAAGCCGTCTCAGTTTTTGCGCCACCTTCAAAACCTTGCAGGACCCGATGTGCCAGAAGAATTTTTGAAGACAATTTGGACGAGTCGTCTACCTGCAGGAACGCAAACCATCGTCGCGTCGCAACCGAAAGCAACGTTAGAGGAGCTGGCCGAACTATCCGACCGCGTTCATGACGTTGTTTCACCCAGCATGCAAGTCGCGTCAACATCTACAGCGTCAAGGGCAGCAGCTTTTAGGAGTGATGACGTCAATGTTCATATAGCTGAATTAACAAAACAAGTGGCAGCCCTAACGAACAAAATAAATCAGATGTCGAGAGAGGGTCATCGTCGACCGGCCAATCGGAATCGCAGCCGTTCTCGATCCAGAACCAGGTCCCACTCCAATTACAGGAAGTTTCCAAATTGCTGGTACCATTCCAAATTTGGCGATAAGGCAGACAAGTGTGTAAAGCCGTGCGACTACGCTTCGGGAAACGCAGTAGGCAATCGGTAATGGCGGCCGACGATTGCGTAAGTACGGGTCGCTTATTTGTAACAGATAAACGGACAAAAATTCAATTCTTAGTGGACACTGGAAGTGACCTTTGTGTTTTTCCCCGCATTTATGTTAAAGAGCGACGGGCTCGGACAGACTATGAATTATGCGCAGCCAACGGTACATCGATTGCAACTTACGGCCATGTTAACTTAGTTTTAAATCTAGGCTTGCGCCGTGACTTTGCTTGGCAATTTACGGTAGCCGATGTAACAAAGGCAATAATTGGTGTAGACTTTTTATCCTTTTTCAATTTAGTAGTTGATTGCAGGAACCAACGTCTTGCCGACCAAAATACAAGCCTCGCGACCGTGGCTTTGCTTGCGAGTCCTTCCGATATCATTTCTTCGGTCAAGTGCGTCACTGGTGAGTCAGATTTCCATAATATTCTTAGGGAATACCCAGATATTACTCGCCCTAATGGTACTAACCGTATACCTACGCATAACACAGTACATCATATTCGTACTACACCCGGCCCACCCGTTTCTAGTGCCCCTCGTAGATTAGCTCCCGATAAATTAAAAATTGCAAAAGAGGAGTTTGCTACTATGCTCAAGAGTGGCATAGCCAGACCCTCAGAATCATCCTGGTCCTCACCCCTACACCTGGTCCCTAAAAAGGACAATGGCTGGCGACCCTGTGGGGATTACAGGATGCTTAATGCAAGAACTATTCCTGACAAATATCCAATTCGTCACATTCAGGATTTTTCCCATAGCCTCGCAGGTTGTACTATTTTCTCAACCATCGACCTGATGAAAGCGTACCATCAGATCCCTGTAAATCCAGAGGATATCCAGAAAACATCCATTACAACCCCGTTCGGACTTTATGAATTTCCGTACATGACGTTCGGACTTCGTAATGCAGGACAAACTTTTCAGCGGTTCGTGGACGAAGTGCTGCGTGGCTTGGACTTCTGTTACGCTTATATTGATGACTTTCTCGTCTTTTCTAAGGATCAAGAAGAACACAGAAGACACCTCCGTACTCTATTCACCAGGTTGCAGGAGTATGGATTGGTAATAAATGCGTCAAAGTGTGTTTTTGGGGCCTCAGAAGTCACTTTCTTAGGTTACCTCATCTCTGCTGAAGGCACAAAACCTCTTCCTGCCAAAGTTGAAGCAATCCAGAACTTCCCTGCACCTAAAACAGTACGTGAGCTTCGTAGGTTTCTAGGAATGGTCAATTTTTATAGGCGTTTCATTCCCCAGGCAGCGCAGCATCAAACCCCTTTGAATGCTTTGTTGGAAGGTTCAGTCAGAGGTTCCCATCCTGTACATTTTACCAACAAGGAGTCTGAAGCCTTTGACAACTGCAAGAGAGGATTGTGTCAAGCAGCCTTACTTGCCCATCCCGACTGTAACGCCAAACTTGCGGTCGTTACTGACGCATCCGACACTGCAATAGGTGCTGCACTACAGCAGTTCAAAGAGGACAAGGGATGGCAACCTCTGGCGTTCTTTTCGAGGAAATTGTGTCCAGCTCAGCATAAATATTCCCCGTATGATCGCGAACTTCTGGCGATTTACGAAGCCATCAAGTATTTTAGACATATGGTCGAAGCTCGTAACTTTGTCGTGTACACTGACCACAAGCCCTTATGCTTCGCTTTCCACTCTCGTAAAGAGAATTGTTCCCCGCGACAGTTTCGTCACTTAGATTATATCTCGCAGTTCACCACGGATATAAGGCACATCTCCGGTAAGGATAACGTCGTTGCAGACACTCTTTCCAGGATTGAAGAAGTTATGCAGCCCGTTGATCTTAATCGCATAGCAGATGCTCAAGAACATGATCCGGATTTGAAGCTTCTCTTGGAAAGCCAAACGTCGTTACACTTGAAGAAGATGCAGCTACCAGGTGCTGAATCCAGGATGTACTGTGAGGAAAGAGATGGTAATGTTAGGCCATATGTCCCAAAAATGTTTCGTCGTCAGGTGTTTGAAAGTCTTCACTCTCTAAGTCATCCAGGGGCGAATGCATCAGTTAAGTTGGTTTCAGATAGGTTTGTTTGGCCAGGTATCAAAAAAGACTGTCGTGAGTGGACAAAGACCTGTCTCGCTTGTCAGCGATCAAAGGTCACACGACATGTCTCCTCACCATTAGGCTCATTCAATCCCCCATCTTCTCGATTTACTAATATCCACATCGATTTAATCGGTCCATTGCCCTTATCACAAGGATATAGGTACTGCCTCACGGCAATCGATAGGTTCACGCGTTGGCCTGAGGTAGTGCCCCTGCAAGAGATCACGGCTGAAGCGGTCGCCAGAGCATTAATCTCTGGATGGATATCTAGGTTTGGTTGTCCTGTTTCCATCGTTACGGATAGAGGAAGGCAGTTTGAGTCCGCGTTATTCAAACACTTAGCTCAAATTGTTGGTTTTCAGCACAAACGGACCACTGCCTACCATCCTGCCTGTAACGGGATCGTGGAAAGGTTTCATCGGCATTTAAAAGCCGCCATTGTTTGCCACTCCAACTCAAATTGGGTCGATACTTTACCTCTTGTGTTGCTTGGTATCAGAAGTGCTTACAAGGAAGACTTGGCATCCTCCGCAGCCGAGCTAACGTATGGTGAGCCGCTGAGATTGCCTGGAGATTTTTTCCAACCAGGAGAAGACGTTTCCCCTGATGTGACAGACTACCTGGCACGTCTTAGGTCTTTCGTGAAGAAACTTCAGCCTTCACCAGCTTCTCGTCATGGCAAACACTCGATCTTCGTGTTTAGAGATTTAGCAACTGTGACACATGTTTTCCTTCGCGATGACTCCTGTCGCAGACCTCTGACACCTGCGTACTCGGGACCTCACGAGGTAGTTGAAAGGGGGGATAAATTTTTCAAAATAATTTTACGTGGTAATGCTGTCTCAGTATCAATAGACCGCCTTAAGCCGGCCTATATATTGCTTGATAAAAACACCACACAAGATACCCCATCATTCACTAGCCCAAATACTCAAACTAGTACTCCAATCACCCCAACACAACACAGTACACTCCCTGAACAAAGAAATGATATCAAAAGGACGCGTTCAGGACGTATCGTGCGTTTTCCTACCTATTATCGCCCTTGACGGGCTCTGGAGGGGGGTGATGTGGCGTATTGCCGTACATTTTATACTTTTTATTTTATTGTTTTATATAACTGGTAATTATTTATAATTACAAATATAAACTTATATATAGAATTATTGTAAACGTTTTAAGTTAATAAACATTTTTTGTATTCTGTTACTTTCTATAATTCGTAATTATTTGTAATTACATAAACGATATACATAATTGTTGTTAGCGGTAGAATTTAAATAAATAAATATTAAACATGCATTTATAGTAAACTACATTTATAAAAATATGATAGTTAATAAAATATATAATATTTATATATAAATATAGTATTGTATAAATATTGTATATTTGAATACGTATAGGATAATAGTTTTGTATAAATAAAAATAATAGTGAAACTAATTTATGCATTTTTTGGTTATACGTACAAGCGGACATGCGACGATATTTTATATAGCGAATTCCTCGCGCTCAACCGACCCAAGACCGGTTTCGTGCGCGAGCGACGGCCGGCCGGCACTCTGTTGCTAGCGGCCGCGGCAGTCCGAGAATTGCACTGACACTGATCGCATGTCCGCCGCGCTCGCGACTACCTACCGCTTGTTAAACGCTAACGAACTTTCTTTTCATACTGTTACTACTCTGAACTTTCTTCCTTCTTTCAATCATCATACCCTTCTGTGCTGTAAAACTGTATGTGCTATCTATTGTGCTACGCAATAAACTGTGGTGCTATAAAGCTTGCTTTATTTTCTACGCATCAAATCACCTGCTTCACCTGCACCGCATCTAGTGAGTACTTACCACTTACCTGCACTTACTACAATGTATTGACTCACATCGCGGGGGTAACACCAAAAAATTATTATAACCAGTACTTCCCATTTGCAATTTTAGTACATGGTGTCCCTGATTTATATCTATCGATAAAGTATTTAATTCAAAATTAATAATGCAGTTATTCTTACTCAAAAAATCTTGACCTAATATACCATCGGTCCGGCATGGCAAATTTTTAAAAACATAAAATTTATGTTCTATTTCTGTACCACCAATCTGTAAGTTAAGATAAAGAATTCCTTCCGAGAATACATCTCCACCTATGCCTCTAATGCAAACACGCTCTGTATGGAATGGAATGTCGTGCGCTACCATATATTCATACTTCACCGCTGAGATCGAGGCCCCGGTGTCAAGTAACCAGCAATATGGAATGTTGCATGCACTAATGATAACAGAATTAATATTATCACATAATTTATCGATGTTATTATGAACGAAAAAAATGATTTTTTGTTTCGATATTGTGTAATTCTTCCACCTGACTCTCTACGACAGGATCCAGCATATTAATATGACCCCTAAAATTGCGATTTTGACCTCTACCGCTTGAATTATTAAAATAGTTTCTACCACCTCGATTACCGCGATTGGAAGCCCTGCGGTTACTATTATAGAAATGTCTATTATTCTGAACAGAAAAGTTTACTCGATTCTGCGAAAAATTGGCCCGAAAGGGTTGCGCCATAGGCCTACGTTGGTTGAATCCGCGCCTGTTTATGTACGAATTACCTCGGTGACGACCATATGTCATCATGGAGCCTTCAGGACGTGAAGATAGCTCTTCATCCAGCGCACCTCGAATCGCATCCTTCAACGTCTTATAATCGCGAGCTGCTATAATTGTACTAATTCGACTATAATTGTACTATTGCGCAGGCCGTCGGAAAAACGCTTAATCGATTTTAAGATATCATATTTTTTCGTATCGCCGTCAGACTGAGTAATAGTTAAATCGACAAACATACATTCAATATCCTTACCGAAATCCGCTATACTCTTTTCACCTTGCTTTGCCCTCTGCAGCAGCTGCTGGATAGCTGTATCCGATTTCCTGGATAGCAACAATGATTTCATGTCCTGCACAAGATCTGAAACTGAGGAATAGTTTTGGGACATACGCAATTTCGCGTTTTCTGAGAGTCTAGATTTTAACACAAAGGTGATCAATGCATTTTTACCACTAGGATTCCCTAACATAGCCGCGTACATTTCTACATTATCAATTAACTGCTTGGTCACCTTTTCATCATCATTCATCACCGGCAATAAGGAAGCGGCAGTTTTTAAATCGAACTCCATCGTCAAATCGGTGTTTTTCGTCTCAACCGTAGAAGTAGAACAAAGATCTTGAATTTTGGAGTAAATAGAATTAATATTTACCGTGAGTGTGTCTATAAGTTCTAAATCAGATGATTTTATTTCCTCATTTTGTATCACAGTATTTATCAATGTAGTAAATTTTTCATATAAACTACAGGCCTGTGTGTATTTACCCTTTAAATCCTGTGTACTTCTCCTAGTAGGTCCTAATTTTACAAGATAATCCTTAATATATTGTAATTCAATCAAAATATTATTTAAATCCTTGGCCATAACACTTCAAAAAAACAACAAAAAAAATGCAATCACAAAACACATTTATGCCTACCTACTCAATAAGTAACCTACATAGATCATATTACTACGAAATAAAACATTACTGTTGCTCATAACATGCGGTTAATATATGTATACCTATAATATAAGATAACGCGATTAAAGTCCTCCATTAAAATAATTAATCATGACCGAAATTTCCGATTTATGCACATACAGCCGAATATACGAATAGCCGAATACGCACTTCACTAAACTCACTGTAATTACACATTTTAGCACTTCGTATCGCTAACCTGAGCGCTTGGTCCTGGAGCGAATTGGACAGGGTAGCCTCGCCTGGACGACATCCGGAACCCGTTGAAATTTGCGTGGAACATCTCACGTCGAATAAGTCGAGATAAACAGCGTTGGTACATCTTGTACCCCAAATACATCAACATAACTCCCAGCAGTACCACAATGACAGTAGAAATTATATTATGCGTACTCAGGTGCCAGCCAATATTTTCTAAATTCCCATTATTTGAACCAGCGGCATTTTGGTTCAAAAAAACCTCCTCCTTGTTTTGAGTGGATTGGCACATCTTCAATAATTTTATTCACTGTTCGTAAAACCCGCGCACTCGCGACAAAAAATGTTTTTAGAATTCATTGTCCATTAACACAATCTTACGCGTAGCTGGAATTTAGCATTAGCGCGCCGAACGCAGACACGAGGCAGACTCATATAGCAGGGTCGCCATATAAGGAGCGGAACGGGAGTCTTAAAGAAAACGACTGTACGCTTCTAAGTATTCAGTATAATAGAGACAAATCTGTTACATTGATTTGATGTATGATGTAGATACATAGTTTATATATAGGGTGCGTTCACATTATACCACAATTTTTTGGAAAAAATCATTGGTCTACTGGTACTATCGGGCGAGGAATCAGGAAACTACGCTTGTATGGAAATACGGTCCTTACGAATACTGAGTACCTCTACAAGTAGTACATTTCTACTAACAGTTGTGTAAATAAATAACTTTGGATCAGTGTACGACCGTCACTTCGCCCACGCTTCTTCGGAGATCATAAAATCCATGTCAAGTATCTTAACAGTGACCCTGTGTTCTTAACAATTGCAACGCGCAATATACTCCCGTGAGTGCTAAACGATGGAACCCAAGTGGCAGCTTTGTTTTGCTTACCTTCTGCGGTAAAACAACAGCATGACTAATTTATAGCGTAGACCAACTGCTGCCAGGCACAGATATTTATAATAATAAATAAATATATACGGACAAATCACACAGATTTATCTAGCCCCAAAGTAAGTTCGAGACTTGTGTTATGGGATACTTACTAGTAGTTAGTACCGATGTCTCCTGTTCAATGTCTTTCAAGGTTTTGCTCCAAAATACAATACTATGACACTTACTTATGGTAGGTGATGCCATGATGTTTCAGACTCATAACGAAGCTTCAATTTTGCACATAATTGCTGCACAAACAAAATGTGTTACGTGTATGCACATAAACTCGCTACTCTTAAACGCGGTCACGTTATAGAGAAATATAATCAGATTGCACATATAACGTTCATACCCGCCACGTTTGCAGGCCCACTCTATACATCTCTATGGTTTTGTTTTGTTGTTTCTTTGGATAAGTAGGAGAGACAACGTATGAGATTTATGGCTTGTCAGAATATCAGAATCTCTCATTTTAACAAACATATATTTTTTTGTATGTCGTTATTATTACGCCCATCACTGGACAAAGGATTCTCCCAATGATTCTTCGTTCCATGGGAGAATATTGCCATACTCACCACGCTTGGCAGGCGAGTTAGCAAGCGCAGTATCTTTTACTTTTGTGCTTCCAAGACTGCAGCACATGCTTGCAAACTAGGGAAGGATAGGAATTTGTTAGATTTAGAAAGGGAAG
This sequence comes from Elegia similella, assembly GCA_947532085.1. NCBI lineage: Eukaryota > Metazoa > Arthropoda > Insecta > Lepidoptera > Pyralidae > Elegia > Elegia similella. The sequence continues at coordinate 2,432,631 of OX383926.1, read as the reverse complement.
TTATGGGGATACTACACACTTTGATGATCGGGGGAAAAGCAAGTACATAGTAGATAGGGATGCCGGGCGCATTTCCAGCTCTTTTAAGTATGTATGGGAGTTTCTTTATTCCAACAAATTTTAAAATACCTCAACGGATTTGGATCTTGTGGAGTATCTTTATTATCCTTATGTTGCACCCTCTTGAGTAATATAAGCTATTTTTGACAGGGCAGTCGTCTTTTTATTTTTCTTTGAAAACAACGTGTTCATCTTTAAGCACACCTATGTACACCCCAAAGTAATGGCAGTAGAGAACAATCGTATAGTAACTAGGCGAGCTCGAATCGCCTAAGCGCAACGCGACCCTCCCTTGTGCGGTCATTCATTCATTTCGAGTAGGTGACACGGTCTCTCCACGATGCACTGCCTGGTGTCAGAGTTCTTCGGAACCGCCTCTCGGCCTCTGACGTGGTTTCTTTAACGACTACCAGGTGGCAGCCAGCCGCCTTAACCACTGGGCCACGAAGGTAGTTATCTTGTACGGGGCAAATTTTATGCGGCCATGTACTATAAAAAAAAAAATATTAGGTACAATTATTACCAACAGTCATGACTAGTAGACACTCATGATAAGTTAAAGATCAGCTGTCCCGATGTTTGTCCGTAATCAAATCTTGCAAGTTAAATTTGATCCACTTCCCGGTTACCGATTGAGTTGAAATTTTGCATGCATGTGTATATTGGATGACAAAACAATATTATGGAATCGTTGCGCTGGTCTGATAATGGAGTCGGAAGGTAGCCACAGGAACTCTTAAACTAAACAAGGTACACCAATCGTGTTTGGACTTATTTGATTTGTCTTGAAAAGCACTTTACAATGTAGATTAGTTTATAATAAAATATTGTCACACAAATGGTTTTTTTGCAAACTAAACACTTGCTTTAATTAATACATGAGCTTAGTTCAGCTTTAAAACTGGAAAAGCGTTATAAACAATAGAGAATCATCTAACCACGACAACCCCGTTTTTTTACAGCATAATTTATTAAGTCTGCGAAGGTTTTGAGGAATTTTAATATCTTCCACTACTTCGGGGCATGCGATTATGCAAATACGTGTACTTAGGCTTTTTTACAATTGTGATTTTTTTACTAAAACAAGTTTATAAAATTTAATTTATAACCATTTACTAAAGAAGGAAGTGTTATTCTGACTTTTTGTTTGAATTAGATACAAAATTATAATTATATAATATACCAACCATAGTTCTTTAATATGAAATGCATAGACAATATTTTAATTCTTTTTAATAGAGGGGACTCGAAAACAATATTATTCGAAAATGAAATTTTGATCGCTCTGGACCCTTAAAGGGGTGATTCAGCCCACTGATATCAACAACTTTTCCTAAGGGACCAATGCCGGGAACTCAAAAAAAATTGCATACAAAAATACGTATAAGGGGAATGGGATATGGTGGAGAATTTCGGCGCCGAGGTTAGAACAGGCGGTGGCTCAGTTGGAAAAGCGTAAGTCGTACATAGACTTAAAGTCGCAGGTGCAAATCCCGCCCGCTTGGAATTTTTTCACCATATTTTATTTCTTAATTTAATAAGACTATATCAAAAATAGCATTGTGAATGCAAAATATGTATAAACACTTAAAAATATTGCATACAAAAAATTTCGGCCGTCCGGTCAATTTGTATGGGAACGTCAAAAAAAATTTTTGAGCATTGGTCCCATAGGAAAAGTTGTTAAGGCGCTGTATCCCTTAACCGTTTGTAGCGGTTGAAAGTGGCGATACCGGTTGGCCTGTCCCTAGTCTCATTTCAAACCCGTGTCTGCCATTTTCGTGTTAATTTTCACATTTAATTTAATAAATAATTATAACCTGTTGCGACTTCCTGGAAAGGTCACTGCATTCTCCGATCAACCCCAGAATCACAGCAAGGAAAAATTTAGTAAACACTAACCTGGATTCAATCTTGAACAGGAGTTGATGAAGGAATCGCCTTCGACGGGGCCTCGTGCCGGCCGGCTCACGATCCTTGTGTTTGAACTTTATTATTTTCTTACTGCTTACACTGGTGGTACACCATCACACACGCGCGATGAGATTTAGGGTTGTTTTCGGCCAGCGAAGCCCTTAGGAGTCGTTATTTTTAGAAATTATATTAGCGCAAGGGACGCGTTCAACAAGACTCGAACGCCATATTTTTTCGACTGTTATATTCGGCCAATCACAGGCCGTCTCGGCGAAAAGGGAGTAGATATATAGGGAGGAACGGAAACAGAACACAGATAGGTAATTTTATTTGGGTTTTTAAAGTTAATGCTTACACAATAACCAAATATTGTATTTTTTTTTAGGTATCCATCTGGATCATTTAGTTATACTTTTTATAGAAGTAAAAAAGTTGGTAGTTGTCGCTGAAAATATCAAGTAATTCGCAACGAAACTTTTTCTGGCTATAGCATTTTTGCTATTTTATTTTGCTAGATTTTAAATACTTTTCTGAAAATATTTTGATGTAGCCGTTTATTTTGATCTTTGAACTGTACTTCATATTTTTTTCATGCTAGTATTCCATGGAAAATAAAGCTAACTGCGCGACGAAAAAATAGACGTTTAAGGATATTCTTGTGATGCACAGCGCCTTAATATCAACGGGCTGAATCATCCGTTTAAGGGTGTAGAATGATCAAAATTTCACCGTGTATAAATAAAGCAAATCGGGTTTTATACAGCATTTGTAATATAAATTAAGAACGGCTGGACAGATTTTGATGAAATTTGGTACGCAAAAAGTTAACATATGGGCTACTTTTTACTCTATTACCCAAAACAGAGGCGGTACGAATTTCGCCGGGTCACCTAGTTTAACACACATACTTTTAGTGAGGTAAAAAATTACTGCGTTTTACTGAAAATGGCACACTTGCTTTCTTGACAAAATGGAGCCTCTATTTTGAATAATAAATAAACTTTTTCTCTTTTTTGTTTCAAAACGTGGTTATCTCGACAGTACATTAAAAATTTTCATGTAAGGAAATTCTTACATTATCTAATATCTGACTGTGTTTAGTAAGAAGTATTTTGTATTTCAAATACAAACAGTTGAAATACTGTATTTTATATTGTAAATACGTGCAAATAATATTTTTTAATTTGTATTTCAATTAAAGCAAAGCATGTATTTGGACCAGCCATGCATACATTGCAAGTGAAATTAATCTATACTAATATTATAAAGCTGAAGAGTTTGTTTGTTTGTTTGAACGCGCTAATCTTAGGAACTACTGGTTCAAATTGGAAAATTCTTTTTGTGTTGGATACAAACACAAAGGTAATTCATTTCATTTATTGAGGAAGGCTTTAGGCTATAAAAAATCACGTTGCGACCAATAGGAGCGAAGTGTCAATAAAAAATGTTTCGAAACGGGGAAAATTATTCATCTATACCAATTAATCATAATAACAGAAATTGCCGCTGTCGAAGTCGCGGGCAACAGCTAGTAAATTAATATATACGGACAAATCACACAGATTGAGCTAGCCACAAAGTAACTTTGAGACTTGTGTTATTGGGATACTCCTCGACGATACTATATTTTATAACAAATACATATTATACCAGGCCAATCTGAAAAAGATCATTTTACATCTTGACCTGACTGGGGACCGAATCCAGGCACCCTCGTGTCGCAGGCTGGCATGTTAATCACTGTGCCACGGAGCTGTCCCAGTCCAAAAGAGCTGGATATTGTCGTATATGTGTGTCTTGCAGTATAAGTAAAAATATGTCTATATCTAAATCAGCATCATCAGCTGTAAGTAGTCCACTGCTAGACTAGTTTATCATTAAAAGAGTTAGGAAATGCTAATTCATTTCGTCTTAGGCGGTGGGGACGTACCTACTGAATGAGATTTTCTATATACGCGGCAGGGCGCGTATCCGATGACATACTTGCAGCCACCGGCCAAGCACGATGAGACCCCAGACCTAAATTAAAGCTTGTAATCCATCTGAAAAGTAGAACCAGTGCCGTAATCGCCAATACTGCGTAACGCCGCTAGGCAACCGAGCCGCCGGTATGCGATTATGCAAACGAATGCAAATAGGCCCTGTGCATTGCGGTTAAATATTTCGCCTCTAAGTGCTCTTTAATGTTCATTAAAAAGAAAGGAGAGAAAATTCGACGGTGAACGTTTTTACACAAATCGTTTATCCATAAATTTGGTTAATTTCTATAAAGAATTATTTTAGGATTTTCTTTTAAGGCTTTTATGAGGGAAAATACAGCCACCTGTCATCGAGAAGTCCGATGGCCCATTCTTCGTAAGCATTAATAGCGCTTACGTAAGTTAAGCAACCGTTGGCGAAGTCCCCACTGTGATGGATGACCGCAAGTGGTACAAACAATTCTCGAGCTCTCCCGTACTTCGGAAGGCACGTTAAGTCGTTGGTCCCAGCTGCCATCATTGATGGCAGTCGTTAAGCTATGTCAGATGCCTTTAGGCAGCTTGAAAAATCTGACACCAACCTGTCACGAAAAAAAAGCAACCTGTCATTTTATTATTTTACGCCTAAATCAGATCAAATTTAAAAATGTAAATCTGTATTTTGATACGAAAATTACTAGTGAATAAATTAAGTATTTTTGATATTATTATTCATCATTTTGCATTTGATTTGAAAGTTTGAAATTTGAGATTGAAAGACGGCTTACGTGCTTCAAATTGGGTATCTTTAGAGGGTTCTGTAAAAATTCACATAATCATCATTTCGAGTAGGTGTCACGGTCAATCGACCATGCATACCCTGGTGTCAGAGTTCTTCGGAACCGCCTCTCGGCCTCTGACGTGGTTCCTTTAACGACTACCAGATGGCAGCCGGGACCACCGGCTTAACGTGCCTTCCGAAGCACGGAATCATCTTTATTATCTGACAATCAGGTGATTCAAGCCTGCAATGTCCTAACCAAACTGGAAACAACTAAACAAAGTATGCTTCCGGAGGGAATCGAACCCACGACTCCCGGGAAATAGGCAAACGCCTTAACCACTGGACCACATTCACATCAAGCTCAATGACATAGCTTTATTTTTTTTACTAAGATAGTCAAAAAAGGTATTTCATATTTGATCGCTATATGTGTGTGTCTGCATTCTGTGGTACCGTAGCTCTTAAATAGATTAGTTGTTTTAAACGCTTTTTTTTATTTGGTAGCAATGGTTGTTAGAAAAGTATTATCAAAATCGTCCCAGCCGTTAACAAGATATCGTGATATGGATTGCCTTTTTTTTTCAGTTTTTATAGGTAACTTGTTATTATTTGTCGTGGTTACTTTTATAAATCGATGAACGCCAGCTCCACGCACGAAAAAGTATTCCTTGTGCAAGTGAGAGCGCTGAACAAGCGTTAGAGATGCTCGATCGGCCTAACCGTTCGGCTTGTGACGCATCTATCTCTCTTCCACCGTTATCACGTAAAATTATAGTCCGTAAACCGAATTTACAGACATCCAATTTCTCTTTTTTTATTTTTTATAACTTATTATTTTCTTATTGTTATACTTATTTGTAGTTACCAGATTTAGCAGTATCCTTTGGCGATAACTTGAGAGCTGTGTAAAAGAGGTACCGTAATGCGTTCATCATATTACTTTTTTACGATACAATAAAGACATTTTTAGGCAAAAGAATACGACGTAATAAAGCCGCCCGCGGCAACCCGTTGCGTTATTCTGAAATGATGCCAATTACCTGTTATAGATGTTCTCGAATCACTAATAACGACTGTATATCTAAAACGCTACATATATATGTATATGACAATCGATAAAGGGGTCCATATATCGGTCTTTAGGAGTACGCAAGTCAAGCTTACTTTATTAAAGTTAGAGCCAAAGCACTAGCTTACACCCGCAGCTCCGCCCGCGTCATTGTCGATCCCTCGGGAATCGTACTTTTCCCGGGATAAACCCTATCTCCTTCTCTGTATCCTATACAACAGGTGTGCATAATTTCATGACAATCGGTTCAGTAGATTGGGCGTTAAGGTGTCACAAACAGACAAACTCACTTTCACATTTCAAATATTAGTTAAGAAGTAAGGATTAAGATTGTCAATCATTCACATATCAAAATCATTCAGATATTCACAATCACACTCACGGGAAATCTGTGGTCAAAGAACACCCAAAAAGCTTTAGCCTAAACTAGCTGTTGCCCGCGACTTCGTCCGCAGCAATTTCTGTTATTATGATTTATTAGTTTTCTCTTAGTATAGATGAATAATTTTCCCCCGTTTTCAAAATATTTTTTACTGATGCTACGCTCCTATTGGTCACAGCGTGATGCTTTATAGCCTAAAGCCTTCCTCAATAAATGGACTATCCAACACAAAGATAATTTTCCAATTTGAACCAGTAGTTCCTGAAATTAGCGCATTGAAACAAACAAACTCTTCAGCTTTATAATATTAGTATAGATTGGGCCAATATTTTTGTATGAGGTTGGCCTATGGTATGGTCTATACGATAGGACCTAGTATACTAGATATAAGGTCAATTCAAATTTAAAGGCTATAACACCCATAAGCTGAAAAACGACTTCAGAAGCAAAATAAAAATATCGGCACGCTAGTTTTCGAGATATCTGGACCTGAACATTTAGAAAAACAGACGAAAAAATCATCCTGTGTACAAAAGAACACTTTCTTGGCCAACAGGGGACTTCGCTTGTATGGAAATACGGCCTTCCTCTTAAAATTTGCTACTAAAGCATTCCTTTAACCTGTGAGACCCAGTCCTTAAAATATTTGCGCTTTATTTGAATGTATAGTCTTATTATATCGCCTTTAGCTTCGTGGCGCAGCGGTCAACACGCCAGCCTGCGACACGAAGTGACCGGGTTCGATCCCCGGCCAGGTCAAGATGGAAAATGATCTTTTTCAGATTGGCCTGGGTCTTGGATGTCTATCTATATATGTATTTGTTATAAAATATAGTATCGTTGAGTTAGTATCCCATAACACAAGTCTCGAACTTACTTTGGGGCTAGCTCAATCTGTGTGATTTGTCCGTATATATTTATTTATTTATATTTATTTATTAGCATACTTTATTATTTACTACCAGCATATGGCATAATCGAAAACGGGTCCATGTAAAATAACTTACTGTGAGACCAATCTCAAAGCTTTCTACTTCGGGAAACTGTAATAATTTGTGTGCTTGCTTAGATTATTAAAATCTTGTTGGGCGTGAGCGTCTTTAAATTTATTCGCTTGAAAGATATTCTTACAAGCTTTATAGGTCAAGGTCCATCCTTATTATTAATGCGAATGTGAGTTTGTTTCTTGGGGATATTGCCATATTCACCTCGTTTGGCAGGCGGATTGGCGAGCATTGTTTCTCTTGCTCTTGTGCTTCTAGCTCTCCTGCCCATCGGAAGCATTTTAATGCGGGGAAGGGTAAGAATTTATTGAATATGAATCTGGGAGGTTAATTGGGATACTACTCACTTGGACGAATGGGGGAAAAGCAAGCAGCTCGGGAGGCCGGGCGCGCGACCCGATGACATGCCTGCAGCAACAGGATAGGCAGTTGAGGATTGAGGATGACATCTACGATACCCTCTGTCTTTGTTCGAAGTTTTCAGAAACGACTACAAAAGTCAGATACATCGATCTATCTCAGTGTATAAATTTAATGGCCGGTTCAATCATCATCATTTCGAGTAGGTGTCACGGTCAATCGACCATGCACACCCTGGTATCAGAGTTCTTCGGAACCGCCTCTCGGCCTCTTACGTGGTTCCTTTAACGACTACCAGATGGCAGCCGGGACCACCGGCTTAACGTGCCTTCCGAAGCACGGTTCAATGTTATACCTATATAGCTGCTCTATAGCGAGCTACGTGGCAGAAAACTCTTAAATAGTAACCACGTACCAACAAGTATAGTGCAGGACCAGAGAAAGATGGCCTCAGAAGCACTTCAACTGCTTCCTGATCTTCATCGGGACTAATATAGGCTCCAGTTACAGATTATATCTAGTGTTGTTCGTTCCATGCAAGCATATATGCGATTATAAATAAATAATGAATAAATAAATATATACGGACAAATCACACAGATTGATCTAGCCCCAAAGTAAGTTCGAGACTTGTGTTATGGGATAATAACTCAACGATACTATATTTTATATTAAATACATATATAGATAAACATCCAAGACCTAGGCTAATCTGAAAAAGATCATTTTCCATCTTGACCTGGCCGGGGATCAAACCCGGTCACTCCGTATCGCAGGCTGGCGTGTTGACCGCTGCGCCACGGAGCTAGTCAAATATATAGCTGCTCTATAGCGAGTTACGTGGCAGAAAGCTCTTAAATAGTAACCACGTACCAACAAGTATGGTGCAGGACCCGAGAAAGATGACCTAAGACGCGCTTCTCTTGCTTCCAGCCGGCCTATTTGCTAACTCAGTGTACAACGTTTTAATAGTCATTTCAAAGTACATTGCGTTTTATATATCTTTAATAAAAATAGTCAATCATAGGAAACTCGCAATGTATTTTGAAGTGACTATCTAAACGTTGGTCACTGAATTAGCAAATCGGCCGGCAGGTCTTCATCGGGACTAATATAGGCTCCAGTTACAGATTATATCTAGTGTTGTTCGTTCCATGCAAGCAAATATGCGATTATCGCGCGAATGAACGATGATAGTCGCGCGATCATCTGTGCGAGGACCGCGTTACATCACATTTTGCAATTTCAGAAAATATGTGTACTACCTCTTTTTGCGGATCTCGGTAACACAAAAAATACAACGCAATTATCGCTCGAAGAGTTGTCAATTATGGCGCTGTGCATCAGAAGAATACCGTAAAACGTGTATTTTTTCGTCGCGCAGTTAGCTTTATTTTACAAAGAATACAAGCATGAAAAAAATATGAAGTACAGTCCAAAGATCAAAATAAATGGTTACATCAAAATATGTTCAAAAAAATATTTAAAACCTAACTAAATAAAATAGCAAAGAAGGTATATCCAGAAAAAATTTTCGTCGCGTATTACTTGATATTTTCAGCGACAACTACCAACTTTTATACGTCTATAAAAAGTATAACTAAATGAGCAAGATGGATACTTACAAAAAATACAATATTTGGTTATAATTATTGAATTATTATATTAAAAGTGAATATTAACACGAAAGTGCAGACACGGATTTGAACTGAGACTGACGACAGGTATGACAAAAATATATAAAATATCGAGCGATGTCCGCTACAAACGGTTAAGGGATACAGCGCCTTAAGTCATCTATTCGACATCAATAATTTTTGATCGCGAATTAGTGTTTTTTTTAGAAATGAATATGTTGCTAGCTCCAAGTGAGCTTTCGCTACTTGACCGGGCGTTTGAGACGAGGGCAGAGTGCCAACCTATATAGAAAACATCACCAAAAGGCCCAGGAGGAACGGACCTCGGGCGAGTTTGTGAATAGCTTTTCTTTGACAGCGCCGTGGCGCAGTGGTTAACACGCCAGCCTGCGACACGGGGTGCCCGGGTTCGATCCCCGGTCAGGTCAAGATGGAAAATTATCTTTTTCAGATTGGCCTGGGTCTTGGATGTTTATCTATATATATATTTGTAATTATAAAATATAGTATCGTTGAGTTAGTATCCCATAACACAAGTCTCGAACTTACTTTGGGGCTAGCTCAATCTGTGTGATTTGTCCGTATATATTTATTTATTTTATTTATTTATTTATTTGGATGTTTATCTATATATGTACTTGTAATTATAAAATATAGTATCGTTAAGTTAGTATCCCATAACACAAGTCTTGAACTTACTTTGGAGCTAGCTCAATCTGTGTGATTTGTCCGTATATATTTGATTTAATTTAAAAGATTTTATTCACCAATTAGGACAACTAATCGACGTCTGTACTGTATTTTATATCGCCAATAAGAGTGAAATTCGCGCGAATTTGCGATGATTGCGTACGATTCGTGCAAAAAAGAGTCTAAAGCAGCGTGACTTAGTCTAACTTTCGGGAGATAACATATACATTGCAAAAGTCATGCTACCCCAACAAAAAGGATATTAATTTTCTGCCCATCAATTTTTCCAACTATTTTCTATTTTGTTCCACAAGGATATTGACGTGTATTAATGGCCCGCCTCGTCACCGCTCATAACGTACCGCTTCCATGCAAATGTCGGGATACGTGAAAAATAGTTTTACGGACGTGAGCGTAGACACCGCTGTATGTATACACGTGGTATACACGCACCAAAAACCACCACAAACATGCTTGCGTCATATGATTTTAAGCTTTTGCGGCCACACTAATTTGACTACAGGAATTACTGCGATTATATTTGAGTTTCGTCTGATATATCGGCCACTATAATTTTATATTTAAAAAATTAAAATATAAAATCTAAACCCCGCCTCTAAACAGACTGAATACTTAGATTCACCAATTTTATGAAGAACTGTATGTGATGTATTCATGCAATTATGATTGATTTACTTTGAGATCATTTTGCTTTGCGTGCTTCCGCCACCAGTTAGTTTATGCAAACTATTGCTGGCCCGCGCCACCCACTATTGTTAATCCCTTCATGCCCGCCACCAATAGCTGATCCATGCAACCCTGGTCGATACTGCTGCATCCGTTGAGGTGGAGGTGGGTACTGGCAAAGACAATATAATACGTACTGGCCATCAATAGATTGCCTGAACTAACTGGTAGCGGAAGCACGCAAAGTAAATTATCTCAAAGTAAATGTAGCTTTGACTTCCGTGTTCATTCAGGCATGGTATCGGGTTCGCCAAGCCTCCACAGCTGCTTCTTGCTTTTCCCCCCATTCATCCAACTGAGCAGTATCCCAACACCTTCATTCTCCTCCCAGATTCAACACATTCGTATCCTTTCCCAGCTTTCTCAACTCACGCCTGCCAAGCGTGGTGAGTCTGGCAATATCCTCCCATGGAACAACGAATCCTTGGGAGAGGCTTTTTTCCAGTAGTTGACTTCTTACGGCTGCAAAGATGATGATGCTGAAGACGCACCACAACCAAAATGCAGCAAGGAAAAAGCTTAGATGGGAAGGAAACTTGCGATTAGTCATACAAGTTTAAATTGTATTTTTTTCTTTTTCACCATTACTTCTAATGCCTCCTTACACCCTCCCGAGTGTAAAGCAGTAATGTTATTTTTTGCAAACGGTTCTACATACTGCTCATACCAGTAAAACTATAAAAAAAAACCTAACAAAGTTGGCGCGAAGAGTTAGGTGTAAAATGAAATAGAAAACATCAATAAATAAATAATTTAATCACACTATCTTACATTACGAGTTCTTAATGAAAAGTTAGTGCAGAGGTCCCCTACTTCGGTCAGCTCTGACAGTGCGTTGTCTGGTAGGGCAGGCAGAGTCGTATGACTCTGATTCCGGGGGCCATAGTTGTACCCAAACGTGTTGTCCTCCATACAAAGGCTGAGGATTTTGTGACGTTTGGTGCATCGTCATAGAAGTTGGTAAGGACCAGCCGGCCTATTTGCTAACTCAGTGACCAACGTTTTGATAGTCACTTCTAAATACATTACGGGTTTCCTATGATTGACTATTTTTATTAAAGATATACAGCGTGATTTTGAACCCCCTAGCTATATTGAAATCTGGGAATCAGAATCTCTAATGAAACGAAACTAAAAAAACGAAAAAAGAAATTCAACCTTTCATAGAAATTCGTCCAGCTGATCGGCGACTTTGTATGGGAAACCTAATTTTATTTTTCGTTTTTCACCTTTTTTTCTTGCAATTTCGTGTTCCATTAGGGATTCTGATTCCCAGATTTCAATAAAGCTAGGGTATTCAAAATCACGTTGTATAAAACGTAATGTACTTTTAAATTACTATCAAAACGTTGTACACTGAGTTAGCAAATAGGCGGGCTGGTCGAGGATGTAGAAGACATTTTACAAAAAAGCCATGAATATAAGACCGCTTTTTCTAGTAATTATTTTTATCACTATTCCTCATAATAAAGTACTCATTCAAGTGAAGTTTGTGTGGAAAGGCAGATCGAAAATAAATACAAAAAAGTCAATAAATAAATAATTTAATCAAACTACTCTACATTACGTATGTTTATTAAAAAGCCAGTTCAAAGACCCCCCAACGTCGGTCAGAGCTGGCAACGCGTTGTCTGGTGGGGCATAAGACTCCGATTCAGGGGGTCCATAGCTGTACCCGACGGTGTTGTAGTCCTGGGGCGCCCCATACACCGGCTGAGGCTTGGGGGGCATCATCATGGTCTTGCTCTTCAGGAAGTAGTTTAGAACCAAGCCAACGATGTAGAAGACTTTTTGGAAGAACGCCATGAACATGAAGAAGGTGGCTACTTTAATGGCTGCGACTTTTGAGAAGACGAGGAGGAGGATCATGGCTGGAAAGATATATTTAAAAATAATAATTAAGAAAACCTCAAAATTGAAAACAGAAACATTTAGAAGTACTGGTTGAATTATGCACATTATACTAATAGATTCCGTAATTTTAATGCTTCAGGTAAAATCCTCGATAGTACATTGTCATAAAATTTGTTCTATGATTAAGAAATAAATAAAAGACGACAACATTTCATTACGACGACGACGAAATTATTTAAAGCAATTAATATAATTCTCACCAGGAAATCTTGGTAACAATAGGGTATCGGACAACGTACGAAAAAGAGATCAATTATTTAGTCCGCCTTTTATAATAAAAAAAATATTTGACCAGTATTTTTTGCTTCGTCGGAATAACATAACAATACTTAGATATAGCGCATTAAAGTTCAGGAGTGGGGGTTAAATACGTCATATGTTAAAACGTACCCACGTCTGACATTTTAAGCCAACATGCTTCGTAAGTTTTTAAATAAGAATAAAAAGAAAAAATACGTATCGAATATTTTTGAATAATCTAAAGACGGACATACATTTTTTTTAGACCGATCCATATTATGACTGGATACAATATAAATTTCAGACTATTACGGTAGTGAGATTATTCAAAACACGTTTCAAATGTTACTCATACCTATCCAAAAGTACTGTTAAGAACACTTTTAATTTTATATCGATTCTTTAAATTACCTAATCTTTTAACGTTAGGTGGCCAAGACTTTTTTAGAAGTATGAAGATCTTAAAATACATTTTTTTAGATAGTCTACATACAGCAACCTTTATTACGAAGCCATCGTAAACAAATGCAAGATGTATGCAATATGACTTACACAATTAGATTTTTGTTGACATTATGACCCTCTCTGTACTACCGGAGCCATACTTGGCCGGAGCAAACAGAGGATTTGGCCTACACTCTCTCCGCTGGTCAAACGAGTTGGAGATGTCTCACTGATAATAGATAGGGCAGAGTAGAATAGGATCACTCCAAGTCTCCCCATGGATGTCGTATGAGGCGACTTATTTTAACAAAGCTCATAAACATCAATGAGACCTCTCCAAATGCTCTGTCTGCTCTGGCCAAGTATGGCTCCGGTAGTACAGAGAGGGTCATGCTCCTGCAGTGGAGTCTAAGAAGACCTGATGATGATGATAATTAAAATTGGATTTTTTTAATGTTGAACTGAAATAAATAATTAGATCACATTAAGTTTTTTTGTGAAAACACATGCATATCAATACCTTAAATGTGACTTTTACATATATCTTACGCATGAAGTTGTCTACTATTTAAATGACAAAAAGAATATAAATATAAACGGACAATACACAGATTGAGCTAGCCCCAAAGTAAGTTCGAGACTTGTGTTATGGGATACTAACTCAACGATACTATATTTTATAACAAATACATATATAGATACACATCCAAGATCCAGGCCAATCTGAAAAATAATTTTCCATCTTGACCTGGCCGGGGATCGAACCCGGGCACTCTCGTGTCGCAGGCTGGCATGTTGACCGCTGCGCCACGAAGCTAGCCATTTACGTCGTAAAGAATCCTTATTCTTTTCGTCGTTCATATTAAATCAAACTTACCTAAAATCCGGAAGTTCCCCTTCTTCTTCTTTGCCCTCGAATCCTCTATCAGCAATTCATTGCCTTCCAAACAATAACAGCATGCCACCAACATACACATAACTACCAATACCTTCATCATTTTGTTTTTTTTCTTTACACACCTTTAAGGTATTAAGTATTTATTTAAGGTTCTCCTTAAGGTATCTTACAAAACTTGTATAAACTATTTCTTGTTCCTATCTGTACATATATTGCGGCTTTTACGTCTATTTCCCTATTAACATGGATTTTATACTACACAGAAAATTCGTTCGAAGTAAAAATATGTTCAATTCTTAACCACTGCCTCAACCGCGTTTCCGTTAATAAATAAGAATTTATTTGGACCAACACACGTGTAAATTCGTTTAAAAGAAGAAAGTTGTCCTTTGTTCCTGGTGTTGAACGAATTCGTGCCGTTTTCCATTTGAGTGCGGATCCAGGATTCGAGTTAGGGAGGGGCCAATTTAGGCCCATTTCACCGGCTTAATCATTCAGAAAAGTTAGCAATAAAAAAGTTATTCTCAGAATGTCTATAAAACAGAATATATACTTAATCGAAAAGCACGGGCGCATGGGGGGAGACGAGAGTGTGTTCTTTACTCTTTTCACTATGATGGGCAACATAATTCAAATCCTTCTAATTTATATGTAAAAGTGACCAACTAATTTAATTTATAGTCTACTCGGGTTGTGATATATATAAGATATAGGTGAATTGATAACGATTCTACGACTAAACGGATAGTAATGCCGCTATGACGATTTCAGTAATTTGAAGAATTAAGGGGGGCACCAAAGCACCCCTTGGATCCGCGTTGTTTTTCATATCTGTGACTAATGCATGTTAGGAGGCGATTATTACCTCCTTTGTAACGCAACTTCCACGCTTCTTAAAATTGGAGGCACGCGAAAAATTTCACCGTTTACCTACAATGCCTCATTTGCATGGTAAAAGCTTTAGTTACACAAAACAGATAGTGAAATGTCCAAAATAGTATAAGACGCATAATTATTCGTTCTACGACAGAATATGCTTTTAAAACGTTGAGAGTGAAGGTAGAGCTATATTATAATAATAATTTCTTTATTTCAAGATTACCAAGATCCATTTTTGTTAGTAACACTTTGCTTAAGACTATGTTCGTACTTATTCATATGTGTGACTAACTTAAATCATTTTAAAAATTATAACGTTAAACCCTGTGCAGTGAACCTTTCCACTCCTTTTAGATCTGACCATTTAAGGCCACGGACCTAGTAAATCACACAGATTGAGCTAGCCCCAAAGTAAGTTCGAAACTTGTATTATGGGATACTAACTCAACGATACTATATTTTATAACAAATACATATATAGATAAACATCCAAGACCCAAGCCAATCTGAAAAAAAACATTTTCCAAGTTGACCTGACCGGGGATCGAACCCGGGGCCATCGTGTCGCAGGCTGGCGTGTTAACCACTGCGCCACGGAGCTCGCCGATTATAGGGATATATAGAGAATATTATAGGGAAAGAATTTTCAAGAGTAGATGCGTAAGTACCTATATCATAATAATATGAAAATATGTTCACCTAGTTATCTTACTCGTTTTTGTCAATGCTGTTGCTGTACACTAGAATTCTTCAGGATGTTTTTATTTATAGATTTTTTTGTACCTAAATATTTAATTTAATATTTATTTAAATCCAAACTCCTCTTTTTCTCGTACAAGTACTTAACTCACGATTTTATCGCTTCTAAAACTGAACAATAAAAAATTATAAAAGTGCCCAACTTAAAATACCTGTTATTTGATACCAAATAGTCCTTTTTTTCAATTTTGCCACTTATTGTACTCCAGATGGAGCTATTTTGAATTTGGTGTGACGGTACATAGCATATAACTAGTTGTCCGTACAAAAGGCATCTAACGTTATAACATATATGTCAAATTACGTTATATAATTCAGGAGATACGAGATCAAGCATACATACATATCGGCCAAAATCAAAACCCTCTTTTCGCTTCGCCGTAGTCGGGTAATAAAAATACGATACAATTTTGACGTCGTTTAAAATGTAAGGGTTACTGTTTTCCCCAAGAGCTATCGGCGGCATTCAAATAAATCCCATCAGAAGGAGCCCATCTTAATGGATTAAGTAAAAAATAAAAGTGGGCTTCCGAAGGACCCTCTTTGTGTTCGCCAAATAGGAGTCCCTTTAAAATAGGTAGCTGAAAACTCTTTGTGAATCTTTACACAATTTGCCTTTCGATTCGCTAATTGAATTGAAAATGTTGCATTAGGATAATTATAATTATATCTACAACATTACCCTCGTTTTGCTAGGAGATAATTTACTATTTGTCAAATCTATACTAAAATCTACACATTTACACTAATAATATAGAAAGGAAAGATTTGATTGTTTTTTATCATCATCAGGTCCCTCTACTACAGGAGCACGACCCTCTCTGTACTACTAGAGCCATAGTTGGCCAGAGCAGCCAGAGGAATTGGCTTACACTCTGCACGCTGGCCAGACGGGTTGGAGAGGTGTCTTAGCTGCTTCTTGCTTTTCCCCATTTTATCCGAGAGAGTAGTATCACAATACCTTTATTCCCTTCCCAAATCCTGAACTTCCTATCCTTCCCCAGCTTAAAAACGCTTCCGATAGGTAGCAGCGTCAGAAGCACAATTTATTTATATCTTTATTTTATTTATTTCTTAGATCTAGGCTTTTACAATATTTATATAAAAGTAAAATATAAAAATAAATTACAAAACATTATAAAAACCTAAACCTAGAGTGCCGTCAGCAGCGGGCCAGGGCTCAAGCTACCGGCGGTTAAGGCTGCAGAGAAAGAAACCTACTGACTATGCGTGACGTGTCCCAGAGTGCTGCCTTCTGTATCTGGCCCTTGATCCAACCATCCAGCGAGAGTCTCTTAAGGTGTTGGTCGAGACTCTTCGCTATAAGACCGTTTGCAGATACAGCTATCGGGACAATGATCGTCGAATCCACATCCCACATAGCAGTCACCTCGTGGGCCAAGTCAAGGTACTTGCTGAGCTTGTCCTTCTCGGCTTTCACGAGGTTCTCGTCATGCGGGATGGTGATATCGATGAGCATTGCCTGGCGCGTCGATGGATCTGTCAACACGATATCAGGCTTATTGGCAACAATAGTCCTGTCCGTAATAACAGATCGGATATTATTTATATTATTATTAGATTAAGTTTGGCATCCGCGGAAGATCAGCGTCATGGTTTCCCCTGAGGGTGAATTATGACACAAACTGAGCGGAGACCAATTTGGTACCTTTTTTTGTGTAATTTTAATTGTTGTTCAATATGTATGTTGTTAACAAATTTATTTAGTGTGCCAAATAAATAATTTTTCTTTCTTTCTTTCTTTCTGCGTGTAAAACGTGGCGAGTATGTCAATATCCTCTCATGGAACGAAAATTCCATGGGAGAAGCTTTCGTCCAGCAGTGGACTTTTTACGGCTAAAATAATGAATATGAATGATGGCTAATGAAATAGAATCTTCTCTCACTCGTATTATATTCACTTCAAAATTAAACAATTAAATTAAAATTGTTACAATTGAATTAAAGGTTTTTACTTGTGGGGACTTATAAATGGCTTACAGTTGCCTATTCTATGTATTTATAGCTGTAAGTCTTCCTAAAACGTAATAAATAAATAAAAAAATAAATAAAATAAATTACGAGGGAACTTCCATACAACAAACGTGTTTTTTTGCATTTTTAATATATCAAATGGAAAGGTAAATCAAACTTTGTTTTAGATATATAAAAATAAATATATAAAGTATATAATGTTGTATAGATAATGTACGAAAACCTAGGTACGCGACTCCAACTTGCACTTGGCCGGTTTTTTATTCATTACACTAAGATTTCAAATTTTTACTATTTATCTTACTTAGCATCTGAAAATATTCGCGCAAAATATTCAAAAGAAAACCTCCGACTATGAAACTACAATCAAGTAGAAAGCGTTATCCAATGGCTATTACTTGCAGATTTAATATAAAATCGGTCAAGTGACCACTGCATATGCAGGACGGGTTCCGTACATTTTGTCTTGAGGTATTTTTCAGATAGGAAGTATAGAAAAAACCGGCCAAGTGCGAGTCTGACTCACAAAAGGTTTCGTACCATCCTTATCCTTACTAATATTATAAATGCGAAAGTGAGTTTGTTTATTTGATTGTTTGTTACGCTTTCACGCCGTAACTACTGAACCGATCATCATGAAATTTTGCATACAAGTTCTCTGGAGTACGGAGAAGGACATAGGCATACCTTTTATCCCGGGAAAAGGTACCAATCCCGAGGGATCGACATTGACGCGGGCGGAGCCGCGGGCGAAAGCTAGTTATCTATAAAAACGGTAATATCATGTCTGTTGTATGGGAGCCCCTCTTAAACAATAATTTTAATTTAATTGGTTATTTTTAAAGTAAATAGTATTACACAATATTCTGTGAATATTTGAAACGTCTCCCTGTTGCCGTTATCAATATCGAGCAAGAACAAGCATCAAAAAAACGTGTAGTATGATAGCCCCTTCAATATTTATTTTATTCTGTTTTTTTTTTATTATTTGTTGTCATATCGGCAACAAAAATACATCATATGTAAAAATTTCAACTGTCTATCTATGACGGTTTATGAGATACAGTCTGGGGACAGACGGACAAACAGACAGACAGTGGAACCAAATTAATATAGAGTGAGCCCTAATAACAAAGATTGTACCCATCTATAAGCTTAAGGGGCACTTAACAGATATCAAATATCTGTAAAATAAAGTGTCCGTAGTTCTATCCAAGGCGGTTTGCCTTCAGTCACGATCATAAAAGTGGACTCCGGGCTCCAACGCACCTCAGCTGAGGATGCAACTGAGAGAATGGATGAAGAGAAGGAACGTAAAAATCACCAAGTGTCTGTTGCATATTGACTGCCTCCGTGGTCCAGTGGTTAAGGCGTTTGCCGTTTGTTCGATTCCCACGTGAAGCATTCTTAGTTAAGTTGTTTCCAGTTTGATTAGGACGTTGCAGGCTTGAATCACCTGATTGTCTGATAATAAAGATGATTCCGTGTTTTGGAAGGCACGATAAGCCGTTGGTCCCGGGTGTCATCTGGTAGTCGTTAAAAGGAACCACGTCAGAGGCCGAGAGGCGGTTCCGAAAAACTCTGACACCAGGGTGTTCATGATCGATTGACCGTGACACCTACTCGAAATGATGATGATGTTGCATATACAAGCTAAGTTCCAAACATTTTGTCATGACGACTTTTAAAGATTTACGAGTATCATCAACGAGACCTTGCTTCCGGTAAAGATAAAATATCGGAGGAGAAAAAACCTCTAGCATGTGAAATATGGAAAACAATATTTCCTCCAATATCATCAGGTTCAACATCACTTGTGTACAATGACTCCCGCACTAGGCATAGGCCTGTATCGCGGGCAGCCGGGGTAGAGTACCAAAATATTACAAATTGGAAAGACTGGCGGGGTACCACGGGTTTAAATTCCATTAGTGATTTTGAATGTTCATTGTAAGATAAGTTTACTAATCATCAATGGATCCGTACAACTGACAGCTGAACCCCGAAATGGATGAGGTGTAAACGGTATATATGGGTGCGCGAATAAAATGTCTGGCAAGTTGCGCTGCACTCAAGCGCTAGGTCGCCGGTACACGCGACAAGATAAGTGTTGAAATTTTCTTTTATGTCTTCCCATATACAACGTTATTCAATAAAGAAAATCACGGTAGGTATAAAAACTCCGTGTGGGGACGGAGTAGAATACAATTCCCCACTGCCCGTCAGGTTGGCATCTCGTAAGAGGCGAGTAAAATACCCGACATGCTCGGTGGTAGGACCTCGTGGGGCCCGACTGGCTGGCGACCACCCTCATGCCGAAATCTATCGTAAAGCACCGTTGGGTGTGTTTCGACGGTTGCGCGTGAGAGCCAATCCCCATTCCCGATTCCCGTAGTTTCGACAGTTTATGGTCCCTTAGGGGCTGGAGTCTTGCACTGTCTGATTGGGGGTGCGACGTTGGCGCGGGGGCCAGGGAGACCCGATGAAACGGTTGTCCGCTGGCCGCCCGCTGGTACGTAGAGGACCCGAACCCTGGCTGTCCCGGCTAGGGAGGCTGTCCTGCCGCCAGTGTCAAAAGCTCGTGATTGGTCGTCGTGCCGGCCTGGGAGACCGGAGTGGAACACGGCGGCTGATCATTGTGTTGGATCGGGGGCCCTTCCGTCCCCCGTGCCAGCAGCGCACCTCACTGCTGTTCATTGCGGGCCATCATTCCTTAACTTTGCCTATGTAACTGTCATAACTACGGCAATCCTCAATTTTTTCCCTGTTAACCACCTTTTTTATGGCAAGATCGAAAAATAGAAAACATGTTTCTACAGCGGCACCCCCTTCCACATTCAATGTGGACTTCTTCAACGTCAGAGGAATGCATTCCAACCTCAATGTCGTCCATCATCACTTGGAGACGACTAAGCCGGCTCTATTTTTCCTGACTGAGACACAAATATCCTCTCCGACCGACGTCACATATCTCTTGTATCCCGGTTTCAGCTTGGAGCACAAGTTTATGCCCAATGCTGGGGTGTGTATGTACGTACGGGAGGATGTATGTTGTCGACGTCTCAGCAGCCTTGAAGACAGAAACCTGTCATTGTTATAGCGCGTAGATCACGGTGACCGCATCCGGTTCTATGCGTGCCTTTACAGGTCCCATAGTGGTGATGCCGAAACAGACCGACTTCTCGGGCATGTACAGAAGGGCATAGACGAAATTCTCCAGCAGCACCCATCGGCGGAGGTAGTGATCCTAGGGGACTTCAACGCTCACCACTTTGAGTGGCTAGGATCACTGAAGACCGACTACGCTGGTAAGGCTGCATACAACTTTGCTGTAACAAATGACCTCAACCAGTTAGTTGATGGTCCTACCAGAATACCTGATATTGAAGGACACAACCCTGCTTTGTTGGATCTTCTGCTGACCTCACATCCAAACGATTACCAGGTATTCCGTGATGCCCCTCTAGGAACCTCGGATCATTGCCTGGTACGTGCTGTGGTTCCATCCGGTCAGACCACGCAATCCAGACCACCTGGTATGCGTCGTGTGTGGCATTATAGGTCAGCAGATTGGGATGGATTGCGAGAGTTTTATGCATCCTACCATTGGAGACGGTTGTGCTTCTCATCAGAAAATCCTGACATTTGTGCGAAAGCTGTCGCCGAAGCGATACTGCTGGGCATGGAGTGCTACATTCCCAGCTCGGCGGTTCGTATCGGAGGGCGGTCTCAACCTTGGTTTCGTTGCTCGTCTTTGCATGCCGCCCACCTCAAGCGCGAAGCCTACGAAGCCTGGGTTGCTGCGCGAAATGTCAAGGATCGTAATACTTCTGATTTGAAGAAGCGGTTCAACGCAGCTTCAAGAGCCTACAAGAAGCAGATCACTGCAGCAAAGTTTGCGCACACTGCGCGCCATGGTAGGAGACTGGTTGGCTATCCCTCCGGGAGTAGAGCATTCTGGTCTCTTGCTAAGGCAGCGCAGGGGAATTTCTGTCGCCCTTCACTTCCATCTCTGCACAATCGTCAGGACTCGCTGGCTCACTCCGCAAAAGAGAAGGCCGATCTCTTGGCTACTCTCTTTGCGTCAAATTCTACCCTTGACGACGGAGGAGCATCGCCGCCCTTTTTACCGCGATGCGAGCACTCAATGCGGGAAATTCGCTTCACTCAAAGTGCAGTGCGACGTGCTCTGTTTTCCCTCGACGTCAGGAAGTCCAGCGGGCCTGATGGCATTCCAGCAATTGTGCTCAAAACATGCGCCCCTGAGTTGGCTCCGGTGTTAGCACGCCTATTCTCGCTGTCTTACACCTCAAGAAAAGTCCCGTCTTCGTGGAAAGTAGCCTACGTTCACCCTATTCCTAAAAAGGGTGACCGCACAGACCCGTCTAACTATCGGCCTATTGCGATAACCTCCCTGCTCTCTAAGGTGATGGAGCGTGTGATAAACATCCAGCTCCTTGGTTACCTTGAAGATCATCAGCTAATTAGTGACCGTCAATACGGGTTCCGCCACGGGCGTAGTGCTGGTGATCTTCTTGTGCACTTAACGCACCGATGGGCAGCCGCCATCGAGAGCAAGGGAGAAGCACTGGCATTTAGTCTAGATGTCACAAAGGCTTTTGACCGGGTCTGGCATAAGGCTCTTCTCGCGAAGTTACCATCTTTCGGGCTTCCTGAGGGACTATGCTTGTGGGTCGCTAGTTTCTTATCTGGGCGAAGCATTCAGGTCGTTGTAGACGGATTATGCTCCGATATCATGCCCATCAATGCTGGCGTCCCCCAAGGATCTGTTTTATCACCTACGCTGTTTCTTCTGCACATCAACGACATGCTTAACACTAGTAGCATCCATTGCTATGCAGACGACAGTACGGGTGATGCATATTATGCAGGTCGTGCAAATATCCCTCAAACACAGGTGGAGGAGAACAGAAAGAGACTTGTGTCTGACATTGAGACCTCTCTGAATGGGGTAAACTAAACCTAGTTCAATTCAACCCTAGACTAAGACACAAGTCTGCGTGTTTTCCGCTAAGAAGACCCCATTTAACATAGCACCGAAGTTTCGGAACACCTCTCTTACCATTTCTAAAAGTATTGGGAACCTTGGCGTCGATATTACGAAGGAGGTCCAATTCCGGAGTCATCTGGAAGGTAAAGCCAAAATGGCTTCTAAAAAACTTGGGGTGATCAATAGAGCGAGGCAGTACTTCACTCCGGGTCATAGACTTTTATTATATAAAGCTCAAGTCCGGCCCCACATGGAGTACTGCTCTCATATCTGGTCTGGTGCACCTCAATACCAACTCCTTCCTCTTGATTCCATCCAACGCCGGGCAATTCGTATTATCGACGATCCCACACTCACAGACGATTTAGACACCCTCGGTCTACGGAGAGACGTTGGCTCTCTGTGTGTATTTTACCGTCTATACTATGGGGAGTGTTCTGAAGAACTTTTTGAATTGGTGCCACCGTCACCTTTCTACCACCGCACCGCTCGCCACAGGAGTAAAGTCCATCCCCACATCCTTGACACTTGGGTCTCCAAAAATGTCAGAGCGTCACGTGGTTTTTTTTCTCGTACAGCAAGATTGTGGAATGGACTCCCTCCCGAGGTTTTCCCTGTGTGCTATGACTTGAGGTCCTTCAAAAGGCGTGTTTACAGGTATCTTAAGAGTCGGCAACGCATCAGCAGCTCCTCTGGTGTTGCAGATGTCCATGGGCGACGGTGACCACTTTCCATCAGGTGGCTCGTCTGCTCGTTTGCCGTCGGATATACATAAAAAAAAAAAAAAAATTTAATAGAAAGCTAAACGAGAATGTCGCGATTTTCTTTTACCACTGACCTGGAACGGAAGAATTTATTTGACTATTAGCTTTCTTCAGCGACTCCACTCGCATTTATGAAGATTCTCAGAAACAGTACCGTTTTCGGGATGAAATGTAACCTATCATCATCATCATCGTCAGCTTTCCACGACCCAGTGCTGGGTATAAGCTTCCTTTTGTCTGCGCCATTCTTCCCTATCATTAGCCTTCGCAATCCAGTTCTTACCAGTTTTCTGCTTTATGTCGTCGATCCACCTATCATCGTTTCTTCTAGCCAGGTGG
The DNA here is from genome assembly GCA_947532085.1 of Elegia similella. Classification (NCBI taxonomy): domain Eukaryota; kingdom Metazoa; phylum Arthropoda; class Insecta; order Lepidoptera; family Pyralidae; genus Elegia; species Elegia similella. The sequence goes on along the minus strand of OX383926.1, from coordinate 2,408,783 downwards.
ACGCCCAGTTCCATTTAAGAATCGCAACCCTAGAGAGCACATCGTGAACTTTCGTTCCGCTAATATAACCTATGTTCTTCTTCAATCCTCATACTGTCTCAATTTTATATAAAGTAGGGAAAATTTTAAAAAGGATAAATGCGAACATACATGTGGCATTACAGTGATGATCACATAGCAAAGATTCATCATCCTTTTAAAGGTTAGCAACTTAATAAAAAATACTAGATGTGATTCTTTGAATCACATTTGTTTATGTGTAAGTGGCCAACACTGGTGTCAGAATTTTCAAGCTCCCTGAAGGTACCTGACATTGCTTAACGATGATTCAGGTAGACGCTTACGTAATCAGAAATACTTCTCAATATCTACACATTATGCAGGTTAGAATAGAATAGAATAATGTTTTTTGCAACACTTTGACTCAAAACACAATATAAAACTAAAGGAAATACAAAGAAAATGGAAAATAAAACATCTGTGCCAACAGTGTTTCAAAAGGTGATAGCTCAAGCTGCCTATTTGATATGCTTCTCAAAATATACACATTCTGCAGGTTGCCTATTGCTCTGTATGATAATTTAGTTATATTCTGAAAATTAGGAAATTAAAATTATTATTTATTATTACTATCCGAAAGATAGTCTAAAAAAGTATAAAGTCGCTTCATTCACTTTAGTCGTCGAATATACCTTACAAGCAGGTTATTTTCACTAAAATGAAAGAATTTTCCGATACACGCGCGCAACAAATCGTTCCGTTCATGATTCTTAAAAGATTTCCGTCCGTGCTCAGAGTGAACATGTTGCCCGCACAATAAAAGTTATTTTGCTGACCTCATTGCTTTTATTCATACCAACTAAGAACTTTTGAAGTGAACTTCGTAAGCCGCTTTGATGGTTTTTGGACGTGATAAAATCTTATAAATCGATGTACGCCAGCTGCACGCACGAACAAGTGTCACGTTCCGTGTGCAAGCGAGAGCGCGGTACTCATCATCATCATCATTTCGAGTAGGTGTCACGGTCAATCGACCATGCACACCCTGGTGTCAGAGTTCTTCGGAACCGCCTCTCGGCCTATGACGTGGTTCCTTTAACGACTACCAGATGGCAGCCGGGACCACCGGCTTAACGTGCATTCCGAAGTACGGAATCATCTTTATTATCAGAAAATCAGGTGATTCACGCCTGCAATGTCCTTACCAAACTAAAAAACAACTAAACAAGGTACTGCATCCATCGGATGGGACCCAGACAGTGACAATGCGACTCCATCTTTTCGGATGTATGCGTGTGAATGCATATGCCACAGCGGAATCAATTATGGGTTAGAAACTGAAAAATGCTATCATCATCATTCATCTTTTCAGATGTAAGAAGTCCACTGCTGGACAACGGCCTCAACCTTTCTTTGTACCATAGGAGGATGCTCACCATGCTTGGCAGGCGGGTTGGCGAGCGCAGTTTCTTTGGCTTCTTGTGCTTCCGACGCTGCTGCCCATCGGAAGCATTTTTAAACTGAAAGAAGAATAGGAATTTATCGAATCTGGGAAGGCAATATATTTGGATACTACTTGAACGAGCTTACCTCGCACATCACCATCTTCAACCCAACAAGCAGCAATATCTCTTCATGTATGATGTGGGGCGTAGGGGAGAAAGGGGTAATGGGAGTCAGCGGGCAATCGGGGTCAGCTGCCTCTAAGCAAAACTAAACGTTCGATACCTAGGTAGATGACATGTTTAGCTTGCTCTGTACCCGATGCCCATTGTACGAATGACTGGCGCTAGTAGCTCCACGCGTTTTTGAGTGACAATAATGTTTTGTTTTCACGCCTCGCTGGTGTAAATTTTCGTCAGAACAACATTAACGGTGAGTATAGACGTTGTAGCTGTACCAATTTAATGACTATGGATAGATTTATCCTTGATATTCAAAATTTTAATAAGCATATTAGATTGCGATTAAAATTATTTTGTGTATTTAAATTTTACAGTTAACATGCAGTATAGATTTTGGGTAATGGGAGCCAAAGAGCCCGCTAGTGATTACCATTACCTGCAAAAAATATTCTTGCTTTTTTTGGCTTATAGATGCCGATATTACAAGTCAAAAAACCAAATAGGCTAGCTGATCACCTGGTAATTGCACTGGATGGCATACTGCCGAATGTAATGTCTGCGATTGTTTGACTCTGATTTCCCACATGTCTGATTCCCATTGTACTGAGGTTAGTGCAATGGGAGTCAAACTTGTTTTTTTTTAAAACGCGGAAATATATCCTATGTTGATTCCCAAAGTGGTGAAAAGTGATATCAACTAGTAGATAAATAAGTAAAGTCTATTATTAAACAATTTTAATAAAGATATTATTTCGAAATAAGCTTTTATTTGATAGCTCGCTTAAGCGACTCCCATTACCCCTTTCTCCCCTAACACCAAGTCTGGCACTACTCACTCGGATCATCATCATCATCATCTCCGGGACAAAGGCCTCTCCCAAGGATTTGTTCGTTCACGCTTCTTACCACGCTTGGCAGGCGGGTTGGTGAGCGCAGTTTCTTTAGCTTCTTATGCTTCTGATGCTACTGCCCATCGGAAGTATTTTTAAGCTGGGGAAGGATAGGAATTTATTGGATTTGGGAATTAAATGAAGGTATTAAGATACTATTCACTCGGATGAATAGGGAAATAGTAAGTAGCAGCTCGGGACGCCGGGAACGAGATTCGTGTATCGTTAACATATACCGTAGAGTAAATTGCTGGTAAAACATATAGTGTAGGAGCTACGCTGTACCTAGTCTATTGACCTAGAAGCAGAAATGCTGACAGCGCGCTGATGGGCCGCTGTCCAATTGTAATTTACTTCAGTACCAGTAATATTCTCGAAATCAAGTTATCTTTATCTTTATCAATCATCGCGGTACTCAAATCCATTCAAAAGTAGAATAAATAAATAAATATATACGGACAAATCACACAGATTGAGCTAGCCCCAAAGTAAGTTCAAGACTTGTGTTATGGGATACTAACTCAACGATACTACATTTCATAACAAATACATATGTAGATACACATCCAAGACCCAGGCCAATCTGAAAAAGATCATTTTCCATCTTGACCTGGCCGGGGATCGAACCCGGTCACTCCGTGTCGCAGGCAGGCGTGTTGACCGCTGCGCCACGGAGCTAGTCATCAAATGGGTATCTCTTGAATAGGCATGTAACATCCTTGTCTTCATCGTCACTTACCATCAGGTGAGATGGGAGACAAATGCCTACTTCAATACTTAGTAAAAAAAAGCGCTGTTATATTTTATATCAGTTCTAATATCATCCTTACTATAATATTATAAATGCAAAAGTGAGTTTGTTTGTTTGTTACGCTTTCACGCCGTAACTACTGAACCGATCATCATGAAATTTTGCACAAAGCTCTCTAAAGTACGGAGAAGGACATAGGCTACTTTTTATCCCGGGGGATCGACATTGACGCGGGCGGAGCCGCGGGTGAAAGCTAGTCATATCATAATTGTACGGTCCCGGATCGTACATATAGTATAGTCTGACTAGGTCAGTAGCTCAATTCAGACGTCGTTTAATAAAGTGTCACACAAATAATTTGTAGCAACGAGTAACGTTTGTTGACTAAGCTTCCATCGAGATAGTAGTACAAAGTAGTCATAAAATTGTTTGTGTCCTTGTGTTTTCGTAGTCCCTTCGTGATAGTTATTGAGTGGAGTACATGTATTATATGTAAAAACATAAAAATACAAAACATTTATGAAGGCATGCGGAAATGCCTTTAATTTTCCTGATTTTCTTTTTCATTTTGATATTGAAGTGACTTTCTATCTGACAGCTCCGTGGCGCAGTGGTTATCACGCCAGCCTGTGACACGGAGTGCCCGGGTTCAATCCCCGGCCAGGTCAAGATGGAAAATGATCTTTTTCAGATTGGCCTGGGTCTTGGATGTTTATCTATTATATGTATTTGTTATAAAATATAGTATCGTTGAGTTAGTATCCCATAACACAAGTCTCGAACTTACCTTGGGGCTAGCTCAATCTGTGTGATTTGTCCGTATATATTTATTTATTATATTATTTTTTATTATTCTATCATATATTATCATTCGTTTCATCATTGAATGCCGTTCTGAGTGAGTAGTATCCCAATACCTTCATTCCCTTCTCAAATTAAACAAATTCCTATCCTTCTTCGGCTTAATAAGCGCTTGCGATGGGCAGCAGCGTCGGAAGCACAAGTAGCCAAAGAAACTGCACTCGCTACCCTGCCTGCCAAGCGTGATGAGTATGTACTAGTGATGTGCCGTTCCCAAATTCCCATTCCCAGGGTACGTTCCCCGTTCCCGTTTACGGGAATGTTTCCGGAAACATTCCCAATTTCGGGGGAACGTTCCCATCTAAATTAGGAAAATCTTGTATACTTACTAAATAAAAACTTTTGAGATTTGGTCTCATTCCCAGCAACAAGGGAACGTTCCCGGCAATAAGGGAACGTTCCCCGGGAATTTGGGAACATTCCCTGGGAAAGTTCCCGTTTATTTCGGAAATTTTGTCGATTATTGAAAATATTTATATATTACATATACCAAGTAATGCATATACATCAGTTCAATATATTTGCATTGACAAAAAAGTTGTATGACAAATAAAATTACAACTTTCCCTGACATTTCCATTTATTGGGAACGTTCCCGGGAACGATTTTTGAAATCTGGGGAATGTAGGAACGTTCCTGGGAACGGCACATCACTAGTATGTACCCTCCCATGGAACAAAGAATCGTTGAGAGAGTCCTTAGTCCAGGAGAGGACTTCAGACGGCTGTAATGATGAATGATAATGGTAAACTGATGGTTTGTATTCAAAACAGAATACTTAGTTCAGCTAGATATTCGAATATGTTGCGACTAAAATTGTATAATTATTTCTATTCATCATTTCGAGTAGGTGTCACGGTCAATCGACCATGCACACCCTGGTGTCAGAGTTCTTCGGAACCGCCTCTCGGCTTCTGACGTGGTTCCTTTTACGACTACCAGATGGCAGCCGGGACCACCGGGCTTAACGTACCTTCCGAAGCACTAGGAGGATAATAAAAAATAATTCAAAGAGATAACAAGCCTTTTTTTTTTAATAAAAACGTTTGCATACTTTTTTGTAGTATTGGTCCCATAAAAAACAATGTTCATATTGATGGGCTGACTTGCCCCTTCAAGGGAATGTTGAAATTTACACCTGCTCTGTATTCCTGAATACATATAATCTATCTACATACAATGCGTGCTATTGACATGGCTAAATGGATCAATCATCTAATAATTCATTTAGACCCACATGCGCAAAATTAATTGAATCTGTGATATTATCAGATTGTTCAATTTGTGTTATTTTCTACTCAATAATTACAGTAGAACTTAATACAATATCAGTTAATAATTGGAGTAAAAGTTAACACAATATATGGCTATAAATAAATAAATAGCTATTCAAAGAGAAAATGCCGCTGCAGTAATGGGAACCTTTGAGCCGGGTATGATGCGAATGGCATTTTTTATTAAATATTTGTAAAATTATTCGAGAAATTGTGTGATATTTTGGCAATAATTAGAGTAGAAGTAACAATATCATCATTTAGTGTAGGTGACTCGTTCAATCGACCATGTACACTCTGGTGTCAGAGTTCTTCGGAACCGCCTCTCGGCCTCTGACGTGGTTCCTTTAACGACTACCCATGGCAGCCGGGACCAATGGCTTAGCGTACACTACGAAGCACGGAATCATCTTTATTATCAGACAATCAGGTGATTCAAGCCTGCAATGTCCTAAACAAACTGGAAGCAACTAAACAAAGTATGCTTCCCGTGGGAATCGAACCTACGACCCCCGGGTCTGCAAGCAAACGTCTTAATCACTGTTAACAAAATAACTTAGTAATAAAGATCAAGATTAGTAGGATTCTTAAGGATAAGCCCAGAAATAGCTCCAACTGCCTTAACATGGATATCCTATCAAGTAGTACCTACGGCGGCCACAAAATGTGCTCACTAAGTGCTCCAAGCACTAATGCTCTTGAATCTTGAATGTCAATCATTGGCGTCTCACACTAATGTATGGACAGACTTATAGCCTGAGATCCCTGGCGTACTAAAGCTACGTCATCGAAGTAAAGCTGGTTTCACATAATATTTTAAGGATAGTAGAGAAGATTGTTTAAATACCATTGGTGTTGTATGTGAAACTGATGCTTTTCATAGCGCTGGACGCACGTAAGGATCTCAAAAATTAATTCCGTCTAGAAAGCTTTATTAAAAGATTTAGAGTCCTTTTGATTCCCTTGCCTACCATCATGATAAACGAGGCTTTTAGGTCTTCAAGACCTGGGCTCTGTCTACCCTGCTAGGGACAAAAACGTGATAGTATGTGTGTATGTATGTATGTAACAGTCCTAAGAGTTGATCTTTAGTTGTACTACTAGTATACATAAGTTCTACGGGTGCTGCGGTGCAGTGGTTATCATGTCTGTCTACTACACAACTAGTTCCTGGATTGATTCCCAGCGAAGAAAAATACATTTACACAGGTTTTTGCCTGAAATTGCCAAAGTGAGTTAGCGTTGCGCAAGCGGCCGACCGTAAAATTAATTTGCTAAATCATATTACGCTACGAGGCGAGGGGTGTCTTTCTCAACTGCCTATCTTGTGGTTGCAGGTATGGCATTGGGTACGCGCGACCGGCCTTCTAAACTGCTACTTACTTATGCTTATCTCCCATTTATTCGAGTAAGTAGTATCCCTATACCTTAAGTCCCTTCCGAAATCCAACAAATTTCTATCCTTCCTCAGCTTGAATATGCTTTCGAAAGGCAGCAGCGTCGAGAGCACAAAAAGCCAAAGAAACTGCACTTGACAACCCACATGTAAACCGTGGTGAGTATGGCAGTATCCTCCCATGGAACGAAGAATCCTTGGGACAAGCTTTTGTCCAGCAGTAGCTCCTTACGGCTGAAATGACGATGATTACGTACGAATGCTGACATAATAGACCCCGGGCTCAATATTCCAGCTTCGCTTTGTTGACTTACTAAAGATACACTGCGATCTTAGATTTATTAGAACTACATTGGACTACTTAAACTTGTGAATGGAGTTCTGTAGCTCGCTTACCAATGTTCACGTTTGGTAGATAGTTGAGAATAGACTGGCAATATTTAGTATTATAACAGATATATATTTCTGTGATTATAACTATTGTTAGTATTGTTAGGTATGTCTACCTATAAAGAAAGGGAAACTGTTATTTGTATTTCTATTTTATAATGACTTTTTTGGTTGATGAGCCGCTTGCTTATGAAATTGTATACTTTCGGTATTTTCTTGATGAATTCTGTAATTGGCCTTACCTATTATAAGCTTATTGTTAGTTAAAAATTCAAATTGTAACACTGTTGAATTCATAATAAATAAAATATTATGGCAATATTTAGTGTATTGAATTTTATGATACATTTATACAAGCTCTGTGGCCGAGTGGCGACATCATGCCTGGTCTGGCATCGGCTGGTGTCACACCGGAAGTCCTGGGTTCAAAAGCTATAGTCTACTAGCGTTTGAGAACCGATCACCAGCTTATACATCTACACTCTAACCTAGATAGGTGCAAAAAGAGTATTCATCCCTTTTGACTACCTCCGTGGCGCAGCGGTCAACACGCCAGCCTGCGACACGGAGTGACCGGGTTCGATCCTCGGCCAGGTCAAGATGGAAAATGATCTTTTTCAGATTGGCCTGGGTCTTGGATGTTTATCTATATATGTATTTGTTATAAAATATAGTATCGTTGAGTTAGTATACCATAACACAAGTCTCGAACTTACCTTGGGGCTAGCTCAATCTGTGTGATTTGTCCATATATATTTATTTATTTAAAAAAAAAACATCGCGTTTGGACGACGGTCTAGTATAGGAGTTATGACAAAATTAATAAAATCACATACAAACATGAACCTGAAAACAATACGCTCCTTTTATGATCAGTCGTGTAAAGGGATGAATACTCTATTTGCACCTATCTAGGTTAGAGTCCCCAGTTCGTAAAGCGGGTTAGGGATCCGCCATAAATCCAGGCGCGATTATAAACAGTTTACGCGTATCATAAAACGACCTGACTAAAGCCATAGACTAAACATGGCGTTTAGAAAGGACTTGAGCTTGCATATGAGCCTGCTTTCTTATATTTAAGACTAGCTCCGTGGCGCAGCGGTCAACACGCCAGCCTCCGACACGGAGTGACCGGGTTCGATCCCCGGCCAGGTCAAGATGGAAAATGATCTTGTTCAGATTGGCCTGGGTCTTGGATGTTTATCTATATATGTATTTGTTATAAAATATAGTATCGTTGAGTTAGTATACCATAACACAAGTCTCGAACTTACCTTGGGGCTAGGTCAATCTGTGTGATTTGTCCGTATAAATTTATTTATTAAAAAAAAAAACATCGCGTTTGGACGACGGTCTACACGTAGTATAGGAGTTATGACAAAATTAATAAAATCACATACAAACATGAACCTGAAAACAAAACGCTCCTTTCATGAGCAGTCGTGTAAAGGGATGAATACTCTATTTGCACCTATCTAGGTTAGAGTCCCCAGTTCGTAAAGCGGGTTAGGGATCCGCCATAAATCCAGGCGCGATTATAAACAGTTTACGCGTATCATAAAACGACCTGACTAAAGCCATAGACTAAACATGGCGTATAGAAAGGACTTGAGCTTGCATATTCCTGCTTTCTTATATTTAAGACTAGCTCCGTGGCGCAGTGGTCAACACGCTAGCCTGCGACACGGAGTGACCGGGTTAGATCCCCGGCCAGGTCAAGATGGAAAATGATCTTTTTCAGATTGGCCTGGGTCTTGGATGTGTATCTATATATGTATTTTTTATAAAATATAGTATCGTTGAGTTAGTATCCCATAACACAAGTCTCGAACTTACTTTGGGGCTAGCTCAATCTGTGTGATTTATCCGTATATATTTATTTATTTATTATTTATGATTAATGGTGTTCAACGAAATATCCCTTTAATCCTAGCGATATTAAAACGCTCCCTATAAATAAATTTATAAAAACATTAAAAACATGGCTCATAGAAAATTGTTTTTACTCGGTATCAGAGTTAAAAGTACGGAATAATCATTGATCTTGATAAAATGAATAGTGACAGATAAATATTGACATAATGACGCAATATGAATTATTTGTTTAACATTTCTATATTATTTGGTGACATAAAAATTGACGTAATTATATTATTTAATTATAAAGTAAGAATTCATGTATGATAACCAGTGGTCGGAATAGGTAGATTGATTTTATGTACTTGCATCATGAAGTGCCAATGTCATACATAACATGGATAAGCCTTTTCCCTGGGATTCGTTTCAGTATTTATGGGATTGAATTAAATATATTTAATGTATGATTTTTTACAGCAGTATATTTGAAATGTATAGAAAGCTAGTACGACATTTTTAATTGATTTACATACAAAGTGTTTTTTTAGTAATGTAGGGAATGTGACTTTTTGTCCAATCGCAAGTTACCATAAGACTAGTGTAGTAAATTTTTTGTTATATGTTTGCTATCTACCACTACTAGTAACTTTTATTAATTTAATAAATAAATTAATAAAAGTTACTATTTAAATCAATATTTTTTGAAGAAGATCCAGAAATCAGTACATAAGCCAGAGTTAAATCACGTTTTCACAACACAAAAAGTAACAAGTGCACTCTATGACGACGCGAAAAGCTAGTAATAATATATTTTTCATCTTACACGTAACGATTTTAAAATCCCGAAAAAATTAAAATCCCGGAATCCCGGAGGCATGTCCATATTCATATATACGTGTCAGTTTATTGACCTCAAATCAATCTACCTATTCCGATCACTGATGATAACTGTAATTATATAAATTTTAGAAATATTAGAACTAGTATGCAATTTTTTAAACATTCACACGCTGATATTGTCGAAATATATTAAGGACTAACATTATGTTATAAGATCTGTACATACTCATATTTATGTGAATAAATTACTGATTTAGCGATAAGTCCGCCTTTGTACCTATTCTCTTTATATAAGGTCTAAGTTCCTTAGTTCAATTTCAAATCCGATGCGGCCTGACTCCGATCGCAGAAATAATATTTAAAACCCGCGTGTCGCTTCTGCGGCCCTCATCGCATCCTTATTGATACGGGGACTTAATTTAACGATGATTGCTTGCTTTTGTAGCGGCGCGTTACTGCGGCGTTATATTGCTTATAACGTTATTATAACGCCCACGAGATTTGTATAAAGGATTGACGTGTTTTATATTGCAAAACAAATTGTGTGCTTCTCAGTGTACGTGGGTGGTACAGAGTATATGATGAATACTGTAATCTTAACGTGTATAAATATAAATATATACGGACAAATCACACAGACTGAGCTAGCCCCAAAGTAAGTTCGAGACTTGTGTTATGGGATACTAACTCAACATATATAACAGCCTCCGTGGTCCAGTGGTTAAGGCGTTTGCCTGTTGACCCGGGGGTCGTGGGTTCGATTCCCACCGGAAGCATACTTTATTTAGTTGTTTCCAGTTTGGTTAGGACATTGCAGGCTTGAATCACCTGATTGTCTGATAATAAAGATGATTCCGTGCTTCGGAAGGCACGTTAAGCCGGTGGTCCCGGCTGCCATCTGGTAGTCGTTAAAGGAACCACGTCAGAGGCCGAGAGGCGGTTCCGAAGAACTCTGACACCAGGGTGTGCATGGTCGATTGACCGTGACACCTACTCGAAATGAATGAATGAACTCAACGATACTATATTTTATAACAAATACATATATAGATAACTCCTCTATGCTAGTCTGGGAGAAAAGAAAAAACGTAGAATGTACCAGCTGCTTCTCTTCCCGCGCAGATCGTAAAAGCCAATCGAGGGGTAAAATCTGACGAATCATGCTAATAGGCGATGCGGCTAGCAAACTATCACTATTTTGATTTCTATTTTCACCAAATGCCCCCCGACATGATAAATGTGGCCTTCAGGTCTTATAGACCTAGGCTCTGTCTACCCCGCAAGGGAAAAATGACGTGATACTATGTATGTATATATAGATAAACATCAAAGACCCAGGTCAATCTGAAAAAAAACGTTTTCCATCTTGACCTGACCGGGGATCGAACCCGGGCACCCTCGTGATTGGCGTGTTAACCACTGAACCACGGAGCTCGCTAAAAACATATGTATATGATATTATGTAAGTTTTAGTTTTTATACAACCGTTTATTGCGTTACACCTGTCCCGATGTTTGTCTGTAATCAAATCTTGTAAGTTAAATTGATTCACTTCCCGGTTGCCGATTAAGCTGAAATTTTGCATGCATATGTAAATCAAGTGACAATACAATATTATAGAAACGTTGCGCTGGTCTGATGATGAAATTGGAAGGTGGCCATAGGAACTCTTAAACTAAACAAGGTATACCAATCGTGTTTGGGCTCATTTCATTTGTCTTGGAAAACACTTTACAGTATTGTTCATAATATAACAAAAGCTCATCAAAAAAATTTTTTTTTTGCAAATAACTTGTTTTCTTAGTTGCTTGTATTTTTCCTGTTGATATTGAAGATGTGGGGACACCGAAACCTCATAAAAATGCTTTCCTTGTTCTGAGATCGAAACAGATTTTTTAGAACAAGTTCCAGGGTGAAAAAGCTGATAACAGTTCCAGTATCAAATATATGTTTTTACAGTCGAGACAAATTTTTAGCAACCAACCAATCAGGACACGGAATATGCTCTTCTTTGCTCAAAAACACCAAGAAGATTCTGTGTGAAAAATAGCTGTGAAATTTCCCTCACAATCTTTGCGGGCAAATAAGCACTTTGTTCTATAAAAACAGAACCCTTTTATCGTATAGCGGGTAACGTGTTCAGGCGAGCAACATAATGTCATAGCTTCAGGATAGCTTGATAAGCCAAAAGGCTTTGGAGTGTAATAAATAGGGAAAACAATCTGATTTGGAAGATCGGTTGGAAAACTGTCCATAACACGCCTGCCTGCGACACGGAGTGACCGGGTTCGATCCCCGGCCAGGTCAAGATGGAAAATGATCTTTTTCAGATTGGCCTGGGTCTTGGATGTGTATCTATATATGTATTTGTTATAAAATATAGTATCGTTGAGTTAGTATCCCATAACACAAGTCTCGAACTTACTTTGGGGCTAGCTCAATCTGTGTGATTTGTCCGTATATATTTATATTTATTTATTTTTTCCACCATTAAAAACTTAGATAATCCTTACTAATATTATAAATGCGAAAGTGAGTTTGTTTGTTTGTTTGTTTGTTTTTTTTTTTGTTTGTTACGCTTTCACGCCGTAACTACTAAACCGATCATCATGAAATTTTGCATACAAGTTCTCTGGAGTGCGGAAAAGGACATAGGCTACCTTTTATCCCGGGAAAAAGTACTATTCCCGAGGGATCGACATTGACGCGGGCGGAGCCGTGGGCAACAGCTAGTTAACAATAACTTTAAAAACTTTATTTTGGTCGGACGACCTGAACCAAACAAACGTTGGATGGAGTGTGTAAATGAGGTTATGTGTAGGAAGGGAGTGACGGACGAGTTGACTGGAGTAGAAATAAATGGAAAAAGCTTACATGCTGTGCCCACATAAATAGTGGGATAAGGATAAGGCAGAAGAAGAAGAAAACCTGAACAAGGTTGCAGAGAAACGTTGTTGGATGCAAGCCGCTTCCTCCCGAATTTTTTGTTTGCCGAAATCCAGCACCATGTATAATTTTTTCATCATCAGGCTTAAAATAACAAAATTATTACAAATTCTAAAGAATTATTACAATGTAACGTTAAGGCGAGGCCTCAAATGTTTGGTACCTTCGCTCGGCAAAGGACTGATCAAGTGCGCGCAAGGGATAGCGCTTGGCGGTTTAGCCCGTGAATGATGAGATAGGAGATAATCTCGAGTCGCTCAAAGAAAAAAACGTAAGCGCCAAATTCGTTATTTCTATTTTAGATAAAATGAGACCGGTTAATTGTATTTTCATATTTACATTTTGATGAATTAGTAATAACCTATCTTTTAGTCTAAAAATCATTATTTCATTCGTCGCATTTGAGCTACAATAACAAAAACTCTGCGAACATAGACCATTTTTCAAAAAATATTTCTATCGAGAAAATTTTATCAAAACGTGTTTTCATCTTCAATTTTTGGAGATAATATTATAGTCAAAAATCATATTACTTAGATTTGAAACTCCTAATTTAAGTATTTTGCGAGATAAATAAGGTTCAGAACGACCTTATTTACAGTGGTATCACCTTAAATATGTTAGGTGACTCCACTACAATAGTTACGGACTGGTAGTTAAAGTAAATTACGATAGCAACTGACAAAAACGTGACTCATGTTACCGAAACTGTAGTTAATTTTATTGTGTGTCGTGTAGTTGCGTGAAAGTTACTATAGTTAATTTTACGTTAACTATGCGACTCGTGGTACGTGTTTAAGTGCATTAATTATCCGCTGTGGCGCTGAGCAAAATTTCCTCCAAATTATTTTCTACATTATTTTTAAGTGTTTAAACATATTTGGCATTCACAATGCTATTTTTGATATACTCTTATTAAATTAAGAAATAAAATATGGTGAAAAAATTCCAAGCGGGCGGGATTTGAACCTGCGACCTATAGTCTATGTACGACTTACGCTCTTACGGAATAAACTTAAGATTATAACAGACTAAACGGGAAATGTGACGATCTAGATATTTACCGTGACTCTCTTCCAAATTTCAAAAGTAAAATTCAGTCATCGTATGCACATATAAGTACTCGTAACTAAATTATTTTGTATAATATTTGTTGTCTAGTTAATTTATCACATTCCATTATAATGTTTGATTACTTTGTTTCATAAGTAGTCTTCGTTTAAACTTATTGATATTTTTTACCAAAGTTGTTCCACCTATAATTGGGTTGCATGCTAGCATATTCTATAAAATTTTATTTATAAGCTTTGTTCATGTAACTTGTTGGTGAACCTAATAAACAAAATAAAAAATAAATAAAAGGTGGAAGAGCGTAAGTCGTACACAGACTTAAGGTCGCAGGTTCAAATCCCGCACGCTTAGAATTTTTTCACCATATTTTATTTCTTAATTTAATAAGATTATTTTCTACAGTCGCTAGCGAGTATAGAGGTTGTTTCATTTACTAATAATCCTTTAAAGGTGGGTACTACAGCAACCTTATTCGACTAAAGTTATAGTTTAAACAGGGACAATTTACATAACAGGAATAACAGCGATCCGGGATCCGGTGTAATGGATCGGATTGGACCGGAAAGTAATCGGATCCGGCAATCCGTCGCTTCCAAATAGCCAATGAACGTGGACAGCGACGTGTATCGCTTGTCATCGAGTGAGTAACAAAACAGGAGTGAAGATACTACTAGAGCAGTATTTAATAACCTGTGGTCCGCAGATCCCTGGGCTCCGCAAGTATGTGTATGGGGGCTTCGTCACCTTATCTATGAACTTTTTATAAATAAATGCCTGCTTCAACTATTATTTTTAAAATTCGTCTAAAACGTCTTCCTGCGACCTTAGTCAGGACATCCGACCATCTGGTCGGTGGATGTCCTACGCTGCACTTGCTAGTACGTGGTCGCCATTCGAGAACCTTTTCTTTTAGGCCTGCTTACCTTACCTCATTTTAGCAAAGCTTTATTCCTAGGAGCATCACCATCATTTCCGGCGTAAGAAGTCCACTGCTGGACAAAGACACCCAAGGATTCTTTGTTCCATGAGAGGATATTGCCATATCTACTCACCACGCTTGGCATTTAAAATCCTTATCCTTATCCTTACTAATTATAAATGCGAAAGTGAGTTTGTTTGTTTTTTTTGTTACGCTTTCACGCCGTAACTACTGAACCGATCATCATGAAATTTTGCATACAAGTTCTCTGGAGTGCGGAGAAGGACATAGGCTACCTTTTATTCCGGGAAAAAGTACTATTCCCGAGGGATCGACATTGACGCGGGCGGAGCCGCGGGCGAAAGCTAGTCGGTCCATAAATGACGGAGTACTAAAGTAAAAACACACAAAAAATAAACTATAATAATTGCCTCCTCCTTTATTTTGAATTTGGTTAAAAAGTAGCAAACAGCAATGCTTCATTTACCTAGCCTCGTTTAGCCCAGCTCTAAAAAACGGTCTAGCTATGCGTTTTGTAGCATGTTACTCTTTCTGTATATTTGCTCGTTGTCTAGCGCCCTTATGTTACTGTTAACGAGAGTAGACAATACGCTTTTTAATCCTCGCCTAAAAAAAAGTGTGGGTGAGTGTGTGTTGTCATCATAGGATAGCCGCCAAACGAGTGGATAGTTTAAATTGGTTTTTCAATACTAGCTGTAATTTGTGAAAATTAGACCACCCTGAGTAGTCAGAATCGACAGCATTTCATTTAATATTGCAGCTAGAACATCGACTTTTAACTAGAGCCATTCTCAAATCCTTCTTTTTTTTAATAACGAGCATTGGCAACGTCGTCAATTTGTACTAGAATGTGCAGTTGCAATAACTCTCCTCTGTTGTTGTCGACACACAAATTGACGCTTGGAACTCAGATTAAGAGTGCCTGTCCACTGGAGCGGAGCAAAGTGGCTGAACACAATTTCAGAACGAAAATTTTGAATTTTTTCTGTTTGTGCATTTTTACCTCGCTCACCGCTCCGCTCCAGTGGACAGGCACCCTAATATTTAGCTTTCCAAAAGGGGTCTGCCGCTCAAAAGACTGCCGAAAAAAGTCAATCAATCACAGGATTAATGATGATAGCCGAGTCCAATAATAGTTGAGATAATAGTTTAGAACTTCCATGCTGGTTTGGAAGATAGAAAGAACCGCAACCCATCACTATTTTGATTCCGTTTTCCATGTATACGCCCACCAACACGCTAAACGTGGTCTGTAGGTCTTATGACCTTAAGCTCTGTCTACCCCGAAAGGCATGAAGACGTGATAATATGTATGTACTAGCTTAGTAAGATGTTCAGCGAAGGAGAGCAGTTAACATCTTATTCCGTACCTCACTCATTCACTTAATATTAACTGCCATCAATGATGACAGCTGAGTCCAATAATAGTTGAGATAATAGTTTAGTAAGATGTTCAGCGAAGGAGAGCAGTTAACATCTTATTCCGTACCTCACTCATTCACTTAATATTAACTGCCATCAATGATGACAGCTGAGTCCAATAATAGTTGAGATAATAGTTTAGTAAGATGTTCAGCGAAGGAGAGCAGTTAACATCTTATTACGTACCTCACTCATTCACTTAATATTAACTGCCATCAATGATGACAGCTGAGTCCAATAATAGTTGAGATAATAGTTAAGTAAAATGTCAGAAAAGGAGAACAGTTAACGTCTTATTCCGTACCTCACTCATTCACTTAATATTAACTACCATCAATGATGACAGCCGAGTCCAATAATAGTTGAGATAATAGTTTAGTAAGATGTTCAGCGAAGAAGAGCAGTTAACGTCTTATTCCGTACCTCACTCATTCACTTAATATTAACTGCCATCAATGATGACAGCCGAGTCCAATAATAGTTGAGATAATAGTTTAGTAAGATGTTCAGCGAAGAAGAGCAGTTAACGTCTTATTCCGTACCTCACTCATTCACTTAATTTTAACTGCCATCAATGATGTCAGCCGAGTCCAATAATAGTTGAGATAATAGTTTAGTAAGATGTATAGCGAAGAAGAGCAGTTAACATCTTATTCCGTACCTCACTCATTCACTTAATATTAATTGCCATCAATGATAACAGCTAAGTCCAATAATAGTTGAGATAATAGTTAAGTAAGATGTTCAGAAAAGAAGAACACTTAACGTCTTATTCCGTACCTCACTCATTCACTTAATATTAACTGCCATCAATGATGACAGCTGAGTCTATTATTAGTTTAAGTAGAAACGAATAAGTATAGAAAGAAACTACGAAATTCTTGACATTAGGTACTGGTTGTTCTACATCTTTTTAAGAATGCCGCTAACGCGTAGTGTCCCGCTGCCGGGGACCACAAGGCATCCCTGTATGAGAAATACCTTGCGGAGTCACGACGTGGGTACGTCATAAGGTCCGCGTTTATTTCATAAGGATACGTCGAAAACATTTTCTTTTTTCAGACAACATTTAAGAAATAATCGGTATACATAGTTTGTTTTAGCATAGATTATCTAAGCAGAAAAAGAGACTTAAAACAAAATGCTCGTATTTGCTTTTATTTCCAAAATAAACTTAATAAAACTAAAGATTTTTGACTCGTGGTTCCACCAATAACACAAGTCTCATAGTCCCACTAGATTTGGGAGCGTCGTAGAACGTAACGGACACATTTGGCATGTAGGTGGAAAAGGGAATATAAAACATAGTCTTTGGAATAAAATGATCTTTCATGTTAAAAAACAAAAACTTCAATCAATGTAACTGGGATCAGTTGGAATGGAAAGATCCTTTTAATAAAAAATAATTTTTCAAATCGGTTCATAAATGACGGAGTTGTGAGGTAACAAACATTTAAAAAAAATCGGCCAAGTTCAAGTCGGACTCGCGCATGAAGGGTTCCGTACCAATTTCTATAAAAACTTTAAATTTTCTAAAAAGATTTACATTATGTGATGTAACTAAAAATGAATGCTTTTCGCAATTTTTTCCTTTATCTGTGACTAGCATTCGCCCGCGGCTCCGCCCCCTCGGGAATAGTACTTTTCCCGGGATAAAAGGTAGCCTATGTCCTTCTCCGCACTCCAGAGAACTTGTATGCAAAATTTCATGATGATCGGTTCAGTAGTTACGGCGTGAAAGCGTAACAAACAAACAAATAAATAAACAAACAAACAAACTCACTTTCGCATTTATAATATTAGTAAGGATATAAGACATTGCTTCGTACCAAAGTTCAAGAGTTCAAGATTCTCAGCTCATGGGAAGTAGGTTTGATTCCCTTGCGAATGTCGAAAAATTGCGGCATAAACGGCTGCATCTTTTGATTGTGTTGGCTTTGAAGTTTGATTTTTCACAACTCCAAGGGACAGTAGACTTGAGTATTTGATATGAATTTCAGCTTGATACCTCCACGTGTTCCTGAGAAAAAGGTCTTGACAGATAGACAGACAACAAAGTGATCCGTAAGGGTTCCGTTTTTTCCTTCTGAGGTACAGAACTCTAAAAACACAACCGAATTGAGAAGGAACCTTTTGAAATCGGTAATTAGTGATGGGTGCTAATCGTATTGACATAGTTTTCAGATCTTTCCCATGCTCTCGATCGGCTTACATACTCTGCTAAATAGGGAAGTTTTTATTTTGGCGTTATAACGTCTTATAAATCTATGAATGCCGGCTAAAAAGTGTCACGTTCCGCGTGCAAGCGAGTGCGCGGAACAAGCGATAGAGAGGCACGATCGGCCTTGCCGATCTTGTGATGTGACGCATCTATCGGAAGCGTTCGGCTTGTAACGCATCTATTTCTCTTCCACTATTATCACGTAAAATTGCCGTTCGTAAACCGACTTTACAGACAAACAATTTTATTTTCACGGGAAAGAAGCATAGAATTTATTACTGAAATTAGGTAATTAAATAATGGATACGATAATCCTCGCTCTATTGAATAAATCATCTAGGGATATTAAAAATAACATGATAATTAAGAGTCTGCAAATAAGCTTTTAGGTTTGAAAAAGATAAGAAAATCTTAGCGTAGTAAAATTATTATCTTTTTCAGGGCACCTTTGCTGACGATGAATGAAATAAATTTTATTTAATAAAACGTAAAACTGGACGAGTATCTTAATGATAAAAATTTTAATTTAAATTGACATGTAAACTATACTAATAAAATAATAACGATAGCTGATAATAAATACGAAACTACTATTTATTTATATTTTGTTATCCATATATTAATTTAGCTGCATGTCATAAAACTCGCTTGCCGTTGCATTTATTTTGTTTTGCGATACCCGAACCCGACAGGGTTCATAGTGTACCTATATACGAGGGGGGGTCAAAAAGTTCGCGGAATGGAGGGGTTAGCGGGGGGTGGGGGAACTGCCGCAGGTAGTAACTAATGAGCAACTCTTTGTGAGTATATATGCCAAGTTTGAACCCGATTGTGTCATTTAAAAAAAAAAAAAAACGATTGTGTCAATAACTTTTGACCTGTCGTCGATCAAACAAGTAAATTCGGAAGAAAAACTTGAACATGGAAAAAATCAAGGAAAACCACCTTAGAAAATTTTGGAAGAAATGTCATCAGTATACGGGGACTCTTGCCCTGGGAAAACCATGGTGTACAAGTGGAATAGCCTTTTCAAGCAAGGCAGAGAGTCTCTTGAAGACGACCCTCGCTCAGGACGGCCGATTGAGGCCACCACCTCAAACATCGTTGAAAAAGTGGAGAATCTTATACTGAAGGATACTCGTTTGAAGAAGAAACAACTTGCAGAAATGGTTGGAGTATCACCTTCAACCATTTAAAATATTCTACACGACAATCTTGGGATGTCAAAAGTCAGCGCAAGATGGGTGCCAAGAATGCTCACACCACCTCAGAAACAGCTGCGCGTCGAGTATTCAAAGGAGTTTTTAGACCTCTGTAGCGCCGACAAGGAAGGAATTTTTGCAAGACTTGTTATTGCAGATGAAACTTGGGTTCAACATTATGAGCCTGAGTCGAAGCAAGAGTCTATGCAGTGGCATAAAAAGGGTCAGCCCCCCCCCCTAAGAAATACAGGGTGTCACAATCGGCTGGAAAAATCATGGCAACTGTTTTTTGGGATACACCCTCTGTATTATAAAGATAAGGGTGTTTCTATAACGGGAAAATACTACGCTAATCTACTGAGACAATTAAAAAAAGCAATCAAGGAGAAAAGGCGGGGAAAGTTGACAAAAGGTGTGCTGCGTTTGCATGACAACGCACCGGTACACAAGAGCCGCGTTGCGATGGCTGCCCTTCATCACAGTGGCTTCGAAATGTTAAACCATCCTCCCTATAGTCCAGACTTAGCCCCCTGTGATTATTTTTTTATTTCCCAAATTAAAAAAAGAGCTTCGTGGGAAGAAATTTTCCGACAATGAATAAGTCAAGTCGGCGATTTCGGCCTATTTTGAGGACAAAGGCAAATCATTTTTTTTCGACGGTATTAATAAGTTAATAGAGAGATCTGAAAAATGTATTCGACTTAAGGGGGAATATATTGAAAAAGAAAAATAGTACAGTATTTTATTTCACCTCCCTTCCCCTCCGTTCCGCGAACTTTTTGACCCCCCCTTTTCGTATATGTAAGACAGTGACTTTATAAGTTTGAACTGATGTACATTATCCAATGCAATAAATACATTGAATTGAATTGGCTCTAAAAGCTGCACGGAACATCGTTAAATGGATTTTTTATATAATAATATAATCTTTTCCAAAAAAAGTATTGTACAGACTTTTAATTTGTTTCACCTGTCCCGATGTTCGTCTGTAATGAAATCTTGTAAGTTAAATTAGATCCACTTCCCGATTACTGATTGAGCTGAAATTTTGTATACTTATGTAAATCGGATGACAATACAATATTATGGAATTGTTGCGCTGGTCTGATGATGGAGTCGGCAGGTCCTTAACCTAAACGAAATCCACCAATCGTGTTAAGGCTTATTTGATCTGTCTTTGAAAACACTTTGCAGTGTGGATTTATTATATTTCAAAATCATGTACATTTTGACTAGCTCCGTGGCGCAGCGGTCAACACACCAGCTTGCGACACGGTGTGACCGGGTTCGATCCCCGGCCAGGTCAAGATGCAAAATGATCTTTTTCAGATTGGCCTGGGTCTTAGATGTTTATCTTTATATGTATTTGTTATAAAATATAGTATCGTTGAGTTAGTATCCCATAACACAAGTCTCGAACTTACTTTGGGGCTAGCTCAATCTGTGTGATTTGTCCGTATATATTTATTTATTTATGTACATACAACAGAATAAACACATATCAGAAAAAACACGGAGGTTTGTGATGAAATGCAACAACTTAAATATTAACGTGTAATCTGATTTAGTAGCAAACAATTTATTGACTCTTTTTAAATTCCCACAGAATAATCAAATTGTTACGTAAAATGCTTACGTATGTTAAGCAACTTCGGGCGCAGTCCCCACTGGGACACCACAAGTTTGTTTGTTTGATTGTTTTTCGTCTGTCTAAGTGGCCAACACTGGTGTCATTTTTCAAGCTGCCAACGCATCTGACATACTCGTAGCTTAACGACTGCCATCAAATATGACAGCCGGGACCAACGGCTTAACGTGCCTTCCGAAGAACGGAAGAGCTCGAGATATTGTTATGCCACTTGCGGTCACCCATCCCAGTAGGGACTGCGCCCAGGGTTACTTAGCCTGCGTAAGCGCTAATTATGCAAACACCTACTAGGCCATCGGACTCCACAAGTGACATTTAAATATCTAAAGCTTCGTGTTTCAAAAGGCACGTTTAGCCGTTGGACCCGGCTGTCATCATTAGATGCCTGTAGACAGCTTGAAAAAATCTAACACAAGTATGGGCCCCTTACACACAAGAAAAGGCCGTGTGGTTTCCGTCAGAGTATAGAATAGAACCACTCCAAGTCTTCCCATGGAGGTCGTAAGAGGCGACTTAGGAAATACTAGCTAAACAAAGCTCATAAACATCAATGAGACCTCTCCAACACGTCTGGCCAGCGAGAAGAGTGTAGGCCAAATCCTCTGTCTGCTCTGGCCAAGTATGGCTACGGTAGTACAGAGGGTCATGCTCCTGCAGTGGAGACTAAAAAGACCTGATCATGATAATGATGCACCATGAAAATAAATAAATAATAAATAAATAAATATATACGGACAAATCACACAGATTGAGTTAGCCCCAAAGTAAGTTCGAGACTTGTGTTATGGGATACTAACTCAACGATACTATATTTTATAACAAATACATAGATACACATCCAAGACCCAGGCCAATCTGAAAAAGATCATTTTCCATCTTGACCTGGCCGGGGATTGAACCCGGTCACTCCGTGTCGCAGGCTGGCGTGTTGACCGCTGCGCCACGGAGCTAGTCATGTTTATGATTGCTTGCTTTTCATGGCTTAATTTGTAAAAGATAAAACGTTTTTATTAAGCTTAGAACATTAAAGCTAAGATAAGTGAATACTTACTATCAAAAAGCTCAGACCTAATATTATCAGAGCTTTTACATAGAAACTTCTAACTGCACTTAAGATGTAATCTAAGAGTGAACGGTTTAATCTTGAACAACTTGGATACATACATAGAACACGTCATTTACTCTTGCGGGGTAGACAGAGCCCCAGGTCTTTAAGATCTAAAAGCCACGTTTTGCATGATGGTGGGCCTTAGGTGGCAAATGGAATCCAAATAGTGATGGGTTGCTAGCCGCATCGCTTACTAATGTGATTCGTCAGATTTGCCCATTCCCTCGATCGGCTTTTATGATATGCGCGGGAAGAGAAGCAGCTAGCACATTCTACGTTTTTTCTTTTCTCTCAAACCAGCATGGAAGATTGAAGAAACTTGGATTTTATTTACAAAGGCACTATGATTCAAGTTTAGTGACAATTTTATGACTTTGCATAGGAAAGTACTGCGCTTAGGGGCGTCGCTTTTGACGTGTTGGGGAGTGGTCGCACTATAGGAGTTTTCGATAGGTAGACATGTGGAAAAATATAAGTTTTACGAGCTTATAATAATCTTTTTTATAAAAAAAACAGATTTCAATCAAACTACTGAACCGATTATGATGGAATTTCAATGGGAATTATTTGAAAGCATACTCTTTAAAACAAAAAAGAAAATTTTAAAATCGGTTTATAAATTATAGATTTATGCGATAACAAACATTGAAAATAAAACATTGAACCAAATTGATAGACTCCTCCTTTCCATGCTGGTCTGGGAGTGAAGAAAAAACGTACATTACCAAAATGTGCCAGCTGCTTCTTTTCCCGCGCAAACCATAGAAGTAGGGCAAGGGAATGAGCGAAAACCAAACTTATCAGTTTGGTTGTTTATTTCCTTCGAGTATAATTGTTTCGGCTAATCTGATGACTCGTATTAGTAGGCGACACGACTAGCAACCTTAGCCTTTTGGTCTTATGACCTCAGGCTGTGTGTAGACACAGCCTGGAGTCATCTATATATATATATATATATATACCCTATATAGCGATAAAGACGTGATAATATGTATGTCAATTGTCAATAAAGCACCATTATTTGTATTCATTGTTGTCAACCAGTCCTATAAACTTGAAAATCACTAATAATTATGCAAAACTATGAAATTACGCAGGTAAAATGTCGCCTGCGGTTATTCGGGCACCATTAGTAGTTAATTATTTCTGTCAACTTTTCCAAACTTTAAAATCGCTAATAGTAACGCCACACCGTGAAATTACTCAGGGCGCTCATCGTAAAAAGTCGCCTGTGGTAATTCTGGCACCATTCGTTGTCAAGCACTGGCCGGGGAGCTCCTAACCCAAACTCTCCTTGCCAAATTAATAAGGAAACAGCGTTAAACTAGGAAAATTAAGTAAATAAATGAGATAACAATGAGTAGGCTGCTTTCCAAAACTCATTTTTTTAACTTTATGTTTTACTGTGGACAACAATCACTAAATTACTTTGCTGGCTCAGCGACCCGAAGTGGATCTTGGCCTCCGACATTAAAGTGCGCCATTCTTCCCTATTCTGTGCCAACTCTGCCCAGTCGGATACTTCCAGCTCTTTCAGGTCTTTGACGACTTAATCCTTTCAGCGATATCTTAACAGTCCCACTGGACGGCGCCCGCAAAGTTGACCATGATACCTCTCCCATCTTCTCCACATGTCCTAACCAGCGAAGTTGGGAAGATTTTATTTAACGTGCAAATATCGGAACAGATCAAACTAAAAAAAGCTTGTAAATAAATAAACAGTATTTGCCATAAGAATAATTTATTAAATACCTTATATTTAAGCAAATATCAGTCATTATGTACTAAAAACGGGTCACTCACGTGCTATTTCGTCGGGATTGCCGACTATAGTTTCGGACTCGTCAGGAGCCCATTTTCTAGGCGAGTGCAATACCAGGGTCCTGCCACCGACCTGCTGGTTCCCCCCTCCACAAGGCACGAGCCGCCGCACGAGCAGTGCGTCGAGAGCAGTTAGTTCGGGACCCTCCGCCGAGCGTCTTGTACTCGCCTTGAAAATGGGCTCCTGACGAGTCCGAAACTATAGTCGGCAATCCCGACAAAATAGCACGTGAGTGACCCGTTTTTAGTACATAATGTCTGTATCTCTCGTTACTTTTAAAATCAGTCGTTGTCATATAGAAATAGCTTAGGTATATAAATTAATTATTTTGCCCTATACGACTTCCTCCCGTAAGGAATGTACGCGGGGGCGCTCTGGTGCTCATAATGGTAATACGTTGGATGGTCGTGGGTGTGATGGGCTTCCTTCTTCTGTTCCTTGAGGTAGCTGGCGAACCAGGCCAGGAAATACCCCGCCTTGTGGATCACCACCCAGAACACGAACGCGTAGATCAGCTTGAGGATGAAGATCTTCTTCACGACTAGGTCTGCAAAGTATACTGAAAAAGAAGTTACATTTTATTAACATAGTTATTAACTACCTCCATGGTCCAGTGGTTAAGGCGTTTGCCTTTTGACCCGGGGGTCGTGGGTTCGATTCCCACCGGAAGCATACTTTGTTTAGTTGTTTCCAGTTTGGTTAGGACATTGCAGGCTTGAATCACCTGATTGTCTGATAATAAAGATGATTCCGTGCTTCGGAAGGCACGTTAAGCCGGTGGTCCCGGCTGCCATCTGGTAGTCGTTAAAGGAACCACGTCAGAGGCCGAGAGGCGGTTCCGAAGAACTCTGACACCAGGGTGTGCATGGTCGATTGACCGTGACACCTACTCGAAATGATGATGATGATGATTAACATAGCACCACCCAACGTACAGTCAGGGAGATACCTGACCAGGTCCTCTACCTATATCTTGTTCTTAGTTTAAATGTATATTTAGAAAGACTTCATTAAAATCTTTCTGTATATGCATTTTTATGTTATTATTATTTATAGTTTAAGAGAAAATTCAAGATATGTTGGCAGGCGTGAAGGTGGAAAACGGAATCAAAATAGCCAAGGGTTTTTAACCGCACCGACTACTAACACGATTCCTCAGATTTTCGCTCATTTGCTCATCAGCTTTTACGACCTGCGCGAGAAGAGAAGCAGCATGGTACAGTCTACGATTTTTCTCTTCTGCCAGACCAGCATGGAAGAGATTCTTCTTCTTTTCAAGTCAAAATGGCTATAAGTAAGTTATTAGCTAAATAAATGAAGATCTAACTTGATACTAATCTAGTGTACATCAACAAAAGTTATTTTAAAAAATCACAATGCCTTGAAAATGTAGACTGTGAATATATATATGCTCCTGGACGAAATCAGCACAGGCCCGAGACGGATGGCGGAAGCAAAGAAAGCACTATGCTCGCTCAGCAGTGGTGGAAGAAAAATGAGATGATGATGACGATGATATGATAAGACGGTACCGCACGAAATTGTGAAAATTTACGTGTTTTTAAATCACTAGTACTATGCGCTGAATTACCTCTCCAACCCGTCTGGTCAGCGAGGAGAGTGTAGGCCAAATCCTCTGTCTGCTCTGGCCAAGTATGGCTCCGGTAGTACAGAGAGGGTCATGCTCCTGTAGTGGAGACTAAAAAGACCTGATGATGATGATGATGATGCGCTGAATTAATTAAATACATCAAAAGTATTTGTATAATTTAGATCAATCTTTGAACAAGATCACCCCTTGTTGGAATTTGAAACAGATACATATGAGCCTTAAAATGATATATATATGGTATGATATCTAAAAGCATTTTTCTTCGAAAACTTTGTAATTTTTACGTCTAAAACAATAATTCTCACATGACAATATTTATATGTACGTCTCGGAGGTCGCCCCCTTTCTTATTTTTTTTTATAAAGATATAAATATGAAAATACTAGCTTTCGCCCGCGGCTCCGCCCGCGTCATAGTCGATCTCTCGGGAACAGTAGTTACGGCGTGAAAGCGTAACAAACAAACAAACAAACAAACTCACTTTCGCATTTATAATATTAGTTAGGATAGGATTAGGATTAGAATTAAGACTTTTCATCTTTTTTCCTAATCGCTGAATGGTTCTGCGCAGCCTAATGGCTTGCGCAGTAGCGACGTTTTTCGTTCGCGCAGCATCCGCTTAAATACATGTAATATTTACAAGATTAAGTGAATAAATGAATTATTCTTTCCGGGTCCGCTTTCCACCTATTTCTTCTTTATTTCTGCACTGCCTAAAAACAAACTGCGTTATGCAAACAAGTATATAACTGTGCTCATACGATATTTCGTAACGAAATACGGAGTCGTTCCACCGATTTACGGCCGTCCACAAATTCACGGTGTGTGTGCTCAAAAGCGTAAAAAATTGCCACGAATGAGCAGGCACGCTGATATGAGTGGAATGACATATACATCCTTTTGCAATGGGGTAATAAAATAACTGGGTTGAAGAATGATTTACGTCTCAGCTGCGATATATGATTTTAAGCTTCCCCGGTCAAATTTACTATTATTTACTACGGGACTTACCGCGAATGAAATTGACTTGCATCCTTTATCTATGAAACTAGCTGTTGCCAGCGACTTCGTACGCGGTAATTTCAGTTATTATGATTAATTCGTTGTTTTATTACATACATAAATATAGATATATACGGACATATCACACGGATTGAGCTAGCCCCAAAGTAACTTCGAGACTTGTGTTATGGGATACTAACTCAACGATACTATATTTTATAACAAATACATATATAGATAAACATTCAAGACCCATCCCAATCTGAAAAAGATAAGTTTCCATCTTGACCTGACCTGGGATCGAACCCAAGATGTACGCTGTGACAACCTCGCATGATGACCGCTAGGCAACAGAAGTCGACACTCTTTCCTTTTTAAATGTTTCCTCTTTTAGTATATTATAGGTTATTTGTACATCATGAATGAAACTAAGGTTCTGTCATAAATAATAGTCACCTTGCTGACCAACAGCTCAGTATGCATCGATATGAACAACTTTTCCTATGGGACCAATGCTAGGAGCTCAAAAAAATGGGCAAATCCATACAAAAACTTTCGGCCGCCTGGTCAATTTGTGTGGGAAACTCAAAAAAATTTTTGAGTTTCCCGCATTGGTTCCATAGAAAAAGTTATTTATATCAACGGGCTGAATCATCCCTTTAAGGGTCCAGAACGATCAAAATTTCACCGTGAAAATTCTTTGACCGAGGTATGTTCAAAGGCAACGTAAGGGTTTCACAATAGTGGTTCTGAAGACCGTACAAAAGAAAGAAGAAATATGCATAAAGCACAAAAACCGACTTCAGAAAAACAACTAAACCGATTTCTATTTGTAGTCTACTAAACTTCATTTATATTCTATCTTTGAGTTATTCTTGTGTATCAACGAAATGATGGTGTAATTAATTTCGCTGATACAACGAAGTGGCGGCAATTCCCACGAATCCACTGGTTTGATCATATACGACGCAGCAAGGCGAGCAAACACCAGCCCGCTAAGTAAATCTCACTACAGCCGCACCATGACACTTTATTTTAGTTTTTCTACACGTTGTTCATAAACATGGACATCTATAACACCAAATTACACCGACTTCACCTTATAAACTCCACTAGAAACAATTTGCAAAACAATCCATAACAAAAACCGTGCAGTCCGTCGAAATTCCCGCCAAGAACGTTCTATTATTATTATTATTTGTACTCACCAAAAAGTGCAATTTTCTTTTTCTTCCCTCTGGCTTCCACGCTGTTCTGGCCAGCAACAAAACAAACTACCACAGATAAAATAAATATGACTAAAACTGTACAACGCATCTCGAGTTTGTAACTGGCTTATCTGAACTTTATTTGATACTATTTTTAAAAGTATAAGCCGTTTAGAAAGCTTTTGTTTAAGCTGTTTACGTTTATTTCATTCGATTTTTAAATTCTTAAGTTTTAATGTATTTTTAGGTTGAGGTGTGTTTCGTTTCATTGAATAAAATGTTATGGACAAAGTATATTGTGGTAGTATTTCATAGATTTCCGCTAAGTATGATAATGAATTGAAAGTAGCTGTGTCACCCACGCGCTTTCCAGTAGCTACTCATACCTACCTACGTATTGTATGTATTCTAAATGTACTAATGAAGTTACAGTGAACTTGGCAAAGGTGAAAATTGTTATTTGAAAGTATGTAAAGAATTTATTGCGTAAGATACTTTCACTGAATATTTTGTGACTTGTCGCATAATAATATATGAAATGAGGCTATGAGGTACGGTTGTTCAGGTAACTTGGGATACTTACACATACACAAGTCGAATATTTCAGCTACACCAAAAAATATTGTGAATGCCCAAAAACCCTTATAATCTATTGTATGACTTTCTACGTATTATTTAATTTTTAAATTCACTGTCAAATGAGTACCAATCACACTTGTAATATTGAGTATTGCTGTTTTTGTTTTTCGTTTGCATACGTGGCCACAACACTGGTCATTTTTCAAGGTGCTAAAGTTATCTGACATATCTTGCCGGAACTAACGGCTTAATGTGCCTTCCGAAGCACGGAGCTTGAGATATTTTTACCCCTTTGGTCACCCATCCAAGGAGGGACAGCGCCCAGAGTTGCTTAATATGCGTAAGCACTAATAATACGCTCACTTTGCCATCGGGCTCCTCTTATGCTTATGTTATAGGCGATTTAGTAATCAATTCGTCGAATGCAAAAAAGGTTTGATTGGGCAAGCATGTTTTAACCGCTTGTGTCTGTTCTGATTTGTCAAGCAACGCAAAAGTAATAATTCGTCAAGTCTCGATTTTGTTTCGGTTTGCCAAGCCTTACCTACTTTTGTTTCAACTGGCCAAGCCAACAAAACGTTCTGATTCATAAAAGGTTTTTTTTTAAATCATAAAAAAAGATTGCCCTGCGTCCTGTAAGTAAAAGACTTGTAACTTCGGTTCATTGTTCCTATCAGGACGCAGGCAAATAATGTGGGCGCAATAAAAAGAAAAGGATGAGAAAGCTACACTAAAAAGTAGTTTGAAAATTTCAACTGTCTAACTATCACGGTTCATGAGATACAGCCTGGTGACAGACGCACCGACAGACAGACGGACAGCGGAACGATATTAATAGGGTCCCGTTTTTACCCTTTGGGTATGGAACCCTAAAAATCATTTAAATTAATAGTACAAACATAAAGGTAGAGGAAGTTAATAACATGGAGCTATAGGCTTTATTGCTTTTTATTTTTTATAATAAATTGGTGTATATTAAATTTTTACAAAATACTCAAATACCTTTTTTTTTTTTTTTTTTTTTTTTATTAAACTCAAATATCTTGTTTATAGATCGCCGAATGTATTTTACTTGTTACTTGACAAGATACCGACACATACTATTGATGCATAGATTATGTCTTTGCCTTTTAAGAGCTGGAAACTACATTTTGAAGTACTTTACGATACTTTTACCATCTAATACATCCTCCGTGGTCCAG
Source organism: Elegia similella (assembly GCA_947532085.1). Lineage (NCBI taxonomy): Eukaryota > Metazoa > Arthropoda > Insecta > Lepidoptera > Pyralidae > Elegia > Elegia similella. The sequence goes on along the minus strand of OX383926.1, from coordinate 2,378,916 downwards.
TGGTTAAGGCGTTTGCCTGTTGACCCGGGGGTCGTGGGTTCGATTCCCACCGTAAGCATACTTTGTTTAGTTGTTTCCAGTTTGGTTAGGACATTGCAGGCTTTAATCACCTGATTTGTCTGATAATAAAGATGATTCCGTGCTTCGGAAGGCACGTTAAGCCGGTGGTCCCGCCTGCCATCTGGTAGTCGTTAAAGGAACCACGTTAGAGGCCGAGAGGCGGTTCCGAAAAACTCTGACACCAACGTGTGCATGGTTGGTTGACCGTGACACATACTCGAAATGATGATAACCATCTAATAAGATCAGTGGAAACTACATGATTCAGCAATCATGTAGTTTCCACTATACTACCTCACAGTGAATGATAACGACAGTCCGCGGTCGGCCAGTATGGCCCTTTATTGCTTACGTGTCGGGAATTACATTTTTACGGAATGCTCGAATATTTTGTTTGGTCGTCATAGGCTGATTTCTTCCGAAGATACTAACACATGCTATTCCAGTACATTGCAGGATATGAAGGACATATTAGTAAGATAATACGAGTAACAGGTCCGTCTGGAATACCAGGTGATGGTTATGCAGGCGTTCGTTCCGGCTATAAAAAACCGGTCAAGTGCGAGTCAGACTCGCGCACGAAGGGTTCCGTACCGTTATCTATAAAAACGGCAAAAAAATCATGTCTGTTGTATGAGAGCCCCCTTTAATGTTAATTTTCTTTTTGTTTCATTATTTATTTTTAAATTGAATATATAACTAAATATTCTGTGAATATTTCAAGCGTCTACCTGTTGCCGTTATCAATATCGAGCGAAAAGAAGAAAAAAATCACGTTTGTTGTATGGGAGCCCTCTTCACTATTTTCTTTTTCCATTTTATTGTACTTTTTGTTAAAGCGGCAACAGAAATACGTCATCTGTGAAAATGTCAACTGTCTAACTATCACTGTTCATGAGATACAGCCTGTTGACAGATGGACAGACAGACAGACGGACAGCGGAGCGATATTAATAGGGCCCCGTTTTTACCCTTTGGGAACGGAACCTTAAAAATCTATACTAATATTATAAAGCTGAAGAGTTTGATTGTTTGAACTCGCTAATCTCAGGAACTACTGGATCAAATTGGAAAATTATTTTGTTGGATAGTCCATTTATTGAGGAAGGCTTGAGGCCATAGATTTAAAAAAAAATTGCTTTAAGGCTATAAAACATCACGCTGCGACCAATAGGAGCGAAGCATCAATAATTTTTTTTTTTGAAAACGGGTGGAAAATTATTCATCTATACTAATAAAAACTAATTAATCATAATAACAGAAATTGTCGCGGACGAAGTCGCGGGCAACAGCTAGTAATTTTATAAAATGAATAGAACTTGTGTCGAAACAGAAAGGTAGAGGAGACTAATTACATGAAGTTTTAAGCGTTATTGTTAATTATTTATTATTTTTATATATTTTATTTATACTATTAAAAGTTATTGTTTTGTAGATCCTGAGTGAAACAATTTTGTTCGACGTAAAAATACCTTCGAATACGACCAGTGGTCAACTACATGATTGCTGAACCTCTTGCTATGGCCGGACCCTTATTGCTTACGTGTCGAGAATGAAATTTAAACGGTAACCTCGAATATTTTGTACAAGTGTGTACTCGTAAGAGGCGTCATCGAAGAAAAATCTCGGGTCAGCGTTTGATTGACTAGCTCCGTGGCGCAGCGGTCAACACGCCAGCCTGCGACACGGAGTGACCGGGTTCGATCCCCGGCCAGATCAAGATGGAAAATGATCTTTTTCAGATTGGCCTGGGTCTTGGATGTGTATCTATATATGTATTTGTTATAAATATAGTATCGTTGAGTTAGTATTCCATAACACAAGTCTCGAACTTACTTTGGGGCTAACTCAATCTGTGTGATTTGTCCGTATATATTTATATTTATTTATTTATGATAATGATAATTTATTCACGTAAAATAGAGTACATTAGTTGTTACAATATTTTTATGTCCTTAATATATTTTGCTTACATCAAGCATGTGAATATTTGAAATAATCTATATGTACTACATCAAAATTCTTAAATCGTCAAAATTGTCATCATAAATTATATAAAAACATTACTACTTTATAAAACAAACTATATAAAAAAACACATCATAGATTTAAAAAATGGCGTCTCCATAATATTATGCGTCAGATAAACAAATCATTGAAAATTATCATTATCTTTCCTGAACCCGATGATCGTTACTTAGCTGTAACGTTGGGTGGGTGACACTGTAAAGTTGAGGCGATTAAAAGACAAACAGATAGCCGGATATAGTTTATTAGTAATAATAATAAATAAATACGGACAAATCACACAGATTAAGCTAGCCCCAAAGTAAGTTCGAGACTTGTGTTATGGGATACTAACTCAACGATACTATATTTATAACAAATACATATATAGATAAACATCCAAGACCCAGGCCAATCTGAAAAAGATCATTTTCCATCTTGATCTGGCCGGGGATCGAACTCGGTCACTCCGTGTCGCAGGCTGGCGTGTTGACCACTGCGCCACGGAGCTCAATTAGTAGAATTCACATTATAAAACACTGAATCTCAGGGTTCGCAGGTAAGTCACGTGGTCCAATGATGGGCGTAGGGAAAGGACACTTAGCTTCGCCAGCCACCAGACGAAAGAGAGCTGCCCAACATTTGACTATGTAGCTAGCTCCAAGTGAGCTTTCGCTACTTCACCGGGCGTTTGAGGCGAGGGCAGAGTGCCCTCAGCATTTATAGACAACATCACCAAAGTGCCCCCAGGAGTGGCGGATCAGCTATGGGCGTTGCCTGTGTGCGCAAGGCTTGGAGAGACAGCAAACTCTCATATTGCCTGATGGGCCACGATTACATGCATGCATAGTCTGAAGGGCCAATCTGAGAATCTATGGCAAACGCCTTTAGAGAGCAGCAACTCTCATCTTTTGCCTTATGGGCCGTATCTGCCCAGCACTCCACCGGTTTTATAAGGCTGGGTTGAGTATGCGGCGCGCGAGTGGCAGTGATGGCGCGATGTCACAAAGCTTTTATTTGGCTATCTTCCATGCTGGTCTGGGAGAAAGAAAAAAAACAATACAATACATTTAATGTACACCCTTTATTGCATAAAGATAAATAATTAGCAAGTTAAAATTAGAAGTCTAGCAATTTAAAAAAATTAACAATTTGCGCAAATTGCAGCCTTATCGCAATCATTTGAATCCTAACTAATATTTTGAATGCGAAAGTGAGTTTTATTTATTCGTTTGTTTGTTACGCTTTAACTACTGAACATCACATGATCACATCATGAAATTTTACATACACGTAGCCTTTTATCCCCGAAAATAGTACTGTTCCCCTGGGATCGATATTACGGCGAGCGGAGACGAAGGCGATAGCTAGTGTGATATAACTCGATGTTACAGCTACCATACTCCGTGAGAACACAAGAATAAGATGTGCTATAGCAAGGAAAAAAATAAGAATGACCGGTAGAATAAACTTTTAATAACAAAAGTGCTAAGAATAAATTCGCCCGCTGAATTCGCCACGGCTCCGTCCTGAAGCAGGCTGGAAATGTCCAACTAATTCAAAAGAGTAAAAAGGGAGTAAAAAGTAATATTAAAAAATTCTATAGGCGCCCCTTGAAAGGAAAAAGCAGACTGTAATGAATTATCTTTTTGTACCCTCGTGCCCTTTACGTGTGTCCTTTTTGTTAGATATCCTAATTTCCTTGATAATACAAGGTTTTTCGTTAAAAAATCGAAAAGGATTTTTGTTAGGTCCTAAACATTAGGATCTTTATTATTTGCTCTGAACTTTGATTTATTTCTTAGGGTCTCGTTTTGTATTATTTGAAACCAGATAATAATACGCAGAAGAAAAGAAAGAACTATGGTTCTTATGATGTCATACCTGCCCCCGTAGCAAGGCACGCGCGACAGCGTTTATCGAGTATCGCCATCTTGTTTTCCGTAATATCAAAGAGCGAGATGTGGATAGCTTGTCGCGCGATATAAACGGGTCGCTGCATGCTACGGGCGCTGCAACCACCGGACAGGCAGTTGAGCATAACACCCTTACCATGTCCTGATTTTTGTCATCATATAATTTACACATACTATTCAATTTATATATCGACTAGCTTTCGCCCGCGGCTCCGCCCGCGTCAATGTCGATCCCTCGGGAATAGTACTTTTTCCCGCGATAAAAGGTAGGTAAGGCCTATGTCCTTCTCCGTACTCCAGAGAACTTGTATGCAAAATTTCATGATAATCGGTTCAGTAGTTACGGCGTGAAAGCGTAACAAACAAACAAACAAACTCACTTTCGCATTTATAATATTAGTAAGGATAAGGATAAGGAATATAGGTAATGTTTTAAAATAATTTCGCGATTGTTATTCATTCAAATGGATGGTTGGCTACCACCAGATTGGGATCCGGTCATCAATTTAATAAAATGTCAAGCTCATCAGAAGACTGCCAGACGTTCGGACACTGTAAAATAAATAAATAAATATATATATATATACGGACACATCACACAGATTGAGCTAGCCCCAAAGTAAGTTCGAGACTTGTGTTATGGGCATGGATCTAAGAATAATCAGGATAGGACCTTGAGAATGTGGCATAGAAGCAAATCACAATGTATGCAGACGTGTCGTGACACGAAACTCACGCACACATCGGCACTCAAATGGATGCAGGTTTTCCCCGGTTGAAATGTCAAACTCACGAAATTTCAAACTTGTACATAACGCGAATTTGGTGTGCCTTTTGAAACTCGTTGAAAATAAGCATAAAAACATAAAATAATGCCGAGCTGTGTGGTAAAAGAGTGTAAAAATTATAGTAAACTACACAAAAAGTCCGACGGTATCACATATCATAGGTAAGTACAAACTTCTTGTTGTTTTCGAGACTATGTAAGTATTACACTCAATCGCATATTTTCTTGGTTTTATTATACTATTTACACACACAACACCACAGTTTCTCGTATGTACGAATGGGTTGGTAACCTAAACACACGTTTCAACTACAATTTTAAATTAAACTAATATGATTTTGTAATTTTCTTTGCGCCGCAAAAGGTCAATGACCCGGTGACAGCGCAGCGCAAAGTCGGACTGTCGGTGTTGCCAGAATATGATTTCAAGATTCCTGTTCTTTATTTTAAATATAAAATTTTAGTTTGTTTATTTTTTTTAAGGTTCCCCATTCGTGATGCTTATGTAAAAAAATAATGGATCGATAGTATTAGAAGAAATAGAAAGGATGCATCTTGGGTACCATCAAATTATTCATTTGTTTGTTCCGAACATTTTAAAAATAGCAATTTTTATATGACAAAAGGAGCATATCGCCGGTTGATTAAGTTCGCGTGCCCAGAAAAGGAATGTTTCTTATTAATACTTTTACTCGACTTCAAAAAAAGGAGCAGTTCCAGTTGTATTTAATTTTGCATATTTTTAAGTCAACTTTAGTGGCGTTTTTGGAATTTTTTGGGATATCAACAAAAATGAAGTCATTTTCAGTTTTTAAGATGGCCATTACCATTATTTATGGAAATTCGACTTGGGTGACGTTTTCGGAGTATTTCGGGGTAAAACTGACGTCAATTTTGTGTTGGGATTCAAGATGACTGTCACAATTTTTTGATAATATGACTTATGTGTCGCTTTTGAGTTATTTTTGGGTGCATCACAAACAACACTTATGGGATGCAAAACAGGGGTGATATTTTCGAGGTATTTTGGCGTGCAGATCACAAAAGTGGCGTCAATTTCGGGATCATACTATAAAACAAAGTCGCTTCCCGCTGTGTCCGTCTGTCCCTATGTATGCTTAGATTTTTAAAACTACGCAAAGGACTTTGATGCGGTTTTTTTATAGATAGAGATATTCAATGTTTATATTTTATACTAATATGTAAATGTGAAAGTATTTTATTCTCATTTGTCGACGTCAGACTAAAAGATTTTAACTTTGAACAATTTCTGAATTTGATATTGTTGATTTATTGATGACACTAATAATCTATAGAACTACTGAATCTATAAATCTGCAAAATTATAAAAAAGTAATTTTAAAATTTACCACCAATATAAGGCCTCGAGGGTTTATTTTTCTGTAAGTAAAATTATATGTATTGTTATTTATTAACTTAAAACACTGTAAAATAAAAATGTTATCTATAATTTCGTTCTTTTATACCTTTTATCGAGTTCCCCAAAACGTCTAAGGTCGCTCAAAGATGAGATTGATTCACAGTTGCCCTTCTGGATCATTATGTCTAAATTCATAATACTTCTCTGATACAGATGTTACGTTTTGTAAAAAAAATATAAATAATATTAGTGCTACTAGGCATCAGTACCACATCAATTTATTTACTCTAATTATTGGGTAATTTTTGATGACAATGGTCACCCTATACTGCACACATGTAACCAAAGTTTGCTTCACTTTGACGTTCCTCACGCCCGGTCCATATTATTCTTAGGTCCATGGTTATGGGATGCTAACTCAACGATACTATATTTTATAACGAATACATATATAGATACACATCCAAGACCCAGGCCAATCTGAAAAAGATCATTTTCCATTTTGACCTGGCCGGGGATCGAACCCGGTCACTCCGTGTCGCAGGCTGGCGTGTTGACCGCTGCGCCCCGGGGCTAGTCTACTGCATACATCCCGTGAGCCACTACTGCATACATCCCGAACATGATCTACACACATTCAGTCATCAGGTCAGTGCTGTCATCCTGCACTGCCTGTCCGATGGTTGGAGGTATAACATTGGGTACACGCGCCTGGCCTCCCGAGCTGCACCTTGCTATTCCCTCATTCATCCGAGTGAATGATATCCCAACCTATAATTCCTTCCCAAATCCAACAAATTCCTATCCTCCCCAGCTTAAAAATGGGGAGCAGCGTCGGAAGCACAAGAAGCCAAAGAAACTGCGCTCGCCAACCCACCTGCCTAGCGTGGTGAGTATGCTTATATCCTCCCATGGAACGAAGAATCCTTGGTCCCTGTTTAGCAGTGGAATTTTTGCTATCGTCGTCATATCGTATGGCATAGTCAGCAAGAATCCTATGAAAATCGTATATGTTTGATTTTAAATTCTTAAGCCAGTCTTCGGCTGCTGGAGGAAAGGAACGGAGTTCGTTAAGGGCCCGTACTACCTCACACTGCTTTGCATGATTGTCTGTAATATCAATAATAATGAAATACTCGAGTTGAAATAAATATGCAGCAAAGTTCAGGACTAACTCTGGTAACTACCTGACTCAAAAACACGATTGCGTTAAATTTTCACGATAGAAAAAAATTGCAATGTTGCCTCCAAATCACGTCTAATTTACTCGGTATACAGCATTATTCACCAAAAACATTAATTTAAACCTTGAAAATTTTGATTATAATTACATTACAGACAAGACAGCCATCATGTTTTTTCTTTTTCGAATAACCCTTGAATATTCTTAAATAATGAAAATATCCAAAGTAGCCAACGGATTTAGACCGTCCGCGTTTGTACCGCCACGCCGCCTGGCCTATGGCGGGCCCTTAAGGCCTCCAGGTAAACCACAGAGTAGGCGCTCTTCGACAGTATGCCACATTCACATTCTAGAGAGTCTTTGTAACCCCACTTATAGAGATGATTAGACCGTCCCTCTCTTTGACTATTAAAGCCTGCTGGTTTTTTCATATGCACTTTACTTGAAAATATGCTGACAGCATAGATATTTTAATTCTATAGGAGCTATAGGTATCTTATCCGGTGGCACGCCTCTGGCCAAGGGTCTCGCAAGCTTAGTTCCTAAAGTCATCGTTAGATGGCAGGTCCACTGCTCATTAACCAGACTATTTGGAATGTGTTAAAGCTTAAAAATAATGATTACGCATTTATTATTTATTTGGCGAGCTCCGTGACGCAGTGGTTTCAACACGCCAGCCTGCTCACACGAGGGTGCCCGGGTTCGATCCCCAGTCAGGTCACGATGGACAACGATCATTTTTAGATTGACCTGGGTCTTGGATGTTTATCTATATATCTATTATAAAATATCATATCGTTGAGTTAGTATCCTACGACAAAAGTTCACCACTTAGGGTGAAGCCACGAACGTAATTTTTTGAGTTGTGAGCCGCGTAATTTCGGTCGCGTAATTTCTATTACATTCGGTTTCATACAAAAGCCCTTTTTTGCCACACGGCGGCACAATATGAGTTGCGAAGTTGTATGAACAGAAATTAAACGACTTATCATCATCATTACGAGTAGGTGTCACGGTCAATCGACCATGCACACCCTGGTGTCAGAGTTCTTCGGAGCCGCCTCTCGGCCTCTGATGTAGTTCCTTTAACGACTACCAGATGGCAGCCGGGACCACCGGCTTAACGTGCCTTCCGAAGCACGGAATCATCTTAATTATCAGACAATCAGGTGATTCAAGCCTGCAATGTCCTAACCAAACTGGAAACAACTAAACAAAGTATGCTTCCGGTGGGAATCGAACCCACGACCCCCGGGTCAACAGGCAAACACCTTAACCACTGGACCACGGAGGCTGTTATACGACTGAATTAAACGACTGAAATTACGCGACTTCAAAAATACGCCGTCTGGCCTTACCCTTACCGTGATGCTGATGTCATCTCTTTAAACTAAAAATTGTCGAAAGCCCACTATGTAGGGCATGTGAGGAATCGGAGGAGACAATGAGACACATTTTGTGTATCTGTGACTCGCTAGCTGGTAAGCGTTTGGACCTCTTAGGATCAGCATATCCTGAGCTAGAGGACTACAGGCACTACGCACTGGGCGATGTTCTGAAGCTCATGCAGTCCTTCTTCAGAATAAACCATGCGGGTGAGTAAGGCATGGGGTAAGTACAAAATAACCCAAAGGTTAGACGTGCTACCGACTCTGAGTCGGCCCCATCGAAGATAAAATCTGTGATGCTAGCTCAATTTGTCCCTATATATTTATACACTCCCAAGATATATTCGGCTGTAATGGTGAATGGCGACACACATTATGGTGTCGAAAATCTCCCATTGATACTTGATATCAGTAATATAAAAGGAAGGGAGAAAAACTACTTACATTTCATTTTTAAAAGCCACGAAATATTTGGCCTATTCGGAAATAGGTTAACGAGGATGGTGTTTAGCCAGTCATGGCTGTTATTGAGAGCCATGCGATTACGCAAGTCAAGCAACGTCCGTCTTGACGTGGGTCGGCATATTTGGTTATTAAATTATCACGCGTAGCCTGTATTCGGTGAAATTGTAAGGAGTTTTTGAGTTGGGAAGCGTATTTTACATAGGCGCCAACGGAATATCAGCGCCGGCTGTTGCATGCAGCCAGCATATCCTGTGTCATTATCATCATCATCATCATTCCAGCCATAAGAAGTCCACATATTCTACGTTACATGGAAAGATATTGCCATAGCTTACCACGTAATTCATCATCATCGTCATCATCATCAGGTCTTTGTAGTCTTCACTGCAGGAGCATGACCCTCTCTGTACTACCGGAGCTATACTTGACCAGAGCAGAAAGAGGATTTGGCCTACACTCTCCTCGCTGGCCAGACGGGTTGGAGAGGTCTCATCGATGTTTATGAGCTTTGTTTAGCTTGTATTTCCTATGTCGCCTCTTACGACATCCATGGGAGGCTAGGAGTGGTCCTATTCTACTCTGCTGGAAACCACACGGCAGGCGGGTTGGCGAGCGCAATTTCTTTTGCTTCTTGTACTTGCGACGCCGCCGCTCCACTCCGGGAGTGCCGGTAAAACTGAAAACTTTTTTTTTTTTTAATTTATTTATCCGTAAATCACATACAGGTTTTTATAATTTTATTATCGCCAAACTGTAAAACAGTTTGTTGGCGAAGACAAAGCACTCACTTTTAACTCTAACCTTAATTAACTTATCTAATTTTATATCTAATTATATCAATAATGAACATTAATATTACAGAACATTTTCGCCACGCAGTAGAAAGAGATATTTCTTCTTCCCCTACGCCGCGCCGGCGGTCTCAAGTCACGCTCCGTCTTACGAATTTTCGATCATGTCACGTGTCCTGGCGCGAGTTTAAAATTTTTTTCCAATCCCAAAAAGCGCACAATGCCACTAAATAATAATAATAATAGTTTAATTCAGATAACTTGATCCATAGGGGTTAGTAACAATTGGCCTTAAAACTAAAGTTAGTAACAATTACGGACATACACAGACAGACAGAAAACAACAATACTAAAGAAGTTTTTACTTTAAAAACAGTGGCACTCCCGAAAATCTCGATATTTGGTTACTATAGAGGTGTCTGTTACGGTTACTGTAACGGTAACGGAGCCGCGAATTCATTACTTTTCCCATCGCAAAAATTCCAACACGCCTAAATAAGTTCACTTTACAAACAAACGATGTCGTTGATTTAGTCGTGGTAGAGCCACGCTACCGGCAAAATGAATTGCTAGTAACATGAATGGGCCGGCTCGTCCTGGGAAGTACCACACTCTCACAGAAAATCGACATCTGAGTAAAAGCTTTACCGCTGCTATGCTTCGTTCGGTAAGTGAGAGAGTCGGAGGCCCACCCTAGTTTTTTTCCCCAACTCCTTTAAAGTCCGACAACGCACCTGTCACACCCTGGTGTTGCAGTTGTACATGTGCAGCGGTGATCACTTACCATCAGGTGACCCGCTTGGTCGTTTGCCGCTATATAACATAAAAAAAAACTAACTAACTCACTTTCGCTTAGGTCCAACAGTATCCTCTGTGTTTTTCGGGAATGACTAATGAGTGGGGAATGCCCCAAATGACCTGACTGTCCAATATGGAGACACTGGGTGAGCATGCACGTGGCAGTACGAGGTGCTCCGGGTGGGCTTGGCGGGTTTTTCCTGAATTAAATAAATGTATCGCATTTTTTACTAACATAGTATGTAAGGATTTTGTTACTAACAAAATATGGACATAAGTCTGAAATTAGCCGTGTGGTTTCCGGCAGAGTAGAATAGGACCACTCCTTGTCTTCCCATGGAGGTCGTAAGAGGTGACTTAGGAAATATAAGTTAAACAAAGCTCATAAACATCAATGAGACCTCTCTCTGGCCAGCGAGAAGACTGTAGGCCAAATCTTTTATCTACTCTGGCCAAGTATGGCTCCGGTAGTACAGAGAGGGTCATGCTCCTGCAGCGGAGACTAAAAAGACCTGATGATGATGATGAAGTCTGAAATAAAATCATTGTTTTTAAATATAAAATTGGTTTGTATTATGAACCTAGCAGCCACTATTATCACGATTCCTCCATTTTCTCCAGCAACAAGTAGTCGCGTGACATATGACCATGATATAGTGTTGCCCGCGACGTCGCCTGCATTCAGAATGCACACATTTGTTACAGCGCGAAAATGTTTTACAGAAAAATAAAGACACGAGCGCCGCGATTCTGTTACGTGAGGCTATTGGTCACGTACGGCAATGCGCTTTCAAAGGAATTCTTTTGAACAGCCCTCCTTTTTGTGTTGCAAGTGTTTGAGATATATGTTAGATCTTTCTACTTTCGAACTGCCTCCGTGGTCCAGTGGTTAGGCGTTTGCCTGTAGACCCGGAGGTCGAGGGTTCGATTCCCATGGAAAGCATACTTTGTTTAGTTGTTTCCAGTTTGGTTAGGACATTGCAGGCTTGAATCACCTGATTGTCTGATAGTAAAGATGAGTCCGTGCTTCGGAAGGCACGTCAAGCCGTTGGTCCCGGCTGCCGTGTGGTAGTCGATAAAGGAACTACGTCAGAGGCCAAGAGGCGGTTCCAAAGAACTCTTACACCACGGTGTGCATGGTCAATTGACCGTGTCACCTACACGAAATGATGATGATGATGACCTTTGTAAAGATACATTACCGAATTTTTTACGCGACGCGAGTTTAGCATTTTTTACACATTAAAAAAGTGCAAAACGCCGCTAAAGAAGTTTTCACTAAAAAAATAGAGCCAGTCGTAGAGTATCGGCTCCACTAAATTATTTACTATCTACTCGACTAAAATATTGGTATTCGGATAGGGTTACTAAAATACTGGCTCCTAACCTAAAATACTTGCCGTGAGCGACGTAGGCTACTGCATGGTTGCGTGGTGGAAAAGTGGTAGTGGAGAGGGCAATGTCGATTGACCGTGTCACCTACACGAAATGATGATGATGGTTTTTGCGGGTGCGAGTCCCGCATAGCTGTTTTGAACCCCCGTAGCAGATCAGTATGCATAACGCATTTTCCACAGGTAAAAAGAAAAGGCTACTGTATGGTTGTGGAGCATAGAAGGTAACCAAAGATATCACGCAGCCAATTCAGGTTTTTCATCAACTGCTGCTTGCGGCAAATACTAGTCATTTTGTGCCTGAACCTCCAACGAACGCCTGTGGGAGACGTGCCGGGTAATTCCAATTGACAAGCAGATCATGCGCCGTAAATAGACATGGATAGGCCGTACTCTCTGAAAAGTTCCCACACACAACCCGAGGCAAGCCTTGGAGCGGACCCCCAGGGCGGAAAGTGGGTCGTCCCAAGCAGACCTGGCAGCGCACTTCTTGCAGCGGAGATAAAGACAATCGGGCTAACCATGCCCGAAGTAAAACGCATAACCAAAGACAGATCGCGATGGTGGAATACTGTGGAAGCCCCACCTGGGAGCCTTAGAACCTTAAGCTAAGTCAAAGTGTGACCTATGCTATAGTTGTAACAGGAAACACTCTTGATGTGGATAGTGCATTTTTTATGTATATGTATATTTGACGGCAAACGAGCAGCCGAGTCACCTGATGGGAAGTGGTCACCGTCGCCCATGGACATCTGCAACACCAGAGGAGGTGCTGATGAGTTGCCGACTCTTTAGATACCTGTTAACACGCCTTTTGGAGGACCCCAAGTCATAGCACACAGGGCAAACCTCGGGAGGGAGTCCGTTCCACAATCCTGCTGTACGAGGAAAAATCCACGTGGTGCTCTGACATTTTTGGAGACCCAAGTGTCAAGGATGTGGGTTGGAGTGCATGGTCAACACAGGGAATATTAAAAAACTTGGCTGAAGTGCTGAAGTTAACTTACACAATTTAGAATTTTTCAACTGTAACGTACACGAAGGAAGATATTCTGTTTTAAATTTTCTACCGGAAGCGATATTTTTGCTGAGCGCGGAGAAAGTTCGAGATATATTCAACCGGAAGTACGTAATATGCGAAGTTAGAGTAGCGTGCGATTTGTACGTTATTTTATTTGCCATGAACGCGACGGCGGTGTATCAAAAATATAGAAAAGTTACCAAGATAAACTCTACTATGGGTTTTCGTAAAAACCTCGTTTTATCTTCCATGCATTCGTTTTATCTTCCATGCATTCGTTTTATCTTCCATGCATTCGTTTTATCTTCCATGCATTCCATTGGCAAAAAAACGTTAAATGTACCAGCTACTTTTCGTACTTTGCAAATTGAAAAATCGAGAGATTGGAAAACATAAATGAAATCTTGTTGGAGGCAATGCAGCTAGCAATTCGTCACGTCATCTCGTCCCTGTATTATGATTTCTTGTTACACACGACATAAATCAGAACACATATTTTTCATTGGAAACTTTTATTCTTAATTTTATTTATGCGGGGGGCTGTGTGGGGGGCGATACTCGAATTACGTATTTGTCTATGCGGGGAATAGAACCCCCATGTGTAACAGTCTAGCGTGTTTGCTTACCGCTGCGCCACAGTGCCGACGTCTGGCCATCGTTCGTCTATCGATCTAATTACATATATACATTGGTGAATTGAGACCGACCACTTGTATGCTGTTATAATACCGAACGCTGTGAGAGCGCTCCAAGCACTACCGCTGAAGTTGTAGCAGGAAACCAAGATAATATATAGGACAATTACTCTCCCTTACGAGGTAGACAGAGCCTGAGGCCACAATACATTAAGGGCCCGTACTACCTCACACTGCTTTGCATAATTGACTGTTATATCAATAATAATTAAATACTCAAGTTGAAATAAAAATGCAGCAAAGTTCAGGACTAACTTTGGTAACTATATGACTCAAAAACACGATTGTGTTAAATTGTCTCGATAGAAAAAAATTGCAAAGTTGGCTCCAAATCACGTCTAATTAACTCGGTATATAGCATTATTCACCAAATACATTAAAATTTACCTTGAAACTTTTGATTATTATTGCATTACAGATAAGGCAGCCATCATATGTTTTTCTTTTTCGAATAACCCTTGAATATTCCTAAAAAACGAAAATATCCAAAGTAGCCAACGCGTTTAGACCATCCGCGTTTGTATCGCCACGCCGCCTGGCATATGGCGTGCTCTTAAGGCCACGATTAGCGTGTTAGTAAGCGTATAGGTGGAACAGTAATAAGTAACATCATCATCATTTCAGGCGTAAGAAGTCAACAAACCTCGCCCAAGGATTCTTCCTTCCACGGGAGGATATTGCAATACACACCGCGCTTGGCAGACGGGTTGGCGAATACAGTTTATTTGGCTTCTTGTATTTCCGACGCTGGTGCCCGTCTGAAACATTTTTTAAGCCAAGGAGATTTTATTATAATATTATTTTAATTAATTTCTGAGGACTTTGAATTTGGTTAGTATCCCATTAGCTCAATCTGATGATAACATCCTCCGTGGTCCAGTGGTTAAGGCGTTTGCCTGTTGACCCGGGGGTCGTGGGTTCGATTCCCACCGGAAGCATACTTTTTTTAGTTGTTTCCAGTTTGGTTAGGACATTGCAGGCTTGAATCTCCTGATTGTCTGATAATAAAGATGATTCCGTGCTTCGGAAGGCACGTTAAGCCGGTGGTCCCGGCTGACATCTGGTAGTCGTTAAAGGAACCACGTCAAATGAGGCCGAGAGGCGGTTCCGAAGAATTCTGACACTAGGGTGTGCATGGTCGATTGACTGTGACACCTACTCGAAATGATGATGATGATGATGATGATGATGACCGTACGTACCATGCTTGACAGGCGGGTTGGCGAGCGCAGTTTTTTTATCTTATTGTGCTTCCGACGCTGTTGCCCATTTGAAGCATTTTTAAGCCGGGGAAATTGTTTGATCTAGGAAAATAATTAATGTGTTGGGATACTTCTGTTTCAGTTGTATGGGGGAAAAGCAAGTAGCAGCCCAGAAGGCCGGGCGCGCGTACCCTATGCCATAGATTCAAAGATTCAAAGATTTATTCAGAAAATAGGCCTTTTCAGGCACTTTTTCACGTCAATTCACATTTTAAATAATACTTATTATAATATATTCAAATTATTAATTATTGTTCAAAAGCTACAAACTACTAGCGTTTCGGAACCGACCACTGCAGAGAAGAAGACGCCGAAAGAAACTCTTTTCAACAGTATTGGTCGCCTACTTGCCTGAAGGGCTTTGTATGATATTTAATATTTTTATCTTTTCTTTTTTTTCTGATGTCATGTTATATACAATTTTAATTTACATGATTTTGTGGAACACCTTATGTTAGCGATCGAGCGTGCAACAACAACAGATATGATAAAAGTCTCAAAGATAGATAGAAGTCTCAAAGAGGCCGAGCAGACCTGTCCCCCCTGGCAGCACCCGTTCACGAGTTGACATACCTGCAACCACCACTAAACTGTTGAGGATGACACCCCTGACGAAGTAAGTATAGAAATAGAATTCGAGTCTTCTGTGGTAGCGGCAACACTACACAAATTTCTGCGCACGTATTTTATCTTTTACAAATTCTTCGAGCATAGCGTCCGGGCCGGAGCGTTGAGATTCACTCCAACTACATTTCGGCCGCTCTCTATCAAATTACCCAGCCATATTTCGGAGATTTTATAATAATATTACTAGCTTTCGCCCGCGGCTCCGCCCGCGTCAATGTCGATCCCTCGGGAATAGTACTTTTTCCCGGGATAAAAGGTAGCCTATGTCCTTTTCCGTACTCCAGAGAACTTGTATGCAAAATTTCATGATGATCGGTTCAGTAGTTACGGCGTGAAAGCGTAACAAACAAACAAACTCACTTTCGCATTTATAATATTATAGTAAGGATTTTAATAAATTTCTGAGGACTGTGAATTTGGTTAGTATCCCAATACACATGTCTCGAATTTACTTTGGCGTTAGCTCAATCTGTGTCATCATCATCATCATCATCAGGTCTTTATAGTCTCCACTACAGGAGCACGACCCTCTCTGTACTACTAGAGCCATACTTGGCCAATCTGTGTGATTTATCCATATTATATTTATTTTTTTATTGTAAATATATATTTTAGGTTTGCCTTAGCAAGCAGTTTACAGTATATTAAGTAGGCTCACCTTAAAAAATCTTTCAAATCTATATATACTATATATATCAACTCTATATATACTAGCTGTTGCCTGCGACTTCGTCCGCGGCAATTTCTGTTATTATAGACATACTGTCAACATTTTTTGAACCGTTTACGCTTCGCACGCGTCGGATGCCCCGATGATGTGATGTTTTACTGCCTAAAACCTTCCTTAATAAATAGATTATCCGACACAAAAAGAATTTTCCAATTTGAACCAGTAGTTCCTGAGATTAGCGCGTTCAAACAAACAAAACAAACAAACTCTTCAGCTTTATAATATTATATATTATATAATATAGATTAATACATATTATAAAGCTGAAGAGTTTGTTTGTGTGTTTGAACGCGCTAATCTCAGGAACTATTTGTTTAAATTGGTAAATTATTTTTGTGTTGGATAGTCCATTTATTGAGGAAGGCTTTAGGCTATAAAACATTACACGCGACCAATAGGAGAGAAGCATCAATAAAAAATGTTTTGAAAACGGGGGAAAATAGAAATTGCCGCGGACGAAGTCGCGGGCAACAGATAGAAAGAAATATAAAATTTATATTTTGACAACGTGTATGCAAAATTTTATAACGATCAGATCAATGGGAAAAGCTTGAAACGTAACAGATAGACTTTCGTAAATTTTCTATAATCATCAGGTATTTTTTTTAGTCTCCACTACAGGAGCACGACCCTCTCTGTACTCCCAGAACCATACATGGCCAGAGCAGTCAGATTTTCTATATGAATAAACATTTGTCAAATTTCTAAAATTCATCTAAATCAAACAGAGATAATAATTATCTCCCCGCGACCTTGAAAGCAAACTCAGGTAAATTTAATATCGGATGAGCCGCGTAACCTGAACTGCGGCTCTTTAATGTATTAATTAAATCAGAGATGCGACGCCTGACGAATAGTAACGCTTCTGAAGGGAACCGAAAGAAATATAGAGCGAACAGAATGTTCACGCAATATAAATATATACGGACAAATCACACAGATTGAGCTAGCCCCAAAGTAAGTTCGAGACTTGATAAAAAGATAATTTTCCATCTTGACCTGGCCGGGGATCGAAGCCTCGTGTCGCAGGCTGGCGTGTTAACCACTGCGCCACGGAGCTGTCAATATCCTCCCATGGAACGAGGTTTCCTTGGGATTTTTTGAGGCCTTTCTCCAGCTCTCGCTGTCATCATGATGATGATAAATGTTCACACAAAGCTGTGCAAGCGACCAATAAATAGTGCATTTCTCAGATCGGCCCTTCCCTTCAGCATAGTAACAATATTTAGTAATCTGTGCACTTAGGCTACGCATGCAATTGCGGCCCATGAGGCAATATGAGTTTGCAGTCTCTCCAAGACTTGCACACAACGCCCAAAGCCGATATCTGTCACTCCTGGCGGCCCTTTGTTGTCTATACATATTGAGCGCACTCTGCTCTCGCCTCAAACGCCCGGTTGGCTTACTTGGACCTCGCTATATTTAAATTAAAAGAAAACCTTAATGCTCTAGTCAAAACTAAGTAGCCTTAGGGTAGAATTTTACCGCCACAAACAGAGATTTTCGCCAGCACCAGATGCTGATTCGTTTGGGTAATTGTACCACACCAAATTGTCAAAGGTTGTATTATATGCGATTGGTGATAAAAATGTACGTTTTTGTTCGCTCCTAAATTATTAACACTTTGCTGATGAGCAAAGTGATCGACATTGACGCGGGCGGAGCCGCGGGCGAAAGCTAGTAAATATATTTCATTTCTAACCCACTCAATCAACAGACTTGCTCGTCTAAGGCTCGTAGGCGTTTCTCCGTCTTGTCCGTCGAATCAACGAAATGAATTACACCATTTTCGTTGATACATAAGAATAACTCAAAGAATGAAAAAATTACTCCATTGGCCAACTAGATAATGGTTAAAATAAGATTCTGAATGAAGTGTGATGGCCACATAAAAATAAGGAGTAGAAGGGGATAAAAAATAGCACATAATCATCATTTCGTGTAGAGAGGTCACGGTCAATCGACCATGACCTCTCTGGCGACAGAGTTCTTCGGAACCGCCTCTCGCTCTCACGTGTTTCCTTTAACGACTACCAGATGGCAGCCGGGACCAACGACTTAACTTGCCTTCCGAAGCACGGAATCCTCTTAATTATCAGACAATCAGGTGATTCAGGCCTGCAACGTCCAACCAAACTGGAAACAACTAAACTAAGTATGCTTCCCGTGGGAATCGAACTCACAACCCCCGGGTCTACAGGCAAACGCTTAACCACTGGACCACAGAGGCAAAAAATAGGTGTTATTTATTCAACTACCTTAATGATTTTATAAATAAATATCATTAAATAAATACGGACAAATCACACAGATTGAGCTAGCCCCAAAGTAAGTTCGAGACTTGTGTTATAGGATACTAACTCAACGATACTATATTTTATAACAAATACATATATAGATAAACATCCAAGACCCAGGCCAATCTGAAAAAGATCATTTTCCATCTTGACCTGGCCGGGGATCGAACCCGTGCACTCTCGTGTCACAGGCTGGCGTGTTGACCACTGCGCCACGGAGCTAGTCAAATAGTGTATTATTATTGTTATCTGAAAACTGCTTGAGTTTAAATTAAAGCTATACAAAGGCCCTTTCTATGCAGGGCCATAATTCTGTCCCTTTTATCGTGACTAGTACTATGTGCTTTTGTGCAGACAATGTTATCAGCTGAGACTACGGCTTTGTGTGCTTTCGATCAATACACAGGGTTTTATGCACGATACGATACTTATTTAGACTCTCGACTGTATTTTCTGATATTTAAGAGCTTGGCTCTTGTTAGTGCCAGTGTATGGAAAGAAACGCATACAATGATTATTCTTGGTAGGAATAATCATCACAGCCACATTAAATCCACTGCTAGACATAGGCCTCCCCCAAGGGTTTCCAATACGACCGGTTGGAAGCGGCCTGCATCCAGCGTCTTCCTGCGACCTTAGTCAGGTCATCCGACCATCTGGTTGGTGGATGTCCGACGCTGCGCTTGCCGATACGTGGTCGCCATTCGAAAACCCTTCTGCCCCATCGGCGATCGGTTCTACGCGCTATGTGCCCCGCCCACAGCCACTTCAAAGAGCTAATCCGCTGAGCGATGTCGATGACCTTCGTTCTCTTACGAATCTCCTCCTTTCTGATTCGATCTCGCAGAGAAACACCGAGCATAGCCCTCTCCATAGCTCTTTGAGCGACTTTGAGCTTTCTTATGAGGGACTATGTTTCGGAACCATGTCATCACTGGTAACATACATTGATTATAGACTTTCGTCTTTAGGCACTGAGGTATTTTGGACGAGAAGACACTACGCAGCTTCCCGAACGCTGCCCAGCCGAGTCGGATTAGTCGAAAGATTATACTTAATACTAACATAATGGTTTCTGATGTTTTCGCGATTGTTACACATTTAAATAAAATTACTTTAATACGGTATTATCGCGTATATTACATTATTTTTACTTCTAACGTTTCGAAAACTTTACAGTTTTCATGGTCGCAGGTAGACTAAGTTGATTTGTCTTTGTGTTATAAGAACTATACAATACTACCGCCTACAATATTTATTGATAACGTTCCGGATGTACGCAGTATTGGCTCACGGTGTCTGAAGTTCTTGCAGTCTTGTGAGGAGCTTGAGATTTTATTAAATTGATGACCGGATCCCAAGCTGGTGGTAATTGCCAAACATCCTCTCTATTGGAATTAGGATGTTTTTTTAATTTCAATAGCCTCACGAAGCATTCTTGGAAAGTATCTGTTTTCTTTTGCAAGGACTTGAGGATTATCAAAACGCATGTAGTGGTAATATACGCGATAATACCGTATTAAAGTGCTTTTATTTAAATTATTACTAACAATTAACTTTAATCTGCACGGGTCTAAATAATGACATCAGCCGCAATCAGAGTGATGTTCCCGAAACACATTTAACAATGAAAATCAATTTCAGTTTAAGGTAAGCCTGCCTTAATATACGGAAATAGCATTAATCAGTTGTGGAAATGTTTAATTGTGCTAATTTCTTACACGTCACTTGAAAGTCAGGTAAATCGATTTAATAATTATATTTTCTCAAACGTACTTGGAAATTTGCATATTATTTTCACAACCATGTTTGTCAACCTTTATTTATTATTATTTATATATAACAACCATTGGCTAGCTCCGTGGCGCAGCGGTCAACACGCCAGCCTGCGACACGAGAGTGCCCGAGTTCGATCCCCGGCCAGGTCAAGATGGAAAATGATCTTTTTCAGATTGGCCTGTGTCTTGGATGTGTATCTATATATGTATTTGTTATAAAATATAGTATCGTTGAGTTAGTATCCCATAACACAAGTCTTGAACTTCCTTTGGGGCTAGCTCAATCTGTGTGATTTGTCCGTATATATATATTTATTATTTATTTTATTTATTGGAGGGGATGTCATCCTCAACTGTCTGTCCGGTGGTTGCAGGCATGGCATCGGGTACCGCACCGGGCTTCCCGAGCTGCTACTTGCTTTCTCCCCATTCATCCTAGTGGGTATAGTATAACTAAATAAATATATAAATATATACGGACAAATCACACAGATTGAGCTAGCCCCAAAGTAAGTTCGAGACTTGTGTTATGGGATACTAACTCAACGATACTATATTTTATAACAAATACATATATAGATACACATCCAAGACCCAGGCCAATCTGAAAAAGATCATTTTCCATCTTGACCTGGCCGGGGATCGAACCCAGTCACTCCGTGTCGCAGGCAGGCGTGTTGACCGTTGCGCCACGGAGCTAGTCATTTATTCCCTTCCTTATTTATAACTACACCTTTATTCCCTTCCCAAATCCAACACATTCCTGTATAGGAAAAGCTTAAAAATGCGTCGATTGGCAGTAGCGTCGGAAGCACAAATACCCGGCTAAGTGCGAGTCGGACTCGCGCACTAAGGGTTCCGTATATTATTTATAAGTTTGAAAACATTTATTTTTTGCTTTGCATTTATTTTTGCATGCTTTTCGCAATTTTTCCTTTATCTGTGTTATAAGACGTTGCTTCGTACCAAATTTCAAGATTCTGAGTTCACGGGAAGTAGCCTATAGGTTTTGATTCCCTTGTGCCCCTCATGAGCAAGCTAATATGGTACATACCTCTACAGCTTCCGAGAACAAGGGTCTTGAGAGACCGATAGACAGACAGACGGACGGACAACCAAGTGATCCTATAAAGGTTCCGTTTTTTCCTTTTGAGGTACGGAACCTTGAAAACCAAAGAAACTGCGCTCGCCAACTCGCCGGCCAATCGTAGTGAGTATGGCAATGGAACGAAGAATCCTTGGAAGCCACTAGTAGACTATTTACTGCTGTGCTAGCTAAATACAAGCCAACAAAGTATGTATGAAAATCAAAAGCGAGACCAGCAAGTTACTGTGAAAACTCGTGTAATTTAAAAAAGGAACGACTGATTTGCTCCGAAAAAATGTTACCACGAGGGTAACTTTTAAAAAGGTTTTATTTAAAATTCGAACTAACAAATTAAAAGAAAAACAAGTGAACATTTTGGCACTTGATGAATGTGTTTTCTAAGCTTTGAGAACTCTTTTAGGGAATCGATAAGGGAACGACGAGGGTCAACTACACGCTATAATAAAGCGACAATATTTAAAGGGCTGGCACCCATAACTTGCCGAAGACCTTGCAGAAAAATGCTTTAGGAGTAAAATAAAAAAAAATCGATACGCTAGTTTTAGAAATATTTTGACTTTAAAATTTAGAAAAACAGACGATAAATCACCTTGTGCGCATTGAACCACTATCCTGGCGTAAAACTTTTTACCATAACCTACTATGGATACTAATTTACTGGCGTCAACGTTTAAAACGGCTGATTTATCGATTATCATAAAAAAAAACAAGGCTGGCGATTTCTTAAAATTTGCTGCCAGCATTTTTTTGACCTATCAGAGTCTGTCTTTAAATTATTTGCGCTTAATTTAAATGAACCTTATATTATGTGTGTATGTCACTCAAATGTGACCATATATAAAGAGGACGGGGGACGGGTGAAAAATAATGAAATTGGTGTGACGTAATTTATGAGACAAGAACTGTGATGTGAAAGGAACTTGTAATTTTAAGCTTTTATTGTCCTATATAGACACAGGAAATCAAATTTCCGACAAAAAGCCTAAGAAAACATCTGAAGGCCCTACCTGAGGGAAATTCCCATTAGAAAATATACAAAATAAACTTTAATTTAATGTAATGGATCTGAGCAAGAAGGAATATTTTTAATTAATTATGAGACAGGCAGATTGGTAACACTGGCGCGTGGTCATACCGCCCAAGGGAGAGGAGACGAGCGTCACTTATACGTGACATAAATTGTAAATTTGTATAACAGGGCTTTTATTGTCTATCCTAATATTTTTGTACTTTGACCTCATCTAATTTTAAACCATATATACCTAAATTCATCTAGTACATCTCTTTTCTATATTATTAGCAAGTTGTAATGGATATACACGTAGTGATAAAATGGAAGTCCCACGTTAGTATATATTACTATATTATCTTAATCGAACACACAACACTTGATATCACACTCTTGAGAACTTATTTAAAACACGAACTTTTCATCTCAGGCGCGAAAAAAAGTCTTCTCTGTTTAATATCTGTGGCGAAAATTTTTCATCACATATTTTCGATTTTAATAATTAGCAAGTGTATAATCTCAATATATTTTAGAACCCGTACCTAAAGGGTCCTAAAAGAGACCCTATTACTAATCCTTCAATATCCGTTCGTGTGTTCGAATGTCACAGAGCTATGTCTATTGAACCAAAGTAGGTAGAGACTTGAACTATTTATAAAATACGCCATTTAGCCCCCATACATGAAACATGGATTTTATAAACTTGTCAAGACCCTCTTTCTCAGGAACGCGTGGAGTTATCAAGCTGAAATTCATACCAAATACTCAAGTCTATTGTCCCTTAGAACTGTGAAAAAATCAAACTTCTAAGCCAACGCAATCAAAAGATACAGCTTTTTATGCCGCAAATTTTCGACTTTTGCAAGGGAATCAAAACCTACAGGGTACTTCCCGTGAACTAAAATCATTAAATCTGGTGCGAAGCAACGTAATAGCACAGTAAAAAAATATGAAACGCATAAATTTTAGTTACATCATAAATATAATAATTTTACACTTATTGTAGACTAGCTTTCGCCCGCGGCTCCGCCCGCGTCAATGTCAATCCCTCGGGAATAGTACTTTTTCCCGGGATAAAAGGTAGCCTATGTCCTTCTCCGCACTCCAGAGAATTTGTATACAAAATTTCATGATGATCGGTTTAGTAGTTACGGCGTGAAAGCGTAACAAACAAACAAACTCACCTACCTACACTATTAACAACTAACAAACAACCTACACTCGTCCACTGCTGGACATAGTCTCTCCCATGGCACGCCACTGAGCTGAAAAATATATGAAAAATATAAAATTCTATTATTTCGTTTATGAATTAATTCGACTACCTTAAATAAAA
Source organism: Elegia similella (assembly GCA_947532085.1). NCBI lineage: Eukaryota > Metazoa > Arthropoda > Insecta > Lepidoptera > Pyralidae > Elegia > Elegia similella. Next base: position 2,354,883 of record OX383926.1, on the reverse strand, counting down.
TTGTGGTAATATAAATACCCGTAATATTTTCCTGTTCTTTATGTAATATGAGCGAAATATTCCGTCTCCCGCAATTCATTCCGTCGCGTATTCATTTTCAAATCAGTTCCGTTCCGTTTTCTCACGCAATATACTTTTATGAGTTTTTCCACATAATATAATCCCGTAACGGACTATTAAAATGCTACCTCCGGTTTTCCTCCAGTTAAAATAGAAATGGCAGCCGAGCGAATGTTTTCTATGCAAAACAGCGTACCTAGTCCGTTTCGTTTAGCCAACGACACAGATTTGTATAAGGCTAGATATGCCTGTTGCCTGTCAACGCGCATCGAGATTGAGTTTTTCTCTTACTATGACGGCTACAGTTCTTACAATTTATTTGCGTAATGTATTTTTTTGCGGTAAAAAATTATCCGTATCTGTATGAATCAAAAGTGCGTGATATAAAAAGCAGATATGGATAACATAAAATATACTTTCTATTATCACGATACTAATGTAACAAAAAAAAAACTGCCACTTTTCTTTTAAATTTTGCATGCTGTACTTTTTTTTGATAATTTTTTACCGCAAAAAAATACATTACGCAAATAAATTGTAAAAACTGTAGCCGTCATAGTAAGAGAAAAACTCAATCTCGATGCGCGTTGACAGGCAACAGGCATATCTAGCCTTATACAAATCTGTGTCGTTGGCTAAACGAAACGGACTCGGTACGCTGTTTTGCATAGAAAACATTCGCTCGGCTGCCATTTCTATTTTAACTGGAGGAAAACCGGAGGTAGCATTTTAATAGTCCGTTACGGGATTATATTATGTGGAAAAACTCATAAAAGTATATTGCGTGAGAAAACGGAACGGAACTGATTTGAAAATGAATACGCGACGGAATGAATTGCGGGAGACGGAATATTTCGCTCATATTACATAAAGAACAGGAAAATATTACGGGTATTTATATTACCACAATTTTATTTAAGGTAGTCGAATTAATTCATAAACGAAATAATAGAATTTTATATTTTTCATATATTTTTCAGCTTAGTGGCGTGCCATGGGAGAGACTATGTCCAGCAGTGGACGAGTGTAGGTTGTTTGTTAGTTGTTAATAGTGTAGGTAGGTGAGTTTGTTTGTTTGTTACGCTTTCACGTTGTAACTACTGAACCGATCATCATGAAAATTTGCATATACGTTATCTGGGGTACGGAGAAGAACATAGGGTACATTTTATCCCGGGAAAAAGTACTGTTCCCGAAGGATCAACATTGACGCGGGCGGAGCCGCGAGCAAAAGCTTGTAATGATATATTTTTGTGTTTTATTTGTTATTAAATTAAGAAATTAAATATGGTGAAAAAATTTCAAGTGATTTGCGGGATTTGAACCAGCGACCTTAAGCCGTACATAGACTTAAGGTCGCAGGTTCAAATCCCACCCGCTTGAAATTTTTTCACCAAATTTTATTTCTTTAATATTATACTTTTAATTTTTTTATGTATATTTGAAGGCAAACGAGCAGACGAGCCACCTGATAGTGACCAGTGGTCACCGTCGCCCATGGACATCTGCAACACCAGAGGAGATGCTGATGCGTTGCCGACTCTTCAGATACATGGCTTGCATGGCTTATAATCATAAAAGTGTTCGTATTTTGGGCTAGCTCCGTGGCGCAGCGGTCAACACGCCAGCCTGCGACACAAGAGTGCCCGGGTTCGATCCCCGGCGAGGTCAAGATGGAAAATGATCTTTTTCAGATTGGCCTGGATCTTGGATGTGTATCTATATATGTATTTGTTATAAAATATAGTATCGTTGAGTTAGTATCCCATAACACAAGTCTCGAACTTACTTTGGGGCTAGCTCAATCTGTGTGATGTGTCCGTATATTATTTATTTATTTAGTCTCCTTAGGAAATTGGTTCCTAATCATGGTCTAAGCATGTCTTCAAAATTGCTTACATTTGCATATGTGGCATAATAGCACCTACGACATTTTGTTATTCAACACATCAATCGCGAGAAATGCAGACACAATTGATTATCTGTTGTTATGTTTCCCGATTGGGGCGTTCGGTAGTTGACCGGCTAAGTAAAATTGTTCTTCTAAACATATTTAGTGCCAGCGTCCATAAGGTACCTTTACCGTGGAACGTCACATAATGTTTGATAACAATTATACGGTTTAATCAAAAATATTATATATATGAGTACTTATTTTAAAAGGGAATATCGAGAAGATTTTCATAAAATGAAATTAAGACAAGATGGCGGTTTTCCTCAAATTGTAAATGATAAATTTAGGAATATACATACGAAAATAATCTAAAATCCTTCATTGATTTATACATAATATGATGATGGCTCGTATTAATTAATTATAAACAAGTTAAACTGATATCTGTGTACGATAGGGCAATTTTTTTTTTTTTTTTTAATTTTACCACATCATCATCATTTCGTCTAGGTGTCACGGTCAATCGACCATGCACACCCTGGTGAAAGAGTTCTGCGGCACCGCCTGTCGGCCTCTGACGTGTTCCTATAACGACTACCAGATGGCAGCCGGGACCAACGCTTTAACGTGCCTTCCGAAGCACGGAATCATCTTAATTATCAGACAATCAGTGTGATTCAAGTCTGCAATGTCCTAACCAAACTGGAAACAACGAAAGAAAGTATGCTGCCCGTGGGAATCGAACCCACGACCCCCGTCTCTACAGGCAAAATATAACCAAAATTAATGTGGTATAATACTACTTATATACCACATAAATTGTGAATATATATGAACTAAATATATAATAGTACTTTTATACTGATAAACTAGTTGTAATTGTGGTAAAATAGTTCCGCGCGCACAGCCAGCACGGAGCGAATACACTTTTTGTTTATCTACCGACTGTTTGTACGCGTCCACTTATTTTCTATAAGTAATTATTCTTAAGTTCTCATTATAAGTGAATTTTGTAGATTCTTTATGAGAATAAATTTCTTAAACCATAAATAAAGCAATTCGAGCGAAATGATTCCATAACCATTCCAAAATATTCAAAATGCACAACGTTCAAGTTTTCACTCCTGTCGGCACGCCCGGAGTGCAACCCGTTGTCTTTTTTTGTACTTAAGACGAGGCCTCAAATGTTTGGTACCATCGCTCGGCAAAGGCGTACGCAGACTGATCAAGTGCGCGCAAGGGATAGCGCTTGGCGGTTTAGCCCGTGAATGATGAGATAGGAGATAGTCTCGAGTCGCTCAAAGAAAAAACCGTAAGCGCCAAATTCGTTATTTCTATTTTATATAAATCAGACCGGTTAATTGTATTTTCATATTTAAATTTTGATAAATTACTAATAACCTATCTTTTAGTCTAAAAATCATTATTTCATTCGTCGCATTTGAGCTACAATAACAAAAACTCTGCGAACGAAGACCATTTTTCAAAAAATATTTCTATCGAGAAAATTTTATCAAAACGTGTTTTCATGTTACACTTTTGGAGATGAAATAGTCAAAAATCATATTACTTAGATTTGAAACTCCTAATTTAAGTATTTTGCGAGATAAATAAGGTTCAGAACGACCTTATTTACAGTGGTACCGCCTTAATAAGTATCTACTCCTGCTATTAATACCATAAAAACAGCTTCCTCTTCCAACTTGCGCCTCTGTACCGCGTCGCAGCGAGCGGAGGACACCGCAGTCAGATGGCCACTCTAAAATTTAATTAAACTATTTAATTAATTCCCATACGGTGCCCTCCGTTTTTATGCCGCTTTTTATGCACTAGCCATTGAAATAAAATCCCTAGAATAAGTGTTCTGTACAAAGATTATTAAGTTAAAACAATTTAAAGACACGCTTAACTCATGACCAACAACTGGCAGTGGCGGCGCAAGATCTAAGTTGGGCTTGGGCAAGACACGTTTTAAGAGCCCTGTGGCTCTTTTTTTTATAATATAGGACGGCAAACGAGCAAGCGGGTCACCTTATGGGATGGTAAGTGATCACCGCTACCCATGGACAACTACAACACCAGGGTATGACAGGTGCGTTGTCGGCCTTTCAAGGAGTTGGGGGAAGGAAATGGGGAGGCGAGGGGGAAGGATGGGCCTCCGGCTCTCTCACTCACCGATCTAAGCATAGAGGCGGTAAAGCTTCTACTCAGAAGTCAATTTTCTGTGAGAGTGTGGTTTTAAGCAAATCGTAGGTTTTCCAAAAAAGAAACTTGCTACATTGGGCACGAGGCTATAAGTTGGGCGTGGGTTAGACAGGTTTCGCGAGGCCCGGTGATTTTTTGCCGAAATCTAAGGCTTCCCAAAAAAACTCGCTACATTATGCACGAAGCCCGTTAGAGCGCGCCCACTTCGCACACACCTAGCTAAGCCACTTAAAAACTGGAGGATATCCATGGTCCAGTACGCGTAGGCGATTTTAACATAATTTAACATAGGGATAGGTGACGACAAGTGGCATTCAAATATATCGAGCTCCTGCGTTCTCTGGAAGTTACGTTGAGTCAAGCCCGTTATGGTTTACAAGATGCCTGGTAGATAGCTTGAATAAAAAAAAGGCTGTAACCCGAGTGAGCATTATATACTGAGTAACGTTTTTTATTTTCCCTTTTACAGTAAAATATAGGCATTTTTTTACTTTTTCTTTAATGTAAACTGTTATAATATCTTAATTACGTATACAAACGGGATTTAGCTCCTTTTTATTATTTGTTTTCGCTGACGTTAAAATGGAATTCTATTCATCGTGGTTGCAACGAGACTCACCGTCACAATAAATATGACCAACAAATAAAAAAAAGGTTCTTCTAAGTCCCGTTTATATCCATAATAGAATTCGTGTTCAAAACATTACCTTCAATCAACTCTATGTCCGCAGATATAATTCTATGTCGCAGCGGGTTACGGCGAAACTTACTATCTCAGACTGCATACACTTTATTAATACTTGTCTCATACTCAGAAGTTCGTACTGTGTAGTAAAGTGATTTGAACCAACTTTGCTGTCTAACTTATTTACGAGGCCTTAATGTCCTTAGTGGCCAAAAACTGCAGTAAATTTATCATCATCATCAGGTCTTTTTAGTCTCCACTGCAGGATTAAATTTATCATATTACCTACTTGTTTATTAATAATTTCAATATAATTTAATAAGTATTATTTAAAATGTGAATTGACGTGAATAAATCCTTGAATCTTGTGTAAGGAAACTCCGTTAATGATTAAATATTTTATTTTGAAATCACTCATTTTACAGAATATCGAAATTAGTTAAATACATCTTACCTTAAATATACAATCTCCACACTTTACGGAAAACTATTTAAAACAATACTTCACAACAAGTAAAGGTTAATTACGTCTTAACGTTACAGCTGCGCCAAACAGAATGCCCGAGTCGTCGATCTAACCACACAAGAGCGATCGTCCCCGCCACTCCATGACGTCTTGCTAAAATGGAGTGGTGGGTACCAACAATAATTACACTCGATACAACCAGTGTTGCCATTGTTGCTGTTTTTGAGATATAAGTGTTACTATTTTAAATAATACTTTAGATACGCAAATATACGTTTATTTATACTGGGTTTTCATATAAATCGCTAACAGCTCGGCCATCCTGCAATAGCGGGTCCCTCCGCTATATGAAGCTTTACACACTTAAGCACTGCCTATCTTGAACAAATATTTTAAAGTAATAGAATACACAATAACCTTTTGCACACCAGCGCTTGTTTACGTTACTTCACGCCTGACGCCAGACTAATACAAATATAGTAATAACTTTAGTTGTCAATTGCGTCTCAGAACGCGACTGTTTTGCAACTAAAGTAAGAAAAAAAAAGGTCAATGGCGCCCAATAGGTTAATGAAGGTACTAATAGGTGTTTCAATTTCGTGATCAAGCGCAGTATTTTGATTCACATGACATACTAATAATAACAGGAGTACTAGTTTATAAAATATAGAATTTACCAGGCACTTAAAATGTCAACGAATTCAAATTACAATTATCTTAAATTCTCATAAAATTAACTATCTGAACAGTCATCGGCATCAGATTCTGATGTAACGATATCTCTATTAAATATAGGCCAAAGTTTCAGATTATCTACCGCTACATTTTCATACCGACGTAGGCTACGCTTGCGAGTCAATGGTGTATCCTCTACTAAATAGCGGTCATTAGGTAAAACTTTAGCGATCCGATAAAGGCCTTGAAATTTAACAGCTAGTTTTTTTATTTTATTTACCATGACATGTTATTTCTCGTTTTAGGTTCACCAGATTGCCGCAGTTATAACCAACCTTGAACCGCTTCAAGTCAAATCTAGTTTTATGTTTAGTTTATTTGTCCTGCAATGCGTTTGCATGCTTCTTTACGAACCTGATCTAAATTATCTAATGGCGTGTCCCTATAGTATCATCTATTACTTCACTAAGGACATTTTTTCAGGGCTACTGTTGATTTTGAACTCAAATAGTAATTCCGATGGAGTGATCGAGTTTTAAAAAAACTTAGTTTTCTGAAATTTACGACACTGAGGACCCTAACATAGCTTTCAATAATTTTATAAATTTGTTTAAAATGTTTTATGATTTCTTTTTCCCTCAAAAAGAACTTGTAATAAAAGTTAATCATAAAATACTTCTTTGAAAATGTAGAATAAACCCATCTAAATCACATAAAATTAAATATCATAGATATTCAAAACTGTTTTTTTAAATATTAAAAGATTAAAATTAAGTCATAATTATAAAACAATAACTTCAAATAATAAATTTAAAACAACGTGGCAAATGATAAATAATAACACATTTACATAGCGAACCGATAACTCGTCTTAAAATTGATAATGATTACATAACAGATCCAATTAAAATAGCATAGGCATTTATTGACTACTTTGTATATGAAATTAAACCCTTCCTGAACTAAGGATTAAATATTAGCTCAAATATTACACGTAGTTTACAATCTATGTTTATGCCCCCTAGTATACCATAAGATATTTAAATGATAATGACAAAAAATATAAAACAACACTGAAAGTGTTGGTAACGATGGCATTTAAGCTTAAATAATTAAAGCAGTAAATGACTATATATATATGCCGTCATCTTAGTCATATTATAAATCTTTGTATAAAATCTGGCGTCTTTCCATAAGATCTGCAAATATCTTGTTATAAAACCTTAATTTAACAAAAACAATAGAGAGTTACATTTTAGACCAATTGCTCTTAGTTAATTTTTTTTTATTTTTTATTAAGTTATTGAAAAATATTTTAAATGAAGTGGACAGAAAAAAAAAACGTGTTTGTGCCGTCTATTGCGATATGACGCAAGCATTTGATTATGTGCATCATAATATACTATTAGACAAGCTTGAAATATATGGCATTCGAGGTAACGTATTATACAATTGGTCAAATCTTATTTATCAGATCGTTGTCAAATCACAGAAATAACCTAACTGGATGTTTACTCTTAAACAGAAAAAAGATACACGTCTGACGAACGCTATGGTATTCCACAGGGGAGTATTTAGGTCCTCTTCTTTTTATAATTGATATAAATGACCTTCCCAATAATATAGAACATAGCATGACATTATTTGCCGATGATAGCACAGTCACTATTAAATCCACTGACATCAATTCGTACAATTTTAATATAAATTCAACATTGGCATCAATAATTACGTGGTTAGATAATAATAACTTAAAATAAATCTTGATAAAACAAATATAATGCATTTCAGCCAAAGACCTTATTAGAATACTTAATTGGAATATCATGGCAGCATAGCAAATAGTGTTGGTGCAAACAGCTTTCTCGGCATAATAATCGACTCGTGATTAAATTAGAAACCACAGATAGAAAATCTTTGCAAATGACTTAGTACTTCAAGTTATGCTTTATTTAGACTTTCGAGAAAAGTAGATAATGATGAACTATTATGGCTTAGTAGAATCCATTCTTAGTTATGGTACCAATGATTTTAACATAATATCAAAACAGTGTAAGGAGTTAAACTTGATACTTATTAAGAAAAAGCTTAAAATATTGTTATGCGAAAAATGTTATTAAAGTATTAACAAATTATTATATGAAAATCTGAAGTATTGTATTTTTTGGACATGGATTCTTTGTAAATACTAAAACATTATTTTCCCTTTTATTTTAATTGTTCTATTTTTTAAATTTAGGTAATTGCATGCCTTCTGAACTTATATGAATTCGCACACCAGTAATGGTAAACATGTCGGTCTTCTTATAACATATCCATTTAATGTATTTTACACATGTTTATGCAAATAATTAATGGGTCAGCTCATACATTCGTCTTCTATAGCTATATATAACTTGATGTAGTATCTCTACTTTATTGGAGATCTGCTTTCGCGACTGATTAGTCAGCCCTATTATCGGCTCTCTGCTTCTTGATCTGCTTATTGGATACTTGCGGAGGTACGATCGAGTAGGCGTACGATTGCGGCTTTGCCTGTCATTAACCAGGCTATTCCGCCCTTTCGTATGATTGGATAGGAATACGCTTGCGGCTTTGCCTGTTATTAACCAGGCTCCCTGCCACTCCATCGTATGATTTAATTAAAGAACGTTTACGGACTTGCCTGTTACTTATCAGACTCCCATCCGCTCCCTCGTTCTTATAGTGAGTGCCGTTGCCGTGGGGACTGCCATACGCTTGCCGGCTCACCCTCCACGTTATAGCGGCTGACCACATCTCCAACAGAAGATGTAGTCTCTATATCTGAATGTTAAATTGTCATTAATAATATTAATAATAATTATTATTTATTTCAGAAATTGCATTCCATAATGTTTTTAAAAACAAAATCATTTTAATTCAAATTGTCAAATAAATTAAAATTATTTACTAAATTACAATTGAATTAAATTACAATAATTAAATTACCCTATTCTAATACCTTCTCACCTCAGGCATTACAGCAACATGTCTATCGCTGCAATGTCGGAGGTAAGGGCAGTCCAATCCGTCTCCAATCATTGTTATTGTTTTGTAACGTTATCTTTTTGTTATTATTTATGATAATAATAAATTTCTTTACTAACTTAATACATTACAGTTTGACATTACGTTCGTGGCTTCCACGCTAGGCTGTGCCTGTATCGTAGTAGCCTGGTTACTGTTGTTACCTTAAACATATAATCGCTGTTCCTGATGGAGTATACTTAGACGCCGGCACGCGGAGCAAATTTATATTCAGATAACAATTTAGTAAAAATAAAATATATTGTGGTGTAAATGTGTGTGTAAGTGTGTATGAGTGAGTGTGATGTGTTCGTGTTTATGCATATGAGCGTAAGAGATGAAGGTGTATATATGTATATGTGAATGTGTGTGAGACATATAAATATATTTTTTATTGATTTATTATATTAGTGTTTCATTTTGTTTTTATTTGTACTTGTATGAAAAGTTTACAAATTAATACGAAATTACAGATAAAGTAATTTTAATGTATATTAATGTTGACATAAAGAAATGTTCAATTAAATGCATGTGTAACCCAAAAGTAAATAATTATGACTTTGTCAATTATAAACTAATTATATTTATTTTAATGAAATATTTGTCTACTGTTTCCAACAGTTAAATAGGCAGTTTTTTTTTTAATATCGATATTATACCCTATTTCAGACAAATAAATGATTGATTGATAGATGAAGTGTTTTGAAGAAAGTAGATTTTAATTATTTATTTACTGCCTCCGTAGTCATAAACAAAGCCTCTCTTCTCAATATGGAAGCTCGTAGACAGTTGCACCTCGCGAGTTTACTTTTTGACATAATGAGGGTTTAAAAAAAACCTGACTATCTTCACATGAAATTGCAGTTCACTTCGCAACGTCATCCGAGGGCCACTCGTCCTGTACTTTCTATACAGAGAAAAGTCAAAGTCAAAGATTTTTATTCAAAATTGGATACATGTATCTCTTTTTGAACGTCATAACAAGACAAAGGACAGTAGCATTTATGCGGCAACGAAGTATTGGAATAATATTTCTGCTCCTTTAAGAAATTTAAATAAGAAATTAACATTTAAAAAGCAACTGAAATCACATTTACTTACTCTTCAGAATTCGGACATTAATTCAAAAATACTTTGCTTGTCGCAAAGCTAAAACTTAAAACTGAGCTCTTCCTTAAATAATAATTAGTATTAATAACAAGTATTTTAGTATTTTATCTGCCATTTGTTGATTAATTTATTATGTGTTTCACCCATTGACTTTACACTTTGTGAGACAACCTGTTCTGTGAAATTATTAGTGCGCATCTTCTAAGGTGACAGCTGAAAATCAGTAGTTGCTCACTAGAGTAACATTTCGCTGAGCTGTAGCCTTTTTGTAATAAAATGGCACACATACATATATTATGTTAAGTATTAAGTTTTATTGTAGCTTTCTGTTTTATTATGTGAGTTACAATGAACAAATAAAAATATGTTATCTATCTATCTAGTACAGTGGTAAAGGCGTTTGCCTGTTGACCCGGGGGTCTAGGGTTCGATTCCCACGGGAAGCATACTTTGTATAGTTTCCAGTTTAGTTAGGACATTATAGGCCTAAATCACCTGATCATCCGCTAATAAAGATGATTCCGTGCTTCGGAAGGCACGTTAAGCCGTTGGTCCCGGCAGTCGTTAAAGGAACCATGTCAGAGGCCGAGAGGGGGTTCCGAAGAACTCTGACGACAGGGTGCGCATGTTCGTTCGACCGTGACACATACACGAAATGATGATGAATTATTGATGTTATGCTAGTATGATATAACAGTATTGAATAATGGCACGTATTTATGATGTTTATTAATGTATATATTTGCTCAGGTGGGGTACGAACCCAGAATTCAATTATAGCAGTTTTAGTACGATGACCAATGCGTCGTAAATTTAAATCTTATTCACCAATAAATTCAATTCTATTTGTTATTATATTACATTTAGTCTACATTCTATTTAAATTGTTTTGGAAGCACGTCTAAGATCATGACGTTTATTTATTTGACGTCGTAATCAAGTGATATTATTCTTTGTTCAGAGAACAGTATTATTTTTTCTTTTGTTAAAACAGTTATCAACTGTAGCGATGTAATAGTATCAGTAAATTGATACAAGATCTCTGTCAGACACAAGCAGGACCTACAAACAGTTTTGTGGGTGTTAGCTACTGTCACATTGAAATGTCTTTTTACTTTAAATGTAATGTACTCACACGTCCAACAGAATGAGACAATAAAGTAAATAAGTATACTGCATAATTCCGTAACCAGTAATAGGTTACTCACCTGCAAAACTGTACATGTTATTAAAATAGCCTGCCATGATATTGGCTATAAGATTTATAGTGCATGTTCAATATTATTTCACTATAAAAACAGTTTTACATTATTCAACCGTATGCGTTAATATTTTTAACGATATGTATGCTTATACAGAAGGTTCACGGTTCGTATGTATTTTATAAAATTTCCGAATGAAATAATACATTCTAGAGTGTAGCCCTGGACAATGAATTGATTAAGTCGTACACACATAAAAATTCTAGGGGGTACCCTAGCAAATTGCAATGTCACTTATAGTTCTTTTTGTTTATAAATGCTATAGCAACGGTTTGAAGATTATTCCTAGATTGTAGCTCCAGCATAATGAGCATAATGATCCACATATACGGTAAACAATCCGAGGGAGTGCCCTAGCTAATTGTATACCATAAACTATATACCGTGAACCCAACAATAAAGCAATCGTAAAATTCACCTCAGAAAACTAATGTAAAACTGTTGCAATATAGGAATATCATTACCAGGAGTCGCCTTTCGTTATTAAAATGTAATGGTTAAAATGATATATATTAATATAAAATACTGTGATTGTGGGCGGGATTAACGGAATAAGTATAAAAAGAAGAGAAAAAAAAAGAAAATTATTCCGCTGATCCTACTTCTGATATGTAAGGAAACTCCGTTAATGATTAAATATTTTATTTTGAAATCACTCATTTTACAGAATATCGAAATTAGTTAAATACATCTTACCTTAAATATACAATCTCCACACTTTACGGAAAACTATTTAAAACAATACTTCACAACAAGTAAAGGTTAATTACGTCTTAACGTTACAGCTGCGCCAAACAGAATGCCCGAGTCGTCGATCTAACCACACAAGAGCGATCGTCCCCGCCACTCCATGACGTCTTGCTAAAATGGAGTGGTGGGTACCAACAATAATTACACTCGATACAACCAGTGTTGCCATTGTTGCTGTTTTTGAGATATAAGTGTTACTATTTTAAATAATACTTTAGATACGCAAATATACGTTTATTTATACTGGGTTTTCATATAAATCGCTAACACTTGAATAATTGTTATTTTTTGTTCTGAAATATTGTAATTATTTAATATAATTGTATTTGTTATAAATACAAATTGTCATAAAAAGTAATAATAATAGTAATTACTCTTTATTACGCAATTAAAATTGTTAGGGAAATATTAATGTAAAAATTAGCCCCCTAGACCTCTCATATGCGGTGCCTGTACTACCCATAATGTTACACTGGACAACATAATATTACTCACCACCCACAATTGGATTGTAATTAAGATATGTAATATTATGGTTTATACATGGTTTGGTGTAGTCGCCTGTTCGCGAATGGTGCCCTGGTAATGGTCCAAGTGCTTGTTTTGTTGTTTTCTGTGCATATTTCCGTGACGTCAACAAAGGGTCCAACGGAAGACCAGCGCTGGCAGTTGCGTACAGCCAGCATATGCTGAGTTGGATCCTTTTTGACAGCACAGCACAGCACATAATTAATTAATTAATTTGTTATTTAATTTATTTACGTTTAGATTGTATTGTATGTATGTAATATTGTTGTTTATTTTTGTAAATTGCGTAAATGTGTTTCTGTTCTGATTTATGTATGTGCTTTTTGTCGAATAAACATATTCTTATCTGATCTTATTATGGAGAGCAATAAATATTTGATTGATTGATTAAATTCCTCTAAACCTAAATCAATTCATTGGTTTAAATTATTGAAAATAAACCAAATCAATGTTTCAACCGCCGAGATTAAAAATCTAATAAAAACCCATTACGCCTAAAACGCTCGCCCGATGTCATTGTAATGTCCGCATCATTAAATCCCAAATCACGGGGTGTCACAGAAAATCAATTAGACATCCCCAAATCCACTTTGCCCCTTGCTTTCTTCGGCTGAAAGCCAAAGCGCGTCATTCATTAAATTCTGACGGCTTTCACCGAGTCACAATTGCTGGATTATCGACTTTGATTTCGTTTTCAAATTGGGTTGTAATCGTATTTCGGAGTTGAGTGTACAAATTATTATGCCATAGATTTTAAGGAGCTCAATTGATTGTGGACGTCCGTACTGTAAGTGCTTACGCTTAGGCGTCCAAGGCGTTTGCCTGTAGACGTGAGGGGGTCGTGGCTTCGATTCCCACGGGAAGCATAATGTTAAGTTGTTTCCAGTTTGGTTAGGACACTGCAGGCTTGAATCACCTGATTGTCTGATAATAAAGATGATTCTGTGCTACGGAAGGCACGTTAAGCTGTTGGTCCCGGCTGCCATCTGGTAGTCGTTAAAGGAACCACGTCAGAGGCGGAGAGGCCGCGAGTGCACACCTGGGTGTCTGGGTGTGCACGGTGGATTGACCGTGTCACCTACACGAAATGACCCCAGACATAGTTCTCAATAAGATGGAATTTCATACTTCAGAAGTGGCATTAGTGTCGCTGTCATCTTTAAAAAGTAGACCTCATCTGAGATCTGACAAATGCCTCTGGGCGAGATAAAGAATCTGACCAGTCTTGGCCACCTCAAAATGGTCATTTTTGCCTTCTTTTATACAGTTTTTGACCAGTAGGTGGCCACAGCGACCCTCTGTCGTTTGCCTTATTAAGGTCTTCGATTGTGCAGGTGGAGGGACAGTTGGGGCACGTCATGAGGTGAGACATCGATTGCGTGACGCCACAATCGCAATGGTTATTGTTAGAGAAACCCCACTTAGTCCGGCTCTCCTGGCATCTCCCCACACCAGCTCGGAGTCTGTTGAGGGTTTTCCAAAAAAGCCAGGGGACATCGCTTCATGGTTCTCACCAGGAAGTTGCTCACACGAAAAACAAAACAACAACCAGAAAATCAATGGGACATCCCTACATCCCTTTCGTCACTTGCTTTCTCTGGCCAAAGCGTAATTTATTAATTTTTGTCCACTTTCAGCGATTCACAATGCTGGCTTATTGACGCCCATTTAATTTTGACTTTGAGTAATAATGGTATTCCGGAGTTTGCTGTACATTTAGTATTTTATGAACATTTTTTATGGAAAGACCTTCTTAAGAGCCCGCCATAGGCCAGGCGGCGTGGCGGTACAAACGCGGATGGTCTAAACGTGCTGGCTACTTTGGATATTATCGTTTTTTAAGAATATTCAAGGGTTATTCGAAAAAGAAAAACACATGATAGCTGCCTTATCTGAAATGCAATTATAATCAAAAGTTTCAAGGTTAATTTTAATGTATTTGGTGAATAATGATGTATACCGAGTAAATAAGACGCGATTTGGAGGCAACTTTGCAATTTTTTTCTATCGAGAAAACCAGGGTTAGTCCTGAACTTTGCTGCATTTTTATTTCAACTTGAGTCTTTCATTATTATTGATATTACAGACAATCATGTAAAGCAGTGTGAGGTAGTACGGGCCCTTAAATTAGACACAGTCAGTAGTGTAAAAAAATACATCGTTAAGCAAAAGTCACATATCTTTAGACGCACATTTTAGATGCTCCAATGGAGAGCCTTAAGAGAGCCTATGGATTTGTGACGTCATACGCTAATCATTATGTTTATAAACGGGACTTAGCACGAACCCTTTTATTTGTTCAGCTGCGATCACGATGGATTGAAACGTCAACGGAATCGAATAAAAAGGTTCGTAATAGTCTTGTTTATATACATAACTGGCTGTGCCCGCGACTCCTTCACATACATTACATTATTTTTGTACATGGGGCACTCGGAACGATCACTGGTGAGAAGAATGCGCTGCAAGAAACTCAATCCAGACTATAGAATATAGATATAAGCCAAGATGTTAGTAATTAGTCAAAACATGTTTTATATAATCTCGACACCGTGTTACAATATACATAGGGCGCACTGTAAGTTTCCGGAACTGGCCACTTACATAAACAATATTTAAAAATTTATTGCAGCATTTGAAAATAGAAATCTTTGGCTGTAGAATGCAGTTTGTTTCATTTGACTGTCTTTTGTTTTTACCTTGTGGCGCCATTTAAAAAATTGTGTGTCTGCATCAACATGGATTTAACTCGGGAAAATTTTCGTAGTATGATTTTCTACGATTTTAAGTGTAATTTGACAGCTCAACAGAACATCGCTCGGCTTGAAACAGCTTTTGGCAATGAAGCACCATGCAAGACAACTGTTTATAGCTGGTTTGCAGAATTCAAGCGTGGTCGTATCAATCTCAGTGACGAATCTCGCGATGGTCGGCCGTCCACCGCTGTGACCAACAAAAACATCGATGCTGTGCGCCGTATGATTGAAACAGACAGGCCATGTGACCTACCATGAAATTCGCGCATCCTTAGAAATAGGCATGAGTCAAATACAATTAATCCTACACAAACATTTGGGTGTGAGAAAGCTGTGCTCGCGGTGGATCCCACACAACTTGACCGAGGCTCAAAAAACGGACCGCGTCACTTGGTGCAGTGCCATACTTACCAGATTCAACGAAGGTGCGTCAAATTTGGTGTGGGACATAGTAACAGGTTACGAAACATGGATTTATTGCTACGATCCCAAAACAAAGCAGCAATCGAGCGTATGGGTCTTTCAAGATGAGCCGAAACCAACCAAAGTGGCGCGCGTGAAAAGTGCATCTAAGCGGATGATTGCTTCTTTTTTTAATAAAACTGGACACGTGGCTACTGTTGCTTTAGAGAATCGTCGTACAGTGAATAGTGACTGGTACACGACCATTTGTTTGCCGGAAGTTATTGACGAACTCCGTAAAAATAACCGTAAACGCCGTATCATCCTGCACCACGACAATGCTAGTTCTCACACGGCCTGACAGTCAAACGACTTTTTGAAGGCGAAAAATGTAGAACTCATGAGTCATCCTGCATACAGTCCCGACCTGGCACCTTGTGACTTTTTTCTGTTCCCAAAAATTAAGAACCAATTACGCGGTCAACGATTTTCATCACCAGAAGAGGCTGTCGAGGAGTATGAAAAACACGTTTCAGAGGTCACCACAGAGGAGTGGCACAAAAGTTTTCAAAACTGGTTTCATCGAATGAAAAAGTGCATAGACGCCAAGGGAGATTATTTTGAAAAACAATAAATTAATTTTGTACCTTTAATAGTATTTTTTCATATTCATTCCGGAAACTTATAGTGCGCCCCATAATACGTATTTTCTAATGCTTATGAATTGAAGCGTTTATGATACGCGTGCGATCATAAACATTCTTTCGGCGTATTCTTCCTAAGTATTCCTCTCAGTGGTCGTTCCGAAACGCTAGTATTTCGATTTCACATATATTAAAAAAAATTAAGAAATAAAAACATGACGTTCAAAAAGAGATACATACATGTAACCAATCTATACTAATATTATAAAGCTGAACAGTTTGTTTGTTTGAACGCGCTAATCTCAGGAACTACTGGTTCAAATTGGAAAATTCTTTTTGTGTTGGATAGTCCATTTATTGAGGAAGGCTTTAGGCTATAAAACATCACGCTGCGACCAATAGGAGCGAAGCATCAATAAAAGTATTTTGAAAAACGGGGAAAAAATAATTAATAACAAATACATCTGTAGTAATCCTTACTAATATTATAAATGCGAAAGTTATTTTGTTTGTTTGTTTATTTGTTTGTTTGTTTGTTTGTTTGTTTGTTTGTTTGTTACGCTTTCACGCCATAACTACTGAACCGATCATCATGAAATTTTGCATACAAGTTCTCTGGAGTGCGGAGAAGGACATAGGCTACCTTTTATCCCGGGAAAAAGTACTATTCCCGAGGGATCGACATTGACGCGGGCGGAGCCGCGGGCGAAAGCTAGTTAATCATAATAACAAAAATTGCCGCGGACGAAGTCGCGGGCAACAGCTAGTTTTGAATAAAAATCTTTGACTTTAACTCGAGTTTATTGGGCTCTAAAAGCTAATATCTCCCAAAACACATATAAAAGAAAAAGAGCCGAATAAATCGTTTCACACTCGCAATATGGCGTATCAGTGTAGCTAACATCCGCATCATTGCAAATTATCATTCCATATCTCCAGAAACAAAGAGCCTCCTTTATTGTATTGTAATGCGATATGTATCTTCATAAAAGGAAAAAAGCAATTTGTCGGTTACATTTCTACGTGTTTGTCCTTATCTGGCATCAAAGGAATCTTTATTTTACGTTTCATTCGCTCAGCCGACCCATAAGGGCCCTAAAACGTTGTAGAAATTTCCGGTCTACAAGAGGGTCAGCGAATAAAATTCTATTTCAGTGGTTGGTCGTATTACACGTACGAGGTGCAGTCAGCCGTGGCTCATAAGAAGATACGTAGCTTCAGAATATTCCATGCCTGTGCTTATAACAAGCTAATAAATAAAACATTAAAAATACGGCCAACATCAAAAGACGTCAAAATTTTTATTTATTGTATTTAGAATCCCTTTAATTACTGATTATATATTATTATATGTGTTGTTATAGCAGCAACAGAAATTCACATGCTATGAAAATTCGACATGTCGTCTGCTGCCGAACAAGCTAGCACAAGACCTCAAATTCCTACATATAACTATGGTCTAACTGTAAGTTCAGTGTAATTAACTGTAAGTTTGGAGATACAAACAAAACAAAGCTCATAAACATCAATGAGACCTCTCCAACCCGTCTGGCCAGCGAGGAGAGTGTAGGCTAAATCCTCTGTCTGCTCTGGCCAATATGGCTCCAGTAGTACAGAGGGTCATGCTCCTGCAGTGGAAACTAAAAAGACCTGATGATGATGATGATAACTGTAAATTCAGAGCATTCTATAACGAGCTCCATGGACCATTAAATATCAAGTCAGGATGTCAATACACAGGTCCCGGGTTCGAATACCAGTCAGGTCAAGATAGAAAACGATCTTTGTCAGATTGACTTGAATTAGTATTCTACAGTACAAGTCTTGAACTTACTTTGGGGCCAGCTCAATCTGTGTACTTTTCTTTTCCCGCATCTGATCCTTAATGGAATACACAATTGCAAAAAAACGTAAAAAACGAAGAAAAATTTACCTTCCGTAGAAATTTTGTCGTGGTAGAGCAACGCTACCGGCAAAATGAATTGCTAGTAGCATGAATGGGCCGGCTCGTCCGGGGAAGTACCACACTCTCACAGAAAATCGACCTCTGGGTAGAAGCTTTACCGCTTGTATGCCTCGTTAGGTGAGTGAAAGAGCCGGAGGCCCACCTTTCCCCGTCCCCTCTCCATTTCCTTCCCCCAACTCCTTGAAAGGCCGACAACGCACCTGTCACACCCTGGTGTTGCAGTTGTCCATGGGCAGCGGTGATCACTTACTATCAGGTGACCCACTTACTCGTTTGCAGTCCTATAACATAAAAAAAAGAAAAGAATGATCGCTACTGAAGCCTAATTTTTTGTTTGCAATTCTATTAGGGATTTTGATTCCTAGATTTCATAGTTCAGACTCAGTCCCTGGAACCTAGCAGTTGCCAACTATTTGGTATGCTTAAGTCTGAGCAAAGAGAAACTTAGCCAAGTATAAGTAGACAACGGATTTAGAGTTAAATAATTCATCGTTAGCAAAGAGCTTATCCTCGTGAATTGTGTTACTAGGTCTGATTGGTTTAAATTAAAATCGAAGCGGAAGGGAAAACAAATCGGGATTTAGGGTTTTATAGTTCGGACATTGATTGTTTTGAGCAACAAATAATCTCATAGGATTATGTATAATATAAACGAGACATACCGGCTCGTGCTAAGTCCCGTTTATATACGTAATTAATTATTTTGTTTATAAAAGAATCCTTACTAATATTATAAATGCGAAAGTGAGTTTGTTTGTTTGTTTGTTACGCTTTCACGCCGTAACTACTGAACCGATCATCATGAAATTTTGCATACAGTTCTTTGGAGTACAGAGAAGGACATAGGCTACCTTTTATCCCGGGAGAAAGTACTATTCCTGAGGGATCGACATTTCTAGCTAGTACATTAGAGAAAGCTAGTACATTAATAATCTTAATAATAGTTGAACTTACTGGACTAGTAGAAATTACAATGAGATGGTAGTTATTTGTAATAAGTGACACTGTGTTATGTGGCACTAGACTAGTAAATGATATTATGAGTCATGTACTACGACGATTATATATTGTTGCTAATAAAAACGTAAGTACAAATATTATTTTTATTCATTTCGATTTTCGCTAAATTACGAAGAACAAGCAAGTGCGAGTCGGACTGGCGCACGATGGGTTCCGTCCGTACCGTTATCTTTAAAAAAGGCAAAAAAATGTCTGTTGTATGGAAGAACCCCGCTTAATATTAATTTTATTTTTGTTTAATTATGTATACCCCCCCCCCCCCCCCTTTTTAATATTAATTTTATTTTCGTTTAATTATTTATTTTTTACCTGTTGCCGATATCAATACCGAGCAAAAACAAGCAAAAAGAAATTACGTTTGCTGTATGGGAGCCCGCTTAAATATTTATTTTATTCTATTTTTTTGTACTTTTTGTCAAAGTGGCAACAAAAATACATCATCTGTGCAAACTTCAACTGTCTAACTATCACGGTTCATGAGATACAGCCTGGTGAAAGACGGACAGACAGACTTATTTATTAATAGGGTCCCTTTTTTACCCTTTGGGTACGGAACCATAAAAGAAATTTGATATAGAAATATGTCCTTAACTTGATTATTTGTATAACTTTCAAAAGAAACAAATCTCATAACACAAAATCTTTGCCAATGATTATAACTGTTTAACTCCGTGCAATATGTTACATACCGAGCTAACTTAGTCGTAACTTAGCATACCAAATAGTTGACACGGACTAGGTTTAAACTTGGTAGTTGAGGGATACCTTAAACTTAGAGTTATGACTTTGGGGTTGGACTTGAGGTTTTGGCAAGGACAAGCACTATACCTAAGAGTCATTAGGCGGATATTAACAAGGTTGTAAGGTCAAATATTCATTAATCATCATCATTTCGTGTAGGTGACACAATCAATCGGCCATAAACACCCTTGTGTCAGAATTCTTCGGAACCACCTCTCGGCCTCTGACGTGGTTCCTTTAACGACTACCAGATGGCAGCCGGGACCAACCGCTTAACGTGCCATCCGAAGCACGGAATCATCTTAATTATCAGACAATCAGGTGATTCAAGCCTGCAATGCCCTAACCAAACTGCAAACAACTAAACAAAGTATGCTTCCCGTCGGAATCGAACCCACGACCCCGGGTCTTAGGCAAACGCCGATAAAAGTGTGCTATATTGGTAATTATAATCAAGACTTTTGCTCTCCCCGAGCCCGTAGAGCGACCTATGAGCCAAGTTTATAATTATTGAAGCACTCGAGTGACATACGTAGTTTTTTAACTCACTTGTCAGCAAAAAAAAACACAGAAGATAACAAAATCTCATTTCATGATTCCCAATGTCGTATTTTTAAAAATTAAGGTTTAGGTATATTTAACTTTGCCACTTTGAAAAATATTTTAGCAATATATAAATAGACAAAATGTTAATAATCGTCACTTACCATCAGGTAAGATGGGGACAAATGTCTAATCCAATATTTAGTAAATAAAAAAAAAATAATAGATAAATATCAAACTATAAAAGCTCAGAGCTAATATCTGGTTTATAGGTTATTTTAGCGTTTAATTCTATTACATCCCAGCAGCACCGATGGTCTACACAAAAGCCATACGAATAAATCCGTATCCTTACTAATATTATAATGCGAAAGTTTGTTTGTTTGTTTGTTACGCTCTATCTACTCAACCGATCGTCATTATATTTTGCATACCCGTTGTCAGGGGTACGAAGAAGGACATAGTGTAGGTGGGTTGTTCTTCTTTTTAACCTACATATTGACAAAATATTAGCTAGAATTCTTTAAAAAATATGTAAAGCTTTCTGGTTAACATTTGTACATTTTATTATAGCTGATTTTATAGTCTGTCGAAAAATGGTGTCGGCCGCGAAGTTTATACATATTTATAAGATTTTCAGGTGTGCGTTACCCCAGCAAAAAAGTACTGAATATCAAAACGTAATATTGCTAGATAATTAGTAAGTAACGTCGTGTAAATGTAGTTGAATGTTTTACATTTGTACGTCCATTAATTTTTAAGATATTAATTAAAATCAGATTCTGCTGGGATGACATTTCAAACGTTACGCCAGCAAAAAAATTTCTCGGATCCAAATGAAAGTTAATACAATAATTAGTAGTTGATGTGCTGTAAATGTACTTGTATAAATAGAATTTGTACGTCTCCAGACTTTTGCGATTTTCAAATTTTTGCTGGGGTAACGTTTGGTCGATTGCTGGATCTCATAATCGGCACGACGTGGGAGTTTGATTTTTTTTACTTACACTGTTATGAATTTGTAGGTCATGTCTGTATAAACAGAATTTATAAAAATGTTAACATTGAAGGATTAAAAATAAAAATATGAAATCAGGTATTTTAACTCCTGTACTTTAAATATAGGACCTACAAACTAATTGTTGACGTTAGTTTGTACCTTATGACTGCCTACAATGCCCAGGTAAGTATCAATATGAAATCTTAAGTATTAAATTAGTTATGAGAAAAAGAACCATATCTAGGTCGCCAGGAATTTCGACAGCCGATTTGACCAGTTTTTCCATTAGTTCGGAAGTCGACAGCTATCAAACTATTTGTAAGGGTAAGTTAACTATAAGTTTGCAAAATATCAGCTTAATACACGCAGTAGTTTAAGAAATATAATTAAATATCTAACCGTAGGTGAAATACCATAGTAAGCCGACCATTTTCGGGAGTACAGCAAAAAGCGACGCTACAGTATATATTGCTAACCATCCTAAATCAGCAGTAGTATTCACGTAAAATAGTACAGTCGTGTACATCGTTAAATTCAAGTGTTTTTTTTAACTTCGAAGTGAAGCATTCAGAATTTTATATTGTCTATCATAGATTGTCTCGAGGTAAAGTTGTTCCTACAAAAGTAGTCTATGAAAGGCGGAAATAAAGTATAAAGCAGAGCTGTGCCCATGGGCTCACTGGGCCCATGTAGGTGTCAAACAAACTCACCATGTAGGTATTGGGTCTTTTTAATTTCTTCACTATACTCACTCAAGTTATCACACCCACCACATATAGGTATACGATAAAGCTCATATTTCACTTCTCAGAACACAGAATAAAATTATAGATCTGTACATTTATATTACTTTGACAGGGATCTCAAGTTCTAACTAGTTTGTGGCCATGACAAGAATGAGTCACTGACCAGCATTTAGCAACGCTGATAAGGAGGGAGAGTGCATTCATGGGGTTGATACTTTCTTTACAATATTAGTAAACGCCCTCTGTATATTTAAGTGGTAAACTCATTCTTTTCTTTCCGTTTGACACTTAAAATCGCCAATTATGAATGAGACATAGTATGAAATACTAGCATATTATTTACCACTAACTAAATGTCCTAATTTAAAATAAATAATGAGTTAAAAATTGCTGTATATTTACAGAGTTATGAGTGGAGTAAACTTAGTGTTTAGTTCAGAAACTGATATTTAGATGGCGCTGCTGCAGAGCGGTCTGCGATACTCCTGCGGGATCGACCAAATGTCTAGAGTGAATACTACGACAGTTGATCTTTTTTGTGTTGACGTCTCGTCTCGTCTCGGTCGCGCACATAATACAATGATTTAAACCAAGTGTATACAGCGTCACATTAAAAAAAAAAACTTTTTGGTTTTGTTATCCAATAATGAGATTTGTAATTTACAGTTTGCAAATGAAATAACTATTAATTTATATTATACCTAAACTTACATAACAAATAATAAACAAGACGGGAATCCGGAAGCCTTCAAAAAGTAAAAGATTTTTCTTACTCTTCTAAATAGGTATTTTGTAAACGCCTAGCGTACCTATTACTCGAAAGAAATAAATATGGTGATAATATATATTATATATCTGTACCTACCTATGTATAGAACCAAGACATAAAACCAAGAATATTTGCCTGTGCATTAAAAACTCATCCTCATGTTCGCATACGTACACAAACTGTATTCTACACTCTCGTATGAAGAAATAAAGATTATATTTATAAACTAGCTTTCGCCCGCGGCTCTGCCCGCGTCAATGTCAATCCCTCGGTAATAGTACTTTTTTCCGGGATAAAAGGTAGCCTATGTCCTTCTCCGTACTCCAAAAAACTTGTATGCAAAATTTCATAATGATCGGTTTAGTAGTTACGGCGTGAAAGCGTAACAAACAAACAAACTCACTTTCGCATTTATAATATTAGTAAGGATGCCAACACTTCAGTGTACGAATGTACCGCAAAAATAAATGAATATACGACCAATTTCAGTAATACAACTAAATATACGGTACCGTCGCCTTTTACTATACTCCCAAAAATGGTCGGTTTATCATGGTATTTCACCTACAGTTGAATATTTAATGATATTTCCTAAACTACTGCGTGTATTGAGCTGATTTTTTGTAAACTAATAGTTAACTTACTCTTACAAATAGTTTGATAGCTGTCGACTTTCGAACTAATAGAAAAACTGGTCAAATCGGCTGTCGAAATTCCTGGCGACCGAGATATGGTTCTTTTTCCTCATAACTAATTTAATACTTAAGATATCATATTGATACTTACCTGGGCATTGTAGGCAATCATAAGGTACAAACTAACGTCAACAATTAGTTTGTAGGTCCTATATTTAAAGTACAGGAGTTAAAATACCTGATTTCATATTTTTATTTTTAATCCTTCAATGGTAACATTTTTATAAATTCTGTTTATACAGACATGACCTACAAATTCATAACAGTGTAAGTAAAAAAAATCAAACTCCCACGTCGTGCCGATTATGAGATCCAGCAATCGACCAAACGTTACCCCAGCAAAAATTTGAATATCGCAAAAGTCTGGAGACGTACAAATTCTATTTATACAAGTACATTTACAGCACATCAACTACTAATTATTGTATTAACTTTCATTCGGATCCGAGAAAATTTTTTGCTGGCGTAACGTTTGAAATGTCATCCCAGCAGAATCTGATTTTAATTAATATCTCAAAAATTAATGGACGTACAAATTTAAAACTTTCAACTACATTTACACGACGTGACCTACTAATTATCTAGCAATATTACGTTTTGATATTCAGTACTTTTTTGCTGGGGTAACGCACACGATTTTCAGGACCTGCAATGTTCATATGACTTAAATTTGTACACCTCCGTCACAAAATCTATTATTTTATTCTGTCGAGCAATCTATGACAAATAACTTGCACTTTTATGTGTCAAAAATAAACAAATGACTCTTTCAAATGACACATATAGCATCCATATTATATAGGATATCTGAGATGCATTTTTTTTTTTAAATCTATGGGATATATTTATTTTTATGTAGTACTGATTTGTATATCAATTTTTTGATTGTTTAGAGCTTGGTTAAAATGCGCTATTATCTGAAAGAATCCATATAATTCACTTTATAAAAATGAATTATCAATAATTATTGTAATTCATTTGATATAGTATAGTATACATCAGTCGCATACGTCACTACTGGGGACAAACGGGAATACAAATAATCTGTACCATTGGCCCCCACTGGGGGCGAATGGGAATCGAAATGATAGTCCGTCCCAGTCGCCCCCACTAGGGGCAAACGGCACAGGTAATTGATAGTTATTCCCATTTATCACCAGTGGGGGCATCTCGAGCGGTGCATCTGGCACACGTGTAAATAAAAATTGTCCCTTCTGCCACCATGGTGGCGGCCCCTACTGTTGGCCAATGGGATATACCTATTTTATCCCGGTAAAAAGTACTGTTTCCGAGACATCGACGCGACGAGCCACGGGTGAAAATTAGTCATAAAAAATAAGTTCCAGCATTGGTCCTATGGGAAAAGTTGTTGATTTTGACGGGCTGAGTCACCCCGTCACGGGAACGTCGGTGATGGTTAAGTTACACGCTGTATAATTGATTATTTTATAAGTATCCTTTTTGGTCATAGATTAAAAAAAAAGTCGTGTTTCTGGTGCAGTAAAGCATATTTCATTCATTCATTCAATGTTTATTCATCCTTACAATGTGGATCACCGAACGCATGAACAAACACATTTATTAGGTGTCTATCTATCAAGTAATTTTTCACACACGGCTACAAAAGAACTAAAACACTATTTTCTCCCCATTGTGCCAAGAAAGATGATGCTCCATTGTACCCTGATACCCTGAATAGGTTTTAGGTTTTTAGGTCCGTGTCTTACAGATAGGTTATCAGACGGGATTCTTCCACAAAGGAAAACCGATATGCCATTAAGATTATTTAAATAGATTTTCATAATTCATCATTTTTACTGGATTTGTCCGTGGCATATTAAATCTGCGTAGTTTCTGAGATATTTTATGTAAACTAGTCTACGAATAAGTAGTAAGACAAATACAGACAATATCACCTAATAAAGTATAATCTATACTTATACTTGTTACTGCTCTATACTTATCTATACTAATATTATAAAGCTAAAGAGTTTGTTTGTTTGTTTGCTTGTTTGAACGCGCTAATCTCAGGAACTACTGGTTCAAATTGAAAAATTATTTTTGTGTTGGATAGTCCATTTATTGAGGAAGGCTTTAGGCTATAAAACATCACGCTGCGACCAATAGGAGCGAAGCATCAATAAAAAATGTTTTGAAAACGGGGGATAATTATTCATCTATACTAATAAAAAAACGAATTAATCATAAAAATAGAAATTGCCGCAGACAAAGTCGCGGGCAACAACTAGTAGGTAATATAAGTAATAATATTCATCATCATTTCGTGTAGGTGACACGGACAATCGACCATGCATACTCTGATGTCAGAGTTCTTCGGAACCGCCTCTCGGTCTCTGACGTGGTTCCTTTAACGACTACCAGATGGCAGCCGGGACCAACGACTTAACGTGACTTCCGCAGTACGGAATCATCTTCATTATCGGACAATCAGGTGATTCAAGCCTGCAATGTCCTAACCAAACTGGAATCAACTAAACAAAGTATGCTTACCGTGGGAATCGGACCCACGACCCCCGGGTCTGCAGGCAAACGCCTTGACCACTGGACCTGGAATTTAAAAAATAGCACGAAGGCAATTATCGTAAAAATGCACAGATATTGAGCTCAGCCAAAAAATAATCGTCTGCTGTAAAAATAAACTTTTTTAATACTCGACAAATTATTTTTGGTCTCAGTGCAGAGAATAAACGTAGAATATAGAGGCGCAGCTGTTTGTAATTGTAGAACTGAAAAAGGTATTTCAACATGGTTTTAGACAAAAATCACCATAATGCAACACGAAGCTTCTGATTCAACGTGAATAATATTAGATTTGGACTTCTGCCGAATATTACCGTAACCGAATTGAGTTGATACGTAAAATAAAAAAGTAGGTACCTATCTATAAATACGAATACGCATAAATTAGTTTTTACACCTGGATTACTTCAATAATTAAAAACCGGACTGCCTTTCCGACAGTTTACGTCCACCTTTTTTTGCTAACGTCACATAGCCTAGGTCCACCCCGGAGTGTCACTCCGGAGTAAATATGAATCTAACGGCACCTCACTCTTCAAAATCGGTCAAGCCGTTTAGGCTACAGGCTTCGAAGACTACAGGAGACGACAATGGAACAGACATACATACATATGTTTGTTTACGCGCGAAGAACATTACCCTCCTTCTGGGTAGGTCGGTCAAATAAAAATTTGAAAAACTGTAAAGTCTGCTTACTGACGATAATAGGCTAGTTTCCTAAAAAAAATATATAAGTCCGTCAGTTAGATATTCAAAAAATATTGGACACGTATTTTTTCTTTTGTCGAATAAACAAAAAATGATAAAGATATAGCCCTTTGAAGTTCCGTGTGACGTCATAGTTTGCTACAATTTTTAGCAAACTTTGACGTCACGAGCACCCCTGAACTTTGACGCGCTTTATCTTTATTATTTATTGTTTATTTGACAAAAGACAAAATACGTGTCCAATATTTTTTGATTATCTAACTGATGTACTAATAGTTATGTTATTATTAAGACCCAGGAAACTAGCCTATTGTATGTGATATGATAACGTTGAAAGAGAAATTGATGTGTCACAAGCCGAACGCTTAGGTGAAATCGTGACTCTTATCGTTTGTTCCGCGCTCTCGCTTGCACATACGGAACGTGACACTTTTTCATGAGTGCATTCAGCGTTCATCGATTTATAAGACGTTATCACGTCCAAAATAACTTAGAGCAATTCCATCAAATGAACGGAAAATTCTCTCTCGGATCAGAACAGCCTAAAAATTCAATGCAATTGTCAGGCGTAAAAATCTTTTGATGAAAGAATGTCTCAAGTCCATAATGACGCTGAAGAAATAAACTGACAAATATCTGGCATTCCTGCCTGCTCGGGAACTTGGGATTCCTCGGCATGAGCGAGAATCGATGTTATGACCCTTTTTCTCGCGAAATTCTTACACATGGAGTTAAACGACATGGAACGAATGTCGTGAGTAGTTTAGATAAAATTCAGAATATTGTTTTCCGAATGAGTTATACAAAGGCGGCAGCACACAGCTAGACATGTTATTTGAAAAGTTATAGACCACAACCTCGCCTTACACACCACACTACATCACACCACAATACACAACACTACACCACACCAGACTCACACATATTTCTCGCACTCTTAACTATTCACGAGACATACTTTACTTTAATTACTTACATACTATAATTTTTACATACTTTCCTAATTATGTAATTTTTACATACTTTCCTGTTTCGTTTATATATATTTTCCTCCTATTTTTATATTGTGAAGCCCTTAGCCCTCCCACATAAGATCTCAGGGAGAAGGGGTGTCTGAAAAACAGCGATACTACTACGTAGGTACGTGGTAACACAAGCTGAAGCATTCCTTTGCCATTTTTATTTCAGAAGTAGGTAATTTTTATTTTGTTTAATTTTGCATAATTGACGTTTTTATTTTATTTATTTTTTATTTTATAGGAAAAGGGCAATCAGAAAATGTAAGTTATCGCCTGTTCCTTTTGCGGAAATCAGAAAGGATAAAGCTATGGGACTGTGGTAATCAAATCACTGATGTTTTACATTGCACAAACATTCATTTGTGCAATGTAAACCGGAAATGGAGGCATCATTTCCGCCTTTTCGAATCGTATTAACTGTTCTATTTGTAACACCTCAATGGCTGTGACGCCTAAACAGAGAATCTTTGCATTTTAAACAGCTTGAATTATTAAAAGGCGCGACGCAAACACTTTCCACCTTTTTCCGTACGTTCAGGATTTGAGCATGGATTGGTTGAAAAATTGATCGCATTGAATTATTCATTACAGATGATTGTGGTTTTGCGGTATAGCTATTCTGCTACAGTATACCTAGTACAAGGATAAATAAATAAATATATACGGACAAATCACACAGATTGAGCTAGCCCCAAGGTAAGTTCGAGACTTGTGTTATGGGATACTAACTCAACGATACTATATTTTATAACAAATACATATATAGATAAACATCCAAGACAGGCCAATCTGAAAAAGATCATTTTCCATCTTGAACTGGCCGGGGATCGAACCCAGGCACTCCCGCGTCACAGGCTGGCGTGTTAACCACTGCGCCACGGAGCTGTCAATAAAAAAAATAAGGATGTTCGCTAGCCTTTGGGCTTTTTATTTAATACCGACAATTTTTGTGCTTATTTTGCGACTAATTTAACTAATTCTCGACTATAAACAGACATGGTATAGATCGGTGATGGTGGCCAAACCGCAGAGTCACACTATTTTATTAAGTCTTATCGGTTTTATCTCGCGAATTCGTCCGTGTAAATTATAACTCCCCACCTTTAACCCACTGATAAATAAAAGAAATGAAAAAATAAGTTTTTTTTTTCATTTCTTTTATTTTTTTTTTGTTTTTCCATTACTAACAAATGCGCTATCAAATATTTCCTCTTTATAAGTACCATACATAGTTATATCTGTAGGCTCCGCGTAACATGTTGGGAGGGTCCGAAATAGAATGATAGGAGTATGCTCAATCAAGAGATACGAATGGGTACTACTTGGGATGTTGGAGGGCCCTTGTGATGCTCTCACAAACAGGCCCTTCGCTTTAAACAGTGTCTTCTTGATGGATATTAGAATCTCGATATATTTCTGTGTTAGAATCCCATTGATGCCGGCCTATTTGCTAAAAATAAATTGCGGCTTTCGTATTATTGACTATTTTTCTGATATATAAATCTAAATATATGTTGAAGTGACTATCAAAACGTTCATCATTCATTATTTCGAGTAGGTGACACGGTCAATCGACCATGCACACCCTGGTGTCAGAGTTCTTCGGAACCGCCTCTCGGCCTCTGACGCCTGCAATGTCCTAACCAAACTGGAAACAACTAAACAAAGTATGCTTCCGGTGGGAATCGAACCCACGACTCCCGGGTCAACAATCAAACGCCTTAACCACTGGACCACGAGGCTGTTGTTTGTACACTTAATTAGCAAGTAGGCCGGCTGGTCAAAATTGTAGGAAGGACCAATACACAAGACCGAAGGGATTGGCGTGCATTGCTAGAGACCGACCCAATGCTGAGTAGCATTGGGTGACAAAAGGTTTAAAAAATAAAATCTATACTAATATTATAGCTGAAGAGTTTGTTTGTTTGAACACGCTAATCTCAGGAACTACTGGTTCAAATTGAAGAATTATTTTTGTGTTGGATAGTCCATTTAATGAGGAAGGCTTTAAGCTATAAACATCACGCTACGACCGCTTTTGAAAACGGGGGGAAATTATTCATCTATACGAAAAAAAAAAAAGAATTAATCATAATAACAGAAATTGCCGCGGACAAAGTCGCGGGCAACAGCTAGTATAAATATATACGGACAAATCACACAGATTGAGCTAGCCCCAATGTAAGTTCGAGAGTTGTGTTATAGGGATACTAACTCAACGATACTATAATTTATAACAAATACATATAGGTATATATATAAACATCCAAAACCTATACCAATCTGAATAAGATCATTTTCCTTCTTGACCTGACCGGGGATCGAACCGGGGCACCCTCGTGTCGCAGACGGGCGTATTAACCACTGCGCCACGGAACTCGCCAGAATAAATATACATCTGTCTATCCGTCTATCTGTCACCAGGCTGTATCTCATGAACCGTGATAGTTAAGACAGTTGAAATTTTCACAGTTGATGTATATCTGGTGCCGTTATAACAACACATACTAAAAACCAGAATGAAATAAATATTTAAGTGGGCTCCCATACAACAAACGTGATTTATTTGCTCGATATTGATAACGGTAACAGTGGGCGCTTGAAATATTTTCAGAATATATATAAAATAAATAGTTAAATTAAAATAAAATTAATATTTAAGGGGGCTCCCACACAAGACGTTTTTTTTTTGCTGATCGTATAGATAATGGTACGGATCCCTTCAAGCGCGAGTCCGACTCGCACTTGGCTGGTTTTTTTCGTTTGTTTTTCATGTGTGTGTAAGTATCTAACGTCAGATGTCAGATTTTTCAAGCTGCTTAAAGGCATCTGACATAGCTTAACGACTGCCTTTAATAACGATAGTCGGGACCAACGGATTAACGCGCCTCGCGAAGCATGGTAGAGCTCGAGAATTGTTTGTACCTGGTTTGTACCACTGGCGGTCATCCATCACAGTGGGGACCCCGCCCAGGGTTGCTTAACTTACGTAAGCGCTATCCACTGGGCCATCGAGCTCCTCAAACTAAAATCTTGAATTTATTATTGAGAAAATGCTCCCAAACGCGGGATCCCGTATCCCGCAATATCCTGCGATTATAATCCCGAAACTGGCTAAACTGAAAAAAGAAGCGGGATCCCACGATATCGAGCTCTTGGAATACCAGGATTCTGGAGGAAAGGAGGTCCTGTTCATGTAAATGAAAGTACCACTTCATCAAATAATATTTTATTTAGTCGTCATCAACAATTCACTTAAAAACATTGCCTATATCATAATCACGAAGCACGAGAGTTACAAATTATACCTAGCAGCTACTAGGCCAACCGCGGAGCTATGTTCACTAGATGGGCGAAACGGCTCGTCCTCCAAATCGGAGCTCTAAGGGGCTGTTTAACAAGTCACAGACACAGACCTAGATTCAATAATTTACGTCTATAGGCACGATGTCTCGGAAAGTGTTAAAATCAAATGAATAATCATAGAAACAAATTATTCACTGCCATCATAATACATCCTGGTCTTACAAAATTCAGAAGAATACCATTTGGTTTTAACACTTGGCAAGTTCCGCAGTAGGCCAACAATGATTTCAAAGATACAATTTCATATGGAAACAAATTTGACTATCGCCGCTCGGCTCGCATGACGCACCTTAGACTAATGAGGTCACTCGTTCAGATTGAAAAAAAACGTGGTAGCTTAACAATATAAAAATACTACTCGACCAAGTGACGGACTAACAAAATGTCACCATCTACGCAGCTACAGCAGCTGAGTCCATTAGCTCATTGAAATGGCAGTGGGTGGGACAAAGATTTCTCGAATGGTAACCAAACTACCAGCGCAGCGTGAGATTCACATTGTACACTAAGTCGGAGGTTTTTATAAATCTTTGTCGGGCTATGACTTGCGGCTGAAATAAAGAGTAGAGCCAGCGTAATTCAACGTCTTAGGCCATTTGTTAACAAGACGGTTATTCACCGGAGATACGCACGGTTTTAAACCGTGCCTACGTCCGGTCGTCCGTTATGTACGCGACATTAACCTGTTTCACGCCAGCGTTTGTTTTCGTTACTTCACGCCCGACGCCAGGCTAGTACAAATTGTAATAAATTTAGTTGTCAATAGCGTCTCAGTCAAGCGACCTTTTTGCAAATAAAGTGGTCAATGGCGCTCAATAGGTTAAAGAGGTTTATAAACAACGCTAGCCAAAGAGACGACGCCAAACGTAGTCATACGGGTATCAACAACGCAATTACAAGCTTAGCGGTCGTTATAGCGCCGGGGCGGATATAAACAGTCTCATTAACAAGGGGTGTTATAGTCTATTTGGCTAAATCAATCGGGCAGCTGAATTATTTCATTAGTGACAGTACATTTTATAATACCGAGCGATTTTCCTTTGAATAAAAATACAGTTTTGTCTTTCTATAAAGTGTTATTTTGGCCTTCCACAAAATCACGATAGAAAGACGAATAATGAATGAACCAATCTAAAGAAAATGAAGTCACTCAATTGAAATCTTACAAGACATACACTTTCTTAGATATAATTATTGAGGTGCTCACGCTATAATCTTCTTTAGTTAAAAATAAAAAATCCTAAGTAAAATATCTAGGCATACATCGTCAAAGTTAAAATAATTACACTACCGCACCATAACGAATATTTGAAAATATAAGCTTGTCCACATTTTGTCATGCTTGCAATTTGAATAGCAATATTTTTTTATTTCGCTGTATATTTCTGTTAGTGAATCGTGCAGGATCATTGAAAGTTAATAAATAATTACGGACAAATCACACAGATTGAGCTAGGCCCACAGTAAGTTGTGAAGTTGTTTCGTAGGATACTAACTTAACAATATTATGTTTCATAATGGATACTTATGACAGACGACATCCAACACACAGGTTAATCCGAAAACGATCGTTTTACCACGGACCAAACCCTGAGCACTTACGTTACCCACTGAGCCACAGAGATCATCAAAAAGCGTTTCAAAGTATATTTGAAGAGCAATGGTTTCAAATCATCCAAGTTGCAAGCATGTGAACAAAATGTGTGCAGACTGCCTTAACATATGACTATTAAGGCTCCTACACACAATGCCGGTGGCCTGACCGCCGGGCATGCCGCCTGGCAAGCCGCTGTGTGCCGGCCGGCGTACGGCGCCTATTATGTGCCTTATAAATATATACAATAAGGCACATTCGCGAGCCGAGCAGCGTAAACCCGCCGGATGTGCCGCCGGCATTGTGTGTAGGAGCCTTTACGATTGAGCACACAACAGAAAAAGCACCTGTCGTCAAGGAGTAACGTTAAACTTAAGTCTACACTAAATGAAGAAGCTATAGTCGTTGCCAAATAGCGCGTCAATAGCGATCATTGCACTTTACATATCTCAATCGCTCTCACATATTTCTCTGACCACAACTAGCAGAATTATTACTATTCATTGACTTTTATTCTGATTTTATTATATAAGCCATCTTCGACTGTACCGCACTTTACTGGATGACATATGAATGACTTGGTGTTTTACTGTAAGTTTGCACTTAATATTGTCAGTAAATAATTAAGCTGTGTTGGTACAGAAGTCAGTGTAACAAAGAAACTTAAGTATAGACCAATGTTCACTATTCCCATGTTAACTGGCACCTAGTATAGTATACTGTTATCGGTTAGATAGGGACAAAAATACAACATGCAAAATGGTTTAAGAAGTGTTATATTTAAGTGACGCGAGCCTTAAAATAACTGTGTAATCTCTTAAATTCGGTAATAAACATTTTGCAATTGGTTTATAGAACTATCAGAAAGTGTATTTACAAAACAAGTGTATTGTTAACAGGTTAATTATGTAACAATATTATAAACTATAAAAATCATATTATATAATATTCATTAAATCATGCAGTATGAAATTGGTTAAAATGTGTGTAAACATACAGAAAAAATATACAAATAGAGAACCTGCCCCTCTTTAAGATCACTTAGTAAATACTAAACAGCGCACATGTCCTCGGGAAATATAGGTAACAAGTGCACCTTTAGTTACACAATTGAGATAACTTATTCGACATTCAAGACCAATAACCTTCCTAAGAACTCAAATTAGTTATAACGGACAGTAAGCTTTCAATAGATATAATAATCGTAAATTCATTCTATTTCATAACAAGAAAGAAAGATAAAGATAATAATAAAGATTTTGCATAGACACTGTGGTCACTAAATAAATGTATTCAATAAATAAATTTACAAAAACGATCGAATGTGCGTACGCCGTGCATCAATTGAATAATTCTAACAATTTCCTATCATTGTGTTAAAACCTCTTGTATTTATTATTCGATTTTTATGTTTTTTACTATATTTTTTGTGCGTGATTATTATAATTATTGCTATGAATGTATCCCAGACATTTTCTTCTTATACCACTATTGAATACATATAGTTACTTAATTGAAAAACAAAATATTTATGTTAAAAAATGCTTCCCATCCCATATTTCCATAAATAAATATGAAACAAAAAAATAGCTTTAATTAAACTGGGTCAAAATTAACTCATAATTTCTTGTAACTTTTAGATTCCTAGATCAAAGACACTATATACCAAGCGCAACTTAACATGTCAATAAGACATTTTGAGCATGTGCATGCTGTCTCGGTCCTAGAGTAAATCTTAGTGAAGCTTCTTATAAGGTCAATCATCATTCATTTCGTGTAGGTGACACGGTCTATCGACCATACACACCCTGGTGTCAAAGTTCTTCGGAACCGCCTCTCGGCTGACAGGTCAATAAGGACCCTTATAAAGAGCAACACCAATAAGCGCAGCCACAATGAATAGTTCAATGTACACGATTGACATACTAACTGGCACATAGTATAGTGTTTCTTTGGAGCAGGGCTTGTTACCGGTACCAAATTCCCATTATAAGTACCGGTAAGTACCGGTATTACTATTCTGTTAAAATTTTAACGGTAATATGAGGTACCGGTAATCTAGTATTTAACGGTAATAATATTGTTAACAGTTAACGGTAATTTTACCGCTACTTGTTACCGGTACCAAATTCACATTATAAGTACCGGTAAGTACCGGTACCTCTATTCTGTCAAATTTTAACGGTATTAAAATTGCGTTAATTTTACCGGTACCTACGCATTGTTGCCGTCTACCGCATGGGACTCGCTCGACTGTAAAAGTGCCGCCCTATTGTGGGCCCCCGCCTCACGCCGCACATGCACAACACGGCAACGACAGATAATTCCCAATACGAGTACCGGTACTAAGTACCGGTACTGTTTACCGGTATTTGGTACAGGTACTTCTTTCAATTACCGGTACCGTCGTTTTATTGAGGTACCGGTACCAATCCAATTACCGGTACCGTTGTATTATAGAGGTACCGGTACTTGATTTTTACCGTTACCAAATGTACCGGTACCAAACCAATTACCGGTACTGTCGTTTCATAGAGGTACCGGTAATGGATTTTTACCGGTATTCCAACCCCTGCTTTGGAGTGTTTAACGACAAATTGCATCTAACCGGAAGGACTACGTTTTACTTATGGAATCGAAAGTACCTTATATGAAAGTATGCTTAGATTTTTTCAATTTATTCAAACCAATTTATTTTATTTTAAAGTTTTTGATATAAATTTCTAACGCAGTATTTATAAAGCAATATTCCCATGCTTAATCACATAACATTGTCGATGGGTATATCGATTAAAAATCCTACAACAGGCGTTTTTTTTTTTTGCATATTTATTATATTATATATTTTTGATTGCATAATAAAACGTTTCACTTCCGGGTAAATGCAACTTATTAATTAATGATAAAGCAGTATATTTATCTATATTCAGTCAAGCGGACTACTTAATTGTATGAATTTCATTGTATAACATATAGGTTCTCTATTGTGTAAATATTCAGATATATTATGACTAAACGCGTGGCAGGCCTAACAAAAATGCTTCTTTACAATTGAAGCGATTTGTATTTGTCAGTAAAGATCTAGAAATAAGTCTCAATAATTAGCTATCTATTAACTCGTAATCAGGCATAAATTTTTAATTGGTTTTGAACCTTATGTGAAGGACAGAAGGTTCAATTTAATGTGGAAGCTATGCTCTTATGGTTTGATTACGTTTTCTTCTTGTTGAGTCTAAATGGTTTCCTTAAGATGTCTTTTGGCCGATATTTGGCCACGCTTACGCTCTATCGTTGGCCTCATTTTCTACTCGTAAGAAGTTATTGTAACTATCATCAAATTCATTTTCATAATTTTCATAACTATCAGAGGCGGGTTTACGTATAGTGCAGAGTGTGCGGCGCATACGGGCGCCGGTTCTAAGGGCCGGGCGCCCTCTATTACCACCTCCAAAGATGGGTCAAAGACCCTGCGCCGGTGTTACTACTACGTATACGTGAAATCAGCTTTAAAACAAATATATTGGCGTAGTGTCTCGTCGCTACCAAAGGCGCGTGCATCTGTTTTGATTCGTTTGAAAACACGCCGAATTGTGGAAAATATAACTAAGTATTCCATTTTGACCCCGCTCCTACTAGAGGGCGCCAGGGTACTGGTTGCACACGGGCGCCACAAGGGCCAGAGTCGCCTCTGAAACTATACTAGAATTCCTTTTGTTACAAATGGGGAAAATATGGAGATTTATTTCTTATTGCTAACGCTCGAACGTTAATACAAATCGCTACAAATACAAGCTATATATTGCTATCTCAGGCAGTAGGTTAACTTTACTCTTTCCATTGCATTTAACTTTTAACAGCTGTGTAATACGCTAAGATAACTTTACTTTTCCTATAACTGGCCGATTCCAAAACGATTTCGAGATCTTAAGTAACGATATTTAAATATAAAAAAATTTAAATTTCGCGTTTTGTGACGTCACTCGTGGACGAATTTTTGCTAAACCGGTTTTACGCTATTTATGTCGATTTTTCTTTTAAAAAGTGATTTATTTCTTAAAAAAATAGACACAAATAAAAATATTGATATTTGCACTTAGTCTTATAGAATCAAATGCCGTAAAAATTACGTTTACAGTAAATTTATAATTCATGTTTATGAATGAATATTTGACAAATCGCTGACATAAATAAATCAATTACTTAATTCATTATTTTTAGCAAACTTTGACGTCACAAGCCCCAACTCCTGCACTTTGACGCGCTTTATCTTTATTATTGTTTATTTGACAAAAGAAAAAATACGTGTCCAATATTTTTTGATTATCTAACTGACGGACTAATTGTAATATTATTATTACGACCCAGAAAACAAGCCTATAGATAACGCTATATGATGATGTAAAGAGAGCGTAGACCGCTTGCCCTCTATACCACTAGGGCGGTCGCATTTGTAACTAAAGACAGATAGTACAAGAGTAAAAGATATGGTGTCCAAGAAACGGTATAACGTCTCTTGGACACCAAGATCATTTTGGAGTCGCTGTAAATCCCTTATGAATTCTTGCTGTCAAATAGAGAAATCAATGGAAAGAGCTATCTTACAACAATCATCCACCAGCTCAGAACGGCCTGTATCCACTGGGGTACTTGCTGGGCATCTGCATCTGCGTGGTCTGGGCCAAGTGCGTCCAGCCCAGCTGCTCGTAGCATTCTATGAGCCGCTCTTCGATCTCTTTGGAGGGCCGTTCCTCTTGCAGTTTCATGAGCAGCTTGATGGCGCGCCCCCAGTGTTCCAAGCTGACGCAGTGCCACACGCCGTAGTGCGCCACCTGTAGACGAATCCAGTTAAATCAACAGAGAAGATGTATAGTTCATATATACGGAAGGACAATGCCTTGAATAATCGAATCTATACTTCTATACTTCCTTACTATTCCTTACTATATATATGTATATATATATATATATAATATTATAAATGCGAAAGTGAGTTTGTTTGTTTGTTTGTTACGCTTTCACGCCGTAACTACTGAACCGATCATCATGAAATTTTGCATACAAGTTCTCTAGAGTACGGAGAAGGATAAAGGCTACCTTTTATCCCGGGAAAAAGTACTATTCCCGAGGGATCGACATTGACGCGGGCGGAGCCGCGGGCGAAAGCTAGTAATATTATAAAGCTGAAGTTTGTTTGTTTGTTTGCTATGGCCATGTCTATGAAACTACAGTACCGGTAATTGGATTGGTACCGTTAAATTAGGTAAATAAATATATACCCGGCCGGGCGGCGAAACTCTTTTGTATGGAAATGACGAATTTTTTTTTGAGTTCCCGGCATTTTCTCCCATAGCAAAAGTTGTTCATATTGATGGTCTGAGTCAACCTTTAGACGGTCCAAAACGATAAAATTTTCACCATGTATATGTTACCAGATTACCGATACCCATAATTACCGTTAAAATGGTAACATAATGGAAATACCGGTACTTATAATGTGGATGGTAACAAGCCCTGTCCACGACCCCCGTCTGTGTCCGTGGTCCAGTTGGACACGGAGCTGTGATGATGATGGTGATGAGGTACCTTGGCGTCGCTGAGGTCGGTGAACTTGAGCAGGTCGGCGAGGTTCCGCTGCAGAGCATCGGCCAGCTTGTCCCGCGCCGCGCCGGCCTGCGCCGCCAGCTTCAGCCGGCACAGAGCCACGCCGCGGTGACACAGAGCGTCTATCAGATACCCGCGCTGCTTCTCTTGCTCCCTGGTAAAACATTCTTCATATAGTGCCTTGTCAAAACCAAGTCAAGTCATGGTTTCTGATGTTTTCGCGATTGTTACACATTTAAATAAAATCACTTTAATACGGTATTATCGCGTATATTACATTATTTTTACACCTAACGTTTCGAAAGAGTTTTCATGGTCGCAGGTAGACTAAGTTGACATTTGTCTTTGTGTTATAAGAACTATACAAAATTACCGCCTACAATATTTATTGATAACGTTCCGGATGTATTGGCTCACGATGTCTGAAGTTCTTGCAGTCTTGTGATGAGCTTGAGATTTTATTAAATTGATGACAGGATCCCAAGCTGGTGGTAACTGCCAACCATCCTCTCTATTGAAATTAAGATATTTTTTAATTTCAATAGCCTCACGAAGCATTCTTGGAATGTATCTGTTTTCTTTTACAAGGACTTGAGGAGGATAACGAACGCATGTAGTGGTTAAGTTTGTCTAAGGCATGTTCACAGACTGCAGACTTGATTGAGCGTCTACTCTTCATGTCAAGTCATTTGCGCAGGATATATTAAAATGCACGAATCGAATAGACGGCAGTGTGCGCGCGAACACAGGTGCACTCTTATCTCTACCTCCCTGGATCAAATGGAACGAGAGACCACTACAATCGGCAAGAGGTAGGAACGTCCCTAAGCGTCAGCAAAGCCTCTGACACAGAACTAATACTTACGTCTAGCGCCTTACAGTACTTGCCACATATAAACACAATTCAACTTACTATAAAACGAGGACTAGTTAGAACTAGGTTTAAACCATTGGCCGCCTAAAGCGAATTGAAATTGACAGTTGTCAAAATTTCAAAGTGACAAGTGACGACTTATTTTAGTCGAATTATAGTTTAAAAAAATCAGGTACTAAAGTTAGTCTTGGTTTTATAATAAGAAGGTATAGCTTTTGTTTAATGTACATCCCTCAATAACAGTAGAATTTCCCGGAATTAAAGGTACCCTAAGTCCTTCCCCGGACCTCAAACTACCTTCATACACCGTACCGTGACAGACAGAATTACTTTCGCATTTATAATATTAGTATGGAAGTATAGATATGGATTAGTATGGTAATATAGCACATCATAAATAATAAATAAATAAATATATACGGACAAATCACACAGATTGGGCTAGCCCCAAAGTAAGTTCGAGACTTGTGTTATGGGATACTAACTCAACGATACTATATTTTATAACAAATACATATATAGATAAACATCCAAGACCCAGGCCAATCTGAAAAAGATCATTTTCTATCTTGACCTGGCCGGGGATCGAACCCGGTCACTCCGTGTCGCAGGCAGGCGTGTTGACCGCTGCGCCACGGAGCTAGTCAAATCATCATTTGAAACATTCCTTCTATCAAGAATCAAAATCCTATGAATCCCTATTTCCCTTGGTCATGGTCACGGCATCTCGTATGAACGACTGGATCGATTT
This sequence comes from Elegia similella, assembly GCA_947532085.1. Taxonomy (NCBI): domain Eukaryota; kingdom Metazoa; phylum Arthropoda; class Insecta; order Lepidoptera; family Pyralidae; genus Elegia; species Elegia similella. The sequence continues at coordinate 2,314,464 of OX383926.1, read as the reverse complement.
GGTTATTTTTAACAAGGGCAAGGTTCTTATTTAAGTAAATGCGCAGAAAAAAAATGGGATAACTAACCAACCTTATTAACTTTTAAAATTTAAATTAAAAATTTAATCATTTGGAGTAATAATTATGTTATTATATGTCATAATCTGTTTTGTGTGTCAATAAATAAATATATAAATGTTACCTTACCATCGCATTGTCAGTCGTTTGACAGTTAAGACAGAACATCTGTCGGATCAGCTAATATTTTATAATTATAATTGTATACATTATGTAAAACAAAAATTTATACTTACTGCTTAATTTTATTAGCATCGGTTCGCGTATCATTTTTCATGCCGAGGTACGCCAGTAGTTTTTCTTGATCTATTGCGCTAATAACCTAAACAACAAAAAAGATATGAAATATACAATTAATTAATAAAGTTGATGGCATATCTTTATTATTTCTAAACTTCTAGGTTCTTTACCGAACCTATCGATTTAGCGGGACCACCTAACTAAGAGATAAATATCTTGTTCTATAGAATATACCTTTAAAGATATTGTTACCTTTTCTGCTGTCGAACTAAGTTGCTCGCACCACGCCGTGGTCACGTGTGGTTCCTCCTTAGCGTGCGGTAATCTTAAACAAAATAAAATATATTTTACATCTTATCTATTCGAAAAACAAAGAACGGTTGCCTGAACACAGTGTCCAAAATACGTTTGACAACGATTATCTTTTTAATTTTTTTCCGAAAATTCCGTTACCAAATAGGTTCAATCATTATTTCACTGGCCAATTGCGTTGATTAAAAAGAAAAATTTAAGAGGAGGAGAGTAATGTATGCTTGAAGCTCAATGTGACAAGTATTTTGATCGACCATTGCTTTTGGTGAACAAAAAACGTTAGAGACAATAAGATTTTTACTAGTGCGTGATTTTTACTTATATAGAGATACATTTTTTTTTAAGGCGTTCATAACGTTTGTCAACACAATTATAGCATACCTATATAACTTTGCTTAGTAATTTTCGGCACTATTTTGTCTATTTATGTAAAACTGCTATTTTTTATGTAATTATTCTATAATATGACTGTTTGTGCCAAAAAAAAATAAAAAAAAAATAAAATAAATTGCGAAAACATGGCAGACCACTCCATTGTACACCAAATATAGTAATTGTTGTCAGGGATGTCATCCTCGACTGTCTGTCTGGTGGTTGCAGTTATGGCATCGAGTACGGCGTCCGGCCTCCCGACCTGCTATTTCCTTTCTCCATTCTTCCAAGTGAGTAGTATCCCAGTACCTTCATTTCCTTCCCAAATCCAACAAATTCCTTACCTTCCCCAGCTTAATATTGCTTCCGATGAGTAGCAGCGTCGGAAGAACACAAAAACTGCGCTCGCCAACCCGCCTGCCTAGCATGGTGAGTATAACGAAAGCTCCTTGGGAGAGACCCTTGTGCAGCAGTGGACTTTTTTAATTTGTGCTAGTAGCATGAACGGGCCGGCGCGTCCGGTGAAGTACCACACTCACAAAAAATTGACGTTTGAGTAGAAGCTATACCGCTTTTATGCTTCGTTCGGCGAGTGAGAGAGCCGGAGTCTCATCTTTTCTCCCTCCCCTTATGCTCCTGTCCTGTGTTACAGTTGTCCATGGGCAGCGGTAAGTGATCATTACCATCAGGTGAGCCGTTTGCTCGTTTGCCGCCCTATGTTAATAAAAAAACTTACTTCTTAGGGTCCGTGGGCGAGTCGATCCCATGCAGGTATGCGATGTGTGCGCCGAGGTACCCGGGACACTTGTCCACCAGCTCTTCGTATACTTGCTCCAGCTTATCACCCTCTGTAACAAACGTACCATGATATTTTTGAATCAAACTTCGCTACCACTGTTATAAGTAACTGCCTCCGTGGTCCAGTGCCTGTTGACCCGGAGGTCGTGGGTTCGATTCCCCCGGGAAGCATACTTTTTTTAGTTGTTTCCATTTTAATTAGGACATTGCAAGCTTGAATCACCTGATTGTCTGATAATAATAATAATATTGGCCCGCGTATTAGGCGTACACCCTCTTCGCGAGGAGAAAAATCGTATAAATAGAATAATAATAATAATCGTTTATTGCAGGCAACGAGTAAAACATTACATAGGCCTATAAATATATATACCTTACAGACTAACATACATAAGAAAATATATCTCAAAACTAGTTTTCACGTAGAGTCGGCGACGTGAGGCGCGGGATATCAGCAGGCAGCCTTCCTCGGAACTCCCTGCGGCCAGAAGTCCTCCTTCATGAAGGTCTCTAGATGGTGGGTCGGCACTCTCACCACAAATGAATTAAAGCTCACTTTATGGCGAGAAGCCAACTGTTCGACCCTCAATGTGAATTTGGACTTCTTCAGCACGTAGTCTACGACGTCCTCTACCCTCGTAGACCAATGCAAGCGGGACACGTACAGCTGCGTCGTCTTCACTTCGGGACGCAACAGCAGGGTCGGTTCATGCGGTGCATTGCCGTGGTGGTTACGGCTGGTGGGCTTCTTTTTTCTCCGCTCTACTTTAACGAAGCCCTTCTTGTCGCACTGGTCCCTTCGCGAACCCGATTCAACAGGCATGCGAGAGCTTGCCTGTTTTTTTCCCCTTTGTGACGGGCCGCTGCGGTGACGCAGCAGCCGGGGCGGCGGCTACGGCTGCGTAGGCACGGGTCGGGGTTGACGTGCTCGGCAGTGACGTCGGCTCCTCGCGGAGGGAAGAGCGGGCGGCGGGGCGCGGGGCATCTTGAACGATGTCGACAGCTGGCGGTGAGTTCTCCAATTTCGCCGACTCAAAACTGCCGATGGATGCATTTTGCGCTCCGCGACGAGTGTTGACGTTAGTAGCCACGGGTGACCTACATACCGATTTACTACTTTTCAATGATAATAACTCGGTATGCAGCTCGGAAATGGTATTTTCCGAGGCTTCTAACCTAAACTGCATCTGTGCCAGGCTGGTCTTCAGGGCCGTGATGTCTTTGAGAAGCCTGGTAACGTCCACATGGTCAAAAGAGACTGGTGGAAGTCTTGACTGATTGGCAGCGCATAGCGCTGGCATGTCGTCTGGGTCGGTCTCCTTCATCAAGGTGATGATATCCTGGAGACTTCTTTCGCCTTTCTCATCTCTCCTGCGAGATGGCATCTGTGCGGTCCTGCCGAGCACATCGTAGAGCAGCACCTTGCCTCTGCAAATCTCCTCCACGGTGAAACTTGATTTGCAGATCTGCATGACCTCATCCATCGTATCCTTGGCATGATCGATAAATGCCAGCAACTCGTTGACTATGACTTGCTTAGAAGTCATAGTGGCTAGTTCGAGCAGCGGCTGAAGCCGCGCGAAACGCGAATTAAAAATTCATATGCAGTGTTGTACCGAGGCGCGTGTGTCACAGAGCGCGCATCGCACTGCACTGAAGATGGTTCCGTGCTTCGGAAGGCTAACGTGCCTTCCGAAGCCGTTGGTCCGGGCTGCCATCTGGTAATCGTTAAAGGAACCACGTGAGAGGTCGAGAGGCGGTCCTAAAGAACTCTGACACCAAAGTGTGCATGATCTATTGACCGTACCACCTACACGAAATTATGATGACTGTTATAAGTTACACCGATATACCTGCGCAGAAATCAAATTATTGCATGGCGCGAAAATATCCGTCTGCTATTGGCTGATTTGTTGCGCCATATCTTGAATTTGCTGGGACGCCACGCCGTACGAGTATTATGAGCGAAACAGAGTCCTGTTGTTTTTGAATTTCAAATCTCATGTAGTACCTATAAGTTCGTTAATTCAGTGATGATTTCATTCGGTTTGATTAGGCGGTAAGTTGTGCGAATTCTGCGCCGCCGAAAAAAAATCCAATGCGACTCATAAAAGTGTTAGTACGTTAGATTGCAGCAGGAGTGATACTCTAGAAATGCGTCACGTAACAGCCCTATAATTGGTGGCACGCACATACAGCGTGATTTTGAACCTCTGAACTATACTGAAATCCTGGAGTTGGAATCCCTAATGGAAATTGCAAGAAAAAAAGGTAAAAATCGAAAAACAAAATGGCCGATCAGCTGGGCGAATTTCTATGGTTCATTTTTTTCGTTTAGTTTTTTCGTTCAGGGTTTCAAAATCACGTAATATGTACATTGTGAATGTGTGCGTGCTACCAAACTGAAAGATAATTTCGTCACGATGTTCAATGTCGGATTGGCTCAAGTTACTAAAGTGTTTGGAAAACCAACGAAGAAGTGCAATTTCATATGTATTTGCTATCGTTTAGTACTCGTATAAGCAGGGGTTGGAATACCGGTAAAAATCCATTACCGGTACCTCTATGAAACGACAGTACCGGTAATTGGTTTGGCACCGGTACATTTGGTAACGGTAAAAATCAAGTACCGGTACCTCTATAATACAACGGTACCGGTAATTGGATTGGTACCGGTACCTCAATAAAACGACGGTACCGGTAATTGAAAGAAGTACCTGTACCAAATACCGGTAATTAGTACCGGTACTCGTATTGGGAATTATCATTTCGTTAATGTGTGTCGTTGCCATAGACATACCTTAGACTTTCAAAATGAAAATGAGTAGTACGTCATTATACGGCTTCACTGTGCTTTAGAAAGAGAGATAAGAATGCTGACAGCAGGCCCATTTTTAATGACATTTGACATTACCTGGGCACAACAAGGCCCGCTGAATTTGAAAAGGAAATTATTTTACCTAAAATATAAATAATCTTTTAACTTACACAATAAAATTAGGTAAATACCAACATGGTGTCTTGTGCGGTTGTCGAGTGCACTACAACCCATAGGAATAATCCTAGCAAATATACATTTCATCAGTAAGTATACATTTTTGTCACCGGTATAATTTCGGTAAAAAACTCGAACAGTTTTGATTTCTACTAGGATAGTATTGTTAAGTATGCTTCATAATTGATAGGAAAATGAAAACATTTAATCATAAACGAGAATTAGCGAAAATATTATGTAAAGAAAGTTCGCACACGTTTACACTAGTGCTTGAAGTTATTCATATTTTATCGACATCGACAATAGTTTCGATTGCACTCACTGAAATATTGTTACTTGATATTTTACCCGACTGCATCCGGAGCAGGTTTATTGTAGCTTTCACGTACTTATATGTATGGTATGCTATTTCACTCTTCCATACTGTTCAGACAGAAAAGAATAAAACGTAGAATGAACCGACTGATTCTCTTCCAAAAAAATCTTGTAAAAGCCGATCTAGGAAATGGGCAAAAATCTGATAAATTATATTAGTAGGAGATGCAGCTAGCAACCCATCAATATTTTGATTCCGTGCTGAACGTGGCTTTTGGGTTAGACCTGTCTACCTCGCGAGGGAATAAAAATGTAATAGTACGGATGTATCTATACATTTTATGGTACGCTCCATAGCCATAGCCCAAACTAACATTATTGTTTGTGTTTTATTTATTGCATTACAGTTTTTAATAAGAGCATAGCTAGTAGAGCATCATTAGCATACTTTGAGTACGATGACCAATTTGTTAAATATTGCATTGTTGTAAATTGCTATGAATAACAAGTGTCATGGTTGTATTGTTTCTTTTAATTTTTAACTTGCCCATTGAAGTTATTCCAAAATTAACGTCATCATCATCATCATCACCTCAGCCACAAAAAGTCCTTTGCTGGACATAGGCCTTCTCCAAGGATTTCCAGTACTATAATTGGAAAGGTCAACTCAGGTCGTCAGACCACCTGGTCTGTGGGTGTCCAACGCTGCGCTTGCTGGTACATGGTTGCCATTCGAGAACCTTTCTATTCCATAGGCCGTCCGTCCACTTCACGTAACGATATCTAACAAAAGTCTTGCAGACTCGCGGGTGAAACTATTCACATGGACATAAAAACAATCATACAGCGAATCTTTAATAAACATCATAGAGTTTATTCAGGTACGACTAACTAAACAAATTATGTTTAGAGTATCCTGAACCTGTATATCAGGTGTGAAATATGTTTGTATACTTATGGTTTATTTTTCGTAAAATATTTTGATATGCATAGTTAAAATGTACGTATTATATATTCTCGGTGGGGTCATTTAGTCTGTGCACATGACAAATTTTCTCAATAGGAGCAATACTAGTTAAAATACATTGCTAAATCTATTGATTGTCTGGTTAAATTATTATCTTTTTATCTATTATTATTATTATACTCTTTATTTAATTTATTTCTTAGATGTAGGTTTTTACAATATTTATATAAAAGTAAAATATAAAAATAAATTACAAAACATAAAAACATTATAAAAACCTAAACCTAGAATGCCGTCAGCAGCGGGGCAGGGCTCAAGCTACCGGCAGTCAGGGCCACAGAGAAAGAAACCTTCTGACTATTCGTGCCGTATCCAGGAGTACTGCCTTCTGTATCTTGATCCAACTATCTAGCGAGAGCCTCTTGAGATGTTGGTCGAGACTCTTTGCTATAAGACCGTTTGCAGACACGACTATCGGGACAATGACCGTCGAATCTACATCCCACATGGCAGTCACCTCGTGAGCCAAGTCAAGGTACTTGCTAAGCTTGTCCTTCTCGGCCTTCACGAGGTTTTCGTCATGTGGAATGGTGATGTCAACGAGCACTGCTTGGCGTGTCGATCGATTTGTTAGCACGATGTCAGGCTTATTTGCGACAATAGTCCTGTCTGTGATAACAGATCGATCCCAATACAGCGTGGCACGACCATTTTCGAGAACCGGCGCTGGTGTTATTATTATATATTATTAGCTGACCATTCAAAAATGGGCTGATTTGTTACCCGACTTCAAAAAAGGACGAATACTACGAATACATAAGTACGACTACGAATTCGGCCGTATGCCTTTTTTAATCGCATGACTGTTTGTGTCCTCATAACCGCATAAATCTTTTTTTATATAAAACGGTATGCTTTCAAGTTTTTTCCATTTAAATTTTATCAAAATAAGTTCTGTAGTTTGATTGAAGTCGGTTTTTTGTATGAAAAATATTTAAACTATTATTTATGTGTCAATAAAGAAATGAAAAAGGTATCTATGTTTTATTTGCTGTGTTTCAATGTAAATAAATTATTTATAGAAGTTCATTGCCTTTTACTCTTTGTGAAGTTTCTCTTCGGAAAATGTATATATCCCTGTAAAACTGTATAATTTTGCTTCTTTTCTCAATGGGAAGGTATAATGATTTGACTATCGATACATTGACATACACCAGGTACATTTTAGCCAAACACTACTGAATACATATGCAAAATCACACCCACAACTGCATTTCAAAATCGGTCTCGTTTGACAGCATCCGTTTGAATCTCTATCCGTCAGGATTATATTATCTCTATGGTCGTTGCCGTGTTGTGCATGTGCGGCGTGAGGCGGGGGCCCACAATAGGGCGGCACTTTTACAGTCGAGCGAGTCCCATGCGGTAGACGGCAACAATGCGTAGGTACCGGTAAAATTAACGCAATTTTAATACCGTAAAAATTTGACAGAATAGAGGTACCGGTACTTACCGGTACTTATAATGTGAATTTGGTACCGGTAACAAGTAGCGGTAAAATTACCGTTAACTGTTAACAATATTATTACCGTTAAATACTAGATTACCGGTACCTCATATTACCGTTAAAATTTTAACAGAATAGTAATACCGGTACTTACCGGTACTTATAATGGGAATTTGGTACCGGTAACAAGCCCTGGGTATAAGGCTTGGTTCATCAAATGGGCAAAATATATATCTATATAGCGTGTTAATTTACCCTCAACATCACTTTAAAGGGGTAACTCACCTCATCAATATGACCAACTTTTCCTATGGCACAAATGCCAAAATGACAAAAAAAAAAAAATTCCATTTTTTTTTTTAATTTTTTTACTTATAAACGGACTAAATACTTGTATAAAAATTACTATTTTTACGTTCTTAGCATAGGTCGTATAGAAAAAGATATTCACTTTAACGAGCTGAGTCACCCCTTCAAGGCAATATCGCGGGTAAATTTTTACACTGTAATTTTGTACAGCAAAGAAATTTTAAGAAATTTATTTTTTAGTAAGTCTCAGAAATAATCCTTCAATCTCTCTCTGGTGTCTCATCAAATTATAGACAGAACTCTTATTTATGGCGGGCAAGCAATAAACCCAACCAGCGGTCCAGGAATACGGATTTAGATATTTTTGCGGATAGTTAACGAAATTAAAAGTAAGTTAAGCTCATTGTTTTTTCCTGTTAGACTTGATCCAGCTTTGGCATAATATTAAGGCACAGCGCATCATAAGAATACCGTAAAACGTGTATTTTTTCGTCGCGCAGTTAGCCTTATTTTTCAAAGAATACTAGCATGAAAAAAATATGAAGTACAGTTCAAAGATCAAAATAAATGGTTACATTAAAATATGTTCAAAAAAATATTTAAAACCCATAGAAGTATGAAGTCTCTAGAAGAGGCGTATTACTTGATACGTCATGTTACTGATACCCTTAAAAGCAGCGTATACTATACACTAGGCCTCAGTCCTCTGACGCCTGTCGAGGGGTATGTAACAGAGTGGAATTTAATTTTTAAAATTATAAACTGGCCACTTTCTGAAGTTCTGTCCTTCTAAAATACTAAAATGAATATTATAGTAAACTATCGCGCTGGACTTTTCTCATTTAAGTAATGCAAGTTCATGTTATTTACAATATTATAAACGTATTTATCCTCCATTAAAAACGTCAAATTCCATTGTCAGTGAAAGGCGGAAAGACGCATAGTGATGCACTTTGTTATTTTTTGCCAAACATCGATAATTTACATGAATACAGATGAGTGTAATAATATAAGTAATAAAGTTAATGCCAAGAAATAAATAATAATAAATTCACTCTCCACGACTTTCCCGGAAATTTATTATTTTTAGTGTTCCGTTCCCTAAGAGTAAACACGGAAAGGTAATACTAAGCCTTCGACGTCCATCCGTCCATCCATCTGCCACATGACTGTATCTATTGAACCGAAATAGATAATATTTCAAAAGGACAATGCCGGTTATTGGCGTCTGTTTGTTTTCGCGCGGCCACTAACCATACCTTGTTTTCCCGATAGTCAATAACAAAATAAAGTTATAAGGGTATATATACCTCTAAACTCAGTCCGAACCGAGTTATAAGGATTAGATATTATATTCATAGGTTTTTGCACTATTTTTCACTAAGTTCATTAAAAGTTGCAATTAAATAATAAATAAAATTATTTTGGACATTTTAATCACTACTATACTTTTTTGAAGCCTTTTTCATCAACGATACAGTAGCAGGCTCTTCTCCGCTACCTTCTTGAGGTTAAGAGTATATAGTAACTGTTTATTGGGGCAGTCTGAAGTAGCTTTGATAGATACTTGATACATTAGGTAGGTCTTTTTGTTCTTTGCTTGGCCGTCGTCTTCACTGTTTCGCTTCACTCTTGAAGTATTGGTGCAGTTGATAGCATAGTGACGTCAGCTTTGACGTTCCCAGGCGAGGGCTTGGTGCGTCACGAGGCAACACAACAAGTACCGAAAACTGTACTTATTGTTGCTGTCCATGTTTACTTCCATATACTAACAGCGCAACTGCCCCTTTATTAGTTGCCATCATTCGTAGTTGATCTGCTTCATGAACACCAGTGAGAGCTTTCGTGGCACCCCGCTCAGCGCTTGGGCAGCATGATGACCCAACAGTGACCCACGGGGTCACTTCAGCAGATGGCGAACCACCATATTCAGCAGGCAGATCTTACGTTGCACTTGGAACACAATAGGAGTAGGCTTTCGCCAATCATCTTGGTTTTGGTTATGACAAAAGTGTTTTACTTAGATGGTGCCCTCTCTTGCGGTCTGCGCAACACCATAAGAGTTGTACCTCAATACGTACAGGACTTAAGAGAGCCCAACCCGTCTTACTTTTTATACAAAGGCTCGTACGTCCCTAGAAGCAGCGCATGTCTTGTTACTCATACTCTTAAAACAGCGTATGCTTTTTCGCGGCCTCAGTCCTCTGACGTCTGTCGTATTATTGGATGCGGAATCTTATGAGCCGAATGAAAATTTATTTTTATAATTATAAACATGCCTAGTTGTGTAGTGAAATCCTGCAAAAATACTGTAAAAAATGCTAAAGGGAAACCACAACCTGTGACTTTTCACATGTAAGTAATGCAAAGAACATTTAATTACAATATCATAAACGATAATGACAATCTCCATGGTACAGTGGTTAACGAGCCAGGTACCGGGTTAAATTTCCGGCGCAGGCAAAAACTTGTACTTCAGTTTCATATTTATGTATGTCCGCGTTACTGGAGTTACAAAAGGAGAATTGGCGTTGGGCCGTAAAACATACATACATTCATATTATCACGATCTTCACCCTTACGGTGTAGGCCTCTGCCTGAAACCAAAAGCCACGTTTAGCGTGTTTGTGGGCGTATGTAGGTGGAAATCTGAATCCAAGGTTTAATAGGTTGCTAGTCGCATTCCCTATCAGAGAAGCAACTGGTACATTCTCAATTTTTCCTTTTCATCTAGACCAGTTATTACAGCATGAATGCTGTCATAATAGCGGACCCCGGGCTTGGACGCAGCACAACTGAAGATTCCAGGAGTATAAGGAACCAGGGAATCTCTTAGATGATTATGACTATATAATTATTACTACTTCATATGTTGTTTACTTAAAATAAGTCAAACTGAAACAAAATCTTGTTGTGGGTTTTTCTCGATATCGATATTACACGGTGTTGTTACATCTCTTATGACAGCGGCGTCAAACGTCATGAGTGCTATTTTCGAATCGACGTGTTTACTAAACGACCGATGATGTATGGAAAATTTGTACTTCTTCATTGAGTCACTCATTTACAAATAGCACCCCTGACACCACGACTCCCTTTCGTCTGCCTCACACCCCCGCTAATGACACACTAGGTTCCCATACAAAAATGGCTAAATGTGACATCTATTCAGAGACACAAAATTTTTTTTTTAAATCTATGTTAAAACCTAACTAAATAAAATATCAAAAAAGCTATATCCAGAAAAATTTTCGTCGCGAATTTCTTGATATTTGCAGCGCCAACTACCAACTTTTATACGTCTATAAAAAGTATAACTAAATGAGCAAAATGGATACTATAAAAAAATACAATATTTAGTTATAATTATTGAATTAAAAGTGAAAATTAACACGAAAATGGCAGACACGGATTTGAACTAAGACTGACGATAGGTATGACACAAATATTTAAAATATTGCGCGATGTCCGCTACAAACGTTTATGGGATACAGCGCCTTAATGTAAAATTTATAGAAAAGCTCTTATAGCTATTTGTATATTTATACTTATTTGATAAATATATTTTTTTTTATTTCTTTGTTGCCTCGTATGTGCATAGTTACGACTGTATTACCTAGTTTACTTATATTTGTGAAAACCTTTAAGTGGCTTTCTGTATCTTATCTTTATACCTAGTATGTTATTGTTTCTAAAGTCCAGGATTTCCGCAAAAATAAAACAAAAAATTAAATAAAACTTGCCCAGCTTGGCCAGCCAGTTGGTGGCGAACTCTTTGTAGGCGTCCAGGTACTCCTCGTGCTTGGGCCGGTCCTTGTCCTTGGCGGGCGCCGGCCGCTTGGCGGGCTCGCACGGCGCGTACTGTAACGCGTACGAGTCCACCTTGCGCCCGAGCTCGTCTTTCGCGAACGTCACTGTACCCGTCAGAAGGTGGCCCACTGTTAGATTCGATCTGCTGATTCTGTGAACAAGTTAATACATTTTTAGGGTTCTGTACCCTGAGGGGAAAAACGGGACTATATTCTATGTATATTTTTTTATTATTGAGAGCCCCCTTTGATATGAAAAGTGTTGTTATAGCGGCGACAGAAATACATCATCTGTGAAAATTTCAACTGTCTAACTATTACGGTTCATGAGATACAGCCTGGTGACAGACGGACCGCGGAGCGATATTAATAGGGTCCCTTTTTTCTCCTCTGGGTACGGAACCCTAAAAAATTAATACTCGAGATTGAATTACCTTTCAAACATACTGATTCTACAAGAAAATGCTGCATCAGAACCGATTAAGCCATTTGCGATCTACGGTTCCGCAGTCAGATACTTCATATTAAAACTCACCATCATTGGCTACATTAACACACTATTACATATACCGAAAATCATTCCTAACAATCACGCAGTATTCTAATAATTTATATAATTTATACACTTACTTGTCAGAGGGCACCGCTGTTAAATATAGAGGTAGTATGGTTCCACTTGGGAGTGAAGATGACAGGAACTTCTTGCCACCAGTGAGAGCCTGTTAAACATAATCACAACATTAGAAAACGTTTCATAACATAATATAGACAACTCGGAACATTGAGACAAAGTTACATACAGTTAAGATATAAATATAGCCTCAAAGTAAGTTTGAGACTTGCGTAATGGGAAAAAACATGAGCACGGACAGCTGCTGCAGCCGCTGCAGCAGCGTTGTGATAGTACACACCTGAGGCTGGGAGCAGTACACGTCCAGTGAGATGGGCTGCGCTAGCCGCTGCTGCATGAGCACGGGCAGCACTTGCAGCCGCTGCAGCAGCGTTGTGATAGTACACACCTGAGGCTGGGAGCAGTACACGTCCAGTGAGATGGGCTGCGCTAGCCGCTGCTGCATGAGCACGGGCAGCACTTGCAGCCGCTGCAGCAGCGTTGTGATAGTACACACCTGAGGCTGGGAGCAGTACACGTCCAGTGAGATGGGCTGCGCTAGCCGCTGCTGCATGAGCACGGGCAGCTCTTGCAGCCGCTGCAGCAGCGTTGTGATAGTACACACCTGAGGCTGGGAGCAGTACACGTCCAGTGAGATGGGCTGCGCTAGCCGCTGCTGCATGAGCACGGGCAGCACTTGCAGCCGCTGCAGCAGCGTTGTGATAGTACACACCTGAGGCTGGGAGCAGTACACGTCCAGTGAGATGGGCTGCGCTAGCCGCTGCTGCATGAGCACGGGCAGCTCTTGCAGCCGCTGCAGCAGCGTTGTGATAGTACACACCTGAGGCTGGGAGCAGTACACGTCCAGTGAGATGGGCTGCGCTAGCCGCTGCTGCATGAGCACGGGCAGCTCTTGCAGCCGCTGCAGCAGCGTTGTGATAGTACACACCTGAGGCTGGGAGCAGTACACGTCCAGTGAGATGGGCTGCGCTAGCCGCTGCTGCATGAGCACGGGCAGCTCTTGCAGCCGCTGCAGCAGCGTTGTGATAGTACACACCTGAGGCTGGGAGCAGTACACGTCCAGTGAGATGGGCTGCGCTAGCCGCTGCTGCATGAGCACGGACAGCTGCTGCAGCCGCTGCAGCAGCGTTGTGATAGTACACACCTGAGGCTGGGAGCAGTACACGTCCAGTGAGATGGGCTGCGCTAGCCGCTGCTGCATGAGCACGGGCAGCTCTTGCAGCCGCTGCAGCAGCGTTGTGATAGTACACACCTGAGGCTGGGAGCAGTACACGTCCAGTGAGATGGGCTGCGCTAGCCGCTGCTGCATGAGCACGGACAGCTGCTGCAGCCGCTGCAGCAGCGTTGTGATAGTACACACCTGAGGCTGGGAGCAGTACACGTCCAGTGAGATGGGCTGCGCTAGCCGCTGCTGCATGAGCACGGGCAGCTCTTGCAGCCGCTGCAGCAGCGTTGTGATAGTACACACCTGAGGCTGGGAGCAGTACACGTCCAGTGAGATGGGCTGCGCTAGCCGCTGCTGCATGAGCACGGGCAGCTCTTGCAGCCGCTGCAGCAGCGTTGTGATAGTACACACCTGAGGCTGGGAGCAGTACACGTCCAGTGAGATAGGCTGCGCTAGCCGCTGCTGCATGAGCACGGGCAGCTCTTGCAGCCGCTCTAGCAGCGAGCGATTCTCGTGCCGCACGTTGAGACGGAGCACGTAGTCTCCTTTTTCTAGTTTCACTGAATACTGATGACAACAAACAAAATGTTTGGTAAATTGGCTGTAAGAAATGTTCATTTCTTTAAAAAAATTATCTCACAGAATAACGACGTTTGAGTAGTAGACTGCCATCTGGTAGTCGTTAAAGGAACCACGTCAGAGGCCGAGAGGCGGTTCCGAAAAACTCTGACACCAGGGTGTGCATGGGCGATTGACCGTGCCACGTACTGTCGAGACGAGCTGCGAAGGAGGCGAGGGGCAGAGCGCCGGGCCATCGGCGAGCGACGACACTCGGCCAAACGACTCACTAGGCACCGCGCGGGTACCCTTACACTGCTTGGAATTATAATACCAGCATTATACCTTTATGCACACAGTCCGTTATTCCTTTTATTTCAACTACAACCAGTGTCCTGCAGGATAAACTAGTAGGAATAGGCAGTAGTTCTTCACCTACTCCAAATGATGATGAGTAGCTTTACCGCTTATATGCTTCGTCCGGTGAGTCAGAGCCAGAGGCCCATCCTTCCCCCTATTTTTCTCCCCCAACTCCTTGAAAGGCCGACAACGCTCCTGTCACACCCTGGTGTTGCAGTTGTCCATGGGCAGTGGTTATCGCTTACCATCAGGTGACTCGCTTGCTCGTTTGTGCTTCGTATATAAGGTCCATTTAAATTATGGTAATTATGTAAGGGGCTTGCATCCACAAGCTATAAAAATTATTTAGAAGCAAATTTAAAAAATCGACACGCGTTTTTTTCGAGATATCTTGACTTGAACATATAGAAAAACAGACGCAAAAATCATCATGTGTACAAAAAATTTTTTTTGTCTTACAAATTTTTACTACTGCCCAATATGGCTACTCTCACTACGAGAATGTAGGGCAAATCCTCTGTCTGATCTGGCCAAGTATGGCTCCGGTAGTACAGAGAGGGTCATGCTCCTGCAGTGGAGACTAAAAAACCCGGTGATGATGATGATAATCTAACATAAATTATTAAATTAAAAGCAGAACATCTTATTCCGCTCGCCATCTAAGACTGTTTAAAATAAAATTGCCACTTACTTTGGACGGATAAGCATCACCAACAGCCATCAGCTGCTTGCAGCTGTTGTACAGCATCCACATCTGAGACTCGAACTCAGACTCGTACAACATGTCGCATAGCAACGACACTATAGGGGACACCTGCAAGATAACTAATTATTTACTATGTAAATCAAGTATTAATAATTACAACATTGAATTAGAAAAAAATATGGAAACGTAACTCTCATACAACTAACGATACAATATCAGTCCCATTTACGCAATCACAACGAAAAACTTATAAGATGAAGCTAGTTTGCGATTGGCCGCGTCAAGGTCACGGGGCGGTGTCAACATATCTCATCAATGCTATGGTTTTAACATAGCAGAGTAGGTAGGCTAGCAGCTCGCCGCATGCTACCCTACCTTGTTTACTAAGTAATGATGATAAGTAACTTCAGTGTCACATTTCCGTCTTTCCTTGCGTTTCTTGTACCACTTTACTACACAAGTAAGTCATTATTTTCTTAATTCGTTAATTTTCGCCGATGTTCACAAAAAATATGTCGATAAATGTTTTTATCGACGCGTCTTTCCATCACGGAGAGCGTGGCAGACTAGTTCGCGAAAAAATCTTCATTTTTAAGCCCCGCCCGCTTTGAGCTACTTTGCGTGGTGTCAGTTTTTGAGCGCAATGCTGCTTCCATAGTTGTTCTAATTTAATGAGTAGCAACAAGTATTTGTTATTAAGACATACTATGCCATTTGAAAACACAGACTATGTCATTTAAAAGTATAGATAACCCATATATCCAAATGCGTTGAGGCATTTAGAAGTTACGGAGTATTAAAGACAAGTACATACAAAAAGAAATTACACAGGTACATGACATGTATGTATTGTTTTTCGAGTTCAAACAATACACTCCTTTTTTGCAGTCCGAAACATAACTAAATAGAATTTGACAAACATACCTCAGTGGCCTTGGCGATGTGGAAATTGTATGTATTAATTAATTGGTATATTTGTCTACTGGGCGGAATTACGTCTCTAGGGGTGAGCGGCATCAACTTCGATTCTGACGGCCTGGAACCAAAACACACTTCTATAAATTATTGTGCCATATAAAACACAAGACTACACACTAGATACACGATACGCGCCCGAAAAGTGGCACCGGCAAAACAGCGCACTAATCAAGTTTCGGAGCTGTTTTGTCCACAGTTCCAATAAACCGCGCTAGCACTCACACGTCTCGCGATGACGAAGGTCAGTGAAAAGATGCAAAAACTACGCATCAAAAAAGATGGTGTTATACTTTCAGTATGTACCGTTTTTGTCGTTGTTTGTAAGTATGCATGATGTTTTGACTCGGGGACATTATTCAGGCTTCATTCTGTATGAGACTGTGTATATACAATTATATTTGATAGAAGCGTTTTATAAATTATTGTGATAATAAAAATACGCCAAAAGTGTGGGAATGGATGTATCCGAATACACGACATATTATATTGCTGTTACTACTGTGTATCCGAACGTCGAAACAGAACTGATATTAGAGCAACAAAAGGGACAAAAGGTAGATTCCAGGATTAACATAAATTTTGTTAATATTTTATGAATATTTCTAAAATAAACGTTATAAGAAGATACTATTGCCATGTCGATGCCCTCCCACACGACAGAAGTAAGATTTATCTAATAGTGATCGCTAAGAAACAAAACAAAAAAAATTGTTGTCTGTAAAGTCGGTTTACGGATGATAATTTTACATGATAATGGTAGAAGAGAGATAGATGCGTCACAAGCCGAACGCGGTGACCGATCGTGCCTCTCTATCGCTTGTTCCCCGCTACTTGCACACGGAACGTGACACTTCTTCACGCGTGCAGCCGTTGTTCATCGAGTTATAAGACGTTATGACATCAAAAAAACCTCAACATAACTATATGTTGTCACTAGGTTAAAAATTTTTTACTAACACTAAGCATAAGTTATACTAACAATTTTGTGAGACTTGTTTCTTGAATAAATAATATTTCATTCATTCATTCATAACGTTCGGATACACAGTAGTAACAGCAATATAATATGTCATGTATTCGGATACATACCATTCCCACACTTCTGGCGTCTTTTTTTTTTTTCTCAAAAGTTATTGAGTAAAATTCAGTGAAATCAATTAAAACCAATGTAAATAAATAAAATGCGTTTTGTTAAAGAATTGTTGATGGTCGCGTTATTTGCTAAAAGCTGTATCAAGAAGTTTTGATAGTGATATTTTTCTATTCGAAAATATCCGTGTCACAAGGCTAAGAACAAAATCATTAAAATCTCATTAACAACGCAATCAAGAACGGTACATAGTGATGTGCCGTTCTTGATTGTGCTATTCGTGACGTATAAGTCTTGCGTTTGTGTTGACAGCTCCGTGGCGCAGTGGTTAACACGCCAGCCTGCGACACGGAGTGCCCAGGTCTGATCCCCGGCGAGGTCAAGATGGAAAATTATTTTTTTCAGATTGGCCTGAGTCTTGGATGTGTATCTATATATGTATTTGTTATATATACACAAGTCTCAAACTTACCTTGGGGCTAGCTCAATCTGTGTGATTTGTCCGTATATATTTATTATTTATTTATTTGTGTGACACGCCATTTTAACCATAGCCCTCCAGATAATAGAGGGAGTAGTGTACTCACCGTACAACGGGTTCCTGGTATTTAAGTTGAGCACTAGGCTGGACATCCTGCAGCCTCAGCGATGTCACAGACACTCCTCTCACACCGCTGGCGGCAGACACCACCAGTCTCGGACCGAAGTCCGGCTTCAGTCCGTGGAACTCAATACTGTAGTTGACTTGGATGTCTCCAATGTTCGCCCAGTACTTGGCGATCACCACTTCTAAGGTAACACCGCCCTGTTGAATAAATTATCATTCAAAATACTTACTACATATTAAACGATTTTGAATTGTATATGACGATTACTACTCGTGGTACTTTCAGTATTATATTTTTATGTATGTAATTATTATATATTTATCCAATATTTATGTATGTCATATATAATTTACTGCGCCGCTCTGAGTGGATGTCTTTTAAATTGATCCTACCCTAAGGTTTAGGTTGACTGGAAGACATTGCATAGCGATAATTCCGCTTTTGTACCTGTTATTTTATTTTATAGTTGTTTACATCATCATCAGGTCATTTAAGCCTCCACTGCAGGAGCATGACCCTCCTTGTTTACATACAACGTGATTTTGAACTCCCTAGCTATATTGAAGTCTGTGAATCAGAATCCTCTGGCTGCTCTGGCCAAGTATGGCCCTAGTAGTACAGAGAGGGTCGTGCTTCTGTAGTGGAGACTAAAAAGGACCTGATGATGATGATGATGATGAATCAGAATCCCTAATGGAACACAGAATTGCAAGAAAAAAAGGTAAAAAACGATAAAGAAAATTAGGTTTCATACAAAGTCGCCGATCAGCTGGACGAATTTCTATGAAAGGTTAAATTTATTTTTTCGTTTTTTACCTTTTTTCTTACAATTCTGTATTCCATAAGGGATTCTGATTCACAGACTTCAACATAGCTAGGGAGTTCAAAATCACACTGTATTGTTGTTTTTTGTTTTCTCTTTTAATAATAGTGCAATAAAAAGTATTTTCTTTCTTCTTTCATATTCTATATGTATCTGCGAAACTAATCAGACGTTGTATTTACCAGTGCTAATCAAGGGAATAGAGCGATGGACTAGGAGTCCATAAGAATACTTTAGGGCGATTATTCCCCTCACCCCACTAAATGTTCTTCATCACTTCACTACATAGTATAAAACGAAGTCGCTTCCCGCTAAATGCATCAACGGGAGTACGCGGAACATAACATACCATGTTGACATGACCAGTGACCACGGCCGGTGCAACCTGGTCGAATCGTCTCAAAAACCTTATGTTCGCTCTAATTCCCGGTAATGCATTTAGTAAATATGCAGCGCGAAAGTTTAAAAGTATTATTTTCTTCCCGCTTATAGCTTCCCGCTGTTTGTCTGTCTTTATGTATGCTTAGATCTTTAAAACTACGCAACGGATTTTGATGCGGTTTTTTTAATAGGTAGAGTGATTCAAAGGAAGGTTTACATGTATAATTTAAGCACCCGTGCGAAGCCGGGGCTAGTCTCTAGTACGTAATAAATTAATGCTCCCATAATTACATGACATTATTCATTTAAAATTATAATATCCATCTGCTTTTTTAGGGTTCCGTATAACTGAGTGAGAAAACGGAACCCTTATAGAATCACTAGTGTGTCTCTCTATCTAAGTTGATAGTTGGTACAGTTGTAGATTATGCGCAAACACAAATATGTAATATATGTATAAAAATGTATAGCAAACTATATTTTTATACATATCAAATAAATAGACTTTTACGAGGATTAAAGATATATTTTATAAAATTTTAGAATATACTGTTTTAAAGTTATTCAATTATATATATTCAAAATAAGACGTAAAATTTACTTAAAGTACTATTAAATTGCCTCCTATGTTAAGAGCCCGCCATATGCCAGGCGGCGTGGCGATACAAACGCGGATGGTCTAAACGCGTTGGCTACTTTGGATATTTTCGTTTTTTAGGAATATTCAAGGGTTATTCGAAAAAGAAAAACATATGATGGCTGCCTTATCTGTAATGCAATAATAATCAAAAGTTTCAAGGTTAATTTTAATGTATTTGGTGAATAATACTATATACCGAGTAAATTAGACGTGATTTGGAGGCAACTTTGCAATTTTTTTCTATCGAGAAAATTTAACGCAATCGTGTTTTTGAGTCATATAGTTACCAGAGTTAGTCCTGAACTTTGCTGCATTTTTATTTCAACTTGAGTATTTAATTATTATTGATATGTCAATCATGCAAAGCAGTGTGAGGTAGTATGGACCCTTAATGTAAATAACGACGATACTCACATATAATTGGAACGGCAACGTAGTGGGAGCCTCGGCGGTAACATTGATCATCTTTTGCGTCTCGTGGCTGCGACAAGACCGGCGAGGCACAATCTGCATGGTGTGGACGAGGAACCGACCAGCCTTTTCTTTGTCTTGCGTGGATATCCTGAGGACGCCCCATGTGGCTTCTGGTGGCACTATAGACAACACAAAAATTACGTGTTTACCTTTTGAATCAATCATCATCAGTGATCGGAATAGGTAGATTGATTTTATGTACTTGCATCACGAACTGTCACTATCATACATAACATGGATAAGCCTTTTTCCCGGGATTCGTTTCAGTACCTACGGGATTGAATTAAATATAGTTAATGTATGATTTTTTTTACACCAGTATATTTGAAATGTATAGAAAGCTAGTAAGACATTTTTAATTGATTTACATACATACTGATTTTTTCAAGCTATAACTAATATAATTTTAAAATCCCGGGGGCATGTCCATATTAATATATACGCGTCAGTTTATTGACCCCAAATCAATCTACCTATTCCGATCACTGATCATCATCATCATATCAGTCGCAAGAAGCACAGCTGGACATAGGCCTCCCCAAAGGGTTCTGAAATACGACTGGTTGGAAGTGACCTGCATTCAGCGTCTTCCTGCGACCTAAGTCGACCGACATTTCGACCAACTGGTCGGCGGGTGGCCGACGCTGTGGGTACGTGGTCGCCATTCAAGAACTCTTCTTCATCGGCCACCGGTTTCACGCGCTATGTGCCCCGCCCACTGCCACATAGTGACGGCTCAGCGAAACGCTGGATTGGGGATACCCTAATACAGCACTAATTTTCAGCTGTCACCTTCTCGTGAAGCCTCACTAGTCAAGTCATGATACTAGTACTAAACTAGACTAGTCTTCATGACACTCATCATCATTATCAGGTCTTTTAGTCTCCACTGCAGGAGCATGACCCTCTCTGTACTACCAGAGCCAGAGCAGACAGAGGATTTGGCCTACACTCTCCTCGCTGGCCAGACGGGCTGGAGAGGTCTCATTGATGTTTATGAGCTTTGTTTAGCTTGACACGACACTCACCTATTACGAAATGCCTCTTGATAGTAGCTGGTTTGAATAAGACGTTTTCTTCATTGAGTTGCGGGCATGAAGGGGCAGCTAGCTGTAACGGCTGCGGTTGTAACACTGTGACTGCCACCCGGAACACTGGGCCTTTGTCCGGGCAGGCAACGTCGTATGCGTTTATACTGTGAACAATATTACTTCTGTATAAAACACAAATAATGGCATTGATACACTACTATGGTTCATGGAATGAGACACAAGTTTCTCTAAATTCTTATCATCATCAGGTCTTTTTAGTCTCCACTACAAGAGCACGACCCTCTCTGTACTTAAAGAGCCATACTTGGAGTGGTCCTATTCTACTCTGCCGGATACCAAAGAATCTTATATCACGTTTAAATAAAAAATTGGCTGTCTGTAAGTCGGTTTATGGACGATAATTTTACGTGATAACTGATAATGGTGGAAGACAGATAGATGCGTCACAAGCTGAACGCTTAGGCCGATCGTGCCTTCTATCGCTTGTTTAGCGCTCTTTCTTGCACGCGGAACGGGTCACTTTTCGTGTGTGCAGCCGGCGTTAAAAAGGCTAAAACGAGATCGTTTCATCTCAAGCCGCGTTCTCCAGTTATGATTTCTTTAATGTATCATAGAATTTTGCTATGAAATCAGATTAGTCCGCGCTATATTTGTGCCAATTGTGCCATGATTCCAGTCATCCAGACTGCAGAGGCTTAATAATAGGAGCAAGTTTTTACCCTTTGGGTACGAAATCCTAAAAATGCACGAGAGGAATTCCGTTTTCAGATAAGACGATCTCTACTAGAATGTCGGAATACAATTTCTAACAAAAAAATATGGGCCGTCCAGGGACGGCTGGCAAAAGTGAAACACCGAAATTAATTTTTACAACTGCTACATTATACAATATGTAAAGAAAATCCTGTCCGATCATTGAAGGGGTGATTCAACCCATAAATATAAATATGGTGACAGTCCCTGTACATGAGAGTTCGGGCACCGGTGACCTTGAGCTGGGGCGAGTAAACGCTAGGGTTATATAACACTCACTACTCGCTTCGTGCCTGCGAGCCGTGCGAGAGACGCAAACACAACACACAGCCTTCGAGCAAGGCCGTCGGCACCGGCCCGCCCCCGCCCCGCGCGC
The DNA here is from genome assembly GCA_947532085.1 of Elegia similella. Lineage (NCBI taxonomy): Eukaryota > Metazoa > Arthropoda > Insecta > Lepidoptera > Pyralidae > Elegia > Elegia similella. Next base: position 2,292,187 of record OX383926.1, on the reverse strand, counting down.
CTCTCGCTGCCCCCGCGCACATCCACTCACCCACTCATAGCCGAAAGCGATTTTACTTCTGTTTATATCTGTGAAAACCAGGAATTGTGTACAATTCCTAGGAAATCTATAGAATTCCTGGCTTATTTACAAAATGTATAAAATATTGTTTGAAAAAATTTTTATTACACACATCCTGCGAAATGTATACATTTCCTTGGAATTGTATAAAATTCCGATATTGTATTAGGAAATGTATAAAATCACCTGGAACGACTGAGGGCAGAAAAGAAGTTAGGTTCAGGTTATTTTTTTATGACCACCTGGAATAACTGAGGGCAGAAAAGAAGTTTTGCTGACCATAAATTGCTGTCCAACTAGCTATTTTAGCTGACCGATTAAATTTTTTTGCTAACATAAATACATTTCCAAGTGCTATTTAGGAAATCTATAGAATTCCTAGGAAATGTGTTTAATTTAATTTATTTCACACATTTCCGGTAGACTTTAGGAATTTTATACATTTCCTAGGAATTGTATACAATGACGGATTTCATACATTTCCGTTAACTTATATATTACGTACTAACAACGGGTCACTCACGTGCTATTTCGTCGGGATTGCCGACTATAGTTTCAGACTCGTCAGGACTCGCAGACGCGCGGCGGAGGGTCCCGAACTGAGAGCGCGTCTCGCACTTGCCTTGAAAATGGGCTCCTGACAAGTCCGAAACTATAGTCGGCAATCCCGACGAAATAGCACTTGAGTGACCCATTAGTACATAATGTTTCTTATTAAATTAAGTAATAAAATATGGTGAAAAAATTCCAAGCGGGCGGGATTTGAACCTGCGACCTTAAGAGCCCGACATATGCCAGGCGGCGTGGCCATACAAATGCGGATGGTCTAAACGCGTTGGCTACTTTGGATATTTTCGTTTTTTAGGAATATTCAAGGGTTATTCGAAAAAGCAAAACATATGATGGCTGCCTTATCTGTAATGCAATAATAATCAAAAGTTTCAAGGTTAATTTCAATGTATTTGGTGAATAATGCTATATACCGAGTAAATTAGACGTGATTTGGAGGCAACTTTGCAATTTTTTTCTATCGAGAAAATTTAACGCAATCGTGTTTTTGAGTCATATAGTTACCAGAGTTAGTCCTGAACTTTGCTGCATTTTTATTTCAACTTGAGTATTTAATTATTATTGATATAACAGTCAATCATGCAAAGCAGTGTGAGGTAGTATGGACCCTTAAGTCTACGTACGACTTACGCTCTTCCAACTGAACCACCGCCTGTTCTAACCTCGGCGCCGAAGTTCTCCACCATATCCCATTCCCCTTTACTTATTAAGGCTTAAAATATGTATAAACACTTAAAAATATGTCGCGTTAATTTCAATGATAACATATATTATCATAAAGTGTTATGTTATTATAAAGTTAAAGACTATCTTGAGGACTCTCTTAAATAATGTGTTTAAATTATAGTAAATAAATAACACTTGTCTAATTAATATTATATATTATCAATGAATTATAATAATTACTAATTGTGTGACATAATTTATGACTTTGTTTTGTGTAATGGTATTATGAACTTTTATGAAAACTTATTCCAACGCCAAATAATGGCAGAATGTGCTTGTACTATCTGTTCTGTAACACCTGCTTTTGACCATTTTCGATGGAATAAATGATTTCTGATTCTGATTCTGATTCTGATATACACCGTGTAAACAGACCCTCGACATTCCCTTAACGGGGTGACTCAGCTCACCAATATGAACAACTTTTCCTATGGGAACAATGCTGGGAACTCAAAAAAAAATTCGACTGGCCGGGCGGCGGAACTCTTTTGTATGGAAATGACGAAATTTTTTTCGAGTTCCCAGCATTGGTTCCATAGGAAAAGTTGTTCGTATTGATAGGCTGAGTCACCCCTTTAAGTAAATGTCGAGGGTACATTTACACGCTGTATATTGTTTGTCTCTCCTACCCGTCTGGCCAGCGTGGAGAGTGTAGGCCGTCCTCTGGCTGCTCTGGCCAAGTATGGCCCTAGTAGTACAGAGAGGGTCGTGCTCCTGTAGTGGAGACTAAAAAGGGACGTAGACGTACGTAATGATGTAGTACTTTTTACTAATTGTAAAAATTAGTGGGTACTCCTATTAATCTATGTGCGTCCTCCTCTAATCTAATATTGCTGTGCCCGACAGGGTCCATATATGGTCTTACTTTGTAATTTGTCATCCTATGTCTATATGGTTTGCAATAAATATTGAGTATTGAGTATTGGACCTGATGATGATGATGATATTGTTTGTCTCTGTGGTGATGCCGAGCCTGTTGGTGCACTGACCTGGTGAAGTGCGCGCCGGGCGGCAGGCTGGCGGGGTCGAGGCGAACGGCGATGGGCCGCGCCGCGTTCATCATGTCCAGGTGCCGCGGGATGGACAGCCACGCCGCGCCGCTCGTCAGCGCTAACCTCACCCCGAACTCGATCTGCTTCGGGATTATCGACTTGTCTGCAACACGCGGAACGCTACATAGATTTTGTTGTATCTGTTTACAACTAGCTGGCGGTACATACTGTGCAACTACATTTTATCATTACAGCCGTTATCGTTAAAGCCGATCGATGGAATGGGCTAAAATCGGAATCATGTCAATAGGCGATGCGGCTAGAAACCCAGCACTTTTTTTTTTCCTTGAATTATCGTATTTAAAGCATAAATACGCTAATAATATAACGATCTAGCCTTAACTTAGACTAATGAGTAATTTTACATTGACCTAGTTTTATAATGTATTGTATAAGAATGTGTCCATCGGCACTTTTCTTACTGTCTCTATTAAGGGGAAGGCACTCTGTTCATGTGTCTTTGTACGCACTATCACTGCACTATAGTTGTGTCATTATCACTTACACTACACTAATTCAAAGGGTTTAGTTCTTTTGAGCCGCCTCACTATGTCCGTGTTGTCGAGGAGCTGGATCGCCTCGACGTTCACATGATGAAGCAACCTGTATTTATATGCTTCGGCATACTGCTTAGTAACCATCACTATTTGATTCCGTTTCCCATCTACACGCCCTCCAACATGCTAAATGTGGCCATAAGGTCTTACAGACCTAGGTTCTGTCTACCCCGCAAGGGAAAAAGACGTGACACTATGATATAACAGCCGTTGGATCCTTGAAGAAAATCCTAGAGAGACCTTTGTCCAGCTGTGGACTTCATTACTGGACAAAGGCCTCTCGAGGATTTTTCATTCCGTAAGAGGATATTTAAGGATGTTTGATAGATATTTAAGGATATGTCCAAAACGAAGGTTATGTCCAACATCCCTGGCACCTTGAATCCAACTGTTTCAGTTGGAGGTTGAGATGCTAGAGAGGGTCGACCGATATGTCTATATGTCATCATTTATCTTTAGAAACAATAGAAAAGGAAGAACAGGAAGAAAAGGTCAAATAATCAGAACAAGATGGGTAATAAAAATAAAGAGATCGATAGGAGAATACAATTAGGCTGAGCGGCATTTAATAAGCTGGACGACATATTCAAATCACCCGACACTCCACAATGCTTGAAGACCCGCTTATACAACCAATGTGTCCTGCTTACTATGGCTTATGTTGCTAAGACATGGACCCTCACGCAGGAGACTGTGTACAAATTAAGAGTCGCACAGAGAGCCATGGAGCTAGCCATGCTCGGCATCAAGTTACTAGATCGTGTTCCAAACACCGTAATTCGACAACGTACTATACTACGGAATATCGGAGAAACGGCCATGAACCTTAAATGGAACTGGGCAGGACACCTGGCCAGACGAAGTAATGACAGATGGAAGAACTTAACCGAGTGGTGGCCTAGAACCGGGGAAAGAAGCGTCGGTCGTCCTCTGATTACATGGGTTGACGATATAGTCAAAATCACAGGTCGCTCCTGGATGAGATCAGCACAAGACCGAGACGCATAGCGGAAGCGAAGAGAGGTCTATGCTAAGCCGTGGGGGGAAGACGGGCTGCGATGAAGATGATAATGATGAGAGGATATTTGCCATACTCACCACGCTTGGCAGGCGGGTTGGCGAGCGCAGTTAGTTTGCCTTGTACTTCCGACCATGCTGCCCATCGGAAGCATTTTAAAGCTGGGGAAGGATAGGAATTTGTTGAAAGGGAATCGAGGTATTGGGATACTACTCAGTTGGATGAATGGGGGAAAACAAGGTAGCTCGGGAGGCCGGGTGTCGTACCCGATGCCATACCTACAACTACCGGACAGGCAGTCGAGTATGACACCCCTGACTGCACAATATTATTTATTTAAGAGCCCGCCATATGCCAGGCGGCGTGGCGATACAAACGGATGGTCTAAACGCGTTGGCTACTTTGGATATTTTCGTTATTTAGGAATATTCAAGGGTTATTCGAAAAAGAAAAACATATAATGGCTGCCTTATCTGTAATGCAATAATAATCAAAAGTTTCAAGGTTAATTTTAATATATTTGGTGAATAATGCTATATACCGAGTAAATTAGACGTGATTTGGAGGCAACTTTGCAATTTTTTTCTATCGAGAAAATTTAACGCATTCGTGTTTTAGAGTCATATAGTTACCAGAGTTAGTCCTGAACTTTGCTGCATTTTTATTTCAACTTGAGTATTTAATTATTATTGATATAACAGTCAATCATGCAAAGCAGTGTGAGGTAGTACGGGGCCTTAATGCAAATTTTTAAACATATGATGAAATGAGAGTTTTAAATATTAGATTTTAAAATACATCTCCGTTTTTCTTCAACTAATCTAGTGATTAGTTGAAGCAACACTGGCCCACGAAATATTCGAGTATGATATGACGTAAGTATGAAAAGCAACAGGTTGCATGGAACAGGTACGATGCTGAATATATCATGTTGCTATCCACGTTATTTTTCGATCATCTCATCCTGTCCACCTATTGTAAGAAATTAAATTTGATACTTCATTTTCATATTCCATTTTCACCAAAAAGTCCTTGCATAGGAAAAGCTGTTCGTGTAAATGTGTTACCAATAACAAGTGCAATTAAAATATGGTGTTCTGATTCTGTTTGTCTCTCTCAGAGAGTTCACTATCTCTCTCCGCTAAACTAATACCTTCATCAACGTAATACCTATATGCTTTCTACTTACTACAATCATCGTAAAATGGTAGTCCATTTTATCATCTAAGTCAGGCCCATCCTGTTAAAGCCAGAATGGGTGAAATGTGTGGAACCTCGCAGAATAAACACTAATATTTCCGAAATCCTGACTATCGCTACAAAACAGTGCAATATTTTTGAAAGATGTCAAAGTTAATGCGGTTGATTTGATTACTTTTAATCCAGAAAATATCGTAATAACCATGATTAACATTTTTTCACATCACAACTAAGTGTGCATGATGATGATGGAAAGAAAAACTGCTACAAATATAAAAATAAAAACTCAACTCGCAAAGCAATACAAACAAATAAAATGTGCGTACATAAGCCTAAAATTTTGGCAATCATGAACGTTTTGGTATATATAAGGTTGATATTGCTATAATTTTTAATTTGTAGCTTCACACATTTTAGGCAAATTATATATGGACTTTTTTAGGTAAACGTAAATAAAACGGATGATTCATTTATTTATTCATACGTACAAACATAATTTATCAAGTCCTGCAAAAAATCTATTGTGAATGTTTTAACGTTATTAAGAAAATGTATATTACTTAAAAAATATGTTTTTTTTGTCCTAGAGTTATTTGACAGACTCATCATCATGTCGAGTAGGTGTCACGGTCAATCGACCATGCACACCCTAGTATCAGAGTTCTTCGGAACCGCCTCTCGGCGTCTGACGTGGTTCCTTTAACGACTACCAGATGGCAGCCGGGACCACCGGCTTAACGTGCCTTCCGAAGCACGGAATCATCTTTATTATCAGACAATCAGGTGTTTCAAGCCTGCAATGTCCTAACCAAACTGGAAACAATTAAACAAAGTATGCTTCCGGTGGGAATCGCACCCACGACCCCCCGGTCAACAGGCAAACGCCTAAGGACGAGGCCTCAAATGTTTGGTACCATCGCTCGGCAAAGGCGTACGCAGACTGATCAAGTGCGCACAAGGGATAGCGCTTGGCGGTTTAGCCCGTGAATGATGAGATAGGAGATAGTCTCGAGTCGCTCAAAGAAAAAAACGTAAGCGCCAAATTCGTTATTTCTATTTTATATAAAATCAGACCGGTTAATTGTTTTTTCATATTTACATTTTGATGAATTACTAATAACCTATCTTTTAGTCTAAAAATCATTATTTCATTCGTCGCATTTGAGCTACAATAACAAAATCTCTGCGAACGAAGACCATTTTTCAAAAAATATTTCTGTCGTGAAAATTTTATCAAAACGTGTTTTCTAAATTCAAAATCTTACACTTTTGGAGATGAAATAGTCAAAAATCATATTACTTAGATTTGAAACTCCTAATTTAAGTATTTTGCGAGATAAATAAGGTTCAGAACGACCTTATTTACAGTGGTATTGTGGCCTTAACCACTGGACCACGGAGGCTGTTAAAAAGACTAAAAAAAATATGTCTTTTTTGGCCTTCAGTTATTTGACAGACTGTTACTCAGAGACCCTTAGCTCTAGTACATCCTCGGTTTATTGAATGCTTAACATCGAGTCTAACATCATCTTGATATCAAAACTTGAACATAACTCCAATATTCATACTCAAAATGCATACATGTCTATTAATTTCCCCACCTACAAAAATCCATATAGAAGTTGCGTAGAAAGTTGTGTAGCTACGAATACTAAAAAATAGCAATTTCAACCATATATATGAGACATAAGGTTCATGCTATTGTTAAATATATTTGCCTCCCTAATCAGTGCAATCGATTTTCACCTTAAGAGGGCACGAATGCGAAACTTGTCAATGAACATTCGTCTAGATGTCTATATCTATAACGACTACATGCCTGTTATTTATTATATATAAAACTTCAACATATTTTCTTAAAACTGTCCAACCTGAAAACACGATTAATAACAAAAGCCTCGATACTTTTATTTTGCAAACATAGCCCCTTTATTTGATGTTTGTGGTCAGAACGGCGAAACACTAAGGTCTTTAGAAATGATTTTTAGTTTCCTAGCTTAGCAATAACTAGTTCTAAAATCTGGCCAAAGTTTTTTTACTCATTAACCTCACACTTTTATTTTAAATAACAATTAAGTGATTTGGCGCTTACGCCCGTTAATTCTAGGACACCCGCTTGTGCCTACCCACTATCTTCTTCTCATTTTTTACGCGTTACGGTCATTAGATCTATCCTGCTTTCGCGTGGGCCGCGGGGTGCGAAATGGCTTCAGCCGGGTCGCATTGGTGCGCTCTTAAGACTATGTATGGACTTTTGCAGGTAACCGTAGATCAGTTTTGGTTACTACTAACTACGTTGTATATTGAACCTTAGGCGTCTGCAATAGAGGTCAAAATAATAATGTTTACTCACTCTCAGCATCGTGATGGTTTTGTAAGAACTGCGGCTCGACGGTTATGCCGACATCTTTCGGTACATCGTCGAGTTTGGGCCGCAGGAAGATGCCCTTAGCGTTGCTAGTACCGCATTGGATGTTGAACGTGACGTCGCGATCCGGCTGGTCGTTGTACAAACATAGAAGGTCGAAGGCCTGGAAAAAAATTGGTTGCCTGTAAAGTCGGTTTACGGACGATAATTTAACGCGATAACGGTGGAAGAGAGATAGATGCGTCACAAGCCGAACGCCTAGGCCAATCGTTTATCTCTGTTACTCGTTCCGCGCTCTCGCTTACACACGGAACGTGACAATTTTTCATGCGTGCAGTCGGCTTGCATCGATTTATAAGATGTTATCACGTGAATAATTTACATACGAGAGCTCACCTAATTGAGTAGATAGATCTTCATAAACGCATTCAATTTTGCACAAACGGTCCCTAAATTACGAAAGTGTGCATTAAAAATGGATTTTAGAAATTCATCTTTAAAGGGTTTAAATGAATGTTGAAAATGTATAAAAGACTAGCTTTCGCCCGCGGCTCCGCCCGCGTCTATGTCGATCCCTCGGGAATAGTACTTTTTCCCGGGATAAAAGGTAGCCTATGTCCTTCTCCATACTCCAGAGAACTTGTATGCAAAATTTCATGATGATCGGTTCAGTAGTTACGGCGTGAAAGCGTAACAAAAAAAACAAACTAACAAACAAACTCACTTTCGCATTTATAATATTAGTTAGGATGGTGACTTTATTGAGTGTAACTCTCTATTGCGATGAGCCCCGGGTCTTCCACCATAATTATGAGAAAATACAGTATTCACGAGAAATATCTTATTTCAGATGAAAACTATATATTTGGCTTATATTAAAACAGTATCTTTCCAAAAAAAATCCAAAGGTATTCAAAGAAATATCAACTCAATGTAGTTAGTGATACGGTGTAATTTAGCTCGCGTCAGAACGCGGCACCTTTTAGTTTAGATACCTACAGCAAGCCAATTTCATACTTATAACTATGAACAAACGATTCATAATTCGTTAAAGTCGGTGAACACGTGACAAAACGCGCGTCGCTCCCACCGGATTTGTTTGGTTTTCTCTTCGAGGGAGTCGCCGCCCGTACCTAAGCGCGGCGACACCCTCGAAGAGAAAACCGTATACCTATACGGGGAGTGAAACAGGCCTGATACTAGATAATAGTTACCTTCTCAACGTTAACAAGTCCACAGCCCTGTGCCCAGGGCTCCACGTGTGCGAGGTAGGTGGCGGAGTTCTCCAGCGACCTCTTCACTGAGTACGGCGAGTACGCTAGATTCTTTGCCTTCATTCCGGAGATGAGGACAGCTGAAAAATATAAAAACAGTTATACACATCTCTTCTTGTACCGTGGAGGATCTGGTTGTGGTGAATGATCGTACCGTGGATGTGGCTAAGCTCTGCCGGCCTATTTGCTAACTCAGTGACCAACGTTTTGATAGTCACTTCAAAATACATTGCGGGTTTCCTATGATTGACTAATTTTATTAAAGATATATAAAACGTAATGTACTTTGAAAAACAGCCTCCGTGGTCCAGTGGTTAAGGCGTTTGCCTGTTGACCCGGAGGTCGTGGGTTCGATTCCCACCGGAAGCATACTTTGTTTAGTTGTTTCCCGTTTGGTTGGGACATTGCAGGCTTGAATCACCTGATTGTCTGATAATAAAGATGATTCCGTGCTTCGAAAGGCACGTTAAGCCGGTGGTCCCGGCTGCCATCTGGTGTTCGTTAAAGGAACCACGTCAGAGGCCGAGAGGCGGTTCCGAAGAACTCTGACACCAGGGTGGTCATGGTCGATTGACCCGTGACACCTATCTATCAAAACATTGTACACTGAGTTAGCAAATAGGCCGGCTAGTCAAGTGTAGTGTGAAGAATAGCCCTTTGGACTCGAGAAGAATATAGGGACATATCCCACACCTCCTCCTCGAACAAAATATTGTAATTTCACTTACCAACCACTCCGGCGACGTGTGGAGCAGCCATTGACGTGCCGTTCATAAGTTGACTATTTCTAAGTGTGAATCTGAAATTAAATAAATTAAGTGTTGTTTTAAACATATAAGAATATTAGACGGACAGGATTGATGAGCGGTAGCTTGGATAGTAGGTCGCACATAGACCTGTCCAATTATATACGTCCGCGCGACTGGGCGTTTTGGCCGTAGACTTTTTCTTATGACATAGGACGGCAAACGAACAAGCGAATCATCTGATGGTAAGTGATCACCGCTGCCCGTGGACAACTGCAACACCAGGGTGTGACAGGAGCGTTGCCAGTTTTTCAAGGAGTTGGTGAGAATACTGGGAGGAGCACATGCGACGATGGGCCTCCGGCTCTCTCACTCACCGAACGAAGCATAGAAGCGGTAAAGTTTCTACTCAAACGTCGATTTTCTGTGAGAGTGTGATACTTCCCCGGCCGAAACGGCCCATTAATGCTTCTAGCAAAAATAATTTTGCCGTTATCGTGGCTATACCACAACTAAAAGATTCCAGCGTCCGCGGCCGTGTCCTTTTTCGACACTTTCGTGTTAGCGATTGCGGTAGTCAAAGTGTTAAGGTGAATAGACGTGAAAAAGGAAAAACATCGATATCAAAGGCCGGCGAGCCCCCGCGAGCTTCAGCTGACCGCAAGTGTGACAGTACGGAACATGTCAGTACCTGGCTACAGAGGTGACGGCCCCGCCGGGCGCACACACGGCCACGCCGAGCTCCAGCTGACCGCAAGTGTGACAGTACGGAACATGTCAGTACCTGGCTACAGAGGTGACGGCCCCGCCGGGCGCACACACGGCCACGCCGAGCTCCAGCTGACCGCAAGTGTGACAGTACGGAACATGTCAGTACCTGGCTACAGAGGTGACGGCCCCGCCGGGCGCACACACGGCCACGCCGAGCTCCAGCTGACCGCAAGTGTGACAGTACGGAACATGTCAGTACCTGGCTACAGAGGTGACGGCCCCGCCGGGCGCACACACGGCCACGCCGAGCTCCAGCTGACCGCGAGTGTGACAGTACGGAACATGTCAGTACCTGGCTACAGAGGTGACGGCCCCACCGGGCGCACACACGGCCACGCCGAGCTCCAGCTGACCGCGAGTGTGACAGTACGGAACATGTCAGTACCTGGCTACAGAGGTGACGGCTCCGCCGGGCGCACACACGGCCACGCCGAGCGCGCCGTCGGCCGCGGGTCCCCGCGAGCTCCAGCTGAAGGCGCCGCCGCACAGCTTGGCGCGCATGGAGTACGCCGCCGACATCATCTCGGGCGACACGTACGCGCCCACGCCTGTCAATTCATTTGTTGTTTTGTTAAGGGTGCCAGTAAGGAAAACCGAACTTCGCGCCGAACAACGATTCGGAATTCCATATCGTGCAAGTGGGTTAAAACTTTGTACGCATGTCAAATATATTGGAATCTTCATACTTATAATGGTATTATTCACCTTCAAAATTTAATTAAAAATTGCGCTATAATACTGATATTCAGCGACTTATCATTTTCAAGCCATTTGTTTTTAACGTTTATTGCACGAAAGTTTAGATATAGGTGCATTGTAGTTTAAAGTTCATATTCGACATAATCCTCTTTTTGATGATCAATTTATATATCAACGAGAGACTGTCTCATGATGGGTAGCGTTATCTAATGCATTAGGTCTTCTTATAGTATTTAAAATTATTATGAGAATTTTGCCGGAAAATTAATCAGATACACTAGACATAGTGCAAGCATGGTACATATGATAGTGCTTACATCTTCGTTATGACGGTCCATTTTAAATATTAGGGATGTATCATTGGCAAATAGCACAATGCTTACAAGAAAAAAGAAAGGTCCCGAGTTTGATCCTTGCGGTATACCCATTTTCGACATTAGAATCATTAATTTAATGCAATTCATCAAATGTATCTAATTTAAAAATCCACAGTCTGAAGCCTATCTGTTAAATTAGATTGATATTTATTTATCGATGTATTTATTATCAAATCTGTATTGTCGTCGTTTGAGAAAAGTCTTTTATGATCAACGCTTGGACGAATTAACCACTGGACGCGAAATTAAAGAAAAATGTATGAAAACTTGTTCAACCAATACTGGGGGGACGGGAGGTAATGACAACATAGAACCGAACAAATATGAAACATACTTACCTCCTGCGACATGCGTCTATATTTAAAAGTTTAAATTTATTCGTGTTATGTCAGATGTCATAGACAGTGTTGTTACAAAGTCGATAGTCGACAAATTGAATGAATGATCGGTTTAAAGTATCGCAAAAATATGTAACGAGCCTTGCTCAATTTTTATAAACATGGTCAGCTCAGTTACCTATGCTATTTATTAAAAGAAATAATGTTTTTTAGGTACTCAAAACAACAATTATGATTTTTAAGATATCTTGCCCTACAACGGGCATTTTACGTAATACGGCGATTGTTTCAAATCAAAATTTTATTTGAAAAATAAAACGAATTTGACAATGACACATTTAATGACAATAGTGAATAGTTAATAAATAGGGCCTTTTGATCAGATATGAATTTGCAGGCTCTATCTCCACTGTTATGGATAAATACATGAACCTTCATGTGTATTTATTTGCCCTTAGAGAACTAGTACCTGGGCGACCGAACTTTGCTCGGTTATTACTATTTGTTGTAATATGGTGGTGTTAAGGTGAATCTATATTTATGATAAATATATATTGTTATCTCAAACATTAACTACATTTTTTTTATACTTGTCCAAAAACAATAAAAATTAAAAATTATAAATAAAATTTTAAATACAATAAATAAGTAAGTCGCGGAGCGGGATTCGAACCCGTAACTCGTTTCTTACCATCCACGCCTTAAGCCGCTGGACCAGAGGGACAGTGGCAGGCAAGACGAAATTAGCGACCATATTCTGCGTAAAATGGAAAACGCATGAAAAATCGAAATCACGCATTTTCCCAAACATAAGACTAATCAAGATCGATTATTTACCCCCGAAAACCCTCATATACCCAATTTCAGCGAAATCGTTAGAGCCGATTCCGAGATCATAGAAATAATCAGAAACCATCATAGAAATAAATTTATATACTTTATGAGAAAAACATACAAAACGTGGCTTTTTAATATCGTAAAACTAGGTCTTGTCTACTCCGTAAATAATAAAGAGGTGATTCTGTCTCTTTACTTACTGAAACTAAGGTTGTTAGTTTCAGTAAGTAAAGAGACAGAATCACCTCTTCAACAAATATAATTACAAATAATGAGAAAAGTGAAACTGGTTATTTATGGATATTTATACATTTTGAGTATTTACTTAAATTGGCTATTTATCCGCCGCCCGTAATAAGATTGCATTCCTATCGATATCATTCATCGACACGTTCATCGATAGGTGCAAGCTCTAAATGAATGGAATGAACTGAAGAATTAGTGAACGAATGTAACAATGACAGAATTAATCCGACTCGTTAGAGTATGACAACATTCTGGTTGACTTCCAGTTTAAACCAAGGATTTTTTAAGTGGACGTATTATTCGGTCTGATGATTACGCATTTAATTAAATTCACTAGAAAATACTAAGAAATATTGGACAAAATGTGCTTACTGGTGAAAAGAAATGTTGTTTGTGCGACTACTGTAATTTTTACACTGCAATACCGCACACTTCACCATTTTTTACGCAATGTTTTGCCTTGAGTCTCTGAAGTCACACTGACGTAGCCTGTTGTTTAACATAGAAATATTTCATAGTACCGTGATAGAGGGGTAAGGAGTCAAATGTCATAATTTCGCGTCCAGTGGTTAATTCGTCCAAGGATCAACGCAATCGAATGCTTTTAAAAGATTACAAAATGCTCCAAAGGCATCCTTCGAATTCTTCACGCGTTACGAATATGAGTAACAAGTGCTACGCCCACATCGGTGTTAAATTTTCTGCCAGTAAAGCCGAATGTTGGCTGTGGAAAAGATTACAGGGCTTGATGTAATGTAGCATTTGATTGACCATGATCTTTTCAAAGACCTTGCTCGAAACTTGTAAAATAGAAATGGGTCTATAATTCTATTATGTATTGCTAAGGTCATTGGTGGATCTTTCACACATCTTACACACGTTAGTGCAAGGACCTTATCAAGCTAGACGAACAAATTGTATTCAGCTATATAGAGGTGTCTTGCCCGATGTCCACTTAGTTGCGTACCCAAGTTACACAAATATATTGGTTATGGCACCACCGGTATCCTAGAGCGATATGGCTCTTAAATCCAAAATGAAAACCTTTTGCGTATATTGACTGCCATTACTTACCAATAAGTACTGGTTGCGCTATATCGGGTGGAGCTCCGACTGTGCACAGCGCCGGTCCGTGGTTCCCAGCCGACACCACCCACGAAACTCCATAGCGGTTTACCACAGAGCAGATTATGTCGCCGATACGCCTACAAATAAAACAACATTTTTTATTTATTTTATTTTGATGTATATCAACATAGCTTTACAACAGCAAAATAAAAAAATAAAGCTAATAACAGACAAGCTTCCATGTATACCCAAGAACGAAGAAATTCGCCAAATCACAGATATTCTTTTTCTTGGACAGCTCCGCTCCATGTCTCTAATACAAGAGTCACTTTTCTATACTATCTTTACACTATCTTCAATACCCAATCGTGAGAGAGTTAATGATTTTGCCAGCCTTCATAGAGAAAAGGTGTGAAACTCACCCAGCGTTGGACCAATGCGCATGCTCTCCATAGCTCATATTAATAACATCAATCTTCATCTTCTTCGACAGCTCCATGACTTTAATACAAGCCCTTACAAGAGCAGTGCCAGTCTCCATAGATCCCAATCGACTGTCTCCAATCGTAAGAGAGATGATTTTGGCTCCGGGTGCAACTCCGTTCTTGTCAGGCTCTTCAGGGAAGTAGCCCGCTGCGATGGCTGCTACGTGGGTGCCATGGGTTGCTGCAAATAGAAATTTCTTAATAAAACCAATTTATTCTGGAAACCATCACAAATAAATAACCAGAGGGAAATTTAGACATAAGGAATTAAGGCTGGTAAAATTATCTAACAGAATAAAGGCTTTTTTACTTGGATGCTTACGTACATTAAGCAACCAAGTAAGTAAGTCAGGCAGACGTTAAGCTATGTCAGATTCCGATAGGCAGCTTGAAAAATGTGATACTTGTGTTGGCCACTTACTTACACACACAAGCAACAAAAACGAGGCTGTTTTAAAACAAGGTTATTTCATCTGATACTTACAGCACATGCCGACCACCTCAAGGGTCTGGCCCTCGTCATGGACGTTGAAGCTCACAGTCATTTCGTCCAAGGGCGTCAGGTGGGCGTGTTCGTGGGTGACGCTGTACTCGCCCAACAGTTGGCCTGACGCGAGGTCACCACTTTCGGAAGTGTCGATGCATGCTCTGCAGACAAAATAATAAAGATTGAAAGAATTTAACATGCAAGCAAAGCATTGCGAGGAGGGACATATTATACAGGCAAACCAACTGGAAAATGTGAGCTGAAAATAAAGGATGTCACAATATGAGTTTGATTTCTTTTAAAAACTAAAAACTATTTTTTGAAACTTTCACACTGTAAGGAAATCCTTCCTTCGTGAATATCGGCTTTATACGTATAGTAAAAATGCACAAATTTTTTTCGCTCCCAAGTCATCATGGAGACGAGACTTCATTAAACCAGATCGACCCCTGGGCCCAGTTTAAGGAGAACCTACCTCCACACAGTGCCATCATGGAATAACACACAGTCATATGCTGGTCCGAGATCTGTGTATTTCTTCTCAGCATTTTGTAGCACTTCTACCCTGGACTCCAATTCTTCCTTTATTTGCTTATCATCAAGACTTATGTTTGATGACTTTGATACTAAAACAAATAATGTCATTAGAACATGTTTATCCCGGCTATGCCCAAGTGGTCACCGGTGACTTTATTTAGTATGAAAAATTTATTTGCGCCACAACTGATGGGTTAAAAAAAAGAATATTTAATGCATTCACACTGAAAATCACAAACTTAAATTTTACAGATAAAAAACATAAAATAAATATTGAAGGGGGCTCCCATGCTACAAACAGCAGGTAGACGCTTGAAATACACACAGAATATTGAGTTATATGTATATTTAGTTTAAAAATATTTATAATAATTCAATTAAAATATAGTTAATATTGAAGGGGGCTCCCATACAACAGACATGATGTTTTTTGCCATTTTTATAGATAATGGTACTCGCGCTTATGATATTAATATTAACTGACATTGTAATTTGGTCTATACTAATTTGTGCGATCATAAAATGTCACTCAGGTTGGTGTGTCTTTTGACATAGACCTCCTCCAACTGTTTCCACTGAACTCTATTCATTGCTACTCTGGTCCAATACCAAAGCTAAAGCGCCTATTATACCATCCTGAATTTAGGATCCGGAATTCAGCATCCGATAAGGACAAGAACTTCAGTCGTCGGAGCTCCTGATTACACCGTCCGGAACGTGTCCTGAACGGAGACTGCGCGTCCTGAGAGTCATCCGTTGGCCATCCTGAATGCGTGAGAGGGACGCCGCTATAAGTGCGATGCGATTGGAGATATTATCGTACCGTTTCTAACGTATAGGCGCGTCCCTCTCATGCGTCGATCCTAAATTCCGGATGGTTTCACTTTATGCTTCCGTTATGCTTCCGATAAGGACGTCGGAAGCCATTCTGTCCTGACAACGGATCGACCGTCCTGAATGCGATTAAACTGTCCGTTGACTATCCGTTGACTGAATTCCGGATCCTGAATTCTGGATGGTCTAATTGGCGCTTAAGCGGAAATCATCTTCCCATCTTTTTGTAGGATGCACTTAGTCAGTTATTTTTCTTACACTTACACACGCAGCGGCAGTTGCGGCAAGTGCGATTCCAATTTTTTGATAAATTACCTTATTGGTCTTCACAATTCCATTTATTATTTTACTTTAAAGCATACCATATGAAACAAAAAATATTTTTTAAAATTAGTTCATAAATGATGGAATTCTGAGGGAACAAACATTAAAAAAGAAACTCAACCAAATTGATAACCTTGTTGCTCTAGCGAAAAAGAAAACAATTTAGCTCCTATTATACCATCCTGAATGTAGGATCTGATTTAGGACAAGAAATTCAGTCGTCGGAGCTCCTGATTACACCGTCCTGAACGTGTCCTGAATCAGATGAGGCAACGAGCGGCAAGAGACAGATGTGTCGAGCAAATAAAAGTTAGGCTTCATCATTATTAAAAAACAAAAAATTGATATTGCCGTAGCCGTAGTGGTTTGCTCCATTGAAATTAAGAAAATAAAAGGAAAAAATGTGTAAAAGAATATCTATTACTTCCTAAGAATACATTGTATCCATCGTTTCTTATATATCTATATATTTTATTCATGTAATTTTGGTTATTATTCTCCCAAAGGTATGGCATGTCCTTGCATAAAACCACAGAATTAATATAAGTACTTGATAAAACTAAAACATCCATAATAATCTTCCTTTCTGCCGACATTTTGCGTATGCACACACACGATGCGCTAAAACAAACTATACGTGCGTACGCGACGGTAGCCGAACGGAGACTGAGCGTCCTGAGTGAGCCATCCTGTGGCCATCCTGAATGCGTGAGAGGGACGCCGCTATACGTGCGATGCGATTGGAGATATTCTCATATCGTTTCTAACGTATAGCGGCGTCCCTGGTATGCGGCGATCCTAAATTCCGAATGGTTTCACCTATGCTTCCGATTTAGGACGTCGGAAGCCAATCTATCCTGAAAACGAATCCTAAATCGGATGCGACCGATCTGAATGCGATTAAACTGACCATCCGTTGACTGAATTCCGGATCCTAAATTCAGGATGGTATAATTGGCGCTTTTGTGCTTGCTGAGTCAATATGTATAATGTTAATTTAACACTGTAGCTTGCTTGTAAGCTTAAGCTTAAGTATTAACTTACCAACTTCAGATTCAAAGTCCTGCAAGAGCTTAGTAGCCTCTGCTAGTGCTGGCTTATGGCCAACATCCCATATATGTTCTTTGCGGTGCTCTTGCACCCGCTCTTTCAGTTTAGTCGGGTACAGGCTGAATGGGTACAGCACTCCCACTCGCCAGGAACCAGTGGGGTTCTTCCATGACTCTGGTATCTATTGGAAAAATATCAAACAGATTATTGAGAATGGATGCTTTATAGTTTACAAAAACATCTTAAATTAATCTAGGTCTGCTTATAAAACTTCTTTTTCAATCGCACTCCAAGGGGACTTCCCCCATTCCAGTGAATGGGATGAAGAAATTCTTTGTCCCTTGCAATAAGTGCTGGATTTGCAGCCTGAGTAGGCCTAGGATGGCTGATGTGGAGGGGTGACAAGTTTCAATGCAATGCTATATCTGAATTCCACCAGTTTTGTAGATCCATATTTTCCCAGATTCAGATTGAACATAGTGAGAAACTGCTAATGTTCTCCATTTGTACAATTAGTGCAATAAGTTATAGAAGAAGTTTTACAACCTAGTTCATGAATTAACTAGAATCAACTACTTGAACAAAAGACCTTGTGGTAAAACCACCACTGATAAGTCTCATCATCATTATCATCAGGTCCTTTTTAGTCTCCACTACAGGAGTGTCTATTTTTTGGTTTATTTTTTTGACGAGGATGTAATGATGGATGATTTTAGCCTTTTTGCTACATACTAAAGTTAATATATCACTTCACTGTTCCACTATATAGCTTGTCTTTCGACACGGGCCTCCTCCAGCTGCCATTCCTCTCTATTCCTTGCTATCCTTTTCCACATCGGGCCTGCTACTTCCCTAATAACATCCTCCCATATTTTACACTGTCTGCCTTTCTTCCTGTGTCCATTTCTTGAGTACCAGTTTTTTTTAGTCCACTTTTTAGTTCTCTCTCTCATCATGTGACCATTTTAGTTTGTTTATCAGATAAGTCTATTATAGACTTCCAAATTGTGTTTTCTTTTACATAATGCATATGATCAAATGTAATGCCAGTATATTATTACTTGGATAAATGTGATAATATTTATTAGCCCTTAATACCACAAAGATCAAAAAGAAAGTTCCACATAGCAACAGCATAAAACAGCTGTGAGATATTGACATATCAGGAGTCAATGACCTCTTCAAAACTATCAGCTGAGGCAGACTTATATGCTCAGATACTCGACATTGTAAGTTGACTTATACAATGCAGTATAACGTAAAGTAGAATTAAATCGATACATTCGAGTCATAAATATAAGCCTTACCTTCAGTTTCCGACCAGTAACGCCGGTGATACAACCGTCGTTCAATTTTTTTATAACCGTACTTGTATCGACATCTCCACATCCACTGCAGTCAAATCTTTCAATTACTTTCGTCTCACCCGTAGTGGTAACCTATAACATGATAAATATACTGAATTCCACACAAAAAGAAGGAAATTAACAACCAAACAAACAGTGACAAGACATTTTTCTTACCTTGAGTCCAGACGCTGCTGGGTCCACACCCGAATCAAAAATTGCAATAATAGTGTCTCTCCCATCATAATCTGGATTTTTATTCAGAAAAGACACCACTCCTGTTTCTTTTTTCGGCAATAATCCCCATACGGGGAAATCACAGTCGATCGGTACGTCTGCCATTTTTGATGATTTGATACCTAATGTTGCCGATTGTTGCCAACACAACAGGAAAATAATAACAAAAACAAGACAGACATGAAAATGTTATTTTGGCCTAAAACAGACTCAACAATATTTGTTTTATTGTAACAATAATAATATTTGTTTTATTGTAACAAATATTATTTCTAGGATATACACTAAATAAAGTATTTTACAATGACAATGTCATTTTTTGTATGTTACAAATCGCAACCGCAAACCTTTACATACCACCTACCTACATACAAATAATTGTTTTAATAGACGTTTTTGATGATACTGGCAGGTATGTGTTGGAAACGAGCACTAGGGGCACAGAATTAATATAAGTACTCTAGGGGTGCAGCGGGAATTCATCAGGGAGCAAACCGAAAAAAGAATAGTCCTGCCTGGTCTGGACATTCTTGCGCCCCCCAGAGTCTACGCCCTGTGCAACGGTGGTACCGCCCTATTTACGACACTGCTTAATGCTTAACTGATTCTTAACTATATGGCTCTTATGCATAAATATATGGTAAAAAAGAAAAAAAACTTCCTCCCAACTCCGAACGAATTCACCGACAAGCAGATAGATTTTTGCAAAAAATAAAAAATTAAATTTACGTGATAACAATATGAGATAGATGTACAATAAGTGACAGATGAACGGAGGGAACTAACAGAAGTTTAATTACTACTTATGCCAAAGAATAGTTTAAATATTTATACATAAATCATGCTAAATCCTAAATAGGTGCTTTAATTTCTATCCGCCACCGACCGCCCAATGACAGCACCTTCTTTATTTACTCCATGCCGCGATGATACGTGCGTGATGGATGTCACACACATTGTCACCTCAGAACATATTGTTCTTCTAAGATTGTCACCATTGTCACCCACCCCTTAGAAGTCAAACAAAACAATAACCTACTAAGGTATTGTTCAGGACTATTTAAAAAAAATAGTTCCAGTTCGCTCCAAAAGGAACCGCTTACTATATAGATATATAGATGTTCGATCAGGGTAAGGCTTGCTAGTAGGTATCATAATTTTATTTTGAAAATACAAGTTTGTCATAAAAAAACCACCAAAAAGAATTCAAATTGAAAACCTCCTTGAGTCTTGACTTGACAGTCTTGCTTGACATTGTCATACAGTTAGTGGAAATCATAGAGATAATATAATCCTGGTGGAAATTAAATTAAATCATTGCTAGCTCAAATATAAAATAAATAATAATGTGGTGGAATATACTGCCAGCATTCGGCATAGTAATGGTCGGAGTGGGAGTACCCGGACTTGGTCTTTATTGGTTGCATTACCTAGTGCTTGGGAATGTAAGTAATACGCGGTAAACCTTCTACTATAAAAAATAGGATTATAAATAAAGCGGGGGGTGATAGCTAAAATTGGTACAATTATTCACCGACACCTCTGTAAAATTGTATTAAAAGCTTAGGTAAGCGGTATGCAATCCGCCATTGGTCGAGACATACGGGCAGATTAAACTAAGCATAGTGAGCGTACGCCTTATTACTTACGCAGGTAATATGTTACTTTGTTCCGCGTGGTTCGGACGGCATTTAGTAAGATGAAACGAGACGTGTTTCGTTCGGAAGGCATGTTAAGCTGTGGAGGGCTGTCGTCATTTTTAGTTGTGTATTTTACGTTAATTGTTATTA
Organism: Elegia similella; assembly: GCA_947532085.1. Classification (NCBI taxonomy): domain Eukaryota; kingdom Metazoa; phylum Arthropoda; class Insecta; order Lepidoptera; family Pyralidae; genus Elegia; species Elegia similella. Next base: position 2,271,190 of record OX383926.1, on the reverse strand, counting down.
TGGTATATTTCTGTTCCGAGCGATTTCCCGGTTGCATCCTCAGCTGCGAGGCGTCGGAACCCAGAGTCCGCTATTATTTTAACAATTATTCTATGGTTATGTTAGTATGTATGATATGGCAAAAGATTTTACAGCCAGATGCGTGCCTGAAGTCAATTCTCCTCGGTTGCTCTAAAACTGCATACCTGTGAAAACGAAGTGGAACCCAGAGACCCCGTATAGCATGTTGACATGTTAACCACTGCACCACGTACTACGAAGGCCTTCGTCGACAAATTTAGTAATTTTTTGGATTATCTATAGCACGGAACAATAAAAATAAAAAAGAAAACACTTTTTCATTGTTATAGTAATCTATAGGTTTTTTAAAAGTTTTTTTATCACAAGCGTTAAAATAATCTAGCTGACTTATATTGTAAAACAGACTATTATGTTAATCATTTATAAAAAGATTAGTTTTTTGTCTTTATTGGATAAACTCGAAAACTACAAGGAAAAGACTAATTAAAACATATCACCTATAGAAAGCTGTATTGTTAGTGGGTGACATTAGCTATAATTTACGCAAACGAAGTCACAGGACAACAATTTATTTGAAAATAGTAGCAAAGGCAGTGGCAACAACGATAAAGATCTCACTCAACACAACTCAAATGAGTAATAGACAGAAAACTACCAAATTTACCTCGATTTATTTCCATCTCTTGTAGTAATTTCATATTATCATCTGGCAACACACAGTTTACTGTCAAACGTTTGAGAGAAGTACTTGCTATAAAATTTATTGTGTAATTTCTTTGATAACACAAAATGTGGTACGAAATTCTGCCGAGTTTTTTCATAATTACTGCAGGTGTGGGTTTACCTGGATGGGCACTATATCACATTCACAATTTAGCGCTAGGAAACGTAAGTACACAACCTATTAGATAACACCACCATATCGCTGGATAGATGAAGCACCACAGATAGATCATTTTTTGGTTCCTAAGAACCACAGATAAAAAACATTGAGTAGTCGCTGGAGTAAACAAAAAGGTTTCTTGAGATAACATAATAAGCCTGTTGAATAAACATGATCTTTATTATGAGAAATTCTGTGTATCTCGTGTAAAGTTCTTCAAAACCTTATTACCTCACTTTTATTGATAAATTGTCAATCACTTGCTATCAGGTTAGACAACAGGTATTCCTATTGAATGCAAGTAACTATATTTCAAAAATAAAGAAATTCCATTTTATGATTAGGACAGACTCTTAGGATTCAGAAAACTTTATTCTATTTAAACTTTCACAACACAATTTGTATATAAACAGGAATTAGCACTAACTTTTTATTATTTGTTTCCAATGACATTACAATGGAGTTAAATCTATCCTGGTTGTGACACGACTAGAGTTTCATTGCAACCACAAAAGATGTAACAATGGTACAAGCATACAAAAAAAAAATCAGAAAACTTATTCTATATTTTTTGTAAACATTCACTGTAACACAATAATTTGTTATTGACAGCACTACAGACGCTCATTGATCGAGAGGTGGGACCGTATTGCCTACCAGCGCGATTGCAGACTCACAGGGAATGCATACAAAGTTTTGGTATGTATAAATATAACATATTCTGTGCTTTGGGGTGAGTGTAAATAAAATAGTCTGTGGTTTGCACTAGAGTATTTTATTTATACTTACACACTACCAACTGTTATAATTGACACAGTTATGTGAGGTGCTTTTTTGCAGCTTGAAAAATCTAAAACCAATGTTGGCCAAACAACTAACATATTGTAATCTATATAAAAAACCAACTTCAATCAAATTACTGAACCGATTGTGGTGAAAATTAAATGTGACCTATTTGAAGCAAACCCTTTCAAACAAAAAATTATAAATGAAGAGTTCTGAGGTAACAATAACTGATAACCTCCATTTTTTAAAGTCTGTTAAAAAGGATTTTAACATACATACTCATCATCATCAGGTCTTTTTAGTCTCCACTGCAGGAGCATGACCCTCTCTGTACTACTGAAGCCATACTTGACAGCCAGTGCAAACAGAGGATTTGGCCTACACTCTCCTCGCTGGCCAGACGGGTTGGAGAGGTCTCATTGTTGTTAATGAGCTTGTATTTTCTAAGTCGTCTTACAACCTCCATGGGAAGTCTAGGAGTGGTCCTATTCAGGAAACCACACGGCTAACATACATACTATCACATCTCTTTTAAAACTTTAACGTGTCTGGATTTTAGAAGGATATTACACTACCTGGTTCACCTGGTTCTGTGGGCAATTACCTATCAGTCTTTTGCTTTGGAGTCTTTGCTCTCCATACCATTTAGCTCAATGGTGTCATCCTCAACTGCTTGCCCGGTGGTTGCAGGCATGGCATCTGGTATGTGTGGCCAGCTTCCCGAGCTGATGCTTGCTTTTTCTCCATTCATCGGAGTGAGTAGTATTCCAAAATCTCAATTCCCTTCACAGATCCAACAAATCCCTATCCTTCCCCAGCTTAAAAACGGTTGCGATGGACAGCAGCATCAGAAGCACAAGAAGCCAAAGAAACTGTGCTCGCCAACCCTCTGCCTACACCCATGAGAAAGAGGCGTGATAATATGTATGTATCTATTGCATATATGTTTGTATTGCCTACAATTTCTTGAATGTGCATAGGTTTTTTGGCTTCTTGTGCTTCCGATGCTGCTGCCCATCACAAGCATTTTGAAGCGGGGAAGGATAGGAATTTGTTGGATATGGGAAGGTAATGAAAGGTATTGGGATACTACTCACTCGGATGCATGAGGGAAATGCAAGTAGCAGCTCGGGAGGCAGGGCGCGCGTACGCGATGCATGCCTGCAACCACCGGACAGGCAGTAGAGACACCCCTGACCATACGGACACCTCTGACCATCTTGACACCTCTGACCATCCTGACACCTCTGACCATCCTGACACCTCTGACCATCCTGACACCCCTGACCATATTTATTACTACGTTATGGCTGATTCAGGAGCGACTTTCCCATTCAAATCATTTGTATTCTTAGCAGTCAAAAAAAAACACGTTCAAAAATGACACACTTGATTTTAAAGTCTACAAGAATACAAAACACTACTTTTTTACACTTTTCATGCATATTTCAAGCATTTTTCATAAATATTTGCATTCATATTTTAAGTTTTTAAAGATGCGTATGTTCCGGTGTCTAATCTATACATATAATAAAAACAGTAAAATTATTTTGTCTGTACATTTCGAATTTTTGACTGAAATGGATAGAGGGACACTTAAAAAGAATAATAGAAAGCAAAAAATTTCTTTTTGAATTTTTTGTCTGTCTGTCTGTATGTATGATCACGATTATCTCCGAAAATACTGAACCGATTTACTTCAAACTTTCACCAATTGCTTTGTTTTAACTCAGTTTAACATTTAAAGTTTGTTTCATCAAAATCGGTTCATTAAAAAAAAAGTTATCGTCGTTTGAATGAAGTCAAGGCATGAGTTTGCCTGCAAACATATAGCAAAAAAATAAAATAAAATAATAAGTGACATAAGAAAATTAAAATCCAAAGTCAATTCATCATCATTATACGACAGCATTATACCTATCCATACTATCCATAGTAATCCATACTAAAAAAAAAGGAGAAGCTGACTGACTGACTGACATATCAACGCAGGGCCTAAACTATAAGGGTTAGGAACTTGAAATTTTGCACAGGGGTTCCTTTTATAACGTAGGGGATCACTAAGAAAGGATTTTTGGAAATTCATCTCCTTAGGGGGAAAAACGGGTTGCAAAGTTAGTATGAAACTTTGTTGTTTTTGAAGTTATTCGAATGAAATTAAGCATGAAGGTTCTTTACTGAAAGGTATGAAACACGAGTAAAATATGTTACTCAAAAATCATCCCTTAAGGGGGTAAAATAGGGGTGCAAAGTAAGCATGAAACTTTGCCATTTTTGAAGTTACTCGAATGAAATTCAGCATGAAGGTTCTTTATTAAAAGGCATGAAACACGAGTTAAACTATTTTTCTCAAAAATCATCCCTTAAGGGGATATAACGGGGATGCAAAGTTAGTATGAAACTTTCCGTTTTTGAAGTTATTCAATTCAGGAACTAATATATTCCGGGTTCAACTAATAATTCTACTGTTCCTGAGAAATCGACACTTATGCGGGCGGAGCTGCGGGCCAAAGGCAAACCTGACTTATATATCAACGCACAGCTGAAACTACTGTGCGCAGAAACTTGAAATTTGGCACAGGGATTCTTTTTATGATGTAAATGAGCACTAAGAAAGGATTTTTAGAAAATCAAAGGGGTTGAAGTTTTATGGAATTTTCTCATTTCTGGACTTAGAAGTTTGAAAGTAGGTACGCAAGTTCTCAATTAAAATTAAAAAAGATCTGTTTAGGTGAACCAGACAACATTCTCCCTTGAAGGGGTAAATAGGGGGTAAAGTTGTATGAAATGTATTAAATTCCCCCTTACGGGGAAAAAGCAAAGGGGCAGGGGTTTGTATGGAATTTTTATCATTTCTACTGTTCCCAAGAGAACGACATTAACGCGGGCGGAGCCGCGGGCAACAGCTAGTAATGACATACATGAACCCTAAAAACATTACACACCTTTTTTGGTTGTCATGTTATAAAACGAAAGACTTCCAGAAAAGGATGGATAATAGATAAATAACTTAATTGCACAAATAAACAAAAATACGAAAATGCGCAAAAAGAGCGTATTTTCTTTTGAGATCTTTTATGTATATTTAGAGTTTATTTCACCGTAACCAGATTTGCACGTATGGGCCAGGCACAGATTACCTAATAAATGGGGTTGATAGAATCGTTAAGGTAAACTTTTAAGTTCTTCAAAACAACTTGTAGATTAGGCTAGTCAAGTCAAAAAATCGTCTATTTTTAGGGTTCCGTACCCAAAGGGTCAAACCGGGACCCTATTAATATGGCTTAGCTGTCCGTCTGTCTTTCCGTACCTCCGTCAGTCTATCACCAGGCGGTATTCATGAACCATCATAGCTAGAGAGTTGACATTTTCACAGATTATGTATTTCTGTTGCTGCTATAACAACAAATACTAAAAAACAGAATTAATATTTAACGGGGCTCCAACAGACATGATATTTTTGCCGTTTTTGTAGATACTACGGTCTTTGTACGCGAGTCCGACTCGCACTTGACTATTTTTTTTATAAATTGCATTGTTTTAATCCTTTGTTCCAGGGACTCGAGTCTCTTCCAGACGAGAAGAAGAAATGAAGCAATTATTAAATTATGTAGTTCTTATTTAAATAGCTCTTGTTAAAATAAAATTTACCCAAAAATCTTATTGTTTCTTTTTAGGGTTCCGTACCTCAAAAGGAAAAACGGAATCCTTTTAAGATCACTTTGTTGTCCATCTATCTGTCTGTAAGCTCGTAGAGGTATGTATCCAGCTGAAATTCATATCAAATACTAGTCTACTGTTGGCTGTTTTTTTTTCTTTGAAATAAAAAAATATTTTTTGATATTATTCATACACAAAAATATGAAGCTAACCAGTATAATGTTTTACGTCTATGTGGGAGTGGCCAATACGCAGCAGCGGCCTTATTATTATTCCCCACCCTGGCAACTCTAATAGACTTGGCTGACAACGTCATCATTATTTGACAGATTGTCAATGACATTGTCATGTGATAAAACATGGGAATATTGCTTATAAATCTTACATTAGGGATTTTTTTTTAAAAATCATAAAAATTTGTATTTTGAAAAAGAATTAGAAAAACCTCAAGGTACTTTCGATTGATACCGTTTATTTGCCCTAGAACTACACCGTTGCGTTGCTTAAAGTACCGAGACATGACATGGGTAAAAGATATCGTTCTCAAATGTCGAGGGATCAAAATTGACGGAGCCGCGGGCAGTAGTAGCAAGCGAGTAGTAACTATATAAATACGACATGGCATGCATGCTATTTTGTTATCTTTGTACTATTTACGTCTGATACCCAAAAAAAAAAATGTCGTCGACCAACTGTCAAATCAAATGTCATCAAGGCAAAATAAGATGCGCGGTAAAGAAAGTAACAATAACTTGTATTATAATATTTAAAGCTAAATTCACAATGGACAGCTGTTTTATTGATATTATTGTTGAGTTTCTTGCTGTAGCATTCCACAATATTCTATACTATGCGTCAGTCTACCCAAAAAGTGTTTTTGAGACGAGGAAGAAGTACAGCATCGTAATTCACTACTGCATCCACCCAGAAATCAAGCAGTACATCGACTTATGCTTAAAAAGTGCCTCAGAATGCCTAAAAGGTGGTCAACTTAATCGCATATTGTTTTCTATAACTAATAATGAATATGAACCACTGTTGAAATTTGTATTTGATGTGAGTAGAAATGAGTTATTCGACGATACCGCAGATGCATATTTGGTACAAGCAGAGCAGAATCTTCGAGCGTTTTGTTTGAAGTTATCTTCTGTGTCGGACAAGTTTGTAAACTTGCCAGAAGATGTCAGTTTTACCATCCATCTTCATACTACTGAGTCCACAGCCATCTCCATGGCTACAAATCCAGATTTTGAGGATTTTCCGTTAGTAGAAGTTGAGGAGATTGCAAAAGAAACTGATATGATCATACCACTAAGAAGTTTTCCAATCAGAAGTTATAAACTGGACACTTATATTGAAATGGCTACAACTTGATAATAACAAGAGTGAACTCATTTAATCTAAGTCAATAATAGACAACATAGCAGACATTAAAAAAGTATATAATTTCATCATTTTATAAGTGTGCATACAACTTGTTTTTACTCTGTCATACAATTACACAATCAACATAACATTACAAGTTTATGTTTACAGGTGGATGTCCTGGAAAATGTTAAATAAAAAAATTTACATACATAGTAGCACATCTTTTTCCCTTGCCGGGTACACAGAGCCTTGGTCTATAAGACCTTATGGCCACATTTAGAATATTGGAGTGTGTGTAGATGGAAAACAGAATCAAATAGTGATGAGTTGCTAGCTGCATCGCCTATTGACATGATTCCACAGGTTTTAGCCCAATACCTTGATTGGCTGTTACAATCTGCGCAAGAAGAGAAGCAGCTGGCACATTCTATGTTTTTCCTTTACTCCCAGACTAGCATGGAAGAGAGGAGAGAGATTGGAGAGAATAAAAACGTTTAAAATGTTAACATTTGTTTTTGTACATACAACTATTCAATCCTACATTTTTCAATCCTGAGTCACTTAACAAATTCCGTCCATATTATTTAATTTCACTTTTAAGCAGCGTAGCCTTGAGTATATCTCATCCCAGTCAACATAAGCTCCAATCAGCTTGCGCACATTATTGCCACTGTCTTCATAAGCCTTCCTTCCATGTAACAACCTAATATTGTCAAACGCTAAAATATCTCCATCAGTAGTTTTGAACTTTGCAGAGAAACGGTGGTTTAATTCCAAAAACAATCCATGTGCTCGATACCATGGCTCTACTACTTCTATAGGTCCGGGAAACTGGCTGCCTCGTTGAGGTATAGAAAAGTTTATACGGATAATTTCCCCATGCTTATCTAAGCATATAACAGGCCCTCTGTGAAGCTTGAAGAACTCATTCCCATGTTCCACGCCGATGTCACTCCATTCAACTTCTGTTTCTGTCAGCAACCTATATTCTTCCGGATGATTTTCTTTCATGTAATGTGCTACATAATGGCAATCGGAAAGTAAGTTCTCGCCTCCAGTACTAGTAGTTTGCACTAAACAGTGTAGTAAATTCGCTCCAGGACAGTACTCATAGTACGGTAAGTCTGTGTGCATCTGCAAGTTGCTAGATAAGTAAGCAACATTACTGGTATTAGCTACATTTTGTACTATGAACTTAACTCCGTAATGAGTTTGTTTGGTGAACCCAATTTTGTCCACTATAGAATCAATGGCTGTGTCCGAGTGGGGCGTATTTTTAATCAATGCCACTCCATAAATAGACAGCATATGCAGCCAGTCATGTAAAGCATTATCTGACTGCAAAATATCATTGTAGTCATGTTTACTGCATATTTCTTGAAACTGATCACCTTTCCAAGTTATTTTTGTAGGTTTGTAGATAGTTTCTTTATATTTCTGCTGATTTTCTGGGGTGAAACTGCGAAGCTTCAGCCAATTTAGTCCATACTGGGAGACATGTCCGTCACTCCATTGCAATTGCACAGAATTCGAGTTTTCTATGACACCTTTCGGTTTGATATGCAAATCGAATTTACTCCACTCAAGAATCCTGCTTTTGGCTGACTGATGGAAGCAGTTTTCGCACTGGCAGTTATCCCGAAGCCACACATAGGGAAATTTGAGCTGTTCTCCATTTATTTCGACTTTTAAAAAGTTTTCGTTCGATTTTTGATTATGCACACTATTTCGTAGAATAATTCTCGCTTGTTTTAAGAGACGCGCACTTTGGACCCGTTTAAAAACAAACATCGTCACTGCTCTGCCGAGACCGGAATGCGACGAAGTAAGTAGGTATCTAAATGATAATATTTTACTAACACTAATTGATGTTACATTACATCATTCTGTATTTATTTCCAATATTTTTTATGAATGGTTATTGTTGTATTATCATATCGTCAAGCAAATCCGGTTTACAGTAGTTAACGAATTGATTGAGGTAGAGTTCATAATATCGCACCGCCCGAAACCGGTAGGGTAGGTTTGGGCAATGGCTTACTTCGGCTATCTACACAACTGTTATACGAGTAAAATTGACAATCCTTAGTTTTAATGCTATGAAATAAAAAATCTGGTATAAGTAAGGTATGTCTTACACCTTACATAACCACATCAACTAACTTCCCATCTGAAGACAGACTTAAGTTCTAAGTACAAAATAACCCGAAGGTTAGACGTGCTACCGACTCTGAGTCGGCCCCATCGAAGATAAGTTTCACCAGAGGCTTTAAATCCTCGGTAGCGTGGTTCTAGTCTTTTCGTGCAAGTAACTATAGTACAAATAACATACATAGTATCACGTCTTTTTCCCTTGCGGGGTAGACAGAGCCTAGGTCTATAAGATCTTATGGCCACATTTAGCATGTTTGTAAGCGTGTGATGGAAAACGGAATCAAAATAGTGATGGGTTGCTAGCCGCATCGCCTAATGACATGATTCCGTAGATTTTAGCCCAATCCCTCGATCGGCTTTTACCTGTGGCTTTTACGATCCGCGCGAGAAGAGCAGCAGCTGGCACATTCTATGTTTTTTCTTTTCTCCCACCAGCATGGAAAAATAACTGTTGACTAAATAGTAACTAGTAGTGTCGTCGCCAGACTTGCGACAAGTGTCGGTTAGGGCACAGAATTAGTAGTAGGTACCTACTACAACGTCTTACATTACAAACAAGTACTAGTATCTACTTATTTAGTGGTCTTACTCTGCAAATGTAGGTATTCAAAGAAATATCAACTCAATGTGGTAAGTGATATGGTGTCATTTAGCTTCCGTCAGAATGCAGCACCTTTCGTTCAGATACCTACAGAAATTAATTGAAGAAGGAATAGAAGTTATATATGTAGGTGAGCAGGATGGAAGATATGTGAGTGAGATAGAGGATGTGAATTCCATGATGAGAGCTTCGCGGCATTATGTACAAATATCATCATCATCATATCAGCCGCAAGAATTCCACTGCTGGACATAGGCCTCCCCCAAGGATTTCCAATACGACCGGTTGGAAGCGGCTTGCATCCATAAATAAATAAATAAATATAGATATATTGAAAACAAGCATATGTAGGACTAGGGATTGGGCTGATAAAACACTGGCTTTTACAAAAGCTTTATTATAGGTAATGTTCTATGTGTACAAAAACAAATAATTTATAAATAACAAAAAACGTTTGATTGCATCAGTAGTAGTTTTAAAAAATAACTGTACTTAATATTACTCTTGCATGTTCAAGAATTGCTACATACAGGTTTCTAACAGGAATAAAAATATCCATGTCCATATCATACAACGTTTTTAAACCTTCGTAAGGTTATTTAAAACCTTAATATTTTAAGATCTTCATAAGAGCACCAACACAGAAATATTTGCGAGATATAGGCCTTGTTTACGGAGAGGCGTGGCGGTCAGCGGCGCGTCGTGCGTCGTATTGGGCGGCGCGTGGAGCGTTTTGTGTGACCTTGCGCTCAATGTCAAACATACGAAGTGCATACTTTCGTCACGGTAAAGATATCTTTACCGTGCTTTCGTTTACGGAGATGCTTCGAATAAGTAATAAGTCTACCTACTTATTCGTAGACGGAGATGCGGCGCGTCGGTCGGTGAGTGCGACGTAGCGTTTTCGCCGCGGAGCACGCGTAAAATTCCGCTCACAATAATTACGCAGCTTAAAGAAAAAGCAGTTCCTATTCTTATCGATATACAACAAATCTAAAGCAGTTAATAGATTCAGGTGTTACTTTGCGGCACCAAAACTGGCGTCGAGTGGTATCCGGCAAAGTAGAATAGGACCACTCCAAGTCTTCCCGTGGATGTCGTAGAAGGCGACTTAGGAAATACAAGCTAAACAAAGCTTATAAACATCTATGAGACCTCTCCAACTAGTCTGGCCAGCGTGGAGATTGTAGGCCAAATCCTCTGGCTACTCTGGCCAAGTACGGCTCTAGTAGTACAGAGAGAGTTGTGCTCCTGTAGTGGAGACTTAAAAGACCTAATGATGATGAACTGGTGGCGGAAGCACGCAAAGTAAATTATCTCAAAGTCTAAAGCAAACGACTGAATAAATGCCTTTACGTAAACGGCCTCATACTTCGCCATATATTTGAGATTTTAACAGCACGCCCCGCTGCAAGCGCCGCCTCTCCGTAAACAAGGTCTTAGGCTCTGTTTATCTATAGGATAAATAACCTTTCATATAAAAACCGACTTCATTCAACACAACTACGAAACCAATTATGATGAAATTAAATGAGACCAACTTTAAAGCATACCCTTTCAAACAAAAAAGTTATTTTTAATATTGGTTCATGAATGACGGAGTTCTGAGGTAACAAACATTAAAAATACAACCGAATTAATAATCTCCTCCTTTTTTTTGAAGTCGGTTGGAAAAGATGGGGACTATAGTACGTTTACATGTATTTCCCTTAAAACAATGCGCTTTATAAAATGAATGTTTCTTTTTGGCTTTGCCACGAATACAGCATCATATACTGATTCTTTACAATTAAACTAAATCTCTCTCATTGAACGAGTAAGTCGTTGGTCCCCGCTGCCATCTGGTAGTCGTTAAAGGAACCACGTCAGAGGCCGAGAGGTGGTTCCGAAGAACTCTGACACCAGGGTGTGCATGGTCGATTGACCGTGTCACCTACACGAAATGAATGAATTGAACGAGTCAAGCTCTAAGTAGCATACTCAGCTGTGATACTTAGGAACCCAGTGTCCACACGATTTACTAATTATTGTACAATATGTAAAGAAAATCCTGTCCGATCCTTGAAGGGGTGATTCAGCCCGTTGATATGAACAACCTTTCCTATAGGTTTTTTGATGTTCTTATACAAATTAACCGGGCGTCAAAACATTTTTGTATGGAAATGTCCATTTTTTTAAAACTCCCAGGTTTGATCCCATACGAAAAGTTGTTCATATCGACGGGCTGAATCACCCCTTCAAGGATCGGAGAGGGTTTTCTTTACATATTGTATATTACACATAATAGATATTTATGCTTTAATTTTTTTAGAGTTCCGTACACAAAGGGTAAAAACGGAATCCTATTCTAAGCCTCCGATATCCGTCTGTCTCTCACAGCGCTGTATCTACTTGAAATTTTAACAGAATGCATATAGGTTTTGCTGCTATAACCACAAATCCTTACTAATATTATAAATGCGAAAGTGAGTTTGTTTATTTGTTTGTTACGCTTTCACGCCGTATCTACTAAACCGATCAGCATGAAATTTTGCATACAAGTTCTCTGGAGTACGGAGAAGGACATAGGCTACCTTTTATCCTGGGAAAAAATACTATTCCCGAGGGAACAACTAAATAAAATAAAAAAGAAACTAAAGGGCGGTCCCATACAATTTCTGTCACTTCACAACAGAGGTCGCATGGAAGAGGTTTCATGATATTTTAACATCAGAGTCAACATATAGGAAGCGTGGTATTTGTCGTTTAATATTGCACGGAACCCGTATATATCGAATAATCCCGGTATTTTCCAGTGGAAAGAAGTTTAGTGAAATATCTATCTTACTTCCATAGTCATAAGGTTGTTTTTTATTAATCTGTCTAACGTAAACTAAGAAAGGAGTGTACTAAACATCAATGCTTAAGTTTAACTTTGATTCGATGATACGCATTGCTGAGAATGCCGCGGATGTTCCAAATGTCTTCGAACCTCTCTGGTTGCGTGTTAAAGTTGCTATCCGTTGCTTTCACCCACAGTTCCACCTAAAAAAAAACATTTAAATTTAATATATACGGACAAATCACACAGACATATCTTTAATAAGGTGGCCAACTGTCCCGCATTCTTCGGGACCATTCTGTATCATTAATACTAATAATAATTCTGTAAGGGTTGTTCATGGAGTAAGTTACTTTGTTTTCAGAGATATCGTTTTTAGCTCTACACATGTTACTGAAACTAAATTGACGTTTTTTAGATTTTTTTTCTGTAGGTATGCATGTACATTCCTTCATAACTCTTAAACGAATTTACAGAATTTCATGAAACTTGGTAGATAAACATTATGGCGAACAGGACATAGATAGGCTACTTAATTTTATTTCTCCAGTTTTGATAAGACGTGGCCCGCATACAATTGTACGCGGGCACACGTAGTCTTTAAGGCGATACCACTGTAAATAAGGTCGTTCTGAAACTTATTTATCTCGCAAAATACTTAAATTAGGAGTTTTAAATCTAAGTAATATGATTTTTGACTATTTCATCTCCATAAATTGAAGATGAAAACACGTTTTGATGAAATTTTCTCGATAGAAATATTTTTTGAAAAATGGTCTTCGTTCGCAGAGTTTTTGTTATTGTAGCTCAAATGCAACGAATGAAATAATGATTTTTAGACTAAAAGATAGGTTATTAGTAATTCATCAAAATGTAAATATGAAAAAACAATTAACCGGTCTGATTTTATATAAAATAGAATTAACGAATTTGGCGCTTACGTTTTTTTCTTAGAGCGACTCGAGACTATCTCCTATCTCATCATTCACGGGCTAAACCGCCAAGCGCTATCCCTTGCGCGCACTCGATCAATCTGCGTACGCCTTTGCCGAGCGAAGGTACCAAACATTTGAGTCCTCGTCTTAATGAGGCGGCTTACTGCCCCGCTTTCTGTGAGACCGTTTTCTTTTCCTGAATTGCCTAAGATTGTTATTCTGGAATAACAATCTTAGGCATAAATAACCAGTCCCGAAGTTGGTATATGAGTAACATCGATTAATGTTAGATTCTCGAAATGTCAGACGAATTTAAAACGCCAGATTTTACGATTGCCGGATTCTAAAAGTGCCAGATTCGATAAACGCTAATAATGCCAAGTTCTATATTGTTAACGCAATGTCAACGCTGCTGCAGTGGGGCCCCCTGATGGAAGAAACGCACATCATCCGCCCATCATCATCACGTGACGTAGCACTGCGTGGGCGGCCAATAGAATGCGCCAAAATTGTTCCCACTACCTTTTTCCCAAAAACATGTAAAAATTTCAAATCGAATATACTAGTCATTCAACGTTAAACCAGTTCACTGCTTTTAATTTCGCACCAAATTATCTTTCCCAAAAAGTAGTTTAAAAAAGTATCTATACGCGCCGATACATAATCTGATCCTTCTACGCCACATCCGAAACCAGCACCTACGGATATCTGCAAAGTGCCCAATTAATTCCAGTGAGTGTGGTGAGTGTTGCTTATTACCCAGGGTCTGGTATAGCTGAGTGCCGTCGCTAGCACAAGCTTGTCCTCCCAGCATACGATATTTGCACGTAAGTACCTCATCTACTCATAGATAACCGAAATGCCACTATTGTGCGATGATAGGGAAGAGACTTCCTCTAAGTCTCGCGATAGATCACCTTATAGAAACATTTCCGATCATGCAACTGAGCAAATCATTCGTGATCTAGTTAAAAAACGGGGAATCATAAAGGGTAGGCTCACTAAATTTTCAAATTACCTAACGACCGTTAACATTGCGACCTCTGATTCTCAATCAAAAATAGATTTAAAGTTACGCATAAAAGGCGCTAGTAGTTTATTCTCCGAATTCAACGAAATTCAATCTAAAATTGAGGAGAATATCTCCAGTAGCGACATTGATGAGCAATTAGATCAACGTCAGCAGTTTGAGGATAGTTACTATGGTACACTAGCCCGAGCTGAATCTATTCTTGCCGATAGTGAGATCACTAATGGTTCTAAATCATGCAATCACGGCAATTGTTCTAATACACATTCGTCTATAAAATTACCTACCATTTCTCTAAAGTCATTTGACGGTCAAATGGAATCTTGGCTTCATTATAGGGACACATTTATTTCACTGGTTCACAACTCCACTGAAATAAGTGACATCCAAAAGTTCCACTATTTAAAGTCATCACTAACAGGTAGTGCCGAATTGGTTATAAGCGGGATAGAACTTTCTTCTGCCAACTACATAATTGCATGGGAGCTCCTCTTAAATAGATACGACAATGCTAGGTTATTAGTACAAAGTCACGTCAAAGCACTATTCTCTATACAAGCACTAACCAAAGAGTCACCTTTATTATTACGCAAGCTCATAGACACCGTTATTAATAACCTGCGTTGCCTTAACACTCTAGGTGAGCCCACGAACCACTGGGATACACTACTTATCTATATCGTAGTTACTAAGTTAGACAAAACCACTGAGCGCGAGTGGGAGCAGCACAAAGGTATATTATTGTCGAATTCCGATTCTAAAGTTCAGTTAAAAATCGATCAATTACTCAAATTCCTCAAGGACAGGGCAGACTTGTTGGAAACATTAGCATTAGCGCACAGCAGGGATAATCAGAGTAATTTAGAATCTAAAAAACCTAACGCGCAAACTAAGTCTCACTTATCCCAATGCAATATTTCTTCCAACAAGGCGCAGTCTTCCGAGCGATTCTCACATAAAGCTTGTTTGATGTGCAAGGGTAAACATCCAATCTATTCTTGTATGAAATTTTTAAACTCCGATTTACAAGCCAAAGTTAAATTTATAAGCGATCACAAGTTATGTGAGAACTGCTTGCGTCCCGGTCATACGGTAGTTGATTGTCGCTTTGGTCCGTGTAGGCAATGCAATTTAAAACACAACACACTTATTCATCCGAATACGCATAACACATCTAGTTGCAATGCAAGTGCACGGGCCTGCCAGACTGACCGACTGCAGTCGACCTCGGCAGATGGCTCGTACAGCCCCTCCCTTGCTCCGCTTTGTCATAAAAAACTTAGTGATATTCCAGTTAGTAATGTCAATACGAACACTCACACAAGTATGCAATGCGCAAGTGTACCGGTCCTTTTGTCTACGGCGTTGGTCGAGGTGTTGGGTAAAAATAATATTTATTACTCCGCCTACATTTTACTTGATTGTGGTTCCCAAAATTGTTTCGTCGCTCAATCACTTTGCAAACTTTTAGACATTCCATTATTACAGTCCACCCTTGAGATACGAGGAGTAGGTAATTCAATATCACAGTCAACGCAAACCTGTGATATTGAAATTAAATCGCGCTTTAATGCCTATTCAATGCGCATCAATTGCTATGTACTACAAGAAATCACGTCTACATTACCAGCCATACGTGAACAAAGCGCACAGTTTAGGATTCCTGACCATGTACAGCTGGCAAATTCGAATTATTTAGGTCCCCAAAAGATAGATATTTTGATAGGCGCGGACAAGTTTTGGGACTTGCTTATCGATGGCAGGATGCGCTTGCCAAACGGTCCGTTCTTACAAAATACGAAGTTGGGCTGGATTATTTCTGGTCCCATCCATCATAATACGCGCAAGGATGGGCGTACCCAGTGTAACTTCTCCCAATCAATTGACCTACAATTACGCAAGTTTTGGGAGCTCGAAGAGCTACCTAAACCTCTGGATACGCACACAGATGAGGAACGAGCCTGTGAACACATATTTGCCACCACTACCACACGCAATAATGATGGCAGATTTTGTGTACAGATTCCTCTTAAAGAATCACTTGAGGTTTTAGGTGAATCATTTCCCCAGGCGGAACGACGGTTCCTATCATTAGAAAACAGGTTATCACGCGCACCTGATAGTTATAAAAAATTATATGTCGACTTTATGCGAGAGTACATTGAATTAGGTCATATGACCCAAGTTAATGACTATTCTAAGTCACATTTTTTCACGCCACACCATGGCGTTTTTCGCGAACACAGTACAACGACAAAGCTTCGTGTCGTTTTTGACGCTAGTGCATCAACAAGTAGCGGAAAGTCCTTGAACGACATTCAAATGGTAGGGCCTCCTATTCAAGGAGATTTATTAGCCATACTTTTACGATTCAGGCAGTTCAGGTACACTGCCATTTGTGATTGCCAAAAAATGTATAGACAGGTACTTGTCACACCTTCTCAACGTGACCTTCAGCTCATCATCTGGCGTGAGGAACCATCGCAGCCTCTCCAGATTTATCAATTAAATACCGTAACATACGGCCAAGCTGCCTCAGCGTATTTGAGTGTCAGATGCTTAAAGCAGCTGGCGGATGAATGTGCTGACATCCAGGTCAAAAGGCTTGTCCGTGATGACATGTATGTTGATGATTTGCTAACTTCAGATGATGAAAAGGAGAATTTAATCAAAAATTGTAAAGGCGCGGTCGATTTATTACAGTCGGGTTGTTTTCCATTACACAAATGGAATTTTAATTTTAAAATGGAAGCTGACTCATGCGGTTCCTTAGATTCAAGTACTTTCAAGGACTTGAATCTCGGTGAACAAAGTCAGTGTCGCACATTAGGTCTTAGTTTTTGCAATATGACTGATCAGTTTAATTTCAAGACACTTGTCCAAAATAACAGTGATCAACCTATAACTAAACGCTTAATTTTATCTGTCGTTTCGCAAATTTTCGACCCTTTGGGTCTACTAAGTCCATTTGTTATGATGGGTAAGGTGTTATTGCAAAAACTATGGCTATTAAAATTACAATGGGACGACCCGCTACCGCCTGATGTCGCGCGAACGTGGAACCGGTTTCTCGACGGTCTGCCTTATCTCGTAAACATAACCATACCTAGGCATGCCTTTCAATACGATTCGTCAACAACTGAATTGCATATATTTACCGACGCGTCGCAAACCGCGTACGGTGCATGTATATATGTACGTACTATACGAGAAAACAACGTAATAGTACGATTGCTTATCTCAAAGGGAAAAGTAGCTTCAATTTCCCCAATTAGCATACCGCGTTTGGAATTGACAGCGGCACTCCTAGGTGCTAGGCTTTATGATAAGGTTCGCGATGCCCTTACTCGTCCGATCGATGACGTCATATTTTGGACAGATTCTACTATCGTTTTAGGGTGGCTACGCATGGCTCCATCCTTACTAAAAACATTTGTACAAAATCGAGTCGCGGAAATACATGATCTGACGAGTAAGTTTACGTGGCGGCATGTAAGTGGCAAAGAAAACCCTGCCGACTTGGTTTCACGGGGTGTTCATTTAAAGGACTTATCTTTATCAGACCTTTGGTGGAACGGTCCTGAGTTTCTACGAGAACTTAATTTACCTAACGATTTGTGCTTAAATAGTAATGTCACGCCTTCCGAGTTGCCTGAGCTCAAATCGAATCTTGCCAATTCATTAATGATCAGAAGAAATGATAGTGAAATCGAGTCACTATTTCCGTTTCATAGATTCTCTCAATACAATCGCATGATACGTTCCGCTGTTTATGTACTTCGTTTTATTCATAACGCGCGCAACAAAACAAGTAGGCTGTCGGGCGCGATCACTGTCGATGAGCTTAGGAATGCAGGTAGCACGCTCGCTAGGCTATCTCAGAGGGAATCTTTTAAAGATACCTACAAATTAATAAAAAATGGTAAAGGTCTCAACTCAAAGCACAAACTCTCTAGTTTAAGTTTGTTTATGGATGGGCAAAATGTAATGCGTGTAGGTGGCAGAATAAAGAATTCTCCTGATTTTGATTATAATCAAAAACATCCTGTACTTTTATGTAGTAAACATCATTTTACCATTTTATTATTTAGATATGAGCATATCCAGGCTCTGCATTCAGGTCCACAGGCACTTCTATATCGTATTCGCGAAGAGTGGTGGCCAGTCTCGGGTAGAAACTTGGCTCGCAAGACAACTCATCAATGCGTTATCTGTACTCGCCTTAGGGGAAAGACTTTAAGTCCTCTTATGGCTGATTTTCCGAAGGAGCGCGTAACGGCAAGCGATTTTCCAAATTTTCGTGTTGGAGTCGATTACGCAGGGCCAGTTTTCACACTTAACCGTAAAGGTAGAGGAGCAAAATTGGTCAAGGGTTACATATGTTTATTCATTTGTTTCGCTACGCGAGCAATTCATTTGGAACTTGTTAGTAATCTTACTTCTGACGCTTATCTACTTGCTCTCAAGCGCTTTATTTCGCGACGAGGAAAGCCATGTGAGATATATTCCGACAACGGTCGTAACTTTGTAGGTTTACGAAATGATTTTGCTCAGTTTCTTAAAAAATGTAGCTCAAATATAAAAGAATACGCTCAAAGTCAAAATATAAAATTTTCTTTTATAGTACCATTTAATTTTGTACCATTTTATTTAGCCCTCATTTCGGGGGTCTATGGGAAGTGGGGGTGAAATCGTGCAAATATCACTTGCGCCGAGTGGTAGGCAATGCTCATCTCACTTTCGAGGAATTTACTACGGTGCTGAGTCAGATTGAGGCCGTGCTCAATTCGCGTCCACTGATGCCGCTATCTACAGACCCGATGGACTACCAACCTCTCAGCCCTGGACATTTCCTGATCGGTCGTCCACTCACCGCTCCTGTCTACAATGAGGACCTCAAAGATGCTCCGCTACATCGCCTCAACCGCTACCAGAGGGTTGAGCAATGCCGACAACAGTTCTGGTCCCGCTGGTCCAAAGAATACATCTCCGGACTGCAGACCCGAATAAAATGGAGAGAGAACAAAGCTGATCTACAACCAAACACCCTTGTGGTCGTAAAGGACAACAACCTTCCTCCCCTGAAATGGCAGCTGGGTCGAGTCGTCAGAAGCATACCCGGAAACGATGGCATCGCTCGAGTTGCGGTCATCCAGACACCGTCTGGCGTTATAAGACGCCCATATGTCAAAATCTGCCCTTTGACGGCAAATGAAGAAGAGGGAAACACTTTTTAAAGCTGATGCTTTCAAGGCCGCGGGCATGTTAACGCAATGTCAACGCTGCTGCAGTGGGGCCCCCTGATGGAAGAAACGCACATCATCCGCCCATCATCATCACGTGACGTAGCACTGCGTGGGCGGCCAATAGAATGCGCCAAAATTGTTCCCACTACCTTTTTCCCAAAAACATGTAAAAATTTCAAATCGAATATACTAGTCATTCAACGTTAAACCAGTTCACTGCTTTTAATTTCGCACCAAATTATCTTTCCCAAAAAGTAGTTTAAAAAAGTATCTATACGCGCCGATACATATATATTCCAGACTTTATGAATGTCTAAATAAGACATTCATAAAAAAATTATAGTCATCGAATCAAACCTATTTATGTCACGTGTTCACTTGGCGGTTCATCGTCTTCAGCAGCCGGGTCGCTTCTATCCAGCTGCAATCTAGGTCTGCACTAATGTAAAATGAACCTTATTTACTGGTCAGAGCGTTTAATTTTGCTAACCTCGTTCTGTTCCTTAACGGTAGCTGTCCATAATATCCATGCGTAGTTTCTGTCGGCTGTGCATTGTCTGCAGCCACCGGGGTTGCCTGCTATCGAGCTGCGACTCTGGTCTGTACTGATGTAAAATTAACCTTATTCATGAGACAGGGCGTTTAATTTTGCCTACCCCTTTCTGTTTCTTCTGTACCTACGGGGACGGTAGTTGTCCATAGTGTCCACGTTTAGTGTTCTCTCGGCGGTGCATCGTCTTAGCAGCCGGGGTCGCCTTATATCCCGCTGCGACCCTGGTCTGCACCAATGTAAAATGAACCTTTTTCACTGGACAGAGCATTTCATTTTACCTACCTCTTTCTGTTTCTTCTGAACGGGAATGGTTGCCGTCCATAATGTCCACGCGTAGTGTTCTCTTGGCGGCGCATCGTCCACAGCGGCAGGTGTCGCCTCTATCCAGGTGCGGCCTTGGTCAGCACTGATATCCACTCGGAGAATTTTCGCTCCTCCCCCGGAATACGCATAACCTGGTTAACCAAATATAAAAAAAACTAAATCAATTTTATTAAGTCACTAGCTTTCGCCCGCGGCTCCGCCCGCGTTAATGTCGATCCCTCGGGAATAGTACTTTTTCTCGGGATAAAAGGTAGCCTATGTCCTTCTCCGTACTCCATAGAACATATATGCAAAATTTCATAATAATCGGTTAAGTAGTTACGGCGTGAAAGCGTAACAAACAAACAAACAAACTCACTTTTTTTTTTATTTTTTATTTTTATTTTGAATAGGCTTACTCTTGACCTATAATACCTTTCGCATTTATAATATTAGTAAGGATTATATTTTATCTACAAATACACAATAAACCCGCTAACACGCTTTTAGAAACTGGCAGTAATAACCAGCATTACATCATTAGACTCGTAATAATAATTAACTTATTTCTGATATTTTCATATCGATATCAATATTGATAAAGTAAGAATTTTCAAATTCGAATACCTTCGTTTAGAAATAGGAATCTTGATTAACAGGATGCGAATTATTTGGGACGAATAACCGCATATGGTGAAATACCTCTAGTTGTATGCACCCGTCTACAACGTAAACAGTCTCCCCATTCTGCGGGTCGCATATAGCTGACGTCACTGGCAAGCTATAGACCGGTGGTGCGGTGCTGAAGTCAGCGGTGTCCCAGGTCTTGAAGGAATGTTCTTCCTCTACATAATAAATCACTATATTGTTAATTAACGCAAAAAAATGAGACATACCTCTTAGTTGTATGCACCCGTCTACAACGTTAACAGTCTCGCCATTCTGCGGGTCGCATATAGCTGACGTCACAGGCAAGCTATAGACGGGTGGGGCGGTGCTGAAGTCAGCGGTGTCCCAGGTCTTGAAGGAATGTTCTTCCTCTCCATAATAAATCACTATATTGTTAATTAACGCAAATAATGAGACATACCTCTTAGTTGTATGCACCCGTCTACAACGTTAACAGTCTCCCCATTCTGCGGGTCGCATATAGCTGACGTCACAGGCAAGCTATAGACGGGTGGGGCGGTGCTGAAGTCAGCGGTGTCCCAGGTCTTGAAGGAATGTTCTTCCTCTACATAATAAATCACTATATTGTTAATTAACGCAAAAAAATGAGACATACCTCTTAGTTGTATGCACCCGTCTACAACGTTAACAGTCTCGCCATTCTGCGGGTCGCATATAGCTGACGTCACAGGCAAGCTATAGACGGGTGGGGCGGTGCTGAAGTCAGCGGTGTCCCAGGTCTTGAAGGAATGTTCTTCCTCTCCATAATAAATCACTATATTGTTAATTAACGCAAATAATGAGACATACCTCTTAGTTGTATGCACCCGTCTACAACGTTAACAGTCTCCCCATTCTGCGGGTCGCATATAGCTGACGTCACAGGCAAGCTATAGACGGGTGGGGCGGTGCTGAAGTCAGCGGTGTCCCAGGTCTTGAAGGAATGTTCTTCCTCTTCATAATAAATCACTAAATTGTTAATTAACGCCAAAAAATGAGACATACCTCTTAGTTGTATGCACCCGTCTACAACGTTAACAGTCTCGCCATTCTGCGGGTCGCATATAGCTGATGTCACAGGCAAGCTATAGACGGGTGGGGCGGTGCTGAAGTCAGTGGTGTCCCAGGTCTTGTGGCCATTTGACCAAATCACTATATTGATAATACATACCTCTTAGTATGCACCCGTCTACAACGTTAACAGTCTCGCCATTCTGCGGGTCGCATATAGCTGACGTCACATGCAAGCTATAGACCGGTGGTGCGGTGCTGAAGTCAGCGGTGTCCCAGGTCTTGAAGGAATGTTCTTCCTCTCCATAATAAATCACTATATGGTTAATTAACGCAAAAAAATGAGACATACCTCTTAGTTGTATGCACCCGTCTACAACGTTAACTGTCTCGCCATTCTGCGGGTCGCATATAGCTGACGTCACAGGCAAGCTATAGACGGGTGGGGCGGTGCTGAAGTCAGCGGTGTCCCAGGTCTTGAAGGAATGTTCTTCCTCTCCATAATAAATCACTATATTGTTAATTAACGCAAATAATGAGACATACCTCTTAGTTGTATGCATCCGTCTACAACGTTAACAGTCTCGCCATTCTGCGGGTCGCATATAGCTGACGTCACAGGCAAACTGTAGACCGGTGGGGCGGTGCTGAAGTCAGCGGTGTCCCAGGTCTTGGATGGGTTGAAGGCTCGGTAGTCTTTCTGGTGCCAGTGCGAGGGGCTCTCGTCATCGCCTATGGTTATTGATTCTGTGAAATAAGGAGGCATATTGATAGTGAGTATTTACGTTATTGAAGTCATAATCCTTACTAATATTATAAATGCGAAAGTGAGTTTGTTTGTTTGTTTGTTTGTTACGCTTTCACGCCGTAACTACTGAACCGATCATTATGAAATTTTGCATACAAGTTCTCTGGAGTACAGACATAGGCTACCTTTTATCCTGGGAAAAAATACTATTCCCGAGGGATCGACATTAAGGGCGAAGCCGCGGGCGAAAGCTAGTGTCTTATAAATGATGAACACTGGCTGCATGCACGAAAAAACCGGCCAAGTGCGAGTCGGACTCGCGCACGAAGGGTCCCGTACCATTTTATTATTTATTTTTAAAGTAAATATATAACTAAATATTCTGTGAATATTTCAAGCTTCTACCGGTTGCTGTTATCAATATCGAGCAAAAATATCAGGTTTGTTGTATGGGAGCCCCCTTAAATATTTATATCCAGATTTTTAGTATTGGTTGTTATAGTGGCAACCGAAATACTTCATCTGTGAAAATTTCAACAGTCTAACTATCGCGGTTCATGTTCCGTTTTTTTGGGTACGGAACCCTAAAATGACACGTTCCGGTCACCGACCTCGGTCCTTTGAATGGCTTGCGTGGAAGAGGGTGATCGTGATGATGATGGGATGGGGTGGGGTTGGGGTTGGGGATGGGGATGGGGATGGGGATGGGGATGGGGATGGGGATGGGGATGGGGATGGGGATGGGGATGGGGATGGGGATGGGGATGGGGATGAGGAGGAGTAGGAGTAGCAGGTGGTACTAGTAGTAGTAACAGCAGCAGCAGTATTACTAGGAGTAGTTGTATCTATCACGCATCTATCCATCTTCCACGGTCCGTGAGACTTACATGTATCATAGCGAACTCACACTGGTCCTGTATCGACCATGCACGCCCTGGTGTCAGAGTTCTTAGGAACCGCCTCTCGGCCTCTGACGTGGTTCCTTTAACAACTACCAGATGGCAGCCGGAACCAACAGCATAACGTGCCTTCCGAAGCACGGTTTATTAGAAACCAGTGACCATGCTGGTCTCCCCGATTGCAGGCTTACCTAGCCACTTGACGCTCCTCACGGCGGGTGCTCCAGGCACTATGACCCGCAGTGGACTGCCGTGATCGGGCGGCAGAGGCTTCCCGTTCATGTGCGTCGCGAGGAGGACTCTGGCAGCGGGGTCCGCGGCGTGGCTCAGCGGGATGGAGGTACTGAAGTTCATGCCCGTCGCGTCCATGTCTGCGCCCGTGAACTACGAAAACGCAGCTTGTTGAAATTCTATAGGTAGCCAAACGTGGCTGATTTTAGAGTGACGCTGGCGAGACGCACCGTTGATCAGCGCGTTTCAAAAGCGTGCTTGATCGGCGTACGCTGTGAAACGAGTTTTAGTATCCCGCATTCCTTTGCAATGGGCAGTTGTGTATAGTCGTCATAATTGGAACACATACCTACAGCGTGATTTTCAACCTATGATACTAAAAACTATACTACAACTATATTAAAATTCTAGAATCAGAATCCCTGATACAGAATTGTATGAAAAAAGGAAAAAAAAAACTTTTACTATCCATAGAAATGCGCTTAGGTCGGCGACATTGTATGGGAGGTCTAATTTTATTGTTTACAATATCACGCTGTATAATAACAGTATTAACTGTTTATTTTCTATGGGATACTAACTCAACGATACTATATTTTATAACAAATACATATATAGATAAACATCCAAGACCCAGGCTAATCTGAAAAAGATCATTTTCCATCTTGACCTGGCCGGGGATCGGACCCGGTCACTCTGTGTCGCAGTCTGGCGTGTTGACCACTGCGCCACGGAGCTAGTCAGTAAGTCTACTGCTAATTAAACTAGACTATTTCATTCATCATCATATTAGTTGTAAAAAGTCCACTGGATAAAGGCCTCTCCCAATAATTCTTTGTTCCATGGGAGTAAGTATATTGCCATACCTACTCACCACGCTTGGCAGGCGGGTTGGCGAACGCAGTTTCTTTGGCTTCTTGTACTTCCGACGCTACTGCCCATCGGAAGCTACTTAGAATGTTTTAAAGCGTAAAAATAGGATATGACACATTTATTTAAAAGATAAAAATGTAATCTGAGAAAATGTCATAGTCGAAAATATTTGTTACTAGCTTTCGCCCGCGGCTCCGCCCGCGTCAATGTCGATCCCTCGGGAATAGTACTTTTCCCGGGATAAAATGTAGCCTATGTCCTTCTCCGTACTCCAGAGTACTTGTATGCAAAATTTCATGATGATCGGTTCAGTAGTTACGGCGTGAAAGCGTAACAAACAAACAAACAAACTCACTTTCGCATTTATAATATTATATATATATATACATATATATAGTAAGGAATAGTAAGGAGGTTTTTTTTTTTTTATATATAAAAAACAGTTTATTAGGTTTATGTTTAAAGAATTTATAATAAACTAGCTTTCGCCCGCGGCTCCGCCCGCGTCAATGTCGATCCCTCAGGAATAGTACTTTTTCCCGGGATAAAAAGTAGCCTATGTCCTTCTTGGTACTCCAGAGTACTTGTATGCAAAATTTCATGATGATCGGTTCAGTAGTTACGGCGTGAATGCGTAACAAACAAACAAATAAACAAACAAACAAACAAACTCACTTTCGCATTTATAATATTAGTAAGGATTGTTAGTTGCAACATGGTAGTATCTTTGACGTTTCCATTCCATTTCATAGAAACAAGAATTGCGCTGCAAATATTCACAGAGGGCGTAAGGCACTAGGTCCTTTTTTGTTAGCTTTTTCGGTCTCACTACTGGGAAAAGCCTCCCTTTTACCTTTCCACTTTCCTCTATCTCTTGCCATCTCTTCAAGTTTTATCAAAAGCAGATAGCTGATATCAATATATCAGCTATTCGTAACCCCCTCCTCCCCCTTGTCAGCAAAATTAAGAAAAGCTCTTTCCCCCTCCCTCAGGCTTACGTAAAAATTGGCATCATTTTCACAAAATATATTTGTTTATTTTGCTAAATGTTGCTGACGTCATCACTGTGCGAATCCCTCCGCCCACCATATTAGCAAAAATAAGCCTAGCCCCGACCCCTCTCCTACCCTCCACACCCTCGACTACCCTCCATTTGCTGCTAAAGTAATATTTAAATGACCCCTAGGTACCCATTAGGTCGTTTAAAACTAGGGTTTTAAAACCCAAAATACATGTTTAGTTTTCAGTTTATAAGGAATCAAAATAGTGATGTGTTGCAAGCCGCATCGCCTATTGACATGATTTCTAAGATTTTGCACCAATTCACTCACAATAATATGTTTCCCTTGGGTGTTTCTCAGGTCCACGCCGCAATGATTCAGTACATCCACCAACGGCACTCCGGTCCACACCGCGTTACTGATGGCGCCGCCCGCCCAACTGATGCCTTTTACTGGCTTCACCTGCTAATAGATGGGAATGAATTTTCAATTTTGATAGACTTCTAAACACTATCTGTCTTATTCTAAAACGAGGAGCACCTGGTTTAAACCATTATCCGACCAAAATATGTCGACACTTATCACTTTGACGTTTGGTCAACTGTCATTGTCAATTTGTTTTGGACGGATAATGGTTTAATCCCGGCTCTAAAGTTAGTCCTCGTTTTATAATAAGACTGTATCAGCCTTATTATAAAACAAGGACCAACTTCAGCACCTGGTTTAAACCATTATCTGACCAAATTAAATCGACACTTATCACTTTGATATTAGGTCAACTGTCGTTGTCAATTTGTTTTGGACGGATAATGGTTTAAGTTCGGTACTAAAGTTAGTCCTCGTTTTATAATAGGACTGTATCAGTCTAAATAAGGTACCTTTGCCCGTGGATCGTCACATATATGTTTTTAAGTGTCTTAAATAAACAAATTAGATATTGTGGAAAAATTTCACGCGGGTAGGATTCAAACCGTCGGACTTGGTCTTTGTACGACCAGTACTAATTAAGCTACCGCACTTCGATCTTGCCTGTCGAACATTTCCACCACATCCCATTCCTCCTAGACCCTTTATTAGGCTTGCGCCACTTATACAGGTTGGTTTTTAATTACCAAATATAAATCTACTTAATTTAATTACCTAATGATCTATCTATCTACCTGGCAACATTTCAATGTTGGAATCAGAATCCCTAATAGAATATATAAAGCAAGAAAAAAGGTAATTATGGAAAAACTTACAGTCTTTCCATAGAAATTTGACCAGCTGATCGATGAATTTGTGTGGGAGGCTCAATTTATTTTCTTAATTTCTACCTTTTATTCCTGCAGGTCTATATTCCATTAGGGATTCCGATTACAACATAAAACACTGCCAGGTTATTAAAAATTACCCTGTATACTTTTAAAGATCGTAGCTAAGGCAACCAAGCATATTGGTACGTCTGATAAATGTGTTAGCGACGACACACAAAAAGAAAGACCGTGCGAAGTGAAAACAAAAAATCGGAAAGTGTGCTTTGACGCATCACAGTTCAGGATAGAATCGAGAACACGCTCTAATGAGCTAAACACACAAAACAACGGGTTGCAGTCCCGGAGTGCCGGCAGAAGTGAAAACTTGCCTTTGCGGCGGTGTCAGGCCACGTGTCCGAGTCCTGACGCGAGTTTAATATTTTTTACCCATTCTAAAAAACGCACAACACCGCTAAAGAAGTTTGCACTTCAAAAAAGGTAGGAGGATATTATTATTACAACAAACATCATTTAGTTGGTATCGCTGACAAGTTTTAGCCAGAAACTGATGGCCATCTTCAGGGCGAATGTCAAGGACGTCGCAACACGGCCGTCCCTCGAACACTGAGGTTCATCGCCCGCCTCTCCTAACAATCATTATCATCATCAGGTCCTTTTTAGTCTCCACTACAGGAGCACGACCCTCTCTGTACTACTAGAGCCATACTTGGCCAGAGCAGCCAGAGGACTTGGCCTACACTCTCCACGCTGGCCAGACGGGTTGGAGAGGTCTCACAGATGTTTAAAAGCTTTGTTTAGCTTGTATTTCCTAAGTCGCCTTCTACGACATCCACGGGTAGACTTGGAGTGGCCCTATTCTACTCGGCCGGATACCACACGGCGATGTGAGTGAAATCGTTTGTTATACTAGGAATTATGTCTTGCGTAGATAAATTTTACGATAGTTTGTTTTGTATGTTGTTAAGGATTTGACAAAATATTAAGACGAGTAAGGCTAATGTTGATATGGATTTGAATTCGCTTTCTGATGTTAGCAAAAGAAATGGATGTGTGGAAGCAAAGAGGGAGGTTTTTGCCCAGCAGTGGGTCATTATGGCTATTTAAAAAAATGTTGTTAAGTATACCGTACTTAACAACATTTTGTGAATCAATCACAGTAATATATCAAGATAGAACGGCAATGCTAGGATTTTTTTAAGGACACGCGTGTCAGTTTTTGCACTAGCCGCGCCCCCAATTTGACGTCATTACTAGCGAAATAGTAATGTGAGATACACAGAAATAACGTCATATCGATAAACACTTTTTACAGTTAAAAACTGCAGGATGAACCGTGTGTTCAAGTCGGGACGTGCCCGCTGACTGGACGATCGTTTAAGAAACTTGCACGATCGTGCAAGATTGCGTCACGCATTACCGCCGTTCTATCTTCACATATTTCTGTGGAATCAATTATCTACACCACGAGACACTACAAGCATAGATACATTTATTTTTCTACGTGACGAAAAGGTACTTACTGAAAGCAGGACAGCCACCGGATTGCCAAGTTATACGTAAAGAAAAATTTATGTTAAAATCACTTCAATCACCAAATAGTACGTCCTATCAAGTTTTCTGTACCAATAGACCAATACACATTAAAATAGGTCGTTCAAATTGTGTATATTAATACCAATATGATGTGCGAAATACTATTACGAGATTTCGACTGTGGGTACAGAAAACTTGTCAGCTAACGGTTGGGGGCATCCATAAATTTCATGAGGTGATTATGGGTCAGTCTAACCAAATCTTAGAAGAATATCACGTATATTTTCTTTTCAGTTTTCCACCTAAATGTCCAATGTTCGTGATCATGGCGTGTGATTGGGTGGGGAATGAGGGGGTTGAGTTTAAATCTTACAATTCACCACTTTAGGGGACTTGGGGTTAAAATTGCAGCCTCACGTAATTAATGAATGCTCCTTGGAAATAAAAAGATATTGAACTGATCTTTAAAGTTCACACTACTTTCAATCTCTCTAATATTTAAGAGTGAGGTTTATATCAGTAACAATTGTGGAAAGAAAAGCACATATTTTAAGCAGAATAATATACGTGGGGTACTATTTTGAAAGTGTGACATCTTACGAGTGATTTTTGTATGGAAAAATCGCTCGTTTACGAACGGCGTCATTTCAAAAATAACACTAGTTGTTTTTACATTCTGATGCAAACTTTTAGCGGCTTGGAACATCGCGCATATCGATGCGCAGTACGTAATGTTAGGTATTAGCTTCGATCAAATATAGTGGTAGATACACGATTCGCGCTCGAAAAGTGCCACCGGCAAACAACGCTCTAATCGAGTTTCGGAGCGGTTTTGTACACAGTTTCAATAAACCGCGCTAGCACTCACACGTCTTGCAATGACGAAGGTACAGTGAAAAGATGCAAAAACTACACATTAAAAGTGATAAAAAAAGATGGAGTTATACTTTTAGTATGTACAGTTTTTGTCGTCGTTTGTATGCATGATGTTTTGACACGGGGACATTATTCTAAGGCTTAATTTTGTATGAGACTGAGTATCTTCCATTATGTTTGATCGAAGAGTATGCGCCCGCGCGCTCTTTCCATCTCTCCGACTTCATCATAGTGTGAGTTACGTTCATGTAGTGCACTCGCCTGTACCTGCGCCCATCTGCGCTCGTAGCTAATATCCAAACTGCCATTAAGTTTGCATCAGATTGTACCTTGATTTAATTCTGTCTGTAGCTTAGTCACTTTTTATACTTTAAAAATAATCAAAATAGGTCTACAATAGGCGTTTCCTGATACAATTCCTTTTAAAATAATTAGTCCGTCTTATAGATTATCGAAAAATATTAGATACGATATTTTTCTTTTTTTAAATAAACAAAAGATGGTAAAGATAAAGCGCATCAAAGTTCAGGAGTTCATGAGGCAGCAGGCCGGTAAAAAGTGTACCGGCCAGTGACGTCACGCAGAACTTTAACGGGATACATCTTTATCAATTTTTGTTTGATTGACAAAAGAAAACATACGTGTCCAATATTTCAATAATCTACCAGACGGACTAATTATTTTAAAAAATTTTTTTTTTTTTTTGAGAAAACATGCACATTGAGATAGAAATAGATGAGTAAAAGTACACAATCGAAAATAGTAAATACTCCATTTTTTATAGAACTCGATTCAAATCAATTAAGACAGATGTAAATAAAATATTGTCCTACCTCATTCATCTCACTGCGTCGGTTTCCGGCACACATAAGCGCCGCCCTCAGCGTGTACCTCGGGAACTTATCCAGATCCTGAAGGGAGAACGTCTGTTCCTTAGTGTTGGGTCCTTTGATGATGACGCGAAGAGTGTGCGACTTATTATCCAACTCTGGAACTGGCATGTGTTGCCGGACGTAGAATAGTTCGCTGAGGACAAATTGAATGATTCAGATTCAGATTTTTATTGCAAGTCACAAGTAATTACATAGAGGTGTTACATAATAGTTTTAGAATACAAGTGACGCCCTGTAAGGGCACTGCAAACAGTTAAGGCACCTAGAACTAGAAAGAATGAGAATTAATGCTAGGCTGAAATGGGGCTGGGCAAGACACGGTTGTCGCATGCGGCGAGAAAGAACTTTTTATGTTATTGGACGGCAGACGAGCAATAATTTAGAATTTATTACATACTAGCTTTCGCCCGCGGCTTCGCCC
This sequence comes from Elegia similella, assembly GCA_947532085.1. Taxonomy (NCBI): domain Eukaryota; kingdom Metazoa; phylum Arthropoda; class Insecta; order Lepidoptera; family Pyralidae; genus Elegia; species Elegia similella. The sequence goes on along the minus strand of OX383926.1, from coordinate 2,240,418 downwards.
GCGTCAATGTCGATCCCTCGGGAATAGTACCTTTTCCCGGGATAAAAGGTAGCCTATGTCCTTCTCCGTACTCCAGAGAACTTGTATGCAAAATTTCATGACGATCCGTTCATTAGTTACGGCGTGAAAGCGTAACAAACAAACAAATAAACAAACAAACTCACTTTCGCATTTATAATATTAGTAAGGATAAGGATTATATGTTTAAAGCTTCTATAATGTCGACATATGTAAAATACAAAACCGGCCAAGTGCGAGTCGGACTCGCACACGAAGAATTCCGTACCATTATCTATAAAAACGGCAAAAATAAATATGTTTCTTGTATGGGAGCTTATTAAACATACATTTTATTTAAATTTAATTATTTATTTTTAAACTGAATATATAACTAAATATTCTGTGAATGTTGCCGTTATCAATATCGAGCAAAAACGAGTAAGAATCACGTTTGTTGTATAGGAGCCCCCTTTAATCTTTATTTTGTTCTGTTTTTAGTATTTTTTGTTATAGCGGCAACAGAAATACATAACTTGTGAAAATTTCAACTGTCTAACTATCACGATTCATGAGATACAGCCTGGTGATAGACAGACAGATAGACAGACAGACCGACAGACGGACGGACAGTGAAGCCATATTAATAGGGTTTTTACCATTTGGGTATGGAACCCTAAATTAACTAAAATGTAAGTAATTATGTAAGTCTGTCAAATAACGCTTACTTGGGGGTATCGAAGTGTTCCACTTGATACTTCGGTGGTATTTCAGCGTTGAACGGCTTGGCTGTCTTCACAATGAGCCGCTTGTCTCGATACGGCTCTTTCACCCAAAGCTCGGCGTCACTGTGGTCCACTATATCGTCGTCGTGAAGGTTGCCTATTACAAAAAGAAAAAAAAACAATTAGTTTACTTAGGGCATGCAAAGATGGCTTCCTTTGCAAAGAGGTTAAGATGCGTGTCGGCTAAAAGATAGAATCAAAGAAAGTTTCCCGGCACGGAAATAGTACACTACTGCAGCGGCCGGCATGGAGCGATGGACCTTGACCCCGGCATTGTGTTCAAAACTCGAAGCCTTTGAGATTTGGATCTACAGACGTATGCTACGTATATTATGGGTCTAGAGAGTAACAAATGCCGAGGTCTTACGCAGAATGAGGAAAAAGATGGAAGTCCTGAGCACGGTCAAAGAAAGGAAGCTGGAGTATTTTGGGCACGTTATGAGAGGGGAAAGATACCATATTCTTCAACTCGCCAATCTTCGTGGAGAAGGGGCACTTTGAGAAGAAGAAGAAGCAGCGGCTGGCAAAAGTACATCATTTCAATCCATAGAATGCCTCATTGCGTCCAAGGCTTGTATAATACTTAAATCATCGAATCCTTGCGAGAATTGAGCAATAGAAAAAAAAACACACAGGTTACTGTATAACTGAAAGTTCTTAGAACTGGCCACTTTTAAACAATATAATAAAAAATAAATTTAAATTTTGAAAATAGAACTCTTTGTGAATATTATTGAGTGTGTATTTCATTCATTTGTTATACAATTTGGCGGTAAATAGAAAATTGTCTGTGTCACGTCAGCATGAATTTAATGCGAGAATATTTTCCTTTATCCCTTACGAGGCCGATTTATATTGTCTGTGGGGCAGGCAGAGGCTAAAGCCACAAGACTAGAAGGCCACGTTAGTGAGCTTTTAGGTAGAAAATGGCAGAAATTTTCTGATGGTGATTGCGTCTTCCACTAAACTCAGTGCAATAGAAATCAACACTCTCGTCAGCTCAAGGTGACATATCCACTAAACATAGTTAACTACCACGTAAGCCACTCTAAAAGTATCTCGAGCTCCACCGAGCTTGTTAACGCACTTTTGCCATAACATCAGTACTAGTATTTACGTACAGAAGCACAGATTACTAAATAGTACGACAGAAGTCATACATACATACATACATATTATCCCGTCTTTATCCCTTACGGGGTAGACAGAGCCCAAGGTTATAAGACCGAAAGGCCACTGACGGAAGTCACATTCTGCAAAATATTCAAATAAATTTGAACTCAATGTAGTTAGTGATACGGTGTTATTTAGCTCGCGTGAGAAAGCAGCACCTTTTCGTTAAGATTCCTACAGAATCTATTACAAGCCAATTTAATTCTTATAGCACTGAACAAACGATTCATAATTCGTTGAAGTCGGTAAACACATGTTACTAAACGCGGGTCATCCCTACTAGATTTTCTTGGTTTTACCGCTTCGACTTGGTCGCCGCGCGTAGGTATATTTTCGACACGACAGGCCTGCTTTTGGCTAGAATAGGCTAGTTACCTAAAAAAAATATAAATAGTCCGTCAGTTAGATATTCAAAAAATATTGGACACGTATTTTTTCTTTTGTCGATAAAACAAAAAATTATAAAGATATAGCCCTTTGAAGATCCGTGTGACGTCATAGTTTGCTACAATTTTTACTAAACTTTGACGTCACGAGCCCCCACTCTTGAACTTTGACGCGCTTTGTCTTTAATATTTATTGTTTATTTGACAAAAGAAAAAATACGTGTCCAATATTTTTTTATTATCTAATTGACGGACTAATTGTTAAGTTATTATTACGACCCAGGAAACTAGCCTGAGAAAGCTCAAAGTTTGACATAGACAACTAACAACCTTTTTTTGGTTTCAGTTCATGGTGTATAAATATTCGCCACAAATGGTCTGAATGCACAAAGAAACTTGTTAACCACACCCACATAATGATACAGTTACGACACAAAAAAGTAAAAAAGTTTACTTTTCTCCGTATTTCCTAATATAAGGAGAATCGCGCGACTTTTGCGGCTCATGTCTTGAGATATACTGCAAGATTCTAGAAGCAACCGTGATATATATACATTGACGATATTAATCCAATTCAATTGATTAGTGGGACGGTCACGGCAATGTTCCCACATAAAATGATTGAAAAATAAATTACAAATTTCTTTGAGAGAATTAAAAATAAATGTGTTATGATTGACAGTGTTATACAATCAATATTTTCTTCACCCGCTTAGAACATGCATATATTATTTTACGTTATGCTTGAACTTTCCTTTTTTAATTGACTAGCTCCGTGGAGCAGCGGTCAACACGCCAGCCTGCGATACGAGTGTGACCGGGTTCGATCCCCGGCCAGGTCAAGATGGAAAATGATCTTTTTCAGATTGACCTGGGTCTTGGATGTTTATCTATATATGTATTTGTTATAAAATATAGGATCGTTAAGTTAGTATCCCATAACACAAGTCTCGAACTTACTTTGGGGTTAGCTCAATCTGTGTGATTTGTCCGTATATATTTATTTATTTATTATTTATCTACAGTATCTACTCACCGATTCTAAAGCTTTCCAGCAATTGGAACACCTCTTTCGTCTTGTGCATGCCGTAGACATTCCAAAAAGGTTCTATACTAAGTCCAGCTGCATTGTATATCTGTTCTCCACCGGGATGCGACGAGAGAAACTTTGTGACGTCATAAACACCGTGACGATATGTCACCCAGAAACTATTCCTGTAATAAGTATAAAATTATATCATTGTTATGCGATATAACATCCGCTACCAAAAAGGAGGGGTGTTATAAGTTTTAACGCGTCTATCGTTGTGTCTGTGGCATCATAGTCCGCAAATGTTTTTGCCTGATATAGCTTAACAAGTAGGTATTTATTAATAATTATACCTATATCCCCAAAATTTACATCTAATAGAAATATAAACTTTTATTTCAACAGAAAAGATTTGATAATTTGTTTGTAAATAAACTAAAAACTAGGTACTTTAACCGACTTTAAGAAATGACAGAATTATACTTTACTAGCTTTAGCCCGCGGCTCCGCCCGCGTCAATGTCGATCCCTCGGGAATAGTACTTTTTCCTAGGATAAAAGATAGCCTATGTCCTTCTCCGTACTCCAGAGAACTTGTATGCAAAATTTCATGATGATCGGTTCAGTAGTTTCGGCGTGAAAGCGTAACAAACAAACAAACAAACTCACTTTCGCATTTATAATATTAGTAAGGATTGTATTTCTAAACTGGTGCAATAAAGTATATTCTATTCTATTCTCACCGGATAGTACCAGTAGAGCTATTTCCGTTGTGTTCAAACGTGAGTCACAAAAAGAGGGATTTACGCGAGCGTTTCTAAAACACCCTATTTTTTAAATTGTTCTTTGACGAAGAATTGCAACGAGCGGTATATACCGCTCGTATCCACGGGCGACGGACGCCTGTACGCAGGGAGTCGTTTATCGGAAGTTCCGAGGACGGCTACCTACTGATACACCGCGCCTCACGTCGCCGACACGTGAAAACTAGTTTTTAAGATATATTTTCGTATGTATGTGAGTCTGTAAGGTATATATATTTATGGGCCTATGTAATGTTTTACTCGTTGCCTGAAATAAACGAATTATTATTATTTAATAACCATAGAAGTGTTGCTGGTGGTAATGTTGTGTTTGCGATGTGGTCGGTACTCTTTCAATTTTACTACAAAATGTTGCCCGTGTTTACAAAATAAGCGCCCGCCCCACATGTTGTTGTTGTGGTGTGATTGTGGCACGTGTGACACTTATTATACAATCAGACTGTAAAACCTGTATTGATTGGATATTTGATAGTCATCGTACATATTGCATATTGTTTGTGCGGTTTCATTGGTTACGTTACAGTGACTTTTACGACATCATTAAGTTAGATAAAGACATAAGTACATACATTGAATGAGTCAATTAGAAATTCGAAGATTAATTTATATCAAGGGTCGGCCGGTAATTTTCAGTACGGAATCAGGGGGAGGGGTGGGCGTATATTATCTGGATCGCAGATCTGCGGTAAAGGATTATTAAAAACATTTTAAAGATAGCGGGCAGGGGGAGGGGGACTCCCCTTTCCCCGATTTTAATACTACTTACAGAAAACGGGGGCAAATCGGAAACATGCGCCCAGCCTATCGTGGGTATTTAGCCGCACCTCGCGCCTGCTTCTACTGTGATTTTGTCAACCTGCCGATTGAATCATATGAGCCCAAACACGATTGGTGTACCTTATTAAATTTAAGAGTTCCTATGGCCGGCCTCCATCATCAGACCAGCGCAACGATTCTATAATATTGTATTGTCATCCGATTTGCACATGCAAAATTTCAGCTCAATCGGTAACCGGGAAGTGGATCAAATTTAACTCGCAAGATTTAATTACAAACAAACAGACAGGTGAAACAAAATAAAAGCTTGTAATAATATTTACTTGTCGTCATGTTTGCTGACTTCCTCTGCTGTGTAGGTGGGCAAGCCAGGTCTCTTGTCTCCAGCCTCGAAGGTATCTTTTTCATCCTTTTTATTAGACGTGAGTTGAGGCTCAGGTTTTGAGAAGGCTAATTCAGTTTTAGGTTGAGTTTGCAATTGTTCTGAAAATAAAGAATTGCATAAGTTATGTACCATCATCAGCTTTCTATTACCCACATAAGTATAAGCCTCTTTCTTTCTACGCCATTTCTCACTATCTCCAGCCATCGTAATCTAGTTCTTTCCAGCAATTTGTCGACTAGCTCCGTGGCGCAGCGGTCAACACGCCTGCCTGCGACACGGAGTGACCGGGTTCGATCCCCGGCCAGGTCAAGATGGAAAATGATCTTTTCCAGATTGGCCTGGGTCTTGGATGTTTATCTATAAATGTATTTGTTATAAAATATAGTATCGTTGAGTTAGTATCCCATAACACAAGTCTCGAACTTACTTTGGGGCTAGCTCAATCTGTGTTATTTGTCCGTATATATTAATTTATTCCTTAGATTTTTGCCCATCCAAGAGAAGCAGCTGGTACATTCTACGTTTTATTCTTATCCATAGGCTATAATTTTTTTTAATAGCAGTGGTTTTTTTTGTAATCTTGTTGTAAAAATTCTTGCACCCAGAGCAGTACAAATGAGTGATAATACCTTTTATAGCAGTTCCAAATAGCACAGAGCCGAATAACACAGCGGCCACATGTTTGGCAAGCTTCCTATCTTTATTGTCTCCGGTGTCCTTTTCTCTGTTATCATAGCTAATTTGTCTAACTGTTGGAGCTGATGCTGGCAACACATTCTTCTTTATGGATCTGTAATTTAAAAAAGATTTTATTTTAAGTGCATATATTCGGTTTAGGTAAGTATATATTCCATGCTGGTTTGAAAAAAAAGTCCAAAATATGTATACCATCTGGTTTTCTTCTTGGCAGACCGTAACAGACGGTCAAGGGATTGGGCGAAAATGTAAGGAATCAAGCCTATAGGTGATGCAACTAGCTACCCATCACTATTTTGATTTACTTTATGCCTACTTACAAGCTAAATGTGGCCTATGGGTTTTATGGCACTAGGCTCTACCCCGCAAGGGATAAAGACGTGTTAATATGTATGTATCCTTACTAATATTATAAATGCAAAAGTTTGTATGTATGGGTATTTGTTACTCTTTCACAGCAATATGGCTGAATGGACCTAGATGAAATTTTACACACAGATACGTTATTACTTGGATTAACACAAAGGCTACCTTTTATCTCAGAAAAAATATTGTTCACAGGGGATCAAAATTAACGGGAGCGGAGCCACGGGCGACAGCTAGTATTACATAATTTGATAATTATCAGGCACCACCCCTGAGGATGCAATCAGAACAGCACATTTGATTGAGGAGAATGAGATAAACATATCTTATCTTACTTTATATCATAATATAATTAATGTGAAAATTTGTCAGGATTTATTTTATTGTATGTACGGATGGATGTATGTCCAGTCTTTACTCTAATAGGCTGGTGTACTGAGATACAGGCTCTGCTTAGTTCAGGCACCAGTCTCTCACAATCTTATAGATATTCTACCACAATTTGTATGTCTGGGTATTAATGAGGATTGGAGAGAAAAATAAAGCATTTTTGAATTTTTGAATTTTTTTTACTGTAAAAATTACTATACAGAGTTTGATGAATCAACCAATTGGGCTTCATAACAGTCTTGAATGGACAAATTTAAGTGGGAATTCACCCGTATCTTTGTAATTGCTGATGGGAATGCAAGCTGGCATATTATCTTACAGTTTTCTTTGCTGACAGCCTAGATTTCAATTAGCCTTGGTGTGATATTGAACTTAAATCTCGGTCAATAGGCCGTTTACAAAATGCAATAACAATGTGATATTACGTACATATTATTACACTATACAGAGCACAATGTTATTTACTACTTTTGCAAGGGTATCATAAAGAAAAAACTCTTCAATTGCGACTCTTAACTATATCAGGCTATTTTAAAACAGTTTCAATTTCTAGAATCGTCAGAAATATTTGGCAACTTACCGGAGTAACAGAGTTCTGAGCGACATGCTGGTTTATATACCGAAAAAACGAATATGACACTTACAAAACTTATCACTGAACTTGTTAATATATCAACCTTGACGAACATATAAATAAAACATTATATTATCGTGAATTTTATCACCAAGTGAACGCAAGCAAAAGATCATGTTGATCTTGATCAAAACAACAAACTGTCAATGGCTTAATTCGCCGTTGCTGACAGCTGTGACTTTGACAGTATTTTTTTAACTCTAGCTGAGCTGAGAATATTATCAGCTACACGCTCGGATGAAGAAGAGGTGGGAAGTTTAATCTATGGAGGGTGGGTTTATTATGTTATGTATTGCTTCGGTGCATAAAGACAATAGCTGAGGCATCAAAAGGATAAAATACTACGATACGGTCAGAGGTGTCAATTCTCAACCGCATGTGCGGTGGTTGCAGCGCATCGGGTACGCCTCCCGAGCTTCTACTTGCTTTTCCCCCATTCGTCCGAGTGAGTAGTATCCCAATTCAGTGCGAGTTGGACTCGTGTTCGAATGGTTCCGTCACGGGGTTCCGTTCCGTACCATTAGGTATAATAAGTTTAAAATTTTGTAAAAGTGTTTTTACTAGGTATATGATGTAACTAAAAATGTATGCTATTCGTAATTTTATCTGTGTAAATGTATGCTAATCGCAATTTTATCTTTTATCTGTGCTATAAGACGTATCTTCGTACCAAATTTCAAAATTCACGTTCACGGGAACCCTGTAGGCTTTGCTGCGTTGGCTTAGAAGTTTACCTAATTTTTACACAGCTCCAAGAGACACTAGACCTGAGTATTTGATATGAATTCCAGCTTGATACCTCTACGCGTTCCTGAGAAAAGGGTCTTGCTTGCTTGATAGACAGACAGACGGACAACAAAGTGATCCTATAAAGGTTCCGTTTTTTCCTTTTGATGTACGGAACCCTAAAATGCTTCTGATGTGCAGCCACAGCAATGTGAGAGGCAGTGTCGAAAGCAGACGAAAGAAACTGCGCTCGCCAATACATTTGTCAAACCGTGATGAGTATGTAGCTCAGAACAATTGTATATTATTCTTCTGAGGTATGTAGATAAGGTCCCATGAAACGAAGAATCCTTGGGAGAGTTCTTGGGACACCTTAGTCCAGTAGACTTCTTACGGCTGGAATTATGATAATGAATACTATTGTCCCGAAAAAAGCAAACTCAGTTTGGTGATTTTTCCATTGAAACATTAATTAAAATTCTACTTGCATTATTTTTCCAAAAGTCGGTTTACGGACGATTTTATGTGATAACGGTGGAAGAGAGATAGATGCGTCACAAGCCGAACGCTTAGGCAGCCGATCGTGCCCCTCTATCGCTTGTTCCACGCTCTCGCTTGCACACAGAACGAGACACTTTTTCGTGCGTAAAGCCGGAGTTCATCGATTAATAAGAAGCAATTTTAAGAAGCGCAAGCAGTTCAATGAAGGAAACTTTTTGCACAGAACCTATGAGGTTCTCTCTTATGGAAATAGGACCAACCAGGGCCGAGCTTGTAGCGCGCTCTGGAGACTTGAGCCAATTGAGACCCTTTATCTGGTAAATAACTGAAGTAAATTATAAAACATGTCTAAGAACAATCGCTAGAAAACCAGTTTTCAAGTTTAAAAAACCGCATTCAATACTGTTTACCTGTTTGTAAGTAGTATTGCCAGCCGCCATGACAGGTGTCGCCCGACCCTTGCCGGTCATGGTCGCTGCGGCTGATATTCAAAGTCAGCTTTCAGAGCTACGGTGCCACAGACATACACTCAGACAAACGGTGAACACACCCCATACAGACACACATAGCGGTGAAACTTATAACTATAACAACCCTCTTATTTGCGTCGGGGGTTAATAAAGTAGTAAAGTAATGCAATATTATTAGCCATCTCCATTTCATCCACACAGGTGTGGCAGCTTCCCTCACGACACGATGTTTATCCATCACTGGAAGCAGGTAGTGGTTAATGAAAATGAACTTACCTATTTAAGGGTCTTCAACCTCAGGTATACGCAGGTTGGGCCGGGGAGAGTTTGAACCCGGGACTTTCGCTTATATATCGCGTTCCTCACAGAACCTACTACTAACGCAACACAATTGAGTAGAAACTCCTCCTTTGGTCAAAGCTTTACTAGGACTTCTCACTTTACACGTTATAATATCATAGCACACGTCGGCATTTTTTGATTTTTTTATCACTTTTGTTCCTTTCATGATGGCGGGACAAACGACTTAGGTGATTCAAGTGAGCTGATCGAGCGCATTGTCGGCGCGCGTGTTACGCCCCCTTGCCATGTCTCATCATCATCATCATCATCTGGTCTTTTTTGGTCTCCACTACAGGAGCACGACCCTCTCTGTACTACTAAGGCCATATTTCGGCAGAGCAGTCAGAGGGCTTGGCCTACACTCTCCACGCTGGCCAGACGGGTTGAAGGGGTCTCACAGATGTTTATAAGCTTTGTTTAGCTTGTATTTCCTAAGTCGCCTTCTACGACATCCACGGGAAGACTTGGAGTGGTCCTATTCTACTCTGCTAGAAACCACACGGCTATTGCCATGTCTAATGTCTGTGGCGTTCCTAGACCACTGACCCACAACCGTTTCCCACTGAGCTACTACCACAAGCTTATAGAGATACTAGCTACTACCGCTTCAAAACATGCGTAAATACCTGCTACTTTAACAAAATGTTATAGGTCCAAACGTTTCCTGTTTATTCTAGGTATTAAAATTTTCCTCCCATTTGGTTTAATTATATTTTCTGTGGCGAGCATCCCAATAGGGTTGCCACAAGCCAGCCAAGTATTTAGAGAATAAAAATATAAGTATAGTCTTTAAAAATTGCTCAACAGTTTCTAGTTTCGACTGAATAAACAAATCAATGGATGGATTTTTGCAAACTAATCGGTCTGAAGTTTTAGAGAATAAGTGAAAATATAACTGGATTGTTTCTGTGTCTGTAGTGTGTGCGGGACCGCTCCAAGTCAAAGGCAAAGATTTATATTTTTTATATTTTGTTTAATAATGCAAAATCGAAATACTACTAGCGTTTCCGAACGACCACTGGTGAGAAGAATACGCCGAAAGAAACTCAATCAAGTGAGTCCGGTGCTAACAATCGGCTATCAGATTTGCACACTAGTGAGAGAAATTGAAGAAGAAGATTAAAAGAGAGAAACAAGGTGGGTACAAAAAGAAAAAAGAAAGGGAAAGGATCGCAGCAGCTGTAGTGGCTAGACGGCGCGCTGATATGTTTTATCTGTCGTTCAGCTGACAACCTAACTTGTGAAACTATAACATTTCATTTTGTTTGGGATCGGTTAACCCGGCGGTGACAACCCCAGTCACAATACGAGCAAAATAAAAGTGAAACGCCGCGCCGCGCTGATGTTTTTTATCTGCCGCTCAGCTGGCGTTGAATTACACGGGTTTAATTGCCAGTCACAGTTTTTAGGGTTCCGTACCCAAACGGTAAAAATAGGACCCTATTAATATCGCTCCGCTGTCCGTATGTCTGTCTGTCTGTCACTAGGCTGTATCTTATGAACCGTGATAGTTAGTTTGATGATTGGAACATAATTCATGTAGATATGCGATATGGTAGCAATCCAACACTATTTTGAGTCGCCAGTCTATACGTTTCCAGCAGCTAAATGTAGTAAGGTCCTTTCATCCTAGGTTCTGTCTTCCTCCGTACACCCCGTGATGAATCAGTAGCCTTAAGGGCGCGCCATAGGCCAGGCGGCGTGGCGGTACAAAAGCGGATGGTCTAAACGCGTTCGCAAATTTGATATTTTCGTTTTTAAAGAATATTCAAGGGTTTTACGAAAAGGAAATTCATGATGGCTGCCTTATTTGTAATGCAATTGTAATCAAAAGTTTCAAGGTTAATTTTAATGTATTTGGTGAATACTGCTGTATATCGAGTAAATTAGACGTGATTTAGAGGCAACTCTGCAATTTTTTTGTATCGAGAAAATTTAACGCAATCGGGTTTTTGAGTCAGATAGCAACCAGAGGTAGTCCTGAACTTTGCTGCATTTTTATTTCAACTTGAGTATTTCATTATTATTGATATTACAGACAATCACACATAGCAGTGTGAGGTAGTACGGGCCCTTAAGGAGGGACGTAACCAGGGGTCCATACGTGTTTAACGTATTGCGGTATCCCTCTGTCACTAACTGAATTTCGTCACGGATATATGTACCTACGACCTACGCTCTAGCAATAGGCTAGTTTCCTGGGTCGTAATAATAACATAATAATTAGTCCGTCAGTTAGATAATCAAAAAATATTGGACACGTATTTTTTCTTTTGTCAAATAAACAATAAATAATAAAGATAAAGCGCGTCAAAGTGCAAGAGTGGGGGCTAGTGACGTCAAAGTTTGCTAAAAATTGTAGCAAACTATGACGTCACACAGAACTTCAAAGGGCTATATCTTTATCATTTTTTGTTTAACCAACAAAAGAAAAAATACGTGTCCAATATTTTTTGAATATCTAACTGACGGACTAATTATATTTTTTTAGGAAACTAGCCTATTGAGCTTACTGCGCTTCAGTTCTGCATATCGAAAATATCTATACATATAATAAAACAGTAAAAATATTTTGTCTGCACAATTAGAATTTTTGACTGAAATGAATAGAGGGACACTTAAAAAGAATAATAGAAAGCAAAAAAAATTTTTTTTTAATTTCTTGTCTGTCTCTCTGTCTGTCTGTCTGTCTGTCTGTCTGTCTGTCTGTCTGTCTGTCTGTCTGTCTGTATGTATGATCACGATTATCTCCGAAAGTACTGAACCGATTTACTTCAAACTTTCACCAATTGCTTTGTTTTAACTCAGTTTAACATTTAAAGTTAGTTTCATCAAAATCGGTTCATTAAAAAAAAAGTTATCGTCATTTGAATGAACTCAAGGCATGAGTTTGCCTGCAAACATATAGCATAAATAAAATAAAATAATAAGTGACATAAGAAAATTAAAATCCAAAGTCAATTCATCATCATTATACGACAGCATTATACCTATCCATACTATCCATTATCCATAGTAATCCATACTAATAAAAAAGGAGAAGCTGACTGACTGACTGACATATCAACGCAGGGCCTAAACTATAAGGGTTAGGAACTTGAAATTTTGCACAGGAGTTCATTTTATAACGTAAGGGAGCACTAAGAAAGGATTTTGGGAAATTCATCTCCTAAGGGGGTAAAACGGGATGCAAAGTTAGTATGAAACTTTCCGTTTTTGAAGTTATTCAATTGAAATTCAATATTAAGGTGTTTCATTGAAAGTCATTAAGTTTGTATGGACATTTTCTCATTTCTGGACGTTCTGGATTACAAGTAAAAAGATGTATGTAGGTTAAACCGACGAAATTTTCGCCCGAAGGGATAAAATAGGGGAGTAGAGTTAGTACGGATTTTTTTTTCATTTCTAGACTTAGAACTATGAATATAAGTATATACGTTCTAGATTACAATTAAAAAAGATCTGTGTAGGTGAAATGTACAAAATTCCACCCTTAAGGGATAAAGGGGAGGGGGGATTGTATGGAAATTTTCTCATTTCTGGACATAGAAGTATAAAAATAAGTATATATGTTTACATTACAATGAAAAAGATCTGTGTAGTTAAAATGGACGAAATTTCCCCTTGAAGGAATCAAATAGGCGGGGTAAAGTTTGTATGGATTTTTTTTATTTACTTTGAAATATGACAATAAGAAGTTTTCCATTACAATCAAAAACTATCTAAGTAGGTGAAATGGGCAAAATCCCCTCCTTAAGGGCTAAAGATCTATGCAGGTGAAATGTATTAAATTCCCCCTTAAGGGGAAAAAGCAAAGGGGGAGGGGTTTGTATGGATTTTTTATCATTTCTACTGTTCCCAAGGGAACGACATTAACGCGGGCGGAGCCGCGGGCAACAGCTAGTCAACCATATTTTTGTGTTTTATTTTGCACTCACAATACTATTTTTATATACTCTTAATAACTTAAGAAGTAAAATATGGTGAAAAAAGTTCATGCAGGCGTAACTTGCACCAGCGACCTAGGTCGCACTAATCATATTAAATTCCCATTATATAATTATGTAGGACTTTTTTTAAAGGTTTCTTGATTTAACTACATACTGTAAAATTGAAGAAGATCGAAAAATATATTCATCCTATACGGAACCGAAACGTAAATTCGACTCACACTCGGCCAGTTTTTAACCGACTGAACCGAAAAAGAAGAAGGTTATCAATTCAGTTTTTCTTATGTTTTTAACCTTAAAACTCCGTCATTTATGAATTAATTTGTAAAATTGTTGTTTTGTTTAAAAGGATACCTATGCTTTCAAATTGGTCTCATTTGGATTTCATCAAAATCGGTTGAGCAGTTTTATTGAAGTCAAAAAAAAAAGTCAAAAGTCAAAGATTTTTATTCAAAATTGGATACATGTATCTCTTTTTGAACGTCATATTTTTATTTCTTATATATTTTTTTTATATATGCAAAATTGAAATACTACTAGCGTTTCGGAACGACCACTGGTGAGAAGAATACGCCGAAAGAAACTCAATCCAGCCTTGGTCCCTACGTGCCTGAAGGGCTCTGAATACATTGATAACATTAAATACAATTTTTCATACTATAGATTAATTTTAACATTTAATAATTGTTGACATTAAATAAATTTATATAAATTTCCACGCATTTTTATCAGTAATATAATCATCAATGCAGTAATAAGCCTTTTTTATTAACTGGTTTTTTACAATCGTTTTGAACTTAAGTAAAGGCAGACCTAATATTTCTGCAGGAATTTTATTATAGAAGCGTACTCCTAAACCCAAAAATGAATTCATAGTTTTCTGCAATCGCAATACTGGTGTAGCTAATTTATTTTTATTTCTCGTATTTCGGTCATGGATATCACTATTTTTCTTATATAAATCAAGATTATAGCGCACAAACATAATATTCGCAAATATGTACTGAGAAGGTAAAGTTAAAATATTTATATCTTTAAACAATTCTCTAAGAGATTCTCTAGCACCAAGTTTATATATAGATCTAATAGCGCGTTTCTGCAGGACAAATATGGTGTTTACTTCTGCAGCGTTACCCCATAGTAAAATCGCATAAGACATAACACTATGAAAGTAACTGAAATATACCAAACGCGCAGTATCAACATCAGTCAGTTGTCTAATTCTCCTGACAGCATAAGCTGCAGAACTAAGTTTACCCGCTAACGTAGTAATATGGGCACCCCATTGAAGCCCGGCATCAAGAGTTATTCCAAGAAATGTTGTTTTATCAGTTAAATCTAGTGGTTCATTATCCATTACTATTTGTGTTGGAATTTTTGTAACATTTGGTAAGCAAAATTTAATACATTTCGTTTTCTTAGCGTTCAACAATAGATTGTTCGCTGTGAACCAATCCAACACTTGAGCTAAAGTACTATTAACCACGTCAAAAGAATTAGTTTGTCTATCAATTTTGAAGACAAGAGAAGTGTCATCGGCAAATAGTACAGCCTTACATGTATTGACACAGTAAGGTAGGTCATTGATGTAAATGAGGAATAACAGAGGCCCTAGGATAGAGCCCTGGGGTACGCCCATCTTAACCGATGATCCGGAGGATTGTACCCTATCTAAACTAACTTTTTGAGTTCGGCCACTTAAATAAGATTCAAGTAAATCGCGAGATTTACCTTTTATTCCATAGTGCTCCAGCTTGGAGAGAAGGGTATTGTGGTCTACGCAATCAAAGGCTTTGGAAAGATCACAAAAAACACCAATAGCATTTTGTTTTCCCTCCCAAGCATCATATATGTATTTCAACAGAGCTACACCCGCGTCTGTAGTTGACCGACCCTTTGTAAATCCATACTGTTCACGATGGAAAAGGCTATTTATGTTAAAAAAAGCTAATAACTGATTAAAAATAATTTTTTCAAATATTTTACTAAGAGCTGGCAGAATAGAAATGGGACGGTAATTAGTGGGATCATTTTTATCGCCAGATTTGTACAAAGGAATGACTTTACTTAACTTCATCAAGTCAGGAAATGTCCCAGTATCTACACACTTATTAAATACAGAAGCTAAATATGGTGCAATTGCTTTAATGATGTTACTAATGACAGCTACAGAGATATCCCACAAATCTCCAGTTTTCTTATTGTTCAAACTCTTAAATGTATCAATGATTATTTGAGGTGTTACATGTCGAAATATTAAATGATTGTTACATTATGGTATACACCTTGTTAATAGTTTTTTAGATTCCTCAGATGATGAACGTAAGGAGGCAGTAGTATTTACGGGAATGATAGTAAAGAAATCTTCGAAATATTTTGCGACGTCTTCATTAGTACTGAGGATCTTATTATCTACTTTTAATTCTATTTTGTTGTCACGATTTTTAGTTTTCCCGGTTTCCATGTTAATAATTTTCCAAGTGGTCTTTATCTTATCATGAGAATCTAGAATAGCTTTTCTTGTATATAAAGATTTTGCGCACAGGCACGCCTTTTTAAAAACCTTAGAGTAAGTTCTAACATAATTAATAAATTCAGTATTTTTATTGTAAGCTTTCATAGCTAATAATTCGTATAACCTGTTTCTACTAACGTAAATACCAGTTGTAGCCCATTCACTAAATTTTTTACCGATACGTTTAGTACATTTTTTAATTTTGAATGTATTGTTGAATTCCGATTCAATAACACCAAACATTTTATTATATAGAGCATCCGGATCATCTCTAGTTTCTTCAATTAGGGGCATTTTTTCAGATATTTTTTTCTTAAATACATTTATTTTAGCTTTGGTTATAGATCTAAAGATTACTTTTGGTAAGTCTACTTCTACATCATTTATAAGTTTTACAAACTGACCGTAGTGATCCGAGGTTAGATTTTTAGTTATATATTTGTCAACAGCAGTGCAATTGCAGAAAACATTATCTATGCACGTTGCAGAATCTTCAGTAACTCTAGTTGGTTCCAAAAACAAATTAACCAAATCAAATGATTTAAAGACATTTAAAAATCGAACACTTTCAGTTGTTGTAACTAACAAATCAACATTAAAGTCACCGCACACTATAATATTTTTGCGACAACAACATAATTTTCTCAAGACATCTTCAATAATTGATTCTAAAGTATTATAATCTGATCTTGGGGGTCTGTATACACATACTATAATATAATTCCCTAGTTCGATACATGACAGCTCAACATTACAATCTACCGAAAGACTAACAATATCCTTACGTTCTTTACATTTTACGTCACTTCGAGTTAGAATTAAGCTACCGCCTTTCTCTTTAGTCTCTCGGGTGTAAGAGCTTGTCAATAAATAATTTTCTACATTGAACTGTTGCTGGTGCGACTGCATAAAATGTTCAGTCACACAAACTACATGCAAATCTTTACTGTTTATAAACAACTCTAATTCTAACAATTTGCTAGTCAGGCCTTGGACATTCTGATGAAAAATATTTAATTCTTTAGCCTCGACTGTTGTCTTATTAATTAGTTTAAATCAGAGGAAGTAGGTTTATTAGCCGTGTGGTATCCGGCAGAGTAGAATAGGACCACTCCAAGTCTTCCCGTGGATGTCGTAGAAGGCGACTTAGGAAATACAAGCTAAACAAAGCTATAAACATCAAAGAGACCTCTCCAACCCGTCTGGACAGCGTGGAGAGTGTAGTCCAAGTCCTCTGGCTGCTCTGGCCAAGTATGGCACTAGTAGTACAGAGAGGGTCGTGCTCCTGTAGTGGAGACTAAAAAGGACCTGATGATGATGGTGAGGTTTATTAAATGAAAGATTATATTTTTATGACCCTAACTATTATAATTATCACAATCTCAAAATATTATTTTTTAAAAACGCCAGAGATCTCACATTGTTTGTTTTTCGTGTTTGCAAGTAGCCAACAATGGTGTCAGATTTTTCAAGCTGCCTTAAGGCATTTGAAATAGCTTTACAACTGCCATCAACGATAGCCGGGATCAACATTTAGGCTGCCTCCATAACGCTAAGCATGTGCAAGCTATGACGATTGCTGCCGATATTGCCGATGCGGAATCCGAATGCAGTGGACGCACCATCGGTATTTGTAAATGCCGACGCTCCGTACGATGCCGACGATCCGATTCCGATCCAGTGAACGGGCAGTTTTAAAAAGATATACATGGTATCTTGAAAGAGTCCGGAAGTATACAAAAGATATAGATGTTATGTAAATGAGTCCTCGCTGCGCGTCCGAGTGTCGGATGTTGCGGATGTGTCCGGGCTTTTAAGGAAACTTGTTTTACCAGCGTTTGCTCTTTAAAACAATATTACCGTTTCGGATATATGCCTCCGTGCCTGCCCGCATAACTGCCTCCGTGGTCCAGTGGTTAAGTTAAGCGTTTGCCTGTAGACCCGGGGGTCGTGGGTTCGATTCCCACGTGAAGCATGCTTTGTTTAGTTGCTTCCAGTTTGGTTAGGACATTACAGGCTTGAATCACCTGATTGTCTGATAATAAAGATGATTCCGTGCTTCGGAAGGCACGCTAAGCCGTTGGTCCCGGCTTCCATCTGGTAGTCGTTAAAAGGAACCACGTCAGAGGGCTAGAGGCGGTTCCGAAGAACTCTGACACCAGGGTGTGCATGGTGGATTAACCGTGACACCTACACGAAATTATGAATGATGACCGTTTCGGACATAGTTCATCTTTTGTAATTTTTGCAGCTCCTATAGATGTTGTGAAAAGGCATAACTAGAGTTGGGTGGATCAGCGGTACTCGCTCAGTGCTCTGATAGGTAGGACTCTCATATATCACAGCCAGAACAACTTTTGCCAAATCCTGAACGTTTGGCATACGGGCTTCGATGGATCACTTCTGATGACACAACCGGTAAAACACTCAGATGAGAGTACCTTTTGGGTAGATTTGGTGTGATGTAAAATATTGAGTCAGGGGCCAGTGGGGTCATTCAAATATAACGTAAGCAGCGGGGGGTGGGGTTTGGGGCTAGGCTTATTTTTGCTGACATGGTGGGTGAGGGGATATGCATAGGGGTGACGTCAGCAACATTTAGCAAAATAAATATATTATGTGAAAATGATGCTAATGTTTACGTAAACTTGGGGAGGGGGGGAAGAGCTTTTCTTACTTTTGCTGACAAGGAAGAGGAGAGGTTCAAAATAGTTGATTTATTGCTTACGTAGTACTTGAACAGCCCCAGGGGTGTTATCTCTGTCCAGTGGTTGCAGGAATGGCATAGCACGCGCGACCGGCCTCTTGAGCTGCTATTTGCTTTACCCCCATTCATTTGAGTGAGTGGTGTCTCACTACCTTCCTTTCCTAAACAAATCCGAAAAAATCCTATCCTTCCCTAGTTTAAAAATGCTGACAATGGGTAGCGGCACCGGAAAAAAGTAGCCAAAGAAAGAAACTGCGCTCGCCAACCCGCCTGCCAAGCGTGGTGAGTATGGCAATATCTTCCCATGGAACAAATAAATAAATAAATATATAGGGACAAATCACACAGATTGAGCTAGCCCCAAGGTAAGTTCGAGACTTGTGTTATGGTATACTAACTTAACGATACTATATTTTATACTAAATACATATATAGATAAACATCCAAGACCCAGGCCAATCTGAAAAAGATCATTATCCATTTTGACCTGGCCGGGGATCGAACCCGGGCACTCCATGTCGCAGGCTGGCGTGTTAACCACTGCGCCACGGAGCGAATAAAAATATGTTTTATAAATACGAATAAAAATACTATATTAGAATATAATTTATATTAAAATTGTATTACATTATTAATGAATTAATTTTTTTTATTTTTTTGACATTTGTATTAAATATTTGCATACCTGCGTGCAGGTTTCATACAATGTACTCTCAATGTTATATGACCCTTATTTACTGTATATTTGCAAATAAATTATTATGATTATGATTATATTTTGTAAAAACAAAATATTTTGGAATATTTTTAATAATCGCGCCATTTTTTAATGTCACTTTCCTTCCCTCACGTCATGATTATGATAATTCTAATATTCGTTGATAATGATCTAGTTTGTCATGATGGTGATTCTCGTAGCACTTTTCATCAGCCCACTTCGTCAAGTCTGCTCCAGGAATCTCCTTGCAGGACGTTATTTTGTTGCTGAAATCAAAATAAAAGGATTAAGGATTTGACGATTATTACCTACGTAGTACCCAAACAGACAAGGGTTACAGGATGTGGTTATTGAAATATTCTTGAGTGATGGTCTCGGAGGAAAAAACATAGATCTACAAGTCTACGAGGTCTAAGCTGAGCTTTGCATTTGTGTGAGTCATCATCAAAAGACAAAAAGTTTTTTTTTTATTTTATAGTTACTTTATAATTCAAACATAAAAAATAAAACAATTCTTCTACCCCGGACATTGCATCTTCATCATTTTCTTTGTCTTTATTTTTACATCTGATCTTTTTCGGAGATTTAAATTTGCTTCAGACTTCCAAAAGACGTATTTTTTTTCTACATGTTGGATTAGGCATTTGTCTCCCATCTCACCTGATGGTAAGTGGCGCCTTAGGCAGACATCACACCTACACTATTTGTGTACACTCACACAAATGCAAAGCTCAGCTTACGCTTTTTGATCTTGTACCAGTTCGAGAGAATGAGATAATACTCAGAAAGCTGCGAAACAAACAACGTATTACTAATTGTGATTTCATTTTCCACCTACATGCCATGCCACCATCACGTTTAACGTGAGTTGTGGTAGGTCTTATGACTTCGACTGTTTCTCCACTGATGTGAAGTGGAGTGGAGAGTAGTGGTGAGAAGTGATGAGCCTATTTACTGAAGGAGTGTAGAGCGAAGTATAGTAAAGCGGATACGAATGAAGCGGAGAAGAGTGAAGTGGAGTGGAATGGAGTGGAGACTTTTAGAATGGAGAATATTGGAGCGCCGGTCGGTTACAGTCAACAATATGACTTACGGTCTCTCAGAGAGACAGTAAATAAGTCATGCTTATTACAAATTAAGAGAGCAATCCTTTTCTACCTTTCTCTATTTGAAGATAAAGATAACGAATCAATAATCAAACGAAGAACTCACTATGGATTTTCGTTGAGCAGAGCCTGTGGCTGTATACTGGTTACGCCAACACCGCTGTCACACAACAATCGTGCCACACTCGTCTTCCTGATCTCGTGGAGTTGAGCTATACCAAGGTAAACAGGAGATAACAATTTTTACATCTACAGAAAATTGAATATCCATCATTTTAAATCATAATAAACTTTCTTTAGTATCTACTCTGATGCCTATAGCCACCAGCTATGGTTAGAATTCTAAAAAACGCCGCAGACCGATGCAATATGTATGTACAAAGATAGTGCCAATAAAATTACATTACCCAGAAATAAAAACTCAAATTTCCTGAGGCTTTGTGTCACGAGTTAAGGTCTATTTTATACGTAAACGTACA
This sequence comes from Elegia similella, assembly GCA_947532085.1. Taxonomy (NCBI): domain Eukaryota; kingdom Metazoa; phylum Arthropoda; class Insecta; order Lepidoptera; family Pyralidae; genus Elegia; species Elegia similella. The sequence continues at coordinate 2,219,462 of OX383926.1, read as the reverse complement.
AAGACGCATAACGCGTATGAGGACAAATCTACGGGTTATAATTCTGGTAGGACTTGTATTTGCTTTCATTTTGCTTGGTAAGATTACTAGAAAAAGGTACATAAAAGTAAGGGAAGAAAAGATATGTAAGATCAAAGTAATAATTTGTGTTACTTACGTAATGTCAATGCAGAGGGTATATCTCCATGCTCGAAGAAATGCCGGTCAGACTTCCTCCATTGTACCAGGTTCTGCGTCATAATGCAGAACAGCGTGGGGCCAACGAAGGCGCCCTTCATCAGCTTCTCGGCATAGACAGCTGGCATCAGCTCCAGATCATCCACGTCTTCGTAAATACGTTTAAGCTGAACCAGTTTCTGGACAAAATATCATCGATCTAAATTACTGGAGTATAAACGTTAGACCTGATTTAAATAATATTTCACATATTGTTTACAAATGCCTTTAACTATTTGGTGCGCTGAACTTATTACTTAACATCATCATCATTACAGCAACAAAAAGTCCACTGCTGGACATGGGCCTCTCCCAAGGATTCAAGGGAAAAGCAAGTAGCAGCTCAGGAGGCCGTGCGCGCGTACCCGATGCTATTCATCATCATCCTTAACCACCAGACAGGCGGTTGAGGATGATACCCCTGACCCTGACCAGTCCCCTGACTATCTATTGTTAATGCCAAACTATACGAAAATACTATTGAAAAACAATCCATGTCTTACACACCCGGCGAGAATCTACACCACATCCCATATGAACAATTTTTCGAGTTTATTACTTTGATTGCCAGCCAAAGGATTGCACCAACTCGTAACTTCGTTCCTTCATCATTTATATCTTTTAGCCATTCGCCAGATTTCGGCCAAATTCATGTCTCCGATTCAATTGTTTAACTATTGATTGTTTGACTCACGTTTGACTAAATAGGTATGACAGGCGAAAGGCGCCTTTATTTTTAAGTAAATTCGGAGTTAATTTGCTGTAACAAACGGGCGAATCGACAGTCTAGTCAATAAAGGATCCGCTTGGTCACTCGATATACAGAATCTAAAGAGGCAGGCAATGAGATATTTACGTCATGAACAATGTCCGTCAAGTCCTCCCACTCATGAGCAACGGGTAGCCCGCAGAGCTTCCTGTACGTATTGTACGAGGGGAGGCCGTGGTCTCGACCTCTTTGGATGTCGATAGCCGCCAGATCTGATGCTCGCTGGAAACCGCCGAAGATGCGTTCTGCCACCTGAAAAATAACAGCTTTTTTGAAGACCAGTTATTTGCGTTATTCCAGCCAGTAATGTAAGTCAGTGATGGAATGGCCTACGCTAACCATATTGTCATTATCATTGATAGCTTAAAACTAAACTTAACGCCAATCACTGCCCAGCAGAAATGTGGAATGTTGTTTAGCTTTGGGGTCAAAAACTTCAATAATTTGTGAGCTCGTATCTTCTACAGTCCCAACGTCTCAACTCCAAATTAATCACATATGAGTACGTAGCAATATTTACACTTACATCAGGATCCAAATTGTAATCAAACTCAGATGCAGGTTGTCTAAATGAGCCCTGAAGGAGATGAGCCTCGGTGTTATTCAGCTCCAGGATTCCTGATCTCAATGTGTCGTCAACAGTTGTCCTAGTTCCCAGATATTTGCCGTTGTTATTGTATAAGCTGTAACAGTATATTCATGAATAAGTTCTTACTCTGGTTAAGCCCCACTGTCATAGCTAGTCCGTGTACTAAATTATGTAATTCGCTCAACAGAAATGCTTATCCTAAAAATAAATCCACTCTTCCTCTTTCTTCTTCCTCTTCACCTATTCCTACTATTTCGTGGGATAGCACAGCATGTCAGTGTCTTCTTCCGTGGTCGTCTTCTTTAATTTGTCGCTGATCATGTAATTTGTAACTCCCTTTATAGCCATGTACTACCCTATGCATTCTTTGCCTTGGTCTCCCCCTATTTCTACAACCTATAATTTCCTCTTGACCTCTCAACCACCAAGCACTCCAATCACCAAGCGCTCCAATGAGGACGCATAACAATAGAAAATCAATTGTGTCTGCGTTTCTCGCGCTTGAAGGGTTTAAACTCTTTTCTGACTAACCAAACCTTCTTAATTTTTCTGACACAGGTATATTTATACTTAACGTAGTCATCCCTACTTACTCTGTCCGACCGTCCTGGAAGTTATGGAAAAACCGGGTAGCCAAAACATACTCGTGGAAGACGCCGGGTTTGTATCTCGCATCGAAGTCATTGACATAACCATCAGTGTCGTATATTATACCAACTTCCAGCGCATTTCTTCTTCCTGTTCATTATATGTATAGAAGATTTTAATTAGTGGTAGTATTAGTAGGATTAAATCATAAACATTAGCGATTTTTAAACATGTTTGGTCTTATGTAAATAGATACCGTTAGTAGCACGGAGTAAGTACTGAATAAGTATGTCTTACTCCGTGGTTAGTAGTATCATCAGTTTGAGAATTCGACGCGGTAATTCAAAGTGACGGTGGTATAGTTGGTAGCACGCTTAGGGCGTAACCTAAGGAACGTGGCTCGAATCTTACTTGTGGCGAGTTCTTTTTCGTCAAATATTTTCAATTTTAATTCAATTTCTTTTTGCCTGCACCTAAGATTTGTAGTCGGCCATATTTCAAACAAGATACACTCGTAGGGACTGGTCACGTACAAAGTCAACCGCTAGCCAACGTGTATATCTACACCATCTGGCGGTATTCTTTAGGGAGAATGTGAATTGAGACAGTCTCGATTCACCTGACCTTAGCGATTAGCGACACGGTCTGTGGTTTACTTTGCCCTCGTCAGAACTGAGGTTGCAGTGGGATTCCTAAGAGAATCGGCAAATTCCTCTATCAACCTCTTGACTTTGTATACACAATCATGTAATTTTTTGTATGTAAATCGTATCTGTAATATAAAAAAAATTGTGTCCAATTTTTTCATGGTATATGGACGGCATTGACAGCGAACAAGCAAGCGAGTCACCTGTAATTAAATAACTGAGTCACTTACCATAAGTGAACACCGCTGCCCATAGTGCATCACCAGGGTGTGACAGGTGCGTTGCTGGCCTTTCAAGGAGTTGGGGAGGAAAATGTGGAAGGGATTGGGCTTCCGGTTCGCTCAACCGAACGGAGAGTAGCTACCACGACTATATATATATATATAAAAATGAATCCCTATTTCCCCTGGTCACGGCATCACGGGTGAACAGTTGGACCAATTTGGCTAATTCTTTTTTGTCGTGTTTGTTTTTCTCAGGAGAAGGTTCATATGGATGAAAATATTAAGAAAGTTGCGCGGGAAATATAAAAGAAAGAAAACATAAACGACAAAAAAAAATGCGAAACGTAATTCGCCGGTACAGCTAGAATAATACAAGTATAATCTCACCTAGTAGTAAAGCCATCAACTCATAATACACCATGTACTGCCACTGAGCGATGTTGATCTCCCGAGCGGTCTGGTAGAGCTGCTGGTCGTCCCAGCAAGGGTTGATCTCGGCCAGCCTCCGGGCCAGTCTGTTGTGTTCCCGGTAGAATACCAGGGATATCAGAATTCCTCCCATTATACTGTTCGTCCCGAAAGGCTCACCTAAAATATAGGAAGACAGTTTATAACAAAAAATTTAAGCCCGAGAGTCCCTTTAGATTACTGTAGTAGTATCCAATTTGAAAATCACTGGCAGCCAAAATAAAGGAAAGAAGTAAAATTGGATAAGTGTCATCATCATCATCAGGTCTTTTTAGTCTCCACTACAGGAGCACGACCCTCTCTGTACTACTAGAGCCATACTTGGCCAGAGCAGCCAGAGGACATGGCCTACTCTCCACGCTGGCCAGACGGGTTGGAGAGGTCTCAGATGTTTATAAGCTTTGTTTAGCTTGTATTTCCTAAGTCGCCTTCTACGACATCCACGGGAAGACTTGGAGTGGTCCTATTCTAGGTACTCTGCCGGGTACCACACAGCGCGGATAAATGTATGAAAACGGAATTGGGTCTACATATGGTTATAAGGAATGTAAATTTTTGCTGCTGGCGTAAATGTAGTCCGAGGTACTATTTTCTGATATTAAAGGTAGCCTATGTCCTCTGTATACCAGATAATGCGTATGCAAAATTTCAAATTTCTTCTTTTTTTTGGATTTAAACTTCATTGGATTTCATTTGTTTTGACCAGTATTTGCTTACGCTGATCGCCTAATCATTAGCCTCACTGAGGTCCTATATCGTGTAATCGTGCTGATCGTTTCAGTAGTTATATTGTGAAAGCGTTACAAACAAATAAATATTCAAGCAAATAATCTGATTCATAATATTAGTTAGGATTAATGAGGATAGTATATTTTTTTAACAATAGGTAAGTTTTGGTTCACCTACATCACCCCGGAAAATGTAATCTTACCAAACTCATAGCAAGCATTCTCCCTGGGTCTTTTATTAGCGACGCAGGTCTGGGCAGTGGCTGGAGGTCTTTCTATGCCGTCTCTGAATTCCGACCTTAGTAGACCACCCTTGTAAGTCCTGGTCCTTGCCGCTAGCTCGTCTGTGTTTCCGTATATAGGTGATAAATCTTGCAATGGAGTTTGAATGGAAATCTGAAAATTAATACAAAGTCAGGGCGTCAGGAAGTACAAAACATCACCTCCCCCTGCACCCTGGAATGCTAAGAAGTGATTGCCGTTCGCATGGAATACTAGTAACGACGCCATCAAAATTTGGAGCACATCGTTTGTTTCGTTTTGCATAAAAGGAAGATAACAAAGAGTATGTGAGGGCTCGACTATCCCGGCGCTCTAGCCGAGTTCCCACATATAAGAAAGTTAGGGAGAACACAAGACTCAACACAGAACATACAGAGAATAACTTTATTGTTACAACTTCACTTTACAACTTCAACTATGTAGATGTTGACTTTAATAATTAATAACAGAGACTGTTATGCTCCGAGAGATGGTAGTAGACTCAAAGATGGTAGTAGACTGAAAGATGGTAGCAGACTGAAAAATGAGTGACGAGAAAGAAAGAAAGTAATGTAAAAATATAATGAAATAGAATGGAATGAAATTTAAATTAAAAATGAAATTTGAATTAAAATAAGGAATGAAAAATGGACAGGATGAGAGAAATGAGGTTGGACGTTACAAGTATAATTGTAAATAAAACCCTAAAATCTAATAAGATGCCCCTTCCATCCTGGCTGCTACGGTAGATGAACTTGCACGTACTAAATTCAAAGAACCTAGCACATAAAAACAACATTTGACGACTACTTTGATGGCGGTAATGTAGATGCCACAAACAGACGCACACACAGATCCACACAGCAGACTAACGTGTGGCCCCGTCTTCATCATCATTCCAGCCGTTTGAAGTCCACTACTGGACAGCCTCTCCTGAGGTTTATTCATTCCCGAGGATATTGCTGTACTCACCACGCTTAGCAGGCGGGTTGGCGAGCGTTGTCTCTTTGACTTCTTGTGCTTGGGATTGGGATGACTCAGACTATCAATATGAACAACTTTTTCTATGGGACCAATGCTGGGAACTCAAAAAAAACATACAAAAGAGTTCGGCCGCCAGGCCAGTTTGTATGGGAATGTCGAATTTTTTTTCGAGTTTCCAGCATTTTTCCCATAGGAAAAGTTGTTCATTTTGATGGTCTGAGTCACCCCTTTAAGGGTCCAAAATGATAAAAAATTCACCATGTAGATATTTGTTGGATTTGGGAAGGGACTGAAGGCAATGGGGTACTACTCACTAGGATGAATGGGGAAAAAGCAAGCTTGGGAGCTTGGGAGACCGGGCACGTGTACCCGACCGATGTGATACCCAAAACTAACGGACAGGCAGTTAAAAATGACACACCCTGGCCATACCTCCGTCTTATTAGTGGTTAAAAACGATTACGAAGCGTAGCTGTAGGAAGTGCCAAAAATGGTGTTTCGAAACAACGCCAGTGCTAGGAAACTCACTCTTTCAGCCGGTAGTGAGTTCGGTATGCATTTAAAGTCTTGATAGGTCTGGAATCTAGTAAGGTTCATGCATCTGACGCCGGAGCGACGGAGGAATGGGTCGTCTGCGGGCACCGGGATGGAGATGCAGTCCGGACTAGCCCGGTTTGGAGTGTTCCCGATGCAACATTCGCTGGCAACGACATAGCGCACTGAAATAATTTTCGAATTGGATCATTTGCTTTTTTTGTTTTGTTTTCATATTATTAATTTATTTTTGAGGTTCCTGCTTCCCTAGACCCCAGCAGCAGAAGAAGAAGATATTTTACACCGGATTTTAATGCAGTTTTCAGCAACAGATAGGAAGGTTTTGTATGTATAAATTACCGCCCCATATTAGTATCTACATGCACCCATGCGAAGCCGAGGCAGGTCGCTAGTTTAAAATAAACAAGAACTTGGTAGCTCTTCCGAGGAAGGTTGGAGATGGAATGCGTCAGATGTTGAAAAGGACTGTGACAAAGAATTCGAAAAATGTTATTTGAAATTATAAAATGTCGTTTCTTAAAAAGACCAACGGGACGATATGATGGAGACATGAAGTGGACAGCAACATGCAGCATCAAGGAGACATGCAGAATAGTTACAGATCCTCTTAATGAAAGAAAAGCAGATGCCCATTCTAGCTGCTGAGTTTTTCTTTCCTCGTAGTCCAGCACAAAAGATACCCACATAAGTATAACACATCTACAGCGTCGCCAACAGATAACACGAACACATGAGCTGCCAGCATGCTGAAGTCGTGGTCAGTGTGGTATCCCTCGCTCAGGATCTTGGTGCGGATGAGACGAGCGGATGGTAAGTCCGACCCGTTAGTAGCCGTCCTGAGAGCGTTACCTATGAACAAGAAACCATAATTTAAAAAAAAATATTGCAAAAATTACATATTTGTGACAAGACTTTATTATAAACGAATTCCTATTGTAAAGTGCTTTTTAAGACAAATTAAATGAGCCCAAACACGATTGATATACCGAGACAAATATCGGGACAGGTGAAACTAAAAAGCTTGTAATAGTTGGATGAAGGTAAGATGAAGGTGTTTAAATAACTTACCCAAACCATACTGAGCTGGCCGCATCCTTAGTAACGGCGTCGGGGAGCCATTCCTTGAAGGATACTTGGGGTTGACGCAGGTGCCGTCCACGCGGCGACCCTCGTATTTGTTGCATGGCTTCACGGCTATGACGCATGGGCTACAAACGCATTGGATAAGTGATTTAAAATTAGTATATAAAGTCAAATATTTTAAGGCTCTCATAAGCTAAAACCAGGGTGTCATGGTCGATAGACCGTGTCACCTACACGAAATAATGATGATGTTAAAACAATTGCTTTAGAAGCAAAATTAAGAAAATCGTCATAATAGTTTTAGAGTTATATTGATTTAAACATTTAAAACAAAACACCGTGTGCCTAAAATTTCTGATTTTCATAAAAAAACGGCCAAATGCGATTCGGACTCGCGCACGGAGGGTTCCGTACCATTATCTATAAGAAATGTAAATTTTTTAAAAATATTTTTATTATTTGATGTAACAAAAACTGTATGCCTTTCGTAATTGTTCCTATATCTGTGCTGTAAGACGTTGCTTCGTACCAAATTTTTTGATTCTGAGTTCACGGAAAGTACCCTGTAGGTTTTGATTCCCTTGCGTAATTCGATTTGCGTCATAAACGGCATGTTTCTTTTGATTGCGTTGGCTTAGAAGTTTGTTTTTTTCACAGTTCCAAGGGACAGTAGACCTGATTTGATATGAATTTCAGCTAGAGACCTCCACACGTTCCTGAGAAAGAGGTCTTTACAGACAGACAGACGGACAACAAAATGATCTTATAAGGGTTTTCCCGACTTTTCCTTTTCAGGTACGGAACCCTACAAAAATATTATTTTGGTCGAAAAACTAAATTAAAAACCCAGCGTGTCGATTTCTTATGTGTGAGACCTACACTTAAAACATTTGCACTTAATTTAAATGAATAAGATTTTAAGTTACTAACAATATATGGCATCTTGATTTCGGAATTATAACTAGGTGTTGCCCGCGGCTCCGCCCGCGTTAGTGTCGATTAGTAGAATTTCCTGGAATAAACGGTACCCGTTGTCCTTCCCCGGGCCTCAAACTATCTCCATACTAAATTTCATCCAAAATGGTTCAATCGTTAAAGCATGAAACGAAGACAGACAGACAGAGTTACTTTGGCATTTATAATATTAGTATGGATATGGACAATGTGTTTAGCTCTTGGCCATTGGCAACATGCACCACCCTCTTCTACTTGGTCATCATCATTTCTGCCACGAAAAGTCCACTGCGAGTGAGGCCTCTCTCGATGTTTTTCTCTAAGATGAATATTTCCAGAATCACCACGCTTGACATGTGGGTTGGTGAGCGCAGACCTTATCTCTATGGCACAGGCACAGGCATTTAAAAAAATATATTTTTATAAGCAAATCTTTTCATAAGGTTCCTTACAATCCAATAACATTTCATTTTACATTATGGTAACGATGAAAAATTTAAAACTAAAACTAACCCTAACTATACAAAAAAGAGAAAACTATTTTAAGTGTTTTATTTTGCATTCATAATACAATTTGATACACTCTTAACAAATTAAGAAATAAAATATGGTGATAAATAGCATTATAAATTCAAAATAAAACACATAAAATATTGCACGGCTTCCTACATATTAGTTGATTTTCAAATTCATTGTAAAATAAGTAGAATCAAATATCTCACTTGTGATGAAGAATTGGTGGAGAATTTCGCCGCCGAGATTGAATTGTGCGGTAGTTCAGATGGCAGAGCATAGGTCGCACATAGACCTAGGTCGCCTATTCAAGTCCCGCCTGCATGAAATTTTTTCACCATATTTTTTTCTTAATCTATTAAGAGTAAATAAAAGTATTTTTAAGGGGGAAATAGGTACATTGTCATATCATACCTCGTTGCATTTAGCGCTGTCAACGTGACATTTCTGTCTTCGGTCAAGGGTTTTCCAAAATACACATCGTAAAGTGTTTGCCCTGCCACCGTCTGTACCAATAAAACACCAACTATACAGTTGAACATCATCGTTACCAAATTAAGGCTGTACTAGTCTTTATAGTCTTCAGCTAATAATTGTAAATAAAACTGGCCAAGCGCGAGTTGGATTCTCAAACACATACGTACTACGGGTTCTGTACCACCGCACATTTTGTTATTTTTTCGGTTTAAGCACCTCAAAGTACATGTGGAATGTAAGAAATCAGAACATTGTTTTTTTGGAAGGACTATATGTCAGAGAGTCAGGAAGAACGCAAAGTAAATGGTCTCAAAGTAAATGTAGCTTTGACTTCCGCAAAGTAGCACCTGAATCTAATAACTATCTTAGTTAACAAAACAACCACAAAATTTTCTAGTAATAAAATTAAAAAATTAAAAACAAGCTTTTATGTAGGTACACTTTGTTTCGAGTTATTTTCAGCGAGCCTTTTAATTTAATATCCATACTGTCGGAGTCATAGACTATGTCATCATAAATAGCTAGATCAAACATGGCGGGTGTCACTCCTTGGGTGTTCCGCCATGTTTGATTTAGAATGACGTCACACAGCTATCCATGCATTGTCATCCAAACTAAACGAGCATATAAAATTTCAGCTCAATCAGTGGAAGATATCTGCTGCAAAATTGAGTTGCAAGATTCCACCCGAACAAACATAGTTATACATACATGCATTGCAAGTTAAATAAAAGCATGTAATAAATAAAAAGCAACAAACTTTTTTTAAAAAGGTTTTATTTAAATGCTAAAAAAAGAAGAAAAAAAATTTTTCCTTAAAAAATTTAACTATCAACTTATAACCTCATTATATACAATTTATATAATTATAAAAGATTGTCGCGAGGTTTAATTACCTATCAGTATTTAATTAAATTGGTACTAGTTTATTTTCATATAAATTGACAAGCTTTTATGATCATATAAATTGGGTTTATAATACTAAGTACTTTAAAAGCACCTAGTATTATTAGACGAACAGGGTAACCACTATGGTTGGTCCTCTTATACGACAAGATGATTTCATCTTGCAAAACCATCTTGGAAGGGAAGCTTGAAGTTAGGAGAGGAAAGGGAAAGCTGAGGAGGGCTTTCATAGATAAAAAAGAAGTCGTATCGTATAGAGAAGCCAAGAAGACAGTGGAGGATCGAGAAAGATGCAAATTCTCCACCGACAAGAACATAGTTCTGAAAATAATGATGATGATATTACCTGTGTACGGAATCCTAAACACAAATTAATAAATTATTTCAAATTCAAAGTGTTTAATAACTTCCTTGATATTATGTAATTGAACCATTATTAAATCATAATCAACGATCAAGTAGAACTAAGTGGGAAATTTTTTTTCTTAAATTTTAGGAATTTATCCTTACATATGCGAAAGTGAGTTTGTTTGTTACGCTTTCACGCCGTAACTACTGAACCGATCATCATGAAATTTTGCATACAAGTTCTCTGGAGTACGGAGAAGGACAAAGGCTACCTTTTATTCCGGGAAAAGTACTATTCCTGAGGCATCGACATTAACGCGGACGGAGCCGCGGGCAAAAGCTAGTAAAAGATCCTTACTAATATTATAAATGCGAAATTGAGTTTGTTTCTTTCGCTTTCACGCCGTAACTACTGAAGCGATCATTATGAAATTTTGCATACACGTTATATGAGGTACAGAGTGGGACATAGGGTACATTTTATCCCAAGAAAACGCACTGTTCCCGAGGGATCGACGTTGACGCGGGCGGAGCTGCGGGCGAAAGCTAGTAAAAGATCCTTACTAATATTATAAATGCAAAAGTGAGTTTGTTTGTTTGTTTGTTTGTTATGCTTTCACGCCGTAATTACCGAAGCGATGATCATGAAATTTTGCATACAAGTTCTCTGGAGTACGGAGAAGGACATAAGTACCTTTTATCCCGGGAAAAAGTACTATTCCGAGGGATCGACATTGACGCGGGCGGAGCCGCGGGCGAAAGCTATTGTCTAATTTACAATTATGATTACAATTTACTAAAAACGCGTGTGCACGCTTATTCTAGCAGTAATTATTTTGTGATTGCATAATTCATTAGCTTCATAAAGCAAATGTGGAAAAATAATGAATACAAACATTATCAACCACGCACGGGCAGATTTGAAAATTATACATCTATACTAATTAATCATAATAACAGAAATTGTCGCGGACGAAGTCGCGGGCAACAGCTAGTATTAACATAAATCTTAAGGATTGACATAGATATTTATAATACATACAAGCAAATATATATATACATACACAACATATGTAAACTTACATACATAAATATTGAGTACCTGGGCGACCGAGCTTCGCTCGGTTATTACTATTTGTTGTCATATGGTAGTGATATATTTATGATCTATACATATAATAAAACAGTAAAAATATTTTGTCTGTACATTAAGAATTTTTGACTAAAATGGATAGAGGGACACTTTAAAAGAATAATAGAAAGCAAAAAAAAAATTTTCGAATTTCTTGTCTCTCTGTCTGTCTGTCTGTATGTATGATCACGATTATCTCCAAAAATACTGAACCGATTTACTTCAAACTTTCACAAATTGCTTTGTTTTAACTCAGCAAAACATCTAAAGTTTGTTTCATCAAAATCGGTTTATTAAAAAAAAAGTTATCGTCATTTGAATGAACTCAAGGCATTAGTTTGCCTGCAAATATACACGGTGAATTTTTTATCGTTTTGGACCCTTAAAGGAGTGACTCAGACCATCAAAATGAACAATTTTCCTATGGGAACAATGCTGGGAACTCAAAAAAAATTCGACATTCCCATACAAACAGGCCGGGCGGCGGGACTCTTTTTTATGGAAATGACGAATTTTTTTTTGAGTTCTCAGCATTGGTCCCATAGAAATAGTTTTTCATATTGATGACCTGAGTCACCCCTTTAAGGGTCCAAACTGTTCCTGAGGGATGGACACTAACGGCGTAGCCGCGGGCAAACGGCAAACCAACCGAAACTGCTGCGCCTAGAAACTTGAAATTTGGTCATCATCATCATCATCATCATATCAGCCGCAAGAAGTCCACTGCTGGACATAGGCCTCCCCCAAGGATTTCCAATACGACCGGTTGGAAGCGGCCTGCATCCAGCGTCTTCCTGCGACCTTAGTCAGGTCGTCCGACCATCTGGTCGGTGGGTGTCCGACGCTGCGCTTGCCGGTACGTGGTCGCCATTCGAGAACCTTTCTGCCCCATCGGCCATCGGTTCTGCGCGCTATGTGCCCCGCCCACTGCCACTTCAAAGAGCTAATCCGCTGAGCTATGTCGGTGACCTTTGTTCTTCTACGGATCTCCTCATTTCTGATTCGATCTCGCAGAGAAACACCGAGCATAGCCCTCTCCATAGCTCTTTGAGCGACCTTGAGCTTTCTTATGAGGCCCATAGTAAGGGACCACGTTTCGGACCCGTAAGTCATCACTGGTAACACACATTGATTATAGACTTTCGTCTTCAGGCACTGAGGTATTTTGGACGAGAAGACATGGCGGAGCTTCCCGAACGCTGCCCAGCCGAGTCGGATTCGTCGAAACACCTCGTCCTCGAAGCTGGAACTGCCAACCTGGATCAATTGACCCAAGTAGACATATTGGTCCACAGCTTCAAGGACGGAGTTCCCAACAAATACCGGTGAAGGCACAACATGGACATTCGACATTATTTTCGTCTTGTCCATGTTCATTGTAAGGCCCACCTGTTGGGAAACTCCATTGAGGTCATTGAGCATGGTACTTAAGTCCTCCAGCGTCTCCGCCATAACAACGATGTCATTGGCAAATCGAAGGTGAGTGATATACTCGCCATTGATGTTGATGCCAAGTCCTTCCCATTCCAGGAGCTTGAAAGCATCCTCCAGAGCAGCGGTGAACAGTTTCGGAGATATGACGTCTCCCTGTCTCACACCACGCTGCAATGGTATAGCCTTCGTGCTCTGCTCCTGTACTCGAACTGACATGGTGGCGTTGCTGTATAAGCACTTCAACACTTCGATATACCGATGGTCGATGCGGCATCGCTGGAGGGACTGAAGCACGGCCCATGTTTCGACCGAATCAAAGGCTTTCTCATAGTCCACAAACGCTAAGCATAATGGCCGGTTATACTCTCTGGTCTTCTGTATAACCTGCCGCAGCGTATGGATGTGGTCTATGGTACTGTAGCCTTTTCGGAAACCGGCTTGTTCGGGAGGCTGGAAAGCATCGAGCCTGTTCGTGAGACGATTCGTGATCACCCTCGAAAACAGCTTATAGACGTGGCTCAGGAGTGTGATAGGTCTATAGTTCTTCAGTAGAGTATTATCACCCTTTTTGAAGAACAAAACCACCACACCCCCGTTCCACGCCTCCGGCGTAATGCCCTCGAACAGAACGGAATTAAAGAGCCTCTGAAGGACTTTCAGTACCGGCGTTCCGCCCGCTTTCAGAAGCTCTGCTGTAATTCCGTCCTCGCCCGGCGCCTTGAAAATTTGGTACAGGGGTTCTTTTAATGATGTGAGTGAGGGTTAAGAAAGGATTTTTAAAAAATTGAACTTCTAAAGGGGTAAAATTTATATGGAATTTTCTCATTTCTGTACTTAGAAGTATGAAAGTAGGTATATAAATTCTCGATTAAAATAAAAAAAGATGTGTGTAGGTAGATGAAATTTGCAAAATTCCCCCCTTAAGGGGTAAAATGGGGGTGGGTGGGTGGTATAAACTTTGTATGGAAATTTTCTCATTTCTGGACTTAGACGTATGAAAATAAGTATATAAGTTCTAGGTCACAATTAAAAATATCTGTGTAGGTAAAATAGACGATATTTTTCCCTGAAGGGGTAAAATAGCGGGGTAAAGATTGTATAGGAATTTACTTATTTCTAGACTTAGAAGTATGAAAATAGGTAAATAAATTCACGATTACAATTGAAAAAGATCTGTGTAGGTCAACTGGAAAAAAAATCCCCAGAAGGGGGGGAAAGTTTGTTTGGAAATTTTCTAATTTCTGGACTATGAAGTATGAAAATAAATAGGTACGTAAGTTCTCGATTACAATTAAAAAATATATATGTGGGTGAAATGGACAAAATTCACTCCTAAAGGGGTAAAATGGGAGGGTTAAGGTGTTATGGAAATTTTCTCATTTCTGGACTTAGAAGTATAAATAATATCCATACTTCCATACTAATACTAATATTATAAATGCGAAAGTAACTCTGTCTGTCGTTTTTTACGCTTCAACCATTGAACTGATTTGGATTAAATTTGGTATGGAGGTGTGAGGCCCGAGGTAGGACATAACTATGTTTGATTCCGGGAAATTCTACTGTTCCCGAGGCATCGACACTAACGCGGGCGGAGCCGCGGGCAACAGCTAGTATAATATATTTATGAGAAATATATATTGTTATCTCAAACATTAGGTAACTACATTTTTTTTAAACTTGTCTAAAAACCAGTAAAAATTACATGTAAAATTGAACAATTAAAAAAAAACAATAGTAAGTCACAGAGCGGGATTCGAACCCGTCACACCACACTCGTTTCTTACAGTCCGCGTCTTAACCCGCTGAACTAGATGGACAGTGGCCGGCAGGATGAAATTTGCGACCATATTCTGCGTGGAAAAAAAACGCATGAAAACAAGAACACACGCGTTTTCGCGAATATGTAGATTCATATTCAAATTAATTTTTTTATTTGAATATGAATCTACTAGATGTATTGGGGTTTTAGCTATGTACCTGTTTGACATTCCCATACAAATAGACCGGGCGGCCGTAATTTTTTGTATGGAACTGCCCATTTTTCAATCATCCCTTCAAGGATTGGACCGGATTTTCTTCACATATTGTATATAATGGATACATTTATCACATCCAAGAATAAGGTCAATCTCAAAAAGGTCGTTTTGTATCTTGCAAATCCCTGGGCATCAAATTACTACGGTACCACTAATACGTAGTGGTCGCCTACAAAATAGAATAGAAATCGTCTTGAAGTATGACCTATACATAATTAGAGGAAATCCATGCAAGTGTATGCAAACGGCAATAAAAAATAACAATTACACAAAGGTTATAAAACCGTTGATGATTAGAATGATGCAGCATTAATAATTTTTATACGATGTGGTTGAAAGTAGTCTTTGGTGTTTTGGTGGTGAAGGCAGTGGTGTCGCAAGTGCTGTATGATGCGTATTTCGGAAAGCCGTTGACGGAGGAGAGGAATAATACATTGACGCTTCTAAATGCAACAAGGTACTACATAGATATAAAAAAACCGGCCAAGTGCGAGTCGGACACACGCACAAAGGGTTCTTTACCGTTATCTATAAAAACGGCAAAAAAATCATGTCTGTTGTATGGGAGCCCACCTTTAATATTCATTGTATTTTATTAAATTATTTCTTTTTAAAGTAAATATAATAACTAAATATTCTGTGAATATTTCAAGCGTCTACCTGCTGTCGTTATCAATATCGAGCAAAAACAAGCAAAAGAATCACGATTGTTGTATGGGAGCCCCCTTAAATATTTATTTCATTTAATTTTTTTGTATTTGTTGTTATAGCGGCAACAGAAATATATAATTTGTGAAAATTTAAACTTTCTAACTATCACGGTTCATGAAATGAAATGAAATGAAATGAAATGAAATGAAATGAAATATACTTTATTGCACCAATTAGGATACATTATTTGAAAATATTCATGAGATATAGCCTGGTGACAGACGGACGGACAAACAGACAGACAGACAGACAAACAGAAAGACAGACAGACGGACAGCGGAGCGACATTAATAAGGTCCCGTTTTTACCCTTTGGGTATGATTGTTGTATGGGAGCCCCCATAAATATTTATTTTATTCTATTTTTTGTACTTATTGTTAAAGCGGCAACAGAAATACATAATCTGTGAAAATTTCAACTCTGTAGGTACGACGGTTCATGAGCTACAGCCAGGTGACAGACGGACAGCGAAGATTTTTTTGCTTTTATACCATATCCCTACTAATAATAGTGGTTCTGCGAGAACAGTAGACCTCGCGAGCCCTTACAACCAACATCCACATTTGCCCTCCAGTGCTCTAAAATATATCTGTTACTGTAATGCTAATTGACTAAAGGATGATATCCTTCAGTTACTATTTCCCAATTAAAAAAAAACTAATTTATTCAGTGTTTTTAATCATAAAAATAATTCGCAGTATCATGCTTTAATAAAAAAGCCAATTTTTTTTCTTCATATTTTGATATATGTTCCTTAGGGAAAGTTGTTCAATTTCACTCCCTCTTCCACTTCACGTACAACAAAAGTTAAATATAAATTGAACTGAAAGAAGTTTCAGTTCAATTTATATTTAACTTTTGTACTACATATAGTCTGTGGGTTTGAGCAATATGGTAGTGAAGTTTATTTCTGTGTAATCTACTCATAAAGCCCTTTTATTTGATACCGCACATAACAAAAAATGTTCTATGTATCGCCGACGTCCCAGTTAGGTACTACGCACTATTTTCATACTTGTCATACCATAGATTTGTATATACGACATCATACTGAATGCACTAATACAAAAAATATACAGAAAAACGATTTCAGATAAGTTTTGGGCAAATTGCCGACTATAAACATGTTTAAGTTTATCGTATAAAAAGTTGTTCAGACAAACAAGTTGCGTCTTAATAAGAATAACAAAAAAGTCTAATGACATTTTGAATGTTTTCTCAAATAGCTGTGCTATGAGTTTTTTTAAATTTCGGACCCCCTAATTTCCGCCATTATTTCAAATTTCGAAAAACTGGCTCGACAAAATAATTCTACCTATATGATTACCGAACCCGCTCACAAAATTTCATGAGAATCGGTTGAGAAATGCGACCTGTAGGCTAATACAGACAGACAGACTTTTCGGCTAGTTGAAACTGAGACGCTTCTCTCGCTTCGCTCGCTCGGTCAATTATAAATGCGAAAGTAACTCCGTCAGTCTGTCTTGCACGCTTCAACCAGTGAACCAATTTGGATGAAATTGGTTCACTGGTTGAAAAGGCAAGTAGGTGTGAACAGGTAAGTCAATATAGGTAACTACATTAATCTGTTAACCAATCGAAATTTATATAATAGATAAGTAATTTTAATCAAAAAATGTACAGTTTTAGAATTTTAGCTATTTCGGTGGTTGTGCGTAAGTTGAAGTGGGATTGGGCGCGTCGTATGCCGAATTTTTCGGGACCAATGGGCCACTTTAATTACGAGGTGGACTCTTGAGGAATTACAGGAAGCGTGGGAAACGTTAGTGTGACGATATAGAGAAATTTAAAAGAAATGGTCAGGTGAAACACAAAATAGAGAAATATTGAAAGCAATGGGAGGGACCTTTGCCGTGCCAACAGAATGTATTAGAAAAAAACGAAAATTGTTATCTTAAACCATTTTTTATAACTCAAAACTCTAAAGTTGATTCTTTGAGATATAAATTGCTACTTATCATTTGATATTAGAGAAAGTCCTAGGAAATAATCATTGAAGACCGGGTTAGCGATATTTCTTTTTTAAATTTCATGATTTTGTGAAGGAGTAGCTTTACACAGTTATCCTTATCCTTACTAATATTATAAATGCGAAAGTGATTTTGTTTGTTTGTTTGTTTGTTTATTTGTTTGTTTGTTTGTTTGTTTGTTACGCTTTCACGCCGTAACTACTGAACCGATCATCATGAAATTTTGCATACAAGTTCTCTGGAGTACGGAGAAGGACATAGGCTACCTTTTATCCCGGGAACAAGTACTATTCCCGAGGGATCGACATTGACGCGGGCGGAGCCGCGGGCGAAAGCTAGTATTTATATATTTCCAATAACTTTTTTAAGGGGTTAATCGCTAGTGTTATTCTATTTTGATTTGAAGCGTTGGTACATAGATTTTTTTTTATCGCAATCATTTAATGTAATGGCATAATGTGAACAAACAATAATGATAATTTAAAAAACTTTATAGGTATTTATTTTGTAGTAAAGAAACTTTGCTATAACTAAATGTGTAGGTTTTTACAAAATATATCTATACTAATATTATAAAGCTGAAGAGTTTGTTTGTTTGAACGCGCTAATCTCAGGAACAACAGGTTCAAATTGAAAAAATCTTTTTGTGTTGGATAGTCCATTTATTGAGGAAGGCTTTAGACTATAAAACATCACGAAGTGACCAATAGGAGCAAAGCACCAATAAAAAATGTTTTGAAAATGGGGGAAAATTATTTTTATCTATACCTTATAACAGAAATTTCCGCGGACGAAGTCGCGGGCAACAGCTAGTATTATAATAAATATAGTATATGTGCGGTACATGATTAATTAAAAGAAGTTATAGAAAGAACAAACTAAGTACAAGGCCGGCCTGGGAGATGGGATCTCTTATCCGGCGAATACATTTGTATGGGGCATGAAGTATTACAATTTATAAGGATAAACCTAGCCATAACAACAGAATACATTTATTTACATTTAATGTATCTTAATATATATAAATCTCGTGTCACAATGTTTGTCCTCAATGGACTCCTAAACCACTTAACCGATTATAATAAAATTCGCACACCATGTGCAGTTCGATCCAACTTGAGAGATAGGATAGTTTTTAACTTATGGCGAAACGAAGTTCGCCGGGGCAGCTAGTAAAATTATATATTTAGTCCTCTGGTAGTTTCAGGTCTATGCTTAGAAAACTTGATCAAGTCTGCTTGTGACTAAACAAACAATCAAAATTAACTGTTTGGGAACTGACGCCGCAGTTTCTTGAATTTCAATTTTAATAATTATTACACTCATGAAAACCTTTAAATGGTATGTCCGATTTGTATATTACAAAAAGTAATTTACAAGTACTGATATAGCCTTGAACTCATAGTGATTTATTTTGATAAGGATTCATACCAAGGTACGAATAATGTGGCCTAGTTTGTACCGGCGTTGATGTATTCTATAAAACTGTAGTACATGACTTTGCTTTGTTAGCCGTGTGGTATCCGGCAGAGTAGAATAGGACCACTCCAAGTCTTCCCGTGGATGTCGTAGAAGGCGACTTAGGAAATACAAGCTAAACAAAGCTTATAAACATCTGAGACCTCTCCAACCCGTCTGGCCAGCGTGGAGAGTGTAGGCCAAGTCCTCTGGCTGCTCTGGCCAAGTATGGCCCTAGTAGTACAGAGAGGGTCGTGCTCCTTTAGTGGAGACTAAAAAGGACCTGATGATGATGATGATGACATGACTTTGCTCTATTGTCAATAGTTTCCGCAGCTTACGCGATTGAAGGATTTTTCTTGCTATTTTTTCAAACCTTCGGTTACATTATCGAAGTTTTCATACGGATCCCTAACTTTTGAAAATATTCTATAGCCTATGTTCATCAGGAATAATGTGGGAGTCTAATGGTGAAGTATTTTTCAAATCGGTCTAGTAGTTTCGGAGCCTATGCAATGCGTACAAACAATCAAGTCTCTCCTCTTTATAATATAGGTGTAGATGTAGATAATTGATAAAAAAATATGTCTCATCGAGTATCATATCGGTGAAGGTCGATTTCCTACGGTCTCCTCTACTATATCATCATCATCATTTCGAGTAGATGTCAAGGTCAATCGACCATGCACACCCTGCTGTCAGAAATCTTCGGAACCGCCTCTCGGCCTCTGACGTGGTTCCTTTAACGACTACCAGATGGCAGCCGGGACCAACGGCTTAACGTGCCTTCCGAAGCACGGAATCATCTTTATTATTCAAGCCTGCAATATCCTAACCAAACTGGAAGCAACTTAACAAACTATGCTTCCCGTGGGAATCGAACCCACGACCCCCGGGTCTATAGGCAAACGCCATAACCACTGGACCACGGAGGCAGTTACTCTAGTAATATGTCTAGTAACGAGATCTTAACCTTTGAACGCCATTGGAAACTGATCGGAAAAAAGCTAGTACAAAATATTACTTACGTGAAAACCTCAGTGGTATAAAAATAGTCATGAGAGATTCGTTTCTTGAGTATGGAATGTATGTCAAGAGCTTTCTCAGAATAAGATATTGATTTTGCAATATAACATAAAACAATACTTTGTTTGCACTTGTTGCTGCTCTTGAAAGGGGATTTTCCTTGTGTGTGATGAGTTGTATAAGTATCGTTACGAGTAGAACTCGTCAAGTTATTACATATCCAATAATATCGATACCACTACTATTGCTTACAAATCGTAATACCTGTAATTTATATAGAAACAGCGGTCCTAGAAAAGAACCTTGCGGAGTAAAACTGATTGACACAAATGACAAGAAAAAACTAAGTATTTAAAAAAATTGTTAAATTTTTGATTGAAACTAATGTGATTCTACTCACGTACGAAGTCAGCCACTGGCCGACATGTTTTGACCTCATCCAGATGTCTTCCTCGGGGCGAATGTGGATCGAGACGCGCGTCCGATGTCCCGATCCGCACTCTATTTGAGATTTATGACCTCCGGATTACATTTATTAAAGTTTGTTAATATTATCATTTTTTTATGTGTATTTGACGGAAAACGAGCAAACGAGCCACCTGATAGAAAGTGGTCACCGTCGCCCATGGACATCTGCAACACCAGAGGAGGTGCTGATGCGTTGCCGACTCTTAAGATACCTGTAAACACGCCTTTTGAAGGACCTCAAGTCATAGCACACAGGGAAAACCTCGGGAGGGAGTCCATTCCACAATCTTGCTGTACGAGGAACCATCAATTCCATTATCAGATACCATAACAATTCTTAATATCTGACAAGGTAGATGGAGTCACATTAGCCAAATAGGTCGCAGGAACAGAAATAGAAAATGCTGTAGTAAATATATATATCACTTGATCACATCAGAATCATTAAAGCTCTTTTGATCTCTATGGGAGGAGAAGCAGTTGAATAATTGACGTATTTTGGGGTTCCAAAGGGCGCTTACAGGACCCTATTAATAAGGCACCGCTGTCCTCTGCTGTCCCACCGTCTATCACAGTGTTCTATTTTTCGAACCCTGACAGGCAAAAAAATATGCTTTTCGCAATAAGTAATTTGCTCCCAGCTCAGCAGAAAGATTAAACACAAGAAGTGTTTATGAAGTGACTTGTTGTAGCTTATCTTAATATATATAAATCTCGTGTCACAATGTTTGTCCTCAATGGACTCCTAAACCACTTAACCGATTATAATAAAATTCGCACACCATGTGCGGTTCGATCCAACTTGAGAGATAGGATAGTTTTTAACTTATGGCGAAACGAAGTTCGCCGGGGCAGCTAGTGTTTATATAAGAAAACCTAGATATAATAAGTTTAATTAAGCAAATAGTCAATATATTTTATATCTTATTTCCCTAGACCGTGTGTCATACCCGTGAAGCCATGCAACAAGTACGAGGGTCGCCGCGTGGACGGCACCTGCGTCAACCCCAAGTACCCTTCAAGGAATGGCTCCCCGACGCCGTTTCTCAGGATGTTACCAGCCAGATTTGGAATGGGCAAGTATAAGGCTCAATTCATACCGAAATGACAGCGGCCGGCAATAACCGGCAGCGGCTGTCTCAGTAGAGCAGGCGCGCGGCCGCCCGCGACTTCGCGTGGTCACGCACGGCTAACGCTCTTCATTTAACACGGAATCTCACACGAGTTTGAGAGTGTGTACTTGGCAGTGAAAATGGGTGTTTTGAATTTAATTATTATTGAAGCAGAAGAAGAAGAGGAAAGGCATAAAAGGCCAACAGATGCGTTAGACTCGTCGATCTTTTTAAGTTTCACACTGAAAGGGCTTGCCGCTTTGCTGCCGGCTGCTGTTACGTGGCGGTGCGATTTGAACCTAAATTTTGGTAGACGAGCCCGAGTGCATTTTGAAAGAACATTCAAATCAAAATTATTTATTTGCCTTAAAGAGGGTAATAATTGTTACGAATGGTGACATTTCAAAGGCAGTGTTCAATTTTTACCCTTTTGGTTGATACTGAATATTGAATGGACGCGTATAGACACTTCCAGTTAGGTTTTTGATCTGATGAGGATAATTATATTCAAGCAAAAGTTAAAGCAGTGACCTAGTTCGTAGGTTAAGAGCACAGGTTAAGAGCTATATTTCATTTAACACTATTCAGGATTATGAAGTAATGGCAATAATTTTGATCAATAGGGTAAACTTCTATTACAGTTAAGGTGCCATTTCAATGATTATGTTACTTATATGGACGACTGCATCTCTAGGTAACACTCTCGCGCCGGCAATGAACGGGTCGGAGTTGCCATCTGCTCGCCTCATTCGCACCAAGATCCTGAGCGAGGGATACCACTCCGACAAACATTTCAGTGTCCTGGCGAACCACATGCTTCTGCAGTCCATTGCAGATATCATAGACGTGTTATATTTGTGTAAGTATGCGTTGCTATCGTATATCTCTATCCAAAACAGTAATTGTAACTAGTAGTATTGTTTCAAAAATTAAAAATCTTACTGCTTTCCCTTTTTTATACATTTATTTAAGGACACTGGAGTTTTTGAGACGAACCAAATCTATGTAATTGGGTAGTTGTTGTTAGGTGACGCATGTATCAGATCAAAGCTCATGGAAATTACCATACATGGTCCATGCCTGTAGACCCGGGGTTGGTGGGTTCGATTCCCACGGGAAGCATACTTTGTTTGGTTGCTTCCAGTTTGGTTAGGACATTGCAGGCTTGAATCAACTGATTGTCTGATAATAAAGATGATTCCGATTCGAAAGGCACGTTAAGCCGTTGGTCCCGGCTGCATTTTCATATTTTCAGTTTGACCGTTTCATTTTTATATCAGGAAATATTTAGAATATCTGTTGAACTACCAAACAAAGGAGCAAAAATAAACCAACCTACAATTTTTTTCAGTGCGCTACGTTTTGGCCAGCGAATGCTGCATCGGCAACACTCCAAATCGGCTCAGTCAAGACTGTATCTCTATCCCAGTGCCCGAAGACGACCCGTTCCTCCGTCGCTCCGGCGTCAGATGCATGAACCTCACCAGATTCCAGACCTTCCAGGACTTTAGATGCATTCCTAACTCTCTCCCGGCAGAACGAGTAAGACTTTATATCATCATCATCATCATATCAGCCGTTAAAAGTCCATTGCTGGACAAAAGCCTCTCCCAAGGATTCTTTGTTCCATGGGATGATATTCCATATACTCACAACGCTTGGCAGGCGGGTTGGCGAGTGGAGTTTCTCTGGCTTCTTGTACTTCAATTCAATTCAATTCTTTTATTGCATTTCATATTGCACATTACATCAGCTTTTATAATAATACACTGCACTGTAGTTATACTGTATCCCCGTAGCAGATCAGTATGTATAACGCATTTTCCACATGTAAAAAAAAAAGAAAAGGTACAATATGAACCCCATCGCAAAAAAAAACTTCCGATATTACTGCCCATTGAAAGCTTTTTTAAGCTTATAAAAGATATGTGCCGTGTGGTATCCGGCAGAGTAGAATAGGACCACTCCAAGTCTTCCCGTGGATGTCGTAGAAGGCGACTTAGGAAATACAAGCTAAACAAAGCGTATAAACATCTAAGACACCTCTCCAACCCGTCTGGCCAGCGTGGAGAGTGTAGGTCAAGTCCTCTGGCTGCTCTGGCCAAGTGTGGCCCTGGTGGTGCGGGGAGGGTCGTGCTCCTGTGGTGGAGACTGGGGGGGACCTGATGATGAAAAGATAGAAATAAGGTGGATTTGGGAAGAGAATGAAGCTATTGGGATACTACTTACTCGGATGAATGGGGGAATAGCAAGTAGCAGCTTGAGAGGCTGGGCGCGCGTACCTGATGCCTAACTATATATGATAAGATATGTAGGTTAATACCTACATACGTATTGTAAATGTGTTATATGCAAGTCAAATCGGATGTGCGGACAAATCTTTTAAGGTTTTTGTACATCTTTTATATAATTTAAGATTATGTGTTTGTTTGATGAATAATTAAAAAAAAAAAAAAAACTTGCAACTACCGATGACACCCCTGACAAGATTTTATATGGTTCTATACAACTGCAGTTCGTCAGTTCAAAGAAGTGATTTTTCGGAATAGTGTGACCACTATTTAAATAAAGTATTTTAGACCCTTTGTAATAACCATATTCGTAAATAAAGCTATTCTATTCTATTCTAGTGCTTTTTTGTTATATTTTCTACTTCTTCCTAGATGTCTTACTTATAATTTCTGGAGCTCATGAAATTAACATTAGTCCAAAGAGATTTAAAAAATAAAATAATCATTTATATAAAAAAAAAACAACTTCAATCAATATACTAAACCGATTGTGATGAATATTAAACGGGACCAACTTGAATGCATACCAATTTTTTAAACCGGTTTATAAATAACGGAGTTCTGAGGTAACCAACATAAAAAAGAATAACCGGCTGGATAACGTTCTCCTTTTTTTGATGTCGGTTAAAATTAAATCTCTTGGCATTATATCTATTCATTCATCGGTAGTTTATATGCACGGGGTCCAAGTTCGCGTAGAATTACTTGTAGCACCATCTAAAATCACATTAGCAATAAAATCTGACTGATGTTTGGCTCCTAGGATCGGTCAGGCTGCTAACACTGTTCACTAAATAATATAAGATCCATTTAAATTAAGCACTAATATTTTAATGGTTGGCAACAGTAAGCTAGAAAAAACATTACGACCATAAAAAAATGTTAAAAAATATCGACACGCTATTTTAAAGATATCTTGACTTGAACATTTTGAAAAATTAGACGCGAGTAACACCAAGTGTATAAAAACACATTTTTGCCGTACAAGTTTTTACTATTACCTACTATAGATACGAAGTAACTGACTGCTGTTTTGAATACAATCAAAAGAGCTGGCCTAACGATTTTCTTAAAAAATAAACTAAATCTAGCGATTTCTTAAAATTTGCTTGAAGTATTTCTTTGGCCTATGGGTGTAAAGCCCTTAAAATATTTGTGAGCTGTAATTTTTTTCTAGGTTCCCACTGCTGGGTTAAGGTCTCCCCTCTTGTATGCCATTCGTCTCTATCCGTTGTAAAAGATCGCCAATTTTTAACATGAGCCGACAAATCAGGACCATCTTTTTCTAGGACGGCCTCGCTTTAATAAAATTAAAATTCAATTTCAGATATCCGTACCAACTCCTTTGCTAGACTTGTCAATACAATACGGGTACACAGAAGAAATGTCACGAAACGTGAGAACTTTCCAGAATGGGCTGTTGAAGTCGGAGATGAGGAACGGCGTGGAGAACCCGTTAAGAAACGGCCAAACCTGCATCCTTAACAGGAGACCCAGGGAAAATGCCTGCTATGAGTTTGGTAAGTTTTTACGATGCTACTGTGCAAGTGCATATGTATTAAGGCAAAATATTTTACAATATATTTATGCGTGTTATATAGTAATATATGTAGGTATTAATTTATTACACGCACTTCTAAACGTGTTTTCTCCGCGTGAGGACGGAGTAGAATACAATTCCCCACTGCCTGTCAGGTTGGCATCTCGTAAGAGGCAAGAAAAAACCCGACATGCTCGGTGGTAGGGACTAGTGGAGTCCGACTGGCTGGCAACCACCCTCATGCCGAAATCTGTAGCGAAGCACCGTTTGGTGTGTTTCAACTGTTACGTGTGAGAACCAATCCTCATTAAGAGTCGGCAACGCATCAGCACCTCCTCTCGTGTTGCAGATGTCCATAGGCGACGTGACCACTTTCCATCAAGTGGCTCGTCTGCTAGTTTGCCGTCAAATGTACATAAAAAAAAACCGGCCAAGTGCGAGTCGGATCACGCACAAGGGTTCCGTAAATTATATATAAATAGCTTGAAATTATTATTATTATATGATGTAACTCAAAATTAATGCTTTTCCTAATTTTTCCTTTTTCTGTGCTTTAAGACGTTGCTTCGTACCAAATTTAAAGATGATTCCGTGCTTCGGAAGGCATGTTATGCCCTTGCTCCCGGCTGCCATCTGGTAGTCGTTACAGGAACCACGTCAGAGGCTGAGAGGTGGTTCCGAAGAACTCTGACACCAGGGTGTGCATAGTCGATTAACCGTGACACTTACTCGAAATGATGATACGATTTCAGGTGACGTTTATGGTGGTAACGTCCTACTCGGCACTTTACTGAGTAGTTTGTGGTTCTACCGGGAGCACAACAGGATCGCCCGTAAACTGGCAGAGATCAACCCGTGTTGGGATGACGAGAAGCTGTTTGTGAACGCCAGGGAGATCAATATTGCCCAGTGGCAGTATATTGTGTACTACGAGCTGATGGTGTTGCTACTAGGTAAGACAATAAACTTTCAAGTGTATATATGTTCCATTTAAACTAAAAGCAAATATTCTAAGGGCTGGGTACATACTAAAAGTATAACACCATCTAATTTCTTTTCATTTTTGATGCGTCGTTTTTGCATTTTTTCTCTGTAGCTTTGTCATCGTGAGACGTGTGAGTGCTAGCACGGTTTATTGAAACTGTGGTTAAAACAGCTCCGAAACTCGATTTGTGTGCTGTTTTGCCGTTGCCACTTTTCGAGCGCGTATCGTGTATCTACCATGGTATTTGGTCGAAGTATATAGACGATTTACTTATTTGATGCTTACGTCAAATAGGCCATGGAACTCCTCAAATACTTCCCAAAAATATTTACACCCACAGGTAAAGAGAATGCCTTGGCTGTTGGCATCATATACGACACTGACGGCTACGTGAATGACTTCGACAAAAGATACAAGCCAGGTGTCTTCCACGAGTATGTGCTGGGCACTCGCTACTTCCATACCTTCCAGGAGGGCAGAACCGAGTGAGATTTTTTTTTAATTGATTAATTTTTAGTTAAATATTTCATTTCAATAACTATAACAGGACCACGCATACGGCGGGATTTTGAACCTCTGAACTCTACTAAAATCCTGGAATCAGAATCCCTAATAAAGTATAGAATTGCAAGAAAAAAGCAAATACAAAGTCGCCGATCCTGGCCTGGGCGAATTTCTATGGAAATTCAAATGTGTTTTTTTTTTCTTTTTTTACCTTTTTTTCTTGTAGTTGTCGTATTGCATTAGGGATTCTGGTTCTAGGATTTCAGTATAGTTCAGAGGTTCAAAATCACGCTGTATAGTCAAAACTGACAAGGTTTCCATGGTGTTAGATTCGATTCGTAATAATAGAAAACTCTTCTACGCTATTGTGTTTTAATCAATGAGGATTCATCATCACTACGTTATACTAGTTAAATTTATATTTCTTATTTTTCTTTTTGTAGCCTCGATTAGCTTAAAAAAGTTTGATTAAAATTTATCAGATGAGATAATTAAAATAAACAATTCCGCCTCCGTTAGTTGAATAGGACATTGGGATAGCACATCAGGAGAGATATAGCATGTTCTGATTATCATGACCATATATTTTATTTAAATAGCGACACGCCCCGGCTTCGCACGGGTGCATTGTAGATACTAATATTGGACAGTAAATAGTTTCAATTTTACTAAAAAACAATTCAACTTAATATTAAACATAATTAATAACAACATAAAAATAAAAAATTATAAATAACTTACAAATAAAAAACTTCTTCCAACGCACCACATCGAGGCAAAGTACCCAAAATGCTGGCAGCATTTCCCCGTTGCACAGCGAGTCCGATACGTTGTGCAAAAAAACTGCCAGCTCTTGGATCACCAGTTGCCTCGATGAGACGTGTTGTCAATTCCAGTAAATTATACATATGAACCTTCCTCTTAAATCGCCCTATCTATTGCTGAAAACCACTAAAATCCGTTGAGTAGTTTAAAAGATCTAAACGAACAGACAGCTGACGTGACGTAATTTTTTATACTACGTTATGATTTTACAGCTTGTATAGCAACAACGGGAAGTATCTAGGAACTCGAACAACTGTCGATGATAACTTCAGATCTGGAATTCTGGAACTGAACAATACTGAAGCTGATCTCACCCAGGGAGCGTTTA
This sequence comes from Elegia similella, assembly GCA_947532085.1. Classification (NCBI taxonomy): domain Eukaryota; kingdom Metazoa; phylum Arthropoda; class Insecta; order Lepidoptera; family Pyralidae; genus Elegia; species Elegia similella. The sequence goes on along the minus strand of OX383926.1, from coordinate 2,191,308 downwards.
GACAGCCGGCTGCTCAGTTTGATAGGAATATAGACCCTGACGTAAGCTACACGTTCTACTTTCTACTTCTCTAAGCATTGTCCCTTTAGGGGTTGAATCAGGAATGTGTAATTTAGGTGCGAAAGACGAAGGTGCGAAGTGCCGAGGTGCGAGCAAACTCAGGCGTGAAGAGCTAAGGTTCGAATGAACTGTGGTGCGAAGAGCTGAGGCGCGACTGAACCCAGGTGCGAACAGCTCAGGTGCGAAGAGATGAGGCGCCAATGAACCTAGGCGCGAAGAGGTGAGTCGCGAATGAACTGAGATGCGAAGAGCTAAGGCGCGAATGGACCCAGGTGCGAAGCTATTCTAAGACGCGAATAGAGGTGACCGCTGTAAAAACTGCATACCCTGTGCTTCAACGCACTAAATCTGTGATGGCAATTGAAAACATGCTCGGTTGACGAAGTAAGTCTGTAAATTTACTCATCCCTGCATTACTACGCTTAACAAGCGCGAGAAACGCAGACACAATAGATTTTCTATTGTTATGTGGACCGATCGGGCCGCTTGGGGGTTGAGAGGTCGAGTAGATTATGTTTGTAGTATACACGGTGAAATTTCGTTCTGGACCCTTAAAGAGGTGATTCAGCCCATCGATATGAACAGCTTTTCCTATGGGACTAATGGTGGGAACTCAAAAAAAGAATTGGCAGTTCCATACAAAAAAATTGGGCTGCCCAGTCAATTAGGATTGTAAAAAAATTTGAGTTACCAGCATTGGTGCCATAGGAAAGTTGTTTATATCAACAGGCTGAATCATTCCTTTAAAGGTCCAGAACGATCAAAATTTCACCGTGTATAAAATTATGCAAGTTTAATATGATCACATGATTGTACTGTTTCCAAATACTATATTGAAAGTACAAAAGAAATTCATAAAACATTGATATTTTCGGAAAAAGATACTGCTATTTATGTTTATACACCTTTAAGCTTTAGGTTGGAGAGGTTTCTCAAATGTTTATAAGCTTTGATTAGCTTGTATTTTCGTCTGGCCAGCGTGGAGAGTGTAGGCCAAGTCCTCTGGCTGCTCTGGCCAAGTATGGCTCTAGTAGTACAGAGAGGGTCGTGCTCCTGTAGTGGAGACTAAAAAGCCCTGATGATGAAGCTTTAGGTAAAATGTGTAAGGGACATGGTTTTTATTTAAGACATTTTGTGTACCTAAAATTTGCAAATAAAGATTTTTATTAATTTGATCGATAAGTTTAGATTATTACCATAGATTAGATGTCTGATCTTGAATATAGGCATACATTAATGGACAGGATATTTTTGTTTAACTTATTAAACGATAGACTGGATGCCCCGCCATTCCTATCATCTATTAATAATGATGTAGTTAATAGATTTAGGTGTTACTTTGCGGAAGTCAAAGCTACATTTACTTTGAGACAATTTAGTTTGCGTGCTTCCGCCGCCAGTTAGTTCATGCAAACTATTGCTGGCCAGCGCCCACCCACTACTATTTGACCAGGGTTGCATGCATCAACTATTGCTGGCGGGCATGAAGTGACTAACAGTAGTGGGTAATCCACAACCCTAAATTTCTCAAATAGATTATAGGACGAAACTATACCTGTAATAATCGTATACATTATTTTTCAGATTGCAGAGCGTATTTTTTCTGTCGTGCAAAGAGCAGCAGATTTGAGCGCCATCGACATCCAAAGAGGCCGAGACCATGGTTTGCAGCCTTACAACGCGTACAGGAAGCTTTGCGGGCTGCCAGTTGCCCGCAAGTGGGAGGACTTTAAGGAGATTCCTGATGATGCAAGTTGTTTAATTTTCATAGTTATTGTAATAGTTTTAGCTATATTGTGGTCGTCTGTAGTTCGTCAGTCGTTACCTTCAGCATCTTATCTTATCTTCGATGGGGCTGATTTAGAATCAGAAGCTCGTCTAACCTTTGGGTTATTTTGTACTTACCCCATGCCTTACTCACCCACACGGTGTATTCCGTTATTTCAGCATCTTAAAAATATAGATTGTAGCAGTAGATACAGTTCGTCACATTATATTAAACCAACAGCCTGTTTAATTTTGCAAATTCATAAGCTAGTTCATAGCAATGCAAAATAGAAAAGCATAGCGGTGCCAGCTGCTTTTCCTTCCGTAGTGGTGCACAGCCAATTTTAATGTGTATATTAAAATTTACGTGGTTCTGGCGAGTGGTAAGACAACGGGAGTTTCTATAATAAAGCTTATCCTATATCATGCACAAGGATATCCATCATGTCTTAACCTAGCGCCGCCAGTCCTCTCGTATTGGTAAAATGCTGATCGCAGACGACATGGGTAAAATCCTGGCGAATTCTGGTGGTGGGCTACCAACATCTCGCTATTATGGCTCTTAATTCTAACTATAGAGGTACAACCATCGTCTTAAATTGGTCTTATAACTCTTAGATCTATCTACGCTGTAAGATTAAAAACCTAATGTTGTATTTGTAATGTTTCATCAGAAAATAGAACAGCTTCGTCGTCTTTACGAAGATGTGGACGAGCTTGAGCTGATGCCGGCCATCTACGCTGAGAAGCACCTCAAGGGCGCCTTCGTGGGCCCCACGCTGTTCTGCATCATGGCGCAAAACCTGGTGCAGTGGAGAAAGTCCGATCGATATTTCTTCGAGCACGGTGATATTCCTACTGCCTTGACTTTACGTAAGTTATATAACTCGTGTTTACTCATGTTTTATTATTACATCTCGTTTTAATGATTTTTTTGTACCAGAACGATATGTACCAATATTCTTTACTTCGTATCGTTATTTACCATAGTACTTTTTTCTTTTCTGACTATGTAACTGACAAGTCTTGAATTCTTGAATATAACAATGATTATAAAAATACTGTTGGTTATTGCTAATATTACCGAAGAGTGAACTTCACCATTTCGCTGGAAGCCTCTGCGAGTTGGCAACTTTGTTTCTCCGGCAACCGTAGTAAATATAATATAATAATAATGGTGAAAAAATTTCATGCGGGCTGGCTTGAACCAGCGACCTTTGAAGAAGGTGACGCAAGCCTTGTAAGTATAAGGGGAATAGGATATGGTGGAGAATTTCGGCGCCCAGGTTAGAATCATGCGGTAGCTCAGTTGGCAGAGCGTAGGTCGTACATAGAGCTAGGTCGCTGGTTCAAGCCCCACCCGCATGAAATTTTTTCACCATATTTAATTTCTTAATTTAATAAAAGTATAACAACATAGCATTTTGAATGCAAAATAAAACACTTATAAAAATATTGTGTTGTTTTGTTTTCCAGCTCAGCTGAACGAAATCAGGAAAGCCAACGTCGCTCGCGTCGTGTGTGACAGTGGGGACAGTGTCACGAGGATACAGCCATACCCGCTTCTCAATGTCGCCGAAGAGTTAGTTCTACTTTTTCTAAAATTATTTCTTTTTAATGTGTTCGTCCCCAACGCTGGCGTAACTTTTATGCTGATGCAGCAGCGAATGTTATCATTAGATCTGACATTTGCTGTAGACTTCACGTATGTTCAGAACTGAGGTTCAGAAACATGAACGTGGTCGAGATATTTCATGCCCCTATAGGTCAACAAACTGACTCCGAGCCGGTGTAGAGATGCCAAGAAAGCCGGACTAAGTAGGGTTTCTCCAACAATGACCATTGCGATTGCGGCGTCACGCAATCGATGACTCACCGTATGATGTGCCCCAACTGTCCTTCCATCTGCACAGTCGAAGATCTTAATAAGGCATACGACAAAGGTGTCGCTGTGGCCATTTACTGGTCAAAAACTGTATAAAAAAAGCTTAACGGCTCGCCATAGGCCAGGCGGCGTGGCGGTACAAACGCGGATGGTCTAAACGCGTTGGCTACTTTGGATATTTTGGTTTTTTAAGAATTTTCAAGGGTTATTCGAAAAAGAAAAATACATGATGGCTGCCTTATCTGTAATGCAAGTATAATCAAAAGTTTCAAGGTTAATTTTAATGTATTTGGTGAATAATGTTGCATACCGAGTAAATTAGACGTGATTTGGAGGCAACTTTGCAATTTTTTTCTATCGAGAAAATTTTACGCAATCGTGTTTTTGAGTCAGATAGTTACCAGAGTTAGTCCTGAACTTTGCTGCATTTTTATTTCAACTTGAGTATTTCATTATTATTGATATTACACACAATCATGCAAAGCAGTGTGAGGTAGTACGGGTCCTTAAATTATAACCATTTTGACTCAGAAAGAAAGGTCAACAAAATCTGAACCACGTTCACCCGGGCCGTTACATATTTTTTCACCTCATCTATTTAAAAAAACAAAGAACGGTTGCCCGTATAAAATACGTTTTTATATCTGATGGACTAAACAATATTTTAATAACAAATGTAGTTGCGTTGAAATGAGATGAAAAGTAGGATGTGTCATCTCGGGAAGGGCAACATACTCAGAACCCCTCGCTCCAATAAGGAGTCTACTTTAGGATCCCTCCCTCCCCTCGGGATTCTAACGTAGCCTTCTTCGTTCTGCTCTAGATTCAAAATGTTGGTTCCGTGGGTGTGTTCCCTTTTTTCCTCTCAAGGTACGGTATCCTAAATAACATCAGCACCTCTTCTGGTGTTGCAGATGTCCATGGGCGACGGTGACCACTTTCCATCGGGTGGCTCGTCTGCTCGTGTGCCGTCAAATATACATTAAAAAAAAACACCTAGTGGTCGATAAATTAAAACTAAACTATTTTATTTTATTTTCAGCAACCCAATAATGTCTTGCAAGGAGATCCCTGGTGTTGACCTGCGGGCCTGGAAAGATTCTAAATGTCATAAGGAAGAGCTGCATGAAAAGTATAATGACATTAAACATAATGATTATGACTGGTCGTATCCGACGTCGATAGACTGGAAATCGTATATATTTAAAAAGTGATTCATAAAAGCGAATAGTACAGGGTGAAATTTAATTTATTAGCAGACGTTTGAGGAATAAGAAACCATGCAATATTTTGAAGTGTAATATTTTGCATTCACAATGCTATTTTGATATCTCTTATTAAATTAATAACTAAACTATGAAAAAGTTCATTATTTTATAATTTATTCAGTACCCTAATATTTGTATTGTGCGGTTTGTTACCCACACATAGAGTAAAGATAGAGTCTGATAGATTGATATAAATGATAGCCAGTAGTGGAGAGAGTGAAAGAGTTTATTGATAGATCTCTAAATAGTAGAATTGATAGATGCACTAGATGATAACACTGATAGATGATAGTTCGACCGGAATACACTGATAAAATGATAGAAGAATTGATAGAATGATAGCGAGCACACGACACTGCTTTGCTTGTACCGTCGTCGACGTGAACGTGACGTGAAATGATTGTTTTATGCGGCCGAGCGCCGCGCGGTGTCTAGATTCGCTGACACTCGTGATTTGTACGTGTTGGCCCGTACATGTATGATTATCAATGAATTTGTTTATCATGTTATTCAAATTACATTCTGGTATTTATCCGCCACAAGCTTCGTCAAATATGACTGTCAAATATACCATAACGAAATATCCACAACATTCTTCGTCAAAATTTACAAAATTAGTATTCAGCAACATGCATCAATTTTATTTCATATAAAATTATCCGCAATATGCTTCGTCAAAACCTTAATCTAATAAACCGCCCCGCATCGTACCTGGATCAAAAGTTCCCATAACACTTGCGGCATTCCCGCGCTGTATAGCTATGGAAATTCTTTGAGACAGATACGATAATGGACGGCTATCATTTGCCCGCTCAGATATTCTGCGTCCCAATTCTTCAATAAAAGTTTTTGCCTCAGTTCCTCGTACCCCCATGGTCTCGAAGGCTACTGGCAAAATGTAAGCCGGCTTTAGGAAAGCATATTTGACTAGCTCCGTGGCGCAGCGGTCAACACGCCTGCCTGCGACACGGAGTGACCGGGTTCGATCCCCAAGCCAGGTCAAGATGGAAAATGATCTTTTTCAGATTGGCCTGGGTCTTGGATGTGTATCTATATTATGTATTTGTTATAAAATATTGTATCGTTAAGTTAGTATCCCATAACACAAGTCTCGAACTTACTTTGGGGCTAGCTCAGTCTGTCTGATTTGTCCGTATATATTTATTATTATTTATTTATTTATTTATATGTTTTTGTCCAGAAGCATTATCGGCGGCCGCTCCTACCGACCGAATGGTATCTTGAAAAAGTTTGTTCAATGACTTTTGATAATTTGTTAGATTTTACTTTCACACAATATTAATTTGATTTTCCGGTTGAATGTTAACAACTCTACGCGCATCGCAAAGAATGATTACGCGCGAGCGTCGCGTCGCCCTTTCGTTTACGTAGAGTTACAAACGTCCTGACAGGACATTAAAAACTTGTTTTTTTTTGTTTTAAGTTATGTCAGAACTTGTAGAACAAACGTTCTTGTTTATGATGTTGGCTATCTAGTCCTGCATGGTTATTAGTGTTTTATACAAAACCATGTATATATTTAAAAAAAATATATTTTTTTATAGAAATCTGATCCACCAGTCATTAATTCAATTCAAAATCTTTCTTTTTACTTAAAGTTTAGATTTAGAATTCAGGTCTTGTACTAGAAATATTTATTTAAAAAATGTATTATTAATAAAATCATTCATAACTTATTGATTTATAAGGTTTACTTTCAAGAAAATAACGAATTGCCTTATTTTTTTTGGAGAGGGTAATGCTCGGTGTTTCTCTGCGAGATCGAATCAGAAACGAGGAGATTCGTAAGAGAACAACGGCCACCGACATAGCTCAGCGGATTAGATATTTGAAGTGGCAGTGAGCGGGGCACATAGCACGTAGAACCGATGGCTGATAGGGCAGAAGTGTTCTCGAAGGGCGACCACGAACCGGCAAGCGCAGCGTCGGACATCCACCAACCACCGATGGTCGGATGACCTGACTAAGGTCGCAGGAACACGCTGGATACAGGCCGCTTCCAACCGGTCGTATTGGAGATCCTTGGGAGAGGCCTATGTCCAGCAGTGAACTTTTTGCGGCTGATATGATAATGATAATTATTTGTACCCTATCTCAGCCAAGTTAAGTGGTTATAGGATCAAAACCATTTCTGCAGAGCTGCATGAAAAGTATAATGACATTAAACATAATGATTATGACTGGTCGTATCCAACGTCGATAGACTGGAAATCGTATATATTTAAAAAGTGATTTATAAAATCGAATAATACGGGGTGAAACGTTTAAGGACTCAGACTACGAAGCTAAACAACTTTGATTATGGGACCAACTTCGACATCGTAAAAAATTATCTGCTCTTTCATACAAAAGTGGAATATCTACTTGGCCAAAATCTATGGAACAGCAGATTTTTTTGCGGTTTCGTAGTCGGTCCCATAATGAAAATTGTTCAGATTCGTGGTCTGAATTACTTCTTAAACGTTTGCTAATGAAACCATACCAAAACCAACCCGTCAAAATATACCTATGAACAGCCTCCGTGGTCCATTGGTTAAGGCGTTTGCCTGTTGACCCGGAGGTCGTGGGTTCGATTCCCACCGGAAGCATACTTTGTTTAGTTGTTTCCAGTTTGGTTAGGACATTGCAGGCTTGAATCACCTGATTGTCTAAAAATAAAGATGATTCCGTGCTTCGGAAGGCACGTTAAGCCGGTGGTCCCGGCTGCCATCTGGTAGTCGTTAAAGGAACCACGTCAGAGGCCGAGAGGCGGTTCCGAAGAACTCTGACACCAGGGTGTGCATGGTCGATTGACCGTGACACCTACTCGAAGATGATGAGCCTTAGAAGCTTATAAGTTGATTGGTTTTAACTCAACTGCCAGCCTGGTGGTTGCAGTTATGGCATCGGATACGCACCCGGCCTCCCGAGCTGCTTCTTGCTGTTCCCCCATTCATCCGAGTAGTAAGGTATTGGGACCTTCATTCCATTCCCTAATTCAACAAATTCCTATCCTTACCCAGCATGAAATGCTTCCGGTGAGCAGCAACGCCGGAAGCACAAGAAGCCAAAGAAACTGCGCTCGCCAACCCGCCTGCCAAGCGTAGCGAGTACGGCAATACTCGTCTGGACACCTGACCTGATCGAAAATTCGTAAGGCGGATATTGGAATGTCATTCCAAAATATTCAAAAACAGTTTTCACTTTTGCTGGCACTCCCGGAGTGATTTTTTTATAGCTAAGTTTAGTTCTGCTTCCAAAGCGAAGTGCAGAAGAAGTACTTAGTAACTAGCTCCGTGGCGCAGCGGTCAACACGCCAGCCTGCGACATGGAGTGACCGGGTTCGATCCCCGGCCAGGTCAAGATGGAAAATGATCTTTTTCAGATTGGCCTGGGTCTTGGATGTGTATCTATATATGTATTTGTTATAAAATATAGTATCGTTGAGTTAGTATCCCATAACACAAGTCTCATACTTACTTTGGGGCTAGCTCAATCTGTGTGATTTGTCCGTATATATTTATTTATTTATTTAACTATAGCCAACGAAGATAATTGTAGTAATTATGCTCGAAACATGAGTTGCCGGTAGTTAAAGCATTTACATAATGTACCTGGCTTCAAATGGCCGGAAGAATAATAATCCAACTAAAACATGAGCAGTAATGTACAAGGATAATTTGCGGATAAAACAATAACTTGTGTAACTTAATTGTTGTAATCCGTGTCGTAATTATCAATAAAAAAATATAAATAAATATATACAGACAAACCATGTGTGGTTTGTCTGTACGTTGACGGAGAAATTTTTAACGTTCTGGACCCTTAAAGGGATGATTCAGGTCGTCGATATGAACAACTTTTCCTATAGGACCAATACTGGGAACTCAATTTTTTTTTTGATTTTGCCATACAAATTGACTTGGTACCCGAAATGTTTTGTATGGAACTGCCCATTTTTTTTGAGTTCCCAGCATTGGTTCCCTAGGAAAAGTTGTTCATATCGACAGGCTGAATCACTCCTTTGAGGGTCCAGAACGATCAAACTTTCACCGTATATACAGCGTGATTTTGAACCCCCTAGCTATATTGAAATCTGGGAATCAGAATCCCTAATGGAACACAGAATTGTAAAAAAAAGGTAAAAAACGAAAAAATAAACCTAATCTTTCATAGAAATTCGTCCAGCTGATCGGCGACTTTGTATGGGAAACCTAATTTTCTTTTTCGTTTTTTACCTTTTTTTCTTGCAATTCTGTGTTCCATTAGGTATTCTGATTCCCAGATTTCAATATAGCTAGGGGGTTCAAAATCACGTTGTATTGAGCTAGCCCTAAAGTGGGTTCGAGACTTGTATTATGGGATACTAACTCAACGATACTATATTTAATTATGTATATAAACGGGACTTAGCACGAACCTTTGTTTCCTGACGTTTCGTTGCGACCACGATGGATGTAACTCCATTGAAACGTCAACGGAAACAAATAATAAAAAGGTTCATCTAAGTCCCGATTATATTCATAATTATGTGGTTAAAGCGCGAAAGTTTAAAAAGGAATGATACTATATTTTATAACAAATACATATATAGATAAACATCCAAGACCCAGACCAATCTGATAAAGATCATCTTCCATCTTGACTTAGGCTGGCGTGTTAACCACTACGCCACGGAGCTCGCCAATATGGAATCGCCAATGGAAATAACGTTTTCTATTCGTGATTGTTACACATTTCAATTAAGTGCCATAGTGGTCGGGATGAAAAGAAAACACGTAGAAATAACCAGCTGTCTTTCTTCCTGCATAGATCGTAAAAGTCAATACAGGGAATGCCAAAAGTGGCAACTTGGCGGTAAGTAGTGGTTACCGAAGTACGGGGTGTACAGCGGCAGATTTCAAAGTTAAAAAAATAGTAAAAAAAAAAACTACATCTCTGACACAAAGTTGGTTTATTTAAGATAATAAACAGAAAGTGCGGTGTTTATTTTTTAAATATCACATTTTCCAAATTACGGCCATCGAGTCTGACGCACTCTTGTAAAGTCTTGAACGCATGTTTTCGAAAACACGTTTACAAAGTAAATGGGGAATCTTGCTGATTTTGGGCTCGAATATTTTCTTTAAGTTGTGTCACAGTGGTCGGGTTTGTTTTGTATACAATAGATTTTAAGTATCCCCATAAGAAAAAGTCACATGGCCTTAAATCTGGTGACCTAGGTGGCCATGGTATGGTACAGTTTCAGTTGTTGTATTAGATTTTTGAAGTGAAAACTTTTTTAGCGGCGTTGTGCGTTTGGGGTGGGTCATCATCAGGTCCTTTTAATCTCCACTACAGGAGCACGACCCTCTCTGTACTACTAGGGCCATACTTGGCCAGAGCAGCCAGAGGACTTGGCCTACACTCTCCACGCTGGCGAGACGGGTTGGAGAGGTGTCTTAGATGTTTATAAGCTTTGTTTAGCTTGTATTTCCTAAGTCGCCTTCTACGACATCCACGGGAAGACTTGGAGTGGTCCTATTCTACTCTGCCGGATACCACACGGCTATTGGGGTGGGTAAAAAATGTTAATCTCGCGTCAGGGCACGTGACGAAAATTCGTAAGACACGTGACTTGAGACCGCTGGCGCGGCGTAGGATAGGGAGTAATATCCCCCTCTCTTTCTACCTCGCCGCTCGCTAGCCGTGTGGTTTACGGCAGAGTAGAATAGGACCTCTAGTCTCCAATGGAGATCGTAAGAGGCGACTTAAGAAATACAAGCTTAACAAAGCTCATAAACATCAATGAGACCTCTCCAACCCGTCTGGCCAGCGAGGAGAGTGTAGGCCAAATCCTCTGTCTGCTCTGGCCAAGTATGGCTCCGGTAGTATGGAGAGAGTCATGCTCCTGCAGTGGAGACCAAAAGACCTGATGATGATGATTTCTACCTCGCGGCGAAAATGTATGTCTGCTCCTGTTGTAACGATGTTTAAGTTTTGACTAGCTCCGTGGCGCAGCGGTCAACACGCCAGCCTGCGACACGGAGTGACCGGGTTCGATCCCAGGCCAGGTCAAGATGGCCAGGTCACTCCCGGAGGGGTTGCACTCCAGGAGTGCCGCTGTTTTTACAGGTAAAAGCCTAGGGACCCTATTAATATGGCTCGGCTGTCTGTCTTTGTCCCTTGGTCTGGTCTGGTGACAACCAGGCTGTATCACATGAACCGTGATAGTTAGACAGTTGAAATTTTCACAGATTATGTATTTCTGTTGCCGCTAAAACAACAAATACTAAAAAACATAATATAATGAATATTTAAGGGGGCTCCCATACAACAAACGTGATTTTTTGCTTGTTTTGCTCGATATTGATAACAGCAACAGGCAGACGCTTGAATTATTCACAGAATATTTGGTTATTTATTGACTTTAAAAATAAATTTATTAATTTTAATATCGTATTTATTTTTAATAGATTTTAAGTTATGGCGGGTGGTGTGGAAGGTTACCAACACAACCGAAAACCACATTTCGGGTTACTCTTAATAAAATCCTTATCCTTACTAATCCTTACTCCTTACTAATATTATAAATGCGAAAGTGAGTTTGTTTGTTTGTCTGTTACGCTTTCACGCCGTAACTACTCACCCGTCATCATGAAATTTTGCATACAAGTTTTCTGGAGTACGGAGAAGGACATAGGCTACCTTTTATCCCGGGAAAAGTACTATTCTCGGGGGATCGACATTGACGCGGGCGGAGCCGCGGGCGAAAGCTAGTAATATTATAAATGCGAAAGTGAGTTTGTTTGTTTATTTGTTACGCTTTCACGCCGTAACTACTGAACCGATCATCATGAAATTTTGCATACAAGTTCTCTGGAGTGCGGAGAAGGACATAGGCTTTTTATCGCGGGAAAAACTATTCCCGAGGGATCGACATTGACGCGGGCGGAGCCGCGGGCAAAAGCTAGTAAAAAATAAATCTAATTAAAAAATATAATTATTTACAAATTATATAGTCCTTGCAAACCGTCATTCTGCGGCATCGCGCCCAAAAGGCTGGCAGCATTGCCACGTTGGATAGCAATGCTTATCCTTTGAGCCAGGTTATTGCCAGCCTTTTGGTCGCGGGATACCTCGATCAGGCTCTTTGACAGAAAGTCAAAGAGACGATGGACCCCACGCCCCACGGACCCATTGTTTCTACCCCAAAAGGCTCAAATATGTAGCTGTCTCCGATACCTACTCGTACATACTTGCGCCTTTTGAGGCTTTCCGCTGCGGCTGCTGCTGTATCGGCCTTTGACTTGGTTAGAAATAAAATATGGTGAAAAAATTTCATGCGGGCGGGTCTTGAACCGAAATAAATAAATAAATATATAGGGACAAATCACAAAGATTGAGTTAGCCCCAAAGTAAGTTCGAGACTTGTGTTATGGGATACTAACTCAACGATACTATATTTTATAAGAAATACATACATAGATAAACATCCAAGACCCAGGCCCATCTGAAAAAGATCATTTTCCATCTTGACCTGGCCGGGGATCGAACCCGGGCACTCCGTGTCGCAGGCTGGCGTTTTAAGCACTGCGACACGGAGCTGTCAAATAAGGGGATCAAAATAGCATTGTGAATGCAAAATAAAGACTGCTGGGCTATCGAGCTCTTATTTGGTCTGTTTGAACTACAAACGTAAACTATTTAAATGTAATTCATTATCGTGTAGGCTTAACAGGAAAAAGAGAATTTACGATGTGTAATTGATTAGCCCGTAATTGTTCCACATGTTCACGTTGGTTGAGTGGACTGGAGAATAGTAGGTAGCACTTGCTAGTCAATAATGTCAGTGATGATCAGCAGGTTTTTTTAGTCTCCACTGCAGGAGCATGAGCCTCTCTGTACCGGAGCCACGCTTGGTCAGAGCAGACAGAGGATTTGGCTTACACTCTTCTCGCTGGCCAGATGGGTTGGAGAGGTACTGAGACCTCTCCAACCCGTCCGGCCAGCGAGGAGAGTGTAGGCCAAATCCTGTCTGCTCTGGCCAAGTGTGGCTCCGTCATGTCAATAGGCGAAGTGGCTACCAACCCACCACTATTTTGATTCTGTTTTCCAAGTTAAACGTGGCGTTTCGGTCTTATGATCTAAGACTCTGTCTAACCTGTAAGGGTTAAATACGTGAGTATATGTGTGTTTGTATGTCGATCACAATAGCATTGTATATGCAAAGAAAAAAATATATTTGTATACTTATACATATAAGTATATAAATCTCCCAATGTACATAAAACTCCAATTTGTAGGCCAAGTTATGCACTTAACAACATTTAACATTACCCAATTGGAACTTCGATTAATTGGGCACAAATTAATGTAAGGATTTAAAACATCGTTCATCATTACCTGACCCAGCAGTCTACGGTTTTTTTGAACAATGATATTGACGTCCGTAATATATGTTTTGTTTATACAACATGTGGCGGCACAAGTTCTTTACGATGCATATTTTGGGAGACCGGTGACGGAGGAAAGAAATAGTACTTTGACACAGCTCAATGCAACAAGGTAGGTGAAATTATCACGACTTGTGTTGGATTAAGCGGAGACTGCTCATGGACAACTGCAACACCAAGGTGTGGCAGGTTCGTTGCCGGCCTTTCAAAGAGTTGGGGGAAGGATATGGGGTGGGAAGGAGGATGGATGGGCCTCCGGCACTCTCACTCACCGAACGAAGCATAGAAGCGGTAAAGCTTTTACTCAGACGTGTATTTTCTGTAAGATATGGCAGAACACCTTCGTTCTCCCAAAACATTTTTGATCAATGTTGATTTGCCTTGCTTTCTAAGATTACTGGAACTCTATAGAGTTTTACATATTTGTGTTAAATAAACGCAACTAATACACTATCTATAGTCCATGCATCATCGCCGTGGAGCCATGCAAGAAGTACGAAGGTCGCCGAGTGGACGGCACTTGTGTCAACCCCAAGTACCCTTCCAGAAATGGTTCTCCGACACCGCTGCTCAGGATGCTGCCAGCGAAGTTTGGAATGGGCAAGTATCACCCAGAAAAGGGAATAATGAAACAAAGAATAAAATACATTTAAATTCGATTTTATCGCGTTAATTATAAGCATATGCCAAGATGAGTCAAGTGAAGCGCAAAGGCACCACCTACCTTATCACGAAGCGCTTTCTTCTTTTTTGGACCCTCATAACTTGGATTCGGATTATATCAGATAAACAAAATTCTCGAGATATGTTGTCAATTAGCGGACTCATTAAGAAATTACTATTAAGATTTCTAAAAAAACCTGATTTTTATCACTGAATCATCAATGATCATCAAAATTATTAGGGTACTTTCTAATTTCACAGAAATCTGAAATTTGGTTTGTAAGCAAGTATTAGTACACAAACAACAAAAAAATTAAAACTTGGAACTTTATCTACCAACCTCCTAAAATAGGGAATAGAATTTTGTTTGATACCCCCACAATTTTTGACGCTTGAGGTCTGAAAAATTGTTATTAGGGATATTTACACATACACATAGGTATAGACAAATCACACCGATTGAGCTGGCCCCGTGGTTGGCCGTGTGGTTTCCGGCAGAGTACAATAGGACCGCTCCAAGTCTTCCCATGGATGTTAGGAATTACAAGCTAAACAAAGCTCATAAACATCAATGAGACCTCTCCAACCCGTCTGGTCAGCGAAAAGAGCGTAGGCCAAATCCTCTGTCTGCGCTGGCCAAGTATGGCTCCGGTAGTACAGAGAGGATCATGCTCCTGCAGTGGAGACTAAAAGACCTGATGATGACGATGATGGTAACTTCTTCTATTCTTTCAGAAGTAGTTCTATCTTCGGTATAGTGTCGGCTTGGCTCTAAGGATTATTGGTAAAACTATTTATTAGCCGTGTGATATCCGGCAGAGTAGAATAGGACCACTCCAAGTCTTCCCGTGGATGTCGTAGAAGGCGACTTAGGAAATACAAGCTAAACAAAGCTTATAAACATCAATGAGACCTCACCAACCCGTCTGGTCAGCGAAAAGAGTGTAGGCCAAATCCTCTGTCTGCTCTTGCCAAGTATGGCCCTAGTAGTACAGACAGGGTCGTGCTCCTGTAGTGGAGATTAAAAAGGACCTGATGATGATAATAGGGCTATTGAGGTAAATAGCTGTCCATAAACCCTTAGTGAATTGGCTCTGCCCAATAGACTCCACTCTTGCGAAACTCTTTGTCTACATCAGGTTTAGTCTTATCAAGTATAGTGACGCCCATGTAAAACATTCTATATCAGTATGAGTTGCTATCATGAAACTCATTGATGTAATGTTTTCTTCTTCCTCAGGTAATACTTTAAGACCAATGATGAATGGATCTGAGTTTCCATCGTCTCGAATCATACGCACCAAGATCCTGACAGAAGGATACCGCTCAGATCATCACTTTAGTACGCTGACGTCGCACGTGCTTCTACATTCTCTTGGTGATACCGTTGATATTCGGTATGTAGGTGAGTGTATTCAATCATCAATTAATTTGTTTAAAGGCGATTTTCAACTTTTCATCAGTTACTTCCATTTTCGGCCTTTTATTAAGTTCATGCATTCATTTCGAGTAGGTGTCACGGTCAATCGACCATGCACACCCTGGTGTCAGAGTTATTCGGAACCTGGCCTCTGACGTGGTTCCTTTAACGACTACCAGATGGCAGCCGGGACCACCGGCTTAACGTGCTTTCCGAAGCACGGAATCATCTTTATTATCAGACAATCAGGTGATTCAAGCCACAAAGTATGCTTTCGGTGGGAATCGAACCCACGACCCCCGGGTCAATAGGCAAACGCCTTAACCACCAGTGGTTAAGGCGTTTGCCTGCCTCCGTGGTCCAGACCACGGAGGCTGTTTTATTAAGTTAAGAACCGATGTGTGGTGTCTCTAGTCTACCTCATGTGAGGCCCACTCTATTAGAGCTCGCGTCGGGTGGACTTTCAGTTACAACTATAGCAGATGGAAATGGCTGTGTAGTTTCCAGTCCAAAAAGAGGTGCTCTCGTTCTTTTCAATTACGTTTTAAGTTCGCAAACGGTCGCGGCACGACCTGTGATTTCATATAAAATGCGCCTCCACAATTTCAAATATGTCGAAAATTGGAAGATTGTCAAAAACATATCCAAAAGTCATATAAAGAGTTGCTAGGAGCATGCGGTCGTAAAAACTAACAAATGGTTTTAAACTGAAATGCTGCCATGACTTCGTCCCCTCTTAGTAGTGTCACATAACTGAGAGTAGGTCAGATTTCTCTGCAGGCGTAGATACTCGTAGATGACGCAAGTATCATGATTTGTATAGAAACCAAGCGTGCCGACTTTTTAACACCTACTGTGACGTCACATGTGTGAAATTTAGTGGCGGGAAATCCAAATAGATCCAATTTTTGGGCTAGTGCAGTTATTTATCACGCAACGAGACATTCTTTAGTTTTCGCCGCATTCCGTCTTCAACAACAGACGTGCGCGGGACTGTCAGTAGTCGCTGCCTTGGTCGGGGTTTGGGACATCTATATATGTGTTCATGGTCATACATAACTGACTAAGCTTGTGAAGGCTTGACCGTCCCGACGCTGTAGCCAAGTTCCCACATATAAGGATGTTAGGGAGAGCACAAGACGACACACAGAATACAGAGAATAACTTTATTATAACTTCGCTTTACAACTTCAATAAATTAATAACAGAGACTTATGCTCCAAGATATGGTAGTAAACTCAAAGATGTTAGTAGACTGAAAGATGTTAACAGACTGAAAGGTGGTAGCAGACTGAAGAATGAGTGATGAGAGAGAGAGAAAGTAATCTAAAAATGGAATGGAATGGAATGAAATTTTAATTAAAAATGAAATTTGAATTAAAATAAGGAATGAAAAATGGACAGGATGAGAGAAATGAGGTTGGATGAGATGCAGCATGCAGGTGGCATGCTGCAACGTTACAAGCTGACGGAGGACAAAGCTCTATTTAAGAAATCTAATTCTTCTAGCGCGATACGGCATAGCCAGTGAGTGCTGTATCGGCAATACTCCGAACCGAGCCAGTTCAGAATGTATCTCTATCCCGGTGCCCGCAGACGACCCATTCCTCCGCCGTAGCGGAGTCCAGTGCATGAACCTCACCAGGTTCCAGACCTTCCAGGACTTCCAATGCATTCCGCGCACTTTGCCGGCAGAAAGGGTAAGAAAATTTGATTTTATAGAACATTACTAGTTGATGACTTCATTGTATGTGTAAGTAGCCTTCCTAAGGCTTAGGCCGAGTATTCCTTGGGAGGCGATTGGTCTCATGATCTTTTTTCGATTTTCTATAATTATAGCGGCAGGATTCTTCGCAAAGCTGCGACAAGTTCCTCTCCGTTTTGCAAGCTCTTCCCAATGGTACTACTTTCCTATAGCGCAGGTGATGTTCCCCAGTTTTACGCTTGCCACAAAGCAGCTGGGGATAAAACACAGATGTAAGTCTGGTATTGCACTAATAGAACAAACTTGGTAGAACAGGCACCACTGACCCAGACGCTGAAAATAATTAGTCAAGAGATGGGCAATCCACCCACTCGGGTTTAAACCCAGTTGGGTAAAAACCGGGTGTTTTGGGTGTTTTGAGTTTAAACCCAATAAGCACCCAAATTTTTGGGTTTTTACGATTTTTTACTTAAATTATGCTACTTCTTGACCTGACTAAGCTGGAACAGTGGGCTACAGTTCCAACCCTTCAGGTCCAATTGGTCTTCTTTCAACTTTTTGTTTTATGTCCTCATCAAATAATATTTTTTGCGATAGAGCGAGGTGACATGACCAGAGGATAAAATAAACGGATATTTTGGACTGTTAGTGGCTCAATAATTTAAATATTGTCGCGAAGCTCCCAGAATGGAATAGTCTAGGACTTATCCGAACACCGTCTGTCGCGCTCATAAAGCTTATATCTTGCTCATATATATGTATTCTAGGTCAGCGGGAATACACACTATCGAATATTCTGGCAGTCGGAACCGAAACTATATGGAACTTTCTAGAGATAAGACTATTATAAGGGTACGGAAGGGGTCATCGTCATTCAGTTGACCGCGAGTATTCGAAGCGAACGATTCCAATACGAGTGCGAGTAATAACAGTGACCGCAAGGCCACGAGTACACGCGTCGCGCGGCTGCGACAGGCTTCAGAGGCAGGCGCACGCGGCAGAGGCAAGCGCCAGCGCCAAGGTGTTCACGAGAACGGACGGCAAGGAAAGTGGACGTATTCAGATCAAAGAATAATACATTAATTTTTTGGATAATACAATTACTTATTGTTTTGACCGTGTTTTGAAGGATTCAATTAATACTTGCGTTTAAACCGACTTCAAAAATGGAAAACGATGTTTGACAGTATGAATGTTTTCTTACTGACTGGTTGGTAGCTTTTGGGTAAGGAATTTGGGGATCTCGAAAATGATGTCAGTCTTGGAATCCAAGATGGCGGACGCGAATTGGTACGGTACGGCCTGGTTATTTGGGGAAACTCTGTAGAGATGAATAACGTGTTTCTTATACAATAGAAGTGTATTAGAGCTCTCCACGGAGCAGACTATCTGGATCATTGTAGACCCTTGTTTCAAAAATCTAAGATTCTTCCCCTTCCTTGTCTGTACATATCCGAGTTGTGCCTATTTGTAAAAAAACATCCACACCTTTTCCCTTTAAATGACACGGTACTCGGAAAAAATAATAGTAGAAATCCTACGAAACTATTCGTACCAAAGCGTAGGCTTATGCTTAGTAATAATAACGCACCTTGTATGGCAATCAAAGTGTACAACGCGTTGCCACAGGAGATAAGAGAAGCCTCACCTTATAATAAGTTCAAATGTATGTTATTCAACTGGCTTCTTGATAAGTGTTATTATAATATCAATGAAATGACTAAATGAATTTAATGGAAAATGTGACATTGTGTGATGTTGAGATAACTGGACTGACGATCCAATGGTGATAAAATTAACAATATATATAATCTATCTCGTGAAATAAAATATACTGTACTAACATTATTATATAATTAAATTCACTCATAGATTTCCTACGCCAGCTATGGCAGAATATGTGTACACTATAAACATGTAACATCGCGATTGTCATCATATCACCATGTTCTAAAGAAAAAATTAAATTATTATTATTATTGTCATAAAAAATCGACATGGGTGTCGTTTTCTAGGTTTTTTTGGGGTGTAGATCTCAAAAATGATGTTAGTTTAAGAATCCAAGATGGCGTACGTGACTTGGCATAAAAAATCGACATGGGTTACGATTTCTATGTTTCTTGGGAAGAAGATCTTGAAAATAATGTCAGTTTTGTAATACAAGATGGCAGAAGCGGCTTTGCATAGTAATTCATCATGGGTGTTTTTTGGGGTGTAAATAACGTAATTTTCGAGGAAGAATAGGAAACAACACCCATGATGATTTATCATAAAATGTCGTCATATTGAATTCCAAAACTGATTTTATAATCTAGATCTACACCACTAAAAACCTAAAAAACAACACGCGTCGATTTTTCATGACAAGCCGCGTCCGCCATCCTAGATTCCAAAACTGGCATCATTTTCGACATCTACACCCTAAAAAACGTAGAAAACGACACCGATGTCGATTCTTCATGAAAACATGCCTCCGTCATCTTAGATTCCAAAATCGACGATCTGCACCCCAAAAAGCCTAATAAATAACATTCATGCAAATTTTTCATGACAAGTCACGTCCGCCATCTTGGATTCCAAAACTGACATCATTTTCGAGATTTTCACCCCAAAAACCTAGGAAACGACACCAGTCTTGATTTTTCAAGACAAGTCACGTACGCCATCTTGGATTCCAAAATTGACGTCCTTTTCGAGATCTACACCCCATAAAACCTGGAAAACGACATTCATGTCGATTTTTTATGACAAGTTTTTTCTGTAACTACCAATGTCGTAGCTCGGGTGGAGCGCCAACAAAGGGTATATTTTTTTAGGTTAAATGGTATAGGAATTATAACGATAGATAATACCTCGAGGCATTCTGAAGTAATTGTAGAATAAGATGCTCCTATACATATTTTAATACAAACATAATCTTTAAAAACAACAATACACTCCTTTTTTTGAAGTCGTGTAATAAGAAAACTATCAAAAACTCAAATTTCAATAGAATTATTTATTCTCCTGATTACGTCCACCGACTCACTACTAAGTCATTACCACACTCGTTCTAACATAAGGTCTGACACAGCATGCTGTCTCTTTCTACTTTGGCGCAAAGCCTTTAAAATATTTACGGCAAGCAAAAGACCAACATGTTGGTCAACTGCAACATGAAAACACAGAACTAATTATTTTCATCTTGGTTTTTATTATTAGTAAACATTTTAAAATTTCCTATAACTTAATTAAGTACGTACCTAACATTTCTTTAAATTATTTTAACGTACAGCAACGTAGAATTGATCATTACAATTTAATAAAAATATATTTTTCATATAATTACTAACGTTTTTGACAAATAAAGTAAACACTCGATTTCTTGGGTGTTTATGGGTGTTTAAGGGTGTTTATTGGGTTTTTTATCAAAGCACCGGGTTTAAACCCGGTGCTTTGCCCATCTAGCAAACAACATCGACGTGTTTAGTTGCTCATTGACTGGATTCATGAGGATTACTTTATTGGAGTTTTGTTATAGTAGAGTTAATAATAAATATTGTACCTACGCTATTGCATTAGGGAAAACCTGTAAAAATAGTGTAAGAGATTTATAAATAAACAGATATACAGGTATCCTACAATTGCATTGTGCGCACTGCAAGCGCAACTTTAAAATAAAATTTGGCTTTGCAAGCTATATACGCTCTCATCTTCAAGGAGGACATCATAATCATCAGCTAAGACTTCCTTACGAGACATATTAGTGAATTGTTAACTATACATGATATGCCAAGAAGAGTCAGAGGAGAGAAAGAATACTGGATGACAGTGATTAGCAGAAAAAACTGCCTGGCAGTAGGTACGGGACAGCGATGACTTTTAATAATTTAAAAAATAAGTAGTCTAAGATGGCAAGCAATCTAGTAATACCATTGATTTAATGGCATAATGTTTCATACTGCAAGCAAATAACTTTCAGGCAATTCACATGATCTTTTTGCTCCTTTCTCTCTGGCTTTTTATTAGTAAAATAAATAATAATAAATAAATATACGGACAAACCACACTGATTGAGCTAGCCCCAAGGTAAGTTCGAGACTTGTGTTATGGGATACTAACTCAACGATACTATATTTTATAACAAATACATATATATATAAACATCCAAGACCCAGGCCAATCTGAAAAAGATCATTTTCCATCTTGACCTGGCCGGGGTTCGAACCCGGGCACTCCGTGTTGCAGGCTGACGTGTTAACCACTGCGCCACGGAGCTGTGAAATTAGTGACTTGTAAAGACTACCTTTAAGACTGAAGACCAATCAAAAATAAATAAATACTATTTGCATTTCTGGCGTTCAAAATGTTATATAAGAATTTGTTGCAGATATCTATACAAACGCCATTGCCAGACATGTCTGATTTGTACGGATTTACTGAAGAGCGAGCAAGAAGTATCAGGGCATTTCAAGGAGGTCTTCTGGCGACAGAAGTGCGGGATGGCATCGAGAGACCACCATCAAATTCTCCGGAGTGTCTCGGTAACCGTAGGCCCAGAGAAAATGCTTGCTATCAATTTGGTTAGTATTTTTTTTCCTTATCATCATTTCGAGTAGGTGTCACGGTCAATCGACGATGCAAACCCTGGTGTCAGAGTTCTTCGGAACCACCTCTCGGCCTCTGACGTGGTTCCTTTAACGACTACCAGATGGCAGCCGGGACCACCGGCTTAACGTGCCTTCCGAAGCACGGAATCATCTTTATTATCAGACAATCAGGTGGTTCAAGCCTGCAATGTCCTAACCAAACTGGAAACAACTAAGCAAAGTATGCTTTCGGTGGGAATCGAACCCACGACCCCCGGGTCAACAGGCAAACGCCTTAACCACTGGACCACGGAGGCTGTTAAATTTATATACCTATATAGTACTTGAATGGTCAGAAGTTGTTATGTGTGCTATGGTTGAGATGATATTTACGTAAAATAAAGTTAAGGCCAACGTCTTTCAGTCTCATCAAATCTTTCAGTCTCATCAAATCTTTCAGTCTCAGAAAAATGATGCAGCCTGAAGTTGCAAGTAAAAATGTATATCTACAAAATAGTAACGTTATTAATACGATATCTAACGAAAAGGAATAAAATACGCTTCCAAAAACCAAATAAAGAGGAGAAACAACATACATGAAGAAAAATACATTACTTGGTTGAATGTTATGTATGAAACGCATTTATGTCAAACATAACTAGCTTTCGCCCGCGGCTCCGTCTGCGTCAATGACGATTCCTCGGGAATAGTACTTTTTCCCGGGATAAAAGGTAGTCTATGTCCTTCTTCGTACTTTAGAGAATTTGTACGCAAAATTTCATGATGATCCGGTCAGTTGTTACGGCTTGAAAGCGTTACAAACAAACTAACTCACTTTCACATTTATAATATTAGTTTGGATTATTGCAGGTGACCCTTTCAATGGCAATCTTCTATCTGGAGGAGTCTTAATAGGCTTGGTGTTAGTCCGCGAGCATAATCGAATTGCCCGCAAGCTGGCCGAAATAAATCCTTGTTGGGAAGACCAGGAACTGTTCGAGAAGACTCGAGAAATTCACATCGCCCAGTGGCAGTATATGTTGTATTATGAGCTAATGGCTTTGATATTAGGTGAGGTTTATTAAATAATTTCATAGCTCGCAAGCTGGTGGAGCTATAGCTCTACTATCTGATGAGGCTTTGATATAAGGTAAGGTTTAGTATGTTATCAAATAGATCGCGAGCTGGCTGAGATGACTTTCTGCTATTTCAGCTATCAGGCTTTCTTCTTCTTTTCGAGTCAAAATAGCTAAATATATAATAAATGTTATGTGAAGTTAGACCAGAATTTGGCCACTTTGACGACACGATCATTTGCCTTAATCAAGTCCTCTACAGCACAGGAAGTAGGACAGTTGGGGCAGTTCATAGGTGGTTCATCGTCTGAACAGCGCCGCAGCTGGACAGGTTGTTGCCAGAGAAACCCCACCTAACTCGGTTATCTCGGCATCTTCCAACACCAGCCCGAAGTCTGTTAAGTAACTTCCAGACTTGCCAGGAAAGTTCACCACCCACTGGTAGTTTCTCTGCATGTGGAAGAAGAGTAGGAGTTGCCGGGTGCATGAAAAGAGCCTCCCCGTGTAACGTAGTCACCCACAATACGTTCAACGCACCCTGGGCAACAATCTGCGAGGACAGTCTAGTTGGTTACGCAGATTGGCTGATTCTCTCACCACAAAATGGCTATCAACATCAGGCTTTAGTATCAGACAAGGTTGAGTACATAATGGCCGTAAGCTGACCTAGACAAACCCTGCTGAGACGACCAGAAATTGTTTAAGAAGAATCAGGTAATTCATATCGCTCAGTGACCGTACATGTTGTACTATGAGCAGATGGCTTTGATTATGGTAAGGTTCAAAACATATTCATCTCCGCTACTATCTAAGCAATCAAGGTTTAGAATAAAGTAAATTTTAGTACATAATTGAATGGCTTGCAAGCTGGCCGAGATAAATGCCTGCAGGGAAGAGTTAATTGTATGAGAATATCCAGGAAATTTACATTGCTCGGTAGAAGTACATAAACTTGATAGTTTTAACGTTAGGTATGGCTGTCTACATAAGGCAAATATTGTTTTGGTATAATTTGCTTTAGCACTAAGTATCATTATTATTAGTCCGTCTTATAGATTATCGAAAAATAATACATATATGTATTTTTTCTTTTTTCAATTAAACAAAAGATGATAAGGATAAAGCGCATCAAAGTTCAGAAGTGGGGGGGTCATGATCGGCCTGTTAGGTAACAGGCCGATAAAAAGTGCACCGGTCAGTGACGTCACGCGAAACTTTAACGGGCTATAATAAAATAATTCGTATATTCGTATTATATTTTTCGTTAATCTATTAGATGGACTAATTATTTGTAATAGTATTTTTTTAGGAAACAAGACTATTAGGTTGTTAATCCGGGCGTAAATATTTAAAATAATTTTGTGCATTTTATCAGTAACCAAGCTGTCACCTGCTAGACTTGTAACTAAAAGCAAGAGCTCGAATCTTACGTGGCTCGATTTGTACATCTGAGTTTGCATTCTAATTCGTCTCATGTACTGTATAGCCATTTCCATTGACTACTATTTTCTTCTGTCATAACGTAACGTTTTGAGAAAGCGTACGCTCTATAATATTAGCTCCTAATTCACTTATCTGTGTGATTGTGATAATATTTTAACAGGAAAAAAGAATTTACTGCAAATTGGCGTGTTATACGACACCCATGGATATGTGAATGACTTCGACGAGCGGTACAAGCCTGGTGTGTACCACGAGTACGTCTTGGGTATCCGGTACTTCCACACGATGCAAGAAGGCAGGACCGAGTAAGAACACCTCTCTCAAAACATTTATCACTTATGGGATAGACGGAACATTGAACATGACGCCTTAAAACAATTTTGCACGCGCAGGAGAAACTATTACATTTTTAATGTAATACATATATACTTACGTCATTTTAAGTTTAATCGTAGACTTAGAACTGATTTGCTACATCCAATGATAAACATTACCAAGACACGCTCCGTTTCATTTGTATTTCAATATGCATTTAACCTACGTATTGGTAGATTAGCTCGTCAGAGCATCGAATGAGTGATCCAGTTAACAGTGTTAGTTTGGCGAGCTCTGTGGCGCAGTGGTCAACACACCAGCCTGCGACACAAGAGTGCCCGGTTTCGATCCCCGGCCAGGTCAAGATGGAAAATGATCTTTTTCAGATTGGCCTGGGTCTTGGATGTTTATCTATATATGTATTTGTTATAAATATAGTATCGTTGAGTTAGTATCCCATAACACAAGTCTCGAACTTACTTTGGGGCAAGCTCAATCTGTGTGATTTGTCCGTAATATATTTATATTATTTATATAGTGTTAAAATCCCCGCACCCCGTGGCCTACTTGATTAACCCTGAACTGCCAGCCTACCCGCTAACTTGTGACAAATACGGTGTATAACGTTTTGTTCGTGACTTCAAAATATATTGCGGCTTTCGTATGATTGACTATTTTTGTTTAAGATATATAAACCGTAATGGGTGTTGGAGTGATGGTCAAAATGTTATACACCGTATGTCAAAAGTTAGGCCAGCTGTTCTGGACTTCCCCGTAGCACTTGTCTCACCTAGCATTTATATGGATGACGATCGATCGATCATTATTTTAGCCGTAAGAAGCCCACTGCTGGACAAAGGCCTCTCTCAAGGATCATTTATTCATGGGGTGATATTGAGTGCAATATGAGTAGTGACTCATCATGCTTGGCAAGTGGATTGGCGAGTGGCATTTTATTGCCTTCATGTGCTTGCGATGCTGCTGCCCATTGGAAATATTCTCAAGCTGGGGAAGGATAGGATTTGTTAGAATTAAGAAGGAAATGAAGGATTGGAATGCTACTCACCTGATTAATGGGGAAAACACAAGTAGCAGCTCGGGAGGCCAAGCGCGCGGTTCTGATGCCATTCCTGCAACCACCGGACAAGCAATTGAAGAAGTCACCCACCCCTGACCTAATTTGTATTTTAATTTAATCTATTTTTTTGTAGACTGCATAGCTGCGAAAATTATAGCACCTTTCTTTGACTACAATTTTGAAATTTACTACAATAGAAAAAAATACATAATTTCACAGCCTGTACAACAACAGAGGGAAATACTTGGGAACCCGTACCGCCGTTGATGACCTCCTAAGGGCCGGAATAATGGAACTCAATAACACTGAAGCGGACCTCACCCAAGGCTCATTCAGGCAGCCCACTGCTGAGTTTGACAAGAATATGGATCCAGACGTAAGTTATGATTTAACTTCACTATGTACTGTTGTCGCTTAGGATGATAGGAGGACAATTTTCAAGACATTGCTGCACCAACATGCCGCAGAAAAACACAGGACCGTTAAATGTGGAGGATTCTGGGAAGGCCACATCAGATTAAAACGATGGGAAATGTTCGAGTTTTGGTGGTAAATCTATATTATTTTATTTTTTAATATGTGTTGGTAGTATTGAGATTTTAGATGGTATCAGATTTTAAGTTATCTTAAAGCATTTCATTGACCTGACCTCTGGTTTGGCTTACAGAGGAATATACTTAATATGAAATAAAATGATTTTTTAGCTTGTAGAGCGCGTCTACGGTCTTTTCCAACGGGCTTCCGACCTGTCAGCGATCGACATCAGCAGAGGTCGCGACCATGGCTTGCCTTCATACAACGCGTACAGGAAGCTCTGCGGGCTACCTGTTGCCACCAAATGGCAGGACTTCAAGGAGATTCGAGATGACGTAAGAATACTTATATTTTCATAGTATTCCTATCATATAAGTTGATCACGTGCTTGCTGTGTGGTCGCGGGCCTAGAGTATGACTTTTCCATCTCTTCTGTGCACAGGACAACATCACTCCCAACACATCACATCTCGCAAATAATACCATAACCAAGGAAGGAGGATAACAGCGGGAGGCTAGTCATACAATCTTTATGAAATCTATTGCAGCATGAATGGAATTAACAAAGATGTGGTCGGCTACGAGTGTATGCACGCAATGCGAGCCCGACGCTCACAAAATCACACGGCGTTCCTTTTAATGACAAAAATAGGACCCTTATTAGGAACCTTTCACTGCAAGGCAGAAAGTTTATATTGATGATGTAATACAGTTTTTTTTTTATTTAGAAATTGGAGCAATTCCGTCGTCTTTACGGTGACGTGGATGAAGTGGAGCTTATGCCAGCTATTTACGCTGAAAAGGATATGAAGGGCGCCTTCGTGGGCCCCACGCTGTTCTGCATCATGACGCAGACTCTGCTGCAGTGGAGGAAGTCCGATCGGTATTTCTTCGAGAATGGAGATAGTCCTACTGCTTTCACTTTACGTAAGCAATTGATTACATATCGTATTACATTCCACTTCTTGATCTCAGTAAGATCTTAATGAGGAAAGAAACACGTAATATATATAGCCATTTACAACTCGATAGAAGAAGGATGATCTTATTCTTGGACGTCCTTGTTTCCAAAAGCCTAAAAGACTATTTTAAACTTTAGAGGGACACCCTCGCATTTTACTACTCTGGAAGTGTCTGTCTTTCAAACGATTGACTTTGATTTAAAATGGTTTTAAGAACCTCATCTATTTATGGACAAAATATGTTTCAGTGCCATGTATTAGCCCTTGTTGCTTATTCCTATGGGTGTCTGGTCGTTTTCTGTATACTTATTTATATTTTAAGCAAATGTCTCTATTTTTCTTTCTTCTTCTTTACAGCCCAGTTAAATGAGATCAGGAAAACTAGTACAGCTCGTTTGATGTGTGACAGTGCAGTCGGCGTCACTGAGATACAGCGTGAGGCCTTGCTCAATATTGATGAATTGTAAGTGTAATTGTGTTTCTTTTAAAGAGCAAAAATTTTCATCAAAATTTTCATTTCACCGCTCGAACCATGGTATTTTATTTATTTTCGTTTGTTTCAGTAATAAAATCGTATCTTGCAAAGAGATCCCAGGCATAGACTTGCAGAAATGGAGAGATCCGAAATGTCCTGACAATGATAAATATTTTGAATATAGAGAAAATGACAAGGCCTATCCTGAGCAAGATTGGAGCTCCTACATCTGAGTTCTGTCCTTATTATATTCTGACCTCCTGCCCCGGTAGCATGGCATACGTATAACATTTAGCAACTGTAATTGTCTAAGTTGGATAGATAGATAGATAGATATCAACTTTATTAGCATCAAAAAGACACACATACAAACATGAAATATACAAACATCACAGTTATAAACATTAAAAATACACAAAAAAGCCTAATCTTGTTAGCATGTGTGCCAATCTTGTTAGCAAGTTGGACCCTATCTCATTTGGATTATATCGTGACGCCATCAACAAAATATTAAACTGTGAATATAGCAACTACCTCTCTCTCATTTGTGGTAGAGCCACGCTACCGACAAAATAAATTGCTAGTAGCTTGGATGGGCGGCTCGTCCGGGGAAGAACCACAGTCTTACAGAAAATCAACGTCTGAGTAGAAGCTTTACCGCTTCTATGCTTCGTTCGGTGAGTAAGAGAGCCGGAGGGCCATCCTTCCCCCTCCCCTCCCCATTTCCTAAGGCTGATAAAAGCTGACAGCGCATCTTTCACACCCTGGTGTTGTAGTTGTCCATGGGCAGCGGTGATCACTTACCATCAGGTGACCCGCTTGCTTGTTTGCCGTCCTATATCATAAAAAACTGCAATGATGCCAAAATATCAGACTTATCTCAAAAATAATCACGCTAACGGGTACTCCCGTAGCAAAATATAAATATTATATATATTGTTTTTTTGACGATTGTGTGTGTTTATTTGGTTTGAGAAACTATGGACTTACTAAAATTATTAGTGAAAACATGTCAATGGCTGTTTTAATTATCTACTTTTTATTTGTTTGTTGAAATTGAAAGCTGTAAATTTTCCAAACAAAGAATACTTAATAAAAACAACTTTTCGGTGGCTACCTCAAGTGGTGTCCGCTTAATATACTGTTATCACAAATGAAACTAGTAGATTTACGAATTGTTATTACGTTAGCACGCACGATACTCGACATACAATCAAGATGATACGTCCATACGAGAAGAGGCTGATGCCCTCTCTGCAATGATCACCGCTAACACAGTACTAATTTTGCAACAGCTAGATACCATTAACGTGGCTACGCCCATCATCTGCTGAGAGTGCAACCACTACTATGATAAGAGCACCAAAGAGGCTCCGTGTCCTTATGGGTTCAAGTAATTATAAAGCGCGAGATAACGACAGTACGGCTCTTTTTACTTTGTATATATTTATCATTAGAAGTTCAGTTCCTAAATTATTAATTACAGTGTTGCAACCTGAAGATCAAGTAGTTTTTCATCACCACCTTTGGCTCGACCCCCTCCCCTCCTTAAACACCTCATGTAATTTATGGATGTCCCATAATCCATAGAAGGATATTGCCATACTCACCACGCTTGGCAGGCGGGTTGGCGAGCGCAGTTTCTTTGGATTCTTGTGCTTTCAACGCTGCTGACTATCGGAAGCATTTTAAAGCTGGGGAAAGATAGGAATTTTTTTGATTTGGAAAGGGAATAGAGATATCGGGTTACTACTTACTTGGATTAACTGCCTCCGTGGTCCAGTGGTTAGGGAGTTTGCCTGAAGACCCGGGGGTCGTGGGTTCGATTCCCATGGGAAGCATACTTTGTTTAGTGTTTCCAGTTTGGTTAGGACATTGCAGGCTCATCTTCAGGCAGAATCATCTTCATTATCAGACAATCAGGTGATTCACACCTGATTGTCTGATGATGAAGATGATTTCGTGCTTCGGAAGGCACATTAAGCCGTTGGTCCCGGCTGCTATCTGGTAGTCGATAAAGGAACTACGTCAAAGGCCGAGAGGCGGTTCCGAAGAACTCTGACACCAAGGTGTGCATGGCTGATTGACCTTGACACCTACACGAAATGATGATGACACACTGGGATGAAGCGTGACATAAGCAAATAGCACTACTGTGACTGTGTGTAGCACGCACACACAGTCACAGTAGTTATCTCCATCTAAACAACATGGTCAATGACGCCACAATGCTGAACTTCAACTCACAACCTGCTAGACATGCTAGCCGCGTGACGTCACTGTGGCCACCTAACAACACGGCACTCACGTCGCAACAAGGAGAAATAAATATTTAGCTAGGTGCTTGAGTAGCGAATCTCGTCGTCCTGAGCAAACACTCGAGATTGCTTCTGAGTGTATTGAGCAACTAAGAAATAGGCAAGGTAAGTATGCTTATTTTATCATTTACTAAGCTTTCACCCACGGCTTCGCCCGCGTCAATGTCGATCCCTCGGGAACAATTCTTTTTCCCGGGATAAAAAATACCCTATGTCCTTCTCCGTACCCCAGATAACGTGTATGCAAAATTTAATGATGATCGGTTCAGTAGTTACAACGTGAAAGCGTAACAAGCAAACTCACTTTCGCATTTATAATTTAAGTTAGGACTAGTGGCCCTCCATGGCTTCCCACGGGTAGATATAGGTATTTATCGTATAGCCTATGTTCATCAGGAATTTAATTCTAATGGTGATAGAATTTTTAAAATCTGTCCTGTAGTTTCGGAGCCTATTCAATGCAAACAAATCTTTCCTCTTTATCCTTACTATCCTTACTAATATTATAAATGCGAAAGTGAGTTTGTTTGTTAACGCCGTAACTCAGTAGTTACGGCGTGAACCGATCATCATGAAATTTTGCATACAAGTTCTCTGGAGTATGGAGAAGGACATAGGCTACCTTTTATCCCGGGAAAAGTACTATTCCCGAGGGATCAACATTGACGCGGGCGGAGCCACGGGCGACAGCTAGTAATACGAAGTAGATAAGATTAAACTGACTGAAGTATTTATATATATATGTAGGATGGTTATTCAATATTATACAGCGGTGAAGTGGATCTGTTATTAAAGAATCCTTAACACTGATTAGCATGGTCTAATATAAATAAAAACAAAATATTTGGTTA
This sequence comes from Elegia similella, assembly GCA_947532085.1. Taxonomy (NCBI): domain Eukaryota; kingdom Metazoa; phylum Arthropoda; class Insecta; order Lepidoptera; family Pyralidae; genus Elegia; species Elegia similella. The sequence continues at coordinate 2,160,485 of OX383926.1, read as the reverse complement.
AAGTTCTCTCCTAATATTTAAGCTAACTTGTCAAGAAACTGGAATTTTGATACAAAGCTTTTATCCTTATCCTTACTAATATTATAAATGCGAAAGTGAGTTTGTTTGTTTGTTTGTTACGCTTTCACGCCCTAACTACTGCACCGATCATCATGAAATTTTGCGTACAAGTTCTCTGGAGTACGGAGAAGGACATAGGCTACTTTTTATCCTGGAAAAAAGTACTGTTCCCGAGGGATCGGAATTGACGCGGGCGGAGCCGCGGGCGAAAGCTAGTATAATATAAATAACAAAAAACACGTCTGCCTTTCCGAAAATATTGTATAGCCAGAGTTATTCAAGGTGATATAAGGATTCCAACGATTACTTGTACCACTAAACCTGTTCAGTCAGTTACGAGTTATGGTGGAATAAAGAAACTCACATACTAAGATCTTTAATAAATTATCTACAGTCTACTTCATGCGTTATCATTGGTAAGTTCAGTGAGAAGACACCATCTGTCCATCTCCAAATGTCGATAATTCCCTTTAAGCCCTTTGATCTGGATCATTATTCTGATAACGATGATAACTCAGTTATTCAATATTCTGCGGCATATAGCTATTCTTAGTGTAGATATAAGAATAATACGTTATGTAAAATGCCGCAGAGATAAGACTTGTATTTAGTAGATTTTAGACAGAACAGTACAATGACAGATACAAAACAGAAATATTACAAACATAATAGTGAACCTGCCAGTGTTGACAGTGTTGTTGAAGTAACTCAACACATATACTTAATTTGGTTCCTCCCAAAAGATAGTAGTGAGTTGGGACTTCTATAATTTGGCTGTCTATTTTGAAAACTGAGGATACAGAATTTTTTACCGCAATAGCTAAATACTAGAAATTGAGAAGCTTGATATCAGCATCATGTGCGAGCTCCGTGGCGCAGTGGTTAACACGCCAGTCTGCGACACGAGGGTTCCCGGGTTCGATCTCGGGCCAGATCAAGATTGTTGCGTAAATGGCAATTGAATCGTTAGTAATATGAGAGTTATGCTTCCATATTTCGAATTCAATGTTTTAGACCTGTTTAGACTAATAAAATACGGCCGCATTGATTGGATAATATTTGACAAGCAGCAGCGACTCACACATTATTGTCCAATTACAGCTTGCCAGACTGGCCAGACCCGTCCCCTCAGAGCTACTGCCACATATTTCAGAAAGCCCTCATTAGCGATGATGAACGGCCGCTCCGGGGGGCTTACACTGGCGTCGCGTTTCTTGTGGATAGTTTTTCACTACTGCACATTTTTTTTTCATCTATGTAAATGGACAGCACTGTTGTTAGATTTTCAAGCTGCCTAAAGGCATTTGACATAGATTAACGACTGCCATCAATGATGATAGCAAGGATTAACGACTTAAAGTCTTCCGGAGTAAGTAGGATGTTGAAAAAAAATTATACCATTTGTGCTCCTGGTCACCGGGCCACCGGCATATTGGACCATGGATCCTCCTCTTCTCCCTTTTACCAAAATTGTTTGCTTATCGTGTCTGTAAGTGGCCAACACTGGTGACAGATTTTCTAAACTGCCTAAAAGCATCTGACATAGCTTAACGACTGCCATCAATGATGATAAAATGAAAATGAATAATTTTTATTCAAAATAGGATACATGTATTTTTTAGCGTCATATGTTTCTGTTATTTATTTTTCTTTCTTTTATGTTTGCAATATCGAAAAACTACTAGCGTTTCGGAATGACCACTGCCGAGAAGAATACGTTGAAAGAAACTTAGTCCAGTCTTGGTCTCTATGTGCCTGAAGGGCTCGAATAACTTACATTAAAATATAGATTTAAATTATTTCCAAGCATTTTTATCAAATAAATAATCTTTTATACAATAATAAGCCTTTTAGCGGATGAGCTCGAGATATTTTTATGCCACTTGCGGCCACCCATCGCGAATTATACAAATTTTTCTAGTTTGTTATTTTAGTTTTATGTCTTTTATTTTCTAAATACTCTGCTATAGGTAGATAAATAATAATTATAAGAATTGGTATGGAAGAACGGAGCCTACTGGTGGTACAAGTCTTTTATTACTTAAAAGTAGGCTCCAACATCCTTATCCTTACTAATATTATAAATGCGAAAGTGAGTTTGTTTGTTTGTTTGTTTGTTTGTTACGCTTTCACGCCGTAACTACTGAACCGATCATCATGAAATTTTGCATGCAAGTTCTCTGGAGTACGGAGAAGGACATAGGCTACCTTTTATCCCGGTAAAAAGTACTATTCCCGAGGGATCGGCATTAACGCGGGCGGAGCCGCGGGCGAAAGCTAGTCTGTCTATAAATTGTAAACAATTTACCTAAATAAATAATTTTATTTTTATTTTATACTTATTTAATCTGTTTACTTTTTGCGTCACACAAAGTTCTCTGTTTTATCCTTAAGGTTGACTGGGAGAAAATGCTCATATCATTAAGTCCGCCAATTGTAACAATTTTAAGTTGGAAGAATAAAGTTTAATATATAAATAAAAATATGATAAGAAACTGGCCGAATATTAAAGAAACACGTCGCACTTGCATCGCTCAATTAGCGATGATGGACGCCGCTCCAGAGGGCAATACGATACACTGGCATCGAGTTGCTTGTAGATAGATTTTTCTGATCTCTGGTAAGATATTTAGTAGATTTTAGTATTAATATAGTTCAGACGCCGAGGTTACAGTGGTCAACACAGCACTCGCGTCGCAACAAGGAATAAATATATATAGGAACCATTTTCGTTTATCCCACGCCGACCGAGTTTTCGGGTTGTAAGTATATTTTTCGTCGTAGAAAAATTTGTACACGATGTAGAAATGCATACTCTCTGTACGTGACACCTGAGGATGCTGCTGATATGCTAGAGATAAATGATAGATGCTGCTGGAGGTAAAAATAGATGTATTCAGAATAACTTAATCGATGCTAAAATAAGTACACGAACGTAATGCGCGGCGATGATGTGACGGTGAGTCATGAACATTTTCGTGTATTGCGTATTTTGTGTACCTAAGTGAATAGTTACACAAAATACGCAATACACGAAAATGTGATAGTGCTATGTGCGGTTAAACCGTACACTATCCATACTCCATACATACGTGTGGACGTGCCTACGTCCTTCCCCGGGTCTCAAACTACCACTATAGCAATTTTCATCTAAATTGGTTTAATAGTTGAAGCGTGAAAAGAAGACAGAGTTACTTTCGCATTTATAATATTAGTATGGATCGTGTGGATTGCGGTAACGGTTTTAATCTTGCTTTTAAAAGTATATCATGACTAGCTTTCACCCGAGGCTCCGCCCGCGTCAATGTCGATCCCTCGGGAATAGTTTCCCGGGATAAAAGGTAGCCTATGTCCTTCTCCGCACTCCAGAGAACTTGTATGCAAAATTTCATGATGATTGGTTTAGGTTCAGTAGTTACGGCGTGAAAGCGTAACAAACGAACAAACAAACAAATAAACAAACAAACATACTCACTTTCGCTTTATAATATTAGTAAGGATAAGGATTTAGGGTTTCGAACCTCAAAAGTTAGAAAGGAATATGATATTGATAGACTCGGTTTTCCGTCTGTTTCCCTCCGTGGACCAGTGGTTAAGGCGTTTGTCTTTAGACCTGGAGTCGTGGGTTCGATTCCCATGGGAAGCATACTTTGTTTAGTTGTTTCATTTGGTTAGAACATTGCAGGCTTGAATCACCTGATTGTCTAATAATAAAGATAATTCCGTGCTTCGGAAGGCACGTTGTGCTGTTGGTCCCGGAGGCCATCTGGTAGTCGTTAAAGGAGCCACGTCAGAGGCCGAGACGAGAGGCGGTTTCGAAGAACTCTGACACCAGGGTGTGCATGGTCGATTGACCGTGACACCTACACGTAATGATGGTGATGATGCCTGTCTGTCAAGAAACTTTTTCTCCAGCCGCCTACTTGCTAAGATTTGAAACGGTGTACAACAATTCTCAATTCTTTAGGACTTGAAAGCCACGTTCAGCATGTTGTTAGGCGTTAGGTGGAAAACGGAATTAAAAGCCGCAGTGCCTATATTCGGCTTTTACGATCTCTACGGGAAGAGTAGCAGCTGGTACATTCTGAGTTTTTCTTTTTCCCAAACCAGCATGGAAGATGGAGAAGTTCTCCTTTACCAGAACATTTTCTAAATACTAGCTTTCGCCCGCAGCTTCGCTCGCGTCAACGTTGCTCCCTTGGGAACAGTACCTTTGCCCGGGATGAAAGGTAGAGTATGCCCTTCCCCGTACTGCAGAGAACTTGCATGCAAAATTTTATGATGATCGGTTCAGTAGTTATGGCGCGGCGTGACGCTTTACACAAACAAACAAACTCACTTTCGCATTTATAATATTAGTAAGGATAAGGATTCCTCTGAATTTACAGGTTCTCCACAACATGTTTCGTCAAAATTGTTACAGAAAAATATACGCAATATTACATAATTTTCCCACAACATGTTCCGTTCAGTACATTATTTATATTTGAATTAAGTAACATTTAAATAGAAAATACAGTGTAATTTCACTAATCCACCACTTCGATATATCGGTACGTCAATAATCCAGCACCCTCCGCTCACGCTTCCCTCTTCGGTCGGTGCGTCGTTGACTAGCAGTCTAACTAACCTCAAAACTTATCACGTGCACGTGCTTAGGTATTTGTTTTTTCAAGTGAGAATAGTTTATAGTTAAAATTTCAAATAAATGGAAACACAAGACATTCGATTTGAATAATAAAATGGAGATTCATTATAATCCAGTAAGTAATCCGAACATTCCAACAATCCGGCACCTTCCGATTTTTAATAGTGCCGGATTAGTGAGATTACCATAGAGATAAGATAATCCTGACGAGATTACACTGTACCGTAGTGCCGTGCTTATAGCCGTGTGGTATCCGGCAGAGTAGAATAGGACCACTCCAACTCTTCCCGTGGATGTCGTAGAAGGCGACTTTTAGAAATACAAGCTAAACAAAGCTTATAAGCATCTAAGGGACTACCCGTCCAGCGTGGAGAGTGTAGGCGAAGTCCTCTGGCTGCTCTGGCCAAGTATGGCCCTAGTATTACAGAGAGGGTCGTGCTCCTGCAGTGGAGACTAAAAAGGACCTGATGATGATGACACTGTACTTATGAAAACGAGTATCTCAATCCTTGAAACACCACACCTCTTCCACGAAGTAAAGCTTTTAATTTATGCTCAGCTTTATAAATTAAATCTGAAATTAAAACTGGAATACACTTCACTGGCAGCTCTGTAATCTCTATACATGCAACAAGTTTCCACCATCATCTCAAAACCTCAAACTTTAGCATTCTGAACCTTATTTTAACCAGAATAAGGAAAACATAAACGTATTTACATGTTGGTATTAATTAAACGAGTTAAGTTAAAGCGAGGCGAGCCGCATTGAGTGTGGCAGATAATAATTTCAGCTAATATAAAGTTGGCGGACCGAGTGTGGGTGAAACGTAGTTAGGGGAAACGTATGTGAGTAACAAAGTGGAACGTTGGGATAGTTTCTTAATATTTTTGATTACAATGCATAGTATCACGTCTTTTCCCTTGCGGTTAGACAGAGCCTAGGTCTATAAGACTTTATGGCGACATTTAGCATGTTGGAGGGCGTGTAGATGGAAAATGGAATCAAGATAGGGATGGTAGCTAGCCGCATCGCCTAGTGAAATGATTCTGCAGAGTTTCGCCCATGCCCTCGATCGACTTTTACGATCTGCGTGGGAAGAGAAGCAGCTGGCACATTTTCCTTTTTTTTTTCTCCCAGACCAGCATGGAAGATATTTTTATTACAAGCTTTTTTTAACTTCAATGTATGTATGTAACTATGTTTGTTCGAGTGGAATCTTGCAACTCAGTTTTGAAATAGACATATCCACCAATTGAGCTGAAATTTTGTATTCTCGTTTAGTACGGACGACAATGCATGGCTAGCTGTATGACGTTATTCTAAATCCAGTATGGTGGACTAGCTCTTTTTGATGCACTACGACAATATGGATATTAAATTGAAGGGCTCGCTAAAAATAACTCGATACAAAAGTTATTTTCTTACAATTTTTTTTATTAATATAGAAGGTGTTTTGAATACTTCTTTGGCGTTACGATTGGCAAAACGTGAAACGATTTTTGGTAAAAGAGAATCTTACGAATCTGTACAGAATAGAAACGTCTTTTATATAGGTAGATTGGTCACTTCTTCTATCATCATCATCTGAGCGTTTTCCATGTGGTGCGATAGCTATAGAGGAAAGGAAAGACCGAGAAGGACATGGAATGAGGATGATTAATGAAAGGAAGAAATGGAGGGAGGTGTCATGCAGAGCCGATCCTAAGTAGGTAAATAAAAGGCGAGGAAGATGATGATGATATATAATATAAAAACTTAATTAAACAAAGGCACCTGCTAATACTGCGACATGATGCGCCTAGGAACCGACTTGATCTGGTTCCTATCTCCTTCCTCTTATTTTTGTTGCTTCCTCCGTCGAGGCACTGTTGCAGCTTTGCTAGCGGCTGGAGCAGCAGTGACAAACTGTCACTAGCACTGCTGCTCCCATGGTGACAGTAGCAGGCAGCAACAGCTGTCATATAGGCACGTTACAGTACCACGTTATAAGTCGCCTCTACATTGTTCGATGGCGCAGAATAGCGCAATCCCGCTGACTCAAACTGAAATAAAATGACAGGGAAAAACGAACTTATTTCTACTACATAAGATTTGAAATCTATAAACAAAAGGACTCATGCTATCTCGCTCATAATACGACGCGGCGCTACAGCAAACTCTGCGACATGGCGCGACTCGAACGCATCAGCCAATCAGCAGACGTATATTGGCGCGCCAATAAAAAATATTTCTGCGCATACGGTTACCATTTGATTATTTGAAAAATTCTGGCATAAAGCCGGATATTTCGATAAAAGTCCAGACTTTTTTGGAAACATTAACCACTTAGTTCAGTTCAGTGCTATGGTAAGCATGGTAGGCAGGCAGACGCTCGTTTTTTGACAAATGAGAAGTTCGTTGTTGATTAAAGACTAATTTGATATATAAAAACAAAGTTTTATTAGTCATATTCCATAAATCCGGACAAATTAAAGGGCCTAAAAGTACAAGAGTCTAAAAGTCCGGACATGTCCGGACTAATCCGGACGGATGGTAACCCTATCTGCGCAGATCCATCGCTGTCACTTATAAAAGTGATAGTGCTGTACCCAAAGATTAGATGTGCGTTCATCATCATCATCATCGGGTCCTTTTCAGTCTCCACTACAGGAGCACGACCCTCTCTGTACTACTAGGGCCATACTTGGCCAGAGCAGCCAGAGGACTTGGCCTACACTCTCCACGCTGGCCAGACGGGTTGGAGAGGTGTCTTAGATGTTTATAAGCTTTGTTTAGCTTGTATTTCCTAAGTCGCCTTCTACGACATCCACGGGAAGACTTGGAGTGGTCCTATTCTACTCTGCCGGATACCACACGGCTAACGACGTGGATTTGGGACCACAATTTCCAAGAGCAAGAAATCAACGCTTATGTCCGAACATACCCAAGTATTTAGCAATATAAGGGTGACCAACAGGGACGCGTGACACTTTAAAAGCTTAGTTCGAACACTTGACGAATCGGTGACTTTTTGTAAGCTCCGCCAGAGCTTCTTACTGCGTACAAAGAACATTAAAAGGGACAACATTATGAAAGAGCTTACACACAGGTTTATGTTAGTAGTATTGTAAAGTAAAACCATTAAAAGGGATTATATTTTTATACTTTGTATATAATAAATAAATATATAGGCACAAATCCATCAGATTAAGCTCATCATCATTTCGAGTAGGTGTCACGGTCAATCGACCATGCACACCCTGGTGTCAGAGTTCTTCGGAACCGCCTCTCCGCCTCTGACGTGGTTCCGTTAACGACCACCAGATGGCAGCCGGGACCACCGGCTTAACGTGCCTTCCGAAGCACGGAATCATCTTTATTATCAGACAATCAGGTGATTCAAGCCTGCAATGTCCTAACCAAACTGGAAATAATTAAACAAAGTATGCTTCCCGTGGGAATCGAAACCACGACCCCCGGGTCAACAGGCAAACGCCTTAACCACTGGACCACGGAGGTTGTTATCAGATTAAGCTAGTCCCACGGTACGTTGTGAACTTGTGTAACTCTAACTCAATGATACAATATTTAATAGTAACGAATGACAAAACAGAACCCATATAGGATCGCTCATGTGCCTGTCTGTCCGTCTGCCACAGCCAGTTTAGTCTGGATCTATTTTCTTTTCTGATAACCGGACGGACAGACAGACAAGCGGACAGGCGGAAAACGAAGTGTCATCATCATTTCGAGTAGGTGCCACGGTCACAATCGACCATGCACACCCTGGTGTCAGAGTTCTTCGGAACCGCCTCTCGGACTCAGACTGGTTCCTTTAACTACTACCAGATGGCAGCCAGGACCAACGGCTTAATATGCCTTCCGAAGCACGGAAACATCACCATTATCAGAGAATCAGGTGTTTCAAGTCTGCAATGTCCTAACCAAACTGGAAACAACTAAACGAAGAATTACTATATGGTTTGTCTTATACCTTTTAAGGTATGAAACAAAAAAAAAACCACTTAGATTGTAGGATAGTTGCAGTAAGATGTAAACTCTCCCCTATCGCCGCGTCGCTCATGAATGTGTCATTTCACACCGGCTGCCTTCCCTCAATAGACATTTTCGCTTAAATTTTTTCTCATAACCGATTATACAGGCACGCCATTGTTGGCGAGCATCGGACAACGTAAAGGATAATGCCTTTTTACGCAACTACGTTAGAGGAGCGTGATGTTTTTCATGACGAAATTCGTATCAAAAATGGAGTCATTTAATTTTTACTCAACTTAATAAATCATAGATTTAAAAAAAAATCGGATGGGGCTGTGTCGGTTCACACGGCTGTTAGTTTTAAAGTGAAACGTCTATAGCAGCTCGCTTTTAGTGTTTATGTAACAAAAAAATATGACTTACGCAATTTCTCCTTTATCTGTGTTATAAAACGTTGCTTCGTACCAAATTTCAAGATTCTGAGTTCATGGGAAGTACCCTGTAGGTTTTGATACCCGTGTGAATGTCGAAAAAACACGAAAATTTGCGGCATAACCAGCTGTATCTTTTGAATGCGTTGGCTTAGAAGTTTGATTTTTTCACAGCTCCGAGGGACAGTAGACCTGAGTATTTGATATGAATTCCAGATGATTACTTGATACCTCCCACGCGTTCCTGAGAAAAAGGGTCTGAGAAAATTATAATCAATACGAACATAGTTACTTTGAGATCAATCTCTTAATAGGAATAAAATCAGAGTTTTTTTACTAAAAAAATATACCATCTCAAAATATATATTTTCTAGGCTGCTTCTTAATTTAAAAGTATTATTAAAACTTGTTCGTATTGAAACCTTTAAATGTATTTTGAGCCTTTCGACATTTATGCCTAAAACGGGTCACTCACGTGCTATTGCGTCTGGATTGCCGACTATAGTTTCGCTCGTTTCTAGCCATAATGTCTTTATCTCAAGTTAGTTTCAATGATACATCATTTATCAAAATTTGTCATTATTACTTCTACATTCATTGAAAACACACGAAGTTTTAAACACGAAGTTACCAAAGTTACCGAACTACTTTAGTTCTTTGGACGCAGTAGCGAATTATTTACATACTTATATTTACCCTTACATCTATATAAATGTAAGGGTAAGTATGTAAAAATCCACCCCAAAAGTTTGAAAGGGCTTACCAAGTCAACTATAAAGAAATGGGATTCGTAAAAATGAAGTAGCTTGTCATACAAACTCCCAAACTAATGGAGAAACCTTTTTGTTGGGGCCACGAAACTGTGACATTATGCCAAAAACTTTTAGTCTTAACTTTAAATTGAATTGCGACTAATGCTACAAGTACTTTTATCTCAACTCAAAAGATTAGCTCGAATAACTAGTTACAACATACGGCATTATTTAGAGGCCGAGAGGCGGTTCCGAAGAACTCTGACAGCAGGGTGTGCATGGTCGATTGACCGTGACACCTACACGAAATGATGATGATGATGATTGTAACATGTGATGAAAAAGAACCCACACATAGGATAGGATATCTGTCCTATCCTATGTGTGGGTTCTTTGAAGTGGGATTTGAAGCCACGTCCCTTAAGTTTACGCCATACTTATGGCGTAAACTTAAGGGACGTGGCTTTTGTTACCAACTACACCACCTTTATATCACATATTTACAATTTTAATATACCGAGCATTGGAAGGAAAAATTAAAGAATGTACCAGCAGCTTTTCTTCCCTCACAGACGAAACAAGCTTATCAATCTTGGTAGAAGGCGTGATTAAAAATCTCCGACCTGTAATGATCTTGCACCTGACCTGGGTGTACCTAGATTCTCTTTCGGCGCAGAAGTCCACAGAGAACGATTAGTATACTAAGTCTTAGTATACTAATCGTTCTCTGTGGACTTCTGCGCCGGAAGAGAATCAGCTGGTGCATTTATGTCTATTTCTCTCAGACCAGTATAAATAATATCATGCAAGTGGATTCTGAACCCCTGACAATAATAAATCTCGGAATTAATCCTGGCAGGGTCGCCATACACAGTAGGTACTGCCTTGGTTCTTAGGTAAAGAGAGGGGGATATTACTTCCTCTCCTACGCCGCGCCGGCGGTCTCAGGTTCCGTGTCCGTCTTGCGAATTTTCGATCAGGTCACAAAAAGTGCACAACAAATGTTTATTTTCAGACAACTATTTAGTCCAATTCTTTTGTATTTTGCATTATATCTTTACTTACTTTGACATTTGAAATATATACCAAAGAAAATAAATACATAATTCAAATGCCGAAATTTAGAAATGAAATAATTGAGAAATAAAGTTATATGTATAGGAAAATGTTTACTTATCTCCCACACAGTTTGTCTGAACAATGTGTTTTGACGCGACGCGCGACGCCTTCGTTTTATAGCGAAGACGCTTATCAGGATTTCCTGCGATATTTCTATTAATAAAGTGTAAACAAACTGGGCTTTGCAAGTAAACAGTTTATTTTGAATCGCATGTTTTATATAAAACTTCAAAGAGTTGGCTTTCATTCTTAGATTATTATATATTCTATCTTCCTATTTCTATGCTTGCTTTAGTAGTTGCAAAACAATATGTATTAAAGAGAAAGATAAAGGTGTTAATCTACCTAAAATAATCGACATTTAAGTTGATATTCCCAGAGTCCTATTAATGAACGGGTGATGTTCAAAAATGAATTATTTCATACTAGCTTTCGCCCGCGGCTCCGCCCGCGTAAATGTCGATCTTTCGGGAACTTTTTCCCAGGATAAAATGTACCCTATATCCTCCGTACCTCACATAACGTGTATGCAAAATTTAATAATGATCGGTTCAGTAGTTACAACTTGAATGCGTAACAAACAAACAAACAATGGGTATCTCTTGGATAGGCATCTAACATCCTCGTCTTCATCGTCACTTACCATCAGGTGAGATGGGAGACAAATGCCTACTCCAACATTTAGTAAAAAAAAAAAACTCACTTTCACATTTATAATATTAGTTAGGATAACGCGGACAATGTCGGGTATAAAAGTTAATATTTTTCATAAGTATCCCTTTCTCTGTTTTTGACGTGCTTGCGACTTATAAATTGATGAACTCCGACTGCACACACGAAATAGTATCACGTTCCATTTGCAAGCAAGAGCGCGGAACAAGTGATAGAGAGGCACGATTGGCCTAAGCGTTCGGCTTGTGACGCATCTATCTCTCTTCCACCGTTAGCTCGTAAAATTATAGTTGCTGTTTCCCCTGCGTACCTCATACTCTCATGTTACTCCTCTCTACTACCCTATTCATATGAATTCATATGAAAAATATACTTTTATTATATGAATAGGGTAGTACTTATTGTTCTGGTTTTCTTTTGTGACTGTAGGGGATAGAGCGCTCTGATCACACTTTACGCACTTTATATATTTTTATTTATTTTTAAACTTTTTTTACCAAAGAAAATGGTAAAAAGTTATACAGAAATATTTTCATGCCTATCTGACCCTCTGAACCTACCTTCTTACTGTTACCCATTAAATGATATATATTTTTATCAAACGTATCGGTATCGTTAGTTATGATTTGTCTATGCGTGAAGCTCCACCACAGTCGGCGAGCAGCCGCCATTATATTCATGTCCCAGTCCCCGCGAACTCCGTTTCGCAATTTTTTTGTCGTTTTAGTTTTCTTAATTCTTTTTTCTTCTTTTCGAGTCAAAATGGTTATAATTGAAACTTTTTCTTATACAGTCTTTGACAAGTAGGTGGCCACAGCGACTCCTTTGTCGTCTGCCTTATTTAGATCTACGACTGTGCAGGTGGAAGGACAGTTGGGGCACGTCATAAGGTGAGTCATCAATTGCGTGACGCCGCAATCGCAATGGACATTGTTGGAGAAACCCCACTTAGTCCGGCTCTCTCGGCATCTACCCACGCCAGCTCGGAGTCTGTTGAGGGACTTCCAAACCACCCAGGGGAGATCGCTTCCTGGTGGGAGTTGCTCTGCAGGTGAAAGTTTGGAAGGGGCGGGCGGGTACTTGCTTTTCCATAGTGCCAGTCGCGCTTTTGGGGCCTCTCTGGGATGTAGATTGGGCTGCCTAAGAAAGCTGTTTCGACTTTTCAGACGCGAGAATGGTGGTGTTTGTCCGTAAAGCAGGTGTCTATCATCGTGTGTTTGTTTACATTTCTCCACCGCGCAAGCGATGCTGCGCCTTACACACGGTGGTGCTATGCCTGACAAAGTGTACAGATGACAAAGAGGTGTGGGTTTCAGATTACCAGTGATGACTCGGCAAGAGGCATTTAGGGCTACATCGACCTGTTTGGCATGTGCAGAGCGTGCCCAGACAGGGCTTACGTACTCGCCAGCGGAGTGGCATAGAGCCAGACAGGTTGTCCGGAGTACATATGGAGATGCTCCCCAGCGGGTGGTAGTGAGACGGCGTAGAATATTGTTCCGTGAACAGACTTTAGACTTCAGATGGTAACAATTTTCTCTAAATGTCAAGGACCGGTCCAAAGTCACGCCCAGGTATTTTGGCGTAGAGTTGTGTTTAATGTCTACGCCGTCCCAAGAAATCCTCAATTTTCTACTGGCCTCCTGGTTACGCAAGTGGAAGACACAGGACTCGGTCTTCGCCGGATTTGAAGAAGAAGAAGAAGATTTTCCGCGCAACTTTCATAAAATTTTCTTTCATAAGAACTTTCTCCTTAGAAATATATGATTAAAATAATGAATGATATGAATAAGTCTAACAGGGACAATACGCGGTTTTTGTCGCCCACCGCCGCTTGTATTCGGAGTCACGTCGCACCGCCATATTTTTATAGACAGCGACTCCGGCGTCTTTTGCAACTTCAAAAATATTATACCAAAAGAATAATAGAGAAAACACGCTGTTTTCGTGGGCCGCCAAACGACGCCTTGTATTGGAGTCACCTCGCACCACCATATTTTTTATTGACTGCGACTCCGGCATCTTAATTTTGCAATGTCTAAAATATTATACCAAAAGAACAATAGAGAACAACACGCTGTCGTGGCGTGTCACACGACACCTCGCATTGGAGTCACCTCAAAAGAATAATAAAGGAAACACGCTGTTTTCGTGGCCCGCCAAACGACGCCTTGTATTGGAGTCACGTCGCACCGCCATATTTTTATTGACCGCGACTCCGGGCGGTGGAAAACAACCGACTTTTAATGCTCCGCGAAAACAATATACATTAAAGCACTCTGACCGTCTGCTATCGATCGCTCCACTCAGCCCGTTAATGGATTTCTAAGCATTTGTATTCTATAGTGAACTATCACAAGTTTTTAAATGGAAATTCAATTCAATTCAATTCGTTTATTGTTTCCATGTGTGGTAAAAGTTCACAAAAGACTATAAATAGTTGATGGTACAGCATGGAACCATTTATATTATTAAATAAACACAAAATAATAAAACTAATCTAGGTAATAATAAAACATTTAAACTACAATTAATGTCAAAAACAAATAAATGTCAAAAAATAATAATATAAATACAAAGTCAATATTTTATTTTATTGTTTTATTTTTTGGCAAAAAACTCCTCCAGACTATAAAAACATTTCTCTATCAAATAATTTTTGACTGATGCTATGAATTTTTTTTTTATCTTTTTCAAGTTCAATATGCTCTGGTATTTTATTGTATATTTTTAGACACATCACTAAAGTACTTGAGCTAACCATTTCAAGTCTGTTAGATGGAAGGCTTACTTTTTTTCGAAGCGTGTGTTCATATTATGCTCTCGTACCTGATCTCTTGTTTTAAAAAGAGTCATATTATTTTTTACAAATTTGCAAATCTCCAGTATGTAGATACCCGTCAGGGTTAATATTTTATGTTCAATAAAATATGGTCAAAGACATGACTGCCGTGCTAATGACATTATAACCAGCATTTGTAAGGGTGATATTAGGTCAGATAGTAGTCAATTTAATCCGAAATAGGCTAGTTTCCTAAAAAAATATAATTAGTCTGTCAGTTAGATATTCAAAAAATATTGGACACGGATTTTTTCTTTTGTCGATTAAACAAAAAATGATAAAGATATAGACCTTTGAAGTTCCGTGTGACGTCATAGTTTGCTACAATTTTTAGCCAACTTTGACGTCATGCGCCCCCACTCCTGAACTCTTTGACGCGCTTTATCTTTATTGTTTATTTGACAAAAAAAAATACGTGTCCAATATTTTTTGATTATCTAACTGACGGACTAATTGTTATGTTATTATTACGACACAGGAAACTAGCCTATTCAGAGTTTATAATCATCATCATTTCGACCACAAGAAGTCCACTGCTAGACAAAGGCCTCTCCTAAGGTTTCTTCGTTCTATGGGAGTATGCCATATGCAACTGGAAACTCGCTTGAAGAGAGAGAGGCACAGATAAAGAGTTGGTGTTACATATCTATATATAGCGGGACTAGGGACTTTTTAGAAACAAATCTTTTTAGGAAAAGAAAAGAAAAGATTGAATTAGCAACAAAGATATCATCGGAGTTCTTGGCGGGAACTGCTACGGACTGCAGAGTTTTTGTTTTGGATTGTTTTGCAAATTGTTTCTAGGGGAGTTTATAATGTGAAGTCGGTGTAATTTGGTGTTATATATGCCCATGTTGATGAAAAGTGTGTGGAATAACTAAAATAAAGTGTCATGGTGCGGCTGTAGTG
Source organism: Elegia similella (assembly GCA_947532085.1). NCBI lineage: Eukaryota > Metazoa > Arthropoda > Insecta > Lepidoptera > Pyralidae > Elegia > Elegia similella. The sequence continues at coordinate 2,145,076 of OX383926.1, read as the reverse complement.
AGATTTACTTAGCGGGCTGGTATTTGCTCGCCTCGTTGCATCGTTAAAGATCAAGCCAGTGGATTCGTGGGAATTGTCGCCAGGGGCTCCGTCGGTATCAGCGAAATGAATTACACCATCGTTTCGTTGATACACAAGCAAGTCGAAAATAACGAGACACTGGCTTAAATAAGCTTCTGAATGAAGTTTGAGGGCTAAATAGAAGAAAAAAAAAGATATCATCCATAATAAAGTTCACGTGTGAGCCCATGAGATATCCGCTTCCCATAAATTGGCTGATCCATCATTTTGAGCAAACAGCATTACATCATAAAATGTCATTGGCTTTTATCATTGATCTATAATACCTGTAGATAAAGCAATATGACTGAAAACTCATCGCCATGTTTGTTTGTGATTTATTCGAAATAAACGACATCAATTTTGTATTTTTATATGTCGGAACATCAGAGATGCCGTCAGGATTAGCCATGGTTATACGTGGTTATATAGGCGTACTTTTAAATCAATTGAAACCACTTATCACAAAATCACTTTCTTATAATTTTACCTCGAAATATTAGGAATCATGTCAATAGGCGATTTACCTAATACGGTTCAAAAGATACTGTGACAGACGGAAGGACGGACGGGCAGTGGAGGTTTTATAATGGAGTTCCTTGAATTAATGAATTATTTAATATATTTAAAAAACTACACACAAACACAATAAAAACCATACGAATATACACACAAGCACACAACACAACAGATGACTCTCGAAGCTGTCTTGTGCTTATAGAAAATATACTCATATCCTGACGGATAGGTCTCCTTCGGAACCCTTTGCGTACAAGTATGGTAGGCGATAGCGTGATATAGGTATTCTTTGTTAGTCGGGTGAATGACTTAATCAAATCGTACTTGAGTAGCCGAATTCAAAAAGTTAGTTTAGATGGGGTTCAATCTTCCGGATCATGTATTAGGATGGGTGTACCTCAGGGCTCTATCCTAGGGCCTCTTCTGTTCCTTATATACATTAATGATTTACCGTACTATATTAACACATGCAAGGCTGTACTATTTGCCGATGATACATCTCTCATCTTCCGAGTAGATAGGAATACTGACTCTTCTGACGAGGTTAATAGTACATTAGCTCAAGTGTTGGACTGGTTTACTGCGAACAATCTTTTGTTGAACGCTAGTAAAACTAAATGTATTAAATTTTGCTTACCAAATGTTGCAAAAGTTTCAACAAGTATAGTCGTCAATAATGAAACAGTAGGATTGGTAGACAAAGCAACTTTTCTTGGAATAACTGTTGATGCTGGGCTTCAATGGGGTGCCCATATTGAAAAATTGGCAGGGAAACTTAGCTCTGCGGCTTACGCGGTTAGGAGGATAAGACAACTAACTGATGTTGATACTGCGCGTTTGGTATATTTTAGTTACTTTCATAGTCTTATGTCGTATGGAATATTACTATGGGGAAACGCTGCAGATGTAAATACCATATTTGTTCTACAGAAACGCGCTATTAGATCAATATATAAATTAGGCGCCAGAGAATCTCTTAGAGAGTTATTCAAAAATATTAATATTCTGACACTCCCTTCACAGTATATCTTTTCTAATATTATGTTTGTGCGCCATAACATTAATTTATATAAAAAAAACTGTGATATACATAGCAGAAACACTAGAAATAAAAATAAATTATTTACACCAGCATTGCGATTGCAGAAAACTATGGATTCTTTTTTGGGTCTTGGAGTACGCTTCTATAATAGAATTCCCGCAGAAATATTAGGTCTGCCATTAATTCAATTTAAAACGGCTGTAAAAAATCATTTACTTAAAAGGGCTTATTATTGTATAAAAGATTATTTATTCGATAAAAATGCTTGGTAATAATTTAAATGTATATTTTAATGTAGTTAAATTTAATTTTTGTAAAATATATTGTTATATTCGAGCCCTTCAGGCACATAGAGACCAAGACTGGACTGAGTTTCTTTCGGCGTATTCTTCTCAGCAGTGGTCATTCCGAAACGCTAGTAGTTTTTCGATTTTACAAACAAAAGAAAGAAAAATAAACAACAGAAACATATGACGTTCAAAAAGCGATACATGTATCCTACTTTGAATAAAAATTATTCATTTTCATTTTCATTTTCATTTTCACCTAATTTGATTTAGCCTGCCAACTGCCAATTTCTCTGTAATGCTTTACATCATTTCTCGTCTATTATGAACAGGTGCGGATCCAGAGGGAAGAGTAAAGGGTGTACCCCACAGCGCTTGACTCTATCATCATCATCAGGTCTTTATAGTCTCCACTGCAGGAGCATGACCCTCTCTGTGCTACATGGCCAGAGCAGACAGAGGATTCGGCCTACACTCTCCTCGCTGGCCAGACGGGTTAGAGAGGTCTCATTGATGTTTATGAGCTTTGTTTAGCTGCTTGTATTTCCTATATTACCTCTTGACTCTATATTACCTTTGAATTATTAAAACAAGCATTTAAATCCCGTCAAAAAGAGAGATGTAAAAAGTTACCGCGTTATTTTGTCCGTGCATTTGTGTATCCTTCTGTGGCAATAGCTATAGTAAGCGGAGGTAATGCTTTTAGCAGCCATCAATATCGAAGAAATTCGACTAAATATTGTAGCTAGAAAATCTGTTTGTTTTAAAAATAATTGGTGTACTCGTAGTTATATTTCGTCTACTTGATACCAGAGTTGTAAGTATATTCAGAATGATCGCTCCTTATACGCCCACCAATACGATAAACGTGGCCTTTGGCTTTGCCTACTCCAAAAAGAAAAAGACGGAATTAATATGTATGTATGTTGTAGTTGAATTGTAGACTTTCCTATTACTTGATGACCACCCTTAATGAGAAAGCTGGATACGCCATTAATAAGGAATGTCATCGAAGCAGCGAATAGGCTTCATCGCCAGTGGTATCCTTATCCTTACTAATATTAACTAACTACTAAACCGATCATCATGAAATTTCGCTTACAAGTTTTCTGGATTACGGAGAAGGACATAGGCTACCTTTTATCCCGGGAAAAGTACTATTCCCGAGGGATCAACATTGACACGGGCGGAGCCGCGGGCGAAAGCTAGTTTTGCTAATATATGTGTGTGTATGTTGTAATTGAATTACTTCTCTTACTTTGACCCCCTATATGTAAAAGCTGGCTACGCTCTTAATTATGAAAGTCATCGAAGCGGCGAATAGGCATCATTGCCAGTGCTGGTCTATTGCCAATATAACGGCAGATTTCATTCCGACATTCTGGACATAGTATCGATTCCAGAGAGGCCCGGAATGCGTAGAGTGGAACTAGTGGATGTGGCAAGTAGCTTCTCCTTCGTTCCATGTGTTAATATCTGTATTGTGTTGCCTTTCACATAACTCTTATATACTTTTACATTATTTACCACACACATACACACACACACACACACACACACACACACACACACACACACACACACACACACACACACACACACACACACACACACACACACACACACACACACACACACACACACACAAACACACATACACTCCCGCATGCACGCACAAAGCACAAAGAAGCTGCGGGTCATTCCCATTACGAGTATCATTAGATTACACACTGGGAAGTCCTAGCATCATATTATAACCAAGATTACTGAACTAATGACTTTTATTTATGTGTACAGAGACTAACTCTTGTGTCAGATCATGGAGAAAATAGAGTTAAGATTCTTTACATCAACCAATCAAATATTTATTGTTCTCCATAATATTACAAATGAAATACAATACAATTTTAGGTAGTAAGTAACATTATGTTCTACAGTGTAACATTATGGATCCTAGTATAGGCACCGCAATATGAGAGGCTATACTAATCATGTCTTAGGAAAATTTTGGAAAACCAACATTACACCTTATGAACATAGGTTATACAATATTGTCAAATGTTAGAGATATATGTCGTATATGCAAAGTTATTGTAACCCAAAGTGTGAAAAAATTAGAATTAAATCCAAATGCCTGCCTATCTCTAACCGAGTGAAGCCGGGGCGAGCCGCTAGTATGTTATATAAGAACAAATGAAACACTTGAAGTGTCATTAGACTTACGGTAAAATCTTTAGTCTTTTCGCGAATCTTTCTGATCACAGAGATTTGGCCAAAATCAGATACGAAACATTCCGTGTTTGCAGAGCTCTACACGCTTCGTATTTATCATTTTGCATATAGCTTGTGCACTACATCCATATTTTCCAAACCTCGACGTGTGGCCAATATCTGCTACAAACAATTCGTGTTTGCGGAGCTCTACACGCCACGTATTATATCTTCTTGCAATTAGTTTGTGCACCATTCATATTTAACAGCCATGAACTTGTGGCCAATATCAGCCACGAGACATTCCGTGTTTGCGGAGCTCAACACGCCACGTACTATATCGTCTAGCATATTGTTGATACACCACATCCATATTTTATAGTCATGAACTTGTGGCCAATATCAGCCACGAGAAATTCCGTGTTTGCGGAGCTCTACACGCCGCGTATTATATCTTCATGCATATTACTGATGCACCACATTCATTTTTTATAATCATGAACCTGTGGCCAATATCAGACACGAGACATTCCGTGTTTGCGGAGCTCGACACGTCTCGTATTATATCGTCTAGCATATTGTTGATGCACCACATCCATATTTTATATCACGAACTTGTGGCCAATATCAGCCAAAAGATATTCCGTGTTTGCGGAGCTCGACACGTCTCGTATTATATCGTCTAGCATATTGTTGATGCACCACATCCATATTTTATAATCACGGACTTGTGGCCAATATCAGCCACAAGATATTCCGTGTTTGCGGAGCTCTACACGCCGCGTATTATATCTTTATGCATATAGTTTGTGCACCTCTCCACCGACCGCTTCCAACGGAAATTGAGGGAATAAAAGACAGTTATTTATTTATTATTCTATTTTAGGTAAATTCGATTTGATAGCAAAACGATCGCAAGTCGAGAACAGATTTATTTTTTATTTTTTTCACCTTTTTCCTTCTCAATACCCGTGACGTGATGGTCGGTTCAGTAGTTAGAGCATTTAAGCGTCTCAAACAAATATACCAACCCACTGTTGCTGGTCGCTGACAGGTGTTGTGTACAATGCTATGTATGCCTCGCGACATCGTATGCGTAATCTAAGACTATGTGCTATTCTGATGTGTCAGCTACATTATAAAGTCCAATCCATATCCATCCGCAGCTTTGCGTTTAGGGGTAACAAACATCTTCATATCGAAAAAAAAATATGGTATTAGTAGGATTCATAGAAGTGGCAGTGGCTTAGCGGTCTAAGAGCGTAAGCTATAAGCACAAGGTTCCGGGTTTAAACCCCACCCGGCCTGACCTGTGTACCTCTGAGTTTGAAAACCGATCTGATTCAAGTAGGGTTATATTCATCGACCACTACCTGCTCAGGTGATGGAAAATATCGTGAGGCAACCTGCACACTAATGAATGAGAATTCCACTAGTGTGTGAAAATGGAAATGACAACACACCTCTCCATTGTTTCCAGCAAAAAATAGTCATTATGTACGTTTCTTTTCACACAATGACACTGACAAGAGCTTCTAGCTCTTAAATATCACATACACACAAACACATGGATGGATTCATAGAATTTCTTACTAAAATTTTTTGAGAAACAAACAAATTTTAAAAATGTATTGTTGTGACTAGCTTTTATTATAATCGAATCCACACTGTAAAGTACTTTCCAAGACAAATAAAATAAGGACAACACAATTGGTGTACCTTGTATAGTTTAAAAGTTCCTATGGCTAGCTCCGTGGCGCGGTGGTTAACACGCCAGCCTGCGACACGGGGTGCCCGGGTTGGATCCCCGGCCAGGTCAAGATGGAAAATGATCTTTTTCAGATTGGCCTGGGTCTTGGATGTGTATCTATTTATGTATTTGTTATAAAATATAGTATCGTTGAGTTAGTATCCCATAACACAAGTCTCGAACTTACTTAGGGCTAGCTCAATCTGTGTGATTTGTCCGTTCTGTATATATTTATTTATGTATATATGTGTATTTTTATGGCCACCTTCCGACTCCATCATCAGACCAGCGCAACGATTCCATAATATTGTATTGTCATCCGATCTACACATGCATGCAAATTTCAGCTCAACCTGTAACCGGGAAGTACCCGGGAAGTGGATCAAAAACTTGCAAGATTTGATTACAGACAAACATCGGGGCAGGTGAAACTAAATAACAGCTTCTAAAAATAAATTGGCTTTATCCTTGGTTACACGTTTATATATGTTATACGACATCATCATCATCATTTCGTGTAGGTGTCGCGGTCAATCAACCAGGCACTGCACACCCTGGTGTCAGAGTCCTCTCGGCCTCTGATGTGGTTCCTTTAAAGACTACCAGATGGCAGCCATGACCAACGGCTTAACTTGCCTTTCGAAGCACGGAATCATCTTTATTATCAGACAATCAGGTGATTCAATCCTGCAATGCCCTAACCAAGTAACAATTAAACAAGGTATGTTTCCCGTGGGAATCGAACCCACGACCCCCGGATCTACAGGCAAACGCTTTAACCACTGGACCACGGAGGCAGTTTTATTTTTAGCATATAAATTATATATTTGACTAATTAAAAGAGTTGGCATAAAGCGAAGACCGGCGGCTTCCGTCACGCCATTCAAATATGATATGTGTCTACTATATATAAAGTCGTATTTATGTTGTATTGTAAAGCCAATACCACCCGACTATGTCCGTGTTGAAAGTCTATAATTAGTATATAAAAAAAAACTAATGTTTTTGTTATGAATGTATAAACCATAGATTTAAAAAATAATAGCGATAAACAGATATTGTTTTTGTATTTAACATGGTTTTAAACACCTGTTACAGATGTTTAAAATATTTAAGCAAATTTATGCAACACTGGCTTATTTATTTGTACTGTACAAACATTTTTTTTTATTTGTACAGTAAACAATTGGCTAGCTCCATAGCGCAGCGGTCAACACGCCAGCCTGCGACACGAGAGTGCCCGGGTTCGATCCCCAGGTCAAAATGGAAATTGACAGATTGGCCTGGGTCTTGGATGTATATCTATATATGTATTTGTTATAAAATATATGTTAGTCAGTAAGGTATATATTATTCTATTATTTTATAAGTATTCTGTTGCCTAACTCAACGATACGTTGAGTTAGTATTCCAGTATTCCATAATACAAGTCTCGAAATTACTTTGGGGCTAGCTCAATCTGTATGATTTGTCAGTATATATTTACATTAAAATAAAAATATTGCTTAAGTATTTTATTTTCAAACATCTTTATAAAAATAACGTATAAAAGCATTGTTGTGGGATTCTTGGGAAAAGCGTTCTAGCGAAAAGTGGCACTTTTTTCTTGCTACAGTAAAAATATAAAATTATATTCGTCAAATAGAGCAAGATACTAATCGATCTACGAGGCGTCTTACAGCTTATGAGTCATCGGGTATGCCAAAGCATATTAAGACAAAACAAATTATGCGTAAAAAAAAGGGTCCCGACCTAAAGCCATACTAAGTTTCAAAAATATGTTATATGAAAGATCATTTTAATTATGATTAGGACCACGCTTAGATGACAGAACATAAATAGTTTTAACAGCACTCGCCAGTACTATGCTTATGGATAGGGAACTAAATTTTTGATGTTTCGGGTTACATTCATGCCCTCTTTGGAATATTCCTTTTTGAAATAAAATAAAGATTATATTACTCTATGTTTTTTTTTTTTTATTCTTATTGATAATGTTTTTTTTTTTTCAATTGGTGTAACAATGGTGAAATAATTTTAAATTATCTTTTACAAACATTCCAACACACAAACTTTTTCTCTCTTCTCTCTCTTTAGAAAAATATTATTACTAGCTGTTGCCCGCGTCTTCGCAAGCATTAATGTTATGGGTTCAGTACTTTTTCCAATATGAAAGGCGGCCTATGTGTTAATTCAAGTAATAATATTTCTGTGCACAATATTTCGTTAAAATCCGTGTAGCAATTTTGGTGTGATAGAGTAACAAAAATCTAAACACACAAACTTTTACATTTCTAATATTACTAGGATTATAGACTAGATAATCTTGAGTAGATAACTTGCTAGATACATGTATATCTCTTAAATATGGCCTTGTGGAATCCGAGGTACCGTACATGCCGGTGCCAGTTCTCGAAAATGGTCAAGCCACGCTCGATTGATCTTTTATTACGGACAGGATTATTGTTGCCAATAAGCCTGATATCGTGTTGACAGATCGATCGAGACACCAGGCAATGGACATCGATATCACCATCCCGCATGACAAGAACCTCGTGAAAACCGAGAAGGTCAAGCTCAGTAAGTACCTTGACTTGGCCCATGAAGTGACGTAGGTTAAGCGATCATTGTCCCAATAGTACCTATAGTATTACAAACGGCCTTAAAGCGAAGAGTTTCGATCAACACCAGAGACTCTCGCTGAATGCCTGGATTAAGAGCCAGATACAGAAGGCTGCACTCCTGGACACGCATAGTCAGGAGGTTACTTTCTCTTGTGTGAGTCTTGCCCCGCTACTGGCGGCATCGTGATTTTGAACCTCTTAGCTATATTGAAATCTGGAAATCAGAATACCTAATGAAATACAGAATTGCAAGAAAAAAGGTAAAAAAATACAGTAGAACCTCCTTCTTTTTTTGAAGTGAGTGAGTTCTGCTCCGCTACTGGCGGCAGCGTGATTTTGAACCTCTTAGCTATATTGAAATCTGGGAATCAGAATACCTAATGGAATACAGAATTGCAAGAAAAAAGTTAAAAAAACGAAGAAAACATTTGACCTTTCATAGAAATTCGTCCAGCTGATTAGCGACTTTGTATGGGAAACCTATTTTTTTTTGCAATTCTGTTTTCAATTAAGAATCTGATTCCAAGATTCCAATATATCAAGGAGGTTCAAAATCACGTTGTTTTTTTGTATTTCACTTTTTATACAATTAGTAAAAGTTAAAACCAAGGTTTAAGATTCAAAACTAAATAAAGAGATAATAATATGTTTTTATTTTACTTTTCTTATAGATAAACAATAAATATTGATATAATAATACTAATATAAATATATCATATTTATGTATATATGTTGTATTTTAATATTTATAAACCGAGTGCTGCAGCGAAAATTATATTTGTTCTGAGAAGGCATAAGAGCAGACGTAAAAATGTAAGTCGTATTTTTCACAAGCTTATTTAAGGAAAGTTGTTCATTTTTTCATAAAAAAAAATATTTTTTGTGTAAATATCATAGTATGTGTAGATGGGTGGATATATCTATGCTTGTTACAGTTTTTTATTAACTGACTAGCTCCGTGGCGCAGCGGTCAACACGCCTGCCTGCGACACGGAGTGACCAGGTTCGATCCCCGGCCAGGTCAAGATGGAAAATGATCTTTTTCAGATTCGCCTGGGTCTTGGATGTTTATCTATATATGTATTTGTTATAAAATATAGTATCGTTGAGTTAGTATCCCATAACACAAGTCTCGAACTTACTTTGGGGCTAGCTCAATCTGTGTGATTTGTCCGTATATATTTATATATTTATTAGATGAATATTGATATATTTTGCTATGTTAAACGATATTGACATTTGAAAAACAGGTAGGCTTCAAATTATATTGACTAGTAGTTTACTGTGAACTAGAACCCCACGATATGTAAATTACAATGAAACTATTTTGATGTCCAATGAAATAACTCGAAAATATTGTAGGTATTAATATTATCTCCATACGTTTTTTCTCATCCCAATTAGAGCACTGGTTTGATAGAACAAACAGTTTTATAAATAATACGATATTACGTAATGTTTTCTTTTCAAATTCATTTGTAGACCTTGCACGCTTCGTTTCAAGGCTCCAAAGTTAAAATGAGCTAATGTCTGGTAGATATAATAAAAAAATAAAGGATTTAAATTTAGTCAAGTCAATTTAGTTGTGGTAGAGCCACGCAACGCAACATTTTTGGAGCATGAATATAACCCGACTCGTTCGAGGAAGTACGACACTCCTACAGAAGATCTACGTTTGAGTAGAGGCTTTACTGCTTCGTATGGGGAATGACAGAGCCGGAGGTCATTCATTCCCCCTTCGCCAGTTTGTCCCCCATGTCCTCTCCCAGCTCCTTGAGGCTGGCAACGCTTCTGTCTCACCCGGGTGTTGTATTTGTCAAATGGTAGCGACGATCACTTACCATCAGGTGACCCGCTTGCTCGTTTGCCGTACTATATCATAAAAAAAAACCGAAATCGTGTACAACGTCACGGAAGTTTTAACTTAGAATGTGCCAGCTGCTTCTCTTCCCGCGCAGATCGTAAAAGCCGATCGGGGGATTGGGCTAGAATACACGAATTTGACACGGAATCATGTCAATAGCCGCATCGCCTATTGACATGATTCCGTGTCAATAGGCGATGCGGCTAGCAACCTATCACTACTTTGATTCCTTTTTACATCTACACGCCCTCCAACATGTTAAATGTGGCCATAAAGTCTTATAGACCTAGGTCTGTTTCCCTTGCGGGGTAACAGAGCCTAGGCTCTGTCTACGGACACGGACAACGTCTATGAAACAACTACGTTAGTGGCAAATGATCTTACGTCATTCTCTGGCTGTGCCGTGGATAAAACAGTTTTGTTTTCTATTTTGTTACAGATGCAAAGACACTGGAGTTTACTTTTCTGGAGCTTCGTCCAGACTTTAGCTCAGACATTGGCTAGACCGGACATCACTGATTTTGGACTATCTCCACGCAGAGATCTTTCACTTCCGGACCTGGTCCGGCACGATGGTTACCAGTGCGAGAGCCACTTTCCTGTCACAGAAGACGGATACATCCTAGGACTGTATCGCATATTCACTGCCCCTCAAAATGCTTGCAGTCCTTCAGATTACACTGACAGAGAACCCATGATTCTCATCCCAGCTCTATTCCAAAGTGGAGATTCTTTCATTGTGCCTGGACCTAAGAAATCCCTTGCCTACAACTTCGCAGACGCCCGTAACGACGTGTGGATAGTCAACAACAGGGGCTCTCGTTATAGCAGAAATCACACCACCTTAGATCCTAATAAAGACTCGTCATACTGGAATTTTACATTTTATGATATGGCAACAAAAGATATGCCAGCAATTATAGACTATGTTTTGAATGAAACGCATAAAACTCAAGTCACTATCGTCTCTCACGGCCAAGGTACAACAATAGCAGTTGTTCTTTGCGCCGTAAAACCTGAATATAATACTAAAATTAAATTACTTAAACCACGTCAAATTCTTCGATATTATCCCCCGAGCTGTCATCGCTGGTATTCTTGATGGCCGCAACTATAACAACGGGGAAACCTTCAGCTATAAGGAGTCTGAAACAGATGTAGAAAAATTCTTGTGTGGGTTCAGTGAAATTCAATATGGCCGTTGTCAAGAGGTCATGTTTAGAGCTTTGGGCAACAGTAACTTTACTATCAAACCTGATGTGATGAAAGTCATTCCAGGTCATTTTCTTTCGGGGACATCTATTAAAAACTTCGTGTATTGGGGTCAAATATGGAAGAATGGGTTTACATATTACGACTATGGTCGTAAATTGAATTTGCAGATATATGGTCAGGCAACTCCTCCTGCATACGACCTGAGTCCAGTCGAAATGAAATGGATATTTTTCACTGGAAAAAATGATTACGTGGCGGCTAACGAAGACGTTCAAGAATTAACGGCGAATTTGAAAAATGCTAAAAATTGTTTGCTTGAAGATAATTATTGGGGACATCTAGACTTTATATATGCAGATAATCTAAGTGTATACCTTGTGCCCCAAATATTGAAGACTTTAGCTACGGGCAGTTTTACATGCAATGCACTGACAAATCTTTTGAATTTAAATAAAAGGAATATCTTTTGAATATGCAGACATTGACTTAACTCGTGCCGTGTTGTATAGAATATAATTAAAAGTTTACTAAATAGGTATAATTTACTCAATTTCCTTTCTTCTTTTTCTTGAGCATTCTGTTCAGTAAATCTCTACTGCAAACCACCTTTAAAAAACAATATATTTACATTTTTACCATTTAATTAATCATCATTTTTATCTGTATGTTGAATTCATAATTGTTAAATTAATATATGTACAGTTCGGCGTGTCGATGCAGCGCGCAGTAGTACCTACTTCTCGATTGGCCGGTGTCTCCGGAAGACCAGCGTCAGGGTATTGCAAGATGCCTAGACTCATGCTGAGTGGACATCGGTTTAGCGTTATGTCCTTCTCCGTACTCCAGAGAACTTGTATGCAAAATTTCATGATGATCGGTTCAGGTTACGGTGTGAAAGCGTAACAAACAAAGAAATATACAAACAAACAAACTCACTTTCGCATTTATAATATTAGTAAGGATAAGGATTGCGTGATGTACGCTACAAACTGTTAAGGTAAAATAAAAGTACAAATAAAGTTATTTGCTGTAATAGCGTACAATATAGGTGTTTGTAACACATTATTAGAGCAAACCGCTGTAAACGGTATGCAAATATTTAACTATATATTGAATTGACCTAGGCTAAAATATTTTAATAAACATCATGCATTACATAAAATGATATAGGAAAGGTGACAGTGTTGCTGACAAAAGACCGTGTGATGTATTCGTTAGAAATAACAGCTGTTAAATACAAATAAACAACATATTAAAAACATGTCTCAAAAGACGAATTAAAGTACTTCGAATAGATTATAAGCTCGTCTGAAATCAACTTTGGTCAAAATTTTATCACTTGACCAATTAGTCAGAAAATTTTGACAACTGGTCAAGCGTTTTTTAACCGCTCCTACTTATACTCTCATCATCAGGTCTTTTTTTAGTCTCCACTGCAGGAGCATGACCCTTCTGTACTACCGGAGCCATACTTGGCCAGAGCAGACAGAGGATTTAGCCTACACTCTCCTCGCTGGCCATACGGGTTGAAGAGGTCTCTTTGACGTTTATGACCTTTGTTTAGCTTGTATTTCCTGAGTCGCCTCTTCCGACATCCACGGGAAGACTTGGGGTGGTCCTTTTCTACTCGGCCGGAAACCACACGGCTAACTTATACTCTATAGAGCAATAATTTGTGTGTTTGTTTGTTATTGATAAATTCAACCGATACTATATTTATATATATATATTTAGGGTTCCGTACCCAAAGGGTAAAAACGGAACCCTATTAATTTCGCTCCGCTGTCCGTCTGTCTGTCTGTTGGTCTGTCTGTCTGCATTCGTCTGTCACCAAACTGTATCTTATGAACCGTGATAGTTAGACAGTTGAAATTTTCACTGATGATGTATTTCTGTTGCCGCTGTAACAACAAATACTAAAAATTAGAATAAAATAAATATTTAAGGGGGCTCCCATACAACAAACATGATTTTTTTGCTTGTTTTTGCTTGATATTGAAACGGTGAGGCTCACACACTGCAAAACCCGATCTCCGTGTTATAGCCACTGTCAGAGAATCGTCGTCTTGTAGATAATTTATGTTTAAAAAAGGATAGTTAGAATGTACTTATAATATATATGTTCTTTATAAAAATACAATAAATATAGTTCGGGGCCCCCCGCCGCGCGTCTCGCACTCGCCTTAAAAATGGGCTCCTGACGAGTCCGAAACTATAGTCGGCAATCCCGACGAAATAGCACGTGAGTGACCCGTTTTTAGTACATAATGTCTGTATCTCACGTTAGTTTCAATGATATAAAGACTATAACCACCTAATTTTTTCGGTAGGTACATATTTTGAACCTTCACACGAGAAAAATAAATTATTTTATATGAAAAAATTGAACCCGTATAGGATCACTCTGTTGCCCGTCTGGCGGTCTGTCTGTCAAGATCCTTTTTTTTCAAAAGTATCAAGCTGAAATTCATATCAATAATCAGGTCTACTCCCCCTTGGAGCTGTGAAAAAATCAAACTTTAAGCCAACGGAACCAAAAGATACAGCAGTTTATGCCGCAAATTTTCGACATTCGCAATGGAATAGGCTAGTTTCCTAGGTCGTAATAATAACATAACAATTAGTCCGTCAGTTAGATAATCAAAAAATATTGGACACGTATTTTTTCTTTTGTCAAATAAATAATAAAGATAAAGCGCGTCAAAGTTCAGGAGTGGGGGCTTGTGACGTCAAAGTTTGCTAAAAATCGTAGCAAACTATGACGTCACACGGAACTTCAAAGGGCTATATCTTTATCATTTTTTGTTTAATCGACAAAAGAAAAAATACGTGTCCAATATTTTTTGAATATCTATCTGACGGACTAATTATATTTTTTTCGGAAACTAGCCTATTAAAACCTCCCGTGAACTCAGATCTTACAATTTGGTACGAAGCAACGTCCTATAACACAAATAAAGAAAAAATTGCGAATAGCATACCTTTTAGTTACATCATATAATAAAAATATTTTTAATAATTTTAAACTTATTTTACATAGATAATGGTACGGAGTGTAGTAATACTTTTGCCCAGCAGGAAAAGAAAAAACCGTAGAATGTACCAGCTGCTTCTTTTTCCGCGCAGACTTTAGAAGCCGGACGAGAGAATAGACGAAAGTCCTAGGAATCACGTCAGTATGCGATGCGGCTAGCAATCTATTTTTTCGTTTTCCGCCTTTACGCCCACCCACAAACTAAACGTTCCCTTAAGACCTAGTAGCCTCAGGCTCTGTCGACACCGTAAGGAATACAGACGTGATTATAAGTATACATGAAACAGCTCAGTATATTGTTTGTATTATTTGCTCTCGAATAAACGGAGAGCAATTCAAGAGGCATGAAATTTTAATTCAACTTGAACAGAAATCGTCTCATGCATGAGGTCTTTAAAAACTCATTACGTCTAGAAGCAGAACTAACGACGTGACCTACCTACCACGTAATGTATTCAGTACCTAGCTACTTCACCATAACGTGCCTGAAAATAGTGCATTTTTCTAGCGCGATAGTGATAGTCTTTTGTGTACTTACACTAGATGAATAAAGGAGTGAATAAGAAACTTCGAGATTGAAACAATTTATATTTAGGGTTCCGGATTTCAAGAGGAAAAAACAGAACCCTTATAGGATCACTTTGTTGTCCGTCAAGACAAGACCCTTTTTCTCAGGAACGCGTGGAGGTATCAAGCTGAAATTAATATCGAATTCGCAGGTTTACTGTCCTTTGGAGCTGTGGAAAAATCAAACTTCAATCAAAAGAAACAGCCGTTTATGCCGCGAATTTTATACATTCACAAGGGATTAAAAACCTACAGGGTACCTACTTCCCGTGAACTCAGAATCTTAAAATTTGGTACGAAGCAACGTCTTATAGACAGATAAAGGATAAAAATTGCGAAATGTATACATTTTTCTTTATGAAATGAAATGAAATAGAATTTTATTCAAATCCGGATATCATGTATCTCTTTCTGAACGTCATATTATTATTTTTAATATTTGCAAAATCGATAAGCTACTAGCGTTTTGAAACGACCACTGCTGAGAAGAATACGCCGAAAGAAACTCAGTCCAGTATTAGTCCCTACGTGCCTGAAGGGCTACGCTTTCACATATTTATAACAAATTGAATTATTTTACTTTACATAATATATACATAATAAAAATAGTTTTAATAATATAAACTCATTATAGATTATGGTACGGAACCCTTCGTGCAACTCGAGTTTGACTCGCACTTGGCAGGTTTTTTATTTTGTAGCGGTTGTATTTATAGCGGCAACAGGTTAGCCCCGGATGTTGTTTTATTGTATGTCAATGCCCCTGATCTAGAAAATTTTGTATCCTGGGCAGATACATATATCTTAAATAGGAAGAAAAAGATTGTTATTCCTTGTATATCAAGGAATTCGAACCTTGGACATTCAATTATGAGTTGCGCTTAGACCACTGAGCCACAATGAAACATCCAACATAAACAACAATCACCAAAACAATACCAAAACATACACCAAAACAATGCAAGGCGCCATTGTGTAATTGAGTCGAACGATCAGCAAATTGAATTCCTCCTTTATCGACTTGGAATTCCAATGGAAACTCTGCTCTACTAATACCACTATGATAGTACAAAATGAAGCTTGCTTACGTTTAAGAGTATGCTAATCAGGTGTTTCGCCATACAAATTCTGTAGGGTGATGACTCCGTTGTTCGGTATCGTCTGTTCAAAGTTTTTAATTCTATCGGTTTGTCTTGTCGTTATCTTTGCTTGTATGGAATCATTATTGTAAAATGATAAGTGCTTTAAAAGTTATGAGTCTCTAAACATTCCGTTTCAACACGTAAATTTAACGCAACTTGGGCACAATTAAATACCGGAAGGAGTATAAAATATCTAAAACAAAATTCGTACAAGCATAGTTTGGTTATTAGAAAATTTAAATAACTTTACTTTTATTTAAAACATTCAGCTGTTTTATCACAAGAACACTTCTCCCAAACGCATACTCGTGAATTTTTAGACGCCCGTTTCAACAATATTTGTGTTTGCATTTCACTTGCAACGGGGTGCGCGTAGGGAAGCGGGCTGCGGCGTACACGCACACAGCACAGGACTGTTCATAACCGAGTCTATCCCTTTCTCAGCGAAATAGCACGCAAATTAGCCACGTGCGCCGACGAGTTCGAGTTCCGAACTGGCTCATCCTTAACCGACTTTATGTCAAATCGCTTTAGCATGACAAATAAAATGCACATAATAATAATAATAAACCAAGCGGATATAAGAATTCTAGAGATATTTATTCTTTTTTGACGAGATGTGTGGCTCAGGTTTTACTGCAAACCTGAGTCGCAGGGTTTGATCCCCGGACAGGTCATAATGCAAAACTATATTTTGCAAACCTACAAGTAGATAAATAAAAGTGATAAATCACTGCACTATTCGTTGTGAACTTGTGACATGGGATAATAACTCCACAAAACTTTATTTTTAGCGTAAAGGTATCAAGCTGAATTTATATCCAATACTCAGGTCTACTGTCCCTTGAAGCTTTGAAAAAAATCAAACTTCTAATCCAATGCAATCATTAGATACAGTCGTTTATGCCGCAAATTATTGACATTAGCAAGGGATTCAAAACCTACGAGGACCTGTGAACTCAGAATCTTGAAATTTGGTACAAAGCAACGTTTTCTAGTACAGATAAAGGAAAAATTGCGAAAAGCATACATTTTTAGTTACATCATATAATAAAAATATTTATAAATAATATGAAACTTATTATATATAGTGGAATTTCCGGATTCCATCGTACGTGATTCCGACTCGCATTTAGCCGGTTTTTTGTATCATTGTGTGGAAATAATAATTTTGGCAGGAACAATGAAGTGGATCACCACCTTCTCCACTTATTAGTGTACAAGTAGGTTTAGGGTTTTCCGCAAAAAGGATGGTTTTTAAAAGTCACCAAATATAATCAAAAGTGCCTGACTAGCGATGATTTTTTTGAACTGAGTATGTAACACTAGCTCCAAGTGAGCTTTCGCTACTTCACCGGGTGTTTGAGGCGAGGGCAGAATGCCCTCAACCTATATAGATAACATCACCAAAGGGCCTTCAGGAGGGACGGACCTTGGCTTTGGGCGTTGCCTGTGTGCGCAAGGCTTGGAGGCTCTCATATTGCCTGATGGGCCGCGTATACGTGCATGCAAGCCTGAAGGGCCAATCTGAGATACAATGCCAAAAGCCTTTGGAGAGCAGCAACTCTCATCTTTTGCCTTATGGACCAAAAGCTACGTTGCCAGAAGGGCCTATTCTGGGTGCAAGTCACCCAGGACCGCCGGGCGGTCACCAGTAATCGAAGCTATGACTAGCGCTGGTTGGTCACTGAGTTATTACAGTTTTAAGCATCCAACAAAAACACCATTAGGCGCTGTATCCCTTAACCGTTTGTAGCGGACATAGCGCGATATATTTTTTACTCGTGTCATACTTGTCATTAGTCTCAGTTCAAACCCGTGTCTGCCATTTCCGTGTTAATTTTCACATTTAATTGAATAATTCAATAATTGTAACCAAATATTGTATTTTTTAGGTATCCATCTGGCTCATCCAGTTATACTTTTTATAGATATAACAAAGTTAGTACCTAAGTAGTTGTCACTGAAAATATCAAGTAATTCGCGACGAAACTTTTTCTGGATATAGCTTTTTTGCTATTTTATTTAGCTAAGTTTTAAATATATTTTTGAAAATATTTTAGTGTAACCATTTATTTTGATCTTTGAACGGTACGGTATATTTTTTTCATGCTAGTATTCCAAGGAAAATAAGGCTAACTGCGCGACAAAAAAATACACGTTTTACGGTATTCTTCTGATGCACAGCGCCTTAACCACAACAAT
Organism: Elegia similella; assembly: GCA_947532085.1. NCBI lineage: Eukaryota > Metazoa > Arthropoda > Insecta > Lepidoptera > Pyralidae > Elegia > Elegia similella. Next base: position 2,126,556 of record OX383926.1, on the reverse strand, counting down.
ACTAATACCAAAACAATGCAAGGCGCCATTGTTTAATCGAGTCGAACGATTGGCAAATCGAATTCCTCGGCCTGTTGTCCCTTTATCGACTTGGAATTCCAATATAAACAATAAAGACTAATGTCAATACGTATCCCTATTTGATTGTAACGATAATCTATGAATCGCGAACTATAAAGCATTTTGAAGTGAAAACTTCTTTAGGTAAAAAATGTTAAACTCGCATCAGGACACGTGACCTAATCGAAAATTCCTAAGATGGACATGACACCGCCAGCGCGGCGTAGGAGAGGAAGTAATATCCTCTTTCTACCGCGCGGCGAAAATATATATTGTTATGTTTGTGTACAAATTGTACAATAGCGCAATAAATGAATATTAAATTAATAAATTCTTTATTACATTATTAGGAATACATTTTACAATACATTATAAATACATTAAGTGACATATGAACTAAGGGTGCTTGAGCTAGGATGAAAATCATCCCTTTAACAACAAAATCATCCTATTCTCTTGGTTAGGCATGTAACATCCTCGTCTCCATCGTCACTAACCATAAGGTGAGAGTTGAGAGACAAATGCCTAATCCAACATTCAGTAAAAAAAAGTATTAAGGGGTTATAAGACTAATTAGTACTAGAAACTCCATAAACAATTACACTTAGAATTAAATTATACATAATGCGATAATACAATATTGAGACAATAATATAGGTATTATAAGTATAATATTATTTTAAAACTATTAGCAATTCCTCTGTTTCTTCGTAGGACATATTTAATAGGGCTTCTTGTAGATTTTTTTTAGTTGCTGTATAAGTAAAAGGATAAAAGCCTAGATTTTTATTAAGTCTTTTGTAGAGGAGAGGACCAAGGAATAGAATGAATTAATGAATTAATGTACAGTCAGCGACAGAGATATCTTGCCAGGCCCTGTATCTTGAATTTTTTCTTAAACTATAAAAAATATAAACGTGAAAATTTATATTAAGAAACGCTTCATTAAAATCTTTGTGTATATATTTTTTTATGTTATTATTATTTATAGTTTAAGAGAAAATTCAAGATATATATACAGGGCCTGGCAAGGTATCTCTGTCGCTGACTGTACAAAAAAATCGTCAGGAGAAGGCGTGGTTTGTTCGTAATTATTTTGAGCAAACGATATCTTCCCGTCTTTTGTTTTGAGTACTGATTGGATACGTATTTTTTTCTTTTGTCGATTATACAAAAAAACAAAAAATATTGCAATTTAAAATTCCGTCTGACGTCTCAGTTTACTACACTTTAGCAAACTGTGACGTCATGAGCCGCTACTCATGAACTTTGACGCGCTTTATCTTTATCATTTATTGTTTAACTGATGAAAGAAAAAATACGCGACCAATATTTCTTGTTTATTTAACTGACGGACTAATTGTATTGTTATTATTTAGACCCAGGAAACAAGCCTTGGTTACCAATATTTGTCTGAAAATCACTTCCCTCCAAAAGTTCAAAAAACTACATAATTAAATTAAAAAATGTAAAACCCCCCTACGCAAAAAAACACCTAGTATTGTTATTTAACGATTATACTGGCACGCGTGAAGCACTTAATCGTAATCATACGCCATTACATCATTTTGGAAAAGCACTAATACTCTTACACTGCTGGACCGATATTAACCAAACATAGCTAAAAACCACCGCAAGGAAACTGGCTTTCATAAAAAAAAAAACCTGATCGAAATTGGTCCATCCGTTTGAGAGCTACGATGCCATAGAGAGACACATACACACAGACACCCCTCTTTTGCGTCGAGGGTTAAAAGTAGAGCATTGCACGTGTTTCAGCTTACAACTTCATCAAGAGTCGTAGTCGACTAAAGTCTAGACAATCTCGGGTCTTACCCTGGCCGCGCTACAACAATATTGAAGTTAAATATTGGCAGTCCCCAATCTTCTTCCAATATTATTTACAGATGACGTTTAATAAATAAACATATAGGGACATATCACACGAATTGAGCTAGCCCCAGTAACTTGTGAACTTGTGTCATAGGATACTAACTTAACGATACTTATATCTTATAATAGATAATAGATGATAATAGATACTTATATAGATAAACATCTAGGACACCGGTCAATCTGAAAAAGATCATGACCTGACCGGGGATCGAACCCGGGAACCCTCGTGTCGCAGGCTGGCGTGTTGACCACTGCACCACGGAGCTCGCTAAAGTAATAACGTTCGCTATACTAAATTGCGGTATGATTTCTGGTTTAGAATACTGATTAATGCTGAACCTCAATGGAGAACTGTGTTGTGAATTGTAATCATTCTAATACCATGAAAATCATAATCAAAATAAAAACTCGTCAATCCAAGAAATTATTCCACATTGTAGTACTAGTAGTAGTTTGATTATGTTCAAAGCAACCGAATAGCACAAACACTCTTGTCCCGGATTTACGAAACGTTTTAAAGAACTGTTCGGATCTTCTATTTGCTAAGTACCGCAGGAGAAACACGATAAATATCGTAATCAAAACAAAAACTCCTCGATCCAAGGAACTCCTACTTATCACCGTTCGATCCTCTTAATAGCAAACAAAATGCGCCAACACTGGACGAATTTAAGTCTTTGGAACGTTTTTAAAACTGCTCAGATCTTATATTTGCCTAGTATCTCTAGATCCTAGAAAATTATTTTTCAATGAATTACTGTTTGATCTCCTTTAAAGACATAGATTTAAAAAAATTTCATACTTCTATGTTAAAAGCAAAGAAATTGCGCCAACACTGGTTTGAACGCCTTAGAACGTTTTTAAAACTGCTCGGATCTTCTGTTTGCCTAGTACCGTAGGTGAAATACAATAATCCTTAACAAAAACTCTTCGATCCTAGAAATTTCTTCTTCATTGAATTACCTTTAGAGCAAACGAAATGTGCCAACACTTGTTCGGATTTAGTACGCCTTTAGAATGTTTTAAAGACTTGAAGAACGTTTTATAGGTTGAAACGAAATCAAGATATTTCGAGGTGCATGTAGATACACCGAGTACTGTGCAATCTTATATTACTTCGCTCATTTTTTTATTCACAATAAGAATAAGTACACATTTTGCGAATTGAAACCTATACGGTATACATCCTTGTTTTAGATGAACTAAAAAGTCGAAAGTGAATGAATGAATATATTCTTTATTGCACCATTATACGAAGTGGTAGTTTAATAATTTTTATAAGAGGGTTTTACCCGGAATGGTTAAAAGACTGCTCACGTTTTCTATTTGCCTAGCTTGAATAATGATACTTTTAATATTTTGCCATACAGGTACTTCTTTTTAAATACCCAAAAAACATATTTGAGGTAAACTAAACTTTGAACATAGAGCATTACCTAACAAACACCGAGAGTGAGAGTAGTCTATGAGATTTATGGGCCCGTACTACCTCACACTGCTTTGCATGATTGACTGTTATATCAACTGCGTTAAATTTTCTCGATAGAAAAAAATTGCAAAGTTTCCTCCAAATCACGTCTAATTTACTCGGTATATAGCATTATTCACCAAATACATTAAAATTAACCTTGAAACTTTTGATTATTATTGCATTACAGATAAGGCAGCCATCATATGTTTTTCTTTTTCGAATAACCCTTGAATATTCCTAAAAAACGAAAATTTCCAAAGTAGCCAACGCGTTTAGACCATCCGCGTTTGTATCGCAACGCCGCCTGGCATATGTCGGGCTCTTAAGGTGCTGGATAGGGGCACAGAATAGTAATTATTCTAGTCTATTCTATTCTAGAAGTACTACTTGGTAAGGGTGCTGAGTGCGAGAGTTAAGGACATTTGCGCTTGATTTTCATAAAACTAGTAACAAACAAAAGTCACATGTTTCAAACATATTACGCTGACCGACTAAATTGGAATTTACTGTTTAAATTAATGTATTTTTCGGCAGTTTTGGTCTTGTTTTATTCTGGTCTTGGTCTTGTTTTAATTCAGTCCTGTCTTAATTTTAGTTTTTCTCTGTAGTAATGGGCTTTATCTGTCGGCCAACAAAAACAAAACGCTTTGATAAATCAAAGCGTTTGTGGTTTTTAAGCTTTACTTAAATGTCTTTGAGTAATTATAATTTACTGTAATGAATCGTAGGTAAGTCTATATTTAAAAGGATGCTAATGAATTCAAATATATCCTTTAATAGCTTTCGCCCGCGGCTCCGCCCGCGTCAATGTCGATCCCTCTGGAATAGTACTTTTCCCGGGATAGAAGGTAGCCTATGTCCTTCTCCGCACTCCAGAGAACTTGTATGCAAAATATCATGATCATCATGATATTTTCTCGGTTTATTAGTTACGGCGTGAAAGCGTAACAAACAAACAAACAAACTCACTTTCGCATTTATAATATTAATAAGGATAAGGATATACCTACAGGAAATATATATAAAGTGCCATGTGTAGTGTATTTGGTATAGGTGAGAAACGGAATCGAACTAGTGATGGCTTGCTAGCCGCATCGCCTACTGACATGATTTCATAGATATAAATAATAAATAAATATATACGTATATACTAAATAATATATACAAATCACACAGATTGAGCTAGCCCCAAGGTAAGTTCGAGACTTGTGTTATGGGATACTAACTCAACGATACTATATTTTGTAACAAATACATATATAGATAAACATCCAAGACGAAGGCCAATCTGAAAAAGATCATTTTCCATCTTGACCTGGCCGGGGATCGAAACCGGGCACTCCGTGTCGCAGGCTGGCATGTTAACCACTGCGCCACGGAGCTGTCAAATCTTAGCAAGTAGGTGGATGGAGAAATTATAGATGTTTGTTCATTCCCTCGGTCACGAGAAGAGAAGCAGTTGGTACATTCTAGGTTTTTTTACTTTTCTCTACACAAATACGATAAAACGTACATTTGATGTAAAGTACATTTTTCACATAACATTTTTGACGTAATAACGCCTTTTAAATCGCTGTCTGCACGCACGAAATAGTACCACGTTCCGTATGCAAGCGAAAGCGTCACAAGCGACAAAGGCACGATCGGCCTAAGCGTTCGGCTTGTGACGCATCTATCTCTTTTTCACCATTATCACGTAAAATTATCGCCCGTAAACCGACAACCAACACAGACAACCAATTTTTATTACATGTAAAAATTATAAAAGTCATTCGTATAGGTACTTTATAATAGTCACTTAAAAAGGGCATTTCTAACACAACAGCGGGCACATAATTGCAGAAAACATTTTAAAATATGCTTTAGCCTGCTGTCGGAAAGTGCTTGACCGCGATATTTACATTTTTCACTCGGCCAACCCGACATAGACTTAAATATGTTGACAAAAATCATAGAGATAGAATAAATGGGTATCTCTTGGATAGGCATGTAACATCCTCGTCTTCATCGTCACTTACCATCAGGTGAGATGCGAGACAAATGCCTAATTCAATATTTAGTAAAAAAAAAAAAAAGAGATAAAATAATAAGAAAAATACGTTTTTATCTCTGTCAATGACATTTTTGTTACAAACTTTTTTAGGTTTCCGTACCCAAAGGATCGGATAAAAACGGGATCCTATTAATATCGGTCGGCTGTCCGTCTGTCTGTCTGCCTGTTTGTCCGTCTGTCACCAGACTGTATCTCATGAACCGTGATAGTTAGACAGTTAAAATTTATACAGATGTATTTCTGTTGCCACTATTACAACAAATAGAATAAAATAATATCTCATACAATAAACGTGATTTTTTTCCTTGTTTTTACTCGATATTGATAACGGAAACAGCCAGACGGCTTGAGATATTTACAGAATATTTAGTTATATATTCACTTGAAAAATAAATAATTAAATAATAATAAAATTCGTATTAAAGGGGGGCTCTCATACTGCTGATTTTACTGCCATAACCCTGCGTGCGCGAGTCCGACTCGCATTTGGTTTTTCTATTATTAACAATTGACACTGTAAAGTATTTGCCAAGACATATATCTCCAAACACGATGGGTAATCTTCCTTAGTTCTAAACATAAGAAGATTACCTATGTTTAGTTACCTAGTACTTATGGCTACCTCCCGAATCCAACATTAAATCGGGTCTGTAGTACCATTATACTTATATTATTAAATAGAAATAACACTAGCCGAATACTTGGTATGTAATTCAACTAAGGGAACAATGTAAATTAATATATTTTATTTAAATAATCATAGTTAATTATATTAATAGCATTACAATGCTCGGTTTAATATTAAAATCGAAAATATGTGATGAAAAATGATGAAAATTTCGCCACAGGTTTTTTTTCATCATATTTTCGATTTTAATATTAAACCGAGCATTGTAATGCTATTAATATAATTAATTGAGAAAGCTTTCTCCACTTTAATCAACTTTCAATTCATCTGATATGAATTAAGTTGGATACCACACTTGTAAATAGTGGGTAGTAATGGAGATTACGCATGCTTCGAATGTGTGTACCTATAATATGCGATGAACAAATTCGCCGCGGTGATTTGAAGCTACGGCAGCTCAGTGGTTGAGAGCATCGACGGGCTAGATGTCGAAGGTTGTAGGTTCAAATCCTACCTGTGGTGAAATTTTTTCATCACATATTTTTGATTTTAATAATCATAGTATTTGCATGAAATAAAATATCAATATAACAATAACTTAAAAAACTACTTATAGATAAAAAACAAAATTACAAATAAAATAGCACTGGCAGGTCATTACCCCGTGGTAAATGAAATAAAGTAAATTTCGTCAAAATTTTTGCCCAACAATGGGTTCATTCATTCATTTCGAGTAGGTGTCACGGTCAATTGACCATGCACACCCTGGTGTCAGAGATCATCGGAACCGCCTCTCGGCCTCTGACGTGATTCCTTTAAGGACTACCAGATGGCAGCCGGGACTACCGGCTTAACGTGCCTTCCGAAACACTGAATCATCTTTATTATCAGACAATCAGGTGATTCAAGCCTGCAATGTCCTAACCAAACTGGAAGAAATTAAACAAAGTATGCTTCCGGTGGGAATCAAACCCACGACCCCCGGGTCAACAGGCAAACGCCTTAACCACTGGACCACGGAGGCTGTTATAATGGGTCACTATGAGCTAAAAAAAAAACTTATTTATTTCAGGTACTTGTTTAATCTGTGAGGTTATTCTTATTAGAGGTCTATGTTGAACACCGGGTATATCCGGACGTTGCTCGCGAGCGAACATTTCACATTGCATGAAACATGTGAAATTGCTCGGCCACGAGTATGTTATGTGCGGAATGTTTATTTGTGTTGCAAGTCAAACACATTCTGCGCTTCGGAACGCACGCTTAGTAATTAGCCTTTGCTGCCATCTTTAGCTTCTTCTTCTTCTAATAGTGCCTCTCCAACTAGTGAAGGTTGGCAGTCAGCTCCGCATATTTCTGCTTGTCTCCAGTGAGGCGAAAAAAATCGGCCGCACTCGCGTTACCAGCCCACTCCCTGATGTTACGCAACCAAGACTTCTCCGACCCACTTTTTATTTCCCTGCGACTTTGCCCATCATTATGAGTTGCAGCAGCTCGTATCGTGTCGTGCCTTAGCATATGCCCTAAATATGCAACTTTACGCTTTTTGACGGTCTGCAGAAGTTCACGTTTTAGGTAAACCCACAGTAGAACTTCCTCATTGGTAACCCGCTGGGTTACCAATGAGGAAGTTCTGAAGAGTAGCTTATAGCCAGCATGCGTCGATAGCACCACATCTCAAAAGCTTCTATACGTTTCCTGAGATCTTCCTTTATCATCTAAGACTCGCATCCGTATAGAAGGATAGGCCAGATATAGCAGTGCAGAAGACGAGTATATTTAGCTATCGCCCGCGGCTCCGCTTACGTTAATGTCGATCCCGCAGGAACAGTACCTTATACCGGTATGAAAGATTGTCTATGTGTTAATCCTGGTAATAAACTGTCTGTGTGCAAAATCTCATCAAAATGCGTTAAACCGTTGTGTCACAAACATCCATACATACTCACAAACTTCCAGAAAGTATTGGTTATCATGCTTTACTTTGTCTATATAGAGGTATAATGTATTTATTCATTAATAGGGATATTTATGGATGACTATTATATTTTTTTTAACTAAACATAATTTTTTTTTTGATTAAAACTAACGTGAGATATAGACATTATTAAATTATGTAACAACGGGTTACTCACGTACGAAGTCAGCTACTAGCCGACATGTTCCGACCTCATCCGGAGGTCTTCCTCAGGGCGAATGTGGATCGAGACGCGCGTCCGATGTCTCGATCCGCACTGATACTAGCAATCGGAAGCGTGGGCGGCGCGGGCAGCGCGGGCGGCCGCCCGCTGCGCTCGCTGTGACAGTGCGGAGGTTGGTGGGGATTGCTGATTTTCGGCTTGAGTGATTCCTGTGGATGTACTAGGAACCATTGTATCCTGAACATCGTCTACAGTTACTGATGATGATGCCCGTATGTGAAAAGAGCTCACTGTGTCTAGCACTGTTGGATGAACATGGCCTCTACTGTCCATCACTTGAAGTACCGGTTTCCAGGTGGGGGGTAAGCTCCAACCTACATCGCAATTAAAATTGGGACGTCTTTTTATTTTAATAGCTTCTCGTATATACAATAATTGCTCTACTAGTAATTTCATTAATGTATATTATTATTTTAATGTAAATGTCCTTATTTATTATATCATAAACTAAGCTAATGGAGTGTCCTGGTGACCTGTAATACAGGTTCATTGGAAACCTAGCACAGGTACCAGTTCCTACTTCACCTCGCTTTTGTTTATTAACACAGCTTTATGATCTAGTATTATTTTTATAGCCTTGTTACAATATATATTTTCAATCATATACCTAGTCACAATTTATGTGTGCTATTAGTACATATTTAATTTAATTATATAGCACATGTAAAGCAACCAGGTCAAGCTGAATAAGATCAAATTAGGAATTAAACTGAGGACCCTTCAGTTCACAGCCCAAACAAAGTTGTTTCATCCGTAATATCTCTCTGACCCAATTTTTATTCGAATTAATATTTTCCTGGATTAAGCTTTCATGTTTTATTTATTAATTGTTATTTCTGATATGAATGCCTGAAATTAATTAAGGTATATTTTTATATAAAATCTTTAGAATTTATGGAGGTCACCTAATTTATACTATTCCTAAGAAACCAAAAAACTGCAAGGCCCGCGCTGAAAATAAAATTGATACTCGTATTTCATATTAGCTTTTACTCACAGTTCTGCACGCGTTAATGTAGATTCCTTTAGGAGCAGTACCTTTTTTTGGGATGGAAGGTACCTGTTGTCCCTCCCCGAGCCTCAAAGAATCACCATATCTACCAAATTTCATCAAAATCGGTTCAATGACTGAAGTTTTAAGAGATTAGAGACAGATAGAGTTGCTTTTGTATTTAAAAACGGGTGTCATTTAAACGGTGAGCAGAATATTCGTATTTTTGTTAGCAAAAAATGTAATCGGTCAGCTTCGTGCAAGCCCAATTTGGAAACATCTGGAACTAATAAAAAACTAGATGACTGCCTACATTCGACCTTAGAAAATATTTTAAACCTACGTTTTATTGAAAATTCCTAGACACAGCTAACCTTACCAAACGGTGGCATCGGTATAAGAAAAATTTCTAGTGTTGCTCTCCCCGCTTTCCTTTCCTCTGTTCACAGCGTTACTGGCTAATATAAAAAGAAAATCTTAATGATGATGACATCGCCATTGACCTGTTAGCAGAGGCAAAGGAAACCTGGTCAGCTCTCTGCCCCGAAGACAGCATCCCGGTGGAAACACATCAGCAAAGACTCTGGGATGCTCCTTTGGTTCAGAGAGCAACTGCTGTTATGGCTCAAAATTATATTAATGATGATATTAACCGAGCTCGGCTCCAAGCTGTATCCTCGAAGGAGTCCAGCCAATGGCTTCACGCCATCCCTTCTTACACCATCGGAACACTGCTGGATAACAACAGCTTCCGCACCGCTATTGGACTCCGTCTGGGAGCCCCCGTGTGCGCGCCCCACCGCTGTCCGTGTGGCGCCAGTGTTGATCAGTTTGGGCTCCACGGTCTATATTGTCACCTCAGCGCAGGCGGAATCCCACGCCATGGTTCTCTGAATGATATCATCAGAAGGGCCCTTGCCACTATCAACGTGCCCTGTACCCTCGAACCTCGTGGTGTGGCACGTGATGATGGTAGGAGACCTGATGGTATGTCGTTGATCCCTTGGGAACGTGGTAAGGCTTTGGTGTGGGACGCTACATGCGTCGACACACTAGCGCCGTCTCACCTCAGGGGATCAGTCATGAGAGCCGGGTCTGTTGCCGAAGGCGCTGAGGTTGCTAAACGGCGCAAGTATGCAACCTTAGCTGAGGATTATATATTTGTGCCGTTTGGCGTAGAGACTTTAGGACATTGGGGACCCAGCGCGAGGGGTTTCTTAAAAGAGATTGCCCCACGGCTCATGTCGGCTGCCGGTGATAAGAGGGCTGGCTGCTTTTTCGCCCAACGGATTAGCATAGCTATCCAACGGGGGAACGCAGCCAGCGTTCTTGCCAACATGCCACACGGGGAAGATTTCGAAGAAATTTCTTTCTAGTGCTCCTTTTTTTTTTCACTTCATGTTTATATTGTACATAATTAGTTTTAATCACTGTTATTTTAAAAATAAATAGTTTTTGAATATAAAAATCGGTCAGCTAACATAGCTAGTTGGGCAGCAACTTATGGTCAGCAAAACTTCTTTTCTGCTCTAAGTTGTTCTGGGTGGTCATAAAAATTTAACCTGAACCTAAATTCTTTTCTGCCCTCAGTCGTTCCAGGTGGAAAGCCAACGCTTATCCAAATATTTTTTCCTCTGTCCCAATTGTAAAATCTACTGCCCAAGTCATTATTTAGCAGCCCAATTAATTACTTTCTTTTATAAACATCATCATAAGAATGAAGTCCACTGCTTGACATAGGCCGCCCTAAAGGATTTCCATCAAGTGCTTTCATTTGGAGTAATAATTATGTTACTATATGTCATAATCTGTTTTGTGTGTCAATAAATAAATAAATACGACCGGTTGGAAGCGGTCTGTATCCAGCGTCATTCTGGTTTTATTCTAGTGTTCCTATCATTCAAATTTATCTTTTTTCTAAAGCTATGACCTAATTCTATCTCTATTATTTATTTTCATGCTATTCTTTATTCTCTAATATAACAACGATATTATAATAAGTATAAATTAAAACTATAAACTAAAATTACCTATACCTACTTAAAAATTAAGTAAACACGAAAATCAAATTATATTTCAAATGGAATTTAAACGCTTCGGTTGGTAGGCAGGGTGCCCAAAAGGCTGGCGGCATTTCCTCCCTGGATGGCCAAACTCAATCTTTGGCCAAAGTGCGAGCCAGCCCTTTGGTCACCGGAAATGTCGATTAAGCGTGTGGATATCACCTTGAAGACCTGTGGGGCCTCCGCACTGCGCAGGCCCCACAGGCTGCTTCTCTTCCCACGCAGTTCGTTAAATCCGATCGAGGGAATGGATAAAATCTGAGGAATCATGTTAAAAGGCGATGCGACTAGCAACCCATTACTATTTTGATTCCGTTTCCCACCAACATACTAAACGTGGCCTTCAGGTCTTGTAAACCTAGGCTCTGTCTATCCCGCAAAGGAAAAAGACGTCATCCTATGTATCATCATCATCAGGTCTTTTTTAGTCTCCACTACAGGAGTACGACCCTCTCTGTACTATTAGGGCCATACTTGGCCAGAGCAGCCAGAGGACTTGGTCTACACTCTCCATGCTGGCCAGACGGGTTGGATCATCCTATGTATGTATGGTATAAAACCCGCAGAGTATGTTTGTGAACCTGAAGCGCTCTTGGCCAATTTTATTATCAAAACAAATGCTACGATGCCCAGAGGCACTGGCAGCACCTGGAGGGACTGTGCGATTTTTAAATATATATATTTAGGAAGGTAATTTTTTTGTTGTATTATTTAAGTTTCGTCTTTTTAAGTAGTTTAAATAAGTATTACTTGAAATGTAAATTGTTTTATGAAATAATCTTACATAATGTTTCAAAACAAATATGCTAAATGATACAATATTTATTTCAAGCAACAACGAGTTATAACTTATTACTATATTCTAATATATACTTATTTTAATACCGACCTCCGCTGCTTAGTGGTACAGCAAGTCTTTGAACCGACGCGAAATCCTGAGTTAGATTCCCGGCCCGGCAGGTCAAGATGGGAAACGACCTTTTTTTTTTATTAGATATTGAAATAGGCATTTGTCTCCCATCTCACCTGATGGTAAGTGACGATGAAGACTAGGAAGTTACATGCCTATTCAAGAGATGCCCATTTATTCTACTTTTGAATGTCCCGGGATTGATTAAGGTCTTGGATGTGTATTTATATATATTTATCTGTATTTGAATTATTATCGTTGAGTTCCAAACTTTCTTTATTTCTTTTACTTCTATAGGTATTTTTATAAGGTACTAGCAATATCAGTATCACATTCATAAGTTCCACTCTCTAAATATGACAATACTTTGGGCGTGATATATTTAGCCAAGTTATCCGCGTACAAGAAGTCCAGGTGACCGAAGTACTGGTCCTTCAGGACGCACATTTCAGCATTAGACAACACGTTGGTCAGCTTCTTGATGTCTCTCGGGTCTCCAACGTAATCATTCGTGCTGGCGAGGAATATCCACTTCATCGATACCTGACTCAAATCGAAAGCTGGTGGCTGTATTGTACCGTAAACCTTTATATTTCCTAAAAGCCCATAATCATACTTTGTGAAACCATTTTTCCTGATTTTTCCCCAACGGATGAAATCTTTAAGAGATGTTCCAGCAGGTACGTGTCCAGCCACGACACTCATAACCTCTGGAGTGATATGGTATTTGTTGTAACCCAAGGCTGCAAAGAGAATTAATGAGCAAGCTGGGTATTGAACGGGACTGAGACTACATAGTTTACTTCCAGTCGTCTGGAATAAACCTCCATGTGGCACAAACTCGGCGTTGGTCAAGTTATTGACTCCAGATAAAGCGGCTGCTACTCCTGCTTGAATAGAAATAACCAGAAAACGAGCGTGGTCCAACCAAGCTGTAGCAGACAATCCAAACCCAACTTTAATTTTAGAGTTATATTCTGGTTGTTCAGCGCAAAGCAGTATCAATGTCGCTACTCCTTGGCTATGAGCTACGTATGTAATCTGATTTTTGCCAGTTTTCTCTAAAACGTAGTCTATAATAACTGGTAAATCTTTGCTGGCCATATCATCCATAGCGAAGTTCCAGAATTTTGGATCTTTATCTGGATTCAGAGTTGTATGGTTCCTGCTGTATCGGTTGCCTCGATTGTTTGGTATCCACACGTCATAGCAGCTGTCGGCGTAGATGTAGCAATGAGCTTTTCCTGGTCCGGGGATGATGCAGTCATCGCCACTCAGGTAGAGTCCGTGGTTGAATATGATTGGGACTTTGTCAGCGTCATCTGGACAGGAGTCTTTGAGTGGAATTCTGTAAAGGGCAAGGATGTAGCCGTCACTGGTTGTGACGTAATGGCTTTCGCTTTGGTAGCCGTCGTACTCCACCAGCTCGGTGAAGTTAAGTTTAGCTCGCGGGGAGTATCCGATAAGCTTGGTAAAGTTTACTAAAGCACTATTGTCGGCTTCCTCTGCTGTTAACAACCCATCGTATTTTTCTGCTAATGACAGAGTGACCACCGCTAAAAGCAGAACTATGATATTTGGTAACTCCATATCATTTCCTGAAATAAGATTGAATAGCATTTAATATTATTATCTTTTAGTGGAAAAAGTAACACTTACATAATCAAACAACAAATGTTATAAAAAAAACTGGCAACGATTTCGTTGCGTTACCGAATGTCTTGGCTATACATAGGTACACAAAACTAATATAAATAAATAGATCGCAATCAATCAATATTTATTTGCAATAATACAGTAATAAACAGATGTAAAGATTATACAAGGTACATGTATTCAACCTTGGCGTATACGCACTCAGTTTAAATAAATTTATTGGATAAGACGGGGGCAAATGGGATTGACCCATTTGCCCCTCAGTGCCGGTGGTTGGGACAATGTTTTGTCTTCAATTATTTTAAATACCTTATAGTGAGCTCTTTAAAACTTTTTATTTGTTAGTTGGTGCTTAATTTTATGGACATCGTATACAAACAGGATGTTTTTTCAATACTCTGGCAATATTTTGATGCCGGAATCCGATTCCCTAAATGAATATAGACCCCTACGATTGAGTATTACATATTCGTAGATAGTACCGCAAGAAAAAATGTATTAATGAAAAACAAAAACCGGCAAAGTGCGAGTCGGACTCGCTCAAAGGGTTAAAACGAGACCTTATTAATATGGCTCTGCTGTCCGTCTGTCTGTCAGTATGTCTGTCCCTCCGTCTGTTACCAGGCTGTATCTATTAAACCGTGGTAGTTAGACAGTTGAAATTTTCACAGATGATGGGATTCTGTTGCGGCTATAACAATATACTAAAAAGATAAGAAAATAAATATTTAAGGGCTCCGATACAACAAACGATTTTTTTTGTTTGATATTGATAACGGCAACATTTAGATGCTTGAAATATTCATGGAATATTTAATTATTTAAAAATTAATAATTCAAATAATTCAGTATTCAGTATTATAATTAAGTATTCAGTAACAGGCAAGAAGCGGAAATTAACCGCCGTATCGAGAACGCCTGGAACAGCTACTGGTCCATGAAAGAATATATGAAGGGTGACCTTCCCTTATCACTTAAGTGCCGACTTATGGACATGTGTATCTTGCTCGTCCTAACCTATGGTGCCCAAACATGGTCGTTAACCGAGGAGTTGAAGTCCAAGCTCAAGATTTGCCAGAGAGCCATGGAGCGAAGTGTGTTGGGGGTTAAGAGGGTGGATAGAATCCCCAATGCTACGCTCCGCTCAAAAACGGGCATCACTGATGTGGGCAGCAAAACTGCTGTGCTAAAATGGGATTGGGCGGGGCATTTCGGTAGAATGCATCCCGAGAGATGGGCTAGATTAGCAACAGAATGGTTACCTGAGGTTGGTTGCCGTCGCCGAGGTAGGCCGAGAAAACGCTGGAGAGATGATTTAGATACGTTTCAAAAAGACTGGTCGAGGTTAACATCCGATCGAGACAAGTGGAGAGAGATGAGAGAGACCATTGCCCAGCAGTGGGACAATACAGGTTAAAAAAAAGGAATTAAATAAAACAAGTATTTGAGGGGGGCTCCCATACAACAGACATGTCTTTTTTTGCATTGTTTCGTCCGACACGCACTTGGACGGTTATTTTTTATTAATTACCCTTTTTCCTTGCGGATGCATAAAATATTGCCAATGAATTCAAAAAAACCTGTACAAATACAAATAATCTTTATTGTGGATCACAGGTAAATAAAAAGTTCTTACAATAGTGTTAGTGCAGCCGTGTCCTGCCCAAATTAGGACATACAATAATCTAAGTCTTTAATCTTTTTGAAATTATAATATCAACATTGTAAATTGTCAATTAAATAATCATTAAAGTGTAATAACATTTTTTAGTCAAAAATAATTTTAATTGTCGTTTAAAAGTCGTCACATTTAGATCCTTAAAACTGTCAGGTAACTTATTATAAATAACTGTATTATTTATATTATTATTGCACTTACCTGTTTAATTCGACCAAAATCTATGTTCTCGTTTCTAACGACTACCACATTTTAGGTTAACACTTACAATATATAGTAACAATATTTATCCAGATTGAAGATTACGTGAGGTACTAATCTTAATTAATAATAACTATATCTTATCTAAAAAGAATATATTTGCGTATTAACTAAGACTCGTGATAGTTATGCTAATAAGGGCTTAGTTATCTAAGTCAGAAACGGAGTCATTGTACTCGTCGATATGAACAAATTTTAATAATTAATAAAATTAATTATTAAATAATCTTTTATTAGACGTCGGCAACCAACCCTGAAATTTTTGTGTGCTTCCGCCACCAATTAGTTCATGCAAATTATATGCAGGCCAGCACCCATTCATTACAGTTTTAATGTTTGTATGGATTTTTTTTTGTTTTAATAATATTTCATATAAAAAAACGACTTCAATCAAACTACTGAAATAATTGTGATGAAATTAAAATGAAATCAACCTAAATATTGTTTCATTTAAATTTCATTTCAAACAAAAACAAATTAAAATCGTTTCTTAAATGTCGGAGTTCTGAGGTAAGACATGTAAAAAAGAAACAAATACAACAGAATTGATAACGCCCTCCTTTTTTAACGTCTGGTAGAAAAGAAAAAAAAAAACATAGAAAAAACTAGCTGCTTCTCTTCTCATGATCATAAAAGCAGGTCCTATATATGTTCTTCTACGCTGGTCTGGTAGAAAAGAAAAAAAAACATAGAAAAAACCAGCTGCTTCTATTCTCATGATCATAAAAGCAGGTCCTAAATATGTTCTTTTATGCTGGTCTGGTAGAAAAAAAAAAAAAACAGAAAAAACCAGCTGCTTCTCTTCTCATGATCATAAAAGCAGGTCCTAAATATGTTCTTCTATGCTGGTCTGGTAGAAAAGAAAAAAAAATTTAAAAAACCAGCTGCTTCTCTTCTCATGATCATAAAAGCAGGTCCTAAATATGTTCTTTTATGCTGGTCTGGTAGAAAAGAAAAAAAAACATAGAAAAAACCAGCTGCTTCTCTTCTCATGATCATAAAAGCAGGTCCTATATATGTTCTTCTATGCTGGTCTGGTAGAAAAGAAAAAAAAAAACAGAAAAAAACAGCTGCTTCTCTTCTCATGATCATAAAAGCAGGTCCTAAATATGTTCTTCTATGCTGGTCTGGTAGAAAAGAAAAAATTTTTTAAAAAACCAGCTGCTTCTCTTCTCATGATCATAAAAGCAGGTCCTAAATATGTTCTTTTATGCTGGTCTGGTAGAAAAGAAAAAAAAAACATAGAAAAAACCAGCTGCTTCTCTTCTCATGATCATAAAAGCAGGTCCTAAATATGTTCTTATATGCTGGTCTGGTAGAAAAGAAAAAAAAAACATAGAAAAAACCAGCTGCTTCTCTTCTCATGATCATAAAAGCAGGTCCTATATATGTTCTTCTACGCTGGTCTGGTAGAAAAGAAAAAAAAACATAGAAAAAACCAGCTGCTTTTCTTCTCATGATCATAAAAGCAGGTCCTAAATATGTTCTTCTATGCTGGTCTGGTAGAAAAGAAAAAAAAAAACAGAAAAAAACAGCTGCTTCTCTTCTCATGATCATAAAAGCAGGTCCTAAATATGTTCTTCTATGCTGGTCTGGTAGAAAAGAAAAATTTTTTTAAAAAACCAGCTGCTTCTCTTCTCATGATCATAAAAGCAGGTCCTAAATATGTTCTTTTATGCTGGTCTGGTAGAAAAGAAAAAAAAAACATAGAAAAAACCAGCTGCTTCTCTTCTCATGATCATAAAAGCAGGTCCTAAATATGTTCTTATATGCTGGTCTGGTAGAAAAGAAAAAAAAAAACATAGAAAAAACCAGCTGCTTCTCTTCTCATGATCATAAAAGCAGGTCCTATATATGTTCTTCTACGCTGGTCTGGTAGAAAAGAAAAAAAAACATAGAAAAAACCAGCTGCTTCTCTTCTCATGATCATAAAAGCAGATCGAGGAAATGGGCAAAAATCTAAGGAATCATATTAGTAGATGATGCGGCGAGCTATCCATCATTATTTGGATTCCGTTTTCTACATTCATGCCCACAAACACTTACATGCTTCGGAAGGCATGTTAAGCTGTTGGCCTCGGCTTTCATAATTGATGAAATTCGTAAAGCTTTGTAAGATGCCTTAAAGCAGCTTGAAAAATTTGAAGAGTGTTGGCTACTTACACAGACGAAAAACAAAAACAATGCTCACACACATTCTAAACGTAGCTTTTATTAATGCTTTTAGCAAAAAATAATTTTACCACTAGCGTGGCTCTACCGCGAATGAATCATTTAAATCCAGATAATTAAGAACTTTACATTTTTGTGACGTGATAAATCCATAAACGCTGGCTGCACGTATGAAAAAGTGTCATGTTCCAATTGCAAGCGACAGCGCGGAACAAGCTATAGAGAGGCACAATCGGCCTGAGCGTTCGGCTTGTGACGCAGCACTTGATGATAAGTGATCGCCGCTGCCCATGGACAACTGCAACATCAGGGTGTGACAGGAGCGGTGCCGGCCTTTCAAGGAGTTGGGTGGACGACATGAGGGGAGTAAATGGCGGAGGTAGGAATGGGCCTCCGGCTCTTTCACTCACCAAACGAAGCATAGAAGCGGTAAAGCTTCTACTCAAACGTTGATTTTCTGTGTACTTGGTACTTCCCCGGATGATTCGGCCCATTCATGCTACTAGCAAAAATTAATTTTTGCCAGTAGACGTTAGTTCTATTACTTATTCTGTGCCAGTAGCGTGGCTCTACCTTGACTAATGGCATAGGTGTCAAGGCAACAGCAACACATCTTAAATTGTGCAGCTAATAAACTTATTATAACGGTTTCACTGACATTGAATAAGAAACATAATTTGTCAGCTAACGTTACTGCTCCATAGCGTAATTGGTAAGGCCGCTTTCTGTCACCCGAAGCCCAGCTGGCCTTTTTGCTAATTTAGTGAACAACGTTTTAATATGCACTTCAAAATACATTGCGGTTTTCGTATGACTGACTGTTTTTAATTAAGATATTTAGAATGCAATGTATTTTTAATTGACTATCAAAATGTACACTATGTTAGCAATTAGGCCGGCAGGTAATTGGATTGGATTTGAATTATACATATACATATAAGGTCCAACTAACTAAAGTACACGCGGACGAAAACGCGGGAAAAAGCTAGATATATAATATTGTGACATGAGTATCTGAGTGTATAGCGAAGTACTGCCGTAAACGATAGGTAACCATTTATTACAATACAGTAATCGGCACGGAACTATACTCTGCGCAGAAACGTAAAATAGGCGTCGTTGGAGGTGCGGTTTGCGGGGGGGGGGGGGGGGGGGGGGGGGTGTTGACCCGGGGGTCGTGGGTTTGATTCCCACCGGAAGCATACTTTGTTTAGTTGTTTCCAGTTTGGTTAGGACATTGCAGGCTTGAATCACCTGATTGTCTGATAATAAAGATGATTCCGTGCTTCGGAAGACACGTAAAGCCGGTGGTCCCGGCTGTCATCTGGTAGTCGTTAAAGGAACCACGTCAGAGGCCGAAAGGCGGTTCCGAATAACTCTGACACCAGGGTGTGCATGGTCGATTGACCGTGACACCTATTCGAAATGAATGAATGACTATATCTGTGACTTTATTTCATTTTTTTTGTGTTACTATGTAAAGACATATCTAAGCCTAAAATTTGGCTTTATGGGCTAGATACCTTGCCCTATATCTGTGATTTGACGAGTCAGTAACTGAGGTCAGTAATAAAATCTCAGAACAATAAAATAGCAGCAAATTTGACAATATATAGAAAGACGCCAAAACTACAGATGTAAAAATATTTTTTTGGCTTTAACAACAAAAAGGTTTATGTTTTACAATGACTATGTAACATTTTTGTTATGTTGAATAGCGCAGACCCTTACATACCTACAAATAAATATTTTATTATAGTCTCATTTTACTTGTATCTTACCACGAGACCAACAGTTTTAAACGTGGAAAATGTTGTGCCTCCAGTTTTTAACATACAAAAAGGATTATCATTGAAATGAGATGAAATGAGATGAAATGAGATGAAATGAGATGATATGAGATGAAATGAGATGAAATGAGATGAAATGAGATGAAATGAGATGAAATAAGATGAAATGAGATGAAATGAGATGAAATGAGATGAAATGAGATGAAATGAAATGAAATGAAATGAAATGAAATGAAATGAAATGAAATGAAATGAAATGAAATGAAATAAAATGAAATTTGCAATAAATGTAGTATTAAGATAACATGCCCATACATTTAACCATTTTTGGCATGCAAATTAGAAATAAATTTAAAATTAATGTAGAATAAAATAAAATTAGTTTAAAATAAAATTAGATATAATATTAAATTGTCATTATCATATTAGTAACTGGTTGCGCCGTTCTTATAACCGCTTCACTACTTTCGCTTCACTAGTATAGTATTGATTCCTTCGATCCGCATATCCCAGCCCTACTCAACTGACTCGCATTAGCCGGCCTATTTTGTGCTGGCAGTCTCCGCTCCGAGCCGCGCGCGCCGCACGCATAATTGTGCAGTAAGCACATAACCGCTAAACTCGATTCACATCGCGAACGATATACGAGTGATTCGTCGCATAAACACTAATTATTTGTGCTATTGTGTTTGAGAAGGTTAAGGGGCCCCTCTAAAAGTGTTAAATAAGACGTTTTGAAGATTTGCGCACGTCGGAAGGTGCAGCCACGAGTTGTCACGTGATCGCCGGTTGCAGTTTTTGCGAGGTGGGAAATTCCTTCATTTTTCCTGCATAGTGGTCCCCTTTGTCCCGTAATTATTCCCTAAATCCATTATTTTTGGTCCATTACGAGCCGGATAAATCCAGTAATTTGGTTCCATAACGGGACATCGAACAATCTTTTCCCATAACATTTTTACGAATCAGCGTCAGTATTCCAAATTCGGATATTAGTATTCGCATTAGTAAATTAATATTGTGTTCATATAGCATACTATTATTGCTTAATTCATGTTTTACTTGAAAATCAAAGTGGAGTGATAATTAATTTCAAATCTACCTCCCACAATTTTCAACATTAATTTCGTTGTCTCATGATCGTTTTATACGATTATCCTACGTAATCAAACCTGATCTAGTGATACTTTGTCTATTTATTATAATACCCCCCCCCCGCTCCGCTTAATTCAAAGCTATTCACTAGGTAATGGGTCAGTTACATACTAATGTCATTTTACATAATTGCAGCTATTGTTAATATATACGTATATACACGCCGCACTATACATACCTATATAGGAAGTATAGCTGCTGCAATTTGTAAATAAGCCGCACCGCAAAACTTATGTGTTATGAATATAATACAAAATACATAAGTTTAATTTTCTAATAATAAAACTTTGTAATTAGTTATTAGTTACATAACGAGTTTGGATACACGTATTTGTTTCGTCGTTGTGATCGAGGTTAAAAAAACTTATATATTTTCTTTACGCAATTACGCTCATTAATTAATAGGGTGTTATTGCGGATTAATATTGCACACTTTGTCATCAATTCTGAAACTCAAGTCAAAGTACTAACTTATATAAATAAAACCGCGCCGCACCACCAATACAGGGTGTCACCGTTATAAGTGTGTTGCCATATGCAATATACAGGGTGATCAGTTGCATAATTATACAGGCTGACAAACCGGAAAGTGCATTATTAATTCGTTTCTTTTTGTTTATTTCGTGCATAGTTGATCATGGAGAAAGACGAAAGCAAGTTGTCACTTCTTCACGCGAAGCGAGATACAATTTTTACACGCATACAAACTATCGCTAATAGGTCGAAAGATTTATCTGATCCACGCATTAAAGAATCGTTTTTATGTGATATTGAAACCGTAGACAGGTTGCGTACGGACTTTGAAAATATTTTGGATAAAATTAATTCCATTGAATCGAGCTTAAATCCTAAATACATGGTTAACTACCAGCCGCTTCTTACTTTTGAGGATTTATACTGTCGAATTAAACGCGCCACAAAATCTCTTGAGCCTATGCCTGAATTACAGAATAATTCACTCTTTATCAAGCGTGACAGACCAAAACTGCCACCAATTCAGCTTCCTGAATTTAATGGAGACATTAAGTCATGGCCGCTATTTTATTCTTCATTTAAAACTGTCGTACATGATAACCCGACCCTGTCGGACTCTGAAAAATTACATTATTTGATAGGCAAATTGACAAATAAGGCTCAATCGGTATTCGCAGGTATTACTCCGTGCGCTGAGAACTACAAAATTATTTTTAATAAATAGATATGAAGATAAAAGGTTGCTTGCAACTTCATATTTAGATCAAATTTTCGAGTTAAAGCCTTCTAATTCCGCTCATGTAAATAATTTACAGATATTTCTTGATAAATTGGTCACTTCGGTTTCAGCACTCAAAAACCTGAAGGTTGATGACCTGTCTGACTTAGTATTTTTATATATCGCTTTGAAGAAGTTGGATCCCGAAACCGCTCGCACCTTTGAATTAGATAATAGGGGATCTAATATTCCGTCTTTCGACACCCTAGTTACATTTGTTCGTGATCAACTTAAAATTATGCAACGCACTTCCAAGGAAGTTAAGAAGACTGTCGATCGTCCCACAGACACGACATCAAAACCGCATAATTCAACGCATAGTTATATCAATACGTCTACCGCGCCCTCTCAACCTCGGTGTTCATTATGCAACTCCGCGCATGAACATTTGTATAAATGTTCGAGCTTTCAAAATTTAACTCCTAACGAGCGTTTTAAATTTGTTAAGTCGCAACCGTGTTGTGTTAACTGTTTGAGCGCGAAGCACCGTTTATCTAACTGTAAGTCTAATTCGCTTTGCCGTAAATGTCAACTTAAGCATCACACGATGTTACATTTCGAAAATAATCCCGCTACGCCTACTATAAATGCCAATGATGTTAGTGGTAGTACAGTATCCGCGGCGCCACCGTCGCATGTGAACAGCCCATGCTCACGGGCACCTGTGACGTCGCCTGCTAGTGGCCACACGGATGATGTCTCGTTGTGTACTTTTTCGGCAAATAACCGACATGTACCTACCACAGTTTTGTTGGCTACCGCGCGCGTTGTGATGGTTGACACTCAGGGTCGTGAACATTACATACGCGCTTTATTAGATAGCGCTTCGCAGAGTAATTTCGTTTCAAGAAAATGTTGCGAACGCCTAGGATTAAATTCACGTCAAAGAGCGACTAACACTATTGTTAAAGGTATAGGAGGTACCACTAAGACTATCCAAGGTTCCGTACACCTGGAATTTTATTCGCGGCTAAATAAAGCCATAAAGTTCAATATGGAATCACTAATCGTCGACAAGGTAACCGAGCATCTGCCTACCGTCAACGTCAATGTGTCTATGCTCACAAACTTTGAGGGGTTGCCATTGGCTGATGATACATATCACATTCCAGGAGAAATCGACGTTTTAGTCGGTGCATAAATTTTTCCGCACCTCTTATTATCTCAAAAGATTCAATGTGAGTCCGCAAATATCTCACCTTTTGCATTACAAACCGTTCTAGGGTACGTAATTATGGGTACCGCTCCCGCTACCGCACCCGCATCCACTACTGTTTCAAATTGTTGTTTCGGCGAGCCCATGGAGGCCGCCATCCGCAAATTCTGGGAACTCGAAGAGGTACGCGTGCCGCCGATTCTGAGCCCAGATGATAAGGAGTGTGAGGATATTTATCGTCGCACTACGTCACGCGATGTCGATGGTCGTTATACTGTCGCGCTCCCATTTAAGGGCGACCCATCGACTCTCGGTGACTCGCGCCGCTTAGCAGAAAAATGATTTTTTTGTCTTGAACGCAAAATGCTTGCTTCACCTAAATTGAAACAAGCTTACGATGATATAATTCGAGAATATTTAGAGAAGGGCTACCTCTCACCCGCACCTCCCGAAATGGAAGAACCATCTTACATAATTCCGCATCACGGAGTCATTCGGGAGGATAAGCTCACTTCCAAGCTTCGTATTGTTTTAAACGCGAGTGCTAAAACTAGCACATCCGTTTCGCTTAATGATCTTTTATATAATGGTCAAAATTTACAAGGAAATTTATTCAATATAATCATTAATTTTCGATTGTTTCCTATTGCGCTTTCAGCCGATATTAGGCAAATGTTTTTATGCATTGGAATCCGCGAATGCGATCGTAGATTCCAGCGCATTCTTTACCGCTTTTCGCCTGACGAACCACTTAAGGTTTATCAGTTCAACCGCGTTTGTTTTGGCTTTAAATCAAGTCCCTTTCACGCTCTCCGCACAACAAGACAGTTGGCTTCTGACGAAGCTGAGACCTTCCCCAACGCGAATGAGACGCTTCAAACGGGGATATATATGGACGATTACGTCTATTCTGTAGAAGATGAGGCGAAAGCCATATCTATAGCAGCTGAAGTCATCGCGCTCATGAAGGCTGGTCAATTCGACCTCGTGAAGTGGACCAGCAATTCGCAAACTGTCTTGGACTCTATACCTACTTCGCACAGGCTCTCGTCCGTCAAGGAATTTGACGAGTCTGATTCGCATAAGGTACTTGGTTTAAATTGGTCACACAAATCTGACTTGTTCAGTATTACAATTTTTAAACCCGCTGAGAAGTGTACAAAACGCGCCATTTTGTCCTGCGTCGCTAGAATCTGGGATGTAATGGGATTCGTAGCCCCAGTCGTGTTATTTGCAAAGCTACTCATTAAAGAGCTTTGGTTAAACGGTTGCGGTTGGGATGACGTACCTCGTGACAATATTGTTTCCTCATGGAAGCGTTTCAGAGAGGAGCTATCATCATTGGAACGAATTGAAATCCCACGCCACGTTGGCATTACCAGAGGTAATGAAGTAATCATCGTCGGCTTCGCTGATGCTAGCGAAAAGGCATATGGAGGCGTAGTGTACTTCCTAGTCAAAGTCAATGACGTCCACAAGGTGTATCTTATGGGTGCTAAATCAAAAGTTGCACCTCGCAAAGTAGTCTCTTTGGCTAGGCTCGAGCTCTGCGCAGCACTCTTGCTCGCAAAGTTATTAAATAACATAATAACCGCTTGTAACAACCGCATACCTATTAAGAGCGTGTACGCGTTTTCTGACTCAACGGTCGCTCTATGTTGGATCCATGGACCCCCACATAGGTGGGATACCTTTGTCGCTAACCGAGTCTCGAAGATTCAGTCATTAATATCGTCTCAATCGTTTTACCATGTATCCGGCATAGAGAACCCTGCCGATTGTCTGTCACGTGGACTCAGTCCCGCGCAGATCATCGATCATCCGCTTTGGTTACATGGCCCACTTTGGATTACTTCGGATCCGTCGGAGTGGCCAGTGATCGCTTTTGACCCTTCAAGGGTTTCTAATCCACCTGAAGAAAAGAAACATGCTTTGGTTTCCAGCAGCCCGCTGGAGGAAACTCCTATTATTGCTCTGGCAAATCGTTGCTCCTCATGGTCTAAACTACTGCGTTGTGTAGTATATGTTTATCGATTTCTAGGATTGTTGCCTCGACGTGAGTTTGTAGCAGCTGCAGACTTGGAATTCGCTGAACATAAAGTCATTCGCGAGTTGCAGAATTTATATTTTTCGAATGAGTTTTCTAATCTTCAGGCTGGAAAACCTTGTGGGCGCACACTTTAAAGATTAAAGCCGTTTCTAAAAGATAATCTTATTAGAGTTGGCGGTCGTTTGTCAAACTCAGATTTGAGTTTCGACCAGAAACACCCCATAGTTCTACCGCGTAAACATCATATACTAAATTTGATAGTTGACTATAATCATAAAGTAAATTGTCACGCAGGGCCAGATGAGAGAACAGAGAACTTTACTTGTATGGGAGCTATCCTAAAATTTTTTTGAAGATTTTATTTAACTATATAATATACATATCCATACCAAATTACAGCTTTCAAGTAGATATAGTCTCTGAGTAAAATCGTGGACGGACAGACAGACGGACGGACGGACAGACATGGCAATAACTATAACGACTCATGGAAACCCTCCATTTTTAAAGTCAGTTAAAAATATCACAAATCCCAATTTTTCCACGATAGGCGTAGATAAACGAATTTATTTAATTAATGATAGTGTATCGGATGTATTATATCTTGTCGAGTTGAAGTATCTTGTAATTAAAAATGGTTATTTTTAATTATGTAGGTTAGGCTATTTTATTTTTAGTTAGTTTTCGTTTAAATAATTAATGTTATTGATTCTATTAAAAAGATACTTTTTTTTTATTCCATATCTTCGTAATTAGATTAGTAGTTTCGTTGGTAGACGAGGTTGATGTAGCGATTACACAAGAAATACTACTTTAGGGTTCATTGGGGATTGGTCACGAAGATACGGAATTATAGTAATTCAGACGCTATTTTTGAAGTGAAAACTTATTTAGCGGCGTTGTGTACTTTTTTGAATGTGTTAAAAATGTTAAACACGCGTCAGGACACGTGACCTGATCGAAAATACGTATGACGGACACGTGATCTGAAAACTTCTTTAGTGGCGTTGTGTACTTTTTGGGATGTTAAAAATGTTAAACACGCGTCAGGACACGTGACCTGATCGAAAATACGTAAGACGGACACGTGATCTGAAAACTTCTTTAGTGGCGTTGTGCACTTTTTGGGATGTGTTAAAAATGTTAAACACGCGTCAGGACACGTGACCTGATCGAAAATACGTAAGACGGACACGTGATCTGAAAACTTCTTTAGTGGCGTTGTGTACTTTTTGGGATGTGTTAAAAATGTTAAACACGCGTCAGGACACGTGACCTGATCGAAAATACGTAAGACGGACACGTGATCTGAAAACTTCTTTAGTGGCGTTGTGCACTTTTTGGGATGTGTTAAAAATGTTAAACACGCGTCAGGACACGTGACCTGATCGAAAATACGTAAGACGGACACGTGATCTGAAAACTTCTTTAGCGGCGTTGTGTACCTTTTGGGATGTGTTAAAAATGTTAAACACGCGTCAGGACACGTGACCTGATCGAAAATACGTAAGACGGACATGTGATCTGAAAACTTCTTTAGCGGCGTTGTGTACTTTTTGGGTTGTGTTAAAAATGTTAAACACGCGTCAGGACACGTGACCTGATCGAAAATACGTAAGACGGACACATAACCAGACGTTTTCAAGTGCAACCCCTTTTTAGTGTTCCGTAGTCCACAAGGAACTCTTATAGTTTCGTCATGTCCGTCCGTCCGTCCGTCTGTCTGTCCGTTCGGGCACGTACTCCGCCGCTACTGCACCGATTGTCACGAAAATTATTGGAGAGATAGGTACGTAGGATATGAAAAGTTCCAAAAGTTAGTTTTTAAAATTATGAAAAAATGTTTTTTTTCGGCCCCCATAAAAAGAAAATAATAAATAATAACCCCAACGCCTGGGGTATGGTTGAAAAGGTCTTTTAAAATGCAACAAAAACTGTTTTAAACCTATGTAGATCAAACCCCTCAGTCTTGAGATAATCTAATACAAAGTTAAAATTTGAGGTGTCTCCGTCCACCGTAACTTTTGAAATAATACTAAAATAATTCAGAAAAAAAATGTAGTATATACCTCAAAGTATGTGCTTTCAATTAAAACTATAGCGGTCTCGGTATCATAGATATTTATTTTTATACAACTCGACCAACTTATGTAGTTTCAGTCGGCCGAACAAAATGTGTGGTACCTATGTGTTACCAAACAGGTAACACATAGGTACCACACAAAAGTAGCTGCTGGCAAGTTTTTAGTCCCCAGAGTAAATAATTACTTTGGGGACAGAACCTTAATAAAACGAATTCCTTATTTATTAAATAGTCTGCCTGTAACCTTGGTACAAAAAAATAATAAAAAAGGTTTAAAAATGACTCAAAAATTACTATTTGGATAGTATTTAAATATTTATATCATTCACTTTATTGTTTGCTAACTTAAACTTTTTCTATTAAATTCAAAATTTAGATTGTTGTAACTTAACCATCCACATCAAATAAATTCTATGTTAAAATTTAAACATTGTCCCTTTTTTTCATTTAACTGTAGTATTTACTTTCTTAAGTTAAGAAATATTATTAGCACTCCATTGTAATTGTTTTAAATCTTTCGATTCTACAGACAAACTTTAAAATAGTTTCGTAGAACAATTGTTAACATCATATTTATGTATGTGTTATTGAATAACAAATAATAATAAATAAAGAAAATAACCGCAAAATGAAATTTGTATATACAAAATTCGCAACCCTTCGTGCGCGAGTCCGACTCGCACTTGGCATGTATGGCTTTTTTATTTGGTAGTTCATATTTTATTCTTTTTTTACTAAATGTTGAAGTAGGCATTTGTCTCCGATCTCACCTGATAGTAAGTGACAATAAAGACGAGGATTCGAAGCATTGATTTGGTTTCTCCTGTTTCGGGGGCAACGTTTATTTTTTACGCCATTTAGCACAAGTGTTAAGACCTTGGATTGCACATAGATACGAACCTTCGATGGGATACTCAAATGACAGTAATATCTAAAGAGACGGGGGCATTTCTTTCGCTATATAAATTAAAAACTCCCTGCCTGATACCACTAAAACAAATCTGATAAAATGCTTTGGTATTACCGATAATTGATTATGCTGACGTGTGTTGCTCACACCTGAGTAGTGATAGACTTAACAAACTCGACCGTCTCCTCAACAACTGTCTCGCCCATATCTTCGGATTGCGTTAATATGACTTTGTGTCTGCTTATCGCTCCCTACTTCACTGTTTACCAATCCTTCAATTTTTACATTCTTTCTATCCTCTTTTCTATTTTGTTTCAACTTGAACCGGCTACTCCGACATATGTCAAGTCCGGATTATCTTATCTCTATGGTCAAGTCTAAATTTCGACTTCTAGGTGACACTTACTTCAGAGAATTTCGATCTTCTAGCAGTCTTCTCCACCCTCAGAATATTAAGTAAATATTCTAAAACTCCGCCATACGCTATTTCATCGGAGTGGGTTCTTTGAGAACTCTTTTACTGTTCGTGTTACAAAATTATGGAATGCTCTACCGATAGATATTTGGACGCCTCGAACTCATTTGATATTTAAGAATAGGGTGAAAGCTCATTTTCTACAATGCCTGTCAGATTGTTCGAAATATGTAGGAGTATGTAGGTAATTATGTAGTTTTATGTACTATTTATTATACTTATCCTTACTAATATTATAAATGCGAAAGTGAGTTTGTTTATTTGTTTGTTTGTTACGCTTTCACGCCGTAACTACTGAACCGATCACCATGAAATTTTGCATACAAATTCTCTGGAGTGTGGAGAAGGACATAGGCTACCTTTTATCTCCTATATTTGTCTTTTGTTTATTATTCAAGATTGTTGTTTTATTTATTTTTAAGGTAACAATTTGGCACTGACCCAACCATTCTACACATCACCCAGTTAGTTCACTGGCAGAAAAGTCTGCCTTTACACTGTATTGAGTATAAAGTTAGTTAAATAATTTAAAAAAAATGCACGTAAATATATATTTCGTTTCTAGGAGCATTATAATATAATCGACATAAATACCTCTATAAAAATGAATCCTATTTTCCACGTGTAAACGGCTGAACCGATTTGGATAATCCATTATGTCTCGTGTTAGTGTTTGTTTATCTTACAAGAAGTTTTTAATGAAAGAAAATATATATTTGCGCAGAACATTAAAAAGATCTTCCGTCTGAAAAATCTTGTTCAAATGGGCGAATGACGATGAACTGTTCCAAAATCTGAAAAAGTTGCTTTGCATGCATTTAATATAACTAATATAATATAATTGACACAAAATTTATTTTTTTCATATAAAACTTACCACTTATGAATTTTTGACCAACTCTGAGGCTCAGTGGTGCCGTGGTGGTGCCGCAAAAGCCTTTGTTTCGGCGAAAAATCCTGGGTCTCATCCCTTGCCTGGTCAAAAATGGAAAACGATCTTTTCAGATTGATATATATATATTCGTTCCAAACTAACTTTAGGGCTAGTTCTCGTGTACTTGTATATTTTTATAAGGTACTAGCAATATCAGTATCACATTCATAAGTTCCACTCTCTAAATATGACAATACTTTAGGCGTGATATATTTAGCCAAGTTATCCGCGTACAAGAAGTCCAGGTGACCGAAGTACTGGTCCTTCAGGACGCACATTTCAGCATTAGACAACACGTTGGTCAGCTTCTTGATGTCTCTCGGGTCTCCAACGTAATCGTTCGTGCTGGCGAGGAATATCCACTTCATCGATACCTGACTCAAATCGAAAGCTGGTGGCTGTATTGTACCGTACACTTTTTTATTTCCTACATGCCCGTAATCATACTTAGTAAAGCCGTTTTCTCTGATTTGTCCCCAACGGATGAAATCTTTAAGAGATGTGCCAGCAGGCACGTGTCCAGGCACGACACTCAAAACCTCTGGAGTAATCTGGTATTTGTTATAACCCAAAGCTGCAAAGAGGATTAATGAACAGACTGGGTATTCAACGGTACTGAGTCCACATAAGGTAATTCCAGCCGTTTGAACTAAACCTCTGTTTGGAAGAAATTCTGCATTGGTCAAGTTATTGGCTCCATCTAAAGCTGTTGCTACTCCTGCTTCGATAGAAATAACTAAAAAACGAGAGTGATCCAACCAAGCTGTAGCAGATAGTCCAAATCCAACTTTAATTTTATCATTATATTCCGGTTGCTGAGCGCAAAGAAGGATCAATATCGCTACTCCTTGGCTATGAGCTACGTATGTTACCTGTTTCTTTCCAGTTTTCTCTAAGACATAGTCAATAACAACTGGTAGGTCTTTACTAGCCATGTCGTCCATTGCGAAGTTCCAAAATTCTGGGTCTTTATCTGGATTCAGATGTGTATGGTTCCTGCTGTATCGGTTGCCTCGATTGTTTGGTATCCAGACGTCATAGCAGCTGTCGGCGTAGATGTAGCAATGAGCTTTTCCTGGTCCGGGGATGATGCAGTCATCTCCACTCAGGTAGAGTCCGTGGTTGAATATGATTGGGACTTTGTCGGCATCATCTGGGCAGGAGTCTTTGAGTGGGATTCTGTAAAGGGCAAGGATGTAGCCGTCACTGGTTGTGACGTAATGGCTTTCGCTTTGGTAGCCGTCGTACTCTACCAAGTCAGTGAAGTTGAGGCTGGCTCGCGGGGAGTATCCAAACAGCTCAGTGAAGTTCACTAAACCACTGGTTTTGGCTTCCTCCACTGTTAACAACCCATAGTTTTTTGCTGCTAGTGACGGAGTGAGCACCGCTAAAAGCGGAACTAGGATGATTGGTAAAATCATTTCTTTTCCTGCAAATAGAATATTTATATATTTTTATACATATTTTATTAGGAAAATAAACAGTTACATTTTTAAACAACGTATAAGTTCATGTGGAATAACGATTATTAGACAATTGAAAGGAAAGAACAAATCAAAAAGAAATTAAACATGAACAAGCAGAGGGATTAGATATCGTCTATAAATATAAATATGTAGGGACATATCACACAAATTGAGCTAGCCCCACAGTAATTTGTGAACTTGTGTCAAAGGATACTAACTCAACGATATAATATTTTATAATAGATACTTGTATAGATAAACAACCAAGACAGACAGAAAATAAAGACATTTTCAAATAATGAACAGGTTCGAGTATATTAACGATTATTAGACGATCGAAAGAGCAAATCGAAAAGAAATTTATCAAAAATACGCTCAGGTGTCAGAGGGATTAAATATCATTAATAAATATAAATATATAGTATACATAAATATAATATAAATATATAGGGACATATTACACAAATAAGGAGGAGGAGGGCGCCACCGTCGCACGTTAACGTCGCATCCACAGTGATTAAAGCATTAAAAATACTTATACCGAAGTAAACCAGTGAAAGTGAACATAAACTGAAAGATCAAGACTACAGTGAATGTGTACTAGTGTTATACAGTAAGGAAACCTGTTTAAAACAAGTAAAAATTCCAAAAACTAATCGACAAATACCTCAGTGCAAACAAACAATACAGAGTGAAAAAACTATATTATTATTTCTTGCTCGGCAATTACAGTGTTATAGATTGTACTGTGCAATAAAAAACTAAAGTGATATTGAGTGGATTAAAACGATATAAAACATTTTTGTTAAAATAAGTGCTGGGTAGCAATAACAAAAGTAACACAAATACCCCAGTGAAACTGCACAAAAATCATCGACACCAGCTTATGTTGACAAATTTTAATCATTGTCGTACATTGAGTGTTGGTGCAGTGGAACGCTACTACTACTTTTTGAACCATTATTAACATATCGCTAATCTTTGCGGACCAGGTTCGAATCTCAGGTCGGGCAGCGAAATTTTTCTTGTATATTGAGTTATTACGACGCCATCTACAGTCGATTAGTAACCACAGAAAAAGTTTAAGAAATAAGCAAAATTATATCCTTGAGCTTACTAAGTACTGCTATTTGAACAGTACAAACCAGAAAAGATAGGTGGCAGCACCAGTACGTTCAACATAAATACAAAGAAATTGGATTATAATGGCTGATGCCTTGGAAGAAATTAAAAAAATGTTTGAAAAAATACAATGCGATGTTAATGACACTAAAACGTCTATTCAAACAATGGAGACAAATTTAACGACAAAAATGGATGAAAAGTTTGATTATTTACAAACTGATATAAAAAAACTTAGAGAAGAAAACGAAAGACAACAAAAACGAATACAAATTTTAGAAAAACAACAAAGACAAAAGAATATTATACTATTTGGAGTATCAAAGGGAGAACACAGTTATAATGAACTACTAGAAAAAGTACTAGACATATTAAATAACACTATGAGAGTAGACACAACGAAATTCGAAATAGAGGCTGTACGAAGAGTAGGTCGAAAAGGCAATAAAATAAGACCTGTGATTCTCACATTATGCACATTAGGCAAAAAAATTGAATTACTCAAACATAAATATAACTTAAAAAACTCTAGCTACTCTATAGCAGAGGATTATCCACCAGAAGTTTTAGAAACTAGAAAAAAATTGCAAGAAACTGCAAAAGCCGAGAGGGAAAAGGGAAATAAAGTTATCATAAAATATGACAAACTCATAATACTTCCATCAACATCAGAAAACCAAAAACATACTCTCTACCACGGCAAATACACTGCGCCACAAACACCTAAATATAAACATGCACACTCTGACATAGAAAAAAATGGTGAAACATCTCAAAAACCATCAAACAAGCGTTTTTTGTCACCTACTGATGAAACACAATCTCCAAAAGACTTAGAGAATAGACAGGCACACAAGAAAAACAAAAACTTAATGACGTCATACATGCGACAAAGGACGGCTAGTGAACATATAAACACACCTACTCCTACAGGTGCAGTACACTCAGAATGACAACTACAGACATCCCCTCCCCCACTCCCAGTACGGCTGGTCCCCGAGGGAGTGGTAGACCAAAACCCTCCGAAGAGTGAAAAAACTCTTAATATAATAACATACAACGTAAGATCTCTATCTTCTTTTGACAGATTATTACAACTCACCATAGCTCTCAAAAATATAAAGTACGACATTATAGGCTTATCGGAAGTTAAACGTATGGGCTGTAACATAGAAGAATACGAAGACTTTATACTCTGTTACATGGGTGAGACGCCGGGACTACATGGTGTTGGCTTTTTGATTAAAAAGAAATACAAGGAAAATATAGTAAATTTTATCGGTCTAAGCGAGAGAGTGGCCGTACTACATCTCAGATTTGAGGAGGTTTCCTTTTCTATTTTACAAGCCTATGCTCCAACCGAGAAGGCCCCTTTACTAGATATAGAAAACTTTTACCACACTTTGCAAAAAGCCCACTGGTTGCGCCAAATAGTTCAAGCAAAATCTCACTAGAGGTCGTAACTGTCCTGGAGCCCCGATTCTAAAGTTTGACAAGCCTGCGCCTGACCCACGCCAGAGGGGGCTAGTATCCTCTGTACCGCCGTGGCGCGAGGTCGATCTCCAGAGGTGACACGTTATGTCCTTCTGCTGCTTGTGACTTCATACGCTGTGAAGTTTGCTTGCCCGCTTAAAATCCGCAAGGCTGACTAAATTGGCCAGGGTGAAAGACCCACCGCTCATGATAAATAACCCATGAACTTTATATACGTGTGGACGGTGAATGTTTAGAGTGTGCCGAGTGTAGCTGTCGTAAGCTGAGGCTGGTTTCCTGGTTTCCTGAGAGGCTGGTCTGCGAACTGGTAAGTCACTTTGGGGTCGGGATATCCGGAACAGATACGAACGTTTAAGAGATTTGCTCGAATTCGAAGATAATTTTTGGGTCCTTTTAGTATCCGCATCCGCTAAGAGACGCATCACGCCGCGGCGTCTCCATATCTCCTTCGAGCCGGATAGGTATTTCGAACCATTTAAATTCATTTGGATTCATAATAAGTTCAAATTTCTCGATAAAAATTTATTGTAATAATATCGTTGTTGCACATCGTCACACGACTTTCGACCATCCTGCTTTTGCATTAGGGTTCAATTTGTCATGCTGTCATATTGACTACCGCATTTGAAAACATTCACAAAATTTCTTATTTTCGCATATTCCATAGGTAATCTATACATTACTATGATTTAATGCATTGATTTATATCGCCTAATAAGTTAATTCCCGCAAAAGTGTTAATTTCGTTGAGATAGCATTTATTTTTATAGAATCGGGTAGTTTAACCCATCGTCGCATGATCGAGACACGCCCAGTGCCGCGCTTTCGTTCAATTTTAATTTCGAACAACTAATCGTCTGGGTTTGATATCATTCGCGTATATGGTATCCATTCATGTTATGAATTTTGTTATGTTTGAATTAATGTCATTGTTCAAGTTGCGAACAATAGGGGGAGCTTCACGGTGAAACGCACACACACACTGACTCCACACATTGCCGCGGCCGTGGTTCAAAAAGAGCGACCGTAGTAGGCTAGTTCTTCCAACCCTATAGAGGAATATTTGCAACAAACCATAGCGCGTTTTATATTTGCCATTAGCGCCATCTATCGGTGGATAAAATAAACTTTAGGGTTCGTGTCAAAGTCGAACGCTGCGGCTATTAACATAACATAGGCTGTTTTGCAGTGATTATTAACATGAACTTCAAACACTAATCTCCGCTTTTCGCTATAGTAATTCTGTACTGGTGATCGTAGTTTACTCGACTATCAGCCGACTACTTACGCAACGCGCTAATGCCTGGTGCTAACGATTAGCATTTTATTTCGGATGCTTTATTCGATTACTTGTACAGTTTTTCCGCATATTAAAGTAATAAACAGTCCACTCCGCTCACCGCATTATACATAAGTCTGGTATCTTCTCAATCTCGCATAAAGCTATTTGTTTGTTACACTTATAGCTATTATTTTTCTTTTTTGATTTATTTACCGTTCGTAATCATGGGTGACGAAATTCAACTTAAGTTGTTTACGGCTAAACGTAATGCGATTTTTGCCCGTATTCAAGCAACTTACGACAGTTCGTCAGTGCTTACCACTGATAAATTACGTAATAGTTTTATCGCTAAGGCTAAACAGATAGACTTATGGCGAATTGAGTTTGTCGAGATACTGGACAACATTAATACTATCTCGCTTTCGTTAGACGAAAAATATGAGGTCAGTTATACTTTATTAAATTCATTCGACGATTTAGCTTGTGAAATAAAATACAAGCTCAGCTCGTTGGTTGAACCGCTGACGAAACCGTCATCTCATACTGAAAATATAGGTCACAAAACCTTAAATATGAAGGTGCCGCGAATCAAACTTCCTAGTTTCGAAGGTGACCTTGAAAGTTTTCCATATTTTTATGAAACTTTCAAACGTGTTATTCATACTAATTCCGACTTATCGGACGGTGAACGAATTCATTATTTACTTCATTGTCTCAAGGGTAAGGCGAAAAATGTGGCTGCCGGAATCACCCCTTCTGCTGAGAACTATCGTATTGTATTGGACGCGCTCATAGCTAAATATTTAGATTCTCGCGCGCTTGCTTCCAATTATTTAAACCAATTGTTTACGCTCAAGCTTACCGGCGCACCGACACCCGCTAATGTTGAGAAAGTTTTTGATAAATTTACCGCTATGGTGGCCGGACTTAAACAATTAAAAATCGATAACTTAGCTGATTTTATTTTCACGCATTTGGGTCTCAAGTTAATAGATTCAGACATGGCTAAGTATTATGAGATGTCATTACGATATCAACAAGACTCGCAGAATGTTGATTATGATTATTTTGTGGGGTTTGTTCGCGAACAAGTTAAGATCATGTATCGGACTTTGCCCGCGCGCTCGACCGCAACACCTTCCTCTTCTTCTTCACCTGCTCCCAAGGTGACTCACGCGCACATATCAACCAATGCAAAATGTTCACTCTGCATAATCACCTATTCCAATGTGACACCTTTAAAACCCTGACGGCTAAAGCTAGGTATAATTTCATAAAGGACAAAAAAATGTGCCTTAATTGTTTGAGCCATCGACATACAGTTTCTAAATGTCATTCGAAAGGTACATGTAGGGAATGTAAAGCAAAGCACCATTCTGCGATGACGGTGACTTCAGCCGCGCGCAGTCCTTCTAATGAAACCGTCGCCGCGCCCGCCGCATCGAACGTTTCCTCGAACCCGCCGCCCGCTCCGCTCGTCACTTCTGATCGTGTAGCCTTATGCACGCACTCTGCAGCTTACGGCACTAATTGCACGACAGAAATTCTCGCTACTGCTAAGGTGGTAGTAGTGAACAAAAAAGGGAAAAATGTGCTAATACGTTGTCTGCTTGACCCAGGTTCGCAGAAAAATTATATTACTTCGCGCTGCGTCCGTATGCTCGGCTTGAGTGTGCGAGCAGACGACATAAGCATTGTTCGAGGAATAGGTGGAACTTCTCAACCTGTACGAGGTTCCGTCGACTTCAATTTTAGCTCGCGTCTCCGCTCACAACCTAAGTATAGCATCAACGCGCTGGTGCTCGATGAAATAACGGGTCAAATTCCTTTGTGCCGTATTAACACTAGTGAATTGCACCACATTGACACTGAGTTACTGGCTGATGACGCTTGGGGAGTGCCGGGTAACATAGACATGTTACTTGGTGTCACGCTTTTTGCTAAATTGCTGCGTCCGGGTCATGTTACTGATAAGCCAGGTTGTCCTGACGCCTTGGAAACCGTGTTAGGCTATATTCTTATGGGTCAGGCTCCTATCTCAGAGTCCCCCACGGACACGCTTTCATTTCTTTCAACATCGTGTACCGATTGTTGTGACTTACGCAAATTTAGGGAAATTGAAGAAGTATCGCCGCCTTCCACTTCGAGTGTTGATGACGAATATTGCGAGAAATTTTATCGTTCTACCACAACTCGTACACCGTCCGGTAAATATGTCGCCGCTTTACCGTTCAAGTCTGTCATACCCGTTTTAGGTAATTCCTTTGATATCGCACGCCGTCGATTTTACAGTCTTGAACGAAAATTTAAATCGCACGCAAATGTAAAATTACTTTACGATGAAGTAATTAGAGAATATTTTAAATAACGGCTATATATCGTTAGTAAAACATGATCTAAAGGACATGTCACAAGTAGGACAAGCTCGTGAGCGATCCGTTTCCTACTATATTCCTCATCATCCTGTGATTCGTGAGGATAAATCAACCACTAAATTACGTGTGGTTTTAGACGCTAGCGCACGAACGGACAACGGTACGTCGCTTAATGAGGTCCTACACGCAGGTCCCGCCCTTCAGGCGGACCTTCTCAACATTTTGTTGAATTTCAGACTTTCATCGGTCGCACGTCTTTTTGACGTTATGGGCCTTGTGGCACCTATCATTTTATACGCCAAGCTGCTAATTAAAGAGCTTTGGCTACTCAAACTCGATTGGGACGATGTTCCCCCAACTCGAATTATCCGCTTATGGGAGCAATTTCAGAGTGAGTTGCCCCTCATTTCGCAATTAAACTTTCCGCGTCACGTCGGTGTTGTAGACGGCTGTAAGATATCTTTAGTCGGATTCGCTGACGCCAGCGAAAAGGCTTACGGTGGAGCTGTCTACGCCCACGTTGTTAGACCTGACGGCACTGTGGTCGTGTCGCTGGTCTGTGCTAAGTCCAAACTGTCCCCACTACGGGTAGTCAGCTTGGCCCGCCTCGAGTTATGCGCTGCATTGCTCTTGTCGACTCTACTTAAAAGAGTTTACTCGCTTTACGCTCCTCGACATGCCATTGAGGCTGTCATCGCCTTTTCCGACTCAACAGTGGCGTTGAGTTGGATTCATTCAGCACCACACCGCTGGCACACGTTTGTGGCCAACGGCATCGCTAAAATACATGACAATTTGTCAGCAGATTACTTTTTCCATGTCCGAGGATTGGAAAATCCCAGTGACTGCCTTTCACGCGGCCTTACCCCGGCCCAGTTAGTCCAGCATCCTCTGTGGTTAACTGGCCCGCCGTGGCTGGCATCGCATCGCTCTGAATGGCCTATTAAGCCTTTCACATCCAGTGAGTCACAGGAGCTTCCCGAAATGAAGCCAGTCGCTCTACCTGTGCTCTCACACGCGAGTTCGAACGGAACTATTCCGTCCGAGAATATATTATACGCAAGAGCTGCTAGATTTTCTTTCTGGCAAAAATATTTAAAAACAATTTGTTGTGTTTATAAATTCGCAAAACGACTCCCTAGAGGACCTATTACCGCGTCTGATTCAGATTTCGTCGAAAATGTCGTATGGAAACTGATACACGGGGTTCATTTCGCATCTGAGATTCAACACTTGTCTCGCAAAAATTCTAGACCGTTGTACCCACTCAGTGCTGATCCATCAGAACCAACCGCATTAACCCCCGCGCATTTTGTGCATACGAAACCTCTAGTGTTTTTGCCCGCTCGCGACGTAGACGAAACACGTTTGCACCTTGTTACGCGATATGAATTAATGGATAAATTAGTACATTCCTACTGGAATCGGTGGCGTAAAGAATACTTGCACACCTTACAATCCAGACAGAAGTGGAACACTCCTGCCTTTCCTGTAAAGGTCGGCATGGTAGTTGTCTCTATGCAGGATAATGTCATGCCCTTGCAGTGGCCTCTAGGTGTCATTACCGAACTCTTTCCGGATAAAAACGGAATAGCTAGAGTCGCCTCGTTAAAGACTAAAGGCGGGGTTATACTCAATCGCCCAGTTGTAAAGCTGTGTCCTTTACCGACGCAATAGTTAAATTAATGCTTATCTTAGGTTAGGTCATAGTTCATAAGCTTGCACACGCGTGCATTAGATTAGTTTATTCTACCGCTATTATACCGCTCCGCAGGGTCGTAACTGACTCATAGATTCAGGTAGAGTTTGTGACGATGTGCAATCCACAACTAGTTCACTAGTTTATTTCGATTATAATTTTTTTCTCTCTTTCATTTCGCTTCCCTCTTTTGTTGGGTTTTGAAAGTAGGTTCTTTTAAGCCGGGGAATGATGGTTGCGCCAAATAGTTCAAGCAAAATCTCACTAGAGGTCGTAACTGTCCTGGAGCCCCGATTCTAAAGTTTGACAAGCCTGCGCCTGACCCACGCCAGAGGGGGCTAGTATCCTCCGTACCACCGTGGCGCGAGGTCGATCTCCAGAGGTGACACGTTATGTCCTTCTGCTGCTTGTGACTTCATACGCTGTGAAGTTTGCTTGCCCGCTTAAAATCCGCAAGGCTGACTAAATTGGCCAGGGTGAAAGACCCACCGCTCATGATAAATAACCCATGAACTTTATATACGTGTGGACGGTGAATGTTTAGAGTGTGCCGAGTGTAGCTGTCGTAAGCTGATGCTGGTTTCCTGGTTTCCTGAGAGGCTGGTCTGCGAACTGGTAAGTCACTTTGGGGTCGGGATATCCGGAACAGATACGAACGTTTAAGAGATTTGCTTGAATTCGAACATAATTTTTGGGTCCTTTTAGTATCCGCATCCGCTAAGAGACGCAGCACGCCGCGGCGTCTCCACCCACGAAATATGTAATAAATATATTATAGAAATGGGAGACTTTAATGCGAAAATCGGCCAAACAACACGGGAAGAAAGACTAGTTCTGGGAAAATATGGTTATGGAACGAGAAACGATAGAGGCGAACTCCTACTTCAGCATGCTCTAGAATACAAGCTCTCAATTATGAATACATACTTCAAGAGAAAACCGAAAGAAAGATGGACATGGCAACGAGCAGACGGGACTGTCAAAAACGAAATTGACTATATGCTTACCAATATTCCACAAAGATGCCAAACTGTAGAAGTTCTGACGAGCATATGCTACCCAAGCGATCACCGGCCTTAAAGAGCCACATTTCATATAAAAGAATTAAAGAAAAATAGAACTAACTATTGTAACATCCCAAAAACTATAAAAACTGAAGAGAATATTAATATTTTTACAAAAAAGTTGATAGAAATACGGGACGATAAGTTGATGTCACCAATTGAAGAACCCGTACAACAACACTACGACAAAGTTATGTCTGCAATCAAAAAAAGTCTTTCTTCACTAGAGAAACAATCACAGAAGAAACCTAAAAATCACAGAATCATAAGCGAAACTACAAAAAAATTAATAAAGGAACGATCTACATTACAAAACAAAAAAAATAAAACAAAAGACATGAAAAAAAGGCTAAGAGAACTGTACAAAAAAACTAATAAAGAAATTAAGAAAGACTATAAGAAATACAGGCTACAAATAATAGAAAAGCATATAAGACAGACGGGGAGCACCAAAAGGGCCCTCAAAGAATTGACGACCCATAAAACATGGATTCACAGCCTCTACAAGAACTCTCATGCCACAACATCACGAGAGGAAATAATTAAACAAGCTACAAACTTCTTCAAAGACCTTTACAATGAAAAAGATTCTAACCTAGATTACACATTGCATCAAACAATACAAGAAAACAATATGTTGGATAGTTGGGATGAAGGAGATATCATCGAAAATGTGAAGAAATTGAAGCCAGATAAAAGTCCAGGGCCTGATGGAATATCAAACGACATATTAAAAATAGCGGCTCCAATATTGTCAACTCAGATCGCAAATATATTCAACCTAGTTATGCAAACCTACGAGATTCCTTGCGAATGGACACAATCTAATATAATATTGCTCTATAAGAAGGGAGACCCAAAAGATTGCAATTATCGCCCAATAAGCCTGTCATCCTGTATGTACAAGTTATTTGCCACATTACTGGAGAAACGTCTAAGCCCCACAATCGATAGCCAACAACCAGTAGAACAAGCAGGCTTCAGAAAAAAATTCTCTACGATCGATCATATACATACAGTAGAGCAAGTAATAGAAAAGCATATGGAATTCAGAAGTAAATTATATATCGCTTTCATAGACTTCACAAAAGCTTTTGACAGTATCTCCCATGGATCTATCTGGAATGCATTACAAGAAATCAAAATTCACCAAAATTACATAAATATACTCAAAAAAATATACGAACACAGTACTAGCCGAGTTCTACTCGATAACAAAGGTCCAGAAATAAAAATTAAAAAAGGAGTCAAACAAGGAGATCCGCTCTCTCCAAAAATATTCATTGCAGTACTAGACACAATCATAAAGAAAATAAATGGGAAAAACAAAGGAATCCTTATCAGTGGAAAGTACCTTAGTCACCTATGTTTTGCTGACGATGTGGT
Source organism: Elegia similella (assembly GCA_947532085.1). NCBI lineage: Eukaryota > Metazoa > Arthropoda > Insecta > Lepidoptera > Pyralidae > Elegia > Elegia similella. The sequence goes on along the minus strand of OX383926.1, from coordinate 2,084,826 downwards.
CCTATTAGGTCAAAGCGGAAGAAATCTAAAAGACATGTTACTGATTCTAGAAAAGGAAAGTGCAAAAGTAGGTCTTAATATGAATCTCAGTAAAACAAAAATCATGACAAACAGTAGGAACATCGACATCACTATATCGGAAACACCACTCGAATACGTCAAGGAATACATATATCTTGGAAAACGTCTTTCATTTGATGAAGACACCTGCCTGCAAGAAGTAAACAGGCGAATCACAAAAGCTTGGAATAAGTTCTGGGCCTTAAAAGAAATAACAAAAAGTAACCTGCCCATTTACATCAAAAGAAGGATGATGAACACAAATATTTTACCCTGTCTTACATACGGATGCCAATCTTGGATATTCACCAAAAAAATTAAAGATAGAATACAGGTATGTCAGAGAGCCATGGAAAGATCGCTACTAAAAATTAGAAAATGTCACAAAATAAGAAATGTAGTAATAAGACAAAAAACTAAATTATTAGACGCCTTGGAATATGCGATGAAGGCTAAATGGAAATGGGCAGGCCATGTAGCACGCTTAAAAGACGGACGATGGACACAAAGAGTCACTACATGGAAAGGTCCACAAGGTAAAAGAAGGCAAGGACACCCGTGGCAAAGATGGGAAGACGATATTGTGCAAGTTGCGGGAAAAAATTGGATGCAAATAGCCCAAGATAGAGACAAATGGCACTCTATGGAGGAGGCCTTTACCCAAAGAGGGGTTCTAAGTTAATTGTTTCTTTCTATATATAACGGGTGGCGCAAAAGTAAAGACCCTATTTGGTTCAGCTATAACATTTTTTCTAAATTAGAAAACTAGATTTAGGTTTTTTTAAATGTATATTTGTGCCATTAAATTTCGTACCATTAGGATTTAAAGATGATGTCTTTTAAATGGTGACCTCCAGAGTTGATACACATTTGAGCCCTATTTATGACATTTTGCATAACTTGCCGTAACACTTCCTGCGATATGTTCGTTATTTCTTGACGAATGTTTTCTTTTAGAGCTGCGAGAGTCTGTGGCTTGTTCACATACACCCGAGATTTCAAAAAACCCCAAAGAAAGAAGTCTGGACTGGTCAGATCGGGTGATCTTGCAGGCCAAGGCAAATCGCCAAAACGAGAGATAACTCGGCCTGGAAAAGCGTCCCTCACTAAGTCCATAGTGTCGCGCGCTGTGTGTGCCGTAGCGCCGTCTTGTTGAAACCAGATGTGCTCCAGCCCCAATTCGTCCAAACTGGGTATCAAAAACTCTCGTAACATGGTTCTGTAGCGTTCTCCAGTGACAGTTATCGCATTGCCTCCAGCGTCTTCGAAAAAATAGGGTCCGATCACTCTGTCAACACAGATGCCACACCATACAGTAACTTTTAGTGGGTGTAGAGGTGTTTCTTGAATAATGCGCGGATTATCAGTGCCCCAGAACCGAGTATTCTGCTTATTGACATGCCCTGAGAGATGGAAATGCGCTTCGTCACTCATAACCAATTTTGAAGGAAAATCATCCTCTTCAAGGTTGAGGTTTATGACGCGCTGGCAGTAATCTAGACGAGCTCGGTGGTCAGCAGGCAGCAGCTGATGAGTCATTTGAGTTTTATACGGGAACATCTTTAAGTCTTTCACCAAAATACGCTGCAGGGTCCGTCTGGAAATGCCCAATTGCGTGGCACGTCGCCTCGTTGATGTTTCTGGACACTCTTCCACATCTTCGCGCACAGCATCGATATTTTCAGCTGAACGGCCTGTTCTTGGTCTCCCAGACTTAGGTCTATCCAATGTTGAGCCAGTTGCTTCAAGGCGTGTGGCAAAGCGTCGAATTGTGCGACCAATCGGTGCCGGACGGTGGTGAAATCGTCGACGAAATTCACGTTGTGTTCTTATCACTGATGAATTATTCCGTAAGAACATTGACACAATTATTCCACGTTCTTGGGGAGTAAAACGGTCCATGTTTATTTTCAGTGTATTTTACATTTGTTCACTACACAATTTTCAAAAACAGAATGACAGAAAATGTCATATAAAAAAAATAAAAGTATTTTCTTTAGTGCCAGTACTTTTGCGCCACCCAGTATATATATTTATTTTTTAATTGTAACCTAGAAATAATAAAAGGCTTTTTATTTATTATTTATTATATTACACAAATTGAGCTAGCCCCACAGTAAGTTGTGAACTTGTGTCTTAGGATACTAACTCAACGATATTATATTTTATAATAGATACTTATATAAATAAACATCCAAGACCCAAGCCAATCTGAAAAAGATCGTTATCCATCATAACCTGACCGGGGATCGAACCCGGGCACCCTCGTGTCGCAGGCTGGCGTATTAACCACTGCGCCACGGAGTTCGCCTGATTCGCATCAATGGCTTCAATACTTAAATACTTAGGCAAGTTTTTCATACCATGGGTTACTACAATTTTTTTTACGGATCCTTTTTATTATATTATATTATTATATACAGGGTATTGGCTAAAAGGAAGATATTATTTTTATATGCAGACGATACTAGTCTCTTTCAATTTGGACAATAAAACGTACACTAATTGAACACGCACAATGATAAGATCTCTTGCGTTCTTCTCCAGGCAAATGTACTAACTAAACACTACTAAAACAAAATACACAACTCTTACTGTTAAGAATAAACCGATATATACTAATGAAAAGTAGCAATGGATGGAATAATTTAGGGATCAAATAAAAAAAAAAGTATGTTGCTTAGTTTTGATAGTCAACTTACTTGGAGACCGCATATTAATAAAATCCGGACGAAGATAACATTCTTGTCAGGTGCCCTGCGAGGTATTAATACGCCTATGTAAGGTACACAATTTATATTTCGTAATTTAAGACATACAGTAACAGACAAAGAGATAAGAAAACAAAGCTTCTTAATTTTCAGCAACTGTTTAAATATACGATTATGAAAAATATTATTTTATTTAAATTATTGTTTGGTTTATTTGCTGTCTGTAAGATAAATAAACAATGTGCCAAATTTACAATACTCCACGTTAAATCGTAACGAATGGCAAATTTACACATAGTTTTTCAGTGACGAATTTACTTAGTGGCAAGTTTACAACAACCCGTTTTAAATGCCAGTTAGCTTGTTTTTCATATTTTGTTTTTCTAGAATTCTTAATTTACATGTTTCGTTTTATAGAAAAATCATTGTCCTATTATCAAAGCATGTAATTTATTTTGACACATGTTTTACTAACAATACTTTTAATTGCTAGAAGTAATCTTAGATAGAAATAATCTTTTTCATATTATTATTTACACAGATTTTTCTTCTAGTTCTTGTAGAGGCTGTGAATCCATGTTTTATGGGACGTCAATTCTTTGAGGGCCCTTTTGGTGCTCCCCGTCTGTCTTATATGCTTTTCTATTATTTGTAGCCTGTATTTCTTATAGTCTTTCTTAATTTCTTTATTAGTTTTTTTGTACAGTTCTCTTAGCCTTTTTTTCATATCTTTTGTTTTATTTTTTACAAAATAAAAACGACTTGGAACATTATTAATCAGGAAACGGGAAAAACTAAAAAACGCAATAATGAGTCATTAAAATTACAAGTCAAAGATCAGAAGTTTGAGACAAATACTGAAGTTGCTCAATGTTTTGAAGATTTCTTTTCTGATATTCCTGTTAAAACAACTGCCTCGCTTCAGTCATCATCTCAAAGATCTGAAAAAATATTACGTGATCATGTACCAGAGTGTAACAATACTTTAATTTTTGAAAATGTGACTCCCCAAACAATTATCGACACTTTTAATGAATTAAACGTTAAAAAAACCGGGGATCTATGGGATATTTCTGTTTCCTTAATAAAAAATATTATAGACGATATAGCTCCAAATCTAGCGTTAATATTTAATGAATGTGTAGATACCGGAACATTTCCCGATCTGATGAAATGTAGTAAGATTATACCTCTGCATAAGGCGGGAAGTAAAGACGATCCTAATAATTATCGCCCAATTTCAATCCTACCAGTATTAAGTAAAATTTTTGAAAAGTTAATATTCAAACAGTTACTTTCTTTCTTTAATGAAAATAAACTTTTCCATAGTGAACAATATGGTTTCACTAAAGGTCGTTCCACCACAGATGCAGGAGTTGCTTTGCTCACGCATATCCTAGAGGCATGGGAAAAGTCGCAAAATGCAATAGGAGTTTTTTGTGATCTTACTAAAGCATTCGACTGTGTAGACCATGAAACGCTATTAAATAAATTAAGTTATTATGGGGTGAAAAATGAATCTTTGAGGCTAATTAAATCATATTTGGTAAATAGAATACAAAAAGTTAGTTTTAATGGAGTTAAATCAAGTGGGATGTCTGTCAAAATGGGAGTTCCTCAGGGATCTATCTTGGGGCCCTTATTATTTCTCATTTATATTAATGATTTGCCATTCTACGCCTGTGCCTGTAAAGCTGTGTTATTTGCTGATGACACATCACTTGTTTTTCAAGTTGATAGACAGAAGACAAATTTTGACGATGTAAATGACACTCTCGCTCAGGTATTAGATTGGTTTACAGCTAATAATCTCCTGCTAAATGCTAAAAAAACTAAATGTGTCAATATTTGTACCCCTAATGTTAGGCATGTGCCCACAAAAATAGTTGTTAATGATGAAGTGGTAGAATTTGTTGACTCGACAAAATTTCTAGGAATAACTCTCGACTCAAAGTTACAATGGGGTCCACATATTACAGCTCTTGCTGGTAGACTAAGCTCCGCGGCATACGCCGTTTGGCGAATAAGACAACTGACAGATGTCGAAACAGCACGTCTTGTTTACTTTAGCTATTTCCATAGTATAATGTCTTACGGGATATTGCTTTGGGGAAATGGTGTAAACGTCAACAGCATTTTCGTTCTGCTAAAGCGTGCTATTCGATCAATTTATAAACTAGGGGCTAGGGATTCCCTTCGAGAGTTATTTAAGGAAACTGGAATTTTAACGGTTGCGTCACAATACATTCTTGCTAATATACTGCACGTACATCAAAATATTCACAAATATGTTAAGAATTGTCATGTTCATACATACAATACTAGAAACAAAAATAAACTAGTTAATGAAGCTTTTAGACTACAGAAAACTATGAATACATTCTTAGGGCTTAGTATTCGTTTGTATAATAAAATTCCTGACAATATTACAGCTTTGCCATTTCCGAAGTTTAAAGACGTTACAAAAAATATATTATTGAAAAGAGCTTATTATGGCATTAATGATTATTTCGTTATTATTCGTTATTCATAAGAATGCTTGGAGTCGAGACCTCGAGTGATATGCAGGACTTCTCTAAACGCTTTTATTTTAATTTTACTTATAATTGTTTTCTTTTTTTTGTTGCTGCTATTTTATTTTGTATAATTGTCTAAAATAAACTCTCAATTGTAAAACATGTATATGTTTGCGGTCAACGAGTGTCGACAATTAGTTTTCGAGTTTTGTGCTTGAGATCGAGTAAGTCATGCTCACTAAAATGTTCAAACTGGTGGCGGCGTTGTGTGTCGGGTCGTCGAGTTCCCTCTAATATGGTTGAGCTCAGCGATGGCTGATCCATGCGTCAACTCGTGAACGGGTGCTGCCAGGGGGGACAGGTCTGCTCGGCCTCTTTGACACTTTTATCATATTTGTTGTTTATCATATCTATTGTTGTTGCACGCTCGATCGCTAACATAACGTGTTCCACAAAAATATGTTAATTAAAATTGTATTTAACATGACATCAAAAAAAAAGAAAAGAAAAATATTTAATATCATACAAAGCCCTTCAGGCAAGTAGGCGACCAATACTGTTGAAGAGTTTCTTTCGGCGTCTTCTTTTCTGCAGTGGTCGGTTCCGAAACGCTAGTAGTTTGTAGCTTTTAAACAATAATTAATAATTTGAATATAATATAATAAGTATTATTTAATTTTAAATGTGAATTGACGTGAAAAAGTGCCTGAAAAGGCCTATTTTCTGAATAAATCTTTGAATCTTTGAATCTTTGAATCTTTGAATCTTTGAATTTACATTTACTATCATTATCAAACCGAAAAGGTAGGAAAATAAGGAGGGAGGGTGATAAGAAAAAACACCAAAAAGTCGAAACCCCCGCCATAACAAAAACAACTTGACCATGGTGGGGGTAGGTTAGGTTTGTTAGGTTTCCTTGCCATCAAAACACGAGCGAATAAGTGAAGCGAGTGAGCGACTCAAAATTAGGGTGAAAGTAACACAGACACAGAGAGTAGATTAGGTTTTTTAGATTTCCTTGTAAAAATAAAACATTTAAGTATCAAATTACATATTTTTATTGAAAAAATTTAACACTATATTGTCTGTCTTTCCATGCTTAGCGCACTCAATCAAGTCTGATTTTGCCAAAACAAACAAAATTATAACAACAATCTACAAATAGATACACATACAGACACATGGATCTACAGGTAAACCCCTCTTTTTGAGTTGGGCTTCATAAAAAAATATTATATTATAAAGATAATTTTAGCTTCTAATATATATTTTTTTTTGTCATTGACTCGATTTCAATGTCAGGGGAGAAAATAAATTTATATGCTTTGATAATCCGACAACGGTTTTTCTAGAAAACGAAACATATGTAAATTAAGTTTCTAGAACACAAAATATGAAAAACAAGCTATATGGGTATTTAAAATTTTGGCATACCGTTTTCGAACAAATGAAATTCGTGATATGATAGGTTACTGAATTTTTCTAATAACGACACTTGCTAATGTATACAGTTGCCGAAAATTAAGAAGCTTTGTTTCCTTATCTCTTTGTTTGTTACTGATGATCTTAAACAATGAATTATAAATTGTGTAAATATGCGTGTTAATAAAACCCCTCCCGTACTCCGATGATGCCCACAACATCGGACTACGAGGCGCAGACAGAAATTTCACCCTTTTATCGTTGGAATACCAAAGAGTCGAACTAAACGCTTTGATAGTTCCTTTTTGGTTCGAGTAGCTAAGGTGTGGAATGAACTGCCTGCGTCTATATTCCCAAACAAGTACAGTCCCGGGACATTCAAAAGTAGAATAAATGGGTATCTCTTGGATAGGCATGTACCATTCTCGTCTTCATCGTCACTTACCATCAGGTGAGATGGGAGACAAATGCCTAATTCAATATTTAGCAAAAAAAAAAAAAACTTCGCTGCCTACTGCCCTACAGTAGAAACGAACGTCTCGTCCCAACGCGATTTTCTGATGTATAAGATAATGTTTGGGGCCTTTAATATATAGATGGACACTTCATTAGTGAACATGAATATCCAATTTATTACATCCGGTTATGGTTATGTAAGTTATGGAAGTTTGAAAATTTCAATGACAGACAGTAATGTTTTGAGCAGTTTAGATTGATTTCTGTCACGGTTCTAGGAGCTGTTTGCCCTAACTTGGCTATACTTGGTTGCCATATATATTCAGGAGTTAAGACTCCTTTCATACAGTAATAAAATCCTTTCTTTCTCATTTCTTACAAAGCTTTCTAAGATATGAATGTGGCAGTCAACTGTGACTTAGTGGCTATGTGCTTCCTGGTATCGTCACAAAAATTGACCCTGCTCAAATCAATATTGCCGACCATTCTTATATAACACAATCACTCATAAAAAAAAAATCAAACTTCCATAACCTCTATACGCTTTCTAACCGGGTGTAAGAGATTGGATGTTTATATTTACTTATAATATAGCCCCCAAACAATTACACATCAGAATCCTACTACATCCGCAGAAAATAAAGAACTTTCCATTTAGGTAATGTAATGAACGTATTAATTTTAATAAATATAAGCCATTACTGGAAATTCCTAGAAATCCCAGATCCAACTTAGGCTACTAACAAATAATCACGTTTTTGCAGACAGTTTTGATTCTCTAAAAGTGAATCGAAACCTTTTGCAAGAACTTTACCGAACTGAAAACTAACCCGCATCGCACCACAGCACAGCACACATATTTTACTCGCATCGAACCACACTACACAACACCGCATCAACCATACCTTACGTACTACACTACATTTACTTAATTTTTAGTCGGCAACGCATCAGCAGCTCCTCTGGTATTGCAGATATCCATGGGCGACGGTGACCACTTTCCACCAGGTGGCTCGTCTGCTCGTTTGCCGTCAAATACACATAAAAAAACCTACCCGTATCGCTTTTTCCAGGCGGACACTTCTAGTTCACACGATTACAAGCTAAAATTATTTTTAATTATTTTTAATTTATTTTTAGTTGTAGCATTAGTTTAAATATTTTATATTAAAATTGTATATATATTGATAAAAAAAAATGAAAATCAACAAGAATACATGAATATGTAACATCTGCACGACAAAGTTAGAAGATGAGCCTGATTGAATCAGGTGAAATCATAAGTTTACAATACATACTTTATATTATAAATGCGAATGTAACTCTGTCTGTCACCTTTTAACGCTTCAACCATAGAACCAATTGGATGAAATTTGGTATGGAGGTAGTTTGAGGCCCGGGGACGGACATATGCTACCTTTAATTCCGGAAAATACTAGTTTTCCCGAGGGATCGATATTAACGCGAGTGAAGCCGCGGGCAAAAGCTAATTATAAATAAAACAAACCGTGTTTTTAACAGAGAGTATAGGACATTTTTAAATTATAATTAATTTTATTTACTTTTTTAATTTATTTAAAATGCCGTCCTATATCATAAAAATATCGTCAATATTTATTATATTGACAATGATAGAGTTTGCTTAAGATACGGTAAAGTTGCTTATCTCTTTCAAACTGTTCTTTTAAAGTGTTTATTGAGATCTACAGCATATTTTTTTTATTTTATAAGATGGCAAACGAGCAAGCGTGTCACCTGGTGGTAAGTGATCTCCGCAGCCTATAGATAACTGCAACACCAAGGTGTAACAGGAGCGTTGCCGGCCTCTGAAGGAGTTGGGGGAAGTACATCCCCATGTACTTACAATGCCGGAGGAAATAGGGGAAGGACGGGCCTCCGGTTCTGTCACTCACCAACGAAGCATAGCGGTAAAGCTTCTACTCAAACGTCGATTTTCTGTGAGAGTGTGGTACTTCTCCGGACGAGTCAGCCCATTCATGCTACTAGCAAAACTTACTTTTGTCGGTAACTCTCTCTGGCTCTCCCACAACTAATTTTGTTATGTCTGAATTTTATTTTACATCTGATATTTTTATCCGATCTTCAAATAGGTGGTATAAAACATTTTAAAGAAACATTATCCTTAAGTCTAAGGTAGGCAAACAGACGATACGAGCAGTCCCCGAAGCGTTCCGCTAAATCCAAGATAAGTGTTTGCGCTTGTCGTTTGTGGAGATCAAAAGGTAATGCAATGTAAAAGTACATACACATACATACATAGTATCACGTCTTTTTCCCTTGCGGGGTAGACAGAGCCTAGGTCTATAACACCCGATGGCCACGTTTAGCTATACTTTTCTACTAACGTACTTTTCACGAGAAATAAAAATAAATTAGCTACACCAGTTTTGCGATTGCAGAAAACTATGGATTCATTTCTGGGTCTTGGAGTACGCTTCTTTAATAAAATTCCTGGAAAGAAATATTAGGTTTGCCTATAATTAAGTTTAAAGCGACTGTAAAAACCAGTTAGTAAAAAAGGCTTATTACTGCATTGCTGATTATATAATTGATAAAAATGTAAATATAGTACATGTAAACAAAGTAATCGGAGCCCTTCACCCTCCCTGACCAAATCTGCGTTTTATTTATGCAAACTCGAAATACTAGCGTTTCGGACCGACCACTGGCGTTCCGAAACGCTAGTAGTATTTTGAGTTTGCATAAATTAAACTAAATATAACAAATACAAATATGATGTTCAAAAAGAGATACATGTATCCAATTTGAATAAAAATCTTAGCTTTTGACTTAGCATGTTAATGGGCATTAGGTGAAAAACGGAATCAAAATAGTGATAGGTTGCTAGCCGCATCGCCTATTAACATGATTCCTTAGTCCATTCCATCGGCCGGCTTCTACGGTTTGCCCAGAAAAAAAGCAGCTGGTACATTCTATGTTTTTCTTTTCTCGAAGACCAGCATGGTACACCCATCCTAGCGGGGGCTGCGCCCGGGGTTGCATAACTTGCGTAAGCGCTAAGGCCACGCCCACTGGAACATCGTGCTCTTCAGTTGTATAGGTATCTCACGAATATTGTATTTTCACAGTTGCTTATTATAAAACATATAATAATCAAATCAAAACTAAAAATCAACTAAAAACTCTAGCCTTAGGTACTAGGGAAATAGAATATTAGAATAGTCTCTATATATACAACGTGATTTGGAACTCCCTAGCTATATAGAAATCTGGAAATCAGAATCCCTAATGGAACACAGAACTGCAAGAAAAAAAGGCGAAATACGAAAAAGAAAATTAGGTTTCCCATACAAAGTCGCCGATCAGCTGGACGAATTTCTATAAAAGGTTAAATTTATTTTTTCGTTTTTTACTTTTTTTTTCTTACAATTCTGTATTCCATTAGGGATTCTGATTCCCAGATTTCAATATAGCTAGGCGAAAATCACGCTATATATATTTATCCGTATATATATATTTATATATTCTATCATGTTCTGTTAAATCCGAAATAAGAGTGTTTGCGGTCGGCGTTAAAAGAGATCAAATGGTAATGTGTGTTAGTTTTTCGGATGAACATTGTAGAGAAAATAGTATAATTTAATAAAAATACATTCTTATGCTCAGATTTATGTTTGTAGTTTCATGAGTTTGTTTTGTACATATTATGTAATAGTATAGTTATGTGGTTATGTTCGGTGATCATAATTTCTGATGGTGGGTGTGAAGTGGATATAGCATTGGGTACCAATGGCAAACCATTCGTTTAATTGTCAAAATGGTTATTTCATTCCACAAAATTATACCAACAACATCGTAGCTTATAAATAAGACATACAAAGAGAGCGAGAGATAGAGAGTCATTTAGAAACAGAGAGATAGAGATAGAGTCAGAAAAGAAGAGACTGGAAGAGAGAGCAAGAATCAGAAAGGAAGAGGCAGAGAGATATGGATTCAAAAAGAAAGAGACAGAATACTCTTTAAGTTCAAGCAATGATAAGATTCAGATTTTTTAAATCCTGATGATATAACATCGTAACCAATACGTAAAGACCGTAGGCGCTGAGTTACGTTATTATCATTTGTGCCGTTTGGCGTTTGTTCCTTTGACGATCGCGGGACAAACTACTTAGGTGATTCAAGTGAGCTGATCGAGCGCATAGTCGGCGCGCGTGCCAAGCCCACTTGCCATTTCTAATGAGTTTATTGTTCTGTGGGACTAAGCATACAATTATTACTATGGTGGATACAAATTATCACTAACCCCCGTAATACAGCATGTGAGATGTTTTTTTTTTTTTTTTTTTTTTTATATACTGCAAATCACACAGATTGAGCTAGCCCCAAAGTAAGTTCAAGACTTGTGTCCCATAGATACTAACTCAACGATACTATATTTTATAACAAATACATATATAGATAAACATCCAAGACCCAGGCCAATCTGAAAAAGATCATTTTTCAAAAGAGCGAAATTGTGATTGTTTATCTCGTGATATAAAGAGTGTCGCGGGCGTCATGCTACTTGTACGGGTGCAGCATGGAATCCAGTGATTGCTAAAATTACACCGAGTTTTCTTGTTTAAACCAATTGTTTTATATGTTCAAAACGAGAAAATTTAAAAAATAAAAAGTAACTGTTAGTACACAAACGCCAAGAAACTATAAAAGTCAGATTATACAACAATGTAATCAGCTTAGAACTGTGTATCCTAATAAATTTAAAAAATATGTCAAAGCAAATCACATATATGTACTTTAACGACATAATCTTGAGAGGTGGCCCCGGACGTATGACAAGGGTACAACATCGGCATTATAAGGACGGTCCCATACACGGATGGTGTGCGAATAGATGAGACCGGACTTATAAATAAATAATAGGTATATTTCGTTTATTTCTTTAAAAAAAACTGGACCCAACCACAAACAAGAAAATATAAGAAGAAAAGCCGGACAAAGATCTAGATACTCAATGATAAGGCTGTTAAATGTGCGAAGAGGCTAGTCTCTCATAAAGGTTTAAAAAAAACCTGTCACTCCGTCGGATAACAGTTTTATGGAGTTATTGATTGATTGAATCATCATGATGATCATCAGGTCTTTTTAGTCTCCACTGCAGGAGCATGACTCTCTCTGTACTACCGGAGATTGATTGAATGATTCTAATGAAATATTTGAGTTATTGACACAATTGTTGAGTTCACTGTGAGATCATTATCATCAACAAGTCTCGATCTTACTTTGGGACTAACTCAATCTGTGTATTTGTCCGTATATATTTATTAATTAATATCGCATAGAAAAAATAAAACATATTATTCAAACAAAAAAAATATCTATGTGAGCTATATACCACACAAAAAGACTATATAAAAACTAAAGCCAGACTATATAAACTACGACTAATAAGTATTAAAACTAATAAACCACGAAGAACGAAAACGCAATAAGATATTAGAGAGTTTTTTATTCCTTATGGGGCAGATAGAGTCTAAGGCCATAAGACCTCTTGACCATGCGATATGGTGGGCGTAAGGTAACTAAATAAATAATTAGCACCATAGAGTCCATTATTCAGTGAGCAGATAAAAAAAATGTGGCTTGTTTTTCTTTTTTTTTTTTTTTTATAAGTTCTATGACGTTATAAATAACCATAATGCTTGTTCTTGTAGCATATTTCTATTGAACTTAAAATTAAACACTTTTCGATCCAAAGGTTATTATTTCGGTTCATAAAATATTTTTTTTTTTTAATATTTAAAACCTTTGAGTTATTTGAGCCATGGGTCTTCATCCTTTTGAATCATCTGTCTCGTAAAAGAACAATGGATTGTTAGGCATAGGCAGTTAGATAGAGATATTTGCAATTTCTTTCTGTTTTTATGATAATAGGACGGCAAACGAGCACGCGAGTCACCTGATGGCAAGCGATCAACGCAGCTCATGGACAATTACACAAGGGTATGAAAGAAATGTTGCCGGTCTTTCAAGGAATTGGAGGAGTAGGATGGCCTCCGGCCTCACTCACCAAACGAAGCATAGAAGCGGTAAAGCTTCTACTCAAATGTCGAATCGGAGGAATGAAGAATCGGGCCATTCATTTTACTAGCAAAAATATTTTGCCGGTAGCGTGGCTCTACTACAACTAAAACTGTCCTTCATTGTTGAAAACTAGCCTGATCCATGGCACTAACTCTCAAATCCTTACCAATTATTTAGACAGTCAGTGTCTGCGGTGAAATCGGATACTACGGTACCATTACAATTGGGGTGTGCGCTGATAGGATTCTACAGCTTCGGCATTAGGGCTAATGGATTATTACAGTATATCGATTGATTGATACGAAAAGCTTAATTGATGGGATATTGTTTTGAAGGGAAAGTTATGCTTGTTTTAACAACGATTTGACTGTGGCTCTGAAGCCGCCCTAGGAGGATTGATAGCAGGCAGGTGGCTGGCCGTAAATCCTTGCAAAATCAAGTGGTCTGGGAGAAAAGAAAAAACCGGCCAAGTGCGTGTCGGGCCACGCGCTATGTAGGGTTCCGTAGTTACGAATGCCTGCTTTGAGTTCACGCGTCACGGTTTAACGACTAAAAACGTCTAAAAACGAGCTCACATAGGATGGTGGTAACTGAAGAAAGATTTATATAACACAAGAGATATTATCTATTTGATTGAGTTCCACCTCGAGTAGAGGCAGCGCTGGTAACAAGATTTTGTAGGTATATTAGTTACTCCGCAGTAAGCAGGCACCAAGCACCAAGCACCAAGTATCGTACCGCCAAGCGACGCGCGCGTCCCAACGTCAAGACATTGCTATTAATTTAATTATCATTCTCTTTATTTATTTCAATTCTATAGGTATAGGTTTTTACAATATTAAAATAAAAATATAATACAAAATATAAAAACATTATAAAAACCTAAACCTAGAGTGCCAGCAGCGGGACAGGGCTCAAAATCTGCGGAATCATGTCAATAGACGATGCGGCTAGCAACCCATCACTATATGATTCCGTTTTCCACTTACACGCTAAATGGCCAAAAGGTCTAGTAGACCTAGCTCTGCCTTGTCTAACCTCTAGTGTTATGAAAATAATATTCTCTTGTGGTTTATGTCTTTTCCAAGATTATGTATCCCACATCATACAGAGGTGCTGGAAATTCAGTCCTTCAGTCTCCAATCTATCATTAATTAACATACATACACAGTATCACGTCTTTTTTTCCTTGCGGGATTGACAGAGCCCCAGATCTTTAACACCAAAAACTGGAAATAACTAAACAAAGTATTAAAATACTTTGTTTAGTAATTATTAGTGTTTAGTAATAAAATAACTAAACAAAGTATTAAAATACTTTGTTTTGTTATTTCCAGTTTGGTTAGGACATTGCAGGCTTGAATCACCTGATTGTCTGATAATAAAGATGATTCCATGCTTCGGAAGGCACGCTAAGTCGTTGGTCCCGGCTGCCATCTAGTCGTTATAGGGACCACGTTAGAAGCCGAAAGCCGGTTAGAAACCGAAGAGAAAAACTCTGACACCAGGGTGCGCATGGTCGATTTACCGTGTCATCTACACGAAATGATAATGAACTGATGATGAAAAATGATGATGAAAAATGATTATGAAAAATGATGATGAAAAATGATGATGAAAAATGATGATGAACACGTAAAAGTCACGTTTAGCATGTTGGTGGGCGTTAGGTGGAAAAAAGAATCAAAATAGTGATGGGTTGCTAGCCGTTATACTATGAGTTTAAGCTCCCTAATTGGCCTAATCCGCTTGCCAGGCCGCTCGTTAAGACTCCTCACTCCGTCCATTAGAAATCGATGCCTCTTTAGATAAGAGCCTTGTGCTTTTTTTTATCCGTGTATTTCTTTTTGTAAGCCTAATAATGTGATATTAGATAGTTAATTAGCGAGCTTCGTGGCGCAGTGGTTAAGACGCCAGCCTGCGACACGAGGGTGCCCGGGTTCGGTCCCCGGTCAGGTCATGATGGAAAACGATATTTTTCAGATTGGCCTGGGTCTTGGATGTTTATCTATATAAGTATTTGTTATAAAATATAGTATCGTTGTGTTAGTACCTATCTTATAACACAAGTTAATTTAGTTTGGGGCTAGCTCAATCTGTGGATTTGTCCGTTTATATTTATTTATATTATATATTTATTATATTTAATTAAATTTATAGAATTAAGTAACATTTCATAAAGCAGTGACTTACTTTTGAATAAAGTTCGAAATTAATGATTGTTACTTAATAATTCTAATTGATTATTGTGGATAGAATACAACATTTCCACTTTGTATTATAAGACTAAAACTATTTACTTTCTTAATGCGTACATGGGGAAATTGGATATGGTGGAGAATATCGACACCGAGATTTAATTGTGCAGTAGCTCAGATGGCTGAGCATAGGTCGTACAAAGACCTAGGTCGCCGGTTTAAGACCCGCCCGCGTAAAATTTTTTCACCATATTTTATTTCTTAATTTATTATGAGTATTTTTTTGCACAAAGTCTTTTTAATATTAAAACAATCTTCAAATCGGAAAACATTTGATAGAAGCTGTTAAAATATGAAGAGTTCAACATCTGTTTCGTTTGGAATCGCCCGCTTACTCGGCTCGGGACATGAAAACGCTCTTCGCTGCAGAAAAACTTTCACTGTTATATTTACCTGCGTAATGTATTGGAAACTTTGTTGATTCATTCGCGATTGTGTTTCACTGGCAATTTCCAATGGCTTGACTCGACTGATATTGTTTTACAGCTTTTATTTATTTTTATAATTGTTTTATTTTGCATTCACAATGCTATTTTGATATATTTTTAATAATATTATAAACTAGCTTTCGCCCGCGGCTCAGCCCGCGTTAATGTCGATCCCTCGGGAATAGTACTTTTTTCCGGGATAAAAGGTAGCCTATGTCCTTCTCCGTACTCCAGAGAACTTGTATGCAAAATTTCATGATGATCGGTTCAGTAGTTACGGCGTTTATATCCTAATCCTAACTAATATTATAAATGCGAAAGTGAGTTTGTTTGTTTGTTTATTTGTATGTTTGTTTGTTTGTTTGTTTGTTTGTTTGTTTGTTTGTTTGTTTGTTTGTTTGTTTGTTTGTTTGTTTGTTTATTTGTTTGTTTGTTTGTTTGTTTGTTTGTTTGTTACGCTTTCACGCCGTAACTACTGAACCGATCATCGTGAAATTTTGCATACAAGTTCTCTGGGGTACGGAGAAGGACATAGGCTACCTTTTATCCCGGGAAAAAGTACTATTCCCGAGGGATCGACATTGACGCGGGCGGAGCCGCGGGCGAAAGCTAGTATAAATATAAATTATAATATAATGTATAATATTATAGTAAGGAAAGGATGCGAAAGTGAGTTTGTTTGTTACGCTTTCACGCCGTTACTACTGAACCGATCATCAGGAAATTTTGCATACAGGTTCTCTGGAGTACAGAGAAGGACATACGCTACCTTTTATCGTGGGAAAAGTACGATTCCCGAGGGATTGCCATTGACGCGGGTGGAGCCGCTGGCGAAAACTAGTTCTTAATAAATTAAAAAAAAATATGCTAAAATATTTCAAGAAATAAGTCCCGAATGCAAGAAATTTTTTCACCATATTTTATTTCTTAATTTATTAAGCATTTATTTAACTTGCAGTTGAAGAAAAGAGGATTGTATCTTCAATTTCATAAACAAGCCAAATTAAACTTTCAAGCTTTAGTGGTTATAGTTCAATACGAAATCATTCGTATTTGTAAAAATAAGCATTCGAGACTAGAAACCGCAATCATACCAGAGGTCATTAAGTGGGAGCGACATGAATAAATAAATATTAGCCGTCCGTCTGTTTGTCTGGGGGTTAATGAGTACGCAACTGCGGGCAACTTTGATATTGCTTCTTAGGAACACGTGAAGTTAATGAAAATGTAATTTTGATTTACAAGATTATTTTGAATTCAGTGGCAATATTTTGTTTTTTGTGACGTAATCAGAATACTTAATAGAATATAGAAAAAGGTTAATTAATATAAAATTATGCCTCTAGAAATTCACCAATCAGCTTGTCCATTTTCTATGGCGTCTTTTTTTTTCATAAATAATCCTTTTTTTCTTGCTGATGTAAATTATAATAGGGATTCCGATTCTACTATGAATATTTAGCTACGGAATTCAAAATCACCTATATAGGGACAAATTTCATTGATGTTAATAGATAATTATTGTTTGCGTTTGCGTACTATTCACAACTTGAATAAAATCCTGTATTGCTTGGTAGAACTGTTTTATTGACTGAATCGCGACCGAGGTGATCAAGTCCAAAAAAATCTTGATAGCGCGTTTCAGCCTTTTACATATTTGTACAATGCCATCTATGGAAGCCAAAACTAACTAAAAGTTACACATTCCATGCAAAACAAAACAACGAAATTCAAATATTCAAATCTCATTAAACATTGTTGCCCGCCAAGGACGATTAGTCCTTCAAAAAACTAACTGCTGTTGCTAACATTCAATTGAATAAAACGGCGCACAACTGTAATAAATTCCTATTATAAGATCCCTATAATGACGGCAAATAATTCTTACAATTGTTAAAACATAAACATTGAACCAACCCTGTGTGAAAATTATCATTTTATAACGAGAGACTTTAACATAATAAACAATGGTATGCATTAATAGATAAACATGAATAACATGACATTCATTACTAATTAACTCTCGTTTCTTTCTCACTTCTTTTCGAAATTTATAATTAGATATGAAACAAAACTCAATCACTTTTTGCAATATTGCCAAATTACTATACTTATCATCAACTAACCAATCGAACTTGCCTTCTATATTTAAATAATGGACTGTAATTATTTGTTTTAAACCAGTTTGAATTTTAGTTGATGTTGTATACAATTTATCCCTATATGTTATCCATTCACTTTGATAAGACTCCAACAAGTCAAAATCCCAACCTTTACCTAAAATCAACAAACATTCCAAATATAACTTATCAAAAACAAATTTTGTGAGACACCCACCCTAAAGAGTCATACAATTTAGTATTTTCTAAAAGAACATACCGATTTGTGAGTTTTCTATACATATTTGCACAATCCGTATTTAATTCATAATAATAATTATCTGAATTCGGATTTGCCGATGTATCTAAAGCAATAGTATGTGACTCAGACTGACCACTCTCTGTAAAAAAACTACTCGTATCTATAATCTCTTTTGATTTAAATCCCCGTTTGTGTACTACATCTTTAGTTACAACAATTAAATATTTACATGAGAACATAACTTCTTTCTTTGTATCACAACCTGACATTATTTCATGAAATTCATAATACCATATTCGGTTAACTACAAGATCTCTAAATTGTTTTAAAGGTGTTCTAATATCAGGTGATGATATTGCATGGTCGTTACGTACAACTGAGGTGCGATTGTCGGATATATTTTCGCATTCAATCTCATGTGTAGTCTTTTCCTGGGTTTCTGGGCATAATTCCTGTAATTGACAGAATCGTTGTGGTAAATCCTCTGTTTCTAGTTGGCTGTGCATAGATAGAACCGCAGTGTGTCCTGAATAATCATCATTTATCTTTCCTGAAATAAGCCAACCAAAAACCGAATTCTGTGCAATCACTGTGCCATACTTTTTCAAACCTTCCAATAATAATTTTGCATATGCATCGGCTCCCAATAAAAGATCAATACCGCTAGGTTGTATAAAATTTGGATCTGCTAATCGTAACCCTCTCAAACGTAATCCAAAATCCACTTTTGCTTCCTTGCGCGGTATGATTGTTGATAAATTCTTCAATAAATGAGCCTTTGCATGAATAATAGCTTTGTCATCATAAATCGAATGTATGTTGAGTTCTACCATTTTTTCTGAGACCATTGTGATGTTGGCATCTAATCCTGTAATTTTACTACAGATGTTTATAGTCTGTAGTCCCAAACGCTGTGCCGCTGAATTGCTAACAAAAGACGCCTCAGATCCTTGATCTATCAGGGCACGTAGCGTGTGCATTTTGCCATTCCTTCCCATTACTCGAACCAAGGCTGTTACTAACAGGACTTGGCTTGTTTTGATCTCAGCCCTATGTACTGCCATTGCTAACACGGATGTGTGTTCTTGTTCTTGTTGATCACCGTATCATCTAAATCTTTTGCGATATGTGTTGCTTGTTTGACTGTGGGAGTTGTTATATGTAGGAGCGAATGATGGCGACGATTGCAAATTCTACAACAGGCATTCTGCCTGCAAAACTTCACTCTATGCTTAGGAATGAGACAATTGAAACAGAGTTGCTTCTCCTTTACAACATCTCTCCTTTCCTCTGGCTTCAATTTCCCAAATTCTTTGAAGTGATGAATGTAATGATCCTTAGAGCAGAATGTACAGAAGGGTTCAGCAGTAGCCTTGAAAGCCTTTAATGTCTGTCGAGGCTTCGGCGTAGTCTCCTTTACGACTGAAATATTGATTGCTTCTAATGATCGAAAACGCATCTCCATAAAATCAAAAAGCTCCTTCATAGTTGGTAGTTCACGACTACTTCCCAATTGTTGCTCCCATAGACGATGACTATCTGTGTCCAACTTTGATACAGTGAGGTGAATAATAATTGGATCCCAATTTGTAGTAGGAACGCTAATATTCTGTAATGCATATAAACACTCACTGGTTGTGTCAAGCAGAGCACGAATCCCACTGGCAGTTTCATACGGAATTTTCTTCTGGTTCAATAGGCGTGTGATGTGCGAGTGAACTATGAGCCTTTTGTTATCATATCTAGCTTCTAATAATTCTAAAGCCTTCTCATAGTTTGCTTCTGTTAACGGAAATTGTCTCAGTAAAACCTCTGCTTCTCCCTTTAAATTATTCTTCAAGCAATGATATTTCTGTATTTTACTAAGATCGTTGTTGTTGTGTATCATTATAATTGCCAGAGAATGAAGGTATCTCAATAGGCGGCAACTTTGTTTTCAGACCGCTCTTTACTGTACCCAAAGAAGTGGCTCCAATAGATTTAGAATTTGACACTTGATCATTGTGTTCGTTTAAAAATTCCTTCATCAATGTTTTCAATTCCAAATATTCATCTTCACAGTTATAATACCTATCTTCTTTAAAATAATTGAAAGTTTTCTTCTGTTCTGGTGTAGCTAATTTTTGTATCTCCAAATGATTAATTTTGAATAATTGAAAATCTTGTTCTAATAGCTCTAATCTTGTGTCTACATATGCCTTAGTAATTCTAGACTTTGACTTCTTGTAGTTTGACAACGCTCGAGTAACGTGAGCAGCAAGTTCATCTTGAGCAACAACTAAGTCATTCACGTTGGTACTCATGTTTGTTACAGTTCTCCTTGATTACACAAATACTTCACAAAAATGACAAATTTTGAAATAAATTCAAGTCAAAATTCTAAGTCGATATTTCGCAAAATGATTCAAATCAAGATTTTCTTCAACGAAATTTTAAGTTCTAAGAATTTTAGTTTGTTCACGTATTTTCTAAGTCTTTGAAGTTTAGCAACAACCACGAAAATCACTAAGTCTTTGACAGGCCACTTTCAAAAGTTCAAAGTCACTTACGAACACTCCGTAAGGTATCCGTTAGCAGTGTCCATTGTCCCCATCAAAACTTCCTACCACACTTTACTACTGCACTCTCACTAGCCTCTTCATCCGGCTCGAAGGACCAAATAATGTTTGCGTACTATTCACTACTTGAATAAAATCCCGTATTGCTTGGTAGAACTGTTTTATTGACTGAATCGCGACCGGGGTGATCAAATCCAAAAAAATCTTGATAGCGCGTTTCAGCCTTTTACATATTTGTACAATGCCATCTATGGAAGCCAAAACTAACTAAAAGTTACACATTCCATGCAAAACAAAACAACGAAATTCAAATATTCAAATCTCATTAAACAATTATATTATGATAATAATGGATAAAAATGGATATTAATAAAATGAATAGATAATTCAAACGTTATCTTTTTATGCCTTGAATCATGTACTCCCCAAAATCCAGTCTGTAGAAGACAAACAGACTTGCTACTTAACGGTGGTGTTCTTCTCACCAGTGGTCGTTCCGAAACGCTAGTAGTATTTCGATTTTGCATATATAAAAAAATATATAAGAAATAAAAATATGACGTGCAAAAAGAGATACATGTATCCAATTTTGAATAAAAATGTTTGCTGCCGTTAGCGACTTATCATTAAACTGTGACCTGAGTTCCTTTATCAGGTAAATTCGATTCAGTGTCGATGGCTCAAGGGATTAGATTTTGTCTCTCCAGTATGTGGCGACTCTGACACCACTCTCGGATGCAGTGTACAGATCCTCTTTGGTGCAGTTGGTGGGGCACAGAGGGCACGAAAGGAGGTGCAACATGGTCTGGTCATCGTGACCACACTGACGCTGCGCTTCCGCCTGTTGGATAAAGCCCCATTTAGCCAGGTTATGTCGGCATCGACCTACCCCAGTGCGGAGGCGATTAAGGCACTTCCATGTGGTCCAAGGAAGCTGGGATCCTGGAGGTCCTCACGTGGAGAAAAGAAATTTGTTACAGGTGGGAATAGGCTAGTTTCCTAAAAAAGTATAATTAGTCCGTCAGTTAGATATTCAAAAAACATTGGACACGTATTTTTTCTTTCGTCGATTAAACAAAAAATTATAAAGATATGGCCCTTTGAAGTTCCGTGTGACGTCATAGTTTGCTACAATTTTTAGCAAACTTTGACGTCACGAGCCCCCACTCCTGAACTTTGATGCGCTTTATCTTTTTTATTTATTGTTTATTTGACAAAAGAAAAAATACGTGTCCAATATTTTTTGATTATCTAACTGACGGACTAATTGTTATGTTATTATTACGACCCAGGAAACTAGCCTATTGGTTACGCCAGAGGTCAATGCGAGAGGATTTTGGTTCTTAAGATGTCCATGGGTGACGATCTTGTTCTTTTCGTTTCGATGGTATGCGCTCGATTAGCTCACTTGAATCATCTAAGTAGTTTGTCCCGCGATCGTCAAAGGAGTAACAGTGAGATTTGCCTTAAAAAAATCTAAAAATACCGACGTGTGCTATTCTTAAGGGCCCGTACTACCTCACACTGCTTTGCATGATTGTCTGCAATATCAATAATAATGAAATACTCAAGTTAAAATAAAAATGCAGCAAAGTTCAGGACTAACTCTGGTAACTATCTGACTCAAAAACACGATTGCGTTAAATTTTCTCGATAGAAAGAAAATGCAAAGTTGCCTCCAAATCACGTCTAATTTACTCGGTATACTGCATTATTCACCAAAAACATTAAAATTAACCTTGAAAATTTTGATTATAATTGCATTACAGATAAGGCAGCCATCATGTATTTTTCTTTTTCGAATAACCCTTGAATATTCTTAAAAAACAAAAATATCCAAAGTAGCCACGCGTTTAGACCATCCGCGTTTGTACCGCCACACCACCTGGCCTATGGCGGGCTCTTAAGTGTAAAGTGAGAAGTCCAAGTGAAACTTTGACCAAAGGAGGAGTTTCTACTAAATTGTGTTGCGTTAGTAGTATGCTTGAAATAAGGCGACGCTGGGTTTCATAGAAATTACGCGTGATAACACTTCTACTGTGTTTGTTGTTCTGTGTCTGCAACTACCGGCCAATAAGCAATAAAGGATGACACCCCTACTAAGAAAATCTAATACAAACAGCTAGTCTTAGATAAAATAAGCAGATTTTATCTAAGACTAGCTGTTGCCTGCGACTTCGTCCGCGGCAATTTCTGTTATTATGATTAATTAGTATAGATAAATAATTTTTCCCCGATTTCAAAACATTTTTTATTGATGCTTAACTCCTATTAGTCGCATCGTGATTTTTATAGCCTAAAGCCTTCCTCAATAAATGGACTATCCAACACAAAAATAATTTTCCAATTTGAACCAGTAGTTCCTGAGATTAGCGCGTTCAAATAAACAAACTCTTCAGCTTTATAATATTAGTATAGATGAAGCCTTGTACAGTCAGCGACAGAAATACCTTGCCAGGCCCTGTATCTATATCTTGAATTTTCTCTTAAACTATAAAATTATAAACGTGAAAATTTATATTAAGAAAGGCTTCATTAAAATCTTTGTGTATACCATTTTTTATGTTATTATTATTTATAGTTTAAGAGAAAATTCAAGATATAGATACAGGGCCTGGCAAGGAATCTTTGTCGCTGACTGTACGATCTGCAACACAAACATAATTTCACTCATCTCTCACTTTGATTAACAAGTTAAACGATTTACGAAACCGATTCCTCCAATCAATCTCAAAGGCCCATAAATGACCGAATTCCGAACAAACAACTGTATTCACTAGTTATAAGGATCAAAATAGTTTGTTAAGCGTTTGTGGTATTATTTGCCACAGAAACTTCTTCAAAGACTGTGTTGGTGTTTCGATTAATTTGTATTCAGCTTTTATTTTGATGTTTATCAAAGAAAGCAAATGCAATTTAGTATTAAATGCGTGGAATAATGTTAATGGTTTATTTTATAGAATAATATGCAAGACAGAAATTTCAAAGGTTATAAAAAACACATACATTGTAAAAAGGCTTAATATAGGACTGAAGATTTCCTTAATGACAAGAATATCTAGCTTCAGCTTGGCGCGGTTGCCTCTTAATTTTATACATATTTATATGACTAGATATTATGTTTGATACATTCGGGACATAGTATTTTTTAACATATTATTTGTTTATTATATTATTTTGACGATTTTCCAATTCAATATTTTAATCTTTTAATATGCACTGTGCACCTGTGTATGCATGGTCGATTGACCGTGACACCTACTCGAAATGATGATGATGATCTTTTAATACATCATTTTTAAATTCAATTGTTTATAACATTAGGACAATGTTTATTAAGTTTTTAAGATAAACTAAAATTGTGAGTTGACGTCGATTGAAGAAAATGCGTGCAGTTTGTTGCGTTGCCGCTTATTCTGCACTCCGTTTTGGAAGCGGCACTAAACTTAGCTACAAGTAAATTACTGACGTCAATAACTCATAGTTGTAATATCAAATGTGACAGTAAGCTATAATATACGTAACAACGTTAGCCGTGTGGTTTCCAGAGTAGAATAGGACCACTACTAGTCTTTCCACGGAGGTCGTAAGAGGCGACTTAGGAAATATAAGCTAAACAAAGCTCATAAACATCAATGAGACCTCTCCACCCCGTCTGGGCAGCAGGGAGAGTGTAGGCCAAATCCTCTGTCTGCTCTGGCCAAGTATGGTTCCGGTAGTACAGAGAGGGTCATGCTCCTGAAGTGGAGACAAAAAAGACCTGATGATGATTATGACGTAACAACGGATTATCACGTACGAAGTCAGCTACTAGCCGACATGTTTGACATGGGGTCGAAACATGTAGCTGATTTCGTACGTGAGTAACCCGTTGTTACATATTATATAAAGTCTATATCTCACGTTAGTTTTAATCAAAAAATTACATTAATAAATAAACATTCGATTTGTTGAATTGTTATTATCGTTATAGTGATATAGATTTATATTCTATGCTAGTTTAGAGAGCAAGAATAGAACGTAGAATGTCAAAAGCTCATGTAACCGCAAACTTAGAAGCCGGCCGAGAGAATAGGCGTAAATCTAATGAATCTTTTTATGTGATGTTACTAGCTAGCAACTAACATTTTTTTATTCATTTTCCATATTTGTCCACCAAAACGTAAACGTGACCTTAGGTCTTAGGTCCTTGGGCTCTGTCTGCTCCGTTAGGCTTGGAGACGTGATAATATGTTTAAATATAGAATAGATACGTTAATTGTCAACATAGTTACTAAGAGCACACAACGTGGAACAGTTGACAGAATCCGATTAGAGGAATCAATTAACCGCTATCTTGTGAAATGAGAGCTGAGACTCACCGCAGACTGCCAGGCGAGTAGCTCCTGGTCCTAATGAACTTTATTTATAATCATTAATGCACAAGAAGAACATATGACGTTTAGAACACACCTGTGAGACAAATGCAGTTAGTAGTGGTAGAGCCACGCTACCGGCAAAATAATTTTTTGCTAGTAGCATGAATGGGTCGGCTTGTCCGGGGAAATACCACACTCTCACAGAAAATCGAGCTTTGAGTAGAAGCTTTACCGCTTCTATGTTTAGTTCGGTGACTGAGAGAGCTGGAAGCCCATCATTCGACCTCCTATAGGACCGAAAATGCTCCTGTCACACCCTGGTGTTGCAGTTGTCCATGGGCAGCGGTGATCACTTACCATCAAGTGAATCGCTTGCTCGTTTGCCATGCTATATCATAAAAAATCAAATTAAAAATCACCCAGATTTGTTGTTACACATCTGCGTGAATTGTGATTAACTTTTTGATTGATTGATAAATAAATAAATAATAGATTGATTGACGTAAAACGTCTTTAAAATCGGTACTATACATGGGAAACCATGTCAGAAAACCGGACCGTAACGAATTGGTCTATATCGTCTGTGATTAATAACTACAAATTTATTGATCTATATCAGCGAGTCGCTTTTAGTTTTAAAGTTTTAAGGCGATACCACTGTAAATAAGGTCGTTCTGAACCTTATTTATCTCGCAAAATACTTAAATTAGGAGTTTCAAATCTAAGTAATATGATTTTTGACTATTTCATCTCTAAAAATTGAAGATGAAAACACGTTTTGATAAAATTTTCTCGATAGAAATATTTTTTGAAAAATGGTCTACGTTCGCAGAGTTTTTGTTATTGTAGCTCAAATGCGACGAATGAAATAATGATTTTTAGACTAAAAGATAGGTTATTAGTATTTCATCAAAATGTAAATATGAAAATACAATTAACCGGTCTGATTTTATATAAAATAGAAATAACGAATTTGGCGCTTACGTTTTTTTCTTTGAGCGACTCGAGACTATCTCCTATCTCATCATTCACGGGCTAAACCGCCAAGCGCTATCCCTTGCGCGCACTTGATCAGTCCTTTGCCGAGCGAAGGTACCAAACATTTGAGTCCTCGTCTTAAGGCGAGGCCTCAAACGTGACCTTAGGTCTTAGGTCCTTGGTCTAAAAATCATTATTTCATTCGTCGCATTTGAGCTACAATAACAAAAATTCTGCGAACAAAGACCATTTTTCAAAAAATATTTCAAAACGTGTTTTCATCTTCAATTTTTGGAGATGAAATAGTCAAAAATCATATTACTTAGATTTGAAACTCCTAATTTAAGTATTTTGCGAGATAAATAAGGTTCAGAACGACCTTATTAAATTGGTATCGCCTTAACATTTCACGTTAAAACCAACGGCCCTGTGAACTGACACAGCCCAACCTGACTTTTTTAAACACATTACTTCCATGCACATCGTTACGAAAAGCACACTATGCGAAACAGTAAATCCGATCAGTGGAATCAATAAGCCGCTATCTTGTATAACGAGGGCTGAGTCGAGGCTGAGACTCACCGCAGATCGTTAGACGAGCTTGATTGCTACAGCAGGGAATAGGGAACATACCGTGTATATCCCTCGATTTATATGTGTCTAGGGCCTTCATATCTATCTATTCTCTGTAAAGCGTACGAGTATAGTTTAAATTGTGTATTTATTCAATTTACATTGTAATTTAGTCGTGGTAGAACCTCGCTACAGGCAAAATTAATATTTGCTAGTAGCATAGATGGGCCAGCTTGACCGGAGAAGTCAATAGTCAAATATTTTATTCATCTTAAGATATTTTAAATACTTTTTGGTGAAATTTAAGTTAATTGCACATTATTATTTACAACATTATGTTGACGTCAATAACTTACTTAGAGCTAAATTGACGCTGTTTACAAGGCGGAGTGCAGAAGAAGCGGCAACAAACTGCACAGCGCATTTTTTCCAAATGACATCAACTTTCAATCTACGACATACTTAGACAAACGATTTTCTGTAAGAAGTACAACACTCTCACAGAAAATCGTTTGAGTATAAGCTTTTTCGCTTCTATGCTTCGTTCGGTGAGTGTGAGAGCTGGAGGCCCATCCATGTCCTTCCTCCAACTCCTTGAAGGCCGGCAACGCTCCTGTCCTGATAAACTCTTATTAAATTAAGAAGTAAGATGAAAAAGAAGAAGTTTGAACGAGCGACCTTGGGTCTATGTACGACCTACGATCTGCCAAATGAGCTAACATGCTTCAAGCCTGGACGTCAATAATCTCCACCATGTCCCATTATCCTTATACACATTAGGGCTTGCGCCACCTATAATAACTACGAGTACATTACTACTACTTCCCTCACCATTCCTCTATCGGACTACGAGGCGCAGACAGAAATTTCCCCCTTTTTTCGTTGGAATACCAAAGAGTCGAACTAAACGCTTTGACAGTTCCTTTTTGGTTTGAGTAGCTAATGTGTGTAATAAAAGTACAGTCCCGGGACATTCAAAAGTAGAATAAATGGGTATCTCTTGAATAGGCATGTAACATCCTCGTCGTCATCGTCACTTTCCATCAGGTGAGATGGGAGACAAATGCCTAATCCAAAATTTACATTTACTTTGAGACAATTTACTTTGCGTGCTTCCGCCACCAGTTAGTTCATGCAAACTATTGCTGGCCAGCGCCCACCCACTACTGTTAGTCCCTTCATACCCGCCACCAATAGTTGATGCATGCAACCCTGGTCGATACTGCTGCATCCGTTGAGGCTGCAGCAATGTCGGCCGTCGTGCTCGCGACACGTGTTTCGCCTCTACACGAGGCATCTTCAGGCAGTGAAACCTAGATGTTGATCGTTCGAATGACAAGCAACGAATGACAAAAATTACTTTTTTTTTTTTTTTAAATGACTGTATAGCTAGCTCCAAGTGAGCTTTCGCTACTTCACCGGGCGTTTGAGGCGAGGGCAGAGTGCCCTCAACCTTTATAGACAACATCACCAAAGGGCCCCCAGGAGGGACGGACCTCGGCTTTGGGCGTTGCCTGTGTGCGCAAGGCTTGGAGAGACAGCAAACTCTCATATTGCCTGATGGGCCGCGTATGCGTGTGTTAGAAATGAAACCAATGAAAGAATAGGAATATCATTTATTTTATATTTCTCTATTCAAAACTTCTCTTATTATTTCTTTTAAATCAAAGCTAAATTTACCAGAGTTTCAAAACAACCACGGTCCAGGAAGAAACTCCCAAGAAACCTGTTAAACAGTGTCGGTTGCCTACTCGCCGTAAGGGCTTTTATTTGTACAATCACATTTTAATTATTACCTTTGAATACACAAGAAATTATTACAAAAGTTATTATGTACACACAAATTAGTCACCATTACACATCCAATAAATACCATCTAAGACCACAGTTATTACTACAACATAGTAACAGAAATATCAAAATATTCTATTATCGAAATGAATTAAAACAAAGACAAATAAAATACTTAACTCAACTGTTCTCAGTCGCTGCACCATCAAGACTGACTTACAATTGCGAATCACTGCTTATATAAGCTGCTTCACCCGCTATCTTGGGTGTTGTCGTCGTCATCGTAAATCGATTCAGTAACCAACATTTAATTAATCAATTACAATAAGTTAAAAGTATTGCCACAAATGTTTTAAGGTAAGTATTAATTATGTTTACAAGAAATATTAGATGATATTCATAAATAGAATAGATTAAGTAAACCGGAAGTGATACCAGATTTAAAAGGTAACTGATCGAAATGATCAGTAAATATTATAATCTATCACGTGCATGCAAGCCTGAAGGGCCAATCTGAGAAACAATGGCAAAAGCCTTTAGAGAGCAGCAACTCTCATCTTTTGCCTTATGGGCCGAAAGCTACGTTGCCAGAAGGGCCTATCCTGGGTGCAAGTCACCCGGGACCGCTGGGCGGTCACCAGTAATCGGAGCTAATCCTACTCTACGCACTCTATTCCGGTGGCGAGTGCGACGGGGTCGGATAGTGGGATTTCTCTGGCTATTCGGAGCCTAAGAGGGGTCGGGGCGGGCTTGTGCGATGTCAATAGGATCATCGGGATCGTCAAGTACGTTCCTAGGACGTCTACGACGTAAGGTCGTATCGTGTAAGTTGGGGGAGTAGTTAGCAGCTTGCACTACTAACGGGTTGGGGTGGCGTGCGGCTTTCTCAAAGTAACGCTTGGAGGCGTTTTTGAGATAGCCGCGAATGGATGGGAGGTCTAGGTCCCGGTGTAAGTCTGTCATGCGCCAGTACCGATGGTGACTCGTATTCGTGGCACGGGTGACGAAGCGGTTCTGCAAGCGTTGCAGCCGATCGATGTGGGAGGGCGCGATATGGGAGAAGACTACGCCGGCGTAGGTCATGATAGGGCGGACGCAAAGCTTATAGAGTGTCAACTTATTTCTAAGTGACATCTTAGCATTGCCTATCATGGGGTGGAGACGGCCTAATACGAAGGCGGCATGGTTGCGGACTTTGGTGATGTGGGGGCCGAAGGTCATCGCGCTATCGAGTACGACTCCAAGGTATTTAGCCTTGCCTGCCCACTGAATGGGCTTTCCGTACAACGATACTGATCCTAACGAGGGGAGTTCTGCTCCGGACATGGTGATTTTTCGACGTGACACAGCTTGGTTATCCTTTGAGAAAAACACAGCTGTGCTTTTTTCCGGATTAACTTCGATGCGCCACCTCTTGAACCACCCGCCGAGAGCGTCCACGGCGGACTGAAGACGATTCACGATGACCGTTTTAAGGTGATGGGACGTGTAGAGGGCCGTATCGTCGGCGACAAAAATTACGCCGTATTGCCACCTTTTATACTATCTGGGAGGGGGGAGGGGATTGATCGTAATTTTGGTTTTGTATTGAAAATATATTTAATAATGGGGAATTATTCAAATGTATTTGTTTATTTATCAAAGTAATATTTGATCTTTTATGTTTATTTATTTCTAATTGCTCCCATATACTCATTTTTATTCCCTTTTCCGCTGTATGTAATATTTTGTATGTGTGATTATTTAATAATGTGTGATTATTTTCCAATAGATGTTCTGCAAAATGTGATCGATCGGGGTGATTATTTTTAAACGCGTTGATATGTTCGTTATAACGAATTTTAAAATTACGTCCTGTTTGTCCAATATAAACTTGTTGACAATCATCGCAAGTTAATTTATATATACCGGATTTTTTATCTGATTGAATTTTGTCTTTAGTATTACAAAGTGATTTTAATGTTTTGTTTGTTTTGAGAGCGATATGAATATTGTTTTTTCTAAATATCTTAGCTATTTTATCTGTAATTTTACCGTAATAAGATAAACTCGCTGCATATCTTTGCGTTTTGTCTTGTGGGACTGCATATAAAAGTTCTTAACGGTGTTCTGTTTCCTTTTCAATATTATTTTATCAACGATTTTCTTACTATATCCATTCGATATAGCAATTTGATAAATAATTTGGAGTTCTTTTTTGTAATTTTTCTCATTTAAAGGAACGGTCATAATTCGATGTATCATCGATCGATATGCAGCGAGTTTATGTTGCCATGGGTGGTTAGATGACGCGGGGATTGTTGTATCGGTGTGTGTTGGTTTACGATATATTGAAATTTCATGTTTTGTTTTGTTTCTCGCAATCGTTAAATCCAGAAAGTTTATACTATTATTTTGTTCTATTTCTGTGGTGAATTTTATTTTAGGATGAATTTTATTTAAATTAGAAACAAATAAATCTAATTGTCGATTTGTGCCTGTCCAACAAATAAGAATGTCGTCGACATATCTATAGTAATAAAATATATTATTAGATTTTCCTATAATATGTTGTTGTTCGTAATTATTCATAAATAAGTCTGCCATAAGTGGACTTAAAGGGGAACCCATAGCTAACCCATTATTTTGGGTATAATATTTATTATCAAATTGGAAATAGTTTTGTGTCATACATAGTCTTGTCAGTCGTATGATGTCTTCCGTCTCTCCAGGGTGTATTCTTTTCATTTCTAGTTCTAATTTTAAAATATTTAAACAATCTTCATATGGTACGTTGGTAAATAAACTTTCTACATCTAACGAAACCAATTTTGAATTTATCGGAATTTTAAGGGTTTTGATATTATCTATTAATTGCAGACTATTTTTAAGACTATTTTTAGGGTCAAAATTTATCTTTTCCCGAATATAATAATTGAGGAACTTGGCCAGCTCATATGTTGGGGCTCCAATGTAGGAAACTACTGGTCTCACTGGTACATTATCTTTATGTGTTTTTGGTTGTCCGTATAACATTGGAGCATGAGTGTTCATCGGTATTATTTTTGATTTTAAATATGAATTATCTGGGAAGATACATTTTGAGCTATTAACTGTTAATTTAAGCTGAGCTAAATATTTGTTTGTTGAATCGTGACTTATGTTTTGGAATTCTTCTTTCTCTAAAATATCGTTTACTTTTGAAAAAAAAAAACTTTTTTAAGTCGCATCGGCTTTGTTTGGCGGCCATGATCCATTTTCCTGGTGACCAAAAGACCAGCTCGCATTTTGTCCAAATATTGAGTTTGGCTATCCAGCGAGGAAATGCCGCGAGCTTTTTGGGCACCCTGTCCACTAACCGAAGCGATTTGGATTTTTTATTATAACTAGCGACCCGAATCCCGGCTTCGTACGGGTGCAATCTATACATAAACCTTCCTCTGGAATCACTGTCTATTAAAAAAAACCACATCATAATCCGTTGCGTAGTTTTAAAGATCTAAGCATACATAGGGACGGACAGACAGCGGTGACCTGAGTTTGTTTTACACTTTGTAATGATTAATTGTTTGTTATTACTCAATTTTTAAGTTTAATTTTAGTTTATAGTTTTAATTGTAGTTTAAACCTAAAATAGTTATTACTTTCATCCGTAATTTGCGTAATTATACCTATTTCGCGTTAGCTTTAGTCAAAAATATTTAAGTCAAAAATTACAAACAAACTGTGTCCAGTGAGAATTTGAATTCTAGAGACGAGCTCTCGATGTCTCAAGGGCGGTAACTGGAAGCGTTCACAAATTGGACGCCAGGGTGGGTCTCAAGTATAAGGATACTTGTAATTTTGTTCGTTTTTTGTTTACTCTTATTAAATTAAGAAATAAAATATTACACCATGCCAGCCTGCGACACGGGGGTGCCTGGGTTCGATCCCCGGTCAGGTCAAAATGGAAAATGATCTTTTTCAGATTGACCTGGGTCTTGGATGTTTATCTCTATATGTATTTGTTATAAAATATAGTATCGTTGAGTTAGTATCCCATAACACAAGTCTCGAACTTACTTTGGGGCTAGCTCGATCTGTGTGATTTGTAAAGTGACGTATATATTTTTTATAAGTGTTTTATTTTGCATTCACAATGCTATTTTAATATACTCTTAATAAATTAAGAAATAAAATATGGTGAAAAATTTTATTATGAGTATATCAAAATAGCACTGTGAATGCAAAATAAAAGACTCATAAAAATATTGCATGGCTCCCTTATTAGTTGATTTTCAAATTCATTGAAAAATGAGTTGAATCTAATACCTCACTTGTAAAAGTCGGGTAGTTGTGTAGGTGACATAAGCCTTAATACGTATAAGGGGAAATGGGATATGGTGGAGAATTTTGGCACCGAGATTGAATTGGGCGGTAGCTCAGATTGCACAGCATAGGTCATACATAGACGCCGGTTCAAGTCCCACCCGCATGAAATGTTTTTTCACCATATTTTATTTCTTAATTTATTAAGAGTGACGTATACCGGGTGTTACAAAACTACTAAAAAATATTTAAGGGGCATGATCAGTTCATAATATTAAACAACTTTCTCCATGGGACACACTTCGAAACATGAAATGTAAAATTCGATCTCCGATACAAAATAAGTAGTCAGCTGAGTGACTTTCTATGGAAGGTCAAAACTTTTTTGTCTTACGATGTATGTTCCCTGGGGATACTAGTTTATATCATGGACTGAGCATGTCCCTTAAATTTTCGTAGTTTTGTAACACCCGGTCATGGACCTAAGAATAATATGGACCGGGCGTGAGGAACGTCAAAGTAAAGCAAACTTTGGTTACATGTGTGCAGTATAGGGTGACCATTGTCATCAAAAATTACCCAATAATTAGAGTAAATAAATTGTGAGTGGTACTGATGCCTAGTAGCACTAATATTATTTATATTTTTTTTACAAAACGTAACATCTGTATCAGAGAAGTATTATGAATTTAGACATAATGATCCAGAAGGGCAACTGTGAATCAATCTCATCTTTGAGCGACCTTAGACGTTTTGGGGAATAAAAGAACGAAATTATAGATAACATTTTTATTTTACTGTGTTTTAAATTAATAAATAACAATACATATAATTTTACTTACAGAAAAACAAACCCTCGAGGCCTTATATTGGTGGTAAATTTTAAAATTACTTTTTTTATAATTTTGCAGATTTATAGATTCAGTAGTTCTATAGATTATTAGTGTCATCAATAAATCAACAATATCAAATTCAGAAATTGTTCAAAGTTAAAATCTTTTATTCTGACGTCGACAAATGAGAATAAAATACTTTCACATTTACATATAAGTATAAAATATAAACATTGAATATCTCTATCTATAAAAAACCGCATCAAAGTCCTTTGCGAAGTTTTAAAAATCTAGCATACACAGGGACAGACTGACACAGCGGGAAGCGACTTTGTTTTATACTATAATCCCGAAATTGACGTCACTTTTGTGATCTACATGCCAAAATACCTCGAAAATATCACCCCTGTTTTGCATCCCATAGGTGTTGTTTGTCATGCACCCAAAAATAACTCAAAAGCGACACATAAGTCATATTTTCACAAAATTGTGACAGTCATCTTGAATCCCAACACAAAATTGACGTCAGTTTTACCCCGAAATACTCCGAAAACGTCACCCAAGTCGAATTTTCATAAATAGTGGTGATGGCCATCTTGAAATCTGAAAATGACTTCATTTTGTTGATATCCCAAAAAATTCCAAAAACGCCACTAAAGTTGACTTTAAATGAAAAGTAATGTCAGCCATCTTGGATTCCGAAATCATCTCACTTCATACATTTATCATCAACACATACATCGATTATCCAAATTTAGTTCATAAATGATGGAGTTATGACGTAAAAATATGCAAAATGAAATACAACTGGAACTGCTCCTTTTTTTGAAGTCGAGTAAAAGTATTAATAAGAAACATACCTTTTCTGGGCACGCGAACTTAATCAACCGGCGATATGCTCCTTTTATCATATAAAAATTGCCATTTTTAAAATGTTCGGGACAAACAGATGAATAAGTTGATGGTACCCATGATGCATCCTTTCTATTTCTTCTAATAATATCGATCCATTATTTTTTTACATAAGCATCACGAATGGGGAACCTTAAAAAAAATAAACAAAATAAAATTTTATATTAAAAATAAAGAACGGGAATCTTGAAATAATATTCTGGCAACACCGACAGTCGGACTTAGCGCTGCGCTGTCACCGGGTCATTGACTTTTGCGGCGTAAAGAAAATTACAAAATCATATTAGTTTAATTTAAAATTGTAGTTGAAACGTGTGTTTAGGTTACCAACCAATTCGTACATACGAGTAACTGTGGTGTTGTGTGTGTAAATAGTTTAATTAAACCAAGAAAATATGCGATTCAGTGAAATACTTACATAGTCTCGAAAACAACAAGAAGTTTGTACTTACCTATGATACGTGATACCGTCGGACTTTTTGTGTAGTTTACTATAATTTTTACACTCTTTTACCACACAGCTCGGCATTATTTTATGTTTTTATGCTTATTTTCAACGAGTTTCAAAAGGCACACCAACTTCGCGGTAAGTACAAGTTTGACATTTCGTGAGTTTGACATTTCGACCGGGGAAAACCTGCATCCATTTGAGTGCCGATGTGTGCGTGAGTTTCGTGTCACGATCATGACACGTCTGCATACATTGTGATTTGCTTCACTGCCACATTCTCAAGGCCCTATCCTGATTATTCTTAGATCCATGCACCCGGTATATTTATTTATTTAATTAACTTCGTGAATGGTAGCTATAGCTCAAATTACTATGGAATACTTACGTGAATCGCTTCATCTCCCAACTTAACGTTTAAAAACGCGGAAAAACTCCATACCCTTGACCGGGATCTGGGATGATGTAGCAGGCCTTGCCCCATCTATATTTCAGTTTGCGAGGGATGAAGGATTGGACCGGGGTAGTAGTAGACAGATGGCCGACTTGTTATATGGCACTTAGTTTTGAGAATCATTTACGTAGCCGGTTATTCTGAATTCTTATTAAATAAATAAATATTACTCAAATTAAGCTAGCCCCACAGTAAGTTGTGAACTTGTGTCGTAGGATACTAACTCAAATATAATATATTTAAAAAAAAATACTTATATGCTACTTTCTACGTGACGTGATCTTGTATCTTCACACCGACATCTACAATCAACATCCCGTCATGTACGGTGTGTGGCAATTACCATGGCCCACACCGTACACAGTGATAATTACAGACAAATCAAAATCAAAGCGTTTATTCAGAATATAGGTCTTTGCAGGCTTTTTCACGTCAAATCACATTTTAAAGGATCTAATTTAGTCATATTTATATTATTATTTATGTGCAAAAGCTACAGACTACTAGCGTTTCGGAACCGACCACTGCAAAGAAGAAACACCAAAAGAAACTCTTTTCAACAGTATTGGTCGCCAACTCGCCTGAAGGGCTTTTTAACTTTATAATCTATCTTTATCATTTATCATCTAATTTCTTCATTTATCATTTCTTTTTTTTTCATTTCTAGTAATGATTACAATTTTTATTATATACATTATTTTAGAATACTATCTTACGTATCTTCTGTGTATATTCAGCCTTGCTTAATGGATGCCGCCATCAGAGACGGGATGCGGGGTGTCAGCTGCCGCCACACGATATTAGCAAGCTGACGTTTTTATATGCTGACGTTCAGTGTGCTGAACTCATTACTGTTGTGGAGGAAGCCGCACAAAAACTCTAATGACAACAGACAGATCATAGGCTGAAACTGACTATAGACTACTAAGTTCTATGACAGGCGCCTTGAAGAAGTACTAACGGCAGCGACCCGTTACCCCACAGTTTCACGCGACTTTACACAATTTGATATAATATTTTTTTTATATTTTTTTTATATGTACGAACAAATCACACAGATTGAGCTAGCCCCAAAGTAAGTTCGAGACTTGTGTTATGGGATACTAACTCAACGATACTATATTTTTTTTAATAAATACATATATAGATACACATTCAAGACCCAGGCCAATCTAAAAAAGAGCATTTTCCATCTTGAGCTGGCCGGGGATCGAACCCGGTCACTCCGTGTCGCAGGCTGGCGTGTTGACCGCTGCGCCACGGAGCTAGTCGAATCAATGGCTTTAAATAATCTATAAAAAATATTTGACAGGTAGAACTTTGCTTTATCTTAGTATCTTATTTAATAATGATGGGCAAAGAAACCACAGATATTAACGAAAGTAGAGTTAATAGATCGAGTAACAAAATAAAAATAAAAAAAAGTAACAACTATATAAGATAAATTCTTCGTTTTCGGTTCCGCCTCAAATCAGCTAATACGTGTGTCAAAGTGCTCAGTGATTGAAAAATTCAAAACGAAGTGATTAACATCAGTGCTACAGTGAAACAGTGTGCGTGCTACAATTTAGACACTAAAGAGTGTAAATATCGTCAATTACCACGGATTAATCCCAAATAAATGTGAAATCAGTGCAAAGTAAAATAAAAGCACGTTGTCAGAGTGCAGTGCCAACATTCCGGACAAAAAATCTTAAACAGGAAACGCCATCGATTGACATATGCGGTGTTGCTAGTGTGTAGATAGGAAAAAATACGAGAAATAGTGCATTGCGTTCCTAACCTAGTCAGCAGAGGATAACACGTAGCTAGACCCTGAAGAATAAGTTATCTGTGGTTGCAGCGACTCATTTAAATGTGTCAAATCTGCCAAAATGGATATGAATCTACTTCTAAATAAACTCGACGAACGATTGAAACAACAAACATTAGAAATAACCAGCAATGTCAAGGAAAGCGTCATGGAGGCTTTGAACGAGAAAATGAATCAACTCTTTGAAGATAACTCTGCATTGAAATCTCGTGTAGAAAGCTTGGAAGTGAAAATAATGGCAATGGAACGAGAGAAACGCAGGAGGAACATCGTGTTCTTCGGAGTGCAAGAAAAAGAAAAGGGCGAATGTGAACTAGTTCAAAATGTAAAAGATACGATCGAAGAGGCAGGAGTTAACATAGAATGTCGAGAAATAGTTACTGCTTATAGGTTAGGAAAGAAAGGGACGAACATCCGTCCTGTGCTAGTACAACTGAGCTCTAATTGGAAAAAACAGCTAATTTTTGTGAACAAAAAGAACCTACCCGCTCTAGTGTATGTGATTGAGGATTACCCAAAAGAAGTACAGGAGAAACGAAAGCAACTTGTACCGAAAATGGAAGAAGAAAGAAGAAAAGGCAATATAGCCTTCATTAAATATGATAAACTGGTTGTTCTAGACAAAAACAATAAAGAAAAGAGAAAAAGGGATGTTGAATCAAAAACACCAGAGGAACACCCCCGAAAACAAAAGGCATTCAACAATACGAAGGAAAACAGACTTAGTACATACGATATGTTGAGAACAAGATCCAATTCAAACCCCTCACAAAACAAGAAATAGCAATTAAAGAACCGGAATCCCTTCCCCAATCCGCCTGGTCAGCGCGGGGAAGTAGACCACCACCCTCCAGCCAAGGAAAAAAAGGATAATTATTATAGCGAAGTAATCAAAGAAGATAAGAGTCCAAATAACAAAGTGAATAAAGTACCCACCAAGAAATGTACACAACATAACACAATAACCCATGTAGCATCACTAAATGTTCTAACCCTGAAGTCGGAGGAAAGACTGGTGGAACTTGAATATGCTCTGAAACAAATTAAATGGGATATTCTGGGACTTAGCGAAGTTAGAAGACTCGGAGAACATATTGTAACACACCAAGACTATATTTTTTACTACATGGGTGAAACGCCAGGAAGTCATGGAGTAGGATTTATCATTAAAAATCATCTATCAAGCCATATTGAGGCATTTGTGGGAGTCTCCGAGCGCATTGCATTACTAAACATAAAGATACCAGGCCACATAGTCCCATGGGCAATTATTCAAGTTTACTCCCCTACAGAGAAAGCTAAATTTGAGGACATAGAAAATTTTTACAATGACCTAAACAAAACAATTGAATCCTATGCACACAAGAACCTTATTGTAATGGGCGACTTCAATGGGCAAATTGGAAAATGCCATCCTGAAGAAAAATCAATAGTGGGTCCATATACCTATAGTAGCAAACCAAGAAGTAAGAATGGCGACAGAATCATGAACTTTGCACATATGAATAGTCTAACCATATTAAATACTAAATTCAGGAAAAATAAGAAGATGATGTGGACTTGGACCCCTGATGGGCAAGTAAAAAACGAAATAGACTTCATAATGACTAATAAAGCAGGCTATTTTTCAAACTTTGATGTAATAAAGAAATTTAACTTCTTCACCAATCATAGACTGACCAGAGCAGTGCTGCAAGAATCCCATGGAAAAAAACCGAGACCTAGAATAAATCCAATAAAAACAAATACCATTGAACCTTGTCTAACAGAAATAGCAAACAGTTTTAAAGTAGAACTTAAAAGCTTTGAGGAGGCTACAGTAGACATGAAATTGCAACAAAAATACAACTGGTTTGATGAAACAATAAGAAACACTATCAAGAACTGCCAAAACAAACAGGTCACATCTAAAAACTGGATGTCAGCACCAACAGTGAATTTGATGGAAGAAAGGTCATTGTTGTTGGGAGAAAAGAATACAGCAGATAAAAGAAAACAGGTGGCAATAATTAATAACAAAATAAAAGAAAGCCTGCGAATAGACCGAAAACAACATAGAATGAGAACAATAGAAAGACATGTTCAAAGATCGGGGGGTATCAGAAAGGCCTATAAAGAAATAACAAATACAAAAAACTGGATAGTTAAAATTAATAACAGACAAGGTAAAATTCAAAACAGAAGACAAGATATACTGGGTACTGCTACAACATTTTATAAAGACCTGTATGAAGACAAAACTAAACACAAGGGGACAAGAGTAGATCTAACGGACAATACAGAAATCCCAAGTATATTGGAAAAAGAAATCACTTCCGCTATAAAGTCTTTGAAAAGTGACAAAGCTCCAGGCCTAGATGGTATCACCAATAACATATTAAAGCAAGCCAAGACAGACATTGTACCTATTCTAACAGAACTATTTAATAACATCATCATCAGCGAAACTATCCCACTTCAATGGACAGAATCCAACATAATCCTATTGTATAAAAAAGGAGACCCACATGATATTGGTAACTATCGCCCAATTAGTTTGATGTCTAATATTTACAAAATATTTAGTAAAGTGATGCTGAAAAGAATCGAAGAGAAATTAGACTTCCAACAGCCAATAGAGCAGGCAGGTTTCAGGAAAGACAGTTCAGTGATAGATCACATACATGTTGTACGACAAATAATCGAGAAATATAATGAATACCAACTCACATACTACATAGCTTTCATTGACTTTAGTAAAGCATTCGATTCACTGTTGCATGAAAAGATATGGGAAACACTAAAAGACCAAGGAATAGAACACAAATACATAAAACTAATTAGAAACGTGTATATGAGCAGTACGGCAAGTATACAGCTGGAGAAAAAAGGAAGAACCTTCAACATACAGAAGGGTGTCAGACAGGGAGACCCTTTATCCCCAAAATTATTCTCAGCAGTGCTGGAAACTGTCTTTAGGAATCTAAAATGGGAAAACCATGGATTGAACATAAATGGTCGGAAACTATCACACCTGAGGTTTGCTGATGATATTGTTCTGTTCGCAACTACATCGGAAGAGTTAAGTAGCATGATAGTGGAATTAGCAGTGGAAAGTGAAAAGGTGGGACTAAAAATTAACCCAGATAAGACCAAGGTGATGACCAACGGCAAGGAAAATGCCATAAGAGTAGGATCAACCCATATCAACTACACTCAGGAATATGTATATCTGGGCCAGCTGATAGCACCTCACGACAACATAACAAAGGAGATCGAAAGAAGAACTGCAAACGGCTGGCACAGATATTGGAGTATGAAGGAGGTGATGAAAGACAAAACATTACACATAGGCACCAAAAGTAAAATTTTTAACACCTGTATATTACCCATATTAACATATGGGTGCCAAACTTGGCCTTTGTCTCATCAGCACACAAATAAACTCACTACCTGCCAACAAGCCATGGAAAGAAGCATGCTAGGAATACGGAAAGCTGATAGAATCAAAGCAACAACTATTAGAAAGAAAACAAAAGTCAATGACATTATTCAAAATGTAAGAAGGTTTAAATGGCGCTGGGCAGGCCATATGATGAGAGGAAAAGAAAAGTGGTGCAAAATAGTATCACAGTGGTACCCTAGGGAGGGTCAGAGAAAAAGAGGAAGACCACTGCTTAGATGGGATGACGACATAAGCCAGGTGGGAGGAAAGGCTTGGCACAGAATCGCTTGCGACAGGAACGAGTGGAAGAGGCTGGAGGAGGCCTTTGCCGAAGGGCAATCAGACTTACAGACAAAAAGCAAGACACAAATAATGGAAATATGACAACAAAGGAAGTCTGAAAATAAGGCTAATAATAATAAAATATAAGATAAATATATAGCCCCACAGTAAGTTGTGGACTTGTGTCATAAATTTTATGACTAACTGACAGGTGTCAGGGTCGCATTTTTTCAGCGGCCGGACCATAGAAGTATGAAAATTTTTCTTTTTAAATCTATGGGCCGGACTATAGCACTATTAATTCGAATTAATCCGCAAACTAAAATGTCAACCAATCGAGCGATCAATCCAGGAAATGTCAAAGTATGAGATAAGCGCGCCAATTTTATGAGATGGCACGTCCACGAATACATTTTAGTAAACCAATAGCTATCAATTTCATATATAAATCTATTTTGTTTGTGAGAGTATAAAACACACTGGACGGGCGTTTGGTTTTACATTAAACAGTCTCTTACACTTTATTATGAAAGATAAAGTGTTAAAAATTTCAGAATACCTCACTTTCTACGGCTTATTTTACGATAAGTGAAATGGTAAGGGAGGGGAAAACCAAGGATAAGGCTTTTTGAGCAAACAATTCAGAAAATAAAACTATTAGCCGAGTATGAAATAA
Organism: Elegia similella; assembly: GCA_947532085.1. Lineage (NCBI taxonomy): Eukaryota > Metazoa > Arthropoda > Insecta > Lepidoptera > Pyralidae > Elegia > Elegia similella. The sequence goes on along the minus strand of OX383926.1, from coordinate 2,043,161 downwards.
CTATATAAAAATATATATAAAAATGATTGATAGTAAATTATTTATATGTATTATGAAATAATGTAAATGTATTCATTACAATCTGTATTGTGGGAGCAATTCATTATGTGCATGCTGTGTTCGGTCATAGTAAGTTGTTGCAGTTGTTTGTTGTCAATCTTTGTGTTATTTTTGTTTAAACTTTGTAAAAGCTAGTTTGCGAACCAAATAAAAAAAAAAAAACTATACTAATAACATGATTCCTCAGATTTTCACCCATACCCTCGATCAGCTATTACTTACGATCTGCGCGGGAAGAGAAGCAGCTGGTACGTAAGTTTAACCCTAAAAATACCAAAACACCTATACTTTAAATATTTTGACGAAAACTTTCGAAATGAATCATATTTTCAAAGTTGTTTGGCCATCTTGCACACAATAGCTATCCATAAGCATTGTTAATCCACGCGCAATGGCGGCGCGACTGCAGCGCCGATTAAAACTTAATCCGCGCCGATACACCGGGAATGCCCGCTTTACTATGCACGACTTTCCGTCCTCTAGCATTTCGGCCCCGACCAAAAGTGAAATTAAAAATTAAACTTACTATTCTTTATCATCATCATTTCAGCTGTTAACTGCTTCCGTGGTCCAGTGGCTAAGGCGTTTGCCTGTAGACCCACGACCCCCGGGTCGTGGGTCGTTGTTTCCAGTTTGGTTAGGACATTGCAGGCTTGAATCACCTGATTGTCTGATCTGATCCGACCATCGCTTTGGACTGCGACCTCTCGGTCTTTTTCCCTCCACTTTTCCTGTCACCATCAAACGTTCCAAATTATCGCCATCCTTTCTCGCGATTTATAAAGTAGTAGTCAAATCGTGTCGCATACTGTAAAGGAGGTCTCGAAACTAACTGCATTATATTGGAGCGCGGCGATTCGAACTTCGCAATCCGATGGAGATATTTGCGAACTATGGAAGGCGGCCGCTGAATTTGGTCGAGTATTTTCGAGTAGAAACTGAAATATATGGTGTAAGTTTGCAGCTGGAGTTTTTATTCTACCGCTTAGAACTAGGCCAAGAGAGTGCAGTGGTGACGATCGTATCTATACAAATGGTGAAAAGGAATTGCAGCAAACCATATCTATATTACGTATGCGTATACGGTGTATATGGTGGTTACAGGTATGTATACATATAAACTGCTTTGTCCTCATAATTTCGTGTAGGTGACACTGTCAATCGATCATGCACACCTGTCAGAGTTCTTCGGAACCGCCTCTCGGCCTCTGACGTGGTTCCTTTAACGACTACCAGATGGCAGCCGGGACCAACGGCTTAACGTGCCTTCCGAAGCGCGGAATCATCTTAATTATCAGACAATCAAGTGATTCAAGCCTGCAATACCCTAACCAAACTGGAAACAACAAAGTATCCATCCCGTGGAAATCGAACCCACGGCCCCCGGGTCTACAGGCAAACGCCTTAACCACTAGACCACGGAGGTAGATGCTTTGTCTTGAATGACTGACTGACGTATCAACGCACAGACTAAACCGCTGACGTAGATACGTGAATCTTAGGAGGTGTTTTTAGTATGACATAAGTATCCGATAAGAAATAATTTTCCGAAATAATACCCTGAGAGGGTAATAAGAGTGGCAAAGTTTGTATGGGACAACGTGATTCCTTTGGCCAATCTACTTCTGGCTAATGATGGGTAAACAAATACCCGCTATCACCAAACCAGATACCATCTGCTGAGAAACTACCACCGGGTGGCAATCTGCCCTGGCCAGTCTGGAAGTTTTTAAATAGACTGCGGGCTAGTGTTGGTAGATGCCACGAAAATAGAGTCAGGTGGGGTTTCTCCAACAATAGTGAGTGCGACTGTGGTGCTATCCAATCTATGGGTCACCTCTTGGACCAGAAAGCCCGACTTCTTGCTCTCAACAAGATCTGAATGAAGCAAACGAACGGGCAATCACAGTAGCAATGCACTGGTCATTTTACGACTCTATAGAAGAAGATCTACTCCTTTTAGAACCATTTTCGACTTCTAGGCGGACGAAGTCGCGTGTAAAAGCGAGTTCAAATAAATTATTTTTTTTTTGTACTCGCTTTTACTATTTTAATTATTATTTGACTAGCTCCGTGGCGCAGCAGTCAACACGCCAGCCTGCGATACGAGTGTGACCGGGTTCGATCCCCGGCCAGGTCAAGATGGAAAATGATCTTATTCAGATTGACCTGAGTCTTGAATGTTTATCTATATATGTATTTGTATAAAATATAGTATCGTTGAGTTAGTATCCCATAACACAAGTCTCGAACTTACTTTGGGGCTAACTCAATCTGTGTGATTTGTCCGTATATATTTATTTATTATTTATTCTTCCCCACATCCTTTGGTTTAGACTTAGATTTACTTTTATTTGGAGAAACTAATTACTAAAGGATAATTACAGAAGTAACAAATAAAGACATCAAAAATACTATACAATAACAGTAATCTCTAAATATTATGAATACATTGGAGTAAAAACAATAAAGTTCTCCAAACATGGACCCAACTCAGCATTTGCTGGATGTTTAAGTCCAGCACTGGTCTTCCGTTGGGACCATATACGGTGCTATCTCGGACGCTCGCACAGAGTGGATACGTGTTTGGTGGTTAGTACCAAATCAATTTCCGAGAATGTTTCCTCCATATGTATCACGTGTGTTTGAGTTTTACGACTCGGTTTACGACGACGTGTCTATTCGCTCCGATAGAACGAAGGCTGGCCATTTAATGGACTCGGATACAAATCGATTATCGATTCCCCATGAAGCTCGGGAAACTGAAAAATATGAATACGGCTGGACGTAAGGGTTCCGTAGAAATCGGGTAAGCATTGGAAATTGCCTTTACATATACCTGCATATCACAATTTCAATGTTATTCTAATTACTTGAAATTTTTTGACGTGATAGTGATCATCATATCAGCCGCAAGAAGTCCACCGCTGGACATAGGCCTCCCCCAAGGATTTCCAATACGACCGGTTGGAAGCGACCTGCATCCAGCGTCTCCCTGGTTGGTGGATGTCCGACGCTGCGCTTGCCGATACGTGGTCGCCATTCGAGAACCCTTCTGCCCCATCGGCCATCGGTACTATGCGCTATGTGCCCCGCCCAATGCCACTTCAAAGAGCTAATCCGCAGAGCTATGTTGGTGACCTTCATTCTCTTAGGAATCTCCTCGTTTATGATTCGATCTCGCAGAGAGACACCGAGCACAGCTCTCTCCATAGCTCTTTGAGCGACTTTGAGCTTTCTTATGAGGCCCATAGTAAGAGACCACGTTTTAGACCCGTAAGTCATCATCATCATCATTTCGAGTAGTTGTCACGGTCAATCGTCCATGTACACCCTGGTGTCAGAGTTCTTCGGAACCGCCTCTCGGCGTCTGACGTGGTTCCTTTAACGCCTACCCGATGGCAGCCGGGACCACCGGCTTAACGTACCTTCCGAAGCACGGAATCATCTTTATTATCAGACAATGAGGTGATTCAAGCCTGCAATGTCCTAACCAAACTGGAAACAACTAAACAAAGTATGCTTCCGGTGGGAATCGAACCCACGACCCCCGGGTCAACAGGCAAACGCCTTAACCACTGGACCATGAATTGCTGACCCGTAAGTCATCGTAAGTGATACTGAAAACGTCTTATATAAATTGATGAACGCCGGCTGCACGCATGAAAAAGTGTCTCGTTCCGTGTGCAACCGAGAGCGCGGATCAAGTGATAGAGAGGCACGATCGGCCTAAGCCTTAGGCTTGTGGCGCATCTATCTTTCTTCCACCGTTACGACGTAAAACTTTTGTCCGTAAACCGAATTTACAGGCAACTAATATTTTATTAATTTAGCTTCCAACATTTGACAGACACACAAACATCGTTATTTCGATGTAGGGTATAATTGGTCAAGCAATTTAAGCCACATACGATTTTTAATCGCTCCTAACAGCCGTAAGTAGAGCACTGGGCCAAGGCTTCTCTAAAGGATTCTTTGTTGCATGGGAGGATATTGCCATATTTATCTCACTTGGCAAGCGGGTTGGCAAGCGCAGTTTCTTTGGCCTCGTGTGCTTCCGACGCTGCTGTCCACCGGAAACATTATTGGGCTGGGTAAAGATAAGAATTCGTTGGTTAACCTGAGTGTAGGGTGACCAAATGGAAAAATCAAATGTCTGGCATAAAGGCCTGATATACATTGATAAATTAGTGCTGAATTCTGCAATTATTGGGTACCAAAGGTGATTACCAAAGGTTTTGTTACATGGTTTTCTCTATATATTAGCAAGACTAGATTATGTTTGGTTTTCTTCTCTTTAAAATCCATATCCACACTTTAATACTTATCCTAACTGATATTATAAATGCGAAAGTGAGTTTGTTTATTTGTTACGTTTTCACGGCGTAAGTACAGAACCGATGGTCATGAAATTTTGCATACCCGTTGTCTGGGGTACGGAGAAGGACAGAGGGTATGTTTTGTCCCAGGAAAAAGTTCCCGAGGGATCGACATTGACGCGAGCGAAGCCGCGGGCGGCAGGTGTACTATATTTTATTAAAAATTCTAAAATTCCTGAGATTTCCTAAGATATCCAAAATCCGGCCGCAATAATAGGCCAAAAATGCTAAAATCTTAGGTCACATTCTGAAATATGGTAACCTGAGGACGATATAAATTATAAGCTTGTGTCAACAAAATCATACCCAAGAACGTAACGTTTGTCTTTTTTCGATAAGGAATCCTAAAAACTAGTAGAACGCACTAGTCCGCATGGGACTCGGCTGAATTATTACCCAAATCCCTTCTATTTGTTCGGAGTTGCCGTAATGGACTTAGTTCTTTCACGCGATCACTATACTTTATATCACTAATGGCAGCCTTATTTTATTTTTGAAAAATGTATAGAGACATTTCATTTTACATGGTCATCGCTTCAGATTGGTTAACACGTGTCGCTTGAGTGGACTGTTATATACCCAAATGTAAAGCAAAAAATAACTGTCTCCGTGGTCCAGTGGTTAAGGAGTTTGCCTGTTGACCCGGGGGTCGTGGGTTCGATTCCCACCGGAAGCATACTTTGTTTAGTTGTTTCCAGTTTGGTCAGGACATTGCAGGCTTGAATCACCTGATTGTCTGATAATAAAGATGATACCGTGCTTCGTAAGGCACGTTAAGTCGGTGGTCCCGGTTGCCTGGTAGTCGTTAAAGGGACCACGTCAGAGGCCGAAAGGCGGTTACGAAGAACTCTGACACCAGGGTGTGCATGGTCGATTGACCGTGACACCTACACGAAATGATGATGATGATGATACAACATACGCGATTTTTTTTATGAAAGATGACATATTACCACGGTTCGCCGCGTTAGTGTGCAGGCAAACGGCGTAAAATCTAAAATCGCGACAATAGGTACCAGGGAAGTAGCACGATATTGGAGGTATAAAATAAATCTTAGATCGGCACGCTTGTTACCTCCAAGGTCTCAATTTCACTTCATTTTAAACTGTAATACGTTAGCAATAAGGGTCACACGAGCGTGGAAACCTCCTGATAGAAACTAATTTATCATGATGCCGTTGCGATAAATTTTCGACTTTCTTACATGGTGATAAAGATCAATGTAAGTGTAAATAATAGAGTTGTAGTGCCACCACGTGTCTTCTTACTTGCATTGTGTGAGTTTTATTACATGGCCATGATTTTCAAATAAATATGATCGGGAGCGTGTGATTGGCATAAAAGATAGGAAATTTACGAAACATATTTTTTTGATGATATTTTTTCGTCAGCTATCTGGCCCTACAATGTATAGTTTGCTCTAAGTTTGCTTTAAAATTAGGTTGAGTACCTATCTTATTTTTATATATGACTAGCTTTCGATGTTGATCCCTCGACAATAGTACTTTTTCCCAGGATAAAAGGTAGCCTATCTCCTTCTCCGTACTCCAGAGAACTTTTATGCAAAATTTCATGATGATCGGTTCAGTAGTTACGGCGTGAAAGCGTAACAAATAAACAAACAAACTCACTTTTGCATTTATAATATAAGTAAGGATACAATCCGTCTAAAAACTCTTCACGTTTTTGAGCTGTAAGGTGCACATAAATTAATGGCGGTTTGTTATTACTTGCTTCTTTTCTTTCCATGCTGGTCTGGGAGGAAAGAAAAATACGTAGATTGTACCAGCTGCTTCTCTTCTCGCGCAGTCGTAAAAGCCGATCGAGGGAATAGGTAAAATCTGAGGAGTCGTGTTGATGGGCGATGCGGCTAGCAGCCGCATCACTATTTTGATTCCGTTTTCCACCTAAAGCGCCAATTAGACCATCCAGAATTCAGGATCCGGAATTCAGTCAACGGATAGTCAACGGACAGTTTAATCGCCGATCCGTTGTCAGGACAGAATGGCTTCCGACGTCCTTATCGGAAGCATAACGGAAGCATTAAGTGAAACCATCCGGAATTCAGGATCGCCGCATGAGAGGGACGCCGCTATACGTTAGAAACGATACGATAATATCTCCAATCGCGTCGCACGTATAGCGGCGTCCCTCTCACGCATTCAGGATGGCCAACGGATGGCTCTCTCAGGACGCGCAGTCTCCGTTCAGGACACGTTCCGAACGGTGTAATCAGGAGCTCTGACGACTGAATTTCTTGTCCTTATCGGATGCTGAATTCCGGATCCTAGATTCAGGAAGGTATAATAGGCGCTTAATGCCCAACAACATGCTAAACGTAGGCCACGTTTGGTTGGTTAGGTCTTTTAGACCTAGGCTCTGTCTACCCCGCAAGGGAAAAAGAAGTAAATGCGTGTTTGTATTTAATGTTCCATTTAAATTTTATCAAAGTCGGTACAGTTTTATTTAGTTTTAAAAATAAACTTATGTAAAAGATTATAAATAAAAATATTTTTATCTTTTAATATTAACTCTAAGGTTAAAAATTGTACCAGAAATTACGTCGCGTCAACTCGGTGACTAAGAATTAAAGTTTCAATAAGCATTCAATCTTCTGAGAAAATTAAAGAACTACAGAAAATCTTGCTATGTGACCAATCCAAATGGGAACTACGCCGGGCTTGCTCAGTTACTTAACGTTTACCCATGGGGCCATTGCACTCCGCCAAGGATACTCGTTGAGCTGCTAACCCCGCGTGACTGCTCTGTAATTCTGTAATTTAGGATAGTCTCAAAAACTCGATAGACAAGTAAAAGAAAAGCCTCCTGTTGACTTTTTAAATGTGCTTTAATATTTTTCTGTGAGCATTTTTAGAACCCAAACTGATATTTCTTTTGATACCAGTATGTGACAGGTTTTGTTCAGTCTAGGCACCGCGACCACTATCGAAGTGAAGTAAGAGGTTTGCTTGAATCTTATCATGTCACAGGTAGTTTCCGGCGACCGGAGGTGGGTCTAGTGCACAATATTACCAGGTACTACATCGGCGGTCACTGTATCGAACGTATTCGACGTGTTATTGTAGCGATGGTATGCTACATCGACAGCCCGCCATACCAAATTCAAATTCAAAACGTTTAATTAAAATACGTAATTTGGATACTTATTAATTGTCATATATTTTCAACTGAGAATTATACCGAGTAGTACCGAGTTGTTGTTTCGTCGGTCGGTACGCCGTATCTACGGCGCTGCATCGCTATCGCACCATGCTGATGGTTAATAGCTACGACGGTGCATTGTGTCATTGGCAGATAGCATCAACAATACATCATATCTATGGTCGATATAGCAACCGCCGATGTAACTGGTGATCGTGTGAGATACAAGGTGTAGTGTAGAGGTAGAAAGATCAGTAAAATGACCGCAAACTTTTTTAATAAATACATACATCGTGTAAATGTACCCTCGATGTTCCGCATTTCCATACAAAAGAGTTCTGCCGCCCGGCCAGTTTTTTATGGAAATGCCGAAATTATTTTTGTGTTCCTAGCATTGGTGCCATAGGAAAAGTTGTTCATATTGATGGGCTGAGTCACCCCAACGTTAAGGGACGTTCCCTTTTACACGCTGTGTATAGGGACAAATCACACAGGCTGGCTAGATCCACAGTAGGTTTTACATACTATATTTTATAATAGATACTAGCTTTCGCCCGCGGCTCCGCCCGCGTTAATGTCGATCCGTCGGGAATAGTACTTTTACCCGGGATAAAAGGTAGCCTATGTCCTTCTCCGCACTCCAGAGAACTTGTATGCAAAATTTCATGATGATCGGTTCAGTAGTTACGACGTGAAAGCGTAACAAACGTAGTTAAATAGTTAATATAGTTATGTAGTTAAAATAGTTAAAGTTAATATAGTTAATAGTTAGGATTAGGATTAGGATAGGATATAGCAACCGCCGATGTGACTGGTGCTCGTTCGAGATAGAAAGACAAGTGTGTCGTATAGAGGTAGAAAGATCAGTAAAATGACCGCAAACTTTTTAATAAATACAAACATCGTGTAAATGTACCCTCGACGTTCGCATTGCCATACAAAAGACTGCCGCCCGGCCAGTTTTTATGGAAATGCCGAAATTTTTTTTGAGTTCCCAGCATTGGTGCCATAGGAAAACTTGTTCATATGGATGGGCGCCCCTTTAAGGGAACGTCGAAGGTACATTTACATGCTGTATTAGGGACATAAAGCAGATTGCTGATAAGAACTGGATTGCGAAGGCTAATGATAGGGAAGAATGAGGCAAAAGGAAGCTTATACCCAGCAGTGGGTCGTGGAAAGCTGACGATGATGATGATGATGATATAGGGACAAATCACACAGGCTGGCTAGATCCACAGTAAGTTATACATATTATAATTTTGTAATAGATACCTACATATATAGATAAACATCCAAGACGCAGGACAATCTGAAAAAGATCAATTTCCGTCCTGACCTATCTGGGGATCGAACCCTGTGATTCGAAGACACTTGCGGTGCCACTGAGCTATAGAGGTTGTACGTATTTATTTTTTCAGACCTGCTGCACGAAACACATTGGGTTCGATTCTTGGGAATCAACTTGCACGGCAACTTCAAATGTATTTATTATACAAATTATACAAATATCTTTGATTCAGGAGTTTCCAAAGGAAGTTTGGCGTCAAACTGCGGCGGATGGATGTGAAAGAAACAATACCAAATACAGCATCACAACAAATAAAGTTTAATAATTCTTAAAGATGCAGGTTTCATTTATGACATTTAACAACCAAACCTCAAGATACTTTTCTCTTTTCAAGGAAATAAGTATTCCGTTTGAACGAATATACTTTAAGCAATTAAAAACTGCTTCCAGTTAATTACCAAGTTCTTTGCAGCCTTGAATCTGGATTCAGATCTCAGTCCGTCTATCTAACGTCCATTTAATAGACAAACTTGGCGTATTTTTCTTGCGATCAGAAACTTTCAATTTGTAGTTGCGGTGTGGATTTTCAACTTTATAAAGATAAATGTTCCGATGGAAGCCGACAAATACGATGCCCCAGGCTGGTGTAAAGAAGCTACATAATTTTTTTGTCTCGTTTGTCTTAAGACTCCATACAAAAAGAAATTGGTAGATTTACAAAGATTTGTTATTAATCAACACTCGTGGTGGTTTTGAAAGAGAGATCAGAAAGGTAAATACATTTTCGTATTGGAAACTTTATAATTTACAGCAGAAAACAAAAACACGTCCGGCTTCTTCGGAATCCGTGAACCAAGAGAGCGCCGTGTGCCAATCGTGGATCCCACATCATCCCTTTACTTTTCACTAGCTGTTTTCCCGCGACTTCGTCCGCGTAAAACATAGCCTATGTTCAGCGCAGATAGTGTAGCTTCCCAACTGTGAAAGATTTTTTCAAATCCGTCTAATAGTTTCGGAGCCTATTCACGTCAAAAAAACAACCAAATCTTTCCTCTTTATAATATTAGTATAGATATAGATAAACTCTGTAATGAGTAAAATTAAGTAGGCATTCTTGCAGTCAAGGAGGTGTAGCTTGACCAAGAAGTGTTTACAGCTTACAAATGTGATACTGTATCGCTGAAAGTACATACATACATATTATCACGTCTTTATCCCTTACGGTCTTATGACCTTAGACAAAGCCTAAGGTCATAAGACCGAAAGGTCACTTTTAGCGTGTCAGTGGGCGGAAAGGTGAAAAACGGAATCCAAATAGTAATGGGTTGCTAGCCGCATCGCCTATTAGATTTTCGCTCATTCCCTTGACCGGCTTTTACGGTCTGCGCGGGAAGAGAAGCAGCTGGCACATTCTATGTTTTTTCTTTTCTCCCAGACTAGCATGAAAGTATCACTGCTAATTCATCTATCATTATCTTTTTTAAGACGAAATCTTTCTTTAAAATAATCTCACCTTATATACTTAGTTTACCACCTCAGCCAAGAAGTTCATTGCTGGAAACAGGCCTTCCCCAAGGTTTTCCATTTATTATTTGGGTTGCTGCGCGTAGAATTGCTTTTAAGCTAGCAAAGGGTAGGAGGTTGTTGGACTGGGGTACAGGATAAAGGTACTTCGGTTGAATCTTGTTTGTATGAATTGGAGATAAGTAAGTAGAAGTTTGGAAGTCCGGGCGCGCGTTTCCGATGCCGTACCTGCAACCATCTGACAGGCAGGTTAGGATTACACCCTGATGTGAAGAATACATTCATTCATTTCGTGTAGGTGTCACGGTCAATCGACCATGCACTCCCTGGTGTCAGAGTTCTTCGGAACCGCCTCTCGGCCTCTGACGTGGTTCCTTTAACGACATTCATTAATACATTCATGATTCGATTATAATAAATGTAATGCGAATATGAAATGAAACCAATCACTCACGCATATTAAACGGTAACGCCGAGACGTTTCAACCTGTTTAGAGAGCCTTCTTCAGGGACATAGTGGCACGGCAGTAACGATCGATACACTTTATAAATAATAATTATGAGTTGGAATAAGAATAATGAATTTGTCATCTCGATTAACTTTTGATAATACAAATGAAAAAAGATAAGTCAAAAATAGGCGATATTTTTTTCTTATCTGTGGTATCGTAGTTGGTGGCACAATTAAATGTTAACAAGGTTCTAGTTTTTACTTATTATGTATTGTGTCATTGTTTGATATCCAAATAAATTTAAAAAAAGTCAGAAATTCGTCACAAAATCCAACATTTTCTTATAAGCAGACAACGAAGTAGGAATTCTAAGTATCTGAAGATCTTGAATACAAACAAGATTAAAAGCAGGTATCGAGTTTATCCGGCTTTGATTCGGAAATTTAATCTAATCTAGGCAGTATCCGATGACTTTTAAAAAACGGATTATTATTACAGTCCTCAATTTTATTTTTGTTTTTTTCATCATTGTTTACATTCCAAGAAGAAGAAAAAACAAATAGTGATAAACAGGAAAAGGTTTCGAATTTTAAGAATTATATTTTTGTCTAAGCGAGTGAAATTTTAAGATAAACTAAATTTCACGTCGATTGGAGAAAATGCGCTGTGCAGTTTGTTGCCGCTTCTTCTGCACTCCGCTTTGGAAGCGGCATTAAACTTAGCCATAAGTAAATTACTGACGTCAACAATTCTCAGTTGAAAATATATGACAATTAATAAGTGCCCAAATTACCTATGTTAAATAAACGTTTTTGAATTTGAATAAGCGAGTGAAAAGCGATGTAGAAATTGAGCCGGAAAAAATCGATTCAATCGGCCACTTGAGCGACCACCGCTACCCATGGACAACTGCAACACTAGTGTGACAGGAGCGTGGCCGGCCTTTCAAGCAGTTAGGGGAAAAGATGGGGGAGGGGGGGGGGGGGGGAGGGAAGGAAGGATAGGCTTCCGGCACTCTCACTCACCGAACGAAGCATAGAAGTGGTAAAACTTCCACCCATACATCGATTTTCTGTGAGACAATCTATGGTACTACCCCGGACGAGCCGCACCATTCATGCTACAAACAAGCAAATATAAAGTTTTTCAGTGTCATATGTAGACCCTCTTTCTGGATACTGTAACTATTTATACGTACGTTCAACTTTGGCTCGTGCATCCAGCTGTAACTGGCTGCTGTGGTTTTGTATGAAGCAAATTTGTATCAACGTTAACTCGTCGCGATTCAAATACTCGAGTAATTCGCCCTAAGCGGCTAACAACCTCCAAATTGAATACGCCCTCCTAACAAGTGTTTTGTATGAAGCACATTCGTATCCACGTCAACTCATCGCGATACAACACTACTCAAATTCGCCCCTAAGCAGCTAACAACCTCCAAATTAAATACGCCCTCCTCACAAGTGTTTTGTATGAAGCACATTCGTATCCACGTCAACTCATCGCGATACAACACTACTCAAATTCGCCCCTAAGTGGCTAACAAACTCCAAATTAAATACGCCTTCCTCACAAGTCTTTGTATGAAGCACATTCGTATCCACGTCAACTCATCGCGATACAACACTACTCAAATTCGCCCCTAAGCGGCTAACAAACTCCAAATTAAATACGCCTTCCTCACAAGTCTTTGTATGAAGCACATTCGTATCAATGTCAACTCGTCGCCATACCAACACTAGAATAATAAGTCCAAGCAGCTAACAACCTCCAAATTAAATACGCCCTCCTCACAAGTGTTTTGTATGAAGCACATTCGTATCCACGTCAACTCATCGCGATACAACACTACTCAAATTCGCCCCTAAGTGGCTAACAAACTCCAAATTAAATACGCCTTCCTCACAAGTCTTTGTATGAAGCACATTCGTATCCACGTCAACTCATCGCGATACAACACTACTCAAATTCGCCCCTAAGCGGCTAACAAACTCCAAATTAAATACGCCTTCCTCACAAGTCTTTGTATGAAGCACATTCGTATCCACGTCAACTCATCGCGATACAACACTACTCGAATTCGCCCTTAAGCGGCTAACAAACTCCAAATTAAATACGCCTTCCTCACAAGTCTTTGTATGAAGCACATTCGTATCAATGTCAACTCGTCGCCATACCAACACTAGAATAATAAGTCCAAGCAGCTAACAACCTCCAAATTAAATACGCCCTCCTCACAAGTGTTTTGTATGAAGCACATTCGTATCCACGTCAACTCATCGCGATACAACACTACTCAAATTCGCCCCTAAGTAGCTAACAAACTCCAAATTAAATACGCCTTCCTCACAAGTCTTTGTATGAAGCACATTCGTATCAATGTCAACTCGTCGCCATACCAACACTAGAATAATAAGTCCAAGCAGCTAACAACCTCCAAATTAAATACGCCCTCCTCACAAGTGTTTTGTATGAAGCACATTCGTATCCACGTCAACTCATCGCGATACAACACTACTCAAATTCGCCCCTAAGCGGCTAACAAACTCCAAATTAAATACGCCTTCCTCACAAGTCTTTGTATGAAGCACATTCGTATCAATGTCAACTCGTCGCCATACCAACACTAGAATAATAAGTCCAAGCAGCTAACAACCTCCAAATTAAATACGCCCTCCTCACAAGTGTTTTGTATGAAGCACATTCGTATCCACGTCAACTCATCGCGATACAACACTGCTCAAATTCGCCCCTAAGTGGCTAACAACCTCCAAATTAAATACGCCCTCCTCACAAGTGTTTTGTATGAAGCACATTCGTATCAATGTCAACTCGTCGCCATACCAACACTAGAATAATAAGTCCAAGCAGCTAACAACCTCCAAATTAAATACGCCCTCCTCACAAGTGTTTTGTATGAAGCACATTCGTATCCACGTCAACTCATCGCGATACACCACTACTCAAATTCGCCCCTAAGTGGCTAACAACCTCCAAATTAAATACGCCCTCCTCACAAGTGTTTTGTATGAAGCACATTCGTATCAATGTCAACTCGTCGCGATACAACACTACTCAAATAACAGCCTCCGTGGTCCAGTGGTTAAGGCGTTTGTCTGTTGACCGTCGTGGGTTCGATTCCCACCGGAAGCATACTTTGTTTAGTTGTGTCCAGTTTGGTTAGGACATTGCAGGCTTTGAATCACCTGATTGTCTGATAATAAAGATCATTATGTGCTTCGGAAGGCACTCGAAATGATGATGATGATGACTACTCAAATTCGCCCCTAAGCGGCTTACAAACTCCACATTAAATACGCCTTCCTCCCAAGTCTTTGAATGAAGCACATTCGTATACATGGATTTAAAAAAAAATGCGTCTATGCTTCGTATCAATGTCAACTCGTCGCGATACCAACACTCGAATAATAAGTCCAAGCAGCTAACAACCTCCAAATTAAATACGCCCTCCTCACAAGTATTTTGTATGAAGCACATTCGTATCAATGTGTACTCGTCGCGATATCAACACTCGAGTATTTCCCCCCTCAGCGGCTAACAACTTACAAATTAAATACGCCCTCCTCCCACGTGTTAGTATCTAGCACATTTGTGTTAGCGTCAACTTGTCGCGATACTATTACACGTGTAGGAGGTATTACACGTCTTACCCGTGGCTAACCATTTCCGTATTAAATACATCCTGCTTACACGTGTTCCGCCCGTGGCATATTTTCCTCAAATGCTCCCATTATCTAAGCGATTACTGTTATGGTTTTTTGGGTTCCGTATCAAAATCACATGAAGATGATACTTCCATATAAAGGTTACGCGTGACCATTACTTTTACAATAAACGTTTCACTCATGTATTTAGTTGGTGTCGCCGGCAAGTTTTACCCAGTGCAGTAATATAACTGAGTAAAAATATTTTAATGAAACCGATTTTTTTATACAATAATAATCTTGCACACGATTATTTAGTCAAAATCGCCGAGAAGTGAGAGTAAGAATTAGTGACGAGGTTTACTTAATTTACATACGATCACCGCCTAAAAAAATTTACAGGTCTGAAACGTGGGCCCTTACTATTATGGGCTTCATAAAAACGCTCGAAGAGCTACGAAAAGGGCTATATTCGGTGTTTCTCTGTGAGACTGATCAGAAATGAGGAGATTCGCAAAAGAACAAAAGTCATCGACATAGCTAAGAGGATTAGCTCTTTGTAGTGGCAGTGGGCACATAGCGCGCAGAGCCGATTTCCGATGGGGCAGAAAGGTTCTTGAATGGCGACCACGTAACGTCAAGCGCGTCGGAAACCCACCGACCAGGTGGTCGGATGACCTGATGAAGATCGCCGGGAAACGCTCGATGCAGGTCGGCTCCAATCGGTCCTTTTGGAAATCCCTAGAAGAGGCCTATGTAGTGAACTTTTTTGCGGCTGAAATGATGAATGATGATGATGATATCATACTTTCTAGTTCAGCAGTTTTAAGTACTATTCACCCTAATGTAGTAAACCTCTGTTCGTATTGTTGGGTCATACCCCATCGTTCAGAAAGTCGAAAATCATAAAAAAGCTATTTTTAATAGAACCTTTTTTATAAGTCTTAGTTGACATAAATGAGAAATGAAAAGTGACTTAGCTAAAGAACGTACGGAACCTTCCGAGAGCGAATTCAAATCTAAGTTGACTAGTACTTATTTTTCCTTAAGTACACTCTTTTTTTAGGCAGCCGCCTGATACATAGCGAGAGTGAGAGTGGAAGATTGATATTAATCTAACAGAACAAAGAATTTAGCCTAATCTAAAAGATTATGACCTTGCGGCATGGTGCCAAAAACGCTGGATGGTTGAGAAAAGAAGTAGCCAGCCATCTTGTCGCCAGCGGCGGTGATCTATCTATATCCTTATCCTTACTAATATTATAAATGCGAAAGTGAGTTTGTTTGTTTGTTACGCTTTCACACCGTAACTACTGAACCGATCATCATTAAATTTTGCATGCAAGTTCTTTGGAGTACGGAGAAGGACATAGGCTACCTTTTATCCCAGGAAAAAGTACTATTCCCGAGGGATCGACATTAACGCGGGCGGAGCCGCGGGCGAAAGCTAGTATAAATATAAATCAAAGTCGGGTTAGTTACACCATTTTTAACTCAAGAACGGTTGGATAGATTTTGATAAAATTTGGAACAGAGGTAGCTGAAATCCTAGATTAACATATAGGCTATTTTTAACTGACTACCCAAGAAAGACGCGGTACGAAGTTCGCCTAGTCAGATAGTAATTTATAAATCAGTTAATGAAAAAATTATTACAAATGGTATGGACGGGAGAAATAAATAGATATAGAGATTATTCGTAGATCTAGACTGTTCTGTACTATTTATATTGATATAAATATAAATCAAAGTCGGGTTAGTTACACAATTTTTAACTCAAGATCGGCTGGATAGATTTTGATAAAATTTGGAACAGAGGTAGCTGAAATCCTAGATTAACATATAGGCTATTTTTAACTGACTACCCAAGAAAGACGCGGTACGAAGTTCGCCTAGTCAGATAGTAATTTATAAATCAGTTAATGAAAAAATTATTACAAATGGTATGGAGGGGAGAAAAAAATAGATATAGAGATTATTCGTAGATCTAGACTGTTCTGTACTATTTATATTGATATAAATATAAATATAAATCAAAGTCTGGTTAGTTACACCATTTTTAACTCAAGATCGGCTGGATAGATTTTGATAAAATTTGGAACAGAGATAGCTGAATTCCTAGATTAACATATAGGCTATTTTTAACTGACTACCCAAGAAAGACGCGGTACGAAGTTCGCCTGGTCAGATAGTAGATAATTTATAAATCAGTTAATGAAAAAATTATCACAAATGGTATAAAAGAGAGAAAACAATATAATGGTATAAAATAGAAATTATTCGTAGACCTAGACTGTTCAGTACTATTTATTTTGATATAAATATTGATTAAATAAGCAAAATTGCTTGAATTAAACAATTTTGCTTATTTAAAATATAAATTTTCTTCGACTGCTGGTACATAGCGGGAGTGCAAATGGACAATGGATAATAATAATTTTGTGAACAGGTTTGATAATTGATGACCAAATGGTGATGTCTTTTATGGGACGCAACTTGTGTAAGCACCTTTGCGGCTACTTATCTCCCAAATATTTCACGGCTGCCGGGGGCTGCTGCCAAAGCAGCGGCGGCTCAAAAAATGACAAAATATTCTGTGCTGTCCTCTAACTATGAATTAGTGCCGGTTGCTGTCGAGACAGCCGGCCCGTGGTTCCCGGAAGCCAAGGACTTTATTTGGGAGATCGGACGTCGCTTGACCTTGACCGTGGGTATGACTACCGCTCTGGGTGGTACCTGGTTCAAAGGATATCCATAGCTATCCAAAGGGGAAACGCAGCTAGTATTATAGGTATCTTTAAGCCAGGCACAATTCAGGGTGGCGTTTTTGATTAATTTTATTTTGTGTATTGATATTTTTAACTTGTTAATTTATTTTTTATTTAGTAGGTCTTAGAGTAAAAATAAGTAGGTTCATTCCTAAATGGCAGATATTGGTCTAAAAGATCAATGGCACTTAGGACTATAGAGAGCTCCCTGGGATATGACTAGCGAGTCATATCACAGGGAGTTCAGCTACAGATCACAAAGCCACTTGTTTTTATTTATTTTAAATTGTATCTATCCTTCAGTATCTCTCACTCGCTGACAGCTCCATATCAGACCGACGCCGTAGGGAAACCTCTATCGTCACGGACAACTTGGACTCATTTATATTTCGTGTAGTGTTTTGTGTTTCTATTGTATGCTGGAAGTTATATTGCTTCTTTTGGAAAATATAATTTATTTTCCTTTTTGTTCATAAGACTTTATTTGTGTTTATTGTTTCTTTGTATAGTATAAACAATAAACGAGATGTAAACAAACAATATTCTACAAAACATTGAGTAAGAAAATGTTGTAAATTATTGTAAGTCTTCCGTAGAAAGTTAAGAGATATTTTGTGAAGACAGGCAGGCAGGCCTTACTTCAGCTTAAAAGTTAAATGAGCACTTAAAAGTTTAATAAAACAAAACGTTCAATAAATGGTTTATGTTTTCATCCATTTTCGTTAGGTAACCTAATGAAGCCTTCGCTCCACAACCTAATCGATCACAGAACCTAATTTAGCTATTTTTACATTTGATGTCTTTATCACTAACGAGGGAGACAGCGGTCATTAGAATAAAAAAATTGGCTGCCTCTAAAGTCGGTTTACGGATAATTTTACGTGATAACGGTAGAAGAGAGATAGATGCGTCATAAGTCACAAGCCGAATGTTTAGGCCGATCGTGCCTCTATCGCTTGTTCCGCGCTGTCGCTTGTGCACACGTGACACTTTTTCGTGCATGCAGCCAGTGTTCATCGATTTATAGGACTTTACCACGCCAAAAACAAACACGATTCGCGTGATGACAGCATGTAAGTGGGAAAAGGAACCGACATTGTATTCTAGCCATTATTTTGATTCGACAATTTAGGCTTGTTTCACACATACCACAACCACACCACACCATTACGACAAAAAGTGGTCAAGATGTTAAGTATGAATTGTATCTTGCGATTGCATATATTCATTGGTATCATACACGCAGTCGATAATGACGACAAAATGTGGCCCGTGTGAATTTACCTATTATTTTTTATATAAAGTAGCAGCCCGACCACGTGGCGTGATTGTGGTATGTTGTAGTGTGGTTGTGGAAATGAAATGAAATGAAATGAAATAGAATTTTATTCAAATTTGGATATCATGTATCTCTTTCTGAACGTCATATTATTATTTTTAATATTTGCAAAATCGATAAGCTACTAGCGTTTCGAAACGACCACTGCTGAGAAGAATACGCCGAAAGAAACTCAGTCCAGTATTGGTCCCTACGTGCCTGAAGGGCTACACTTTCACATATTTATAACAAATTGAATTATTTTACATTAAGTAATCACTGATGTATATTGATTAACAATTTATTGAATGTATTACTTCCATGGAGTTTTATCTGTTAAATAGTCATTAATACAATAGTAGGCATTTTTAAGTAATTGATTTTTAACAGCAGTCTTAAACTTACCTAATGACAGAGCCAATATTTCTTCAGGAATTCTATTAAAGAAGCGTATACTAAGTCCCAAAAATGAATTCATTGTTTTCTGTAATCGCAAAGTTGGTGTCGCTAATTTATTTTTACTCGTATTCCTGTTGTGGATATCACTATTTTTCGCGTAAAGATGAAGATTATTACGAACAAACAGAATATTTGCAAATATGTATTGCGCGGGGAATGTCAAAATATTTATATTTTTAAACAATTCTCTAAGAGATTCTCTAGCATCTAGTTTATATATAGATCTGATAGCGCGTTTTTGAAGGACGAATATGGTATTAACTTCTGCTGCGTTACCCCATAGTAATATCCCATACGACATGACACTATGAAAGTAGCTGATGTCGTATGGGATATTACTGGCACGTATGAAACAAGCCTTAGTTCATGCAAATGGGCCCCTGTGGTAGTGTGATTCTACTTCGACCCGAAATGCTCTAATAATTGGAAGAGAGGGAAATATAACTGACCTCTACCCGTTAATATTCTTTTATTTCCACTT
Source organism: Elegia similella (assembly GCA_947532085.1). Lineage (NCBI taxonomy): Eukaryota > Metazoa > Arthropoda > Insecta > Lepidoptera > Pyralidae > Elegia > Elegia similella. Next base: position 2,023,601 of record OX383926.1, on the reverse strand, counting down.
AAAATGATTATCGGTTACCCTATGCAAAATTGTGAGCGGACAGCGAGGAATGGAATCGTCCATTAAGATCGGCCGCTGGATAGCTGCGAGGAGCTGATGACAAAATAGAGTAAACAGCACTTTACACTTTTGATGTGAAACGCCTTTAAAATCGGTATAATATATCAGAAAACCGGACCGTAACGAATTGGTCTATACCGGCAGACGTTAATAACTATAAAATTATTTACCGTAGAAGCATGAATTTAATGACATTATTAAGCGTATAGTCAGCTCGCTGCTAAAACCTTGAGTTTGCATCGCGGCATCTGGCTTTCTTTCAATCTTTGACGCTAAAAAAGACTCACTGATATAGACGTTTCACGTTAAAACCAACAGCTTCACCCGATTTTTTTTTCAACTTAACTTAGTCTAACATTTCGGCTCGGCACGTTAGATATTTATCGCGAACAAGAAAGGAGATTTTTTATCAAACAGTTTTACATAATACTCTTAATTAAAACCGGCCAAGAGCGAGTGGTACTAACTAAGGATTCTATACATTATTTAAATTAAATAAGAATACACGATACCTCTTTATGCGGCATCTCTTCTGAGATTAACCAAACTATTTCTTGCAAGTACACAATTTTTCTGTCTGTCTGTGGTTTGGTGTTCAAGTAATAGATTCTGTGAAAGTTACTACTCATCTGATGGGTAGTAACCTTCACAGAATCTTTAGATTACAAACAAACAACAAAAAGTTCCAATCTGACTCGCTGTCACACCATTTTGTCATACCAGTGTCACACATACAAGCGCTACAGAAGCTCCTAAGGCCAGATTAGAGCAATAGCTAAAGAAATATCCGCCATCATCAAACCATATACCGCCTGCTGAGAAATTACCACCGCGTAGCAATTTGCCCTAGCCAATCTGGAAGTCTTTAAATAGACTGCGGGCTGGTGTTGGCAGATGCCACGAAAACAGAGTCAGCTGAGGCTTCTCCAACAATAGTGAGTACGACTGCGGTGCTATTCAATCTATGGATCACCTCTTGGGGTACCCAGAAAGTCCAGCTTCTTGCTCCCAGCGGGATCTGAATCTCATTGATGTTTATGAGCTTTGTTTAGCTTGTATTTCCCAAGTCGCCTCTTACGACATCCATGGGAAGACTTGGAGAGGTCCTATTCTACTCTGCCGGAAACCACACGGCTAATACAAACATAGTATCACGTCTTTTTCCCTTGCGGGGTAGACAGAGCCTAGGTCTTTAAGACCCGAAGGCCACCAAGGCCAAGAAATGAATATAAATAAATAAATATATACGGACAAATCACACAGATTGAGCTAGCCCCAAAGTAAGTTCGAGACTTGTGTTATGGAATACTAACTCAACGATACTATATTTTTATAACAAATACATATATAGATACACATCCATGAATATGATTATAACAAAAGCTTGGAACAAAAATTAAAATTTTGATAAAAAATACAATGTTCACTTTATGAAATCTCCATTTTTTTTGAGGCTCCCTGGTTTGCTATCTCACTCGCACTTCTAATGGATTGAATTTTCTTTGAAACGACTTTCTGTTAAAGAAAAACTGAGGTTAAGAGTCGCCGACGCGTCCTTGGTAACATTCAGGTCAATTTATATCAGACTTTTGTTAATGTGTTTCTTTGCTTTAAAATTGTTTATTATACCCAAAGTCAAAGTACAATAAAATACCTTACCACTTGTAATATAAAAATGCAAGTGAACTGTGAATTTTAACATTACTTTTAAAAATTCAATGCAGGCAGTCTGAACTTGAAGCCAAGGAAGCTCCGAAGGCCAGATTAAAGCAGTGAGAAAGCCTACCCACCCACAATCATTATCCTGCTCAATGCTAGCCGAAAAACTTCCACCGGGTAGCAATCTCCCCTGGGCAGTTTGGAAGTCGCTGAACCGACTCCGGGCTGGTGTAGGGAATTGCCGAGAAAACCGGGTTAGGTGGGGTTTTTCCGGCAACAACACATGCAATTGCGGCGATGTTCAATCTATGAGCCACCTTTTGACGTGCCCTAAATGCCCCACTCAATGCACACAAAAGGATCTAGAGGAGGCAAATGACAGGGTAGTAGCCGTGGCCACATATTGGGCAAAATTAGTATAACTAGTAAAAAGACATTACAACTCGAAAAGAAGAAGAATAATGCAGTGCAATACATCGAAACACAAAAGATGTGTTGAGTACCAGAGTGGTGCTCTGTAATTGTTTCCATCATATCAGAGCGATCCAAAAAAATATAAAAAGCTGAGAAGCAATATGTGTGAAGATTACAGAGGTATATTATTTGACTGACAACGGGACAAAACTAATTTCCAATTAATGCTCAGCGTGACTATCAAATTGATATGATACTAGATAGAAACATAGATAGATATCAACCTTATTAGCATCATGAAGACACACATACAAACATAATATATACAAACAAAACAGTTATAAGCATTAGGAAAAACACAAGAACAGCTTAATCTTATTAGCATGTTTGCCGCAACGACACCAAATGGTTTTCAGCTAACACCTGAGGGCTACAGGGACTCTCTGTGTACTAAAGGAATAATTAAAATACTGCCGTTGTTCACAATTTTGTTTATTATTTGGAATTAACTAGTTTATTGGCAATTAAATCTATACTTAATATTATAAAGCTGAAGAGTTTGTTTGTTTGAACGCGCTAATCTCAGGAACTACTGGTTCAAATTGGAAAATTCCTTTTGTATTGGATAGTCCATTTATTGAGAAGGCTTAAGGGTATAAAACATCACGCTGCGACCAATAGGAGCGAAGCATTAATAAAAAATGTTTTGAAAGCGGGGGAATATTATTCATCATCAATCATAATAACAGAAATTGCCGCAGACGAAGTCGCGGGCAACAGCTACTTACGAGTAGAATATAATTGGCGTTTTATTTCAGTGTACAAGTCGAAAGTGTATCTTTGGAGAATAAAAGCGTAGTTTTATTAAAAATGTCTCTACGGGGATCCGTCCGTCTATAACCAGCGCCCAATGGATGGATGTTTCACGCTGTACTGGTCATGTGGCAGATGTTGATAAAATTATTAATGCCCGCAGCTCCACCTGCGTTGATGTAGTTCTCGCAGGGACAGTTGATTTTTTCGGCATGATAGGCTTACCCTATGAACTTTTCCGGGCAAACTACCTCCATATCAAATCTCAACAGATTGCGAGTAGGTGTGGGCAGATGCAGAGAGAACCGTAAAAAGTAGGGCTTTTCTACTAATGATAGATGTAGCTGTGGCGCTGTGCAATCCATGCCACATCTGTTATCATGCCCCGGATGTCCCACTGGTATGAGAGAGGATTTGGCGAAAGCCACGGATGCGGCTGTAAAGGTTGCATCATTCTGGGCAAGATGCATTTAATCGTTTGGACCATTGACACGATAGAAGAAGAATCAAATTTCATCGCAATTTATTTATAATTGAAGCACGAAGTAGTAACTGAGTTATTTACGCATCTTTACTAATATTATAGAGAGGAAAGATTTTATTACATATATACGTCTTTTTCCCTTGCGGAGTAAACAGAGCCTAGGTCTATAAGACCTTATGGCCACATTTAGCATGTGAAGTTGGCGTGAAGATGGCAAACGGAATCAAATAGGATAGGGTTGCTGGCCGCATCGCCTATTGAAGTATTGACATGATTCCGCAACTTTTAGCCCAATCCCTCGATCGGCTTTTACGATCTGCACGGGAAAAGAAGCAGCTGACAAATTCTATGTTTTTCCTTTACTCCCAGAGCAGCATGGAAGAGAAGATTTTATTATTTGTTTGTATTCAATATACTCCGTAACTACTAGACCAATTAGAAAAATTCTTTCACCATTAAAATCCTACATTATTCATGTTGAACATAGGCTATAGATTAAATACCTGTATCTACCCGTGCGAAGCTGGGGCGGATCGCTTGTTTATAACGTTTGTGTAGATTTCACGCTGAAAATGCTGGCCACGTTTAACCAGTATAGAGCGAGGTCTAGTGAAAACGCAGCTTAAATGGCGCGGAATTTTCAATTAAATCCGCCATTATGACGCCACGAGCGTGTCATTGATAATTTGGATATTTGTGCATTGTTACCGAGTAATATCTGAGTTATAATGTTTCTAGTTATGGCGCGCGGCAGATTTCGCGTTAGTAATTTTCCATTCCTAACATAACTAGCTAATATTGTTTGTTTTATACGTAACCAATGTGTTATTTTCAATATACATACAGCTTGTGACTAATGTGGACATTGATTATAAATAATAAATATAAATAAACTAGCTTTCGCCCGCGGCTCCGCCCGCGTCAATGTCGATCCCTCAGGAATAGTACTTTGTCCCGGGATAAAAGGTAGCTTCTCCGTACTCCAGAGAACTTGTATGGAAAATTTCATGGTGATCCGTTCAGTAGTTACGGTTTGAAAGCGTAACAAACAAATAAAAAAAATAGACAAGCAAACAAACTCACTTTCGCATTTATAATATTAGTAAGGATATATAGGGACATATCACACAAATTGAGCTAGCCCCGTGGGATACGCGTGGGATACTAACTCAATGATACTATATTTTTTATTAGATACTTAAATAGATAAACATACAAGACCTAGGTAATTATGAAAAAGATCGTTTTCCATTTTGACCTGCCCGGTGATCGACCGGGAACCCTCGTGTTAACCACTGCGCCACGGAGCTCGCTAATGAGTAGGTTATGAATAAATAAATAAATATATACGAACAAATCACAGATTGAGCTAGCCCCATTGTAAGTTCGACACTTGTGTTATGGAATACTGACTCAACGATACTATATTTTATAACAAATACATATATAAATAAACATCCAAGACCCAAGCCAATCTGAAAAAGATCATTTTCTATCTTAATTCTGACCGGAAATCGAATCCGGCACCCTCGTGTCGCAGGTTGGCGTGTTAACCACTGCACCACGGAGCTCGCCAATGAGTAGGTTATAAATAAATAAATAAATCATCAGGAGGTCCAGAATCAGCCAACTGGACACACCTTCAATAACGATACTTTTATTAGATTGTAATGTCCCCAAACTATACAATGAAGGTTACTGTGTCAACAACGGAATCCATTTTGTTTGTCCAAACAAACAATCGACCGCAAATGGGAAATTTCCGACGCACGATTACCTCACAAGTTCGGTTTCGTGGGTCAGTGCGTCTAGGCGATTTCCGCACAATGTAAACACTGCTTAAATTTTGCCGACTTTAAAAATGGTGAACAAGGAATTTATATTCAGCGTGTAATATAACCAACGACATTCCCATGAAGGGGTGACTCAGCCCATCAAAATATATTTATCACCATACACTTTATAAGTTCCGGCGGCAAATGAAGTCTAATAAACTCCGATAACAGATTTGCAATAGTTATAATAATGTTTTATTTCCTTTTTTTCTCTTTTTTTTTGGTGTTTTATAGTGAATTTTTATGTTAATTTCAAATAATTAATAATTTACTCTAGCAATACATATTATGATGATGATATGATGAACTTTTAGGCATACTTATGTTAGGATTACTTTCTAGATCTAAACCAATTTATAATCTTTATATATCTATACTTATCTATACTAATATTATAAAGCTGAAGAGTTTGTTTGTTTGATTGTTTGTTTGTTTGAACGCGCTAATTTCAGAAATTACTGGTTCAAATTGGAATATTCTTTTTGGGTTGGATAGTCCATTCATTGAGGAAGGCTTTAGGCTATAAAACATCACGCTGCGACCAATAGGAGCGAAGCATCAATAAGAATGTTTTGAAAACGGGAAAAAATGATTCATCTATACTAATTACCTAATCAAATACCGCGGACGAAGTCGCGGGCTGTTGCTAGTTATGTATAAAGATGAATGTAATCTGTTTAGTACGCTAATAAATAAACAAATTTTATTAATACACTTGACATTTTCATAGATACTAATTGCCGGGCCGTCCGAACACTTTTCTATGATAATGTAAATATTTTTTGAGTTCCCAGCATTGGTCCCATAGGAACAGTTGTTCATTTTTACGGGCTGAGTCACCCCTTAAAAGGAACGTCGCGTCACATACAGACACGCTGTAAGTACCTTTTGCAGCTTTTGTATAAATAAATAAATATATACGGACAAATCACACAGATTGAGCTAGCCCCAAAGTAAGTTCGAGACTTGTGTTATGGGATACTAACTCAACGATACTATATTTTATAACAAATACATATATAGATACACATCCAAGACCCAGGCCAATCTGAAAAAGATCATTTTCCATCTTGACCTGGCCGGGGATCGAACCCGGTCACTCCGTGTCGCTGGCGTGTTGACCGCTGCGCCACGGAGCTAGTCGTAGTATTTTTATTTCGAAAGAACCGGTATTATACTTAACTTCATCGAGATGAATACAAAATATAAAAGACTAGCTTACGCCCGCGTCAATGTCGATCCCTCGGGAATAGTACTTTATCCCGGGATAAAAGGTAGCCTATGTCCTTCCCGCACTCCTGAGAACTTGTAGGCAAAATTTCATGAGTACGGTAGTGTGACACATGAGTCAGTAGTTACGGCGTGAAAGCGTAACAAACAAACAAACAAATAAACAAACAAACAAATAAACTCACTTTCGCATTTATAATATTATTAAGGAAAAGGATAATATTAGTAAGGATAAGGATAAGGATTAGTAAGGATAAGGATAAGGATAAGGATAAGGATAAGGATAAGGATAAGGATAAGGATAAGGATAAGGATAAGGATAAGGATAAGGATAAGGATAAGGAAGTAAGGATAAGGATAAGGATAAGGATAAGGATAAGGATAAGGATAAGGATAAGGATAAGGATAAGGATAAGGATAAGGATAAGGATAAGGATAAGGATAAGGATAAGGAAGTAAGGATAAGGAAGTAAGGAAGTAAGGATAAGGATTTATGAAACTACGAAACGCACTTACCTGAAAATGGATTCTATTTTTCGTTTTTTTTATTCAGTAGTGATTTTATATCATCGTCATCATGTCTTCCATAAGAAGTCTGGACAAAGGAACGAGAAATCCTTTGGAGAGCCCAAGGGTTCCTTATCCCATGGGAGGATATTGCCATACTCTCCACGCTTGAAAGGTAGGTTGGCGAGCTCAGTTTCTTTGGTTTCCGATGATGCTGCCTATTGTAAGTATTTTAGGCCGGGAAGGTATAGGAATTTGTTGAGTTTGGGGAGAAAATTAATGTATTGGTATACTACTCACTCGGTAAGCCGGCTGCGCTTATCCAATGCCATACCGGCCAATCAGTTGAGGACGAAGCCCCTAAACTCAGTGATCAACTCAGTGAGGAGCTCGATGGTCCAGTTGACGTGCGCATTATAAGCGCTTAAGCATCTTAAACAACCCTGGGTGTGGACCCTACTGGGATGGATGACCACAAGTGGCAAAAAGAAATCTCGAGCTCCGTGCTTCGGAAGGCACGTTAAGCCGTTGATCCCGGCTGTCTTCACCACATGGCGGTCGACATAGCTATGTCAGATGCCTTTAGGCAGCGTTTAGGACCCTTAAAGGGGTGACTCAGACCATCAAAATGAACAACTTTTCCTATGGGAACATGCTGGGAACTCAAAAAAGAATTCGACATTCCCATACAAACTGGCCGGGCGGCGGGACTCTTTTGTATTGAAATGACGAATTTTTTTTGAGTTCCCAGCATTGGTCCCATTGGAAAAGTTGTTCATATTGATGGTCTGAGTCACCCCTTTAAGGGTCCAAAACGATCAAAATTTCACCATTTATATAATTTTTTCCACATCAGACATAGAATGGACTCCCAGAATTAGAGAGCAAAAAAATATGAAAAATCATATTAATGTAACAAGAAAACTACTTTACTAATCAGTTCTCGAAAGACCAATGAGTACTTAATATAATTATCAGAAACTGATTAATCGGATTTTTTAATAACAGTTAGTTGTTTGTTCTGTTTTTCGGGTTTATAATAACAGTAAGTGTAGAATAACGCTCAAGAAAAAATGTATTGTAGAAGGATATTACAAAACACCCTTTTTACGAGTATCACATATCTTTAATACCAGTATCCATGGTCACCCGCGTTGATAAGGGATAAAAAGTATTGTATGTCCCTTTACGGCTTTTTCGCGTTTAGCCTTCTGAAACGAATTTCATGGTCATCATATCGAATAGGGTAGGGACACGTTTAATCTTAGACAATAGAATACAAGACTGGATCGGGTTATTACAAAAATTCTTAAAAAAGTAGTATTATGTTCTCAGAGTTATAATGTATGTGATTTTCTTTATTTTACCAAAACTTTTTTTATGGTTGTAAAGACTTGGATATGGTTTTAGGCTTGTGATTTCCGGAGTAGAATAGGACCACTCCAAGTATTCCCATGGTGGTCGTAAGAGGCGACTTAGGAAATACAAGCTAAACAAAGCTCATAAACATTAATGAGATCTCTCCGATCTGTGTCTGGCCAGTGAGGAGAGTGTATGCCAAAGTGTGCTCTGGTCAAATATGGCTCCGGTAGCACAGAGAGGGTTATGCTCCTGCAGTGGAGACTAAAAAGACCTGATGATGAAAGATTTGGATGTATATCGATTGAATCCTTATCTTATACAGAGTGTCTTAGGCAAAAGTGTGGTAATATATGATGAGTTGCATAAAATATAAAAAAGAATATATTTATTACCGTCTTTTGTTTGCGGCATCAAAGATAGTCTATTTCTGAGAAATAAAATACAACGGGTTGCACTCCGGGAAAAGTGAAAACTCCGTGCGGTAGCCAGAGAGGGGGATAGTACTTCCTCTCCTACGCCGCGCCGGCAGTCTCAAGCCACGTGTACGTCTTACGAATTGAGTTTAACATTTTTTACCCATTCCAAAAAGTACACAACGCCGCTAAAGAAGTTTTTACTTTAATAACAATGCAGCTTACATTGTTTTCGGTTCTGGTACTTTGTGGTCGGTTCTGGTGTCTTCATATGCAATGAATTTAACTAAATTAATTGACGAGCTCTGTGGCCAGGCCAGGCTGCCACACCAAAGAACCCAGGTTCAATCTCCGGTCAAGTCAAGATGGAAATCATCTTTAGATTGGCCTGAGTCTTAAATGTTTATGTAGTATATGTACTTATTTGTTATAAAATATAGTATCGTTGAGTTAGTATTCCATAACACAAGTCTCTAACTTACTTTAGGGCTAGTTAGCTAGCTCAATTTGTGTTATTTATCCATACTTATTTGATTTTATCCTTCAAGCGCGAAAAACGCAGACACAATGGATTTTCTATTGTTATGCGTCCTCATTGGACCTTGGGTTTTTTTTTTTATACCGACTAATCACACAGATTGAGCTAGCCCCAAAGTAAGTTCGAGACTTGTGTTATGGGATACTAACTCAACGATACTATATTTTATAACAAATACATTTATAGATACACATCCAAGACCCAGGCCAATATGAAAAAGATCATTTTCCATCTTGACCTGGCCGGGGATCAAACCCGGTCACTCCGTGTCGCAGGCTGGCGTGTTGACCGTTGCGCCACGGAGCTAGTCAATTGGTGGTTGAGAGTAAGCGTTCTAACACCACAAAGAGAAGTAAATCCATAACCTTCTTCTCTTTATATTATGTATGTAACACTTGGCATCTACCGGTTTTATTTTTTTTAGCAAGGAGGTAGATAAACAGTATCTGTGATTTATAGCTGCGTTATTTAAGTTACAAAAGACGCGTGGAAAGAACTACTGACACGAAAATAACACAGATGGATCATGCCTACAGAAAGGCTTCATTGGTGTGTCCCAATCAGATAGAGTCGATCGTCGCGTCGCGGAGTACGTGAGTTGGGTTTTGAAAACTGAACTTTTTTGTGTTTTTTTTGCGCTATAGTTTTTTTAGTGTTCCGAATAAAAAAGAGACAAAATGAGTTTATAATCGAAGGTCTGTGATTCCCTGAACTGTTTAATAAGCAACCTTCAATATAGCTGTTATTGCAAATTTTAAATAAGCTGTATATTTTGTTTTATTAAAAATATAGCTTTTGTTTGCAGAAATTTCAGCAGCCTAAGAATAAATATAAATAAATAAAAATATACGGACAAATCACACAGATTGAGCTAGCCCCAAGGTAAGTTCGAGACTTGTGTAATGGGATACTAACTCAACGATACTATATTTTATAACAAATACATATATAGATCTATCATATATATATCTTTTTCAGATTGGCCTGGGTCTAGGGTGTTTACCCAAGACCCAGGCCAATCTGAAAAAGATCATTTTCCATCTTGACCTGATCGGGGATCGAACCCGGGCACCTGCGCCACGGAGCTGTCATGATGAACGATGCCTTGAGTTCTGTCACTGCAGTTTCCATGAACTTCCTGACCTGAATCAAAACTATATTAGAACCATTAAAAAAAAGAGTCTATGTGTTCTTGAAAGGCCGGCAACACTCTTGTAAACCCTGAGTGTTGCAGTTGTCCATGGGCAGCGGTGATCACTAACGTTGGTCGCATTCATACCAGCAGGTTCAAAATGAATGAATTTTGGTTTTCCTTTCTATATTTTGAAAAACCTATCCAACGACACTGCACGGCAAGGCATTGATAAGAAAAAACATCCAAGCTTTATTTAAATAAAATAGTACAGATGGTGGTTGGGTTTGTCCTATAAACCCAACTACTACATGCGTTTTGATAATCCTCAAGTCCTTGCAAAAGATAACAGATACATTCCAAGAATGCTTTGTGAGGCTATTAAAATTAAAAAACATCCTTATTTATGATAAAAGAGGATGTTTGGGAGTTACCAGCAGCTTGAGATGAGGCTATTGAAATTAGAAAAAAATATTTATTAATGATGAGAGAGGATGTTTGGGAGTTACCACCAGCTTAGGATCCTGTCATGATTTAATAACGTTTGAAGCTCATCACCAGTAAGACCTTCAGATACCGTGAGCCAATACTGCGTACATCCAGAACGTTAAAATTTGTAACAATGGCTAAAACATTAGAAACATTATCCAAGCTTTACATAGACATAGATTCCTGTATTCGACTTAGGTTTAAATAAATATATACGGACAAATTAAGTAAGTTCGATACTCATGTTATGGGACACTTACTTTAGGATACTATATTTTATAACAAATACTTATATAAATAAACTAGCTTTCGCCCGCAGCTCCGCCCGCGTCAATGTCTATCCCTCGGGAATAGTACTTTTTCTCGGGATAAAAGGTAGCCTATGTCCTTCTACGTACTCCAGAGAACTGGTATGCAAAATTTCATGACGATCGGTTCAGTAGTAACGGCGTGAAAGCGTAACAAACAAAAAAACAAACTCACTTTCGCATTTATAATATTAGTAAGGATAATCAGTAAGGATAAGGATATCCAAGGCCAAGAAAATCATTTTCCATGGAACCCGGGCTCTGCAGTGTGCCTGGTATAAAAACCACTACGGCACAAAAGCTTATGTATACGAAGATATTGATGTTACTCTGGATTTTATTCCTAGAAAGATATACAATAGTGGTATCAAACAAGAAGAACGGATTCTATCTCGGCCTTGCGCAATTTGCGCTATAGAACATCGGCTTACGAGGCGGTACAAGGGGTTTAGACGTGGAGAGAAACTTCGAAGAATGGAGCATTTCTCTCTGTAAAATACATATTGAGTTGTTGTTGCAAACTACATCACCAAATATAATGAGATACCCTTCAGTGGAGTACATAAATATAACAAAAATGGGATATTTCTGATTTTTTTGAGGTGAAAACTCTTATAGCGGTGTTGTTCACTTTTTGAGATGGGTAAAAAATGTTAAACTCCCGTCAGGACACGTGATATGATATAAAATACGTAAGGCGGACACGTGACCTGAGACTTCTGCAAAAGCGAGTTTTCGCTTCTGCCGGCACTCCTGGAGTGCAACCCACGGAGCAGATGTGCAACCCGTTGTGTTTTTTATTCATTCATAATGCTTTTTTGGTATAATCTTGTTAAATTAAGAAAAAAGTATGGTGAAAAAAAAACTCGCCCGCGTGGAAGTTTTTCACCATATTTTATTTCTTAACTAGCAAAGTCGATCCCTCGGGAATAGTACTTTTTCCCGGGATAAAAGGTAGCCTATGTTCTTCTTCGTACCTACTCCAGAGAACGTGTACGCAAAATTTCATGATGATCGGTTTAGTAGTTACGGCGTGAAAGCGTTACAAACAAACGAACAAACTCACTTTCGCATTTATAATATAAGTAAGGATAAGGATAAGGATTTAACAAGAAAAAAAATGGGGTCGGGCACAAATTTATTGATTAAGATTTTATGGCATATTTTTTTTTATTCCGACGTGGTTGGTCATGTCTTACAATATCATATTTCATGCACGACCTCTGTTGCCTAGTTCTCATCATGCCAGGTGATCACCGGCAGTCGTGGGTTCGAGCCCCGGTCAAGATGAAAATTCTCTTTTTCTGATTTATCTACTGCCATGACTGTAGTGTATTTTAAATTAATAACATTACACTTTCATCTTTTCCAGCACATTAAAAACTTTAGCACATATGACATAACAGTTTTTGCACAAATGTGTGTTCGAATATTTGGCAACATGACGAAATTTTTTTTTTTTAATCTATGGGCAACATCAATGACCAATGAGTCTTAATTAAATTATTAGAAATGCCATGATTAATCCGTTTTTAGGGTTCTGTACCCAAAGGGTAACAACGGGACCCTATTAATTTTGCTCCGCTGTCCGTCTGTCTGTCTGTCTGTCCGTCTGTCACCAGGTTGTATCTCATGAACCGTGATAGTAAGACAGTTGAAATTTTCACAGATGATGTATTTCTATTGCCGCTATAACAACAAATACTAAAAAATAGAATAAAATAAATATTTAAGGGGCCTCTCATACAACAGACATGACTTTTTTTGCCGTTTTTATAGATAACGGAACCCTTCATGCGCGAGTCTTACTCGCACATGGCCATTTTTTTTTAATTACAGTTAATTGTTTGTTTTGTTTTTCGTGTGTATAATAACAGTAAGTGTAAAATAACGATCAAGAAAATGTGTATATTCGGCAACATCAACCTACTAACATCTTTTTCTAAATAGAGGAAAACTACTCAGAATCTAACACTTACTAACACTAAGTTAAACAAAACAACTAAGAAATTATACAACCGACCAGTTCTTAATACTCGATGATACAATTAATTAACCTAAATATTGGGTTCTATGAAATTGGCTTTTTCTATAGTTTCGATTAAATTGAATTTTTCATACTAACTTACAGTATTATTTCGGGTTTAATAAATTCAGTTACAGTAAAATTTAGCAAATATTTACGGATAACAGATTTAAGCATTACAAAATACAAAAAAAAAAATGACGACATTTTTGATCAACACGGATACAATAGGCTAGTTTCCTAAAAAAATATAATTAGTCCGTCAGTTAGATATTCAAAAAATATTGGACACGTATTTTTTCTTTTGTCGATCAAACAAAAAATTATAAAGATATAGCCCTTTGAAGTTCCGTGTGACGTCATAATTTGCTACATTTTTTAGCAACCTTTGACGTCACGAGCCCCCACTCCTGAACTTTGACGCGCTTTATCTTTATTATTTATTGTTTATTTGACAAAAGAAAAAAATACGTGTCCAATATTTTTTGATTATCTAACTGACGGACTAATTGTTATGTTAATATTACGACCCAAGAAACTTGCCTCTTCATTAACTTAGGTTATTCATTAAAATATTGGGTTCTTAGCTATGAAATTGGCGGTTCGAGTGAATTGAATTTTTCATACTAAGTTATAGTAAGTATCATTTCGGGTTTGAATAATAAAATTACAATAATATTTAGCATGTAATTACGGATAACAGATTTATGCATTACAAAATTTAAAATAAATTGAAATGTAATAGAAAAATTACGACGTTTTGATCAAAACGGAGAATATCTGAAACGAGTTCTTTTCGTGAGCATTATTCAATAATTAAATTAATTTTTTTTTATACATTATGCATCAATCAATCAATCAGCCTATTGCAGTCCCCAAGGGCACGCCACAGTGCACGATCTCCCGCTTTCCTCATCCAGCCAATACCAGCGACCTTCCTCAGGTCATCGGTCCATCTGGCAGGGGACATTCACATTATGCATGCTGAATATTAATAATATAGTAAATTTCATAAACATTTAAAATAATACTTATTCGAAACAAAATGGCAAGCGGAAAAATACGCCAATTTCATAGCAACCCAATACAAAATACATAAACTCAAAACTTTCTTTTTAAAGTCGGCTAAATATTCTTTAAAGGCTTACGAACTAGAACTACTTAAAACTTTGATGACCTAACCGAGTTTCAGTTCTAAATACTCGATAATACATCCCGGCAGAACGCTACGAGACTGCTACGGTGCTACGCGTGGGCGTAACCCCTCTACGGCGTAGCGTAGTACTACGACTCGCGCGTGGGCGTTTATTTTGACGCCGCCGTGATGTAGCGTGGCGCCCAGCTGTAAAGTCACATGGTGTCGAATGGTAGGGTAATAATAATAATAATAATAAATTCATTTATTTCATCTCATACAAAATGCACAAATCAATTAGCAATGTTCCAAAATTCATAAATTCAATTGTATGAGAAGCTGGTGCCTGAAGTAGGCTTAAAAAAAACCTGTAGTACAGGTCACCAGGTTCCCACCTCCCTTAATTTTATACATTGCATCATTACAACAATAGTAACTTTGTTAGTATGAAATGTTAGTATTCGATAATAATAATTTACAATATCTATAATCATTGACAAATCATTAACTAATTTTAGGGCTTGCTTAATAGAGTATTTAACTTAGCAATTGACATACACAAACGAATGGAAATAAAAATGATAACAAGAATACATTTATAATTAAATTAAAATTGAAATAGATTATTTAATTAATTACAAACACTTACTGCAGATTACGACAGGAGCGATTCAGTATTGTCGTAACTTAGGGACAAGAGCCAACTTTTAAGTACTTTTTTGCAATTATATCTATTCAGTTTATACGTTAACAACACTTTGTCAGCCTCATTGTACAAATGTGGCCCTAAGTAACAGAAATATTTTTTTGTAAATTCTTTTGTGGTAAAGAATGGAATACATGGTTTTTTTTTTACGTCTTGTCAATTCAGATTGTGTGTTTACTAGAGGCCTTTGTGTGTGTTGTTTTAAAACAGTGCATAAAACAAATAGTTGCCTGACAGAAAGTACTTCCCAATGTTTAAATAAAGTTTCTGTTGAAAATCTAAAAGGAAAATTACCACAAGTTTTTAAAAGAGCTCGTTGAGACACCTCCAGCTGCATTATAACAGTTTTTGGTGCACCACCCCACGAGGTTATGCAGTACATTAGTATACTTTGAGCCAGAGCAAGGTAAATCTGTTTCAGTCTCTGTTTATTCATTACATATCTTAAATTTTTAAATATATATATCAATTTCCGTAATCTTTTTGAGACATTTTGAATGTGCAGTTTAAATGATAAGTTATTATCTATTATAATGCCAAGATATGTCACAGACTTTGCTAATTCAATAGAGTCACAAGAACAAGTATGATCAGGAATCGAGGAACATCTGTGAGCAATTAGTGGCTTGGAGGTTATGATATTCTTAGCTATGTTGGTTATAGAAAAATTAATCTGTTTGGTTTTATCTGCATTCAGTGTCAGGCAGTTATCTCGTAACCAGAAATTAATAGTATTGAGACCCTCCTGTGCAGCTTCTTGAACTTCATTCCAGGAATTTCCTGTGAATAAGATACAAGTGTCGTCAGCGTATGATATTATGCGGGCTTGTTTGAGTTGTAAATTCGTTAAATCATTGATATATACCAGGAATAAGGTAGGACCCAATATACTGCCTTGAGGCACCCCATAAGAGACTGCTGCCTTATCACTAATAAACAGATCAATTTTAGTACTCTGAGTTCTATTAGTAAGATAATCTTTGAATAAATCGAGTTGTTTGCCTCGAATACCAAATGCCTCCAGTTTGCCAATGAGGATGGATATAGAGACCGTGTCAAATGCTTTTGCAAAGTCAAGGAAGAGACCAGTAACCTTATTAGAATATTCTAAGTTTTTGGCTATGTAATCGGTAAGTTCATGAACAGCTCCATCGGTTGATTTTCCTTGTCTAAAACCATATTGGTTAGAGGAGAGCAAACGATTACTTTCAAGATAATTTATAAGTCGCTTATTTATTATTTTTTCAAGTATTTTGGAAAATGGGGGAAGAATAGCTATAGGTCTAAAGTTATTGACACGGTCTCTATCACCTCCTTTGTGGACCGGATGAATAATGGAGTGTTTGAAAGCTTGGGGAAAAACACCATTTGTCAGGCAAAGATTGCAAATATAGGTGAGGGGAGGGATAATGAATTGTTTAAATTCTTTGATAAAAGAATTTGAAATACCATCCCATCCTTCAGCACACCTGCTCTTAAGACTCATAATTAAATCGCTGACTTCTGTTTCGTCAGTATCAAGAAGAACAAAAGATACATGTGTAGAAAGTAACCTATGAGGATTTAATCTCTGAGGTAGAGTTGAAATATCGTTGGCTAATCTTTCACCCACTTTAGAGAAGTGCTCATTAACCATATTTACTGCTTCTTGGGGATCATTTGAAGTTTTAAGTAGGTTAGTCGACGGTGTATTGGATTTTTTTGAGTTAGTAATATCTTTGACTGCGTCCCACAACTTTTTATTGTTAGTACCTGCGTTATCAATCCGTTTTTTATGAAAGGATATTTTGGCTTTTTTTATTATTGAATTGCAGTAATTGCGATATCTAGTATAGGTAATTTTAATCACGACATTATTGGGCGCAGATTTAAATTTTTTATATAAATTGTCACGGTTTCTTATGCATTTTAATATACCAGGGGTAATCCAAGGTTTAAGAGTTCTTTTACGGTTTGACATACTAAAGAATACAGTGTTAGAAACTATAAGCTGTTGTAAATAACTAACAAATAAGTTCGCTGCAACGTTAGCATCTTTGCAATCGAAAATAAATTTAAAATTGATAGCTTCTAGTTCAATTTTTATTCTTTCGTAGTCGATTTTTTTACGCATTGTTATTGGTTTAGTTCTTGTTTCCTGTGTCTGCAAACACAAGATAACTGCTTGATGATCTGTGACAGTAGAGTTTAATACAATTGTCGACGATGGCAGGTAATATCGAAGCATTACATGGTCCAGACAAGAGTTATATCTAGTTGGAAGATTATGTGCCGGAAGAAGACCATGGTACGCGTTTATGTTCAGATATTCTGGTGCGTAGTCATTAATTGTGTTGTCTTTGATATCGATATTTATATCGCCTAAAACGGTGACATTTCGTTGAGATTTAAGCGTAGATAATAAATCGTTTAAAGATTGTAAGAAGGGATCTGCTCTTTTAAAACAGGGAGGGCGATATATAGCTAAGATAACGATATTCGGGTGTTTTATTAGTAGACAACTGGCATCTTGTAAATTAGGTTCTGATATCGAGATACTGAGGTCCTTCTTATAATATATGACAATACCATCATTTTGATTGATTCTTTTAGCAGATTCAATAATATTATAACCATCTAATAATGGCAGAAATGGATTTTGTGATAATCGACATTCCGTAAAGATGAGAATATCGTATTCTAGTTGAGTTTGTTCTATTACGACTAGACAATTATCAAAATTACAAGAGATGCTACGGATATTTTGTGTGATAATGGTTAAACTATTGGTTTGGTCAATATTCAGTTGATGGCAGTTGTGGGCATCGCAACTGATGACATCCGAGACTACTATATCATCGATATTTTGTATAAGAGTATTTAGATTATCGAATTATAATTTTAGAGTCTCTATAAGTCAAAACATAGGTCGACTTTTGAACTAAAATGTGTATATGGAGATTGATATAGTTAACGGTAATGATAGAGTTATATGGAAAAAGAGTAACCAACAGCAAATGCATATACAATAGAATGTAGCGCACAGTACATAATATGCGTAACAACGACAAGATTAGGTTAAGTTTACATATATTGTATACAAGTTGATGTTGATTTATTGTATTACAATTAAATTGTTTAGTGATATTTTTTGTACTTAAGAGATAATCAGGTATCTGAAATATTGGCCATTTTGAGACAATATATGCCAGTATTATTAAAAAGAACCTTATTATATTATACATTCCATAAGGGTAATTTAATCCATCAAAAATCACAACTGAAAACAAATAAAATATACAGTATAAATTCAATCTACTCAATACAATTAGGGTCCCAAGATACCATGCAGTGATCATGCTTGGAGTGTATAACAAAATAAAAATTGAAAACAAGTTAAGTTTATGGAATAATGTGAAAATAATGTTGACGTTTAGTAATCTATTAAGAAAATCAGTCATTGAGGGCTTGGAAACTCTTAATTGCCAGCATTTTACCAGCGCTAGTCACATATTGCAGTGAAGCCTACCAAGGTCTTCTTCCGAGTCCACTTTTATGTTCGCGGAGCTATCGTTTCTTCTGAGGTAAACTTTTCCATAAGATACCCAACATCTGGCATAGTTATTAGATTTTGCAAAAACTCTCGCTAGGTAAAAGAGACGTTTTGCTTTGCTTGTTAATGCCTCACTAACAAAAATAGGGCGTAATGGCCCTTCATTGTTCAGATGTTTGGAATTCAATTTAGAGTCTTTACTTTCCTTGTTGAAAGTTATAACACCACGTATGACGGATTCCTTTAAAGTTACAGTGTTGAACTCCACTACAATTGGTGATGCCTCTTTATTATTTGCCTTAACGCGGTATATATCACGGATTTCATCAATTTGTATGGGTTGGTTAATAACGGAACCAATCTTCTGGACTGCCTCACAGAGAGTTTGTTTATTCTCGGATTGGACCTTGGGAAGGTTTCTGATTTCAATGGTTGAAGAAAGTGACTTCCGTTTGAGCAGCTCCACTTCATTAGTAAGTGATTGAATAGTGGACTTTTGCATTGTGTTTTCTTTCTCCAGCACTCCTACCCTCTCCATAGCTTCATCGTATTTTGTGGACAAAAATTCTATAGACTTTTTTATCTCTAAGTTCTGTTCCACTATATTTCTATTTTGATCCTCTATTTTTTTATTTTGTAGTTCAATATTCCGGCATTGCTGCTCTAATTTATTACATGAAAAACAGATTGAGTCAGATTTCGCCTCCTGTGAGGCTTTCAAATCTATAATCATTTTCTTAAGCTCCAATATATCTACAGTATCAGCCGGCGAGTGGCACTCGATTTTCCTTTTTGTCCTTCTATGAAAAGTTGAGCTTGATTTTGTACTGTTATCGGAATCAAAACATGTATCCGTACTAACAATATCGAGAGTCGACTCAGAGTCATGGTGGGTATCAGCCCCTTCTATTTGTGTGGAAGAAAAATTGTTCGGGGGCGTACGCTGCACGCTCATTGTTGAACTTTTGAATTTAGTAGGATTATACTTCGCAACGCCAAGACCCGTACGCAACGAACGAACGTAGTAAAGCACAGGATTGTATGTATGTAAAGGTAAATGCGTAACACCAACGTGCACACATACGCACGACAAGTTAATGTACGGGGCCAGCAGTGAGCGCACTCACATTAATTTATTGTCCATTGAGAACGCGTGTCCAATATCCCCTCTATTGCTTACTCGTAATGAAGCTTGCAAATAGCAACAACAGATATGCTTACGTCTCACTCAGGCTTGGTGTAACTAGTCGCGCAGGATACCAGGCGCAGGAGCGAACACCTTTCGTTTATGCACTCCTAATGATTGATGCTGATTTATTCACTTTTAATTTAATTTATTTAATTTAAAATAAAACGAGTACAGTTTGTGGGCACGACTAGCCCCTGCGGGGATCCGGGAGGGAGAGGAAGGTGGGCGAATGTTGTTACATTTACATATTGTAACGTATGCATTTATTCTTTTTTATTTTTTAGGGTTCCGTAGGACCAAATTACAAACGGGAACGGAAGGATCACTCGTGTCTATTATCAAAAGTGTCAAAGTGTCTGTCAAAGTTTTAAGGATTTATTCAGAAAATAGGCCGTTTTAGGCATTTTGAATTCACATTTTAAATAATCAATTTTTTTTTTAAAACGCTACAAACTACTATCGTTTGGGAAACGACCACTGCAGAGAAGAAGACGCCGAAAGAAACTCTTTTCAACAGTGTTGTCGCCTACTTGCCTGAAGGGCTTTGTATATGTTATTTTTATCTGTCATAGCCTCTTTGCTCTGAACCTTCTAGAACGATAAGTTAAAATTAAGTACACTTATAGATTAATGTGACGTTAGTAAACACAAGCTGCGTAAGTAAGTAATTCTTGAGTTTATAAAAAAATAAAGGACTTGTTGCGAAGATTTAACACATATTTTTTATAATATTAGTGAGTGCCACTGTGGCGCTATACAATCTATGAGCCACCAGAAAGCCCAATTTCTTGCTCTCAACAAGATCTGAACGAGGCAAACGAGCGGGCAATTGCGGTGGCAATGCACTGGTCTAAACATATTTAATTAAACGCAAAGCCATTTTACGACTCGATAGAAGAAGAATATTAGTTATTCAATAAAATAGACGAAAATTCCCTATCTTAAGTCCGAAATCACTGATAAAAACACATTTTTTTTAAATAAAATAGATTTATTACACAAAAACCTGCAAGATATGAATAGTAAAAAATGGTAGATTGTAACACAAGGACAAAAGCGACACATTGATGGATTTAAAATACTTCCCTAACCAAAGAGTATTTCTTGTAAGCGATATATTTTCTCACATAGAATCCCGATACGCTCGGGATTCTATGAGAGACTCCTTCGTTCCGTTCTGGAATCAAAATGTTTATGAAAAATGAAAAAAAAATGAAAACATCTTTATTTCCAAGCCTTAGTTTATAATAAAATATAGTTTATATTAAAATACATATTTCTGGGACCCACCTAGTAAGCTTAGATAAAGCCTGTGACAGGTGGATCCGCTCTTCCAGAACACATCATAATAACTTAGGCCTAGTTAACGTAAATACATGATGAAAGTTAGAGCAGAAGATTATATATCTATTTACTTATGTGTGTGTGTGTGTATGTGTGTGTGTGTGTGTGAGTGTGTGTGTGTGTGTGTGTGTGTGTGTGTGTGTGTGTGTGTGTGTGTGTGTGTGTGTGTGAAGGTGTATGCGTGATTGTGTGTGTTGGTGTGGGTGTGTGTGAGTGTGTGTTTTAGTGAGGGGGTGTGTGTGTGTATGTGTGTATGAGAGAGTCTGTGTAAAAGCGTCTGTGTACTGATGGCCGATTTGACATTATTATTAGATAATAATAAGATTATTCGGATTAGTACTCAACCCTGCGATAAAATCTTGGGATCAGAGACAACTAGCGGACTGTTGTCAAAGCTAGGTAGTCCAGCAGTAAGTAGTGGTTTATTTAACAAGGGACTCGGAGTATGGTGAACGAAGTAAAAGTATAATGTTAGGTCCGAGAAAACACATTCTACTTTTTATCTCCCGCTAGAGAAAAACAATAATTGCATTGACACATCCGTAGCGCAGTGGTTAACACGCCAGCCTGCTACACGAGGGTGCCCGGGTTCGATCCCCGGTCAGGTCAAGATGGAAAATGATCTTTTTCAGATTGGCCTGGGTCTTGGATGTTTATCTATATATGTATTTGTTATAAAATATAGTATCGTTGAGTTAGTATCTCATAACACAAGTCTCGAACTTACCTTGGGGCTAGCTCAATCTGTGTGATTTGTCCGTATATATTTATATTTATTAGTATTTTTATTTTGCATACACAATGCTGTTTTTGATATCCTAACTAATATTATAAATGCGAAAGTAAGTTTGTTTGTTTGTTACGCTTTCACGCCATAACTACTGAACCGATCATCATGAAATTTTGCATTCAAGTTCTCTGGAGTACCGAGAAGGACATAGGCTACTTTTTATCCCGGGAAAAAGTACTATTCCCGAGGGATCGACATTGACGCGGGCGGAGCCGCGGGCAAAAGCTAGTAATTTTAATAAATAAAGAAATAAAATATAGTAAAAATTGTTCTTTATACTTAAAAGGGGAATAGGATATGGTAGAGATAACATTATTGAATTGGGAATCAAAAGAATGTTTACTCCCTCGGGAATAAAAACATATTTTAGTTATTTGTTCTCTGAATACATGAGATGAAAATTACATTATTTCTACGGAACCCTCTCCACGCGAGTTTGACTTGCATTTGGCCAGTTTTTTGTATTTAATGTAAAATAAATAAAATGGACACCCATTAAGCTTTTATATTCGTATCTTTTATATACCTAACCTAATAAATTAGTACCTAAAAACTGTAAAAATTAAATCACCATCATCAGGTCTTTTTAGCCTCCACTACAGGAGCACAACCCTCTCTGTACTACTAGAGCCATACTTGGCCAGAGCAGACAGAGGACAAAAAAACAATTAAATAATTTCAAAATTATTTTTCATTGACGATAAATGCCTGTTCTAGAGATTATAAACAACTAGCTTTCGCCCGCGGCTCCGCCCGCGTCAATGTCGATCCCTCGGGAACAGTACTTTTTCTCGGGATAAAAGGTAGCCTATGTCCTTCTCCGTACTCCAGAGAACTTGTATGCAAAATTTCATGATCATCGGTTCAGTAGTTACGGCGTGAAAGCGTAACAAACAAACAAATAAACGAACAAACAAACAAACTCACTTTCGCAATTATAATATTAGTAAGGATAAGGATTTGTTCGTAAAGATCTATGTAATTATTGTATCAAAGCTAAACAATGCGTTAGAAAGCGTCAATTTCCGGTGTGGTACTCCCCAGCATGACCATAAACGCTTTTCTAATAACGGTAAGATGTAAAAGGTAGCTTGTATTATGTACGATTTTGTACACCTGTTTTAAAATTTTGAACCGTTTCGGTTTCGGAGATATTCAATGTCCTGCTGGAAAGCATACTGCCTAGCATGACCAAGTGTAACCAATTATGTCTTGATGGGGCAGTCACTGAGAACAGTTGAGTTAAGTATTTTATTTGACTTTGTTTTAATTAATTTCGATAATAGAATATTTTGATATTTCTGTTACTATGTTGTAGTAATAACTGTGGTCTTAGATGGTATTTATTGGATGTGTAATAGTGACTTATTTGTGTGTACATAATAACTTTTGTAATAATTTCTTGTGTATTCAAAGGTAATAATTAAAATGTGATTGTACAAATAAAAGCCCTTACGGCGAGTAGGCAACCGACACTGTTTAACAGGTTTCTTGGAGTTTCTTCCTAGACAGTGGTTGTTTTCAAACTCCGGTAAATTTAGTTTTGATTTAAAAGAAATAATAAGAGAAGTTTTGAATAGAGAAATATAAAATAAATGATATTCCTATTCTTTCATTGGTTTCATTTCTAACAATTTAAACTTTAATGCAGTAGTGGGTTAAGTTTAGCATAGTCAGCGAAGTTCCAATTTATTACAGATTTACCATCGGATATGCAAATACAGGAATATAATTAGATCTTGCTTCCACAAAAGCCTGGTTTTGCGCATTTTTAACACGGTCGTGGTGCAAATATTCATCTGCATTACAACTCATAAAGGGGAGGCGTAACAAATTTTAAAAATAAGTATTATAAACAGTACAAAATCTAAGCTATATTACACAGCTTTAAATTTTGGAAAAAGTATTATTGGTTTTGTTTGGTCATGCCAGGGAGAGTTCATTCCAGCATGACCTACGTATCTCTAAAACTAAAAGTGAATGAAATTCCGAAATAGGTGTACAAAAGAGTACAAATTCAAAGCTATATTGTTAGTGTTTCAGTTGCTAAAAATTATTAGCGGTTGTGTGATGTCATGCTGGGAAGAAAGCTTCCTGGCACGACATACTTAATTCTCTGGAACGGTAATGGATTGACATTTAAGAATAGGCGTATAAAATAGTACAAATTAATGGCTATCTTAATGCGTTTTAATTAGTTGAAAATCATAATTGGTTACACTTGGGCATGCTAGGCAGTATGCTTTCCAGCAGGACATTGAATATCTCCGAAACCGAAACGGTACAAAATTTTAAAACAGGTGTAAAAAATCGTACATAATACAAGCTACCTTTTACATGTTACCGTTATTAGAAAAGCGTATATGTTCATGCTGGGGAGTACCACACAATTTCCGCCGACATAATAGATTGAATTTCTCGGAAACTCGCAAAGCTTCTGAAACTGCGTGTGTGCGATTGTAACCAAACCGAGGATACACACTTTTCGGCACATATACAAAGTGATTTTAATTACCTGGCAACATTCCAATGTTGAAAGCAGAATCTCTAAAAGAATATACATCCGCAAGAAAAATAAGTAATTTATGAAAAAGAATTAGATTTTTCGTAAAAATTTGACCGGTGAATTTGTATGGGAGGCAAATTTTTTTTTATAATAATTACCTTTTTTTCCTGCAGGTCTATATTCTATTAGGGATTCCGATTACAACACCAAAATACTGCCAGGTTAATTTGAAAATCACCCTGTATACATACGTACTATCACGTCTTATTCCCTTGCGGGGTAGACAGAGCCCAGGTTTATAAGCCTTAAAAGCCACGCTTAACATGTTCGTGAGCGTGTAGGGGGAAATCGGACTCAAACAGTGATGAGTGGGTTCTCTTTTTTTTGCATAATTTGTTTTGTCCTAGTATGCTTTGGCATACCGGTTTTTGCATAAAATATTTTGGCATATTATTTCTTAGGCATAATTGGTTTTTGGCATATGGGTAATAATTATCTTTTGGGCTACTTTGTTTTGGCATAATGTTAATAAGCATAATCTTAATAGGCATAGTAACTATAAGTTAAATAGTATTTGGGCATAACATTTTTAGGAACAATAGAAACGAAAGTAAGTTTTTTTTTAAAATAATAAGCCTCATTTTTAGATTTAATTTTTTAAAATACGTTAGAAAAGGTAACCTTGTCAGAAACGACTTGCTACCAGACAAGAATGTTAGGTTGGGTTAGAACCGCGAACCCGTCAGAAACGACTTGCTACCAGAAAAGTAAGTTAGGTTAGGTTTAAACTGCGACCCCACCAGAAAACGAATTGCCAACAGAAACTAATAAAATTGTGTAATAATGTTCTTAACAGGAGTTTATTATTATGAAAGTATCAAAAGAAAAGTGGATACTTAAAAATACAAACAAATTCCTTAATTTTGATCTGCCGTAATTTATAGATCATTATAAACTTTGGTTTTGTACAAAAGAGGATTTAATGAGAAATTCATATATATTTCTTATATAAAAAATCCCGATTTAATCAAACTACTGAACCAATTGTGATGAAATTAAAATGGAACCAACTTAAAAGCAAACCCGTTCAAACAAAAAAAGGAAATTGTAATCGATTCTTAAATGACAAAGTTCTGAGGTTAAAAAAAAACGTACAACGAAATTTATAACCTTCTCCTTTTTTTGAAATCGTTTAGTAAGCTAAGTTTCATTTCTGGCGAAATAAAAATGCCAATAATTGTTATTTTCCGGGTTCGATCCCCGGTCAGGTCATAATGGGAAACAATCTTTTTCAGATTGACCCGTGTCTTGGATGTATATCTATAAAATATATATATTTTTTTATTTATTAAACTTTATTGTTCCAAAGTAGAGTACACTTGTAACAATTGGCGGACTTAATGCTATGAGCATTATCTCCCAGTCAACCATAGGGAATAACAGAGAAAAAATTGTATGGCGCAAAAAGTGATATATGTAATACACATACAAATATATATTATATATATTCAACAGCAAAGTAAATAATAAAATACCATATATGCAATATATACATAAACTTACATATAAATAAATACTATATGTACACTAATGATGAATATAGAGAAATAATTACTGATGGTGAACTGGAGAAAATTCTAAGGAGATAAAGAATTAAGAAGGTGAGAGTGAACCTGACTTTTGAAAGAAAATTTAGTTGAAGTTTCTTTAACTTCAACGGGCAAAGCATTCCAAAGTCGAGAAGCTTGAAGAGTGAAAGAATTTGTCATAAAGTTTGTCCGAAAGAGAGGAGTAAAGAGAAGACGAGTATTCGTAGAACGAAGCTGCTGATCATGAGTCTCAGAAAGAAATTTAAACTTACATTTTAGATAATCAGGAGAGTAAGGATTATTGAGCACAGAAAAGAGGGTTGTAGACGACGCGAAGCACCGCTGCATCCCTCGGCTGCACCTGTAAACATACTAAATAAATAAATAAAAGTGTCTAGGTTTAGTTATAATTAATAAATAAATAAGATAGGTACTTACCGTTGTATGTGGCAATATTTGTGTTGAATAAACGCACGCCGTAAGGTGTACGCATGTGTGTGTTTGCGTCACACTAAGATCACTTAGATCTGTATGTAAAAAGGCAGTTGACCGCTACAAACGGACGCAACCACACGCATGCGTACAGCCCGAAAGCGCTTCAAATTTTTCGTCTGTCGTTCTTATTTCTCAAATCCTGGACGCACCTACACCCGTCACCTACAATCTGGTCCTCGAGCCGCATCATCAAGGATTTTGAACCGGAGGAGCAGACGAACAAGGCATGTTCTCAACACCGCCACGCACAATGATTAAAACGCGTGGAGCTCTCATGCGAGAAAAGTTGGGGCATCCCGCAGAAGAAAATAAAAGTGAAGTGCTTTCACGTAAAGTGCAATCGGAAATTTTGGTTCCAAAGAACGAGCTAAAAGAAATCGCCCAACAGATACCAAAACATGAAGGTAGTCTCAATATTAAATTGGGTGGTCCCGCATCAGTTGTGTCTAAGGCTAAAGGTTCCAGTAGATCTTCTTTATCAGCACAACGGAAGCAGTTAGAGCTGGAAGCAGCTGAAGCCAAAGCTGAAATTGAAAAGAACCTAATCGAAAAACGGTTGGCGGCCCAACTCGCTGCACTCGAAGATAAATCATCGCGGAAGTCCGAGGCCAGCTGCATCGATTCCCTTGCCGAAGCTTCTAATAGAGTAGAAGAATGGTTAAATAAAAGCCAGCAGGAGCCACAGCAGCAGCGCGCGGCCACTCCGCCGCCGGCGCCACCCGCTGTACCCTGCACATCGGATCTTCAGCACCTAGCTCGAGCAATGGAACAGATGGCCACAGCTACCCACAGTGCACATTCAAAATTGCTGTCCAGGCTATCAACCCCTAAAGATTTACCACTATTTTTCGGCGATCCGTTGGAGTGGTTGCAGTATAAAAATAGCTACGAAGAGTCCAGTAAATTATGCAACTACAACGATAGTGAAAATGTCACAAGATTATGTAAAAGTCTCCGTGGTGAAGCGAAAGAAGCTGTGTCATCCCTGCTTATCTGCAATACAAAACCAAGTTGTATCATGGAAGCGCTTGAACTACGTTTTGGACGACCCGAGCTTATCATATATAAAATCGCCACTCAGTTTAAAAAGTTGCAACCCTTGCCGCAGACTTATCACACTAACTTAGTGCCATTTGCTATTAAAGTAAAAAATTACGTCGCAGCCGCCGAAACAATCAAGCAAAGTGATTACCTGAGAAGTCCAGAGTTACTAAACACAGTCGTATCAAAGTGCCCTAGCGTGCTGATAAACAAATGGGTTGATTATTTGTACGATCACCAAGATGACAGTAAAGCTAAACTACAAATATTTGCAGAGTTTTTGCACAGAGAAGCGACAAAAGTAGCATCCGCAGGAATAAGTTACATACACAGCCAAGCAGATCACAGAATGCCCAAAAAGAACGACGAACGCAAGACTCAAGTTCACTCTGTATTGCAAAGCAGTGAACAAAGTACAAAGTGCAAAGTTTGCCATAATGCTACCCACCCGCTCTCAATTTGTACGAAGTTCAAGCGAGCCTTGCGAAAGGACAAGTGGCGCATCGTAAAAATAAACAGACTTTGTCACAAGTGCCTGCTGCCCGGTCACAGCAAGGACGCCTGCCCTGCCGCGCCGTGTGATGTCGATGAATGTGGAATGGCTCATCACCGCCTACTTCATTGGCCTGCAAAGAAAACGGTATCATCCTGTGACGTCACGAGTAACGAAGACGCATCCCCTACTTCAAGCTTGTCGTTGAGTGAAAGTGCGAACAATAAAGACCTTACAGTCACAAACACTACTGTCTTGTGCCCAAATGCAAGTGTAATGTTAAAAATAGTGCCTGTGAACATTCATGGACCAAAAAGTGTTATGAACACGTATGCCCTATTGGATGACGGGGCGACCGTGTCCCTGGTGTCAGCTGATCTCGCGAACTGTATTAACTTAGAAGGTCAGCCCGAGACGATCCGTATCCGTGGCGCGTGGAACTCTGATATCGTGTGTCAAAGTGAGATAGTGAACTTTAAACTCTCAAATAAAAACAACGAAGTGTTCGAGGTGCGCGCACGAAAGATAAACGAACTGGATTTACCTGTACAGTGCCTATCGAAAGTTAATGTCAACGCGTATAAACATTTACGGAACTTAAAAGACTATTTGTGTAACAGTGACGTAAAACCTAAGTTATTAATTGGGCAGGACAATTATCAATTACTCGTTTCCCTAAAGACTATCTACCGTGGCAAAAATGAACCGTGCGCTACCCTTACTCCGCTCGGATGGTGTTTACACGGGATCGTACCCGCGACCGCTGTAGCATGCCCTCGTCGCCACCGAACTCACGGATCATTGTTTACCGAGCATGCGCACACTACGATAATGAATAGACTGCAAGCCGTAGTCCCCACTCGCGCCGCTGCCCCTCCGCTCTCCGCCGCCTCCGCGGCCATCCATACCGCACAGCGGGAGACGCACACATGCGCCGGCGCACCAACGTCTGCAACGATGCAACAATGGGAGACCCCTGCACACAGAGAAACAACTGATAACGATGAATGTCTGCATGAACTGGTTCGACGATCATTCGCATTTGAAGCAATCGGAATCAACTCTAAGCCACGAGTAAATAAAGATGAACTTCGCGCGATAGACTGCATCGATAAATCTGCCAAGCTAATTAATGACCAATGGGAAGTTTGTCTGCCATGGAAAAATGATTCTAATGATATGCCTAATAACTATCAAAATGCTTACAAACGATACATGGGAGTTGAAAGAAAAATGCAATCAGATTCCAGTTATGCTACGAGATATAAACAAAGAATGAATCATTTATTTGAAAACGATTATGCTCGGAAGTTAACAGAGGAAGAAATTTCGATGCCTAGACAACATATATGGTACTTACCACACTTCGGTGTAGATAATCCGAACAAAAACAAATTAAGATTGGTCTTCGACGCTGCTGCCTCCACCGCAGGTCGATGCCTAAACGACTACCTACTACAAGGACCTGACTTATTACAATCATTGCTGGGAATAATGCTGCGATTTCGAGAAAAGCCAGTCGCCTTTGTTGGAGATATAAGAGACATGTTTCTTCGAGTGAAGATAAGAGAGGAAGACCAGCATGCTTTACGATTCCTTTGGCGAGAAAGTAAAGAATGTAAAATCGATACTTATATCATGACTTCATTATTATTCGGCGCTAAGTGCTCACCATTTATAGCGCAGCATATTAAAAACAAAAATGCCATGAGATTCCAAGACGAGATGCCTGAAGCCACTCAAGCTATCCTGAAATCCCATTACGCAGATGATTATATCGAGTCAGTGGACGACGAACAGACAGCTTCGAAATTAATAAGAGAAGTGTCCGAAATTCACAGAAGGGGTGGATTTCATATAAGAAACTGGACAAGCAATAAACCAGAAGTTTTAGAGTGCACGCCAAAAGAGACCTTAAGTGACAAGGCGATAAGGATGAAAACCGGGTGCGATGACTCACCAGAACGCACTCTCGGTTTGTTATGGTTTCCGCTGAGTGATACCTTCGGATTTGATCTAACACTAAAACGGATCCCAGCTGAGATACTAAACTCGCAAAGAGTACCTACGAAGAGAGAACTACTACGCATAGTTATGTCAATATTTGATTGCTTTGGTTTTCTCGCGCCGTTTACCATAAAAGCAAAGATTGCATTACAAAGTACCTGGAAGTCTGATATTAAATGGGCCGAAATTTAAACCTGAAAAAGAGGTAATCATTAGTGAAGAATTATTACAAGTAAACACATTATGTAATACAGAAGACATAGACTTACCTGTTCCGGACCCCACTAAGTTTTCTTCGTGGCTTCGCTTGCTGAGATGTACGGCGAAAGTATTGTTGTTTATAGACAAATATAGATTCGCTGGAAAAGCTGACATGTACAGAAGAAAGCAATGGAGAATGGCACAGCGATTGACAGAAATGTTTTGGAAACGCTGGATGCGTGAAATCTTGCCTACTCTCTTACCTCGCCAGAAATGGTACCAAGAAGGTCATAACCTGAAACCAGGTGATGTGGTTATTATTGTCGATCATAACCTGCCTCGAAATACATGGCTGAAAGGTTTAATAGAAAAGATATACCCAGGTCCCGACGGCCGAGTGCGCGTTGCCGATGTAAAAACCAAGACCGGTGTACTTACCAGACCCGTTACTCGCCTAGCCGTACTGCCCACTGCTGGTGATGATTGTCCTTGACGGACAATGGGGCGGAGAGTGTAGACGACGCGAAGCACCGCTGCATCCCTCGGCTGCACCTGTAAACATACTAAATAAATAAATAAAAGTGTCTAGGTTTAGTTATAATTAATAAATAAATAAGATAGGTACTTACCGTTGTATGTGGCAATATTTGTGTTGAATAAACGCACGCCGTAAGGTGTACGCATGTGTGTGTTTGCGTCACACTAAGATCACTTAGATCTGTATGTAAAAAGGCAGTTGACCGCTACAAACGGACGCAACCACACGCATGCGTACAGCCCGAAAGCGCTTCAAATTTTTCGTCTGTCGTTCTTATTTCTCAAATCCTGGACGCACCTACACCCGTCACCTACAAGGGTGCAAAGAAGTCGAAGCTGTCTACGTTGACGGATGGGAAGCCATTTAAGGTCGGAACGATAGGAAGAAATGTGATCATACTTTCGAAGGCAGAAAATGATACAATTATTAATGAGACGATCGAGCTTATTAAGAAGATTTTCGTTGAGATCAGGATAACACACATCTGCATAGTCAATTATCGGAAAAATTAAGGTTTGGATAAGCAAGATCTTCGGTTTTAAAGGAAGAAAGTTCCTAAGACGGTTGAGTTGTTGGAGAGTGACAGTTACTTTGCGACTAATTTCAGCTATATGAGTGATCCAACTAAGAGTGGAGTCTATGTGCAGACCCAGATCCTTTACAGATTTAGAGAACGGAATGGCGCGGTTATTCGCAAGACGAGAAGTCACAGACGAGACAGTATTATAGTCTATTTGATTTATTTGCCTAGAGCTTCCCACAATTATCGACTGACACTTGGATGGATTGACCACAATACCATAATCATTAGACCAAGACGATATCGAAGACAATGCAGAGTTAATAATCCCAATACTAGATTCTATGTCCTCGACTGATGACTGCGCGTAAATTTGTAGATCGTCTGCATAGAAATGATAAGAGCAGCCAATAGAAGTAGAAAGAAGATTAATAAAAAGAGAAAAGAGCAAGGGTGATAAAATTCCACCTTGAGGCACACCTGTAGCGAGAGATTTCCAACCTGACAGTGCGCGGTCCAAACGAACTGCTTGCTGTCGGTCACGAAGATAAGCTGAGAACCAATCCACTACTGAGGACGAGAATTGCAAATGATGAAGGATGGCAAGTAGAATATCGTGGTCGACCATTTTGAAGGCGTTAGAGAAATCAATCAGAACAAGAGTGGTGACCAACGTATTCTCCATGCCCAAACGAATGTCATCGGAGACTTTAAGAAGAGCAGTAGCCGTACTGTGGCCCTGGCGAAATCCAGATTGAAAGGGAGTAAGGATAGAGTTTGCTAAAACAAAAGAAGATACTTGGGCGTGCACTACAGCTTCTAGGATTTTGGAGAGGAAGGGCAGAATTGAAATTGGCCTAAAATTATTTAAAATTTGCGGAGTAGGAACCTTAGGGAGAGGAATAATAAAAGCTTTTCGCCATAAAGTAGGAAAAGTCCCAGTGGCTAAAGAGAAGTTGATAATGTGTGTCAGAGCTGGAAGAACTAAATGCAATATGTTTATAAATATAGTATTGTTGAGTTAGTATCCTACGACACAAGTTCATAACGTACTGTGGGGCTAGCTCAATTTGTGTGATATGTCCCTATATATATATTTATTTATTTAATTTTTACTGTGATATATGTCATAAGATACTTTATATCAATTTATTTTTAACTTTGAACAAATCAGATCAGTTTAATTAAGAAAGAATATTTTATACACTATCCCATCATCATCAGGTCTTTTTAGTCTCCACTGCAGGAGCATGACCCTCTCTTTACTATCGGAGCCATACTTGGCCGGAGCAGACAGAGGGTTTGGCCTACACTCTCCTCGCTGTCCAGACGAGTTGGAGAGGTCTCATTGATGTTTATGAGCTTTGTTTAGCTTGTATTTCCTAAGTCGCCTCTTACGGAATCCATTGGAAGTGGTCCTATTCTACTCTGCCGGAAATAACACGGCTTACACACTACCCCAATAAAATTACACCGGAACAAATATTTTTAATCACTTGGAATAATCATTACAGGGTATGCTTAAGAAAACCAAGGATGGTTTGAAAATTAACAAGCACGAACTTTGAATGACAATAAATTAAAAATGCTTCAAGTCTGAACCCTATCTGGAGTCCAAAAAGATGCCCAGATTAATTTTTAATATAAAAAAGTTGAAAGGATTCCGTGGCCTCTTAACATAAAGGAAACTACATACAGAGAAAAAGCTTTGTATCAAAACGTGTTTCGCTCGTGCGTGAACCTATATAATTATAACAATTCGTTTTTATTACACGATGTTTTGTTAAATTGCATATATAACTTAGAGTCTATGTACATATCTATTTTATATTTATTGCGTTAGATATCAGTAATCTTTCTTTATACACTTTATATTATAAACACTAAAAATGCAAAATTGATACTTAAACAATTTGTTGGTAGGCATTGATACAATTAAGTTAATTACTTAGCTATGGCATAAGCTATGATAAAACTACATCATATTATTACATATTTCGTTGATTTTACCGATATCGGTCAAATAATTGTTTAAGCTGTATAAATAAATAATTGTTAATAAAATAAATAAATAAAATAAAATGAATTTTATTCAGATAACTTTGATCCATTATTGTTAGTAACAATTTAAACTTAAAATACGTTAGTAGGTAATATTCACTATACGGCACCAATTACAATACTACTCCAGAACGAATGGAGTGTGCTCTCATATTTTGCACATAATACCTGTAGGATGTCGTTGGTGCTGCCCCGCAGTCTGTTTTGTAAAGAAGCGACTCGTTTGCGTCTGATAGCTCCTTGCGCAGCGGTCAACACGCCTGCCTGCGACACGGAGTGACCGGGTTCGATCCCCGGCCAGGTCAAGATGGAAAATGATCTTTTTCAGATTGGCCTGGGTCTTGGATGTGTATCTATATATGTATTTGTTATAAAATATAGTATCGTTGAGTTAGTATCCCATAACACAAGTCTCGAACTTACTTTGGGGCTAGCTCAATCTGTGTGATTTGTCCGTATATATTTATTATTTATTTATTATAGCATAGAAGTCATCAGTAAGAGCTTCAGCAAACATCGCTTATGTATAGTTGGCTATATAATTGGAATACCTATCATTAGTAAGTAAAAACACTTTATTGCACCAAGAATGTATTCAAATATATAAAAAGTAAATAAAAAGATTTATGTACAATGGGCGGCCTTATCGCCGAAGCAATCTTTTACATGCTATTGGGTGACAAAAAACAAAAAGAAAATGAGTGGCACCTAAAGGATTCAGAAGAAACAAAGTAAACCTGAAGCAATGTTATACAGTAAAATAGTGAAAAATAAAGAAACACATAAAAGTAAACTTTGTTATATAGGGTTTGATATATAGGGACAAATCACACAAATTGAGCTAGCCACATAGTAAGTTTTGTCGTGCATACTATATGCACGAGGCACGACACAAGTTCACAAACACAATATAGTAATTATATGCACGACAATAAAGTTAATATAGTATTAGCTTAGATATCGTTCTTTCTTATCTATGGATCGACGCCAATTGTCAAACGACTGACAATACGATGCTAAGGTTGCATTTAAAAAGTTTAAAAACGTCGTTAAATATTCTCATTTTTTTAAATTTTTCGCGCCATATTCTTAGTATTTCTACTCATAACAACGTTTTCCTGCGAAAAATAATCACGACAAAAAAAGAATTAGACAAATTAGTTCGACCGTTCACACGTGATGCCGTGACCATGGAAAATATGAATTAATTTTTGTATATAGATTGATAAACATTCAAAGCCTAGGTCAATTTGAAATAGATCGTTTTCCATTTTGACCTGACCTAGGATAGAACCCAGGACTTTGTGATTCAAAGGCACTTGGGGCCACTGAGCCACAAAGGTTGTCAAATTCTCGATGCCAATATTCCAAATATCGTTGGTACCGCTGCGATTTCAGTGCCACAAAAAATACGTCAAACAAATTCCAAACACTTAATAATTAACGACACAAGTACAGGACAGAGGTAACTTTATTTATGTATATTTAACGGCAAACGAGTAGACGAGCTGATGGAAAGTCGTCACCGTCACCAATGGACATCTGCAACACCAGAGGAGGTGCTGATGCTTTGCAGACTCTTAAGATTCCTGTAAACACGGTACTAACTTGTGTAGATTATGGGGCTTTGTCTCTGGAACGCGTCTCATCTGTGCGGCCTGGGATTTGTTTAAAATAATGAGGTCTTCAGTGTCCCAGCGCAAACAACGTTTGTTTTAATATAAATTGTTTAGCATTATCTCTAAAATGCGGGTCTTTGTTTGGAATTGTTTTTACCTAGACAACAGGTTATGAAATCGTTTATGTAAATATTATGTTATTAAAAGTGGTTTGATTTATTTTGGAAATGTTTCACGTTTCGCTCCACATACCAAGAACTATTTGTGAGTTTTTAGGGGGAAAAATGTATAACCTAACCTAACCTAACCTAACTAATATTATAAATGAGAAAGTGAGTTTGTTTGTTACGCTTTCACGTTGTAACTATTGAACCTATCATCATGAAATTTTGCATACACGTTATCTGGGGTACGGAGACATAGGGTACATTTTATACTGTTCCCGAGGGATCGACATTGACGCGGGCGGAGCCGCGGCCTAAAGCTAGTAATATATATTTATGGAAAAAGTCCAGAGGGATCCGTCAATCTTTGTTTGAACCATATACTTATTATTCAAAGCATGTTTACCTCTATGGTATGAACACTGCGACCAGTAGCGCCTTTTCATTAAGTAATTTATGGTATTCAACAATAATAACGGCTACATATAAAGCGGAAAGATGAGAAAGTTAAATATACCAATGAAAAGGATAGGCAGCCAAGGACCGAAGTAAATTGAATGGCAGTGGCGAGTATTTTAGTACCGATATACTTGCTACTCGACTAAGTACTAGCCGTGTGCGAAGAAAGCTTAAAGCTGTGAAGTTCGGCGACAGCGGCAAGGGAAATAAAATGAAATTTTATTAAAATTTAGATGACATGTACCTATCCCTTATAGAACGACATATTTTTAATGTGACACGATTGTGTGGCGTGACACGATTAGATAGAGTTAGAAATAAATATGTTAGAGGAAGTAAGGTGGCACCTATCACAAATAAGGTGAGAAGCAAAAGACTGGCATGGTTTGATCATATGATGAGAAGAGGCGAAGAACATCTGACCAAAAAAACATGAAATATGAGAGTTGATGGGTATAAAGGAAGAGGCAGGCCAAAACAGAGTTGGATGGATTGTGTCAAAAGTAATATAAAAGAGGTGCGTGCGGATGTAGGAATGGTGGGAGATTGAGAACTGTGGAAAAATAAGAAATATTGCGCCGACCCCAGATAATGGGATATGCTAAGGCAGATGATGATCATATTTTTTAATGTGACAACGTCTTATAAATCGATGATCACCAGCTGCATACACGAAAAATGTCACGTTCTATTATTATTTGTCTCTCCTGTTATTTCACGGGTGTTACCCCGGTTTTTTGAGAGGCTTGTGTGGGGATATAAATTCTACACGTTGAGGCCCTTTGGAAAAGTTGATGTAATGTTGGTCTCCAGCCAGAACCCGTTTCTGGAAATACCAAGTCTATGTCCTTGAAAAGGTCTTGGCCGGAGCAGGAAAGATTGCACTATTAAAGATAAATTTGAGTTATGGAATTGAAATGTAGCTGGACTTATGTTGGGTTATTGCCAAGGGTCGGACACCTGCCATAATCATGATCATCATCATTTCGAGTAGGTGACACGGTCAATCGACCATGCACACCCTGGTGTCCGAGATTTTCGGGACCGCCTCTCGGCCTCTGACGTGGTTCCTTTAACGACTTCCAGATGGCAGCCGAGACCAACGGCTTAACGTGCCTTCCGAAGCACGAAATCATCTTAATTATCAGACAATCAGGTGATTCTAGCCTGCAATATCCTAACCAAACTGGAAACAACTAAACAAAGTATGTTTCCCGTGGGAATCGAACCCACGATCACAGGCAAACGCCTTAACCACTGGACCACGGAGGCAGTTATGATAACTGACTATAATTAGCAGGTGGTGGCTTGCCGCTCACTAGATGAGCCTTCAAATTTGACCTGTACACTTAAATTACGCGTGTTCCAAAGGCTTAAAAGCTATTATATAAAAAAAAATATTTCGGATAACAAAGATCCATATTCAAATTCATAAAAAGAAATTAAAGTTACAATTTACATTACACAGAAATAGATTTAAAATACTAATAACTTCAAATTAAATTATTTAAATACTCATTAAATTTTGACATCTTAATTGTAATTTAGAAATTTATAATTGAAATATAATAAAAAGAAAAAATAACAAAATAGGATATCAATCATCATCATCATCAGGTCTTTTTTAGTCTTTACTACAGGAGCACGACCCTCTCTGTACTAATAGAGCCATACTTGGCCAGAGCAGTCAGAGGACTTGGCCTACTCTCTCCACGCTGGCCAGACGGGTTGGAGAGGTCTCACAGATGTTTATAAGCTTTGTTTAGCTTGTATTTCCTAAGTCGCCTTCTACGACATCCACGGGTAGACTTGGATACCACACGGCTTAAGGATATCAATACTTCCTCATATTATATGGTGCTGCATTTTAGCGTGGGCCCATCAAAAAACGCTGAATGCTTGCTTGCTAATGGCGTCACCATGTCGCGTGTCGTGTCATGCTAGCCTGTAGCACGAAATAACAATGTACTGACGTCAATATATAGGTTTACACAACTCGGGTTATACAATGTAAGTCGAAATCGTGAACAGAAAACAGCTGTTTCACACTTAATTAAGAGACTAACATGAGCCAACTAGCGGCACGCATAATTTTATTTATTACACTTTTAATTTGAGGTCATAAGACCTCAAATTAAAAAAAGTCTAAAACTATACGCATCCCAATAATCCTAATCCTTTCCTAACTAATATTATAAATGCGAAAGTGAGTTTGTTTGTTACGCTATCACATTGTAACTACTGAACCGATCATCATGAAATTTTACACACGTTATCTGGGGTACGTAAAAGGACATAGGGTACATTTTATCCAGGAAAAAAGTACTGTTCCAGTGGGATCGACATTACCGTGGGTAAAGCCGCGGGCGAAAGCTAGTTCCATATAATTGAAATCTGTCTGAAGTATTTGGTTATATAACATTTCTACCTGCGAGCATGAAAACTGTAAAGTTTTCGAGACGGTTGGTGTAATGTAATAAACTCAATCGTGAAAACATCAGAAAATATTATGTGTAAGTACTCTTTACTAGTAGAGTAATTACAGTTTCAAGTTTATATTGGTACTAGCTTTCGCACGCGGCGAAACATTAGTAAGGATAAGAATAACCAGAGGTATCGTATTACAAATTAAGAGAATTTGTTTATTATTTATTTATTTCAACATTACTTTAGCTTTTATGAAATGCGCAATAATATAGAAAATTATCCCAAATGTACTCAAGTACTTTACTAGTAAATAACAGTTTTAGATATTTTTGACTTAAAAAATTATATTAAAACATTTTTCAAGCTTTTATTGCCCTGTCGTGACATATGTAAGCCTATGTATCTAATAGTTTCTGATTTCTGATGTTTTCGCGATTGTTACACATTTAAATAAAAGCACTTTAATACGGTATTATTGCGTATATTACATTATTTTTACACCTAACGTTTCGTAAACTACAGTTTTACAAATAACCCTAAGTAACTGTAAAAGTCTGATCAATTCATTTTTTTTTTATTATATAGAACGGTAAACGAGCAAGCGAGTCACCTGATGGTAAGCGATCAGCTCTGCCCATGGACAACTTCAACACCAAGGTGTAACAGGAGCGTTGCCGGTCTTTGAAGGAGTTGGGGAAAGGACATGGGAGGAGGAAATGGGGGAAGGACGGGCCTCCGGCACTCTCACTCACCAAACGAAGCATAGAAGTGGTAACGCTTCTACTCAAACGTCGATTTTCTGTGAGAGTGTAGTACTTCCCCGGACGAGCCGGCCCATTCATGCTACTAGCAAAAATTACTTTTGTCGGTAGCGTGGCTCTACTACAATTTATATGATCTTATCACTACGACGCTGGTCTGGGATAATAGTTAATAGCATCCTTATTACTATTCCTTCTATCTTCCTACACACACAGGAGTAAAGTTCATCTCCACATCCTTAAGGCGATACCACTGTAAATAAGGTCGTTCTGAACCTTATTTATCTCGCAAAATACTTAAATTAGGAGTTTCAAATCTAAGTAATATGATTTTTGACTATTTCATCTCCAAAAATTGAAGATAAAAAAAACACGTTTTGATAAAATTTTCTCGATAGAAATATTTTTTGAAAAATTGTCTTCGCAGAGTTTTTGTTATTGTAGCTCAAATGCGACGAATGAAATAATGATTTTTAGACTAAAAGATAGGTTATTAGTAATTCATCAAAATGTAAATATGAAAATACAATTAACCGATCTGATTTTTTATAAAATAGAAATAACGAATTTGGCGCTTACGTTTTTTTCTTTGAGCGACTCGAGACTATCTCCTATCTCATCATTCACGGGCTAAACCGCCAAGCGCTATCCCTTGCGCGCACTTGATCAGTCCTTTGCCGAGCGATGGTACCAAACATTTGAGTCCTCGTCTTAACACTTTGACCTCTCTATCACTTGTTTGTTCCGCGCTCTCGCTTGCACGAGGAACGTGACACTTTTTCGTGCGTCCAGCCGGCGTTAATCAATTTTTTATCACGTAAAGAAAGCCATGGGATTTAAACAAATTCTTTGCCTGGTATAAAACAACCGCCCACTATGTGTTCAAATCAATCATGATACAATTTCATTATTATCTTTTGAATTAGAAATTCACGCGGATGAAACGCGGGCAACAGCTAAACACAACAAATGAAATAATACTATTAAAACTTACGCGAGGTATAATGTTTCTATCAAACAAACTAAAAATACGTTAGAGAAACAGTTTTATTTATAAAAAAAATCTATAGTTAATATGAGTAGACAGAAAAATACTCGTATTACAGGCCGGTCAGCTTCATCCTAATCCTTACTAATATTACATGCGAAAGTGAGTTTGTTTGTTACGCTTTCACGTTGCATCTACTGTACCGATCATCATGAAATTTTGCATACACGTTATCTGGGGTATGGAATAGGACTACATATTATCCCGGGAAAAAGTACTCTTCCCGAGGGATCGACATTGACGCGGGCGGAGCCGCGTACGAAAGCTAGTTAAAAATAAATCAAACGGTTTACTGTTTTTTTCTATGCCCACGTCACACGTATTAGCATTTTAACAACCAGTTAATCGCGAAACGTCACTGAAAGACCTTCAGTCCAGAAAGAGTCTAATTGTGTTTAACTAATCAACAGACTGATAAGTCCAATTCATTCGCTTCATTCGCACAAACTCTGCCGTCTATCTATGTATATTATGACGGTGGAGTACCCTCCATGTCTCTTGGCTCTCAGCCATCTACTTGACATCTCAATATATATAATTATGTATACAAATGTAACTTAGAATGAACCTTTTTATTATTTGTTTCCGTTGACATTTTATAATAAAAAGGTTCGTGTTAAGTCCCATTTATATAAATAAATAAATAAATATATACGGACAAATCACACAGATTGAGATAGCCCCAAGGTAAGTTCGAGACTTGTGTCATGGGATACTAACTCAACGATACTATATTTTATAACAAATACATATATAGATAAACATCCAAGACCCAGGCCAATCTGAAAAAGATCATTTTCAATCTTGACCTGGCCGGGGATCGAACCTGGTCACTCCGTGTCGCAGGCTGGCGTGTTGACCGCTGCGCCACGGAGCTAGTCCCGTTATATACATAATTATGTGTTTAAAGCGCGAAAGTTTAACAAAGAATATCTCAAATAAGATAGAACCCTGGCGTCATGCATGCAACATTAATTTAATAAGACGTTAAAATCACCCTTATAAAATTCATGACTAAAGCTAGTCTCACTTCAAACTATAGTTTAAAAATAATAGATTTCCATAAAAGTGATAGATGGGCTTTATTTTAAGCCGCTTTGGCAGAACTCAATGGCCACTTTCATCATCATCATCAGGTCTTTTAGTCTCCACTGCAGGAGCATGACCCTCTCTGAACTACCGGAGCCATACTTGGCCAGAGCAGACAGAGGATAAATGGCCACTTTAATTTCAGCCAATATACCTTCCGAAGCGCTGTGAAGGTCATCCTCTGGTCCTGGAAGAATTCAAACTGTCCAACTAATTATACAGACGGATTAGTCAACTCTTTCGCAAAAATCCCGGCGTCGCGTAACCTGGGCGCCGTGGGGGGAAGGCGCGCGGGGCGGTTCGCCCAGACGGCCGCATACGCGCGCGTGAGCGGACGTGTCTACGCGTCGCCATCGTCACTACCTCGCCCGTCGCAGGGCCGCGCGCCCGGCGCGCTCAGCGCGTTCCACATTTTTATTTTTTAATTTTAAAGTCAACCTAACGGATGGGTGAGTTTGAATTTCGAATGTTCTCTTTTTTGTGTGACCAGTGCTTGCTTCTTTGGTTAGGAAATTTCCACATGTGTTGTTTTTGCCCGGTTTTGAATTATTGTTATTTTAAGTCGATTTTGTATTTAATTTTTTTTTAATTGTTTTATTAGTTTTTTAATGGTTAAGATGTATGTTGAAAAGAAAAATAAAGCTTTATCTTATATTTTTTTTGCTTTTTATTTCCAGTTTAAGATTATTTTATTTATTATTATTAAGTTTTCATCTCTTTTATATCTTCAATTGTAAGTAATGAAATGAATGTGTAAGTTTAACTTTTGAACCTTTTTTATTTCAGCTGTGTGCTTTTTGATTAAGAAATTCCCAGTTTCGTTTTCTCGTTGTTTTTTATAATTTAAAATAGAAGTTATTGGATGTGTTAATGTTTTGTTAAAAATTACTTTTCGCTTTTAATGGTTGTGCTGTTTGTTAACTAGAAATATGCTTTGTTTATAATTTATAAATACTTCCTTTGTAGTTGTTTCGCTCTGAAAGTTCATATAAAGAATAATACCTTTATTAAAATAAACCTTATTATGTGTACATATATATGTTTCTTTTTTATATTTATATTAATTAATAAAACAAAAAAATATATATTTCACAATATAAAACCACTTTTTGTATTTAATATACAAAAAGTATTTATATCCTATAATTTTATTTTTATTTATTAATGTTACGTTATATTAAAAAAATATGTTTCCTTTTATTTGTATTTCTTTATTGTTAAATTTTTTATCTTTACCTTTGCATGAATAGAATTTATCTGTACTTATAATATGAGAATAACTTAAGTTTAAATTGTTTTTTCGGAAATCGTTATCTAAAACCTTTAAAAAGCATTGTTAAAATAAATCTTATTCGTGAAATAAAAATCTAATTTATTTTAAAATTTAAATTCTCATAGTTAATCTAGAAGTCAATAAGTTCTTATCTCTAAATAAAACAATAATTATTTTTTTTGTCCATTTATTATTTCCCTGAGATTTTCACCCATTCCATACCAACAATTTTCCAAAGCACATATTCTGTTTACCACCTTAATACCACATGACCACCCAAATAAATATTTTTTTCTCTTTCTTTCTCTTTGTGTATCTCTCAGCTGAGTGTATTCCCAATTGAATTCTCACCCGTAAGGCTTCGGAGCCCAGGGTTCTCTGAATCTATGGAACGAGACTTTTCTTAGCGATCTGAAAAACATACATACAAAATAGCACGTCTTTTTCCCTTGCAGGGTAGACAGAGCCTAGGTCTATAAGAACTTGCCACATTTAGCATGCTTGAGGATGTGTAGGTGGAAAACGGAATCAAAATAGTGGTGAGTTGCTAGCTGAAAAGCATACAAGCCTTTTTTTTCAAAAACATCTAAATAACATTACTGGTGGGCAGAACATATAAAGCCGATGACACTCGAAAGGTTTCTAACAATACCCCACATGTGCAAATTGGAAGAAATTAAACTCATATACATACATGGACTCAAAAAACAATACACTATTTTTTTGGCAGTTGTGGATAACACCATGCTGAATTACTATTTTTCAAAAATTATCTCATGTTGTTAATTATGTTTTAAATGGGCCTGCTAATTTACATTTGATGTTTTGTTAAAATAACTTTATTTTTTAACTTTACTTCCCAATAATTATAAGCCGCACTAGAGTCAAAGAAGTTGCTCATACAAAACTCAGCACCCCCTCTTTCTTGTTTCGATGGTATATAAATTAATTTTGCCACTCCAATAGAGCGCTATATCTATTACCTAATCTTAATTACAATTAATTTGCCCGAAGTGCACGTATTTGGGCACAAGGAACAAGTAGTAAGTAAGTAAATTCACAGTTTCCCCTCAAGGAAGGCATTGATTAGTTTACCACTTCCGTGTCATCTTCAATAGACCACTGACGGGCCGTACCATAGAACCCCATCGCTCGGGGTTTTTCGGGAGTTTAACCAGGTTAGATCAGCCTCGGTTAATGAATTCATTAACCGAGGCTGACCAAACCTGGTTAAACTCGACAGGACTCGCACCTGTGCATATGACGGCAGCAGCTTTCAAGTCCCAGCGTACTGCGTCCCCTCTTTAGTGACAGTTTCCAAGAAAAACTAGCCTATGTCCTTCATACTAAATATCTCTCTATCATAGACAGCCAGACTTGTTGAAGCATATACAGTTATGTAAAGAAAACTCTATCGTATCGGCGATTCAATCCGTCGATATAAACAACTTTTTCTATGGGACCAATGCCGGGAACAAGACGTTCCAATATAAATTTCCCGGGCGGCCGTACACCGTTTTTGTTCGAAAACGTATTTTTTTTTTAATTCCCTGCTTTATCTCAAAGGAAAAGTTGTTCATATCGACAGGATAAATCACACCTTTAAGGATCGCACAGGGTTTTATTACGTATTGTATAATAGTACGCATTTAACAAACAAATGTATTTGTGCTTATTAAACCATCAGTTCCATCGTAGATTAAAGAATTTTCCCTATGACTGATTGTCGAAGCCGCCGTGTTATAGCCTCGACGCAGGTGAGGATGCCGGAGGAGTTAATTCAAACTAGTTTTTGTATAAAATAATACTTATTTAACCGCCCCTTTTGCGGCATCAAAAGAAAGTTGCTTACAGATCACAGTACAGGTTATTTTACAGATACAATTTAAAGGACGCGTGGCGCGCGAGTGTTTTCGAATGTATACGTCTTTGCGCCAGCGCTGACTTGGGTGGAAGAGAGCGTTGCGAGCCGCGGCCGCGTCGATGTAGCTGCCCGCGCGTCCCGCAGTGCCCCCCCCGCTGGGTTCCCCGCTTGGGAAAGGCTCCCTAAAATATGGGAAGCCGTGACATCCTCGGCCCCGTTGCAAGCTGTAGCTTACAACATTGAAGTAGGTAGCAGACACATTCTTGATACAGCCCTCCTCACGACTCCTTGCCTTGTATGGACGTCGGCCACACGATTGACGCCGTCAGGC
This sequence comes from Elegia similella, assembly GCA_947532085.1. NCBI lineage: Eukaryota > Metazoa > Arthropoda > Insecta > Lepidoptera > Pyralidae > Elegia > Elegia similella. The sequence goes on along the minus strand of OX383926.1, from coordinate 1,979,149 downwards.
CCCGGGTAGAACTGCTGTATCCTCCCGAGCCGCCATTGCATGGGCGGCAGCTGGTCGTCCTTCAGCACTACGATGTCACCGATGCGTAGACACCCTTGCTGCGTGCGCCACTTCGTTCGCTGCTGTAACTCGGCGACGAACTCGCGACTCCAGCGGGCCCAGAATTGCTGCCGAAGTTTCTCCACCAACTCAAATCTGCTGGGTCTCAATGCCATTATTGGTAGGGACGGGACCGCAGTTAGAGGTCTCCCTATAAGGAAGTGCCCAGGAGTTAATGGTAAAGGATCGTTGGGATCGGATGATAGAGGCGTGAGAGGGCGAGAGTTCAGTATAGCCTCAATTTGTACAAATACTGTCGTTAGTTCCTCAAAAGTTAGGCTAGCACTACCTACTATTCGTTTCATATGATATTTAGCGGATTTAATGCCGGCTTCAAAAATTCCCCCAAAATTTGGCGAATACGCAGGGCTAAATGAGAATTTAATACCATCGTTAGTACCGAAATCCGTCAACGACTGCTTGCCGGACCGCACAACTCTACACAACTCATTGTTTGCTCCCTTAAAATTAGTGCCATTATCGCAAAAGATCTTAGCTGGCTTGCCGCGCCGTGAAACAAATCTACGCAGGCATTGAAGGAACGCTTGTGTACTGAGCTCGCTGACCACCTCCAAATGAACCGCCTTTGTCGTGAGACACACAAATAAACATAAATAACATTTGGACGTAGTGCTACCTCTGCCCTTACGACTAGAAATCTTAAAAGGTCCCCCATAGTCAGTTCCGACATAATAAAAAGGAAACGTCGGTACATTTCTCTCAGGAGGTAGGTTACCCATAATAGGCTGAACATTTTTACCTCTAAAACGAGTGCATATGACACAGTGTCTTGTTACTTTACGAGCTAAATTTCTTCCTAGTATAGGCCAGAATTTTTCTCGAATAGATGCTAGAAGCAGTTGTGGACCTGCATGAAACAAACGATGATGCTCATATGACATGATTAATTTACAAAAATAATGTTTGGAATCTAAAATCATTGGATGCTTCTTGTCATATGCGTAATCCGAATTGCTAATACGACCTCCTACTCTTAATAAACCCTTGTCGTCAAGAAATGGATTAAGAGATAATAATTTAGATGCCCTTGGTAAGTTCCTTTTATTTGAAATTAAAACTATGTCTCTTTGAAATGACTCAGCTTGACTATACTTAACTAATAGATGTAATGAATTATTTATCTCGTCAGGGCCAAGGGGACCAGTACTTTTAGTGCTAGTAGGTTTGCAATTATTTAAAAAACGTAAGACATATGCATATACTCTTAGTAATTTCAAGTAATTAGAATAGTTATCAAATTTAATAAGTTTAGAATCTTTATCAATTAATAAATTACACGTTAATGTGTTTTCCTTATTTTTAAGTTCAGGCAATTCGTGTAGTGAGACAGATGGACATTTACTCTGAGGCCAATTGCACTGTTCCTCACTCAGAAAGGAGGGACCCTGCCACCAAAGGGAAGAAGACCTTAGTTGACTGGGTTCAACGCCTCGAGATGCTAAGTCAGCTGGGTTCTGATCTGTAGGTATGTGACGAAATATAAAATCATTTGTAAGTTCATTTATCTCATTTACACGGTTGCATACAAACATTTTTAAATCCCTAGGGGGTGTCTTAACCCATGCTAGTGCAATGGTGGAATCAGACCACATAATTTTCTCAGTAATATTAGAATATGACTGAATTGACTGCAATACCTTATTACATAAACGCGCTCCTAGTAACATCGCTGACAACTCTAACCTAGGAATAGTCAGCTGTTTCATGGGTGCTACACGTGCTCTCGCAGTTAATAGCCGTACAGTGAACTCTTGGTTGTTGTCCCGAGACCTCAAATAGACACACGCTGCGAAGGCATGCTGGCTTGCATCAACAAAACAATGCAACTGGATGTCATGTGGGGTGTCACATAAAACCCTTCTAGGTATATTGATGGCAAATAGAACTGGAAGATTGTTTATAAAACTGTTCCATCGTTTTGCAATGTTATCGGGAACTGGAGTATCCCAGTCTAGTTTAGACGCCCATAGTTCCTTTAATATAATTTTAGGCACAATTATACAGGCACATAAAATTCCTAGTGGGTCAAATATCTTACAGGTCATTGAAATAATAGTGCGTTTAGTGACCTTTGAAGGTGGATCTATATCAGTATGAAAATTTAATGTATCGGATGCTGGAGACCAATTTAGTCCTAAAACACTAGAATCTTTGTTTAACTCCAGTACAGTTAACGATTCACTGTCATTTATTAAATTAGGTACATTTGAGCGTAATTTTCTTAAGGGTAAACAAGCAGAATTTAATGTTGATACTATGCCCTCATAAATTCGTTTTAAATCATTAATATCATGGGCTCCTGTACTAAGATCATCGATATAGAAATCGTTTTTAAGAATATTAGAAATATCTTTATCAGGGCACTCCTGAGATAATTGTAAAAGACACCTAGTACTCAAAAATGGAGCTGATGCTGTGCCGTAAGTGACAGTGTTCAATTGTAATACTTGAATAGGTTGATCCTCATTATCTCTCCATAATATAAGCTGCCAATGACGCTGCGACTCGTCGATTTCAATCTGCCTGTACATTTTTTCTATATCAGCAGTCAGCACATATTTATAATTACGAAATCTCAACAGTATAGAAATTAAATCGCTTTGCACTACTGGACCTATTAATTGAATATCATTTAGGGATTTATTAGAGGATGACTTTGCTGACCCGTCAAATACGATTCTAAGGCGAGTTGTTTCACTTTTTAATTTTAGAACAGCATGATGCGGCAAGTAATAGCCAAAGTGTGGCTTATCTACTTTCGTTAAGTGTCCTAGGTCCGCATATTCCTTCAAAAATAAACTATATTGAGCCTTTAAATCAGGTTGACGATGAAATCTTTTTTCTAAATTAATGAGACGTTTTTTGGCCAAATAATAAGAGTCGCCTAATGCACTCTCAGGCGATTCCTTGAATGGTATCATAACCGAAAACCTACCATTAGGAAGCCGCTTGGTATTCTCTTTGAAATGAATTTCACATTGTTTCTCCTCTTGGGAGAGAGACTTGACCTTAGGCAGTTCGTCAATCTGCCAGAAACGCTCTAAAGAGTCTTTAATTTCTTTCGAAAAATTACAAAATAATTGGGGCACTGTACACGATGTCCTAGCTGTGGGACCTGCCACCAACCATCCTAGTTTTGAATCTAATAATACAGTTGCATTATTATCTAGTTTAATTTGTTTGGACCCTACAATGTCCCAGTAAATATCAGACCCGAGTAACATGTCTACCTTAGAGGGCTTAAAAAAGGTGGGGTCAGCAAGTTGAATATTTTTAGGTATATGAAGTTCATTAATATTGACCTCCAAATTGGGTAAAAATCCAGTTATACATGGGACAAATAAAAACGTTACATTAGTGTTAAATGAATTCACACGAGATTTAATTAAAAGATTGCGTGTCCCTGATATGGGACATAATGAATTGTTTATGCCCGCAATACTAATGTTAGCATCATTACTAGTTAGGCCCATTCGTTTTCTTAAATCCTCCGATAAAAATGATGATTGACTACCTGTATCTAATAAAGCCCTTACAGTATAAATTTTGTAATTATATTCAATGTTGACGAGGGCGGTGCATAGCAAAACTTGATTTACTTGGTTACTCGGTGGTGACAAAACAGAAAGAGATACAGGAACTGGATCAACTGATGGCTCTGTAGCAGTTGACACCTGTGTCTTATGCAACAATGAGTTATGTCTCCTTTTACATATGCGACATGAACCTTTAGCATGACATTTAGCAGTAATGTGGCCACCACGCAAGCAATTCTTACAAAGTTTTAGCCTAATAATTTCAGATATCCTATTATCAACCGTCATACCCTTCAACTTCTCACAATCATAAATGCGGTGTACTTGACTACAACAGGGACATTCATTACCACTAGGTTTGTTATCAGAGGATATAAAGAATGATTTAGTATTTTTAGATTGATTAAAATTAGATTTTTCGCCAAAACGATTAATATAAGACGTTTCCAAAATATCAGCTCGGCACCGTAAAAATGAATAGAAATTATCTAAAGTAGGTAACTCTGAGAGTGTACTTTTATGTTCCTCCCACTTACTAGCAGTTGTGGTGTCTAATCTAGCAGAAACTATGTATATTATCAGTGTGTCCCACTTATCAGTCGGTTGACCGAGCGTGTTCAGCGCTCTCAGATGTTTAGAAACGTGATCTATTACAAACTTTAGCGCTTTATATGACTCCCTGGGAGAGCTTTCTATGGTGAGCAAGGCTCTTAGATGATTATTAATTAAAATGTTATTATTATTGAAACGCTGACACAGTAACTCCCAGGCAGCCTCATAATTTTTACTCGTAAATTCGATAGACTTTAAAATTGTAGAAGCGCTGCCTTCTAATGCCGAGCGCAGATAATGGAACTTATTAATTAGTGGAATATTTTGATTATTGTGTATCATAGATTCGAAACTATCTTTAAATTCCAACCATGTCAGATAGTTGCCATCAAACGTGGGCAGTTTAATAATAGGTAATTTAATAGAATTTGAATGACTGCAATGACTGACTGACTGGTTGTCTATGTCAGTCACTGGTTCGGGAACCGATTTGCTATTTGTGTCTAGGATCGTTTGACCCTTTGCGAGCAATGATAAAATCCGAGATTCTATTGCATCTCTTTCTTCAATTTCTCCGTCTATGTCAGATGACAACTCATCAATTTCATTTTGAATTACTTCAAACTCAGAACTTAAACGTTGAATAGTATCGAGCTTTAATTCAAGTTCCTTTTGAACTGTGAGTGAAATTCCAGAGTCTTTAATAGTATTCAAATATTGCTCATATTTGGTCAAACGACCCTTTAGTACACCCCGCTTCCTAATCAATATGGTATCCCTTTTGATTGCGGAGGTATCTCCAGTTTCCATGCTTAATGGCATATTGTATCAATAAACTCGACTAGTACGTATATAAAAACTCGATCAACACTAATTGAAAATGGAGTAAAAAAAAAAAAAAAAAAAAAACAATGAATTGTGCAGAAATCGAACCCAATCCAGTCAACAGCCGGTGCCAGGAATCTCGGTAGACACGATGCGCCGTGATGCACTGCACTGCACCGCTGTGCCGTCAGCGTCACCACGGAGAACAGACAGGAAATCAGCCGACGCCTTTGATCTAGGCTCTTCGCTTCACGTCTTCCTTGCGTGAAGAGCTGAAATAGTCGGCATATGTCTTTCAAGCTAGGTGCAACATGCGTGTGTATTTTTTTTTTGAAACGTAGATAGGTATGAGATTCCCAATTCGTATTCACCAAGGCAGGTAGGACAGGTATGTAAGTAAGTACCAAGCGTGACACGGGCGTGGCTCGACCACGTTTGCAAAAACAAAATGGCTACCGCGTGCACACGAAAAAATGAAAAGCTTGCTGTATGCTGTAGGTACAAACCTGCGTGCTGTTGGATTAGTGTGAAATAGTGCAATTGCAATGAATTATGCACCCAAAAGCAGCTATAGGTACATAGACACATATAACTCGTAAATAACACGCAGCGTTGTTGTAGGTACTGTATTTAGAAACCAATAATAATAGGCATTGCTAGACCCAAAACTAGAAAAAACACGTTAAATGAGCTATATGCTCTTGCAATAGATACCTTTGATAGTAGTTAGTTATGCTCGATTCCACTAATAAGTACCTAGGTAATCCTGCACCATGTACATACATGGGTACACGCATGTAGGTTGCGAAAAAGCTGAACCTATGCAAAGTAGGCACCTAAATATAGGTATTAATACGCTGGCACAAAGAGAGGCACACTGAACTCGGGGAATAAAATAGGTAGGTAGAAAGGAATGGGCACTTCACTTAACTTAGGTTAGGCCTCCAGATGAAATGCTGCAGGTCCCGTCGTGAAAGCTCCTTTCTCCCGTTGTAGATAGTCCGCTGCGAGTCGTAGCCTCAGCATACGCGCCTTCCTCTTGTATCCGTTTATGTCCTTTTACGGTCGCCAATATGTCGAAGCCGCCGTGTTATAGCCTCGACGCAGGTGAGGATGCCGGAGGAGTTAATTCAAACTAGTTTTTGTATAAAATAATACTTATTTAACCGCCCCTTTTGCGGCATCAAAAGAAAGTTGCTTACAGATCACAGTACAGGTTATTTTACAGATACAATTTAAAGGACGCGTGGCGCGCGAGTGTTTTCGAATGTATACGTCTTTGCGCCAGCGCTGACTTGGGTGGAAGAGAGCGTTGCGAGCCGCGGCCGCGTCGATGTAGCTGCCCGCGCGTCCCGCAGTGCCCCCCCCGCTGGGTTCCCCGCTTGGGAAAGGCTCCCTAAAATATGGGAAGCCGTGACACTGATTCTGTTTATATATAAAGAATTTCTTCCGGAAAATTCTTGACACGGCTATTGATTCCATTATAAAATAAAATAATTACTTGAGTTTTGCGTCTTTGAAAATTGTCTCATTTCAGACTTACAAGGAAAATTATGATATTTGAGAGGTAGCTAAGAAGATTAAGCAGAATTTTCTAAAAGTTTCGTAATAAGACCCTCGTGAATTATATTGAGCAGTTATAAAAACTCGCCGATTTTACGGGTCGTAGATTCAAATTATGTTTGTCGACTGTTTCTTTCAATGATCTTGCCCTTTTTAGGGTTCCGTACCCAAGGGATAAATCGGGACCCTATTAATATGGTTCCGCTATCCGTCTGTCACCAGGCTGTATCTCAAAAATCGTGATAGATAACTAAAATTTTCTCGGATGATGTATTTCTGTGGCCGATGTAACAACAAATACTAAAAAACAGAATAAAATAAATATTTAATGAGGCTCCGATACAACAAACGTGATTTTTTGCTCAATATGGCAACAGGTAGCCGCTTGCAATATTCACAAATAGCGTAAATATTTAGTTATATATTCACTTTAAAAATAAATAATTAAATTAAATTGAAATTAATATTTAAGATGGCTCCCATACAACAGACATGATTTTTTTTGCCGTTTTTATAGATTATAATAATAATATAGTAAATTACTGATTAATTTATTATTTACTAGATTTCGCCCGCGGCTCCACCCGCGTCAATGTCGATCCCTCGGGAATAGTACTGTTTCCCGGGATAAATGGTAGCCTATGTCCTTCTCCGCACTCCAGAGAACTTGTATGCAAAATTTCATGATGATAGGTTCAGAAGTTACGGCGTGAAAGCGTAACAAACAAACAAACTCACTTTCGCATTTATGATATTAGTAAGGATTATAAATTAATCCACACTGTCATTGGTTTTCCTAAGACAAATTAGATAAGCCCAAAAACGATTGGTCTACCTTGTTTAGTCAAAGACTTCCTATGGCTGTCTTCCGACTCCATCAGACCAGCTCAACGATTCCATAATATTGTATTGTCATCCGATTTACACATGCATGCAAAATTTCAGCTCAATCGGTAACCGGGAAGTGCATCAAATTTAACTCGCAAGATTTAATTACAAACAAACATATGGACTTCTTCTTCTTCTTAGTCATTCACTTTTGTCAGAATGGTCGTGGTTACGCACACGTGGTACGTGGAGAGGTGTTGGTGGGTGTGCTTTTTCGAGGATTGCGATCTCCGCGATGTACTTCCATTTCTTTCGATTTGTTACGTTTCGCGTACATTGGACCATGGTTGAATCGGTAGCTTTTTAATTATGTCAGACCAGCGAGTTGGTGATCGGTTGTTAGATCTATTTTCTTCTATCTGTCCCTGAACGACCAGTCTCTCCATCGAGTTTTCATTTCGTGTGAAACATCAGGACAGGTGAAACTAAATGAAAGCTTTTAAAACGAAGAAAAATACTTTTGAATAATGGTTTTAGTTTAACAACCTATTTTGTGGTGAAGCCTTTTATTATTCATAGCTATTCCAAAGACAATACCGCGACTCATCGCCGCCATTCCGATGATAAATTGGGGAGCGAGGATTTTTTGTCAGCTCCCAAACTACATTCCTTATGAAGGTGAGATCGTTGGCCCAAATAAGCAAAACTTAACTGACTTCTGATATTTTCGCGATTGTTGCACATTTAAATTAAATCACTTAATGCGGTTTTGTCGCGTTTATTACATATTACATTATTTTTAAAACAAAAACAAATTTAAATAAATAAATATATACGGACAAATCACACAGATTGAGCCAGCCCCAAAGTTCGAGACTTGTGTCATGGAATACTTACTCAACAATACTATATTATATACAAATACATATATAGATAAACATCCAAGACTCAGGCCAATCTGAAAAAGATCGTTTTCCATCTTGACCTGACCGGGTTCGAACCCGGGGCCCTCGTGTCGCAGGCTGGCGTGTTAACCACTGCGCCACGGAGCTCGCAAACATCATTTTACATGTAACGTTTCAAAATCTTTTCAGTTTTCATGGTCGCAGGTAGACTTTACCTACTCGCGACCATGAAAAATGTACAATTTTCGAAACGTTAGGTATAAAAATAATGTAACAAACGCGCTGTATTAAGTAATATTATGGAATTGTTGCGCTGGTCTGATAATGGAGTCGGAAGGCGGCCATAGGAACTCTTAAGCTAAACAAGGTACACCAATCGTGGTAAGGAATATTTTATTTGCCCTGTAAAACAGTTTTTAGTGAGGATATCGTTTTGATGATCGTTTATAATAAAAGCTTGTCACAAAAATGTAATTTACGCAAAAAACTGGTTATAATATCGCAAACTGAACCTCGAATTTCGCCGTAGAACGAAAGTTAAAGATTTCTTTTAAAATCTTCCTTTATGAAGAACTATTATCTGAAACAGATATGTCAGCCTCATCATAACCTAAACTTTACATCTACAGAAACTATTTGTACTAACTACTTAAGATAAAACTTAACTAGCATCATCTACTACTACAATACAAAATACAAATATATACGGACAAATCACACAGATTGAGCTAGCCTCAAAGTAAGTTCGAGACTTGTGTTATGGGATACTAACTCAACGATACTATAGTTTATAACAAATACATATATAGATACACATCCAAGACCCAGGCCAATCTGAAAAAGATCATTTTCCATTTTGACCTGGCCGGGGATCGAACCCGGGCACTCTCGTGTCGCAGGCTGGCATGTCGACCGCTGCGCCACGGAGCTAGCCGAATTATATATAATTATTAACAATAAGTAATTATATAATTAACTGAAAAAAATGTTTACAAAAATGTTGCCCATGTCAGAACAAGGTTCTGATAATATGCTTAAAAACCACCCCATCTCATAAAAGTGAATGTTTATCTTTCCATTTCATATTTGACGCACTCGGCAAGCATGTGCATCCACTTTATCACAGAGATCACAGTTAGGTGATACTTTCTTCATCAAGTAACTATAATTGACCATATTTCGGATAAAAACCGACTTTAACCAGACTACTAAACCGAATATAATGAAATTCAAATAGAACAATCGAGAAGTATACCCTTCTAAATAAAAATACCCTTCTAAATAAAAAAAGGGTTGTTTGCAATCGATTTAAAAACGACGGATTTGAGTCACAGAAAAAAGACATAGATATACTGACAAAATGAAAACCTCCTTCTTTTGAAAAATTACATTTGCTGATGCAATCGAGATAAGGCTCAAATGACATTGAAAAATAGAAATCAGAGCGAGAAAAAGATATATTTCTTAAGACTGTATCTTCTGGGTGACAAAGTCCAGCGATTTATTTTGTTAGCTATCTTGTGGAATTGTTTTCTGTTGCTACAGCGGGCGGCAGTTTAACCTTTATGCCGATCTTATTCCTTTTCAAAAATATATACAGTTGAATTGAGAAACCTCCTCTTTTCAGGGTTCCGTACCCAAAGGGTAAAAACGGGACCCTATTAATTTCGCTCCTGTCCTTCGTCTGTCTGTCCATCTGTCACCTGGCTGTATCTCATGAACCGTGATAGCTAGACAGTTGGAAATTTTCACAGATTATGTATTTCTGTAACCGCTGTAACAATAAATACTAAAAATTTAATAAAATAAATATTTAAGGGGGCTCCCATACAACAAACATGATTTTTTGCTTGTTTTTGCTCGATATTGATAAAGGCAACAGGTAGACGCTTGAAATATTCACAGAACTTTTAGTTATATATTGAACTAGCTGTTGCCCGCGGCTCCGCCCGCGTTAATGTCGTTCCCTTGGGAACAGTAGAAATGATAAAAATTCCATACAAACCCCTGCCCCTTTGCTTTTTCCCCGTAAGGGGGAATTTAATATATTTCACCTGCATAGATCTTTAGCCCTTAAGAAGGGAATTTTGCCCATTTCACCTACACAGATATTTTTTTATTGTAATAGAGAACTTCTTATTGTCATATTTCTAAGTAAATAAAAAAAATCCATACAAACTTTACCCCACCTATTCTACCCCTTCAAGGGGAAATTTCGACCATTTTAACTACACAGATCTTTTTAATTTCAACTTAAACATATATACTTATTTTTATACTTCTATACTTCCTCTAAGTCTGGAAATGGAAAAATTCCATACAAACTTTACCCCCTATTTACCCCTTCAAGGGAGAATGTTGTCTGGTTCACCTAAACAGATCTTTTTTAATTTTAATTGAGAACTTGCGTACCTACTTTCAAACTTCTAAGTGCAGAAATGAGAAAATTCCATAAAACTTCAACCCCTTTGATTTTCTTAAAATCCTTTCTTAGTGCTCATTTACATCATAAAAAGAATCCCTGTTCCAAATTTCAAGTTTCTGCGCACAGTAGTTTCGGCTGTGCGTTGATATATAAGTCAGGTTTGCCTTTGGCCCGCAGCTCCACCCGCGTAAGTGTCGATTTCTCAGGAACAGTAGAATTATTAGTTGAACCCGGAATACATTAGTTCATGACTTTCAATGAAACACCTTAATATTGAATTTCAATTGAATAACTTCAAAAACGGAAAGTTTCATACTAACTTTGCATCCCCGTTATATCCCCTTAAGGGATGATTTTTGAGAATAATATTTTACTCGTGTTTCATGCCTTTTAGTAAAGAACCTTCATGCTGAATTTCATTCGACTAACTTCAAAAATGGCAAAGTTTCATGCTTACTTTGCACCCCTATTTTACCCCCTTAAGGGATGATTTTTTAAGTAAAATATTTTACTCGTGTTTCATACCTTTCAGAAAAGAACCTTCATGCTGAATTTCATTCGAATAACTTCAAAAACAACAAAGTTTCATACTAACTTTGCAACCCGTTTTTCCCCCTAAGGAGATGAATTTCCAAAAATCCTTTCTTAGTGCTTCCCTACGTTATAAAAGGAACCCCTGTGCAAAATTTCAAGTTCCTAACCCTTATAGTTTAGGCCCTGCGTTGATATGTCAGTCAGTCAGTCAGCTTCTCCTTTTTTTTTAGTATGGATTACTATGGATAGTATGGATAGGTATAATGCTGTCGTATGATGAATTGACTTTGGATTTTAATTTTCTTATGTCACTTATTATTTTATTTTATTTTTGCTATATGTTTGCAGGCAAACTCATGCCTTGAGTTCATTCAAATGAAGATAACTTTTTTTTTAATGAACCGATTTTGATGAAACAAACTTTAAATGTTAAACTAAGTTAAAACAAAGCAATTGGTGAAAGTTTGAAGTAAATCGGTTCAGTATTTTCGGAGATAATCGTGATTATACATACAGACAGACAGACAGACAGACAGACAGACAGACAGACAAGAAATTCCAAAAAAATTTTTTTGCTTTCTATTATTCTTTTTAAGTGTCCCTCTATCCATTTCAGTCAAAAATTCGAAATGTACAGACAAAATAATTTTACTGTTTTATTATATGTATTTTTGCTATATGTTTGCAGGCAAACTCATGCCTTGAGTTCATTCAAATAAAGATAACTTTTTTTTTAATGAACCGATTTTGATGAAACAAACTTTAAATGTTAAACTAAGTTAAAACAAAGCAATTGGTGAAAGTTTGAAGTAAATCGGTTCAGTATTTTCGGAGATAATCGTGATCATACATACAGACAGACAGACAGACAGACAGACAGACAGACAGACAAGAAATTCCAAAAAATTTTTTTTGCTTTCTATTATTCTTTTTAAGTGTCCCTCTATCCATTTCAGTCAAAAATTCGAAATGTACAGACAAAATAATTTTACTGTTTTATTATATGTATAGATTTAAAACTAAATAATTAAATAAAAAATAAAAATAATATTAAAGGGGGCTCCCATACACCAGACATGATTTTTTTGCCGTTTTCATAGATAACGGTACGGAATCCTACGTGCGCGAGTCCGACTCGCACTCGGCTGGTTTTTTTTTGAAGTCGGATGAATAAGAGTAAAGATTCTCTTGAAACCACGGTACAGTATTTTTTAATGTTTCCGAAGCGTATCTTATCCACCTTTGTGCTCGTCTTACTGGCTTACATAAAGACTAAGATTCTCGCGAGACCATAGTACGGTTTGTAATTATTTTAAATCAGTGATTCCCAAAGTGACCCAGGTGGACCCCCTGGGGTACTCGGCAGGTCTCAGTCAGTCAGTTCAAAAAATTTTCGTTTTCGTCGTCATTTATTAGTGAAAAAGAGTTCGTCGTTTGTTACCAAACTAATAACAAAAAAAAAACTAGATTGAACATCATTCAACAACATCACGGAAGATTTGCTGTGATTCCTTATCCATTAAAATACTGACAAGTTTTATTTTGTTGATTTGCATTGTTGCAACTTACGTTTTCATATAAATTATTGTTTTTATTATGTTAATTATCATATTATATTTTAATAGATTACAAGGAAATACATGAATTTCATGTTTACTACCCTGATGGGAGTAGAACGCCCGCACGCGCGACGCTAATTTCTATCGTTACATCCTGGTTACATCTAAACTTTACATTTTTTAAATTTTTACAGCTTTTATTTAATTTGAAATGTATGTATGTAACTATGTTTGTTCGGGTGGAATCTTGTAACTCAATTTTGAAGCAAATATGTTCCATCGATTGAAATTTTGTATACTCGTTTAGTGTGGATGACAATGCATGGCTAGTTATGTGACGTCATTCTAAATCCAATATGGCGGAACACCTAAGAAGGCGGACTGGCTATTTTTGATGCACACTAACACATATGGATATCGAATTAAAGGCCTCGCTAAAAATAATTTGAAATATAAAGTGAAGTACATAAAAGCTCGTTTTAAAAGATTTTTACTATTAATTTATTATTTTAATATTACCGTTATTACTTACCTATAATTATTAACTATTATCATTATTAGGCGCATTGGAGGGTCCTTGATGTCACAAAAGGTGACGGATAAAAATCAGTGCTGGTCACAAATGTGTCCAGCGTAACACTGTGCCATCACCTATTGTAGTACACTTTTATTAGTTGTATTTTTTTATGTTGTAATTGTATTTTTTTGTTTATGTTTCTACAAAAGATATTTTTCATTTCATTTCATTTTATTACGCTATGGGTAATATGGTAGAAATGTACCACCGATGGTTCAACGAAATCAGTAAAATTTTGACTGTGGCCTACGAGAGAAAAAATTTGAGAACCTCGGTTTTAAATGATCATTTTTGTCTCTGTTGCTATCAGGGAACAGGAAAGTCGAAGCAGGAAAGATCTGAGATTACTCGAGAGTTTGCTTTAACTTATCATCTGAAAAAGGAAACCAACTTTCTTTAATTAATAATGCGGAATATATTTTTCTAAACGAGTCGAGTTTTTTTATCATTTTTATTGGAAATACAGCGTGATTTTGAACCCCTAGCTATATTGAAATCTGGGAATCAGAATCCCTAATGGAATACAGAATTGTAAGAAAAAAAGGTAAAAAAACGGAAAAAATCATTTAACATTTCATAGAAATTCGTCTAGCTGATCGGCAATTTTGTATGGGAAACCTAATACCCATTAGGGATTCTGATTCCCAGATTTCAATATTGCTAGTGGTTCAAAATCACGTTATAATTGGATGTCGTGAGTGACAAGAAAAAATTGACATTATCGTATACTAGCTTTCGCCCGCGGCTCCGCCCGCATCAATGTCGATCCCTCGGGAATAATACTTTTTCCCGAGATAAAAGGTAGCCTATGTCCTTCTCCGTACTCCAGAGAACTTGCGTGCAAAATTTCATAATGATCGGTTCAGTAGTTACTGCGTGATAGCGTAACATTACCCAGCGTGGGTTACGTTACGTCTATACAGCGTGTAAATAAATTGAGCATCGACGTTCCCTTAAGGGGTGACTCAGTTCATCAATATGAACAACTTTTTCTATAGGACCAATGTTGGGAACTCAAAAAAAATCGGCATTTCAATACAAAAGAGTTCTGCCGCCCGGCCAGTTTGTATGGGAAAAATCTAAATTTTTTTTGAGTTCCCAGCATTGGTCCCATAGAATAATTAGTTGTTTATATTGATGGGGTGAGTTACCCCTTTAAGGGAACGTCGAGGGTACATTTACACGCTATTTAAACGATAATCTCAATTAGTTAGGTACCTACGAAACGCTAGTAGTATTTCGATTTTGCATAATAATAATAATAATAATAATAATTCATTTATTTCGGTTTCCCATATAATGTTAGTAACAGTTTGACTTAAACACCTATATTAGTACAAATTTATAATTTTATTTTATATCCGACCTCCTATTGCCACCAGCATGCAGCGCCTCAATATGGTACAGTCGGGGCGTGAGGCTAACATCCTTAGGATGGTGTTTTTGCTGTTTCGCACACACTGCAAAAAGGAGGCCGCCTTTTTGCGTATCACGGCATGAAACCCGTCAACCCTGGCCTCCGCAAACATGCCTGATGCACTGCATCTGCGAGACAGCCCCAACATCATCCTAAGGATGTTGTTGTACTGAACACGCAGATCTCCGACGGTACGGCGCTTATATTTTTCCCACAGGCTACTGGTATAGAAACTCTGGCAGAAGGCCTTGAAAATTGTAGTTTTAACCAGAGAAGTACAGCGGCTAAAACGACGTGCTACCATATTCCCTCTTACCGCCAGAGCTCTGCGTTCCCTCTCTATATCAGCGTCATCAGTGAGAGCTGAGTTCACAATATGCCCCAAGTATTTAAAACTAGTGACCCGTTTCAATTCCTTACCATACAGTAAAACAGGTGGTACAGATTGAGGCTCCTTTGGGCCTGACTTAAAAACTAACACTTCACTCTTTTTGCAGTTGTAGACCAACCCATGCTCACTAGCATAGCTCTCACAGCTGGCAACCAGTTTCCTCAGGCCACTGATTGATGGGCTCAGCAAAACCATGTCATCAGCAAAGCTTAGGTTATTAACAGCCACACCATCAATATGACAACCAACGTGATCCTTGCTGAGCTCAACAATCAGCTCGTTGATGTATAAATTGAACAATATTGGTGAGGAAACTCCACCCTGCCTAACACCGCACTTAAGAGTATACTCATCAGAGCAACCACCATCCCACTTTATCTGGTTTATTTGATTGGAGTACCAAAAACTTAACAAAGAGACATATTCCACCGGCATACCCGCTTCAGACAACCTTTCCCAGAGCCTTCCATATAACACCCTATCAAAGGCTCTAGACAAGTCAAGAAAACACGCGTACACCGGTGTCTTCCGTCGCGTATAGTACTTGACAGTATTTTTCAAACATAAAATAGCACACTCCGTTGACACCCCTGCTTTGAAGCCAAACTGAGCATCATGCAAGTCTACGTGCTTAAGGAGTCGACTGTTGATCATACTGTCAAGCACCTTGGCTATAATGGTAGCCAGGGAGATGGGACGGTAGTTACTCCTGTCAGTAACATCACCAGTCTTGTTTTTCAAAATGGGCACAATCACAGTCTTCATTAAAGCCTTAGGAAGGTAGCTATGGCCCAGGCACAGGGTAAAAAACATGGATAGTATGCGGGGAAGATGGACACCTGCATATCTCAAGTGTTCTATACTGAGACCATCATGCCCCGGAGACTTCCCTCTTTGCATAGATTTAATTATTTTCCTTATTTCAGAGGCAGAAAAATTACCAAGTAAGTCCATAGGCATGACGATCCCAGCAGCCTCACCTGTCCTGCAGTTGAGGTCACAATGTGCTGGTTCTACTTTAAAATGATCCTTGAACATGTTGGCTATTGACACCGGGTCACTAGCTCCGCTCACACTCCCAGGAAAGCCAGGTGTTACATTTAAGCTATTTGTGTGCTTCCAAAAGTTTTTAAAATTTTTGGCTGAGTGTTCAGATGCAAGTCTGTCCATCTTAATCTGCTGTTGATGATCCTGACACTCTTTTAACCTAACTTTAAATATCTTCCTGCTTTCACACATCTCTATATAAGAACTGCCTTGTTTTGGCTTACCATTCCGAACCCAGGCATGAAATTTATTTCTGGCTTCCCTGTGATAGTAAGCAACTGACTTATTCCACCCCATTATATATCCCCCTTTTCTTCGGGGTGGGCATTTAGTAGCATTACTAATTAATGAGGCCTGCCTCAATATACCTACAATTCTTTCATACATGTTTTCCAATACTGAAAAATGATCTTTATTTTGACACACCTTATTTGCACATTTACTAAACTCTTCAGGAAAATCAAAGTCTTTAAGATTGGCATGACAGAAGTCATGATATGCGCCAATCTGGTCCTGCGTTCGTTCTCCCCAAACTATACCAGCATTTGTATTCATATGGTTTGCGACATTTTTGGACTTTAGTTTACTTATATCACATTGAATGCAAAGTGGAAAGTGATCTGACCAGGTACAATCATATTGCACCCATACCTCTTTTATAGTACCTTAGGAGGCTTCTGTTACTAGGCAATGATCCAACCAACTGTTACTCTCAGGGTGAGAATCGCTAATATAAGTAATAGTTCCAGAACTTACCCCCAGGAAATCCAGATCAGCGCATACCCACCTCTGCTCCACACAAAAATGTTGCAATTCTTTACAAAATGGTTCACCAGGGTGTGCATTAAAGTCACCCAATATATATACACCATCCAGTAAACACTCGCTTTCTACTATTGCATTAATATTACTCAAACATTCAGTGAACAGCGTTAAGTTATCACTACAGTCAGTTGGCATATACACATTTATCACTAGTATTGATTTGTTATACGCACTTAACCTCACTGCTGATATACGAACACTGTCACAATCAATTATTTTCACACTTTGAAACACACTTTTTCGCCACAGGATAGCTGTACCTCCATAAGGCCGGCCAGTCAATAATCCAATTGACGTATCAACAGCAGAACTCCCAGTATATCCAAAGTCATTGTCGATTGTGCTCAGGAACGGTATGTCGTGGGGCATAAGCCAAGTTTCTTGGAGCAGTAGAATGTCAGTTGTCTTACACAATTGCCTAACACCATCAATCGATCTCTTAATTGATTTACAATTGAAGGAGATTATATTAGTAAATGGCTGTATATCCATCAAGATTCTTTGCTTTTTTGTGCCTCACTAGCTATACTCATAGCTTTATCCCTAAGATTCACAAACTTTCTAAAGGAGATGCCAGTTGGCCACAGACTGCTATCCAGAAAGGTATCTAGCCTATGTTT
The DNA here is from genome assembly GCA_947532085.1 of Elegia similella. Taxonomy (NCBI): domain Eukaryota; kingdom Metazoa; phylum Arthropoda; class Insecta; order Lepidoptera; family Pyralidae; genus Elegia; species Elegia similella. The sequence goes on along the minus strand of OX383926.1, from coordinate 1,961,425 downwards.
GGCCACGAAAACTTTATATGAATTATAGCCTTTCTCAGTCCTCATCTTGATCTTGACCATATTAACTTTTTCGCTTGTTTTCTCATAGATATAATTCATAATGTCCGCCTCAGACACACTCTTGTCAACATTCGATATAAATAATGGAACTTTCATTTCTGCCGCTTTGAACCTGCTATCTGGTTGCGTACTTGCATTTCCTTTATTTCCTACAAATTTATATCGACTTTTTCGATACGTCACTTTCTTCCATTTGTCAGCATGTTCTTCACATTTACTCAGTAAACATTGCGCAAATGTTTGTTTACTTTCATGAGATGAAGGCAATGACGATGAAGACAGCGGCGCTCCTGTCACTGAGGGAGTGACAGTGACAGTGACATCTTCATTTAACGGCAGTAATCGCACGCATTCGACGGTAGTGTTATCATTACTACAGTAGGGTATAATGTCCTTTTCGCTAACACTTTCTGAGATCTCTCTAGACTCTAGCGTTCCCTTTTGCGCACACGCAATATCCGATTGGTGCGACGAGGAGAGCACATTTGAACAAGGCCCTGTATGAGTGGTGTTTTTAATTCGCTCCGTCTCATGCACCGGCACTGGTAATGACTCATCGTTACCGAGATCGTTAAAAGATGAAATAGCCATCGGCCCACTATTTAAACAATATGCACCTCGTTTCCTCGTGTTAACATGCATAGTGTTGAAAGATTCGTGACATGGTTGATAGTCAATCTTTTTCTCAAGCTCTTCAACTTGTTCACGAGTGGCATAGCTATGTTTAAATTCATGCACATCATTTTGTAATTTTGTTACATTTTTCCACAAAGTAACCACATCTATATGATCTTCTGATATTGGAGGTAGTTTTTGGAGATTTGCAGCCACGAAGATAGGGATAGAGTTTGGGTCTACTTCCTTTATAAAACAAATAATATCCTCCAAATCTTTCTCCTTCTTTCCATCTTTTCGCCGTCTTTTAATTTTCTTCCGTTGCTCGGCGGGGACCGATTCAAAAAGGAGATCCTTTGCGCTCGATATTTCTTCCTCACGAAATGTTGAGACACAGATTTTAATAAGGGACACATTGTCCATACTATCATGCTTATGCTTAACATAAGCTAACAACTCACTGATCACTATGTTGCAATTATTACATTTAACCTTCATCTTTACACACTCGTGAGGCGACCGCACGTCAAAGCCGCCCGCGCGTCACTGTATAAATTAAACAAATATAACAAATACAAATATGACGTTCAAAAAGGGATACATGTATCCAATTTTGAATAAAAATCTTTGACTTTGACTACATCAAAAAAGTATATTATGCAAAGTTTTCGTGTGGGGAAACAAGTAAAAAAGCAAGTTATTCGGTCACTCAAATGTAAATAACTTATTAAAATCGGACATGTTTAATCAAACATATTTAGGTCATCATCATCAAAATTTAAGAGTAACGCTCTTGTCGGTGGAGCTCCCTCCATCTTGGTCTATTCTCTGCCAGTCTTTTCACATCCTGGTACGAAACCCTTTCCACTCTTTCCTTTATCCTTTTTTTCCATTTTCTCTCCCTTTCCTTCCCTCTATTTTACCTTCTATAATAGTTTTCATATACTGATCATGTCGCAACAAGTGTCCTATCATATTACTTCTTCGATTTTCTATCGCAGTTAAAATAGACCTTTTTTCTCCCACTCTATTTAAAACTTCTTCGTTAGTTATCCTATCTATCCAGTTTAGGTATACAAGACTTATTAACTATTGGAACGAATTTATGTCACTTGACAAGCTTAAACACTTGTGATGTAATAATTTTCCTCCTTCCGGCCTTCTAAGATATTAGAAGGTATATTCTTAAGGTACTCTTTTCGACATTTAACCCAATCAATTCTACATTTAAACAATTAAACATCATACAAAAGCGTTTGACCGGTCAATATGTACGAAAATTTATAATTTTCTGTTCTAATGTTGGTCACATAGGAAAAGTTGTTCATTTTGACGGGCTGATTTGATGGTTTGAGGGACAACGGTATAAAACTTGCTTCTGCCGTGAGTTTGTCGTAATACAAAGCTATCTGTGTGCCAAATCGTGTTTTAATCCATTTAGCACTTTTTGCGTTGGTTAATAAAGAACATCAAATTCAATTCAATTCTGAACGTTTATTTAATAAAGGTCATTTGGACACTTATTAATTTGATTTTCATCTGAGAATTGTTGACGTTAGTAATTAACTTATGGCTAAGTTTAATATCGCTTCCAAAGCGGAGTGCAGAAGAAGCGGCAACAAACTGCACAGCGCATTTTCTCCAATCGACGTCAACTTACAATTTTAGTTTATCTTAAAATCTAGGTATGTGGACTGAGTATACATCTTCTTTATTAAAGTCATTTTAAATTGAATTTAAAAAATGATGTTTTAAAACTTAACAAACTTACGCAATAGAACAGTACAATATTTTTCTCTACACAGAAATAAATTAAACTTCCCCAAATCTCAAATTTACTTCAGCAACAATAATTTCTGTCTACATAATTCTTTACAGACCTCAAAGAAATACCTATTCAGGGTGCTTCCAATTCTTACTTCTCCTTCTAATCACGCGTGAAAGAATGAGAAGGGTGGTCCACCCGCGACCCCCAAATTAGGTCAAGTTCATACGACATCTGTAGAGTTAGGGCTCGTGCACATGACCGATACTTAACCAAGATTCTTTTCAAGTACCATAATAGAGGGCGCGTCCGCCGAGTCGAGCAGCTTGACGGCCTTATAGAATAAGCATTATCGGCGCTTATGCATATTAAGCAACCCCAGCGTAGTCCCCATGCGGGTGGGTAGTGACAAGAAATCAGGGGACTACGAAGCTTTAATTTTGTGTAATTTTCATAGGTATTTCGGTCCGAGCTGCAGTTGTCTCTATCGCAATCTGCGGGAGTTGTTTGGGCACACAGCACGAGTTTCCTCTTAAGCTTTTAGGCTTTGTAGGTACAATTTGCAAAGCCTCGAAACTACTCTAATAATTGATCAGATAGCTCCGTGGCACAGCGGTTAACACGCCAGCCTGCGACACGGAGTGACCGGGTTCGATCCCCGGCCAGGTCAAGATGGAAAATGATCTTTTTCAGATTGGCCTGGGTCTTGGATGTGTATCTATATATGTATTTGTTATAAAATATAGTATCGTTGAGTTAGTATCCCATAACACAAGTCTCGAACTTACTTTGGGGCTAGCTCAATCTGTGTGATTTGTCCGTATATTTATTTACTTTTTCTCTGTCAAGACCTTTTTCTCAGGGACGTGTGGAGGTATCAAGCTGAAGTTCATATCAAATACCCAAGTCTACTGTCCCGTAGGGAACTGTGAAAAAAATTTACTTCTAAGCCAACGCAATCTAAAAGATACAGCCTTTTATTTCGCAAATTTTGAACTTAGAATCTTGAAATTTAGTATGAAGCAACGTATTATAGCACAGATATAGGAAAAATTGCGAAAAGCATACATTTTTAGTTACATGATATACCTAATAAAATATTTTTATTATTTTTAAACTAATTATAGATAATGGTATGGAACCCTTGGTGAGCGAGTCCGTCTCGCACTTATTCAAACTTATTATGTTACTGCGTACTAAGTGCATAATAATTATGCCGAAGCCATTTCCCCGCATCTTTGTCCGCGTAAATTGCAGCCTTAGTTACTCGCTGATAATATATTATTGTTAGGTCAAATAATTTTAGTATTCGTTTAATTGGCTTTTGCATTTTGCGTACACACAAACACAAGAATTTTATTTATTATATTTGTTTAGAAGTTTACACGTGTGGACTTAGCCTTACGTCCGCGAAGTTTGCCAATAAATATTGGCTTGTTGGCTGTGTGTTCCGCACCTCGCAAGTTTCCTACTTGGCGATATGTCTTTATAGTTATTACCTGCCTTCGTTTAGTTCTGGCCCAAAAGGTACAAGCCACATAATTATACTACATACAGCAGTGGGCGTAAGATTCATATTCATATTTATTTATTTCACAAACAATTATACATTGTATCGAGGTGACCCGTGACCAGAAGGCTGGTCTATACCTTGGCCAAAAGATCAGCATTGCCAACCAACGTGGCAATGCTGCCAGCCTTTTGGGCACGCTACCGCGTTTTTTATTTGCAAATATATGAAAAAAATTTTTATTTTTAGTTGTAGCATTAGTTTAAATATTTAAATCGAAATTACAAATTAACTTATATCTACTTATATCTAACTTATATCTATCTATCTATCTACTTATATCTAGAAGATCAGATATGACGATGATGATAGGTACTATATTGAATAAATAGGTGATTAGAACATCACTGCAGAGGCCGGGAAGTAAGGGATTGCCGGACGAGAAGAGTTTTCAAGGCCGAGCGTCAGCGAGGCTTTGGCAATAACTACGAGTCCGGTAAGCTGATTCCGGCAAGGCATGTATAGTGCTTTTCTCAATAAATGCGAGGAAATAAAGACGTAATACTGGAAATAAATGTGTATAATATAAAAAAACGATAATAGTATGTACATTTTTATTTTCATATTTTTCAACGTTTTATCAACGAAATCCTGGCGACAATTCCTACGAATCATTTGGTTTAATTATAGAAGACGCAGTAAGGCGAGCGACCACCTTCCCGCTATGTAAATCTCTAAATCTGCACCATAGCCGCACCATGGCACTTAATTTTATTTATTCCACACATTGTTCATAAACATAGGCATTTATAACTCCTAATTACATCGATTTTACATTATAAAGTCCACTAGAAGCAATCTACAAAACAATCCAAAACAACAATCGTGCAGTCCGCCGAAAATAACTCCCAAAAATACATTCCCGCGTTATTTTCTTTTTTTAATTTTCAATTGTCAATTAGTGCTATGCTAAGAAAACATAGCCCATAATACAGCCCAGTCATATTTTACCCAAAAAATTTAATACTTTAAAAATCTGCTTTCCAGCATTTTCTTTTTATTATTGTTTTTTTTTTCCCCTGATTCCTCGCCGGATAGTACTAGTTACTGGTTACTGGTACCTGGTAAACCTGCGACACGAGAGTGCCCAGGTTCGATCCCCGGCCAGGTCAAGATGGAAAATGATCTTTTCCAGATTGGCCTGGGTCTTGTATATAACAGATACATATATAGATGTTTATCTATATATGTATCTGTTATAAAATATAGTATCGTTGAGTTAGTATCCCATAACATAAGTCTCGAACTTACTTTGGGGCTAGCTCAATCTGTGTGATTTGTCCGTATATATTTATTTATTTATTTTATTTACTGGTACTATCATTGCTCTACTGTAGAGCAATGATATTTTTAACCAAAAATATCTATGGATAAAGTAGCATGTCCGTATGTTTTAATTTTTTTCATAATTGAATTATTTAAAGAGATGAAAGTGAGATGAACCTCAAAAAACCTGAGAATATGGTAAGAATTACCGTTGTGTTCAAACATTAAGAAAGCAAATTCAACGCGATTTTATTAGAAAAAGAAAAAATAGAAACACAGCCATAGCTTATTTGAAATTTTTAATGAAAAAAGAAATTAAATCTTTTAAGTATTGAAGCAGTTGTCTCTATCACACTCTGCGGGGGTTGTTTGGGCATACAGCACAACAGCAATGGATTTTACAAATACATATTTTTCAATTCTCTCGATGTGCTCGAGAGAATTGAAAAATAGGTATTTTTATGTTTCCTCTTAAGGATTAAAGTGGACATAAGAGTTCAAAAAGATCCATCAATGGATCTTTGCCATGGATTTAAGCGGATTGAGGCACTTGTTAGTAATAAAGTTATGTACACTATACAAAACTATATAGGTTTGTTACATTATTATAGGTTTTGTATATAAACGGGACTTAGCATGAAGCTTTTAATTATTTGTTTTCGTTGTCGTTGCGACTACGATGGACATAACTCCATTAAAACGTCAACGGAAACAAATAATAAAAAGGATCGTGCTAAGTGCCGTTTATAAACAGAATTATAAGTGTATATAAGAGTATTATCGAGACCTAAAATAGGTAGTGTTTTAGTAGTACAATAATCAGATACAATCTTAAACTGTTAGTCTTTGTAGGTACAATCTGCAAACTAGGACCCATGTTAATAATTGACCAGGTACCCAACAGTTTCGCACACCCGGTCGTCTGAAAGGTCTTTTGTTATGTTTTGTCATTAGGTTTATGATGGAGTGGTCGCTCCCCAAACTGTTTATTTATTGCCGAACATAGCTTTTAGTTGATAATGATTTATGGATTAAGTAATAAAAATGTTGGAAGTGATATTTTAGTTTATTTAAATAGGTTAATGCTATTGCACTACTTTGAATATAATTCTAATGAATAAAGCACTGCATCGTAAGGGTATAAATCTATGAATAGGTCAGAAACTCAGGTCACGACCCTTTTATATACTTAATATAAAATGTTTATGTAATATAAATATAAAACCTCCAACACGCTAAACGTGGCATTTCGGTCTTATGATCTTGGGATCTGTCTACCCTGTAACAGAAAAAGATGTGATAATATGTATGTATTTAAAATCTTTTTATAATAATTGCGAATAATCTTTGTTGCAATCATGTTACAATCTCATTCATTTAGTGAATCAATATATTGAAAATATTGACAAGACGTAAGTGTGTCTTATTGAAAATCAAAGTGAGAAGAGGGCTCTTTTTTTATGTACTACGTATCTAGCTCTGCTCCGCAGCTAGACCCGGCTGTCATCATTGATGGCAGTCGTTAAGCTGTGCCTTTAATCAGTTTCAAAATCTAATACCAGTATTAGCAATCGAATAGACAGAAGAACATTATAAAAACACCGTTTCACTCACGTTAATTCAATTGGAATCGCCAACTGGTTTCGGTCTATTTCGAAACCGCGCGCAGTGTCGCCATCCCTAACATTCGCCCTGATAATGGTCTTTGTAACAGACCGAAACTAGTTGGCAATATCAACAGAACAAACTTGAGTGAAACCGTGTTTTTATAATGGATTTACATGTTTTGCCTAAGTTTTAAGAGGAAATAGGACTAGGGGCCGTATTTCCATATCCTGATATCCTGATTCCGCGCTGCATAGTACGAGTAGAGCAATAATTTTTTACCAAAAAAATCTATGGGTATATTGGCTTGTACCTAAGTTTAATTTTTTTTCAAAATTGAATTATTTAAAGAGATATTAACCTTTAAAACTTGAAAAACTGGCAAGAATTTCCGTTGTGTTCAAATATTAAGAAAACGAATTTGATTATATTAGAAAAAGAAAACACAGAAACACAACCATAGTTTATTTTAAATTATTAATGAAAAAAGCAATTAAATCGGTTAAGTTTTGAAGACGAAATCAGGGACAACTACGAAGCGTTAATTTCGTGTACTTTTCGAAGATAATTCGGTCCGAGCTGCAGTTGTCTCTATCGCACTCTGCGGGGGTTTTTTGGGCATGCGGCGCGCCAGCTATAGATTTTACAAATACCTATTTTTCAATTCTCTCGAGCTCAGTGTTTCCTCTTAACACCAATTATGGAAGAACATACTTGAGCCACTTGAAATTCCCACTCTCCATTATCAATTACGGCTCGTAATGTTACTACGCTCGAACACGTACATACATTAACACACATCAGGATGTAATCCCTTAAACCCGACATCGCATTCGCATTACCTTATAATATAGTGGGATTATTGTCATACCAGGTGTGCCCAATTGTTGGCTTGTCAATTATTGAAACCGGGTAGTTTTAGTGTGTATATTAATGTAATGTGTGCTTTTGTTGATGAGATGGATGGACTGTGCCCAATATTTATATTGGTTTCGTGTACTTTTCATAGGTATTTTCGGCCCGAGCTACAGTTGTCTCTATCGCACTCTGCGGGGGTTTTTTGGGCATGCGGCGCGCCAGCTATAGATTTTAGAAATACCTATTTTTCAATTCTCTCGAGCTCAGTGTTTCCTCTTAACACCAATTATGGAAGAACATACTTGAGCCACTTGAAATTCCCACTCTCCATTATCAATGTCGGCTCGTAATGTTACTACGCTCGAACACGTACATACATTAACACACATCAGGATTTAATCCCTTAAACCCGACATGGCATTCGCATTACCTTATAATATAGTGGGATTATTGTCATACCAGGTGTGCCCAATTGTTGGCTTGTCAATTATTGAAACCGTGTAGTTTTAGTGTGTATATTAATGTAATGTGCGCTTGTGTTGATGAGATGGATGGACTAGATTCAATATTTATATTGGATCTTTCCTTTATACACGGTAATTTTTTTATCGTTCTGGACCCTTAAAGGGATGATTAAGCCCGTTGATGTGAACAATTTTTCCTATGGACCAATGATGGGAACTCTAATTTTTTTTTTACTTTCCCATACAAATTGACCGGGCGACCGAAATGTTTTGTATGGAGCTGCCCATTTTTTTGTTAGTTTCCAGCATTGGTCCATTAGGAGAAGTTGTTCATATCGATGGGCTGACTCCCCCTTTTAAGGGTCCAGAACGATCAAAATTTCACTGTGTATTATAACTAGCTTTCGCCCGCAGCTTCGCTCGTGTCAACGTCGTTCCCTCGGGAACAGTACCTTTTTTCCGGGTCGAAAGGTAGTCTATGTCCTTCTTCGCGCTCCAGAGAACTTGTATGCAAAATTATGATTGGTTCAGTAGTTACGGCGTGAAAGCGTAATAAACAAAAAACAGACTCACTTTCACCCGTCCTATAAAATAAAAAAATAACCTTCTTTTTGTAAATTTTTCTTCCGATAAATAATTAATTTCGTAATTACATTTAGCATATTGATTTTCTGCCCTCTACCAATAAAATGTCTGTGCAGTTATTTTAATCTTTCTCCATCCTCCGCTATCTCCTAATACTTCACCGACTAGAACATTATTAATATAATGATGATGACCATAAAATAAGATTGAGAGCCTGGAATCGTCTGTTAAAAGATTATTGATAAACCTATTTTTAATAATCAACGATTTCCAAGGGATTAAAGGAGATCCGGAATTCGATAACCGCTGAAACTTATAATAGGCAAACCAAAAGTCATTCCAGACCCCTGCCACAAGTAAAAACAAATCCCCAATTCTACATTTTCGCTGAAAAAACAATAAAAGTTAGGCTGAGGCCGTTATAGGCCTCCGTGTTACGCAATTGCCTCGAATCAGCGATGGAAAAAAACATAGAAGCCGCCTTTTATACTAAATCTCTGCCATTTATAAGGTTCCGTACCCAAAGAGTGAAACGGGACCCTATCACTTAGCGTGCTTTATCGTCGGTATTGCTGACTATAGTTTTGGACTCAAGAGCCCATTTTCAAGACGAGTTCTTGACGCGTGGTGGAGAGTCTCTAACTCAAGAGCCCCAAAACGTGGTTTAATAAAACCCCAAGGTTTAATACCTTGGGTTATATTATTTTAACTTTCGTATCATTAAAAATAACAGCCTCCGTGGTCCAGTAGTTAAGGCGTTTGTCTGTTGACCCGGGGGTTGTGGGTTCGATTTCCACCGGAAGCATACGTTTTTTAGTTGTTTCCAGTTCGGTTAAGAAATTGCAGGCTTGTATCACCTGATTGTCTGATAATAATAAAGATGATTCCGTGCTTGGGAAAGCACGTTAAGCCGGTGGTCCACGTGGTTTCTTTAACGACTACCAGATGGCAGCTGGTAGACGTTAAAGAAACCACGTCAGAGTCCCAGAGGTGGTTCCGAAGAACTCTGACACCAGGGTGTGCATGGTCGATTGACCGTGACACCTACTCGAAATGATGATGATGATTAAAAATAAAACATTACTCGATGATAATGAAGCTTCTTATTGGTAAATAAATGGTTAAAAAAAAGTCGGTAAAGTCGATTTACGGACAATAATTTTAAGTGGTGGAAAAAAGATAGATGCGTCACAAGTCGAACGCTTAGGCCAATCGTGCTTATCTATTGCTTGTTCGGCGCTTTCACTTTCACACGGAATGTGACATTTTTTGTGCGTGCAGCCGGCATTAATCGAGTTTAAAAGTATTTACGGCATTAATCGATTTATAAGACGTTATCACCTTAAGGTGAGTCCTCAAACGTTTGGTACCATCGCTCGGCAAAGGCGTACGCAGACTGATCCAGTGCGCGCAAGGGATAGCGCTTGGCGGTTTAGCCTGTGAATGATGAGATAGGAGATAGTCTCGAGTCGCTCAAAGAAAAAAACGTAAGCGCCAAATTCGTTATTTCTATTTTATATAAAATCAGACCGGTTAATTGTATTTTCATATTTACATTTTGATGAATTACTAATAACCTATCTTTTAGTCTAAAAATCATTATTTCATTCGTCGCATTTGAGCTACAATAACAAAAACTCTGCGAACGAAGACCATTTTTCAAAAAATATTTCTATCAAAAAATTTTTATCAAAACGTTTTTTTCATCTTCAATTTTTGGAGATGAAATAGTCAAAAATCATATTACTTAGATTTGAATCTCCTAATTTAAGTATTTTGCGAGATAAATAAGGTTCAGAACGACCTTATTTACAGTGGTATCACCTTAATATAAAACCGGCCAAGTGCAAGACTGACTCCCGCACGAAAGGTTCCGTACCGTTGTCTATAAAAACGGCAAAAAAAGTCGAATGTTGTAATGCAAATTTAATTTTGCGCTTGACTCCATACATTTTGTTCGGCCGGCTGTAACTACATAAGTTGGTCGAGTTGTTTAAAAATTGAAAGTACATACTTTGGGGTATATACCACATTTTTTTCAGTATTATTTTAGTAATATTTCAAATATTACGGTGAGGTGACACCCCAAATTTTAACTTTTTATTAGATTATCTCAAGACTGGGGGGTTTGATCTACATAGTTTCAAAGCAGTTTTTGTTGCATTTTAAAAGACCTTTTCAACGATACCTTACACGTTGGAGTTAGTCCGAACGAAACTATAAGGGTTCCTTGTGGACTACGGAACCCTAAAAATTGGTCTAGTAGTTTTTAGGATATCCATTACAAACAAACACACAATCTTCCCTCTTTATAATTTTAGACTAGAATTCTAGAGTATACAATAGCCTTAAGGAGAAAAAGAGAGAAATAAATAAGTTGGTGTAGCAATTGAATACATATTGTATATCTCGAACTTGTTCCAATATCCCTAATTTGCAAAGCTTTGTAACACGAAGTTAGGAGGATAATTTACAATCGCCTTTTTACGGAGTTACAAAACTTTTTATTCATTTTGGGCGAAACGTGATCTAAATCTGTTTTTAGTATCCACATACTTTCCCAATATGTTGTTTTGTTCCATGGAAGGATATTGCCATATTTATTGTTTTATGTTGACCGTTGGTCGTGGGTTCAATTCCCACGGAAAGCATACTTTGCTTAGTTGCTTCCAGTTTGGATAGGACACTGCCACGGTAATGACACCGCAGGCTTGAATCACCTGATTGTCTGTTAATAAAGATGATTCCGTGCTTCGGAAGGCATGTTAAAGGTCACAGTACACTTATTAACTCGGAAAGGGATCGACACCGTATCGCCTTTCGCCGCGCCGTCCACTAGGCGTCAACCTGACTTAGACTTACCGCTCGCCAACTGCTCTGGTTTGGCTGGCACAAGCCGGCCTGTTTGCTAACTTATATAGTGTATTTCTTTATGCCAAAATATCTTTTTTATTACATTGACAGCCGTTGGCCCCTGCTGCCATCTGGTAGTCGTTAAAGGAACCACGTCAGTGGCTGAGAGGCGGTTCCGAAGAACTCTGACACCAGGGTGTGCATGGTCGATAGACCGTGTCACCTACATGAAATGATGATGATTGTCATATTGCAAGCGCAGCAGTGGACTACTACAGCGTGGTCGGACAAACTGACCAAGGTTGCAGGAAGGCGTTGTATGCCAGCCGCTACCAACCTATTGGAAATTATTGGGGAAGGCCTTTGTCTAGCAGTAAACTTCCTGCAGCTGAGATGATGATGATGATGATATTGCCATACTTGCCACGCTTGGCGGGCGGGTTGGCGAGCGCAGCTCAAGTCAAATATTTTATTCATCGTAAGATATTTTAAAGACCATTTGGTGAACGTTAAATGACACATTATTATTTACAACATTAATATTGTTGACGTCAATAACTTACTGAGAGCTAAGTTTACGCCGCTTCCAAGGCGGAGTGCAAAATAAGCGGCAACAAACTGCACAGCGCGTTTTCTACAAATGACATCAATTTACAATCTACGACATACTAGAACTAAATGTGTGGACTTGAGCTTACATAGGCTGCCCATCTGAAGCATTTTAAGCTGGAGAAGGACAGGAGTTTCTTGAATTTAGGAAAATATTGGGATACTACTCACTCATAATTTAAAGAACTAGTCAATTTACACTATCTGTCCACTGTTTAAAAATATATTTATTTCTTTTACATATTATATCTTAACTTTGTGTATATGTATTGTTACTGTTGTTGTTGTATATGTATTGATTTTGTCTATTATATGTTTATGTGTGTTATTTTTATGTGAAAGTTTTTATTTAAATTTTATTATATTTTTTTTTCGCTACACTGCACCAACACCCAACTATTCTTTTAATTTCCGAACAGCCAAAGGTTAGCTGGAAGAAATCGCTTTAAGCGATAAGCCCGCCTTTGTACCTACCTGTTTGTATATTTGTTTTTTTGTGTAAGTACTTTTAAGTTATTTATATGTGAATTACGGGTTACTCACGTACGAAGTCAGCTACAGGCCGACATTTTACTTTTAAGTTGGTGCAATAAAGAGTTTTTCATTCATTCATTCATTCATTCAGATGGATGGGGCGAAAGCAAGTAGTAGCTTGAGAGGCCAGGCATGCGAACCCGATACCATACCTGCAAATACCGGCCAAGCACCACCCTGACCTAGTTATGTTAACAACTCATAACATAACGCGCTAATAATGCTTACCCAGTGGGTACTCGTATAAGCATTATGAGCGCTTACATATAACCACTGATAAGGCTTATACCCACTGAGCCATCGAGCTCGTAAATAACAAATACCACTGCCCGAAAACAACAATAAAGTTGGCAATACTGCGTCACTAAAATAGCGTATTCGATGGTCATCATCATTTCATGTAGATATATATATATCCTTAATCCTTTATTTATTGATAGCTTTCGCCCGCGGCTCCGCCCGCGTCAATGTCGATCCCTCGGGATTAGTACTTTTTCCCGGGATAAAAGGTAGCCTATGTCCTTCTCCGTAATCCAGAGAACTTGTATGCAAAATTTCATGATGATCGGTTCAGTAGTGGCGTGAAAGCGTAACAAACAAACAAACAAACAAACTCACTTTCGCATTTATAATATTAGTAAGGATTTTACTGATTTGTCGTACTTCTTCAGTTTTAGTTTTATTTATTTCCTGTTATTCGCACCACTATTATTTTTTATTATTTTGTTATCCAACTCGTAAGGTTGCCTGTAAGAGCTTGCATTAGTGATAAGGCCGCCTATCATCTTGAATTTCATATGTTATAATTTTGATTGTATATTCTGGTGCAATAAAGTTATATTATTATTCCATTTATTCAAATTTAATCTTAGGTCTAGGTAAAATATAAAAATATGACACAAAACATAAAAACATTATAAAACCTAAACCTAGCTCGCCGTCAGCAGCGGGGCAACTGCACTGTTGCCATAAATCGAAACGGTTTTGCATAAAAACCGAAAAAGGCGCGTTTATTTGTCCAAAAATTAACGAAAACGTCGCTGATCCACCTGGCTGCCTATTAAAAATGATTTATTGCTTTTGATGCGCGTTTCGCGCAAATAAAATTTGTTTTTGGTCAAGCTATTTTTATTTTTACTTTTTGATGCGATAATCTATTGATTTTGACTAGCTCCGTGGCGCAGCGGTCAACACGCCAGCCTGCGACACGGAGTGACCGGGTTCGATCCCCGGCCAGGTCAAGATGGAAAATGATCTTTTTCAGATTGGCCTGGGTCTTGGATGTGTATCTATATATGTATTTGTTATAAAATAGAGTATCGTTGAGTTAGTATCCCATAACACAAGTCTCGAACTTACTTTGGGGCTAGCTCAATCTGTGTGATTTTTCTGTGTATATTTATTTATATCTATACTTCTATATCTATACTAATATTATAAAGAGGAAATATTTGATTGTTTGTTTGTTTGTTTGCATCGAATAGGCTCTGAAACTACTGGACCGATTTGCAAAATTCTTTCTCCATTAGAATCCTACATTATCCCTGATGAACATAGGCTATTTAAATACCTATATCTTCCCGAGCGAAGCCGGGACGGGCCGCTAGTGTCTTATAAATCGATGAACGCCGGCTGCACGCATGAAAAAGTGTCACGTTCCGCGCGAAAGAAGCGATAAAGAGGCGCGATCAGTCTTAGTGTTCGGCTTGTGACGCATCTATCTCTCTTCCACCGTTATCACGTAAAATTATCGTCAATATTTACAGATATCTATTTTTTTATTATGATAGAACCATCATCAGATCTTTTTACCGGTTGCATCCGCATCCGTTGCATTGAATCGCCGGGGGTATAAGGTTCGATCCCCGGTCACGATTAAAAACGATAATTTTTAGATCAGCCTAGGTCTTAGATATTTATCTATCAGTATCAACTTATTATAAACTTTTGTATCGTTGAGTTAGCATCCTACGTCATAAGGTCACAACTTGCTGTGGGGTTAGCTTAATATATATTTGATTTGACCTGATATAATATCTATCTATTTAAGGTGATACCACTGTAAATAAGGTCGTTCTGAACCTTATTTATCTCGCAAAATACTTCAATTAGGAGTTTCAAATCTAAGTAATATGATTTTTGACTATTTCATCTCCAAAAATTGAAGAAGAAAACACGTTTTGATAAAATTTTCTCGATAGAAATATTTTTTGAAAAATGGTCTTCGTTCGCAGAGTTTTTGTTATTGTAGCTCAAATGCGACGAATGAAATAATGATTTTTAGACTAAAAGATAGGTTATTAGTAATTCATCAAAATGTAAATATGAAAATACAATTAACCGGTCTGATTTTACATAAAATAGAAATAACGAATTTGGCGCTTACGTTTTTTTCTTTGAGCGACTCGAGACTATCTCCTATCTCATCATTCACGGGCTAAACCGCCAAGCGCTATCCCTTGCGCGCACTTGATCAGTCCTTTGCCGAGCGAAGGTACCAAACATTTGAGGCCTCGCCTTAATAAGAACAACGTTTGTTGTTGTGAGAACTTTAGAAGCATTTTTATTTGCTATATTTCCAAATGAGGTCCAAACATATCAGCCAGTATCTGATTTAAGTATGAATGTGTTAATTAAAAAAAAAAATGGCTACCTGAATGCCGCCTGTCAAACATAATGTTGCGGCGTTCCTGTTCATGCGGTAAATTGATTATTGGCGTGTCGACGCAAAAGTGCAGTGAATTGGAACGCAGTGATCAATTCAATTTACTTGTTAATAGGCTTGTGACACACTATACATCCTTACTAATATTACAAATACGAAAGTGAGTTTGTTTGTGTGTTTGTTACGCTTTTCCGCCGTAACTACTAAACCGATCATCATGAAATTTTGCATACAAGTTCTCTGGAGTACGGAGAAGGACACAGGCTACCTTTTATCCCGGGAAAAAGTACTATTCCCGAGGGATCGACACTGACGCGGGCGGAGCCGCGGGCGAAAGCTAGTAGTGTATAATGGTGTATAACCTCCTTTTAGGCGTACGCGAATAGACAGGATTCCGTAGGGACGTTTTCTTTTGTCTCTTCTATATAAATAGTGCCCACTAGCTCTATGAATTATATTAAACGCTTTAGTTAGAACGTTAGAATGCCTTTTATGTAACGCTGGTATGCAGAGAAAATGATAAACGAGAATAAATATAATTAAACAATAAATAAAATATCAATAAGTGGCCAAATCTGGTGTCAGATTTTTCAAGCTGACATCTGACATAGCTTAACGACTGCCATCAATGATGACAGCCAACGGCTTAACGTGTCTTTTGAAGCACGAAGCACTTTCGAAGCATTAAACTCTGGCGTAACCAAATCCCACCTCCAATAAATTTCGTTCCTCCATCTGAGTAGCTACCTCCAGGATCCCAACTTCCTTGGACCATATGGAAGTGCCTTAATCGCCTCCGCACTAGGTTAGGTCGATGCCGACATAACCTGACTAAATGGGGCTTTATCCAACAGGCGGAAGTGCAGTGTCAGTGTGGTGACGATGACCAGACCATGTTGCACCTCCTTTCGTGCCCTCTGTGCCCCACCAGCTGCACCAAAGATGATCTGTACACTGCATCCGAGAGTGTTGTCAGAGTCGCCACACACTGGAGAGACAAAATCTAATCCCTTGAGCTATCAACACGAAAAGAAGAAGAAGCACGGAAGAGCTTGAGAATTGTTTGTGTGGTACAAACAAAAACTCGAGATTTTATTGTACCACTTGCGGTCACCCATCACAGTGGGGACTGCGCCCAGGGTTGCTTATTTTACGTAAGCTCTATAAATATAAATATATACGGACAAATCACACAGGTTGAGCTAGCCCCAAAGTAAGTTCGAGACTTGTGTTGTGGGATACTAACTCAACGATACTATATTTTATAACAAATACATATATATATATACACATCCAAGACCCAGGCCAATCTGAAAAAGATCATTTTCCATCTTGACCTGGCCGGGGATCGAACCCGGTCACTCCGTGTCGCAGGCTGGCGTGTTGACCGCTGCGCCACGGAGCTAGTCTATTAATGCTCACAATCACCGGACTATCGGGCTCCTCACATACGGTCTAGTATGAGTCATACTTAAAATTAAAAAAGAAGAAAAGTTCTCTTATTTTATTCGATTTATTTGGCAAACTAAAATTAAAAACCCTTAAAAGTTGCCCAAACAGAACGAATACAAAATAATGATGAAGTAACGGCGGCCATGTTTGCGCTGAAATTCATTTCCTGTCGTCGAGGCGCGTTCCGATGTTTTTACGTTTGAGCGGAACTTGAGGGCAGTGGCTCGGGAAAATGCGGAATAGCCTTACAAATATACTTTTCAGTTTTATTTATATACATTATCACGTCTCATATTTACGACGTTGACAGAGCCAAAGTCACAATTCATTCATATATACAGACATATGTACAAATCGTACTTCGAAAGGCAAGTTAAGCCGTTAGTCCCGGTTGTCACCATTGATGGCAGTAGTAAAGCTTTGTCAGATGCCTTTAAGCAGCTTGAAAAATCTGACAGCCATTTTGGCCACTTACACACAAAAAAACATTAACAAACAATAGACATCAAATGAGAAATTACATTAATTAAAATTTTTTATATAATAACTTAAATTATAAAGGCGAAAGTGAGTTTGTTTATGTCTTTGTTATACTTTAACTACTGAACTGATCATCATGAATTTGAATATTGTTATTTAGGGCACGGTAGGGCACATATTCCATTTCTTGATCAATGATTTTCATCAAGAAAACGTACTATTCCCGAGGGATCGCCATCAATGCGTAAGGAGCCGCCGCGGTAGAAGTTGGCCGAGGGAATGGGCGAAAATCTAAGGAATTATGCCAATTGGCGATGCGGTTAGCAACCCTGACACTATTTTGATTCTGTTGATTCCGTATTTTACCTATGCGTCCTCTAACATGCTAAACGTGGCCTTTGAGCCTTATGCTTTTAGGCTCTATTTACCCTTTAATGGATAATGGCGTGATAGTATGTAGCGCGCAAATACAACCTCGCTACAAATCAAAATATTTTTATCATATGATGTAACTAAAAATTAATGCTATTCGCAATTTTTCCTTTATCTGTGTTACAAGACATTGCTTTGGTACAAAGCAATTTAAAGATTCTGGTAAGTTCACAGGAAGTACCCGGTTATTCCATTGCGAGTGCCGATATTTATTATTTATTATAAATTCTTTAAACATAAACCTAATAAACTGTTTAGATTATATAAAAAAAAAAACCTTGTAAGAAATCTCTACAGAGTATTTTCCAAGCGATTCACTAGAAGAATTTTCCTGCAGCGCAGTTGCAATAAACATAAAAATCTTGAACGACTTTTCAATAAAACGGTCACTTAGGAAGCAGGCGGCGATATTGCCGCCAAGTTAAACAGAAGCGGCTCCACAGCCAACTTGTAGTAACTTCTTTTTATTAAAGATTTATTTGATATTAGTTGGCCTCGGGTACAGTATCATAGCTTGTGGTGGAATAATACATACATACATAAACTTTGAAAACATAACACTACTGTTTTCAGACATCGTGAAATAAAGCGACCACATCTGTAAGTCGCAACGCCGTACCGCTAACCGGCGTGGTACGGGCTTAGGGCTCCCACACATAAACACGATACGACGTGTATATAAACGACGAGAATCGTAAAAATTTAAGACGTGACATCGTAACGTGCCACGATACACGACACGACGTCCGCATAGTAGAAACGCTCGATGCATTCTCGTGTTAATTGTGCAACAGTTACGGTTCTGCAACTTGGCCAGTTTAATTTACGCTATACCTTATAACACTCGTGTATTATTACGTTGCTCATCGTAGATTTCCACGATACAACGTCGTATTGTGATCGTGTAACGATGCCGCGGCGTAGTACGACGCGACGTCGTATCGTGTTTATGAGTACGAGCCCTACTGCGTCGGTTTCAATGGCGATGACACCGTGTGGTTCGATGACACGGCATTCACGACACGTCAACGGCAATAGTACAGTGTTATCGGCCGGCATTTTGCCGCACCGGTCATCGGCGACTACGCCGCCGTGCCGTTGAAATGTGGCCAAACTCTTAGGAAGCAGGTCGCGGCGATATTGTCGCCAAGTTAAGCAAAAGTGGCTCAACCGCCGACCAGACGAGTATTGAAGTTATCTAAAGTGTTATTTAGCCATGTGGTTTGCGGCAGAGTAGAATAGGACTACTCCAAGTCTTCCCATGGATGTCGTAAGAGGCGACTTAGGAAATACAAGCTAAACAAAGCTCGGAAACATCAATGAGAGCTCTCCAACCCGTCTGGCCAGCGAGGAGAGTGTAGGCCAAATCCTCTGTCTGCTCTGGCCAAGTATGGCACCAGTAGTACGGAGAGGGTCATGCTCCTGCAGTGGAGACTAAAAGACCTGATGATGAAAGTGTTATTTACAATTAGCTTTTCCGTAACTTTGTTGGCGTAATTTATAAACTATACCGGGTGTAACTTAACCAATGACGTTCCCGTGACGCGGTGACTCAGCCCGTCAAAATGAACAACTTTTCCTGTGGGACCAATGCTGAGACTAAAGAAAATTACATTTTCAGACTTTCAGACTTTCAGTTCGGCCGGCCCGGCAATTATTATGAAAATGTAAGAATAAAATATTTCCTAGGATTGGTCCCATAGGAAAAGTAGAGCGAAAACAAAGAGACACGGGCGACCCTGGTCAATAAATTGAATGTCGATTGATATTAGGGCTGATATACTATAAGTATGTCTAAATGACTCGCAAGACCAAATATAAATTATCATGAACAAAACATTGTTACAGGTAATCGCATCAGCCCCAGTTGACTGGAAGGCGCGCACTGAACAACTGCTTAACAACTTTTCTAATAAATGAGCGGCGGCGACGCGCCCCCCAAACAACATGGCCTCTTTCAAAGGTAAGTGCAGATTTAAGGAACGGTTTGTAAAGTTAGGCTTCGTTATACACGATTGCGCTTTTAAAAAATTTAAAAATAAATGCACCATTATAAAAACACGGCTTCACTCACGTTTATTCAGTGGGAATCTCCAACTAGTTTCGGTCTGATACGAAGACCATCATCAGGGCGAGTGTTAGGGGTGGCGACACGGTGGTTTCGCTTCTCTCAAAGCACTGACTGATGGCGATTCCAACTGAATAAACGTGAGTGAAACCGTGTTTTTATAATGAATGTATCTCGCGTAAGTTTTAACTCATGTGTGTACAAAAGGTCAAAGAATTCTCTTTCTTAAAAGATAACAAAACACATCTATAAGAACAAAAGGTCAAGGAGTTCTCCTTTTAAATAGAGAACAAAACTCCCTTGTAGTACAAGTTAAGTATGGTCAGAAACCCACCGAAAGCGCAAAAAATACCACTAGGGTAACATGTTATGGTGCGTTTCCACTGATGCGGATAAGAGCTAAGCGGTGCATGAATTGACCAATCACAAGACTCGAAATCTAATTTCGAGTGACTTCGATTCTTGTGATTGGTCAATTCATGCACCGCTAAGCTCCTTTCCACTCCACTCCGCGTCTGTGGAGACGCACCCTAAAACTTGTTCTAGGTCATATTTGGTTAATATCCGGAGAGGTGTAAAGAAAAATAGGTATTTTCCATGTATGACAAGTGTATTTGTTGTGCCTTTCATACCCTTGTTGCCGCCCAGGCCCATTTAGCGATGGCTCCCGACTCAGCCGTGAAAAAGCTAAATCATGAACTAAATATATAAAGTGTTTGCGATTTTACGTGCATACAATCTACATACAATGGGTTATGTATTACGTGCATACAATCTACATACAATGGGTTTATATTATATGTAAATTAAGTGTAATATATATTTTCAAACAAAAAGTTTGCGTGTGGAAATTGATTGTGTTATTCGCAAGCCTTTCCTCGAGAACGGGCTGTTCGAAACTTCATCATACTTGGCCAGAAGTCTACGCTACCTCGACGCAGGATTCTGAAAAGCCATTCACATATAAGTTACCAGCTCAAATTCCTGAGTTCAAACCATTTAACCATCTCCTACTGGCGTCTGAGCATAGACGACCCTATTATGTTAGTAACTACCTCCGTGGTTAAGGCTGTACACTCGTGGGTCGTGGGTTCGATTCCCACGGAAAGCATACTTTGTTTAATGGTTCACAGTTTGGTTAGGACATTGCAGGCTTGAATCACCTGATTGTCTGATAATAAAGATGATTCCATGCTACGGAAGGCACGTTAAGCCGTTGATCATCTGGTAGTCGTTAAAGGAACCACGTCAGAGGCCGAAAGGCGGTCCCGAAGAACTCAGGCACCAGGGTGTGCCTGCGATTGACCGTGTCACCTACACGAAATGAATTATTGGCCCTATTATGTAGCCCCACATTTAAAATAGTAATCCAGCATGTTAATAATAAAACTGAACCTAAATGGTAACAACGACCAAAAAACTCACTTTCCCTCCAAAATATTATTAAAGTAGTAACAAACGCTACTTAGACAACTCCTTACAATGGCATCGCCAAAACTGTGGATCTTACATAAGCCTATTTACAGTGGCGTACACAGAGGGGGAAATATGGGTGTCGTATCCTTCCGATGATCGTAAAAGCCGATCGAAGGAATGGGCAATCTGATAAATCATATTAGTAGGCGATGCGGCTAGGAACCCATCACTATTTGATTCCATTTTCCGCCTAACGCCCACCAACATGCTTAACGTGGGTTTTAAGTCTTAAGGACCTGGGCTCTGTCTGCAAAAGAGAAAGACATGATATTATGTATTGTATACTATATGTATCCTTCATCAAATCCTTGAAGTTTCAGAAATTCTTGTCTAATGTTTAAATATTTTTTTAACAATTTTAATAAATACGACATTATGAGTGCAAAATTACTATGCGCCATCTATACGCATTCACCTACCCGTGTAACGTTGAACATAGATTGATGTGACGTATCAGAATCGTGAAATTTTGCGCTCGCTTTAGTCTTAAAGATGGTGCTTACATATTGGGTCCTTTCCCTACCTATGAAATTAGCGTTTTTTAAAGAGTAAATTAAATTTTTCATACTAACGTCTTGTGTATCATTTCTGGTTTGTATCAAAGTGAAATTTGCATGTATTTACTTTTTTTTTTTTATATTTCTTTATTTATGTTTTACAAGAAGTTTACATTGTTTGTACATATATTTACCATCAAAAACCTATATAGGTTTATATGTGGTAAGGAGTCACTACTCGTTACAATTTTTGATTGTTAATATGTAATTTGAAGCACATATTTGCATTTGGTAGCCTTATCTATATTACTTATTTGATTAATAATATTGTTAGGATATTCATTTAGTGTACATGGCAGAAAATACTCCCACATCCTTTTACCGTGAACGTTATTATATGACGGTAGGGGTACTACAACAGTAAGCTTGATTTACGCATTATAAAATTTATAAAAAGTTAGAAAAAGAAAAAAAAATGACGATATTTTTATCGAAATGGACATCATCTGAAACAAGTTCTTTTCATGAGCATTTTTCAAAGATTAAAATCTTTGGAACAAAATGACAAACGGAAAAAATGCTACCAGATCCATTAATTTATACATAACAGCGGCTTTTAAAACGTGATTGTGCTGCCAGCCAACTAACCTCGTACTGACACTATTCCCCTCACCCCTTCCTCAATATATAAATGCTGAATACGCCACCATCTATTCATAAAACATCTTCAATTTAATGGGACCCCAGAATAACGACATTACTAAATCAAAACGAAAAGCACTCGGAAAGATACAAGAGTCTTTGATTCAAGCATTCAAGTAATGAAATTCTCAACCAAACAAATGTTTAATTAAATTATTTCGATCGATAAATTAAATTTCTACGGATCTTTGTTCTCGAATGAAGTGTTGGAATGGCGTACACAAATATTTATGTTTGGTTTCTAGGTTGTTTTCTTGGTATTACAAAGTAATTGACAAATGTTTATATAAAACACATCAAAACTTGGCTTCGGAAACTATCACTTAACGTATGAAAACTTACTTACGAGTACAAGTTAGTTATCTGTGAAAACTTACCTTGAAATAAGTTATACACGTAAATTAGTTTTGTTTTCAAATATAAATAGAAGCATTAAAAAAAACACACACGAAATCAATAGCTTATCGTCGCGCATTCTATTAAACATATACAAATAAATAATATCACGTATTCACCCCTTACGGGGTAGACATAGCCTAAGGCCATAAGACCCAAAGGTCACTTTTAACGTGTTAGTGGACATTTAGGTAGAAAATTGAATCAAAAACTTATGGGTTGCTACTGGCATAATTTTTAATGACATAGAAAAAATCGTGACATATCACACAGATTGAGCTAGCCCCAAAGTAAGTTCGAGACTTGTGTTATGGGATACTAACTCAATGATACTATATTTTATAACAAATACATATATATAGACCTAGGTCAATCTGAAAAAGATCATTTTCCATCTTGACCTGACCGGGATCGAACCCGGGCACTCCGTGTCGCAGACTGGCGTGTTGACCACTGCGCCACGGAGCTCGCCATAAACATAAGGAAGAAGAAAGAGAGAAAAATAGTTTATTTCGCAACATGTATCGTTCTGGTTACACTATAATTGTATAGTGTATGTAATTATATAAATGTAATTATGTATTACACTATTACACACTGGAACAGCCTCCGTGGTCCAGTGGTTAAGGCGTTTGCCTGTTGACCCGGGGGTCGTGGGTTTGATTCCCACGGGAAGCATACTTTGTTTAGTTGTTTCCAGTTTGGTTACAACATTGCCGGCTTGAATCACCTGATTGTCTGATAATAAAGATGATTCCGTGCTTCAGAAGGCACGTTAAAATATCTGGTAGTCGTTAAAGGAACCACGTCAGAGGCCGAGAGGCGGTTCCGAAGAACTCTGACACCAGGGTGTGCATGGTCGATTGACCGTGACACCTACTCGAAATGATGATGACTATAATACATAATTACATTTATATGCACCAAAACGGTCTTCGCTCAGCAGGTATCGTGGACCATGGTCTGGGCCATGCCCTGACGCTGGTCTTCCGCGAATGCCGAAGAAATTAATAGTAAAAATAAAAGTAATAAAATAAATTGATAAGCATTTGTAACATCTTGGGATCTATGAATTCAGTACAAAATTAATTTCAGTATAACCTGCGATACTGTGAGGCGCCTCGCAATTTGTCATCGCTAATGTTCGAGATAAATTACCTGTAAAATTATTTAATTTGCTGATTCTCAAATTAAAAAGGTTACAGATGTATTAACGTGGTTATGGAGGGCTACGTGTATGTAATATAACTGATAGGTTTCAAAACCTAATGCGGCCGGACATGGGCCGGACTCATACCTCTAGTTTTGTAGTACAATCTCATCATCATCATCATCATCAGGGCATTTTAGTCTCCACTGCAGGAGCATGACCCAGTCTGTACTACCGGATATACCATACTAGGCCAGAGCAGACAGAGGATTTGGCCTACACTTTCCTTGCTAGACGGGTTGGAGAGGTCTCATTGACGTTTGAGCTTTGTTTAGCTTGTATTTCCTAAGTCGCCTCTTACGACCTCCATGGGAAGATTAGGAGTGGTCCTATTCTACTCTGCCGGAAACCACACGGCTACGGTAGTACAATCTGATTCGTGTATATTCTTTTTATCGACTATCACTTGCTTCTAGTTAAGAAAAACACATCATTATTACTCCAGCCGTAAGATGTCCACTGCTGGACAAATGTCTGTCCCAAGGATTCTTTCCATGGGAAGATACTGCCATGTCAAGCGGAGCGATATTGCATCATCATCATCATCATCAGGTCTTTTAGTCTCCACTGCAGGAGCATGACCCTCTCTGTACTACCGGAGCCATACTTGGCCAAAGCAGACAGAGGATTTGGCCTACACTCTCCACGCTGGCCAGACAGGTTGGAGAGGTCTAATTGATGTTTATGAGCTTTGTTTAGCTTGTATTTCCTAAGTCGCCTCTTACGACCTCCACGGGAAGACTTGGAGTGGTCCTATTCTACTCTGCCGGATACCACACGGCGAGATATTGCATGTGCGCACGCAATACCTGCAACCAGAGGCCAAGCAGTTGAGAGTTGAGGATGTCATCCTTATCCTTGCATACTATACAATTGGTCACAATCTAAATATATATAACTCAAAGGTGACTGACTGACTGACATAGTGATCTATTAACGCACAGCCCAAACCACTGGACTGATCGGGCTAAAATTTGGCATGCAGGTAGATCAATCAAAATTAAAACGTTTATTCATAAAAAGGCCTTTGCAGGCATTTTAAAGGATCTAATTTAGTCATATTTATATTATTACTTAATGTGCAAAAGCTACAGACTACAAGCGTTTCGGAACCGACCACTGCAGAGAAGAAACGCCAAAAAAAACTCTTTTCAACAGTATTGGTCGCCTACTCGCCTGAAGGGCTTTTTTATTTTATCATCTATCTTTATCATTTATCATCTAATTTCATCATTTATCATTTTTTTTTTTTCATTTTATGATTACAAGTTTTATTATATAGGTACATTATTATTTTTTGGAACATATTATGTTAGCGATCGAGTGTGCAATGATAATAATAATATGTTATATTAAGATGTTATGACGTAGGCATCCGCTAAGAAAGGATTTTGATCAATTCTACCCCTAACGGGATAAAATAGGGGATGAAAGTTTGTATGAAACTTCTATACTTCTTAACGCGAGCGAAGCCATGGGCAAAAGCTAGTTGTGTCATATTTATTAATATACTATTAATTTTGTAGAAATATAAACGATACAGCGTGTAAAGGGTACATGTACACGACGTTCAATACTAACTGGCCGGGCATCTACTGCCCGGCTCTTTTGTATGGAAATGCCCATTTTTTTTTACCTTCCCAGCATTGGTCCCATAGGAAAAGTTGTTCATATTGATGGGCTAAGTCACCCCTTTAAGGCAACGTCGAGGGTCAATTTACACGCTGTATAAGTAGACATCGCCAAGTTTTCGTCACATAAATCTAGAGTCCTTGAGTAAGAATTACTTTTGGCAGTTTTTCCTGAACTGTAATTAGCTGCAATTCAGTTCAGTGATTCAAAGATTTATTCAGAAAATAGGCCTTTGCAGGCACGTCAATTCACATTTTAAATAATACTTATTAAATTATATTCAAATTATTAATTATTGTTCAAAAGCTACAAATTACTAGCGTTTCGGAACCGATACTGCAGAGAAGAAGACACCGA
Source organism: Elegia similella (assembly GCA_947532085.1). Classification (NCBI taxonomy): domain Eukaryota; kingdom Metazoa; phylum Arthropoda; class Insecta; order Lepidoptera; family Pyralidae; genus Elegia; species Elegia similella. The sequence continues at coordinate 1,935,274 of OX383926.1, read as the reverse complement.
AAGAAACTTTTTTCAACAGTATTGATCGCTTACTTGCCTTGAGGGCTTTGTATGATATTTTATATTTTTATATTTTCTTTTTTTTGTCATGTCATGTTATATACAATTTCAATTTACATAATTTGACTGCTCTCCCTTTGTTTCCTCCATATTGTGCTATGTTTATGGCAGCTTATTAATCTGTTCATTTATAAAGGTCGATGCGCAAACACCTGAGAGCGGGTGTTCGATAGAAGACACAAGTATTAACTGTTGCATGTTCCACACGATGGCGATGTGGTAAGCAACCCATCAGTACACAAAAAGTGGTCACTATTTTTATAATCCATAACACTCCCGAAGACTAAGGCTCTCTCTCTCTTTTTTCTCCTTATTTGTGCTTTGTTTACGGCAGCTGATTAATCTATCAATTTATACCGGTCGATGTGAAAACACCTGGGTGCCAGTGATCGATTGAAGACACAATCTGGACTGTTGAATCGAACGAAGCAAGAATATAAGGAGCAAGAGTTTAGTATTAGTATTTACAAGCGACCCGTCCCGGCTTCGCATGGGTAATTGGTTAAGGATTAATGATGTATTGCTTAAAATCGCTTCGTATCTAAATAAGCTATTATCCTTACTAATATTATAAATGTGAAAGTGAGTTTGTTTGTTACGCTTTCACGCTGTAACTACTGAACCGATCATCATAAAATTTTGTATACAAGTTCTCTGGAGTACAAAGATGGACATAAGATAACTTTTATCCCGGAAAAATCTACTATTCCCGGGGGATCGACATTAACGCGGGCGAAGCCGCGGGTGAAAGCTAGTTTCTCTTATAAAGTAAAGGATATAAAATTGATATTGTAGGTTATCCCTAAGATAAAGATATATACCATCGCGGACTATTTGTAGACCTTTTTAAAGTGTACAATATTGAACTACATTATTTGATCTATCTCGTAGGGTTCAGCCAGCGATTGCAATGTTAGTCCAAAAATGTGCTTATTGACGACATCACTTTAGAAATCTTTAAAATTACCAGTGTTTCTCAACTATATTAAGCATGTATTATACATATTAATCTTCCTCTTGAATCATCCTATCTATTAAAAAATTCGCATCAAATACGTTGCGTCGTTTTAAAGATCTAAGCAGACAGACAGACAGCGAGAAGCGACTTTGTTTTATACTGTGTAGTGATAGAGATTATTCGCTTTTTCCTGCTTTTTCCGTGACTGTGTAAGTGTTTGCCTTCACCTCCTGTCAGTGAGACCATGATCAAGAGAAATCCATTTTGCTGTTGAGTCGTGATTTAGAAACAAATATCCAAACATCTGAATTGAATTGTTAAAAAAATATGTTATTTAGGACGTTTAATTTTAGAATATAAGGCAAGATAACCGATTGGTTATCATCGCAATCGCACTGTATAGAAGGTTTTAGTTGTGGTAGAGCCAAGCTACCGGCAAGATTCATTTTTGCTAGTAGCATGAATGGGCCGGCTTGTCCGGGGAAGTACCACACTCTCAAAGAAAATCGACGTTTGAGTAGGAGCTTTACCGCTTCTATGCTTCGTTCGGTGAGTGAGAGAGCCATCCTTCCCCCATTTCCTCCACCTCCCCACTCCTTCTTGAAAGGCCGGCAACGCTCCTGTTACACCCTGATGTTGCAGTTGTCCATGGGCAGCGCTGGTCGCTTATCATTAGTTGACTCGCTTGGTCGTTTGCCGTCCTATATCATAAAAAAAAGGTGCTAGCTCAAAGACCTGTATCTTTCTTTGCCTTTTGCATAAAGATATTTGTGTTTTAAACAATAGACAGAGGAGAAAATTCCCACTATTTTCTAAGAAATTAGTTTAAAATCAAGAGAAAATTTAGAAAAGGGTAATTTTGAAATTTGGACTTAATGTGTTGGGGTCCAAAACTACATGATAACATACAGTTTACTACAGATATTTGCCTGGTAACAGCGTGATGGCCCATAAACTTAAACTTTACAAACGGTACCCTAAAACACTACAAACCACCATTAAATTATTTATCTAGTTAACACAAATCTCTTGCTAAGGCTACGTTTGCACTAAAAATGTATATACACGACATTTATACAATTACTAGCTGTTGCCCGAGACTTCGTCCGCGGCAATTTCTGTTATTATGATTAATTAGTTTTTTATTAGGATAGATGAATAATTTTCCCCCGTTTTCAAAACATTTTTTATTGATGCTTCGCTCCTATCGGTCACAGCGTGATGTTTTATCGCCTAAAGCCTTCCTCAATAAATGGAATATCCAATACAAAAATAATTTTCTAATTTGAACCAGTAGTTCCTGAGATTAGCGCGTTCAAACAAACAAACAAAGAAACAAATTCTTCAGCTTTATAATATTAGTATAGATTAGTGGAAGCGGAGCAGTTCGAGGATGTATTCAGAGGATACATAAAAAATATTTGCATAACGAAGTTTGGTACGGGCGCAGAACAAGTACTAGTACTTACGTACAAAAGTGGCAGTTTGCAAAGTTATTCACAGAAATATCAACTTAATGTTGTTAGCGATACAGCGTAATTTTGCTCGCGTCAGAACGCAGCACATTTTTGTTTAGATACATATATAATCTATGGCCGTGTGTTATCCGGCAGAGTAGAACAGGGCCACTCCAAGTCTTCCCGTGGATGTCGTACAAGGGAACTTAAGAAATACAAGCTAAACAAAGCTAATAAACGTCTATGAGACCTCTCCAACCCATCTGGCCAGCGTGGAGAGTGTAGGCCAATCCTCTGGCAGCTCTGGCCAAGTATGGAGTAGTACTGAGAGGGTCGTAGATGATGATGATGATAATCAATTGCAAGCCAATTTTGATCATATAGCTCTGAACGAACAATTCATACCTAATTCGTTAAAGTCGGTAAACACATGTGACCAAACGCACGTCGTTCATCAGGACATGCCTGGTTTTACTCGTACCGCTTCGAACTGGTCGCCATGTTTTTGATAAGAGTGAGACAGGCTGGTGCGGGTAACACAGGCCAACGACATGACGCCTCTCCATAAACAAAACCTTCGTGCGGTGCACGAAGCGTGCTGTCTCAAACATATGGCAAAGTATGGGGCGGTTCATGAAGAGGCGTATTTCCCCGAGCGTTTGCCTGAGATTTGATTGTGTGAAGTGTATGAAAGACACACGTTGCAGAAAACGCGGCAATGGACGCGGCAGTACACGCGAAGCCGATGACAGGGAAGTGCAGTTTACCATATCAATCAAAAACCGTCCTTGCTGTAATAGTGATAGTATTGCATTTTCTTTACACTGCGACCCACATGAGCGGAATTTGACGCGTACTCCGCAACGAAAAACGCCACGCCGATGGACGCCTCGCCTCTTATTACACGAAACTATAGAGACTCATATGTTTGGAATTAACCGTGCGCTGCCGTGTTTAATGCCGTGAGTACCGCCGCAAGTCCACACCACGTTAGACACGCCCGTCTCTTCGTAAACGGAAAACGCTCCACGCGCCGCCCAACACGATGCGCTGCGAAACGCCACGTCTCACCAGTGCCCAAATTTCGAAGCCGGGAAAATGAAGTGTTACTATAGGAGGATTTTATCACCCACGCCGCCTCGCTCCCCACTAACACAGAATTTTCGTGGAAGCGCAGCTTACAACGTGAGGATTCTAAATACATGTAATAATGAATTGCCCCGGGCTCGGGACATAGTATCATACAATTACGCACGAGTTACGACGAATGTGACATTCACCAAATGCTCGTATTGTGTCTCAATGTGGATGTGTTTAGAATGTATAACTACTTGTTTTGCTTACATTCTTCAGTAATCAGTACCTGGGCGACCGAGCTTGCTTGCTTTCTTCAGTAATCAGTAACTGGGTGACCGAGCTTTGCTCGGTTATTACTATTGTAATATGGTGGTGTTTGGGTGACAATCTACCTAAACTTAAATAGTAAAATGTGAACTGACATTATTATTTACTATCGAAGAAATCAAGTGTAGATCAGGCGTTTGATTTCAGTGATCCTATAAAGAGAAGTCACAGCCTCCGTGGTCCAGTGGTTAAGGCGTTTGCCTGTTAACCCGGGGGTCGTGGGTTCGATTCCCACCGGAAGCATACTTTGTTTAGTTTCTCCCAGTTTGGTTAGGACATTGCAGGCTTGAATCACCTAATTGTCTGATAATAAAGATGATTCCGTGTTTCGGAAGGCACGTTAAGCCGGTAGTCCCGGCTGCCATCTGGTAATCGTTAACGGAACCACGTCAGAGGCCGAGAGGCGGTTCCGAAGAACTCTGACACCAGGGTGTGCATGGTCGATTGACCGTAACACCTACACAAAATGATGATGATAATGAGAAGTTTAAATTGTTATCTCAAACATTTACTACATTTTTTTAAACTTATCTAAAAACAATAAAAATTTAAAAATGATATGCCTAAAAACTTGAACATATAAAAAAAAGTAATGCACCGACCGGCATTTGAACTCGTAACACTTGTTTCCTGCCATCCGCCTCTTAACCCACTGGACCAGACTGACAGTGGCCGATAGAGCGAAATTAGCTACCATATTCTGCGTGGAAAGAAAACCGCATGAAAACTCGAAAACACGTGTTTTCCCAAACATAAGACAAATTTAGATCGATTGTTTACCCCTGGAAACCCCCATATACCAAAGCTCGTTTAAGATTCGTCAGGTTATAACTTTTATTTTTGAAGTGCACAATGCAGTACTTTAACAAAGGATATTTTGTGTTTTTCTTTTTCTTCTTTTTTGTAAGTTTTTTGTATAGCTTTCACGCGTGACGTATTTCCAGTAGCCGAGCCAGTATCAATTATTATTCAGGCTTCCCGCGTTTTTCTTAGTCTTGTTAACTTACATACCAAGCATCACACAGTTTATTATAGTTAGCAAACAGTTTATTACAGTTGTTCCACACACTATTCATAAACATGGGCATTTAACCTTCATTTAACACACATTGTTAATAAACATGGCATGTGACAGCTCCGTGGCGCAGTGGTTAACACGCCAGCCTGCGACATGGAGTGCCCGGGTTCGATCCCTGGCCAGGTCAAGATAGAAAATGATCTTATTCAGATTGGCCTGGGTCTTGGATGTTTATCTCTATATGTATTTGTTATAAAATATAGTATCGTTGAGTTAGTATCCCATAACACAAGTCTCGAACTTACCTTGAGGCTAGCTCAATCTGTGTGATTTTTTCGTATATATTTATGATTTATTACATGGGCATATGTAAAGTCCACTTGAAAGAATTTGCAAAAGAATCCAAAACTAAAAGTCGTGCTGTCCGCCAAAATTCCCGCCAAGAACTCCTTGAAAATATGGTCCAGTTAGTTATACTGGCAAAGGCAGCGATTTAAAAAGCTATGCGCTGATATTTATCATTATACAAGTTGGAACTCTTTGGGGACTAGCCTTGAAGTGAGCGTCTCGTCCGCTGGGAAATGAATACCCGACCGTTCTCTGTTTCAATCAAGATTCATCTTCTGAACATATGTAATAGTTTACGAAGTTATAGTCCATAAAAAGTTACATTTGGGATTCCGTTCATCAGGGCGCAATTTTATTTTCTAGGTACATACCTAGAGGTTAGTGTAAAGTTAAATTCAAGTTTGTGGGGTTTGAACCATTTGAACCCCTTTTTCCAAGATTGCGGCCGTGGAACAAGGGTTGCAACCCCACAAACTTGGATTTCACTTTACACTAACACACCCTCCATATCTAAAAAATTGCGTCCTCTAACAAACGCACACTAAGCCCAAAAAATGTAACATTTCAATGGACTATTTAGGGATACTAATTATTATATGTTGTATGTCTTCATTTTGGAATATTTAGCCAAAGAATATCTATAAATATTATATCCAGCTTGTGAATTTACTTGAAGGGGTGTCTCTCAGCCTGTCAAAATGAACAACTTTTCCAAAGGGACAAACGGTAGGATCTAAAAAAAAACATTATTCATTAAAAAAAATTTGACTAGCCCGGCAACTTGTGAAAACATCAAAAATATTTTTGGGGTTCAAAGGATAGGTCTCATATAAAAAGTTGACTATTTGGATGGGCTAAGTCACCTCTATAAGGGAATGTCGAGGGTAAATTTACACGGTGCATTTATTATTAACCCCCTTCCAAAAAAAAATAAGTGTATTGGTACAGCGTCTGGCAACTTTCCAGACAGTAAATTAAAAGTTGTGTATGTTATTGCCAAAATCTCAAATAAAACACGTAGATTAAAGTGAAACGAATATAGATCATTACTTAATATATTGATATTAAATAATGAAAACTATTCTCTTTAGCTTGTATTTCCTAAGTCGCCTGTTACGACCTCCATTGGAAGACTTAGAATGGTCTTATTCTACTCTGCTGGAAACCACACGGCTAAAGAGGCGACTTAGGAAATACAAGCAAAGCTCATAAACATCAATGAGACTTCTCCAACCCGTCTGCCCAACGAGGAGAGTGAAGCCAAATCCTCTGTCTGCTCTAGCCAAGTATGGCTTTGGTAGTACAGAGAGGGTCATACTCCTGCAGTGGAGACTAAAAAGACCTGATGATAATGATTCTGTTTAGATCATTTTCATACCATAAATATTCGTCTTTATTTTAACCAAATAATACAGACATACGCGGCGACTGAAAAATGAGCGTATTCGAACTGCGCAGAGATAAAAGCGCTGTCATTTGTACACGCCTGTGTCATTGCGTGCCACGTGACCGCATGAATATGGATCTATCGGGTTGAAAGAAATAAACCTTTTGGCTCCATGATTTGACTGCTAAAAGGGTTCGGCAGATGTTTACGGTCGGTCGCATATTTGAATATCGACGGAGTTGATGGCTTTCTGGACGTAAATATAAATATTCTAGATTAGCTTCGGGTAAATGAAAAATGTAAATTTGGGTTTGTATTTTTGTATACGAACAAACCGGTTAGAACTTTTTAACCGGTTTTATTAGTCATTTTAAAAATGTTGGCTGAAATTATGGCTATCTGGACATAAATATTGATATTCTAGATTAGCTTCGGGTAAATAAAAAATGTAAATTCGGGTTTGTATTTTGTGTATAGACTTTCATCTGTATGTCTTATGATGGGAACAATAAAAACTTGATTAGTTGGTATATATATGCCAACTGTACAATATATAAGTATGTATCTATGTTTAAAAACAATATTGTAGCCATTAATCTCATCTTCAATTTTCATATTTAACAATTTTGAATTTAATTAAACTAACATCACTCGATAGATATTATTTATTTTTTCTTCATTATATTAAGTAATTATGTATTTCTAGGACTTCCAAAATATTTCATGTTTTCAGGGGCAATGTAAGATTTTTTTTATGTACCTATTATTATATATTTCTTCTATGCACCTTAACAGATTTGTATATATAGGATAACGTAATAATTACTTACGACTATTTACTATCCTGATTAATAGTGCCTATATTTCTCAAAAAGAACAATTGTTTATCTTTGTTTTTTCATTACCAAAGCTTTTATTTATTTCAGAAAACATACATAAACAAACATAGGAGTATTTTAGACACCCCTTTCTGAAGTTATTACAAATATAGGTAATAGGGCTTCATTCTGCCCTTTGCCGTCCTGTCACCAAGGTCTAGGTTTCCTAGAAAATAGCGGGCGCAGGTGTCGCCTTATTGTTTCTTACGACTATTTACTATCCTGATTAATAGTGCCTATATTTCTCAAAAAGAACAATTGTTTATCTTTGTTTTTTCATTACCAAAGCTTTTATTTATTTCTGAAAACATACATAAACAAACATAGGAGTATTTTAGACACCCCTTTCTGAAGTTATTACAAATATAGGTAATAGGGCTTCATTCTGCCCTTTGCCGTCCTGTCACCAAGGTCTAGGTTTCCTAGAAAATAGCGGGCGCAGGTGTCGCCTTATTGTTTCCTTTGTGTGTTTATTTACCTTTTGTTTGTATAACAATGAGGCTAATGAGACTGTATTTCGATTGTAATAAATACCTGAATGATAGACGAAAACAAATATTTAGGTATTTATCACACGCGGCTTCGTACGCGTTATTATTAATCCTTCTCAAAGTGTACTTTTTCCTGGATGAAAACTATCTTCTGTCCATTTCAGTACTCATGACAATGCTCTTGCAATATTTGATGATGATCGTTTCCGTGATCCATATTCAAGCGTTAAGCTGTCAGAAACATACAAAATCACTTTTAAATTCGATTAGTACTACTATTTGTCGGCGCCTTTCGAGCGATAATTTACTGTACTGTTTTTCAAGACGAAAATAATTCTTTGTCCTTTTGAATACTTCTTTCTTCATCCTTCACCTTTATGTGTATTCAAAAAATCATAATGATTAATTCAGTAGTTAAAGCTTAAAATCATAATCAACAAATATACAAACTCTCTTTAGAATTTAAAAAATTGGTTGTCGTTTTACGGACGATAATTTTACGTGAGAACGATAGAAGAGAGATACATGCGTCACAGGCCGAACGTTTAAGCTGATCGTGCCTTTTTATCACTTGTTCCGCGCTCTCACTTGCACACGGAACGTGACACTTTTCTGTGCGTGCAGCCGGCGTTCGTTAGACGTTATCACGTCAAAAATTACTCTTAGGTTGGATTGAATCCACTAGTTACATATAAGATATACAAAGAAAATAGTTTCTTTAACATACACTTAGAGAAAAGTCAGAAGTCACATTGAAATTTCAAAGCTTTACTTTGAAATTTCAATGTGAAATCTCACAGAAAAGCTTTATGTATTTTTCATCTTTCTGACATAGAAGTGAGGTGAAGTTTCGAAGTCAAGACAGAGAAAAATGTTTCCGAAGTTTACCTTGAAAGCACAGCAAAGTCAAACGTCATTAAAATTTTTAAGTAAGAAGTCTCACCGAAATACTACAAGTTAAATGGTTGCATTTTTCCATCCAGACTTTCCAGCTGGAAAGTCTGGAGATGAAGCTCCAAAGTGGAGACACCTGAGGCCGCTGATAGCGTAAGCCAGATATCTCGAAGCCACAGAGCTCTGTTTATGCTTATTTCGGCGTTCGCCTCAATTTATTTCGTTTCTTGGCGGTTGCTGTTGAGTTTTATTACTTGAGATCGTGGTGTAGACATCTTACTAAGATTTTTTATGTTATTGCTTTTGGTCTTTGATATTACGGGAGACACGGTGGCAGAAGTATCCTTTATGATTTGTATCTACTAATGTATTCCAAAGAAAAAAACCGGCCAAGTTCAAATTGGAGACGCGCATGAATGGTTCCGTACCATTATCTATAATAAGTTTAAAATCATTAAAAATATTTTTATTATTTATCAAGCAAAAAAAAAATTATGCTTTTCGCAATTTTTCCTTTATCTGTTGCTTCGCACTAAATTTTAATATTCTGAGTTCACTCGCACAAGGGAATCAAAACCTACAAAGTATTTCCCACTTTGTAGGTTTTGATTTTCTTGCGAATGTCGTATATTTATGAATCTTTTGATTGCATTGCTTTAGAAGTTTCATTTTTTTCACAGCTCTAAGGGACAGTAGACCTGTGTATATTACATGAATTTTAGCTTGATACAGTCAGGTCAAGATGGAAAATGATCTTTTTCAGATTGGCCTGGTTCTTGGATGTTTATCTTTATATGTATTTGTTATAAAATATAGTATCGTTGAGTTAGTATCCCGTCTCGAACTTACTCTGGGGCTAGCTCAATCTGTGTGATTTGTCCGAATATATCTATTTATATTTTGCACTACTCCAGCAGTTCTCGACATCACCCAGTTGTTTGACTGGTAGAAAAAGCCTTTGGCTTTAAGTCCGTCTTTACACTGTATCGTGTATGAAGTTAAATAAAAAGAAATCATAAGATCCAAGCAAAGTAGTTTTGAATCAAGTAGGTACACAAAGTAAAACTTTCACAGAAAAATGTTTCCTGAACTTACATTCAAAGTAAAGTCAGACGTATCATTAAAATTTCAGAGTAAGAAGTCTCAAAGACAAACTCCAAGTTGAATGGCGGCATTTTTCCATCTCTAGAATTTCCAACATGGAAATGAGGTGAAGTTTGGAGTGAAGGCACCTGAGGCTGCTGATAGCGTAAGCCAGATATCTCGCGGCCACAGATTTCTGTTTATGCGAGTATTTCAGAGTTTGTCTGAAGTTATTTCGTTCTTGGCTGTTGCTGTTGAGTTTTATTAGTCTCTTTAACTAATGCTTTATTTTTGATGTTGTTGTTTTTGCATGTCTGTCGAAAAGAGGGCATGTTGTGAATTTAGCGCTATCAGATGATGCTGACATTGAAAGGGAACGCAGTGCTCCAGCGGTTAGGGGGAACATGGTCGTTCGTCGTTTTAATCGTCGTACCACTCCAGTTAAAATTACCATTTTTAAAGCCATCTGCCAAAGCTTTTACACAAGCAGTCTATGGGTGCAATATAAGCGCCGGACCGTTGGAGACCTGCGAGTCCAATACAATAACATATTTAGTTGGGGTTGCCACGTAGATGCAGTGCGTCAGGCATGTTTGCGGAGGCACGTACAGACGGCTTTCATGCCGTAGTACGGAAAAAGGCCGCCTCTCTGTTGCAACGTGTGCGAAACAGCAACAACAGCATCCTAAGGATGATATCTTCGCGTCCTGACTGTCCCATTCTAAAAAAACTTCATGTTGGTGGCTATAGGGGGACGCATTTAATATTTTATTGTTATTTTTACTGTGTGTAATGTGTACCTCTATAATATGGAATAATCCGAAATGAATTATTTATAATAATAAATTATACTCTTTATAATTTAATAATGGCACGTGGTGGAGCTATTCGACGTGTAGGATTTGAAGCGCGGTGGCTCAATCGGTAGGTGTCACAGAGACACAGATTTATATGTTATTTATTGTATAATAAGACAAAAATAAGCTAAGTAGCATTTTTCAAAATAATAACCCCAATTAATTTATTAAAAAATTATAGCCAATGTCATTTGAGTGGTTGTAAGGATTCAAATGATAGATACGTCCCAATCTGTTAAGACATTAAAACATATGGTAACTGATACACATGCATACTTATATAATAATATATTTAAATACATGAACTCGAAAAACAATACATTCATTTTTGGTAGTTATGTAAAAACAAAAACAAACTCCTTTAAAAAAGAAGGCGAGGTTTTTGCTTCTAAGAAAACTAATAAACAATCAAGATTTTTGTATTATTTTTCCTCATAAAGTAAATGAAAGTATTAAATTTACTCGCAAACTACATAAAAGGTTTCTTTGAAACTTTATCAATATAAAGTACTGTAGGTACACGACAGAAACAACAATATACTCAGTAACAAGGGAGATTATAAAACATGGTGGAGCGGTGAAGTTCGAAAAACTTTGCAGTCAGCTCGCTACTTAGCAGGATATTAAAAATTTACTGGAGCCAACCGCCAACAATGTTTGGCAAATGTTTGCGTCAAATGTTGGTTTTGGGACTTTGTGGATTAAGGATCTTTTATTATTCTTTTTAGGTACATAGAGCCTGGACTCTAAGATTTTTCAATCATGTACATTCACAGTAATATTTTAAAATCTATATATATAAAAGGAGAAGCTGACTGAATGACTGACTGACTGACTGACATATCAACGCAGGGCCTAAACTATAGGGGTTAGAAACTTGAAATTTGGCACAGGGGTTCCTTTTGTAACAAAGGGGAGCACTAAGAAAGGTTTTTTGGAAATTCATCCCCTAAAGGGGTAAAACGGGGATGCAAAGTTAGTATAAAACTTTGCTGTTTTTGAAGTTATTCAAATGAAATTCAGCACGAAGGTTCTTTGCTGAAAGGCATGAAACATGAGTAAAATATTTTTTTCAAAGTTCATCCCTTAGGGGTTTAAACGGGGGCGCAAAGTTAGTATGAAACTTTGCCGTTTTTGAAGTTATTCGAATGAAATTCAGCATGTAGGTACTTTATTAAAAGGCATGAAATACGAGTAAAATATTTTTCTCAAAAATCATCCTTGAAGGTAGTAAAACGGGGATGCAAAGTTAGTATGAAACTTTCCATTTATGAAGTTATTCGATTGAAATTCAATATTAAGGTGTTTCACTGAAAGTCATGAACAAAATCCATGCTAATATTATAAATGCGAAAGTAACTCTGTCTGTCTGTCTGTCTTCTTATCACGCTTTAACCATTGAACCAATTTAGATGAAATTTGGTATGAACGTAGGCCCAGGGAAGGACATAGGGAAGGACATATAATTCCGGGAAATTCAACTGTTCCCGAGGGATCCCCACTATCGCGCGCGGCGCAACGGACAAAAGGCAAACCCGACTTATATATCAACGCACAGCGGACACAACTGTGCCTAGAAAAATGAAATTCGGTACAGGGGTTTTTTTATGGTGTGAATGGACAATAAAAAAGTATTTTTAGAAATTCAACCACTAAGAGGATGAAGTTAATATGGAATTTTCTCAATTCTAGACTTAGAAATACAAAAGTAGGTATATAAATTCTAGATTAAAATTTAAAAAAATCTGTGGATGTAAACTAGACAAAATTTCCCCCCCGGGACCACCGGCTTAACGTACCTTTCGAAGCACGGAATCATCTTTATTATCAGACAATCAGGTGATTCAAGCCTGCAATGTCCTAACCAAACTGAAAGCAACTAAACAAAGTATGCTTCCCGTGGGAATCGAACCCACGACCCCCGGGTCTTTGCAAACGCCTTAACCACTGGACCACGGAGGCAGTTCCTCCCTGAAGGGGTAAAATAGGGGGGTCAAGTTAGTATGGAATTTTTGTCACTTCTAGACTTAAAAGTATAAAAATAGGTATATAAGTTCTTGATTACAATCAAAAAAGATCTGTATTGGTAAAATGGACAAAATTCCGCCCTTAAGGGGTAAAATAGGGGGGTAAAATTTGTATGGAAATTGTCTCATTTCTATACTTAGTATAAAAACAAGTATTTAAGTCCACGATTACAATAAAAAAAATCTGTGTAGGTGAACTCTATCTGTCTTTCTGTCGTCTTTTCACGCTTCAACCATTAAACAGAAAAAATTTCACGCGGGCGGGACTTGAACCGGTGACCTAGGTGTAGACCTACCTCAGACGGCAGAACATAGGTTGTACATAGGTACGACCTATGCTCTGCCATCTGAGCTACCGCACAATTCAATCTCGGCGCCGAAATTCTCCACCATATCCCATTTCCCTTTATACGTATTAAGGCTTACGTCACCTACACAACTACCCGACTTTTACAAGTGAGGTTTTAGATTCAACTCATTTTACAATGAATTTGAAAATCAACTAATATGTAGGAAGCCATGAATATTTTTATAACTGTTTTATTTTTCATTCACAATGCTATTTTTTTATACTCTAAATAAATTAAGAAATAAAATATGGTGAAAAATTTCATGCGGGCGGGACTTGAACCGGCGACCTAGGTCTATGTACGATCTATGCTCTGCCATCTGAGCTACCGCACAATTCAATCACAGCGCCGAAATTCTCCACCATATCCCATTTCCCCTTATACGTATTAAGGATAACGTCACCTTCACAACTAATTTGATTCAACTCATTTTACAATGAATTTGAAAATCAACTAATGAAACATGGCTTCCTATATATTAGTTGATTAAACACTTATAAAAAACATTGAACAGATATTTGGTATGGAGGTAGTTTGAGGCCCTGGGAAGGACATAGGTTACTTCTCATTCGGGGAAATTCTACTATTCCCAAGGGATCGACATAAACGCGGGCGAAGCCGCGGGTAACAGCTAGTATATATTTAAAAGAAATATAAATTATAAAACCAAAACCTGACTACAAGATTTTCCGGGCATATTCTTAATTTGCACGGGAAAATTATATAATGTTATTATCTTAATATATATAAATCTCGTGTCACAATGTTTGTCCTCAATGGACTCCTAAACCACTTAACCGATTATAGTAAAATTCGTACATCATGTGCAGTTCGATCCAACTTGAGAGATAGGATAGTTTTTAACTTATGGCGAAACGAAGTTCGCCGGGGCAGCTAGTTTATTATAAAAGTTACATTTTATAGTAATCAACCTTTGACTACTTTATTTTGACGGGATTTTTGTACTATAGAGGGCACCCTTTTGAATTTAGTGTAACGTCATGACATTATCTCAAGTTACGTTCGGTTGTTTAGGAGATACATGGGAACACACTATTATACATACGAAGCGTCCGAAATATATAAAATCATAACCCTCCCGTTGCCTTCACCGAAGTTGGATAAAAAACATGACTGCCAAAATAACTTCAAGATTATCCTTATCCTTATCCTTACTAATATTATAAATGCGAAAGTGAGTTTGTTTGTTTGTTTGTTACGCTTTCACGCCGTAACTACTGAACCGATCATCATGAAATTTGGCATACAAGTTCTCTGGAGTACGGAGAAGGACATAGGCTACCTTTTATCCCGGAAAAAAGTACTATTCCCGAGGGATCGACATTAACGCGGGCGAAAGCTAGTATATTATAAATTATATTTTAATCCTTTTAGGCATTAAGGAGAAATTATGGTTTTAAAAACTCACATGCGTACCCACTTACGTAACGTATGTATGTGGGAAGTGGTTATAATGTTTAGTATTTTATCTAAGACTAAATACTCTTTTAAATATTACGACACAACTATGTTTGGTCTATGGTAAGATTGTCACAGAAGATGTCAGATAATGTAAGACGCAATAATTATTGAAGACGACTATATAAGTAAATGATTATTAATTCGAAACGCTGTTACTTCTTCCAATCCCACATGTATGTAATATGCAAGAACTCTAAATAGAAAACACACTCCTTTTTTAGACATGGCAGGTCTTCATCTCAACGTGTTTTCGGTTACATTACATCCTTATTTGTAGTGCTTTGAGCCTAGGGTCCAAAATTATGAACGCATATTTTATTTTTAATGATTTGGCTAAGTTTTTACGGCCGGTCGCTTGACGGTATAAAAAATACGCCTGCTGCTTGTTCTGAATTAAGTAATCATCACCTTATGAATCTGAACTTTTTACTCCTTTTTAAGAAATTATGTTACAGTATCAAAGTACTTGAACAACAATTATATTCTGTAGAACTCATAGAAAATGCAAGCCCAAATTTTAACTTTAAGCCGATTTAAAAAAAGGGGTTTCTCAATTCGTTTGTATGTTTTTTTAATGTTTGTTTCCGCATAACTTCGTCATTTATGAACCGATTTTTTTTTTATTTGAAAGGGTATGCTTTATGATTGGTTCAATTTAAATTTCATCAAAATCAGTTCAGTAGTTTGATTGAAGTCGGTTTTTTAAATGAAAGATTATTCATTTACCCGAAGCTAATCTAGAATATCTATATTTACGTCCAGAAAGCCATAATAATAGCCAACATTTCTAAAATGACTAATAAAACCGGTAAAAAAATTCTAACCGGTTTGTTCGTATACAAAAATACAAACCCGAATTTACATTTTTCATTTACCCGAAGCTAATCTAGAATATTTATATTTACGTCCAGAAAGCCATCAACTCCGTCGATATTCAAATATGCGACCGACCGTAAACATCTGCCGAACCCTTTTAGCAGTCAAATCATGGAGCCAAAAGGTTTATTTCTTTCAACCCGATAGATCCATATTCATGCGGTCACGTGGCACGCAATGATACAGGCGTGTACAAATGACAGCGCTTTTATCTCTGCTCAGTTCGAATACGCTCATTTTTCAGTCGCCGCGCCGCTTATTTCTCGTATTATTTCGTAAAAGGATATAGAAAGAAAATGTTTATGCATTATTTATTTAATCTTAGGGAGTCTTACCGCATCAATGAACATATAATAATTCTTATTTATTATCTATGTGCTATTAACAAGTCTCCGCCTATTAATTTTAAGATTGAAGAACAACAAATCATTACATAGTAAAAATCAAAGTCGCTTCCCGCTGTCTGTCCGTCCCTATGTATGCTTAGATCTTTAAAACTGCGCAACGGATTTTGATGCGGTTTTTTTTTATAGATAGAGTGATTCAAGAGGAAGGTTTATATGTACATTGTACCCGTGCGAAGCCGGGGTCTGGGTCGCTAGTGTAAAATAAAAATAATATGCACAAACATTAAATTTTGAATTTTACAAACGGGTGCGTATTGATTGATATAATAACAAATTATATATTTTCATTTCAATAAAGTTCAAAAGATATAATGTTAACTTGACATAATCATTACTAATTATATTCTTAAAACCTATAATATTCATAAAATTTTCAATTCGAAATGCATAAACCCATTTTTTATAACGTTTATGAATACTAAATATCACCTGTTATACAACTCGTGCAGTATACATGCCAAAATGTATACCATTCAAAAAGTATAGTATTTAAAATAAATATGAATCAAAATTTATAGAAATCAAAATCTATACGTATTAAAAATATATGACGTAGAAAATATACCAGCTAATTAGTATAAATCCATGTCTATTTTGCGAATTTGAATTATTTCAGTAATACCTACGAAATAATTCAAATTCGCGCAAGCTCATAAACTTCATTTTCTTGTAAAAAATTCGGAGTAAATAATAGGTAATCGATTTTATTAGTAAAGCAAACGGAAAGTAAAACAAAAAGTAATGAACATCACAGGATTCCGAAAAAAAAACTATTACAAACAAAAGCACTTATTACAATATTTTATACTATGTAAATATTAGGACAAAGTATAAAATAAATTAAAAAATTGTGATAGATACAAAATGCGCGCGCATTTTGTATGTATCACAATTTTTTTGAAGTAGAAAGATAACTTTTACAATATTTTATTGTAAGTAAATATTAGGACAAAGTTAGAAATAAATTAAAAAAAATTGTGATACATACAAAATGCGCGCGCATTTTGTATGTATCACAATTTTTTTTGACAAAGTTACAAATAAATAAAAGAAATTGTGATACATACAAAATGCGCGCGCATTTTGTATGTATCACATTTTTTTTTTAAAGTAGAAAGATAATTTTTACTATATTTTACTGTATGTAAATATTAGGACAAAGTATAAAATAAATTAAAAAATTGTGATAGATACAAAATGCGCGCGCATTTTGTATGTATCACAATTTTTTTGAAGTAGAAAGATAACTTTTACAATATTTTATTGTAAGTAAATATTAGGACAAAGTTAGAAATAAATTAAAAAAAATTGTGATACATACAAAATGCGCGCGCATTTTGTATGTATCACAATTTTTCCAAGTATTTTTTTAGTATACCTATTTTTCTTATATTAGAGACTATACATCGAAGAAATTCACACTCGTAATATTCATCTGAAAAATCCGAATATCTATTCGTTTTAATATATTGCTATCTTTCTTCTTGCTTTATTAATATTTTTTGCGTTTACGAGATCGTCAGGTGCCTATTAATTTTCGGCTAGGCGTTCTATAAAAAGAAATCTATAAAAAAAAGGAGGAGGTTATCAATTCGACTGTATGACTTTATTTTTATTTTTTTATGTATGTTTGTTACACGATATCTTCACCAATTGTGAACCGATTTTGATATTTTTTTTTATTTAAAAGCCTTTACTACCAAGTAGGTCCCATTTTAATTTGGTGAAGATATAATGTAGAACTTTGGAGATATGGAAGAAACTCGTAAAATAAAATTGAGTTAGGTTTTTTTTTTAAATTTAATTATAAGGTATGTATTGAGAATCTTCTATCAATTAATTCGTATAACCAATGATTATTATACGTACAAATATGTATATATAAAGTTTATTATACATAACAACTAATCGATTTTTTAAAGTTTATAATAATAAAACGGTATAATAAAGGTTTGATATGTTGAATGATTGTTATAATAAAAGATTTTAGTTTTTTTAAACTTATTTCTTTTGATTTTTATCTTACTTGATAATTATACTGACCAAAATTATATGTTTCGTTGATATTTATCTTAAATTATATATATTTTGTGTTTATATGTTATATTACTTACCCTTTACAAACAGAGTATGACTTTTAATATTATTCTAATAGGTATTATTAGGTATATTATAATTAGTTACGTTGGTTGGAAGAATTCTTAGGCAAATAATCTTTTAACTGATGTGTTGCTGGTAGAATAGATCAATTTCAGCTGAAATGTCATTAAAAGTATCTGCGGCTCGAAGCATAAACGAGTTACCTCTGAAGTTACTTCCGTGCGGGGGCACATACAGTCTACATGATTGTCTTAGTCGGGCGTCGGATATAAGCAGACCAATTTTGGATAACAATTCATTATAAGCTGATAAGCTTGCCTTTGTATTGAACTTTGATTTCTTTCGACATTTTAAATAAATTTGTGTTTTGGTGCTTGAATAGATTTTTTTTTAATCTGTCACATAAAGCCGGTGTTATCGCAGGTACAAATACTCGTACTATGCAGGCCTTTATATCTGGTCATTTTCATGAGGCTTATTTTTCTAATTCGTTATCGTTCTGACTAGATAAATGAAAGAATAATACGAAAACATACTTTTATAAGCTTCTGCATTCCAAGGCCACAAGATCAAAGACTTTTGAGTGCTTTAATAACATAAAAAGATGTCGTCTTCCATTGCTGACATTTAATAAATATTATTTTATACAATTTCATAATCATCAATCATATGGATGATTGATGTCATTCATCATCATCAGGTCCTTTTTAGTCTCCACTACAGGAGCATGACCCTCTCTGTACTACTACGGCCATACTTGGCCAGAGCAGCCAGAGGACTTGGCCTACACTCTCCACGCTGGCCAGACGGGTTGGAGAGGTCTCTTAGATGTTTATAAACTTTGTTTAGCTTGTATTTCCTAAGTCGCCTTCTACGACATCCACGGGAAGACTTGGAGTGGTCCTATTCTACTCTGCCGGATACCACACGGCTAGCATTTGCATCAATACTAATAAATATTATAAATGCATAAATAACTCTTTCAAAAACTGAATATATTACCTATTTTGGTTATTCAATGCCATTTACATCGAAAAGTCAAAGTCTACAATAAGCAAATATACATGGCAACACATCTTTCCATACTGGTCTGATGGCTGTCTGGGAGAAAATGAAGTTTGTATTTTTTTAAATAAAGTTGTATATACAGTCAGGGACAGATATACCTGACCAAGATTGATGTCATTGACATTTATTATTAGTATGGATGCCATATCCAATTAAAAACATTGTTAAAAAAATATGCAACCTAATGAATATCGCATTTACCGAGTATTTGCGGTATAATTAAATCTTGTTCGTACCTCGCCCAGCCATCTGATTGTTTACACTGTTATCAAAAAATATATCTAACAAGTAATCAAACTCTAGAAGCCAACATTAGAGTGAGTGTAAACAAAATAAAGTAAAGAGGTTGATAGATAATATTAATAATAAATCTGTAAAGGTTGGTGGAGTAAGTTACTTTGTTTTCAGAGATATCGTGTTTATAAGCAAAGATTCAAAGATTCAAAGATTCAAAGATTTATTCAGAAAATAGGCCTTTTCAGGCACTTTTTCACGTCAATTCACCTTTAAAATTAAATAATACTTATTATATTATATTCAAATTATTAATTCTTGTTTAAAAGCTACAAACTACTAGCGTTTCGGAACCGACCACTGCAGAGAAGAAGACGCCGAAAGAAACTCTTCAACAGTATTGGTCGCCTACTTGCCTGAAGGGCTTTGTATGATATTTAATATTTTTCTTTTCTTTTTTTTTGATGTCATGTTATATACAATTTTAATTAACATATTTTTGTGGAACACGTTAAGTTAGCGATCGAGCGTGCAACAACAACAGATATGATAAACAACAGATATGATAAAAGTGTCAAAGAGGCCGAGCAGACCTGTCCCCCCTGGCAGCACCCGTTCACGAGTTGACGCATGGATCAGCCATCGCTGAGCTCAACCATATTAGAGGGAACTCGACGACCCGACACACAACGCCGCCACCAGTTTGAACATTTTAGTGAGCATGACTTACTCGATCTCAAGCACAAAACTCGAAAACTAATTGTCGATACTCGCTGACCGCAAACATATACATGTTTTACAATTGAGAGTTTATTTTAGACAATTATACAAAATAAAATAGCAGCAACAAAAAAAAGAAAACAATTATAAGTAAAATTAAAATAAAAGCGTTTAGAGAAGTCCTGCATATCACTCGAGGTCTCGACTCCAAGCATTCTTATCAACGAAATAATTATTAATGCCATAATAAGCTCTTTTCAATAATATATTTTTTGTAACGTCTTTAAACTTCGGAAATGGCAAAGCTGTAATATTGTCAGGAATTTTATTATACAAACGAATACTAAGCCCTAAGAATGTATTCATAGTTTTCTGTAGTCTAAAAGCTTCATTAACTAGTTTATTTTTTTTTCTAGTATTGTATGTATGAACATGACAATTCTTAACATATTTGTGAATATTTTGATGTACGTGCAGTATATTAGCAAGAATGCATTGTGACGCAACCGTTAAAATTCCAGTTTCCTTAAATAACTCTCGAAGAGAATCCCTAGCCCCTAGTTTATAAATTGATCGAATAGCACGCTTTTGCAGAACGAAAATGCTGTTGACGTTTGCACCATTTCCCCAAAGCAATATCCCGTAAGACATTATACTAGGGAAATAGCTAAAGTAAACAAGACGTGCTGTTTCGACAAGCTCTATAAGTGACACTGAAACTAAATGATCGATGTTTTAGAATTTGTTTCTGTACGTATGTGTCTATGTATGTTCCTTCACTCTTAATCGAATTATAAGATTTTTATAAAACTTGGTAGATAAACATTTAGAAGTACAGGACATAGGATAGGTGACTTAATTTTTTTCTTTGTTTAGAAAGCATAATGTACGTGAACGGAGTTGCGGGCACAGCTAGTATCCTTACTAATATTATAAATGCGAAAGTGAGTTTGTTTGTTTGTTTGTTACGCTTTCACGCCGTAACTACTAAACCGATCATCATGAAATTTTGCATACAAGTTCTCTGGAGTACAGAGAAGGACATAGGCTTTTTATCCCGGGAAAAACTACTATTCCCGAGGGACCAACATTGACGCGGGTGGAGCCGCGGGCGGAGCCGCGGGCGGAAGCTAGTTATATATAATTGCCACATAATGAAATCAATGAAAATACGTTTAATGAACACATTTTGATTGTTTTGGCGTGATGAACTCGCAGTAACTAATCTTTGAGCGACAACGTGCCATCTTGTGAACTTCATCAGACCACACTTGAGGCATTGTCAGATGTTTGAGTTGAGGAAACGGCAAACAAGAGTAATTAAGGGCTGACTAATGGCTCCCCCTTCCACCGCAAAGTAGATATTCTAAGAGTCCAAGATAAAAGATTGAACTGAATTCGTACTTGAGTACGATGTAGTAATGCCTGTTCTTCATCATCATCATCAGGTCTTTTTAGTCTCCACTGCAGGAGCATGACCCCCTCTGTACTACTGGAGTAGACTTGGCCAGAGTAGACAGAGGATTTGGGCTACACTCTCCTCGCTGGCCAGATGGGTTGGAGAGGTCTCATTGATGTTTATGAGCTTCGTTTAGCTTGTATTTCCTAAGTCGCCTCTTACGACATCCATGGGAAGACTTGGAGTGGTCCTATTCTGCTCTGCTGGAAACAACACGGATAAAAGCTCCGCTTCGCCTGTTCTTCAATCGGTTAAAAAATATGAAAAAACATTGTTAGAAAATATGCAACCTAATGAATATCGCATTTACCGAGTATTTGCGCTATAATTAAATCTTGTTCGTACCTCGCCCAGCCATCTGATTGTTTACACTGTTATCAAAAAATATATCTAACAAGTAATCAAACTCTAGAAGCCAACACATTAGAGTGAGTGCAGACAAAATTAAAGAGGTGGATAGATGATATTAACAAGTTTGAGAAGGATTGGAAGAGTTTATCGAGGAAAAGGAATTTGAAATTTAAAATAAAAAAAATCGCTTCTGTTAAATAAGTGCCAAACCAAAATATAATTCCAAAAGAAGAAGTGCCAATACATATAGCTTAGGCTTTGCAATAGCTGCTCTGTGCTCCTTAGTCCCTCCGAGTGTTTGTATGTGGGTAGAGCCATTCGCTGTTGTAATTGCGTGAAATATATTTTCATTAATTGTCTTATAATCATATACCTTTTTAGAAAAAGGCGTATAAAAGTCTCGTATATTATTTGCCTGCTACATATACATTTTATACGTAAGTATTTACTTACTATAAATTATTTATAGGAAAATGTGCATGCAATTTGATTTACTTCATTTAACTTAAATTTACTTTGTGTGCTTCAAGAAAGTAACTTGAAGTGTAGGTAACTTTGAATGCCGGTAAGTAATGCCTAAATCAATTCATCAGAAAATATAGACTCAGTAAATTTACCATTTTCTACAAGTTTTTCTTTAACTTGGAATGTGTGTATAAAGATTCCACCCGAACTAACATAGTTCCTCTTAGAATCTTGCAACTCAATTTAAAGCAGATATCTGCCACCAATTGAGGTGAAATTTTGTATACTTGTTAAGTTTGGATGACAATGCATGGTTAGCTGTGTGACATCATTCTAAATCCAACATGGCAGAACTCCCAAAATGGCGAACTAGCAATTTTTTCATGCACTCCAACAATATGGATATTAAATTAACAGGCTCGCTGAAATACCTTACTCGACGCATAAAGTGATGTAAATAAAAGATTGTTTTTAAAAACATTTTTGTGAAAACTTCTTTATCGGCCTTGTGCCCTTTTTGGATGAGTAAACAATGTTAAACTCGCGTCAGGACATGTGACTTGAGACCGCCGGCGCGGCGTAGGAGAGGAACTAATATCGCCCTCTCTTTCTACCGCGTGGAGTTTTCACTTCTGCCGGCACTTTTTTTTACTTTATTATTGTTGTTTATATACATTTATCCGACAAACAGCAAAAGTAAAATGAATGGGTTCAAAATGTTCAAAGAAGTTAAAGTAAATTGCCAACATTAAAACCCATCTAGTTCGGGCAACGTTCGATCAGGTTACTTACCAGGCACGAACGCTATTAGAACACGAACCACTAGGCTATCTTCGATGTACAAAGGCTGTAGGAAATAATCTGTTGGTTGAAACTAGTGATGTGCCGGAGAGAAATTCTCTGTTCTCATGAATTACTCACAGAAATTTGCGAGAAATTTACAATAATTCTCGGGAATTTCTCAATAATTCCTACACTTGAGAGAAAGAAGAAGAAATTCTCGGGAATAATTTCCGACCCGTTCTCACCGTTCTCGAAAATTCCGAGCACGGCACAACACTAGTTGAAACAAGCCAAAGACGTAGGTGAGCGATGGATACAAAATTAGACTTCAACATCTCCATCAAATACCCTTCATTAAGCGGCAACAAAATTGGCCGAATTTTTCCATCCTCATTAAGTATATCGGGACTTGGCTAAAAAAAGAAATAGTACAGAAATAAATCGTGCTCTGTCGATGTCATTTATTACGTAGTTTGCTACACAACTTCATTTTACATTTAAGTGTACTAGTTTCTTCTGCGACTTTGTTTATAGTTTACTAGCAGGCCGCCCTGGCTGGCTTCGACGGGTAGATTATTATAGTATTTGTTTAAGTATAAATATACGGGACTTTAATCTATAGACTATGTTTATCGCGGATAATGTAGGATTTTAATGGTAAAATATTTTTTCAAATCGGTCTAGATGTTTCGGAGCTATTGAATAAGCTCCGAAACAGCAAACAATCAAATCTTTCCTCTTTGTAATATTATTGTAAATGAAAATGTGATATTTTGATGTGTTTGCTGTAGTTTTATCAAAATCCATCCACTGGTTTTTGCGTTAACGAATAACAAACATCGTCATATAAATAATAATATGAGACTGTACATTCCACGTAAGTGTGGAGGTCGTGGCTTTTTAAACGCCAAGACTCTTCATAACCGTGAGGTGTGCAGTCATAGGGATTACTTCCTTAACAATGAGTGTGGGTTGCACCGCGACATTGTAGTTGTAGATAGGAGTCTCACGCCGCTCTCCTTGGCAAACGAGAACTGGACCATCGAGACGTAGACCATCCGTGCTGAGCACCGAAGACCGCAAGAACAAATGGAAGAGTAAGTAGCTCCACGGGTGGTTCTACCGGGCCTTAACAGGGCCTGATGTAGATCTGCTCGCGTCGGTAAACTGGCTACGGTTCGGCGACCTCTTCGGGGAAACCAAGGGTTTTGTTTGTGCAATTGCAGACCAAGTCATGATGACGAACAATTACCGGAGATATATCCTGAAGGACGGTACGGTCGACATTTGTCGGGCATGCCGCCGTCCCGGTGAGTCACTCAGACATATTATTTCCGGTTGTTCTCATCTGGCCAACGGTGAGTACTTGCACAGACATAACCTTGTAGCCAGAATTATCCATCAGCAACTCGCTCTTCGATATGGTCTTGTAGAATCCGAGGTACCGTACTATAAGTACACGCCGGCGCCAGTTCTCGAAAATGGTCATGCCACGCTCTACTGGGATCGATCTGTTATTACGGACAGGACTATTGTTGCCAATAAGCCTGATATCGTGTTGACAGATCGATCGACGCGCCAGGCAATGCTCATCGATATCACCATCCCGCATGACGAGAATCTCGTGAAAGCCGAGAAGGACAAGCTCAGCAAGTACCTTGACTTGGCCCACGAGGTGACCGCTATGTGGGATGTGGATTCGACGATCATTGTCCCGATAGTTGTATCTGCAAACGGCCTTATAGCGAAGAGTCTCGACCAACACCTTAAGAGACTCTCGCTGTATGGCTGGATCAAATGCCAGATACAGAAGGCAGCACTCCTGGACACGTCACGCATAGTCAGGAGGTTTCTTTCTCTGCAGCCTTAACCGCCGGTAGCTTGAGCTTTGCTCCGCTGCTGACGGCACTATAGGTTTAGGTTTTTATAATGTTTTGTAATTTATTTTTATATTTTACTTTTATTTAAATATTGTAAAAACCAAAATCTAAGAAATAAATTAAATAAAGAGATAATAAATAAATATATACGAACAAATCACAAAAATTGAGCTAGCCCCAAAGTAAGTTCGAGACTTGTGTTATGGGATACTAACTCAACGATACTATATTTTATAACAAATACATATATAGATACACATCCAAGACCCATGCCAATCTGAAAAAGATCATTTTCCATCTTGACCTGGCCGGGGATCGAACACGGTCACTCCGTGTCGCAGGCTGGCGTGTTGACCGCTGCGCCACGGAGCTAGTCTTATCCATATCGTCATATCCATAGAAGCATTTATTATATAAATAGGGTTTATTTCTAGTTCACAGTGTGTGCCCAAGTTTTCCCCCTACATAAACTACAATGGAAAATAAACCTTTAAACCATAACTACTTGAGCAAACATAGGCTACGTGACGTAAGCTGTAGGCGCTGTAGCCTTCACGAGTCACTCACGTGTAATGCAAAATTTTCTGGCTTCTCATCACATAGCTAAAGAATATATTCTCTTTGTAAATTAAAATAATTACTTTTACAATCATAAATATATTAAAACCGATTTGGATGTGTTTTTATATATAAGAAAGCAGATTTTCTAGCGATGGTTGTTAGACGTGTTTTATTAAAATCGGTCCAGCCGTTTACATGACACAGGGTTGTTTGGGTCGGAGGTTGCTAAAAATTTTAATTTTATAAAACGATTTTATCATGAATAATTGTTAACTTAAACCGGCTTCAACATCACTAATAAAGCGATTTTAATAAAATTGAAATGGGTCAATTCAAAATGTTAGGATATATTTTAGTTGTAGGATATATTTAAAATAAAAAAATCAAGGAGTACTAGTGAGATAATCATATTAAATTATGAAAAAATTTCAAGCGGGTGGGATTTGAACCTGCGACCTCAAGTCTATGTACGAGTTAAGAGATAATAACACAAAAAGATTTCGACGAATTGAGAGAACCTTTTCTTTAGTTGAAGTCAGTCAAAGAAGAAACTAGTCATTGACAAGCCTAATGACAAGCATTTTAAACCTCGAGTTTCAGTACGTCTGATTTCCCAATAAGTGGGTACTTATTGGGAAATCAGACGTACTGATAGGGTTTTCTGTATTTCATTAATTTGTGGCTTAGTCGAAGGGAATTTTCGCTCACGTCCGACCCCGGTAAATAACCTTGCCGGACCAATACTCTCTCATTTGACGTACGTGCCCAAACGCCTTGGGAAAAAGACCGCCCAAGGAAGTAAAAAATATCTTAAGTTTATGTAGACATGTGTATCTTTATAGCATACATGCTATATTACCTTACCGGACCAATACTCTCTCATTTAAATCTTATCTCTCATACATAAACTGTTTAACTAAATCCGCTGGCCTTTCCAAGATACCCGACAGGGTCCCTATTGTACCTACTTGTATAATGACTCTCCAATCCGTCTGGCCAGCGAGGAGAGTGTAGGCCAAATCCTCTGTCTGCTCTGGCCTAGTATGGCTCCGGTAGTACAGAGAGGGTTATACTCCTGCAGTGGAGAATAAAAAGACCTGATGATGATAATAATGATGATGATATCCTAATCCTAATCCTAACTAATATTATAAATGCGAAAGTGAGTTTGTTTGTTACGCTTTTAACCGGGAAAAAGTACTGTTCCCGAGGGATCGATATTGACGCGGGCGGAGCCGCGGGCGAAAGCTAGTAATGACTATAAGTAGTAAGAACTGTTTGTATTATATGAAATTCAATAAATATACTTAAGAGTCCGACATATGCCAGGCGGCGTGGCGATACAAACGCGGATGGTCTAAATGGGTTGGCTACTTTGGATATTTTCGTTTTTTAGGAATATTCAAGGGTTATTCGAAAAAGAAAAACATATGATGGCTGCCTTATCTGTAATGCAATAATAATCAAAAGTTTCAAGGTTAATTTCAATGTATTTGGTGAATAATGCTATATACCGAGTAAATTAGACGTAATTTGGAGGCAACTTTGCAATTTTTTTCTATCGAGAAAATTTTACGCAATCGTGTTTTTGAGTCATATAGTTACCAGAGTTAGTCCTGAACTTTGCTGCATTTTTATTTCAACTTGAGTATTTAATTATTATTGATATAACAGTCAATCATGCAAAGCAGTGTGAGGTAGTATGGGCCCTTAAATTGTGTATCTATTTGACCCTCGTCAAAAACAAAACATCGTTTAGAAGCTTGCCAGACCAATACGATTTTATTAAATGCACCCAAATGACCCAAACATCATCATCCCGGCTGCCATCTGGTAGTCGTTAAAGGAACCGCGTCAGAGGCCGAGAGGCGGTTCCGAAGAACTCTGACACCAGGATGTGCATGGTCGATTGACCGTGTCCTACACGAAATGATGATGTTGACCCAAACAAACACAATGGCCCAGCCGGCGTATGCATTCTTAGCACTTAATCATTCAAAAAATAAAAAATCTAACATCATATATATGTTTAAGGTTGGCGATTGTAAAAAAGTAATGAAATTAAAAAAATACTGACATCAATGTTAGCAACTAATGATTTAATTAGTTTTTCTTTCATTTAAGAAACATATTATTTAAGTCTACTATTCAAAAGTGTATTTCTGAGGAAAAAAGCGTAATTTTAATTAAAGTGTCTCAACGGGTAAAGTGTATCTCTGGGGAATAATTCTAAAATACACAAAAATAAATAAACAGCTTTCACAAAGCTTATTAACATTGTATACAATGATAATTAGTGTTCAGAGCGCGGTTAGCCATTACTGGGACTGTACGGAGGATCAGCTTGAAGTAATGAGGGCTGTACGGAGGAGCGAAATATTACTAAATTGTTTTGTTGTGTTTTAGAAATAAATATGTTGAAAATGTTGTTACATATGATAACGACGGGCTCCGTGGCACAGTGGACAACACGCCAGCCTGCGACTCGAGGGTGTCCGGGTTCGATCCCCGGTCAGGACAGGATGGAAAACGATATTTTTCAAATTGAACTGTGTCTTGGATCTATATAAGTATGTATTATAAAATAATATAGTATCCTACGATACAAGTTTACAACTTACAGTGGGGCTAGCTCATTTTGTGTTATATGTCCCTATATATTTATTTATATTATGGAATTAAGGATGCCAGGCCTTCGAGCACCAAAACCATTCACCAAACTATAACGAGATAATGAATAATTCACAACCTGTTAAAATTTTCGTGTAACTGTACTATATTTCAACTCGCATTTTATGAACTCAATATCTACTGAGAAACTTGCATGGAGAGCACAATTCGAAAAATGATTCTTATCATGCAGTTATCTTAGCTGAAAAAGATTGTTCAGGGCACTGTTAATTTGACATACATTAAGTTTGGTTTAAATGGGTTTGATATAGTCTATTTTTATAATATATAATAAAATATTATATAAAAAATATAAAACATATATAAAGTATACGTAAAAATATGAAAATATATAAAAAATCTTTTATGTAAAACGTATAAATTTTGTTGAAGAATATATTTAATAAGAATTTTCTATACAGGTCCAGGCTTCTTCAAGTAATCGGGGCACAAGCATAAAAAAATTCGACAAATTGAGAACCTCCTATTTTGTCAGTCACTTAAAAAATACGGAATCAGAATAGGTGCACATTATAGAATTATAAAAAGACTTTAAAGTTTTTCAAACACTTACCTGAACATATTTCTGCTAGTGCCTATTTTTACTGCAGATTCCGTGCGTGACCCGTTATTCTCATTTCTGTACACGGGTTAACTTTATTCATAAAGCAATTCAAATTCAATTATTAATTAGGCGTGTATAAATACCTCCGTATTTAATGTTTGCGTGGAGTTTGATTCAATGCAAATTAATTTTGTCGCGAGGTGCCATAGACTCGACAGCTATTTCCGGGAAAAGAAATTTGCTGTATACATAGACTTTACTGAAATGGACGAGTCATCTCTACTCACAAATTAGTCGAATAAGGACATTTTTCAACGAGATCTTTGGTTATTTCAATTTATATATGAAAGAGACGAGCGATATGAACATATTATAATGTTTAATCAATTTAATAAAATAAACAAAATTTACGGGATTCGCGAATGGAGACCACGTCCCACTGCCAGATGGACAGACGATGATTTAAGGAGGGTCGCTGATAGTGGCTGGAAGAGGAAAGCGGAAGATCGTGCTGTGTGGCGTGTCTATGGGAAGGCCTTCGTCCAGCAGTGGACTGCAATAGGCTGATTGATTGAAATGAAATCGAATATAAATCCACTTCCAGTTAATTAGACTTTTCAAATAACGCTACATCACCTTGAATATGTCGCAGATTAACGTTTCTACAAGTAAAATAATGATGCCATTGAATATGAAGACCTCTAGAATCCCAATTCAAGTGTATGCATCTACTTATAAGTAATAAGGGCTTGTATGAATTCAAGCGCCAGTAAAGTATGTATCTTCCCAAGTTTAATATCTATTCTCCCCATACTAATTTGATCCTGGTATCCGATCGTTTCTCTCTCCCATTCCTGACTTCACCGCTCTACACTCCCAATCCTATTAACGTGTTCTACTAGTTTCTCCAGTAAGGATTCGTAATCTAAGGTAACTGCGCTAAAAGTAACCCAGACTTATCATTAGAGTCGGCAACGCATCAGCACCTCCTTTGGTTTTGCAGATGTCCATGTGCGACGGTGACCACTTTCCATCATTTTCATGTACATTTGACGGCAAACGAGCAGACGAGCTATCAGGTGGCTCGACACCATCGTGTAGTATATGATACCACACTTCTAAATAGTGGGTAGTAATGGAGATTACGCATGCTTCGAATGCGTGTACCTATAATATGTGATGAACAAATGCGCCGTGGTCATTTGAAGCTACGGCAGCTCAGTGGTTGAGAGCATCGACGGGCTAGATGTCGAAGGTTTGTGGGTTAAAATCCTACCAGTGGCGAAATTTTTTCTTTACATCTTTTCGATTTTTATACATCGTAGTGTATCGTGTTCGAGAGCTAAGTTACTCTCGCTTTGTGGTGGACCTCCATCATACGCTCTTCCAGCTTAATCGCTGGCTGGGCTGACACAGAACAGAACATTAACCTTTCATGTACGAGTTATAAAACGCAGCTCCATACTCGGGAGATCACGTCTATTTTCAGAAGCCTATGGTGAACTTGTATTTTGCAATTCCAGAAATTTATTGAATAATTCCGTCAAATAATTTCTGCTTTAAATTATTTTAGAGTTAAATTATATTTGCTTTCCTCTTTCAAGGGTTTAAGTGAAACATGACAATAAGTTGGATCTATCTGCATTAACTAACTAACCAATAAAAAGATATATGCAGTATGCAATTGATTGAATATTTTATATAAGTTTTAGACATATATTTTAAATGCTTAACAAATAAATCCCATTTAAACTAACATACTCTTATAAAATTTTATGCATTTAAGCGGAAGGGGATACGGTGGAGATATAAATATTTAAAGAACCCATAAATGAACACTTTGTTGTCCGTCTGTCTATTCAGATATCTCATGAACGAACATAATATCACAGTCTGCGGTCTGCGGTTTCTTGCAACCGTCAAACTAAAATAATCAAGAGATACTGTCTTATATGTGCCATATTTTTTCAAAATAGCCAAAATTTCAGGCAAATCAAATCCTGTTGACCTATACTCGCCATCATTAAATTTAGCAAAGACCAAGATCTTATAGCACAAATAAGGGAACATATCCGAAGACTATAGATTTGATTTAAGATCTAAAAATCCTTATCTGCAGACTACCTATGTAGTCCGGCACAGAAGTTTTTTCTAGTTCTCAAGGTTCTCATTCTCAGTTCTCAACAAGACATAGTTCTTGGTCATTATTAATTCTGCCATTGGTCTTGCAGCCAAAGCTTTAAAAACAAACAAATAGCAAGAGAAATGTTCCCTGGCTCTCAAAGGTGGCACTATTTATTGTGGCGAGTGACAAAGCGACGTGACTGAAAGCGACGCGAGCAGTACAGACCGCAAAATGTTCAAACGAATAATTAAACACGCGGAAGTTTTATTTTTATGTTTTTTGTAACAAGTGACATATTTTGACGAAGAAAGTGACATATTTCTTATGCCTAAATGGATCGAAACTGCCCAAGGTCGAAGAAAATGGCATAATCTGAAGGAGGCCTACACCCTTGCTGGCAAGAAAGGCTAAAGAAGAAGATGCCTAAAATTAAACACCTAACGTTTTTGAAATGATAGGTAAAATCTATATTAATATTATAAAGCTGGAGAGTTTGTTTGTTTGTTTGAACGCGCTCATCGCAGGAACTACAGGTTTAAATTGGAAACTTCTTTTTGTGTTGGATAGTCCTTTACAGAGGAAGGCTTTAGGATTTAAAACATCACGCTGCGACCAATAAAAAATATTATGAAAACGGGGTAAAATTATTCATCTACACTAATCATAATAACAGAAACTGCCGCGGACGAAGTCGCGGGCAACAGCTAGTAATTTAATAAATGCGATAAAACCATAAAATTTAAAGTAGCTAAATGAACCAGATTAATAAAGATATTCTCTACATTTTAAACGTTGAAATAAATAAGGTAAAAGTTTTTTTTTTATTAGCCGTTTGTGTCCTTCCTTCTATTTATCTCTTGTCAATCAAATGTCAAAGAGTTTTATTTAAAATTGGATAGACGAAATTTTTTTTTTAAATCTATGGGATACATATATCTCTTTTTGAACGTCATATTTTTATTTTCTTTTATATATACAAAGTCGTAATACTAATAGCGTTTCGGAATGACCTCTGGTGAGAAGAATACGCCGAAAGAAACCCAATCCAGACTTTTTCCCTACTTGTCTGAAGAGCTCTGATTACATTATTTACATTAGATACAATTTTTCATACTATTCATTAGTTTACATGAAATAAATTAATATTAAGTTCCACGCATTTTTATCAATTATATAATCATGAATGCAAAAAAAGATTTTTTTCCGACCTCATATATCTTCTCGACTAGCTTTCGCCCGCGGCTCCGCTCGCGTCAAGGTCTATTCCTCGGGAACAGTACTTTTTCCCGGGACAAAGTATACCCTATGTCCTTCTCAGTACACAAGACAACGAGTATGCAAAATTTCATGACGATTGGTTCAGTAATTACGGCGTGAAAGCGAACAAACAAATTTACTTAGGCATTTATAATATTAGTTAGGATCACTGCCCGTAGCCAAGCTTGTCATAAATCTTGGCTTTGACAAAAACTTGCAGTATTCACAGTATATTTCTATAATATTGAATAAAATTGTAACAAAATTTATTTTGCTATCCGTACTTAAGACGAGTCGGAACGGAAACAAAACTTACGATGTTTCCCAACCCTTTGCGTACTTTGCAATATCCCAACTAAATGTTTGTCCCTTTCTTTCAACACGTATACGAATATTTCCATCACTTTCTACTTCTTAAATATGTACTCTGGCCCGAAAATTCATTGAAGTATAAAAACCGGTCAAATGCAACTCGAATTCGCATTGAGAGGGTTCTGTACTATAATGTGTGTACTACCAGATGGCAGCCGGGACCACCAGCTTAACGTGCCTTAAGAAGCACGGAATCATCTTTATTATCAGACAATAAAATTAAAATCAGGATTGTGGAATGTACATTTCGTATGAGGTTTTCCCTGTGCGCTATGACTTGGGGTCCTTCAAAAGGCGTGTTTACAGGTATCTTAAGAGTCGGCAACGCATCAGCACCTCCTCTGGTGTTGCAAATGTCCATGGGCGACGGTGACCACTTTCCATAAAGTAGCTCGTCTGCTCGTTTGCCGTCAAATATACATAAAAAAAAATCAGCCAATCAGGTGATTTAAGCCTGCAATGTCCTTACCAAACTGGAAACAACTAAACAAAGTATGCTTCCAGAGGTAATCGAATCCACGACCTCCGGGTCTACAGGCAAACGCCTTAACCACTGGACCACGGAGGCTGTTGCACATATAAACCTTTTTCATGAATCACTCTATCTATTGCTGAAACTGCATTAAAAACCGTTAAGTAGTTTAAGAGATCTAAGCGAACAGACAGTGGAAGCGACTTCATTTTATACTATGTAATGATTTAGCATCCATACCCCCGAAGAGCTCTAGACTGGAACACGCAGGGCAAGCGAAATCGAGGACGACCAAAACAAACGTGGCGCCGCACTGTCATAGCTGAGGCAAAGAAGCTGGGATACACCTGGAGTGAAACTAAGAACGCTGCGTCGGAGAGAACCAGATGGCGTCAACTTGTATCTGCCCTTTGCCCCGACGGGGGAACATAGGAAGCTAAGAAGAAGAATGATTTAGGATAAGCAAAGGACATTGGGCTCCATAGGGACTGAGACAAACGCCAGATATTACTTAATAGGTCGCGAACATAGCCGCGAGCAAAAGCTAGTAGTTTTGAATATGCCAAAAAGTACATACTTACATACACTTGAAAATACCGTCTGCAGAGAAACTAACACCTGGTTGCACCCTTAAAACCCTGGGCAGTCGGGAAGTCTTTGAATAGACTGCGGCCTGATGTTGGTAGATGCCACGAAATGATAATAGTCAGGTGGGGTTTCTCCAATAATGGTGAGTGCGACTGTGGCGCTATCCAATATATGGGTCACGTCTTGGTGTGCCTAGAAAGCCTCTTCTTACTCTCAAAGTCTCAACAATATCTGAATGAGGCAAACGAGTGTGCCATCACGGTAACGAAGCACTGATAGAAACATATTTACTGTGTATTACATATAATTTTATTATAAATATATAAAATAAATATATACAGACAAATTACATAGATTGAGCTAGCCCAAAGTAAGTTCGAGACTTGTGTTATAGGATACTAACTAAACGATACTATATTATATAACCAATACATATATAGATAAACATCCAAGACCCAGGCCAATCTGAAAAAGATCATTTTCCATCTTGACCTGGCCGGGGATCGAACCCGGGCACCCTCGTATCGCAGGCTGGCGCGTTAACCACTGCGCTACGGAGCTTTCATTATTTTAACATTAAATTAAAAAATATATTATGTTTCATTTAATAAAATTAGATATGTAAATTCAATTTACGACTCGATATAAGAAGTAGCAAGGTGGCGATTTAATAATAAGAAAAGCCTTCTGGTCTTTGTTACTTTCAACCCCCCGTTACTTTCTTATCCAGTCTCCCCTACATTTTATAAACATAACTTTCTTTCTACCATGGGCGGGTAACATGTTAATGAGTCCCTCAGCCACCGCCTCGCGATAATACGATGTTGTCCGTTCGACGCTGATAACGGAATCAGAGCTACTTCGGATACTAGGCAATGAGGGTCAAGTACAATTTTCGTACGGTTCCCTAATTTTGTAAAAAATATAATATAGCCTATATGACTCGCTGATGAGGTTTTATAATTTAAAAAGGTCCAATAGTTTTTGAGTTTATACACTACTAGCTTTCGCCCGCAGCTCCACCCGCGCATTGTCGATCCCTTTGGGAACAGTACTTTTCCCGGGATAAAATGTATTCTATGTCCTTTTCCGTACCCCAGATAACGTATATGCATAACTTTATGATGATCGGTTTAGTAGTTACAACGTGAAAGCGTAACAAACAAACTCACTTTCGCATTTATAATATTAGTTAGGATTAGTCTAGAAACATTAAACGCTTTAATGTTGAGCTCA
The DNA here is from genome assembly GCA_947532085.1 of Elegia similella. NCBI lineage: Eukaryota > Metazoa > Arthropoda > Insecta > Lepidoptera > Pyralidae > Elegia > Elegia similella. The sequence continues at coordinate 1,900,391 of OX383926.1, read as the reverse complement.
AAAGTTGGAAACATTTTAACAATACTTTATGTTCATGATATTAAATAACTTGGGTTTTAGGCCAAAGGTAATTAGGAGTTTTGATATGTTGCGGATAGTTTGGTTAATATAATGTGCTTGTACTCGTATATTTGGGTCGAGTATGTCTATTAATTAGTAGGTATATCCCAACAAAATTGTATATTGATTACAAGTGGATGAACTAAAGACAGTGGAGCCTGGAGCACATATTACTTAATAGTTTGCCGGGAGTCAAGAGTCTTAAGCATCTCAGTTATGGATATAGGATGCAACCGGAAAAATGCACAGATGATACACAATTTGTTTTTTTTTTTTTATTTCAGTAATCTTAGTTACAATATGATGCTAGGACTTCCCAGTGAGTAATCAAATGATACAAATTTGTTGAATTCATTTAATTTTATTAAATAACTTTTGACATTTCAATTTCATTCTTTTTTTTTTATTTATATTATTGAAGTTATCTTTTACATGTTATTTGTTTGAAATCCTGATTGTGAAATCCTGAGGAAAATTGTGTAATTTAACTAACATTACTAACCATTTTTGACATAACTGTATACGTTACTGACTACCATGCAGATGTTTTGGATATATATCTGTAAATCTGTGTGTGATTTTATAAATAAATAAATAAATGGGAGAGAGAGAACTAAAGACAGTATATCAACAACTTTATTTTTAACTAGCGGCCCGGCCCGGCTTTGCACGGGAAGATATAGGTATTTAAATAGCCTATGTTCATCAAGGATAACGTAGGATTCTAATGGAGAAAGAATTTTGCAAGTCAGTCCAGTAGTTTCAGAGCTTATTCGATGCAAACAAACAAACAATATCTTTATAATATTAGTATAGATAAAAACTTTATATTCTCTGACACTCGGGAAGAAAAAAAGAATTCCAACGATACCTCATACGTTCAACTCTATTTTGACATTTGGAAGTTATGATTATAAACTCATATAAAAACTAAGACTCGAATTATATGCGTCCGTGCAATATTTAGTGTGGTAGAGCCACGCTACCGGCAAAAATCATTTTTGTTAGTAGCATGAATGGGCTGGTTCGTCCGGGGAAGTACCACACTCTCACAAAAAATCGACGTTTGAGTAGAAGCTTTACTGCTTTTATGTTTCGTTCGGTGAGTGAGAGAGCCGGAGGCCCATCCCTGTCCTTCCCCCAACTCCTTAAAAGGCCGGCAACGCTCCTGTTACACCTTGGTGTTGCAGTTGTCCATGGGCAGCGCTGATTGCTTACCATCAGGTGACTCGCTTGCTCGTTTGCCTACCTATATCATAAAATCGAGCGGTTTGGCCGCAGTTTCTAACGACCGTGGTTGCGTCGCATCCGATTTATATCAAGCAGCTTGAATACCTCCACTTTCCACATGTTCTTTAGTGTTTAACATGTCACATGTCCTCTCCAACCCGTCTGGCCAGCGTGGAGAGTGTCGGCCAAGTCCTCTGGCTGCTCTGGCCAAGTATGGCCCTATTAGTACAGAGAGGGTCGTGCTCCTGTAGTGAAGACTAAAAAGGACCTGATGATGATGATATCACATGTGAATAGACGTGACATTTAAATAAGAAATAAAGATACCAGTACGTTTTTTAATTATTTTTTACAACCTCAGAAAGAAAACATTAAACATGCTTTAGCTTTTTTTTTCTTTTATTTATGGCTTTCACGTGTTACGTATTTAGCCAGTATCAAGTATAAATTAGATTTCCCAGGCTTTTTCTGACTCTTCTTAATCAATGAAACGATGGTGTAGTTCATTTCATTGATTCTACGGAGCCCCTGGCGACAGTTTCCACGAATCCACTGGCTTGATCACAGACGACGCAACGAGGCGAGGCGGTCCACTACCCCGCTAAGTAAATCTCACTACAGCCGCACTGTGACAGTTTATTTCAGTTATTCCACACATTGATCATAAACATGGGCATTTGTAATACCAAATTACACCGATTTCACATTATAAAGTCCACTAGAAACAATTTACAAAAAAATCCAAAATACAAGCCGTGCTCTCCGTCGAAATTCCCGCCAAGAACTCCAAAGAAAACATTAAACATGCTTTAGCTTTTTTTTTCTTTTATTTATGGCTTTCGCGCGTTACGTATTTAGCCAGTATCAAGTATAAATTAGATTTCCCAGGCTTTTTCTGACTCTTGTTAATCAATGAAACGATGGTGTAGTTCATTTCATTGATTCTACGGAGCCCCTGGCGACAATTCCACGAATCCACTGGGTTGATCACAGACGACGCAACGAGGCGAAGCAGACGACCACCAGCCCGCTAAGTAATCTCACTACATCCGCACTGTGAAAGTTTATTTCAGTTATTCCACACATTGTTCATAAACGTGGGTATTTATAACACCAAATTACACCGATTTCACATTATAAAGTCCACTAGAAACAATTTACAAAACAATTCAAAACACAAGCCGTGCAGTCCGTCGAAATTCTCGCCAAGAACCTATGCTTTAGCTATCGTAGCTTTTGTGTACCATAGTCAAAAAACAAAAAAACCATGAATTTATTAGGACGCGACACTGATCCGGGTCGGCATGGGCAAGTCGGTTTTACCTACATACATCTTTTTAATTGTAATCCAGAACTTACATACCTATTTTTATATTCTAAGTCTAGAAACGGAAAAATTCCATACAAACTTTACCCCCTATTTACCCCTTCAAGGGAGAATGTTGTCTGGTTCACCTAAACAGATCTTTTTTTCTTGTGTGCCTACTTTCAAACTTCTAAGTCCAAAAATGAGAAAATTCCATAAAACTTCATCCCCTTTGATTTTCTAAAAATCCTTTCTTAGTGCTCATTTACACCATAAAAAGAATCCCTGTGCTAAATTTCAAGTTTCTGGGCACAGTAGTTTCGGCTATGTGTTGATATATAAGTCAGGTTTGCTTTTAGCTCGCGGCTCCGCCCACGTAAGTGTCGATTTCTCAGGAACAGTAGAATTACCCGGAATACATTACTTCATTACTTTTAATGAAACACCTTAATATTGAATTTCAATTGAATAACTTCAAAAACTGAAAGTTTCATACTAACTTAACATCCCCGTTATACCCATTAAGGGATGATTTTTGAGAAAAATATTTTACTCGTGTTTCATGCCTTTCAGTAAAGAACCTTCATGCTGAATTTCATTCGACTAACTTCAAAAATGGCAAAGTTTCATGCTTACTTTGCACCCCTATTTTACCCCCTTAAGGGATGATGTTTGAGTAAAATATGTTACTCGTGTTTCATACCTTTCAGTAAAGAACCTTCATGCTGAATTTCATTCGAATTACTTCTTAAACGGCAAAGTATCATACTAACTTTGCAACCCGTTTTACCCCCTTAGGAGATGAATTTCCAAAAATCCTTTCTTAGTGCTCCCCTACGTTATAAAAGGAACCCCTGTGCAAAATTTCAAGTTCCTAACCCTTATAGTTTAGGCCCTGCGTTGATATGTCAGTCAGTCAGCTTCTCCTTTTTTTAGTATGGATTACTATGGATAGTATGGATAGGTATAATGCTGTCGTATAATGATGATGAATTGACTTTGGATTTTAATTTTCTTAAGTTACTTATTATTTAATCACTTACTATTTAAGTGCTATACACGGTGAAATTTTGATCGTTTTGGATCCTTAAAGGGGTGACTCAGGTCATCAATATGAACAACTTTTTCTATGGGTCCAATGCTGGGAACTCAAAAAAAAATTCGTCATTTCCATACAAAAGAGTCCCGCCGCCCGGCCAGTTTGTATGGGAGGGAATGTCGAATTTTTTTTTGAGTTTCCAGCATTGTTCCCATCGGAAAAGTTGTTCATTTTGATGGTCTGAGTCACCCCTTTATGGGTCTAAAACAATACTTATTGTTTGCAGGCAAACTCATGCCTTGAGTTCATTCAAATGACGATAACTTTTTTTTTAATGAACCGATTTTGATGAAACAAACTTTAAATGTTTTGCTGAGTTAAAACAAAGCGATTGGCGAAAGTTTGAAGTAAATCGGTTCAGTATTTTAGGAGATAATCGTGATCATACATACAGAGAGACAGACAGACAGACAGACAGAGAGACAAGAAATTCCAAAAAATATTTTTTGCTTTCTATTATTCTTTTTAAGTGTCCCTCTATCCATTTCAGTCAAAAATTCTAAATGTACAGACAAAATATTTTTACTGTTTTATTATATGTATATAGAATAGATAAATCTTAAAAAATTATACTTATAATTTTTTAAGTTTCTTTCAGTGGAGTCTATAAACTACGTACTGAATTATTTTCACCGTCTCTAATACCACGCCACCTTATTTCGTACACACAACAAACCGTCTTCTTTTAGTCTGTGAAAATTTGCACGTAGAGCTTATGCGGTGTCACTGACCTCCTTATACACTTGGCTGGCTGATAAACGACCTCCCAAGAATAATGTATTCAATGGTATGCAATACTCTGCAAATTGAGGCCGTAACACTCGCTATTAGACCACTAAGATGTATGAAGACGATAAGTTACGTTATTAAACTTTGAAAGCTTTTGTAATGACTAGTTTGAATATTTTCAGACTCCTACAAGAGGTAAAAGATGAGCACCACAAAAAGTTTTACAGGGTTAAGCAGAAAATGTTTGACATATATGGTTCAGACTGATACCTGACGATTTTTATTTTGCATTTACAATGCTATTTTGATATACTCTTAATAAATTAAGAAATACTCTTAAAATATGATGAACATTTTTTTTTCATGCGGGCGGGACTTGAACCAGCGACCTAGGTCTAAATCAATAAATCATGCGGTAGCTCAGAAGGCAGAGCGTAGGCGTATTCTTCGCACCAGTGGTCGTTCCGAAACGCAAGTAGTATTTAAATTTTGCATAAATTTAATTTAATTTAACAATAACACTACTAATATTTGATGGCCAGTCGGATAAAAATCAAGCATTGGTTGCCATACGTAATAGGGACATTGTTAGTGTAGGTTGTGACGGTAGTTAGAGAAAAAGCAACATGCCGATGGATGAAGATACCACCGCGCCGACGGAGCATTGACACCGCTGCATCAGTCATCCAGTGACCATGGCCGGTGCAACCTGGTCGAAACGTCTGGAGAAAAACGGTATGTTCGCGTTAATTCCCGTTAATGCATTTAGTATATATGCAGCGCGAAAGTTTAAAAGTATTTAAAATATAACAAATACAAATATGATGTTCAAAAAGACATGTATCCAATTTTGAATAAAAATCTTTGTCTTTGACTTTGACTTTTTCTTTGTCTTTGAGTTTGTCTTTGACTTTGACTTTGACTTTGTAGGTCGTACATAGACCTAGGTCGCTGGTTCAAATCCCGCGCGCATGAAATTTTCTTACCATGTTTTATTTAACGCGATTTTATAGTTAAACGATAGCGACGCCCTGTAGCTTAACTTGGAAGTAATTTCTTACACGTGCTTTAGCGGCACAAAGCTGCTCTTTTTTATACAACTAAAAAGGCAAACAGGCACACCCAGATTTCATAAATATATAAATAGACTATAGTAAGTGGTATCATCCCCAACTGCCTATCCGGTGGTTGCGGTTATGGTATTCGGTACGCGCGCCCGGCCTCCCGAGCTGCTCCCGAGCGAGTAGTATCCCAACCTTAATTCCCTTCCAAAATCCAACACATTCCTGTCCTTCCACAGCTGAAAAATGCTTCCGATCGGACAGCAGCGTAAAGCACAAGAAGCCAAAGAAACTGCGCTCGCCAACCCGCCTGCCAAGCGTGGTGAGTATGGCAATTTCCTTCCATGGAACGAAGAATCCTAGGAAGATGCCACAATGACTTCATCAGTTCTTTTTTAGTCTCCACTACAGGAGCACGACCCTCTCTGTACTACTAGGGCCATACTTGGCCAGAGCAGCCAGAGGACTTGGCCTACACTCTCCACGCTGGCCAGACGGGTTGGAGAGGTGTCTTAGATGTTTATAAGCTTTGTTTAGCTTGTATTTCCTAAGAATGATGATAATGTACTACGCAATACTACTGTGATTCGTGCCGGCTATCATCATACAACAAGTCCACTTGGCCACAGCATTTTAAAGCTGGGGAAGGATAGGAATTTGTTGGATTTGGGAAGGGAATAAAAGGTATTGGGATACTACTCACTATGTGGTATCCGGCAGAGTAGAATAGGACCACTCCAAGTCTTCCCGTGGATGTCGTAAAAGGCGACTTAGGAAATACAAGCTAAACAAAGCTTATAAATATCTAAGACACCTCTTCAACCCGTCTGGCCAGCGTGGAGAGTGTAGGCCAAGTCCTCTGGCTGCTCTGGCTAAGTATGGCCCTAGTATACAGAGAGGGTCGTGCTCCTGTAGTGGAGACTAAAAAGGACCTGATGATGATGATGATGATACTACTCACTTGATGAATGGGGGAAAAGCAAGTAGCAGCTCGGGAGGTCAGGCGCTCGTAACCGATGCCATACCTGTAAGCCTGCATCCACCGGACAGGCAGTTAAGGATGACATCCCTGACTAGATGACACGCTATACTACTATATAATTTAGCTTTTTTTTCAAAAGGTCACATTTAATATTGTAATTCGTCTCTAACTCTGTTTTATCATCATCATCAGTTCTTTTTTAAGACTAGCTCCGTGGCGTCAACACGCCTGCCTGCGACACGGAGTGACCGGGTTCGATCCCCGGCCAGGTCAAGATGATAAAATGATCTTTTTCAGATTGGCCTGGGTCTTGGATGTGTATCTATATATGTATTTGTTATAAAATATAGTGTCGTTGAGTTAGTATCCCATAACACAAGTCTCGAACTTTGGGGCTAGCTCAATCTGTGTTATTTGTCCGTATATATTTATATTTATTATTTATATTTTTTAGTATCCACTACAGAAGCACGACCCTCTCTGTACTACTAGAGCCATACTTGGCCAGAGCAATTAGAGGGCTTGGCCTACACTCTCCACGCTGACCAGAGGGTTTGGAGAGGTCTCATAAATGTTTAAAAGCTTTGTTTAGCTTGTATTTCCTAAGTCGCCTTCTACGACATCCACGGGCGGACTTGGAGTGGTCCTATTCTACTCTGCCGGATACCACACGGCTACCTAACTCTGTTTGTGTTTACTCGAAAAAAGAGTAGGTGTATTTTTTTATTATCAAAGCTGTTATCATGAACTTATTTACCTTCAAATTTTACGATTTGTCATAAAATGTATAAAGAATTTCAGCTATCATTTTAGTAGATGCCTTTGAAAAGAAAATACCTAATAAAATAAATTACTAAGGTGAAATACAAAATTCCTTTTAGAGCCCGCTTTCAAGGAAAATTTGTTGTTTTTGTAGTTAAGGATTCTTATTTCTTTAATCGCTTCAAATATTGTACAAAAAGGCGTTAAATTTATGTAATGTGGACATTTATGTTTGGCATATAACATAGCATGCAAATTTTTACAACATTCACGTATTATCATGACATGACTTCCTTAATCTATTATTCTTCTTCTAAAATCTATACTAATACTAGCTGACCCGGCAAACGTTGTTTTGCCATATAAATAATTAGATGTTGGCCGATTCTCATAGATACCGGATAAGCACAAAAAATTTCATCAAAATCGGTCAAGCCGTTTCGGAGGAGTATGGCAACGAAAACTGTGACACGAGAATTTTATATATTAGATTATAAAGCGGAAGAGTTTGTTTGTTTGAACGCGCTAATCTCAGGCACTACTGGTTCAAATTAGAAAATTATTTTTGTGTCGGATAGTCCGTTTATTGAGGAAGGCTTTAGGCTATAAAACATAACGCTGCAATCAATAGGAGCGAAGTATCAATAAAAAATGTTTTGAAAACGGGGAAAATTATTCATCTACACTAATAAAAAAACTAATTAATCATAATAACAGAAATTGCCGCGGACGAAGTCGCGGGCAACAGCTATATTAGCTATATTGCTATATTAGTACTATATAGTTCAACACAATAAAGAGCTTACAATAACAAGATAAATAGCTCTTCAATACTTATGATTTAAGAGATAAGAAAATAAACATATGTAATATTGTGCCGAAATCGGATTAAACCAATAAATTTGACAAAGCACGGGTAACCGTCAGGAACAATAACAACTTGTCGTAGTCTATCTATTATATTACGCCATAGACCTGTAGAATAGTAGACCAGTTATAAGGTGATGATGCAAGATGTTCATGCTTCAAAATTGGTAATTTGTGTAGAATTATCTGGGCTAAATTATTTTCCATATAAGCTTCCGTCTTTCTATCTTTTACTGCACTTGACTCTGCTAACTTTTTTTATACAACGTGATTTTGAACCCCCTAGCTATATTGAAATCTGGGAATCAGAATCCCTAATGGAATACAGAACTGCAAGAAAAAAAGGTAAAAAAAAAACAAAAAAATTATTTAAGCGGCGTCGTGAAAAAATAATTTTTGATTTTGCTGAATAATCCACTTCCTACAAGTCTCTGTGTAATACCAGCCGTTATAACCAGGAACTTCGGAAGATTGCAAACTTAATTGCCACGAAAGGGACAGCGGTTGGGCCTCTCTCTCCTTAGATTTATTATCCACGACTTTGGACGTACAGCGGCTGGATGGGGCAAGAAATGTCGATAAATAGTGATTTTTTTAATATGCATATTTTTTTATACCCTGCTTTTGTGTCGCACTGCTGGGCAAAGGCCTCACCTTTCTGTTTCACGGTCACAGACTGCCAATATGCATATACATATATATTTTACATAGGAAGCAGAAGACTTTATTTAACGACTTTTTATCCAGGATAATGTAAAGATTTTTGTAGTGTATGTGTGTCCAATCGATTTCGGTAATCTTTATTTAAAAACTAGCTGTTCCCCGTGACTTCGTCCGCGGCAATTTCTGTTCTGCGAAATTTTTCTCCCGTTTTCATAACGTTTTTTATTGATGCTTTGCTCCTATTGGTCGCAACGTGATGTTTTATAGCCTAAAGCCTTCCTCAATAAATGGACCATCCAATACAAAAAGAAATTTCCTATTTAAACCAGTAGTTCCTGAGATTAGCACGGTCAAGCAAACAAAAAAACAAACTCTTCAGCTTTATAATATTAGTATAGATTTATGCACAGTCTCAGTCAAGTAACAAATAAAACAAAGAAGCTTAAATATACAAAAAAAAACATATATTTTATGGTAAGAATCTGAATTAAAAGATCATCAGAGACATCAAAGATGTGAAGTGATAATGTCTTATAAACCGATGAACGCCGGCTGCACGCACGAAGAAGTGTTACGTTCCGTGTGCAAGCGAGAGTGCGGGACAAGCGATGGGCTGGCAGGATCGGTCTAAGCGATCGGCATGTGACGCATCTATCTCTCTTCCACCATCATCACGTAAAATTATCGTTCGTAAACCGACTTTACAGACAATCATTTTTTTGTTTTATATTTCAGGTTTTCGTTTCTAGACCTAGAAGGAGATGGCGCGATGCATATATAAGTGGCTGGCAAATTTGACGACGGCTGAAGGCTTGCCCAGAAATGGGACACCTAAATAGGCTATTAAAATTCCCCTTGGTTTTTTTTTGTTCTTCGTTTGGCTTTGATTAATAAAGAAGAAAGAGTATATAACATACTTGCCGCAAAAAATATAATATAATTGGCTTCCATAACATTATGATTGTAAAATACTTTGAAAAATCTTTTCACGAATTCTTGAATCTCATTTTTAACCATACACCATCTATACTCCCTAGATCCTTGTTGAAGACCGAACTATATTGAATCGAGATCAGGTCAATTACAAAGGACCTTGACTTTGCCGATTAGTGAAGGCACCTTTGTTCAATATTCATTGCGTGCCGACTGAAATATATTGCTTCTGGAAGGCGATGGATTACTGCGACGGAAACTACATATTATGGAGGTTCTTCTTGACACTACCACGCAACATAATTAGAAGTAATGTAAGAAAAAAAAAATTGATTGTCTATGAAATCGGTTTATGGACCATAATTTTGCGTGATACTGGTAGAAGAGAGATAGATGCGTCATAAGCCGAACGCTTAGGCTGATCGTGCCTCTCTATCGCTTGTTTCGCGCTCTCGCTTGCACACGGAACGTGACAGATTTTCGTGCATGCAGTCGGCTTTCATCGATTTATAAGATGTTATCATGTCAAAAATTAAACTGAATTCAAATTTCAAAAACTAGTTTCCTGATTTCTAATTAACGTCTTATAAGTTGGACTCTACCTTCTACGTTAGGACTTTATTGTCTGTGACAATACTTACTTCAGCGTAAAAAGATTTTTTTACCATCCTAATTTGATACCTTAGAGAGCTCTTCTCCGGTCGAGTCAACTCACTTATGAGCTGCTTTGAAAATATATAGGTGCTCATTGAATTAGAAAAACTATGGAAGCAGCATTGCGCTCAAAAACTGACACCACGCAAAGAAGATCAAATCGGACGGGGCTTAAAAAGTATATCTTTTCGCGAACTAGTCTGGCACGCGGTCCGTGACAGAAAGACGCGTCGATAAAAGCATTTAACGACATATTTTTTGTGAACATCGGCGAAATCTTAACGAATTAAGTAAAAAATACTTCTTGTGTAGTAAAGGTGCAGGAAACGCAAGGTGTTGCGACTTTCTGGAAGAGTTACTGCATTCTCCGATCAACCCCAGAATCACAGCAAGGAAAAACAGTAAACACTAACCTGGATCCACGGTGGACAGGACTCTGGAAAGGAATCGCCTGCGACGGTGCCTCGTGCCGGCCGGCTAGCGATCTTCCTGTTTGAACTGTATTATTTCTCACTGCCTACACTAGTGGTACACCATCACATACACGCGATGAAGATTTAGGGTTGTTTTGGCCAGCAAAGCTCTTAGAAGTTGTTATAATTGGAAATTATATCAGCGCACGGCGCTGTTCAACTAGACTCGCACGCCATTTTTTTTACTAGTCTCGGGCGACCAATCACAGGCCGTCATGGCGAATCGGAAGTATGTATGGGGAAACGGAAGCAGAATATAGATAGGTAATTTTATTTGGGTTTTAAAGTTAATGCTTACACACAAGGAAAGACGGAAAAGTGACACTGAAGTAACATATCATAGCGAGCGAGGCGAGCTGCTGCCTACCTACCTCCGCTATGTTAACGCTATGGCGTTAACATAGTGTTCATTAGATATGTTGACACCGCCCAGAGCCGGACGCCCAACCTTCCCCCTCCCTCCCCATTTCCTTCCCCCACTCCATGAAAGGCCGACACCGCACCTGCCACACCCTGATGTTGCTGTTGTCCATGGGCGGCGGCGGTCACTTACCATCAGGTCACCCGCTTGCTTGTTTGCCGTCCTATAACATAAAAATATCGCAATATAAATAAAAAAAAACAATATTTTCTACCCAAAGGTTTGATGGACGAGATTACGTTATGCGATAAGCACGCTTTTGAACTTGTAATATACTATATTGTTTTGTTTTAAGTGCTGGTGCAATAAAACATATTCATTCATTAATTCACGATGTGTAAGTAGGCTGGCTTGTTAATCACTGCACCAAGTGTTTCGTCAATAGTTTCTGTAAAGTAATGTACAGCTTCAGACATTGGCAAATCCAATATGCCATTACCCTATCAAAGGGTATCTCCATACGGAATAAGCCGTAGTTTAATCAATGTCGAGAAGGGACCGGTTGACGGTTTATTACGGTTGCAAGACAGATCTTACTGTAATACTATTTTAATTATAAGCTTCTGCCTGTGACTTCATCCGTAGCAAAATAAAGCTACTTAAACTAAAAATAGCATATTTTGTTTTGAATATAACATCTGTTTGGCAGGCATACAAGATCTTCCATGCTGGTCTGGGAGAAAAGATAAAACGTAAAATGCGCCAGTTGATTCTCTTCGTGCGCAAACCGTAGAAGCCGGTCAAGGGATTGGGCGAAAATCTAAAGAATCATTACAATAGGCGACGCGGCCAGCAAACCATCACTATTTTGATTCCGATTTCCACCTTTAATCCAACACGCTAAACGCGGCCTTTTGATTTTATGGCCTTAAGCTCTATCTAGAGACTCTCCGAGAAGACGTGATAATATGTGTGTATGTATGTTTTGCAAGCTTGACCTGTATTTCTGAGATAACAACCTAATTTGTATCAGGTACTATTTTTACAAGCTTTTATTTAACTTGCAATGTATGTAACTAGGTTTGTTTGGGTACACCGATTGGGCTAAAATATTGTATACTCGTTTAGTTTGGATGACAATAATAGTTTGTTTGTTTGTGTGGGTCGAAGCGATAGAACTTTATTTTGAAGCCGATATCCTTCACTAATTTAGCCAAAATGTTGTTTAAGTAAGTCGGATGAAAATGCCATCTTATGATACCGTAGATCTGTTGATGGAGGTAATAAGCACTTCTAAACTTAATAAGATCAACAAATCTAGACGACAGAAATCAAAAGTTTAAACCCATCGTGTTTAAACTTTCGATTTGTCTAGGCCAGCACTTTACAATATGAATCGCTAGTACTATATGCTTGTCACAACAATGAATTATTAAAAAATATTTCTTAGCTGCACAAGTTCAAATTCAAGATACATAAGAAGTAAAATTTTTAAAAAGAAAGTCTTCCCAACATTTGCTTTGGACTTCTAGTAAAAGTTCATTAGTTTCAAAGGTCAGGTGTAAACCTGACCTTTGAAACTAATAAACTTTTCCCGCATATAGCAATCATTAGAATCCAATGCTCTCGATCCTAGCTGCTTAGGGTGATTCTATTTCCACTAAGAACAGCAGCTAAGAACTTCGACACAAAAATAGTTCATAGGCTTTAAAATACGCAGCCGAATCTGCAGAGTAAATATTTAAATAAATATATATAAATAAATATAAATATATACGGACAAATCACACAGATTGAGCTAGCCCCAAGGTAAGTTCGAGACTTGTGTTATGGGATACTAACTCAACGATACTATATTTTATAACAAATATATATATAGATACACATCCAAGACCCAGGCCAATCTGAAAAGATCATTTTCCATCTTGACCTGGCCGGGGATCGAACCCGGGCACTCCGTGTCGCAGGCTGGCGTATTGACCGCTGCGCCACGGAGCCAGCCTAATAGAGTACTTATTTTAAATGTGTGTCTGCAGTTAAAAAGATAATATTCCTAGAAATGGACGTACAATTGCCTTCTGAATGCATTATTGGAGGGCCGCACTAATCGGGCGCCGGCAGCTGCCTTCGTTACCCCTTTCAAAGGCTTCTTGCACTCCATAGTGGCAATATAGCTATAAATGGAGCAAAGCTACTATTGACATCTACGAAAGTGGTGTATGGACATTGGTTTTAAGGGTGTCAGAACCTACGTTCTGGGTACAGTTAACGAAACAGTTTTATATTGGTTATAAGTTAGTATGTAGCAAAGTCGTGGTAGAGCCACGCTACCGACAAAATGAATTGCTAGTAGCATGAATGGGTCGGCTCGTCCGGTGAAGTACCACACTCTCACAGAAAATCGACGTCTGAGTAGAAGCTTTACCGCTTCTATGCTTCGTACGGTGAGTGAGAGCGCCGGAGGCCCATCCGTCCCCCTCCCTTCCCCATTTAATTCTCCCACTTCCTGAAAGGCCGACCTGTCACACCCTGGTGTTGCAGTTTTCCATGGGCAGCGGTGATCACTTACTCGTTGGCCGTCCTATAACATAAAAAAAAATAGCAATGTTATCAATTCAAAATGTCAAAAAATATTTTTTTTTCCAATAAAATCACTTTCTTGTGACTAGCTTTTATTATAAATGAATCCACACTGTAAAATGCTTTCCAAGATAAATCGAATGATCCCAAACACAATTGGTGTATCTTGTTTAAAAGTTCCTATGGGCACATTCAGACTCCATCATCAGACCAGCGCAACGATTCCAAAATATTGTACTGTCATCCGATTTACACATGCATGCAAAATTTCAGCTCAATCGGTAACAGTCAAATCTATCTACTACAAAAAAACCGCATTAAAATCCGTTGCGTAGCTTTAAAGATCTAAGCATACATAGGGACAGACAGACGGCAAGAAGCTACTTTTTTATACTATGTAGTGACGGATGATGCATCAAAACCTTATTTAATGTTTTATTTTGCATTCAAAATGCTATTTTGATATACTCTTAAGAAATTAAGAAATAAAATATGGTGAAAAAATTTCACGCGGGTGGGCTTGAACCAGTGACCTTAGAACTATGTTCGACCTACTATATTAGGTATTTGTTATATTAGATTGAAGATAATTGCCTAATGTAAATTATAAGAGTATTCTTTGATGTTATTTATTACAACTACTATAGGCACGTTAAGCTGTTTGGTCCCGGCTTCCAACTGGTAGTCGTTAAAGGACCAACGTCAGAGACCGAGAGGCGTTTCCGAAGAACTCTGACACCAGGATGAGCATGGTCGATTGACCGTGTCACCTACACGAAATGATGATAATGATTACAACTGTTTCGAAATAAAGATACAAATGACACCAAAAATGTCACATCTTTTGCAAAAGTAAACTTGTATTTAATCTATACATATAATCTATACATATACATATAATAAAACAGTAAAAATATTTTGTCTGTACATTTAGAATTTTTGACTGAAATGGATAGAGGGACACTTAAAAGGAATAATAGAAAGCAAAAAAAATTTTTGGAATTTTTGGCTGTCTGTCTGTCCGTCTGTCTGTCTGTCTGTATGTATGATCACGATTATCTCCGAAAATACTGAACCGATTTACTTCAAACTTTCACCAATTCATCATCATCAGGTCCTTTCTAGTCTCCACTACAGGAGCACGACCCTCTCTGTACTACTAGGGCCATACTTGGCCAGAGCAGCCAGAGGACTTGGCCTACACTCTCCACGCTGGCCAGACGGGTTGGAGAGGTGTCTTAGATGTTTATAAGCTTTGTTTAGCTTGTATTTCCTAAGTCGCCTTCTACGACATCCACGGGAAGACTTGGAGTGGTCCTATTCTACTCTGCCGGATACCACACGGCTAATGATGATGAATTGACCACTCCAATTCACCAATTGCTTTGTTTTAACTCAGCAAAACATTTAAAGTTTGTTTCATCAAAATCGGTTCATTAAAAAAAAAGTTATCGTCATTTGAATGAACTCAAGGCATGAGTTTGCCTACAAATATATAGCAAAAAAAAATTAAAATAATAAGTGACATAAGAAGAATAAAATACAAAGTCAATTCATCATCATTATACGACAGCACTATACCTATCCATAGTAATCCATACTAATAAAAAAGAAGCTGACTGACTAACTGACATATCAACGCAGGGCCTAAACTATTAGGGTTAGAAACTTGAAATTTTGCACAGAGGTTCCTTTTATAACGTAGGGGAACACCAAGAAAGGATTTTTGGAAATTCATCTCCTAAGGGGGTAAAACGGGTTGCAAAGTTAGTATTAAACTTTGCCGTTTTTGAAGTTATTCGAATGAAATTCAGCATGAAGGTTCTTTACTGAAAGGTATGAAACACGAATAAAATATTTTACTCAAAAATCATCCCTTAAGGGGTTAAAATAGGGGTGCAAAGTAAGCATGAAACTTTGTCATTTTTGAAGTTAGTCGAATGAAATTCAGCATGAAGATTCTTTACTGAAAGGCATGAAACACGAGTAAAATACTTTTCTCATCATCCCTTAAGGGGGTATAACGGGGATGCAAAGTTAGTTTCCGTCTTAGAAGTTATTCAATTGAAATTCATTATAAAGGTGTTTCATTGAAAGTCATGAACTAATGTATTCCGGGTAATTCTACTGTTTCTGAGAAATCGACGCTTACGCTGGCGGAGCTGCGGGCCAAAGGCAAGTTCCCGGTGGTAGAGCCTACTTACTCTTAGCTACAGCATCATCTTTAGCTCATAAATCGGGCTGGCTCGAACCGGCTAGCAACCACCCTCTCACAGAATACCGGCGTCAAATAGGAGCATGTAAATGCTGCTGTGTTTCGCCTGGTGAGTGAGAGTTCCGGTAGCCCAATACCCCTACAGATCTTCTCCAATATGATAGCGGCAATTAAAGAGAAAATTACCCCAGGAGGGTACCTGCGTTCATGCGCAGGAGAATCCCTCCCTGGGCAACAATGCTCAGGCTGCCCTACGTATTCTGGGGAGGGCAAAATTCCGCTTTTGAAGGTTGAGAATCCAAATTACAACCAACATAGCAAGCGCTCTCCGGCCGAGCCCCCTAAGCTTTTAGTCGATTTCTGTAACATTAGGGGGATACATTCCAATCTTGATGCAGTCCATTACCACCTCGAGACTGCCAAGCCGGCCTTGCTATTTCTGACCGAGACGCAGATCAGTAATCCATCAGACCTGTCATACCTGTATTACCCAGGCTATGTCCTGGAGGCCAAATTCCACCCCCACGCGGGCGTGTGCATGTATGTCAGGGATGAGATCTGTTGTCGGCGTCTCCATGACTTGGAAGTTCCGCATTTTTCTGTTTTGTGGGTTCATGTAGATACTGGCCTTGATCATATTGTTTACGCCAGTGTCTACCGTTCGCATAGCGGAGACTCTGAGACAACTCGGCTCATGGAATATCTCAGCGATGCTGCAGATAAGGTCCAGCAACGTTTTCCATCTGCGCAGTTGGTGTTTCTGGGGGATTTTAACGCCCACCACGGAGAGTGGCTGTACCCGTACCGGGACACCGACCATGCTGGGAGAGAAACCTATAAGTTTGCATTGACTTACGGTCTCTCCCAACTTGTCAACGAATCGACGCGCATTCCTGACGTTGCTGGCCACACTGCGTATTGCCTGGACCTTCTGCTGACAACCGATCCTGACAGGCATTCGGTGTCCGTATCACCACCGCTCGGGACATCGGATCACTGTGTGGTGAAATCTGTATCGCACTACTCGCTTCCTGACACCAGCCCCAAAGGCACCAGGCGAGTATGGCGATACAAGTCGGCAGATTGGGATGAGATGCGACATTTTTTCGCATCTTATCCTTGGCGGCAGGTTTGCTTCTCTTCTAGGGATCCATCATGCTGCGCTGATGCTGTCTCGAGTGTGATATGTAAGGCAATGGAGTATTTTATTCCTTTTGCTGACGTATCCCTTGAAAACAAAGCTCGCCCATGGTTCAATGCTCAGTGCCTCTTAGCTGAAAGGCGTAAGCGGGAAGCATATTTGTCCTGGGCTGATGCCCGCAGAATCAAAGCTGATGATCTTCAAGACAGAAAGAGAGTGTATAACGCTGCTGCCAAGTCCTGCAAAAAGGTGTTCAGAAGAGCTCGTTTCGACCACGTTGGCCGTATTGGAGACAAGATAGCTTCCTGTCCCTCAGGAAGTAAAGCCTTCTGGTCTCTAGCCAAGTCAGTGGAGATGAACTTCTGTCGCCCATCGCTGCCACCATTGCAGAAACCTGACGGTTCTCTGGCCCATGGTGCAAAAGAGAAAGCAGACTTGTTTGCCAATCTATTTGCAGATAATTCGCGTCTAGATAGTAGCAATAAAAGCCCACCCCAGTTACCTTCGTTCGGCCCCAAGATGCGGGCCGCTCAAATCCACCAAAAAGAGGTACTTAAATGCATGCTAAACCTAGACGTGAATAAGGCTAGTGGACCCGATGGTATTCCAGCAGTGGTTCTGAAGCGCTGCGCACCCGAGTTGTCCCCTGTACTGACACGCCTCTATAGACTTTCTCTAGAGACTGGCAAAGTCCCAAGATCTTGGAAGCTTGCCAATGTACAACCAGTACCTAAAAAGGGAAGTCGCTCCGACCCGGCCAATTATCGACCTGTTGCGATCACCTCCATATTGTGCAAGATTATGGAGCGTGTATTGAACAATCGTCTCCTGGCATACCTGGAAACCAACGAGCTCCTTAGTGACAACCAATATGGTTTTCGCAAGGGTCGCTCAACCGGTGACCTACTGGTATATGCCACTCACTTATGGAGCGAAGCCTTGGAGGGTCACGGTGAGGCAATTGCTGTTTCACTAGATATATCCAAGGCTTTTGACCGGGTCTGGCACGAAGCTATCCTCAGTAAGCTTCCAGCGTATGGTTTACCAGAGGACCTTTGCAACTGGATATCCGATTTCCTGAGGGAACGGTCGATTCGAGTGGTTATGGATGGCTGCTCTTCCGACCTAATGGCTATTAATGCCGGGGTACCTCAGGGATCTGTTCTCTCTGCAACCTTGTTCCTGCTGCACATTAATGACCTTCTTAAATCTGGCATTATTGGCTATGCTGATGACAGCACCGTTGTAGAGAGTTATACATCTAGTGCCAGTGCAAGTCCACAAGAAGTCCAGTCTCTTAGAGAATTTATGATTGAACGGGTTAACTCGAAATTACAGAGGGTGTCCGATTGGGGAGACGCCAATCTTGTTAAGTTTAACCCGTCCAAAACACAGGCGTGTCTCTTTTCTGCTAAAAAGAGTGCTTTCCCACTTGCACCCACTTTCCAGGGTGTTTCCTTGCCGTTAGTTGACCACCTTGGGCTTTTAGGCATGACAGTCACGTCCAAACTAAGCTTCGGCCAACAGATTGAGTCGATGGCACTAACTGCTTCCAAGAAGTTGGGCATCATCTCAAAGGTTCGGCGGTACTTCAGCTCTGAACGGCTGCTCAATCTCTATACAGCCCAGGTTCGCTCTTGCATGGAGTACTGCAGTCACCTTTGGGATGGCTCAGCGAAATACCAACTTGAAGCATTGGACTCTGTTGACCGAAGAGCCCGCAGGCTCATAAACAACGACGTGGTCTCAAATAGGAAATTGCAATCCCTGGAGCATCGCCGTAAAGTCGCTTGCCTATCGGTATTTTATAGGATCCATTTTGGAGAGTGTGCGAAGGCGCTCTTTGAGCTAGTTGAACCCTCACCATTCCTCCATCGGACTACGAGGCGCAGACTGAAATTTCACCCTTTTATCGTTGGAATACCAAAGAGTCGAACTAAACGCTTTGACAGTTCCTTTTTGGTTCGAGTAGCTAAGGTGTGGAATGAACTGCCTGCGTCTATATTCCCAAACAAGTACAGTCCCGGGACATTCAAAAGTAGAATAAATGGGTATCTCTTGGATAGGCATGTAACATCCTCGTCTTCATCGTCACTTACCATCAGGTGAGATGGGAGACAAATGCCTAATTCAAATTTTGTAAAAAAAAAAAAAAAAAAAAAAAAAACCTGACTTATATATCAACGCACAGCCGAATACTGTGCCCAAACTTGAAATTTGGCACAGGGATTCTTTTTATGGTGTAAATGAACACTAAGAAATGATTTTTAGAAAATTAAGGGGGTTGGAGTTTATATGGAATTTTTTAATTTCTGGACTAAGAAGTTTGAAAGTAGATACACAAGTTTTCAATTAAAATTAAAAAAGATCTGTTTAGGTAAACCAGACAACATTCTCCCTTGAAGGGGCAAATAGGGGGTAAAGTTTGTATGGAATTTTTCCATTTCTAGACTTAGAATATAAAAATAGGTAAGTAAGTTCTCGATTACAATGAAAAAGATCTGAGTAGGTGAAATGTATGAAATCCCCTCCTTAAGGGGCAACATTTGGGGATAAAGTTTGTATGGACATTTTCTTATTTCTGGACGTTCTGGATTACAATTAAAAAGATGTATGTAGGTAAAACCGACGAAATTTTCGCCTGAAGGGATAAAATAGGGGATTAAAGTTATTTATATATTTTTAGATTTTTTTTCATTTCTAGACTTAGAAGTATGCAAATAGGTATAGAAGTCCACGGTGACAATTAAAAAGATCTATGCAGGTGAACTGTATAAAATTCCGCCCTTAAGGGGTAAAAGCAGATGGGGGGGGGGGGGGGGTTGTATGTAATTTTTCTCATTTCTGAACTTAGACGTATGAAAATAAGTACATATGTTTACATTACAACTAAAAAGATCTTTGTAGTTAAAATGGACGAAATTTCCCCTTGAAGGGGTTAAATAGGTGGGGTAAAGTTTGTATGGATTTTTTTTATTTTTAGACTTAGAAATATGACAATAAGTATATAAGTTCTCCATTACAATAAAAAAATATCTGAGTAGGTGAAATGGGCAAAATCCCCTCCTTCAGGGCTAAAGATCTATGCAGGTGAAATGTATTAAATTCCCCCTTAAGGGGAAAAAGCAGAGGGGGAGGTGTTTGAATGGAATTTTTATCATTTCTACTGTTCCCAAGGGAATGACATTAACGCGGGCAGAGCCGCGGGCAACAGCTAGTTAATTGAATAAATTAAAAGTAACGCGAGTATACTCGCTATATGTTTTACTTAGTAAAAAAAATGCATAGTTACACGTTGTCTGGGGTATGGAAAAGGGCATAGGGTACTTTTATCCTGGTTCTGTTCCCGACATAAACCCCAGCGGAGCCGCATGCGAAAACTAGTCAGCCTATATTTTAGCTCACACACAGGTTCCAATTACCGACCGACCACTTAATATCCCGTGTCAGCGGCGTGTACCTGAATCCTAAAACCCACTTATTTATTCACATGCCCCACCCGTATGACCTTTCTCTACATTGAACTGGCAAAATAAAATATAATAAAAAGAATAGGCTAGTTTCTTAATAAATATAATTAGTACGTAACATAATAAAAAAAAAATTGATACGTATTTTAGGGAATCCTATTAATATAGTTCCGCTGTCCGTCTGTCTGTCTGTCTATCTGTCCGTCTGTCACTAGACTATATCTCATGACTCATGAACCGTGATAGTTAGTAGAAATTTTTACAAATGATATATTACTGTTGCCGCTATAACAACAAATACAAAAAAATAGAATTAAATAAATATTTAAGTGGGCTTCCATACAACAAATGGTTTGTCGTTTAACCCTTTGAAATTTCGTGTGATGTCTTATAATGCTACACTTTTTAGCAATCTTTGACGTCACGAGCTTGACGCGTCAAAGTTCATGACCCACTCATGAACTTTGACGCACTTTGTCTTTTTATTGTTTAATTAATAAAAGAGAAAATACGCGTCCAATATATTTTGATTGTCTAACTCACGGATTAATTTTAATATTATTATTTTGACCCAGGACACTAGCCTATTGTATTAGGTCCAGTCCTGTTAAAATAGTGTAAAAGAAGTAAAATAAATAAATAAAGACTTACCTACTACCAACCTACTACCTGATGTAAATCCTCTTTGGGCATGCGATGCTTTGATGATTTATGAGATTATCATCATCATTTCGTGTAGGTGTCACAGTCAATCGACCATGCACACCCTGGTGTCAGAGTTCTTCAGAACCGCCTCTCGGCCTCTGACGTTCCTTTAACAACTACCAGCCTCCGTGGTCCAGTGTTAAGGCGTTTGCCTGTTGACCCGAGGGTCGTGGGTTCGATTCCCACCGGAAGCATACTTTGTTTAGTTGTTTCCAGTTTGGTTAGGACATTGCAGGCTTGAATCACCTGATTGTCTGAAAATAAAGATGATTCCTTGCTTCGGAAAGCACGTTAAGCCGGTGGTCCCGGCTGCCATCTGGTAGTCGTTAAAGGAACCACGTCAGAGGCCGAGAGGCGGTTCCGAAGAACTCTGACACCAGGGTGTGCATGGTCAATTGACCGTGACACGTACTCGAAATGATGATGAACAACTACCAGATGACAGCCGGGATCAATGGCCTAACATGCCTTCCGAAGCATGGAATAATCTTTACTATCAGATAATCAGGTGATTCAAGCCTGCAATATCCTAGTCCGAATCAACTAAACAAAGTACCTATGCTTCCCGTGGGAATCGAACCCACGACCCCCGGGTCTACAGGAAAACGCCGTTATTTATGAGATAATAGTATTAAAACTTACGCGAGATAAATTCGCCAACTAGTTTGGAATCGCCAACTAGTTTCGGTCTGTCACGAAGGTTCCGTAACAGACCGAAACTAGTTGGCGATTCCAACTGAATAAACATGAGTAAAACCGTGTTTTTATAATGGACTAACTTTCGCCCGTATCTTCGCTCGCGTCGACGTCGTTCCCTCATGAACAGTATGAAAGATAGCCTATGTCCTTCTCCGTACTCCAGAGAACTTGTATGCAACTTGTATGATGATCGGTTCAGTAGTTACGACGTGAAAGTGTAACAAATAAACAAACAAACTCACTTTTTCATTTATAATATTAGTAAGGATTTAAGCGATGTTTGTATGTACTTGAATCATTGGACATTTGTGGGAGATAGAGTAAATAAATAATAAATATATATGGACAAATCACACAGATTGAGCTAGCCCCAAAGTAAGTTCGAGACTTGTGTTATGGGATACTAACTCAACGATACTACATTTTATAACAAATACACATCCAAGACACAGGCCAATCTGAAAAAGATCATTTTCCATCTTGACCTGGCCGGGGATCGAACACGGGCACCCTCGTGTCGCAGGCTGGCGTGTTAACCACTGCGCCACGGAGCTGTCGGAGCTGTCGAAGGGTAGTTAAATCTTAAGTCGTAAACCATGTGGTACGGTGTTAATTCCTATGTTTCTCTGCATGTTTTACATACAATCAGCCTATAGTTTTCTTTCACCGACCCCACTCACCGCGCGACCACTTAATATCCCGTGTCAGCGGCGAGTACCTGAATCCTGGAATCCGCTAATTTATCGGACAACCGCATCGCTCCAACCGCCTTTCGCTACATTGAACAGTGAAATTAAATTGATTTTCATTCAGTTCCTTTTGTACTTTAATTTTCACCTTGTTTTCGCGAATTCCAAAGACTGACAAACGAATCACTTCATTCTTTTGCATAGATTTTTCCAACTGAGGCGTAAACCAAACTTAACTTACATAATTGTTTTGGTCTAACATATCTTGGCTTGGAAAATCATCACCAGTGATAGCCGCCTACATATCTTTCATAACAAAAAAACAGACTTCAGGGAACTACTGAACGGATGGTGTATGATGCGTAATGAGCGGATGGTGCCAGCACCAACCGCTCATATTGGAAATTCTTGTTGGAGGTCCATGTCCAACAGTGGACTTATTGAACTGAGATGATGATGATGATGACATATTCCGGCCAGAGGTTGAGAGGTTAATGAATATTGATTCTGTAATTGGTAGGTTAATGTTTAAGAAGGTGATTTTCGAGGATTATTGTTCGAAAAAGCAATCTTTTTTAAAATATCTGGTCCAGATTACATTGCTTATATTGGCATACGAATCCCTAGTGGCAATCTTAAATCTTCTTACAATAAAACACACGTCAAAAGTACAATAACTCAATGTTCTTATATAATAAATCCGTATGAAGACCCTCGGCATATTTACAATGCTTTTATGAAATCTTCTGGATATTATGCAAGCGTCGGCCGCTTGAAGAGGGTCAGCATTCGTGTAAATTAAAAACTGTACAGAACCAGGCCTATGGATAGCCGTGTGGTATCCGGCAGAGTAGAATAGGACCACTCCAAGTCTTTCCATGGATGTCGTAGAAGGCGACTTAGGAAATATAAGCTAAACAAAGCTTATAAACATCTGTGAGACCTCTCCAACCCTGGCCAGCGTGGAGAGTGTAGGCCAAGTCCTCTGGCTGCTGTGGCCAAGTATAGCCTTAGTAGTACAGAGAGGGTCATGCTCCTGTAGTGGAGACTAAAAAAAAACCTGATGATGACAGAACCAGGCCTGTGTCACTCCCCGAGTCAAGAAAATAAACATTCCTACGCGTGGCGACCACTTCGAAGTGGTAAAACCGGACAAATCCGGTACAAACGACGTGCATTTGGACACAGGTGTTCACCGACTTAGACGGATGAATCGTTTGTTCATAATACACTTACAATGGATTCTGTAGGTATCTAAACAAAAAGGTGTCGCGTTCTGACTCGAGCTAAATTACACCGTATCGCTAACTATATTGAGTTGATGTTTCTTTGAATACCTTTGCAGAGTGTGTCTTTTGTACGTAAGAACCCCCCTTTGTATAATGTAGAAAATCTTTGAAACGTCATGAGAGTAAGATAAAAATCCATGGAGTTCTTAATTTCACTAAATGATGATGGCGCATTCTTTTTATAGTTCCGTTATTCTAAAAAGTAACCTAGATAAGATCCGATGTCCATCTTACTCCCTTGCGACTTGCAAGGGAAACAAATCCTATAGAGTTGCCGTCGGTAGATGAAATCTGCTCAAGTATAATCAAAAGAAAATATCATCAAAAACTGTAGGTAATTTTAAAGTAAAATGTTTCATCTAAATGAAACACTCAGTAGGCGAGTTAGACTTACTTCATAGGTGTTTTTGATACACACATGAGTCGTAGTAGTCTTAGACATGCTAAAAATAGCATATTAGTAGTGTTTTACAAGCTGCGTGAAGTTAAATACCGATTTGACAATGGGCCACAGGGCGTGAAATGCCTGTCAAAGGACTGCGTCTAAGGACGGAGTCCTTTTCGATAATGATTGAGAATATGATATGCTTCTATATTTTATTTATTTTGTAGAGGAAGTAACCAAGAGTGTATATTGCTGACGGACTTTTTAAATTATTATTATCAAAAAAAAAATGCCATTTCCTTTTAAAATCGAACCATAAAGAAGTTTTTATCTAAAGAAAACTTTAAACCTTAATACCATCTAAATACCTAAAGGCACCGATTAATAATTATTATCGTGATATTATTCTGCATGTGGCATTATGAAATATCTTTAATTATATTACCATATACATTTATATTACTATACTATATCGGTCAATTTTATCTATATAGTTACGTCTTCGTGGATATATAGTTATAGAGGTAGATAAAATTTACCGATATCAACCACCGACACTATTAACGGCATTTGCCTGTGAATTAGACAGGCTACCTTCTAAACAAACATGACGAAAAGGCTTCCTTATTTACTACAGACCCTAAAAAGTAAGTCTACGAAATTGTAATCTGACCATGCAAGAAATAATCGACATATCGCAAAATCTCACACGACCTTTGGCTCACTTACACCTACACTTTATGTAGCATTTACTGAAGCTACAAAATTTAAGAGGGTGCCGCACGAACGAAAATCGTCGCATCTCCGCAAGCCTTTGCGCTGCGTAAAACCATCAGGCATATATGTAAAAAATTGAAGTATTAAAAGGGGGGCGAGATGTATATATAGATGTATATATTTTCATGTGAGAATTATTGTTTTAGACGTAAAATTTATAAACTTTTCGAAGGAGAATGTCTAGATATCACAACATATAAGCATTGTTTTTAAATATAATTTTTTTCTGCTTCAAATTCCAACAAGGCGGTGATCTTTTGCAAGGATCGACCTAAAATATACAAATAATTTTGATGCATTTCATTTATCCCGCGAATTGTACTATAGATTTAAAAATACGTCAAATTCCACAATTAGTGCAGTACTTTCTTGACGAACAAATAAACGACAGGAGATTCATCAAATCCAAAATAGTTTGAACAACGAATGTGTGTAAATTCGGAAGCATGGTCACCCTGGGGATTCGAGATTTATTGTGTGATATATTGTAACAAAATCCAACGTTTCGGACGTGGTTACGACATTTGGACATGGTTGCTGGAGTTTTTCCACCCATGTAGGTGAGTACATATGATCACGTCTTAATCGCGTACGGGGTAGATAGAGCCGTAAGATCCAAAAGCCAAGTTTAGTGTGTTGAAAAAACGGAATCAAATTTATTTAAATATGATGCGGCTAGCAATCCTATTTCGATCCTTATATTTGGATATTGAGTTATTTCGATTCCGTTTCCCACCGTTGCGCCTACCAACACGCTAAACATGGCCTATCGGTATGGCCTTAGTCTTTGTATATACCGTAAGTGATAAAGACGTGACAATACGTATGTATGGATGTAAAATCAAAGTAATCCAGAAACCGGTGGTCATTCCAGGAATTTTAATATAATCCATGCACCGTCATTAACAGCGCCGCGGTCAGCGAAAATATTCAGAGTATGGAGTTTTCATCGTGGGATTTTTAGACACGTAATTTGTATTGAGATTACTGCTAATAGTTTAAGAAAGAAGTCCTTTTCATGTAGACTAGAGTAAGAGTAGTACTAAGTAGAATAATTTCCGGGAAAGTACCACGAAACAGACTTATATTTTACTAGCTGTTGTGCCCGCGACTTCGTCCGCGGCAATATCTGTTATTATAGACATATACTTACTGTCGCGGACATTTTTTTAGTTCGTTTAAAGAGGAATAATTCTTTAATACACATTTTTTGGGTAACTTCAACAGTTTACGCATCGCACGCGTCGGATGTCCTCAACTATGAATAATTTTCCCCCGTTTTTAAAACATTTTTTATTGATGCTTCGCTCCTATTAGTCGTAGCGTGATGTTTTATAGCCTAAAGCCTTCCTCAATAAATGGACTATCCAGCACAAAAAGATTTTTTTAATTTGAACTAGTAGTTCCTGCGATTAGAGCGTTCAAACAAACAAACTCTTCAGCTTTATAATATGAGTATAGATTTTATTCATTATCGTACACAACAGATTACAACAATTACAAACATAAACATAAAAAATAATCAACACAATTAATCAGTATGTTTATAAGTGGTTATTTGCATTCACAATGCTATTTTGATAAACTCTTAAAAATACTTATGGTTAAAAAATCAACGCGTGTGGGGCTTGAACCTTACATCTATACGACAATGAAACACGTTCTAGTCCAAAGCATGCTCTTAAATAAGATTTTATTAGTAAAAGGTAGATCTATATATTTATTTATCGTTGAGTTAGTATCCCATTACAGAAGTCTCGAACTTACTTTGGGGCTAGCTCAATCTGTGTGATTTGTCCTTGTAATTCTTTTTAAGTAGCATTACATGTTCGGTATATTATTAAAATAGAATATATGTGATGAAAAAGAACTCGGCCACAGCTAGGATTCGAACCCACCTGATGTAATGGGCGTAAATCTAAGGGATGTGGGTTCGAATCCTACCTGTAGCCGAGTTCTTTTTCATCACATAATTTCAATTTTAATCAAATTTTATAAACTGACCTGAAAAAACATTGGAGTTAGTTCGGAAGTCTGATTGAAGTCGGCTTTTATTCAGAAAGATTGTCAATTTTGTTCTAGGGAATTGTTTTTTTATAACCTAACTGCAGTAGGGTAATGTTTTTGTTCTATATCTAGTTACGTGTGTATGTATATTTTTCTTTTTTTCGAGTCAAAATAGCCATATTCTGAAATCCTGGAATCAGAATCCCTAGTGAAATATAGAACTGCATGAAAAAAAGTTTAAAATCGAGAAAAAAAAATTAGCCTTCCCATACAAAATGGCCGAGCTGGACGAATTTCTATGGAAGGTAATTTTTTTTCTTCGTTCTTTACCTTTTTTTCTATCATTTCTGTATTCCATTATGGATTCTGGTGACATTATTGTAATATAATTGAGAGGTTCAAAATCACGCTGTATATATAATAAATGTATATCAAGCTTATATCAAGTTAAACCAAAATTAGGCAACTTCGACGGCACGATCGTTTGTATGTATATTAAGATTTTTTTATGTAATTGATGGATTTCTGAGATCAAACGTTTGATCACCTAACGTGTTTTCTGAATCAAGGAATCGATAGAAATCTAGATATTCTTGATGCCTCTTGTACACCAAAATATAAAAGTGAAATTGAATTCCTAATGAATTAAAACATTTAAGGAGTGACTCAGACCACGAATCTGAACAACTTTCACTATGGGATCAAATAAAAATTCCAAAAAAAAAACAGCTGTTCCATAGATTTTGATCAAGTAGATATGTATTCTACTTTTGTATGAAAGAGCAGATAATTTTTTCACGATGTCGAAGTTGGTCCCGTAATGAAAGTTGATCAGATTCGTTGTCTGAGCCACTTCCTTAACGTTTACTAATGAATAAAATTCTATTTTTCCTCTATAAGTAAGTACCCCAAAATTGTTTTGCTAAAATACTGATTATATTAAATCACTTAAAACGATTTTATCGCAATTATTAAATTTCTAGCATTCATCCGCGGCTCTGCCCGCGTCAATGTCGATCCCTCGGGAACAGTACTGTTCCCCGGGATAAAATGTACAGTATATCCTTCTCCGTACCCCAGACAACGGGTATGCAAAATTTTATGACGATCTGTTCAGATAGGGCGAGGACCACGAAGACGTAACAAACAAACTCACTTTCGCATTTATAGTATTTTGCATTTATTATTTTAGGATTAGGATGATTATAACTATCGTATCGAAAACTTTACAGTTTTCGTGTTCGCAGGTATGCTAAGTTATCTTAATAAGTAATTTTAAATGTTCAATCGCGAAAACATTAGAAAATACTTAGGTATAATTGATTCAGCCGCTCAGCCATCGAGCTTCTTATTCAAATCGTTCAAAACAAGTATTTAGAAACGACGGTACTCACAAAGAAAATAAGCCATAACTGTAATAGGCAATTTAAACGACTACAATCACCAATGAAACATTTTACGCCGCATTTCTCGTAGTGTTGTAAATAACTCGAGCTGAGAATATTTTTTTTATGAATTGATTATCAGCTCGAGTTACAGTACTCTTTGCAATATTAGCAGCATGGCGCCCGCGGTATCGTTTATATCGCACGATGGACTCTCCCCATCTCGCTCTTTCATATTACTGGTGACTTGTAAGACAGGTTCTTAGGATACCTAGTTCAGGCACCAGTCCTCCACAACAACCCTGTACACTTTCACCATTGTCACACTTTTACACAAACCTAAACTAATTATTAGGTTAACTTTTGTTGTTGTTGTGGATGGGAAATAAACAATATTTTTATTAATTTTATTATTTACATAAAGCACGATGACGAGAATTGATAAACCTTGTCGCGCATTCCATGCTACGGGGCCGACTCGTCAAAAACGAGTTGAGGTAAGTGCCATCGTCGGAGCGTTTCGAGTTAGAAAATATATGTAACTAGCTTTCGCCCGCGGCTCCGCCTGCGTCTATGTCGATCCCTCGGGAATAGTACTTTTTCCCGGGATAAAAGGTAGCCTATGTCCTTCTCCGTACTCCAGAGAACTTGTATGCAAAATTTCATGATGATTGGTTCAGTAGTTACGGCGTGAAAGTGTAACAAACAAACAAATAAACAAACTAACACTCACTTTCGCATTTATAATATTAGTAACGGTGATGATTAAAATTATTTTCGAAGTGTTATTTTACTCCATGTCATGATTGTTTTAGATTATGAGCCAGCCGATTTCACTCAACTTTTTAACATCTAACATCTCTTTAGCTTTCTACAACTTAAATAGTTTGTTAGCGCCATCCCCCTCTAACTCTATCTTTGGGCATTGCAAATGGAATGCATGAGTTCACAAATAAGTTCGAGCACTTGTGTTGAACTCGAACCTCTTCGGAAACTCGAGCAATGTTGAATCGAACATGAACATATTTCTGCCGACGAGCCCGATGCTAGTATGCATAATACATTTGTAACCACAACTGATATAATATCTCGATCTCCTCCATGCTTCGGAAGGAATGTCTTGAAGCTATGTCATATTCCGTTTCAATGTTGTAAACCCCAGAAATTGAGGACACTTTTACTCACTAAAAATGAGCATTCGAGTCGAGTCAACATGTGGACTAGCTGACTCGAAAATCTTACAACACTAACTTCTACCACATCTTCAAAAAAAAATTTCATGTTTAACAAACCACAATGGCGTTGCCACGGCTACGTTTGATACCAAAGGTTATTATGTTTTTGTAAGCTCTTACAAATTGGTATAATTGGGTATTTTGCTATGTATTCGATAATATTTGGTGTTGTAGAATACAAATAAGCAAGGAAAGGAAAGATTTTTACATTAATATCTTTTGAAGATTGAGGAAAATTGTCTGATAATATGGAAAAATTTTGCTTGTCTGTAAAGTCATTTTACGGGTGCTAATTTTACGGTGAAAGAGAGATCGTGCCTCTCTATCGCTTGTTCTGCGCTCTCACTTGCACACGGAACGTGACACTTCTTCGTGCGTGCTAGCGTTCATCGATTTATAAGACGTCATCACGTCAATAGTATTGTAGTTATACCAGAACAGGACCGAAGAATGGAGGCACAAGCGACAGAATAAATTATACGAAAAATTCGTCCAAAATTGTTAACAGCTCATTGTTATCGCCGCCGGGAATAGGCCATTGTTCGCTAATTTTTGTGTGAATTTGAATTATAAAACCCTCATGTATTGATTTATACAGCGGGTGCTCGAGTTCGCCTGTTGAAAGGGATAAGGGTGGATTATAAGTTTAGCTATGCTAACTTTCTGTTTATGTTTAATATAAAGATTCAATTCTATTTCTTAATCGCAAATTTATCCTTATCCTTACTAATATTATAAATGCGAAAGTGAGTTTGTTTGTTTGTTACGCTTTCACGCCGTAAGTACTGAACCGATCATCATGAAATTTTGCATACAAGTTCTCTGGGGTACGGAGAAGGACATAGGCTACCTTTTATCCCGGGAAAAACTATTAATATTATACTATTCCGGAGGAATCGACATTGACGCGGGCGGAGCCGCAGGCGAAAGCTAGTTAGGAAATAATTTAAATCATTATCATTTTAGCCGTTCTTACGGTTGAAGAAGTCCACTTCTGGTCAAAGATCTCTCCCAAGTGGTCTTCGTTTCATGAAAGGATATTGCCATACCAACCACACTTGGTAGGCAGATTGGCGAGCTCTGTTGCTTTGTCTTCCTTTGCTTCCGACGTTGTTGCTCATTCTCATGGGAAGTCATGCAGCATAGAAAAGCAGTTTTTAAGCTGCAGAAGGATAGGTCTTTGTTGGATCTGGGAAGAATGAAGTTACTGGGTTACTACATAGATTAGTTACAAGTTCAAGCAAAAACCAATTACAATACTTATTTTGATGATACTGCAATTTTGAGCGAGTAAGCACGAAGCTTCCCCATTTCAGCTTAGGCAAGCATTCTTTCGTATGTCTGTCCCTCTTTCCAACTGTTCTCCTCTATGGATCGCATTATCCAAACGATTCTTGTGAAATTTTATGAGAAGGTTCGATAAATTTCATATAATTTTTCGTTGATTCAGGTTTTGGAAATATTAAAATGCCTAAGCATTATTGGAATCTATGACGCCTTACCTGCTACTGACATATGTTCCCACGACGATAGCTAGACGCTATGATTGTGCTTACCACTGTCTCTTTAAAAATCAAGACTAGGTACTTACTAAATGCACTAACGGGAATTAGCGGGAAACATTGTTTTTATCCACATCGTGCACCAGCCGTGGTCACTGGATGTCAGGTCAGTCATCCAGTGACCACGGCCGATGCAATCTGGTCGAAATATTTGGAGAAAAACGGTATGTTCGCGCTAATTCCCGTAAATGCATTTAGTAAACATGCAGCTCGAAAGTTTTTACTAGGTACGGTCGCCTGCAAAAGTCCATATAGAAGTTGCGTAAAAAGTCGTGTGTAGTTTCGGATACTATTTAAAAATAACAGCAATTTCAACCTTATATATGTGGCATAAGTTCATAAGTTCATGATTTTGTTAAATAAATATGCCTTCCTAATCAGTGCAAT
Source organism: Elegia similella (assembly GCA_947532085.1). Taxonomy (NCBI): domain Eukaryota; kingdom Metazoa; phylum Arthropoda; class Insecta; order Lepidoptera; family Pyralidae; genus Elegia; species Elegia similella. The sequence goes on along the minus strand of OX383926.1, from coordinate 1,868,685 downwards.
CAATTTTCACCTTAAGTCTGTGTATGGACTTTTGCAGGTGACCGTACTTATTCAGACCGTACAGTTTCATTGCAAAGTATCTTTAAGGTATGGCATAGCTTAGCTTTACACTGATGAGTCCCCTCAAATCACCTATGCGTTCCTATACCACGCTAACTCAAAGACCCATTTATTACGTGAGCAATAACTCAAAATTCCTAACAACTTGTCGCGGGCAGGCCGCCTATTGAACACATGCTGATAGGATATGCTTGAGGATGAGGATGGCTTAGAGTTTGTTTCTTCACAAAAGTCAATACATAATATTAAATATCTTTGATGAAAGTTAACTTTTTGGTAATTTATTTAAAAGGTAAGTAGCCAAATGGCAAAAAAAACCCTTATAGATTCGTTATGTCTGTCTGTCTGTCCGTATGTCACAGCCATTTTTTTTCGAAACTATAAGAGCTACTTAAACTGTTGAAACTTGGAAGAAGATGTATTCTGTGAACCGCATTTAGATTTTCACACAAAAATAGAAAAAAAAAACAATAAATTCCATACTTAGAACTGAAACTTAATTGTTTTTTTTTCATGTCTCATGATGTTTCATGATGACTGACCTGACATCCAGTGACCACGGCCGGGTGCAACCTGGTCGAAACATCTGAAGAAAAACGGTCTGTTTGCGCTAATTCCCGTTAACGCATTTAGTAATACCTAGTCTTGACTTTGAAATATGAGACAGTGGTAGGCGCAATCACTGGCGGCGTCTCTATCGTCGTGGGAACATAATGTCAGTTAGCAGCATAGCAGATCCGGCGTCATAGATTCTAAAAGTGCTTAGGCCCTATAACATTTCCGTCATTTTGAAATATTTCCAAAACCTGAATCGACGAAAAATTATATGAAATTGCTCACAAAATTTTATAAGAATCGGTTGGGAAATGCGACCTATAGAGGTGACTGCTTAAAATTTAAAAGTTTATATTAAAATATTTTGTTAGGTTTATATTTTCCCAAAGGTTGACTTCGGGAGAGACTATTGTAAATGCATTTACAATAAATAAATATATACGGACAAATCACACAGATTGAGCTAGCCCCAAAGTAAGTTCGAGACTTGTGTTATGGGATACTAACTCAACGATACTATATTTTATAACAAATACATATATAGATACGCATCCAAGACCCAGGCCAATCTGAAAAAGGTCATTTTCCATCTTGATCTGGCCGGGGATCGAACCCGGTCACTCCGTGTGGCAGGCTGGCGTGTTGACCGCTGCGCCACGGAGCTAGTCTAGACAATAAGTCTACCTATTGTAGCTTTTAAGTCTCAATAAAGTTTAAAATAAATAAACATGCCAGTTTTTCTTTATTCATGTTAACAAAGTCGAAAAACGACTATCATTTCGGAACTCATATTAGACTTTTCACGAATTTCCCAGAGGAGACCTCAGAAACGCTGATAAAGCCAACAATTTTCATATTACGTTTGCTGAATGAAAGCGATATGTGTGGTAAACATTTTCTATATTACAAGATGTTTTCGGTGAATTTTGTGAATATTTGTGAAACTAACTGAGGGGAAATATCGCACATGATAAAAGTTAGGTGGGTATTTGTGGGGATATGAATTGTTTTCCAATTGTATCAAGGCAACAATAAGTAGGTAATAGTTGTCAGTTAAATAATACACAGACTGAAAATTAAGTAAAGTAGGAGAAAAGAAGATACCTATTTTAACTGCCATAGTAAATCGAAGAGGTAATATGACAGAACACTAGTTGAGACTAGATCAGTTTATGAAAACTATTCTAGAAGGTAAAATGGAAGGAAAAATGTTAAGAGAAAAGCCCAGGCACTGTTACTTTCGGCAAATGGAAGGAAAAAGTGTATAATGTTTGAAATCAGAATGTGAAAAAACTGGCAGACAACAGAGTAAGATGAAGAGAACTCCGCCGACAAGAGCGTTGTTCTTAAATTATGATGATGGTGATGAAGTAAAGTATTTCAAAAAAAAAAAGCGGAACCCATATAGGATCACTTTATTTTTTTATCAAGCTGAAACTCATATTATTATCAAATACTCAGTGTTAAAACGTGGACTGTATGTATTTTTATTTTGATACTTATTTCCAAATAAATTATAGCTTTATAACTTAATCCATTTATTTTCAGTTCTTCATAATGACATAGTTTTTTTGACAGTAAAAAAATTGACATGTAACTCGTTTTCATCGTGATAGAAATTTATTCGTAAATCTAAAAATAAGGTTCTAATACTCTAACATACTCCCCCCGAAAGGGCACAGTTTGCCCTTTTCTAGCCTATTTCTCCTTCCCCTTTTTTTAAAATACAACAAAAAAAAATAAAAAAAGTCTCCTCGAGAACAACTAACTCAGTGTTCTTTTATTATTGTGATAAAGGCAAAACACACAATTTGGAAATAGATCTCTTAATAATGGAATTTTGAGTACGCAAACTAACAACTCTCGTGAGATTATCTTTACCGGTATGTTTGGTAACCACTCTACCAAGTAACCAACGGCATGGAGGCAAATCGTCTTCTTTAACTAAAACTACATCACCAATTTCAGGTTCAGGATTTTGACAAGACCATTTATATCGATGAAGAAAATTAGTTAGATACTCATTAGACCAACGTTTCCAAAATGTTTGCATCAATTTTTGTGTAAGTTGCCATCTCCTAAGAGTAGACATGTTGCTTTGCTCGAAATCATAATCTGGAACCGTCACTAGTGGGCCTCCGACAAGAAAATGTCCCGGTGTTAAAACATCTATAGCATCCGAATCCGAGTCAATTCGTGTTAGAGGACGCAAATTCAAACAGGCTTCTATTTGACTAAGAACCGTAGATAACTCCTCATAAGTTAATATTATATCTCCCAGTAAGCTTAGCCAGTACCTTAAATGAAATTTTGTCGATTTTACGCCAGCTTCCCATAAACCACCGAAATTAGGGGCATGTGCAGGAATAAAATGCCAAGTAGTTCCTTTGGCAGCAAGACTTTCAACTAGTTCCTGTGATAACTGAGCATTTTCTGCATAAATCAATCTTTGCAACTCTCTACATGCTCCCTTAAAATTGGTCCCATTATCACTCCATAAATCAGTACAATTTCCACGGCGAGCCACGAAACGTTTGAAGGATGCTAAAAAACATTGTGTTGTAAGATCGCTTACTACTTCAAGATGAATAGCTCTTGTCGCCATGCATACAAAAATACATATGTATCCTTTAGTAGCACGATGACCACGACCCTTTGTAGTTTTGACATTTATAGGTCCAGCGAAATCCACACCACTACTCTGGAATGGACGAGTAGGAGATAGTCTTGACGGTGGTAACTGTCCCATAAGTTGAGATGATGTTTTAGCTGAATATCTAATACACTTTACACACGTTCGTATATAACTCTTGACTAAACACTTAGCCTCTATTATATAATATTTGGTAGCAAGATGTGCAAGCATGAGCTATATTCCTCCATGCAAAGTGATTTGATGAGCCTCGATTACCATTAGATCTGTTAAATGTGATCTTTTAGGTAACAATATGGGATGTTTAGTATCATTACTAAGTTGCGATCTCTCCAACCTTCCACCCACACGAACAAGACCCTTGATGTCTATAAATGGATTTAATGATTTAAAAGGTATTTTTAATTTAGTCTCTCCGGGTTTCTTTAACTCTGATATCAACTCACTAAAGTGTTGTCCTTGATAAAATTTTATACAAAAGTCCAAAGCTCCTGATAATTCTTGAGATGATAGATAAGTACTAAAATGTCTCTTTTCAGGTATTCTCATATTAAAGAACCTTTTGCAATATGCTACTACTCGAACCATCTTCGACAATGTGGAATATTTATCCCATAACACTGGGTCAGCCACCGTTAAAAATGTTTTTGATTCCTCTAAATTAGTCTCAATATCCTTAGGTTTATTATAAGTTAAAGTACTCTTGCCTAGAAATTCAGGCCCATTAAACCACATATTTTTTGTCAATAGTTCTGCCGGCTGAACTCCTCTCGATGCACAATCCGCGGGATTTTCCGCTGATGTTATATGAGACCATTGATAAGAATCTAAAGTTGTCAAAATCTCTTACACTCTATTAGCAACAAAGGTTTGCCATCGACTTGGGTGGCTGTTAAGCCAGGCCAAAACAACAGTAGAATCCGTCCAAGCATGAATATCTTTCTTGCTTATACCCATAACTTCCGACACTTCTACCAGTAGCCGAGTTACAAGCACTGCACCACAAAGTTCCAATCGAGGAATTGAAATTTGTTTAATAGGAGCTACCTTGGTTTTTGCTGTGATTAAAGATACTCTGACACCGCCATTGCTGTCAATTACTCTAATATATACGGCTGCAGTGTAAGCGATTTTTGATGCATCTGAGAAACCATGAAGTTCTATTTGTGAGTTATTGAACTCTAAACCAAGCCATCGTGGTATGGTAACTTCAGCTAATTTAGGCAATTCAAAACGGAAAGTGTTCCATTCATTTGTTAAATTACTTGGAACCTGCTCATCCCAATCCACACCTGTTATCCATAATTTCTGAATTAACGCCTTTGCTAGGATAACACTGGGAGCTAACCATCCTAAAGGATCATATAACATAGTTATTTCGGAAATTATTTTCCTTTTTGTTACCAGACCTGCTGCCTTTGGTAAAACTACTGAGTACTTGAATATATCAGCATGACGATCCCAAGTGAGACCTAGTAATTTTACAACTGCATCAAATTTTAGCTTTAAACCTTTTTGAGCATCAACGTCTCCTTGTTTTATTTTGTTTAAAAGTTCCTCATTATTGGTCATCCATTTTTGTAATTCAAACCCCCCTTTTTTTAGTAATTCATTCATTTTTTTGTAAATTATAATTGCTTCTTCAATCGAATTACAGCCTGTTAGTAAATCATCCATATAAAAGTCATTCTTAATTATATCTACCACTTCCGGATAATCAACACCCTCATCCACTGCTACCTGTTGCAAAGTCTTTACGGCTAAATATGGTGCGGCTGCAGTACCAAAAGTAACTCTAGTTAATCGATATTCTTGTATTTCATCATTCACATCATTACTCCAGACTAAACGTTGAAAGTCCGCGTCTGATTCAGAAACCTTAATCTGTCGATACATTTTAACTATATCTGCGACTAAGCATATTTTATGCTTTCTCCAACGCATAACTAAATGTCGCAATAACGGTTGTAGACTAGGTCCAATCATTAACATGTCATTTAATGATACTCCATTCATGTTTTTTGCAGATGCGTCGAATACAACACGTAACTTCGTGGTATCTCTTTCTTCTTTGATCACTGCATGATGAGGCAAATAAAAACTTTCTTCTTTACCCTTGTCCTTATCAGGTACCTTTTCCATGTGATTCATTTGTACATATTCGTCTATTACTTGTGTATACTTTACCTTTAAATCTTCATTTTTATTGAATCTTTTAATTAGCCCCTTTAATCTTTTTATTGCACCTTGTTTAGAATCACCATTTATACATTCTAAAACTTCTCTTTTAAATGGTAGCTTGACTATGTATCTACCTTCAGCATCACGTTGTGTGGTTTGAGCATAAAATTCTTCACATTTTTGTTCTTCTTCGGTCATTATACGAGAATTATTCAAATCGGATTCTAATTCCCAAAATCTTTTAAGTAAATGATTATCTTCTGTACATAGATGCATTGAAGTGATGTTATTAGGATTTTGTTTATCGATTGAACCGGAAATTATCCAACCTAATGAAGTAGCTTGAGCTACTAAAGAACCACCAGGTCCCTTAATTATTCCTTCTTGAATGATTTGCCCATACACATCAGCTCCCATCAAAAGATCAATCTTATTAGGAACGTGATACTGAGGATCTGCTAACTGTATTTTATTTAAATCTAGCCATGGTAACGAGATTACTCGTTTGTTTGGCAAAAGAGTGGTGATCGTTTTTAATACATACGCTTGAATATTAATGATAATTTCAGGGTTAATTCTGGAACAAACCTTGAGTTGCACCATATACTTGGTTGTCACATTTTTATTTCCTTCTAAACCAGAAATAAATCCTCGTACAGGGATCTTAGCAATCCTTAAATACTGAACAGTGGCCTCAGTCACAAAAGAGGCTTGGGATCCTTGATCTAGTAATGCTCTGATCATTTGTCTTTCTCCCTCAGCTGTTTCAGCTTGTACAAGAGCGGTTGCCAGTAAAACTTGGTTACGAACGGGTAGTTGATCAGAAGCAAAACACGACACAAGCTGGGACTGCTCATCAGTTGTTGATAATGTCGCTTTTGTACTTCCATTCTTATCCTTCATTACCAAAGTTAAGGCTTTGTTATCGTTTTTGTCCGTACTAGAACCTGACTCTAAAACTGAATGGTGCAATAACGAGTTATGTTTTCTTTTGCATATTTTACACAAAGGTGCAATACGGCAGAACATAGCTGAATGGTTGTTGCCAAAACAATTAAAGCATAACCGATTTTTTAAAATGAAATCGTAACGTTGACTGTCATCAAAAGAAATAATTTTTTTGCATGTATTAAGTTTGTGGTTCTTTGAGCAACATTCACACTCATATGAGCTAGTTACATGAAAAGATCTTGTTATACCAGAGGAAGTTGAGGGTCTCTGCTTCGACTCTACACATTCCAAAGCACGAAATCTGCTTTGTAAAAATTCCGAAAATTGAGCGAATGTTGGTAGCTCATTTGAAGTATCTGCTGAAATTCTCAACTCCCATTGTTTTCTCGTTTCTTGATCTAATTTATAACCAATTACATGAATAACAATGATGTCCCAGGAACTAATGTCAATACCCAAATTTTTTAACGCAAATAAGCAATCTGAAGTAGTATCCAAGAGATCCTTTAAAGTGTTGCGGATTCGACAAAAGTACCTCGTTGGCTAAACAATCGTTTTAAAATGCAGTTAGCTAAATATTTTTTGTTATTATATCTATTTTCTAATAGGTCCCAACATTGCAAGTAATTGGTAGCCGTAATGGGAATTTGGCGTACCAACTGTTCGGCCTCTCCAGTCAAGTGAGCATTTAAATAATGAAGTTTTTTCACATTATCAATCGAACTGTTTGAATGGATGATTTGAATAAATGACGTCCATTCGGTGTATTTTCCTGAAAACGAGGGTATTGTAATTTTTGGTAGTTTGACTGGAGACACTGATATTAAAGACTTGCCTTCTAATAGAGTCTTACTTCCCAAATCATCTTGGCATAATGCTTTTAGTTTTTTATTTAACATTGTTTTATAATCTGTGTAAAGTTCCTCGGCCTTTTCAAAGAGATCCTCCCTGGTGTATGAAACCTTTTCTAAATCTTCGCGTTTGTATTCCCTTATAATCTGTTCATGAGTAGATTTAAATGTGCCCCACAATTCCTCCAAAGTGACAAGTCTGGTCTCAATGTAAGTCTCACTTAACCTATCTTTGGGAGATTTTTTGAATTTAGAAAAGGCCTTGACCATTCTTTCATATAAGTCCCCTTGACAATTTAGCCAGCCCTCCATTGTTAAAATATTTTTAAGCAACGGAATTTTATCACCAGAGAAAATCCTTATTCATTTAATTAAAAAATAAAGATTACTAAACAATATCACCAATAAACTAAAATAAAATTAATATTTTAAAAGTTTTGTGCTATCACCACCTTAACGCACATTTTCACTCAATTTCATTTTTTACTGTTACAACCAGCCTAATGCACAAACCAAATGACGCAAGTTCAAATCACGAAACTCCACAAAATGAAACGAAAAATGTACTCACAAGAATCCTTGCACACTTATCTGTTTTAATTAGTTCACCATCTTATCAATGCAATGGACATGACAGGTATATGCATGTGCAAGCATCATCTGTCCTTCGGGACCTTGCTATCCAATATTTAAACCTGTAAGAATCTGAGCTTCCTTATGTCAGACTGGTATAATTCCTTGTTTCCAATTCTTAATTATTTTTTTTTACTGGCTCATATACCGCAAAAGGACCATGTTAAAACGTGGACTGTATGTATTTTTATTCTGATACTTATTTCCAAATAAATTACAGCTTTATAACTTAATCCATTTATTTTCAGTTTTTCATAATGACATAGTTTTTTTGACAGTAAAAAAATTTACATGTAACTCGTTTTCATCGTCATAGAAATTTATTCGTAAATCTAAAAATAAGGTTCTAATACTCTAACACTCAGGTCTACTGTCCCTTGGAGCTGTAAAAAAATCAAACTTCTAAGCCAACGCAATCAAAAGATGGATTCGCACGGGAATCAAAACCTACAGGGTACTTCCTTCCTGAACTCAGAATCTTGAAATTTGGTACGAAGCAACTTCTTATAGCACAAATAAAGGAAAAATTACAAAAAGCATAAATTTTTAGTTACACCTTACGATAAAAATATTTTAAATAATTTTAAACTTATTAAAGATAATGGTACTGAACCCTTCGTGCGCGACTCTGACTCGGCCGTTTTTTTTAGTTCCCAGCATTTTGACGGCGAAGGAAGAAACGCTTCGCTCGCACTTCGCGCTCGCTCAGTCAATAACCAGGTTTTATTTTGTTACAGACTGGCTAACAGTGACATGGGCACAGGGCGGCATGCAGCTCCAACCGGATGGCACTGCGGACGACATCGACCCTGCCAAAGGAAGGTTAGTCTTGCAACCAACCTGACCAATGTTAAAAAGAACTCGGCCACAGGTAGGATTCGAATCATTACACCACCATGACTTCTAATCACCGCGTCGAATACTGACCAATGTTGATAAAATAGTTAGGTGGTGCCTCGCCAACTTAGTCAATGGGCCCCAGAAATGCACGGCGCAAAAAATGTGCAGCAAAGGAGCAACATGTGTTGAGCGGCTAACGGGTGGAGAGGTGTCACTGGACTTTAAAAGTACGATCATTTGCATCCTTAGAGGGTCCCATCACGCACGCCCACTCGCCACTTTTCACATCCATTTTGAGCATAGCTCTCGCGACTCCACTATGACGGCTACGGGATAGTAACAATCCCAAGTTAATTATACCCCATCACACATCGCGAGCGTACGGTAGGTCTTTCACTGTGCTTGCTGCCCAGCTTTGGAATACACTTCCTTTAGATGTAAAGTTGTCCACTTCTATTGACTCATTTAAACGCTGTGTTAAAAATATGTACACTGATTCGTTTAACATTTGAGCATATTATATTATATTACCTAATTTAATTTATTTTTCCATGTGTTTTAGATAATGTAGGATTAAATATGTTTTTGGTTTAGTTAGAAATTAAGTATTTTCGCACTTTGTTTAATATTGTACATATTTGTTACGCTACACTGTTAGCTTTCTTACCTGTCTTCTCGAATGCCGGTTTACTGGAAGAAACCCCTTGGGATAAGTCCGCCATTGTACTTGTTTAGTTTTTAAGAATTGCATTTTGTTATTTACTTTTTTTTTATGTGCAATAAAGAGTTTACATACATACATACATACGGCTGGTTAAGGCAAGCCAGAGGTAGGGGTTCCAGTTACCTCTTCGGTTTCGACTCCGATCGGCCATCTAAGGCAAGTCGGAGGCGAGAAACAGGGGCCTCTCCTTCCAGCAGCAGTTTGTAGGAATGCCACATTGACGTGGCAGTGAGCGGGGCATTGCACACGGCTATCAGTGACATAGCAACATGATATACATATTGCATACAGCTACAGAGAGATAGTTCTACAAACGACTTCGACCCTGTCAAACGAAGGCTGGTCCTTTTACATTGAAGGAGCAGTAGCCATTACAAATATAAGCTTAGAACCTGGCCCTCTAAATCTAGTTTCAAACTATAAAACTTTTTTTATATCCTGTTTGTCGGCTACGACTACGATGTCATAGAGAAACATACTATCCCTTTCGTCGGGAGTAAAATAATCTTTCATGCAACAAACTGACTACTAAACTGATTTTGATTAAATTTAATGGAAATAATTGGAAAGCATACCCTTTCAAATAAAATAAAATATTTTGTTTTTTTATGATATAGGACGGCAAACGACGAAGTCACCTGATCACCGCTGCTCATGGACAACGGCAACACCAGGGGAAATTACGGAGGGGCCTCCGACTGTCTCACTCACCGAACGAAGCATAGAAGCGGTAAAGCTTCTACACGTTTGATAAAGGCCGTTTTCTGTGAGAGTGTGATACTTTCCCGGGCGAGCCGGCCTATTCATGCTACTCGTACTACCAAAAATCTACAGTGATATTTTTTTTCAAATCGGTTTATAAATGACGGAGTTATGAAGAAACATAAACAAACATTAGAAACCAAACGACCGAATTGAAAACCTCTTCCTTTGATATTATGATCATCATCAGCGCGTTTTCCATGGCATCCTCAGCTCTGTTGCGATGGAGCCAGGGGTCCACTATTATGATAGCATTATCGCTGAGATGTAAGTTTTTACGACTGGCTCCTTGGGTATTTCCAATACCGCAGAATACCTATGAAAATAAAGTAGAATAAAAAACAAGTGTTTGCCCACGGCAGGAATTGAATCAGTTGCCCCTCACGTCGCAGGCTGGTGTATTAATTACTACTCGTATAATAGGGGGGAGTTTAATACTCGTATATGTATTAAACTCCCCCCTATTGCGTCCGGCGCCCCCTAGGCAACAATCTGCAAAGACAGTCTAGTCGGTAACGCAAATTGGCTGATCCTTTCACGTAATATCTAAGACTACGACTAGAAAAAAAGAAAAAGAAGATCGAACTAAACACAGAAATCGTCCAAATTATTCTCTCAAATCGAAATGACGCGCTTTGTTGATCCGAAATGTTTTAACAATGTTTGGAAACTGTTGCTGTTGAACAAATTAATAGTTATAGTTATAAACATGTATTTTTATCTTACCAGCGTAGGTGAATGATGATTGTATGTGTATAGTCATGAGCATTACGATAGTACAAACTAAATACAACCTACTGTCCTAAAACTACCTCAAGCTACATGCGTCGTGGAAAAGCGCCATTATATTTCTTAATTGGAAATTAAGACATAATGTAATGAGAGAATTAATTATGTTATATCAGTTATTATTTTTAGCATTTATCTGTAGAAATAGAGTATAACGCGATAACTTAATAAAATTCGAGTGGTCAGGTATCCACTCTCATCTTGGAGCTATTTTTGTTTGTAACCATAAAAAAAATATCTATTTTTATCTCAAACAAAATGTCAAAATATCGCTAAACTCCCAAATTGCTCCTGAAGGTACTGATATAATCTCACAGAACAAAATGACGCGCCCCTCGAAATGTTTTGAGATCGGTCAGGCGATGTCAATCTGTTTAGTGAGGCTCTTCATTTTGGGCATAATAGGAACATCGGAAGGGTAAGTTTAGGTTTCTTAAGGGACGACTTTTAAGAAACTGTTACCGTTGAACAGGTTATTACAATCAATAAGCTATTTATTTGTGTGAATGTTGAGTATGTGTATCAAAATGTATCTGTGTAATAAACTGTACATGCAATTATTGCTAGAGGGATACCTTGTTACCTTCAAACAACGCTAGCACCTGACACCTAACACCCTAGCGCTAATCATAAACTAAGATATATACATAAATAGTAAAGGAAGTGTAATACCAGGCGACCTAAGATATTAGACGCGGGATAAACATAAGTGGTGTCGGGTGCGGGCGAGGTCCCTTCAAGGCGCGGGCGCGGTACAGTTGGCGCGGCAGTTTTTGCATCTTTTCATTGTAACGTGTGAGTGCTAGCGTGGTTTATTGAAACTATGGACATAACAGCTCCGGAACTCGATAAGTGCGCTGTTTTGCTGATGAACTTTTCGAGTGCGAATCGTGTATCTACTACCATTAATATTTGATCTAAGTTGTGTAGTGTATTTTCCACACAATAACGTCGACAAGAGCCTAGCTCTTAAACGTAAATTTGAATTACATCATCATCATCATTATAGCCGTAAATAATCCACTGCTGGTCAAAGGCCTTTCCCGAGGATATTTCGTTCCATGGGAGGATATTGCCATACTCACTACGCTTGGCCAGCGGTTTGGAGAGCGCAGTTCCTATGGTTTCTTGTACTTTCGACGTTGCCGCCCATGGGAATCATTTTTAGCTGAGGAAGGATAGGAATTTGTTCGATCTGGGAAGTGATTGAAGGTATTGTGATATTACTCTCTCGGATAAATGGGGGAAAACATGTAGCAGCTCCGGTGGTTGAAGGTATGGCGTCACCGATGCCATACCTTCAACCAACGGACAAGCAGTTGACACCTTTTAAATTTAATTGTATTATATAAATCAATATTTCCTGAACCTCATCGGTTGCGATTCAGTATTGTCGTACAGTCCTACAACGATGTTTATGAACGTAGGTTATTTTTATTCTTCCACAGATAATATCTTTCACTGGTACTATCTTACTAACACAACTAGATATAACTATGTGGCATGTTTTAGGTGCTTTATTTACGAAAAAGATGCCTATACTGTCCCACTGCAGGGCAAAGGCCTCCCTTTCATCATTCCAACTATTACGGTCGAGGGCTACTGAAATCCAGTCTTTCCTATAGGATTGAAGTTCGTCTTCCCATCTCTTTTTGGATATTACCAGGATAGGCTAGAAATAGAATAGAATTTAAAAATCTTATCTGAAAACGGTAATGGCTAATTTAACATTTTACAAGAAGCCGACTAGCGTTAATTTAGATTCTTGTAGCACTGTAAATTAGTGATGCTAACCCAAAGATGTTTTTTCATTACCAAAAGATGCTAATGAAGTTTTTCAAAAATGTATGAAAAACAAAATGGCAGTTTGTTATTCTGTAATTTGATCATTCATAATACGAATCTTTGAATCCGAGTACGCCGTCAAACTCGAAAGTAACAATGAAATGAGAAGCTCAAGTTTGAGAGAGGGAATTCACAAATTAAGGCGATACCACTGTAAATAAGGTCGTTTTGAACCTTATTTATCTCGCAAAATACTTAAATTAGGAGTTTCAAATCTAAGTAATATGATTTTTGACTATTTCATCTCCAAAAATTGAAGATGGAAACACGTTTTGATAAAATTTTCTCGAAAGAAATATTTTTTGAAAAATGGTCTTCGTTCGCAGAGTTTTTGTTATTGTAGCTCAAATGCGACGAATGAAATAATGATTTTTAGACTAAAAGATAGGTTATTAGTAATTCATCAAAATGTAAATATGAAAATACAATTAACCGGTCTGATTTTATATAAAATAGAAATAACGAATTTGACGCTTACGTTTTTTTATTTGAGCGACTCGAGACTATCTCCTATCTCATCATTCACGGGCTAAACCGCCAAGCGCTATCCCTTGCGCGCACTTGATCAGTCCTTTGCCGAGCGAAGGTACCAAACATTTGAGTCCTCGTCTTAAATGGAACTCAGAGCTCGAATTCTTATAATAATATGTATCTATGTATAATTAACTTCTGCCTGGAATTCGAGAGTTTGGATCAGGGACTGTTACATACACACTAAAAATTCTGCGCTCCAGGCCGCTCATAATGTTTGAATTTCGAATGATATATTTTTTAAAACGAGGCTTAATGGGTTTTTGGAAATCGCGTGTCAATTTCTTTTTTTTTTGAGACTCGATAACGCCCTATAAGTCTATGAACACCGGCTTTATACACGAATAAATGTCACGTTCCGGAGCAGCAGCAGCAGGAGTAAGAGCAGTAGTAGTAGTATCTGTCACGCATCTATTTCTCAACGATATCAAGTAAAATGATTGTCCGTAATCCGACTTTACAAACAAACAAACAAATTTTGATTTTATCAAAAGCATGTAATTGACGCGAAAAGATTTTAGAGTGATGATTTTTTAATGATTCATGAAATTTTTCTGCGAGCGAAACACCTTATTTGAGCACCGTAAGGCATTGTTACGCATTATTTTATTGTCGCCTTTTTCCTCTCCATGATGAAATTCGTGAAAGTTGCCCTCAACTGCGATCTCTGAAGATGTGGCTACTGTCAGACAACTAATTGATAAAAATCGGTAAATCACCAATGAGGAGGTTTGAGAACATTTCGGAATTGGTAAGAGTATAAGAGTTCCGTTTTTTTCTTTTGAGCTACGGAATCCTAAAAAGGCAATAAAATAAATTGTAACATGACACTTATGAAATTAGTCTGGGCGACAAACGCGTGATTGATAGCAGAAGTTACGTTATAACGTTACTGCGGGTCGGTTCAATGTGGGGAACTTTGCCCAATAAGCGTGTTTGATATTAAAGAGCTAGGCTGTTATCGGTGTCATTATGTGGAAATATAAAAAACCGGCCAAGTGTGAGTCGGAATTGTTCACGAAGGGTAAATTAACGTTTTTCAATTTAAAAAAAAAAATATTTTGTTTTTTGTTAGTTACTAGCTTTCGCCCGCGGCTCCGCTCTCGTCTATGTCGATCCCTCGGGAATAGTACTTTTTCCCGGGATAAAAGGTAGCCTATGTCCTTCTCCGCACTCCAGAGAACTTCTATGCAAAATTTCATGATGATCAGTTCAGTAGTTACGGCGTGAAAGCGTAACAAACAAACAAACAAACAAACAAAAAAACTCAGTTTCGCATTTATTATATTACTAGCTTTCGCCCGCGGCTCCGCCCGCGTCAATGTCGATCCCTCAGGAATAGTACTTTTTCCGGGATAAAAGGTAGCCTATGTCCTTCTCCGTACTCCAGAGAACATGTATGTAAAATTTCATGATGATCGGTTCAGTAGTTACGGCGTGAAAGCGTAACAAACAAACTCACTTTCGCATTTATAATATTAGTTAGGATAAGTAAGGATTATAGCGGCAATAGATACACATTCTGTGAAATCTTCAAGTCTCTACCTACTAGTGATGTAACGAATGTCATATTTTGGACATTCGCGAATGCGAATGCGAATATTTGCTACCGACATTCGCGAATGCGAATGCGAATGCGAATATTCAGATTTTGTTTAAATTTGGCGCCAATTCACTATCGCTTGGTGACCTTGATAGCTTAAAGCGTTTACTTATGATTCTCATAATTATAGTTTATTTTTTGTTGACAAATAATGTTTGTTAATTGTTATTTTTAGTTTTGTTAAGAAGTAGAAAAGGTAAAATTCATAGAAGAATTGTTTTTGTTTGTGTACAATGTTTGTAGACATTATAATTTTAGATTTAAGGTTAATTTCTCAAAGTTAATAAATAAATGTTACCAACCAAATGATAAAGAGAAGACTGATTATGTTATGAAGAGGTTAAATAATTTTCTTGAATTAAAACATAGTTAATGTATAGATTTTGTTTTATTATATCAACCAACAATAAAAAAAAATTAAGAAAAAAAATATTCGCAAAAACATTCGCAGTAAATTCGCGAATGCGAATGCGAATGCGAATGCGAATGCGAATATGCAAAAATATGCGAATATCCGCGAATGCGAATGCGAATGCGAATATTCGTTACATCACTACTACCTACTACGTCTCAAAAGAAATAGCCCTGTGATAGGCGGACTGATAAACCCTTAGTAATAAAGTCCTATTTGTTGAGTATAGAACCCTATACAGCACAAAATTTCTATTTTTGCGGGCATAATGACAAGTAAGTCCATGTTTAATTTTCATGTGCAATTGGCCAATACTGGTGTTAAACTTAACGTGCCTTCAAAAGCACGGTTTGTAGGAAGTAGCTTGAGAGATTTTTATGCCGCACCCATCTCCTCCCCCATGTCCTCCCCCCAACTCCTTGAAAGGCCGGTAACGCTCCTGTCACACCCTGGTGTTGCAGTTGACCACGGGAAGCGTTAATCGCTTACCATCTGGTGACTTGCTTGCTCCATTGCCGTCATAAAAAAAAAACACACACCCACCAAAACTATGTGGTTACTACGTCTGAGATTGCTTAATATTCGTAAACTGTTGTACACCCGTTTCGAAATTAATATGATACAATTACATGTACAATTATGTTAATATTCGTAACTGCGATAAAGTCAACGAGCTCTCAAAAAGTAAATTCTAACACGACAATTATAAAATTAGTCCGAGCGACAAACGCGTGATTAATTGCCAAAGTTATGATATAAGTGTTATAGCGTTATGTCGGGTCGTTTCAATGTAGCGAACTTTGCCCAATACGTGTAATAATATGTCAAAATAGCTATTCCCTCTCACTTTGTCTGCGCTGTTCAAGCCTATGTGCTATTAAAAAAGTTTTTAAATTAAAAGGTTTCTTAATTTCAATATATCTAGTGTTTGGACTAGTTTTTAGATGAAGAAGTAACAGTACCAGCTATATAATGTTTGTAAAGAAGGGGATTCGCACGCGCTTTAAAAAAATATATTCCATCTCTGCCGTCCGGATGTCCGGTTGTTCTCCTCTAAGGTCATTTTTTAAACCGATTCTCGGAAGATTTTGGGAGCATTAAACAAAAGTCTAAATACTATCTAGTAATCTTTCAGCGTACCTATACATCTTGTATTTGTAACTAATTTCAAAACGATGTTGTACTATATCTCCCTAGTATACACTAGACCTAAGCCCTCAGCCTCCGTCTCGCTGACATGAGATTAATAAACTGTCAAGCGTTGGCACTTTAGGAAATTGCGAACACTGCTATACAGTAAACAGTTATGTTATTTATACACCATAATTACACTATATTGAAGATTGAATAAGCGACATAATAAGCGGCTTATACATTTCACTATATACGTAAAGTTTAAATTCTCGGTTTTTCTTTTTATCGCGTCGACTTATTATTTATCATCCTTTCGGCCATAGTCCACTGCTGGACAAAGGCCTCTCCTGAGAATTCTAGCTTCCATGTGAGGATATTGCGATACTCGCCATGCTTGACAGGCGGGTTGGCGAGCGCAGTTTCTTTGGCTTCTTGTGCTTCCGACGCTGTTGCTCACCGGCATTTTAAGTTGTAAATGGATAGGAATTTGTTGGATTTGGCAACAAAAAGTGTAACCTACAAAACTGCGATTAACCACTTCTATGCGATTGTGAGGCGCAAACTCTTTCTTGTAAGGACACTATTTTTCTTGATTTTCTGTGATAAAAAATCTGATTTCCCAGTATTGGTCCCATAGGATAGGTTGTTCATATTGACGGGCTGCATCACCCCTTCAAGGATTGGACAGGGTTTTATCTACATATTGTAGATGTACCCATATGTTGTTGATACAATACACCGGGCAATGTTGAGCGTAATGATGTGTGAATGCGGTGATACGGGCTGTGTGCGGACGGCTCCCTTAGATTAAATATATTTATAAACTGGAATCGTATAGGCAGAGGTAGTACGTATTTTTGTAACAAGTATTTGTTATTTGTTCTTTCGAGGGAGATTTTACAGTTCAAATTGAGTTTAATCTGGTTTTCAATCAATCTTCCTAGAACCGGTAACGTGCAGGCCGTGTAGATGAAAAGACAGTGCCTACCACGGAGGTGCCTACCATATTTTGCGCTAAGTATGTAAGTCAGGGACAGGGATACCTGACCAGGCCCTCCACCTATATCTTGAATTTTCTCTTAAACTATAAATAGTAATAACATGAAAATGTATATACAAAAATATTTTGATGAAGTCTTCCTAATATTCATTTTCATGTTATTATTAATTATAGTTTAAGAGATCATTTAGGATATAGAAAGAAAGAAAGAAAGTATTTATTTGCATTGAATGGGTACAATGGTATTAATTTTATATATTAGTTCCAACATTTAGCCTATGATGGCATACAAATATAAAAGTATTTTCAACTACTTGTACAATAATTTAAATGCATTGCTATTTCTATAATATAGGTAAACTTCAATTCATGGCTATTATTAATATTAATGTTAAAATGTCAATTAATGTTATGTCAATTTACTATTTAAAAATTCCTGAACACTGTAGAAGCATTTATCCCTTAGTAAAGCATAAAGTCTTTTCTTAAACGATTTTAGTTCTAGTTTCTTTATATCTGCCGGTAGTTTATTGTACAATGTTACACAACTACAGTAGCAGTTAATGTACGCGTATTTAGTCCGAACAAGGGAAAACAACAATTTATTGGGAAATCTAGATTTTTTTGAATGATTGCTAAAATAATCTGTTAATTTAAATACATTTTGATGCGACTTAACAAAAACGCAGCATTCAAATATGTATGTAGATGGAACTGTCAATAACTTGAGTTCCTTAAACAGCGGTGCAAAAGAAGTCCATGGCGGGACTCCGCAAATGGCTCGCACGCATTGTTTCTGCGCTATGAACACTCGAATTGCCCCAAATTGGAATACCATATTTAATGTTCGAGTTGACATACCCGTGATAAGCAGTTAGTGCCGCTTTTTAATTTATTTGTCTTGTCAATCTCCATAATGCATATCTAAATCTATTTATTATATTAGGTAGAGGGCTTGGTCAGGTATATCTGTCCCTGACTGTATATACAAATTTATTTAAAAAAATACAAACTTCATTTTCTCCCAGGCAGCCATCAGACCAGTATGGAAAGATGTGTTGCCATGTATATTTGCTTATTGTAGACTTTGACTTTTCGATGTAAACGGCATTGAATAACCAAAATAGGTAATATATTCAGTTTTTGAAAGAGTTATTTATGCATTTATAATATTTATTAGTATTGATGCAAATGCTAGCCGTGTGGTATCCGGCAGAGTAGAATAGGACCACTCCAAGTCTTCCCGTGGATGTCGTAGAAGGCGACTTAGGAAATACAAGCTAAACAAAGCTTATAAACATCTAAGACACCTTTCCAACCCGTCTGGCCAGCGTGGAGAGTGTAGGCCAAGTCCTCTGGCTGCTCTGGCAAGTGTGGCTCCGGTAGTACAGAGAGGGTCGTGCTCCTGTAGTGGAGACTAAAAAGGACCTGATGATGATGATGATGATGAATTACGACTCTTTGTCCCAGGTGCGGGCGCGCTGGCAGTCTCGCGGCGACACCCGGTGAAAAACTACTGGAACTGCTACGACCCAGCGCTGGGACCCCAAGGCGGCACTCCACCGCAGCGTGCGCCCCCCAACAACAACAGAGGCCCTCGGGCTTCGTGTATTGTCCATCAGACGCCCTGCCATACTGCCCACCGTCGAGGATAGCACCACCAACGAGGCCAATCTTAAAGGTAATACGTTAAAAGAGTTGTGGTGTAACGAATTAGACTCCAGCGATCTAGCGCGGAGACTCCAAGGCGCTACATGCACCCCCCAACTACAACCTCCGGTTTCGTTGTTGTCCGTCAGTACATACTGAAGAGCCCGATGGCTCAGTGGTCGTGAGCATTAAAAGCGATTACTCATGTTAAGCAACCCTGGGCGCAGTTTTCACTGTGATGGGTGACCGCAAGTGGCATGAAAATATCTCAATCTTCTCCTTGCTTCGGAAAACCGTTTGTCCCGGCTGTCACCATTGATGGCAGTCGTTAAACTATGTCAGATGCCTTTAGGCAGCTTGAACAATTTGATATCAGTGTTGACCACTTACACACTCGAAAAATTAAAACAAATGGTTTACTGTCCGCCATCAAAAAATCGACCACTACCGACCAGGTGTATCTTGAAAGTAAGGGTTTAATCATTGAATTCAAAAAACTATGGAAGCAGCATTGCGCTCAAAAACTGACACCACGCAAAGTAGATCAAAGCGGGCGGGGCTTAAAAAGTATACTTTTTCGCGAACTAGTCTGCCGCGCGCTTCGCGACGGAAGGACGCGTCGATAAAAGCATTTAACGACATATTTTTTGTGAACATCGGCGAAATCTTAACGAATTACGAAAAAAAAATACTTCTTGTGTAGTAAAGTGGTACAGGTAACGTATTTTAACGCGTAAATGGGACTGATATTGAATCGTTAGTTGTATAAGAGTTACGCTTCCACATTTTTTTCTAATTCAATGGGTTCGACAAAATTTTACACTGATCCATGGTTACTATTTTAAACCATGTAAGGTGAAGCTTTAACAAAAAGTAATGATTTTTACAAAAAAAATTATAGAAAAACTGTTTGACTGAAAGTTTTAGGATGGTGTATTGTGAGCGTCCCATAAGCTAAAATTAATATTAGAACTATCAGATTAATAGTAAAATGTAATTTTTCCCCGGTAAAATATTCATGTTTCTTTTATTGTCTTTATATGAAACTAGCTTTCGCCCGCGGCTCCGCCCGCGTCAATGTCGATCCCTCGGGATTGGTACTTTTTTCCGGGATAAAAAGTAGCCTATGTCCTTCTCCGTACTCCAGAAAACTTGTATGCATAATTTCATGATGATCGGTTCAGTAGTTACGGATTGAAAGCGTAACAAACAAACAAACAAATTCACTTTCGCATTTATAATATTAGTATAGTATATTAGTAAGGATTACTGCATTTAACTTTGAAACAAATAAAATTCAACTTTGTTACAGCTGCAACCGCCACCGCAACAGATCCAGCCACAAATCGTGCCACCTCCAATCCAGACGCAACCGCCTCCGGTGCCACAACGAACCGCCCCGGTCACTCCCGCACCGCTCCCCGTACCTCCCCCTGCGCCTCCCCGCAGATCCTCTCCACAGCCACCAAGAAGAGTTCCCCCTCCAACGCCTCCAAGACCCGCAGCAACCAGTCCAGCGACTGATCCAAACGGGAATCGTCGTACAATTGTTTCAGTAGCACCTCAACCACGACTAGATTGTAACAGAAATCCCCAACCAGCAGCTCCTAGAAGACCACCTCAAAAGATACCAGATTCCACTCCCTTTACACCTGCGCCGTTAACTCAGAACAATACGATGAAAAGATCTCCAAGTTCCGGATCAAACATAAGCGTGAGACAAGACTCAAATGTTTCATCTGACTCGTTTAGTCAGACATCGTCTCCTTCCTACACGACTAAGACAATGGAAGCCCCGTTGCTTCCACACCAGCATGTGAATAAGAGTTTGAACGCGAAGATAGCTCGAGGCTTGCTGCTAAAGGAACAACAGGAGAAGGAGGCAGGAAACTCGTCCATCACCAAGAGTATGTCCACGCCAGCCTCCTTGCAGACTATCGTGAGGTTCCAGAATGGAAGCAACATGTCCCTGCATCATCGGGTAAGTTCATCTTACATGCATGTTTTTATTGTTTCTGATATTTGATAAAATGCAAAAGTATACATTTAGGGTCACCACCAATTCTTACATTACCAGTACGAATAATAATGTCTTTATACAAAACCTTACTCTCACTTATTTTCGCCGGCAAGCGCCTTTGGTAACGTAGGGTTTCAGTTTGAAGTGGCATAATGTCTGTCGCTCTTATATTCATTTAATTATTCAATTTAATAAAAAATGAAATTGGATTCATTAGCAAACGTCTAAGGATTGACTCAGACTACGAATCTGAACAACTTTCATTATAGGACCAACTTCGACATCGTGAAAAAATTATCGATATATTATTCTATAGATATATTCGAAAAAATTAAAAATACTCGGGAAGAAATTAAATTTCACCCTGTTTTTTTGTATAATGGTTTATCAATGGGTTTGTATTTGTTTATAAAGCAGTATCAGAATGAAGAGTAAGTGTTTTTTTTTTTTTTTCGCAACTATTTAGATAATCTTGCTAACATAATCGTAAACAAGCAGAACTTTACAAAGTGCAATTTCCGGAGCGCGAATGCGAGGCATAATTTAGTTTAATAGTGCAACAAAATAGAATAAAAGTGACAGAGAGTTTACCGTCAGGCGTCGTTTTAAAACCGGGTACAAAAAATTAAAAACTACAGGTTGAACTATTTTACTTGAGATGATTGACCATTACGTTTAACGGTTCAATATATCATGGCCGGGACTGGCCGGTGTAACATTCTTACCCTTACCTTAATTTTTCCTATCACCCTCTACTCCATGTAACATTTAAGGAAACTAATTTTCATTATTTAAACAAGCGTAATCGTCGTCATGGCCAGAAAATGTGATCGTTTATTTGTCTTACAAGGACCCGTACGTTGTGTTTTGTTTAAATCAGTTACGAAGTAGTTGTTTAATACATTTGATTAAAGGAATGCACGCATAAAAATAAAAGCAGGACTAAAACTATCACTTAGCTTTGAATTACTGCCGACGTCGATACTGCATCGCCTCAGTGATATAGCGCTCATCATGTCCCGTATGATAATCTCGCCTCGCGATTTCTGTCGTCTGCCATATCAGGAGTGTCTCGATTCGCGTTCACGCATGAAACAGGTTTTCCCACAAGTTTATATTCATATAATAGAAATATGATGGGGTCTTACAGGTCATGTTATAGTAAATAAAATATACATATAATATTCAAGTTAAACTAAGCCATAAAAAACCAATTTAAACTCCAAAACTTCATCTAGAAGAAAATGTATTGAGGCAGGTCATAAGACCTGTAGAATTCCTATAAAAAAATTGGATATATGCGGGTCTCCCATCCATCCTAGCAACCCGCCCACACTATAGCCAGTTCCAAGACAGAATTGGAGGGTGCTGATGTTCCACATGCACCTGGCTATAAGTGTCCTGCGACCTGGCTGATCGACCTTCTAACCTAGATTCCCTAGACCCTATTTCCTATCCTACTTCGTCTGCAGACGTCTTTAACCTACTTTTCCTAAGCCTACACTACGCCGGCGACTCTTCCAGATCACCTAGCTCTAGATTTATAATTACAGCTATCAATTCCAGGCTCAAAACCTCATTCTTTCGACAATATTCCCTAGAACTGCGGCTGTCTACAGTTAGCTTCCCTCGCTGCGGCTACTGCCGTATCTAGACGAAAGCCTTAAGCTTTGAGTAGAAAATTGTAGCTACTATGTCTTATGACTGCAAAATAATTTTAATTAAATTAATTGAGTAATAGTGATATGGTGGAGTCTACAAAAGTCACCAGACTCTCTAACTAATAAAATAAATTTAGTAATAGCTTCTGATAATTTAAGAAATGTTACAAAAAGCAAGTGTCAGAGTAAGGGCTTGATGAAAATACGTCCCTATCAAACACCTAGTACTATTTCAGATCCATTACTATATTGACATGATCTCCAGCTAGACATCAAGACATTCACAAGAAATAAATACTTAAACAAATATGTATAATGCAGCGACTCATAATCTCACTTTTCAACGTAGACTGGACTGTACAACCTCGCCTTCTGACATTATCATACAATGTTAATTGTCATGCAAATATATGAAGAAATATAATAGAATAATAAGGTTTATAAAATAATAAAATATAAATTTCATACAACCTTTGTAGCGTGATGTTAAATTTACCAGGAGATATCTGCGCAGTCTTGTGAAGATTCGCCCCTACTTCACTAATCACTTAATTATATATTTAAAATTTACAGCAGATTTTTTATTTTCATATTAATTTAACGCGAGATTTAATACAAATTATTTTAAAGACTCGGAACAACAAGCTTGTCTCCCGTAATTATCGAATAAAGTGTGATTTTCTAATTTTTATACGTTGTTTTAATTAATTTTCTTTGAGACACTCCCGACTAACTCAAAAATAGATCCGTACACGAAACTAATAATTAATCTTCGCTACGACTATGCGTACACGCATCCCAAGCCCGACTACCTGATCCCTTCCACCCCCGTCACTGCCCATCTCCCTGTCTTAGCCACACCCCTAAATTCTCCGAATTTTACTTAATTCACCCTGAATGGCTAAGGCAAATATAGCTATCCTTTTCTTTTATTGATAAATGCCCCTCCTTAGAACATTGAGTCAAAGCGAGTTTTATTTAATAATTGTAAAGCACAGTATTTTTTTTTATTTATATATAAGTATATAAATAAAAAAAAAATATACGATGAAAATTCTGTAAATGACTGTATCTGTTACAGAGCGCCCCTTGATGAACGATAAATTTTATGATAAGGAAATTTTGAGTGAATCACATTAGATTATTGTTGTTATATTATAAGATTATAGCCTACCTTCTAGAACCATATATTCTCATTCTGATTAGAATCTAATCATAATAGTTTCAAATATAATCCATTGTTATTATATAATTTTTGTTATGCCTTAGAGAAAGATTCATGTATCAAGTTACATGATTAATTAAAGTTCCCATTTATTTTGTTGATCAATAATAAAGTCTTCACATTGTTTAAAATGCAAGAACGTTATATTTAATTAAACTATATTCTAATCAATTGAGTAGTATTGAACTATTATAAATCGACCAAGGCAAACGCAATACGTATTAAACATAAAGATCGAGTTTTAATGCTGATGAGGTTATAAAATTATTGATCAGTTGGAAAGTACGTACACGTATGATATTAACACATTCTTATCCAACGTGGGCCAGCTAGTGTCCAAGGTCACAAAACCCGATTATCACACTCAGCGTTTTATTGAACGTATATGTAGAGACGTATACTAACGTAATCAATACAGTGATGGATTGCTAGCCGCAGTGCCTTAAAAATACATAGTATGTTTTAACAACATCACAAGTATTCGTAACTAAATATTACCGACTCTACTTTCTTTCTCATCCGTGTATATTACGATCTAAGTACATATCCTATATCCTAACTAATTTATAACGTATGTTTGCTTTAGTTTTCCTTTAAATTTCTCTGCTCTTTTTATTTTATTGCCTTTTTATTTAAATAACAAATAATAAAGAATTTATATTACATAAATAAAAAAGATACTTTTCCTAAAAATTGCGCGATATTTTAGCATAAGTAATTGGATTTCATTCTATTTTTAGAAATTGTATATTTTCTATAATTTACAGACAATATCATTATCCATACCATGCAGACGATCACGCTATTTTAAACTAATTAATACACAATGAATTATTGATCACTTAGCTGAATTCGTATGTTCGGCAACGCCCCTATTTCAGTTGCCAGCATATGTCCATCTTTAACTTAGGCCCATTGCAACCTGAAATTGATTTACATAGGCTATGATTACTAAATGATATTGAGAAATTTGTATGAAATAACATAAATTATACAGAAATGAATTATTTGCAGTCTTATTTCAAAACCATATGAGGGTTGTATTGTGTTTAAGTGTTGCGATAACATAACTTCAAGTTCCTAACCATAAATTATGGTCCCTTTAAGAGCACTACTAATTTTACATAACAAGTTGTTTATTTACACTTGTACCTTGTTCAGAATCCCACTAACCTTATCGCTCATAGATTTAAGTAGGGACTTCATTTGTTTTTATCGAATCCGAGAATTTTGACTGCGTAACAGACCCTCTTTTTTTTGTTTTTTCAACATGTGCAAGCCAAGTTTTAAAAATAGCTTATATTTACTGCAGGGCATAAAGAACAATACATCTTTGTTGTATTGTTATTGTTAACCGTTTCCTTCCTTTAATTTCTCCCTTATAATTACAACCAATAACTATTATTGCCTTATAACAAAGGTATAATATACATGTAAAAATAAAGAACTAGTTACAAAATTCCCAAGAATCCACCTCAAGTTTTTTTTATTTATTTATTCTTTGCGATCCTTATGAATATTATTTTCCCAAAATCATAGAAGTGTACCTGTATGTAGCCCTAGTGTATGTGTTTCGAGGATAATATGTTTTTAAACCGAGAGAGTATTCGTTATTGTTCAAACTTCAGCTTTAAGCTTAAAACTTCAGCCTATAAACGACAATAACTTTTTACAATGTTAATTCAATTTTTTGGACAGTGTGAGGTTATGAGGCTCACAGATCCTATTAATCCTACAATAGCACATACGATCTGATTAGACTTTCTAATCAGGAACGTATCTACCATCATGTCCATCCATAAAATTGATCAGCACTTATAGCAAAAACGATTATAATCTATATCCCGAAGTCACACCTAAAACTTACATCTAAACAACTCCATAATACTGTCTTGGAAAATGTATAGTGTAATTTCATCATAGCTTAGCTTCTTGTGGAGTATGGAGTTTTATACAGGTGTTATAACACTTGGGATTATTTCCAAAGGATGATTATATCCATGGAATAATAAAACTAACCTAACACCAAAAATCCCCCTATACAAAACTCGTGTCTGTGATGTGTAGTTTCTAATATTTGAGTAAATAATATTTAAATTTGGAATTCACAAAAGAATGAACCCTATATTTCCCTAAGATAAACATATCCCCTTTTTTTTTTGTTTGATTCTCTGTCTACCATAGCCTAAAATTTATTACCTTTATTTTTTGAAACCACTTAGTGTTTAACTTAAAGTGTGACGTGAAATATTATGCCATCAACAATCCCATAAATAAAAAACAGTACTTCACAACTCTCTTAAATTCTCGAAAGTTACATGTTAAGATGTTTATTCCCATGCTGCACCAATTCAAAACGTCAAAATTACGAAACTTTACGATGGGTACCTTTTTTTTTTTTGTTTTTCTAATGGACATCTTTATTGCCGTCAATAACTCGGGAATTTTACGAAGTTGTGAGACAATAGCTCCACTAACACGTGCAGATAATAAATGGGTCTCGTAGGGTCATATTGCTTTAGTCAAATTCTTATCTAATTTTAAAACTGCTAAAGAAATTGTATAGGTTTTTGTTCAACCGAAATGCCTTTGTTACCAATTTCCGACATAAGATTTAGTTTTGATTATTTACTTTACTCTAAAGCGGACCCGCCATAAAATCAAGAATAAAATTAAGCATCGTGCTATTTATTCTATTAATCTTAGAATTCTCGTCATCCAAAACATTATAGAAATCATAATATCAGTTTCTTCATTTACAAAACAGTTACTATCTTACTCTTTAGAAAGGTATCCTAATATTATAAATTAGAAAGTAAATTAGTTCGATCATTAGTTCGATACGTTTTCAAGCCTCAATCAATGATCCGATTGTTATAGAATTTTGCATACATACTTTCTAGGTACAAAGAAGGACATAGGCTTCCAAAAGGAACCACCATTTCCAAGGGACCACTAAAGATGTTAACGAAGTAGCGGTAGAAATTATAAAATAAATTATTATTTCTTCCTTCTATTCATTAGGTAACGATATACCACATCATTTCGTACAGGGATCGAACCCGAAACTTTATGCCTTAAAATTCATTTCGTATTAGTATTAAAGTAAACTAATATTTCTTCCTTCTATTTACTAAAAACTAAATATCACAATATTTCATACAGGGATCGAACCTGCCTGCAATTTCATGCTTCTTATTTTATTTTCTTATACCCTAACGTTTTCTTGTGGTTTCAGTCAGCGATACAACTAAATAATATATATTTGATTGCCATAAAAATTAGTTATTTAAGCGGGAATCGAACCCACCTATATTAAGTATCGTTTTAAACTAGTATCAAATAAAAGAAAATTACATATTTTAGCACGGTATTTGAATCCGACTAAGAATTTGTTGTATTATTCTATAAAAACACCACATCTTTTGAGATGGAATCGAACCTCTCTTAAATTTATCCATGCTAAGTCAAGAACAGATCTATTAAAAATATTTATATTAGGTATAGTTATTTGTTGCAGAAATCATATATCAAAACCTGATGCTGTATGTAATATATATTTTGCGTAGGAAATGAACCTACAGTTTATATAACATAAGTTTCTATAAAACTCTTCATAAATCGGCAAATAATATATTTTTTTATTGTTTAGGAGTCGAACCTAAACTAGAAGTCTATAATTGACTACAATTATTTGAAATATAACCATTCACCCTTCTATCATTCTTTATTTCCTTTTAACCATAACTACTCAACAATGCAATAAACATATATTTAGAGCACAGAAAAGGATATATTTTACTTTAATAAAATCGTGAGGAAACCAAGGAAATCACCTACTTTTAATTTTAAAAGCAATTAAATTAACTGAATATGTGATTCAGGATTCGAACCCGACTATTTCTCTCTCTCTCTCTGAATAATCTTATTCTATGATTATAATATTTTTTGTTACTGACCCTAACTGTTTCGCCCCTAGCTCTTAATACTTATTCTCAATAAAATAAATTAGACTTACGGAGTATGATTATAACTAAGCAATAAAATATTAAACTTAAATAAAAATATCATCCTTCACTAAACTAGTTCAATTTCAACGATGTTGAACAGTTCTCTATTTTGTAATAAGAGTTAAACCTACAATGCCTTTATCCTTCATATTTCCATAGCAACTTCCAGGTTCTTTTAAATGCGTTCTTGAGCTCAAAGAGTTCAAGATTGTATGACGCACATCCTGGTCACGGCACCACTCTGTAACATTCCTACCTTTACCTTAATTTTTCCTATCACCCTCTACTCCATGTAACATTTAAGGAAACTAATTTTCATTATTTAAACAAGCGTAATCGTCGTCATGGCCAGAAAATGTGATCGTTTATTTGTCTTACAAGGACCCGTACGTTGTGTTTTGTTTAAATCAGTTACGAAGTAGTTGTTTAATACATTTGATTAAAGGAATGCACGCATAAAAATAAAAGCAGGACTAAAACTATCACTTAGCTTTGAATTACTGCCGACGTCGATACTGCATCGCCTCAGTGATATAGCGCTCATCATGTCCCGTATGATAATCTCGCCTCGCGATTTCTGTCGTCTGCCATATCAGGAGTGTCTCGATTCGCGTTCACGCATGAAACAGGTTTTCCCACAAGTTTATATTCATATAATAGAAATATGATGGGGTCTTACAGGTCATGTTATAGTAAATAAAATATACATATAATATTCAAGTTAAACTAAGCCATAAAAAACCAATTTAAACTCCAAAACTTCATCTAGAAGAAAATGTATTGAGGCAGGTCATAAGACCTGTAGAATTCCTATAAAAAAATTGGATATATGCGGGTCTCCCATCCATCCTAGCAACCCGCCCACACTATAGCCAGTTCCAAGACAGAATTGGAGGGTGCTGATGTTCCACATGCACCTGGCTATAAGTGTCCTGCGACCTGGCTGATCGACCTTCTAACCTAGATTCCCTAGACCCTATTTCCTATCCTACTTCGTCTGCAGACGTCTTTAACCTACTTTTCCTAAGCCTACACTACGCCGGCGACTCTTCCAGATCACCTAGCTCTAGATTTATAATTACAGCTATCAATTCCAGGCTCAAAACCTCATTCTTTCGACAATATTCCCTAGAACTGCGGCTGTCTACAGTTAGCTTCCCTCGCTGCGGCTACTGCCGTATCTAGACGAAAGCCTTAAGCTTTGAGTAGAAAATTGTAGCTACTATGTCTTATGACTGCAAAATAATTTTAATTAAATTAATTGAGTAATAGTGATATGGTTGAGTCTACAAAAGTCACCAGACGCTCTAACTAATAAAATAAATTTAGTAATAGCTTCTGATAATTTAAGAAATGTTACAAAAAGCAAGTGTCAGAGTAAGGGCTTGATGAAAATACGTCCCTATCAAACACCTAGTACTATTTCAGATCCATTACTATATTGACATGATCTCCAGCTAGACATCAAGACATTCACAAGAAATAAATACTTAAACAAATATGTATAATGCAGCGACTCATAATCTCACTTTTCAACGTAGACTGGACTGTACAACCTCGCCTTCTGACATTATCATACAATGTTAATTGTCATGCAAATATATGAAGAAATATAATAGAATAATAAGGTTTATAAAATAATAAAATATAAATTTTATACAACCTTTGTAGCGTGATGTTAAATTTACCAGGAGATATCTGCGCAGTCTTGTGAAGATTCGCCCCTACTTCACTAATCACTTAATTATATATTTAAAATTTACAGCAGATTTTTGATTTTCATATTAATTTAACGCGAGATTTAATACAAATTATTTTAAAGACTCGGAACAACAAGCTTGTCTCCCGTAATTATCGAATAAAGTGTGATTTTCTAATTTTTATACGTTGTTTTAATTAATTTTCTTTGAGACACTCCCGACTAACTCAAAAATCGATCCGTACACGAAACTAATAATTAATCTTCGCTACGACTATGCGTACACGCATCCCAAGCCCGACTACCTGATCCCTTCCACCCCCGTCACTGCCCATCTCCCTGTCTTAGCCACACCCCTAAATTCTCCGAATTTTACTTAATTCACCCTGAATGGCTAAGGCAAATATAGCTATCCTTTTCTTTTATTGATAAATGCCCCTCCTTAGAACATTGAGTCAAAGCGAGTTTTATTTAATAATTGTAAAGCACAGTATTTTTTTTTATTTATATATAAGTATATAAATAAAAAAAAATATACGATGAAAATTCTGTAAATGACTGTATCTGTTACACCGGGACCACAGAAATATATCAAGATAGATCGGCCAAGTGGGCGGTACACGCGTGTCTCAATCTTGCACAAATTGTCTTAATTTGCAAAGGCCACAGATAAAAGAAGGTTTATATCCAGCAGTGGATCGTGGCTGACAATATTGATGGCGAAAATTAAGATCCAATCAGCTGATCAATTGGTAAACAACAAAACGTATAACTTACTCACAACAAAAATTACTGAAATATTTTGCTTCCGTATATGTCACTATTACTTATCATGTTGGTTGTGTTCCATCACTTCTCGTCGTCGGCCGTCTCGATCATCTGGCTCGGCGTAGGGATGTCACATCCTTGTGCATTCTTTATCACATATATCATGGGGAATGCTCCGGGGAATTGTTCGACCTAATCACTATCGTACCACCTGACTTTAAATTAAATTTCATCCCTATCACCGTTTTGATATAAACTTCCTGCCACGTAAGATCAAATTGTGGAATGAACTTCCTGCGGCGGTATTCCCGAATCGATACGACATTGGAACCTTTAAAAAACGAGTCAGCTCCGTGGCGCAGTAGTCAACACGCCAACCTGCGACACGAGGGTGCCCGGGTTCGATCCCCGGCCAGGTCAAGATGGAAAACGATATTTTTCAGATTGACCTGGGTCTTGGATGTTTATCTATATAAGTATCTTTTATAAAATATAGTATCGTTGAGTTAGTATCCCACGACACAAGTTCACAACTTACTGTGGGGCTAGCTCAATTTGTGTGATATGTCCCTATATATTTATTTATTCTTTATTATTCATGTTTTTTAAAAGGCCGGCAACGCTTTTGTCACACCCCATGTGTTGCAGTTATCCATGGGCAGCGGTGATCACTTACCATCAGGTGACCCGTTTGCTCGTTTGCCGTCCTATGTCATAAAAAAACTAAGCAGCTCGTTTAAATAATAAGTACCTACTGAAAAGGATTTTCTCGGGCATTAAACTAATTCTTAAACACAGTCACAGACGCAAGACTGAATTTACTTTAATAGTGCAACAAAATAGAAAAAATAGAATAAGAAAGCTGGCCAGCAGGCTACTTCTGTTTAAAAGCTAAGTAGAATCTTCAGCTAGTATCACCATCATTACATAGTATAAAACAAAGTCGCTTCCTGCTGTCTGTCTATGTATGCTTGGATCTTTGAAACTACGCAACGGATTTTGATGCGTTTTTTTAAATAGATACAGTGATTCAAGAGGATGGTTTATACGTATAATTTATCGCACCTATGCAAAGCCGTCGCAGGGTCGCTAGTACAATAGGCTAGTTTCCTGGGTCGTAATAATAACATAACAATTAGTCCGTCAGTTAGATAATCAAAAAATATTGGACACGTATTTTTTCTTTTGTCAAATAAATAATAAAGATAAAGCGCGTCAAAGTTCAGGAGTGGGGACTCGTGACGTGAAACGTCACACAGAACTTCAAAGGGCTATATCTTTATCATTTTTTGTTTAATAGACAAAAGAAAAAATACGTGTCCAATATTTTTTGAATATCTAACTGACGGACTTATTATATTTTTTTAGGAAACTTGGCTATTATATAATACACTTACGTGGCTACTGGACCATTAAGATTTCAACCATTGGTTGTGTAAACCATTTTCACCGCCAATTCTCGCACTAAATACCAGAAGTCCTAATACAAAACCTGAATCTCACCTATTTATTCCCGCCGCCTATATTACATAGTGTTTCAGTTTGTATCGGTTTTAAGTGGCATGAAAAATGGTGTCTGTCGGCTCTAGTATTTTCAATTTATTTATTTAAAATAAATATCCTTATCCTTACTTATATTATAAATGCGAAAGTGAGTTTGTTTGTTTGTTACGGTTTCACGCCGTAACTACTGAGTCGATCATCATGAAATTTTGCATACAAGTTCTCTGAAGTACAGAGAAGGACATAGGCTACCTTTTATCCCGGGAAAAAGTACTATTCCTGAGGGATCGACATTGACGCCGGCGGAGCAGCGGGCGAAAGCTAGTTAGTTAATGAAATGGTCGAAGTTCTTCAGGAGCTTAAAATTAAACCGGAAAAATATTAATTAGCAATACAAGATGGTATTTAAAGTTTTAGGTAATATTACTCGTAGTTTATGTATTTAAACTTCCGTGGCACTAAAAAAATCGAGAGTCGATATTTTTCGTTTGTATTTTTGTCCGGGAAAAAGAACAAGTGACATATGAGGCGGAGCCGACTTTGGTTTAATGGTGCAACTAAACAGAAAATAAAACTCACATAAAGTTTGCCGGGCCGCGTCTGTTCTAAAGCTAGGCACAGACTTTTGCTAAATTCTATAACAATGCAGTTGGCCACTCACATAAATGAAAAAAAAAGATAAAGATTTTTAGTACTATTAAGGAGGCAAACAGGCATATCATGGAAAGCGGTTACCGTAGCCCTCGCGCGTTGCCAACACTGAAGATTTTTGTTAAAGAACGCCATATTATAGTCTCTCTTAGTGCATGATGCAAAAGCAACATTTGCTTTATCGGTATATCATTTTAAGTTTTCGCGGTCACAATTATTGTCACTACGGTATCTTACCGCGATTATTTATGATATCTATCTGATTATTCACGCAACAATGCAGCTGCCATCTTCACATACTAACTGGAAAGCTGTGGTAGATGTTTTAACGGTAAGGGAAACCGAATCGGTCTACTCTATTTCTTAATCTTTTATTGCACAAGTTTTTACCTGTAACACTGACGGTGTACTTTTGGAAACTGTTTTAAAGTAAGCTATTAACACTAAGAAGCATCCTAATTTCAATCAGCGAGATGGCATTAAGTTATCGCGTACACGGAATGTAGTGATTGATTTGTGCAAAAGATTTTGGAGATCACAGTGATAATAACATCTATAAAGTGTACAGGAAGTAGGTTTTCATTCGTAGCAAAATATTAGTAAATATAACTTTTATTAAAAGCTGTCAGCTGTAGTCTGGATTCTGCTATTAGGTCCTCATTAGAGTTTCGCACCTATAGGTTAAAAATGGCACCTTATTACTCTCTGTCCAATGTCCGTCTGTCTGTCTGTCACCAGGCTGTATCACATGAACCGTGATAGCTAGACAGTTGAAGTATTTTTTCTACTACTCATGCTGTAAAAATATTTGGGTAAAGTTTAATGTCTGACTTGCCTGAATGCTGAAGCCAACCCGCCTAGTGTAAGCTTCGTGCGGAACTTAGCGAAATGCAATTTAGTTTAATAGTGCAACAAAACAGAAAATAAAATCCACATAAAGTTGGCCGGGCCGCAAGCTACTGCTACTATTTAAAGCCGAGTGCAGACTACCGGGAAACTAATTTTTTTTAAGAAACACTAACGCAACATACGTCTTACGAATATTACTGCATGGAGAACGCGACTGTAATATCTTCCCTAACAGTGTAGAAGAGCCTTAGGTCACAAGGCCCAAAGACACAAGTATAGGCACAATCTATACATATAATAAAACAGTAAAAATATTTTGTCTGTACATTTAGAATTTTTGGCTGAAATGGATAGAGGGACACTTAAAAAGAATAATAGAAAGCAAAAAAATATTTTTTCGAATTTTTTGTCTGTCTGTCTGTCTGTCTGTCTGTCTGTCTGCCTGTCTGTATGACTGATTACGATTATCTCCGTAAATACTGAACCGATTTACTTCAAACTTTCACCAATTGCTTTGTTTTAACTCAGCAAAACATCTAAAGTTCGTTTCATCAAAAAAAAAGTTATCGTCATTTGTAAGAACTCAAGGCATTAGTTTGCCTGCAAATATACACGGTGAATTTTTTATCGTTTTGGACCCTTAAAGGTGTGACTCAGACCATCAAAATGAACAACTTTTCCTACGGGAACAATGCTGTGAACTCAAAAAATAATTCGACATTCCCATACAAACTGGCCGGGCTGCGGGACTCTTTTTAATGGAAATGACGAGTTTTTTTTCGAGTTCCCAGCATTGGTCCTATAGAGAAAGTTGTTCATATTGATGACCTGAGTCACTCCTTTAAGGGACCAAACTGTTCCTGAGGGATGGACACTAACGGCGGCCGCGTAGCCGCGGGCAAACGGCAAACCAACCGAAACTGCTGCGCCTAGAAACTTGAAATTTGGTACAGGTGTTCTTTTAATGATGTGGAGTGAGTGCTAAGAAAGGATTTTTAAGAAATTTTACTTCTAAAAGGGTAAAATTTATATGGAATTTTCTCATTTCTGGACTTAGAAGTATGAAAGTAGGTATATAAGTACTCGATTAAAATTAAAAAAGATGTGTGTAGGTAGATGAATTTGCAAAATTCCCCCGTAAGAGGTAAAATGGGGGTGGGTGGGTGGAATAAACTTTGTATGGAAATTTTCTCATTTCTGGACTTCGACGTATGAAAATAAGTATATAAGTTCTAGGTTACAATTAAAAATATCTGTGTAGGTAAGATGGACGATATTTTCCCCTGAAGGGGTAAAATAGCGGGGTAAAGATTGTATAGGAATTTACTAATTTCTAGACTTAGAAGTATTAAAATAGGTAAATAAATTCACGATTACAATTGAAAAAGATCTGTTTGGAAAGTTCTCATTTCTGGACTATGAGTATGAAAATAAATAGGTATGTAAGTTCTCGATTACAATTAAAAAACATATATGTGGGTGAAATGGACAAAATTCACTCCTAAAGGGTAAAATGGGAGGGTAAAGGTTTTATGGAAATTTTCTCATTTCTGGACTAAGAAGTATAAATAATTTCCATACTTATACTAATATTGTAAATGCAAAAGTAACTCTGTCTGTAGTTTTTTTACGCTTCAACCATTGAACTGATTTGGATGAAATTTGGTATGGAGGTGTGAGGCCCGAGGAACGACATAGGGTATGTTTGATTCCGGGAAATTCTACTGTTCCCGAGGGATCGACACTAACGCGGGTGGAGCCGCGGGCAACAGCTAGTAAAGAATAAAACAATAAACTCTGTGAAGGTATTATGTTAATAGTAGGAAGCACTGCAAATGATGATTCTCAGAATGACGACTTTTAGGCTCAGTGGTCACACCAGCCAGCTGTACCTACGATGGGCGCAGGGTTCGATTCCCCAGGGCAGAAAAAATTCTTGAACTTTATCTCACGAGTATTTTTTCAAAGTTCTGGAGCTAACCAAGGACGTATGTCGTCAGGCAGGACGTTTTTTAAATCACCATCATCATTATTACAGTCGTAAAAATGCGGATATTTTTCAATCTACCCTCATGTCACCCGAGTATTTTAAGTGGATCTATCTATCCTTTTTTAATTATACAACGTGATTTTGAACTCCCTAGCTATATTGAAATCTGGGAATCAGAATCCTTTATCGTTTTGGGCCCTAAAAGGACCATCAAAATGAACAACTTTTTCTATGGGACCAATGCTGAGAAATAAAAATTCTCTCATTTTGAATTATAAATAATAAATACAAGATTTATTTATTTATTATTTATAATTCAAAATGAGCCTGTATATAATATCAATGGTCATGACTGTACACAATAATGTGAATACGAGTGCAATAACGCATCTCGTTCCCGTGGCTTGCATGTGCTAACACGTGCGGCAAATATTGCACTTCATTTTAATTGCAGCTTTAAGCTTCTGTGATATATTCACTTAAGTAATTAGGTATTTTTAAAAAGCTGCATGATCAACGAGGAACATAAGCTTTGATTTTCGAAGACAATGACTCGAGCTAGCTAATGCAAAATTGTCCTATGTGGCTCGAGCTTTTCATTCATCATCTCATGATAGACAAAACTCGCACTCTCATACATACAAATATTGCAAATTAATAATAAGCTTGTAAAAAAGAAGTTAAATTCCGTTTTTTCCTTAGCCTATAGTGTCCTATTGTTGACAGCCTCCGTGGTCCAGTGGTGAGGGCGTTTGTTGCGTGTGTTTACCCGGAGGTCGTGGGTTCGATTCCCACCGGAAGCATACTTTGTTTAGTTGTTTCCAGTTTGGTTAGGACATTGCAGGCTTGAATCACCTGATTGTCTGATAATAAAGATGATTCCGTGCTTCGGAAGGCACGTTAAGCCAGTGGTCCCGGCTGCCATCTGGTAGTCGTTAAAGGAATCACGTCAGAGGCCGAGAGGCGGTTCCGAAGAACTCTGTCTTCAGGGTGTGCATGGTCGAAT
The DNA here is from genome assembly GCA_947532085.1 of Elegia similella. Lineage (NCBI taxonomy): Eukaryota > Metazoa > Arthropoda > Insecta > Lepidoptera > Pyralidae > Elegia > Elegia similella. Next base: position 1,832,129 of record OX383926.1, on the reverse strand, counting down.
GACCGTAACACCTACTCGAAATGATGATTGTTGGGTAAAGGCCTCCCCTTCAGTCCGCCATAAGGGGCGTACCAAATGAAACACGTTGTTGTGGTTCGACGTTCGGTTTATTACTCTTATTATATCAAATCATACATGTTTATATAGGTGAGTGGTAAGTGAGGCACGCTACACACTACACCTCCCCCCTTGTTGTAAAAAAAAATATATATTACCTATATAGTATTTTTTTAACATTGTTATCTTATTAGAATTTAGATTGATGCAATACATATGTTCATAATGCTTTACATGAAATGCGATTTGAAAAGAACACATTTTTTTTATTAGAACCTTTTTTACCCATTACAAATAAACACATTGAATAATTAAAATGATTAAGCAAGCCTTAAAAAAATTAAGATAATTAAAAAAATATCATAATAACATACATAATTATGTATTTGAAACACACATTAAACATATGAGTTGCTTTGTTGAGTTGCATTAAACATATGAGTTAATTAGTCACATTTGGGAAAATAAAATCGTATCACAATTCACATTGTGATAGAAAATCTAGCTAGACATTTGACATAATTCATCACACATTTGCGTGTGGGTGTGTGGTACCACTTTTCTCATACTTATTAATGTTCATTTTACATTTACAAGTACTTTTTTTTTTTTTTTAGGCCTTTTTTATAATAGGTACTTATATTCATTCACATACTTTCATTACATTTGTCTTTTACTAAGGTACACATAAAATACATATAAAACTTTGTCTATGCAAATACATCGTTACAAAATAGCAGGATACAAGATACATGTACTTATTTTGCATATGCATATGTCTTATGTTCATTATAATTAAAAAAATAAACAGGCAGATCTTTTAACACATTCTTACAGCCATTCCTCCAAAATATCTTCACTCCATTGTGTCCAAGCATCCTCATGAATGGTAACTCGACCGCGACATGATTGGAAAACAAGGATTGCATGCCTGCTCTTGTATCCTGGTGTGTCTTATTTATTTGTCTACGCTCAAATTAAGTATCTAGTCGTCCAGCACTGCAACGTCTGCAGGGCGTGCAACATACTGGAAACGAGTATCAACTGAAGTAAATAAACTCATCCAAAACAAAATAATTCAGCTTTAATCTATTCCGCCAACAATTAACTGATCAGGCTCCTTGCCGACTGAAAATCTTAATAGCTTCATTATTCTCTATACTTCTACAAACATATTTCAATCATTGATAATCAACAATAAACAATCCAACTTTAAAAAAAAAAAACAATAAAATCCTACTAACTAGTAAAGTATTCCATTTTTATCAAAATTCAAAACCATATAAACATCCTATCCTTTAAACCATTACTACCTTTATTGTTCGAGAATACATTATATTTGTCACGTCCGGTGAATTAATCATAGCCATGTTAGTAAAAATAAACCAAGTACATATTGAACATAGACATTAAACCATTTCATAACTTTAAAATAAATCATACCTAATCTCTACTTAAGATGAAGCACTACGGCATCAGGTCGTCTTGAAATTTGAAACGTAATAACAGACGCCGCATGCCTTTCCTTATAAATTCGATTGTCCACTGCAAGTAATGATTGCATCACTATTCAGAAACTAACATTCAAATCTAAAAATAGATTGTCATCATACTATATGTACTTATAATAAGTTCATATTTTGCTTAACACATAATCTTAATCAACAAGCAAACTCACTAAGTATTACATTTTACGTAAATAAAATTAACTTGAATAATTAGATTATATTACTTATACATATTAGTGCATACTTAAGATAATTAAAACCAATAAATAATATAGGTACGCACTTCACAAAAATATAGCTAAATCAATCATACATATAAAAGTAATACTGGTTAAACCTTAAATAATAATATTTTAATTATATTATCCATAATAAAACATATCGTTATTTTATGTCGGAAACGCACAAAATGTTCCAAAAATTAAGACTTAAGTTTTTTATTTAATTTAATTATATGTTACTTATATAATTCACTACATGTGTCCGCAGTACGTACTGTCACTTACTTTATTATTTCAACATCTTTCTTCCTAATACGTGTAGACTAACTACAAGTCACACTTTGCCGAAATTTTCACCAAAATAACATACAGACATTACTTAAGAGGGCACGAATGCGAAACTTGTCAATGAACATTCGTCTAGATGTCTATATCTATAACGACTACATGCCTGTTATTTATTATATATAAAACTTCAACATATTTTCTTAAAACTGTCCAACCTGAAAACACGATTAATAACAAAAGCCTCGATACTTTTATTTTGCAAACATAGCCCCTTTATTTGATGTTTGTGGTCAGAACGGCGAAACCCTAAGGTCTTTAGAAATGATTTTTAGTTTCCTAGCTTAGCAATAACTAGTTCTAAAATCTGGCAAAGTTTTTTTTACTCATTAACCTCGTACTTTTATTTTAAATAACAATTAAGTGATTTGGCGCTTACGCCCGTTAATTCTAGGACACCCGCTTGTGCCTACCCACTATCTTCTTCTCATTTTTTACGCGTTACGGTCATTAGATCTATCCTGCTGTCGCGCGGGGCGCGGGGTGCGAAATGGCTTCAGCCGGGTCGCATTGGTGCGCTCTTAAAAGAAAAAAAAAATGCGAAATCACTTCCTACATTAAACGAGTCACTTCTCACGCAGTTTAGGTATCTACCAATTAGGGACGTGTTAATCACTTCACATAACGCAATCTTCTTTCTCCATCGCCACATACGACACCAACAACTCCCTGCTGCAACCAAATCCTTTATCTCCTCTCATGGCTCCCGGCAGCATCAACTCATGTCACCAATATCTTTTCATCCATTTCAATCTTAGTTCCATTTAAAATATATCCATTTTCTTCACTCATATTGCACCGTTTTATATATTGTGAGTGAGCCTTTGATGATGAGCCGACAATTCCTTCTTGGTATTTTTAGTACATCGCTGTATCAAAATAATTCTAGAAAACTTTCTTCATAACACAAAACAATAGTTCAGTTCAGTTTTTTACACACTTTTAACTTTCACGGAAATAATGTTTATTTTATATTATTAATTTTGCTAGCACCGCGTGCAACCAGTGCCGACGAGGCACGACACTGGCAGAGTCGCCATATAAGGGGCGTACCAAATGAAACACGTTGTTGTGGTTCGACGTTCGGTTTATTACTCTTATTATATCAAATCATACATGTTTATATAGGTGAGTGGTAAGTGAGGCACGCTACACACTACAGTTAAATTGGGAATTTTGTTTTAAGACACAAATATAGGTCCGTACATAGATGGCGTCAAAGTAAGCCACGGCTACTGAAAGTCCGCGCGCGTCTGTTGATGCAGCCGGAAGGTTAAGAAAACTAAAAAAATGCATGCTATGAAAATTATGAAAATGATAATTAACTGCAAGAAGCCAAAAATTGCAAATAACTGGGCAGAAAAATTGGAATATAATTTATTGGCAATACCTAAGCACTAAGGGTCACAGATCCTGAGCGTTCGAGGGTTAGGTCTCGTGGTTTGATGAGCAGCGTAGAAGGAGTACTTAGCTTCTACAGCTGCCCAGGCGGAAGAGAACTGGCCACACATCAATGGCCTTCTCTACCTCCTCACTTAGCTTCGACAGCTGCCCAGGTGGAAGAGAACTGGCCACACATCAATGACGTTCTCTACCTCCTCACTTAGCTTCGACAGCTGCCCAGGCGGAAGAGAACTGGCCACACATCAATGACCTTCTCTACCTCCTCACTTAGCTTCGACAGCTGCCCAGGCGGAAGAGAACTGGCCACACATCAATGGCCTTCTCTACCTCCTCTGTTGAGAGGCGGTGTGGCGACTGGTCAGGACTTTGTCCTCTGCAGTGACTTCGTCGGTCGTTGGGGTGTCCGTGGCGACCTGCGGTGTTCCGGCAAGAACTGGCCACCCGCCGCTGCAGTTTAAAAATCGGCCGCGGGGTAGAAGATGGGTCGCGGGACGCAGTAAAGCGTGACGTCACAAACCTTTATACATTTTATTTATCTATTTATTAGCATTTATTTAATCAATTTTATTTCTAAAACCCTTTGGTGTTGAAAATCTTTGAAGTAGCAGCTGCGATGTTTACAATAAGAGTAAGATTCTTAGAAATGTTGTGTATTCAAATCTGATTAGATTACATTGAAGCGGAGTAACCCTTTCATTTGTAACTGAAAATATAGCATAATTCGCTGTAGTATTTTAACTGAAAAGAAAATAAAAAAAAAAAAATATCTTATCCATTTCGTTATCTTATAAGTTAGATACAGAGGCTAAGATCGCAAGATTCCAAATTTAAGGAAAAAAATGGGATTTCTAATGTTTTCGCTATTGTAACACATTTAAATTAAATCACTCAATACGGTTTTATCGTATTACTAGCTTTCGCCCGCGGCTCCGCCCGCGTCAATGTCGATCCCTCGGGAATAGTACTTTTTCCCGGGATATAAGGTAGTCTATGTTCTTCTCCGTACTCCAGAGAACTTGTATGCAAAATTTCATGATAATCCGTTCAGTAGTTACGGCGTGTACGGTGTAACGAACAAACAAACAAATAAACAAACAAACTCTCTTTCGCATTTATAATATTAGTAAGGATAAGGATTATTACACCTTATAGCGTTTCCAAAACCTGCACTATGCAAATGTATGTATATGTATGGTATGGTAGTTTTGCATGTTTCCTAATGTTTTCAAGTTTGTTACACATTTAATCGCGTTTATTACATAATTTTTACACATATCGAAATTTTGCAGTTTTAATAGTTGCAGGTTAACTAAGTTGACATTTGTCTATTGTGTTATAAGACCTATGCAAAACTACCGACTACAGTAATTATTGATAACGTACCGAGTGTAATGAGCTTGAGATTTTATTAAATTGATGACATCCTTTTTGTTGAATTTTTTATGTTTTCTGTGATCATGTATTTATGTGAGTTTATATATTCCACCACAACTTCTAAACTTTTGGACAGATTTGGTTGACCGAGATATCGTTTGAAACCTTGCCTACTAAAAATTATATATTTGATAAGCTTTTTCATTGACGAAATTTGTAGCATACCAAAATTGATGTATTTACCTAACTTTATTTGCGCAGCATAAGTGGCGTTGTTTCTGATTGAACGTCATTTGAATTCAATTTATAATCCGGGGCAACGATCTAATTTCCAGGAATGGCGGCAATTGAGTTGCGTTGTTTTTATTTTGGAGGAAAACAAAACAATTTCTCCGCGTTTAATAAATCTCGGCTAGGATAATTTATGTTGACGATGCCTGTAAAGCGTGTATTTTGCTCCGTATTTGTATAACAAGTTATTTTACTTTAAGGCAGAATATTCTCTAATTAATGCAAAATCTTAGGTTACAAGTTTTTTTATAACTTGCAAGCTTACAATTTAAAATTGTTTGGATCAAATATTATAACATAATTAAAGATCATCCTCAATCAATACATATAATACACTTCTCCTTCTTCTATCGTGTCAATGGTCCAAACGATTAAATAAATCTTGCCCAGAATGATGCAACCTTTACAGCCGCAACCGTGGCTTTCGCCAAATCCTCTCTCGTACAATTTAATTCCAAATATTTGCGGACACATAAAAAACAGTTGTTACGCTTACGCAAACCTTTCCCGCTACGTTAAATTAACGTACGCTGCATTAATGCAGAGTACATTACGCTTAATAAACGTACGCTGCATAGGCCTATGCTAATGCAGCATACGTTACGCTTAATTAACCTACGCTGCAATGGCCTATGCTAATGCAGCGTACGTTACCCTTTATTAACGTACGCTGTACAGGCCTATGCTAATGCAGCGTACATTACGCTTAATTAACCTACGCTGCAATGGCCTATGCTAATGCAGCGTTCGTTACGCTTAATTAACGTACGCTGCATAGGCCTATGCTAATGCAGCGTACATTACGCTTAATTAACCTACGCTGCAATGGCCTATGCTAATGCAGCGTACATTACGCTTAATTAACCTACGCTGCAATGGCCTATGCTAATGCAGCGTTCGTTACGCTTAATTAACGTACGCTGCATAGGCCCATGCTAATGCAGCGTACATTACGCTTAATTAACCTTCGCTGCAATGGCCTATGCTAATGCAGCGTACGTTACGCATAATTAACGTACGCTGCATAGGCCTATGCTAATTCAGCGTACGTTAATATTATAACTTCAAAAATTATACTCTTTCGTCCGCTCTTTGGGTCTTATAGCCCGGATCGGTCTACGCCTTAATAGCTAATGCAGCCTGCGATAAGTTGCACTCTTTCCCAAGCCTTTTGCATCTTATACCCCAGCTCTGTCTACGCCTCAATAATTGACAATCAGATCCCCAGACTGATTGGAACCCGGGCCATTCGGAAAATTGCAGACAGCATTCAGTATTAACTTTAAAGTTTACTCTTTCCCTAAGCTCTTTGAGGCGCTTTCTGTCTGAAACTATCTAATGATGTATTAAATGTTTCTCTGCTTCTGAATTGTAATTTCTTTCCAAATAACCGACTTTTTTATATTTGCCTATTGAGAAAATTCAGCAATAGTAGTAGCAGTCAGAACTTTTTTGTTAATAATTTATCTATCCAATTCGCAGATTGATTAAACCACGAGTTACTCTGACGTACGCTGCATCAGCCAATGCTAATGCAGCGTACAACGCCAAAATCGCAGACAATAGTTTTTCAATTGTTTGTCGGACAACGTTGTTCGATACGGCGTCTGAGGTGTTAATTAACGCACACTGCATTAGCCTATGCTAATTCAGCGTACATTAATTTTATAACTTCTAAAGTTGTACTCTTTCGTTTGCTCTTTGGGTCTTATACCCCGGCTCTTTCTACGTCTTAATAATTGACTATCAAATCCCCAGACTGATTGGAACCCACGCCATTCGGAAAATTGCAGACAGCATTCATTATTAACTTTAAAGTTTACTCTTTCCCTAAGCTCTTTGAGGCGCTATCTGTCTGAAACTCTCTAATGATCTATTAAATGTTTCACTGCTTCTGAATTGCCGTTTTTCTGTCGATACCTCGTTAAATCCCGAAGTAATTAGCCACTTTGGATTCAAGTGCATGTTTTACTAGTCTTTCATTTGTTTTGTTTAATTCGAAATTATCTTCCTTGAAGACAAATAATGTTTTAACAGTTCTTTTCTTTTTGTTATTCTTAAGTTATATCCGAATCCTTCGATTTTAAATCCTAAATAATATTATAAATGCGAAAGTGAGTTTGTTTGTTTGTTACGCTTTCACGCCGTAACTACTGAACCAATCATCATGAAATTATGCATACAAGTTCTCTGGAGTACGGAGAATATATAATAAATAAATAATAAAACTGTATTTATTTTTTTAGGAGAATGACATAGGCTACCTTTTATCCCAGGAAAAAGTACTGTTCCCGAGGGATCGACATTGACGCGGGCAGAGCCGCGGGCGAAAGCTAGTAATAAATAAATACAAAGGAACATTACATAGATAGCTAGCCCTACAATAAGTTGTGAACTTTGTCGTAGGATACCAACTTAATACTAATTATATAATAATACTATATTATACTAGCTGTCCTCCGCAGCTCCGCTCACGTTAATGTCGATCCCGCGGGAACAATACTTTTTTCCGGGATAAAACTGACTTAAACCGACTTCAAAAAATGGAGGGATTATATAATATTAGGTGAGTACGATTCAGCTTTCAAAAAATCAAAAAGACTGACTAAGTGCCAGTCGGGCTCGCACACTGAGGGTTCCGTACCATTATTTATAATAAGTTTAAAATTATGTAATTTTTTTTAAATATATGATGTAATTATTTACAAATTATATAGTCCCTGCAAACCGTCATTCTGCGGCAACGTGCCCAAAAGGCTGGCAGCATTGCCACGTTGGATGGCAATGCTTATCCTTTGAGCCAGGTAATTGCCAGCCTTTTGGTCGCGGGATACCTCGATCAGTCTCTTTGACAGAAAGTCAAAGAGATGATGGACGATATTTTTAAGTAGTTTTAATTATTATTACTATTATAAGTTAATTAGTATTATTTTAGTTTAATTATATATGACTAGCTTTCGCCCGCGGCTCCGACCGCGTCAATGTCAATACCTCGGGAATACTTTTTCCTGGGATAAAAGGTAGCCTATGTCCTTCTCCGTACTCCAGAGAACTTGTATGCAAAATTTCATGATGATCGGTTCAGTAGTTACGGCGTGAAAGCGTAACAAACAAACAAACTTACTTTCGCATTTATAATATAAGTAAGGATGTAACAAAAAATATATGTATGTATATAGAGAACCTCATTTGTTGATGTGTACTGCCGGCGGAAGTAGGCCGTAGCTGTAGCGAGCTCGCCGCAAGCATGCACACTGGTGTCTCATCAAACTCCGGAAGTCTGGGCCCATTGAGCTAGTTACATACAGAGGTTCTACTTGTTTTAGTCTACTTATTGACTCTGTGGCTACAATATACCTTTACTATTACCTCAAAACCAACATAATTTTAATATTAAACCGAGCATTGTAATGCTATTAATATAATTAATTGAGAAAGCTTCCTCCACTTTAATCAACTTTCAATTCATCTGATATGAATTAAGTTGGATACCACACTTCTAAATAGTGGGTAGTAATGGAGATTACGCATGCTTCGAATGCGTGTACCTATAATATGTGATGAACAAATTCGCCGCGGTGATTTGAAGCTACGGCAACTCAGTGGTTGAGAGCATCGACGGGCTAGATGTCGAAGGTTGTAGGTTCAAATTCTACCTGTTGCGAAATTTTTTCATCACATATTTTCGATTTTAATATTAAACCGAGCATTGCAATGCTATTAATATTATTAATACATTACCTTTATTTACCAACTCGAAGAAGAAATTTTAACATGACGCATCAAAGAAACACAGATATAATTAGCCTTGAAAAGGGCTGTTACGTAGACGCCGTAGAAACAGGATTTAGCTATGAAAATAACTATTTGCAACGCACGCACGACGAGCAGCCTTTACCACATGCCACCACCATGCAAGCACTTCATCACGCACAAGCAGAGGCACAGTTCTTCAAGCCAGCAGCAACAATTAAGATGAAAAGCTAAAAGGCACTATTGCCCTGCAGAAAAATTATAGTCAGCGTCACTCGGGATGCGAGCAATGTAATAGATATACCTACCTACATTTAATTTTTAAGCTACTGCATAGCTTCTTTCGCGGGCCTTGAGCGTGGAGATCGAATCTCCACGCTCAAGGCCTGCCGTAACGAAAAACCTAACACCCTCCACTCCGACCGGCATAGCGGTGATACTTTGACTTGGGTTTCGCGACAGTGTTAGAGTGTTACAGTAACGGAGTTACTGTTACAGTGAGTTAACTTAGTAACAGTAAGTTAACTTAGTAACTTAAGATAACTTAAGTTAACAGTAATTTAAGTTACTAAGTTACTGTTACAGTAAGTTAACAGTAAGTTACAGTAACGGAGTTACTGTATAAAAAAAATATAATTGCAAAAGTTGATAAAAAATGCTATGCAATAGCTTTACCCCCCCGAGTGCCACGCGTCTTTTTTAAGGCATTACTTACTACTTCTACTTATTATTATCTAAATATACATAACTCGAAGGTGACTGACTGACATAGTGACCTATCAACGCACAGCCCAAACCACTGGACGGATCGGCCTAAAACTTGGCATGCAGGTAGATGTTATGACGTAGGCATCCGCTAAGAAAGGGTTTTGATCAATTTTACCCCCAAAGGAATAAAATAGGGGATGAAAAGCGAAGCCGCAGGCAAACCTAGTTATAAAATAAAGAATTTGCGTGCAAACATACGAAATCTGAACACTAATATAAACTTTAAGTGAAGAAACATTGATTGCATAGTAGGTCTTTTCAATTAATGATATACTTATTACTTTCGACTAGCTCCGTGGCGCAGCGGTCAACACGCCAGCCTGCGACACGGAGTGACCGAGTTCGATCCCCGGCCAGGTCAAGATGAAAAATGATCTTTTTCAGATTGGCCTGGGTCTTGGATGTGTATCTATATGTGTATTTGTTATAAAATATAGTATCGTTGAGTTAGTATCCCTTAACACAAGTCTCGAACTTACTTTGGGGCTAGCTCAATCTGTGTGATTTGTCCGTATATATATATTATATATACTTATACTGCAATTTTAAAAGATAATATAAAATTGTTTTAAGTATATACTCGTAAAGAAAAATGAAATATATTTATGTTTAAAAAGTATACTACATTAAAATCTCGGCAAACAAAGCGGTGGAATTTATAAGGATTCCAGCGAGCGTGAACGCGTAAGCATTCCTGCTGGCTAATGCCTCGCTTCCCAGAGATTATGCTGATCAGCACTCGGGGTCGACGCACTGAGTTCTGTTTGTCTTTGCTCTAATGGTGTTAAAACATGGCTGAGGTTTGTCATGGACTTAGTTTGAGAGCATTTTAATCTGTTTGATAAGTGGATATATACTTAATGAAAAACTAATATTATAGAGCAGTTTCAATAAAATTAAAACTGGACAAGTGCGAGTCGCGTATAAGGACGCATGAAGTCACTCCCATGCGACCTCTTTTGAGAGGTTACCAAACTCTTCCTGCATGGATATTATTTTTCTTAATTACCTGTGGATTAACATCTCTGTAAAAAAAATTTTGCAAAATATTTCAGAATCAAGGAATTACACCAAAATAACAAGTTCCTTGTATGTTAAGGTTCCTTGTAAAGTAAGGGGGTATGTGCGGGAGAACAATGGAAAATGCATTGTTATGCACCAGCCGGCAGCAAAATGCTTAAATTTATTTTGATTTTATTGTTAGTTGCTATAGCTGCGAAACATATACACATTTTGTGAAACTTATAAGTCTCTACGTATTACGGTAGATACAGCGTAGTGACAGACGGACGGATGGACATCAGAAGCCTAGTAATAGGGTCCCGTCTTTACCCTTTTGGGAACGGAACCCCATCGGACTACGAGGCGCAGACAGAAATTTCACCCTTTTATCGTTGGAATACCAAAGAGTCGAACTAAACGCTTTGACAATTCCTTTTTGGTTCGAGTAGCTAAGGTGTGGAATGAACTGCCTGCGTCTATATTCCCAGACAAGTACAGTCCCGGAACATTCAAAAGTAGAATAAATGGGTATCTCTTGGATAGGCATGTAACATCTCGTCTTCATCGTCACTTACCATCAGGTGAGATAGGAGACAAATGCCTAATCCAATATTTAGTAAAAAAAAAAAGAATAATGAGTGTTACTAACAATGATATTGAATAGTTTCAAATTAATTGCTTCAAAAGTTATAATGGTGAAAAGAATCGCACACAAAAACGAAATAACATATTTTTACAATCTATGTTTTTGTTGTCTTGCTCTTAGCCGAGATTTTTAGATCACAAAAAATCTTCGAAAGATCATCTTAATTTAAGTGCTCCCATTTCTTAAAATTAGATCGTTGCCCTGGATTATAAATTGCATTTGAATGACATTCAATCAGAAATAATCTAGTTTTTTACTGAGCAATTCTAATTTTCAGAAAATGCGTCTAAGCTTATTCAGTCGATGCTATCGTATCTCGGGCTCCTTCGTTCTTCAGAAAATATATTGAGCCTTTTGTTTTAGCTGTCACCTTAGGTGGCAATCTTTAAGCTTTGACAGATTATCATCATCATCAGGTCTTTTTAGTTTCCACTGCAGGAGCATGACCCTCTCTGTACTACCGGAGCCATATTTGGCCAGAGCAGACAGAGGATTTGGCCTACACAGATTATACTTTGACCCATTATGATATACAACGTGATTTTGAACCCCCTAGCTATATTGAAATCTGGGAATCAGAATCCCTAATGGAACACAGAATTGCAAGAAAAAAAGGTGAAAAACGAAAAAGAAAATTAGGTTTCCCATACAAAGTCGCCGATCAGCTGGACGAATTTCTATAAAAGGTTAAATATTTATTTTCGTTTTTTCCCCTTTTTTTACAATTCTGCATTCCATTAGGGATTCTGATTCCCAGATTTCAATATAGCTAGGGGGTTCAGAATCACGCTGTATTAAAGCCAAAGATGTGCAAATCCAAGTATTATTTACTCAATACAAGATACTTACTGTTAATGTGATACGGCGAACATCACAATTTATTTACTACTAGATATTTTACATGACATTCGATGAACGTTAGTATTTATTCACCATAAGATACTTTATAGTCATTCGGTGAACGTTGTCATTTATTCACCATAAGACAATAAATAAATTATACAGACATATTACATTTACATACATATGATCACGCCGTTATCCCTTACGGGGTAGACAGAACCCAAGGTCATAAGACCAAAAGTCCACGTTTATCGTGTTGGTGGGCTAAAGGTGGAAAACGAAATCAAAATAGTGATGGGTTGCTAGCCGCATCGCCAACATGATTCTTTAGATTTTCGGCCATTCCCTTGACCGGCTTCTACGGTCTGCGCGGGAAGAAAAGCAGCTGAAGACCAGCATGGAGATTATACGGACATATCCCACAAATTGAGCCCTACAGTAAGTTGTAAACTAGTGTCGTAGGATACCAAATCAACGATACTATATTTTATAACTAGCTTTCGCCCGCGGCTCCGCCCGCGTCAATGTCGACCCCTCGGGAATAGTACCTTTTTTTCGGAATAAAAGGTAGCCTATGTCCTTCTCCGTACTCCAGAGAACTTGTATGCAAATTTTCATGATGATCGGTTCAGTAGTTACGGCGTGAAAGCGTAACAAACAAACAATCTCACTTTCGCATTTATAATATTAGTTAGGATCAGGATAAATACTTTCATATACATCAACATCCAAGACCCAGGTCAATAAAACAGATCTTTTTCCATTATCCAGGCCGGGGATCGAACCCGGGAACCCACCGGCCGCAGCACGGAGCTCGACAAATAAAAAAGACGTGTGGCTCTCGGGGACTGCCGCGGTAAAGCTATTGCGTAGCATTTTTTATCAACTTATGCAATTATAATTATTTATTTATTTTATTTATGCAGTAACTCCGTTACTGTAACTCACTGTTAACTTACTGTAACAGTAACTTAGTAGGTAACTTAAGTTAAGTTGACTTAACTTATTTTAATTTACTGAGTTAACTCACTGTAACCGTAACTCCGTTACTGTAACACTAACAGTAACTCCGTCGAGCCTGTCGCGACACCCAAGTCAAAGTTTCACCGCTGTGCCGGTCGGAGTGGAGGGTGTTAGGTTTTTTCGTTACGGAATTTCTGGATTCGGTCTCCACGCTCAAGGCCCACGATAGAAGCTATGCAATAGCTTAAAAATCTTTTGGGCTGTTTCCTGTGCAAAGCGAGGCGAGGAAAGGGAACCCTAAAAGCTAAGATGAATCTACACAGAACACAATCAGATGCCTACAATCTAAACAAGCAAATACAGCCAACACAAGCGAATACATTCAGCCAGATCACGTAAGATGTTCTCGACTCGACGACAGACAATTTGCGGTGGTATCGATCTGACTCGCGTCCGCTGAACAAGACACGAGTAATGGAAGTGCAGCGTATATCTCTGGAGAGATTATTTCAGTAGCTGCGACTCGCGCTAGTACAGAACAACAAAGTAAATTGGTACGAGTTACGCGTGCTATGTGATAAAGGCACACTTTTACTCTTATTATATATGTGTGTGACGTCATGAAGTGGAAACTTCACCAAATAGAATATCATATAATCGGTTATTAAATGATTCATGGGGCATGCGGTAGATATGTCCAGCCCAGTTCTACTTTAGCCTGGCAGCTTCTTGGACAAACCAAAAAAAAGCCTTCGATTTCGTGAATATCATTAAATCATAAAACGTATCGATATTTCGTTTTCGATAATTTAGCTATCGATTAGGCATACTGACCTGTATGAAGTTACTAAAGGATCTAGGCTCTAACATAGAGTTAAGTATAACGCCTAATAGCTGATGTGTGTGTATTGTATTAAAAAGTTCATTGAACGCACCAGATTGAATACGCTTTAGAATGGAAAACCCCTTTTCCATTCTAAAGCGTATTCAATCTGGTGCGTTTAATGAACTCTTTAATACAATACAGACACATCGGCAGTATTTTCAATGCATACAAGCCCATCAACTTTGGTATTTATTATATCAGCGATGTTAAGAAAATACGGATTTTAGATTGGTCAAGAGGCAAGAGGGAAGAAAGGCGAAGAGTGGCAGTTACGCGAGGCACCAGCCAGTCTCCATCGGAAGTCACAGTGCTGCTGCGCGGTGAGAAAATCTAGCGCGGAGACCGCGGGGACGCCCGGACCCCCCCAAGGCCGCCTGTCGAGGCCTCTCGTCCGGATGCCAACCGGCCCGACAGGAGCAACCTTAGGATTATGCGCGCGATGGCGGAGCAGCCTTTCACAGCTGGCTAGTCTTCACGGATCCTTTAGTAATTATGAAATGTTCCTAACCTGCTACTTGGTTTTCCCTCATTCATCCGAATGAGTAGTATCCCAATGCCTTCTTTCCCTTCCCAAATCCAACAAATTTCTATCCTACCCAGCTTAAAAATTCTTCTGATAAGCAGCAGCGTTGGAAACAAGAAGCCAAACAGATTGCGCTCGCCAACCCGCCTGCCAAGCGTAGTGAGTGGCAATACCCTCCCATGGAACGAAATATCGAAGGAATCCTTAGAAGAAAAATCCTTTGACTTTTAACAGCTGAAATTAATAAAATGATGATATGTTTCCGTATTTTGTATCATCATCAGGTCTTTTTAGTCTCCACTGCAGGAGCATAACCCTGTCTGTACTACCAGAGCCATACTTGGCCAGAGCAGACAGAGGATTTGCCATACACTCTCCTCGCTGGCCAGACGGGTTAGAGAGGTCTCAATAATATTTATGAGCTTTATTTAGCTTATATTTCCTAAGTCGCCTCTTACGACATCCATGGGAAGACTTGAAGTTGTCCTATTCTACTCTGCCGGAAACGAGACGGCCAATTATTTTGTATATCGAATTATTTTATCATAAATGATCCCAACAAAAGATCTATGTAAGGAACATTGAACATTCATGTTACATTACACAAACAATACTATAACGCTGGCAGGAAGATAACAATGCAAGTCTCGACAGATATGCACACACCGTTCGGGGCGGAATCCCGCGTATCCCGGATGGATACAATATCCAGATACGTATCATAATCTCGTTTCATACGTAACCGGTTCTATTTGTTCGTGAATGAACAATTTTGGGCAGATATTAAATTTTTCGGATGGCGGCGGCGTTTTTAGTTACGTGTCATTCAGATAATAAAACGATTTTAATTTTAAATAAATATTAATATAATTATGTATTTAAGATAAATTAAAATTACATTTTCATACAAAAATGTTCTGCCGGCCCGGCAATTTTTTTTTGTTATAGGACGGCTAACGAGCAAACGGGTATGGTAAGTGATCACCGCTGCCCATGGACAACTGCAACACCAAGGTGTGACAGGTGCGTTGTCGGCCTTTCAAGGAGTTGGGGGAAGGATATGAGGAGGGGAGGGGGAAGGATGGATCACCGGCTCTCTCACTCACCGAACGTAGTATAGAAGAGGTAAAGCTTCTACTCAGACGTGGATTTTCAGTGAGAGTGTGGTACTTCCCCAGACGAGCCGGCCCATTCATGCTATTAGCAATTCATATTGCCGGTAGAGTGGCTCTACCATGACTAAATTAATTAAAATTAATAGGAAAATGACAAAAAAATTATGTTCCCAACATTGATCCCATAGGAAAAGTTGTTCATTTTGGCGGGCTGAGTCACCCCTTCACGGAAACGTCGCTGGTTATGTTACACGCTGTAAAGGCGCAACATCGCCAAAATACTATTTTGGTTCCGTTTACGTTTCCGTTTATCTGATGCGGATCTATTTATTTATTTTTATTTATTTAACTTCATACACAGTTACAAGTGTAATGGCGGACTTAAAGCCTATGGCTTTTTCTACCAGTCAACCAAGCAAGTGGTGTAGAGAATGCGAGGGTAGTGCAAGAACAATCATAAACAGAATAAAACAATGTATCTAAATACTAAAATAGAAAATAAACTACACAAAAAAAAAATACATACTATAACGTAATAATAAAATAAACCATACATACATATACTACACAAATATCTAGGAACTATCTCACAGACTTTGAAGAAACAGTGCTTTCACTCTGTTTTTGAAGGAGAAGCGGGTTTGAGCCTTCCGGATATCCACTGGGAGAGCATTCCATAGCTGAATTGCTTGAACGATAAATGAATATTTAAAGAACCCACTCTGATGAACTGGTGTATGTAGTAGAAGATTATTTGAAGAGCGGAGTTCAATGGCATGGGTATTAGCCAGAAATTGAAATTTGGACTTGAGATACGACGGTGTTACGGGTTCAAAAAGAATGGAAAACAGGGTAGTGAGGGTATGCAAGTAGCGACCTTGTCGAATAGGTAACCAGCGAAGTTGGGAACGGTAATCAGACACGTGGTCATACTTACGGAGACCAAAGATGAAACGGAGGCAGTTATTTAGCAGACGTTCAAGTTTATTGAGCAACATACAACTCAAGCCCGAGTAGCAAACATCAGCGTAATCAATTATTGGTAGAACCAGAGTGTATATCAACATAGCTTTTGTTTCACTAGGAAGGAAATGTTTTAGTTTGTACAAAGAGCGGAGAACACCAGTGACCTTCCTAGAGACTTCGGTAACTTGTTCATTCCAGACTAAACAAGAGTCGATATAAAGTCCTAAATCTTTGACACTACTACTATAAGGAATGATGGTGCCATCAAAAGAAAGGGCCGGAAGACAATCAATGTTAATACGCCTGATGTAATACATACTACCCACCAATATCCCCTGACATTTTTTAGGGTTGACTTTTACTCCGAAACGGCGTGTCCAATCACCTATCATCTTTAAGTCATTATTAACCATGTTAATGGCTGAATCTAAATGATCTAAATCAGCTTGAGCATAAAGTTGCAAGTCATCGGCGTAAAGGTGATACGAGCATTTTAGATCCTTTGTAATTAAGTCAATAAAAATAGAAAATAAAAGGGGAGAAAGAATGCCACCCTGAGGAACCCCAATGTCTACTGCGCGCCAATCAGATACATTTCCATCAATCTGTACCGCCTGCATACGCCCTCTGAGATATGAAGACAGCCAATCCACAACAGAGGAAGAAAACTTTAAATGGGACAGAATAGCTAATAAAATATCGTGATCGACTGTGTTAAATGCATTAGAGAAGTCAACTAATGCTAGAACTGTAACCTTTTTGCTTTCCATACCAGCCCTGATATCGTCGGTTACTTTTAGAAGAGCTGATACCGTGCTATGCCCAGGACGAAAACCAGATTGGAAGGGATTTAGAAGCCGGTTACGGTAAATATATTGCGTGAGTTGTTTATGGGCGCACGCTTCGAGTATCTTCGAAAGAAATGGGAGGATAGAGATAGGGCGAAAATCGCAAGGAAGTAAAGGATGGGCGACTTTAGGAAGGGGTCGAATTAAAGCCTTCCGCCAAAGTGAAGGAAATTGTGCAGAGAAAAGAGAAAAATTGATAATGTGCGTATAGGCTGGAATAACGAAGTCAAGAATTAATTCTATCATGCGACGATTAATCTGGTCAATACCCACGGCTCTAGTTTTGATAGATAAAAAATATTTTCTTACTTCATCTTGGCTGACAGGGCAAAAATCAAAGTTCAAATCAGGGGGTTTGGGAAGCGAAGAAATATAAGAAATAGTGGCAGATATTATTGAGGGATCCAAAGGAGTGGACGAAGCAAAATGGTTGTTTATATCTTCTAATGTAATAGAAGGGGGGACCTCAATGTTACGTGATTTGCCAATACCTAGGGTTCCAAGGAACTTCCAGATATCGGCAGAAGTTGACGCAGAAAGAGTGTTATGGATAAGGCGGCGTTTAGCATCACGTATCATCCTATTACACCGATTCCTCGCAATCTTAAACAATGACCAGTTCTCATCAGTCCGATGTCTTTTGAATTTACAAAAAGCACGATCCCTCCTTCTCATAAACATACGCACCCCAGGTGTAATCCAAGGCGCAGGGAGACGTTTTAGCTTAACTCTCTTAATAGGTGCATGTTTATCATATAGCTGTGTTAGTAGCCTATTAAAGACAGCGAGTTTCTCATCCACATTTGGAGCTAACCATACCTGCTCCCAATCAGTATTAGTAGCATCTTCGACTAATTTAATAAGGTCCGTTCTTGCGAAACTGCGCAAATGTAAAATCTTGGGGATTATTTTTGGTGGTTTGAGGTGGTAAGAGCAATGGAGGAGATCGTGACGAGAAAAAGCTGGAGCTGGATGTTGGCCGTGCGATACTACGAGATCTGGTAAAGATGTAATAATCAGGTCAAGCCAGGTGTCATCTGTGTGAGTGTTCTGATGAGTCGCTTGTAAAGGAAGAATCTTTAGACTGGCTGAATCCAATATATCTCGCAAATGTCGACCCCTAACAGACTGATATGCAATTTGGTCAGTGTTGAGATCACCCATTATAACGTGATGCATGTACTCGGAGCCAATCGATTCAAGTGCTGACTCGAGGTCAGAGAAATAGTTTGTAGAAGGGGGGCAATACACAACACCCAGAACCGCTTTTGACCCTTTTAAAGAAATTTCCAAAAAAAGATATTCCGCCGAGGCAGAATACATAGGGGGAGATGCTAATAATATTTTATAAACAATTTCACTACGAAGGTAGATTGCTACACCTCCACAATCTTTACCCAGCCGATCGTTTCTGACAAGTACAAAACCAGGAAGAGGGTAACAAGTTGACGAAAGAGCTGGCTTAAGCCAAGTCTCTGATATGAGGATAGCGTGGACATTTACATCTGAGAAGGTGTCTACGAAATCAGTATAATGGCCTGGAAGGCTCTGAGCATTAATGTGGCAAATATTCAAATGGCAAGTTTTGTTCTGGAAAGCATTAAAAATATAGCCACCTGGTGTGTCAAATGAAGAGGAGGCACTGTCATCACAAGTAAGATATTCACTCTCTGACGAATGATATGAGTCACTGTCAGACATAATATATAAATACGAATATATATATATATATATATAGATATCTCCACTAGACATTTGTTGATCGACCGTCTCGTGGCATCAGTTAATTGTTGATCAGTTGGCAATTGTTGATCAGGACAGCATTTATTGATCTAATGCTGGATTTTGCGTACATTGTGAGCAATCCGATCTCAGATTAGATCAATAATTGCCAGCCCTCTATCGGCAGAAAATTGAACTTTTTTATACAATTCCACTCCGTCAATTATTGATCTGATTCAAATGGGCCAATGAGAGGCTTCCTACTCTACGATTGGCTGAGTCCATTGTGCGCTGTTGCCACTTCGCTCTAGATCGCATCACAACTGTTAGCTAAACAGCTGTGATGGAATGACCTGTCATCTATTCTGTAGTTACCTATTTATTAGGATTATAGAATGCAAGCAGTGCCCGCGACTCCGTTCGCGTACATTACTAATTAATTATGTTATGTTTGTATGGAGGCAATAAGTTATGAGCTTCGGGGCGAGGGCGCAGCCCGAACCGATCGGATTGTCGAGGGCAAAGCCGACTGCCTCCCCCCTTCCACTCCCCCAAGTGTGCTGCAGTGAGGCCGCAGGCCGAACTGCCAAAGACTTGGGCCGCGAGCCCGCAGGCCGAGCTCAGAGTGGAGCCCGAGCCGCTGAAGATTCAGCACGACCCCCCGCCCCCCCAAGTGTGCTGCAATGAGGCTGCAGGCCAACCTGCCAGACACTTGGGCCGCAAGGCCGCAGACCGAGCTCCAAGGCGAGGGCATAGCCTGAGCCGATGAGGATTCAGAACGACCCCCCTCCCCCGCTCCCCCCCCCCCCCCCCCCCAATGGTGCTGCATGTAGGTCGCCGGCCGAACTGCCGAACACTTGGGCCGCGAGGCCGCAGGCTGAGCTCCAAGGCGAGGGGACAGCCTGAGCTACTGAGGATTCAGAAATCCCCCCCCCATTCCCCTAAGTGTGCTGCAATGAGACCGCAGGTCGAACTGCCAAATACTTGGGCCGTGAGGCCGCAGACCGAGCTCCAAGGCGAGGGCATAGCCTGAGCTGTTGAGGATTCAGCACGACCCCCCCCCCCCCCTCCCCCAAGTGTGATGCATTGAGGCCGCAGGCCGAACTGCCAAAGACTTGGGCCGCGTGGCCGCAGACCGAGTTCCAAGGCGAGGGCATAGCCTGAGCCGTTGAGGATTCAGCACGACCCCCCCCCCTCCCCCAAGTGTGATGCATTGAGGCCGCAGGCCGAACTGCCAAAGACTTGGGCCGCGTGGCCGCAGACCGAGTTCCAAGGCGAGGGCCTGAGCCGTTGAGGATTCAGCACGACCCCCCCCTCCCCCCACCCCCCAAGTGTGCTGCAGTGAAGCCGCAGGCCGAACTGCCAAAGACTTGGGCCGCGAGCCCGCAGGCCGAGCTCAGAGCGGAGCCCGAGCCGCTGAGGATTCAGCACGACCCCCCCCCTCCCCCCACTCCCCCAAGTGAGATGCATTGAGGCCGCAGGCCGAACTGCCAAAGACTTGGGCCGCGTGGCCGCAGACCGAGTTCCAAGGCGAGGGCATAGCCTGAGCCGTTGAGGATTCAGAACGACCCCCCCCCCCCCCCCCGGATGGTGCTGCATTTAGGCCGCCGGCCGAACTGCCGAGCACTTGGGCCGCAGGCTGAGCTCCAAGGCGACGGGACAGCCTGAGCTACTGAGGATTCAGATATCCCCCCCATTCCCCTAAGTGTGCTGCAATGAGACCGCAGGTCGAACTGCTAAACACTTGGGCCGTGAGGCCGCAGACCGAGCTCCAAGGCGAGGGGACAGCCAGAGCTACTGAGGATTCAGAAATCCCCCCCCATTCCCCTAAGTGTGCTGCAATGAGACCGCAGGTCGAACTGCCGAACACTTGGGCCTTGGGCCGTGAAGCCGCAGACCGAGTTCCAAGGCGAGGGCATAGCCTGAGCCGTTGAGGATTCAGAACGACCCCCCATTCCCCTAAGTGTGCTGCAATGAGACCGCAGGTCGAGCTGCCGAACACTTGGGCCGCAGACCGAGCTCCAAGGTGAGGGTACAGCCTGAGCCATCGAGGATTCAGAAATCCCCCCCCCCCCCCCCCCCCACTCCCCCAAGTGTGCTGTAGTGAGGCCGCAGGTCGAACTGCCGAACACTTGGGCCGCGAGGCCGCAGACCGTGTTCTAAGGCGAGAGCATAGCGTGAGCCGCTGAGGATTCAGCACGATCGTCCCCTCCACTCCCTCCCCCAAGTATGCTGCAGTGAGGCCGCAAGCCGAACTGCCAAACATTTGGGCCGCGAGGCCGCAGGCCGATCTCCAAGGCGAGGGCATAGCCTGAGCCTTTAAGGATTCAGGACAACCGCCAATGATTATGGCAGGTGTCCGGCCCTTTGCAATAACCCAACACAAGTCCAACCACATTTCAATAACGTAACCCAGTAATTTCTCTTTAAAATGCAATAGTTTCTCCTCCGGCCAAGACCTGTTTAAGAACATATTATATATTAATATTTCCAGGAACGGGTTCTGGCTGGAGACACACATTACACTAACTTCTCCAAAGGGCCTCTAAGTGTTGGATCTATATTCCCACGCAAGCTCATTCAGCTCATTCTCAAAGGACCGGGGCATGTCCCATGACTTACAAAGAGATACAAATAATAATAATAAAATTCATACAGAAATAGACATTTCCTTTTTATTTTCATTTGCACTTGGCCTTGGTCATGGGTAAAAATTGGGAAAGAAAAACATAAAAAAGAGCTCGAAATAATAATAATAAAGTTTACAGAGGACATACAATGACTTGGAAAGTTTAGTAAATAAAGTATAGCATATACGAGAAATTCTTGTATATAACAATCTAGTATCACGCTGTATGTTCGGGATAAATTCCAAAACTACAAATTTTTTAGATTTTGAACAAACTTTATAACTATCTGTAATTTGGTCCAAATTAAAAGATAAGATTGTTTTAAAGAGTGTTTATCTTATAGCGAAACAACGTTCGTCGGGACAGCTAGTAATAATAACAAATCTTTAAGGGTTGGTCATGGCGTAAGTTACTTGGTTTTCAGAGATATTGTGTTTATAAGCTCTATACATGATACTGAAACTAAATTGACGATTTTTAGTATCACGTCTTTTGCCCTTGCAGGGTAGACAGAGCCTAAGTTTTAAGACCTGAAGGCCACGTTTAGCATGTTGTTGGGCATTAGGTGGAAAACGGAATCAAATTAGTTGTCAAATGAGTCATGGGTTGCTAGCCGCATCGCCTATTAACATGATTCTGCAGATTTTATCCCAATCCCTTGATCGGCTTACGATCTGCGACGATGTATGTATGACATGTAATAAAATTTGCAACATATGAATTCTCTTCGCTTTAAACTCAACACTTTCTAAAAAAGAGGCCGGTAAAGGTGGATCAATAATTAATGCGGATTTCAGCCTGATCAACAATGGAGGTAAGAAGTGTCATCCTCAACTGCCTATCCGGTAGTCGAAGTAATGGCATTGGGTACGCGCACCTGCACAAACTGCGCACAAACTGCGCTCGCCATCTCGCCTGCCAAGCATGGTGAGTATGGCAATACCCTCCCATGGAACGAATAAGTATCCTTGGGAGAGGTCTTGCAATGGACTATTTGCTGTTGTATTGATGAATGATGATGATGAACAATGGCCGAAAGGAGGACAACACAGGAAAGGCTACTTCTGAATTTAGTATTTTTTGTTATAGTGGCAACAGAAATACATCATCTGTGAAAATTTCAACTGTCTAACTATCACGGTTCATGAGATACAAGATAAAGTATTATGAATAATACGCTTATTATTGCACGTTGCGCAGGTAAACAAAGTAGCAGCAATATCGGTTCTGTGAAAGCTGACTTCCTAGTGACAGCAACATCAAATACCTACATTGTCATTTGTTATAATATCTGTGTGACTATAGAAAAAAACCGGCCAAGTGCGAGTCGGACTCGCGCACTAAGGGTTCCGTACCATTATCTATAAAAATGGCAAAAAAAGTATTTCTGTTGTATAGGAGCCCCCCTTAAATATAAATTTTATATCAATTTAATTATTTATTTTTGAAATTAATATATAATTAAATATTCTGTGAATATTTCAACGTCTACATATTGCCAGTATCAATATCGAGCAATAATGAGCAAAAAAAAAAACACGTTTGTTGTATAGGAGCCGCCTTAAAATTTTTGCCCATCGGAAGTAATTTTGAGCTGGAGAAGGATAGGAATTTGTTGGATTAGGAAGGGAATAAAGGAATTGATAGGCAGTTGAGAACGACAACTCTTACCTCCATTGTTGATCAGGCTGAAATCCGCATTAAATATTGATCCTCCTTTACCAGCCTCTTACTTAGGAAGTGTCGAGTTTAAAAATTTTGCTACATGTATATTCTCTTTCTAACGATGCTTTGTTTAATTAGGAGTAAAGTATGAACTCGCCAACGACTGTCACGGCATTCATTGGTCCCATAGTTGAAAAGTTGTTCATATCAACGGGCTGCATTAGGATCGAGAACCCCTTTAAGGATCGGACAGGGTTTTCTTTACATATTGTATGTATTGATTTACTACTATTTACAAAGTATGCAAGTGTTTTTTTTCTATGAGGACTGTGTATTAATGCTACCTTCCTACCTATGGTATGAACGATGAATGATAGATAACACGAGTAATCAATCATTTAATTAAAGGAAAATCTAAAACAAGCTACCTAAGACAGGTCGTAACAATTAATTAACGAAGTTAAACACATATTTACTACAATTACGAACTAATGATGACACTTTAATACCTTTATGATAGTATTGATTAGCTGGTAAGATTAAAGTACCTACCTATAATCCTATAGCTATTATATGACTACTAATGATAAATCTGTAAGGGTCGGTCATGGACTAAGTTACTTTGTTTTTCGAGATATCGTGTTTATAAGCTCTATGACATGAAACTAAATTGACGAATTTTTGATTTTTTTGTATACATGTATGTTTATCCATAACTGTTAAACAAATAAGTTCATTAAATGAAACTTGGTAGATAAACATTTCGATGTACAGTCAGGTACATACCTGTCGCAGAGGCAAGTTCATAGAAAATACATCAACGCGTCATCACATTTCTCTGATGATTTTTTCGAATGACAGAATTGAACAGTCGGTCCAAATATTATGTAATTGGATATGTATACTTTTTAGGGTTCCGTTATTAAAGGGTAAAAACGGGACCCTATTAATATGGCTCCGCTGTCCGTCCGTCCGTCTGTTACCAGACTGTTTCTCATGAACCGTAATAGTTAGACAGTTGAAATTTTCACCGATGATGTATTTTTGTTGCCGCTGTAACAAAAAAATACTCAAATCAGAAGTAGCCTTTCCTGTGTTGTCCTCCTTTCGGCTATTGTTCATTATCATCATTCATCAATACAGCAGCAAATAGTCTATTGCTGGATGAAGGCCTCTCCCAAGGATACTTATTCGTTCAATGGGAGGATATTGGCATACTCACCATGCTTGGCAGACGAGATTGCGAGCACAGTTTCTTTGTCTTCTTGTGCGTCCGACGCTGCTACACAACGGAAGTAATTTTTAGCTGGGGAAGGATACGAATTTATTGGATAAAGAAAGGATATAAAGGTATTGGGATACTACTAACACTGGTAAAGCAAGAAGCAGCTCGGGTGGCCGGGTGCGCGTACCCGATGCCATTACTTCAACTACCGGATATACAGTTAAGGATGACACCCCTTGCCTCCATTGTTGATCAGGCTGAAATCCGCATTAATTTTTGATCCACCTGTACCGGCCTCTTACTTCGGAAGTGTTCAGTTTAAAGCAAAGAGAATTCATATGTTGCAAATTTTGCTACATATGAATTCTATTCCTAACGATGCTATGTTTAATTTGGAGTAAAGTATGTAACTCGCCAACGACTGTCTCGGCATTCATTGGTCCCATAGTTGAAAAGTTGTTCATATCAACGGGCTGAAATATGATCGAGAATCCCTTCAAGGATCGGACACTACTATTTATAAAGTATGCAAGTGTTTTTTTTTTCTATGAGGATTGGGTTTGATACCCACCTTCCTACTACCTTTCTACCTATGGTACGAAAGATGAATGATAGATAACACGAGTAATCAATCATTTAATTAAAGGGAAATCTATAACAAGCTACCTAAGACAGGTAGGTCATAACAAACATTATTTACTACAATTACGAAGTAATGAAGTCACTTTTACACCTTTTTGTGGTAAGATTAAAGTACCTACCTATAATCCTATAACTATTATATCACTACTAATAAATAACCTGTAAGGGTCGGTCATGGAGTAAGTTACTTTGTTTTCAGAGATATCGTGTTTATAAGCTTTATACATGACACTGAAACTAAATTGACGATTTTTAGATTTTTTTTGTATGCATCTATGTATGTTCCTCCATAACTCTTTAACGAATTCAGTTCATTATATGAATATTGGTAGATAAATATTTTGACGTACAGTCAGGTACCTGTCGCAGACGCAAGTTTATAGAAAACTAGCTATCGCCCGCGGCTCAACCCGCGTTAATGTCGATCCCTCAGGAATAGTACTTTTCCCGGGATAAATGGTAGCCTATGTCCTTCTCCGTACTCCAGAGAACTTGTGTGCAAAATTTCATGATGATCGGTTCAGTAGTTACGGCGTGAAAGCGTAACAAACAAACAAACAAACAAATAAACAAACAAACTCAGTTTCGCATTTATAATATTAGTAAGGATAAGGATACATCAATGCGTCATCACATCTCTCTGATGACTTTTTCAAATGGCAGAATTGAACAGCTGAGTTGGCTGAGTCCATTGTGCGCTGTTGCCACTTCGCTCTAGATCGCATCACAACTGTTAGTTAAACAGCTGTGATGGGACGACCTATGTCATCTATTCTGTAGTTACCTATTTATTAAAATTATAGAATACTAGCAGTGCCCGCGACTTCGTTCGCGTACATTACTAATTAGGTAATTATGTTATGAGGCCATATCTTATCATAAATTGAAGTAGCCTGTCCCCCCACAGGAGTGGGGGGGGGATTTTTCTGCCAACATGTAGGGGGTTGTAAGCCCCCTTCCCCCAAGTGTGCTGTAACACTAGAGCCACGAGCAAGTGTGTTGCAGTGAGGCCGTAGGCCGAAATGCCGAACACTTGGGCCGCAAGCCTGTAGACCGAGCTCCAAGGCGAGGGCAAAGCCCATGTCGTTGAGGATTTAGCACGAACATCCCCCCCCCTCCCCAAAGCGTGCTGGAATGAGACCGCAGGCTGAACTGCCGAACACTAGGGCCACCGTTGGCCGAGCTCCAAGGCGAGGGTAATCCCCGAACCGTTGAGGATCCAGCACGACCTCCACTCCCCCCCCCAAGTGTGTTGCAGTGAGGCCGTAGGCCGAAATGCCAAACACTTTGGCCGCGAGACTACTGTAGACCGAGCTCTATGGCGAAAGTGTGCTGCAGTGAGACCGCAGGCTGAACTACCGAACACTAGGGCCGCGAGGCCACAGGCCTAGCTCCAAGGCGAGGGTGAACCCCGAGCCGTTGAGGATTCAGCACGACTTCTCCCCCACTTCCCCCCTAGGTGTGCTGTAATAAGTTCGCAGGCCGAAATTCCGAACACTTGGACCACGAGGCCCCAGGCCGAGCTCCAAGGCGAGGGTGAACCCCGAGCCATTGAAGATTCAGCATGACCCCACCCCCACTCACCTCCCAAGTGTGCTGCAGTAAGGTCACTGGCCGAAATTCCGAACACTTGGGCCACGAGGCTAGGGCAAACCCCGACCCGTCGAGGACTGATGCAACATATGAATTCTCTTTGCATTAAACTTAACACTTCCTAAGAGAGAGGCCGGTAAAGGTAGATCAACAATTAATGCGGTTTTTAGCCTGATAAACAATGGAGGTAAGAGGTGTCATCCTCAACTGCCTATCCGGTAGTCGAAGTAATGGCATTGGGTACGCGCACCCGGCCGCCCGAGCTGCGTCTTGCTTTACTAGTGTTACAACAGTGTCCTAACGATGCTATGTTTAATTTGGAGTAAAGTATGTAACTCGCCAACGACTGTCTCGGCATTCATTAGTCCCATAGTTGAAAAGTTGTTCATATCAACGGGCTGAATTAGGATCGAGAATCCTTTCAAGGATCGGACAGGTTTTTCTTTACATATTGTATGTATTGATTTACAACTATTTACAAAGTATGCAAGTGTTTTTTTTCTATGAGGACTGTGTATTAATGCTACCTTCCTACCTATGGTATGAACGATGAATGATAGATAACACGAGTAAACAATCATTTAATTAAAGGGAAATCTAAAACAAGCTACCTAAGACAGGTAGGTCATAACAATTACTTAATTAACGAAGTAAAACACATTATTTACTACAATTACGAAGTAATGACGTCACTTTAATACCTTTTTGTGGTAAGATTAAAGTACCTTCCTATAATCCTATAACTATTATATCACTACTAATAAATAACCTGTAAGGGTCGGACATGAAGTAAGTTACTTTGTTTTCAGAGATAATGTGTTTATAAGCTCTATACATGACACTGAAACTAAATTGACTATTTTCAGATTTTTTAGTATGCATATATGTATGTTCCTCCATAACTCTTTAACGAATTCAGTTCATTATATGAATATTGGTAGATAAATATTTTGACGTACAGTCAGGTACCTGTCGCAGACGCAAGTTTATAGAAAACTAGCTATCGCCCGCGGCTCCGCCCGCGTGAATGTTAATCCCTCGGGAATAGTACTTCTTTTTCCCGGGATAAAAGGTAGCCTTTGTCCTTCTCCGTACTCCAGAGAACTTGTATGCAAAATTTCATGATGATCGGTTCAGTAGTGACGGCGTGAAAGCTTAACAAACAAACAAACAAATAAATAAACAAACAAACTCACTTTCACATTTATAATATTAGTAAGGACTAGCTTTCGCCCGCGGCTCCGCCCGCGTCAATGTCGACCCCTCGGGATTAGTACTTTTTCCTGGGATAAAAGGTAGCCTATGTCCTTCTCCGTACTCCAGAGAACTTGTATGCAAAATTTCATGATGATCGGTTCAGTAGTCACGGCGTGAAAGCATAACAAACAAATAAACTCACTTTCGCATTTATAATATTAGTAAGGACTAGCTGTTGCCCGCGGCTCCGCCCGCGTTAGTGTCGATCCCTCGGGAACAGTAGAATTTCCCGGAATAAAACATACCCTATGTCCTTCCTCGGGCCTCACACCTCCATACCAAATTTCATCCAAATCAGTTCAATGGTTGAAGCGTAAAAAAAACGACAGACAGAGTTACTTTCGCATTTATAATATTAGTATTAGTATGGAAGTATGGATATTATTTATACTTCTAAGTCCAGAAATGAGAAAATTTCATATAAATTTTACCCCTTTAGAAGTTAAATTTCTTAAAAATCCTTTCTTAGCGCTTACTCACATCATTAAAAGAGCCCCTGTACCAAATTTCAAGTTTCTAGGCGCAGCAGTTTCGGTTGGTTTGCCGTTTGCCCGCGGCCATGCCGCGCCGCCGCCGTTAGTGTCCATCCCTCAAGAACAGATTGGACCCTTAAAGGGGTGACTCAGGTCATCAATATGAGCAACTTTTTCTATGGGACCAATGCTGGGAATTTAAAAAAAAAATTCGTCATTTCCATAAAAAAGTCCCGCCGCCCGGCCAGCTCGTATGGGAATGTCGAATTTTTTTGAGTACCCAGCATTGTTCCCATAGGAAAAGTTGTTCATTTTGATGGTCTGTCACCCCTTTAAGGGTCCAAAACGATAAAAAATTCACCGTGTATATTTACAGGCAAACTAATGCCTTGAGTTCATTCAAATGATGATAACTTTTTTTTTAATGAACCGATTTTGATGAAACATACTTTAGATGTTTTGCTGAGTTAAAACAAAGCAATTGGTTAAAGTTTGAAGTATATCGGTTCAGTATTTTCGGAGATAATCGTGATCATACATACAGACAGACAGACAGAGAAAAAATTCGAAAAATTTTTTTTTGCTATCTGTTATTCTTTTTAAGTGTCCCTCTATCCATTTCAGTCAAAAATTCTAAATGTACAGACAAAATATTTTTACTGTTTTATTATATGTATAGATAAGGATACATCAATGCGTCATCACATCTCTCTGATGACTTTTTCAAATGGCAGAATTGAACAGTCGGTCCTAATATGATGTTATTGATATGTACCCTTTTAAGGCTTCCGTACCCAAAGAGTAAAAACAGGACCCAATTAATTCGTCCGTCCGTCTGTTACCAGACTGAATCTCATGAACCGTGATAGTTAGCCAGTGTGAAATTTTTACAGACGATGTATATCTGTTGCCGCTATAACAAAAAAAAAACCGATCAAGTGCGAGTCGGACTCGCACACGTACGGTTCCGTACCGTTATCTATAATAAGCCAAAATTTAATTATTTAAAATTATATTATTATATGTTGTAAATAAATATTAACACTTTTTGCAATTTTTTTTTACTTGTGCTTTACGACGTTGCTTCGTACCAAATTTAAAGATTCTGAGTTCACGGGAAGTACCCTATAGGTTTTGATTCCCTTACGAATGTTGAAAATTTGCGGCATTAAAATTTTATAATATTATGATTACATGATGTTACAAAAAATGTATACTTTTCGCAATTTTTTCTTTATCTGTGCCTTATGATGTTGCTTCATACCAAATTCCAAGATTCTGAGTTCACGGGAAGTACCCTGTAGGTTTTGATTCCCTTGCGAGTTCGAAAAACACAAAAATTTGCGGCATAAGCGGCTGTATATTTTGATTGCGTTGGCTTAGAAGTTAGATTTTTTTACAGCTTCAAGGGACAGTAGACTTGAGTATTTGGTATGAATTTAAGCTTGATACCTCAACGCGTTCGTGAGAAAAAGGGTCTTGACAGAGCGACAGACAGACGGACAACCTAGTGATCCTATAAGGGTTTCTTTTAACCTTTTGAGGTACGGAACCCTAAAAATACTAAAATCAGAATAAAATAAATATTTAAGGTGGCTCCCATACAACAAACAGTATTTTTTTTTGCTCGGTTTTGCTTGATATTGATAACGGCAATATGTAGAGGCTTGAAATATTTACGGAATATTAAGTTATATATTCACTTCAAAAATAAATAATTAAATTAATATAAACTTAATATTTAAGGGGGGCTCCCAAACAACAGACATTTTTTTTACCGTTTTTATAGATAATGGTACGGAACCCTTAGTGCACGAGTCCGACTCGCACTTGGCCGGTTTCTTTCTATAGTCATACAGATATTATAACAAATGACAATGTATTTGATGTTTCTATACTATCACCAGGTAGTCAGCTTTCACAGAACCGACATTGCTGCAACTTTGTTCACCTGTGCAATGTGCTTATTAAACGTATTATTCATATAGTCTTCGCCTCACTCACCTCACCGGGAGGGGAGAGGGGAGTCATACTGAATCCTCAACGGCTCGGGGTTCACCCTCACCTTGGAGCTCGGCCTTCAGTCCCAAGTGTCCGGCAGTTCGGCCTGCGGCCTCACTGCAGCTCACTTGGTCGTGGGGGGTGGGGAGTTAGGAGGAAGGGGTCGTGCTGAATCCTCAACGGCTCGGTCTTCGCATTCGCCTTGGAGCTCGGCCTGCGGCCTGGCGGCCCTAGTGTTCGGCAGTTCGGCCTGTGACCTCACTGCAGCACACTTAGGGGAGGGGGGGGGGATCGTGGATCGTGCTGAATTCTCAACGGCTCGGGGTTCACTCTCACCTTGGAGCTTGGCCTACAGACTCGCGGCCCAAGTGTTCGGCAGTTCGGCTTGCAGCCTCAGCACACTTAGGCGGGGGGTTGCTGAATCCTCGACGGCTCGGGCTTCGCATTTGCCTTGGGGCTCGGTCTACGGCCTCGCGGCCCTAGTGTTCAGCAGTTCGGCCTGCGGCGGCACTGCAGCACACTTGGGGTAGAAGGGGGGGTCGTGCTGAATCCTCAACGGCTCGGCCTTTGCCCTCGCCTTCAAACCTTTCCCCTTCGTGGCTTTAGGGGTGAATTTGGCCCAGTTTCCCCTACATAATCTTTTTTAATTGTAATCGAGAACTTATACACCTATTTGTATACTTCCAAGTGTAGAAAGTACTGCTGTAGCGTTATTAAATAAATAAATAGAAATGAGAAAATTTCCATACAAACTTTCCCCCCTGTTTTACCCGTTCAGGGGGAAGTTTGTATGGAAATTTTCTAAATGAAGACA
This sequence comes from Elegia similella, assembly GCA_947532085.1. Classification (NCBI taxonomy): domain Eukaryota; kingdom Metazoa; phylum Arthropoda; class Insecta; order Lepidoptera; family Pyralidae; genus Elegia; species Elegia similella. The sequence goes on along the minus strand of OX383926.1, from coordinate 1,800,594 downwards.
GATGAAGTGTCTATGAAGACAGACAGATAGACAAAATGTCAGAGTTACTTTCGCATTTTAATAATAGTATGGATATGGATACTGGTAGTATGGAATATAAAAGTAAAATAAGTTCTTACATACTTATGTCGTCCGTCTCCTAAACAAAACTACGGAATATTATTTCCTTAGAAACACGTCATATAACGAACGAAATACACCGACTGCACGGGCACACTTTCTATCTCACTTTAACATACTTCCATTTCGTTTTTTGCGACGTTGCCGCTCTGCCGCCACGTTGCTCGAAAGCAATAATTCGCAGCAAATATTGATCAAACGCGGTATATATTCGATCAACAAAAGTATCCTCAGTGCATGAAAAAAGGCGGTTAATCGATCAATAATTGTCGTGATAATTTATGACGAGTATAAGACTTTACGGCACAATTAAGCAAAGTGTCGTAACGAGGAGAATTCATATATAGCAGAAAGAGCACGATAGACCCAAAACTTTCAGAGTTAGAGGCGGGTAAAGGTTGATCAACAATTATATCGGATTTCGGCCTGATCAACAACGGCCGAAAGGAGGACAATATATATATATATATATATATATATATATATATATATATATAATATAATGTAAAAACAAACAGAAAGAGTAACTTACATAAGTTACGAGAACCTAGTAAGGTACTTAATTCTCGGCACCACCTGCCAGTTGATCACAATCACAGCAAAATACAATTTTATTATAATACTTAAATATTTGAGAGCACAACTACGAAAAAAAAGAACATTATTGAACTAAAATTTAGAAACAAGTAAGTAAATAAGTACGTACTTAATTTAACATAATTAACCAAAAATAGGAAAAAAAATAAAAACGTAAAAAGTCAACCTCTCTACCATCCATGGAAGCATCTCACATGTACCCTGTCCATCCCGCCACGCATCCATGCATGCCAGATCACGAAGTCCACTTCTCTCAACTTACATATTCCTCGTACATCCGGCTGCCCAAATGCAGATGCATGGCGAGACGGGCAGCAGCTGCCTTAATAAATAGGTACTTAAACAGAAAAAAAAAAAAAAAAAATCCCAAACAAAGAATAATAAGCCCAGAAATAGAAATCAGTAGTAAATATAGAACGGACCAACGTACTAAAGAATGTACATACAATAATAAGCAGGCTCAAATTAGTTACACAAAAACAAAAATTTTGCACAGAAACGACGACACACTTTTTTTTTTTTTAGAAAAAACAATACAAAGATACAAGATAAGAAAAATGGCATCGATGTCGAAATATCAGTGTTTGATCGATGTCGATCGGCGACTGTGGTTACACAAATGTCAATGTCAAAGTAGTGAGTAGGCTGTCACTGTCACAAACGAATTAAAGAAAATTTAAGCTAACCTTACTTCCTCAATAACAAAATTAAAATGTTAAATAAAATTGAAACCGATTGCCTAGACATACCTAATTATTATACAATCACAGAGAGAGATTACAGGTACATGTACCTACATTTTAACAGTACTCACACAGCGAGAATGCATGGAAAACAGAGAGGTCAAATAAATACTTATTGTAAATAGTATACACACAGGAATTAAGTTGCGCGTTTATTATGGAAGCAGCCTTGACCCCAAATTATGCGCACTAGGAGGATCCAGTCTTCGTTTTCTGCGCCTCAGCAGGACCCGCCGGCTGGGGATACTTAACGACCAGGTTGTTGAGTCCTCCATCCGTGGTGATTTTGTGCCTGGAACCATCGGGAGTCTTGACAATTACAACACCATCTTGCGACCAGCAGTTGCGCATACCGAAGTGCTGCCTTGATTTACCAAATATGGCCAGCCTTACTTTTGTCAAGAACTCTTTGACGGATATATTAGTGCCTTTAAGAGAAGATTTCTTATTCCAAATGGCAGACTTCATTGCATAATCTCGGAACTGAACAAGCAACGGTCGGTGGTGATTTGCTTTGGACTGACCCAGCCGATGACAAACCTTAATATCAGTGATCCTCAAGCCCGCTTCACCCATTTTTTTCTAGCAAGATCTATGACAATATTCTTACAGTCCTCTTGAGGTTCTTCAGGAATGCCAGAGAAAATCAAAACATTCAACCGATGCCGGGCTTCAATGTTGTCGACAGACTCTGCCAGGGACAGACAATCTGTAATTTGACTGCGTAGAATACCAAGTAGCTTATATACAATTTTTCGAAAAGTACGGAACTCCTCAGCTACTTTGGCAATGGTATCCTTCGCTGGAGCTGCCGATTGCAATTGGGATGATAATTCTGACATCTTTGTATTAAAAAGTGTCTCCAGATCTTCCTGTGCCTTGAGAATATTCTTAATCTGCGACATATTGCTCATTCAAGTGGTAATGTTGTACAGTAGATCAACAAGTGTGTGTGTGTCAAACTGGCAGGTGGTTTGTAGTTCTTAGTGTCACTAAATCTTGATGACTGTTTTCACTAACGTAAGTAGCAGTAAATTACTTGTTATCTAGTTAATTTTTATAGTATTTGGTGGCAAAAGTTATTTTATTTAATTTAAAATACAACAGAGATGTTACAGAAACTTGTTATTTGTTTTGCGCCTACCGCCAAAAAAAAAAAAAAAAAACAAAAAAAAAAAGCTAATCAATCTAAATATAATAAAATCTATCTAACCCGCAAGGCATAAATACGTGATGGTTGTTTGAACTTAAGGCGCTGTATCCCTTAACCGTTTGTAGCGGAAATCGCGCGATATTTTATATAATTGTATCATACCTGTCGTCAGCCTCAGTTCAAATCCGTGTCTGCCATTTTAGTGTTCATTTTCACTTTTAATTTAATAATTCAATAATTATAACCAAACTAGCTTTCGCCCGCGGCTCCACCCGCGTTAATGTTGATCCCTCGGGAATGGTACTTTTTCCCGGGATAAAAGGTATCCTATGTCCTTCTCCGTACTTCAGAGAACTTGTATGCAAAATTTCATGATGATCGGTTCAGTAGTTACGGCGTGAAAGCGTAACAAACAAACAAACAAACAAATAAACAAACAAACAAACTCACTTTCGCATTTATAATATTAGTAAGGATATTGTATTTTTTGTAGGTATCCATCTTGCTCATTTTGTTATACTTTTTATAGACGTATAAAAGTTGGTAGTTGTCGCTGAAAATATCAAGTAATTCGCGACGAAATTTTTTTCTGGATATAGCTTTTTTGCTATTTTATTTAGTTAGGTTTTTAATATTTTTTTGAACATATTTTGATGTAACCATTTATTTTGATCTTTAAACTGTACTTCATATTTTTCATGCTAGTATTCTTTGAAAAATAAGGTAAACTGCGCGACGAAAAAATACACGTTTTACGGTATTCTTCTGATGCACAGCGCCTTAAGTAAACAACAGAATGGCTAAAAATTACGCAGATAAATTCGCAGAATAAAACTAGTCTACATCGATACTTCTATACATCTACATATATACACTTCTATACTAAAATTATAAAATGGAAAGATGTTTGTTTGTTTGCATTGATAGGCTTAGAAACTAATGGACCGACCTAATCTCTTCGCACCTCAGTTCATTCGCACCTGGGTTCCTTCGCGCCTTAGCTCTTCGCACCTCAGTTCATTCGCGCGTTAGCTCTTCGCGCCAGAGTTCACTCGCACCTCAGCACTTTGCACCTTCGTCTTTCGCACCTAAATTACACACTCAAATTGTTTCAACATTATATCCCTGTATGACTGACGTTATCCCTGATGAACATAGGCTATAGATTAAATACCTAAATCTACCCGTTCGAAGCCGGGGCAGGCAGCTAGTACAAAATAAAGTCACATTTCTTCTTACGCTGTAACTCTAAGTCTAGTCTCAAATAAAATGTCTCCTCAGAAAATATTTCTAGACCACTTATCATGAAAATTAAGCTTCCATTACAAAAAATAAAGAGCTTTTCCCGGCTGACACAAATGCTCGCTGAACGAAGTGAAATGTTGACGTTGTACAGTACCGTGAAATGGAAAGCCCCGGTAGCTGACACACATGACGCTTGTCTTTTGCCAGCTTTATATAGTAAGGTTCAATTTGACTTCTTTCTGTATTTAACTTACATACACGGTGAAATTTTGATCGTTCTCGACCTATAAAGGGGTGATTCAGGCCATCGATATGAACAACATTTCCTATGGGACCAATTCTGAGAACTCAAAAAAATGGATAGTTCCGTAGAAAAAAATTCGGCCGCCCGGTTAATTTGTATGGGAACGTCAAAAAAAATGTTGAGTTCCCTGCATTGGTCCCATAGGAAAAGTTGTTAATATCAACGGGCTGAATCACCACGGGCTGAAGTGAGCGGGGCACATAGCACTCAGAACCGATGGCCGATGGGGCAGAAAAGTTCTCGAATGGCGACCACGTACCGGCAAGCGCAGCGTCGGTCACTCACCGACCAGGTGGTCGGATGACCTGACCAAGATCGCAGGAAGGCGCTGGATGCAGGCCGCTTCAAAACGGTCGTATTGGAATCCTTGGGGAGGCCTATGTCCAGCAGTGGACTTCTTGCCGCTGATATGATGATGATATAAGAGTCAGACAGACACACTTTTATGAAACAAATAAAAGAAAAAAAGGTTACTTCTTATACAGAAGGGAAGGAACTGGCAGAAGAGAGAGAGGAATGGAAAAATCTCCACCGACAAGAGCCCAGCTCTTTAATTTGATGATCATCATCATTTCGAGTAGGTGTCACGGTCAATCGACCATGCACACCCTGGTGTCAGAGTTCTTCGGAACCGCCTCTCGGCCTCTGACGTGGTTCCTTTAACGACTACCAGATGGCAGGCGGGACCAACGGCTTAACGTGCCTTCCGAAGCACGGAATCATCTTTATTATCAGACAATCAGGTGATTCAAGCCTGCAATGTCCTAACCAAACTGGAAACAACTAAATAAAGTATGCTTCCGGTGGGAATCGAACCCACGACCCCCGGGTCAACAGGCAAACGCCTTATCCACTGGACCACGGAGGCTGTTATTAATTTGATGATGATATGGAGGAGTAAAGAAGAGTGTAATTTTCCTATCCTTCCAGCTGCTGCTGAACTGCTTCCGTGGTCTAGTGGTTAAGGCCTGTAGACCCGGGGGTCGTGGGTTCGATTCCCACGTGAAGCATACTTTGTTTGGTGTTTCCAGTTTGGTTACGACATTGCAGGCTTGAATCATCTGACTGTTTGATAATAAAGAAGACTCCATGCTTCAGAAGGCACATTAAGCCGTTGGTCCCTCTTGACATCTGGTAGTCGTTAAAGGAACCACGTGAGAGGCTGATAGGTTCCGAAGAACTTGACAAGGTGTGCATGGTCGATTGACCATGACACCAACACCAAATGATGATGATCCTTCCAGCTTAAATCAGTTATTCATCATTTCAGCCTTATGGCGTCTCGGGGCGTCTAATAGGTTAAAGTTGGCACTGGCGTCATCGTAAGGCTGTAGGTCACTAGTCTGTACACGGGGTGTCACTATGTCTGATCACTGATTAACTGATAAATGTCTACGCACTCCACTAGCTTGACCTACGTTAAGAAGTTCAGAAGGAAATTAAAGTCAAGTTCCAGGACGATGAGTATATTTCTATGTCCACAGTTACACACAGTCACAATCACAGTTATACAGAATTACGAAAGTCTCTATAGCAAATATGTATGAGGAGATACACAAGTTAAGTGAGGGACGGGCGGGTCGCGACTGACGGCCAAAAGCACGCTAGCCCACCGCGATACGAAACGCTGACATAACAATGTGTCCTTACAAAGCTATTAGATGCCCTGGGCACATATGGACAATGACAGAGCATTATTTTGTTAGAATAGAGCAGCGATTTAAAGGCGCCTTTGGTACCACTGAGCTACAGAGATCTTCTGGATATATATGGAATCTATACATACCCACATACTATCACGTCGTTTTCCCATTCCTATGCGGGGGGAGGTGCCTTTATGTTGATGGGTGTGTAGGTGGCAAAAAGAATCAAATAGTAATGGTTGCTAGCCGCATCGCCTACTAACATGATTCCTCAGTTACCGCCCAGTCCCTCAGCATTCAGAAGAGATGCAGCTAATAAGCTAATACGTTCTACGTTTTTTATTTTTTCCCAGACCAGCACGGCACGTTATGAAATAAAATTTGGTATGGAGGTAGTTTGAAGCCCGGGTAAGAACACAAGAACGGGTAAGAATACCTTTCATTCCGGGAAATTTTACTGTTCCCGAGAGATCGACATGAACGCGGGCGGAGCTGCGGGCAATAGCTAGTATAAAATAATATCAGATAAGTACCTACTTATATTTTTTTTGTACATACATAGCTATGTATGTAACTGGCATTTTTATTGGTTTTGAAACCGTATCTTTATTAAGTCAGGGATTAAATAATAATAATAATAATATTTATTTATTTAGGGATTAAAAATAGTGTGACTGCATAAACAAAGCCTCTGAAGAATTAGATACTACTAACAAGCAATTTTCAAATGAGTTCAAAAGTGTATTGCTAGACTATTAGTACAAGCTCAGTTGTAATGCACAAGTACTCTCTCGTGCCTGAGAATGCAAAGTTGACGACCCACATGTGATCAGAGTGCTTACCCACACTGAAGTTGATTGGATTGTACACGTGGTTAAGTTTAGTTTAATTGCTTTGATTAAACAGCCTCCGTGGTCCAGTGGTTAAGGCGTTTGCCTGTTGACCCAGGGGTCGTGGGTTCGATTCCCACCGGGAGCATACTTTGTTTAGTTGTTTCCAGTTTGGTTAGGACATTGCAGGCTTGAATCACCTGATTATCTGATAATAAAGATGATTCCGTGCTTCGGAAGGCACGTTAAGCCGGTGGTCCCGGCTGCCATGTGGCACTCGTTAAAGGAACCACGTCAGAGGCCGAGAGGCGGTTCCGAAGAACTCTGACACCAGGGTGTGCATGGTCGATTGACCGTGACATCTACTCGAAATGATGATGATGATTGCTTTGATTTTATTTAGTAAATAGTAGCATCTTTTGTTTGTCTTGGAGAAAAAAAAAATGTGTGTTAAACATCGCGGGTCAGCTGGCAGATATGAAACATATTTTTTTTTGCACATACATACTTACTAAAATGATATTATTTTATACAAGCTATTGCCCGCGGCTCCACCCATGTTAGTATCGAACCCTCGGGAACAGTAGAATTTCCCGGAATTAAAGGTAAACTATATATATCCTTACCTGGGCCTCAAACTACATACATACCAAATCTCATCTAAATTGGTTCAATGGTTGAAGCGTGAAAATAAGACAGACAGACAGAGTTACTTTGGCATTTCTAATATTAGTATGGAATATAGCTCGGCGACGCATGCCGTAACGACGCGTCGCCATGCAAAATTTTACTTCAGGCGCATGTTGCGAAATATTTTGAGGATGTATATTTTTGCCAAACAAAGTAATATGTCTATTTGTGTTTTAGGACTGAGACCCGAGAAAAATATTACGTTAAACTGCCGGGTAGTCAAATAACTTCACAATTGTCTATTTGCTAAAGTCTAGGCATAAACCAACTTTGAGCAAATAGCAATAATGTTGCAACATTGCCACGTGGAGGAAGTGGGGTTATATTCTACGCGCATGATTAGCTCTGAATACTGGTGACCGCCCGGCGGTCCTGGGTCACTTGCACCTAGGATAGGCCCTTCTGGCAACGTAGCTTTCGGCCCATAAGGCAAAAGATGAGAGTTGCTGCTCTCCAAAGGCTTTTGCCATAGATTCTCAGATTGGCTCTTCAGGCTAAATATGCACGTAATCGCGGCCCATTAGGCAATATGAGAGTTGCTGTCTCTCCTAGCCTTGCGCACACAGGCAACGCCCAAAGTCGAGGTCCGTCCCTCCTGGGGGCCCCTTGGTAATGTTGTCTATATAGGCTGAGGGCACTCTGCCTTCGTTTCAAACGCCCGGTGAAGTAGCAAAAGCTTACCTGGAGCTAGCTACATATTCAAATAAAAAAAAATATTTCGCGCGGTGGCGCAAAGTTAATTCTTTAAATGTAATTAAGTTTAGTAATAGCAAGGTTATCGCAGATCATGTACACTTGACTATGAAAATACATTGTACAAACGACATGCATACGTAAATAAATAACTTCAAAATATACACTTTAGTACACTCCAAGTACAACACAACTTCGAGCAAATAGCAATCATGTTGCAATATTGCCACGTGTGGAACCAACGCAAGGAATCCAACCCGATTGCCTCTGCGTAGCAGAGTTTGTTCTGTAATTTTAATCTAGTTTAGCAGTAGCACTTTGAGCACAGATTTTGTAGCTTTGACTTTGAAAATACAAATTACAAACTACGCGTTGTCGCAATAATTTCAAAATGATCCCTTTAGACAAGTCTTTGTACAATGCAACTTTGTACAAATAACAATACTTTTGCAACATTGCCACTTATAGGAAGTCAAGTTGGATTCCAGGCGTGATTAGGCAAAGGTCATTCTTTTTTAATTAAAATATTGTATTTATTTCAAATATTGTTATAACAAGTAGCTAAAGTCTATGATAGAAAAACATAAATACTAAAACTTAATCTAAAAACGTATTATTAAATTAAACTAACTCAAAATTTAATAAGATTAAGTTAATTAGTGTAATGTAATTTAAAGTATTAGTAATGTGGTTAGCGCAGTTTTTTGTTTATTTTACTGCGTAAATACAACGCACAAACTTCACGCACAGTCTAAATTGCTTCAAAGTTATTCCTTTGGTAAAGTCTCAGTGCAATACAACTATCTGCTATCAGCAATATTGCTGCAACCTATCCACCTGTAGGATGTCGGGTTGGATTCCACACGTAGTTGAGCAAACTGTTACTTTTACTTCGATTTTGTTCAGCGCAGACTTTATTAGTCTTACAATAAAAATACAATGAACAACTGCAGGCGTAGTAGCTTCAAAGTTGGAAAGGAATCAATTGCAAAACACAACCGACCTCGTGTTTGCCAACTTAGTGTATAACTTTTTAATAGAAACTTCAAAATACATTAGGTTTTATACATCATAAGTAAAAATAGACAATCATACGAAAACCGCAGTGTATTTTGTACACTAAGTTAGCAAATAGGCCGGCAGGTCTTGTAAAGAGTGAATGATTAAAAGTTTTATAAAAGCGGGAATTGAGATATAGAGGGTATTGAGGTACTTTTTATCTTGTGGTTCCCCTTTGCCCTAATTATTCTGGCAAATATGAACCTTGAATCATGTTTAGATATTTAAATGTAGTCGTGGTAGAGCCACGCTACCGGCAAATTTGCCGGCTGGTCTGGGGACCACACTTTTATTATGCTTCATTTTAATGTTTTATGAGAGAGCCGGAGGACCATGCCCCCCCTCCCCCTCAATATTCTCTCCCCAACTCCGTGATTATCATTAAAAAAAACCTTAGCTCGCAATGATGACACATAAAAATATATACTATCTATGGTACAAGACACAAGTATTTTATTATAACTATTTTTCCTAATTTAATTTCGATCGGGGCTCCGTCTACCGCGCAAGGGAACAGTAGTATTAGCATGTATATGTATAAAGAGTTTAGAATAACTGTGTTACAGTTAGTTATATTTGGAACCAATTTGAGTAAACCCTCAGTGCACTCATGAGTCCATTCGAATGGTCCCGTATCTCTTTATCCTTTGTGTGCAATCCCCGGTCTTTGATTAGAAGCCACTGTTTGCTTGTGACGAATATAGTCGGAGATCTTACTACCAGATTTCTACGTTCATCCGTTTTATTTTACAATGAGCGCCCTTAAGCTTACGCATATGTAACGCACGCATGTATAAGAGTTGCTCATAGCGTACGAGTTATTATTAAACTGGTACATATAAAATAAAATAGATAGCGCTATAAGTTTTTTCACACTTTATATCCCCCATATTATGAGAAAGTAAAAGTACTATGCACGAAATAAATCTTATTTAGAACTAAAACAGTATTTACTGCTTTTATTTAATAATATTTCTTGTATTTAGCAAAAGGCGAACATCATGATTAAAGTGACGAATGAAAAAGTGCACTGCGGTGTCCTCTCTGCCACACATATTGGTAGCCGTGGCAGCAAGTGGAACTAACAAGTCCACAGATTGGAATTGGCTTATAGCATGCCTTATTTAATTCAATTCAATTTATTTATTTGCTTACGTCAGGCTATTATTTTTATATGAGGTTGGTAAATAACGTAACTATAACATTTGGCGTGATATAAAATTTTTGGGATATCTTATACCATTGAGTCCGGTCATCTTAACTGGCAATCGTTAAGCTATGTCAGATGCCTTTAGTCAGATTAAAAATTCTGAAATCAAACAAAAACAGTTTTTTTTTTTATCAAAATCACCTTTACTTTATCAAGTTCAATAAGTTGATATTTCATTTCACGGAGCAATGATATAGTCGATTTAATTACGACCTTTGCAACTAATTAAAAAAAAACCGAAATATTTATAAAATTTGAAGCGGCCTGTTATTCATTATACCTAGTATATGTTAGTTTCTCTTTTAGTTTATCTCTTATTCTTCTAGTAATAAAAAATTTCTTGTCAAACTTAAGCCAAATATAAAATAAAAATGGGAGATACACCGGGATCTCCGACTAAAAGCGAATACATACCGCTTAGCATGCTCAGTTAATCCGAATTTCCGATTCGTCTTCATTTAATTACATTCCTGCCCGTTCAGCTGTGGACTACGCAATGGAAAGAAAACAAAGTTTTAATGTCTTCAGCTCATTGTTCGTAGTAAGTACATTTAGGAATGTAATCGAACAAGAGAATCATTAGCTTTTTGTTTCAATTAAAAACCTTTACGTTTGTATACGTTTTGTTGCGTTTTGTTTAATTAGTCCCTCTTTCATGCTAAATATATGAATAAAGAAATATTAATATATACCGACAAATCACTCAGATTGAGCTAGCCACAAAGTAAGTTCGAGACTTGTGTTAAAGGATGCTACTCAGCGATAGGTTCTATATATTTTTATAAGAAATACATATATAGATCTTTCTTCTTTTTAAGGTGCCTCTCCAACTAGTGAAGGTTGGCGATCAGCTTGGTACAGTCATCTCTGTTCTTGGCTCGACGGAACAGCTCAGCCGCTTTAGCAATCCCGGTCCACTATCTTATGTTTCGCAACCATGACTTCCGTCTACCTTTCGTTTTTCAGCATCTCTATCATTATGAGCTGTAAGAGATCATACCGTTAGTGTCGGAGCACATGACCAAGGTAGGAGATTTTCCGCTTCTTTACCGTAAGTTTATACTTAAATCTTGCAACCTTATGGTTGCGTTAAACAACCAAGACCCAGGTCAAACTGAAACCCTTTTGAATTTAAAAATCATTTTCCATTTGACCTTTCCGGGGATCGAACCCAGGACCTACGCTGTGACAGCCTAGCATGATAACCACTAGGCCACAGCGATCGCCATGCTGGTCAATGAGAAAAGAAAACGTTTCCTACTGCTTTATATGTATCAGCTGCTTTTCTTGTATTGTAAAAGATTGTGAACTTCTGGATTTGGAATGATTGAAATTCGGATTGAGGAGCTCGATAGCCTAGTGGGCGTGAGCATAATTAGCGCTTACGCATGTCAAGCAACCCCGGGCACAGTCCTCCCTGGGATGGATGAAAGCAAGTGGCATACGAATATCTCGAGTTCATCCGTGCTTCGGAAGGCACGTTAAACCGTTGATACCAGCTGTCATCATTAGATAGATAGATAATTTGTTTATTTGATTTGCCACAAACACACAAAGTATTAAAATGGAACAATCTTATATCTAAACACGATCAAATATTGTCTTTGTGTGCTGCGACAAGGCAAAAAGGCCATAACTCAGCGATTATTTTGCACCGAGGTACAAAACACAGATTTTTCAGTGTCAGTCATTGATAGCAGTCGGTATGTCAGATGCGTTTAGGCAGCTCAAATCGGACACCAGTTTTGGTCAGTTACACACATGAAACACAAACAAACAGTGCTGGATTGACACCCGTTCATTAAATTACTAGATGTGCCCGCAACTGCGTTCCCGTACATTTATGTGGGGGCCATGTCTTATCAAAACTGGAGAAAAAAATTAAGTAGCCTATGTATCCTGTACGTCTAAATGGTTATCTACCAAGCTTCATATAATTCAGTTAATTCGTTTATGAGATACTAGCTTTCGCCCGCGGCTCCGCCCGCGTTAGTGTCGATCCCTCGGGAATAGTACTTTTTCCCGGGATAAAAGGTAGCCTATGTCCATCTCCGTACTCCAGAGAACTTGTATGCAAAATTTCATAATGATCGGTTCAGTAGTTACGGCGTGAAAGCGTAACAAACAAACAAACAAAGAAACAAACAAACTCACTTTCGCATTTATAATATTAGTTAGGATTAGGATGAAGAAACATGCATGTATGTTTCTTCATATATTTTTTCGATTTTTATTTTTTTTCTGAATGTATGTTGGTACCTACGTTCAAAAAAAAATATAAAAATCGTCAATTTCAGAATCATCAAAATTTCAGTATTATGTGTATAGCTTATTTACACGATATCTCTGAAAACAAAGTAACTTACTCCATGACCAACCCTTACAGATTTATTATTAGTATTGATGATTGGTGACTCCCATCAACCTTTTGACATGCGACGACGTTTGGCCCAAAAATATTTGATTGCCGCCTTCCATCAACCTTTTTTGGGGTTCGTACTACGCAAAATTTTTATTTTATTGCCGCCCTCTATCAACCTATTTCGGAGGCGGTTTGTATTAGCAAAAAGCCTTATTTGATACTTACCACGCTTAGCAGGCGGGTTGGCGAGTGCAGTTTCTCTGGCTTTTTGTACTTCCGACGCTGCTGCCCATCGATAGTATTTTAAAGCTGGGGAAGGATAGTAATATATTGGATCTGGGTACTTAAGTTATTGAGATACTAATGACTCGGATGAATGGGGAAAAAGCAAGTAGGAGCTCGGAAAGCCGGGAGTGCTTACCCGATTTCGGACTTACAACCATCGCCCAAATAATGGGCATGATTTCTAAAAAATACTTTTCAAATAATTAGTCTGTCTGGTAGATTACTGGTAGGGACACGTATTTTTGCTTTTGACAATTAAATAAAAATTGAAAAAGATATAGCCCGTTAAATTTCCGCGTGACTTCAATAACCGGTACAACTACTAAATAATGAACTTTTTGACCATTGTCACAGGTATGGCACTTCATACAAACGGGACGACATAAATACCTAGTACTACTACAAACAAAATTTTACATCCGTGCACACGCTAATGTGTGAGTTAAAGAACCAAGGTTGACACCGATGAATGAAATTAAATATATCTATTCATGATGCCACCTAAAGTTTGACAAATTTGCGAGTATGTCTCTTAATTCTGAAAGATTTATGATGATCTTAATTTATTTATGTTGGTATGTATTTATTGACTTACCTAAGAATACATCTCAATAATACGAGTAAGTAAATAAACTTGCTAAAAAACAAAAATGTATTCGCAGAATTTGCACACAATGCAACTGGCACAATCAGAACACCAGGACGTATAAGATTATTATATTTTAGGTGTACGAACACATCAACAAGTAACTAGCACTTCACAAATAAGAGGTTATGTATTTTATCTTCTCTTCACCACTGGTTTATTAGTTATCTATTGATTCATTTACAATTAAAAGCACTAGATAATGTCCTGTAATATAATAAATTGCTCGTTTGGCGCTAAATTTTACGGCAAATGTGATAAAAATCGATAAAAAAAAGGATAAACACAAGAGGCAGATAGACAGAGATTCACAGCACAGTATTTCATTGTAAAGCGTGTCGGTAACGTAATATTCGCATTTGACGTTCAACAAAACCTAACCCTGTTTCAAAGCAACGCATCGCACTCCATTTACGGGGGAGAGGTGCGGCGATGCCTTGTTGCGGGGGACGCAGGGAGTTTCCGTTCTGTACGTTAGTACTTATATTTATTCTGTGCCATTGTACATTTTGACGAACGAGCTTATTAAGCCTAAGTACAATTTGACCTTTACTCACTAATGTTCCTGGGCCAAAATACGTATCTTATATTTTACGATAATCTATAAGACGGAATAATTATTAAAAATTGTATTTTTTAAAGAAACAAGCCTATTGAGAATGACACCCTGACCTACACAAATGACATATACTTGTAACGAACAATCTAACCTAAGGCTTTCTCCCATAGATGCTCCGGGACATGCGAGGCGCCGGCAGCGAGGGCTCCCCACACAAGTTCAGAGTACTCCAACTGGCTCTTAACGCCGTCGCTCTGCTAGCCATCACGGGCGCGCTCTTTGCATATTTCCGAGCCAACCCTGCTGTTCAGGTAAGAGATTTAAATACGCCTATTCCCATCTTTCCCACAAAGGTTCACTCCACTCGTTTCTCTTCTCTACAGAGGTTCATGATGCTGGAACTGACGCTCAACATTGTCCCGCTGCTATGGGCTAGAGGTGCTAGCTTAGAGTACAGAAGAGGTGAACGGTGGACACCAAGGGCATATGATGGCTAAAAAAACTTATTTGATTGTCATTTTTTAGGGTTTGTTCTAGACAAGAAATGTTATTTTATTGCCATCTTTCATCAAATTATTTCGAGGGTGGTTTGGGATAGCCAAAAAACTTATTTGATTGCCGCTTTCTATCAACCTTTTTTGAAGCAATTTTGCGTAGCCAGAATATATATTGCTACTACGGCCTGCTGTCAAATCTTGCATGAATACTGAACGAGGGAATGGGCAAAAATCTGACGAATCTTGTCATAAGTGTGATAAGGCTAAATACATAAATTATAAGGTATTTATATGATCTGAAGTCAAAAGGTGGCCATAGAAACTACTAAATTAAAGCAGATCAACCTATCATTAGATTTGTCTTGACAAGCACTTTACATCATGAATCGCTCAAAGTAAAAGCTTGTCACATAATAAAAAAAAAATAAAAAAACTTAAAGGCTGTACTTAAATTGCGTAATAAAATCATCAATAGTGTAACAATTGACTTACGAATTACAAAGGATTCCTCATAGCAGCCGTTTCCCCGCTCCCAATTCTCGCAAAAAGGGCGTTTGTCGCCCGTCACTACAAAGAGTCTAATTCGTTCGTAGGCCGCTGTTAAAAACAATCGCTTTCAACCTGACGAATTTGTGGGCTTTCCTTCTCAGAACATTAGTCAATTGTTGTTTTGTTCCTTAGAGGCTTTTGTTTTTGGGAAAAAGTTGGTGAAAACACGTTCAAAGTCTTCCATGCGACCAAGAAGGTTATAATCAAACGGTAGGTAATTTAGTTTATTTTATAGAAACATAACACAAAGATAGTCAAATAATGATCCTTTTTCAGAATTTCGCGACATCAGGGTAGTCATAAGACGCAGTTAAACTTGGTGTATATGCTGGCAAACGCACAGCTGGAAATTGTTGATCTTAGTGAAGAAACTATTCTTTACTAGATCAACAATTTCCAGCTGAAACTTGACGTGATAAAGTCTTATAAATCGATGCACGCTGGGTGCATGCACGAAAACGTGTCACGTTCCATATGCAAGTGAGAACGTGGAACATGCGATAGATAGCCACGATCGGCCTAAGCGTTGCGCTTATGAAGCATCTATCTCTCTTCCACCGTAAGCACTTCGTTTATAGAAGCGATTAGAGCCAATTTAAAAAACGTAATTGCGGCGGATAGCAGATTTTGGATCTCTTACCTTAGATAGCACAGCATTAGATTCTATCTATGATGTTGTAGATTGATATCGTAGTGACACATTGTTTTATAATGTTATATAACTGCTGTGTTATCATCATCATCATTTCGAGTAGGTAACATGGTCAATCGACCATACACACCCTGGTGTCAGATTTCTTCGGAACCGCCTCTTGGCCTCTGACGTGGTTCCTTTAACGACAACGAGATGGCAGCCAGGACCACCGGGTCACGTGCCTTCCGAAGCATGGAATCATCTTTATTATCAGACGATCAGGTGATTCAAGCCTGCAATGTCCTAACCAAACTGGAAACAACTAAACAAAGTATGCTTCCGGTGGGAATCGAACCCACGACCCCCGGGTCAACAGGCAAACGCCTTAACCACTGGATCACGGAGGCTGTTACCACCTTATGATTTCACATACAGACAGACTTATTAACGCTCTTAATTTTCGGTCGGAGGTCAAAAATAAGGAAAGATCGTTTCACAATGTCCGTAAAGCTTCACCGTTCCATTATTTTTCAGAATCTCGCGGCCTTAGCTCGCGGCATTAGGATGGCCGCATCTCCTGCTCGTTTATATAAGCGGTTTGGGACCCGATTCTAAGTTAATGGCGGCTTGCCGCGGATCTTGGATATCTTAGAGATTTTTTACCGATTTCAAAAACAGGAGGTACTCAATTCATCATTAATTTATTTTGAACCATTGAATTCGTTTTTTAATTTGGAAGGGTCATGCTAACTGGTCTCATTTAAATCGATCTCTCAGTTCTACAGTTAGTAGATCGGAAAGATTAAATTCATTTTATTTGTTTTCTAATACTGTGTTTCACTCTTGGCCTCATGGCCTATATATCTTGTCCCACTATAATATCTTCAAGATATCGTACAAACTGTTTTATTTTAACTTGTCATCATCATTACGAGTAGGTGTCACGGTCAATCGACCATACAAACCCTGGTGTCAGAGTTCTTCGGAACAGCCTCTCGGCCTCTAACGTGATTCCTTTAACGACTACCAGATGGCAGCCGGGACCACCGGCTTAACGTGCCTTCCGAAGCACGGAATCATCTTTATTATCAGACAATCAAGTGATTCAAGCCTGCAATGTCCTAACCAAACTGGAAACAACTAAACAAAGTATGCTTCCGGTGGGAATCGAACCCACGACCCCCGGGTCAACAGGCAAACGCCTTAACCATTGGACAACAGAGGTTGTTAATTTTAACTTGTGTAAAGTTTATTAAACGTGAATTTTTAACCGACTTAAAAAAATGAGGAGGTTATCAGTTAATACGAACATAAGAACTTCGTCATTTACGAACCAATTTCAAAAATCTTTTTTTTATGGGATGCTTTCAAATTCGCCCCATTAAAATTTCAGCACTATCAGTTCAGTAGTTCGGTTGAAGTCGGTTTTTTATAAAAAAGATTACGTTTATTTTAAATGTCTACGTTAAGAGATGGATGAACACAAACCAGTGAAGCCTTAGCAATAAGGTCCTTACCAACGATGCAGTTAACTATCGATATGGTAGGCTGTCGATAAAGCGTCCCAACATTATGCGGTGAACTTTTCCTAAGGTAAGATGCAGAAACCGATGTAGCGACTGTCGACTTTATGAACTAGAGTTAGTCACTCTTTTTAAACGAACCCCTAAAAATATCATAAGACAATCGAAACATTTTTTTAATGATATAGGACGGCAAACGATATCTACCTTCTGATAAGCGATCAGCGCTGTCCATAAACAACTGCAACACCAGGGTGCAGCAGGAGCGTTGCCGGCCTTTCAAAGAGTAGGCTAGTTTCCTGGGTAATAATAACATAACAATTAGTCCGTCAGTTAGATAATCAAAAAATATTGGACATGTATTTTTTCTTTTGTCAAATAAACAATAAATATTAAAGATAAAGCGCGTCAAAGTTCAGGAGTGGGGGCTCGTGACGTCAAAGTTTGCTAAAAATTGTAGCAAACTATGACGTCACACAGAACTTCAAAGGGTCTTCTAAATCTTTATCATTTTTTGTTTAATCGACAAAAGAAAAAATACGTGTCCAATATTTTTTGAATATCTAACTGACAGACTAATTATATTTTTTTAGGGGACTAGCCTGTTGGGGGAAGGACATAGGGGAAGGAAATAGGGGGAAAGATGGACCTCCGGCTCTCTCACTCACCGAACGAAGCATTGAAGCGATAAAGCTTCTACTCAAACGTCGTATATTTGTCTGTGAGAGTGTGGTACTTCCCCGAACGAGTCGGTCCATCCATGCTACTAGCACAAATGAAATTAGCTGTAGCGTGGCTCTACCAGAGCAAAACTATTCTTATTATCACTTTATAATGTACTAGCTTTAGCCCGCGACTCCGCCCGCGTCAATGTCGATCCCTCGGGAACAGCACTTTTTTCCGAGATAAAATGTACCCTATATCCTTCTGCGTATCCCAGATAACGCCTGTGCAAAATTTCATGATGATCGGTTCAGTAGTTACAACGTGAAAGCGTAACAAACAAACTCACTTTCGCGTTATAATATTAGTTAGGATTAGGATGTAAGCGAATTTATTAAGTAGTTAAGTAGAGTAAGTATCTCTGGCAAATGACGTGAGTCTAGGAGTACTTATAAGATTAAACAATATACAAGTTTCGCTCATAAAGTCATAAGACGCAGGTGTCTTAAACTTGGTCTATATGCTGGCGAGCGCTGGTTTCTTCACTAATAACAACAATTTCCAGTTGAAAGTGTGTTTTGTTTTTGACGTAGGTAATAACGTCTTATAAATTGATGAACGCTGGCTGCACGCACGTAAAAGTGTCACGTTCCGTGTCCAAGCGAGAGCGTGGAACAAGCGATAGATAGTCACGATCGGCCTAAGCATTCCGCTTGTGACGCATCTATCACTCTTCCACCATTAGCACGTCAAATTATTGTCCGTAAACCGACAATTTTTGAGTTTTAATGAGAGAACGATTTATTCAACAAATAGTTCATACTAGCTGTTGCCCGCGACTTTGTCCGCGGTAATTTCTGTTATTATAATTAATTAATTAGTATAGATATAAATAATAAATTAGTATAGATGAATAATTTCTCCCCGTTTTCAAAACATTTTTTAATGATGCTTCGCTCCTATTGGCCGCAGCGTGATGGTTTATAGCCTTAAGCCTTCGTCAATAAATGGACTATCCAAAACAAGAAGAATTTTCCAATTTGAACCAGTAGTTCCTGCGATTAGCGCGTTCAAACAAACAAACTCTTCAGCTTTATAATATTAGCATAAGTATATAGATTACCTACAGACTGAATACGCGACACCAATGTAGATGACTTTCTGATATTAAGAGTAAAATGTGTTAGGTTTTAAGATATCCTTAATTTATTTATGTCCCTGCCAAGTTAATAATCTCAGCGGTGGGTTGCAAACATTTTTTATACGAGATTCTAAGTTTAATTACGGCATAACTGACAAAATATGCGTCGAGGAAAGTAATTTTATGGCAAGAATGCCAGAGCGCGAAAGTTAATTTGAGCTGCGGCTACCAGCCCACGTTCATTGTTAAGTCTACTTATTTGTTATGTATTTTATATTTGTTAAGTATTTTAACATGACAACCTATTTTGTTCTATGGCCTCCGTGGCGCTGTGAATTCTGGGTTCCATACCTAGTAATTTACGGAAACTACATGTGCTTCATTTTTAGAAGTATTCGTCAGAGATTCTGGAGCTGCTAAGAACAGTTGGTACAAAAACTGTTTTGCAGCATTTCTTTTACTTTACCAATTGACCATGTGACAAAAAAGTATGTTGCTGAAACAAAAAAAACCGTTTCTAGATTGCCATTGCGTTCGAGAAAAATAGTTAAAAAAATTTTTTATCTATATTTACGGAGAAAAAAATTTTAAAATATGCAAAACCCTCAGTACAATAACTAAAGCAAAAACCTTTCGTGACGTCACAGATTAATCACACTTAAGCGTATGACTTTGCTCGCGACAGCTCTTACAAAAAAAAACTAAAATGGCACGCATGCGCCACTTTGTTTGACAGCTAGATGACAGTGGCAGGTACTCGGTCCTGTCGGTTTGGTCGGTACTGGTATTATTTTGTTTTGTTGTTTGTTTGGTTGGATCATTGGTTTGGATAATACTTGCTTGAATTTGAAAGTAAGCACGCACTATCTGATAATTAATATTAAATGTAAATAGTCGTAAAGTCGTATTTTTTTGTTTGGCACATTTTGGCGATGGCATTGACATAGACATTAAAAATTTTTGAAATGAAAACCTGATATGTGAAGTTCAAGCATCACTATACATACAGCCTTATGGGTACGTCACTTCCGGCAAATTTATATTTTTTTTAAACATTTTTATTTTAATAATTACGCAATATTTACAAAATCTAAATATACGGGTCCTCCCTTTTTTCGCTGTCTATTTGTAAAACAAAAAAAAAAGGTCATCAAAATTTTTGTCGTATGGTCAATTGTGCACATATCTTACAAATCCTGCTTCTCCGAGAGTGTTCATTGTTACATCCTCAACAGATTACTTAATAATGTTCCACAGTACTAGCTAGGGGTTGTTACAACTTGCAGTCAGGGTATCATAATTGTAATCCTAATATTTTGAAACTATCTGTTGTATGAATTCTCATTTTATCTTCGACTGATGTATGTAACAGAGAGGCAGGAATGATGCGACTGTTTTGCTGCGCGCTTCGTGACAACCCCAGGCAGTAACTGAAAATCAGTGCATTGCTCTTCGAGTAATATACGCACTGAGATACTGCCTATTTGTACCACTGCGACAAACGAACTATCACATACTGTTTTATTATTTAAGTTCTTTTTGTCTGCTTATTTATTGTTTGTGTGTTTCTGAAGGTACAATAAATCGTTTATCTATCTATCTATCTATCATCTATAACTGCCTGTGCGGTGGTTGCAGGTATAGCATCAGGTACGCCCACCTGACTTCCCGATCTACCACTTTTCCGTTTCATCCGAGTGTGTAATATCCCCCAATATTTTCATTCCCTTCCCAAATCCAACAAATTCCTATCCTTCCCAAGCTTGCAAATGTTTCCGATGGGCAGCAGCTTTAGAAGCACAAGAAGCCAAAGGAACTGCGCTCGCCAAATCACCTGCCAAGTGTGGTGAGTACGGCAATATTCTCCCATGGATCGAAAAATCGTTGAGAGAGGCAGCAGTGGACTTCTAACGGCTGCAATTATGAATGATGATGATGATACAACTATTCATGTTCTAATCTTCTATGCTGGTCTGGGAGAAAAAGAAAGTAGAATGTATCGGCTGCTTTTCTTCCTGCGCAGATCGTAAACGTAGCCGATCGAGGGAACGGGCAAGATCTGAAGAATCATATTAAAGCGATGCAGCTAGTAACCCTATTTTGATTTCGTTCTCCGCCTAATGCTCACCAACATGATAAACGTGGTCTTCAGGTCTTATAGAAAAATACGTGAAAGTATGTTTGTATTCATGTTCTAATGATATGTCTTTGAGGTAAAGTAGTTCCTCCTCTTCTTTTATCAGATGAGCTTATTGATTTTTCTTAACCTGCAATAATAAAATCTTAAATAGTCTACTATAATTAATTGTATGTTATTTTCCAACAGTACGTGTCCCAAGTGGTGAACCGTTCGACAGTGGTCACGTGGCCCGCCCCGACGGACCCCCCTGGTGCCCGCAACCCTGCCCCTGGCGTCTGCCTGCCTGTCATCGTTAGCTTCTGCCAGCAACACCGCATTTCGTACAACTTCACAGTGTTCCCCAACTATATAGGACATTTTGGACAGAGAGATGCTCAGCAAGTAAGTTATACTTAGGGTACTTCTAGATTACCTAATTTTTTCTTTTCATTTGTATAATAATCGTCAGCTTCTGTCTACAACGCCGTATTTCTAACAACATCACAGTATTCCCCTACTATACTGCCCTGCAGCACCTAAAGTGCAGTAAGGGAAAAAAAGCGGTTTCGAGAAAAGCGCGAAAATATTTTTGATGCTTTATTTTTTATATTATTTCATATGTTTGGTAAGTTGTTTTTTTACTACGATGAATAACTGAACACAAAGATTGAACTGACGTAAAAAATATTTTAAAATAATTGTTTGTTTCTAAATAAATAGATTTTTTTCAAAATCATGACTGTTACTGCATACAAAATTGTAAACTTATGCAGAATAAAATGCGACAAAAAAACCTAATACTGCGACTACTTTTGATTCGTTTGCAGCCTTGCAGACTAATTTGCAGCAAAACGCTTTCTTTACTTCATTTTAATTTGTATCGTGAATATTCGTGTAAATCAGCAAGTAGTAAGGAAATATAAATTTTTTACATAAATAAATCTTTATAAAAAAACAATTTGAAAAATTGAAAATAATATGTATTATTCGTATAGCAAATTATTAAATAGTATTTTGTTTGAACATAATAACTCAATAAAACTATATTTATGTATAAACTTACAACTATATCAGTCAAATAGCTTTGGGCTTTTAGCAAAACACATGAGATCTTTTAACGGCACATGAAATGAAAAAAACACGATAGAAAATCAAATAAAATATATGGCAATGGTATCATCATTATCAAAAACTATAAAGTGACAACAAAAACATAAACTTAAAAAAATAACTAAACGAAAACGAACTTCGCAGAAAATGTTAATTCTATCTAATGTTAATATAAAATCTGCTGAGGAAAGAACACCTCTTAGGAATCATCATCATTATTCGCTATCCACATCAAAAACAATTTACATTAACCAATGGAAATAAATTTGCAATAACCAATGAACCATTGGTTTCCTCAGCTGAAAAAGGTAAACTTTTCCAGGCCAATGCCAACCTGTTTTCCGGCATCAATGGTAGGACCATTCTTTAATAGGTTCTTATATATTTTGTTTTCTGGTGGAAGCCCTTAGGTGTAGTTTAAATATCAGGTTTGGGATTTTATTTTTATTTTAGGCAATTCAATTCGCTATATACTTCGAAATCTTTTTGTAATAGATGCAGTAGTTGCCTCTGTCAACTTTTATTTTAACTATTTTTTAGGTACTTAGGTATTGCCATCTTCATCTTTAAGTTTTAATAGAGCAATATACGATTTAAAAAGGAAGAAATCAGATATTTCTATCTGTTTGACAAATATTTTTCCGAAAGTTGCAGTTTCAACAGCAGCGCAAAAGTCTTCAAATTCGTAGACTTTTTTCTTTATTGTTAAAAATCAAAAAATCACTTTTTTCCGCACCAGCGCAGACGATTTCCTTCCACTGCGTACGGTAGGGTCGGTAGTCTCGGCAGGCGACTGCTAGAGCACAGTAAAGATATCATTACCGTGGCTAGAGCGAGTAAGAGCGACGTATCCCGAGCCGACAAGACGCAGTAAATAAGGTCTAGTTTAGAATAAAAACAGTCTTATTGCTTACGTTACCAATTGAAATGCAGTAATAGTGATTATTACTGCGTTTTAATTATCTTTAAGCTATTTTGGAAATTTGGATTAGTCTACTCTTTAATCTACTTTACTGCAGTAAATAATAAATTTACTGCATTTTAAACATTAACACTCGCGTTCAAAAATATTGCACAATAAAACTAAAAAGCAGTATTTTGATTTTGCTGCAAGTTAGTTAGTTTTAATTTCAGAAACCCCTTTATAAATATTAAATAAGATACCGTATTCAAGTGCTTTACTGCACTTTAATTAGTAATTATTATAATATACATTAATGCAGTAATAATGTTTATCATACAAAAAAATATTACTGCATTTTAATATACATGCATTCATATTTAATTAGGCAGAAATTAAAGGCAGTAACGATATTTACTGCGTTTAACTTGGTAAAGTCATGGACACCCATATACGTAAATGCTCTTACTGTATGTTACTTAGTTTAATAGTGTATTCAGGCTTGCGATTTTGAGTTACTGCAATCTTAAACTTGATTTTTATGTCTTAATAATCATCGTATTAAAAAATCGGTTCTATCACAATGCTCCTTATAACGTACCCTATAAGGTTCAGTATTCAACTAAAATCTCTTAAAAATCCTATTACTGCATTTTAGGGTCTGCACGGCAGTATATCAGACATTTTGCACAGAGGAACGCTCAGCATGTAAGTTTTACCCGGGATGCTACAAGATTACCTCACTTTTTCTGTCCGTTTTTACGTCGCTTCTGCCAGCAGCGCATTTTCTACAACTTTACAGTATTCCTCGATTATATTGGACAATTTGGACAGAGAAACGTCAAGCAATTAGTTTTGTTTTGGATATTCCTAATTTTTGTCCGAATTTTCTACAATGAAGTTGTAGAAAATTCGGCGATGCTAGCATAAGCTGGTGTTTCCTGGTGTTAATCAACTATATCGGATATTTTGGACACAGTGATGACCGTGTAACTAAGTTCATGGGTAATTCTTTTCGCCCAGGAACATCAGTGAGTAGGAGCCTAACTGTACTTGGTTTAATACACTCAATCGTCAAAATGTACAATATGCTATGGTCAAAATGTTCCTGCGATCTGAATGTGCCTGAGGCAGAATACGACAATGCCAAATGTGCAATCGACCTAACAAGTAATGGTCAAATTGTGTTACGGCCTAAACAATCCCATGATAGAATACGACAATGCTAAAATGTGCAATCGTAGGACGTGAAATGGTCAAATTGTCTTACGGCTAGCTTACGGCCTAAACAATCCTATGACAGAATACGACAATGCTAAAATGTGCAATCGACCTAACGTGTAATGGTAAAATTGTGTTACGGCCTAAACAATCCTATGACAGAATACGATAATGCCAAAATGTGCAATCGACCTAACGTGTAATGGTCAAATTGTCTTACGGCTAGCTTACGGCTTAAACAATCCTATGACAGAATACGCTATTGCCAAAACCTGGTAACTCAGACGTCCACGGGGACAAGCATGTCCAATAGCGACATCCCGATCCGTTAGTGATGCAAGCCGCTAACTATTCCTCCCCCCTCCATGACTCTACAACCTCACGTCGCATCATGGACGTCCAAGGGACGAACTTACCGATCCCATCGACATCGTGCAGGCCCAGTCCGATCCCACTCCTGCGCGGAGTAGCCAAAAGAATCCCTCCCTCCGACCCCTACTAAGAATCAGCACTGATTATTGGTGAACGCCCGGCGGATCCAGGTGACTTTCAAGCCCCTCTAAGGCAATATAGCGTTCCCACACATAGAGTTGCTAGATTTTGACGAATTTATACTTTGTCATTTGTTCATTAAAACAATTACTCAATAATGAACTTTTTGACCATTGTACATTTTGACGATCGAGTGTATTAAGCCCAAGTACAATTTGACTTTTACTCATTAATGTTCCTGGGCGATTCTTTTCATAGTCCGATACGCAAGCAATTGAAACTTCCACTTAGATTTGGGCACATAACTTTGACAAATTGTGAATTCACGCCGCTTACAACTTTACAACGACATTGCCCTTGTTTAAACTGTGATTTCATGTACGAGTATGTACAAACCTCGTTGACTGTTTAATTTCAGAATCAGAATCAGAATCATCAGAATCAGAATCATTTATTCGCATATAGTATGGTACATACAGTTGTTATTTTATGTCTTTTTGAAACACATACTTTGCCAATACTGGCGTACGAATATTTAACGTTAGGTACAAAGCTAAACTAAATTATTTACAGTTACATAGTTTTAGTAACGTAAATTAACAATGGTATTATTTCGATACATCACATTTACAATAATAGTCAATTAGAAAAAAATTCGTTTAGAGAATAAAAGCAGTTTTCTACAAGGTATTTGTGCAATTTATTTTTAAATTGTTTAATATTCAATTGTCTTAGATCCTCAGGTAGTGCATTGAATATTTTTACGGCCATATAATATACATTGTCACACGCCAGTTTAAGCGAGTATTGGGGAATTTCGAGCTTATATAAAGGCCGGGGGCGTAAATCTTTAAATTTATTCATTACCTTTTTTTTAAAAAATTGTAGATTTTCTTTAACGAAAATACAGATTTGTTTTATGTAGAGACTCGTTAATGTAAGTAATTTATGTTTTTTGAACAGTGGTCTGCATGTGTCTATCTGATACTCTCCAAACAACGATCTGATACACTTCTTTTGTAACCTGAACAGAGTTTCAATATTCGTGCAATTTCCCCATATCATAATCCCGTACTGTAATACCGATGATACATGCGCGTGATATGCTAGTAGAGCAGTTTCTAACGAGGAAATTTCTCGGAGACGTCTAAGCGCAAACGAAAATCGACTCAATTTCTTCATAACGGTTTCAATATGACTTTTCCAGTTGCATGTGTCATCAATAGTAATACCTAAAAATTTAGTTTCATTAACAATATTGATAGTGTGTCCGTTGTATATGATATTTAGATTTAATTTATTTGTTTTATATGTCCCAAATGGCATAATTTTCGTTTTTTTAATATTGACATTCAAATTATTTTTATTCATCCATGATATTATGTCTTTAATTGTAGTAATATTATTTTCATATTCTTTTATGTCAAGATCTTTACTTTTTGAGTCAGCCTTTACTAATATGGTCGTATCATCCGCATATAGAATCGTCTCGTGTTTAGTACATGTTGGTAGGTCATTAACGTATAAATTAAAAAGCAAGGATCCAAGAAGGGTTCCCTGAGGGACGCCAAGTCCATTTACTTTATATACAGATTGATGCGTAGCTCTACTGTTTGAGTTATTTTTATTCCTACTTGTCCTTGTGATGTGGACACACTGATGTCTATCTTGCAGATAGCTGACGAACCAATCATTAGCGATTCCCCTAATGCCGTAACGGTAGAGTTTGTCAGTTAACTTTTTATGATCGACAAAATCAAACGCTTTGCTCATATCAAAAAAGAGAGCAACAATCGGCAGGCCATTGTCCAAAAATTCCATCACAGATTTTATCAATTTAAAATTGGCAGTTGTTGTGTTTCTCCCTTTTCTAAAACCAAACTGCTGATCATTTAAGATATTTAATTGTTGTATAAAGTTAGTTAGCCTAGAATGTACTGCTTTCTCTATTACTTTCGCCAAAATGGGTATAATGTTATAGGCCTATAGTTATTAATATCTGTCTTATCACCTGTCTTCTATATTGGTTTAACGATGGATTTTTTAAGGATTTCCGGAAAAATACCTCGGCTAAAAGAAAGATTTATTATATGACTCAAGGCTGGTGCAATATATACAGCATTTTTTTTTAATAATTTGGTCGATAGCTCATCGTATCCAACGGACTTTGTGTTACGCAGTGACATAATTATTTTTAATATTTCGTTAGGTGCTGTTGGTCGCAGGAAGAATGAGTCGCAATTTTGTATTATATTATTATTATTACTTAGGGATATATTTTTATTATTTTTCGTTTGGTCAATAAAGTGATTATTAAATAAATTTGCAATATCTTGAGGGTTTTCTACGGTCATTTGGTTTGTTGTCAATTTTGCGATATCTTTTTTTTGCTGGTTTTGCAGTTTTGTATTTATTATATTCCAGGTCGCTTTACTTTTATTTTTAGATTAAGAAATAATTTTTTTGTTTCCCAGCTTTTGTGAGCTATTTATGCAGTTTTTTAATAATTTTGAATATTTTTTGTATAACTCACGTGAAGACTCTCGACTGTCCTTGTCTGAAGTTATGTATTTTATATAGAGTCTTCGCTTTTCTTTGCATGATTTTTTGATACCTGAGGTGATCCAACATGTTCTATTAGGTTTTTTTGTGATCTTAATAGCAGATTTAGGAAAACACTGGTCAAAAAATAGCATTAAAGTTTCATGAAATATGGAAATTTGGTTTGTGTCACCACTATGTAAAACATCCCTAAAAGTAAGGTTAGATATGTAGTCACAGAATTTATTCATATTTTCCGTACTAAATTGTCTCCTTTCTTCAAACCACTGGTGTATTGAGTTATCAATTTTTGTATTTATTTGCAATGTTTGAGCGCTATGATCCGATATCGCTAGTTTGTGTACTGTACCTTGAGCTGTTGAAATATTGCTTATCATATGGTCAATGCATTTCTTTTGTCTAGTTGGCTCGTTTATGTGGTATTTCAAATTAAAATTATTCAGTATGTGTGTAAGCCTGTTGCCATGCTTATTAGAAGTAAGGGTATCTATATTTAGGTCTCCACATAATATTATGCGCCATTTTTGGTTTTTGCAAAGGTCTCTAAGTAGAGTTTCTAGGTTTAAGAAGAATGTATTAATGTCAGAATCAGGAGTACGATATATGCAAATAATTTTCATATTATTATTTTCCAATTCAATACCAGCACATTCAAAACAACTATGGGTTCTAAACTTACTTAAATCAATCTCCGAACATGTTGTTTCGTTTCTGACTAATATACATGCTCCTCCTCTTCTATTATGTGTCCTACAGTATTGTGAAGCAACTCGAAAATCGGTAATTTTTATATTTTGAGTATCTTCTAGGAAGAGAAACGATTCAGTTACGCATATAACATTAATACGTTTATTTATATCCTGAAATTCTTTTAGGACAATTTCCATTAAATTTTGTTTTTTCAACAGACTTGCAAAGTTTTGATGAAAGATGATAAAACTATTTTTTATGTTTTTATTATTGCTTTGTTTAACCTCGAAAAAAGCTTTTATTCTCCTTGCGATTGTTATATGCTACATCATTTCTATTAATCAGTGTTCTTATATTACTAAATGTCAGGAAGCGTGCTTTATAATCTAAATAATCGAGTGTCAAATTTATTTTGCTACATGCTAATTTAATAAAATATAAATTATTAATTTTGTATTTTATGTCAATATATATACAATTTTCTTGTGAGTCAGCTAGAGATCTGAAATCCCTGTTTATTAACCATTCATTAGGGTCAAAATTATTATTTATTGGCAGTAACAACACATTTGTGTTTTGTAAAATATGAGTGTATATACATATATTACGGAATAATTTATAAGAATTAGTGTCGTTATTTCCGATACATATTATTACAAAATCATCTTTACAAACAGATGACTGAATGTTCTTAAAATAATTAAGGAATTCGGATGAGGAAGCATTTGGCTGTATGAACGCAGATATTGTGTATTCATTTTCTTTTTTATTATATCTACTTTTGATCAGTTGTGCAGCTAATCCAGTTGCCTGGTCGTCTCCCACTATAATAATTTTCTTTATTTTTTGTTCACCAATCTTATCAGCAGTAGAATATTGCGATGTTGACTGTCTTTGCGGTCGAGGTGCTTCAGCGTGGCAGTTATTTAACGCCTTAGCAGGAGCAGGCATTGCTGAAGTGGTCTTTCTGGTGATTGGAGATTTTGGTGAGTTATTGTGGGTGGCATTCTTTTGAATTAAGTAATCTAAGGCTAAGCTTGTTTCATTTCGGATTTAAGAAGTAGAGTGAGTTTTGGCTTCCGAAAAAGTAATTTTCTTACTGTTCAATTTTCTGTTATTGATTTGTGATTTTGACGTATTCTGAGAAGAAGTTAATTTAGTGCTATTTAGTCCTAGTTTTTCTTTATAACATGTATTAGTTGATTGGCATAATTGTTTTAATATTTTTATTTGATGTTGGTTTTGATGAAGTTCCTTTTTTAAATTACTATTTTCGATTAATAGACGTTCGATTTCACTTTCTGATATTTTTAATTTTAATTCCAATTCACTGTTTCTGTCTTGTGCTATCTTTATATCTTTCGCATCCGTTCTTAGTTCAGTAAAGCTTTGATTTAATTGGGTAATATTTTTATTTGGTGTTTCAAATATACATTCTTCTTCGTAACTTTTATCTAGAGAATCAAAAGAATTTTCCGTCGAGATGTTGACGACATAATTTTCTTGCATAGTCTCTTTAGATTCCGATTCTTTATGAATGTTCTGTTGATTTAGTTGTGCTTTATCAATTGAATTTGTAGGGTTATGTGATATAAACTTTCCCTTCACTAAACAATCTTTGAACGTCCAATTCATTTTTCTGTTGGGTGACATTAGGTTATATATTTTCTCCGGAATACAAGCACAAGGTATGTGGTATATTTCTGTACATTTTTGCATTCCAAGAAGCGTCTGTGTGTAATTACCGTTTTACAATTTTTACAGATTTTGGCCATGTTAATGAAGTCAATATAATAAACGATAAAGATTTTAAGATACAGGTGCTGCCATCTAGTGCTGAGTAGTTGTTCTTGAAATTAAGTATACAATCCTTTACTAGATGGCGCTGATTACTAGCGTCATCTGTTGTTCAGTAGCTTAATTAGTTGTGATCGTTTCGTTTTGAATTGTAACTGATCCAGTAAATGAAATAATAATTTACTTATCTTTTAGGCGTCAATGAAGATTGCAATTAGTTCAGCAGTGTAGTCGGGTTACGTTTTGCATAATTTCTATCAGTGATCATCTTTGTAGAAGACAGGATTAGGCATTTCGTCTTCACGATATTTTTTGTAAATTAACTTGTTTTTCCACAATTCCAAACACTGATAACGATATCCACACTTCACTGTACACAGTTTTAATTACTAACAATAATATCTTACTGGGATTCTCACTTTAACTCATTTTAATTATTTATTTAGTACGGAGCTAATGTTAACGTGTAGGGTGGCGCCCTCTACCTCCTTCGTGTCCTTCTAACTTGTCCAATAAACAAATCGATCGTCTTTATTCATAGCGTAACATGAAATTTCTTTAACAATGTGATAGTAATGGTTTCTGATGTTTTCGCGATTGTTATACATTTAAATAAAATCACTTAAATACGGTATTTTCGCGTATATTACATTATTTTTACACCTAACGTTTCGAAAGTTAGTCTACCTGCGACCATGAAAACTGTAAAGTTTTCGAAACGTTAGGTGTAAAAATAATGTAAAATGTGATAGATATTATGGTAATTTTTAAAACTGAAATACTAATCATTCATAATAATGACTGTATTTGGTTTTAATTTCCACTATTACCTCCAGAAGCCCTGGTCAGCTCGTTAGGTGACTCGTTAAAATATCATTAACAGCATTCCGCCATTGCTGCCTTTCTGCTTAGAGTAGAGGTAATTAAAACGTCGATAAACAGCCTTTGGGGCTGATGGATAATATTTAATGAGGTGACGAAGTTAATGCAAAAGGATTTTTACTATTCCTGTATAATGGTGTTATGAAAACTAATATTTACAGAGTCATTTTCATTTTTGGTGACTTCTGTGGCTCAGTGGTACCGTTAGTGCCTTTGAACCCCTCCAAAATACAGTGCCATGTACCTAACATCACGCCAATAGGACACTCATTATTCGTCCAAGGACACTCAATATCAAGGTATAAACCTTCGGTTTGGGTGTTTTATCTGATATGGCAGATTCCCGAGACATTCAAAAGTAGAATAAATGAGTATCTCTTGGATAGGCATGTAACATCCTCGTCTTCATCGTTACTTACCATCAGGTGAGATGGGAGACAAATGCCTAATCCAACATGTAGTAAAAAAACCCAACTTTAGCTGCTGACTTCTACCACTTGGGGTGCATCGCCACATGTCCTCCAAACAACGGCTTCTGTGCTACCGAATATATATGCCCAGTGTGGCATCGACCAGCCCACGCTCCAGTGGTGGACATGACATGACATTAAATAATACCTGCTGAATTATTACTGGGTGCCTTAAGCCAACACCATTGAATTCATAATAGCCCCTTGTGGGCATTGCACTACCTAGAGTCCGGAGAATATTGCGAGTGACGTCAAAAAGCAGAAACAGGTTTCCTAAAGCAATTCCCACAAGGGGCTATTGTAAATTTAAGCCTTTATAATACTTGAAGTAGGTCGATGAAGACATAATCTGGCCTAGTCATTCATTTCGTGTAGGTGACACGGTCAATCGACCATGCACACCCTGGTGTCAGAGTTCTTCGAAACCGCCTATCGGCCTCTGACGTGGTTCCTTTAACGACTACCAGATGGCAGCCGGGACCAACGGCTCAACGTGCCTTCCGAAGCACGGAATCACCTTTATTATCAGACAATCAGGTGACTCGAGCCTGCAATGTCCTAACCAAACTGAAAACAACTAAACAAAGTATGCTTCCCGTGGGAATCGAACCCACAACGCCCGGGTCTACAGGCAAACGCCTTAACCACTGGACCACGGAGGCAGTTAGAAGAATGGCGTAAGAGTTGCTATTACTCGTTGGAAAAACAAGTTCTAATCCCGACAAGCCATCGACAAAAAAACATAAGAAGTGTCGCTAATCTAGTAGATCAGTGCCAGATCTGGTTCTGTGCCAAGCTAGCCAAAACTCGGTGACCTAGACTAAACAATTCATCACGTCCCCTTATTTATTTATTTTTTTTATTTTATTTATTTAAGGTACACACAACAGGTCACAATCACAACATCGTATAAATGAAAACAAATCAGCACAACAAACTGGACCGCAACCCAAGAAACGTGCATACACAGCATGACAATTAATGTAGAAATACACAAAACAGAATATAATTTTTTTTTAAAGTACAGTACCTACATAAAAACAGTCACTAGCATTAAAACAGTAGGTATTTAAATAAATAAAAAAAAAGAAACAGCAACATAAATACACATACAAGAAATAAACAATATCAAAGATAGGTATTTTCAAAGCTCAGTGGAGGACACGCTTAATTTGACCTTTAAAAGAGTAAGTGTTGGTAACCGCAAAAATGTCTATGGCTTCATTGGCCAAATAGAGATCGTTGTATAAACGACACATACGAACAATTGGGTTGAAGTATGAGGTATTATTTTTATAAGTTGTTAAAGCAAAGATATTTTTACGATTCCGAGTAAAATGTCTAGTATTGAAGCTTAAAAGAGATAAAAGATTGGAGGAGTCAATTTTAAAGTGAATAATTTTATGAAGATATATAAGATCTTGTTGCTTTCGGCGACATTCTAATGAAGACAAATGGAAATGACTCAATCTGTCGGCATAAGAAGATAGTTGACGACTACAGCCTTCCCTAAAGCACAATACCCTCATAAATTTCCTTTGTACACTCTCAATCCTGTCCGAATGTACTTGGTAATTTGGAGACCATATCACTGAACAGTATTCCAGACAGCTCCTGACCAGACTATAGTAAAGGCAAATAAATGTTACAGATTTTTTAAAACACTGCGTGGCCCTCGCTACAAATCCAAGTATCTGGAATCCTTTAGCAATTATGGTGTCAAAGTGATCTCTGAAAGTCAGTGCTTCGTCGAATAATACACCCAAATCTCTGACGACTGATACCCTTTTTAGATTCTCGGAACCTATGCTATAATTAAAAAGGACTTTGTGTATCTTCTTCCTTGTGAATGAGATGATATAACATTTTTTAATACTTAAGTGCATATTGTTCCTGTGACACCAGTCCTTATCTCCAAGTGGCAGTGTCTCGCCACAAAATAAAGTGAAGTAAAAGGATATCTCGCCCTCATATGTGATCATCTCATGTATGTATCCGAACAAAGTTCTTAAATCCCGTGTACGGAATGTTATCCTGTAACGCCTCAGATTTGCATAGGTTTTCCTACGAAGCGTTTTGGAAAGTCCAGAAATATGCAATTTTACATAGGTAGTTTTGAATCTACAATGTCCTTTTCACTATTGCGTCTGCTTTTGAAAGGAACAATGAATATAGTATAATTGCCAATGATGAGTAAATACTGATATTTGGCAATAGTATCTACTATTATTACATCTATACTTCATATGTCACTCACTCATCCAAGCGTGGGTAAACTTAAAAACGACTAGACCGATTTTAAGAAGTTTAAAAGCATTAATCCAAACGTGACTTTTTTAAGAGAAAGGAAAAATCGTGGAAACGTTTGGGTTCTGGTTTAATATTTCAAAACCTAGAAATTTTGTTGTGACGTAATATATATATCCCCGTTAGCTATAATTTACTTGGACGGGCCAGCTCGTCCAGGGAGTACCACACTCACAAAAAATCGACGTTTGAGTGGATGCTTTAATTCTATGCTTCGTTCGGTGAGTGAGAGAGCCGGAGGCCCATCCTTCCCCCTTCCCCCCATGTCCTACTCTCAATGTCCTCCCTCAACTCCTTGTAAGACTGGCAACGCTCCTTTTACACCCGGGTGTTGCAGTTGTCCATAGGCAGCGTTGATCACTTACCATCAGATAACTCGCTTGCTCAATTGCCGTCCTATATAATTTAAAAAAAGTGTTTAATACACTAAGTATTAATCGCTGGTATGAATTTTGCGCAGATC
Source organism: Elegia similella (assembly GCA_947532085.1). Classification (NCBI taxonomy): domain Eukaryota; kingdom Metazoa; phylum Arthropoda; class Insecta; order Lepidoptera; family Pyralidae; genus Elegia; species Elegia similella. The sequence goes on along the minus strand of OX383926.1, from coordinate 1,766,434 downwards.
TTGGTATTGCCGCATACAAGAGGTTAAAACAGTTGTAATTCATCTGTCCCAATCTCTAAGTTGTGATCTCAGCCTACGAAATAATATCGTCACCCTGTTACGTGCCGAGCCATGCGACAGACGGATTAGCGCGCTGAACACACAAATTAATTGGATGTGAATCTCCGTGATGGCCCACTCTCACTTCACTTTCAATACGTTCCGTTTTACAATGTTTTGTGATATAAGCACTGAGAAAAACCCGGTTAGTAATTACGTTAATTAAGTAAAGTTTATTTTCACTAGTTCCATTCATTCGTTCTTCTTATTCTTTTCTTCTATTTGGCCCTCAAACTTCATTTAGAAGCTTATTTTAGCCAGTGTCTAGTTAATCTTCGAGTTATTCTTGTGTATCAACGTTATGATGGTGTACTTCATTTCGCTGATTCGACGGAGCCCCTGGCGACAATTCCCACAAATCTACTGGTTTGATCATTACGATGCAGTAAGGCGAGCAACCACCAGCCCGCTGAGTAAATCTCACTACAGCCGCACCATGACACTTTCTTTAAGTTATTTCACACATTTTTCATAAACATGGACATTTATAACACCAAATTACACCGAGTTCACATTATAAATACCACTAGCAACAATTTGCAAAATAATCCAAAAAAAAAACCGTGAAGTCCGTAGAAATTCCCGCTTAGAACTCCACAGCCCAAATTTTAATTTCGCCAAGGGATTTCACATTCCCTTGTAGGGTGACTCAGCCCGTCTAAATGAGCAACTTTTCCTATGGGACCAACGCTGCAGATATTGGAACTCGAAAAGAAATCGACATTTCCATACAAAAGTGTTCGTCCAGCCTAGCAATTAGTATGATAATGAGTATTTTTTGACTACTTGGCTCGGACACTTAGGTAGTAATATTCGATTCCCTGGTCCTTCTGAACTGTCCAGGTCCCATCTCACATTTGCGTCAAACCTAATATTTAACAGAGGATTGTTGGCTTGCTGCATGACTCTAATTGATGTCCTAGGGCCCCCAGGTGGGGCAGAGGGCTTCTATCGCGATCTGTCCTTGGCTACGCGCTTCACTTCGAGCCAGGTTCGCTCGATTGTTTTCATCTCCGTCTTCTTGGGACAACCCACTTTCCGCTTGCCCTAGGGGGTCCAGAGTTGTTGATTCATGTCCATTTGCGGCGCATGATCTGCTTATCAATTGGCATTTCCCCTGTACGCCTCTCACAGCCGTTCGTTGGAGATCTTCTCAGGGTAGAAAATATCAAGTGTTTGCCGCTAGCAGCGGTTGATGAAACCTTATTGCATAAATCAACGATAATTCACCTCGTATAATAGCAGCGAGTAAACGAGGTTTAAATTGATGGCGAAGTCCGTGGATGAAAGGATAACGGGGAAAATGATGAATTGTTGTGGGCCAAGGTTAACCTTCTGCTCGGCACGTACAACAAACCAAAAAGTCCTAAGTAATTTTTACAAAGTAGACTTATTTTTTCTTTTGTTTTCGCGATTGTTACACACTTAAAATTAAAACCATCAGCCGCCGCAAGCCAATACTGCGTACATCCGGGACATTAGCAACAAATATTGTAGGTGGTAGTTTTGCATAGTTTTTTCAATTTGCAATGAGTATATGTTCTTTAGATTTATATAGAAAGAGGATTAGGCTGCAAAATGCAATCAAAGATTAACAACAAATATTGTTTAATTTTTGTAGCAGTCTGTATTTTTGTTCTTGTTTTTAATATTAGTCTACTGTCTGTTCGATAGTATGTAAGAAATAATAGTGGAAACTTTATTGGTTTATGTAAAAGTTAAGTTTGTATTAGTTATAATTTACCATGTAACTGTTTGTTTCCCGAATAAACTAAAATAAAAAATAAAAAAATAAAAATGTTTGTTGGAGTCCAATATTGCAACGGAATTTTAAGACAGATATATCTCCAATTGCTTCTTATAAAATTTTGCATTCTTTATTGAACGTTAAGCGCCAGCGTCCATAAGGTACCTTTACCCGTGGAACGTGACATATTCTCGTAATACGTGAAGCAAAAACTTGTACCCCTTTTTTATGAAAATTGCGCAGTCGGAGGACTATGAAATTTCGCACACTTATAGTTTACTAGCTTTCGCCCGCGCCTCCGCGTTAATGTCGATCCCTCGGGAATAGTATTTTTTCCCGGGATAAAAGGTAGCCTATGTCCTTCTCCGTACTCTAGAGAACTTGTATGCAAAATTTTATGATGATCGGTTCAGTAGTTACGGCGTGAAAGCGTAACAAACAAACAAATAAACAAACTCACTTTCGCATTTATAATATTAGTAAGGATATAGATTGCAAAATACTAATATTTTTAAAACTAGGTCGAATTTCGACTATTGAGCGACCAATATATTTTTTTTATTTATTCGGCGCGGAGTTTGTTTTACCATATAGATGATTCTTAAGCTAAGCTCTGTCGTAGCACAGATAGGATAGTGGAAAATAACTATATGTGTACATAACACTCACGTTTTTATTCCTTACGGGGTAAACAGAGCCCAAATACAGAAGATCAAAAGGCCCCGTTTAACAAAACGGTGGGCATATAGTAGAAGTCATATAAAATTAATAATTTAATGCCACTCCTACACGAAAATCTCTCTATCTTCTAAACGGCTTGACCAATAATGATTACACATATCGTTAGAAAACCTGCTTTTAAATAAAAAGTACACAGACAGATACACACATACAGCGGGCAAACTTCTTTTTGCATTGGAGGTCAAATTGGTGATGCAGTAGGCAAGCGTATAACATGATATTTCTCGCTGAATGTGTAACTAAATGTATCATTATCATCATCATCTTTGCCGCAAAAAGTCCACTGTTCGACAGCATGCGGCACCATTACATGAGATATAGGTGACTTAGGTACTAGTTTTTACACGAATGTCAGTTAAACAGTCAGAACAAAAACAAAACAGAGATGTTTTGTTTTTATTACAGTTCATACACACAGACATGTTAGCACGTCTTTTTCCCTTGCGGGGTAGACAGAGCCTAGGTCTTTAAGACCTAAAAGCCACGTTTAGCAAGTTGGCCTTCTCCAAGGATTTACAAAATGACCAGTTGGAAGCGGCCTGCATCCAGGGTCGTCCTGCGACATCGGTTAGGTCATCCGACCATCTAGTCGGTGGATGTCCAACGCTGTGCTTGCCGGTACGTAGTCGCACTTCGAGCACCTTTCTGCCCCATCGGCCATCGGTTCTTCGCGTTATGTGTCCCGCCCATTGCCACTTGAGAGAGCTAATCCGCTGAGCTATGTCAGTGACCTTTGTTCTTCTACGGATCTCCTCGTTTTTGATTCGATCTAGCAGAGAAACACCGAGCATAGCCATTAAGTATCTAGTAATCATGGAAGCCATTTAAGGCGCTGTGCATCAGAAGAATACCGTAAAACGTGTATTTTTTCGTCGCGCAGTTAGCCTTATTTTTCAAAGAATACTAGCATGAAAAAAATATGAAGTACAGTTCAAAGATCAAAATAAATGGCTACAGCAAAATATGTTCAAAAAAATATTTAAAAAATAACTAAATAAAATATCAAAAAAACTATATCCAGAAAAATTTTCGTCACGAATTTCTTGATATTTTCAGCGACAACTACCACCTTTTATACGTCTATAATAAGTATAACTAAATGAGCAAGATGGATACCTACAAAAAATACGATATTTAGTTATAATTATTGAATTATTAAATTAAAAGTGAAATGTAACACGAAAATGGCAGACACGGATTTGAACTGAGACTGACGACAGGTATGAAACAAATATATAAAATATTGCGCGACTTCCGCTACAAACGGTTAAGGGATACAGCGCCTTAACGATTATTTTCATTCGTCCAACAAACACAATAACAATTGAAAACACAATAGCAGAACAAAGGGAAATGTAAAAACTTCCGCCCCTCTCATGTTGCTATGGGCCGGCGGTGTTCTATAAAATGTACGGTACATAAAAGTACAAGCACATACACACTCATATGAATATTTACTCTGTTATCCATCATGTTTACGTGTGCAGTATTTGTCAGTAAAAGATCGTACAATTCGTTTTTGTTATTAAAAGGTTTCATTTTGTATTTAAATGATCTATTGTGACATTCGTTAACAAATCTAAGAACTAGAATAAAGTAATTGAATAAAACGACGCTAAATCAAGTGTTAAAAGTTCCTCTACTTACACATTGCTGTCCGTCCAAAATTTAAGAGCTAGGCTCTTGTCAATTACATTGTTTACAAAGAACGCATACAATAACTTTATTTTTGTCATGGTAGAGCCATGCTACCAGCAAAATTTATTTCCTTTTTTTATTTATATTTGACGGCAAACGAGTAAGTGGTCACCGTCGCCCATGGACGCCTATTCTGCTAGTAGCGTGAATGGGCGGGCTCGTCTGGGGACGTACTAGGTACTACCCCTGACGCGGTAAAGCGACCGTTCTGTGAAGAACGTCGACGTTTGAGTAGAACTTTATCGCTTCTACGCTTCGTTCGGTGAGTGAGAGCCGGAGGCCCATTACTACCCTACCCATTTCCTCCCCCAACTCCTTGAAAGGCTGGCAACTAGCCTCGAGCGCGGTCGGTTCTTTGTTATTTTGAAGGAAATAAATTAAGAATAACAAAAAAACATAATAATCTGCCGATTACCAAATGCTGAAGTAACAAAAAAAAATAACCTATAAAAGTCATATAATTATGTGGTGGAGGTTATACTGTGTGCAAGGTATCCCACATTTCTAAATCCAAAATACCCTCTTGGGCTCCCCAACTAATGATCGTACTTCTACCGCAGGTATAATGGCTGCATTCTCAGCTGTCATACTTGGAACATGTGAAATCAGGTTACCCTTCGTTATGAAACCATTAGGGAGCAAAAAGTCAACCTATAATCCCTGCGTCTACTCGTCCTGCTAAAGCCTCTTCCTTTTTTTCAACATCATCATCATATCAGCCGCAAGAAATCCACTGCTGGACATAGTCCACCCCCAAGGATTTCCAATACGACCAATTCGGTTCCAATACGGTTGGAAGCGGCCTGCATCCAGCGTCTTCCTGCGACCTTAGTCAGGTCATCCGACTCATGAACCTTTCTGCCCCATCGACCATCGGTTCTACTCTACGCGATATGTGCCCTGCCCACTTCCACTTTAAAGAACTAATCCTCTGACCTATGTCGGTGGTTTTTGTTCTCTTATGAATCTCCTCGTTTCTGATCTTGCAGAGAAACACCGAGCAAAGCTCTCGCTCATCTCCATCCTTCCTTTTTTTGGAATTCAGTTTATTCCGCAAACAAGATAATGTCAACCCGTACACACAATCCGCTGACGCATCGTTAGCGGGCTTTCAGGAACAAAATCAATCATTGTCACCAGACAATGCGCGTTTAGAGCATCTGAGGCGAACGGTAACATTTATTAAAGCGTGGTTCACATTTAAACATTCTATTAACGACAAAATGTTATTACTATCCAATTATATATCATCTTTTGTCACCGTAGCTACACAGATAGGTCATAAATTACATCAGACCAATTAAATGAATTTTTAGGCCCCTCTCCCTTCCGTAACGTCACGTATTTTAATTTTAGCAAATGTTTCCAACGGCGATCTGACATGGATAATGGTGGGATGTGACGTTGAGATATTTGTCCGTATGGGTGGGCTTTGTATACACAGAATGACTAATACTATTGTCAGCATTCCTTATAGTTAAAACTTCAAGGAAAAAGAAGAAAATGAATTGTTCATCTCAAGTTTCATTGTAAATTTAATTTTGGTATTAGTAGAATTGACACAAATGCAGAACCTTAAGTCTGCAAAGTTAGGAGTTCAACCTAAGTATCGTCTACGTACGGTTTGAATATTTCGGCACAGCCGGGGTGAATCAAAGAGCCTTCTCATCACGGTCTTCCATGAATATGTCAGCAACAATGGGAGAGACTAGAGATTCCATGGCTACACCGTCGATGTCGATTTAAAATGTATTCTCTCAGTAGAGGTAGCAAGTAATTCTGCATATTCTTGAGTTAGAAGGAAGTCCGCTAGCCCTCTCTTACCACTATGCATACCTAGGCATTTCATGAACTTCGGAGTGGTCCGCTTTCCGACCTTTGTTTTAAGCTACGCTTAATAAGTGACAGTTTTCGTTAATAAATCAACTTACATAGCTATATACGTAGCATACTGGCTATGGCATAGATATTTTAAGGGTAAATTTACATTCGTAATTTTACACTCAAAATAGTCTTAAAGGTCAACACGTCAATACGAAAGACTATTTCCTCGGCTCCAACCGTGGGAGATAGAACGTTTTTTCGATTTCCCACAAGGGGTGTCACACCCTCAAGGCTATATCAAGACTATATTTACATGTGGTATTCTTCGCAACTTAACTCACTTAGTTTCCATCACCTGTAAACCCTGTACTTAACCTACGACCACTTACGATGTTTCTGGAAACTTCTTTAGCGGCGATGTGCACTTTATGGGATAGGTTTTTTAAATTTAACCCATCCCAAAAAGTGCACATCGCAGTGCTAAAATCGCGTGAGGACAAGTGACCTAATCGAAAATTCGTAAGACAGACACGTGACCCCCGTCTAGTGATGCGCCGGAGAAAAATTATCTGTTCTCATGAATTCCTTCTCACGGAAATTTGTAGGAAATTTCCAATAATTCTCGAGAATTTCTCAATAATTCCCGCACTCGGGAGAAAGAAGAAGAAATTCTCGGGAAGAACTTCCGATTCGTTCTCACTGTTCTCGAAAATTTCGAGCACGGCACAACACTACCCCCGTCTCTTTCTACCGCGCGGAGTTTTCACTTTTCCCGGCACTCCGAGAGCAGAACCCTTTGGTTTTTATTTGTGTGTTTAAGTAGTAAAGTAGACACCAGTGTCAGATTTTTCAAGCTGACATACGGGACCACCGTAGAAAAATCTGACACCAGTGTTAACTAGTGCTCTCCGACTTCCAAACGCCGCTCTATGCCATCTCAAAGCTTTGGTGAAACGCAACTATCATTTTGCGACAGATACCGCGTAAATCCTCGTAAAGTATACAAAATCGTATCATTCACTTGTTAATGACCGCCCGGTGATCCTTTGTTGTTGTAATGTATTCTATTTGCAGAATCTGCGCCGTAATGGAATGTAAATGGAAGATAACGTTATAGATTACTGTGATTCTAATCATTTATTTGGGCAACAATATAGAAATAATCTATTATTTGAAACGTCTGTAATCATTTGAGTATAATAAGTAAATTAAGGGTAAAAGCGTTCAAAATTTGGTTTGATTTAAATATTTCTTTTAAGCTTTAAATCTCGCCTTTTAAAATGCCACTGGTCACCTCTAATATGTATTTGAGCACAGTTGTTTTTTATAATCCTTATCCTTATCCTTATCCTTATCCTTATCCTTATCCTTATCCTTATCCTTATCCTTATCCTTATCCTTATCCTTATCCTTATCCTTATCCTTATCCTTATCCTTATCCTTATCCTTATCCTTATCCTTATCCTTATCCTTATCCTTATCCTTATCCTTATCCTTATCCTTATCCTTATCCTTATCCTTATCCTTATCCTTATCCTTATCCTTATCCTTATCCTTATCCTTATCCTTATCCTTATCCTTATCCTTATCCTTATCCTTATCCTTATCCTTATCCTTATCCTTATCCTTATCCTTATCCTTATCCTTATCCTTATCCTTATCCTTATCCTTATCCTTATCCTTATCCTTATCCTTATCCTTATCCTTATCCTTATCCTTATCCTTATCCTTATCCTTATCCTTATCCTTATCCTTATCCTTATCCTTATCCTTATCCTTATCCTTATCCTTATCCTTATCCTTATCCTTATCCTTATCCTTATCCTTATCCTTATCCTTATCCTTATCCTTATCCTTATCCTTATCCTTATCCTTATCCTTATCCTTATCCTTATCCTTATCCTTATCCTTATCCTTATCCTTATCCTTATCCTTATCCTTATCCTTATCCTTATCCTTATCCTTATCCTTATCCTTATCCTTATCCTTATCCTTATCCTTATCCTTATCCTTATCCTTATCCTTATCCTTATCCTTATCCTTATCCTTATCCTTATCCTTATCCTTATCCTTATCCTTATCCTTATCCTTATCCTTATCCTTATCCTTACTTCCTTACTAATATTATAAATGCGAAAGTGAGTTTATTTGTTTGTTTGTTTGTTTGTTACACTTTCACGCCGTAACTACTGAACCGATCATCATGAAATTTTGCATACAAGTTCTCTTGAGTACGGAGAAGGACATAGGCTACCTTTTATCCCGGGAAAAAGTACTATTCCCGAGGGATCGACATTAACGCGGGCGGAGGCGCGGGCGAAAACTAGTTATCGATATATTTCTTTAATTTTCATTAAAAAACTTATAATGCATTACAATTTTTGTTTCTTTGTCTAGGACCTAGAAATCTACGACGCCGTAGTGGACGTGCGTTGTTATGAGCTGACAGCGCTGTTTCTATGCTCCCTGTTCGTCCCCAAGTGCGGCCCTCTCGGCCACATGGTGCGACCTTGCCGGAGTTTATGTCAAGGTAAGTGTACTTCCTTACCCAATAAGGCAGACACACGAAGGAACACCATTAATTAAAATTAGGCTGTATATGATAACTACAGTGGAACTGCTGACGACAGTATCATCATCATCATCATCAGGTCTTTTTTAGTCATCACTGCAGGATCATGACCCTCTCTGTACTACCGGAGCCATACTTGACGAGAGCAGACAGACGATTTGGCCTACACTCTACTCGCTAGCTAGATGGGTTGGAGAGGTCTCATTGACGTTTATGAGCTTTGTTTAGCTTGTATTTCCTAAGTCGCCTCTTAAGACATCCAAGGGAAGACTCCGAGTAGTCCTATTCTACTCTGCCGGAAACCACACGGCTAGTCTATTACAGTCGTATTTCAATTTTAAAAGTGTGATGAATGATAGAGGCCTACGTTATGTTTTAGTTGTAGTAGTATGTGTACATTTTATTCGTTTCTTCAGAAAAGTTCTACAGATTGTATTGTCAAACTTCTATCGATCGTATCGATATTTGATGTGGATTATCTATATATAAATAATATTCATTTTAGTTCCAATAATCCAATTTGTCTCCAATTTGTTTAAAAACCACAATTTAATAGAAACCTCTTTTTATAATTCGACCTTCTTAAAAATTCCTCATTCCTACAGAGACAATGCGGCGCTGCGGCTTCTTCCTAGAGGTCTTCGGGCTCTCGATGCCGGAGTACTTACAGTGCGAAATCTTTCCGGAGTCCACTGACACCGACGTCTGCCTCGGCAACCGGGAGGTCAAAGAAGCACGCTTCCGAGCTGCCAAACCTGGTAAGGAAAAAATCCTATCTACTGCTAGGAAAAGGAATAAGGAAAAGTAAAAAAAAAAACAATCTTTATGTACATTACTCTAAGTTTCGAGTTGTTTTCAGCAAGTCCTTTAATTTAATATCCATAGTGTTGAAAAATAACTGTCTGCCAAATTAGGTGTGCCGCCATATTGGATTAAACTAATATAAAATTTCAGCTCAATCGGTGGAAGATATGTGCTACAACGTTGCACAGAATCCACCCGAAAAAACATAGTTACATACATATATTGCAAGTTAGATAAAATCTTGTAAAAACAGAATATTCCAGTTTTAAATACAATATTTTTTATTAAGTCTAAAAGTTAAAAATAAAACGCGTATGCACATAAACTGCTCTTAAGGGTCCATACTACCTCACACTGCTTTGCATGATTGACTGTAATATCAATAATAATTAAATACTCAAGTTGAAATAAAAATGCAGCAAAGTTCAGGACTAACTCTGGTAACTATATGACTCAAAAACACGATTGTGTTAAATTTTCTCGATAGAAAAAAATGCAAAGTTGCCTCCAAATCACGTCTAATTTACTCGGTATACAGCATTATTCACCAAATACATTAAAATTAGCCATGAAACTTTTGATTAGTATTGCATTACAGATAAGGCAGCCATCATGTGTTTTTCTTTTTCGAATAACCCTTGAATATTCCTAAAAAACGAAAATATCCAAAGTAGCCAACGCGTTTAGACCATCCGCGTTTGTACCGCCATATCGCCTGGCCTATGGCAGGCTCTTAAATGCGGTAACGTTATAGAGAAATATATCAGTTTGAACATACAGCGTTCACACCCGCGACGCCCGCAAGCCCACTCTATACATCTCTGTGGATTTAGTCATATTATGGTCGACTACGCCAGCCTGTTGCAAACTCTCCTAGGGTAGCACCAGAACCACAGATAAATACCTCCGAAATGAAGAACACACGACGACGAAGAAGATGTACACAAGACGTAGTTACAAGAATAGCAATAGTAAAAAAGTCATTTCAAAAAAAGAAAAATCTTTTTACAACCAAAATATCTAAATATACAAGAAAAAGTCTTCTTACATTTAATATTTAGAGGATTGCACTATACGGATGTGCATAAAGGCTATAAGACTTTAATCATTCTCACATAGACACTGACAAAGCTAACGGTGCATGCATATCATTACTGATTGTAAGGAGTAGAAGGCTTTTGCTTCTTCTTCGAGTCGACCGATAATGTGAATTAGTGGCATTGCCAATAATTCTGATTGTAGGTCGACTGAAAATAATCATGCCTAACATGAAAGAGTATTAGTAACCTGCAAACCAATTGATGAAAATAGGAAGAGTAATTTGCATAAAATATTGCCTATACTAAATATACACCTACTCGAAATGATGAATATCATTTCGAGTAGGTGTCACGGTCAATCGACCATGCACACCCTGGTGTCAGAAATCTTCGGAACCGCCTCTCGGCCTCTAACGTGGATCCTTTAACGACTACCAGATGGCAGCCGGGACCACCGGCTTAACGTGCCTTCCGAAGCACGGAATCATCTTTATTATCAGACAATCAGGTGATTCAAGCCTGCAATGTCCTAACCAAACTGGAAACAACTAAACAAAGTATGCTTCCGGTGGGAATCGAACCCACGACCCCCGGGTCAACAGGCAAACGCCTTAAACAATGGACCACGGAGGTTGCCTATATATTGCCTTAAGCTCTACAACATTGCCTCTTGCCTTGATCTTTCATTGGATTGGTAAACTAAATTTCTGCTTAAGATGGGAATTCAAATCTCAAATGCAATAAGCGCCTCGCGTTTCAAGACTTAATGCATTTTAATTTGAATGAATATGCAATTTTGACGTATCTCAATGCAGTTAATTAGACGCAAGTGAAACTTCATTACGCCGATCTAATTTGTCTTCATACTCGGTGCAATTACGTGGAACGGTGCGAATATAAAGTATAGAAAATATAGAAATCACATATTACGATAGTATTTGTTTATTTTGTTTCAATAATTTATTTTACAGTTCAACGGTCAACAGTAACATTTTGAGAACTATAATTTATTTACGCGAAACCCTAATAGGCAATTATATAAATTCTACTTAAAACAATTTTATCTATTGAACGAGTAATTGGTTTGAATCACAAAATTCGATATTTTTTTATGTATATTTGACGGTAAACGAGCAGACGAGCTACATGATGGAAATTTGTCACCGTCGCCCATGGACTGACAAATTTCCATCTGCAACACTAGACCAACGATACGTATTAAAAATGTAATCACTTTGTGTGCTTGTTCGCCTAATTTAGCCAGTGTCGATATGCTAACATAACGAAATGTGGATATGAATAATTAATACACTTGATGCCATCGAATGTATTATTAGTTCATTATTTTAGCCACAAGAACTCTACTTTTTGGCTCCACTTTCCACTACTCGGGATAGGCCACTTCTATTTCCAAAATTACCATGGATTATTTGTTCATCTCTTGGTTTTCTGCAAAGACGGTTTATGGACGATTATTTTACTTGATAACGGTGGAAGAGAGATAGATGCGTCACAAACCGAACGCTTAGGCCGATCGTGCCTCTCAATCGCTTATTCCACGCTCTTGCTTGCACACAGAACGTGACAATTTTTCGTGCGTGCAGCCGGGGCTCGTCGATTTATAAGACGATATCATATCAAAAACGAACTACCTGCAATGCATTTCTGTAATCTTTTTATTTTGCATGCGGGTCTGAATAAAATAGAGGACGCGTCGGGAAGCAAGACTAATTTTATGTGCGAGGCATTGGTTTAATTATGACTTTGATAAATTTCGTTCAGGAACACCAATAATTGTTATAAATGGTTTAAAGCTTTCTTAGCCTTAACAATCGCCGGCTTATTTTCTCTGTAACAATTAAGACGGTAGTGCACGCAATTGTGGAAATTGACGTGTTTTCAAATCACTAGTATGCGCTGAATTAATTAAATACATCAAAAGAATTTGTATAATTTAGGTAGATCCTTGAACAACGAGTTCAGTACCTCCTTGTTGGAATTTGAAACAAATACATATGAAATTTTAAAACGATATTTTTAATGTACGATTTTGTGGGACGACGTATTTAGTGGGACGATGCGGGGCGGTCTTTTAGATTGAGTATTTCTGACGAAGCATGTTGCGGATGAATTTTGTACATTTTTTGACGAAGTTTGTTTCATTGCTGTTACTTCTTCATTAATTTTTTGTTACTTTTTCCTTTTTTTGATGAAATATTAAATATGAAAAAAAAAATGTAGTATGAAAGAATAGTATGTAACGAAACGAGAAATTAAATTTTTGATTTAAATGTTAAGATATCTAAAAACATTGCCTGGTACGTGCTGTGGTTCCATCCGGTCAGACCACGCAATCCAGACCACCTGGTATGCGTCGTGTGTGGCATTATAGGTCAGCAGATTGGGATGGATTGCGAGAGTTTTATGCATCCTACCATTGGAGACGGTTGTGCTTCTCATCAGAAAATCCTGACATTTTTGCGAAAGCTGTCGCCGAAGCGATACTGCTGGGCATGGAGTGCTACATTCCCAGCTCGGCGGTTCGTATCGGAGGGCGGTCTCAACCTTGGTTTCGTTGCTCGTCTTTGCATGCCGCCCACCTCAAGCGCGAAGCCTACGAAGCCTGGGTTGCTGCGCGAAATGTCAAGGATCGTAATACTTCTGATTTGAAGAAGCGGTTCAACGCAGCTTCAAGAGCCTACAAGAAGCAGATCACTGCAGCAAAGTTTGCGCACACTGCGCGCATTGGTAGGAGACTGGTTGGCTATCCCTCCGGGAGTAGAGCATTCTGGTCTCTTGCTAAGGCAGCGCAGGGGAATTTCTGTCGCCCTTCACTTCCATCTCTGCACAATCGTCAGGACTCGCTGGCTCACTCCGCAAAAGAGAAGGCCGATCTCTTGGCTACTCTCTTTGCGTCAAATTCTACCCTTGACGACGGAGGAGCATCGCCACCCTTTTTACCGCGATGCGAGCACTCAATGCGGGAAATTCGGTTCACTCAAAGTGCAGTGCGACGTGCTCTGTTTTCCCTCGACGTCAGGAAGTCCAGCGGGCCTGATGGCATTCCAGCAATTGTGCTCAAAACATGCGCCCCTGAGTTGGCTCCGGTGTTAGCACGCCTATTCTCGCTGTCTTACACCTCAAAAAAAGGCCCGTCTTCGTGGAAAGTAGCCTACGTTCACCCTATTCCTAAAAAGGGTGACCGCACAGACCCGTCTAACTATCGGCCTATTGCGATAACCTCCCTGCTCTCTAAGGTGATGGAGCGTGTGATAAACATCCAGCTCCTTGGTTACCTTGAAGATCATCAGCTAATTAGTGACCGTCAATATGGGTTCCGCCACGGGCGTAGTGCTGGTGATCTTTTTGTGTACTTAACGCACCGATGGGCAGCCGCCATCGAGAGCAAGGGAGAAGCACTGGCATTTAGTCTAGATGTCACAAAGGCTTTTGACCGGGTCTGGCATAAGGCTCTTCTCGCGAAGTTACCATCTTTCGGGCTTCCTGAGGGACTATGCTTGTGGGTCGCTAGTTTCTTATCCGGGCGAAGCATTCAGGTCGTTGTAGACGGATTATGCTCCGATATCATGCCCATCAATGCTGGCGTCCCCCAAGGATCTGTTTTATCACCTACGCTGTTTCTTCTGCACATCAACGACATGCTTAACACTAGTAGCATCCATTGCTATGCAGACGACAGTACGGGTGATGCATATTATGCAGGTCGTGCAAATATCCCTCAAACACAGGTGGAGGAGAACAGAAAGAGACTTGTGTCTGACATTGAGACCTCTCTGGAGCAGGTCTCTGAATGGGGTAAACTAAACCTAGTTCAATTCAACCCTACTAAGACACAAGTCTGCGTGTTTTCCGCTAAGAAGACCCCATTTAACATAGCACCGAAGTTTCGGGACACCTCTCTTACCATTTCTAAGAGTATTGGGATCCTTGGCGTCGATATTACGAAGGAGGTCCAATTCCGGAGTCATCTGGAAGGTAAAGCCAAAATGGCTTCTAAAAAACTTGGGGTGCTCAATAGAGCGAGGCAGTACTTCACTCCGGGTCATAGACTTTTATTATATAAAGCTCAAGTCCGGCCCCACATGGAGTACTGCTCTCATATCTGGTCTGGTGCACCTCAATACCAACTCCTTCCTCTTGATTCCATCCAACGCCGGGCAATTCGTATTATCGACGATCCCACACTCACAGACGATTTAGACACCCTCGGTCTACGGAGAGACGTTGGCTCTCTGTGTGTATTTTACCGTCTATACTATGGGGAGTGTTCTGAAGAACTTTTTGAATTGGTGCCACCGTCACCTTTCTACCACCGCACCGCTCGCCACAGGAGTAAAGTCCATCCCCACATCCTTGACACTTGGGTCTCCAAAAATGTCAGAGCGTCACGTGGTTTTTTCCTCGTACAGCAGGATTGTGGAATGGACTCCCTCCCGAGGTTTTCCCTGTGTGCTATGACTTGAGGTCCTTCAAAAGGCGTGTTTACAGGTATCTTAAGAGTCGGCAACGCATCAGCAGCTCCTCTGGTGTTGCAGATGTCCATGGGCGACGGTGACCACTTTCCATCAGGTGGCTCGTCTGCTCGTTTGCCGTCGGATATACATAAAAAAAAAAAAAAAAAAAACATTTTTCTTCGAAAAGTTTGTAAGTTTTACGTCTAAAACAATATTTCTCACAAGACAATATTTATATTTACATCTCGGAGATCGCTTCTTTCCTTATTGTTTTTTATATAAATACTTAAATATGTAAATATTAAGACTTTCATCTTTTTAAATAATCGCCTAATGGTTTTGCGCAGCCTAATGGCTAGCGCAGTCACGCGTGGCTTTTGTCGGTATCTTTGTGCGGAAAGAAACGCACATAATTTTTGTCAGGAACTAATAAAATGGTTTGTCATTGCCTTCTCCACTTCACACACTAGTGATCGCTCCACTAGAGTACACATTGCCTCAAGATGTTTTCTTCACCACCATGTATTGGGATTCTACTTACTCGGATTATTAGGAACAGCAAGTAGCAGGTCGGGAGGCCGGGCGGGCGTACCCGATGCCATACCTGCAACCACCGGACAAGCAGTTGACGATGATACCCCTGATTGATAATACAAAACATAAAAACATTATCAAAACAAGCTACCGCCCCCAGATAAAAGATTGGGTTAAAAGCTTAAAACTGTAAATAAAATAATGAAACAATATAAAAAAAAAATTACAAACTAATCAAATTAATAATAATAATAACAAACACAATTCATAAAAATAAAATAAATAGATAAATTTTGGTATATAAATTTAAAAATGTAGTCCTTATCCTTATATACTTACACAATAAAATAAAATAAAATCTCATCTTAAATTTTGTGATGTAGTACTTTTTACTAATTGTAATAATTAGTGGGTACTTCTATTAATCTATTTGCGTCCTCCTCTGATCTAATATTGCTATGCCCGACAGGGTCCATATATGGTCTTACTTTGTAATTTGTCATCCTATGTCTATATGGTTTGCAATAAATATTGAGTATTGAGTATTGAGTATTGAGATATTAAACCAATGTCAGAAATAAAAAACTAGCTAAGTGCGAGTCGGAACTGCGCACGAAGGGTTCCGTCCGTACCATTATTAATAATAAGTTAAAAATTATTAAAAAAATGTATAATTTAACAAAAAACTTATATTTTTTCTTTATCTGGGCTATAAGACGTTGCTTCGTACCTACCAATTTTCAAGATTATGATTTCACGGGAAATACCCTAAAATATCGACAATTTGCGGCATTAAACGGCTGTATCTTTTGATTGCGTTAGTTTAGAAGTTTGATTTTTTTCACAGCTCCAAGGGACAATAGACCCGAGTATTTGATATAAATTTCAGCTTGATACCTACACGCGTTCCGGAGAAAAAGGTTCTTGACAGACAGACATACAGACGGACAATAAAGCGATCCCATAAAGGTTCCTTTTTTCCCTTTGAGGTACGGAACCCTAAAAATCAAGAAGAAAAATGCACTTCACACCACTTTTGTCAACCTGTACGATTAAAAACGCTACTGGCATATTGTCCCATTTAACCTTTTCAATAGACAGTGAATTCTTAACATTTATTTTTTTAAACATGCTGCAATTTTACCCTGTTACGGCCTTGTTAATACTTTCTAGAATTTTTTATATCCGATATGTTAACGAAGCACCTATTTATGAAAATTATGAAAACGGACTTATTCGCGCAAGTCGCAAAAGTCACTATACCCATGTTATGAGGAAGAAACAATAATATATTTTTGTTTCCCCAGTGTGCCCTACTGGTTTCCAATGTGACGTGAAGCGCTGCATCCCTCATGACTGGCGGTGCGATGGGCACGTCGACTGTGCCGACCGATCAGACGAGCTTAACTGCCTCGTATGCAAGAAGAGTGGGGACGTCCACTGCGGGAACCAGCGATGTATATCACAGTCGCATATGTGCGATGGGAAGGTGGACTGTCCTTGGGGACAAGACGAGAGGAATTGCTGTAAGTATTATCATTTATTCATTGACTCATCGTCACCATCATCGCAGCGTCTTCCGCCCACTGCTGAGCATAGGCCTCTCTTCGTTTCCGCCATCCGTCTCGGTCTTGTGCTGATTCATTAACTATTACTACTGAATATGGAATTATATTTACCCCGGTACGATAACCCGTACTGTGTTGTCTGCAAAAAGAGTGGAGATCCCTCCATGTCCATTGTGGGATCCAGTGAAGTATCAAACTACACCGCTGGTGCTACACACATGTGAGACTACGATCAGGCTCACATGTGTGATGGGATGGTAGACTGTATTTGGATACAAGATGAAAGGAATTGCTGTTAATACTGTCATCTTTTCAATGAATTTCTTACTACTTCTTCTTCTATGTAGTCGTAAAATGGTTATATGTACCTATTGATGTCTCTTCAAATCTTCCATGCTGCGTACCAGCTGCTTCTCTTCCCGCGCAGACCGTGGAAGCCGGTCAAGGGAATGGGCAAAAATTAAAGAATTATGACAATAAGCGATGAAGCAACCCAGCACTTTTATGATTCCGTTTGCCACCTTTACGCCCACCAACATGGTAAAAGTGGTCTTTCGGTCTTGACCTTAGGCTCTCCTCGATGTACCAGCTGCTTCCCACGCAGATCGAAAAAGCCGATCGAGGAGAGCCTAAAGGTCAAGACCGAAAGACCACTTTTACCGAGTTGGTGGGCGTAAAGGTGCCAATCGGAATCATAAAAGTGCTGGGTTGCTTCATCGCTTATCAGCATGGAAGAGCAGAGAATAAAATCACAGATTTCTAAAGAACATGGTATTTCCAACAGTAAGGCTAAGCGAGGCAAACGGCGACTTGGGCAGTGGCGAGTTGCAGGTCTACCGGGCAGCCAACCAGTCCTGGTTCTCCGCCTGTCTCACCGCCCTTGATGACACCACCGCTACAAAGTTGTGCTCCATGCTGGGTTACTCTTCGTAAGTACACTTAACTCTAGTTAGTTCATTTTTTTTTTAATTTTCCATGTAGCTAGCTCCAAGTGAGCTTTTGCTACTTCACCGGGCGTTTGAGGCGAGGGCAGAGTGTCCTCAGCCTTTATAGACAACATCACAAAAGGGCCTTCAGGAGGGACGGACCACGGCTTTGGGCGTTGCCTGTGTGCGCAAGGCTTGGAGAGACAGCAAACTCTCATATTGCCTGATGGGCCGCGATTACTTGCATGCATAGCCTGAAAGGCCAATCTGAGAATCTATGACAAAAGCCTTTGGAGAGCAGCAACTCTCATCTTTTGCCTTATGGGCCAAACTTGTTACTTCCATCTTTCAGGTAATACGTATGCATAACTTTGCCGGAGCTTGGGCTGCCAAGACTAGTGAGCTGATTCTCCACTTAATTCATAACCATGCACTGCGACGCTTTCTTAGCTCACTGCTTATCGATCACGGCATCCCAGATTGTCTTTTTTTTTTTTTTTATATTTGTATATATCTGCATGACTTTTTTTTCATCATCAGGTATTTATTAGTCTCCACTACAAGAGCACGACCCTCTCTGTACTACCGGAGCCACACTTGGCCAGAGCAGACAGAGGATTTAGCCTACACTCTCCACGCTGGCCAGACGGGTTGGAGAGGTTTCACAGATGTTTATAAGCATTGTTTAGCTTGTATTTCCTAAGCCGCCTTCTACGACATCCACGGAAAGACTTGGAGTAGTCCTATTCTACTCTGCCGGATACCACACAGCTAGAGCTATGAGTTTCTTTATTCCACCGTAATTTCTAAAT
Organism: Elegia similella; assembly: GCA_947532085.1. Classification (NCBI taxonomy): domain Eukaryota; kingdom Metazoa; phylum Arthropoda; class Insecta; order Lepidoptera; family Pyralidae; genus Elegia; species Elegia similella. The sequence continues at coordinate 1,747,594 of OX383926.1, read as the reverse complement.
ACCTCAACGGATTACAACCTACGGGGTATCGTTAGAAGTCTACATCCTCCCGAGTGATATGCTATAGTTTTTTACTCAGACAATCGTCTTTTAAAGGCGCCTTCCTTTTCTTCTTCCACCAGGTTAGTAAACAGAAGCGTGGCCCTCGTCAATCACACATCACCTCGCGCCGGAGCCCACGCCGTAAACCACGCCGGAGTTTACTCTGGCGTGGGGTCGCGCGCGGTTCGCATGCATACCAACGGCGCGGCTCAGATATACCGCGACTTTCTGCGGTCTGAGGGGGGCCTACTGGAGGAGCTGAAGGAGTGCCGCCCAGACACCACCAGAGTGCACCTCATATGCGGCAACTATGGTGAGTTTTATTGGTTTAAACTTTTTGTTGAAACTTTTTGCCTAATCCGTTTCCGTTAATTTAATTAGAATTACAAGATCTTATCTACCTGAATGATGATGATGATGATGATCTATCTGAAGAGCTAAAACATGTTAGTAAGTAAAGAAATGTCTCAACACATATTACCCCGTAGGGTATACGAATTTCACTTAAGTAAAAAGCTTTCTTCAATTTAATCAACTTTCTATTCATCTGATATGAATGAAGTAGAATACCACACTACGAAATAGTGGGTAGTATTGAAGAAGTACGCATGCTTGAAATGCGTATACCCTACGGGGTAATAGGTATGTGATGAGAGAATTTGACGCGGTGATTCGAAGTCACGGTGGGTATCACACTTAGGGTTCGTATCCTACCTGTGGCAGAGTTCTTTTTCATCACATATTTTCCAAATTACTAATATACCGAGCATTGTAATGCTATTTAAAAACAATTTAAGTAAAGAATTGTCATTTTTTTTGGCGCGATATACTTACTGGTCTGAATTTACTATCTTTACATAGTATATAATGAAGTTGCGCTGTCTGTTCGCTTAGATCTTTTGAACTACTTCAACGGATTTTAATGCAGTTTTCGGCAATAGATAGAGTGATTCAAGAGGCAGGTTTGTATGTATAATTTACTGCCCCATATTAGTATCTACAGTGCACCCGTGCAGAGCCGTGGCGGGTCGCTAGTGTATTATAAACGTATTTATCCTGATCATGTGGTTCCGTAGCAGCAAGAAACATAATATAAAAGTTCTTGTAGTTCGTTATAACTTTAATTGAATGAAAGGTAAATTGCGGTTTACGATTAGCAAACTACATACTAGATCTCATTCTAAGCAATTTTTGGTGGAAGTTTGCATAGTAATGTATATCATATATTTTTTTTCAAATTTTATCATTCTCTTATTTTAGAAGTTACAGGGGACACACATTTGAAAGCGCGAGAGACACTTTGGAAGTGTCTCTCGCGCAAACTATTCAGTTTAGAAAAAAAAAATTAGAAACCATTATCACTTTTGAAGACCTATCCATAGATAATCTATACGTATGGGTTTAATAAAAAAAAAAAACATTTAACCCCCAAAATTTATTGTTATTTTTCAATTTTATGTGAAAATCTTAATGCGGTTCACTGATTACATTTACTTACTAAGTTTCAACAGTATAGTTCTTGTAGTTTCGCAAAGAAGTGGCTGTGACATACGGACGGACAGACAGACATGACGAATCCATAAGGGTTCCTTTTTTGCCATTTGTCTACGGAACCCCTAAAGCGTTTAAAATCCCGAATGCATGTACCAATTAAATGTAAAAGCTAGTACTTGGCACTGTCTGAGCTGATCAGGATAAATTCTCCTAAAGGGTTGTTAGCGAAACGAAACGTAAGCCGTTAAGAGCCACGTCGACACAATTTCACGGCGCGTAACTTCATACTTCGTTCATGTCGCTCTAATAAGCTGGAAACCTCGGCAATATTTGAACATAAAGATTTTGTTTGGGTTCTTTGTTTAATACAGGGTAAGTGGTATCCAACGCAAAGGTGACTAAGGTACATCAAGATTAACTACGTTTGTTCTATGACTTTTCGTAATTCGATATTTGCTTTATTAATACAAAAAAATAACATGCAAATTTGCAATTCTACGCCTCTTAACTCTATGGCAATCAGCGGTATGAGGTAATAATAGTAGGTACCTACGCTTTCGTGGCCGCAGCCGGCGGCTGCTGGCTGTACGCAGACTTACAGTTATAGTAAAATTTATGCTAGCTTTTATGTAGATTTCTATCAAACCACAGACTTAACGTTTGATAGAAATCCACATAAAGCTAATGTAGGTATGTAAAATCGTACTATGTATTGCGTTTAGGTAAAAGTTATAGAACAAACGTTGTTAATCATGATGTACCTAAGTTGTTTTTAGCAAGTTATGCGTTATTTAACTATAACCTACTCGTAAATGCCACGTATAGCATTTTGCTTGGCATTAAAATGGAATCAATATAGTGATGGGTTTCTAGCTGCATCGCCTACTAACCACGATTCTTCAGATTTCCGCCCATTCTGTGGGAAAAGAACAGCTGGTACCTTCTACGTTTTTTTGTTGTCTCCTAGACCAGCAGAGAACCTTTGTTTAATCTAATAATCAAGATTATTCTTCATGCGGGAGCGATGTGGATTAAAGCTGATGTTGTGACCAAGATTAAGAAAGGAATGTTAAGATTAAGATGGTTTGGTCACATTGAAAAGATGAACGAAAGAAGAACAACAAAGAAAAAATAAATTAAAAAAAATAGCGTCAAATATTTAAAAACCCGCTCTTTTGGTTTCCCGTGCAAAGGTGCCCAATACGTTGGCAGCGTTCCCTCGCTGAATCGCGAAGGCCATCCTCTGCACGAGAAACGAACTAGAGTGGGGGTCACCAGTTCTAAGAAAATATATAAAGCCAGTGTGAATGGGAATAATGTTCAGGGACGACCTCGTCGAACATAATGCGATCAGATTGCAGACGTTCTTAAAAATGGAGCTGTTAGAAGTACCCGAAACCGTAGAGCATGTATGAAGAGAGTAATGAGAGACGAAGCTAGAGATATATGACAGGATCGTAGCAAGTGGAGGTCCCTAGTCTCTGCCTACCCCCATGGAAAGCATGCGTGATGTATGTATTCTTCATTAGTTGGATATCTCTTTGATTTGTTACTTTATTTTTCTGTAGCAGACTATTTTTGTTGCCGAGTCGAAAAGGTTTCATTTAATTAGATATCGATTGACTAGTATTAGACGTTAATCCCTTTAAAATTAGCGTCGTTAAGGTCCTGTTCCGTGAAGAAGTGGGGCAATTAGGACACGATAAAAGGTTAGCTATGTACTGATTGGTACCACTAGTGATGTGCCGGAGAGAAATTCTCTGTTGTCATGAATTCCTTCTTACGGAGATTTGCTGAAAAATTACATTAATTCTCGAGAATTTTTCAATAATGTCCGCACTTGAGAGAAAGAAGGAGAAATTCTCGGAAAAAAATTCCGACCCGTTCTCATACAAATACCTTCAACACTAGGTACCACACTTACACAAATTATTAGTAGAATTCTAAAAACAGTACACTCCTTTCCTGTTTTGTCAATCGTGTAAAAAGAAGCAAATAATAATTTTATTTCCAAAAAGTTTTAATTCCATGGCAAAAAATGCCTTTGTCGCTCGTGGGTGTAAGGATTTTAAAGATAACCATACGTCCCATATCCATACGTATATATAATGCAACTAACATACATACATACATGAACTTGACAAACCACGAGTTAAGCGCCTATTAGACTACGCGTTATTCAGCACACGGTATTCAGTCTGTCTTCGAAACTAATTAGACCGCTCGCTATTACACTAGACTGAAAAACGCGGGCTTGCTCATTCGCACGCAAGACGTCGACGTTGGCGGTTGTAATGGCACCTGCAATTTCTAAGCCCAAAAAATTTGCCGTAGCAAAAAAACATGTTTCTTTTGTAATTCTTGAATAATCTTGATGATTATTTTTGTCATAAACATGGCATCTCATGGTACAACTCTAGCATGCAGTCATGCTTAATAATAATTTTCTACCGACTTAAAAAAAAGGAGAGGTTAATATCAATTCGATTGTATTTATTTTAATGTTCGTTACCTCAGAACTCCGTCATTTATGAACCGATTTTTATAACTGTTATTGGTTCTTTTTTTTAAAGAGTACCTATGCTTTCAATTTAGTCCCATTAAATTTCATCATAATCATTTCATATGAAAGATATTTTTCTTTACTGCGCGCCATTATTGTAAAGCCGTGTGGTATCCGGCAGAGTAGAATAGGACCACTCCAAGTCTTCCCGTGGATGTCGTAGAAGGCGACTTAGGAAATACAAGCTAAACAAAGCTTATAAACATCTAAGACACCTTTCCAACCCGTCTGGCCAGCGTGGAGAGTGTAGGCCAAGTCCTCTGGCTGCTCTGGCCAAGTATGGCCCTAGTAGTACAGAGAGGGTCGTGCTCCTGTAGTGGAGACTAAAAAGGACCTGATGATGATTATTGTAAAGGTAACGCAAACAAGACAAGACACACATAATATGAATAAAATATACGTGGTGCACGCGCACGTCCGCTCCCTGTGGACGCGAGCGCAGACTAAACGGTCTAACGCTTATTACACTACTCGATATTCAGACTCTAAGCCAGTTAGCCTCGCCGAGCCCGATCTTGCGGACTGAATTCAGAGTAAGACGGTCTAACTCTTATTACACTACGCTAGTTAGACTTAGTCTGACTGAATACCGTGTAGTGTAATAGACGCATTACGTTCGAGTTACGTTCAGTCTCTATATCGATCGTTTCATCATCATCATCATCAGGTCCTTTTTAGTCTCCACTACAGGAGCACGACTCTCTCTGTACTACTAGGGCCATACTTGGCCAGAGCAGTCGGAGGACTTGGCCTACACTCTCCACGCTGGCCAGACAGGTTGGAGAGGTCTCTACGATGTTTATAAGCTTTGTTTAGCTTGTATTTCCTAAGTCGCCTTCTACGACATCCACGGGAAGACTTGGAGTGGTCCTATTCTACTCTGCCGAATACCACACGGCTATCGATCGTTTATTGCTTCCATGTTTTATACAGGTGTTTAATAACAACATTGGGATCAATTAATTTCAAACAGGTTATTAATATCAATTTAATTTTATGTCACATTAATTTTATTGTATTTAATATGTATATTAGTTATTGATTTTGTAAGTCTCGCAATCACCCGCCGCCCCACCCGGGTCTGAAGGAAATTCAAAGGCGAGAGTACTACATACCTCTACTTTGTTAGTATTCGTTCGTTTTTTTAGGGTTCCGTACCCAAAGGGTAAAAACGGGACCCTATTAATTTCGCTCCGCTGTCCGTCTGTCTGTCTGTCTATCCGTCTGTCACGAGGCTGTATCTCATGAACCGTGATAGCTAGACAGTTGAAATTTTCACAGATGATGTATTTCTGTTGCCGCTATAACAACAAATAGTAAAAATAGAATAAAATAAATATTTAAGGGGCTCCCATACAACAAACGTGATTTTTTGCTTGCTTTTGCTCGATATTGATAACGGCAACAGGTAGACGCTTGAAATATTCACAGAATATTTAGTTATATATTCACATTAAAAATAAATAATTAAATAAAATTAATATTAAAGGGGGGCTCGCATACTACAGATATGATTCTTTTGCCGTTTTTATAGATAACTTAGCTTTTTAAAGTAGGTTATAAGTCGTTAAAAGCATGTCGTTGCAATTTCACGGCGCTCTTGTTGGGATTTTCAGTTATTTCAGTGAAATCATTATTTTGTTTAGTTTCAAGGTGAAATTACTTTTTTGTCTAATTTTTGTATTAATTATGTGTGTATATTTGTATATATTCTGAGCACATGACATTACAATATGACAAAAAAAAACTATAAATACTAAATGTCAGATCGACATGAATAAACTTATTAGAAACCATTATGAATGTACTCTGTGATATCAATAGTCTTAGATAAAGATAAATAATATTACTATTATTTTTACGAATGCTTTCACCCACGTATATTTATTCTGTATAGCTGACAAGTTCCAAGATAAGTCGACATCCGAATTTAACCTGGATGTGGGTTGGATCTTGCCTGCAACTTACCGATTCTTCAAACATGCCAAAACCACAGAAAGCTTCGACACAGTCAGCTCTGTAGGCCCCAGTTGCCAGAAGCAGATGATGACGATGTAGAATCAGTCACAGTACAACATGTTCAGGGGCGTCTAACCCCCTAATCGACGCATGGGCGCAAGCGGGCGGGAGTAGAGAGGCGGGCGGCGCGGTCAGCATTTGAGGGACCGCCGCCGTATCGCGAAGCCCTTTAACTCTATTTTTTTATGATAATGGACGGCAAATGAGCAAAAGCGGGTCACCTGATGGTAAGTGATCACCGCTGCCCATGGACAACTGCAACACCAGGGTGTGAGAGGTGTGTTGTCGGCCTTTCAAGGACTTGAGGAAGGAAATGGGAAGGGGAAGGGAAAGATGGGCCTCCGGCTCTCTCACTCACCGAACGAATCATAGAAGCGGTAAAGCTTCTACTCAGACAAAAATTCTTTATTTGCCAATAACAGTGTAGTTAAAACTGTTTTTGGGAAATAAAGAATTTTTGTTTTATTTTTTGTTTTTAATCTATGTCTAAGCCTAGCATCGCCTAGTAGAATCATAATAAGCAATTCTGTTGCTGTCTTCTTAATTAAAATTTCAATCTACCTATGACGAAAAAACCAAGTAATTTGACTTTACTATAAGTACATTACTGACGTCAACATTGTTGTAAAATCGGAATATCCTTACTAATATTATAAATGCGAAAGTCTGTTTGTTTGTTACGCTTTCACGCCGTAACTACTGAATCGATCATCTTGAAATTTTGCATATAAGTTCTCTGGAGTACGGAGTAGGACATAGGCTACCTTTCAAGTACAAGGAATCGACATTGACGCAGGCGGAGCCGCGGGCAAAAGCTAGTATGACATAATTAAGTGTTCAAATAAAACTATCTATAGTTATTATTTGAACTTGGTCAGTGTTGTTATAAAACTTCTTCTTAAAAGTTAGTAACAGGTTTAAGCCGGGGTCCAAGTCAAGTACTAAGGAAAATCGTATTATAAAACGAGGTTTATCGTTTAAGCCATAGATGATCCTAGGTCTAAAGATAAACCTACAATTCCCTAGTTTAACTCTAGTACTAACTTATTTTGTTACCAACAAATAGGTCACTTTTCACAAAAAAAATGCTTTGATGCTAAAATCTATGTCAAATCCTATTACCCTATTCGCAATGAGAAAAAACCTGGAAAATGTGAAGAAATGAATAAAACCAACACATATAATTAAAAAAATATTTTAATTATTTTAATTAAATTGTAATTAATTGTTGTATTTCAGGTTTGTAAAATTATTAAATCGTTTTGTATAGAGTATAATTTTTTTATCTGACCACTGAATATATCGTTTATGACATAAATAAACATGTTTCTCCATTTCAATTTTATTATTTTTAGTTTTATACTAGTTTCAAACAATAAATTTTATTATTTATTTTAATATTAGTGAAGATCGGAACGTAGTAGTAGCATACTGAACGAATAATTGAATGAATCCTGCTTCCGTTAGATCATCCAGAGATCGTCTCAGGTCTAAGTTAGTCTTGACTTAGTTCACTTTTTGTAATGAAACAAAGTTTAATTTGCTAAACCTAGGTTAATCCATCGCTAGTCCGGACTAAGGTAGACCAGGTTTAAACCTGGGTTTTGCCGTTTTTTATAATAACACTGGATATACCTACCGAGTTAACATTTGAATCTCATTTTCATACCAATTCTGTCTAACACGTTTTAAAAGATGGACGAAAAAAATGAATAATTGAACGAAAATATTTCAAGATGGAAAATGCTCTAGCTCATTTACCTTTTACCATTCCCATTCCATTTATCTTTGTTTTATTTATTGTCGCTCGTTTTATGTTTATTCGTAATTCCATCAGTTTGGTCTTGTTTGAAATGAAATAGAATTTTATTCAAATTTGGATATCATGTATCTCTTTCTGAACGTCATATTATTATTTATAATATTTGCAAAATCGATAAGCTACTAGCGTTTCGAAACGACCACTGCTGAGAAGAATACGCCGAAAGAAACTTAGTCCAGTATTGGTCCCTACGTGCCTGAAGGGCTACACTTTCACATATTTATAACAAATTGAATTATTTTACATTAAGTAATCACTGATGTATATTGATTAACAATTTATTGAATATATTACTTCCATGGAGTTTTATCTGTTAAATAGTCATTAATACAATAGAAGGCATTTTTAAGTAATTGATTTTTAACAGCAGTCTTAAACTTACCTAATGACAGAGCCAATATTTCTTCAGGAATTCTATTATAGAAGCGTATACTAAGTCCCAAAAATTAATTCATTGTTTTCTGTAATCGCAAAGTTGGTGTCGCTAATCTATTTTTATTTCTCGTATTCCTGTTGTGGATATCACTATTTTTCGCGTAAAGATGAAGATTATTACGAACAAACATAATATTTGCAAATATGTATTGCGCGGGGAATGTCAAAATATTTATATTTTTAAACAATTCTCTAAGAGATTCTCTAGCACCTAGTTTATATATAGATCTGATAGCGCGTTTTTGAAGGACGAATATGGTATTAACTTCTGCTGCGTTACCCCATAGTAATATCCCATACGACATGACACTATGAAAATAGCTGAAGTATACCAAACGCGCAGTATCAACGTCAGTCAACTGTCTTATTCTTCTAACAGCGTAAGCAGCAGAACTAAGTTTACCCGCTAAAGATGTGATATGGGCACGCCATTTAAGTCCGGAATCAACTGTAATCCCAAGAAATACTGTTTTATCTACCAAATCTATCGTTTCGTTTTCGACCACTATGCGTGTTGGTACTTTTGTAACATTCGGTAAACAAAATTTAATACACTTCGTCTTTTTAGCGTTCAACAGCAAATTGTTTGCTGTAAACCACTCTAACACTTAATGTACTATTGACCTCGTCAAAATTGTCTGTTGTCCTATCAACAGGGAAAATAAGAGAAGTATCATCGGCAAATAGTACAGCTTTACACGTGTTAACATAGTATAGCAGATCATTAATATATATAAGAAATAACAAGGGGCCTAGTATAGAGCCCTGGGGTACGCCCATCTTAACAGATGATCCCGAGGATTGAACCCTATCAACGCTAACTTTTTGAATTCGGCTACTCAAATAAGATTTGATTAATGCAATAGATTTACCTTTAATCCCATAGTGTTCCAATTTGGACAGCAGGGTATCGTGGTCTACACAATCAAATGCTTTGGAGAGATCACAGAAAACACCAATAGCATTTTGTTTTCTCTCCCAAGCATAATATATATGTTTTAAAAGCGCAACACCCGCATCCGTAGTTGATCGACCCTTCGTAAATCCGTATTGTTCACTATGAAATAGACCATTTAGATTAAAAAAAGAAAGTAACTGATTAAAAATTAACTTTTCAAACATTTTACTTAACGCTGGCAGAATAGAAATGGGACGGTAATTTGTTGGATCATTTTTATCACCTGATTTGTAGAACGGTATAACTTTACTTAATTTCATTAGATCAGGAAAAGTCCCTGTATCTACACATTTATTAAAAATAGACGCTAAATAAGGAGCAATTATTTCTGTAATATTACTTATGACTGATACTGAGATGTCCCACAGGTCTCCAGTTTTTTTATTATTTAAAGTCTTGAATGTATCAATGATTTTTTGAGGGGTTACATGTTCAAATATTAAAAGACTGTTACATTCCGGTATACAACTAGTTAATAACTTTTTAGATTCCACAGATGATGAAAGTAAGGAGGCAGTAGTATTCACGGGAATATTTGTAAAGAAGTCTTCAAAATATTGAGTAATCTCTTCGCTAGTACTGAGGACCTTATTATCTATTTTTAATTCAATTGGAATGGCGCGTTTTTTCGTTTTTCCTGTTTCTGTATTAATAATTTTCCTTTTTAAATATATATAAATTTGTTTGGAAATACTTTTGTGATAAATGAATTAAATGGCGTTCCACGGGTAAAGGTACCTAAGGGACGTTTAGAAAAACAGTTCGTTTATTTTTTCTTCTCGCCAAATTTTACCTTTTTGACATACCAAATACATATTTCTAAAGACTTAGCATGGGACGGAAGCGGGTTGCTCTGCCTCGAACAGTATTTGCACTCCTCCCTCCCCCTTTCAAAAGTGACAGCCAGATCAAGGGAGGCAAACCAAAGGCGGACAACCCAGTCAAGCCCAGGCTACGCCAATGAAGTTGCGGGAAACATTACCGGTTTATGACTAAATGTTGCTGGCAACAAAGAATTCTTTTCTAATAAAAACTTTAGTTCAAAAACAAGTCAAAAAATTTCTTTGTCATGACAGCACAAATATGATTCAATTGTGTTTCAGTTCCTAATCTAGCAAAATCTCTTGTGTACTGTCCAAATAAATGTCGCGTGTGTTACAATAAAATACCATTATCTCAGTCCAAGTTCTTTCTATATCAACCAAATACCTACCTACATATAAAGTCCACGTACACTACCAGGTTGTACGAATATCAAACTAGAGAGCGAAGAATTTTCTAAATCATAAAGTGAAAAAGAATTAAAATCGAAAATATGTGATGAAAAAGTTTCGCCACAAACCTTCGACATCTGCATTTGAAGCTACGGCAGCTTAGTGGTCGTCAATGTCGAAGGTTTGTGGGTTCAAATCCTACCTGCGGCGAAAAAATCTACTTTTTTAGCCCCGCCCGCTTTGAGCTACGTATTATGGTGTCAGTTTTTGATCGCAAGTCTGCTTCCATAGTATTTCTAATTCAATCTCCACAAACGATTTCATCGATATTCTCAATCGATATAAATGGGTACACTCAGGGAAATATTATTTTTGTGGGCGCACTTGTCGCGCCCGTGTAGATGCGCCTTAAATGCAGAAAGCTTATTATAAAATGCATCCTATAGTTAGATTTTTAAAATACAATGTACGCTAGTAAAACCTTTGCGCTCCTTTGATGTCAAGCCAAAGCTTGCAGCAGGAATTATTTTCCAATATCGGTGCATTACGGAGCTTTGAAAAGCTGCCTCAAATGAGCTTTCAGGCTTCGCCGCTTGAATACATTATGTTTGATAGAGCAATGCCTTTTCATAAGCTTTAGTGGATAATTCTCCACAATGACTATTGCACGGTTGTATGTTAGTAATATCTTTATTGTAAGAAAAGTAAAACAAAAATAGACATAACGGGTATATTATAAACGAAAAATAAACAAACAAAGGGGAACATATCCCATAAAGTGATCTCTACCACTAAACCATCCAAGAAGGAAAATAAATATGTCATCATTATTTCGTGTAGGTGACACGGTCAATCGACCAATGCACACCCTCGTGTCAGAGTTCTTCGGAACCGCCTCTTGGCCTCTGACGTGGTTCCTTTAACGACTACCAGATGGCAGCCAGGACCAACGGCTTAACGTGCCTTCCTAAGCACCATCTGGTGACTCGCTCCCATATCATTAAATATTTCTACAATACAGCAGTTCTTAGTATTAATTTGCCGAATCGGTGATCAACCTCTAAAAACAAACTCTTTAATTAAGTTTAAACACAATCAGACCTAAACATAATGAGAAAAACCTTAAAACTTCGAAATTAAATAAAGCGAAAAGTAATTTGATAACTTAGTAATAATTAATTTTACAAGAATGCCTGTTACTTTTAATTTCTCGTCGAAAAATGATTCTACAACTTTGCCAATAAGAGCAGATCCGAAATTAAGCCCGCACCGATGATTTATTTTACATAATTTCGATGAATGTTTCTCACAAACTTTTATTTGAATTCACATCATTTTTGTAGATCTTTGTAAGCGTTATAATAACATACAGAACATACCACAAGGGAGCCTTTATTTATATTTATTACCAAAAACCCGACAAAATAAAACCATGCTTCCTGTTTTATTTTAAATAATACTTATTTAATAGAACTTAAAAAGACGAAACTAGAATATTATTAAAAAATAACCTACCTAAAAAGATATATATTTACAAATCGTACCAGTTTTATTGTATTACTAGCTTTCGCCCGCGGCTCCGCCCGCGTCAATGTCGATCCCTCGGAAATAGTACTTTTTCCCGGGATAAAAGGTAGCCTATGTCCTTCTCCGTACTCCAGAGAACTTGTATGCAAAATTTCAAGATTATCGGTTCAGTAATTACGGCGTGAAAGCGTAACAAACGAACAAATAAACAAACAAACTCACTTACGCATTTATAATATTAGTAAGGATAATACTAATTTAATAGAACTTATAAAAACGTAACTAAAATATTATTAAAAAATAACCTACCATAAAAGATATATATTTACAAATCGTACCAGTTTAATTGTATTATGTAGAATGCGTTACCTCTTAGTACAGGACAGCGCAATATTGATAATATTTTTAGTACATTACCTATATACAGCGTGTAACTTTACCAACGTCGTCCTGTGAAGAGGTGACTCAGATCGTCAAAATGAACAACTTTTCTTATGGGACCAATGCTGGAAGCTTAATTTTTTTTAATTTTCTTGAATATATTGATATTTTTTGTAATTTAGTCAAAAATATAAAATATATACGGACAATTCACACAAATTGAGCTAGCCCCAAAGTAAGTTCGAGACTTGTGTTATGGGATACTAACTCAACGATACTATATTTTATAACAAATACATATATAGATAAACATCCAAGACCCAGGCCAATATGAAAAAGATCATTTTCCATCTTGACCTGACCGGGGATCGAACCCGGACACCCTCGTGGCAGGATGGCATGTTAACCGCTGCGCCACGGAGCTCGCCAGTTAAACCTAAAGTATTTCTTATTTATGTACAATAAAGATAAAAGCTATGAAATACTCTTTATCGATCACCAATCCTAATGCAAGCTACACCCAAGGTTCCTTAACATGGATTAGCGTTAACAATGCTTTCACGCCACGCTCTTCTAAATGCTGTTGCAGTAAGCAAACAAGAGTGAAGCGTGCAATCACGTCAGCCGATTGTAACACCCTTTGGAGTGCAACGAGCGTGAGTGCGGCCCGCCATTGTCCTATTGCAGCTAGGATTTAGATACGAGTTCTATTCACTATACATCGGGTAAATTTACCCTCGACAAAGCCTCGGGTAAATTTGTCAGGACTAATAGTGATGTAATAAAATATTTTCTAATGTTTTGCGAATGCGAATGTTACACTCACATACATATCATCATCAAGTCTTCTTAGTCCCCACTGCAGGAGCATGACCCTCTCTGTACTACCGGAACCATATCTGGTCAGAGCAGACAGAGGATTTGGCCTACACTCTACTCGCTGGCCAGACGGGTTGGAGAGGACTCATTGATGTTTATGAGCTTTGTTTAGCTTGTTCCTAAGTCGCCTCTTACGACATCCACGGGAAGACTTGGAGTGGTCCTATTCTACTCTGCCGGAAACCACACGGCTACATACATAGTATCACGTCTTTATCCCTTCTCTGTCTACCCCGACAGAGCTTAGAGCCATAAGACCTAAAGGTCTCGTTTAGCGTGTCGATGGGTGTATAGGAGGAAAAAGGGATCATAATAGTGATGGGTTGCTAGCCGCATCGCATTGATTCCTTATAGTTTGGCCCATTCCCAGGGCCGGCTTCTACGGTCTGCGCGGGAAAAGAAGCAGCTAGTACATTCTACGTATTTTCTTTTCTCCCAGACCAACATGGAAGATAAGAATGTGACACATTTTTAAGTTACTAATTTAGGTTTTATCGCGTTTATGCCACTATCTGTCTCCTTGGTCCAGTGGTTAAGGCGTTTGCCTGTAGTCCCGGGGGTCGTGGGTTCGATTCCCACGGGAAGCACACTTTGTTTAGTTGTTTCCAGTTTGGTTACAACATTTCCGGCTTGAATCACCTGATTGTCTGATAATAAAGATGATTACGTGCTTCGGAAGGCACGTTAAGCCGTTTGTCCCGGAAGCCTTCTGGTAGTCGTTAAAGGGACCACGTCAGAGGCTGAGAGGCGGTTGCGAAGAACTTTCACACCAGGGTGTACATGGTCGATTGACCGTGACACCTACTCGAAATGATGATGATTCCATTATCAATAAATATTGTAGGCGGAAGTTTCGCATAGTTCTTATAACACAATAGACAAATTTTAATGTAGTTACCCGCGCATATGAAAACTATAAAGTTTTTGAAACGTTGGGTGTAATAGTATTGTTTTAAGAGTTAAAATATTGTATAGCTCGTATTTCTTTTCTTAGCCTATTGTTTCCCACTGCTGGGCAAAGGCAAATATAGATTGTGTAAAGTGATTTAGTTAAAATGTCTAATACTGCTGACTGCAGACAATATTTAGAGGTACAAAAGGATCGCGACATTACATCACCTTCGTTATTGAAATCAGTTAATTATTCGTACACAGCCTACCGTTAGTATAATATTGTACCTGACCCCATTAAACTAAGAAAATATTAATAAATAATCATTTTTCCGTGCACAGTGTCAGTTAACAATCAGCCTTATCATACTCCTTAGTAACCATCTCCTAGAATAAATATAGAGGTTGTTTTTTCCTGAAATTCCAGATAATTTACGAAAGTGTTTTCGTTATTTCTGTGGAATTTATCAATCCAGTTACGTGGATAATTTATTATTTTGCTATTCAAAATGGGTCCGAGTTTTTAATAAACGATTTTGTTAGAGTTTATTTTTACACAACTGACAAAAAAGTTGTGTAAAAATAAACTCTATGTCGACATTATTCATGTTGTTTCAAATTTTAGGAAAGTGAATTTCTTAATCCAAATAATATGTATTTGCTTCAACCAAAGAGATAAGATAATGCGTCAACACTGATAGCAGTCGTTATGCTATATCAGATGCCTTGACTTGAACCACATACGAAATACGGACGAACATTCGGTAAGAATATAAAATTCGGTCGAACTTCGTTTGTTTTTACCGCGCTTTCTCTAGAATTCACGTTGTGACATGTTTATGCAGCGATAGCAGACTGGCCGCCGCCGGCCTCTGATTTGTCATATCATTGCATTACCGTTGCGACCTTGTGACACGTTCGTTATTACACTTATTGTTCATACCAAATAAATAAATGTCTTACGTGATTTCTAGTAAACCTCTAAAAGCAATGTCCATACAACTGGTGGACTAAGAACAGGGACAAGTTTCCTAATATGAGTTTATTGGAGCGAATATTTTTATCGTCTCCTGGAAGCTTAGTATATTCTAAGCGACTATTCTCAGAGGCAGGGAATGTTAACAAAAAATAACGTAACAGACTACCCAGATACAGCCAAATCTTTAGTATTTCTGCCAGTAGATTAGGTTAAAAACAAGATTCGATTAGACTGATTAGACTTAAACTATATTTGTAAACATGATTGTAAAGTGATGAAGAATCGTTTTACTTAGTTATTTTTATACCTAAGTATATTTTTCGTACTGAATATTTGGCATTTGAACCGAACTTCTGCTGAATGCCGAAGTTCTGCTAACCGAATGTGAAAGGAACTTCGGCCCATCCCTAATATTTGTTTATTTAAGATTTGTTTTATAATTTGCTTACTTTTTCTCGCAACTTCCATCGTGTGATGTATATACAGCCTACGTCCTATTCTGAAGTAGGAGCGATAACAGTTTAAATTAGTTTTTATTTGAAAGCAGCCATGTGTTTGATGGCTTATGTGCTTAAGTTCGACAGTTTAAAGTTCAACAAGCAATTGTAATTTTGATATTTATGTGTTTATTCCTATACTGATAAAAATGTAATTATAGATTTTGTTTCGAATAATAATCATAGTTGAAGAATAAGCGACAGGAACTTCGTCTAACAAAGGAGTGCGGTGCGTGTGTCAGGATACACGCACCGTTTTGTTTGTTATGTTAGTCACGGAACCCTATAAACGATGCGATAGTTAGTGTCAAGTTAAATGTTCTCGAGTATTGCTCATGAAGTATATGCTAATTATAAGCTTATGCAAGATATAAAGTTGATACTTTTACTAAGAATTTGTAACTTTCAAAACGAAGTGGAAACCTAATTAATTTAGCATCTCATTGGCCATAGACTATTTAAAGAGATAGATAACACATGAAATATATTGTAGCACAAAGGAACATTTATAGTGAAGATTCTCTTGCTTATCGAATTTGGGGGAAGTTCGGATTATAGAGATTACATTGATTATAGAGTTTTTGCTTAAGTACTTATTGAAATTCAAATTTATAATTATGTACTAAATTAAGCCGACCTCAATATAGAATTTAAAATGTCAGATAAACTTAAAATGAAAAAAATATTGTCATTATAATAAAACAGCTCTAAGAATTGTTTTAATTGAGACCACACATTAATGATGATTTATACCGGTTCCCCATTGACCCATAAAATCTATATACAAAAACTAAGATGTTGCTAAAAAGGCAGATTCTTTTTAATTTCCATACAAAAACTTAATTACAGTGAAAATTATTCAGCTTCCGATTAGATTACGAGGGATTTGATTCTGATTCCGAGATTAAAATATTGCTAAAAGGTTTGTTGTCAGTCTGTAAATGTAATAAATTATTACTTTTTATGTCTGGGGGCTTAGAGTAGACCTAATGGTGCTGAATCGATAAAAAAACTAATTAAGGTAATTATCGAATTTGCTTACAAAATTTAATGAGAATCAATTGAGAAATGCGATCTGTAACCGGGCAGCGAAACAGACGGACAGACTAAAGAATTTTTGCCCTTTACGCTCGCTCGTATCGGTCAATAATTCATAAAATTGTATATACGGCTAGCTTGGTCTATATCTACCAAAGTCTGTGCGTAAAATTCAAAACATCGCTCAAACTTTGTACTTTTTGTTCGCATCTGTAACCGCTACAGACAATTAAATTTCGTTACAAATACGATTTCGGCTTAGCAACGAGTTGGTCTCTCCAACTTTGTATTGTATTATAAATTAAATTATTTCGCTTTTGAAGCCCGCAGATGGAAAACATAACTAGCAATATAAACTAGCAGCCCAACCCTACTGCGCCCGGGTATGAACAATTACAGGGATAAATCACACAGATTCAGCTAGCCCCAAGTAAGATGAGAACTTGTGTCGTAGGATAAACTATAGAAATAACTCAACGTTACTATATTTAAAAATAGATGAGTTTATCGATTTCGCAAATATAAAAAAGAAATACATCATATCCAAATTTGAATGAAGTTTTATTTCATTTCATTATTTTTATACTCGTATAGAAACATCCAAGACCCTGGGTGCAGTACCCAGGGTTGTAGGTTGATTTTTAGATTGGCCAATGTGATGGGTGACCGCAAGTTGCATAAAAATATCTCGAGCTCTTCCGTGCTTTGGAAGGCATGTTAAGGGCTCGTACTACCTCACACTGCTTTGCATGATTGTCTATAATATCAATAATAATGAAATACTCAAGTTGAAATAAAAATGCAGTAAAGTTCTGGTAACTATATGACTCAAAAACACGATTGCGTAAAATTTTCTCGATAGAAAAAATTGCAAAGTAGCTTCCAAATCACGTCTAATTTACTCGGTATACAGGATTATTCACCAAATACATTAAAATAAACCTTGAAACTTTTGATTATTATTGCATTACAGATAAGGCAGCCAACATGTATTTTTTCGAATAACCTTTGAATATTCTTTATAAAAGCGAAAATATCCAAAGTAGCCAACGCGTTTAGACCATCCGCGTTTGTACCGCCACGCTGCCTGCCCTATGGCGGGCCTGGTCCATTGGCTAGATATGCATCGAGTGGTATCATAAATCTTCATTTAAATTATTATTTTCCCTACCTGTAGAGGCCGTGTAACGTTAGCAAATCTCTTATCGTCTACGAATCACCTTAAGTTCTTATGTACAAAAGCCAGAATATAAAAGCTCTTTGAAGTGCTATAAGAGGATTTCCCAGCCAGTGTAAATACAAGTAGGTGCTTATTTTAAGAGCGACAGTGATTTTTTCGTTTTTTGCCATCCACTTCATTTGACGGGATAAAGAATTCAGGTCAGTAATAAAATGAAAACATTCGTGGTTGACGACAATGTGATACGGGAAAACAAACCGTGTTACAAGTCAGCCAATTTTTTATCGATGCGCGTACTGTTGTCAATCGGAAAATTAAATTATTATTTCATCATCACCATCAGGTCTTTAAGTCTCCACTGCATGACCCACTCTGTACTACCGGAGCCATACTTGGCCAGAGCAGGCAGAGGGTTTGGCCTACATTCTCCTCGCTGGCCAGGCGGTTCGGAGAGGTCATAATACTATAATTCGATGAACAATTCGACTTTAACAAACGAGGCTTACTCTGAAAATCTTATGGGAAACCTAAAACGTCCTACACATGAATCAATTTGTCATTCAACAGAGCGGAATGAACCTATATGATAGAGTGAGAAAACCTTACAACTTCTATTTCACGTATTATGTCCTGCTCTTTTTTTGACTTGGCAAATTGAATCGTGTAGGCGCAAAGAATATTGAATTTCAAAAAACAAGCTTTTATGAACATCATTTATGTTTCGAGCATCAAAAATAGCTAGTCCGTCATCTAGGGTATTCCGCCATGTTTGACATGCATTGTAATACAAACAACAAGTAATATAAAATTTCAGCTCAATGGGTGGAAGATAACTGCTTCAAAATTGAGTTGAAGAAGAATTGAGTTGAATCATGTTTGTTCGGGTGAAATCTTGCAACTCAATTTTGAAGCAGATATCTTACACTGATTGAGCTGAAATTTTATAGAGGATTACATACATTGCAAGTTATATAAAATCTTGTAAAATACTTTTTAACATTTGACCATTAGACTAACGTCGTCTAAGTTTTTTATTGCTTTTGTGAAAAATTAAGCTTATTTTGACGGAACTTTTGTTTTGTAAATTGATATGATAATAAGATTCATCACTCCACAACATCGACTCGCCTCCACCATTGCGGTATCACCGTAAAAGATACACACTTCACGGCGTTTTTATTCTGGTGCCGTAAAAAATACGAGGGCTTGTATGAACGATGGCGCGATCGAATTAAAATGCCGACTTACGGCGCAGTGACTAGTGTTGCAAAAAGTCGAGTCTAAATAAAAACGAGTTCGTAAACTCGAAAACAACTCTCAACTTTATACAATGAAACCTGGTTAAGAGAAACATCAAGGGATCTGCAGCAAGCACCAAATATTGCTCCGTGGCGCAGCGGTCAACACGCCAGCCTGCGACACGAGAGTGCCCGGGTTCGATCCCCGGCCAGGTCAAGATGGAAAATGATCTTTTTCAGATTGGCCTGGGTCTTGGATGTGTATTTATATATGTATTTGTTATAAAATATAGTATCGTTGAGTTAGTATCCCATAACACAAGTCTCGAACTTACTTTGGGGCTAGCTCAATCTGTGTGATTTGTCCGTGTATATTTATTTATTTATTATAGAGGTTTGCTTCGTCCCACCAATAGAGGGTATTCAGTGCCAAAGTGTTGAAACCTCAGAATGAGTACCATTATGGAGGTTTCTCACTTATCCAGGTACCACTTAACCGAATTTCACTGTATTTGCAATGACCGAGAGGATTATTTGAACATACGAGGGGGGGTCAAAAAGTTCGCGGAATGGAGGGGTTAGCGGGGGGTGGGGGACCTGCCGTAGGTAGTAACTAATGAGCAACTCTTTGTGAATATATATGCCAAGTTTGAACCCGATTGTGTCAATAACTTTTGACCTGTCGTCGATCAAACAAGTGAATCCGGAAGAAAAACTTGAGCATGGAATAAATCGAGTTTCGTGCCGTCATAAAGTTCCTCACTAAGCAAGGAAAACCACCTCAGAAAATTTTGGAAGAAATGTCATCAGTATACGGGGACTCTTGCCCTGGGAAAACCATGGTGTACAAGTGGAATAGCCTTTTCAAGCAAGGCAGAGAGTCTTTTGAAGACGACCCTCGCTCAGAACGGCCGATTGAGGCCACCACCTCAAACATCGTTGAAAAAGTGGAGAATCTTATACTGGAGGATACTCGTTTGAAGAAGAAACAACTTGCAGAAATGGTTGGAGTATCACCTACAACCATTTTAAATATTCTACACGACAATCTTGGGATCACTCTTGGGTCTAAAGTCAGCGCAAGATAGGTGCCAAGAATGCTCACACCCGCAACAGAAACAGCTGCGCGTCGAGTATTCAAAGGAGTTTTTAGACCTCTGTAGCGCCGACAAGGAAGAAATTTTTGCAAGACTTGTTACTGCAGATGAAACTTGGGTTCATCATTATGAGCCTGAGTCGAAGCAAGAGTCTATGCAGTGGCATAAAAAGGGTCAGCCCCCCCCTAAGAAATACAGGGTGTCACAATCGGCTGGAAAAATCATGGCAACTGTTTTTTGGGATACAGAGGGTATTTTACTAATAGATTATAAAGATAAGGGTGTTTCTATAACGGGAGAATACTACGCTAATCTACTGAGGCAATTAAAAGAAGCAATCAAGGAGAAAAGGCGGGGAAAGTTGACAAAAGGTGTGCTGCTTTTGCATGACAACGCACCGGTACACAAGAGCCGTGTTGCGATGGCTGCCCTTCATCACTGTGGCTTCGAAATGTTAAACCATCCTCCCTATAGTCCAGACTTAGCCACCTGTGATTATTTTTTATTTCCCAAATTAAAAAAAGAGCTTCGTGGGAAGAAATTTTCCGACGATGAAGAAGTCAAGTCGGCGATTTCGGCCTATTTTGAGGACAAAGACAAATCATTTTTTTTCAACGGTATTAATAAGTTAATAGAGAGATCTGAAAAATGTATTCGACTTAAGGGGGAATATATTGAAAAAGAAAAATAGTACAGTATTTTATTTCACCTCCCTTCCCCTCCGTTCCGCGAACTTTTTGATCCCCCCTCGTACTTAAGGCACGTAGAGACCAAGACTGGACTGAGTTTCTTGCGGCGTATTCTTCTCAGCAGTGGTCGTTCCGAAACGCTAGTAGTTTATCGATGTTGCAAACATAAAAGAAAAATAAATAACAGAAACATATGACGTTAAAAAAGCGATACATGTATCTTATGTTGAATAAAAAATATTTTCATTTTCTTACCATAATTACAGTCATCATTATCATGTCGTATATGTGACACGGTCAATCGACCATGCACACCCTGGTATCAGAGTTCTTCGGAACCGCCTCTCGGCCTTTGACGTGGTTCCTTAAACGAGTACCAGATGTCAGCCGTGTAGTAATAATATTGTAAGAGCTGATGCAATGTGCGATATGAAATACAATAATCTAATTGAATTTAATTGACAAAGCAAGATTAACAACGTAGCAGTGCTATGAGTACGGCCTCGCGTACTCATAGCACTGCTAAATAAGTTTGGTACAGCTAAATGTGTTAAACTCATATACTTAAGACTACCATACATCTGTAACCACATTTATCTGTGAGTAAACAGTAGTGACACGATATCACAGTATGTGTTGAAGATTACCGTGTCTACCCTCACTGGCTTTCAGTTCAGTCTTGGTCCCGGCTGCCATCTGGTAGTCATTAAAGGAACCACGTCAGAGGCCGAGAGGCGGTTCCGAAGAACTCTGACACCAAGGTGTGAATGGTCGATTGACCATGTCACCTATTTAAAATTATGACCTGACGTGACTCATTATTAAGGAAGGAACCACGTCAGAGGTCTAATGGCTGTTCCGAGGAACTCTGACACAATAGTGTGCATGGTCGATTGACCGTTGACCTACACGAAATGATGATGATTATATCTTCGTGATTACCTCAAGTTCTCAAATAAACAAGTCGTGCAGGACATCGAGAACAGATATCATTCCTCGGTCCACTCGAAAACTCGAGCACCGCAGTCAACTCGAGAGTATCCAGAAATTCGAGTAATTAAATTTGACTCTGGGAAATCGAGATTTTTTACAACACTAGCCGTTACCTGTAATGAGCTGGTCTCCCTCAAAACAAATTTGAACTCTGAAACCAGAGGAACAAGGCTTATATTTCAAATAACGTGAAAGGCCTGGTATTTATGGCCGCTTATGAACGTCCGACGTAAGCGTTTTAATGGTTAATTTAGTTTTAATTATAATTAAGTGAATGAAGAATTTTGCTTGAGAATACCTACTGGTTTTCAGGCTTTCAATAAAGTATTAGGTATATTTTGTATCTAAGGAATATGCTGTTACAGGTGAAATTTTCACAGATGTTTTTTTGTTGCCGCTATAACAACAAATACAACTAAATAAAAAACAGAATAAAATAAATATGGAGCCCCCCATAGAACAAATTTGATTTTTTGCACGTTTTTGCTCGATATTGATAACGGCAACAGATTGACGCTTGAAATAATCACAGAATATTTATTGAAATATTTACTTTTAAAGAAATAATTAAATTAAAACAAATATTTAAAGGGAGACAGACAACAAACATGATTTTTTTGCCGTTTTTATAGATAATGGTACGGAACCCTTCGTGCGCGAGCCTGACTCGCACTTGGCCGATTTTAATCAATGCCGTTCATGCGTAGACGAGTTTGCATAATTCAATCAGGAGTACAGTTTCCGAGATAAAATCTAACAGTAATCCTAAAGTGCGAACCGTAAATCTTGATCCTCGTAGTACCTAGGTAATTTAATACCTATTCACCGGGGACCCGATCTAGACGCCGATCTAGACGCTTTACTGTAAAGGCCTACGATAAATCTTAGTTCTATCAAGGGCTATCTGAAGTAACGCTTATTGAAATTCTTTAGAATCAAATGTCGTGATATTCGCAATAGATTTCGTGGTCGCCACAATAGATTTATTCGTCGCCACAATAGATATAGTGGTTGCGAAATTGTTTAATTACTATTTTGTTAAAAAATCCTAGACCTATTAGAAGGCTATCTGTAATAACGCTTATTGGAATTCTTTCGAATCAAACGTCATAATAAGCGTAAAACTTATAATAGATTTATAATAATATTTTTTTATAATATTTATATTTATTTATAATAGACTTATAATAGATTTCAAGGTCATGGAATTATTATTTACTAGTTTGTTTAATATAATGAAATAATGCTTAATGAAATAGGCTAGTTTCCTAAAAAATATAATGAGTCCGTCAGTAGCTAATCAAAAAGTATTGGTAACGTATATTTTTCTTTTTCTTTGTCCATTAAACAGAAAATGATAAAAATATAGCCTTGAAATTCCGTGTGACGTCATAGTTTGCTACACTTTTTATTTGATTCCTAACGGACGGACTACTTGTAATGTTATTATTTTGACCCAGGAAACTAGCCCATCCTTTAGAACCAAACGTCGTAACACTCACAATAGATTTCATGGTAGCGGAATTGTTATTTTATTAGTTTGTTAATAAATCTTATAAATATTTGAAACTAGCTGACCCGGCGAACTTCGTACCGCCTAAAAGTCAATGAATGTTTTTATTGTTTTTAAGATGTATTCTGCTATTCGTGACGGAAACAAATCCAACAAAGCAAAAACCATGGCAATCGGTCCACCCGTTCTCGAGTTATAAGTGTTGTAACAAACACGACTTTCTTTTATATATATAGATAACGCTTATTGAAATTCTTTAGAAATGTAACACTCAAATTTTCATATAAATTTGACCTGTTGATCGGTAATTTGTGTGTGTTTTTATCTCTCACATTTTTTAATGTTTTCGCTTTTTTTGACGTGGTAACATCTTATAAATCGATGAACACCGGCAGCATGCGCGAAAAATCGTCGGGATTGCCGATTATAGTTTCGGACTAGTCAGGAGCCCATTTTCAAGGCGAGTGCAGACTAGCCTTAACGAAATAGCACGTGAGGGACTTGCTTATTCATAATGTCTTTATCTCATGTCAGTTTATAGTCTCCACTATTTGCAGACATGCCTTTGTAGTTTTATTGAAAATTCCTCCTTATTCAAATCTAGTGCAGGCGAAACGCCTCGATAAAGCTTCACAAGTCTATGGCCAGATTAATATCAATTTTTATTAAATTCCTCCGGACAAGGGGATGCCGAAATAAATTATCGTAAAGGCTTGTTAACGATGTTTCAAAATCGATCAATCAACCCTTAATAGATCCATCTATGCTTGATTAAATATTTAAATTTTGTTCGCCTCATTTACTACATAATGTTTTAAGGTCGCCTCTGGGAACTAAGAAAGGCAGAGAACAAAATAATTGTACTTTAGTTCGATTAACTTTATACCTTTATTACTCGTAATATGCGAATTGCGGGTTACTCACGTACGAAGCTTTTAGGCCGACATGTTTATAAATTTATACAAATTGTATCTAGCTAAAGTTTAATAATTTGCTTCGGAAAGCACGTTTAGCCTTTGGTCCCGACTGCCATCTGTAGTCGTTAAAAGAATCACGTCAGAGGCCGAGAGGCGGTTCCGAAGAACTCTGAGTGGGTGTGCATGGTCGATTGACCGTGGCACCTAGTCGAAATGATGATTTGTTAGAGGTGAGTGAGTAATGTACACCAAGTCATTTTTATAATGTGCAGTTAGCAATTTATTGTGTTTATTTTAAAACTTTATTTAAAAGTTTTCCAAAAAACCTTGGAAATAATCTCATAATATTGGTTATTTTTTTCTTAACAGCTCTTTAGGTCCCAGTGCTGGGCAAAATTAATATTAGTAATGAATATTCATATAAACTTAATTTAAAAAATATCTAAATTAAAAAAATATAAGAGACACACGACTAGAAACATATGAGATGTTATACGAGAAAATATTCACAATACATTTCATAATAAAAGATTTACGAGTATATTAACATTAAATACAATATGTCATTATTAACACAATTGAACTAAAATACTTCAATTGAGACTAAATCATCGTTCTTTCAGAGGCATACCAAATATAGTATAAAAAAAAAGAAAAGATAAAAATATTAAATATCATCCAAAGCCTTTCAGGCAAGTAGGCGACCAATACTGTTGAAAAGACTTCATTTCGGCGTCTTCTACTCTGCAGTGATCGGTTCCGAAACGCAAGTAGTTTGTAGCTTTTGAACAATAATTAATGATTTGAATATTATTTAATAAGTATTATTTAAAATGTGGATTGACCTGAAAAAGTGCCTCATCATCATCAGGTCTTTTTAGTCTCCACTGCAGGAGCATGACCCTCTCTGTACTACCGGAGCCATACTTAGCTAGCACAGACAGAGGATTTGGCGTTCACTCTCCTCGCTGGCCAGACGGGTTGGAGAGCTCATTGATGTTTATGAGCTTTGTTTAGCCTGTATTTCCTAAGACGCCTCTTACGACATCCACGGGAAGACTTGGAGTGGTCCTATTCTACTCTGCCGGAATCCGCACGGCGAAAAAGCGCCTGAAAAGGCCTATTTTCTGAATAAATCTTTGAATCTTTGAAACTATCTTCAAAAAAAGTTTAGTTTTTATGTTAGGTAGGCCTAGAGAAAATCGCGACGTCTTGCACTAATTGATAGGCAGTATAAAATCAAAGAAAGCACTTACTTGGCTATTAAAACCTGGCTTACAGCTCTAATAACCCAATCAATAACTAGTTAAAGGTCTATAAATTCGTTTGTAGACTTAGTTGGATCTCGACACTAATAAGGTCACTCTGTGACCTTTGACATTGACCCTTGAGACTGCGAAACTGATCTGCTAATAATAGTTCACTGAATTAATCTGAAATGTGATAGCTGAAGACAATTTCAAAGATACCAGATATTTTAACTAGATACCTACCTACTAATTTATAGTGACGACAAGTCTCACAAACATTCATATAAATATACAGGTTTTCTAATTCATGGTAAAATGAGTTGAATCAATACCTCACTTTTAATAGTCGGGTAGTTTCTGTTAGGTGACGTAAGCCTTAATACGTATAAGGGAAATGGAATGTGGTGGAGAATTTCGGCGCCGAGATTGAATCATGCGGTAGCTCAGATGGTTAGAGCGTAGGTCGAACATAGAACATAGGTCGCTGGTTCAAGTTCCGCCCGCATGAAATTTTTTCACCATATTTTATTTCTTAATTTATAAAGTGTTAGTACTTATATAGATATATATTCACAGACCCAGAAAAATCTGAAAAAGATCCTTTTCTATCTATACCTGACTGGGGATCGAAGTCGGGACCTCCAGCGTGGCACCCTGGCATGTTGATGGTAGTTAAACCATTGAACTCGTAATGAGTTCAATGGTTTAACTACCATCAATATAAACCAAAATAATAACAATAAACCAAATCACGTAGATTATATCAAACTATAGATCTCGCAAGGTCCGCTACGCTCCGCTACTAAAACCAAAGTGCTGTTCGTTCCACGACGCTCGCCGGCCCCCACTCCTGGCGTCGCTACACAGTGTTGCCAACACGTACAAATTGACCGGGCGGCCGAAAATTTTTGTATGGAGCTGCCCATTTTTTTTGAGTTCCCAGCATTGGCCCCATAGGAAAGTTGTTCGTATCGATGGGCTGAATCACCCCTTTAAGGGTCTAGAACGATCAAAATTTCACCAAGTATAGACTCTGTTCTAAAGAAGAATAACTGTAGAATTCGAGGACACAGCTTTTCTCGTAAATATTGATAATGTTGTTATCCCTTTAGATAATACGACATTGTTTGATGAAGGGGAGAAAGTTAGTGATTATTTTTTACTAAATAATGAAGTAGGCATTTGTCTCCCATCTCACCTGATGGTAAGTGATGACGAATATAAGGATTTTTCATGCCTATCCAAGAAATACCCATTTTTCACTAGGGTCCATTTGTCCCGACATCCGACATGAGGGGGCCGGCCACACATCACATGATTTACGAATCATATTTATCACTGAATGATACTCACATACAGCTTTATTCTACACCTGATATTTCTAACTCATCAGCTATCACTTGCATAGTCAATACGCGCTCGTTTGGCAAGATTTTCTAGAATCAGAATCAGAAATCATTAGTTCCGTCAAAAATGGTCAAAAACAGGTGATACAGAATATTATAAGCACGTTCTGCCAGTATTTGGCATTGAAATAAGTATTCTTATATGTTTACTAGCCTTCGCCCGCGGCTCCGCCCGCATCAATGTCGATCCCTCGAGAATAGTACCTTTTCCCGGGATAAAAGGTAGCCTATGTCCTTCTCCGCACTCCAGAGAACTTGTATGCAAAATTTTATGATGATCGGTTCAGTAGTTACGACGTGAAAGCGTAACAAACAAACAAACAAACAAACTCACTTTCGCATTTATAATATTATAAGTAAGGATAAGATATTACTATAACATAATATGGATACTACAATGATACATTATGTTACACAATTAGAATTGACTATAGCTAATTGATAATATACAATATGAATTAGACCAATATAACATTAGTCTAATTAATGTACTCTTGGAAATAAGACCAGAAGTGATTTTTTTTAAAAGATTTAATTACACTGCCTAAAGAAATATTAACTCAAAAATAGAATTTTTACACAACTATTTAATTCACATCATTCAGCACAAAAATATCACAAACTAACTAATTAATCACAAAATGAACATAACATCACTATGATCTAACAATTACGACAAACACTAAAACAGTTAACCAAACCGGCAGAGTGACGACCTAGTCACACGAAAGATGAAGCGAGAATGTGTCGGCACTGGAGAGGCATCGCCTTTTTATAGGCTTTCCCCTCCACCATTACTCTTCTCGCCAACACGGCCTTTCCTGACGGGAGGCCGACCTCGGGCTCCTTCATCTCTAACTGTGATGGTCGGTATCCAAGATTGGCATGGAAGAGTCTTCACTGCCGGAGGGGGTCCTGGGCGGCGTGACAGATTCTTCCGTCAATCTCTGCGACCCGGATGTTCCCGGCTGGGGCTGCCCAGCGTCAGGCACCTCGACTACGGAAGGCTGGGTAACACACGAGGCGGACTCCTCGCTCTCGTCGTCTGCATCTGCACAGAACAAGAACCAAAGCACAAAAACTTGTTCACTCAATTAAAAACAAAGTGAGGGAACTTCATTAGTAGTTAAGTTAAACAGCAATACAGTAGGCTAGCTGATCTAGCCTATCCTAAGCAAGACGGATATAAAACAAACTGATATCTGTACCAATCACCCGGGGCAGTTCCCGTCGGGGGAGTGCCGCCTCACGACTCGTTAGAGATCTACGTGCACTTACGTGAGACATAACTTTGCGTGTGTGAATCGGTTCCACATAAAAGAATGTTTCAACCCAAACTTTCAATAATCCAAGGACAGTGCTTCCTACACAAGCACCACACACACATATGTATACCCCACGACTTGTCAGGGACCAACCCGTGGTATGACGCTGCGTGTACCAATGCTCCAGGACTACGTATCTGAGCGACTCCGAGACAGTGTCCGAGCACACAACACCAAGCATGTTCCATATACCAGAATCGCATGTCTGAGCGCACTCCAATACAGCATTCCGTAACATGAAACTTACTTTACACTGGAAGTACATCCGTCAGCCAAGATAGCTTACCCAAGTACACGGACTTCAAGATAGCGGCTATCCAGACCGCAAGATAAAACCTCCATCGACCGTGTCTGCCACATTCGTAAACATATTACGCTCACAAAAATAATAGGACACAAAAATTTACTTCTCGAAAAACAGAGGACCCAGCACAGACGTGTCTCACAAAAAATATTTGAGCAGACTTCTTGGTAAGCCGAAATAATCAAATTCACTTACCACTAAAGAAAGCAGAACAGATATCAGGAGTCCATTATCCTTACCACAGCATCTTCACTTCACATATGAGCCTGCCAGGAGCTGCAGCTCATAGCGACCCTGAGGCAGGATCTTCATCACCCGGTAAGGCCCTCACATACAGGAATCCAGCTTCCCTGTCGCTCGAGCCTGTTTTCTCACAAAAACTAAAGAATTAAGTTCAAAGCCACGAGGTGACTTGCGACATTTGTGAACATTCTCCTCTATTGGTAACGGAGGATCATAGATGGCTAGTACCGACTCACTCGTTAGACATTCTATGATGTACTTTCGGGCAGCCTGTTGTTCTATACCCAAGAAAAGTTAACACCCTTTTTAGTTAATGCGGCCACACACGCAGTCTTTTGGGCAAAGTCAGCCATGTAGCGTCTAAAATATAACTGGCTAAGCCCATAAACTGACGAACCTATTTTACATTTTGTGGTTCGGCTGAGTCAATCGAAGCTCTCACCTTCTCATGGCTCGGCCCAACCTGACCTTCACTTATTGTTCGTTCCAGATATTCTAAAACGAACACCAATCATCAAAATTGTGCAAATTCGGATCAAAACTTGAAATGAAAAAATGTTGGCTCGACCTACCCCCATAGTTTATGGAACGTATCGCGTCTACAATGCGATCGGTAACCGACGAACGTTCCGGCGTCAACCGCTGATGTTTCGAGTTACGTTCCGAATCACGAGGTGGCGATCTAGATCTACTATGCAAACGCGATGGATTACGGGTGGGCGATACAAGCCAATCCCGTGAGTGTCCTACTTCGATCGTGAGACATAGACATGTACCTATCTGGTGAACGCGACCTGCGTCTACTTGGCGACACCAACGTATGCTTAGACTGCGTTGGCGATGGGTGACATGCATGTGCACGTGACGGTGTTCGCTGGCGCCGCAGTGGCGACCTATCTCGACTCATATCTCGATTTTTTGAACGTACCACTCGTATATTAGAACGAATCGACGCAGACGACGACCTAACTTTTTCTTCTAACACCCTAAGACGAGCCATTAGAGATTCCATTTCAGAAGACCGTTCACGGTGCCTACTACTATGTCGACCGCGACTATCACGGCGATCACGCTCACGATACGGGCTTCGACTATCACGGCGGCTCACACTGCGATCACGCCCGTGATCTGACATTCTAACTTTATAAAGATTCGAACAATAACTTATAATTCAGACACTTATGAAAAAAAAAACACACCAATGTACGGAAGAAAATCACACAAATCACTGAAATACCACAGTACAAACTAACTGCCACAAATACAAATGGAGAAAAATGGAAATAACTCACCCTTGATGACTATGATGACTCGCAATCAACACACACGTGTTAGAAAAGGAAAAATAAAAAAATCTAGGGTAGATGAGTTTAAACGGTTATTCAAATCATAAACCAACAAAAATCACATGTAAAACAAAATACGTGGGCAAAAGAGAACGAATCCCACTTCTGATCTTGGAAATAAGACCAGAAGTGATTTTTTTTAAAAGATTTAATTACACTGCCTAAAGAAATATTAACTCAAAAATAGAATTTTTACACAACTATTTAATTCACATCATTCAGCACAAAAATATCACAAACTAACTAATTAATCACAAAATGAACATAACATCACTATGATCTAACAATTACGACAAACACTAAAACAGTTAACCAAACCGGCAGAGTGACGACCTAGTCACACGAAAGATGAAGCGAGAATGTGTCGGCACTGGAGAGGCATCGCCTTTTTATAGGCTTTCCCCTCCACCATTACTCTTCTCGCCAACAGTACAATATTAATTACAGCAATATAACATTGGGATCCCTTTGTTTTGGCTAATCTTTTTTGTCCTAATTTAAATAAAAGCTAAGTATAGCTAAATAAAAGCTAAGTAAATAGTAAGTTCTTATTTACGTTTTTTTATTTCTTTATTTTTACGTTTTACGCCAATTTATGTTTTTTGAACACAGTTTCTTAATTCTTTGTTTCCGACTTATTGCCTCTTATTGACATTGACTTTGTAGACTGAAAACATTATAATAATATATTGTACTAGTTGTTGCCCGCGATTTTATCCGCGGCAATTTCTGTTTTTTTATTAGTATAGGTATATATGAATAACTAGCTTTCGCCCGCGGCTCCGCCCGCGTCAATGTCGATCCCTCGGGATTAGTACTTTTTCCCGGGATAAAAGGTAGCATATGTCCTTCTCCGTACTCCAGAGAACTTGTATGCAAAATTTCATAATGATCGGTTCAGTAGTTACGGCGTGAAAGCGTAACAAACTCACAAACAAACAAATAAACAAACAAACTCACTTTCGCATTTATAATATTAGTAAGGATAAGGATTTACCCCGTTTTCAAATTATTTTTTATTGATGCTTCGTTCCTATTGGTCGCAGCGTGATGTTTTATGGCCTTAAAGCCTTCCTCAATAAATGGACTTTCCAACACAAAAAGTATTTTCCAATTTGAACCAGTAGTTCCTAAGATTAGCGCGTTCAAACAAACAAACTCTTCAGGTTTATAATATTAGTATAGAAGTATAGATCTGGGTTAATCCGAAATATCTAGGCCTTCTTATTATTTGAAAATTCCTGTTAACTCAATATAAATGTAAAAACTTTATCGTGAATTCATCTCTATTATAAATTTGAGTTTCAATCACGTCTCACGTCTCACGAACGAAATTAGAAAGTTCTGGCACGTATTTATTACATATATGATGCTTTTTAACCGACTACACAATAAAGGAGGAGGACAATTTAATAAATAAAATACAATACAAAATAATTTAATAAATATGAGTATAGGGGCAAGTCACTAGGGGCTAGCTACGGCAATCTATGCCTTAGCTGGCCCCTCACTGATATGTGAACATTATGTCATGGAATACTAACTGAACGATACTATATTTTATGACAAAAAGTTGTTTGGTGAAACTTTCACGAAATTCATACATTGTACAGTCAAGACTTCACAAGTATTGATACTCCATTCAATTTTAGACCTTATCACATTGGCTCAAGAACCGATACATATCAAGGCTTTTGACTATACAATACATACATCAAGTAAACAAACAATTTCAAGGGCAGTATTTGTAGCTGTCGCGAAATAACTGAGCAGCCTGTAATATTTCTCAGTCAAGACATGGGCTATATAAATGGCCGCTAGTATAAATAAAGGTAGGTAACAGATGGATATTACATCTGCCCTTATGAAAAGTTTATCCATATAAGTACCTATCATAAAATTGTGTATCAATTCGTTAGTATCCTACGACACAAGTTCATAACTTACAGGGGGGCTAGTTCAATCTGTGTGATTTTTTAGGGTTCCGTACCACAAAAGGAAAAAACAAAACCCATATAGGATAACTTGGTTGTCTGTCTGTCTGTATGTCTGTCAAAACCCTTTTTTTCAGGAACGCGTAAAGTTATCAAGCTGAAATTCATATCAAATACTCAAGTCTACTGTCCCTTGGAGCTGTGAAAACATTATGCTTCTAAGCCAACGCAATCAAAAGATACGGCGATTTATGCCTACCTATTAAGGATATTCCGTTAAATATGCCCATATTTGCCTAAAGTTGATTTTTGGCTCACATATTATGGCAGCGGCTTCTTATATTTTTATCATAAATAAAATCCCAGTGTTTAGGTTAAGAAAGTAAGAAAAATAGTTTATTTGGCACATACATCAATATGAATACGATCAAACAAAATTAATCACGAAATATGCTTGCACCAAACTGGTCCCCGCTCAGCTTGTGTCGTGGTCTATCTGACCATGACGCTGGTTTTCTGTGGATACCATTACAAATAAAAAAAAAAAAATAACTAACATAAAATTACAGTCACAAATTATAAAACATTAGTTTTAAATTAAATTACAATTAAATATAAAATTAAAAACATTATTTTATGGCGCCACCCGCGCTCCGCAACAAATGGACAAAAAATAAAAACAAATAATAAATAAATATCATGAATTCAATAATAATAAAAAACATCATTTATATATTTTATTAGTAGGTATAATTTGCCGTTTCATTCGCGCACTTACAAAGTAATTATATTCCCTGAGTTTTATGAGTTGTATTTATGTTCTTATGGAGAAAATAAATACGTTTTTACTTACATAAAAAGAATAGATTTATTATGCCCGATTGCTTACAAAAAGTTGTATTATGCACACTATTACAACCTAACAAGGGTGTTTTAGTTCCGACAAAAATCACTGATAGTAAAACCAGCGAAAACCATCCCCATTACTCGGAACATTGCAATAAATGTATGGAGTAAGGTTTACTCACTCCTTACAATAAAATTTGTTAATCATAAAACAGGAATTTTCAATAAAAAAGTGCTTTCCATAATTGTCAACTTCTGAACTTTAGGTAAATATGCACTCGAATAGCCGATCATACTCATCATACGATAATAGCCGACATAGGTAAGTTAAGTCCTAAAAAACCGATAAACACAAAATCTTTAGAGTATGCACAAGTTGCACAACAAACATCTGAATTTTTCGATGATAACTTTACTGAAAACTTACTTTGATTTCTCTAGTTACTATTTATCCTAACTAATATTATAAATGCGAAAGTGAGTTTGTTTGTTTATTTGTTTGTTTGTTTGTTTGTTACGCTTTCACGCCGTAACTACTGAACCGATCATCATGCAATTTTGCATACACGTTATCTGGGGTATGGAGAAGGACATAGGGTACATTTTATCCCGGGAAAAAGTTACTGTTTTATACTGTTCCCGAGGGATCGACATTGACGCGGGCGGAGCCACGGGCGAAGGCTAGTGTAACTATATATGTAAATCATATGAAGAATATTAAATTGCAAAATTTTATTCGTAAATAAATTGGCAACTAGTCGCCCTCATGTTTGCTGTGTGTGTCCTTACAGGACGTCACTTGTACTTATCTTAACATAACAACTTCGAACTTGTGACTTGCAATAAAAATCTGAATCTGAATCAACATTATAAAATACATGATTTTTAATAGCTCCAACTAGAATAATGAAATAGCATGAAAAAGAATTAATTGAATCGCATTTTTGTTCGAGGTGGTCGCATCTGTCTCAATATATATATTGTGTCTGGCGAAGCTTTTCTCAACGTGGTTATTGGCTTTTGTGAGTTGACATAGGTACACCTTCGTCAATGTGAATCGGTAGTTTTCCGTCTTGAAAGCAGAAACTTGTCCACATGATATAAGTCATGTCGTGTCTTCTGATCATCATCATTTCGAGTAGGTGTCACGGTCAATCGGCCATGCACACCCTGGTGTCAGAGTTCTTCGGAACCGCCTCTCGGCCTCTGACGTGGTTCCTTTAACGACTACCAAATGGCAGCCAAGACCACCGACTTGACGTGCCTTCCGAAGCACGGAATCATCTTAATTATCAGACAATCAGGTGATTCAAGCCTGCAATGTCCTAACCAAACTGGAAACAACTAAACAAAGTATGGTTCCGGTGGGAATCGAACCCACGACCCCCGGGTCAACAGGCAAACGCCTTAACCACTGGACCACGGAGGCTGTTAAACATCAGTTGTCTTCTGATAAAACATCAGATACGAGTACAGACGACTGCTGAGATTCCGCCCCCTCTCTGTAGAGTCACTATTAAGAGGTGGTCAGATTTCTCTGCAGTCTGAGTCTGTGAATACAGTCAGATACGCAAAGTTTTCGTTCCGAAACGCTAGTATATTTAATAGATTCAGGTGTTACTTTGCGGAAGTCAAAGCTACATTTACTTTAAGAAAATTTACTTTGTGTGCTTCCGCCACCAGTTAGTTCATGCAAACTATTGCTGGCCAGCGCCCACCCACTACTGTTAGTCCCTTCATGCCCGCCACCAATAGTTGATGCATGCAACCCTGGTCGATACTGCTGCATCCGTTGAGGCTGCAGCAATATCGGCCATCGTGCTCGCGACACGTGTTTCGTCTCTACACAAGGCATCTTCAGGCAGTGAAAACTAGATGGTAAATTTTGAAAAAAATATGCTTTTCGCAATTTTTCCTTTATCTATGTAATAAGATGTAGCTTCGTACCAAATTTCAAGATCCTGAGTTCACGGGAAGTAAGTACTCTGTAGGTTTTGATTCACGAAATTTTGCGGCATAACCAGCGGTATCTTTTAATTGCATTAGAAGTTTGATTTTTCACAGCACCAATTCGCAGACAATTGACTTGAGTATTTGATATAAATTTCAGCTTAATACCTCTACGCGTTCCTGAGAAAAAGGGTCTTGATAGACAGACAGACGGACAACCTATAAGAGTTCCGTTTTTTCCTTTTGAGGTACGGAACCCTAAAAATATAGAATACTAGCTTTCGCCCGCGGCTCCGCCCGCGTTAATGTCGATCCCT
The DNA here is from genome assembly GCA_947532085.1 of Elegia similella. Taxonomy (NCBI): domain Eukaryota; kingdom Metazoa; phylum Arthropoda; class Insecta; order Lepidoptera; family Pyralidae; genus Elegia; species Elegia similella. The sequence goes on along the minus strand of OX383926.1, from coordinate 1,712,307 downwards.
CGGGAATAGTACTTTTTCCCGGGATAAAAGGTAGCCTATGTCCTTCTCCGTACTTCAGAGAACTTGTATGCAAAATTTCATGATGATCGGTTCAGTAGTTACGGCGTGAAAGCGTAACAAACAAACAAACAAACAAACAAACAAATAAACAAACAAACAAACAAACTCACTTTCGCATTTATAATATTAGTAAGGATAAGGATCTCTCTCTTCCCGCGCAGACCACATAAGCCGGTCAAGGGAATAGGCCAAAATCTAAGGAATCATGATAAAAGGCAATGCAGCTAGCAAACCATTACTATTTTGATTCCGTTACTTACGCCCACCAACACGCTAAACGTGGCCTTTCGGTCTTATGACTTTAGGCTCTGTTTACCCCGTGAGGGATAAAGACGGGATAACATATATGTATGTATGTTTCATACTAATAAGATGAAGAAGTGATCATTATGTACACGTATTAAAGTCCATTTTGTGACAATAGCTCCTTTCCTTTTATTATAATTCGTGTCGGTAGATTAAATAATTAAATAAATATATACGGACAAATCACACAGATTTAGCTAGCCCCAAAGTAAGTTCGAGACTTGTGTTATGGGATACTAACTCAACGATACTATATTTTATAACAAATACATAAGTATTTGAAAATGATCTTTTTTCTTTGTATATATATATATATATATATAGATACACATCCAAGATCCAGGCCAATCTGAAAAAGATCATTTTCCAACTTGACCTGGCCGGGGATCGAACCCGGGCACTCTCATTTCGCAGGCTGGCGTGTTGACCGCTGCGCCACGGAGCTAGCCTGATAAGTTTTCACTTTAAAGAATATGAAGCAAACAATAAAGTGATTACAAAGTCTCCCAACACGAAATCTAATAAAAGGAAAAGAAATTATGAGCAGCGGTCAAAGCAATCAAACGGGAAATACTTTATAACTTAACTAAGTTAGGATAACAATCTCAGCACTGACTCGTTGGTATTGAATCTTTACCATTTTTAACCGAAGAATAAAAGAAGTCAACTGAAAAACGTCAACAGAAACAAATAATAAAAAGGTTTGTCATAAGTCCCGTTTATATACGTAACTAGCTGTTGCCCGCGACTTCGTCCGCGGCAATTTCTGTTATATGATTAATTAGTATAGATGAATAATTTTCCCCGATTTCAAAACATTTTTTATTGATGCTTCGCTCCTATTGGTCGCAGCGTGATGTTTTATAGCCTAAAGCCTTCCTCAATAAATGGACTATCGAACACAAAAAGAATTTTCCAATTTGAACCAGTAGTTCCTGAGATTAGCGCAAACAAACAAACTCTTCAGCTTTATAATATTAGTATAGATTATGTGTTTAAAGAGCGAAAGTTTAAAAAAGAATATTAAAAAAGAAGGTTCTCATTCGGTTACATTTTTTTAATGTTTGCTACCTACCTTGGTCATTTATGAACCGATTAGAAAAAATGTTATTTAAACGAAAAAGTTTTTTTTTGTGTTTATCTTTTTTTAAATGTCATATTTTTCTCAGATTTTTTTATACGCAAAAACAAAAAAACTATTAGCATTTCGAAACGACCACTGGTGAGAAGAATACGCCGAAAAATGCAGACTTGGTCCCTACGTGCTTAAAGGGCTCCGAAATGGAATGCTTTCCGATGGGTTCCATTTAATTTTCATCAGAATCGGTTCAGTAGTTTGGCTGAAGTAGGTGTTTTAAATGAAAGATTGTTTGGATAATTTACACTGTTGCAATCAAAGTTTACTATATATAGTTTAAAAAAGTTTATTTATAATTTCTAGCTTATTTTCGCGACTACGTTCTATCCAAAAAAGAATGATAAGGTTTATCATCAATTAATATTTGCGCGAAAGTGTATCCAAAATAATTATTGCATTTTTATAAGTATTCAAATAATAAATCAACGGTCTGTCGTACTTCTGACTTACATATTTTTGAATGCCATTTTGGTAAAACATGTCGAACTCAATTATAAATGTACACATTTTTACAAACAACAAATGATTATTGATGATTGAATGATGTGCCGTGTGGATTCCGGCAGAGTAGAATAGGACCACTCCTAGTCTTCCCATGGAGGTCGTTAGAGGCAACATAGGAAATACAAGCTAAACAAAGCTCATAAACATCAATGAGACATCTCCAACCCGTCTGGCCAGCGAGGAGAGTGTAGGCCAAATCCTCTGTCTGCTCTGGCCAATGGCTCCGGGAGTACAGAGAGGGTCATGCTCCTGCAGTGGAGACTAAAAAGACCTGATGATGATGATAATGATTGATGATTGACGAATGTTTTTTATTCATACACACATCTATACTAATATTATAAAGCTGAAGAGTTTGTTTGTTTGAACGCGCTAATCTCAGGAACTACTGGTTCAAATTGGTAAACTCTTTTTGTGTTAGATAGTCCATTTATCGAGGAAGGCTTTAGGCTATAAAACATTACGCTGCGACCAATAGGAGCGAAGCATCAATAAAAAATGTTTTGAAAACGGGGAAAAATTAAACAGAAATTACCGCGGATGAAGTCGCGGGCAACAGCTAGTCCAATATACCTATAAACTTGTAACGTTGCAGCATGCCACCTGCATGCTGCATCTCATCCAACCTCATTTCTCACATCCTGTCCATTTTTCATTCCTTATTTTAATTCAAATTTCATTTTTAATTCAAATTTCATTCCATTTTTATATTACTTTCTCTCTCTCTCATCACTCATTCTTCGATCATTCTTCAGTCTGCTACCACCTTTCAATCGGTTAACATCTTTCAGTCTATCACTCATTGAGTCTACTACCATATCCTGGAGCATAAGTCTCTAATAATTATTTATTGAAGTTGTAAAAGCAAAGATTATAATAAAGTTATTAGCTGTGTTCTGTGTGTTCGTCTTGTGCTCTCCCTACCATCTTTATATGTGGAACTCGGCTTGAGCGTCGGGACGGCCGAGCCTTCACATTGGCGCCCAACGTGGGGCCAATGTGAAGGCTAAAATTATTCACCTCCATTATTTTTTTGGTTCCATTACTTATTGACGGACGTCAACTCCAACTTTGATCATCTTCTTCCTTTATTTTATCTTCCTCTCTCTCTTCATTCTTTGTAGTCATATGTTGACCTGCAATTATTTTCCATATCCTTAAGTGCGGTTGATTACACTCTAAATAAGCCTTGATCGTATATCCTTAAGTGCGGTTGATTACACTCTAAATAAGCCTTGATCGTATATCCTTAAGTGCGGTTGATTACACTCTAAATAAGCCTTGATCGTATATCCTTAAGTGCGGTTGATCACACTCTAAATAAGCCTTGATCGTATATCCTTAAGTGCGGTTGATCACACTCTAAATAAGCCTTGATCGTATATCCTTAGCATTTAAACGTGCTCTCTATATCGTGTATGCGACAATACGCAAATACATTAAAAACTTGTAAATAATATCATCGTGCGGTCGTAGTAACACGTAAAATAAGCCAAATGCTCACATCATCGTGCGGTCGTAGTAACACGTTAAATAAGCCTATACTATTTTAAAGCAGTTTCTAGAGAAAAAATTGTATATTATTATTTTTTTTCTAGTGTAAGCGTTTTTATGTCTTAAAGACATAAAGACTATGTCAGAAGATGAATGTTTGGAGAATAATTGATCGATGAATGAAAGGAGAAACTGTTTTTATGTAAATACACATTATACATTTCCATTTTTACACCAAAACTTATCACACATATATCATTATTTTTATTTACTTATTTTTCATTTTTTTATTATTTACTATATTTTATTATATTATTTAAAAAAAAAAATCATTTTTTTTACCCCGGCCCCCCCGGTATTGTAACGTTGCAGCATGCCACCTGCATGCTGCATCTCATCCAACCTCATTTCTCACATCCTGTCCATTTTTCATTCCTTATTTTAATTCAAATTTCATTTTTAATTCAAATTTCATTCCATTTTTATATTACTTTCTCTCTCTCTCATCACTCATTCTTCGATCATTCTTCAGTCTGCTACCACCTTTCAATCGGTTAACATCTTTCAGTCTATCACTCATTGAGTCTACTACCATATCCTGGAGCATAAGTCTCTAATAATTATTTATTGAAGTTGTAAAAGCAAAGATTATAATAAAGTTATTAGCTGTGTTCTGTGTGTTCGTCTTGTGCTCTCCCTACCATCTTTATATGTGGAACTCGGCTTGAGCGTCGGGACGGCCGAGCCTTCACAAACTTATATCTCTACAATGTCAATTTCTACATGAGGATAGTACGAGTAACAAAGTTTTATTATATGGAATAGTTATTGATTGGTAGCCGAGCGTGTAAAAGCTTTTAGTGAAATGACTATTTGATAGGGATTAATTCTCTGCGTAAATGACCGTGAAAGTTATATTTAGTTTTATGAACAAACTACTAAATATCTCTACCGTTTTGTGGTTAAGTCTAAATAAATAAATATATACGGACAAATCACATAGATTGAGCTAGACCCAAAGTAAGTTCGAGACTTGTGTTATGGGATACTAACTCAACGATACTATATTTTATAACAAATACATATATAGATACACATCCAAGACCCAGGCTTATCTGAAAAAGATCATTTTCCATCTTGACCCGGCCGGGGATCGAACCCGGGCACTCTTGTGCCACGGAGCAGTCTGTAGTTTTAGAGCAGAATATTTATATCATTGTGCTCTAGCGAAAACTCAATACACCCAGCATCGTGAAGTAAAATTTTGCTAAAAAGTGTAGCAAACTATGACGTCACACGAAATTTCAAAGTGCTATATCTTTATAATTTTTTGTTTAATCGACAAAAGAAAAGATACGTAACGTATCCAATAATTATTATTAAAGCTGTTGCCCGCGGCTCCGCCCGCGTTAGTGTCGATCCCTCGGGAACAGTAGAATTTCTCGGAATTAAACATACCCTCTGTCCTTCCCCGGGCCTCAAACTACCTCCATACCAAATTTCATGCAAATATATAGCATAAATAATAATAATTTTGCTATATATATTTTCAGGCAAACTCATGCCTTGAGTTCATTCAAATGACGAAAACTTATTTTTTAATGAAACAATTTTGATGAAACAAACTTTAAATGTTTTGCTGGGTTAAAACAAAGCAATTGGTGAAAGTTTGAAGTAAATCGTTTCAGTATTTTCGGAGATAATCGTGATCATACATACAGACAGACAGACAGACAAAAAATTCGAAATTTTTTTTTTGCTTTCTATTATTCTTTTTAAGTGTCCCTCTATGCATTTTAGTCAAACATGCTAAATGTGCAGACAAAATATTTTTACTGTTTTATTATATGTATATATATATATATATATATATATAGATTATATTTTTTTTAAGGAAATATTTGTACGGGACCCTACACAGACTCACACTTGATCTTTAGCAAATAAACGTATTGCGAGCGAATTACTAATACAATACAGAGAGGCTCAGGTGGCACCCTCCTCAAATCTCGATCACGGGTTAAATATCATTATTTTCATTACCATTGAAATAAATCGAGCGTGGAATTTATTTGTTTGGCTTTTACTACAAATCACGAATCATTATTATTTATTGTAATACTAGCTTTCGCCCGCGGCTCCGCCCGCGTCAATGTCGATCCCTCCGGAATAGTCCTTTTTCCCGGGATAAAAGGTAGCCTATGTCCTTCTCCGCACTCCAGAGAGCTTGTATGCAAAATTTCATGATGATCGGTTCAGTAGTTACGGCGTGAAAGCGTAACAAACAAACAAATAAACAAACAAACAAACTCACTTTCGCATTTATAATATTAGTAAGGTATTAGTAAGGATAAGGATAGTAAGGATTGTAATATCTTAAATACAATCTCTCGAGGAACCCGATGGCCCAGTGGTCGTGAGCATTGAAATCGCTTACACATATTAAAGAACCCGGGGCGCAGTACCTATTGTGATGGGTAATCGGCAGTGGCATAAAAATATCTCGAGCTCCTCCGTGCTTCGGAAGGCACGTTGAGCCGTTGGTCCCGGCTGTCATCTTTGATGGCAGTCGTTAAGCTATGTCAGATGCCTATAGGCAGATTAAAAATCTGACACCATTGTTGGCCATGGCCACTTACACAAAAAACAAACAATCAATACAATTCCTATGTTTGTACTAAATGATTATATTCAAAGTCTTGACGACCACCTGCGCAGTGCTTAACACGGCATTCCGAGACGCTCTGTGTTTGGTTCCCGATAACGATAACGTTAACTCTCCTTAGGTTAGTCCAGAAACGCGGAAAATAATCTACAAATCGTATAATCCCACTAGTTCGACTGATGTCTTTAAACATCAAGAGAATACGCACTTATTTTTATACAAAAGCTTCTATTATTATATATCTGTAAAAAATATCCAGCACAAGAAAACTTAAATTCAAAAATCTAAAATGTATTGAAAATATCGAACAATTTGACGCAGTTTAAACGCCCGTTGTGCCCGCCTTTTTGATGTGACGTCATGATTCATAATAACAACGTGATGACTACAAAAGTACCTACCTACCTTTCTTTATATGAACTTAATGCCAAACCCTCGTCAAACTCGACTATCGCTATCCTCTGACCAATAACATTAAGTTTTCAACACGTTGAATTTCCCTGATTTCTTTTGCAATTTTAATTAAAGTAATCTATACTAATATTATAAAGCTGAAGAGTTTGTGTGTTTGTTTGAACGCGCCAATCTCAGGAACTACTGGTTCAAATTGGAAAATTCTTTTTGTGTGTTGGATAGTACATTTATTGAGGAAGGCTTTAGGCTAATAAATATAAAACATCACGCTGCGACCAATAGGAGCGAAGCATCAATAAAAACTGTTTTGAAAACGGGGAAAAATTATTCATCTATACTAATCCTTATCCTTACTAATATTATAAATGCGAAAGTGAGTTTGTTTGTTTGTTTGTTACGCTTTCACGCCGTAACTACTGAACCGATCATCATGAAATTTTGCATACCAGTTCTCTGGAGTGCGGAGAAGGACATAGGCTACCGTTTATCCCGGGAAAAAGTACTATTCCCGAGGGATCGACATTGGCGCGGGCGGAGCCGCGGGCGAAAGCTAGTTAATCATAATAACAGAAATTGCCGCGGACGAAGTCGCGGGCAACAGCTAGTATGAAAGAAAAAGAAACAAAATTAAAAATATTGGTAGATATTAACCAAAATAGTTTACGAAAAAAAACAATGGATTGCACTTCAGGATTGCCGGCAGAATTGACAACTCGCCTTTGCGGCGGTCTCAGGTCACGTCTTACGAATTTTCGATAAGGTCACGTGTTAAAAAAAATTACCTTTACCTGATTTAGCAACAAAGGTTCTCCCTATTACTAATTCCGTTTCCGCCATCAAAGTAGGGAAATTACGAATAGCAGTGCACTATATTTAGAGGAATGATTGTGAGATGATGACCTTTGACCTTCGCCCTGAAACCCGTCGCTGACAATGTAGTGGCTGCTCCGTAACTTCAATTATGTTTTTTGCGAAGAACCGACAATGTCGGCAGGTGGGCGCTTAGGTTGGGACAAGGCATAAGCTTAATGAGTATTTATCGAAACATTTCTTTTATTTTTTTTAAATGACTATGTAGCTAGCTCCAAGTGAGCTTTCGCTACTTCACCGGGCGTTTGAGGCGAGGGCAGAGTGCCCTCAACCTTTATAGACAACATCACCAAAGGGCCCCCGCGGAGGAGGGAGGAGGGACGGACCTCGGCTTTGGGCGTTGCCTGTGTGCGCAAGGTTTGGAGAGACAGCAAACTCTCATATTGTCTGATGCGGCCCGTATATACGTGCATGCATAGCCTGAAGGGCCAATCTGAGTGAAACATGTCATGTCCCTTATTCCTTATCTGATGTGCATAAGTACTTCATATTGTAGATTTCCCTTTTCGTCAAATCAATAAAGTAGGGATGCGAACAGCAGTGCACTACATTTAGAGAAATAATCGTGAGACGATACCTTTGACCTTCGCCCTGAAACCCGTCGCTGACAATGTAGTGGCTGCTCCGTAACTTTAATTATGTTTTTGCGAAGGACCAACAATGTCGGCTGGTGGGCGCTTAGGTTGGGGCAAGGCATAAGCTTAATGAGTATTTATCGAAACATTTCATGTCCCTTATCTGATGTGCATAAGTACTCCCTATTGTAGACTTCCGTTTTCGCCAAACCATTAAAGTAGTCTACCCCGTAAGAGATAAAGACGTGATTCTATATATGTATTAAAGTAGGGATAATGCGAACAGCAGTGCACTTTTTTTAGAGGGATGATCGTGAGGCGATGACCAGGGATGCGATCAGCAGTGCACTACATTTAGAGAAATGATCGTGATAAACCTTTGACCTTTGCCCTGAAACCCGTCGCTGACAATGTTGTGGCTGCTCCGTAACTTTAATTATGTTTTTGCGAAGGACCAACAATGTCGGCAGGTGGGCGCTTCGGTTGGGGCAAGGCATAAGCTTAATGAGTATTTATCAAAACATTTCATGCGTATCTAAGTCTAAATTCTAAAAGTAATAAATAAAACCGGCTTCTGTACTATTTTAAAACTATTTTCGCATCAAAATCAAAAAGGAAATACTTTTCGGCTTTACTTTATTATTTACGTAATATAAACCTGTTGTGTAAATTCTCAAAAGACAGAAATATGTAGTTTGGGAATAACTGTATATAACTAAGTAATACATATAACTGTTACTCACATTGCACAAATAGCAAAGCCTAAAAGTAATACATGTAAATGGTACAAAAGTAAATAACGATGAAAAGTGTTGAAAGATACACTTAAATGGCGACCAAAATTATTGAAAACTAAATAAATATATATATATGGACAAATCACACAGATTGAGCTAGCCCCAAAGTAAGTTCGAGACTTGTGTTATGGGATACTAACTCAACGATACTATATTTATAACAAATACATATATAGATAAACATCCAAGACCCAGGCCAATCTGAAAAAGAAAAATAAAATCTCAGAAAAGAGGTCATGATCTTTTTTATGAGATTGTTACTATACAAACCTACTGCCGTAAGTAGCCTGTCTCACTACGTTATTTCTGGCTACTAGACAAGATTTAATACATACCGACTAATCAAGACCTTGATACCGTACCCATAGGTAGAACATCCAATCAAACTAGCGATGGGTTGCTAGCTGCATCGCCTAGAAATGATTCCATAGCATTTCACCGAGTCCCTCGACCAGCATTTACAGTTTTTATGGGAAGAACTACACAGCACATTTACACTTATTTTCCCAGACTAGCTTAGAAGACTTATACAACCTAAGAAATAAATAACAATACCAAATTACCTGTGTAGTTGTCCTTTAAAAGTAAATATTGACTTGTGTAACTAGCACACGCATACATAGGCATTGTGTCAACCCTTTGCCCGGGACTTCCGAAGTTGATTCTGACCCAACGGAAACTTGCGAAGAATGTCTAAACTATGTTCGGTAGGAAACAAATTTCGTTGTTTACCTGCGGTAAACTTGTGGGGTAATTTGAGACAAACGGATGGTACCGCTTTGACATTGTTATACTAATGACTTACATCTTTTAAAAGCTTTGTATTTGATCGTGGTTCTTACAATTCTGTATTCCATTAGGGATTCTGATTCCCAGATTTCAATATAGCTAAATTACGCTGTATTTAAAAAACCTTTAACAGTAGTCATCACACATATGTACCTACTTATGTATATTTTGACTTTGTGTATTCTGTATTTTTCTTAATTTATGTGCTTTCTAACTTGCTTATGTAGGTCGCCTATATAGTAAGTTATACGTCTATTAAATTAAATTCGTTGTTGAATAAACTACAACAAACTGGGGTTTATTCCAGTATTATTTGCAGCCACTTTTCTATACGTATAACGGTACGCTCTGCATCTGCGGTGCATAGTTTGAATACAATGCAACACAAACTGCAATCAAACTCTTGTAGTTTCAGGAATTCCGCTCATACTTATTCACAGAGGTTAATTTAACTTTCATTAAGTGATTTTTTTTAAATTTTATTTATAACTTAAGTACATGTTGAAATGAAATTAAAAAATATTTATTGTAGTAACACAAACAAAAAGAAATACAATTACAACATAAAAAAATACAACTGGCTAGCTCCGTGGCGCAGCGGTCAATACGCCAGCCTGCGACACGAGAGTGCCCGGGTTCGATCCCCGGCCAGGTCAAGATGGAAAATGATCTTTTTCAGATTGACCTGGGTCTTGGATGTGTATCTATACATGTATTTGTTATAAAATATAGTATCGTTGAGTTAGTATCCCATGACACAAGCCTCGAACTTACTTTGGGGCTAGCTCAATCTGTGTGATTTGTCCGTATACATTTATTTATTTAACTAATAAAAGTGTACTACAATAGGTATGGCTCAGTGTTACGCTGGACACATTTGTGACCAGCACTGATTTTCAGCTGTCACCTTACATTATCATGTCTATATCCCTGACGGGGTTGACAAAGCCTAGGGGCATAAGACCCAAGGGCCTTAGCGTACATATAAAATATACGTGATAAATAAAACGTCTTACAAATCGATTAACGCCGGCTGCTCGCACGAAATAGTGTCACGTTTTAGATAAGCGATAGAGAGGCACGGCCTACACATTCGGCTTGTCGAACGCATACACGGTGAAATTTTAATCGTTCTGGAACCTTACAGGGTGACTCAAACCATCAATATGAACAACTTTTTCTATGGGATCAATGCCGGGAACTCAAAGAAAAATTCGTCATTTCCATACAAAAGTGTCCCGCCGCCCGGCCAGTTTTTATGGGAATGTCGAATTTTATTTTGAGTTCCCAGCATTGCTCCCATAGGAAAAGTTGTTCATTTTTATGGTCTGAGTCACCCCTTTAAGGGTCCAAAACGTATATCTCTTCCACCGTTATTAGTTATCACGTAAAATCGTACGTAAACCGACAACAGACAACCATTTTTTTAGCACATCTTTTGAACTCAAATAATTGTCAACACATCTCTATCGATCGCCGAAACGATGTCATTTATACCACAAAATATGTACATACATTTTGTTTGCAAACATCCTGAGAAGGGTTTGCTTAAATTTCAATTTGGGTCCCTCCGCGGCCGGACGTCAAGGTGGTGTGAATAAAGAAGACATTTGGAGATATGATATTCTATTTTTTATTTTCTCGATATAGGTACGTTTACGCATCTATCATCCAACCATTATTTTTTCCTAGAAGTAAATACGTATATTCATTGGTTTATGTTCGTTTTGATAAATCTGTTTATACAACAGATTTAACAAAACGAACATAAACCGAAAAGTAAATACGTATATTCATTGGTTTATGTTCGTTTTGTTAAATCTGTTTATACAACAGATTTAACAAAACGAAAATAAACCAATGAATATACATATTTACTTCTAGGAAAAAATAATGGTTGGATGATAGATGCGTCACAGGCGGAACTCTTGGGCCGCTCGTGCCTCTCTATCGCTTGTTCCGCGCTCTCGCTTGCACACAGATCGTGAGTGACACGTTTTCGTGCGTGCAGCCAGCATTCATCCATTTATAAGATGTTATCACGTCAACTGCTGAGAACAATGCTGCCAATCGTGCTTATAAATAATTTTTCTTCCAATTACGCTGTAATTCTATCATAAGTGCACTACATATTCAGCACAAAGCGGAACTTTGCTGCTCTAGAGCAGAAAAAATGTATGGAAATCCTTCATTGTACTGACTAGCTCCGTGGCGTAGCGGTCAACACGCCTGCCTGCGACACGGAGTGACCGGGTTCGATCACCGGCCGGGTCAAGACGGAAAATGATCTTTTTCAGATTGGCCTGGTTCTTGGATGTGTATCTATATATGTATTTGTTGTAAAATATAGTATCGTTGAGTTAGTATCTCATAACACAAGTCTTGAACTTACTTTGGAGCTCAATCTGTGTGATTTGTCCGTATATATTTATTTATTTATTTATTTACTGTTTAGTTTTGTTATTTTAATCGCGGGACCATAAGTGACACATGTCACAAAAAAAGTTGGCCAACCTAACGGCCGTATGGAGTAGCCTGTGAAGTTATGTGTTTGCTTAACCTCCCCATTTCTTTAATGCTTCTATTCTTTTTCTAGAATGCGGAAAACGTCGGACAATAGGTGGAGCAAGGAAGCGGATAGTGGGGGGCGTGGAAGCGTCTCCTGGCGACTGGCCGTTTCTGGCGGCGATCCTCGGCGGGCCCGAGGAGGTGTTTTACTGCGCGGGCGTGCTGGTAGCAGATCAGTGGGTGCTGACTGCCTCACACTGTGTTGGCAAGTGAGTATCATTATTTTTAATTAGCAACTACTGGACATTATATCTACCTTTGCACTTTTTCGCCAGATTTTTTATTTGACTGACGACGATGACCTTGCTACCGGTATTTTTTTTTTAAATTGATTATGTAGCTAGCTCCAAGTTAGCTTTTGCTTCACCGGGCGTTTGAGGCGAGGGCGGAATGGCATCAGCCTTTTTAGGCAACATCACCAAAGGGCTCCCAGGAGGGTGCGACCGGTCATTCGACAATTGTTTATCATTTCTGAGGTAGCATTTAGTGACAGAACAGGGTACCAACGAGATCCCAAACTATTTCAGTCTTAGAACTTGCGTTCTATGTCTAGTTAAGCATGAGTATTCTGAAAAGTTGTACCTATGTAATATAAAATTTTTTTCAGTTTCTTTCTTCAAGTCACCCTAAAATTTTTACTTAAACTTACTTTATGCATGACGATTTTTGCTTTCACGATCTCATTTCTCGGTTGCTCTGAAAACTCTCGTCTCTCTATCCAGTGAACAACATCCCTTTTTAACCGACTTCAAAAAAAGGAGGAGGTTATCAATTGTATGTTTTTTTTATGTTTGTTAATAACTTCGTCATGTACAAACCGATTTAAAAAAATATTTTTTATTTGAAAGGGTAATGCAATGCTTTCTAATTGGTTCCATTTAAATATAAATATATACGGACAAATCATCAATCTTGTTATGTATAGCTGAGATAACATATTGGTATTGTGTTGTCCCCAGTCACTCGGAGGTAGATGGCTGGACCATACAACTGGGCATCACCCGGCGCCGCTCGCATGCGTACTACGGCCAGAAGGTCAAAGTGCGTCGGGTGGTTCCGCACCCACTGTACAACGTCGGCGTGGCTCACGACAATGACATCGCGCTCTTCCAGGTAACTGTTGACTGTGCGACCAATGAGACTGAGTGTTTCTAAAGCCATTGTACTTGAATGTAGGTATATTAATTTTTAATTATATTTTCTAGCTGGCTGTAAGAGTGCGGTACCACGAACAGTTGTCGCCCGTTTGCTTGCCACCAGCAAACCGCGCTTTGCCGCCAGGAACACTTTGTACCGTCATCGGATGGGGCAAGAGAGACGACAAGGATAGTAAGTATCTTGTACCTCCAGACCTTACACACTTTTTAGAAATCCAGCTGGAAATTCTTGTAGGTAATTCCTTTTCAAAGATCATTGCACCCACTCTCGTATAGAACTGGGTTTAAGACTAGCTTTCGCCCGCGGCTTCGCCCGCGTCAATGTCGATCCCTTGGGATTGGTACTTTTTCCCGGGATAAAAGGTAGCCTATGTCCTTCTCCGTACTCCAGAGAACTTGTATGCAAAATTTCATGATGATCGGTTCAGTAGTTACGGCGTGAAAGCGTAACAAACAAGCAAATAAACAAACAAACAAACTCACTTTCGCATTTATAATATTAGTAAGGATAAGGATAGGGATAGAACGGCCAAGTGGGCTGTACACGCGTGTCTTATCTTGCACGATCGAGCAAGATTCGTTAAACATTTATCAGTCAGCGCGCACGTCCCGACATGAACACATGCTTTATTCCGCGGTTTTAACTGTAAAAACTGTTTATGACGCGATTTATTTCTGTGCATGTCACTTTACTATTTCGTTAATAATGACGTCAAATTGGTGACGCGGCTTATGCAAAAACTGACATGCGCGTTTCCTTGGCAAAATCTTGGCATCTCCGTTCTACCTTGTTATAGTATTTCTGTGACTGGATTACTTTGGTGAAATACTCGTAAGTAGGCGAGCAAGAATTGAATTAGGGTATACTCGTACAGAGCGCACTGCAACGGAGATTCGCAGCACGGTGCTGTAAGGTATTCTTAGTATGAACTAATTGACCTATGCACTGAGCTGCAGCAGTAACGCACGTCACGGCACGAACGGTTGATCAATTTTGACGTGCAATATTTATTCGCTTTAACGCATAGGGCTGCGTCAACTCGGATTTTGCTTACTTTATTCGTTTAGTCCCTAGAGAGCCAGTTGACTACTATTCTTATTTTATTGACCTCCCAACCACCAAGCGGCCCGATCGGTCCTATACCTAACCCGCTTTCGTTCAATTTAACCGCTCCACCACATTTCCTAAAATAACTTTATTTTTTTGTCAACCTTTTGTTACCGCAACTGTTGATCGAGGCATGTGAGACGAAGCAAAATAGCTACAAGGATTGCAGAAACTCGCAGAAAAACGTGCGTGATAATATTCTTAAAATAGATTTCGTGGGAAACGGCTATTGTTATTTCCTTCCCTGCTTTTACGACTGCTCCCAAAGGAAACGTTTGCTATTTATAAGTAAGACATTACCAAAACGTGTGCTTGAACATGAAGACGCAACTTAACCAGTCAACATGAATCAACGTGCTAAGATCATCAGAGCGAGCGAAGGGCGCCCTAAACTAGTGTTTAGGGCACCCTTCGCTCGAGATAGTTCTCACAATCTTTGCATTTTAGTAGCATACTTTTCTGAGAGACTATCAAAGTATCAAGCCTTTAAGTTTGGACTTAACCATGTGCTCCATGTGCAGGCTCATCATAGATGGCGCGATAGGTTTATTCATAACTATGTATCCACCATATTATGAGAAAATAAAATCAGTAGGTATTCACTAGAAATATCTAATTTATGGTGAAAAATATATGTTTGGCATATTAAAAAAAGCATCCAACCAATAATTGAAAAATTAAAATTACCAAGCATAGGCTATATGGCGTCCATCTAGTGACGGGTGGAAAAGTCTGTAACTATTGCACTGCAGCGCCCTCTTCGCACCCATAGTGGCAGTTAGTGGAACTAACTACCACAGCCTGCCGTTAACCGGCCTGCTGCTTTTAACAGTTGCTTTTCGTATGAGGTTGGCGGTCTATTTATGTTAGTATTATATTGTCTCTGGCTTAACATAGCAATTTGTAATATGTTTTTATCTAAAAATGATAGTCTTAATATGTTATTTATCATAAAATTGCGAGCTCTTTAAATTGCCTTTAAACCACTCCTTATAGCTAGTAAAATAGTTATCTAGTACGAGGCGTCTGATTTGCACCAACTTCAAAAAAAGGAGGTTATCAATATATTTTCAGAACTAATTAGGTACACAGTTTTTGAATATGTAAAGATATTTTATACCAGCTTCTAAACGTGTGTGCTAAACATGTTTGACCGAGCATAACTTAAAATATTAGTCAGATTGCAACAATACAATAAAAAAAAAAAAGTCAAGTAAAAGAAATTCAATCAAATATCCCATCCCTAATCGTACCCGGCTCAAAGGTACCCATGATGCTAGCTGCATTACCTCTTTGAATAGCCATGGAAATCCTTTGAACCAGGTACGACCCGGAGCGATGGTCATAACCCTGGTCTCTTAGACGCCGTCCTATCTCACCGATAACGTTCGGGCAACAATTATTTTTAGTTGGACTAGGTACAGTCTAACTTATAATCAAAATCTGTTCAGTACTTTTTGAGATTTATTTTTATTAAATTATTCTTGTTCTTTTACGGTATAACTTTAAAAACCGTACCTACATCACGTATCACACTCTCCCTAAAGACTTTCTTTAAATCGCAACCTTCTCACCAGTGAGCGAATACGAGCCAGCAGTGAACGAGGTGGAAGTCCCGGTCCTGAACCGGGATCTCTGCAACCAGTGGCTGGAACACCGGGACCTCAACGTGACGGAGGGCATGATCTGCGCGGGGTACCCCGAGGGAGGGAAGGATGCTTGTCAGGTATGTTTCCGACGTTTTCGCGTATGTTAGTGGTTAACTGTAGTCTGAACATTTTCAAGCTGCTTTATGACATCTAAAGTTTATCTAGGTTAACGATTCTAGGTACTTAATGATGACATTTTTAAGTGTTATATTTTTGCATTCACAATGCTATTTTGATATACTCTTTTGATGGCTCAGTTAGAGACCGTAAGTCGTACATAGACTTAAGATCACAGGTTGAAATCCCGCCCGCTTGAAATATTTTCACCACATTTTATTTCTTAATTTAATAAGAATTTTATGATGACATCTGAGATAAAGAAGACAGTACATGTTTTCTAATGATTTCGCGATTGTGACACGTTTAAATTAAATAAATTATTACGGTTTTATCATCATAATCTTCTTTTGATTTGATTTTATTAATTTAAATTGATTTAATATTTTTTTCCATAACATTTAATATTTTATGTAGGTGGTACATTATGCGACCAGGTGCTTTAATCGTACCAAAGGAAATCTTTTTGAAAAATCTTCAAAATACCGCTTTCCATATAATATTTTTAGATTTTTATTTATGTCAGATTATACTCCACTAACCAAAAAATCCGTCCACGTTAGTTATTTATTTACGTTAGACTAAATACCACACGATTTTTCCGGCAGGGGTATCGCTATGGCAACGTTACCCTAACTGGATTAAACCCGGAAGCAATCGTTGTAAAGCATAGATAAGATTATCCTTGTAAAACACTCTCTACAGAATATTGGAGAAGGAATTAAGAGGTAGATAAGTATAAGATAAGTACTTTGTTCCTGTCTAATTAAATTTGTAGCAAGACGAACTTCTAAAAGATTTGTTCCAAAGCGGGATGTTTATCTGTTTTCTTTGAAAGTCAGTCAAATAGACGATTATGAGATAACATGTGGTGTAGAATGCATAACATCATTACGCATAATGAGTTCGCCTGAAGTTTTTACTAACGCATGTATTTTACATTCAAAACTTAGGTATTTTATCAACCGCCGAAAACAAAAAACCGAGAAGGTCGAGTCGACACGTATATTTTTTTAATGTATTTTCACGCATAACTTTTTGTAGAGTAGTCCGATTTTGATAATTCGATTTTTATTGAAAAGGTAATACCTCGAACAATTTCGAGGTATTGTTTTTGTTTTTCAAATTTATATTGGACCAATGTCCAATATAAAAAACAACCCTTAGGGTAGGAAAACAGGGGAAAATTGATTGTTCACTTACTGATTGTAATATAATGACCACGCATAACTTTTTACATAGTAATAGTGGATTCTGATAATTCTATTTTTATTGAATAGGTTTTTTGTAGGCCTACCCATGTTAGTATATAAAGTATTTTCTTTAGTATTTGTATTATACAACAAATAATAGTTATAGTAGGATTATACAACAGTTAATAGATAAAGTAAGGTAGCAATATAAGTAAATAGTAAGTATAAAGTATTACTGATACTATTTACTTACTGAAATTTTCCATTTCATTCGCAATAGTATAGGGGTGGTAAAATCCTGCTACGATAGACGCGTAGATACGAGTTTTAACATAGGTTCTGGGATAGGTAAAACATTGTTAAAATACAGTAAAGTCAACTTATAAAATATTGCTCCAACATTTTATGTGTTCTGAAATTATACGTTTTAACACGATAGAATCGGGGAGGTGGGAAAGTCAACACTCCGTCTACGAGTTATTGGACGGAGGGTGGCGGATGAGTTAGTATTGTCGGGTTATTAGCGGCTTTTATTGGATTTACCTACTTGCTGCACAAATATTTGGGAGTGGGGATTTGGCGAGATAAATATTTGGCAATCTGTTGGAATAAGGTATTTATTACCTCATATTTGATAGGCAGTTGTTATTTCTCAATTTCCTGTACCTACTATTTTTAAATAACTGATTAAAAAGGGGGACTTCCATTATTGCGTATCTTTTGAAATACATTTATGCATTCAATGAGGCTTCATTAAATTTTTATGGCTTTAGAGATATCTTAAAAAAATTCATTCAATTCAATCATCAATGATTTCTATACTCTCAAATCAGATCAAATTAATAAAATTTAAAGCTTTTAAATCAAAAGTGGTCACTTTTGGCGGTAATCAACAATTCCCTTAATTAATCAGATATGCAAAATAATCTTAATTAATGAGATGAAAGTAACACCAAAAATACAAGTACTACAATTGAGGTAAAGCTTTATATAGTTTTTTTTATTATTTTAATCTGATTTAGGAATATAAATGATGGGTGACGCTAGTTGACTCATGTAAGCATCTTAAATCTTAGCTGGAGAAACAATTTGGGCATATGTTTTAGCCCGACTGCGTTAAAAAGGGGGCTAATGTAGTGATTTGCAGTTTTAACTTAGTCGGAAATCGTATTATTATTTTCTATTTGTAAATCTTATTTTGGTAATATTTTTGGGTTGCGATATTTATAGCCTGTTGATAAGCTGTTTTATGTCTAGGGATATTTTTTTCTTTATAAACAGGAGTTCATACTTAACAAACTATAAGACTGTATTTATTACAAAGTCAATATTTTTTTTTTACCGTGACGTGATCTGCGTAAATGCATAAGTAGCCATGTTGTCTAAAAATAATCTAGCTTACTATATGTAAAAGAATATTATAAAAATATTAAATGAACGATGGTTAAATTACAACATTTTTGCCTGCTTGAATAAACCTTATATTTTTTCTGTGTTCCAGGGTGATTCCGGAGGTCCGCTCCTCTGCAAAGACCCAGACGACTCGTCGCGCTGGTACGTGGGCGGCATCGTGTCGTGGGGCATCAAATGCGCCCACCCTCGTCTGCCAGGAGTCTACGCGTACGTCCCCAAGTACATCCCCTGGATACAGAAGCAGATCGCGTTGTACAACGACGAGAACGCAAAGTCCGAAGATATCTGAGGACCCCCGATTATATGGCAGAAGAGGGCACGCCAAGGCTACGGGAATGACATATAAAGGCTCTTGCTGAGTTGTCTGGTTGGTTTTCATTTTATAACGTTTTCGTACACATTTATGAAAATAAATATTTTAAACTTTATTCAAAACTGACATCTAAAGAAACTGAAATGTGACAGAACTTATTTTGGCACTTGTGTATTAAGATTTTGAGATTCGATCGATTGAATATTATACTTGATAAAAATATACCACGTTATTTCGCTAGAAATGAAATATTGGAGCAACATGAAACTTGACTTACTTATTTATCAACTGGCGTAAAGCCAGGTTCGGTTTACCTCCCAGGCAAACTTAGCATCTGCAACAGCCTTATATGTGCATCCATGCCGAATAAAATATACAAATATAAGACTATGTAACTTGCAAAGACGACAATAAATAAATCGACAATAATATGACGGGCGATGGCTAACTATTTTTACATATCACTCGATTTTCGTGTGACAAATTGTAAAACTGTGATATACGAAATCCTTTTTATGAAGCGACTACGCCGTTCGAAGGCCATCGCTCAATATAGCCGCACTGGTCCAGAGACCACAGGAACAAAGAAGGCCAACACAAAGCGTCCATACACGTGGTAAGATCAAATAATAGTAAATAACGTTTTGTCTACGCAGTGACAGTTCGCTGGCAAGTGCAGAACTCAGTATAGTAATTAAATTTTCTGGAGCTGCGCAGTTATAATGAGCGATGACTTATAGGTTGACTTTTAATCTTGGGCGTTTATTTCTTAAATCTTTTCTCGAATACTCGAGACATAACATTAAGTGTGTAATGTAAGCCGCTTTAAAATAAGAACAGTAGGGTTCCCAAGCTTTAGCCTAACTTTTAGGAAATTTTTATATCGATCCTTGATATGATTTCTATTCAGTGTTGTTGGACGTTTAGTGTCGTTAGTCTAAGTGTATGTTTGTTTGATGTTTGGTGTTAGTAGACTAGGTGCAAGTGCTTTTATAGAGTAATATTCATTTTGAGCAGGAACCGCCTGTACCGATCTCTTTATATGTAGGGCCTGAAAACGTTACGGTGCACGATATTAAGTTTTGAAAGTGTCTAATTTAACTGAGATAGGAACAAAGATACGTAGGTACTTTGTACTTGCGTGATGTCTTGTCGTTTTTAGATGAAAGGCCATAAATAAAATCTTCCCGTAAGACAAATAAAGAAATTCTACGGAACTTATGACAATATTTTACATTATAATTGTTTATATATATATATATATATATATTTATATATATATATATATATATATATATATATATATATATATATATATATATATATATATAATGTTATACACGTCGCAAGTGACAATAATTGTTATGAAAATAGTCATATTGTTCGATGTCAGATGTTTGTGCCGGAACTATAAATATAACGGATCCCATGGTGA
The DNA here is from genome assembly GCA_947532085.1 of Elegia similella. NCBI lineage: Eukaryota > Metazoa > Arthropoda > Insecta > Lepidoptera > Pyralidae > Elegia > Elegia similella. The sequence goes on along the minus strand of OX383926.1, from coordinate 1,691,742 downwards.
CACACGACAATAATTAATTAATTTTTGACAATATATATACATAAAGTAGAGTAAGCATTGTTAAAGATTACTATACAACTATAAAATGTAACTTATATAGATCCAAATTCTATGTTTTCTTAAATTAGATAGTAACGTTTTCTAACTTCAGATTACTGACTAATGGAGAAATTAGTAAAATAGCTTTAATAGATCGTAAGTTAGGGTATCTAGTCCCTTACTAGAAGTTTGTTAGGGCTAGGTTAAAGTATATGTTACAATTTATTTCAAAATTATAGTATTAATTTCATGACTATAACATAGAATTTTCGCATTGAAATTTTCGATCGTAATCAAAAGACAATAATGAAATTTACCGAAATTCGTATACTTGTACTAAAAAATAATAGTAATTTAAAAATTGTTCTACAAGAAAAATTATAAGCGTATATTTACAAAAATCTATTTTTTCTTTTGATTATAAAAATCTATAAGCTGTGCTCAAAGTTAACACATATACATACATATACATCAATGTTATATTTAGGTTAGAACATGAAATTATGGTTGTCGACTTCTTATGAGTCCCCTTCTTATCTCGAGCTTTCTATTAGCGTTACTGTAGAGATATATAAACATATTATAACTAATGTAAGGATGTAGCGACGGTCTGTTTCGTTTTATAATGATGCATATTTTATGGCAAGGAGGGTAGAAGATCTAAATTGTATAAAAGATGTTTAACTTGTTAAACATCATGTTTAAAGAATGTCATCTTCCACACCTTTTTATAATACCTAGTTAAATGAATGAAACAATCTACAGAGTTTTAAAAGACGAATATGTACGCATCGGGCTGCAACGTTCTTAAATATAATAAAAGGAATTATTGTTTATTCATGTTAATGCTTGAAATCGTTTAAGTGAGTTAAAATTATATTAATACTTATTTTACAAAGTGTTTCATAAGCCTGACTTCAGAACTATATAATTATTTCGTTTTCTTTATAGTGTCTGAAAAATGCATATACAACGTGGTGTCATCTAAATAAGAATGTAACTTATTGGAAAGTAATGTAAAGTATATAAAACACCTTTATATTTCATACATAAAAGTTAAAACCTGAAATGAAATCGACGAGTTAAATTTCTTATTTATTACATTTTAAATAGATATACATTAAATACTTAGAAATATAGGGTAATATAGGTTAAATTAGTCCTAACTTTGATCCTTTAGATATGCTTTGGCGTTTTTATATCTTTATTTCATCCTTCCTTCTTTTCAATTTGTGTTCTGGTTTCTTACAACCCAACATTTTGGCTAGTACATATACCAGGTACTTGATGTAATATAAGGGTAGTTAGGAAGTCCAAAGGCTGATTAAAGAAAATTTGGAAGAGTAATGAGGTCTGATTGGGTGATTTTTTTACGTCGAATGATGGCTATCGAGTCCAGTATAACATTGCTTTGTCGCTGCTAAAAAAAAAACAAAAAAACTTTTTTTTAAGAATTTTATTTTGCATTCACAATGCTATTTTGATATACTCTTATTAAATTAGGAATAAAATATGGTGAAAAAATTTCAAGCATGCGGGGTTCGAAAAATCCCGCCAAAAAGAAAAAAAAATACTATATTTTATTTCTTACTTTAATAAGAGTAAAAAAGCATGAGGCATGATAAAGACATTTTAGTTTAAACTAAAAAAAATCAGCACTTAATGTCTTTATTTTATAAACAGTGCCCGCGACTTCATTCGCGTAAATTTTATGTTGATATTGATTAGGACCCCTATACCAATTACAATTATTAATTTTCATACTGCTAAGTGCACAAATGAGAAAATTTCCATACAAACTTTATCCTCCCCCTCCCATTAAGGGGGGGAATTTCGACCATTTTACCTACATAGATCTTTTTTAATTGTAATCGACATCTTATATACCTATTTTCATACCTCTGAATCCTGAAATGAGCAACTTTCCATACAAATTTTACCCCCATTTTACCTACACAGATGTTTATTAATTGTAATCAAGAACTTACCTATATACCTATTTTCGTACTTCTAAGTCTGGAAATGAGAAAATTCCATATAAACTTTAACCCCCTATTTCTCCCTTTAGGGTTTGAATTTCGAAAAATCCTTTCTTATTGCACACTTGCATCATAAAAGGAACCCCTGTACCAAATTTTGCTGCGTTGATATAATAAGTCCCGCGACTCCGCTCGCGTACATTTGTATGGGGGCCACGTCTTAACGCAACCGGAGAAAAAAAATTGTAGCCTATCCTGTGTCCTGTACGTCTAAATGTTAATCTACCAAGTTTCAGAAAATTCTGTAAGTTCCTTTAAGAGTTATGGAGCACATACATTCATACAGAAAAAAAATCTAAAAAGCAGCAATTTAGTCTCAGTATAGAGCTTATAAACACCATATCTCTGAAAAAAAGTAACTTACTTCATGACCGACCCTCACAGATTTTTATTAGTGTCGATTTAATTAAAAATCCTTATCTCATGCCAAAATAAAATGAAAAGTGTTGAATATTTTCTGGAGACTTAGGATATTTTAAAACTATTTCCAAATTCATAGGTATATATACTGGACTCGTAGTATGAGCGAAGTCTCTAATTAAGTGCTATCGTTCTATATTTAGTTTGTTTCCATCCTATCCACATTATTTTCTATCGTAGTACGCTTGAGTAGTGTCAGAATAGTCTCAGAAATAATTTACGACGATACCTAAAGATTATATATAAAGAAATGCATTGGTATTTGGCTTTATATAGAACATGTAGGAATACATGTTCAGCTAAACGTTACATCGTAGATGTTACACGAAAGTAACTTTGTAACGATACATATGTGTAAAAGTGTATTACTATATCGTATACCGTATTTGTAGATATTGCTGTTCGAAAACTCTAATAAGTAGAAAAATGTACGTGTTCAGAGCAGACTTCTGTGAGTCTGGGTTGACTCTTGCTCATAGTCTAGGTCAGATATATAGGTTATTGTAAATCATAGGTCTAGCAATTATTGTAATTAGCGACAATAAAATATTTTGATATATATAAAAGATGATATGATTCTAAACTTTATACTTTGTAATAAGTGAAGCTTGACACTTAAATCGTATTGCTTTCAAATGTACCCCGGAAAATTATTTAATAAGAGTGTTATTTAACATACATATTATACAAAAGGACATGCAAGAGGGAATGTTGGTACAGTATTTTCTGACTGTAGTAATTTATTGACATATTGAGATAAATCAGTATTAAATTGATTTTTTTATTCTTATACAAATAGTATAAGAAAATTATTAATTTTGAAAGGATTTAATGTGATTAATAATTTTCATATACTTATACAAATAGTATAAGAAAATTATTAATTTCGAAAGGTTTTAATACTGATCAATAATTTTCTTATACTAATACAAATAGTATAAGAAAATTATTAATTTTGAAAGGATTTAATACCGATTTATCTCAATATGTCAATAAATTTCTACAGTTTTATTGTACAAGAAAATTATTAATTTTGAAAAAATTTTATACTGATTAATTAAATATAATCATTCAAGACCTAGGATAAATCTAATAATAGTTTTTCTTTTGATACCAGATCTAATGCGAGATTAAGGCCACTAATTTACTATGGCTGCCAGTTATTCCTTCTACGTGTGTCGTTACATGTAACAGGCTACCATAAAGGTTGTGTACTATGTGTTTGGTGTACCACTTCTGTAGCAGTCACTGTTAGCGCTAATGCCGCTCTGGACGTTAAATGTTGATCGTTGTAGATTCATATACATACTCTTAGGGATATACATACATACTTCATTTTCATGTGGCAAAAGCAATTCGCTTGTCACAAAAATATACTGTGTCAAATGTCTAAAAAATATATCAAACAAATATCAAATTATTATCTATACATATTCATATTAATAGTCAATTTTGTCATTGACGATACAATATCAATTATCGAAATTTCAATTATAACATATCGTATGTCAAAGTTTATACCATATAATTTCATATAAAATAATTGAATTAAAGACAATATGCGATCAGACAATGTACTGGACAATAATTATCGAAAATTAAAAATTTTTGGATTAAAAATTTGTATTTTTTCAACATGTAGGCTTAACAAATCAATCTTGGTAGTTTAGCAATTGTCAGTAAGTAACAGTTGGAGGTATAAACGGGATACATAACATATGAAAGGTTTATTTCATTTTAAGAATATATTATATTATCATTGTAATTACTAGAGTACATGCGTCGTTCCAAAAGTTTGTCTTAGAAACACACATGATTTCGCAAACTCCGTTTGATATTCAGCTTCAAATTCAACACAGGGTAATTTGAACTCCCTGGCAGTTTTTATCGTTGAAATCAGTATCCCTCATTGAATATGTGAGTGAATATCCCTCATTGAGATCTGTTGTCGGCGTCTCCATGACTTGGAAGTTCCTCATTTCTCCGTTTTGTGGGTTCATGTAGATACTGGCCTTGATCATATTATTTACGCCAGTGTCTACCGTTCGCATAGCGGAGACTCTGAGACAACTCGGCTCATGAAATATCTCAGCGATGCTGCAGATAAGGTCCAGCAACGTTTTCCATCTGCGCAGTTGGTATTTCTGGGAGATTGTAACGCCCACCACGGAGAGTGGCTGTACCCGTACCAGGACACCGACCATGCTGGGAGAGAAACCTATAAGTTTGCATTGACTTACGGTCTCTCCCAACTTGTCAACGAGTCGACGCGCATTCCTGACGTTGCTGGCCACACTGCGTATTGCCTGGACCTCCTGCTGACAACCGATCCTGACAGGCATTCGGTGTCCGTATCACCACCGCTCGGGACATCGGATCACTGTGTGGTGAAATCTGTATCGCACTACTCGCTTCCTGACACCAGCCCCAAAGGCACCAGGCGAGTATGGCGATACAAGTCGGCAGATTGGGATGAGATGCGACATTTTTTCGCATCTTATCCTTGGCGGCAGGTTTGCTTCTCTTCTAGGGATCCATCATGCTGCGCTGATGCTGTCTCGAGTGTGATATGTAAGGCAATGGAGTATTTTATTCCTTTTGCTGACGTATCCCTTGAAACCAAAGCTCGCCCATGGTTCAATGCTCAGTGCCTCTTAGCCGAAAGGCGTAAGCGGGAAGCATACTTGTCCTGGGCTGATGCCCGCAGAATCAAAGCTGATGATCAAGACAGGAAGAGAGTGTATAACGCTGCTGCCAAGTCCTGCAAAAAGGTGTTCAGAAGAGCTCGTTTCGACCACGTTGGCCGTATTGGAGACAAGATAGCTTCCTGTCCCTCAGGAAGTAAAGCCTTCTGGTCTCTAGCCAAGTCAGTGGAGATGAACTTCTGTCGCCCATCGCTGCCACCATTGCAGAAACCTGACGGTTCTCTGGCCCATGGTGCAAAAGAGAAAGCAGACTTGTTTGCCAATCTATTTGCAGACAATTCGCGTTTAGATAGTAGCAATAAAAGCCCACCCCAGTTACCTTCGTTCGGCCCCAAGATGCGGGCCGCTCAAATCCACCAAAAAGAGGTACTTAAATGCATGCTAAACCTAGACGTGAATAAGGCTAGTGGACCCGATGGTATTCCAGCAGTGGTTCTGAAGCGCTGCGCACCCGAGTTGTCCCCTGTACTGACACGCCTCTATAGACTTTCTCTAGAGACTGGCAAGGTCCCAAGATCCTGGAAGCTTGCCAATGTACAACCAGTACCTAAAAAGGGAAGTCGCTCCGACCCGGCCAATTATCGACCAGTTGCGATCACCTCCATATTGTGCAAGATTATGGAGCGTGTATTGAACAATCGTCTCCTGGCATACCTGGAAACCAACGAGCTCCTTAGTGACAACCAATATGGTTTTCGCAAGGGTCGCTCAACCGGTGACCTACTGGTATATGCCACTCACTTATGGAGCGAAGCCTTGGAGGGTCACGGTGAGGCAATTGCCGTCTCACTAGATATATCCAAGGCTTTTGACCGGGTCTGGCACGAAGCTATCCTCAGTAAGCTTCCAGCGTATGGTTTACCTAAGGACCTTTGCAACTGGATATCCGATTTCCTGAGGGAACGGTCCATTCGAGTGGTTATGGATGGCTGCTCTTCCGACCTAATGGCTATTAATGCCGGGGTACCTCAGGGATCTGTTCTCTCTGCAACCTTGTTTCTGCTGCACATTAATGACCTCCTTATGTCTGGCATTATTGGTTATGCTGATGACAGCACCGTTGTAGAGAGTTATACGTCCAGTGCCAGTGCAAGTCCACAAGAAGTCCAGTCTCTAAGAGAGTCTATGATTGAACGGGTTAACTCGAAATTACAGAGGGTGTCCGATTGGGGAGACGCCAATCTTGTTAAGTTTAACCCGTCCAAAACACAGGCGTGTCTATTTTCTGCAAAAAAGAGTGCTTTCTTACTTGCACCCATTTTCCAGGGTGTTTCCTTACCGTTAGTTGACCACCTTGGGCTTTTAGGCATGACAGTCACGTCAAAACTAAGCTACGGCCAACAGATTGAGTCAATGGCACTAACTGCTTCCAAGAAGTTGGGTATCATCTCAAGGGTTCGGCGGTACTTCAGCTCTGAACGGCTGCTCAATCTCTATACAGCCCAGGTTCGCTCTTGCATGGAGTACTGCAGTCACCTTTGGGATGGCTCAGCGAAATACCAGCTTGAAGCATTGGACTCTGTTGACCGAAGAGCCCGCAGGCTCATAAACAACGACGTGGTCTCAAATAGGAAATTGCAATCCCTGGAGCATCGCCGTAAAGTCGCTTGTCTATCGGTATTTTATAGGATCCATTTTGGAGAGTGTGCGAAGGCGCTCTTTGAGCTAGTTGAACCCTCACCATTCCTCCATCGGACTACAAGGCGCAGACAGAAATTTCACCCTTTTATCGTTGGAATACCAAAGAGTCGAACTAAACGCTTTGACAGTTCCTTTTTGGTTCGAGTAGCTAAGGTGTGGAATGAACTGCCTGCGTCTATATTCCCAAACAAGTACAGTCCCGGGACATTCAAAAGTAGAATAAATGGGTATCTCTTGGATAGGCATGTAACATCCTCGTCTTCATCGTCACTTACCATCAGGTGAGATGGGAGACAAATGCCTAATTCTATATTTAGTAAAAAAAAAAAAAAAATATATATACCTACACGCAAGAACAAAAGGTAATAAAAATTGGTCTTCCCATACAAATTTACAGATCAGCTCTGGTCAATGTTTAATTTTTTTTGTAAATGACCTTTTTTCCTTCCGTACTTATTTATCCAATCGTTAATCAGTATCTATAATAATTACATGGATTCTGATTCCGTCATTACCTGAATCCTGAGTATTAATATATGTTTTAAAAGGTATCTACAATATTAATTAAAAAATTATCGATGTTGTATTGTCCCCGTTTATATTTCTAGCTGTCCGTTTGTAAATGTAGCCACGTAATAGATACGCACAAACTCTGTACTTTACTCGTAAACCACTACGTTAGACTCCGTTTGTACGCCGGCAGGCAACGTGTTAACATCGGTGTTGTGTTGTAGGTCGTTGCTTTCTATGCTTTTTGTACTCCACGCGGATTTCTTACTTACGCTTTTCAATTATATATTAAGTTTAACTAATTTATTGCCAAATATTAAATTTCGTATTATAACTTTAGTAATATTTGGTTATTTAATGAATAATATTTTTGCACAAAAACTTTAGTACCCACTATGGATAATTGTTTTTTTAAGATAATGATACCTATATCGTATTGTAACTCAAAAAATATATTTTTGTAACCGATTGTATGTTTTGTATTGACTTCAAACTAATGTGTTTAGTTTTATATTTGTCGTTACTAACTTACCTTAAGACTATTTAGTTTTAGTAAATCAATATTAAAATTTAATATCGGTACGCACACAGGGCGTTATGGTTTATAAACACAATGTTTTATAAGTTATAACATTGATAAATAGCATTTTATAAGTGACGTACAATAATAATTCCGTAACAAATAGTTCGTAAAAACATTTACAAAATATTGACATAATAATATAAAAAATACAAATAACAAAAAAGTTAAATGTTTATAAAGCGCCTATTAGCCTATTATACCATCCTGAATTTAGGATCCGATGGGAGGGACGCCGCTATACGGTAGAAACGATACGAGATATCTCCAATCGTATCGCACGTATAGCGGCGTCCCTCTCGTCGCATCCGATTTAGGATGGTATAATACTCCCCCTTAAGAAAAAGAAATTAAACACATTAGTGAAGTGCACTTTTCAGTAAAATTGTAAGATTATTTATTGGCAAGTATGATTTGTATGTACGTAGTTTTGTACCAGCGACGCCGATATGGTGAAAATGCTTGTCATAGTTTCCATTGTGTAGCTTTTCTGTTTCTCAAGCTTGCATTAAATAATACAGTAATGGACGCATTTTCATTACCACTTCTATACTTCAAAAACCTTTTTATAAGGCAATGCTAAGGCCTATAAAAACACTTTTTTTATTCGGTTCAATAATACATCATCATATCAGGTCCTTTTTAGTCTCCACTATAGGAGCACGACCCTCTCTAGAACTATACTGCTAGAGCTATACTTGGCCAGAGCAGCCAGAGGACTTGGCATATACTCTCCATGCTGGCCAGACGGGTTGGAGAGGTCTCACTGATGTTTATGAGCTTTGCTTAGCCTTCTACGACATTCACGGGAAGACTTGGAGTAGTCCTATTCTACTAAGCCGGATACCACACGGCTAGTGTTAGTTATTCCGAAACAAGTCCATAAAAAACAGTTTAATCCTAAATGGTCAGGTTCGGGTACGCGCGCCCAGCCTCCTGAGCTGCTTTTCTCCCATTCAACGTAGTGAGTTTCCTTCATTCCCTTTCCAAATACAACAATTCCTGCCCTTCTCCAGTTTTAAAATGATTCCGAAGGGCAGCAGCGTTGGATGCACAAAAAGCCAAAGAAACCGCGTACGCCAACCCACCTGCCAAGCGTGTGCTGTGAGTACGGGCAATATCCTCCCATGGAACGAAGTATCTTTAGGAGAGGACTTTGTTCCGTACTGAATTTCTTCCGGCTGTACTGATGATAACAAAATTTAAATAAATTTTAGCGGATACTTAAATAAAAATCGTATTATAATTATTGCATGTTATATTTTACTAATGGATACAATTTAGTTACATTAATCAACAATAGGTATAAATAACTAGACTTGACCGACAACTAGTACAAGACGTGGTTACATGTTCGCCAGTCACTTATAAAGGTCTACACTTCCATGCATGGCGGTCAATCGCAGCCGCATGCGATTAATCGGGACTCCGATGCGATAATAGTCACACAATGAAAATGTATAGCGCCACTTGCGAGGTCTGCGATAGACGCGATATACATGCGTTAGTCTCAGGCACCGCATCTTTCGCACATGTTCGTCGCAAGCGAAGAATCTCTTGTGGCTGCGATGAACGCGATAAACGGCAGTGTATATACCTTCAGATTCGGCCGTGTCGAGCTCTTGTAATATAGCTTAGTTTAGAACAAAACTATTTTGATATAATAGTAATAATTTAATATTTAATAATACCCATAATAGACTAGTTTCCCTTAAAATATTAGTCCGTCAGCTTGATAATCAAATAACTAGCAAATAACATTAGATACATATTTTTCTTTTTCAAATTCAACACAATATTTGAAAAATATAGAGCCTCATAATTCCATGTGACGTTACAGTTTGGTACGCTTTTTAGCAAACTGTGGTGTCACTAATTATATCGTTTAATTGAACTAAAATACGTGTCCAATATTATTGATTATCTAACAGACGAAATAATTTGAATATTACTATTTTGACCCAGGAAATTAGCCTATTAAATTTAACAATGGACATGCTACAAAATTGTTGGTCGGTACAATTAAATGGAATTTAAAAACTTTTTAAATTTTCTAATTTATTTCAAAATCTAAACTAAGCTATGTTGTATTGGCTCTTAATTGCACTACTTCGTAAAGTGACATAAATTCATTTGGATGGGGTTTCAAGTGAGTATCTTGAAATTTACATTATAAGAAATTTAAAACACATACATGAGCAATGATTTTTGTAAAGGCAATAATTAAATATAAATATTTTTTCTTCCTATATAGGTACTCTAATAAAGGGCGGGTCACACCGTCAGTGAGCGAGCGAGGCGAACGAAACTATGAGTTAAGCGATGTGGTTCACACCGCGAGAGAACTAGCTAGCGAGGCGAGCGAGGCTCGCTAGCTCTCTCGGATATCTTCGGCCGCGTCACTCATATAGTTTGCCTTTTTCGCCTCGCTCGCTCGCTAGCGTTGTAAACCGCCCATTTTCTAAGTCATAAAAAGTGATCTATCAGGAAAAACATTGTTTTCTTAACTATACTTTCAAGACACTCACTATTTCAAAATGGGATATAAGCCGGGGTAATTGCCGATTCGTACACAACATCCATATCAGTCTTGAGTATTACTAAATTGACTAAACGATTGATCAGTTTAATTATTTCCAAAGTATGAAAAGGACGTTTGGGAATTTATATTATCTTGATTATAATATGCTAAAGCTACACTTAAACGATAAAGTCGCTAAATTATGTGTCTATTAATGGACCATTAGTGATATTTTAATTAATTCTGAATATTTAGGACCCACGTTTCTATATTAATGTGAAAGTTTCGATTAAATAGAAGACTATGTAGAATAGGCTAGTTTCCTAAAAAAATATAATTAGTCCGTCAGTTAGATATTCAAAAAATATTTGACACGTATTTTTTCTTTTGTTGATTAAACAAAAAATGATAAAGATATATCTCTTTGAAGTTCCGTGTGACATCATAGTTTGCTACAATTTTTAGCAAACTTTGACGTCACGAGCCCCCACTCCTGAACTTTGACGCGCTTTATCTTTATTATTTATAGGTTTATTTGACAAAAGAAAAAATACGTGTCCAATATGTTTTTAATTATCTAACTGACGGACTAATTGTTATGTTATTATTACGACCCAGGAAACTAGCCTATTATATGTCAAAGGAAACAAAAACGAATCAAGATTCAAAAGAAGACTATTTCTTATACCACTTGATCTCGCAAGCTTATTCTAAATGTAGGCGTATTTTAAAACATACAGCGACCTTTGCATTTTGATGGTTTGTTTTATATCTTGACATACTTTAGCGACCTATCGACACTTCTGTCCCATTGTAAGTTTTAAAAGAAATAGTTACCCGTATTCTGACTAAAAATAGTAAAAGTACTTTTCTGCCAGTAATTCATACATTGGAAATATATACTTCTAAGCTTCTCGAGCATTATGATACTCTAGTATTTTTGTGTATTTTAATATTTTCATTACTCTTTTGCTTCGAGAAGTAGGTATGCTGCCGGCAGTGGGAGAGTTTAATAAAAAGCTTAAGGCAATATTTTATAATAACACTGATTAGCGTAGGACGGGTTAGCTTGATTTAAATGCCACAAAATACATTAAGGTAAGGATTTTCACTAATTTTATAAGACATACTTCACGGCTCAAAAGTAAACGTATATTTTTGTATATTTCCGACACTATTTTCCTATAAATTCTACTTTGAAAAGGTATACAATTTTTAAATTATTTTAAACAGTAAAAGCATAATATTATTAGTACCACATCGAATAAAATATTTTTTATTTTAATTGCATATGTTTATTATTTCGTTGCAACTATCTCCCTCCCACTGCCTAGTCGTAGTAGTAGACAAACTAAACTAACCAAAAACAAGCTTTCATACTCATTCATATAAGGTAAGGATAAAAATTGAAATAATTTCCAGAGTTTAAAATATGTGAAGGAATGCATATCAACTTTAAGATTTATTGTTCAATTAATAATCTTTACTTATGAAAAATTCCATTGCTTCGCAATTAAAATGAGAAGCCCCATATATAAAATAATACTACAATTAAAAAATATCAAGTAAATGAAATTCATCTTTTAATCAATAAAAACAATATATTTCAATAAAAAATCATATATCCTTACTTAATATGAAAAAGCACAAAAAACGTAGATTCAAGTACTAAAAACGTACGAACCAACTACGCCGCCGAACCTCTCGACTCAGACAAGCTACGTATTTACAAAATATGGAAAGACGTTCTGGTAACGTTTCGCTACGGAATTATTTCATTATATTTTCATTTTTGCTAAAATGCACACGTTTTCTTTTACGCGGCTCAATGAGAATAAAAATATTGGGATTATTTGAGATATTACTCCGAATATATTTCTTACTTATTTTTTATGGTCGATGTTTTAATTACTTACAAATTATTTCTTATCCAATTTTTTCTAAGTATCGTATCTTCGTACATGGCTGAAAAATCTAATTAAAAATAATTGAATACCTCTTTTTAAATTTTCTTCAAATTACCAACATTTTTATTCACTTAAGCCTTAAGAAATTGAAAACACAACCACGATATTCCAACTATAAGATAAATATAATATAATTTTAATGCCACTATTCATGCTTAAACAATAAGAAGTTACAAATATATTTAGCTAGCAGCAAAATAGTTAAAAAAACTAATTTAAAGTAATAAAACTTATTTATTTATTATTGTTTAAATACTGCTTCGTAGAAATAACAATCATTAATAATAACTGAGTATGGAATTCTGTTGCTTATTCATGACATTCCAGTAATCAAAAAAATATTATGCAAACTACATACGGAACGTTAGAGTTCTAGTGCATCGAATTACTGGTAGGCTTTAAGCTCACCCACAATCTCCGTATCCGAAATATAGTGGGGAGCATGGAACTGTAGTGACATGCTCCCCACTATATTACCATACAATATGACTATAGTAGTTAATACCCCAATATGCGCTTTCCGAATGTTGTTCATAATAAATATAGTTATTTACTAAACTTACGCGAGACATAATTAAACTCCAAAAAAACGATAGATATACTCACGTAGCATATACAGAAGGCTATCTATCTACAGGGCGAGTGTGAAGGTCGTCACGGCCCGGCCGACCTTCGCGCTCGCCCTGAAGATGGCCTTCTGTATAGGCTGAAACATGTCGGTGATACCGACAAATAATACCTAAAACACACCGTAAACCGGTAAACCGTTGTTTTAGAGTTTAACCGGTCAACTACCGAACGCTCCAATCGGGAAACATAACAATAGATAATCAATTGTGTCTGCGTTTCTCGCGATTGATGAGTTAAATATAGTTATTGGTATTAGCGGTGTTGAATATGAGATGTCATGAAGAAAGCAACAACGAAGCACACTTACATAGGTTTGTTACAATTAATTAAACAAGTTCAAGTCCTACGTTCATACAAATTGACGCACAAGGCAACTATTTAGTCTAAATTACGTAAATACAGTTCCAATAAAAATTTTAGCCGAAACAGCTAATTTCAACAATGTTACATAGATCACTTCTAGACAATCAAATAAATATATATTTTTTTAAATATTTTAATTACTTTTTGTGCACACAATACTTTAAATGTGTCTCTGTTTCTCCCATACAAAAAATACATAGTTATTTAACAATGTTTATATAAAAAATATGACATAATATGTAAATATAAGTTTGATTCGATGCGATGTTATAAAATATTTTAGGCCGAAAATAATATAAAGTTTAATGTCAACGGCAATTTGCCTAAGCTTAACATGTGCCAACAATGTAACCTATAAGATTTTTTCTTTTTTTCTATTTGGCCCTCAAACTTCATTCATAAGCTTATTTTAACCAGTGTCTACTTATTTTTCGAGTTATTCTTGCTTGTGTATCAACGAAAAAAAAAAACGAAATGATGGTGTAATTCAAACACCAGCCTGCTAAGTAAATCTCGGGACTACCGCCGCACCATGATACTTTATTTTAGTTATTCCACACTTTGTTCATAAACATGAGTATTTATTACACCGATTTGACATTATAAAGTCCACTAGAAACCATTTGCAAAATAATCCAAAACAAAAGCCGTGCAGTCCGCCGAAATGGCCCGCCAAGAACTCGCCTATAAGAATTAACACTGACAGTTATAAAATCATTATTATATTTATATATATATATATTATAGAATTGGGTTGTGACCACAGGCATTAAAAAAAAACAATTTTAACATTCATCTGTGGTTGTAACTTAATATGGGAGAAAGTGTTTACTAATGTAATATTTACATACACATATTAAAGTATTGTATGCAAACAATAGTAACCCTACGTAAAATTTTTAATATAGAATTTACACTCCAAAGAGATATACTGTTCAGATCTTAGAATTGACTAAATAATAGATATAGTTATTAATATAATTTTTGATAAGGGATGTACCTATCACAACTACGTGACCTGTTCAGAGCATGTCATCAAATTAGGCTTAGTAACGGGGGGGAGATTTTAGTCAATGTTCTATAAGGAAATCCCGCAATTTTTCAGCTATATTCAAATCATAATTTGTAGCACTTACAACTTTTTAATCATTTAACAGGAATCATCATCATCAGGTCCTTTTTAGTCTCCACTACAGGAGCACGACCCTCTCTGTACTACTAGAGCCATACAGAGCAGCCAGAGGACTTGGCCTACACTCTCCACGCTGGCCAGACGGGTTGGAGAGGAGGGAAGTGGAGTGTGAGGGATTTAACAGGAATAAAGGTCAATAATAGCCAAATTCTTTCTTTTTAACTTTCATAATTGCTAACAATTATTAAAAAAATAAATTTATGAATGACTACGTAAAAACTAGAGAGGAGGGGTCATCATATATACTACGATTGGTTACGGAGGCGGGGGAGGGGTACATTATATATATTGTTACGTAGTATGTGTAGGTTCCCTTATACTATTTTAGAGATAAAGCTGTATCAGGATTAGGCACATTCTAAGAATGAAGCCAAATATTCACTAGGCACTAAGTAATGCTTATTTATTAAACCACGTACATCGGAAGAGGCAATTATAATAATAAATAAATATATAGGGACATATTACCCACATTGAACTTGTATCGTAGGATAATAATGGATATTTATATAGATATACATCCAAGACCCAGGTCAATCTTGGTTATATGATGCATTGATGGACAAAAAACTAAGTTAATATAACTATAGTTGTATAGATATTTTTAATTAATTAACATGGAAATGATATCGATCTATTTTGTTGCACTCTGGGTGAATTCACAAGGGTATCTTTAATGATTATCTGCTACAGACTATAGAGAATATTGTATCTAAGCTACTCTATCGCAATAGGTTAGCCTGTAATGATAGATGTAAGGTGAAAATAAATAAATTAATAAAAAAAAAAACATCAAATCGAATATCAAAATCCACCGAAGTACAGCTTTACCTCTAAATGAATTCCATTGAAACAGCCATTTTGCATCGGGCAGATCGAAGATAAAATATGAAAGTAGAGCCAACAAACATACAACACAACGCACGCTCAACATAAATATATAGCGATATAATATATTCATATATTTCACTTAAATTTAATGATATGACGCAAGCGCAAAGTTGCATACAAATATAAAATATAAAGTAAAGCTAAGTACAATTCTCGTCTTGTCAACTGAAACTTAGCAGCTGTTTTTATAGTTTTTCGTCGTGTGATATGTCAAAGGCAGAGAAATAACACCTGAAATCGAAAATCTCACATGAAGTATACATATCACAAACTATACATAATTCGTCTTATTATAAAACGAGGACTAACTTTAGTACCAGGTTTAAACCATAATCCGACCAAAAAAAGTCGACACATATCACTTTGACGTTTTCATAGCTGTCATTATCATTGTGTTAGGTAGCTAATGGTTGAACCCTAAAACTAACTTTGGACCTTGTTTTATACTGTACTACACTGGGTAGAAATAACAATTTGTTTTTACTTACGACTGTTTACCGAATGTGTCCACGTTATGTATAAAAACAAATACTAAATTATATCATTAAATAAAGGTGTAGCTGTAGAGTAAATTTCTCATGTCGTTCTTTATTTAGCCAATCTTTCTTCTTATTACACAACTGTCAAAAAAGGAGTGTATTTCTTGAGTTCATGTATGTGAGTTTATATAAATAAACTCACACACATACCACCCAAACTTCTAAATGCCACAGATTTGAACGTATGCATCGTTACACACTCCCGTGTAACAATAGACTATAAAATGTTTACCAAGCCAGTCGTATTTTTATGGTTTTGAAAAAAAGGCTTGTTCATTTTATAAATGCAGGCTAAAGTATTTTTAAGTCCATCCTTTATTCCTTATCCACTCCAACATACTATCTCACATATTGTTATAACATAGCACTGTTTTATTTAATTTATATATAAAAAATCTATAAAAACAGATGCATTAGTTTCAGCTGAAATCTCAATCCACACATAGCCTCTTTATTAAATATCGTTATACAGGCGTTTGATCAGTCGAGTAATTCAGATCAAAATCTTTGGTAAGTTCTGTAATGCATTCCGGAATCTCTTCCAGGCTTATGATGTCCTAGTTGACAAAAATCTTTATCCGTATAACATTTTTGTTTGAACCGTTAAAAATATTTTTATCGGAAATGATCGCGTCCATATTCCCGAAGCTATATAACGTCAGATGCACTATATACTATTTAATTAAATATACAAACAATATACAAAAACGCATTATACCAGAATAAAGAAATTGTTGCACCTCTCGAATTTCTGTAATTATATAACATTCTTCAAGCATATTAATATTATAAGTTGAAGAATTATAACTGACGTTATGCATACTAACCATTTTGAGGAGTGCAATTTAACGTCACACAGTAGATATTATAATATTTCAGGAATAGCTCATCCGGCGACACGCGTTCCAAAAAGGCTTTTTTTTATGTATATTTGAAGGCAAACGAGCAGACAAGCCACCTGATGGAAAGTGGTCACCGTCGCCCATGGACATCTGCAACACCAGAGGAGCTGCTGATGCGTTGCCGAATCTTAAGATACTGTAAACACGCCTTTTGAAGGACCTCATGTCATAGCACACGCGCTTTGAAGGACCTCATGTCATAGCACACGCTCTGACAAGCTTAGTTCCAAATGTCATCGTTAGATGGCAGCAGGTCCACTGCTAGTTTAGTTAACTAGCAGTGGACCTGCTGCCATCTAACGATGATTAGAATGTGTTAAGACGTAAAACTAATGTAACCTTTATTTAGAAGACATACAATTTATCTCAATAAACTTAATGATCAAAATGCCTTTTTTGTTAGTTGTTACATGAATGTCTACTATATGCAGCACGTATCCTCTGTATAGTAGCAGCACCACTCCAGTTTGTACATGGGCAACAAACATAACATCGTTTATTGCCCATTACTACCATGGACCTAACAGTAGTAGCACAATTGAATAAAATAACATAAAGCTACTAAACCAAAGTAAAAAAAAAAAACTAACAGGTTAAAAGATAATTATATCGTATGACCAGGCCTGTCTCACACCCCGTGTCAGTATCGAAAATATGCCTACTCGCGGTGACCACTTCGAAGTGGTAAAACCGGGCAAAATCCGGTAGGAACGACGCGTGTTTCGTCACATGTGTTTACCGACATCATCGAATTATCAATCGTTTGTTCAACGCTTTACGAATGAAATTAGCTTGCAATGGATTCAGTAGGTGTCTAAACGAAAAGTTGCTGCGTTCTGACGCGAGCTAAATTACACCGTATCGCTAATTACATTGAGTTGATATTTCTTTGAATACCTTTGCAGAGTGCGACTTCTGTACGTAAGTATACTAGTACTCATTCTGTGGTATGACTTGAGGATGATGGACTCCGTTTTAAGTATTGGATACTAAGGAAGGTTCATTTATTAATTGCAAAAACCATTGTACCTCTATAGGCCGTTACAAAGTTTTATAGCGACAATTTCCTACTACACTACGTACCTTAATTGATAATAAAAAATATTAACTTATGAGAATAACCCTAATCGATTCGTAAGCTCAGTACAGTAACGACAAAAGGGTTTTGAGTATTTTGACAGCCTGTTTAAAGGCAAAAATATTGCACGATAAAAAAATACGCGAACGAAAAAAAAAACATTGATTGTTAAGATTTGTAAAATAATACATGGTATGATAGTTGCCAGTTAGCATGAGAATGTTACATACAATGTTACATAGCGCGTAGAACCAATGGCCGATGGGGCAGAAGGGTTCTCTCGAATGCCGACCACGTACCGGCAAGCGCAGCGTCGGAAATCCACCGACCAGATGGTCGGACGGTCGCAGGAAGACGCTGGATGCCGGCCGCATCCAACCGGACGTATTGGAAATCCTTGGGGGAAGCCTATGTCCAGCAGTGGACTTCTTGCGGCTGATATGATGATGATGATGAGAATGTTAACCATCTTTTATCACATTTAAGTTCTTTTATCGCTTGAGTATATTTCATAATCATCTCATACATAACTAGAATCGAAAGACACAGTCTTTTGGTAGATATGGGGTTATTTCCGTAAAAACTTACATATGAGTTATGTCCGGTATTAAAAATGCTATTTAGCAACTACTATACTGTCTATTTTGAGAATTAAAATAGTATCGTCGTAATATCTTACAATGATACGATTCTCGGCTGTTCTTAACGGTACGCATTTCAAAAAGGCACGCAATAAAGTACGTGACCTTACTCGAACGATCGTATTATAAATATAATAATGTTAACATTTCTATAAACGGGCTGTCAACAAAATGAACGGTACAAATATAAAAAATTAGGCTACTTGAATCGCTAGTTACAGTTAGTTATTTGTCGTTCTTTTGTTTAGACCCGCTATCCACCAGAGCGTAGACAAATAAATATTAACAATTTATACATTGTTAATAATGTAACAAAAAAATATTTGTTTTTTTTTTTGTATTATAAAGCCCACCAGATCACCCTTTAAGCTATTTAAAGTATAAAAACACTAAATAGATACAGAGTTACATACAAAGATGACATTTAACGCTGTGGACTATTATCTACATGACGATATTGTTATGGCATAAACCTACATAAATCGAAAACCAACCTAACTTGCATGCCATAAAGCGAATTTCGAACGCTGTACGTTTTCAGCGTACGGCTTAATCCAATGACACGTCTGACTGAGGACCTCAGAAGTCGCTTAGTTTTCAAAAATAATTACAACGAATTTTAGTAAACGAAATATAGGTTATAGAAAAGCTGCAATTTTACCACCATCCAGAAGTCGCTTGCGGGTTATAAGCTAATCGAGACCCGGTTACAACTGAGTGAAGTATATTCTCCGTTTTTGCGACCGTGTCGTAGGAAAGCAAGTTGGTTTTAAAACCGTTACGTCAATAACAAAAGAGATTCAATTAGTTTAAATTAGCATAAAAAATAACATTGTCATACGGGGGCTGTTTACATAGATTTTCATGGGCGAAAGTTTTAGTTGCAAAAGTGGACATTGTCGACGGTAGAATGAAAGAATATTTCATTTATTCATTCATTTTGAGCCATTTTTCTTTTATGTAAATTTAATTTTTCTACGTTATAGTGGATAGCGCTTATAAATAGACTCCTCATTTATTCAGTGTTCGAGATAAAAGTTAGATTCGAAATAGGAAATCCAAGCAAGTCTAACTACAAGAGGAATGTTAGGAAGACGTTATGAGCGGTGCGATACATTTATCATAATTGTCTATAATGATGTTTAAAGGATTTCAAAATACCCTCGAGAACTTGTAGCGATAATGTTATCTCTCTATCTGATATTTCAGAGCCAGTCTCTTGTCGAAATTCGTACGGACTATTAATCAATCAATCATATTGCAGTCCACTGCTGGACATAGGCCTCTCCACACGCCACAGTGCAAGATCTCCCGCTTTCCTCATCCAGTCACTACCAGCGACCCTTCTCAGGTCATCGGTCCATCTGTATTGACTATGTATAAGGATGTTCACTTTTTGTGATCGTCGTAGGAAACCTCATTAGTTTCGTTACGTTAACGTTAGTTCAATAACAATACTGTTTCAGTTGTTTTAAATTATCATAAAAATAACATTGTTATACTTCTACGAGGCGTGTTTACATGGATTTTCATGGACTTATATGTGTGGAATGAAACCCACACAATAACTATTTCGGCAGTAATAAAGGTTTGGTTTGCCAATAACAATGGCTCATGAGTAGATCGATCGTTAGTGTGTGAAAAAGATAGGTATCTTTTTCACACACTAACGATCGATCCACTCATGTACACCTTGTCTAAAAATGTTTTCCTTCACCGGAAGCAGGTAGCGGTTTATTAATTAGTGGTAATCACGCTTAGATGACAGAGATAAAAGCGTTAGTATCTATACTTTCATTTTTAAATATAAAGTCACACTATTTGACTATCTATGTTTATTTCTCGTATCATCATCATCATCAGGTCTTTTCAATCTCCACTACAGGAGCACGACCCTACTCTGTACTACTACAGTCAGTTTCTGGTATATAAGAAGCCAATAACTTTTGTCAATTTTTACCGCTGTTTCCTCATGGCCATACTAGTGTCATTTTGGTATGACCACTAAGATATAAATGTCAGTACGGTCATATGGTTTAAGACATTTATTTCCCACGAAAAGAATACAATTTACTTCTAATGAGAAATACAAGATAGAATTAAAGTATCTGGTATTTCTCAATGGTAAACAAGTCACAGTACGTTATACATAATTGGAGATATCTCTATTCGTGTCTAACGTATTGCAGCGTTCTTCTCCAACCCGTCTGGCCAGCGTGAAGAGTGTAGGCCAAGTCCTCTGGCTGCTCTGGCCAAGTATGGCTCTAGTGGTACAAAGAGGGTCGTGCTTCTGTAGTGGAGACTAAAAAGACCTGATGATGATGATGTAGGCTCACGGGTCAACGTATTGATTTTTTACACCCTTTGTAATATCGTACTGTCCGCCCATGATGTCACACGAGTTCAAAGATCCTGATACATCAATTATAGACAATTATAAGTCTTATAACAATGGGGTAAGATTCAAAAATAGATCTGTAAGGAGTAACAGTGGAACACTAAATCTAAAGTCTTCAACATTCGCTGTTTAGTTCGTTCTAGGCCTTTGAGGTTCTTGAGCTGAGTTAGAAACTTTCACGGCCTGAGTTCAAAAACCCTGGATAAAAAATGGAAGGCATTTTTTTATTTATTTTTACGCTCATCAAATACTTATGTATTTTTTTATAGCGGGTGTCAATTGGAACGAGAAAACGATCTTTTATTGCATTTTGAACCTTGTTACAAATCAACAGAGTTCAAATTCGTACTACCATATCGATTGTATGTAAATTTAAGAACGTTTTGTTAACATCAGAACAATATTGCACAAAAATTAATGTTTGCCGGTGTACCTATGTTAATAGTATTTCAGTAGCTTCGATTATAGACACCGCCAGTCGGCCATCCAATCTCTTTTCACATATATCACCTTAGGAAAACCTAATGGTTTTTTAATTCATATTGTCGTACAACCATTACATACAAAGATGAGACCGATTCTCCAGCGACGGCAATACTGGCAACAACATCGGTATTTTTCAATATCCCTGGGTTACTATTTAATTTTTTTTTTTTTTTGAAAATTATAAATTTTTTTAAATTGGTTAAGAAAATTAAAAAAGTAACCAATGGAAATTGAAAAATATGTCAACCAAATTATTATTTTCTATCGATACCTCTGTCATCTTTTGTATTTTAACACTTTAGATTGAGATTGTCCGACAAACAATTGAAAAACTATTGTGTCTGTTCCGGCGTTCAAAGTGTTAAGATTAAGAATCTTTCTCCTATGTCACAGTGGGGTATTATAAAATTGATATTATACCGGTGTAAATTAACCTTCAACATTCCCTTGAAGGGGCGACTTAGCTCATAAATAAGAACAACTTTTTTTATTCGACCAATGCTGGGAACTAGAAAATAAATACATTTCCATATACATTCTTCCATATACATTACCCGCTCTTTTGTATGAGCAAAAAAAATAGCTTCTCAGTATTGATCCCATATTAAAAGTACATATTGACGGGCTGAGTCACCCCTTTAAGAGAATATCGAGGGTGCATGTACATAAATGGTATTATACAGGATAATACAATTAATATAAGTACTAGCTGTTGTCCGCGACTTCGTCCGCGGAAATTTCTGTTATAAGGTATAGATGAATAATTTTTCCCCGTTTTCAAAACATTTTTTATTGATGCTTCGCTCCTATTGGTTTTATAGCCTAAAGCCTTCCGCAATAAATGGACTATCCAACACAAAAAGAATTTTTCAATTTGAACCAGTAGTTCCTGAGATTAGCGCGTTCAAACAAACAAACAAACTCTTCAGCTTTATAATATTAGTAAAGAAGTATAGATAACAAAAATATCAATAGAAAACATAAAATGTATTTTAACACTTTAGCAGACACTGAACGAGACACAATAGAAGTTTTAAGGTAATAACGGCAGTGCCTTGTAAAGAGTTAAGTCTCATATTTAAATGGAAGTATTTGACATCCAGTGGTTCTCAAACCCCAACTGCCGTACGATGCGTGTCCGTCCGCTACTGGTTCTGGTGTATGTTGGCGAGGAAGGCGGGGTCCACGGACGCCACCTTGGCCGTGAGGAACGCGTGCATGCAGAACAACAGGCTCTGCAGGATCTGGCACTCCAGCTCCTGCACAATCATCAAACGTTTACTTAATACAGGTTTCTTTTCCAAAATAGGCTTGTTTCTTAAAAAATACCATTTAAAATTATTAGCCCGTCTTAAAGTTTACCGAAAAATACTAGATACGTATCCAAAGGCTAAAAACGGGACCCTATTAATATCGCTCCGCTGTCTGTCTGTCTGATAGTCTATCCATCTGTCAACAGGCTGTATCTCATTAATTAATAGTTAGAAAGTTTAATATTTAAAAAATAAATATAAAAGGCCTCCCATACAACAGACATGACTTTTTTGCCGTTTTTATAGATAACGGTACGGAACCCTTAGTGCGCCAGTCCGACTCACACTTGGCCGGCTTTATTCTTTTTACAATTAAACGAAAGATGATAAAGATAAAGCGCATCAAAGTTCAGGAGTGGGGGCTCATGACGCAACAGGCCGGTAAAAAGTGTACCGGTCAGTGACGTCACGCGGAACTTTAACGGGCTGTATCTGTATCAATTTTTGGTTGATTGACAAAAGAAAAAATACGTATCCAATATCTTTCAATTATCTATCAGACGGACTAATTATTTTGACAAGTATTAATTTAAAAAAAAATGCCCATCAAATTATTGTCTCTGGAATTTTGTTTATGATTATACTTTTTGCTGTTCATTCATGTATTATGGCAATCATGGTCGTTATTAGCCTTATTTTATTTGCTGATAACTCTAGGCATTACAACTATTCTCACGGTATAAAAAAAATCTACTGTAGTAAGTAGCATCAAAAATATTATGTTTGTCTCTTTTTTTCAAAAGACTTCCATAACGAATCAAAAAGAGATGCAACCTGCATTGAACGTTTCTCTTTTATGGTCCATCTACGTTTAACCTTTTCAACGCCACAGTTATCATTATATATGTAACAAATCAATTTCGTGCCCATGAAGTGGCGTTAAAAGGGTTAGTAGTAGATCTTTGTTTCAAAATACGTAAAAACAGGATAACTTATTGATTTTTTACACATGCGAACCAAGTGCTGATGTCACGAGTGGCGAAGTGCCCTCACCCAGGCGTCAGGAGCGCCCCGCAACTGTGACTGTCGTCAACCCACTTCTATCAACAAATGTGAATTAGTATTTTTCTTACCTTAGTCTCGATTACTTTGGTCTCGGCGTCTTGAAAATGTAATTTTAATTTCGATTTCCCGTCGTCACTGGATCCTCTTAATTGTGAAAATCTGAAAACAACAAACCCTCTGTAATATTATATACTTTCCTTCATTTAATTTTACTTCTTTGATTGAGAAATGTTATGCTAGTGTAAGCAACCTTATCGAAAGTGGAAATAATATAGTGCTTTGCAGTACACAGAAAATCACCTTAAGTATGTCTTATTTGTAAGCTTATACCGCGTGATTTTGAACCTCTGAACTATATTGAAATTCTGGAATTAGAATCCCTAATGAAATATAGAATTACAAGAAAAAAAGTTGAAAATCGTAAACAAATATTAGGCTTCCGGTCGCTGCACGGGCGCGACACAAGCGGTGCGGGGCGCGGCCCAACGACTTGTTAGGCGTCACGCGTGTCCTATAGATTCGTTCTGTAATCTACCAGCGATACATCAATTTATATAGTTCATTTCTTTTATTTCCCAGTTTCTAAAGTAGTCTTTAGTTAGGACAATTAGGGAAGGGAAACTCCTGAGCGACACTTCCCATACAAAGTCGCCGATTAGCTGGACGAATTTCTATGGAAGGTCTAAGGTAATTTTTTGATTTCAGGATTTTAATATAGTTGAGGTTCAAATCACGCTGTATAAGTAGAAATTTAATACAAACTGATGTATTTTATATTATTTAAGCAAACATTTAATAATATAGCATAATATAGCATTTAATAGCGTGCGCTTGACCGGCGTGCACTATGAAACGAGTTTTGGTATCGCACATTTCGTTGCAATGTACAGCTGTGTTAGTCGTCCTCATTGGGAAAAATAAAAAAAACAGGATTAGCTGTTTATTTTATACGGAAAAGAGTGCAACAGCGACGTCGTACAACATTACAAATTGATTATTGAACGCGCGCTTGGGCAGCACTGGCCGACGGCCCGCGTTTCAAGAACGGCACGTTTGAACTGCGTGACTGTGAAACGCAATAGGCTTGTTTCCTAAAAATATACCATTTATAATCTTATAGATTATCGAAAAATATTAAATACGCATTTTTCTTTTTTCAATCCAACGAAAGTTGATAAAGATAAAGCGCATCAAAGATCAGGAGTCCCCACTCCTGATCTTTGATGCGCTCATGACGCAACAGGCCGGTAAAAAGTGTACCGGATAGTGACGTCACGCGGAAATTTAACGAGTTATCTCTTTATCAATTTTTGTTTGATTGAAAAAATAAAAAATTACGTATCTAATATTATTCGATAATCTATAAGATTCGATAATCTATATTTAGGAAACAAGCCTAATATAATAATAGTGTAATTGCAAGCGTGTGGTCGGCGCTGGTCAAACGCGTGACTGTGAAAAAGCCTGAATGATGTGGGCACTGACCTGTATGATGTGGGCACTGACCTGTATGATGTGGGCACTGACCTGTATGATGTGGGCACTGACCTGTATGATGTGGGCACTGACCTGTATGATGTGGGTACTGACCTGTAGCACCAGACGGGCGGCGCGCCGGGCGTGCCCTCGCTGAGCGAGAACCCCGCCGCCCAGTCCAGCGTCAGCCCCGCCGCGCGACCAGAGTGCACCACCGTGAACGTCTTCTTCTGCGGGGAAACACGCGCGTTATTCAGGTCAATTCAAAACGTTTATTTAATACAACGTGATTTTGAATCTCCTAGCTATATTGGAATCTCAGAATCAGAAGCCCTAATGCATTATAGAATTGCAAGAAAAAAGCAGAAAATCGAAAAAAAACTTAGGGTTTCCCATACAAAGTCGCCTTTCAGCTGGACGAGTTTCTATGGAAGGTCCAATTTATTTTTTCATTATTTACCTTTTTTTCTTACAATTCTGTATTCCATGAGGGATTCTGATTCCCAGATTTCAATATAGCTAGGAGGTTCAAAATCACGTTGTAAACGTCATTTGGACACTTATTAATTGTCACATATTTTCAACTGAGAATTGTTGACGTCAGTAATTTACTTATGGCTAAGTTTAATGTTCTAAGGTTTAATGCCGCTTCCAAAGCGGAGTGTAGAAGAAGCATTTTCTCCAATCGACGTCAACTTACAATTTCAGTTTATCTTAAAAACTAGGTACGCGGACTGAGTATGCATTACCCTTATTCATTATAATTTAAATTTGATATACCTATATTTAAGAAATTAAGAAATAAAAATATGGAATTAAAGAAAAAAAACAAAATTTCGTCGTGGTGTCCGCGCCAAGCCAAATATTATTGCTTACTTAACCCATATATGCCCCCTGATTCGAAAACGATCAATACCCTATATATGCCCAGAACTATTTTGGACTTCCGATCTTACTAAATTTTGGATATGTTAGTTATAATAAGTTTCTAATAACGTTATAATTAATTGCATAAAGGTTGGGATTTGTTATATACCTTTTTTTTAATTGTTCGAAAACGAAACATTTGGCACTTTCCATACATTTGCTATGAGTAAAGAAACAACAACATTTTTCTGTGTTTATTTATTATAAATTGCTTTTTCATAAATCCTAAACAATAATAAACAAAAAATTTAAACAAAATTTTGGATGAACACATTTAGGAACTCAATTTAGGAATGGAATGCTATAAAACATTTGGCATGTAAGTTAACCTGACACTTTTGGCATGAAGTAACCGTCAAGCTTTTGCAATAAGCACAACGCAGGCGGCTTGGTGCTCTGCCGATCATGTGCTCAGCATTACACTTTCGTACTGAGGGAGGTACAGTCGTAGATATCTTTCTAGAAGGAGCCGGCCGCCGCTTATCAATGCCGTACTTTTGTAGCAAGGTTCGAGCAATACTGCGCCGAAATTCTAGTGTATCTACATCATTGCGCATTTGTCGTGCAAGAAGTGTTGCATTGTTTACAGCCACATCAATAAGCCAAAAAATTTTTGGGATATACCACCTTTTGCCTCTAATTGCAATCCTGTAAGTGCCTATATTATCATCTAAACGATCCACGCCACCCATGTAGCAATTGTATTGATGGCTTGTGGCTTTCCTGGTTGACTCGATAAAGGCACGTCCGATGTTGTGTTTCGACTAGCTAAAGCTGAAAGCGGAAGCTGACTCATTGTCTATGTGTAAGCATTAACTTTAAAACCTTAATAAAAATACCTATCTATATTTCCGTTTCCCCTCCCATACATCCCTCCTATTTCGCCGAGACGGCCTGTGATTGGCCGAAAAGACAGTCAAAAAAATATGGCGATCGAGTCATGTTAGCGCGTCGCTTGCGCTGATAAAACAACTAAAAATAACGTCTCCTAAGAGTTCGCTGGCCGAAAAGAACCTTAGATCTCATCCGCGAGTGTGTGATGGTGTACCACAAGTGTAGGCAGTGAAAAGGACTACGGTTCAAGCAAGAAGATCGCTAGCCGGCCGGCACGAGGCCCCGTCGAAGGCGATTCCTTCACCAACTCCTGTTCACAAACGAATCCAGGTGAGTGCTTACTTTTTCCTCTACTGTGATTCTGGGGTTGACCGGAGAATGCAGTGGCTCTTTCAGGAAGACGCAACATTAATTTATGGTGCCTCCTGTGAGGACATTCCTCACGTACTTATTTCAAATTTACCCACTTCATTTCAATATTTTCAATTAAAGTTATTTCCAAATATGGATAACTAATTTATTCATAAATAGAGTTATTATAGATTCAAATTAACTAGGTACTTACCCACCTAGCATTTGTCTATTTGTCTAACAATCTCGGATCAAACAGGAAATTTCATACCTGTGCCATACCATAGTAAATACCTATTGCTTACGAGTACATACTTCTTATCTCGTTAATTCCCTTGTAATAATCCCTTAATCGGTCGATTTGTATGCCATAAGGTACTATCTTGTTACTCAGGCTTACGATCTATTTTGGATAGCCTAGATACCTACCTAAGGTTAATTAATAGCAGCGAGGTGTGTATTTATGATTATAAGTAATAGTCCGTAGTTTTAAAACCTACGTGTTTTGTGAATATCTGTTCCCTTACTCAGTTTCCATTTAAACTTTTGCTACCTACCTACCTTACTCGTACTTTCACAATTAGTGCTTGGCGAAAACATGGCAGAAGGAGAATTAATGTCAACCATTAAAAAACGTGAATATGAGTTTAAAAATATGCAAATACTTTATGACTTAGCAAAAATTACGAAAGAAAATAAAACTAAATTGGCATCCTTTCGAGCTAGGTATAAAAGAATTGATATAATTCGTGATAATTTCATGGAATGCAACGATCGTGTAAACCAGTTGCAACTTAAACTAAATCCTCAATTTGTTATCGATAATAATGCTTTGTTGTCATTTGACGAGTTATACTATTTTGTAATTGAGTTTGCTGACTCTCTCGACGTCAGTTCGCGCTCGGAACTGTGTCAAAGTCATGCGCATTCCAACTCTCAAGTAAAATTACCTAAATTGCAAATAGCTAAGTTTGATGGTAATATAGAGAACTGGCAGATGTTTAAAGACAGTTATACGTCGCTTGTGCATAATAATGTTTCGTTGTCGGACACCGAGAAATTTTACTATTTGTTGTCATGTCTGTCTGGATATGCCCTGACACTAGCTAAGGGTGTTCCTATAACATCAGCTAATTATTCTGTTGTTTATGCAGCGTTGCTAGACAGGTATGATAATAAACGTATTTTAGCTACCGCTTATTTAGAAAAAATAATAAAATTAAATCCGATCCAACGGCCATCATTATCAAACTTATCACAATTAACCAGCACACTTTATGAATGTGTTAGTGCCTTGCGCGGGTTAAATATTGATGATTTAAGTGAATTTCTTTTATTTTACATAGCATCTCGGCCGCTTGATACAGAAACTAGGAAAAGGTTTGAATTACAAAATACCGAAGAAATTCCTAAATTTAATAATTTGATTGTTTATTTACAGAATTATATAAAGGTATTAGAGGTTAGTCAACCTAGTAATTTACAGTCATTCAATTCTACAAATAAACAAAACCACAATAATACAAAGAAAGATAATTTTTCTCGGCAATCAAATTCTTCCTTAATTACTTCTTCGAACTCAAATAATAATAAACCTAATCAGGCTGCCTGTGCGTATTGTCATAAAAATCATTCAATATATCGCTGTGGTAAATTACATTCTATGAATATAGGACAGCGACAAAAAATAGTTAAAGAGTTACAATTATGTCAAAACTGCTTAAGGCCCGGTCACACTAGTACAGACTGCAAGTCTAAGTCCATGTGTTTCATTTGTAACTCAAAACATAATACATTATTACATGAAGAACATAAAAGTTTATTAGCTAATACCATTGACCTAAAGGTTTCTGAGAATTCCAATATGAGCACTTCCCTAACTTGTACAACTCAGCCAAACATGTCAAAGTCACCTATGAGTACCAAAATTATTGGTTCAGCAGTGGTTCGGTTGAGAAGAGTGGATGGTTCATTGCAGCATGCTCGTATAATCATAGATAGTGGTTCGATGGACTCTTTTATTACAAGTAGCTGTGTGCGACAGTTAGGTTTACATATAAAAAAGTGTAATTTAAATGTAACCGGTCTCGGGCAAAATTATGTTTGTAATATTAAAGGTTATACTTTTGGCTCTATTGTGCCTAGGTCAAATGACTCGCCCCAATTTGATATACCATTAGTGATTTTGCCTAAAATCACTTCAATGATTCCTTCAACTTCGTTACCGTCTGTTGTCAAGGAAAAGTTTAAACATCTGGATCTCGCCGACCAAGATTTTGATAAATCGGGTCCGATCGATCTGTTGTTGGGAGTAGACTGTTTTGACCAGATATATACTGGTTCACGTTATTGCCCAGGTCCTGGTTTTCCATGTGCACTGTCTAGTGTATTCGGCTGGGTGATAAGTGGTCAGTTTCTTCAAAACGTGGTGGCTCAAACTCCAGTCACACCCGTTACGTCACTCATCGCGTCTTCTTGTGCGCTCGATGAGATCGTTCAACGGTTTTGGGAATCCGAAGAACCGCCGAAATGTAAAATTTCCGGTCCTGAGGATGAAATATGTGAACAAAAATATAAAAATGGCACATATCGTACCTCCGACGGTCGTTATGTTGTACCAATTATGCTTAAAGATGATACTCCAGCCTTAGGAGAATCATATCATCAGGCTCTTAACCGTTTTCTCAACTTGGAAAAGCGTCTTGCCAGCCAGACTGAGTTGAAAACGGAGTATAAGGAATTTATGCAGCAGTACGAAGAGCTGGGACATATGCAGCCTGCTGAATCTTTGTCTACTGACCGTTATATTCCTCACCATTGTGTAATACGCCCCGATAGTACAACGACACGTTTACGAGTAGTCTTCGATGCCAGTAGTCGGACCTCGAATAATCTGTCACTCAATAATATTGTTCATGTGGGTCCTAAGCTGCAAGTGGATATTGTCGATTTAGTGACAAAATTTAGACTTCACAAAATAGTTTTTACTGCCGACATCCGTCGTATGTACCGGCAAATATTGATAAGACCCGAGGAAAGGCATTATCAACACGTGCTTTGGCGTAATGATCCAACTGATATCTTAAAGGAGTACGAACTTAAGACAGTCACGTACGGAGTTAGTAGTTCACCTTATTTAGCCATTCGAACACTTCATCAACTTGTTGAAGATCATGGTTCTGAGTACTCAAGTCGTGTAGCCCAGGTTATCACCCAGGAGACATTTATGGACGATATCACAACTGGCGGCTCTTCCCTTGAAGAGGCGATCAAGCTGAAGGCCGACATCACATCTTTGTTGGCCAAGGCTCACTTTGAACTACGTAAATGGACTACCAACGATCCTCGTCTTCTTAAGGATGTTCCTCCTGAATTTTGTCAAAGTTCCAAATCCTTCGATGAATCGGGAAATGAGTTTGTCAAAATATTAGGGATACGATGGAATCCCATTAATGACTCTTTTTCATATGCCTTTTCAGACTCGTTCGAAGTCAAATTTACTAAAAGATCCATACTCTCTTTAGTAGCTCGCATTTTCGATCCACTCGGTTGGATATGTCCAGTAGTCTTTGCAGCAAAATCGCTGCTGCAAGAAATATGGCGGTTAAATTTGTCGTGGGATGAGACTGTTCCAAAACATTTAACCAAACAATGGCATTTAATAGCGGCCAATTTGTCTGATTTACAAAAAATTTCTCTTCCGCGGCTAGTTATACCTTCCAATCCGATGGAAGTACACTTGGTAGGTTTCTGTGATGGTTCTCTGAAAGGCTATGGTTGTTGTGTGTATATTTGTGTGGTTACTAATGAGCCCAGAATTTCTACTGCGACTAGTTTACTGATTGGAAAATCTAGAGTAGCTCCGTTAAAACCTACCACGGTAAATAGACTCGAGCTAAGCGCGGCGGTCCTTCTGGCAAAAGTTCTATCACACATGTATAATTTGCTTAAAGACCATATAACTATTAATTCTATTCAAGCTTATTCAGACAGCAGCACTACCTTGTCATGGCTTAATACAGCCCCTCATTTGTTAAAAATGTATGTAGCCAATCGTGTCATTCAAGCAACTGATTTGATTAGTACCGATCATTGGTATCATGTTTCTTCTAAGGATAACCCGGCCGACTGTTGTAGTCGCGGAGTGTCCTGTCCAGAGCTTATAGGCCACCCTCTGTGGTGGAAAGGTCCTTCTTGGCTACAGGATTTGCCTAGTCAATGGCCTAACAAACGGGTTCTACTTCCAAAAGAAGAATTACCCGAGCTCAAATCACTAGAAACCAAAAGTCTTCACGTGATTGAGGTGAGAAACCCACTTCTGGACTTAATTGCCAGACATTCCTCTTTTACAAAAATTCTAAGAATTGTAGCATGGTGTATTCGATTTATTTCAAATTCGAGGGTTGCAAGGCAAAATCGAATTCTTTCATTTCTCAGTAGTACTGAACTCGAGAAATCCACTAAAGCGTTAGTTAAATTGAGTCAGGGTCAGTATATGTCTTCCGAAGTCAGTCGAGTGCGAGATAATGAACCGTGTGTAAAATCAATTCAAAAACTTTCACCTTTCCTGGACGATGATGGGATCGTGCGGGTGGGGGGACGCATCGATGAGGCTAATCTGTCACCATCTGCGTTACACCCTTTTTTGTTACCTAAACAATGTCCAATATCTAAAATTATAATAGAACACTTTCATATAAAATATTTGCATTGTGGACCTAGAACCTTACAATCTCTTATTCAACGCCAGTTTTGGATAATGGGGTTGAGACTTCTGATACGTACCGTGCTGTCGAAGTGTGTTAGATGTTTTAAAGTAAATCCAATCGCTTGTCAGCCAATGATGAGCAAGCTTCCGGCAGCCAGACTTCAACCTTCTCGTTGCTTCGAAACCACTGGAATCGATCTGGGTGGCCCATTTTCCATTAAAGAGAGTCGCCGTCGTGGCGCAAAAACATATAAAGCTTACTTATGTCTATTCGTATGTTTAAGTTCAAAGGCTGTACACTTGGAAGCCGTAACCGAATTGAGTTCAGAAGCTTTTCTGGCTGCTCTAGACCGTTTTGTCTCTCAACGTGGAATATGTCACACAATAGTAACTGACTGTGGGACAAATTTTGTAGGTGCCAACAAGTATCTGAATGAAGTTTCTAACATACTCCACAAGCATTATCCTGAAGTGTCAAATGGTCTAGCGAACCGCCATATCAAATGGAAATTCAATCCCCCCGGCGCCCCTCACTTCGGGGGTATATTTGAAAGTGGCATAAAATCCACAAAATATCACCTTAAGCGTGTTGTCGGTTCTCAGGTTCTCACTCTTGAGGAATTCTTCACAATATTAGCTAAAGTAGAAGCTTTACTGAACTCTCGTCCACTCTGTACGTTATCAACAGATCCGTCGGAGTCTGACGTTTTAACCCCGGGACATTTCCTAACGGGAGGTCCTTTAGTCGCTCTGCCCGAAGAACCAATAAGTGAAAATTCGTGTCCGCGCTCGCGTTGGGTGATGCTTAAGAAAATTACCCAGAGCTTTTGGCGCGTATGGCAGCGTGATTATCTTCATACATTACAACAAAAGAACAAATGGTTCGTACATGAACCAAATATTAAAATAGATGACTTAGTCATAGTAAACGAACCTAATCTTCCGCCGATGTTCTGGAAGTTAGCGCGTATTGTGCAAGTGCATGCTGGTTCGGATCAAGTAGTCAGAGTAGTTACTCTCCGAACTGCTAACGGAAAGACCTTTCGTAGGCCGGTAGTAAAGGTTTGTCCCTTACCAATTAGTTAAGATATTTTTTTTTTTTCATAAATTACTAAAACATAAATACACACTATCCTTAGGCTAGTTAAAACTTATTTATTACTTTATCTTTCGAAAATAATATTTCTAGATATTCTTGCAATAGTGCGTAGCTATTGCTTTTGGTTTTTTATCTTTCAATTTGCATTCTCTGTGAAACCCTTGTGGATTTCAGGTGGGGGAAAATGTGTAAGCATTAACTTTAAAACCTTAATAAAAATACCTATCTATATTTCCGTTTCCCCTCCCATACATCCCTCCTATTTCGCCGAGACGGCCTGTGATTGGCCGAAAAGACAGTCAAAAAAATATGGCGATCGAGTCATGTTAGCGCGTCGCTTGCGCTGATAAAACAACTAAAAATAACGTCTCCTAAGAGTTCGCTGGCCGAAAAGAACCTTAGATCTCATCCGCGAGTGTGTGATGGTGTACCACAAGTGTAGGCAGTGAAAAGGACTACGGTTCAAGCAAGAAGATCGCTAGCCGGCCGGCACGAGGCCCCGTCGAAGGCGATTCCTTCACCAACTCCTGTTCACAAACGAATCCAGGTGAGTGCTTACTTTTTCCTCTACTGTGATTCTGGGGTTGACCGGAGAATGCAGTGGCTCTTTCAGGAAGACGCAACAGTCTATATTCCCATGAAGCACCAGCTCAGCAGGAGCCAGAAGTTGTCTACGTGATAAATTTTCGAAACTTGCATTGTTTCGTCGCCCGAATCGGAGTCCGAAACTAATCCATCTCCGGGGGGATCAATATAAATGTCTAAACCTGTCGCTACATCGTCCGAATCCAAATTTTGAACAATATCACCAATTTCATTAGTCGATAACGGCCTGCTCCATCTGAAATAAAAAAAATGTATAATTAGTATATTACATACGTACATTTTCCCAATGTATCGTTTTCGAAACACTGATTTTATAAAAAGCTTTTAGGTATTTGAATATAACCATTTAGTTTAAATAATTACACAAAAATATTTTCAAACTATGTAACTTTATCATAAATTACGTAAAACCTCTAAATTAAAGATAATTTGGATATTACTTACTTCTTTTTAAAAGTCGCCATGATTTCTGCACACCGTAAACGGGTCACAACTTGCATTGATTCATTATGGACAAATAACGTTGGTTAAGTTGACACATTCAATTACAATTAGAAGAAGATACCTTAACCTTGACATAGATGGCGGCAGAATGCACTTTCCGAACGAAACACGGTAGATAATGAACTTTTATGAAAACTTAATTTTTGATTCGTTTTCGAATCAAGAGGCAAATAAGGAACCAAAAAAAAACATAGTTCTAGCCATATATGGGTTAATATTATTGTTACTCAACATCATCGGAACCCGGGGTCCTCTATTATGAAAGAGGGTTCCTTGGATAGCTCCTAAACCAAGTCCAAGTAATTCCCCGCGGTGCCCCTTTTCACTTCTTTTGCAAATGTCACAAATATGTAAAAATATATGTAAATGTTTTGATGAAAGTCTGCCTAGACGAACCAGGGCGTGATTAGGTGGTCACCGCTGTGATATTATTATTAAACCACAGATTTTAAAAAATCTTTTCATGTTGCGAAAACACAGATATGGAAGAAAGAAAAAAATCGATTTTGGAATTGTGTTAAATAAGCGTAAATATCATAGGTATTGGCAGACCTTCTCTCTCCGTGACGGTATCGAAAATATACCTACGCGTGATGACCACTTTAAAGAGTGCGTCTTCTGTACGAAAGAACTTGTACTTATTCTGTGGTATGGCAAAAGATAAACAAATTGATTCCTTAAAAATCCAAAAAAAAAGGTTGATATGTATCCTACGTCTATAGGGCACGCCATAAATTTCTTATGTTGTATCTCTTATACCTGAGGTTTAGAAAACAAAAAAATAAAATAAAAAAACTGGCTAAAATAAGCTTCAGGATGAAGTCTGGCCAAATAGAAAAAAAATACATATGTCAAGTCAAGTGTCATTCTATAATATTATTCTGTTTGATAAATTTCAACGAAATAGTAGTTTCTAAGACAGTAACGATACACGTAAAAGTTCGCAAAAATGCCATTCGGCAAAAACGGCCGTCACGTATGCATGCTACCATTGGAAGTGCGATGTTTTGATCTTCCTCCGACCGTTGGCTTCTGTAAGAGATTTTTGTACAGACTGAGGGAGATGACGCTGCCGGCTTCATGGCATCATGGATCTATGCTTTTCATCAGGTATCTAAATACTTTGTTTGCGCTCCCCATCATATCGCCCGGCACAATCTTCCCTTTTTATTAAAAAAATATGAAAGAGGGTTCCTTGGATAGCCTCCGTGGTCCAGTGGTTAAGGCGTTTGCCTGTTGACCCGGGGGTCGTGGGTTCGATTCCCACCGGAAGCATACTTTGTTTAGTTGTTTCCAGTTTGGTTAGGACATTGCAGGCTTGAATCACCTGATTGTCTGATAATAAAGATGATTCCGTGCTTCGGAAGGCACGTTAAGCCGGTGGTCCCGGCTGCCATCTGGTAGTCGTTAAAGGAACCACGTCAGAGGCCGAGAGGCGGTTCCGAATAACTCTGACACCAGGGTGTGCATGGTCGATTGACCGTGACACCTACTCGAAATGATGATGATTAAAAAAATTTTTTTTTATATCTACTCACTAAGTCAGGATTTTCGTAAAAATGAACTCTGTTTATTATATCAAACAGTCGTAGGTTTTTCAATATTTACATACATACATAGATACATAGTATCATGTCTATTTCCCTTGCGGGGTAGAGAGCCTAGGTCTTGTTGGAGGGCGTGTAGATGGAAAACCGAATCAAATAGTGATGGGTTGCTAGCCGCATCACTGCTTGACATGATTCCGCAGATTTTAGCGTCATCCCTTGATCAGCTTTTACGATCTGCGCGGGAAGAGAAGCAGCTGGCACATTCTATGTTTTTCCCTTTGTCCCAGACCAGCATGGAAGATTCAATATTTTAATACAGTTTTTTATGTCCTGCTTTTGAGGAGCGGTAGCAATGCCAACTAGATCAGCAGCCTAGTTAGCATTTCCTAAAATTAGCAGCCTAGCGCTTTCCCATGTGGTGAACATAAATGGCCTAGAAGTAACTAGAGCTCCTCCGTGCTTCGAAAGGCAAGTTAAGCCGTTGGTCTTGGTTATCATCATTGATGTCAGATACTTTTAAGCAGGTTGAAATATCTGACACAAATGTTGGCCACTTACACACACGAAAAATATACAAAACAAACATCTCCTGCTTAAATCTAAGACTTACTAAAAGGTATTTTTCTTCTGTACATTTTTAGGGTTCCGCACCAAAAACCCTTTAGGTAGGTATCAACGGTACCCTATTAATATAGCTCCGCTGTCTGTCTGTACGTCTGTCACCAGGCTGTATCTCATGAACCGTGATAGTTAGACAGTAAAATTTTCACAGATGATGTATTTTGGTTGCCGCTATAACAACAAATACTGAAAAATAGGATAAAATAAATATTTTTCCCATACAACAAACTTGATTTTTTGCTTGTTTTTGCTAGATATTGACAAAGGTAACAGGTGGACGCTTGGAATATTCACATAATATTTAGTAATATATTCACTTTAAAAATAAATAATTAAATAAAAATAGAATTAATATTAAAGGGGGGCCCATAAAACAGACATGATTTTTTTGCCGTTTTTATACATAACGGTACGAAACCCTTCGTGCGCGAGTCCGACTCGCTCTTGGCCAGTTTTTTTTAATATATTACACTCCTCAACGGTTAGTCTTACTCTTTGCTTTTATATTTACTTGTTCCTTCTTTTCTTCCTCTTCTGTGTCTGTTTGGTTGTATACATTATTAATTTTTATGTAATGTGTTGATTATTAGTAGCATTTGTTTTTTGTTAGTTTTTTCTCTTTGGCTGCGTGTTTGTTAATGTGTTTGTGTTACCTATCACATATAATCTATTTGTGTGCGTATGTTTTGGGGTACAGTCTAGTGAATAGTCACTATATTTTTCTTGTAATTTTATTACTGTAACGACTGTAACCTGTTTTACGTACTAAATAAATAAATAAATTTCTCCTCAGATCAACTAAGAGCATGAACACAGAGCGCCGTCGACAAATAGACGCGGGCAACTGGTTCGTCTGGCACCCGTACAGCGCGGTCAAGTTCTACTGGGACTGCATCGTCATGATTCTCACCTTCACTGTCTTCATATACATGCCACTGCAGGTCTTTTATAATTGTTAGTATTCGATAATTTTTGCCTGAGTTACTCACTGATAATGTAGCTTTCTATAGGTGAAAGTCAATCCATCTTTTCTTTGGCCTACCTCTACTCTGATTCCCAATTACTTTCATATCCAACACCTTCCTAGTTATATGGCTCTCTTCTCTTCGCAAAACATGTCCATACCATCCATAATGTACAGCTTCTCAATTTTTCCGTTATGGGGGCTACTTTCGTACTTCCTCTTACATACTCATTCTTTATCCTATCTTTTCGAGTCACTCCACTCATCCATCTTAACATTCTCATCTCAGCTGCATGCAATCGTCTTTCATCCGTCACCTTGGTGGCCCAACACTCTGAACCATACAAAAGTACCGGTCTTATCACGCTTTTATCGCATTACAAATATACAATCAAATCATTATTATATACTCTAATTAAATCCTAAGTAATGTTATAAATGCGAAAGTGAGTTTGTTTGTTTTTTTGTTACGCTTTCACGTTGTAACTACTGAACCGATCATTATGAAATTGCATATTATTTGCATACACGTTATCTGGGGTACGGAGAAGGACATAGGGTACATTTTATCCTGGAAAAAAGCTCTGTTCCCCAGGGATCGACCCAGCGATCTAGTTAAGAATTTTTTTTTTGTATTAAAAATTGCTCGGGTCGGGTGTAGTACTCTGGTTCGGTTGGTTGATGCGTAGGGTCATTAGACTTCGTTGTCGATGTGACATCCTCGCATATAAATAAATGAAAACTGTTTGGATATATAGTTTGGTTGGTGCATAAACTGCACTAAACATCGTTCTTTTTTTATTGTAAGTATATTTTTTTTTGTTTCTGCTTTATTGCTAAGTATTTTCCTTTTTTTTTTTATATATTTCAGTCTGTAATTAAATGTCATTCTTTGTCTGGCAAGTAGCTGAAATGTAGATAATATTGGAATAATAGCCTTCAAGTGTTTTAATGTTATTAGAGTATTAAGTTAGTATTTTAATTTTAAGTTATATTTATTTATAAGTATATTTTATATATATATTTTATTTATCGCTTAACTCAAATGTCTGATGTACTTAAATTTAATTCTGATGATGAATATTTTTCTTTATCGTCGTCATCTGAAAGTCTTTTGACTGCTGCAGATGACATGCAGGATTTGCCTTCACTAAATGACAATTTAGATTTAACATTTTCGACCGTTGCGAAAAATTTTAATGTGGTGCACATAAACGCACAAAGTGTCCCTGAGCATTACTCAGAGTTACTTTCCAATTTTTCTAATTCTCATATTCACGCTATCCTTATCTCTGAAACTTTTCTTAAACCTTCTCTCCCTTCTCACTTGTACCCGCTTCCCGGTTACAAACTGATTAGAAATGACAGAGTATATGATGTCACTCGCAATGGTGGGACTAAAATGGTACGGTGCGGTGGGGTTGCAATCTATTTGCGCAGCGACATACCTTGTAAAATAATTTCTCAGTCCCCTTCTGAGCCTGAGGCACCTGAACATCTTTTCCTCGAAATTTCCCTTGGTCACCGTAAAGTTCTCTTAGGTGTTTATTATAGTCCCTCTCTGCATATTAACTATTTCAATTCTTTTGAAACATTGCTGGCCGAATTCCGTAATCAGTTTGAACATCTCATCATTATGGGAGATTTCAATACCTGCCTTATTAAAAATGATTCCAGATCAAAATCCCTCTATACCCTTCTCCTATCTCTGGATTTGCACATTCTCCCATTAGGAGTTACTCACTTTCCCCATAACGGTCCCCCTTCCCTTCTCGATCTTATAATTACTTCTTCTCCCAGTCTTGTGTCTTCGCACGGTCAGTTCAATGCTGCAGGGTACTCCGCACATGATCTCATCTACGCTTCATTTAAGCTACGCTCACCCAAGCGGAGGCACAGGGTTGTGATGGTGCGTAATTTTGCTGGCATTAATCAGGAGCAACTTGCCGCTGACATTGCGAGCGCAGACTGGGATGCAACACTCTCTGTACCTGATGTAAATTCAAAGGTGACAGCATTTAGTTCCACCATCCTTAACCTCTTCAATAAACATGCCCCTATTCACCCAGTTCGAGTTAAATACCTCCCAGCACCTTGGCTTTCCCCAGAGATTAAAACTCTGATGGCCAGAAGAGACAGAGCGAAAGTGAGATTACGACAATGCTCTTCTGATGAAAATCGCGTTATTTACGTCACTCTTCGTAATCTCTGCAATAAAAAATGCCGGGAGGCCAAGCGTAAATATATTCATGCTAACACATTAAATTGCCCCCCTCATAAACTTTGGAATTTTTTGAAAAGTCTTGGATTGGGTAAGCGCAAAACAGATATTGACCTTTCTCTGAGTGTCAATGAGCTTAATAAATATTTTTGTACTTCTCCTGTCTGTCTTTCACCCAATGTTAAAAAAACAACTCTAGCAGCTATCGCGGATCTTCCCACTCGTGACACTCCCCCATTTTGCATTAGAGAAATATCCCCGGATGATGTTGTCAAAATTATTAATTCTATAAATTCAAAAGCAGTAGGTAATGATGAAATCTCTATGGATATGATTAAACCCATTGCTACCCTGATTGCCCCTATTATTGCTGACGTACTCAACTGTTCCATTTCTACAGGTGTTTTTCCTAGTGCGTGGAAATTAGGACACGTAATTCCGTTGCCCAAAAAGCCTAACCCATCTTCTCCCTCACATTTCCGTCCTATCTCCATCCTTCCTCTTCTGTCAAAAATTTTAGAACATCATGTCCATCAGCAGTTATCTAAACATCTGGCGCGTTACAATTTACTGAGTCCATTTCAGTCAGGTTTTAAAGTCGGTCATAGTACCACAACATCCTTAGTCAAAATCACAGATGATATTCGCGCTAATATAGAGAGTAAAATGTTGACAGTTCTCGTTCTTTTAGATTTTACTAGCGCATTCAACACTGTAGATTTTGACATCTTAATCGCTATCATGAACTTGTTAAACTTTTCTCCTGATTCTCTTTCATGGTTTAATTCTTATCTCTCTGGTGGCCGTCAGCTGGTTAAGGTTGAAGACCTTCG
This sequence comes from Elegia similella, assembly GCA_947532085.1. Lineage (NCBI taxonomy): Eukaryota > Metazoa > Arthropoda > Insecta > Lepidoptera > Pyralidae > Elegia > Elegia similella. The sequence continues at coordinate 1,651,188 of OX383926.1, read as the reverse complement.
ATCCGATTGGGATGATCTTACTTCCGGCGTTCCTCAAGGTGGAATACTTTCTCCTATCCTTTTCTCAATTTTCATAGATGGCATCACGTCATCTTTTTCCTCTTCATATCATCTGTACGCCGACGACTTGCAGATCTACACGGCTGCTACTATCGATAATTTAAACATGGCTATCACCACTATCAACTCCGACTTAGCTAGAATTGCAAACTGGTCACATAACTTTGGGTTGCTAGTAAATGCAAGTAAATCGCAAGCCATTGTGATGGGGAGTCCCTACTATGTATCAAAAGTCAACGCCATAGGATTACCTGATTTATTATTAGACAATAATGTTATTCCTTTCTCTTCCACTGTTACTAATCTGGGTATCACTATGGACCAGACTCTATCTTGGGCTCCCCATATTCATGAGATTAGTCGCAAAATGTATGCTTCACTACACTCGCTACGTCGTTTGCAGTTTTTCTTGCCCACGGAAACTAAAATCCTTCTGTCCCAATCCCTCCTCATCCCTCTTCTCGACTATGCAGATGTTGCTTACCTCGATATAACTGAAGAACTGTTAAATAAGTTGGAGCGCTTGCAGAATCAGAGCATCAGATTTGTTTACAGCCTACGTAAGTTTGATCACGTCACTGAATTTCGACACCAGCTTAATTGGCTTCCTATCAGATTACGCCGCAACGTTCATATTCTTTCGCTTCTATTTAATTGTCTTTTTAATCCCTCTTATCCTAATTACCTTCATGAAAAATTTTCTTTCAGAGATATTGATAGTCGTCTGCGCTCGTGTAATAACCCTATCTTAATTATACCTCCCTACACATCACGTACCTTCGCAATGTCGTTTACTGTTACTGCTGCACGTCTGTGGAATGCATTACCATTAGATCTTAAGTCGGCTACATCTCTCGAAACTTTCAAAAGTCGTCTTAACAGATTTTATTTGACCCCTCTTGATACATTGAGTTAACGTATTATATATTGTATATATTTTTATGTATATATTTATTTTATTATATATGTATGTATTAGAGTGTAGGATTATTTTATGAAAATATATGTAGATATCTATTATTACATAACTTTAATTTAAACAATTTGATTATATTTATTGTACATATTACCTCATGGTACCCGTTATCATTGTCTCATGTTCTTTCAGCTACTTGGTTGACTGGAAGAAATCCCTTCAGGGATAAGTCCGCCACTGTACATATTTATCCTTATTTAGTATGTAGTTATCAAAAAGTTTTTTTTTTTTTATGAGTACAATAAAGAGTTTACAAACAAACAAACAAACAAATAAGGTGAAAAAATTCCACGACGCCCACGCTGTCTTAGCTTTTACAGATTATTTTTCTTCCAGGTCCAGACCCAGGCGACATTCTGATCCTCTTTAGCGACGTAACTTACTTCATTTACATCTGCACTAAGTTCATCACCGGCTATGACGACGAGCGGACCAAACAAGTCGTCCTCGAGCCCGGAAAAATCGTCCACAACTACCTCAGCGGCAGTTTCTTCTTCGATCTGATATCCGCTATACCTCTGCAGTTCATAGTCTTTTACGATAACTGCACATATCCCACACATACTATATGGTATATCCTTAAACTGTTCAGAGTTATCAGTCTTCAGAAGCAGTGGAATAGTCTGCACCGGCAAATAGAGCTCTCCTACGTCACAGCTGAAGCGGCAAGCGTTTTCGTACGCACAGTTCTTTTCTTCCATTGGGTCACGTACATTCATTACCAAGTGCCAGTATTCTGCTCTCACTACCACAACCTCCAAGGCGATTATTTCACATGGCTGCATAGTTTAGGTACGAACGATAGCGTATTCAACAAGTACGTGGTTAATTTGTACTACGTCGCTTGTCTATGCGTCGGAGCTGGCTATACGAAACAGAATTACGAGACTAAAATCGCTAAGTTGATTTTGACGTCCATCATAGGTTTAATCGGGTTGATGTACTTCATATATTCTTTCACGACCATAATTCGCTTGATCGTGTATTTGAGATTGGAGCCTTATTTATACAGCGGAAGATTAAAGGCTTTGGAGTCATACATGATATTGAAGAGATTGCCGAAATTTCTTCAGCACAAGATCAATTTGTTCTTGAACTATAAGTTCTCGAAGAACTACTTCAACGAGGCGGCTATAATGGACACAATCAATGAGCAGATCAAGCAAGATATAAACATGTATTGTTGTAAGCATCACGTGGTGAATGTGCCGCTGTTTCAAGACATGCCACCTGCGTTGATCAATTCAATTATATTCAGCTTGACGGCGATATTGTTCATGCCGGGAGAGGTGAGTACACTTTTCAAACTGTTGTTTTAAAAAACCTACCGATAGTTAATGAGAGGGCCATGAGTAATTGTAGGGTGTCTTTGTAGTGCGTGTTGTTAAAAAAAAAACTGGTTTCGATTGCGGCACCAAATAAGTATTAGTACTTACGTACAGAAGTCTCACTCTACAAATGTATTCAGAGAAATATCAACTCAATGTTAGTTAGCACCTTTGATTTTAGATACCTACAGCAAGCCAATTTTATACATATAGCTCTAAACATACGATTCATAATTCGTTGAAGTCGGTGAACACATATGACCAAACGCGCGTCGGTCCTACCGGATTTGTTCGGATTTCCCTTCCGAAGATGTCGCTGCGCGTAGGTATGTTTTAGATACCTACGCGCGACACAGATATACCTCTTTCATGGGACGTGGAAAATCCTAATCCTTACTAATATTATAAATACGAAGTGAGTATTGTTTGTTACGCTTTCACGCCTTTAATACTGAACCGATCATCATGACATTTTGCATACACGTTATCTGTGGTACGGAGAAAGACATATCCCGCTATTAAAGAATTTATGGAAGACAGACACTAAGAAATGAAATGTAATTTAATTTAATTGGCAAAATTTAAATCAATATAATTGTATAATTTCTTGTAATATGAAATATATCTTTTATATATATGTAATTAGATATTATTATGGTTGTTAAACATTTTATTAATATTTGCGCGCATGCTAGCAGGCTGTTTACATTACTTTTATAAACTCATGTTCGCATGCAAATAAAGTTGGTAAAAAGTATTGTTCCCGAGGGATCGACATTGACGCGGGCGGAGCCGTTGGCAAAAGCTAGTAATTAATAAATATATTTACTTTAAGTTTAGTACTAATAGCTATTTCATATGATTTCAGGTGATAGTGAAGTGCGGGTCGGTCGGAGGCACCATTTATTTGATATGCACGGGCACTGTAGCCGTCATGGACGACAAAGGACGGGAGGTAACACTAATAATAATATTTTAATTTATTATTTTTCTTAATTTTTCTCAATTCTAAAAACAAGTAAAAATTATAAATAAAAATAAAATACACCTAATAAAAATCTTCCAACGCGCCACAGGGAGGCAACGTGCCCAAAACACTGGCAGCGTTTCCTCGCTGTATCGCGAGACTTATACGTTAAGCAAAAAAGCTGCAAGCTCTCAAGTCTCCCGTTGCTTCCACGAGGCGCGTCCTGATGTCCCTAACAACACTAATTAACTTCTCTGACCATGCCGATGGACAGATGTAACAAACCTAAGCCAGTGCAAAACCCAAGTGGCTCCAGCGTATAGCATACGCTACAATTGCCGGCTTAATTGTATTTGTATTTGTCACACTATCTTACAGGACTCCCCGAGACCCGGGGACCTAATTTCAGGATACAATGACCTATATGTTGCCAGGACGTGGTTTATCTGGCTAGGCTCATTATTAAATGGGGATTCGAACCTGGGCCTCTCAGGTGGCAGAAAGACAAGCAGGTAGTAAATCCAACAAAAATGTGTTTGTAACACAATGTAGACCAAACAACAGTCGGAAATGTACTGAAGTAATAAGATTATGGGCCGAACCATTTAAAATTTGATTCTGCTGCCTGCATTGAATTAGAAAAATTATGGAAGCAGCATTGGGCTCAAAAACTGACACCACGCAAAGTATATCAAAGCGGGCGGGACTTTCGCGAACTAGTCTGTCACGCGCTCCGTGACGGAAGGACGCGTCGATAAAAGCATTTAACGACATATTTTTTGTGGATATCGGCGAAATCTTAACGAATTAAGATAAAAATGACTTCTTGTGACACAGTGGTGCAGGAAACGCAAGGAAAGACGGAAAAGTGACACTGGAGTAACTTATCTAAGCGAGCGAGGCGAGCTGCTGTCGCGAGCGAAGTCTACCTACCTCCGCTATGTTGACACCATAGCGTTCATTAGAAATGTATATGGTAATGTAATGTATATCTCTTGAATAGGCATGTAACATCCTCGTCTTCATCGTCACTTACCATCAGGTGAGATGGGAGACAAATGCCAACTTCAAAAATTAATAAAAAAAAAAAAATTGGCACCCCGTGACCTTGACGCAGCCAATCGCAAACTATCTTCGTCAATGAGCGCGTAAGTTTTTCGTTGTGATTTGAGTTAAGTTTGTTTGCGTAAATGGGACTGATAATAAATCGTTAGTTGTATGAGAGTTACGCTTCCATAGTTTTTCTAATTCAATGGTTGCCTGATATGGCAACAGAGTATCTCCAGAAATATTAAATGATGGTTTTGACTTTCGTGATCTGCATATTCTACTTCAGAATAAAAGTAAACATTGCATGACAAAACTGAAACCCACGCGGACGAAATTGCGAGCAACGGCTAGCTTACAATATAAGAATTATTATAGTCTAATTATTTTTTATTATTATTATATTCTAATTTAATTGCCAATAAACTAGTAATTCCGATCCGAATAATCAACAAACTTGTGAAAAATGACAGTAATTTAATATTCCTTAAGAACACAGATGGTACAGTTGCGCGAGTCCCTGTGGATCTTAGGTGGTAGCTGAAAATCAGTGGTTTGTTCTGCGAGCAAACGTATCGCTGAGCTACAACCTTTTGGTATCGTTGCGGTACACATGCTAACAAGATTAGGCTTTTTTTTGTGTTTTTCTTAAGGTTTATAACTGTGATGTTTGTATATTTCATGTTTGTATGTGTGTCTTTTTGATGCTAATAAAGTTGATATCTATCTATCTAAGAAGGAAATACATATAAATCTGACAACTCTTCTTTTGTAGATTGCCCATCTCCGCGACGGAGCCTACTTCGGCGAGAACACGCTGGTGAACCCTCAACTGGCACAGTCCGTTACAATCGTTGCCCTTGAAATCACCGAGATATATTTGTAAGTTAGTCTCGCCGATCACTGGTTATGTCTAGGCGGCACCAGTTCGATCAGTTTAAAGTAGAACGTAAAGTGTACCGCACAGGTATATCCCTGTTCATAATACGTGAGATGTCTAGTGTCTATCATAGCCATTATACTTGTTTAAGAGAGGCTCTTATACTTATTTAAGAGAGGCATATATAAGAGGGGCAAGCGTGGACGAGACTTAAGCGCCGATGCTGAGGCAATTAAGCAGAGCAACGACTAGCCTAAACGCGGGGACTGCAAGGGGATTACTGAAATAAGTGGCAGCAGCACTGAGCCCAGTTGTAGGTGCTTATCAAATATTATCCAATGACAGCGGTTTATCTGACCCTACGACTCAGAGCTGCTATCTGTGGTGCGAAGCATTTCAGAAAGCCCTTGTTACGATTCCGATTAATATGCGTTGAAGTAGGCAGTTATAGCAAGTGGGCAGATTGTATGTAACAAGAAAATTAAACGGCTCGAGTTGAACGGTTAGTTCCCCTACCTAGTTTATTTGTGGGCGAACTGGTAATGATATCCATGACCAACGGCTAAACGTACTTTTTTAAGCACCCATCCTCGGAAACCCGTTATTGACCAATCACCGATTTTCGAATAGATAAGATGAAATGAAGCAATTTTGTCGCAGTTGTTACACATTTAAATTAAATGGCTTAATACGGTTTTATCGCGTTTATTTCATTATTTTTACACCTAACGTTTCGAAAACTTCAGTTTTCATGTTCGCAGGTAGACTAAACAAATGTCAACTTAGTCTACAGATAGCGCGCGATTTAAATGCAGTCGTGGCCTGAGGTGAAGAGCGGGAGCATCTCCCCCCGCTTTCCGCACGCCTCACCTCACGTGCCTTTAGTGTAGTGATGTCCTTGATAGTTATCGTACGCTAAGTCATGTTAAAATTCAAATGCCAACCCTGTCATTAATAAAATTCTCTTGATAACTATTATCTTGTTTTCTCATAATGTTAACCTCGAGTTAAATGTGTACATGTGTTTTTACAAATTTATCGACATACTTCCTTTTCGTCATTAATAATGCTAATTCTAATTAGGTCACAACACTATCGCATTCCTGAGCTCTGCATTCAACTCGCGCGCTATCTGTACATAAAAACGTATAAAGCCATTCAATAGGTTAGTTTCTTAAAAAAAATAATTAGTCCGTCAGTTAAATATTCAAAAAATATTAGACACGTATTTTTTTCTTTTGTCGATTAAACAAAAAATGATAAAGATATAGCCCTTTGAAGTTCCGTGTGACGTCATAGTTTGCTACAACTTTTAGCAAACTTTGACGTCACGAGCCCCCCCCCCTACTCCTGAACTTTGACGCGCTTTATCTTTATTATTTATTGTTTATTTGACAAAAGAAAAAATACGTGTCCAATATTTTTTGATTATCTAACTGACGGACTAATTGTTATGTTATTATAACGACCCAGGAAACTAGCCTATTCTAATAAGGTCACAACACTATCGCATTCCTGAGCTCTGCATTCAACTCGCGCGCTATCTGTACCTATATGGTTTCAGTCTGCCGTACAAGGCGTTCCAGCTGTGTCTGCAGCCGTATCCGCACATCAAGCGTCGCCTTGACGAGCTCGCCACGCTGTCTTCTTTGAGCTCACGCAGAAATAAATACAAAGCGCCGCAACATATGTAAACTTTGACATGTTTTGCCAACTAAGAAAGAAATGTTAGTGTTGAAACATGTTAAAAATAAAATAAGGATTAATTTTAAAATATCTTTTATTTAGCTTTCTGTAAACTGAAAAATCATTTGGATGAAAAGGGCTCACATCTGGGATGCTGGAGGTGCATTTGTATAATATAACATTATTTTCCATGTTTAACTGCCGAAATGCTATATTTAACAAGGAATACTTATTTCATAGAATAAAATTACTTAACTAAAGTTTACCTGTTATTTGACCACCCTGTATTCAGCGTAAAACATGATACAACATACAACAAGATGTAGGGGATCAAGGGGTCAAGCGAAAAAAACTTGTCACTTGGTCAAGCGTTTTTTAACTGCTTCTAAAATGGTTTATTCGTCAAGTGGTGCAAAATGGTGAATTCGTCAAGCCGTTAATAATGGTTAATTGGTCAAGCCTAAGTTGTTCATATCAACGGGCTGAATCAGCCCTTCAAGGATCTACAAGGATATCTTAACGAATTTAGAGACAAATACTTCTTGTGTAGTAAATTGGTGCAGGAAACGCAAGGATAGATGGAAAAGTGACACTGGAGTAACTTATCATTGGTGAGTAAAATATTTTTTGTCTGTCTACCTTCGCTATGTTGATACCATAGCGTTCATTAGATATGTTGACACCGCCCCGTGACCTTGACGCGGCCAATCGCAAATTAGCTTTGTCTATAAGTGCGTAAGTTTTTTGTTGTGATTTGAGTTAAGAATAGAATAGAATAGAATACTCTTTATTGCACCAAATAACAGATAAATTAGTTATGTATAGAAACAAAGTTGGTACAAAGGCGGACTTATCGCTTTAGCGATCTCTTCCAAGTTGGTTTGCGTAAATAGGACTGATATTGTTTTTGGTTAAAATTTGACCCCTATTTTTATTTGCCGAATCGATTCTACTCTCGATTCTGAAACTTATTTCAGTGTTTGCGTTTCATTAACACGTTGTATATGCAGTACAAATAAATAAATAAATATATACGGACAAATCACACAGATTGAGCTAGCCCCAAAGTAAGTTCGAGACTTGTGTTATGGGATACTAACTCAACGATACTATATTTTATAACAAATACATATATAGATACACATCCAAGACCCAGGCCAATCTGAAAAAAGATCATTTTCCATTTTGACCTGGCCGGGGATCGAACCCGGGCACTCCGTGTCGCAGCCTGGCGTGTTAATCACTGCGCCACGGAACTGTCGAACGGAGTAATTTATTATTGGTGAGTAAAATATTTTTTGCGAGCTGCTAGCCTTCGCTATGTTGACACTATAGCGTTCATTAGATATGTTGACACCGCCCCGTGACCTTGACGCGGCAAATCGTAATCTAGCTTCGTCTATAAGTGCTTGAGCTTTTTGTCGTGATTTGGTTAAGTTTGTTTGCGTAAATAGGACTGATATTGTTTTTGGTTAAAATTTTACTCCTATTTATATTTGTCTAATTTTAACAGCCTCCGTGGTTCAGTGTTTAAGGCGTTTGCCTGTTGACCCGGGGGTCGTGGGTTCGATTCCCACCGGAAGCATAGTTTGTTAAGTTGTTTCCAGTTTGGTTAGAACATTGCAGGCTTGAATCACCTGATTGTCTGATAATAAAGATGATTCCGTGCTTCGGAAGGCACGTTAAGTCGGTGGTCCCGGCTGCCATCTGGTAATCGTTAAAGGAACCACGTCAGAGGCCGAGAGGTGGTTCCAAAGAACTCTGATACCAGGGTGTGCATGGTCGATTCACCGTGACATCTACTCGAAATGATGATGATTTGTCTAATCGATTCTACTCTCGATTCCGAAACTTATTTCAAGGTTTGCGGTTTTTCATTACCACGTTGTATACAGGGAGTTACATAATAACGAGATCCGTGAGCGTATCGGGTATCCCATAACAAAAAGCTTGCTGACTATCACACCACAGCACGAAAATATTTTTTTCATACATTTATATTTTGAGAGTGCACTGGTGACAACCCTCAAATAAACACTTGCGCAAACTGCTAGAAGTTAAATATTTCGCACTTACAATATGGACTCCTGGAGGCCTGGTTCTAAACTTTTGTGCGCATCAATGCTCGCGCATCCTGTCATAGCCTTGGTTGTCATAACATAGCAATCGTATTATTTATCAATGTTTTATTTCGGTATTACATGCTTGTCTTACCCATTATTCACGTTAAAATTGTCAGAAAATAAATATCACTAGATCACTGCACCATCCATGTAGGTAAATTTTCCTTTCATAATTATTTATAACGCAAGTATTAAAGTTTGCCTACATGAACACACCACAACGCAAAACTAATCGGGAAATAGACTGTTTCACATAAAGGTATATACATGGTGAGTGAATGGGAGTGACGGTATGGGTATATGGGTATTAATGTATGGGTGTGGACTCACCCCGAGGCGGATGACGGAGTTGACGATGTTGTGTGTCCAGGCGGCCTCGACGCGCAGCAGGTCCTGGCGGGTCTCGGCGCTGAAGTACCGCGGGCCGGCCGCGCCGGGCCCGGCCGCGCCGCTCTGCACCAGGAAGCAGTGCTGGCGCCAGTCCACCGTCTCGCTCTCCTTCACCGTGCGGAACATCGTCTGGTACACCTGTACACATCTCTTTAGCTTTCTACATATCTTCGCACGGCCATTTCTATCCATACGGATACCTATCTCTCTGATTTTCAAATTGATCAAGGATAATGTAGGATCCTAATAATGGAAGAATGTTTTCGGTCAAGTAGTTTTGGAGCCTTTTAAATACAAACAACCATCTTTGTTTTTATTATATACGAGTGTAATAGTACACAGTAAGAGTATAGAGTAAGAGAATAGACTAAGAATATAGAGTAAGAGTATAAAGTAGAAGTGTAGATAGTGTAAATGCCATTTCTTAAAAAAAGAGTTAAACATAACACATTTTTAACAGTCTGATTTTATCTGTCGTTCATTCATTGCCGCTGTCATTCATTCTCTTATATGGATCGGTTACTAAACATTAATGAAAAGCATTTCTTACCAATTTTAAAAAAGGAAGAGGTTATCAATTCAGTTATATTTTTTTAATATTTATTACCGCAAAATATGATATGATATTACCATATTTTATACAAATTTAGACATCTAACAATGAATTTCAAAACTAAGATTGCCAGAGCGCGAATCAAGGGATGAGATAATTATTCCAGTAGAATTATAAAATATATGGTAACTATGACCAACGTTATACATTTGACGTCACAAAGCTTATCAAAACCCTGTGTTGTCACACACTGTGCCTGTCACACTTTTTTGTGTGACAGCCGCAGTGTGTTCACACCCTCCCTTCCCCATAACGCGTGACATAATTAATCTATACTAATATTATAAAGCTGAAGAGTTTGTTTAATTGTTTGTTTGTTTGTTTGAACGCGCTAATCTCAGGAGCTACTGGTTCAAATTGGAAAATTCTTTTTGTGTTGGATAGTCCATTTATTGGGGAAGGCTTTAGGCCATAAAACATCACGCTGCGACCAATAGGAGCGAAGCACCAATAAAAAATATTTTGAAAACGGGGACAAAATTATTCATCTATACAAATTAATCATAATAACAGAAATTGCCGCGGACGAAGTCGCGGGCAACAGCTAGTGGATAAATAAATACAAAATCGTATTTGTAAATTGACGGAACTATCGACGGTCAAAGGTCACCTGACTCACCTTAAGCACTTCGGGACACTTGGCCAGATCGGCCAGCGTGGCGGGTGGCTGGTCGAACAACAAGACGTCCGTGCCCTTGAGCACCAGGAACTTGGCGCGGTACGTCTGCCATGGTTGTGCCGCGGCCACCACGCCTTCGTGCACCCAGCCCATGTACTCGATGCGCTCGCCCGCCGACAGGTGCCGGTTGAACAGTTTCATCTAAAAAAACATGTTTTTTTTGACTGAAAACTCCTTTAAAAAATGTTAAAACTCACGTCAGGACATGAGCTGATCGATCGTAAGTACACGTGACCTGAGACCGCCGGCGTGGCGTAGGAGATAGGAGTAATATCCCTCTCTTTTTACCGCGCAGTGAAAATGTATGCCTGCTCCTGCTGTACTAACGTTAATGTTCTAGTTCTTGAATTTTAACGTCAAAGAGTTTCACTTATACAAATGACAGACGGCATCGGAGGGAATCGAGATTCGGGGATCGGACAGGATTTTCTTTACATTTTGTATAACAAGAAAGAGGTGTATAAGCGAAAATTACTACAACTTTGGAAAATCTGATATTGTAGAATCTGGCATTTTTAAAACTTGGCATTATCAGAATTTAGCGTTTTAAACAAGTCGTAAAAAAATCTTTATTAAGGAATATTGATTACATAACGACCCCGTGCCGGCGGTCTCAGGTCACGTGTCCGTCTTACGAATTTTCGATCGGGTCACGTGTCCTGTCGCGAGTTTAAATTTTTTTACCCATTCCAAAAAGTACACAACGCTACTAAAGAAGTTTTCACATCACAAAAGTAATTAAAAGTAATTTAGCCGTGTGGTTTCCGGCAAAGTAGAATAGGACCGCTCCAAGTCTTCCCATGGATGTCGTAAGAGGCGACTTAGGAAATACAAGTTAAACAAATCTCATAAACATCAATGAGACCTCTCCAACCCGTCTGGCCAGCGAGGAGAGTGTAGGCCAAATCCTCTGTCTGCTCTGGCCAAGCATGGCTCCGGTAGTACAGAGAGGGTCATGCTCCTGCAGTGGAGACTTAAAAGAGCTGATGATGATGATGATGATGAGAGTACCTGCAGGTTGGTGAGGCCCACGATGTTGTCGGAGATGGCCTTGAGCCACTGCGACAGCGCGGCGGGCTCGTCCGCGTGGATGACGCCCGTGGTCACGGCCGCGCGAGCACCGCGGACCTGCCACAGCATGCTTTTTTATCTACACATCTAAATATATATAACTCAAAGGTGACTGACTGACAAAGTGATCTATCAACGCACAGCCCAAACCACTGGACGGATCGGGCTGAAATTTGGCATGCAAGAAGATGTTATGACGTAGGCATCCGCTAAGAAAGAATTTTGATCAATTCTACCCCTAAGGGGATAAAATAGGGGATGAAAGTTTGTATGAAACTATATTTCTTAACGCGAGCGAAGCCGCGGGCAAAAGCTAGTTTACTTACTATAAACTTCTGTATGCATTTTTACTACGAAACGTATTTTTTTTTTATGATATTGGACGGTAAACGAGCAAGCGGGTCACCTGATAGTGAGTGATCACCGCTGCCTATGGAAAACTGCAACACCCAGGGCTAATGGCTCCATAGACATTCTATACCATAGGCAACCTTTTTAAAAGTTTCAGTAAGATCCAATGGCTCGTGTATAAAACCTTATAATTATTTACATCTAATTTTACATTAGGTACAAAATCCGAAATGTGTTTTTTTTTAATGATATAGGACGGCAAACGAGCAAGCTTGTCGCCTGATGGTAAGTGATCCCTTCTACCCATGGACAATCGCAACACTACGGTATGACAGGGACGTTGTCGGCCTTTCAAGAAGTTGGGGGAAGGATGGGTCTCCGACTCTCTCACTCACCGAACGAAGCATAGAAGTGGTAAAGCTTCTACCCCCAGATGTCGATTTTCTGTGAGAGTGTGATACTTCCCGGACGAGCCAGCCTATTCATGCTTATAGCAGTTCATTTTGCCGGTACCGTAACTCTACCACTACTAACTGCTTTAGTAAGTAAATGCTGTTTGGTTACGCCAACTAGTTCAAGCGCTTACCACTAAATATCGTAAGTCACAATTTCTGATATTTAAAATGTGACAAACCCCCCGCGGGCATCCCCCGCGCCACCCGAATGCGGTCCTGCTAGCCTTGGAAGCGGCCAGTACGTTTCGATGCACCGTCGCGCAAACTGTACTCCAAAGATCCTAGCTTGTACCTCTGTGCTGCTGTTCTTCATACGCTATGAAGCCCCACTAAAACCCGCAAGTCCAACGAAATTGTCCTGGCTGAGAAGGCCCCGCCAGTAACATTAGTGTCGTTTTTCCCCGTTTGTCTACACTAATATAATAAAGAGGAAAGATTTGATTATTTGTTTAAATTGAATAGGCTCCGAAACTACTGGACGGATTTGTAAAATTCTTTCATTAGAATCCTACATTATCCCTGATGAACATAGGCTATAGATGAAATACCTATATCTACCCGTGCGAAGCCGGGGCGGGCCGCTAGTGACAAATAAACCAAAACTATACATATGTCGGACTGTGAAAACTAGGGTGAACTGAGTGTGCACCGGCTGCTGATCCTGAGACGCTGTTCCTGAGAGCTGATCCTAATGAGTCCATTTTCAGTTTCGGAAGTTCCGGGAGCAATGACGACAGTTTGATCGCGCCTCCAATGTTTACTTTTCGCAGTAAAAATGCATACAGAACATTCAGCACGTTCTAAATCAATGTAGATAATTTCTCACCTCAAACGCGCCTGGTCTGAGTTTGTCCGTTCCTAAAACGTATCTCGTAACGTAGCCCATCATGAGAGGCACTGGAAAACAAAATGGATATTATTCCCTCGACTATAATATAGAAAATCTGAAAAATCTTAGGTCTCTAAACACACTATGCCGAAAATACGCCACCTAAGTTCCGCGGCTCATTTTACGTTCAGCGTATTCGGCTGATAAGGCACGACGATAAAACCGTTATTCAATTTAAATCTGTAACAATCGCGAAAACATTAGAAAATCTATACATATAATAATCTATACATATAATAAAACAGTAAAAATATTTTGTCTGTACATTTAGAATTTTTGACTGAAATGGATAGAGGGACACTTAAAAAGAATAAGAGAAAGCAAAAAAAAAATCAATTTTTAAGTCTGTCTGTCTGTCTGTCTGTATGTATGATCACGATTATCTCCGAAAATACTGAACCGATTTACTTCAAACTTTCACCAATTGCTTTGTTTTAACTCAGTTTAACATTCAAAGTTTGTTTCATCAAAATCGGTTAGTTAAAAAAAAAGTTATTGTCATTTGAATTAACTCAAGGCGTGAGTATGCCTGCAAATACATACCTAGCATCAAATAAATAATAAGTGACATAGGAAAATTAAAATCCAAAGTCATTTCATCATCGTTATACGACGTCATTATACCTATCCATACTATCCATACTAATATTATAAATGCGAAAGTAACTCTGTCTGTCTGTGCCTTTTCACGCTCCAACCATTGAAGCAATTTGGATGAAATTTGGTATGTTGACACTAACGCGGGCGGAGCCGCGGGCAACAGCTAGTTTTTAATAATTGAATAAGAAAAGAGGGTTTATAAAATGAATACTGGCAGCACTGAGGCGTCGGGTCTGATAAGGTGTTATTGGGCAACAATGTGTCAGTTCAGTCAGACGTCAGGGGTACAATGAGGTCAGGGGTGCCATTCTCAACTGCCTGTCCAGTGGTTGCAGGTATGGCATCGGGTTCGCGCGCCCGGGTTCCCGACCTGCAACTTGCTTTTCCCCAATTCATCCGAGTGACTAGTATCCCAATACTAGGACTAACTCCGTGGCGCAGCGGTCAACACGCCTGCCTGCGACACGGAGTGACCGGGTTCGATCACCGGCAAGGTCAAGATGGAAAATGATCTTTTTCAGATTGGCCTGGGTCTTGGATGTGTATCTAAATATGTATTTGTCATAAAATATAGTATCGTTGAGTTAGTATCCCATAACACAAGTCTCGAACTTACTTTGGGGCTAGCTCTGTGGTATAATGTGAACGCACCCTATATATAAACTATGTATCTACATCATATATCAAATCAATGTAACAGATTTGACTCTATTATACTGAATACTTAGAAGCGTACAGTCGTTTTCTTTAAGACTCCCGTTCCGCTCCTTATATGGCAACCCTGCTATATGAGCCTGCCTCGTGTCTGCGTTCGGCGCGCTAATGCTAAATTCCAGCTACGCGTAAGATTGTGTTAATGGACAATGAATTTTAAAAACATTTTTTGTCGCGAGTGCGCGGGTTTTACGAACAGTGAATAAAATTATTGAAGATGTGCCAATCCACTCAAAACAAGGAGGTTTTTTTGAACCAAAATGCCGCTGGTTCAAATAATGGGAATTTAGAAAATATTGGCTGGCACCTGAGTACGCATAATATAATTTCTACTGTCATTGTGGTACTGCTGGGAGTTATGTTGATGTATTTGGGGTACAAGATGTACCAACGCTGTTTATCTCGACTTATTCGACGTGAGATGTTCCACGCAAATTTCAACGGGTTCCGGATGTCGTCCAGGCGAGGCTACCCTGTCCAATTCGCTCCAGGACCAAGCGCTCAGGTTAGCGATACGAAGTGCTAAAATGTGTAATTACAGTGAGTTTAGTGAAGTGCGTATTCGGCTATTCGTATATTCGGCTGTATGTGCATAAATCGGAAATTTCGGTCATGATTAATTATTTTAATGGAGGACTTTAATCGCGTTATCTTATATTATAGGTATACATATATTAACCGCATGTTATGAGCAACAGTAATGTTTTATTTCGTAGTAATATGATCTATGTAGGTTACTTATTGAGTAGGCATAAATGTGTTTTGTGATTGCATTTTTTTTGTTGTTTTTTTGAAGTGTTATGGCCAAGGATTTAAATAATATTTTGATTGAATTACAATATATTAAGGATTATCTTGTAAAATTAGGACCTACTAGGAGAAGTAAACAGGATTTAAAGGGTAAATACACACAGGCCTGTAGTTTATATGAAAAATTTACTACATTGATAAATACTGTGATACAAAATGAGGAAATAAAATCATCTGATTTAGAACTTATAGACACACTCACGGTAAATATTAATTCTATTTACTCCAAAATTCAAGATCTTTGTTCTACTTCTACGGTTGAGACGAAAAACACCGATTTGACGATGGAGTTCGATTTAAAAACTGCCGCTTCCTTATTGCCGGTGATGAATGATGATGAAAAGGTGACCAAGCAGTTAATTGATAATGTAGAAATGTACGCGGCTATGTTAGGGAATCCTAGTGGTAAAAATGCATTGATCACCTTTGTGTTAAAATCTAGACTCTCAGAAAACGCGAAATTGCGTATGTCCCAAAACTATTCCTCAGTTTCAGATCTTGTGCAGGACATGAAATCATTGTTGCTATCCAGGAAATCGGATACAGCTATCCAGCAGCAGCTGCAGAGGGCAAAGCAAGGTGAAAAGAGTATAGCGGATTTCGGTAAGGATATTGAATGTATGTTTGTCGATTTAACTATTACTCAGGCTGACGGCGATACGAAAAAATATGATATCTTAAAATCGGTGAACGAAAAAAATGCGATTAAGCGTTTTTCCGACGGCCTGCGCAATAGTCGAATTAGTACAATTATAGCAGCTCGCGATAATAAGACGTTGAAGGATGCGATTCGAGGTGCGCTGGATGAAGAGCTATCTTCACGTCCTGAAGGCTCCATGATGACATATGGTCGTCACCGAGGTAATTCGTACATAAACAGGCGCAGATTCAACCAACGTAGGCCTATGGCGCAACCCTTTCGGGCCAACTTTTCGCAGAATCGAGGAAACTTTTCTGTTCAGAATAATAGACATTTCTATAATAGTAACCGCAGGGCTCCTAATCGCGGTAATCGAGGTGGTAGAAACTATTTTAATAATTCAAGCGGTAGAGGTCAAAATCGCAATTTTAGGGGTCATATTAATATGCTGGATCCTGTCGTAGAGAGTCAGGTGGAAGAATTACACAATATCGAAACAAAAAATCAATTTTTTGTTCATAATAACATCGATAAATTATGTGATAATATTAATTCTGTTATCATTAGTGCATGCAACATTCCATATTGCTGGTTACTTGACACCGGGGCCTCGATCTCAGCGGTGAAGTATGAATATTTGGTAGCGCACGACATTCCATTCCATACAGAGCGTGTTTGCATTAGAGGCATAGGTGGAGATGTATTCTCGGAAGGAATTCTTTATCTTAACTTACAGATTGGTGGTACAGAAATAGAACATAAATTTTATGTTTTTAAAAATTTGCCATGCCGGACCGATGGTATATTAGGTCAAGATTTTTTGAGTAAGAATAACTGCATTATTAATTTTGAATTAAATACTTTATCGATAGATATAAATCAGGGACACCATGTACTAAAATTGCAAATGGGAAGTACTGGTTATAATAATTTTTTGGTGTTACCCCCGCGATGTGAGTCAATACATTATGTTGATACGAAAGTACATAGTGATTGCGTTATTTTTCCTCAAAAATTATGCGAAGGGATATTTTTGGCTAGTACATTGGTTTCTCCGAAAAATGGTAAAATACCCATAAAAGTGTTAAACACTAGAGATGAACCAGTGCGATTAAGTTTTTTCACACCTGAGGTAGATTTCTTGTATAACTATAGTTTATGTTGTTTTGAACGGAGTAATATTGATGCAAATCGAGTCAAAAAATTATTCAAGTTTTTGGAATTATCTCATTTGAATATAGAAGAACAAAAAGCCATTGAGAATATTTGTGCAAAATATTCTGATGTTTTTTATTTAGATGGAGACAAGTTAGGAGTCACAAATTTGTATCAGCAATCAATACAACTTAAAGAAAACGTATCACCTGTTTATGTCAAACCGTACAGGTTACCTAAATCACAGAAACCGGAAATAGATAGGCAGATTGAGAGCATGTTGAAAGACGATATAATTGAAGAGAGTCAGAGTGAGTGGTCTAGTCCACTGCTCCTTGTTCCGAAGAAGAGTGATAGTTCAAGCGGGAAGAAGTGGCGTGTTGTGATAGATTATCGAAGGTTGAATGAGAGAATACAAGATGACAAGTTTCCTTTACCTAACATTAATGACATATTAGATGCATTATCGGGATCAATTTATTTTAGTCATTTAGATTTAAGTCAAAGTTATTACCAATTGGAACTCGAACCGAATAGTAGAAAGTACACTGCGTTTACGACTAGTCGGCAATATCAGCTAAAAAGATTGCCGATGGGACTAAAAATCAGTCCTAGTGCATTTAGTAGAGTTATGACCGTGGCCATGTCTGGATTAAACTATGAAAAATGCCTAATATATTTAGACGACTTGGTCTGTTTTGGTAGAAATCTAAGCCAACATAATAAAAATCTAATATCTATTTTTGAAAGATTAAGAAAAGTGAATTTAAAACTGAACCCAAGTAAATGCCAATTTTTGAAGAAAGAATTACTATATTTAGGCCATGTAGTTTCAGCCCAAGGCGTTAGTCCGGATCCTGAAAAAACAAAAACAATTCAAAATTATCCTAGGCCACAGAACAGCGATGAAGTCAAACGTTTCGTAGCGTTTGCCAATTACTATAGAAAATTTATCCCCCGTTTCGCTGAAATAACTATACCACTTAATTATTTGTGTCGTAAAGGAATCTCGTTTGAATGGACGACTGAATGCGAAAATTCATTTTTGTTATTAAAAAATTCGCTGATTAATCCCCCAATCCTGCAATATCCAGATTTCTCCGAAGAAAATGAGTTTAATTTGCATACAGATGCATCAGGCGTAGCGATCGGCTCTATGTTATGTAACAAAAACAACCTACCTATAGCATACGCAAGTCGATCTTTAAATAAATCTGAACTTAACTACTCGACTATAGAAAAAGAATTGTTGGCGATAGTTTGGTCAGTACGCTATTTTAGACCCTATTTATTTGGTAAGAAGTTTGTGATTCGAACAGATCATAGGCCACTTGTTTATTTATTTAATATTAATAGTCCAAGTAGTCGTTTATTGAAATTCAGGCTGAGTTTAGAAGAGTATGATTATAGGATTGAATATGTGAAAGGGACGAGTAATGTGGCTGCAGACGCATTATCTCGTATAGTTGTGAGTTCTGATGAGTTGAAAGATATGAACAGGCATATTGTGAGTGTTATGACTAGAAGAATGAGAAAAACACAAAATGAAAAGTCTACCTGCCCTAGTTCTATCACTGACACTTCTATGTGTACCCGGACTGATCACCCGGATATCGTAGAAATGTTGAAGAAACCGAACTCAGGAGTCGAGCTTATTGTAGGAAAATATCAAAGAAGTAAGGATGAGACATTTATTCAACAAGATAATCTTTATTATTTACCCTCAAAGTCGATTATTTACACTCTTACTAATTCTCGATCACGATCTGCGCGAGACGCGTCCGTGAGGAGTTTAGAAGCATTTTGTAAGAGAATAAATGTGAGTGAAATATATATATTAAAGAATGATAAAAGTAAAGAGATTATTGAATGGTTAACCAACGAAATAAAAAATAATTCAAAGTGGTCCGGACCCCGACTTTGTATTATAAGAGGAGTAAGAAAAATAGACAGTATAGATGACAGAACCGTGATATTGAATGATTATCATTTATTACCAACGAGTGGACATGCAGGCGTTAGACGCATGCTTAATAATATAAAACGTTATTACTTTTGGCCTAATATGAGTGAAGATGTAAGAAAGTTTGTTAGGAAATGCGATAGTTGCCAAAGGCAAAAGCATACCCTACCAACCCGACAACCCATGGTTATAACAACGACGTCTTTAAGCGCTTTTGATAAGGTTTTCTTAGATATTGTAGGCCCATTAGAGAAGGATTATTATAATTATTCATATATATTAACTATACAGTGTGAGCTCAGTAAGTATGTTGAAGCTTACCCTTTAGAAAAAAAAGATAGTTGTAGTGTTGCGAAAGCATTTGTAGAAAATTTTATACTTAGATACGGCATACCGAAGGAGATTGTCAGTGACAGAGGGACAGAGTTCGTGTCGACGATCATGTCAGAGGTATGTAAATTGTTGAAAATTAATCAGCTTTCTTCCACAGCATACCATCACCAAACATTGGGATCGTTGGAAAACACTCATAAATCGCTCAATGCATTTTTACGTATTCAAACTGAAAATAATTCACGATTTTGGAGTAATTGGATACCTTATTGGTCTTTTTCGTATAATACAACCGTACATAGTGAAACAAAATATAGTCCTTTTGAGCTTGTATTTGGAAAAGTTTGTAACTTGCCAAGTAATTTGACTACTAATACTATAGAACCATTGTACAATAGTGAACACTATCCGTTAGAGTTAAAGTATCGTTTGCAAAAGTCACAATATGACGCCAGACAAAACTTAATTAAAAGCAAAGAAGTGAGAAAATGTAAATTTGATTCCTATGTTAACCCAGTTATGTATAAAAAAGATGATCTGTTGTTAGTTAAAAATGAATGTGGCAATAAATTAACTTCATCGGTATATTCTGGTCCTTATAAGGTTTTGGAAGATTTGACACCTAATGTTAAAATTATTAAAAATGGAAAAGAAGAAATTGTACAAAAGAATCGAACAAAATTGTATCATGAATAAGATGTTTGTATTAAATATGTGTATCTAAGGATTCAATTTTCGTAAAAAAAAAAAAAATATGTACCTATTTTTCTTAAATTTGTACCATATTGTTAAACAAATTTATACTTTTACATTGTTGCTCTAGGTAATATTTTTTATAAATTAAGTATACACTTTTGTTTATTTTTACAGTACATATATAGAGTTTTTAATATATAAAAAAAAATATATATACTATCAATATTTTTTTTTCCTTTCTGAAGGGGCGTGTGGTATAATGTGAACGCACCCTATATATAAACTATGTATCTACATCATATATCAAATCAATGTAACAGATTTGACTCTATTATACTGAATACTTAGAAGCGTACAGTCGTTTTCTTTAAGACTCCCGTTCCGCTCCTTATAGCTCAATCTGTATGATTTGTCCGTATATATTTATTTATTTATTTATAATACTTTCTAAATCCTAAAAATCCTATTCTTCCCAGCTTGAAAATGCTTTAGATCGGCATCGGAAATACAAGCGCGCTCCCGCTAAGCGTGGTGAGTATGGCAATATCCTCAAAAAGTTAGTTTAGCTAGGTTCAATCCTCCGGATCATCATAGATAGAAACTAAGGTCCTCATCACCCAGACGACGTCGACCCACTCAGTGTTATAGGTGAGTATGCCTTGATGTTGTTCTGCATGGTAAGATACTATGAATGGCGATTGAGAACCCTGCGCCGAGTCTATTCCACAGCTAAATCTCAGAATCCTACTCAGAATCCTGTTTACTTCAACAAAGCAAAATAAACAATTAGACCATGGAGCTCTGTTTTTGAACTGGTAGAATCATCATCATCATTTCGTGTAGGTGACACGGTCAATCGACCATGCACACCCTGGTAGAATCGATCCGCCACTGTGGCTCAATTTCTACATACTTTTGAGCCGTGCGAACAGTTCTAATGCTAGTTGCTACAAGTCAGTACTTCTTGGTAGGTCTTGATGGTAACCGATGGTACCCAATCGGAACCCGATGGTAGGCGATAGCACGCAATAGTACCCGGAGTACCCTATTATATTTGACCATCGACTGTGCCAGATAGTACGAGTCTTTTTCCGAGTGGTCTCGTACGACGACCAATACTGTTGAAAAGAGTTTCTTGGCGTTTCTTCTCTGCAGTGGTCGGTTCCGAAACGCTAGTAGTCTGTAGCTTTTGCACATTAAGTAATAATATAAATATGACTAAATTAGATCCTTTAAACATTTTAAAGGCACTTTTTCACGTCAAATCACATTTGATTTGACGTGAAAAAGTGCCTGCAAATGCCTATTTTCTGAATAAACGTTTTAATTTGATTTTTTTTCGACCTTTCAGAAAACCCATTAGAATAATGGTTCCAAAAAGAGCCAATTAAAACTTACCATGCGAAAGCTTGACAACGAGTGGTGTCTTCTTCAAAAATTGATCTCCTGGTCCTTACCTGAGACTACATCGACCCACTCGGTCTTGTGCGTGAGCGTGCCGAGGTTGTTGTGCAGGCGGTCAGACGCCACGGAGGACGGACGCGAGCCGCGCGCAGAGCCCGCGCGGCTGCTCGGCCGACTGCCCTCCTCCGCAGACCCCCACGCACTCTGACCCACGGAAATAGAATAAATAAATATATACGGACAAATCACACAGATTGAGCTAGCCCCAAAGTAAGTTCGAGACTTGTGTTATGGGATACTAACTCAACGATACTATATTTTATAACAAATACATATATAGATACACATCCAAGACCCAGGTCAATCTGAAAAAGATCATTTTCCATCTTGACCTGGCCGGGGATCGAACCCGGTTACTCCGTGTCACGGCGTGTTAACCGCTGCGCCACGGAGCTAGTCAAACCTTTCAACAGAGCCTTTCAACTTTTTTTTATGATTTTATTTATTTATTTATTTTAGACTTTTTGCTACATACTAAATCCTATCTAATATTATAAATACGAAAGTGAGTTTGTTTGTTGGTTTGTTTGTTACGCTTTCACGCCGTAACTACTGAACCGATCATCATGAAATTTTGCATACCAGTTCTCTGGAGTACGGAGAAGGACAAAGGCTACCTTTTATCCCGGGAAAAAGTACTATTCCCGAGGGATCGACATTGACGCGGGCGGAGCCGCGGGCGAAAGCTAGTACAATTCACTGTTTCACTACATAGCTTGTCTTTTGACATAGGCCTACTCCAGCAACTTCCATTCCTCTCTATTTCTTGCTAACCTTCTCCACATCGGTCCTGCTACTTCCCTAATAACATCCTCCCGGCTTTTAAACTGTCTGCCTTTCTTCCTGTGTCCGTTTCTTGGGTACCAGTTGGTTATTTTTTTAGTCCACTTTTCAGTTCTCTCTCTCATCATGTGACCCGTCCACTTCCAAATTTATTAATTGCCGGACTTGCATTTTTAAACTTTGCTTTCGCCTTTATACTGTCAAGTCGTATTTTATCCTTCCTTCTTATTCCCAATACGGAAATATAGCCTTTCAACTTTTTTTTATGTTATAGGGCGACAAAAGAGCAAGCGAATTTCATTTATAAAAAATGCTCATGAAAAGATCTAGTTTCAGATGTTGTCCATTTTAATAAAAAATGTCGTTATTTTTCTAACTTTTTAAATTTTATAAAGCGTAAATCAAGCTCTTACTGTTATTCATAAATACTTGCAATATTTCTCTTCAGTCGAATTTATCAAACCCGAAATAATACTTAAAATGTGAGTATGAAAAAATTTATTTTCTCGAAATTCTTTATAAAAAAATTTACAAGTAAAGACCCAATAAAAGCAAACATACTATCATAAAAACAGACCCCGGACTCCGATATATCATACTAAACAATGGCACGAGTAGGTACCATGCTACTGTTAAGGGCCCGTACTACCTCACACTGCTTTGCATGATTGACTGTTATATCAATAATAATTAAATACTCAAGTTGAAATAAAAATGCAGCAAAGTTCAGGACTAACTCTGGGAACTATATGACTCAAAAACACGATTGCGTTAAATTTTCTCGATAGAAAAAAATTGCAAAGTTGCCTCCAAATCACGTATAATTTACTCGGTATATAGCATTATTCACCAAATACATTAAAATTAACCTTGAAACTTTTGATTATTATTGCATTACAGATAAGGCAGCCATCATATGTTTTTCTTTTTCGAATAACCCTTGAATATTCCTAAAAAACGAAAATATCCAAAGTAGCCAACCCGTTTAGACCATCCGCGTTTGTATCGCCACGCCGCCTGGCATATGTCGGACTCTTAAGTATATATAGGTATCTTCGTAAACACAATATATAAGTTACTCTTATTCAGTACTTCGTAAACGCGCTTAAAATGTCATAAAAAAATTAAAAAGATTCATACTTCCTTTTTCCTTGTACTCTCTCTGTTGGCTATGTTAAGCTTGTATCTATTGTGTGGTGCGACAAATTAAAACCGAAGTTCATTTATCCCTGGTGTTTACTTTTATGCCCGAAATCCATCAGCTACAAGACCAGACTAGTATGAGTTAGTAACCAAATAAAGGAAGTTGGAGGAAATCGCAATCAATATGCTGTGTCTGTATCAATTATTGTTGACCGCGACGTACTGACATAATAACTAAGTAGTAAGATCCTTACCTGCCATCCTCCGTTGGTCTGTTCCGTCGATTTCTCCGAGTTGCAATTCGCGTCCACTGTGTTGTGTAACGAGGGGTGGTCGTCTCCTGTACTGCTGTCCGTATCTGATGCACCATCAGCTGGGGACAAAGATATATATTTTTTAATCGTGGTAGAGCCACGCTGCCGGCAAAATTCATTTTTGCTAGTAGCACGAATGGGCCGGCTCGTCCGGGGAAGTACCACACTCTCACAGAAAATCGGCGTTTGAGTAGAAGCTTTACCGCTTCTATGTTTAGTTCGGTGAGTGATAGAGCCGGAGGCCCATCCTTCCAACCCTCCCGTTTCCCATTTCTTCCCTCCCAACTCCTTGAAAGGCCGACAACGTTCCTGTCACACCCTAATGTTGCAGTTGTCCATGGGTAGAAGGGATCACTTAACATCAGGTGACACGCTTGCTTGTTTGCCATCCTATATCATTAAAAAAAACACATTTCGGATTATGTACCTAATAATGTAAAATTAGATGTGAATAATTATAAAGTTACTAGCTGCCCCGGCGAACTTCGTTTCGCCATAAGTTAAAAACTATCCTATCTCTCAAGTTGGATTGAACTGCACATGGTGTGCGAATTTTATTATAATCGGTTAAGTGGTTTAGGAGTCCATTGAGGACAAACATTGTGACACGAGATTTATATATATTAAGAAGATATACACGAGCCATTGAATCTTCTTTTTTTTAACTGGCTATTTATGTCCCACTGCCTCCCCTCCCCTTTATTTTTCCACTTAATCTTACTTAAACTTTTGAAAAGGTAGCCTATGGTATAGAATATCTATCGAGCCATTACCTAATTGAGTTTTTATTACACACTATGGTAATCATAATTTAAGCTGCAAAAAGACAGCGGCCTCTACTAAGGATTTTTCGTTTCATGGAAAGAAATTACCATACTCACTAACGGAGTGTGTAATTTGGATGCGAAAGACGAAGGTGCGAAGTGCTGAGGTGCGGGCGAACTCAGGCGCGAAGAGCTAAGGCGTCGCTAGGCAGGCGGGTTGGCGAGCGCAGTTTCTTTGGCTTCTTATACTTCCTAATTAAGTACAACATTTAAGTAGTTCACATCCGTATTTGTTGTAGGTCTTTATTTTCGTGTCACTGTGCTTGGCGCTGGGAGCACGACATTATACCTAAACTCTCGCGGTAAAAGGGTTAACTGAAATCTTACCTTGTTTCTGAAGAAAAGGGGTGGCGGCGCGGTAGTGCTTCACCGTCAGAACAACGATATCACCTGCGTTCCTCAGGATATTTACAGCATCATCGTGTTTGCACGCTGTTATGTATTCGCCATTCACTAAAAATAAAAATAATGTAGGTATGAGAATAAATTTTAGCTGATAGTAGAGTTTCCGAGATGTAAGAGTGCAATAGGAAAGGCCTAAGGCTGGAGCCCGCCCGAGCGGCCTGTAGTACCTCTTAGTTTGTACTGCAATCAAACCACAATCTTTTAAGAGCGTACATCCAGATGGGAGTGTACTGGAGTGCTATAATCTGTGCCGCTGAGGAAGTATCGGTATCCTATATATTTAGTTATTTCTCTTATTAAATCGAATTTTTATTTTATTTATTAAATTTTAATTATAAATTTTAAATTGCATTTACGATGTCAAATTTTAATGTGTATTTAAATGATTTTATAGTAATTTAATAATTTAAACGATATTGACTTATAAGTATTGTAATTTTTATTTCTTTTTATTAATCTGAATATGGAACTTTGTTATCCGAAATAAATGAATTTTAATTAAAAAAAAAATATTAATACAGTTTCTGCCTACATCAGTCTCCCACTCCAGTCTTCTCCAATCTGAGCTGGTAACAAGACACACTAATATGTTAACCAAAACCCTAAATATTTCATGCGGGCGGGGTTTGAACCAGCGACCTAGGAACTACCTACGCTCTGCGAACTGAGCTACCGCATGTTCCAACCTCGGCACCTTAAACTTGTCAGGTATTTCATTTTTGTCCAGGTGAATAACGCATCAACAAGTGTTTTCATAAAAAAAAAACCAGCTACGAATCACATCTATACTAATATTATAAAGCTGAAGAGTTTGTTTGTTTGTTTGAACGCGCTAATCTTAGGAACTACTGGTTCTAATTGGAAAATTCTTTTTGTGTTAGATAGTCCATTTATTGAGGAAGGCTTTAGGTTATAAAACATCATGCTGCGACCAATAGGAGCGAAGCATCAAACAAGAAACACACACAAAACAGAAATTATTAATCTATACTAATAAAAAACGAATTAATAATAATAACAGAAATTGCCGCGGACGAAGTCGCGGGTAACAGTCTGAAGTTAAAATCCATTAAGACGTAGGTTACAAACCATGCCAAAGAAATTTGCATACAGTCCATATATAACAGAGAAGTTATTAATTTACCGAGCGGTCAAGTTAAAAATCACATTATTTTCTTAAACGGAGAAAAAGACTAAATCACAAATTACTCACTAAAGTGACATAATTAACGTTAAATAGGGAGAACGTAGTGATTTTATTAAGGTGTTTACACACAAAACTCATTACACAATACAAACAGACGTCGTAATAAAAGCAAACATTACTCGTGTGAATGTTTCATTAAAAGTGAGTATAAAATTTACGTGAAGGTTATTTTTTTATAACAGTCAAGATATGTTAATATGATTCGTGACTCGAGGTCCCATCGATTTTAGCCCACCAGACTCATGGTCCCACTGGTGTTGGGCTATTAACCACTACTAAATCCCATAGGCAGAATAAGTAAAAAGATGGAACTCCGGAGCACGGTCAAGGAAAGGAATGCTGCGTTATGAAAGGGGAAAGATACCGCATTGTGCAAGGAAAAATTCAAGAAAAACGTAGACCCAGAAACCTCGAGGTTGAAAAAATTGAAGAGAATGGTTTAACATGAGTATCCGATCTCTCTTATGTGCAGCAGCTTCAATTCGCTTGGATAGCCATGATGGTCGTCTTCTAGAGTCTTCTGGGCACTTTGAGAAGAAGTCCTACATTGGTCCCACTAATCATCAACATCGTCTGCGCGTTTTCCCAGTGGCATCCTTAGCCCTGTGCATAAGAGTATTCATTCTGTGATATTATTTGGCTAAAGTTTTAACAGCCGGCTGCCAGCTTGACGCCAACTCTCCTTGGGTCTGAGTCCCACTAATATCTTCGATATATATATACAAACTGAATAGGCTAATTCTTTTTTTGATGTGATTACGTCTTATTAATTACGAAAAAGTGTCACGCACGTCCCATGTGCAAGCGAGAGCGCGGAACAAGCGATAGAGAGGCACGATCGGTCTAAGCGTTCAGCTTTTGACGCATCTATATCTCTTTCACCGTTATGTCAAATTATCGTCCGTTAACCGATTCTACCGTGTTTGTTTTTGTAAGGTTTTTATAAGAGAAAATATTAAAAAGTTGCGCGGAAAATAAAATAACCGGCCAAGTGTGAGGCGGACTGGCGCACGGGTTCCGTTCCATTATCATAATAAGTTTTAAAGTATTGTGTGATGTAACTAAAAAGTAGGCCTTTCGCAATTTTTCCTTTATCTGTGCTATAAGACATTGCTACCAAATTTCAAGATTCTGATTTCACGGGAAATACCCTGCAGGTTTTGATTCCCTGGCGAATGAAAATTTGCGGCATAAACGACTGTATATTTTGATTGCGTTGGCTTAGACAGCCAAGTAATCCTATAAGGGTTCCGTTTTTTCCTTTTGAGGTACGGAACCCTAAAAAAATAAGAAAACTTAACGATCTTTATTTATAGTTAAGACAGAACAACGTCTGTCGGGTCAGTCAGCTAGTCAACAATGAATATTATGTTTAAGAATTGTTTCCACAAGTGAAAATTGAATGAAGTACAGTCAGCCAAGGAGATGAATCCTGACTGAAAAGATGAAGCCTGACCCCGCCAATTACCTATATCTTAAAATTTCTCATAAACTAAAAAGTAATATTAACATGAAAATGTATATTCAGGAAGTCTTTATTAAAATCTTTCTGAATATTATATTTTCATATTAATATTATTTTTAATTATAGAGAAAATAAAAGACATAGTTAGATGACAATAATATTGGGCTTGAGCTTGGCGCAGACACCTCGTAGTTTTGTATTTATGACTATATATTTGGTACATTCGGTACAAAATATTTTTAAAGATGACATTTATAAAATTTCAATATTTTGACATATTTTTATATCATATATTATTTTCTTAAACATCATTTTTTAAAATTCAATTTACAATGACTATAATAAGGACAATGTATACTCAGTCCACATACCTAGTTTTTAAGATAAACTAAAATTGTAAGTTGACGTCGATTGGAGAAAATGCGCTGTGCAGTTTGTTGCCGCTTCTTCTGCACTCCGCTTTGGAAGCGGCATTAAACTTAGCCATAAGTAAATTACTAACGTCAACAATTCTCAGTCGAAAATATATGACAATTAATAAGTGTCCAAATGACCTATGTTAAATAAATGTTTTTGAATTTTGAATTTTTTGATGGCTGGGTCAGGATCTCCTTGGCTGACTGTACAATTGTCAATATTGTTTCATGGCGATCTTCAGTATCATATTAGACGTGACAGCGTAACAAACTAATTTCGCATTTATAAGTAAGGAGAAATTTTTATAAGTGTTATTTTGCACTAGTTTTCGCCCGCGGCTCCGCCCGCATCCGCGAAACAGTTTTTTTTTTAAATTCTAAACTTCTTTATCTCTATAATCTTGATATCATATTCATCAGATATCAAGATTGTAATAATAATAAAGGCTATTATTATTACAATCTTGAGATACAGAACAGGATTTTCCCGGGATAAAATGTCCTTCTCCGTACACCAGATAACATGTATGCAAAATTTCATGATGATGGGTTCAGTAGTTACAACGTGAAAGCGTAACAAACAAACTCATTTTCGCATTTATAATATTAATTAGGATTCACAATACTATTTTCATATAATTTTATTAAGAGCATAGGTCATACATAGACCTAGGTCGCTGGTTCAGACCCCGCCCGCATGAAATTTTTTCACCATATTTTATTTCTTAATTATTATTATTATCTTAATGACAGCCTCCGTGGTCTAGTGGTTAAGGCGTTTGCCTATTGACCCGGGGGTCGTGGGTTCGATTCGAACCGGAAGCATACTTTTTTTAGTTGTGTCCAGTCTGGTTAGGACATTGCAGGCTTGAATCACCTGATTGTCTGATAATAAAGATGATTCCGTGCTTCGGAAGGCACGTTAGGCCGGTGGTCCCGGCTGCCATCTGGTAGTCGTTAAAGGAACCACGTCAGAGGCCGAGAGGCGGTTCCGAAGAACTCTGACACCAGGGTGTGCACGGTCGATTGACCGTGACACCTACTCGAAATGATGATGATGATTTCTTAATTTAATAAATAAGTAACGATAGATACAATAACGTTGTTAAGCATTCAGTAAACGTAAATTACGTCACTTTACATAGCAGTGTTTGTTTCACGCCACGTCAATTAGTACGGAACCGCAAACAGAATGCATCGTTATAACATGATAATACTGTATTGTTTGCTAAACTAGGCTTGGTTATATAAGGCTACGTCTTCAATGCCAGTGTTTGAGTATTAGAAACTTATTTTTAGATTTACGAATAAACTTCTATGACGATGAAAACGAGTAATATCTCAAATATTTTTTACTGTCAGAAAAACTATGTCATTTTGAAGAACTGAAAATAAATGGAATAAGTTGTAAAGGCTATAATTTATTTGGAAATACCTAAGTCTCAGAATAAAAATACATACAGTCCACGCTCAAACAGCCAGCTAGGAGCGGGAATTTTCTTTCCAAAGGAGCCCGATGGCTCAGTGGTCGTGAGCATTAATAGTGCTTGCGTAAGTTAAGCCACCCTGGGCGCAGTCCCCACTGTGATGGGTGACCGCAAGTGGTACAAACAATTCTCGAGCTCTTCCGTGTTTAGAAAGGCACGTCAAGCCGTTGGTCCCGGCTGTCATCATTGATGGCAGTCGTTGAGCTATGTCAGATGCCTTTAGGCAGCTTGTAAAATCGGGCACCAATGTTGGCCACTTGCACACACGAAATCAACAATCGCGGAGGAGCTCGAAATATTTGCCACTTGCGGTCACCCATCCTAGTCGGGGCCGCGCCAAGGGTTGCTTAACATACGTGATTGCTAATAATGCCTTACTTATAATGATTACTGCCTAGATAAATACATACATACGTAGTATATCACGTCTTTTTCCCTTGCGGGCTTGACTGAGCCTAGGTCTATAAGATCTCTGATAGATGGAAAACGGAATCAAATAGTGATAGGTTGCTAGCTGCATCACCTATTGACATGATTCCGCATATTTTAGCCCAATCCCTCGATCGGCTTTTACGATCTGCGCGGGAAGAGGAGCTGGCACATTCTACGATTTTAGGGTTCCGTACCCAAAAGGCAAAAACGGGACCCTAATAATATCGCTGTCCGTCTGTCTGCCCGTCTGTCACCAAGCTGTATCTCATGAACCGTGATAGTTAGACAGTTAAAATTTTCACAGATGATGTATTTCTGTTGCCGCTATAACAACAAATACTAAAGAATAGAATAAAATAAATATTTAAGGGGGCTCCCATACAACAAACGTGATTGTTTTGCTTGTTTTTGCTCGATGTTGATAACGGCAACAGGTAGACGCTGATTGTTCTCAATTAACGTCTCAGACGGACATTAGGACGCTCATTGGTTGTATAGTTTGACTAGCTCCGTGGCGCAGCGGTCAACACGCCAGCCTGCGACAGGGAGTGACCGGGTTCGATCCCCGGCCAGGTCAAGATGGAAAATGATCTTTTTCAGATTGGCCTGGGTCTTGGATGTGTATCTATATATGTATTTGTCATAAAATATAGTATCGTTGAGTTAGTATTCCGTAACACAAGTCTCGAACTTACTTTGGGGCTAGCTCAATCTGTGTGATTTGTCCGTATATATTTATTTATTTATAGTAACAAACACCAGCTAGCTTATACCATATTGGACTCATCATCATCATTTCGAATAGGTGACACGGTCAATCGACCATTCACATGGTGTCAAAGTTGTTCAGGACCGCCTCTCGAACT
Source organism: Elegia similella (assembly GCA_947532085.1). Taxonomy (NCBI): domain Eukaryota; kingdom Metazoa; phylum Arthropoda; class Insecta; order Lepidoptera; family Pyralidae; genus Elegia; species Elegia similella. The sequence goes on along the minus strand of OX383926.1, from coordinate 1,619,956 downwards.
CTGACGTGGTTCCTTTAACTACTACCAGATGGCAGCCGGGACCAACAGCTTAACGTGCCTTCCAAAGCACGGAATTAGGTTAATTATCAGACAATCAGGTGATTCAAGCCTGCAATGTCCTAACCAAACTGGAAACAACTAAACGAAGTATGCTTCCCGTGGTAATCGAACCCACGCGGGGGTCGTATACAGGCAAACGCTTTAATCACTAGACCATGGAGGCAGTTGATATTGGATTGATGTTGAGATAGACTTTGGATGGTGTGAATGCCAATGATAAATGTTAATTCGTCGCTGTTTCAGCTTCAGCAAAAAATCGTTCGCATGTCCCGCTGTACGGTTGTTCTCCTTTTTTATTTTGGTTTTTTTTAACGTGATAAAGTCTTATAAATCGATAAACACCGGCTGTAAGCACGAGTGTCACGTTCTGTGTGCAAGCGAGAGCGCAAAACAAGCGATAGAGAGGCACGATTGGCTTATGCGTTCGGCTTGTAACGCATCTATCTCTCTTCCACTGTTATCACTTGAAATTTACGTCCGTAAACCGGCTTTAGAGACAACCAACGTAAGTGGCATAAAAATATCTCAAGCTCATCCGTGCTTCGAAAGGCACGTGAAGCCGTTGAACCCGGCCGTTATAATTGTTAGCAGACGTTAAGCTATATCAGATGCCTTTAGGCAGCTTGAAAAATCTGACACCAGTGTTGGCCACGTACACGAAAAAAAAACAAATATTATTATACTTTTATTGTTCATTTACTTAAATAACAAGGTTTAAAGAATTCAAGGGCAACCCAAGTCTATGGTTTAACAAACCACATTGATAACGAAGTCGTTAAGATAATACTTCGACGACTAGGCATTGTGTACGCAATGGAAGTACACCATTAGACTTTAATCCTTAAGCGCCTATTATACCATCCTGAATTTAGGACCCGGAATTCAGCATCCGATAAGGACAAGAAATTCAGTCGTCGGAGCTCCTGATTACACCGTCCGGAACGTGTCCTGAACGTAGACTGCGCGTCCTGAGAGAGCCATCCGTTGGCCATCCTGAATGCGTGAGAGGGACGCCGCTATACGTGCGATGCGATTGGAGATATTATCGTATCGTTTCTAACGTGTAGCGGCGTCCCTCTCATGCGGCGATCCTGAATTCCGGATGGTTTCACTTTATGCTTCCGTTATGCTTCCGATAAGGACGTCGGAAGCCATTCTATCCTGACAACGGATCGGCGATTAAACTGTCCGTTGACTATCCGTTGACTGAATTCCGGATCCTGAATTCTGGATGGTCTAATTGGCGCTTTAAGAGGAAACACTATGTTTGAGAGAATTTAAAGTAGGTATTTGTAAAATGTATTGCTGTCGCGCTGTCGCTCTGTGAGACATCCGAAGCTCGGACCAAAAATACCTGTAACGTAGTCCCTTGATTTCTTCTCCAAAACTTAACCGATTTAATATATTTTTACATTAAAAATTTAAAATAAACTATGGCTCTGTTTCTATGTTTTCTTTTTCTAATATAATCGCATCAAAGTTTTCTTGATGTTTGAACACAACGGAAATTCTCACCAATTTTCCAGCATGCCAATATATCGCAGATTTTTTTATCACGTCACATGTTAAATGGTCAGGATTCTCATTAAATGTGACAGTTTGTGACAACAAGGGGGGGGAGTTCATAAGCTATGTGAGGTCACCATTGAAATGGAAAAAAAAAAATATGAACTCTCATACAACTAACGATTTAATATTAGTCCCATTTACGCAAACAAACAACTCAAATTAACGAAAAACTTACGCACTCATAGACGAAGCTAGTTTGCGATTGGCCGCGTCAAAATCACGGGGCGGAGTCAATATATCTAATGAACGCTACGGTGTCAACATAGCGGAAGGTAGGCTACCAGCTCGCCGCAAGCTACCCTACCTAAATGAAAAAATATTTTACTCGCCAATGATAAGTTACTCCAGTGTCACTTTCAGTCTTTCCTTGCGTTTCCTGCACCTGAAAATATGTCGTGTCCGGAGAGGGGCCGCGGCAGTTATGATCAGATGTCACCTATCATATTATTATACTGCTTATAGTTCCTTTCTATATTATGCTTTCTAAAAGGGGTCCGCCGTGAAAATAAACTGATTAACTGGTGACCTAAACCTTAGCACTTTATGATGAAGGAAAAGTGTCCAAATTCTTTAGTTACATACCTTTAATGACAGCATCTCCTACAAACAACTGCCCCGTCTGGTCTGCGGCCTGATCCTTGTATATCTTGGAGATTAAGATAGGAAGCTTGTGTTCCGCACCACCTTTTATGCTGAGTCCAAGTCCCCCGACCTTCTGTCTGGTTATTTGGACCATTCGCTCCTAAAAATTTAATGTTTATTAAGCTTTTGTTTGATTGAGCTCTTTATTAGTATTTTCTGAATAGCTTTAAATACTTAATGTTATTTTTGATGCAAGATATACATTTGTATGTTTGTGTACATGGACTTATAAACTAAACATCGGTGAGCTCCGTGGCGCAGTGGTCAACACGCCAGCCTGCCACACAGGGAGTACCTGGGTTCACCTGTCCTTGAATCCCCGGTGTGGTCATGATGCAAAACAATCTTTTTCAAAATGATCTGGGTCTTGGATGTTTATCTATATAAGTAACTGTTATAAAAAATAGTAGAGTTGAGTTATCCCACGACACAAGTTTACAACTTACTGTAGGGCTAGCTCAATTTGTGTAAATGTCCCTATATTGTATTGTATTGTTTAAAGCCTTATCCTGAACTGTTGGGTTATATATTGGTTATTTTTATAGGATGTCTCTGAGTTCAGTGTGCCTCTTGGCAAATGCCTCCTCCAAATGTCCCTATAAATTTTTATTTTATTTCATTTATTTAAACAGTTCTAATATCCTTTGAAACTAAATAAGCTTGTTGTTGACCCTGTTAACTCAAGGCTTTCGAAATGTCGCATTTCTCTTGAGTCTTGAACAATATCTTACAAAAACTGATTCTAAATCAAACCCTAATAGGTTATGAGCCCAGTACGCTTCCATTTCCAACCACAGCTTACCCTAGCATGTGGTACATTCTTGTCTTTTGGCGGCTGCACTGGCACAGTAACCTCTCTCTGGATCGTCACCGCATCCATCGTGAGGACGAGTCGCGCCGGCCGCGGACGCGACTTGCCGTCCGAGACCTGCACCATGCCTGTGCGGATCTGTAATTATTAAAAAATTAAAATACAATTGCTTATACCAATCTAATCTTTTTTTTAAGGTATATGGTAAGTGATCACCGCTGCCCATGGACAACTGCAACACCAGGGTGTGAAAAGAGCGTTTCCGACCTTTTAAGACAACACAAGACTCGTTTTTTTAAGGTTCCAATGTCGTATTGAGTTGGGAATATTGCAGTGGTACACGCCAGCCTGCGACACGAGAGTGCCCGGGTTCGATCCCCAGCCAGGTCAAGATGGAAAATGATCTTTTTCAGATTGGCCTGGGTCTTGGATGTTTATCTATATATGCATCTGTTAAATAATATTAGTATCGTTGAGTTAGTATCCCATAACACAAGTCCCGAACTTACCTTGGGGCTAGCTCAATCTGTGTGATTTGTCCGTATTTATTTATTTATAATAATTTCGGGGTTTTCAATTCAGGTTAAAACATACAGTGGTTGACTTTTACCCAGGTGGTAGGGATAAAACTTTAATTTATGTCGGGTGGTACAATAGTGAAATTTTGCAGCAGGTATTAGGTTGAACAATTCCTCAGAGCATTTCCCATTATGTATGTGATTAAGAATGCACAAGGACGCAACATCCCTACTCAGAGCCAAAGGATTGAGATGGCCAACAAGGATCTCGTCATCAACTATTATAATTATTTCAACTATTACAAAATTTTTCTGAATTACAAATGCTTGTGTGCATCAACAAACTCTTTGCTACATTTTATTATCTTACTATGATCCAACAAGAGCCCAACTTGAAATTAAATAACCCCAAAAGTTTGAATGTGATAGTAATTTGCAAAACTCAAGCAGTTATTGACTTTTAAGGCCGTTTCCAGTGGACGATTAAAGATTTCTATTTTCCATGGCTGCTGGATATATTTTTAAAAGTATTTTTTGTCTGTGTTACATTCACAACACAACATGATGATGATGAGACGGATTGAAAATGAATTGATTTATTCATTATTTGTTTTTGTCTAAATCAACATACAAATGTGGCCATAAGATCAGGTCTTATAAGACCTGGGCTCTGTCTACCTCGCAAGAGAAAAACTCTCAATCACTCTAATCAAAATTAGCGGTGTTTGTATCAACTACCTACCTAAATATTCATTAAAGATCATTACAATGACATAACTGATGTACCCAATTTCTATTTATAAGATGTTCCACATACCTTCTCATCTTTCTTCTCCTCAATAGGCGTCATCATTGTGAAACATACACACCATAACGAAGAAAACAATTATCCAACTATTTAATAACACATCACAAAATATCTTATTGTATCATGTATCACCAACTTTTTCATCACACTGATGTATAAAAACCACAGATTTCTTATCCGATGTCCATCTTAATGATCTGCACGCTCCCGCGTAATGATTTTATTAAATATTTACGTGTTACACATTACAAACACGAAAAACAGGTCACTGGCTTAAGATAAATCAATATAGGTGAATGGTACCAAAACAATTCATAAAACACTAGAGAACCCCATACTTCGTGCAACAAACTCGCCAAAATTAGATTCTCTCATTCCATTGCACTATATTCAACTTTTTCATTGAAGAAACTTATTCAAATTACGGCATTTAGACGCCAATTTCTAATTTTATTTCTTCACTCAACTACCAACTACCAAATCGTCTGCCCCAAAGTAAAATCTGAAGTAACTAGGGATTGGACACAACATGAAAGTACAATCGAACAATCTACAATCAAGTCAGACTGCCAACTGTGAACAAAAAATTTTAACCATAGCGTTTTTTTTTTAATTTTCCAATATCTTAACTGACATTTGTTTTTTTTTTATAATTTAAGGTTTGGAGCAAAAGAATAAACGTGCACGTGCATTTCCATTGCTAATATGTTATCTATAGATAACTACACATATAGATATACAACTAATATACTCATATATATACTTATTGTGCTTTTTAATGCATACTGTATATCATGCATACATTATTTACATGGGGGGGTAAAGGAAAATGAATAATACCATTTATCATTATTATTGTAATTTTTATTAACTCGCAATATTTACAAAACAATTATTTAGTTTATGTTTGGCCGATGTTTAGTCTCACTGAAGAACCTCTTCTCAAAGTGTTTTTGACAAACCGCTAAGTTTATCTCTTTCTCTAATGGTATAAAATCGTAACAATTTAGGCACTCTAACCTCTTGTCTTTTCTCAGAACTTGGTTAACGGTGTAAATAACTAGAGTCCTTTCGCAAACACTTACACACACAACACTTGTAATACGGCATTTTCCAAAACGCAAGGAGCACTAGGGAAATACAAAGGGCTCTATTACTGGTAAAGTGGAGAGGATAAGCACAGGTCTTCACACAATGACAGTAATGCACAAACTACTACGTTTGCGCCAGCGACGAACGTCAGACCATGACGTCAGCAAGGCATCAACCAATCACAGAAAAGATGTAGGATAGTGGGCAAGATGGCCGCTACGCGTTGCGTTCCGATATTAGCAGATTGTCGGCCGGAATCAAGGGATTTCTCATGTTTTCTTTTTGGGTTTACAATATAGCCACGTTTAGAAGCCAGATTGTTACTTAACGTAGATTTTCTTTGGTAAAAAATGTTTGATCAACCATTGTTTGACAAAGAGTAGGTAAATCATATTTAACTTAAAAATATATATTTAAAACAACTATCGAGAATCCTTGACGGGAATTTCGGCGGGCTGCACGGGGTGTATTTTGGAAATTGCTCCTAGTGGACATAATAATATAAAATTGGTGTAATTTGATATATGCCCAAGTTTATGAACAATGTGTGGAATAACTTAAATAAACTGTGAGATTTACTTAGCGGGCTGGTAGTTGCCCGCCTTGCTGCTTGGTCTATTCTATGACCAAACCAGTAGATGCGTGAGGAATTAGCGAGGAAAACTTCGACTCTAGGTACTTGGCTAAAGACCTCACGCGTAAGAATCATAAATAATTTTTTTAAAAAGAAACAACTGTCAATAGTGACTTCTTGTACTTACAAGAAGTCAGACAGTTGTACCTACCTTACCTAGTTTCCACAGACTTAAAATTAGTTTTTGTACAGACCCAATAGACCTATTCTATTTCTATTTCTAGCCTATACTGTCCCACTGCAGGGCAAAGGCCTCCCTTTTATCATTTCAACTATTACGGTCGAGGGCTACTAAAGTCCAGTCTTTCCGATAGGATTGCAGTTCGTCTTCCCATCTCTTTCTGGGCCTTCTACGCTTTCGATAGGCCAAATTTCCCAATAGACCTAACATAATAATTTATTATCATATAGGTAAATTACAAAATATTTATTCTTTACAATGACAATGTAATTTTTGGCGATAAATCGATGAACGCCGGCTGCACGCACGAAATAGTATCACGTTTCGTGCGCTAGCAAGAGCGCGGAATAAACGATGGACAGGCATGATCGGCTTTTGTAACATATATCAATATTCCACTGTTATCACGTAAAATAATTATCATCCGTAAACCATCTTTAGAGACAACCAATTTTTTTAATATGTTGCGAAGCGCAAACCCTTCCATACAATAAATATTTTTATACTGTTATTATGTTGTCTCTAACCACAAGACAAACGGTTTCAAAAACGTGGAAAATGTTGTGCCTCCGGTTCTCAACATATGAAATGGAATGTTATTTCATCTATAAGTAAAATATGATAGGCATTACGAAAAACTAATATGTTAGTATTTTTCAATGGTGGCGGACTACAACCCCTGAAACCCCTTTTATTCTTCAGCTTCATGTGCTTAAACATTTCAGTTTGCCTAATGCTGATGTTATTAATGGGCGGTGGCTGGACCCCGCTCTTTGAATATGTAATAATTATGCTACTTAATGGTTATCTGTTGTGCTGTTTTTAGGGTTCCGTACCTCAAAAAGAGATAAAACGGAACCCTTATAGGATCACTTGGTTGTACGTCTGTCTGTCTGATTGTCGGTTTGTCTGTCTGTTAAGATCCTTTTTCTCAGGAACGCGTATAGGTATCAAGCTGAAATTCATATCAAATACTCAGGTTTACTGTCCCTTGGAGTTGTGAAAAAATTAAACTTCGCTTTAACCCTGAAGGGTACTTCCCATGAACTCAGAATCTCGAAATTTGGTACGAAGCAACGTCTTATAGCAAAGATATAGGAAAAAATGCGAAACGTATATTAAATATTTAGTTACATCATGTAATAAAAATATTATTAATAGTTTTTCGACACTCGCAAGGGAATCAAAACCTACAGGATACTTCCCGTAAACTCAGAATCTTGAAATTTGGTACGAAGCAACGTCTTATAGCACAGGTAAAGGAAAAATGCGAAAAGCATTAATTTTGAATTACATATAATGTACGGAACCCTTCCTGCGTGAGTCCGACTCGTACTTGATCGATTTTTACTGGGGCTGTACTCCAGAACTCCTTAATCGAGCTTTTAATTTTTTTACATATATTATTTATACATCAATTTTTCTGTTATCTTGTTAAGTGGGGACACTCCCTCCTGCTCTTCAGTTTTGAATATGGCATGTGCTATTTTAACATGTCAGTTTATCGGGATTGCCTTCATTTTCCTAGCTTTTAATATAAAATGTGCATAACGCAGGTATCAGTAGTTAACATACAGCATATAAATTTCCTCCGATATTCTCTTACAGAGGTGAATTAGGTTACCAAAATGAACAACTTTTCATATGGGACAGTTGAATATTTTTATTTGAGTTCCTAAAACTCGAAAAAAAATTATATGCGTACAAAAAAAATTACGGCAATTTTTGAAAATCTTTTGATGGGGCTTTTCGTTTATCAAAAATCAGCAATAATTATGATTATATGCCCTTTTTTTAGATCTTAATAAAAAGAAGCTGGCACTATGTATGTAGGTACTACCTACCTGCTTGGACCGTTCTACGAGTTTAAAATTATTGTCTGTCACTTCGATCGAATCATGACTAATTGATAATATACTTACTCAGATGGACATAACTACCATAGCCTTGATAGTCTTAGCGAGCGAGCGTGCGAGGCGAGAGAGGTGAGCGAACATCGTTTCATCTCGTTTCATACTTTGGTTCACACTGAGAAGAGAGAGTGCACAAGCTCGCTCGCCTAGCTAGCTCCGAGTAGCTCTAACGCGGTGTGAACCACATTGCTTAGCTTAGAGTTTCGTTCGCCTCGGTCGCCTCTCTCGCTCGCTGGTTCTGATGATCTCCGTGGCACAGTGATCATATGCCAGCCTGTGACCTGAGGAGCACCGGGTTCGGTCAATACATGTACTTGATTATTCTGGTAGTTAAGGAATTGGCACTAGGCAGGCAGCAGCCGAAAAAACTTTCGCCAAATCATTTATTTATTTATTTATTTATTTATTTATTTGGCATGAACTTAAATCTATCTTTACAGTTTCATATCAACATTAATGCTATTTTAATAGCGGACCTCGAGCTACGACGCGTTACACCTGTGCATTTTCCTGGATGCATCCTTATTCATCCAGGAAAATGCACAGGTAAGGAGTAGCCTCGTGTTAACCAGTTTCAGACGCCAAATTTGATAATTATTTAATGTGTGGAATGTAAGTTGGTAATTCCTTATAGCTTTTTCGAATAATCCAGGAGAATCTATATGGAATACTATGAAATATGATCTTGTTCCTTCACCCACACCAAGACATTTTTCGGATAAAGATTTAAGTTACAAAAATGAAAATTCCATACCACAACACACATCTTTATTCCTTTTTCATCCTAATTTTAATAATTTTATTATTACACAACATGTATATAGAAAGATTTTTATACAATAGTGTATAATTAATATCTAATGAACTATATTAATCAACAATACATTAAAAAGAATTATGAATCACTTAAATATTGGCAGTCTATTTTAATGATATGTATCCTTTGCAGTTTGGAACAGCCGTTAACATTACTTAAGCTATAAATTTAATTGAAACCTACACTAATTGCTTACAAAATATGCAATTTCTGAATCTCCTAAGCACGTAAATAGATTTTCTGGCGATCATCTTCAACATTTTTTTTTTAATTCAGATGCAATTATCATTATTTTGTGAGCATTAAAATAATAACCTTGCTGTGAGACTATTTTATTACAAATTAGTATTTCTTACAACATTAATTTGTCTCGTTTGGTCACTTAAATTATAAATGAAAAAACAGCAAATTATAATTGATGTTATCATTTAGAAATCAATTTTTAAATTTTAAAACACTTTTAAAAGTAAAATATGCCGATTTTAATAATAACTCTTCCGAAGAGCAATAAGAATAATATAAATAATTATACCCCAAAATTCATCTTTTTTATTGGGTGACTGATAGAAGCTTTCAGCTTAAATTTATTTTTTGCAGATTTAAAGCCATTGCATGGCTTGCCAATAGAAAGGTAATCAGACGCTTAATGATAACAATAACCTCACAGCAAAATAAACATATGTAGCTTACTTTGAACTAATATTTACAGTTCAATAACTAGTCTTACTTATTGGTTAAAAATCTAAACTGTCATAAATTAACAGTATTGAAATAATCACATTATTAATTTACATACATTTCATAACAATAATGTTAACATTAAATAAATAGGGAGTCACAAAACGTGACTTCATCACAAAACCATTTAAGCCCTTTTATTTGATTTTTATGGCCTGATAGCAATAATTTCTTACAAAGCATGTAGAGGAAACAGTTGAGAAATTTGAATCACGTAGCGTCTTTTTCAATTTATAGAACTAATACTAGTGTTTACGACTACAATGGACCATGGAATGTTACACGTGTATGGTACATTCCCGACGTTCTTGTTCTTTCCGCTGTTGGTATCTGTAAAAATAATGAAATTACAAATATGAGTCAAGGTGGTACATGTGTACTTTTTACGAACAAAATAGGTAGATAATTTCTCAATATTCAGTATAAAAATAAAATTTAACAAAATCCAGTTAGTACAATATTAGCAGAAACAAGCCTGACGAATATTTATATTTTGTTTTCCATTTTATTTATGTACAAGACTCACTTGTCTATTAAAGAAGATATATCCGCGGGGACCGGGGCGAAGCTCCCTGATAGAGCGTCGCTCCCGTTAAGGCCTCCGCTGTGAAACATAGAAATATACTGTTTCATTCGTAATTTGATTAAAAAACACTACTATGGCAGGTAGCAAAGCTTAGCTTAATTGAAGGCATGTGGATTCAATACTCAATCGTAAAGTATACAAATAGCAATAAATAACATTTCTGAAAATACTTCTTTACAATTTTATTTACCTTCATACCTATTCATTATTTTTATATTCAAGCGATAAAAATTATCAAGAGTTAGTATCTTGAGGGCTATTCAAAAATTATGATTCACTTAAACTTAAATAAAACTTCAGAAAAAATAATCCCTTTCTGGAACTAATAAAATAAATAAGTACAGTTTACAAAGTTATCCGGTATATTATTATAATTATTTTTATCGAACCAAAATATTTATTTCATAACATGCTTATATGTACCTAGAAGATAATTGTCTAAAAGATTTTCTTGGCCAGACGGGTTGGAGAGATCTCATTGATGTTTATGAGCTTGTATTAAATTATTTTTGGAGGTAACTTATTAAAGATTTATTTAAAATAAAAAAAAAAAGATTTTCTAAAATGTCAGTAATATTTTTTGTTTTAATTTAGTGCCTCTGAGCGAATAACTTGGTCGACTATACATACATGTCAATTTACTACATTTGGCAGTGCCGCGGCAGCGGAAGTGCGAGGCGTGAGCGGAGTGGGCGGGGGAGGTACCTGAGGTCTACCTGCTGGTGGTGCGCGCACTACGCCGCCCACTGCCATACGTGCTGCCACACGGAGAGCCACCGGAACCTGTAATAAATAGAAAATATATTTTATACCCTTTCGCAATTTGGAAAAAAAATCATAGCTTAGGACATGTCAAAAGCTATATTGATAATATTAGTTATACATCGATCGACCGATTATGATTGTAGATTTGTATTTGCCCAACACTACTGAAAAAGAATGACACATATTTAATAAGTTGGCGGGAATCTATGAATACAAACTTTTAAATATGTTGCTTTAATATTTTATTACCTTGTAACTATGTTAGTAATTGTATTGAAATTGGAGAAAACATTGCTTGTTTTCATATGTAAGATAGTTTCAAATACGCGATTGATACCGCGAAGACAATAAACAACTAGGTATATTAGCCTCTGCCCTCGCCTCAAACGCCCGGTGAAGTAGCGAAAGCTCACTTGGAGCTAGCTACACAGTCATTTCAAAAAAAAAAAAAAAAAAGTAATTTTTGTCATTCGTTGCTTGTCATTCGAAGGATCAACATCTAGGGTTCACTGCCTGAAGATGCCTCGTGTAGAGGCGAAACACGTGTCGCGAGCACGACGGCCGACATTGCTGCAGCCTCAACGGATGCAGCAGTATCGACCAGGATTGCATGCATCAACTATTGGTGGCGGGTATGAAGGGACTAACAGTAGTGGGTGGGCGCTGGCCAGCAATAGTTTGCATGAACTAACTGGTGGCGGAAGCACGCAAAGTAAATTGTCTCAAAGTAAATGTAGCTTTGACATCGCAAAGTAACACCTGAGTCTATTAACTATATTAGTTGGGTATCGTCCATAAAGACTGCCAACCCCATACAAATATATTGGCCCAACTTAACGGCCGGCTATAATATAATATAAGCACGTATAGCGCAGGCGACTTGTTAGTTCCACTGAAGTTCACTTCACTCATCACAACCTGGCATTCTCCTAAACCTGCTGAAACTGTGACATGTCGTTTTGAAAATAAGATGAAAAGAATATTTCATGTTTTAAGTAAGATATATTTTTAGAATGGTGCTTTTATGCATTTATATTTCAAGCATTTGAAGAAAAATAATATTCAGTAGTCAATGAAAGCGTCTATTTTAATAATTTTTCATTTAAATTTAATAAAAATTTATTGATATTTTCCAATAATTTTGGGCCCATTTTACGCGATAAACAATCATCCGTTTTAATTTTTGAACGCCGGAGACATATGACAACCTTTATTAAACTAATGTTAATCAATCGCCATTTTAATGAATCTTCAGTAATTTTTTGTATTAGTAAAAGTGTACACCATATTTTCTAGATATATAATTACATTAGTAAAAAACGTCGTGCAATTAAATGTAGATAGTTTTAAGTAAGAATTGTAGATATCTTTAAGTTTATTTCTTGGGTCTAAAGTCAACCTCCAAGATATCTTGAAATCTAAGTTAAGATCCCTACCAAACCGTAACTCTTATGTAGGGTTAAAGTTAGCTTTAACTCTTTCTTAAACAATTCCTAAATACTGTGCCCACTTTATCTTAACTGTGTCTTGAGAGATATCTACAAGATATCTTCAGGGACATAATTGTCTTAGCCAAGACAATGGCTAGAATTAGTCTAGTTGCCTTCAAGATATCTACAATTATTTTTTTGAGACATTCGATTGCTACTTGGGTACACTTACAAGTTTACGTTATAGAGACCTTCTTTTTTGTTGGCTAGCTACGGAAACGTGAAATCTCACCCTTAGTGGTAGTATTAGCGGCGCTGTCGCTGTTGTCGTCAGAATCAGTGTGGTCGCGATCCCGCCATGTTGGCGGCGCCGCTCGTAGTCGGTGCCGCGCCTCCACTGTCGAGCATTTAGACAGGCTCGATTCCTCTGCGGAATACACCACTGAGGAAACGGCGGGCATAGCCCATTATCTTCCACTACCCATCTCATATAAATCGTTTCATTGGCCAATAAGGCGGTCGGACACGGTTTATCCACCAATGAAACTGTTCACAATGTTCGGATGTAACATAGTCATCATTTGCTGGACCAAGATTCCTCCCCTTGGGTTCTTTGTACTATAGGGGCTATTGCCATACTCACCACGCTTGACAGCTTCATATAACAACAAAGGGCGGGTTGGCGAGTGCAGTTTCTTTGGCTCTTTGTGCTTCGCCTAATGGTAGCATTTATAAGCGGGTGAAGGATAGGAATTTGTTGGATCGGGAAAGGAATGAAGGTATTGGGATATTACTAACTTCTTATTAGTAGGTTCGTCAGTTTTTGTGGCTTGAAATGTGCTTAAGCCGTATCGTTACTTACTTACACTTTGACACAAGCTGCGCTGTGGACTTAATCGTTTTATTACCTACTACTTAGCTAGCGGCTTCGTTCGATGCTTACTCCTACAGGAACCATTCATTTTTCCGGGACCAAATATGTATAAGATTAAGAACTGGTACTAAAGTAAGTCATCGTTTTATAAAAAGACTGTATCCGTGTTATTATTAAGGACTAACTTTAGTACCTGGTTTAAAACATTATCCGACCAAAATAAGATGTCACATAATACTTCGACGTTAGTCAACTGTCATTGTCAATTTGTCTTGGACAGATAATGGTTTAAGCCAGGAACGAAAGTTTGTCCTCGTTTTATATTGACTGTATCCGTGTTATTATCAAGGACTAAGTTTAGTACCTGGTTTAAACCGACACTTATCACTTTGACGTTTAGTCAACTGTCATTGTTAATTTGTTTTGGACGGATAATGGTTTAAGCCAGGTACTAAAGTTAGTCCTCGTTTTATAATAAGACTGTATGAGACTTTTAGTTATGGTAGAGCCATAATGACAAAAGTATTTTTTTCTAGTAGCATGAATGGGCCAGCAGCAGCTCGTCCGGGGAAGTACCACACTCTCACAGAAAATCGACGTTTGAGTAGAAGCTTTACCGCTTCTATTCTTCGTTTGGTGAGTGAGAAAGCAGAAGGCCCGTCCTTCCCCCATTTCCACCCCCCATCTCCTTTAAAGGCCGGCAACGCTCCTGTTACACCTTGGTGTTGCAGTTGTCCATGGGCAGCGTTGATCGCTTACCATCAGGTGACTCGCTTGCTCATTTACCGCCTTATAACATTAAAAAAATTAACCTTTTTTTTAAAGTGTTATATTTTGCATTCACAGTGCTATTTTGATATACTCAAGTCAGCTCAGTTGAAAGAGCGTAAGTCGTACATAGACTTAAGGTCGAAGGTTCAAACCCGCCCGCTTGAAATGTTTTCACCATATTTTATTTCTTAATTTAACACTTTCGCGGACACTGCCTGCCTGTAGACGTAATTCTATTGTTATTTCTTTTGTGTCTGGTTCAGTGTACGTGAACGAGAGCAAGCGGGTCACTTGATAGTAAGCGATCACCGCTGCCCGCAGACTGCAACACCTGGGGTGTGACAAGAGCGTTGCCGGCCTTTTTAGAAAACATACTCGTTTTTTGAAGGTTCCAATGTCGTATCACCAGTCACTGTCGCGTCCGCTAGGTTTTCAAGGTCACCGTAAAGTATAATTTTCCATGGTATAGTTTGATTTTTTTATAAATATATTATAATATGTACATTATTTTATAGTACATTTTTTCATTTCACTTAACCCAAATATATGATAATGCAATAATTATATCTTGAATTGCTTTTCGTGAACTGTTAGTAAATTCTAATAGAAAATCGTTTTAAACCTATATTAGGTAAACCTCGGAATTTGGTTTAAAACATTTTAAACCAAAAAAATACTAGCTCCGTGGCGCAGCGGTCAACACGCCTGCCTGCGATGCGGAGTGACCGGGTTCGATCCCCGGCCAGGTCAAGATGGAAAATGATCTTTTTCAGATTGGCCTGGGTCTTGGATGTTTATCTATATATGTATTTGTTATAAAATATAGTATCGTTGAGTTAGTATCCCATAACACAAGTCTCGAACTTACTTTGGGGCTAGCTCAATCTGTGTGATTTGTCCGTATATATTTATTTATTATTTATTTAACGGTTTAAAACCAAATGGTTCTAAACGTTTAAAATACTTTTTGCATCCGATCTGATCCGATGCTGAGGAGTCGTATCGATTAGATAATAAGAAAAAGACTAACCGTATCGGTAGTGCTCGCAGGCGCGGTGTCGGCGGCGATGCGGCGGCGCGGCGTCGTCATCGCGCCGCGCCAGCGTACGGAACTGCAGCGAATGCGCCGCCGACACGCCGAATGTGGCATACGGGCTGATCTCGTATAGCTCTGCTGTGGACAACAATTATATTCATTCTTTATAACTATAGGTCGTTAACGGAACCACGTCAGAGGCCGAGAGGCGGTTCCGAAGAACTCTGACACCAGGGTGTGCATGGTCGATTGACCGTGACACCTACTCGAAATAATGGTACATATATATATACACAGTCTCATACAAAATGAAGCCTTAATAATGTCCCCGAGTCAAAACATGATGCATACTTACAAACAACGACAAAAAAGGTACATACTGAAAGTATAACTCAATTTTTTTTTACTTTTGATGCGTAATTTATGCATGTCTTTACTGTACCATCGTCATCGCGAAACGTGTGAGTGCTAGCGCGGTTTATTAAAACTGTGGACAAACCACGGAGTAAGCGTGGGAGTAAGGTACAAACAAAATATGTACCTAGCTCCGAAACTTCATTAGTGCGCTGTTCTGCCGGTGCTACTTTCGAGCGCGAATCGTGTATCTATATCTACCATTATAATTTGATCGAATCTTATAATTATAATAGTACCACATACAGAATGGTTCGAACCTCCTGGCTATATTTTAATGACGGAATCAGAATCCCGACTTGAATATAAAATCGCAAGAAAAAAAGTTATTTTACAAAAATAAAAATAGACGACGTGGTTCTTTTAACGACTACCAGAAAGCAGCCGGGACCAACGGCTTTACGTGCCTTCCGAAGCACGGAATCATCTTTAATAACAGACGATATCTTTGAAGACTTATTATAAAACGGTATTGAGCTTAACCTGAGGAGTCGTCGTTCGACTTTTCGTTGCCGTTGATAGAAGAGGACGAGTAGAGTTTCTGTCCTTCTCTCAGCTTCTCTCTCTCTGCTTCATTGCTCTCGCTCAGTTTCCTGTCGTCTCTCATGTAGTGGTCGCTGGAGATGCAGAAGAATCTGAAATAAAGTAAAAGATATAAGTACCACGTTTAAGTTGACCCTCTACATAGCGTTAAAGGGGTGATTCAGCCTTCAAGCGCAAGAAACGCAGACACAATAGATTTTCTATTATGCGGACCGATTGGCCCGCTTGGTGCTTAAAAGGTCAATATGAACAACTTCTTCCATGGGACCATGCTGGAAACTCGAAAAAAAAGCGCCTTATCCGGCAACACAACCGCGTTTGTACCTAAGGAAATGACAAAATTTTATTTTGTTTCGCCATTGCTCCCATAGGAATAATAGTTCATATTCCCGTGCTGCGTCGCCTCTTCACATCTATGTCAAGGTGAAATAACCGCCGCTAGATGGCGTTGAAGGTAAGTTAAAACTTACAAAAAAGGTAGAACGCCTATGGTTGACATCAATACAAGTTTGGCCTTGTATTGATGTCAGTAGTACTATGTAATTATGCCACTGGTGATAGAATGGCAGTGCTGTGAAAATGTGCCACAGACCCCTCGTCTTATTTGTAGACTGAATGGCATTGCCATACCTATCAACAAACTAGTGTTGTCGAATTTTAACCTTCCATATTCCAGCCAGACGCCGTGTGGTAATCCGGCAGAGTAGAATAGGGCTACTCCAAGTCTTCTCGTGGATCGGTAGAAGGCGACTTAGGAAATACAAGCTAAGCAAAGATTATAAACATCTATGAGACCTCTCCAACCCGTCTGGCCAGCGTGGAGAGTGTAGGCCAAGTCCTCTGGCTGCTCTGCCTAAATATGTCTCTAGTAGTACAGAGAGGGTCTTGCTCCTGTAGTGGAGACTAAAAAGACCTGATGATGATGATGATATTCCAGCCTTGCTTTACTTCAATATGTCATCGTATTGATTAGCAATTATAATCATTACCAACCTGCGCTTTCCATGCAGAAAGCACAATAAGGCTGCCAGAGCTACTAAAACCACCACGGCGCTCGCTGCACACCACACCACTACTGCCCGGAGTGACGACGATCTGGCCCCACCAGCCCAGGCTGATGAAGGTTTTAGCGGTGGAATACGCCCTGAAAATTAAAGTAAGTTACTTAGTTTTCTTCTTCTGGGTCAAATCTCATGGTTATCTGTACATAATCTGTTAAATGTTACTGTTGAAATTGGGCTACCACAAAATAACTAATCTTAGAATAAATTAGTACCAAACCAAGGCAACACTATTAGTATACTAGCTTTCGCCCGCGGCTCCGCCCGCGTCAATGTCGATCCCTCGGGAATAGTATTTTTTCCCGGGATGAAAGGTAGCCTATGTCCTTCTCCATACTCCAGAGTACTTGTATGCAAAATTTCATGAAGATCGGTTCAGTAGTTACGGCGTGAAAGCGTAACAAACAAACAAACAAACTCACTTTCGCATTTATAATATTAGTATAGTAAGGTTATGGATAAGGATAAGGATTAGTAAGGATTATTTTGTTAGTACCTACTTCACTTTTATTAAACTTTTAATTTATTATTACCTAGACACTTTCTTATGCACCTATTTCAGCAACTAGCCTCTCCACAAAGATTAATGGTCAACAATCAACATAGGTTGTACGATTACTTAGGTAAGTAACATTGTTCAATCTTTGTAACGAGGAAAAATAAACGATTTATTATTAATATTTTGTTATTATTGAACTGTTAACCTCCGGCGAGCGTGTGCGTGTCTGCGCGCAGCGTGGCGGTCTCGGCGCCCGCGTCGCTGAAGGCCTCCACCGCCAGCTCGTACCACGTGCCCGGAGATAGCTCGCCCACCACGTGGCTGGCCGCGCTCAGCCCGTCGCCCACCTGCCACGGTCAAACGTAAACAAACTTAGTTATCATCATCATCAGGTCTTTTTAGTCTCCACTGCAGGAGCATGACCCTCTCTGTACTACCGGAGCCATACTTGGCCAGAGCAGACAGAGCATTTGGTCTACACTCTCCTCGCTGGCCAGACGGGTTGGATAGGTCTCATTGATGTTTCTGAGCTTTGTTTAGCTTGTATTTTCTAAGTCGCCTCTTACGACCTCCATGGGAAAATTAAGAATGATCCTATTCTACTCTTAGTTATAACTGTAAACTATTCTGAAATACTATAGAATAGTGGGGTCAATATCAAAACAGCGTTTTTAACGCGTCCAAGCTGAGAATTGTGGTGATAAGTGCATTATAATTTATGATTATTTTTTCTAGTATATTATAGCTAGCAATACAGTTGGCTTCACTTTTATATTTTTGTAAAAGTTTATAGTTTTTTGCCAAAAAATAAAAATCCACCTCTTTTCAGTCTCCGGTGGCTTGTCCCAAATCGACTTTGCGTCGAACACACATTCACTATGACTGTGTTTTACGTTTGTTTTTAAAAACAGTTGACTCGTTTAATTATTACATAGTCAGAGCCTTATATAAAGTACACACTATTTTATTTTGTCGTTTATAATGCACAGGACACACGTTCAAAATTTGTCCAGCCGACACTGTAAGATTGGGTGGCACATTTTCAACAAGTCGTGTCTTCTCGTGTATTCGTTCGGGAGATGTCATGTTGCCATTCCCCGCTCCCCTCAGTCATGCGCTATCGTTTGCCAGTATCGAAGGTATGACTGTGCGCAGCATTTTCCCGCCAAACCGTATATAAACCCTTTGGTGGCGTTTTATTTCGATAATTGTAAGATTGGGTGGCTCAATTTATACGTTTACCTTTAAGTCCACTTGTCGAAAATAAACACCGTTAGATACATTTTTGTTTTATATTCCATTACATATTATTATATTAGCTGTAAATTAACTTATCTATTAATGGCAATTTTTTTTCATGATTATTAAGATTTGGTGGTGCGGTTTTGGTGGCTTAGGTGGCGCAATACGTCCCACCAAATCTTAACGGATGCCACCAAATCTGAAAATTACAGGAAATCTATTACTTTTTTATTAATATATATGTAAATTTATATAATTCATTTTATAATTGTATATATCTGACCAAAGCAATGCGGCTAGCAAACCATTTTTTCCTGTTTCAACTAAACTACTACGATCTTTCCAAATGAGGCCTTTAGGTGATATGACCCAGATATTGTTTACCCCGTAAGGTATAAATACGTGATTATAATGTATGTAAGTTTGCTAAGCATGTATTTGTTGTGCAGAAAGTAAATATATACGTGTAAAATTGTAGTAGTAATCAATTTATGTAAGTATTTTACTATTTTAGAATGGCAAAACAAAAACAAACTAGAGAAGAAAGATTAGAAAAGAAGAGAATAGCTAGGAAGAAAAAGGAAAGCCAGAACAAAAAGTGACACTGTTAAAGCGGAAAATCTAAGAAGGATTGAGAGGGAAAGATATCATAGAAAAAGAAGAATAATGAATAAGCTAATAATAAAACGACTCGTCGATAAAAAAATATAGCTAAAAAAATAAAATAATAGTTAACATGGAGTATTATGAACACCAAAAAGCCAAAAAGATGTTAAATATGAATTCTAAAAAAAGTTGTTGCTCAGATTTCGGAAACCTTTGCTCTTCTACGTTGTCGCAATTTTAAAGATCTTAGACTCAAGTAGAGAAAGTAATTATTGAGAAGCTACTGAAGGAGGACGATTCAAACATTTTTTAATTTATTTGATTTAATTATTATTAGATTTAAGTTTTAATTTAAACTAGCTTTCCCCCGCAGCTCCGCTCGCGTCAATGTCGATCCCTTTCTCCCGGGATAAAATGTATCCTATGTCCTTCTTCATACCCCAGATAACGTGTATGCAAAATTTAATGTTGATCGGTTCAGCAGTTACAACGTGAAAGCGTAACAAACAAACAAAGTCACTTTCGCATTTATAATATTAGTTAGGATAGGATATTTATTCAGTGATCTCATTTTTATTAAAAGCTTGCTTAAGTTAATTAACTTAAACAAGTTTTTAATAAAAAATTAAGCTTGCTTAAGTTAATTAACTTAAGCAAGCTTTAATTAAAAATGAGATCACTGAATAAGTATCCTAGCTAATAGTGTCTAAGAAGATATTAGTATCTAAGTTCTAGATATTGACATGTTACTTATCTTTTTTAGAGAGTTCAAATGTTAAATATTTAATAGAATTCTTAAACTTTTACTGAAAAATGAGAAATTTCTTTGTTTTATGCTTACAATTTAGAAGAAAGATAAGGAACGAATTGATTATTTAATTGATGTTAATACTTCATTTAAGTTTTTATGTTAAGCACTTATTTTGTGATCTCATTGCTATTGAAAGCTTACGTAAGTTTATTAATTTAAAAATATATACTAATTATGCATGTTATTATTTTAAAAGATACAGTTAACGTTTATTAGATTTTATGACAATATAAAATATTGGAGTGAAATGTTATTTAAATCTGAGTTTAATACATTTTAATTAATTATATAAATAATCTAATAACGACATACATTTTATTTTTGGACTTCGGAAGTATTACCACATTTCCTTATTTCGCTCTCAGTTATCCTGGCTCCCTATTCACATGCGCCGAAACGTCAGAATCCTTTCTATGCTTTAATCTACCCTCAATGATCCTAATTCTCCTTCTTATTTAAAATCTAAATTTAATTTCCTAAATTCTACACACACTTGCTCCCTTCGCTCCTCTAATAGTTTAGTGTTAGCTACTTCTCTTTATCGTACTGACTTCATGGATAAATCTTGTTAAGTCCAAGCCACACAGAATTTGAATATTCCAGAGCCGAAGCTCTGGAATGCTCTCCCTAATTCAGTTAGAAGAGCTCCAAATCATAATGCTTTAGGACTCATCAAAAATTATAATAAGTCATCCCCATGTATATAAATTTATATATGTAGGTATAATTTTATATTTATATGTGTAGGCACATTTATTTACATATATTTATTCAGTATTTGTATTCGCAATTCGTATATTGTTTATTATTAATACATTATTTTAAATAATGCAATAACTCACGCCCTAACTTAATTGCTCTGGTTGATGCTATGATTGGCAGAGAATGCTTAATGGTATTAAGTACAGCATTTGTACTCTTTTATTTAAATTGTGCAATAAAGTATAAATAATTCATTGTAACGTAATTTCTTGTTATTACGTTACAATGAATGTTTTTTCTTTATTTTTTCATTCTGCATCTAATTTGTAAGAGTAATCCAACAGATCTTTAATTTCGAGTTAAAATAGACTTTCTTTTTTTTTTCTTATAAATACAATTATATTTAAACATTATTCAAATTATATTGTGGTCTTTTTTTCATAATATTACCTAAATCCCTAGGTTATTTCAGTGTTGGTGGGCAAAATTCAGATTTGGTGGGTTGGTTTCAGTTTAGGTGGAAAGATTTCAGTTTTGGTGGCGTTCGAAAACTTTGGAGTTCAATATTTCAATAAATACTATCTCAATTTTAGGCGAATCAAAAAAATATGCATAATTAAGGCATTATCAATAATAAAATTACATTAAATCTTAAGAAAACAAGAAAAAATTTTCGCCACCAAAATTTGTTGTTTTGATATTGGCCCAGTGTTGAATTACCTAGCATAAATATATTCGGAAGGATTATGTTATGCCATTGTAGATGGCGGTCGTTAAGCTATGTCAGAAACTTTTAGGCAGCTTGAAAAATCTGACATAAATTTGGCCCCCTAAAGCACGAAAAGCAAGTAATCATCTTTCTAAGTTAAAGGAGGTCTTTTTGCACCTATAAAATCCTAAAATGTTTATTTCTTGCAGTGTTCCCTAATTACCCTTAAATATTTCTTAGGTGAAGTTAAGTGTTCTTATCGTAATGTTATCGCTAAGCCAGTTAATATCAGGCGCCCTCAGCAGTGTTGTACCAAGCCCCTTCTAAACTGCCTGGCCTGTTAATCTGTGTAGCCAGATTGAGCAAGCCATACATGTTGTGAACTTAAGTACTAATACATTTTTTATAAAAGACACTTATATAGATAGACATCCAAGACCCAATCTGAAAAATATGGTTTCCTTCATGACCGGACCGGGGATCAAACCCTGCGATTTAAAGGCACTTGCAGTTACCACCACTAAGCTACAGGGGTTAAAAATGGTAGGTTATGGGTTCAGAGATGTCAGTTGGCTATTTTTTTACAAATGACAAATGAAAAACTTACTTTGATCCAATGCTCCGTGCCTGCTCTCCGGTACGACACCCTGAAGCCGAGTATGGGACAGCCGCTGTCCCGCCACGCGTAGAAGTTTATCTTGATTGCTGTTGAGTTCATGTACACGTGGTCTTCGGGCTTTGGTGGCTTTGGACCTGTAAAGTCAATAAAAGACATTTCAAATTTTGATTTCATTTGAAATAAATGACGATAAATCGCTGTGGAAATAGAAATTATTGCTACTTACCTAAAATAGATCATGGTTTGATTGAAGTAACGGTTTTAATATATTTTTTTTTTTTATTTGAGGTTATTCAATCAAAAGAGATTCTCAAATATTGGTAGATTAATTCCAATGTATGGAACATTACGGATTCACATTTTAAGCAGTTTGGAGGTGGGTGTGTTTAATAGTTACATGTGGGTTCATCATCATTACAACCGTCTAAGACTACTTCTGGACAAAGGCCTCTTCCAAAGATACTTCATTTCATAGGAGGATAATGCCATACTCACCACGCTTGGAAGGCGGGATGGTGAGCGCAGTTTCTTTGGCTTCTTGCGTTTCCGACGCTGCTGCTTATCGGAAGCATTTTGAGGCTGGAGAAGGAGAGGAATTTGTTGGATTTGGGAAGGGAATTAAGGGATTGGGATACTATTCACTCGGATGAATGGGGGAAAAGCGAGTAGCAACTCGGGAGGCCGGTGACGGCTGAAAATCAGTGTTGTACTAGGTCATGCATATGTCTAGTACAGCGTAATACTGAGCCGTCACCTTTTGTAATACTGATGGCACCGCCTTATAATTATGTTTTTGTCTTATAATGTCCTTTTTTGTTTATGTTGTGTGTGCCATTATGTGTTGCATATATTTTTCATTTCATTTCATTTCATTTCATTTTCAAGTACCCGTTGCCATATCTGCAACCACCGAACAGGCAGTTGAGCATGACACCCCTTACTATACTACCCTGATAATGCTATCTACTGATTGAAAGGTTGGTACTTACGGCCTCCTCTAGTGTTAACAGTCAGTATCTCGCTCGGAGGTCCTATGGATATCTTGTTCCGTGCCTGTATCTTCGCGTTGTAAGTGGTCCCGCACTTCAGCATGTCCATGGTAAATGAAGTCGCTTCAGGAGATAGATCAACGATGTGCCAGTCCGATTCTGATGCTTGTTTGTAGTGTAAAAGGTAACCTGAAAGCACGAAAAGGATTCTTTTTTTTATCGAAACTTACTTCGGGCATGTGGTCCTAACTCCTATCGCGTACGATTTAGTTCATATTCATCACGTAGATGGCACCATAGGTTTATTCAAAACCATAGATTTAAAAAAAAAATTTTCGTCGTTCAAAACTATGTATAATCCACCATATTAGGTATGGGAATATAAAATAGTATTCACGAAAAATATCTTATTTAAGATTTCTAGGTAGGTTAGTATATATTTGCTTACCTGCCCGAAGTTGGAAAAAAATATATTTTCAACTTCGCTAATTGGTAAATGGTGCAAAATTGGTAGGTATATCTAACAAGATCATTTTATATTTCCTGGGAACTATTCCGACCACCGTAATAAGTCGAAATTACTCTCTCACCCATGTGCACCTATACAATTCACTGTTCAAAGTAGGGATACATTGTACATGTACAGCCTTTCGCAAAATGTATTTACCTCTATTGAGGTTGCGTACTTGCCTAGAATAGGGTCTGTGGCATCGTTGGGCATTTGCCAATGCAGTTTGATACTCGAAGCGGTGGTGTATTGAAGGGAGAGGGCCGGCGCCGGTGGAGGCAGGACCGCTGAGACGACGTAGACGATGGAGTCTTCTCCTATCGTGTTGCTGGCGGTACACGTAAAGTTGCCCGATGATTTCTCGTTTACCTCTAAAATAGTGAAGAAAAGTTTATGTGATTGACCTCTCAACTCCTAAGCGGGCCAATCGGTCCGCATAACAATAGAAAATAAATTGTGTCTGCGTTTCTCGCGCTTGACGTTGCTTGGGTTGTTCGCAATTTAAAAAAAAAACATAGATTAGCGCTACCAACTGGAAACGAGGCAGCCGACGGAAAAGAGAAAGTCCTAGAACGGGATGGATGGATAACTTGTCACATTTTAATAGGCATTGGTGGAGTTTATCGCAAAACAGGGTCATGTGGAAACAAAGGGATGCTTTAGCACAGAAGTTGAACATTACGGCTAGTTGAAAAATATATATCATTAGCTTTTTATGCATTTCCTTCTGCCGATATTTAGAAGGAAGGTATTACATCTTTACCGAGGTTTCTGGTTTTTGATTTAATTATTCGGCTTCAACAGAAGCGTAGTCGTGCTGCTGCCACCTTGTTCATCTTTATACAAATATAAATTAGACTACTCACCTCGGATATGGAGATGTCCAAGATGCGTGACCTGGTAGTACTCGTGGTGCGTGACAGGTATCCCGCCGTGTGCCCAGCGGGACCGTGGTTGAGGGGCACCCACACAAGTGCACGACAGGACCACTGTCTGGCCGAGACCAACGCGGACGTGGCGTCCGAACGATGCGATTCTGGCTGGAACTGAAAGGATTTGGAATAAGGTAAAGCGTTATTATCTCTAGAATTTATCTAAAGGTTACAGGACCGAAACCTTATGACCGTAGGTTGATAGGTGAAGGAGTAGACAAAGGATAAAACTGCCAATTCTTTGGAATGTCGAAAAAAAGATTAGTTATCCTTCTTAAAAGTATTACTACAAATACTTTGGCAGTATGTATAAACTATATAAAATAAGTATGGAGCAGGCAAATGGAAGATGATGATGATGATGATGATAAATTAGTCTCACTCATCTACATCAAATTGACATAGATAGCTTGAAACCTAATGATTATAAACCTGGTGATTATTAGAGAGATAGTAAGTAGAAAAAATGTATGTAAATATACGGTTGTGATACTCACTTCTAGAACTAGGTCCCTGTCCAACAACCAAGGTAGACTCTCCTTCCCCTGATCCAGTAGTAGCTGATACCCAGAACTCATACAGCTGATTCTCCATTAGGTTTCGGATTTGGAACATCAGTTCCATGTCCGTTTTCTTGTCCGCGGATACAGTGAAACTTGAGTGTTTTCCTAACCTGAAATTAAGAATTTACATATATTTAGTGCTGGTTGAGTATTATTTATGGCAGGGCCTGAATCCTACCGTTTCTGAGTAAGAATTTCAAGTTTACGTCACTTGCTTCTGTTGATGTTGAAGATGAAATTGTGACAAAAAGTGATACTAGCACAATTATTGAAGTTTATTAATATGAAATGACATTATGCCCGCGTGTGGTCAAGTTGGCTAGAATTGTACTCACCTTCCAGCTTCCCGGTAGTAGACGGTATAATGGGATATTACTCCGTTGGGGTGCAATGGCGGGAGCCAGCTGACAAGAACTGAATCACTGTTGAACGCTAGTGCTTTGATCTTCTCTGGGGCTGATGGTACTGAAACATTAAAAGTAATGAATAATAGTTAACCTACGTTTTCAAAGTAACAAGTGCTACACATGAAAATTGCTTGTTTATAATTTCCCCGCAAGTAGCAGGGAGTAGTAACCCCCTCCAAGACAATGTTCTAAGTGACCATGGATGTCAGTAATTGTAGTGACGCGGTGCCATATGAAGATCAGGTAAGATCATTTATATCAGTATATATATACATATCGCCGAAAACTCGCTTAAAATTCGTAAGAAATAAGCCTTACTGCCATTCTTTCAATGAGCTTCATCTATTTTTATAGAGGTACAATACAAGATTGTGGAATCAGACTGGTTATTTGAAAATAAAATGTTATTTACCATCTTCTTCAGTCATACAGAAGACCGACGGGCTTCTCTTCCCGTCTCCCGCGTTGGTAAAGGCCAACACTTGCACCGAGTAATTGGTGTACTTTCTGAGCGTGTGGAGGTAGGTGTCAGTTGTAGTCACTCGCTTGATCTCGCCTACATCTGCTGAAAAGGCATAGAAATTAGTTTAGCAACAAATATTGTGATTTGGAGAAAAGTAACATAGATTCTAAGCCATTTTGCATCTCTCATCTGTATTGTTATTATAACCTATTTTACGATTGTTATGGGGGACTTCAACGCAATACTTGGTAAGCGGAGCGATGGAGAGTCCAGAGTGGGACAATTTGGATATGGAGAACGGAATGACAGGGGCCATAGGCTGGCTGATTTCCTGGAAGAAGAGGGACTCTATGCGATGAACTCTTTCTTCCAGAAGCCGCCTCATAGAAAATGGACTTGGATGGGCCCCAGCAGAAGAGACCAATCCCCTGTCAAAAACGAGATAGACTTCATCTTGTCGACGAGGAGAGAGATATTCAACGATGTCTCTGTGATCAATAGGATTAAAACCGGTAGCGATCACCGAATCGTGAGAGGCATCGTGAATATCAATCTCAGACGAGAGAGGACTCGCTTGATGAAGTCTACGCTCCGACCATCACCGATCCATATCCAGAATGTCGACAATTTCCAACTGGAACTCTCAAATCGCTTTGATTGCCTGAAGGATTGCGTTACAGTGGACGAGCTAAACAATGGGTTTGTGGAAACTGTCCAAGCGGTGGGATCAAAGTTTTTTAGGTCCCGCCCCAAATACAAACCTCAAAAGATCTCGCCCCAGACCCAGGAGTTGATGGCCGCGCGACGTTCCGCGCCGCTGCAGACCTCCGAAGACGCAAACGTGCATCGGCAGCTCAATAGACGAATCCAAAAGTCCTTGCGACACGACATTCGCTCCTTCAATACCGAGCGTATTAAGGAGACGATAGAGCAAAATAAGGGCTCCAAAGTGTTCGCAAGAGTGGAGTCTATTGGGCAAAGTCGATTAACGAAGCTGAAGACGGAGGACGGCAGCGTGGCGTCGACAAAGGCCGAGGTGCTGGGAGAGATCGAGAGGTTTTATGGGCAGCTTTACACCTCAATAGCCAAACCCATTGTCAGCTTGGCCAAAGATCCGAGAGCCAAGCTAACCCGTCACTATACCGAAGACATCCCGGACATCAGCCTGTAC
The DNA here is from genome assembly GCA_947532085.1 of Elegia similella. Taxonomy (NCBI): domain Eukaryota; kingdom Metazoa; phylum Arthropoda; class Insecta; order Lepidoptera; family Pyralidae; genus Elegia; species Elegia similella. Next base: position 1,592,472 of record OX383926.1, on the reverse strand, counting down.
GAGATTAGGATTGCCCTCAAACAGCTAAAGAACAACAAGGCGCCGGGCGAGGACGGAATTACAGCAGAGCTTCTGAAAGCGGGCGGAACGCCGGTACTGAAAGTCCTTCAGAGGCTCTTTAATTCCGTTCTGTTCGAGGGCATTACGCCGGAGGCGTGGAACGGGGGTGTGGTGGTTTTGTTCTTCAAAAAGGGTGATAATACTCTACTGAAGAACTATAGACCCATCACACTCCTGAGCCACGTCTATAAGCTGTTTTCGAGGGTGATCACGAATCGTCTCACGAACAGGCTCGATGCTTTCCAGCCTCCCGAACAAGCCGGTTTCCGAAAAGGCTACAGTACCATAGACCACATCCATACGCTGCGGCAGGTTATACAGAAGACCAGAGAGTATAACCGGCCATTATGTTTAGCGTTTGTGGACTATGAGAAAGCCTTTGATTCAGTCGAAACATGGGCCGTGCTTCAGTCCCTCCAGCGATGCCGCATCGACCATCGGTATATCGAAGTGTTGAAGTGCTTATACAGCAACGCCATCATGTCAGTTCGAGTACAGGAGCAGAGCACGAAGGCTATACCATTGCAGCGAGGTGTGAGACAGGGAGACGTCATATCTCCGAAACTGTTCACCGCTGCTCTGGAGGATGCTTTCAAGCTCCTGGAATGGGAAGGACTTGGCATCAACATCAATGGCGAGTATATCACTCACCTTCGATTTGCCGATGACATCGTTGTTATGGCGGAGACGCTGGAGGACTTAAGTACCATGCTCAATGACCTCAATGGAGTTTCCCAACAGGTGGGCCTTACAATGAACATGGACAAGACGAAAATAATGTCGAATGTCCATGTTGTGCCTTCACCGGTATTTGTTGGGAACTCCGTCCTTGAAGCTGTGGACCAATATGTCTACTTGGGTCAATTGATCCAGGTTGGCAGTTCCAGCTTCGAGGACGAGGTGTTTCGACGAATCCGACTCGGCTGGGCAGCGTTCGGGAAGCTCCGCCATGTCTTCTCGTCCAAAATACCTCAGTGCCTGAAGACGAAAGTCTATAATCAATGTGTGTTACCAGTGATGACTTACGGGTCCGAAACGTGGTCCCTTACTATGGGCCTCATAAGAAAGCTCAAGGTCGCTCAAAGAGCTATGGAGAGGGCTATGCTCGGTGTTTCTCTGCGAGATCGAATCAGAAATGAGGAGATCCGTAGAAGAACAAAGGTCACCGACATAGCTCAGCGGATTAGCTCTTTGAAGTGGCAGTGGGCGGGGCACATAGCGCGCAGAACCGATGGCCGATGGGGCAGAAAGGTTCTCGAATGGCGACCACGTACCGGCAAGCGCAGCGTCGGACACCCACCGACCAGATGGTCGGACGACCTGACTAAGGTCGCAGGAAGACGCTGGATGCAGGCCGCTTCCAACCGGTCGTATTGGAAATCCTTGGGGGAGGCCTATGTCCAGCAGTGGACTTCTTGCGGCTGATATGATGATGATGATGATCTGTATTGTGGGTTTCATCAAGGAATCACCCAGACCACAACAACAGCACAAGCAAGTTATTTGACTATTTCGGTTGTGAATAGATGAATAAACTAAAAGTGCAAAAAGATATTATTTGACCTCTCATAATAATGGACTTAACCTAAAAACAGATCTCGCTAGTATAATAATGTATGGATGTCCATGCGTCAGTACACTAGTTTTGAGTTGTATTGAGGTAGAACATAATTTACTTACCATGATCAGTAGTGAGCGGCGAATAGATGACTTTATATCCCTGTATGAGACCTCCATGCTGTCCTATGGGGGGTGGACTCCAAGTCACTTTCATGCTAGATGATGAAAGAGGGAAACAGGAGACGCTAGTTGGATGAGACTCCGGAACTGAAAATATAGAAAAAAGTATGTCAATATTTTAGTACAGCGACCAACGCTGAACTCTTAAGACTACTGAATGGATTGACCCACTCGGAAAAATAGAAGTAGCAAAGATGTGTGGAAGAAATAAAAAAGGTAAGTCAAAAGAAAAGGATTGAGACAGCAAAAGGTTCGTTCTAAATCCCGTTTATAGATACGATTAAAGCTACAAACGTTCCTATGCTACAAATATCTTGAAGGTGAAATATGGTATATTTGTCCTTCGGTTGTTTGTGTAGCTAGTTGGGTCAGACGATATTTAAAGTAAATTGGAAAATGGCAAATGCAGTCTTATTGTTGAATTATTAGGTATTCATCAGAATCCAGTCAATTTTAAGGTATGTATTTGATGTAACAAACTTACCTCCTTCTAAAGTAGTAGCAGAAACCGGGGCAGATGGTGGTCCTGCTGCAACGCCATTGAAAGCTCTCACTCTCACTTCGTATCGAGTGAACTTCCTCAGAGCTGATAGATTCAACTCTGTTGCTGACCAGCCGTTGACGGTTAAAGTCCTGGAAGAGGAGACTGACATTTTCATCATCATCAGGTTTTTTTAAACTCCACTACAGGAGCACGACCCTCTCTGTACTACTAGAGCCATACTTGGCCAGAGCAGACAGAGGACTTGGAGAAAACTATATTTTGAATAGGTATATCTGAAAATAAAAGCTCTAAGGAATACCATTTTCCCACAGCTTAACACAATATATTCATAGAGATAGAAATATCCTGACGAAATATTCTGCAGCTATGCATGATAAATTACTGTTAGTTACAAATGGAACAGATGCCTGTCTACTCGTATGTTAAGGAATAGAGACCAAAGCTATTATGCGTACCAATGTCTTCCAATACTGAGAAGGATGCCAAAGATTGCGCAAGGTGAGAAAAAAAAGACAATAGTCTTCCAATACTAAGCAGAATGCCAAGATCATGCGTACAGAAAAAAAGAATCATCACATGGTCATTATATTTCGCAGCTGAGTATACAACCTAGCACATACTCAGATGGGAGAGTCAATTATAACCAAGCGTTAGCAGCCATAGTGGAGTAAAGTAAGGCTGACCTGGTACCGTTCCTGCTTGCTCCAGGCCCAACTTCAGTACACGTGACGGAGTAGCCCAAGAGTTCCCCGTGCCATGCGTCCCGGGGAGGGGGGCGCCACGACACGTGCAGCTCCCCAGGGCCACCGGCTGTTACTTGGACGTTTGTTGGTGCTTCTGATGGCGCTGTAATGTACATATTGGTTATGATGAAATTTTAGAAAGTTTACCACGAGATGGTAAGGCTATAGCTATAGCTAAGAATGCTTACCACAGATTAATAAGACTAAGTCTTTATTTTAGTTTCTATTCTCGTAATCTAATGCAAGGACCACCTTTAATCTGTGGTCCTTGCATTAGATTACGAGAATATAAACTATGAAACCAATATCAATTTCTTGGATTTGATGTTTCAGGTCTATCAATGAACGTATTACATATGTTATCAGTCCTATGCGAAATACCTTCTTCCTGAGTTTTCACGACGACCGGCTCCGTGAAGGTGCTTTTGTCGATCTGGTTGATGGCGGCAATGCGGATCATGTATGCCGTGTGGGGCTTTAGGCTGCTGAGCAGTGCCTCGTAGTGGATGTCACCCTTTTTTGTAAGGCTGTAAAATAATATAACTTATCACTCATAATTCTATCTCGTTCAGTCATGTTGTTAGTATTTCAAAATAAGTTTAGTCTAAAATTTGAAATGTTGACATTTTTATTTACATTTGGTTATTGTGAGAAAAATCCGTCTGCAAAAGAGTGTCAGTCACATATGAACCTTTAAGAAATAATGAATTACGACACAATAGTTTGACCCGTATCATTTCTTAGGCACATCACCTTGCCCTTGTAAGAAGATCTTCCCTTTGTAGTCGAGAACACTAACTCGCTTCCATTTTTTTCTATTAACCTATACTGTCCCACTGCTGGGCAAAGGTCTCCCCCATTTCCTTCCCTATTTTGTGCCACTTCTGACCATTTCTTTTCATGGCTCGTGATATCATCACACCAACGCTTTCTAGGCCTACCCCCTTTTCTGTATCCATCTTCCGGAGTACATTTTGTAACTATAGTAGCCCATCGGTCTGGATGCATTCGGCAAACGTGAACCGCCCAATCCCATTTGAGCTTGGCGGCTTTGTGCCCCACATCAACAATGCCAGTAATAGAGCGAAGCACAGTGTTTGGGTGTCGTTTCCATTAAAAACTAAAAAAATATTTATAAATCATAAGGGCTCACGTAATATGAGGATGAGCTGCGCCATGGACGGACACGTTGAGGCTAGTCGCTGACTCCCACTGGTTCCCGCGAATGGCACCTTGAGCGGCCAAGGCACAGTACTGCAGGGTGTACCCCACCAGTGGGGAGTTGCCGTCGAATCCTTGGCTCCAGGATAGCCGAACCGCCCGGCCTAGGATCTCCGTTACGGAGAGCGAGTGAGGTGTATCGGGCTTTTCTATTAAATTTAATAAATAGAATAAATAACAGCCTCCGTGGTCCAGTGGTTAAGGCGTTTGCCTGTTGACCCGGGGGTCGTGGGTTCGATTCCCACCGGAAGCATACTTTATTTAGTTGTTTCCAGTTAGGTTAGGATATTGCAGGTTTGAATCACCTGATTGTCTGAATGACCGTGACACCTACTCGAAATGATGATGATGATGAATAGAATAAATAATTAAATAAATAGATTTTAAACATTTTATCAACGTCGAAGTTAGTACCAATTGAGTACCGAATATAATTTTATCTTCAATGTGAAGTAGTCTTAACTGATACTGTCTTATTATAAAACGAAGACTAACTTTAGCACCACTTTAGGACTAACTTTAGACTAACTTAAGCACCACTTTAGGACTAACTTTAGACTAACTTTAGCACTTTAGCGGTTTAAACTATTAACCGACCAAAATAAGATGACACTTATCACTTTACGTTAGTCAACTGTCATTGTCAATTTGTTTTGGACGGATAATAGATTAAGCCGTGTATTTTTTTTTATGTTATAGGGCTGCGAACGAGCAAGCGAATCACCTGATGGTAAGTGATCACCGCTGCCCATGGACAACTGCAACACCAGGGTGTGACAGGTGCGTTGTCGACCTTTCAAGGAGTTGGGAGGAGGAAATGGGGAGGGAAGGGATAAGTATGGGTCTACGGCTCTCTCACTCACCGAACGAAGCATAGAAGCGGTAAAGCTTCTACTCAGACGTCGATCTCCTGTGAGATAGTGGTACTTCCCCGGACGAGCCGGCCCATTCAGTATTTTAGTCCGCGTTTTATAAAAAGACAGACGGATAAAGTTATCCTTCTGTCTGCTTCCTCGGTTTTATGTTATTAAACATCTTAAGAAATTATTATGCATATCATGTTTATTAAGGTTGCATAATTTACTATTTAGGAAGTATGTAAAGTTTTGTACAAAAAATATTCCATATCAATTTTTTGTAAAGCAGGTAAGAGATGAATTAAATACCTGAAGCTGACCTACTAATTAATTATCTCTAAGTCATAAGAACGATAAACGTGAATTCAACCATAATAGTTATAAAATTGGCAGTTCTTCTTCTATCAAGTCGTAAAATGGCTCTGCGTTCTGAGCAAGAAGTTGGGCTTTCTGAGCACGCCAAGAGATGACTCATAGATTAGATGGCACCACAATCGCTCTCACTATTGTTGAAGAAACCCCACCTGACTCTATTTTCGTCTACCAACACCAGCCCGCAGTCTATTTAAAGACTTCCAGACTAGACAGGGCAGATTGCCACCCGGAGGTAGTTTCTCAGCAGGCGGTATCTGGTTTGGTGATGGCGGGTATTTATTTGAATTGACAGTTAAAGGGAATAAGAAGTGGAGATGGAAGTTCTGCTCACCTTGGACGGAGAGATAAATATAATGGTCACTATGACCGTAAGCGTTGACGGCTTGGCACTTGTACACGCCCGAGTCCTGCCGGTCAGCTCTGCTTATGTACAGTTGGGACCTTAAACCACTATCAGTCTTAGCTTCGGAGATACTTAACCTGGAATACAAATTAAAGGATTCATTGAATTAAATAAAACAATGATAAATTATGTTTTAAAATCTGAATTATATAGCCAAAATGATTCCTCTGGATCTTTTTTTTTCGTATCAGAGTGAATAGAACGGATCTGTGAATCTTCTTCAATTGGTTATTTGAAAACTTTCAGCAAATACGAAAAATATCTATATAAGTGATCTTAGCATATATCTAAGCCATGATTTGCGAAGATCCACTTAATTCTTGCGAAGATCAGGACCTATACAAGCGTGACCTTACACAGAGCTTCTTTTATTAAGTTCGGAAGAAGCTTTTCAAAAAGAGTCAAATTAATCTCCTGAATTTTACTTGCCGATAGAAGTATTTTTGCCGGACTACATTGCCGGTGGTATCATCAGAAATTATGCTTAGAAGCTTCAGTTTTTGCCTAATTACTTACCTATAAGTATTAAGATCTAAATGGTTCATGTTGTGCGCCCACGTGACGCGTATGGGGCTGTCGCCTCGGACATCACACACCAGCGTCGCAGGCGCATCACGCCGGGCTGTCATGTTGTGTGATGTTAACTCGAACCGGGCTGGTTCTGCAAATACAGATTTTTTCTTTAGTATTCTTCTTATCGTGTTCGTTAGTTATAATTTAAGTCAAGAACGCTGACTAGATATAGAGTTTTTACGGATCTTTTTGAGATCACTCTCTCTAGTATTGTGATGCCACTTGGGATACATACTCAGTAGGTTTGGTAGGTCAGGGACTAACCGTTAAACTAAATTGCATTTATTTTGACCAACAGGTATTTACCAATAAGAAGTTCGAGTTGAATTTCGATTTCACTTAAGAAGATCAGGAAAGGTGATCTACTTAGTTAAGTACAGCTGCACTGCAAAGTAAGGTTAAACTTCTAACCAGGAACAGACACAGGTAATCTATACTTAATACCTTTTATAAAGTTGAAGAGTTTGTTTGACGCGCTAATCTCAGGAACTACTGGTTCAAATTGGAAAATTCTTTTGGTGTTGCATTTATTGAGGAAGGCTTTAGGCTATAAAGCATCACGCTGCGACCAATAGGAGCAAAGTATCAATAAAAAATGTTTTGAAAACGGGGAAAAATTATTCATCTATACTAATTATCATAATAACAGAAATTGCCGCGGACGAAGTCGCGGGCAACAGCTAGTAGAAATATATAGGCGATCGTCGTAGGGCAACGCACCGCCTCCTCTATCTAAAACTTCTACTTCAAACATTGCCAAGGCTTTCTAACCATTAACAGCCACAGCAATAGTCTTGGTGAGGGGTGATCCAACCCCGTTTTCAGCCTTGCACATGTAGTGGCCCTCGTCGTAGGGCAGAGCTGATTCTATCCAGAGCGTCCCATTGGACAGCACCTGGAATCTCCCGCCGAGGTTCACCAGGGGTGTGTAGTCAGAGGAGGATGCTCCTGGAAATGAAAAAATTGAAAATAAAATACCACCATGCGATGAAAAAAGTATACGCGTACTTCGGAAGTTAAAACTATAGTAATCTTTCTCGCGTTTTCCCTATTCGAGGTCAGCTCTATATTTAAACAACTCACTCTATAACTTTCTGTCTTATCATCTCAATATTTGGGTATTCTCTGATTCTATAGGTCTGATCTTACACATTATTTTCCTGGCTTTCTTGATTTAACTCTTCTTCTATAACTATGAAATCAATACTCATATATACACGTTTGTATCTTCTACACACTATTTTCACTATTTGATCGTTCTGGACCCTTAAATGGGTGATTTAGCCCGTTTATATAAACAACTTTTCCTATGGGACCAATGCTGGGATCTCAAAAATAATGGGTAGTTCCATACAAAACCATTTCGGCCGCCCGGTCAATTTGTATGGGACCGTCAAAAAAAAATTTGAGTTCCCAGCATTGGTCCCATAGGAAAAGTTGTTTATATCAACGGGCTAAATCATCCCTTAACGATCAAAATTTCACCGTGTATAATAGGTATTAGGTTATATGTATGTAATACTATGTAATATGAATATCATTATAAGGAGTTTCGTAGTTCTCCTTTCAACATGTCCAAATTCGAATTTTTAGAACTAGGCTTCGCAAGTCAAGTCATCTAGGCTGTTGTAGGTGCGTTGTGCGTAAAGAAAAGCAATTTTACTGTTTTTGTATATTAAAAACATTTATTATTTTTGCCTGGAATAATGGAGATGTTTGCCATGCTTTATACATTTCAAACACTAGTGAATAATTAAGTAGTAAGCAGGTTGATACGAGATTATCCTTCACCTGAAAAGGTGTCAGTACAAGTCGGGCATGGCGGGTTTCAAACCTGGGACCCTTCGCTTATGGATTATATATTATAAGCATTTTTAAGTGGGGGAAAAATAGAAATTTGTTTGACCTGGGAAATAAATTGAAGGTATTGCGTTACTGCTACTCAGATGAGTGGAGAAAAAGCAAGTATCAGCTCGGAATACCGGTTGAGAGAACTCGATATCATACCTGCAACCATCGGCCAGACAAATGAGGATGAAAACCCTGATCTCATGACACCCCTGACACAGCGGTGACACTCCCTGTACGTGTGACTTCGAGTTTCTGTGACCTTGAATCGCAACGTGTAAGCGATAATCCACTTAGTGCTGGCTCGTTCACCGCCCCGCGCGCCTTTCGATGCCCCCGCGCACATCCAGACACCCACACATAGCCGCAAGCGCTTTTACGTGCACACATGCTTGAGTGTCGTTTCTTTTCCGTGTAGCGTATATATTCTTTGCCCCTGACTTCTAACAGTGTGCCTATTGGTATTTATCTTAAAGTTACACATCGATGACGTACATTGGCCTTGTTAATCTGTTTTGTTTGAAAATAATACCTCTTTGCTTGAGCCAGGCGACCTGAGGCATAGGAGACCCAGTAGTCTGACAGTGTAATGCCAGGGGCTCTCCAGCCAACACGGACTCGTCCTTGGGCTCCGTCACCCATTTTGGGGAGACTGCAGCGTGAAAACAAAAATAAATAGTTAGATTAATCTTAATTATACTTTTTTATATCATATATCATATGAGCACTTACAATTAACATATATTTGTATATTATTCAGTGAAGTTAGTAGAGTTGATTGTTTCTGTTGATAGAGTTCTTCGAAAGTAGATTTGTAAGTAATGTACTATTAATTATCAAAGCCTTGTATAAGTATGTATAATCTCATTCATACACCGCAAGATAATATTAAAATAATTGTTTGATAATAAAGATGATTCCGTGCTTCGGAAGGCACGGAATCCGGTGGTCCCGGCTGCGTATTGCCAAACTGTATACTGACCCAGACACCCATAGTCTGTACTGAACTACGTCGTGCTCATTAGAATCACAAACAAATTAGAGCAAAGTACATACGAGCTCAGAGCAGTCTGAGACGGTATGCACTTTGCTCGCTTGTATGTAAAGCAAACTGTGACACGCAAATATCTTTAACTAACTATACAACGTGTTTCGTAATTTCCCGTAACTTTTTTATGCTTTTGCGATTTTTAGGTATCCTATCCGTGAAACTTAACAACTTTCCCCAAAAAACATACCCTTTGTGAAGTAATTAAAATTTAGCCGTTGTAAGTACGACTAAAAATTAATTTGAACTGGAACAACTATAAAGAGTGTTAAAAAAAAACTATAAATGTTTCCACTTCAGTATTTATTAATTTTTCAAAGAAAGATGCACTGACACAACAAATTGTACCTATTTTTAATTTCAGTGTAGGTAATAATAACTCAATTAAGTCGATATTATAAGTGATCGATAACAAAGTAAATTAATGAATCAAGAACAGAAAATGGAAAATTTTCATTAAATGTCAAAACAAAATCTCAAATAACAAGAGATGGCGTCACACCTTTTGTGCTTTATTTAGCGATTTTTCTTTATTAATAATCGGAAAGTGCGAAATAAAAAATATCAGTAAATATGCCAACTGTTTTTCTACCAGCATACTCGTATCGCAAACTAGCAAAGTGTTAATTTTATTCAAATTATTAAGGCTTACACCGATCTATAAAAAAACAGTTTTAAAGTCGGTTTATTTTTTAAAAGTAACTCTATTTGGCTTTATTTAATAAACACGTGCGTAATTGCTAATAAAGTCACGACCACTGTCCAAAAGCTGCGCAAGTTTAAGAAGGCGAGGCAGAGAAATAAAACATGTCTGCATTCGCATGCATTTTGTTCTAAATTATCATGCCATTACATACTACACCAGACGCTGGAAAGTATGGATGTCTGGAATCGTATGCATTTTGCTCAAGTATTTTAAAGCAAAATGTATTTTGATTCAGACACTCTCTGAATAGGTATACAGTTTGCTCTTCAACTACAAAGGCAAACTGCGATCGAGCTCAGCGCAACCCTGGTCTGGGTCAGTATACAGTTTGGCAATACGCGTCCCGGCTGCCATCTGGTAGTCGGTAAAGGAACCACGTCAGAGGCCGAGAGGCGGTTCCGAAGAACTCTGACACCAGAGTGTGCATGGTCGATTGACCGTGACACCTACTCGAAATGATGATGACCGCAAGAAAAAAATTTTGTACAACAAAGAAGAGTAATGTTTGATTGCCTAGGTAAGGCTATCTTTTAATTAATACATACGTATTAAGCAGCATTAAGTACTACATGGCAGATCTAATTTAATGGGATTGAATAACACCGTATTGAATCCAAAATAAGAGGCAACCGACACGTATTTTAGGAAACGTTATTTTAAAACAAATTGGTTCTCTGTAAAGTCGGATTACGGACAAAAATTTTACGTAATAACGGTTGAAGAGAGATAGATGAATCATAAGCCAAACGCTCGGCCGATCATGCCCCTCTATCGCTTGCTCCGCGTTCTTGTTGCAGAACACGACACGTTTTCGTGCGTGCAGCCGGCGTTCATCGATTTATAAGATGTGATCACGTCATAAAGATATTTATTGGAATAAAAGACAAATATCAACTAGCAACACGCAAGCTGAACTTAACAATGTATGCTCAGTAATTAATATGAAAGTTTGAGTAGTTTGTTACGTATACACAAGACGGGATTGTAATCTATCACAACTTACTCGCGAGTTTCCTTCTACAAAACATTGTTGTTGTTTTCCTAACAAATTAAGACAATATGTGTCGGGAAGGCTACTATAACTCCACAAGCTTGGGGTGTAATTTAGAAAACTTTTTTAACTTAAGATGTAGGTAGGTACATCTTATATACAGTTGATACGATTACTAATTCTTTCATTGAATTAGTTCTTTATACAATACTAGCTTTCGCCGCCCGCAGCTCCGCCCGCGTCAATGTCGATCCCTCGGGAATAGTACTTTTTCCCGGGATAAAAGGTAGCCTATGTCCTTCTCCGCACTCTAGAGAACTTGTATGGAAAATTTCATGATGTTCGGTTCAGTAGTTACGGCGTGAAAGCGTAACAAACAAACAAACAAACAAACTCACTTTCGCATTTATAATATTAGTTAGGATGTAAAGAAAACCCTGACGGATCCTTGAACTTGAAGGGGTGATTCAGCCCGTCGATATGAACAACTTTTTATATGGGACCAATGCTGGGAACTCAACAGTTTTTTTGACGTTCCCATACAAGTTGACCGGGTGGCGGAACATTTCTGTTTGAAAATGTCTATTTTTTGAGTTCCTAGCCATAGGAAAAGTTGTTTATATCGACGGACTGAATTACCCCTTCAAGGATCGGACAGCGTTTTCTTTACATATGGTATCTGCATGTTTTATGTATATAGGGACATAAAAAATAAATATAATAATAAAAATATATACGGACAAATCACACAGATTGAGCTAACCCCAAAGTAAGTTCGAGACTTGTGTTATGGGATACTAACTCAACGATACTATATTTTATAACAAATACATATATTTATACACATCCAAGACCCAGGCCAATCTGAAAAAGATCATTTTCCATCTAGACCTGGCCGGCGATCGAACCCGGTCACTCCGTGTCGCAGGCTGGCGTGTTGACCGCTGCGCAACGGAGCTAGTCAGATATCACACAAATGTATGAAACTTTATATAATTTATTAATTATTTGTATGATCAGTATCTTTTACTATACTTACAATAAAATTAAGTTTAATAAAACATTTAAGTACTGTTTTAATACCTGATGCTTAGCAACTCTTAACAGCTATTACCTTACCTGCAGCGCTAAATGAATACACTTAAAAATGAGGTTAATCTGTACACCAAGAAATTAATGCTTATTCAATAATTTTACAGTCTTATTATCTAAACCTTAGCATAGGTACCATATTTATTGGTTATACTTATAGGATGTTACAATTAATTTACTGACCTTGTTTTCAAATAACATCTTCATTTATTCTATATTCAACAAAACTGTCAAAATAATTTCATTATTAATATACAATATTATATAATACAATATTATATATATATAAATAAATATAATACAATATTTACCTACAGCAAATATTAGGTCAGGGAAAGTATTTTTTCGTATTTTGTATGTACCTATAAAGTTGTTTTTTTAACTACAATCTTTGACTATAGACACTGTATGTAGGAGGTAGTTTTTTTAATAAATACTTACATAGGTAAAAAGAAAACAAATCTATTGACGAAAAGGTTACTGGTGTCCAAATAAGATAAGCACAAAGTTGGTTTAAGAGTTTTCTGTCTGAGAACTTTGATATCAAAGTAACACTTCTTATATATGTACGGATAATATCTTCATACAAATACAAAAAGATTTTTCTGAAACAATTTCATAGCACGATTTTTTTCTCAATAAAAAAAGTATTTGTTATAGTTTACTTAAAATAATGATATTTTCAGTAACCTATATGATGTAGGGTGTAATTGGTCAAGCAAGAAAATTTTGTCAACTGGTCAAGCGGTTTTTTAACCGCTCCTAAAGTATACATATTGCTCTATTTGGTTTGTAGGTTGTTTTTTAAACGCCAATAATATATTATCTACTCGTAACTAAAAAGTAAGTTGACTGGAGAAATTACCCAAATCACTAGCAATCTGTAATCCAACGCTAGGCGGAACAAAAACAGGAAGAACATTGTAATTAGCCACTATAGGTACTTACTGTTTAGTACAGGTCAAATTTCTCTTTTTTATTATTATTATACATACATTTCAAGAACCTATTTATAGGTATGGTTATTAAATCAAATTTAACGTTATAATAATAATAATAATAATTCGTTTATTTGCATGGAATACAGGTATAATAAACTTGATAAACCAAGAAAGTTGACCTTTACGTTTTTACGAACATATTAGAATAAATAAATCAAATAATCTTCTACCACGGATGTTGCACGAGAATTAGCCGGGAAGGATGTTGACAACAAAGTGCTCGGTGAAAATTGGTGCAAAATTGCAAATACTATATAGTGCTTTAGCATGATCGTTTTTATTTATGAATCTTTTCAGATCAGAATCGAATCACAAATAAAAATTGCAAATGCTTGGTTTTTTACTATCGATCTTTTTCAGGTTAGTTACACTGGAATTCCAAACGAATGGTATAATAACTTTCTAATGTCTATATCGCAAAGGAATCTGCTAGGGAGCATGTTCACGATCATTTAATTAAACGTAACTTAGTGCCTTTGATTCATAGCTTAAAGCATAGCTGTAGTTTACGATCATAGCTCGTGGATATGAAAGGATGAAAAAAACTTTCTCTAAAACATCAGTCAAGTGACGACGATAATAAATAAGTGCTCGGTGAAAGCCAGTGCGAATGGTCGGTGCTGAGTGCAAGTGCATCGGTGCTGTATCGGCGTGGTTACCTTTTACGACTAGTTCGGCCGTATAGTTAACTTTAGCGGCCGAGTTGGACGCCACGCAAGTGTATAGGCCGCTGTGTCGAGCGAACACCTCTTTGAAAACGAGGTTGCTGAAAAAATCAGCCGTCCGCTCTTCCACCTACGCAAGGATTTAATTTTTTTGGGAACTTTTCCATAAAATATGTATTTTTACACTTAATTATTAGAACTATCACCTGATAATATTTAAATATGCTACTTTCGGAAATTAGAACAATTGAATAATTTATTCGTAAGGCAGGACAACAATTCTATTTACGTAAACCGGACAAATATAAAAAAGAAAAAATCTATGTCACAAAATCAAGAACATAACAGATATTTACTTCACATTCTGTGTGAACCATTATGACATTAAATAAATCAATTACTCCACTTTTCTGAACACTATTAGTGTCACATATTTCCTACAAAACCTCATTAGGTAAACAGATTTGAATGAATTAGGCTCACCTGCAAAGTGGACGGTATAGGCGAGTTATCCTTCAACCATGTGAAATGCACGGGCATGTCGCCAGACGTGACACTGCACCCGACTTGAGCCCGCTTCCCTTCCTGAAGGTTAGCCGAAAAGGAGAACGGCTCTATCTCTGGTGGATCTGGAAAATTCATATGCATAAGTCTTTCGGAATAAGTACTGGTAATTTTCATAACTGAGGATCAAGAAAGTCCAAAAGTCGGTAAAATAAATTCTCAAGAATGCCACATGTATCTGAGGTAAAATTAACTAAGCGAGACATTTTTTATTAATTTGTTTGCGACAGTATAAAAATCCTGATAGACATGTGACTGGTATAGCGATGAGAGAAAAAAATCGTTGGTTAGGATGCATTTTGTTAACAAAAAAAGTGAAGTATTGGAGTCAAGAATCAAGGTAGCAGAAATTGGTCTGTTAGAGTATTAGGAAAAACTTACTACTAACAACTAGTTGAAGACCAAGACACATTTTGAATTGATTATATCCATTTTATTTAGGTATACTTACTGCTTACTACCAGCTGTAGTTCTTTCCTGGCTATCTCTCCGTGAGATCCCATCACCAGACAAGTATATTCCCCCGCGTGTGACGGGTCTACCCTGGATATCCTGAGGGCTCCGTCCATACTGTTATCCCATTCGATTGGGTTGCCATTACGCTGCCATTTTACTGAGCTGAAAGTACATTGATTTTGATGAACAATTAATTACTGCATAACGGGACCTCGATTATTTTGGAAATTTATCTGGATATGTCTGCAACATTGTAGCTGCCATCTTCACAGACTGAAATTCAATTGACAATATCAAAAATAATGGCGGTTAGTCCCGTAGTGACAACAATTAGTGATGGTGACTGACAAAAGCTTTAAGTCGTATTTCATTACTGATTCTTAAAACTAAGCTTGATCCTTTCTAACTCATGCATGTTATGTTAACCACTAGTCAAAATTGTAGTAAAGTTTTTGATGTCATGGCATTTGATCATTCAAAAGCTTGAGCCACGACTTCGCGAAAACCATTGATAGCCATCAATTAATTCATTGGTTGCAAATCTGCTAGTTTGTTTGGTAGTCTTTGATATACCTATTGCTCCAAAGATGGTACAGTTTCGTACGATATTTGGAGCAATTGTTTCAATAATAAGAGTAAAGAAGAAGTACGTTAAAAATTAAAACTTCTGGAATGTTAGGATACCGTCTAATATAAGCCCCCGATGGACAGAACAGACAAAATTTAGAGCGTTAAATTATTTTTATTTGACTTCAAAAAAATACCTAGAAACAGAAGGTCTTAACATAAATTGGAGAAAATATGTGATCTAGGAGCAGATTAACATTAAAATAAATGTATCTCACCTGATTGGGTAGCCGGAGTAAGGGCAATAGAGTACCAATTCTCGACCAGCAACGGCCCTTATGGGACCTATCGATCTTACGTAGGGCGGCCCTGGAACCATTTATAAGGAGTTATGAACGGGGAGTATGTATGCGTGCGCTTGTTGTATGTTTTTAATGTGTTATATCGTTTCTTCAGTAGAATAAACAACTTTCTTGACTATTATATTATTAACACTTACGTGAGATAAAGACATTATTATAAAAATGGGTCACTTAGATACTATTGCGTCTCGAATACCGACCACAGTTTCAGACTCGATAAGAGGCCATTTTCAACCCCGACGAAATGCACGTGAGTGACCCGGTTTTTATACATAATGTTGCACTTTATTTATAAACTTTAAAATGTAATGATAAATAAATAATAAATAAATAAATATATACGGACAAATCACACATATTGAGCTAGCCCCAAGGTAAGTTCGAGACTTGTGTTATGGGATACTAACTCAACGATACTATATTTTATAACAAATACATATATAGATAAACATCCAAGACCCAGGCCAATCTGAAAAAGATCATTTTCCATCTTGACCTGGCCGGGGATCGAACCCGGGCATGATAACTAACTACATCTCTGGCCATCAAATCATTATACACAGATAAAAAAATAACAAATACATAGAACGACCCAGGGACGGAGGATCCAGAGATCACAAGATCAAAGATCCTGTTATTTTTGTACAAAAAGTTAATAATTTGTTATTAAGTCTATCAGTGCAGATAAATTTATACTCGTAGCTCAGCATTTTCTCACCATAAATGTTTAATCTGGAGGTGTGTGAGACCTCGCCAAGTGAATTGGCAGCCCTGCAGGTGTACAGGCCGCCATCGTCAGACCGCACCGCTGAGATGTTCAGGTAGCTTACGACGTCATTTGTTTTTGTTGCGAACTGCTCCACGCTATATCTGTTTAACATATAATGGCAATAAGTATTATTACAACGAAGCACATAAAATATCCTGTAACTGAATACTGCATGGTTCGAAACAATCATTTCATTTAATTTCGTTCTATTTACTTTGCGGCTAAACATTGCGCTGCCGGCTGGTGCATAACAATGCATGTTCCATTGTTTACCCGCATAAATTTAAATACATAGATATATACGGAAAAATCACACAGATTGAGCTAGCCCCAAAGTAAGTTCGAGACTTGTGTTATGGGATACTAACTCAACGATACTATATTTTATAACAAATACATGTATAGATAACCAAGTAATATAGACCCAGGCCAATCTGAAAAAGACCATTTTCTCTAGGCTTTTTAGTTAACTAGTACTAAATTTGTATTTGATAATAAAACTTTCAAAAACCTGATATTACTGTTCATATTCGTTATTTCATCCGTAAAAAGTCCACTGCAGGACAAAGACCTCTCATGAATTATTTGTTCCGTGGGGAGATATTGCCATACTCACCACGCTTGGCAGGTGGGACGCGAGCGCAGTTTCTTTGGCTTCTCTGGCTTCATTTTTAAGCTAAGGAAGAATAGGAATTTGTTGGATTTGGAAAGTTTGGGATGCTAGTCAATCGGATGAATAGGGGATAAGCAAATAGTAGCTAGGAAGGTCGGTCGCTTGTACCTGATACCAAAGGCCAAGCAGTTGAGAATTATACCTCTAATTGGCTGTTCTATTATAATAACAAACAAACCTGTGTCCCATAGCAATAGTATTTAACGGCAGACCATCAAGCATCCACGTGAAGTGAGGTGGCGGCGAGCCTACAGCTGAGCATTTCAGGGTGACCACCTGCCCTGGTCTGAGAACTTGTTCAATGAATGTGTATTGAAGCTCAGGAGCTGTGTCTGTTAACAAAAAAAAAAGTGAGGGTATATTTAGAAAAAACCCTTTTTTTTTCAGTAGGTTTTCAGTTTGGTACATCATTCAGCTTTAGAATAGAAGCCTCCCAGAATATAATGATTGTACTACGATGAAATTGATTTAATTTTTCGTTTTGCACATATCTATTTGTTACAGGTCTGACTCTTTGTTAGTACGGCCATTTGCAAAGCCGGAAGGTGAAAATCGATGCGCAATCGATTTTCACCTTCAGGCTTTGCAGATTAGGAAGGCAATTCCATAAATATATAGCAATATCATAAACCTTATACCCCATACATAAGGTTGAAATTACTGCAATTTTAAATAGTATTCGTAGCTACACACGACTCGTAAACCAAATTTTATATGAACTTTTGCAGGTAACCTAGCATCTGACAACGTATAAAGAAGTAAGTAACTATTTTTATGATATGGGACGGCAAACGAGATAGAGATTCACGTGATGGTAAGTGATCACCGCTGCTCATGGACAACTGCAACACCAGGGTCTGGCAGGAGCGTTGCTAGCCTTTCAAGGAATTGGGGGAGGACATCTCACTAACCGAACAAACTATAGAAACAGTAAAGCTTCTACTCAAACGTTGATTTTCAGTGATAGTTTGGTACTTCCCCAGACGAGCCGGCTCATTCATGCTACTACTAGCAAAAATTAATTTTGTTGCCGGTGCCGGTTGCCGGTGTGGCTATATCTTGAAAACAAGACAAAGAATTTATCTAAAACTATTACCTCCAAGTCTCAATTCAGCACTGGCTTGCGCCGAGTCCCTCTCATTCCTGGCCATGCACTGATAGACTCCCTTATCAGCTCGATGGACAGACGTGATCACTAGTTGTTCTCCTCCGTTCTGCACCCTGACTCGTCCTCCAGCCACTCCAGAGCCTAAAGGAACCCCGTTGTGCAGCCACTCTAGACGAGGTGATGGCCATCCACCCCATGTGCAGTTGATGGTGGCTGTTCCACCGCTGTTGACCACCTGAGGAAAGACATAACAGTCGTTTAGTGTGGAAAACTGTATAGGCTTAATAGTAAAGCATTTGTTTATTTTGTGACATAAAATAACTTTTATCTGGATAAATCGACTGATCGGTTCTAGTGGATATACCTTTTTATGTATTCTTTTTTTTTATGTTACAGGGCAGCAAAAGAAGAAGCGAGTCACCTGATGGTAAGCGATCAACGCTGTCCATGGACAACTGCAACACTAGAGTGTGACACTGGAGCATGGCCGGCCTTTCAAGAAGTTGAGGGGGAGGGGGGGGGGACATTGGGAGTAGGGAAAAATGGGGGACATGGGGAAAGGGGGAGAAGGATGGGCCTCCGGCGACGAGCCGGCCCATTCATGCTACTAGCAAAAATGAAATTTGCCGGTAGCGTGGCTCTACCACAAATTCTATGGGTTAAGGTTCTATGTTATGGGACCTTTTCCGTATTTTATTATGTCTTCAAGGAGATAGAAAAAACGTGGTATTATTTTTTAATGTACAAATGAATTGCTATTTACATAGTAGATTGTGACACAAGTGCCTAAAATAATACTTTTTGGTGAGGGCAATATTTTGAATCCAGAATTTTTTGACTTTGACTTTTTTAGTTCTTCGGCTTCGATCAAATATAATTTTATAGATAACCAGTCTCATACAAAATGAAGCCTCAACAATGTCCCCGAGTCAAAACATCATGCATACTTACAAACAACAAAAATGTACATGTACATGTAACAGTACATACATAATGAAAGTATAACTCCATCTTTTTTTTTCACTTTTGATGCCTAGTTTTTGCCTCTTTTTTGTAGGTACCTTCGTCATCGCGAGACGTGTGAGTGCTAGCGCGGTTTATTGAAACTGTGGACAACTCCGATACTCGATTAGTGCGCTGTTTTGCCGGTGCCACTTTTCGAGAGCGAATCGTGTATCTACCATTATGTTTGATCGAAGTCCTTTGGGCATAAAAACGTATTTCAGACCCTGTACAGTGTACACGGCCCACCGAGTTTTGCTTTTGAATAGATGAGATGAAAAAAATAAGTGACTCATGAATCCTTATCCTTACTAATATTATAAAAGCGAAAATGAGTTTGTTTGTTTGTTTGTTTGTTACGCTTTCACGCCGTAACTACTGAATTGATCATCATGAAATTTTGCATACAAGTTCTCTGGAGTACAGAGAAGGACATAGGCTACCTTTTATCCCGGGAAAAGTACTATTCCCGAGGGATCGACATTAACGCGGGCGGAGCCGCGGGCGAAAGCTAGTAATATTATAAATGCGAAAGTGAGTTTGTTTGTTACGCTTTCACGCCGTAACTACTAAACCGATCATCATGAAATTTTGCATACAAGTTCTCTGGAGTGCGGAAAAGGACATAGGCTACCTTTTATCCCGGGAAAAAGTACTATTCCCGAGGGATCGACACTGACGCGGGCGGAGCCGCGGGCGAAAGCTAGTAAATTATAAATGCTTTAAGATAGAAGGCGGTCTTAGTACTTTAGCATCTGCTTCTCTTTCCACAAAGATCGTAAAAGCCCATCAAGGAAATGGGCAAAAAATCTGAAGAATTATATTATTAGGCGATGCAGCTAGCAACCTATCATTATTGTGATTCCGTTTTTCACCTATTTGCTAAATGTGGCTTTTGGGTGTAAAATACCTGGGATTCGTCTCCCCTGCAAGGGAAAAGGACGTGATAATATGTATGTATGGTTAGCACTTTGCAATTTCTTCCAGTCAACATTTTGCTTTAGTAGTTAGCAGTGACGTGCAGTCCATACAGACAGTTAGACTCTGTCTACCCTGAATTCACTAAACATATACAACGTTTTTTCTCTAACAAAAATATGAGATCGTTGCCCCTAAAATATCACAAGCAAAATGCTCCTTAGATCAGTTGTTATTGAATATAGAAAAGAAAATATTCATTTAAGGGTCCGTACTACCTCACACTGCTTTGCATGATTGACTGTTATATCAATAATAATTAAATACTCAAGTTGAAATAAAAATGCAGCAAAGTCCAGGACTAACTCTGGTAAGTATATGACTCAAAAACACGATTGTGTTAAATTTTCTCGATAGAAAAAAATTGCAAAGTTGCCTCCAAATCACGTCTAATTTACTCGGTTTATAGTATTATTCACCAAATACATTAAAATTAACCTTGAAACTTTTGATTATTATTGCATTACAGATAAGGCAGCCATCATATGTTTTTCTTTTTCGAATAACCCTTGAATATTCCTAAAAAACGAAAATATCCAAAGTAGCCAACGCGTTTAAACCATCCGCGTTTGTATCGCCACGCCGCCTGGCATATGGCGGGCTCTTAAGTCGTAATTTATAAGGGAAGTTCTTGATTTACTATGGTTTTGTCTACCTTCCAAAACATGTGTGTGCACGCCGCTGGTAGGTAGTAAGATTATGCTGGTAAAAAAAAGCAACCTCTAAACTTGATCCTTTTAAATCTCTTGTTTTACATAAAGTTGCTTAAAGCAAAAATGCAATAAGAAATACTCTTACAACATTTTTCCGCGCAACTTCCTTCCTTCCCATGAATTAAAATTCCTCGCAATCTATTCCTCGTGGGCAAAGTTGAAAGTTTACAAGAGCACGGCAGGAGTTGAAAGTTTTAAGCATAGTTGCGCCAAGTTAAATTTGATTCGGATTTTACTTGCGACAGCCATCGAGCGGGATACAAACACGTTGACCTGCCCCGGTTGGGAATAGTTAGTCGGTACACGAAGGACTCGAAAGTTAACATACTTAAAGCCATCATTTTGAACAATGTTTTGACACTAGTGTTGTGCCATGCTCGAAATTTTCGAGAACAGTGAAAACGTGTGGGAAAATTTTCCCGAGAATTTCCTCTTCTTTCTCTCAATTGCAGGAATTATTGGAAATTTCCCGCCAATTTCCGAAAGAAGGATCCTCCGAAAGGAGGATGAGAATAGAGAATTTCTCTCTGGCACATCACTAGTTGACACCTAGCAAGCAAGTAGCTTATTCTGCAAATACAAGATATATTTCTATCTTCCTATTTTAAGAATTATGAATTAGAGCTTTAAATTATTAATTTCACGTTATTTTTCAAACGATTTATCTATAAATGTACTAGCTTTCGCTCGCGGCTCCGCCCGCGTCAATATCTATCTCTCGGGAAGAATAGCTACTTTTCTCGGGATAAAACGTACCCTATATCCTTCTCCGTACCTCAGATAACGTATATGCAAAATTTTATGATGATCGCTTCAGTAGTAAAGGCGTGAAAGCGTAACAAACAAACTCACTTTTACATTTATAATATTAGTTAGAATTATGTGGCTGTTAGGTTAGTTAATTGATAAAAAAAGCTGCCCATCAAAAATCTTGTTACCACATCGTTTTAAGAAATACTTTTAAATAACCATATAAATATTTTTATGTCCGTCTGGCCAGCGTGGAGAGTGTAGGCCAAGTCCTCTGGCTGCTCTGGCCAAGTATGGCGCTAGTAGTACAGAGAGGGTCGTGCTCCTGTAGTGGAGACTAAAAAGGACCTGATGATGATGATGAAGATGACGTAATAAACAAATCGAAAGAACAAACTAAAATACACCTAACGAAAATCGATTACATTGTATATTTATTATCACGGTTTGTCTTGAATCACGTGTCTATAGCTGACGAGGCAGGCATCTGTATCGGGGATAGCGCAACCTACGAGTCATGCCGCAGGGACCTCCGGAATCGAATCACGTTCCGGACCGATGACGAGCGCATTATTTACCATAGACCTTAAGTTTGAAAGGGATGTGTCTACGGTGGTTTGTTTCTATATGTTAATTTACCATATTAGTATATAATAGGCAAGAAAAATATTATGCGATGTAATTACAGTCCTTATAAAGTTAAAATAAAAGTGTTGCGTTACTAGAAATTTGTCCGCAGCTCCATTCGCATCAATGAAATTCCTTTATTTAAACCGCGGGAACAGATTTTGCTAGCTGAATAGAAGGGACTCCATGTCTTTTTCAGTACCCCTGACAACATTTAATTATTTAAAAAAATATGACAATTAATACAGTAGATTAGACGCTACACCGCAACGTGCAAACGATTATATACTTACTTTTTTTTTTACATTTATTATCATATAAAAAATCTTACAAAACATTATGTAGGTATTAACTTAGCATAGCGAAACCACTAAGGTTTGAAATTATACTAAGACTTAAGTTTACGTCAATCACACAACACTTACATAAAAGAAAAGTAAAAGAATTGGACAGTTAAATATGGTTCGGTTATTAATTATCTTGATTATTTTAAATATTTTTGAGTGAACTAAGGAAATGCTCTTTAAATTTATACTTTATATTTTTTGTCGTCAATTTATCCCGTGTTTCCATAGGTAGTTTGTTAATAAGTACACTTACTTACTTCGCTGGCTCAGCGATTATATGAACAACTTAATATTTATTTGTAATATTAATGAGAACGTAGACTCAAAGAAGCATGATCAAATAAAATAAAATAAATATATACGGACAAATCACACAGATTGAGCTAGCCCCAAAGTAAGTTCGAGACTTGTGTTATGGGATACTAACTCAACGATACTATATTTTATAACAAACACATATATAGATACACATCCAAGACCCAGGCCAATCTGAAAAAGATCATTTTCCAACTTGACCTGGCCGGGGATTGAACCCGGTCACTCCGTGTCGCAGGCAGGCGTGTTGACCGCTGCGCCACGGAGCTAGTCTCAGTTTTTGCATCTGTTTCCTTAATGTTTAGGTGAAAATATCTCGAAAATTAGCGCGTCAAAGTTTTTAAATTTGCTTCTAAAGCATAGGATTATCTTATCTCTATTTTCTAAAGCATTTTTTTTTATGTGATGACGGGACGGCAAATGAGCAAGCGGATCACCTGATGGTAAGTAATCAGCGCTGCCCATGGACAACTGC
Source organism: Elegia similella (assembly GCA_947532085.1). NCBI lineage: Eukaryota > Metazoa > Arthropoda > Insecta > Lepidoptera > Pyralidae > Elegia > Elegia similella. The sequence goes on along the minus strand of OX383926.1, from coordinate 1,568,938 downwards.
AACACCAGGGTGTGACAGGTGAGTCGACGGCCTTTCAAGAAATTGGAGGAAAGAAATGGGGAGGTAAGGGGGAAGGATGGGTCTCCGACTCTCTCACTCACCGAACGAAGCATAGAAGTGGTAAAGCTTCTACTCAGACGTTGATTATCTGCGAGAGTGTGGTACTTCCCAGGACGATCCGGTCCATTCATGCTACTAGCAATTCATTTTGCCGGTAGCGTGGCTCTACCACGACTAAGCATGTTAGCTTATGGGATTTGCGCTTCATTTTAATAAACCTTATACAGCTTGTAAATGCACCTTCGACGTTACCTTAAAGTTGTGACTTAGACTATCAATATGAACAACTTTTCCTATAGGACCAATGCTGGGAACATAAAAAAGAAAATTCGGCATTTCCATACAAAAGAGTTCTGCGGCCGGGCCAGTTTGTATGGAAATGTCGCATATTTTTCGAGTTCCCAGCATTGTTCTCATACGTAAAGTTGTTGATATTGATGGGCTGAGTCACCCCATTAAGGGAACGTCTAGGGTCAATTTACACGAAAAATAAGTACTAAGCTGTCAGCCTTCTAGGTACCCTTCCGCGTGACAACGAACTGCGGGACATTTTTTATTTATAATGGTTATTTTTAATTATGTAGGTTAGGCTATTTTATTTTAGTTAGTTTTCGTTTAAATAATTTTAAGTTACATATAGTTCTTATCAATAAAACCAAAGTATTTAATTTATAAAACAAAAAGATGTATATTGTGAATAAAAAGTACTAAGATATATTTATTTTTTTCGAACATATGACTATAACGTTCAAAACATAATAAAAACAAGTACACAATAAACCAAGTTGAGAAAACATACAGAACAATTTTGCTTCAAAACGCCGAAGCCTTTCTTAGTCAAACAAACCAGCAACACAATATTATTCAATCCTGCCGAAGGGTCAACACTAACAAGAGGAAATGTTTGCGACACGATCCCAAACAATCAGGCACACCATTGCAGACCCTACTTTGTTGAAACACGGAAAATCTTTACGTTTCTGTAGTCAAAGCTTTCCAAATTATTATTTGTAGATCTAAATAACCCACCAGTCCCGAAAAAACTGGCTAAGTGCGAGTCGGATTCGCGCATGAAGGATTCCGTACCATCCTTATCCTTACTTCCTTACTAATATTATAAATGCGAAAGTGAGTTTGTTTGTTTGTTTATTTGTTTGTTTGTTTGTTTGTTACGCTTTCACGCCGTAACCACTGAACCGATCATCATGAAATTTTGCATACAAGTTCTCTGAAGTACGGAGCCGCGTGCGAAAGCTAGTTACAAATAAATATTAATTAGTTCATATAATCGCTGAGCCAGCGAAGTAAGTAAGTATATAATCGTTTGCACGTTGCGGTGTAGCGTCTAATCTACTGTATTAATTGTCATATTTTTTTAAATAATTAAATGTTGTCAGCGGTACTGAAAAATACATGGAGTATTATATTCAGCTAGCAAAAACTGTTCCCGCGGTTTCAATGAAGGAATTTCATTGATGCGAATGGAGCAGCGGACAAATTTCTAGAAACGCAACACTTTTATTTTAACTTTATAAGGACTTTAATTACATCGCATAATATTTTTCTTGCCTATTATACAACGATACTATATTTTATGACAAATACATATATAGATAAACATCCAAGACCCAGACCAATCTGGAAAAGATCATTTTCCATATTGGCCTGACGGGGCCCTTGTGTCGCAGGCTGGCGTGATAACCCCTGCGCCACGGAGCTCGCCAAATAGATGGACAGCGGAGTCATATTAATAGGATCCCGATTTTACCCTTTGAGTACGGAATCCTAAAAATGAATCGCTAAGCATCTGGACTTTTCATTTGCAGAAAGCTTATCATTAGGCGATGCGGCTAGCAACCCATCACTATTTTGATTCCGTTTTCCATCTACACATCCTCCAGCATGCTAAATGTGACCATACGGTCTTGTAGACCTATGCTCTGTCTACCCCGCAAGGGAAAAAGACGTGATAATATGTATATGGTGCTGACGCACGCGCCGAATTGTATCTGGTGCAACGTATATCGCTTGCGATACAACGGGGGAATACTGCAAGCGTTATGGGCACTTTTGCGTCCATAGGCTACGGTAACCGTTTTCCATCAGGCCGTCTGCCTGTTTGCCTACTTAGTAGTATAAAAAAAGATACAATTCAAGGCGGATTATTTGACTAAACCGGGACTGCCGGTGTAATTTATTGACGAAATGTGAACATGAATGTATTTTATTCCATTTCAAGTAAGTAATTAAATGTTTTGAGTGTTAATTGAGACTGATTTAAAAGCGTATCCTATTTGTTTTATATGTATTTATGTATATTGTAGGCGACGCACCTAGGTATAGTTAAATTATGTATATTTGTTTCGTTTTGGTTGATTTCATTTTATTTTGTTAAAATCATATTCTTAGTTGAGACCACCAACGCCATCTATTGATAAATTGACAAAATTATGTTTTGGCGGTGGTTTTGCCATTTTTATTAATATGTATGAGGTAGTTATAATTTTTGAGAAGCTTCTTGAACTCGTTACGGCTAACAGTGTGTACTCTCTCTCATATTTCGATTTTCTTTTTAAAATAAAAGCAGTTCAAGTCTACAATTGTTTAATTTGCGTCGACTACAATATTGGCTGGTCTTCGAGCGGATCTGCGAATCAGTAATGTCGTTCAAAACTCCATATTCGACGCGCCAGCAGAGACATGAATTGCGCGAACTGGCTAAGGTTCAGGACGCACCAGTGAAGAAGAAGCTCGAAAGTGATGAGAAAATGGTTCCAGGTCGTAGCACTAGTTGTGGAAATTTATTTCCAACTGGACTTATGAAGAAAGAAGCGGCAAAGGAGCCGTCATCCGCCGGTTCACAGTGTTCTGTGGGATCTAAAAGATCTACCGCGTCCTCATTGGCGCGACGGAAGCAGCTGGAGCTTCAGGCTGCTGAAGCAAAGGCCAAGATCCAAATGGAGCTCATAGAAAAGCGTTTGGAAGCGCAACTTGCTATCGCTGATGCTGAGGAAGAAGCAGAGGTCGACGACGTGGCTAGTCACCGCAGCAAGGAAGTGCTGCAGGAGCGTGTCCATGACTGGTTGGACCACAAATGCGTCACACCTGCCCCGTGTCCTGCAGATAATCCGGCAGATAACATGCAACAGTTAGCTCACACTTTGAAAGATATGATGAGTCATCATTCTTCGCAACAAGAACAACGGTTACTGAGTCGTCTTGCGACGCCACGAGACCTCCCTGTATTTAGTGGAGACTGCATTGAGTTTTTACATTTCAAAAAGGCATACGAAGAATCGACTTTAGTGTGTAAATTTAGTGATTCGGAGAATTTATGGAGGTTGCGTAAGGCGCTGAAGGGTGAAGCCCGAGAAGCGGTGACTGATTTGTTAATAGGCAACACACCACCGTCAGTCGTCATGGAGATGCTGGAGCTAAGGTTTGGACGACCCGATTTAGTTATTCACAACCTTACTACAAACTTGAGAAAATTAGCGCCATTGCCTATATCTTACCAATCAGATATTGTGAATTTCGCTGTTAAAGTAAATAATTGCGTAGCTACGATTCGTGCGCTAAATCAAAATGATTATTTGCGTAGTCCAGAATTGTCAACAGCCATCATCAGCAAGCTACCCAGCACCTTAGTGGGAAAATGGACAGATTATGCTTATGAAAAAATATCTGAAGGAAAATCTAAGCTGGAATTACTTGCTTCATTTTTAATGCGTGAGTCACAGATGATATCATTAGTTGGTGTAACATTTGAGGTGAAGAAGAGCCAGGAGGCACCGCCAAAACGCACAGAATCTCAGAATATTCGCCAGCATCGCACTATCTGTACGACTACGGAACAAAATAACAAGTGCAAGTTTTGTGAGAAGCATAATCATCAGCTGACTGAATGTCGTGATTTCAAACGAGCGATGCGAAGAGACAAGTGGCGGTTTATAAAAACACAAAGATTGTGCTTTCGTTGCTTGGTGGCTCGGCACGATAGCAACATATGTCCCGAACCGGTTTGTGACGTCGACAATTGCGGTATGTCACATCATCGACTACTACATTGGAAGAAGCCAGTGGCAGAATCCGGCGCCGGTGACTCGCGTCCCTCTCAGCCTTCGACAAGTGTCGCGAATACCATAATTTCCTCGGATGCCACGGTCGCCCACGTAACTAACTCGCGAAACGGCGGAGTGCTATTAAAAGTGATCGAGGTGACTTTATCGGGACCTAACGGCACGGTGACGACACACGCTTTGTTAGATGACGCGGCGTCTGTCTCAATTGTGGATTCAGACTTAGCCGATAGCTTAGGTTTGCTGTGCGAAAATACAAGTGCTATAAAATTCATAGATGCGTTCGGTCTCGAGGTGTACCAGTCCGATGCCCCAAAAGTGCATGCCCAAATCAGTGGAAGTGACCATATTAAATATGACATTAAGTTGCGTAAAGTTTCAAAATTGAATTTACCTAAACAAAATTTGTCTATTGTGAATAACCTGAATTGTGAGCATTTGTTGTCAATTAAAAATAAAGTGTGCAGTAAGTGTGTTGTGCCACGTCTGCTTATCGGTGAAGATAATTACTTCTTAACAGCACCCTTAGAGGTACGTCATGGCGGCAAAAGCGCGCCGTATGCGACTCGCTGCCGTCTGGGTTGGTGTATCCATGGCTGCTGCGGTCGCGCTCACTCTCAGATAAGCGAACATATCTTCTATCTCGCTACCTCTGATGTAAACAATTGCGACGATAGTGTCGGTAAATTGAATGAATTAATTCAGAATTCATTTAGTATTGATTCTGTTGGTGTATGTTCCAAAAGCCGCGAAAATGCCTCACATGTCCGAGCTATTCAAATTTTAGATAGCACGTCACGCCAAGTAGGTAATCAATGGGAGGTTGGTTTGCCATTTAAAAACGATAATCTTTCGTTGCCCGATACGTATAGCTATGCATTGCATCGCCAGCGCTTGTTATTACGTAAGTTTAGTGTCGATAAGGCGTATGCAGAAAAATATAATAATGAAATAAACAAGCTGTTTGTTGCTGGGTACGCTCGCGAACTGACGGAATCTGAGCTATCCACACAAACGAAAAATGTTTGGTATTTACCACATTTCGGTGTTTTAAACCCTAACAAACCTGGTAAATTAAGATTAGTTTTTGATGCAGCTGGTAAAGTGCATAACGTATGTCTTAATGATTTCTTAATTACCGGACCTGATTTGTACAATTCCTTATTTGGTATTATGTTTCGATTTCGTGAAAATAAAATAGTCTTGATAGGTGACGTACAAGATATGTTTTTACGTATTAAAATAAGGCATGAAGATCAGCACGTCCTTAGATTTCTCTGGCAGGAAAGTGTAGATTCGCCTCTAAAAGTCTGTGTCATGCAAAGTTTGATTTTTGGAGCTACGTGCTCACCTTTTATTGCACAATATATTAAAAATAAAAATGCGATGAAATATGAAGATCAATTTTCGGAAGCTGTGCATGTTATTGTTAATAATCATTATATGGACGACTGCTTATATTCTACCACAGATTCTCAAAACGCAATAAAATTAGTGCACGAGATAAGTACTATCCATAAAAGTGGTGGATTTTTTATGCGAGGTTGGTCGAGCAACTGTAAACAAGTGTTAGATAACATACCGGCCGACGCGCTCGCGCACACAGCCGTACAGTTTAAAGACGGAGCTACAAACACAGCTGAGCGCACCCTCGGATTGATATGGCATCCCGCGCGCGATACTTTTGCTTTTAACATTTGTTTAGATCGTATTCCTCAAAACATTTTAAATGGAGTTGAGCGTCCAACGAAAGCAAAAATGTTAAGCATAATTATGTCAGTCTATGATATTCACGGATTTTTGTGTCCATTTACAATAATAGCAAAAATATTGTTGCAAAATGTACATCGTAGCGGTGTTGACTGGAAATGCCGCATTCGTTGCGAGGAACATAGTAAGTGGGTGAAGTGGCTCAATGAGTTGAAACAAATCAAAACATTAGAGATACCCCAATGGTATAGTGGTCAGAACCACTGGTTTCCATGCTATGAGGTGAATAGTTTAGTTAATGAAAATGATATTATTAGTATTCAACTTCACATATTTTGTGACGCTTCGACACTCGCGTATGCAACAGTGCTATATTGGCGTTTTACGCGATCTGATGGCAGCGTCAAAGTATGTTTTGTGGCTAGCCGTAGCAGAGTTTGCCCGCTTCGTCCGATCTCCATACCGCGTTTGGAATTACAGGGTGCTCTAATTGGAGCTCGAATGGCTGATGTGGTACAAAAGGAACATAAGACTTTCAAACCACACAAGCGATACTTTTGGACAGATTCCAGTACAGTTCTTCAATGGATTAAGAGTGACCCTAGAAGCTATAAGCCTTATGTTGCTCAGAGGCTCGGGGAGATAGACGAATTGACGACCATAACCGAGTGGAGATATGTGCCAACCGCCCGGAATGTGGCTGACCTGGCCACAAAGGAAAACACAGCGCTCGAGTCCCACGAAGATGTTTGGTTTCAAGGCCCTAAGTTCTTACGTATGTCGGAAGAAAATTGGCCAAAGGATTTGAAGAGCAGTAAACGATCTGAAGACGCAGTAGGAGAGGAGCTGCATGTAAATTTGGTGGCCACGGATGAGATACGAGACCTATCCGCTTGTCTGCCTAATGAAGATAGGTTTTCATCGTGGCAACGCTTTCTCCGGACTGCAGGGCGTGTCATACAATTTATAAAAAAGTGTCGGCACGAGAAAGCGATTTTGGACTCCGCTGTATTGTTGGAAGCTGAAGAGTTAATTGTTATGAAGTGTCAACACGACTCTTTTGCCACAGAAATTCAGTTTTTGAAACAAAAAAAGCCGTTAATGTCGAACAGTCGTTTATTGACATTAACTCCATATTTAGACGACAAAGGAATATTACGCGTAGGTGGTCGTATAGACAAGACTGTAGGTGTGTGTCAGTCGACAATGCGGCCCATCATCTTGGATGGTAAGCGCAGGATCACTCGTCTGCTTGTTGAGTACTACCACAGACGAGCGATGCATGGAGCGCACGAGACAGTGGTTAATGAATTGAGACAACGCTTTTGGATTCTGCAGTTGCGGCCCACTGTACGCTCCGTAGGAGCGAACTGCTTATTTTGTCGTTATCGTCGAGCAGCACCACGACCACAACGCATGGCAGACTTGCCAGCAGCACGTTTGCAACACAATCGACGGCCATTTACTTTTTGTGGCGTCGATTATTTTGGGCCAATGGAGGTTACCGTTGGAAGAGGAAGGCAAAAGAGATACGGCGTGTTATTTACATGTCTGACTGTTCGTGCTATACACATAGAGCTGGCAGAGAGCTTAACTGCCGATTCGACTATCATGGCCTTGAGAAGGATGGCGGCGCGTAGAGGTACACCTAGTATTATTTATTCGGATAATGGTACCAATTTTAGAGGAGCGGACACGGAGTTAAAGCAAAATCTACGTGAGCTCAATGTACAAAAACTGCAAGAATACGCAAGCGTTCGAGGCGTTGATTGGCGTTTTATTGCACCTGGGGCACCAGAAATGGGGGGGGCCTGGGAACGGATGATTCGTACAGTGAAAACGGCCTTGAAAGTTGTGTTGAAGGAGCGAGCCCCTCACCAAGAAACCCTTTCAACATTTCTCATTGAGGTTGAAGGGCTAGTAAATAGCCGGCCAATTACACACGTATCATCAGATCCCAGTTTCCCCGAAGCACTAACACCTTATCATTTTCTGATAGGTACTTCATCAAATCAGGTTCCCTTTGGCAAGTATGACGACTCTGATCTTAGTCTTAGGAAAAAATGGCGAGTAGCTCAAAGACTTACTGACATGTTTTGGCAACGCTGGCTTAGGGAATATTTACCAACATTGTTACCTAGGCAAAAATGGTCTTAGGAAGAGCGTTGTTTGCGGGAAGGAGACTATGTCTTGCTTGTCGAGCCGAACGCCGAGCGCGGCGCCTGGCGACACGGTATAGTGAGCGCGACCCATGCAGGTGATGACGGTCGAGTACGTATAGTGGACGTGCGCACACGCACAGGGATTTTGCGTCGACCTGTGACGCGCGTCGCCCTACTAAATTCAACTGATTGTTAGTGCTGAGCTCACCTCTCAGCACTGGGGGGTGGATTGTAAGCGACGCACCTAGGTATAGTTAAAATATGTATATTTGTTTCGTTTTGGTTGATGTCATTTTATTTTGTTAAAATCATATTCTTAGTTGAGACCACGAACGCCATCTATTGATAAATTGACAAAATTATGTTTTGGCGGTGGTTTTGCCATTTTTATTAATATGTATGAGGTAGTTATAATTTTTGAGAAGCTTCTTGAACTCGTTACGGCTAACAGTGTGTACTCTCTCTCATATTTCGATTTTCTTTTTAAAATAAAAGCAGTTCAAGACTACAATTGTTTAATTTGCGTCGGCTACATATATTATATATGTATTTATGTCAATATTTAAAAATATTTATTCTTTATTTATATACTAGCTTACGCCCGCGGCTCCGTCAATGCCAATCCCTCGGGAACAGTACTTTATCCCGGGATAAAAGGTAGCCTATGTCCACCGTACTCCAGAGAACTTGTATGCAAAATTTCATGATGATCGGTTTAGTAGTTACGGCGTGAAAGCGTCACAAACAAACAAACAAACTCACTTTCGCATTTATAATATTAGTAAGGATAAGGATTAAATGTATTTTTTAATGCGCCGCTTTGTTTCAATTTTTTTTTCCTACTCTTGATGCCGTAGTCCAAAAATAATAAAAGAACTGTGCATTTAAGTAGTAAATCCATCAATTAGCAATTATAATAAACTAGCTTTCGCCCGCGGCTCCGCCCGCGTTAATGTCAATCCCTCAGGCATAGTACTTTTTCCCGGAATAAAAGGTAGCCTTTGTCCTTCTCTGTACTCCAGATAACTGGTATGCAAAATTTCATGATGATCGTTTCAGTAGTTACGGCGTGAAAGCGTAACAAACAAACTCACTTTCGCATTTATAATATCAGTCATCATTTCGAGTAGGTGTCACGGTCAATCGACCATGCACACCCTGGTGTCAGAGTTCTTCGGAACCGCCTCTCGGCCTCTGACGTGGTTCCTTTAACGACTACCAGATGGCAGCCGGGACCACCGGCTTAACGTGCCTTCCGAAGCACGGAATCATCTTTATTATCAGACAATCAGGTGATTCAAGCCTGCAATGTCCTAACCAAACTGGAAACAACTAAACAAAGCATGCTTCCGGTGGGAATCAGAAAATTAATTAATAATATCAGTAAGGATAAGGATTAAATGTATTGTTTAATGCGCCGCTTTGTTTCAAATTTTTCTCCTACTCTTGATGCCGTAGTCCAAAAATAATAAAAGAACTGTGCATTTAAGTGGTAAATCCATCAATTAGTAATTATAATAAATAAAATACTTTGAGATGCGTAAATGATAAATGTGATTGATTTCATAACATTAATTCAAAAGTTTGTAAAACATCCAATATGCCATCGTATTAAACGTTGATATGTAAAAATTGCAAAAAAATATATTTTTATCGTGTATTTTCTAATGATAGTCTTGAAAGCTGATCAAAGCAAGCTATTACCTAGCTGTGGGCAGCGCCTTGACCCGTCTTTGTCATGTTAACAATGTTGATACAAATAAGGTTAACGTAGAACTGACTCTTGACGTAAAAATGTGCAAGGCTCATAAACAACGACGTGGTCTCAAATAGGAAATTTCAATCCCTGGAGCATCGCCGTAAAGTCGCTATCCTATCGGTATTTTATAGGATCCATTTTGGAGAGTGTGCGAAAGCGCTCTTTGAGATAGTTGAACCCTCACCATTCCTCCATCGGACTACGAGGCGCAGACAGAAATTTCACCCTTTTATCGTTGGAATACCAAAGAGTCGAACTAATGCTTTGACAGTTCCTTTTTGGTTCGAGTAGCTAAGGTGTGGAATGAACTGCCTGCGTCTATATTCCCAGACAAGTACAGTCCCGGGACATTCAAAAGTAGAATAAATGGGTATCTCTTGGATAGGCATGTTACATCCTCGTCTTCATCATCACTTACCATCAGGTGAGATGGGAGACAAATGCCTAATCCAATATTTAGTAAAAAAAAAATACCTTAGCTCTATAATGCTAGATAACATTCAGATGTATTTTATAGTGACAGTCTTGATCAAAGCAAGATTCTATTAAGCTTTTGCAGCACCTTGTCCCGTAAATCTTCTTTAGTCATTATGAATAAAAACGTCAGAGGCCGAGAGGGGGTTCCGAAGAACTCTGACTCCGGTGTGCATGGTCGATTGGCCGTGACACCTACTCGAAATGAATGAAATGAATAAAAACGGGTCACTCACGTGCTATTTCGTCGGGGTTGCCGACTATAGTTTCGGACTCGCCAGGGACCCATTTTCCGTCTTTGTCATGATAATAATGTTGATACAAATGAAGATAACGTAGAAGCTGACAAACTTGACGTCACAATATGTACGTCTTCGATTAAATTATCTTAGCTGTTTGGTGTTGTATGACATTTAGGTAGTTGTGTGTATTTTAGAGTGAGAGTCTTAAGGGCTGATGAAAGTAAGCTATTATCTAGCTATTTACAGTACTTTGTCCTGTGACCCATCTTTGTTTTTTCTTTTTCATGTATATCCGACGTCAAACGAGCAGACGAGCCACCTGATGGAAAGTGGTCACCGTCACCCATCGATATTTGCAACACCAGAGGAGGTGCTGATGCGTTGCTGACTCTTAAGATACCTGTAAACACGCCTTTTCAAGGACCTCAAGTCATAGCACACAGGGAAAACCTCGGGAGGGAGTCCAAGCAGAAGTGAAAACTCGGCGCGGTGGAAAGAGAGGGGAATATTACTTCCTCTTCTTCGGCGGCCCATCAGGCAATATGAGAATTTGCTGTCTCTCCAAGCCTTGCGCACACAAGCAACGCCCAAAGCCCAGGTCCGTCCCTCCTGGGGGCCCTTTGGTGATGTTGTCTATAAAGGTTGAGGGTACTCTGCCCTCGCCTCAAACGCCCGGTGAAGTAGCGAAAGCTCACTTGGAGCTAGCTACATAGTCCTTTCAAAGAAAAAAAAAAAATAAACCGCGACGGCTGTTTCAGGTCACGTGTCCGTTTTACGAAATTTCGATCAGGTCACGTGTCCTGACGCGAGTTCAACATGTTTTACCCATCACAAAATGTGCATATAGCAGCTAAAGAAGATTTCATTTTAAAAAAAGTTGACATTAACTATATTGTCACTGGAAACATTTAATTATGTATATTTTTTGAATTATTAACATTTTTTGAATACGAACTTTCTTAATTTTGTAACCATAGTAATAAATACTGTACCTACCTATACTAAATGGTTATTATTTTGTAATCTCTTTATTTTGTTCAGTTACTGTAATCTAGTCATACAGCCGTGCTATGGACATTGTGCGCATACAACGCCGATGGGTGCACATAATAAAGGCGCATGAAGTCCCTTTATCCACAAGGAATTAATTAAAACCTCCCTGTAAATAATTATCATGTTGACTGATGGGACATCCATAGGACAAGTTCAATACACCAATAGGTTTTGATTTTGATTTGACTTTTTATTTTTGTTCTCTCATACTAGCCTGAGAGATAAAAATAGACTGTACCAGGAAATGGGTAAAAAATTAAGTAATCATGTCAATAAGCGTTGCAGCTGCAGCAACCCATTACTATTTTTTTTTATTGAGTCTACTAAAAGTATTCTCTCAGGTGCCAAAACAAAAGAAAAATAAGATATATTCGTAAGATGAGACTAAGCATAGCTTATAAGTTTATTTTCATTTATTTCTTGCATTATGTATTTGTTAATAATAAATTAACTTAATCGCGTACACTTGTATAGTGAACGATCCGGGGTGCTATTTTTGAAACGATGCCGTTCGTAAACGAGCTATTTTTCCATACAAAAATTGCTCGAAGACGAGTGTCACACTTTCAAAAATAGTACCCCAGGTATCTGATTAATATTTTTTTAAGCATATAGAATAAAATATACTACACACATACGAATAACATATAAATTAATTAATATAATAGGTACGTACACATATGCAGTAAGAAACATTATGAATTTGCTTGTGGAGTGTTTTTTTTCTTGAAGAAAAACTATTTGAGTCTTCCTTGACGATTTCGTGTAAAAAGTTTCTGAGACACAGCTCGTAAAGTGAAAAATTGGACATGAATCCAGAACGAAACAGTCGAGTGTAAAGCTTAAGGGTCCGTACTACCTCACACTGCTTTGCATGATTGACTGTTATATCAATAATAATGAAATACTCAAGTTGAAATAAAAATGCAGCAAAGTTCAGGACTAACTCTGGTAACTATATGACTCAAAAACACGATTGCGTTAAATTTTCTCGATAGAAAAAAATTGAAAAATTGCCTCCAATCACGTCTAATTTACTCGGTATATAGCATTATTCACCAAATACATTAAAATTAACCTTGAAACTTTTGATTATTATTGCATTACAGATAAGGCAGCCATCATATGTTTTTCTTTTTCGAATAACCCTTGAATATTCCTAAAAAACGAAAATATCCAAAGTAGCCAACGCGTTTAGACCATCCGCGTTTGTATCGCCACGCCGCCTGGCATATGGCGGGCTCTTAAGAGATACACCTACACGCCAAAGAAACTCCAAAACAAAAATATTATTAAGAATTACCTAAGCTCAATAAAACATTTTCTTTGAAGTTTATAAAACATTATGAAAAGTTGTTTTTGTCAACAGATACTAAGATAACATTCATAAAACCAAAAAAAACGGGACATTTCCTCAAAAAAGAAATTCGTTTCCAATTCAATTACGATTGCTGGGAAGTTGCCGCGGAATTTTCAGCGATATTTGTTGTTTGCTAGGGATGGGACACTGTTGGTTATTTCCAAATGTTTACTTCCCAAGATGACTTCGAGAATTTCTGGAATGCTAATAAAAAATATATATATTTTTTTATGTTATAGGGCAGCAAACGAGCAAGCGAGTCACCTGATGGTAAGCGACCACCGCTGCTCATGGACAACTGCAACACCAGGGTGTAACAGCAGCGTTGCCACCCTTTCAAGGAATTGGGGAAAGGACATAGGGGGAGGAAATGGGGGAGGGATGGGCCTCCGGCTCTCTCACTCACCGAACGAAGCATAGAAGCGGTAAAGCTCCTACTCAAACGTCGATTTTCTGTGAGAAATTAAAAGTTGGAGGCTAATAAGCTATTATGGAACTCGATAGATCAGTAAGCATACTCAAATTAGCACTTACACATACTACGCAGTACATTCTTACTAAAAAACAAGATAAGGAGCTCCATGGTCGAGTCGGCGTTTGTATTATTAGCGCTTTCACATGTAAAACAACGCTGTGTGCCTCGCACGTGTCATTTCTTGAGCTCCTGTTAGTCCTGGCTATCATCATTAGATGGCATTCATTAAGCTATGTCAGATGCTTAAACGCAGCTTGAAAAATCTGGCAGTCATCATCATTTCGTGTAAGTGACATAGTCAACCGTACACACCCCAGTGTCAGAGTTCTTTGGATCGCCTCTCTGCCTCTGACGTGGTTCTTTTAACTTTAAGATGGCAGCCGAGACCAACGGCTTAACGTGGCTTGCGAAGCACGGAATCACCTTTATTATCAGACAATCAGGTGATTCAAGCCTGCAATATCCTAACTAAATTGGAAACCAATAAACATAGTATGCTTTCCGTGGGAATGGAACTTACGACCCCCGGGTCTACAGGCAAACGCCTTAACCACTGGACAACGGAGGCTGTTGGAGGGTGTTGGAGACTGGAAGACCAATAGCCAACCACTTATACACACGAACAAAGCAACATATAAGATTACGTAAATTTTTGCTTAATTGTGCAAGAAAGACCGAAAAATGCGTGTTCTTAGAACAGAGTTAAAAATATTTAATATTGTCTAGTCTCAGATATGCAGGATGTGGTAATAAAAACCGATATATTTCACAGCACGTATAATATCACTTAACAAAAATATTGATTCACAACACCCGTTCGTCTTCACAGCTCGCATTCGAATGCCAATATGGCCGATGACATCATAACAATACACTGTCTTGATTTTATATTTACATTTTCTTAATAACATAATTTGATTTTTGTAAATAATTTTAGAAATACATTTATATTAAATAATTACTATTTATAATATTAATACTTATATTTAGATACACTATCAACTTTGCTTACTTTCTTTATTATCGACTTCCTGTTTTAATCAATACAATATTATTGACAAAATACAACAATTTGGGAATGTAGAATTATGGTTAATAATAAGTGAGCTTACAACTCGGCCTTCCTGCTAGCGCGAGTCCCTTCGCGAATTGTTTAGTTTTTGTTTTAATATATTAAACATGATCAGAGTGCTTAGCCTAGTTACTTATAAATGTAAAATTTTCCCAATAAATTATTTCACATAAATGAACATAATCAGAATATAATTAAGTTTTCTTATAAAAATGAAATATTTTAATAAAATGATTGTATAACAACAAGACAACTTTTCTAAACGTAATATATTAATAAAATTCAGTATTCATTATTCTTAACTCAAAATATGTTTATTAAACAATTCATAAATTGGATCTCCACGTTATTTCCAAAACATTATATTGTATAATATTAAATTGTATTTATTTTTCAAAACGCAACATACATTCTTATATTTCTAGGTAAAAGTGTAAATTTAATTCTATAAATCAGAAATATTTATTATATATAATAAATTATGTAGGTATATTTAGTTTCTGTCTACATATTTGTTAAAGTACTTATTATAAATTGTTTTAAATAACTTATTTTGTGATTCATTGAACATTACATATTTTCTATTATTCCTAATTAGTCATCGCCTGAATCATCTTTTTCACAACTGCTAAAATCTCTACTAAAATTTAACCAGGGCTGCATTTTGTCGATTGCTACTATAGCTTCGTAACGACGATTATTTTTGCGTGAAAGTGGAGTATCTTCGATGATGTATCTGTCGTTGGGGAGTACCTTTAATACTCGGTAGGGACCCTGATATTTGACGACTAGCTTTTGAGACTGCCCGTCACTAGGGACTTGTCTTTCAACCCGTACTAAATCACCTTCGAAATAACATTTTGCGGCTTTCCTACGGCTATTAAACCTGTCCCGATCCTCACTTTGCTTTTTCTTAATTTTCTCACTTGCGTCCTGTCTCACGTCAACTAATGCCTCCGGGGAGGTTATATTAACTGTATCTTCTAAGACCTCACTTAAAATGCCTTCACTCCTACATTTAATGTTAAACCCAAAAAGAAGTTCTGATGGTGACTTTTGAGTTGTTTTGTGTGTGGTTGTATTTAAACCTAATTGAATGTCTGGGATTTGTTCGTCCCAGGTTTTATCATCTTTACCATGTGTGGACGTTGACAGCGCATCTAAGATTGTCCTGTTAAATCTTTCGACTTGGCCGTTTGCCCTAGGTGTCGATACTGCGTTCATTATGTGTTTTATCCCAGTCTGCACTACAAATTCTTTAAAAGATGAACTAGAGAAACTTGTGCCTCTGTCAGTGATGAGACGTGTAGGGACTCCAAAGTAACTAATATGATCTTTAAGGACCTTTAATGTAGTTGCAGTTTTCGTATCCCTAACAGGCCTAATATTCACGTATTTTGTGAAGCCGTCTACCAAAACGAGTAAATAGCAGTTACCCTTTTTGCTCTTTATGAAAGGGCCTAAGTGGTCCGCGTGAACCGTATGAAAGGGTATGCTGGGTTTATCGATAGGGTGAAGTTCCCCCTCACGTTTACCACCGGGAGTTTTATGATGTAAACATTCGAGACATGAAGAGACGTATTTTTTTACAAACTTGCGCATCTTAGTAAACCAGTAATTCTTACGAATACGTTGCAAAGTTTTATCATAACCACAATGCCCTACGTCATCGTGGTTCATCTTCAAAATCTGCCAACGAACGCCTTTAGGTACGAGCCACTTAATTTCATCGCCCACTATCCTATATACCCTGTTGTTCTTCAATTTGTAATTCTGATGAATATCTAAGATATGTTCAGAGTCGGGGTCAGATAGCATTTCTTTAATTTTCTTAATTTCCTCATCGGCAGATTGGACAGTGGAAATCCAGTCCTCCGCGCTGTTTTCAACAGCTAGAACATCTAGACGTATTGAAGAATCACCTTCTACTATATCCACGGGATTGCGACTCAGTGCGTCAACGTGCGACATGCGTGACCCAGGTCGATACTCAATAGTGCAATCATACTCTTGTAATTGTACCCACCACCGAGCGATGCGTGGGATTAAGTCACGCTTCACCAACGTCGATCGCAATGCGTTGCAATCCGTAAATATTTTAAAGGGAATACCTATAAGATAGACGCGAAAACGGTTAAGTGACGCTATTACCGCTAATGTCTCCAGGTCATACGAGTGGAATTTCTGCTCTTCCGCATTCGTCTTTCGGCTAAAGTATGATACAGGTTGAAATATACCTTCAGAGTTAGCTTGTAGTAAAATGCCAGCTAACCCATCTTTGCTAGCATCTGTATGTACCTGAGTTTCTGCAGCATTATTGTAAAGTGCAAGAACAGGTCTATCAACAAGCATAGATTTGATTTTTCCGAACGCTCTCTCTTGATTTTCATCCCATGACCACTTTACATCCTTTTTAAGTAAGTCTGTCAATGGGGCTGCTGTTAACGCGTAATTTGCGATGAATCGTCTAAAGTACCCCGACAGCCCAAGAAATTGCCTTAATTCGTGTTGGTTCCTAGGTTTTGGGAATTTCGACACCGCATCAGTTTTTCGTTGACCCGGTCTAATACCGTCAGAACTAACCTCAAAGCCGAGAAAATCTATGGTGTCTAGAAAAAAATGACACTTACTTAATTTGAGCGTTAGACCACCCTTTTTCAGGAGTTCTAAAACCTCCTCCAATCGCTGTAATCCCTCGTTAACATCTCTAGCCGGAATAAGGATGTCATCCATATATACTATAGCGTACTTGATTTTAGCCTCGAGTAGTATCTTATTGATAGTGCGCTGGAATACAGAGGGCGCGTTAACCAGGCCAAACGGCATTCTGTTGTACTCGTACTGGCCGTCTGACGTCACGAAAGATGTTCTATGTCGCGACTCTTCCGCAACTGGTATCTGGTAATACCCAGAGGCTAAGTCAAGTGAGGTAAAAACCGTATTTCCTGCCAATTGGTCTAGTTGATCCTCGATCCTAGGGAGAGGATAATGCTCCTTTTTAGTTTTGCGATTCAACGCACGGTAGTCCACGCATAAGCGTTTCTCGCCAGTCTTTTTCTGCACTAGGACTATTGGGCTTGCAAATGACGAGGTTGATTCTCTTATTATACCGTGATCAGCCATTTCTTGTATCATATTTCTCACAAGTACACGATCTGCGTAAGACATGCGGTAAGGACGATATACAATTGGTCCATCGTCCTCGAGTTCGATTGTCATCTCTGTCAGATTAGTGAAACCTAAGTCGTGAAGCCCAGTAGAAAAACAAGCATTGTACTTTCCTATCAACTGTAGTAGACTTGACCGTTCCTCCGGACGTAGTTTCTCACTACAGTTTAAAGTATCGTTATTTTGTGACTCAGAGATTGTGACATTGCACGAATCTAAGACATATTCCGAGTCTATTACGTCTTTACACTGTACTCGCGTCAGAAGTGTACCCTTTTTTAGAATGATTGGGTTAGGTGAAGCATTATGTATTAAGAGTGCACTAAAACCACGTTTTACTTCGTATTCTCCAGGGAGAAGGTAATATTCTTCCCCTGGCGAACCTCTCACCGACCCATTTACGTAAACGCGTGCATCCATATACGGGTTAGCAGAAACTTGAACTGCTCGTAAAGTATTTGATGGGATCTCGATGTCTTTAGTTGAAAGGAGATGCATTTTTATGCTGGGTATTTTGCGGAAAATAACTGCGGTTGGGGTTTTAGTAATCACAATGTCTGGTTTCTCGGTAAATGAATGTCCTAACAGAACTGATTGCTTAATTACGTAATCATCAACCACATATAGATTTATGGTCTCCTCTAAGCCTTGGACCTCAATGGAAACAATAGTCATACCTACTGGTGAGATCAGATTAGCCCCTATACCTCTGAGTACAGGTAAGTCATCTGGCGTTACTATGCTTAAATTTAGTTCTTTGGCCTTAGATAACTTAATAAGGGAACATTGGCTTCCTAAATCTAAGTGACAGTCTAATACGTGGCCGTTTACTTTAATATCGATCATATATTTAGCAGTTAATTCCTCAGCTACATTCAACTGAGCCACTTGCTGCTCATTCTTGCTTGTACTTTGATTCTTATCCTTTTCTTGATCCTTATTCGAGCGTTTATTTCTAAAACAATGAATGGATAGATGGCCAGATTTTTCACACGTAGTACATTTAGCTGCCGGTTTCTCGCATTTAAAACTAGGATGACCAACTTGGTCACAATTATAGCACGTCATTCTTAATGAACTACCTGATTTAGTCGTCGAAGACACATTTTTACGATCGGTTCGAAAATTTGAGTTTAAATCACGATTTTCGCGACTATTCCCTACTTTAACGGTCCTAAAATATTTAAGTACCTGTTCCGGTTCTGAAAACTGTGCAGCTTGTGCACCCACTTTGACGGCCCTATCTTCAACTCCGTACAAAATACAATCGACAGCTTGCCGCCCATAAATTTTACACCTATTCAACAAGTTTATTTTTGCGTAATAATAATGTTCAAGCGATTCACCGTATTTAACTCTTTTAGCTAGCATTTCAGTCAAAAGTTCAGCGTAGTCTTCACGTACAGGAAAAGACTCAATTAATTTCTTTTTCCACTCTACCCATTTAAACATCATAGTTGGCAAATTCTGGTACCAGGACTTTGCTACACCGGTTAACTTTGGGAGAGCGTAATGAATGGTCTCCCTATCGTCCCATCCATATATTTCAGCACACTCTTCCACCTTTGTCAGCCAAGTTAAGATGGTCTGCTCTTTTGACATTGGGTCAAACTCCGGTACTATATTGGTGTTAAATGACAATTTTGGTTTATCAGAGCTTTTGACTGATTGCAAAATAGACAAAAATTTATTTAAAATATTATCCGTAGAATCTACATCCTTAAATCTCTTAGAATTAGAGGATTGTGGTTGCTCACCCTCTCCTCTCGTTGAACTCCAACTTCTCTTCCTCTCACGCCTGGACGCTGAATGCGAATCCCTCTCATCTTCAAGCGGTAGCCGGTTCCAACTTGAACTCTTGTCTCGAAGATTCTCATGACCATCAGACTCAGCACTCTGAGATCGACGACGTAATGATCTCACAGGTGTACGAAGCGACCTCTCTTCAGTCCTCAGTAGACGAAACGTCCTTCGATTTTGGCGCTCTCCGCCAAAATCCTTATGATATTCAACCTCAGTATCACGCACCCGTGATACCCCTGGTTGCTCTGAACATGTTCTCCAGGCACGCCTCTCGCGTGTGGATTCTCTAGGCCAAGTCTCATGACTAGTCTCTCGGCGTCTCGAGTCCAATGTTTTACGACCCTGGCCCTCAAACCTGGGCACTCCTGGGTCTGGACTAAAAGCATCATAATCTTTGTCTCCAGTTTCCTCACGATCCATTTTAAACTGAAACTGACAAAATAAAGCTTAGTAAATCGGCTTTTCAGAACATCTCACTTTAAACATAACCGTTTGCATAAAAGTTCTAATGTAAACATTCTTAAACTCTTATCAATTTTGCTTACTCATATTTCACGTGTAAACATAACCAACAAGCGTAAAAACATTTAAAACACAGGAAGCTTAATGGTACCCAGTGTATTTCCACTTGCATGGATACACCGTCGGTTAAATTTTGCATTTCATTAATCAACGTAACAAAACTCACAACAATTATATCTCATAAAATCTCATTAATCCTGTAACTTCATTAAAATTTTATCTTTGATCTAGATCTTAGTAACAATACATTTCTCAATTTCGTTCATATTTTCATTGTATGACAATAAATATGATAAAATAATAAAGAGAAAAAAAAATAAAAATAGTATTTTTCACAATTATATCGCAACAAATCTCATTGAACCTATAACTTTTTATTCATGCTATTTGATAAATGGGTCTCAGTTACCGCATTTTACTCGAATCCAACCTTATTTTTAAAGATAACATATTAAATCTGTACTTACGTTTATTTTTGTCTTCCTTAGGCATGGATCGAAAAGAATAAATCTTTTCGTCGATCCCACTTCTGAACTATTGTCTAGTCTCAGATATGCAGGATGTGGTAATAAAAACCGATATATTTCACAGCACGTATAATATCACTTAACAAAAATATTGATTCACAACACCCGTTCGTCTTCACAGCTCGCATTCGAATGCCAATATGGCCGATGACATCATAACAATACACTGTCTTGATTTTATATTTACATTTTCTTAATAACATAATTTGATTTTTGTAAATAATTTTAGAAATACATTTATATTAAATAATTACTATTTATAATATTAATACTTATATTTAGATACACTATCAACTTTGCTTACTTTCTTTATTATCGACTTCCTGTTTTAATCAATACAATATTATTGACAAAATACAACAATTTGGGAATGTAGAATTATGGTTAATAATAAGTGAGCTTACATTAATAAGTAGTCAGTTAGATATTATTCGTAAGGAGCGTTGTTGATCATAAATTATATCAAGTTTATGATCAACAACGCTCAACAACGATTCAAAAGCGATACTGCCAAGACCCGTTTCTAGGAAAAACGCTCAATCAATTTCACGAAATTCCCATTCGATAAATACGCGAGGCCAACTCTATCGGCGATCCAAAGGTCCCTTATCAAATAATCAGATTACTAAGAATTCAAACGACATTAAAATGATGCCTTCAGGGCAAGTTATAATACAAAAATAAGGAAATATTTTCTTCAACAATGGATTTCGATTGTTCATTTTGATTTGGCAAAATATGAGATAAAGAAAGGACCAACGGACCCATGTTGGTATTTAAAGATTAACAGAACGATAAAAGATAATTTTAGTTATTGATTCAATCCTTGCAAATAAAAAACCGAACGAAAATCTACTGTCGAATTTGTCGAAATTTCTTCAATCAGATTTCTAGACTCAGTGTAAAAAGCATTTTATGTTCCAAATAAATTCATTCATTTCGTGTAGGTGACACAGTCAATCGACCATGCACCCCCTGTTTTAGAGTTCTCTGGAACCGCCTCTCGCCCTCTGACGTGGTTCCTTTAACGACTACCAGATGGCAGCCGGGACCACCGGCTTAACGTGCCTTCCGAAGCACGGAATCATCTTTATTATCAAACAATCAGGTGATTCAAGCCTGCAATGTCCTACACTAAGCATTGGGTAAACAATTACAGGCGCCCTTTTCCTTCTCGTCAGTGACTGAATACTAGCCAAATTTCCAGAGACGCCATTTTGTTTAAATCTATGCAAATTTCGATGTTCACTTATTTTTTTGACGCCCAATGTCTCCGACCTCCGATACGATTATGTTTAATCGTTCGTCGTTTTAACTTCGAAGAAGAGAACGAACATCTACTTAAAAGTAGGTGAAATACAATACTCTGTGTGGCCTTTACGTGATAACGTAATCGATGATTGCCAGCTGCACGCACAAAATGTGTTACGTTTCATGTGCGAGGAACAAGCGATAGAGAGGCGCGATCGGACAAGCGTTAGGCTTGTGACGCATCTATCATCTCTCTTCCACCGTTATCACGTAAAATGTTATCGTCCGAAAACTGACTTTACAGACAACGAATTTTTTTCATAATTAACATTTACTTAATTATGAAAAAATTGGTTGTCTGGGGTACTGAGAAGGCATGGAGTGCCTTAGAATAGAAGGGTTTTGCAGTTTTTGCTAGCTGGATAGATCTAGCTTGCAATAACTGTTCCCGCGGACTATACAGACAATTTTTTTTTAAATATAGGGAGGAATCACACAGATTGAATTAGCCCACAGTAAGTTGTGAAATTGTGTCGTGGGATACTAACTAAACGACACTATATTTTATAATAGATACTTAAATAGATAAACATCCAATTTTTTAAATCGGTGCATAAATGACGGAGTTGCGGTAACAAACTTTAAAAAATGCAACCAAATTGATAACCTTAATTTTAAAAACTAAATTAAAAAAAAATATACTTATAGTGTTGTTAATAAACGATTATACTGACACGCGGGACTCACTTAATCGATTACATCATTTTGGAAAAGCACTGATACTCTTACACTGCTGGACCGATATTAACCAAACATAGCTAAAAACCACCGCAAGGAAACTGGCATTCAAATAAAAAACACCAGATCGAAATTCGTCTATCCGTTGGAGAGATACAATGCCACAGACAGACACACACACGAACATCGACGTCAAACTTATAACACCCCTCTTTTCGCGTCGAGGGTTAAAAAGAAGATAAAATTGATTGCAAAGGTATCGTTTTGTTTATAGAAGAAATGTAACAATAATCAAATTCTCATGTAACATATTTGTTTAGGACAGTCAGTCCGTGAAGGATTTATTTATAGGCGAGTGAATAATTTTGTCATTACGACACTCGTATTCAAAAACAAATATAGTATTTTGAGTTTCCTCTTATACGATTTATTAAATATTCTTTGTATTATTGTCTATAGTTTATACATAAATCGACAAACACTTATTTGTTTGTCTACGCCCACTCGTCTCTAAGTTCCCACTTTTTCTTAATTATTTATTCAATCAAAATATGTCTATGTACAGCAAATATATTGGTTGTCTGTAGAGTCGGTTTACGGACGATAATTTTACGTAATAACGGTGGAAGGGAGATAGATGCGTCATAATCCGAAGCGCTCTCGCTTGCACACGGAACGTGTAAATTTTTGGTGCATGCAGCCGACGTTTATCGATTAGTCAAAATTAGACTCAATTATTGTTTAGACTGACATTCTCTCGTATCTTAGAAAGTTTAATGCTACAAAAAAGTAATAAGTCTAATGTAATAAAATGTTCAGTAACAAAAACTTAATATTTCAAATCGTGTCATCATCATCATCATCAGGTCTTTTTAGTCTCCACTGCAGGAGCATGACCCTCTCTGTACTACTGGAGCCATACTTGGCCAGAGCAGACAGAGGATTTGGCTTACACTCTCCTCGCTGGCCAGACGGATTGGCGAGGTCTTATTGATGTTTATGAGCTTTGTTTAGTTTGTATTCCCTAACTCGCCGCTTACGAACTCCATGGAAAGACTTGGAGTGGTCCTATTCTACTCTGCCGGAAACCACACGGCTAACAATCGTCTAATGTCAAGCAACCAAGTCGCAACTGTACTGTTCTAGAAAACTTAATTAATAATAATAATACCAATTGTACTCACCACCTGCCAATTGTAGTCAGTTATCATGATTGTGACAGGTGCACGTCCCTTAGCTATAACCCAGCATAAGTCCATGCAAATCTTAATCCCATAAACCCATTAATTTCCTTTTTAAAATGCTTTCCTCCTCCGGCCAAGACTTGTTCAAGGGCATATTAACATTGGTATTTCTAGAAACGGGTTCTGGCTGGAGACCAACATTACATCAACTTCTCCAAAGGGCCTCTACGTGTTGGATCTATATCGCCACGCAAGCCTCTCAAAAAACCGGGGTAACATAGGTGAAATAAGAGAGATACATAATCCTTATCCTTACTAATATTATAAATGCGAAAGTGAGTTTGTTTATTAGTTTGTTTGTTACGCTTTCACGCTGTAACTACTGAACCGATCATCATCAAATTGTGCATACAAGTTCTCTGGAGTACAGAGAAGGACATAGGCTACCCTTTATCCCGGGAAAAATACTATTCCCGAGGGATCAACATTGACGCGGGCGGAGCCGCGGGCGAAAGCTAGTAAAAAATAAGCTCTAAATAGGTATCTTAAATATTACATTATTTTTTTTTCATCAAAACGAATAATATGTTTTCTTAGCGCTGAAACATCGCATACATTTGTTAAATGATTAACTCAGTAAACCAAGACGTCTATAAATACGCAATCCTTCACGCAGACGTCCCAAGTAAATATTTTACATGGGCCCCGAAGGGCTGCGAGATTTGGCGCCAATTAAATATGCATGGTTGTATAGGGTTAAGAAAGTTGGGATTCAGCGCTGATGGCTATAGGAAGGTCCGATGTAATGGGGGATAATTTAAGTGGGTAAGCCGATGCTGTGGTTAAAATGCCACTGCGTTAACCAAGAGGCTCTAGGCGGAGTGTGTGGTTCTAGAGCTACCCAAGGGGTCGGGAACCCTTCGCATAAGGCCAGTGGCCGGCAGTAAAAACTGCCACGTCATTTTTTTTCTTTTAACGTCACCTATACTGTCCCACTACTGGGCAAAGGTCTCCCTCATTGCCTTCCATTACTACCTTGAGCAAATTGAACATTCGTCATTAAATTTGCGCATATCATCACTCCATTGTGTCCGCGGTCTACCTCTGTTTCGTCTCCCGCCTTCAGGATACCACTTCGTGGCAGCATGGGCCCAGCGGTCCGGATGCATACGACAAATGTGGCCCGCCCAATTCCACTTTAGCCTAGCAATTTTGCGCCCCACATCGACAATACATGTCTTTGTAGGATTTTACCTTGTCACTCCTTGAACACTTCGCTCTATTGCTCTCTGGTATTTCTTGAGTTTGACTTAATACCTGACGGCAAAGCCCGTGTTTGGGCACCATAGGTTAGGACGGCCAAGATACACATATCGATGAGCTTGCGTTTCAGTGCCCGCGGGACTCTCCTTTCATGTATTCCTTCATGGACCAGTAGCCCCTCCACTCCATGAATTAGCTATGCGACGATTTATTTCATTTTATCATAACGTTCACTACTGAGGAGACTAAATGAATATTTTCCAACATGAATAGTATAATCCAACATGTTCTTATACCAGTGGGCCTCTGGTTTCAACACTCTTTACGATGAGTAGGAGGTTAATATTGACTACTAGCTGTTACCCATGGCTAATAACGCTCGCGTGCTTATTCCTACAGGATCCTTACATTTCTCTGGGATAAACTATGTATTAGATCAACAATCGATATTTAAGAAAATCCCGTACCAAATTTCAAGTAAATCAGACCAGTTTTTTTTTAGTAATACTTGTACAGACAGACAAAGAAATCATCAAAATAATTATGTCCTACATAGTAAAAAATTCCATAAACAAATTTGATTCCCGCTCCTGTTTTATTAAATGTATAGATAAAATGTTGATTAAATAAGCATTGATATTACAGGAACCCTTCTATAATAAGGTAATATCTTTGCTTGCTACATAATACGTCCTTTGATACCACATCTAAGATGATATATGTAGTCAATTTCCTCTCCACCAATCCATTTTACGCTAAATTGTGTCTAAGCATATCATGGGCACAAAGCAAATTGCGTTTGCAGGGAATTGATGCTAATATGCCAATAACCTAAGACAATCTTGTCATGTGGAGGAAATGCGAACAACGTACAAAGCAGTGTTTCCACGAATGACTAGCCGTTAGTCCCTGCTGCCATCTGGTAGTCGTTAAAGGAACCAAGTCAGGAGCCGAAAGGCGGTTCCGAAGAACTCTGACACCAGGGTGTGCATGGTCGATTGACCGTGTCACCTACACGAAATGGTGATGATGACTGGCTGTGTGAATTTGAAAAATCCTTGAAAAAGCCTTACATTTCGATAAAATCCGGACTTTTTACGTAAAACTATTTTTGTTTTGATTGAAGAAAATATTTTTAAACTACTACTACTACTACTAATATGGGTAATAAACAATCAACTTGTTAAGTTGATTGTTTATTACTCATATTTCATAAATCCGGACAAATTAAAGGGCCGGACAAATTCCGGACAAGAGTCTAAAAGTCCGGACATGTCCGGACTAATCCGGACGGATGGTGACTATGCGAGGATGAATCGTGAGGCTATTACAATGTATTTTTTTTTTTTTTTTTTTTAAATAATAATAAATAAATATATAAGGACAAATCACACAGATTGAGCTAGCCCCAAAGTAAGTTCGAGGCTTGTGTTATGGGATACTAACTCAACGATACTATATTTTATAACAAATACATATATAGATACACATCCAAGACCCAGGCCAATCTGAAAAAGATCATTTTCCATCTTGACCTGGCCGGGGATCGAACCCGGTCACTCCGTGTCGCAGGCTGGCGTGTTGACCGCTGCGCCACGGAGCTAGTCATATTTACATTATTTCCACCAGAAGTGGGTGGTGCGAAAATATATGGCGAACTTACAAATGCTACAAGCTTAGCCCTCCGCTTACAAGCTACAAGCTTAGTCCGTCTTATTATCAAAGTAGAAGAAACTTAAGTACACTTCGTTTCAACTATTATTTGACCACAATAAGTTCATCATCATCATTTCGTGTAGGTGTCATGGTCAATCGACCATGCACACCCTGGTGTCAGAGTTGTTCGGAACCGCCTCTCGGCCTCTGACGTGGTTCCTTTAACGACTACCAGATGGCAGCCGGGACCACCAGCTTAACGTGCCACAATAAGTTAACACTAGTACTCTGATGTTTATTCAGCTGTCATTGTCAATTCGTTTTGAGCGGATAATGGTTGAAACTATTATATGATTATTCAATCAAAGTCGGAACGCTACAGTTCCGATATTTTGTAATTTCGCACTGTACAATAAAACACATATGACAACCATTATGAAACAGCGATCTATCTCATTTTATCAAAAAGATTTACATTTTCCAAATACAAATTGAACGCCGTTCATACGTAGGTATATGTGTATTTTTCCGGGATCTTCCAATTTGTGCCGTATACAATCATGTATATACGAGTATGTGTGGATCATTATGAAATAACGATC
Organism: Elegia similella; assembly: GCA_947532085.1. Classification (NCBI taxonomy): domain Eukaryota; kingdom Metazoa; phylum Arthropoda; class Insecta; order Lepidoptera; family Pyralidae; genus Elegia; species Elegia similella. The sequence continues at coordinate 1,541,778 of OX383926.1, read as the reverse complement.
TGTTACATTTTACCGGCTAATGGATGTTGAATGCGATGCGGTTGCTGAGTGTGAGTAAGGATTCTCACGGAGAGTTGATGATCGTGATTTCTATGAATTTTCATTAATCATTTTCGTGATTGATTGTGAAGAAACCATTGATTTGCTTCAGCTACGTTTGATTTCGTCTTGGTTTAAGGGTATAGCCTCATTTACTTTGAGACAATTTACTTTGCGTGCTTCCGCCACCAGTCAGTTCACAAGCAACTTGCTTGTTATTCGAACGACCAACATCTAGGTTTCACTGCCTGAAGATGCCTCGTGTAGAGGCGTCTTCGATATTGCTGCAGCCTCAACGGATGCAGCAGTATCGACCAGGGTTGCATGCAAGCGTGAACTATTGGTGGCGAGCATGAAGGGACTAACAGTAGTGGGTGGGCGCTGGCCAGCAATAGTTTGCATGAACTAACTGGTGGCGTAAGCACGCAAAGAAAATTGTCTCAAAATAAATGTAGCTTTGACTTCTGCAAAGTAACACCTGAATCTATTAACTTGGTGTGATAGCCTGCCTGGCTTTCTTTGAGTTTAAGAGGTATGTATATCATAATCCATAATAAAGTAGGCCAATAAGTTGGCAACTTCTATGTAAAAGCCGCAAAGAAAGCAAAGATTGTAATCTTTGCTTACAACTATGATTATAAACTCAGTGCCGTCGCTCTTCATACATGATTAGCCTGCGGTTGCAATTTTAGATAACATGCTTCGGGCTCAACTGAACTCGTATCCAATAAAAATCTAGTCATATTCCGTTTAAACCATTATCCGACTAAAATAAGACGACACATCACTTTTGCGTTTCGTCAAGCTTTTGTTGTCAGTGTCCATTTGTGTTAGAAGTATAATGGTTTAAACCAGGTACTACACTTAGTCAGTGTTATTATAAAACAAGGACTAAAGTTAGTACCAGGTTTAAGCCGGGGTCCAAGTCAAGTACTAAGGAAAATCGTATTATAAAACGAGGTTTATCGTTTAAGCCATAGATGATCCTAGGTCTAAAGATAAACCTACGATTCCCTAGTTTAACTCTAGTACTAACTTATTTTGTTACCAACAAATAGGTCACTTTTCACCAAAAAAAAAATACTTTGATGCTAAAATCTATGTCAAATCCTATTACCCTATTCGCAATGATCAGAAACCTGGAAATGCGAAGAAATGAATAAAACCAACATAAAATTATGAAAAAATATTATAATTATTTGCATTTTAACACATTAAAACATTTAATTAGATTATTTTCAACGCTTTTGTCGTCATTTATATTTCACAACCGCCACAAAACAATGACTTTTAGGCACCTTAATTTCATATTAGGAAAAAATTGTTTGTACAAATCATCTATTTAGTAAGTATTTTTTAGGTACAAATATAAACAAATTTTTACACCATATTCACTTTTACTTTAGTCACGTAAATTTTATCTCACAGCAACTTTAAAACAATTACTTTCGACACACTGTTTCATTAAATTCATTAAATAAAAATACCTTTTTTACAATCATATTTACAAACAAACTTTGAGGTTACTTTGGAACAAATTCAATTTCTTGCGCGCGCACACGCGTTCCGTTTCAGGTTTGTAAAAAAACGGCAAAACCCAGGTTTAAACCTGGTCTACCTTAGTCCGGACTAGCGATGGATCAACCTAGGTTTAGCAAATTAAACTTTGTTTCATTACAAAAAGTGAACTAAGTCAGGACTAACTTAGACCTGAGACGATCTCTGGATGATCTAACGGAAGCAGGATTCATTCAATCATTCGTTCAGCATGCTACTACTACGTTCCGATCTACACTAATATTAAAATAAATAATAAAATGTATTGTTTGAAACTAGTATAAAACTAAAAATAATAAAACATGTTTATTTATGTCATAAACGATATATTCAGTGGTCAGATAAAAAAATCATACTTTATACAAAACGATTTAATAATTTTACAAACCTGAAACGGAACGCGTGTGCGCGCGCAACAAATTGAATTGGTTCCAAAGTAACCTCAAAGTTTGTTTACAAATATGATTGTAAAAAATATATTTTTATTTAATGAATTAACGGTGCAGTGTCTCGAAAGTAATTGTTTTATAGTTGCTGTGAGATAAAATTTACGTGAATAAAGTAAAAGTGAATATGGTGTAAAAATTTGTTTATATTTGTACAAACTATTTTTTCCTAATATGAAATCAAGGTTCCTAAAAGTTATTGTTTTGTGGCGGTTGTGAAATATAAATGACGACAAAAGCGTTGAAAATAATCTAATTAAATGTTTTGAAATGTTAAAATGCAAATAATTAAAATATTTATTCATAATTTTATGTGGTTTTATTCATTTCTTTGCATTTTCCAGGTTTTTGCTCATTGCGAATAGGGTAATAGGATTTGACATAGATTTTAGCATCAAAGCATTTTTTTTTGTGAAAAGTGACCTATTTGTTGGTAACAAAATAAGTTAGTACTAGAGTTAAACTAGGGAATTGTAGGTTTATCTTTAGACCTAGGATCATCTATGGCTTAAACGATAAACCTCGTTTTATAATACGATTTTCCTTAGTACTTGACTTAGACCCCGGCTTAAACCTGGTACTAACTTTAGTCCGTGTTTTATAATAACACTGATTAAGTCTATTTCAAATTAAAACAACAAAATTATGATTTAGAACCTTCCTATTAATTTTTTTCAGTTTGCATAATACGCATTATTTTACTTATTTTATTTATGTAGAGGAAATTGTCCTTAAAATTAAGTTTACATTAATTTATTTTTTATTTAGCATACTAATAAAAAATATGTAAAGGAAAGCCTGTCTGATCTTTGGAGGGGTGAATCAGCCCGTTTTTCAACAACAATTTTTCCTATGAGATTAAATCAAGGTACTAAAAAAATTTACATTTTCTAACAAAAATGTTTGGCCGCCCTGTCGATTTGTATGGGAACGTCAAAAATGTTGAGTTCCCAGCATTGGTCCTGTAGGAAAATTTATTCATATCGACGGGCTGAATCATCTCTTCAAGGACCGGACAGGTTTTCTTTACATATTGTATATACCTAGCCTAAACACATAGATATCAAAAATTACACTCACGCGTGCAGAGAAACAGTAAAAAAAACTTGTACACTTGCCTTTTTATTCAATTTAAATTTCATATTTACGTAAAAACATTGGCACAGACATCTTAGTAGGTTTTCCATGCCAACCTTAATTCTGCATATTGTATCATCTCACGCGGCTGCGGTGAATCGTATTTGACGTCACAGCGCTGTGGGAGTGGTTGCAATATTTGTTGGATGTGCTTTTACTGTGCCATAAAACAGCTGATAAAGTTTCACCATTAAAAATGTAACTTTGAGATTTTCATTTCAAAAGTTGGAATGGATGAAAAGGCTTTTGTTAAAATTATGTACAACAAAGGAAGAGCTTTGGGTATTTTTAACTGTAGTCTCGTTTAGTAATATGAGGTGCTTGCTCTTCATGTGTGTAATTGGCCAGCATAGGTGCCTAAAGACAGTTTAAAGACATCTGATATAGCGTAACAATTGCCATCAATGATAATAGCCGGATCCACCGGCTAGCCGTGGTTTTAGAAGTGGGGAGGAGCTCGAAATATTTTTATATCATTTGCGGTCAACCATCCCAGTGGGGACCGCGCCCAGTGATGTTTAACATACGTAAGCGCTAATAATGCTCAGACCCACCGCTCCTCGGGTTATTACCCGAGGGTAAGATGAGTCTTTAGCTATGAGACACTTACTTATATTAGAAACAAGTTAAGCCGGAGTTGACGGTGAAATCTGTCGATTACAAGTCAGGCTCTTCAAATATGACTGTTTGACTATCACCGGTAATGATAACACTAATTTATGTAGACTTTTGTGATTCAGTGGTTGGTCAGTGAAATGTTATGAAATGAAAAAATATTTATTGTACAGATACAAACAAAAATATAAGTACAAAAGAATAAAAATTTATAACTAATAATATTTGTGTACTACATACAATAGGTGACGGCTTAGTCTTACGCTGGACACATTTGTGACTAGCACTGATTGTCAGCTGTCATCTTTTGTGACTTCAGATGTACAACTGAACCACAGACGTCATCATCATCATCATCATCTCAGCCACAAGTAGTCCACTGCTGGAAAAAGGCCTCCCCCGAAGATTTTCATAGACGTGATTGAACAGCACTTGCTACTACAGGTGCCTTTGAATCACTTCAATCGGCTCATTCCGTTTCTAGGTTATGATGAAAAACGATAATTTTCAGATTAGCCTAGTTTTCATAAAATATTGTATCCTACGACACAAGTTCACAACTTACTATGGAGCCTTGTCCAATTTGTCTGATTTATCCCTATTTACGTATTTGCTTTTGGTAAATAGAAAATATCGCTAAGTAATCAGCTCACTACCAGATTGTTGACTAGTGTGAGAAATGGAAATGCTGATGCCATAGATACAGGCAAATCTATTGGCTCAAGAAGTTTACGAAATTATTTATTTTATTAAACACTACTTACCTGTCGTTCGTTGTGACACAGATAGCCTGTGCCACAACGATTCAAAGATTCAAAGATTTATTCAGAAAATAGGCCATTTCAGGCATTTTAAATAATACTTATTAAATTATATAAAAATTATTAATTATTGTTCAAAAGCTACAAACTATTAGCGTTTCAGAACTGACCGGTAACGGTTACGAATAATGTAAGCCAAAAATCTGTTTCGGAATTTCAAAGTTATGGTGTATGGCTCCGGTAATACAGAGAGGGTCATGCTCTTGCAGTGGAGACTAAAAAGACCTGATGATGGTGATGATGTAATGATAAAACTCACATAAATACCTACATACATACATGAACAATGAAAACATACCATTTTTAGTCAGGTATAAAACTAAGTAAAAAGGTTAACTAATGTGGAAGGTAAAACGAATAAATATTTTGCAATAGCAGTAACGCTCTGGGCATTAATATTGCAGTTCCCGGGTCAGCCGGGTCCGTTTTATTACGCGTGCTTCATGCGGCGATAACGCGCGATATCGCTGTTTATGAGCAATTTATGGAACCTTTTATTTTTGCATCCACTTTACTAAAGCTAAAACCTTGGTTCATTTCTATACTCTTCTTACCGTACTTTATTAATTTTTATAATAGAATTTTGGCATTCACAATGCTATTCTGATGTTATTAATTACGACTTAGTAGATCGTACGGATCTACGGTCGCTGGTTCAAACCCCGCCTGCGTGGAATTTTATTTCTTAATTTAATAAGATCTTATTGTACTTTTGAATTTAGCCTTATAGGATTATATCACATTAATAGCAACATTTTTGAATTCTTGTTGAATTGTTTTAGAATCTTTAACCAAGCTTGGTGTTTTGGAGCCCGTATCTGGTTAAGCTGTCGGATTACGGGCTTCACTACTTATTGTAAATAAATAAATATAAATATGTATATACGGACAAATCACACAGATTGAGCTAGCCCCAAGGTAAGTTCGAGACTTGTGTTGTGGGATACTATATCAACGATACTATATTTTATAACAAATACATATATAGATAAACATCCAAGACCCAGGCGAATCTGAAAAAGATAATTTTACATCTTGACCTGACCGGGTTCGAACCCGAGGCCCTCGTGTCGCAGGCTGGCGTGTTAACCACTGCGCCACGGAGATTAATTACGACTTAGTAGATCGTACGGATCTAAGGTAGCTGGTTCAAACCCCGCCTGCGTGGAATTTTATTTCTTAATTTAATAAGATCTTATTGTACTTTTGAATTTAGCCTTATAGGATTATAGCAACATTTTTGAATTCTTGTTGAATTGTTTTAGAATCTTTAACCAAGCTTGGTGTTTTGGAGCCCGTATCTGGGATTAATTTATCGGATTCCGAGATTGACTACATATTGTAAAAGCATGATAGATTATACTATTCATTATGTAGAGAATATGATTTGGGATTTTTTTTACGGCCCTGCTGTGTGCCTGGGATATTTTCAGAACAGCAGACAAATATGTATCTGTAAAAATGAAGTTCAGGTATCCGCTGGCATTGGTAAGGAAACTCAGAGCTTTTTAGTTAGCAAAGGTTATGCTTAAGCACAATGATATCATTAATACTTAAATCTGTAAGGGTTGGTAATGGAGTAAGTTACTTTGTTTTTTAGAGATATCGTGTTTATATGCTCTATACATGATACTGAAACTAAATCGTCGATTTTTATTTTATTTTTTCTGTATGTATGTTCTCCATAACTCTCAAACGAATTAGTTGAATTTTATGAAACTTGGTAGATAAACAATTAATGCACAGGACACAAGATAGGCTACTTATTTTTTTCTCCAGTTATGATAAGACGGGGCATAGCTAGTCACAAATAAACCGGCAAAAGTTTGTTCTTATATCCGCATGAAAAATGCTCACAGGAAAGGTAAAAGCGAATATATTTTTGAAATAGCAGTGACGCTCAGGGCATTAAAATTGTAGCTACCGGGTCACCCGGGTCCGGTTGATTACGCATGCTTAATGCTGCGGTATCACTGTTTATATGCAATATAAAGAACCTTTTTGGTTCTAAAAATTGCTCATAAACAGCATATCGCTGTTCGCGAGTACTTTCGCTTTACTGAAGTTAAAATGTTTGGTACCTACGTAATTTCAGATATTCTCACAGTATGGGCACTTATACATGAGTGACTATTGTAATTCAGGCTTATTACAAAATATTTAACTATTCAGGGCTAGGCTTATATATCCTCAGGCAGCCGTGTCAAGCCAATGTGTGTTCTTGTTAGGTTCGTATCGATATTAGATCTGTGATTACGAGACACACCGTATACCGGCTGGTTTGTATTTGCCCTTCTTAAGCATATAAAAATAAACATGTAACATCATCGTCTTCATCGTCACTTACCATCAGGTGAGATAGAAGACAAATGCCTACTTCATAATTAGTAAAAAAAAAAACAATATGGAAGGTAATAACGAATATATTTTTGCAGTAGCAATGACGCTCTGGGCATTAATATGGGTTCACGGGTCTGACGTTTTATCACACATGCTTTATGCTGGGGTAACTCGCGATATCGCTGTTTATGAGCTATTATAGAACCTTTTATATGTGCTTCTGCTTACTTGAACTTCAAATACTTGGTACTTAGGTAATTTACAAGATTATTCTACAGTATGGGCAAATATAACACGAGAAACTATTGTAATTCGGGCTTATAAGAAAATTTTCTCGGGCTAAGATCATATATCCTTAGTAAGCCGTGTTTGGGACCCAATGTGTAGTCTTAAATTCAATTTAATTTATTTGCATAAATATATGTGTTACTTGGCCGGTTCGTATCGATATTAATTCTGTGGTCAGACATACCTGCTAGTTTGTATTAGTTCCTCTTTTAGCGTGTGAAAATGTACAATGTAGAATCTAATAACGAATATATTTTTGTAGTAGCAGTGACGCTCTGGGCATGAATATTACAGTTCACGGGTCAGCCTTATCACATATGCTTTATGCTGGGGTAAATCGCGATATTGCTGTTTATGAGCTATTAGACCACCTTTTATATGTATTTCTGCTTTCTTGAACTTCAAATACTTGGTAGCTAGGTAATTTAAAAGTCTATTCTTACAGTATGTGCACTTACAATACGAGTAACTATTGTAATTCGGGCTTATAAGACTTTTTTATTTTTAGGAGCTAAAATCATATATACTTAGTCAGCCGTCTTTGGGACCCAATGTGTAGTCTTGCCAGGTTCGTATCGATATAAGATCTGTATTCAGAGATACCTGCTAGGTTGCATTTGTCCCTTTTTAAGCAAAGTGCATACAATGTGAAAGCTAATAACGAATATATTTTTGCAGTAGCAGTGACGCTGCGGGCATTAATAATATTACAGATAACGGGTCAGCCGGGTCCGTTTTATTACGCATGCTCCATGCTGCAATAACGCGTAATATCGCTGTTTATGAGCAATTTATAGAACTTTTTATATCTACATCTGCTTGGGTAAATTAAGTTAAGGCGCTGTATCCCTTAACGTTTGTAGCGAATCCCGCGAAATATACAGGTCCGTGGCGCAGTGGTTACCACGCCAGCCTGCGACACGGAGTGCCCGGGTTCGATCCCCGGCCAGGTCAAGATTGATAATGATCTTTTTCATATTGGCCTGGGTCTTGGATGTTTATCTATATTTGTATTTGTTATAAAATATAGTATCGTTGAGTTAGTATCCCATAACAAAAGTCTCGAAATTACCTTGGGGCTAGCTCGATTTGTGTGATTTGTCCGTAATATATAAATAAATATATTTATATTTATTTATATATTATATACTCGTAATGAAATAAGCTTGATAGTCGCGATACCGGTTGGCCTGTCTCCGGTCTCATTTCAAAATCGTGTCTGACATTTCCGTGTTAATTTTCACTTTTAATTTAATAATTCAATAATTATAACTAAATATTGTATTTTTTAGGTATCTATATTGCTTATTTAATTATATTTTTTATAGACGTAAAAAAGTTGGTAATTGTCGCTAAAATATCAAGTAAATCGCGACGAAATTTTTTCTGGATATAGCTTTTTTGCTATTTTATTTTTTTGAAAATATTTTGATGTAATCATTTATTTTGATCTCTGAACTGTGTATGACTTCATATTTTTTTCATGCTAATATTCCATCAAAAATAAGGCTAACTGCACGATGAACAAATAGACATTTTACGGTATTCTTCTAATGCACAGCGCCTTAAAGCGCTTGGTGCTTTCTGGTATCTTTCCCAATATCTTTTTAGAGTATTCTACATCATCATCATCTCATCCCGTCTTCTGCCCACTGCTGAGCATAGGCCTCTCTTCGCTTTCGTCATCCGTCTCGATGACAGTAATAAAACTTATTATTTCGTCAAGCTTTTTCAAATTTGGATTAAAATTGACAAATTAGTATTTGGTATGTACAATCGGGGGCATATAAACGTGACCACCTACAGTTTAAAATTTGTTGTTTAAGGGGTCAGTTTTATCTGCCCTAGACTGACATGAGAATTAACTACCGAGCAAACCCAATGTCCGGCGCGGCGTCAGCAATCTCCGCTCTTCTGATGTCGATAGTAATATGAGCGACAGTACTACTTGTCTCTTTTACCAGTATTTCTATTTTCATAGCATTAAATCGCTTTTATTTTTGGATCAGAATCAAAAGCTGATGTGTTAGTACTTGCTGTTATGTGTATCTAATCATGGATTAGATCCATGGAACGATCAGAATAGGTCCCTTATTAACGTAACAGTGACGCAAATAAATGCCAGGATTTTGCTAAGGAAGCAGCCTCCGTGGTCTAGTGGTTAAGGCGTGTGCCTGTTGACCCGGGGGTCGTGGGTTCGATTCCCACCGGAAGCATACTTTGTTTAGTTGTTTCCAGTTTGGTTAGGACATTGCAGGCTTGAATCACCTGATTGTCTGATAATAAAGATGATTCCGTGCTTCGGAAGGCACGTTAAGCCGGTGGTCCCGGCTGCCATCTGGTAGTCGTTAAAGGAATCACGTCAGTGGCCGTGACGCGGTTTCGAAGAACTCTGACACCAGGGTGTGCATGGTCGACCGTGACACCTACTCGAAATGAATGAATGCTAAGGAAACGCGCGTGTAAGTTTTTGCATAAGCCGCGCCCCTAATTTGACGTCATTACTAACGAAATAGTAATGTGACACCGAAATTAATAACGTCAATACGATGTTTACAGTTAAAACCGTAGAATAAAGCATGTATTCATGCCGGGTCGTGCGCGCTGCTGACTGATGAGCGTCTAACGAAACTCGCACGATCGTGCAACATTGAGACACGCGTGTACCGCCCACTTGGCCGTTTTAACTTGATATATTTTTGTGGATGCGTGACAAGCCGAACGCTTCCAATAGATGCGTCAAAAGCCGGACGGTTAGGCCGACTGTGCCTCTCTATTATATCGCTTGTTCCGCGCTCCCGCTTGCTTTTGGTGTGTGCAGCTGGCGTTCATCAATTGCAAAGTCTTAGCCATAGACGCAAAGTCGCCAGCCTATGTGTCTTTTACAGAATATTCTTCGGAGAGTGTGCTCAGACAGATGGCGCTCGGCGTCAAGTTAACAGTGGCTGCGTTTTTAATAATTATCTAAAAATAGTAAATTGTGTGTTTTACTTTAATTTTCATAATAATTATGTAGAGTATGGTCCAATACTCAAGTGGAAGTATTATCTCTTGTCTACGTAAGAGGATATCAGAAATATCAGTGAAAAGTGCTAGTGAATAGTGATTTTCCAATACCTAGACTACAATTATAAGAATCCACAAAAACAGTTTGTATACAATATACTCAAGTAACAGTGATAGACTAAATAATAAAAACTATTACATAAAGACAAATAATGACAAAAAAAATGTAAGTATAAGTATTATTATTATACAGTGACGGTTAAACTTTGAATAAAGTAAACAACTTATACGACTTCGCAAAATTAAACTCTATTTGCTCAGTGCTGCGAACGAGTTTTGTGTATCCAAGAACCTAGCGACAGCTCTCGTAGAATAGCATTACATTAGACGATCCAGTGTTCTACGACATCTACCGAAAAAATCCAAAACTAAGTCACTCGTAGACAGTATCCCAATTAAACAGCGACATCTTTTGGAGAGTGGCAGTTTCACAAAGTGTATCGGGGCATGGACTGGAACATCTATTATAGAGAGGCAATTTAAAACGGAGAAACAAACCAGTCTTAACTTAACGCCAGACAACATTACCGTAAGAAATAGAAACCATCAAATAAATATTTCGTCGGATAATTCTTTTGAATCTACGGAAGATTTAAATAAAAGTCAGGAAATTCAATTGGAAGAATCTAGTAGAATTAAGGATTTAGAAAAAACAAATAGACAATTGCAGGATAAACTACTTTTAACAGAAAATGAAAACAGGAGTCTTTTATCCGAAAATTATATTCTTACAGAAAAGATTCGTTTATATGAGTCCGAGATAGGGAAGCTTAAACAGGCAGGTGCTTCATGTTCTAGCAAATGTGAAGTTTCTGTAGACTTCACCAACAAGAACAATCATAAAAAAATGGGGAGACTGCGACGAGCATCTACAACGGACGAGAGTGAAAATCTAAATATTTGTAATACTACATATGGTAAAACACATAATAGTGTGACAACGCCATCTACAGGATGTCAAGTGAGTCAGACATCGATTCAGTTTGAGCAAGCAAGTCAGGAGATTATAACAGTGGACAACAACGTTGGTTTTGACAAGAAAGTTTGTATAAAATACGAAGAGACGACAACAGATGGCGCTACGGGTTCTGAAAAACACAAATTGCTGATCATTGGCGATGAACGTCTAACGGGTCTAGCAGTCTCATTACATAATTCCAGACAGGGGAGATGGAACGATGTATATATACCATCAGCGTTTATAATGCCAAATTCGCCGAGCTCTCGGTTTTTGGACTATTGTATTTCAATTGAAAATGGTATTACAGATAAAGATATTGTTGTGCTGGGAATAGGAAGTCATGATATCAATCCGGAGAAATTGCACTCAAACTTGTCTAATATAATAAACAGATTAAAGAAAGCTTGTATTTATATTGTGCCAGTAATTACTAACTTGTTTTTAAATGAACAATATTTAAATTACCATTTGAATGTATGGACTAGACACTTTACTAACTGTGTATATATTAATGTTCCAATCAACTGTTGCTATTTACGTAAATTTGATTATTTGTACCTAATTAGTAAAAAAAATAATTTATTAATAGACAGTAACGAATATTATTTGCAATTTTTAAGTATAGAAAGCATGCAAGCCCGCGTTCAGTGCAGTCAGATATTGAATAATAGTGGTAATAAATATTCTAAATCCACTTTGTTAAATATTCAACCAAAGAAGGGAACCATACCCTATTATTTCAAAAAGATTAATAAATGCACTAATGATCTTTTTCGTCCTTCAAGTCCTACCAACTTGTTATAATGAAAATGTCAATAGTACTAATAATAAATATAACAATAGATCTAGTCTTATAATTTATTATCAGAATGTATGTAAAATTAATGTGAAAAAAAATGAATTCGAACTGTATCTCCAAACTCTGGACTATTTACCTGATTATGTATGTATTACTGAACATTTTTTAAATAAAAATAACATTGAGTACTTTGGTCTAACGGATTATAAACTTGCGTGTTACAACACGAGAGTAAATATGATCAGAGGGGGATCATTAATTCTTTCATTGAAAGACAGGGAGTTTGAAGTTTTAGATGATTTATGTAATTTGTGGTATAAGAGAGAGTATTTCGAAATATGCGGATTGAAAGACAATGTATCAAATTTGTATATATGCTGTATTTATCGCAATGATAAGAAGGAACATTTTGACTTGTTTATGGTCTGTTTAGAAATGGTCTTGGATCATTTTTTCAATAAGAAGTGCATAATATGTGGCGATTTTAATGTTGACATTTTAAAAGATGACCAATATCGAAATGATTTTTTGAATCTGCTTAAGCGATATAGCTATCGCCATCTATTTATCGAAGCAACTTACATGTGTGGAGGCAATCATTATATGGCAAATAAACGAAACACATTTATATTAAAAGAATGTAGACAATTTACCCTAAAAAATAATATAGCATTTAGGGAAAAAATTAATAATGTAGTATGGAAAAAAGAAGGTACCACTAGTTTCATTACAAAATTCAATAATATTTTTCAGAATTCATTTAAAAAAAGAAAAATAAAGGTAAACATAGAAGGAGGTAGTAAAACAAGATGGATAACGAAAGGTATTAAAATATCCAGTCATATGAAACGTTTTCTGTTTCGTATGACTTCAATTCAGCGCATAGATCATGCACAGAGGAATCTATTGTTCAATACAAAGAAAATTATATTCGTATATATAGAAAAGTAATAAGATATGCAAAAAAATTAAGTATACAGAATGAAATTAAAAATTCCAAGAACTCCTCCAAATGCATATGGAATTTAGTAAATAGGCATAGGAATAAAAATAACGGACAAGTGAAAAAGAGACTTTCACCAAAGGAAAATAATATTACAATTGATGATCCAACAAAGGTAGCTTTTTTTTTTTTTTTTTTTTTTTTTTTATTCATAAATTTGAGTGCGTTTGACCTCCATCTTGCCTGATGGGAAACAACGATGAGGTCTAGGGTGGTACACGCAAACTCAAATAATGCCTATTCACTCTTGCCTTGAAAATCCCTAAATTGTACGAGTCGGGAAACAGCGACGCAGGAAGGGAATTCCATTCCTTCGCGGTTCGCAAAATGAAGGAGGAGGCGAATCTAGAGGTGCGATGAGCAGGAATATCGACCACATATGGATGGAATCCCTGTCCACGCCGTGTCGTCCGAAGATGGAATGGTGCAGGGGGAATTAGATCGTGCAGTTCCTGTGCGCACTCACCGAAATGCAGTCTGTAAAAGACACTCAAACTAGCTACTAATCGGCGGTGTTTAAGGCTCTGGAGTCGCTTTACCGTAAGCATCTCATCATCGACGAGTCTTCTGGCACGTCTGTCGATAGCTTCCAGGGCTTCGACCTGGTAGCGGGCGGATCCATCCCACAGATGGGAACAATACTCCATACAGGAGCGGACTTGAGCTGTGTAAAGGCTCAATAGCTGGCCTGAAGAAAAATACTGTTGGACCTTGGAGAGGATGGCCAGTTTTTTTGAAGCAGTCTTAGCCCTGGATTCGATATAGCTACCGAAGTTAAGATTGGAGGATATGTCAATACCAAGAAGTTCGAGATGATTTGTGACGGGAACAGGAACATTTCGAAAAGTAGGAGCCAAGTTGAATGGGCTCTTCTTTGCGGTGAAAAGACATGCCTGTGTCTTCGAGGCATTAAATCTTACAAGATTGGCATCGCCCCAATCGGAGACAGCCTGCAGAGTAAGATTGGTGCGGTCCACCATTGCCTCTCTAAGATCATCGATTTCAGATTTTTTTGCCCTTGCACTTGAAAAATATCTTTCCGCAACGGTGCTATCGTCTGCGTACCCAATAATTCCTGGTTTTAACAGATCGTTAATGTGTAGCAAAAAAAGCGTTGCGGAAAGAACAGATCCTTGAGGTACCCCAGCATTAATAGCCAATAGGTTCGATGAGCAGCCGTCAACAACTACTCGAATAGACCGTTCTCTCAGGAAATCTGAAATCCAAGCACAAAGACTGGCGGGGATACCGTAGGTTGGAAGTTTCGCCATAACACCGTCATGCCAAACCCTGTCATATGCCTTTGAAATGTCAAGTGAGACAGCAAGTGCTTCACCATGTTTTTCAAGGGCCTCACTCCCAAGATGCGTGGCATACACAAGAAGATCCCCAGTAGACCGGCACTGGCGGAATCCGTATTGCCGGTCGCTGAGAAGATCATTATCTTCAAGGTATGCCAGCAGGCGCTTGTTTATAGCACGCTCCATTACCTTGCAGAGAATGGAGGTGATCGCGATTGGGCGATAGTTTGCAGGGTCGGCACGACTACCTTTCTTGGGTATGGGTTGAACATTGGCGAGTTTCCACGCTTTAGGTACATTCCCAGTCCGAAAAGAAAGACGATATAGGCGAGTCAGGACAGGTGACAATTCGGCTGCGTAGTTACGTAATACAATAGCAGGTATACCGTCGGGACCACTGGCTTTGTTTACGTCTAGGTTGCGTAAAATTTTGAGAACCTCCTTTTGGTGAATGCGGATTTCTGACATTTTACATCCACAAGGTGTTAACTGGGGTGGTGTTTGTTTACCTGCATTAAGACGAGAGTTTTCAGCAAATAGAGAAGCAAGTAAATTTGCTTTCTCTACCGCCGTGTGTGCCAGTGTTCCGTCAGGTTTCTGCAGAGGAGGAAGTGAGGAGCGGCAAAAGTTAGCTTCAACGCACTTGGCTAGAGACCAAAATGCTTTGCTCCCCGAGGGGTGTGAAGCAAGTTTGGTTCCGACTCTGCCTATGTGGTCAAAGCGAGCCTTTTTTAGCGCTTTCTTGCAGGACTTGGCCGCAAAGTTAAAAGCTTTCTTCTTTTTTTGCGTATCCGGAGCTTTGTAACTTCTAGCGTCGGACCACGCCTGATATGCTGACTGTTTAATGGCTTCAGCTTTTAAACAGTCAGCATTGAACCAGGGCTCAGCCTTGAAACCAGAGGGTCGATCCGAGAATGGAATATAGTATTCCATCGCCAGACCGATAACCTCGGCAACAGCACTTGCACAGCTCGACGGATCGTCAGATGAAAAACACACTTTTAGCCATGGGTAAGATGCTAGGAAATGCCGCATTTCATCCCAATCTGCTGACCCGTATCGCCACACCCGTCTAGTGCCTCTAGGGCTGGAGTCGGGTGGGGGACATAAAAAAACGGACTTCACCATACAGTGGTCAGAACTCCCAAGGGGAGCTGAGACTGCTACTTGGTATCGGTCAGGTTCAGTGGTCAGCAGAAGGTCCAAGCAATTGGCTGTGTGGCTCTCAACGTCAGGTATCCGAGTCGCCTGGTCAACCAGCTGGGAAAAGTTAAAGGACAAGGCGAACTTGTACGCCTCTCTACCAGCATGGTCTGTCCTTTGGTATGGGAACAACCACTGCTCGTGGTGTGCATTAAAGTCCCCCAGAAAAACTGTTTGCGCGGCAGGGTACCTTTGTTGGGCCACATCAGCAGCCTCACTTAGGTACTGAAACAGCCTCGTCGTCTCCTGGTCACCGCTATGCGATCGGTAGACACCGACATAGACTATTTTCTCTGTGCCGGTGTCCACAAGCACCCAGATCGACGAGAAGGCGGGGTTCTCCAAGTTACGGAGACGCTTGCAGCAGATGTCATCGCGCACAAAGAAACAAACTCCTGCATTTGACCGAAAATTGTGCTCCAGGACGTATCCAGGGTAGTGAAGATAAGATGTATCAGCAGGAGTTTTAATTTGCGTCTCCGTAAGCAAGAGCAGATGCGGCCTTGCAGTTTCAAGATGGTGGTGGACTGGGACGAGATTGGAGTGCAGACCTCGAATGTTTGTGAGGTGCACTTTTAACGAGAGGCTGTGCATCCGCTGACAAATCCTCAATTTTCTATTTCTTTTACTCATTTTAGATTGGTCAAGAGGCAAGAGGGAAGAAAGGCGAAGAGTGGCAGTTACGCGAGGTACCAGCCAGTCTCCATCGGAAGTCATAGTGCTGCTGCGCGGTGAGAAAATCTAGCGCGGAGACCGCGGGGACGCCCGGACCCCCCCAAGGCCGCCTGTCGAGGCCTCTCGTCCGGATGCCAACCGGCCCGACAGGAGCAACCTTAGGATTATGCGCGCGATGGCGGAGCAGCCTTTCACAGCTGGCTAGTCTGCAATTGGGCTCCCAACTATCGGCGGGCGGCCAGCGGACAACCGTTGCTCCGAATCCCGCTGCCCTCCGAAACTAGACGCCGCGCGCAACAACACTATGAGTCCGAAAACGGTACGCCGACAGGCGCAACTGCGAAGACCCACTCTTCCAACGGCTACTCAGGGCATGTAGGGTGGAACGCGCGAACGCTTGGCATCCTGGTTTTACCCTGAGGGTGGTAACCAGCCACGGCCTGAGCCTACCACCGGAAAGGTGTCACTCTTTAGCACCACCCAGGGTCACGTGCAGGGAATCGGGGGTAAAGCCTACGGACGCGAGTGACAATCGACCCCAAAAAAGTAGCTGAAGTATTTTCTAAAACTTTCACAACACAAAGTGAGTTAACTATGGGTAAATTGGAACATGCTTTAAACTACATGCGATCAAGTATCAAGCCAATAGACGTAATCTTGACGTGGGAAAAAGTTACAGCATCTACAATAATAAATATTGTCAAAGAAATGGACTCAAAAAAATCGTGTGGGCATGATGATATAACTATTATAATTATTAAAGATAATATAGATTTAATTGCAGAACCTTTGGCTTATCTATTCAACCAGTGTTTGAAAATGAAAATGAAAATGAATAATTTTTATTCAAAGTAGGATACATGTATCGCTTTTTGAACGTCATATGTTTCTGTTGTTTATTTTTCTTTCTTTTATGTTTGTAAAATCGAAAAACTACTAGCGTTTCGGAATGACCACTGCTGAGAAGAATACGCCGAAAGAAACTCAGTCCAGTCTTGGTCTCTATGTGCCTGAAGGGCTCGGACATAACAATATATTTTACAATAATTAAATTAAAGTACTTACATTAAAATATACATTTCAATTATTACCAAGCATTTTTATCGAATAAATAATCTTTTATACAATAATAAGCCCTTTTAAGTAAATGATTTTTTACAGCCGTTTTAAACTGAATTAATTGCAGACCTAATATTTCTGCGGGAATTCTATTATAGAAGCGTACTCCAAGACCCAAAAAAGAAGCCATAGTTTTCTGCAATCGCAATGCTGGTGAAAATAATTGATTTTTATTTCTAGTGTTTCTGCTATGTATATCACAGTTTTTTTTATATAAATGAATGTTATGGCGCACAAACATAATATTAGAAAAGATATACTGTGAAGGGAGTGTCAGAATATTAATATTTTTGAATAACTCTCTAAGAGATTCTCTGGCGCCTAAATTATATATTGATCTAATAGCGCGTTTCTGTAGAACAAATATGGTATTTACATCTGCAGCGTTTCCCCATAGTAATATTCCATACGACATAAGACTATGAAAGTAACTAAAATATACCAAACGCGCAGTATCAACATCAGTTAGTTGTCTTATCCTCCTAACCGCGTAAGCCGCAGAGCTAAGTTTACCTGCCAATTTTTCAATACGGGCACCCCATTGAAGCCCAGCATCAACAGTTATTCCAAGAAAAGTTGCTTTGTCTACCAATCCTACTGTTTCATTATTGACGACTATACTTGTTGAAACTTTTGCAACATTTGGTAAGCAAAATTTAATACATTTAGTTTTACTAGCGTTCAACAAAAGATTGTTCGCAGTAAACCAGTCCAACACTTGAGCTAATGTACTATTAACCTCGTCAGAAGAGTCAGTATTCCTATCTACTCGGAAGATGAGAGATGTGTCATCGGCAAATAGTACAGCCTTGCATGTGTTAACATAGTACGGTAAATCATTAATGTATATAAGGAACAGAAGAGGCCCTAGGATAGAGCCCTGAGGTACACCCATCCTAACACATGATCCGGAAGATTGAACCCCATCTAAACGAACTTTTTGAATTCGGCTACTCAAGTACGATTTGATTAAGTCGAGAGATTTACCTTTGATTCCATAGTGTTTCAGCTTGGATATAAGGGTATTGTGATCTACGCAGTCAAATGCTTTAGAAAGATCACAAAAAGCACCAATAGCATTCTGTTTTCCCTCCCAAGCTTCATAGATATGTTTTAAAAGAGCTACACCCGCGTCAGTTGTTGACCGACCCTTAGTAAATCCATACTGTTCACTATGAAAATGATAATTTTTATTAAAAAAAGACAATAATTGATTGAAAATCAATTTTTCAAATATTTTACTGAGAACTGGTAGAATGGAAATAGGCCGGTAGTTTGTGGGATTACTTTTATCCCCTAATTTATATAATGGTATAACTTTACTCAGCTTCATCAAGTCTGGAAAAGTACCGGTATCTAAACATTTATTAAAAATGGAAGCTAAGTAAGGTGCTATTACATCAATGATATTACTTATGACGGATACCGAGATGTCCCACAAATCTCCAGGTTTTTTATTATTTAAGCTTTTAAATGTATCAATGATTGTGAGCGGAGTCACATGTTGAAATATTAAATTATTTTTATATTCGGGTATACAACTTGTTAATATTTTTTTAGATTCATCTGTCGATGAACATAAGGAGGCAGTGGTGTTTATGGGAATGTTAGTGAAAAAGTCCTCAAAATATTGGGCAACGTCTGCCTTACTGCTGAGAACATTATTATTTATTTTTAATTCTACTTTATTGTCACGCTGTTTATTCTTACCAGTTTCTGTGTTAATAATTTTCCATGTTGTCTTTATTTTATCTTGAGAATTTAAGATAGTATTTCTAGTATATAATGATTTGGCATGCATACATACCTTTTTAAAAACTTTTGAATAATTTCTAACATAATTAATAAATTGAGGATCCTGGTTATATGCCTTCATAGCCAGTAATTCGTATATCCTATTTCTACTGATGTAGATACCTGTAGTAGCCCATTCACTAAATTTTTTACGATTACGTCTGGTACAAGTTTTAACTTGGAAGGCATTATTGAATTCAGTTTCTATGACATTAAACATTTTATTGTAAAGGGCATCCGGATCATCTCTCGTTTCTTCGATTAGGGGCATTTTTTCTGATATATTTTCCTTGAATACTTTGATTTTGCCTTTGGTTATAGGTCTATACGTTATCTTTGGTAAGTCTACCTCTACTTGATTTACTAATTTGACAAACTGACCAAAATGATCAGAAGTGAGATTTTTAATTATGTATTTATCAAGAGCACTACAAAGAAAATATTATCTATACATGTTGCAGAATCACCATTAACTCTAGTTGGTTCTAAAAATAAATTAAATAAATTAAACGACTTAAATACATTCAACAAGCCAACACTTTCAGCTGTAGTTACTAATAAATCAACATTAAAGTCACCGCACACTATGATATTTTTGGGACTACAGGATAGTTTCCTCAAAATATCTTCAATTACTAATTCCAAAGTATTATAATTTGACTTAGGGGGTCTGTATACGCATACTATAATAGATTCCTCAAGTTCAATACATGACAATTCAACATTACATTCTACCGAAAGACTGACGATATCTTTGCGTTCTCTACATTTGACATTGTTTCGCGTTAAAATTAAACTGCCTCCTTTCTCTTTAGTCTTTCTGGTAAATGAGCTTGCCACTGAATAATTATCTATATTAAATTGTTGCTGATGGGGCTGTAGAAAATGTTCAGTAAGGCATACAACATGTAAATCTATATGATTTATGAATAATTCTAATTGTAATAATTTGCTAGTCAAGCCTTGAATGTTCTGGTGAATGATATTTAATTCTTTGGCCTTGACTGTTGTCTTATCACTCAGTTTAAATCAGAGTGAGAGTTATATATTACAGGTATAATTCTACCTTGAACGTTACTATTAGATTTACCTATGTCAAAAGACATAGCAATTTTACTACTTTTTACAGGACTAAGTAAATTAAAAGCTACAAGTGAAGCTATTTTTCGCTTAAAATGTAATGGAAGATACATAGTATCTTGTGTCAACTTAAACCTAGATATAAACTTATTTAAATATAAATAGAAAATAAAATCGCCAGGACAACGGGCCATGTTGTACATATGTACATTTAAATTATGTATGTGTATATTTCTGTCTTTATCAAGTGATTCCGAATACGGAAAAGCACTTATCATAAACTTACACCTAGTTTTTAAATTCAAATTATTTAAAATGTCAATACTTTGCTTTATGTTCCTCTTTGTAACAGAGGAACTGTCACCAAACAATATTAATATTGTTGTGTTTTCATCTATATTACTACTGTCAATGCTATCAATTAAATTTGAAAAAGATACCCCGGGTGTACATGTGTTTAGTACAGTACAATCATGATTTATACAATTCGAAAAAATACTACTAAAGCCTTGACCCAGCTCGTCTGAATAAACTAATAATTTGTTAGAGGAAAATTTCTTATTAATACTGTTATCAATAGTACCTATCTTCATTTGCAAGTCGCATTTTGTACTTGTATCAAGTTCTTGAGTAATTTTATAACATTGTAATTGCCACCTGTGTACTATGTTGCTCATTATTACAGTGCGATAACTCAGTGTGTTTTTTAACCGCCATTATATTTTCATACAATTGTTTTTGGCATATTTCATAATTATTAGTCAATTTTTTTAAAGACTCATGTTGTTTTGATATTTGAGATTGCAACTCATGAATCTCCGTGTCATAAATTCGGCAAGCCATATAAAGGTCATCTTTGCATGATTTAAATTGGTTAGCTGAGTCAGGTTTTTACAATTTTTTTGTTTTGAAATTAATTTCTTGGTGCGCTTTATCATCCTATTTATTTTTACATACTTTTTTATTTTATTATGTGTGTTTAATATGAAGTATAGAGACTGTGGAGTACTTGCAGGTATTTCCACGACCGGTCCCGAGCCACACTCCATGAGTTCACTGTACAAATGCAAGGTGTTGTTGCATAATTCAATCTCTTTTTGTTTTTCAGTTTCTAAGGCAGATCTCTGTGCCTCATGTAGGCATTGTTCCAACTCAGTAATGCGACTAAGGGCTCGTTCGTGTACCATACTGCATTCAGTAGTTTGCGCTAAACAATCTTTCAATTTAATGTTTTCATCTAATAAGTGAGTGTTTTGTACATGAAGGCTAGTGCATTCATTTTTTAAAATCATATTTTTATTATTGATTTTGTCAAATTCTTCCTTATTTTCCTCCCTTTCACATAACAGTTGGGAGTTTTCCTCTCTGCAGGTTTTGAGCTCGTTTAGCGCCAGCTTCAACTTCATGTTAAGGTCTTTTAGAGTGGCCTTCCGAGTCATCATAGTGCAGGAGGTGTTATCCGCAACTGAAAATATGTATTATAATTTAATATATATATATTTAATAATATTTTGGGTTCTGTGGGACTATTTTAATTATTACTGTTAATTGATAAAAACAAAAATGCCAAAATGGCAGGGGATCAAAACAAATCAAAATGAAGTATCTACTATTAATTTTTAAAAGAAGAAGGAAATGAAACAATAATAGCTTGTTAACTTAATCTTTATAAATATTATAGGTTGCAGGTATAACTAGGGTAGGGCATAGGAATATTGAATCAATACAATAGAATTATACTTTGGTCCTAAACTACCTATATTGTGCTCCTGTCACCGGCTTCTGTTTTCTAAACATCAACTAAGCTTGCCACCGGGTAAGCATAGCGATATCACAAAAATACAAAGCCAGATGTAGGTTAAAACTTTAGATAATCAATAAGAAAAAAATAATCAATCTTATTTGTATTGCTAACTGTAATTTAAAAACATATATTTGTCAATTGAAGTAAAATCTGATCACTTTTTGCAGATAATTTTTATAAGTAGGTAGTTGTTTTCTTAACATAATGGGACAAAGAAACAAAGTAAATACTTCGAAATTAATGTTGTGCTTTATAAAATTAACTTCTATGAAGGAATATTATGCCTAAGGACTTAAGTTTTATTTCATCAACTCCGATTTTACTAGGTAAACGGAGCGAGATACAAACTTAGCCCGGTAGGTATAATACGGTCAATATTCTGTGTAAACAAAATTTAAAGAGGAATACTCGTATTTGGACGAAACACTGCCTATAGTGAAAGAATAAAACAGTATACTCTCCCGGTAAATGTGGTGCAGATTCACAATTTAATCCTTTGTTGTTTGTTTGACAGCTAAACCACCATTCAACTGCAGGCACTGGTTATTTAGTTTTTAGCGTTGATATACGCCACAATTCCACTTAAATACCTTAATTATATAAACTTATGACTTAATTATGCATTTAAAATTAGATTTATACTAAGAATCTGAACTAAATACAATTTAATTATTTAAATTGCGGAGCAGATGATTTTGACATGTCACCCGGGCGCGTTCCGTTTTACGTTTTGATGAAGGTGTCTTTCCCGACCTTTTGAAAGTTGCAAAAATTATGCCTATTTTTAAAAAAGGGTCTATGTTGGAAGCCCATAACTATAGGCCAATCTCATTACTACCTATTATTTCAAAAATTTTCGAGAAACTCATCAAATTGTTGTTGGTGAGATATATAAATAAACTACACATCTTAAATAAAAGACAATTTGGTTATCAAAAAGGTGTAAGTACCAAAAATGCTATCCATACGTTTATTGATGATGTGGTCACGGAACTAAATAAAAGAAAGAGAGTAGCGGGAGTTTTCCTTGATCTGAGTTCTGCTTTTGATAAAGTAGATCACAAAATACTCCTAGAAAAATTTAATTATTATGGTATAGTAGGAAAACCTTACAAACTATTTCATTCTTATCTTACTAACAGAACACAATACGTTGAAATAAAGAGTAACGAAGGAAACTGTGAACAAGTCTATAAGTCAAAATTAAAAATCAATAATGTTGGAGTGCCACAAGGATCAATCCTAGGGCCGATCCTGTTTGTCCTATTTACAAATGATTTGATTAATTACATAAACATGAAATTACCTGACGTTAAGATAGTAAGCTATGCTGATGATACTAGTATTGTTGTAACGGGAAATGACACAGAAAACTTGACATGTAACATTAATCTGACTACTGAATTATGTTTGGAATGGTTCAATAATAATAATCTTAATGTAAATTTAACTAAAACGGGAATCATCTATTTCAAAACCACAGCAAGGAACAAAGAAACACTTGACATTACCCTAAATGGAGAAAAAATTGCTGTAGTTGATGCTGTAAAATTTTTGGGAATTCACATAGACTCATTGCTGAACTGGAAAAAAGAACTTTATGTAATTGAGCAGTCGGTTAGTTCATCGTGTTATGCCTTAAGGAGCTTACGTGACGAACTCAATACCGAACAACTTAAATTAGTGTACTATGCTTTAGTAGAAAGCAAATTCAGGTATAGCATCAACTTCTAGGGTGGCAGCTATCAATAGAATATACGTAAAGCGTTTATCTTACAACAAAGTGGAATACGAACAATTGTACGAATTCCCCCTTGGGAATCTTGTAGGGGACATTTTCAAAAACTAGGTATACTCACCATACCGTCTCTTTATATAATGGTGTTGCTTAGTGACTTGTTTAAAGATTTGACTGTAACGGAAACGTCTGAGGAAAGGAAGATTAGAGAAAACACTAGACGTAAGGACCTTAAATTTGATATCATTTATATATTTCATTGATATCAAATACCAAGCTGTGAGAATTTTCAATAACTTACCTGTTGCTTTTAAATGTATCTCGAGGTTTAACCAATTTAAAAACACACTGAAACGCTTCTTACTGGAAAAATGTTTCTATAGCATTAATGACTTCTTTGAGATGACCACCTAGTTATATATAGTTGACATATCTTATTATTATAAATTATTGAACTTATGACATGCCGTATTGGGTACAAATGCTGACATATAAATTAATATAGATAATGCTTTTATATAGATTATTATTGTTATTTCTGGTTTGAATTGTATCGGAACTATTATTGTATTAATCTTTATAGTTATATACGAGTAATATATTATAAAATGGAATAGCATGTAACGACAAAGAATAATGTAAGTTAAATATATTGTCAAGATTAAAATGAGAAAGATATAAAATATGTTAAAACAGTTATTTAGTATTAGACTAGGATAGATAGGATTATATTATAATTATGTTAAACTTATTTTATTTCAAACACAATTTATATTGTTATTGAATAAATTAACTATGAACTATGAACTCAAGAACTGCACGAACTCATACCACCTTCTCCTTTCTTCTATCGGACGGTCAGGCGCACCGCTGGGTACCATCCTTACCTGGTTAAAATTCTCTCCTCTTCTTTCATTATGCGCACAGCTAAGGATTGGAATTCATTGCCTGCGCCTGTATTTCCGAGCGCATATAACCTGAATCTTTTAAAAGTTAGAGTGAATAGGCTTCTTCTGGGTGAACTCGCTCGATCCTAGACCATATCTTTGCCTTTGGCCTAGATTATGGTCAAGAGTAAACTCATTTAATATATAAAAAAATAAAATATAAGTCGTTATCACGTCTAAAAGTTAGTGTTATTTGTGACGCTCCACGCCCGGTCAATATTATTCCTAGGTACATAAATATGAGTAATATACTTACTTGTGTGTGCGGCTGCGCATGTACCGTCAAATGCGCGTGAACAGCCAAATGTAGTCGTAACGTCAGATGGCCGTGTGAGTTGGCCGCTCGGCAAGCCCATCGACCACCATCGGCTATCTCCGCTCTCCGAATGCCGATGGAGTCGTGCGACCGACTGTATCGGCCACCGCCCTCGCTGTCGCGAATTTCACGGAGGACGCCGCCTGCTGTTTCGCGGTACCATCTGAAACAATACCATAGGTTTGTTTAATTTAGTTCTTTTGGAAAACGATACAATTTTAAGAGGGGTTTAGTCACTACAAACGTTGCTGCATCAATTCCGTTCCGTATTGGTAAAGAAAAAGAAATTGGTTGTCTGTAAGTAGAGTCGGTTTACGGACGATAATTCACGTAAAATTATCGTCATAAATTAATTATTTATTAATAAAATAAAATCATCGTCCATATTAATAAAATTATCGTCATAAATTAATCCTAACTAATATTATAAATGCGAAAGTGAGTTTGTTTGTTTGTTTTTCATTACACGTTGTAATTACTGAACTGAACATCATGAAATTTTGCTACTACGTTAACTGGGGTACGGAGAAGGACATAGGGTACATTATATCCCGAGAAAAAGTACTGTTCCCGAGAGATCAAAATTGAAAGCTAGTAAATAATAAAGTCTTCAGAGACAGATGCGTCACAAACCAAACGCTTAAGCCGATCATGCCTCTCTATCGCTTGTTTCACGCTCTCGCTTGCACCCGGAACGCGACACTTTCTTCGTATGTGCAGCCGGCGTTCACCAATTTAGAAAACGATACAATTTTAAACAAGGTCTAGGGCACAATATCACCAGTCGATATATCGCCGGTTCTGCATCGATTCCGTTCCATCGACGGTAGATATACTCATCATCATCATTTCGAGTAGGTGTTACGGTCAATCGACTATGCACACCCTGGTGTCAGAGTTCTTCGGAACCGCCTCTCGGCCTCTGACGTGGTTCCTTTAACGACTACCAGATGGCAGCCGGGACAACCGGCTTAACGTGCCTTCCGAAGCACGGAATCATCTTTATTATCAGACAATCAGGTGATTCAAGCCTGCAATGTCCTAACCAAACTGGAACTGGAAACAACTAAACAAAGTATGCTTCCGGTGGGAATCGAACCCACGACCTCCGGGTCAACAGGCAAACGCCTTTACCACTGGACCAATTATATAACGTTTTCACAGATTTATAAGACGTTTTCACAACTATCGATAAGAAATCTGCACACTACCGTCAGTTGCCTAGTGCGAGAGAAATGGAAACGATAATGCCAAAGCTCCACAGGTTTGTTTGATTTAGGTGTTTTAGAAAACGATACAATTTTAAACAAGGTCTAGGGCACAATATCACCAGTCGATATATCGCCGGTTCTGCATCGATTCTGTTCCATCGACGGTAGATATACTGAAGCGAAGGTACACCATACGCCTGTCAAAAACAAATGTGTCACGCTGGAGGCGCTATTGCACGATTGTCAGATTAAATCGCAATCACAATTAAATAGTAAACACAGAACATATTCGCAATTCACAAACGGAAACGGAATGAAAAGTTTTCTTGTTTGGTCAGATAAGCGCCAATTAGACCATCCAGAATTCAGGATCCGGAATTCAGTCAACGGATAGTCAACGGACAGTTTAATCACCGATCCGTTGTCAGGACAGAATGGCTTCCGACGTCCTTATCGGAAGCATAACGGAAGCGTAAAGTGAAACCATCCGGAATTCAGGATCGCCGCATGAGAGGGACGCCGCTATACGTTAGAAACGATACGATAATATCTCCAATCGCGTCGCACGTATAGCGGCGTCCCTCTCACGCATTTAGGATGGCCAACGGATGGCTCTGTCAGGACGCGCAGTCTCCGTTCAGGACACGTTCTGGATGGTTTAATCAGGAGCTCTGACGACTGAATTTCTTGTCCTTATCGGATGCTAAATTCCGGATCCTAGATTCAGGATGGTATAATAGTCGCTATA
Source organism: Elegia similella (assembly GCA_947532085.1). NCBI lineage: Eukaryota > Metazoa > Arthropoda > Insecta > Lepidoptera > Pyralidae > Elegia > Elegia similella. The sequence goes on along the minus strand of OX383926.1, from coordinate 1,514,770 downwards.
CTGATAATGCCAAATGCAAATACATTTGGCATTATTTTGATCAGAAAATCCTTACTAATATTATAAACGGGATAGTTTGTGAGTATTACACGCTAAGTGCGTGTCCGAATCGCAGTTCATACCATTCAGTATCAAACTACAAAAAATGCTTAATAATACATTTTTTGTATGCCCTATTTCGGAGTTATTTTATTTTTATTATTCCTTGTAATGGCAGCAATAGATATACAATAATACATATCCTGAGATAATTTCTAGTCTCTACCTAATACGATTCAATAGATACAGCACTGTGTTAGATGGATGGACGGACGGACGAACAACGGTGGCTTATTAATAGGGTCCCGTTTTTACCATTTAGGAAGGAAACCCTAACTAAGACGCCTAGATCGATTTGGAAAGTTCCCATTTAATTTTCATCAAAATTGGTCTAACTTATATTTCATCAATAGCGGTTCAGTAGTTAGGTTATTATAACTTACTAGGTTTTTAATGTGAATCATTCGGGAACAGTAGAATTTCTCGTAATTAAAGGTACTCTATGTCCTTCCCCGGGGCTAAAACTACATCTATACCAAATTTCATTCCAATTGGTTCAATGGTTGAAGCGTAAAAATTACAGACAGGCAGACAGAGTTACTTCCATATTTATAATATTAGTATAGATATTTTATTTACAAAAGTAACTGTTCTCTAAGGGTGGAAATAAGTAGTTGTGCTTTTGAGGGCTGAAAATATGAAACAAAAATTCCTCAATCTGCGGAATTGATATTTAATTCAACGGACTGAATATGATTTTCTCAAATCGATAGCAACATGGTAAAACGAGCTCTCAACTCTCAACAGCACTCGAGAACTGTCAACACGAAAACATTCGAACTTTTCCTTTTTCGGTACTTCAAGAGTTCGTTAAGATTTTCTTAAAACTTTTTTGAGGAGTTATGAAGGAAGTAGCTTTTTACATACAAGTTTGATTTCACAGAAATATAGAAACGTAACTCCCCTAATACTTTATTTTATTTTTATTATTATACCGGCGATAGAGATATGTATACTCTTTCTGACAAAATTTTAATTCTCTACCTTTTACAGTGTATTAGCTACAGCCTGTAGAAGACAGTGAGACGGACAGCCGGTCGGAGGAGGCTTAGTAATAGGGTCCCGGTTTACTCTTTGGGTACGGAACCCCAAAAAACTCAGTACATACATAAACTCTGAAAGCATAACAAAGGAACATATGGAAACGACACTTTAAATTTAAAAAAATGGTCGAAATCTTTCAGATATACGAGTATGTATCTGTGTTAGTAAGTATGTTAAAAATATATTCAAACAAAATGAAGAACTATGTTACAAATTGAAAGTAAACTTCTTTTTTTTACTTTGCTTCATTACGCCTTAAATAGTTTGATAAAATTTTCTTCACGACGATTTAAAAGGAAGTAACTTAATTTCACTTGAGAGCATAATTCTAGAAAATTCCTTGGAGCGCAGAGCAGGGGTATGTCGTAATTGTACCGGAAGTAGGTGCTTGGGCCATAATGCAAAGTCCCACAAAGGCCCATTTGTTTGAAAGGCGTTTTGTGGGGTCATACCCCGCTTCCGTCTTTCATGTTGCCCTGTAACTTACTGTTAAACAAGGTAAGGGCAGTAATTTTCTGGTAATTCTTACTTTTTACTCGACATTAATGGAAACAACGAAGGAAGAGTGAATATTATTATCTATCTATATATATAAAAAGAGAAGCTGACTGACTGACATATCAACGCAGGGCCTAAACTATAAGGGTTAGAATCTTGAAATTTGGCACAGGGGTTCCTTTTGTAACGTAGGGGAGCACTAAGAAAGGATTTTTGGAAATTCATCCCCTAAAGGGGTAAATCGGGGGTCCAAAGTTAGTATAAAACTTTGCTGTTTTTGAAGTTATTCAAATGAAATTCAGCACGAAGGTTCTTTGCTGAAAGGCATGAAACATGAGCAAACTAGTACAGTTTATCCATTACAAAAAAAAAATCTAGAAGTATAAATAAGTCTAGTAGTCTAGATAAGCTGTTGTCGTTTGATAATGATCATTAAGCTATATTTGATGCTTTTAAAAGTCTAAAAAGTCTGATGCTATATTGTTAGCCACCTTTTGAAAAGAGTGATATACTCTTTTAAAGCCTTAATGTGTATTTAATAGAACTATTCAACAGTGAACTCGGCCACACTACACTTCAACTCGTCATTAACGTGTGCTTCACGTGCTTAGCGTACCTGCTATAAAATAGATAAAATACAGAAGGGACGCATTATTCAATAAGAGCTTTAGCGAATTGCGGTATGTTTCTGTAGACTATTTTACTTATTTTATTGGCGAGCTACGTGGCGCAGTGGTTAACACGACAGTCTGCGACACGAGGGCCCCGGGTTCGATCCCCGGTCAGGTCATGATGTAAAATGATCTTTTTCAGATTGGCCTGGGTCTTGGATGTTTATCTATATATGTATTTGTTATAAAATATAGTATCGTTGAGTTAGTATCCCATAGCACAAGTCTCGAAGTTACCTTGGGGCTAGCTCAATCTGTGTGATTTGTCCGTATATATATATATATAATATATAAAAAAAAAACTTATAATTTTCATAATGATTTTATTCCATTTTAATTTAAAGCAGTGTGATATGCGAAGAATTTGTACCTACTTATCCAAAATTTAAACTACTAAGAAACTGCTGCTTTTGATTTATCAAGATACCGCCGGGTGGCATTAATGATCCCACCATTCTTATCATCATCATTACAGCCGTAAGAAGTCCACTGCTGGACAAAAGCCCCCCCCAAGGATTCTTCGTTCCCATGCGAGAAAATTGCCATACCTACTCACCACGCTTAGCAGGCGGGTTAGCGGCGATTTGTGTTCGTTGTGTATGCTCATAAATTGCAAGTGATATGCATTACAATTTCATTTACATAATTATGTAAGACGGACGTTTCATGTGTATGCAAATGGCATTACCAGCCGATTAGGTTATGTCAAAAGTTATAGTCAAACGTGTGTGTGTTCGTTCTCAAAATTCAACATCTATTCACGTTACTGAACGCCACTAGTTCAATGGGCAAAAACCACTATTCTTTTTAGAAAAAAAAAAATCTTACTATTTCTATGGATCTGTTTGCCAATAGAAGTACTGAGAATGATCCACACTTCTGTATCTTTGCTGTTTTACACATAACGATGGTTACCTAGCAACGGCACGCGACTCTCATTAAGGTCACAACAAAGGACCGCAAGAGTCCTGTATCCAGCTACCAAAGGAAAATATTACTGAGAAAATTGTGAAATGTATGAATTGGCCGCCTCTGTGGCTTTAACTACTCTGTGAACTGGAATTGTAGAAATGAATTTTTAAAAAGCAGGGCTTTATTCATATTACTTTAATAATTAAAAAAAAATACATCCAGATGTCAAACGAAAATATTTCTGCAAAATATATGACGCCGGTTCTATATGTATAATAACTCTGTGAGCTCGTGAAACTGAATAATTAAAAGTTTATGCGTATTCAAATATTTTTTCTGTATTTTCATTTAAGCTGTTAGTTGGAGGACCGGGTAGTTTTGACCTTATTTTGTAGCTATAAAATGTTGAGATGTATTTATTTGGCACTCTGCTAATCTATACTAACGTATTGTAGCAGAGCTTAGAGTGGTGGTCGCAAATAATCTCTTCCCTCTAGAAAGAGCGCAAATATCTCTTCTAAAAGTTATAAAATAGCACATGATTTTCAACCTCTCAGCTTTATTGAAATCCTGGAATCAGAACCCTTAATGAAGTATAGATTTGGAAGAAAAGGTAAAAACAAAAAAAAATTGGAGAATTTCTGTGGAAGATATTTTTTTTTTCGTTTTGTACCGTTTTTTATGCAATTCTGTATTCCATTAGAGATTCAGATTCCAGGATTTCAGTATAGTTCAGAGAGAGAGAGAGAAATGTCAATACTTTATCGCCCCAAAATTGTACAAGGTAAATAAAAAGTAGAAATGCATAATGTTAATTCTTTCTAACATATTTTTCATTTAAAAACCCGACTTCAAACAAACTATTCAACCGGTTTTGATGAAATGAGACCAATCTGGTTGCATATATATTCAAATAAAAAAATATCCCAATCAGTTTATAAATGACGGAGTAATGAGGTAACATACATTAAAAACCATTCAACCGAATTGATAACCTCTTCCTTTTATTTGAAGTCGGTTAATAATAAAACATTACTTACAAATATGGTAAAAACACTACATTACGATGATACTGCGAAACTAAAATGAAATAGAATTTTATTCAAATTTGGATATCATGTATCTCTTTTTGAACGTCATATTATTATTTTTCATATTTGCAAAATCGATAAACTACTAGCGTTTTGGAACAACCACTGCTGAGAAGAATACGCCGAAAGAAACTCAGTCCAGTATTGGTCCCTACGAGCCTAAATGGCTACGCTTTCACATATAGGTTTAAAGCATTTATTTCTCATAAGAACAATACATTGTTCACATAAATGAGAACATACAATTCTAAATAAGTAGTAATCATAAACATATTAGTACAAAATTATACTTATAGTAAGAGTATAAGAAAATTATTAATATTATTAGATGAAGAATTACAACACTGTTCACAAAAGTGAGAACAGGTATATTTCACATCATTACATTATTATTATATTCAGCTTCACTTTAAATTAATAGAGATTAAATATTACATTACATTCAATTACATTACATACTATCACGTCCTTTTCCCATACGGGGTAGACAGTCTAAGTCTTTAAGACCAGATATACATTTATGCTTTATACATTTTCTATTACATATAACAAATTGAATTCTTTTACTGATTTCTATAACTTAGTTTTGACATTAATGTTTCCATTTATATCAAATCACTGAATACGGTTTTGTCGGTATTAAGAGATTTAATTTAAATGTGTAACAACCGTGAAAATAAGAATATATAAATAAATGTTTCCAACTGCATCCGCAAAATGTAGAATTCCGTAATAATCAACCACCCAGTACATTCCAGTACGCTGGTTGAGTCTGTGCAAGTCAGGCGAATGATTATTACACGCCAATCAAGTCCGGCAGCCAATGATTCATTGGATTATTACTAAGATTTCACACATTTTAGTTATTAAGAGTATCATGTTAATTAAGTAGGACTCAGAAGAAATATTTACATAAAAAGTTAATAGATTCAGAAGTAACTTTGCGGAAGTCAAAGCTACATTTGCTTTGAGATATTAATTTACATAGAATTTGTTTGGATCTAATTTTCTTAAGGCGAGGCCTCAAATGTTTGGTACCTTCGCTCGGCAAAGGACTGATCAAGTGCGCGCAAGGGATAGCGCTTGGCGGTTTAGCCCGTGAATGATGTGATAGGAGATAGTCTCGAGTCGCTCAAAGAAAAAAAACGTAAGCGCCAAATTCGTTATTTCTATTTTATATAAAATCAGACCGGTTAATTGTATTTTCATATTTACATTTTGATGAATTACTAATAACCTATCTTTTAGTCTAAAAATCATTATTTCATTCGTCGCATTTGAGCTACAATAACAAAAACTCTACGAACGAAGACCATTTTTCAAAAAATATTTCTATCGAGAAAATTTTATCAAAACGTGTTTTCATCTTCAATTTTTGGAGATGAAATAGTCAAAAATCATATTACTTAGATTTGAAACTCCTAATTTAAGTATTTTGCGAGATAAATAAGGTTCAGAACGACCTTATTTACAGTGGTATCACCTTAAGACAGTTTGCGAGTAGTATGACTTGCCACGTAACGCCAATCTGAGTGTGTGTGCTTTAGGATAAAGGAACATTTACTTAAAAATTGTAAATACAGAAAAAAACAAACTTGGTAATACTGACTAATAATACGCGAGTAAACCGTTGTATTCGCAATTAATTATGTCATCTCGCGTAAGTTTTAAGAACTACTTTTTAGAAGATTATTTGTTTAATATACTCTCGTCTCTGTTTTTTTATGGGTTAATGATCCCGGTTGCACCCTCAAATGTGGTACTTTAAAGCTATACGTATCCCGTCTTTTCTCTTGCGGGGTAGACAGAGCCCCTGTGAGACCTAAAAGCCGCGTTTAGCATGTTGGTGGGCGTAAGTTGGACAACGGAATCAAAATAGTGATAGGTTGCTAGCCGCATCGATTACTAACATGATTCCTCAGATTTTCGCCCGTTCCCTCAATCGACTTATACGATCTGCGCGGGAAGAGAAGCAGCTGGTAAATAATCCGTAGGTATAACAAAGTCGGAGTGGAAAGCACCCAGTTCCTCGATTGATTCATATTCATTTATTCACTCAATTTATAAATAGCATTAACAGTATATTTATCTTAAACATTAGGTCTTAAAACTATTTATAAATATAACTGTTCCGGCATTGTGAAATGTGTTAATGCATATGTCAAATCGTTTAAATAATAAAATTGCATTATATATATTTTGATAAAAAAAAAAACAAATGAAATGTCAACCGGAAATACCTAGATTTTTTTGGAAGCACTATGTAGCTACCTCCAAGTGAGCTTTCGCTACTTCACCGGGCGTTTGAGGCGAGGGCAGAGTGCCCTCAACCTTTGAGACAACGTCACAAAAGGGCCCCCAGGAGGGACGGACCTCGGCTTTGGGCGTTGCCTGTGTACGCAAGGCTTGGAGAGACAGCAAACTCTTATATTGCCTGATGGGCCGCGTATACGTGCATGCAAGCCTGAAGGGCCAATCTGAGAATCAATGGCAGGAAATATCTAGATGTATAGAACTGTCGTTAAGGAATGAAATTCTTAAATAATCAAAAATAAAACAATCTTAGAAATTAAACGTTAAAATCAAAAGTAGATTTATCTTACAAATTTGTCATTCCAAAATTCTGTTAAATTATAATAACTTACATACATAAATTATAATAAAATGATTGAGTCCTGCGCAACTAAGCCGGATTGTTATTAATAATAATAATAATAATAAATAAATTCTTTATTCAAATAATAGGAACACATTTTACAATACATTATAAATACATTAAGGGACATATGAACTAAGGGTGCCTGAGCTAGGATGAAAATCATCCTGTATTTCAGGCGTTATAAGACTAATTAGTACTAGAAACTCCATAAACAATTACACTTAGAATTAAATTATACATAATGAGATAATACAATATTGAGATAATATATTATAACTATAATACTATTTTAAAACTATTAGCAAATCCTCTGTTTCTTCATAGGACATATTTAATAGGGCTTGTTGTAGTAATTTTTTAGTTGCGGTATAAGTAAACGTATAAAAGCCTAGTTTTTTATTAAGTCTTTTGTAGAGGAGTGGACCAAGGAACAGAAAAAATCGTGAGGAGAAGGCGTGTTTTGTCTGACATAATTCATTTGAGCAAACGATATCTTTCCGTCTTTTGTTAGTAAATTGAGTGCTGAATGGCAGTGCGGCGTGCTGTTTAAGGATTGTGCTTACTACAAACAGTTGCCTAACTGTTAGTACCTTACAGGATTTATATAAAAGGTCTGTGGGGAAAAGGAAAGGGCGATGTGTAGAAACCTTAAGAATGGCTCGCTGTGCTCTTTCAATAGTTAGTAGTGAAGTTTTAGCAATGCCACCCCATGATGTAATACAGTAAGTTAATAGTGACTGACATAAAGCAAAATAAACTTGCTTGATTATTTTTGAGTCCGCGATAGAGCGTAATTTTTTGAAAACAAATATTAACTTACGAATTCTGCCATTTAAGATTTGAATATGATGCTTGAAAGAAAGAGTATTGTCTATAACAATACCCAAATATTTTGTTTTGTCCGTGATAGAAATGTCAGGGCAATGACACGTGTTAGTTGTAGGGTCTGTACAGTGATGTGCATATATTTTTATATGAGAATGCGATGAGTGCAAATGACGCATGGAAAACTGAATGAAATTAGTCTTGGCTGTGTTTAAAGTAAGGAGATGTTGCTGAAGCCAATAGTTTACGGCATTAAAACCCTGTTGCGCATATTTAAAAACTTCTTCAACCGAGTTAGCGGAGAACAGAAGAGCTGTGTCGTCGGCGTACGAAATTATTTTCGCTCCTTCTATATTTAAATTACACAGGTCATTGATGTAAATTAAAAACAAGGTCGGGCCTAAGATACTTCCCTGGGGAAGTCCAAAACAACTATTTTTTAGGTCAGAACTATAAATATTGCCTATTTTAACGCATTGGGTGCGTTCATCTAAGTAGTTTGCGAAGAGTTTAAGCTCATTTCCTCTTATGCCAATGTTTTCAAGCTTGTGCAATAGAATGGGAATGGAAATAGTGTCGAAGGCTTTTGCAAGGTCAAGGAATATTCCTATTGTTTGTCTGCCACTATCGAGTTCCTTTACTAAAAAGTCGGTTAGACTATGAACGGCATCCGCTGTTGATAACTTAGACCTAAAACCGAACTGCCTTTCCGATAATAAATTGTACTTTTCCAAATAAGTAACAAGCCTGTCGTTTATAATTTTCTCTAAAATCTTTGATATCGAGGGCAATAATGAAATAGGTCTGTAGTTTGAAACCTGCTCTTTGTCACCAGATTTATAAATAGGAACTACGACGGCTTTTTTTAAACAGTTAGGAAAAATTCCCTCCGATAGGCATTTCTTAAAAATATGTGTTAATGGGCGGACTAGGATGTGTTTTAAATGTTTAAGAATATGATTAGATATGTCATCCCATCCAGCGGCACAGCTATCCCTCAAGTTTGAAATTATCGCTTCCACCTCGGCTTCATCCGTGTCTAGCAACACAAATGAATTGAGAGAGTAGCAGGGTGTTGGGCTTGAAGGCAATGTAGGTGACTGTCTTTTTACTTTTTCTGCTAATTTTTTACCTATACTTACAAAGTAAGAATTTGCAATGTTTGCAGAGGTCAGCTGTGACGCGTGCACGTGTAACAAACTCGAAGATGACTCATGCTTTTTTGTAGTAAATGCGACTTGTTTTATAGTCTGCCATATTTGCCTATTGTTGCCACCGGCTTTTAATAGTTCGTTTTTTTCGTAAATACACTTAACTTTCCTAAGAAGTTTATTGCAAAAATTACGATATCGTTTATAGGATAACTGTAATACAAGATCTTCCGGATTATTGTTTGCTAGTTTGTGTAATTTATCCCTATGTCTCATACAACGAATGAGCCCTGGTGTTATCCATGGCTTTATGTTTCGATATTTATTATTTAAATATGTTTTTGTTGTGCTACTTATTATAGCTTGTTGAACAGTTTGTATTAAGTACGACAAACAAGTATTCACATCAGCGGTATTATAAACTAGGTCAAAATTTATGTTGCATAAGTAATCTTCGAGTCTTTTGTAATCTAATTTTGTCTTAATTTGCGTTTGACAAATGTTCGGCAATTTACGATTTAATGTTAGTAGGGCAGCTCTATGATCGGTTATGCTTGAGTTAGGTACTAATGTTAGTGAATTAAAGTTAGTTTTGACCATGATATGGTCTAAACAAGTACCGCTTTTAGGTCGCGTGATAAACGTATGTGCAGGGAGTAAGCCGTGGAAAGCACATATGTTTAGGTACTCCAAAGCATCTGAATCGTTATTCTCCGGACGAATATTAATGTTAATGTCTCCTATAATTACTATATGTTTAAAGGAGGATAACTTTTGCAGTGTTTCATTTAATGACATGGAAAATATATTGGTGTTTGTATGAGACGGAGAACGGTAAATGGCTAAAATTGCAATATCTGTACCGATTTTTATGAGTAGTCGATTACAATCCAATATAATTGGTTCTTCTACCATGACATTCAATGAATTTTTAGTATAAACTACTATCCCGCCGTTTTTATTTAAATTATCTGAAGTTTTAAAAATATTGAAACCTTGCATGAGGGGTAGATTACTACGATTTTGTAAAAAACATTCAGTTAACACGATTATATCGCAGTCAAAGTCGAGCCTATGTAAAAGAACGTTGAAATTGTCAAAGTTCTTATAAATACTTTGGATATTTTGCGTTATAAAGGTCAATGGGTTAGTAAATGAGGAAAGATATTGTTTGCAACATTCTACATCACAAGTTTTCGATTCTAAAACAGAGAAATTGTCTAAATCAGAAATTACCTTATCAATACTTAAAATAAACAAAAACTAAAAGAGTTCTAAAATAATCTAATAAGTGGCGCTCTTAGGCGCCGTCATAATCAATAGAATTCATGTACCTTTTCTCGGACATCAATTTAGCAGGACAAGTATGGTCACCTGTTTTGTGGTCGCTTGGTTTCTTATAGTGAAGGCACGTCGCGCATTTTGGGGGATCTCCTTTCTTCGTGCATTCCTCCATGGCATGGCCTACCACACCGCAGTGTCCGCAGGTGTTGACCGTCTCCCGGCATGTTCTAGCCGCATGACCATATTGCTGGCACTTGAAGCACCTGGTCACCAGAGTGAAGTCTCTCACTGGACAAGAAGACCAGTTCACAAACACCCTTTCATTAGTGATAAGAGCCCTTCGTATGTGCGCAGGAACTTCGATCACGAAATTACAGGACTCGGTATTCTTTTTCCCAGATTTATGGCTTAACTTGATCGATGCCAAGAAACTTTCCAAAGTTGAGCCGGGTAACTTGTCGGCTAAATTCTGTTTATAAATGCAGGAAAATACTTCCGTTTCCGGCATTGCCGATGGAACTCCAATTATCACAATTCTGGGCTTACGTTTATGCGGCTCATCCACAGTGAGCCCAGAGGTCTTAAGTTGCGCCGATTGCTTCAGTTTTTCAACGTCGGCCTTGTTCTCGGTGCTGATGATAACTCCTCCATTTTTGGTTTTTCTCAAACCTCGTACATGCAGTTGCATCTGGACAGGGCTTATAATTTTTTGTACTAAATTCTTAGTCTCCTCACTACTTTTCTGCTTGTCCGTTGGGTAGATCGCTACGGCACTCACTTTAGGGGGCTGAATGTAATTGTTGGCTCCCTTTTTTACACGCCAATTATGTCGGACGGTCAATGTGCCAATTTAAATTAATAATAAGTTTTTGTATGTTAATTAAAAGGGGCTCAGGACCAACATTTTCATTTTTGATGTTATGGTGAGTCATGTCATGATAATTTATTGTTTCTACAGGTAAGTTCAAAATGTAGTTATGAGACTTATGTTATTTGCAATCAAACATTCAAAAATATAACTAATACTTTGCGCGAGGCCCTTCTGGCTTTTTCTCGCAAATCTTAGTATTCCCAAAATAAAGCTTGCTACACCTAGCGCCCACTTCATCCACACCTAGCTACACCACTGACAGACAGAACAACAGAGAGTTGTTATTAGCCCTTGGTTTTGGCAAAAACAGCCCTAAGATCCCAAGTGGGTAAGTGATCAAGGATCATATACCCAAAGTGACCAATGGTAACCTGATGTGTTTTATAAATTACCAAAATTTCAATATTAAATCGGTCTATCTTTAGTACCTGGTTTAAACCATTATCCGTCCGAATCAAATTGACAATGACAGTTGACCAAACGTCAAAGTGATAAGTGTCGACTTATTTTGGTCGGATAATGGTTTACTAAAGTTAGCCCTCGTTTTATAATAAGACGGAATAAGTTCAAGTGAGCCTCTGACACAACATTTTACTAGAATAACCTCTCTCACTCGTACGTGTCTAATTACCACTTTGATAAAGAGCTGCCAGCGACAGCACTTTGTAGTTTTGTCTAATAGTTTTAGCGGTCAGACGAAGGGTTAATTAGTTGCCATGTTTATAACCCTGCCGAGACCCATTCCCTCTTAACGACCTAACCCCGGTCTAAAAGACCCCTGGAACTTAAGTTTACGGGGAACGGAGTAGGCAAAAAGTTAATACGGGTTAAGTCGGCGGAAGCTAAAAAACTATGACAAGCTTAACTTTATTTAAGAAGGTTCCGTGAAAATTGTTTCATGTTTTACGATTTTAGTATTCATTGATTATTTAATCTTAAAATCATCTTTATGTATTATAAATATAATAAATATATACGGACAAATCACACAGATTGAGCTAGCCCCAAATTAAGTTCAAGACTTGGGTTATGGGATACTAACTTAACGATACTATATTTTATAACAAATACATACCTATATAGATAAACATCCAAGACCCAGGTCAATCTGAAAAAGATTATTTTCCATCTTGACCTGGCCGGGGATCGAACCCGGTCACTCCGTGTGTACGCAGGCAGGCGTGTTGACCGCTGCGCCACGGAGCTAGTATTACTAGCTTTCGTCCGCGGCTCCGCCCGCGTCAATGTCGATCCCTCGGGAACAGTACTTTTTCCGGGATAAAATGTACCCTATGTCCTTCTTCGTACCCCAGATAAAGTGTATGCAAAATTTTATGATGATCGGTTTAGTAGTTACAACGTGCAAGCGTAACAAACAAACAAATTCACTTTCGCATTTATAATATTAGTTAGGATATCTGTTTATCTTAATTAATTTTGTCGTTTAATAAAAAAGTGGCAGAACGAATTAAATTTGTGATACAGGAACGATTATCCAAAAACTATTTGATTACTTCGCTCTTTTCCTTACTTGGAGACCAACCAAGGCTTTAGTTACTTATTTTTGTATAAAAATATTATAACAATACATCGGAATAAGGCTTTTACTTTCTTCAATGGAGGCACGGAACCCAACAAGGTGCAAAGGGTAGCTATTTTGGTAATGTCACCGTATAATAATACGGCAGTGTGATTCTCACGGGACTCCAAGAGAAGATTTTTCGATAGTAAAATGTTACGCGGCAAAACTGTGTAGGTGGGCTTTTCTATGTCATTCAGGTTTTATTGAGGATGTTTTACTTTATTCGCTTGGGTTTGTTTGGTTATAATAAATAAAATAATAGGCGCTAAGATTAAGTGTTGAACATCAGTCCAAATCATAAGAACAAAATAACTTAAAAGTTTTATATCTCCCAAAAGCTTTTATTATGAAGGAATTCACTCTGTAAAGTGTTTTTCATCATCATCATCAGGTCTTTTTAGTCTCCACTGCAGGAGCATGACCCTCTCTGTACTACCGAAGCCATTCTTGGTCAGAGCAGACAGACGATTTGGCCTACACTCACCTCGCTGGCCAGACGGTTTGGAGAGGTCTCATTGATGTTTGTTTTGATGAGCTTTATTTAGCTTGTATTTCCTAAGTCGCCTCTTACGACATCCATGGAAAGACTTGGAGTGGTTCTATTCTACTCTGCCGGAAACCACACGGCTAAGTGGCTAGTGTTTTTCAAGACAAATCAAATGAGCCCAGACAGATTGGTGTACCTTGTTTAGTATTAAGAGTTTGTATGGCCACCTTCAGACTCCATCATCAGACCAGTGCAACGATTCCATAATATTGTATTGTCATCCGAATTTTACATGCATGCAAAATTTTAGCTCAATCGGTAACCGGGAAGTAGATCTTTAACTTACAAGATTTTATTACAGACAATCATCAGGATAAAATAAATAGTATCTCATTTATGGAAAGGTTCCGTCCATCCGTCTGTCCGTCTGTCCGTCTGTCCGTCTGTCCGTCTGCCCGTCTGTCCGTCTGTCCGTCTGTCCGTCTGTCCGTCTGTCCGTCTGTCCGTCTGTCCGTCTGTCCGTCTGTCCGTCTGTCCGTCTGTCCGTCTGTCCGTCTGTCCGTCTGTCCGTCTGTCCGTCTGTCCGTCTGTCCGTCTGTCCGTCTGTCCGTCTGTCCGTCTGTCCGTCTGTCCGTCTGTCCGTCTGTCCGTCTGTCCGTCTGTCCGTCTGTCCGTCTGTCCGTCTGTCCGTCTGTCCGTCTGTCCGTCTGTCCGTCTGTCCGTCTGTCCGTCTGTCCGTCTGTCCGTCTGTCCGTCTGTCCGTCTGTCCGTCTGTCCGTCTGTCCGTCTGTCCGTCTGTCCGTCTGTCCGTCTGTCCGTCTGTCCGTCTGTCCGTCTGTCCGTCTGTCCGTTATGTATTATAAATATAATAAATATATACGGACAAATCACACAGATTGAGCTAGCCCCAAATTAAGTTCAAGACTTGGGTTATGGGATACTAACTTAACGATACTATATTTTATAACAAATACATACCTATATAGATAAACATCCAAGACCCAGGTCAATCTGAAAAAGATTATTTTCCATCTTGACCTGGCCGGGGATCGAACCCGGTCACTCCGTGTGTACGCAGGCAGGCGTGTTGACCGCTGCGCCACGGAGCTAGTATTACTAGCTTTCGTCCGCGGCTCCGCCCGCGTCAATGTCGATCCCTCGGGAACAGTACTTTTTCCGGGATAAAATGTACCCTATGTCCTTCTTCGTACCCCAGATAAAGTGTATGCAAAATTTTATGATGATCGGTTTAGTAGTTACAACGTGCAAGCGTAACAAACAAACAAATTCACTTTCGCATTTATAATATTAGTTAGGATATCTGTTTATCTTAATTAATTTTGTCGTTTAATAAAAAAGTGGCAGAACGAATTAAATTTGTGATACAGGAACGATTATCCAAAAACTATTTGATTACTTCGCTCTTTTCCTTACTTGGAGACCAACCAAGGCTTTAGTTACTTATTTTTGTATAAAAATATTATAACAATACATCGGAATAAGGCTTTTACTTTCTTCAATGGAGGCACGGAACCCAACAAGGTGCAAAGGGTAGCTATTTTGGTAATGTCACCGTATAATAATACGGCAGTGTGATTCTCACGGGACTCCAAGAGAAGATTTTTCGATAGTAAAATGTTACGCGGCAAAACTGTGTAGGTGGGCTTTTCTATGTCATTCAGGTTTTATTGAGGATGTTTTACTTTATTCGCTTGGGTTTGTTTGGTTATAATAAATAAAATAATAGGCGCTAAGATTAAGTGTTGAACATCAGTCCAAATCATAAGAACAAAATAACTTAAAAGTTTTATATCTCCCAAAAGCTTTTATTATGAAGGAATTCACTCTGTAAAGTGTTTTTCATCATCATCATCAGGTCTTTTTAGTCTCCACTGCAGGAGCATGACCCTCTCTGTACTACCGAAGCCATTCTTGGTCAGAGCAGACAGACGATTTGGCCTACACTCACCTCGCTGGCCAGACGGTTTGGAGAGGTCTCATTGATGTTTGTTTTGATGAGCTTTATTTAGCTTGTATTTCCTAAGTCGCCTCTTACGACATCCATGGAAAGACTTGGAGTGGTTCTATTCTACTCTGCCGGAAACCACACGGCTAAGTGGCTAGTGTTTTTCAAGACAAATCAAATGAGCCCAGACAGATTGGTGTACCTTGTTTAGTATTAAGAGTTTGTATGGCCACCTTCAGACTCCATCATCAGACCAGTGCAACGATTCCATAATATTGTATTGTCATCCGAATTTTACATGCATGCAAAATTTTAGCTCAATCGGTAACCGGGAAGTAGATCTTTAACTTACAAGATTTTATTACAGACAATCATCAGGATAAAATAAATAGTATCTCATTTATGGAAAGGTTCCGTCCATCCGTCTGTCCGTCTGTCCGTCTGTCCGTCTGTCCGTCTGCCCGTCTGTCCGTCTGTCCGTCTGTCCGTCTGTCCGTCTGTCCGTCTGTCCGTCTGTCCGTCTGTCCGTCTGTCCGTCTGTCCGTCTGTCCGTCTGTCCGTCTGTCCGTCTGTCCGTCTGTCCGTCTGTCCGTCTGTCCGTCTGTCCGTCTGTCCGTCTGTCCGTCTGTCCGTCTGTCCGTCTGTCCGTCTGTCCGTCTGTCCGTCTGTCCGTCTGTCCGTCTGTCCGTCTGTCCGTCTGTCCGTCTGTCCGTCTGTCCGTCTGTCCGTCTGTCCGTCTGTCCGTCTGTCCGTCTGTCCGTCTGTCCGTCTGTCCGTCTGTCCGTCTGTCCGTCTGTCCGTCTGTCCGTCTGTCCGTCTGTCCGTCTGTCCGTCTGTCCGTCTGTCCGTCTGTCCGTCTGTCCGTCTGTCCGTCTGTCCGTCTGTCCGTCTGTCCGTCTGTCCGTCTGTCCGTCTGTCCGTCTGTCCGTCTGTCCGTCTGTCCGTCTGTCCGTCTGTCCGTCTGTCCGTCTGTCCGTCTGTCCGTCTGTCCGTCTGTCCGTCTGTCCGTCTGTCCGTCTGTCCGTCTGTCCGTCTGTCCGTCTGTCCGTCTGTCCGTCTGTCCGTCTGTCCGTCTGTCCGTCTGTCCGTCTGTCCGTCTGTCCGTCTGTCCGTCTGTCCGTCTGTCCGTCTGTCCGTCTGTCCGTCTGTCCGTCTGTCCGTCTGTCCGTCTGTCCGTCTGTCCGTCTGTCCGTCTGTCCGTCTGTCCGTCTGTCCGTCTGTCCGTCTGTCCGTCTGTCCGTCTGTCCGTCTGTCCGTCTGTCCGTCTGTCCGTCTGTCCGTCTGTCCGTCTGTCCGTCTGTCCGTCTGTCCGTCTGTCCGTCTGTCCGTCTGTCCGTCTGTCCGTCTGTCCGTCTGTCCGTCTGTCCGTCTGTCCGTCTGTCCGTCTGTCCGTCTGTCCGTCTGTCCGTCTGTCCGTCTGTCCGTCTGTCCGTCTGTCTATCTCATGAACCGTGATAGTAGGACAGTAGAAATTTTCACAGATGATGTATATCTGTTGCTGCTATAACAACAAATACTAAAAAATAGAAATAAATAAATATTTAAGGGTGCTCCCATGCAATAAACATCATTCTTTTTGCTTGTTTTTGTTCGATATTGATAACGGCAACAGGTAGACGCTTGAAATATTCACAGACTATTTATTTATACATTTACTTTAGAAATAAACGAATAAATAAAAATAAAATTAATATTAAAGGGGGGTTCCCATACAACATACATGATTTTTTTGCCGTTTTCATAGATAACGGTACGGAACCTTTCGTGCGCGAGTCCGATTCGCATTTGGCTGGTTTTTTTTGTAATTCTATATTCCATTAGGGATTCTGATTCCCAAATTTAAATATAGCTAGGAGATTCAAAATTACGCTGTATAGTTATAGTAATTCTGCAGCCTCCATTGCCATGAAATCCTGTCGTGTGCTCGCAATATTTTGCGGTGACTGCGTGCAGGCGATGCGAGCATGACTGCGGTCGGCCCATGTTGCATTTTCATGATCCGTGGCAGTTTATGCACACAACTACCGCATAATAGAGCATTATGACCGTGCAGCTATGATGGGTCCATACAGCATCTCTCATGGTTGGTTATGCTTTGCGCAAATTCATGTAATAAATAAATAAATATATACAAACAAATCACACAGATTGAGCTAAGCAAGTTCGAGACTTGTGTTATGGCTATGGGATACTAACTCAACGATACTATATTATATATCAAATACATATATAGATAAACTTTCAAGACCCAGGTCAATCTGAAAAAGATAATTTTCCATCTTGACCTGACCGGGGATCGAGCCCCGGCACCCCGTGTCAGGCTGGCGTGTTAACCACTGCGCCACGAAGCACGCCAAATGTTATTTAATGTTGAATTCTTGAGTCGACTGACTGTCAAACTCTTTGTTCATTAGCGGCCATTGTAATTTTAATTATGATGTCACATCCTGATTATGAACGTTACTTAACATGATGAGGAGCTCAATGGCCCAGTGAGCGTGAATATTATTAGCGTTTAGGCATGCTAAGCAACCCAAGGCGCGATCCCAACAGGGACGGGTGACCCCAAGTGGTATAAAAATATTTCGAGCTCTTCCGTGCACGGAAGGCACGTCAAGCCGGAACCAACGTTCCGGATGTTATCAATAAATAAATAAAATAAAATGTATTTATTGCTTTAGAAAGCTGTTACAATTCTTATTTAAGTATTACATATAACAAGTAGGTAGTAAATAAAGTTACAGCACTTATCTACTTCAGCATAAATCGACTGTACAGATATTTATCTACAACAAAAAATAAGTGTTGTTTAAATTTTCAATGTTGGTCGTGAAGCAATATCAGATGCCTTTAGGCAGCTAAAAAATACAGTGGTGGCTAAGTGGCCTAACTAACATCAGTGTTGGCGACTTACACTACTTGTTGTTGAGACTTTTATCATATCTGTTGTTGTTGCACGCTCGATCGCTAACAAAACGTGTTCCACAAAAATATGTAAATTGAAATTGTAAATAACATGACATAAGAAAAAAAAAGAAAAGATATAAATATTAAATATCATACAAAGCCCTTCAGGCAAGTAGGCGACCAATACTGTTGAAAAGAGTTTCTTTCGGCGTCTTCTTCTCTGCAGTGGTCGGTTCCGAAACGCTAGTAGTTTTGAATATATAACGTATTATTTAAAATGTGAAAAAGTGCCTGAAAAGGCCTATTTTCTGAATAAATCTTTGAATCTTTGACACACACGAAAACAAAACATTATCATGCGAAGAAAAAAGAGATAAAAGGGAGCTTTCTCAATCTCAACAGCTAGCTCTTTTTGAACATATAAAATATAAGTATATAAAGGTACGTTTATAACAAGTTGGAAGTACACAAAGTCGGCATTCGACACACGTCATCCTAAGCAATGTTTGTCTTCCGCAAATAACCGAACATGCCGTCACGCCTCGGCGTGTGATCTGGAAGCTCCAATGGAATATTGACTTACTTTCACAAACATATATATATTTTACGGTATATTAAATTATGCTATTAAAGCATTTCTTTGACCTATTAGTTCCAGTCCTTAAAAATATTTGCGCGTAATTTAAATGAACTATAAATAGATATGTAACACCGCATAGCTAAACAATTTATACTAGAAGGCGCCTACCATACTAAGCTTTCCCGAAAATCAACTAGATGGCGCTAGATGGCACCGATGTTGATTATGTATCCTTCTTCGCACTAGAAGTGTCACTGATCGGATCTTCCCAAGATTGGCACTACTATCACTGTGAGGGACTGTGCTTGGACTCCCAGCCTTCCCATTAGCTTACAATTGTACTTAAAATTGTTAAGTCTCGTCGACCCAATAAACCTTCGCTTCCGTACGCTCGTCATTTAATACCACCCCGCGTCCCGCTGTTTCAGATATACAAAACATCCAAAAACAAAAAAACCGGCCAAGTGCAAGTCGGACTTGCATCTATAATAAGGTTAAAAATATTTTTATTATATGATGTAACTAAAAATGGATGCTTTTTAGCAATGTTTTATCTGTGCTATAAGACGTTGCTTCGTACCAAATTTCAAGATTCTAAGTTCACAGGAAGTACCATGTAGGTTTTGATTCCCTTACGAACGTCGAAAATGTCAAAAATTTGAGGCATAAACGGCATAATCTTTTGATTGCGTTAGCTTAGAACTTAGATTTTTCACAGCTCCCAGCGACAGTAGAAGGGTGTAAAAGGAACTGAAATTTATATCAAATACTAAGGGTAGTATTTGATATAAATTTCAGTTCCTGTGAAAAAGGGTCTTGACAGATAGACAAACTGACAGGCAAACAGACAGACAAACAGACGGACGACAAAGTGATCCTATAAGGATTCCGTTTTTTACCTTTTGAGGTACAGAAAAACTAATTTCATATAGTCTTTCACGAAATACGTCATCAGTAATCGGCTGCTGGAATAGTGTTGAATATTGATTAAATTTACAATTACTTCTACATGTTTACCGCTATAAACAGAGCTCATACAGATTCCGAAAAACTTGCATGCATGGATTTAGAAATAATTGATATTGAATTAGTTTGTGCGTGTGTATGTCTTTTTCATTGTGTTTTCGTTCTGAATCATAACTTAAGGAGTTATTAGGCTCTTCTAATATTTCTTTAAAATTAAGGACGACCTCCATATAAGCTTTTCGATTCCAAAACTCTGAAAAAGGTAAAATACACAATAAAACCTTTCCAACTTTCGCCGGCTCGCTACCTGGCCCAAACCTAATTATGCGCACAAAAAGGACGCGACGGATGTCAAAAAGATAGTGTAGCGATATTGTATATTATTCTTCTGAGAGCGATATACCTTGTTTTCTGAATAACTTGTACTAAATATTTTTAAACTAACCACTGCATTGATTCCATCGTACGCAGGTTCTTTCTGAAATGGTATGCGAGGCGATGGAAATAAATAAAAACTCTGTGTATTTACAAAGTGATTTTTAATTACCTAACAATGTTCCGGTGTTGGAATCGGAATAAAGGTAAAAATGATGAATTGAACCTCCTATACAAATTTCTATGGAAAAACGTAAGCTGTTTTTTTTTTCATAAATTACCTTTTTTTTCTTGCGTATCTATATTCTTTTAGGGATTCTCATTACATTTCCTTTATCCCAGACCAGCATGAAACTTTGGGAATATAAGAATGCCAAACAATATTTGCACATCACTATCGTTTTAACATTCACAGGGGGCTTCCATTTTGTTTTCGTCCCGCACCCGCATAATTAGGTTCGGGCTATCGCAGGTACAGGGTGTCCGCGTCAGCGAAACTAACGTAAATGGAGTTGAATTCAGCAGTTTAGAATGAAATGGCTGTAATTTATCTTTATGGGAAAGCTCTCTTCGTTTAAATTTGACTTTTACCACTCCTGAGTAAGGTCAGGGCACTTGGACACCTTTTTTTTGTCGTTGTACTATTTTTTTATGTATATTTGATGGCAAACGAACAGATAAGCCACCTGATGGAGAGTGGTCATCGACGCCCATGGACATCTGCAACACCAGAGGAGGTGCTGATGCGTTGCCGACTCTTAAGATACTACAGGTATCTTAAAATATGCCTATTGAAGGACCTCAAGTCATAGAATACAAGGAAAACTGATTATAGGCGGATCTCACCTTGGCGCCAAATATTGTCTACTTTAAGAAAAGCGCGTTTTACTTAAGAACTTATTGCAAGTGGCTTTAGGTGCAGCTAGAGTAAGTGTGTTTTGGCGAATTTTCCTATGTAAACATTGACTTGCTCCGTGGCGCAGCGGTCAACACGCCTGCCTGCGACACGGAGAGATCGGGTTCGATCCCCGGCCAGGTCAAGATGGAAAATGATCTTTTTCAGATTGGCCTGGGTCTTGGATGTGTATCTATATATGTATTTGTTATAAAATATAGTATCGTTGAGTTAGTATCCCATAACACAAGTCTTGAACTTACTTTGGGGCTAGCTCAATCTGTGTGATTTGTCCTTATATATTTATTTATTTATTTTATTGTTGTATTTCACATTTACGAGACAGAATCTTTAAAAATATCTCGAGCTCTAATTACTTTGTGAAATATTTTTAGCTGTTAGCCCGAACATGTTAGATAATAGCCATTAGTAGTGTCAACAATTTCCAGTTTTTGTCAAGAATAAGAATGGAAGACCGATTATCAGCGCTTCTACAAGAAAAATAAAACATAATAAAATTAAGCTGTGTAAAATGAAATTAAGTTGTGGTAGAGCCACGCTACCGACAAAATTCATTTTTGCTAGTAGCATGAACGGGCCGGCTCGTCCGGGGAAGTACCACACTCTCATAGGAAATCGATGTTTGAGTAGAAGCTTTACCGCTTCTATGCTTCGTTCGGTGAGTGAGAGAGCCGTAGGCCCATCCTTACCCATTTCCTCCCCTCGTGTCCTTTCCCTAACTCCTTAAAATGCCGGCAACGCTCCTGTTACACCCTGGTGTTGCAATTGTCCATGGGCAGCGCTGGTCGCCTACCATCAGGTGACTTGCTTGCTCGTTTGCCGTCCTATACCATAAAAAAAGCTAAAAAGTTGGGGTTAGACCAAAAACTACAACGATAGTCGTTTAACAAAACAGCTTATAAAGGCGGACCTCACTTCGGAGCCTCATTGTGCTTATTTGAAGAAAGGCTAAATTTACTTAAATTTTATGTAAGTTGCTTGATGTCTTTTTTGAATGGTTTACTTAAAGAGTTGAATTTTACTTTCTGAAACAAAATTTAAAAACCTTTAGTAACTTGAACTTAATGCAACTTCACATTTTGGCTATACGACAATAAATACATACATACATAGTATCACGTCTTTTTTCCTTGCGGAGTAGACAGAGCCCAGATCTTTAAGAACTCAAAGCCAGGACGTTTAGCATGTTGTTGGTGGACGTTAGGCTGAAAATGGATACAAAAAGTGATGGGTTGCTAGCCTCTCCGCTTACTTATGAGTTCCCAGCATTGGTCCCATAGGAAAAATTGTTTATGTCAACGGGCTGAATCCCTTTAAGGGTCCAGAACGATCAAAATTTCACCGTGTATGATTGCTCAGATTTTCGCTCATTCCCTCGATCGGTTTTTATGATCTGCGCGGGTACAACGTTTTTTCTTTTCTCCCAAACCAGCATAGAAGAATACAATTAAGTAATAACCAGAGTAATTTAATATCAATTCAATTAAATTATTGAACTCATTACTAAACCAAATGACGTAGATTATATCAAACTATAGGTAGTTTGCTGTATCTGCAAGCCTTGCGCACACAGGCAATAACCCAAGGCGAGGTCCGTCCCTCCTGGAGGCCCTATGGTGATGTTGTAAAGGCTGAGAGCACTCTGCTCTCGCCTCAAACGCCCGGTGAAGTAGCGAAAGCTCATTTGGAGCTAACAACATAGCCATAAAAAAAAAAACAAAACTAGTTTTAGCCGATTCAGATGGCTATCTTCAAGGCGACAGTGGCATGGATATCGCGACACGCATGGCCGTTCTCGAACACTGAAGTTCGTCTGCAGCGGCGCCCGCCTCTCCACGAAATAACTAACAATATCTATTCGTGAGGAAACAGTTTGCATAAAAGTAATGATGTTTCGCGTAATTTTAAAAAAATATTTATTAATGTTATAAACATTATGTATACACAAACTAACAAAAAGGTGCTTTCGTTCGAAAACGACTTGAAGAACTTGTTCACTTTGCTTGTTCATCAGTCATTGCTCAAATACATCTTTAGTATCAAACAAAACAAAGTAGGTGTATTAGATTTTCTCACTGTTTTTTTAGCCCTGCTAGTTTGCGTAAAGTACTGAAGCATGTCATCCATTTACAATGTAAATGCCGCATTACCCTACTTTTTCCATTTTTTCCATTTTCGCATACATCTGTCTTTGTCATCGACTGACTGAATTTATACGCTAATGGAATAGAATAGAAAGAAAAACAGTTTTATTTTTATTTATACGACGAACTAACAAATACCTTTTCTGTATCAAAATACAGCGCGAAGGTGGATTCACCACCAACATTCTCTTGAAAGGTTACTGAACCCCTCAAAATGAACAACTTTACCTATAAGACCAATGCTGGGAACTCGAAGAAAAAGCCTAATTTCCATACAAAATTTTAAGGCCGTCCAGCCGTTTGTATGAATAAGTAGATTTTTTGATTGATTTCCCAGTGTTAGTCCAGTGGGAAAAGTTGTTCATTTTCGATGGATTTTCAAAATGAAACAGTTACAATGTTCCAGTCTTAATATCAGCATCACTCGTTACGGCTCCAAGCACGATCGTTATCATATCAGCCGCAAGAAGTCCACTGCTGGACATAGGCCTCCCCCAAGGATTTCCAATACGACCGGTCGGAAGCGGCCTTAGTCAGGTCGTTTGACGCTGCGCTTGTCAAGCTGCAAGCTATTTATCTATATCAGGTCTTTTTAGTCTCCACTACAGGAGCACGACCCTCTCTGTACTACTAGAGCCATACTTCGCCAGAGCAGCCATAGGACTTGGCTTACACTCTCCACGCTGGCCAGACGTGTTGAAGAGGCCGGCTTTCCTACTTTCGTCTTTGGCATCCCTAGGTGTGAGACTGTTGACACGAATATCATCCTTAACAACACCAAGCGTTTCTTACGCTTTCCCCCTGTACCGGGGCCTGGCGTAGGCGTTGTAACCAAACATTTCTTCCATATGTAATATGCTGCTTTAAGTAAGACGTGACCACATCAGCGTAGGCGGTTTCCTTGCAGTTTGTCTCTTATGACATGCATATAGATAGAGGCTGATGCAAATGCGGGAGTTTCTCACGAGGTTTTTATGCGACATTTCACATATCCAGCGCAGCAACTTCGTTTCCGTGGCTCATAGCTACCTCTTGAGCCTCTCAAGCCTGTGGTTCCACCTATACTTCTCGCTACATAAAATAGACTTATTAACTAACATCAATTGTTATTTTTTGATGATTGTTACTTTTAACAATCATCATCATCATTTCGTGTAGGTGTCACGGTCAATCGACCATGCACACCCTGGTGTCAGAATTCTTCGCGATCGCCTCTCGGCCTCTGACGTGGTTCCTTTAACGACTACCAGATGTCAGCCGGGACCAACAGCTTAACGTGCCTTCTAAAGCACGGAATCATCTTTATTAACGGACAATCAAGTGATTCAAGCCTGCAATTTCCTAACTAAACTGGAAACAACTAAAAAATTATGCTTCCCGTGGGAATCGAACCCACGACCCCCGGGTCTACAGGCAAACGCCTTAACCACTGGACCACGGAGGCAGTTCCAATAACAACAACAGTAACAATGTTCCAGTTTTAATGATCAGCGCCACTTGTTCCAGCTGCAAGCGACGAGTTTTATTTGTTTCACCGTGGCTCCTCTCATATACTGCTCGGAGCTCTGCTTTTATTCTAACGAATACTGGATACACGTCTATTATTTCATTTTTCTGCAAAAGTCGAGCGTTTGATTTTAGAAACAATGCCATTTTTAAGCAACCTCCAAAAGGGAGAAGTTTATATCGATGCATAATAAACCAAATCTCATTTTGTATATATTTATATGTACATATATATTTATGTAGCTATTTTAAAAACGTATGTATTTCAAGTCATAAATTTGTTCTATTATATCTCCTATAACTATGCGCCACCTGCTTATGTTCCATATACTTTCTCCGTCTCTCCAAGGGTTGTCTGGAAGAGATTGCTAGTTAAATAATTTAAAATGTTTTTGTATTCATAGTTTAAGTTTGTTAAGTACATTATTTTGTGGAAGATGGTATGTTTCAAGGTAGGGTGTCTATTCTCAATTATATAACTAATCTAGAAGCCAAGCCAAGCCAATAATAACAAAAACATTAAGAGATTCAATGCAATAGGTCTAAAAATTTTGTGGAAATCTTATTTTTATCACACCTACTCTCTCTTAAATGGTGTCAATAATTGCATGCAAGCCAGCCTGCACCAGCACTTTGGCTAAATAGACTAATACGACCGCGGACTTTATGGTTCCATACAAATGTCATTACGCCCGAGTAACTTTCAAATTTAATGTACTAAATCAAACAAAAAGTTAAAACAAGTTATCAACAGGTATTTTAATTTGTATTGGTAATAACCCCGATAAATTATAATTTGGTGTAAATTTTTTCTCCTTAATTCAAATGTTTGAAACTGATTATTGTTATGTCTGGCTGTATGTATTTATCAGTCTTCGACTTTTACTTTCTGGATGTTTGTTTTTCGTGTGGCCAACATTGGCGTCAGTTTTTTCAAGCTGCCTAAAGGCATCTGACATAGCTTAACGATTACCATCAATGATGACATCCGGGACCAACGGCTTTACGTGCCTTCCGAAGCACGGTAGAGCTTGAGAATTGTTTGTACCACTTGCGGTCACCCATCACAGTGGGGACTGCGCCCAGGGTTGCTTAACTTACGTAAGCGCTATTAATGCTCACGACTACTGGGCCATCGGGCTTCACATTTTCCGGATAAAACATTTTAATTATTTGTTTTAATTCCTAGGATTTAATTAACACTAACAACTAGAATTTAGTTTATCTGTATAATATGTACACTAAATAAAAGTTATCTATAAATCAAAAATGTCACGCAGATCATTGCCTTGTGGAATGGTGCCTAAAAGGCTGGCCGCATGGCCACGTTGGATGGCAATGCTAATGCGTTGTGCAAAAAAATTGCCAGCCCTTTGGTCGCCAGTTACCTTCAGCCGCTTGTTTATGACTTTGAATAATTTATGAGCTAAAGGGCCCCACGGGCCCATAGTCTACATCCCAAACGGCTCAAATATGTAGCCATTGCCAAGGCATGCATATTTGCGATGTTCGTGGGACACGGCGGTGGCCGCAGCTGCATATTATTTGTGAAATCTGAGGATACATTTTGTGCACACTGCAGTTTGCACATTTATTTTCATGCAAAAATATTTTTACTCGCAGGTGTGATTAAAAACATTGTTTCCCGGGCAGGCTTACAAACTCGAACTACGAGTACTATAAACATTCGGCTTCGTCTCGTGCTAGTTAGAAATAATTAACTTGTGGAGATTGGTATGTATTAGTAAGGAACCACGTCAGAGACCGAGAGGCGGTTCCGAAGAACTCTGACACCAGGGTGTGCGTGCATGGTCGATTGACTGTGTCACCTACACGAAATGATGATTATGTTTTAATCTGATCTTAGATCAAATATAATGGTAGATACACGATTCGCGCTTGAAAAGTGGCACCGGCAAAACAGCGCTCTAATCGAGTTTCGGAGCTGTTTCGTCCACAGTTTCAATAAACCGCGCCAGCATTTACACGGCTCGCGATGACGAAGGTCAGTGAAAAGATGCAAAAACTACGCGTCAAAAGTGAAAAAGAAAGATGGAGTGTCATACTTTCAGTATGCATCGTTTTTGTCGTTGTTTGTAAGTATGCCTGATGTGTTGGCTTCATTTTGTATGACTGTGTATCTACCATTATATTGATCTAAGGATCTGATAATCCAAATATACATCAAATATTTTCAGAAATATCGCCTTCTTTCGATAATGTCGTGCCTGCTAATTCTCACGCGCGCCCTGAAACGGTGAAATGGAACGTAAAATCGCAGCCTGATTCGATTGAAGTCGTAAATATTTAACTTGGATTTGACGCCGGAGTTACTTGTTTTCATGTTTTAAAAATTTATTTTGATTTATAAAGAAATATTCCTTACATTTGCTGAATTCATTAGCTAAAATAAATAAAAACTATAAACAACGAGTGCCTCTCGCAGGAATCCCGCTACATTATTCCCAGGTCAATCGGTCCCAATTGGCCCATTTTCAAAATTGTATCTAATGTTTTCAAATGTGCATCATTAGATCTGTAAAAGGTTTTAACAAACTGGCTGCCTAACTCAACTCCTATACATTTTAAAATACCATCGTAAGGCATGGTTCAACGGTTCTCCATATGTTAATTCGACTGCTGCAGCTTGCTCCGTCGACAGCTGCAGTCAGATGAATTTGTCCACAGCAGCTGTCGACAAAATGTAGTTGACTAGTCGAAAGCAAAGTGCTGCTCATCTGTCAGACGCCTAACAGACAAGCACTATTGTATCACATATGCGAGAACATATAAAAGGTCATGATTATCATCATCAGGTCTTTTTAGTCTCCACTACAGGAGCACGTCCCTCTCTGTACTACTAGAGCCATACTTGGCCAGAGCAGCCAGAGGACTTGGCCTACACTCTCCACGCTGGCCAGACAGGTTGGATAGGTCTCTGAGATGTGTAAAAGGTCAATAGCTTCTAATTTTTAATATATATAGATTATAAAGACTGTTAATTTTCCAAATAAAATAGAATACATATACTCAAAGACATAACTCAAATGTTAATGAACATACAACTGTGAAAGTTTCTTAACGACATTTTCGTTAACCTTTGCGGCCCTTTCTTTAGTGATAGTCTATAAAAATTACACTTGAGTCACCGCCGTGCCTGTAAATCTCAAGTACAGTAAAGCTGGGTCCAGATATGTTCTTTTGTCCGCACCGAACCTCCGACTCGTATCGCCGTCGCGATCCAAGAACGCTAGTTTGGACACATGTTCGGTACGGTACGCGTCTCTATACGGATACAGATACGCCCCAATCCATCACAAGTCAGTGTTTTCGTTCTGTTCAAAGGCGATATGTGTGAAGTGTCGTCTGACTCTTCGCACAGAAATTAATACGTGGTGGTTGCAAACATGTTACGAAGATACTGGCTATTTTATTATGCGTCCAGAATTCTTGGATCGCTACCCTGATACAAATCGGAGGTATGGTAGAGACAAAACAGATCTGGACCCAGCTTATCGTGGACGTAAACTGTACATGAAATGGGCGACTAAAATCAGTATGGCAGTCCGACATGCCCTAGGGGCGACACTCAACGTTGCGACAGTTTTGATTTGCCCGGGGCTGGTTATGATTTCACAAAACGTCAGGCTGATATGCGTTTGTTTAGGGTGTCTACGCTTGCGTTTACCTTGTGTGTACAGTCGGCCAAGCAGATACCTGACCCCCTGACTTTTAAAACGTAAATTCACACTTTGCTGTGAAGCGCCACCTACCGTGATTTTTGGCAAGTAGACAGACAACTGCTGGTATAAACTTGTTTCTGATAACCTGCTCAGTTGCAAATTTTGTGTTTCTAATAATCTCAGCTAATAATTCAAGTAATCATCAATGGTAAGAACAAGAAAGAATCAAAAACAATCCTACGTAAAGTTCGATTCGAACCATGGACCCACGACTTGAGAAGCTAGCGCTCATCTCAATACGCCAACCGACGATATGACGTCTCGGGCGAAATTGGCTATCTATTTCTACTGCTATGACATCATTGTCACCAACTGCAACGCATTGCTTTAACAAATAAATTGAGGGTAATCTATCAGATTTATTTATACCTGATACCAACTAATCAAAAATATTGTTCACTCGCGTCACAAATAAGATACTGCGATTACTGTGTAGTGATCCAAAACCCCACCAGTTATTAGGCATCCCGTTTCATCTTATATAGCAGATTTTGTGAAAGCTAATATTGTATTGTAAAGACAACCACAGTATTTAAAATATCTATATCTAGAGAGTTAGGTATCGCGGTAAGTAGAAATTATAAGTATTTAATATACTTACTTAATTGTCACACTATTTTTTGTTCCGTAAAACATAGGGTTTGTGATAAATGTCTAAGATAAATATATATCTTACAGAGAAACACCGTCCGTTTGTGGATTCGGAGTCAACTGGCGTAACATATACACTACAATATTTCAATTGAAACAGTGAGGTAACATTCAACAAGAACGAGATCGTATTTTATTCTGATGAAAAAAGTTTTAAGTCTGATGATGATGGCAGAAAAATATTGCGGAGAAGACATGGCCAGCGTATAGCCATCAAAATAATTTGCCTTTGAGAACAGTGGCAGGATAACATTAGGTAAAAATATTCATTAAATAGTGAAGTAAAATAATAATAATATTTAATACCTAGTGTATTACGCAGTGTAGAATAATAGGTAACTGATCGTATTATTGTTTTGCAGGTTATTGGGGACAGATATCTTCAATGGGCCCAGGGGAGCTGGTAGAATTCGGCGGCCGGATGAATAAAGAAAAATACTTGGAAAATTTATGAGATGTGGTGATTCCAACAGTTTGCAATGTAGAATATATTTTATTTAAGACAATTGTTCTGTGATCTAACTGTTATTGAGTGACCAATTAAAATCCCAGATTGTAGGGTCAAATAGTGCTTAACTGAGACACGAGACACGAGTAAAGTTTGAACTTAAATCAATTTAGACAAAAAGGTTATACTAAATTAATAAATATGCGCATAAGTGATATGTGATCTGATCTAACATGGTAAGTGAAATGACAAATAGACTTGAACAAAAGCTTCAAAATGGGGGTCACCCTCTCCCATATTAAAATTCATTTAATGCCATAGGTTTATATTCATTCTTATACTATTATCGAAGCAAAGTTATTCACATAGCACTATTTGACCCTACACATTTAAAAAAATATAATACTATGATTAAAAAGAAGTTGAGAGATGTAAATTGTTACTTATTAAGTAACATGTTGGTTCTCTCTACAGAAGATTAATCATAGTTTGAATTAAGTAGGCAGGTATTTATTTCACTGTTACATTTTTTTGATGTAATAAAGTAATTAAAAATTTAAAATGCTTTTTATTCACAGTAATTAGCTCGGTAACATTATGTTAAAACAACCAAAATTACACCAACATCACAATACGAAGTTGGTGATATTTGTAAAAAATAAAAAGCTTTGGAGGATTTGACCCTGTTCATTCATAATCACATTAACTATTAAACCGTAGTGCCTACCACTTGCGCCACATCTAACTATTGTAGTATCTTTGAAATAAGCGTATCGTATGCTAGGGCTTGTTTTATTTATCAAAAATCGAATAGATGGCATTAGTCGTCAAGGGTATCAGATTTCTGCTTATTAACCTTATTTGTTCATTCACAATTCAATAGATGGCACTAGTCGCAAAGGATATTACACTTGTATATTTTTATCTTTGGGTTTAAACCACGGATGTTTCTTTAGTTTGCGAAAAATGGCGCTGTTGTAGGGGGTCAGATATCTCATTGGCTGACTGTACCAGCTCTTCTAGGAATGGTATTATGTAGACGGTGTAGTTTGTGCATCAAGTGATTTCGATTTCCACCTTACCGACCAAACGGATTCTGTCTACCCCGTAAGAGATATAGACTATGTAAGTTTGTTTAGCCATGTGGTATCCAGCAGAGTAGAATAGGACCACTCCAAGACTTCCCGTAGATGTCGTAGAAGGCGACTTAGGAAATACAAGCTAAACAAAGCTTATAAACATCTGAGAGACCTCTCCCACCCGTCTGGCCAGCGTGGAGAGTGTAGGCCAAGTCCTCTGGCTGCTCTGACCAAGTATGGCTCTAGTAGTACAGAGAGGGTCGTGCTTCTGTAGTGGAGACTAAAGAGGACCTGATGATGATGATGATGAAGTTTGTAGAAGAAAAGTATGTATACTTCTACGAGTATAAACCATGACATGATCTTAGGCCTTGATAATGATTTGGTCTATGCTTTTGTTAAGGGATGCTCAATGCTATCGAGCATCGCCTATTTTTAGTTTTGTACAGTAGGCCTTTTATGACAATATCCGCCAGTTTGAAAAAAAACTAATAATGAATCGGCCAAAATATTTTATTAAATTATTTAATTATACTAATAATTTCACAAGAATCGGTTGACAAATGCGACCTGCTGAATGGAACAGTCGGACAGTGGGAAAGAGGAACATACGAAAGATTTTTTCCCCAAGCTGAAACGGAGACGCTTTCGCTCGCTCGTTCAACTGTATGTTTGTTATTCGTGTGTGCAAGTGGCCAATACTCCTAAAGGCACCTGACATAGCTTAACGACTGCCATTAATGATGACAGCTGGGACCAACGGCTTAACGTGCCTTCCGAAGCATGGAGGAGCTCGAGATTTTTTTATGTTAGTTGCGGTCACCCATCCAAGTAAGAATCGCGCCCGGGATTGCTAAAAATGCGTAAACGCTAACTATTCACGTCTTTGCCACTAACAGGTTAATTACAGCCTAAAGCCATAAGACCGTTCAGTTATACACAGAAGACTGGACGTCCAAACATAAATTGTACATGAAATTGATGTCTCTAATCAGTGCGGCAGGTATGCCTTTGGGACCGGCCTGTAAGGAG
Source organism: Elegia similella (assembly GCA_947532085.1). Lineage (NCBI taxonomy): Eukaryota > Metazoa > Arthropoda > Insecta > Lepidoptera > Pyralidae > Elegia > Elegia similella. The sequence continues at coordinate 1,483,283 of OX383926.1, read as the reverse complement.
AATGTATGAAGAACGGCTATACCAGGTCTGGTCAATACCAGGGTTTTTTAAGTCTAGAACCATAAGATCATTTAGTTATATACAGAACACTGGACGTCCAAACATAAGTTGTACATGAAATTGATGTCTCTAATCAGTGCGGCAGGCATGCCTCTGGGACAGGCCTGTAAGGAGAATGTATGGAGAACGTCTATACCAGGTCTGGTCAATACCAGGGTAATTTGAGTCTAGAACCATAAGATCATTTAGTTATATACAGAACACTGGACGTCCAAACATAAATTGTACATGAAATTGACGTCTCAAACCAGTGTTGCAGGCTTCTTCTTCTTTTCGTGTCGATGGCTTAAGGGATTAGATTTTGTCTCTCCAATATGTGGCGACTCTGACACCACTCTCGGATGCAGTGTACATATCCTCTTTGGTGCAACTGGTGGGCACAGAGGGCACGAAAGGAGGTGCAACATGGTCTGGTCATCGTGACCACACTGACACTGCACTTCCGCCTGTTGGATAAAGCCTCATTTAGCCAGGTTATGTCGGCATCGACCTACCCCAGTGCGGAGGCGATTAAGGCACTTCCATGTGGTCCAAGGAAGCTGGGATCCTGGAGGCAGCTTCTCACATGAAGGAACGAAATTTGTTGGAGGTGGGAATTGTTTACGCCAGAGTTCAATGCGAGAGGATTTTGGATCCTTTTTGCAGGCATGCCTCTGGGACGGGCCTCAGCGTAGCGATCTACGCTGTGATAGTTTTGATTTGCAACTAAGGGAACTAAGGCATAACCACCTCAGATCCAAATGACGCTGGGGCTCTTGTTGATGTGACAAATATATTTTAGGTAATCATCAACTCTGCTTATAAAATTTTACGAGAGTCATTTCAAAAATGCTACGTAGAAGAACGTACGAAGAACGTCTCATTACCAGGGTAATTTTAGTCCAGAACCATAATATCATTCAGTTATAAACAGAACACTGGACAAACATAAATAGTACATGAAATTGACATCTCAAACCAGTGCTGCAGGCATGCCTCTGGGACGGGCCTTAGCGTTGTGATCTATGCTCTGATAGTTTTGATTTGCAAATTCAAAAATTCAAAACGTTTATTCAGAAAATAGGCCTTTGCAGGCACATTTTCACGTCAAATCACATTTTAAAGGATCTAATTTAGTCATATTTATATTATTACTTAATGTGCAAAAGCTACAGACTACTAGCGTTTCGGAACCGACCACTGCAGAGAAGAAACGCCAAAAGAAACTCTTTTCAGCAGTATTGGTCTCCTGAAGGGCTTTTTTTATTTTATCATCTATCTGTATCATTTATCATCTAATTTCTTCATTTATCATTTTTTTTTTCATTTTATGATTACAATTTTTATTATATAGGTACATTATTATTTTTTGGAACATATTATATTAGCGATCGAGTGTGCAATGATAATATTTTACATTATATACAGTAGTCTAAAAGAGACCGAGCAGACCTGCAATTAAGGGAACCAACGCTTATCCACCACAGATCCCAACGACGCTATGGCTCTTGTTTATATGACAAAAATATTTTAGGTAATTATCGATTTTGCTATTAAAATACGAGAATCGTTTGAGAAAAGCGATCTTTAAGAAAAATGTACGGAGAACGTCTTGGTCATTACCAGGGTAATTTTAGTCTAGAACCATAAGATTATGTATACTTATACTTTAGTTGTGGTAGAGCCACGCTACCGGCAAAATTCAATTTTGCTAGTAGCATGAACGGCCGGCTCGTCCGGGGAAGTACCACACTCTCACAGAAAATCGAATCTTTCGGTGAGTGAGAGAGCCGGAGGCCCATCCTTTCCCCATTTCCTCCCCCATGTCCTTTCCCCAATTCGTTGAAAGGCCGGCAACGCTCCTGTTACGCCCTGGTGTTGCAGTTGTCCATGGGCAGCGCTGGTCGCTTACCATCAGGTACAACGCTTGCTCGTTTGCCGTCCAATAACATACAAAAAACTTATACTAATATTATAAAGAGGAAAGATTTGATTGTTTGTTTGCATCGAATAGGCTCTGAAACCCCGATTTGCAAAATTCTTTCTCCGTTAGAATACTACATTATCCCTGATGAACATAGGCTATTTACATATCTAATCTTCCCGTGCGAAGCCGGGACGGGCCGCTAGTTCAGTTAAAAACAGAAGACTGGACGCCCAAACATAAATTGTACATGAAATTGACGTCTCAAATCAGTGCAGGCATGCCTCTGGGACGGGCCTCAGCGTAGCGATTTACGCTGTGATAGTTTTGATTTGCCCCGAGCAATGTAGATTTCACGAAACGTCAGGCAGCATAAATGATCGACATTCAATTTCATATTTACATCTTTGAATTTAGCATTCCAACCTGATTTATGTGCATACATTTTTTATCAATCAATCAGCAAAATTCTCTGGGATCATTTTTTCTCAATAGGCGATGCGACGTAGGTATTCTATTTAGATTCCGTTATCCATCTTATGGCTTACGCTAAACGGCCTTCGGGTCTTATAGACCTAAGCTCTGTCTACCCCGCAAGGGAAAAAGACGTGATAATGTATATATATATATGTATGTATTTTTATGAATAATTAGTTACATCCTAATGAAGAGGAATGATTTTAAGAAAATGCTCTCAGGTAGATGGACGATTGTTCGCTGGACTAGCTCCGTGGCGCAGCGGTCAACACGCCTGCCTGCGACACGGAGTGACCGGGTTCGATCCCCGGCCAGGTCAAGATGGAAAATGATCTTTTTCAGATTGGCCTGGGTCTTGGATGTTTATCTATATATGTATTTGTTATAAAATATAGTATCGTTGAGTTAGTATCCCATAACACAAGTCTCGAACTTACTTTGGGATTGAGTCACACAGATTGAGCTAGCCCAAAATAGCTCAATCTGTGTGATTTGTCCGTATATATTTATTATTATTTATTTATTATGTGATATATACCTGAACTAGAGGACACATTATTGGTACTGCAGTGCTTCAGCAATGTTTGCTGAAGCTCGCATAGATAGCTTAATCATGCGCAAACGCAATGCAAAACACCGGGTGGCTTCGTAATGGCGCCGCGTCCGAGACGGTGCCAACAGCTTTCTGGCTTGGATATTGGGAGGGAGTCGATATTGTTGCCCTAAAGGCATTGGAACCAGACTCATGTTGGCTCAAAACCGGCTGTGGTCAACGTAAAATAATTTAAATATATTTTGTTCTAATACTAGTTTTAAGTATTACTATGCTGTGTTGTACGATTGTGTTACTATGGGATTGAAATCTAAAATAAATTATTATTCGTTGTAAGATACAGCTGCTCCCACAGGCTTGAGGTCAATATTCGTATCAGTTGCCTTACGGCACCTTAAAATAGACTATGAGTTGAATAAACTATGAGTTGAAACCAGGTTAAAACGGGATTTAAACTTTACAACAATTTCTCGAAATCACTAACAGCACACAATTTTCCTTGCACAGTTTTAATCTGATAAATTGAACGAAATAAAAAAAAACCGGGCAAGTGTGTGTCGGAATCGCGTAAGAAGTACATCATATATGTTTGAAATTAATAAAAATATTTTTATTTAATGTAACTCAAAATTAATGCTTTTCGCAATTTTTTCTTTGTCTGTTTTGTAAGACGTTGCTTCGTACCAAATTTCAAGATTCTGAGTTCACGGGAAGTAACCTGTAGGTTTTGATTCTCTTGAGAGTGTCTAAAAATTAATAAAAATATTTTTATTATATGATGTAACTAAAAATCTTGGACGAATTAACCACTGGACGCGAAATTAAAGAAAAATGTATGAAAACTTGTTCAACCAATACTGGGGGGACGGGAGGTAATGACAACATAGAACCGAACAAATATGAAACATACTTACCTCCTGCGACATGCGTCTATATTTAAAATTTTAAATTTATTCGTGTTATGTCAGATGTCATAGACAGTGTTGTTACAAAGTCGATAGTCGACAAATTGAATGAATGATCGGTTTAAAGTATCGCAAAAATATGTAACGAGCCTTGCTCAATTTTTATAAACATGGTCAGCTCAGTTACCTATGCTGTTTATTAAAAGAAATAATGTTTTTTAGGTACTCAAAACAACAATTATGATTTTTAAGATATCTTGCCCTACAACGGGCATTTTACGTAATACGGCGATTGTTTCAAATCAAAAATTTATTTGAAAAATAAAACGCATTTGACCATGACACATTTAATGACAATAGTCACTGTCATTTTCGTATTTCAACCACCTACTGTTTTTAGGATTCCGGCCTTCAGAATGTATCTTCTTTTAAATCACACACACAATCTACAGAACACTAGGTTTCAAGTTAAAAATTATATTACATATTAAGGACTAGTAGAAGCGCTAATGGTTCAGTTGTCTTAAAATTCGAACCATAACAAATAAAACCGAAAGGTCCCGGGTTCAAACCCCGCCTGGCCCGAACTGTATCTCTGAGTTTTTAGTAAAATCTGAGTCAAGTACGGCCATTTTCATGGACCAATACTTGCTTTTGATGAAGGAAAACATCGTGAGGCACCATGAACACTAGTGGATTTTTTGCTAGTACCCATGTAAAATGGAGAAGGCAAACCACTCCATTATTTTCTGGTCAAAATAGCCACTGTGTCAATTTCTTTACATACAATGACACTGTCAAGAGCCTAGCTCTTAAATATTAGAAAGAATGTGTACATAAAAGCTTTATTTGGAAAACAAAAATTCGTTCATTAAACGGTGAACCTATTTTTCAGAATATATTTTTCAAACAAAAATTTCGGATTATTTAGAAGTTTTTATTTAAAATTGGATCAGACTTCAGCAGCCCTTAAATGTAATTGAAAAAAATAATAAAAATATAATTAAATTGTATTTCTCATACATTTGCTATTGATATGGTCCTTAAAACATCGAAATTAAAATATTTACGGACTACGGATAGGCTCTTTTCTTACCAATCACTATTGTTGATAAACCCCATGACTCAGATGTATAATTGATCCTTTTTCATAAAAACGAACAAAAAGTTTTAGTTTAAATGTATTTGAACATGGAAAGTTAATAAATAGGGCCTTTTGATCAGATGTGAATTTGCAGGCTCTATCTCCACTGTTATGGATAAATACATGAACCTTCATGTGTATTTATTTGCCCTTAGAGAACTAGTACCTGGGCGACCGAACTTTGCTCGGTTATTACTATTTGTTGTAATATGGTGGTGATAAGGTAAATCTATATTTATGATAAATATATATTGTTATCTCAAACATTAACTACATTTTTTTATACTTGTCCAAAAACAATAAAAAATAAAAATTATAAATAAAATTTAAAATACAAAAAATAAGTTAGTCGCGGAGCGGGATTCGAACCCGTAACTCGTTTCTTGCCATCCACGCCTTAAGCCGCTGGACCAGATGGACAGTGGCAGGCTAGACGAAATTAGCGACCATATTCTGCGTAAAATGGAAAACGCATGAAAAATCGAAATCACGCATTTTCCCAAACATAAGACTAATCAAGATCGATTGTTTACCCCCGAAAACCCTCATATACCCAATTTCAGCGAAATCGTTAGAGCCGATTCCGAGATCATAGAAATAATCAGAAACCATCATAGAAATAAATTTATATACTTTATGAGAAAAACATACAAAACGTGGCTTTTTAATATCGTAAAGCTAGGTCTTGTCTACTCCGTAAATAATAAAGAGGTGATTCTGTCTCTTTACTTACTGAAACTAAGGTTGTTAGTTTCAGTAAGTAAAGAGACAGAATCACCTCTTCAACAAATATAATTACAAATAATGAGAAAAGTAAAACTGGTTATTTATGGATATTTATACATTTTGAGTAGGTATTTACTTAAATTGGCTATTTATCCGCCGCCCGTAATAAGATTGCATTCCTATCGATATCATTCATCGACACGTTCATCGATAGGTGCAAGCTCTAAATAAATGGAATGAACTGAAGAATTAGTGAACGAATGTAACAATGACAGAATTAATCCGACTCGTTAGAGTATGACAACATTCTTGTTGACTTCCAGTTTAAACCAAGGATTTTTTAAGTGGACGTATTATTCGGTCTGATGATTACGCATTTAATTAAATTTACTAGAAAATACTAAGAAATATTGGACAAAATGTGCTTACTGGTGAAAAGAAATGTTGTTTGTGCGACTACTGTAATTTTTACACTGCAATACCGCACACTTCACCATTTTTTACGCAATGTTTTGCCTTGAGTCTCTGAAGTCACACTGACGTAGCCTGTTGTTTAACATAGAAATATTTCATAGTACCGTGATAGAGGGGTAAGGAGTCAAATGTCATAATTTCGCGTCCAGTGGTTAATTCGTCCAAGCTAAAAATGTATGCTTTCCGCAATTTTTCCTATATCGGTGCTATAAGACGTTGCTTGGTACCAAATTTCAAGATTCCGAGTTCATGGGAAGTACCCTGTAGGTTTTTTATTCCTTTGCGAATGTCAAAAAAACACGAAAATTTGAGACATAAGCAGCTCTTTTGATTGCGTTGGCTTAGAAGTTTGATTTTTTCACAGCGACTTGAGTATTTGATATGAATTTCAGCTTGATCTCTCTACGTGCTGCTGAGAAAAAGGTCTTGACAGACAGACAGATAGCCAAGTGATCCTATAAGGGTTCCGTTTTGTTCCTTTTGAGGTACGGAACCCTAAAAATATTGGCTAGTACATCCTCCAATTCTATTAAGTCCGATGATCCAGTCGGCTGAGTTCTAAATTCTAATGCAATACGCTGTAAGATAGCAGACATAACGCTGTGACAGCAGCTTGCAAAATCTGACACCAGTGTTGGCCAAATACTAGCAACAACAACTGAAAATGAAATAACCACGCACATAATTGTTATAAAAGCGGCAATGTGTTAAAGGTCGCAAAATAATTGTCAATTAATGTAGACCACATCCAATTATGTCGCGATAATAATAGCCTAGGCTTTGCCAAACATTTATCGTTAAATTGCACTACCTGCATATATTGCTGAATATTGGATCATTGGATCATTTGGTCATTTTGCTAAATACTAATCGTACATCCCAGCTTTCAGCATCTATTTGAATAACTATACTAATGTAATAAATGCGAAGTTTTGTGTGGGTTGAGTGTATGTTTGTTACTCTACGTTATGTTCCCACAAGAACTACTTGATAAATTTTGGTCATCATCATCATTTCGTGTAGGTGGCACGGTCAATCGACCGTGCACACCCGTGAGTTCTTCGGAATCGCCTCTCGGCTTCTGACGTGGTTCCTTTAACGACTACCAGATGGCAGCCGGGACCAACCGCTTAACGTGCCTTCCGAAACACGGAATCATCTTTATTATCAGACATTGAAATTGTGTAATATAGATTTGCACATATAGGCATTAAAACGTGAACAGCATTGTAGCTTAGAAGAATTTTCACCTCTGTCAGTAATGTCTGTGTCGTTGGCCTCTTAAACTAATCAAAAAAATAAGCCCACTATTTTCTATAATCGTTCTTGTCCTAGATAAGAATCTAGCCAGCCCACTATTGTTATTTATATCAACGCAATATTCCCTGCGGAAATGCGCAGACATCTTGTATCCGACGATGTCTGTTATGAAATATACACAATATGTAAAGAAAACCCAGTCCTTCAAAGGGCAATTCAGCCTGTCGATATGAACAACTTTTCCTATTGGATCAAAGCTGTAAAATACAAATGGATACTTTCCAGAGACATTTTCAAACTAATATGCTCGGCCGCGCGGTCAATTTGTATGGGAACGTCAAAAAAATGAGTTATTGTTTCCATAGAAAAAGTTGTTCATATCGACGGGCTGAATCACCCCTTTAAGGACCGGTCAGGATTTTCTTTACATATTGTATTTATACATTTGTAATATATTTTTATTAGCCTCAAGAATGTTTTTAATCCTTTAGAAAGTAGACAGAGCGTAGGACATTTAGTGTGATGGTGGGTATGCTTGTGGGATTGGGTATAAAAGTACATTCATCATCATCATCTCAGCCTCAAAAAGTGTACTGCTTCTCCCCAACCTAAAATTAAAAACCCGACTGCGCTCCAGAGGACAATTGGATTTTTTAAAACGAACCTGACGTAAACATTGAAATCCATATAGTCTTTTGGAAGATAGGAAGGAATGAATAATTTTACAAACATTCACGATACACGCGAAACACATAAGCCTTCTTGGCATTCGGGTATTATTAGGGACTGGTTTTTAGCCGCAACGTCTAACGACATTTAGAAGACTAAATTTCATCACAATTGGTTCAGTAGTTTGGTACGTATCGATTTTGTCGCGTCCAATCTTAGATTGGATGTAAGTTTACCCTCGACCAGTCACCACTCCAAGGCAATCATCATTCAACATCATTCCAGCCGTGAGAAGTCCACTGCTGGACAAAGGCTTATTTGTTCCATGGGACGATATTGCCTTACTCACCACGCTTGGCAGGCGGTTTAAATAAATATAAAATATAAATATATAGGGACAAATCACACAGATTGAGCTAGCCCCAAGGTTAGTTCGAGACTTGTGTTATGGGATACTAACTCAACGATACTATATTTTATAATAAATACATATATAGATAAACATCGAAGACCCAGGCCAATCTGAAAAAGATCATTTTCCATCTTGACCTGGCCGGGGATCGAACCCGGGCACTCCGTGTCGCAGGCTGGCGTGTTGGCCGCTGCGCCACGGAGCTGTCTAATTTCAATATAGGTTTGGGTAGTTTCTTGAGCTTCTGGCGCTGCTGCCTATCGGAAGCAATTTTAAGCTGGGAAGGGTAGGAAGTTTAATAGAATGCTTTGTTTTATTTGTAGAAAACATTTGAAGAGTATAGTAATGACTACAAAAGTTTATTTTTTCAGTATATCTAAATATCTAAAAGATTGTCAGTTATGTTTAATACAATCCCATATCTCAATCGCTACCTCCCATGGCTTATCTGACCTCCAATATTCTTTATATCATCGCAATATTCCCTGCGGACGCGTCCCGACATTCTGTAGCCGAGGAGATGCGTGTCACGAAATATATGATTTTTGTTTCAACCGCCTTTGTACGTGTAAATCTTTGTTACGACAATACAATCAGAATTGCAAATGGTGGGCAATTTGTATCGTCCTACATTTTTCTTCCAAGTTCATCGATTTTTACGATGTAATATATTAATAGCTTATGTTAAAGGCGAAGGGCTATAATTTACTAAATGGACCATCACCTAATTGGTGATTACAATACTTTTATCGATTTACTTATTTAGAATAAAAGTTATAAAATAATTCTAGGAATAAAAAACCTACGAATAATCCTTACTAATATTATAAATGCGAAAGTGAGTTTGTTTGTTTGTTTGTTACGCTTTCACGCCGTTACTACTGAACCGATCATGATGAAATTTTGCAAACAAGTTCTCTGGAGTACGGAGAAGGACATTGGCTACCTTTTATCCCGGGAAAAATAACTATTCCCGAGGGATCGACATTGACGCGGGCGGAACCGCGGGCGAAAGCTAGTAACAAAATAAAGAAGAACAGGGTGATATGCTCAAATTCTTGGCCGGTGGTCACAGGAATGCCATTGGGTATGAGCGCCAGACCTCCCGAGTCCCTACTGGTTTTCCTCTATTCATCCGTACTCACTTGGATGAATAGAGGAAAGCCAGTAGCGTAACTCATACCTTAGTAACAGCTCAGTAGCGCAGTGGTTAACACGCCAGCCTGCGACACGGAGTGCCCGGGTTCGATCCCCAGCCAGGTCAAGATGGAAAATGATCTTTTTCAGATTGGCCTGGGTCTTGGATGTTTATCTATATATGTATTTGTTATAAAATATAATATCGTTGAGTTAGTATCCCATAACACGAGTCTCGAACTTACCTTGGGGCTAGCTCAATCTGTGTGATTTGTCTGTATATATCTATATTTATTATTTTAATTTCCTTCCCAAATCTAATTATTTAGATTATACTGAAAAAATCTAAATTTTCGTAAATACAGGTCATTCTTATGCACTTCAAATGTTTTCACAAAAGGAATTCTAAACAGAAGGCTTCCTACCCTTTACCAGCCTAAAAAATCTTCGGATAAGCAACAGCGTCAAACGCACATGAAGCCAAAGAAACTACCCTCACCAACCCGATTGCCATGCGTGGCGAGTATGGCAATGCCGTCCCATGTAATGAAGAATTCTTGGGAGAGGTTTATGTCCAGCAGTAGACTTCTTACGGCTAAAATGATGATGAATAATGATTCTCTTAAAGTGGTGACAGGTCGAGAGTAAAACATGATGTACAATAAGTAAATCCTAACTTATATTATAATGCGAAAGTGAGTTTGTTTGTTACGCTTTCACGCCGTAGCTACTGAACCGATCATCATGAAATTTTGCACATCAGTTCTCTGGAGTACGGAAAAAGACATAGGCTACCTTTTAACCCGGGAAAAACTATTCCCGAGGGATCGACATTGACGCGGGTAGAGCCGCGGGCGAAAGCTAGTAATATTATATCCAAATTCAAATTCCAAATTCATTTATTTTGTGAACATAGGTAGTACAGTACAGATAGATATAAATGCTATAGTGACCCTGTTCGCCTTTCAACCCTTCGCGTTTCAACCTCTGAATCTATTTACATGACATATGGTGGTAGTTTGTGGCCTGGGGAAAGACAAAGAGATGGTACCTTTGATCCCAGAAAAGGATACTGTTCTCGAAGGATCTTAAATCACGCGAGCGGAGCCGTGGGCTTATTGTTACAATCCCTTTCGAGACTGCAACTTTAAACAAATAGGTATTTTTTTATATAAATATAAACATCGAGTAAATACTGTTTACATTATTTCTGAACAGCAATGGTTTTTGAGGCAAACCCTTGTGGTCCGGACGCAATCGGGTTGTTCCCAGAGGATAGTTCTCCATTACCGCCCTGCCTGCGCGTTGCCGGGATATTCATGTGTTACAACTACAAGCCGGATATTATTGGTACGTGTGTAAGCTTGAATAATACTAGCTTCATTTATTATTCCATAATAGAAGCCTGGAAAAATATCACAGCTATTTCAGCTCAACTCGGACAATAACGTGGAGTCATTATTATATATTGATGACGCGATTCGCGACGGATTATCCGTATATCAAAAATCGTCCAATAAAAAAGGTTCCACACCGTGGTTCCACATAAAGAAATACTAATAGAAATAATGCTTCAAAAAACGTTTAGAGTTGGTTTGCCAGATTAGTAGGCGCTTAAAATGAGATGATTCGTGTTAATTTCAACGTCACGCGGCAATAATAGAATTTAAAAGTAATTTGAGCCTACGTAAATAAGGAAAACGCAGCTGGTACCGATCCAAGCCCATTGGAATGCGCTAAGGACAATGTATACTCAGTCCACATACCTAGTTTTTAAGATAAACTAAAATTGTAAGTTGACGTCGATTGGAGAAAATGCGCTGTGCAGTTTGTTGCCGCTTCTTCTGCACTCCGCCTTGGAAGTGGCATTAAACTCAGCCATAAGTAAATTACTGACGTCAACAATTCTCAGTTGAAAATATATGACAGTTAATAAGTGTCCAAATGACCTTTATATAAACGTTTTGAATTTGAATTTGAATTTCGTGACCTTCAAAATTGTAACAATTCCTTTACAATTTGAAGGAAAAATACTCGTATAAGCATACACCTAACAACATATCTGCCAATCATATTTATTTATAACTAGCTTTCGCCCGCGGCTCCGCCCGCGTCAATGTCGATCCCTCGGGAATAGTACTTTTTCCCGGGATAAAGGGTAGCCTATGTCCTTCTCCGTACTCCAGAGAACTTGTATGCAAAATTTCATGATAATCGGTTCAGTAGTTACGGCGTGAAAGCGTAACAAACAAACAAACAAATAAACAAACAAACAAACTCACTTTCGCATTTATAATATTAGTAAGGATCATGCTTACCTTACCGAGCAGCCTATCAACGGCCATCGGTCTTGCAGGGTTTCCGATATAGCCCTAAAGTACTAATTACATTATTTTGTCATCATAACTCACCACAAACATTATGAAAAAGTAATCTAAATTAAGACAAGTAAGAAAATTCAGCTATCGTTCCGAGTCCATTAGAATGCGCGGGGTATTGCGCGGAATTTCAAAATTATAAAGGAGACCCAGGCGAGCACACACCTTTATGCCAATCATGCTTACCTACCGAGCAGCCTGTCAAACGACGATCCGTCTTGCGGTGTATGTCTGATAGAAAATTACATTACAACACATATATATTTAATGGAAAATGCATCGTTTCACCTGCTTGTGATATTTCAAGCAATAAATTTAGAAATTATAATTTTATCAATAGACAAAATTTGTCTATTGATGATATTATCATTTCTATATTTATTAGGCATTTGTCTTATCCAACATTTAGTAAAAAAAAAAAGAATGTGGTATCGGACTGATGGTGAGATTACCATCAGATATACTCAAAGAAGGTTCATCAAGCAGGCGGCTAACTGTAAAAAAACCGGCCAAGTGCGAGTCGGACACGCGCACGAAGGGTTCCGTACCGTTATCTATAAAAACGGCAAAAAAATCATGTCTGTTGTATGGGAGCCCCCCATCTATTATTAATATTATTTTTATTTAATTATTTATTTTTAAAGTGAATATATAACTTAATGTTCTGTGAATATATCAAGCGTCTACCTGTTGCAGTTATCACAATCGAGCAGAAACATGCAAATAAATCACGTTTATTGTATGGAAGCCCCCTTAAATATTAATTTTATAATTTTTTTTTGTATTTGTTGTTATAGCGGCAATAGAAATACATCATCTGTGAAAATTTCAACTGTCTAACTATCACGGCTCGTGAGATACAGCCTGCTGACAGACGGACAGCGGAGCGATATTAATAGGGTCCCGTTTTTACCCTTTGGGTACGGAACCCTAAAAGAGGGAGAGGGAGTATGGGGGGGGGGGGGGGTGTTTGTTAAAAATTAGTGAAGATTCTAGTTGATAATGCGAACTCAAACACTTCCTCTCTACTGAAAATTTGTCTGTCAATGCGCCAAAAATAAGATGACTTCGTTCCCTTTCGAATTGTAATGGAGACCAAGCACATACCATTATGCCAATCATTGGTCACCGAGCAGCCTTTCAAACAATCATCCGTCTTTTGGTGTATTGTATCGGACATAGCTAAAAAGTACTGATTACATATTTATACGCGAAAGTTATTAATAATAAGATAAATAAGAAAACTCAGCTACCGTTCCGAGCCCATTAGAATGCGCGGTGTATCGCGCGGACCTTTCAAATTGTAAAGGAGACCCAAACACACACCTTTCTGCCAATCATGTTTACCGAGCAGTCTTTCAAACGACCATCCGTCTTGTGGTGTATCGGATATCTGTTGGAAAATGGCATAACAAAATTTATTGAAAGGAAAATGCATCTTTTCACCCGCTTATGGTAAGAATTTTAGGTAACAGGTATCTTTCGATTGTAGATATCCAAGACCATTGTGCGCATTGGTAATAATGGGGTAGTTTAGTCATGTAGTTTATACTACAATTTATAGCTATGCGAGTTCCGCACAGCAGAGCGGTATGCTCAACGCATTTTCTACATGTAAAAGAAATCTTCCATCATTTCTGTCTTCCATGCTGGTCTGGGAGAACTGAAAATCATAGAATGTGTCAGCTGCTTCTCTTCCCGCGCATATCGCTAGCAACCCATCACTATATTGATTCCATTTTCCATCTACACGCCCTCCAACATGCTAAATGTGGTCATAAAGTCTTATACACCTAGGCTCTGTCTACCTCGCAAGAGAAAAAACTAATATGTATGTATGAATAGGAGAAATAGACGGAAGGTAAAGCATGTATCAGTAAAAATAGACTTGTCTTCGGCAGAACCATAATATTTTAAGCGCAATTGTTACGAAGAATCGTTTGATTGGGGAAAAGCAGAAGAATCGAATTTAAATGTAAGGCGACAGTCGAAATTTTTAAAAATAAAATGTAAAACAATCCTTTTGACTTAAAAGATTATTAATTGTAATGCCGGGCACCACACCAGCCGTGTGGTGCCCAGCAGAGTAGAATAGGACCACTCCAAGTCTTCCCGTGGATGTCGTAGAAGGCGACTTAGGAAATACAAGCTAAACAAAGCTTATTAACATCTGTGAGACCTCTCCAACCCGTCTGGCCAGCGTGGAGAGTGTAGGCCAATTCCTCTGGCTGCTCTGACCAAGTATGGCTCTAGTAGTACAAAGAGGGTCATGCTCCTGTAGTGGAGACTAAAAAGACCTGATGATGATGATGATGAATTGTAATTAATTAATAATTACACTTCAATTGACTAAAACCGAGCTAAAACAATATTTATGACTAATCCTATCTAAAAATAAAACTTTAGGATACCTATAAATAAAAAATCTATAAAATGAAGACGCAATATTTAGCTTGCATCAGCTCAGTTACTCGCGTAGATATTTCTGTTTGCATGGGGAACAAAAACACTTAATTCGGTTACTACAGTTTGAACAAACCAACAGGAATAATATAATGTTGTGGATCATTGCCAATTCGTCGTCAATGTAATAACATTTATAAGTAAAACAATATTGCTAAGTCAGACAAAAAAAAATCTGTTATTACAAGCCGAATTTACTCTTATTCTGAAAAAGAACCTAATATGTCGTAATACTATGAGAACAGCAATATTCTCGCGCCCAGGGCGTAACACGGACCAAGATTTTATAGATGTCTTACAAATTCCTAAACAAAGAAGTGTATTTTTGAATGAATCAAGTGACTTGCCTATTTTCCATTGTAATTTCTAAATTTCTGAACGGATTTAGATTTATTTGAGATTTTTGTGTCAATGACTAAAACTATTTTATTTTTGAAGTAAAAACTTCTTTAACGACGTTGTGTACTTTTTGGGATGGATAAATTTTTTTAAACTTGCGTCAGGACACGTGACCTTAGACCGCCGGTGCGTTTTATTTCGGCCAGCAAAGCCCGAGTGCAACCCGTTGTTTTTTTTTTTCAGTAAATCTCATTACTCCTTCAATTAGGGTTCCAAAAGTAGAAGTAGCTACATACTGAAACAAAATGTATGTCACTTTCTTAAACAGCTTACAAACCAATAGACAAAGGATACGAAAGGAGTTCTGTTATGATTTGAACTAATGACTACACGGACATTGCACCTCCGCCTGGTCAACGTGCCAGAACTCGACGTAATCGATGAATGCTGGATAATATATTTTTTCATATTGTCATACAAAGACATTCAACTGCATTAGTCCAATAGAAAAAGTTGTTCATATTGACGGCCTAAATCCTTGTAAATATTTGTATATTGAGGGTAAATTTACAGCCGATATAACAACTACTTCAAATGCACAACATACCAACAAATCTACTACATGTACAGTAGAGCTAACATTAAACATAACAGCTACACATCCTAGCGCTAGTGTATTAAGTCCATTTACAATAAATTCATCGCGCTTGTTTGTCCCACAATTTGTGAAATTCAATTTACGCAATCGGATCGCACATCTATTCACAGTAGGTCTGTGGCGGAGTATATTTTTTATGGCGTCATAACTCTGACCGTGGTAGCCGCACTCGGAGCGTATAAATCTCGACTGTTTCCTCCCCTCCCTTTCCTGGTTTTATTTGGGACCATTGTGCTGGCCACGAGCGCCCGTTACCCATATTTCGTACGCTTTTTATATGATTTCCTTACAATGGACGTAAGTATCTAGTTCACCTATTGTCGAGTGCTGGATCCTGCTCTAGGATTCGTGAAGAGCCATTGCGAGTGTCAAAACTTTCCTCATATTTTTAGGAGATAAACGAGCATCTTGACAATTTTTATATAGGTATTTGTATGAATTTCTAATGCTGCTAAACAGTTGTCCAGTACAATGAATAGACCAAAAGTTTTAGCTGCCTTAGAACTTGAATTCCGTTAATCTTGAAACTGTCTCTTCTATAGTTTGAAATAAATACAAATCAGAGTCAAACAGATTTTTTCCCTATGATACCCAGCGACAATAGTCTGGTCCTTAAATATCAGAAAAACAATTTATTTCCAAAAATAAGAGAAATCTTGTACTTGTCTAGATTTTCTGTAATCAAATTTCAAAATTCAAATTCAAATTCAAAAATGTTTATTTAATAAAGGTCATTTGGACACTTATTAATTGTCATATATTTTCAACTGAGAATTGTCTAATAGAATCCGAAAATTTAGTTTCAAGAGTCGAGTTTATGCTGTACAGTCAAAGGCGAAACTGCAGATCATACACTTACATCATCATCATCATCATCCGGTCTTTTTAGTCGCAGCATAACCCTCTCTTTACTACCGGATATATCACACTTACATACGATATATATATATTTCATCATATTTAACCTGATACAGTACAACATGGGGTACTAGCGGAACTTGATCCGATCTTATTTACAAATTGTAGGGTCAGCGCCAGGAATGTATAATAAATAAATAATATATAAATAAATATATATGGACAAATCACACAGATTGAGCTAGCCCCAAAGTAAGTTCGAGACTTGTGTTATGGGATACTAACTCAACGATACTATATTTTATAACAAATACATATATAGATACACACCCAAGACCCAAGCCAATCTGAAAAAAAAATTTTCCATCTTGACCTGGCCGGGGATCGAACCCGGTCACTCCGTGTCGCAGGCTGGCGTGTTGACCGCTGCGCCACGGAGCTAGTATGTCAAAGGTCAGAGCGATGCGACATGAATATACACATACTATACCTATAGAATTGCAAAATGTTTTCTTCCCGTTGTCTGTTTCACAAATCATCACATATCATATACATTTACATATCTAGAACAGACAACTTTCACTGTACATATATTGTTAGTTTTATTGATATTTTTTTATTCATGAAAAAACGCTAGTCAAATATTATTTTAAAAATGAAAGAAACAAACTGCTTTCCCTTTTTGCAACATCTAAGATTTTAGACGAACCTAACGATACCTTAACTGTCCAAATCTGTCCAGCCGTTTGGAAAATAATAAAGAAATTTACAAACATACAAGATACGAGCGAAATACATACCACTTCTCGGAAGTCTGGTAAAAATAATGGAAAAACGGATAGTGACAGACACTTATAAAATTGCATTTCCCCTCTATATACGTCTTTCAGTGTCATGTATCAATAGAAACCGATATACCACAAAACGGACGGTCATTGAAAAAGCCGCTTGTCCAGTTAGCATGATCGGCAGAAAAGGTGTGCTAACTTGTGCCCGTCTCCTTCACAATTTGTAAAGGTTCACACGATGCGACGAGCATTCTAAGTAGGGTCCAACGAGTTACAGAATCCTTTGAAGAAAGGCTTGTTAAAATAATTCAATTACCTTCAAATGAAGAAAAAACGAGTTTCCTTTTATGATTTTGCTTCATTTTTTTCAAACATTACTAAATCATCTGAATTTGTTATCATAATACATGGGAGAGAAAGAGACAATGTATATAATTATATATATGAGATCCGAGATTTTCCGTATTTTTTATCCTAGCAAGAAAAATTTACATGTTCAATACAAAATGAACTGTTTTAAATTGTCTGAATAAATGATTATTGATTGAATACATCTTGCATTACTGTCTGTCGATAGATATCCGATACACCACAAGATGGATGGTCCTTTCAAAGGGCCTGTTTATTCAGCATGCAAAATAGTCAGAAAAGGTGTATATCAGCGGAATTTTAACCTTTACGATTTGAAGATCTACGCTTGAGGCACAAATTGTTATTAGGTCTTTGAAAAAGTTTATTGAAAATAATTTAAACCACTTAAAAATCTCTGTTTCTATGATGTCCCCTAATCACAGAAATATAAAGGCAATATGCACGGAAGAACAGATATTTTCCGTATCGCTAAAAAGAAAATCTCATGCATGCATACATACTATCACCACTTTTCTCATGTGGGGTAGACAAAGCCCAGGTTTTAAATACCTAAAAAGTAACGTTTAGCATGTTGCAAGCATTCATTGAGTCTTGCATTATTGACAATACCGATGGTCCTTTGAAAAGGCCTTTTAGTCAGCATATTTGGCAAAAAAGGTATGTGTTGGAATTTGAACGCGTCATCTTTACAATTTTGAAAATGTTCTTGTGTGGATAATTTCGATCGGCTTCAAGCAAGCTTTTATTTATTTTTAGCGTTCCGTACCTCAACAGGAAAAAACGGAACCCTTATAGGATCACTTTGTTGTTCGTCTCTCTGTCTGTCTGTCAAGACTCTTTTTCTCAGGAACGTGTGGATGTAAGTATCAAGCTGAAATTCATCAAATACTCAGGTCAACTGTCCCATGGAGCTGTGATAAAATCAAACTTCTAAGATAACGCAATCAAAAGATACAGTTTATGCTGCATATTTTCGACATTTGCAAGGGGTTTTGATTCCCTTGCAAATGTCTATTGGGTAATTTTACGTAATCTCAGAACTTTGAAATTCGGTGATTTGGTAGCAACATCTAGTACTCGTAGTCGACACTCGTCTCGTAGTAGTCAAATGATAAAAGAAAAATTGCGAGAAGCATTAATTTCTAGTAAACATATTTTTAATAATTTTAAACTTATTATAGATAATGGTATGGAACCCTTCGTGCGCGAGTCCGACTCGCACTTGGCCGGTTTTTTATCTTAACAGTACGTTTTTAAAACTCCTAAATCATCTACGTTAGCCATCATCTATCTAAAAAAGAGACATCGGAACTATACGGAACAAAAGAGAGTTTTCTATATCTAAGCTTATGACTATTAGTAGGTACTTATTTTGTGGTCACGCTAACAAGAAAATCCCTTTCATTCAATACATCTTACATTATTTTCTGTCAATAGATATCCGATACACCACAAGACGGATGGTCCTTTATAAAGGCCACTTGTTCCGTAAGCATGATTGGCAGAAAAGGTGTGTATTAGCGGAACTTGAACCCGTCTCCTTTACAATTTGAAGGGTCCATGTGATGCGGCTGGAATACTAATGGACTCGGAGCGAACTTGAGAGAGAATGTTTTTGTTAAAGATGGTGTATGAAATAGAAGTGTAAACATGAGCCTTTTATGAAATTCGCTTTGAGTGAGTTTCACACTCTTTAGAAGTTACAGCGCTTTTAGGCATCACGAGTTTTAATGATAATTTGTATCTATTTGTAATTCAATAGTCTAAATACAACGTTGTTGTTGTTTTTCCTGTGTGTAAGTGGCTAATACTAATGTTAGATTTTCAAGCTGGCTAAACGTTTGACATAGTTTGAAGACTGCCGTCGATGATGACAGACTAACGGTTTAACGTTCTTTCCGATAAAAATGGAATAGAAAAAGACGAAGGCGACAGATACTTTCCTTTCCAATACATCTTGTAATGTGTAATTTATTAATTCTAACCCAAAGTTTTGTACATGGATCATTAAAAAACATCCTTTTAAAATAAAGATTTAATGAAAATAATGATTTTTGTAAATTTTGTGGGAGATAGTTTCAATATTTAGTACATATTTGAGCTTTTCAGCGTTCAGTTTTCCTACATCTAAGAACAAGTCTATGAAGACTTCATCACATCATATTGAAATCCATCCAAAAATTGGCCAACACGAAGAGGAGGTTGATGTATAATAATAATGACATCAATTCAGTTGCAAAGGTAGATTGACTCTCTCTGTCTGACTTGCGAGTTGTGCTAGCTTTTATAGCGAAGCCCAATTCAATTAAAGTGAATTGCTGCTACGCCAGTGTGCCTTGTAAACTGGAGACACATTTCGCAGACCTCTAACTTTTTTGTGGTCTTCTGCGTCAAGGTCCATGACTTCATTCCGTAAACAAAGGACTGAGAAGATTTAAAAACGAATCATGCTTATACGGAGATCTAGGCTAAGGTCTCTATTACAGATCACCTTAAACATTTTAAAAAAAAATCTGCTGATCATTTGAAGATGTTGTGGCTTACAATAAGTTTTATTTTCTTCTAGTAGCGACAAAACCTCAAACATATTAACAAAAATAAGAACCGAAGGTGTTAGAAAACCTCGTTGAAAAGGAATTTTATTGTCACATTTATTTCATTAGGTTACTTTTGTAAGGTCAGCTAAAAATAAAAGCTAATCTTGTATTTCAGTTGCTGTAATAGGTGTCAGTAAACTCAGTGCCTGTCATGCAGCAGGGCAATATATTAACCACTGAGCCAAGCAGGCTAACAACATAAACATTATATTTCAACGAAAACACGAATTCGTTATATCAAAACTTTATTGTAAACTAGCTTTCGCCCGCGGCTCCGTCCGCGTCAATGTCGATCCCTCGGGAATAGTACTTTTTTCGGGATAAAAGGTAGCCTATGTCCTTCTCCGCACTCCACAGAACTTGTATGCAAAATTTCATGATGATCGGTTCAGTAGTTACGGCGTGAAAGCGTAACAAACAAACAAACAAACTAACAAATAAACAAACAAACAAACAAACAAACTCACTTTCGCATTTATAATATTAGTAAGGATTAAACGTAAGCAATTAATACAGAAACTAAAAAATTACCTACGTAGTAAAATACGTTAATCGAAACTACAATAACATTTCTACGAAAACACGAACCAAATATGTTAAACGTCCTCGTGAAATCAAAACTTTATTGTAACAGCATTTACCTCGTTTAGTTAGCGATAAACGTGTACAAGTTGAGTTTATTGAGGCGTGCCTACTTCATAAGCGAGCGTTTGCTGAATTTTGTTGCGATTTATCGTGGAAAGTTTGCAGCGTTTTCTGCTTCATATGTTTTCCAATGTGTGGTTGGTTTGGGACACAAGCTGAAGCAGGAATATAAGAGTTATAAATCAGTAGTTTGCACTGTTAGTTCATATTTCAATAAAAATACAAACAAAACAAGCTTAACGTCCCCTTTAGCCAGAAAATTGTTATTACAGTACCTTTTTGTTTAACGTGTACAAGCTATGTTTATTGAAGCATGCTTCGGAAGCGAGCGTTTGCTGAATTTTGTTGCGATTATTGGGGAAACTTTTGCAGCGTTTTCTTTTTCAAAACCTGTGCTACATTACATAAATTTTTTAAATTAAATTAAGTAAATTATTATAATAAGACTAAACGCATTCGCTTCTCACAATCTAATATAGTACATAGAATCCTCCTGAAAAGAAGTGTATTGCTCCTTTTGTCTGGCTATCTATCTATCATATCTAACTAAAGTATATTTATATTATAAATTTTGTATTTGTGACTTTATATCAACTTAAGCCTTAATTAAATTAGATAGATTTTAAGATTCTGAAAATCTAATATTTTCCTTGTTACCTTATAGTAAGCTTCCAAAAATAGAATTCTCTGAAGTCGTTCATAACTATTTTTATTTCTTTGAGTTTCTTCTTCATCTTGGACCACACCACGCGAGTTTAAACGCGTATTGACGCTATTATTCAAACAAGTTTAAAGTTAACTACAGGTACTCGATACTTCTCAATTTATGTTAGCGAACTCGATTTAAAGACATAACTGCAAACAACTTTAAATTGTTGGTCGTACGCGATCATAAGTTTTGTGTCGGTGAATAGCTAAACATGTTTATTTAAACTCAGTTTAGATGTAAACATACATATATATACATACATATTATCACGCCTCTTTCCCATGGGGGTAGGCAGAGACTATAGATCTCCACCTGCTACGATCCTTACAAACCTCTTTTGCTTCATCTACATCCATCACTCTTTTCATGCATGCTCGCCGGTTTCGGGTACTCCTTATTTCTCCTTTTGCAAAAATGTTTGCAGTTTGGTCACGATACGTTCGTCGATGCCGGCCCTGACCGACTGTCCCAACCACATGAGCCGTATATATACCTTTCGTAAGTCTCTTTTCATCCATCCTCTCTACATGTCCGAACAATCTCAACATTCCTTTCTCAATTTTTGTCACTATATCGTCTTTCACCCCACATGTAAATATACCTATAGCAAAAATTTAATTTTGAAATCACTTCTACGACAAGAGGTAAGGCTCCGGCGTGGTAGCATTTTTGCTGAGTAGCAAGAATAGGCCGGCTCGTCCAGGGAAGTACCACACTCTCAGAAAATCGACGTTAGAAGCTTTGCCGCTTCTATGTCTCGTTCGGTGAGAGTGTTGAAAGCCCACCCTGTCATCCCTTTTCCTAATTCCTTTCCCCCAACTCCTCGAAAGGCTGGCAACGTTCTTGTGACATCCTGACGTTGCAGTTGTCCATGGGCAGTGGTGATCACTTACCATCAGGTGACTTGTTTGCTATGATATGAGATGAAAAAGTTAATGGCAATATTTGCGTGAAATCGCATATTGTGTGGACTCTGTGGAGAATGTGACATGGACAATGAGTGTGTCGAAGTGAGAGAAATGAGATACGCAGTAAACTCTACATTTCTGACGTAATATTAAAGGCATGTTCCAGGGCTATTGCATTTTTATTGATCGAGAAAATGGTTTTACAATTTCAATAATGGTTGGGATCAATGAACTGCTGGCTGAAAATAAAGACCCAACGCGCGTCGTTAATACTGTATTTGTCCAGTTTTACCGCTTCGAAGAGGTCGCCGCGCGTAGGTATGTTTTTGATATCGACACGGGGAGTGAGACAGGCCAGCCCCAGGCCAGGCGGCCTGAGGCAGGCTTGTCTCACTTCCCGTGTTTTGTTTTACATTTTTGGTCGAGCTTTAAAATGGAATAAAGTAATTAAAAGTCTACTTAGCCAACAAATCGGATTATATAACTCAGGATCTCGCATTTCCACTCAATACAAATCTTCTCATACACTTGTGGAATAAGAAATGGTTTGCTGAGAGAACAACAGCTAATAGCCAAGTTTCGTGCTCGCAAGTTCTTGTTACATCATTGAAAAGGAGTTTAGAATCGAAGGAATTATTAGTTTGGGAAAAATATCCGAATATGATGTTAGGAGCATAGGTAATGTTTTGCGCAACTGATAATGTCAGTCATGCAGTGGCGTAGCCATAATTTGTATTTGGGGGTGCATAAACAGCGACAGTCCGAGGTCAGTTTGGTTAGAACAACCACGTTTAGAATGGCGGTGTAACCGGCTCATAATCACACACGAGCACACCCCTTTCTAAAAACTTTAAGGCAGAAAAACAAAAAGAAATCGTTGAAATTGATATTTTTTGGGGCTAAATAATGAACCTCATGATATGTGTGAGTAACAAACATTAATCTAAATTCTGGTAAAAAATCTTTAAATCGTATAAAGCACAGCACAGGCAGTACTTATTGTGATTCGTGCAGCACGGCAAATGTCAACATTTCTAGCTCAGGCATCATAACTCCCACCCTTTTCTTGTATTTTTGATTTATAAATGGCTACTTTTTATCTGGTACTTTC
Organism: Elegia similella; assembly: GCA_947532085.1. Taxonomy (NCBI): domain Eukaryota; kingdom Metazoa; phylum Arthropoda; class Insecta; order Lepidoptera; family Pyralidae; genus Elegia; species Elegia similella. The sequence continues at coordinate 1,459,737 of OX383926.1, read as the reverse complement.
ACAGTTTATGCATTGTGCTAACTTTTAGGATTCCATACCCAACATGTTTCAAGTGAATCCTAACTAATATTATAAATGCAAAAGTGAGTTTGTTTGTTTGTTTCACAAATGTGTAATTTTAATTAAATTGTGTATAGTTAAGAGCCACCTTAAGAGTTGAAGAAAAAGTCGGAAATTCATTCACAGGTGGCGCAGTTATCCATATCCATACTTAATTTTATAAATGCGAAAGAAACTCTATCTGTCTGTCACCTTTTCACGCTTCAACCATTGGTATTGAGGTTGTTTGAGGCCAGGGAAAGGACATTGGGTAGTTTTAATTTCGGGAAATTCTACTGTTCCCGGGAAATCGAATATAACGCAGGCGGAGCCGCATGCAAAAGCTAGTTTTATAAAATTCAACCTCACATTTTGTAGCCTCATATCCATACCAATTTATAAATAGGGATCGAACCTAAGCCAGCTCTTTCGCTTAAGCCACAATACTGGTTAAAAAATGTGACGAAGATATGTATCTAATACAATGTAAACCAAAAGGTGATTGACGTAATGAGATCGTAGTTTTGCTCTTTGAACATAATTTCGATTGAATTACCTTTAAAACAACCAAAAAAACTCATTCGCATCATCACAATCAGTGAGGCCATTTGGAAATCAGGGTAAGAAAAACATAAACAAAACGAATCCATAACCTCATCTTATCTTGACTTTCAGACGTCAAGTAAATTACTTCACTAAAACCTGCTATTTTTGGCTGAAAAATGATAAACTGCCGACTCACATTTTACAACAATATGTTCCCGCGATCGCGCCGTAAAGTATAAGGAAATTCATTTAGGAAAAGCTTACACCGCACGCATTTTGTTTATGCTGCAAGAATTAGGCTGAGTTTCAACATTATTTTGGGAGTAGGTATTTTACACTTAGGGTTTTACAGTATACTTAATTTTTATTTATACTTTTAAAAGGCGAGATATAAACAACGTGATTTTGAACCCCCTAGCTTTATTGAAATCTCAGAATCAGAATCCCTAATGAAATATAGAACTGCAAGAAAAAAAGATGAAAATAAAAAAAAAAATTAGGGTGTCCCATACAAAGTCGCCGATCAGCTGGACGAATTTCTATGGAAAGCCAATTTTTTTTTCGGTTTTTACCTTTTTTTTCTTGGAATTCTGTATTCCATTAGGGATTCTGATTCCAAGATTTCAATATAGCTAGGGGGTTCAAAATCACGCTATATAAAGTTACTAAAATACGTGGCAATTTGAACCGCATGAATTTTGTTTACGCTGCAAGAATTAGGATGAGATTTAAAATTATTTTGCGAGTAGGTATTGTACACTTAGAGTTTTACAGTGTCAATTTCAAAGGCGAGATATATACATAAAGTCACAAAATTATGTGACAATTTGAAAGTAATTTTTATTATGGTGAATATGGGTCCCTAATTACTAAACTTCCGACGTCCGTTCGTCACAGGGCTGTATCTTTTGAACTATAATTGTTGCGACTTTCTAGAAGGGTCACTGCATTCTCCGATCAACCCCAGAATCACAGCAAGGGAAACAGTAAACACTGACCTGGATTCATTTGTGAACAGGACGTTGGGAAGGATCGCCCGCGGCGGGACTTCGTGTCGACCGGCTAGCAATCCTTTTGTTTGAACTGTATTCCTTTCCTTACTGCTTACGCTAGTGGTACACCAACACATACGCGCGATGGAACTTTAGAGTTGTTTTCGGCCAGCGAAAGTCCTTAGAAGTCGTTATTTTTGGAAATTATATTAGCGCAAGGCGCTGTTCAACTCGACTCGCACGCCATATTTTTTCGACTGGTATTTTCGGCCAATCACAGGCCGTTTTGGCGAATTAGGAAGTATGTATGGAAGGGGAAACCGAAACAGAACACAGATAGGTAATTTTATTTGGATTTTAAAGTTAATGCTTACACAATAATCGACGATCATTTGAAATTTTCACATAACGTGTAATATATATTTTTTTTAAAATTTCGCTTTAACAATAAATAAAAATAAGCAAATTAAATTAAAATTTAAAGAAAGCCTTTAATTTTTAATTTTACATTGTAGTAGTACATACTAAATTCGTGATTTTTAGGGTTCTGTACCTCAAAAGGAAAAAACGGAACCCTTAATAGGATCACTTTATTGTCCGTCTGTCTGTCTGTCTGTCTGTCTGTCAAAACCTTTTTCTCAGGAACGCGTGGAGGTATCAAGCTTAAATTTATATCTAATACCTAAGTCAACCTAATTAAAATATACAACCGCTTATGCCGCAAATTTTCGACATTCGCAAGGGATCAAAACCTACAGGGTACTCTCGTGAACTCGGAATCTTAAAATTTGGTACGAAGCAACGTCTTATGGCCCTGATAAAGGAAAAATAGTGAAATGTATACATTTTTAGTTACATCATCTATACTAATATTATAAAGCTGAAGAGTTTGTTTGTTTGTTTGAAAAGTTATTTTTGTGGTGGATAGTCCATTTATTGAGGAAGGCTTTAGGCTATATAGAATAGAACAAGACCAGATCGCATAAGAACACAATACAGACAGAAACTGACGACTGGAGGATACAATACCGCTAAGATACGCAAAAGTGTGATTGGAATAGCTCCTATTATTTATAACAAATTACCTGATAGTTTTAAAACATTAGACATTGTGACATTTAAAATGAAATTAAAATTATTATTGACTGCTAAATGCTATTATAATGTAAAAGAATACTTAGAAGATAATTTGACAGAATAGATTTTGACATTATGCCTACTTATTAATAATTTTTCCTTTTTTTTTCGACTATTAATTATAATCATATTTATAAAATTGTATGTCCATACAGGACAGGTAACAGTGAAACTGCTATTAATTATAATTTAAGATCTTAAAGCCTGTTTCCACAATAAAGACATTTTGATTTTGATTTTGATATAAAACATCACGCTGTGACCAATAGGAGCGAAGCGTCAATAAAAAATGTTTAGAAAACGGGGGAAAATTATTCATCTATACTAATTAAAAAACGAATTAATCAAAATAACAGAAATTGCCGCGGACGAAGTCGCGGGCAACAGCTAGTCTTGAATAAGAATAGTTAATCATTCAAAAGCCCAATGTAATTTGAAATGACTATCAAAACATCGTACACTGAGTTAGCAAAAAGGCCGGCTGCATGGAAGAGGTGTCATTGTGTGTGATTTATCGTGGATTTGTCCCTATATACTAATTAATTAATGAGTACTTAAGTTTAGCTTAGTAAACTATTACGCTAAACTTTCATTGTCATCGTCAGCTGTATTCCTCATTTTCAGATATAGTCAGTTTCATTTAATATATTTGTCCATATATATTTATTCAATAAACATTTAATCCCCCCATAAAAGAAGATTCAAAAGTGATATGATCTCGCGGATAAAAATAACTCCTGAACTCGTCGTTATACAAATTGATGTTTTTCGACGTGGTTCGCCAAACGCTGTTTTCCAACTCGAATGCTTTCTGGTCTTTTATACGAATTTTGAGGTTATCTCCAGTGAGATTGCTGTTTTAATTCTCTGCATAATGGCACTGTTCAAGTTTTGAACTTTATGAGTGCGAATCACCATCGATTTTATGATGGACAGTTGAGCTATTAAAGTTATATATGTTGTTTTTTCGTTGTGATTTAATTCTAGTTACAGTTTAAATTTTATTTTCGTCATTACGAATTATTTGTTTGAATTATTTATCACCAGTATAATAATACACTTTTTTTTGATTAAGCATAAAAATATATGTACGTAATTTGACATTTAATTAATAACAAACATTTTTATATTTGTATGCTGTATAACGGCAAAACATAGCGGTCTCTTATGCTCTAAAACAACTGCATGTAATGTAATACGTAGGTTTAACAAATAAATAAATTGATTGATTGATTGATACAAAATTGCATGAGATTGAGTTGAAAAATGCCAAGAGAACAACCGTACAGCTGGACATACGTACAACTTTTTGCCTAAGCTGAAACAGAGACGCTTCGATCGCACCCGCGCTCACTACAACAAATATGGAAAATCATTTTACGCAATTTTTTTTGCAAAAAATACAGTCATATGGTTGTTTATATGATGATGGGTCGATGAAAGATGATAACAAAGAACTAGTCGATACAGAAGATTATATCTCATTTTCGACCAACGGAACGTTAACGGTTGTTAAGTAGGTCTAAGTAGTATATATTTCTCTTTGCGGTCCATAATACTCTTGACGATCCATCAAACAGGGATGCTATCAGTTCACCACGCCCTTGGGGAGGATCTGCCTCGCACGCTAAGTCAGTAAAAGTGTTGTTATCCAGTAATCGGATAGCAATTAACTGGATTCGGTCGGTCCCTGTCGGAATAACCCAATTCCGTCGAGTGGCAATCTGCAGCGGGGTCAAACGCTGCAAGCTAAGTGACCAGCGTCCAGTAGCTATCATATAGAGTTCAAGCTGTATAGGTTTTGTTTGTGTCATTGTTTGCGTTTCTTTCTAAGCAATGACTTTTCGACAAGAGCTAGCTTTTAAATATCAAACTAAAGTCAAAAATCAAAGATTTTTATTAAAAATTGGATACATGTGTCTATTTTTGAACGTCATATTTTTATTTCTTATATATTTTTTTAATACATTAAAAATCAAAATAATACTAGCGTTTCGCAACGACTACTGGTGAGAAGAATATGCTGAAAGAAACTCAATCCAGACTTGGTCCCTACGTGCCTGAACTATGGTTGGAAAAAAATCGCGGAGTGGTTTACTAGTTCCTTCTCCATGTTATACACTAGTGTGCAGTAGGTACAAGTTTCCTCAAGATACTCTCCAACGCCGAAAGCAGGAACCATGCAAGAGTGAATAGGCATTATTTAAGTTTGCTTGTACCACACTAGACCTCATCGTTGCTTCGCAGGCAAAATAAAAAAAAACAAGAACATCGGATTGGTCTAAAAATTCAAAAGGAACTTACGTTTCCGTTATAGGTTACGTTAAATGCTACTTAGCCACTGCTGCTTCTAATACTATCTTTATCAATTTTTCTTTGTAAGTACATAATGTTTACTGCTTTTGTCGTTATCTCAGATTGGTAATGCAAGAGCATCTAGAGTTTAAAATACTACTTGTACGGTGTAATATCAATAAAACTTAATCTCTGGTTCAATCTCATCTGTGTCCGAGGTCAGACACAGTGCAAGCTGTCCAATTTTATTTGTATTCGAGGCGAAAAGGCGAATGAAAATATTAAAGGTGGGAACTGCATGTAAGTTTACAAGATTTTTGTGCACATGTCTAGAATACTGTAATCAAATTTTGTTGTATTGTTTGCATTTGATTAGGTAATATTCTAATACATATTTCCTATCCGAAGTTTATTCTTCTGCTGGACTTTCTTCCATGCTGGTTTGGGAGAAATAAAAAGCTTAGAATGTACCAGCTGCTACTCTTCCCACGCAGATCGTAAAAGCCAATCGAAGGAATGGGCGAAAATCTAAGAGATCTTGATAATAGACGATGCGGATAGCAATCAATAACTATTTTGACACTGTTTTCCACCTTCTTCTTCTTCTATTGACTAGCTCCGTGGCGCAGCGGTCAACACGCCAGCCTGCGACACGGAGTGACCGGGTTCGATCCCCGGCCAGGTCAAGATGGAAAATGATCTTTTTCAGATTGGCCTGGGTCTCGGATGTGTATCTATATATGTATTTGTTATAAAATATAGTATCGTTGAGTTAGTATCCCATAACACAAGTCTCGAACTTACCTTGGGGCTAGCTCAATCTGTGTGATTTGTCCGTATATATTTATTATTTATTTATTTATTTACTATCGAGTCGTAAAATGGCTTTCTGTTTAACTAAATATGTTTCGGCCAGTGCATTGCTACCGTAATTGCCCATTCATTTGCCTCATTCAGATCTTGTAGAGAGCGAGAAGTTATTGAAGTTTTCCACCTACACGTTTGATAAGCAACTCTGGGTACAAAGGAAAATGTCTCGAGCTCCTCCGCGCTACGGAAGGCACGTTAACCCGTTGGTCCAATCTGTCATCATTGATAGCAGTCGTAAAGCTAAGTCAGATGCCTTAAGGCACGACACACACGAAAAACTAATTTACCTACGTGCCCACAAACCTGCTAAATGTGGCCTTAGGATCATAAGATCTTAGGGCCACATTTAGCAGGATATAGGCTATGTTTACACTCTAAGGGGTAAAGACGTGATAATACGTGTATGTTTGAAGTTTATTCATACATACATAGTATCACGTCTTTTACATGGTAGGCGACGGAATAAAATGGAAAGAACTAACATACTGTGCAGAGACCACATGAAAAACTGAGCTGAGATAAATGAGGAAGAAGAAGTAGATTTATATATTCAAAATATTGGTCCTTTCTCGTATCATAAAATCAAAGGTTACCTCTCATAAAGCTCAAAACATGAAAATAAACTTGGAAAACAGCGCCATTATGCTAAGAATTAAAACAGCGATCTTACTCTAGATAACCTCAAAAGTCGGATTTAAGATAGGAAAAGCATTCGAGTTGGGAAACAGCTTTTGGCGAACCACGTCGAAAATATCCATTTGCTTAACGACGGCGAGATATATCTGTGTGTTTGATTTCTTTTTGATAGGTATTCTTTTGGATATTCGACTTAATGTTTCATGATATAATATGTATTGAAAGATTTGAAATGGCACAATAATTATCTGTCAAGACCATAGAGGTAAGATGTCGATGGTCGAGACTGGCATAATAAGAAATTATCCTACGATGAAAATATACATCGAACTGTTGGTACCAAGACTTAGGATAGCAGCCATGGTAAATCCAGCGGTTCGTTTCCGTGGCCCCTAAAACTCACCAGCTTAATGCTAACGTAGCAAAAGTCAGTAGTTTGACTAGTGGTTTGAATATCATTGATTCTAACAATTCGTTTGTTCATCGATAAGTCTAAGCCAGCAAGAATCGCAGTTTGAATTTGAATAGTAATAACAAATTCAAAGAGGTGATGTTTCAGCTTCTTTTTTTATGGTTGTAATTTCACCTCACTCGATTAAATTTATTCTTAGAGAAGTCGTAAATTGTTGAACAAAAGCCAAGACTTCCTGTTTTGCGCGGATTGAGTGAACGCCAAGTTTTGATGATATTTTAAGTATGAAGAGAACTATGACTTGAATAAGTTTATGTAAATCGTGTTTCATAACCATGAGACTGTATGCAAATTTGTATAAATGTCTTTATACCCGTGGCGACCTCCGTGGCGCAGTGGTTAACACGCCAGCCTGCGACACGAGGGCCCCGGGTTCGAACCCCGGTCAGGTCAAGATGGAAAATGATCATTTTCAGATTGGCCTGGGTCTTGGATGTTTATCTATATATGTATTTGTTATAAATTATAGTATCGTGGAGTTAGTATCCCATAAAACAAGTCTCGAACTTACTTTGGGGCTAGCTCAATCTGTGTGTATATATATAATACTTATTTATTTATTAAAAAAAATACCCTACTACTCCAGAAAATGGGCAATTTTCTTACTTTGTAATTTAAAAAAAAATGTAGATTGGTCTAGGTTACTCAGGGTAAGTCGAGCATTAACCAAACTTCACTTTCGCATATCTAAATCTGTCCAGGTATTTAGAAGTTATGATTTAAACTAGAAGTTGAATCAAATTCGTAAAAATGTTGAACCGATTATTAAAACGGAATACATATGGCACTAAATCGCAATATGTAGAGTAGATACCTACATATTTGCAGTCGGACAACGTAAGCCTGAGCTTTGCAGCCCACAGGTTTATTACGAGATCGGTTCACGCGTTTATGTCCTCATTAAACTCACGTTGCAGCGCGTGTGAGGGACGAAAACATACGACGTGGACTTTGGCGCGGGAAAGTAACGTCTTTATTATTAGTATACAGTTCACAAATGTTAGAGCAATTGTACCTACAAAATTTGATATCTAATGTTGGTAAATATAATTTGGATATAAGAAACATGAGGAAAAAGTAACGAAAACATTAAAGAAAGCAAAACAAACTATTTAGTTTGTATATCTATATGTTTATTACCATATACTTTCGATTTTTATTTAAGTAAATTTTGTTAAAACTTTTTTTTTATGTTATAATTGATCCTATCAAAACATGTTTGGTTTCCTACGAATTTAAGTTACGATTTGCGGGCGAATGTAAGTAAATAATATATTGTCTTTTGACAATCAGATCAGGATTGTAGATTGTAAGACAAGCGACATCATTTCTTGCCATTTAATCAAGCTACTAATAGCTTGATTATTGCTAATAGCTTGATAATATGAGTAGTATTTGTAGTAACAAAAGCCTAAGCTTTTGTTACTACAAATACTACTCATATGTATTAAATCAGTAGAATAAATAGAGCACAGTTTTTCAAGTACACATACGTAATACGGCAATGAATAAGCTTGTAAAAACGATCGTTAGTACACGCAATTTCCAATCGTGTGTTTCCACACAGATGGAAACGGCAGTTTTCCAGCAAATTACTTACGCACTCGCAGTAAAATTATTTAGGCCCCTCGGGCACCATTTAATTGTTGAACGTAACCGAAGATACCCGAATATAACGTTTATTAGGACAGGATTAGGACTATTAAAAGTTGAAACATTTTGGTTCATTAGTCATGGTGCAAAGACAAACTATTTAATGAATTAGAAATAAAATTTTGTATGTAGATGTATGGTTTGAAGTCAGGTAAATTTATATTTACTTTTCTGGTCATCATAGGCTATTATACCTTTGATGCATCGTAAGAGTGATATTTTTAGGGTTCCGTACCCAAAGGGTAGGAACGGCACCCTATTAATATCGCTCTGCTGTCCGTCTGCCTATATGTCTGTCTGTCCGTCTGTCACCAGGCTGTATCTCATGAACCGTGATTGTTAGACAGTTGAAATTTTCATATATGATATATTTTTCTGGCCGCTTTAACAGCAAATACTAAAAAATAGGATAAAATAAATATTTTAGGGGGCTCCCATACAACAAACGTGATATTTTTTGCTTGTTGTTGCTCGATATTGATAACGGCAACACGTTTAAAATATTTACAGAATATTTAATGATAATCACTTTAAAAATAAATAATTAAATGAAAATAAAATTAATATAATTTACTCTCCCATACATGATTTTTTGTCGTTTTTATAGATAACGGTACGGATTTGAAAGCTTTTTGTATTCAGTGCATTTGATATGCGTGCATGGTATCGTGATACAAAGGTTTATTTTGAAGTCCGGCGGCGGCGACCGGCGGTAGCGGCAACAGTTGCATGGCGGCTGGAGACACTACTAGTTACTATGGATATGTGTAGAATTACTATGCGACGGTGGTCATGGCGGCCCGCGACTCGCGTTTCTCTTCGTGTGCTTCAGTAATAACATAAACGCGAACAACAAATTTTGACGATGAAAATGAAAAAAAAAATGAAAATGAAAATGAATAATTTTTATTCAAAGTAGGATACATGTATCGCTTTTTGAACGTCATATGTTTCTGTTGTTTATTTTTCTTTCTTTTGTTTGTAAAATCGAAAAACTACTAGCGTTTCGGAATGACCACTGCTGAGAAGAATACGCCGAAAGAAACTCAGTCCAGTCTTGGTCTCTATGTGCCTGAAGGGCTCGAATATAACAATATATTTTACAAAAATTAAATTTAACTACATTAAAATATACATTTAAATTATTACCAAGCATTTTTATCGAATAAATAATCTTTTATACAATAATAAGCCCTTTTAAGTAAATGATTTTTTACAGCCGTTTTAAATTGAATTAATGGCAGACCTAATATTTCTGCGGGAATTCTATTATAGAAGCGTACTCCAAGACCCAAAAAAGAATCCATAGTTTTCTGCAATCGCAATGCTGGTGTAAATAATTTATTTTTATTTCTAGTGTTTCTGCTATGTATATCACAGTTTTTTTTATATAAATGAATGTTATGGCGCACAAACATAATATTAGAAAAGATATACTGTGAAGGGAGTGTCAGAATATTAATATTTTTGAATAACTCTCTAAGAGATTCTCTGGCGCCTAATTTATATATTGATCTAATAGCGCGTTTCTGTAGAACAAATATGGTATTTACATCTGCAGCGTTTCCCCATAGTAATATTCCATACGACATAAGACTATGAAAGTAACTAAAATATACCAAACGCGCAGTATCAACATCAGTTAGTTGTCTTATCCTCCTAACCGCGTAAGCCGCAGAGCTAAGTTTCCCTGCCAATTTTTCAATATGGGCACCCCATTGAAGCCCAGCATCAACAGTTATTCCAAGAAAAGTTGCTTTGTCGACCAATCCTACTGTTTCATTATTGACGACTATACTTGTTGAAACTTTTGCAACATTTGGTAAGCAAAATTTAATACATTTAGTTTTACTAGCGTTCAACAAAAGATTGTTCGCAGTAAACCAGTCCAACACTTGAGCTAATGTACTATTAACCTCGTCAGAAGAGTCAGTATTCCTATCTACTCGGAAGATGAGAGATGTATCATCGGCAAATAGTACAGCCTTGCATATGTTAATATAGTACGGTAAATCATTAATGTATATAAGGAACAGAAGAGGCCCTAGGATAGAGCCCTGAGGTACACCCATCCTAATACATGATCCGGAAGATTGAACCCCATCTAAACTAACTTTTTGAATTAACTTTTTGAATTTGAATGAAATAAAATACAGGCAAAGTTGACGCGACTAAACCTCCGATGTCCGTCCGTCCATGCGTCAGTCATAGGGTTGTAACTATTTTATTGATACCTTAATTGGTAGGGACTCAAATTTTTCACAATTTATGTTTTTTTGACATTATTAACAAGCAACATAAATTACAACACGACCCGACAACCCAAGACAGACTGACTTGGCGCAAAAATATTAGGAGTGCCAACCCTACCTAAAGTGGGAATAGGCAAAGAGGAAGAAGAAGCTTCGTGGCGTAGCGGTCAACACGCCAGCCTGCGACACGAGAGTGCCCGGGTTCCATTCCTGGCCAGGTCAACATGGAAAATGATCTTTTTCTAATTGGCCTAGGTCTTGGATGTGTATCTATATATGTATTTGTTATAAAATATAGTATCGTTGAGTTAGTACCCCATAACACAAGTCTCGAACTTACTTTGGGGCTAGCTCAATCTGTGTATTTTGTCCGTATATATTTATTCATTATTTATTACAAGCAAGATAAAATTAAAAGCTAAAGGGGTGTTCCATATAAGATACTTGTTTTTTTTAGTGTTATTTCCTTATACTGGAAAATTTGCTCCTTATTTATTTCTGAGACGTCAAACCACAGATAATTGACAAAAATATTGTTCATGCAAGAAAGACTTTGGTTAACCTCACAAGAAAGGTAGTGTGGAAGAGGTTTCATGTGTTTTTTTATACATCAGCACTAAATGGTAATACAATTGCCAATCTTGATGAAAGAAATATGGATGAATCAAATACAGAGTATAACCGATCAGGATATTTGTTTGTTTGTGTATGTAGGTACATACACACACTAGCTATTGCCCGCGGCTCCACCTGCGTTTATGTCAATCCCTCAGGAACAGTAGAATTTCCAGGAATTAAAGGTACCTTATGTCTTTCTCCGGGCCTCATACTACCTCCATGACACATGACAGGCAGACAGAGTTACTTTCGTATTTATAGTATTAGTATGGATAGTATTGGTATGGATAGTATTGGTATGGATAGTATTAGTATGGATGAAAGAATTGGATTAGTATGGATAGCGCGCAATAAAAAAACTAGTATTAGCTACTAGCTTTTTTATTTCTTGTTATGTGAAATAAAATATTAATTAAAAAATGTTTGGTATATTATATCCCGTTATTATATTTTTATTCACTTGTGGCATTAGATCGGCGGTTAAGATCCCAAGTAACGCTGATTGTGTTTTATTGAGTTGGACAGGAAATGGGTTAACCTAAGTGCCAATAAAGTTAAAGGTCGAAATAGAAATAAAATGGTCGGAATGATTAGATGTTTTTGTACACGCCATACCATGCCTCATTTAGTATGGTGCGTTTACTATTCATTTATATGCTGAAAGAAAAAAAAAAACAACGGGTTGCACTTCGGGATGCCGGCAGAAGTTGAAACTTGAACATTAACATTTATTTTTGAATGTCACGTGTCCGTCTTACGAATTTGGGATCAGATCACGTGTCCTGCTGCGATCAAATTTTTTTTTAATTAACTTATATTGTCTCAATGCTGGGCAAAGGTCTTCCCCATTTCCTTCCATTAATTCGTATCCAGAGCCATATCTGACCATTCTGTATTAAATTTCCGCATATCATCACTCCATCGCATTCGCGGTCTACCTCTATTCCGTCTCCCTCCTTCTGGATACAACTTCGTTGCAACATGGGCCCAGCGATCCGGGTGCATACGACAAACATGGCCCGCCCAATCTCATTTTAACCTTGCGGCTTTGCGCCTCACATCGACTATGTCTTTGAGCGAAGCAAAAATTTTGCAAAAATTTTCTTCTATCCCAAAAAGTGCATAATGCCGCAAATGAAATTTTCACTTCAAAAAAAATTGGTTGCCTGTAAAGTCAGTTTACCGACGATAATTTTAGGTGATTACTGTGGAAGAGAGATAGATGTGTCACCAGCGGAACGCTAAGGTCGATCGTGCTTCTTTCTCGTTTGTTCCGCGCCCTCGCTTGCACACATTGCAAAAATATTTTTGACCGAGCGAGCGAAGCGTCTCAGTTTCCACTGGCCCAAAATTCTTTTGTCCGTTTGTCTGTCTGTCTATCTGTTCTCGCCTACAGGTCGCATTTCTCAACCGATTCTCATGAAATTTTGTGAGCAGGTTCGGTAATTATATAGAATTTTTTTGTCGTGCCAGTTTTTCGATATTTTTAAAAAAATGGTGGATATATCGGTCAGATATGGCGGGGTCCGAAACTTAAAAAAACTCATAGCACGTCTATTTGGAAAAAAAATCAAAAATGTCATTAGACTTTTTTGTTATTCTCATTAAGACGCAACTTTTTTGTCTGAACTACTTTTTTATACGATAAACTTGAACGTGTTTATAGTCAGCAATTTGCCCAAAAGTTGTCTGAAATGGATTTTCTGTATATTTTTGAAAGAAATTGAAGTACTTGAAGTGGGAGAGGGAGTGAAATTGAACAACTTTCCCTAAGGAACAAAAATCAAAATATGAAAAATATTTTTTGGCTTAAAGCATGATACTGCGTATTACTTTTATAATTGAAAACACTGAATAAACTTAGAGTCCTGAAATAAAAATTAAAAACAAATAAAATAGATTCACTTGCTATCCTGTGACTTGAAGTTAAGAAGTGGCCGGCATCTATAAGCCCCGGGGGCTTATAGATGCCGGCCACTTCTTAACGTAAAGTTCGCATGTTTGTCTGCCATAATAGTTGAAAATTTGCGTGCTATTAAAATTTTAACCAATTGGTAACATAACAACTATGAAACCGGGTACTTAAATTTTGCCTCCTATTCACCCATGCCAAGTTCGCTATTCCGATATTTCCGATCTTGAAGAGGATCACTCCAACTTAGTTAATGTGTACAAAATCATACTAAACATGGTGCTCACAAGGGCCGTGTTTCCATACAAGAGTAGTCCCCTGATTCCTAGCCGGATAGTACCAATAGAGTAATTATTTTTTACTAAAAAAATCCGTATGTAAATTTTTTTTCATAATTGAATTATTTAAAGAGATATGAACCTTCAAAAACATGAAAAATTGGTACAAATTTTCGTTGTGTTCAAACATCAAGAAAACAAATTTGGGCATTTATATAAGAGAAAGAAACGCAGAAACACAGCCATAGCTTATTTTAAATTTTTAATGTTAAAAGAAATTAAATCGGTTAAGTTTTGGAGAAGAAATCAGAGGACTACGAAGCGTTAATTTTGTGTAATTTTTATAAGTATTTTCCGGCCGAGCTGTAGTTATCTCTATCGCACTCTGCGGGGTTTGTTTGGGCACGCGGTGCGACAGCAATAGATATTATAAATATCTATTTTTCAATTCTCTCGAGCTTAGTGTTTCCTCTTTAAAATGGGTCTAGTCGGGTCTTCTAGTAAGGGGAATGTAGGTTTCCTCTGGTACCTAATTAAGAGCAGCGGGGATTGGGAAATAGTAACTGAAGGAAATCATCCTTTAGTCAATTAGCATATCAGTAACAGATATATTTTAGGGCACTGGAGGGCAAATGTGGATATTGGTTGTAAGGGCTCGCGAGGTCTACTGTTCTCGCAGAACCACTAGTTATATTATGCAGTGGTTATAAGGTTCACTACAAAAAGTAATAGATTCACAATAAGAAGCTATATAAAAAACGACCAAGTGCGACTCGGCCTCGCGCTTTATTATATGGTGTAACAAAATATCTAAGCTTTTCAAAATTTCAACTTTATATGTCCTATAAGACGTTGCACCAAATTTCAAGATTCTGAGTTCACGGGAAGTACCCTGTAGGTTTTGATTCCCTTGCGAATGTCGAAAATTTGTGGCATAAACAGAGGTATCTTTTGATTTCGTTGGCCTAGAAGTTTAATTTTTTCACATCTCTAAGGGACAGTAGACCTGAGTATTTGATATAAATTTCAGCTTGATACCTCTATGCGTTCTTGACAAACAGACAGACAGACTACAAAGTGATCCTATAAGGTTTAAATTTTTTCCATTCGAGGTATTGAACCCTAAAAAGTCAATTGTTACCAATTTCCTCATAACTTTTTATGAACTTATTACAAATTCGTATTGTATCCTAAACAATCATATTTTTAAGTAAAATAAAAAAAAAAACTGTATTTTTTAAATATATTTTTACATTGTGTTTTTATAATCACTCTAGGATACGCCACCTCAAAATATTGACTCGCAATGTTGTCAGAGCCAAGTCATTGATTATACAGTAACTGAGAATTTCCAAAAAACTGTTTTTCTTTCCACCCTCATGTGCTGTATACTCTTCTTACTGGATTATGCTGTCATATTTTTTTATATATATATTATATATATATTTATATATATTATTTTATATAATCTCCCTTATAACACTATTTCTATCACCCATTAAAACTAAGTGATTTCAAACCGAGACGTACACAAAAACAAGTGAAATAAAATAAAGCAAGTCACAGAGTCCTTCATAAAATTTCCTCGGCGCCCGCAAATTAAATAAAGGCAATGAAAACACAAATAAAAGCTGTAAAACAGCTGTAAAGCCGAGGTTGGGTCTCGCTGTAATGAGGGAAGCGTTTCGTTAACTCAGAGACGCAGTGAGGTTACTCATAGTGACAGAATCGAGTATTGCGTCTTTGTCTAAATAAAATCACTTTAATATGGTATTATCGCGTATACAGACTTGGTTGAGCGTCTATTCTCCATGTCAGCAATATGTTCTTTAATTCGGGTACCGATGCTTCTCGCTCAGTCTGCAGTCTGTGAACGAACATGCCTTAGACAAAACCAAACACTAAATGCGTTTTAATAATCCTGAAGTCCTTGCAAAAGAAAACAGATACATTCCAAGAATGCTTCGTGAGGCTATTGAAATTTAAAAACATCCTAATTTCAATAGAGATGATGGTTGGCAGTTACCACCAGCTTGGGATCCTGCCATTAATTTAATAAAATCTCACGCTCATCACAAGACTGCAAGATCTTCAGACACCGTGAGCCAATACTGCGTACATCCGGAACGTTATCAATATATATTACAGGCGGTAGTTTTGTATAGTTATATTATAACACACAGACAAATGTCAACATAGTTTACCTGCAACCATGAAACCTGTTTTCTAAACGTTAGGTGTAACAATAATGTAATATACGCGATAATACCGCATTAAAGTGATTTTATTTAAATGTGTACCAATAGAATAGAATAGAATAGAATAGAATAGAATAGAATAGAATAGAATAGAATAGAATAGAATAGAATAGAATAGAATAGAATAGAATAGAATAGAATAGAATAGAATAGAATAGAATAGAATAGAATAGAATAGAATAGAATAGAATAGAATAGAATAGAATAGAATAGAATAGAATAGAATAGAATAGAATAGAATAGAATAGAATAGAATAGAATAGAATAGAATAGAATAGAATAGAATAGAATAGAATAGAATAGAATAGAATAGAATAGAATAGAATAGAATAGAATAGAATAGAATAGAATAGAATAGAATAGAATAGAATAGAATAGAATAGAATAGAATAGAATAGAATAGAATAGAATAGAATAGAATAGAATAGAATAGAATAGAATAGAATAGAATAGAATAGAATAGAATAGAATAGAATAGAATAGAATAGAATAGAATAGAATAGAATAGAATAGAATAGAATAGAATAGAATAGAATAGAATAGAATAGAATAGAATAGAATAGAATAGAATAGAATAGAATAGAATAGAATAGAATAGAATAGAATAGAATAGAATAGAATAGAATAGAATAGAATAGAATAGAATAGAATAGAATAGAATAGAATAGAATAGAATAGAATAGAATAGAATAGAATAGAATAGAATAGAATAGAATAGAATAGAATAGAATAGAATAGAATAGAATAGGCCCCCCAATACAACCTCACGCCCAGACATTTAACACCTAGTCATCGCGGGGGGCGGGCAACGGGTACTATTACATAAACTTACCTGGCAGACGAGGCTCTGGAAAACACCATTTATAAAATGAGCAGAAATAATAGAAATGTACGTATAGGGTCGCTACCCGGGGGTCGCCGGGGCACGTGTGGAGCTGGCGCTGCACGTGACAGCATGCGGACCGTCAGTGGCCCTCTGCTGAACAGGCGGGCGAGGGTCGGGGAGGGTGATGGGGAACAACCCGAAGATACTACAGCCGAAATTATCCGGAATGCCGATTCCACTTTGCGGTGCGAGGATATCTTAGATCCTGAGAGCGCTGCCGGTGCGTCGGGGTCGGCCACAACACAAACAATTATTAACGATGATCCAAGGAGAAAGTGGTCAGACCAAGAATTAGAAGAATTGATGTTTTGTTATTACAAGGCTAAGATGGGAGGGATAGGATATATGAATAGGCTTTACAATATATTTAAAGAGAGAAATCCTAACAACCCAAAAGTAAATCAGTTTAAAGGAGATGGACTATCCACTCAAGCACGTATAATCATAAAACATAACAGGATTAATAAAGATAGACTCAAAGAAATACAAGAAAGAGCCGAACAGACAGACGGACAACTGACAGAAACCACAGACACATATATAGACACTCTAACTCAATCATCACAACCAATAGAAAATACACCAACGACAACTGAAACAGAACCCATCACTATGACTAATGAAGATGCTAGAAAAAAATGGACAGACGAAGAACTAAAGGAGCTAATGTACTGTTACTACAAAGCTAAAGTAGGTGGATCAGGGTATATGATACGGTTAGAAAGATTATTTACAGAGAGGAACCCTAATAACCCGAAAATTCACAAATATAAAGGCAATGGATTATCAACTCAGGCGCGATTAGTACTAAATCGTAGGACATTTTCTTTAGAAGTATTAAACGAAATTCAAACTCGAGCAGAACAACCCGATACACAAAATACTACTACCGCTCATACATCACCTATCATACATTCCGGTAACACACATACGTCCTCTCATTACTCACAAATCACGCAACCTTCTTATCCAACACAACAGGAAGTGCCTAACCTAAATACACCTCAATATACAGTAAATACTTTATCTCAAACAAGTAGCTTAAGCATAGAAAATCTGTATAACGTAGAACAACTTAGCAATTACAACGAACAAGACCCGTTAATATTAGATTTATTACAACATATTGCCGAAACTAGGGAAACAAATATTGTAGACCGACTTGTCTTACCGAAACCAAATTTTAATAAACAATTTTTTAACAATATGAATAAACTCAACAAATATTTACCCTCTTTATCCTACACTCCGCGATACAAACAACATTATATACGCGGCAGCAAAAACCTTAGTAATAGCTAATAATCAGAAGCCATTTTCACCCACAAACGTACTAAAATCGCGTAAAGATCCGCCCTGGAAACGTAGGATAGAAGATAAAATTCAAGGATTTAGGAAAGACTTAGGTCGAATAATAGAAATAGAAAACGGAGTAGAAACTAGGAAAATGATTAAATTAAAAAATAGTATTTACGATATATACCAAATATTTACCAACAATGATCGCGACAACGTTAAAGAAATGCTCAAACAGAAAATTAAAGCTTTATCGGGTAGGATTACACGCTATGAAGACATGGCTACAAAACAGACACAAAACAAAATGTTTGAAGAAAATCAACACAAACTCTATAGAAATATTGTAGGACAACAAACACTACCCAATAAAATTCCATCTAAACAAGAAATAGAAAACTTTTGGTCACCTATACTATCACAGCCAATTTCCTACAACAAACAAGCACAATGGATAACTGAAATAGAAAAAACTACTGAACCGATTGATCAAAATTATGATACTGGCGAAATTACATTAGAACAGGTTAAGGCTGCTATCCAAAAGCTGCACAACTGGAAGACGCCAGGAATTGATAAGATACAAAATTACTATTTGAAATACCTAACTAGTACACATCCACATTTAGCAAAATTATACTCAAGAGTTATTACGGGACTAGAAGAAATAGAAGATTGGTTTACAATAGGACAAGTAATTCTGATACCGAAAAACGATAACACAGAAGACCCAAAGAACTGGCGACCCATAGCATGTCTTCCTAGCATGTATAAACTTTTGACATCCATACTGGCAAATGAGTTATACGAACACTGCGACCGTAACAACATAATTGCCCCAGAACAGAGAGGATGCAGGCGACGTGCCCGCGGATGCAAAGACCACCTGATGGTAAACAAAGCCATTCTTGAAGACGCCCATCACAACAAGAAGAATCTAAGCATGGCATGGGTAGATTACCAAAAAGCCTTTGATAGCATGTCTCATGAGTGGTTACTCAAAATGCTAGACTTATATAAATGTCCAACTGCTATCAAAGGCTTCCTTAAAATGGTGATGCCCAAGTGGAAAGTTGTCATGACTGCCCGAGCAGTGGGGACATCAGTGACTACTGAACCGATTCACGTGCGTCGCGGCATCTTCCAAGGAGACTCGCTGTCGCCTCTACTCTTCTGTCTGGGAATTAACCCAATATCGGAGGTACTGAATAAATATGACATTAAAGGCTACAAGCTGAAAGACAGTGTTTATATAAATCATTTGCTCTATATGGATGATTTGAAGCTATACGCAAATAGTAAAAACAATTTGAAAACTTTGATTAACAGTACTGAAGTATTCACAAAAGATATAGGTATGAATTTTGGTTTAAGTAAGTGTAACGTACTGCATCTACAATCAGAAAGAAGAACGGAGTGTGAAGGAGAAGGGCATGTGCTACTAAGTGGTGAGACATTCGAACATCTTAAGGTGGGAGAGAAATACAAATATCTAGGAATTAATGAAGGTGGAAGTATAGACCACGATAGGCTGAGAGAGCAAATCCAAAAAGAATACTTTAAACGCGTAAAAAAACTCACCCATAGTCATCTCAACGCCAAAAACATAATCCGAGCGATAAACACATATGCGGTACCCGTACTTCTCTATTCTTTTGGGAAAGTTAACTATAAAAATAGTGATCTTAAGAAAATAGATGTAAAGACAAGGAAATTACTGACGCTAAATAAAATTCATCAACAAAAAGCAGATGTAGAAAGGCTTTACATTCCAATAGAGGAAGGAGGAAGAGGACTAATGAATATTGAAACATTACATAAAACACAAATCATTAAATACAGACAATATCTTCAGAATGAAAGTGATTACTTAATAAAAGCAATAGTACAGCATGACAAAAATAGAACTAAATACTCAATTCATAAAGAAGCTGGAAATAATTTAACTGAAATAGGCTTGATAGATAATAATACATACATAGATAGTGAATTGAAAACAGCAGTATTAAAAAAACGCATACATACTTGGAAGTCGAAACCGCTTCACGGTCAATTCCACAACTCCATCCTTGAAAAAACTAACATTGATAGGGAACTTTCTTTCAATTGGATCAAAAAACAGCAGGTGCCATCTTCATTAGTCTCATCCATTTTTGCTATTCAGGACCAAGCAGTAGCGACCAGACAGCATGAAAGAGATATCATGAAAAAACCCGTAGACGGCAAATGCCGTCTATGCACGGTAAAAGATGAAACCGCCCAACACCTAATATCAGGTTGCGAGAAGCTGGCTGGTCACTATTATGTCAAAAGACACAATAATGTAGTGCAATATATATTCTGGACACTTGCTGTTAAGCACAAATTCGAGGTATCTAAATTCTGGTGGAAGGAGCACTTGATCCAACCAAAAGTAATTGAAAACGATGAGGCGAAACTAATGTGGGAGATACCGGTTCAAACAGACAGGACAGTTGCACACAATAGACCCGACATAATTTACGTTGACAAAAAGACTAACAACACCTACCTAATAGATGTCACAATACCGTCAGACTACAATATAGGAGCTAAGGAAGTTGAAAAACTAAGCAAATATCATCTTCTCAAGACCGAAATAGCCAGATTATGGAATACCAAAGCGACAGTAGTACCCATTGTAATAGGAACAACCGGAATAGTAGCTACAAGCCTACGACGGTATTGTGACCTATTAGACTCGCAGATAGACATAACAATAGCCCAAAAACAAGCCGCATTCCACACATCCAACATTTTGTCCAAAGTATTAGGAGATAGTGTATTTGTACAAGGGGACGCGGAAACTCCTTCTCCCTGAGGGTCTCAGGGCGGGATTTCCGTTAAATACCGACTTTTTGAAGGTCGAGAAGGTTTAAACCTAAGAAGAGAATAGAATAGAATAGAATAGAATAGAATAGAATAGTACAACCTCACGCCCAGACATTTAACACCTAGTCATCGCGGGGGGCGGGCAACGGGTACGATTACATAAACTTACCTGGCAGACGAGGCTCTGGAAAACACCATTTATAAAATGAGCAGAAATAATAGAAATGTACGTATAGGGTCGCTACCCGGGGGTCGCCGGGGCACGTGTGGAGCTGGCGCTGCACGTGACAGCATGCGGACCGTCAGTGGCCCTCTGCTGAACAGGCGGGCGAGGGTCGGGGAGGGTGATGGGGAACAACCCGAAGATACTACAGCCGAAATTATCCGGAATGCCGATTCCACTTTGCGGTGCGAGGATATCTTAGATCCTGAGAGCGCTGCCGGTGCGTCGGGGTCGACCACAACACAAACAATTATTAACGATGATCCAAGGAGAAAGTGGTCAGACCAAGAATTAGAAGAATTGATGTTTTGTTATTACAAGGCTAAGATGGGAGGGATAGGATATATGAATAGGCTTTACAATATATTTAAAGAGAGAAATCCGAACAACCCAAAAGTAAATCAGTTTAAAGGAGATGGACTATCCACTCAAGCACGTATAATCATTAAACATAACAGGATTAATAAAGATAGACTCAAAGAAATACAAGAAAGAGCCGAACAGTCAGACGGACAACTGACAGAAACCACAGACACATATATAGACACTCTTACTCAATCAGCACAACCAATAGAAAATACACCAACGACAATTGAAACAGAACCCATCACTATGACTAATGAAGATGCTAGAAAAAAATGGACAGACGAAGAACTAAAGGAACTAATGTACTGTTACTACAAAGCTAAAGTAGGCGGATCAGGGTATATGATACGGTTAGAAAGATTATTTACAGAGAGGAACCCTAATAACCCGAAAATTCACAAATATAAAGGCAATGGATTATCAACCCAGGCGCGATTAGTACTAAATCGTAGGACATTTTCTTTAGAAGTATTAAACGAAATTCAAACTCGAGCAGAACAACCCGATACACAAAATACTACTACCGCTCATACATCACCTATCATACATTCCGGTAACACACATACGTCCTGTCATTACTCACAAATCACGCAACCTTCTTATCCAACACAACAGGAAGTGCCTAACCTAAATACACCTCAATATACAGTAAATACTTTATCTCAAACAAGTAGCTTAAGCATAGAAAATCTGTATAACGTAGAACAACTTAGCAATTACAACGAACAAGACCCGTTAATATTAGATTTATTACAACATATTGCCGAAACTAGGGAAACAAATATTGTAGACCGACTTGTCTTACCGAAACCAAATTTTAATAAACAATTTTTTAACAATATGAATAAACTCAACAAATATTTACCCTCTTTATTACACACAAATC
This sequence comes from Elegia similella, assembly GCA_947532085.1. NCBI lineage: Eukaryota > Metazoa > Arthropoda > Insecta > Lepidoptera > Pyralidae > Elegia > Elegia similella. The sequence goes on along the minus strand of OX383926.1, from coordinate 1,437,272 downwards.
CTACACTCCGCGATACAAACAACATTATATACGCGGCAGCAAAAACCTTAGTAATAGCTAATAATCAGAAGCCATTTTTACCCACAAACGTACTAAAATCGCGTAAAGATCCGCCCTGGAAACGTAGGATAGAAGATAAAATTCAAGGATTTAGGAAAGACTTAGGTCGAATAATAGAAATAGAAAACGGAGTAGAAACTAGGAAAATGATTAAATTAAAAAATTGTATTTACGATAAATACCAAATATTTACCAACAATGATCGCGACAACGTTAAAGAAATGCTCAAACAGAAAATTAAAGCTTTATCAGGTAGGATTACACGCTATGAAGACATGGCTACAAAACAGACACAAAACAAAATGTTTGAAGAAAATCAACACAAACTCTATAGAAATATTGTAGGACAACAAACACTACCCAATAAAATTCCATCTAAACAAGAAATAGAAAACTTTTGGTCACCTATACTATCACAGCCAATTTCCTACAACAAACAAGCACAATGGATAACTGAAATAGAAAAAACTACTGAACCGATTGATCAAAATTATGATACTGGCGAAATTACATTAGAACAGGTTAAGGCTGCTATCCAAAAGCTGCACAACTGGAAGACGCCAGGAATTGATAAGATACAAAATTACTATTTGAAATACCTAACTAGTACACATCCACATTTAGCAAAATTATACTCAAGAGTTATTACGGGACTAGAAGAAATAGAAGATTGGTTTACAATAGGACAAGTAATTCTGATACCGAAAAACGATAACACAGAAGACCCAAAGAACTGGCGACCCATAGCATGTCTTCCTAGCATGTATAAACTTTTGACATCCATACTGGCAAATGAGTTATACGAACACTGCGACCGTAACAACATAATTGCCCCAGAACAGAGAGGATGCAGGCGACGTGCCCGCGGATGCAAAGACCACCTGATGGTAAACAAAGCCATTCTTGAAGACGCCCATCACAACAAGAAGAATCTAAGCATGGCATGGGTAGATTACCAAAAAGCCTTTGATAGCATGTCTCATGAGTGGTTACTCAAAATGCTAGACTTATATAAATGTCCAACTGCTATCAAAGGCTTCCTTAAAATGGTGATGCCCAAGTGGAAAGTTGTCATGACTGCCCGAGCAGTGGGGACATCAGTGACTACTGAACCGATTCACGTGCGTCGCGGCATCTTCCAAGGAGACTCGCTGTCGCCTCTACTCTTCTGTCTGGGAATTAACCCAATATCGGAGGTACTGAATAAATATGACATTAAAGGCTACAAGCTGAAAGACAGTGTTTATATAAATCATTTGCTCTATATGGATGATTTGAAGCTATACGCAAATAGTAAAAACAATTTGAAAACTTTGATTAACAGTACTGAAGTATTCACAAAAGATATAGGTATGAATTTTGGTTAAAGTAAGTGTAACGTACTGCATCTACAATCAGGAAGAAGAACGGAGTGTGAAGGAGAAGGGCATGTGCTACTTAGTGGTGAGACATTCGAACATCTTAAGGTGGGAGAGAAATACAAATATCTAGGAATGAATGAAGGTGGAAGTATAGACTGTTAAAATATAGATAACAAAATAAGTTGCCTAATATATATAGTCTATGGTTCCTATGTACTAGTGACGCCATCTACGTGTGCTCTGTGTACCGTGTAAAAAAAATAAAGTTAGTCTATTGCGGAAAACCGATGTGTTTCTTTTAGGTTATGGGCAAATATCCTTAATTTTCGGTTTTTACTGAGTAAATTTAGTATTAAACAGTCGAAAGTAGTTGATTTTTCGTAGAAATATGGCTGTGAACTATATTCAGAGTATTCCCAAATTAAATGGACGAGAAAATTACGATGAGTGGTGTTTTGCCGTCGAAAATCTGTTGGTGCTTGACAACCTCGTGAATTACATCAAGTCGGAGCCAGATGCCGGTTTCGAGAGTAAAGCATCAGATGACGCAAAAGCCAAGGCGAAGTTAGTGCTAACAATTGACCCGAGATTGTACGTGCATATTAAGGAAACAAGGACATCTTTGGAGCTGTGGACGAAACTGAGGGCTATGTTCGATGACTCAGGTTTTTCCCGTAAAATAACCCTGCTAAGACATTTAATCTCGTTAAGACTAGAAAATTGCGAGTCAATGACTTCATACGTAACGCAATTGGTCGAAACTGCGCAGAGATTAAAGGGCACAGGATTTGCAATCACGGAAGAGTGGGTCGGATCACTATTATTAGCAGGTTTGCCTGAAAAATTCTCTCCTATGATAATGGCAATAGAGCACTCTGGAATGCATATAACTACAGATGCAATAAAATCAAAATTGATTGATATGGAGGTTTCAAAGAATGATGTGGATATCACCGGCGCTGCATTCGCTGCAAACAAAAAGTATCATAAACAGAAAAATGGCGCGACGTCAACGACAAATTCTACTAAAGTGACAGTGACAGGTGACAAGAGCATCACTTGTTACAAATGTAAACAAACAGGACATTATAGAAACCAGTGTCCATTATTGCAGAAACACAAACAATCAAATGCATTTAGTGTTGTATTTTTGAATGGAAAATATAGTTCAAATGAATGGTACGTGGACAGCGGCGCTAGTGCTCACATGACGGCCAACAAAGAGTGGATAAAAAATGCGAATTTTACGCCGTATTTATCTGAGATAACCGTCGCGAACAATATGAAAGTGCCAGTATTGTGTTCAGGAGACGTACAGATAACTACTAATTATAACTATGACATCATGGTTAAAGATGTGCTATGCGTGCCAAGCTTAACAACAAACTTGTTATCAGTGAGTGAATTAATCAAAAATCGAAACAAGGTTGTTTTTGAAGAAAACAAATGCTACATTCGCAACAATAAGAATGTACTGGTGGCTACAGCAATGTTAACAAATGGTGTGTACAAGCTGGATATTACAGTAGCAGATTATATGCCGGCAGCAGTTGCAGCACCGGCTGTAGCAAGTGCAGAGCTCTGGCACAGGCGGTTAGCACATATTAACAGCAGTGATTTGAATAAAATGAAGCATGGTATTGTGGATGGATTGACTTACCCGGATACTAGTGATATGAAAATGTCTAAATGTGTGACCTGTTGCGAAGGTAAACAGACAAGGTTACCATTTCCTCATGTTGGACAAATAAGTACAGAAACACTACAGATAATACATGCTGATGTATGTGGTCCAATGGAAACAAAATCCATAGGTGGTGCTCAGTATTTTGTTTTATTCATAGATGATCACAGTCGTATGAATTTCATATACTTCCACAAGCATAAGAATGATGTTTTCAAGATATTTATGAATTTTAAAGCAATGGTTGAGAATCAACAGAAGAAAAAAATAAAGATATTGCGCACTGATAATGGTGGTGAGTTTTGTAGTGGTGAGATGGAAAATTACTTACTGAAAGAAGGTATTATCCACCAAAAGACAAATGCGTACACGCCAGAACAAAACGGGGCTTGTGAACGGGCTAACCGAACCATTGTAGAGAAAGCTCGATGTTTACTTTTTGATGCAAATTTAGAAAAGAAGTTTTGGGCCGAAGCAGCTCATACAGCAGTATATTTAAAAAACAGAACTATATCTTCAAGTCTGGGAAATAAAACACCCTATGAAGCGTGGTATCAAAAGAAACCAGACCTGAGTCATATACGTCTGTTTGGAAGTTCTGTAATGGTTCACGTTCCCAAGGAAAGAAGATTGAAATGGGACAAGAAGGCTACCATGCACATTTTGGTTGGTTTTTCAGAGACAGTAAAGGGATATCGTGTATATGATCCAATGAAAAATATTGTAACTATAAAGAGAGACATAATAGTGATGGAAGAAAAATCAGCATCATCAGAAATCAAAAAAGACTTAGGAGAATGGATTCAGGATGTTGTTGAAGAGCAGGAATCTCCGGCAACAAATGAAGATGGCAGAGATTCAGTAGGGGAGTCTTCAATGAATGAATCTCTCCACGACTCGGATTCAGATACATCCATATACACTGATCCACCTAGTGTAAACGATGATGATACAATCACCACAAGCATGGAGGAAGATATCTCGAGAAGTGAGTTGCAACCCATTTCAGAATTAGTGCAAGAGAAGAGAATACGAAAACCACCAGGACGTTACGGGTATGGTAATATCTGTATTTCCAATTCTAGTCCAGATGTCGAACAAGTAGACTTCTCAGAAGCGCTGAATGGACCAGAAGCTGAGCAGTGGAGCCAGGCCATGCGGAAGGAGCTGCAGTCATTCGAGGACAACAATGCGTGGGAAATAGTTGATATGCCAAGCAGTGGATCAATAGTGCAAAACAAGTGGGTGCTAAATAAAAAATTAGATGTGGATGATAAAGTGCGGTATCGTGCGAGACTCGTAGCTAAAGGTTTCACCCAGCGACGCGGTATTGATTATGAGAACACTTTTTCCCCTGTTGTAAAACATTCTACACTGAGAATGTTATTTGCTTTGAGTGTACAGTGGGGTATGGATATATCACATCTAGATGTGACAACAGCTTTTTTAAATGGACATTTAAAAGAAAATATTTATATGTCTATTCCAGAAGGTTTTGTAAATAAGCAAGTTGGAAAGGTCTTGAAATTAAAAAAAGCCATATATGGGCTGAAACAATCCTCTTTAATATGGTATGAAAAGGTGAAAGATTGTTTGCTTAAATTTGGTTTTAAAATAAGTAAATTCGAACCATGCTTGTTTACATTTTTTAATGGGAATGTAAAAGTTATAGTAGCTGTCTATGTCGATGATTTTTTAATTTTTTCCAATAATACCTCAGAAACTGATAAATTAAAAAAGGTATTAAGTTCTGAATTTAAACTGAAAGATTTAGGTCCTGTTAGACGTTACTTGGGTATGAGAATTCATGTAAACAAAGAATGTAAAACTATAACTGTAGATCAACAGGAATATATAGAGCAATTGTTGTTAAAGTTTAATATGTCAAATTGTAGGACTGTAGATACACCTATAGAGAGTAAGTTAAACATAGAAAAGGCTGAAAATAATGCAGCAAACATTCCATATCAAAAGCTTATTGGAAGCCTTATGTACCTAGCAGTTTTGACTAGACCAGACTTGTCATATTCTCTCAGTTACCTCAGTCAGTTCAATAACTGCTATAATGAAACTCATTTTAATTATGCAAAACGAATACTAAAATATTTACAAAAAACAAAACATTATTGTCTTACGTATAATAAGGATAATGTAGAGCTGACTGGTTTTGTTGATGCAGACTGGGCTAGTGATAGTCTAGATCGTAAGTCGTATACTGGTTTTTGTTTTGTAATGAGTGGATCTGTAATTTCCTGGCAAAGTAAAAAACAAAAGACTGTCTCCTTGTCCAGTACAGAGGCAGAATATGTTGCCCTTTCAGAGGCGTCTAGGGAAGCTGTTTATTTAGGAAATCTAATGTATGAGCTTACTGGTAAAAAATGTGTAATTAAATTGAAGTGTGATAATCAAAGTGCATTGAAATTGGCAACAAGTCATCAGTCACATGCTCGATCTAAACATATTGATGTTCGCTTCCATTATGTTAGAGATGCGATTGAAAATAAATTAATTAGTATTGAATATATTTCAACTCAAGAAATGCCTGCTGACTTGTTAACTAAAGGCCTTATATCAACTAAACATTATAAGTTCATGCACATGATAGGAATTAAAGCCAAATAAAAAAACGTTGTGTTCTGTTTAGAATTACATTTATTTTGTTAAGTAGGGATGTTAAAATATAGATAACAAAATAAGTTGCCTAATATATATAGTCTATGGTTCCTATGTACTAGTGACGCCATCTACGTGTGCTCTGTGTACCGTGTAAAAAAAATAAAGTTAGTCTATTGCGGAAAACCGATGTGTTTCTTTTAAAACGTTGTGTTCTTTTAAGCACGATAGGCTGAGAGAGCAAATCCAAAAAGAATACTTTAAACGCGTAAAAAAACTCACCCATAGTCATCTCAACGCCAAAAACATAATCCGAGCGATAAACACATATGCGGTACCCGTACTTCTCTATTCTTTTGGGATAGTTAACTATAAAAATAGTGATCTTAAGAAAATAGATGTAAAGACAAGGAAATTACTAACGCTAAATAAAATTCATCAACAAAAAGCAGATGTAGAAAGGCTTTACATTCCAATAGAGGAAGGAGGAAGAGGACTAATGAATATTGAAACATTACATAAAACACAAATCATTAAATACAGACAATATCTTCAGAATGAAAGTGATTACTTAATAAAAGCAATAGTACAGCATGACAAAAATAGAGCTAAATACTCAATTCATAAAGAAGCTGGAAATAATTTAACTGAAATAGGCTTGATAGATAATAATACATACATAGATAGTGAATTGAAAACAGCAGTATTAAAAAAACGCATACATACTTGGAAGTCGAAATCGCTTCACGGTCAATTCCACAACTCCATCCTTGAAAAAACTAACATTGATAGGGAACTTTCTTTCAATTGGATCAAAAAACAGCAGGTGCCATCTTCATTAGTCTCATCCATTTTTGCTATTCAGGACCAAGCAGTAGCGACCAGACAGCATGAAAGAGATATCATGAAAAAACCCGTAGACGGCAAATGCCGTCTATGCACGGTAAAAGATGAAACCGCCCAACACCTAATATCAGGTTGCGAGAAGCTGGCTGGTCACTATTATGTCAAAAGACACAATAATGTAGTGCAATATATATTCTGGACACTTGCTGTTAAGCACAAATTCGAGGTATCTAAATTCTGGTGGAAGGAGCACTTGATCCAACCAAAAGTAATTGAAAACGATGAGGCAAAACTAATGTGGGAGATACCGGTTCAAACAGACAGGACAGTTGCACACAATAGACCCGACATAATTTACGTTGACAAAAAGACTAACAACACCTACCTAATAGATGTCACAATACCGTCAGACTACAATATAGGAGCTAAGGAAGTTGAAAAACTAAGCAAATATCATCTTCTCAAGACCGAAATAGCCAGATTATGGAATACCAAAGCGACAGTAGTACCCATTGTAATAGGAACAACCGGAATAGTAGGTACAAGCCTACGACGGTATTGTGACCTATTAGACTCGCAGATAGACATAACAATAGCCCAAAAACAAGCCGCATTCCACACATCCAACATTTTGTCCAAAGTATTAGGAGATAGTGTATTTGTACACGGGGACGCGGAAACTCCTTCTCCCTGAGGGTCTCAGGGCGGGATTTCCGTTAAATACCGACTTTTTGAAGGTCGAGAAGGTTTAAACCTAAGAAGAGAATAGAATAGAATAGAATAGAATAGAATAGAATAGGTAAAAGATGAAACCGCCCAACACCTAATATCAGGTTGCGAGAAGCTGGCTGGTCACTATTATGTCAAAAGACACAATAATGTAGTGCAATATATATTCTGGACACTTGCTGTTAAGCACAAATTCGAGGTATCTAAATTCTGGTGGAAGGAGCACTTGATCCAACCAAAAGTAATTGAAAACGATGAGGCAAAACTAATGTGGGAGAGACCGGTTCAAACAGACAGGACAGTTGCACACAATAGACCCGACATAATTTACGTTGACAAAAAGACTAACAACACCTACCTAATAGATGTCACAATACCGTCAGACTACAATATAGGAGCTAAGGAAGTTGAAAAACTAAGCAAATATCATCTTCTCAAGACCGAAATAGCCAGATTATGGAATACCAAAGCGACAGTAGTACCCATTGTAATAGGAACAACCGGAATAGTAGCTACAAGCCTACGACGGTATTGTGACCTATTAGACTCGCAGATAGACATAACAATAGCCCAAAAACAAGCCGCATTCCACACATCCAACATTTTGTCCAAAGTATTAGGAGATAGTGTATTTGTACACGGGGACGCGGAAACTCCTTCTCCCTGAGGGTCTCAGGGCGGGATTTCCGTTAAATACCGACTTTTTGAAGGTCGAGAAGGTTTAAACCTAAGAAGAGAATAGAATAGAATAGAATAGAATAGAATAGAATAGAATAGAATAGAATAGAATAGAATAGAATAGAATAGAATAGAATAGAATAGAATAGAATAGAATAGAATAGAATAGAATAGAATAGAATAGAATAGAATAGAATAGAATAGAATAGAATAGAATAGAATAGAATAGAATAGAATAGAATAGAATAGAATAGAATAGAATAGAATAGAATAGAATAGAATAGAATAGAATAGAATAGAATAGAATAGAATAGAATAGAATAGAATAGAATAGAATAGAATAGAATAGAATAGAATAGAATAGAATAGAATAGAATAGAATAGAATAGAATAGAATAGAATAGAATAGAATAGAATAGAATAGAATAGAATAGAATAGAATAGAATAGAATAGAATAGAATAGAATAGAATAGAATAGAATAGAATAGAATAGAATAGAATAGAATAGAATAGAATAGAATAGAATAGAATAGAATAGAATAGAATAGAATAGAATAGAATAGAATAGGCCCCGCCCAGACATTTAACACCTAGTCATCGCGGGGGGCGGGCAACGGGTACTATTACATAAACTTACCTGGCAGACGAGGCTCTGGAAAACACCATTTATAAAATGAGCAGAAATAATAGAAATGTACGTATAGGGTCGCTACCCGGGGGTCGCCGGGGCACGTGTGGAGCTGGCGCTGCACGTGACAGCATGCGGACCGTCAGTGGCCCTCTGCTGAACAGGCGGGCGAGGGTCGGGGAGGGTGATGGGGAACAACCCGAAGATACTACAGCCGAAATTATCCGGAATGCCGATTCCACTTTGCGGTGCGAGGATATCTTAGATCCTGAGAGCGCTGCCGGTGCGTCGGGGGCGACCACAACACAAACAATTATTAACGATGATCCAAGGAGAAAGTGGTCAGACCAAGAATTAGAAGAATTGATGTTTTGTTATTACAAGGCTAAGATGGGAGGGATAGGATATATGAATAGGCTTTACAATATATTTAAAGAGAGAAATCCGAACAACCCAAAAGTAAATCAGTTTAAAGGAGATGGACTATCCACTCAAGCACGTATAATCATAAAACATAACAGGATTAATAAAGATAGACTCAAAGAAATACAAGAAAGAGCCGAACAGACAGACGGACAACTGACAGAAACCACAGACACATATATAGACACTCTAACTCAATCATCACAACCAATAGAAAATACACCAACGACAACTGAAACAGAACCCATCACTATGACTAATGAAGATGCTAGAAAAAAATGGACAGACGAAGAACTAAAGGAGCTAATGTACTGTTATTACAAAGCTAAAGTAGGTGGATCAGGGTATATGATACGGTTAGAAAGATTATTTACAGAGAGGAACCCTAATAACCCGAAAATTCACAAATATAAAGGCAATGGATTATCAACTCAGGCGCGATTAGTACTAAATCGTAGGACATTTTCTTTAGAAGTATTAAACGAAATTCAAACTCGAGCAGAACAACCCGATACACAAAATACTACTACCGCTCATACATCACCTATCATACATTCCGGTAACACACATACGTCCTGTCATTACTCACAAATCACGCAACCTTCTTATCCAACACAACAGGAAGTGCCTAACCTAAATACACCTCAATATACAGTAAATACTTTATCTCAAACAAGTAGCTTAAGCATAGAAAATCTGTATAACGTAGAACAACTTAGCAATTACAACGAACAAGACCCGTTAATATTAGATTTATTACAACATATTGCCGAAACTAGGGAAACAAATATTGTAGACCGACTTGTCTTACCGAAACCAAATTTTAATAAACAATTTTTTAACAATATGAATAAACTCAACAAATATTTACCCTCTTTATTACACACAAATCCTACACTCCGCGATACAAACAACATTATATACGCGGCAGCAAAAACCTTAGTAATAGCTAATAATCAGAAGCCATATTTACCCACAAACGTACTAAAATCGCGTAAAGATCCGCCCTGGAAACGTAGGATAGAAGATAAAATTCAAGGATTTAGGAAAGACTTAGGTCGAATAATAGAAATAGAAAACGGAGTAGAAACTAGGAAAATTATTAAATTAAAAAATAGTATTTACGATAAATACCAAATATTTACCAACAATGATCGCGACAACGTTAAAGAAATGCTCAAACAGAAAATTAAAGCTTTATCGGGTAGGATTACACGCTATGAAGACATGGCTACAAAACAGACACAAAACAAAATGTTTGAGGAAAATCAACACAAACTCTATAGAAATATTGTAGGACAACAAACACTACCCAATAAAATTCCATCTAAACAAGAAATAGAAAACTTTTGGTCACCTATACTATCACAGCCAATTTCCTACAACAAACAAGCACAATGGATAACTGAAATAGAAAAAACTACTGAACCGATTGATCAAAATTATGATACTGGCGAAATTACATTAGAACAGGTTAAGGCTGCTATCCAAAAGCTGCACAACTGGAAGACGCCAGGAATTGATAAGATACAAAATTACTATTTGAAATACCTAACTAGTACACATCCACATTTAGCAAAATTATACTCAAGAGTTATTACGGGACTAGAAGAAATAGAAGATTGGTTTACAATAGGACAAGTAATTCTGATACCGAAAAACGATAACACAGAAGACCCAAAGAACTGGCGACCCATAGCATGTCTTCCTAGCATGTATAAACTTTTGACATCCATACTGGCAAATGAGTTATACGAACACTGCGACCGTAACAACATAATTGCCCCAGAACAGAGAGGATGCAGGCGACGTGCCCGCGGATGCAAAGACCACCTGATGGTAAACAAAGCCATTCTTGAAGACGCCCATCACAACAAGAAGAATCTAAGCATGGCATGGGTAGATTACCAAAAAGCCTTTGATAGCATGTCTCATGAGTGGTTACTCAAAATGCTAGACTTATATAAATGTCCAACTGCTATCAAAGGCTTCCTTAAAATGGTGATGCCCAAGTGGAAAGTTGTCATGACTGCCCGAGCAGTGGGGACATCAGTGACTACTGAACCGATTCACGTGCGTCGCGGCATCTTCCAAGGAGACTCGCTGTCGCCTCTACTCTTCTGTCTGGGAATTAACCCAATATCGGAGGTACTGAATAAATATGACATTAAAGGCTACAAGCTGAAAGACAGTGTTTATATAAATCATTTGCTCTATATGGATGATCTGAAGCTATACGCAAATAGTAAAAACAATTTGAAAACTTTGATTAACAGTACTGAAGTATTCACAAAAGATATAGGTATGAATTTTGGTTTAAGTAAGTGTAACGTACTTCATCTACAATCAGGAAGAAGAACGGAGTGTGAAGGAGAAGGGCATGTGCTACTTAGTGGTGAGACATTCGAACATCTTAAGGTGGGAGAGAAATACAAATATCTAGGAATGAATGAAGGTGGAAGTATAGATCACGATAGGCTGAGAGAGCAAATCCAAAAAGAATACTTTAAACGCGTAAAAAAACTCACCCATAGTCATCTCAATGCCAAAAACATAATCCGAGCGATAAACACATATGCGGTACCCGTACTTCTCTATTCTTTTGGGATAGTTAACTATAAAAATAGTGATCTTAAGAAAATAGATGTAAAGACAAGGAAATTACTGACGCTAAATAAAATTCATCAACAAAAAGCAGATGTAGAAAGGCTTTACATTCCAATAGAGGAAGGAGGAAGAGGACTAATGAATATTGAAACATTACATAAAACACAAATCATTAAATACAGACAATATCTTCAGAATGAAAGTGATTACTTAATAAAAGCAATAGTACAGCATGACAAAAATAGAACTAAATACTCAATTCATAAGGAAGCTGGAAATAATTTAACTGAAATAGGCTTGATAGATAATAATACATACATAGATAGTGAATTGAAAACAGCAGTATTAAAAAAACGCATACATACTTGGAAGTCGAAACCGCTTCACGGTCAATTCCACAACTCCATCCTTGAAAAAACTAACATTGATAGGGAACTTTCTTTCAATTGGATCAAAAAACAGCAGGTGCCATCTTCATTAGTCTCATCCATTTTTGCTATTCAGGACCAAGCAGTAGCGACCAGACAGCATGAAAGAGATATCATGAAAAAACCCGTAGACGGCAAATGCCGTCTATGCACGGTAAAAGATGAAACCGCCCAACACCTAATATCAGGTTGCGAGAAGCTGGCTGGTCACTATTATGTCAAAAGACACAATAATGTAGTGCAATATATATTCTGGACACTTGCTGTTAAGCACAAATTCGAGGTATCTAAATTCTGGTGGAAGGAGCACTTGATCCAACCAAAAGTAATTGAAAACGATGAGGCAAAACTAATGTGGGAGATACCGGTTCAAACAGACAGGACAGTTGCACACAATAGACCCGACATAATTTACGTTGACAAAAAGACTAACAACACCTACCTAATAGATGTCACAATACCGTCAGACTACAATATAGGAGCTAAGGAAGTTGAAAAACTAAGCAAATATCATCTTCTCAAGACCGAAATAGCCAGATTATGGAATACCAAAGCGACAGTAGTACCCATTGTAATAGGAACAACCGGAATAGTAGCTACAAGCCTACGACGGTATTGTGACCTATTAGACTCGCAGATAGACATAACAATAGCCCAAAAACAAGCCGCATTCCACACATCCAACATTTTGTCCAAAGTATTAGGAGATAGTGTATTTGTACACGGGGACGCGGAAACTCCTTCTCCCTGAGGGTCTCAGGGCGGGATTTCCGTTAAATACCGACTTTTTGAAGGTCGAGAAGGTTTAAACCTAAGAAGAGAATAGAATAGAATAGAATAGAATAGAATAGAATAGAATAGAATAGAATAGAATAGAATAGAATAGAATAGAATAGAATAGAATAGAATAGAATAGAATAGAATAGAATAGAATAGAATAGAATAGAATAGAATAGAATAGAATAGAATAGAATAGAATAGAATAGAATAGAATAGAATAGAATAGAATAGAATAGAATAGAATAGAATAGAATAGAATAGAATAGAATAGAATAGAATAGAATAGAATAGAATAGAATAGAATAGAATAGAATAGAATAGAATAGAATAGAATAGAATAGAATAGAATAGAATAGAATAGAATAGAATAGAATAGAATAGAATAGAATAGAATAGAATAGAATAGAATAGAATAGAATAGAATAGAATAGAATAGAATAGAATAGAATAGAATAGAATAGAATAGAATAGAATAGAATAGAATAGAATAGAATAGAATAGAATAGAATAGAATAGAATAGAATAGAATAGAATAGAATAGAATAGAATAGAATAGAATAGAATAGAATAGAATAGAATAGAATAGAATAGAATAGAATAGAATAGAATAGAATAGAATAGAACAGAATAGAATAGAATAGAATAGAATAGAATAGAATAGAATAGAATAGAATAGAATAGAATAGAATAGAATAGAATAGAATAGAATAGAATAGAATAATTTATTTGCATGATTTACATAGATCTTAAGTCAAATGTAACCAACCTGCGTGCAGGTGTGCAAATATTAATATAAATAATGTATGTACTTACACTTCAATTATACTCTAGCATATACAATCACAAATTTAGATGTGTTAAGATTTATTTTTTGTTTTATTTGATAATTAATTATACTTATTACATAATTATTTCCATCAATGATTTAATGTTCGTCAATTTTAATATCTACTATCTAACAGTTTAATAAAATAACCAATCGCGAAAACATTAGAAATCATTAGGTATATTACGTCTTCGCCCGTGTAACAGTATATTAGTTTTACATAGGTATATATAATCATGTCTAAAAGTAGGAATAGGCAGAGATTATAGATCCTTACAAAGCTATATATGATGTCATCGTCAACTGCCTCTCCGGTGGTTGCAGGTATAGCATCGGGTCCACGCAACCGGCCTCCCGAGCTGCGACTTGCTCGGAAGCACAAGAAGCCAAAGAAACTGCGCTCGCCAACCCGCCGCAAGCGAGGTGAGTATGGCAATATCCTCTCATGGAACGAAAAATCCTTGGGGGAGGCCCTTGTCCAGCAGTGGCCTTCTAACGGCTGGAATGATGATAGCAAAGCCATTTCGATGATAAGGAAGGTCCATAAACTTAACATGTCACCTACTTTACACCACACCAGTGTAGCGTAGGTTAGAGGGAAGATCATTTGAATTCGGCCTTAATTGTTACAAGATCTTAACACTTTTTTTATTCGTACTCAATATACCTACTATGCATATAAGGAGGTAAATAATAATAAATAATAAATAAATATATACGGAAAAATAACACAGATTAAGCTAGCCCCAAAGTAAGTTCGAGACTTGAGTTATGGGATAGTAACTCAACGATACTATATTTTATAACAAATACATATATAGATAAACAAATACATATATAGATAAACATCCAAGACCCAGGCCAATCTGAAAAAGATCATTTATCCATCTTGACCTGACCGGGGATCGAACCCGGGCACTCCGAGTCGCAGGCTGGCGTGTTAACCACTGCGCCACGGAGCTGTCAAAAGTGGTTGGAAAAGGTAGGATTGACATATAAGAAGAGACGTATACATTAAGAAGATAATAGGGCAGAAAAGCTTCCTACGTATGTTTCGAATGACAGAGTAATTTCATAACTCATCCCACATGCCCACGGCCCTCGGCCCATTTGGGACGAATTATAGAAAATCAAAATTTATATTGTGATGGAAACTGTAATTAAATAAATAAATAAATAAATATATACGGACAAATCACACAGAAATAGAAATAATGACTGCCTTTTGTTACTAAATAACTGCCATAGAGATAAGAAAATCCTGACATAACTGCATACGAGTAATATGAAGAAGTCCCCATTATTCATATTTGGATTTTGTGAAGAATTGGTAAAAGACTTGAGGATGGTTGGAAAAGAAGTATTTTTTTCTTAGTGGAACTTAAAGAATCTGCAACAAAACGTTGCTAAACATAAATACTGAACTCGCACAAGTTTGTGTAAATAGCCGAAACTCAAACAATAAAGTGTAAACTTAAAACTTGTAATTCAACCGGGTTCCCTTATCCGGGTGTGACATGTATCACTCCAGTTTTTGTTGCGACGGCACGCGTGCGGAATAAAATGTTTTTGCTTGTTAGCTAACCATTTTTTTTTCCTTTTTAGGGTTCCGTACCCAAAGGGTAAAAACGGGACCCTATTAATATCGCTTCGCTGTCCGTCTGTCACCAGGTTGTATCTCATTAACCGTGATAATTAGACAGTTGAAATTTTTACAGATGATCTGTCTTTCTGTTGCCGCTATAACAACAAATACTAAAAAATAAATATTTAAGGGGCTCCCATACAGCAAACGTGATTTTTTTGATTGTTTTTGCTCGATATTGATAACGGCAACGGGTAGACGCTTGAAATATTCACAGAATTATTTAGTTATATATTCACTTTAAAAATAAATAGTTAAATAAAAATAATATTAATATTAAAGAGGGCTCCTTTACAACAGATATTATTTTTTGCCGTTTTATACATAACGGTACGCAAACATTCGTGCACGACTCCGACTCGCGCTTGGCCAGTTTTGTTATGAAATAGGATGGCAATCGATCAAGCTAGTCACCTAATAGTTAGTGATTACCGCCATCTATGCACAACTGCAATACCCGGTGTGTGACAAGAGCGTTTTCGGTGTTTTACGAAAACATAGACTCGTTTATTGAAGGTTCCAATATCGAATCGATTCGGGAATACCGCCGCAGGAAGTTCGTTCGACAGTTCTGTCGTACGTGGCAGGAAGTTTCTGTTAAAACATACGGTGGTTGACTGCCAGTTATCCAGGTGAAACTTATGAAATTTTAATTTATGTCGGATGGTACACTAGTACGATAGCTTTCCATCCATATGTCTTTTTGCATACATGTTAGTATAAATCTGTTTAGGATAACTAGTCATTTTTATTAAAATTGAAAATATGTGATGAAAAAGAAGTCGGCCACAGGTTGGATTCGAACCCACGTCCCTTAGGTTTACGCCCTAAGTGTGATACCATTACAACACCGTGACTTCGAATCACCGCGTCGAATTCTCTCATCACATTTTTTATCCAAGATTATTCTTTTTACGTTCATATTTTATGTTATAGGACGGCAAACGAGCAAGCGGGTCACCTGATGGTAAGTGATCACTGCTGCCCATGGACAACTGCAACACCAAGGTGTGACAGGTGCGTTGTCGGCCTTTCAAGGGAAAGTTGGGAGAAGGAAATAGGCCTCCGGCTCTTTCACTCACCAAACGAAGCATAGAAGCGGTAAAACTCAGACTTCGATTTTCTGTGAGAGTGTGGTACTTCCCCGGACGAGCCGGCCCATTCATGCTACTAGCAATTCATTTTGCCGGTAGCGTGGCTCTACCATGACTAAAAAGTATGCGTCTGCTAATACTATATTAATCCCGACAAAACAGCACGTGAGTAACCCGTTTTCACCGTTATCACATTGACAACTGTCATTGTTAATTTGATTTGGACAGCTAATAGTTTTAACCAGATACTAAAGTTAGTCCTCGTTTTATAATAAGACTGATGTTTATTTATTACTTATGGTTTGACATCGTAGTTATAAACAAGCATTTCATTCATTTCATTTAAAGCCCTTAACAGTCCCACTGCTGGGCAAAGGCCTCCCTCTATTAATTATATTAAGCATATAAATTATAAAATTTTATTTTGATTTTATTGTTTGTTGAAAGACATATCACATTCCGTGAAAATGTCTAGTTTCTACCTATTACGATTCGGTAGATAAGTATAGCTCTGTGACAGATGCACGGATGAAAATGACATTGGTAATAGGGTTCTTGTTGGCACCCTTTAGGTACGAAGCCGTAAAAAATAATATTTAAATCTGATGACAATACAATATTAAATATTATGGGATCGTTGCGTCTGATGATGGAGTCGGGAGGTGGCCATAGGAACACTTTTACTAAACAAGTTAAATTAATCGTGATCAGGCTCATTTTTTTTTTCGGAAAGCACTTTTCGTTATAAATTCGTTATAATAAAAGCTTGTCACAAAAATTTCATTTTTGCTAAAAAAGTTGTTTTGAAGTTTATAGTTCATAATTCATTCGGTCAAAAAAATGCTAGGACGCTCCAATAGATTTTTAAAAGCTGAATTACTCGCAAAGTGAACTCAACACTCAAATTCCTTTCTTTTTAAGTACTAGAGGCCTCATATCTAATTACTCGAGTATTATCTCAGCGCCCGGGTGTTGGGGAGACGCGTGTCACTCCAGCTTTTCTTACGTGACACGCATGTGGAATTTCCATCAAGGTCAATTTAAGTAATGTTGACGGAAGGTCGTAAATGTTTTAAATTAAAAGTGAGTGCAGCGAAATAGTATTATTCGCGACCTTTTGTAATTCACAAACGTCGTGAATTTCCCCTAAGCGAAAAACATTAAGGTGAGATGGGAGATAAATGCCTACTTCGATAATTAGTAGAAATAAAAAGGCCTGTAATTTATGTAGGCTTTTTCAAATATAAAACTGCATCTTTCAGCCCATTTATAGGGATTTCAGGTGAAGTCTATAAGACTGTGACATTTTGTCGTATTTCACTCTACCGATACCGACAAATATCACTTCTAAAAAAAATTGGCTGTCTTAAAAATCGGTTTGAGGACGATAATTTTACGAGATAATGGTAGAAGAGAGATAGATGCGTTACAAGCCAAACGCTTAAGCCGATCGTGATCTCTATCTCCTGTTCCACGCTCTTGCTTGCATACGGAACGAGACACTTATCCGTGCGTGCAGCCGGCGTTTATCGATTTATAAGATGTTATCACATCAAAAGTTAATCCCTTTAATGAAAGTCCACGTAAAATATTTTTCTCATTTTAATGAGAAAAATATTTTACGTGGACTTTCACCTTTATCACAATTAAAAAAAATAATTAAAAACGCATGTCGATTATATAACGTGTCATGTTTGATGCTGGGCCCAAAGCCGGGGTAATTAGGCCCGGGTATTGTCTAAACACGCTCGGGTGTCGCCGTGACGCGTATCACTCCAATTTTTGTGGCGGCACGCGTGTGGAATCTCAACGTTCGTTAGCAACGCGCTCAATTTAGCCATTGTTGGTGTTAAATTGGAGTTTATCTTTGCGTGTGGTCTGTTTTTACTGAATTGTTCGGTCTTTTAAAGGATTTCGTTCGTAATTTATTTTATCATGGTGTGTAAACTCGAAAAAAATAGAGCCGAAATAGGTTTGGCATGCAAAAATAGTTACTTTTACGCTTAGAAAATTTTTAAGGCCAAAATCCTTTTATGGCTGTTTAGTTAAGTTAGTAAACTTAACTAAACAGGTTGTCACGATAGTAGTATTGTGTACCGGAGTAGACAGAGTGTAGAGTAAATAAATAGAGACAGCAACGGATCAAAATAATCTCTACTCGTATTTTGGTTCTGTTTCAACCTTCAGTCGTATCACCTAATGATGATGACTTTAGATTTCCGTCCATTTCCTTAATAGGATTTTGCGATCTGCGCGAAGAAAACGCATTTGGTATGTTCAACTTATGTTTTTGTTTTAGTTTCATGGATGAATCATGGATGGAATCATGGAAGAATTACAACTTCAACTTCTTACGTCATCAGTCTTTAATTTAAGAAGAAGTTCTGAAAGCCAAATGAGAATTAAACAATTAAAAATGTACTTTTCAGAAAATAACTATAACACAGCAGTTAACTAACCGACAATGAGCACTTCCGTCAGTTATTAAGTTTACGAGAAAAACATGGCGACGGCGCCAATATCCGAATGGGCAATAAACAAAATGGCGTTCGTCCGCTAATAGATAAAGTGGAACGAGCCGCAGCCGGCTCAGTTTAATTAGCAACGAATCCTTACTAATATTATAAATGCGAAAGTGAGTTTGTTTGTTTATTTGTTTGTTTGTTTGTTTGTTTGTTACGCTTTCACGCCGTAACTACTGAACCGATCATCATGAAATTTTGCATACAAGTTCTCTGGAGTACAGAGAAGGACATAGGCCACCTTTTATCCCGGGAAAAAGTACACGGAGAAAAATAATTTTAACAATACTACCAGAACGTATCGTAAATATCATTCTAGTATAAAGAAACAGAATATAGTTATTTTCACCAGATTAACTTTTAACATCAAATAATCGTATTGTAGGGTATGCCAGAATATTATAGTAATCGTATTTTTCGTAAACAATACTTAAACCTATTTACAAGTACATTTTATTATTGTAAAGAGAAAATTGTAATAATTATAAAGTCTACCTGTATAATTTGTTTGTTCTTACTAGCTGTCAATTGATAACTACAATATTTTTGTAATCTCTAAAAGAATGCAAGTAAAGTTAACTAAGCTAGAATATGTTAGATTCATATAGTACTATTAACCAGGTTATTTTTCACTGTGCCTATCAATGTATTTTGTATTAACCAGCAATATGGTTCTAACTATTAAATGAGGCGTATTATGTTAACCATTGTACTAAAAGTTGGAACTACTATTTACGTTAATAAAGGTTATCATATAATGGTTTTGTGTAACATAAATACCGTGCATCAAACGAAACGTTGTTTACGTTTGCCAAAAAGATTGTGGCACACTTTTCAAGCCATTTTTATTTATCGTGTGTCGTGTGCGCAGGCGGGACATTTTTGTGCACATATTCTTTCTAATTTGTGGTTTTTGTGCGGTTGGTGTAAAATTGACACTGCAACTTAGTAAATTGAACTCGTTTCATAGTTATATATAACTTTATGTGGTTCTTATCTACGTCCAGCAAATCAACACAAAAAGGAAGCGTAACTCCAGACTATAGTATTGTTGGGTCACCTGAAGTACTTCAACCTCAATATTTGCATACCAGTGCCAACAGTGCTTCAAACACAGCAGTTAATGGGTCTTTTATATACACTGTAAGTTTTTAAATAGGCACTTTATAACAATAATATAAATTAGTAAGCTTTTTTTAATAACACTGTTGTACAATACAATTATTTTTATTTTTAGGGACTAAAAGAGATAAATTCTGAAAGTGGACTGTTATCAAGTAATAGTCGTAGAAAGATATATGCAACATTATTGTAAAGGACATCCAGTTCAACACTGCTGCAGTACGCTCAAGATATTACAACCATTTTCAGCAAGGACAATATTTGAATAAATAATATATAAATAACATAATAATACGAGTAATTGAATTTATTTCAGGCATCCCACCCATAGGTACACCTTACAGAATAACATTGTAAACATTTGAAAAAAAAAGCTTGTTTATTGTGCACTACATACACCGGAGCCAGGCTTTCAAACCAGCATTGTGCCATGAATCCAGTTCACTCTCTGAACACCCAAAGGGACGTTGGTCTTGTTTTTAATATATGTGTGTTGAGGTGATAGATTTGTTCGGCTCGTATGATGGCTTAGGTGCCAATTCACCTCCTATAAAAGCCGCCCGCGGGTGAGCTTCCTCCTTCATTAATTTTAAGTCGTACATTTATTTCATTTTAGAAGTACCTTACTCTAGTCCAATGCTGGGCGATTGTACCACTTAAAATTGTTGAAGTTGGAGACTTACCTACCCGCAGGCGGGTTGTTTTATAGTGGGCGAATAGGCATCTAAGCCGTCATAAGAGCCCGAGTCGTACAAATTTGTCACGTCTTTACTACTTTCACAAGCCTGTTACAATTACCTACTTATGATAGGTAAAGTAAAAAATAGAGTATTGCTGTAATAAAAAAAAAATAGTAAACTGCACAATATTTTTTTCATTTTTTTAGTAAACTTAACCATTGCATATGATGATAGCTAAGTAAATGTTAGTAAACACAAAATAAAATTATATTAAACTGAACAATATACTCATTCTGTTATATTTAAAATAAAAATAATGTAATTAATACAAATGAATGCAATGTGCACGATACCAAAATGTATTGATGTGTACCAGAATTATGTTTAACTGTGCTAGATATTTTGGTAAGCTATTGCCAGATTTTTCTAGTAAAGTCAACAAAACAGTTAGCTGTCATATATATTACAATAAAATCTAGTAAAATTAACTATATTCTAGTTAACTAAACGAGAATTTTCTCTCAGTGTACTATTCCCGAGGGATCGACATTAACGCGGGCGGAGCCGCGGGCGAAAGCTAGTATTAAATAAATGGACCCGGGTTGACGAGAGTTCATAAGTGTGGCGTGTTTTAAAGACATTACTATCTTACTTATATATTTACATAAAATTTATTGTAAACGATCAGTAATACAGAGTTGCCCGTGTGTTCCCGGATGCAGAAGTTTTTTTTTTATTTGTATTTGACGGCAAACGATTAGACGAGCCACCTGATGGATAGTGGTCACCGTCGCCCATGCACAATGTCAACTAATCCAGTCATCAATCAAGATATTATTTGTTTGTTTATCGTGTGTGTAGGTGGCCAACACTGGTGGCAAATTTTTCACTTTTTCAGTTCGAAGCCCGGAAGTTGCTATTCCATTATCATACAAATATATACGGACAAATAGCAGAGATTGAGCTAGCCCCAAAGTAAGTTCGAGACTGGTTTTATGGGATACTAACTCAACGATACTATATTTTATAACAAATACATACCTATATTAGATAAACATCCAAGACTCAGGCCAATCTGAAAAAGTTTATACTATTTACTTTTTTGACGAGCTCTGTTGCCTCGTGGTCATCATGCCAAGCTACAGCACCGGAGGTCCAGAGTTCGATTTCCGGTCAGGTCAAGATGGAAAATGATCTTTTTCAGATTGGCCTGGGTCTTGAATGTTTATCTATATATGTAATTAATAAATCTGTAAGGATTAGACTAAGCAGAACTCGTTTTTTTTGGCATTATCATACTACTCGTAATTGGTGGGCCGCCCGAAAACTTTTGTATGAAAATGACAATTTATTTTTTTAGCTCCCAGCATTGGTCCCATAGGAAAAGTTGTTCATTTTGACGGGCTGAGTCACCCCGTCACGGGAACGTCGTTGGTTATGTTACACGCTGTATAATGTTTATTGGCAGGGCTGTCGTATTTTTATTTTTCTTTGAAAAATAATTGTATGCCTTAGTTACCTGGTACAACATGTACTCGTATGTGAATAAACTGAATGGTATTGCTGTAAGTCGGAAACAACACGTCACATTGAACACTAATACACTGTTTATTAAAACATATACCTAAGGGGTAACC
Organism: Elegia similella; assembly: GCA_947532085.1. NCBI lineage: Eukaryota > Metazoa > Arthropoda > Insecta > Lepidoptera > Pyralidae > Elegia > Elegia similella. Next base: position 1,414,908 of record OX383926.1, on the reverse strand, counting down.
AGTCAGATACACTAAGCAAACAGCATCAATACTAAAACTGATAGAATATTCAAAAGTTATGTAAAACAATTACTTTGTAAAAAGGCTTATTATGGGACCGAAGATTTTATTAATGATAAGAATATTTGGCTTGAGCTTGGCGCGGACGCCTCGTAATTCTGTATACAAATGACTATTATGTGTGGTACATTTTTAAAGATGACATTTTTGATTTTAATTTTAGTAGGTAATTAATTTGACATTTTTTAATTCGGTGTTATTCATTTCAATAATATGACATTATTTTTTATTCAAATTGAACATGACATTTAAATAAACCAAGGTATACTCAGTCTACATACCTAGTTTCTAAGGTTTTCAAAAAATGTGAGTTGACGTCCTTTGGAGAAAATGCGCTGTGCAGTTTGTTGCCGCTTCTTCTGCACTCCGCTTTGGAAGCGGCATTAAACTTCAATTTTTGACATCAACAATTGTTGAGAAGTGAAATATGACAACTAATAAGTGTTCAAAAAACCTATATTGTATAAACATTTTGAATTTGAAGTTCACTCGTAAACCAGGCAGTAAAGCTGTCATTACGTTACACCGGCGATAGAGCCGTAGGCGAAAGAAGGATTAAAATGCAGCATGTGTGTGTTTTTGGCGTGGATATTTGGCATTTGTTAGCTAAAAAGCCGTGGTTGGTGATTGACCCAGCGAGAGTCTCGATTTTAAGCTCAAATGTGAAACTAAGTTAGGACAGAAATTAAAATATTTTTAGGAATTTTGGTCTTTGGTATAATATATTTGGGTAAAACTTATGACTGTATCAATCAAAGTACAGACAACCGAAGATAGCTTTCATTCGATTCTTCACGTTTCTCTATCAGTTGACTATGTGGGCCTCTTTCAAACAAAAGAAAATTAAAGAGAACTCGTAACGTATCTTCCCTTTTTGTAGTGTCTAAACGCGCGCGGTTTATTGCACATTTGGCTGATGTACTCGTGGTTAATAGTGTGTTTTGCACTATTTGTGTTGTTTCTTCATTTCAGACGCTTTAAAGGAGTTTTAGTCTAAAGTCTTATTTTCGATAAATAAAATTTTTATTATGAGATACATATTTACCTACAATTAATTTTTGGCTCACATATACTTGAAGACGATTATTAGAATATAAAAAAAATCCTGGAATTCCGGGATGCAAGTGTTATCTCGCACTCACGTTTACAAAGTACCTATATTACTGAGGTTTATTAGGGCCAATTTGATAGTTCTTGCTTCGTAAAAATCACTGATTGTAAATGTAGAGAAAAGCAATCCCACTACATTGTAATGTGGCAACTGTCATTCGGAGTCCAGTTTAGGCCGTTGTCCCAACGCGAAATTCTGATGTATAAGATAGTGTTTAGGGACTATAATATGGCTACCCATACATATTACAGTCCCTAAACACTTAAATAGTGAACATAAATATCCAATTTCTTACACCCGGTTAGGAAGCGTATAGAAGTTATGAAAGTTCGAAAATTAAAAAAAAATTATGAGTGATGGCGATAAAATTCTTTATAAGCATGGTCGCAATATTGTTTTGAGCAGTTTGGATCAATTTCTGTGACGTTTTCAGAAAGCAGTTGACCATTGGGTCACGACAGAACTACTTATGGCCAAGTTAGGGCAAACGCTTCCTAAAAACGACAGAAATCGATCTAAACTGCTCAAAACACTAATATTGTATATTATAGTCCCCAAATACTATATCTTATACATCAGAAAATCGCGTAAGGACGACGGTCTAATTGTGTTTATCACATCTCACGCTTTGCTCTTAAATATGGTAATCGGAATCGTGACATGTCAAAAACTGCAATAGCCAACTTCTGCTCTTTACGTATTTACCTTCTATGTATTTCGATATATAAATTTGACAGCTCCGTGGCGCAACGGTCAACACGCCAGCCTGCGACACGGAGTGAACGGGTTCGATCCCCGGCCAGGTCAAGATGGAAAATGATCTTTTTCAGATTGGCCTGGGTCTTGGATGTTTATCTATATATGTATTTGTTATAAAATATAGTATCGTTGAGTTAGTATCCCATAACACAAGTCTCGAACTTACTTTAGCTCAATCTGTGTGATTTGTCCGTATATATTTATTTATTTATTATTATTATTTATAAAGTATATATTCGAATATGTTATCTCTGTTCAGGTAATATTTATTACTGTTTGGGTTTAGTAAATAATAATAAATATATACGGACAAATCACACAGATTGAGCTAAAGTAAGTTCGAGACTTGTGTTATGGGATACTAACTCAACGATACTATATTTTATAACAAATACATATATAGATAAACATCCAAGACCCAGGCCAATCTGAAAAAGATCATTTTCCATCTTGACCTGGCCGGGGATCGAACCCGGTCACTCCGTTTCGCAGGCTGGCGTGTTGACCGCTGCGCCACGGAGCTAGCCACCATCGTGTTTGTAGATGTTTAGCTTAGTTTCAGAAAAACTTTAGTCCTTTCAAAAGGTTTCATGTCAAAAGTTTGATCTAAATCCTTGAATCGATTTACTGTAATATTTTCCGTTTAAGGTATATGTATATGTATATACATATACCCAAACGGAAATAAATAATAAAAAGGTTCGTGCTAAGTCCCGTTTATATACATAATTATGATTCTTTAAATTCTTTTTCACCCATTGTCTTGACCGGTTCTATGATCTGCGCGGGAAGAGGAGCAGCTGGCACATTCTACGTTTTTTTTTCTTCTTCCAGATCAGCATGGAACAGTTACCAGCATGGAACCTTAGTTTGTTAATAAACCAGAACCATACCGAGTAATGAGTACAAACCTGTGTAACTTGAAGTTAGTATAATATATTCCCCGCACAGACTCTCATTTCCTTCTTAGCGAAGTTTAATCAAAACCGTACACAAGATGAAGTTTGGAGCACGTATTGAACGCTCGCTTGGCGGTCTAGCTTCCATAGACAAGAGCTCAGAGAGAAAAGAGGTATATATTGCATACAGTTTTGCTGAAAAATTAAATAAATAATAAAATAAATAAATATATACGGACAAATCACACAGATTGAGGTAGCCCCAAAGTAAGTTCGAGACTTGTGTTATGGGATACTAACTCAACGATACTATATTTTATAACAAATACATATATAGATACACATCCAAGACCCAGGTCAATTTGAAAAAGATCATTTTCCATCTTGACCTGGCCGGGGATCAAACCCGGTCACTCCGTGTCGCAGGCAGGCGTGTTGACCGCTGCGCCACGGAGCTAGTCTAAAGGTATTTGTTATGGTTCCGTACCCAAAGTCACCTAGGTATACAGTTGAAATTTTCATAGGTGATGCATTTCTGTCGCCGCTTTAACAACAAATACTAAACACGGAATTAATTTAAGTGGGATCATACAACAAACGCTTTTTTGCCGTTTTTTGCTTGTTTTTTTTAAATATTTGCAGAATATTTCGATGCAATAAAAATAAATAAATTAGTTGAATAAAATAAAAGAAATATGTGAATTTTATAATATAGTGTCCAATATTGTATAGATAATAATGGTTCGGAACCCTTGTTTAGTTGCTTCCAGTTTGGTTAGGACATTGCAGGCTTGAATCACCTGATTGTCTGATAATAAAGATGATTCCGTGCTATGGAAGGCACGTTGAGTCGTTGGTCCCGGCTGCCATCTGGTAGTCATTAAAGGAACCACGTCAGAGGCCGAGAGGCGGTTCCGAAGAACTCTGACACCAGGGTGTGCGTGCATGGTGGATTTACCGTGTCACCTACTCGAAATGATGACGATGACCACAAAAAAGTACAAAAGGACATACTTTGTTAGCAAAAAAAAATGCTTCTTCCCTACCACCACCACAAGTGGTACAAAATGTTCTCAAGCCCTTCCGTGTTTCGGAAGGAACTTTAAGCCGTTCGTCCGGGCTTTCGTCACTTAATAGCAGTCATTAAGCAATGTCAAATAGAGATTAGACAATCTGACATCAGCCGTGTGGTTCCCGGCAGGGACCACACGGCTCATAAACATTAAAAAGACCTCTCCAACCCGTCTGGCCAGCGAGGAGAGTGTAGGCCAAATGCTCTGTCTGCTTTGACCAAGTATATGTGTTCTTCGGAACCGCCTCTCGGCCTCTGACGTGGTTCCTTTAATGACTACCAGATGGCAGCTGGGACCACCGGCTTAACGTACCTTCCGAAGCATAGCATCATTTTTATTATCAGACAATAGGTGATTCAAGCCTGCAATGTCCTAACCAAACTGGAAACAACTAATCAAAGTATGCTTCCGGTGGGAATCGAACCCACGACCCCCGGCTCAACAGGCAAACGCCTTAACTACTGGACTACGGAGGCTGTTGAGGAATTCAGTAATTAACAGACTATTATTATTATCTTTTCATGATTGAGTATGCATCCGGTAGCATCGCATTACGCATTACAGTGCTCATTTTCACTCATCAGCAAATTGTACGTGAAATGTGATTGATCGACGAGTACTACTGGACTTTTGTATCAATGTTTATATGTTATGTCCCATGTCAGCTAGTAGTTTGTAGCTTTTGAACAATCTATACTAATAATAAATCTGTACGGGTTGGTCATGGAGTAAGTTACTTTGATTTTAGAGATATCGTGTTTATAAGCTTACTTACATCTTACCATCAGGTGAGATGGGAGACAAATGCCTAATCCAACATTTAGTAAAAAAAAAAACTCTATTCATGATACTGAAACTAAATTGACGATATTTAGAATTATTTATTAGTATGTTCCTCCATAACTGGACTGAGTTTCTTTCGGCGTATTCTTCTCAGCAGTGGTCGTTCCGAAACGCTAGTAGCTTATCGATTTCGCAAATATTAAAAATAATAATATGATGTTCAAAAAGAGATACATGATATCCAAATTTGAATATAAAAAAACTATTTCATTTAACTCTTAAACGAATTGACAGAATTTTATGAAACTTAGTAGATAAACATTTACAAGTACAAGACACAGGATAGGCTACTTAATTTTTTTCTCCGATTATGATAAGACAAAGCCCCCATACAAACATAACTTAAAATGTATGCGAACGAAGTCGCGGGCACTGCTAGTAATTTGTAATTTGGAAATAATTAATTATGTATTATTTTAAATGTGAATTGACACGTGAGAAAGATCCTGAAAGGGCCTATTTTCTGAATGAATCTTTGAATATCAGCCACAGATAGAGGAATAATTTAGATATCCTAACTACGAGTAATATTATAAATGCGAAAGTGAGTGAGTTTGTTTGTTACGCTTTCACGTTGTAACTACTTTGTATACACGTTATCTGGGGTACGGAGAAGGACATAGGGTACATTTTATCCCGGGAAAAACGATGACGCGGGCGGAGCCGCGGGCTAAATCTTGTATTAAATAATAGGCTAATCATAATAATCTCCTTCTGTGTGGGGATTAAATTCAATCATGTTAACTGGCCAGCAGCGTCGCATTCTGCATTACAGCGCTCATCAGCAAAGCGTAACAAGATGTGTACGTGACGTGTGAGTGACCAACGGTATTATGCCCATTTGTACCATGATTTTACATTACTAGGTCTTGCTCGCGATCTTATAAGCGAAAAGCCTATGTGATATTCTGATGTATTACTATCACTACATAGTATAAAACAAAGTCGCTTCCCGCTGTCTGTCTGTCCCTATGTATGCTTAGATCTTTAAAACTACGCAACGGATTTTGACGCGGTTTTTTTTCATAGATAAAGTGATTCAAGAGGAAGGTTTTTATGTACATTGCACCCATGCGAAGCCGGGGTCTGGGTCGCTAGTAAGCTATAACATTGAAAACTTTTATCGAAATCTAGTTGGTATTTTATTATGTGAAGGAGTCAGAAAACCTCATAAGTTTGTGTGTTTATAACACACAAACGTTCACAAAAAAGCTTGATGGCCGTTGGCCTTCACATTGTTGACACTTTTAATTGCGTGATAATCAACCCAGCGTGTTAATTAACCCGCGTAGCGTACGTTTGCGTGTTAAGCAGCCCGGGGTGTTAAATAACCCACGTAGCGTACTTTTGTGTGTTAAGCAACCCAGCGTATTTAACAACCTGCGTAGCGTACTTATGACTGTAAGGCAACCCGCGGACGTAGTTTTCATTGAGTTAGTTGCTTCGCGTTGCGGATGGCACGTTAAACCGTTGGTATATTTGGTCTTTACAAGACAATCGTTAAGCATTATCAGATAACTTTGGGCAGCATGAAAAAACTGGCACCAGTTTTGGCTTACTATAACTTTTTTGTTATTTATGTAAGTAAAAAACAAAAGAGTTATACATAGTACATACATAGTATCACGTCTTTTTCCACTGTGGGGTAGACAGAGCCTAGATCTATAAGACCTAAAGGCTATGTTTAGCGTGGAAAACGGAATCAAAATAGCTATGGCTAACCGCATCGCCTATTAACATGATTGCTCAGATTTTAGTCTTCCCAGTCTTCCCTCAGCAGCTGGTACATTTTAGGTTTTTTTATCGCAGGCCAGCATGGAAGAGTTATAAAAACACAATAATGAGGAGATTCATCATAATTACCCGCAATATTTAAGTATGTAGTTCACGTGCAGCCGCGTCCGCTCATTTGCGCTCGTCAGCCAAGCGTACGTGACGTGTGATTAACCGACGCGTATTAATATCCATTTGTACCATTGCTTATTATGTTGCACAATTTTTTGTCGTCGACATTGGTTGTCAGCATTATGCTGGACGGTCAACACGAAGAGACTTTTATCATATCTGTTGTTGTTGCACGCTCGATAGCTGACATAACGTGTTCCACAAAATTATGTAAATTGAAATTGTATATAAAATGACGTCAGAAAAAAAAAGAAAAGATAAAAATATCATACAAAGCCCTTCAGGCAAGTAGGTGACCAATAGGTACTGTTGAAAAGAGTTTCTTTCGGCGTCTTCTTCTCTGCAGTGATCGGTTCCGAAACGCAAGTAGTTTGTAGCTTTTGAACAATAATTAATAGTTTTAATATAATTTAATAAGTACCGACCAAATCTGGCAGGAACGACGCGCGTTTGGTCACATGAGTTCACCGACTTCAACGAATTATGAATCGTATGTTCAGAACTATAAGTATAAAATTGACTTGCTGTAAATATCTTAACTAAAAGGTGCTGCTGACGCGAGCTAAATTACTCTAAATTCCTAACTACATTGAGTTGATATTTCTTTGAATACCTATGCAGAGTGCGACTTCTGTACGTTAGTACAGTACTTATTCTTATGGTCCGGGGTTGCTTTATACTTGAAGGTGCGAATAAATAAAATAAATATATAGACAAATCTGATTGGAGCTAGCCCCAGCCCAGGGTAAGTGGGTAAGTTCGAGACTTGTGTTATGGAATACTAACTCAACGATACTATATTTTATAACAAATACATAATGATAAACATCCAAAACAAAGGCCTATCAGAAAAATATAATTTTTCATCTGACCCGGCCTGGGATCGAACCCGAGACATCCGGTATGGCAGCCTGGTATGTCCACTAGACAGAGCTCATCATCATCGTCAGACGATAATGTGTTGCTCAAAACAATACTGTTGACCGTACATAAGAATTTTAACACAATCACTCCAAATCTTTTTTTACAAATTTTCCAATTTTCAAACTTACGTAACTTCTATACGCTTCCTAAGCGGATGTGAGAAATTGGATATGTACGTTCAGCAGTGAAGTACCCATCCTTATATTATAGTCCCCAAACAGTATCTTATTCATCAGAATTTCGCGTTGGGACGAACTGTCTATTAATCAAGGATTAATTACATTAGATTCGATGGTACGATCTACTAGGTTAAGAATCATGGGCCCTAAGATCACAGGTACACTCTATAATCACTTGACCTTTATCCCTTCACAAGCTGGCGCGAATGTTAGTTCTGTAAAACTGGCCTATTCGGACTTACTTGGAAAGGGTTGCCGAAGATATAAGTGAATTGTGATTTTCTCCCATTTGTCCCTCTTCCTTCACGTTTAGCCCACGGGGATATCGAACTTTTCGTGTAAGTTTGTGAATGTATGGATTTTGCAACTTCTTCCCTCAAAAACTAGTAAATAGTTTTCAATTGCTAACACAAATCCCGGGCTCCACCGCCACATAGCTGACGATGATACCAGGAAGTAACGATTAAAAAGAGTTTCTTTTAGCGTTTTTTCTCCGCAGTGGTCGGTTCAAAACGCTAGTAGGCTAGTCTTTAAACAATCATCATCATCATCATCATCAGGTCCTTTTTAGTCTCCACTACAGGAGCACGACCCTCTCTGTACTACTAGGGCCATACTTGGCCAGAGCAGCCAGAGGACTTGGCCTACACTCTCCACGCTGGCCAGACGGGTTGGAGAGGTCTCTTAGATGTTTATAAGCTTTGTTTAGCTTGTATTTCCTAAGTCGCCTTCTACGACATCCATAGGAAGACTTGGAGTGGTCCTATTCTACTCTGCCGGATACCACACGGCTTTAAACAATAATCCTTACTAATATTATAAATGCGAAAGTGAGTTTGTTTGTTTGTTTGTTACGCTTTCACGCCGTAACTACTAAACCGATCATCATGAAATTTTGCATACAAGTTCTCTGGAGTACGGAGAAGGACATAGGCTACCTTTTATCCCGGGAAAAAGTACTATTCCCGAGGGATCAACATTGACGCGGGCGGAGCCGCGGGCGAAAGCTAGTAATAATATTATAAATGCGAAAGTGAGTTTGTTTGTTTGTTACGCTTTCACGCCGTAACTACTGAACCGATCATCATGAAATTTTGCATACAAGTTCTCTGGAGTACGGAGAAGGACATAGGCTACCTTTCATCCCGGGAAAATACTATTCCCGAGGGATTGACATTGATGCGGGCGGAGCCGCGGCCGAAAGCTAGTTATTATATAATTGAAATAAATGTAATTTAAATTATTAATTTAAGTCAAGGGTGATCTTCAATTGCGTATCTGGTGGTTTCAGGGGCAAGTATTGTATGCAAGCCTGGACTCTCGAGCTGATACTTGCTCCCCATTCATCCCAGTGTGTAGTTTCCTAATACTTTCATTGCCTTCGAAAATCCAATAAATTCCTATCTTTCCCCAGCTTTAAAATTATTCTTATGTATACTCTTATGTAAATAATAAATAAATATATACGGACAAATCACACAGATTGAGCTAGCCCCAAAGTAAGTTTGAGACTTGTGTTATGGGATACTAACTCAACGATACTATATTTTATAACAAATACATATATAGATACACATCCAAGATCCAGGCCCATCTGAAAAAGATCATTTTCCATTTTGGCCTGGCCGGGGATGGAACCCGGTCACTCCGTGTCGCAGGCAAGCGTGTTGACCGCTGCGCCACGGAGCTAGTCATGTATCAGTCATGTATAATAATGTATACTCAGTCCACATACCTAGTTTTTAATATAAACTAAAATTGTAAGTAGATGTCGATTGGAGAAAATGCGCTGTGCAGTTTGTTGCCGCTTCTCTGCACTCCGCTTTGGAAGCGGCATTAAACTTAGCCATAAGTAATTTACTGACGTCAACGATTCTCAGTTGAAAATGTATGACAATTAAAAAGTGTCTGAATGACCACGTTTTGAATTTTTTTTTTATTCCGCTGGGCAACAGCGTCGGAAGCACTTGAAGCTAAGACACTGCACTTGCCAAGCATGGTGAGTATGGCAATTTCGAAGGAACGAAGATTCCTTATGAGAGGCCCTACTCCAGCAGTGGACTTCTTCCTGCTTGAGTGATGAAATTGAATGTTTTTAAATAAAATGTGATATGGGAAGAGCCAAAAAACTACAAAAACTTGGAAAAGAAAGAGGGTACCTTGTGGGTAAAATTTTTAGCTACCTTCTTGTGAAGGCAATGGTTAAAGACTACGCAGCTAAAAATAACAGCTTCAACCAACCTAGTAGACCAGTATTATGAAACCAATTTGAAATGATATCCTTTCTAATAAAATGGTTTTAATTTTTAATCGGTTTCTAAATGACGTCGGATCGGACTAAAAAGAAATTATGTCCATCTTATAGATTATTCAAAAATATTTTCTTTTTATTCTTGTTTAAAAACTTATGAAGATATACCTATTGGTTTAATATATCGCATGGCGTCATACGTGGGTACGTTTTCTACTAACATGTGACGTATTTAGCCCCCACTTCTGAACTTTGATGCGCTATATCTAAAAATTGTTATGTTATTTCGACGAAGCAAAAAATACAGGTCAAATATTTTTTATTATAAAAGGCGGTCTAAATATATCTCTTATTCGTACCTTGTCCGATCCCCTATTCTGTTACATTAAGCATGTAAAGTAACGGTACCTTTGACACCGGTTTATACATTGTTTCATGTGAATAAATATATTACATACAAAAACAATCAATTGGATCAAGAAGCTCCTCCTTTTTTAAGTCAATATAAGACATATTGTCAAAGCGTCTTAAGAAGTTAAATAACCTTTAAAAAATTGAATAAACAAAATGGCAGCGAGCGAATCGAAAGCCAATAATATCGCCTAACACCATTGCGAGAAAAACTCTCTTGTTCTTGAAAGAAGGCTTACAAATAATCTAATCAATATCGAAGAGTATCAGATATCAAGTTCGAATTTAAGTGTTGTACACAAGGTATGAAATGGTTCGAACGTACTCTTCAACATGAACGGACAATTACATCCGTGCGAAATTTAAAAGACAAGGTCTTGTCGGTTTCATTGTGAGGAATGAACGAAAAAAGAGGTTTGCCATTGCTTTCTCCTCATACCCTAGTGTAAAAATACAGTGAGCCTTGTTTTTCGAATAATTTGTTTTGTTCTAATATGGTTTGGCATGCCAAAGCATAAAAGACAAATCTTGCTAAAACCGGTATGCCTTCATTTTTTAAAATACGTTAGAATATGTTAGAAATCGCCATAGATTTAAAAAAAAAAATTTTGTGTCTCTGAATAGATGTCACATTTAGCCATTTTTGTATGGGAACCTAGTGTGTCATTAGCGGGGGTGTGAGGCAGACGAAAGGGAGTCGTGGTGTCAGGGGTGCTATTTGTAAATGAGTGACTCAATGAAGAAGTACAAATTTTCCATACATCATCGGTCGTTTAGTAAACACGTCGATTCGAAAATAGCACTCATGACGTTTGACGCCGCTGTCATAAGAGATGTAACAACACCGTGTAATATCGATATCGAGAAAAAACCACAACAAGATTTTGTTTCAGTATGACTTCATTTAAGTAAACAACATATGAAGTAGTAATAATTATATAGTCATAATCATCTAAGAGATTCCCTGGTTCCTTATACTCCTGGCATCTTCAGTTGTGCTGCGTCCAAGCCCGGGGTCCGCTATCATGACAGCATTCATACTGTAATAAGAAGTATATATTCCATGCTGGTGTAGATGAAAAGGAAAAATTGAGAATGTACCAGTTGCTTCTCTGATAGGGAATGCGACTAGCAACCTATTACACCTTTGATTCAGATTTCCACCTACATACGCCCACAAACACGCTGAACGTGGCTTTTGGTTTCAGGCAGAGGCCTATACCGTAAGGGTGAAGATCGTGATAATATGAATGTATGTATGTTTTACGGCCCAACGCCAATTCTCCTTATGTAACTCCAGTAACGCGGACATACATAAATATGAAACTAAAGTACAAGTTTTTGCCTGCGCCGGAAATTTAACCCGGTACCTGGCTCGTTAACCACTGTACCATGAAGATTGTCATTATCGTTTATGAAATTGTAATTAAATGTCCTTTGCATTACGTAAATAAATAAATATATACGGACAAATCACACAGATTGAGCTAGCCCCAAAGTAAGTTCGAGACTTGTGTTATGGGATACTAACTCAATGATACTATATTTTATAACAAATACATATCTAGATACACATCCAAGACCCAAGCTAATCTGAAAAAGATCATTTTCTATCTTGACCTGGCCGGGGATCGAACCAGGTCACTTCGTGTCGCAAGCTGGCGTGTTGACCGCTGCGCCAAGGAGCTAGTCAAAGACTATCACTTACATGTGAAAAGTCACAGGTTGTGGTTTCCCTTTAGCATTTTTTACAGTATTTTTTCAGGATTTCACTACATAACTAGGCATGTTTATAATTATAATAATAAATTTTCGTTCGGCTCATAAGGTTCCGCTATAAATAATACGACAGACGTCAGAGGACTGAGGCCGCGAAAAGCATACGCTGTTTTAAGAGTATGAGTAACAAGACATGCGCTGCTTCTAGAGACGTACGAGCCTTTGTATAAAAAGTAAGACGGGTTGGGCTCTCTTAAGTCCTGTATGTATTCAGGTACATCTCTTATGGTGTTGCGCAGACCGCAAGAGACGGCACCATCTAAGTTAAACACTTTTGTCATAACCAAATCCAAGATGATTGTCGAAAGCCATTATGTTCCAAGTGCAACGTATGATCTGCCTGCTGAATAAGGTGGTTCGCCATCTGCTGAAGTGACCCCGTGGGTCACTGTTGGGTCATCATGCTGCCCAAGCGCTGAGCGGGGTGCCACGAAACTCTCACAGGTGTTCATGAAGCAGATCAACTACTAATGATGGCAACTGATGAAGTGGCAGTTGCGCTGTTAGTATATGGAAGTGAACATGGACAGCAACAACAAGTACAGTTTTCGGTACTTGTTGTGTTGCCTCGTGACGCACCAAGCCCTCGCCTGGGAACGTCAAAGCTGACGTCACTATGCTATCGGCTGCACCAATACTTCAAGAGTGAAGCGAAACAGTGAAGACGACGGCCAAGCAAAGAACAAAAAGACCTACCTAATGTATCAAGTATCTATCAAAGCTACTTCAGACTGCCCCAATAAACAGATTCTACTGGGTGGCGCAAAAGTAAAGACCCTATTTGGTTCAGCTATAACATTTTTTCTAAATTAGAAAACTAGATTTAGGTTTTTTTAAATGTATATTTGTGCCATTAAATTTCGTACCATTAGGATTTAAAGATGATGTCTTTTAAATGGTGACCTCCAGAGTTGATACACATTTGAGCCCTATTTATGACATTTTGCATAACTTGCCGTAACACTTCCTGCGATATGTTCGTTATTTCTTGACGAATGTTTTCTTTTAGAGCTGCGAGAGTCTGTGGCTTGTTCACATACACCCGAGATTTCAAAAAACCCCAAAGAAAGAAGTCTGGACTGGTCAGATCGGGTGATCTTGCAGGCCAAGGCAAATCGCCAAAACGAGAGATAACTCGGCCTGGAAAAGCGTCCCTCACACAATTATTCCACGTTCTTGGGGAGTAAAACGGTCCATGTTTATTTTCAGTGTATTTTACATTTGTTCACTACACAATTTTCAAAAACAGAATGACAGAAAATGTCATATAAAAAAAATAAAAGTATTTTCTTTAGTGCCAGTACTTTTGCGCCACCCGGTATATACTCTTAACCTCAAGGAGGTAGCGGAGGAGAGCCTGCTGCTGTATCGTTGATAAAAAAGGCTTCAATGAACTTAGTGAAAAAATAGTGCAAAAACCTATGAATATAATATCTAATCCTTATAACTCAGTTCGGACTGAGTTTAGAGGTATATATGCCCATAAAACTTTATTTTGTTATTGACTCGGGAAAACAAGGTACGGTTAGTGGCCGCGCGAAAACAAAAAGACGCCAATAACCGGCATTGTTCTTTTGAAATATTATCTATTTCGGTTCAATAGATACAGTCATGTGGCAGATGGATGGACGGATGGACGTCGAAGGCTTAATATTACCTTTCCGTTTTTACTCTTAGGGAACGGAACACTAAAAATAATAAATTTTCGGGAAAGTCGTGGAGAGTGAATTTATTATTATTTATTTTTTGGCATTAACTTTATTACTTATATTATTACACTCATCTGTATTCATGTAAATTATCGATGTTTGGCAAAAAAATAACAAAGTGCATCACTATGCGTCTTTCCGCCTTTCACTGACAATGGAATTTGACGTTTTTAATGGAGGATAAATATGTTTATAATATTGTAAATAACATGAACTTGCATTACTTAAATGAGAAAAGTCCAGCGCGATAGTTTACTATAATATTCATTTTAGTATTTTAGAAGGACAGAACTTCAGAAATTGGCCTGTTTATAATTTTAAAAATTAAATTCCACTCTGTTACATACCCCTCGACAGGCGTCAGAGGACTGAGGCCTAGTGTATAGTATACGCTACTTTTAAGGGTATCAGTAACATGACGTATCAAGTAATACGCCTCTTCTAGAGACTTCATACTTCTATGGAAATCGCTTTCAGAAAAATAGGGTATGTAAAAACTGCGACTCGATAGAAACGAGCTTCTACCAGAAAAGAAGATTAGGTTGGGTCAGAAATGCAAACCCGTCAGAATGGACTTGCTACTAGAAAAGTAGGTAAGATTGAGTTAGAACTGCGACCTCGTCAGAAACAACTTGCTGTTAGAAAACTAGATTAGGTTTTTGTTACCAGAAAATGAGGTTCTGGAGGGGTCGCAGTTCTAACCTAACCTAGGTTAGAACTGCGACCCCTCCAGAAAACGAATCGCCATCAGAAACGAGTAAAATTGTGTAATAATGTTTATATCAGAATTTAATTATGCGGTCTATAATTATTATTTATTATGCATTTAAATATTATGGTTAGTATCATTTTGTTTACATATATTTATGCGTTTGAACTGTATGTTCAAAAATAATTATGCCAAAAACAGTATGCGATGTTATATTATTGCTTAAATATTTATGCTTATGGTAAGGGAACCAAAAATACACTAGTGTGCAGGTTGCCTCAGGAAGTTTTCCTTCGCCGGAACATGGTATCTATACTAATATTACAAAGAGGAAAGATTTGATTGTTTGTTTGCATCGAATAGGCTCTGAAACTACTGGACCGATTTGCAAAATTCTTTCTCCATTAGAATCCTACATTATCCCTGATAAACATAGGCTATTTAAATACCTATATCTTCCCGTGCGAAGCCGGGGCGGGCCGCTAGTGGTTGATAAAAGTGTCCGAAATTTAGTCACATTGGTCTACAAATTAATAGGTCAAACAGATTTTTTGGTTTGAACCCGGTACATTTTGCTTATAGGTTGCGCTCTAAGACTATTGAACTGAGCTACCGTTTAAATTAATGTGAAGGGCAATCAAATTAATTTGTAAATAGGCCCATTTACGGAGGCGAGTGTACTTGGTTGACTTCGCTATGCCTACTCGGCACCGATAAATGTCTGTCAAACAGAAAAAAAAATGAGTGATTTGGCTCATATAGTCATTTGGTCATGTGAAACTTAAAAAAAAATCATATTTCTTTCGCTATCCTTATACTCTGCAAAAAATCTCGTGTCTATAGTCATCATCATCATCATTTCGAGTAGGTGCCACGGTCAATCAACCATGCACATCCTGGTGTCAGAGTTCTTCGGAACCGCCTCTCGGCCTCTGAAGTGGTTCCTTTAACGACTACCAGATGGCAGCCGGGACCAACGGCTTAGCGTGCTTTCCGAAGCACGAAATCATCTTCACTATCAGACAATCAGGTGATTCAAGCCTGCAATGTCCTAACCAAACTGGAAACAACTAAACAAAGTATGCTTCCGGTGGGAATCGAACCCACGACCCCCGGGTCAACAGGCAAACGCCTTAACCACTGGACCACGGAGGCTTAGTAATTCACTATGTTCACAAAAGATCAACCTCTATATCCCAACACCAACCACAGGGGATATAACACACGTGCAGACAGCCGCTAATAGTACAACACTTTTACCATAGAGATTACAGTTATTTGATGGAATGGTTTTAGTCCTCAAGGGTGGCATTTACTCTTGGATTTCCAACCTTATTACCTATTTTTAGGGTTCCGTACCCAAAGGGTAAAAACAGGCACCTATCAATATCGCTCCGCTGTCCGTCTGTCTGTCTGTATCTCATGAACCGCGATAGTTAGACAGTTGAAATTTTTACATATGATGTATTTCTGTTACTAATATAACAACAAATACTAAAAATAGGATAAAATAAATATTTAAGGGAGCCCCCATACATTAAACGTGATTTTTTTGCTGGTTTTTGCTCGATATTGATAACGGCAACAGGTAGGCGCTTGAAATTATATATAAATAATTAAAAGAAGAAAAAGATTATTAATATATTACTAAATATTCACAGATTATTTAGTTACATATTTACTTTAAAAATAAATAATTAAATGCAATAAAATTAATATTAAAGGGGGACTCCCATACAACAGACATGATTTTTTTGCCGTTTTTGTAGATAACGGTACGGAACCCTTCCTGCGCGAGTCCGACACGCATTTGGCCGGTTTTTTGTATAATAGACAGCTGCATCATACTTTTATATACGGTAGAGTGTTTACTTCTATAGAAGGTAGAATGTTTATCTCCTCCATAACCGACACAAACCCCTTATGTAAACTTTTCAGGACGAACATTGCAGATCTTTTTAGGGTTCTGTAATGCCGAAGGTAAGGAACTGTTTGTCCGTCAAGACAAACAAAGCCCGTTTTCCAATTTGCTAAACAACATGGAAAACAAAACCTATAGAGTACTTGCCGAAGGCCTAGAATTATAAAATTTGTTATGAAATAAAGTCTCGTAACAGGTATAGAGGAAAATAGCCGTGTTGTATCCGGCAGAGTAGAATAGGACCACTCCAAGTCTTCCCGTGGATGTCGTAGAAGGCGACTTAGGAAATACAAGCTAAACAAAGCTTATAAACATCTAAGAGACCTCTCCAACCCGTCTGGCCAGCGTGGAGAGTGTAGGCCATGTCCTCTGGCTGCTCTGGCCAAGTATGGCCCTAGTAGTACAGAGAGGGTCGTGCTCCTGTAGTGGAGACTAAAGGGGACCTGATAATGATGATGATGATCCGGGAACCGTAAATTTATAATTAAAGCGAACTGAATTTTTTTTATGTCCCTTAGGGCTCACGTCTAATTCGCTCTTGGCCGGTTTTTTTTTTTTATTTATATATGAGAAAACATTGGCTTCACCTGCCATTTTACCTAGATTAGGATAATTGAGCCTTTAGTAAATCTCATTCAAGTAATATTACTTTAGGTCGAAGACTCGGCGCCGCCGTTTTGCGGCCAGCCTTAAGTGGAAAAAGTAACTAAGATAATGAGTTCTCTCCCGTACTGTCTGTTTATGTTTTTATGAGGTAATGTTTCTATCTCTCACGGGGTAGACAGAGCTTGGAAGCCAATGACTTGAAGGTGACGTTTAGCGTGGTGGTGGGATGGAAAAGAGACTCAAAATAATGTTACTAGCTTAGCCGCATTGTGTTTGACACGATTTCGGAGATATTCGCACAATATTTATTGGCATGTACAGAAGGTACTAAAATTGAATGGCGATGAGATGAGGGAAGCACATAGTCGACGCAAGCGGGGCTTAAGAAAATCTGAGGTGGACAGCCAACCAGTATTTTTGTCGTATGTGAAAGGAGTTACGGATAAAGTTGGAGCGGCACTACGAAATTACTCCATTAAGGCTGTATACACTCCGTACTCCAAAGTAACAATGCATATACGTTCACCGAATGATGTTATTCCGTACCAGACGCCAGGTGTCTACAAAATAGATTGCAGCTGCGGGAGTTCTTATATCGGACAGACTAAGCAGACCATAGCAAAAAAGGGTCAAAGAACATATTGCAGCGGTAAAGAATCGCCAGACCAGTAAGTCCGCCATTGCTGAGCATCTTATGGACACCAACTGCAACCACTGAATTGAATTACACCAGCCTAAAATACTATCCACTGACCGGCACTATTACAAGAGGATAGTACGGGAAGCTGTTGAAATTAAAAAGTTTAAAAATATCAACAGAGAAGACGGATACAAATTATCATTAGCATGGAATCCAGTGATTGCCAAAATTAAACCGCGTCGTGCGGAGTTTAACAAAAAGTCGGACACTGTTAGAGTAGTGTGTACCGGGGCTAATGCTGGGGCTAATGGAAAAGAAAGATGAAACGTTTTATTTGTTAATTTTCTTCTTGAAGATCTGACAGAGTGTCTGCACCCCCAGGCCCTAAACGCTCTACGGCGAAGAGCAAAAATATAAATGTACCCTCAACATTTCATTAAAGGCCATCTTACTCTCTCGCTCAGCCCATCAATATGAGCAATTTTTCCTATGTAGTATCGAGACATGTCAATGTCAACAATGTTTCAATGTCACGGCCTTCAGAGAAATATGTCTATTCTGTGGATTGTAAGGGCGTCTGTCACATTAACGGAGAGACGGAGCTCATAGGCATCTATTTGTGAAACAATATTAATAAAAGTGTTATCGTGCCATCACTTGGTTTTAATTAAATAAATAACATTACATGGCGCAGTCGTAAAACGAAGAAACGCTCCAAGAATAAAGAATAGAAGAAAGCGAGGATTCACAAGAAAGGTTAGGATTTTTATTTCTTGGAAGTGGTACACGCCGCATGGCGGAAGATCAAGAAATCATGCCAAACATGGTCGAATATAAAATGCCTCAGCCACTGGCGTTGGACTCAATGGATGATCTGTTGCCGAGATGGAAAAAATTTCAACAGCAATTTAAAATTTTTCTTTCTGCGGCTGGTTTCGACAAGCTGTCGGAAACCCGGAAAGCAGCCATCTTGCTGAATGCGATAGGCCCGGACACACAAGATTTGTATTTTAATATATTGAAAAAAGATGAGGACAACCCCAAGTACGAGAGCGTCGTAAAAGCACTGGACGACTACTTTACCCCGAAACAAAACGAGGTCATTAACACCTTCTACTTCAATAACAAGAAACAAGAGGATGGAGAGACTTTCGATGTATTTTTTTCAAGCCTGAGAAAATTAATAAAAAATTGCAATTTTGGAGAACTTGAAGACAGAATGCTGAGGGATCGCATTGTCATGGGCATACATGACAATAAACTACAACAGAAGCTTCTAGAAATCAGCGAGTTAACCCTGGATAAAACAATCAGCATATGCCGTGCAGCTGAGCTGTCTAAACAACATGCAAAGGTCATACAAAAACAACCGGAGTCCCTGTTGGCGGTAGATGCAGTCTCAACACAAAGCGAGCAGCCTAACGTTTCAGCAAATCGAGAAGCTAAGTATACCAATAATTTGGGTAGTAAATGGTCTAGTAGAAATAACAATAATATTAATAAGAAATATCATTGTCTTAAATGTAATCGGGAACATGGCCCGAGACAATGTCCGGCATATGGTAAGAGTTGTTTGATTTGTCATAAATTAAATCATTTTGCTTCTGGGTGTAAGAACAAAACAGTACAAAGTATAAATATTAATGACAATATTGATGAGACCGATGAAAGTAATTTAGTGCAGGATTTATGACTAGTTAAGGTGTGCCACTCAATTGGGAATACAATTAACTTAAAAAATAATGAATGGCTTCAACTCTTAAGAGTTGAAAATAAAAAAGTTTCTTTTAAGTGTGACACTGGGTCACAGGTCAACGTAATGTCCTTGAGGGAATTAAGAAAAATAGTCGATGATGATAGTCCTAAGTGGTCTGAGACTAACATTGTGTTGGAAGCCTTTGGAGGAAGTAGGATAAAACCATTGGGCACTAGGACTTTAACATTGTTTCACAATAATATTAAATTCAGTGAAAAATTTATAATTATTAAAGAATTGGTCAGGCCAATTTTGGGTTTAGACACTTTACTAAAATTAAATTTATTAAATAAAAATAATTGTAATTTGGTTTGCAGCATTAAGCACACCAGTAGTAGTATTACAGAAAAAGATAAAATGATTAATGAAAACCTAAAACTTTTCCAGGGAATTGGGGAATTCAGAACACCTTTGGAGCTACACATTCAACCAGGCGCTCAACCAGTTGTAAGGCCATCACGCCGTGTCCCGCTGGCACTGATGGATCGTCTGGCAACTAAATTAAAGAGCCTCGAGAAGCACCAGATTATTGAGAAGGTAGAACATCCCAAGTCTTTTGTAAGTAATCTTGTCATAGTAGAAAAAAGTGATGGAAATTTAAGAATATGTTTAGATCCCAAAGAATTAAATAAAGTTTTGATTAGGGAATATCATCTTATTCCTACCTTAGAGGAGTTGATAGCTAAATTAAGTAATAAGTCTGTATTTTCTGTTGTTGATCTGTCTGATGGGTTTTATAATATCCGACTTGCAAGTAATTCAACAGACCTGTGTACGTTCTCCAGCCCGATCGGCTGTTATAAATTTTTGAGATTGCCCTTTGGATTGTCTGTTGCACCAGAAATTTTTCAAAAATACAGTGAGAGCATATTCGGAGACATTGAAGGCGTTGTAATTTACTGCGATGATTTGTTAATTTGTGCAGAAAACGATTTTGAGCATGATAAGATATTAAAACAAGTTTTTGAACGTGCACAATTACATAATGTCAGATTCAACAAACGAAAATTTCAGTATCAATTAAAGGAAGTCAAATTTTTCGGTCATATCTTTTCTGAGGAAGGAATGAAGATTGATCCAGATCGTATTAAGGCTATTTTGGAAATGAAAAGTCCAAAAAATAAAAAAGAGCTACAAATATTTCTGGGTATGATTAACTATTTAAGAAAATTTATTAGCAAATTAGCTGAAATAAGTGCTCCATTACAATCTCTACTAAAAAAGGATGTAACTTGGTTATGGACTGAAACACATGAAAATTGTTTTTCAAAAATTAAAAAATGTATCACGAATGCACCTGTTTTACAGAATTTCAACAGCTCTTTACCTATTTCCATACAGTGTGATGCTAGTCAAAATGGTTTAGGATGTTGTCTAATGCAAAATGGTAAAGTCGTAACATATGCGTCTAGAAGCTTGACAGAGGCGGAGAGAAATTTCTCACAGATTGAAAAAGAATTACTTAGTGTGGTTTGGGCTACTAAAAAATTTCACTACTATGTTTATGGAAAAAAGTGTCTTGTTTTTAATGATCATAAACCATTGGAAACTATATTAAAAAGGGGTCTGCATGAAATTCCCTCCGTCAGGCTGCAAAGACTGAAATTAAAATTGTTAAAATATGACATAGACTAAGTACATGAAACGTAAATCCATGCACATTGCAGATCTATTATCTCGGTCATATCTAGATGAAGTAGATGAAGATGAGTCATATATGTATGAAGTTGTACACTGCATTGGACTTGCATCTCAATTACAATGTACGGAAGAAAAAAAGAAAAACTTAATAACAGAAACTTTACAAGATGAAGAACTTTGTAAACTGAAAGAATTTATTAACAATAGTTGGCCAGAAAATAAGAATGTACCTGATTATTTAAAAGTTTATTACAAATGTCGTCAAGATTTATCAGTAGATCAAGAATTAATTTTTATGAAGGACAGGCTTGTAATACCTAAATCATTAAGAATAACAATTTTGAATAAATTACATGAGGGTCATTTAGGCATGACAAAAATGAAACAAAAATGTAGAATGTTATATTACTGGCCACAAATTGACTGTCATGTAGAAAATCTAGTTAAAAAATGTATTGTTTGTCAAACTTACCAAAATAACAACATTAAGGAACCTTTAATGCCACATGAGGGTACCTCATGTCATCTTTACCGTTTTCCAAATTAGGAATAGATATAATGGATTTCAGAAGGAAAAATTATCTGATAATTTACGACTATATGTCAAAGTGGTTAGATATAAGATTAATTTCTAGTAAGTCATCACAAAGCATTATCAATGATAGATATTTTTTCTTGTTTTGGTATACCATCTGAAATAGTAGCAGATCATGTTCCATTTGACTCATTAGAGTGTAGGAAGTTTGCTTCTGAATGGGGATTTAGGTTCACTTACTCTAGTCCGAGATATGCTCAGTCAAATGGTATGGCAGAACGGGGAGTACAGATTGCTAAAAAATTGATGAATAAATGTTTTGAAGATAAATCTGATTACAGGCTAGCATTACTTCAGTACAGGTCATCACCTGTGTCTGGTACAATATTTTCACCCTCCCAATTGTTAATGAACAGAAATTTAAAAACCAAATTACCGGTAACACACCAGTACCTCAAACCTAAAATGAATGATAATGTAAAGACTGATTTTGCCAAAGTAGTTAATAGAAATGTAAGTAATTACAATAGAACTGCAAGATCTAAGCCTAGTTTTAAGTTAAATGAGTATGTGTGGTTTAAGAAAGAGCCTAATATTAATAAATGGAGTTTAGGTCAAATTGTAAATAATAACAACTATAGATCCTATGACATAAAGGATAATAATGGGAGTATTTATACAAGGACTTCATATCATATGCGTTCTCAATAGTCTGGTGGCTTCAGCATTGAATGTGTAGACTCTAAGGATTATAGGGATTTAAAAAATTGTACTTAGTAAAAATAAGTATTATGTGTGTATGAAAATAATTTGTTATCTTTTGAACATCTCATCTCAGGGACAAATAGGATGTGTTCAAGCTACTTTTAGTGATCTTTCCGAAAGTGGATTAAGTATACAATGTTAAAGACTTTGTTAATTTTTAGTTAGTGTTAAAACATTAATTTAACCTAGCTTAATTTACAAAAAGGTTAATATTCTTGTTATTGTTTTTCCCTCATTAAATATCTTTTTGTTTGTTTTGGTTTTGGAAAGGAGGAGAATATAGTAGATTAAGTAAACAAATGTTAAAGACTTTGTTAATTTTTAGTTAGTGTGAAAACATTAATTTAACCTAGCTTAATTTACAAAAAGGTTAATATTCTTGTTATTGTTTTTCCCTTATTAAATATCTTTTTGTTTGTTTTGGTTTTGGAAAGGAGGAGGATGTAGTATCGAGACATGTCAATGTCAACAATGTGTCAATGTCACGGCCTTCAGAGAAATATGTGTATTCTGTGGATTGTAAGGGCGTCTGTCACATTAACGGAGAGACGGAGCTCATAGGCATCTATTTGTGAAACAATATTAATAAAAGTGTTTTCGTGCCATCACTTGGTTTTAATTAAATAAATAACATTACAGGGGCAATTCTGGGAACTCAAAATTCGGCAATTCCATACAAAAGAGTTCAGCCGTCAGTTTGTATGAGAATGTCGAAACTTATTTTGGTTTGCCATCGTTATTCCCATAGGAAAAGTTGTTCATATTGGTGGGCTGAGTCGCCCCTTTAAGGGAATGTGGAGGATCAATTTACATGCTGTTAAGCTCTTTTGCGCTACAGCCATAAAGTAGTGTTTTCTTTTTTAAGAGTCTATGTATGTATCTTAGTATATTGTGTTTTATAAGCTATAACTTCTTCATCACTTAACTAAGTTGGACGTATGCTATCGTTAGAATTTTAACACTCAACCGAATGACATTGGCTATAATTTTTGTCCGGGCAGTCGTGTTTTTATTTATTTTTGAAAAAACTTGTTCCTACATTATACATGCTTATAGACATGATACCGATAAGTTATCTAATAAGATGTTCTAAAATAAGTAATTTCAAGCTTCTAAAAAGAAGTACGAGTAAATAACAGCATTTAAACAAGCACATACAAAAAGTAACACATTTATATTAGTTAAAATAAACCGAACCCTTTATCCTTTGTTTTTACATCTGATAAATCCTCTGCGTTGCCAACATGACGACATGGAAATCTACTTCCCTTTAGTTATGTTTACGTTGGCACCCCTCAGGCAATCGAACGGATTTCAATAATGTTCGCACTCTCGTGAGCTGATTCAAAGCTTTGCGATTATGTGAAAAGTATTATTTTAAATTATTTATGAAGACTGTATGGTTTTCCACGCTAATCTGAGTGGATAAAAACATTACTTAGACTGCTTTTTCAGCAAATAAGTGTAAAGATGTGTTTCACGTAGATGCGCCATAGATTTTTTAGACCGTTTGGCTCTCAAAGCGGTGTGAAAATCTATGGCTAGCTATTAAATAGTAGGTGCGTTACAAGGACGTGTATCTAGTTTTGTTTTTCATATATTGACCGTTGCTGTCGAAGAAAGTTTTCGCCAGGGCTGTGCTAAGCGAGGTTAGAAAAATGAAGGAAGGTGGATTTTAATGCTCGCATGCTTGTATCATATTATGCTTAAAGCAGAGGTAGGCTATGTATACGTATGTATCTAAATTTAATATGTTAAAATAAAAAGATGTAATATCAACCTATAACATACCTGAATATCTTATAAAATTAGAGTGAATAGGCTTCTTCTGGGTGAACTCGCTAGACCTTTGACCATATCTTTGCCTTTGCGTAGAATCTAGGCTCTGTCTACACTTGACCATAATCTAGGCCCTAGATTATGGTCAAGTGTAGACAGAGCCTAGGTCTATAAGACGTGAAGGCCACGTTTAGCATGTTAGTGGACACTAGGTAGAAAAAGGAATCAAAATAGTGATGGGTTGCTAGCTGGATCGCCTATTAACATGGTTCCTCAGATTTTACCCATTCCCTCGATCGGCTTTTACGATCTGCGCGGGAAGGGAAGCAGCTGGTACATTCTACGTTTTTTCTTTTCTCCCAGACCAGCATAAAAGACCAGCATCAAGTGTACATCAATTAAATATAAAAAAAAAAACAATCAAAAAGTAGGTTACACATTCATCTTAGTTAGAATCAATCTAACCCTTTATTTTTGTTTTTATAACATCAGAAAAATCCTCTGCATTGCCAACATGATGACACGGGAATCTACTTACCCTCAGTTATCATTATGTTTACGTTGGCACCTCTTACAGTATCGAACGGATTTCAAAAATTATTGCATTCTCGTGAGCTGATTCAACGCTGTGAGACTAAGTGAATAGAATTATTTTAGCGAGCTCCATGACGCAGTGGTCAACACGCCAGCCTGCGACACGAAGGTGCCCGGGTTCGATCCCCAGTCAGGTGATGATGAAAAACGATCTTTTTCAGATAGACCTGGGTCTTGGGTGTTTATCTATATAAGTATCTATTATAAGATATAGTATCGTTGATTTAGTATCCAACGACAAAGTTCACAACTTACTGTGGGGCTAGCTCAATTTGTGTGATATGTCGCTATCATCATCATCATCATCAGGTCCTTTTTAGTCTCCACTACAGGAGCACGACCCTCTCTGTACTACTAGAGCCAAACTTGGCCAGAGCAGCCAGAGGACTATATATTTATTTATATTTTAAATTATTTAATCTAAGCAATGTTTTATCCTCTCTCAGATTAGTATAGAAAACTATACAATCTATGTATAATTTTCTATACTAATCTGAGTGGGGATAAAACATTGCTTAGACTGCATTTCACAAAATATGTGCAATGCCAAGATGCATTTCGAGGCTATATGCCAGTATTCCTACTAGAGCTAAGCGGTCTAAGAACTATAGCCGAAGACCATGTTCACCAGGGCTACGCTGAGGCTACAAAAATGAAGCTATACTAGGTGGATTTAATACTCGTATCATATTACGTTCAAAAATAGAAGTCGCATCTAAATTAAGTAGGTAGGTTTTATTACAAACAAGTAATATCAAAGTAAGCTTATTCTTACGTAAAATATGCAAAATGAAAACGTAGGTTATACATCTATGTTAGTTAAAATAAACCTAACTCTCTAGTTTTACACCCTTAGATAATTTTTCTGAGTTGCCAACCTAAAGACACGTAAATCTACTTACCTTTAGTTATGTTTACGTTGGCACCCCACACCGAATCGAACGGATTTCAATAATGTACGTACTTTCATGAGCTGATTCAAGTATTATTGCACAGCTTTCTTATAAGAAGTGTAATATTTGCATGGATAATATATGTATTTTTATTCTACAAAAAGTTGTTTGCCCGCAACTTTGTCCGCGTAAATTATAGCCTATGTCACCCGCTGATAACGTAGCTTTCTTAAACGGAAATAATTGTTTAGTTTATCCCTTTAACAAACACAACTCACAAACACACAATCAAATCTATTTTCTTTATAACATTATATACAAGTATTTATAGATAACTTTGAAATATCAATAGTTTTGGATTTATTAGATATCGTTAGAATCCTTACGTCATTTCAAGTGCATTAATTGGCATGACGTTTTCTTTCCTAGAAAATTGGGCTCCGTCATCGTCCGCCGTAATCGTATTCTCACTCCCTTCCTGCATCATGTAGGACGGTCGAGTTAATTACATCATTAATAAAAAATTGGTTATCTGTAAAGTTGGTTTACGAGCAATAATTAAACGTGATACCTGTGGAAGAGAGATAGATGCGTCACAAGACGAATGGTTACGCCGATCGTGCCTATCTATCTAATTACGCGCTTTTACTAGCACACGGAACGGGACACTTATTCGTGCGTGCAGCCGGCATTTATCGATTTATAAAACATTATCACGTCAAAAAATATTTTATTTCATTTCATACAAGCCGAATGAATAACGTTACAATAGATAACCATACATGCTAGTTGGGAGGGGCAAAACATTATTTAGGCGTTTGCTCAAAATATGCTCTATTGGAGTGTCATAGAGATAAGTATGTGCTATACATCGCAACTTTAATGACACGATCGATGTCACAATCACGTATTGTCACTCTGGGAGTTACCGCGATTCATTTGTGACTTGTGCAATAAAAGACTAAATAAGATGGTTGACCGACGGTTTCCCTTGACAGTTTCATCGTCCACCGCAGCTCTTCAGTCAGTCTGTGAAGATGGAGGCTGTTGCGGAAATATCAGACAAATATCAAAAATAAACGCGGTCCCGGAAAGGCAATATAAAGTCAAGCGTCAAAAGTGGAGTCATAGTTTTCCATATTATTTGTATGAGAAATTATGACTCAACTTTTGACACTAATTACAAATACAAAATACAAATTATTTATTTTGCCTTAAATGTGGTACATACAGGTGTTTATAGGACATGAGATTCACATATTTTACCAGACACTTGACTGTACATTAGTCTTTCTTCTGAATGACATAGTTTGCACACAATAATATTTACCGCTGAACCGCTTCCATTAGAACTGTTTTGATAGGGAGATGAAGATATAGATATAGTTAGGGCATAGTTGCTACAGTTTTTCATCGCTTAAGTCAAAATATTATAAAAACAACGAGCACTTCGGGAGTGCTGGCAGAAGAGAAAACTTGATCATTATCGTTACAGCAGGAGCAGGCAAAGAGGCAAAGAGAGAGATTACTCCCTCACTACGCCGCGCGGCGGCGGTCATGTGACCGTCGTACGAATTTTCGATCAGATCACGTATTTTTTATTATTTCGTCTGCCATCTGGTAGTCGTTAAAGGAACCACGTCAGAGGCCGAGAGGCGGTTCCGAAGAACTCTGACACCAGGGTGTGCATGGTCGATTGACCGTGACACCTACTCGAAATGATGATGATGATCAGGTCACGTCTCCTGTCACGAGTATATATATTTTTTACCTCAGTTTTTTACCCATCCCAAATAGTGCTCAACGCCGTTTAAGAAGTTTTTTTTTACCAGCTATTTATGTGTGTGTGACACATAGCCGTGTGGTATCCGGCAGAGTAGAATAGGACCACTCCAAGTCTTCCCGTGGATGTCGTAGAAGGCGACTTAGGAAATACAAGCTAAACAAAGCTTATAAACATCTAAGACACCTCTCCGACCCGTCTGGCCAGCGTGGAGAGTGTAGGCCAAGGTCCTCTGGCTGCTCTGGCCAAGTATGGCCCTAGTAGTACAGAGAGGGTCGTGCTCCTGTAGTGGAGACTAAGAAAAAAAAAAAAACGGACCTGATGATGAGCTATTTATGTCCCACTGCTGGGCAAAAGAAGTTAAGAAGTTTACACTTCAAAAGTAAACGTCAGGCTCGCTTTTCCTTTCGATAAATTTCTGTTCTTTGTCTTTGTGTCACATGGAACTAGGCAGCTAAACATTCCGACTCCATGGCTGGTTCATTCCAAATAAAGAGTCAAGTTAGTATTTTAAGATTAGTAACGTAGGTATTTGATTTTTGCGTAGTACCTAACTTATTTCTACTTGATTTTTTGTTTATATTGCAGTAATGAAACTGTATCAACATATTTCCGGGCCAATCGCTGATTGAACGGGAATGTTTATTTTGCCGGAACACAAACAACGCAATTGTAAATAAAACTATCAATCCGTGAAAATAAATGAATAAAATTAGTAACAAAAACAAAACATACCCGGCCAAGTGCGAGCCGGACTCACGCATGAATGGGTCCGTACCACGTCCGCACCGTTATCTATAAAAACCTACGTAAGATAAAAACGGCTGAAATATCATGTCTGTTGTATGGAAACCCCCCTTTAATATTAATATTATTATTATTTATTTTTAAAGTGAATATATAACGAAATATTCTGTAAATATTTCAAGCGTCTATACCTGTCGCAGTTATCAAAATCGAGCAAAAACATGCAAAGAAATATCAATTTTAACTGTCTAATTATCACGGCTCATGAGATACAGCCTAGTAAAAGTGTTTTATTTTGCATTCACAATGATATTTGGATGCGATATGATAAATTTAGTTACAACCCGTGGTTTCAACTAACAGTAACCTGCCTAATTTGGTGAGATATAATTGAAAACCCCAAAATGCAACGTTGTAATGTCACTTCGCAAAACTGCTAGACAAGAATGCGTAGGTAACGCATTTCCCGCATGTACACAAAAGTACATAAACCTGTATTAAACAAATAAATATATACTTATATGACGATTAAAATAATATATAATTACATTCATTTAATATATATAAATCTCGTGTCACAATGTTTGTCCTCAATGGACTACTAAACCACTTAACCGATTATAATAAAATTCGCACACCATGTGCAGTTCGATCCAACTTGAGAGATAGGATAGTTTAAATCTCAAATTATAGTCGCAATTTTTTTAGCCACAGCAACGCGTGGCCGGGTAAGCTAGTATATTATATGAGGCGCCGCCTATTTGAAATACCTGTCGAATGTGATTTGTAAAGTGCTTTACTAGTTATAAGACCATTTATGTATAGACTTAGTTGGCAAATAAACGATTATGATTAAAAAAATCAAAGTTTACTCACGTGATGGTGGGCGGTGGGTTGCTGTGGACCAAGCAAGGCAGCACGACGTCTCCCCCTCGGCGCACGCTGGCCTCCCATAGACCGTGGGAGAGCGCTCGAGGAGATGACGGCAGGCTTGTGGCTGGTAAAGAAAAATTGTGCCCATGACTGACTCCTTTTTGAAATAGATATTTCAAGAACGATAACATTTGTGGTAGTTTATCATTTCAAGGGAAAAAATATTTCAACCATAACTTCCGACATAATATGGTCTTCCATCTGACCCATTCTTCTTCTTAGACTAGCTCCGTGGCGCAGCGGTCAACACGACAGCCTGCGACACGGAGTGACCGGGTTCGTTCCCCGGCCAGGTCAAGATGGAAAATGATCTTTTTCAGATTGGCCTGGGTCTTGGATGTGTATCTATTTATGTATTTGTTATAAAATATAGTATCGTTGAGTTAGTATCCCATAACACAAGTCTCGAACTTACTTTGGGGCTAGCTCAATCTGTGTGATTTGTCTGTATATATTTATTTATATTTATTCTTCTTCTTCTTAGTTGGTACACTCTTGCCAGAGCGGTCGTGGACATGATTTTGGTAATACGGCGCCAATTTTCGCGGACTGCAGCTTTCCGGGTACATCCGTAAACTGATCACTTAAATGCGGCCTTAATCTGGTCTGTCCACCTCATTGGTGATCTACCACGTGACCTGGTGCCTTCTACTTTTCCCTGCTCTACGAGACACTCTATTGTGTCATTATCACAACGAGATACATGGCCGAAAAAGGTCAAAATGCGTGGCTGCACTGTGGTTGATAAGCGCTGTCTGTTGCCTAGTTTCCCAATTCCCATTAATTACAGGCACAAACTTATTCCAACAAATCTATTTAAAAAGAGATATAAGCAGACAAACTGACACACAAATACACGGCAGATGAAACTTAAAACGCTGTATCTTTAGTTAATGATTAAAAAACTAAGGAACTTACGAGTGACGTCAATGCCAATGGCCGCGCTCTGCCGTCTCTCGCCTGTGAGAGAGTCCAGTACTGAGCATGAGTATTGGGCTCGAGTGTCTTCTACGGCCACTGACCGCACTATGAGCTTCCAACCCTCGTCTACTAGGAGGATTGCTCCAGCTGCAAAAGAAAGACCAAGTAAGCATACATAGACACCTCTTTATGCCTTCGTTCGTACTAATTTTAGCCCATGTCACAAAATGTGTAGCAATATATTGGTGAAAGAACCTTTAAAATCGGTTATATAGGTTTCGGTCAAGGGAATGAGTGAAAATCTAAAGAATCATCACAATAGGCGATGCGGCTAGCAACCCATCACTATTTTGATTCCGTTTTCCAGCTTTACCGACCAACACGCTAAACCTTAGGCTCTGCCTACCTCGTAAGGGATAAAGACGTGATAATATGTTTCGCGCCTCAGCTCTTCGCGTTTAAGTTCAGTCGCACCTCAGCACTTCTCATCTTCGTCTTTCGCACCTAAATACACACTCGTATCTCTCTCTTCTTCTCTCTTCAGGTCTTTTTAGTCTCCACTGTAGGAGCATGACCCTCTCTGTACTACCAGAGCCATACTTGGCCAGAGCACACAGAGGATTTGGCCTACACTCTCCTCGCTGGCCAGTCGAGTTGGAGAGGTCTCATTGATGTTTATGAGCTTTGTTTAGCTTGTATTTCCTAAGTCGCCTCTTACGACCTCCATGAGACGACTAGGAGTGGTCCTATTCTACTCTGCCGGAAACCACACGGCTATGTATGTAGGTTTTAATACTTTTCAGAGCTAGGGTATCGTCCTCAACTGCTGCTGCTTGGCCATTGGTTGCAGGTATGGCATCGGGCACACCTGCCCGGCCTCCTGAGTTGTTACTTGCTTTTCCCCCATCCATTAGAGTTAGTTGTATCCCGATACCTTAAGGGCCCGCCATATGCCAGGCGGCGTGGCGGTACAAACGCGGATGGTCTAAACGCGTTGGCTACTTTGGATATTTTCGTTTTTTAGGAATATTCAAGGGTTATTCGAAAAAGAAAAACATATGATGGCTGCCTTATCTGTAATGCAATAATAATCAAAAGTTTCAAGGTTAATTTTAATGTATTTGGTGAATAATGCTATATACCGAGTAAATTAGACGTGATTTAGAGGCAACTTTGCAATTTTTTTCTATCGAGAAAATTTAACGCAATCGTGTTTTTGAGTCATATAGTTACTAGAGTTAGTCCTGAACTTTGCTGCATTTTTATTTCAACTTGAGTATTTAATTATTATTGATATAACAGTCAATCATGCAAAGCAGTGTGAGGTAGTACGGGCCCTTAATGCCCTTCCCGTCAGCAGTCAATACGGTTTTACAGTCGTCAATGGGCGATTTATAATAATCCAGCTAACATTTCCGAAACATTGGTTCTAGCAAAGTTTGTGGTTTAGGTAGAATATGTTTGTCATAAATCTTCATGTACGTAGCTCTCACTAATTCAGGACATTTATCATGCTTATTTCAGCTTACATATAGCACTTATATCGTTGTCTGTGTATTTAGGCTTTACACTGACCGTAAGTATATTACTGGGTTTACACATACATACTACAGCGTACTACTCTGAACTTCTACAAAATTTTTGTTTTTTTTTGTATTTCTGACTTTCACGCGTGACGTATTTAGCCAATATATATACGGAATATATATAATATATACGGACAAATCACACTGATTGAGTTAGCCCCAAAGTAAGTTCGAGACTTGTGTTATGGGATACTAACTCAACGATACTATATTTTATAACAAATACATATATAGATACACATCCAAGACCCAGGCCAATCTGAAAAAGATCATTTTCCATCTTGACCTGGCCGGGGATCGAACCCGGTCACTCCGTGTCGCAGGCTGGCGTGTTGACCGCTGCGCCACGGAGCTAGTATCACGTATAAATTATATTTCCGCGCTTTTTCTAAGTCTTGTTTTTTTTTTCTTTTTTTCTATTTGGCCCTCAAACTTTATTCAGAAGCTTATTTTAGCCAGTATCTAGTTGATCTTTGAGTTATTCTTGGGTATCAACGAAATGATGGTATAACTCATTTCGCTTATTGGACGGAGCCCCTAGCGACAATTCCCACGAATCCACTGGTTTGATCATATACAATGCAGCAAGGCGAGCAAACACCAGCCCGCTAAGTAAATCTTACTACAGCTGCACTATGATACTTTATTTTAGTTATTCCACACATTTTTCATAAACGTGGGTATTTATAAAACCAAATTAAACCGATTTCACATTGTAAAGCCCACTAGAAACAATTTGCAAAACAATTCAAAACAAAAACCGTGCAGTCCGACGAAATTCCTGGCAAGAACCTCCGCAAACTAAGTTGTCAAGACCTTTTATATTTATAATATTTATTTTTGTTAACAAAAGTAGAGAAATGCTTTATATTTTTCGTAAGTCTTTATTGATTTTACATTTTTTTTTAAATATTGTTTTATAACCATATTTGTCCCACTGACTGGTGGTCAAAAATCTTCTTAACGTCTTTTCCCTTATCTTTTTAAAGTATTTATTTATTGCTGTTACTTGCTTTTCACCCATTTATCCGAGTGAGTAGAATCCTTACTTTTATTCCCTACCCAAATCCAACAAATTCCTATCCTTTCCCACTTTAAAAATGCTTCCAGTTGGTAGTAGCGTCGGAAGCACAAGCCAAACAAAACTGCGCTAGTCAACCCGCCTATCAAGCGTGGTGTGGTTCCATGAAACGAGTAAAGCAATATACTTCCATGGTACGAAAATCCTGGAAGAGGCCTATCCTCCAGCAGTGGACTTGTTACGGGTAAAATGATCAAAATTATGATAACAATTTATTAAATACTAGCTTTCGCCCGCGGCTCCACCCGCGTTTATGTCGATCCCTCGGGAATAGTACTTTTTCCCGGGATAAAAGGTAGCCTATGTCCTTCTCCGTACTCCAGAGAACTTGTATGCAAAATTTCATGATGATCGGTTCAGTAGTTACGGCGTGAAAGCGTAACAAACAAACTCGCTTTCGCATTTATAATATTAGTAAGGAAAAGTAAATTTGTAAAACTTACACTTAAAAATCTGAATAGAAATATAACGCAGGCCATTGTCTAGCAGAAGACTGCACAGGTTCTAGTTTATGAGTTCTAAAGCAGCAAAGACGCGAATGCTATTTACTAATAGACTTATAGACTAAATTGTACTTATAGTGGAAATTGAAAATGACATTTGTTTGGCAGTAAGTATATATATATATATATATATATATATATATATTGCCCTCCTTTCGGCCGTTGTTGATCAGGCCGAAATCCGATATAATTGTTGATCAACCTTTACCCGCCTCTAACTCTGAAAGTTTTGGGTCTATCGTGCTCTTTTTGCTATATATGAATTCTGCTAGTTACGACACTTTGCTTAATTGTGCCGTAAAGTCTTATACTCGTCATAAATTATTACGATAATTATTGATCTATTAACCGCCTTTTTTCATGCACTGAGGATACTTTTGTTGATCGAATATATACCGCGTTTGATCAATATTTGCTGCGAATTATTGCTTTCGAGCAACGCGGCGGCAGAGCGGCAACGTCGAAAAAAACGAAATGGAAGTATGTTAAAGTGAGATAGAAAGTGTGCCCGTGCAGTCGGTGTATTTCGTTCGTTGGATGACGTGTTTTTAAGGTTTTATGATTACGTATTTTTGTTTAGGAGACGGACGACATAAGTATGTAAGAACTTATTTTACTTTTATCTTCCATACTACCAGTATCCATATCCATACTAATATTATAAATGCGAAAGTAACTCTGTCATTTGTCTAACTGTCTGTCTTCATAGACAATTCATCTGTCTTCATTTAGAAAATTTCCATACAAACTTCCCCCTGAACGGGTAAAACAGGGGGGAAAGTTTGTATGGAAATTTTCTCATTTCTATTTATTTATTTAATAACGCTACACCAGTACTTTCTACACTTGGAAGTATATAAATAAGTATATAAGTTCTCGATTACAATGAAAAAGGTTATGTAGGGGAAACTGGGCCAAATTCAACCCTAAAGCCACGAAGGGTAAAATGGTTTGAAGGCGAGGGCAAAGGCCGAGCCGTTGAGGATTCAGCACGACCCCCCCTTCTACCCCAAGTGTGCTGCAGTGCAGCCGCAGGCCGAACTGCTGAACACTAGGGCCGTGAGGCCGTAGACCGAGCCCCAAGGCGAATGTGAAGCACGAGCCGTTGAGGATTCAGCACGACCCGTTCCTCCTAACTCCCCACCCCCCACGACCAAGTGAGCTGCAGTGACGCCGCAGGCCGAACTGCCGGACACTTGGGACTGAAGGCCGAGCTCCAAGGTGAGGGTGAACCCCGAGCCGTTGAGGATTCAGTATGACTCCCCCCTCCCGGTGAGGTGTGTGAGGCGAAGACTATATGAATAATACGTTTATTATTGCACATTGCACAGGTGAACAAAGTTGCAGCAATGTCGGTTCTGTGAAAGCTGACTACAAACCGGCCAAGTGCGAGTCGGACTCGTGCACTAAGGGTTCCGTACCATTATCTATAAAAACGGTAAAAAAATGTCTGTTGTTTGGGAGCCCCCCTTAAATATTAAGTTTATATTAATTTAATTATTTATTTTTGAAGTGAATATATAACTTAATATTCCGTAAATATTTAAAACCTCAACATATTGCCGTTATCAATATCAAGCAAAACCGAGCAAAAAATCACGTTTGTTGTATGGGAGCCACCTTAAATATTTATTTTATTCTGATTTTAGTATTTTTAGGGTTCCGTACCTCAAAAGGTTAAAAGGAACCCTTATAGGATCACTAGGTTGTCCATCTGTCTGTCGCTCTGTCAAGCCCCTTTTCCTCACGAACGCGTTGAGGTATCAAGCTAAAATTCATACCAAATACTTAAGTTTACTGTCCCTTGAAGCTGTAAAAAAATCTAACTTCTAAGCCAACGCAATCAAAAGATACAGCCGCTTATGCCGCAAATTTTCGTGTTTTTCGAACTCGCAAGGGAATCAAAACCTACAGGGTACTTCCCGTGAACTCAGAATCTTGGCATTTGGTATGAAGCAACATCATAAAGCACAGATAAAGAAAAAATTGCGAAAAGTATACATTTTTTGTAGCATCATGTAATCATTATATTATTAAATATTAATGCCGCAAATTTTCAACATTCGTAAGGGAATCAAAATCTATAGAGTACTTCCCGTGAACTCAGAATCTTAAAATTTGGTGCAAAGCAACGTCGTAAAGCAAAAGTAAAAAAAAAATTGCGAAAAGTGTTAATATTTATTTACAACATATAATAAAAATATTTTAAATAATTAAATTTTAGCTTA
This sequence comes from Elegia similella, assembly GCA_947532085.1. Lineage (NCBI taxonomy): Eukaryota > Metazoa > Arthropoda > Insecta > Lepidoptera > Pyralidae > Elegia > Elegia similella. The sequence continues at coordinate 1,379,384 of OX383926.1, read as the reverse complement.
TTATAGATAACGGTACGGAACCCTACGTGTGCGAGTCCGAGTCGCACTTGATCGGTTTTTTTTTTGTTATAGCGGCAACAGATATACATCGTCTGTAAAAATTTCACACTGGCTAACTATCACGGTTCATGAGATACAGTCTGGTAACAGACGGACGGACGGCAGACAGACAGACGGGCAACGGAGCCATATTAATAGGGTCCTGTTTTTACTCTTTGGGTACGGAACCCTTAAAAGGGTACATATCAATAACATCATATTAGGACCGACTGTTCAATTCTGCCATTTGAAAAAGTCATCAGAGATATGTGATGACGCATTGATGTATCCTTATCCTTACTAGTATTATAAATGTGAAAGTGAGTTTGTTTGTTTATTTATTTGTTTGTTTGTTACGCTTTCACGCCGTCACTACTGAACCGATCATCATGAAATTTTGCATACAAGTTCTCTGGAGTACGGAGAAGGACAAAGGCTACCTTTTGTCCCGGGAAAAAGTACTATTCCCGAGGGATTGACATTCACGCGGGCGGAGCCGCGGGCGATAGCTAGTTTTCTATAAACTTGCGTCTGCGACAGGTACCTGACTGTACGTCAAAATATTTATCTACCAATATTCATATAATGAACTGAATTCGTTAAAGAGTTATGGAGGAACATACATAGATGCATACAAAAAAAAATCTAAAAATCGTCAATTTAGTTTCAGTGTCATGTATAGAGCTTATAAACACATTATCTCTGAAAACAAAGTAACTTACTTCATGACCGACCCTTACAGGTTATTTATTAGTAGTGATATAATAGTTAGAGGATTATAGGAAGGTACTTTAATCTTACCACAAAAAGGTATTAAAGTGACGTCATTACTTCGTAATTGTAGTAAATAATGTGTTTTACTTCGTTAATTAAGTAATTGTTATGACCTACCTGTCTTAGGTAGCTTGTTTTAGATTTTCCTTTAATTAAATGATTGATTACTCGTGTTACCTATCATTCATCGTTCATACCATAGGTAGGAAGGTAGCATTGATACACAGTCCTCATAGAAAAAAAAAACACTTGCATACTTTGTAAATAGTAGTAAATCAATACATACAATATGTAAAGAAAACCCTGTCCGATCCTTGAAGGGATTCTCGATCCTAATTCAGCCCGTTGATATGAACAACTTTTCAACTATGGGACTAATGAATGCCGAGACAGTCGTTGGCGAGTTACATACTTTACTCCAAATTAAACATAGCATCGTTAGGACACTGTTGTAACACTGGTAAAGCAAGACGCAGCTGGGGCGGCCGTGTGCGCGTACCCAATGCCATTACTTCAACTACCGGATAGGCAGTTGAGGATGACACCTCTTACCTCCATTGTTTATCAGGCTAAAATCCGCATTAATTGTTGATCTACCTTTACCGGCCTCTCTCTTAGGAATTGTTAAGTTTAATGCAAAGAGAATTTATATGTTGCATCAGTCCTCGACGGGTCGGGGTTTGCCCTAGCCTCGTGGCCCAAGTGTTCGGAATTTCGGCCAGTGACCTTACTGCAACACACTTGGGAGGGGAGTGGGGGTGGGGTCGTGCTGAATCTTCAATGGCTCGGGGTTCACCCTCGCCTTGGAGCTCGGCCTGTGGCCTCATGGTCCAAGTGTTCGGAATTTCGGCCTGCGAACTTATTACAGCACACCTAGGGGGGATGTGGGGGAGGGGTCGTGCTGAATCCTCAACGGCTCGGGGTTCACCCTCGCCTTGGAGCTAGGACTGTGGCCTCGCGCCCCTAGTGTTCGGTAGTTCAGCCTGCGGTCTCACTGCAGCACACTTTCGCCTTGGAGCTCGGTCTACAGTAGTCTCGCGGCCAAAGTGTTTGGCATTTCGGCCTACGGCCTCACTGCAACACACTTGTGGGGGGGGGAGCGGGGGTCGTGCTGGATCCTCAACGGTTCGGGGATTACCCTCGCCTTGGAGCTCGGCCAACGGTCTTGTGGCCCTAGTGTTCGGCAGTTCAGCCTGCGGTCTCATTCCAGCACGCTTTGGGGAGGGGGGGGGGGGGGGATGTTCATGCTAAATCCTCAACGACATGGGCTTTGCCCTCGCCTTGGAGCTCGGTCTACAGGCTTGCGGCCCAAGTGTTCGGCATTTCGGCCTACGGCCTCACTGCAACACACTGGGGGGAGTGGAAGTCGTGCTGAATCCTCAATGGCTCGGGGTTTACCCTCGCCTTAGAGCTCGGCCTGCGGCCTCGCGGCTTTAGTGTTACAGCACACTTGGAGGAAGGGGGCTTACAACCCCCTACATGTTGGCAGAAAAATCCCCCCCCACTCCTGTGGGGGGACAGGCTACTTCAATTTATGATAAGATATGGCCTCATAACATAATTACCTAATTAGTAATGTACGCGAACGAAGTCGCGGGCACTGCTAGTATTCTAAAATTTTAATAAATAGGTAACTACAGAATTGATGACATAGGTCGTCCCATCACAGCTGTTTAACTAACAGTTGTGATGCGATCTAGAGCGAAGTGGCAACAGCGCACAATGGACTCAGCCAACTCAGCTGTTCAATTCTGCCATTTGAAAAAGTCATAAGAGAGATGTGATGACGCATTGATGTATCCTTATCCTTACTAATATTATAAATGCGAAAGTAAGTTTGTTTGTTTATTTGTTTGTTTGTTTGTTTGTTACGCTTTCACGCCGTAACTACTGAACCGATCACCATGAAATTTTGCACACAAGTTCTCTGAAGTACGGAGAAGGACATAGGCTACCTTTTATCTCGGGAAAAGTACTATTCCCGAGGGATCGACATTACCGCGGGTGGAGCCGCGGGCGATAGCTAGTTTTCTATAAACTTGCGTCTGCGACAGGTACCTGACTGTACGTCAAAATATTTATCTATCAATATTCATATAATGAACTAAATTTGTTAAAGAGTTATGGAGGAACATACATAGATGCATACAAAAAAAAATCTAAAAATCGTCAATTTAGTTTCAGTGTCATGTATAAAGCTTATAAACACGATATCTCTGAAAACAAAGTAACTTACTCCATGACCGACCCTTACAGGTTATTTATTAGTAGTGATATAATAGTTATAGGATTATAGGTAGGTACTTTAATCTTACCACAAAAAGGTAATAAAGTGACTTCATTACTTCGTAATTGTAGTAAATAATGTGTTTTACTTCGTTAATTAAGTAATTGTTTTGACCTACCTGTCTTAGGTAGTTTGTTTTAGATTTCCCTTTAATTAAATGATTGATTACTCGTGTTATCTATCATTCATCCTTCGTAACATAGGTAGGAAGGTAGTAGGAAGGTGGGTATCAAACCCAATACTCATAGAAAAAAAAAAAACTTGCATACTTTATAAATAGTAGTGTCCGATCCTTGAAGGGATTCTCGATCATAATTCAGCCCGTTGATATGAACAACTTTTCAACTATGGGACCAATGAATGCCGAGACAGTCGTTGGCGAGTTACATACTTTACTCCAAATTAAACATAGCATCGTTAGGAATAGAATTCATATGTAGCAAAATTTGCAACATATGAATTCTCTTTGCTTTAAACTGAACACTTTCTAAGTAAGAGGCCGGTACAGGTGGATCAAAAATTAATGCGGATTTCAGCCTGATCAACAATGGAGGCAAGCGGTGTCATCCTCAACTGTATATCCGGTAGTTGAAGTAATGGCATCGGGTACGCGCACCCGGCCGCCCGAGCTGCGTCTTGCTTTACCAGTGTTAGTAGTATCCCAATACCTTTATATCCTTCCTTAATCCAATAAATTCGTATCCTTCCCAAGCTAAAAATTACTTCCGTTGGGTAGCAGCGTCGGACGCACAAGAAGCCAAAGAAACTGTGCTCGCAATCTCGTCTGCCAAGCATGGTGAGTATGCCAATATGCTCCCATTGAACGAATAAGTATCCTTGGGAGAGGCCTTCATCCAGCAATAGACTATTTGCTGCTGTATTGATGAATGATGATAATGAACAATAGCCGAAAGGAGGACAACACAGGAAAGGCGACTTCTGATTTTAGTATTTTTTTGTTACAGCAACAACAAAAATACATCATCTGTGAAAATTTCAACTGTCTAACTATCACGGTTCATGAGATACAGCCCGGTGATACACGGACGGATAGACGGACGGAAAGCGGAGCCATATTAATCGTTCGATACACTTCGATTTTGCAAAGAAAATATTTTTGTAACTATTTCTCTTTAGCCATGTCAAGAAAGAGATCAAATATTTTGCAATTTTAAAAGCAGCAAAAAGATTGGGAATTATTAGATCCCAAGATCACTCAAGAGTAGGTCGCTCAAAGAGCAATGGAGAGGGCTATGCTCGGTGTTTCTCTGCGAGACAAAATCAGAAATGAGGAGATCCGTACAAGAACGAAAGTTACCGACATAGCTCAGCGAATTAGCTCTTTGCAGTGGCAGTGGGCGGGGCACATAGCACGTAGCACCGATAGCCGATGGGGTAAAGAGGTTCTCGAACGTTGACCACGTACCGGCAAGCGAAGCGTCGAACACCCACCTACCAGGTGGTCGGACGACCTGAACAAGGACGCAGGGAAACGCTGGATGCAGGCCGCTTCCAACCGGTAATTTTGAAAATCATTGGGAGAGGCCTATGTCCAGCAATGGACTTCTTGCGGCTGATATGATGATGATGATGAGATGCCAAGAATGTCAGGCAAGGCTTGATGCTGGTTGAGAACATCAGGCTGCATCTCGCTTAGCGGAATCCTATGCTACTCGCGAAGCTCACCTGAGCGCTGATTGTGAGCGTCATACGTCATCTCGCGATTCAGAAATTTACGTACAACGGGAATCACGCCGTATGCTGTCATAAAAGGCGATCTTTGCCAACAATCCATTCATAGATAATATATAACACTATCTATTATCTATGCTGTGATAAAAGGGAATCTTTGCGAACAATCCATCTAAAATAAATAGGTATACAGTATATTCTGTAGGCGTGTTATATTTGATTGCTAGCTGATGCCTGCGACTTCGTTCGCGTGGACTGACGTTCATGATCAGTACTCTGTAGTGCACTCTAAAACAAGTGAGGAACGTGGATCGCAACTGAGACCTAGACGTGGTTGTGCATATACCTACGGCAAGAAGTCAATCGCACATCACGTTCATCACTGGTCTCTAGATACCTAGACGTAGACGTTTTAATACGTTGAGAACTCAGGCGTGATTCTCGAATTATGTAAATTTCTGAATCGCGAGATGACGTATGACGCTCACGATCAGCGCTCAGATGTGCTTCGCAAGTCGAAGAGGATTCTGCTGAGCGAGATGCAGCCTGATGTTCTCGATCAGCATTAAGTCTTGTCTGAAATGTTTGGGATCTAATCATTCCCAATCTTTTTGGTGCTTTTAAAATTGCAAAAGATTTAATCTCTTTCTTGACATGGCTAAAGAGAAATAGTTAAAAAATATTTTCTTTACAAAATCGAAGTGTATCGAACGATTAATATGGCTCCGCTATCCGTCCGTCTGTCTGTCCGTCCATCCGTACGTTTGTCAACAGGCTGTATTTGATGTACCGTGATAGTTAGATAGTTGAAATTTTCACAGATGATATATTTCTGTTGCCGCTATTACAAAATAAATATTAAAATCAGAAGTAGCCGTTCCTGTGTTGTCCTTATTTCGGCCATTGTTCATCATCATCATTCATCAATACAGCAGCAAATAGTGCATTGCTGGACAAAGGCCTCTTCAAAGGATACTTATTCGTTCCATGGAAGGATATTACCATACTCACCATGATTGGCAGGCGAGATGGCGAGCGCAATTTCTTTGGCTTGAAATGAAATGAAATGATTTATTAATTTACATGAAACATGGTTAAAATGTGACAAACAAAAAATTTCTTGTGCGTCCGACGCTGCTGCCCATCGGAAGTAATTTTAAGCTGGAGAAGGATAGGAATTTGTTGGATTAGGAAGGGCATAAAGGAATTGGGATACTACTAAGATTGATAAAGCAAGATGCAGCTCGGGCGGCCGGGTGCGCGTTCCCGATGCCATTACTTCGACTACTGGATAGGCAGTTGAGAACGACAACTCTTACCTCCATTGTTGATCAGGCTGAAATCCGCATTAAATATTGATCCTCCTTTACCAGCCTCTTACTTAGGAAGTGTCGAGTTTAAATTTTGCTACATGTAAGTTCTCTTTCTAACGATGCTTTGTTTAATTAGGAGTAAAGTTTGAACTCGCCAACGACTGTCACGGCATTCATTGGTCCCATAGTTGAAAAGTTGTTCATATCAACGGGCTGCATTAGGATTGAGAACCCCTTTAAGGATCGGACAGGGTTTTCTTTACATATTGTATGTATTGATTTACTACTATTTACAAAGTATGCAAGTGTTTTTTTTCTACGAGGACTGTGTATCAATGAAACCTTCCTACCTATGGTATGAACGATGAATGATAGATAACACGAGTAATCAATCATTTAATTAAAGGAAAATCTAAAACAAGCTACCTAAGACAGGTCGCAACAATTAATTAACGAAGTTAAACACATATTTACTACAATTACGAACTAATGATGACACTTTAATACCTTTATGGTAGTATTGATTAGCTGGTAAGATTAAAGTACCTACCTATAATCCTATAGCTATTATATAACTACTAATGATAAATCTGTAAAGGTCGGTCATGGACTAAGTTACTTTGTTTTTCGAGATATTGTGTTTATAAGCTCTATGACATGAAACTAAATTGAAGAATTTTAGATTTTTTTGTATACATGTATGTATGTATGTTTATCCATAACTGTTAAACAAATAAGTTCATTAAATGAAACTTGGTAGATAAACATTTCGATGTCCAGTCAGGTACCTGTCGCAGACGCAAGTTCATAGAAAATACATCAACGCGTCATCACATTTCTCTGATGATTTTTTCGAATGACAGAATTGAACAGTCGGTCCAAATATTATGTAATTGGATATGTATACTTTTTAGGGTTCCGTTATTAAAGGGTAAAAACGGGACCCTATTAATATGGCTCCGCTGTCCGTCCGTCTGTCCGTCCGTCCGTCTGTTACCAGACTGTTTCTCATGAATCGTGATAGTTAGCCAGTTGAATTTTTTACAAATGATGTATTTCTGTTGCCACTATAACAAAAAAAAAATTCAGAAAAAAATAAATTTTTAAGGTGGCTCCTATACAACAAACGTATTTTTTTTTGCTCATTATTGCTCGATGTTGATACTGGCAATATGTAGACGTTGAAATATTCACAGAATATTTAATTATATATTAATTTCAAAAATAAATAATTAAATTGATATAAAATTTATATTTAAGGGGGGCTCCCATACAACAGAGATACTTTTTTTGCCATTTTTATAGATAATGGTACGGAACCCTTAGTGCGTGAGTCCGACTCGCACTTGCCCGTTTTTTTTTCTATAGTCATACAGATATTATAAGAAATGACAATGTATTTGATGTTGCTGTCACTAGGAAGTCAGCTTTCACAGAACCGATATTGCTGCAACTTTGTTCACCTGTGCAACGTGCAATAATAAGCGTATTATTCATAATACTTTATCTTGTATCTCATGAACCGTGATAGTTAGACAGTTGAAATTTTCACAGATGATGTATTTCTGTTGCCACTATAACAAAAAATACTAAATTCAGAAGTAGCCTTTCCTGTGTTGTCCTCCTTTCGGCCATTGTTCATCATCATCATTCATCAATACAACAGCAAATAGTCCATTGCAAGACCTCTCCCAAGGATACTTATTCGTTCCATGGGAGTGTATTGCCATACTCACCATGCTTGGCAGGCGAGATAGCGAGCGCAGTTTCTTTGGCTTCTTGTGCGTCTGACGCTGCTGCCCATCGAAAGCAATTTTAAGCTGGAGAAGGATAGGAATTTGTTGGATTAAGGAAGGGAATAAAGGTATTGGGATACTACTAACACTGGTAAAGCAAGACGCAGCTCGGGCGGCCGGGTGCGCGTACCCATTCATTCTGAATCCTCAACGGCTCAGGCTATGCCCTCGCCTTGGAACTCGGTCTGCGGCCACGCGGCCCAAGTCTTTGGCAGTTCGGCCTGCGGCCTCAATGCATCACACTTGGGGGAGTGGGGGGAGGGGGGGGGTCGTGCTGAATCTTCAGCGGCTCGGGCTCCGCTCTGAGCTCGGCCTGCGAGCTCGCGGCCCAAGTCTTTGGCAGTTCGGCCTGCGGCCTCAATGCATCACACTTGGGGGAGGGGGGGTGGGGGGGGTCGTGCTGAATCCTCAGCGGCTCAGGCTCCGCTCTGAGCTCGGCCTGCGAGCTCGCGGCCCAAGTCTTTGGCAGTTCGCCCTGCGGCCTCACTGCAGCACACTTGGGGGGTGGGGGGAGGGGGGGTCGTGCTGAATCCTCAACGGCTCAGGCTATGCCCTCGCCTTGGAACTCGGTCTGCGGCCACGCGGCCCAAGTCTTTGGCAGTTCGGCCTGCGGCCTCAATGCATCACACTTGGGGGAGTGGGGGGAGGGGGGGGGTCGTGCTGAATCTTCAGCGGCTCGGGCTCCGCTCTGAGCTCGGCTTGCGAGCTCGCGGCCCAAGTCTTTGGCAGTTCGGCCTGCGGCCTTAATGCATCACACTTGGGGGAGGGGGGGGAGGGGGGGGGGGTCGTGCTGAATCCTTAACAGCTTAGGCTATGCCCTCACCTTGGAGCTCGGTCTGCGGCCTCGCGGCCCAAGTGTTCGGCAGTTCGACCTGCGGTCTCATTGCAGCACACTTAAAGGAATGGGGGGGGATTTCTCAATCCTCAGTGGATCAGGCTGTCCCCTCGCCTAAGAGCTCAGTCTGCGGCTTCGCGGCCCAAGTGTTCGACAGTTCGGCCGGCGGCCTAAATGCAGCACTATCTGGGGGAGGGGGGGAGCGGGGGAGGGGGGTCGTTCTGAATCCTCAACGGCTCAGGCTATGCCCTCGCCTTGGAACTCGGTCTGCGGCCACGCGGCCCAAGTCTTTGGCAGTTCGGCCTGCGGCCTCAATGCATCTCACATGGGGGAGTGGGGGGAGGGGGGGGGGGGGGGTCGTGCTGAATCCTCAGCGGCTCGAGCTCCGCTCTGAGCTCGGCCTGCGGGCTCGCGGCCCAAGTCTTTGGCAGTTCGGCCTGCGGCCTCACTGCAGCTGACTTGGGGGAGTGGGGGGAGAGGGGGGGGTCGTGCTGAATCCTCAACGGCTCAGGCTATGCCCTCGCCTTGGAACTCGGTCTGCGGCCACGCGGCTCAAGTCTTTGGCAGTTCGGCCTGCGGCCTCAATGCATCACACTTGGGGGAGTGGGGGGGAGTGGGGGGGTCGTGCTGAATCCTCAACAGCTCAGGCTATCCCCTCGCCTTGGAGCTCGGTCTGCGGCCTCGCGGCCCAAGTGTTCGGCAGTTCGACCTGCGGTCTCATTGCAGCACACTTAGGGGAATGGGGGGAGGGGGGGGTGTCGTGCTGAATCCTCAGCGGCTCGGGCTCCGCTCTGAGCTCGGCCTGCGGGCTCGCGGCCCAAGTCTTTGGACGTTCGGCCTGCGGCCTCACTGCAGCAGACTTGGAGGAGTGGGGGGAGGGGGGCGGAGTCGGCTTTGCCCTCGACACTCCGGTCGGTTCGGGCTGCGCCCTCGCCCCGAAGCTCATAACTTATTGCCTCCATACAAACATAACATAATTAATTAGTAATGTACGCGAACGGAGTCGCGGGCACTGCTTGCATTCTATAATCCTAATAAATAGGTAACTACAGAATAGATGACAGGTCGGTCCATCACAGCTGTTTAGCTAACAGTTGTGATGCGATCTAGAGCGAAGTGGCAACAGCGCACAATGGCCTCAGCCAATCGTAGAGCAGGAAGCCTCTCATTGGCCCATTTGAATCAGATCAATAATTGACGGAGTGGAATTGTATAAAAAAGTTCAGTTTTCTGCCGCCAGAGGGCTGGCAATTATTGATCTAATCTGAGATCGGATTGCTCACAATGTACGCAAAATCCAGCATTAGATCAATAAATGCTGTCCTGATCAACAATTGCCAACTGATCAACAATTAACTGATGCTACGAGACGGTCGATCAACAAATGTCGAGTGGAGATATCTATATATATATATATATATATATATATATATATATATATATATATATAACAATATATCTCACAATCTGAAACTGGAAATTGGATGTGGACTAAAGTATTTAATTTCTTGATTACTTTTTTCTAACCTATCTTTATTTGCATAAATCATGTTAGATATTAGAGATTTACTCTTAATCCTAAAATAAAAATAAAGCCCCTCCACCAATTATGAGGCTTTCATTGTGTGAATAGGTTATATTTATAGCAACACTTCACGAGTGCGTGAGTGGTGATTTTTATCGTGAATTCGTATTAGTCCGCAAATTAAAATGTCAACGAATGGAGCCATTAATTCAAGAATATATAAAAAAAGCGGCCAAGTGCAAGTCGGACTCGCCCATGAAGGGTTACGTAGCAGCAAGTAACTTATTATAATAGTACATTACTGCAGAGGCCGGGAAGTAAGGGATTGCCGGACGAGTAGAGTTTTCAAGGCCGAGCGTCAGCGAGGCCTTGGCAATAAATACGAGTCCGGCAAGCCGTTTCCCGGCAAAGGCATGTATTGTGCTTTTCTCAATAAATGCGAGGAAATAATGAAAGACGTACTACTAGGAATAAATTAGTATAATATAAAAAAAAAGATAGTATGTACATTTTTATTTTCATATTTGTTTTACGGCCTTTTAGCCCTTCATAGTTTTCAACGTTTTATCAAAGAAGTGGTGGTGTAATTCATTTCGTTGATTCGACAGAGCTCCTGGCGACAATTCCCACGAATCCTCTGGTTTTATCATAGACGACGCAGTAACGCGAGCAATCACGGACCCGCTATGTAAATCTCTAAATCTGCATCACAGCCGTACCATGACACTTTATTTTAGTTAGTTCACACATTGTTCATAAATATTGGCATTTATAACACCAAATTACGCCGATTTTACATTATAAAGACCACTAGAAGCAATCTGCAAAACAATCCAAAACAACAACCTTGCAGTCCGCCGAAACACTAGTAGTACATTCCTGCGTTATTTTATTTTTTATTTTTCAATGGTCATTTAGTGCTAAGGAAACATAGCCCATACAGCCCAGTCATATTTTACCCATAAAATGTAATACGGTATAAATCTGCTTTACCGCGCCTTTCTTTTTATTATTGGCATATTTTTGTGTGATTTTATACCATCATTTTAATAAAAGAATTGTCATATTCATATATTTATATGCTTGATGACTGCATTTTTTATAATGTGGTAGCCATTGGCTGTATGACAAGTTCCATAGTACAAGTTACATAGATTTATTAAAAAGTTTTGAGCAGCGGCCAGGAATTAATTTTCATACTTACTTTCCTGGCCTAGGCCGGTAAAGTAGTGCACCAGCCAAGAATAACAAACTTCGTGGCTTTATTTTACTACAACAATGCTTACATTTCCGAGCATGTTTGAGAAAAAGTTCTTGTTATATTTGAGTTGATTGAATGAAAGGTAAATTGCGGTTTACGATTTATGACATATTAAAAAAATACTTAGTAGATCTCGTTTAAACTAATTTTCGGTGGAAGAGTACATTACCATTGACATCATATTTCTTTAAGTTTTATTATTCTCTTATTTTATAAGGTGCATAACACATTTTACCACTTTGCAAATGTGTCTCGTGCAAACAATTCAGTTTCAAAAAAATATATATATTAGAAACATCATTCAATCAAAATAATTTTTAAAGACCTATCCATAAATAACCAAAACGTATGGTTTTGATAAAAAAAAATTGGAGTTTCAGTTCTAAGTATGGGGAACCCCAAAATTATATTGTTTTTTTTTTATAATTTTTTGTTAAAAACTCTTTATGCGGTTCACAGATCTACTTACAAAGTTAGTTAGTTATAGTTCTTATAGTTTCAGAAAAAAGTGGCTGTGACATACGGACGGACAGACAGACATAATGAATCTATAAGGGTTTCGTATCTTGCCATTTGGCTACGGAACCCTAAAAATGGCGACATGTTGCTACCTATCGCGTTTTTATCTCACTATTGTGCAAGTTGGTCAATAAATCCTTAAGTTCAATAATTTGATAAGACTTTTTGGATAACTAGTCGCGGAAATGAAAATCTTATGTACGAGCATTGCCCTGGAGGGTGTTCAGTTCTACATTAGACAACTGTACTGTTTTACCATGGTACTGAATATGTAATTGTGTCTTAGGCAAAGCACTTAGTAAAAGGTTAGGCAAGGGTCGAGACACCCACAAGTGCGGCCCAACCTATCTTGGAAGTAAGATTTAGGATCGGCATAAACAATAATGAAGTGTACATACTGCTAGAGAAATCTAGCCCTGTGTGTAATAAGGGCATTCTCAGCTTCCAGTCTTTCGTATAAGTTATGTGTGAGAGTAATTGTGTAGCTACCTTTTATTACTAAACTAAGGCCTTTACATAATTACTAGTTGTTACCTGCGGCTCCACTCGCGTAAATGTAGATCCATCAGGAAAGGTACCATTTTAAGGGCGTCAAGATATCTTCATACCAAATTTCATTCAAATCTATTTTTAGTAAAGCGTTAAGTGGTAACAGACAGTCAGAGTTCCTTTCGCATTTATAATATTAGTAAAGACTAGCTATTGCCCTTGGCTCCGCACGCGTTAATCTCGATCCCGCGGGGACAGTACCTTTTTTCCGGGATGAAATCTAGCCGATGTGTTAATCCAGGTTAACCTATCTGTGTGCAAAATTTCGTTACAATCCATTCAACCGTTTTGGCCTGATTGAGAACATACATCCATACATACTAACAAACTTTCGCGTTTAATAATATTAGTAAGGAAGGAAGGATATGGATTTCAGTCAGTTAAAAATATATTTTTTACCTGCACACTTGTTTAGCGTCATTATTTGCATCTATAATTCTTCGTTCGTAATTTTATAAGGTACGATTCGGGCCAACCGGCTCTCATCGGGCCAGGTCGGAACGGATGCGTACGCATTACGCATGCCTGGGCGGCCGTCCGCGTCCGTTGGAACCGTACGCTAGCCGCGGAAAGCGTCCGCGTCCGTTGGAAATTAAATAGCATTTTAAAGTATAAGCCGCACCAATTGTGAAAAAATATTTTAAGACTACCTTGATGGTCTGCGGCCGGTAAAACTGCGTCATTTTTGTACCAGGCAGCAACTGAAGAGTGTTCTCTGACGCTTGCTGGCGCTACGCAAGATAAAAGGGCAGGACCACCCGCTTCTGCTGAGGTGGCGGTGACGCGGACGTTCCAGTCTTGCCAGACAACTGCAAACAAAGAAAAACAATTTTATAGTTGAGGTTGAATGTATGAATTATTTATAAAATTGAGGTTTTGTGGGTTACAAGTACATTTTGTTAGGCTAGACCAACGAAGTCGTCGTTTTTAACAACAATGAAAATCAAAATAGTTATAGCAGTTACCAGAGCCGGCTACCTAAGACCAATGTATATATGTGTTGGGGTAATATCAAATCGAATATGGATGCTGGTTTTAGGAATGTTCTATGGCTGACGGTAAAGTAAAGAATAATATATACCTATATAACATGTAAAATCCTTGCTGACATCTACACTTATGTTAAAACCTGAGCTGCTTATTTCTCTCCGTATCATTATTTATGCGTGATTAAGTTCCTCCCGGGTGCCGTTGGCCGTATTTACGTCATAATTCAAGTCCGCATGACATTAATAATGTATTCCTAAGCGGGTAATTCGCGGATAAGATATTTTAGCTGGAATATATACCAGGAATCCTCCTTTAATAACTAGTGCGAAAGCAAAGTGTGAAAGTGAGCTTGTTTTTTGGTTTGTTTGTTGCGCTATCATGTTTTAATTCCTGGACCGATCATCACGAAATTTTGCATACGTATTGTCTGGGATACGGAGAAGGTATATCCTTCTCTTTTCTTTCCCTTTCTACCTATCTTACTAGCTATCTTTCATCCCGGTTATTATTTACGAGGGAAATTAACGGGAACGAAGCCGCAAGCGGAATCTAGTTTATTCATACATTTGAGGGTAGCTCAGCAATGGACATCTGACCAAGGTCGCAGTGGACTGCGACTGAGATGATGATGATGTCACAATAAATGTCATAGTTTCCATTAACAAAACTTTTGAACGATATAACTGAGCGCAAGCATGAAGCGCGAACGTGTTTGCTTCAGTTTGGTGCAAAATCTTTCGCATGTCCAACTGGCTGTCTGGCTGTTTTCCTATGCAGGGTGGTTTCCTAACCATGTTCAATAATTTCATAGATTTTTAATGCAAATCCGGTTTTGAGAAATTTTTAAAATGTATAAACGACTACAATCCTCGAATCCACTAATATTATAAAGTATGAGTATGTGGTATAATGTTATTTAAATCAGAAAATGTATTCTTAATCAAGAAAGCTAATATAACTTTATCATATAAACAAGTTAAAGTGCCTTTTGAATGGAATTAAATAAACATTTGTAAAGAAAAGTTCATAGTACGCAAAGTTTCACAGACGAAACGTGGAAAGGCAATCTACGTAATTGATCTAAATGAGAGAGCGCTCATCTCTCCGACATCATTACGATATTAAAAGTGTAGTTATTTTAGGATACAAATATCAGAAAATTTATTTTAAAATTTATTCGCGAATGTTTATTTAAATTTAAAAAAAAATCTAAGGTATCTGTGTATATGTATAGGTTCTCTGCTTATTAATTATAGCGATGTCGTTTGCTAAAAATCTATGTGTAGAGAATGAGGGCAATGGTGACTCAACAATGTTTATATTAAGTATTAAACAACGAGTATAATTGTTTTTTAAATAGCATTACAATGCTCGGTATATTATTAAAATTCTAATGTAATGGTATCACACTTAGGGCGTTAACCTAAGGGACGTGGATTCGAATCCTACCTGTGGCCGAGTTCTTTTTCATCACATATTTTAAATTTTAACAAGTATAATCTTCTTCATCCGTCCCTGTTCCCGTTATCTGGGGTCGGGTCTCCTCACTCTAGTGCACCAGGTTGATCTGTCCTGGGTTGTCGGTTTTAGTAGTAGTAGTAACTATAATAACAATATAATAAGTACATAAGCCTTAATTAATAAGAGCGAAAGAAACGTTTTTATTTTTACTATGATTTTTATTATTCCCATTTTACCTAGTAAGTACCTATATAATGGCAGAATGCCTTGTGTTAATCTTTTGAATCAAGCGTTACTTAGCTGAAGTCAAAGTAGGCACTGCGTTCGCATTAAAACAGGTTTATTCAAAGCACTACTAATACGTTCAAAGTATAGCCTTTGGGTCTTGGTATAAGACTATATCTACTTCTTAAAGATGAATACGTTGCTATGCTGACCGGCGTCCACCGACATCTGACTGCTAGGCCGTTCGTGCCCGCCACTCAAAAAAAGCATACATTAATTAATTAAGTATTTGTTTTGTTTATTTGAAAACATACACAGTCACACGTATACAAACGTACACATCTTTAAAAAACACTAATGACGGTGAAAATGAAGAAGTTCTAGTAACAATCATTAGTATACCCTTGCTTTCTCTAATTTATAAGGCACAAGTATATAATTCATTAGTGTGCAGGTACCACCATGTTCTCTTTGCTCCAGCGTGTATTATCCCCTAATCAGTACTGCAAAATTTGGCGATGGATGGATATCAACAGACCTAAGGGGGCCGGCTATTATTGTAATGGCGGGTTACCCAAACGCGAGACGTATGCGTCTACAAGTCACACTCGTTTTCTAAGTCACGAAATACCAATCTGCAGTATAATAAAACTATCTTGAGCTGTAGTGCCTGTAGTTCAGACCTTTAACGAAAAATATTTTAGTTTCTCTTCATTGTACACAGAAAATATTTAAAACGTTTCAATAGTCATTGAAAATATTAAGAAGTGTATGGTCATCGGAGCGTAAAATCCTGACAAGTAACCCTGAAATGCCAGGCAGTCACCTGTGGAAACGAGCGGTCTAAGTTCCAAACATCTCACTGCAATAATTCGCCAAAGAACGATTAAAAAAGAGGCGTTTTGGTAACGCTCGCTTAAATTACTTGTTTAGTGAAACACGCGTTCAAAAATAGTACTCCGACCCCAGCTACAAAACAATACCCAGAGCTAGGGATTGCAAAATCAAAAGCGGTTACGAGACAGGGACGTACCTCGTTACGTTACCAAGCCATTCCCAATCCTAAACAAAGATCCGAAATTACTAATTCTCTAACGAATAAATTTCACCAGGAGCCTTCAAATTGTTAATTAAAACTTAGAGCGTTACTCAATTATACATAAAACGTTTCCACGCTTTATTCGGTTATTTGGAATTATTAATTAAACCGTTTTAATTACCGCAGGATTACAGGCATTCGTGTTCCTTGAAATGTGTTATGTTTTCCGCTTTAAATTTCATATCTTCTCAATTTGCCTCAGTGAAAGCAAATGCGATATATTATAATAGATAATACCAACGTATAGACTGCCAACCTCATACAGAAATACTGGCCCCACTTAAAGCCTTTTAAAACCACGTACAATGTACCTGGACAGCATGCAGTAGTCCGAGGTAGTTAGTCCAATAATTGCCACAATGGGCGGCGGCGAGGGCACTGCAGAACAATAGTTACAGACTTTCCCACACGTCACTAGATAGCGTTAGCGTAATCTTGGTAAAACCAAAAATTTTAATATAATCCGATTTTTTAAAAATCTTATGCAATATATTTTTCGAGAATATTGATTTAATTTAATCATAATATTGTTGATATAGGGGGAAGACGGGGCGGGCCACTAGTATTTCATATAAACCATTATCTATACATATAATAAAACAGTAAAAATATTTTGTCTGTACATTTCGAATTTTTGACTGAAATGGATAGAGGGACGCCTAAAAAGAATAACAGAAAGCAAAAAATTTTTTTGGAATTTCTTGTCTGTCTGTCTGTCTGTCTGTCTGTCTGTCTGTCTGTCTGTATGTATGATCACGATTATCTCCGAAAATACTGAACCGATTTACTTCAAACTTTCACCAATTGCTTTGTTTTAACTCAGCAAAACATCTAAAGTTTGTTTCATCAAAATCGGTTCATAAAAAAAAAAGTTATCGTCATTTGAATGAACTCAAAGCATTAGTTTGCCTGCAAATATACACGGTAAATTTTTTATCGTTTTGGACCCATAAAGGGGTGACTCAGAACATCAAAATGAACAACTTTTCCTACAGGAACAATGCTGGGAACTCAAAAAAAATTCGACATTCCCATACAAACTGGCCGGGCGGCGGGACTCTTTTTTATGGAAATGACGAATTTTTTTTTTTAGTTCCCAGCATTGGTCCCATAGAAAAAGTTGTTCATATTATACATATAATAAAACAGTAAAAATATTTTGTCTGTACATTTCGAATTTTTGACTGAAATGGATAGAGGGACGCCTAAAAAGAATAACAGAAAGCAAAAAATTTTTTTGGAATTTCTTGTCTGTCTGTCTGTCTGTATGTATGATCACGATTATCTCCGAAAATACTGAACCGATTTACTTCAAACTTTCACCAATTGCTTTGTTTTAACTCAGCAAAACATCTAAAGTTTGTTTCATCAAAATCGGTTCATAAAAAAAAAAGTTATCGTCATTTGAATGAACTCAAAGCATTAGTTTGCCTGCAAATATACACGGTAAATTTTTTATCGTTTTGGACCCATAAAGGGGTGACTCAGAACATCAAAATGAACAACTTTTCCTACAGGAACAATGCTGGGAACTCAAAAAAAATTCGACATTCCCATACAAACTGGCCGGGCGGCGGGACTCTTTTTTATGGAAATGACGAATTTTTTTTTTGAGTTCCCAGCATTGGTCCCATAGAAAAAGTTGTTCATATTGATGACCTGAGTCACCCCTTTAAGGGTCCAAACTATTCCTGAGGGATGGACACTAACGGCGGCGTCGTAGCCGCGGTCAAACGGCAAACCAACCGAAACTGCAGCAGTTTCGGTTGGTTTGCCGTTTGACCGCCTAGAAACTTGAAATTTGGTACAGGGGTTCTTTTAATGGTAAGTGAGCGCTAAGACAAGATTTTTAAGAAATTTAACTTCTAAAGGGGTAAAATTTATATGGAATTTTCTTATTTTTGGACTTAGAAGTATGAAAGTAGGTATATAAGTTCTCGATTAAAATTAAAAAAGATGTGTGTGGGTAGATGAAATTTGCAAAATCCCCCCCCCCCCCCCCCCCTAAGGGGTAAAATGGGGGTGGGCGGGTGGTATAAACTTTGTATCGAAATTTTCTCATTTCTGGACTTAGACGTATGAATTTAAGTATATAAGTTCTAGGTTACTATTAAAAATATCTGTGTAGGTAAAATGGACGATATTTTCCCCTGAAGGGGTAAAATAGCGGGGTAAATATTGTATAGGAATTTACTTATTTCTAGACTTAGAAGTATGAAAATAGGTAAATAAATTCACGATTACAATTGAAAAAGATCTGTGTAGGTCAACTTGAAAAAAATCCCCCAGAAGGGGGGTAAAGTTTGTTTGGAAATTTTCTCATTTCTGGACTATGAAGTATGAAAATAAATAGGTATGTTCTCGATTACAATTAAAAAAGATATATATGGGTGAAATGGACAAAATTCACCCCTAAAGGGGTAAAATGGGAGGGTAAAGGGTTTATGGAAATTTTCTCATTTCTGGACTTAAAAGTATAAATAATATCCATACTTCCATACTAATACTAAAATTATAAATGCGAAAGTAACTCTGTCTGCTGTCTTTTTACGCTTCAACCATTGAACTGATTTGGATGAAATTTGGTATGGAGGTAGTTTGATGCCCGGGGAAGGACATAGGGTATATTTAATTCCGGGAAATTTTACTGTTCCCGAGGGATCGACACTAACGCGGGCGGAGCCGCGGGCAACAGCTAGTAGTAATATAAGACAAGTTCTTTGGAACTTGGGTTGAGTGTGTCAACGCTAGATAGATTTTGTCTCAAACTCTCTACATACAAAATGATCGAAATCGTCGGAATTTTTTATAAATATAAATGATTATGATTTTTGATAAAATAATCAACTTGCCCCAGGTGGTTATAAATTGACTAAAATTTAACTGACAGACAAATAAAAATCTGATAATAACCATAACCTGAAATATTGGTATTAAATAATTTACCAAATTCTTTGGTAAAGTTGTGGGTTAGTAACAAAAGTAATTTCCTCTAATTTGAATAGTTTACCAAAGCTTTAAAATTTACTTCTCAAAACAAATTTGTGTATATATATTACCTAAATTTATCTTCATAACATTTTGCTTTACGCAACGAGACGAAATTAATCATAGTTTCTTGTTTTCCCTTTTTTAAACGTCTTAACTCTAGCTAGTCGACACGGCATATATTTTTTACAGTGTACGAGTATGTATTTGCAGGACAAATAAAAAATGGTACGAAGTGCTTCAAGATTCATAATAGCCAAACGTTTTACAGGATTTTCGAATAAACAGCAGGATAATTTTCCTTAACAAAAAAAAACGTCATTTTAATACTGCTGATTGCTGACTGCTAATTGCTGGGCCCTCCGAGTTTCCAGCATTGGTCCCATAAGAAAGGCCGTTCATTTTGGCAATGTTAGTTGTTGTTGTAAAGGTTTGAGGGAAAACTTTTAGCTAAGTGTAGTGCCACTCTGCAATGGTCTCCTAAGGGGTATTGCAGAAAAACCAACAAAAACTACACTGCAAAAATAGGTCTTCGTAGATTCATCACTAAAACTCAATATAATGGAATAATATAATGGAAGTATTGACCTACTTAATAGTCTGAAAGAATTCTACAACAAAACATTTTCAAGCCCGTGGCGGCAACTAATTATCGCCAAAATTCGTTGTATAAAAAGGACTTGTGATGAATTACAACAAGTTGTCGTCTGAAATCGATATCGATATTTTCTTTATGTCGTGCTAAGTCATCAGCCTTATAAAAGGATAAGTAAATTTTTTTTCGTTGGTTAGATTTATGGCCTTTTCCTTTGTGGAAAAGTTAATTTATTTGTAGAAAACAAATAAATTAAATTTTCCACGTCAAATCACATTTACCAAAATCATATTTAATCATATTTATCTTACACTACTTGCGTTTCGGAACTGACCACTGCAAAGAAGAAACGCGGAAAGAAATTATTTTTAATAGGTAGTATTTATCGCCTACTCGCCTTGATGGCTTTGTATAAATAAAATTATTTATTTACCATTTTTTTTCCTCTGATTTCATGTATTAATTATATACATGACTCATGTTATGTTATCGGTCTAGTGTGGAATGATAATAAATAAAGATATATTAGTCAGCAATCCCGACGAAATAGCACATGAGTGACCCGTCTTTATTCAGATTGTCTTTATCTCACGTTAGTTTTAATCATCATCAGGTCTTTTTTGTTTCCACTGCAGGAGCATGACCCTATCTGTACTACCGGAGCCATACTTGGCCAGAGCAGACAGAGGATTTGGCATACATTCTCCTCGCTGGCCAGACGGGTTGGTATGTTTATGAGCTTTGTTTAGCTTGTATTTCCTAAGTCGCCTCTAACGACTTCCATGGGAAGACTACGAGTGATCCTATCCAACTCTGCCGGAAACCACACGGCTATAGTTATGTTGCAATCATATAACATAAATCAATAAATAGTCTCAGAGAGACTGAGCAGACCAATCCCCCCCGGCAGCATCCGTTCACAAGTTCAATTATTAGTTAGTGTGACGTCCGCTTGTCACGTATGGGTAAGCAATAGGTGTTTTAGTAAAACAATCAATTAGTATTTCGTTACAGCTGTGGTCGTACGTCCCTACGCTAGGTCTGACAGTCGCTAACCACCTGTCGGGGGTGCGCCCACGTCTATACATTTTTCGCAATACATCACAGTTAGGATTATGTCAGTCCATTGATGCTGTATATCAACGTTATTTGCATTTTGGTGGGAAGCAATATCGCTGCGGTCGCATAGTCGGACCGCGACGGATGTGGTGCGGTTTCATCATAGTGCGGCCATGACGGGTTTGGTGCCTAGGCACAATGCCATACAGTAATTTTGTTCTGAAGCAACGTTTTTTTCTGATGAATATGTCAAACATGTATCAAAAATATAACTCTTTTAAATATTAATTGTAAAAGGTTGTTTTGCGTGTTTAAACATACATATTGGCATATTTAATATAATTGCACATACAGCTTTGTTGTGTGCTGTTTAATTAGCGACCTCCCGTAATGGTCCTTAGTTTCATAAACCACAATGGTGGCTAGGTTATTTGTGCCACTAACTGCAAATTTCTATTCTTTTTAAACTTAAATTATAAAGAAATTAGCTTTCGCCGGTTGCTCCGCCCGCGTCAATGTCGAATTCTCGGGAACAGTACTTTTCCCGGGACAAAATGTACCCTATGTCCTTCTCCGTATCCCAGATAACATGTATGCAAAATTTCATGATGATCGGTTCAGTAGTTACAACGTGAAAGCGTAACAAACAAACTCACTTTCGCATTATAATATTAGTTAGGATAAGGATGATGTAATGTAAGCATCGGCCCTGTTTATAAACATTCACGACCATCGCTTGAGAAATACGGCCTGTAGAGTAGAAAAGCCGGACAGTCTTATTAAGAAAAAAAAAAATATTATGATAGGTGTTGAATATGGTCAAAAGTGTCATCCTCGACATCAGGTACGTATGCTCGGCCTTCCCATCCATCCGAGCAAGTAGCATCCCAAATATCTATATTCCGTTTCCCCAGTTGAAAAACTCCTTCCGTCCCTCACTTAAAAATGGTTTCGATGTGCAGCAACGTCGGAACCACGATAGGCCAAACAAACTGTGCTCACCAATCCGTATGGAAAACCCCCCCAATGATGGAAATCCTTGGCCAACGCGGCTGACATGATGATGATGAAATTTATGATTATATATGACAGGCAGCCGCATATATGAAAGCATTTTTGCTCAAGCCGAAAAGATAACGCTTCGGTCGCGCATAACATTCACTCGGTAAATTAGGCGGTCGGCACAACTTTTGTATGACAAGAGTGAAAATTGTTTCGAGTTCCTCTCAAGTTGTTCATTTGAAGTCTGCATCCAAGTTCACCTTACTTTTAGATGTGGTATACTCTAGACAAGAGAATACAATACATTGTGTTAAAAAAAACTGTCGATTCGTTCGCCGTTCTTTTCGACCGATTCATCATCTCAGAAGCAGAAAATCCACTGTTGGACATGCCTCCTCCAAGGATTTCCCATATGACCGGTTAGAAGCGGCCTGCGTCTAGCGCCGTTTTGCGGCCTTGGTCATGACGTCTGATCACGTGGTCGGTGGGTGTCCAACGCTGCGCTGGTCGCATCCATACTAATATTTTAAATGCAAAAGACAGATAGAGGGACTATTTGTCAGATACCTCTTCAAGCTTCAAATACTGAACTTATTTGTATAAAATTAGGTATGTATATACATACCAAATTTCAACTATATAGTTTAAGGCCAGAAGAAGGATTTAAAGTACCTTTTATCTCGGACAAAGGTACATATGATACCACAATCTACATTCACGCCAGTGGAGTCGCGGACGAAAGCTACTTCACTATAAAAATATTTATTTCTATACACCGATTTCAAAGAAGAGAAAACTCATATTGTAAATACAAAATCCAGATCATCGGTGACTAACGATGACACAGGTGTATTCACAATGAATCATTAGTGTCACAGTTTAATGCGGCAATGATCTCTGAATAATTCAATTTAAATGATCACACTTGTGCAAATAAAAATATTTTTGACGTTAAGAAATGAGGTAGTGTGAAGCGATGTGGATTGGAGGATGATGTTGGGACTAAGATAGAGGAATGTTAAGATGGTTTGGCTACAATAAAAGAATGAAGAATTAATGAAAGAAGAACAACGAAGAAAATATATAAAGCCAGTGTGAATGGGAATAATGGCCAAGGTCGACCTCGTCGAACGTACTGCGATCAGATTGCAGACGTTCTTAAAAAAGGAGATGGTAGAAGTACCTGAAACCGTAGAGCATGTATGAGGAGAGTAATGAGTGTACACTAGGCTAGAGATATATGTCAGGATCGTAGCAAGTGGAGATCCATAGTCTCTGCCTACCCCAATGGGAAACAGGCGTGATAATATGTCTGTTGATGATAACAAAGTGCTTCTCGATTTTTGTCACTAAACCATTTATTTATTTTATCATTATTATTTTTTTAATAAATAAATATATACGGACAAATCACACAGATTGAGTTATCCCCAAAGTAAGTTCGAGACTTGTATTATGTGATACTAATATTTATTAACAAATACGTATATAGATAAACATCCAAGACCCAGGCCAATCTGAAAAAGATCATTTTCCATGTTGACTTGACCGGGGATGGAATTCGTGCACCCTCTTGTCGCTGGCTGGCGTGTTAACCACTGCGTCACGGAGCTCGCCTAATGTTATTGCATTTCCATCTTTATTAAGGGGAAGACAGAGCTAATAAGACAAAAGACATAAAAGCCACTATAAGCGTGTAAAATAGAGGTAGGTAGCTAACCGAATCGCCTATTGATTTATATTCTTATATATTTCTAGGTTAAGGTATATATTCATATGGGCCATAATTGTTTATTTTATGTAAACTTTTATATTGTTGCCTGAGACAAAATATATATAAATAAAAAGGCATGATTCCTTCGATTTTCGCCTCTTAGGCTAGTTACTACGATCTACACGAAAAGAGAAGAAGTTGGAACATATTGCGTTATATAGCTATCATTCTAACAGCCTCCGTGGTCCAGTATTAAGGCGTTTGCCTGTTGACCCGGGGGTCGTAGGTTCGATTCCCACCGGAAGCATACTTTGTTTCACAATGTTTCACTGTGTTTCACAATAAAGATGTTTGAGTTTGAGTTTGAGTTTGTTTAGTTGTTTCCAGTTTAGTTAGGACATTGCAGGTGTGAATCACCTGATTGTCTGATAATAAAGATGATTCCGTGCTTCGGAAGGCACGTTAAGCCGGTGGTCCCGGCTGCCATCTGGTAGTCGTTAAAGGAACCACGTCAGAGACCGAGAGGCGGTTCCGAAGAACTCTGACACCAGGGTGTGTATGGTCGATTGACCGTGACACCTACTCGAAATGATGATGGTGAATGTGTCCATAAGGTCTTATAAACCTAGGGTTTGTCTACCCCGCAAGGGAAAAAGACGTGATACCATGTATTACCATTGCCTCCGTTGGTTTAAAACTCACTTAGCTGTGGTTTTGGCGTGATATTGCTTGCTTCGCTAGCACATTGCCCCAAAATTAAACTCACTCGCAGGATAACTAAATTATCAAATAACGTAAGACAGTAAAACTTAACGTTTCCACCCAAGTTTGAACTAAGTGAATTGGACTTGCTAGTTAGTGCAACCAGCCATTTTAATTAATTGATACAATATACTATCATTGGGTGGATTCATTAATATAGTATAATACAAAATACAGTAAATCTACTTTAATAACGCATCTGACAATACTGTTCATTTCAGATCAGCGTTGAAGAAACCATAAATATTCGAAATAAGTTGTTTTTATAACCGTACCTAAACTTTAAAACCGGCCAAGTAAAAGTCGAACTAGAACACGAAAGACACGAAGAAAGAAACCATTATCTATAAAAACGGCAAAAGATATTGTTTGATATATAGGAACCCCTTAAGTATCTGTGTTATTTTAATTTTTTTTTATTTAAGGCGCTGTATCCCTTAACCGTTTGTAGCGCTTGAAAGTGGCGATACCAGTTGGCCTGTCCATACTCTCATTTCAAACCCGTGTCTGCCATTTACGTGTTAATTTTCACTTTTAATTTAATAATTCAATAATTATAACCAAATATTGTATTTTTTTTAGGTATCTATCTGGCTCATTTAGTTATACTTTTTATAGACGTAAAAAAGTTGGTAGTTGTCGCTGAAAATATCAAGAAATTCGCGACGAAACTTTTTCTGGATATAGATTTTTTGCTATTTTATTTTGCTGGGTTTTAAATATTTTTTTGAAAATATTTTGATGTAACCATTTATTTTGATCTTTGAACTGTATTTCATATTTTTTTCATGCTCGTATTCCATGAAGAACTAGGCTAACGGCGCGACGAAAAAATTGACGTTTTACGGTATTTTTCTGATGCACAGCGCCATTGTACTGTACGCAACCATTAAGGACCCAAGGTGTGGGGACGATTTTTTTTTTAATCTTTTGTTTGACTTGATTGACTTTGTAGCTATCTCCAATTAAGCTTTTGCTACTTCACTGGGCGTTTAAGGCGAGGACAGAGTGTCTTCAATCTGTATAGGCAACGTCACCAAATGACTCCCAAGAAGGACCGACCTCGGCTTTGGGCGTTGCCTGTGTGCGCAAGGCTTGGAGAGACAGCATACTCTCTTATCGCCTGATGGGCCGCGGTTACATGCATACACAGTATGAATGGCCAATCTGAGAAAAGATGTCAAAAGCCTTTAGAGAGCAGAAACTTTCATCTTTTGCCAATGGTCCGAAAGCTACGTTACCAGAAGGGTCTATCACGTAGAAGGGCAGAGCAAGTCACCCGGAACCGCCGGGTGGGCACCATTGATCGGAGCTAATCCTAATCTACTACGTAAGTACTAGTACTTCTTCAGTGGTGAGAGTAAGGGGGTTAGAGACTAGTCTCTAGAATATAATAGAAATTCTAGAATTTCTCTGGCTATTTGGAGTTGGAGAGGGAACGGAGTGAGGGCTTAACCTAATATTGCATAAGATGGACCACTATACCCTGAATTTGTGTCGTCTTCAACTGCCGGTCTGGTGGTTGCAGGTATGGCCGGCTTCCTTCCCCAATTCTACCGAGTAAATAGTATCCCAATACTTTTCATTCCCTTCCCAAATCCAAAAATTCCTATCCTTCTCCAGCTTGAAAATGCTTGCGATGGGCAGCAGCGTCGGAAGCACAAGAAGCAAAAAAAACTGCGCTCGCCAACCCGCCTACCAAGCGTGGTGAGTATAGCAATATCCTCCCATGGAACGAGGAATCCATGGGAGAGGCCCTTGTCCAGCAGTGGACTTTTCGTGGCTGTAATGATGATGATGAATGATGATACCATACCTTGAGAAAAATAAACTATAATAGCGCGTTCTATTATAAGCGTGCTGTCATCAAGTTATTGGCAGGGTGTACTTCTTGCTTGCCACAGTATTGTTTTGTATGGTGTTTAATCTCATAAAGATGTTGTCCAGTCATCAGACTCATACTATACCGAAGTAGCTAGTTGAAATAGAAAGACATACAGACAAGTAAAATATCGGTTTGATTTTGGTAATTGACAAGTGAGGAATGAAAACAAATTAGATTATTTTAAAATAAAGCAGGCTAAGTGCGAGCCGGACTCGCGCACGAAGGGGTCCGTACCGTTATCTATAAAAACGGCAAAAATATCATGTTTATTGTATGGGAGCTCCTCTTTAATATTTTTCATTTATTTATTTTTTTTATTTTTAAAATGAATATATTACTAAATATTCTGTGAAATTTCAAGCGCCTGCCTGTTGCCGTTATTAATATCGAGCAAAAACAAGCACAAATCATATTTGTTGTATGGAAGCCCCCTTAAATATTTATTTTATTCTATTTTTGGTATTTGTTGTTATAGCGGCAACAGAAATACATCATCTGTGAGAATTTCAACTGTCTTACTATCACGGTTCATGAGATACAGATTGGTAACAGACGGACAGACAGACATACAGATAGACGGACAGCGGAGCAATAATAATAGGTTCCCGTTTTTACCCTTTGGGTACGGAACCCTAAAAACAATTGCATCTAAGTGTAATACTATGTAGGGGGAGGATGTATTGAATAGGCTAGTTTCCTAAAAAAATATAATTAGTCCGTCAGTTAGATATTCAAAAAATATTGGACACGTATTTTTTTTTTTTTTGTCGATTAAACAAAAAATGCTAAAGATTTGAAGTTTCGTGTGACGTCATAGTTTGCTACAATTTTTAGCAAACTTTGACATCACGAGCCCCTACTCCTGAACTTTGACGCGCTTTATCTTTATTATTTATTGTTTATTTGACAAAAGAAAAAATACGTGTCCAATATTTCTTGATTATCTAACTGACGGACTAATTGTTATGTTATTATTAAGACCCAGGAAACTAGCCTATTGTAAATTCTTTGGACATGTATATTAGGTAGAAGTTGATATAGTCCATGAGGTGTCCGATCACTGAGCAATAGATAAAATGTCCGAAAGTCAACAACTCACATAAATCAGCCGTATCGGACCGGACAGGCCATTAATTCGGTGTCCGATAATTCTCCCAGACAACCGCATTAGCCATTCTAGTAGCTTCCCGTGCGTTTATATGAAGAGTTTCTAGACTCTGGCTCATTGAATTATTTAGTTTTTTTTACTTTCAGTATATATGTTAGTTGTAGTAGACCCTCACTACCGGAAAAAAACATTTTTGCTGGACAAGCCGGCTACTGAATGGGCCGGCTCGTCCAGAGACCACGTTCTCACAGAAAATCGACGTTTGAGTAGTAGCTTTACCGCTTCTATGTTTTGTTTGGTGAGCGAGAGAGCCGGACGCCCATCCTCCTCCCATTTCCTCCCTTCTCCCAACTCCTTGAAAGGCCGGCAACATTCCCATTACACCCTGCTGTTGCAGTTGTCCATGGGCAGCGCTGATCGCTTACCAATAGGTGACTCGCATGCTCGTTTGCCGTCCTATATCGTAAAAAAACTGATTGTAAGTTAATAACGAAAACAAAAGAAATAGTAAAATGTACCAGCTGCTTCTTTTCTCGCGCAGGCCGTTCATTCATTTCGAGTAAGTGTCACGGTCAATCGACCATGCACACCCTGGTGTCAGAGTTCTTCGGAACCGCCTCTCGGCCTCTGACGTGGTTTTTTTTTTTTTTTTTATTTTAAATGAGTTTACTCTTGACCATAATCTAGGCCAAAGGCAGAGATATGGTCTAGGATCGAGCGAGTTCACCCAGAAGAAGCCTATTCACTCTAACTTTAAAAAGATTCAGGTTATATGCGCTCGGAAATACAGACGCAGGCAATGAATTCCAATCCTTAGCTGTGCGCATAATAAAAGAAGAGGAAAAGCGCTTGGTACGAATGTTAGGAATTCTAACAAGGTAAGGATGGTACCCAGCGGTGCGCCTGATCGTCCGATAGAAGAAAGGAGAAGGTGGTATAAGTTCGTGCAGTTCTTGAGCACACTCTCCGAAGAATATTCTGTAAAAGACACATAGGCTGGCGACTTTGCGTATATGGCTAAGACTTTGAAGTTTATTTTTTATGAGTCTTTGGTCGCCTATTAATTTCCTGGCCCTGCGGTCCACCGAATCCAATGCGGCAAGTTGATATTTGGCTGAGCCATCCCAAAGGTGGCTGCAATACTCCATGCATGACCGGACTTGCGCCGTATAAAGTGTAAGGAGCTGTCCTGGAGTGAAGTATCGCTTAACCTTGTTCAGGATGGCTAGCTTTTTGGCCGCTGTTTGAGCTTTGGTTTCGATGGAAGTGCCGAAGTTAAGGTCAGAAGACAATTTCATGCCGAGGAGTTCAAGCTCATTTGCTATAGGTACAGAAACACTACGGAAAGTAGGAGACAAGTTAAAAGGACTCCTTTTAGCGGTAAACAAACACGCCTGTGTTTTGGTAGCATTGAAACTAACCAAATTTCTGTCACCCCATTGGGACACTGAGCTTAAGGTCGAGTTTACACGCTCTACCATGGCCTCTCTCTCTGAACAAACTTCTGCTCCGCTAGCCCCAGCGCTGGTCAAATATCTCTCCATGACTGTACTATCATCTGCGTAAGCGACTACGCCAGGTGACAGCATGTCGTTGATGTGTAGCAGGAAAAGAGTCGCGGAGAGAACAGACCCTTGAGGAACACCGGCATCAATAGCCATGAGGTCTGAGGAGCAGCCGTCAATGACTACTCGGATCAACCGTTCACTCAAGAAGTCAGATATCCAGCCACAAAAGCCTGCAGGGATACCGTACGCAGGAAGCTTGCTTAGCAGACTTGCATGCCAAACCCTATCATAGGCCTTCGAGATGTCGAGTGACACTACGAGAGCTTCGCCGTGTTTCTCAATGGCCTCACCCCAACAGTGCGTGACATACACTAGAAGGTCGCCAGTTGATCGTCCCCGGCGAAAGCCGTATTGACGATCACTGAGCAGATCATTAGTTTCTAAGTACGTCAGCAGCTTGTTGTTGAGTACTCTCTCCATAACCTTACAAAGTATGGAGGTGATGGCAATTGGTCGATAATTACAGGGGTCAGCGCGACTACCTTTTTTGGGGACCGGCTGCACGTTGGCAAGCTTCCAGGATTTAGGTACGGTGTTTGTTTTAAGGGAAAGGCGGAACAATCGTGTTAGTACAGGAGACAACTCTGGACCACAGTACCTAAGGACTCTAGCTGGTATGCCATCTGGACCACTAGCTTTATTCATGTCAAGACTCTGTAACGCTCTTCGTACCTCTTTGTTGTGTATGGTGATCTCCGGCATCGTAGAATCACAGCGAGGAATTGAAGGTGGTTGTTTGGAGCCAGTGTCGAGACGAGAATTGCTCGCAAATAGAGAGGCAAAAAGGTTAGCCTTATCTACAGCGGAGTGAGCCAGAGAACCGTCAGGTTTCTGTAAGGGAGGCAACATAGGACGGCAGGTTCCTTTAACGACTACCGGATGGCAGCCGGGACCACCGGCTTAACGTGCCTTCCGAAGCACGGAATCATCTTTATTATCAGACAATCAGGTGATTCAAGCCTGCAATGTTCTAACCAAACTGGAAACAACTAAACAAAGTATGCTTCCGGTGGGAATCGAACCCACGACCTCCGGATCAACAGGCAAACGCCTTAACCACTGGACCACAGAGGCTGTCATCTAGCTCCTAGAAGAGCCCGATGGGTCAGTGGGCGTGAGCATTATTAGCACTTACACATGTTAAGTAACCCCGGGAGCGGTCCCTACTTGTAGGGTGATCGCAAGTGGCATAAAAATACACTGAACTCCTCTGTATTTTGGATGGGGCGATAAGCAGTTGGCTGTCATCATTGATGGCAGTCTTTGAGCTATATGTCAGATGCCTTTAGGCAGTTTGAAAAATCTGACACCAGTGTTGGCCACTTGCACACACGAAAAACAAACAAGACCTAGGTCCTAAGATGAAAGTGATTATAGGATTTGTATTTAAATCTAAATTTGTATTTTGTGTTTTGTATGTGTTGCAGTTCATGCTAAATAAATGATTTATCTATCTATCTATCATACTTCCTGAAAATCTACCAATATCGACTGTGACGAACATTGGCCACAGTCCACATAAATCAGCAATATCGGACAACCTATAAATCCTGATTCCTCATGATTTACCTGAATGGCTGCATTGATCAAACATCGCTACTCTAGTCAAGGCAGCTCTCTAATATATTAGCTGTAATGGTAATCCAAATATGCAATAAGTATATTTGCTCCTCTAACATCATTAAAATTTTGCTCTATTTTACAAATTCTTTATACATCGAAATTTATTAATGCATGGTGTATAATGGTGAAAAAAAGAAACTCATATTTACATACAGCATGTAAATTACCGTCGACATTCTTTTAAAGGGGTCACTCAGACCATTGATATGAACAAAAGGAGTTCTGCCGCCCCCGGCCAGTTTGTATGGGAAAGTCGTTGGATTTTTTTCTTCCCAGCATTTTCGGCATAGAAAAAGTTGTTCATTATAATATGGTGAGTCACTCCGTTAAGGAAACGTCAAGGGTCGAATTACACGTATATATGTATATAACATATTTATTCTCTTACATGCTGGTTTTAATTTTAAAAAAGTAGAGTGTACCAGCTGCTTTTCTTCCCGCGCAGATCGTAAAAGTCGATCGAGGGAATGGGCAAATCTGACGAATCATATTAGTAGGCGATACGGCTAGCAACCCATCACTACTTTGATTCCATTTTTCGCCTAACGCCCACCAAAATGCTAAACGTGGCTTTTACGTCTTAACACTTTAAACACCGGAATCGCAGTCACAATAGCTTTCCAAGTGTTTGTCGGACACCACTTGCGATCACCCATCCAAGTAGGGATCGACTGCTTTTTGACATCAATCTTTCTGGTCCCTCAAAAATCAATTTGTTAAAACCATAACAAAAATATTATGACAATTTAAATTCTATTTTTGAAGAAATTGAAAGCCAGTCATATTATGTGAGAAATATAAAATGCAAATCAGCACGATACTATAAAATTATATCATTATTCCGAACCAAAAAGACAAAGCTCGCAGTACCAAACAAAACAAATATCCGATTCACGTTACCTAACGTAGATAAAACAAGTACAAATGAATGTAATTAGGGAATCGATTAGACAGATCGAGTGACCGTCCCGCGAGCCTAACCACAAACGAACGACTTTAATTATAGACTTGAACCAACGCAGATAAAAGCTTCCAGACTAGTCTTGTTCTGAATAGAAACCTATAGTATGAAACGGGTAAAAAACGGAGACATGGAGTGGTCGCTGATGATCAGGAGTATAGTATAATAAAACAAAGCAGCTGGCGCAAAACAATGCGCATTTTAATAACTAGCGACAATATCTACACAATGCATCACAATATGAAGCTACGCTTATGTTGGTCGGTCGGCTGCTCAGCAAGAAGTGTGGCTTTTTCTAGGCGGTGAACGCAACGGCGGTATGGCCGGCAGGGTGGGGCGAGCTGTGACGTCACGCCAGCATTGCAATTTGCGTTGGTTGCGTTACAAGTAGGTATTTCTCCTGTACAAATTGTAAATGACGATTTCTTATAAATAGGTAATATAATATAAGCTAGTCATCCCGTCGCACCAAGAGAACGTAAGGCGACTAACTAAACTTCGAGCATTTCGTCTACATGAGTACGTCGTCTTCTTTCGATCTGGTTCTATTCTTTCTACATGACAATGCCGCTAATGCGATAAGGTAATGTAAACCCTAGTTATTAGTCCCTAGCGTGACATGCAGCCAAAATTCGGTCAGTATTAAATTGCACGGCAAAGACAAGCAGCCGCGAGTCGGCTGGATATCGGTTTCTGTTTCGCAGCTAAAGTTGACAGAGAATCTGGTACGCAGACTTACAGTAGCTAAAAAATAGACAGACAGGGTAAAAGATAAAGATAAACATATATTCATTTTTCTCCAACAACACAAAAAAATTACAAACAAGTATAACAAGGTAACATGGTGGTATAAAATCAGATTGATGGAGACTGGAGCCTGAAGAAGGCTAGGCCTGTGGCACAGATCTCCATTCCTCTCACTTCTGGATTGTCCAACAAGAAAATGACTATAGTAAGTTACAAAGTAGTGCGCTTAATAACAATAATAATACATAGTAACATGAAATACTTTTCTTAATATAATATACTCTAATTTTGAAGGAAGGGTTCTTAGCGGAGGGTAGAACTATAATTGCAGACACGTATAAAAAGTAGTAAAAAATTATGTTTGTTTTGGTAGCAGCAATATATGTAAGTCTACTTCTAGATAATATGATCTTCTAAACTTCAAAGATGATAAAATCGACTAAAAGGCACACTTCTAGTATTTAGTTAAATTTTATCTTAGACTTTTAGAGACTAGATGATATTGAACACTGGACACTCTTAGATGTTGTATATTTTATGATGATACAACACAAAATCCTCTAACTTATATAATGCACTCGTCGATGATATATGGCATATGAAGATTTACAACTCATCCTTCAGAGATGTCTACAGGTTTATTCTAATGATGGTCAACACTATTTTCATTCCGTTTTCCACCTAATGTCCACAAAATTGTTTAACGTCGCTTAGGTCTTAAAAATCTGAGCTCTGTTTGAGCTATGCAAGGGAAAAAGACGTGTTAATATGTATTATTAATACGTGAAATACGGGTTACATGTTTCAAATCACCTACGAGCCGACATAATTTCATACGAGAGTAACCCGTATTTCAGTTAATTATAAATTTGTTAGTATCTCACGTGTTTTGATAAAAATATCCATGAATTTTCATTAAAGCCCAAAATTGTCTAATACATATACATTATTCTTTAAAAACTGAGAACATTTTATTTTAAAGCTCAAAATACAATAGAGATTTAAGAACTTTATATTGAAGTGAACATTTTATAAAGCACTATATTCATTGAGTGGTGAACAAAAACAGGATACATTGTTCGCGTGCCAATTTTTCGAAGAAGAGACAAGTATTCTGCGCACGTCTATGGGCAACAAATAAGCTCAAAATAAAGCTTCCTGAGTTCGCGAGAACATTATTTAACTGTTGTGAATTTAATATACTGTACTGCTGAAGTTTTTCCTGTGCTGATGACAGATTTTTCAAGCTGTTTAAATAATAACCGAAATAAACGAATGCGATCTCAAAATTACATTCAGAATTTATACGGGTTATCGTGCCTTCTGATTAACTTGACAGCTCCGTGGCGCAGTGGTTAACACGCCAGCCTGCGACACGGAGTGCCCGGGTTCGATCCCCGGTCAGGTCAAGATGGAAAATGATCTTTTTCAGATTGACCTAGGTTTTGGATGTTTATCTATAAATGTATTTGTTATAAAATAAAGTATCGTTGAGTTCGTATTCCATAACACAAGTCTCGAACTTACCTTGGATCTAGCTCAATCTGTGTGATTTGTCCGTATATATATTTTTTTTTTTTTTTTTTTTTTTTTTTTTTTATTCAAAATTGGATACATGTATCTCTTTTTGAACGTCATATTTTTATTTCTTATATTTGTTTAATTTATGCAAAATCGAAATACTACTAGCGTTTCTGAATCTCTCAGGCTAAGCCTGGTGATGTTTGTGGAAGCTCGGGTTTATAACCAAGTGCTTACACATTAAACTTTAAATTTATAGACTGGTGGTCAAAGTATCGGAGTCCAGTTGAAGAAACTTTCGCACTATCCTACATGTATTTAATATAGCGGCCTTCTGTAGTGTAATATATGTGAATTTTGGTAAATCTAGCTGGTTCAGATGTTTGAATATATCTTTTGGTACTACTCCCGTCGTGGATATCATAAGAGGTACTATAATGACGGAGTTCATTTTCCACATTCTTTTTATTTCTTCCTGAAGTTCGGTGTACTTTCGCAACTTTTCTGAGGTTGTGGCTTGTAAGTTGTGTGTATTTGGTACTGCTATGTCGATTATGTATGTTCGTTTGTTATTTTTATCGATTAAAGTGATATCCGGTCTATTGTTGTAAATTGTGTGGTCTGTTAATATGGTTCGGTCATAATAAAGTTTGTGGGTAGAATTTTCTAAAACAGGTTGGGGAATATACTTATAGTAAGGTGTAGCCATGTCTGCGATAAGTTTATATTTGAGAGCTAATTTCTGATGAATTATGTTAACTAACTGGTTATGTCGGTGTGTGTAATCATTTTGAGTCAGTTTAATACATGCTCCTGTAATATGTTGTATCGTTTCTGGTTTATTGTTGCATTGTCTACATAAATCATTATTTATGTTTCTGTCTTTAATAATTTGCTTCCTGTAATTCTTTGTAGCGATAACTTGATCTTGTATAGCGATAAGAAAACCTTCAGTTTCGGGAAATAACCCTGCAGAACAGAGCCACATATTTGAAGCTATTATTATTATTATTCGGATGCATTTTTTTCTCCTCTCGAAGAGGGTTTACACCAGATACGCGGGCCAAAGCCAAGCGTATAAAGGATTAGATGGAGTAAGTTGAAGTAAGTGTTGACGAACTTAAAAACTTGCGCGTAATACGGCAAGTATTTAAAATTACGGCTTTTTGAATCAAAGTAAGTGTATGGGCTGGCACATCTATTGTCTCTAAACTTTGTTTCAGTGATATTGGTACAACTCCGATTGAAGACAAAACTATAGGGACTATGTGAACAGCTTGAACCTTCCATTGTGTTTTTACTTCGATAGCTAAATCCTGGTACTTGCATAATTTTTCAGATATGGTGGACTGCAGGTTGTGTGTGTTGGGGATGGCGATATCGATAAGATAAGCTTTTTTGTTTATTTTGTCATGAATAGTGATGTCAGGTCTATTGTAATGGATTGTCTTATCAGTAATTATAGTCCGGTCAAAGTTAATTTTGCAGTTTTGATTTTCTAAAACAGAATTAGGGCTATATTTATAATAGGCTGTCATCTTGGGTAAGAATGAGTATTTGTAAGCAAGGTGTTGATTAATTATTGACGCTACTTGGTCGTGCCGGTGCTTGTAATCGGTCTGTGCAATCGATTTACAAGCACCGGTTATGTGCTGAATAGTTTCTGATGCTGAATTACAGTGTTTGCAGAGGTCAGTCTGTTGGTTAATGTCTTTTATTATGTGCTTTCTATAATTACGAGTAGCGATGACTTCATCCTGTATGGCCAGCATAAACCCCTCAGTCTCAGGGAACAGTTCACCTTTCTTGAGCCACTCGTTCGACTTGTCTTTATCGACGTGTGGTTGGCTCAAGTAGGATCGGTGTCTTCCGTGAAGTGATTTAGCTGCCCATGCTGTTTATGTTGTGTATTTATAACGTCTTCAGAGGTCTGTGTCTGTCTGTCATGTAAGTTTAAAGGGGTAAGTTTTTTGTCTGCTTCTACTGTAGCTTTATGAAGTGATGATATTTCTGTTTTAGCGTGAAAGTAATTCCTAAGTCTAGTTATTTGTGCATTGTGCAAATTTTCTATGTCGATTAATCCTCTTCCACCTTCCAGGCGTGGGAGTGTCAATCTTACAATGCAGGCTTTGGGGTGATGTTTCCGGAATAAAGTGAGTTGTGTGTGTATGTTACGTTGCAATTTCTTTAAATCTGTTTTTGACCAATTGATGATTCCAAAGGAATATGTCAGAACTGGGATGGCGTAAGTATTTATTGCCTTTATTGTATGTTATTATTAACTTAATACTTTTTGGTGAGGGTATTTTTTGAATCCCGAGCCAAACGAAGGATTCTAAAGTAGACTCCTTAGTGAAGTGAAGGTTAGCGAGGGATTCAGAGCATGCCTGAATTAAAAGGAATAAGTTAGTCTCGAGAAGACATATTCTGCTTTTCATGTCCCTTTATGAGAAAAACAAATTAAATAATCTTTAAATATTTAACACGATTTACCCGGACTGTTTTATTTGTAAATATATATCAATTTTTATTTATTTTTAGTTGTAACTAGCATTAGTTTAATTATTTTATATTTAAATTGTATATATATTTGAATTAAAAAAGGTTTACACGTTTTGTGGGTTGGTAAATTGAAACGTAGGTAAAATCATTACCAAATAAGTAGGTGGTCTAATTTCAAATTTTTCACTTTCATAACAAAATTGTATGATAAACTTTATCATCACCACAGGAGGTGCTGATGCGTTGCCGACTCTTAAGATACCTGTAAACACGCCTTTTTAAGGACCCCAAGTCATAGCACATAGAAAAAACCTCAGTATCTTCTAAATGCTACAAATACAAATAGCACTTAACTTTCTCTGTGAGAAATGCAAAAGCTTTCACACTGACAAGAACGGGGCTTGAATATGAGAGAAAGAGAGAGAGAGAGAGAGAGAGTGTGAGAAATGAAGTAAAAAAAAATATTAGACGAGTTATGCCTGCCTTCATTTACACCATAATTTACACGGCAACAGTTCTTTTTCATTGTTCTCAATTACATCCCTACATTTACATTTGCAAAGGTATTAATGAAGCCGTAATCCTTTGTCCCTGGCTATGAATTTTAGATAAATTAACAATTTTTATATTGTGTAAGCCTGCGTTTCCACCAACTCTGTGCCATGGACCAAGGATGCGAGCGAGGAAAAATTCACAAATAATATCGCTTCATTTTACATCGTCTCGCTTTGCACAACTTAGTGGGAACATTATATAAAGGAAACAAGAGACAATCTAATTTAAACACATTGAAAATAAAATATGAGAGGCTTAAATGTGTTAAGAGCCAAATGCTATAAAAAAATCCCAAAAAATAGATATATCGAGAAATGAGATGTATGAGCGATTCTTTCTTAAAAGTATTTGCAAAATCAAATCAAATGAGCTCAAATATAATGGGTTCATCATTTTTTAGTAAAGAAGTTCCTATAGCCAGGCTCCGACTCCATCATCAGACCAGTTCCATGGTACCATTATATTGGTTTTTTTTTTCAACTTACACAGGACAAAATATCCGCTCAATCGGTATAAATATTGTGCCTCAAAATTGAGTTTGACGCGGATAAACATACGTTCCTACATACAAGATATATTGCAAGTTAAATAGAAGCTTGTAGAGAGAACAAATACACATCGTCTCTATTCAAATTTTACACCTTCGCGTTAAATTTCCGTCCCGGGCACTCTAGTGGAAGCACATAAATTTGTAGCCCCGCATTGCAACGTATCCTCGCATTGGCGACATGGAAGTCTTTGTACAGACTCCGGACTCAAATATGCCTAAGCAAAGAGAACAGGTTGTAGCTCAGAAATTGCTTGTCCCTGTGGGATCTTTTCCCAGACTACAGCACTATTGTGTTGTCCTGTGCGTCCTATCACCTGCCCACGCGAGGACCTAAACAATGTCACTTATACAGCGACGAGTATGTCAGTAACAGAGTTCTGGTCAACGCACATATAACCGCCCGACTCGTCAGGCTAAGAAGAAAAAGCCTAGTTCGCTACTCATCACATCTATAGTGAAAACGCACCCTTACAGTACCATTTAAGAACATCGCATTTTAATTGAATTTCAGCTGAACAAAGGGCGAACAAGGTGAGGTCATTTGTTCAAAACTTTACCTTGAATTATTATTGCAAGGGTAAAAATAAACGTTGGATTATTCTTACCAAGATCATCATATTCAAACTGCACTTATTTTTATAACCCCTCTCTTCTTCCTGTTGTAAATAAATAAATATATACGAACAAATCATACAGATTGAGCTAGCTCCAAAATAAATTCGAAACTTGATACAAACTCAAAGATAGTATATTTAACGAATACAGTATATACCTACGAGTAGATAAACATCTAAGACCCATCTACAGCCTGATTGGTAAATCACATTACTACTTAAGGGGATAATTAATAATGACCACACGTAACGTTAAAAAATATAAAACCAACAAAATACTTATTAATTACAAAGAAAAATTTAATCAAATTAGTCCGCATATTTGACGGCAACCGAGCAGACGAGCCACCTGATGGAAAGTGGTCACCGTCGCCCATTGACATCTGCAACACCAGAGGTGCTGATGCGTTGCCGACTTTTAAGATACCTGTAAACACGCCTTTTGAAGGACCTCAAGTTATAACACCCAGGGAAAACCTCGGGAGGGAGTCCATTCCACAATTTTGCTGTACGAGAAAAAAACCACGTGACGCTCTGACATTTTTGGAGACCCAAGTGTCAAGGATGTGGGAATGGACTTTACTCCTGTGGCGAGCGGTGCGGTGGTAGAAAGGTGACGGTGGCACCAATTCAAAATAAAAATTCTTTGCTACGTCCTATAGCCTATGACACTCCAGGGAAGAATACGAATCTAATGATACCTCGCACTTCACAATCGGTCAAGCCATTTAGGCTACAGGAGACGACAATGGAACAGACACACTTACATACATACGTACATGTATACAATACAAACATACGCGCGAAAAACACTACCCTCCTTCTAGGTAGGTCAGTCGGGTAAAACTATTGGACAAGTATTTTTCCTTTTGTATTGTATTTTTTTTTTCAATTTAATAATAAATGGTAAAGTTATAGCGCGTCAAAGTTCGAAAGTGGGGCACGTGACGTCAAAGTTTGCTAACAAGTGTAGCAAACTGTGACGTCACATAGAATTTTAACAAGCTATATCTTTTAGTTTATATACTAAAGAAAAAATCGTGACTAACATTGTTTTGATTATCTTAGTGAGAAAATATGGAAACTACCCTATTTAGTTTTCTACCGTTTAACCTCTTGATTTACTTTGTCCGTGTTTTGGAAGAATAAATCAGAGAAATTTAATAAAAAAAGGGAGCCTATGCAAAGTTCTTGGCTTCATTTCACATAATTTGATCAAAACTTTAACCTTAAAATTACTAGAATGCAGTAATTTTAAGGTAAGGATTTAAATAAATAAATAAATATATACGGACAAATCACACAGATTGAGCCCCTTAGTTCGAGACTTGTGTTATAGCTATGAAATAATAACTCAACGATACTATATTTTATAACAAATACAAATATAGATAAATATCCAAGACCCAGGACAATCTGAAAAAGATCATTTTCCAACTTGACATGACCGGGGATTGAACTCGAGCACCCTTGTGTCGCAAGCTGGCGTGTTAACCACTGCGCCACGGAGCTCTCCAATTTATAGCGTATTCAACCATGAGTCCTTTCATTTGCTCGCCACAACAAATCGACATTAAAGAAAGCAAGAAAATTAAACTGCCCGTTTTAAGATACAATATTCTTCCAAGAATTCCATCATTTACTCATCTTTACGAGTCAGTTTCGGAGTGTTTATGAAAAGTTCGCCCGTTTCATTGTACACTTCACTTGATCAAAACTTGATGATATTGATATAACACTTCAAAGCTTAAGCATTCCAAGTTGTTTTTGACAAGCTGGAAGTATTTAAGTTATTGAGTCTATAGACTTTTAGTAAATGGACTTGTCAAAGATAAAGTTTGCAGAGATTTAAAGTTTGAGGGATTTAAGTTAGATGGATACGGTATCATCACACACTAGCACTGTGTGATGATATCGTTTATCCAATAAAATTTGTACGAAAAGTATGAAAAAGAAAGAAAAATGTTTTGATTTCCGCTTATTTCGTACTGTTATTAAATGTAGACCCGTGGGGCCGTGGGTTCGATTCCTCGGGAAGCATTCTTTGTTTAGTTGCTTCCAGTTTGGTTAGGACATTGCAGGCTTGAATCACCTGATTGTCTGATAATAAAGATGATTCCGTGCTTCGGAAGGCACGTTAAGCCGTTGGTCCCGGCTGCCATGTGGTAGTCGTTAAAGGAACCACGTCAGAGGCCGAGAGGCGATTCCAAAGAACTCTGACACCAGGGTGTGCATGGTCGATTGACTGCGCACAGACCTACACGAAATGATGATGATGTTTAAATGGATTAGTATATTTCTTTATCAGCTGCTTGTTATTATGTTTTAACTAGGTAACTAACTGATAGTCAATTTATATTTTTTTTTATGTATTATAATAAGTTTACATACATACTCGTACCATTAAAAATTTTGTATATTTATCAATATACAAAATGGACGGAGGATGATTGTACTTTATTCTTTTGAAAAATATGTAAAGTAAATTTATCCTCAAAATTTCAGCGTAGTTGAATACATTGGTTCCACATGTCTAGTCTATAATTGTTTTAGTCTTTGGAAGAAATTGAAGTTATTTAAATTTTGGATGATTAACCCAAGATTGAGTTGACGAGTTTTCGTATTATTTTTAGCTGAGCGCCGACTCTACAGTTCTGATCTTGTTTTCACCTGCGAGGCTTCGAAATTAATCAAACAGTACTTACACGTGGCGAAAACTTCGGTAAGTAATTAATATAACAATGAAGATAATTAGATACGGCTTGAGGCTCTTTGTATTACGTTATAATGTGTACCTACCAAGTTATAATAACTACTGGCTTTGAGACGATGTAGTGGTTGGTTCCGAAACGCTTGTAAACTGTTGCTTTTGAAAATTAATCCTTACTATATAATATTATAAATGCGAAAGTGAGTTTGTTTGTTTGTTACGCTTTCACGCCGTAACTACTGAACCGATCATCATGAAATTGTTAAAAAAAAGTTCTCTGGAGTACCGAGAAGGACATAGGCTACTTTTTATCCCGGGAAAAAGTACTATTTCCGAGGGATCGACTTTGACGCGGGCGGAGCCGCGGCGAAAGCTAGTAATAAATAAAATAAGGCATTATTACCCCTTTTTCCGGCAATAATCGTCAGCTAGTTTGAGGGGCACATCTAGTCCTAACGGTAATATATTGTATAAATAAATAAATAAATATATACGGACAAATCACACAGATTGAGCTAGCCCCAAAGTAAGTTCGAGACTTGTGTTATGGGATACTAACTCAACGATACTATATTTCATATCAAATACATAATAGATAATAGATAACCATCCAAGACCCAGGCCAATCTGAAAAAGATCATTTTCCATCTTGACCTGACCGGGGATCGAACCCGGGCACCCTCGTATCGCAGGTTGGCGTGTTGACCACTGCGCCACGGAGCTCGCCAAATAGTATTAGTACAATTGTATAATAGGCTAGTTTCCTGGGTCGTAATAATAACATAACAATTAGTCCGTCAGTTAGATAATCAAAAAATATTGGACACGTATTTTTTCTTTTGTCAA
The DNA here is from genome assembly GCA_947532085.1 of Elegia similella. Classification (NCBI taxonomy): domain Eukaryota; kingdom Metazoa; phylum Arthropoda; class Insecta; order Lepidoptera; family Pyralidae; genus Elegia; species Elegia similella. The sequence continues at coordinate 1,337,709 of OX383926.1, read as the reverse complement.
ATAAACAATAAATTATAAAGATTAAGCGCATCAAAGTTCAGGAGTGGGGGCTCGTGACGTCATAGTTTGCTGAAAATTGTAGCAAACTATGACGTCACACGGAACTTCAAATGGCTCTAACTTTACAATTGTTTGTTAAATCTAATAAAGAAAAAATACGTATCTAATATTTTTTAATTATCTAACTGACAGACTAACTATATTTTTTTCAGGAAACTAGCCTATTGTTGGTTCCGAAACGCTTGTAGACTGTTGCTTTTGAAAATTAATCTAATATATAAAATTCTCGTGTCACAGTTTTCGTTGCCATACTCCTCCGAAACGGCTTGACCGATTTTGATGAAATTTTTTGTGCTTATCCGGTATCTATGAGAATCGGCCAACATCTATTTTTCATCCCCCTAAATGTGAGGGGTAGTCCACCCCTACATTATTTATATGGCAAAACAACGTTTGCCGGGTCAGCTAGTAATAAATAAAATAAGGCATTATTACCCCTTTTTCCGGCAATAATCGTCAGCTAGTTTGAGGGGCACAATTATACATTTTTTTTTTTTTTTTATGTTATAGGGCGGCAAACGAGCAAGCGAGTCACCTGATGGTACGCAACCAGCGCTGCCCATGGACAACTGCAACACCAGAGTGTAACAATATAATTATACAATATAATACCGTTAGCACTAGATGTGCTAACGGTATTATATTGTATAATTGTATTAGTTTTCATAATTATGATGGTCACGGGTGTCATCCTTAACTGCCTGTTCGGTGGTTGCAGTTATGGCACTGGGTGCGCGCGCCCAGCCCGAGATGCTACTTGCTTTTCCCCCATTCTTTCGAGTGGGTAGTATATTAATAACTCCATTCCCTTTCAAAATTCAACAAACTTCTATCCTTTCCCGGCTTTAAAATGCTTCCGATGCGTAGCAGCATCGGAAGTACAAGGAGCGAAAGAAACTGCGCTCGCCATCCTAACTGTCAAATGAGGTGAGTGTGGTAATATCCTCCCATAGAATGAAGTATCCTTGGCGGAGGCCTTTCTCCAGCAGTGGACTTTTAACGGCTGTGATGTGATAATGATGATACTAATTATGCCAGGTGGCCGAATCTTTGCAATAGCTCAGCACAAGTCCATCCATATTTCAATCCTTTTACCCATTCATTTCTCTTTTAAAATACAATAGTTCCATCCCCTTTCCATCTGTTCAAGGGCATTATCATACATTGGTATTTCCAGGAATGGGTACAGGTAGAAACTTACTTTAAATCAACTTCTCCAAAGGGCCTCCATGTGCTGGATCTATATTCCCACGCAGGCCATCCATAGGACCGGGATAACACCCGTGACTTAAAAGGAGATACAAATAAAATAAAAAGTTTAAAATAAAATCATTTTATATGTCTATTTTCCAAAAAAGTTTTAAATTCGATAGATTCCAGGGTGGGCAAATACTTGGACTCCATTTTCACAGGTATTTAACCGCGGTTCAGGAGTTACGCTAGGAGCATTCGCATACGTCATTGGCTGGCCGTAAAAACAATCATCATGTTAGCCACAAGTAGTCTACTGCTGGATATGCCTCTCCCAAAAAATTCGAAAATGACCAGCTCAAAGCGGCTTGCATCTTGCGTTTCCCTGCGACCTTTTTCAGGTCATCCGACCATCTGGTCGGTGTCGGTCGGTAAAAACAATGCCGAATCATATTGCAGCATAATTATTTTCATGGTAGCAGACCCTGAGCTCCAATACATCACAGCTGATGATACATACACACATACTATCACGCATTTTTCCCTTGCATACAGATCCCGAGTCTTGGTGGGCATTACGAGGAAAAATCGCCTGCTTATATCATTCCTCAGATTTTCGCCTATTCCCTCGATTGGCTTTTCGATTTGCGCGGGTAGAGAAGCAGCTAGTACATTCTGCGTTGGTTCCGTACCCAAAGGGTAAAAACGGGACCCTATTAATGTCGCTCCGCTCTCTGTCTGTCTGTCTGTCCGTCTGTCACCAGGCTATTTTTCATGAACCGTGATAGTTAGACAGCTGAAATTTTCACACATTATGTATTTCTATTGTCGCTATATCAACAAATACTAAAATATAGAATAAAAAAATATATAAGGGGGCTCCCATACAGCAAACGTGATTTTTTTGCTTGTTTTTGCTCGATATTGATAACGGCAACAGGTAAACGCTTGAAATATTCACACACTATTTAGTTATATATTTACTTTAAAAATAAATAATTAAATAAAAATAAATTTAATATTAAACGGAGGTTCCCATACAACAGACATGATTTTTTCGCCGTTTTTATAGATAACTAGTATTCGCCCGCGGCTCGGCCCGCGTCAATGTCGATCCCTCGGGAACAGTACTTTTTCCTGGGATAAAATGTACCCTATTTCCTTCTTCGTACCTCAGATAACGTGTATGCAAAATTTCATTTTGATCGGTTCAGTAGTTACAACGTAAAAGCGTAACAAACAAACAAACTCACTTTCGCATTTATAATATTAGTTAGGATTAGGATGGAACCCTTGGTGCGCGACTCCGACTCGCAGATGGCCGGTTTTTCTTTTCTCCCAGACCATCATGGAGGTGTAGCTAAGGATTCAACTAGGATTACGCTAAAATGAGAGAAAATAAGAGGTTCTTAAAAGTCTAGAGTTCTAATGATTGTTGAGTTTTAGGATATTATTCTTAAAATCATGTCGATCGTTTAATCTTGTTATAAAATAACTTGGAGCAAAGCAAAATCGTCATCCAGGAATCGGCCCCATGACCTGATTGCGAGCCCAATCTGCCGTAACTGTTATGGCAACTCGATCGCAGCCATAACGAAGACAATGTAGATGATAACATCGACGCTCGTTTGTAAGCCCGAGGATGTGATGATGGCGATATTGGCATGTGAGCTGTGAGAGCTAAGCAAAGTCAAAACTTAATTTAACAATTTTTTTAAGATGAGAGTGAGTAGGCTTGAACAATTTTAAGAACACTACCAATAAAAAGGTTAAAGCCTATTGTCATGTCCGCCCGCAAGAACCTGAGTAATTTATATAAATGCGTTCCTGAGAAAAAGGTCTTAACAAACAGATAGACAGACAATAAAGTGATCCTTTCAGGGTTTCGTTACCCTAAAAATTAAGCTTGTAAAAATGCAATAAATAATACTTTCTATTTCCGTTACCACTTGCTCCGACTATTGAATATTTTCAGCTGCGAAAAGGCTTGTAAGTGTTATTTTCTGTTCAAATATGTCACCATTTTGTGAGCGCACTAAATCTATCTGGGTTCTGGCTGTATCGCAAAGCTTCGCTTGGTTTATGTTAAGAGTGTGTTTGGCCCGCGGCGGCTGGAGAGCTTAAACTAAGTGAAAAAGTTAAGACTGAGGAACGTCAATGAAAATAAAAGTATGAGTCACACTCGCTCATTCAGGAATTTGTACAAAAAGGGTGTGTTTTATTTTTCATAGCTACAAATTTACGATTTTGACAGACATAAGATGGACAGACTGATAACGGAGTGAAATAAATCTGTCAGGGTTATATATTACGAAAAATAATTGCTATAATATACTATATTTTATTTCTGAGTTAAGACATAGCTGCGAGGTATACTTTGAATTCACAAGAATTCACGTCATTTCCAGCGGCGTGGCGTCTTTATTTTTAACAGGTTTTTACGTTCACCGCCTTAATTTTCGGATATCGTTGTTTCTGCTGTACGATATACTCGTATTCGATACGGTAATATTCTTTTGAATCTTTTCTTTTTATCTTGCAAAATTTCGTGACATTATTTTTAGGGTGCCATACCCAAAGGATAAAAACGGGACCCTATTAATATAGCTCCGCTGCCCATTCTGTTTAGTTTGCCTGTCAGTCTGTTCATTTGTCACCAGACTGTATCTCATGAACGGTGATAATTAGAAAATAAATTTTTCACAGATAATGTATTTCTGTTGCTGCAATAACAACACATACTAATAACAGACAGACAGACGGTCGGACAGCGGAGCCATATTAATAAGGTCCCGTTTTTACCCTTTGGGTACGGAACTCTAGAAAAACAGTGGAACAGAGTATTTTTATAAGTGTCTTATTTTGCATTTGCAATTCTATACTCTTAATAAATTAAAAAATTATTAAGATTAATTAAGAATCTATAAAATAAATAAATTAAGATTAGAACATATAAGTTCAACCATTCTTAAAGACACTAATCTATCTATATATATAAAAGGAGAAGCTGACTGACTGACTGACTGACATATCAACGCAGGGCCTAAACTATAAGGGTTAGAAACTTGAAATTTTGCACAGGAGTTCCTTTTATAACGTAGGGGAGCACTAAGGAAGGATTTTTGGAAATTCATCCCCTAAGGGGGTAAAACGGGGGTGTAAAGTTAGTATGAAACTTTGCCGTTTTTGAAGTTATATAAATGAAATTCAGCATGAAGGTTCTTTACTGAAAGCCATGAAATATGAGTAAAATATATTTTTCAAAATTCATCTCTTAGGGGGTTTAACGGGGGTGCAAAGTTAGAATAAACTTTGCTGTTTTTGAAGTAATTCGAATGAAATTGAGCATGAAGGTACTTTATTAAAAGGCATGAAACAGGAGTAAAATAATTTTCTCAAATATCATCCCTTAAGGGGGTAAAACGGGGATGCAAATATAGTATGAAACTTTCTGTTTATGAAGTTATTCGATTGAATTTCAATATTAAGGTGTTTCACTGAAAGTCATGAACCAAATCCATACTAATATTATAAATGCGAAAGTAACTCTGTCTGTCTGTCTGTCTTCTTTTCACGCTTCAACCATTGAACCAATTTAGATGAAATTTGGTATGGAGATAGTTTGAGGCCCCGAAAAGGACATAGGGTACCTTTTATTCCGGGAAATTCTACTGTTCCCGAGGGATCCACATTAACGCGGGCGGAGCCGCGAGCAAAAGGCAAATCTGACTTATATATCAACGCACAGCCGAAACCACTGTGCCTAGAACATTGAAATTTGGTACAGGAGTTTTTTTATGATGTGAATGAACAATAAGAAAGTATTTTTAGAAATTCAACCACTAAGAGGGTGAAATAGGGGGGTGAAGTTTATATGGAATTTTCTCATTTCTGGACTTAGAAATATGAAAGTAGGTATATAAGTTCTCGATTAAAATTAAAAAAGATCTGTGTAGGTAAACAAGACAAAATTCCGCCCTAAAGGGGTAAAACAGGGGGGTAAAATTTGTATGGAATTTTACTCAATTCTAGACTTAGATGTATAAAAAAAGGTATGTAAGTTTTCGATTACAATGAAAAAGATCTGTGTAGGTGAAATGTACAAAATTCCCCCCTGCAGGGGTAAAATAGGGGTGTAAAGTTTGTATGGAATTTGATTCATTTCTAGACTTAGAAGTATAAAAACCGGCCAAGTGCGAGTCGGACTCACACACCAAGGGTTCCGTACCATTATCTACCGTCTAAAAACGAGCCCACATAAGACGGTGGTAACTGAAGAAAGATTTATAAAGTCTTAATTCACAAGAGAATCTAAAAAAAAAATTATCCATTTGAGTACCACCACGAGTAGAGGCAACCGCTGGTAACAAGTTTTCGTAGGTATATTACCTACTTTGATTCCCGAGCGCAATAGGTGCTAATCGGCTTCCTATCGTTCCGCCAAGCAAGTATATTTATAAGTTATTCGATTATAACTCTTTAATTTATAAACTCTACTAAGCTTTGATAGTTTTCCTTTAAACTTCGTTATATATACTACTACCGTAAACTTTTTCATGTGTTCATATACAACCATTAAGTAGATAGAGGGGGGGGGGGGACACTGGATTCTAACAAAAATTTGGAATATAAAACCAAATAGTTCCGAAACGGATAAGTAAATCGAAAAATGATGTTAACAAGCCCACAATATTTTTAAAAGACCTATTCAACAATAACCCATACGTTGGAGTAGCCGCGAAAAAAAAAATACTACCCTTTTTACTTGAATGGGAGCTACGGTAAAAAAAATTTTTTTTCAAGATTTTATTTTAATGTTTTTTCAGCATGATTAAATATACATATCCATATCAAAATATAGTCTCTGAGTAAAACCGCGGACGGACAGACGGACAGACATGGCGAAACTATAAGGATTCCTTGTTCGGAACCCTAAAAAAGGGTAATAAGTTCACGATTACAATTAAAAAAGATCTGTGTAGGTGAACTCTGTCTTTCTGTCGTCTTTTCACGCTTCAACCATTGAACAGACATACTCTTAATAAATTAAGAAATAAACTGGCGACCTAGGTAGGTCTATGTACGACCTATGCCAGAGCATACTATCGACCATCTACGGCAGACTATCTGAGCTACCGCACAATTCAATCTCGGCGCCGAAATTATCCACCATATCCCATTTCCCCTTATACGTATTAAGGCTTACTTCACCTACACAACTACCCGACTTTTACAAGTGAGGTATTTGATTTAACTCATTTTACAATGAATTTGAAATCAACTAATGAAACATGGCTTCCTACATATTAGTTGATTAAACACTTACAAAAAAAAATTAACAGATATTTGGTATAGAGGTAGTTTGAAGCCCGTGGAAGGACATAGGTTATTTTTCATTTGGGGAAATTTTGGAGAAATACTGTTCCCGAGGGATTGACAAAAACGCGGGCGAAGCCGCGGGTAACAGCTAGTTGAAATATATTTACGTAGATACTTTTAAAAGTTGGTATTTTTATACATCATTGAATATTAATGTATAGATAACTTTGTTTTAGATAAGAAGTACAAGTCTAAACAATGATTATTTTAGATGAGTAGGTACCTACCATTTGATTACAAATACAAAGATATTAAAGTGTTTCTATTCTTATCACTGGCTAGAAGGAAGATCTGCAATAAAAAATACAAAGGAATTTTAAATTCGTATTTCAAACGTTCCAGCGAATCGCTGTTATTATCCAGGAAAGAAGCGGGAAAAGTGCGGCTTCACAATGTTTCTGCATTACAATGGTTTCCTTGTTTCTTCGGCGGTGTTTCTTGGCCACAAAAACAGCGTACGCTATTACGAATTTTGTGACATTGTTGGAACATTGAACCAAGAGCGCTTTGTATTAAACACTGGCTGTTGCCCGCGACTTCGTCCGTGGCAATTTCTGTTATTATGATTAATTCGTTTTTTTATTAGTATAGATGAATATGGGAAATATTCATCTATACTAATAAAAAAAACGAAAACCGTTTTTAAAACATTTTTTATTGATGCTTCACTCCTATTAGTCGCAGCGTGATGTTTTATAGCCTTAGCCTTACTCAATGGACTATCCAGCATAAAAAGAGTTTTCCAATTTGAACCAGTAGTTCCTGAGATTAGCGCGTTCAAACAAACAAACTCTTCAGCTTTATAATATTAGTTTATAATATTAGTATAGATAATAATAACAAAAGCTTTTATGTTTGCCCAATACCACATTGATGGGTTTGCGGCCCTTATCCGCAGAAAAACAACATCACTTATCGACAGAGTGCGGGGCAGTCACAACAGTATCTTAATTACACTGGCCGATAGGTACACATCGCCGATATGGAGGTCCCTGGTAAGGAGGGTTATCTGTAAAACCCCCTCAACTGCATAATTTAAATTGTTTTATTTTTATCACAATTGAACACTTTTGAAAAATTTAATATATATACTAACACATAGCGTAAGGATTACTAACTTTCTTATGGTTCTTAGTTATCTGAAAATAAAAGATTTTTATTTTTTATTTTTTTAAATATTTGAAAAAAGAATTTATGAATATTTAGTTATTTATTTGATAGTGTTACCCATACAACTGATCCGTTTTTGTAAATAAAACGCGATAATTAGGTATTCGTCCGATGGGCAGTCAGCGTCGGAAGCACAAGAAGCCAAAGAAACTGTGCTCGCCAACCCACGACCAAGCGTGGTGAGTATGGCAATACCCTCCCATGGAACTGTTAAATATAGCGCGATATGTAAAGTATTGCCGGTCTCATTTGCTCAACTTAAAATGCTGCCTTTAAACGTGGCTTTCTGAAATGAAATATGAAATGAAAGAGAAAATTATACAAATTTGGATATCATGTATCTGTTTCTGAACGTCATATTATTATTTTTAATATTTGCAAAATCAATAAGCTACTAGTGTTTCCGAACCAACACTGCTGAGAAGAATACGCCGAAAGAAACTCACTCCAGTATTATTTCGTGGCCTCGTCTCTATGTATCTTGGTGGGATGTAAATTAACGTAATCCTGGCGAAATAACACTGATTGGCGGTGAATACATTATACCTACATCAGATATTATTCTTTCAAACGATCATTTACAAATTGTCAATTATAATTTGGGTATTTTCCTCATTTTTAATTAAATTACAAATTCGGTAGTTAATATTTTATTCCTTGACAAAGTTTAAAAATATCAAGAAATCATAAATATTATAATTATAATGAATATTATTATAATAAAAATGGTTTAAAATATGTTAATTTGTATTTTCATATAACTTGGTCTTGCCCATAACGCCTGCTAAAGAAAGCAGCTGTTGTGCTATCGGGAATACTAGAATAGAGAAAGCGTTAGAAGACAATTTATTTATAAAACGTGTATCCTTTATGTACTAATAACAAAAACTAAATGAAATAAAAATAAAGGGGATCCTACACTGTTTTTTTGGCATCTTTCTACATTTTGTCAAATATTTAATATTTAAAGACTAATTGTTAATTTATTACGATGACAGATAGTTAATATTTAAAGTATTTTTCCTATATACCTATAGAAAAAGCAAAGGGATGTAGCCTATATAGCAAAAACTTATGTAATTTCAGCCTATTGCTAAACAAAAAAAAGAAAATCACAGATAATAGAGAACAATAAAGTTTGGTGACGCAAACAACCTCACAAGAGAGGACATATAGAAGAGGTTTCAGTATGTTTCGTAACTCTTTTTATTCTATATATCTTTTTATTTATGCGTTCATCATGAAGTTATTTTGAATCAGGGTAAATCGGACATACCTATATGTTTTAATCGCCAATCTATGATTTGAGTGTTGCGGCAGAACTACAATTGAGAGAGCTATGGGAAGGGGACACTGACCCCGTAGGTTCCTGAGAACAGGAACATATTCAAAAAACATGACTGCCTTCCGTCCGTCACAATCACTTATTTTTTCTTAAAATACAATACTTCAATGATTGACACAAATATAGTAATATATCTTCCACAAAGCGACAACGAGACGCCGATACACGTCCTTTGTCCGTCATCGTTCCGGAAAATTTTGAATAACAAGAAGGACAAGATGTCATGAAATATTTCACGCCGTGACCAACCTTACGGTTCTCGGAATCGCTCACGAACATGTGACTCGCATCGTGTATGGACACTGTACTAAACAGGCTTGACGAAATTTAAGACAAAGCCGGATATGGTATTTCAGTTTGTTAAGCCATACTAGTATTTGCCTGCGACTCTGCTTGCACGTGAATTACAGTTCATAAGGAGCATTTTTTCCAGGATGAAAAGTACCATAAGTACATCGAATGAAGAAACATTTATTTCGTGTTTTGTTAAAATGCAAAGAATATACAATTTTTATAATCCATTAAAAAAAAAGTTGAATGTACCAGCCGCTTATCATCCCGCGAACAGCAGACCGTAGAAATCAGTCAAGGGACAGCCTCCGTGGTCCAGTGGTTAAGGCGTTTGCCTGTTGACACGGGGGTCGTGGGTTCGATTCCCACCGGAAGCATACTTTGTTTAGTTGTTTCCAGTTTGGTTAGGACATTGCAGGCTTGAATCACCTGATTGTCTGATAATTAAGATGATTCCGTGCTTCGGAAGGCACATTAAGCCGGTGGTCCCGGCTGCCATCTGGTAGTCGTTAAAGGAACCACGTAAGAGGCCGAGAGGCAGTTCCGAAGAACTCTGACACCAGGGTGTGCATGATCGATTGACCGTGACACCTACTCGAAATGATGATGATGAGTTAAGGGAATGGGTGAAAAACAAAGGAATCATATCAATAGGCGTTGCGGCTCGCAACCTATCAATATTTTGATTTCGATTTCCACCTATACGCTAAACGTAGACTTTGGATCTTATATTTTGAGGCTCTGTCTACCTCGTAAGGGAATAGAACGTCAAAACAATGTATTTACAATATGTTTTCATCTATGAAAACATTCTCATCAACTACAAAACCAACACCACAAACCCTTGACTTCGACGAGGTAATAGTCTCTTTTTATACCACCCTTAATATACAATAAAGTTATCATATATATGTATAAATTATCTATGCTTAAAAGTATTGTGTACAAAACGGAAATGACATGACCCTCTTCATCTCGAGTAGGTGACACGGTCAGCAATCAACCATGCACACCCTGGTGTCAGAGTTGTTCAGGACCGCCTCTCGGCCTCTGACGTGGTTCCTTTGGATGGCAGCCGGGACCACCGGCTTAACGTGCCTTCCGTAGTACGGATCCATCTTTATTATCAGACAATCAGGTGATTCAAGTCTGCAATGTCTTAACCAAACTAGAAACAACTAAATGAAGTGTCCCGTGGAAATCGAGCCCACGACGGTCTACAGGCAAACGCCTTAATCACTGGAACACGGAGGCAGTGACGTAACCCTGAAGAACTATGAATCATCAACCAGCCTGTCGGTTTTATGAGAAAAATTCTCTTGTTTATCCAACGTGTTTGAGACAAATGCCTAATTGACGATTCGTTATGGAGATATTATTCAAAGCGATCTCAAATTAGTCTATTTGTATCTTAATATGTAAAGGTGTAGCCAGATATAATCATTTTGAAATAAATAAATAGGGACTAAACACACAGATTGAGCTAGCCCCACTGTAATTTGTGAACTTGTATCGTGGGATATTAACTCAACTATACTATATTTTATAATAAATACTTTTATACATTAGTCATTTAAGACAATGTGGCTAGCAAACCATCACTATTTTGATTCCGTTTTCACCTTATCCATATTCAAAACACTAAACGTAACTTAAAGGTCTTAAAGACCTGGGCTCTGACTACCCCGCAAGGGTAAAAGATGTAATAATATGTATGTAATTATGTATCTATTTATGATGTAAGTATGTATGTGTGTGTGTATGTATGTATGCGTGTATGTATGTTATGTATGTACATTTAAGACCTAGGTCAATCTGAAAAATATCGTTTTCCATCTTGACCTGGCTGGGGATCAAACCACAGAAGTCGTCTAGTTGTTTGTATATTTGCTAATAACGTTTTTCTTCTCCAAAGGTTTTTCCAACTTCAAAAAAGGATGATGTTGATCGTGTTCTCGTTACAGCTCATAAATTTAATCAGTTTTAAAAACATCTGTATCCAGATCCAGGAGGGTTGGGAAGTGATGTAACTACAAGATCCACACACTACCTATTATTATCTATAAATGTAATGACGGCTACTAACTATTTATGTAAATCATTCCTGTGAAAAATATTAAATTGCAAAATTTTATTCGTAAGTAATTATTACACACAATGCATGCACAAACACACAGCAAGCATGAGGGCAACTAGTTGCCCTCAGGCTTGCTGTGTCCTTCAGGACGTCACTTGTACTTAGCTTAACATACACAACTTTAAACTTGTGACTTGCAATAAAAATCTGAATCTGAATTTGAATCGGCTTTCTGAAATGCTTATCATCAGATGGCATCATAGCGCGTAGAACTGATGGCCGATGGGGCAGAAGGGTTCTCGAATAGCGACCATGTACCGGCAAGCGCAGCGTTGGACACCCACCGACCAGATGTTCGGATGACCTGGCTAAGCTCGCAGAGGGACGCTGGATGCAGGCCGCTACCGATAGGTCGTATTGGAAATCCTTGGAAGAGGCCTATGTCTAGCAGTGGACTTCTTGCGGCTGATATGATGATGATGAGACGGCAGCATTGAATCGTAGGGTCTGATAAGCCGCTGTCGTTGGATAATATTGGACAAGCAGAATGTATAACTTCATTAATCTTTTGAACCGCAAAATGTTAATAATAATGTCTTATGTAAACACTCTGGCTGCTCTGGCCAATTATGGCCCTAGTAGTACAGAGAGGGTCGTGCTCCTGTAGTGGAGACTAAAAAGGACCTGATGATGATGATGATGTAAACACTATTGTTGTACCTAAATAAATAAATAAAAATAATAAAATAAGCAGCAACAGCCTGTTACATTATTGCCCAATAACATCTTATTTCAGAAAATAAATAAATAAATAAATAATATATACGGACAAATCACACAGATTGAGCTAGCCCCAAAGTAAGTTCGAGACTTGTGTTATGGGATACTAACTCAACGATACTATATTTTATAACAAATACATATATAGATACACATCCAAGACCCAGGCCAATCTGAAAAAGATCATTTTCCATCTTGACCTGGCCGGGGATCGAACCCGGTCACTCCGTGTCGCAGGCAGGCGTGTTGACCGCTGCGCCACAGAGCTAGTCAAACCCTCATAATGATGTTTTACTATCTTAAAATATAATTGGCCGGAAATAGAAGAGGGATCCGGTAGAATCACAGGTCAACGCCCTCCGCAAAGGGTAAAAACGTTGTAGAGTACGGCTGGCGCTTTTGTCATAAGCACTTATCACCACTTAAGGGGTGAAGTGACGTGAGGGATGTTGAATAACATTTTTTTTTCATCTTAGTTTTGAATATTGCGCAAGTAGCTTTGTTGTATATTCTTGCCTTGTCACTTTACGTAGACATTATGGAACCTGCATAAAGTAGATTTTGAAAAATATTTTAGACCAGCTTTCGCCTGCGGCTCCCCCCGCGTCAATGTCGATCCTTTGGGAATAGTACTTTTTCCCGGGATAAAAGGTAGCCTATGTCCTTCTCCGTACTCAAGAGAACTTGTATGCAAAATTTCATGATGATCGGTTCAGTAGTTACGGCGTGAAAGCGTAACAAACAAACAAACAAACAAATAAACAAATAAACAAACAAACAAACTCACTTTCGCATTTATAATATTAGTAAGGATTACTTAAGTAACGAGCTACATCAAAAGATTTACATCCTTACTAATATTATAAATGCGAAAGTGAGTTTGTTTGTTTGTTTATTTGTTTGTTTGTTTGTTACGCTTTCACGCCGTAACTACTGAACCGATCATCATGAAATTTTGCATACAAGTTCTCTGGAGTGCGGAGAAGGACATAGGCTACCTTTTATCCCGGGAAAAAGTACTATTCCCGAGGGATCGACATTGACGCGGGCGGAGCCGCGGGCGAAAGCTAGTAGTATATACAAGGTGAAATTTAATTCATTAGCATACGTTTAAGGAGTGACTCACACCACAATCTGGACAACTTTAATTATGGGACCAACTGGCGCTGGAGAGATGGAGTCGAAGAAGATCTTAGGAAGATGGGAAATTACACAGCATGGAGAAGACAGGCCAGAGACAAACCAAAATGGAGACAAATCGTTGTGGAGGCCAAGACCCACAAAGGGTCGTAGCGCCGAAGAAAGCAAGAAAGTAAACATTAAACAAAATCGCTTCTTGCTGTCTGTCTGTCCGTATGTATGATAAAATCCTTAAAACTACGCAACCGATTTTAATGGGATTGTTTTTATTAGATAGAATGATTCACATGGAAGGTTTATATGTAAAAAAAAGACTTTTACGTTATTCTTCTGATGCACAGCGACTTAATCCCTTGCGCAATATTATATGAAAGTTTATATCGTTGACCAAAATATACTGCGTCATATTTGCTGTTCTATGCATCCTATATGCAAATAGAAATGCAGCAAATAATTCGTGGAACAAAGCCCATACTGCAACTAATAGCAATGATTAATATAATTCCGTGTAATGATGATCCAACTATTTGCATTATTATAAACAATTGTTTAAACAAATGTATATTTGTTGTATTCTAAGAAATAAGTCTTCGATATCAGTGATTGTTATAGTCATGTTTGAATCTGGTGCTAAGCGTGGCTTGTAGGTCTTGTAGGCTCTGTCTACCCGTAAGGGATTGTATGTATGTATTTATCGATAATCAAGGTGAATGCGCTCATTTTTTCGTTTTTACTCAAAATTCGTTTGTTTGTATATGTCTTATAAACAACGATACCAACATGTCGATAATCTATAACATTTTAGTTATTTAAATAAAATCATATCATATCTGCCTGATACCAAACATAGCCGTGTGGTATCCGGCAGAGTAGAATAGGACCACTTCAAGTCTTCCCGTGGATGTCGTAGAAGGCGACTTAGGATATACAAGCTAAACAAAGCTTATAAACATCTAAGAGACCTCTCCAACCCGTCTGGCCAGCGTGGAGAGTGTAGGCCAAGTCCTCTGGCTGCTCTGGACAAGTATGGCCCTAGTAGTACAGAGAGGGTCGTGCTCCTGTAGTGGAGACTAAAAAGGACCTGATGATGATGATGATGATGAAATAAAATCACTTTAATACGGTATTACAATATTTATTGAAACGTTATCAATAAATATTGTAGGCGGTAATTTGGTATAGTTCTTAAACAAAAAGAAAAATGACAACTTAGTCTACCTGCGACCATGAAAACTGTAAAGTTTTAGTGTATTAACGTGATTTAATTTAAAAGTGTAACAATCGCGAAAACATCAGAAACCATTATTTTAATTGTTTTTTGACCTGTCCAGGACACCCGACGCTAGATGTACAAAGATGTAATTTTATAGTCGGACCCAATAACTAAAGCCCAAAATCAATGTTCTAAATTCTTTATTTCATGAGACGCCTTAGACTCTTCAGAGTCCTTTTTTTGGAAGTTAAGATACATTTTAAAACTCCCCTAATCTTTTATTTAAAGTATCTTGTTCGATCTCTAACAAAGTAGCGACCATCACATGACCTGCTTTGGGACAACTGAATCTTGCTGGAGTTTCAGGTTCACACCCAAGTCAATGCCAGATCAACTAGAAGGCTTTGTAGCCTTCTAGTACCAAAGCCTGACGCCAAGGCATTGTGGCCCTACCACAATGCCTTGGCGTCTCCACTCCACCATAGCTAAAAACTATACTGGAAAATTTTATTTCCATTAAATTTCTTTACCTGTTTTGCAGCTATCATGTCACAGACAGACACACGCACATAGAAAGTCTTACGTGTATGTAACCTTATAACATCCCTATCCGTCCATCACAGGTCGGGGTTTAAAATAATAAACCGCATAAAATAATCCGCGAATCAAGCTTTCAAAAGCCCTTGAGCTTTTCCGTTTATGACGAGGCGGAGGAGAATTCAAGGCAGTTCTTAATATTACACACAAAATATAAAGTTTTTTACTGTTCTTTTAAGGGTTCCGTATCAAAAAATGAACCCTTAGGATCACTTCGTGGTTCTTCTGCCAATACCTTTTCTCAGAAATTCATAGACGTACCATTTTGAAATTAATATTAACTGTTTAGGTTTGTGGTCCCTCGAATCTGTGAATAAATGAAACTATAAGTACCTAGTATTATTATAGAAAACACAAAAAACCCAACTGCACTGCCCTTCTTTTAAAAAAACCGGCCTAAAAGCATGTGGGTTTTTGAGACAAACCTATCAATATCTTAACTGTTGAATTTATGCAGAAGTTTGGTAGATTCAAGGTTACCAAAAAAAAACACGATTTGCGCGAAACACATAACCCTTCTTGGCAGTTGGGTAATAAATAAACGCAATTAAAAATATGACTATGTTTGTCAAAAAACAATCTGCCGACTAGTAGGTAAATTCTATATTTAAATTTCAGACCCATAGATTTAAAAAAAAAAAATTTCGAGACTTCATACTTCTATGTTCAGACCAAATTGGAATGACTGTAGCGTTTCCTTAGTAAAACAATTCTCTAGTCCAAATTGATTTTACATGTTTCATTATGTGAAAGCATTGTTTCACATATTGTTTCAGCCTGACACCAGTGTGCATGCGTCACTACCCACCGTGACAAAGAAAAAACTCCGCGTGTAATTGTATTATTCTTTTCAGCTATATAACCTTTGCCGGCAGCCATCTCCTCAGTTCATTCCTATCAACCAAACAGTGAACATATCATAATGATTTCTACTTCAATATTTGTACTATCAACGTGTGCTTTGGCTACAGCAGTGGGCCAACCCTTCCAATACGGATTCGGAGGATTAAATTTCCCTAACTTCGGATTACATCAACCTGGATTTGGTAACTTCCCGCCAATGGGATTATTCCCACCCCGACAGAATAACGGACCATGGATCACCACTGACAACAAAAAATACCAGATTGTCGTGAAAGCTACTGGATATCAAGTTGAAGATATGAAGGTTAAGATTAAAGATGAATCAATCTACTTAAGGGGTGATGTGATGGGCAGCAATAGCCGTTCATTCTCCTACAGTTACGGCATGCCAGAACAGGGTAACGCGAACGATGCAACAGCTGTTCTGACCGATAATGGTTACCTGATCGTGATTGTGCCTTTGACTGGCTCTGTTGGAAACGTCGACCGCACTGTTCCTATCACCCAGTCGTCTGAGATCTACAATAGAAGCGAGGACTAAAACGACCCGGTACATCACTTTATTTACTGTAATTATCATTTTGGAAATTGCTGAATGTTTATTGTTTAGATTTATGATATTGTAATAAGTAGTGATTGTAATAAATGTTAAAACTAAAGCAAGTGTTTTTTTTTCTGCACCTGCGTGACGTTAGTGTAGGTTAATAGCTAGACAAGTGTTTTAGGCGAAACTCAAACGTTAAGAGACACATTAATAAACTAGATATGTGATTATTTCAAAATCATGTGTATATTGAAATTGTATATTACATAAAATTTGAGAATAGAAAAAGGAAACAAATAAAAATCATACAAAAGCTAAAACTCGAAGCAAATGGCGACCTATACATATGAAAAAGTTTCTTTTGGTGTTTCTTCTCTGTAGTTGTTGGTTCTAAAACGCTAGTAGTCAGTAGCTTTTAAACAAAAAATTAAATAAATGAAATAATTTTTTTTCGATATGTGTATTTACGTATCAGGCTTAATTTCCGAATGAATATTTAATAGCATATTTACATTAATTTAAAAATTTTAAACCTACATTTTTACCAGGATCATCTTATCTCTGATTTTCACAAACGCAGACGAATTCCTAAAATGTAGATTATAATCTATATTTCACAATTAAAACACTCATCATTTTATTTTCTTACTCCTAAACTCTATCAAATCAATTTTTTTCTGTACTTAGGTAGTAAATTACTTTTGGTATGACTTTTGATTATTAATTTAGGTAAAATAATTTATTAATTTAAGTAAATTCAATATTAAGTTAAATATTTGCATACCGTTTGCAACTGTTATATAGGTTTGTTCTAATAATGTGTCATGAACACCCCTGTATCCTACAGCTTATTACGCACTTGCGTCCCATTTCACAAAATTAATCCCACATATAACAGGGAAGAGAGAGAAAAGATGAGACAGTGTGTGTGCAGTGGTTGGTTCCGAAACGCTAGTAGTTTGTAGCTTCTAAACAATTATTAATAACTAGCTTCGCCCGCGGCTTCGCCCGCGTCAATGTCGGTCCCTCGGGAATAGTACTTTTTCCCGGGATAAAAGGTAGCCTATGTCCTTCTCCGCACTCCAGAGAACTTGTATGCAAAATTTCATGATGATCGGTTCAGTAGTTACGGCGTGAAAGCGTAACAAACAAACAAACTAACAAACAAATAAACAAACAAACAAACTCACTTTCGCATTTATAATATTAGTAAGGAAAGGATTTTAATATAATACAATAGGAATTATTAATAAAATGTGAATATTTTATAGGATCCATTTTGGAGAGTGTGCGAAAGCGCTCTTTGAGCTAGTTGAACCCTCACCATTCCTCCATCGGACTACGAGGCGCAAACAGAAATTTCACCCTTTTATCGTTGGAATACCAAAGAGTCGAACTAAACGCTTTGACAGTTCCTTTTTGGTTCGAGAAGCTAAGGTGTGGAATGAACTGCCTGCGTCTTTATTCCCAAACAAGTACAGTCCCGGGACATTCAAAAGTAGAATAAATGGTTATCTCTTGGATATGCATGTAACATCCTCGTCTTCATCGTCACAAACTTACCATTAGGTGAGATGGGAGACAAATGCCTAATTCAATATTTAGTAAAAAAAAAAATTGACTTGAAAATTTGCCTGATAAGGCCTATTTTCTGAATAAATATTTGAAACTTTTACACATAAAAAATATCACAGTGCCTGTAATGTATAAATTTATGTATTTCCTGCAACAAGTCTCTCCGTTTGCGCCTGGCCTAAGCTCTTTAGTCGCCTTTTGTTCCTTGTGTCAATACTGATCATCCTTTGTTATCACTGTATATGTACGTGGTAAAAGAGTTAACAACAGTTACTATGTTAGTTTTTATGACTTTAATTATGTACTTTTATTATATACTGGAAAAATATGTGCGTCATTTACAAAGTATAAAAAATTATAAAAGTGCGTGTTAAGGCCTCGTTATTTCACATAATTATAAGATTGACAAATGGTCAAAAAAGTGCAAGTAACATTTAGCTTTCTATTCTATTGTTTCATTTAATCTTGTGCGATTGAAAAGCCTAATAATGGTATTAAGTACTATAAACGGGTCACTCACGTGTTATTTCGTCGGGATTGCCGACTATGTTAGTTCGGGGCCCTGCGCCGCGCGTCTCGCACTCGCCTTGAAAATGGGCTCCTGACGAGTCCGAAACTATAGTCGGTAATCCCGACGAAATAGCACGTAAGTGGCCCGTTTTTAGTACATAATAATGGTCCTGGTCTATCATTACTCTGGGTACAACGACAGCAATTGTACGGTGTACACTATGTTACTAAATCCTCTGAATCTGATGCCTAACAAGTTTAACATATAATTGATTCTATTTTTTAAAGAGAGTATAATGGAATGTTTGGATAATCATTGTAACATTATTAAGGTTATTGACATGGTTACGTCTTTAAAATTGCTTCTAGGTATATTTGGATGCACTCCAAAAAAACGAATGGTAACCAAATAAGGGCATACAGTATGTGTTATAGCTCCATACTACTATCATCTCTATCCAAAACTTAATTACACCACTAGATAAATAAAGTATAAAAGAATTTGTTTCGCTACCGTATTCACGTGCATCACACAGTAACGGCCTATTTTATTTTAATTAAGGGATAGCTACCAATAACCCAGCTCCCTTCATGGTAATAGTAAAGCCGATAAATTTGTGATTATTTTTCTACATAATGAGTAAAAAATGTGGTTAATGATTCTGTCTCCATGGTCCGTCCGTACATCCGTCACCAGGGACATTATCGTATAAGCATAAATAGTTTTCTTCACCATGCATATTTAAAAACGACAGTGTCTGTGCGAGAAATAGTTTTAACCTTACTAAAGAGATTGTATGGCCGAGGTTTCATCTTGTACATTAGGGCCCCAATAAAAGAAACGTTATGTTGTACGATCGTACGGAGCACTTAGTGTGTGCAAACTGATTCGCAGTTGGCTTTTTTATAACAGACTAGCTTTCGCCCGCGGCTCCGCCTGCGTTAATGTCGATCCCTCGGGTATAGTACCTTTTCCCGGGATAAAAGGTAGCCTCTGCCCTTCTCCGTACTCCAGAGAACTGGAATGCAAAATTTCATGATGATCGTTTTAGTAGTTACGGCGTGAAAGCGTAACAAACAAAAAAAAATAAACAAACAAACTCACATTCGCATTTATAATATTAGTAAGGATAAGGATAAGGATAACAGAAGTAAAAGATATTAGGAGAGTTATGAGCCTTATAAATATATTATTTTGTTTCTATGCTTAACTAACATTCAATATATCATTCTCATTCATTCTTGGTAATAGGCATGTTGTCTAAAAATAAATATTTTTTAAATAATTATTCCGTCTGGTGGATTATCGAAATATATTGGACACGTATTTTTTCCTGGCCAATCAAACAAAAATTGATAAAGATATAGCCCGTTAAATTCCGCGTGACGTCACTGTCCGGTACACTTTTACTGGTCTGTTGCATCATGAGCCCCCACTCTTGAACTTTGATGCGCTTTATCTTTATCATATTACGAACGACTATTGAATAACCGTGTGTCGTCATGAGGAGACAAAGATGTAAGATGAATAGGCAGGCCTTCCTGTTGTATATTAACAAAGGAACAAAACTGCATTTGTTTGTCACAAAACATTGATTAAAACTGACATAGACGGCAGCTGTGCATCCCTCAACCTCAATAGGAAAATGACGTTTTGTTTTAAAGCTGTCCTTCAGTTGCCTGCGGTGGACATTGGCCTTATTAATAATTCCGCAACAATGCACCCTCTCCCTCAAACACGACACAAAATAAAAATAATACAGGTATCGCTCTAGTACAGTGTGCATTTCACACAATCTATACAAGTTAATAAAAACTAGGATCGTTATCTTGGAAGACGCATTTTTTTATCTATCATCATCATCATCATCATCATCAGGTCCCCTTTAGTCTCCACTACAGGAGCACGACCCTCTCTGTACTACTAGGGCCATACTTGGCCAGAGCAGCCAGAGGACATTTTCATTTGCATTGTAGTTGTAATGAAGTATTGCAAACAAATCGTAACTTCTGCTCACATCTGACCAATATCACATACCGTCTTATTATAAAACAAGGACTAACTTTAGTACCTGGTTTAAACCATTATCCGACCAAAATAAGTCGACAGTTTTCACTCTGACGTTTGGTCAACTGTCATTGTCAATTTGTTTGGGAGGGATAATGGTTTAAGCCAGGTACTAAAGTTAGTCCTCGTTTTATAATAAGACTGATTAAGTTTAACATTAAGTTAATAGACATAGTAAGACATTAAGTTTTTATTGGTTATATTATATTGGTTTTCTTTTCTTTTTTGTATTTTTTTCACGCCTTTGGTTACATAATCGAAGTTTTTAAACGGACCCTTGAATTTATAAAGTGAAAACTTCTTCAGCGGAGTTGTGCACATTTTGGGATGGGTAAAAAAAATGTTAAAACTCGCGTCAGGACACGTGGCCTTTTGAACATTTGTAAGACGGACCCATGACCTGAGACCGTCGGCGCGGCGTAGTAGAGGAATCTCTTTTCACAATTCGTTTTCACTTTTGCCGGCACTCTCGAAGTGCAACCCGTGATTTTTTTTTTTAATTATTTTCAAACCTACTTCATCAGGGATAATGTATGATTGTAATGGTGAAAGAATTTTTCAAATCGATCTTGTAGTTTTGGAGCCTATTCAATGCAAACAAACAATCAAATCTTTCCTCTTTTTAATATTAGTGTAGATGCAGATATGCGTTTTTCTTTCTTCTATCTAGCTTTGGCTATAGGAGTTCTATGGCCCAGTGAGCGTAAATATGTAAAGTAATTCCAGCCTGCTCCCCACTGGGATGGGGATGGAATGAATCACAAATCCTTATCCTTACTAATATTATAAATGCGAAAGTGAGTTTGTTTGTTTGTTTGTTACGCTTTCACGCCCTAACTACTGAACCGATCATCATGAAATTTTGCATACAAGTTCCCTGGAGTACGGAGAAGGACATAGGCTACCTTTTATCCCGGGAAAAAGTACTGTTCCCGAGGGATCGACATTGACGCGGGCGGAGCCGCGGGCGAAAGCTAGTAATATAATAAATGCGAAAGTGAGTTTATTCGCTACGCTTTCACCCCGTAACTACTGAACTGATCATCATGAAATTTTGCATACAAGTTCTCTGGAGTACGGAGAAGGAGTACTATTTCCGAGGGATCGACGTTGACGCGGGCGGAGCCGCGGGCGAAAGCTAGAAAAGAAATAAAGGATAAAAGTCGTGATATTGGTCAGATGTGAGCAGAAGTTACGATTTGTTTGCAATACTTCATTACACCTACAATGCAAATGCAAGTTCCCCGTGCTTCGGAAGGCACGTTAACTCGTTGTCATTATTAAATGGCAATCGTCTTAGCATAGTCTATATGCGTCCGCTATAATGTTCTCAATAGGCTAGTTTCCTGGGTCGTAATAATAACATAACAATTAGTCCGTCAGTAGATAATCAAAAAATATTGGACACGTATTTTTTCTTTTGTCAAATAAACAATAAATAATAAAGATAAAGCGCGTCAAAGTTCAGGAGTGGGGGCTCGTGACGTCAAAGTTTGCTAAAAATTGTAGCAAACTATGACATCACACGGAACTTCAAAGGGCTATATCTTTATCATTTTTTGTTTAATCGACAAAAGAAGCGGTCCACGCAGCTTTTGACCGTACTCAATGGAAAAATATGTCGTGGTTGTGATCCTCAGCATTGAGGGACCGACGAAGAAGAAGAAGTGCTTCAACAATCTGCGCTTCAATCCTGCACGTCGAATCATATTCCACTTATAGGCATTAGAGCTGTTGTACGTGACCTTGATCTTGTAAAAATATGCTGTATCTA
Source organism: Elegia similella (assembly GCA_947532085.1). Classification (NCBI taxonomy): domain Eukaryota; kingdom Metazoa; phylum Arthropoda; class Insecta; order Lepidoptera; family Pyralidae; genus Elegia; species Elegia similella. The sequence continues at coordinate 1,315,131 of OX383926.1, read as the reverse complement.
GCCTATTAGAACAAGGGAAAGATCCAACGTTGAAAGTCCGTCCAGCTCTTCTTCTCAGTACCTGAGTTTTACTTTTTAATAATTGTCACTAGCCAGTAAAACTCTATATAATATTATCCAACTCTTTGATAAACGGAAATTTTGGGAGTAATATTTGCGTTTAGAATTTAAATAAAATCTTGTCCCTTGGGAATAAAAACGTTTTTAGACCCGGTTTTTGGGCAACCTTTCCTTGTTTTTCGAATAGATAAGATAAAAAGTTTCCGTGCGTTTGTGAACAACAAAAAATACACACATTTTCTATTTTCATAGAAGGCACAGGAATCGCAAACAAAGCGGTTTTAACTCGAATAAATAAAATTTCCCATGCACGGGGCCGTCAGTGCGGTGGACAGAAGCTGTCAAGCACGGGCCTGTGTTATGTATTATGGAACAAGTTACAAGCTAAAGCGTTCAGCGAGGGTTTATTTTTAATGTATAGCCAGCCTGATTTTTTACGTGTTCATATACAACCATTTAGTGGGGACACTAGACTCTAACAAAAATTTGGACCATAAAACCAAATATTTCCGAAATGGATAAGTAGATCGAAAAATGATGTTCACAAGCACATAATATTTTAAAAGACCTATTCAACAACCTCCCACACATTGGGGTAGCCGCGAAGAAAAAAATTGACTCCCCTTTTTATTGTATGGGAGTTTATTTTACTGTAGTTTCGGTATGATTAATATACATATCCATACCAAATTACAGCTCTTTAGTACTTACAGTGGACAGACCGACGTGGCGAAACTATAAGGTTCCTTGTTCGGAACACTAAAAATGTGTTTTGTGTCACCTAACTACATTATTGTCTTTTATTTTGTATTCACAAGACTGGTCGAGGTTAATATCCGATAGAGACAAGTGGAGAGAGATTAGAGAGACCTTTGCCCAGTAGTGGGACAGTATAGGTTTAAAAAAATGCTATTTTGATATACTTTTATTAAATTAGAAAATAAAATATAATATGGTGAAAAAATAGCATTGTGAATGCAAAATAAAACACAAACAATATTGCATGGCTACCTACATATTAGTTGATTTTCAAATTTATTGTAAAATGAGTTGAATCAATACCTCGCTTGTAAAAGTCGGGTAGTTGTGTTAGGTGACGTAAGCCTTAATACGTATAAAGAATGGGATATAATAAATAATTTCGGGGCCGAAGTTGAATCGCGGTAGCTCTGTTGGCAGAGCGTAGGTTGTACATAGACCTAGGTCGCTGGTTCAAACCCGGTGGAGTTCTAACTATATTATTAATTATCACGGTTCAGCTGGTGGGAACAGTCGCACATTTTTACAGATTTCCACACAACGCATCCTCCGTTTGTTACATAGCATATCGTTGTTTAAACATCCTTACACTGTCAAAAGGTCTTTGTTTAAATGGAAAGAAACTCTCACGATGACTAATTATGTCTGCCAAAATGGAGTGATTTGCCTTTGCCTTCCCTATTTCAAACACTAGTGAAAATCTCTTAGTGTGCAGGCTGCCTCATGATGTCTCCTTCGCTTCTTCTTCTTATCGAATCGCTGGTCAAATTCCCTTTTTCGCCCAATACTGTGCAACTTGTTTTGCATTTTCTGTAGCCATGTACAGGTCCTCCAGTGTGCAGGTCTTGGGGCACGCTGGGCATGACAGCAGACAATCCTTACTAATATTATAAATACGAAAGTGAGTTTGTTTGTTTGTTTATTTATTTGTTTGTTTGTTTGTTTGTTTGTTACGCTTTCACGCCGTAACTACTGAACCGATCATCATGAAATTTTGCATACATGTTCTCTGGAGTACGGAGAAGGACATAGGCTACCTTTTATCCCGGGAAAAAGAACTATTCCCGAGGGATCGACATTGACGCAGGCGGAGCCGCGGGCGAAAGCTAGTTATTAATAATTATAAATAATAAATATAAATATATACGGATAAATCACACAGATTAAGCTAGCCCCAAAGTAAGTTCAAGACTTGTGTTATGGGATACTAACTCAACGATACTATATTTTATAACAAATACATATATATAGATACACATCCAAGACCCAGGCCATTCTGAAAAAGATCATTTTCCATCTTGACCTGGCCGGGGATCGAACCCGGTCACTCCGTGTCGCAGGCAGGCGTGTTGACCGCTGCGCCACGGAGCTAGTCAATCAGCAGATGTGTCATGGTCTGGGGAGACATACTACAGTTGCAGTTTCCTTCGCTAGAAGCTGGTACTCTCATTTGCCACATTGAGCTACTAGCTCCTTTCTTGCTCCATCTCATATTGTCACGTTTAAAGCTAAAACCTAACGTAAATGTATCTGACATAGCTATTTAATTCTCAGCTAGCGTCAACAGCCGAGACCAACAACTTATAATGTACTGTCTCGAGTATTGATATATATACAACTGTGTTCTATTTTAGACCTTATTACATTGACTTAAGAAGCGATGTGTATACTCGTACATACCAAAGCTTGTGACTGTACCTTCCGAAGCATGAATTATAACGGTGAATGTAATAGTGCAGATCTTGGCACCACATGGTGACATCTTCCACCATTCTTATCGATGTAAATATGTATTGGTTTGTTTGTTTAATTAATTATTTTTATTTCTAAATGACAATGAGTCAGTTATGTTACAATACGAAACATCACCATAAACGTTTTCATCTGTCAGGAATCAAAGGGATACAGAATATATTGACTACTGATCACCACCGTCTGCCATGCTGGACTGGGAGAAAAGAAAGCGCAAATCGTAAAAGCCGATCGAATGAATGGGCCAAAATCAGTAAAAGTAACCATCACTACTTTATTTCCATCTTCCATATACATGCCCATTAACATGCTAAATCCATATTTAGCATGTTGATGGGCATGTATAAGGAAAGGCCATCCTTTAGGTCTTATATACCTGAGCTCTGTTTACCAGGCAAGGAAAAAAGACGTCATCATCATCATCAGGTCTTTTTAGTCTCCATTGCAAGAGCATGACCCTCTCTGAACTACCGGAGCCATACTTGGCCAGAGCAGACAGAGGATTTGGCCAAAAAAGACGTGATAGTATGTAATTGATTACCACTGGTCGCATAATTGATAATGTTGTGATATTTTATTAGAGTGCATTCGATAGCCAGGTTTAGTTTATTCAAATAATTTAAACCCTAATTATACGTGACTTCGTAGCTGTCGATCGACTAATTAGTAGAATGAGCGACACAGCTTACCAAAATTTTTTAATTAAATTCATGTTTTAGAAATACTTCCTTTTTATTTAAATTGTCTACATTTTTACCACTTTTTATTTCTTACTGGGATTTTTATGTTAACAAAGTACATAAACAACAACAAAAATAAATGGTCATCAAGTTATCACTAAGTTTTCTTCTCGAGACTTCTTTGTTCTCATAAGAAAAGATAAATGTAGGTCATTCATAACACTACTTTTCGCAACATAGCATGAAGTAAACAGAAAAAAATGCTCTCGTTTGGATTCTTTTAATGTTAACTTAGTTATAATCCGCTTCTGTCCAAAAACAGACTATTCTAGTTGGGTAACAAGTAATTCACAGCCTTAATGTAAATGACTTCTTGTTTTATAGATTATATCTACACAATTTGTAAATGTCGATAATCTTCCAAAATAAAATAAATAAATTAAGTACATAGCCGCTGTGCATAATACTTGTACTGCCATCAACCCCACACACCTGTATTGAACCTGCTGATAGTTCATTCCTCGAGGTACAGACTCGCATCTATGTAGTTCGGGGATGGGATTTTGAGCGGGTCGGGATAGTTGTGTTGTTAAATATCATCATCGTCATCATAAGGTCCTTTTTAGTCTCCACTACAGAAGCACGACCCTCTCTGTACTATTAGAGTCATACTTGGCTATAGCAGCCAGAAGATTTGGCCTACACTCTCCACGCTGGCCAGACGAGTTGGAGAGGTCTCATATTTTCTTAGATTATATGTTCGCGGTTGGTAGTCAGGATAATCGCGAATCCGTATTACTGAGGGCCAATATATATTCCAATTGTTGAATATATTCCACAATAATATGTTAATAATAATATTGTACCGGAATCGTGTTGCCAAATAAACAATTTATTTATTTAAGTGTCATTAATAATTATTTAGAGCTTAATGATTGGGACAGATTTATCATATCACCCGCAAGAAGTCCACTACTGGACAAGGGACGTCCAAGGGTTTCCAATACGACCGGCTGGAAACAGGAAGCGGCCGGCATCCAGCGTCTTTCTGCATCTTTGGTCAGGTCGTCTGAGCACTTGCGGGCCTAGGTACTCGCAAACTTTTGAAAACTACGAATTAGGTACAACGTTTTGGTCATTAGTTCAATATCGATTACATTTGATATTTCTTAAATAAAAATAGGCAGTCATACGAAAGCCGCAATGTGTTTTGAAGTGACGATAAACACGTTGTACACCGTACCGTGGTTGTCACTATCCGACCCCGTCGCACTCGCCACCGGAATAGAGTGCGTAGAGTAGGATTAGCTCTGCTGACAACCCGGCGGTCCCGACTGACTTGCACTCAGGATAGGACCTACTGGTAACATAGCTTTATGCCCATAAGGCGAAAGATGGGAGTTGCTGCTCTCTAAAGGCGTTTGCCATAGATTCTCAGATTGGCCCTTCAGACTATGCATGCATGTAATCGTGGCCCATCAGGCAATATGAGAGTTTCTGTCTCTCCAAGCCTTGCGCACACAGGCAACGCCCAAAGCCGAGACCCGTCCCTCCTGGGGGCCTTTGGTGATGTTGTCTATATAGACTTCTGCCAAAACGCAGTTACGTTTTAGAGAAATATAATTAGTTTGAACATAAAGCGTTCGCACATGCCACGTCCGTAGGTCCACTCTATACATCTCTGTCATCATTATTTCGAGTAGGTGTCACGATCAATCGACCATGTACTGGTGTCAGAGTTCTTCGGAACCACCTCTCGGCCTCTGACGTGGTTCCTTTAACGACTACCAGATGGCAGCCGGGACCACCGGCTTAACGTGCCTTCCGAAGCACGGAATCATCTTTATTATCAGACAATCAGGTGATTCAAGCCTGCAATGTCCTAACCAAACTGGAAACAACTAAACAAAGTATGCTTCCGGTGGGAACCCACGACCCCCGGGTCAACAGGCAAACGCCTTAACCACTGGACCACGGAGGCTGTTGCCTCATACGATTATATATCATATACATCTCTATGAGTGGGATGAACAACATTCGCAAAAAAAAAATATCCTTATGGCGCCCCCATTTTCTATTCTGGCAGATAAGCACATTTTTTGCTTTTCATTTTTTGATTTTCATTTTTTGATTTTCATTAATATTATAAATTGATGTATTAAATTGGTAACGCATACTAATATTTTAATAACTGAACGAAATAAAACGTAACTACTGTATTGGTGATAAAATCCTTATCCTTACTAATATTATAAATGCGAAAGTGAGTTTGTTTGTTTGTTTGTTACGCTTTCACGCCGTAACTACTGAACCGATCATCATAAAATTTTGCATACAAGTTCTCTGGAGTACGGAGAAGGACATAGGCTACCTTTTATCCCGGGAATAACAACTGTTCCCGAGGGATCGACATTGACGCGGGCGGAGCCGCGGGCGAAAGCTTGTAACAAATAAAAAGGAGGTGCAGTCAGGGATCGATAAGCGATTTATTTGGTGACAGATCTACCATTCTGAGTACAAAGCTATTATTAAAGTAATAAAACTATTATTAAAAGAACGAAGTTTATATTCCTCTAATGAACTACAGTTTTATTGGTAATTCATCTCTTATTTTACATATATATTAACATTAATTTGATATTTATACCTGGAAACACTTTTGTTTATTTGAGAACGAAAATATTTCGTGGCAATAGGTCTATTTATTAGATGATACACGTTGATGATTAATATAAACTTTGGTGACAAAAATATAGCCCCCATAATAAATAAGGATGAAATTATACATGTGCATAAAAAGCCAGTTAAGTTTAGGTGTTAATTAAAATAATTTCGCACGAAATATAACGTGCGTCGGTAGCTGTCGAGCTACAGAGTTTAGCGAGACTAATTAGTAGGATAGGGACATTCGCTGGAGTAATGAAACTAGCTCACAGCTCTGCATGAGCTTTTTAGTTTAAATACATGTTTTAGGAATATATATGACTAGCTCCGTGGCGCAGCGGTCAACACGCCAGCCTGCGACACGGAGTGACCGGGTTCGATCCCCGGCCAGGTCAAGATGTTAAATGATCTTTTTCAGATTGACCTGGGTCTTGGATGTGTATCTATATATGTATATGTTATAAAATATAGTATCGTTGAGTTAGTATCCCATAACATAAGTCTCGAACTTACTTTGGGGCTAGCTCAATCTGTGTGATTTGTCCGTACATATTAAAAAAAAAATATTACCCATAACTGACAGGTTTTTGTTTTCATAACTAGATTGTATTTCTAGGGTAGCTTCTTAGGGTAGCAATATAGAGCTTTATGACAATCAAAATAGTTACATGATATACCAATATTTTTGTTTTTATTTTCCAGTCAAAATGGTTATTTGTGCCTTCTTTTATACAGTTTTTGACCAGTAGGTGGCCACAGCGACGCCTTTGTCGTTTGCCTTATTAAGGTCTTCGATTGTGCAGGTGGAGGGACAGTTGGGTCATGAGGTGAGACATCGATTGCATGATGCCACGATCGCAATGGTCATTGTTAGAGAAACCCCACTTAGTCCGACTCTCCTGGCATCTCTCCATACCAGCTCGGAGACTGTTGAGGGATTTCCAAACAAGCTAAAGAAGATCGCTTCGTGGATATACGAATCGTTTTTGACATTATTTCCTTTTATTTTTTTCTTTTTTCCTTAAAAAATAGAATGGGAGATTTTGAAATAATATTGACTTGGTTAACATGTACTTAAAAGTCAGTTGTAGTAACTCATATTCGTTAATATTAATACTATTAATTTAATATTAATACTAACTGCGGGACATTTTTAATTTATAATGGTTATTTTTAAATAAGTAGGTTAGGTTATTTCATTTGTAGTTAGTTTTAATATTAATTAAATTTTGTAATTACCTATTAAACGTTTAAACAAATGGAGTTTTAAATAAAATATTTTTAATCAATGCAATATTAATCATATTAATATTATATTAGGGTGAATATATTTACTTGCTGTTATCTTTACCTGAGGATGACCACCACCCCTCGTTATCCATTTCAGTCGATGTTAGTATTACGCACAGTTGCTTGCGCGAGCCGCCACGTGTTGTGTACAGGTTCTATGCTGCTGACTATGAATTAATAAATGCTGAATTATCCAAAATTGACTGGAAACTTCATTTGTCTAATCGCAATATGGAGTCCTCATTAAAAAACTTTTATGATATTATTAATAACGTTATAAAACTGTATGTACCGTCGAAATGTGTCACAGTAGATAGTAGGCATCCTGTGTGGTTTTCTTTGTCCTTAATAAAACTGATTAATAAGAAAAAAAAGATTCATAAGAAATGGAAAACATATGGCAGGATGGTAGACTATGAATCGTATTCCTCTCTTAGGAAATCTGTTAAGGCAATGGAAGCTTCCTGTTACAACTTATATATTGAAAGATCCGAAAATAATATTTCGAAGTGTTCAAAACATTTTTGGTCTTTTATAAAGTCTAAAAAAAATACAAACGGCATTCCTGATACGCTCCATCTGGATGGTATGGTTGGGATCGATGGTAAAATTATCGCTGATATGTTCAATGTTTTTTTCCAATCAGTTTTTGAGGACCATAGTAACATTAATCCAGCTGCTGTACAGGGGCCTGACACAGGAAATAGCTCTGGTATTAGCACAATAAATATTACTTCTTCCATTGTGGAAAAATATCTTTCTGTGAAAGACCCCACCAAAGGTACTGGTCCGGATGGACTTCATCCTATATTTCTTAAACGGTGTAGTAGACAGTTGGCCTCACCAGTGGCATTCCTTTTTAATCTGTCACTAGCTACGGGAACAATGCCTGAATTTTGGAAACGTTCTTATATTATTCCAATTCACAAAAGTGGGGACAAACATGATATAAGAAACTATCGTGGTATATCCAAGATTTCTTTTCTACCTCGAGTTTTTGAAAAAATCGTTTACGACTCTTTATATCCCTCAATAAACCCAGCATTAACTGATCGCCAGCATGGTTTTAGATCAAAACATTCCACTGAAACCAATCTGTGTGAATTTTTGGATGTTGTCCTTGAAGCTATGAATGAAGGCTATCAGGTGGATACCGTGTACACCGATTATCAGAAAGCTTTTGATAAAATTTGTCATCCCTTACTGATTTCTAAGCTAAATGCGTTCGGTGTACATGGAGATCTGCTTCGATGGATAACATCTTACCTAAGGAATCGTTCCCAGGCTGTAACAGTGAAAGGTTTCATATCTAGCTTCGTGCCTATTACTTCAGGCGTCCCCCAGGGCTCTCACCTCGGTCCTTTATTGTTCAACATATTTATTAATGACGTTATGGAATGTTTTAAATTTTCAAAAATTCTCCTTTATGCAGATGACTCCAAAATATTTTCTGTAATTCAGTCTCAAAAAGACTGTGAAAACTTACAATATGATTTAGATCGTCTATGTCAATATTGCATTAAAAATAACCTTTATTTAAATGTCAGTAAGTGCCAGACAATTACTTTTACTAGAAAAAAAAATCCGATACATTTTGAATATAAACTTCTTAACCATAAACTATCTAAAATGACTGAGGTGAGAGATCTGGGTATACTCCTAGATAACGGACTTTACTTTGACTCTCATGTCAATTTCATTACAGCAAAAGCATATAAACTTCTAGGGTTCGTTTTTCGGCAAAGCTCAGAATTTAAAAATGTGAATACTTTTATACTGTTATATAATGCATTTGTCAGATCCAATTTAGAATATGCATCCACAGTGTGGAATCCTATGTATGACAAGTATAAAAGTTCAATAGAGAAAATTCAAAATAAATTCATTAAACGTCTACTTTATAAATTTAAAAACTTGAGCCATAACCAAATGGTATCATTAGAAAAAAGAAGGGAACTCAGGGATCAAACCTTTCTGTATAAAATTATCAACAACCTAGTGGACTCTCCGTACTTGCTAAGTAAGATTAATTTCAAATGTACTAATCATCGCACACGAAATACCAAAACCTTTGCTCCTCCCATTTGTAACACTAATTATGCACAGAATCGTTTTCTGGTGAGAGCTTGCGACAATTATGACAGTGCTTATAGCCGCGTCGATATATTTCATGAAAAATTAGGAAAATTTATAAAGCTCTTAAAGGATTAACTTCTTTATTTTGTACTCCAACCTTGTTTAAACTTGTTAATAATGTTATCTAGTGGTTTTTTTTACATAATAAAATATATATATGTACTTATAAATATGGTAGACTAACGTCTATATAAGGAATAAGCTAGCTGTAGAAACGCTTTGGCAATGTATAATTTATAAATTGTCTAGTATATAAGTAACATTTAAGCCTGTTTGTTTCTCATATTAAATAAATAAATAAGTATCTTATACGTTAACAAACAAATGCAAATCATTATTAATTTGAAGGAAAAATGTTGGCTGACATCTCTTTGATACACCGGTGTTGCCATTTATAGAAATGAAAAAATTACCCTAAACTGTGGGAGATTTCATTACATGTTATATGTGTTATGTATCTACCTGTTAGCTATTTGATTAAAAAAGTTGTAAAGAAATTCAAATTATGTAACTATGCATACTATACATATACAACTTTGCTTTAAATGCAAGTTTTAAAAATTTAAAATAATTTAAACAGAACTGAATAATCACGATTCATGTTTATTTAGTTTTGTTAATAATTTATTAACAAGCTTTTGCTCGTGACTTCATTCGCGTAGATAGGTACCGCTTTTCAAACTCTCTATCATGTTTCACAGATTTCCTAAAGCGAATGAATCATGGAAAAATGAGTGGATTCAAATTATAAGAGAATGCAGGGGAGAAAACGTTTGGAATCCCAGTAAATCGAGTGTTATTTGCAGTCATGCTTACTAAAATGTTCAAACTGGTGGCGGCGTTGTGTGTCGAGTCGTTGAGTTCCCTCTAATATGGTTGAGCTCAGCGATTGCTGATCCATGCGTCAACTCGTGAACGGGTGCTGCCGGGGGGGGACAGGTCTGCCCGACCTCTTTGAGACTTCTATCTTTTATCTTATCTGCTGTTTCACGCTCGATCGCTAACATAACGTGTTTCACAACATTATGTAAATTGAAATTGCATATAACTTGAAACCAGAAAAAAAAAAGAAAATATAATAAAAAATAATAAAAACATAAAAAATCATACAAAGCCCTTCAGGCAAGTAGGCGACCAATGCTGTTCAAAAGAGTTTCTTTCGGCGTCTTCTTCTCTGCGGTGATCGATTCCGAAACTTTAGTAGTTTGTAGCTTTTGATCAATAAATAATCATTTAAATATAATTTAATCAGTATTATTAAAATGCCTGAAAAGGCCTATTTTCTGAATAAATCTTTGAATCTATTATTATTTTTCAATTTGATATGTCATGAGGTGACAATGTTTATTTTAATGTCACATCCATCGTGGTCGCAACGAGACTGGAGTACTGCGGTGTCATCTTGTGGTGGTGGAAGTTCGTGCTAAGTCCCGTTTATATACTTAATTATTATTTACCCATTCCAAAAACTGCTCAACGCCGCTAAAGAAGCCGCTAAAGATGTTGGAGGGCGTGTAGATGGTAAACAGAATCAAAATAGTGATGGGTTGCTGCCGCATCGCCTATTGACATGATTTCGCAGATTTTAGCGTCATCCCTCGATCGGCTTTTACTATCTGCGCGGGAGGAGAAGCAGCTGGCACATTTTAAGTTTTTACTTTTTTCCCAGACCAACATGGAATGTATTAAAATAACAATATTAAAACATTTATTTAAACAACAACAAAAGTAACAATAAATACGATTAGATATGATAGACATAACGTAAAAGTATGAAAAAAAATTACACTAATTGAAATAATTATTTTTATAATTATGGGTAAATTGTTCGCATATGGCAATTATGTGTAAACTCACACAAACGTCAGGCGCCGCCATTGTTGTGCTTCACTCAATATTTAGTTCACGTTCCGTCCGCCTTTTTTATACGTCCATGATTTTATACAGATTCAGGGATTTGGCGAGCTCCGTGGCGCAGTGGCAACACACCAGCCTGCGACACGAGGGTGCCCGGGTTCGATTCCCGGTCAGGTCATGATGTAAAACGATCTTTTTCAGATTGGCCTGGGTCTTAGATATTTATCTATTTGTATCTATTATAAAATATACTATCGTTGAGTTAGTATCCTTCGACACAAGTTTCACAACTTACTGTGGGGTTAGCTCAATTTGTGTGATATGTCCTTATATATTTATTTTATTTATTTATATAATACTTTTGCTTTTTCCGCTCCTCATCTCACTTTATGTAAAGTCGGAAAAGCATGTAAATCTGATATTTTCATGGTGTGAAAAGTTTCGTCTTATTTCTACGAATGACTGCCAGCGTAAAGTCGACCCTCCTTGAGAATGCTGTTGTTTTTTCAACCTCTTGTTTTTGCATGAGATGTATGTGTTTATCTCTCTAGTCGCCTCTTACGATATCCATGGGACTGAATGGCGTGGTCTAGTATTCCTATTATATAAGAACTAGCTGTCGCCCGCGACTCCACTCTCGTTAATGTCGATCCCGCAGGATCAGTACTTTTGTCCGGGATGAAAGGCAGCCCATGTGTTCCAGGTAATAAACTATCTGTGTGCAAAATTTCGTCAAATTATTGAGCCGTTTTGGCATGATTGAGCAACAAATATCAATACATCTTTACATAGAAACGTTCGCGTTTATAATTAGTGAGTGTTATTAGTAAGGCCATTATATACATTAAAAGGCCAGTGTTATTTAGGTTAATTTATACTTTTGCACTAAAATAATTTCAACTAGGAATTTACGTGAGTTGGTAAGTGACACAGTTCAGCGAGACTATAAGTGGAATTCATTGAAGTAATGAAATGAGCTTACAGCGCCACGCAGAAGCTCTAGTCAAATATTAGTTTACTTATATTTAACTTTCTTCTTAGCTTTAAGAAATACCTACTAAAAAATTTAATATAAAATACTGCCCAAGTGCGTGTCGGGCCACGCCCGTATAGGGTATTTGCGAATTCATTAATTAAGTTCACACCTCATGGTTTAACGACTATAAACGTCAAAATACGAGCCCGCATAAGATGGTGGTAACTGAAGAAAGAGTAATAAAATCCTACTTCACAAGGGAAATTTGAAAAAATATTATCCATTTGAGTACCACCGCGAGTAGAGACAAGCGTTGGTAACAAGATTTCATAGGTATATTTTTGTGATTCTTGAGCGCAATGTGGCCGCGTGCCGCGCGCCGTCGGACGTATACACATTGCTATTAATTTAGGTATTATTATTATTGATGCCGCTATGATTTTATATTCAGTAGTTGTTTTACATAACTAACAACTGTCCTTACTAATTTTCATTTTAATTTGTACGATGTTTTACTTTTCCGAGTACATTTATAAGTTGGTCGATTATAATACTTTAATTTGTTAACTATACTTAGCTCTGATAGTTTTCCTTTAAACTTCGTTATATAAACTATTAATACTAATTATCTAGCTCCGTGGCGCAGCGGTCAACACGCCAGCCTGCGACACAGAGTGACCGGGTTCGATCCCCGGCCAGGTCAAGATGGAAAATGATCTTTTTCAGATTGGCCCGGGTCTTGGATGTATATATGTATTTGTTATAAAATATAGTATCGTTGAGTTAGTATCCCATAACACAAGTCTCGAACTTACTTTGGGGCTAGCTCAATCTGTGTGATTTGTCCGTAATATTTATTTATTTATTATTTATTTATTATAAACTACTGCCAACGAAACCTGTGGTGAATTTTTCATCACATATTTTCGATTTTAATATTAAACCGAGCATTGTAATGCTACTAATATAATACATGTTTATATTATTAATTAATGTGTAAAAGCTACAGACTAGCGTTTCGAAATCGACTACTGCAGAGAAAACGCCAAAAGAAACTCTTTTCGTATTGGTTAAAAAAGATTACTATTAAAAAGAGTTTCAGTTCAGTCATCAGGATTAAGAGGAAACACTGCGCTCGAGAGAACTGAAAAATAGGTATTTGTAAAATTTATTGCTGTCGCGTTGTGTACCCGAATAACCCCCGCAGAGTGCGATAGAGACAACTGTAGCTCGGACCGAAAATACCTATGAAAATTACACAAAATTATGGCTTCCTAGTCCACTGATATCGTCTCCAAAACTTAACCGATTTAATTTATTTTTCATTTAATATTTAAAATAAGCTATGGCTGTGTTTTTATGTTTTCTTTTTCTCATATAATCTTGTCGAATTTGTTTTCTTGATGTTTGAACACAACGGAAATTCTTACCAATTTTTCAGGTTTTTGAAGGTTCATACCTCTTTAAATAATTCAATTATGAAAAATTTTTAAACATAGGGACAGCTACTATATCCATAGATATTTTTGGTAAAAAATCATTGCTCTACTGGTACTATCTGGCGAGGAATCAGGGGACTACACTTGTATGGAAATACGGCCCTACGATTTCTTCTTAAGGGCCCGTACTACCTCACACTGCTTTGCATGATTGTATGTAATATCAATAATAATGAAATACTCAAGTTAAAATAAAAATGCAGCAAAGTTCAGGACTAACTCTGGTAACTATCTGTCTCAAAAACACGATTGCGTTAAATTTTCTCTATAGAAAAAAATTGCAAAGTTGTCACGTCTAATTTACTCGGTATACAACATTATTCACCAAATACATTAAAATTAACCTTGAAACTTTTGATTACAATTGCATTACAGATAAGGCAGCCATCATGTATTTTTCTTTTTCGAATAACCATTGAATATTCCTAAAAAACGAAGATATCCAAAGTAGCCAACGCTTTTAGACCATCCGCGTTTGTACCGCCACGCCGCCTGGCCTATGGCGGGCCCTTAATAAGGTGAGACTTAGTTTACATTTTATATTTAGACCCTCTCGAATGTAAAAAGAATATGAGCTACTTAGCGACTCCAAGCAGCCATTTGCTCCAATTCCCGCCAGTATAAATAGATATTGTCTCGATGTAAATGAACCCTGCATTATTCAGACAGGCGCTTCTTTTTGCTCTTTCTTGCAAAGTAAGTCACATATTCGTAGTCAACGGGTATTCTTGGTGATTGGTATACATAATGAAACATTTCACTGTTACTTTATTTTAAACTTTTTGACGTGATAATGTCTTATAAATTGATAAACGCCCGCTGCACGTACAAAAAAGTGTCACGTTCTGTCTGTTCTACACTTTAAATCACCAATTTTGAAGTGTAGGCACAGATTACTAAAAGTTACTACGTAAGTGTAGTACGACTTTGGAAATACAAGCTAAACAAAGCTGATAAACATCTATGAGACCTCTCCAACCCGTCTGGCCAGCGTGGAGAGTGTAGGCCAAGTCCTCTGGCTGTACTAGTAGTACAGAGAGGGTCATGCTCCTGTAGTGGAGACTAAAAAGACCTGATGACGATGATGATAAAGTGTTATGTAGAGTGGTATCATGGATCCGTACGCTTTCCTGTAGTACCATAGGATTTGTAAGGTCAATATGGGTTCTATTATGACGTAATAAATAGATGAAAGTCGCCTACACGTACAAAAAAGTGTCACGTTATGTGTGCATGGAACAAGCGATAGAGAGGCACGATCGGCCTAAGCGTTCTGCTTGTGACGCATCTATCTCTCTTACACCGTTAGCAAGTAAAATTATCGTCCGTAAACCGACTTTACAGACAACCAATTTATTTTTCAGATTGGCGTAGTGGTTAACAAGCCCATTTATAAAGGGCACCGGGTTTAATTCCGAGCGCGAGTCAATACTTGGACTTATTTTCTCAGGTGCTTTTCTGCGATTCTAGAGCTACCTAAGGAGACTCTGGAGAAATTTCATTAATGATGACCTTTGTAGTCACAAACTCTCAGTCAGCTCAATGAGACCGCAAGTGTCAAGGTCCGGGTTCGATCCTCGGCCAGGTCATGATGTTTTCTTTTTCAATTTGGCCTGGCAAGTAAGTATTTATTATAAAATTTAGTAGTTCAGTTAGTATCCCATGAGATAAGTTCAGAATCTGTGTGATTTGTCCTATATATTTATTTATATTTTATTTCATGCTGGTCTGGGAGAACAGAAAAAAAACCGGCCAAGTGCGAGTCTGACTCGCGCACTACGTGTTCCGTACATTATATATAATAAGTTTGAAATTATTAAAAATACTTTTTTTTATATGATGTAACTCAAAATTTATGCTTTTCGGAATTTTTCCTTTGTCTGTGCTTTAAGACGTTGCTTCGTACCAAATTTCAAGATTCTGAGTTCATGGGAAGTACCCTGTAGGTTTTGATTACCTTCGCAAGTATCTAAAAATTATTAAAAATATTTTTATTATATGATTTTTGACCGAGCGAGCGAAGCGAGCAAGGTCTTCAATTCAAGTTGGGGCGAAAAGACATTTTTTGTATGTATGTATGTATGTATGTATGTATGTATGTTTGTTCCACGATAACTTTAGAACCAATGCTCCAATTAAGATGAAATTTACAATGTATTTAGGTCTTATAAATACAATTTTCAAGTTCGCTGGGCATCAAAATCGGTTCAGCCGTTTACGAGATATTTAAATAAATGTTAAAGAATTTCGAGAAATGAAAATTGAAAATGACGTTTAGGCTGAATATGTTACAAGATGGCGCTGAAATAAATTTTAATTTTGACGGTAACCACAGCCGCCGCTAGGTGGCGGCGGTATTTCGTTGAAGCCTGCTTTATCCATGCTCTGTGTATTAAATTTAAATTTACTAACAAAACATGAACAATTATAAACTAGAACGGTACTTTCTCCTCTATACTTATCGAATGGTTGGCTCAGTCGCAGTACGGTAGTTACCCGATCGAAAAGATTAGACTTCGAGCCGCGCAAGAAAATTTGATTTTTCAATGATTGGAAATATTTCTTTCGCTGTCTGTTCCAAGTTAAATTCCAAGTGACTTTCTTATTTTTAATTTACAATATTTTGTTCCTTTAGAACAGAAAAATACCAGTCCATGAAAATTTCCATAATAAATTCTTGTTAGTTCCAAATTTCTCCAACAGATGGAGACAGAGGTCCAAAAATGCGCAGGGATATTTTAATAAGTTTTTATTTATCTTTAATTTTAAGTGTGTATATGTTTGTTCGGGTTTAAGCCTGCAACCAAAAATTAAAGCAGTTATTTACAACCAATTTAACTGCAATTTCGCATTGTACTTAACTTTATGGTAGAGGAAGATAATTATAAAAAATCACTGATCTGATTTGAAGATGACGATCTATTTAATGATGAACATCCCGTTTTCAACATTTTACAGTTTCAATCCTTTCACAATAAAAGCTGGTAAAAAAACCGGCCAAGTGCAAGTTGGCTCGCGTACGAAGGTTTCCGTACCGTTATCTATAAAAAATCATGTCTGATGCATGGGAGCCCCACTTTAATATTATTATTTTTTTATTTAATTATTTATTTTTAGGGGATATATATATAACTACATATTCTATGAATATTTCAATCGTCTACCTGTTGCCGTTATCAATATATAAAATAATGCAAAAACAAGCAAAAACATCACGTTTTTTGTATAGGAGCCTCCTTAAATATTTATGTTATTCTATTTTTTAGTATTTCCTGTTATAGCGGCAACAGAAATACATCATCTGTAAAAAATTTCAGCTGTCTAACTATCACGGTTCATGAGATACATATACTGGTGAGATACGGACGGAGAGACAGACAAATAGACAGACGGACAGTGGAGCGATTAATAGGGTCCCGTTTTTACCCTATACGAAACAATAAAAATGAATGAAAAAAGTAGTGTAAGAAGAAACAAATAATTCCGCAAAACAGACACAATAAAGACAAAGAAATGGGGTTCGGTGGGCGAAATATAAGTACAGATGTAGAATCCAAACGTACGAAAACCATATTTGGAAGGTAAAGCCGAAGCATAGAAAGAGGAGTATGGGAGTGCAGCACTCTGCGAGAGAAACAAAAACAAAAGCCAAATGAAAAATGAGATGGGGGTTGTCCGGACAAAACAAACCAGAAAATTGATACATATGAAAACCAAAAACTTATAAGTATAAAGCTCAAGCGAAGAAAAGGGGGTAATATGTCTATCGGGGCTAAAAAATTAAACATTGACGGGTACACATCAAAACCATATAAGTTTAGAAAGCAAAACACATATGTCTCGTTTTTAGAACCTTAATCATCATTATCATGCCGACCGAAGCTCAGTCACCCGGATATCTGGCGTTTTATATTTCTATTCCTTGAAGTCGCAGGCCTATTGACATTTTCAAACACTCAAAAACGTCTGTGGAATATTTGGTACGAAAATTACTTTTATAAAATTCCAATGTTGTGATTCCGTTAATAACCATAGTCTTTCAGATATGACGAAACTGTTACATTTATTTGTCCCTTAGTGAATTTAAAAATTTTGCTCGATAGTGCAACGCAGCTCTTCATCTACACGTTGCACTATCGAGAGCTAAACGCCTCACAGGTGTTGTATTAAAACCCGGTTTTGATTTGGTCATATTTAATTAGATGAAATTCTACTCGTGCATTTAGGGATTGCAAGGGAAAAACTATTTTAACTGTTCTTGCAACAGTAATAAAAAAGGGGTTTAACATTGCTCGTAGTTTATTTTTTTGGATAGAAATGAATGTTAACTATTAGTACAAGAAACATCGTGTTCATTGTATGTTAATTTAAAATAAGTCGTGGTGAGTAAAATAAAAAGAGTGCTTTTGAAGTCATCTAAACAATAGCACTATGACAACATGCTTATCAAAATCAGTAAAATAGTGGCTATCTCACGAAATTATCAGGAAAATTAAATAATCGCGAGGTCCACGTTCGCAGCGAACTACTAGTTATATAAAAGTGGAACAAACACTGCTTTCATTTCCACTGATCTCTATCGCAGCCTGCTACCAATAAGAAATTGGCAAATTGGCAAAGAATCGTCCTCGGTCTACCCCACAGACAATATAATTGTGTGTGATCTACCCCTACGCCTTCGTCCATCGTTTATTAATTGTTTATATTAAGTATTTTTATTCGAAATGTTGTAGTCAACTTCAAACACATTGTATTTCTAAAACACTGTTTTAATAAAACTGTCATGTTTACGAAATCGGTTGCTGGCGGTCGGCGGTCCAATTACAGCGATAATAAAATCCCATTCATTTTTCACGGTGATATTAAACCCATGTCAATTACGATGACACCATAACGTTTACCCAAGCACGAATCATATTGCGGCATGAAATAATTTTTTTACGTGCTTGTTGACAGGTTGAAATAATGAATTATCTCTTTATTGTACATGTTGTCTAAATGGTCAAATTCTTTTTTTCAAATAAAAGTAAAATATGCATACATTTAGCCGTGTGGTATCCGGCAGAGTAGAATAGGACCACTCCAAGTCTTCCCGTGGATGTCATAGAAGGCGACTTAGGAAATACAAGATAAACAAAGCTTATAAACATCTAAGAGACCTCTCCAACCCGTCTGGCCAACGTGGAGAGTGTAGGCCAAGTCCTCTGGCTGCTCTGGCCAAGTATGGCCCTACTAGTACAGAGAGGGTCGTGCTCCTGTAGTGGAGACTAAAAAGGACCTGACGATGCATACATTTTATCACGTAGGGGTAGACAAAGCCCAAGGTCATAGGACCGAAAGGCCACGTTTAGCGTGTGGGTGGGCGTAAAGGTAGAAAACGAAAATCAAAATAGTGATCGGTTGCTAGCCGCATCGCCTATTGTCATGATTCTCTAGATTTTCGCCCAGCTTCTACGGTTAGCACGGGAAGAAAAGCAGCTGGCACATTCTACGTTTTTAGAGTTCCGTACCTCAAAAGTAAAAAACGGAACCCTTACAGGATCACTCGGTTGTCCGTCTGTCTGTCTGTCCGTCTGTCTGTCTGTCCGTCAAGACCCTTTTTCTCAGGAACGCGTAGAGGTATCAAGCTGAAATTCATATCAAATACTCAGGTCATGTCCCTTACAGTTATGAAAAAATCAAGCTTCGCAGCCAACGCAATCAAAGTATACAGCTGGTTATGTCGCAATTTTTAGTGTTTTTTCGACATTCGCAAGGGAATCAAAACCTACAGGGTACTTCCCGTGACCTTAGAATCTTGAAATTTGGTACGAAGCAACGTTTTATAGCATTGATATAGGAAAAATTGCGAACAGTATACATTTATTTACTAATACATCATATAATAAAAATATTTTAAACAATTTTTCGACACTTGCAGGGGAATCAAAACCTACAGGGTACTTCCCATGAACTCAGAATCTTGAAATTTAGTACCAAGCAACGTCTTATAGCACAGACAAAGGAAAAATTGAGTTACACCATATAAAAAAAAAATATTTTTAATAATTTCAAACTTATTATATTTATAAATTGCTTTCGCGATAAGGCCGCCTTTTGCGCATTTTCTAATTTATAAGATATTGTACAGATTTAAGTGTTTCTATTAATCCTAACTAATATTATAAACGCGAAAGTGAGTTTGTTTGTTTGTTTGTTACGCTTTCACGCCGTAACTACTGAACCGATCATCATGAAATTTTGCATACAAGTTCTCTGGAGTACGGAGAAGGACATAGGCTACCTTTTATCCCGGGAATAAGTACTATTCCCGAGGGATCGACATTGACGCGGGCGGAGCCGCGGGCGAAAGCTAGTGTATAAAAAATTTCTATTCTATTCTATATAAAATGTACGGAACCCTTAGTGCGCGAGACCGACTCGCACAATGCTAAAAGAATATATAAATAATTAATTAGATCTCTTAGTGTATTCATATAATAAGTATATCTTTTAATCATCATCATTTCGAGTGGGTGTTACGGTCAATCGACCATGCGCACCCTGGTGTCAGAGTTCTTCGGAACCGCCTCTCGGTCTCTGACGTGGTTCCTTTTATCTTTTTATAATCTGTTAGAATGTGTCGCCAATATAAATTCCTTTTGTTCGATAGGGACATTAACATTTATCACCATACACTTTATAAGTTCCGGCGGCAAAAGTCTAATTTCAACCTCCGATGCTAGTTTTGCAATAGTGTTATATTATTTCCTTTTTTTAAATAATTTATAATGAGCTATTCTGTTAACTTCAAATAATGAATAAGTAACTCTATCGATACATAATTAGTTATTAAGTTACATTGCAAATAACAAAATATAACGTAAGTCATATTTATTTCATCTTGATAGCCAAATCTATTGATTCATATCATAGTAAATATGACACATATTGCTCTCATTTATCTATATTCTAGAAATTAATGTTGGACGATATATTTCGGGATTCCCTTTTGTTCTTACGACCAAATATAGTCTGAAATACAATCACAAGGAAAATAATTCAGTCCAATTGTTTGTTCGGCCTGAATCGGCAGACCGCAACGTGTTTCCACTGTATTATTCTGGGCTATATTGTTTTTTACTTTGGAACGATTATTTTTGTAACTTATTCTTTGTTTTATATTGGTATTTAAGTTAGTACTATGCATAGTTTTTGGTAAAGAATGGGGCCAATGTAGCCCTGTCTAGAAGACAAGTCAAGCCATTTTTTCAGGGTTTCTCCAATAATGATATTTGCGACTGCGGCGTCATTCAGTCTATGGCTCACCTATTTATATGTCCTAATTGTCCCTTCACCTGCACAATTAAGGGTCTAAACGAGGCGAACGACAAGGGTGTCACCGTGGCCTCCTACTGGTTGAAAACAATATAAACATTGTCTGGAAAAATATAACCATGACGACTTCAAAAGAAGTCAAGCCATTGGCCCGGACGGACGGACAGACAGACATGACGAATCTATAAACGTTCCGTTTTTTGCCATTTGGCTACGGAACCCTAGAAAAAGCAGAAAAAAAGTTGATTCAGCTAAACAAATAGTAGGAAAATATTAATATTTTAATAGATATAGGTATAACATCATAATAGAATATTTAGTCAATAATTATTAATATTATAAAATTTCTTTAGTATTTTTTGTTATAGCAGCAACAGAAATACATAATCTGTGAAAATTTCAATTGTCTAATTATCAGGGTTCATGAAGTACAGCCTGGACAGACGGACAGACAAACAGACAGATAGACAGACAAACGGACAGCGGAGCGATATTAATAGGGTCCCGTTTTTACCTTTTGCGTACGGAACTCTAAAAAGATAGCAAAACAAGACCCGGTGTTTACTCATGTAGCTCACACGCCCGTTTTACTACAGAAAGTTGATTGTTATTCCAAAATAAATGAGATCGAACCCATGTTAGAAAATATGATTATATCATAAACACAGGACACAGGACAGGACCGTAAAAATGACGTAGAAAATAAGGAGACCTATACCCAGCAGTGGGCTGATGTGGGCTGAAAATGATGATGATGATTGTAAACATACAGATACGGACATCCTATAAATAAACGCAGAACAATATATTTTGGGATGTCTTTTTGTCCTTACGGACCAAATACAGTCTGAAATACAGTCGCGAGGAAAATAATTCAGTACAATTGTTTGTTTGGCCTAAATCGGCAGACCGGAACGTGATTCCACTGTAATTACTATTTGCATTATTTTTTTACTTTTGTAATGATTTTTTGGTAACTTATTTTTGGTTGTTTTCTTTTTTTACTAGCTTTTTGTCTTACACCTTATGTTAGGTACATAACTTCAAACTACGTAGAGAGTACTACACGGACAGTCTATTACATATAGGTTTTGAATTATAGACTATAAAGTAGATTAATTTGTTCCCAAATATTTTACATTCATTAAAAATTTGAAATACATTTAAACATGAAAAAAATATGTTTTATATTAAGTTTAATTTGACTTTAAAATAAAAACATTTTAATCATAAAACATGTAGGAATGAAATAGAATTTTATTACAATTTGGATATCATATTTTGAACGTCATTATTATTTTTAATATTTGCAAAATCGATAATCTACTAGCGTTTCGGAACTCGGAACAACACACTGCTGAGAAGAATATGCCGAAAGAAACTCAGTCCAGTATATATAGTTATGTTTTATTAATTGCCCGTGGATACTTAGTGGCAGATAACTTCAATATATTATGTAGTGCCCGGATTCGATCCCCGGTCAGGTCATGATGGAAAACGATCTTTTTCAGATTGACCTGGGTCTTGGATGTTTAACTATATAAGTACCTATTATAAAAAAAAATATAGTATCGTTGAGTTAGTATCCTACGACACA
This sequence comes from Elegia similella, assembly GCA_947532085.1. NCBI lineage: Eukaryota > Metazoa > Arthropoda > Insecta > Lepidoptera > Pyralidae > Elegia > Elegia similella. The sequence continues at coordinate 1,292,544 of OX383926.1, read as the reverse complement.
AGTTCACAACTTACTATGGAGCTAGCTCAATTTGTGTCCCTATATATTTACTAGCTTTTTCTGCTGCGCAATTTCTGTTATTATGATTAATTAGTATAGATGAATAATTTTTCCCCCGTTTTCAAAACATTTTTTATTGATGCTTTGCTCCTATAGGTTGCAGCGGGATGTTTTATAGCTTAAAGCCTTCCTCAATAAATTGACTATCCAACACAAAAAGAATTTTCCGATTTGAACCAGTAGTCTCTGAGATTAGCGCGTTCAAACAAACAAACAAACCCTTCAGCTTTATAATATTAGTATAGATTTATTATATATATTTTTTTAATAATACCGATTCATAAATCCATATAAACCTTTTATAATTTCATAAACAACAAAACGTAATGAAATTGAACAGAACGCGTCTAACCGTTTTATTAAAATACACGTTTGGATATCAAAGTCATTTTTTCCATGTTTTTCGTATATAAAAAAATAATTTTATTACATCCAGGAATACACACGGGTCTATTGAATATTATTGAAAATGGTATTATTGAAAATGGTATTATTGAAAATGGTATTATTGAAAATGCCTTATTATTCGAAATGCCTTATGAGGTACCAGTTATCTATACATATAATAAAACAGTAAAATTATTTTGTCTGTACATTTTGAATTTTTGACTGAAATGGATAGAGGGACACTTAAAAAGAATAATAGAAAGCAAATAATTTTTTTTGGAATTTCTTGTCTGTCTGTCTGTCTGTCTGTCTGTCTGTATGTATGATCACGATTATCTCCGAAAATACTGAACCGATTTACTTCAAACTTTCACCAATTGCTTTGTTTTAACTCAGTTTAACATTTAAAGTTTGTTTCATCAAAATCGGTTCATTAAAAAAAAAGTTATCGTCATTTGAATGAACTCAAGGCATGAGTTTGCCTGCAAACATATAGCAAAAGAAAATAAAATAATAAGTGACATAAGAAAATTAAAATCCAAAGTCAATTCATCATTATACGACAGCATTATACCTATCCATACTATCCATAGTAATCCATACTAAAAAAAAGGAGAAGCTGACTGACTGACTGACATATCAACGCAGGGCCTAAACTATAAGGGTTAGGAACTTGAAATTTTGCACAGGGGTTCCTTTTATAACGTAGGGGAGCACTAAGAAAGGATTTTTGGAAATTCATCTCCTTAGGGGGAAAAACGGGTTGCAAAGTTAGTATGAAACTTTGTTGTTATTGAAGTTATTCGAATGAAATTCAGCATGAAGGTTCTTTACTAAAAGGTATGAAACACGAGTAAAATATTTTACTCAAAAATAATCCCTTAAGGGGGTAAAATAGGGGTGCAAAGTAAGCATAAAACTTTGCCATTTTTGAAGTTAGTCGAATGAAATTCAGCATGAAGGTTCTTTACTAAAAGGTATGAAACACGAGTAAAATATTTTTCTCAAAAATCATCCCTTAACGGGATATAACGGGGATGCAAAGTTAGTATGAAACTTTCCGTTTTTGAAGTTATTCAATTGAAATTCAATATTAAGGTGTTTCATTGAAAGTCATGAACTAATGTATTCCGGGTTCAACTAATAATTCTACTGTTCCTGAGAAATCGACACTTATGCGGGCGGAGCTGCGGGCCAAAGGCAAACCTGACTTATATATCAACGCACAGCCGAAACTACTGTGCGCAGAAACTTGAAATTTGGCACAGGGATTCTTTTTACTCGTATGATGTAAATGAGCACTAAGAAAGGATTTTTAGAAAATCGAAGGGGTTTGAAGTTTATGGAATTTTCTCATTTCTGGACCTAGAAGTTTGAAAGTAGGTACGCAAGTTCTCAATTAAAATTAAAAAGATCTGTTTAGGTGAACCAGACAACATTCTCCCTTGAAGGGGTAAATAGGGGGTAAAGTTTGTATGGAATTTTTCCATTTCTAGACTTAGAGGTATGAAAATAAGTATATACGTTCTAGGTTACAATTAAAAAAGATCTGTGTAGGTGAAATGTACAAAATTTCCCCCTTAAGGGATAAAGGAGGGGGGGATTGTATGGAAATTTTCTCATTTCTGGACATAGAAGTATAAAAATAAGTATATATGTTTACATTACAATTAAAAAGATCTGTGTAGTTAAAATGGTCTAAATTTCCCCTTGAAGGGGTAGAATAGGTAGGGTAAAGTTTGTATGGTTTTTTTTTATTTACTTAGAAATATGACAATAAGAAGTTCTCCATTACAATAAAAAAATATCTGTGTAGGTGAAATGGGCAAAATCCCCTCCTTAAGGGCTAAAGATCTATGCAGGTGAAATGTATTAAATTCCCATTAAAAATTTGAAATACATTTAAACATGAAAAAAATATGTTTTATATTAAGTTTAATTTGACTTTAAAATAAAAACATTTTAATCATAAAACATGTAGGAATGAAATAGAATTTTATTACAATTTGGATATCATATTTTGAACGTCATTATTATTTTTAATATTTGCAAAATCGATAATCTACTAGCGTTTCGGAACTCGGAACAACACACTGCTGAGAAGAATATGCCGAAAGAAACTCAGTCCAGTATATATAGTTATGTTTTATTAATTGCCCGTGGATACTTAGTGGCAGATAACTTCAATATATTATGTAGTGCCCGGATTCGATCCCCGGTCAGGTCATGATGGAAAACGATCTTTTTCAGATTGACCTGGGTCTTGGATGTTTAACTATATAAGTACCTATTATAAAAAAAAATATAGTATCGTTGAGTTAGTATCCTACGACACAAGTTCACAACTTACTATGGAGCTAGCTCAATTTGTGTCCCTATATATTTACTAGCTTTTTCTGCTGCGCAATTTCTGTTATTATGATTAATTAGTATAGATGAATAATTTTTCCCCCGTTTTCAAAACATTTTTTATTGATGCTTTGCTCCTATAGGTTGCAGCGGGATGTTTTATAGCTTAAAGCCTTCCTCAATAAATTGACTATCCAACACAAAAAGAATTTTCCGATTTGAACCAGTAGTCTCTGAGATTAGCGCGTTCAAACAAACAAACAAACCCTTCAGCTTTATAATATTAGTATAGATTTATTATATATATTTTTTTAATAATACCGATTCATAAATCCATATAAACCTTTTATAATTTCATAAACAACAAAACGTAATGAAATTGAACAGAACGCGTCTAACCGTTTTATTAAAATACACGTTTGGATATCAAAGTCATTTTTTCCATGTTTTTCGTATATAAAAAAATAATTTTATTACATCCAGGAATACACACGGGTCTATTGAATATTATTGAAAATGGTATTATTGAAAATGGTATTATTGAAAATGCCTTATTATTCGAAATGCCTTATGAGGTACCAGTTATCTATACATATAATAAAACAGTAAAATTATTTTGTCTGTACATTTTGAATTTTTGACTGAAATGGATAGAGGGACACTTAAAAAGAATAATAGAAAGCAAATAATTTTTTTTGGAATTTCTTGTCTGTCTGTCTGTCTGTCTGTCTGTCTGTATGTATGATCACGATTATCTCCGAAAATACTGAACCGATTTACTTCAAACTTTCACCAATTGCTTTGTTTTAACTCAGTTTAACATTTAAAGTTTGTTTCATCAAAATCGGTTCATTAAAAAAAAAGTTATCGTCATTTGAATGAACTCAAGGCATGAGTTTGCCTGCAAACATATAGCAAAAGAAAATAAAATAATAAGTGACATAAGAAAATTAAAATCCAAAGTCAATTCATCATTATACGACAGCATTATACCTATCCATACTATCCATAGTAATCCATACTAAAAAAAAGGAGAAGCTGACTGACTGACTGACATATCAACGCAGGGCCTAAACTATAAGGGTTAGGAACTTGAAATTTTGCACAGGGGTTCCTTTTATAACGTAGGGGAGCACTAAGAAAGGATTTTTGGAAATTCATCTCCTTAGGGGGAAAAACGGGTTGCAAAGTTAGTATGAAACTTTGTTGTTATTGAAGTTATTCGAATGAAATTCAGCATGAAGGTTCTTTACTAAAAGGTATGAAACACGAGTAAAATATTTTACTCAAAAATAATCCCTTAAGGGGGTAAAATAGGGGTGCAAAGTAAGCATAAAACTTTGCCATTTTTGAAGTTAGTCGAATGAAATTCAGCATGAAGGTTCTTTACTAAAAGGTATGAAACACGAGTAAAATATTTTTCTCAAAAATCATCCCTTAACGGGATATAACGGGGATGCAAAGTTAGTATGAAACTTTCCGTTTTTGAAGTTATTCAATTGAAATTCAATATTAAGGTGTTTCATTGAAAGTCATGAACTAATGTATTCCGGGTTCAACTAATAATTCTACTGTTCCTGAGACATCGACACTTATGCGGGCGGAGCTGCGGGCCAAAGGCAAACCTGACTTATATATCAACGCACAGCCGAAACTACTGTGCGCAGAAACTTGAAATTTGGCACAGGGATTCTTTTTACTCGTATGATGTAAATGAGCACTAAGAAAGGATTTTTAGAAAATCGAAGGGGTTTGAAGTTTATGGAATTTTCTCATTTCTGGACCTAGAAGTTTGAAAGTAGGTACGCAAGTTCTCAATTAAAATTAAAAAGATCTGTTTAGGTGAACCAGACAACATTCTCCCTTGAAGGGGTAAATAGGGGGTAAAGTTTGTATGGAATTTTTCCATTTCTAGACTTAGAGGTATGAAAATAAGTATATACGTTCTAGGTTACAATTAAAAAAGATCTGTGTAGGTGAAATGTACAAAATTTCCCCCTTAAGGGATAAAGGGGGGGGGGGATTGTATGGAAATTTTCTCATTTCTGGACATAGAAGTATAAAAATAAGTATATATGTTTACATTACAATTAAAAAGATCTGTGTAGTTAAAATGGTCTAAATTTCCCCTTGAAGGGGTAGAATAGGTAGGGTAAAGTTTGTATGGTTTTTTTTTATTTACTTAGAAATATGACAATAAGAAGTTCTCCATTACAATAAAAAAATATCTGTGTAGGTGAAATGGGCAAAATCCCCTCCTTAAGGGCTAAAGATCTATGCAGGTGAAATGTATTAAATTCCCCCTTAAGGGGAAAAAGCAAAGGGGCAGGGGTTTGTATGGAATTTTTATCATTTCTACTGTTCCCAAGGGAACGACATTAACGCGGGCGGAGCCGCGGGCAACAGCTAGTCTATACTAATATTATAAAGCTGAAGAGTTTGTTTGTTTGTTTGAACGCGCTAATCTCAGGAACTACTGGTTCAAATTGGAAAATTCTTTTTGTGTTGGATAGTCCATTTATTGAGGAAGGCTTTAGGCTATAAAACATCACGCTGCAACCAATAGGAGCGAAGCATCAATAAAAAATGTTTTGAAATCAAGGAAAAATTATTCATCGTTGAGGACATCCGACGCGTGCAATGCGTAAACGGTTCAAGTTACTCAAAAAATGTGTATTAAAGAATTATTTCTATTTAAACGAACTAAAAAAACCGGCCAAGTGCGAGTCGGACTCGCGCCGAAGGGTTCCGTACCCTTATCCAAAACGCTGTTCAAACTGCAAAACAATCATGTTTGTTGTATGGGAGCCCTCCTTTAATATTAATTTTATTTTTATTTAATTATATTTATTTTTGAAGTGAATATTTAACGAAATATTCTGTGAATATTTAAAGCATCTACCTGTTGCCGTTATACATATCGAGCAAAAACAAGCAAAATAAATCACGTTTATTGTGTGGTCCCTTAAATATTTATTTAATTCATTTTTTTGTATTTTTGTTATAGCGGCAATAGAAATACATCATCTATGAAAATTTTAACTGTCTAACTGTTACGGTTCATGAGATACAGCCTGGTGACAGACGGATAGACAGACAGACAGACAGACGGACATCGGAACGATATTAATAGGGTCCCGTTTTTATCCTTTGGGTACGGAACCTTAAAAAGACGAATGTACCATGATTCATAGAGCTCAAGTAGAAGCTCTAGATAGGGCTCTCAGAGATATTAAAGCTGTGATAAAATCATGGGTGGGACACTGTTATGTTTGCTGGGGATTTTCGGCAAACTTTACCTACCTATAGGAAGAGGAACTAGAACACTCATTGTAAGGTCATGCCTTAAAAGTTCCCCATTGTGGAAGTTTGTTCATACCTTAAAACTATTTACGAATATGAGAGCACTGGGGGAGTTTTTATTTATTTATTTACAATTTTTTCTTCAAAGTTACTTTTAAAGGAGACGGGAAAGTACCTCATTTAGAAAATGAAATTGAATTTGATCGCGATCAAGGTGAAAGAGTGACTAGCATTGAGAATCTAATATCGAAAGTTTACCCATAGATATAGTTGAAATAGAAAATAAAGATCATCAATGGATGTGTCAAAGGGCAATATTGGCGGCAAGAAATAGTAGTGTTGACGAAATTGACGACCTAATTTTAACTAAATTTCCAGGAAATATAATTACCTACACATATATTGATAATGTAATGGATCAAGACGACGCGCTCCATTACGCACAGGAATTTCTTAATACCTTAAACCCGGGTGGCCTTTCCCCATATTCCCTCAAGTTAAAAATAGGTGCCCCAATAATTTTACATAGAAATCTTAAACCACCAAATTTATGTAACGGGAACCGACTTGAAGTCAAGTATCTCCGTAATAACGTGATCGTTGCAATAGTTTTGACTGGTCCAGCAGTTGGTCAAACACTGCTTATACTTCATTTTAAATCATTGGGATGCGAGATCCCAATGATTCAAAATGATGTAGATTTCATTTTAAAAGAATTAAATTTCCAGATAAGTTATCTTTTGTTGTAACAATTAATAAATCACGGGGGCAAACATCTAAACACGTAGGAATCGATTTACGCCAAGACTGCTTTTCACACGGCCAACTATATGTCAGGTTGTGAAGATCGGTTGATGTTCTTCTGCCACAAGAAAAGCACTTTAAAATATATTCCTTTAAAAACTAATTAATCATAATAACAGAAATTGCCGCGGACGAAGTCGCGGGCAACAGCTAGTTATTAATATTTTGTTGAAGTTTGATTTTTCGCAGCTTCGAGTTACCGTAGTTTTCATTGAACATGTGCAAATACAAATCCTTTATTTTGCTTCAAATGTGGTGCACGTACAGATGTAATTGTGTTATCAAAGGTCTTTCACATTTCACCAGACACTGGTATGCAATAAATTATAATAAATAGCGTATTAAAGAAGAATACTAATCCATAGTTCCAATAATAAGTATGTCAATAATATCTTTAAGAAAAATTTATATGTTATCAAATTTAACATAATCTAGTAGTTTTATACAATTACAATGTCAGTGCTATAAAGATGTTCATTAAATACACATTTAATTAAAAACGTCAAAATATTCATTAATAGAGTAAAAACAAGTTTATTTACAAGTTTATTACATTATTTTAACAACATAAACATTTAGAACACTTTACACTTTTCAATCCTCCCATCTTGTATGTGTTCTTCCTTTCTTCTCCTTCCTTAAATCACCTTAGTTTATCTGTATATTAAGTGATTTAAGGAAGGAGAAGAAAGGAAGAACACATACAAGATGGGAGGATGAATTAAAACTCACTGCAGGCCCTAACTGGAGAAGGGTTGCCAGTGACAGAAAGCAGTGGAAGCGGTTGGAGGAGGCCTTTGCCAAGAGGCACACTGAACTCAGAGACATACTATAAAAATAACTAACATTACCCAAGAGTTCAGGATGAAGGGCTTATACAATACAAGTGATTCAATTTAAAAATATGATATTAATGTTAACTTAATATGTCCACTTGTTCTTGTGAAAAAATTACTTGAAAGAGGGACTGGCCTTCGGAAAGACTGACAACCAAGTGATTTAATAAGGGTTTCTTTTTAACTTTTGAGACACGGAACCCTAAAAGACAAAAATTTTGCAAATCATTATTGTTGATCTTAATTACTATAAGAATGTTGATTGATATGAATAATAACTTGATAGTACTGGTATTACTATTTAAATTAATCGAGAAAGACGAAGTACAATCCTTACTAATATTATAAATGTGAAAGTGAGTTTGTTTGTTTGTTACGCTTTCACGCCCTAACTACTGAACCGATCATCATGAAATTTTGCATACAAGTCCTCTGGAGTACGGAGAAGGACATAGGCTATCTTTTATCCCGGGAAAAAGTACTGTTCCCGAGGGATCGAAATTGACGCGGGCGGAGCCGCGGGCGAAAGCTAGTCTATAATAATTAAAATTAAATAAGCACCGCCTATCTTAACAGATAATTAGGTAAGTAATTATTTCTTCAGTTACATATCTTTTCTTTAAGGACTCTTCTAGTGCGTTTTTTGCTCGCGGACATACTATACATGGTGAAATTTGGATCGTTTTGGACCCTTAAAGGGGTGACTCAGCCCATCAATACGAACAACTATGGGACCAATGCCGGGATCTAAAAAAAAAATTCGGCATTTCCATACAAAGGAGTCTCGCCGCCCGGCCAGTTTGTCCAAAAGTTTTGAAAAATTCTTAATCTTCTAAACTTGTCGTTTAATGACATGAAAATACGACAAGGTGGTTTTATCTTATAAAATTGACACGAATGCTGCCATAATTGACAAATTGTGGATTGATAACTCGATTAATCGACATTTTAGTTTCACGACTAATCTGAAGAAACCATAAATACGCCTCACGCATTCAAGCAAAACTTTTCAATAAGAGTTGTCCTCACACATTGATTAACTTTGTGCCCAAATAATTATGACTGGTAAAGAAAAAAAAAAACATTTAATTAATAAAAAAAAAAAATTGTCATATTTCACTTCTCAACAATTGTTGACGTCAAAAATTTACTTATGGCTAAGTTTAATGCCGCTTCCAAAGCGGAGTGCAGAAGAAGCAGCAACAAACTGCACAGCGCATTTTTTACAAAAGACGTCAACTCACAATATAGGTCATTTGTACACTTATTAATTGTCATACATTTTCTACTGGAGAGTTTAGTTTTAGACGAAAACTTGATGATTTATATCCCAAAAAGCGTAGTTTTCACCTCAAAAACATGTGATTTTCTGAAAACTTACCTGCTTGCGTCCGCATGTCTCTCGACACTATCGCACCGTGGGCGTTGTGGGCTCGACAGCGATACACCGTGGCGTGGATGTCAGGCCGGTACTGCACGGCTGCGAACGGCAGCAGGACCAGGGTGCCGTTGTCCAGGACTTGTCTGGAAAGGACACAAGATTTTAATTCCTATGTAGGAATATGACGATTTTATTTTTAGGTATAAAACTTATCAGACTTATAAAACTTATCTTATGTTCAACAACAAAAAACTTTAATTCATTTTTTAAATGATTCCAAGATTTATTTGTAAAATAGGCCGTATCAGGTACTTTTTCACATTGATTCACATTTTATATAATACTTATTAAATTATTTTTTTTAATTATTTTTCTTTAGTCATTTATCTTCCATTTCACCTGATGGTGACGATGAAGGCGAGGATTATATTCAAATTATTAATTATTGTTCAAAAGCTACAAACTACCAGCATTTCGGAACCGACCACTGCATAGAAGAAGACGCCGAAATAAACTCTTTTCAACAGTATTGGTCGCTTACTTGCCTGAAGGGCTTTGTATGATTTTCATCTTTTCTTTTTTTTCTGATTTCATGTGATATACAATTTCAATTTACATAATGTTGTGGAACACGTTATGTTAGCGATCGAGCGTGAAACAAAAGATAGAAGTCTCAAAGAGGTCGAGCAGACCTGTCCCCTCGGCAGCACCCGTTTACGTGTTGACGCATCAAATCAAATCAAAATCAAAACGTTTATTCATAAAATAGGCCTTTGCAGGCACTTTATCACGTCGAATCACATTTTTAAGGATCTAATTAAGTCATATTTATATAATTACTTAATGTGCAAAAGCTACAGACTACTAGCGTTTCGGAACCGACCACTGCAGAGAAGAAACACCAAAAGAAACTCTTTTCAACACATGGATCAGCCATCGCTAAGCTCAACCATATTAGAGGGAACTCAACGACCCGACACACACACGCTAACAGACAATGTATAACACTAACGCACTATACGCCAAACGTGGATTTTAGATCTTATGGCCTTAGGCTACTTAAACAGGGCCAGGACCAACCAACATGCCTTCTAGAATAAGGCTCAAAAAATCTTTGTGCCACTTGTGGTCACCCATCCCAAAGGACCACGTCCAAGACTGCTTAATACGTGTAAGAGTTAATAATGCGCGCTCCAACTGGGCTATCAAGCTCTTTGTATATGTAAAGAAAACCCTGTCCTATCCTTGAAGGCGTGATTCAGCCTGTCCATATGAACAACTTTTCCTATAGGACCAATGATGAAAATAATAAAAAAAATTGGATGTCCCTTTACAAATTGACAGGGCGTCCGAACATTTTTTTTGAAAATGTTGCTATTCTTTGATCCCATAAGAAAAGTTGTTCATATCGACGGACTGAATCTGCCCTTCAAGGATCGGACAAGGTTTTCTTTACATCTAATATATAAAATTCTCGTGTCACAGTTTTCGTTGCCATACTCCTCCGAAACGGCTTGACCGATTTTGATGAAATTTTTTGTGCTTATCCGGTATCTATGAGAATCGGCCAACATCTATTTTTCATCCCCCTAAATGTGAGGGGTAGTCCACCCTTAAATTTTTTTTTATTTTTTAGACATTATTTATATGGCAAAACAACGTTTGCCGGGTCAGCTAGTATTGTATAAAGCTATGAGTATTTAAATCGTAATTGCATTTAATTTAATTTCGAGCCGTGTGGTATGCGGCAGAGTAGAATAGGACCACTCCGAGTCTTCCCGTGGATGTCGTAGAAATCGACTTAGGAAATACCAGCTAAACAAAGCTTATAAACATCTAAGACACCTCTCCAACCCGTCTGGCCAGCGTGGAGAGTGTAGGCCAAGTCCTCTAGCTGCTCTGGCCAAGTATGGCCCTAGTAGTACAGAGAGGGTCGTGCTCCTGTAGTGGAGACTAAAAAGGACCTGATGATGATGATGATGATGATGAGTATTTCTTGCATTATTCGCAGATTTAATTTTCAATGACAGAATTATTAAATTCGCAATTCTCTATCCTTTTGTTGTAGGCAGCTCTGTTTATTTGCTCTGTGTATTTATAGAGAAATATTGTTTCGTAACCATCACAAATTATATAAATTGCAGAAAAAAAATCTTTACATTTAAATACGTTAAATGCGGCTTTACTCTCGGTGCATTACCAGGAAAATCAGACTTGTATGCTATGTTGAATTGATTGCGTTACTAGACATAAAACACTTGTACGATAGGTACAAGTGTTCCCCTCCCCCCTCTCTCACTAATGTGATCATATTTAAAAATAAAAAGTTTAGACCATTGGGATGTTATTAGGGGTGAGTATAAGAGAAAACTATTACAATGTACCTTAATATGTTATCCATATTTTAGATATAAAGATTAATTCAGAAAATAGGCCTTTTCTGGCACTTTTTCACGTCAATTCACATTTTCAATAATACTTATTAAATTCTATTCAAATTATTAATTATTGTTCAAAAGCTTTAAACGTGTCGGAACCGACCACAGCAGAGAAGAAGACGCCGAAAGAAACTCTTTTCAACAGTATTGGTTGCCTACTTGCCTGAAGGCTTTGTATGATATTTTATATTTTTATCTTTTCTTTTTTCTGTGATTTCATGTTATATACAATTTCTATTTACATAATTTTGTGGAACACGTTATGTTAGCGATCGAGCATGCAACAATATAAATATGATAAAAGTCTCAAAGATGCCGAGCAGATCTGTCCTCCGGCAGAAAATATAAGACATCAAAATTACCAGATATATTGGCCCGGTACAGCACTGGCACAACTTAGCAGCGTAAGCACTTTCGACAGCCATCTAGTGATAAGACTTAAAATAAACAGCGATATCGACAGCATGCATATCTTATACCTTTATATGAGCAATTTTTGTATATATGTATATAAATGTATTTCTATGATCTCAGAAACGGCTCTTTGGTATATGGGTCTCAAACTAGATAAAATAAAAGTAATATTCATCAAAAGTTTATATTTAAAATATACCTTTACGTTCTATCAAGTTTATGTTAACACTTCTTAGTGACGGGTGAAAAAGACTGCCTCTAAGCACGGCAGTGCCATCGCTGCCGCCTAGTGGCAACCGTGGAAATTAGCGGAACTAACAAGCCACCCTTGTATGGCTTTATAATAGCAGTCTACAAGTTAGTTTGATATTGTCTTTGATAGAGCTACATTATAAGGTATATCTGTACTTGCGCTCTCCAGACTGTCGTTATTGCAAATTAAACTAATTTAAGTTAAAACTTTCCTCAAAAAAAGATTGAGTTACGGAAATATGATAAAGATACATTTCTGGACTTTCGGTGTATTAGGTTTGTGTTTTATCAGACGCGTAATTTTGTATTGTTTTTGAGGAACAATGGATAGTCAGCTCACATTCAGAACTTGCGTCTGGTTTTTGAAACAGTCTGACAAGTAAAGAGCATGATGCAATTTCAGTACGAATTTACAGATGCTTCGAATGTGTTCTAACAAAGAAATGTGTTCCGAATTGAATCGAAGTAAATTATGGTAATCAAAGAAATTGAAAGAAGAAAATTATGGTAATCAAAGAAATTGAAAGAAGAAAATTATGGTAATCAATTCCCCATTTCTTGGAAACGTATGTTCATATACATAGTGTCTCGTGTTTACGAGGTAAAAAGAGCTTAGGGCCATAAGAGTCATAGGCCATGTTTTGTGTATAGGTGGTAAACGGAATCTAAGTAGTAAAGGATTGCTAGCCTCGAGCTTTTTCAAGAATCACCTATTCTCTAGGCTTTTACAATCTGCGTCTGGTACATATTCAATGTTTTTTTTTTCTTCCAATTTAGCATGAAATGTTTCTGAGAAAGGATGCCAATAACAGTACCTAGGGCTACCCCTTAATGTGTCTACCGAAAGTGCATATTTTTTTTGTAAATAATATTACCTAAGTTTGATTTTGAATGGATTTAAACGAATACTTCATGCGTTGGCTGGTTAAGATAAATGCAAAAAAATAGAATAGCTGTATATAGGCCAAGGGAAGGAAGGAGGTATTATTCGAGCGAGACCTCATAAGTAGCAATCATGTGCACTACGCGTGATCCGTTGCACCGATATTGCAAGCGATATTGACACCTACCCTAAACATTGTTATGTTCTAGTGACTTATGTATGAGATAGTTTTGGTTAAAGTTTGTGATTTTTGTTTGTGAATGATATGGGATGGGATTATAGTTCTTACTTTGATGTTTATGAATTATTTTATTTAGTTGTGCGAATGTGCAGCGCCTAGACAAACCATAACATGATTTTTAGACGTTATAGATAAGGAAAATTGTTTTGTGTGAATTATTTGGATTAAATAAATTAAAAAAAAATTATATAAAAATTAACATAGACTCAGGAATCATGCAGCAAGTGACCGTTTCCTAATTTGATTATCCATCTATATTCTATAAGGTTCCATCTTCGGACGACATGGCGTGGGCACGGACGCCATGCATATATGGTCGATATTTCTGCTCATCGCACCTCTAGATTCGCCTTCTCCTTCATTATGCAAACCGCGAAGGAATTAAATTCCCTCCCCACGTCACTGTATCCCGAATCGCACAATTTAGAGATTTTCAAGTCAAGAGTGAAAAGGTATTATTTGAGTTTGCGTGTACTACCCTAGACCTTATTGTTGCTTCCCACCAGGCAAGATAGAGGTCAACCGCACTCAAATTCTTCATAAAAAAGGTGTAAAAGATGATCGAGAAAAGTTAAAAAGATAAAGAAGCCATGGCCTTTGAATACTTGTTGGCTTTAGGTTCCGTCAAAATTGTTGCGTATTCAAAAGTAAAATATAAGACTTGTAAAAAACAAAACATCCTTATCCGGATTTCGAGAGGTTTCTCCAAAAAAGTCTCACTCGTCAGCATTACTTTGCATATATCTTGGGATCATATTTTAGAACTAGCTTTTGCCCGCGGTTTCGCTCGAGTTAATAAGTATAGAAGTTTCATACAAACTTTCATCCCCTATTTTATCCCCTTGAGGGTAGTATTGATCAAAATCCTTTCTTAGCGAATGCCTACGTCATAACAGCTACCTGCATGCCAAATTTCAGCCCGATTCGTCCAGTGGTTTGAGCTGTACGTTGATAGATCACTATGTCAGTCAATCACCTTTGAGTTATATATATATCTAGATTACGTATAATACATTTAATAGGCGATGCGGCTAGCAATCCATCACTCACCTGCCCACTAATATGCTAAACATGGCCTTCAAGTCTTATAAACTTAGGTCCTGTCTACCACGCAAGTGAAAAAGATGTATGAATAAAATATTTCAGATTTTTTTGAAACAAAAGAAATGTTTGTTTCCAAGATATGATTTCTTTCTGTAAATTCATGCTACAAAACCCAACTTTATTGAATTTCTAAGCAAACGAAGCGTAAAGGTTACAAACAAATTCCCCGAACCTATTAGCGGGGATAAAAAGGGGAGGGGATACGAACTCTGATTATAATTGATTTTAAATTAGATGAGCGTCTACAAGGCACCATTTTGTTTGCCAAAGACGCGGGAAATCGTCTCGATTTTCAATTTCCCATGGCATCATAAGATTTTATTTTAAAAGTACTTTTTTATACTAATTTCGGAAAATGTTGAAACCTCCGTGGTTGAAACTTCCTATAACACTTTTTTAGGTTTTAAGTAAAACTAGACTTTCGTTGTTGTGACTTTACATATGTCACAACAAACCACGTATGTAGGATTTTGATTAGCTTTGACTAGCTCCGTGGCGCAGCGGTCAACACGCCAGCCTGCGACACGGAGTGACCGGGTTCGATCCCCGGTCAGGTCAAGATGGAAAATGATCTTTTTCAGATTGGCCTAGGTCTTGGATGTGTATCTATATATGTATTTGTTATAAAATATAGTATCGTTGAGTTAGTATCCCATAACACAAGTCTCGAACTTACGTTGGGGCTAGCTTAATCTGTGTGATTTGTCCGTATATATATTTATTTATTTATTTATTTAGGATGTATACGTGTTATATAGATGAGTTCCATGGTCCAGTGGGTTTGAGCGATTTGTGTTTATAAAAGTTAAGCAACCCTGGCACAGTCCCCACTGGGATGGGTGACCGTAAGTGACATAAAAATATCTCGATCCCCTCCGGATGGCCCGTTAAGTTGGTCACGGCTGTCATCATTAATGGTAGTCTATAAGCTATGTTAGATGCCTTTACAAATGCAGCTTGAAAAATATGACTCCAGTGTTGGCCACTTACACGCACGAAAAACAACAAGAGAAAGACATAGCCTAAGGCCACGTTAAGCGTGTTGGTTGGTAGGCTATGGCTTACATATAGGTGAAAATCGGTAACAAAATATGTGTGTAATGATGGCTTTGCCTATTCATATTATTTCTTAGATTTTCGCCAATGAAACCCTAATTGGGGAAAATCTAAGAAATAAAAATTCTGTAAAGTGCGTACCTTTGACGCAACTTTGACGCGTCGGGACCAGTAATCTGTTATTGGACAACAATGTGTCTATTATTACTGGTCGTCAAATATATTTTAATACACATACTCTCTTTTTTTATACTCTGTCCTGTTTAATCCTTATACTCCACGTTACCTCAAAGAACGCTTCACTTTTCTCAATGAGATCAATAATCGCGAGTTACGTAGCTCTGCCTCCCTCCGTCTCTCTGTCCCTGTTCACGTCTCTAATTTCTACTGTAACTCCTTTACTGTCCAGTCTGTGATTTTGTAGAATGCGTGACTACACCGAATATATAGCACGATAAAATATACATATATGCAAAGCACTGGAATATCATTAGATAATAGTTTGTCATTAAATACTTTCTTTAGATATTAGAAATATAGTACGCCAAAATGTATCTGGGTACACTTGTTACAATCTAGAGTTAAGCTCTGTATTTGAGAAATAATTTTACAAAACAAACTATTATAATTTGTTCATATTTAAAATACATACTAAATACTTGCATATTTTGTTATCTGAAAATCAACATTATCGAGATCCATTAAAGCTATGGTAACACAACATATGTACTTATATTCGTATTTCGGGGGACGGTTACGCTCTACCTAGTGAAAAGGCGCAATGAGAGTCTGTCCACTAAAACTTTTAAGTTTTAAAAACAAAGTGAAAATGATAAAACCCTAAAAATATTCAAGCATTCAGAGCATGAATGTATGATAAATGCTGGTACAGCGGCAGTAGTGCTCTGAATACGCTTAGATAATGATTTCTATTGTTTCGGATTCTTTTATCAGTTTAGCTTCTCATTCCGGACTCCGGACCTGTTGCTTTTGCTTTTGCAAATCGTAGGAGGCTACAACATTGATCTAAATAAATGTTATGAGGAAATACCACATTAAATTATATGAATTTATTTTGAGGAAAGTGGTAGAGTAATTTTTAATGCCAAATATAGAAAATTAAACAATTATATCAAGGAAATATTTCGAAATACTAAGAAATATATTGATTCAAGATCGAAATCCTTATCCTTATCCTTACTAATATTAGAAATGCGAAAGTGAGTTTGTTTGTTACGCTTTCACGCCATAACTACTGAACCGATCATCATGAAATTTTGCATACAAGTTCGCTGGAGTACGGAAAAGGACATAGGCTACATTTTATACCGGGTAAAAGTACTATTCCCGAGGGATCGATATTGACGCGGGCGGAGCCGCTGGTGAAAGCTAGTTTTGAACAATTCGAGAATCGATTCACAAGCACAATCGATTTACACTTCATGGATGTGAGTACATAGTGGCTATATAAAGGTTTTTTTATAGTCTATTGTTTCCCACTGCTAGGCAAAAGCCTCCCCTCTTGTACGCCACTCGTGCCTATTTGTTGTGAAGGATCGCCAATTTTCATCACAAGCCACCAAATCATCAGACAATATTTTTCTTGGACGGCCTAGCTAACTGTTAAATTATTTTTTTTAATTACACTTTATAGCCTGACATAAAAAACTTCATTCTGAAACTAACTTCAAATAGCGATAACAAGTAAAACTTCAGCATTACCTATAAACTGGTCGTCAAAGTAAGTCACAACGCGTTACTTTACAGCCCAATTCCAGAACTTACGTAAAATCGACATAAAGCAGGCGCAGTCAATTCTCGCAAAATTATTCCTCTGTTCGACTTTAATTTCCTCCGGAGGGGAAAAAATGAGTCGGAATTAAGCCTGAATCGTATGCTTTTTTGCGGAAAAGCGGAGAAAACGCGGTAATTGGCGCCCGGGTCCGCGATCCTGAGGGAGGGTACTACTGTGCATATTATAGGCATGGTTTGGAGGTAATTGACCTGGGAAGCTGGTTTGAGCTGTAGTACCCACTACTGTGATCTTACAAAGTGAATGGTATTTACATAAGATATTTAATACGGGTACCAATGATTCTGACCAATGTATGATAAACCTCACTCAGAAAATTTTATTTTATATTCTTCTGCAATTGATTGTGAGTGTCGTTTACTTGCAAACATGAAATTGTGAAGTTTTCAAAACCTTAGGTGTAAAAATCCTAATCCTACCTAACTAATATTATAAATGCGAAAGTGAGTTTGTTTGTGACGCCTTCACGCCTTATCTACTGAACTGGTCGTCATGAAATTTTGCATACCCGTTGTCTGGGCTACAGAGAAGACAATAGTGTACATTTTATCCCGGGAAAAGTATTGTTCCCGAAGAATCGTCTACCCCGTATACTCTGTCTACCCCATAAGGGATAAAGACGTGATTAGTATGTTTGTAAGCTTGTAGGTTAGTTTTAAACTTTGAATGTACATAAGTACGATAATAACGTGTGTTAGTTTTCTCGGTACCAAAGTAGGTAAAATTTCTTTTGCACCACATGAATTCTCAGGATTTAGTTACTAGTAGATTTGGTACGTACCGTGATTTATTTGTGAGTTTAATATCTTTTGGCACAGTTCCAAAAGAGCCAAGTGAAGTCAGCGGATGCTCTTCACCAAATTTAATTGAAGAAATTCTAGTGTTTTTTCACGTCCAGTAGGTATTGGTTATACGAGCGTGTTACATCTTCAACTGACATGGTTTAGAACTCCAGATAGATTACTTGATAAAGCCGAAACTCACGCGGACAAATAGTCAAATATTTCATTCGTCGTAAGATATATTAATGGTTAGGGATGTCAACCTCAACTCCCTGTCCGGTGGTTGTAGATATGGCATCGAGCACGCGCGGCTTCCCTAGCTGCTACTACCTTTATCCCATTCATCCGGGTTAGTAGTATCCCAACACATTAATTCCATTCCCAAATCTAACGAATTCCTTTCCTTCCTTAGCTTAAAAATACTTCCGACGGACAGCAGCGTCGCAAGCACAAGAAGCTAAAGAAGCCGCGCTCGCCAGCCCTGCCTACCAAGCATGGTGAGTATGGCAACCCTCCCATGGAACGATGAATCCTTGGAAGTGGCATTTGACAGCTCCGCGGCGCAGTGGTTAACACGCCAGCCTGCGACACGGAGTGCCCGGGTTCGATCCCCGGCCAGGTCAAGATGGAAAATGATCTTTTTCAGATTGGCCTGGATCTTGGATGTTTATCTATGTCTTTATTATAAAATATAGTATCGTTGAAGTAGCATCCCATAACACAAGTCTCGAACTTACTTTGGGGCTAGCTCAATCTGTGTGATTTGTCCATATATATTTATTCATTATTTATTAATCCAGCAGTGGACTTATTGCGGTTGAAATTATGATTATGATGAAGATGAACATATTTCAAATAACATTTGTTGAAAGTTAACAAAATCGCGAAAAAAGCTAGTTATGAAATTAGATATGATTTTTGTTGTGCGGTTTGGGGTAGCCCAAGGGCCACCCCGCCACAGCCTGAACCTAATTATAGCACTTTGTCACAAGATTGTATATGTTTGTTGTTACAAAAAATACATAAAATACATTACTTTTTATGTGTATTTATGTTGTGCGGCTTGGGAGCTAAGATATCCATGATGTAGATTTGTAAATGGTAATATATTTTTATTAATCGGTCCAGTAGTTTCGTAGCCTCTTCAATGCAAACAAATAATTTAGACTTTCTTTTTTATAATATTAGAGCAGAAGTGTTGATAGCTTTAAAATCGAAAATATGAGATGAACAAATCTAAACAGGTAGGATTTGAAACCATAAACCTTCGACATCTAGCCCGTCGATGCTCTCAACCACTGAGCTGCCGTAGCTTCAAATCACCGCGGCGAATTTGTTCATAACATATTATAGGTAAACGCATTCGAAGCATGCGTAATCTCCATTACTACCCACTATTTAGAAGTGTGTGTATCCAACTTAATTCATATCAGATGAATTGAAAGTTGATTAAAGTGGAGAAAGCTTTCTCAATTCATTATATTAATAGCATTGTAATGCTATTAATATAATGGAATGTGTTGATAGCTTATTAAAAATACAATATTCACGGGAAAACTCAAGCATTCTCCTTGTGATTATCGCTTTGTCTCACTAAGTAAGACCGGAACACTAAGCCAGAACGGCTAGCTGGGGAAGAGAAAAATAGTTACAATAGGGGTCAGCGACCCCGGCTCGAGTCCCTCGGGCCAGCTGGATGTATGGACTGCCTCGGGCGGACTCTGTATTGTTTAACTATGCCATTTTTTTTTTAACTTTCCATGCTGGTCTGGGAGAAAAGAAAAAAGGTAGAATATTACTTTACTATAAAGGTAGAATAGGGTTCCAGATAGACTACGTGATAAAACGAAAACACCATATTTCGTATAAAAAAAATTACTCATATTTTGGTCCCTAAAATCTGCCATTATGGCTTAGCCTAATTATTTAATAATCACTTACCTAAGCCACATGTGATTTGGAAAAAATGCGCTGTGCAGTTTGTTGCCGCTTCTTCTGCACTCCGCCTTGGAAGCGGCGTAAACTTAGCTTTAAGTAACTTATTGACGTCAACAATATTAATGTTGTAAATAATAATGTGTAATTTAACGTTCACCAAATGATATTTAAAATATCTTACGATGAATAAAATGTTTTGACTTTGACCACAAAATAAATACTAGTACTTACGTACAGAAGTCGCACTCTGAAAGGGTCCAGCCTCCGTGGTCCAGTGGTTAAGGCGTTTGCCTGTTGACCCGGGGGTCGTGGGTTCGATTCCCACCGGAAGCATACTTTGTTTAGTTGTTTTCAGTTTGGTTAGGACATTGCAGGCTTGAATCACCTGATTGTCTGATAATAAAGATGATTCCGTGCTTCGGAAGGCACGTTAAGCCGGTGGTCCCGGCTGCCATCTGGTAGTCGTTAAAGGAACCACGTCAGAGGCCGTGAGGCGGTTCTGAAGAACTTTGATACCATGGTGTGCATGGTCGATTAACCTTGTCACCTACTCGAAATGATGATGACTCTGAAAGGGTGTTCAATATAGTTAGCGATACGGTGTACTCTAGCTCGCGTGAGAATGCAGCTCCTTTTAGTTTTGATACCTACAGCAAGCCAATGTTATACACATAGGTCTAAAAAACCGATGCATAATTCATTGAAGTACATGAACATGTGACCAAACTCTGGTCGTTCCTACAGGATTTGTTTAGATTTCACCTTCGAAGGAGTCGCCGCGCTTATGTATGATTTCAATACCTACACGGGGAATGAGACAGGCCTGCCTAAATTTTGATAAATCACCTCGAAACATAAGAAATATTTTCGACAAAAATAATAGCGAAACGAAGTTCGCCAAGATAGCTAGATTTATTTAAAGAAATAAACAATCTGTAATCAGATATTACCAACATCTTCGAGCTTAGCAAAAATACGACTTGATTTCTGCTAATTATTTAGATAAACAAAACTGTTTATCGAGAAAACACTCTAATTAAGAAATCTGAGAGATGCTTTTAGCCTTGTTTTTATTCAGAGCGGTTTTGAATTAATTAT
Organism: Elegia similella; assembly: GCA_947532085.1. NCBI lineage: Eukaryota > Metazoa > Arthropoda > Insecta > Lepidoptera > Pyralidae > Elegia > Elegia similella. The sequence goes on along the minus strand of OX383926.1, from coordinate 1,271,405 downwards.
CACTTAAGCTCGTAGATATTTTATTAAGATGAAAAGAAATAATTAAAATAGATGTTAAAAACACTTGATTATCACATGATTTGTGGCTCGGGACATTTTTGGGAAAGGCTTATACGGCTAGATGATCATTTGAAACACCTGATAGCAAGTTCCCTATGGACCTCTGCAATATCAGAGTTTATTTTATCAAAGACTTACTTAGGAAGTCACTGAAGGAGTATATATATTTAAATTTTTATTTCTACTATAATATTATACCATTATTTAATACAAAAAATATAATCAAATTTGAAAACAGAATTAGTGCGTAAGATATAATTAATTCTTTAGGCTAAATGACAAAGACTGTGATACAAACGTTCTTATCATGTCTTATACTTACATCATCATCATTTCGAGTAGGTGTCACGGTCAATCGACCATGCACACCCTAGTGTCAAAGTTCTTCGGAACCGCCTCTCGGCCTCTGACGTGGTTCCTTTAACGACTACCAGATGGCAGCCGGGACCACCGGCTTAACGTGCCTTCCGAAGCACGGAATCATCTTTATTATCAGACAATCAGGTGATTCAAGCCTGCAATGTCCTAACCAAACTGGAAACTACTAAACAAAGTATGCTTCCGGTGGGAATCGAACCCACGACCCCCGGGTCAAAAGGCAAACGCCTTAACCACTGGACCACGGAGGCTGTTATACTTACATGTATGTAGGACGTTATGTAGGTAAAAGAAACACAATAGTGATATTTGCATTATCGACCAATAGCTTGGGCTTGAGGTGCGTAAAAACGCCACGCGGTATGTACCTGTAGAGACGCCTGCATAGAAATCTGACCCTTCACAGTACTCACAGATATCACATAATCTCTCTAAGCAGGCGTCTGCACATACTTCGTGCAAGCGTGCCCGCTCTGCTTCGAGCGAGATTAACATGACAATCCAGATTATATTCTCTCGACTAACTTTTGCTCTTTATGCCCATTGCGTAAGTTAAAGCTACATTACTTTGAGACAATTTACTTTGCGTGCTTCCGCCATCAGTTAGCTCATGCAAACTATTGCTGGCCAGCGCCCACCCACTACTGTTAGTCCCTTCTGCCCGCCACCAATAGTTGATGCACGCAACCCTGGTCGATATTGTTGCATCCGTTGAGGCTGTAGCAATATCGGCCGTAGTGCTCGCGACACTTATTTCACCTCTACATGAGGCATCTTCAGGCAGAGAAAACTAGATTTTGGTCGTTCGAATACTAGCAACGAATGTCATTCGTTGGCATAGAAAGGAGTTGGCATATTTTCAATTTTTTTATCAGGTCATAGGTGTCTTACTCAACTGCCTGTTCAGTATTTGCAGGTATGGTTCTCCCGCCTGGCCACCCGAGTACTGCTACTTACTTTTTCCTCATTCACCAGAGTGAGTAGTATCCCAATACCTTCATTCCCTTCCCAAATCCATCTTATTCCTAACCTTTACCAGCTTAAGAAATCTTCCGATGGGCAGCAACGTCGGCCACACAAGAAGCGTCGTCTCGAAACTGCGCTCGCCAATCCGCACTAGTGTTGTGCCATGCTCGAAATTTTCGAGAACGGTGAACACGGGTCGGAAAATTTTCCCGAGAATTTCTTCTTCTTTCTCTCAAGTGCGGGAATTATTGAGAAATTCACGAGAATTATTGGAAATTTCTCGCAAATTTCCGTGAGAAGGAATTCATGAGAACAGAGAATTTCTCTCCGGCACGTCACTGATTCGCACAAAGAATCCTTGGGAGAGGCTTTTGTCCAGCGGTGGACTTTTGCGGCTGAAACGAAGATGATGATGACATTTCTTTTCTTTCAGGCCATTTGTAAATATGTGAGAAAAAAAAACTTAATAGACTGTTATTTTATACAAAATACTAAATAATTTAAGTTATCCAAAGATAATTAATCCAAATGTAAAAAACGATATGTAGACAGATATTCCGAATATCCTTAGACTTTACAAAATACGACAACAATTTCTTCGAGCTGGTTATTTCGAAACCGAATCTGAGTATCGAGAAAACATTTTAATTAAGAAAGGCTAGAGAAATCTGAGACGAGCTTTCAGTTTTATTTCATCAGCATTTTCAATTAGATCCTGTTTTACTTGCGAACCGGACGATTCTGTAAGTCTTGAAAAGACTGAGTAAAAAAAAGAGAACTTACGAAATAAAATATCAATTCATATCATCATTGCCTTTTGTAACACTGTTGGCACATATGTTCTATGCATTTTCTTTGTGTATCTTCTTTTGTTTAAGTTTTATTTTGTGTTATGTGTCATTTGTGTTGCAATAAAAAATATTCTATTCTATTCTATTCTATTGCAGTCTTAAGAAGTCCAAAACGCTGACCCATGGCCTCTCCTAAGGACTCTTCGTTATATTGCCCATTTTCTTGGATATTGCCCTATATCAATTATATTATTCCTACGTTGTAAAATATACACCAATTCTAGTAATTATAAAAATCTACTTTGCCATACAAAGGTGTTCAACTGCCAGGGCAATGTGTATGGGAATGTGAAAAGGGTGTCTGAGTTACTTCGTCGTTCGTTGTCGGGGTTCTTTTACACGCTGTATTGTTATAGCTTTCCTTACGATAAAAAAAAATGTATACAAAATTAAGTCCATCCAAAGAATATATATCTAAATAGAAAATACAACTTGTACAAATAGGTTCTCTTCATATCTTCGGGTCAAATAAGAGAGAAAATTATCAAGAAAACATTTTAATTAAGAAATGCTAAAAATATCTAAGACGAGCTTCCTGATTTCTGGCATTCAGCACTCGTTTAATTTAGATACCTACTACTTGCGACCCGGACATTTCCGGATAGACGTTGGAAAGACTTTTTATTCTAATACGAGCATTCGAAACACTTGATGGAAGGTAAGTATCATTAGATTTGTAGAAAAAGCGCTGCTTGGCTTTTAATTAAATATTAAAGAAGATATTTATAAAGATTTTACTCTTCTTTTGAAGGATGGTAATAAGTTTGGGGAAAATCAGTAGAAGGAAGCTCGTTCCACAGATTACGACACGCATGGAAAAAAATCTAGAGAAACGTGTTGTTGATCGCCAGGCCTGTAGGTGATGAGCATGATGCAGCTTGTCTCCACTGAACGATGGTAAAATTGTGCTGCAGGTACCTAATCGAAAAGTCGTTCAGTACCCCCATTTAAAATGTGGTAGAAAAGACTGAGTAAAATATTTGTGTTTAAAATTATATGTATAAAGTTTGTGTATAAAAATTAAAATGCAAAAAATTTGGGTAAGTAACGTTATATCTGGTTACTATTTCCCCGACAAATAATAAAAAAAAATCGCTTTCCCTCCAATTTGAAAGTTAACAAGACCGTTATTTCATTAAATGGATACGTATGGATTCGAGGAAAACGGTACCGATTTAATATATTTTACTGGTAAATTATAGTAATAATAATATAAATAATAATATAATATATATCCTGAAGGACGGTACGGTCGATATCTGTCGGGCATGCCGCCGTCCTGGCGAGTCACTCAGGCATATTATTTCCGGTTGTTCTCATCTGGCTAACGGAGAGTATTTGCACAGGCATAACCTTGTAGCCAGAATTATCCACCAGCAACTTGCTCTTCGATATGAGCTTGTGGAATCCGAGGTGCCGTACTATAAGTACACACCAGCGCCGGTTCTCGAAAATGGTCGTGCCACGCTGTATTGGGATCGATCTGTTATCACAGACAGGACTATTGTCGCAAATAAGCCTGACATCGTGCTGACAGATCGATCGACACGCCAAGCAGTGCTCGTTGACATCACCATTCCACATGATGAAAACCTCGTGAAGGCCGAGAAGGACAAGCTTAGCAAGTACCTTGACTTGGCTCACGAGGTGACTGCCATGTGGGATGTAGATTCGACGGTCATTGTCCCGATAGTCGTGTCTGCAAACGGTCTTATAGCAAAGAGTCTCGACCAACATCTCAAGAGGCTCTCGCTAGATGGTTGGATCAAGGGCCAGATACAGAAGGCAGTACTCCTGGATACGGCACGAATAGTCAGAAGGTTTCTTTCTCTGGGGCCCTGACTGCCGGTAGCTTGAGCCCTGCCCCGCTGCTGACGGCACTCTAGGTTTAGGTTTTTATAATGTTTTTATGTTTTGTAATTTATTTTTATATTTTACTTTTATATAAATATTGTAAAACCTAAATCTAAGAAATAAATTAAATAAAGATATAAATAACAAGCAATAACTCATGAAGGTATGAAAAACATTTATCAGTTTCTGACTTTTTTACATTTACATTAAGATATAGTGACACCACGTTATTTAGCTAACAGAGAGGTTCTGCAAATTATTATAATGATTCGGAGCTGCCCAAGGAATGTTTGTGTAATGCAGGTGTACTTTCGTAAAATCTTAGTCAAACTTGATTACAACATGAATTGTGTAGAGTAAAATTCTGTTATAATAGTAGACCCTGGGTTTTGCCGCACCGCAGCTGCGTCTGCTACCGGGAACACGCTCCAAAAATATAAATACTATCATACGCTCTTCATAATAACACATCATAGAGGAGGGATGCCGATCATCAGGCTAAAAAGATGTTACACTTCAATGTAACAGGATATAAATGAAAAGGAAGGCTGAAAAATTCGCGGAGGGAATGTGTGAACAATGACATGGAAGAACGGGGAGCTACTGTCAATATGGGGGATAATAGAAAAATTTGGAGAGAGTTGACATACAAAGCGAGAACGCAAATAGGGAAAAGACGAGGAAGAAGAATACACACATACCAATGCTTACTGTTTGAAAGCTGAGGCCATTAAACAGTCAGCATATCAGGCGTGGTCCGACGCTAGAAGTTGCAAAGCTCCGGATACGCAAAAAAAGAAGAAAGTTTTTAACTTTGCGGCCAAGTCCTGCAAGAAAGCACTAAAAAAGGCTCGCTTTGACCACATAGGCAGAGTCGGAACCAAACTTGCTTCACACCCCTCGGGGAGTAAAGCATTTTGGTCTCTAGCCAAGTGCGTTGAAGCTAACTTTTGCCGCTCCTCACTTCCTCCTCTGCAGAAACCTGACGGAACACTGGCACACACGGCGGTAGAGAAAGCAAATTTACTTGCTTCTCTATTTGCTGAAAACTCTCGTCTGAATGCAGGTAACCAAACACCACCCCAGTTAACACCTTGCGGATGTAAAATGTCAGAAATCCGCATTCACAAAAAGGAGATTCTCAAAATTCTACGCAACCTAGACATAAACAAAGCCAGTGGTCTTGACGGTATACCTGCTATTGTCTTACGAAATTGCGCAGCCGAATTGTCACCTGTCCTGACTCGCCTATATCGTCTTTCTTTTCGGACTGGGAATGTACCTAAAGTGTGGAAACTAGCCAACGTTCAACCCGTACCCAAGAAAGGTAGTCGTGCTGACCCTGCAAACTATCGCCCAATCGCGATCACCTCCATTCTCTGCAAGGTAATGGAGCGTGCTATAAACAAGCGACTGCTGGCATACCTTGAAAATAATGATCTTCTCAGCGACCGACAATACGGATTCCGCCAGTGCCGGTCTACTGGGGATCTTCGTGTGTATGCCACGCATCTTTGGAGTGAGGCCCTTGAAAAACATGGTGAAGCACTTGCTGTCTCACTTGACATTTCAAAGGCATATGACAGGGTTTGGCATGACGGTCTTATGGCGAAACTTCCAACCTACGGTATCCCCGCTAGTCTTTGTGCTTGGATTTCAGATTTCCTGAGAGAACGGTCTATTCGAGTAGTTGTTGACGGCTGCTCATCGAACCTATTGGCTATTAATGCTGGGGTACCTCAAGGATCTGTTCTTTCCGCGACGCTTTTTTTGCTACACATTAAAGATCTGTTAATACTGGTATTAACAGATCTTTAATTTTATAATTGCTATCGTCTGCGTACCCAATAATTCCTGGGAATTATTGGGTACGCAGACGATAGCACCGTTACGGAAAGATATTTTTCAAGTGCAAAGATAAAAAAAACAGAAATCGATGATCTTAGAGAGGCAATGGTGAACCGCACCAATCTTACTCTGCAGGCTGTCTCCGAATGGGGCGATGCCAATCTTGTAAGATTTAATGCCTCGAAGACACAGGCATGTCTTTTCACCGCAAAGAAGAGCCCGTTCAACTTGGCTCCTACTTTTCGTAATGTTCCTGTTCCCGTCACAAATCATCTCGAACTTCTTGGTATTGAACTATCCTCCAACCTTAACTTCGGTAGCTATATCGAATCCAGGGCTAAGACTGCTTCAAAAAAACTGGGCATCCTCTCCAAGGTCCAACAGTATTTTTCTTCAGGCCAGCTATTGAGCCTTTACACAGCTCAAGTCCGCTCCTGTATGGAGTATTGTTCCCATCTGTGGGATGGATCCGCCCGCTACCAGCTCGAAGCCCTGGAAGCTATCGACAGACGTGCCAGAAGACTCGTCGATGATGAAATGCTTACGGTAAAGCGACTCCAGAGCCTTAAACACCGCCGATTAGTAGCTAGTCTGAGTGTCTTTTACAGACTGCATTTCGGTGAGTGCGCACAGGAACTGCACGATCTAATTCCCCCTGCACCATTCCATCTTCGGACGACACGGCGTGGACAGGGATTCCATCCATATGTGGTCGATATTCCTGCTCATCGCACCTCTAGATTCGCCTCCTCCTTCATTTTGCGAACCGCGAAGGAATGGAATTCCCTTCCCGCGTCGCTGTTTCCCGACTCGTACAATTTAGGGATTTTCAAGGCAAGAGTGAATAGGCATTATTTGAGTTTGCGTGTACCACCCTAGACCTCATCGTTGTTTCCCATCAGGCACGATGGAGGTCAAACGCACTCAAATTTATTATTAATAAAAAAAAAAGATTAATAAAAAATACCAGGTTAGGATTGTCATCCTCATCTGCCTGTCCGGTAGTTTAAAATATGGAAATCGGGTACGTGCGCCCAGCGTCCCTACTGACTGAAAAAAGACATGCTTGCTGCTACGAGCTCAACCATCACCTCAACAAAGTAATTAGCATCCCAATCGTAAGGATGTCAGGACGGAACATAGGTATATATTCCGTCCTAACATCCTTATGAATCCTTCGGAAGCTTAAAAAATTTTGATGGGCAGCAGTATCGGAATCGCAATAAACTGACCAAACTGTGCTCACCAACCCCTGCCAAGCGTGGTGAGTATGTCAAATGTAGATTTTAAGTTGATGTAATTTAGAGAAAATGCGCTGTGCAGTTTTTTGCCGCTTCTTCTGCACTCCGCCTTGTAAGCGGCGTAAACTTAGCTCTAAGTGAGTTATTGACGTCAACAATAATAATGTGTAATTTCAGTTAACGTTCACCAAATTATATTTAAAATATCTTACAATGAATAAAATATTTGACTTATTGACTAAATCCCATGTCCAGTAGTGGACTTTTGTGGCTGATATCGATGGTCTAGAATACAAACATGATAATTACAGACTCACCAACTTTTCAGGAGGACTATTTTTGTATACTTAAAAGTTCTAGGTACTGTAACTTTAAATGAAACATAGGAATCGTGTATATAATGCCTATATTTGGTTAGGGTATTTATCTCTTTAATAATTTATCATTAACTTGAACATCAATATCCAAAGGATTCCACAAAAAAATCTAAATACTAAAAAGGGGCATCACTTAGTATATTTGTACATAAACTTTAAATATCTAATGTTCACTTAACACAGGAGCCCGATGGCCACTGGGTCGTGAGCATTAAAAACGCTTATGTATGCAACTATGGAAGCACTCCCCACTGTATTATTATGCCACCGCAAGTGGCATAAAAATATCTCGAGCTCCTCCATGCTTTGGAAAGCACGTTAAGCCGTTGGCTCTGCCCTGGCTGCCGTCGTTAACACTTTTGCTGACACTGAACCAGACAAAAGACAAAAACAACAGAATTACGTCTACAGGCGGGCAGTGTCAGTGAAAGTGTTAAGCTATATCAGATGCCTTAAGGCAGCGTGAAAAATCTGACAGCAGTGTTGGCCACTTACACACACGAAAAACAACAGCTTCGTATATTAAGTTCGTTTTTGTTGAAATTTAATATCTTGTCGTCGGACGTGATGATTAAAACATTCGAGTCGAGGGTTTCATGTATGGCATTCCTAGGCGATGGATGAGTCGACCTTTATTCCAGGCAGGGACGGCGACACCTGAGCAGCGGCGGGGAGAGGTGAGGTAGCGGCGGCATCAGGGGCTACTGCAGGAACGTCGGAGTTTATTTCAGGCGGGGAAGGCGGAACCTAGGCAGTGGAGGCGAGGGGTGAAGCAGCGGCGGCATCAGGGGCTACTGCAGGAACGTCGGAGTTTATTTCAGGCGGGGAAGGCGGAACCTAGGCAGTGGAGGCGAGGGGTGAAGCAGCGGCGGCATCAGGGGCTACTGCAGGAACGTCGGCGTTTTCTTCAGGTGGGGACGGCGGCACCTGGGCAGCGGAGGCGAGCAGTGAAGCAGCGGCGGTATCAGAGGCTACTGCAGGAATGTCGGCGTTTTCTTCAGGTGCGGACGGCGGCACCTGGGCAGCGGAGACGAGCAGTGAAGCAGCGGCGGTATCAGATGCTACTGCAGGAATGTCGGCGTTTATTCCAGGCGGGGAAGGCGGCACCTAGGCAGTGGAGGCGAGGGGTGAAGCAGCGGCGGCATCAGGGGCTACTACAGGAACGTCGGCGTTTATTCCAGGCGGGGAAGGCGGCACCTAGGCAGTGGAGGCGAGGGGTGAAGCAGCGGCGGCATCAGGGGCTACTGCAGGAACGTCGGCGATTTCTTCAGGCGGGGACGGCGGCACCTGGGCAGCGGAGATGAGCAGTGAAGCAGCGGCGGCATCATGGGCTTCTGCAGGACCGTCGGCGTCTTCATCAGGCGGAGGCAGCAACATCGATATAGTGGTCGAAAAGACGATACGCGATACATTCAGCTGTTGCCTTGATGTTTTTCGAGTATTTCTAGAATGTACCTAACTCGGTCTGTAAATCAAAACTTCTCGTTTCTTCCTTCTCATCATTGTTTTTTATTTCCAAGTTCCAAAAAAAATCATTTTATTTTCCAGTACATACTAAAATCCGATATTGTAAAATAGTATGAAAATATCAAGCATATTAATAAAATTTTTAATATTTGTCAACAGCTTGAAAATCAACGTAAATAACTTTAATACTCCCTAACTGTTTATTTAGAGTCTGTCGTTAAATCATTTACAACATTTGTCTACATTTGATTCTTTCTAATCTATTAATTTTAAAGCACTTAATATGTTTTACTATTTGCTTTAAAGTGTTCAGCAGTATTAAGATCACTTAGATCATTTGTCTACCGGCTTCTTGGAAAGATTAACATCATATAATACAATTGGGAATCGAAATTTACCAAATGACAAAATTAATAAAAACATTTAGCTTATTTGTCTATCGTACGGAATGTTATAAATCTATTTAACATTTTTTGTAGTTTACATTGATGGTAAATAATTATCGTTATTATTTTTTGTATCAGAATGACATCACTTGCTATAAGTGTACACTACAGTTTTGGAAAAAAGAGACGAAATTAGGGTATTTGGGTAAGTGCAAACGGTAGAGCATCTTCATTTAATACATTTGGCATTGAAATGTTAAAATATCAAAATTTTGTAGTTAGCACGTTTGTCTTCTAGACCATCGATATGATGATGATGATAACACACAAAAACAATCACGTGGATTTTTCCTTGCGGGGTAGACAGAGCCCAGGTCTTTAAGTCCTAAAAGTTACGTTTAGCAAGTTGGCGTCAGATGGAAGCGGAATCAAAATAGTATACCTAATACATGATTTTAAGGATATTGAAGAAACTGTTAACGTATTTTTACGACAAATTCCACATCGAAGTAATTCCACGGCCCCATAAACTGAACACACTGAACACAAAATAATTTGTCATAAATGTTAATATTTTAATTTGCATATAGAAATCGCTTCAACATTTACGAGTCGCATTTCGCAAGATTTATATGCCCAGCGCGGCACTAAACAACCACCGTACATCATCACCTGTGATGTCTGCTGGGAAATATATAGTTTTAATATTTTTTTGATTTTGATACTAATACAGTAGTACGTATTTACCTGTTATAATTATATATAACTACCTTCGTGGTCCAGTGGTTTGATTCCCATGGGAAGCATATTTAGTTTAGTTGTTTCCAGTTTGGTTAGGACATTGCAGGCGTGAATCACCTGATTGTCTGAAAATAAAGATGATTCCGTGATAATGATAATGATAATTTATTCACGTAAAATAGACTACATTCGTTGTTACAATATTTTTATGTCCTTAATCTATTTTGCTTACATCAAGCATGTGAATATTTGAAATAATCTATATGTACTACATCAAAATTCTTAAATCGTCAAAATTGTCATCATAAATAATATAAAATATTCATACAAAAACATTACTATACTTTAACTTTTATATAGGGGAAACATAATTCATATAACAGGCAGAAAATATCATGAAAAGAATTGAATGCTTTATTAACACCCTTTTCTTCATATACGTCACTAAAAGAAAGTCTATCTAGGCCGTCAAGAAATTTGCAAATGTTTTCTTTACTGAAATCTCGTTTGCATGTAAAATATATACTAGCAATTTTTCCTTTACGTTTAGTAGGTAAATATAGTAATTGAGCAGTTTCATGGTCAGAAAGTGCAAGTTTAATCACTTCACTCTTTCCATTTTTAACATTGCTAATAATATGGTCAAGACACGATTTTTTTCTAGTGGGTTCGTTAATATAGCTTTAAGTTGTGATTCTCCACTAAGCTTTTTAGTTCCTGTGAGATTCGGTCGTTAATCAACGTATTTATATTTATATCCCCCGCTATAACGATCTTTTTATTTTTAGTTTTTCTACTTAGTCTATACAATAAATTTTCTAAATGTGATAAAAAGAGGTCGGCGTTTGAGTCAGGAGTTCTATATAGACATATTATAATTATATTTTCGTGCTTCGGAAGGCACGTTAAGCCGGTGGTCCCGGCTACCATCTGGTAGTCGTTAAAGGAACCACGTCAGAGGTCAAGAGGCGGTCCTGAAGAAATCTGAAACCAGGTTGTGCATGGTCTATTGACCGTGACATCTACTCGAAATGAATGAATGACCTGTTATAATTGCGTTTCATCATCATCATCATCAGGTCCTTTTTAGTCTCCACTACAGGAGCACGACCCTCTCTGTACTACTAGGGCCATACTTGGCCAAAGCAGCCAGAGGACTTGGCCTACACTCTCCACGCTGGCCAGACGGGTTGGAGAGGTGTCTTAGATGTTTATAAGCTTTGTTTAGCTTGTATTTCCTAAGTCGCCTTCTACGACATCCACGGGAAGACTTGGAGTGGTCCTATTCTACTCTGCCGGATACCGCACGGCCGGATATAATTGCGTTTAATCACAGTTAAATAAAAAGAACAGTCGAAGGAGAGACGGAGAGCTTATCATTGGATAATATTTGACAAGCAGCTACCACTGACTGTGGTTTGCCGTGTGGTTTCCGGCAGAGTGAAATAGGACCACTCCAAGTCTTTCCGTGGATGTCGTAGAATGCGACTTAGGAAATACAAGCTTAACAAAGCTATTAAACATCAAATATGACTTCTCCAACCCGTCTGGCTAGCGTGAGAGTGTACGCCAAATCCTCTGTTTGTTCTGGCCAAAATGCTCTGATAGTACAGAGAGGGTCGTGTTCCTGTAGTGGAGACTGATAATGATGATGATACTACTGACTCATTGTTGATCAATAACAGCTTACCAAGCCCGAAGGCTCAGTGCTACTTATTTCAGACACCCTCATCACAACAGTAGTTTGAATTAGTAGCTTTATTCACCACTCGCATTTTCCATATGAAAAATAAACACTCTCAATCTCTGGATCTTATGTACCGTCGTTTATTTTTGTTATATTTATGTCAATACATAAAAGGCGACTAAATCGACAATCACATACATTCCGTGCAACGAAAACATTTCCAAGGAGGGTTGACGTTACGCAGGCGGCCAGTCATAAAAATAAGCTGAAATTTTTTACAGCATGGAAAGGATAAAAGACTTCCATGCTGTCCCGACCTTACATAAAGTGGGATGAGAAGTGGAAAAATAAGATGTAGCGACTATTTATATATACCAGACCAAATTACGGACCTGGTCCGCTAGACACACTAAATAAATAAATATATACGGACAAATCACACAGATTGAGCTAGCCCCAAAGTAAGTTCGAGACTTGTGTTATGGGATACTAGCTCAACAATACTATATTTTATAACAAATACATATATAGATACACATCCAAGACCCAGGCCAATCTGAAAAAGATCATTTTCCATCTTGACCTGGCCGGGGATCGAACCCGGGCACCCCGTGTCGCAGGCTGGCGTGTTGACCGCTGCGCCACGGAGCTAGCCTCATTTTTTCGCTGACAGCAATAATAATAAAACTTAAAATAGATGTTCCAGGTGCAATATGCAATCAAATGCCATAAATAAAGCTTGTTAAGGATCGTCTAACTTGTATCAACTATGTACCTATAACTGAATGCCCGCTATACGTAGTTTCGAACAAAGAAAACTGAAATGAAATCCGTCCTCCGTTTGACAGCTACGATATGAAGAAACAGACAATAAAACCCTTTTTGGAAGTAAAAACATGAAATCGACCTGTGCGTTCACCTCCAACAGGAGCGACTTTTATGTTCCCGGCGGAAACTTGAACAGTGTGCAAAGTATTCAGTGTTCAACTATTTCTTTTGCGCAGTCCTTTGAGAAGCCTTGGATTTGCAGTCGGCAATCTTTCAAGACGCCTGTTTGAGATATTCACTAAGAATACGGAGTGTGGATAAATCTTATTTTCAGTTGAAGCCAAAAGAGGATGACATTTTAGCTTTTACTGTCTTGCTTTGTATCATACAACTTTAGAAAAAAAAATAGGTATATGATAGTAAGATTTTTTTTACGTTATTGTTAGATCGCGCGGTTTACCTTCGCAAGATTTTTGTTTATTTGTTAGGCTCTTCCGCTTTATCTTTTGAATCGATTGCCATGATTTCATATTTCATACAAGAAAGTATTAATAGTAGACGTTGACTGAGCGGAGTTAGAGACGAAATCTTATTAAACCTTCCGCATTAAAATGCGCGCAGTAGTTAAAAAAAACCGGCCAAGTGCGAGTCAGACTCGCACGAAGGGTTCCGTACTATAAAGACAGCAAAAAGTCTGTTGTATGGGAGCCCCCTTTAATATTAATTTTAGTTTTATTTTTATTTATTTTTAAAATGACCATATAACTAAATATTCTGTGAATATTTCAAGCGTCTATCAATGTTGCCGTTATCAATATCGAGCAAAACAAGCAAAAAATCACATTTGCTGTATGGGAGCCCCTTTGTATATTATATTTTATTCTATTTTTTAGTATTTGTTGTTATAGCGGCAACAGAAATACATCATCTGTGAAAATTTCAACTGTCTAACTATCATGGTTCATGAGATACAGCCTGGTGACAGACGGACAGACATACAGACAGACAGACAGACAGACGGACAGCGGAGCAAAATTAATAGGGTCCCGTTTTTATCCTTTGGGTACGGAACCCTAAAAACTATATGGCCAGACAGATATTCGCGTCGGGAGACTTGATTCATTCATTTTCTATTTCTATTTCTAGCCTATACTGTCCCACTGCAGGGCCTCCCTTTCATCATTCCAACTATTACGGTCGAGGGCAATTGAAGTCCAGTCCAGACTTGATTCATACTGTGTATAAAATATACCGTGAAAATAAAAAAATATTCGTTATTTTATTCTTGTATATTTCATATAATTTCTATAAATTAAAGATCTCGGAAATGTCTCCAAATTAAAACAAGTACAAATAAAAAAAAATGTGTAAAAAATTGATCTAGCTAGGTCCCATACTTGGGAATCTTCTTCGAGTGAATCTCAGCCACCCACACACTAGACAGTTATGAGCTAAGTGATCTTAAAGGGGCGTATATTATTGTACTTATAGCTTGAGTGTTAAGCTCAAACATCATTAGCCACGATTGATGTCTACTAAGCAGCAAATTGATTGTTCTATTGTAATGATATAATGCTTGTGTGACAAGTTCTCTGGACGTTTGATTGGAAATTGCCACATTAGTCCGTTTGATTTGTTTGAGAGAAGATTACAGTGTTTTCATATAGTATTACTTTAAATTATAATGGCATTAATATAAATACATGATTTTTTCTAGTGCTCCTTTTTTTTCTTCATGTTTATATTGTATATAGTTAGTTACAATCACTGTAATTATAAAAGATATAATTTTTTTGCATTACATTAAGCAATTTATTTGGCAAGGAGAAGGTAAACTGTCTCTTCTTTTTGACGTGGGCTTTCCAGCGGAGCTTCGCGTCAAGTGTCATACCTAGGTATTTTGCTGTGTCTTCATATGGTATTTGCTTATTATTTATATATATAGGGCAATATCTATCATGTTTGTTTGTAAAGTTTACATGAATAGATTTTGACTCATTTAGCCTAATTTGCCATATCTTTGTCCAGTGGTTATTTACAGCTATTTATTAACCTTTTCTGCAGCGTCCTCGTGTGTGTTTGCGATAGCCATTACGGCCGTGTCATCAGCAAAGGTCACAATAGTATTATTATCTAGCTCAGGAATGTCACAAATGTATAGTAGGTACAGGACCGGACCTAATACGCTTCCTTGAGGTACCCCCGCTTTTATTTTTTAATTTCTGAATATGCATCTTCTTGTCAAACTCTAAAAACTCTATCCGATATGTATGACGTTAAAATGTCTGTGTAATTTTTAGGAAGCATTTTGCTAATGAGTCCATCGTGCCATACCTTATCAAAAGCTTGTGCTACATCTAGGAATATCGTAGAACAAACTTTTTTCTCTTCATATGATCTTTCAATTATATTTGTTATTCTATGTACTTGTTCTACTGTTGAGTGCTTTTCTCTAAAACCAAACACTGGTGTCCTGGAATCAGATTTTTGGCCTCTATTATAGGTTTTAATCTTTTTATAAGCAGTTTTTCAAACAATTTGGATATGACAGGTAACAGCGAAATAGGTCTGTACGAAGCAGTATCATTTGGTGGTTTCCCCGGTTTTGCTATCATTATAACTTCGGCTACTTTCCACAGGTCTGGCACGTATTGAAGTCTCAGTGCAGCATAAATGGGAGATGGAAATGGGAGTTGAATATTCATAAGAAAAATTTAAGTGGAAAAGTTTCGTGATAAAACTGAAACCCACACGGACGAAGTGGCAGTAAACAGCTAGTATATTCACAATTCATTTATTCGTCCCTTATACGTTGGTTAGTAATATTTGTAAATATCGTATTACTGTACTGTCG
Organism: Elegia similella; assembly: GCA_947532085.1. Classification (NCBI taxonomy): domain Eukaryota; kingdom Metazoa; phylum Arthropoda; class Insecta; order Lepidoptera; family Pyralidae; genus Elegia; species Elegia similella. The sequence goes on along the minus strand of OX383926.1, from coordinate 1,255,927 downwards.
AAATAACACAAACCACAGCCATCAAATAGCGAATTAATTGATATAAGTAATGTAATATGTTTGTGATTAGTGGATTCTGATTCCAAATGACCACAATTGCGTGTGAGGTGAGTTGATTCTCTAAAGTTAGAATAAACGATCGTGTACATAGCGTGGTGGTATCATATTTGACGTATTCACGACATTTCATACAAACTAAAGTTGCGCTGTAACTACTCGTAATATCCTAATATCTATGGCTGGATTATTTTTTAAACTTTCGCACTTTAAACACATAATTGTGTTAATAATAACAAATTATGTATATATGTCGTTGTGACCACGATGGATGTAACTCCATTGAAACGTCAACGGAAACAAATAATAAAAAGGTTCGTGCTAAGTCCCGTTTATATACATAATTATCTATGGCTGGACATACACAAAGGGGAATTATGTGCTACATTTTTGACAGGTATAGCATACCGTGGTACTACTAATACCGTTAATAGTTCTTTCGGTCATATGCCTGCCCGATATATAGATAATAACAGATGTTTTATCATCAAAAACTGTTATTAAAATAACCCTCCTTTTGCTTCGCCACAGTCAGGTAAAACCGTGTGTAAAGCTCGAACCTTATTTATAAATGGGTCCCGTCTTAATGTTTCTTATTAATTTTCTTTGTTATCGCGAGTGATAAAATTACTTTACTAATACAGATTGTGTCTGTTTTTAATCGTGATTCAATATAAATTTCTTCCCTATCGATTAATAAAATTTTGTCAGTATAATGAAGAACCCTAAATTTGGTTTTCGATAATTGGAAGAGTCTTTTTCTGATCCAGCAATATGCGTTACGCCCATATCCGGTCACGTTGCAACCGGCCTATTTAAACAAAGAGCTGCCGATAGGCAGGCAGTCAGAAACCAGTCAGCCACCAGTCAGCCAAGATACCTCCGCTCTGTTCCCAGCAAGCTATAAGTGAGAGCTTTGCTGCTCGCGTCGCGTACCACCAAGAGTAATGTACCTAAATTGCTGTCCAAGTGTTTTGATGGTATAAGTTTCTCCTAATCCTAACTAATATTATAAATGCGAAAGTGAGTTTGTTTGTTTGTTTGTTTATTTGTTTGTTTGTTACGCTTTCACGCCGTAACTACTGAACCGATCATCATGAAATTTTGCATACAAGTTCTCTGGAGTACGGAGAAGGACATAGGCTACCTTTTATCCCAGGAAAAAGTACTGTTCCCGAGGGATCGACATTGACGCGGGCGGAGCCGCAAGCGAAAGCTAGTTCTGCAATAAGTATAGATCAAAGTACTGAATTGTAGATTTCATGCGTAACATAGTCGTGTAAGAAACTCACGCAAATAAAAGATTTTGTTGGTTATGAGTGTGTTTGAACTTTGAAAACGTCTTCACGCCCTAAATCGGCAAAAATAATATAGCCCTTTGGGAGATGTCGAGAAAATATAAGTGAGGTTTCTCTACCAACAATTTGTGCGACTGCGGTGCCAATCAATAGGCTAGTTTCCTAAAAAAATATAATTAGTCCGTCAGTAAGATATTAAAAAAATATTGGACACGTATTTTTTCTTTTGTCGATTAAACAAAAAATGATAAAGATATAGCCCTTTGAAGTTCTGTGTGACGTCATAGTTTGCTACAATTTTTCGGAAAAAAAAGAAAAAATACGTGTCCAATATTTTTTTAATAATCTAACTTACGGAATAATTGTTATGTTATTATTAGGACCCAGGAAACTAGCCTTGTCTCACCTTCTGTCGTGCTCTAACTGCCACACTATTTACACGATAGAGGACCTCAATTAAGCTAATGATAAGTTATCAGCGTAGCCAAATACTGGTGGAAGAAAATGTAATCAATTGGAACCATCTCGAATCGAAGATCAGAAATTTTGACAGTTTGACAGGGTCAGAAAATAATTACTAGTTCCCAAGGGTGTGAGACAAGTTGCGAGAAACAGTTGGCGTAATTCAAGATACCTCCAAAGTATTTATTTGTCAAAATACAGTCCTAACTTAACATTTGTTCTCAATAAAAGCGCGAAGTTTGAATCTCCTTTAAGAAAACAAAAGTTCGGCGTGCTTCGCTAACTTTTCACATAAATTTTTGCCGTTCTTCATTAAAGGAGACGTAATTTTGAGGGATGAAGGGCTTTGACAAATTGTCTAAGGGATGGAACATTTTATGGAGTTGCAATTGACGTCGTCGAATTCGGTTTTTAATGGCTATTCGTCTTTTTGGTAATATTTTTATGTTTTATGTTTGTTTGTACTATGGGTATTTGGCGAGCTCCGTGGGGTAGTGGTCAACATGCCAGCCTGCGACACGAGGGTGCCCGGGTTCGATCCCCGGCCACGTCATGATGGAAAACGACCTTTTTCAGATTGACCTGGGTCTTGGATGTTTATCTACATAAGTATCTATTACAAAATATACTATCGTTGAGTTAGTATCCTACGACATGTGTGTATGTCCCTATATATTTATTTTAGAATTTTATATATATAGTATATCTTAAGTTTTTTTGGATTTTCACAATTAATGAGTTTCACTATAAATAGCCAGGATAAGGTTAGTTTATAATTTAAATTCACAGATATGTGATTCTAAATTTCAAAAAGAAGAAGAGAAAGAAATCTACAGCTCCGACCCCGATCTGAAAAACTACAGCAGTGGACACCCGGGTACATACTTGGCTCATTAGGTTATAATAAGCAATTTACTTTCAATTTAAAATTCTTCGAAGAATAAATTGTTTTATAAAGATAATACAAACATACATGTAACATTATGTATTTTGATCCTGACATTCTGCCTTCTATAATACAAAATATAAATATGATATTGATGTAAAATATTACGAAAAAATTTTAAACACGTGCAATATCTTTGACGAGTACCAAATAATTTAAAGTTGAGTCAGCTGACCCAGCGAATTTCCTACCACCTCTTTTTTGGTTAGACAGGTAAAATGTAACCGATATGGTAATTCAGTACAAACATCAAACCCTCTCTGTACTTGTGCACGGAGCCATACATGTGCACGAAGGATTTGGCCTACACTCTCCTCGCTGGCCAGACGGGTTGGAGAGGTCTCATTGATATTTATACTCCGTACCAATTTCATTAAAATCTTTCCAGCCGTATTTGTTAATATAAATCACACTTAACATCGTAAATAAAATCACACTTAAAATAATACTTGGAAATATTTCTTTGTACACATCAATAAACAGAGGCTCTTTTTTGAGGGCCTAAAATTAAATACCAGTATCGACGCTCATTTAACATTTCAATAACAGTTTCGAGAAAACGTTAAAACGGAATACCATTAATCAGTTTTACTGGGATTAGTTCAATTAACAGTTTGATGAGGATTATCAAAGGGTAGTCAGCAGGGCGTATCACGTGATATCTAAAGGGAGTTTTGAAGTTGTGCGACAGTTGTAGCGAGCGGCAACGTTAACAGTTAAGGTAAACTTTGAAGGGAAACCGGTGAAAGCAAAAGGTACACGTTTCACGAAGACTGGCGATGCTATTAGTTGCCTTGGCTTTTTAATAGGCTTGTTTCTTAACAAAATACCATTTAAAATAATTAGTCCGTTTTAAAGAGAGGGTCATGCTTCTGCAGTGGATACTAAAAAGACCTAATGATTATGATGATGATGATAGATTGTCGAAAAATATAAGATACCTATTTTTTTTTTCAATCAAACAAAATATGATAGAGATAAAGCGCATCAGGGTTCAGGAGTGGGGGCGCATGACGCAACAGGCCGGTAAAAAGTGTACCGGTCAGTGAAGTCCGCGGAACTTTAACGGGCTAATTTTTAAAAGTATTTTTTCAGAAAACATGCCCATTGGGAACAGGTCATAAAAAGTGCCTGAAAAGGCCTATTTTCTGAATAAATCTTTGAATCTTTGAATTGTATGAGAGGTGACACCGTCAACGGCATTTCGACAAAAGTTGACAACGATATTCAAACCTATGTATTATAGTAACTTGAAGCGTTGCGGTTACCAGCGGTCTTGACGCTGTCGGTGGTTGGTCAACTTTAAACTTCTTCTACTTCATCATCATCATCAGGTCTTTTTAGTATACACTGCAGGAGCATGACCCTCTCTGTACTACCGGAGCCATACTTGGCCAGAGCAGACAGACGATACCTCTACTTAGTGTCTTATAAATCGATGAACGGATGCATGCACGAAAATGTGTCACATTCTGCATGTAAGTGAGAGCGCGGAACAAGCTATAGAGAAGCACGATAGGCCTTTTGAGTTCGGCTTGTGACGCATCTATCTCTCTTTCACCATTGTCAGGTAAAATTATCGTTCATAAACAGACTTTACAGACAAACAATTGTTTTTTTATTGACTATATAGCCAAAATTAGAGTACGGAAACTTCACGGATATTTGAGGTGAGGGCAGAGCGCCCTCGACCGTAGGCAACATCTTCAAAGGTAACGGACCTTGACTTTGAGTGCTGCATATGTGCGCAAGGCTTGGAGAGACAGCAAAGTTTCATATTTACTGATGGGCCGTAATTTTCTGAAGAGCAATTCTGAAAAACTATGGCCAAAGCCTTAGGAGTGCAGAAGCTCTCATCTTCTGAATTATGGGCCGAAAGCTACGTTGTCAGAAGGGCCGCGCTTTATCACCGTTAATCAGAGCTAATCCTACTTAATGCACTCTGTTCCAATGGTGAGTACGAGAGTGGGATTCTCATGGCTATTTGGAGCCGGGGAGTACTTTGCATTGAATAATAAGGCTTTAAAACCGTGTTATTACGTCAAAAAGATTATTCACTGAATCTATAGTCACTTTTATTCTGACGCCATTATAACCAACCAAATGTTTAAACTACCAAATTTAGTTATCAGACTTCTCTTACAAAAAGCTAATTTGTGACGTCACGAATTTAGGCATTGCGTTTTCAATACGTCCAAAAATTACTTTTAGATCTGAAAGAGTTTTTTTGTTTAGAAATGTTTCTTTTTTATTTCACGAATGTGTTTATTTTATATTTGTGTAGTAGTAGAAAGGTATTTACATAGTAGAATGCAAAAAAAATCTTCATCCCAAAACAGGATGTTTTAAAAGCCACTACAGTACAAGGGCTTTCAGTAGCTATTCCTTACAACATGATCTTAGAAAACTAGGCTTTTAATAAATTTTATAAATGTACCCGGAAATAAATTCATCATCATCATCATTTCGAGTAGGTGTCACGGTCAATCGACCATGCACACCCTGATGTCAGAGTTCTTCGGAACCGCCTATCGGCCTCTGACGTAGTTCCTTTAACGATGGCAGCCGGGACCACCGGCTTAACGTGCCTTCCGGAAGCACGGAATCATCTTTATTATCAGACAATCAGGTGATTCAAGCCTGCAATGTCCTAACCAAACTGGAAACAACTAAACAAAGTATGCTTCCGGTGGAAATCGAACCCACGACCCCCGGGTCAACAGGGAAACGCCTTAACCACTGGACCACGGAAGCTGTTATACTTTTAGATCTGAAAGAGTTTTTTGTTAAGGAATGTTTCTTTTTTATTTCACGAATGTGTTTATTTTATCTTTCTGTAGTAGTAGAAAGGTCTTTCCATAGTAGAAGGAAAAAAGTCTTAAACGCAAAACAGGATGTTTTGAAAGCCCACTACACCACAAAGGCTTTCAGTAGTTATTTCTTACAACATGATCTTAAATAATTGGGTTTATAGTAAATTTTATAAATGTACAAAACTCCGGAGATAAATTTATTAAAGATGATTCCCGCATACATCTGCATAATTTATCAAATTAACTGTATTGCGAGCTCGTTGCCGAAGTAAGGTACGTTATTACCGGGCGCGCTCACGCGGTCTTCCACGTCGGACACAAAAACAATAATTATCCTTTAAGTAATATCCTTCCCTGCTCTTCAAGGACTGCGTTTGGTCCAAGTCATAATATGAAGAACCCTCGCAATATCACAATCAAAAGAAATGTCAAAAGTTAATCTTTTACATAAATTAAAGTTCACGTAACTATAAGGTAGAATATACAAAACACGTTAAAAAGGTAAAAAAGAACAGTAAGTACAGTAGACAGTAGAAGTAGAATAATCTAAAATCATAAGATACACATTTTCACTATTAGATTGTTACTGTTGGACTTAATTTTGATTATGATATTATCATGTGATATAAAAATATTAAATTAAACTTCAAGTTAATTGCAACGAATTTCAAATCCTAATGCGAAAGTTAGTTGGTTTGTTTGTTATCCAGCAGTGGACTTTTGGTGGCCGTAATGGTGGGCTAGGTTGGCTACTTTTTGGATGCCGGAGTGTCGCCGAGGTAGAGGTAGACCGAGAAGGAGGTGGAGAGATGATCTCGACAAGTTTATGATTGGATAGGTGGAAGTTGCGATGGACAGACACGAATGGAAAAACAAGGGGGAGGCCTTTGCCCAGCAGTGGGACAACTACAGGCTAGGAAAAAAAAAATGGTACACTTTTATTCCGGTTTTTTATACGAGTATTTGCTCTTGGAACACTACTTTTACAACTACGAGTACTACTCTACAAGTTTTGGCTCGATTATGTATAAATCTCAAATTAAAAAAACCGGACAAGTGCGAGTCGGACTCGCGCACGTAGGGTTCCGTACCGTTATCTATAATAAGTTAACATTTATTATTTAAAATATTTTTAGTATATGTTGTAAATAAATATTTACACTTTTCGCAATTTTTCCTTTACCTGTGCTGTACGTTGTTGCTTCGTACCAAATTTCAAGATTCTGAGTTCTCGGGAAGTACCCTGTAGGTTTTGATTCCCTTGCGAATGTCGAAAAACCCGAAAATTTGCGGCATAAACGGCCGTATCTTTTGATTGCGTTGGCTTAGAAGTTTGATTTTTTCACAGCTCCAAGGAACAGTAAGCCTGAATATTTGATATTAATTTTAGCTTGATACCTCAATGCGTTCCTGAGAAAAAGGGTCTTGACAGAGCGACAGACAGACGGACAACCGAGTGATCCTATAAGGGTTCCTTTTTACCTTTTGAGCTACGGAACTCTAAAAATATATATGTCTCCACAACATATAAAATAAAAAAAAAAATTATAAATGAGGAAATTAGATGATAAATGATAAAGATAGATGTAATCTTAATAAGCCTTCTTAAGCAGGTACTTTGTAAGAAGGCTTATTATAGGACTGATGATTACCTTAATGACAAACATATCTGGCTTCAGCCTGGCACAGGAACGTCTTAACGCATCTATATTTAAATTAATGTCATAATTTGGTTCATTTTGAACGTATATATATAGATATATTATTATTTTTTATTGACATCCTTTCAATACAACTTGACATTGTACTCAATTTGAATTATGACATGACAATGTAATCTCAGTCCACATATAAATATATGTAGTTTTAATATAAGTAATATACTATAAATTGTAAGTTGACGTCTGGAGAAAATGCGCTGTGCAGTTTGTTGCCGCTTCTTCTGCACTCCGCTTTGGAAGCGGCTCTAAACTTAGCTTTAATAAATTAACGTCAACAATTCTTTGTTGTAAAATAAATGTTAACGTTCACCAAATGGTATGTAAAGTATCTTATGATGAATAAATTATATTTGAATTGAATTGAATTGATGATAAAATAAAAAAGCTCTTCAGGCGAGTAGGCGACCAATACTGTTGAAAAGAGTTTCTTTTGGCGTTTCTTCTCTGCAATGGTCGGTTCCGAAACGCTAGTAGTCTGTAGCTTTTGCACATTAAGTAATAATATAAATATGACTAAATTAGATCCTTTAAAATGTGATTTGCCTGCAAAGGCCTATTTTCCGAATAAACGTTTTGATTTTGATTTTGATCATATAACAAACGCAGATTCGCACCAACCCGTCGCTCGCGCCACACACGGTTCCTTCAGAAATTTTCGCGGGCTGATGCTCAAAGGGTGGCGAGATCATTAGGGGCGCTCCCGAGGGCTGTCTAAGAGTGCCTGCATCCCGTTTCTGAGGAAAATATGTTTTTAACATTTCCCAGGTTCAATTGAAAATGCAGGTTGAAAATTAAGGGGTAAATTGTCAAGAGGAAATGGCAATTTTTGTAAGAGACTAGTAGGTGGGTTACACGTGATGGTTTAATACAACCTTGTAATTGCATAAAGTCCCATCTTAATTTGGTTGTATTATTTTGCTAGTCGCCAAGTAACTCATATAAGAATCAAATAGGATCATTAAGGTAGGTTGAAGAATATTCTCTAGTATGCTTTAGACTGATAATGAGGCAAAGTAAATTAAAATTTCGGCGCCGAGGTTAGAACAGGCGGTGGCTCAGTTGGAAGAGCGTAAGTCGTACATTGACTTAAGGTCGCAGGTTCAAATCCCGCCCGCTTGGAATATTTTCACCATATTTTATTTCTTAATTTAATAAGAGTATATAAAAATAGCATTGTGAATGCAAAATATAACACTTAAAAATAAATTAAAATATATGTTTTTAAGTAATTACTAATCCTATAAAGAATATGTATCCGGTAAAGAAGGTCTTGGCGATCCCGGAGAAGAGAAAAGGCAGAGGACGCTCTTTGGCTACATGGTGGACAACCGTATCCAAAGACATGAAACGGGCTCAGCTGAACACACGGACAACCCAGGATAGATTATCCTGGCGCCTAAGCACGAGGAGAGCTGACTCTAAATAAAGGGATAAGGCATGGGAGAACAAGAAGACGAAGTAATTACTAATTCTCTTCGTATAAATTTATTAGAAAAACTGTGTGGGGCGAAAGCGGATTGAATTTTGGGTAGAATACGGAATTATATTTATTATTTAAACTTGGAGTGAAAGCGGAAAAGGTTTTGGTATGAAAGTGGAATTTAACGAAACTGGGATGAAAATGTGGGATGTTACTGGAAAGTCCCACTAATAAGGCCTAGGGCGCACGATGTGTATGTCTTCGAATGGAATTTTCTTAGCCCTAGAATTTATAAATTTTTAGCTTCTTAACTTGACGATGAAAAATAATGTTTAGTAGTCTCAAATCTTATTTCTAACAGACTTTTCTTTTTTTGGCCTTATGTAAATGCTCTATCGATCTAAATGAGCTATCAAATCTTATAAATATTCTAGACACATTCAAAAACAAGTTTAAAAGATAAAATTCCACCTCAAGTTTGCTTATTAAACCCAAGGAAGCAATAAAATTTGTTTTAAAGCACCGACAGCCAAAGTTCGAAAAGAAAACTTGTATTTTCAGTTCAAAAACCGATGCATAAATAATCACTTAATTTCTCATTGTTTAGAATCTGATTACGCAAGTATTGGGGTGGAAGAGTTGTTGATTTTGATGCTTAACAACTTTGTTTGTTAAGAATTGTAGGGTCGAACAAATTTTGATAAGTTTCGATTTTACGGGAAAAGTAAATTTGAGAAATTGAACATTAAACACTACGAAAATAAAGTTTTCTTGAAGTTATTGTAAAAATTAATAAATAGTAGATATATTATTAGAGGGATTTTTTGTCCTTTGTTTTAATTGTATTTATCTGTTGTATGAGTATATCCCGTAAATATTAACTTAAATTTATTTAAACTTAATGTTATAGTGAATAATATAACTCAATATTCTGTGAAAATTTTAAGCGTCTACCTGTTGTCGTTGTAAATATCGAGCAAAAACGAGCAAAAAAAATAACTTTTTTGGTATGGGAGCCACCTATATTTGTTTTATTTTAATTTAAGTCATCAGGTCCTTTTTAGTCTCCACTACAGGAGCACGACCCTCTCTGTACTACGAGGTCCATACTTGGCCAGAGCAGCCAGAGGACTTGGCCTACACTCTCCACGCTGGCCAGACGGGTTGAAGAGGTCTCTTAGATGTTTATAAGCTTTGTTTAGCTTGTATTTCCTAAGTCGCCTTCTACGACATCCACGGGAAGACTTGGAGTGGTCCTATTTTACTCTGCCGGATACCAAACACGTCTCGCGATGACGAAGGTCATTAAACTACGCGTGAAAAGTGAAAAAGAAAGATGGAGTGTCATACTCTCAGTATCTACCGTTTTGTTATTGTTTGTAAGTATGCATGATGTTTTGGCTCGGGGACATTATTTAGTCATCATTTTGTATGAGACTGTGTATCTACCATTATAATATTTGTTCGAAGGTTAAATGTAAAAATATCATGTACTGTCTGGCTAATATAAATAAGTATATTATTGTTTTAAAGCACCGACCGCCTGATGACATCCCAATGCTTTGTATTGGAATGTCATCAGTCATACATGAATATGCAAAATTATGGCTCTACCGGTTGAACAAAGAACTACATTAAAATTAGCTGCAAAATTTTACCCAAACAAACAAACATACATTGCCATGATATCTATATATTGTGATTAATTTAATGAATAAACGAATACTGTTTCTGGTTCAAAATAAATAGATTCTCCAAATACTTTAAAGAAAAAAATTGCGGTAGAAAGAGATATTACTTCCTCTCCTTTGCCGCGCTTCATTTGTCTGTCTTACGAATTTTCGGTCAGGTCACGTGTCCTGACGCGAGTTTAACATTTTTTACCCATCCCAAAAAGTCTCAGACAAAAAGTGCACAAAGCCGTTAAAGAAGTTTTTAATTCAAAAAGACGAGTTCAGTAAATCGAAAGTTCAATATGATAATGGATCATTCCTTCCTGTACCCTTTTCCTCCCGCTATCATCACCATCTTACTCGCTTTATCGCAAACTTCTCCAAATATTACTGACATTTATCAAGAGAGTCCTCGACGTCACTCAGAGTTAAATTAACTCAATGTTTTGCCAGTATTTTAGCATATTTCACAGCGTGTCCTGAAAAATATGAGAATTTTTAATGATGCTGTTAAATTAGTATGGTGGTAAACCACATTCATATTTTTAAAAACCAATATAAGTAAATTTGGTTCAGAATTTTGATCTTTTTAAATACTGCATAAAGACAGTACATAGATTTAATTGCCGTACAAAGCTATGTAAGACACTAATTTTCTTTCATATTAATACAGAAATGTTAAAACCATATTTGAATTGAGTATGCTCATTATTGAAACACTGTTTTAAGAAACTTATTTCGTTTTTTCCGCGATTCACCAATAAAAAGAATTGAAAATATTCCGAAAGTGACGTCAGCTTCACGGCGTCTTTATGATGTCATTTTATTTTATTGGAATAAAGCAGAGAATCAACATTCTGATAAAATGTATACCACGGATATTGTCTATAATAAATGAACACATACATACATTATTTTTCGATTAAAATTTGTATGAATAGAGCTAAATCAGGGTTTAGCTAAAATGCAGCTGTAAATAACGTCCCAAAATCCTATCCTATCCTAACTAATATTATAAATGCGAAAGTGAGTTTGTTTGTTACGCTTTCACGTTGTAACTACTGAACCGATCATGAAATTTTGCATATGCGTTATTTGGGTTACGGAAAAGGACATAGAGTACATTTTATCCCTGAAAAAAGTACTGTTCCCGAGGGATCGACATTGACGTGGGCGGAGCCGCGGGCGAAAGCTAGTGATCAATAAATTTAATCGAAATGATTCTTTTACTTATACTTCAAAATAGTTTTGGATTCAGCTAGTCAAAGGAAAAGTTGGAAAAGTGCTACTCATTGAACGAGCGAAGTCTTTTGATGTTTATTAAATACATAGTATTATTCAGCATAGTCTTAACTATATTAAATCCGGGAAAAAGTAAAATACAAAAAAAATATTTTTTTTTCAATGTTTACGGGAAGGGATTTGCATTTTATTCTCGTTTCAAAGCATACTGTTTATTTTGTCTCATGTTCCTGTCATCGCTTTACTCTTGTGCCATGGCTTATCAAAATTATGGTGACTGAGATATCTTGTTTCATTGGTGTAGTATTCATACCTTCTCCTACAAAAATGTGCGGTGCACGAGATACACACATAATAGGCCAATATCTTTCGGGCCAAAACGTAAATACGCAGTTTTTCATCTAAAGTTACGGCAAGGCGGCTACATTTTATCCTCGCTTCAAGGCATACTTTGTATTTTGGCTCGAATTTTCGTCATTCCTCAACACTGTAATATTGTGTCTTAGCTTCTTAAGATATACTGACTAAGATATCTTGACACATTGATAGTTTGTTCATCCTATTCTAACTAAATAGGTCTAAAGTAACTAAAATAACTTCTCTACACGAATATTGTATAGATAGTCAAAGTTTAGGTCTTTTATCTTCATTTTTTTACTTTAGTCAAACAGGCATACAGCCTAACCGATGGGAAGCGGTTGCCGTAGCCTATGTAACGTTCGTCACATTACACGCCTGAAGAAATCTTCACATGCGTTTTTTTGAAAATCTTCATGTTGTAGTTAATAACCTCTTGTGCATACAGTTTATCTGACTCCGGTAACATCAAACGACTTAAGGTCCTCATAACGATTAAAATATGATATTCTCCTCTATAACCACATAAAGAGCGGGCATGTTGAGAATTACATACATTTTGCGGTGGCGGTGAATTATACAGGAACCGCTCAGCTTATTCAAATGGTATATTCATTTATATTATTCAAATTATATCCCTTTCCGCGTATTCGGGGAGAAGTTCAGCGGTATAATAGTCATTACTGTTATTATTTAACTACACAAATACATTTAAATTCATAATTTTGAGAATTGTATACATTTGCGGTGGATGTAAATGGTGCTGTTCAGCTTATTCAAATTATACCCGATTCCATGTATTCTAAGGGAACACGTACGGGTAAACGTTACACACTTTAAGTTTACGTGTTATCAAATTATTGTGAGAATTGCATACATTTTGCGGTGGAGGTGAATTATACAGTTACTGCTCAGCTTCTACAAATGGTTATAATTTTTAATTATTCAATATATATAAATTTCCACGGTTTCTGGAGGAGAATGAACGGTTGAGTATAAAACGTTACTTTTTAAATGTTATTGAATTAATTTGAGATTTTTACATTTGCGGTGGATGCGAATTATACAGGGCGCCGCTTGGCTTATTCAAATCATATGCATTTCCGCGTATTCGCGTGTAATACACTAATATACACAATACTAATAACACATAAATTTTTTTTACGTGTTATTGAGAATTGCATACATTTTGTGGCGGCAATAAATTATGTAGGGTGGTGTTTGGTTCTTTCAAATTATTGTATTCGTATCTGTGCGTGCCAGGTGAGAATGTAAGAAAAGTAATTTACACATGGCTTGTAATAAAACTTAAAAATGGAGTGATTTCTTGTGAAAATCAGTTGAAGTTTAAAAATAAATAAAAAATGTATTGTCCACATCTTATATACATTTAAAAACTAATTAACAACAAATTTAAGGCCAGCGAATTTAATTCTAACCGGTCAGTTGGAGGTGCATATAAAATAAAAGGTTAATATCGGTAACACTACACATAATAAAAAATCTAAGCTGCGATGGTAGTAAAGCTATCAGCTTATCTAGAAATATAATAAATATGTACATGGCCTTTGTTTAATACAGTCTTTAAAATATTTTATAAGGATTTATTAGGCATAGACAATACAATGAAACTGTTCACCGCTGCTCTGGAGGATGCCTTTAAGCTGCTGGAATGGAAAGGACTTGGCATTAATATTAACGGCGAGTATATCACTCACCTTCGATTTGCCGATGACATTGTTATAATGGCGGAGTCGCTGGAGGGTCTGAGTGCCATGCTCAATGACCTCAATGAAGTTTCCCAACAAGTGCGCCTTAAAATGAACATGGACAAGACGAAAATAATGTCAAATGTCCATGTTGCGCCTTCTCCAGTGCTTGTTGGGAGCTCCATACTTGAAGCTGTTGACCAATATATCTATCTGGGTCAATTGATCCACGTTGGAAGTTCCAGTTTCAAGGATGAGGTCTTTCGACGAATCCGACTCGGCTGGGCAGCGTTCGGGAAGCTCCGAAGTGTCTTCTCTTCTAAAATACCTCAGTGCCTCAAGTAGAAAGTATTCGACCAATGTGTGTTGCCAGTGATGACTTACGGGTCCGAAACGTGGTCGTTTACTATAGGCCTCATAAGAAAGCTCAAGGTCGCTCAAAGAGCTATGGAGAGGGCTATGCTCGGTGTTTCTCTGCGAGATCGAATCAGAAACGAAGAGATCCGTAGAAGAACAAAGGTCACCGACATAGCTCAGCGGATTAGCTCTTTGAAGTGGCAGTGGACGGGGCACATAGCTCGAAGAACCGATGGCTGATGGGGCAGAAAGGTGCTCGAATGGCGACCACGTACCGGCAAGCGCAGCGTTGGACACCCACCGACCAGGTGGTCGGACGACATAACCAAGGTCGCAGGACGACGCTGGATGCAGGCCGCTTCCAACCGGTCATATTGGAAATCCTTGGGGGAGGCCTATGTCCAGCAACGGACTTCTTGCGGCTAAGATGATGATGATGAATACAATGAAAAACTCTCATTAATTAAAGGTATTTAATCAGAGTAGAGTTACAGGAGTGTATCCGCAACACACTCAAAATGAACAAATTTCACGTGGGCTGGATTTGAACTGGATTTACCAATTCTGCTACCCCGCTTCAATCCTACACGACACATCTGACCTAACAATTTATCCCAGCAAAGAGAGCATTCATATCTTTGCTGGGATTTTTACAGTGCATTATTGTTGACGTGATGACGTCTTTTAAATCGATAAACACCGGTTGCATGCACGAAAAATTGTATTTTCCATTATTATCATCACCATCATCATTATCATCATCACACATCATGAATATCTCTCTTCCACCGTTATCACGTAAAATCACATTAGGTAAAGTCGGTTTACTTCATTAAACCAACTTTACGCATCATGAATATATCTCTCTTTCCTCCGTTATCACGTAAAATCACGTTAGGTAAAGTCGGTTTACTTCATTAAACCAACTTTACGCATCATGAATCTATCTCTCTTCCTCCGTTTTCACGTTAGGTAAAGTTGGTTTACTGATGTAAACCGACTTTATCGATAACCTCAATTTATTTTTGTGTCTCTCTAATGATCTTTCTTTTGTATTGTATATTTGATTTGTGTAAACATAATAAGGCATCCGCGGCAGACCAGCGTCGTAGTTTACACTACGACATATGCTGAGCGGAGAACTTTTTGATACATTTATAAAATACCTGTAAATTTTGTTGATAGCATTGTTTGTTCCTTTGTATTGAATCAAATATTTTTTTTTCTTTCTTTCTTTAACCATTTTTTTTTACGACGACTATCTTCACCCACCTCCTTCCTCTCATACACATTAGAGCTTACGTCACTTAAGACAATTACCCAGTATTTCAAGTGAGGTATTTGATTTAATACATGTTGCAATAACACTGAAAATCATTAAATATGTTGGAAGCTATGCAATATTTTTATAAGCGTTTTAGCGTTCGCAATGCTATTCATAAAAGAATCATCATCATCATCAGGTCTTTTTTAGTCTCCACTACAGGAGCACGACCCTCTCTGTACTACTAGAATGATACTTGGCCAGAGCAGTCAAAGGAATTGGCCTACACTCCCCACGCTGGCCAGACGGGTTGGAGAGGTCTCACAGATGTTTATGAGCTTTGTTTAGCTTGTATTTCCTAAGTCCCATTTTACGACATTCACGGGAAGACTTGGAGTGGTCCTATTCTACTCTGCCGGATACCACACAGCACCATAATAATAGTTAAAATACTTACCTTACATTAATAGAATAGAAAAATATATTATGGTGAAAATCTCTACGCGGGCAGGAGGAGGCATGGCACGCCACTTTAGGTAGAGTAAGACGTTTTTGAAGATTTCTATCAAATAAAGGATAAATGTCTTCAAAAACGTCTTATTCTATACAGTGGTGAAACTACAGGGTAGCATGCTGGCAAATTACCACGGGACCTGGTCCTAGGGGGCCACGGACCAGAAGTGCGGATGGGGCAAAGTTAAACGATCAAGAAGCCGCTCGCAGGACTCAAACTCCCCTGGGCCCCGTTGTATGATTTTGCTCTGGGCCCTGGTATTGATACGCCACTGTCTACCTACCCAGTAGAGTAAAGATATTTATAACTATGCAGGTAATTCACCGGTGTGTGCACATAATTATGAATATATTACTCAGGTGGCACTGTTCATAACATGTTTTGTTCTGACATGAATATGCAAAATTCTACATAGCTATGAGCTGGCATTACTTGGGTGCTGCAACTGTATTTTGCATGCTAGTGAATTTGAAGTAAGGGGTAAGGTAAAGAGGAATTTATACTCAAGTATTGTTAAGGATCGTGACATATTTATCCACTTCTAGTTTTCGCCCGCGATATCACTTGCGGTGAAATTAAGCATTATATCCTATTCCGTATCCCATACGACGTGTATGCAAAATCTTAAAATGAAAGTGAAAGCCTAACAAATAAATAAATAAACAAACTCACTTTCGCATTTATAATATCAAATATTCTTTAGTTTCTAATCGTTCGAAATAGGCATATCATAGATTTTCATTCGATGTTCAGAAATCAAAGCAGCAAAACAAAATTGCCAGCTAGTTGACTTTGACCTTTCATAATCTCGGATATTGCCAGCCACAACCAAATCAGATAATTTATCAATTTATAACGGCGGTTGTAAATTTAAATATTTTTATAACATATAGAAAAGAAGTTCTTACTCAACATACAATCATATTTGCTAGGCATATCATTGACCTGCCACTAGGCATCATGGATTTCCATACGATATACAGAAATCAAAGAAGCATAACAAAATTGCTAGCCGGCTTGACTTTGGCGTGAATAGCTGCTATAATTAACCTCAGCTATTGCCATCCACAGCCAAACCAGATAATTTATTGATTTATTACAGCAGTTATAAATTTGCTTTGTTTACTAAACTATATTGCATAGAAGTTAGAACTTTACACTTTTTCATGTTTGCTAATAATACACTGGGCATATCATTGATCTGCCATTCCGTTATGTGGAACTCATAGCAACAAAACAAAATTGCTACCTTGACTTTGCCGCAGACCGCAATAACCTCGAACATAGCTGGTCACAGCCAAACCAGATAATTTATCGACTTATTACAGCGGTCGTATAAATATGTAATGCGCAAGCTCAGCACTCGCGAGTCTTTGCGACCGCTCGTAAATCTCCAGTGACGTCTGATTTGTCCGAGGACACTTCCCAGTGAGTACTAGCTTTTTATACATATGTGCCAAGTTGTCGTACAATAAGGTAACATAATTCAATTTTATATGAGAATCTGTTCTATACTGTTAACATTTCTATTTGAAGTGAAATTACGTTAAATACTAAAGAAAGAGTGCTGTTCCTCCCTGTTAGCGACCGACTACACTTTTTATTCGCAACAATATTTTTTTGTAAATCTTTGTTTTTTATACTCAAACATCACGTCACAATAAAAAAATTAAGAACAAGCAAGTTCATCTCGTACACCTAGCTCCTTCCAAATAATACAAGTTCTTCAAATAATATGAGTAATGCAACAAAATTATGGCCTGTTGTGAAGACGTGTTGTGATCACTAAGAACTATCTAATCTGTCGCTAATTAAATAAATAAATAAATATATACATACATAATCACACAGATTGAGCTAGCCCCAAAGTAAGTTCGAGACTTATGTTATGGGATACTAACTCAACGATACTATATTTTATAACAAATACATATATAGATACACATCCAAGACCCAGGCCAATCTGAAAAAGATTATTTTCCATCTTGACCTGGCCGGGGACCGAACCCGGTCACTCCGTGTCGCAGGCTGGCGTGTTGACCGCTGCGCCACGGAGCTAGTCAAAATTCTGGATAGATCGAGAATTTTGAGGTCTTATTTAGCAAAAATATGTCGTATAGTAGCATATATAATACAGATTGAGATATCCTATAAGTAAATAATATTTTTTTTAAATATTATTTAAAATAAACATTGATGCCTCTACGATTTTTAAGATGTTATTTATTAGGTATAATTTAGAACGAGCAAGCGACCTGCTGGTAAACGTTGATTCGCTGTTCATGGACAATTGTAACACTTGGGTGTGACAGGAGCGTCGCCGGGAGTTGCGGGAGGGATGGACCTCTGGCTCTGTCGCTCACCAAGCTTGAACTCAAACGTCGATTTTCTGTGACAGTGTGGTTATTTCCTCAGACGACCCGGCCCATTCATGCTACTAACAAAAATGATTTTTGCCTCAAATACGTAATAATGAATTGAAAACCTTTCTGAAAAAATCACAATAAAGTTTTATAAATTTGAGTTTATCAGAAAGGTTTTTTAACTACCTCGTTATCTCCCAATTGCACTGTTACACATCCAAATGAAATGTTAGCTCTGGCGAACTAGAGTGCGGTATATCTATCATTTCATTCACGCATTTTTCTTGATATAATTGAAGTTTACAAAGTTAAGAAGTGAAGTTTAAATAAATAAGTAAATAAATAAATATATACGGACAAATCACACAGATTGAGCTAGCCCCAAAGTAAGTTTGAGACTTGTGTTATGGGATACTAACTCAACGATACTATATTTTATAACAAATATATATATATAGATACACATCCAAGACCCAGGCCATCTTAAAAAGATCATTTTCCATCTTGACCTGGCCGGGGATCGAACCCGGTCACTCCGTGTCGCAGGCTGGCGTGTTGACCGCTGCGCCACGGAGCTAGTCAAATTAGTTACACGCAGCAACGAATTTAAATAAGAGCTTGTAATATCGCAAATTATATATACCCTTACCATAATTTAACAGTAAATAAATAGATACCTACTCTTTTCCCTACAAAGTCACTAATATGAAATACAATTGCAGTAATGCAGTACGTAATATACATAAGTAATTAGCTGGGTAAATCTTGTATATTCAAATTGGAACAAAATATGGTAGACGTACAGTGCCACCTCGCGATCTAACATGTTCAAAATCAAATGCCAGCAATAGTTGCTCATACCACATAATAGGCTAGTTTCCTAAAAGAATATAATTAGTCCGTCAGTTAGATATTCAAAAACTATTGAACAAGTATTTTTTCTTTTGTCGATTAAACAAAAAATGATAAAGATATAGCCCTTTGAAGTTCCGTGTGACGTCATAGTTTGCTACAATTTTTAGCAAACTTTGACGTCACGAGCCCCCACTCCTGAACTTTGACGCGCTTTATCTTTATTATTTATTGTTTATTTGACAAAAGAAAAAATACGTGTCTAATATTTTTTGATTATCTAACTGACGGACTAATTGTTATGTTATTATTACGACCCAGGAAACTAGCCTATTATTGCGTCTGTACCTAAAGGGTACCGACACATCAAAATGTGGTAAAAAGGTAAGGTAAGAAATTGAGCGATTTCGTACAGTATCCTGACTTATAGAATACATTTTATCTTAAAATCTTAAATTCCCGAAGATGGCTTGGACTTATTTACAGACATAAACTAGTACCACTACAACAATAACTACTAGTAGTAACCTACAGAAGTCG
The DNA here is from genome assembly GCA_947532085.1 of Elegia similella. Taxonomy (NCBI): domain Eukaryota; kingdom Metazoa; phylum Arthropoda; class Insecta; order Lepidoptera; family Pyralidae; genus Elegia; species Elegia similella. Next base: position 1,236,339 of record OX383926.1, on the reverse strand, counting down.
CTCCCTGCAAAGGTATTCAAAGAAATATCAACTCAATCGTTAGCGATATTGTTGTAGTAATAAATTTTAGCCCGTTCTTTGTCTATTGGCACAACACTTATAGGTACTTAGGAACATCACTGATATTGTAGAGTTTCTGTATTGTCTGTGGTGGTATCTCTCTCAAATAAAACGCTATATTTTCATTCTGCTTATTTTATTAAATTCATCAGATATGGTGTAATTTAGCTCGCGTCAGAACGCAGCACCTTTTAGTTTAGATACCTACCAGCAAACCAATTTTATACTTATGGCTCTGAACAAACGATTCATAATTCGTTGGAGTCGGTGAACTCATGTGACCAAACGCGCATCGTTCCTACTGGATTTGTTCAGTTTTTCCCCTTAGAAGGCGTCGCTGCGCGTAGGTATGTTTTCTATACCGATACGGAGAGTGAGACAGGCCTGCCAGTATTTACATATAAATAGCAAAACGCCGTTCTGTTTAATCATCATCGCTGCAGATGTATGTAATTCTCAAAATAGTTTAATAATACGTGTAATAAAAATAATGTAAAGAAATATATTTTACATAGTCGCACATCCGCCCCGAAATACGCGGAAGCGGATATACTTAAATGTAATTCATATAAGTCGAAGCGCCGTGTATAATTCACTATCAGTGAAATGTATGCGATTCTCAAAACAATTCAATAACACGTGAAATAGAAGTAATGTCAAGACATGTCTGTTACGAGCACACAGTCGTACATCCTTCCCGGAATACGCGGAAACGGATATAATTTGCATAAGCTAAAGTGCTCTGTATAATTCATTTGCAATTCTCGAATTTACTTTTAGTTGAGTATATATTTGACAAGCTCTGTGGCGCAGCGGTCAACACGCCAGCCTGCGACACGGAGTGACCGGGTTCGATCCCCGGCCAGGTCAAGATGGAAAATGATCTTTTTCAGATTGGCCTGGGTCTTGGATGTGTATCTATATATGTATTTGTTATAAAATATAGTATCGTCGAGTTAGTATCCCATAACACAAGTCTCGAACTTACTTTGGGGCTAGCTCAATCTGTGTGATTTGTCCGTATATATTTATTTATGTATATTTTGAAAGAATTGGGTATGATAATTCGTTTTAATGTCATGATTATTTCTTTTATTCTGAAAGAAAAATAATATATACAGAAATTGATTTCGTTGTGGTTTATCAAAGTTTTCATTCACAGTTGAATTGTACATTTGAACTGAACGTTGCGTCATTTTTAGAACTGCTATTTATTCAATATAAATTTGGATCAAAAAGAAAATTCCAAGTTACTTGATATTATGATTTTAACATTAAAAAATAAATAAAAGAAAAATATATTTTAACAATTATATCATTGAAACTAACGTGAGATACAGACATTATGTACTAAAAACGGGTCACTCACGTGCTACTCGTCGGGATTGCCGACTATAGTTTCGGACTCGTCAGGAGCCCATTTTCAAGGCGAGTGCGAGACGCGCGGCGGAGGGTCCCGAACAGTTCGGGACCCTCCGCCGTATCTAAATATTTTTAATAATTGACCGAGCGAGCGAAGCGAGCGAGGTCTTCAATTCATTGACCGAGCGAGCGAAGCGAGCGAGGTCTTCAATTCAAGTTGGGGCGAAAAGACATTTTTTGTATGTATGTATGTATGTTTGTTCCACGATAACTTTAGAACCAATGCTCCAATTAAGATGAAATTTACAATGTATATAGGTCTTATAAATACAATTTTCAAGTTCGCTGGGCATCAAAATCGGTTCAGCCGTTTACGAGATATTTAAATAAATGTTAAAGAATTTCGAAAAATGAAAATTGAAAATGACGTTTAGGCTGAATATGTTACAAGATGGCGCTGAAATAAATTTTAATTTTGACGGTAACCACAGCCGCCGCTAGGTGGCGGCAGTATTTCGTTGAAGCCTGCTTTATCCATGCTCTGTGTATTAAATTTAAATTTACTAACAAAACATGAACAATTATAAACTAGAACGGTACTTTCTCCTCTATACTTATCGAATGGTTGGCTCAGTCGCAGTACGGTAGTTACCCGATCGAAAAGATAAGACTTCGAGCCGCGCAAGAAAATTTGATTTTTCAATGATTGGAAATATTTCTTTCGCTGTCTGTTCCAAGTTTAATTCCAAGTGACTTTCTTATTTTTAATTTACAATATTTTGTTCCTTTAGAACAGAAAAATACCAGTCCATGAAAATTTCCATAATAAATTCTTGTTAGTTCCAAATTTCTCCAACAGATGAAGACAGCGGTCCAAAAATGCGCAGGGATATTTTAATAAGTTTTTATTTATCTTTAATTTTAAGTGTGTATATGTTTGTTCGGGTTTAAGCCTGCAACCAAAAATTAAGCAGTTATTTACAACCAATTTAACTGCAATTTCGCATTGTACTTAACTTTATGGTAGAGGAAGATTATTATAAAAAATCACTGATCTGATTTGAAGATGACGAGCTATTTAATGATGAACATCCCGTTTTCAACATTTTACAGTTTCAATCCTTTCACAATAAAAGCTGGTAAAAAAACCGGCCAAGTGCAAGTTGGCTCGCGCACGAAGGTTTCCGTACCGTTATCTATAAAAACGGCAAAAAAATCATGTCTGATGCATGGGAGCCCCACTTTAATATTATTATTTTTTTATTTAATTATTTATATATATATATATATATATATATAACTACATATTCTATGAATATTTCAATCGTCTACCTGTTGCCGTTATCAATATATAATATAATGCAAAAACAAGCAAAAACATCACGTTTTTTGTATAGGAGCCTCCTTAAATATTTATGTTATTCTATTTTTTAGTATTTTCTGTTATAGCGGCAACAGAAATACATCATCTGTGAAAATTTCAGCTGTCTAACTATCACGGTTCATGAGATACATATACTGGTGAGATACGGACGGAGAGACAGACAAATAGACAGACGGACAGTGGAGCGATTAATAGGGTCCCGTTTTTACCCTATACGAAACAATAAAAATGAATGAAAAAAGTAGTGTAAGAAGAAACAAATAATTCCGCAAAACAGACACAATAAAGACAAAGAAATGGGGTTCGGTGGGCGAAATATAAGTACAGATGTAGAATCCAAACGTACGAAAACCATATTTGGAAGGTAAAGCCGAAGCACAGAAAGAGGAGTATGGGAGTAAGCACTCTGCGAGAGAAACAAAAACAAAAGCCAAATGAAAAATGAGATGGGGGTTGTCCGGACAAAACAAACCAGAAAATTGATACATATGAAAACCAAAAACTTATAAGTATAAAGCTCAAGCGAAGAAAAGGGGGTAATATGTCTATCGGGGCTAAAAAAATTAAACATTGACGGGTACACATCAAAACCATATAAGTTTAGAAAGCAAAACACATATGTCTCGTTTTTAGAACCTTAATCATCATTATCATGCCGACCGAAGCTCAGTCACCCGGATATCTGGCGTTTTATATTTCTATTCCTTGAAGTCGCAGGCCTATTGACATTTTCAAACACTCAAAAACGCCTGTGGAATATTTGGTACGAAAATTACTTTTATAAAATTCCAATGTTGTGATTCCGTTAATAACCATAGTCTTTCAGATATGACGAAACTGTGCCATTTATTTGTCCCTTAGTGAATTTAAAAATTTTGCTCGATAGTGCAACGCAGCTCTTCATCTACACGTTGCACTATCGAGAGCTAAACGCCTTACAGATGTTGTATTAAAACCCGGTTTTGATTTGGTCATATTTAATTAGATGAAATTCTACTCGTACATTTAGGGATTGCAAGGGAAAAACTATTTTAACTATTCTTGCAACAGTAATAAAAAAGGGGTTTAACATTGCACGTAGTTTATTTTTTTGGATAGAAATGAATGTTAACTATTAGTACAAGAAACATCGTGTTCATTGTATGTTAATTTAAAATAAGTCGTGGTGAGTTTGTGCTTTTCAAGTCATCTAAACAATAGCACTATGACAACATGCTTATCAAAATCAGTAAAATAGTGGCTATCTCACGAAATTATCAGGAAAATTAAATAATCGCGAGGTCCACGTTCGCAGCGAACTACTAGTAAGTACTTAAATAATTTTCGCTTTTAAATTATTACTTAGAATTCTTATGATAATGAATGTAACCTTCAGATTGTCTTGTCCTCTAATGAATAATGGAAAGAAGGAATACCTAATTGATAATAAGCAGAGTCTAAAATTTCCATATTCAACAGGTAGCGATGATATTAATGAGGAGTTATTCTACCCGCGATGGATCGGAGGCAGATTATCCGGATACATACTTGCGATTAATCGTATATTGTGTTGTTAGTTTTAGTAGCAAACTAAGTTTTTTATTCAAAAAATTCTTTGATGTTCATATCAACATTTTAATCTTTGTTTTTGTTTATTACACGATTGCCCAAAAAGGAGTATAATGTTTTTAGATTTCATACATAATGTAAGTATGTATGTATGTGCGTTACTTTATTTCAACAAAACTCCTAAAACGCCCGAAGATGAATGGGGAATGTGGATGTCTGGGGTATCATTGAATTCCTTCCATCATCCTGAATAATATATGACACTGGCTATATTTTTCTGTACCACAATTTTGTATTTTTTTATTTTAAAATAGTTTGTTAAATAATGTCAATGTCACCGCAAATAAACTTAAAGAAATAAGCAAGCCAAGGTACCACTCGACTGACGCGTTTACTACAATAGCACTGCGATCTAATATAATGGTAGATACACAGTCTCATACAAAATGCAGCTTTAATAATGTCCCCGAGTCAAAACATCATGCATATATATATATTAACAACGACAAAAACAGTACATACTGAAAGTATAACTAATATATCTATATGTATTTTTTTTTACTTTTGATGCGTAGTTTTTGCATCTTTTCACTGTACCTTCGTCATCGCGAGACGTGTGAGTGCTAGCGCGTTTTATTAAAAATGTAGACAAAACATCTCCGAAACTCGATTAGTGCGCTGTCTTGCCGGAGCCACTTTTCGAGGGCGTATCTACCATTATAATTGATCGAAGCAATAGCCGCAAAAAGTACGACGTTGTGCGTTTCAATCCAAATTATAATCCTAACTATTGACCCTAAGCCCTAATTTATTTTAATTTTTATTCCAAATAGGCTTACTCTTGACCTTAGACTAACCCAGCATTAACCTAATAAAGCATGAAACAAATAGAAATTTGTAAGATAAACAATTGAGGCTAATTGTATATGATCTTAAATAATCGTACATACATACATACATACATAGTAGTATCACGTGTTTTTCCCTTGCGGGTAGACACAGCCTAGGTCTATAAGACCCGAAGGCTATGTCTAGCATGTTGGTGGGTATTAGGTGAAAAACGGAATCAAAATTGTGATGGGTTGCTAGCCTATTAACATGATTCCACGGAATTTTGCCCGTTCCCTCGTTCGGCTTTTACGATCTGCACGGGAAAAGAAGCAGCTGGTACATTCTACGTTTTTTCTTTTCTTCCAAACCAGCATGGAAGAAATAATCGTATCCTACTTGTTTTAGTATAACAATGATAGTAAAATAGTAAGTCGTAATAAAATACACAAAGCTATTTCTAGTCAATATTCCACACATAATAGCAGACTTTAGTTGTAGCTCCAATAATGACTCGTCATCGTCATCAGCAGGTCCTTTTAGTCTCCACTGCAGGAGCATGACCCTCTCTGTACTACCGGAGCCATACTTGGCCAGAGCAGACAGAGGATTTGGCCTACACTCTCCTCGCTCTGGCCAGACGGGTTGGAGAGGTCTCATTAATGTTTATGAGCTTTGTTTAGCTTGTATTTCCTAAGTCGCCTCTTACGACATCCATGGGAAGATTAGGAGTGGTCCTATTCTACTCTGCCGGAAACCACATGTCGACCAAATATAACTGCTCAACTAAAAATAAAACTAAACAAATCATCTGGTAATCGCCGCGACTAATCGAGATTGTGTATTTGGAACGTGTGGGTGTGGGTATGTGTGCGACACTCATTAGCGTTAATTGATGCACCGGCGTTTAGTTAACGACGGCTGTAATTCCAAACTGAACGCGTTTATCATTATACTCTGCGGCTACTGATCTATACCGCCGACGCTCGTAGCTATTTAATCGCTCGCAATTATTTACAAAATTGAAGCAGATTTTAGAATTATTATTATTATTATTATTTCGAGTAGGTTTATTTTAGAATTAGACATGTGATATACCTACATTTTTGGTTATGTCATTGAAACTAACGTGAAATACAGACATTATGTACTAAAACCGGCCAAGTTTTTTTTTTTATTATTATTTTATAGGACGGCAAACGAGCAAGCGAGTCACCTGATGGTAAGCAATCAGCGCTGCCCATGGACAACTGCAACACCAAGGTGTAACAGGAGCGTTGCCGGCCTTTGAAGGAGTTGGAGTAAGGACACGGTGAGAGGAAATGAAGGAAGGACGCGCCTCCGGCTCTCTCACTCACCAAACGAGGCATAGAAGCGGCAAAGCTTCTACTCAATCGTCGATTTTCTGTGAGAGTGTGGTACATCCCTGGACGAGCCGGCCCATTCGTGCTACTAGCAAAAATTACTTTTGTCGGTAGCGTGGCTCTACCACAACTAAAAAACCAAGTGCAAGTCGAACTCGCGCACGGCAAAAGAATTTTGTTTTTATTTAATTAATTATTTTTAAAGTCAATATACAACTTAATATTCTGTGAATATTTAAAGCGACTAACTGTTGCCGCTCTCAATATCGAGCAAAAACAAGCAAAAAAAATCACGTTTGTTGTTTGGGAGCCCCCTTAAATATTTATTTTATTCTATTTTTTTGTATTTTTTATTATAGCGGCAACAGTAATACATCATCTGTGAAAATATCAACTGTCTAATTATCACAGTTCATGAGATACAGTCTGGTGACCAGTGGCGGCTGGTGGGTTATCTAACTGGTGGTGCACTTTGATTTAAATTTAAAAAGATTTTATATCAACTTTATTTTAATACTAGCTGTTGCCCGCGGCTTCGCCCGCGTTAATGTCGTTCCCTTGGGAACAGTAGAAATGATAAAAATTCCATACAAACCCCCCCCCCCCCCTCTGCTTTTTCCCCTTAAGGGGGAATTTAATACATTTCACCTGCAATCTTTAGCCCTTAAGGAGAGGATTTTACCCATTTCACTTACACATAGTAGTTAATGCAGGTATTTGGGTCATAATGTTCATTTCAAATGTTTATTTATTATACTTGTTCTTTCTATTATATTTATTATTGTATGCGTTTAATCGATATCTTTATTTTTGTGTACACTTGTTTTGTTTAATTTAGTTTTATATATTTTTTATGTGCGTGTCGTATAGTGCGTGTTACAGTTCGTGATGCCTCAGAAGGTGACGGCTGAAAATCAGTGCAGGATTAGGGTATCCCTAGTCCAGAGACGGCTCAGCGTAACGCTGAGCCGTCACCTTTTGTAACACTGATGGCACCGAACTTTTATGTTTTGTACTTTTCAATAATTTTATTTTATATTGTTTTGTGTGTGTCTCTAAGTGTTATAATAAAAGTTATTCTATTCTATTCTATTTTATTCTATTCTACACAGATATTTTTGTATTGTAATGGAGAACGTCCAGAAATGAGAAAATGTCCATACATACTTAACCCACTGCCCCCTCCCCCCATGTTGCCCCTTAAGGAGGGAATTTAATACATTTCACCTACACAGATCTTTTTAATTGTAATCGAGAACTTACATACCTATTTTTATATTCTAAGTCTAGAAATGGAAAAATTCCATACAAACTTTACCCCTATTTACCCCTATTTACCCCTTCAAGGGAGAATGTTATCTGGTTCACCTAAACAGATCTTTTTTTAATTTTAATTGAGAACTTGTGTATACCTACTTTCAAACTTCTAAGTCCAGAAATGAGAAAATTCCATAAAACTTCACCCCCTTTGATTTTCTAAAAATCCTTTCTTAGTGTTCATGTATGTACATCATAAAAATAATCCCTGTGCCAAATTTTAAGTTTCTGGGCTTAGTAGTTTCGGCTGTGCGTTGATATATAAGTCAGGTTTGCCTTTGGCCCGCGGCTCCGCCCGCGTAAGTGCCGATTTCTCAGGAACAGTAGAATTACCCGGAAAACATTAGTTCATGACTTTCAATGAAACACCTTAATATTGAATTTCAATTGAATAACTTCAAAAACGGAAAGTTTCATTCTAACTTTGCATCCCCGTTATACCCCCTTAAGGGATGATTTTTGAGAATAATATTTTACTCGTGTTTCATGCCTTTAAGTAAAGAACCTTCATGCTGAATTTAATTCGACTAACTTCAAAAATGGCAAAGTTTCATGCTTACCTTGCACCCCTTTTTTACCCCCTTAAGGGATGATTTTTGAGTAACACATTTTACTCGTGTTTCATACCTTTCAGTAAAGAACCTTCATGCTGAATTTCATTCGAATAACTTCAAAAACGACAAAGTTTCATATTAACTTTGCAACCTGTTTTACCCCCTTAGGAGATGAATTTCCAAAAATCCTTTCTTAGTGCTCCCCTACGTTATAAAAGAAAACCCTGTGCAACATTTCAAGTTCCCAACCCTTATTGTTTTAGGCCCTGCGTTGATATGTCAGTCAGTCAGTCAGCTTGTCCTTTTTTTAGTATGGATTACTATGGATAGTATGGATAGGTATAATGCTGTCCTATAATAATGATGAATTGACTTTGGATTTGAATTTTCTTATGTCACTTATTATTTTATTTTTGCTATATGTTTGCAGGCAAACTCATGCCTTGAGTTCATTCAAATTACGATAACTTTTTTTTTAATGAACCGATTTTGATAAAACAAACTTTAAATGTTAAACTGAGTTAAAACAAAGCAATTGGTGAAAGTTTGAAGTAAATCGGTTCAGTATTTTCGGAGATAATCGTGATCATACATACAGACAGACAGACAGACAGACAGACAGACAGACAGACAGACAGACAGACAAGAAATTAGAAAAAAAATTTTTTGCTTTCTATTATTCTTTTTAAGTGTCTCTCTATCCATTTCAGTCAAAAATTCAAAATGTACAGACAAAATATTTTTACTGTTTTATTATATGTATAGATATGTATAGATAATCAATAAGCATTGATTTCTACTCACTCCACACACTGTACACACTATATAATAACAAAAACAAAAATCATTTTTAGTATAAAAAATCAATAAATAATATTTCCTATGGAACCAATGCTGGGAACTCGAAAATTTTCATACAAATTGACCAGGCGGCCGAAATTTTTTGTATGAAACTTTTTTTTTAGTTCCCAGCATTGGTCCCATAGGAAAACTTGTTTGTATCAACGGGCTGAATCATACCTTTAAGGGTCCAGAGCGATCAAAATTTCACCGTGTATCTTTATTGCAAGTCACAAGTTTTAAAAGATGTTACTTAGTCATAAAGTACAGATGACGCCCTGCAAAGGGGCAACTAGATGCCATTTTACTTACGTAAGATAATATGTCAGGGTAAGGAAAACGAAAAAAAAAAAAAAAAAGGAAAACAAAAAAGGAAAACTGTTTTTTTTACTGCAAAATTTTATCATCTAAGAACTCTCAAATAGACTAATTCCACAAATCCACATATTTTTTATTTTTTAACGAGAAAATTATTCATTTTTCAGTTACAATTTTGTCCGCACACAGAGCACGCATTAAATCTTCGAGATTGGCGAAATCGGAGCGTTTCATTAAAAACGCGGACGTGATTTGGTTTTATTTTCAATGTTTCGTACGAAAATTATCTCCTTCATGAGTGCTGTGCAAAAATACCATTTTTATAAGTGTTTTATTTTGCATTCACAATGCTATTTTGATATACTCTGAATAAACTAAGAAATAAAATATGGTGAAAAAATTTCTTGCGGGCGGGACTTGAACCTGCGACCTAGGTCTATTTTACGACCTACACCATATTCTATTTCTTTAAAGGTTATTTTTTTATCCATTAGGGTAGAAAAGAAATAATCTTTAAACAACAAAGTCATCTCAGAATCATACAAACGTTCAATATTGGTTTTGTTCCCCTAAAATAATGATTTATGAGTTATAATTTTATCCGCACACATTAAAAACGCGGCCGTGATTCTGTTTAATTTTTAATGTTTCATGCGTAATCTGTATTTTATATGACTGCCCGGAAAAATATATTTAAAGATTATTACTTAGTCTTCTTTTTTATGTCTGTGCCCACCACTGGTACCAATTTTTTAAGCTTTCAGTTTTCATTTACGGCGCTCTCTTTTTGTAAATTCTTCAAAAACAAAATTTTATGATCATCGATTCTTTAGTTAGAGCATAATAGCGTAACAGAAAAAAGTGTAAAACAAATATACACAATTAACTCTACCTTTTTTTTTAGATATTTATGAATAGTTAATAGTAAGTATAGTGTATATAAATGTAGAATGTAACAGCTGTTTTTCATCTTGCGTAGACCATAGAAGTCGAGGTAAGAAAACGGAGAAAACATTTGAAATTTAAACAAGGGCATAGATGACCCTTTAAACTATTAAAAGTTATAAATATAAATAGTAGTTCATAGAATAATTCGTAGTGTAGTTGTTGCGACTTTCTGGAAGAGTTACTGCATTCTCCGATCAACCCCAGAATCACAGCAAGGAAAAACAGTAAACACTAACCTGGATCCACGGTGGACAGGACTCTGGAAAGGAATCGCCTGCGACGGGGCCTCGTGCCGGCCGGCTAGCGATCTTTCTGTTTGAACTGTATTATTTCTCACTGCCTACACTAGTGGTACACCATCACATACACGCGATGAAGATTTAGGGTTGTTTTGGCCAGCAAATCTCTTAGAAGTCGTTTTAATTGGAAATTATATCAGCGCACGAGCGCGCTCAACTAGACTCGTCCGCCATCTTTTTTTTTACTAGTCGTCGGGCGACCAATCACAGGCCGTCATGGCGAATCGGAAGTATGTATGGGGAAACGGAAGCAGAATATAGATAGGTAATTTTATTTGGGTTTTAAAGTTAATGCTTACACAGTAGTCGTACTTATGAATAAGAACCTGAAACTTTCCTAAGTAAAGCAAGAGCCTTGCAATCTGTACCCCGCTCTGGACCCCGAAAATCTATGTTTTTTCTCGTAGCAACTTTTACTATCTTACGACAGCAGTTGCAGGCAAACCGAAAGAGTGCCTTTCAAAATACGTTTCGGATCTCGTAGATATAAACCACGTATTTGTAGTTTTAAATCTAGACAAGATACTAAAAGCAAATATAAAACAAACTTTAGTATTCATGTATTGTAGACGCTTTTATTTAAGTTTTGCAAATTTAAAAGCATATTTAATGACAAACATAAAATTTTAAATATTGCTCGCCAAAGTTGGACACTTCAAACTTAGCCGCCGCAAAAAATATCAGTGCACCCGTGAGAGTGCATGCAGTTATAATACGCCTCGCTGACTTACAGAGGACATTCAACTGAAGTGGACTTTCTAAAGAGTAGACAATATGATAAGTTTTTTAAATGGACAATGAGGTATCTTGAGGGTTTAAAGTTCGGCGACAGCTCACCTAATTTCAAAGTCAACCTTAAGCGTTCATAAGTTCAAGTTTTAAAAGATAATTTAAGACCAAGCTTACCTTAACTACACTATTAATATAAATAATAATAATAGATATTTAGGGACATATCATACAAATTTACCGCACAGTAAGTTGTGAACTTGTGTTGTAGCTCAACGATACTATATGTTATAAAAGATAAAATATAGTATCTTTGAGTTAGTATCCTATGTGAGTAAGTATCACCGAGCATCAGCGATGTCTTCGTCGTCAGATCAGCTCGTTTACATCGTAATATTGCGTTGTCATCAAATTAACTCAATAAATTAATTTTCATTGACACCACACACACTTCTATAATTTTAAATCACTTGGGTACTAAGAAATCAGTCGATTTTCACTTGATGGATACACATACGGATACAACCTTTTTCACCCCGATATACAGGCAAACACCCTCACAGATTAAGCTAATGAAACTTGGTAAAATATTATTTCACCATAGGGATGCCTATGCAGGTATAATACGCCATTTTCACATCACAACATTGAAAAAAGTGGTTGAAGTTACTGACAAGATTATTGAAAGCGACAATAAAAATGAAGACCTTTCAGTGTCCGTGTAAACTTAAAGCTCTACAGGGACTCGGGGATTAAAAGTTCTCGCAACGTTATAATCTTTCTGCGCCTGATGACTAGCATTTAAATTAAGTTAGGAAAAAAGGGTCTTTTTGCCTTGCACGCATAAAAACGAGACTATTGTGTCAATATTAAATAAAATAATAAATAAAGACCTCTCCATGTCCATTTCAAACTTCAGGCACTACGGGGACCTGGGGATTAAAAGTTCTGGCGATGTTTTAAACTGTCTACGTCTAATGACTGTCATTTAAATTAAGTTCGGAAATAAAGGGTCTTTTTACCTTTTAAGCAAAAGACGACAATATCACGTAGGTAATTATTAAAGGAAATAATAAATAAAGACCTCTCCGTGTCCATTTAAAACTTTAGGAACTTCGGGGACCTGGGGATTAAAAGTTCTCGCAATGTTTTAAGCTGTCTGCGCCTGACTGGCATTTTAAGTTCGGAAATAAAGGGTCTTTCTACCTTTTAAGCATAAAGACAACACTTTCGTGTAGGGTCATTATTAAATGAAATAATAAATAAAGACCTTTCCATGTCCATTTAAAACTTTAGGAACATGGGGATCAAAAGTTTTAGCGATATTTTAGGTTTTCTGCGCCTGATGACTAGCATTTAAATTTAGTTCGGAATAAAGGTTATTTTACATTGTAAGCAGAAAAATAAGACAATTGTAAAAAAAATTAATTATATATAATCAATAAATAAACACCTTTTCACGTCCTTGCAAAACTTTAGGCTCTACGGGGACCTAGGGATTAAAAGTTCTCGCGATGTTTTAAACTTTTAGTGCCTGATGACTGGCATTTAAATCAAGTAAAATAAAGTGTATAAATATATATACATACATTAAATATATGGCAAAAATAGTATTAAAGTTAGATGCTATCATCATCATCATCATCATCAGGTATTTTTAGTCTGATATAATAAATGAGCATGATCCTCTCTGTACTACCGGAGCCATACTTGGCCAGATCAGACAGAGGATTTGGCCTACGTTCTCCTCGCTGGCCAGACGAGTTGGATAGGTCGCATTGATGTTTATGTGCTTTGTTTAGCGTGTTATTCCTAAGTCGCCTCTTACTAGGGGACTAGGAGTGGTCCTAAAAGATTGATGAAATGTTAGATGCTAAATTATTATCAGTCAATACATTACAATGAGAAAAGATAAACCCTACTAAATAAATCTATATTTACTTACGCTATGCGAACCGTTAGAACGAGTGTCTGTTGTTCGTGATAAATATAAAATTATAATATATAGGGACAAACCACACAAATCGAGCTATATAGACCCACAGTAAGTTGTGAACTTGTGTCGTGGGATACTTACTCAATGATACTTTACACATTTTAAAGTAGATACATATTTATGTAATAAGCATCCAAGACCCAGATCAATCTGAAAAATATCATTTTTAGGGTTCCGTAGTAAACAAGGAAATCTTATAGTTTCGCCTTATCTGTCCGTCTGTCCGTCCGCGGTTTTACTCAGAGACTATAAGTACTAAAAAGCTGTAATTTGGTGTGTAATTTGGTGATATTTATATTAATCATGGCAAAAAACTAGAGTTATATTTCAATTAATATAAATATAGGTTAATAATTCAATGTATCTAAAAATAAAAACCTTTCTGCTTCCGTGTTTATTTGTTTTATTGTTTGTGAGTGTAAGTGAACTTGAAAAATGTGTCACCAGTGTTGGCCTGGTGACACATTTTTCAAGCTGCCAAAAGGTAACTGACAAAGTTTAACGATTGCCACCAATAATGACAGTCGGAACGGGACCCCTTGGTCCATTGTTTGTACCACTTGCGGTCACCCATCACAGTGGGGTCTGTGCCCAGAGTTGCTTAACTTACGTAAGCGCTATTAATGCTCACGACCACTGGGCCATCGGGCTCCGCTTCCGTGTTAACTTCAGGCTCTATAGGGACTCGTGGATAAAAAGTTCTCGCGATGTTTTAAGCTTTCCCCTGATGACTGGAATTTAAATTAAGTTTTGACCATCTTATTCGATAAAAGCTCGACCCAGAGGACCTATGAAGTCGTAATGTAGTCGATTCTCGTCGCGAGCGAACACGTGGCTGTATTTAATCAATTATTCATAGGATCACATAATAGGGGTTCTCGGTGTAAAAGAAGTGTATCATTGAAGTAATAACGTCTTATAAATGGATAAACACCGGCTGCACGCACGAAATATTACACGTTCCGGAGCAACAGTAGCAGCAGTAGTAGTATCTATTACGCATCTATCCCTGGTGATGCAGGCGTTCATAGGCTACGTTGACCGCTTTCCATCAGGTGGGCCGTATGCCTGTTTGCCTACTAAGTGGTATATATATCTCTCGCCGTGTAGGTGTGTTCTAATGCCGAAACAAATTTTGATTTAAGGATAGAAAAGCATACAAGGCTGTCTGAAGTACCTTTGAATCGACAGAAAAGGAGACAAAATAAAGAATAATCTGTCTCTTACTAAAATACTCCTAGCATCCAAATTTGAGTTGGCAGAAAGATTAACTAAGACTCTTGCATTCTGGATATAACACGAAATGAAGTTTGCATTTTGTAGTCCACTATGCGGTTCTATTTGTCATGACATGACATGCAGTTATTATAGGGACAAAAGGGGGTAATGAACATTTTTTTTAAATCTATGTGGTAATGTCTTATAAGTTACAATGAAAGCAAAATATCTGCATCTTGCGCTATAAATCATTCTGATATATTCAGAACTAAACATATACCCCGTTAGTTAGTTAGTTCATTTATTTATGAAGAATTATAATAATAAATAAGCTACAATATTTATTCCCATTAATAGGACCTCAAGCTTCCTAAGCAATTTGGTACATTATACCTTATAGTGACCTTATAGTCAAAAGGCAGCTTATGTCCAAATTATACAAAGGAAACAAAATACCTTGCCGCATTCTACCAAAAGAAGAAACTCGGCACCTACACTTAAGTTGTTAGTAAGATTTACTGACACTCTTTAAAATGCTACATGCTGGACCAAATGAGGTTTGCATTTTGTAGCCCGCTTTCTGCGCTCACACTATCCCTATTGACCTATATCTTTAAAAGGAATGTTATAATAATAATAATAATAATAAATCATTTTTATTCCAGGAAAAATCCCATATTACAGTAAATAAATAAATTAAATTAAATTGGTATATTAAATTAAATTAAATAGAATACATTAAACTAAAACTTTGTAGGTCGAGTCGCGTCATTAAAATAATTTATCAAAGTAATATTTGACCTTTTATGTTTATATGAATATATGTGTTTATTTGATAAATAAACAAATAGATTTGAATAATTCCCCATTATTAAATATATTTTCAATACAAAACCAAAATAACGATCAATCCCCTCCCCCCTCCCAGATAGTATAAAAGGCGGCAATACGGCGTAATTTTTGTCATTCGTTGCTTGTCATTCGAAGGATCAACATCTAGGGTTCACTGCCTGAAGATGCCTCGTGTAGAGGCGAAACACGTGTCGCGAGCACGACGGCCGACATTGCTGCAGCCTCAACGGATGCAGCAGTATCGACCAGGGTTGCATGCATCAACTATTGGTGGCGGGTATGAAGGGACTAACAGTAGTGGGTGGGCGCTGGCCAGCAATAGTTTGCATGAACTAACTGGTGGCGGAAGCACGCAAAGTAAATTGTCTCAAAGTAAATGTAGCTTTGACTTCCGCAAAGTAACACCTGAGTCTATTAACTATGAATAATGTTGTTGACAAGTTTAGCAATAATACAGAGGAATGATAAATTTAAATAACTTTAAAAATAAAATATATCTAATTTAATGAAAAAAATTAAAATAAATAAATCTACATACGGTAATCCGCAACAGGCTTCGTCAAAATGTCACAGAGGATCATCAGCAACATGCTTCGTCAAATGGTTACAGAGAGTCATCAGCAACATGCTTCGTCAAGTGTTTACAATGAATCATCTCTATGTTTTTGACGAAGCAATATGCTTCGTCAAAAACATAGAGCAAGTATCCACGGAACGTTTCGTCAAAAATGCAACGTTGCGTCTTTATAATAAATTGAATAATTCTATAAAATTTTATCAGCTTAGTAATCTAATTTACAGCTTATGAGAACACGAAAGGAAGTTTGTAACCGCGCTCTGCGGTTTCAATCATCTTGAGATGCGGTTGATTGTACAAACATCAGTACAGTATCTATATTTAACAGCCTCCGTGGTCCAGTGGTTAAGGCGTTTGCCTGTTGACCCGGGGTTCGTGGGTTCCATTCCCACCGGAAGCATACTTTGTTTAGTTGTTTCCAGTTTGGTTAGGACATTGCAGGCTTGAATCACTTCTATCACCTGATTGTCTGATAATAAAGATGATTCCGTGCTTCGGAAGGCACGTTAAGCCGGTGGTCCCGGCTGCCATCTGGTAGTCGTTAAAGGACCCACGTCAGAGGCCGAGAGGCGGTTCCGAAGAACTCTGACACCAGGGTGTGCATGGTCGATTGACCGTGACACCTACTCGAAATGATGATGATGAGTACAGTATCAGTATCTCACCAAAGCTCGAATCTAGACTTTTCTATTTAAGTTGTATAATATTTATCGCGAGTAGTGCTTCATACTGGATGCAACATGAAATAAAATGAAGTGTGTATTCGACAAACGGAACCGCAGAGGCAAACTAAGAAACGGAAATCTTATTTAACCTGTTCAACTGTGTACAAGGAAATAAAAAAATCGCATCATACCAAAAAAAGAATCACGGCATCCACATTTAAGTTGGTAGTGAAATTTTCCGTGACTCTTATTAGCGTTACATTCTGGATGCAACGCGAAATGAGGTTTGCATTAGTAACCACGCTCTGCGGTTTTATTTGTCGCGATATGTGGTTAATTATGGTACATATTACCTGACAGCTTCTAAAAGAAAGCTTGCTTTCTTCATTTACCAAAGACATAAGATATTTCTTTCTTACTGAAAGATCCTGGTATCTTGTTACAATTATGGAGTCTTTTGATATTGTACCGCGCTCTGCGGTTTCAATTATCTTGAGATACGGTTGATTATACGAACATTGGAAGTCAAAGTGTCAGTATCTCACCAAAGGGCGAATCCTGACTTTTTTTAAGTTTGTATAACATTTACCGAGACTAGTGCTTCATACTGGATGCAACATTAAATAAAATTTGCATTTCTTATTTTGCCTCTGCGGTACCGTTTGTATTGACAAACGGAACCGCAGAGGCAAACTAAGAAACGGAAATCTTATTTAACCCGTTTATTTACAACTTGTACAAGAAAACAAAAAAGCACCATACCAAAAGAAGAATCACGGCATCCACATTTAAGTTGGTAGTGAAATTTTCCGTGACTCTTTTTAGCGTTACATTCTGGATGCAACGCGAAATGAGGTTTGCATTTGTAACCACGCTCTGCGGTTTCGTTTGTCGTGAGATGTGGTTAATTGTGTACATATTACCCGATAGCTTCAAAAAGGAGACTTATGTCTTTTTCAGTTACCAAAGAGATAAATATAGCGATTCGGATTTATGTGATTGTGGTGAAGAAGCCCAAACCATAGATCATAGAATACAGCGATGTACAAAACATTCATACATGAATCCCATAGAGGATATCTACAATCTTACTCAAGAAGCAGCTAACTGGCTGAGAAAACTGAATGTTGACTTATACAATGAATGTATTCGCCTATTCGATAGACCATCATAGTATGTTGTTTATTTTATTTATTTAATCGTATGATGATCATACGATTTTTTTTTATTAACTTATACTGTCCAACTGCTGGGCAAAGGTCTCCCCCAATTTCTTCCAAACATCCCTACTTTGTGCCACTTCAGACCATTTTTCATACGATTAAATAAATAAAAAAACCAAAGACATAAGATATTTTTATCTTACTTAAAGATGATACCTTCTTAGAATTATGGAGTCTCTTTATATTGTTGGAATAGTGTAAATGTAAATTAACTAAAGTTTGCATTTTTTAACTGACTTCAAAACCGAGGAGGTTAACAATTCAACTGTATGTTTTTCTTTTTTTTTGACCTCATAAAAACGTCATCTTATTTGTAACTTCTTTTGACTTGGTCCCACTTAAATTACATCAAAATCAGTTCAAAATCGTTTGATACTTCAACCGGTCTTCTGAACTGATTTGAGTGATGTACACGACTAAAACTGATATGCAAGACTACGTTTCGATTTTGAGCGAGACCTTTAATTTGATATCCAGTGCGTCAAAAATACCTAGTCCGCCATCTTAGATGTTCCGCCATGTCGTCTTCAGAATGACGTCACAGCTAACAAGGCATTGTCATTATTTGTCATCCTAACTAAATGTATACAACATTTTAACTCAATGGTCTGCTTCGAAATTGAGCTGTAAGGTTCCGTCCAAACAAACATAGTTACATACATACATTGCAAGTTAAACAAAAGTTTGAAAACAATTTTAGTAAGATATTTTAAATACTGTTTGTTGAATGAGTATGTTAACAGTTCATCTGCTCTGCCCTTGTTGGTCATTTACTTAAAGCTGAGTTTAAGCAGGTGCATAAGAAGCTAAAAGGAAAGAAAAATATACGACTAGGAACTTTAAAAAGATCAATCTTACGAGTATAATCTTACTGCAGATAGAAAACCCGTTACTTGGATATACTTTCTCACAATTTCATTTTAACTTGGTTCGTAGGTGCTTCAGTAAGTTTGTAGTTTGACGTGTCTTTTTAACCGACACAAAAAAGGAGGTTATCAATTTAGTTGTAAAATTTTAACGTGACATCGTCTTATAAATCTATGTACGCCGGCTGCACGCATGAAAAAGTGTTACGTTCCGTATGCAAGCAAG
Organism: Elegia similella; assembly: GCA_947532085.1. Lineage (NCBI taxonomy): Eukaryota > Metazoa > Arthropoda > Insecta > Lepidoptera > Pyralidae > Elegia > Elegia similella. The sequence continues at coordinate 1,217,165 of OX383926.1, read as the reverse complement.
AGCATGAAACAAGCGATAATGAGGCACGATCGGCCTAATCGTTCGGCTTGTGACGCATAAATAAATATATAGGGACATATCACACAAATTGAGCTAGCTCCACATTAAGTTGTGAACTTGTTTCGTAAGATACTAACTCAACGATACTATATTATTTTATAATAAATACTTATATAGATCAACATCCAAGACCCAGGTCAAGCTGAAGAAGTTTTCCATTATGACCTGACCGGGAATCGAACCCGGGCACTCGTGTGTTGGCTGGCGTTTTGACCACTGCGCCACGTAGCTCGCCTCCATGGCGCAGTGACCGCAGTGGTCAGAAGCATCTGTTAAAAGACAGTGCAAGTATTTATTACCTAAATAATAGGAGTTAAGTTTAGTTATGTATTAATTAAGACTGGAGTAGCTAACCTAGAATTAACACAGAAATTTTGAGTACACATACACACGCATACCATGTTTTAATTACATTCTCCGCGCGGTTTACGAGTTGGCCCTTTTAAATTACTGCTCTGTATGCCACGCGGATGAAATGGTGTCAATTAAAGTCCAGCAAATTGTATGAAATAACATATTTGGTTGACCCAACGTAACAGAACACCATATTTAAATACTGCAAGATAGACTAAGCTGATATACATACATACATACATAGTCAGAATCATCATGGATCGTGGCGGCATTTGATTTCACAAAATTGTAGTTTTAAAATTAATGAACTCTAAATTTGTTTTTTTTTCTGATGTCATGTTATATAACATGATTTTGAATCTCCTATCTATATTGGAATCTTAGAATCATAAGCCCTAATGCATTATAGAATTACAAGAAAAAAAGCTGAAAATCGAAAAAAAAATTAGGCTTTCCCATACAAAGTCGCCTTTCAGCTGGACGAGTTTCTATGGAAGGTCCAATTTTTTTTTTTCGCTTTTTACCTTTTTTTCTTGCAATTCTGTATTCCATTAGGGATTCTGATTCCCAGATTTCAATATAGCTAGGAGGTTCAAAATCACGTTGTATACAATTTCAATTTACATATTTTTGTTGAACACGTTATGTTAGATATCCGCCGCCGTCGTAGAACATATAAATTATACATCCTTACTAATATTATAAATGCGAAAGTGAGTTTGTTTGTTTATTTGTTTGTTTGTTTGTTTGTTACGCTTTCACGCCGTAACTACTGAACCGATCATCATGAAATTTTGTCCGTAAATCTTCTCCGTACTCAAGTTCTCTGGAGTACGGAGAAGGACATAGGCTACCTTTTATTCCGGGAAAAAGTACTATTCCCGAGAGATCGACATTGACGCAGGCGGAGCCGCGGGTAAAAGCTAGTTATAATATAAATTATACATTATAATTTATATGTTACGACGAAAATCTATGTATAAAGGCCAGAGTGCGCCATAAATTTATTTGCAGAGAGCTCTAGAATGCTTGTAAAATATCGCGCAACGTTACACCGTCAGTGAGCAAGAAAAAGTTTGAAACGAAAAGAAAACTCCGGCTTCGATATAATGAATTGGTATCCAGTGATAGCAACCACTGCTCAACTTTTAAAGTTTTTAGTTTTAATTCTTAAGAAGTAAACTTAAAAATTAAAAACAATTTACTAAGTGCAAGTTTTATTGGCATTCCCTAAGTGTGCTGTACAAATATTTAACTACGGTTTCTTATAATATGGGCCGATGTGTAAGTTCCTAATACTTCTTGTAAGGTTAACCAAACTATTTCTTGTACGGACACTATTGTTTTTATTATCACATATAATGAAAAAACAATAGTGTCCGTACAAGAACGTGTCAGTACAGGAACAGTGTCCATACAAGTTTGAAGTATAGAGTAACTTGGAGTTCTTGGCGGGAATTTTGACGGATTGCACGGTGTTTGTTTTGGATTGATTTGTGAATTGTTTCTAGTGGAGTTTATAATGTGAAATCGGTGTAATTTGGTGTTATAGATGCCCATGTTTATAAACAATGTGTGGTATAATTATGATGCGGCTGTAGTGAGATTTACTTAGCAGGCTAGTGGTTGCCCGCTTCGCTGCATCGTCTGTGATCAAACCAGTAGATTTGTGGGAATTTTAGCCAGGATCTCCGTAGAATAAACAAATTTAACTACACCATATTTTAGTTGATTACCAAGAGTAAGCAAAACTGCGAAAAACTTCATTAGACTTGATACTGGCTAAATACGTCATGCATTAAAGCGATGAATAAAAAAAAAGTAGCAACATTGACAAGCTGAATAAGTTTGCGGGGACAAATAGAAGAAAAGAAAAAAAAATTAGAGAAAAACCGCCCAGAAGCACGTGTCTTGTATGGGACTCCCTGGACTCCTGGTTATACCTATATTCCTTTTTATTGTGTTTATTATTTTTATTATCTAGTCATATGGTCAAGGGTGTCACCCTCAACTGCTTGGCTAGTGGTAGCATCGAGTACGTGTGCCCAGCCCAAACTGCCTTTTACTCCATTCAACCGAATGAGTACCTTCATTCTCTCCCCTGAATCAACAAAAAAAAAAATCCTTTCCGTCCCCAGCTTAAAAATCCGACGGGCGGTCGGAAGCATAAAAAGTCAAAAAAAACTGCGCAAGCCAACCTGCCTGCCAAGCTAGTACGAATGGCAGTCCCTGAGATACAGCCCCGTGACAGACGGACTTTTCATCTTTTAAGGGTCAGCCCCTTTCATGTTAACCATATGTGTCAGATTAGGATAGCTAACCATATTTATTTAAGTAATTTTTGGTCTTCCTCTGTAGCTATTTACTTCCAGGAAATCGGAAGGTGGTTCACCTCAATTAATCAAGATAAATCCATTGTGTTGGAACTAATTTCAGTTTTTTTGGGGTATTCATACTAAAAAGTCTTTCGCAGTATTATTATGATACTTTGAATACGCTTATAGAGTTATATTCACCGTATAATAAGGAATATCGTTAGCTTTCCACTTTGTTTGAATTTTCGCGGATTATTCGATAAAAGCACGATACAAGCCTTGGCCGCAATTAAGTATTGATGATCTTACGTATGTGTGCCTCGGATTTGCTTTGGCCAACATTCTGACCTTCGTCCATCAATGCCTCTTTTGCAATAATTTACTATTTCTACTATTAGGGCCTACTGTGGCGCCACCATCAAATCCCAATGACTGAACTGGAATGTCTGTATGTAATGAAACGAGTGTGTTCACGCGCAATTCCGATTGAAGCAAACAAACACTTTCCACTTAGCGTCGGCGTAATTGAATTTGCATTTGATTGACATTCGATATCTGACAAACGATTCATGAGATTTGAACAATATATTCGTAGAAATTTACTGAACAAAAACTTGTGCCGTCAATCTGCTAAAAAGTGTAGCAAACTATCTATATATGTATTTGTTATAAAATAAAGTATCGTTGAGTTAGTATTCCATAACACAAGTATCGAACTTACTTTGGGGCTAGCTCAATCTGTGTAATTTATCCGTATATATTTATTTATTATTATTATTTATTTAAACTGTAATGTTACACGCTACTTCACCAAATATATTTCATTCTTCTATGAAACAAACAGTTCATTCATATTTCCCTAGCAAGTTTGGCGTTAGGCACCGACTGTAAAAACTCTGCTCAATCACATTACAGCATATGTTGCCATAAAAACGACCCCGGGTACCAACGCATCATAGCTGAGGATGCAACCGGGAGAAAGCTCATCATCATCAGGTCTTTCTAGTCTCCACAGCAGGAGCATGACCCTCTCTGTACTACCGGAGCCATAGTTGGCCAGAGCAGACAGAGGATTTGGCAAACGCTCAGCTCAGATGTAGAAAATTAATTAATTCACTTATTCAGTCAGTCTAGTACTGTACTACAAAATCAATACACTGCTCGAGCTATTTTTGAGAGCAGCCATGTTGGAATAAAAGGCATTGTTCAGTTTTTAGACAAGCGATAGCCGAACTTCATTGTTGTTCAACTTTCAATGCTCAGAATTTATATTGGATTGCTATTTTTAGGGATCCGTGCCCAAAGGGTAAAAACGGAACCCTATTAATATGGCTCCGCTGTCCGTCTAGCTGGTCACTAGGCTGTATCTCATGAACCGTAATGTTTTGACAGTTGTGTTTTTTTTTTTACAGATGATATATTGTTGTTGCCGCTGTAACAACGAATACTAAAAACTGAATAAAATAAATATTAAAGGGGGATCCAATACAACAAACGTCAATTTTTTTGCTCGTTTTTGCTAGGTTTTGATAATGGCAACATGTAGACGCTTGAAATATATACATAATATTTAGTTATATACATAGGGCGCACTGTAAGTTTCCGGAACTGGCCACTTACATAAACAATATTTAAAAATTTATTGCAACATTTGAAAATAAAACTCTTTGGCTGTAGAATGCAGTTTGTTTCATTTGACTGTCTTTTGTTTTTACCTTGTGGCGCCATTTAAAAAATTGTGTGTCTGCATCAACATGGATTTAACTCGGGAAAATTTTCGTAGTATGATTTTCTACGATTTTAAGTGTAATTTGACAGCTCAACAGAGCATCGCTCGACTTGAAACAGCTTTTGGCAATGAAGTACCATGAAAGACAACTGTTTATAGCTGGTTTGCAGAATTCAAGCGTGGTTGTATCAAACTCAGTGACGAATCTCGCGATGGTCGGCCGTCCACCGCTGTGACCAACAAAAACATCGATGCTGTGCGCCGTATGATTGAAACAGACAGGCATGTGACCTACCATGAAATTCGCGCATCCTTAGAAATAGGCATGAGTCAAATACAATTAATCCTACACAAACATTTGGGTGTGAGAAAGCTGTGCTCGCGGTGGATCCCACACAACTTGACCGAGGCTCAAAAAACGGACCGCATCACTTGGTGCAGTGCCATGCTTACCAGATTCAACGAAGGTGCGTCAAATTTGGTGTGGGACATAGTAAAAGGTGACGAAACATGGATTTATTGCTACGATCCCAAAACAAAGCAGCAATCGAGCGTATGGGTCTTTCAAGATGAGCCGAAACCAACCATAGTGGCGCGATTGAAAAGTGCATCTAAGCGGATGATTGCTTCTTTTTTTTAATAAAACTGGACACGTGGTTACTGTTGCTTTAGAGAATCGTCGTACAGTGAATAGTGACTGGTACACGACCATTTGTTTGCCGGAAGTTATTGACGAACTCCGTAAAAATAACCGTAAACGCCGTATCATCCTGCACCACGACAATGCTAGTTCTCACACGGCCAGACAGACAAACGACTTTTTGAAGGCGAAAAATGTAGAACTCATGAGTCATCCTGCATACAGTCCCGACCTGGCACCTTGTGACTTTTTCTGTTCCCAAAAATTAAGAACCAATTACGCGGTCAACGATTTTCATCACCAGAAGAGGCTGTCGAGGAGTATGAAAAACACGTTTCAGAGGTCACCACAGAGGAGTGGCCTAAAGTTTTCAAAACTGGTTTCATCGAATGAAAAAGTGCATAGACGCCAAGGGAGATTATTTTGAAAAACAATAAATTAATTTTGTACCTTTAATAGTATTTTTTTCATATTCATTCCGGAAACTTATAGTGCGCTATACACTTTAAAACGTTTTTTTTTAGGCATTTTTATAGATAATGGTACGGAACCCTTCGTCGGTTTTTGCTATACATATTTGCGTTAATTCTGCAATGGATTTATTACTTTTTATGATGAAAGAGAATACGCTAGTGTGTTCGATATTTTTTTACGAAAACCCAATAGTGTTACGTTATGTGACATCATGTGATGATGATCGTTGTATGTATGTTATAAGTCATAACTTTTAATACCGTAGAAGCCTGTCGATCGAGGGAATGGGTGAAAATATAAGGAATTGTGTAAATAAGTGATGCGGCTAGCAATCTATCACTTTTTGATTCCGTTTTTCATCTATACGTCTTCCAACATGCTAAACAAGGCTTTCGACTAATATGGCTTTAGGCTCAGTCTACCCGGGATAAACACTAGATAATATGTATGTTTAATACCTGAACAGATTTGGATGTGTACGTTATTTTTAGATACTTGATTCATTTCATAGGCTATAGGATTTTATGTCAGGGTACTTGAGTTGCTCATCATCATTTTGTGTAGGTGACACGGTCAATCAACCATGCACACCCTGGTGTCAGAGTTCTTCGGAAACGCCTCGCGGCCTTTGACGTGGTTCCTTTAACGACTACCAGATGGCAGCTGGACCAACAGCTTAATGTGCCTTCCGAAGCACGGAATCATCTTTATTCTCAGACAAATCAGGTCATTCAAGTCTTCTATGTCCTAACCAAACTGAAAGCAACTAAACAAAGTATGCTTCCTGTGTGAACCGAACCCACGACCCCCGGGTCTACAGGCAAACGCCTTTACCCAACCTCTACCCGGTATAAACTCGTGATAATATGCACAGATTAAGATTTTTAAGGTGTTGTTTAGATCCTGTTTCATTTCTAATAACAGTGTCTATAGATTTTATGGCAAGGCACTTACATTCACAGATCCAAGTGGCAACTATGCACGGAGTTGCTTAACAAACTATTAAATCCTTATCCCATACAAAGCACCATTCTTCTTCTTTTTTTCTAACGTTTTGCTCGTTGCATCCTCACATCATCACCTATGAGGATAGAAGCCCAGGCTTTACTACTAAGCCAGCATCAACTGGGCCATTGAGCTGATGATAGAGTAATGATGAATGCTTTCTAAAACGATTTATTATTAAAATCAAATAATAAATAAATATGTACCGACGTCACTCAAAAGAAAGTTTGAGACTTTGAGTATGTTTTTCGTATGTATAAGTGGCCAACACTGGTGTCAGATTTTTCACGCTGCCTAAAGGCATCTGACATAGCTTAACGCCTGCCATCAGTGATGACAGCCGGAGTTAACGGTTTATCATGCCTTCCGAAGCATGGACGAGCTCGAGATATTTTTATGCCACTTGCACCCATGACGGTGGGGACTGCTCCCAGGGTTGGTTAACATGCGAAAGTGTTTTTAAGGCTTACGACTACTAGGCCATTGGGCACATCGAGACTTGTGTTATTGAATACTAATTCAACAATACTATATTTAAAAACAAATATATTATAGATAACCATCAAAGACCCAGGTTAATCTGAAAAAGATTTTTGTCCAACTTGACCGGGGATCGAACCCAGAACCTACCCTGTGAAAGTTTGGTAAGAAGACTAGGCCTCAGAGATCGTTCTAACAATAAAAGCCATTAATAGGATTGCATAAACAGCACCCGATATATCTGCAGTTGGTCACAGGGCTTGTTACCGGTACCAAATTCCCATTATAAGTACCGGTAAGTACCGGTATTACTATTCTGTTAAAATTTTAACGTTAATATGGGGTACCGGTAATCTAGTATTTAACGGTAATAATATTGTTAACAGTTAACGATAATTTTACCGCTACTTGTTACCGGTATCAAATTCTCATTATAAGTACCGGTAAGTACCGGTACTTCTATTCTGTTAAATTTTAACGGTATTAAAATTGCGTTAATTTTACCGGTACCTACGCATTGTTGCCTTTCGCCGCATGGGACTCGCTCCACTGTAAAAGTGCCGCCCCATTGTTGGCACATGCACAACACGGCAATGACACACATTAACAAAATGAAAATTCCCGATGCCGATGATAGACGAGTACCGGTACTGTTTACCGGTATTTAGTACAGGTACTTCTGTTATTAAACTTATTGATACCAATTCAATTACCGGTACCGTCATTTTATTGAGGTACCGGTACCAATCCAATTACCGGTACCGTTGTATTATAGAGGTACCGGTACTTGATTTTTACCGTTACCAAATGTACCGGTACCAATCCAATTACCGGTACTGTCGTTTCATAGAGGTACCGGTAATGAATTTTACCGGTATTCCAACCCCTGGTTGGTCAGCACTCTCGTATATTGAGTTGGGTAGTTTTGGAACTTAATCGATACGGGGCTAAATTTGACCTCCGATGCAGATAATGCTATTATGGCTTTGCAACGCGAGTCAACGTGTTATGATATTGATTTATCTACTACGTAGAAGCATGTTTAACTTAATTTTGCGACTGCAACCATGTTTCACTGGCAGCCATAATTGCAAACTGAAGGTTTTCAGCGCAATATGGAGCGCAGTTAGAGTAAAAACCGGCCAAGTGCGAGTCGGACTCGTGCACGAAGTGCCATATCCGTACCATTATAATATATAAAAAAACCTGCCAAGCGCGAGTTGGACTCGCGCAAATTTGCGGGATAAATGACTGTATGTTTTGACTGTGTTGGCTTAGAAGTTAGATTTTTTCACAGCTTCAAGGGTCAGCAGACCTGAGTATTTGATATAAATTTCTTGACTGACAGACAGATTGTCAACAAAGTGATTCTATAAGGGTTCCGTTTTTTTTTACTTTTGAGTTACGGAACCCTAAAAAGACAATAGTTTGTTAGCAAGTTGTGAACAAGAATGGTTTTGTGTCGTTCATAAAAAATCAAGCACATGTTAGTCATAAAATAAGAGACAAAAATACTTATGTAATGAAAAAAGGGTTATATAATATCAAATTTTTAAGAAGCTTAATTTGTAAGTTAGTGTGTACTGAATTGTGTGACTATTTAAAATTAAAATATGAGGAGTTCTCTAGCATGACGTCAGTTCTACGATATTATTATCCAGTAATGTGGATTATCTCAAGATGAAGTATTTTATATCAGTTTGCTGAATTATAAAATAAATAAAATAAAAATAGCCTTTATTCTATCACAAATGTAAATTGAATTTCAGTAAAATGTAAATTATTAGGATTAAATTTGTACAATTATCAATAAATTATTTATATTTTTTAAATCTTATTTTAAATTATTTAATTCAATTCCGTTTATTTATTGCATGCATTATTATGAGTATTTGTTATATATAAATTTGCGACAGTCGCGTCTCTGGCGTAGGCCTCCCCCAGCTTCCTCCAATTCTCTCTGTCCCTTGTTTGTCTCCTCCATCCTGGTCCGCATCTTTCCTTGAATATATCTTCCCATCTTTTCCTTGGTCTACCTCTTCCTCTCTTTCTTTCTCTGGGTACCCATTCGGTAAGATTTTTGGTCCATTTTTCGTTTGCCATTCTACATATATGTCCTGCCCATTTCCATTTCAGATTTCTTATTTTATCAAGTACGTCCGATATTTTTGACTTTCGCCTTATAGTTTCATTTCTAATTTTATCCGATAATCTTACACTCAGCACACTCCTCTCCATTTTCCTTTGGCATAGCAAGCTTATTTTCTTCTTTTTTGCGTAGAGACCAAGTTGGGCAGCCGTATGTTAGGCAAGGCAAAATTACTTTGTCGTATAATTTACTTTTGATACTGATGCTTATGTCCCTATTCTTCATTATCTCTTTAAGACTCTAATATTTTTTCCAAGCATTTGCTATTCGTCTGTTTACTTCCTTTTCTGTCTGGTCTTCGAAAGAAATTGATTGGCCCAGGTAGATGTACTCTGTGACATACTCTATATTTCAATATACAATACATATATATAGTTTGCTGAATTACCTAGATTTAAAAAAAATCTACGAAACAAACGAGTAATTAAAGAGAAAATCTCAAAATTATTTATCTTACGAAATTATTATTAATATGCGATGTGGTTCAATCAAAAACACCTTGATACAATAAAAAATATAATATTATTTTTCTTCATAAAGCTCCATACTTTTCACTTTTAGGCTTTATTTAACTATATCAAAAAGACAATTTATATCTACAAAAGATGTACGAGTACATCCGTTAAACCGTTATGAATATGTTTCACATACACCGTCTTAAACATAAGACTCTTAGCATATAATCCTCCCGTATAAATTTATGCAAAGTTTGCCAGGAGCAAAGACAAACCCTGCTAAGCGAAAACCAGTGGTGATATTTGAGGATTTCATATTTATCCTTAAAGTATGATGTATTTGAAGTATATTAAAAATATCAGCAACATACATATAAAAACAGCCTCCGTGGTCCAGTGGTTAAGGCGTTTGCCTGTTGATACGGGGGTCGTGGGTTCGATTCCCACCGGAACCATACTTTGTTTGTCTGATAATTAAGATGATTCCGTGCTTCGGAAGGCACATTAAGCCGGTGGTCCCGGCTGCCATCTGGTAGTCGTTAAAGGAACCACGTCAGAGACCGAGAGGCGGTTCCAAAGAACTCTGACACCAGGGTGTGCATGATCGATTGACCGTGACACCTACTCGAAATGATGATGATGATGATTAAAAATATCAACATGAATCTTTACTAATATTATAAAGCCGAAGAGTTTGTTTGTTTGAACGTGCTAATCTCAGGAAACTACTGCTTCAAATTGATAAATTCTTTTTATGTTGGATAGTCCATTTATTAAAGTAGGCTTTAGGCTGTAGGAGGCGGTATACTACAACTGCCGCACACACTATGCTCCTGGCTCCTGTGCTAATTTGTATAGAGTTTCTGTGAGTGTTCGCTATCCGTGTATAGTGTGTGGTCTCCTAGCTACGATGAAGGTTGCACAAATGGATACACCAACACTGAGTTCACGACAGTTTATTTATAACCAAAAGTTTTGTACAATTACAGTCACAAGGAAAACGTACAAAAGTACTTATGACACTGCACTACAAGTAAAACCGACAAAGGTACTATTTAACGTGTTAACCGGCGCGGCTATCGGTGGCGACTGGCTGGACTAGCGAGCGCGATGCAGAAATGCTTAGATGACAATTTGTATACCCCTACAGTACTCCCCTTCTAGATTTTTGGTTAATTACGAAAATCTTTACATAGTTTCAAAACCTAAAATATTAAAACTTTAAAACATCATACAACCAGTACAGAGTGCACGAACGACGCGTTGGAATGCAGCGCGTCAGCAAATGTGGCTCGGTCGTCAAAGTCGTAAACAACTTAGTGCTTGGAACTGAATGCTTGTATGATGTAATCACTCAATGTTATGACGTACAATTTTAATTGATATGATTCTAAATATCAGTAATAAATCGAATTAAGCATTGAAAACGAAATTTATACAATAGCAAAACCTTTGTCGGGGTTAGTATAAAAAGAAAAATATAATTTAGAGTTAATGGACTCAGGTGTTACTTTGCGGAAGTCAAAGCTAAATTTACTTTGAGACAATTTACTTTGCGTGCTTCCGCCACCAGTTAGTTCATGCAAACTATTGCTGGCCAGCGCCCACCCACTACTGTTAGTCCCTTCATACCTGCCACCAATAGTTGATGCATGCAACCCTGGTCGATACTGCTGCATCCGTTGAGGCTGCAGCAATGTCGGCCGTCGTGCTCGCGACACGTGTTTCGCCTCTACACGAGGCATCTTCAGGCAGTGAACCCTAGATGTTGATCCTTCGAATGACAAGCAACGAATGACAAAAATTACGCCGTATTGCCGCCTTTTATACTATCTGGGAGGTGGGAGGGGATTGATCGTTATTTTGGTTTTGTATTGAAAATATATTTAATAATGGGGAATTATTCAAATCTATTTGTTTATTTATCAAAGTAATATTTGACCTTTTATGTTTATTTATTTCTAATTGCTCCCATATACTCATTTTTAATCCCTTCTCCGCTGTATGTAATATTTTGTATGTGTGATTATTTAATAATGTGTGATTATTTTCCAATAGATGTTCTGCAAAATGTGATCGATCGGGGTGATTATTTTTAAACGCGTTGATATGTTCGTTATAACGAATTTTAAAATTACGTCCTGTTTGTCCAATATAAACTTGTTGACAATCATCGCAAGTTAATTTATATATACCGGATTTTTTATCTGATTGAATTTTGTCTTTAGTATTACAAAGTGATTTTAATGTTTTGTTTGTTTTGAGAGCAATATGAATATTGTTTTTTCTAAATATCTTAGCTATTTTATCTGTAATTTTACCGTAATAAGATAAACTAATATTGTTTTTTCTAAATATCTTAGCTATTTTATCTGTAATTTTACCGTAATAAGATAAAATTACAGATAAAATAGCTAAGATATTTAGAAAAAACAATATTCATATTGCTCTCAAAACAAACAAAACATTAAAATCACTTTGTAATACTGTTTTCTAAAATACCGTACAGCCAAGAATATGCCTAATAACTCTCTATCGTATGTGCTGTACTTTTGCTGAGCTGACGTTAACTTCTTTGAAAAATACCCTAAAGGTTTCCACGTGTTACCTACTCTTTGCTGTAAAACTGCACCTACACAAGTATCTGAGGCATCTGTCATTAACGCTATCGGGGCATCAGTCACTGGATGAGACAATGTAGCGGCGTTTTTTAAGCTCTCCTTACATTTCTCAAACGCTATTTCTGATTCCTGAGTCCACTCAATCTTAGTTTTATCATTCTTTTTACAGTTATGCAGATACTTGTTAAGTTCTACCTGATTTTCTACCGCGTTAGGAATATGCGACCTATAAAAATTAACCATGCCTAAAAATCTACGTAAACCTTGAATTGTTTCGGGCTTGGGGTATTCTAAAATAGCTTTTACCTTATGTTGTAGCGGCCGAATGCCTTCCTCGGAGACGTCGAAACCTAAGAAATCAACATTTGTCTTACCAAAACTGCACTTGGAGATGTTGATAGTGATACCGAATTCCTGTAACCTCTCGAATACCTTCTCCAGATGCTCCTGGTGTTGTTCTACCGTCTCGGAAGCTATTAAAATGTCGTCTAAAAAATAGAATACAAAATCTAGGTTTTTGAGTACCGTAGCCATAAATCTTTGGAAGGTTTGAGCTGCATTACGCAATCCAAAACTCATTCTGCACCATTCCCAGAGCCCAAAGCTTGTAATTATTGCAGTCTTCTCGATATCTCGTTCTGCGATCGGTATAAAATGATACGCTCTATTTATATCTAATGTACTAAAAAATTTCTTACCTGCCAATATATAAGTAAAATCTTGCAGCCTAGGTATTGGGTATCTGTCGGGCTTTGTAACTGAATTTAACTTTCTATAATCGCCACAAGGTCTGATATCACCGTTTTTCTTATTAACAATATGCAAAGGACTAGCCCATGAACTTTTAGAAGGCCTACAAATGCCCAACTCCTGCATAAGACGAAATTCTTCTTTAGCTTTCTTGTATCTATCCGGCGGTAGAGGTCTGGCCTTGGCGTACACTGGAGGACCCGTGGTTTCTATATAATGACATACATCATGCTTAGGGGGTTCTCTGAAAGAAATGGGTTTTGTTAAGTCTGGAAATTTACTTAATAATGCATGATAAGGGTGGTTATCATCAAGAGTTTTGACCGACGGTTCAGTGTAATTTACCACAGAGGCATAAACTTTCATATTAGTTAAATTGTCTATTAATTTTCTAGCTTTTAAATCTACTAAAAGACCAAAGTGAATTAAAAAATCTGCGCCTAAAATGGGTTGCTTGACATCTGCTATAACAAATGTCCATCGGTATGCACGACGGAGACCTAAATTTAATTCTAAAGTCTTAACACCAAATGTTTTAATCTCCGTCCCATTTGCAGCATACAATTTATAGCCAAAACTATTACCACAACGCTTTTTAAAATTTTTGACAGGAACTATAGAAATATTTGCACCTGTGTCCACTAAATATTTAAGTCCGCTGTTCTGGTCCAGGATGCTGAGGCGGTGTGAATGCTGAATGGTGCAAGCTTCCGCCGGAGCTCGCACCTCATCTAGTTTTCCGGCTGTTCCTTCCACGCACAGGGCTGAACGCACTTAGTAGCTCCATTCCGAAACTTGAAGTGATAGTAGCACAGCCAATCCGGGCTCCCTGGTTTCGGTCTCGGTCCTCTGTTTCCACGCGAAGTCGAGCGGCGGTGATTAAAATTTCTAAAACCTCTGCCTCTTTGCCTGTTTCGTTGAAACCGCTCTTGGTATCTTCCCTTATTCCAATTTTCCAACTGCGTTGTTAATTTTGAAATTTCCGCTAATATTTTGTTATCGTGATTTGATGATGAAGGGCCAGCTACCTCCGAAACTTGAACTGGACGAGTAGCTTCCAACACTGTGTCTGCCGTTGTCGCCAGGCTATCTAAATTTTTACTATCGGTGACTGCCAAAACTGCTCTTGCTGCCGACGGAAGGTGATTCTGCCATAAAATTCTCAAGGTCTCATCTGGAATTTTGCTTTGTGCCAATTCTCTCATTTTTCGTAATAACTGCGACGGTTTTTGGTCACCGAGTTCCATCTCGCTTAATAATTTCTGTAATCGACGTGTGGCAGATTCTTCATAAATAGATAAAAGTCTCTCTTTCAAGGCAATAAACTTCCCTGATTCCGGCGGATCCAGCAGTAAATCAGCGACCTGGCCAATAGCGTCTTTTGTCAATTTTCCAACAGCTAAATCATAGCGATGTTGATCGCTAATCTTCTGCGGGTTCAGGATGGCTTCGATCTGTATAAACCAATGCCTCGGTTGATCAGGCCAAAATTCTGGTAATCTTGAAGATATGGAAACGCTAGCAACTTCCATGCTGGCGGAAGGGTCTGCGAGCTGCGCTGAGCCCGCGTCGACAGGCGATCCGGTCTGCATGATTATTATTTTCTTCTAGCGAACTAGTAGGTACCTTGTTGTTAAATAGTACCTTTGTCGTTAGCAGGTTAGGTCTTGTGAGTCGCCGCCGCGCCGGGGTGTGCCAAAAAAAACTAGGTGTATCTTCAAATCAGCTCAAACACGGGGTCACCAACTGTAGGAGGCGGTATACTACAACTGCCGCACACACTATGCTCCTGGCTCCTGTGCTAATTTGTATAGAGTTTCTGTGAGTGTTCGCTATCCGTGTATAGTGTGTGGTCTCCTAGCTACGATGAAGGTTGCACAAATGGATACACCAACACTGAGTTCACGACAGTTTATTTATAACCAAAAGTTTTGTACAATTACAGTCACAAGGAAAACGTACAAAAGTACTTATGACACTGCACTACAAGTAAAACCGACAAAGGTACTATTTAACGTGTTAACCGGCGCGGCTATCGGTGGCGACTGGCTGGACTAGCGAGCGCGATGCAGAAATGCTTAGATGACAATTTGTATACCCCTACAAGGCTATAAAACATCACGTGCGACCAATAGGAGCGAAGCATCAATAAAAAATGTTTTGAAAACGGGGGAAAATTATTCATCTATATTATATAGCAGAATTTGCCACGGAAGTAGTCGCGGGCAACAGCTAGTAAATAAAAATCTTATTGCATGTCAAACATTTTACGGAGAACCTTTCTTTCGAAAAGTGCTAATCTTTTTTCTTCTTTTTGAGTGAGCGACCAGGTCTCACATGCATACGTCACAACAGGTCGGTTGATAGTTTTGTAGATGGTCATTTTGGATTTTGCAGTGAGGAGGTTACTGCCGAGCGCGCCGTTGTAAGCGTGGAAGCACCTATTACCAGCAGTTACCCGTTATATCTTCCTTTATTTCTTCCTCAATTTGGTTTTGAGAAGTTACAGTAGACCCTAGGTATCGAAGGCTATCAACACTCTCAATTAACATATGATTTACTATCACGTCCTCTTTTAAGTAAATAAATATATTCTATTTTACTGTAATTTCCTTTCAAAATAAACACAGAAAGCAAATCTGTTCAATGTTTATTCAAGAGCTTGTAGTACTACACAGATCTGGCATCGAATTAAATTACATTTACAATCTGTGCCATTAGTCGCTTTGATGTGTACTGAGAAAACATGTTACGCTCTCAACTGAATAATAGAATTCTATTGAATTATACCATGATAGAATTGAACAGGAATAAGAGCTATGAAATTATAAATGTCATTATGATAATGTAAGTATATAATAGAGAATGTAATCTCAGTCCACATATAAATATATGTAGTTTTAAGTAATCCTTATCCTTATCCTTCCTTATCCTTATCCTTACTAATATTATAAATGAGAATTTAAGATCGTTTGTTTGTTTATTTGTTTGTTTGTTTGTTAACAAACTGCACACCGAATTTATCTTAATAGCTCAAAAAATGGATCAAAGAAAACATGCTTATGTGAATTAAGGATATTTTATGACGAAAAATTAACACTAGCATTAACTTAAAACCTTCTTAAAACTTAATAATCATCCAAATTTTTTGTGTAGAATAATGGCTTTAAAATCCCAAAGACCAAGAAATCGATATAGTGGCGGGCTTTAAGCCACATCGAATGAGCTATGATTTTATATTTGAACTAGCTTTCGCCCGCGGCTCCGACCGCGTTAATGTCGATCCCTCGGGAATAGTACTTTTTTCTGGGATAAAAGGTAGCCTATGTCCTTTTCCGTACTCCAGAGAACTTGTATGCAAAATTTTATGCTGATCGGTTCTGTTGTTACGACGTGAAAGCGTAACAAACAAACAAACAAATAAACAACAAACAAACTCACTTTTGCATTTATAATATTAGTAAGGATAAGGATAATGGGATTTTCAAGGTTAATCACCGTTCGATGTTTATTTTAGATTTTGTATTACACAGATCTGGCATACACTGGAGATACATGTTTGTTCCTAGTTCAGTGGTGGGTTGCTGAGCTAATGGTCCAAACTTACACACAATAAAAACCTCCAATTTTAACTTTCCTATCTATGTTAAATGTCAATAAAAAAAAATATTTTTATTTAACTACGTTTATAATGTACTATTAGTCGCTTTGGTGTGTACTGAGCAGAAACGTTACGCTCTCCACTTAATATAAGAGTCTCTTGAATATTAACATGATTGATTTAAATTTCGACAAGAGATATACAATAATAAAAGCCGTTGAGATGATTTGGGTACCAATTTGTTGGTTTTGTTATGAAATTACTCTTGTTTATACTCTTGTTTATAGATACAAGCATTAATCAGTACAAAACTGGTTTTATTTGCAACCAGGTTTTATGGCATCTCAAAAAAGGAGTTATTTTGTGAAAAGTGAATTTTTGTGATATGAAAAGATTTTTTTATGAGTTTTGCTCTTAATTAAACTGAAGTTTTAAATAACAGATAATAATAGGATAAAAACCCAAATAACACGTAGCTCAAGATATTGATTGAGTAGTCAGAAAAAGAAATAGTGATAGGTGACAAGCTAACTTGTTCTAAATTAATTAAGAAATAAAATATGGTAAAAAATTTTCATGCGGGCGGGACTCTCTGCCATCTGAGCTACCGCATGATTCAATTTCGACGCTGAAATTCTCCACCATATCCCATTATAGTAGTATATTCATTCATTAATTTATTTCGAGGCGACATGGTCAATCGACCATGCACACCCTGGTGTCAGAGTTTCGGGACCGCCTCTCGGCCTCTGACGTGGTTCCTTTACGACTTTTACGACTACCAGATGGCACCCGGGACCACCGGCTTAGTAGTATATCAAAATAACATTGTGAATGCAAAATAAAATATAAAAATAAAACTAACTTGTGGTTTCTTTATTTTATTGTTGTGGATATCTTCCTATCAAAAGAAATATAGAAGCAAATTCTTGATACATTCATGGATTAGTGAAACCACAGATGTGACATCCAATTTAAAAATAATAAAAATAAGCTAAGGGTATAAGATATTGCCCATCTATCTTTACATTGTATAAAGTAAAGGTAACCATACCCAGTTCCAAGTTTACGTTGTCGCTTCTAGTCGCGTCCAGTCGTAACAGCTTAAATCTTTGTTTGCGTTCCGATGGCGTCTACGCGCATCGAGCCGTACACCGATGATTTTTAAAAACCCATGACGGTAGTTTGGTGAGTGCGCAAGGTTTTTGTTGGTATCGTTTCTGTTAACTTTTTACTTTGTGATTTAACTCGTCGTTTTTGTACGCGCGTGTGTCTCATACTAAGATTATCTTATTTTCTCATGTAAGTGAATTTGTAATAATCTTTAGGAGAAATAAACACCTTAAACCTTAAAATGAAGTCGCTTCCGTTGTTGGTTCGCTTAGATCTTTTAAACTACTCAACAGAAAGGTAGAATAGAAAGGTAATATAAATGTATGTGTGACTTACTGCCCATATTAGTATCATGTTAGTACATTATATTAACATTAGCATGTAATTCATATCTAATTCTTATGTCTTAACCATGTCAAAATTGTTTAACTAGAACTTGTAATGTAGGTACATAACAGTGTGTAATCCGCGAGAGCTGCTGCCGACAAACTGTCTTGCAGTTTGGCAGAAATTGTAATAATGATATGTACTGTTTTGTATGAAATAAATAAAAAATATATATATATATATATATAATCTGTGCCATTAGTCGCTTTAATGTGTACCGAGAAAACACGTTCCGCTCTCAACTGAATAAAAGATCTGTGAATTTTAACATGATAGAATCAATTTGGATAACAGCTATGAAATTATAAATGTCGTTAAGATGTTTTGAGTATATTTTCGCTGTATCTTTCAGGTTCTGTAATGAAATTATTTGACGTCGAGTGTTTTGTATAAATTAGAAAAATGAGACAGAGCTTTTTTGAACCAAATTTAAAAAACCGGCCAAGTGCGTGTCGGACTCGCGCACAAAGGTACCGATGGGCACGATACCGGTACGGAACGTACCGGTATCTATAAAAACAATAAAAAAATGTCTGTTGTATAGGCTGCCCTTTAATATTTATTTTATTTTTATTTCATTATATATTTTTAAAGTGCATATATGACTAAATATTCTGTGAATATTTCATGCGTCTACCTGTTGCCGTTATCAATATCGAGCAAAAACAAGCAAAAAAATCACGTTTATTGTATTTGAGCCCATAAATGTTTATTTTATTCTATTTTTAGTAGGTACCTATTTGTTGTTATAGCAGCAACAGAAATACATCATCTGTGAAAATTTCAACTGTCTAACTATCACGGTTCATGAAATACAGCCTGATGACAGACGGACAGACAGACAGACGGACAGTGAAGCGAAATTAATAGGGTCCCATTTTTACCCTTTGGGTACAGAACCCTAAAAAATGGAGTAGGTTATCAATTGGATTCCGTTTTTTGAATGTTTATTACCTCTTCTTCCATGCTTAATTGGTAGAGATTTGAAATTGCCACAGAATACCATACATGGGAGGCATTTCTCCCATACATGGTATTCTGTGGTAAGTTTCATCATCATCATCATCATGAGGTCCTTTTTAGTCTCCACTACAGGAGCACGACCCTCTCTGTACTACTAGGGCCATACTTGGCCAGAGCAGCCAGAGGACTTGGCCTACACTCTCCACGCTGGCCAGACGGGTTGGAGAGGTCTCACAGATGTTTATAAGCTTTTTTTAGCTCGTATTTCCTAAGTCGCCTTCTACGACATCCACGGGAAAACTTGGAGTGGTCCTATTCTACTCTGCCGGATACCACACGGCTAGTGTGGTAAGTTTAGTGTTAAGTAAATATCTACATTGCATTACACAAAATTAAGATGTTTATTGTTCAATGAGCTTCGATTTTTTTTAATGTTTTCCTACCCTTAAAGCAAAGATTGACTAGAAAAAATTGCATAGAAATACGTTCGCCTTTTCACCTATTTTTGTAGTGGTATGTATTATATTCTGATTAAAGTTATGATGTAAAGAATATTTCATAAATATCATCCCTCTTTTTTGTCGTGGGTTTAAAAGGTTAAATAATAAATTCGCGCTCTAGTCTAACGAATCAATCAAAGCGAGCTCGATCGAAAGTCAATTTATTTCAATGTCGTATAACTACGTAGTTGGAAACTTCTTTCACTTTAATTATGAAGTGTACTTGAAACTTTCCTACGCTATGAATATTTTAAAAATTCATATTAAAACATTATTCTTCATTTTTACGCTATCACAGTGTACGCTATAATAGCGGTAAAACCAAATTATTTAACTTACACACAAAGTTAAATAATTTGGTTTTACCGCTATTTTGTAGGCTATGTGCTATTCTGATGTAAGTTCTAGCTATAATCTTGTAAATCATAGATTAAAATAACGGTGTTGTAATCCCAATCTCAACTAATATTACAAAAGCAAATGTATCTATATCATATAGTAAATGTATCTATATCTATAACAGTACCTGGGCGACCGAGCTTCGCTCGGTTATTACTATTTATTGTAAAATGGTTGAGAAATATATACCTATTGCTATCTCAAACATTAACATTTTTTTTAAACTTGTCTAAAAACAATAAAAATTAAAAAATCACATATAAAAAAAATATTCAGTCACCGATCTGGATTCGAACCCGCAAAACTCGTTTCTTAAAGTCCGTGACTTAAACCGTTGGACCAGACGGACAGTGGCCTGCAGGACGAAATTAGCGACCATATTCTGCTTGAAAAGAAAAACGCATGAAAACTTGGAAACATGCGTTTTCCCAAACATAAGAATAATCTAGATCGATTGTTCACCACCGAAAACGCCCATATACCACATTTCAGCGAAATCGTTAGAGCCGTTTCCGAGATCATAGAAATTAATTTATATCTATACATACATATAAATAAATATACAAGAATTGCTTGTTTAAAGGTATAAGATATAGATTAAAGATTAGAGACTACATTATGCCTGTCTCCTACTTTTACAGTTAGGAGACAGACATAGTATCTATATGTTCATGGAAAGACAAAGAATGAAATGAAAGTTCAAGAACAGCCTCCGTAGTCCAGTGGTTAAGGCGTATGCCTGTTGACCCGGGGTTCGTGGGTTCCATTCCCACCGGAAGCATACTTTGTTTAGTTGTTTCCAGTTTGGTTAGGACATTGCAGGTGTGAATCACCTGATTGTCTGATAATAAAGATGATTCCGTGCTTCGGAAGGCACGTTAAGCCGGTGGTCCCGGCTGCCATCTGGTAGTCGTTAAAGGAACCACGTCAGAGGCCAATAACGACTGCAAACGGGACAAAGTCATATTTAGAAGCCAAAACTGAATATTTTGTTCGTTTTCGGCTAGCTGCTGCCCTCGCTGCTGCCCTCGCTGCTGCCCCCGCTGAATTGACAGTATTGGTGAGATAGGACGCTGCGTAGGTACTGACACATGTTGCGTCCCAGAGTAAGCATTGTCCTCTCTGCCACGGTATAAGTGTAATACCGTCTGGACGCTTCCCGTCCGTCCGCGAGAGACCCAGCGGTTCTAATTGGCATGGCACATTGGCACAATATCATTAAGGGCATGATGTCGGGACAAGCGACCAGCACATCTCACACAGCCCAGCGCATGGTGACCGTCAGCCTCAACCATCTTTCCACAAATGCAGCGGTGTGGCTCACACACGGTGCAACCCAACCTTAAAGCCACAGCCACTCTCAGGGAATAATTATCTAAAAGTGTGCCCATATGAGGGGACGGCACCGCGTGTAGCCAGGCTCCAGATTCCGGCTGAGCTGACGCCTTAATTCTTGCCAACTCGGCCCCCTCCACCTGGTTCTCCAACTCGCGCGTAATTACACCCACTCTTACTTCATCCCAAAGCCTCTGAATAGGTTATATTTTATTTATATTTGTTACCTCAGAACTCCGTCATTTATGAAACGATTTGAAAAAAATTTTTTTTTTAAAGACAACATAATATTTCGTCAAAATCGTTTGAGTAGTTTGTTTGAAGTTGTTTTTTTATATGAAAGATTATATAAAAATTATTGGTAGTTATTTTATGTGACTTATTAACTCACATTTACGTTACTACCATCGAGGTCCAGTGGTTAAGGTGTTTGCCTGTAGACCCGGGGGCCGTGGGTTCGATTCCCACTAGAGGCATACTTTGTTTAGTTGTTTCCAGTTGGTTAGGACATTGCAGGTTTCAATCACCTGATTGTATGATAATTAAGATGATTCCGTTCGGAAGGCACGTTAAGCCGTTGGTCCCGGCTGCCATCTGGTAGTCGTTAAAGGAACCACGTCAGAGGCCGAGAAGTTTTCGAAGAACTCTGACACCAGGGTGTGCATGGTCGGTTGACCGTCACACCTGCACGAAATGATGACGATGTTAACGTTTAAACTTACCAATTAATTTAAATTTAACGTGACCAAATAAACAAGATTTGGTCATATTATTCGAAAGAAGCAAAAAGAGGTTGCCGCGCAGCAAAAACCAAAAAGTAAGCCTCTATAATTGCCGCCTACTCTCTCTATTCTATCTATAGACACACACTGGACGCATCGTCAATTCGAGAACGTCCGACGCTCCACAAATTAGGATTGACGTTCGGTCAAGAGGAATACTGCGTATAGACGTACTCCTACCTACCTGACATGTCGGTGCTACTGGAAATTGATTTTAGGTGTTTTCAAAACTAACCGTATATTTCTCAAATCGACTTAAAAATGATTTTCTTACCCAGGGAAACGGTATTATAGGATTTTTTTTCTCTTATACCAGCATGGTATATTACATACTTACTCGAATGTTTTTTTATATGTCATAGGTATAATAATTATGTCTTCTTGCCCATGCAATAGTTGTACCTAACATTATAATATTGCAAAGTGATAGTATGACTATTATGCCCATAACATGGTCTATGACATTATGCGAAAAATAAAATATAACTTCAAAATTATGCATTTCAAATGAATCCTCTTTTCGGACAATTTATAGTAATAAGTCAGGAGTCTTTTAATTAGTAGTTGATAAAGTGCTCCGAATCGTTCTCTTTTCATGTGCATTTTTTTATGTTTATTTGACGGCAAACGAGCAGACGAGCCACCTTATGGAAAGTGGTCACCGTCGCTCATGGACATCTGCAACACCATAGGAGGTGCTGATGCGTTGCCGACTCTTAAGATACCTGTAAACACGCCTTTTGAAGGACCTCAAGTCATAGCACACAGGGAAAACCTCGGGAGGGAGTCCGTTCCACAATGCTGCTGTACGAGGAAAAAAACCACGTGACGCTCACATTTTTAGAGACCCAAGCGTCAAGGATGTGGGGATGGACTGTACTCCTGTGGCGAGCGGTGCGGTGGTAGAAAGATGACGGTGGCACCAATTTAAAAAGTTCTTCGTAACACTCTCCATAGTATAGACGGTAAATTACATTTGGAGAATGTTTCCGATCAAAACCCAAGGAGATTACTATTACTCAAAACGAGGCTATAAATCATCGTTGAATCCAAAATGGAAGATCGACGTCGACTCGGATTTGCAAGACGCAGCTATTCAAAATGCAGAATACATATTTCATGCGGTATGTTTCGACAATGAGCTGACGATTTCAAAGATAAAGAATTGACGATCCATACTCAAATTATTACTTTAGATGAGGTTTCTGCGACTTGACCGCAGTCGCTTCATACGAGTATATTTGAAAAACTGTGAACAGAATATTTCATTAAAATCGGTTGAGTAGTTTGTTTGAAAGTTGTTTTTTTTATATGAAAGATTATGTAAAAAATATTGATAGTTATTTTATGTGACTTACTAACTCACAAACGTTAACGTTTAATTACGTTTACTTCACGTTACTACCATCGTGGTCCAGTGGTTAAGGAGTTTGCCTGTAGACCGGGGGGTCGTGGGTTCGATTCCCACGGGAAGCATACTTTGTTTAGTTGCTTCCAGTTTGGTTAGGACATTGCAGGTTTGAATTACCTGATTGACTGATAATAAAGATGATTTCGTGCTTTAGAAGGCACGTTAAGCCGTTGGTCCCGGCTGCCATTTGGCTGGTAGTCGTTAAAGGAACCACGTCAGAGGCCGAGAGGCGGTTCCGAAGAACTCTGACACCAGGGTGTGTATGGTCGATTGACCGTGACACCTACTCGAAATGATGATGAGTTCAGTAGTTCGATTGAAGTCAGTTTATTTATATAAAAGATTATTAATTTGACCTACTATACGACATAACGTACTACGAATGCATCTCTATATATGCAGACTGACAACATTTTCGATAAATGACCAACGAATAATATAGGCAACGTTACAAACATATTGTCTTTGGTAAAACCAGATATTACTCAAAACCAGGCTATAACTCATCGTTCAATCCAAAATGGAAGAGTTTCGTCTACGAGAATTCGCAAGACGCGGCTGTTCAAAATGCAGAATACATATTTCATGCGATATGGTTTGACAAAGAGCTGACAGTTCTAGGTAAAAGAACGACGATCAATTCTCAAATTACTAAAGACTGTCCAAAAAGGGAATTTCTATAAACAGCATATTTTTTGAGTATTTTTTTTTTTGCTTTGATTCAGGAATTAATGCTATGTGCATAATAACTTCTTAGACATAATAGCATTTAGGGCTATGTTTAAAGGATCTGAAGTTTTAGTAGCATAAATGAAATAAATAATATAACAAATATTAAGCTGACGCGTGTAATCTATTATTAAGTTAAAACTTTTGTGACAGTTTTGACTTCGTTTTCACCAAGACTTGTCACAGAAAATAGGTTAGGTAAATGTTATACTGTGACCATAAGTACCAGTATTGGTCCCATAGGAAAAGTTGTTTATATCAACGAGCTGCATCATCCCTTTAAGGGTTCAGAACGATCAAAATTTCACCGTGTATAGCGTATATATTTGTATTATATCACGTGTAAAACAATTTGCGATATTCTCAATTTTACATAATTCCTTGTTGCTAATTATTGGCAAGTTAGCAACAAGGTAGACAGGTCGCGGGAGACGTGTCGGTTAGCAAACTTAAATTGTATTACAATAGTTGTTAACTCGTGAGACGGCGCCTGTGTGGCAATTTTACTCTGTATTGTTGTGATAGTGATAAAAACTACACTGAAGGATATAATAATTTTTTTTCTGCTTAATACAGGGTTATAGTAAACTAACGCATAACCTGCTAAAGATGACTTAGGTACATCATGACTAACAACGTTTGTTCTATGACTTTTACCTAAACGCAATACATAGTAAGATTTTACATATATTAGCTTTTATGTGGATTTCTATCAAACGTTAAGTCTATGTTTAATTCTACTATAGCTGTGAGCGTAGGTACCTACTATTATTACCTCGTAGCGCTGATTACTATAGAGTTAAGACAAGTAGAATTCCTTTTTCTGCATTTTATTTTATTTAGTATGAAAGAAGCAAACATCGCATTACACAAAGTCATATAGCAAACGTAGTTAATCTTGATCTACCTAAGTGGTCTTTAGGAGGTTATGCGTTAGATATCATTTACCCTGTATATCAACGTGATTTTAATAAAGTTATCTTTATATTGATATAAGGTTAAACGACCTTGATAATTATTCAATCGAAATTTTTTCCAACAGTTTCTTGAAGTAAAAACTTCTTTAGCTGCGTTGTGTACTTTTTGGGATGGGTAAAAATGTTAAACTCGCGTCAGGACACGTGACCTGATCGAAAATTCGTAAGACGGACACGTGATCTGAGACCGCCTCAAAGGTGAGTTTCACTTCTTCCGGCATTCGCGGAGTGCCCGTTTTTTTAAATATACCGAATTTTCACGGGCAATCGTTCATCATCATCATCATCAGGTCCTTTTTAGTCTCCACTACAGGAGCACGACCCTCTCTGTACTACTAGGGCCATACTTGGCCAGAGCAGCCAGAGGACTTGACCTACACTCTCCACGCTGGCCAGACGGGTTGGAGAGGTGTCTTAGATGTTTATAAGCTTTGTTTAGCTTGTATTTCCTAAGTCGCCTTCTACGACATCCACGGGAAGACTTGGAGTGGTCCTATTCTACTCTGCCGGATACCACACGGCTAATCGTTAATTCATTTCAATCACATATTGTTTTTTATAGTAACTACTTTGAGACAATACTTATCCTTACTACCTTACTATATTATTACTAATATTATAAATACGAAAGTGAGTTTGTTTATTTGTTTGTAACGCTTTCACGCCGTAACTACTGAACCGATCATCACGAAATTTTGCATTCTGGAGTACGGAGAAGGACATAGGCTACCTTTGATCCCGGGAAAAAGTACTATTCCCGAGGGATCGACTTTGACGCGGGCGGAGCCGCGGGCAAAAGCTAGTCTTAAATATTTTAACCCGCATTGCTGTTATTTACGGTCACCTGCTAAACTCAATACATCGATTTCGCTGATTAGTAAGGCATATATATTTAGCAATATTGTAAACCTTATGTCACTTATAGAAGGTAGAATTGCTGTTATATTCAAATTGTATCCATACACACGAGTTTTTACGCAAACTCGTGAATGAATATATTTTTAAAATTGTTTAATTTTGTGTCTATCAGTGACTATAAACAACAATTATGTTTGTGATATGCAATAGAATACTGTAAACTGTCCCCTCTGTTTCTCGTAGTATTTCAAGCCACTTCCCAAACTAGGCATAAACTTGTTTTGGTGTTGCAGTCATTTAGAGCAGAAGTTTACATGATTACTTAAATAAATAAATATAAATATATACGGATAAATCGCACAGATTGAGCTAGCCCCAAAGTAAGTTCGAGACTTGTGTTATGGGATGTTGTGAACTCAACGATACTATATTTCATAACAGATACATAATATAGATACACTTCCAAGACCCAGGCCGATCTGAAAAAGATCTTTTTCCATCTTGACCTGGCCGGGGATCGAACCCGGGCACTATCGTGTCGCAGGCTGGCGTGTTGACCGCTGCGCCACGGAGCTAGCCAAAAAATACTTATAGATCTAAATTCGCGTCCACGCATGTGGCGTCAACGTCTGTGCGAGCCGGTGCTGTTTCAGCGGATGTGCTGAAACGTAGAAGATATGGAGATCTACTCGAAAATTATATATTTGCGCCCTTCGTTCGAGACATTGGGTCCATGGGGCCTGGAAGCAAAATCTTTGGTGACTGAGATTTCGACGCGTCTCCGCGAGGTTACGGGCGATCCGAGGGCTGGTAGTTATTTTGCACAAAGAATTTTTATCGCGGTGCAAAGGGATAATGCTGCCAGCCTTCTGGGTCCCTGGCGGGCGATGCGTTGGAGTCTCTTTTTTATTTGTAATTTTTATTGTTAAATTTTTAATAATGTTGAAATTTTAAGATGACTTAATAAATTAAGAAACTTACATTAAAAAAAATATATAAAAAATCTAAAGTATTTGTGAGGTGCCGCCTCTCAGAGCCACAATACTCTAAGCTGTCAGTTAGTATTCCAAAACACGACCCAAACTAGGCTTTAACTTGTGTAAGTGCCATTTAGAATAGTAATTTAGTTGAATATTAACAAATTCAGAACTAAAATCAACCCCAACAGAAATAAATTATTCGTAACTTGAACACAGTCGAAACAAAGAGATATTGTAATATGTATTAAGAAATGAATAGAAATTAACTAGGTATTTAAACTAATTAGTTTAATAAAACTACAAAGTTTTAATTGAATGAATAATGAGTTAACAGAAAAAAAAAATCGCACCTGACTAAGCTGGGGCATTTTTTGTTTTAATTTTGAATTATTTTAGCAAATAAAATCACCATTTAACGTCTACACTCTGTTTGTTTACGTATTTAAAAACATTTAAACAATCTTGATACTTTTTTTTATTGACATTCACACATTAAAAATCAAAATATTAGCATTTTACTTGAATTTCATTAAATTACTTATACCTTCACATTGAATTGTTAAAGTGTAAAGTTTTTGATTTAAAAACTGTACATTTCAATAAAAAGACGTATTAAGATTATTTTCATGTTTTAAAATATCTAAACAAACAGAGTAGTATAGACATTTGTAATTCATTTAAATTTCACTTTAGAAATAGAAAGTCAAGAGCATCCGCTACTTGAAACTCTGTCTTTTAAGGTCTATAACAGAAATAATAAGACTTTTATCTATTTTCGAAATCATATTTTTTTATACCTAACACTAACAGAATAGAAGTGCTCTGAAAGTGTATTTAGGTTAAAAAAGCTTCCAGTCATGTTTTTTTTTTTTTTTTTTTTATTCTTACACCTCCAACCTAATTGGAGTCTTTTTCTTTCTTGTTACTCTTGCATACCAGTTCTCACTTTTTTGCCTCTCGTACGTTCATACCGCATACTTTCCTTTCATTCCCTCTATCTTTCGTACTCTTTTGCGAGTGGGACTCTCGCCTAACTATCTTTTATTTATCTTATTTGCTAGGGGTTCAATAACTTGACACTGTTTTTATTAATATGTCTAAGGAATTTTTACATTTCTTTTCTTATATCTAGTTACATTCTTCTTTGTTTTCTTACTTATATTTATACTTATTATTTATTCTTATTTTCTATTACACTTAACAATGTATTCCAGTGATGTTTACTTTACTTATTTCCAGTCATGTAGGTGGATTGAGGTTAAAAGTTCTTCCAGTCATGTATTAAAGTATAACTCTTCAGTGTGAATATAAATGCAACATCCAGCCGGGGAGTGACGAGCGCGAATGAAATATGTAACAGTCTGGATACTGCGATGACGTCTGTGGCAACGTTTCTTTATTATCAAGTAAAACAAAGCTTCTGCCACACATTGCTTTATAATGTACTTTATAAAGCTGATAATACAATTGCAATGTAACAAGAAGTTCATCATCATCATCATCAGTTCTTATTAGTCTTCACTGCAGGAGCATGACCCTCTCTGTACTACTGGAGCCATAATTGGCCAGAGCAGACAGAGGAGTCAGCCTACACTCTCCTCGCTGGCCAGACGGGTTGGAGAGGTCTCATTGATGTTTATGAGCTTTATTTAGCTTGTTTTTCCTATGTCGCCTCTTACGACATCCATGGCAAGACTTGGAGTGGTTCTATTCTACTCTGCCGGAAACCAGACGACTAAAAGGAAGTTGGTTGTCTGTAAAAACGGTTTACGTGATAACGGTGGAAGAGAGATAGATGCGTCACAAGCTGAACGCTTAGGCCGATCGTGCCTCTCTATCGCTTGTTCTTGCTCTTTCTTCTCCACTTCGCACGGTCTGCGGCATCCTTAATTGTGAGACCATTGGCTCGCATATCGTCCCCAACGACATCCAGCCAGCACTTCTTGGGTTTCCCCCTTCTGCCGAGGCCTGGCGGAGGTGGCATAGCCAGACATTTCTTCCCTATATAATTTGCCGGTTTTCGCAAAACGTGGCCGTACTAGCGTAGGCGGCTTGTCCGCTATGTCTCGGACATGGAGACTGCCGCGAATGCGGGAAAGTAATGTTACCTATTATCAAGTAAAAAAATTGCTTCATAATGTGCTTCTATAAAAGTGATGATAAAATTTATTTTTAAATAAAAAATTGTCTGTAAATTTAACGTGATAATGGTAGAAGAGAGATAAAAGCGTCACAAGCTGAACGCTTAGGCAGTTTATGCCTCTCTATCGCTTTGTTCTGCGTCCTCTCTTGCACACGGAACGTGACGCTATTTAGTGCGTGTAGCCGGATTTCGTCAATTTAAAATACTGATGGTAGCATTAAATCGTAAGGTACGATAAGCCGCTATCATTGGATAATATTCAACAAGCAGTAACGACTGACACCCTGTTGTAACAACTGGTTGGACCCGACGCCTCAGTGCAGCAGCTACTTATTACAGAAAACCCCTTTTAACCTTATATTATTCTACCTGCCCGGTGACTATATAAATGAATGTCACAATGTGACAATGTGATTACTCTGTGTTGACACAGAGTAACGCTGATCACAGAGCCGACAAGCTGCTCAACCTCGACAAAGGAGCTCAATTAACGTGTCAATAGCCGCAGCAACCGGGGACGTGCTAGCCAGGTCAGTGAGGGAGTATGTATTGCAACATCTATGAAATAGGTTTGGCAGAATAGCTTTATCTATGATGTTGGGTTTTTGGGTCGATTTTATTAATTTCACGTAACATAGATGTCACACTTACGGAGATGGCTATATCAAACTACTTCATTTATCTTTCAGAAATAATAATTATTTAAACCTTTTCTAAAAAAAAAACAGTATTTAAATGTTAACAACTTAAAAAGTATCTGTTAGAAAATCAAAATTTAGGAATTCCATCCGGCTACTTGGTGGCTGATTTTATCATATAGGTAGGTGATAGGTAGTATAGGTACTCACGGTTCTTATTTCCACCCTTTCCTTCTGATTCCCTTTTTCTTATATCTTTATTTTCTTATATATATATTTTTTTAACACATACTTTAAAGGCACACTTTGGCCCAAAAGTTTGGCCCATAAATGAGAGACAGAGCAGAGAGTAATCTATATTCTAAGCTGTGCTATTCCAAAACATTCCTATCCTTAGTTTATTTTTCTTGCTCTGGTTATAAAACCTGCCACGTGAGTTTTTTTCTTCCTCGTATTCGTCACTTTTTTCCTCAATTATTAAGAAGTAACGAATAGATACTCGTATTAACCGAAGGGCATCACAAATATAGGTAATTGTGTCAGAAGGAATTTGATTATTCAGCACAGAGTCGTAATGACAGAGCCGGCAAGCTGATCAATCACGACAAAGGGGCTCAATTAACATGTCAATAGCCGCAGCATCCGAGGCGGGTTTGTGTGAGCCAGGGCGAATGGCCAAAGCCTTAGTTTGTGATACTACAACTTCACATAGATCTTACATGAAAACTTTATTGTTTGTCAACTAATTTTGTATCACAAATATAAAACACAACATTTTTTAATACAAAATAAACCGGATAAGCGCGAGTTGGACTCGGGCACGAAGGGTTCCGTACCATCCCTTCTAATATTATAAATGCGATAGTGAGTTTGTTTGTTTGTTTGTTACGCTTTCACGCCGTAACTACTGAACCGATCATCATAAAATTTTGCATACAAGTTCTCTGGAGTACGGAGAAGGACATAGGCTACCTTTTATCCCGGGAAAAAGTAATATTCCCGAGGGATCGACATTGACGCGGGCGGAGCCGCGGGCGAAAGCTAGTCTATAATAAGTTTTTTCTTTATGTGTGCTTTATGACGTTGCTTCGTACCAAATTCTAAAATTCTGAGTTTACGGGAACTACCCTGTAGGTGTTGATTTCTTTACGAATATTGAAAATGTGCGGCATAACCAACTGTATCTTTTGATTGCGCTGCCTTAGAACTTTGATTTTTTGACATCTTCAAGGGACTATACTGAGTATTTGAAATGAATTTCAGCTTGATACCTCCACGCGTTCCCAAGAAAAAAAAATCTTTACATACAGACAGACACACAGAAAACAAAGTGATTCTATAAGGGTTCCATTTTTTTCTTTTGATGTACGGAACCTTAAAAATAAGAATAGGGAAGTTTCTTCGTGCTTAATCTTGCTCCCCCATCGAAAACACATCATCGTTATTGCAGAAACTTTTCCCATCATTGTTTATAAGACAAAGTAAGCACCGTGATGGAGTCTTCACGCTTGGCACACGGGGTTCAAAAGTGATATATTGATATGTGGCAACACACCTGATACTCGACAGCTCAGAGTTTTTTTCACAAAGTTTGACGCAAAAATATTTGATCATTTTGAGTATAAATTTCAAAATTTACTTGTATTTTGGATCTGTTTAAAATGCATCAATTAGGGCTCATACAAACACAGAGATAGAGAAAAAGACAATAAGACCCAACGACCATGTTTACTTTGTTCATGGGCGCATAGGTAGAAAACAAAATCAAATAGTGATAGAAGATTCTTTCGATATTCACACAATGCCTTGACTGTTTTTCGATTATTTGTATTAAATGTTGTAGTTAACTAAAAATGATGCTTTTCGCAAATTTTCCTTTATCTAGCACAGATAAAGGAAAATTACTAATACAGCCTTCGCAAGGGAATCAAAACCTACAGGATAATTCCATTGAACTCAGAATCTTGAAATTTGGTACGAAGCAACGTTTTATAGCACATCATCATTTCGAGTAGGTGTCACGGTCAATCGACCATGCACACCCTGTTGTCAAAGTTCTTCAGAACCGCCTCTCGGCCTCTGACGTGGTTCCTTCACCGACCACCAGATGGCAGCCGAGACGAACGGCTTAACGTGCCTACCTAAGCACGGAATCATCTTTATTATCAGACAATCCGGTGATTCAAGCTAGCAACGTATTAACCAAACTGGAAGCAACTAAACAATGTATGCTGTCTACCCCGTAGGGGAAAATGATGAATAAATATGTATAATAAATTCATAAAAATAAAATGTATGCTGCCCGTTCGAATCAAACCCACGACCCCCGGGGCTACAGGCAAATGCCTTAAACACTGGACCACGGAGGCAGTTATATAACCTTATATATATAACCTTAGATACGAAGGTGTAATGTGAAAAATGCACAAAGTACAAGTAAGATCCAAATGTTTAGACAAAGTTTATACCATTGTATGCATTTCGCAACTCTCACTATACGACATTTATTATACACTCGTACCATGATCCTGCAAAATTCACCAGATACTCGTACGTGTGACGGAACAAATTTGTTCAGAACTTTGTAAAAATATCCGAACTCCATGTGCGGTTCAAAAGTTGATTGTGTTTTTAAATCAGGGTGAAACGGGCATTCGTTTTACGAGTTTTTATACTGTTTCGGTAATTTTGTTTGTTAAAATGTATACTAGAAACATTCGGATTAATTTTTTAAGCTTTTATTGTGTAATACATACATTATATACATATTATCACGTCTTTTTCCCTTACGGGGTAGACAGAGCTTAGGTTTATGATTTGGCGGGCATAAAGGTGGAAAACGGAATAAGAATAATAATGGATTGCTAGCCGCATCGCCTACTAACATGATTTTCACCCATCCCTACATCTGCTTTTACGATTTGCGTGGCATGAGAC
This sequence comes from Elegia similella, assembly GCA_947532085.1. Taxonomy (NCBI): domain Eukaryota; kingdom Metazoa; phylum Arthropoda; class Insecta; order Lepidoptera; family Pyralidae; genus Elegia; species Elegia similella. Next base: position 1,184,380 of record OX383926.1, on the reverse strand, counting down.
TCAGCTGGTACATTGTACGTTTTTTCTTTTCTCCCAGACCAGCATGATAGATTTAATTATAGGTTATTGTGTAATAAGTTTTTATTTGTAGGTATGGTGAATTTCTACATATCGATATAAAAATTATAATATTAAAATCAGCTAGTGCACGAAAAATTACGTTTGATGAATGAATTTATTGTTTTGATTTATGATTTTTTGTTAACATGATTCCCCGACATTATAAAAAAATATGTATTTTAAATGAAATAAAAGTATCAGTTTGTTGGTGACAAATAATGATATATCGTATAGGAGGCAAAATTTGTCTCTCATACGATAGTCACGTTAGATTTAATCTAGCTTTCAGTATTACTTATGTCATATTTCAAAACTATGTACAAATAACAATCTTTTTTAATTACACAGGACTGGTTTTGTAAAATAATACCTTTTTACTTGTGTTGTAATGGTGTTAATGGAAAAATCAATAAATGTTGGAACGCTATACAGCTTAGAAAGAGATTTAAAGTTTTTCGAAGATTTCCCTTACCCATCGCTACGATTAAAAATATTGTTCATGTGGAATGCTCAGTCCAGCTCCGACCATATAAGTAAGGCTAATTTAGAAAACTGTATAGACTAGCCAATGTATATTTTCGTGCTCGAAACTGCTTAACACTTTAAAAGCACGGAGTATACCGTTTTAACCTCAATCTAGGAACATCGTCCAGATGACCGCCGTTATGCTGCTAGCTTGGAAAATGGGAGCACGGCTTCCCAACGCACGATACTCTTGTGCCAGTGTCGTCAAACACTAAGTGAGATGTCGGATTCGTTAAGAACACCTGTCACATTCGTTCCTTTGGAGACTATAAGAGCACGGGGCACACCGCCTTTAGACACTTACCTTAGTCCAGGGATGTCGTCTAGCTGCGCTCCATCATGCTGCTGCCACGCTAGCTGTGGAGATGGGAACCCGTGCGCAGCGCATGATACTCTCGCGCCGGTGGCATTGGAGAACACCAAGCGAGGCGGCGGCTCCATCAGGAACACCGGCCCGTGCTCCTGGCCCTCGCCACCTGGGGAGGAATAGCTTGTTTTATTATCAGGCGTACATAGGCTACGGTAACCGCTTTCCATCAGGTGGGCCGTATGCCTGTTTGCCTACTTTGTAGTATAAAAAAAAGTTTGTAAAGTTATAAAAGTATAAACAAAAGTAATCAGACGAAGGTGTTAGACTAGACCAAGAATTTTGAGATCTTCTCTTCTTCTTATGGACTTCTTGAATGGGTTCATAAATGACAGAGTGATGCGGTTATAAACCCAAAAAAAAAACGTAACCGAATAACATCCTCCTCCTCCTTTAAAGTGGGCTAAAAACCAACGTCTGTTGGATAATGCATTTTTTCTGTAGATCATAGACATTTTTCAAATAATAGTTATGCCTACCAGACCTCTGATTTGGATTAGTTTGAGACTAATATAAACACTATAATAGTTGAAGTTATTCTATATTTACATTATCATAAATTCAAGGCATAGCTTCTAATGGAACTTCATGTAAATATACACTGTATGTAACCTTTGGTAACCAAACGGTTTTAGTCTCCTAGATTCGGTGCGGGTTAGGTCAACAAAGCCGAAGGTCCTTCCATTAGCATACTAAAATTACATCACGAGTTCGGTCTAGTCTTAAAATAATATAGGTACCTCGTTAAAGTATCTCAGACTACATCATCTTCGACTACAAGTGAATTATTTCAATAATAATAATCCCAACTGCCTTTTTGTCAATTTACGGCCTCCAAATAGATTTTTTTGTAACGTCAAATAGCTTATGACACTCCGGGGAAGAATACAGATCTAATTATACTGTTGGGGCGTTCTAGACTCTTTTCAGACACAATGACGGACTATGACTCGACGAGCAAAATAGACTGACAAATTGACATAGAACACGACAAAAGACGACTTTTTTACTAAGACATCGAGACAGTCCACGAGCTATGACCAGACTAGACGGTCATCCTCTATTGTAAATATAGTGTTTTCTTTCCTCGCCGAGCCCATTCAGTGGTCCTTCGAGCCGGATAGAATCAACCTATGGAGACACCGACGATTGGCGCGATCGCTGCTGCCGGTCTGACCGGGCCGGGCCGACAGCCCACCGCCCACGGCAGCCGCGCGTCCGTGCTACCGCTGCTGCTTTCCACTTGCTTTGACAACAGCAAGGCTGATCTACTGAAAAGATTGCGACTCCTAAAGCTCCGGCAGGAAGCTCTAGAAGAAAATGGCCGGAAATTACGAATAGAGGAGGAGGCTTATGACAAGGAGCTCCGTCGATTAGACTTAAAACTTCGGCGCTTTCGGGCAAAAGGTACTCCGACCGGGTTGGGCCGACAGTCCACCCACGAGAGTCACCTATCTTCACCGACGCCGCTCGCCCGCTCTGACTTAAGCGGGGGTGGCAGCCGCCTATCAGCGTCGCCGTCGACACCTGCTCGCTCTAACATAAGTGAGAATGAGCGTCGCCTATCTTCACCGCCACCATCGCCGTCCGCCCGCTCCGACATAAGCGAGGGTGGCCGCCGCCTATCATCACCGTCGCCATTGCCGCCCGCTCGCTCAGACATATGCGAGGGCGGATGCCTACCGTCACCGACACCATCGACATTGCCGCCCGCTCGCTCTGACATAAGCAAGGGGGCAGAAGAGGACTTTGTCAGCAAGAGTGAAATGACCGTACAAACTGCAGTGACCGACATAACAGAGGGAGAATTCGGCGGACCGAGTAGACAGGTCAGCACAAGCAGTTCCACGACCGCAGCTGTAGCCAGATGTCGTTGTGGAAAGGCTTCGGAGCTGAATGAAATGAAAACTTGTGAATGCAGTTTTTAAAATTGCGTGCATATTTTTGTTAATTTTATTGATTTTTTAAATAAAAATATTGACAAGGACATGACAGACAAGACAAAAGACATTGACCTATCGTGCACTAGACGAGTCACACAGACGTCTATGACTAGACTGGCTATATCTAAGATTGACTCGAGAGACTTTCATCCTTTCTACAATTATGAACGACGTGACTGTGACATTCACCGAGTGACGGTCGGTGAACGCTTGTTTATCACGGACGTGTTCAACAAGCGTGATCCCCCGGAGCTCCGAGCCATTCGCCATCGCCCCGATGGTCTGATGTGACTATCACTCGAGGTGGGTATCGACAAGTTCGAAAGTGACATGGACAACAGCCTTAACTGACTTACAAGGAATGGGTGACAATATCGACATGGTAACGACCCACTACAGACCCGGACCATAGACTGCCACCTCACATGAACACTCATTGGGTAGGTGACGACTGACGTTGTCCTTACATGTGTGACTAGACTTGTGGAACGCCCCGCTTCACATTTTGAGTACCAGCCTTCTGGTACTGGAGGTGGGGATGTTGGAGCGTTCTAGACTCTTTTCAGACACAATGACGGACTATGACTCGACGAGCAAAATAGACTGACAAATTGACATAGAACACGACAAAAGACGACTTTTTTACTAAGACATCGAGACAGTCCACGAGCTATGACCAGACTAGACGGTCATCCTCTATTGTAAATATAGTGTTTTCTTTCCTCGCCGAGCCCATTCAGATACTTCACACTCTGAAATTGCTTAAGCCGTTTAGGCTACAGGAGATGACCATGGTACAGACATACTTACATACATATAGGGTTACCATCTAGGAATTTGAAAAACCCTTGCAAAAAGCCGGACATTTCGATAAAAGTCCAGACTTTTTTAAAAACATTACTTAATTAGCTCAGTGCTATGGTAAGCATGGTAGGCAGACAGACGCTCAAAAATTTTTTTTTTCGTTTGACGTGTTATGCATCCAAATTGGTCTAATTTAAATTCTTTTATATATATTTAAGTTTATATATAATGGATATATATATATATATATATATATATATATATATATATATATATATATATATATATATATATATATATATATATATATACTTGTACAATGAAACTAAAACTAAAAACCTTAAAATATATAATATAATAACTAAAATAAATTATGATGACAAGCTGCAGTGATGTTGACAAGCTAGGACATCACGGACTGTCATGCCAAAAAAGTGCAGGCCGCTTCTCTAGACATGCCGCACTTAACGATATCATACGCCGGGCCCTTGCCACCGTTAACGTGCCAAGTCTACTTGAGCCGACTGGTATTGCAAGAGACGATGGCAAGAGACCGGACGGCATGAGTTTGATTCCATGGAAGATGGGCCGGGTGCTGGTATGGGATGCAACCTGTTCAGACACGCTGGCCCCCTCCCATCTACATGGAACCAACAACAGAGCTGGTGCGGCTTGTGAAGCGGCTGAAAAAGCTAAAGCTTGCAAATACAGTGGTCTAGGCTCCGAATATGTTTTTGTCCCATTTGGTGTCGAAACCCTTGGTCTGTGGGGTCCTAGCGCTATAAGGCTTTTTAAGGAAATAGCAAAAAGGTTAGTCGACATCACAGGAGACTGAAGAGCTGGCAGCTACCTCGGACAAAGAATTAGTCTAGCTATTCAAAGGGGGAACGCTGCCAGTATCTTCGGAACCTTGCCTAAAGGGACTCCTCTTAATAATTTATTTTAGTTATTATATTATATATTATATATTTTAAGGTTTTTAGTTTTAGTTTCATTGTACAAGTATATATATATATATAAAAATTATATATAAACTTAAATATATATAAAAAAAGTAAATTTTTTTTCACGTAGGTAATCAGTAGGTATGGGTAAATGTTACACATATTTATGAGAAATATATATTGTTATTTAAATTCCATCAAAATCGGTTAAGTAGTTTGTTTGAAGATTTTTTTATAATAAAGATTATCATCTAAATGAAAATTATCAGCTAAATGTGGCCTTTAGGTCTTATGGCCATAGGTTCGGTTTCCCCTACAAGTGGTTATGATGATTATTTCATCGCCGTTCCGTGATAGGACGTTTGATACTATTTATTTCCAATTCAAAAAGATAATATCCTAATCCTAACTAATATTATAAATGCGAAAGTGAGTTTGTTTGTTTGTTACGCTTTCACGTCGTAACTACTGAACCGATCATCATGAAATTTTGCATACAAGTTCTCTGGAGTGCGGAGAAGGACATACCTTTTATCCCGGGAAAAATTACTATTCCCGAGGGATCGACATTGACGCGGGCGGAGCCGCGGGCGAAAGCTAGTATCTCTTATATTTGAGCGTATACCCAGTTGCATCCTCAGCGGATGCTTTGGAATCCAGGACCTGCCAACCGAATTGAATCTCCATCGTAATCTATGTGGCTTGACAACATGTCTCAACGTCCCTTTACACAATTAATGTCTGCAGCGAGGCAAGCCGCTCTCAGGCTTGACTGGATCTAATTACGTCATAGCAAGTGTATCCACTGAGATTAAACCGACATACGAGTATACTAGCTTACCACTTGACTTCGGTCGCCGCTTTTATAACCTACTAGTTTTTGCACGCGGCTTCGCTTGCGTTAAGAATTATAGAAGTTTCATACAACCTTTCATCCCATATTTTATCCCCTTGGGGGTAGAATTGATCAAAATCCTTTCTTAACAGATACTTACGTCATAACATCTACCTGCATGTCAAATTTCAGCCCGATCCGTCCAGTGGTTTGGACTATGCGTTGATAGATCAATATGTCAGTCAGTCAGTCACCTTTGAGTTATATATATTTAGATGTGCTTTTATAGTGCATACGTCTTAGTCACATTAATTCATTAGTGCGGTCCAGACTAACAAACACACTCATTTCTAAACAAACTTTAATATAAGTAGTACAATGTAAAACTTTTTTTCTCCCAGACAAATTTCACACTGTTCTGAGAGACTTGAAGAAACGTAGAATGAACCAGCTGCATGTCATCCCCACTGGGCCTGTCTGCCCCGCAAAGGAAAAGACGTGTCATGTGTGTAACATGTGGTATTAATGTAAAAGTGGATTATATCATTGAATCTACCGTGATATAAAGACAATACACACATACTATTTCGTCGGTATTTATTTATTTATTTATTGAAATTACACACAGATTTATAGTCAAATAGCCAAAACATCTGCATGTTAAATGTTAATTTTTACATAAGTCACTACTTAAAGATAAATCAAAATAATTAAAAGAAAGTGCATCAGAATTCGTTAAATTATAAATGTCAGTTACAATTAGAATTTGAAAGAAATAATATTATATACAAATATAAAGTCAGGTTGCTAAAAAAAACGTTAATTAGAAGTCAAATAATAAAATTTAAAGAATTAAGATACAAAAATAACTTATTTATAAAAATATTAATGGAATCATTGAAAATGTCAATATCAATTTGTTGAACGAGCATGTCACCGAGAAATTGTAGAGCTCTTGCAGTTGGAGCGTTTTTAGCATAGTTAGTGCGTATTGCCGACTATATAGGTAGTTTCAGACTAGTCAGATCTAAATTTAGTGCGGGACCCTCCGCCGCGCGTCCTGCACTCGCCTTGAAAATGGGCTCTTGATGAGTCCGAAACTATAGTCAGCAATTCCGACGAAATAGTATGTAAGTATGTGAAAATGTTTGTTAGTGTTTCACGCAAAAACTACAGGATGGATTGAAACTTACAGCTGACATACCTATTAGAATCATCATCATCATTTCGAGTAGGTGTCACGGTCAATCGACTATGCACACCCTGGTGTCAGAGTTCTTCGGAACCGCCTCTCGGCCGCTAACGTGGTTTTTTTAACGACTACCAGATGGCAGCCGGGACCAACAGCTTAACGTGCCTTCCGAAGCACGAAACCATCTTTATTATCAGACAATCAGGTGAATCAAGCCTGCAATGTCCTAACCAAACTCGAAACAACCAAACAAAGTATGCTTCAAGTGGGAATCGAACCCAGGACACGACCCCCCGGTTCTACAGGCAAACGCCTTTATCACTGGACCACGGAGGCAGATAGAATATTGGAATAAAACATAGGCTATAAATTCTGTGCATTAAGTATCGTAAAACCGCTAGTTTACAGCACTATTAACATAATATTACCATGCATCATGAGATACAAAGTGAGTTATCCCGAACGTCTGTGAAGCAGTTACCGTGATCTAATTACTCAATCTCGGCTAAATGCTCGTTTGATTGGCGGGCCGAGTGACATCGTGGGAAATAATTCGTTTCTACTTACGGAATAGTAAATAAATAAACAAATATATCCGGACAAATCACACAGATTGAGTTAGCCCTAAAGTAAGTTCGACTTGTGTTATGGGATATTAACTCAACGATATTTTTATAACAAATACATATATAGATAAACATCCAAGACCCAGGCGAATATGAAAAAGATTACTTTTTATCTTGACCTGACCGGGTATCGAACCCGGGTGCCCTCGTGTCGCAGGCTGGCGCAGGCTAACCACTGCGCCACGGAGCTTGCCTGTAGAAAGTATATGGCAAACTAACTGTCGCCCGCAGCTCCAATCACGTTAGTATGGATCCCGTGGAAACAATTCTTTTTCTAGGATGAAAGATATCCTATGTGTTAATCCAGGTAATGACCTATCTATGTGCAAAATTACGTCAAAATTCGTTTGGCGGTTTCAGCCAGATTGAGTAACAAACTTCCATATATCTGTATACTCTATACATACTCACAAACTTTCGTGTTTATAATATTACTAGCTTTCGCCCGCGGCTCCGCCCGCGTCAATGTCGATCCCTCGGGAACAGTACTTTTTCCCGGGATAAAAGGTAGCCTATGTACGCACTCCAGAGAACTTGTATGCAAAATTTCATGATGATCGGTTCAGTAGTTACGGCGTGAAAGCGTAACAAACAAACAAATAAACAAACAAACAAACTCTTTTTCGCATTTATAATATTAGTAAGGATAAGGATAAGCAAAGTAAGAATGCTTTATAAAACCTCAATATAGTAATTCTCAGATTTTTTTACAGATAGTATGATTATCTTACTCGTATCAACTACTTCTTCTTAGTTGAGAGTCAAGCTCTTGTCATTGTAGTAAGTGATTTCCAAATTTCACTTCCTTGGCTTGTATATTGTAGTACTAGCTTTTGCCCACAGTTCCGCTCGTGTTAATACTGTTCTTTCAGGAACAGTACTTTTTCCAGGATTAAAGGTAGTGCATGACTTTTGTCGTTTGGCATACAACGCGTTACGAAAGTGAAAGCGCAGCAAACAAACTCACTTTCGCATTTATAATATTAGTTACTATAGGAATATTTGCTGTGAAAACTCGCGTGTCAAATGAAGATATTTTAGTTATTTTATTCAGTCTATTTTAAACATCATATTAACCGTGCCGAAACGTTTAAGTAGCAGATAAACAGTTACAGCTCCAAGCTAGATAAATTACACAATCCCTCTGACTATTTAATTAACATTGTGTTTGAATGTTAAATATTTCTTTCTCTGTTAAAGTTGATACCTGAATGACTTTTCATATTAAAAATCCACTTCAATAAAACTACTTAACCAACATTGATGAAATTTACCAATTGAAAAGTACATCGTTAAAAAAAATAGGTTTTTAATTGGTTCCTAAATGACGGAGTTATAAGGTTTTAGTTTTTCGTGTGTGTAAGTGTTTAACACTGGTGTCAAATTTTTCAAGCTACCTTTAGGCATCTGACATAGCTTAACGGCTGCCATCAATGATGACAGTCGGGATCAACGGCTTAAAGTGCCTTCCGAAGCACGGAGGAGCTCAAGATATTTTTATGCCACTTGCAGTCACCCATCACAGTAGGGACTACGCCCAGGGTTTCTTAACATATGTAAGCTTTTTTAATGCTCACGATCACTGGGCCATCGGGCTCCTCCTAAAGTAGAAACCATTATAGGTTATCAATCAAAGTATCTTTTATACAATGGAATTGATAACCTCCTCCTTGTTTATGAAATTAGTTAAAAATACAATTGCCCTACAAAATTCTTTTATAGCATATATTACCTGTGTAAGGTAAGGATTGTTACGATTCCACACACATTCTGCTCAGGCATTAAGAATTTAAAGGGGTGCGTATTGATTGATATAATAACAAATTATATATTTTCATTTCAATAAAGTTCATAAGATATAATGTTAACTTGACATAATCATTACTGATTATATTCTTAAAAGCTATAACATTCATAAAATTTTTAATTCGAAAAGCATAAACTCATTTTTTATAACGTTTATGAATACTAAATATCACCTGTTATACAACTCACGCAGTATACCTTCCAAAATGTATACCATTCAAAAAGTATAGTATTTAAAATAAATATGAATCAAAATCTATAGAATGTATACGTATTAAAAATATATAACAGAGAAAATATACCAGCTAATTAGTATAGACCCATGTCTATTTTGCGAATTTGAATTATTTCAGTAACACCTACGAAATAAGTAAAATTCGCGCAAACTCATAAACTTCATTTTCTTGTAAAAGAATCGGAGTAGCCAGCAAAAGGTGCATCATTCAAACAGACTATCGAATAACTAATAATAGGTAATCGATTTCATCAGTAAAGCAAACGGAAAGTAACACAAGAAGTCACTAACTTCATAGGATTACAAAAATCTATAACAAACAAAAGAACTTATTACAATATTTTATTGCATGTAAATATTAGGACAAAGTATAAAATAAATAAAAAAATTGTGATACATACAAAATGCGCGCGCATTTTGTATGTATCACATTTTTTTTTAAAGTACAAATATAACTTTTACAATATTTTATTATATGTTAATATTAGGACAAAGTTAGAAATAAATTTAAAAAATTGTGATACATACAAAATGCGCGCGCATTATGTATGTATCACAATTTTTTTTAAAGTACAAATATAACTTTTACAATATTTTATTATATGTTAATATTAGGACAAATTTAGAAATAAATTTAAAAAATTGTGATACATACAAAATGCGCGCGCATTTTGTATGTATCACAATTTTTCTAAGTATTTTTTTAGTATACCTATTTTTCTTATCTTTTTTAACTTATAATAGAGACTATAGCTCTAAGAAATTCACACTCGTAATATTCAGATTTTCGTTTTAATATATTGTTATCTTTTTCTTGTCTTATTAATATTTTTTTGCGTTTACGAGATCGTTAGGTTGCTATTTTTGGCTAGGCGTTCTATAAAAATAATTAAGATAATTTATTAAACGGTTTCAAAAAAAGAGGAGGTTATCAATTCGACGGTATGTCTTTTTTATGTGTGTTTGTTACACGATATCTTCGCCAATTGTGAACCGATTTTGATATTTCTTTTTTATTTTACTTTTTTGCCTTTACTACCAAGTTGATCCCATTTTAATTTGGTAAAGATATAATGAGATTGACATGCTAGGTTTTTTTTTAAATTTAATTATTAGGTATATATTGAGAATCTTCTACCAATTAATTCGTATAACCAATGACTATTATCCGTACTAATATGTATATATTAAGTTTATTATACATAACAACTAATTGATGTTTTAAAGTTTATAATAATAAAACGGTATAATAATAGCTTGATATGTTGAATGATTGTTATAATTAAAGATTTTAGTTTTTTTAAAGTTATTTCTTTCGATTTTTATCTTACCTGATAATTATACTAACCAAAATTATATGTTTCGTTGATATTTATCTTAAATTATATATATTTTGTTTTTATATGTTATATTACTTACCCAATTTAAAGTGGAATAAAAAATCTCGCATATGAACTATGTGAACATAACGTTGCTTTTTCAGGCTAGTCGTGTAAAGATAGTGGTTACTTTCATCTTTGTTTTTTAATAGATAAAGCATATTAAATAGGCTTTGAACATCAGATATTCAGGTGATACATGCGAGGCTAGTAATCTATACTTATAAGTTCTCATGCCAAGTACCAAATACTTTGGTCGCTCATCTCGCCTTACAAACACTACTCTAAAATAAAACTGCTTGATGACGTCATCAAAAGCGAGAGAAAACAAGGTAAGAGCTCGTGCATGATGACTGTCGTATCTGTCATATTATATCAGCTTCAGTTAAATATTCATAACTTCTCATAAAGTTTTACAACAATAGATTTAACGTATTTCAAGATATAAAGTTTGACGTATTGATTCTCAAATATATAGACTAGTACTATACCATATAATTATTCCTTGCTTGCTCAGCTCTGATAACCACTCTAGATAGGTGCTCTACTTTCAGACACAAACATGTTTTGACGCTAGACTTGCCAATTTCTACAATAGAGCTCCGCAACTTCGGAGTAATAGCTGATTTATTGCTAGCATGGTCACATCTCCTGAATGATAGAAAATACGGAATCTCAATATCAGAAAACATTATTATTTATTTCAAAAACTTATACTATCTTTACAGGTTTCCCTAATACGATTGTGAAGTCATTCTTAAGCTATATTATATTATAACATAATATCCACTTCACAGGAGCTACATGCTCTTGTGAAGTCAGTCAAGGAACAAGAGAAAATATCAAATTTACTCGCAACCTCGTTCAAAGTTCGAAGAGTTCGGGTCAATGGTGCCTGTCTTAACAAATTTGTTCGCGCCTTTCGAACAGGGCAGGTTGAAGGCCTCAACCTGCGTTGTTCGAAATACCAAAGGCGCTCCACACATACCTGTCTGGCACACTCAGCGCTATCCACCCCACACTGATTGTTTATATCAATCTTATGTCAATACAAAGTTGCGTTACTCAGGGGTTTATTCATACTAGCGCATAATCGAAGCAAATCAAAGGGTGTTTATATGGCAAACCCACCTTCAACTTAACACAGAGACGAAATATGCGATATAAAATAAAAACAAGGGGTGTACGCGCGAATTTCACGCTTCTGAATTTCAGAAGAAAATGAGCATTTCGATGTTTAAATGTTTGCTGTATGAACTTCGCTTCGACTCTGCGCTAGCTTGAATTGACCCTTAGAAAGAACCCCAAAACATGAGGGCACTCTAAAAACTTATGAACAAAGTCACGCCAACTAATGTAAGTTTTCTAGCGATATTATATCTAAAGTAAAATAAATAAACTCATATCATAACAAGCGTACTGAATGACCCCAAAATATCACACACTTTTATGGGCAGTCGTTAATAATGTGACTTGTGGCTTTTATCCTACAATAAAAACGTTTGATTGAGTAATCCTCAAAGACTTTAGAAAAACTGAAGCGACATAAAAGATAGAAAGACTTTTTTTAATCTTATACTTTGTTCTTTGTTAAGTTTAGCTGGAATTACAGCAAAAAAACCAAAAAAAGTGCGAGCCAGACTCGCGCACAAAGTGTTTCGTATCATTCATAAGTTTAAAGTTATTATCATACAATGTAACTAAAAATTTATAAGTTTCGTCATTTTTCCTTTATTTGTGCTATAAGACGTTGCTTCGTACCAAATTTCAAGATTCTGAGTTCACGGGAAGTACCCTGTAGGTTTTAATTCCCTTGTGAATGTCGAAAATTTGCGGCATAAACGGCTGTATCTTTTGATTGCGTTGGCTTAGGAGATTGATTTTTTTCATAGCTCCAAGTGCCTGTAGACCTCAGTATTTGATATGAATTTCAGCTTGATACCTCTACGCGTTGCTACGAAAAAGGGTCTAGAGAGACAGACGGACAACAAAACGATTTTTTATGGGTTCGGATTTTAATTTTAGATATGAACCCTAAAAATGAAATTTGATCTCATGAATAGCTTCATTGATGACTGGCGTCACAAACAAAAATAGCGAGGAGCTCGATGGCCCAGTTGCTGTACGAATTATTAGCGCTTACACAGCATCCAATTTATCGAAAACAAAATCAATTGATCAGACAAAGGCTTTCTCCCAGTTAATATTAAGTTTGTCCTACCATAAAAACGTTTGATTTATCTAAACTTCAAATTGTAGAAAAATATACTCAATAAGCTTTTAATGTCTTATCTTGTCCTTTGTTCCATTTAGCGAGAATTTTAGCTAACACGAGTCTTCGATATATGTCTTCACATAGCGACTTGCAGAATTATTCGATTGTGAATTGATGGGTATGAAAAACGTGGTCATGTCCACCGAAGTATATCACAATAGGACTGAAATATCTTTCGTTATACAAATACTCAAAGGAATAGTTTGTCAGTGCAAACAAAAACAAAACGCAGAATTTTGTCCCACGTATAATACATTTATTGAAAAGCGAAAGTATATACCTCGTTTTACTTTTTTTCACCATCATTAGTAGTGATATTTCTTAGAATCAAGTTATTTTGTTCTAACCCTAGACTTCCTAAGTTCTGCCACAAGTTAGCTCCATCATCATTCCAATGTTATAAAATATGGAATTTGTTATGATTTAGATAGTGTTTGTAAGGCGAGATGAGCGACCAAATACTTTGGTCGCTCATCTCGCCTTACAAACACTACTCTAAAATAAAACTGCTTGATGACGTCATCAAAAGCGAGAGAAAACAAGGTAAGAGCTCGTGCATGATGACTGTCGTATCTGTCATATTATATCAGCTTCAGTTAAATATTCATAACTTCTCATAAAGTTTTACAACAATAGATTTAACGTATTTCAAGATATAAAGTTTGACGTATTGATTCTCAAATATATAGACTAGTACTATACCATATAATTATTCCTTGCTTGCTCAGCTCTGATAACCACTCTAGATAGGTGCTCTACTTTCAGACACAAACATGTTTTGACGCTAGACTTGCCAATTTCTACAATAGAGCTCCGCAACTTCGGAGTAATAGCTGATTTATTGCTAGCATGGTCACCATCTCCTGAATGATAGAAAATACGGAATCTCAATATCAGAAAACATTATTATTTATTTCAAAAACTTATACTATCTTTACAGGTTTCCCTAATACGATTGTGAAGTCATTCTTAAGCTATATTATATTATAACATAATATCCACTTCACAGGAGCTACATGCTCTTGTGAAGTCAGTCAAGGAACAAGAGAAAATATCAAATTTACTCGCAACCTCGTTCAAAGTTCGAAGAGTTCGGGTCAATGGTGCCTGTCTTAACAAATTTGTTCGCGCCTTTCGAACAGGGCAGGTTGAAGGCCTCAACCTGCGTTGTTCGAAATACCAAAGGCGCTCCACACATACCTGTCTGGCACACTCAGCGCTATCCACCCCACACTGATTGTTTATATCAATCTTATGTCAATACAAAGTTGCGTTACTCAGGGGTTTATTCATACTAGCGCATAATCGAAGCAAATCAAAGGGTGTTTATATGGCAAACCCACCTTCAACTTAACACAGAGACGAAATATGCGATATAAAATAAAAACAAGGGGTGTACGCGCGAATTTCACGCTTCTGAATTTCAGAAGAAAATGAGCATTTCGATGTTTAAATGTTTGCTGTATGAACTTCGCTTCGACTCTGCGCTAGCTTGAATTGACCCTTAGAAAGAACCCCAAAACATGAGGGCACTCTAAAAACTTATGAACAAAGTCACGCCAACTAATGTAAGTTTTCTAGCGATATTATATCTAAAGTAAAATAAATAAACTCATATCATAACAAGCGTACTGAATGACCCCAAAATATCACACACTTTTATGGGCAGTCGTTAATAATGTGACTTGTGGCTTTTATCCTACAATAAAAACGTTTGATTGAGTAATCCTCAAAGACTTTAGAAAAACTGAAGCGACATAAAAGATAGAAAGACTTTTTTTAATCTTATACTTTGTTCTTTGTTAAGTTTAGCTGGAATTACAGCAAAAAAACCAAAAAAAGTGCGAGCCAGACTCGCGCACAAAGTGTTTCGTATCATTCATAAGTTTAAAGTTATTATCATACAATGTAACTAAAAATTTATAAGTTTCGTCATTTTTCCTTTATTTGTGCTATAAGACGTTGCTTCGTACCAAATTTCAAGATTCTGAGTTCACGGGAAGTACCCTGTAGGTTTTAATTCCCTTGTGAATGTCGAAAATTTGCGGCATAAACGGCTGTATCTTTTGATTGCGTTGGCTTAGGAGATTGATTTTTTTCATAGCTCCAAGTGCCTGTAGACCTCAGTATTTGATATGAATTTCAGCTTGATACCTCTACGCGTTGCTACGAAAAAGGGTCTAGAGAGACAGACGGACAACAAAACGATTTTTTATGGGTTCGGATTTTAATTTTGAGATATGAACCCTAAAAATGAAATTTGATCTCATGAATAGCTTCATTGATGACTGGCGTCACAAACAAAAATAGCGAGGAGCTCGATGGCCCAGTTGCTGTACGAATTATTAGCGCTTACACAGCATCCAATTTATCGAAAACAAAATCAATTGATCAGACAAAGGCTTTCTCCCAGTTAATATTAAGTTTGTCCTACCATAAAAACGTTTGATTTATCTAAACTTCAAATTGTAGAAAAATATACTCAATAAGCTTTTAATGTCTTATCTTGTCCTTTGTTCCATTTAGCGAGAATTTTAGCTAACACGAGTCTTCGATAAATGTCTTCACATAGCGACTCGCAGAATTATTCGATTGTGAATTGATGGGTATGAAAAACGTGGTCATGTCCACCGAAGTATATCACAATAGGACTAAAATATCTTTCGTTATACAAATACTCAAAGGAATAGTTTGTCAGTGCAAACAAAAACAAAACGCAGAATTTTGTCCCACGTATAATACATTTATTGAAAAGCGAAAGTATATACCTCGTTTTACTTTTTTTCACCATCATTAGTAGTGATATTTCTTAGAATCAAGTTATTTTGTTCTAACCCTAGACTTCCTAAGTTCTGCCACAAGTTAGCTCCATCATCATTCCAATGTTATAAAATATGGAATTTGTTATGATTTAGATATTTTTTTTTATGTATACATATATGTACAAATACATAATTATGTATGTATGTATTTGTTTTATAATGTATGATGGCAAACGAGCATGCGGGTCACCTGATGGTAGGTGATTACCACTGCTTATGAACAACTGTCACACCAGGGCTGTGAAAAAAACCTTGCCGGCCTTTCGACAGTTTGTTGGGGTAAAACAATTGTCTTTCAAACCATCAACTCAGTCGTCAAAATGAACAACTTTTTTTAAGACCAAGGAACACAAAAGTATTTTCGTCATTTTCATACATTCGACCGGCCCGGCATTACGTATGAAAATGTCGAATTTTTTTTGATCGCAAGAAAAGTTGTTTATTTTGACGGCCTGATTAAATGGTTTAAGGGACTACGGATAATACTCGAACAACCTTAGGTTATGTTTGCCCTACAGTTAAAATGTTTTATTTGAGTCAAAGACGCAAAACGGGTAAAATAGGTATGTATCCAGAGCAAAACAAAAACTTTAAAAATAATACACAAGCAATCCCCTTTTTAAATCCCTATTCTTTGTTCCATTTAGCGGGATGTAATTTCCGGTAATCGGAACAAAGAACTGGAACAGGCATAAAATGAACAGGCATAAATGAAATTCCTGCGATGGTTGTTACAAATTTTTATTCCTTTGTGAATGCAAAATGAATTGCTAGCAGGATGAATGGGACGGCTTGTCCAGGGAAGTACAACACTCTCACAGATAATCGTCATCTGAGTAGAAGCTTTACCGCTTCTATTATTCGTTCAGTGAGTAAGAGAGCCGGTAGCCCAACCTTTCCCCTCCTCTCCCCATTTCCTTCCAACAATTCCTTGAAAGGCCGACAACGTACCTGTGACACCCTGGTGTTGCAGTTGTCCATGCTGCATGCAGTTGTGTAGACATCGTGCTGGCAGCGGTGGGTGCTATTTTTATTTATTTTTTTTATTATTTATTTTTTATGTGTTGTTTGCTGTGATGTTATCTATGTCTTGTGTTACTAACTTTAGTTTTAAGGCCAATTATTACTAACATTTAGTATGGATCAAGTTATCTGAAATAAAAATTTATTATTATTATTATTATTATGGTCAGCGGTGATCACTTACCATCAGGTGGTGATCCTTACATTAAAAAATATATATATACTGTCACGTTTTTTCCCTTACGGGGTAGTAACAGTATAGAACCATTATATATCTAGTCCGAGATACCATCTATAATGTGAACATGGAATATGGAATGATTGGCTGTAAGCCTCATTACTTATTGACATCATCATCATCATCAGGTCCTTTTTAGTCTCCACTACAGGAGCACGACCCTCTCTGTACTATTAGGGCCATACTTGGCCAGAGCAGCCAGAGGACTTGGCGTACATTCTCCGCTGGCCAGACGGGTTGGAGAGGTCTCATAGATGTTTATAAGCTTTGTTTAGGTTGTATTTCCTGAGTCGCCTTCTATGACATCCACGGAAAGACTTGGAGTGGACCTATTCTACTTTGCCGGATACCACACGGCTAATTGACAAAGGTTCCTAAACTAATTTTTGCAATCTGCGCGTAAAAAGCTGTATTTTTTTCTTTTTTTTTTCGTCGTGATAGCGTCTTATAAATCCATGAACGCTGGCTGCATGCAGAAAAAGTCTTACGTTGCGTGTGCAAGTGAGAGCGAGCGAGAACAGAGAGGCACTATCGGCCTAAGTGTTTGACTATGACGCATCTATCTCTCTACCTCCGTTATCACGTAAAATTATGGTCCGTAAACCGCCTTACAGACAACTAATATTTCTCTTTTCATACAGACTCCTAGGTAGATGTATATGAAACATATAGACGAAACATGTTGGATATATTCGATATTAATATTAAAATTTCTCAGAAATACGATCATTACTGTTGCCATTAAAACTTCTCAGAAATTTGATAAATGTATTTTGTAGTCACCAAAATGTATTACTATTAAGATAAAGTTAGAATCTATAGTAATGATTCAAAAAAAGATAGCCTTCCAAAATATTTTGTATATTTTTGAACTTATGTTACCTTGTTCATTATATACTTTCCATACACATGTCATGTACTTCCAATACAAATTCTACGATTTTTATTTTTAAAAGAAAAAACGTAGAATGTGCCAGCTGCTTCTCTTCCCGCGCAGACCGTAGAAGCCGGTCAAGGGAATAGGCAAAAATCTAAAGAATCATAACAATAGGCGCGGTGGCTTGCTAGCCACCGCGCCTATTGTTATGATTGTGGGTTGCTACCCATCACTATTTTGATTCTGTTTTTCAACTTTACGCCTACCAACACGCTAAACGTGGCCTTTCGTTCTTATGACTTTAGATTATGTTTACCCTGAAGGGATAAAGACGTTATAATATAATGTATGTCTGTATGTATGTATACACATGCCGATCACGTCCCAGCAGGTCGTATAGTCACCGTTATCATATATCACGACCCCGAGTGACGACGGGGTGTAATACAATATGCAAAGGGTACATCGTAAATCTTTTGACATACTGTAATGGGCGCGGAAATTAGTACAATTTTTTTATACCACTGCCAAATAAGGAAATTTTTAAGAGAAATTCAGATGGATGTATGTTTATTTCAATTTGAAAACGAACTATCGTTTGTAACTAAATGTTTATCTAATTTTACAAGTATTTTAATGAACGACACAAGAACCTTAAGATTACAAAAAGTTCAAGATCTTTTTTGCCCAGCAGTGGGACATAACACCAATAGGCTTGAAAAAATATATATTCATATATCTATGCTTATATTATAAAGCTGAAGAGTTTGTTTGTTTGTTTGTTTGAACGCGCTAATCTCAGGAACTACTGGTTCAAATTGGAAAATTCTTTTTGTGTTGGATAGTCTATTTATTGAGGAAGGCTTTAGGCTATAAAACATCACGCTGCGACCAATAGGAGCGAAACAACAATAAAAATGTTTTGTTGGGAAAAATTATTAATCTATATTAATTAATCATAATAACAGAAATTGCCGCTGACGAAGTCGCGGGCAACAGCTAGTAAAAAATATGTTAGATACATAGTTGATAATAAACCTATAGCTTATCTGTGTAATGCTAAGAACTCCAAAAAAATTACATTTTCATACAAAAGTGTTAGGCTGGCCAGGCAATTAGTATGAAAAAGTAAAAAAAAAACCGGTCAAGTGCGAGTCGAACTCGCGCACTAAGGGTTCTGTACCAATATCTATAAAAACTGGGAAAAAATCACGTTTGTTGTATGGGAGCCCCTTAAATACTTATTTTATTCTATTTTTTAGTATTTGTTGTTATAGCGGCAACAGAAATACATCATCTGTGAAAATTTCAATTGTCTAGCTATCACGGTTCATGAGATACAGCCTCGTGACAGTTAGACAGACAGACAGACAGACGGACAGCGGAGCAAAATTAATAGAGTCCCGTTTTTACCCTTTGGGTACGAAACCCTAAAAAGTAAAAAAAATATTGAGTTCCCAGCATTGGTCCCATGGGAAAAGTTGTTCATTTTGACGGGCTGAGTCACCCCTTTACGGGAACGTCGGAGGTTATGTTACACGCTGTATATTACGTGCCCGAAAAAATGAGTTTACTGTTACAAAAAAATAATTGTTTAAAAATTAAATAAACAAATTAACGGTTTAAACAAATTAAATCAAAATGGAGAAATGAGAACGAAAATGAATAATTTTTATTCAAAGTAGGATACATGTATCGCTTTTTGAACGTCATATGTTTTTGTTGTTTATTTTTTTTTTCTTTTATGTTTGTAAAATCGTAAAACTACTAGCGTTGCGGAATTACCACTGCTGAGAAGAATACGCCGAAAGAAACTCAGTCCAGTCTTGGTCTCTATGTGCCTGAAGGGCTCGGATATAACAATATATTTTACAATAATTAAATTAAAGTACTTACATTAAAATATACATTTAAATTATTTCCAATTATTTTTATTGAATAAGTAATCTTTTATATTCAATAATTTAAGTAATTTCTTATTGCATAAACAAATATAAAACGTATTAGTAATGTTACATGCTGTATACTTACATACTTAGGATAAATATTATATGCGACTGTATATGTTATACACGATAAATATATGCGACTGGGCCAAAATAACAGAAACTTGCAAATCACAGTATTCACGGCAAATATGTATTTCGACATGTTCCATATCAATCTTTCCAAATTATTCAAAATCATTCAAGTATTTTGTATTATTGTACCTTTCTGGAAATAGCAAAAGTACTATGAATGGAGCACAGTGTCATCAGGCTACCCCGTCTGATATCCTGACAATGAACGCGAGCCTGATAAAGTGTGTTATCATTGTCGCCTGACGAACACGCGAGTGTGAATTATTACGCAATTACAAGCTCGACCGCAGTGACAGACTATACAATACTAAAGACACGGCAAATAATCTAGTATGAAACAAAAAAGCTCTCTGTATGGAAATTCATCGAAAATAGTGAACATTATGGTTTTGAATCAATTGAAGTAATACTCACTATTTTATTAGTGAAAATAAAATAAGTAAGTATATACTTACTTACTTTATTTTCACTCATAAGAACGTTAGCTAAACAATACTTTAGGTATACATTATTTAAGCATAATACGCTTAAAGAATTTTTTAAAGGCTTCAAAGTATTCTTTGAATTGGTATATTACACTGTGAGTTGTAAACATCGCGTGTTCTATCACAGACTATCCTAATACAACTTACAATGTTCCTAAACGCTATAGCCACTACAATGGCGATTAGGTTTTTCCTAACCTGCTCACAAAATTTTCACGAGAAAAAAATAAATAATAAGAAAATAAATATGTATGGACAAATTAAACAGATTGAGCTAGCCCCATATAAGTTCAAGATTTTGTTTTGGGATACTAACTTAACGATACTATATTTTATAAAAAATACATACCTATATAGATAAACATTAAAGACCCAGGTCAATCTGAAAAATCGTTTTCCATCTTGACCTGACCGGGGATCGAACCCGGCCAGCCTCGTGTCGCAGGCTAGCGTGTTAACCACTGCGCTACGGAGCTCGCCGACCATATTGCTTTAGAGCAGAAGATAAAAAAAATTGTAAAAGCTGTAGGTATACTATTAAAGAATTTATATATTTTTTAATTAAATAATTTTCATTAATTTCATCACTATATGGTCTTTTTAGTCTCCACTGCAGGAGCATGACTCTCTCTGTTCTACCAGAGCCATACTTGGCCAGAGCAGACAGAGGATTTGGCCTACACTCTCCCCGCTGGCCAGATGGGTTGGAGAGGTCTCATTGATGTTTATGAGCTTTGTTTAGCTTGTATTTCCTAAGTCGCCTCTTACGACATCCATGGGAAGACTAGGAGTGGTCCTATTCTACTCTGCCAGAAACCACACGGCTAATTTAAATATAAATTAGTTAAAGAATATATGTACATATGTATGTGGAGGATACTAAACTTTACATCGGTCTATATCTAAACTTGCATTTTTACAAAAATACCTAAACTTGCATGATGCCCAGTTTGGTTTTCAGCCCGGGCTATCCACTGAAAGTGCGATACTAACTCTCAAGCATACCGTCCAGTACTATACGGAGCGTAAGACACCGGTGTACGCCTGTTTCCTTGATTTGTCCAGGGCTTTCGATCTTGTGTCATATGACAAGTTGTGGGCAAAGCTGGGGGACAGAGGGGTGCCGGTGGAGGTTCTGAATATTTTTAAGTATTGGTACAATGGTCAGACCAACTTCGTGAGATGGGCCAACTGTTTGTCGGACCCATATGTGTTGGAATGTGGGGTGAGACAGGGTGGGTTGACCTCGCCCAAACTTTTCAACGTATATGTAGATAACCTTATCGCTGAGCTGAGCAACAGCCGCGCTGGCTGTAGTATAGGGGGCGTAAGCATAAATAACCTTAGCTACGCTGACGATATGGTGTTGCTGAGCCCAACGGTAGGCGGTCTAAGACAATTGTTGGCCATATGTGAGAGGTACGCTATCAAACATGGTTTGACATATAATGTAAATAAATGTGAGTACATAGTTTTTAAGGCCGCCGGTAAATGCCCAGAAGCTATACCAGATATAACATTAAACGGAGTGTGCATAAAACGTGTAAATAAATTTAAATATCTTGGTCATTTCCTTACCGACGACCTTAAAGATGATGTAGACATCGATAGAGAGCGCAGAGCCCTCTCAGTGAGAGGTAATATGCTTACCCGCAGATTTTCCAGATGTACTGAGAAAGTCAAACTGACACTATTTAAGGCTTACTGTCAGACTTTTTACACTGGAAATCTGTGGGTTACATATACCAAAAGACCGCTGGACGTTCTGCGTGTTCAGTACAACAACGTTTTCAGAATGCTGTTGGGGCTGCCTCGTTTCTGTAGTGCATCAGGGATGTTTGCGCACTACCACACTGATGGCTTCCATGCGATAATTCGCAAAAAAACCGCATCCCTGATCAACAGAGTGAGGGGTAGTCGCAACATCATTCTGAAAACAGTGGCTGAAAATTGGACCTCTCCATTATGGAAGTGCCTGATAAGTAGAGTAATTTATTAATTAATTATAGACAGAAAATTGAATTATATATTGAATTAATATTATTAATAATTGTATCGAGCGACGACTGTTAAATGTGACTTAAAATATGGGCCAAGTAGCCTGAAATAAACAAATTTTATTTATTTATTATTTATATCATTGTCGACTGTGACAAATAATACGCGAGTGTGAATTATCACACAATTACCGGCTCGACCGCAGCGGTACATTTCACGCGTATTTTATTACGACGCAGCCGGTTTAGTTGATACGTATTAGTACAGCAAATTGACATTTGTAATAGATTAATATTTCTAAGTAACATTTTTTATGATTGACATTGGAAACGAGCTTAGTAAACCAAACGCGTGAAAATATTTTAAGAGCTAGTAAAATCCATTGTACTTTAATGGACATTTTCAGTGTGATGATGAGTTTGAGCTTAATACGAAATAATTCTCAATTCTCTCTCTGAAAATAAGATTTTCCTAATTTTATGTTTTAAATTTTGAAAATATCCAATTCTTTGACGCTGACGCAAAAGACGCAGTATAAAGATTAACGATATATGAAAAAACAAAATTATGCTTTTTCACATAGATAGATGCATTTACATTATCAGCGTCAGCTATGCATGACCTTCTGCTGGGCATTTACCTCCTTTCATGTGCGCTCTGTATTCTTTCAGTAATAAATTAGTGTTTCAACCGTGTGACGTACTCTTCGAACCAGTCGTCAGAAACACCGCACTACAAAGATACGACAGTCGTAGATTCCGTGACTCGATCACTCTCCTCTCTTTCGCCGGAATATATTAAAACCGTAGATTATGAGTGTGTTACCTCGTAAGCCTAGTCTAATCTTTGAAAGACCGTAATATAATAATCTGTGTGATTTGTCCGTATATATTTATTCCGTATATATATTAATATAAATTACACTGTCGTCCCAACCAGATTTTCTGATGTTTAAGATAGTGTTTGGGGACTATAATATATGGATGGGCACTTCATTGGTCATCATCATCATTTCGAGTAGGTGTCACGGTCAATCGACCATGCCCTGGTGTCAGATTTCTTCGGAACCGCCTCTCGGCCTTTGACGTGGTTCCATTAACAACTACCAGACAGCACCCGGGACCAACAGCTTAACATGCCTTCCGAAGCACGGAATCATCTTTATTATCAGTCAATCTGGTGTCTCAAGTCTGCAATGTCCTAACTGAATTAGAAACAACTAAACAAAGTATGCTTCCCGTGGGAAGTGAACCCACGACCTGGGTCAACAGGCAAACGCCTTAACCACTGGACCACAGAGGCAGTTCATTGGTGAACATATATTTGTATGCTTTTAGAAGCAATAAAACATAAACATCTCTAACATGTAATCTAAATTCTGTTCAAGTACGACGTTCGACTCAAAGACGACGTCCTCAATACAGCGCACTCAATCTGCGTCAAGTGACCGTGCAGGGAACGTGACGTCACACGCGATACCTAAGTCCGAGTGGAAATCCACTGATATCCGAGTTTATTTAAAGTATAAACAGTGTTGGTACTTTGATATGTGTGTAAGTGAGTATGTATGTATGTGGGTTTTGATATTACTCAATAACTTCTAAGTGCTTTAAATGGATTTTAATGCGGTAATTCTTTTTATTTGTAAACTACGGTATAATAGAATGGATTTATCAGGAATACGGAAATAAATAAAATAACAACAAAAACCGTTAAGAAAGTCGCTCGTCTATCACCCTTTCTACACAGATAAGGCGTAAAACGTATAAACCTCTTATTTTTTAATCCTAACGCAAAAAGAGGGGTTTTTTAAGTTTGAACGCTGTGTGTGTCTTTCCGTGTCTATCTATGGTACCGTGGCTCTTAAACGGGCGGACCGGTTAAGATGCAGTTTTTCTGTTATTTGTATGCAAGTTTTCTACCAATGATTTTGTTGATACGTTTTATCAAAATCGGTCCAGCTGACTACAAGATAGAGTGGTTTTCGTTTCGGAGGCTGTTTATTTTTTTCTTGTACATAACTTGTTTAATAGGGAATTAGTACATTACTGCAGAGGCCGGGAAGTAAGGGATTGCCGGACGAGTATAGTTTTCAAGGCCGAGCGTCAGCGAGGCCTTGGAATAAATACGAGTCCGGCAAGCCGATTCCCGGCAAAGGCATGTATTGTGCTTTTCTCAATAAATGCGAGGAAATAATGAAAGACGTACTACTGGGAATAAATGAGTATAATATAAAAAACGATAATAGTATGTACATTTTATTTTGATATTTGTTTTACGGCATTTGGTGTTCTACGCCTTTTCCTTCATATTTTTCAACGATTTATCAAAGAAATGATGGTATAATTCATTTCGTTGATTCGACGGAGCTCCTGGCGACAATTACAACGAATCCTTTGGTTTGATCATAGACTAAGTACGCAGTAACGCAAGCGACCACCAGCCCGCTATGTAAATCTCTAAATCCGCACCATGACACTTTAGTTAGTCGACACATTGTTCATAAACATAGCCATTTATAACACCAAATTACACCGATTTTACATTATAAAGTCCATTATAAGCAATCTGCAAAACAATCCAAAACAACAACCTTGCTTGCAGTAAAATAAATAATAGTACCTACATTCCCGCGTTATTTTCTTTTTTAATTTAAATTGTCATTTCGTGCTAAGGAAACATAGCCCATACAGCCAAGGCATATTTTACCCAAAAAATGTATTATCGTAAAAATCGGCTTTCCCGCGTTTTCTCTTTTTATTGTTGGCATATTTTTGTGTGATTTTACCAACATTTTAATTAAATTATTTTCATATTCATATACTTATATGCTCGATGAGTGCATTCTTTTATAATGTGGTAGCCATTGGCTGTATGATAAGTTACATAGTATAAGTTACATAGATTAATTAAAAAGTTTTGAGCAGCGGCCAGGAATGAATTTTCATACTTACTTTCCTGGCCTAGGCCGGTAAAGTATTGCACCAGCCGAGAATTACAAACTTGGCTTCATTTTACTACAATAATGCCTACATTTCCGAGCATGTTTGAGAAAATAAAATTAAATACACGGTCACGGGTGTCATCCTTGACTGCCTGTCCGGTGGTTGCAGACATGGCATCTGGTACGCGCGTCTGCGCGTGCTTTTCCCTCCATTCATCCAAGTGAGTAGTATCCCTTAATACCTTTATTTCCTTCCCAGATCCAACAAACCTATCCTTCTTCAACCTAAAAATGTTTGCGATGGGCAGCAGCACGAAAAGACAAAGAAACTCCGCTCGCCAACCCGCCTGCAAAGCGTGGTGAGTATGGCAATATCCTCCCTTGCAACGAAGTATCCTTGAGAGAGTCCCTTGTCCAGCTGTGGACATTTTGCGTCTATAATACCTAATGATGGTGATGATAAAATACTACTGACTGTAACCACTAGTTTAACCCTTTGAACGCCGGAAAAACTGACAAGCGTGCCTACTACGCCGCGACTAAGTTTTTTTTTTAATTCAATTTATATATTTGCGCTAAAAGTGGTACAAAAATATTAGCTGTTAGAACAAAATACGAAGTATCTCGCCTTTAACCTATCGTGGCATATAAATATTAAAGAAAGTTAAAAATAATTATTAATAACTAGCTTTCACCCGCGGCTCCGCCCGCGTCAATGTCGATCCCTCGGGAACATTTCTTTTTCCCGGGATAAAAGGTAGCCTATGTCCTTCTCCGTACTTCAGAGAACTTGTATGCAAAATTTTATGATGATCGGTTCAGTAGTTACAGCGTGAAAGCGTAACAAACAAACAAACGAACAAACTCACTTTCGCATTTATAATATTACTAGCTTTCGCCCGCGGCTCCGCCCGCGTCAATGTCGATCCCTCAGGAATAGTACTTTTCCCGGGATAAAAGGTAGCCTATGTCCTTCTCCATACTCCAGGGAACTTGTATGCAAAATTTCATGATGATCGGTTCAGTAGTTACGGCGTGAAAGCGTAACAAACAAACAAATAAACAAACAAACAAACAAACTCACTTTCGCATTTATAATATTAGTAAGGATTTATTATTTATTATTTATAATATTATTTATTATTTATTTATTTATAATATTATTTATTATTTATTTATTTATAATATTATTTATAATATTAGTAAGGATAAGGATAACTAATTATAAATTATTAACTCTACAATTTGTCCGTAAAGTATTCTTATACTGTGTAGTAACGTTTGTCAGTCAGTATATTTCGTAGTCTTATCTTAAATGTCTGCAATGGTAGGTCCTTCGGTAACTCATTGTAGGTAGCCATCGGATAACTGTTTTGGTTAAAGAGTGGTTACTATGTTTGAATGTCATACTAGTTAGTCATTGGCGTATCAACGCAGTTTCCGGTGGACGCCTAAAGGTGTCCACGGCGTCCAAAGGGTTAAGTCCTCCTTATCCTTGTATATTTTAAAATCTGGAGCAAACTGAAGAAATATCATAAAAGAGTTGCACTCCAGAGGCGGGTTCCGGTTAAGTTATGGAAGTTTCCACACTCTGTACAATTTGCATTCTCGCTAGTTTGAAGTTTCTTCTTATCGCAGAAGTGCTGCTACGATTATTTTTTACTTGATGAGTTATTTTGTAACCGACTTCAAAAATGGTGATGGATCTTTTTGGAGTTCGATGTTCTTCGATTAGTCGAAAATGTCTAGGACGATTTGAAAAAACTAATTTTCATCTGACAGTGTCGTAAGAGATAATAACATTCTATGACATTATAAAATATTGTATGTTTGTTACTCCTTACGCAAAAACTTGTTGTTTTTTTTTATATTATAGGACGGCTAACGAGCAAGCGAGTCACCTGATGGTAAGCGATCACCGTTGCCCATGGAAAACTGCAACACCAGGGTGTAACAGGAGCGTTGCCAGCCTTTCAAGGAGTTGGGGGAAGGACATGGGGGAGGAAATTGGGTGAAGTATGGGCTTTCGGCTCTCTCACTCACCGAACGCATGAAGCGGTAAAGATTCTATTCAAACGTCGAATTTCTTTGAGAGTGTGGTACTTCCCCGGACGAGCCAGCCCATTCATGATAACTGAAAAAATTAATTTTGCCGGTAGCGTGGCTCTCACACAAAATAAAATATGTTAGAGCCACGCTACCTAAGCTACTAAGAATATTCTTATTGCAACAGTTTTTCATTAATTTTGCAATATTATAAAATAGCATTATAGGCTATTTATATAAACTACACCGACGAATGTGAGACACACATGAAGTTTTAAGGTTATATTACATCTGCAACTTTGTCTTATTGTATAAATCTTTAGAAACAAATCCAGCAGTTATGTGGGACAACATTTAAGTTTTAAAAGAATAAACAAGTATTTGGCATTGTTTTCATTGTGTTGACAGTTTACTTAACTAGCAGTGACCATTTTTTTCACAATCTACATGTACTAATATTATAAAGCTGAAGAGTTTATTTGTTTGAGCGCGCTTATCTCAGGAACTACTGGTTCAAATTTGAATTTTTTTTTGTGTTAGATACTCCATTTATTGAAGGAGGCTTTAGCCTATAAAATATCACGCTGCGACCAATAGAAGCGAAGCATCAATATAAAATGTTTTAAAAACGGGGGGAAATTATTGAGGACATACGCGTGCGATGCGGAAACGGTTCAAGTGACCCAAAAATGTGTATTAAAGAATTATTCCCCTTTGAACGAACTCAAAAATTTCCGGACAGCATATGTCTATAATAACAGAAAATGCCGCGGAAGAAGTCGCGGGCAACAGCTAGTACTAGTAATAGATATTTATAAAGTAAGTTTGAAGATTTATAAAATAAAATGTTGAAGTAGTATATTTTTGATATCTTTCATAATAACTAGATTTTCGGTGTAAGGAGTCAATGCTTTAAAAATACTCTGAAAAAAGTAAGCTAATGTCATTTATTATCTTTATTTTGCGCTAGCGTAAGTCAGTCATCAATCAAGTTATCTTTCTTTAGAGTTTAATATAAAAAATCCGGCCAAGTGCAAGTCGGACTCGCGCACGAAGGGTTCCGTGCATTATCTATACATATAATCTATAACAAGTTAGAAATTATGAAAAATATTTTGATTAAGTATATGATGTAGGTAACTAAAAATGTATGCTTTTTGCAATTATAAGACGGTGCTACGCACAAAATTTCATGATTCAGTTCACGGGAAGTACATTGTAGGTTTTAATTCCCTGTGAATGTCGAAAATTTGTGCGGATTATACGGCTGTATCTTTGATTGCGCTGGCTTAAAAGTTAGATTTTTTACATTTCCAAGGGATAGTAGACCTGAGTATTTGATATGAATTTCAGTTTGATACCTCCACACGTTCTTGAGAAAAAGGGTTTTGACAAACAGACAGACGGATAACAAAGTGAGTTTGTTTTCGAAAAAAAGGGTTCCGTTTTCTCCTTTTCATGTACGGAACCTTAAAAACACGGCTTACGTTTCTTTTCTAAACTGACAAACTATTCCTTTGAGTATTCGTAAAGCTAGATACTTCAGTCCTATTATCATACAGTTCAGTGGATATTTGTCGACAAACAATCGAATCGGACTGCAAGTCTTCATTTACGTTCACACAAAGAAATAAAAGCGGGAACGAATTTCATGTTTTGCTGGCATTCCCGTTGTAAATAGAGAATGAGGGAAAAGAAAAAAAAAAAGTTTGTATTGTTTCATTATTATCTTTTATCCTGTTCTATTTTTGAAAATTCTTTGAAGTTTAATACTCTAATTATACATTTTAATGAATTACTTTGGCAATTACTTAGAGAAAACTATCGTCGCGACTAATTACATTTTTTCGATCATTTCGATGCTGAGGCAGAGATAACCGCTATGTTAAGTAAACATTTAGCAATAGTCTTAAGGCACGAGTCTCAAATCAACTAGAATCTCATCGGATATTCAAGGAATCATGGCGAACGCCCATACATCGAATGTACAGAAGAAAAAAAAAAGAATATGAATTATATAGCAGTATTGAGGTTTCCTTACTAGTAATATGTCTGCATAATAGAAATATTTTTAAACCCCCGTTTATATAAAATATTTCACAATAAAAGTTATAGCCCTATTGCCATTTTCATTTGCCTAAAAAAGTTCACAATGGTTGTCAAACTGACTGTTTGTTGTAGATCTGTCACTCAGAACTGTCAAGTCAATGAGAAAATGTCAGTCTGATTGACAGATAAAGTTAATATTTTAAGCTTGTAAGAAAAATAGATCATTTCGGATACCAATTTTCCAAGTTTTACCAATCAAACGTTCTTATTATGGGGAAAACTTTGACATAAACTCAGATAAAGCTCCGCGTTGCGACAAATTACTTTTTTTCGAACATTTGAATGCCGATGGAGAGATGGCCGCCATGTTATGAACTATATAATCAGCTATTACAGAAAAGTTCCTGGGTTTGATAGCAGAAGTTAGGAAGTCTATCATCAAAACATGTATACCACAAAATGCTACCATGTAAAATAAGATTATTTGTTTGAAAATAAAGTCAATGAAAAAGCTACATATTCGGTAAAAATTTGGAAATGATAGTTGCAGATTTTCTTATGGGTTGAAAAAATGAACGTATACATTTAAAAAATATACTATTCTAATTATTCGTTTTTAATTGATTAATTTATTGGCGACGATATCGGTAAGGTTGCCGGCAGTGATTGGAAAAGAAAATCTCAAGACCGAGCTCAGGCGTACCATAGGAGGGACCTTTGTCCAGCAGTGGACGAGTGTAAGTTGATGATACATTAATTTATTATCTAAAACTCATAATATTTTATGTTTCATCCCGATACTGGTTTCACCGAGATGTTAATTGCCTATCATGTTTCAATGCTCTAATTTTGAAAAACATTATCGATTCTTCATGAAGTCTATGATCAGTCTGTAAATTCAATTTACGTACCTACACAAAAAGAAATTTAAACTTGGAACAACCGTCGCCCTATTAGTTTTTGCTGAAAATTCCACTAAATGGAACAAAGAACGAGGGCCAAGATAAAAACATTCAGAGCTTGTAAAAGTTTTTTTATTTTATGTCGCTCCGGGTACTGTTTTTGCCAAGTCTTTGTGGATTAGTACAGTCAAACATTTTTATTGTATGAAAAACTTTGGCATTAACTCGGAGTAAATGTTCGTCACGACAAATCACATTCTTCATTCATTTGGATGCTACTTTAGGCCACCATGTCAGGTAATAAATCAGCTCATCATCATCGTCAGCTTTCCATGACCCAATGCTGAGTATAAGCCTCCTTTTGTCTGCGCTATTCTTCCCTATCATTCTTTATATCAGCCTTTGCAATCCAGTTCTTACCAGCAATCTGCTTTATGTCGTCGACCGTTGCCGGACGCCTAACACTACGTTTCCCATTTCTGGGATACCACTCAGTTACAGCCTTACTCCACCTACCATCGTTCCTTCTAGCCAGATGTCTTGCCCAGTTCCATTTAAGAGCCGCAACCCTAGAGAGCACATCCAGAACTTTTGTTCGGCGTCGGATCTCAGAGTTGCGAACTCGGTCTTGCAATTTGATGCCAAGCATGGCTCGCTCCATGGCTCTCTGCGAAACCGCAATCTTGTACATGGCTCCTTTCGTTAGAGTCCATGTCTCGGCACCATAAGTTATTGTAGGTAGGACACACTGGTTGAAGAGGCGTATTTTTTGGCATTAATCAGCTATAATAGTAAATTTCTAGAGTTTGATTGCAGAAGTTAGGAGTCTAGCATAAAAGTATGTATGTACCGGGTACAAGATCAGGGGTGTAAGTTGAAATCCCGCTTGGTGACTTCTTTTTTTTTTTTTAATATGTTCAAGTATATATATATACATTTTCTATTTTAAATTTTTATTGTTTTTAGACAAGTTTAAAGAAATTAGTCACCTAAACACCACCATATTATAATACAATATATAGTAATAATCGAGCGAAGCTTGGTCCCCCAGGTACTTTATAAAGTCACGAGACTTTACCCACAAAAATAAATTGAAAACTGAAAATTATCGTAGCTCTAATTTTATTTTTGCTGAAAAACCGACCGGAACAAAGAACGAGGGACAAGATAAAAACATTCAAAACTTGTATAAAACTTTATTAGCGCCCCCAAATCCAACGCCTTTTCTTTTTGAACACAGCCTGAAAGGTTTTGTCTTTTTTATTTCGCCCCGGACACTGCTTTTTGCTCCGGACAGTACAATCGAACATTCATGTAGGAAAAACTTTGTCATTAACTCAGAGGAAGTCTTCGTCGCGACAAATCACAGTTTTTTCGATCATTTGGATGCTGATGTAGAGATGGCCGCCATACTAGGTAATAAATCAGCGTTCACAAGTTTTGGAGCTCGTTGGTAAACCAGCGGCAAAACATGTTTGTGTCTGAGAGAGTCACACACAAATTGACACATAATTCTACGGTCATCGGTTTTATTTCTATCTGTGCACTTTTATTCTAAACTAGCTTTCGCCCGCGGCTCCGCCCGCGTCAATGTCGATCCCTCGGGAATAGTACTTTTTCCCGGGATAAAAGGTAGCCTATGTCCTTCTCCGCACTCCAGAGAACTTGTATGCAAAATTTCATGATTATCGGTTCAGTAGTTACGAAAGCGTAACAAACAAACAAACAAACAAACAAACAAACAAACAAACAAACAAACAAACAAACAAACAAACAAACAAACAAACAAACAAACAAACAAACAAACAAACAAACAAACAAACAAACAAACAAACAAACAAACAAACAAACAAACAAACAAACAAACCAACAAACAGACAAATAAACAAACTCACTTTCGCATTTATAATATTAGTAAGGATACTTTTTTCTTTTTAGTATTATATTGTTTGCACATGACATAAAAACGGTAAAGTAAGTCGGAAATAATCTAAGGGTTGTAAAAGCAAAAGAATTAAAATTAAAATTGAGATGGGAGACAAATATCTAATCCAACATTTAGTAGAAAAAAAAATTGGAAAATAAAACAAAAAGGTGACCCTCAGTGCGCCTAACTCGCAGTTATTCGGAATCAACGAAAATCTAAATTTTCGACATTATCGCGGTTCTGCCCACGATAATGTTTTCTCGGGAACAGTAGATTTCCTCGTGCCGCGAAATACCTCAATATCAAATGTCATTGATATTTAATAATTGACGCGTGCAGTAGTAACAGACAGACATAATTTCGCATTTATAATATGAGTATGGAGGTCTCATCATATCAGCCACAAGAAGTCCACTGCTGAACATAGGCCTCTCCTAAAGATTACCAAAATGACCGGTGGAAGCGGCTTGCATCCAGTGATTTCCTGCGAACTTGGTCAGGTCGTCCGACTACCTGGTCGGTGGGTTCCCGGCGCTGCAGTCGGCACGTGGTCGCCATCCGATAACCTTTTTCTCCCTTCGATCATCGGTTCTACACACTATATCCTCGCACACACAGCCCCCGCCCCTTCACAGCCACTTCAAAGAGCTTATCCACTGAGCTATATCGGTGACTTTCATTCTTCTATGACTCTCCTCATTTTCATTTATATAGGATGTAAATAAATAGCTGACGTCACAAAGAATTCGTAGCTACAACAGTCGTTGGCGTATTTACAATGGCAAAAACAAATACAGACTGACGCTTGTGTAAATATAATATGTATTTTTCCATTATTTTTCACTCTGCTTTGTTAATCACTGCAGGAAAATATTGCATTTATTTGCAAATTTATTTCAGAAATATATGACTGCCAAAAATGTATTGTGATTCGTTCATTTCATGTATGTAATATGTAAGCCATGTGGTTTCCGGTAGAGTAGAATAGTACCACTCCTATTCTTCCCATGGAGGTCGTAAGAGGCGACTTAGGAAATACAAGCTCAATAAAACTCATAAACATCAATGAGACCTCTCCAACCCGTCTGGCCAGCGAGGAGAGTGTAGGCCAAATCCTCTGTCTGCTCTGGTCAAGTATGGCTCCGGTAGTACAGAGAGGATCATGCTCCTACAGTGGAGACTAAAAAGACCTGATGATGATGATGTAATTATGTACCTATGTTTGTAAATACTCACAAACATAGGTACATATTGCAATTTATTTATTTCCCCATGTAACCTTTAAATGCCGACGAATTTGGACGTATCGTTAGATTCTTACACCTTCCAAGGTGTTATAAACACTAAAAGTATCTAATGCCAAGGTAGTCGTTTATTTTCTTTTTTAAGAAAAAAAAAAAGGCTTGTTGAAAAACTAGTTTTGGTTAGAGATTTTTTGTGCGAATAAGTAGGTACTGCAAATTTCACCCTTGAGGCCTGGATGTATTTATTAAATACAGAAATAAGGTATCCTGAATCAATCGATGCGGGCAGGGTTTTATAGTATAGTAGTATATTAAGTGATTTTCAAACGAATATCACCAATATTATAAATCAAATATCACACTTAAAATAGTGGGTTTCCTATTAAGATATATTGTTAGGAATGGAATGTATTGGAGATTATCGACTTGGATCGCGGTAGCTTAATTGGCCGACCGTAGCACGTACATAACCCTAAGGTTCAAACCCGGCCCGCGAAGACTTTTTTCGCCATTTCCTATAAGACTAAGGTAGTATACCATACATACTATCATTTTATCAAAATGTCATTAAATAAAAACATCTTACATCAACATAATTGTTTTGGTTTTTCATGTAAGTGGCCAAAACTGGTGAAAGGTTTTCCAAACTGCCTAAAGGCATCTGACATAGCTTATCCATCAACGACACAGCCGAGACCAATGGCCTACCGTACCTTCCGAATATTTTTAAGCCACTTGCGATCACCTATCCCAATAGGGACCGGAAGTTACCTTATAATACGTATGCGCTAATAATGCTCATGTCCATTGGACCATCGGGCTCCTCATATATCATCAATATTAAGGTCACAGTACAGTTATCAACTCGAAAAAGGATCGACATCGTATCGTCTTTGTCCAGGCGTCAACCTGACGTAGACTCGGCTATGACTAGGCTACGACTAGGCGCGATTACCGCTCACCAACCGCTCTGGTCTGACTGGCACAAACCGGCCTAATTGCTAACTTAAATAGTGTATTTCCTTAAGCCAAAATATGTCTTTTATAATATACTGCAGTCTATTAAAGAATTTAGTAGAAAGCAGAATACAACATTCAAGAGAATCAATCCAACCCGAAGACGGACGGACTTTACGGAGAGACGTAAGCGCGTGGACGACGAGCCGTAAGCGCGGGGACTGCGAGTTGACCGCGACCTGGCGAGGCGATTACGTTACGAATCCGATTAGTATGCGTTGCAGAAGGGAGTTTCCTACAAAGAATACTGAACTGCTCAAGTTAATACGTTTACGAGTCGATAAGTGTGCATCGACTTTTATACAGGATTATAAGATACCCCTAGGAAAGAGCACAAAAACCACAACAGACAATAACCCTATAGTACAATACAAAGTAATAATCTGTGAGAGCAAAAAACAAGGCGGAAGTAATAAAAGAAATCCCTTTAGATAATGCCTCATATTTTAACCCTCCATCTCAACTCAACTTTCAACCTTAATAGAAACACTATACGGTCTAAAATGATATGAGGTTTATGTACAGTGTCGTGCACGGAAAACGCATTAGCATATAAACAAGAAGTGAAGACAACTTTGAGCCTTTTATGGAGTCCTCCGCTTAATGAAACGTGTTTGCGTCCTCATTACGTTTTAATAAAGTGTCGTAGAGTTGGCAGAATGGTAATTTTAGCAGTTGATAATTAATTTTCAAAGAAACGATACTTTGTCCTCATATCTGAGTATCTGTGGTTTTATCCTCATCATCATCATCTTGTCAGCAAGAAGACCACTGCTAGACATAGGCCCACAAAGAATTTCCATTATTTTTGCTAAACTCACTGTAGGAGAATGCCTTTATTGTGCCCAGAAGGAGTAGCGGTCTGTTATATTTTACTTGATAGGGGCAGATCCAAATAGAATGCAGTGAACAACTTTCACACGTCTTTTTGTTAGCATAAGCACACACGGAAAAAGGAATAAAATTTGGCAGTATTGCCACACGTACAGCTTAACCATAGATTATAATAAAAAATATTAATATCCTTGAATAGAAGGCATTTTGGCTAAGCTATTTATTCTTCCATGCTGGTCTGGGAGAAAAGAAAAAACGTAGAATGTGCCAGCTGCTTCTCTTCCCGCGCAGATCGTAGAAGCCGGTCAAAGGAATGGGCGTAAATCTAAAGAATCATGACAATAGGCGATGCGGCTAGCAACCCATCACTATTTTGATTCCGTTTTCCACCTTTGCGCCCACCAACATGCTAAACGTGGCCTTTCGGTCTTATAACTTAAGGCTCTGTCTACCCTGTAAGGGATAAAGACGTGATAATATGTATGTATGTATAAATGATATACTTACATGTTGGTTTCCCAACACTCACCACGCTGAGCCGACTAGTTCGGTTTATCTTGGTACCGACGCTGTTGCCCATCGAAACTGTTTTCAACCGAAGGTAGGGTAGAAGTTAAGTAAGTAGAAGGGGACTGGGGGAACATGATAAATGTATTTGGGATGCTACTTGCTTTGTGGAGTGGAGATGAGAAACTAGAGCTCGAGACGCCGGGCGCGCTAACCCGATGCCATATCTGCAACCACCGGACAGGTAGTTGATGATCATGCCTGAGCATTGCATCTTCAAACTTGATGCTTTGGAGCCCAAGTTCTGCTGCCCAGCCTTTTGGCCCCTACGTTGTAACGTTTTTATATGTGTAAGTGTTAACACTGGTGTCAAAAACTCCAAACTTCATAAGACTGTAGACATAGCATAATGACGACAGCCGGGATTAATGGATTAATTAACAATCACTGGACCACGGAGGAAGTTGTCTCCGTGGTCCAGTGGTTAAGGCGTTTGTTTGTAGACTCAGGGGTCGTGGGTTCGATTCCCACGGGAAGCATACTTTGTTTAGTTGCTTCCAGGTTGGTTAGGACATTGGAGGCTTGAATTACCTGGTTATCTGATAATAAAGATGATTCCGTGCTTGGGAAGGCATGTTAACCCGTTGGTCCCGGCTGTCATCTGGTAGTCGTTAAAGGAACCACATCAAAGGCCGAGAGGTGGTTCCGAAGAACTCTGACACCAGGGTGTGCATGGTAGATTGGCCGTGACACCTACTCGAAATGATGATGATAAATGGTTTAGTGTGCCTTCCAACGTACGGAGGAACTCGAGATATCATCATGCCACTTGTGGTCACCCATCCCATATTGTTTAACATGCGTTAGCCTTAACCATGCGTACGCTCATAGGGTCATCAAGCAGTAAAGTTAGCACAGATTAAACAAAATGGCAGATTGTTATTTTCTCGAGTATTTGTAGATCACATTAATCAACTTAAACAGTTTATGATAATAATCTTTCCTTTTTAAAAACTGACTTCAATTAAACTACTGAACCGATTGTGATGGAATTTAAATAGCACTAATATGAAAGTATACCCTTTCAAATTAAAAAAGAATTTACCAAGTCGATTCATAAACGATGGAGTTTTTAGACGCTGTTGCCCATCGAAACCGTTTTCAACCGAAGGTAGGGTAGAAGTTAAGTAAGTTGACAGCCTCCGTGGTCCAGTGGTTAAGGCGTTTTCCTGTTGATCCGGGGGTCGTGGGTTCGATTCCCACCGGAAGCATACTTTGTTTAGTTGTTTCCAGTTTGGCTAGGACATTGCAGGCTTGAATCACCTGATTGTCTTATAATAAAGATGATTCCGTGCTTCGGAAGGCACGTTAAGCCGGTGGTCCCGGCTGCCATCTGGTAGTCGTTAAAGGAACCACGTCAGAGGCCGAGAGGCGATTCTGAAGAACTCTGACACTAGGGTGTGCATGGTCGATTGACCGTGTCACCTACACGAAATGATGATGATGATGAGTAAGTAGAAGGGGACTGGGGGAACATGATAAATGTATTTGGGATGCTACTTGCTCGGTTGGAGTGGAGATGAGAAACTAGAGCTCGAGACACCGGGCGCGCTAACCCGATGCCATATCTGCAACCACCGGACAGGTAGTTGATGATCATGCCTGAGCATTGCATCCTCAAGCTTGATGCTTTGGAGCCCAAGTTCTGCTGCCCAGCCTTTTGGCCCCTATGTTGTAACGTTTTTATATGTGTAAGTGTTAACACTGGTGTCAAACATTCCAAACTGCATAAGACTGTAGACATAGCATAATGACGACAGCTGGGATTAATGGTTTAGTTAACAATAACTGGACCACCGAGGCAACTGCCTCCATGGTCCAGCGGTTAAGGCGTTTGCTTGTAGACTCGGTAGTCGTGGGTTCGATTCCCACGGGAAGCATACTTTGTTTTTGTTGCTTCCAGGTTGGTTAGGTCATTGGAGGCTTGAATCACCTGGTTATCTGATAATAAAGATGATTTCGTGCTTCGGAAGGCATGTTAACCCGTTGGTCCCGGCTGCCATCTGGTAGTCGTTAAAGGATCCACATCAAAGGCCGAGAGGTGGTTCCGAAGAACTCTGACACCAGGGTGTGCATGGTCGATTGTCCATGACACCTACTCGAAATGATGATGATAAATGGTTTATTGTGCCTTCCAACGTACGGAGGAACTCGAGATATCATCATGCCACTTGTGGTCACCCATCCCATATTGTTTAACATGCGTTAGCCTTAACCATGCGTACGCTCATAGGGTCATCAAGCAGTAAAGTTAGAACAGATTAAACAGAGTGACAGATTGTTTTTTTCTCGAGTATTTGTAGCTCACATTAATCAACTTAAAGAGTGTATGATAATAATCTTTCCTATAAAAAAACTGTCTACAATTAAACTACTGAACCGATTGTAATGAATTTTATATGGGATCAACTTGCAAGCATACGCTTTCAAATTAAAAAAGAATTTCAAAGTCGGTTCATAAACGACGGAGTTCACAGGTATCAAAAATTAAAAAAAAAAACCGAATATATATTATATTAGAGATAACCTCCTCTTTTATTTTGAAGTCGGTTAAGCTTTGCGTATACAAGCGGTTCTTATCAATCAGAAATGATGAAGGACCAAACACGACGATTTCGGGGCCTTTGATCCCCTGGCCAACGCTGTGGGCGGCGAAGCTCTGTGTAGCCTGAAGATGACACGTCGGCATAAACGAACCGGCGGTTCTGACTAAAGTATAGTGAAACCATTGATTTATTTTGAAATATATCATAATTTCTGTTAAAATACTCCGTATATTCTAATAGAAATTACCACGTTGTCATTTTAATATTTTCCTACTACCCTCAGATTGCCTGGAATAAATTGCAAAAGTCGGCTTTATCGCTAATAAGGCCGACTTTTGTTTTTCACTATTCATATTTTTATACTGTATTTGTTTTACATGGTGAAATAAAGTGTTATATTAATATAAATAAATAAATAGATATATATGGACAAATCACACAGATTGAGCTAGCCCTATGGTAAGCTCGAGACTTGTGTTATGGGATATTAACTCAACGATACTATATTTCATAACAAATACATATATAGATAAACATCCAAGACCCAGGCCAATCTGAAAAAGATCATTTTCCATCTTAACCTGACCGGGGATCTATCCCGGGCACCCTCGTGTCGCAGGCTGGTATATTAACCACTGCGCCACGGAGCTGTCATATATAAATAAATACATAAAAAAGTTTAACTAACGAATAATTTATTAATTACCTTATGATGCAAATTTACAGGAAATAATATTCACGATACATAAACATAGTGAGATCGTAATTATATAGAAATAATAATTACATCCGTATTTTGTGCGGATTATAAATTCAGACAAACGACAACGGATATATTGTATCATGAACACCGCAACCATATTAATTAAGTCCATCGTAACGTTATTAATAAATAACGCCTCAAAATTAAACAAATATACATATTAAATTCATATCGGACGTTGTCTATATGTTTACATTTAATTTCAGCCACAATTAAGTTAATGTGAACCAATCACAAGGCTTGCGTGTGCTAAAGTTACTTTCGTAATAATGATACGTTCATTTCGTAATAATGATACGTTCGTTAACCTACCAGCAAAGAATATAATACACTACGCAAAAAGAAACGACACTTAAGCTTGTGTACACGTAAAATCGCTTGCAATGTGCGCGAGCGCATCGAGAGGCGAGCGGGGCGTGGAACGGGCCGTCGCCGTCTGCCTTGGTCGAGGGCTGTGTCCATTGTTTTTGCGTTTCTCACACGGCTCGCACCGGCAGTGATTTTTGAGTTAGTATCCTCATGTTCACAACTTACTGTGGGGCTAGCTCTATCTCTGTGACTATCTTTATATATTTTTCATTTTTATACTTTCTACCGGAAAATGGTACCATTCCCCTAGGATCTATAATCACGTGAGCGGATCTGCAGGCCAAAGCAAATATCCAATAACATTTTTTACTTCTTTTCACCCATATACAAAAGATAGATTTTCAAATGCAGAAAACATAGAGACAGCGGGCAGTGTGTAGAGCTTGATTGGCTTTTAAACTTGACGGCAAATAGGTACAGAGAGAAAACAAACAAAATATGGGAACTGCACCGCTGTGACGCCTTTGTTGAATTTTATAGTCATCAAATCTAAAGCCATAGCAAGTTTGTGCCACTAGCCATCATAGTTAATGCAAGAGCAGTTGCTTATGCTCCCTCCTAACTTCAAGGACCAATTAACCAAAAAATCAGCGGAATATTGGTCACCGGGTTTCAAGTTCATTAGGCCATTGGTCCCGGCTGGCATTATAGATATTTCTGGCTGTTAATCTACAACGAAGAATGAAAACTCTGTCACCACTTTTGCCCACTTACACACAAAAGACGACAACAGCGTCGCCCACAGTTTTATTTGCAATAAATTGTAAATGGATGATATTAAAATCCCGAACCGACCTGTATTGGTACGTCCGTGACTTTGGATCTCGTATCTTAAACAAGTCGTAAAAATACTTAATGCTGGCTTGCACTTACTAATAAATCGTCGACATAAAAGTCGCCAACATAATATTATGTCGGTGGGTGTGTAGAGTCCACACTGTCGGTACAAAGTAATTGGTCACGTGAAGAAGTTGTTTAGGAGTTAATTACCTT
Source organism: Elegia similella (assembly GCA_947532085.1). Classification (NCBI taxonomy): domain Eukaryota; kingdom Metazoa; phylum Arthropoda; class Insecta; order Lepidoptera; family Pyralidae; genus Elegia; species Elegia similella. The sequence goes on along the minus strand of OX383926.1, from coordinate 1,143,664 downwards.
GCGGAACGTGTATATTACCTACGCTATTATTTTCACATTTTCTCAGAATTTAGAACCAATTTAACACCTGGTACCACATAATGATGAAAGAAGGATTCGTCGTCCATAGTAATGGATTTCAGGGAACTTAGCACGAAACTTTATTTTTGGTTGTAGCCGAACTTTTTAAGGAAAATTTCCTAAATTAAAGCTTTTAACAGTACATGATAACATCGCTATAATCCAGTGATGGTCAGGGGTGTCATCCTTAACTGTCTGTTCGCGCCCAAACTCCCGAGCTGCTCCGAGTGAGTGGTATCCCAATACCTTTCATTCCTTTCCCTAATCCAACGAATTCCTATCCTTCCCCAGCTTCAAAATGCTTGCGACGGGCAGCAGCATCAGAAGCACAAGAAGCCAAAGAAACTGCTCTAATCAACCTGCCTGCCAAGCGTGGTAAGTAGATATGGCAATATCCTCCCATGGAACAGAGAATCCTTCGGAGAGGCCAATGTCCAGCAGTGGACTTTATGTGGCTGTAATGATGATGATGATGACGATTCTAGTCTGGATGCAACTACGATGAATCAGTTGTCATCTACTCATATCCCCGGTCAGAAAATAAAGGGTGTGGTGAATGTTGGATGAAACACCAAAGCTTAAGCAGTAATTAATAAAAATTCATGTCAAGTCCCACACATTCATGACTAGGTTTCTCCTGAGGCTTCGCTCTCGTTAAAATGGATCTCTCAAGCACAGCAATCTTTCTCCTTACTAGAGATGCGTTTGCAAAATTTCATGACAGATCATTATAAAAATCAGTAATTAGGATGTCAAAGCGTATCAAACTCACTTTCGCATCATCACCACAAAGTATGAATAAAACAAAGTCACTTCCCGCTGTCTGTCCATATAATATGCTTAGATCTTTACAACTACGCAACGGATTTTGATGCGGTTTTTTTAATAGATAGAGTGATTCAAGAGGAGTGTGAGGAAGTTCAGATATGAACATTGCACTCATGCGAAGCCCGATTCCAGGTAGATAAGTGATTAATGATCACACGATATAATATAATCATAGCGTACTATTTATATAATCTATACTAATATTATAAAGCTGAAGAGTTTGTTTGTTTGCTTGAACGCGCTAATCTCAGGAACTACTGGTTCAAATTGAAAAATTCTTTTTCTGTTGGATAGTCCATTTATTGAGGAAGGCTTTAAGCTATAAAACACGCTGCGATCAATAAGAGCGAAGCATCAATAAAAAATGTTTTAAAAACGGGGAAAAAATATTCATCTATACTTATTAATCATAATAAAAGAAATTGCCGCGGACGAAGTCGCGGGCGACAGCTAGTATAATATAATCATAGCGTTATTATAGTCGGCCATCTGTTACTTTGCTGTTATCTAAGACTTTTATGATATAGATGTAGGTAGATATATACTCACATACAGAAAATGTTAAATATATAACCCCAATGTTGACATAAAATGACCTTGATATGCGACAAGTATACTCCTTGCTCGTTCACCCCGCAACCATCTAAGAATATTTGCTAGGTGGCTGGATATGATCCAAGATTTCAGCAGACGAGGGTGAAATGGGTCTGACACGTGAAAAGGCGCTCTGTGTAGGACAGGCTTCAAGTTTTGAATGTTATTATACTTGTATTTGGAGATACCAGAGTATTCAAAATTAAAGGATGAATAATAAATGTAAATTTGTTGTACAGACAGAAAATTCAAAAGGTAAAAGGTCCTGAAATTGAAAATTCTGAAGGTTGTAAAGTAATAACGGAGTTTAATGTAAAATATTTAATGCCAATTACATAATTTCGGACGTTCTCTTACGAAATGGATTGTCGATATAGTTCGAATTGCAGACCACTCCTTGTACCGGACTGTGACAGATAGCGGTAAAAAATAGAGGAAAAATGTTCAGCAGTGGGCGGGAGATGAAAAATCCCTCGGATGAGGATGATGGGAGACTTGATCTAATATAACAATTATGTGACTTCAGAGTAGACATAAACTGGAAATGCACATTTTTACGTATCCAATAAGGTACCTTTTCAAGTCTCTTTCATAAAAGGTAAAAGGGTTTTCGTCCGTGTATCTGTCTGTGAAAACCTTTTTTTCATAAGCGTGGACGTATCACGTTGCAATTAATATCAAAATATTGCTGTGGCCCTTTGAAGCTGTGAAAAGTCCTAACTCGACGGTATCAAAAGATATGACTATTTTAATGATTTCTAATGTTATTGTGATTGTTACACATTTAACTACGATTAAAACGTGATTAAATTTATACGACTGTTTATGCCGTAAAATTATATATTTTTGCACGTTTGAAAAAGAATCAAAATCTAAGGGTACTTATGATGACCTAGAATTGTGTCATTTTGTCATTAAACTTAGCCATAAGTAAATTTTTGACGTCAACAATTGTTGAGAAGTGAAATATGAGTGATATATTAAATAAACGTTTTGAATTTGAATTTGAAATTTAGGGTGAAACCAGGTCGAATAGCACACGCAAAGAGAAAAATCCGAAAACTGTTAATTTGTAGTAACTTCGCAATCAAAAACCTTTTTCTTCAATTAACTGGTGAGATATATTTTATGAGAGCATACACGTAAAATAAAATAAAAAACTAGCTAACTACGCACATTTGTATACAAACTTACAAAAATAATATATTTTACCTACAACTTCCTGAATACAAGTCCTGCCAAAATAGCGATACATAAAAAATTCAATTTGCAAAATTAAATTGTGGACGGGGGCGTACAACCGCAGATCCGATGTTTTATTAAACAAATCCCCACCAAATTTATACACAAAATATACACCGCGTCAGTCATCAGCAGTGTTCTTCAATTTACATATTAATTGACCGGCCCCGATGAAAAATAACAGAACCTTTTGGCTCAACAGTGTACATACCTCTCGGCTATAAAAGAAGTGAATACACAATGGAGGTTTAGGGCTGTAACTGAATTTTTGGGGTTCAGTATTGACCCCATTTGACATAATAAAGAGATATCATTAGAAAATCGGCTAAGTGCGTGTCGGGCCACGCGCGGTGTAGGATTCCGTAGTTATAATTACCAGCTTTGAGTTCACGCCTCATGGTTTAACGACTAATAAAATAACGTGCAAAAACGAGCGCAGGTAGGCACCAACGTATCGTTATGCCAAGCGCCGCGCGCCGTCCTACCTAAACGCATTGCTATTCATTTAGGCATTATTATTATTAAAACGGCTATGATTTTATATTTTGTCAACTTTACGTGGCTCGAAAATTTATATTTAATAGTTGTTTTATGTAATAAACAATTGTCTTATCTAATAAATTTAATTTGAAAATACATATTCATACCAAATTACAGCTTTTTAGTACTTAAAGTCTCTGATTAAAACTGCGGACGGACAGACGGACCGAACCTAAAAGTGTTGTTTTGCAAGGCAACTATGGCTCTTCATTTTGTTTACTATTGGTGCGACACTCAGGAGCTTGTCGATCCTTAATACACTTATACATTCTCCTCAGCAATAGGTACAACGAAGATCGAATCTTGGCAAAAATCTACGAGATTTTATATAAAACCGTAATAAAAGTAAAGCGATTGTGGAGTGTATAGCATTTCACAATACATACACACTATATACTTGTTTGATTTATACTTTATGACTTTGTCTTCCTCCTACCAAAAAAGATATTGGTGACAATAAAGGCAACGAAAGACCTATTAATAAACCCCAATATTACAGGTACGTGTGAATTACCGGTATTGCGGATGTGGGCCGCAAAGCAGCCAAGTTGAAGTGGGACTGGGCGGGCCACGTTTGCCGAATGCACCCAGATCGCTGGGCTGCTTCAACAACAAAATGGACCCCGGAGGATGGACGTAGAAAACCAGACAGACCTCGAAAGCGTTGGTGTGATGACATCAAATATTTTGAACGAAAGTGGTTGGAAGTGGCACAGAATAGAGAGACATAGAAACTTATGGGGGAGGCCTTTGCCCAGCAGTGGGACAGAATAGGTTAACAAAAAAAAAATTACATGTACGTATAAAACTAAAATAGGCTTAGTTGCCTAAGTTTTTAGAAGACAATGATGTTGTTAACGGTTATATCAGTTAATAATAATAAAATAGTGTCGCTTCCCCGTGCATGAATCCAAGTTCTTTTTATGAGCTAAGTTCGCTATAAATGCTACGCTGAGTGAACATAAGGTATCAAGTATTTGTTATAAACGGTATTGTTAATGGGATATTTTTCTACACAGTAGTGACATTAAAAGTATACGCTTTATGTACTGGAGAATTATACGAAGGATTTAAAATGGAAGAATTTTGCACAATTATAAGTACGAGTTAATCACTCGTACTTATAATTGTTTGCTTATTAATTTGTAGTGTGGTCTCTTTGTTACAGAGGACAACGTTGTTTTCGTTTCTAATTTCTGCATTAATATGTAAAATCGTTTATATCGATAAGACTATCAAAACTCTCAGGTTGGATCAAATGAATGTGCATAGTTTTATCAGGATTACTTAATATGCTACACAGTTTATCGCGAGCAAACATTGTGAAAAGGGGTTTTGTAAAATAGTATACAATATATTAAATAAATTAAGATTAATATAGATATAGCATATTTCCATAGTTTGCAACTTAAATAAAAGCTTGTAAAAACGTTAAGTCTGCTACATATAAGGCGGTGAGTTCGATTCTCTTAGACATTATTTTTAAATATCTGTGGTTCTGAACCTATTATTCTTCTGAGTTCTGAACCTTCCCAAGGAGGGTTGGCATCAGCCGGTGGCTGGCCGTGTAAACTTTCTAATATTATAATATCCACCCCGGCCTCCTCTGTCCTTATGCTGTTTGTTTCCGGCCTAGAATAGGACCACTTCATCTCTTCCTGTGAATGTCGTAAGAGGTGACTAAAGGACAATATAGCACTAAAATCATGTGCAACAACAGCATTCCCAAGGACGGTTGGTGTCAGGCAGGCGGCCGGCCGTAAAACTTTCAGCCAAACCTTATATCACGTTTTCCACCTAATGCCCACCAACATGGGGCATTAGGTGGAAAACGGAATCACAATAGTAATGGGTTGCTAGCCGCATTGTCTATTAACACGATTCCACAGATTTAACCCATTCCCTCGATCGGCTTTTATAGTCAGCGCGGGAAGAGAAGCAGCTGGTACATTCTACGCTTTTTTCTTTTCTCCCAGCCCAGCATGGAAGAATATACAGAAGATAGTTGTAATAATAGTTAGATACTTGAAGTTTTGTATTTGTATTGCCTCAACGAATATCTTATACTAATATTATAAAGTTGAAGAGTTTGTTTGTTTGAACGCGCTAATCTCAGGAACTACTGGTTCAAATTGGAAAATTCTTTTTGTGTTGGATAGTCCATTTCGTTAGGATGGCTTTAGGCTATAAAACATCACTCTGCGACCAATAGGAGCGAAGCATCAATAAAAAATGTTTTGAAAACTGGGAAAAACTATTCATCTATACTAATTAATCATAATAACAGAAATATACTAGTTAATCATAATAACAGAAATTGTCGCAGACGAAGTCGCGTGCAACAAAAATAAAATAAAAGGGTGAAATAGCCATACAAGTAAGTTGTTTATCGTAGAATATTACATGTACGATACTGACTCGGACTAAGCCGGTTTTTTATATTTACAACAAAGACAAATTTCATTTATAAGAACATTTCTAGAAATAATATTCAATTTCACATGACACTCCCCCGCGCCCCGCTGCCGCCCGGATTTTCATCTTTACTCGTTTCATCTTTTGTTTTCAAATAAGGCAAAGCTCGTTCCCGACATTATTATATTTAATAATGCTGTTGTTTGCTACAAATATTGTTTTTAGATTTTTGTGTAGAAATAATCGCGCTGCTTACCTTAAGCTGCGTGCCTACGTTTGTCTTTTATATTTTGCCTTTAATGTTATGTTTTCCAAAAAAAAACATATCAGACTGATGTCTGATATGTTTTTCTTAAGGCTAAGTGAAACTCAATCTTGAAATATAACTGAGGTAAGAACTTAATTCAGTATTTTTTTACCAACTGAAAAGTAAAGGTTTGCTAGTCATTATTATGTAAAATTATGTTTTTGGAAGCGTAACATCAAAATAATTTGAGTAATATAAAAAAGTAAAGAACTTAAACGTCGTAATTCAACGAGACGACATAGCCAGTATCCTGTAATCAGTGCTTGTGAATGTTTAGAGTATACAACATATCACATTGCAAATAAAACTCGATTGTTGACCTAGCATATTAAATCTACCCGGTGTTAAGGAAAGTTTCCGTAGAAACAAATTTTTTTTTACAATAAAAACTACAGGGTAGTCAACGCATTATTATCTATATTACATGATTCTTCCGTTGTTCTTTATTTTTGTATAGTTAATATTTATTTTATTTTATTTTGTTTTAAAGAGAAAACCATGACACTTACCTACAGCGAAGAGGAAGCAGAGGGCTGACGCTTTATAAGAACACAGTACCTGGGCGACCGAGCTGCGCTCGGTTATTTCTATTTTTTGTAATATGGTGGTGTTTAGGTGATAATCTAAATTTATGAGAAATAGGTATATCTTGTTATCTCAAACATTAACGACATTTTTTAAACTCTAAATAGAAAAAAATAAAAAAAATATCTATATAAACTTGAAAATACAAAAAAAGGAATTAAACACACATTTCTTGCTTTCTCGGACCAGACGGACAGTGGCCGGCAGGTCGAAATTAATGACCATATTCTGCATGGAAAGAAAAACGCATGAAAACTCGAAAATACGCGTATTCCCCAACAAAAGACTAATATAGATCGATTTTTTACCCCCCCCCCCAATATAACCCCAATATACCAAATTTCAGCGAAATCGTTAGAGCCGTTTCCGAGATCATAGAAATAAATTTTTATATATACAAGAATTGCTCGTTTAAAGGTATACGATATTTGCGATCATTTGCCAATATATGTTCTGAAGGCTGGTCTATACCTTGGCACAGAATTAATATAAGTACTACCGTACAGAACGGAAACTCCCTGCGTCCCCCGCAACAAGGCATCGCCGCACCTCTCCCCCGTAAATGGAGTGCGATGCGTTGTTTTGAAACAGGGTTAGGTTTTGTTGCACGTCAAATGCGAATACAGCGTGATTTTTAACCCCCTAGCTATATTGAAATCTGGGAATCAGAATCCCTAATGGAATACAGAATTGTAAGAAAAAAAGGTAAAAACGAAAAAAATAATTTAACCTTTCATAGAAATTCGTCCAGCTGATCGGCGACTTTGTATGGGAAACCTAATTTTCTTTTTCGTTTTTTACCTTTTTTTCTTGCAATTCTGTGTTCCGTTAGGGTTTCTGATTCATCATCATCAGGTCCCTCCCAGTCTCCACTACAGGAGCACGACCCTCTCTGTACCACTAGGGCCATACTTGGCCAGAGCAGCCAGAGGACTTGGCCTACACTCTCCACGCTGGCCAGACGGGTTGGAGAGGTCTCTTAGATGTTTATAAGCTTTGTTTAGCTTGTATTTCCTAAGTCGCCTTCTACGACATCCATGGGAAGACTTGGAGTGGTCCTATTCTACTCTGCCGGATACCACACGGCTAACGGCACGTTAGGGATTCTGATTCCTAGATTTCAATATAGCTAGGGGGTTCAAAATCACGTTGTATTACGTTATCGACACGCTTTACAATGAAATACTGTGCTGTGAATCTCTGTCTATCTGCCACTTGTTTTAATCCTTTTTTTATCGATTTTTATCACATTTGCCGTAAAGTTTAGCGCCAAACAAGCAATTTATTATATTACAGGACATTATCTAGTGCTTTTAATTGTAATTTTGGCTAGCTCCGTGGCGCAGCGGTCAACACGCCAGCCTGCGACACGAGAGTGCCCGGGTTCGATCCCCGGCCAGGTCAAGATAGAAAATGATCTTTTTCAGATTGGCCTGGGTCTTGGATGTGTATCTATATATGTATTTGTTATAAAATATAGTATCGTTGAGTTAGTATCCCATAACACAAGTCTCGAACTTACTTTGGGGCTAGCTGAATCTGTGTGATTTGTCCGTATATATTTATTTATTTATATTTAAATGAATCAATAGATAATTAATAAACCAGTGGTGAAGAGAAGATAAAATACATAACCTCTTATTTGTGAAGTGCTAGTTACTTGTTGATGTGTACGTACACCTAAAATATAATAATCTTATACGTCATGGTGTTCTGATTGTGACAGTTGCATTGTGTGCGAGATCTACGAATACATTTTTGTTTGTTAGCAAGTTTATTTACTTATTATTGAGATGTATTGTTAGGTAAGTCAATAAATACATACCTACATAAATAAATTAAGATCATCATAAATCTTTCAGAATTGAGAGACATACTCGCAAATTTGTCGAACTTTAGGTGGCATCATGAATAGGTAGATTTAATTTCATTCTTCGGTGTCAAACTTCGTTCTTTAACTCACACATTAGCGTGTGCACGGATGGAAAATTTTGTTTGTAGTAGTACTAGGTATTTATGTCGTCCCGTTTTTATGAAGTGCCATACCTGTGACCTTGGCCAAAAGATCAACATTGCCATCCAACGTGGCAATGCTGCCAGCCTTCTGGGCACGCTACCGCGAGGCAACGATTTACCCGGCCTTTTTTATTTGTAAATATATATTAATTTTTATTTATTTTTAATTGTAGCATTAGTTTAAATATGTTATATTTAAAATGTATATATATTGATAAAAAAATAAACTTATATATATGTTCTTGTATTAAAGTGCTTTTAATATCTTATTATTTGCTTTTTGATATAGCGTGTATCCAATGTGGATGGGGATCAAATCCAGGACTTTTCGGTTACATATCACTTGACACTTCTTAAAATAAAGATACTCACCCATAGCGAAGAGGATGCAGAGGGCTGACACCACCCAGGAGCACATATTGGCGGGTGATCGTGGCTCCTCACATCGTTTTATTTGCCCGCTTCTTCACATCGGGAACTGTCTGAAACAATTAAAAGATCATTACACAATCACATTAAATTGAAAGAGCAACGATTTTATCCAGTGGTTGACAAAAAAAACTGTTGTTGAAATTGTGACCGAACTCTGGCATTGATCCCATAGGAAAAATTGATCATTTTGGCGCGCTTTGAGGGACAACGGTGATTACTCTAACATCCTGTATTTTAACACTTTTTATGACCTAAAATGTACAAATAACTTGATTGGGCTGAGTTTGCAAATTGTTTATAAAGAATTTGTTTCAAAATCACAACTTCCTGCAAATCGAGATTACCCAATTTGGACCAAAAGTTATTTCTCAAATGTTCGTTTCAACCCCAATAAGAGAGAAACTAAATTTAAACGAAGCGTCGCTGCGGCAAAAATAGAATAAAGCTAATAATTAAGAAAAACTCACGATGGTAGAGTTAACTGGGCGAGTGAAAAGGCTCAGAGGCCTATATTCCATTTCATAGCTAAGTAATGTTACCGTGAGCCCAAACGCTTACTTTATCATCATCAAATTTAAGAGCTGTGCTCTTGTCGGTAGAGCTTTTTCCATTCCTCTCTTTCTTCCGCCAGTTCTTTTACTTCTCTATAAGAAGTAACCTTTATTTTTTCTTTTATTTGTTTTATAAAAGTGTGTCACGGCCTTCCCGGTCCCCTTTTTCCTTCTATCTTTACTTCTATGATGTTCTTGATCAAATCGTCATGTCTTATTAGGTGTCCTACCATCTTCCCCCTCCTATTCTCAATAATTTTCAATATGTGTCTCTTCTCTCCTACCCTTTTCAAGAACTTAATTTATAATGATGGTTAAATTTTAAAGGAGTGCCTGTGCCCTGCAATTTTTAAGATATTGCACATTGCGCAGAACTTGAGTTCTGCACAATGTGCAATATCATCAGGCGTTTATGTAAAAAAAATGTAAAGTCTCGGAGGTACATCGGAGGAGTCATCGGAGGTACAGTATGGGCAAAAGAACATGTCTGGACCCAGCTTTAGGAAGCAAGCCAATAAGATCAGAAATCCAATCCAACTCGACCAGTGTGACTCTGGCCTCAAGGGTCGCTGGGAGGTCATCTCCACCAAATTAAGTTAAGTGGGAACTTTTGTCTTGCTTTGCGATACATTTGTATTACCTGTCGCATTAAACTTTTTAATGTAACTGCGTTATTATATTTTTCTGTGTCCTTAAATGTCTTTGTGTGGTTTTGGAGAGAAAATGAAAGGATTTTGTTTGAAAGTTAAATATACATAGTTTTAAAATGCGATGCTAAATAAAAATAAGGTTTCTATATTTGGATGATTGTGATCCAATCACGCAAAAAAAACCTTGAGTGGACTTTTATTAAATTTGAAAGCTAGAAAGATTCGAATACAATTTCTAACATTATTTAATTCATTTATCAACTTCTGTTTATTACAACTTATTAAGTATATAACCCGAATAATATAGGTATTTGTATCTATTGAACCTATTGTATTGTGTAGATAGCTCCGCGGCGAAGTGGTTAACACGCCAGCCTGCGACACGGAGTGCCCGGGTTCGATCCCAGGCCAGGTCAAGATGGAAAATTATCATTTTCAGATTGGCCTGGGTCTTGGATGTGTATCTATATATGTATTTGTTATAAAATATAGTGTCGTTGAGTTAGTATCCCATAACACAAGTCTCGAACTTACCTTGGGGCTAGCTCAATCTGTGTGATTTGTCCATATATATTTATTTATTTATTGTTGAAAACGAAAAGAAATATTTGATAATCGTAATTATAGTTATTTTCTTAAAAATCTTTCTATTTTAATCAATCAATCATTTAAGTGTCAAACATAGGGACAATGATACAGATGTTACAATATAATATAATGGTTCGCTATATATTATATTTTATGCCTAAACTTGATTAAAATCAAACTTTTCCTTTGTTTATTTCCAAACTCGCTACAAAACCTGAATATTCAACAAATTAAGCTAGATTCTAGACTACGTTTCGTTTTGCGGCAGTCCAGACTGACAGACAAAACAATTGGAACTTGAATCTCGAAGCTCAGAACTATCAATCTTCTCCTGACTACTGTTGAAAAACTTTGTGAGGATGGCTATTAGTACTCCTTTGCGCTAAATAATACTGGACGGATTTTGATAAAACTTTTATGTATATAAACCTAACTAATATTATAAATCCGAAAATGAGTTTGTTTGTTTCTTAGGCCTTCACGCCCTATACATACTGAACCGATCGTCATGAAATTTTACATACCCGTCATCTGGGGTACGGAGACATAGTGTACATTTTATACCGGGAAAAAGTACTATTCCCGAGGGATCGACATTGACGCGGGTGGAGCCGCGGGCGAAAGCTAGTAAAGATATAAAGGATAAAAGGCGTGATATTGGTCATAGATGGGAGCAGAAGTTAGAATTTGTTTGCAAAACTTCATTACACCTACAATGCAAATGTTTATCGAGTCAATACGCGGTATATATATATGTTTATCGACGTTCGACGACGCGATGCCTTCGGGTTGCGATTGGCGTTGTTAGTGTCGACTTGGAATACATTATTGTTATTATAAAATATCTCATATTATAACTTGGATATATCACTACACACGTCACCATCATTTCAACCATAAGGAGCCCATCGCTAGACAAAACCCTCTCTAAAGAATTATTTGTTTTGACTAGCTCCGTGGCGCAGCGGTCAACACGCCAGCCTGCGACACGGAGTGACCGGGTTTGATCCCTGGCCAGGTCAAGATGGAAAATGATCTTTTTCAGATTGGCCTGGGTCTTGAATGTGTATCTATATATGTATTTGTTATAAAATATAGTATCGTTGAGTTAGTATCCCATAACAGAAGTCTCGAACTTACTTTGGGGCTAGCTCAATCTGTGTGATTTGTCCGTATATATTTTTTATTTATATTTATATATGAGAGGATATTGCCATATTCACCACGATTTGCAGGTGGGTTGGCGAGCGCAGTTTCTTTGGCTTATTGTAATTCTGATGCTGCTGCAAATTGAAAGCATTTTAAGCTGGGGAAAGGTTAGATTTGGAAAGGAAATGAAGGTATTGGAACTCACTCGGATGAATGGGGGAAAAGCAAGTAGCTCGGGGCGCCAGGCGCGCGTAACCAGTGTCATATCTACAACCACTAGCCAAGCAGTTAAGAGTGCCCCTTACCTAAATTGGATGTAAATATTAGAGAAGCAAATGATGTCTTCGTGTCACTAGAATTGCACCTATTATGCAAATGTTTGTCGATTCGATTCCAAAACCCGATTACCATCATACTCGACATCTTATTCGCGATGAGGTCGGTAGAGATTGGTGCAATTGGCGTTGTTTTTATGCGCTTTGAATATATATACTCGTGTATTTGATATGTTATGGCTGATATGGTAATTATATATAAATATATACGGACAAATCACACAGATTGAGCTAGCCCCAAAGTAAGTTCGAGACTTGTGTTTTGGGATACTAACTCAACGATACTATATTTTATAACAAATGCATTGCACGCCTATTCTCGCTGTCTTACACCTCAAGAAAAGTCCCGTCTTCGTGGAAAGTAGCCTACGTTCACCCTATTCCTAAAAAGGGTGACCGCACAGACCCGTCTAACTATCAGCCTATTGCGATAACCTCCCTGCTCTCTAAGGTGATGGAGCGTGTGATAAACATCCAGCTCCTTGGTTACCTTGAAGATCATCAGCTAATTAGTGACCGTCAATACGGGTTCCGCCACGGGCGTAGTGCTGGTGATCTTCTTGTGTACTTAACGCACCGATGGGCAGCCGCCATCGAGAGCAAGGGAGAAGCACTGGCATTTAGTCTAGATGTCACAAAGGCTTTTGACCGGGTCTGGCATAAGGCTCTTCTCGCGAAGTTACCATCTTTCGGGCTTCCTGAGGGACTATGCTTGTGGGTCGCTAGTTTCTTATCTGGGCGAAGCATTCAGGTCGTTGTAGACGGATTATGCTCCGATATCATGCCCATCAATGCTGGCGTCCCCCAAGGATCTGTTTTATCACCTACGCTGTTTCTTCTGCACATCAACGACATGCTTAACACTAGTAGCATCCATTGCTATGCAGACGACAGTACGGGTGATGCATATTATGCAGGTCGTGCAAATATCCCTCAAACACAGGTGGAGGAGAACAGAAAGAGACTTGTGTCTGACATTGAGACCTCTCTGGAGCAGGTCTCTGAATGGGGTAAACTAAACCTAGTTCAATTCAACCCTACTAAGACACAAGTCTGCGTGTTTTCCGCTAAGAAGACCCCATTTAACATAGCACCGAAGTTTCGGGACACCTCTCTTACCATTTCTAAGAGTATTGGGATCCTTGGCGTCGATATTACGAAGGAGGTCCAATTCCGGAGTCATCTGGAAGGTAAAGCCAAAATGGCTTCTAAAAAACTTGGGGTGCTCAATAGAGCGAGGCAGTACTTCACTCCGGGTCATAGACTTTTATTATATAAAGCTCAAGTCCGGCCCCACATGGAGTACTGCTCTCATATCTGGTCTGGTGCACCTCAATACCAACTCCTTCCTCTTGATTCCATCCAACGCCGGGCAATTCGTATTATCGACGATCCCACACTCACAGACGATTTAGACACCCTCGGTCTACGGAGAGACGTTGGCTCTCTGTGTGTATTTTACCGTCTATACTATGGGGAGTGTTCCGAAGAACTTTTTGAATTGGTGCCACCGTCACCTTTCTACCACCGCACCGCTCGCCACAGGAGTAAAGTCCATCCCCACATCCTTGACACTTGGGTCTCCAAAAATGTCAGAGCGTCACGTGGTTTTTTTCCTCGTACAGCAAGATTGTGGAATGGACTCCCTCCCGAGGTTTTCCCTGTGTGCTATGACTTGAGGTCCTTCAAAAGGCGTGTTTACAGGTATCTTAAGAGTCGGCAACGCATCAGCAGCTCCTCTGGTGTTGCAGATGTCCATGGGCGACGGTGACCACTTTCCATCAGGTGGCTCGTCTGCTCGTTTGCCGTCGGATATACATAAAAAAAAAAAAAAAAAAAAATGCATACATAGATACACATCCAAGACCCAGGCCAATCTGAAAAAGATCATTTTCCATCTTGACCTGGCCGGGGATCGAACCCGGTCACTCCATGTCGCAGGCTGGCGTGTTGACCACTGCGCCACGGAGCTAGCCATCTATATATATATATATTGATTTCATTACATATACGCCTCCAAAGACGCAAAAATTGGCCTTTGGGTTTTAGGCCTTGGTCTAATTCGTAAAAAATATAATAGACTTGATGATATGTAACGTATAGCTGAAACATATAATGTTGTTATATGAAACTAATGTGAGATCTAGACGTCGGTGCTAACGAGACCGAAACTATAGGTGGCAATCATGACGAAATAGCACGTGAGTGACCCGTACATACATAATTTAATGACGTCTTCCGACTTTTACGGGTATTTCTTATATTCCATTTCTATTGCATCGCATGCTACATAATTAAATATATAAATGGGAGTTAGCACAGAACAACAAAGACATTAGAAATGGCACGGGGGCGTGGCACGCGCGCCGACAATGCGCTCGATCAGCTCACTTGAACACCTAAGTAGTTTGTTCAGCGATCGTCAAAGGAACAAAAGAGAGATTTACGTGAAAAAATATCGAAAAATTCCGACGTGTGCTATTCTAACGTGTAAAATGGGAAGTCCTAGTGAAATTTTCACCAAAGGAGGAGTTTCTACTCATTTGTGTTGCGTTTTGAAATGAGGCAACGACGCTGTTTTTCATAGAAATCACTCGTGATAACACTTCTAATGTGTTTGTTGTTCTGTGGGAGTTAGCATAGGAAACAAATAATGAAAAGGTTTGTTCTAATACGTCTCTATACATTATTAAGTGTTTAAAGCGAGAAAGTGTAAAAAGAACATTGCATGTCACACTTTAAAGTAAAGGCACCTATTAAAAATGTCATTATATATTTTTAATTGTAATATCTTTCTGAACCTTAAAAACTTAGTAGCCTTGTAGTTAGTGATGTGCTGGAGAGAAGTAATCTGTTCTCATGTATTCTTTCTCACGGAAATTTGCGGGAGATTTCAAATAATTTGTGGATTACAAATAATTTGGGAAATAATCGTGAATTACTCTCTCGTTTAAAAAAAATCCGATCCGTTCTCACTGATTTCGAAAAATTTGAGCGCGGCGCAATGTGGCTGTAATTATTATTCTAAGCATAATTCTTGCAACACACAATTCAAAACAAATTGTCTAATATTATGTCGCATTATACAACGCAAAGTATTTTTTAGGCTAAGCAAAAGATACACGTAAAAGTATTTTTTCACCAAAAAGAACATAAAACAGAGATGGAATAAATTTGAAATTTTTAGGAGCCACAAGTAATTTATCAAAGATATGTTCAAAACTCGAGTTTCACGTCGTCCCTTAGACGTCGAGTCAAATTGTTTTATTCATCCAAGTCTGGACTGTGTCGTAAAATAAAACGCAGACTAAAATTTAAGCTTAATCTGGTGAATATTCAGAGTTGGTGGGGAATTCGGGATGGGTTTAAGAGATACGCTTTACTTCTGTTCAAGTTTAGATATAAAAATAATGTATTTTATAGGCATCTCATTTAGCTTTTTGTTAAAAATATACGCCCAAAATTTGCAAACTTCACTGTGATTGTTGTTATATGTGAGAGGGAAAACAAAACGCAAAAATAAAATTGAATTATATGTAGTGATGTCGTTTGGCAAAAGTAAAGCGGGAATCTGATGCTGATCATCAGAAAAGAAGTGAAAGATTAAATATATTTATTTTGATTAGTGTTTTTTTTTGCATTTACAATGTAATCCTAATATACTACTCGTATAATTAAAAGTAAGAAACAAAATATGGTCATAAAAAACCACGTAAAGAGGTACGTAGGTTCAAACCCCGTCCGCGTGGAATTATTTTCCATCATATTTCTTTCTTAATTTAATAAAAGTAGATAATATTTACGTAGTATATATTCTATTTAAACTTTATTGCACAGTTTAAAAAATGTACAAAACGTGGACTTAATTCCATATGTCGATTTCTCCGAGCCGTAATACATAGACTTTAATTCAATACCTCATTATTTTTAGAGAAGTTGCATATTCTGTTTTAACACGACCGCCAAAAAGGAGTATAGGCATTGTTGTTCGAGTGCATTGATGTTTGTAAATATGTGAGTTTATTTATATTATTATAACTTCTAAAAATCTAAATGGATTTGCATGTATAAGGTATAGTTCAAATTCGTACAACTTCCCAAGTGCCTTTTCTTTTTTTTTTTAAAGTAGGCAGAGCAGACGTTTTTTTTATTTGTAAATATAAGACTTGATATTGATGTTCAAGCTTCTCTGTAAACTCTGCTTTGGAAGCGACACTAACCTTCGCCATAAGTAAATTACCTGACGTCAACAATTCTCAGTTAAAAATATATGACAATTAATATAACAATTAATGCACCAGAAACGTTACAGGGCAGGTTTTAAATGTATCTGACCTTCTCTTAGAGCTAATTGACTGTTGTAAATATTGTAATATCTAATTATGATTATTAATAAATGACTTCTATATTAATAAGTATCTAAATTACCGACATTAAATAAACGTTTTGAATATCCATTCCGCTACAAGGATGAGTTCTCAAGGGCTTTTTACAGAGGTACGTCAATCGTATTCCACCTTTTAAATGAATAAATACGTAAACAAGCTGTTCGGGGAGTAGGTACATAAACTGCGCAGTTTCTGACCTTTGCACTGAGAATCCCTCAGGTATTGCTACAACATTGTATTTGAGAAACCACTTCCAAGTATTGCAAACGAGATTGTTTATTGTTTCTAGCTGGGACTGTAATAACGGTATCCCAACATCGTTAACTTAGAAATACCGGTAATTCTCTTTTAAAGGGACCATAAAGAAAATAAAGTTATGAATCGACTAATATGTATGTAATTCTGTCGGAATCGCACGGTTTTTATGCTTTTAATTGTTTTTTTAATTTATATCAGCTTGTACGGTTTGTATATCTATTTGTCTACTAACTATTATTCGAATTGCAAAACCAACTTAGGAATGTGAAAGTTCCAACTAAATCTGGTGGGTAGTTTTTAAAACAGTCACTAGGAAAAAATCACAACTTGTTTAAAGAAACTGTTTAATGATGATGATTTGTCTGTATATAAAACAAAAACCAATATTCAACTATTTATACGCATATGTAGTTAGATACACGTACTATAATCGGTTGTTTAAAAAAATATCGGTATTTTGCAAATGTATTTTAAGGTAACAATTAGATAAGCATACCCTGCTATTAGACTATTAACTGGAAACTAGAACACATCCAGTTTTGCATTGAGTCGTCATAATTTCGACATGGTTCATTACTTTATTGGTACTTTTTCCAAATATCAGCATATCGAAAATACCTGTGTATGATACCGAAGATACCAAACTAACGACACCGATTTACGTTTAGACTACTACCTTGCATTAATTCTGCACTTATTCACTTTAAATGTGACTAATTATTGTCTCTTTTTTTTACAAAATATTGGAATATAGCAGATACCGTGAACCGCTCCTTACCTGTAGATTATTGATTTGCTTTTGGCATAAAGACGTTATTGCAAAGTTGTAATATGTATTTAAATATTTTGAAGACATCGAGATATGTCTAATACATATCAGGTCATTATAAGGAGTATCTTTATCAGTTATCGGTATATTTAAAGTACCGATAAACGCCCCTTATTTTTAAAACTGGATTCAATTTGGTTCGTTGAATACTTAATCTGTATATATCTAAAATATCGGCATACTGAAAATACCGATACATAATTTTCACCTGACTATTAGCTAGAAGCAATTTGGCTCCACATTGAGCCGTCATTACTGCTGGCTCACGTGGAGTCTGCAGAAAGTAATTGGATGATAGGACCTCGTTAGATACATCATTATAGCGACTATTTACAATGCTGTTTTTGTTATTGCATGTTTATATATAGTTATAAATTAAGTCAATAGTATTTTTGTGAAATAATAAATTTTGTTGCTATTATTAAATTATTTTGTATTCTTCTTTTCATACGTCATAACGATGCATTTTAACGTGGGGATACTATGTCAAATTAGCAAATCCTATCCTAATCCTAAGTAATGTTATTAATGCGAAAGTGAGTTTGTTTGTTTGTTACGCTTTCACGTTGTAACCACTGAACTGATCATTATGAAATTTTGCATATGCGTTATCTGGGATATGAAGAAGGCCATAGGGTACATTTTATCCCGAGGAAAAGTACTGTTCCCAAGGGATCGACATTGACGAGAGCGGAGCCACGGGCGAAAGCTAGTAATAAATAAATAAATAGGGACAAATCACACAGATTGAGCTTACAGTAAGCGGTGAACTTGTGTTGTAGGTTGTAAGATATTAACTCAACGGTACCTACTATATTTTACAACATATATAGGTAAACAATCAAAATCCGGGCAAATCTGAAAATATAGTTTCTATCATAACCTGATCCGGGATCGAACCCGAAATCCTGAGATTCCAAGGCACTTTCGCGATTTCACCACAGTATACCACTGAGCCACAGAGATCGTCAATGTAATAACAATAAAGTATTTTTTTTTGCAGGAACACGTGTTAATAGTCCCTACAGTGGGCGCGTCTTTCCGATAAACGTAAGTGGGCGCGTAAGGAGCATTTTGCCGCCCTTTTTCTTTGACCATTCTAAGTAGGAATACTGCAATTGAATTAATTTATTTTCTCAGGATTTAAGTAACACACAAATAAGTAACGATAAATCAACATATTTATTAAACTCTGATTCAAGAACTTTGTTTTACAAAAGATTTTAGGAATCGTAATATTTTAATTGACTTTTATAACTTATCCTATAATTAAACTCTATAATACTGAAAAATATGGAAAAAAATAAAAAAGTTACATGTTTTCTAAATCTACAGGATATGCTTTGTCTAAACAGTCTTCACAAAGGAATGTGCAATGTTCACTGCATAGTAACTTAGGGCATCTTGAACACCCTTTTTTCGTGCAAATATTTTTCTTAATTGGACATACTGCATTTGCCTTCCTTCTTTGAAGATGATGCTTGTTCTGCTGGTACAAAGCGAGCAATTTGGTTCCTCAAAGGAATATTCAATGTGTCTATAAAAGCTCTTACGGTCATATGTTGCTTGACTAAGACCATGGAAATTTCTTTCAAATACTCTTGGCGTGTTCAAAGCTTCCTCACCCTTTACTCCGGTCTGGATCCTGTCTGGTCCGGATATTCGGCCGTGAAGGTGGATGAATTAGTCATTTAGTGCCATCTTTACCTTGGTACATTAGAACTCTAGTAGGTCGTCGTTGAGAAGCTGAAGCTATAGACAAAAGTCAGCTCAATTGAGATTGAGCTGACGTTGTACTTCATAGGGCACAGCAACTGAAGAAGGTGCTTACTTATCAGAATCGACGTGTGCTGACTGTTCAGTGTCCGTGTTATGCTCACTATGGTGACTAGATCGATCACTTTCTGGTACATTCTCGTCTATAAACTGTAAACTGGCATCTTCAAAATCAGACATTTCCTCTAGCCAAGACGCAAATTTAGCGTCCATTTTGTTACTTTTGTCCATGTTGATACTCCTGAAATTAAAAGATTTTTTAGTTTTCACAATTATATACCATAATATATTAATAATAACCCTAATATATACATTACACAACTTTTACTTACGTGAGTGGGCGCGCGGTGAGCAATTTGCCGCCTGGCGACACTTGGTGGTAACAGCCTTCTCCTCAAGCGGTCCCCCGCCCACTGATGGGGTCCTGCCTTTAGGCACACGTTGTAAACGAAAGTGAGGGCAGCTACTATAAAGCGCAAACCTAACGGGCAATTGTTATTCGAATTATTAACGTTTTTTCAGCGTGGGCGGCAAAATGCTCATAGCGCGCCCACTCTAGGGTTAAGCTTAAAACTTGTGTTACTGGTACACAAGTGTAACGATTAGCACATGCTGGTCTCCAGGATCCTTTGTACAGTGTAATCTTCCGATAAATAAACTATTTATGATAACGATTACTTACAATACAAATGCGATATTTCCTCTTATTTCTCTATCAATTTTGTCTTCATGTCAAAACAAAGCAAATATATGTAGCATTGCAGTTTTCTGTAAATAGTATAAATAAATAGAGACATCACAAAAATTGAGCTAGCCCACAGTATGTCGTGAACTTGTGTTGTAGGATATTAACTCAACGATACTATATTTCATAATAGATACTTATACTTGTATAGATAAACCCACAATCTAAGACCCACGTCAATCTGAAAATAGCGTTTTCAATCTTGACCTGACCCGGGATCGAACTCGGGAACCCTCGTGTTGCATGCTGACGTGTAACCACTGCGCCACGGAGTTTGTAAATCGTAAATTTGAATATTATTTTACATATGACATTGGTAGCTAGCGCAGACCAGGGTGATTGGACGATCTAAGTAAGGTCGCGGGAGTCATATTGGAAATCCTGGGGAGGCCTATGTCCAACAATGGACTACTAGCGGCGTATGTGATGATTGGTAGCTAGAGTGCATTATCAATCAGCTAGGATTGTCATGTCCCAACTGCCCCACTTCTTGTACAAATGAAGATCTTAACGAAGCCAACGACAAGGCGGTCAGCGTGGTCAATATTGGTCAAAATATATTTGGAAATAGCCATCTCTGACTCGATAAGAATAAGAAGCTAGGATTAGTGTAGTATATAAGCTTTCACCCGCAGCTCTGCTCATATCCCTCAAGTACCTTTTAAAACATTCTCTATGTTCTTGGTCGGGCCTCAAAGTACCTCGATGCCAAATTTCATTGGGTTGGAGCGTAAAGAGGAAATTGATCGACCGACAGAGGGAAGTATGGATTTTTATTTGGTAAAGGCTTAATTAATTAGTTACTTTTCGAAATCAAATCGACAGTTCCATACAAAAATATTCATTCGCATGGCAATACGTATGAATTCGTAAAAAAAAAAATCGAATCCTAGCATTAGACCGAGACGCAATTTTTTTTTTAAATCTATGATTAGCCCTATAGAAAAAGTTGTTCATTTTGTCAGGTTGAGTCACCCCTTAAAGGAATGTTGGTGGTATACACGCAGTATACAGACTGATTCTAATCCTGTTGCAATTTTCGTCTCATTGATTATAAGCGCCCGTAGTATCTGCGGCATTAAAGCCTTGTCAACTAGCTCAACAGTTGGTTCCTTAAGACTCTGCTGCGGCAAGTTAACTAGTGTTCTGGTGCTGCGGTCTTCGTTCATTAACTTTAATGGTCTGCTTTTTGGATTGGTAGTGTATTATTTATTTTACTACGTTAATTAAAGCTTAAAAGTTTTTGTAGTAATTTAAATTTCAGTAATCTTTCATGATAAATCTCATTATATAATAATACACGTATTACTGATAATACAGCTACCGATATCTGATCTACCAAAAATTGTTTAATTTGACTTACCTACATATAATTGACATGTATTTTTTATTATTTCTACAATAAAATACAATGTTTCTTTCCACAATGTGACATTAGTAAGAGCCTAGCTCTTTTAAATTGACCGATACAATATGCACTAACCTGCGTGGTGTTTTAGCTACATCCAGTAAAAATATAGATCCTCTTATTAAATTAAGAAATAAAATACTGTGAAAAAATTTCAAGCGTGCGGGATTGTAACTAGCTGGTTTTTTTACCACGTTTTATTTCTTAACTAAATAAGAGTATATCAAAATAGCATTGTGAAAGCAAAATAAAACACAAAAATATAGACCCTCTTGTAATCATCGGAAAAATGGGGTCTAATACAGCTATTAAATATTTACATCAATAAAGTAAGCCTCTCCTTAAAACTATTTTATTTAAAATTTGTTTTGTCCTTATCCCTCTCTTCAACGATTGGCATGGAAAGAACGAGACAAAACATATTTTAACTAAGATTTAATAAGCGTTTGTTAATTTATATGAATGAGAGGATAACACTATAGATGTAATAAAATAGCATACCAACCAAAATGCATATCAAAATCAGGTTGGAACTGCATTAGTTCCAACCTACACAACTAGCTTTTTTATGTGCCACTAACTTAATTATTAAATCATGGACATCAACAACGATTACATTGAAAGCGTTTAGTATTACCAGAACACCAATTATACTACATTAACGGCCCGGCTTCGCACGGGAAGATATAGGTGTTTAAATAGCCTATGTTCATCAGGGATAATGGAGGATTCTAATGGAGAAAGAATTTTGCAAATCTGTCAAGTAGTTTCAGAGCCTATTCGATGCAAACAAACAAACAGTAAAATCTTTCCTATTTATAATATTAGTATAAATATATCTAGTAATCCATCTCGTTTCCTTAGAAATATCCAACAAAGTTCAACGAACAGTAGAGTCCAGCTCGTCTAGACTTACGCCTACATAAATTTAGTCAGCCGTCTGAAAAACATTCCTCTCTTTTCTATCCCAATCTGCCTGACCATTCGCTTTTCACTCGCAAACACCACTCTACTCCACAGTAATAAAGATTATTTTCCTTTAAAATATAGCTGTTACTTATGCAGATTTATGCTCTTCGGAGTTAATAATAAAATAGGGCTCTCCGTGTCCGTAGTGGTTTGATTTTGTGCGTGCAATTATTCAATCTCTCATTTCATAGTAATGAGCAGACTTTGCCCCAATTCGGGAAGTTCCTGAATAGTTAATGATTGTTGTGTTTCATGTTTTAATTTTAGTTCCGAACGGGAACATTATACGTGAATTATTAGCTGCACTGACCTTATAAATTTTGCTATCATATTCGTCTTTTCCCGCAAGCAGACTGTGATAGGTTATGCTGTTTTTAGGTATTTAAGCTTTCTATAGATAAATGTTTTTTATAAAATGGAATTCTAAGTTTTTCAGTTTATTGAATACTAGTGGCCCGCCTCGGCTTCGCACGGGTACATATAGGTATTTTATCTATAGCCTATGTTTATGTAAAAAAAAACATTTACAAAAGCGTGTGTTAGAGTAGACGCTGGCCACTGGCAGCTGCCATCAGTGGCCCGTAGCGCCGAGCCTTATGTGTTGGGATCTTAAAACACTGAACCAACCTCACTATAATTAATGATTATTATTAATGTTTGTTGCCCGCGACTTCGTCCGCGGAAATTTCTGTTATAAGGTATAGATGAATAATTTTCCCCCGTTTTCAAAACATTTTTTATTAAAGCTTCGCTCCTATTGGTCACATCATGATGTTTTATAGCCTAAAGCCTTCCTCAATAAATGGACTATCCAATACAAAATAATTTTTCAATTTGAACCAATAGTTCCTAAGATTAGCGCGTTCAAACAAACAAACAAACAAACTTTTTAGCTTTATAATATTAGTATAAATATAGATATAGAGATTTACAGTTCTATCTGTATGCTAATCAGACATAACGTAAGGTTATTACATAATTCATACATTATAATATAAAGCAAAGGAAATTAAAACAAACATACTTTTTCCTAGACAGAACCTAGGTTTACAAGACCTAAAAGCTATTTTTAACATGTTGGTGGGCGTGTAGATAGAAAACGAAATCAGAATAGTGATGGGTTGCTTGCCGCATCGCCTAATAACATGATTCCTCAGATTTTCACCCATTCTGTTATGCTGTAATGGTGAAAGTCCTGGCCATGCAGAATTTTTCCTTAATATCTTTTTATTTAACCAAATCAAATTGGTAATTTAGTATGAAAATATAAAGTATTTTGTTTTTTATAAGGTGTTTAAAAATATCTTTTAGTGTTTCTTTTTTTTCTAAAATCTTCTTGTCTTCAGTAATTTACTTATAGCTGAATATAGTGCCGTTTCCAAAGCAAAAAGAGAG
Source organism: Elegia similella (assembly GCA_947532085.1). Lineage (NCBI taxonomy): Eukaryota > Metazoa > Arthropoda > Insecta > Lepidoptera > Pyralidae > Elegia > Elegia similella. Next base: position 1,119,604 of record OX383926.1, on the reverse strand, counting down.
AGTAGTTACTTTAATTTCTTTATTCAAGTAATTTCTAAATCAAAATGTTAACTCTCTAACATAAAGTAATTATTTAAATGGGAAATATTTAAAGCATGCAGCACCGCCCCCCGCCCCGCGCCCGCGCTGCTTCGGCACAAACAACGGTGATAAACTTTTTTAATTACTTCCTTTACTCGCTGATGATTCATAATGTGAGGGCGAATTAACTTCATACAGTTTAGTAGGCTCTATAATGGTAAAAGGGTTTTAAAAGGCCTATTTTGTATTAAAAAATGTTTGTGATACCTTGGGACGGAATCTCTTCCTTCCGCATAATATTTTTTCCCTCGTATACTTTAGTTTATCTATTTTGTATACTTTTGGCATATTATTTTATTTTTGGCAAATAGTTAAGTTTACATAATTATTATTAAGGTTTATTTGTTTTGGCATAATTTTTTTAATGTTACTATGCATGCTGAAAAATATATCTTTGAGAGTGGTGTTATGTATTATTAATTTTAATAATAGTAGTTTTAGTAATAAGTATTATTAATATACACGCAAGCAAAGACCTGGAAAGAAATGTGTTTTCTTAAAGTACCTCTATAATATTACATTCCTTCCGTTTGGTTTTTTTCCACTCAAGGCGTAGACGGCCTACGGAGCTAGGTCTATGCCGTAGAGCGTCTACAAGTCTTTTTTTAATGAATTAATTTAAGTGCGTTTGAACTCTATTTTACATCATGGGAAGCAGTGATGAGGTGGTACACGCAAACTCAAATAATGTCTATTCACTCTTGCTTTTAAAATCCCTAAATTGAACGAGTCGAGAAACAGCGAAGCGGGTAGGGAATTCATTTCCTTCGTGGTTCGCATAATAAAAGAGGAGGTGAATCTAAAGCTGCGTTGAGCAAGAATATCGACCACATATGGGTGGAATCCCTGCCCACGCCGTGTCGTCCAAAAATGGAATGGTACAGGGGAAATTAGATCATGCAGTTTCTGAGCACACTCATCGTAATGCAGCCTATAAAAAACATACAGACCTGCTACTAATCGGCGATGTCCGAGGCTCTGAATACGTTTTTCAATCTTTACATGCTTAACATTGCCTTATAAAGATATCTAATCAACTAAAAATGTTCCCCGCCACAGCAAAAAAGCTTAAGAAATAACTGTATAACGTTATTATACATTCAAGTCCTGATTCTATGATGGCAAAAGACATAAAAAGAGTTCGTTTAAACTCTGCAAGTAGTTTGCCGCCTGCTTTGCCGCGAGGTATCCTGTAAACGAGATGAATTGAATTACTTCACAACTTAGATAACTTACGCTTTTTAACTCAAGGCTTCCATAGTTAATTGAAGACTGTAATTTAGTGATGAATTTTCGATTCACTGATTGTTTGCAATTAATATATATTTATGTTGAAAGAGGTAAAATCATCTATTTTCTCACCAATTTCATTCAAAACCTTGGTTTTGAATAACTAAAAATTTCTACAATTTTAATGTTAGTAGGATTATTATAGAGTATACCGAATAACAAATAGATAGTCTCATTTGCTTTTCCAGATCGAATTTCCAGATCTCTATCGGAGAAGAGGAAAAAATATGTTATGTTATGTTGTTTTTTAAGTTTCACAACTAAAATTATTTCGTGACATATTTGAACACCTACCTACATATCTGAAAAGTTTAAAAAAAAACAACGGGTTGCACTCCGAGTGTGGCAGAAGTGACTCCGCGCGGTAGAAAGAGAGGGCATTACTTCTTCTCCTACGCCGCGCCGGTGGTCTCAGGTCACGTGTCCATCTTACGAATTTTCGATCAGGTCACGTGTCCAGACGTGAGTTTAACATTTTACCCATCCCTAAAAGTGAACTAGGCCGCTAAAGAAGTTTTGAATTCAAAAACATCGTCAATGTATCACTCGGTTGTCCGTCTGCCTGGCTGTCAAGACGACAAGCAGGGCTGTGGAGTTAAAATTAAAATCAACGGCACCTCTTATGGGATATAATTAAAAATCTAAAACTTAACTAACCTAACATCTTATTTTAGTTAATCGTGAACTTTAATCAATATACATCAGTAATTAATGTAAAATAATTCAATTTTTTGTAAATATGTGAAAGCGTAGTCCTTCAGGCACGTAGGGACCTGGACTGAGTTTCTTTCGGCGTATTCTTCTCAGCAGTGGTCGTTGCGAAACCCTAGTAGCTTATCGATTTTGACGTTCAAAAAGGGAAACATGATATTCAAATTTGAATAAAATTCTATTTCATTTCATTAACCATTACAAGTAATTTTTGTTTGGTACCATATGTACTCGTATGCGATTCTAATTTGTACTTGGCCAGTTTTTTATAAATTGTGTTACAGAAGAATTTTTGAATTGTGATTCAGAAGAAATCATTGTTACTTTTAATGTTTAGCAGGTGTAAGGGTTGTAAATCCTTACACTGATGATAAATGATATTGATAAGGGTTGTTTGGGGGGTAATGATATAAACAACCGAATTGATATAGGTATTGCACTAAAGTATATCTATTAAATGATACCTAAGTCGGCGAAACTGCCGCATACGCTAATTGTAATTTCGATTGCTACATACAATGGTTTAGGGTTCCATGAAAATGTACTGTGTTCCGTACAGCAGGAAATACAAAAATAATGTTTAAGGTGCTGTGCATCACAAGAATTTACAGCCTCCGTGGTCCAGTGGTTAAGGCGTTTGCCTGTTGACCCGGGGGTCGTGGGTTCGATTCCCACCGGAAGCATACTTTGTTTAGTTGTTTCCAGTTTGGTTAGGACATTGCGGGCTTGAATCACCTGATTGTCTGATAATAAAGATGATTCCGTGCTTCGGAAGGCACGTTAAGCCGGTGGTCCCGGCTGCCATCTGGTAGTCGTTAAAGGAACCACGTCAGAGGCCGAGAGGCGGTTCCGAAGAACTCTGACACCAGGGTGTGCATGGTCGATTGACCGTGACACCTACTCGAAATGATGATCACAAGAATACCGTAAAACGTCTATTTTTCCTCGTGCAGTTAGTCTTATTTTCCATGGAATACTAGCATGAAAAAAATATGAAGTACAGTTCAAAGATCAAAATAAATGGACACATCATAATATTTTCAAAAAAGTATTTAAAATCTAGCAAAATAAAATAGCAAAAATGCTATACCCAGAAAAAGTTTTGTCGCGAATTACTTGATATTTTCAGCGACAACTACCAACTTTTTTACGACTATAAAAAGTAAAACTAAATGAGCCATATGGATACCTAAAACAAAATACAATATTTGGTTATAATTATTGAATTATTAAATTAAAAATGAAAATTAACACGGAAATGGCAGACACGGGTTTGAAATGAGACTGGTGACAGGCCAACCAGTATCGCCACTTTCAACCGCTACAAACGGTTAAGGGATACAGCGCCTTAAAGAACTACTTTTTACTCCTTTTGGTCACTCTGAAACTTGCAGAATCCAACAAGTATAAAGGTAAACTAAAGTTTTGACACAGCAGCGAAAGCCGCGCGTTTTGTATGAAATGGCAAATTGTAGACCTTTAAAGTTCTAACATTTTTAGACGTGACAACGTCTTATAAATCGATGAACGCCGGCTGCACGCACGAAAAAGTGTCACGTTCCTTGTGCAAGCGAGAGCGCAGAACAAGCGATAGAGAGGCACGATCGGCCAAGGCGTTCGGCTTGTGACGCATCTACCTCTCTTGCACTATTATCACGTAAAATGATCGTCCGTAAACCGACTCAGACAGACAATTTTTTTAACAAGAAAACTATTCATGTTTCTTAGTCTGTAGTGTAATGACACATACGGCGAGCTCCATGGCGCAGTGGTTAACACGCCAGCCTGCGACTCGAGGGAGCCCGGGTTCGATACCCGATCAGGTTAAGAGAGAAAATTATATTTTTTAGATTGGCCTGGGTCTTGGATGTTTATCTATATATGTATTTGTTACAAAAGATAGTATCGTTGAGTTAGTATCCCATAACACAAGTTTCAAACTTACTTTTGGGCTAGCTCCATTTGTGTGATTTGTCCGTATATAGTAATATATTTATTTCTATTTATACCCTCATTATTGATCATCGTACTAGATCCTTATAACCCTTCAATGTAGAACAATTATCTAGTTATCTCAACCTAGATAAAGTATGACTAACTATGAGCCACTTTTAAGATATCTTCAGACCTCCAACATAGTATTTTAAAGCTACTCTCTCCGTGTAACATTATAAGTCAAATACACATTTTTTAGATCCTATACACACCGAAAACAAAAAAACCTTTATTTCCTACTGATAACACCCACTACCTAGTTAATTACGTTCAACTGTCACAATTGACGAATTTATATTCCCTCCGTCCTATTTCAGTGTAACAAGGTATCGGTACACGGACATAAAACAAACTGTATTTTATTCATAGTGACAGTTACAAGCCGTAAACTTTATCTAATAGCTGAATGACTATTGTGTTTCCACACGCAACGCGTAGCCGCTCTACGCCGTAGCACCGTAGACCCACTACGCCGTAGTCTAAATGGATAAACAACGAATATCAAATATCCATAGCCAACATGCTAATTGTGGCCATAAGGTCTTGCAGAACTAGACTCTGTCAACCCCGCAAGGAAAAAGACGTCATACTATGTATGTATAGCCAGATATATTATATGGTCATAGGTATGATCTTTAACTGCCTCTCGGGTATGCGCGCTCGGCCTCTCGAGCTGTGACTTGCTATTTCCCCATTAATTCGATTATCAAGTATCCCAATACCTGCATCTCTACCCAGATCCAACATATTCCTATCTCTCTCCAGCTTAAAATGCTTCTGATCGATAGCAGAGTCGGAAGCACAAGGAGCCAAAGAAACTGCGCTTGCCAACGCAACTGCCAAACGTTGTGAGTATGGCACTATCCTCCAATGGAACAAGGAATCCTTAGTATAGCCTTTGTCCAGCAGTGGACTTCGGACGGCTGGAAATATGATGATGATTGCTAGATGGTTTCCGGACTTAAATAGGATCACTATATCTCTTCCTACAGATGTTATATGTACTCATTTTTTTATTCATTTACACTTCTTGTCTATAGGAACTACATACAAATAAAAATGATTAATAAGTAACTTACAAATAAAAAAACTTTTTCCATCGCACCACATCGAAGCAAAGCACCCAAAATACTGGTAGCATTTCCACGTTGTATGGCAAGACCGATACGTTGTGCAAAAAAACTGCCAGCTCTTGGATCACCAGACTTTTTTGGCTTCAGTGCCCCAGGGACCCAAAGTTTCTACAACGAAGGGCAAGAATATAAAGCTGTAGGTCAACCCCGCCTTTTTTCGCTTTTCTAACATCTGACTTTAAAGACTTTTTACAATATAATTTAACAGCATTACTTATATCAACTAACAAACTATCCAGCACGGACCTTCGGGGTCTAACGTACCTGGGATGCAACCGAGAATAAGTTCTGGTAGAGAGGGGAGGAGAAAATAATGCCTATAATGCCAACCCACAAAGCGTAGATGCTCTACGCCATAACGTCGTAGACTTTCTACGTCGTAGCCTTAATGGATAAATATTGAATATCACAGATGGGAAACCGTAAAATGAATCTCAGCCAGAGATTTATTATTTATTTTTTAATTAGTTTCAATAAAAAATAAACAAAAGCCCGAAAATTTTGAAACAAAAAAGAAAAGAGACAAATTTTCTTTGCAAAAATCAAACATTAAAATCAAATAACAAATATAATATCTATCGTATTTTAGCCCCTAGATATAAATCAAAATAATTATGTACGTATAACTAACAGACCACAAATTTACTTATTCCCACTACACGATACCGTATAGAGTATTGACTCATAACATAACATTTTCCTGATAGGGGGGGTAGAAGGGGGCTTCTACCCCCTCCACTTAACGTCCATTAAAATTCCCTTCAGACCCAATAGTCTGAAATTAAATTGAAAACTGTAGGAGTAACGTTATTCGTAATAGTCTGATTGGAAGTTTGCGTGGGTTGTATTGGATTCGAATCGTATACAGCGTTTAAACTTACAACCGACACTCCTTTGAAGGGGTGATAGAGCGATAACATTTTCAACTTTTTCTATGGGACCAATGCTGGGAAAAAAATCAAACACTTTTGGATGAAAATGTCGAAAAAAGATTTAAGTATTTGTCGGAATGTGGGTTTTATTTACACACTGTATAATGCCGCTAGCCGTGTGGTTTCCAGCAGAGTATAATAGGACCACTCCTAGTCTTCCCATGGAGGTCGTAAGAGGCGACTTAGGAAATACAAGCTAAACAAAGCTCATAAATTCCTCAAACCTCTCCAACCCGTCTGGTCAGCGAGGAGAGTGTAGGCCAAATCCTCTGTCTGCTCTGGCCAAGCATGGCTCCGGTAGTACGGAAAGGGTCATGCTCTTGCAGTGGAGACTATAAAGAAATGTTGATGATTATGATGATGCTGTATAATTAAAAAAATATATTTTAAAAATTAGACAAAAAATAGTTAAATAAATCGATGTTACAAAAAGCCGAAAAATAAAATGCATTCAAAACCTATGCTTGATATTGTGAGACAGAAATCATGCCGATTCTTTATAAGCATAATTATACATTTTGTGATGGTTGTTGCCATAGGTCTTAAGACCATGTTTAGTCAAAATGTGACGTTCCATCGGTAAAGGTACGCACGCCATAAGAAAAAGTATTCATACAATTTTACTTAGCTATAATAAACACAATGTCATAAGTGCAGCGTCCAGCCGGTATTTGCTAACTCAGTGTACAACGTTTTCATAGTCACTTCAAAAACCATTACGTTTTATATATCTTAAATAAAAATAATCAACTATACAAAAACTGCTCAAAGTCGCTCAAAGAGCTATGGGCTCTATCCATAGCTCTTTGAGCGACTATGCTCGGTGTTTCTCTGCGAGATCGAATCAGAAACGAGGAGATTCGTAAGAGAACAAAGACCACCGACATAGCTCAGCGGATTAGCTCTTTGAAGTGGCAGTGGGGAGGGGGGGGGGGCACATTGTGCGTAGAACCGATGGCCGATGGGGCAGAATGGTTCTCGAATGGCGACCACGTACACGCAAGCGCAGCGTCGGACATCCACCGACCAGATGGTTGGATGATCTGACTAAGGTCGCAGAGGACGCTGGATGCAGGCCGCTTCCAACCGGTCGTATTGGAAATCCTTGGGGGAGGCAAAAGTCCACTGCTGGACATAGCACATCCAGCAGTGGACTTCTTGCGGCTGATATGATGATGATGATGACAAAAACTGCAATGTATTTTGAAGTGACTATCAAAACGTTGTACACTGAGTTACCCTTACTCGTGGAAAATCACATTTTTTTTTTAATTTTTAAACCGCAATTATATCAATGTATACAGCGGTCGTTGATAATTGTTCAAAAAGCGGAACTTGTAACCGAAAGCTCTGGGATCAGATCAAATTGTGGTCGTAACTCACCAAACTTATGCATGTTTAATTTTCTTACGCGAGATTTGAAATTGGTACGTGGGTTCGATTCCCACGGCAAGCATACTTTGTTACGTTGTTTTCAGTTTGGTTAGGTCATTGCAGGCTTAAGTCACCTGATTGTCTGATAATAAAGATGATTCCGTGCTTCGGAAGGCACGTTAAGCCGTTGGTCCCGGCTGCCATCTGGTAGTCGTCAGAGGAATCACGTCAGAGGCCGAGAGGTGGTTCCGAAAAACTCTGTCACCAGGGTATGCATGGTCGATTGACCGTGACACCTACTCGAAATGATGATGATGCGTACACCAGGTGGATATTTCATTGGTTTGTAAAAAGAAGGCAATAGTAAAAATCTTGTTATATTAATGATACATTTCCACACTTTTCCGACATTTAAATTGTAGATGATTGCTATTTAAAAAAGGAAACCTTTTATATTTTTAAATATTTAGTGTCCTTAATTATAGTTGGGTGGTGTGAAAATGGAAAAAGTTTATAAAGAACAATAAAAGTGTATATGTTATGCTGATAGCTGTATTATATACCTTTATTTAACAAATATACCTCCAATTACATGCATGTACATAAAAGAGGCTTGTTATTTTGAAAACAGCATCCTAATTCTTTTTAAAAAACAAACAGAGTCGGTCAGAGAGCAAATAACAAATAATTTGCATAAACTGTATAAACCGTACTGTTATAAGTTGTTATATACAAAAAAATGTTTATAACATGTGTATTGAGGTATATAATAAGCTTCCGTTGCAAATTATAAAATTAGATGTGCAATAGTATAACCTAAAACTGACATTTTAGCTGAAAGAAAGGTGTTTTTATAGCGTTCAAGAATATTTTAACTTAAATATCATTGACATTACATTTTTTTGGCAGTAAAAAGTATGATTTATATTCACTAAGTAGCTAAAGTATCACCGTAGAACATTTAACTACAAAACCACGTTTCTTGTATAACAAACCTGATATACCGGCTGAAATTGAATTTATTAGCATACGTTTAAAGGAGTGACTCAGACCACGAATCTGAACAACTTTAATTATGAGACTTTAATCATCTGTTCCATAGATTTTGGCCAAGTAGATATTCCACTTTTGTATGAAAGATCAGATATTTTTTTTCACTATGTCGAAGTTGGTCCCGTAATGAAAGTTGTTCAGATTAGTGGTTTGAGTCACTCCATAAACGTTTACTAATTAATTCGATTTCACCTGTATAAGTACGCATGGCTAAATAAATAACTAGAAAGAGACAAAACACACAATAATAATTAACCCTCTTCCAAGCATTCTCATAAAACCGATTAACCAAATTCTTTCATAGACAAAGGGTCAATGTGTGAAAAGGTTAGTTTTTAATTATCTGTGGTTTGACATTTCAGTAATAATTAACTCAGAACAAGGACTAATAATTAAGCAGCATCTTTGACAGAATCGAAAAAAAACATCAGAAATACGTTTCAGAAATGATTTTTTTATAACTTCTTGTTATAGCGGCAATGAAGTGAAAATATCAATACGTAGAAACGTTTTAAAGTTCTTAAGATACAGCCGTTTGACAGACGGATAGACAAATGGGGGGTTCAAAATTATTTAAAAAATTAAAAAGTAAAATATTATTTTACAGATGGTAGATAAGTAAGAGATTCTTTGGGTATGGTCCAAAATAAACTTATCTTAATTTTCTTTCTCATTATTTTATCCCACTTAAATAAACCGCCAATGAAAATAAATAAATTTTAATACTAACATCACTAATAAAATCAGAAAATCAAAAGTTTGATGCCAAGTTTACTACGACTACCAATGATGTTAGTGCTTCAAGTCAAGTTTGAATTAAAGCGACACGATAAAGCACTTTAGTATCACGAATTCCGTAAAAATACAGTAAAGTTCATGTCTTATCTGATAGTGGTTAAGTGAGATGAGCTGAGAGTGGATTTACGGAGGATCTATCAAGACCTGAAGCTGCAGAAAAGTTCAACTATTTATTTATTATATCTTTCATTCATAGATTCCTCTCAATTGTTATCATTTTTAAATTTAAATGCTAAAATTAAATTACGGCACCCTGTTTCTTTTAAATTGAATGTAATGTAATGTAATGAGAAATAATACCTCATATTTCAACTCTATTGTACGAATGTGTAGGCTTTATAACGATACTGTAAAATCAGATTCTAATAACTCAGATATTTTTGAGCCTAACCTTAACAAATTTAAAAAACAAGTAAAGGTTGTATTTAACTAACGTCAGAAACTACAAAGATTTATATAGTATTCTTTATGTTATTGCCATTTCAATGGGGGTGGATGCTGGAATGACGCAGATTGGAAATATTTGGAAAGAAAAGACATATTGCGCCGACCCCAGGTAATGGGATAAGGTAAGGCAGATGATGATGATTGCCATTTAATGTTCGTACAAGAGTTTAACATGTAATGTATACACGTTCATGGTTTGCGATCTAGCACATTTAGTAATATAAATAAGTATATATATGTTCATGTATGAAATTGTAAACTGTGGTGTATGCTTAATAAATAAATTTTCTGAATTTATTTAAAAAAGTAAAAACAAAACATAAACAGAGACTAGCTCCGTGGCGCAGCGGTCAACACGCCTGCCTGCGACACGGAGTGACCGGGTTCGATCCCCGGCCAGGTCAAGATGGAAAATGATCTTTTTCAGATTGGCCTGAGTCTTGGATGTTTATCTATATATGTATTTGTTATAAAATATAGTATCTTTGAGTTAGTATCCCATAACACAAGTCTCGAACTTACTTTGGGGCTAGCTCAATCTGTGTGATTTGTCCGTATATATTTATTTATTATTTATTTATAAAAACATAAATGTGGTAAGTCAGAAAATAGCATGTAATGAAAATATCACGAAGAGGTACCTAACTTTGCGCTGTAACTATAAAATACTTACGTGGCATAAAATTAGCTAAGAATACAGTTAAGTTCATATCTAATCTGATAGTGGTTTTACAAGCGTGGAGCCTAAAGTGCACATTACTGAGATACTATCTTGACCTCACGTCGCGGAAAAAGAACAAATATTCGTTGGTTTTAAAATTTCTTTAATTGAAACAATTAAAAAAATTGTGTAGTCCCCACGCCAGACGCGTTGGTATGATGACATAAAATATTAATTTCTAAGAAAGTGGTCGGAAGTAGCAAAGAATAGGGAGGCATAAAATCATGGGGAGAGCTTTGCCTACAGTATAGGTTAAAAAAATATAGATAATAAAGGTAGCGCCAGCGTGGTTGCGCTCACATGGATTTTTTCACTGTATTTTATTTCTTAATTTATTAAGAGTATATCAAACTAGCATCGTAAATGCAAAATATAACTCTTATAAAAATATTGCATGGCTTCCTACATATTAGTTGATTCTTAAATTCATTGTAAAATGAGTTGATACAAATAGGTCACTTGTAAAAGTCGGGTAGTTATGTTAGGTGACGTAAGCCTTAATACGTATAGGGGGAATGGGATATGGTGGAGAATTTCGGCGCCGAGTTTAAAAAAAAGTAATCAGAAACCAGAAATAATGGACATACCAAGAAAATATCATTTTGCGCGAAAACCATAAAGTGCAAGGAATTCAGTAAGAATACAGTAATGTTTATGACCAAGTGGTATCCTAGAAATAACAAACGTAGTGTTGGACGTCCGGTAGTTAGCTGGGTTGATGACATAAGGCAAATTGCTTGGAAATATGGAGATGGAGAAGTATGGCGCAAATAAAAGGAGGCTTATGCCCAGCAGTGGGTCGTAGAAAGCTGATGATAATGATGACAGTAAAGTTCGTGACTAAGTAGTTTGGATAGCGTGGTGCATAAAGCGCATTACAAAAACAACTCGCCGAAAAAGTACAATTATTTCTTCGTTGTTTTTTAATTTCAAATCCCGTCTATATTCTTGATAATATATTAAATGATAATAATGGGTTGCCTGTAAACACAAGTTTCTATATTTTTGCTTATTTCCTCGGCCGGCTTCTATGGTCTGTTTACTTCGAAAAGCAGCCGCTATATACTGTGTTTTTTTTCTTCCAAACCAGCATGCAGCACCATATATATGGATACTAAGAATAATAAAATAATGGAAACACCATTATAAGGTAATTTTGCGCTAAAACTATAAAGCACTTTATTGCCACGAATGTAGCTAAGAATACAGTTTAGTTCGTGTCTTATCTGATAGTGGTTGACAAGCGTGTTGCCTAAAGCGCGCATTACAAAGATACTATCACGACCTGACGTTGCGAAAAAAGTAAAACTATTTTCGTTTCGAAAGTATGGGAAATTTCAGTGTATATTTACAACTACCGTTTGCCGGCAGCTACGCTTGCAGTAAAAATCTCTCGGGTGCAGTATTTTTTTTGAATGAAAGGTACTCTTTGTTTCTATAGTGCTTCTAAATGCCATCATAATGATTATCTAAACGTTTTTCTGGTTGCATTCTCAGCTGTGATGCGTTACAGCCGGAGAAAAAAGAGATCGAAATAAGATTTATTGGATGGAATAAAGCTCAAAAGCTTGCCTACGCTCAGGCCTTCAACGCTTGAGCCTGGTGCCCCTCGTCTCGCAGACCTTTACCTTGAAAGCCATTAATTAAAACACAAAACTAAAACTTTTGCCTGTAACTCCATTCATGTATTTTCTGCCATTCTTCAGGATAAAGAGTAACCTATGTATCAATTACGGCCCGCATAGGCCTCTTTTGCACACAAAAAACAAATATTTAAGCTATGATTTACCTTCACAAATCCGTTGAGAACCGCTAAGATACATATCCGAACATACTTTTACATTCATATTGTAGATATCGACAAAACAAACAGGCATCGAATGTACTGATATTTATACTCCATTTTCCTTTATTAAGAGCCCGCCATATGCCAGGCGGCGTGGCGGTACAAAAGCGGATGGTCTAAACGCGTTGGCTACTTTGGATATTTTAGTTATTTAGGAATATTCAAGGGTTATTCGAAAAAGAAAAACATATGATGGCTGCCTTATCTGTAATACAATAATAATCAAAAGTTTCAAGGTTAATTTTAATGTATTTGGTGAATAATGCTATATACCGAGTAAATTAGACGTGATTTGGAGGCAACTTTGCAATTTTTTTCTATCGAGAAAATTTAACGCAATCGTGTGAGTCATATAGTTACCAGAGTTAGTCCTGAACTTTGCTGCATTTTTATTTCAAATTGAGTATTTAATTATTATTGGTATAACAGTAAATCATGCAAAGCAGTGTGATGTAGTACGGGCCCTTAAAAAGACATAATGTCCTATAGAGTCAACATCACTCCAGCCTTAAGAAGTCCACTGCTGGATAAAGTTATCTCGTAAGGATTCTTTGTTCCACGGGAGGATATTGCCATACTCACCACACTTGGCAGGCTTTTTGTGCTTCTAACGCTGCTGACCATCGGAAGCATTTTAAGCTGGGGAAGGATAGGAATTTGTTGAATTAGGGATAAGAATGAAACACATTATTTTTAGGGTTCCGTACCCAAAGGGTAAATACGGGACCCTATTAACATCGCTCCGCTGTCCGTCTGTGTCCAGGCTGTATCTCATAAACCGTGATAGTTAGACAGTTGAAATTTTCACAGATGATGTATCTCTGCTGCCTCTACACGTATAACAACAAATACTAAAAAATAGAATAAAATAAATATTTAATGGGGCCCCATACAACAAACGTAATGTTTCTGCTTGTATTTGCTCGATATTGATAACGGCAACAGGTAAACGCTTGAAGTATTCACAGAATATTAAGTCATATATTCACTTTAAAAATAAATATTTAAATAAAAATAATATTAAAGGGAGGCTCTCATACAACAGACATGATTTTTTTGCCGTTTTCATAGATGGATGAATGAACGGCACGGAACCCATCGTGCGCGAGTCCAACTAGCACTTTTTTTTTAAACCTGAAAGCGGTTTTTTCTTTAAACCTGAAAGCGGTTTTTTCTTTAAACCTGGAAGCGGTTTTTTCTTTAAACTTGAAAGTGATCTACAGTATTAAGATTTTGCATGCATAATTCTATTTTTACAAATTAAATTATTAAAAAGTTAATGAAAAGAACTCGTCTCAGACGTTGGCAATTTTGATCAAAAATATAATTTTTTTGTTAATTTTATAATCCCTAAAGACAGCTTGCTGTTATCCGAAAATACATGCAAAATTTCAATTTAGTTGAATTTATTAAACCCGAAATTATACTAAAAACATGACAGTGAAAAATTCAATTTACCTACTCGAAATTCTCTATAGAAAATGCCAATTTTATATGAGCTCAAGAGGCCGCGTTCCTGATGCCATACTTGCAACTACCGGACAGACAGTAAAGGACATCTCTGACCAACATAAAGACAAGTAATTTTAGTTCTATAGATTATAAATTACTAACCACAAGTTTAAATAAAACCATTTATCGCGTATATTACATCAATTTTATAAAATCTCAAGCTCATCACAAGATTGCAAGACCTTCAGACACCGTGATCCAATACTGCGTACATCCGGAGCGTTATCTATAAATATCGTAGGCGGTAGTTTTGTATAGTTTTTATAACAAAAAAGACAAATGTCAACTTAGTCTACCTGCGACCATGAAAACTGTAAAGTTTTCGAAACGTTAGGTGTAAAAATAATGTAATATACGCGATAATACCGTATTAACGTGATTTTATTTAAATGTGTAACAATCGCGAAAACATCAGAAACCATTACTAAACACAAAGTTAATAATAATATCATATTATTCATAAAACATTATTTATATAAAAAAATCCTCTTCAACCCGTCTGGCCAGCGAGGAGAGTGTAGGCCAAATCCTCTGTTTGCTCTGGTCAAGTATGGCTCCGGTAGTACAGAGAGGGTCATGCTCCTGCAGTGGAGACTAAAAAGACCTGATGATGATGGATGATGATTCATAAAACCTTTACTAATCAATATAGGTCATCCGAAAAAAAAAAAATAAGTATAAATAAATATATACGGACAAATCACACAAATTGAGCTAGCCCCAAAGTAAGTTCGAGACTTGTGTTATGGGATATATATTATATATATATATATATATGTTATAACAAATACATATATAGATATACATCCAAGACCCAGGCTAATCTGAAAAAGATCATTTTCCATCTTGACCTGGCCGGGGATCGAACCCGGTCACTCCGTGTCGCAGGCTGGCGTGTTGACCGCTGCGCCACGGAGCTAGTCAAACATTGTTAACAACACCTTTGAACCTGTTACGAGTACTATCTTGACTGACAAAAACCTTAACGATGAGAACCTGAACAGATGGTTATTTTTAACGCTTTTCGAACACAATTATTGGAAATGGGGGTGGACGAGACACAAAGACCGATATTTGATCCAGTGTTAAGTACACTTGTGTATTATTATTGACCGAGCGAGCGCGAAGTGTGAGCGGAGCGTCTCTATTTCAGTTAAGGCGTGCTTGCTGTCGTATGTCACGCGGTTCTAGTAAATTTTCTTAGATGGTTGGATAATAACATATATAAAATAAATTAATATATACGGACAAATCACACAGATTGATCTAGCCCCAAAGTAAGTTCGAGACTTGTGTTATGGGATACTAACTCAATGATACTATATTTTATAACAAATACATATATAGATACACATCCAAGACCCAGGCCAATCTGAAAAAGATCATTTTTTATCTTGACCTGGCTGGGGATCGAACCCGGTCACTCCGTGTCGCAGGCTGGCGTGTTGACCGCTGCGCCACGGAGCTAGTCAAAAACATATAATTTTTACGAATACTTTATGTATAATATACAGGGTGAAATTGAATTCATTAGCAAACGTGTAAGGAGTGACTCAGACCACGGATCTGAACAACTTTCATTATGGGACCAACTTCGACATCGTGAAAAAATTACCTGCCTCATACAAAAGTGGAATACCTACTTGGCCAAAATGTATGGAACAGCTGATTATTTTTTATCAATTTCGGTGTTGGTCCCGTAATGAAAGTTGTTCCGATTCGTGGTCTAAGTCACTCCTTAAACGTTTGCTAATGAATTAAATTTCACCCATGAATGGCATTTGGTGTCGATAAGGTGACCATGTAACATCCTCGTCTTCGGCGTCACTTACCATCAGGTGAGATGGGAGACAAAGGACAAAACAATTTAATAAAAAAAATGATCATCTGCGACAATTAATCAATGGCATTCGATCAAACCCACGTATTTTTGAAGCATAGCAAGTCTTAAGAAACTAACAAATCTATATAGACCGAAGGTTTCACGAATCTCACTTATTTTGACAAAGTTGTTATTTTGCGTGGATTACGCATGAGTTGGGACGTGGTTGGGACTGTGACATTTTAGTCGTAATACACACGAGATCCTACATATTTCGACAAAGTTGTTATTTTGCGTAGATTACACCGGAGTTAGGACCGTGGCATCTTAACCGTAATCCCTGGCGGCCTCGGCTGCACACGTTCGCTCCAGCTTTAATCGATTTCCATGGAACTTCCTAATCTCACAAGTTTTAGACCTTATTAAACTAAGCGCTCCCATACCAAGATTATACGCAAAAGTTTTACACCGCTTAAGCAAAGTACATACTAATTATACCTCTTTTCCTTTAAACTATTAAATCCAGCTAGTAGGAGATTGTAACGTCATGGTAATAATAAAAGATAAGAACGCCAATGTCAAGAATGGAGTTAAAAAGAAAAAGTTTTGTTTATTTGGCTGGAAAAATCTACAACAAACTCATTAGGCAACTCACAGATTGCATTATTAAAGAAGAATTGTTTATAGTTTTTTAACAATTTTCGACAGAAAAAATAAACATTCTGTATGCATGTAAATATACAATGTACTCTTGAGAACTTTCTTCTTTTTAAGGTTCCGTAACTCGAAAGGAAAATAACGGACCCTTAAAGAATCACTTTGCTATCCCTCTGTCTGCCTGTTTGTCTGTCAAGACCCTTTTGTTCAGGAACGCGCAAAGGTTTCAAGCTGAAATTCATATTAAATACTCAGGTCTAAACTGTCCCTTGGAGCTGTGAAAAAATCAAACTTCTAAGCCAACGCAAACAAAAGATACAGCCGTTTATTCCGCAAATTTTCGACATTTGCAAGATAATCAAAACCTATAGGGTACTTTCCGTGAACTTAGAATCTTGAAATTTGGAACAAAGCAGCGTCTTATAGCACAGATATAGAAAATATTGCGAAAAGCATAAATTTTTAGTTACATCATGTAATAAAAATATTTTTTTTTGTAATTTTAATCTTATAATACCCAGATAATAATACGGAACCCTTCGTGCGCGAGTCCGACTCGCAGTTGGTCGATTTTTTATTATACTATTCAGTAATAACTCAATTATAATGATAACTTCAAAAATGGTTATATTTGTACACCTTAGTGCAGGCAAAACTAATTAAAATGTTAATTTATCAATTCAATAATATTCAAAATATAAATTGATTGATTAATTGATTCTTCACCTTGTAGACAAAGCTCTCTCCTCCTCATCTTAGTGTTTTCCCGGTTGCATTCTAAGCTGTGATGCTTCCGCCCGGGGTCCGCTGTTATGAAAGCATTTTTACTGGGGAATGACAGTATTAAAATAGCTTTAAAACTTTACTTTCAAAGGTTATCTTTAAGTTAAATGCGTCGTAGTGATTGCCAAGTACTTATGGTAGGATTACCCAATATATGTAAATTTACAAAAACAACTTATAAAGTAGCTATCAAATATAAAGCTAGCGGCTCTGATAGCTGTAAATCCTCGCTAGTCTAATCACAGTGAACTCACATTGGTCCTTAGTGCCACAGACCCAATTATACTTAGGTCTGCTGTGCCAATTAAGCTATATTTAATAAATTCTAAAAAACTGTATAAAAAAAAAGAATACATGTAATTATTGAAACTGCTTACAAATTTCCAGAAGAAACGGTCATCATCATCATTTCGAGTAGGTGTCACGCTCAATCGACCATGCACACCCTGGTGTCAGAGTTCTTCGGAACCGCCTTTCGGCCTCTGACGTGGTTCCTTTAACGACTACCAGATGGCAGCCGGGACCACCGGCTTAACGTGCCTTCCGAAGCACGGAATCATCTTTATTATCAGACAATCAGGTGATTCAAGCCTGCAATGTCCTAGTGAAACTGAAAGCAACTAAACAAAGTATGCTTCCACGACCCGGGTCTACAGGCAAACGCCTTAACCACTGGACCACGGAAGCAGTTAATGGAAAAGGCAATAGGCAACTACTCCATTATTATCTGCCAAAATTATCATTGTATGCGTTTCTTCAACACAATAACGCCGACAAGAGCCTGGCTCTTTTATAAGAAAAGTATGAAATTCAAATGTTATCAACGTGTTATTTAATGTCTTTCAGTAGTGGATACCATTAGTGTTGTGTATACGCAGCTAGTGAGAACATAAAGCCACACTATACAGCGTATAACATAACTAACGACGTTCCCGTAAAGGGGTGACTCGGCCCGTCAAAATGAACAACATTTCCTAATACTCCGAACTCAAAAAAATACATTTCCATACAAAGGTTTTTAGCCGGCCCGACAACTAGTATGTAAATGTAAAAAAAAAAATTAATTCCCAGCATTGGTCCCACAGAAAAAGTTGTTCATTTTGAGGGGCTGAGTCACACCTTCACGGTACGTCGTTGGATATGTTACACGCTGTATAGTGGATGCAGATTACATGATAAATAAATAAATAAATATATATGGACAAATCACACAGATTGAGCCAGCCCCAAGGTAAGTTCGAGACTTGTGTTATAGGATACTAACTCAACGATAGTATATTTTATAACAAATACATACCTATATAGATACACATCCAAGACCCAGGCCAATCTGAAAAAGATCATTTTCCATCTTGACCTGGCCGGGGATCGAACCCGGGCACTCCGTGTCGCAGGCTGGCGTGTTAACCACTGCGCCATGGAGCTGTCAAAAAAACGGACTTATGATAAGTAACCTGTTTCTATTACCAAAAGTATAACTCTTAGCAATGATTGATATACTTACTACTATATGTACGGCCAGGTTGTTACGGCCAGGGGTGTCATACTTAATTGCCAGTCCGGTGATTATACGTATGACATCGGGTACGCGCGCCCGGCCTCCCCGAGCTGCTACTTTCTTATCCCCACTCCTTCCGAGCAAGTAGCATCCCAAATACCTTTTCCCGTTCCCTCAGCCTAATAAATTCCTTCCTTTCCCAAGCTTAAACTGGTTTCAATGGGCAGCAGCACCGGAACCCATTAAGCCAAATAAACTGCGCTCACCAACCCGTTTGCCAAGCGTGGTGAGTATGGCAAAAACCCCTCATGGTAATAGAAAATATGCCAAGGCCCCCAGTCCCCGGCGGCCCCGCTATTCCTGACTCCGGTAGCGGTCACGGTAACGGCGGGGCAGGGGGTGCGAAGAATCTCCGGAAGAGATCCGGCTACCACCCCCAACAGAGACTGGCCCTGGTAACACACAACATTCGCACAATGAGGCTAGACGAGAAGGTCGAGGAAGTGGAAGAGGAGATGAGTAGGTTACGATGGGACATAGTGGGTCTGTCTGAAGTCCGAAGAGAGGGAGAGGGCACGACAACCCTGAAGTCTGGTAACCTACTCTATCACCGGGAGGGTGACTTTAAAAAGTCACAGCATGGTGTCGGGTTTCTCGTCCACAAGTCCCTCATCAACAACGTTGTAACCATCGAAAGTGTTTCCAGCAGGGTAATATACCTGATACTCAGAGTATCTAAAAGATACTTGTTGAAGGTAGTACAGGTATATATGCCGACCGGGAAACACTCAGATGAAGAGGTGGAAGTGGTGTATGAGGACATTAGTAGGGCCATACACGCTTCCGAAACCTATTTTACGATTGTTATGGGGGACTTCAACGCAATACTTGGTAAGCGGAGCGATGGAGAGTTCAGAGTGGGACAATTTGGATATGGAGAACGGAATGACAGGGGCCATAGGCTGGCTGATTTCCTGGAAGAAGAGGGACTCTATGCGATGAACTCTTTCTTCCAGAAGCCGCCTCATAGAAAATGGACTTGGATGGGCCCCAGCAGAAGAGACCAACCCCCTGTCAAAAACGAGATAGACTTCATCTTGTCGACGAGGAGAGAGATATTCAACGATGTCTCTGTGATCAATAGGATTAAAACCGGTAGCGATCACCGAATCGTGAGAGGCATCGTGAATATCAATCTCAGACGAGAGAGGACTCGCTTGATGAAGTCTACGCTCCGACCATCACCGATCCATATCCAGAATGTCGACAATTTCCAACTGGAACTCTCAAATCGCTTTGATTGCCTAAAGGATTGCGTTACAGTGGACGAGCTAAACAATGGGTTTGTGGAAACTGTCCAAGCGGTGGGATCAAAGTTTTTTAGGTCCCGTCCCAAATACAAACCCCAAAAGATCTCGCCCCAGATCCAGGAGTTGATGGCCGCGCGACGCTCCACGCCGCTGCAGACCTCCGAAGACGTAAACGTGCATCGGCAGCTCAATAGACGAATCCAAAAGTCCTTGCGACACGACATTCGCTCCTTCAATACCGAGCGTATTAAGGAGACGATAGAGCAAAATAAGGGCTCCAAAGTGTTCGCAAGAGTGGAGTCTATTGGGCAAAGTCGATTAACGAAGCTGAAGACGGAGGACGGCAGCGTGGCGTCGACAAAGGCCGAGGTGCTGGGAGAGATCGAGAGGTTTTATGGGCAGCTTTACACCTCAATAGCCAAACCCATTGTCAGCTTGGCCAAAGATCCGAGAGCCAAGCTAACCCGTCACTATACCGAAGACATCCCGGACATCAGCCTGTACGAGATTAGGATTGCCCTCAAACAGCTAAAGAACAACAAGGCGCCGGGCGAGGACGGAATTACAGCAGAGCTTCTGAAAGCGGGCGGAACGCCGGTACTGAAAGTCCTTCAGAGGCTCTTTAATTCCGTTCTGTTTGAGGGCATTACGCCGGAGGCGTGGAACAGGGGTGTGGTGGTTTTGTTCTTCAAAAAGGGTGATAATACTCTACTGAAGAACTATAGACCCATCACACTCCTGAGCCACGTCTATAAGCTGTTTTCGAGGGTGATCACGAATCGTCTCACGAACAGGCTCGATGCTTTCCAGCCACCCGAACAAGCCGGTTTCCGAAAAGGCTACAGTACCATAGACCACATCCATACGCTGCGGCAGGTTATACAGAAGACCAAAGAGTATAACCGGCCATTATGCTTAGCGTTTGTGGACTATGAGAAAGCCTTTGATTCGGTCGAAACATGGGCCGTGCTTCAGTCCCTCCAGCGATGCCGCATCGACCATCGGTATATCGAAGTGTTGAAGTGCTTATACAGCAACGCCACCATGTCAGTTCGAGTACAGGAGCAGAGCACGAAGGCTATACCATTGCAGCGAGGTGTGAGACAGGGAGACGTCATATCTCCGAAACTGTTCACCGCTGCTCTGGAGGATGCTTTCAAGCTCCTGGAATGGGAAGGACTTGGCATCAACATCAATGGCGAGTATATCACTCACCTTCGATTTGCCGATGACATCGTTGTTATGGCGGAGACGCTGGAGGACTTAAGTACCATGCTCAATGACCTCAATGGAGTTTCCCAACAGGTGGGCCTTACAATGAACATGGACAAGACGAAAATAATGTCGAATGTCCATGTTGTGCCTTCACCGGTATTTGTTGGGAACTCCGTCCTTGAAGCTGTGGACCATTATGTCTACTTGGGTCAATTGATCCAGGTTGGCAGTTCCGGCTTCGAGGACGAGGTGTTTCGACGAATCCGACTCGGCTGGGCAGCGTTCGGAAAGCTCCGCCATGTCTTCTCGTCCAAAATACCTCAGTGCCTGAAGACGAAAGTCTATAATCAATGTGTGTTACCAGTGATGACTTACGGGTCCGAAACGTGGTCCCTTACTATGGGCCTCATAAGAAAGCTCAAGGTCGCTCAAAGAGCTATGGAGAGGGCTATGCTCGGTGTTTCTCTGCGAGATCGAATCAGAAATGAGGAGATCCGTAGAAGAACAAAGGTCACCGACATAGCTCAGCGGATTAGCTCTTTGAAGTGGCAGTGGGCGGGGCACATAGCGCGCAGAACCGATGGCCGATGGGGCAGAAAGATTCTCGAATGGCGACCACGTACCGGCAAGCGCAGCGTCGGACACCCACCGACCAGATGGTCGGACGACCTGACTAAGGTCGCAGGAAGACGCTGGATGCAGGCCGCTTCCAACCGGTCGTATTGGAAATCCTTGGGGGAGGCCTATGTCCAGCAGTGGACTTCTTGCGGCTGATATGATGATATGTTTTTTTGGACTGGATATCTTAAAAATAAAGGATTGCCGATCGGTTTTGTTAATAATATTGTACTACTATATTCCTGGGAAATAAAAACAACTTGTACGCCGTGACGATTAACTTAAGACGGTATTGTATGCCATTATTTCTAGGACAGAAAAAAAAAAATGTAAATTAACTTCCTTCGTAGTTGCAAAATCCAGAAACTATCATTGGATCATATCATAGAGTGCAATTCACGGTTGTTTTTATTCTATTTTATATATTCACGTTAAAAAAAAAACCTTCTGATCTAATCGTCCTAGGACTTGGATCTATCTACTCCGTATAATAAAGACGTGATAAGTACACATGGATGTAAAAGTTTCGTTGTAGAGGATAACAAACAACTTGATTTTCGGAATACTCGTACTCACGTGGCAAAGATCTTTTGGTCGTATTTTGTATAGTTTACTAAAAGTCTTTCTTAGAACTCTCTTTTTCTCTCTTTTTTTGAACTGATTAAAATAAAAAGATATCAGTCAATCAATCAATCATGTATGGTATTGTTTGCAACAAAGTATGAGAATAAATTAAATAAATTTAAAATTATTATCGGTTACAGTTAAAGCACTGAAACTACTTCACTTAGATTTCAACGACAAACGCTTTATCTTTTCGATTTGATGATAGAGCAATGTTTGAAATATTAAGAATATTACATAAAGATTGTTTAATAAGGTATATTATTAATCATAAATAATAGTCTAACATTTAGGCTAAACAGCGCATTACGAATTCTGAGCTTAAGCATTGTTTACACCAGAAAAATAGCTTCAAAATGTGTTAATATTATTTTTGTCTCAATAACAAATTGTAAACGGAAAGCAACACAGTATTATCGGCAAAAAATGGTTCTGTTATCATTTTATTAAATAAAGATGAGTTACATCAGCTGAGAGCCGCAATACTAAATAACCTCACCTTCCGTCGCAGCATCCACAGTATCAATTAACGGACACTCAAAAAGACTTTAACCCTGCAATTCACGTCACGTTAATTACTCGCTAGTTTTGTACGTTTTTCTCTCGCACTCTCTTATTTTCGGTTTGTCGGAGGGGGATGGAGATAGAGGCGCGGCGCGCGCGGACACGACCACCATCGGCGGCGGTCTCAAACTGACTAAATCTGTGCTGCTCTCAAGCCAGGTCAGGTCAGCCTTGGGGCGCGTCCAGAACGAATCCCGCTTCTCTAAATGTTTAACATCTTCCCTATTTTGCCAATTTACGGGGACATTGTGCGTTACAATGAAATTTTGTTGGTGATTTAATTTTAGTGACCTTTTTGGTGTTGGATTTTTATAAATAATTCTGTACAAACAAAAGCAATTAGAAGGAATGGGTCATTTAACAAGATGTATGGAACGTTTGACCGGTAATTTAAAGTAAGAATATATTTTTATGAATTATGTTTAATTACTTAATAATATACCTATTTACGTCGAAAATATATATCTACTCAAAATAAAAATATCGGTAGTACTATTACGTATTTAAATTTGACTATTATTAGTAGTTTTATCTGTATACTCATCGGAACTAAACTTTGCTTAATGCTTATCGTCTACGAGAAATTAAAATAATCTTTTATCGCACCACACAATAATATATATGTAGGGGATGAGGGTCGTGACTAAAAATCTTCCTTATTTTGATAAAAACTTTTGTTTTAAAATAAAATTACATTCGCGTACACAATGGCAGCCAGCGTAATCGTATCCAAAAAGTGATGTGTCCTATCCCCGTCACTCATTCGTCATCTCACTTGCACACAATCGTTTAGAAACATGCGTCGACTTTCGTTCAAAAACTGTTATCCCACATATATTTATTTAAAATCAAATGAGTAGTTTTGTAATTAAAGTAAATACTTAAAATCAGTAAATCTCATTTGTTAATAACGAAAGTAGGTTTTACTATAAAAGGAATAACTTTACGGCAAACTTAAGCACTGCAGTAAAAGGTTAGAATAAATTGAGGGTTGATGTATAAGTGGACTACCATTAAATTAACTTTGAAGCTTTCTAATTGGTAAAAAGCTTTTTCACATTGACATTAAAATATTTCTTCTGGTCAAATGTACTTCCAGAATTGATACTCAGATTAAACAAATTATAACAAACAGACAAGCAGAGGCTTATACCCAGCAGTGGGTCGTGGTAACCTGATGATGATGATAATGTTCAAGAACAACCTGTGGAATATTTTTGCTTCGATGCATTAATATCTTTTAATTTCATTAGAACAAAAACAGAGACAGAACAAATTCTTCACAGAAAATCCCTTACAATCACGGCCTTAACCTTCGCGGTCGTCCGATCAAACAATGAATCCTATCTCAATCAACCCTCAGTATGAACAAGGCTTTATTCAGCATCCACCTCTACACGGAATGCACACACACGCACACATCCTCATCCCTACAATTTGATACGACTGATGCGTCTGTGTGAGTATGAACTGTGGACTCCATACGGGCGGTTTCATCTGTGTGTAATTTTCCTGAAAATGGCTGCCGATTTCGCGCATGCGTATTTAAACTTATCCTGCTAACAGTTGAAAAAGAATCTGCCATTTAAATTTGAGTTTTGTGACGTTTGTAATAAGAGCTAAAGGATATTTTTGTGGCGGTAAATTACATGGTTGGGTATGGCGGGATTTTAAAGTTTTGGAGTTGTGGAAGGTAAAGGACACTAGTGAAAGGGAGAATTAAAAATAAGGACTATGTAGGCCTTGCGTTGGTACAAAGTTGCCGGGCGCAGATGGTGAGAACACTATATTGTTGGAATGTTTGCACCTTTCTCACAAACTTGATAAAATGTTACTGTGTAAGTTCACAGGAGAGGTTCACAGGTTGTGTTACAATGTTGTACGGATATCTGCTTGAATGGCGTCGCATTTTATAATATACGCGTTGTATCGTGAATATTTTGAAAGCTGGTCTGGATGATAAGAAAATAAAATATTCAAAAGATTTATTTTATAGAACAACACTTTACATTGTATTTATATTGCTGTGTTTATACGGGAGCAACATAAAAAAATTGGTTTCTTTCATGCTAATTTTGAATAGAAGAATAGTACATAAGATACAGTGAGCTATATTGATTAAACAAGGCGAATTTTAAAGTCCCAAGCCGACTCAGTGAGTAGCTGTAAAAAATGAGCTGTTTTCATAGTGCTTACACAATAGCACTCGCGAAGCATACAACTTTTTTCAAAATATTTGTGAGAAGATTTTTCTATAATAAGCAATGTCGGTGACAAAACAAAAAAATGTTTTGTCAATGGTCACTGACCGAAGAGTTGAAGGCCAAGCTCAAGATTTGACAGAGAGCAATGGAGAGAAGAAGTAAAAATACATATTATCACGTCTATTTTCCTTGCGGCGTAGACAGAGCCGAGGTCTATGAGACCTTATGGCTACATTTAGCATATTAATGGGCATTAGGTGGAAAACGGAATCATAAAAGTGATGGGTTGCTAGCCGCATCGCTTAGGTATAGGAGTAAAAAGGATAGATAGAATCCCAAATGCTACAATCCTCTCAAAAACAGGAATCACTGATGTGGGAACCAAAGCCGCAGTACTAAAATGGGATTGGGCGGGGCATGTCGACAGAATGCATTATAATAGATGATCAGAATGGTCGCCTGTAGATGGTCATCGTCGCCGCAATAGGCCGAGAAAGCGCTGGAAAGAGGCTTTTCTAAGAAACTGGTCCAGAGTAACATCTGACAGGGATAAGTGGAAAAAGATATGAGAGATTTTTGACCAGCAGTAAGAAAATATAGGTAAATAAAAAAAACCACTTTACCTAAATCGTTATGGCGACATTGGCAACACGATTTGCCAATTTGCAGCTGTATTAAGTAGCTTCCTTCTTCTTCAACTTCACTCAACCTCAGTTATTCATATAACTTGCATATAATATAAATATGAAACTAAAATGGAACTCAGAGTCACAAACAAGAAACTTGTGCGTATGTCTTTACTGAGTAGAGCTATTGTTGTAGCAAGTGTAGCGAGAAGCGAGCAAGACGTAGACGCGCTCTACGGATGCTACGAGTTTTGCTACGAGGTTATAGAATATGTTTCTACGTACTAGCTCAATATTTGAACTAACGTAGGTTCTTTGTTTTGGTAACTATTGTTTGACGACCTCTTTAGCTTAGTGCTACCGCAAGTGGAGTTTAGACCCTGGGTTCGATCCTAGTTCAGGTCAAGATGGAAAACGATATTTTTTAGATGTTTATCTATATACATACATCATATAATGTACCTATATATTACAAAAAATAGTAACTTTGAGTTAGTATCGAAGTTCACAAGTTTGGGGTAGCTCAATTTGTGTGATTGATCCATATATATATATATATATATGTGTGTAAAATATGTATGTAAATTCTTTAATACATACATACATATTATCACGCCTCTTTCCCATGGGGGTAGGCAGAGACTATAGATCTCCACTTGCTACGATAATGCACAAAAATAAAGGAAATAAGGATTTATCACAAAAAGGGATTTCTTCCAGTCAACCGGCATTCGAGAAAACAGGTAAGAAAGCTACAGGGTAGCGTAACAAATAGGCATAATAACATTAAATTTAAAGTACACTAATAATGAAATTTTATATCAATAATTATATGCTTTTGTAAAAATGGTTCCTTTAACAACTACTAATTAGTTTGTTATTTTGCAGATTATTTATGTCCACGCTTTGTTTTTTAAACTTTCTATTTGCGAAGATCTCTTATTGGCAAACTAATATTTAATTTAATGTCTATATTATATTGTATTTGCTGTTGATCCTATATAAAATAAATAAATAAGTTATTTTTTACTTATTCCACAAATAAACAGAGAGAGTTAATATAACTTCAGCGTAACTTTAAGCTATATAGAAGAAAACTGTTAAGGGTCCATACTACCTCACACTGCTTTGCAAGATTGACTGTTATATCAATAATAATTAAATAATAACAAAGTGCGAAAATACTTAATTTCTAACTAAATATATTTATTGTAGGTTAAATAGTAACCTATCATGCATTTGATCACAAACCTCCGTGGGTTTTTCTGAAATGTATTAATGTTCTGTTGTATATGTACATGATTTTGTAATATAATAAATAAATAATAAATAATCAAAACATTAATGTAAAAGAATGCCAAGTTCACTAAAGATTTGAGTACTGAGATTCAAACGGAAACTAAGTTCAAGGGAAGCTACTTAAATCGGTCATGCAGAAAGTTCTTCTAGTAAGCGTAACATTATTTTTGCAAGTTATTTGCTACTTACGATTAATAGTGCAAAGTAAAGTATACTTGTAAAAGGGAGAATTAAAAATATAATGTTCTAGCTTTCGCCCGCGGCTCCGCCCGCGTCAATGTCGATCCCTCGGGAATAGTACTATTTCCCGGGATAAAAGGTAGCCTATGTCCTTCTCCGCACTCCAGAGAACTTGTATGCAAAATTTCATGATGATCGGTTCAGTAGTTATGGCGTGAAAGCGTAACAAACAAACAAATAAACAAACTCACTTTTGCATTTATAATATTAGTAAGGATAAGGATGAAGGCCTGGCCTGACAAAGCTGTCGGGCGCAGATAGTGGGTAGACTATACTTTGTCGGAATTTTTGCACCTTTCTCGCAAACTTGATTAAATGTTTCTGTATAAGTTTACAGGAGATAGTTGTGTCACAATGTTGTACGGATATTTACCTAAACAGCGTCGACATTTGTAATATGAGCATTGTATCGTGAATATTTTCAAGCTGGTCTGGGAAAGAAGATAACATATTTAACAGTTTTCTTCTATATAGCTTAAAGTTACGCTGAAGTTATATTACTCTGTTTATTTGTGGAATAAGTAAGAAATTACTTATTTATTTATTTTATATAGGATCAACAGCAAATACAATATAATATAGACATTAAATTAAATATTACTTTGCCAATAAGAGATCTTCGCAAATAGAAAATTTAAAAAACAAAGCGTGGACATAAATAATCTGCAAAATAAGAAACTAATTAGTAGTTGTTAAAGGAACCATTTTTACAAAAGCATATAATTATTGATATAAAATTTCATTATTAGTGTACTTTAAATTTAATGTCATTAACAAATTAGGTAACTCATTTTGTAACTGTAATTTAAATATATTTTTATAATTTTCAATTTAAAACGAGCGAGCAGAAATCGAAAGTGCATGCTGTGTTCGCTCAAAGAAGGCTGACAACGTGTATGCTCTAATATTATGTTTAAAAAAATGTGTGTTGTTCAAACAGTTAGCGAACAAAATAAAAAAAAAAAAAAAACTTGTCAGAGGCCGAGACGCGGTTCCGAAGAACTCTTAGACCAGGGTGTGCATGGTCGATTGACCGTGATACCTACACGAAATGATGATGATGATGAGTACATTAATAGTAGACTAACAATAAGGTAATTTGGCGGATACAAGTATTACGGGTTAAACACCTAGGAAGCTTGTTTTATGCTATTTAGGGTCAAAGGAAAATCATTTAATATGTCGTAAATAAATAACTGTGCAGTTCTGTCAATAAGCCGCGGGTTATTGAGCCATCACTATTTACATTATTGCCTCAACAGAACCTTTGGTTCTACAGCTCGATTGATATTATGCTAATCGTGGCACTTTGGTCTTTGTATCTCAGGCTTTGACTAACCTGTAAAGAAATGAAATACTGTTCTAAACTCTGAATTTTGTAACTATCACCAATAAGGCACGTATAAGCATATTTTTACGTTGTTCTATAGGAAGACTTTCCAAAAATAGACACGGCAGTGAAATAAATCCCTAAATTACACAAAAGCTCTTTTAGATATAAGTTATAAAAGGTTTCAAAGCATCATTTATTTGAGCTAGTCCGAAATAATTTTAATCACAGGTCGCATGGCGTGTGACGTCACTCTCCGTGTATGGGACCGAT
This sequence comes from Elegia similella, assembly GCA_947532085.1. Classification (NCBI taxonomy): domain Eukaryota; kingdom Metazoa; phylum Arthropoda; class Insecta; order Lepidoptera; family Pyralidae; genus Elegia; species Elegia similella. The sequence goes on along the minus strand of OX383926.1, from coordinate 1,090,648 downwards.
GAGAACTTTGTTCGACAGTTATCCTTATCCTTACTCCTTACTAATATTATAAATGCGAAAGTGAGTTTGGTTGTTTGTTTATTTGTTTGTTTGTTTGTTTGTTACGCTTTCACGCCCTAACTACTGAACCGATCATCATGAAATTTTGCATACATGTTCTCTGGAGTACGGAGAAGGACATAGGCTACCTTTTATCCCGGGAAAAAGTACTATTCCCGAGGGATTGACATTGACGTGGGCGGAGTCGCGGGCGAATGCTAGTATTAAATAAAGCGTTTATGAAAATGGAAATATTCTTACACACTCTAAAGTTTATTAAGCATAGTAAACGCATCGATATCAAATAAAATGTGTCCCTTATAGTGTTTTATTCAGTTATGAAAATAAAGCATTGTGAAAAAATTCCTCGCGAGTAGGATATGAACCAGTAACCTTAGGTTTATGTACGACTTACGCTTTGCCAATTGTGCTACCGCGCTTCAATCCTGGACGTCTAAAATCTCCACCATAGGTTGCGTCACCTAAAACAACTACTCCACCTTTACAAGTAACGTATTTGATTTAGACTAATTTTACAATGAATTTGAAAATCGATGAACGCCGGCTCACACACAAAAAACTGTCACGTTCCGTATGCAAGCGAGAGCGCAGCACAAATGATAGAAAGGTCCATCGGCCTAAGCGTTCGGCATGTGACGCATCTATCTCTCCTTCACCGTTATCACGTAAAATGAACGTAAGCGGACTTTACAGACAACCAATCTTTTTGTTTATCAGAATATTAGTGTAAAAACCAAAAACCCGTATAAATGTTCGATTTTTACATAATTTGAAACTTTCTTCTCATCTAACTAATGTCAATTAAAATATTTTGTGGAGACGTTTCATTACAGAAGAATTTTATTAAATCAAAGAAAAAAAACTGTAGCTACCATAACTTTAATATGCTGCAGCATCTGTAGTGCAACCGCTAAATGTGGTATTGTGGTCGCCAGACTAATCGAGTGTGTCGCATCGTAGCTCACCGCATCACATCTCAATCAGACCACAGAAACACGTACACAATCAAATAAACATTGTACCTAATTACCGACTATGGCTCTGTGATCTCGAGTCCTGCCACACCTGTTACGCCATAATGATAAAATTATAACCAACTAGCTTTCGCCCGCGGCTCCACCCGCGTCAATAATGTAATCGATCCCTTGGGAATAGTACTTTTTCCCGGGATAAAAGGTAGCCTATGTCCTTCTCCGTACTCCAGAAAACTTGTATGCAAAATTTCATGATGATCGGTTCAGTAGTTACGGCGTGAAAGCGTAACAAACAAACAAACAAATTCACTTTCGCATTTATAATATTAGTTAGGATAATAACTGACAATAAAAGTATCCTACAAAATTCACGATAATCTTGAATCGAGAATCGGACAGTCGTGGGCAGTTGTGTTACCCCCTCCCTACAATTTAAAATCTGTTGTAAGAGGAGTCAGTTTTGTCTGCCCCGACTGTAAAACGAACCTTAGATCTTAGCCCGCCAAGTCTAATTTTAAATAAATAGTTTGAATTGAAATCCATTCACTCGCCATGATAAACAGATATATGTAACAGTCCTTAAAAGGGAAAACGGAACACTTATAGGATCACTTTTTTGTCCATTTGTCTGTTACGACCCTTTTTCTCCGGAACACGTAAAGGTATCAAGCTTATATTCATATCAAATACTCAGGTCTACTGTCCCTTAGAGCTGTACAAATATCAAACTTCTAAACCAACGCAATCAAAAGATACAGCCGTTTGCCGCAAATATTCGAGATTTCGTGAACCTAGAATCTTTAAATTTGGTACGAAGCTACGTCTTATTGCACAGATAAAGAAAAAATTGCGAAAGGCATACAATTTTAGTTACCTCATATACAAATCTCTAACAAAATTATTAATAATCATTTTAAACTTATTATAGATAATGGCACGGAACCTTTCGTGCGCGAGTCTGACTCGCTGGTTTGACTGTTTTTTTTTTTAAATATATATTTTCCTACTGCGGACCACAGGGAAAAGTTAAAATAAATATTTATTCATAAAAATAATCATATCACCACTTTTTTGTCGGCCATTAAAAAATATTGACACAATCGAGCCTTCGTTACATACAAACTCAGATAACACGTTTTAATTTAAACTGATCACAGCTTAAAAGAACGCAGCTTGCAGCAGCTAGAGCTTTTGTTACAAGAAGGACGTAGACCCGCTACACTAATGCTACGAGTGTTGCTACGAAGTCGCACCACATGAGTCTACGAATTAGGTGCGTTCTTTGTACATAGAAATGATTGGTGACCTGGGAAACTTATATTATATACTGATACTCTCTTTATATTTTCTATTTAAAATGTCTATTATCTAACTCTCAATATGCATAGTGTATCTATCCTATTTTGACTACAAAACATAAAAAGTACAGAGATAAAACCCCTCCGGAAGAGTATTTTTGACTATTCTCTTTTGTGACTTTGTTTTTTATATTTCGTTATTATCTTATTAATTATAATTTATAAATAAATAATCTTTCAATTTAACTAATGCGCTACTACTATTATTTTAATGCGATTTTCGGGTTACTTATTGTATTCCCAATAAACCAACACTAGTGATGAGCGATGCGCCATGCGTGGGCGGCGCGGGCAGCGTGGTCCGCGGCTCGCTGTGTGTACTCTCAGTACGGGAGTTGATGGGTTACGATCTGCGACTGTAAAAAGAGCTACGTGGGAGAGATATGGCGTAATGTGGAGAAATTATAAAGAAGCTTTAGAAATTTGAAGACGTAGAGACAAGTACCGAGATAATGTTAATATTAACATGAAACTGTTTATTTAGAAAGTATTTATCTTTCTGAATATACATTTTTATTATTTTTAGTTTAAGAGATACAATTTGGCATACAATTTTAGTTACCTCATATACAAATCTCTAACAAAATTATTAATAATCATTTTAAACTTATTATAGATAATGGCACGGAACCTTTCGTGCGCGAGTCTGACTCGCTGGTTTGACTGTTTTTTTTTTTAAATATATATTTTCCTACTGCGGACCACAGGGAAAAGTTAAAATAAATATTTATTCATAAAAATAATCATATCACCACTTTTTTGTCGGCCATTAAAAAATATTGACACAATCGAGCCTTCGTTACATACAAACTCAGATAACACGTTTTAATTTAAACTGATCACAGCTTAAAAGAACGCAGCTTGCAGCAGCTAGAGCTTTTGTTACAAGAAGGACGTAGACCCGCTACACTAATGCTACGAGTGTTGCTACGAAGTCGCACCACATGAGTCTACGAATTAGGTGCGTTCTTTGTACATAGAAATGATTGGTGACCTGGGAAACTTATATTATATACTGATACTCTCTTTATATTTTCTATTTAAAATGTCTATTATCTAACTCTCAATATGCATAGTGTATCTATCCTATTTTGACTACAAAACATAAAAAGTACAGAGATAAAACCCCTCCGGAAGAGTATTTTTGACTATTCTCTTTTGTGACTTTGTTTTTTATATTTCGTTATTATCTTATTAATTATAATTTATAAATAAATAATCTTTCAATTTAACTAATGCGCTACTACTATTATTTTAATGCGATTTTCGGGTTACTTATTGTATTCCCAATAAACCAACACTAGTGATGAGCGATGCGCCATGCGTGGGCGGCGCGGGCAGCGTGGTCCGCGGCTCGCTGTGTGTACTCTCAGTACGGGAGTTGATGGGTTACGATCTGCGACTGTAAAAAGAGCTACGTGGGAGAGATATGGCGTAATGTGGAGAAATTATAAAGAAGCTTTAGAAATTTGAAGACGTAGAGACAAGTACCGAGATAATGTTAATATTAACATGAAACTGTTTATTTAGAAAGTATTTATCTTTCTGAATATACATTTTTATTATTTTTAGTTTAAGAGAAAATTCAAGATATGCGTAGAGGGCCTGGTTAGGTATTTCGGTACCGGACTGTACCTAGGCTGAAAGGAATTCATTTCAAAAAGTATCGGTCTTTATTATCTGTAGTTTGACCAGTACATCTCATCAATAAGTAAGCATTTATAAGGCAAATATTTGGTAAATTATTTCCCCCTAAATATTTAATTAATTTTGTTTCTTGTTTGCTTTTTAGCAGAAATGTTTTATTTTATTGGTTTTTCTCTTAATTTTTAAAGGACTTCTATTCTAAAAGGCATGTCAACCCTTAAGGTCTATTACGGTTCAAAAGATACATCCCTGTGATAGAGGGGACGTGGACAGCGGCGGCTTAGTACCTGTCCCGTTGGTACCCTTTGGATACAGAACCCTAAAAAATGTATTTTTATGCATTTGTAGTATCAAGCTTTACTTCTATACTTTATGTTTGTTGTGTGAATGTGATGCATAAAATTATGCAACCGCGCTAGGCACGTACCCCAATTAGTTCTCTATCGGAAATTTGATATTCTGCCATATACATTATTAGGATCATAGTTATAGTATAGTGGCTCTGTGAGCTGCAGACCTTGAGGCTTTTTTATCAACGATAGTCTGCCATTTAGGAAAATTTCTAGAATGTAGATTGACAATAAAAATATATATTATTATCAAATCATCATCATCATCGTCAGCTTTCCACGACCCACTGCTGGGTATAAGCCTCCTTTTGTCTGCGCCATTCTTTCCTATCACCAGCCCTCGCAATCCAGTTCTTACCAGCAATCTGCTTTATGTCGTCGACCCACCTAGCTGCCGGACGCCCAACACTACGTTTCCCATTTCTGGGATACCACTCAGTGACAGCCTTACTCCACCTACCATCGTTCCTTCTAGCCAGGTGTCCTGCCCAGTTCCATTTAAGAGTCGCAACTCTAGAGAGCACATCGTGAATTATTTTCAAAACTGCCCACAAAATTGATTGTTGCCTTGTTCCACACCACACGGTAGGTACGGTGCGTAGCTTCACCCTTTTCTATCCATAAACGAGACAAAATAGTATAACAATTAAATTGCTCACATACTATTTATGGGATAGGGAACCTTTTAAAGCTATTCGGCTTACCAGGCCGTGAGCGCACGTTCTGAATGGTTCTCGTACGGATCTCACATAAAATTTTACAATCAAATAGTCCGTCTCTTTATTTAATAGCGGTTGCGTCGCGGAGTTGTTGACAATAAAATGTTATGCGATGTTGCGTTATACATTTCCTAGGTTACGAAAGCAATGCAATAAAGTGGCCCGAGTATTTTAAAACTGAACTACTTAGATCCTTTAGGTTAGAATTTGTGTCATCTTCCCGTAAATTGATATCTGAGATTGATACAAACGTTATTCGGAATGGTGATAAAACATATTAAAAAGGTGATATACTGATAAAACAATATTTTGCCTAAGCGTGAAGTTGGTTAAAACCTCTGTGGTGTGGACCTTAGCAGCTGCTCGTAGTTTGTTACTAGATTTTAGTTCTTATTAATAATTTGGTAAAGTTTAAAGGGCTGTTGTCGGCCTAACGTCATCCTTCGTTATTTGTTTGCGTGAACTTTCCGTTTATTTTTTCTTTAGCCACCTCGTATAATCTTGAAAGAAAGATATGAAGTGATCTTGACCCGTCTACGGTACTGTGGGTAAAATATTAGTCGTAAAGCTAAGTTTGACGACCTTTGTAGCTCAGTGGTAGCGGGCTTGAGTTAGTATCTAGTTACAACTTACCATGGGACTGACTGTCCCATAGTAAGTTGTTCCTTATATATACAAATCTGTGTGATTCCTTATATATTTTTATTATATATATATCTGAATGGTAGTGCTTCTCATCTCGTTACCGATCGCCTTAAAATTTTACAGCGAAATATGGTCGAACTGCATTTTATTTTTAATACCATACCACCAAATACTACAGTTAATAGACTCAGGTGTTACTTTTCGGAAGTCAAAGCTACATTTACTTTGAGACAATTTACTTTGCGTGCTTCCGCCACCAGTTAGTTCATGCAAACTATTGCTGGCCAGCGCCCACCCACTACTGTTAGTCCCTTCGTCATTCGTTGCTTGTCATTCGAAGGATCAACATCTAGGGTTCACTGCCTGAAGATGCCTCGTGTAGAGGCGAAACACGTGTCGCGAGCACGACGGCCGACATTGCTGCAGCCTCAACGGATGCAGCAGTATCGACCAGGATTGCATGCATCAACTATTGGTGGCGGGTATGAAGGGACTAACAGTAGTGGATGGGCGCTGGCCAGCAATAGTTTGCATGAACTAACTGGTGGCGGAAGCACGCAAAGTAAATTGTCTCAAAGTAAATGCACCAAATACTACGCCTACTAGATTTACATGTGTACAATACGTATATTGCGTAACCTCGGGTATGACTACAGCTTGGTTAGGTAGGTTAGGACCGTAGTACAAAATATCTTATATCCCTAATCTGTTGGAAGGTATGTTAAGCCGTTCGTACCGGCTACCATTATAGTCCGGAGGTTCCGGAGTAAAAGGTCTTGACAGACAGACAGACGGACGACTATACTATAAGGGTTCCGAAACGACTTCAATCAAAATACTGAACCAATTTCGATGAAGTTTTAATAAAACTAATTTGAAAGCATACCCAATCAAACAATAAGATTTTTAATTCGTAGCATGGTAACAAATATTTAAAATAAATACAACTGAATGGATAACAGGAAAGAAAGAGGTTCTTTTAAACGCAATTTTTTTTTTCATCATCATCATCATCAGGTCTTTTTTAGTCTCCACTACAGGAGCACGACCCTCTCTGTACTACGAGAGCCATACTTGGCCAGAGCAGCCAGAGGACTTGGCCTACACTCTCCACGCTGGCCAGACGGGTTGGAGAGGTCTCTCAAATGTTTATAAGCTTTGTTTAGCTTGTATTTCCTAAGTCGCCTTTTACGACATTCACGGGATGACTTGGAGTGGTCCTATTCTACTCTGCCGGGTACCACACGGCTTCTTTTTTTATTTTATTTTTTAAATCTATGTTTTAACAATATAGCAGAGATACCACTCGGCACATCATCCGGGTCCGCGAGCTTGACGAATAAGATGAGGGTTTCAAGTATATCTTAATACGTATTATCTTAGAAATCCTACTACAGTACATTACCCTCTGAGACATATTGGAGCAGCATTTACGCTTTCGTTAGTCAGCTAATTCAATTCGTGTTAGGCGGTGGGGACGTAGTGAAAGAGCTTTTCTATGGACGCGTCCGGGTAAAGGATACTCGGTAGCCAAGTTGAGAGAGCACGTACTTCTGAATGGTATAGCTTCTCGCCTCGCACGGGACCCTCATAAAATTTTACCATCGAACGCGATCGCACTACGTTTTTAACTCCGGTTGCTAACTACCTCCGTAGTCTAGTGGTTAAGGCGTTTGCCTAGACCCGGGGGTCGTGGGTTCGATTCCCACGGAAAGCATACTTTGTTTAGTTGTTTCCAGTTTGGTTAGGATATTGCAGGCTTGAATCACCTAATTGTCTGATAATTTGAAGATTCCGTACTTCTGAAGTCACGTTAAGCCGATGGTCCCGGCTGCCATCTGGTAGTTGTTAAAGGAACCACGTCAGAGGCCGAGAGGCGGTCCCGAATAACTCTGACACCAGAGTGTGCATGGTCGATTGACCGTGTCACCTACACGAAATGATGATGATGACCCCGGTTGCGTCGCAGAGTTTATGATAATAAAATGTAATATGATTTGCGTATAAAAAATTTCATCATTAATTGCAAGTATGAAGTAAGTTCTCATATGTTTATTTACTACTTGTTTATCACTTAGAGAATCCTTACATATATTAAGAATATGAACTGTAGTTTCTTAGTTTTCTTTGTTAATTTTTACGAACTACTGAACCGATCATCATCAAATTTTGCACTCAAATTGTCTAGAAGAATAAAAGGTACCTTTTTTTTGGAAAAGTACAATTCTACTGTACAGGGTATTTAATTTATTTCGGTAAGTTTGATCGTATCTGAATTTTAAATAATGTCGAGAAAATCAACATCAGCCTGTATAGCATTAGTTACACTCACTACCAGAAGACTTAATTTGTGCTGAATCTTTTGTCTTTCACATCATTACAAAGTGAAAATGGTATTCAGCCACTACTAACTTATGTAGTATTTTCCCTAATGACTCCTTAAGACTAACATCATTACGTAAATTAATTGAAAGCATGCATTTAATGCTTGGTACATTCCAGATGAAGACCTTTCATATAGTTTTGTTTCGTCTTGGGTCTTATAGCTTTAGGTACTGTATACCCCGTAGGGGATAAAGACATGATAAATACCTATTTCTTTGAACAGACTGAAAAAATATCCAGAACATATGCCTTCTCAGGGACTTTTTCCTCAAAGCTCCAAAGATTTTTTGTTCCATGGGAGTATATTGCCAGCATACTCACCGCGCTTGGCAGGCCGGTTGGTTTGAGAATAATATAGTAATATAAATAATATACCTAAATGTAGTAGGCATTTATCCTTATCCTTACTATCCTTATCCTTACTTATACTTACTATCCTTACTATAATATTATAAATGCGAAAGTGAGTTTGTTTGTTTGTTGTTTGTTTGTTACGCTTTCACGCCGTAACTACTGAACCGATAATCATGAAAATTTGCAAACAAGTTCTCTGGAGTACGGAGAAGGACATAGGCTACCTTTTATCCCGGGAATAAGTACTATTCCCGAGGGATCGACATTGACGCGGGCGGAGCCGTGGGCGAAAGCTAGTTAATCATAAAAACTACAACTTATAAATCAACATCCTACGTGACACGATCAATTGACCATGCACACCCTGGTGTCAGAGTTCTTCGAAACTGCCTCTTGGCTTCTGATGTGGTTCCTTTAACGACTACCAGATGGCTACTACCGATACCGGTATTAATCATACAAAAACATAAAAAAAAAAAAAACTAAAATTGACCAAACCAAGAGGCCGATAGAAAAGAGGAAGCCCTAGAACTAGATGGAGGGATGCCTTGTCACATTTTGATAGGAATTGGCGGAGTTTTGCGCAAAACAGGGTCATATGTAAACAAAGAGGGGTTGTTTTTGCCCAGCAGTGGCTAGTTAAAAAAAACAACAACTTAACCTAAACAAGAGTAAAATTAATTCAAACGATTAAATAAATACCTGCCTAAATAAAACTGATTATTCTTTGTATAAAAATAATCAACTATGTTTTAAAACTACAGTTAAATTTTTGTGCAACTGTACCATTATGTAAAAAATATAACTGGGTACCTCTCAAGAAATACATACTTTTTACTGACTGAAGATAACGTAGTATAATCTACCTACCTAAGAAAGACGGAAAGAAATGTTTAATACTTACTCGTAACTATGCTTTATCTTCTAAACAATCAATGTCCACTCAGCACTATGGAACTGATTCTCATTAGAGATATACTTCCTGGACAGCAGCCAGGATACTGCCAGGATCTATTGAAAGCGTTTGGCACGGGGGCGGGGAAACGCCAACTTCCCGAATCCCGTTTCCGATGCCAGCGGAAATAATAGAATCTACTTTATATTATGAACTAGCTGTTGCCCACGGCTCCGCCCGCGTTAGTGTCGATCCCTCGGGAACAGGAGAATTTCCCGGAATCAAACATACCCTATGTCCTTTCCTGGGCCTCAAATTACCTCCGTACCAAATTTCATCCAAATCAGTTCAATGGTTGAAGCGTAAAAAGACAACAGACGCTCCTTTCTTAGCGCTCACTCACATCATTATAAAAACCCCTGTACCAAATTTCAAGTTTCTAGGCGCAGCAGTTTCGGTTGCGTTGATATGTAAGTCAGAATTTGCCCGCGGCTACGTCGCCGCCGTTAGTGTCCATCCCTCAGGAACTGTAGAATTTCCCGAAATAAAAGATACCCTATGTCCTTCCCCGGGTCTCAAACTACCCCCATACCAAATTTCATCCAAATTGGTTAAATGGTTGAAGCGTGAAAAGAAGACTATACATACATACATAGTATCACGTCTTTTTTCCTTACGGGGTAGACAGAGCCTAGGTCTATAAGACCTGAAGGCCACGTTTAGCATGTAATTTTCCTCTGTCGCTTATAATATATAAGTAAGTGCTATATATTTGCAGGCAAGGCAAACTCATGGCTTAAATTCATTCAAATAACGATAACTTTTTTTTTAACTAACCGATTTTTATGAAACAAACTTTAAATGTTAATCTGAGTTAAAATAAAGCAATTGGTGAAAGTTTGAAGTAAATCGGTTCAGTATTTTCGGAGATAATCGTGATCATACATACAGACAGACAGACAGACAGACAGACAGACAGACAGACAGACAGACAGACAGACAAAAAATTCTAAAAAAAATTTTTTGCTTTCTATTATTCTTTTTAAGTGTCCCTCTATCCATTTCAGTCAAAAATTCTAAATGTACAGACAAAATATTTTTACTGTTTTATTATATGTATAGATTATATGTATGGATTATGGGCAATAAGTCACCGTTCTGTGTAATAACATGAGGATTATATTAATAAATGGATGTAGTCAAGACTCTTACAGTAGATTCAATACGCGCAAGTTCCGAGCAACCATATAAATATTTAACTATAAAAATCACGGAGCTTAGCTTAGTACGAATTTGTGATTTTTGATGATTGAATCTAAAAGGGCTAGCTTTGTTCTTCTTTTCAGTAGGTAATAATTACATGCAAAATAGCATTATTTTAGGTTAAAATTTCAGGGTTTCGCCTTAAATTGGGTCGCTTGCTTGCTGCGCTTGCTAGCTCTTGATTTGGTCACAAGGAAACCTACCAACCTAACCTGCATTCGGATCCAGCACTTAGTGTCGAATAACGCCGAAGCGTCGCACATTGTGGCGAAAATATTTCAGAATGGTACAGTGCTCTATCGTGTTTTTAAGAAAAATTAAAAACAAAGAACAATATTAAACAAAAAAACATGTAAAGCCAAAGTGTTAAGCAATGAAAATACTTACCTATAATTTAAAAATCACACAACTACGTGTTTCATAAATGGTATCGTAATGAAGAAGAAAGTGAATTCTTTCTATTCCAATACGTAATATATATGAATGCGTTCTAAGCTATTGTAAAGCCCAATAAAGCCCACCTAACACACGTTTCTTGTATGGGGACCCTGATGTATAAGTACCTAAGCGTTAAGAATCTTCCATACGACCTTTTTGTGAGACCTTTTCTTGCATGAACACCGGATAATTAAGCACCGGTGTCCATGCAAGAAAAGGTTTGACGTCTCAATAATAAATCACAAGCAACTATGACAGAACCGAGAAAATAAGCCAAATACTACGAATAAGGTTAAATAGAGCACATTAGGCTTTAATAGGTAGTTAAAATTAAAACGAAATTTCACTATTGCTTTATTCATAAAAAAATAAAGGACGTTTTTAAAAAAAAATCTTTTTAAATGACCTATTGCACTTCAAAAGATACACAGACGGACAGCAGATACTTGGTAACCCAGCACCCTTTGGAAACGGAACCGTAAAAATTGAACTAGCCCCACAGAAAGTTGTAAACTTGTGTCGTAGAACTTAACGATACTATATTTTTTATTCAATACTTATATCCAAGACTCAGGTCAATCTTAAAAATAACGTTTTCCATCTTGACCTGACCGGGGATCGAACCCGGGCACCCTCGTGTCGTAGGCTAGCGTGTTGAACATTGAGCCACGGAGCTCGCCCGTTTATAAATGGTGAATTTTTTATCGTTTTGTACCCTTAAAGTTATATATAAAATATATAATATAAATATATAAATATATACGGACAAATCACACAGATTGAGCTAGTCCCAAAGTAAGTTCAAGACTTGTGTTATGGGATACTAACTCAACGATACTATATTTTATAACAAATACATATATAGATACACATCCAGTGTTACACAGACCATCAATATGAACAACTTTTTCTATGGAACCAAAGCTAAGAACTCAAAAAAGAATTCGTTATTTCCATACAAAAGAGTTCCGCCAATGTAGTTTTTTTTTTGATATCCCAGCTTTGTGCCCATAGGAAAAGTTGTTCATTTTGGTGGTCTGAGTTTAAGGGTCCAAAACGATAAAATTTTCACCATGTATAATAACAGTTTGTACGTACAGATGGGTGTTAAGGATGGTATAAAAAATGATTTAAGGGTGAAGAAAAATAAAAGGCAATTATTGTAAACAATAAATCGTTTATTGGTATTTTAATATATATACAATTTAAGTTATAGGTAGGCAGTGATAGTTACAACTTAATCGCGAAGAAATTTGGTCAAAAACCAAACCCAAATCAGATAATAGTATTTCGAAGCACCTGATAGGATAAACATCCAAATGTTGACATCAGACCAATTGATAAAAAAGAAATTAAATTTAAAGCATAAATTTGACATAAACATAAAAAAAGTTTAATAGGTTATAATCTTCTAAACTGTATTAATAATAATAGTATTAATATTTGAAAAACTAGACAATGATTTTCAATGTCAAAATTTGTATATTTTACCATATATTGGTAACCAAATTTTAATTTCTTAACTACTCATTACAAATACTTCAAAAGTCCAGTGCAGTCAAATTATTTGAATAAATTTTTTCTCACCCTGTGTTATAATTAATTTCAAAATTTTAGTAATAACCACAAACGAACAAGAATAATACTCATTACCAGTGGTCGGAACGAATGGATAACAGGATAAATAGAGCTTAAGGTCATGAGACCCAATGGCCACAACTAAGTTGACAATGAAATCAAATCACCTATTGACAAGAATCTTTAATTTTTTGCCCATTGTGCACATACTACTTTTATTTTCTCCCAGACTCGCATGAAGAGCTTTATCATTGGAAGTTCAGGTAAACATGTCCCACCCGTTCCGCGCACTGTATATAAATTTATTTTCGTCAGTTTATAACGTTTAAACTTATCAAGCTCAAAACTCGATGATTGGCTCTGCCCACTTCACATAATAACTAGTAAAAGTCAGTTATACTTACTTTTAAGACTTCTAAACTTTATACAATCTTGGATATGATTCGGTATTTTGATCTTCAACTAAACTACTGAAATATTTTGAAATCTGATGTTTTATATAGTCAAAGTAGGTAAATAGGAAAACTATTGAGCAGTTTGAAAAACCTGAAACCTGTGTCGGCCCCTTAAACATACAAATGGGATACGAAAATTCCATCCCGGAAAACGCGAGTGGAGCTGCGGGCAAATTTCTTTAAATAGGTATCCTTTTTTAAACTTTCACTACACATCATTATGAATACAAACCGGTACTTAACACGAATCTTTTTATTATTTGTTTCCGTTGAAGTTTCAATGGAGTTACAAATCCATTGCGGTGGTGGTTCGTGCTAAGTTCCGTTTATATACATAACTAAATTACTTTAAAAATACTGTCTATGTAATGTTTATAAAAAATCGCAGTAATATTTTCCATTTTGACCCTATAATATAAACATTCAGGTAGGTACCCACTTTGATCCTTTAATATAGTGTTAGAAGTAAGAAGAAAGAACCATTGTTCCTGGTTGCGGGGACTGTTGCGAGGGAGACGACTGGCGGCTCTACGTTGGATAAGCAATGAGGGACCGCGTTCGGGATTCGTAGGACGTATTGCGTTGCGCTCTTATTTTATTTGTATTGTCTTTTCGGTCATTAAAAAATATTTGTAGTAGTTTCGAGTATTTTCATTTCCCTTCTGGTTTTCCTAAAATCAGAAGTGGGATGACGAAAACTCACGGCCATAGTACGCTCTAAGCTATCCGTTAAGATATTAGTTTTAGGCATTCTAACACGTGAATTAAGTGACTGATTATAGTGCGATTAATTTGTAGTACAAACACGGTGACTTTAAAAGTGATGTGTGTTAATGCTTTCATGTAGTAAGAGAACATTTATGTCTTGTAGTGTTAGCAACAATTCTGGATTGTGGACTGTGTCGGTTGCGTTAAAAATACGTGAATAGACGTGATAAAACAGTTTAGTGCACATATTTATTGTTAGTTAGATATTGTGCAATTCTTTGTTCTTTTGTGTATTAGTACCGTGAACTTTGGACTTTTGTTTACATTTCGAGCGTGAGAGCGCGAGACGCGATAACGTCATGCCGGGTAATCCGAGCTCGCGGTCGCGGGGAAGAACCCAACCGCAGGAGCATTCCACTAGTCGAGATCGGGAATGTACACGTCATATGGTACGATCACCGTCTACGCCTCGTAGAGCTCGTAGCATTCGTAGATCTCGTAGCACAGACTCGGTACGCGAAATGTTAGGCGTTATTCTAACACGATTAAATACTTTAGAAGGCGACAGTGAAAAAAATATATCTAGTACGCCGCTTCTAAATATTTCAAGCGTTGATACAAATATTCGTATGGGAAAGGAAGGTGATACCCCACCGGGCACACCACCTCCTGATTTAACACGTCAGCGTCAGTGTAACCAATCAATAGTTTGTGATAATGATAAAGTAGTCACATACTCTGCGGACCGGTCGTCCCAAGTGCAACCCGCGAATAGTACATTATCTGAACAAACACTGAGTGATGCTTTTGGCACCGCATTACGTTCGCTCAGCACTGCCGTTAGATCTAATCAGCCGTTTTATATTTATAATTTTGACCCAAGTTTACACGACATTGATGTTTGGTGTCGCGAGGTTGATCGCGCGAAAGTTATTAACAATTGGAATGACAATGAATGTCTTTCCCGAATCGGTAATTGTTTAAAGGGGGATGCTCGGACATGGCTCAATGAATGGGTCACAAATGATCGTAGTTGGACCAACTTTAAATAAAATTTAAACCTCTTTGTCCAAAAAAGGTTGACGTAGCTAATATATTGTTCGACGTTATGAAGACTAACTCTGATAATTACCCCACGTATGCTGATTATGCGCGTCGGTCGTTACTTCGTTTACGAATTGTAGTAGGCTTAAGTGATGAATTAATATCGGCAATAGTTATTCGCGGTATTACTGATCCTCAAATTCGAGCGGCTGCAACTAATGCGAACCTAATGCCGAATGATTTGGTAAAATTTTTTTCAATTTATGTTAAACTTGATTCCACTACTTCTAAAAGCAAAACAAACCAGTCGTCCTATAATCGACATGATAGTTATAAAGCTAAGCCTTCTGATATAATTAGGAAACGTCGATTTGAAGGAAAGAAATGCTTTTCTTGTGGATTACCGGGTCATGTACTTGCTAATTGTCACAAGAGATTTAAAGTCAGATCTAATAATGTTAGTAGTTCTTCCCCTACTACTCAGACATCTAACGCCCAGATTACTTCTACTCAAATTAAAGCAGATTCGTGTTCTTTTTGTAAAAAGCTTGGACATAAAGTGGAAACTTGTTTTGCGAAAATAAGATCTGAATCTCGAAATAAAAATAATGTCAATTTCTGCAACGAAATGAAGAGTAATCGTAAAAGTGATGTTATTGTTGCGGTAATACAGGGCGTACCAGTTGATATTTTGATTGACAGTGGTTCAACTATTTCTCTTATTTCATCTGCTTTGATGAAACATTTTGATAATCCTCGTAAACCTGCATTTCGTATCTTGAAAGGAATCGGAAGTCAAGAGATAGAGTCTACTTCTTATGTTACTTTGCCAATTGAATTCAATGATCTAACTTTAGAAGTCGATTTATTTGTGATAGCAGCAGAATATATGAACACCCCAGTTATAATAGGCACAGACGTTTTAAACCGTAAAGATATTACGTATATTCGTACTAGCGAACAACAGCTTATCACACGTAACGTTGATGAACCTGCTAGCGTTCTGACAGTCGAGTTTGATAGACGGTCTTTGATAAACACAAATCTTACTGAAATTGATTATGATAAATTGTTGGCTATTATTGAAGAATTTTCTGATTTTTTCATTACGGGGACGGCCAGCTCGACTGTTAAAACAGGGTGTATGTCTATCAAACTCAACAGCAACGTACCTATTAATTACAGACCATACCGACTTTCACAAGCCGAAGTATTACGTGTTCGTGAGATCATAAAAGATTTATTAGATAATGGTATTATACAAGAGTCTGAGTCAGAGTATTCTAGCCCTATACTTTTAGTCAAGAAAAAAGACGGTAAGGATCGGATGTGTGTCGATTTTCGAAAACTGAATGAAATTACTTTCAAGGACCGTTTTCCTTTGCCATTAATAGATGATCATATAGATCGTTTAGGACGTCATAAATTCTTTACGAGCCTTGACATGGCGACGGGATTTCATCAGATTCCAATGGAAAAAGACTCAATTTCAAAAACCGGGTTTGTTACCCCGGAAGGTCATTATGAATATTTGAAAATGCCATATGGTTTGGCTAACGCTCCCGTTGTATATCAGCGTATAATATCAAAAACTCTACACAACCTCATTGAATCTGGTAAAGTCCTTGTGTATATCGACGACGTGCTCATATTAAGTAATTCAGTTAATGAAGGTTTTGAAACTTTGCGAAAAGTACTGCAAACATTGACTGAAGCTGGATTTTCTATAAACTTAAAAAAATGTTCATTCCTATCCACTAAAATAGAATATTTGGGTCGTTCAATTAGTGAGGGTCAGGTACGGCCGAGTCCTTTTAAAGTAAAGGCACTTGCTGAAGCTCCTGTACCTAAAAATGTGAAACAAGTACGTCAATTTCTGGGTTTAGCAGGGTATTTTCGAAAATATATAGCTGGGTTTGCTTCAAAAATAGCCTGCATAGCACATCTTACAAAAAAAGATGTCCCTTTTGAGTGGGGAACAGAGCAGGAAACTGCAAGGAAAAATATAATCGAACACCTGACCAGTGAACCAGTTCTTGCAATTTATGATCCAACTTTACCAATTGAGGTCCATACCGATGCTAGTGCGATCGGTTATGGCGCTGTTCTACTGCAAATTCATAATTCAGTTCATAAGCGTGTCGTAGCTTATTTCAGTAGATTAACTCAGGGTGCTGAACCAAAATACCACTCTTATGAACTGGAGACCTTGGCCGTAGTCAAGGCCTTGCAAAATTTTAGGCATTATCTTATCGGGGTGCCTTTCACTGTAGTAACTGATTGTAATGCCCTTAAGTTAACACAAAAAAAAGAAAGATTTAATGCCGAGAGTAGCAAGATGGTGGATTTACTTACAAGATTTTAATTTTTCTCTTGAATACCGCAAAGGTACTTCCATGACTCATGCCGACTATTTAAGTCGGAACCCAGTAAATTTGGTTCAGGTACAAAATCCTAGAAACTGGGCACAAATAGCACAAGCTGCAGATGAAGAGACACAAAATCTCATTGAACAACTAAAAGAGGGCAAGTTAGATTCCAATCAATATGTTACAAAGAATGACCTCCTTTATTACAACTGGAGAACAATGAAAGTCAATTGGAGAACAGCCTCGTCTCCTATGTTTTATCCCTAAAGGTCATCGCCTTAGTTTGCTTCGTGTTTTCCATGATGAGCATGATCACCATGGAGTTGACAAAACCCTTGATCTTATAATGAAACACTTTTGGTTTCCCGGCTTAAGGCCATTTGTTCAAAAGTATATTACACATTGCATTATATGTATGTCTCAAAAAAAGTTGCCACGTGCTCCTCTTCAGCCAATTCATTCATGGCAGAAACCTGACCGTCCATTTGAAACCATACACGCGGACGCTTTAGGTCCTCTTCCAGAATCTAATGGACATCGTTATGTTCTTATAATTGTCGACGCTTTTTCAAAGTTCTGTCTTCTGTATCCTATGATAAGGCAGGATGCGAGCGAGTTGAAGCGCCATTTTCTGAATGCCATATCACTTTTTGGATCGCCTAAATTGATTGTGGCTGATCGTGGGCGAATGTTTCAAAGCACCGAATTCTTGGCTTGGGCGAACGAGCTTAGCAGCGAAGTTTATCTTATCACGCCTGAGATGCACCAGTCCAATGGACAAGTCGAACGTTATTGTCGGACATTGCTGAATATGATTCGTATCAACTCTAATTATAGACAGGAAGAGTGGTCCAGTGTATTATGGAGATTACAGCTTGTGTAAATTATATCCAAACACAAGATTACTCAATGTTCGCCTTTATACTTACTCATTGGTGTGGATACTGCAACACCGTTGATCCGCAATCT
This sequence comes from Elegia similella, assembly GCA_947532085.1. Classification (NCBI taxonomy): domain Eukaryota; kingdom Metazoa; phylum Arthropoda; class Insecta; order Lepidoptera; family Pyralidae; genus Elegia; species Elegia similella. The sequence goes on along the minus strand of OX383926.1, from coordinate 1,072,437 downwards.
TGTCCGTGATGTGGTTATAGATGGTTCAAAACCAAATCGCTTTACGTGAAATGACCAAACAAAGGGTTTCGGAACGGTTAAGGCAGAACCAAAAGCAACAAGATGCTTATGTTAACGAAAAGAGGAGGCCACCTCACACTTTCGAAGTGAATTCCCTGGTTTTTGTAATCAAAAAGGCACAATCTTCAGGCAAACTCCGATTCTGGCATGCGCGGACCTTATCGCATTGTTAAAGTTTTGCCTCAGGGAAGTTACGAGTTACAGTAGGTAGCTGGTTCTTATGGGAAGACTACTCAAGCTGCAGCAGAGTTTATGGTGCTGTGGAAGGGAGAGTGGACTCCAGAAACGTGTACTGCTTTCTTTGAAAGTGAGCTCCATAGTATTTTGTTATTTGTTGTGTTTGAGCAGACCTCAATATGATATTTAGATTTTTGCAAGTAGTTCTTGTTTAATATGAGGTGATCTTGACATTTGAGATTACGAGCAGACCTCGTTTATGTATATAAGACTTAAGATTTTCATTTATGTGTATGTGAGATGAGCAGACCTCATCTGATCTATACGAGCAGACCTCGTTTATGTGTATAAAACTTAAGATTTTCATTTATGTGTATGTGAGATGAGCAGACCTCATCTGATCTATACGAGCAGACCTCGTTTATGTGTATAAAACTTAAGATTTTTATTTATGTGTATGTGAGATGAGCAGACCTCGTCTATAGGAGCAGACCTCTTCTATTTGAGCAGACCTCGTCTTTTCGAACAGACCTCGTCTATACGAGCAGACCTCGTCTATAGGAGCAGACCTCTTCTATTCGAGCAGACCTCGTCTATACGAGCAGACCTCGTCTATATGAGCAGACCTCATCCACACGAGGAGACATGAGCAGACCTCATCTAAGTAATGATTCATTGTATGATTAAATTTTGAGATTGACATTTATTCTTGTGAGCAGACCTCACAAAAACTAATAGGTTGGTGTATTTCTGAACGTGTGACGGAGTTTTTCGTCCCGCAGACGCAGACCAAGAAGATCATGAATCTGCGCAAGATGAGCTTAGATCAGAAGCTCAAGATGACCAAGTGCCTGGTACATCTGGGAATTAATTGATATTTGAGAAGTCTACGTATCACATCAGAACGAGAAAGAGAACGAGAGCGTTCTCTCGTCAGGAGAGGCCGTGTTAGAAGTAAGAAGAAAGAACCATTGTTCCTGGTTGCGGGGACTGTTGCGAGGGAGACGACTGGCGGCTCTACGTTGGATAAGCAATGAGGGACCGCGTTCGGGATTCGTAGGACGTATTGCGTTGCGCTCTTATTTTATTTGTATTGTCTTTTCGGTCATTAAAAAATATTTGTAGTAGTTTCGAGTATTTTCATTTCCCTTCTGGTTTTCTTAAAAATAGCATATCAGTCAATAAAAAGGTAGATCTTTTCAAACAACAACATGTAAAGGTTCTAGCAATAAAATGACATAAAAACTGTTTGGCATAAGTTAAAGTTATTTTTTACAAATCCATGATCTTCACAAAATCAACAGGTATAAACAAATTTTTTGTTACAATTTTTTTTTTTTCTAAATATTGGATTAGGCATTTGTCTCCCATCTCACCTGATAGTAAGTGACGATGAAGACGAGGATCTTACATGCCTATCCAAATTTCAATTTACTTTTGAATTTCACAATTCCTAGGCCGCGACTCGTCCGAATGTACAAAAACCGATAGAAATAATTAACTATATACAATTTACCCTAGGGTCATCTATCAACATTATTATATTCACTTGCTTACAGCAGTCTTATTGTCTTCTTACACGTGAATCGTAAAATCTCTTCTCTCTTGCTCTTGTCGTTGTTGGTACCTGAAAAACAAAAATTAATTTTAACGCCACCTAGAGTTAAAGTTTTGAACTAAGTGAAGGTTGTGCTCCCTACACAACACAACCCTCGCGTAGTCGCGTTTAACAGAACGCGTGGTTCTTTGAAAACACTGAGAGCTTGCTGCTAAGTAGCTTTGTATATTTTCGCTAGATAGCGCAATGGAGTTTTCTACTAAAATATATTACAAATAGAGGGTGATTTTTAATTACCTGTCAATATTTTAATGTTGGAATCAGAATTACTAATATACAGCAAGAAAAAAAGGTAATTTATGAAGAAGAAAATACTTACACTTTCCATAGAAATTTGATCGGTGAATTTATATGGGAAGCTCAATTTTTTTTTATATTTTTTTCTTGTAGGTCTATATTCTATTAGAGATTCCAATTCCTACACCCAAATACTGCCAGGTAATTAAAAGTCAGCCTGTATTAGTGGCGATTGACGCGTGAGTTTCATGTGTACTAGCTTACACCCGCGGCTCCGATCGCGTTAATGTCATTCAGCAATTAAATAGAATAGTTTGTAACTGGATGAGAATAAGACTTTTCTTCTTCGTGTCCCAGACAAGACATAAGCTAAATTTCATGATTATTAATTCTGTAGTAAGAGCGTGAAAGCGTAACACACAAAAAAATTAATACATGAATAAACTCACTTACGCATTTATAATATAATTTATTATATTTTTATGTATATTTGTATTCATAGTATTTATTTTATCTAATTGGAACATATAAAACTATATTGATTCTCGCGGGCTAGCTAACTATGATCTCTTCTGGACATGCTCTTATTTATATATGTATATTTATATTCATTTTACTGTGTACTTTATCTGAATACAATGTAGCAGATTTGATAGAGTTTATCATTGTTACTGTGAGGTACCTTGAATTCGTAGGAGTGTGATGTCTTCTAGGCCTACGCCGAGCCTTGTCGTGTGGGCGGTTCACCCTCGCGTCACCAGCCGAAGCTGACTCCGCACTTGAGTCTGTGACGGTGCGGAACACTTCATCTGGGACGTTGCCTATCGTGAAAAGTTGAAAAAATGTACAGTTTTAATAAACGAATGAATAAATACCTATTGTATACATAAATGATTCGTTTGTGTTGGTGACGTAAGATTCTGTCAACACTGTGTGACATAATCTGTACAGAATATTTCATTAAAAATCATAGGATGAGAAAGAAAGATAGAAAGAGTTCTATATACTCGTAATAATACGAATTCAGAAGCTTATTAGTAAGATATATATATTGCTGGGCTTAAATAACAGGCAAAGGAATTATTAGGTTTCAATTGGCTCTTTAAATTAGAAATGTGACAAACAAAAATTAATTTTTCGTATAGAGCTAAAAAGATCTTCCATGCTGGTCTGGTAGCAGAGAAAGGTACAAAGTACCAGCTGAGAAACAGTTGGTATATTGTCAGATTTTTCTCTTGTTACCCGCGCAGACCGTAAAAGCTGATAGAGGGATACGCGAAAATCTGAGGAATCATATTAGTAGGCGATGCAGCTAGCAAGCCATCACGATTACATTTGCGACCTACACGCGTACCAATATGCTAATCGTGGCTTTTAGGTCTTATAGACCTAGCTCTGACTACCCAGCAAGGGAAAAAGACGTGATAATATGTATGTATAGTAAAAATATACGGACCATAGAGATAAAATAATTTGATACAGACAAATGACACAGATTGAGCTAGCCTCAAAATAAGTTTTATAACAAATACATATATAAATAAACATCGAAGACCTAGGCCAATCTCAAAAGGTAGTTTTCCATCTTGAACTAACCAGGGATCGAACCCGGGATCTCGGGAGTGATAGCCTAGCATTGATAACCACTAGGCCATAAAGCTCGTAAAAATCCTGTACAGTTAGGGACAGAGATACCTGACCAGGCCCTTTGCATATATATTGAATTTTCTTTTAAATTAATAATATCATGAAAATGTATTTACAGAAAGATTTTAATGTAGTCTTTCATAATGTACATTTATAGTTTAAGAGAAAATAGGCTAGTTTCCTGGGTCGTAATAATAACATAACAATTAGTCCGTCAGTTAGATAATCAAAATATATAGGACACGTATTTTTTCTTTTGTCAAATAAACAATAAATAATAAAGATAAAGCGCGTCAAAGTTCAGGAGTGGGGGCTCGTGACGTCAAAGTTTGCTAAAAATTGTAGCAAACTATGACGTCACACGGAATGTCAAAGAGCTATATCTTTATCATTTTTTGTTTAATCGACAAAAGAAAAAATACGTGTGCAATAGTTTTTGAATATCTAACTGACGGACTAATTATATTTTTTCAGGAAACTAGCCTATTCAAGATATAGGCAGAGTCTTCTTGACTGTACATAGGGCAGACAAAACTATCGTCAGAACGGCAGTCGAAGTTTATAAAAGTAGAATTTAAAAAGCTTCGTTTACCTTTGGACGGCGCTATGGGCATCCTGTAGGAGACACTCGTACATTCTGCGCACGGAGAGCCACTCGAGTCGGAATCAGATTCCGACCGGCGCACCATCATCGTCATAGCTCGCGACAGAGTGTATTCATCTGGAAATACATATTTTGTGATGAAACATCTATAGCGGCGGGTTAGACCAGCTGCTGGGTATGGGACGCGTCGTCCTAAAGCGATTTTCTGATGTAATTATACGATAGTGTTTAGGGACTATAATATATGGAAGGGCACTCCATTAGTGAACAATAATATCATATTCTTACATCCGGTTAGGAAGCGTATAAAAATTATGGAAAATTGACATTTCAAAATTTGTTAAAAAAAAAATTGTGATTGTGTTAAAATTATTTGCAAGCAAGCAGTTTAGATTTTTGTCACGGTTTTAGTAATCGTTTGCCGTAAATGGGCTATAGTTGGTTACCATATATGTCCAAAATATATGATAAGAGGGTTCTTAATCAACTAAAACATGAGACGGCGGCGCGGTTATAAATTGCATTGACAAAATAGGCAACAAAATCAGACCCTGGGCTACAGCTGTAGTCTACGCACCCGTTATCGTATAAAGTAATATTATTAACAAAAGTCATTCAAAGAATATGGTGAACAAAAATCCTATCTATAGCTCTAACATTATAATAAACTAGCTTTCGTCCGCGACTATGCCTGCTTCAATGTCGATCCCTCGGGAACAGTACTTTTTCCCGGGATAAAATGTACCTTATGTCCTTCTCCGTACCCCAGATAATGTGTATGCAAAATTTCATGATGATCGATTCAGTAGTTACAACATCATCATCATCATTTCGAGTAGGTGCCACGGTCAATCGACCATGCACACCCTGGTGTCAGGGTTTTTCGGACCCGCCTCTCGGCCTCTGACGTGGTTCCTTTAACGATTACCAGATGGCAGTCCGGACCAACGGCTTAACGTGCTTTCCGAAGCACGGAAACATCTTCATTATCAGACATCAGGTGTTTCAAGCTTGCACAATCAGGTGTTTCAAGCTTGCAATGTCCTAACCAAGCTGGAAACCACTAAACAAAGTATGCTTCCCGTGGGAATCGAACCCACGACCTCCGGGTCTATAGGCAAACGCCTTAACCACTGGGCCACGGAGGCAGTAGCTACAACGTGAAAGCGTAACAAAAAATCACTGTCGCATTTATAATATTAGTTAGGATTAGGATACTACGACTTTGCTGCCTATTTTAGCCGTGTGGTATCCGGCAGAGTAGAATAGGACCACTCCAAGTCTTCCCGTGGATGTCGTAGAAGGCGACTTAGGAAATACAAGCTAAACAAAGCTTATAAACATCTAAGACACCTCTCCAACCCGTCTGGCCAGCGTGGAGAGTGTAGGCCAAGTCCTCTGGCTGCTCTGGCCAAGTATGGCCCTAGTAGTACAGAGAGGGTCGTGCTCCTGTAGTGGAGACTAAAAAGGACATGATGATGATGAGGATACTACTGACCTGAGTTGACCGGTGACCGGTGTTTATGCGAGTGCATCCTGGGAGGCGCGGCCGCCAGCGGCGCGGGCTCGGCGCGGCCGAAGGTGCGCAGCGTGCCGCCCGTCACGCCCGCCGCCGCGGCCAGCAGCGGCTCCTCGCTGCGCTCGGCTGCCGGCCCGGTGGCCCCGCCAGCCATACTGAACGTCGCGTATGGACTGATCTCGTACATTTCTGAAAATACGATACAATAATATTCACAGACCAACATTATACAATTTTACTTTTTTATCCTTTACAAACCTGACTGAGACTTGTAGTGTACTAAGTGTGTGGGGTGGGGGTCAGTCACCTGTCAGCGGCCATAGCAGACGGACGTACCGCATAGTGTAGTAGTGAAGTGAGAACTTAAAGTAAGTAATTTTGGAAGCGGCATTAAACTTAGCCATAAGAAAATTTTGACGTCAACAATTGTTGAGAAGTGAAATATGACAATTAATAAGTGTTCAAAGAAACCTATATTAAATAAACGTTTTGAATTTGAATTTGAAAAAGTGTTACATAGCATTTTACAAGACTTATTAGGTATCTATTAGTAGTCTTATGTTCTTCTTCTATCGAGTCGTAAAATGGCTTTGCGCTCACATTAAATATGTTTCGACCAGTGCTTTGCTACCGTGATTGCCCGTTCGTTTGCCTCATTCAGATCTTGTTGAGAGCAAGAAGTCGGGCTTTCTGGGCACAAGAGGTGACCCATTACAGATTACAGTCGCACTCACTATTGTTGGAGAAACCCCACCTAACTCTATTTTCGTGGCATCTACCAATACCAGTCCGCAGTCTGTTTAAAGACTTCCAGACTGGCTAATATATTATGTTAAGAAATAAGAAAAGTCGAAGGTTCGTACCAGCGATCTTAGGTTTATATACGATACGATCTACGCTCTGTCAATTGAGCGGCCGCGCTTCAATCCCAGGCGTTTAAAATCTCTAATGTATCCCACTCTCCTTATGCGCATAAGGAGAGTGGGATACATTAGAGATTTTTGACGCCTTTTACGTTAATGCGCATTAACCTATGTAGGTTGATAAAACAATAGGTACGTAATGCTAATCACTTCCTATATCTATTAAATTATTATTTAGATGATCTCTATGGTGTAGTAGTTGACACGCCAGCCTGCTGCACGAGAGGCCCCGAGTTAGATTCCCAGCGCGAGAAAATAGTCTCCCTTCTCACCTGATGGTAAGTGACGATGAAGACGAGGATGATACAATGTTCTTCCCAAAGTGAAATTGGCTTTAGGCAGGCAGCCGATGGTTAAAACTTTCACTTAATTTTACAGCATGAAAGCTCTCATAATACCGATCCATAACAGCAGAGAATGCGATTTGAAAAAATTATAGGTTGTTGATGAAGTCATTTAGTACCTTGCTGCTCTTTCTTGCTGAGCGGATGCTTGATCGGCGAAGACGTGTACACTTGCTGGCAATTCCTCCGATTGTCTCGTTTCTCCACTGATTTGTCTTCTTCTTCGGAGACATCTCCTTGTTCATAGCCTTTTCTGAAGCACGATGGTGATGGGCTGTAAGATAACCATATTTGATTATTATAAAATATTTTATGTGATCTACTTAATTGTTATAATGCAACAACTTTCTTTACAAAACGAAATTCTCAATTCTTGCTTTAAGAATTATGCTGTTAAAAGATTACAAAAAAATCAAGCGATGGTGTTATTTTCACTTTAATCCACTACATTTGAGAAATGAATTCCATTGATGGTCAATATGACTGATATCACGGTGTCACGGTCAATCGACCATGCACACCATGGCGTCAGAGTTCTTAGGAACCGCCTCTCGGCTTCTGACGTGATTCCTTTAACTACCAGATGGCAGCCGGGACTAACGGCTTAACGTGCATTCCGAAGCACGGAATCATCTTAATTATCAGATAAACAGGTGATTCAAGCCTGCATTATTCTAAACAAACTAGAAACAACTAAACAAAGTATGCTTCCCGTGGGAATCGAACCCACGTCTACAATGACGACAATTTTTGTTGGTTGGACACCTTGTCGATGTCACAAATAAGCGCTGGATAGATATGCAAAAAATGGTGTTATTGGAAATCCTTGTGAAGTCCAGCAGGGGACTTCCTGTAGCTAAGTTGGTTTTTATCCTTATCCTTACTAATATTATAAATGCGAAAGTGAGTTTGTTTGTTTGTTTGTTACGCTTTCACGCCGTAACTACTGAACCGATCATCATGATATTTTGCATACAAGTTTTTTGGAGTACGGAGAAGGACATAGGCTACCTTTTATCCCGGGAAAAAGAAATGTTCCCGAGGGATCGACATTGACGCGGGCGGAGCCGCGGGCGAAAGCTGGTGTATATATAATTTGAGAAAGTACATAAATTGACCTTTTTCTGTATGCAAGCACTGCCAGCAGCATCAGCGCAGCGAACAGTGCACACCCTGAAGCTGCGAGTACCGCCGTGCGTGGGGCCACTACCTCGTCACTCTCACCTCCTGGGGGAAACTGAGCTGGTGCTGGGATGCGTTCTGTGGACAAAGGATCGATTTAATAAAAGCAATTGAGAAAACGTCAAGACAGAATAAAATAATATTGGCTAAATTAGCATTTACGCAGTCAGACTCATAATAAAATCCTTTCTTCTTTCTCCTCCATGCTGGTCTTGGTGGTCAGGTGGAAAAAAAAAAGTAGAATGTGCCAGCTGCTTCTCTTCCCGCGCAGTACAGCACGCGTAAAAGCCAATCGAGAGAATGGGTGAAAATCTGAGGAACATGTCATTAAGCGATGCGGCTAGCAACCCATCACTATTATGATTTCGTTTTACAGCTAATGCCCACCAATATGCTAAATGTCTTATAGATTTGGGCTTTGTCTACCCCGCATGTATGTATGTATTTTTTCTATGTTTTATGTCCCAGAGACCGAAACCCAAAGTCCGTAACGGCTTCGGTTACTGAACTTCAAAGTCTTTCCATATACGTCCATAGTAACTAGTAGTGTTGCCAGCCGCCATGACAGGTATTACGTGGCACTTGTCACTGCCATTGAACTTTAAAGTTTACTGGATTTAAAAATAAAAGACTGGCTAACATACCTCCCTCTTCCGTCAGTGTAGCAAAATAATATTTCCCAGTCGTAGTCCCTGCGGCACTCGTCGCCACCACTTTCAAATGATACCACGTCGCCGGATTCAGCCCACAAAGAGCCAAAGGTTGTGCAGCTGCCGGAACAGTTTTAAGTCTCCATATACTATCTTCAAAGGCTCTGATGGAAACTGCAAATTGGCTGAGTGGGCAGCCGTTGCTGTCCCAAGTCAAGAGGTTGATTCGAACACAGGTGCTGTTAGTTGATAAAAGGTCCTTTTCGGAGGCTGCTCGGGATGCTGTAAATGAAATAAACCTTAATGCGTAAAATCAAATCTATAACCACCAAACTCAATTTTGCTATTCGAGAGTCAAAATCAACCAATCAAAGATCAGTAAATCGATCCAACCGTGCTTGTGTTACATACAAATGGAGTAACTAAAATGACTTGGTTGTATGTATGGTATTGTATAACCAGAAGTATTTATTAATCAAGTTTGGCTTTTCAAAGTAGAAATTTGATAGACTGGACGAGAAGTAAAAAACTTTGTTTGGTGGATAGGTACTTACGGCCTCCTTTCGTAGAAACCAGTAACTCGTCACTTGGAGCCGAAGCTCCAACAGCATTATTTGCAATCAGTCTCACTCGATAGGCCGTTCCGCAAGACAGCCGCTCCAACGCATGAATGCGCGCGTCGCTAGGCAGTCGTGTTGAAACCCAGATACTGGCTTCAGCACGACAGTGTTCCACGGTATAACCTGGCCATAAAGAATATTCAATAATAAAGTAAGTCTCAAAAAATTACATAGTTATTTATTTTACTTTCTAGTGTCCGGCGAGCATAGATCAAAAAAGCATAGTAGCTATCTGGAACTACCATTTGGCTCCTCAAATGCAATTGTGACTTTAAGACTTGTCTCTATAGTTGTAACACGGGAAATTAACACCTTTATGTTCAGGAGTCTTGGTTTATATTGAGTTGTATACTAGACTCACTCTTTAATTATTGGCTCCATCAAAAGCTGTTATTTTGCGTGGCGATAAAATGATAGAGATTTTGTATTGAAGGCGAATTCTATGTCTTTTCGTTAAAAGCAGCTTTCGCTGCCTGCAAATCGAAAGGTTGGAGATCTAAATATAGATCAGCATGACATGTATTTTGAATTGGTAGTCCAAATGTGACCCAGTATAGTGATTTTCATCAATGACAACTAGTCTCCGTAGAAGGTGAGCAATACGAATTGTCTGTTTAGTATTTAGTAGTGATTGAAACTAACAGAGTATATTTAAATAAACTACAAGGAATCTGATAATGACAGAGAGAATAATGCTCAACCTGGCATTCTGAAGGCGTTGTGAAGATGTTAATTCTCGTGAGTTATCAGGTTTAGGTGGATTTAAACTCTGCATGTTTCAATCACCGGTATATACGTCATATTTTATGCTCACTATGTATTGGTCCTGGCACAGCGTCCCAAGCAAGATGAAGCCTCGAAGGTGCTGATGCAGAGAGCCTCAACCGAGGCCTGTCCGGGACTGACAGAACCACAACCTCCCAGGTGCCACGCTCAGAGCCGTATGGGTTGCGGACGGTGCATGTGTAGTTGTCTGATAGACTGCGGTCCAGGCCTGGAAATTTGTAATTTCTTTTAGTTTTACTAATCTATAAGTATTTACAATCCCACAAAACAAAAGACACATATGATATAAATGATATTTTTTGCTTTTCCGTTCCCAAAAATTATTACCTTATAATAATTATAAAGGAAGATTACAATTGTCCCCTGACTGATAATAAAAATAAAATAGAAAAATATTTCATCATCTAAAATATTTATGTAGCAGGCCTCACTGATATGTGCGTAGATTTGCTCTGGGTAACTGCAGAAGGGAATAAAACACCCTTGATTATTGTACTTACTACTTAGTCACCAAGTAATCCACTTGAGGCAGAAACTGGCGCTGTCGATACACATTATATACAGCGTGTATTGGCGGCACGGGTCGTCGTCTGCTCCACACTCACAGTGGTACTGTTATGCTCCAGCTAGGATATTTCTGAAGAAGATTTCTCTGTACTCACTCATCATCATTTCGAGTAGGTATCACGGTCAATCGATTAAGCACACCATGGTGTTAGAGTTCTTCGGAACCGCCTCTCGGCCTCTGACGTGGTTCCTTTAACGACTACCAGATGGCAGCCGGGACCACCGGCTTAACGTGCCTTCCGAAGCACGGAATCATCTTTATTATCAGACAATCAGGTGATTCAAGCCTGCAATGGCCTAACCAAACTGGAAACAACTAAACAAAGTATGCTTCCGGTGGGAATCAAACCCACGACCTCCGGATTAACAGGCAAATGCCTCAACCACTGGACAACGTAGGCTGTTGTACTCTCTGAGTATGACGAGGTAGTGTTCGTCAAGAAGAAACCTGGCATCAGCATGTATTGGAGGTGCCGATCGTCGTCTACTCCACACTCACAGTGGTACTGGTATGCTCCAGCTACAGTTTACGTTGTACTCACTGAGTATGACGAGGTAGTGTTCCTCGAGAAGGAACCTGGCGTCGGCGTGTATGGGCGGCGCGGGTCGGCGGCGCGCCCACGTGTGCAGCGGCGCGGGTGCGCCGGCCGCGGCGCACGGCAGCCGAAGCCGCGTTCCCGCCGCCGCCTGCACGCGGCGCCCGAACGACAACAGCATGGCGGGTGCTGGAAACGTTGCTTATTTAAGGCGCTGTGCATCAGAAGAATACCGTAAAACGTCTATTTTTTCGTCGCGCAGTAAACCTTATTTCCCAAGGAATACTAGCATGAAAAAATATGAGGTACAGTTCAAAGATCAAAATAAATGGTTACATCGAAATATTTTCGAAAAAATATTTAAAACCTAGCAAAATAAAATACCAAAAATGCTATACCTAGAAAAAGTTTCGTCGCGAATTACTTGATATTTTCAGCGACAACTACCAACTTTTTACGTCTATTAAAAGTATAACTAAATGAGCCAGATGGATACCTAAAAAAATACAATATTTAGTTATAATTATTGAATTATTAAATTAAAAGTGAAATTTAACACTGAAATGGCAGACACGGGTTTGAAATGAGATTAGGGACAGGCCAACCGGTATCGCCACTTTCAACCGCTACAAACGGTTAAGGGATACAGCGGCTTGGCTTCTATCGAGTCGTGAAATAGCTATACATAGATATTATCACGTCTTCAACTCTTACAGGGTAGACAGAGCCTAAGGTCATAAGACAGAATGGCCACGTTTAGCGTATTGGTGGGGGTAAAGGTAGAAAAAAGAAGCTGAGAAAAGATAGAAATTTGTTGGAAATGGATCAGGATACTCACTCGAAGGAATGGGGGAAAAGCAAGTAGCTGCTCAAGTGGCCGGGCGCGCATACCCAATGCCATACCTCAACCACCGGACAGGCAAGAAGCATGACACCCCTGAGCAGTAACCATATCGGTACACACATCCTACTATCCCGAACTTGGTGTTGATACTCGTCTAATACTACATCCTTTCACTTCGTAAAAAAAGACCATAAAATTACCTCGTGCACTTGGTTTCCTGGCTACGATAGCACTCATTTCCCCCTCGCCCGAAGAAGTAGCCGCCGTCACCCAAAACTCGTAAACTTGATGCTCCTGCAGCCCTCGGACCTCGATCTGGTATTCGTCTTCGTCCTCTTTATGCTGCACTAAAAGATGGGACTGTTGTCCTGCCCTGTCAAATTTGTAGCTGGTTTCATTTGTAATATATAATGTTTATTTTTTTTAACTCTGCAGTATCTCAAGATACAAGTACAACTTGACCTCTCAACCACCAAGCGGGCCAATCGGTCCACATAACAATAGAAAATTCATTGTGTCTGCGTTTCTCGCGCTTGACGGGGGGAATTTAACGCTTTTATTGGGATCAGATATTTCAAGGCGCTAAGAAGCGTCTGTTATGGGTTCACAACTGCACTATCCTAATGATAGTTGAAATACCACAACCCACGGGAACTTCAAAGTTCTTCTGTTCTTAAAAGTATAAACTATAGTTTATCTTAAGAACAGAAGAACAAAATAATAGATAGATATATAGATAAGAATAAATAATGCTATTATTAGATAGACCTATAGGTCTATCTAATAATAGCATTATTTAGCCTTCTTTAGATGCTTATAAACTCGAGAAACCTATTCAGCAAAATAAAAAGCTAAAAGGTAACCTACCTTTGTGGTCTGTTGTAAACTGTGTAGTGTTTGATCTTCCCGTTCTTCTGCACCGGCGTTAGCCAACTCACGATAACTGTGTCTTCAGAATTGGCCAGGGCTTTCACATCTGCTGGGGCCCCGGGAACTGTAATTTTTAAGATATTATGTAACATTATATACCTATCTACTGGTTTATTGAAAACAGGATAGTACTTTCTGCATCAGTGTTTTTTTATCTAGAGTCATTGAGTATACGTCCATATAAGTATGCTTTTAATTTAAAGTGCATGCATGGTAATAAGAGGAAACACTGAGTAAGTCGTATATGGAAATTCACTACTTTACTTGGTACGAAAAATAAAGGCTGCTATTAATTTCTGGGAGCTTCGCGACAATATCAAATGTCGCAAAGCTCCCAGAAATGAATATTCTAGAACTGTTCAGTACCTAGTCTTTCTTGTTCATATATCTTCTATCCTGCTCACACATGTTTTCTATCTCGCTCACATACATTCTCGAATATTCTAGAATATTATTCATTCTCAAATATTCTAGAATATAACTAGAATATTCGAGACTACACTAGAGTATATGGAATTTTCTAGAGCCCCATAAGACTATGAAGGGAACTGACAAGGCTACCGTCAATGAGTGAACCGCAAGTGTTGTCAGTGAGCGTGACAGTGAGTGATTAATTGTGAGCGACTGATAACAGTGATAATTTCTACGACACAGCAACGGATCAGCTACGAGTGCTTCGCGTTTTGGATGTTCGACGTGTTGGAAGATATGACGTGTAACGAGCGAAAGTGACTATCACGTCGTGGTTACCACTTATGGCGTGTTGGTATTCAAACCATTATGACCGGTAAATGATGGTAAGAAATGGAATCCTTTATTTATTATGACACTATACTAAAATACCGGGTCAAGTGGAAATGCCATGAAGAGGCCTATACGCAACAATGGGTTGCGGAACACGGGCTTGCGTATAAGAACATGGAACACGGGCTGAGAAAGAAGAAGAAGATACTAGAATAACTATATACATGTACAATAGTGGGCGAAGATCGCTGATTTAGGAATAAGTGTTATGATGTAGTGTGTACCCATGTAAATAAACATATTTTACCACTTCCTATAGGTACATCACGTTCGCATTCCTAAGACGCAATATAAGACCAGTGTCAGTGTTGGGATTCAGTAGTGAATATATTCCCTCTGAAGAGTTTGGTGTTTTACTCCAAATCCCGAACCCTAACCATGTAGAAACATCAAACCCTCTGTATGAGAATGAAAGACGAAAACTTACTGTCTTCACTGGTGGCGCAGTATATCGGCTGAGAGGCAGGTCCTGCGCCGGCCGCGGTGCGCGCGCGCACTGACACGGAGTAGTTGGCAGCGCGGCGCAGGGCAGCTAGAACGGTCTCCATGCCGCCAGCTCGACGGGATTCCGCCTGGCTCTCTAAGTCATCCACTACCTGTAATTACAAAATGATGAACTTGGTGTTACATTAAATAATGAATAGTCTGGATGAAAAAAGTATTATTTTTTTATTCTATTTTTTTATTAAAATATCATTGATCTTTTTCAAAACCGTATTCTAGATTAAAATTAACTCAAGATACTAACATAGTTAATATGCAAATTACGGCTTACTATTTGCAAATTCAGCTTCATTTGCCCGACATATTTTAACCTCATCTGGAGGTCTTTCTCAGGGCGAATGTGAATCAAGACGCGCCACAGTCGTCCCGATTTGCACTTCTGTCGGCCTATAGCTAACTTTGTACGTGAGTAACCCGTAATTCGCATATATACATAACATATTCTAGGTATTAGTTACTTCTACTAACCACTATTTCTATCACCTGTTAATTATAACAAATTTATTTTATAAAATAAGTAAATATCCCTTTCTGTATATTAGAAGGAACTGAAAAAGAATGGAAAAATAAAAACCTCAAAATAAAATCCTTTGTTGGTGTATGTAATGTTTAACAATATTTTCCATATAGACAACATACTGAACGTACCGATGTACATAAGTCTATCAAACATACCTCATATAACAACTCGTATCCTAGTAACACACCACCTCGTGTAGCGGGCGGCGGTGGTTCCCACCACACTCTTAGTGATTGAGAAGATATTGGTTCGCAGCGGACGCGTTCAGGTGGAGCTTCAGGTACTGAAGACAAAATATTAACGCAATTTATTAACATTATTTTAAATAAACATACTTTCGCACAAACTAACAGCTGATAAAAGTACATGTAATCATTTTTAGATTAAGTATTATAGAGGCAAATTGAACATTCAAATGCTATGCTATTATAGGATAAATAATAAAATGAAGAGATTTATTTTGTTAAAATTCAAAATTTATTTATTCATTACAATTTTTTAACTTAAATAAAATCTAAAATTTTTCCACCATGTAGCTCTCCAATTAAGTTTAGATCTGAACCTGTATCTCAAGAGTCCAGCTCTTCACAAAGTTTATATTAAAATGCAGAATAATTGTCAAGAAATTACATAACCAACACAAATTACCAGACAATGTAGTTAAGTCATTTGAAATGATGAAAATAGCTGGTAGGTATAAAGGTTGAAAAGCTAAGCCGAGATGTTTTTAAGAGGGTCCAAGTCCTATGCTTCATTAGCTTTATTGTCTAAGCAGTAGAGCAGGAGTCGATGGCAAGGATAACGAAAATGTTGAAATAATAACTTTTACCATTTTCAAGTGTAGTCGCCGTAAGAGGTGCACATGGCGGCCCTGCCCCTACAGCATTAAACGCCCGAGCTCGTACTTCATAATGCGCATGCGCCCTCAAGCTGGCTAGCTGCGCTTGCGTCGCGCCCCAGCCGTGCGCTGTCAGCGCTTGAGTGGTGTTGTCTGCGCTGCCCGCTTCACGCCATGTTACAACGTAGCCGAGGAGTTCACCATTCCATGTCTCTTGGGGTGGAGGCTAAACCAATAATATTTTATCTCTTTTAACAACTCAAAAGACTTAAACATCCGTTAAAGATTAAGCTTATCAAATGATTTATTAGCATTTTGAAATTAAACTTTAAATCTACAATCCATGAAATAATAAATGGGAGAATTTACCTGCCATTTTACAAGTAATTCTCCGGGTGCTGTGGCTTGAACTTGTACATTATGTGGGGGCTCAGAGGGTGCTGAAACAGAAAGAACAGTTTAGTAAAAATCAGAATTAAAAACTCAAACTCAAGAATAAGTAATTTTCACGTATATACTCATTCAAAATGTCTACCTTCTTCCAACGTCTGCACGATGATAGAATCAGAATATTCACTATCTCCGATAGCATTTACAGCAGCCAACCGCAGTGCATACGCCGTGGCCGGACGTAAGCCGTCAACCGTGTACTCTAATAGAACTTCAGCGGCCGGCTCTGTTGTTTCCTGCCTGAAATAATCATAAATTATAATTAAATTAACGCTTGGTGGGGAATATAAATAAGCTATGTAGTCATCATGTAGTCTCTCCAAAGCAGAAGACCGGAAAACAGAATGTCTTTTGCTCACACACAATGGCCCAAACTAGAGTTCTAAGTGTGAAAAATTGCCCACGGAACCAGGTGAAGCAGGTGAAGCTGTGTAGTACTTAAAGCATATATTTTATCATCAACATGCTGGTAAAATCCCTCCTTACGTGCCATCCTTCTCTATCTCTAGCTAATCCTAAAATATAGCTTCTCTTAACTAAATATTTTTACATGTATTTCTACATCCTAGCTATCTAATCTAAACATATATGCATGTATTTTACCTTTCAATAACTCTATCAGCCGGAACATCTCTCACAGGTGCATCGGTCCAGTCATCCCCCTCTCTATGTCTGTCTCTGTCACCCACCACTCGGTACTGCAGTCGATAGAGTCGAACTCTAGCATTGCCGTCGTAGCCTCTCTGCCAAGAGATGGTGGCACCACGTGCTTCATGGCGCGATACGTGAAGACCTCGGGGTGATTCGGGAAATTCTGTAGTAAGAAACATAAAAATATTTAGTGCTTAAAATAAGAGAATGAAATAAAGAATTAAGAGAGCAATGGTTAACAGGTCTGTTATCAATTATATATTAACCAGTCAACAACGAAGGTGCCCAGTTGGGCAGTGCGTACATTGTTAAACAATTGTTATCAATATTGCCTGTAACGGACGGATTAAACATTACACTTTTTCGCATATATATCTTTCCGCTTCGTCTAGATTCCTAACTCGTCCTAGGAGGATGTATCGACAAGTTGGATGGTCCAGTATTATTAGCGCTAACGTGTTAAACAACCCTAGGCATGGTCCACTGGGATATGTGAACACATCATCATCAGGACTTTTTAGTCTCCACTGCCGGAGCATGACCCTCTCTGTACTACCGGAGCCATACGGTGAACACAAATAGCACAAAAAACTTGTCGAGCTCCTCCGTGCTTCGGAATGCCCATCAAGCCTTTGGTGATTCTAAAATCACTAGATGGCAATCGTTAAGCTATGTAAGATGCATTTAGATAGCTTGCAAGCCACTTATAAACACGAACAGCAAGCTCACTCCGAGTAAATCTGGTTCTATATTTCATTGGTTTGTAATGTTATAACTGATGGCAGTATAGTTTACCTACCCTGAACTGCAAGGTAGATCAACAGTTCATCTCTTCCATAAGAATTTTCAGCCCGACATCGATACACTCCGGAGTCTCGTCGTTCAGCGTGCGCGATATTGAGTTGAGAGCTCATGCCGCTCTCTGAACGTTGTTCTTTCACTGATACCCTGTAACAGGTGATTACAATGCTAAACCGTTACTGAATAGAGTAGTGATTGATTTCAACATAAAAACAAGATATGTAACAAAAAGTTCTAGAACCTACACCAGCATTGTGACCACTGGTTACGAAAATGGCTACCAGACTAGTCACCATTATTTAGGAATGTAAGCCTTAACAATTGTGACTTGTGTAGTGTTAGCAATTATAGATTATTTTAACCGAAGCTTTGGTCCAAACGTCCTGTTCCCCAAGTTTCTAATAAATGAAAAAAAAAAGGAATTTGGCTGATATTATGGTTTGGTTATATAATGTTGATAAATCGATATGCTGATGTATGTTTCAAAGCCTAGCTAAAAACCTATTTCCAAACGAAGTCTCTTTAATTAAAATAGATTATAGAAAAGGTATGAATCTGCTCATATGATAATTTACCTGTATGTAGATAAATCTACGAGCTGCATGTTGTGGGTCCATTGTAATTGGATGGGCGGGTCCCCTCGAGCGTCACACATGAGTGATGCCGCTGCTGTCCTCTTCACCGTCATATTACGAGATGAGAACTCGAAGTGCGCAGGTTCTGTTTAAGGTAATGTTCGAGACGTACAGTTATGGTAATTTTATGAATTTCAAAACATACCCGATTTCAGTCATTGACCGAATTTAATTCGGTGTCATATAGCTATTTTTCTGCACATAGTAAACCTAGATCAGGCTAGACAATCATGACAATAACTCGGTGGGTCAGTGGTACTGCAAGTGCCTCTGAATGTCCCAGGTCAGGGTTGGTCCCCAGTCAGGTCAAGATGAAAAACGATCTTTACCAAACTGGCCTGGTTCTTGGATGAGTATCTAAATATGTATCTATTATATATAGTATCGTTAAGCTAGTATCTCACGGCACAAGTTCAGAACTTACTGTGGGGCTAAGTTTAATCTATAAGATTTGTCCTTATATCTTATCATCATCATGAAGTTTTATCTTTTGACTCTTGTAATCAATAATTGTATAAGAATTAAAGTTATTCGAATAAAATTAGGAAGTTAAGTTATAAATTATGTAATGTCTTATATTCATTCTCTGTTCATCATCATCAGGTCTTTTTAGTCTCCACTGCAGGAGCATGACCCCCTCTGTACTACCGGAGCCATACTTGGCCAGAGCAGACAGAGGATTTGGCCTACACTCTCCTCGCTGGCCAGACGGGTTGGAGAGGTTTCATTGATGTTTATGAGCTTTGTTTAGCTTGTATTTCCTAAGTCACCTCTTACGACCTTTGTTATTTTGAGAAACAAATTGAACTTACCATTGACTGATACACTGATAATCTTTGACAGCCCTCTCCCAATGCCGTTCTCAGCTCGACACATGTACTGCCCCTCATGATGGTGCGCCGCTGGGGCGATGCTGAGAGACCCATTACCAAGAACCGAAAACTGAAGGTCTAGGTGTGATACGGGTCTGAAGTCACTCACTCCCGTTCCTGTAAATTGAAACAATATAATTATGACAGTTCTTTTAGTTCGGTTACTAAAAGAAACCCAAGAAGGGCGTCAGGGAGGCGGTCGATTGTAAAAACTTCGTTCTTCTACGCGTCACAGCTAAGAATGTAACCGGGAAATCACTCAGATGAACAAATGACTTAAAGAAACAAAGTGGCAGTTTTCACTACTTATAATGAGTGGCCCCTTTACTTTTGTTTTTATAGAATATGAACATTACACTAGAAATATGATAGATCTTACCATGTCCTTTGAGCCAAGTAATTCTGGGCTCCGGATAGCCCTTGGTGGCGCAATTAACCAAGATCTGTGTTCCTAAGAGAGCTGAGATATCTTGAGGTTCGTATACCCATGTAGGAGCCACTGAAAAATATTAAACATTGATTATACCAATCAACATCAATACTAATAATAAATCTGTAAGGGTTGGTCAGGGAGTAAGTTACTTTGTTTTCAAAGATATCGTGTTCATAATCTCTATACATAACACTGAAACTAAATTGTCGATTTTTAGATTTTTTTCTGTATGTATGTTCATAACTCTTAAACGAATTGACGTAGATAAACATTTAGAAGTACAGGATACAGGATAGGTTACTTAATGTTTTTCTCCAGTTATGATAAGACGTAGCTCCCATACAAACGTAACATAAAATGTACGTGAATGCAGTCGCGGGCACTGCTAGTTTTCAAATATAATGTTTGTCACCTTTGACGGCCAGCCTCGCCGTATGATTGACTTCTGCGGCAGAGTTGCTCGCCACACAGGTGTACTCCCCGCTGTGTTTTGACGTCACATGAGAGAATATCAAGAAGCTGAACTCGTCCAGTGACTTTTCTTGGACCTGGAAAGTAAAACATAAAAATACTTCATTTTCATGACGTTAATTCAATCGAGTGGAAAAGGGTGCAGAAAAAATAATGCCGATTATAATATTGTTCCAATATTGGTTACGATATTAAGAAGTCAAGCAATGTATATATGCGTTAAGGCTGATGGTCATTGTTTTGAGATAATACCTAAAGAGACGATACCTGTAAACTTGATGGAATATGCTGCCCGTCTTTCAACCACGAAAAATAAACAGGCTTGTCTCCAGACGTGATGCCGCAGAGTACTTGTATTGAACTGCCTTCCACCAGGTCCGCGGGAAACATAAAACCAGCGATTCTAGGAGGATCTGAAAAAAAAAATTGTGAAAAACAGACCGTCAAGACCACCCGAACCACTACTGAATAATCTGATAACATGAAGAAAGAAGCCCCCAATGAAGCTGACAGCGGCCTATCTGGGTGGGTCAAGAAGGTTTCATTGCTTGAAGATGGATGCTTTTCAGACAGAGCAGAAACAGTCTTTGGGGTGTCTGGCGTAATGGCATCCTCGGAGAATAGAATTCTGGTTGCCCCTCTGATATCACTTTCGTTTATCTTCGATTAGGCAAATGAGCAAGCGAAGCGATTTTGCCATACTCACCACGCTTGACGGGCGGGTTGGCGAGCGCTTCTTGGATTTTTGTGCTTTCAACGCTACTGCCCTTCTGAAGGATTTTTAAGCTGAGAAGGAAAAAGGATTTGTTGGATTTGGGAAGAGATTGAAGGGATTCGGGATACTACTCACTCGGATGAATAGCGGAAAAGCAAGTAGCAGCTCGGGAAGCCGGTCACGTGTACCCGATGTCATATCTGCAACTACTGGTCAAGCAGTTAAGATGACACCCTTTACTCCACCGATTACCGTTATAATTAGTTTATTTGTCGAATTTGAATAATAAATACTACGTTCGTCCTGGAAAGGGAAACTGTATGTACCAGTATCAGTTTACAATTAAATCTCTAAAGTCATTTATTCAATATCCATTACTCTCAATAACATTATAAAAATATTCTGTAAATAAAAAAAACTTCATCCAGCGCGCCGCATCGAGACAACGTACCCAAAATACTGGCAATATTTCCTCGCTGTATCGCAAGGCTGATCCTCTGAGCTAAATAACTGCCAGCCCTCGGGTCTCCTGTAACCTCGAAGAGGCGCGCTGTGATATCCGTTAAATTTTGTTACAATCTGATTAAGGCGGAATACTTATTAGATAAACACTCACTTCTAACAAAAATCTGCACGTCCTTCTGCGCATACTGTCCAGATGGTGCAGTGACCCTACAAGAGTACACCCCGGCATCAGCAGGCTCTGCCGGCCAGAGCAGCAGTTCTCCATTGACGCCAGTCAGTGCGCGACCTCCCGAGGAACCCAGATCCATGCCGCCGCGCTGCCATCTGATTTCACTGGAAGAAAGTTAATAGGTTAAGTTTGTCTGAAATGATCAATACAGTCAATTTATTTACAATTACCCTTTCCTTCCATTTGCAGTGAAATACGCGTTGATAATCAATATAATATTTTACTTTATATTAATAATATTGTAATGCTATTGCTATTCTAATATTTTAATGTATATAGCACCATCATCATTAGCATTTAAGTACCACGTTGGATACAAAGCCAGTTTTAGTTTGCACCTTTCTTTTTTCTTTTTTATATCTTTCACTCTGATATTTAAGAGATCTTGTCGGTATCATTTTGTGTGATTAAATGCACATAATTAATATGTGGCGGGATATAATCGAGTGGTTTATCATCTTTTCTTCATTTCACACACTCGTTAACAATCCAATACTGTGCAGGTTACCTCACGATGTTTTTCGTCCCCGGAAGCAGATTTCTTATATCGTCCCCATTAGCTGGAAACTAATAGGTTTGTATACAGTTTCACACAGGTTGAGAAAGATATTTGCATGATATTTATCTTCATTTTATTATGACCTACTACTGTATTATTTTAACCTGCACTAATCCTGTAAAGAATAACTATCTACAAAACAAAACAGAAAGAAACTTATAATTTTACTAAGCAAATGCACCTCCATCAACCTGATTGGAAATCCGGAGTAGGGGCAGTAGACGGTGGTGTTGACGCCGGCCACCACACGCACCGGCCCGATGTTGCGGATGGACGGCGGGCCTGGAACGAGGGAAGGTGCTGATAGTGCTTGGGCAGACTGAACACGCGGGCGTGGAAGCGTGTTAGATTCCTTATATTTATTGAATATTTCGATCCAATATTTTTGTAAACATAATTAATACGTACTTTAAAACATTAGTGTTTGTTAATACTTTTAACTTGTTGTAATTGATTATTTTATATATTGGATACTAAATCGATTTACGATAACAACGCGCAAGATGTGATTGCTGTGAAGTGCAATGGTGACTATTTTATGTGTAAATAATGACTTGTATTATAATTTCTTGTGTGTTGAAGAGTAATAATTAAAATACGATGATTAAACAGATAAAATCCCTTAGGCGAGTACAACCGAGACTACCGAGACTGCCTAACGGGTTTCTTGGAGTTTCATCCCAAAGTGGTTGTAGCTTTGATTGAAAAGAAATATTAAGAAAAGTTTTGAGTAGAGAATAATAAAATAAATAATATTCCTATTCTTTAATTTGTTTGATTTTCTAACAAACGCGATGTCACTTGTCCGTAGTAGAACGTGTTGCCAACGCGACCGGTTAACTTGGAATGATTTGACATGCACGCGCTTCGCATTGTTTGCCGTTTGACACCCGCTCATTCACTGCGGCCAATTTTATTAACGCGCTATAGCTCGATTTGACCGCGTGCTCTGCACAATGCCATTCGCGCCGCTCGCCGCGCCCACGCCCGCAAGCCCTCTAATGAACACTCGTATAAGATTTCATATATTTCAGTAAATCGCGCCGTGCTCTAATTATTTGCTAACGAAATTGCCCTGAAGGAATTAGTCCGTTAATATAAACAACTGCGTACAAAACAATGACAAAAAATTGAGTTCTCAGCATTGGTCCCATAGGAAAAGTTGTTCATATTGACGAGCTAAGTCACCCCAGCTATGTTGCTAGTACTTTTATATGCAGTACAGTTAGATTAGACAGAGGCAAGTGCCAATTGACTAGCTCCGTGGCGCAGCGGTCAACACGCCAGCCTGCGACACGGAGTGACCGGGTTCGATCCCCGGCCAGGTCAAGATGGAAAATGATCTTTTTCAGATTGGCCTGGGTCTTGGATGTGTATCTATATATGTATTTGTTATAAAATATAGTATCGTTGAGTTTGTATCTGTAGGGTATGCTAAAACTTCCCTACCACTAGTATCACTGGCTCGACAATGCACACACAACAACTGTTACTACGTCCACTCGCACCAACGGCTCGCGTGACACTGACGTAACAACATTGCCCATGAGCACACGAGACAGTGTTGCCACTATTGCATACACTACATCCCTTCCATATTAAAAGAAACAATTTTGAATTAAACTTCTTTAATCATCAACACTTAAATCAACGTATCCTCAAATTAGTTCCATCTAGACTCTTAATTAAATAGACTCTTCCTCACTCAAATCGTTTTCATATCCTGTACCAGTATTATGATCTTTCTCCGGTACTGTTGTCCACTTTCCTACTCTTTTCTACTCTTTTCAGGTGTACCACATTTCTTCTTAGCACCTGTCCTGTTTGATCGTTTCTAACTGTTATGTCGCCGTCATTAGCTCTCTCAACCGTGTGTGGTGTTGGGTTGAAATTAGAGCTTAACTTATTTCCTTTTTCCATATTTTTTACATATACCTTTTCTCCTTCTTCAAGACAAGATTCTTTTGCACCTCTTCTTTTATCACCATATTCTTTCCCTTTTTCTTTTTGTATTTTGTCTTTGTCCCTTATTTCTGTATCAATTGTTTGATTTTCTAGTTTGTCAAACAATGGAATTTTGTCTCTATTCTGGCGATTAAAGAATAATTCCGATGGTGACTTGCCAGTTGTTGCGTGGGGTGTGCTGTTATACATAATGAGGTATTCCCACAAACTTTCCTTCAGATCTTTTTTTTCCAAGTGACTAATTTTTAATCGTTTTATAATGTCCCTATTTTGTCTTTCAACCTCCCCATTCTGTTGTGGCCAATACGGCACTGTGTTGAACATAGTAATATTACAATCCCTACAAAATGATCGAAACTCGTCACTTACAAATTGTTTCCCATTATCCGCGGTAATTGATACGGGATAGCCCAATCTACTGAAAATTTCCTTAAGTAGTTTTATAATTTGAGCGCTCGTTATAGACTTCGTCATCTTTACTTCTTTGTAGCGACTGTAATAGTCAACCACAACAAGGACATATTCCTGATTTGGTAGAGGACCGAGTAGATCCATTGCAACATCCATCCAAGGGGCAATAGGAAGTTCTCTTCTTTTCATTGGTGTTGGTGGATTCGGCATTCCTACTAGAGTGCAACTTTTGCATGACTTTACTAGATTTTCTACATCTTTGTCAATACGTGGCCACCAAACCTTTGACCGTAACCGTCCCTTCATTGCTACGATGCCTGAGTGGCCTTCATGTGCTGCATCCAGTACATCCTTCCGTAACTTTTGGGGTATCACTATTCTGTTGCCCCTTAACAATATATTGTCATAAAAACAAAATTCATTTTCAAATAATTTATAACCCTTGACAGATTCATCCCAATGACGATCATAAACTCCTTTTCGAACCATAAGTATTTCCTTGTCGTTGCTAGAATATTCAATTATATCATTCATTGGAATAGCTTTAGGTCGAGATTGTTCTATGATTTGATGAACCTGATAATCTTCTCCTTTGGGTGGAGATTCTGAGTGGACACACAGCCGCGACAAGGGATCAGCGATATTTGTTTTACCGGGTTTATAAATTACTTTATATTTATAAGATTGTAACCTAAGCACCCATCTCTCAATCCGAGCGCATGGTTTTGATTTTGGACCAAACAGTATTTCCAATGGTTTATGATCTGTGATAAGATCGAATTCTTTCCCAAAAAGGAATATGTGGAAGTGTTCTACAGACCAAACAAGTGCTAAAGCCTCTTTCTCGGTTTGGCTATATTTTCTTTCACATTCAGTTAATGTCCTATTTCCGTAAGCGATTATCCGCGGTCCCTTTGCATCAATTTGGACCAAAACCGCACCAAGTCCAACTGGGCTAGCATTTGCTACTACTTGGGTCTTATCTTTTACATCGTAATAGCCCAATGATTGTATATGAGACAGTATTCCTTTCAGGTCATCAAATGCTTTGGCCTGCGTGTCTCTCCAAAACTGACGAATATTAACGTTGTCCCTAGTTTTTTTCGTAGTAATTCTTTTAATGGTTCAGTCCTGGTAGCAAGATTTGGTATCCACTTGTTGACATAATTTACGAGGCCCAAAAAGCTTTGTAATTCTTCTATAATAGTTGGTATTCTAAAATTTCTAATACTATCGATGTACTTGTTTAATGGGCGCACACCACTTGGGGTCAGTTCATGGCCTAAAAAGTTTACTTTATTCACTTTAAACATGCATTTGGTTTTATTTAGCAAGACGTTGTGTTCTTTCAGTACCTCTAGCACTTTGTCAAGTCTAGAATCATGTTGGTCCTCATTATGTCCGTAAACCAGGATATCATCAATAAAATTGATAGCTCCTTCGCATTTTATTAAGATCTTTTCTAAGACCTTTTGGAAGATTTCTGGCGCACAGTTGATCCCAAACAATAATCTTTTATATTGATAGAGGCCTTTCGCTGTAATAAATGTAGTGATGTGCCGACTCTCCGGATGTAATTCTAGTTGATGGAAGGCATCTTTTATGTCAAGTTTGCTAAAATATTTGGCTTTTCCTATTTTCGGTAAAAGTTGATCCATGCATGGAAGCGGGTGGTTTTCTCTCATGATCGCATTGTTAGCATTTCGCATATCTACGCAAATCCGTAGATCGCCGTTTTTTTTTACTATAGGAACCATACGAGACACCCATCTTGAAGGTCCATGAACCTCTTCAATGATATCACGATCAAGGAGATCTTTTATTTTCTGCTCCACTTTTTCTTCTATTGGTAGGGGTATCCTCCGATAGGGTTGAGATACTGGTTTAACACTAGCGTCGATAGGAATCTCAATTGACACGTCTTTGAACTTGGGAAACACCATAGACGTAGGCTGTTCTCCGATTGCGTTGATGCCAACTCCAATTTTTAGGACACCCATTTTTATTGCTGTGTCTTTACCAAGTAAATCTCGAGTCCCCCCCGCTATGACGTAAACGGTAGCGTATTCCGTGTGTTTGTTTATCTCAATCGTAGTCTCAAAGGATCCTTGGATATTAAGGGGGCTAGTACTTCCATAACCAAACAGAGTTTTTTCAGGCTTGCTCGTTTGATTCTCGATTACAACACCTTGACTTTTCAAAGAATTCCATGTTTCTTGAGTTATTAGGTTAACTTTGCAGCCAGAATCAATGAGCATATTTGTTTTAACGCCACCTAATAAACAATCTACAGTTGCATCATCATCCACGTTAAATACGTAGTCTACTTCCACTTTCTTCTTTTTATTGTCATGTTCCTGTCTTTCATTTCTGTATGAACCTTCGAATTTCTTTTTTTTTCGAATTTCCTCTTTACCGGTCCTTTTACGGATTTGCAGTACTGGCGAAAATGTCCACCTTTTCCACAATTGAAACATGTTATTTTTTTCCCTGGACATTCACTATCATCTGACCTGTGTTTATTGCTTCCACATCTTCCGCAACTTTTCTTTTCATTTTTGTTATAGTTTTGCCCACTTTGTTTAAACCCCTGTCGATGAATGGCATTAATTTCGTTACTTTCTGTTGCATGTTTCTTATTATCATAGTTTTCCAACTGGCTATTAACTACTTCCAGTGTGTTAGCTTCAGTAACAATTTTTTCTAGTGTAATGCTGTCTCCAATAGTTAGAATTTTTTTGCGTAATTCAGCCGATGTACATTTTTCCGTTATTTGATCGATCAAATGGTCTTCTTTTTTGTCGAAATTGCATTTATCAGCTTGTTTCCTGAGTCTAACCAAAAATCTTTCGAATTTTTCTCCTTCTTCCTGTTTGATAAGGCGAAACATATGCCGTTCATATACTCGGTTTTGTTTTGGGAGAAAGAACTCATCCAATTTTTCAACTGCAACCTTGAACACATCAATATCATTTCCGTCTGATGCATCCACGTGCGCTCCGGGTAGGTTATAGTATATTTCTTGAAGGCTTGTCCCTCCAAAATGTAGTAACGTTGCTCTTTTTCTTTGAGTAGATTGAATTTCAGTAGCATCAAGATATATGAGTAACGCTCTCTTCCATTTTTCCCATCTACTACCTATAGAAGCATTGTCACCTTCTACATCCAGTGCTTCAAGGGGTGGCAACGGATGCGCCATCTCAGATTTTTCGGCTCGAGTGGGGTGACCTGTAATGATTTTTTTTTTTTGACGTCACTATTTCCAATTAAGGCGATACCACTGTAAATAAGGTCGTCCTGAACCTTATTTATCTCGCAAAATACTTAAATTAGGAGTTTCAAATCTAAGTAATATGATTTTTGACTATTTCATCTCCAAAAATTGAAGATGAAAACACGTTTTGATAAAATTTTCTCGATAGAAATATTTTTTGAAAAATGGTCTTCTTTCGCAGAGTTTTTGTTAATGTAGCTCAAATGCGACGAATGAAATAATGATTTTTAGACTAAAAGATAGGTTATTAGTAATTCATCAAAATGTAAATATGAAAATACAATTAACCGGTCTGATTTTATATAAAATAGAAATAACGAATTTGGCGCTTACGTTTTTTTCTTTGAGCGACTCGAGACTATCTCCTATCTCATCATTCACGGGCTAAACCGCGAAGCGCTATCCCTTGCGCGCACTTGATCAGTCCTTTGCCGAGCGAAGGTACCAAACATTTGAGTCCTCGTCTTAAATGGTGGTAGCGTAACCATAACACGTTTAAATTAGATACCATTAAAATTGTAACGTGACAAAATATCACATTAAACGGCAATTTTATTCAACTGTGGCCAATTGAACTAGTAATATATTTTTCCAATTTAATAGGGGCTTATTGCCAACAATCACTATTTCCAATTTAATGGAGGCTTATTGCCAACATCACTATTTCCAATTTAATGGAGGCTTATTGCCAACAATCACTATTTCCAATTTCATGGAGGCTTATTGCCAACAATCCCTATTTCCAATTTAATGGAGGCTTATTGCCAACATCCTTATTTCCAATATAAAGGAGCCAAACTTCCAAAGTCACTATTACCATATTTCTTTTTTTTTTTCAATGTGATGAAACATACAAATTGTTATTTTACCATTCTTATGTTACTCTCCAAATTAATCCAAATTAAAGTTTATCTATACTAATATTATAAAGCTGAAGAGTTTGTCTGTTTGTTTGAACGCGCCAATCTCAGAAACTACTGGTTCCAATTGGTAAATTATTTTTGTGTTGGGTAGTCCATTTATTGAGAAAGGCTTTAGGCTACAAAACATAACGCTGCAGTCGCAGGAGCGAAGCATCAATAAAAATGTTCTGAAAACTGGGAAAAACCATTCATCTATACTAAGAAAACTAATTAATCATAATAACAGAAACCGCCGCTGACGAAGTCGCGGGCAACAGCTAGTCATCAATAAATGTAGTAACTTATTTGATTCCCAGACAAAACTTAAACAAAGCCTATACGCATCCGTAATCTTTGTGCCGAGTACCTACTTGTTATTGTTACGACTAGAATCGTGAACATGTAAACAAAACTCGGTGGTAGGTAGGTGTTTAAATAACCTTGCAGGTAATTATTGTAACTGACGGTGTTTATGTTTCATTTAGGTTATATAATAATACTGGTAATGAACACCTTTGACGCCACGCCAGTCACCGGTGACCGACAAACAGTTAAAAAAACTATTGTGTCTGCGATTTCGGCAGTCAAGTTGTCAATTCCTAAGCAATAAATATCTAGCAAGAAACTAATTGGAAATAAAATACTTTGTCGTCTATCAACACGAATGCGTCCGAATTAAACATATTGTGTACTTTTGATCGAAGTTTCCATTTATGTTTCGATCAGTACTTTTAATTTAAAATAAAAACTTTACTTAATCAGGTAAGTAAATACTATATACTCGTATTTTACTAGTGGTTAGCATGCCTATACCTTCTTTCATTCTTTTTTTTAATACAATAAGATTTTACCTTTTTTCTCGTCGCCACATGTAGGGTATGCTAAAACTTCCCTACCACTAGTATCACTGGCTCGACAATGCACACCCAACAACTGTTACTACGTCCACTCGCACCAACGGCTCGCGTGACACTGACGTAACAACATTGCCCATGAGCACACGAGACAGTGTTGCCACTATTGCATACACTACAGTATCCCATAACACAAGTCTCGACCTTACTTTGGGGCTAGCTCAATCTGTGTGGTTTGTCCAAAAAAAAAAAAAATTGACTTAATAGTGGGAAGAGTATGCCGTGATAGTTATTCAAAGCACAAAATAGCATAGTTAATATCGTAAGCTCTTGAATTTAGGAGACTCCGATATCCTCAGAGGGCGCAACCAGCAAAATACCCAGATAAAAGAGAGTTCACCTTTGGAATAAAATAATAGTCTAAAATAGTGACAAGTTTCTATGTAGCTGGTACGCTGTCGCCAGGTTTCTTATATATAAAATGTGTGCCCTCCTATAACTTCAAAAATAAAATAAAACTGAAAATATGATGTATAATGCCATGCAAACTTCCACCGAAAATTGGTTTGAATTGAACGAGATCGAGAGCGAGATCGTAGTTTTTTTTAAAACGTCATAAATCGTAAATCGCAATTTACCTTTCATTCAATTAACTGAAATATAACAACTTTTATCTTATGTTTTTTGCTGCTACGGAACCTTTTATGGCCGAGTCCGACTCGCACTTGACCGCTTTTTATCTGAAGATGTTTAAACATGTATTTTTCAGCAATATATGTTTTGGAAAGTCATTCCATAAGCAGCACAAAAAAAATGCAATATGGCTATTGTTCATTTGGTTGGTAATATTTAGCTAAAAATATTTAATATTTTTCCACAGTTTTTTGACGAATACGATGTTTCATGATTCAGATTACATCACAGATCGTTTCGACAACCAAAGGAAATTGAAATTTCTTCAATATGTTTTTTCTCGTGAAATGTTATTTGAATTGTGTCGATTTAATTGACATTTACGTCAAAACCAAGTTATATATTTCGCGACTAGCTCAGTAAATCTAAATTAAATTATTGCGTGAGAGTAACAAATTGCATCACACCGTGTACATTTGCATAATAATATGAAGATCGTGCCGTACTTCATTTCGCATGAAGAGTTAATTCCAGGTAGACAGCTAGGGAACACAATAAGCATAGAAGCCACCTTCTATAATTTAGCATTTAATTGAGGATATATCTTACGACGGCATCCATGGTGCAGTGGTAAACGAGTGATTACTGGGTTAGATTCCCGGCTCATGCAATTATGTTGTTTTTCGTGTGTGCAGTGCAAGTGGCAAACACTGGTGTAAAATTTTTCAACCCAACTAATAGCTTCTGCCAAATTACTTAAAAGATATAAAAACCCTACCCTATTTTACAAACAACTTTAAAAAATCCTAGTAGGTAAATGCTATTAAAGTATATCTGAATTCTTTGAGGACAAACTCGGTTAACGACGATGGGGCTTTGATTTCTCTACGCGATTATGAATTGAATTACTATGAAACTTTGGATTATTATAAAACTTTGAAGTTATTACGATGTATTTTATTAATTTATTGAATTTATAAGTAAAAAGGGATCTAGTCGCCTCTTATGTTTGCTGTGACTTGCAATAAAAATAGCTTAACGACCAACGGGGGGAGGGATTTTTATACCACCTGGCTCCTGGCTCCTCAATGCAATTATGTACTTCTATTCTGTTTCAAAATGTATTTGTCCTCGGTTTGGAGCTATCCGAGGAAAGTTGGCATCAGGAGGTAACCGGCTGTAAAAACTATGCCAGATAAGGTAACGAACCCCGGGCTCAAACAGCTGAGGTTGCAACCAGGAAAACAATCAGATAAATTAACACATATATGGAAATATTATTAGGTTTATACATATCAGAATTAAAATAAGGAGGAATCTCATATTAAACTTAGCGAAAATCGCGTTTGAGAAGCAAATTGTATTACTGTATGTATAACATGTAGATCGCGCCGTAACTAAGCTGACGCTCTTCCGAAATAACTTAAACATGTTGCGGGAACAATGAAATGTTCATGTTTTGTTGAGTTAAGTTTTTCAATTTATGACTCAACTTAAATGTATGCTAAACTGTATTGTTTGATCTCTTTACTGAAGAGAAGAGAATACTGTTATGGCTGTACTCGTATGAGCCATTTGAGCTTTTGTTTACGGAATGTGAGGTGTCACATTTTTTTTGTTTTAACAAAATTACTCACAAATAAAATGGCAATTTATTAGGGTTCTGTACCCAAAACGAAAACGAGATTCCTGCTACTAAGCATCGGATATCCGTCCGTCCGTGTGTTACAGGGCTGTATCTATTGGACCGTTATGGTAGACCTAAATACGGAATACCTAAGTACGGAACCCTGAGTTTATGCGAATTGCAATTGACTGGTTTAACTAATCGAACGGGAATAACCCATTTACGCGTATCAAATTTCATACTTTTTTTTTTGCAGCAGAATATTTTTTACCTTACAATAATCCGTGGATTCTGTTTTGAAGATATCAATAAAATGAAATAGCAGCACAAAGTAAGAAAAAGACAAATTCGTGGCGCACTTGAAAATCATTTAGGATTAACACCATTACGTTCATTACTATGTTTATTCAGTCTAGTTGCGATCAATAGAACTTTAACTAAGCTTTGTATTACGAAAACAAATAAAAATATATGAAAAAGTTGTCGACTTAAGTATAATACAAGACGATAAGATTTATATGTGTATGAGATTCACAATTGCGAATCTCATACACATTTAGACACTAAAATTAACTATTGAATATAGTTGATTTTCGTGTCTAAATGGGAATGTGTTTGAAGTATGAACGCGTCTTGTACGATTCATATGTAAATGTTCCAAATTATTTATAGAAGTGTTTATTTCTTTAAATACATACATACATAGTATCACGTCTTTTTCCCTTGCGGGGTAGACAGATCCTAAGTCTATAAGACTTGAAAGCCACATTTAGCATGTTGGTGGGCGTGGGCGCGCGAGTGGAAAGCGAAATCGAAATAGTGATGGTTTGCTAGCCGCATCGCCTATTATATTTTTGCCCATTCCCTCGATCGGCTTTTACGATCTGCGCGGGAAGAGAAGCAGCTGGTATATTCTCCGTTTTTTTCTTTTCTCCCAGACCAGCATGGGAAAAAAATCTTAAAACTCTTTGTAAAATGTACTCAGAGGAAAAATCTTAAAAGAGCATGTTAGCTGAAGTAAAGAACATCAAGGTGCAATACAAATAAAACTAAACGATGCTGGTAACGAGCGAAAATGCTACTTTTGGTATCAGCAATCGGCTGTTTTGTAGGTACTTGTAGCGTTGCTTCATCGTGATGGAAGATACATTAGGAAGTATTTTAAATTGAAGTATTGTATACAATATGTATACAATGGTCATGCTCCTGTAGTGGAGACTAAATAGGACCTGATGATGATGATGATGATAATTGTATACAATATTAAATAAATAAATATATAAATATAAATATACATATACGGACAAATCACACAGATTGAGCTAGCCCCAAAGTAAGTTCGAGACTTGTGTTATGGGATACTAACTCAACGATACTATATTTTATAACAAATACATATATAGATAAACATCCAAGACCCAGGCCAATCTGAAAAAGATCATTTTCCATCCTGACCTGGCCGGGATCGAACCCGGTCACTCCGTGTCGCAGGCAGGCGTGTTGACCGCTGCGCCACGGAGCTAGACAATATAAGAATACACTGTCTGATATATACCTATTTCGGTGTTTGTCCTCCGGGTTTTTTCTCCGGGTTTTACACTAAGTAAGTATCAGCCAGAAATATAAGCTAGTAGTAAAAGCTAGGACTCTACATATATCTTATTGTCAAGACGGTTTTACAGGACGACCAGCCTCTTCTATTATTTCTACAGAAGCTGATACTTAAGGCGCTGTATCCCTTAACCGTTTGTAGCAGACATCGCACGATATAATATATACTCGTAATGAAATAAGGTTGGCCTATCACCAGTCTCATTTCAAACCCATGTCTGCCATTTCCGTGTTAATTTTCACTTTTAATTTAATAATTCAATATTTATAACCAAATATTGTATCGTTTTAGGTATCCATTTTGCTCATATACTTTTTATAGACGTCAAAAGTTGGTAGTTGCCGCTGAAAATATCAAGTAATTCGCGACGAAACTTTATCTGGGTATAGCTTTTTTGGTATTTTATTTTGCTAGGTTTTAAATATTTTTTTGCAAATATTTTGATGTAATCATTTATTTTGATCTTTGAACTACACTTCATATTTTTTTAATGCTTGTATTCCTTAAAAAATAAGGCTAACTGTGCGGCGCAAAATATACGTTTTACGGTATCTTTCTGATGCACAGCGCCTTAAGAACTTTTATCAAGTTTCTTAGTCTTCTTTATCAACAAAATGATGGTGTAGTTCATTTTGTTGATTCTACCGAGCCCTTAGTGACCATTCCCATGGATTCACTGGCTTGATCACAGACAGCCAATCACCAGCCCGCTAAGCAAATTTTACAATAGCCGCACTTTATTAGTTTATTTTAAATATTTCATACATTGTTCATAAACATGAGCAATTATAACACCAAATTTTACCGATTTCACATTATAAAGTCCAATAGAAACAATTTGCAAAACAATCCTAAAACAAAAGCCGTCGAAATTCCCGCCAAGAGCTCTGCCTTAGTTGTACCAATGATATTATTTAAATACTTTTTCTAAGTTCTAAATTCTAGTTACATAATTATGTCTTTTTGGTAATTGTATTCTGTATGTCATGAGTATTGGGGACTGCGATATCTATGATGTAAGCGGTTTAGTAGATGTATTTAAAAACATGTAAACAATCTTGATACGTCTTTTTATTGAAATGTACACTTTAAAAATCTAAATATTTTACTTGAATTTCACGAAAAAACTTTAACTTTTACATTGAAAGTGTAAGGTTTTTGATTGAAAAAAGTGTAGCATTTTAATAAAAAGACGTATCAAGATGTTTACATGTTTTTAAATACCTTAAGAAACTGAGTGGTGTGCCATGGGAGAGACCTATGTCCAGCAGTGGACTAGTATAGGTTGATGATGATGATGATGAATGGTAGAGGTACGTACCGTAAACGTTGAGCCTGGTGGAATGTTCGGCTGCACCTCGTGAATTGTGAGCTCGGCAGGTGTACCGGCCACCGTCTTCTGGCCGCACTGACGTTATGTTCAGGTAACTGATTATGTCACCCGCTGAATCCATGAACTGGGATATTGTTCTGAAAAAAAAGATGATGATTTATGATATGTGCCGAGCCCTATTCAATTCAATTAATTTATTGCTCTTTCACATTGTACAGGTAAAATACACTTTAAATTACTACAGTCGTTTTTAAATTGTAGGTACAACATGAACCCTGTAGGGGTATCTCAAAATAGTTATGGAACGGCATGCGTATATATGCCCTGAACTTATTCTTATCTTTAACATTGCGGCGTTGACATAGTCTGTAATGCAAGTCATTTCAATTTCGTTCTCTGTATGTATGTGAAGTTGAGTTTCGTTATTCCACCACGTAACTTCTAAATACTTTTAACAAATTTGGATGTGAGAGGTATCGCTAAGTTTCCTGCCTTATTCCGATTGGCATAGGCTATAATTTTTTAGCAGGACAGACATATTTTTGTTTTTTTTTTTAAATCACTTGTAATTGTTACAGTTAGTTGCAAACTTAGATCGTAGGAGTATCCTACGATCTAAGTTTGCAACTAATAAACTCAGCTCCTTTTCTGTGGTTTCGTCTATCTATCTTTATCTTATTATTTCCTAAGTTATTGTTATATTCAAAAATTAAAGCAAAAAATGTAATATTTACTAACCTCTGAGGAGTGTTGTGTTCTTCAACAGGCTGTCCATCTAACATCCAAGTAAACCTAGGAGGCGGAGATCCCGAGGCAGCGCAGTGAAGCGCCAGTGCAGGGCCAGGGTGCAGAGCTTGCTCGATAAAGGTGTAGTGTAGTTCTGGTGCCGTATCTATGAACAAAGGGACATAGTTATTAAAATTAAGAGCCCGCCATATGCCAGGCGGCGTGGCGATACAAACGCGGATGGTCTAAACGCTTTGGCTACTTTGGATATTTTCGTTTTTTAGGAATATTCAAGGGTTATTCGAAAAAGAAAAACATATGATGGCTGCCTTATCTGTAATATATATAAATAATAATAATAATCAAAAGTTTCAAGGTTAATTTAAATGTAATATTATTGATATAACAGTCAATCATGCAAAGCAGTGTGAGGTAGCACGGGCCCTTAAGATTTGCACCAAATCAAGGTGTATTGTAGAGTAAGTAAAAAACTATACATAGTTAGAATTTGTGAGACAGTAGACACACTTTAAAACTATAATGTAACGTATTTTGGGAGATGCATTATAGTGTGAAGTAAGAGTATTATATGAGCGAGTGAACTTAAGTTGTTTTTTACTTTTTCCTATTCTTTATTTACTGTTAATGCTACAATTTGACAGTTTGTCAAATTAAAAGTAAGTAATTCAATATAAAAAT
Source organism: Elegia similella (assembly GCA_947532085.1). Lineage (NCBI taxonomy): Eukaryota > Metazoa > Arthropoda > Insecta > Lepidoptera > Pyralidae > Elegia > Elegia similella. The sequence goes on along the minus strand of OX383926.1, from coordinate 1,036,210 downwards.
TATAAATGACACGATTCAGAAAACAAAAAATGTATGTAACATTTTTAAGTGTTTTTATTTTGCATTCACAATGCAATTTTAATATACTCTTTATTTATTTAATTTTTTTAAGAAGAAGAACTTTACTTATTTAAAAGAAATAAAATATTTGAATTTTCTCGCCATATTTTATTTCTTTATTTAATAGAATGTATGTGAAATTTAAATTGACTTTAAAAAAGGAGGTGGTTTTCAAGTGTTTTTCTTTTAAATTTTATGTTTGTAACCTCATATGTCATTTATAAAACGATTTAAAAATGATATTTTTTGATAGAGTACACTATCGTCGTCTATTTTAATCTCATAATAATAGTTTCCATAGTTTGGTTAAGGTCTGTCTTCACTGTCAATTTATTCCATATAAACTCACTTTTGCTATATGGTTATGAACAAAATAAATTGCCACAACAAATGAAACACTATATGTCGCGCGTCAGGCCCGAGTCCTGTTTGCGCGGATGTCGCACTGATTGGATTTTGTAGCGACGGGCCTGATTCATCTTGACATTACTCAAATGGTGTCTCTTTGGGATAATAATAGTATTTTGTTAAAAAATATTGTGATATTTAAGTTGGTAAAAATATGAATTTGATTTAACTAACACTATTAAGCGTGACAAAAGTTATAGTCCATACTTCTATACTAATATTGGAAAGCTGAAGAGTTTGTTTGTTTGAACGCGCTAATCTCAGGAACTACTGGTTCAAATTGGAATATTATTTTTGTGTTGGACAGTCCATTTATTGAGGAAGGCTTTAGGCTATAAAACATCACGCTGCGACCAATAGGAGGGAAGCATCAATAAAAAATGTTTTGAAATCGGGGAAAAATTATTCATTTTAACTAATTAATCATAATAACAGAAATTGCCGCGGACGAAGTCGCGGACACTAGCTGTTGTCCGCGACTTCGTCCGCGGCAATTTCTGTCATTATGATTAATTAGTAAATATAAACGAAGCTCGGAATTTGAGGCGTCGCAAAAGATGATGTCAGAAATACTTTTACCAGTGACAGAGAGGAAGAGATCAGTAAAATAGTGTTTCGGGCTATCTTTTTAAAACGGAATTCATAATAAACAAAAACAATATTCTAAGAAACTTATTTAATTACCTATTTCTGTAATTTAAAAAGTTTTCACTCACAGACTTGTAAATGTTTTGAAAGTGACGTAATTTTCACTGCAGCTTTTTTTTAAAGATAGAAAATATTTATTAGTTGTGTCTATAATTTACAATATTTTTGGGAAGTGAAATCTATATAAACAGGGTTAAATTGTTATAAGAAAAAATCATCTACAAATGACGTTAAATGTATTTAATACTTCATATAATACTAGATTTTGCCCGCGGCTTCGCTCGCGTTAAGAAGTTTCATACAAACTTTCATTCCATATTTTATCCCCTTGAGGGTAGAATTGATCAAAATCCTTTCTTAGCGGATGCCTACGTCATAACATCTACCTGCATGCCAAATTACAGCCCGATCCACATAGATCACTATGTCAGTCAGTCAGCTACCTTCGAGTTATATATATTTAGATTATCTCCATATAACTCAAACAAAACGTACTCGATTAAGTACCTGGTTATGAATCACATAACAAATGAGCCTCTATACGTCGTCCGTCAGTCCCGAGTCATGTTTGCGCGGATGTCGCACTGATTGGATTTTGTTGCGACGGGCCTGATTCATTATGCTATCGATCAAATAATGCTACTTGTGATAGAAATGGCGTTTATTTTTCTTCTGAAGTACATTTAAATAATAAATAAATAAATACGGACAAATCACACAGATTGAGCTAGCCCCAAGGTAAGTTCGAGACTTGTGTTATGGGATACTCACTCAACGATACTATATTTTATTTATTTATTTAACATATATAACATATATATTTTATAACAAATACATATAAAGATAAAAATCCAAGACCCAGGCCAATCTGAAAAAGATCATTTTCCATCTTGGCCTGGCCGAGCATCGAACCCGGGCACTCCGTGTCGCAGGCTGGCGTGTTAACCACTGCGCCACGGAGCTGTCTAAACGTTTGTTTCATTATATTAAACGTGCTTTGAAGAAAACCGCTGTCGCCCGCAGTTTCGCTCACGTCAACGTTGTTCTCTCGGGACAGTACTTTTTCCAAGATGAAACGTAGCCTATGTCCTCCGTACTCAAGAGAACTTGTACCTCTGCAAAATTTCATGATGATCGGTCCAGTAGTTACGGCGTGAAAGCGTAAAAAACAAACAAACTCACTTTTGCGTTTATAATATTAATTGAGAAATAACAAAAATAAAATGTAGTGCTTAATTTAAATAATTTTATAAATTTCATCAACCTTTTTAACCGACAACCGAAATTGCGTCAATAGAACAAGTAAACAGTCGATAACAAATGAGTTTCTACGTCATCTCCATCATTCTATGTCCCATTTCTGAGTCCCCGTATCCCCTTGATTGGACGTTGTGATGTGTCTGATTTACCACGCTCGCCGTTTCATCATCAGGTCCTTTTTAATCTCCACTACAGGAGCACGACCCTCTCTGTACTACTAGGGCCATACTTGGCCAGAGCAGCCAGAGGACTTGGCCTACACTCTCCACGCTGGCCAGACGGGTTGGAGAGGTGTCTTAGATGTTTATAAGCTTTGTTTAGCTTGTATTTCCTAAGTCGCCTTCTACGACATCCACGGGAAGACTTGGAGTGGTCCTATTCTACTCTGCCGGATACCACACGGCTTCTTTTTTTATTTTATTTTTTAAATCTATGTTTTAACAATATAGCAGAGATACCACTCGGCACATCATCCGGGTCCTCGCCGTTTATGAAGGCATTACTCAACATGTGACATGACTCGACTGTAATGTATGATGTATTTTACTATGGTAACTGTATAAGTACAATTTAAGTAATTCTTATACCTACCTACTATAAATTGTATAAAGTTAAGCTATGTCAGACAGATGCCTTTAGGCAGCTTGAAAAACCTGACACCAGTGTTGGCCAACTACATACACGAACAACACCATCATCCGTATATAGTTTGTTACCGGTGGATATTTATATCACCATCACTAATCAAATACTATTAGTTATATTTGACATATCTTGAGATATACAATGAAGCAAAAACTTTGAATTTGATTTTAAATTACCTGGCAGTATTTTGGTCCTGGAATCAAAATCCCAGAATATAGACCTCCAGGAAAAATAGGTAAAAATTATGAATAAAAAATTGAGCCTGAGTGCAATTTGTCAAATTTGTATGGAAAGTATGTTTTTTTTTTTGGTTCATAAATTACCTTTTTTTTCTCTTGTGGATGTATGTTCTATTAGGAATTCTGATTCTTACATTGAAATGTTGTTAGGTAATTATAAATCACCCTGTATAAGACAAATCATATATAATGAGTTAGATAGTCCCCTCGTTATCAACTTTTGACATGGGAATATAACCTACATTTAGAAATTAATTATAATTTTGTATATAATTAAATTACCGGCTAAACTTGATTTAGCGGCAAACTTATTCGGCAGTTGAAAAAAATTGTTATGATTTTTGGAATCTACAACCTTAGTTAAATTCATCATATGCCAAATAAGTTTATCCTTATTGTGTTGCTATTTAGTCCTGTTGCACTTAAGACTAACTATTCCGGCCTAGGCCCACTAGTAACTAGTTTTTTTTAGAATAATAGACAGACAAAATATCAGACCATTTTTAAAAAGATCATTAGTAGGTCTAATCGTCATGTCTGCATTTATTTTGACGGCAAGAATATTAAATTCACCATTCAATCGTTCCATAAACAATCATTCTTTCACTCAAAAATTAGCAGTAATTTCGTTCAACACGTCAGTCACAAATCTTCGACAGCTCATTGTGAACCGCGTGTGCAAAGTTCCGTGTTTTTGGTGATTTGATGATTATTTTCGCATAATAGGTGAGTAAGCTATAAAAATATCTCTTGTGTATAGTTTTATTAGTTATAACAAGCATCAACAATTGCATTTTACGGTAAATTGAGTGTATAAATCAACTTTCAAAGCGAAGAGTGCCGCGTACCTACCATTTTTTCGCGCGCAATGATGAAGTTTGTTGGTGATTTTATGCATATAAACTACAAACAACTAATGAAATAGCTTATAAATACACCGATCATTCATATAGAAGTACATTCATGACTATAAAAACTGATTTTAGAATATTTTTATCAAAAACAATGGTCAACGAATTCGTGTTTGATGAAAGAGCGGGAACGAGATCTTTGTGATCACTATTAACCTTAGAAAACAGCTTCAATACTATTTATATCGTGCACTATTACAAAGCTTATTTATCTAAGAAAGAAGTTATCTAATTATTTTTAGATTTCGATAAGAGTTTACTCGTATTTCAACAAAAAACAAATACCAATTTACAAACGCCACCGCGTTTGCACCATATTGGCCGTATTGCTATGACATAAGAGTTCAGTTTTGCTTGCGGTTCTCAGCTGGAATTCAGCCGCGGTGATACAAATATTTAGCAACTTTCGATGGTTATTTAGGGATGTTTTTGAAAGAAGACTTTCTATATGTTATATATCACAGGAAAGGTAATTTTATGAACAATATGGTGGTGTTCTTATAATAGCAAATAATAAATAATAAAACGTTTAAATTCAGTAGTAATTAGCATCTTATGATTTACAGGTCTTTCGGTTTTTATTTGATTTTTCTAATTATACCTATAATTATATAAATAAAAAAAAAAACGTTATATTATAGAATTACTGTACTATAGACAAAACAAAACACGAAATACATAGTTGATATATTATGTTTACAATAAATTCGCCAAAATCACGGGGAGCGTGAATAGAAAAAAAAGTATCTTCACTTTCAATGCGTGAGTATTGATTTTTTTAGTACGGACATATACCTTTTTTTTTACCCCTATTGAAAAAGTTATATATTATAGAATAACGTTGTATAACATTTTCTATTACTAGTTCGTTTATAAAGTCGTCACAAGTATGTCATCTTTAACGCATAAATATTTACTACAATGGTCGCTTTGACTGCCGATAAGAAATAATGAAAACATCGTAAAGCTGCCATATATATCTAAATCGTTAGTTCAACTCAATCCCTTCTTAGAAAAGTAACTGTGAGAGCTCTAAACGTAAATATCTGGCTATGCGAACATGAACAAAAAGTCAAGTGCTGAGCGCGCAAAAAAAAACAAACATGGCCGTTGAAGTATGTGTAGTGATCTCAATCATATATTTTTATCACTAGTTAAGATTATTTAATCAAAATTGTTATTTACAAAATTTACGTTTACAAAAGATTTATATTTACAAATTTTACGTTTACAAAAGTTTTATGTTTACAAATTTTATTTACATTTTTATTTTACAACTGTTCTTAACTATTATAACGACCTACAACATCTAGTCATTTACATTGTATTGTATAATTTATGTTTTGTATTCAATCTATTTACACTTGCATACTTACAGGTAACATTATTATAACTAGCCTTAATAAACTATATAATAAACTACTTATATATTATACAAGTGACTGAACAATGTTTGAAAGTTGTAATATGAATTAAATAAATATATGGTCAAGGAGCAAACAGACAAACATCATAAGTTTCGTAGCATGAATGATTTGTAGTTTAGCTGCGACGCCCAGCGCAACCGGTTTGACTGCCGGCCGGCCTGCCCCGCTCCCGCGCCCGCGCAGGCCTGTCGTTCGCCTTACACTTCGCCGCGAGCCTCCGAGCGGACACAAACACTAGTCTGATTATCGCTGTGACGCGGGACGCATGACTGCTTGCTCCTTACCTATTTCGCGTTAACTACGTGTATTATTTACCTTCCACTATTCTCGCTTACCCGGCTGTGCAGCACCTTCGAAATTTAGTAAGCCTTGCCTACATCGCTTCAGTGGTGACCTCAACTATAACACAATGCCTCAGTCGGAAAACGAGAACGAGAACAAAGGAAGCGGAGAGCGTTTGAATTTGAATCGCGTAGGCGTGAGAGTACCGCCCTTCTACCCATCGAAACCAAAACTGTGGTTTGCTTCGAAAGCCAATTTGTACTTTCTGGAGTAACGTCAGATGCCACAAAGTATCATTATGCAGTCTCCCACTTGGAACCCCAGTACGTGGAGATCGTAGAGGACATTGTCGAGGGGCCAGCTACGTCGAATAAGTACGAGGTACTGAAGTCAGAGCTCGTCAAAAGGCTCTCTGCGTCACGAGAGAAACAGGTCCAGCAGCTACTTCATCATGAAGAATTAGGTGACCGGAAACCGTCACAGTTTCTTCGGCGGTTACGTGGATTAGCCGGTTCCGAGGTACCAGACGATCTACTCAGAACCCTCTGGACCAGCCGTCTACCCAACAGTGTGCAGCCCATCATCGCGTCACAGGCCAAAATGAAGCTGGATGACGTCGCTGAGCTTGCTGACCAGGTTCTGGATGCCGTGTCACCCAACGTGCAGGTAGCCGCAGTTTCGGCAGGTACTTCTAGTGGATCTAGTGAGATTGCTGCGTTAACCCGGCAAATCGAAGCGTTAGCTGAGAAAGTTGATCGTATGTCGCGGTCAAAGTCGAAAATCGGACATTCTTCAAATTGCCGAGGTCGGTCATCGTCGTCGACAAGATCACACTCGAACTATAGAAGACATCCGATCTGCTGGTATCACTATAAGTTCGCGGATAAAGCAAATAGGTGTGTGAAACCCTGTGACTTTTCGGGAAATGCGACAGGCAGTCGGTAATGGCGGCCGACGACTGCCCAAGTGCCGGTCGCTTATTTGTTACGGATAGGCAATCTAAATTACAATTTTTAATAGATACGGGTAGCGATTTGTGTGTTTTCCCCCGCAAACATTTAAAAGAATGTCGTGCCAAAACAAATTTTGAATTATGTGCCGCTAACGGGTCGGTCATAAATACATACGGTTTTTACCACTTAGTTTTAAACTTAGGGCTGCGTCGTGACTTCCCTTGGCATTTTATTGTAGCCGACGTCACGAGGCCGATAATAGGCGTGGATTTTTTATCACACTACAATTTAATAGTAGATGTCCGAAATTAACGCCTCATAGATAGTATGACTATGGTTACGACCGTAGCTTCACTCGCTTTTGGTAAAGAAGACATTTCTTCCGTGAAAGTAGTTACTGGTGACTCTGTTTATCATAATATATTAGCACAGTACCCCGAAATTACTCGCCCACACGGAATACATCGTACGCTACACCATAACACCATATACCATATCCGCACCACACCTGGGCCACCGGTCTTTTGTACACCACGCAGGCTTGCGCCTGATAAACTTAAAATAGCGAAGTCAGAGTTCGAGTCGATGTTGCAGAATGGTACCTGTCGACCCTCGGAATCAGCATGGGCTTTACCCCTTCACCTAGCGCCCAAGAAGGACAACGGGTGGCGTCCTTGTGGGGATTACCGCATGCTGAATGCCCGAACAAAACCCGACAGATACCCTATCAAGCACATTCATGACTTTGCTCATTGTTTATCAGGCTGCACTGTCTTCTCCACAATTGATTTAGTTAAGGCATATAACCAGATCCCTATTAATCCCGGCGACATCGCGAAAACCGCCATTACGACGCCGTTCGGACTTTATGAATTTTCATTCATGACGTTTGGACTTCGTAATGCCGGACAGACGTTTCAGCGTTTCGTCGATGAAATGCTACGGGGCCTGGATTTTACGTATGCATATTTGGACGATTTCCTCGTGTTTTCCAAGGACCAAAAAGCCCATGAAGAGCACCTGCGTCAACTTTTCGACCGGCTGAAGCAGTATGGCATGGTAGTCAACACGGCTAAATGTGTATTTGGTGCTTCTACGGTTACCTTCTTAGGTTATATGATTTCAGGCAAAGGTACCACACCCCTACCGACGAAGGTTGAAGCTATTAAGAATTTTCCCATCCCGAAGACGGTGAAAGAACTCCGTAGGTTCTTGGGCATGGTAAATTTTTACCGTAGGATCATCTCAGGCGCAGCAGAACAGCAAGCTCCACTGAACGAACTACTCACAGGATCAGTGAAGGGTTCGCACCCGGTCTATATCACCGGTAAGTCACTCGAGGCCTTTGAAGCCTGCAAAGAGGGTCTGTGTCAGGCCGCCTTGCTGGCTCATCCCAATTGTGACGCGAGGTTAGCGCTTGTCACCGATGCGTCTGACAGAGCTATTGGCTCGGTGTTACAGCAGAAGAGTGGTAGTGGTGAGTCCTGGGAACCTTTGGCATTTTTCTCTCGTGGGCTGAGTCCTTCTCAACGGAAGTACTCACCCTACGATCGAGAGCTGCTCGCCATTTACGAGAGCATAAAATATTTCAGGCACATGCTCGAAGCCCGGGTCTTCACGGTCTACACCGACCACAAGCCGCTGACCTTCGCTTTCCACAATCGAAAGGAAAACTGCTCGCCAAGACAGTTCCGGCACCTGGACCTGATCGCGCAGTTTACCACAGATATACGCCACATATCTGGGAAGGACAATGTGGTAGCTGATACTCTCTCGCGAGTTGAGGAGATTACCCAGCCAATCGATCCAGAACGGCTGGCTGCTTCTCAGCAATCTGATCCAGAGCTGAAACAACTCGCGAAAGGTATGACATCATTGCGCCTTAAAAAAGTTCAAGTTCCATGTACCAACACGGAACTGTTTTGTGATGTCAGTATGGGTGTGAGAAGGCCATTTAATCCCAGAATGCTACGCAAAAGGGTGTTCGAAAGTCTACACTGTCTTAGTCACCCTGGGGCCAACGCAACGGTCAAGCTGGTCTCCGAGCGATACGTGTGGCCTGGAGTTAGAAGGGACTGTAGAGACTGGACGCGGGCTTGCATAGCATGTCAGAAGTCCAAGGTCACACGTCATACAAGTGCCCCACTTGGCAACTTCAAACTCCCTACATCCCGTTTCAAATAGAGGATATTACGGCCGAGTCAGTAGCAAGAGCACTCCTCAGTGGCTGGATTTCTCGGTTCGGCTGTCCTGCAGACATCGTGACTGATCGTGGCAGGCAATTTGAATCGGCGCTGTTCCGAAATCTTTCACGGATCGCCGGATTCACGCACCGCCGAACCACCGCGTATCACCCAGCCTGCAACGGGCTCGTGGAAAGATTCCATCGGCAACTAAAGTCTGCCATAATCTGCCACGGTGATGGAAATTGGATTGAGTCTCTTCCGCTGGTGTTGTTAGGGGTCCGCAGTGCATTTAAGGAGGACCTACAGACGACTTCAGCCGAACTGGTGTATGGAGAACCTTTACGTCTGCCAGGTGAATTTTTTGACTCAGAGTCTGACTGTACCCTAGACTTGACCGAGTTCACGTCAAGACTTCGGAGCATAGTCCAGAGTCTGAGGCCTTCACCTGGCTCTCGTCACAGTGGAAAACGTCCAACTTTTGTTTTCAAGGAGTTAACCACTTGCACTCACGTGTTCCTGCGTGATTGCACTGTTGGTGGTACCTTGAAACCTGCCTATTCTGGACCGTTTGAAAATCTTTGAATCTTACAGCGTGACGACAAAGTTTTCACTATTCTGGTGAATGGCAAAAAAGTCACGGTATCGATAGACCGAGTCAAGCCGGCCTACATACTACGTGACCAAGATACCGCGCCCTACACTCATACACCACAAACTCAAAAACATGTCAACCGCAATACCAGTACACATGTGACACAATCAGGGAATCAGAGCTCACCAGATCGCGAAGAAAGTGTTTTCAGAACCAGATCTGGACGTAAAGTTAGATTTCCAGACTATTATCGCCCTTGATGGTCTCAAGGGGGGGCTGATGTAGTGATCTCAATCATATATTTTTATCACTAGTTAAGATTATTTAATCAAAATTGTTATTTACAAAATTTACGTTTACAAAAGTTTTATATTTACAAATTTTACGTTTACATAAGTTTTATGTTTACAAATTTTATTTACATTTTTATTTTACAACTGTTCTTAACTATTATAACGAACTACAACATCTAGTCATTTACATTGTATTGTATAATTTATGTTTTGTATTAAATCTATTTACACTTGCATACTTACAGGTAACATTATTATAACTAGCCTTAATAAACTATATAATAAACTACTTATATATATATTACAAGTGACTGAACAATGTTTGAAAGTTGTAATATGAATTAAATAAATATATGGTCAAGGAGCAAACAGACAAACGTCATAAGTTTCGTAGCATGAATGATTTGTAGTTTAGCTGCGACGCCCAGCGCAACCGGTTTGACTGCCGGCCGGCCTGCCCCGCTCCCGCGCCCGCGCAGGCCTGTCGTTCGCCTTACACTTCGCCGCGAGCCTCCGAGCGGACACAAACACTAGTCTGATCATAGATGAGTCTGATTATCGCTGTGACGCGGGACGCATGACTGCTTGCTCCTTACCTATTTCGCGTTAACTACGTGTATTATTTACCTTCCACTATTCTCGCTTACCCGGCTGTGCAGCACCTTCGAAATTTAGTAAGCCTTGCCTACATCGCTTCATATGTAATTCGAGACGCGGGCGGTCAGTGTTCCAAAGGTTAAGGAAATCTATGACACGTTGTTCCTATTTGCTACAAATGTTTTTGTTACTTATTAACAAAATTGTATCACTTACTATGCGTTCAAGGATAATTAAACAACATAATTTTCCACAATAAACCCGGCATTGTCTTTATAAACGGAAGGAACTCTACAATAGCAAAAATCACCCGCGTGAAATTATTCACATTCAATTTATTCCACTTTTAAGCTTGATAAAAAATACACAATGCAGTTGGCGTAATATAAGAGTGGTGTAAATATGGAGTAAATGGCGGTTGTTTGGATTTTTTATTCAAAATCTTATGCATAACAAATGCATAACAAAATATTATATTTTATAATATATATTACTTATATAGATAAACAACCAAGATACTGCCAACCTGAAAAATATAATTTTCCATCATGTATTGGCCGGAGTTCTGTACGTACGTTCGTTCTTGAACCCTTCGATTTGCACTTCCAGCACCAAGCCAAAAGTTACATTTGTTTAGAAAATGTTTATAAAAAAATTGTTAACCAATTTTTTCCCTTGAGTGTGGCAGAATGTTATAATAGATTGTAAAGAGTAGGGCATCACTATGTTTGCGCTCTCTTTGGGCTGTCATGTTTAGGCAACCTCGGGTTGTTGTCTATGTGTGTCATGTGTATTTATTAATTACAATCATCTCACGTCTGGATACAACAAAACCTTTGACAGCATTTTCTTACTCAAGAGGATATATATACGTTACTCCTAGTGCGTTTGCTATAATGCACGCAAGACCGTTCCTTCACCAAATATTTATATAAAATGAAAAAAAAAAACAGTAATACTGTACCTCAGAACAATATTAGTTATTGTTCTGAGTACTGTACAGCCCGTAAATGAACCACCGACATTTACTTGAAGGAGGTGACTCAGCCTATCAAATAAAACCTCTTTACTTATATCTACAATGCTAGAATTTAAAAAAATCGTCATTTTCTGAAATGTCAGTGGTTTTTAACACGTATGAAAATGATCATTTTCCATCTTGACCTGACCGGGGATCGAACCCGGGCTCCCTCATGCCGCAGCCTGGCGTGTTAACCACTGCGCCACGGAGCTGTATATTTTTAAATGAATGATTTAAGTGGAAGTAACTGACATGCTTTCCGACTCCACACAATACCGGCAGAAGGGAAAGAAGAAGAGATATATTCAAATGGTCTGTAGTCAAAGGCAGCGTGCAGTCATGGTCGTAGACATTTATGTGAGGATGAGGCTCGCCACTTGTATCGTTTAGTGGTTGGTGAAAGCCGTGAGCTTACGCTTGCAAATTTTTCAAGATAGTTTGTAGAAATGGGAAATGTAATATTATTTCATGTGATACTGATGTGACTGACCTTTTCCTCAGCTCAATTTGTTGTGTTATAAAATAAATGTAAGCTACTAAGCAAGCTGTGCATTAACAATACCTCTGACTTTGATGGTAAATATATACAGCAATTAGTACTAAAGTGCCGTGTGGTTTCTGACCTAGAATACAACCACTCCATTCTGTCCTCGTAAGAGGCGACTAAAGGGACAAACACATACATCCCGAGCAACGAAAGTATTTCCAAGAAGGGTTGACGTTAGGCAGGCGTCCCGTCGTAAAAATAAGCCGAACTCTTATACACTATGATCTACATGCTGTCCCGACCCCACATAAAGTAGAATGAGGAGTGGGAGAAGAATTAGTAGTAAAATTATATGCTTAATATATTGACTTTGAGACAATTTACTTTGCGTGCTTCCGCCACCAGTTAGTTCATGCAAACTATTGCTGGCATGCGCCCACCCACTACTGTTATTCCCTTTATGCCTGCCACCAATAGTTGATGTCGCCACCTGTTGACATTGCTGTAGCCTCAACAGGTGCAGCAGTATCGACCAGGGTTGCATACATCAACTATTGGTGGCGGGAATGAAGGGACTAACAGTAGTGGGTGGGTGCTGGCCAGCAATAGTTTGCATGAACTAACTGGTGGCGGAAGCACGCAAAGTAAATTGTCTCAAAGTAAATGTAGCTTTGACTTCCGCAAAGTAACACTTGAATCTATTAACTATCATGCTCAATAATATATATTTATTGTAATATGCATGCCTGAGAGTCATCTCTTTGATATAGCTTGATTCTTTATGGTATCGATATAAAGAACAATCATAATATAATACCAGTCACCTGACTGGTATATACCTATACTAGCGTTGCAGTTCTTGCCATGATATTATGCTGAGACGAGGCTATAAATAATGTAAACGAAAATATATCCCTTCTATGTACGTAATATAACATAATACGACAAATTTTATCGTCACTTACCATCAGGTGAGATGGGAGACAAATGCCTACTTCAAAATTTAGTAAAAAAAAAGGAAAACACGTTTTCTTACCTAGAATACAAAAGAAAGGATTTTATTCATAATAAAATTCCTTTTTAGAGTTCCGTACCCAAAGGGTAAAAACGGGACCCCATTAATTTCGCTCCGCTGTCCGTCTGTCTGTCTGTCTGTCCGTCTGTCACCAGGCTGTATCTCATGAACTGTGATAGTTAGACAGATGAAATTTTCACAGATAATGTATTTCTGTTGCCGCTATAACGACAAATACTAAAAAATAGAATAAAGTAATTATTTAAGGGGGCTCCCATACAACTAACGTGATTTTTGCTTGTTTTGGCTCGATATTGATAACGGCAAAAAATAGACGCTTGAAATAATCACAGAATATTTAGTGATATATTATTCACTTTAAAAATAAATAATTAAATAAGAATAAAATTAATATTTAAGGGGGGCTCCCATACAACCGAATGATTTTTTGCCGTTTTTATAGATAACGGTACGGAACCCTTCGTGCGCGAGTCCGACTCGCACTTGGCCGGTTTTTCTTATACTCATATAAGGTCCGAAACAAGTGAATGAGACAAACAATAGAAAAAGTAGAAACATTAGTGAGATTAAAATGAACAACGTAAGTCAATAAGCTTTTTATTTATTTCAAGCTTTCGCGCAGAGCTTCGCTCGCGGCAACGTCTTTCTGTCGGAAACAGTACCTTTTTCCGGGATAAAAGCCTATGTCCTTCTCCGTATTCCAGAAAACTTGTGGGCGAAATTTCATGATGATCGGTTCAGTAGTTACGGCGTGAAAGTGTAACAAACATACAAATGTACAATTATAGTAAGGATAAGAAAGTAAGGATAGGGATAAGAATTAGCGGCCCACCCGGGCTTTGCACGCCTTCTATTTATTCTATAGCCTATGTTCAACAGGAATAATGTAAGATTCTAATGGTGAAATATTTTTTAAATCAGTCCAGTAGTTACGAGCCCTATGCATTCAATGCAAACAAACAAACAATCAATTCCTTCCTTTTTATGTAGATTATTTGCGACATACCAAATAAACAATCGTACTTTCTTGGCTTAATTAATCAGACAACATCGCTTCAGCTTGTGTATTGCTCCACCCCAGTTTGGCTCGCTGCCCGCTGCTGCGTTAACTCTCATGTAAACGACGCATCGTTCCGCTAATTTATTATCAGTGGCTGGCTGTCTACATTGATAGGCGCATAATTGTATAATTGCTGGCGAAAATTAAGTTAATTAAAAATTATTATTGCTGTTTTGGTATATACAATGACTAATAGATGATAAAAGCGATATGAATGTATCATAATCATCAAAGGCCTCTGCCAAAGATACTTCGTTCCAATGGAGGATATTGCCATACTCACCACGCTTAGCAGACGTTGGAGAGTGCAGATTATTTGGCTTCTTTCAACACTGCCGCCTATCGAAAGCGTTTTAAAGCTGAGAAAGGGCAGGAATTTGTTGGATTTGGAAAGGGAGTAAAGATGTTGGTCTACTACTCACTCGGATAAGTGGGGGAAAGGCAAGTAACAGCTCGGGAGGCCGGGCGTACCCGATGCCATGCCAGCAGCCACTGGACAGGCAGTTGACGATGGTACTCATGGCCATATGAATGTATAAAAATTCTAATTTAGAAAAGCAACAATCCAAAATTGTTATCTTCCAAAAGTCTTGAAAAATCTAGATATTGTATTAGCATATAATCTTTGGTTTCATCATCATCATCATCAGGTCCTTTTTAGTCTCCACTACAGGAGCACGACCCTCTCTGTACTACTAGGGCCATACTTGGCCAGAGCAGCCAGAGGACTTGGCCTACACTCTCCACGCTGGCCAGACGGGTTGGAGAGGTGTCTTAGATGTTTATAAGCTTTGTTTAGCTTGTATTTCCTAAGTCGCCTTCTACGACATCCACGGGAAGACTTGGAGTGGTCCTATTCTACTCTGCCGGATACCACACGGCTTTAAATAATCTTTGGTTTGTTTTGAGATTATTATGCTGTTTTAACTACAATATTAAATCATATGGCTGCTCAAGCAGGCAGTTTAATTTCTATCAAGTACAGTTCAGAATCATTTCGATTGAATCTAATTGATAAGGCAATACCAATTCAAACTTGTCAATCACATATTATCTGTATAAAAATCTGTGCATACTCTTTAATGGCTAGGATGACGTGCACACACAAACCTTATAAATCCCTTTTTTGGTAACAAAATATACAAAACCTTCCTGCGACCTACGAGTAAGTACGAAAATTAAAATCGCCTTATGACATAACGTATTTCTACACGTTAAACGTATAACGTTACTACGTTAAACTTCGTCCAACCACGATAAGCCGTCTCAAAGGCTTAGCGACGTAGCTCACATTCCAGCTACCGCTATTACTAGTGAGTTTAGATTTTATTATATAGTCGTTTGAATTGTTGAAGTCTTATAACATTTTAGATTGTTACATTTAGGTTAAGATGTAAGTAGTACAGAGAGGGTCATGCTCCTGCAGTGGAGACTAAAAGAGACCTGATGAAGAAGAAGAAGCAGGTTAAGATGTAACTGGGAACACGAATAGATGACAAAAACATAAGTAGACAAAAACATAAGTAATAAAAGTCTAAGTTTTCACAGCGCTCGCCCAGCAATGACGTTTTAGTGGCAAATTAATGATACATTAGGTTAAAATCCTATTTTTTTTTTAATGAATTTATAGCCTATGCAACTTGCTGATAATATTGTTTTAGGTGAAAGAATTTGAAAATCGGTATCGTCTTTATTTTTATCCATTACAAGCAAACACACAAATTCTTGCTGCTTTCTAATATTAGTCTAGAATTCTAGATAACCTCTCCTGATACAATATTACTAGGTACGTTAACCTTTGCTACTGTTGTATGTCTGATGTTAATGCATCCATTATCGAGATGAATAAGTAAGGGCTTTAAGTCGAGCCCTGGTGTAAGCCCACCTCCACACTGAACTGTTCAGTGTGGAGGTTTCAGATGAGCCGGGGGCTTCGGATCGAACTTTAGAACGTGGTTTGCTGTACATCGTATTAGCTGCACTCATCATTTCCAATAGGTGACACGGTCAATCGACCATGCACACCCTGGTGTCAAAGTTCTTCAGAACCGCCTTCGGCCTTTGACGTGGTTCCTTCAACGACAACAAGATGGCAGCCGGGACCACCGACTTAACGTGCCTTCCGAAGCACGGAATCATCTCTATTATCAGACAATCAGGTGATTCAAGCCTGCAATGTCCTAACCAAACTGGAAACAACTAAACAAAGTATGCTTCCAGTGGGAATCGAACCCACGACCCCCGGGTCAACAGGCAAACGCCTTAACCACTGGAGCACGGAGGCTGTTAGCTGCAATAATTCCATGGCACTCTTTTTACATTCAAGGCCCATCACACAACCTCACGAGGAATTCTGCCATATACCTTTTCTAAGTCAAGCGTTATAAAAATTAAGACTACTAAATCCAAAATGGACAATCCAGTGACGGAAATGCAGTTAAACTGTGCGGAAATGTACTCCGGCTCTAAACTGCCATTAATCAACGTCAGCGGCAGTCATTTCGAGCACAGCGCTTGTCAATGCAATTTACGACGTTATTGGGGCCAACATTTATAGCCAGAACTAGCTGTCGCCTAGAGCCTTGCTTCAGTTATTATCGGTCTCTCTAGAACGACAATTAATGTAGATGAAATGTAACCTACGTCGGCATTTGATTTGGCAAAAGTATTGCAACGACGAAAATAAGACGACAGCGCAATATAGAGGTAATGACCTCAAAGAGGTGGTCTGAATGAAAAACACCCTAGCTTAAATAGCTGAGCCACGAAAAAAGTGAACCTAAAAAGGAAATTTTAGTCAAGGAAATGCGGTTAAACTGTTCGGAAATGCCGTTAAACTGTTCGGAAATGCACTCCGGCTCTAAACTGCAATCGATCGACGTCAGTGGCAGTCACTACGGGCGTGGCGCTTATCATTGCAGTTTAAGTCATTATTGGGGCCAACATTTATAGCCAGAACTGGCTGTCGCCTAGGACCTTGCTTGAGTTATTATAGGTCTCTCAAAAACTGCAATGAATGTAGATGAAATGTAACCTATGTCGGCATTTGATATGGGTAAAGCATTGCAAAGCGAGAATAAGACGACTGCGCATTATAGAGGTAATGACGTCAAAGAGCTGGTCTGAATGAAAAACACCTTAACTTGAATAGCTTGACCACCAAATTAGTGAACCTAAAAGGGACATTTTAGTAGAGGAAATGCCGTTTAACTGTTCGGAAATGCACTCCGGCTCTAAGTGCAAGTGACCAAGATAGATGTCATATTTTTAAGGTGACAAAAGGCACTTTACGTTCAGTTAGTGATAATAGCTAAGAAAAGGGCTTAACGTGGCTTTCGAATCACGAAGGATCTCGAGATATTTTTGAACGACTCATCCCAGTAAGGATCAAACTCGGAGTTACTTAACATAAAGAATTAAGATAAACTGTGAACCTATTATCAACAATTCAGTAAATAAAATGCCATTAAACTGTTCGAAAATGCACTCCGGCTCTAAACTGCCATCGATCGACGTCAGTTGCAGTCACTACGGGCTTGGCACTTGTCATTGCAATTTAAGTCATTTTTGGGACTGAAATTTACGAGGTGGGAAACTGGACTTTTGCATTTTTACATTTCAATACAAATATGAATGTGTATAAGAATGTAATGTGTGTGTAGATAAGAAAGTGTTTTCATTATGTCCAGTAATAATGCAGCTTGTAGCTCGCAACATAGAATTTAGCTGCAAGCCGGTATGACAGTTTGAGTTTGCGTATAAGCATAAAGGAAAAGCTACATAAGTAAGTATATTACTAGTATAAGAAAGCTTTGTTTTACTTTTAAACTTCATTTCTTAAACTCAATAATTGCCATGAGAGAAGTAGGCTAATTTTTATATGTATTTTAAAAGCTAAATATGTCTGTCTTCTTACTCTCTCACATAATTATAATTTTAAGAATGCAAGAAAAAGAGTTTGTTTTTTGTTTTGTTTTCAGGTAAAAAAACCGGTCAAGTGCGAGTCCGACTCGCGCACGAAGGGTTCCGTATTGTTATCTATAATAAGTAAAAAATTATTTTAAAATATTTTTATTATATGATGTAACTAAAAACTTATACTTTTCGCAATTTTTCCTTAATTTGTGCTATAAGACGTTGCGTCGCACCAAATTTCAAGATTCTGAGTTCACGGGAAGTACCCTGTAGGTTTTGTTTCTTTAGCGAAAGTCGAAAATTATTAAAAATATTTTTAATATATGATGTAACTAAAAATGTATACTTTTCGCAATTTTTCCCTTATCTGTGCTAAGACGTTGCTTCGTACAAAATTTCAAGATTCTGACTTCACGGGAAGTATCCTGTAGGTTTTGATTCTCTTATAAATGTCTTCTCTTATAAATTAAAAAAACACGAACATTTGCGGCATAAACGGCTGTATCTTTTGATTGCATTGGCTTAGAAATTTGTTTTTTTTTTCACAGCTCCTATAGACAGTAGACCTTTTTTTATTATGTATATCCGACGGCAAACGAGCAGACGAGCCACCTGATGGAAAGTGGTCACCGACCTGTGTATTTCATATGAATGTAAGCTTGATACCTCAACGCGTTCCTGAGAAAAAGGATCTTAACAGACCTACAGACAGACAGACAGACGGACAACCGAGTGATCCTATAAGGGTATCTTTTACCTTTTGAGGTACGGAACCAAAAAAATACCGATCTAGAATTTACTGATCATTATTTATTTTTGTACTCATAATAAGATTTACCAAAGAGTAAAAAGGATAACTTCGTTTTTTACAATAACTCGATCTAAGGACGAAAGTAAAATTGTAAAGCAGCAAAAACTTTTTCTACTTTTATAGCTTTATATAGTACTAGCTTTCGCCCGCGGCTCCGCCCGCGTCAATGTCGATCCCTCGGGAATAGTACTTTTTCCCGGGATAAAAGGTAGCCTGTGTCCTTTTCCGTACTCCAGAGAGAGGACTTGTATGCAAAATTTCATGATGATCGGTTCAGTAGTTACGGCGTGAAAGCGTAACAAACAAACAAACAAACAAACAAACTCACTTTCGCATTTATAATATTAGTAAGGATAAGGATAAGGATTAGTAACTGAAATGATCGGACTGTAGGATCAGACGTAGAATATAGAACAACTCAATTTTGTCCTATGTATGTCGTAAGAGGCGACTGCCAAGCACATACATCCCATGCAACGAAAGCATTTCCAAGGAGGGTTGACATTAGGCAGGCGGCCAGTTATAAAAATAAGCCTAAACTTGTCACATCATGGATGGACTTCCATGCTGTCTCGACCCCACACAGTGGAAGATAAATAAGAAGTAACTGAAATCATCGTTTAAGTTCCATTCATTTGCAAGTTGAAAATAAATGAGTTTTCATTACGTCCAGTAGCTCGCAACGTAGGATTTAGCTGCTAGACGGGCTGACATTTTGAGCCGGCGTATATGTGCAATGGAAACAAAGCTGCATACATATGAAAATAAGCTTTGTTGAATTGTTATGTAATTTACATTCATAAGCTAGTTAAATGACATTAATACATTTCCTAACGGAAGTAACTAAACAAAGTATGCTTCCCGTGGGAATCGAACCCACGACCTCTGGGTCACACAGGCAAACGCCTTAACCACTGGACCACGGAGGTAGTAAGTAAATGTAAATCCAAATATATCTTTTCCTTTCGATTTAGCTAATTTTATAACCGGCCGTGTATTTTATAAACCCTTTGCTTGGATAGGGTCTAAAAAATATTGCCTAAAGTAAATAAATAAATAAATATATACGGACAAATCACACAGATTGAGCTAGCCCCAAGGTAAGTTCGAGACTTGTGTTATGGGATACTAACTCAACGATACTATATTTTATAACAAATACATATATAGATAAACATCCAAGACCCAGGCCAATCTGAAAAAGATCATTTTCCACCTTGACCTGGCCGGGGATCGAACCCGGGCACTCCGTGTCGCAGGCTGGCGTGTTAACCACTGCGCCACGAAGCTGTCAAAAGTAATCGTTCTCTTGTCTTTTGGTATCAAAAATGAAAAATGTAACTTGATGCAAACCAGCCAATTGTCGAGTCTTCCTAATTGATCTCCTGAGACCAAGCCCATCCCAAATAATTGAGAGGGTTTGCTTAGGATTTCGATCCCATAATAATTGTAAGTCGAAATTGAAACCTCGGTCCTCGAGGGCTTATATTGGTCATTATCAATGGCCTCGCTGTTGGGAATAACTACTTATTTGCTCAGTCAGACTTTTAAAAGGGATTTATATTAACAGGCCTTGAAGTAGCTTTTCTTTGGATATAGTTAAATAGATATTGATTGAAAAAAAACCATGGCAAGCGTTTAATGACTAACAGCTGTCATATGTATGACTTGAAATTCTTCCAAATCATACTTATGTTTCCAGAAAGCAAAGCATAAGTTTCGAAGCAGCAAAGATAGGTGAAATGTAATTAAAAAAAAAAGATTCTTCCGTTTACTTATAAAGATTTAAGCTTACATTTACTTTTAGTTAAAAAGATTTCAGAAATATATTATAGGTTTAGTAGTAGTATTTTTCAAAATATAGGTTAATATGTTATGTCGATAAATATGTATATCAAACAAGTTTTTCTTTATTTTTATAAGTGTTTTATTTTGCATTTAGAATGCTATTTTGATATACTGTTAATAAATTAGGAAATAAAATATGGTGAAAAAAAGTCATGCGGGCGGGACTTGAACCAGTGACCTGACGTAAGCCTTAATACCTATAAGGGAAATGGGATATGGTGGAGAATTTTGGCGCCTAGATTGAATTGTGCGGTAGCTCAGATGGCAGAGCATAGGTCGTACATGGACCTAGGTCGCCGGTTCAAGTCCCGCCCGCATTAAATTTTTCACCATATTTTATTTCTTAATTTATTAAAAGTTTTTCTATATACCTCATTACAGCCGTAAAATGTCCACTATTGGACAAAGACCTCTCCCAAAGATACTTCGTTCCATGGGAGGATATTGCCATACTACCCACGCTTGGCAGGCGGGTAGGCGACCGCAGTTTCTTTGGCTTCTTGTGCTTTCGACGCTGCTGCCAATCGGAAGCATTTTAAAGCTGGGGAAGGATAGGAATTTGTTGGATTTTGAAAGGAAATGAAGGTATCGGAATACTACTCACTCGGATCAATGGGGGAAAAGCGAGTAGCAGATCGGGAGGCCGGGCGTGCGTACCCCATACCATACCAGCTACCACCGGACAAACAGTCGAACATGACACTCCTGACCATTTGTTTATACAAAAGCTCAATAATCAAAGATTTATTCAAAAAATAGGTTATTTCTTCACGTCAGTCCACATTATTTATTACTAGGTTTCGGCCGCGGCTCCGCCCGCGTCAATTTCAATCCCTCGGCAACAGTACTTTTCCCGAGATAAAATGTACCCTAGGTCCTTCTCCGTACCCTAGATAACGTGTATGCAAAATTTCGTTTTGAATTTTGCATACATTTTTTCAAATTCGTGATGATCGGTTCAGTAGTAACAACGTGAAAGCGTAACAAACAAAATCACTTTCGCATTTAAAATATTATAGTTAGGATAGTTAGGATTAGGATCGTTAATGTCCAAAAATTCCTTTAGCTAGGATCTCAAAAAGCATAACATTACATTTAAAAGTATTCATCCTTTTGTGATGAATCTTAGATGTTTAGATGCAAAATAACCAATAGTCGAGTCTCCGTAATTGATCCCCGGGTCCAACCCATCGTGGATTAATAACATCGCTGTATTTACTTAGGATCTCGATCCCGTGAAGAAATTGAAACCTCGGCCCTCGGGGGCTGGTATTGGGCATTATCGACGTACCCACTGCTGGGCTTAAGCATTCCCTGACACATTTCAAAAGGGTTATCTGTTAATCCGTGAAGCGAGCAAACAGCTTTCTGTTCGTTTTGTATAATATTTGATTTTGATTATCAGAAATGCCATTTGAAGTATTGGCCGAATTTAAATATATGTTACGGTAAATTTGATTAATCGAAAATTATTAATAATTTTATAACATTATTAATAATAACCTCGTGTTTTGGTAAATGTGAATAAAAAACTGAAATTAATTACTTTTGGTAGTTATTATTAATAATTCACTACACACATTGGTAAAAGTTATAAAAAAACCCAAAGTTATTAGTCCAGCAGGTATTTATTAAGAATATGATATGACGAAGATACTACTTATTCGTAAGATATGACACATATAACAGTGCTTGTCTCAGATCACACAAACAAGGGTAGGTACTTGTTTTAAAGAAACTGACAACAATAATCACCTCTTAATCTGTACTCTTAATAAACAAAGTTAAAAGAGTGAGAGAACAGCCTCTCGGCAGCGAAAGGGAGTCGCTATTGCTGCCCTATCTTGAGCTACTGGAACAGAGTCCACGTTGACTCGAGACTTGCTCGTGTCAATGTAAAATAACTTTAGTTTTTAATATTTTTATTTGGCTCACTTTACTAACCCTAGTTTATAAGCTTATTTTTGGTACTAACCTATGTAATAGAAATGTATTTCTAAAATAAAATGTTATTAGTATTATTATTTGTATCTACTTTGGTTTCACGGGTGTTACCCCGGTCCTTTGGAGGCTTGCGTGGAGATATATATCCAACATGAAGAGGCCCTTTGGAGAAGTTGATGTAAAGTTGGTCTCCAGCCAGAACTTGTTTCTGGAAATACCAATGTATGATATGTCCTTGAACAGGTTTAGGCTGGAGCAGAAACTATTGCATTATGAAAGACAAATTTATGGGATTGAAATGTAGCTGGACTTGTGCTAGGTTTGCCTGGATTGGACACCTGCTATTATTATAAAATGGCAAAATTATAGAATCGTCATCACCATCAAGAAGGCCTCTTGTGATGAGGCCTTTTTAATACTTTGATTAAAAAGGCCTCGAGATTACAACCATGGGAACAGTAATGAAAATATGTAAGTGACTATTTTAGGGTAGAGATCTTGAAAATGATGTAATTTTTGGAATCCAAGATGGCGGACGCGACTTTTCATGAAAAACCTGCAACCTGCAAAGGGGTCGTTTTTTGGGTTTTTACCTTAGTTATGTAATCCAAGATGGCGGGCGCGACTTTTCATGATAAACCAACATGAGTGTCGTTTTCTAGGTTCTTGGGGTGTAGAGGTGCATATCTCGAAAATGACGTCAGTTATATAATCTAAGATGTCGGACGTGACTTTTCATTATAAATCGACGTGAGTGTCAATTTCTAGGTTTTTTTCGGTGTAGTTTTGGAAAATTACATCAGTTTTAGTATCCAAGAAGGCAAATCTTCGCGTGGCCTCTCGCACATCCCGCATGCCGCCTCGCCACCCCTGCCCGCAAATCTGTTGCCCGATCGAGAAAAAAATCGCCAGTGTACATTTATTTTTATCGATAGTTATTACATTTATCGGTACTAAGGTTACATTATTAATAATCACCGACAAATGTGATTAATTTCTCACTTTTACCTGTACTTTCGGTAATTATTAATAATGATAGACAATTATTAATAATTTTTAATTAATCACTCTAACCGTAACATATACATACATTTCTACAATTATGATTTTTGAACTCTACCATTAATATTTTGATACAGCTGAATTCGTACATGAGAAACCCGTAATTTGCATATTAATAATCTACCAATAATGTTAATTTTCACACAATATCACTGACATTTGACAAGCTCCGTGGCGCAGTGGTAAACACGTCAGCCTGCGACACGAGGGTGCCCGGGTTCGATCCCCTGTCAGGTCAAGATGGAAAATGATCTTTTTCAGATTAGCCTGGGTCTTGGATGTTTATCTATATATGTATTTGTTATAACATATCGTATCGTTGAGTTAGTAATGCCATAATACAAGTCCCGAACTTACTTTGGAGCTAGCTTAATCTAAATAATTTGTCCGTATATATTTAATTATTTAAATAAAAAATAAAAAAAACACTGTTTTATACGCTGTATCACCACACTTACATACAACGCTATAGCCAAACTGCATGGCTGTATGTCCGCCTTTGTACCCATTATTTATTTAATTTTATGTGTACTAATTAGTTTTATATTATTTCGATACAATGTTGCAATAAAGTGTCTATTCAAATAAAGTGTTTATTCATTCATTTATATACGCCAGCTCAAATGTCAGTCCGGCAGCTGAATCCTACGTAGCGAGTTGCAAGCTTAGCATAGATACGAGTTAAGTGTTTGTAAATAGGAGCAATGAAGTACTTTGTCATTGGCTTAATTTTATATGGTCGTGGCGCAGCGGTCAACACGCCTGCCTGCGTGTGACACGGAGTGACCGGGTTCGATCCCCGGCCAGGTCAAGTTGGAAAATGATCTTTTTCAGATTGACCTAGGTCTTGGATGTGTATCTATATATGTATTTGTTATAAAATATAGTATCGTTGAGTTAGTATCCCATAACACAAGTCTCGAACTTACTTTGGGGCTAGCTCAATCTGTGTGATTTGTCCGTATATATTCATTTATATTTATTTATACACTAGTGGATAAGCCATTGGAATGCAGGTTTATTAATAATATATCCTTGACCACCTTCCAAAAACCGTTAAGTGTCAATCCTTATTATCACTGATCATATTGAAAACGTCAGACTTCTAGTACTATCTCGCAAGTATTCGTAGGGAAGCACAAAAACTAAACCTAGAATTTTCTAGTCACCCTTTTTAATTACTTTACCAGTGTGTTCACTAACACCCAAAACAAATAAAGGAAGAATTGTAGCGTTTTCAGCAAACATGTCTCGTATTGTGGGCTTATATTTTATAGCCGCTGCTTTAAGAAAAGGACAACGTGACCCGAAATCTATAAACTGATGCCGCACCGCGCATGTAGAGTAGGCGCAAAGATCTAGAAGGAATAGACGATGCTACTGTTTGAATGTAACTTTTCATCATCATCATCATCAGGTCTTTTTAGTCTCCACTGTAGGAGTACAGAGAGGGTTATCCTCTCTGTACTACTACTTTGCCAGAGGACATTTTGCTAGAGGTGACATTTTGCGAAAAGGACGCTTTGTGCAAGGAACATTTTGCGAAAGGGACATTTTGCGACGATACCAAAATGTAATGTCTAAGGTTTGTTATGACGAGTTGCGAAAATGACGAGTTGCGAGAATAACGAGTAGCGAAAATCACCAATTGCGAAAATGACGACTTGCGAAACTGACGAGTTGCTACTAATCCTTCGCAACCTTTGTATTCTGACCATAAGGATCTACTTCCAATACGTAATAGTGGTCGGCTTTTAGGAACTTTTTGATCTATACGATACTAACGACCCTATTGGCTTGCGGGTGCGATAAATTATACATATAAACTTTCTTCTTGAATTACCACTCTATCTATTAAAAAACCGCATCAAAATCCGTTGCGTAGTTTTAAAGATCTTAGCATACATAGGGACAGACTGCGGGAAGCGACTTTGTTTTATACTATGTAGTGATATGAAAACGAGGATTAAAAAACTCTTTCCGTTTTATTATAAAATAACGACTAACTTTAGTAACTAGTTTAAACCCTTAAACCGTTGGTTGCCTCTAACAAATTGACGGTGACAGTTTTTTTTCATGTTTACTTCTTAGAATACTTTAGACCTTATTCTGAGGTTTAGTTTTACGGCTTTTGGCTTGCTATGCCTTTTAGCCCTCATAATTTTCAACGTGTTATCAACGAAGTGATGATGCAATTATTTCGTTGATTCGACGGAGCCCCTGGCGACAATTCTCACGAATCCTCTGATTTGATCATAGACGACGCAGTATGGCGAGCGACCACCAGCCCGCCATGTAAATCTCTGACACTTTATTTTAGTTATTCCCCACATTGTTCATAAATATGAGTATTTATAACATCAAATTACACCGATTTAACAACCTCCGTGGTCCAGTGGTTAAGGCGTTTGCCTGTAGACCCGGGGGTCGTGGGTTCGATTTCCACCGGAAGCATACTTTGCTTAGTTGTTTCCAGTTTGGTTAGGACATTGCAGGCTTGAATCACCTGATTGTCTGATAATAAAGATGATTCCGTGCTTCGGAAGGCACGTTAAGACGGTGGTCCCGGCTGCCATCTGGTAGTCGTTAAAGGAACCACGTCAGAGGCCGAAAGGCGGTTCCGAAGAACTCTGACACCAGGGTGTGCATGGTCGATTGACCGTGACACCTACTCGAAATGATGACCGATTTCATATTAAAAGTTCACTAGAAGAAATTTGCAAAACAATCCAAAACGAAAAACGTGCTGTCCGCTGTAATTCCCGCCAAGAACTCCACAGTGACAGCGGAGTAAACGGCTAACTAATAAGTGTTGACATATTTTGGTACGATAATACTTTTTTTTTTATGTTATAGGACGGCAATCGAGCAAGCGGGTCACCTGACGGTAAGTGACCACCGCCGCCCATGGACAACTGCAACACCAGGGTGTGGCAGGTGCGTTGTCGGCCTTTCAAGGAGTTGGGGGAAGGAAATGGGGAGGGGAGGGGGAAAGATGAGCCTCCGGTTCTCTCACTCACCGAACGAAGCATAGAAGCGGTAAAGCTTCTACTCAGATGTCGATTTTCTGTGAGAGTGTGGTACTTCCCGAGACGAGCCGGCCCATTCATGCTAGCAGCAATTATTTTGCCGGTAACGTGGCTCTACCACGACTAATAAACCGGGTACTAAAATCAGTCGTCATTTTTTAATAATACGGTGTGAGTATAAGCTCTTCAATTGGCACTATTGCAAAGAGTGGCGATAGCATTTGTCAGCCTGCCTCGCCGTCGCGCGGCGCCCTTTATTCCATGTCATTTTTCTTCTACCGAACGTTCGGAATGAAGAATAATGATGAACGTTTGGCTAAAAGCGCCAACGATATAATAAGTATTTATGGCTTTTAAAATATGCATTTTTAAAATAATGATATATTAAATTATGTAAATTGTATCCTATCAGATAATAATTTTAAGTTTCTATGTAACAATAGTTTAAGCTTACAGCAATTTTTGTTGCTCGGGTTTATTCCATGTAATTTTTCTTCTACCGAACGTTCGGAATGAAGAATAATGATGAACGTTTAGCTAAAAGTACCAAGGATATACCTTATAAGTATTTATAGCTTTGAAAATATGCATTTTTAAAATAATGATATAATAAATTATGTAAATTGTATCCTATCAGATAATAATTTTAATTTTATATGTAACAATAGTTTAAGCTTACTTAAGCAATTTTTGTAGCTCGGGTTTACTTAAAAAAATATGACAAAAAGCTTTGGAGTTAAGTGGTGCATCGAGTTGCAACTTGTTTGGTATGAAGGATAATAAGATACGATAGTACTGTATTCTAATGACGGCCGTGGCGCAATGGTTGAGCGCATGAGGCTCTGGGTTTGATTTCCCGCACCGGGGTCCCGGAAAATAATTCTGCTTCATTTTCCTCTGCGGTTCTGGTGCTACCCGTGAAGGCTTAGCATCTGGCAGGCAGCTGGTCGTATGCTGATACGCCAAATTATATCAGCATGGATACTGTGATAATAGTAGACTTCGTGGTCCGATGCATCACAACTGAGCATGCGACCGGGAGAACTCTAGGATGCAAAAGAGAACAAATTGTACTCTCATATTTATCGACTGTTTTCAATTTCAATATAACTGGACTACAACTTCTGTGAAACTGATGACATATAAAGTACAGATTTTTAAGTATTACTAGCAGTGACCGCGACATCGTTCGCGTAAATTTTATGTTAAGTTTTTATGGAGGCCACGTCTTATCATGACAGGAGAAAATAAAAAAATAAGTAGCCTATCCTGTGTACTGTACACCTAAATGTATATTTACCAAGTTTTTATAATTCAGTTAGTTCATTTAAGAGTTATTTTATTTTTATTTTGTTTGGAAGATTATCGATTATTATTATTATGGAGGAACATACATACATACATAAATATATACATTACATACATACAGAAAAAAAATCTGAAAATCCTCAATTTAGTTTCAGTATCATGTATGGAACATATAAACACGATATCTCTTAAAACAAAGTAACTTACTCCATGACCAACCCCTACATATTTATTATTAGTATTGATGATGGGAAAAAAGTTGTGTGATAAAATGACCACACTGACCTCCAAGCCTCAATTCCGCCGCAGCCTGCGCCGAGTCCAAATCCCTCTCAGCAAAGCACTGGTACATCCCTCTATGCACCCTCATGACAGAGTGAATCCTCAGCGCCCTCTCTGCTCCTCCCACTGGCACCCCGTCATGCAGCCATCTGATCCTCGCATCGCCACCTTCTACGGAGCAGTTGAAGGACACTGAGCTGCCGGAGTTTGCCACCTGGTGGGAAATATACATATTTTCACGTCTTTGTTCCATACGGGGTAAGCAGAGACTAGGACCGTAGAACTCAAAAGCCACACTTAGTTTGTAAGCGTATAGGTGGAGAAATGAAATAGAATTTTATTCAAATTTGGATATCATGAATCTATCTCTTTTTGAATGTCATATTATTGTTTTTAATATTTGCAAAATCGATAAACTACTAGCATTTCGGAACGACCACTGCTGAGAATAATAAGCTTATAGAAACTCAGTCCAGTGAGAAGGAATCAAAATAGTGATGGGTTGCTATCTGGATCGCCTATTGATATGATTTCTAAAATTTTTACTCATTCTCGGCTTTTACGAGCTGCAAGGGATGAGAAGCAGCTGATTCTTTTTAGCTTTTCAGCAGATCATAAGACCAAAAGGTCACGTTTAGCGTGTTGGTGGGAGTAAAGGTGGGAAATGAAATCAAACTAGTGATGGGTTCCTAGCCGCATCGCCTATTGTCATGATTCTTTAGATTTTCGCCTATTTCCTAGACCGGCTTCTACGTTCTGTGCGGGAAGAGAAGCAGCTGGCACATTCTACGTTTTTTTTTTCTCCCAGACCTGCATGGAAGACTGTCTTGTTCTTTTCGGATCGTTGTTTTTTTTTGTTTAAACTTTGTTGTTCGTCTCATTTAGATTGTGGACAATAAGACACGCCATTAGGTAAGCCATAGATTGAATTTCATCGCAGTCACCAAGGTCATTTGGAGATAGTAGGTGGGCTTTCTTGCGTCTCCGTACATCCGCTCGGATTCTGTTGAGGGACTTCCAAACTGCCTACAGGAGATCGATTCCTGGTGGGATTTCCTCTGCAGGTGGAAGTATGAAAGAGTTGACCTCTCAACCACCAAGCGGGCCGATCGGGCCACGTAACAATAGAAAATCCATTGTGTCTGCATTTCTCGCGCTTGTAGGTTAAGTAGGTGCTATTCCTCTTTTCTAAATCCATCCACCTGTTTTGCGGCTACGATGCCACAGTCAGAAACAACACGGACAGACTAACTTGTAAAAATTATAACATTCCTCTTTTTGATAGGAGGTTAAAAAGCCTCCAACGATTGAGAAGCGTAGACCATCTTCGTTGAATTCGATTAGCCGATGAGGGCTTCGGGAGACAATTCAGCTGCTCATGAATAATTCAGGATGAGCAACGCGCGCCATCGTATGAGAAGATAAAAATGTTATTTGTGCCCCAAAAAAGGTGTCTTTCTAGAGCGCAGTGATAGTAACTAATCTGTAGTTTATTTCCATCCATTTTAGTTAAAAAAAAAGTCTTGAACCTATAGAACCGATTTTGATAAAATGTTGTTGGGAACAATTTAAAATTATAATCGTGTTAAATAAAAAAAAATCTTAATCGGTCCAGGCATCTTCGAGTAATCGGGAATAAAGATAAAAGAAAAAAAGATTTAATAAAATCCGCTAACACATTCCCTTTTTTTTTCTCCCAAACCAGCATGGATAACAACATTTTTTTACATATTTTTATTTTATTTGCTTTTAAGTAGGTACCCTATAAACTCTCACCATGGCAGACCTGAAAGTCTTTAAACAGACTTCGGACTCAGGTCGGCCGATGTATGCAAAATCTTTCCAGGTGGGGATTCACAACTCCGACCAATTGTGCGAATGTGGACTTCCCTAAACAATGTCTCACTTGGTGTCATGTTCCTTGTGCACCTGTTCCTGTACATTGGATGACCTGATGACAGCCAACACTAACGCCATTCAAGTGGCTGAATACTAGGAACAAAAGATATAAAAAAGGTTTGTCACCGACATGAAAAGAACAAGGTACCCTGTATATATATTTGTTATGTGTTTTTGCCCGGGTGAAAATCTGCAACTTAATTTCGAAGCACTTATCCCCAACCAATCAAACTCAATTAAATTGACTTAAGAAATAGGTAAATTAAAAAAGTAATAGATGACAAAAAAAATAACGTAAAATTTGTAACGTGACTACAAAACCCGAAACTGCACGTGGCCCAACACGCACTTAGCAGTTTTTTTGCCTCTGGTAGTAATGATATCTTATTTGAATTAAATTTACTCCAAAGCTAGCTCCTCAAACGAGAAGGCTTTAATTAAGTGAAGATTACAAATCTCATTCATTCCGTAAGCTTTGTTTACAAAGCTATGAAAGTTTTCATCAGCAGTTTACTTAGAATATTGCTTTCGGGCTCATAACGAAATCACGAGAGAACAACATTTAATTTGGAATTAAATCAAAGTTTCGCATCCCCGTTTATATTTACCGAGGATTAGTAAGGAGATAAATGAATGGAACAGACTATTAATTGTAAGTACGTAGAATCTATGTATGCGACGTGATAAATTTTCAAAAACGATTTTGTTATATTTGTAGACATTGGGAGTCTTAAAAAGAAAACAAAAACAAAACTATTGTTCACAATACTATTAGCTTGGCTACAGGACTTACTTCGATTTCGTCTTTTTATCGAGTAAAATGGCTATACATACATATTAAATAAGTTATTACTGCGATTGATAGCTCTAAATGCCCCAGCACCTGCACAATGGGTGAACTGAATGCTAACTAATGCAAGCGGCCGTTCAGGTGGCTAAGGATTGGTAAGACATAATTTAATATTACGATTTTACTGACTTGAAAAAAAGAAGACTGCGATTTAATCTCAAATTCTATCACGGTAAATCCCATAGTCAAAATAATAGTATTCTATTGTAATACGGTATTGAACTGATGCTGATATTATACAAAACGTTTTTAATGTTACTGATATCTATCTAAAAATACTTTAAATAAGATATCGATTCGTTTGGTTGAGATGTTAATAATTCTTTAAAGTTGGGTGGGCAAGACTATCCTAAAAATTTTGGCAGGTAGACGGGACTCGCCTATAATGAGGCATCTTTTCAAGGGGATCATGTCGGTGGCCCTACATGGCCAAATATGATTTTATTTTATTAAGTAGGTAGATTTAAGTACCTACCTAACACTAATTTTTAAGTTACTGTATTACTAACAAATTGGATTAAATTATGTTATAAAAATAAATAAATTGAATTGAATTGTAAAAACTTGGTTTATACTACACTTTGATAATATAACCAAACAATGTGTTCACGCCACCCGTACGAGTATGAACAGCTTGCTCGTGACGTGACGTTACGGACTTATACTATGCATATCAGCAAAGCGAATTAAAAACGTCTAAAAATATTTGACTTTATATCTGTAAGACACTTTATTTATGTAACACTATATAATAGACCATGAGAAATGGTTCGTGCAAATGGGTGGAATATCCACCAAGAAGGGATGTCGACCTGAACATTGGGACCGCAGAATGAAAAACCGGCCAAGTGTGTGTCGGGCCACGCGCAGTATAGGGTTCGATATATTCCAGTCTCGTGACCACGATGGATGTAACTCCATTGAAACGTCAACGGAAACAAATAATAAAAAGGTTCGTGCTAAGTTCCGTTTATATACATAATTATAGGGTTCGATAGTTGCGAATGCTAGCTTTAAGTTCACGCCTCACGGTTTAAGTACTAAAAACGAGCCCACATAGGAAGGTGGTAACTGAAGAAAGAGTTATAAAATCCTCCTTCAAAAGGGAAATATTATCTATTTCAGGACCGTGAGTAGAGGCTAGCGCTGGTAACAAGATTTCGTAGGTATATTACCTATTCACCTACCTAAACCAGACGTTGGGTAAGTCGCAAGAAGAAAAATTACTCCCACTTTACTTGTATGGGATCGACGCAAAAAACATTTTTTTCAAGATTTTTATTTTACCTCTTTTTCGGCATTCTCTAGTACTTATAGCCTGTAAGTAAAACCGCGGACGGACAGACGGACAGGCATATGAAACTATAAGGGTTCCTTGTTTACTACGGAACCCTAAAAAGGCTGGAATAAAATGTGTAGAATAATAAATAAATGCATAAACAAAATTGCAGCTGGGAAATATAATCAAAGTTAGCCTTTTTTTCAAATTTGGAGTTTTGTTTAGGCCTGTAAATATTTGGAATACCTAATTTAATTGGAATAAAAATAGGTATATAACAAAAGATCATGTCACTTCCTTACAGTTAACATTAACTCAATGTCCTTAGATTAGGATAAATTTTGTTTCGTTTGATTTTATTACTTTTGTTAGCATTGAAAGTAGGAACTTGATGTTTATTATATCACTAGCTGTTGCCCGCGGCTCCGCCCGCGTTAATGTCGTTCCCTTGGGAACAGTAGAAATGATAAAAATTCCATACAAACCCTTGCCCCTTTGCTTTTTCCCCGTAAGGGGGAATTTAATACATTTCACCTGCATAGATCTTCAGCCCTTAAGGAGGGGATGTTGCACATTTCACCTCCACAGATATTTTTTTATTGTAATAGAGAACTTCTTATTGTCATATTTCTAAGTAAATAAAAAAATCCATACAAACTTTACCCCACCTATTCTACCCCTTCAAGGGGAAATTTCGACCATTTTAACTACACAGATCTTTTTAATTTCAACGTAAACATATATACTTATTTTTATACTTCTATGTCCAGAAATGAGAAAATTTCCATACAATCCCCCCCCCTCCCGTTTATTTATCCCTTAAGGGGGAAATTTTGTACATTTCACCTACACAGATCTTTTTTAATTGTAACCTAGAACGTATATACTTATTTTCATACCTCTAAGTCTAGAAATGGAAAAATTCCATACAAACTTTACCCCCTATTTACCCCTTCAAGGGAGAATGTTGTCTGGTTCACCTAAACAGATCTTTTTTAATTTTAATTGAGAACTTGCGTACCTACTTTCAAACTTCTAAGTCCAGAAATGAGAAAATTCCATAAAACTTCAACCCCTTTGATTTTCTAAAAATCCTTTCTTAGTGCTCATTTACACCATAAAAAGAATCCCTGTGCCAAATTTCAAGTTTCTGCGCACAGTAGTTTCGGCTGTGCGTTGATATATAAGTCAGGTTTGCCTTTGGCCCGCAGCTCCGCCCGCATAAGTGTCGATTTCTCAGGAACAGTAGAATTATTAGTTGAACCCGGAATACATTAGTTCATGACTTTCAATGAAACACCTTAATATTGAATTTCAATTGAATAACTTCAAAAACGGAAAGTTTCATACTAACTTTGCATCCCCGATATATTAAGGGATGATTTTTGAGAAAAATATTTTACTCGTGTTTCATGCCTTTTAGTAAAGAACCTTCATGCTGGATTTCATTCGACTAACTTCAAAAATGGCAAAGTTTCATGCTTACTTTGCACCCCTATTTTACCCCCTTAAGGGATGATTTTTGAGTAAAATATTTTACTCGTGTTTCATACCTTTCAGTAAAGAACCTTCATGCTGAATTTCATTTGAATAACTTCAAAAACAACAAAGTTTCATACTAACTTTGCAACCCGTTTTTCCCCCTAAGGAGATGAATTTCCAAAAATCCTTTCTTAGTGCTCCCCTACGTTATAAAAGGAACCCCTGTGCAAAATTTCAAGTTCCTAACCCTGCGTTGATATGTCAGTCAGTCAGTCAGCTTCTCCTTTTTTTTTAGTATGGATTACTATGGATAGTATGGATTGACTTTGGATTTTAATTTTCTTATGTCACTTATTATTTTATTTTGTTTTTGTTATATGTTTGCAGGCAAACTCATGCCTAGAGTACATTCAAATGACGATAACTTTTTTTTTAATGAACCGATTTTGATGAAACAAACTTTAAATGTTAAACTGAGTTAAAACAAAGCAATTGGTGAAAGTTTGAAGTAAATCGGTTCAGTATTTTCGGAGATAATCGTGATCATACATACAGACAGACAGACAGACAGACAGACAGACAGACAGACAAGAAATTCCAAAAATTTGTTTTTGCTTTCTATTATTCTTTTTAAGTGTCCCTCTATCCATTTCAGTCAAAAATTCGAAATGTACAGACAAAATAATTTTACTGTTTTATTATATGTATAGATGTATATGTTACGGTTAGAGTGATAAATCAAAAATTATTAATAATTGTCTATCATTATTAATAATTACCGAATGTAGAGGTAAAAGTGAGAAATTATTCACATTTGTCGGTGATTATTAATAATGTAACCTTAGTACCGATAAATGTAATAACTACCGATAAAAATAAACGTACACAGGTGATTTTTTTCTCGATTGGGCAACAGAGGTGCGGGCAGGGGTAGCGGGGCGGCGTGCGGGATGTGCGAGGCCACGCGAAGATTTGCCTTTTTGGATTCTAAAACTGGTGTAATATTCCAGATCTACACCGAAAAAAATCTATAAATTGACACTCATGTCAATTTATAATGAAAAGTCGCATCCGCCATTTTAGATTACCTAACTGACGTCATTTTCGAGATTTACACCCCTTAAACCTAGAAAACTACACTCATGTTGGTTTATCATGAAAAGTCGTGCCCGCCATCTTAGATTACATAACTGAGGTAATTATCGTGATCAAGACCCCAAAAAACCCAAAAAACGACCCACAAGTACAAGACCTACCCTTGTTTGTGTGATCTGAGACAAGCACTGTGTGTCATATCTATACTAATATTATAAAGCTGAAGAGTTTGTGTGTTTGTTTGTTTGTTTGTTTGAACGCGCTAATCTTAGGAACTACAGGTTCAAATTGGAAAATTCTTTTTGTGTTGTATAGTCCATTTATTGAGGAAGGCTTTAGGCTATAAAACATCCAGCTACGACCAATAGGAGCGAAGCATTAATAAAAAATGTTTTGAAAACGGGTAAAATTATTCATCTTTCCTAAGAAAAAACCTAATTAATCATAATAACAGCAATTGCCGCGGACGAAGTCGCGGGCAACAGCTAGTCATATCTAATCTATACTAATATTATAAAGCTGAAGAGTTTGTTTGTTTGTTTGAACGCGCTAATCTCAGCAACTACTGGTTCAAATTGGAAAATTCTTTGTGTGTTAGATAGTCCATTTATCGAGGAAGGCTTTAGGCTATAAAACATCACGCTGCGACCAATAGGAGCGAAGCATCAATAAAAAATGTTTTAAAATCGGGGAAAAAATATTCATGGTTGAGGACATCCGACGCGTGCAATGCGTAAACGGTTCAAGTTACTCAAAAAATGTGTATTAAAGAATTATTTATATTTAAACGAACTAAAAAATCCGGCCAAGTGCGAGTCGGACTCGCGCCGAAGGGTTCCGTACCGTTATCTAAAACGCTGTTCAAACGGCAAAACAATTATGTCTGTTGTATGTCCTTTAAGATTAATTTTATTTTTATTTAATTATTTATTTTTGAAGTGAATATATAACGAAATATTCTGTGAATATTTAAAGCGTCTACCTGTTGCCGTTTTATAAAGCTGAAGACTTTGTTTGTTTGAACACGCTAATCTCAGGAACTACTGGTTTAAATTGGAAAATTCTTTTTGTGTTGGATAGTCCATTTATTGAGGAAGGCTTTAGGCTATAAAACATCACGCTGCGACCAATAGGAGCAAAGCATCAATAAAAAATGTTTTGAAAACGGGGGAAAATTATTCATTTCATACATAAAAAAAATCTAATTAATCATAACTACCGCGGATGAAGTCGCGGGCAACAGCTAGTTATAAATAAATACCTGCCGGACTAAAAACTTTGGGTTTTTATTTTATTTTATAACTTTTACCAATGTGTGTAGTGAATTATTAATAATGACTAGCAAAAGTAATTAATTTCAATTGTTTATTCACATTTACCAAAACACGAGGTTATTATTAATAATGTTATAAAATTATTAATAATTTTCAATTAATCAAGTTTACCGTAACATATAGATTATGAACTGAAAATAACAAAGCAACGTTCATAAAATGGAAACGTTTTAGCTTAAAGCGTTACAAATAAAAAATGGATCGTTTTAATAAAATTATTTAGTAAAATAATTTTATTAATATAATATTTAGTAAAATATTATATTAATAAAATAGCCTAAACCAGAAGTTTTAAGTAAATAGGGGGGAGGGTAGCCGCAGCGCTCGCGTGAACAACGGCTCCGCATAAAATTAAGTTTTAAATTATATTTTCGGTTCTTGATCTATGTTTGGACCTGATTTATAATCAATAAGTTGTAATAACCGTGGAGTTATGTTGGTGTTATACCACAGTTCCTGGAAGATGACAAGAATGGTATCTGAGCAACAACGTTCATGATGATGGAATTCTACGCTAACATCGCCAAGTGCCGGTCTTGATAAGTGTTGATTTCTGGCCACGGAATCGAAGTTAACAAACAATACAGTGATTGAGCCCAAGTGTGGTTTTTAAAGTGTTGGAGTCAGGCAGGAGTATATCAATTCGGTGAAGTGTTTAGTTGATTACGAGGTTTGGGCATTTGCGGGAATTGGCAATGCCACCTTTTGAGTGAATAGTACACTCACAACAAAAATCACAGTTTATTGTCGAGACGTGTCAGAGACAGAGATAGTTAAATTAAACCTGTAAGTGGAATGTAGTAAGTGTAACGTACAGTTAAGTGAAAACCGCGTATTCAACATGGGTTCGAGCCTGCTGCCATGCATGTGAGACTGTTTTATTTTTACTTTATAACTTTTTTGTTTTGTTTTTTTAATGCAATTTTAAAATTGTTTATTTTTGTTTTATTCAAATTTATTTACATTTTATTAAGGTGTTGACGAAACTTAGGTGGATCGATACTTTAGTTTATAAGTTTGCCATTATTTGCCCCTTTCATCCAAATATACATATTTTTGAATTAATTTAATTGAAAACGAATAATGAATGGTTCGCAAAAGTCTACATGTCCGCACTGCCCAGATTCGTCCAGGCTCTTTGTGGCTCCTAGGGGTCTCAATGTGCACATAGGCCGGGTCCACAAAATACAATCGCAGCAAGCACAGGCAGGCCACATTATTACTCCTCCTTCCCAGGTGCACGCTGCCCCTGTCCTCGCTAACTACGATGATCTTCCTCGCCTAAAAGGTAGTGTACGCGTTTTGAAGCACATACCTAAGGGGGCCAGATATTTGGCGGCAGGAAGATTATGTGAAATAATTGACAAGTGCCTCGAAACCAATGATAAAGAGAAATGGTTTTTTTTATTAACTTTCGCCTACTCGGCGTTGAGAGTTCCCGCTGGCAGCGATCATCGGTCTCTTACTACTAAGGTGAAGGCAAATATTGACCGGTTTTCTTTCGGGGATATTAGTGAGCAAAATTCCCACTTTTTACAGCATGGCTCACGATCGCGTCAAAAATGTATCGAAAATAAAGTATACGATGGTGACCTGCGTGGAGCGGTTAGGATTCTAACTTCTGAGTGTTGTTTGGCTGCTAATGACACTAATACGCTGAACACTTTAAAAAATAAGCACCCAGCGCCGTCGCGTCCCCTTTCTTTTCCACCACAGCCTGATAACTCTTGCCCAGTACTCTCAGCTACTAGCACTGATGTAGGTGAGGCCATCAGATCTTTCCCTAGCGGGTCAGCGGCGGGATTGGATGGCCTTCGGGCGGATCACCTTAAAGAATTAACGTCGTCTTCTGCAGGTGACAATGGTCTCAAACTTGTAGATGCTTTAACAAAGTTATGCAATTTTTTGCTAAAAGGGTTATTAAATCCAGAGGTTTGCCCATATTTGTATGGCGCTTCATTATGTGCACTACAAAAAAAAATATGGTGGATTGAGACCTGTGGCTGTGGGTACCGTTATGCGCCGCCTTGTCGCGAAAATTGGTTGTCGGGCCGTAAAGTCTGAAATGTCGACGTTGTTACAGCCTCGACAGCTGGGTTTTGGGACGGCATTGGGTTGTGAAGCTGCCATTCATGCAACCCGTTCATTTGTCATAAACAAAATGTGTTCCGGTGAAGTAATGGTAAAACTAGATATTAAAAATGCATTTAATTCTGTCGAAAGGGATGTCATTTTGACAGAGGTGCGTAATCATATTCCCGGACTTTACCCTCTGCTATATCAGTGTTACGCTGCACCCCCAGTTGTTTGTTTTATGGTTCCTCGTTTATACCATCGCAGGTAGGTGTACAGCAGGGAGACCCTTTAGGCCCTTTAATTTTTAGCCTTGCTATTAATAAGGTTGTTTCCACGCTTGAGTCACCTTTGAATTTATGGTATTTAGATGATGCAACCATAGGTGGAAACCCTGTGGTGGTGGAGAGGGATATACGAGTTATCGTGGCAGAATTTAGGAAGATGGGTCTTGAGTTGAATTCAGGAAAATGCGAGATATTCACCGACAACTCCGATTTACTGTCAATTGACAACCTTAAAGCGTTTCTGCCGGGTTTAAAGGTTGTAGACCGGACTAATTTATACTTGTTGGGAGCCCCAGTTTTTGCAGATGCAGTTCCTCAAGTTTTGCAGAACAAAAATGATTCACTATTAAAAACGGAGGCAGTTTTGAAAGAACTTCCCGCTCATGTGGCTTTAACGCTGTTTATCGGCTGTTTGTCTATGCCTAAGCTGACCTATTCGTTAAGAACAGCACCGGTTTGGCTTTTCCCGGCTGAAGTAATTGAAATAGACAAATCACTGAAGCATATTTTGGAGAGTATTCTAATGCTATTCAGTGGCAGCAAGCATCATTGCCAGTAAGGTACGGTGGTCTAGGGGTTCGCCGGGTACAGGATACTGGACTACCAGCTTTTTTGGCTTCTTCGCATGGGGTAAGGGGACTCGTCACTCAAATATTGTCTTTGAATGGTGATGAACTCACTTTGCCTTTTGTGGAGGAGGCATTAGCTGAATGGCGGTGTAGATACCCACTTCAAAATCCTGCGGAAGAACCTCACATTCAGAAAAAATGGGATGATATACTTTCGAAGGCCATTGTTGACGAATTGTTGAACAACAGCTCAGACGAAGACCTGGCAAGGCTTAAGGCTTCATTGTCTCCAGAGTCTGGCGTTTGGCTACATGCCCTACCGTCGCCACAAATGGGAACCCTGATGGATGACAATACGGTACGTATCGCAGCAGCTTTGCGAATAGGATGCAACATATGTGAGCCACATCGGTGTGTTTGCGGGGCTCCGGTCGATGCTAAAGGTCACCACGGACTAAGTTGTTTGAAATGTGCTGGGAGGTACCCGAGGCACCATGCCCTTAACGATATAATCCGCAGGGCTCTGATCAGCGCAAACATTCCATGCGTATTAGAGCCACCAGGACTAAGTCGCACTGATGGAAAGCGTCCTGATGGCTTAACATTGGTTCCATGGCAGAGAGGCCGTTGTCTTCTGTGGGATGCAACGTGTGTGAGTACGTTTGCTGCATCACACTTAAAAGATACCATTCGGTCGGTAGGAGCGGCCGCCGATAATGCTGCTGGACAAAAACATATCAAATATGCTTTCCTAAAGCCGGCTTACATTTTCGTGCCAGTAGCCTTCGAGACCATGGGGGTATGGGGAACTGAGGCAAAGACTTTTATCAAAGAATTGGGACGCAAAATATCTGAGCGGGCAAATGATAGCCGTTCATTATCGTATCTGTCTCAAAGAATTTCCATAGCTATACAACGCGGAAATGCCGCAAGTGTTATGGGAACTTTTGAGCCAGGTACGATGCGGGGCGGTCTCTTAGATTAAGGTTTTGACGAAGCATGTTGCGGATAATTTTATATGGAAAAAATTGACGATGCATGTTGCTGAATACTTATTTTGTAAATTTTGACGAAGCATGTTCTGGATATTTCGTTATGGTATATTTGACAGTCATATTTGACGAAGCTTGTGGCGGATAAATACCAGATTGTAATTATTGAATAAAGATGTAATCTTACGTAGATAATAATTTAGTAAAACAATTTTATTATAACGTTCAATCGAAAAAAATATTTAGCGGCTTCGCTCGCGTTAAGAAGAATCCCCTATTTTATCCCCTTGAGGGTATAATTGATTAAAATCTTTTCTTAGCGGATGCCTACATAACATCTACCAGCATGCCAAATTTCAGCCCGATCCGTCTAGTGGTTTGGGCTGTGCGTCGATAGGTCACTATGCCAGTCAGTCAGTCACCTTTGAGTTATATATATTTAGATTATTTACTAACAGAGACGCGGGCAAAAGGACTGTACATTCACAAAGATGTGATGAAATCTACGCTATGTATTTATTCTAGGCTAGCTCCGCGGCGCAGCGGTCAACACGCCAGCCTGCGACACGAGTGTGCCCGGGTTCGATCCCCGGCCAGGTCAAGATGGAAAATGATCTATTTCAGATTGGCCTGGGTCTTGGATGTGTATGTATATATGTATTTGTTATAAAATATAGTATCGTTTAGTATCCCATAACACAAATCTCGAACTTACTTTGGGGCTAGCTCAATCTGTGTGATTTGTCCATATATATTTATTTATATATTTATTTTATTATTCTAAACCCTAACAACGTATATTTGAAATGTGAAGTAAATAGTCGGCAAAATAATTATTTGGTCAACAAGATTATACAATTGGGGCAGCAGAGAAAACGTGGATAAGCTTTGGCTTTCCACCTGAAACTACTGAGGGCAGAAAAGAAGTTAGGTGACCATAAGTTGCTGCCCAACTAGCTATTTTAGCTGACCGATTACAGTTTTTTGTTAGCAAAAATATGAATATTCTACTAAAAATCATTTGACAATTATGTAAAAAAATTCTGTCTTAATATTTTTATATTTACATGTTTATAAAAAAAATAAAGACATATCATCATCATTTCGAGTAAGTGTCACGGTCAATCGACCGTGCACACCCTGGTGTCAGAGTTCTTCGGAACTGCCTCTCGGCCGCTGACGTGGTTCCGTATACGTACTACCTTATTAAGATACATATTGTCATGTGAGAACATTGTTTTAGGCGTAACCGTGGCGTCGTGTGGTACCCGGCAGAGTAGAATAGGACCACTCCAGGTCTTCCCGTGGATGTCGTAGAAGGCGACTTAGGACATACCAGCTAAACAAAGCTTATAAACATCTAAGAAACTTCTCCAATCCGTCTAGCCAGCGTGAAGAGTGTAGGCCAAGTCCTCTGGCTGCTCTTGCCAAGTATGGCTTTAATAGTACAGAGAGGGTCGTGCTCCTGTAGTGGAGACTAAAAAGACCTGATGATGATGATGATTTACGAACTTTTCAAAGCAAATGTTTTAACGTATCATAACATAATAAATAGTGTCTTTTAATTTAATATGTCTGTTTTAAATTCCAACAAAGGGATGATCTTGTGCAGGGATCAACCTAAATTATACAAATACTTTTGATGTATTAAATTATCCGGGCATAATACTAGTGATTTGAAAAGACGTCAATTGCCACAATTTGGTGCAGTACTTTTTACAAACTAAAGCTCACCTGCAGTAGTTTTAAAGGCAAAATAAAGCAATAATAATTGATTTCCAATAAAGAAATAAGCAGAACACTTGTTAACATTCATGTGACACACGACCGGGGCGTGTGACATCGAATGCACGGAATTGAAAAATAAGTATTCAGAGCGCGACGCCGGAGACAGGCTGAATTCCGTCAATAATAAATAAATAAATAAATATATACGGACAAATCACACAGATTGAGCTAGCCCCAAAGTAAGTTCGAGACTTGTGTTATGGGATACTAACTCAACGATACTATATTTTATAACAAATACATATATAGATAAACATCCAAGACCCAGGCCAATCTGAAAAAGATCATTTTCCATCTTGACCTGGCCGGGGATCGAACCCGGTCACTCCGTGTCGCAGGCACTGCGCCACGGAGCTGTCAAAGTATTGATTGAATGAATGTGTATGTACTTAATAAATAAGCTAAAGACAATAACTATACATAATATATGATGATAAGTGCGCATCAAGCATGACCGTTTGGATTAGAATGGTCGTTACATTACAATTTGGATTAGTCTGGCTATATCATAGACCTAGCAATAGCTTATCTCTATGGACTATATCAAGTTCTTTAATTGAGTGTTATAACAATGGCTCATAAAATGGCAATATCTTTTAATATAACAAAAACGACTTCAAAAATTGATAACCTCCTCTTTTGTGTTTTTCGTGTTGACCGCTGCGCCACGGAGCTAGTAAATAACAATGTTAAACATACAAATATTAGTCTCTCCTCTAAGGCTTAGCAGAGAAAGTCTAGTAGTTTTTCGATTTTACAAACATAAAAGAAAGAAAAACAAACAACAGAAACATATGACGTTCAAAAAGCGATACATGTATCCTATTTTGAATAAAAATTAATTAGTTTCATTTTAATTTTTTCATTTTCAAAGTAAAATTTTAATCAGAACCTTTTTTCATGGTTTCTGATGTTTTCCCGATTGTTACGCATTTGAGTAAAATCATTTAAAACTGTAAAGTTTTCGAAACGTTAGGTGTAAAAATGTAATATACGCGATAATACCGTATTAACGTGATTTAATTTAAAATAACCTTTTTTCTAACAATTTCTTCCACAAACGTTACCAAACAGGGTTTAACCAACCTTGTCAAGTCCGCTACAGTGAAGCTTCGCTTGGCAATCAATATAAATCTTGGCAATCAATATAAATCTTGGCAATTTATATAAATTTATTTAATAATATAATACATGTAAACAATGTAATCGGAGCCCTTCAGGCACATAGGGACCAAGTCTGGATTGAGTTACTTTCGGCGTATTCTTCTCACCAGTGGTCGTTGCGAAACGCTAGTAGTATTTCGATTTTGCGTAAATTAAACAAAATATAACAAATACAAATATGACGTTCAAAAAGAAATACATGTATCCAATTTTGATTAAAATTTTTTGACTTTGAAGTAACATAGCCACACTTGTGCGTGTATTTATGGGGAGCAAGCATATTAGAATTGTACTTCTCTTTTCACGATACTAGTTTTGGATCCGATAGTTCTACAATATGTACAAAAAACCCTGACCGATCCTTGAAGGGGTCATTCAGCCCATTGATATGATGACAATTTGTATAGGAACGTTAAAATTTTTTTTGAGTTCCCAGCATTGTTCCCATAGGAAAAGTTGTTTATATCGGCGAGCTGAATCATCTCTTTACGGGTCCAGAACGATCAAAATTTCACTATGTATTGGAAAACTAAGCTCGAACGTTGAATATCGAGGTTCTTACCTGCAACTGAGGCTGGACGTTGACCAGCAATCTCGACCGCACTCTCAATCTTGCATCTCTTCTCTGTTCGCCATATTGGTTATGAGCTCTGCACGTCCACACGCCTCCATCAGAAAGCTGAGCTCGTCTGATGATGAGGACTTGTTCAGACACTGAAATCCGGATGCTATTGGATACCGGGCTGAGGCGGCCATTGGAGTGACGAAACCAACTTGAACAAAGCAAAGATAGTATACATAGAAGATGAAAGCAAAAGGACTGAGTTTTCAGTGTGATAACTGTTCACGCACAGCGTGAACTAAACGCATACATTATCTAACGCCTAGCAACACTGCGTGGGCGTTACATATATATAGGAAATTTGAATTGTATCGAATCAATTTACGTCATATACTTCATTTTACTAGACTTTACATAATATCTCATTTTTCTATCGGCTTCTGTGCCAACATTGTACCTACTTTGCCTAAGTATTTTATTACACGTTTCCTATGCAATACAGTCTTTGTCTATTTCCCAGTCCCATAAAGGTACTTAGTTAGGGCAGTTAGGGAAATAGGCCATTTTGTCCAATAACTCTAAAGTACAGGTAACACTGTTCCTGTTCAAAACAGAAAAACTTTGCCTCTTCTTTGCTAAGATAGACCTGTACTCAGGAGCAAAGTGCAACTTTATGCTACTAATTGCAACTATTATAAAGTCTCGAGTCTTTTCGTCAAACGTTACAAATATTTAGAGTCAGTCACAGAAAAGACGAAATGGTAGCGCGAATTGGTACCTATTGTAAATTATATAAAACATTTTACGTATATTTTTGAGTGCCGTGTGGTATCTGGCAGAGTAGAATAGGACCACTCCAAGTCTTCCCGTGGATGTCGTAGAAGGCGACTTAGGAAATACAAGCTAAACAAAGCTTTAAAACATCTGTGAGACCTCTCCAACCCGTCTGGCCAGCGTGGAGAGTGTAGGCCAAGTCCTCTGGCTGCTCTGGCCAAGTATGGCTCTAGTAGTACAGAGAGGGTCGTGCTCCTGTAGTGGAGACTAAAAAGGACCTGATGATGATGATGACAGAAAAGACGAAATGGTAGCGCAAATCGGTACCTACTGTTAAATTTAAATTAAATTATATAAAACATTTTACGTATATTTTTGAAACTAAATCATAAGTATGTTTCAATATTAAATGTTATATAAGCTAGTAAATAAAGGTACTACTAATTCTATTTCAAAATGTACCTTTTTTCATAATATTTACGCAATAATATATCACCGA
Source organism: Elegia similella (assembly GCA_947532085.1). Classification (NCBI taxonomy): domain Eukaryota; kingdom Metazoa; phylum Arthropoda; class Insecta; order Lepidoptera; family Pyralidae; genus Elegia; species Elegia similella. The sequence continues at coordinate 991,259 of OX383926.1, read as the reverse complement.
GGATACCAGTATAATATATCAAATTTATGGCCTAATTTAATCCTGGAACATAATTCCAATTCCACAAGGCTACAAGGCTAAATGACTAGACAGGATCGATCCTCCAGATATTAACGAAACCTAATTTTGTCCCAATTGTAATCCCCTACCCCGGGTACTCCCAACTAGACGATATTTTTTTATTAATCTGCTGTGATAATAGACTACGTATAAGCTCCATAATGATAGGCATTTCTTGGTATTGAGTAAACTCGATATTGAGTTTAATCTGTGTTTAATTACTAATTTCCGAAAAAAGTGTCCGCCAGTTTGATAAACAAAAAACATAGGGCACGTATTTTTATTTCACTAATTAAACATCACACTTCACACTATCACACTAATAATAAAAGAAGGAAAAATTAGATTGTTTGTTTCTTTGTTTGTTTGCATTGAATAGGTTCAAGAGTCCTACACTATCGCTAATGAACATAGGCTATTTAAATAGCTATTATCTACCCGTGCGGAGCCGGGGTGGGTCGCTGGTATAATGATAAAGATAAAGCCGTGTGACGTCACAGTTGGCCTTTGCTTTCTCATAAGCTGTAAGTACCTGTATGCAGGTGGCGGGCTACCGATAGCGCAGCACACCAGGCGGATGTCGCCGCCTTGCGGCACGACCTCGTCTTCTGATATTGTCAGCATGCGCGGCGCCATGCTTCCCGTAGAATCTGGGGAAAAGAGATTGATTTAATGTCGTATTTGCTTGTTTCACTACGATATTGTGTAACATATTCTAATAAATTAAGCGGGCCGAACATTTTTGTATGTAGATGTAATTTTTTTTAAGTTTGTAGCATTGGTCCTATAGGAAAAGTTGTCACAGTCACCCATATAAGAGCCCAAAACGATCATCATTTGACCGTGTATATGCACAGAATTATATAGTCATTGTCACACATAGACGAGTCCAGACAACTTACACGTAGTCACAACATGCATTAAGGTATTTAGAAACAAAAATAAAAACTAAAGGAGATATACATAGTATAATAATATATACACAAAGATAGGAGGTAGACATTAGAAGTAAGCTTATATAATTATTTTGGGGAGTTTTGATTCCATTAAATAATGCTACTGAAATGTAACGATACAAACACTCACGAGAAACGGAGATAACAGCAGGTTGACTACGTCTCTTCTCTCCAGTCAAAGCGTGCTGCGCCTCACAAGCGTATGTAGTTCCATCATCAGGTCTTACATCGCGAACAACCAAGACGTCTCCGCGGCTTCCGCCTATTATGTAACGGCCACCTGGAACAAAATACATCTAAGGTGATTATTCAAAACCGGACCGTTTTTTCTGACGCAGATGAATATGTTTTTGCTGTAACAAGCCTGCATTTCTATTGCTATTGTTTATATGTATAATTATTACTATTTCTTTTAAGTAATTTCGAAATACCGAAACTATAAATAAATATAAATATATAGGGACAAATCACACAAATTGAGCTAGCCCCAAAGTAAGTTCGAGACTTGTGTTATGGGATGCTAACTCAACGATACTATAGTATATAACAAATACATATATAGATAAACATCCAAGACCCAGGCCAATCCGAAAAAGATCATTTTCCATCTTGACCTGGCCGGGGATCGAACCCGGGCACCCTCATGTCGCAGGCTGGCGTGTTAACCACTGCGCCACGGAGCTGTCAAAGTATTTATTGAATAAATGTGTATGTACTTAATTAATAAGCTAAAGACAATAACTATACATAATATATGATGATAAGTGCGCATCAAGCATGATGAATGGTCGTTACATTACAATTTGGATTAATCTGCCTATATCATAGAACTTTTTTTTTTTAGCAATATCTTATCTCTATGGACTATATCAAGTTCTTTAATTGAGTGTTATAACTAGTGTTGTATTTCGAGAAATACAACACTCGAAATTTTCGAGAACGGTGAGAACGTGTCGAAAAATTTTCCCGAGAATTTCTTCTTTCTCTAAAGTGCGGGAATTATGAAGAAATTCTCGAGAATATTTGGAAATTTCCCGCAAATTTCCGTGAGAAGGAATTCATTAGAACAGAGAATTTCTCTCCGGCACATCACTAGTTATAACAATGGCTCATAAAATGGCAATATCTTTTCATATAACAAAAACGACTACGAAAATTGATAACCTCCTCTTTTCTTAGAAGTCAGTTATAAAAAAGGAAACGTTATATTAGTAATATATATTTAATAAGTTTTTAAACAAAAAATAATCCGTAATATAATGCTGCAAACTTTTCAGTTATCTAAGGCACTATAAAAACTAAAAAGTACGAAAATTAAGTCTCTTAAAACTCATTGTTCAAGCAGCGCTTTCTACAAAGCTGCTTTTCCCAAAAAAGCAAACTCATAAACTAAACAATGGTGGGCGTAAAAATACAAAAGTGTTTTCACGGACTATCAGTTAACATCAATCTGTCGGGGGAGAGACAAAAGGCACAAAATGAGTAGAGTATAGAAATGACACGGTGATTGAAATGGTGGAGGGGCGCGGCGGTAACGGAAAAGATCATATTTTAAACCGCGCTCGATTCGATCTGAGTTTGTGGTGTAATTGGATACATGTATGGTTATCTACATCTACCACGATTAGTAAGCATTAGTAGGAGTAGTTTAGGGGGAACATCGTGAGAAAACTACAAGTGAATTATTGTTTATGTATTATAATGTAATTAGTGAATAGAGATGGGTAAAATAGTGAAGACAGTAGGAAGGAATTTCATTACAACTGGCACTATTCAGAGTCTAGCTCCTCATTTTTCTTATTCAGCTACAATGAAGAAATAACTCTTTATAGGAATATGATTAATCTTCCTCGCCTTACATGGATGTAGTCTAGCTACAGGGAAAACTATCTCTCTCTCGTCTCAGAATGTTAGGTTAGATCCTCTGATAGAATGTTTTGGAGCCCCGGGCTCAGAAGCATTCCAGCTGATGGATATCTATAAACACAAATAGATGGAATATAAACCAGTACAAACCCTAGATAAAAACATGTCTGTCTATTAGCGTCCTCGATTTTATTTCCATAGGTAGATATGGAAAGATAGTATTATTATATATAAAGATAGTATTCCATATTACTATCTTTCCATATGGAAAGATAGTAATATGGAAAGATAGTAATATGGAAAGATAGTAATATAATAAAGTTCAGAATTTACGTTCGTAATTTCGTCAAAAGTCCAGAATTTACGTTTGTAATTTCGTCAGAAGTCCAGAATTTACCTTTTTAATTTCGTCAAAAGTCAGAATTTGCCTTTGTAATTTCATCAATTTGTGCACAAAGTGCGAGAGTGACGGCAGATGGAGCATTTAGAATTCATTGAAAAAGTCGCGGTTGAAAGTTATCTGATCGTAAACTGGGATGAGCTCCGGGCGTGAAGTGAAATAATAATGGCGGACTAACTGGCCCGTTGTTTAGTGATAATGTAGCATGAAATTTGTGACAGGATCACAGGACTAAGCATATTTTTGGTAAATTTCACTTGTGAAATATATACACGCTAATGGCGTCTATATTCCTCATAGGGAACCTGAAAACCATGCTTACCATCATCATTTTGAGAAGGTGTCATAGTCAATCGACTGGACTGGAGGCAGTTAAGGTGTTCATGTGGTTTTAAAAAGTTTATAATAAGATACGACCCAGACGGACTGATCACAAGAGGCTTATTTGATTAAAAGTCCTTGGTACTAAGCAAAATTTATTTCCAATTAACCGGCACCATTACAAAGTGTGTTGTGTCACATTTTTTCACCAAGAGAGATATTTTCTGTCCTGTCAAATCACAGTTGACATTTTACTTTTTTTTTCTTTTTAAGAACGAAGTGGACATCCCGCGGGCCAAGGACTAATGGTCCTTAACAGTACACAAAGTTAAATAACAGGAAATCAACATAGAGTTAGGTTTACAAGCAGGAATTGATTCACAGAAGTTTGGTTCTAAGACAAGGATGTTTGGTCAAGTGAATTTTAAAGATAACAAAGTAATGTGAATTTCTAAATTAACAACAACACAGTTAAACTCTGGTAAATATTAATGTTAAATTTATAACAAAATTATGTAGGTATTCAATTGCATAGTCTTAAGTAATTTTTTCCAGTGGCAGAGGGCACAACTTGGTAACTGGTCTTTTAAATTGATGATTTTTATATTGCAAAGTGACAACACGAGTTATACCATCTGCTCCTGGGTGCTTATCTATAACACGACCTAAGAGCCACTTACCTGGTGGCAATCTATCATCCTTTACCAATACAATAGTACCTAGTTCAATATCTTTCTGATGTTTATTCCACTTATAGCGATGTTGTAATGTTGTAAGGTATTCAGCTTGCCAACGTCGCCATAACGCTTGTAACATACGCTGTACAATTTGCCATCTATCCAGGTAATTGGTACGAAAAGATTCTAAATTAGGTTCAGGTATAACTACAGGAGCAGTTCCAATCAAAAAATGACCTGGAGTCAGTGGAGGTTCATCAAGAGTAGAACCAACTAAAGTAAGTGGACGAGAGTTGACACAAGCTTCCACTTGGGTAAGTAGAGTATTGAACTCTCCAAAAGTTAAAAAATCTTGTCCAATGGTACGCTTTAAATGCCCTTTAATGGATTTAACTCCTGACTCCCAGAGTCCCCCAAAATGAGGCGCTCCAGGAGGAATGAAATGCCAAGAAGTGTGATCATTAGACAATAATTCAGATATTTCCTGAACTAAGGTAGAACGAGAGTTTTTAAATTGAACATCAAGTTCCTTAGAAGCTCCTCGAAAGTTAGTTCCACAGTCACTATAGAGATCACTACAGTGACCGCGCCGAGATGTAAAACGCTTAAAAGCTGCTATAAATGCAGCTGTGCTGAAATTTTCAACCAGCTCTAAATGAATAGCCTTCGTAACAGTACATATAAATAAACTTATGTATGCTTTACAGGTTCTAGTGCATCTGCCTGAGTATAACTTAAGATTAAAAGGTCCAGCCATATCGACTCCGCTAGTACTGAATGGTCGAGATGGTTTAGTCCTATAACTAGGCAAATTACCCATGAAAGGCGCAGATGGACTAGCTCTCTGTTTAAAACATGTAACACATTGCCTAATTACCTTTTTAGTTAGATTTTTTCCACCAATAATAAAATATTTACTATTAATAGTATTCAAAGTTAGTTGGATACCGCCATGCAAAGTCTTAAGATGAGTATTAATTACAATTAACTTTGTTAAGTGACATTTACTTGATAACAAAATAGGTGATTTACGATCATAAGAAATAAGTGCATTTGCAAGGCGTCCACCAACTCTCAAAACATTGTGTTTATCGATAAACGGATTCAAAAAATATAACTTACTCGATTTAGGAAGAGGTTTGTTTTTAGTTAACAATTCAATTTCAGTTCTAAAATATATACCTTGTGACATACCTAAACAAATATTCTCAGCTCTATAGAGTTCACTAGAAGTTAAAAAATGTGGACACTGCACAGTGGTATCAAGTTTAGCTTTATTCTTACATTTAATTATAAATCTCAAACAATATGCAGTTACTCTTATTAGTCTAGTGAAACTCGAATATTTAGTTAAATAGGAAGTAAAGTTATTATTATCTTCAATGGTAGCAATATTAGTAGTAATTTTAAGTTTACAACTTTTAGCCTCAAGTAAGGTATCTGGCACAGATTGATTTGTGAAATGCTGTGAGCCAAAATCTAAATTCTCCTTCAAAGAAGCTGGACCTTCCCACCATAGCTTTGACTCCCTTAGCTCATTTGGACTTACACCCCGTGAAGCTATATCAGCTGGATTGTCACTAGAACTTACATGACTCCATTGATTGCTGTTAGTTACACTTAAAATCTGAGAGGTGCGGTTAGCAACAAATGTAGTCCAAGTGTTGGGATTCTTGCGTAACCAGGCCAAAACTATAGTGGAATCAGACCAGGCATAAACATTAGAATTATCAATATTAAGGCTTACCTTAATATCCTTTAACATGTCAGCTAGGAGAACAGCACCACAGAGCTCCAAACGTGGCAATGAAACTTGTTTCACTGGCGCTACTCGTGACTTGGCAGAAATTAATTTAACTGTGATAGTATTACCATTAAGAACTCTGAGGTAAGTTACACAAGCATATGCAGCACAGGAGGCATCACAAAATCCATGTATTTCTATTCTAGTGTTAGTAGGTTTCAATTCAAGCCACCGTGGAAGTAAAATTGTCTTCATGTTCTTTATGTTATCATGGTAGGCACACCATTCATTCTTTAAATTATCATCTAAAGCATCGTCCCACCCAAGGCCGGCCAACCATAACTTTTGCATAAATATTTTTAGTGAAATCACAATAGGTGCAAGCCAACCTTGAGGATCAAATGTTTTAGCGATAGTGGATAACACAGATCTTTTAGTGAGAACTCCAGTATGAGAGTCAATTTTTACTTTAAGTTCAAAACTATCACTTCGAGGGTTCCATATAATACCTAAAGCTTTGATGGAATCATCTATTTGTATGCTCACTACACTTTGAATAGACTTAGACGCACTAGGGATACCACTTAATACCTTTTCACTGTTGGATGACCACTTATGAAGAGGGAACCCACCCTTAAGCAGAAGCTGGGTAAACTGCTGCTGCGCTGCGATGCAATCATCTTCTGAGGAGCATCCTGACAACAAGTCGTCCATAAATGTGTCTGTCTTCAACCTAGGAGCTACCTCAGGAAAGTTACTAAGTTCATCATCTGCCAATTGATGTAAGGTTCTAATTGCCAGGAATGGTGCAGAGGATGTTCCATAAGTAACAGTAACCAAACGATATTCTTTAATATTCTCTTCTGGGGATTCTCGCCATACAATCCGTTGATAATCTGCATCTTCCAAAGACACAAGTATTTGGCGATACATTTGTTGAATGTCTGCTACTAAACAGAATTGATGAGTTCTCCAACGTGTCACTAAGTCTCTAATATCCTGAAGCAGAGGTGGACCTATAAGCAGCTCGTTGTTCAATGCACTTCCCTTTTCAGGTTTAGCACTGCCGTCAAAGACCACTCGAAGTTTAGTAGTAGTGCTGCATTCCCGCAAGACAGCATGATGAGGTAAGTAGTAGCATTTCTTTCCTTTTATTTCATTTTCAGGTACCAGCATCATGTGACCCAGGGCTTCATACTGTCGCATAAACTTACAGTATTCTTCTCTAAATTCAGGTATGTTCTTAAACTTTCTTTCCATTTGCAGCAGGCGACGAATCGCAATAGATTTAGAATCACCTATGCGTGAGTCATACCCATCCATGAAAGGCAGACGGACAATGTAGCGACCCTCAGCGTTCCGAGTGTGAGTAGTCTTATAATTCTCTTCGCACTGAGCTTCTAGTGGAGTGAGTGAATGTTTCTTTGGGTTTTCTTCCAACTCCCAGAACCTTCTTAGCAGGTGATCGAGTTCAAATTTCAGGTGAGTGACAACAACGTGATGGGTACTTCTAGTTTCTTCAGTGACTTGTCCTGAGATAAGCCAACCAAGGCGTGAGTTGAGGGCTATCAGTGAGTGGTGTTTGCGTAACCCATCAAGGACTAATTGTGCGTGCATATCGGCACCTAGTAAAATATCTATGTGGCCCGGTTTTCCAAAATGAGGATCTGCAAGGTGAAGTGACTTTAATAGGGGCCATGAGTCATCCATACTCAGTTCTTGTGATGGTAGCAGTGAGGTTAATCGCTTCAGTACATAAGCCTTTGTGACCATAATGTGAGTGTCATCATAAATAGAGTGAAATTTCAAGTTGACTATTGACTTTGTAATAATCTCATTTTCTGTAGATATTCCAGTTATTTTCCCATTCACAGCAACTCGCTCAAGTTTTAAAAGTTGTGCAGTCTCTTCAGTGACCAGGCAAGCCTGCGATCCATGGTCTACGAGTGCACGGAGTTGGTGAGGAGTACCATTCTGAGCATATACTATTATTTGAGCAGTTGGCAAAATCACTTGGCCAGTCTGGGCTTCTACTTTCATGCTAACAACTCCATGCGTTTCTGGTGGTTTACTTTCTTCATGTGAACTTGTCTCAGGGATGCTAGTGAGGTGCAATAAGGTGTGGTGTCGACGACCGCATTTTCTACAGTTAATTGTTTGTCGACAGTGAGTTACAGAGTGACCCTGTACAAGACAATTGAAGCATAGGTTGTTATTCTTGACAAAGGCATGACGTTGTGGAACATCTAACAGTTTGAAATCCGTGCAGTGACAAATGTAGTGACTTTGGTTACAGTAAGTGCATGCAGTTTTTACTTCGGCTACTAATGTTTTTAAGGGTGTTGACTTATTAAAATGACGCTGGGTTTGCTTGCTTATCTCTTTTCTAGGCACTTCTCTTCTATTATTGCTAACTATTTCCATGGCTCTAAATCTACTTTCTAAAAAGTCAGCAAGTGATTGAAAGGTAGGTACTTCCTGTGATGATCCCAATGATTGCTCCCACAGCTGATGTGTCTCCAAATCAAGTTTTGATACAACAAGATGAATTATGATAGGATCCCAAGAACTTGTTTCGATTCCAAGATTGTTTAAAGAGTTCAAACATTCTTGAGAAGTGTCTAGTATATCTTTCAAAGCCTTGGAGCATTCATTTACTAATTTCTTTTGAGAGATAAATCTATTCAAAATGTTACTTACAATAATTCTTTTGTTATTGTACCTCCGTTCTAAGGCTTCCCATGCCTTGTTGTAGTTAGCAGCTGTGATAGTGAAATGTTTCAGCAAAGCTTCAGCTTCTCCGGAAAGGTTAGATCGTAAGTAATGATGTTTTTCAACCTGGGACAGAGTATCATCTTTATGAATCAGGGATACGAAAATATCTCGGAACGACAGCCATTCATTGTAGTCACCAGAGAATCTTTTGATGGAAATATATGGAAGACGAGTTTTTCTTGTTGGTTGTTCAGTACATACGGGAGGCTGAAATTGGGGCGTTTCCGACACCAGTGGGTTACTTTTTTCCAGTTCTTTCAGTGCATCTTTCAGCATAGTTTTAAAATCTAAGTATTCCCCTTCCAACGCATCGTATTCCTCCAAAGGATTGTCTTTTGTTTCTTCCAATTCGTTGGGTGACAGACTTATTACCAATTCTTCGAACTGCTTAAGATAAGCGGTCCAATATTCTGTAAGGGTTTCGTACCTTGTCTCCAAGTAACTTTTAGTAAACCTAGCTTTCGATTTCTTTGTGTTGCTATAAAGTTTTTTGATACGTTGTCCTAGTACTTTAAGTGTTTTACATTGTTCCGCCATTTTGCACGCGGCACCCGGCACCCGGCACTTTTTATCACTGAATTTACGCACTTACTGTTTTAAGAAAAACGCAATTTAATCGCGGCTCAAGGACCAAAAATGATCACAAGAGGCTTATTTGATTAAAAGTCCTTGGTACTAAGCAAAATTTATTTCCAATTAACCGGCACCATTAAAAAGTGTGTTGTGTCACATTTTTTCACCAAGAGAGATATTTTCTGTCCTGTCAAATCACAGTTGACATTTTACTTTTTTTTTCTTTTTAAGAACGAAGTGGACACGGACCCTTATAATAGCGGCTTACTATATTAGAGGATGTAACCAGAATAAGGTTCAGATGAGAGTTGTGACATTGAGAGTAGAAATATGTGGATGAGGCTGATGTTCAAACTTGGGAGATGCCATATAACAAATAAATGTAAGGTTTATCCCGTAATAATTTGTGTGACTGCGGTACCAATCATTCTATGGCTCGCTTTCTGTCGTGTAGCGTAGTAGTTAACACTCTATAAGATCCATGATGATCAACGTGGACAAGAATTTACTTGACCAGGAATTTCCACCTTCCACCTAAAGAGATGCCTCCGGGATCTCAACTCCCATGGGCTACATAGAAAAGTCTCACCTGCTTACAAACTCATGTAGGCCGATAGAAGTACAACCTAGACAAGTGGGGGTACGTCGACCTTGAAAACGTTCAGTGTGCATGGTTATAGAGATCAGATTATGTCACACCTTTTGACGTATCCATTGTGCCCCACTTCCTGCACAAATTACGACCCCAACTCTGCCTCAGCGAGTGGAGTGGCTGTCGCAACCTTATTTTTTATTTTTGATCCCCTGACCGGATAAAAAATATAAGAACGGGACTAAAACTAGTTTAAAGAGATCTGATTGGAACTGTTTTGACTTGACCAGAAGGAAAAGAGGTCGATGAGAAACGTTATCTTTTGATAACCTTTAAGAAAGAATGAGTCTAGTTGGCATTAACTTCAGATTAACTGACACTGCTTCTAAAAACTGACCTTGGGACTGGCTTGCAGGCACAGGCTTCTGCTAACAATTGACCATTTTTAGAATTCCGTAGTCCACAAGGAACCCTTATAGACGTCATTAGAATCTTGAATTTAATTTCCTTTAACAAAACGAATATATTGTCAATAGCTCACTAGCTCATTATAGTCTTCCGCCTGGTCTGTCAGATTGTTATAGTAATGACAGGGGAATAAGGAAACAAAGGGAGCCGAGTTGTCAAAGGCCAATTATAACCACTGTCAGCGAAACATTTTCTTTTTCTAAATTATATTTAAACCATCTATAAGAATTACACTATCGTGTATCCAAGTCTGGATAATTCGAATTCTAGTATATGCCTTATTTGTATGATGTTATTTTATTGTGTTTGTTGGTTTTTTGTGTGTGTAAGTGACCATCACCGTTTTCAAATTTCTCAAGCTAGTTACCTTACAGCATGAACCATAGATTAGCGACTGCCTCCAATGATGACAGCTGGGACCAATAGCTTAACGTACCTTCCAAAGCACAGGGGTGCTATGAGATGATAATACTCCTTTGATATTTTTTCTTTCTCATTTGATAATTTTCCTCGGTAACATCTGCATCAGTGGTTTTCGTAGCCTGGAGCCCACTTTATGACATCATGCTAGAAATTCACTCTTCAGAATAATTTAGGAATCGAACCATGACCATCTAATACATTAGATGGTCATGGTGATGAGCTACAGCTCAGACATAAGGAGCTCGTCACAAAAGAATGAAAAATTACAAAGACATATTTAATTAAATTTTTGTAGAGTTTGGGGCTGTAACGATCAGGAGTATTACCTTCAACTGCTTCTCCAGTGAGTGCAGGTATGGCATCGGGTAGGCGCGCCCGACCTACCGAGCTGCTACTTGCTTTTTTCCCATTAATCCGAGTGAGTAGCATCCCAATACCTTTATTCCCTTCCTAGGTCCAAAAAATTCTGCAGTTTAAAATGATTCCGATTGGCAGCAGCGTCGGAAGCACAAGAAACCAAAGAAACTGCATTCGTCAACCCACCTGCCAAGCGTGGTGAGTATGGCAATATTCTCCCATGGATCGAAGAATCCTTGGAAGAGGCCCTTGTCCAGTAGTGGACGTTAAAGCGGCTGTAATGATGATGATGATGACAGTCCGGGGAAAATAAATGTGAGTGTAAAATCTGTTATTAGAGGAGTCAATTCCACACACACGTACCGTCACCAGACACCGACGTGGACGAAATGGGATCCACTACCTCCGTGATTATTCATCATCAGGGTTCTGCAACCGACCTGCTGATTCCCCCCTCCACAAGGGCGGCACGAGCCGCCGCACGAGCAGTGCGCCGAGAGCAGTTAGTTCCGGACCCTCCGCCGCGCGTCTAGTACTCGTCTTGAAAATAGGCTCCTGACGAGTCCGAAACTATAGTCGGCAATCCCGACAAAATAGCACGTAATCGACCCATTTTAGTATATAGGGTCAGTTTTATCTGCCCCCAACTGTACATTAAAAAAAATTGAAGTTATTTCAGTAACAATTCTATCTAAGTGATAAATACTCAATGAGCTGAAGTAGAGTGGGGAAACTCATGACTTTGAAATCAGGGGACTGCACGTAAACGTCTCAGTTTTATTGTTTAATGCGATGGCCAGTGAACTCTTAAGATGCGAACGTCGGTGTTTGCATTCTCTCTATTATCTAAAGAAAAAAAAACAGTGAACTCAATAAACACTTATTGTTTTTCTCGCCAAATATGATAGTAACTTTGCTTATAATGTTGGTAGACTATTACGAGGGATCAATAGAAAAAAAAAAAAACAACGCTAAAGTGTGACTAAACTATTATCATATATGTTGTTTTTATAGTGTGTTTTAACACTTACATTGCCTGTTTTGGTAACAATACACATATTCAATTGTTTATAACGTGATCGGGAAAACATGCCAGCATTATATAAAAGTGGAATTGGCTCTGGTTTTTGCTGCAATTTCCATTGTTTCCTCATGATCAAATTATTTTACTGGCTTAGAGGCATGTACATTGTATTCATTTTTACATATAATTAGATACACATGTAATTCATTTTTACATATAATTAGATATGGCAGTATGCTTTTATTCCTTGGGTTTTCTTGCTCGAAGACGAAGAACATTCCATATTATTTAAAGACACAGATATATATCATTTCTTATCCACTCTACTAAAATATAGAGTCTTATTAAAATAATGCTGGTAGATTAATATTTACAACGAAGTGGGGAAATTTATTTCTTTCCCTTGCTCAGGAACTGAATCCGATTATGAGATTATTATATATAACGCCGTAATAGATGGGGAATGATGAGGTACCTCACAATCAAAAATACCTCTGTTTCTCGGGAAGTAAAAGCTCGGAGATATAAAAGTTTACTTTTACTTTTTATAATACTGGTACAGGTATATACTCGTAAGTGTATATTTACAGTATAGACCACTATACATATAGTAATAAGATCCCATTTTTACCCATCGGGAACGAAAACCTAAAAATTTAGATTAAGTTTTTAAGAGACGGTTTGAAGCCGAGAACGCGCTCGGATAAAAGAGAAAGAGATTTTGCAATTTTGTGCAAGAATATAACCATAGTAGAACTTTGCGTAAACTTTACTTATTTCAGTACTTGTTTTAAAATGTCAGAGATCACAGATATTCAGTAAACTTATTTTGACTCAGTGCCAAAACGTTTAACGTCAAACCCGTAGTAAATGTTTGTTTTATAGAAATATAACTTTATACCTGCAACTCCCGTCCGGTAGTTGTAGGTATGTCATCGGGTACGCGCGCCCGGCCTTCCTAGCTGCTACTTGCTTTTCCCCTATTCATCCAAATGAGTAGTATCCCAATACCTCCATTCAATCTCCAAATTTAACTTATTCATATCCTTTCCCAGCTTCCTATGGGTAGTAGCGTCGAAAGTATAAAAAGCTAAAGAAACCTGCCAAGCGTGGCGAGTATGGCAATATCTGCCAATGGAACAAAGAATCCTTGAGGTTGTTGTCTAGCAGTGAACTTTGTACGGCTGAAATGATGATGACTTACAACAACGGAATACCTTTCAATTCATGCTAAGAGTTAACCTACTTTCCTGTTTATGTAATGCCATCGCCCTCACCGACTCACGAGCGTCGATACACAATTACGAGCGCTCCCTTCATGGTCGTTTTATAACATCACAAGTGTATTGCTAACTTTTTACTGTGTTCGAGTTAGCGTTATAAATTCTTTTCTTCTTCTTCTTCTTATCGTGTCGACTCGGGCGAATCAAATTTGTGTTGACCAGAACTCTGCCACTGAGACAGCGTTATCAGTGGCATTATATAGGTCCTCGCGTGTGCAGGTCGTAGGACACGCAGGGCAAGACAACAGGTGTGCCATGGTCTGAGGAGTTGCACCACATGGACAGGAAATATCAGAGCTGTAACCCCACCTATTCATGTTCTCCTTGCTTCGGCCGACTTGAGTCCGGAGTCTGTTTAAGGACTTCCATGTAGCCCAAGGTACATCATGACCAGGGGGGCGATGCTCCATCAACGGGATGACAGACGCTGTTGGATATCTCTCCTTCCAGATATTAAGCCTTGATTTAGAGACTTCGGCAGACAAAGGGGGCACTTCTTTTACAAAGCTATGCCGGCTCTTCAATCTTTGAGGAACCGGATAAATTCTTTTGATGTGAAACATATATGCGTTAGATCGACTTTTGGCGTAGCGACGCGTCTCGCCACAACAGGCGTCTCGATATATAATGGTATGTATATATGTTTTATAGCGTGACGTATTACAAAATAAGTTCCGACTCTCACTATTTGTTATTAACATAACAGTGCAATTAATAAGTACTACAACAACTACTTACAACACTTGAAATACTTTTTTCACTTCAATGTGGGAGTTAACCTACTTGTCTGTTTATGTTGCGCTTTCTCCCTTGCCAACTAACGAGCGACGATACACATTTACGAGTGTTTGATGACGTCATAAGTTGTATACTGCGTTTGAGACTTAGCTTCGTAGGTGTCGCGAGTTCATAAAATATTATGAGCACGACGGTTTGATAGCTGAGTAAATTGAAATTACGACATACTCAGAGGAAAAGGAAGTGACTAGGCCCCGATATTACAGAATGTGTCTGGAATTCTCCGTTCATTTTGTTACATAGAATATCCTAACTAATATTATAAATGCGAAAGTGAATTTGTTTGTTTGTTACGCTTTCACGTCGTAACTACTGAACCGATCATCATGAAATTTTGCATAATAATTCTCTGGAGTGCGGAGAAGGACATAGGCTACCTTTTATCCCGGGAAAAGTACTATTCCCGAGGGATCGACATTGACGCGGGCGGAGCCGCGGGCGAAAGTTTTTAAATAAATATTCTAAACAAGCTTAACAGGATAGGCTTGTTTCCTTAAAATAATTAGTCCGTCTGGTAGTTAATTGAAAAATATTGGACACGTATTTTTTCTTTTGTCAATCAAACAAAAATTGACAACGACAAACTTTAACGGGCTATCCGTTAAAGTTTCGCGTGACGTCACTATCCGGTACACTTTTTTACCGGCCTGATGCGTCATTAGAACTCCTGAACTTTGATGCGCGTTATCTTTATCATCTTTTGTTTGATTTTAAAAAGAAAAAAATACTTATCTTATATTTTGTGGTAATTTATAAGACGGACTTATTATTTTAAATGTATTTTTTTTAGGAAACAAGATTATTGTTATTATTTATAAAAATGCACAAAGAAACAAAACCTAAGCAGACCAAACATCAGATGTCTTTAGACTATTAATATATTACATATATTTAAAAAGACGATTGTCAAAAGATGAATATTTGAATAATGGTTTCTGATGCTTTCGAGATTGTTACACATTTAATTAAAATCACTTTAATATCGCATACTTATTACATTATTTTTACACCTAACGTTTTAAAAACTTAACCGTTTTCATGGTCACAGGTAGGCTAAGTTGACATTCGTCTTAATGATATAAGAACTTTACAAAACTACCGCCTACAATATTTATTAATAACGTTCCGTATGTACGCAATATTGGCTCACGGTGTCTGAAGGTCTTGCAGTCTTGTAATGAGCTTGAGATTTTATTAAATTGATGACAGGTTCCCAAGCTAGTGGTAACTGCCAACCATCCTCTCTATTGAAATAAGGATGTTTTTTTTAATTTCAATAGCCTTACGAAGCATACTTGGAATGTATCTGTTTTCTTTTGCAAGGACTTGAGGAATATCAAAACGCATGTAGTGGTTGGCTTTGTCTAAGGCATGTTCACAGACTGCAGACTTGGTTGAGCGTCTATTCTTCATGTCAGCAATATGTTCTTTAATTCGGGTACCGATACTTCTCTTTGTTTGCCCAATGTATGATAAACCGCACTCACAGTCAATTTTATATACTCCTACATATTGTAATGGGATATTGGATTTTACAGGTCTTAAAAGTTGTATTTTTTTGTGCGGCTTGTAACAGATCTTAATTGAAGCTCGCTTCAGAATATTACCAATTTTGTCTGTAAATTTGTTACCATACATAAAGGGAGTCACATCCGGGAATATCGACCGGGAAAATCGACGTTTGAGTAGAAGCTCTACCGCTTCTATGCTTGGTTCGGTGAGTGAGAGAGCCGGAGGCCCATCTTTCCTCCATTTCCTCCCCTCATGTCTTTTCCCCAACTCTTTGAAAGGCCGGCAACGCTCCTGTTACACCCTGGTGTTGTCCATGGGCAGCGCTGGTCGCCTACCATCGTTTGCTCGTTTGCCGTCCTATATAAAAAAAAAGGTATCAATTCACAAAAAAATAAAAATAAGACGCTCGTTCATAATCAAAGTTGTAAATCTCAAACTTCGTCCAGTATTCAGTGTACAGCATCCCAGATAAACTGAATAAGAACTGTTCGCGGTAAATAGATTCAGATTTAAAAGTTTTGGAGTTAGCGCTAATGCAAGTTTAATGTCCGCCTTTGATGCAGTTCCGGAGAATTACTGAACAAACCAGATTTATGAAACTGATAGACACGGCATTTTATTGATAAACAAAATAAACCTATTTTTACACAATCTAATCGGTCGTTGCAGTTGGATGACTTCCTTAGTGCCGTGGTTAACATATGAGCCTGCGATACGAGGGCACCAGGTTTGATTTCTGTCTGTCTTGTCTTGTCTGCAATTTTATAGCTAACCAGGTTGACGTCCGACAGTTGGTTGTAAAAACTTTTACCAAATCATAACACAGTATGGATGCTGCCATAATAGCGGACCCAGGGCTTTGAACCTTTACAGCAGGGAATGCAACTAGGAAAACGCTAAGGCGATGATGATTTATAATATATACCTACATTATAACTTAGATTCAAGTGTAGATTATGTATGTGAACATTGAAGTGTTTAACTATTAAGCCTCGGGGGTGAAACTGATCCAAAATAAACAACGGGTTTTTTTGGATCAGATCACTGACGCGAGTTTAACATATTTTACTCATTCCAAAAAGTGCACGACGCCGCTAATAAAGTTTTCACTTCAAAAATATCGCAGCTGATTTTTAACGCAGATTGTAAGAGCTTGTTAAAGGAGTATACATATTATAGAGTCACAGAGGAGATAACTAACGTCCGTTTTGTAAAAATTAAAAATAGTTTCTTTAGGAACAGTAGCAAAACGGAACAAAACTATGATGGGTTAAAGTACATAAAAGTTTTTGAATTTTGAAATTTGAATGCAAAAATAGGTAGGTAAAATAAATATATAGAACTGCCAAGTTGAAATGGGGCTGGGCAGGACACGTTTGTCGCATGCGACCAGAAAGGTGGGCAAAACTTGCCACTTTCTGGGCACCGGACGGCCGCCGTGGCAGAGGCAGACCAAGAAGGAGATGGAGGGACAACCTCGATAAATTTCAAAATGGATGGCCAGAAGTAGCGAAGCATAGGGATGAGTGGAGAATCCAAGGGGCGGCCTTTGTCCAGCAGTGGGACACAACACCACTAGGCTAGGAAATAAATAGGGGCATATCACACAAATTGAGCTAGCCCCACAGCCTCCGTGGTCCAGTGGTTAAGGCGTTTGCCTGTTGACCCGGGGGTCGTGGGTTCGATTCCCACCGGAAGCATACTTTGTTTAGTTGTTTCCAGTTTGGTAAGGACATTGCAGGCTTGAATCACCTGATTGTCTGATAATAAAGATGATTCCGTGCTTCGGAAGGCACGTTAAGCCGGTGGTCCCGGCTGCCATCTGGTAGTCGTTAAAGGAACCACGTCAGAGACCGAGAGGTGGTTCCGAAGAACTCTGACACCAGGGTGTGCATGGTCGATTGACCGTGACACCTACTCGAAATGATGATGAGTAAGTTGTGATCTTGTGTAGTAGGATACTAACTAAACAATACTATATTTTAGAATAGATACTTATATAGATAAATTAAATCTGAAAAATATCGTTTTCCATCATGACCTGACCGGGGATCGAACCCGGGTACTCTCGTGTCGAAGGCTGGTGTGTTAACCACTGCGCCACGGAGCTCGCTATATAAATCATAGCTTTTTGGTTATGAAATTATAGAAAATGTTGGAACGTAGAGTTTCGTTACTGATATACACTCCGCATATTGAAATTAAATATCTGATTGTTTATTTGATTTGGTAATCTTACGAAATATAATTAATAAAATTACAAAAAGCGGTGAGTAAAGTTTTCTGTAGTATCATAATATATGTGGTAAAATCAAGTTTATAGTCTTCACATTGTGTGGTACTTGCCAGTTTGACCACAAATGGATATTTTTTGATGATATAGTTTAATACACAAAAAATATGAGACTTATTATTTCAGACCAACAAAAAAATCTTTTTAAAGTCTATCGTCAAGTCTAGACATTTTGCTTCCTTCGTGTCCTGCAGTTTATGCAGATTAGCGCCGCTTGGTTTAACGTCGGTGGCCACACCCGCTCCTTAAACTTTCCTTTAATTAATATTTATAGCATTTTATCACCGCCCTGGCTAAGACTTCTTTATGAGAAATTTATTGAAATTAAAAACCTTTTAACCTTTTTCACTCTATAAATAAGAAATAATAGTAAAACAATTGACGTCTTCATATATGATTCAGAGAACCAGGAAGCCTTTATCTTCTTATTCTTCAATCTCTTCAAATGAGAGTGTTTCAGATGGCATTCTTGACATGCTATGGTGAACGAGAACTCTGGCTTAGCGGTACCACAAAAGGATTTGAATCGCTAGCTCATTGGCTAGGATCTTCGCCCAGATTAGTACGGAGATCTTTGAGAGAAAATTATCTTTTTTTAGACTGATATTTATTGGATATTTATCTATATTAGTACCTTTGGTAAAAATATAGTATCGTTAAGTTTTTCTATAACAAAATTTCACAACTTAGTGTAGAGCTAGCTTAATCAGTGTCATTTGTCCCTATATATTTATTTTTTGATTAAAACTAACGCGAGATAATAACATTATTTATATGTGAATTACGGGTTACTCACGTACGAAGTCAGCTACAGGCCGACATGTTTCAACCTCATCCGGAGGTCTTCCTCAGGGCGAATGTGAACCGAGACGCGCGCACGGAGTCGTCCGACTCCGTGCGCGCGTCTCGGTTTTATTTATTTTTTTATGGTCGCAACAATTCAACATATTAGATTAGGTACGAAAGTTATGTTGTAACATGATTTTGAAAAAATGATATTGCTGCCTACCAGCTCGACGCTAACCCTTGGATACGCTTTTGGATCATATTTTTGTACGTCCATAAGAAACATAAGTACATAATAAAGTTACAATCCGTTGCTCCAGCACAAAACTGAAGATTTGTTATTCAAAACGCGTCCAATAATCTGATCCAGGTCTAATCCCATTAATTCCGGGCTCATGACCAATCCCACCTTCTCGGCCGAAGAGTCGAGAATATCCTCGCCTTTATCTTTTAGACAGGCAGGAAATTACTTCAAACTAAATACATAATAGTTTTGACGAAAAAATTTATAGGAAGCTCTTACTTTTCTGCTTTCAACCGGTTGTCATCGAACGTGGAGCGGTGAAAGGCGATGTAGGTTCTTATAGACAAATGCCACAGGCTTCTCTTTTCCATTTGACTTGACCTGATTAGTCCGACCGATTTCGGTCATGGCGACCACTTTGGACTCCTAGTCGGTGTTTTGGCGCTGGTGTGCCCGAAGATGGCTAATGTAGCCTATCTTTACAGTAAACTTCCGTGCAGGGCACCTTTTCTAGCCCCCTCCTCAGCTAACGAGGAAAACAATGCCTCCCTAAATAGGGCTTAATTCCACTTATAGTTCTAAAAAAATCACTTTGCAAAAAGTCCATCAAGGATTAAAGTGGACATAAAAGTGCAAAAAGATCCATCAATGGATCTTTACAATGGATTTAAGTGTTTGAGGGGTCTAGATCAGTCACCTTGAACTGAAAAGACCAATCATATCCTAAAGGGTCTTTTCTCTCTTTTCGTCCCACCAGCGAGACGGCAAACGGTCTTCAAGTGGTTCATACAGCGGCTTCTTTGTACTCTATTATCCCTTCTTTCTTCCAGTTGCTGATGCAGATCAGTATGCTTCACTTCTGTTCAACGTTCAGCAGAAAAAATTGCCATTTTTAAAACGGGCTTCAGTAAAAACTGACTGTAAACACATCAAGATCTCATCTCAACATCCTAACCAATATTATAAATGCGATAGTGAGTTTGTTTGTTTGTATGTTTGTTTATTACGCTTTCTCGTTTTAACTACTGAACCAATCATCATGAAATTAAGCATACACGTCATCCGGGGTACGGAGAAGGACATAGGGTACATTTTATTTCGGAAAAAAGTACTGTTACCGAGGGACCGACATTGACGCGGGCGGAGCCGCGGACGAAAACTAGTTCATAATAAAAAGAATAATTAAAATGACATTAAAAATTTAAGGCAAACCTCGCCATTAAAACTATTTATCTTGGAAATGACTTAATTTTTAATATTTATCTTGGAAACGATTTAAAAAACAGCTTCAATTAAATGACATTCAAACATAAAAAAAAAAAAACTACATCAGAATTGGTGCAGACACAGCAAAACACACAAGATTATACGTGAAACTTATAACACCCCACTTTTTGCATCGTTTTTTGTTTATTATTAAATAAGTGTCAAAATAATATCCCTACTCTACCTTGCTTATTTTCTTCGAATAAGTTATAATATAAGTAATATTTAGAATAAAAAAGTATTGTATTCCGAGTTCCGAAAATAAGCAGTTAAGAATGGAATCAAAAAACGTCAAAAAAGATACAAGATACAAAAAATTAAGAACCGTTTTCCATATAAAAATGATTGCAATTTCTCAAAAATGTCCAATTACCTGTAAAAACGACCGAATAAACTTCAGAATAGACAAAATTTCCATAAAAATAATGAGTAATTTCGCTCATTACGGGAATCGAAAAAAGCGGCGCTCGCGAAAATGAAAATCTTAATCGGATTTGGCGTGTAATCGACGGAATTAGA
Source organism: Elegia similella (assembly GCA_947532085.1). Taxonomy (NCBI): domain Eukaryota; kingdom Metazoa; phylum Arthropoda; class Insecta; order Lepidoptera; family Pyralidae; genus Elegia; species Elegia similella. The sequence continues at coordinate 970,322 of OX383926.1, read as the reverse complement.
ACTCACAAAGCGTTCTGTCTTCGACAGTTATAAGGGGACTTACATTTATTTTAGGGTTCCGGTGCGATCAAATGTTGTGAACACGTAGTAGATATTTTTCTTTTTAAGGTTTCGTACCCAAAAGAGAAAAGCAGGCTCCACTGTCCGTCCGTCTGTCTGTTTGTCTGTCACCAGGCTGTACGTGATAGCTAGAGTTGAAATTTTCACAGATGATGTATTTCTGTCCCAGACAAGCATGGAAGAACTTTACAACGAATTCTCAAAAATAAGATGATTGGATTTCGGTTTTCATTTCATAGACTAGAGGAAATTTTTTTTTTTTTTTTTACTAAATATTGAATTAGGCATTTGTCTCCCATCTCACCTGATGGTAAGTGACGATGAAGACGAGGATGTTACATGCCTATCCAAGAGATACCCATTTATTCTACTTTTGAATGTCCCGGGACTGTACTTGTTTGGGAATATAGACGCAGGCAGTTCATTCCACACCTTAGCTACTCGAACCAAAAAGGAACTGTCAAAGCGTTTAGTTCGACTCTTTGGTATTCCAACGATAAAAGGGTGAAATTTCTGTCTGCGCCTTGTAGTCCGATGGAGGAATGGTGAGGGTTCAACTAGCTCAAAGAGCGCCTTCGCACACTCTCCAAAATGGATCCTATAAAATACCGATAGACAAGCGACTTTACGGCGATGCTCCAGGGATTGCAATTTCCTATTTGAGACCACGTCGTTGTTTATGAGCCTGCGGGCTCTTCGGTCAACAGAGTCCAATGCTTCAAGCTGGTATTTCGCTGAGCCATCCCAAAGGTGATGAACGAGGCATCACAATTATATAACGAAGTACGGAATCCTCTATACTATCGCCGGGCTAGTATTTGTCGGAAGGAAATCGACAAGCCCCGGGGAGAAATTAATTTCGATTTTTATAAGTTTCCGCTGGCGGCGCTCCAGCGAGCCAACTATGCGGGCTGAGTCTCAACCGAGGTGCCGAACAATATAAGTCAAAGATGAATAATAGGGCAAAATTTTTATATGAGTATTCCGAATTTTGTAAAATGTAAAACTTATGCTCTACTGGCTTAGGTTTCGCTTGATTTCATCATCATTATAGGCTAATAATAATATTTAAAACTTCTCAAATAAATTGCGTTCGTTTTCACTCGCACGTAGAATGATTGTGTGGCATAACCCTAGACATTAGGTTTTTCTTAAAAGAAATGAAACTCTTTTAGAAAGTCATATATCAGCAGGACCAGCAGATTTTTATCCGAAAACCGAATTTACAATAGAGTCCCTCGTCCGTAAATAACTCAGTAAGCAAGTGGTATTTACTCGCACAGAAACTCGAGTAAATAAAATGTACTGAGAGTGACTTGATCGAATTCTAATAGCCGCCGTACCTTCGGTTATGGAAATAAGATCTTTATAACGTTTTATTGAATATGAAAAGCATTTTATCTGGTTTATTTTGCTAGCTCATAATGGCTTTATAAAGCTGTTATTGGCTAGCTCCGTGGCGCAGCGGTCAACACGCCAGCCTGCGACACGAGAGTACCCGGGTTCGATCCCCGGCCAGGTCAAGATGGAAAATGATCTTTTTCAGATTCGCCTGGGTCTTGGGTGTGTATCTATATATGTATTTGTTATAAAATATAGTATTGTTGAGTTAGTATCCCATAACACGAGTCTTGAACTTACTTTGGGGCTAGCTCAATCTGTGTGATTTGTCCGTATATATTTATTTATTTTATATCAGTTATTGATCATTTATTGCTACCGATACTGTTACATCTGTTCAATAAAAATAATTCATAAAAATATCTATGACATAAAAATTATAATAAATAAATAAATTGAGACACATCACACAGATTGAGTTCCCCCGTATGTTGTGAACTTGTGTTATCGGGTACTACTAGTAACTCAACAAAATGTAGTATCATCCAAGTTAATCTGTAAAACACAGTATTTCATAATGACCAGATCGGGGATCGAACGGCCATGAGGTTCAAAAGCCAATGCGGACCACAGAGTTTGTCAATCTGACTTTGTAATGTTGTATAATCCAAGCAAAACCAAGTCTAGAAAGCTTAAGAGGAGAAATGGAAGAGGCGACGTTATATGCGAATCTTTGATTTCTGACATTCGTAAAACCGATAATATCACGGTTACAATATTACAATATCTTGTCCTTAAGACTAACTATGAAGAACTTGACCTTACAGTACACTTACACTTGACCTTTCAGCAGTTACAGTACACTGTAATGTATTTCTTCTTCTTCTTCCTTTTACATATCCCACTTTCTCTTGTGGGATCGGCACAATATGTCATAGTAACAGAGCAATACAAAACCTATTACTTCAAACTTAAATACGATATGTGTATCAATTGAATCCCTTGTCTCGTCACCTGATGCCACTGCCTGTCACTTTCCTAAAAAAACAAGGTACACACATATGGAGGACGTTTGAGCAGGTGCACTTTAGTATTAGCTGTATCCACTTGACGGGGTCCCAAGGCGAACTGTCAGAATGTCGAGGATTCTAATATTATAAGCGAACCACTGAGTGTAAGGTGAGATTTTGTGAGATTTTACTTCTCTCTGTGTATTTTACGACGAATTATTTAAATAACGCCTACGGCCATTTACTACATCATCCTTACTAATATTATAAATGCGAAAGTGAGTTTGTTTGTTTGTTTGTTACGCTTTCACGCCGTAACTACTGAACCGATCATCATGAAATTTTGCATACAAGTTCTCTGGAGTACGGAGAAGGACATAGGCTACCTTTTATCCCGGGAAAAAGTACTATTCCCGAGGGATCGACATTGACGCGGGCGGAGCCGCGGGCGAAAGCTAGTAATATATAATACATCATCGCTGCTCACGCCGTCAACTAAGAGTTTATCCACATTAGATCCTAAATGGTTGCGTACAGTACGTTGTAAGAGGAATTTTCTTCTACGGACTCTTAAGTTGTGGAATAAACATTCTAAATCACGGCAGGGAGCCATGATTATCCTGTGAGAATACCATGGTCTTTTCAAAAAGGGGTGAAAAAAAAGCTTCAAAATCGCCAGCGTGCGAGAGGCCCCCTTGGTGTTGCACGCGTCCATTAGACAGCTCCGTGGCGCAGTGGTTAACATGCCAGCCTGCGACACGGAGTGCCCGGGTTCGATCCCCGGCCAGGTCAAGATGGATAATGATCTTTTTCAGATTGGCCTGGGTCTTGGATGTGTATCTATATATGTATTTGTTATAAAATTTAGTATCGTTGAGTTAGTATCCCATAGCACAAGTCTCGAACTTACCTTGGGGCTAGCTCAATCTGTGTGATTTGTCCGTATATATTTATATATTACGCGACATACTATCACATGGGCCGTGTTCAATCTATTGAACAATACTTATAATAAGGTCAGGCAGATGCCGACTCAGTAATTACAACGTCATTCATACATTACAAGTAATCAAAGTCGATATCAATAAACAGTCGAATTCAAGCACTCAACTTAGGTAATATTATTTCAAAACATCATCATCTTCAAGTGTATCGATCAGCCCCTACAGGCCGTATGCCTTTTTGTTTGCTAGGTTTCATTAAAAAAGAAGAAAAGAAAAAGGACACTGTGAGGTTCCTTTCTAGTCTAGTACTTAACAAACAATTATGTTCATGTACATACCGGCTTCGGCGACTATGGGTGCCATCACCACGCCGTCTTTGAACCAGCGAGAAACTGATATATAGGTCCGTACTGACTGCGGCACGGAACACGTGAGAAGAGCCGCACCACCTGCGACGCCGTGACTTGGCTGCACGTGGACTTCCCAGGGCACGTCCATTACTGAAACCAAATGAAAGATTTACAATGGTTTTTTAGAGTATTTCCTCTTTTCCAGCTTTCTAAAGGCTTTTATCTAAATGACTGCCATCAACGATGCCAGCTGGGACAAAGAGCTGAACGGGCCTTCCGAAGCACGGAGGAGCTCGATAAAAAAAATGAGGTAAAAAAATCTATCTGAGGTCACCCATCACAGTAAGGACCGCGTTCGGGTCTGCTTAACATGCGTAAGCTTATAATACTTCGATGTTTATCTTTTCACAGCTGCAAGGGACCACAGATTATAATTTTGTCATATGCGTTATTGCGCTTCCGTGCTGTCCTCAGATTTTAGCTCATTCCCAGACGGGAATGGGCTAAAATCTGAGGAATCATATTTGTAGGGGCCGGGCCAATCAACCCATGACTATTTTTATTCTGTTCCCACCTAATATGCACCAACACGGAAAACGTGGCGTTTAGGTCTTAAAGACCTGGGCTCTGTCTACCAAGGAAAAAGGCGTGATAGTATGTATGTGTGTATGATATTATGTGTATATATGTAAAATAATTCAATTTGTTATAAATATGTGAAAGCGTAGCCCTTCAGGCACGTAGGGACCAATACTGGACTGAGTTTCTTTCAGCGTATTCTTGTCAGCAGTCAGTGGTCGTTTCGAAACTCCAGTAGCTTATGGATTTTGCAAATATTAAAAATAATAATATGACGTTCAGAAAGAGATACATGATATCCAAATTTGAATAAAATTCTATTTAATTTCATTTAATTTAATTTCATTTCATTAATTTCAACTTTATACGTCCATGAGTTCCTGAGAAAAAGGTCTTGTCAGACAAAAGGACAAACTAGTGATTTTGTAAGGGTTTCTCTTTAACTTTTGAGCTACGGAACCTTAAAAATCGTTAGATGTTGAGTTAAATACTCATGCTCGTCTAGTCCAGATGAAGGAAGTTGGGTACAAAAGTTAATCGTATTAGACTAGCTCCGTGGCGCAGCGGTCAACACGCCTGCCTGCGACACGGAGTGACCGGGTTCGATCCCCGGCCAGGTCAAGATGGAAAATGATCTTTTTCAGATTGGCCTGGGCCTTGGATGTGTATCTATATATGTATTTGTTATAAAATATAGTATCGTTGAGTTAGTATCCCATAACACAAGTCTCGAACTTACTTTGGGGCTAGCTCAATCTGTGTGATTTGTCCGTATATATTTATTTATTTATTAAGTTAGTTGCACAACTATCTTTTTTCGAGACTAGTGTTTTCCTTTGATAACAAAGAATGGCTATCATTTAACACGATTTCATATATTGTTGATAGAAATTGAACAAATAATACCCAGAAATCTAAAATAAATGTAAGTACATATAATAAATTCCAAACCCAATTTAATTAAACACACAGCATCGAAAACAAATTACTTTCGTCAATCGCCAATATTAATCTACAGTGGCCGGAGTTTCGATTTTATGATACGACCGCAAATAATTACTTTTCGCCCAAATGTTTGACACTACAAATTAAAAACGTGTTTCTAGTAGAGCTCGGAAGATTTCTGGACAAATATTGGTACATTATGATATTTAAACAGGATTTTGCAATCACTTTTAAAGTTTCTCTACTGAGTTGTTGGCGTTTGAATTACTTAGAATATAGTACTATTATCATTATGATTGTTTATATATGTGTGTGCTCTAAGAGCACAATCCAAAACCTGCATTCGAGCCCCGTCTGGTCTATCTTCAGAGTTAGTAGTTACACGGATAGTAATCATCATCGATAAAGAAAAAAAAAACAGCCAACCTCCATTAAAAAAAAGTCACTCGCAAATACGAGTAGTTCGATTGTTCTAGCCAAAAATTTTCACTGTATGCGGTGTACAAGTTAATAGGCATATTGAATATTTTTTTCTTGTTGCCTGCCATCCTAAAATAAACCTTCCAAAAATAAGTACAATGAAAACAATTATTTTCAAAATAAAGAACTATATAAAAGTTACACAATTTTAGACGTTTTGAAAACGCAATGCTGAAGTGCCTATGCGTGACGTTACGAGCAAGCTTGTTGTACGGGTGACGAGAACTTTGTTACCAGCTGTTGCGACTTTCTAGAAGGGTCACTGCATTCTCCGATCAACCCCAGAATCACAGCAAGAGAAACAGTAAGCACTGACCTTGGATCCAGGTGGACAGGGCTCTGGAAAGAAATCGCCTGCGGCAGGCCTCGTGGCGGCTGGCTGGCAATTTCCCGGGCTTGAACTGTATTCCTTTTCTTACTGCTGCACTAGTGGTACACCAACACACACGCACGGGTTGTTTTCGGCCAGTGAAAGTCCTTAGATGTCGTTATTTTTGGAAATTATATCAGCGCAAGCGACGCGCTCCACAAGACTCGATCGCCATATTTTTTACGACTGTTATTTCGGCCAATCACAGGCCGTCTCGGCGAAGGAAGTAGATATAGGGGGGAACGGAAGCTGGACCACAGATAGGTAATTTTAATTGAATTTTTAAAGTTAATGCTTACACATTTTCCCCCACCTGAAATCCACAAGGGTTTCACAGAGAATGCAAATTGAAAGATAAAAGAACAAAAGCAATAGCTACGCACCATTGCAAGAATATCTAGAAATATTATTTTCGAAAGATAGAGCAATAAATAAGTTTTAACTAGCCTAAGGATAGTGTGTATTTATGTATTAGTAATTTATGAGAAAAAAAAATATTAATTAATTGGTAAGGGACAAACCTTTACTACCGGCCTACGAAAGGTCTTTCCGTTAGCAGTTCGGAAAGTAACTACTCTGATTACTTGATCCGAACCAGCATGCAATTGCACAATACGTGCCAACTTCAAGAACATCGGCGGAAGATTAGGTTCGTTAACTATGACTAAGTTATCTATTTTAATATTTGGTTCATGTACGAACCTTTTGTTCTTTCGTTGTAATGTATGATGATAATCACGCTGCCATACGCGCCAAAATCTCTGGGTAATTTTCTTAAGCATGACCCAACGAGAGCGCGGACACGAAATAAAACATCTAACACACTTTGACAGCACGGTACGTATCAGAAGTCTCAATCCAATTATCCAAAACTGGCGTTGAATAAGAGATTGTAAGGTTCGAGGTCCACAATGCAAATATTTTTTATGAAAAAGTTTTATTCTAATTTTAGATATTGGACATTGTTTAGGTAACAAAAAAGGGTGCAACGCAGATGGTGACAGATTAGCCTCATCGATGCGTTCCCCCACCCGCACGATCCCATCATCGTCCAGGAAAGGTGAAAGTCTTTGAATGGATTTTACACATGGTTCATTATCTCGCACTCGACTGACTTCGGAAGACATATAATGATACGAACTCAATTTAAATAATACTTTGGTTAACTTCTCGAGTTCAGGACTACTGAGAAATGAAAGAATTCGATTTTGCCTTGCAACCCTCGAATTTGAAATAAATCTAATACACCATGCTACAATTCTTAGAATTTTTGTAAAAGAGGAATGTCTGGCAATTAAGTCCAGAAGTGGGTTTCTCACATTAATCACGTGAAGACTTTTAGTTTCTAGTGATTTAAACTCGGGTAAGTATTCTTTTGGAAGTAGAACCCGTTTGTTTGGCCATTGACTAGGCAAATCCTGTAGCCAAGAAGAACCTTTCCACCACAGAGGATGGTCTATAAGCTCTGGACAGGACACTCCGCGACTACAACAGTCGGCCGGATTATCCTTAGACGAAACATAATACCAGTGATCGGTACTAATCAAGTCAGTTGCTTGAATGACACGATGGGCTACATACATTTTTAACAAATGAGGGGCGGTATTAAACCATGACCAGGTAGTGCTGCTGTCTGAATAAGCTCGAATAGAATTAATAGTGATATGGTCTTTTAGCAAATTATACATATGCGATAGAACTTTTGCCAGAAGCACCGCTGCGCTTAGCTCGAGTCTATTTACCGTGGTAGGTTTTAAAGGAGCTACTCTAGATTTTCCAATCAGTAAACTAGTCGCAGTAGAAATTCTGGGCTCATTAGTAACCACACAAATATACACACAACAACCATAGCCTTTCAGATAACCATCACAGAAACCTACCAAGTGTACTTCCATCGGATTGGAAGGTATAACTAACCGCGGAAGAGAAATTTTTAGTAAATCAGACAAATTGGCCGCTATTAAATGCCATTGTTTGATTAAATGTTTTGGAATAGTCTCATCCCACGATAAATTTAACCGCCATATTTCTTGCAACAGCGATTTTGCTGCAAAGACTACTGGACATATCCAACCGAGTGGATCGAAAATGCGAGCTACTAAAGAGAGTATGGATCTTTTAGTAAATTTGACTTCGAACGAGTCTGAAAAGGCATATGAAAAAGAATCATTAATGGGATTCCATCGTATCCCTAATATTTTGATAAACTCATTTCCCGATTCATCGAAGGATTTGGAACTTTGACAAAATTCAGGAGGAACATCCTTAAGAAGACGAGGAGCGTTAGTAGTCCATTTCTCGGGTCTTATCAATATTTGCCGATACATACGACGGATGTCGGCCGTAATAACTATTTTGTGAAGTCTAAATTTTGTCACTAAATCGACAATATCCACTTGCAGCTTAGAACCCACATGAACAATATTATTGAGTAACAGATTATTCGAGGTCCGACTACTGGCATCGAAGACTACTCGTAAACGTGTCGTTGTACTATCGGGTCGTATTACACAATGGTGAGGAATAATATAACGGTCAGTAGACAAAGATTCAGCAGGCTGCATATGTCCCAGCTCTTCGTACTGCTGCATAAATTCCTTATATTCCGTGTTCAACTCAGTCTGGCTGGCAAGACGCTTTTCCAAGTTGAGAAAACGGTTAAGAGCCTGATGATATGATTTTCCTAAGGCTGGAGTATCATCTTTAAGCATAATTGGTACAACATAACGACCTTCGGAGGTACGTTAATTGCCATTTTTATATTTTTGTTTACATATTTCATCCTCAGGACCGGAAATTTTACATTTCGACGGTTCTTCGGATTCCCAAAACCGTTGAACGATCTCATCGAGCGCACAAGAAGACGCGATGAGTGACGTAACGGGTGTGGCTGGAGTTTGAGCCACTTCACATATTTCATCCTTAGGAACGGAAATTTTACATTTCGGCGGTTCTTCGGATTCCCAAAACCGTTGAACGATCTCATCGAGCGCACCAGAAGACGCGATGAGTGACGTAACGGGTGTGGCTGGAGTTTGAGCCACCACGTTTTGAAGAAACTGACCACTTATCACCCAGCCGAATACACTAGACAGTGCACATGGAAAACCAGGACCTGGGCAATAACGTGAACCAGTATATATCTGGTCAAAACAGTCTACTCCTAACAACAGATCGATCGGACCCGATTTATCAAAATCTTGGTCGGCGAGATCCAGATGTTTAAACTTTTCCTTGACAACTGATGGTAATGAGGTTGAAGGAACCATTGAAGTGATTTTAGGCAAAACCACAAATGGTATATCAAATTGGGGCGAGTCATTTGACCTAGGCACAATAGAGCCAAAAGTATAACCTTTAATATTACATACATAATTTTGACCGAGACCGGTTACATTTAAATTACACTTTTTTATATGTAAACCTAACTGTCGCACACAGCTACTTGTAATAAAAGAGTCCATCGAGCCACTATCTATGATTATACGAGCATGCTGCAATGAACCATCCACTCTTCTCAACCGAACCACTGCTGAACCAATAATTTTGGTACTCATAGGTGGTGACATTGACATGTTTGGCTGAGTTGTACAAGTTAGGGAAGTGCTCATATTGGAATTCTCAGAAGTCTTTAGGTCAATGGTATTAGCTTATAAACTTTTATGTTCTTCATGTAATAATGTGTTATGTTTTGAGTTACAAATGAAACACATGGACTTAGACTTGCAGTCTGCACTAGTGTGACCGGGCCTTAAGCAGTTTTGACATAATTGTAACTCTTTAACTAATTGTTGTCGCTGTCCTATATTCATAGAATGTACTTTACCACAGCGATATATTGAATGATTTTTATGACAATACACACAAACAGCCTGATTAGGTTTATTATTATTTGAGTTCGAAGAAGTAATTAAGGAAGAATTTGATTGCCGAGAAAAATTATCTTTCTTTGTATTATTATGGTTTTGTTTATTTGTAGAATTGAATGACTGTAAATTACTAGGCTGACTAACCTCTAATACCTTTATATAATTCTGTAAATAAACAATCAAATTATTAAATTTAGGAATTTCTTCGGTATTTTGTAATTCAAACCTTTTCCTAGTTTCTGTATCAAGAGGCCGAGATGCTATGTAAAAAAAAAGAAATTCACTTAAATCATCAATATTTAACCCGCGCAAGGCACTAACACATTCATAAAGTGTGTTGGTTAATTGTGATAAGTTTGATAATGATGGCCGTTGGATCGGATTTAATTTTATTACTTTTTCTAAATAAGCGGTGGCTAAAATACGTTTATTATCATACCTGTCTAGCAACGCTGCATAAACAACAGAATAATTAGCTGATGTTATAGGAACACCCTTAGCTAGTGTCAGGGCATACCCAGACAGACATGACAACAAATAGTAAAATTTCTCTGTGTCCGACAACGAAACATTATTATGCACAAGCGACGTATAACTGTCTTTAAACATCTGCCAGTTCTGTATATTACCATCAAACTTAGCTATTTGCAATTTAGGTAATTTCACTTGTGAGCCGGAATGCACATGACCTTGACACAGTTCCGAGCGCGAACTTACGTCGAGAGAGTCAGCAAACTCAATGACAAAATAGTATAACTCGTCGAATGACAACAAAGCATTATTATCGATAACAAATTGAGGATTTAGTTTAAGTTGCAACTGGTTTACACGATCGTTGCATTCCAAGAAATTATCACGAATTTTATCAATTCTTTTATACCTAGCTCGAAAGGATGTTAATTTAGTTTTATTTTCGTTCGTAATTTTTGCTAAGTCATAAAGTATTTGCATATTTTTAAACTCATATTCACGTTTTTTAATGGTTGACATTAATTCTCCTTCTGCCATGTTTTCGCTAAGCACTAATTGTGAAAGTACGAGTAAGGTAGGTAGGTAGCAAAAGTTTAAATGGAAACTGAGTAATGGAACAGATATTCACAAAACACGTAGGTTTTAAAACGACGGACTATTACTTATAATCATAAATACACACCTCGCTGCTATTAATTAACCTTAGGTAGGTATCTAGGCTATTCAAAATAGTTCGAAAGCCTGAGTAACAAGATAGTACCTTATGGCATACAAATCGAACGATTAAGGGATTATTCCAAGGGAATTAACGAGATAGGAAGTATGTACTCGTAAGCAATAGGTATTTACTATGGTATGGCACAGGTATGGAATTTCCTGTTTGATCCGAGATTGTTAGACAAATAGACAAATGCTAGGTGGGTAAGTACCTAGTTAATTTGAATCTATAATAAGTCTATTTATGAATAAATTAGTTATCCATATTTGGAAATAACTTTAATTGAAAATATTGAAATTAAGTGGGTAAATTTGAAATAAGTACGTGAGGAATGTCCTCACAGGAGGCACCATAAATTAATGTTGCGACTTTCTAGAAGGGTCACTGCATTCTCCGATCAACCCCAGAATCACAGCAAGAGAAACAGTAAGCACTGACCTTGGATCCAGTTGGACAGGGCTCTGGGAAGAATTCGCCTGCGGCAGGCCTCGTGGCGGCTGGCTGGCAATTTCCCGGGCTTGAACTGTATTCCTTTTCTTTCTGCTGACACTAGTGGTACACCAACACACACGCACGGGTTGTTTTCGGCCAGCGAAAGTCCTTAGATGTCGTTATTTTTGGAAATTATATCAGCGCAAGCGACGCGCTCCACAAGACTCGATCGCCATATTTTTTACGACTGTTATTTCGGCCAATCACAGGCCGTCTCGGCGAAGGAAGTAGATATAGGGGGGAACGGAAGCTGGACCACAGATAGGTAATTTTATTTGGGTTTTTAAAGTTAATGCTTACACACCAGCTATAGTTAGTTTGTCGTGATGGGTACATAATAAAAACTGCTATAAATTTAGTATATTGTCTTAAATTAAAAAAGTCCAAGGTTTTTTGTTAATTTGAGCAGTTTCTGCATGTAAAGCGGCAATAACTCACAGTCAGCGTCTGCTTCTCTCCGAGTAATTAGCTAGCATCCCTTGGTCGTAGGCAGAACCTCTGACAATCCTAATTATTGGAGCATGCTCCCGGTTCATCTTTAGCCGAGTGCCACGCTTATGGTGAATTTAATTCCGGATTCAAATACACCATGGCTGAAGCTTCGAATTAAGATCTTATATTATTCTTCGAACTAAGAATTATCATTAGAGCATGTCAATTTATGCTATTTATGATCTCCAAGGTTTTGCAAGGATTTTTGTTAATTGGAGTGGAGTTTATGCATATAGAGCGGTAATAACGCACAGCCGGCGTCTGTTTCTCTCGAGTAATTAGCCTCCCTTGGCTGGAGGAAAAATCTCTGACAATAGTCTCAGGCGTTTTACCAGATTAATAAAATTTCTCTCTACATACATACGAGTACGAGTATGTCTGAAAGGGCCACGCAGAGGCCGTAAATGTGATCAACTTTTGTTATGGAACCAATACAAGGAACTCGAAAAATTTGCATTATTAAATTCCTATACAAATTTCCAGATCGTTTGCACAATATGAAGGACTAGCTTTTGCCCGCGGCTCCGCACTCCAGAGAACTTGTATTTTGCATACAAGTTCTCTGGAGTGCGGAGAAGGACATAGGCTACCTTTTATCCCGGGAAAAAGTACTGTTCCCGTGGGAGCGACATTGACGCGGGCGGAGCCGCGGGCGAAAGCTAGTCCTTACTATCCTTACTATAATCCTTACTATAATATTATAAATGCGAAAGTGAGTTTGTTTGTTTGTTTGTTTATTTGTTTGTTTGTTTGTTTGTTTGTTTGTTACGCTTTCACGCCGTAAGTACTGAACTGATCATCATGAAATTTTGCATACAAGTACTCTGGAGTACAGAGAAGGACATAGGCTACCTTTTATCCCGGGAAAAAGTATTATTCCCGAGGGATCGACATTAACGCGGGCGGAGCCGCGGGCGAAAGCTAGTATTTTATAAAGGCAACATTTTATCAAATAAAAAATTCATGAACTATTTCAGACTATTAAATGGACTCTTCGGCGAAATATCAATATTCACATTTAGGCTACATAAACTCAAGTTACAAAACGTCGAAATTCGCGGTTCCATTATGAGTGGGCCAACAATTGGGCAACTTTTTATCGAAGCGCCCGGCTTAAACCCTGTGCTCTAGGGATTTACACAACAAAAAGTTTCTATACGCAGTCCGGAGTGGTAAAACGGTGCCGGAAGTAATACACGAGGTATTACGATTTCTGAAGCGGAAAATAATTTTAAGTTTGATATGGAATGCAGTGGTGGATTAAATATTTGTTCCCTCTAGGTTATTTTTTTTTCTTGTACCTGTTGTTTCAGTGTCATTTAGCAAAAACAAACATGAATAAACACTACAAACACTCCAAACTTAAATTACTAATCATCATCATCATCATCATCAGGTCCTTTTTTAGTCTCCACTACAGGAGCATGACCCTCTCTGTACTACTAGGGCCATACTAATGTCATTTGTTAAATGGAGATCCCAATACTGTTCTGATAATGTAAAAATAATTTAATGAATAAACATATTAAACATATTTGTTTAATTCCACCCCATATCTGTCGGCCCAATAAGTGTTGCCCCCCCCCCCCCCCCCCACCCCCCTTTTATTTAAAATAGGCTAAGTACGCTGAATTCCAGAATGACCCTTTAGCTTACTTAGCCTATGAGTAATAGCTATGTAATTAATAGAACAGATTGTTTTCCAACTTCTTTTGCGAAGCGAGTCAAAACATAGCCGGGTCGAAGTAGTAGTTGCAGATTTTTTTTGTAGATGTTCCGCAACAAATCCGCGACATACCGGTTCACAACTAATGCCTGCAGCGGTGTGCATACCTAGGAGCCAGCGCTAGGAGGGCCAGAATATGAAATAGAAAATGTGACTCAATTTTAGGTGAGGGCTTTATTCTAAATCTAGAGTGGAACGAAGTATTACAGCACTCTTAGTACGGTACAATTTTTTATCCCTTTCTATCTAAACTCCTGAGGTGGATCCTGGAGCGAGAGATTCAGAGTATTTTGCCCGAAATAAAAATATTACATTTGTTCCAAGAAGACAAATGCCCTTTTCATCTCCTTTAATAACAAAAACAAAATAGGTTAGCTCCTATTATATTTAATAATTTATAAGAAAAATTAATAATTTAAATATGTAGGTAAAATAAATGAAAGGGTTATAGTTTGGTATTTGAATTATGTTTCTTTACGTGCGTTACGTGTATATTTTAAACTAGAGTACGGTACAAGGATTCTTGTCAAGTCATATTTTTTTATACATTTTGTTGGTTGGTTAATTAAAATTTAGGCAAAAACACGCCGATTATACAAATATAAACAGGGTTATTTCCTGCTTAAAAAAAACGCGCGACGAGTTCTTAATTTTATGACTAGTTCTAGCTAGAAATACCTGTACAGATTTACTTTATTATATTTCTAAAATCTTATTTTGTATAACATCCTATGCAAAGCGCGCCAAAAACATAGTTGTAGTGTACAAATATGCAGACAATTTAGTCGGTGTTTCGCAACAAATGCGACATACCGCTCACAACAATGCCTGGCGGGCGAGGCGGAGTACGAGAACGTGCCTCGGAGCGCTGAAAAATGGAAGGCATATTTGTATGTCTCGTAGTCAGTAAAAATAAACAGGGAGTAATGTATTACTTGGGGCCTGACTGCGAAACGATGCAAGTACTACTTTAACATTGATGTACAAGTTTATTACTTTACATTCATCATCATCATTCCGGCCGTAAGTAAGTCTACTTTAGGACAAAATATACCTAAGGGGTTTATTCGTGCCGCATCGCCTATTCTTCAATGGATTCGAATAAAAACGGCTATACATACATATTTAATATATTTAGACCAGTGCTCAGCCAGAATGTCCGCTTAATCGTTAGAAAACTATTCTATATTTAATGGATATGGTAGTAAGAGCTGGTTTACAAAAGGCCTTGTTGTTTGGCGCTAAAAAGTGCAGTCTTTTGACATAGTTTCTTACTTTTTCGCCCATTCCCTCGGCCGGCTTTTACTTGAAACGCTCAGATCAGAGTGTATTATATTTATGTATATATTCCATTTGATAATTATGTCGTTTATGTATTTTATGTTTGTATTGATGTTTTACGTCACATTATTTGGCACTTTATCGCACCACCCACTTAACTTTCTTTTTGGTCCAAAGGTTTGGCTGGGAGAGAATGCCATATGGCATTAAGTCCACCTTTTGTACATTTTTTTTAAAACTGTGCAATAAAGTTTAAATAAATAAATAAATATTTGATAACCCTTTTGTCATATAAATGACACGGAGAATATAAGTCGTTATAATTCAACTCCAGCTCTGTTTGGTCGCCAATAATCTTAGAATCTACTGGATTTTCCAAAATCAAATAGAAATAAAAACAGTTTTAATCAATTTCTGTTTAATAAATAGAATTCCTTGGAGACGATGAAAACTCGAAGCGCGTCGGTAGAGACTGTTCTGAATAATAATCGCGCCTGGTTGTTCCTGAAACTGTAGCAATTGTTTTATTTCTTTTCGACAACACTGCTGAATATCAATAACCTTCAATAACTAAGATCAAGTAAAGTATATTATTTTAAATAATAAAACCAGCCGGTTTCAAGTCGAATTCGCACATAAAGGGTTCTCAAAAAAAAACTATAAAACTTTAAATAAACACGTTTCTGGTAAGAATAAAAGATGCGTAAAAGCGTCTAAAATGTATTTATCACTTGAAAGTTTCAGTTTTATTGTTTCTTGTAAAGGGTCCCTTTTATTTAACTCATCATGACCGTCAGCTTTTCACGACCCAATGCTGTGTATAAGCCTCCTTTTGTCTGCGCCATTTTTCTCTATCATTAGACTTCGCAATCTAGTTCTTACCAGCAATCTATCGTCGCCCCACGTAGCTGCCGGACGCCCAACACTATGTAACTCAGGTTTGTTATTTAGGTATTTTATCATCACTACGGAACTTATCGCAATTTGCAACGGCAAGATTGTAGCTGCCATCAGTGGCTGATGATGGCAGCATGGAATGTTGCCGAAATATCAGACAAATCTCAAAAATAATCGTAGTAAGTCCCGAAGTGAGTTTTATTATTTGTTATTATAGTGGGAATAAAAATACACATTATGTGACAAAGTCTATCTATTAGGGTTTAAAAGGTTCATCAGCCTTGTGACAGACGGACACATAGCGAAGACTAAGTAACAGGGTCCTGTTAAATACCCATTAGTACGTTTCTGAACGTCATCCCCACGGTTTTTGTGCTCTGTGTATTATTACATACGCTATCGCCATATTTTACCGAAACTTGAGTAAAGTAGAAAAAATAACTTCAAAGGGTATTCGCAGCAAAAGTAACAAAAAAACAATAGAAAACTTACTGGAACTAAATACCAGTAAGTTTTCTATTGTTTTTTTCTTGACACTTTTGTAAACTCGTCGAAACCTTTAAAACATATGAATGATCGTTATTCAAAGTGACATTTTAAAATACTATTTTTCGGACTAGATGGCGTGAGTTCTTGGCGGGAATTTCGGTGGACTGCACGGTTTTTGTTTTGGATTGTTTTGCAAATTGCTTCTAGTGGACTTTATAATATGCAATCGGTATAATTGGTGTTACAAATGCCCATGTTTATGAACAATGTGTGGAATAACTAAAATGAAGTGTCATGGTGCGGCTGTAGTGAAATTTACATAGCGGGCTGGTGATCGCTCGCCTTACTGCTACTATGATCAAACCAGTGGGCTCCATTGAATCAATGAAATGAATTACACCACCATTTCGTTGATAACATGTAGAAAAATATAAGGCATAAAAAGCCAAATACCGTAAAACAAATATGAAAAAAAAAACTAGATGGCGTTGATGCAAGTCAAATGTCAAATAAAGCCCTAGTTAAAAAAACAAAGTTTTTTTCAACGTCATCTAACTAAATTAAACTTCAATTTTTTTATTGCTCTTTTGAAAAATCCTCATTGAAAAATTAAATGTTGTGTCCAGAAAATACTCTTTAAGTGATATAATATAATATGTACTATAAAATGAAATAGCAATATGATTTGGTACAATTTTTGTTCGTGTAGAAATTGCTGATATCATGTTTAAATTACGACCCATCCCGAAAGATACGATGCATCCCGAAGCATCCCAGTTAATGCGTCTCACGTTCGGATGAGAGGGAGAAAATGATTCCAGTGATTTTTATAACGAAACTGATTCACAAAGTTTCCAGTCGACTCGTCATTAGCACGTGGTGTGGTCATCTCGCCCCGCGACATCGGCGGCGAGGGAAATCACGCTCCGCCGCGTTTATTATTCAAAGCGGCGCCACCGTCGCCCCGAGGGACCGCCAGCCACATCTGTCGCGTTATTAACTCTACCCAGTTTTTCGAACTTTTATTACTACGATGTTCTCAGATTTTTTTATTAATGTGGTGATTATAAGTAAAGGGGTGAACCAAGTTAAGAAGATTTTTTTGTTTTTCTTAACGTCAAAATAATTTATTTCCAGGCAACTTTAATAATTTAATTAGTCACCAAACAACAAAGGTAATAAGAATCACGCATTCTTCGAGTTGTTTGCCCAGAAATAATTTGAATAAATCAACTAATTAAACTGTGGTATCAACTTCCCGCAGCGGTAATCACGAATCGATACGACAATGGAACCTTTAAAAACGAGTCTATGTGTTGGCAACCCAAAGATCCTAGAAAATTGAGATTAGCCTGTGTCTTGGATGTTTATCTACACAATATAGGTACCTATGTTATAAAATGAAGTATAGTTGAGTTAGTTAGTATCCCATAACAGAAGTCTCGAACTTACCTTGGGGCTAGCTCAATCTGTGTAATTTGTCTAAAAAGAAATTGATCGGGTGATCGGCCAATCGGGACGATTTCATGTGTGGTCTTGGTTTATATTTGCCTTGAAGAAGACCTCTGAATGAGGTTGAAACATGACAGCCAATAGCTTACTTTGTACGTGAGTAACTCGTAATTTGACAACCCCGCCAAGAGTGATCAGAATGGCAATATCGTCCCACGGGAAGAAGAATCCTCGGGAGAGGCCTGTGTCTGGACTTGTTACGCCTGAATTGATGATGATGAACATATTTCGCATTTTACTGCAATGTAACTGCCTCCGTGGTCCAGTGGTTAAGGCGTTTGCCTGTAGACCCCGGGTTCGTGGGTTCGATTCCCACGGGAAGCATACTTTGTTTAGTTGCTTCCAGTTTGGTTAGGACATTGCAGGCTTGAATCACTTAATTATCTGATAATGAAGATAATTTCGTGCTTCGGAAGGCACGTTAAGCTGTTGGTCCCGGCTGCCATCTGGTAGTCGTTAAAAGAACCACGTCAGAGGCTAAGAGATGGTTCCCAAGAACTCTGACACCAGGGTGTTCATAGTCGATTGACCGTGACACATACACGAAATGATGATGATGAGACTGTAATGTAAAAGTAAAATAATAATAATAATGTAAAAGTAATTAAGCTTCCAATAAGCTCGAGAGCTTTAAGCTTCTTAAACCCAATATTCATAAATGAATAAACTAGACTAGAAATGATTTAATATGAGTTTAAAACCTTAATCCTTAAATCCGCTCCGAACGGTCGCGCGTGTATTCGATTATTGGATCCCGAATTTGTATCGATATTGTTCCACAGATGAAAAATACTACTTGATTCTTAAAGCTTTCGCATTTAAATAATACACATAGTTTATTATTCATAGTGATAATTACTCGATAATTCCAAGCAACCTCTTTTATGAGGTTTTTTATCCATGTATGCTCCCTCTTTATTTTATTTTTTGTTATTTGTTGCACGGACATTTTGTAAAAAATGTAAGTACCTATCTAACTATTTCGGGTATAGATACGTAATAGGTAGATAATTGGCTGTATCTAATCTAAGCTGCATAAAAATTATCAATAGATACAGCCCTGTGATTGAAGAACGGATGGTCATCGGAGGCCTAGTAAATACGGTTCTTTTTGGCATTCATCTCGGCTAAACAGTTAATAGTTAATATTAATTTAAAAAAAAATCCTTTTTAGTTTATAAAAGTTTTACCAAATTATTTCACTATTTCTTAAAATTCTATTTCAAGCAGATATTGCCCTTTATGAATGAGGCTCTTGCTGAATGGCAAGCTAGATTAGGTCAAAATATACCCGACCAGCCCAGGATTCAGAGGAAGTGGGACGATATTCTTGCCAAAGCCGTTGTCGACGATATGCTATCGAAGAGTTCGGGAGCGGAATTGGCCAGAATTAAATCTGTTTTATTGCCAGAATCTGCTGCCTGGCTCCACGCGTTGCCATCTCCTCAACTAGGTACTTTAATGGACAACAATTCTATACGCATATCGGCAGCTCTCAGGATTGGCTGTAACCTTTGTGAGCAGCATCAGTGTATTTGCGGAGCCTTGGTAGATATCAAGGGTCATCATGGCCTTAGCTGCTTAAGGTGTGCCGGGAGGTTCCCTAGACATCATGCGCTTAACGATATTATCCGAAGAGCCATGTTAAGCGCTAACATTCCGGATTAAATCGCTCTGATGGGAAAAGGCCTGATGGCTTAACATTAATACCTTGGAAAAAGGGTCGTTGCTTGATCTGGGATGCCACCTGTGTGAGCACATTTGCGTCGTCACATTTAAAAGACACCACGAGAATAGCAGGCTCAGCTGCCGAAAATGCAGCTAAACAAAAACATGTAAAGTACGCTTGCTTAGAGTTGGCCTATATATTTGTACCAGTAGCTTTTGAGACCACGGGTGCTTGGGGTTCAGAAACTAAAGTATTTGTCAAAGAATTGGGTCGCCGTATTGCTGAACAGACAAAGGATAATCGCTCCGTATCGTATCTTGCTCAAAGGCTGTCCATTGCAATTCAGCGAGGTAATGCGGCCAGTGTAATGGGAACCTTTGGGCCAGGAACGACCCGGGGCGGCCTCTTAGACTAAAAATTTTGACGAAGCATGTTGCGGATATATATTTATCTTCCTATGCACCTTTTGACGAAACGTTCCGTGGATACGTTCTCTATGTTTTTGACAAAGCATATTGCTAATGATTCATTGTGAACACTTGACGAAGCATGTTGCTGATGACTCTCTGTAACCATTTGATGAAGCATGCTGCTGATGATCCTGTGTAACATTTTGACGAAGCCTGTTGCGGATAACCGTATGTATATTTTACTTTTATGGTGCATGAATAAATTTTTACCTACACAAAAATAAAAGCAGATACATCTGTTAACATTTTTATTTAAGTTTAATTTCTAGCATTATTATATTTTTATAATTACAAACTGTTGTTACTAACACATTATCACGCCGTACACGCATATTTAGGATAATGACAAGTGTTTTAATTTGGAGTCAC
This sequence comes from Elegia similella, assembly GCA_947532085.1. NCBI lineage: Eukaryota > Metazoa > Arthropoda > Insecta > Lepidoptera > Pyralidae > Elegia > Elegia similella. The sequence continues at coordinate 949,788 of OX383926.1, read as the reverse complement.
AATTATGTCATAATCTGTTTTGTGTGTCAATAAATAAACATGTCAGTAAGATGGTCCATACTCTGAAGCTCACAAAAGTAAGGCGCTTTTTTCTCTCAGAATTAATGTTACCTATTACTGGTGTAGACCCGCATTAGTTAGATACTTGGCCGTATCTCTATAGATGCATCCAGGTACACGCTAATACGAGAGAGATAAAAGACAAAATAAAGACATAACTGCCCTGCTCAAATAGCCTATGTGACTCGGGAGGTATAAAAAATTCTAGTGATACGTCCAAAGCCCTTGGTGCATTAAGAATCGATGATATAATAAAGAAACTCACATACATAAATAAATATATATATACGGACAAATCACACAGATTGAGCTAGCCCCAAAATAAGTTCGAGACTTGTGTTATGGGATACTAACTCAACGATACATTATTTTATAACAAATACATATATAGATACACATTCAAGACCCAGGCCAATCTGAAAAAGATCATATTCCATCTTGACCTGGCCGGGGATCGAACCCGGTCACTCCGTGTCGCAGGCTGGCGTGTTGACCGCTGCGCCACGGAGCTAGACATATCGTGACTCTTACATTTAAGTAAACCAACTTAAGTAAACATACTTTTTTGCATTATCATCATCATCAGGTCCTTTCTAGTCTCCACTACAGGAGCACGACCCTCTCTGTATTACTAGAGCCATACTTGGCCATTTGCATTTTGTATACACTTAAATCGGTTCCTACTTCTAAAGTCTGTAATTCATTAAATACAATTTAATCAAACACAGTTCATCGGATATCAAATTATATTCGTCGATCGCCAATAATAATCTGCAGCGGCCGAATTTCGATACTAATACCTGTGCGAAATAACTACTTTTCTCTAAATGTTTGTTTCATAGAGGAACTCGGGCTCTAAATCAGCTCAGCTTAGGATGACAGTTAAAATTTACTTTATATATTTAATGAAATGATATTTTCATTCAAATTCATTTATTATCTTGACATTTATTTATAGTTTAGGATATAACTAAACAATTCAATAACGTTTTCACCAATAATATCACTGAAATTGGAAACTGCATCGCTTAATAAATTATTTTCGTCGATCGCCAATATTAATCTGCTTTGGCCAAGTTTCGCTACTGATACGACCGCGAAATAATTACTTTTCACAAATATTTGATGATAAAATTAAAAACGTGTTTCTTATAGTGCGGAGAAGATTTCTGGAGGAAATATTGGTTTTTATACCGGTACTTCAAAATAATTTGCTTCTTTCGAAGTTTTCATTGTCGCAACACGCAAAATATTTATTTTCAAGGATAAAAACAATATTTTCTTAACTGAATTTATTTTGGCCAAAATATACGTAGTTGTAAAATAATTAACTAGGAAATAGAGATAAATTCTTGATGAACTTTAAAGATCATTTTGTCATTTTAGATTTCTCTTATTTTGACAAAAATCCCAATATTCTGTTCAGTGTATTTATCAAAAGGTTTAACTTATTGTTTAGATTTATCAATGTATGAAACCTACACAATATACAATTTACTATAAACTCTTAGTTCTTTGCTTGACTGCCAAAACAATTTATTACTTAGTCACCATTTTCTCATCCCGCGTAGGACGTAAATGTGTAAAATAATTTGGCAATTAATCAGTGTTTAAGGAAACCTAATTTCAATAAAAATTATTTATGTAGTAGATAAGACCCTAGCTGGAAAGAATGGATGACACCAGAGCTCTTAAGAACATATATAAATGGACCACACAACAAAAAAGACCCCGGGGAAGGCCTAGAAAGCGGTGGAAGGATTGTCTAGAGGAGGACCTAAAGAGACTTGGCAAGAAAACATCTTGGAGACGGAAGGCCAGAGACAGAGCGAAATGGAAGAAAATCGTAGAGGAGGCCAAGACCCATAAAGGGTTATAGCGTCCAGGAAGTAAGTAAGTATAAGACCGTTGCATTAACTTAGATATAAAGCTTGTCTGTATTTTTTTTAAAGTTTAAACCTCAATTGATACATGATACTTTTGAACAAAATCTGTTACAATTGATGCTTTGACCACAATTTCTATAGACTTTAATAATTGGAAACTGTGAAAATACGTACGGACGCCACATGTTGCTATTTTCCTCAGTGAAAATACTTTCGCCATGCCGGGTATTTGAGATTATCATTCGGGGAGCAAGGGATTCCGCAACAAGTGTGCAATATCTCATCCTGCGGAAGGCGTGTTGTATCGCACTTTCTATCTCCATTCGATGCGAATATCATTTTATATTTCTGGATAGCTATTTACATACCCTATTCTGATTCTTACATTAAATATAGATATATACGGACAAATCACACAGATTGAGCTAGCCCCAAATTAAGTTCGAGACTTGTGTTATGGGATACTAACTCAAAGATACTATATTTTATAACAAATACATATAGAAGCAGCGTATTACTTGGTACGTCTTGTTACTGATACCCTTAAAAGGAGCATATTCTATACACTAGGCCTCAGTCCTCTGACGCCTGTCGAGGGGTATGTAACAGAGTGGAATTTAATTTTTAAAATTATAAACATGCCAATTTCTGAAGTTCTGTCCTTCTAAAATACTAAAATGAATATTATAGTAAACTATCGCGCTGGCACTTTTCATATTTAAGTAATGCAAGTTCATGTTATTTACAATATTATAAACATATTTATCCTTCATTAAAAACGTCAAATTCCATTGTCAGTGAAAGGCGGATTTTTTTTTTTTTCATATTTGTTTTACGGCATTTGGCTTTCTGTGCCTTTTAGCCCTTCATATTTTTCTACGTGTTATCAACGAAATGGTGGTTTAATTCATTTCGGTGATTCAATGGAGCCCCTGGCGACAATTCCCACGAATCCACTGGTTTGATCATAGACTCAGTAGCAGTAAGGCGAGCGACCACCAGCCCGCTATGTAAATCTCACTACAGCCGCACCATGACACTTCATTTTAGTTATTCCACACATTGTTCATAAACATGGACATTTATAACACCAAATTACACCGATTTCACATTATAAAGTCCACTAGAAGCAATTTGCAAAACAATCCAATACAAAAACCGTGCAGTCCGTCGAAATTCCCGCCAAGAACTCAGTGAAAGGCGGAAAGACGCATAGTGATGGACTTTGTTATTTTTTGCCAAACATCGATAATTTATTTTTCACTAAGTTCATTAAAAGTTGCAATTAAATAATACATGTATCCAATTTTGAATAAAAATCTTTGACTTTGACTTTAATAAATAAAATTATTTTGGACATTTTAATCACTACTATTCTTTTTTTAAGCCTTTTTCATCAACGATACAGCAGCAGGCTCTTCTCCGCTATCTCCTTGAGGTTAAGAGTATATAGTAACTGTTTATTGGGGCAGTCTGAAGTAGTTTTGATAGATACTTGATACATTAGGTAGATCTTTTTGTTCTTTGCTTGGCCGTCGTCTTTACTGTTTTGCTTCACTCTTGAAGTATTGGTGCAGCCGATAGCATAGTGACGTCAGCTTTGACGTTCCCAGGCGAGGGCTTGGTGCGTCACAAGGCAACACAACAAGTACCGAAAACTGTACTTGTTGTTGCTGTCCATGTTCACTTCCATATACTAACAGCGGAACTGCCACTTCATTAGTTGCCATTATTAGTAGTTGATCTGCTTCATGAACACCTGTGAGAGCTTTCGTGGCACCCCGCTCAGCGCTTGGGCAGCATGATGACCCAACAGTGACCCACGGGGTCACTTCAGCAGATGGCGAACCACCTTATTCAGCAGGCAGATCATACGTTGCACTTGGAACACAATGGGAGTAGGCTTTCGCCAATCATCTTGGTTTTGGTTATGACAAAAGTAATTTACTTAGATGGTGCCCTCTCGTCTGCGCAACACCATAAGAGATGTATCTCAATACATACAGGACTTAAGAGAGCCCAACCCGTCTTACTTTTTATACAAAGGCTCGTACGTCTCTAGAAGCAGCGCATGTCTTGTTACTCATACTCTTAAAACAGCGTATGCTTTTTCGCGGCCTCAGTCCTCTGACGTCTGTCGTATTATTTGTAGCGGAACCTTATGAGCTGAACGAAAATTTATTTTTATAATAATAAACATGCCTAGTTGTGTAGTGAAATCCTGCAAAAATACTGTAAAAAATGCTAAAGGGAAACCACAACCTGTGACTTTTCACATGTAAGTAATGCAAAGGACATTTAATTACAATATCATAAACGATAATGACAATCTCCATGGTACAGTGGTTAACGAGCCAGGTACCGGGTTAAATTTTCGGCGCAGGCAAAAACTTGTACTTCAGTTTCATATTTATGTATGTCCGCGTTACTGGAGTTACATAAGGAGAATTGGCGTTGGGCCGTAAAACATACATACATTCATATTATCACGATCTTCACCCTTACGGTGTAGGCCTCTGCCTGAAACCAAAAGCCACGTTTAGCGTGTTTGTGGGCGTATGTAGGTGGAAATCTGAATCAAAGGTGTAATAGGTTGCTAGTCGCATTCCCTATCAGAGAAGCAACTGGTACATTCTCAATTTTTCCTTTTCATCTAGACCAGCATGGAATATATACTTCATATTACAGCATGAATGCTGTCATAATAGCGGACCCCGGGCTTGGACGCAGCACAACTGAAGATGCCAGGAGTATAAGGAACCAGGGAATCTCTTAGATCATTATGACTATAGAATATATAATTATTACTACTTCATATGTTGTTTACTTAAATGAAGTCAAACTGAAACAAAATCTTGTTGTGGGTTTTTCTCGACATCGATATTACACGGTGTTGTTACATCTCTTATGACAGCGGCGTCAAACGTCATGAGTGCTATTTTTGAATCAACGTGTTTACTAAACGACCGATGATGTATGGAAAATTAGTACTTCTTCATCGAGTCACTCATTTACAAATAGCACCCCTGAAACCACGACTCCCTTTCCTCTGCCTCACACCCCCGCTAATGACACACTAGGTTCCCATACAAAAATGGCAAAATGTGACATGTATTCAGAGAGACGAATTTTTTTTTTAAATCTATGCATATATAGATACACATCCAAGACCCAGGCCAATCTGAAAAAGATCATTTTCCATCTTGATCTGGCCGGGGATCGAACCCGGGCACCCCGTGGAGATAGCCGAATATAATCTGATATAAAAAAAATTATATTAATAACTAATATAGTTTTTAATATCAATTTAAAAACTGTATTAAAGCAAAACTGTAGGTATTAAAGGAAATGGTGAGGGGTGTCATGCTCACCTACCTGTCCGGTGGTTGTAGGTATGGCATCGGGTACGCGCGCCCGGCCTCCCGAGCTGGTACTTGCTTTACCCATTTCTCCGAGTGAGAAGTATCCCAATACTTTAATTCCCTTCCCAAATCCAACGATGATAATGATGGATGATAGAATTTATTGTTGTTTCCTAAAATGTCTGTTGTTTCCTAAAAGGTCTTAAAACTTTTTGCTCTATTATATTTGACTAGCTCCGTGGCGCAGTGGTCAACACGCCAGCCTGCACACGAGAGTGCCCGGGTTCGATCCCCGGCCAGGTCAAGATGGAAAATGATCTTTTTCAGATTGGCCTGGGTCTTGGATGTTTATCTATATATGTATTTGTTATAAAATATAGTATCGTTGAGTTAGTATCCCATAACACAAGTCTCGAAATTACTTTGGGGCTAGCTCAATCTGTGTGATTTGTCTGTATTTATTTATTTATTTATTGATGTTAAAATCTGAAACAACAATTACCATACCCTGTTTCAGGCAGGGTAAAGTTAATTGCGCGAAAACAGGGCGGGTACTGACGCCGGCTGCCGTTTATTGCTTAATATATACACACTAGTCTTTTTTATCCTTATCGGGGTCGATGACTCTAGGGACGTAAGACTTACGGCAATGTTTAGCGAGATGTGAGCTAATTATTAAATGATAGAGTACGAACTTGTTTACATCATTTTATTTCGTTGACATCAATGTAGGTATGCAAAGTTTTAGTTTAATAAGTCAGCGGGGTCAGGGGCAGTAGATCAAAATTAAAATGCAATATTTGATCTTCGGCGACGTAGATATCAGAACAAGTAAAAGTACTTAATGTTAAATTGAATCATAACACTAATACAATGCCAGCGTATAAAACGATTTATTCTCTTATTAAATTAAGAAATTAATAAAATATGGTGAAAAATTTTCATGCAGGCGTGGCTTGAAATAGCGACCTTAGGTTGTACGACCTACTGCATGACATTTTTTCACCGTATTTTATTTCTTAATTTAATAAGAGTAGGTATATCAAAATAGCATTATGAATGCAATATAAAACACTAACAAAAATATAACATTTTTTTCCTTTGTCCATCCAAATCGGCTTTTACGAAACCTCGTAGAAATGTAAGCAGCTGGTACAGTCCCATTTTTTGCCAGACCACCTGGAACATAATACTTGATGTTACTAGAAATAAAGGTACAAGACGTACCTATAGACTTTCCCAAGGCCTCAATTTCAATATGGGCAAAAATTATTTCGTATATCCAGCGTCCAACAGCCTGTCTGACCGCTCTCTTCTATATGTTGTACTTTGCAACCGAAACTCCATTCGCAACCAATTTTTTTAGAATTTATCTATTAGTTAGACTTTATTATACGGCGAAAGAGTGGCTCCGGTAGTACAGAGGGGTCATGCGCCTGCAGTGGAGACCAAAAAAGACCTGATGATGATGCGGCGGAATCTAAGGCGCTAACGTATTAGCAGTCCATTGTAAGTTTGCCTTGATAATACTCGCCACTAATGTAACAAGGCACGCATATATGCGAATATTAGAAATTACAATTACAATTCCCTGTTTCAGGCATGGTAAAGTTAATTGCGCGGAAACAGGTCGGGTGCTGACGCCGGCTGCCGTTTACCGCTTGATGTACTCACTGAAACTTTCAACTGAAATCTTTATTTGCAAATGACTATTTCGGAGAAAAAAAGATTAAACTACTTATGCTACTAATACGGTCAGTTTAGCCCATACTAATTGAATATTCTCAGCTTTGAAACATAAAGGTAAGTTCCTTGTTCGTGGAGTACCTAGTAAGATACTTCCACCGTGTTCGAGCTCTGTGGCGCAGTAGTTAACACGCCAGCCTGCGACAAGATGGTGCGCGGGTTCGATCTCCGGTCAGGTCAAGATGGATAATGATCTTTTTCTGATTGGCCTGGGTCTTAAATGTTTATCTATATATGTATTTGTTATAAAATATGGTATCGTTGAGTTAGTATCCCATTACGCAAGTCTCGAAATTACTTTGGGGCTAGCTCAATCTGTGTGATTTGTCCGTATATATGTATATTAATTATTTATACTTTCTTTGTTCTTCATTTAATGTCCGTCTCTTCCATGCTGATCTGGAATAAACGTAGAATGTACCAGTTGCATCTTTTTTTATGATATAAGAGTGCAAACGAGCAACTGAACAGTAAGCGATTACCGCTGCCCATGGGCAACTAAAACACCAGGGTGTCTCTCCTGAGGAGTGTTACCGGTCTTTCAAGGAGTTGGGGAAAGGACATGGTGGAGGAAATGGGGGAAGGATGGGCCTCCGGCTCTCTCACACCGAACGAAGCATAGAAGCGGGAAAGCTCCTACTCAAACGTCGATTTTCTGTGTGAGTGTGGTGCTTCCCCGGACGAGCCGGCCCATTTATGCTACTAGCAAAAATGAAATCAGTCGACTCTAACACAACTAACTTTCCTACGCAGAACAGATTTCGTCTAGGGAATAGGCGACAATCTGAGGAATCTTATTAATAGGCGATGCGGCTAACAACCCATATCTACTTTGATGACCTTATGCCTATGGCTTGTAGGTATTAAAGACCAGGACTCTGTATACCAAGAAAGGGAATAAGACGTGATAGTATGTAAGCTTTGACATGGATTTGGTTATGCATTTTGCAAATTACCTGCCTTTCCCTGTATTTTCCATCATTCTACTTTAAAACAATATTTCTCTACTAAACATATCGTATTTTGATAGTTAATTTAGTTCTTGCGTTAATATTATGGATTGAGTTTGTCTTCCCAAGTTTATGATATGCGTGAATTTTTTTATTTATAGATAACTTTTATTTAGTGTACATATTATACAGTTATACTTAGTTCTAGTTGTTAGTTAGTATTATTTTTTAAGTTGATTTAGTGTTACTATTAATTCTTTTGGAATTATATCGAAAATAAAAAGTTTATTAATGTTTTAAATATAACACTTATTATATGTTAGTTAATAAACCGATCAACAACACAAAAACAAAGCACCTCCCCAACATAGCTACATACTAACAAATTGCACAATTTTTTAAGAGAGGCCCTAACTGCACGCTAATAGCCCTAGAGCCACAAAGGGCCATTGTTGTCGCGGTAAAAGCGCAAATTGCTGGCTCGACGTACTCGTATAGGGCGCATGGAGGGCTTATCCAGACACCGTTGTCTCTGATATTGTTTTTGCTTCCTTGGTATAAGAAAGGAATTCAAATTCAATTTAAAAAATCTGTGATCTACCACAGGTTTTTTAGCCGACGTCATAAAAAGAAAATATCTCAATTCGTCGAAATCATTTATTTTTAATGTATGTTTCCTCTTAAGTCTGTCATTTATGAACAGATTTGGATTTGTTTTGTCAGGTTAGAGATACTTTATGATTTGTTCCATTTAAATCTTATCAAAATCGGTTCAGTATTTTCTTTAATCGTCATCTATACTAATATTATAAAGCTGAAGAGTTTGTTTGTATGTTTGTTTGTTTGAACGCGCTAATCTCAGGAACTACTGGTTCAAATTGGAAATTCTTTTTGTGTTCGATAGTCCATTTATTTAGGAAGGCTTTAAGCTATAAAACATTACGCTGCGACTAATAGGAGCGAATCAATAAAAAATGTTTTGAAAACGGGGGAAAATTATTCATCTATATTAATTAAAAAAACGAATTAATCATAATAACAGAAATTGCCACGGACGAAGTCGCGGGCAACAGCTAGTGTATCTATAAGATTATAAAAAATATTCAGCCAATACAAGGGTCACCAGGTCCGATTCATGGCACAGGCAGATACTTGTGCTCCATTTATACTGGTATTTATAAGAGTTGTAGAGCTTCTAAAGAAGGGTTGGCATTAGGTACAGTAAAATTTATATACGGAGAGATTTTAATAAAGACTTTCTCAGCATCTCATCATGTTAATATTATTTATAGTTTAAGAGAAAATTTTAGATATAGGTAGAGGGCCTGACCAGGTATCTCTGTCCCTGACTTTTTTTTTTATTATTATCATCAGGTCCTTTTTAGTCTCCACTACAGGAGCACGACCCTCTCTGTACTACTAGGGCCATACTTGGCCAAAGCAGCCAGAGGACTTGGCCTACACTCTCCACGCTGGCCAGACGGGTTGGAGAGGTCTCTTAGATGTTTATAAGCTTTGTTTAGCTTGTATTTCCTAAGTCGCCTTCTACGACATCCACGGGAAGACTTGGAGTGGCACTATTCTACTCTGCCGGATACCACACGGCTAATGTCCCTGACTGTATGCTGTTAAAAAGCGAACCCCGGGCTCAGACACAAAATAAATACATGCATCTCTTTTTGAACGTCGCTGGTGAGAAGAATACGCCGAAAGAAATTCAATTCACTCTTAGAGACCCTAGACATAGGGTTGCCATCTCGAAAAATCAAAAAGTCGGACTTTGGGTCCCAAAGCTCGACATAAAGAAAAATTATGGATTACTGACAAAATTAAAGAATAAAACACATATTTAAAAGCCAGACTTATGGATTCCTAAACCGGACGCTAAAAAGGGATTTTTGACTTGATGAACGTGATTAGCCGTGTGGTTTCCGGAAGAGTAGAATATGACCACTCTAAGTCGTTCCATGAATGTCGTAAGAGGCGACTTAGGAAATACGAGCTTAACAAATCTCATAAACATCAATAAGACCTCGTCAATCCATCTGGCCAGCGAGGAGAGTGTAGGCCAAAAACTCTGTTGGCCAAGTATGGCTCCGGTAATAGAAAGAGGGTCATGCTCCTGTAGTGAAGACTAAAAAGACCTGATGATGTTGAACGTAGTTAAATTGAACAATAGTATAAAAGTCTAACAAAAGCCGGACCAGACACCGTCAAATTTTTCCGAATAAGAGGTCAGAAAGCCTAACAATGTCCGGTTTTATCCATACGAATGGCAACGCTACTCAGACATATCTTTTGCGCTTGTAGTAATTAAGCCGGATACTAAAAAGGGACTTTTGACTTAATGAACTTGATTGAATTAAACGATAGTATAAAAAGTCTAACAATAGCCGGACCAGGCACAGTCAAATTTGGCCGGACAAGAGGTGTAAAAGCCTGACACTGTTCGGCTTTATCCAGACGGATGGCATCGGTACTTAGACATATCTTTTGCGCTTGTAGTAATTAAGCCGGATACTAAAAAGGGATTTTTGACTTAGTGAACGTGATTGAATTAAACGATAGTAAAAAAAGTCTAACAAAAGCCGGACCAGACACAATCAAATTTAGCCGGACAAGAGGTCAAAAAGCCTAACAATGTCCGGTTTTATCCGTACGAATGGCATCGCTACTCAGACATATCTTTTGCGCTTGTAGTAATTAAACCGGATACTAAAAAGGGATTTTTGACTTAATGAACGTGATTGAATTAAACGATAGTATAAAAAGTCTAACAATAGCTGGACCAGGCAGAGTCAAATTTGGCTGGACAAGAGGTGTAAAAGCCTGACACTGTTCGGCTTTATACAGACGGATGGCATCGGTACTTAGACATATCTTTTGCGCTTGTAGTAATTAAGTCGGATACTAAAAAGGGATTTTTGACTTAATGAACGTGATTGAATTAAACGATAGTATAAAAAGTCTAACAATAGCCGGACCAGGCAGAGTCAAATTTGGCCGGACAAGAGGTGTAAAAGCCTGACACTGTTCGGCTTTATACAGACGGATGGCATCGGTACTTAGACATATCTTTTGCGCTTGTAGTAATTAAGTCGGATACTTAAAAGGGATTTTTGACTTAATGAACGTGATTGAATTAAACGATAGTAAAAAAAATCTAACAAAAGCCGGACCAGACACAATCAAATTTGGCCGGACAAGAGGTCAAAAAGCCTAACAATGTCCGGTTTTATCCGTACGAATGGCATCGCTTCTCAGACATATCTTTTGCGCTTGTAGTAATTAATTCCCTCATAAATAGAAACAAAGCAGCCATTCCGAGTGATTGTCGCTCGCAGTCACGTCTGATTCCATTAGTTTTTGTCCTCCAGCAATCTAGAGGCTTAGAGCCTTTTTGTGACAATAAGCACTTGGAACTTTTTCGGCAGCTGTCAATACCCACTGTGTACCGGAGAAATGGCCGCGTTGCTAAGGGAATAAAACATTAAGCGAAAAGATAGGTTCTTTGTGTAACTGACTATGCGTAGTTTAACGGACATTGGGCTCCAAAGCTTTTCAGGTAAAAAAACAACCGGAAACAGACATAGCTCAGTATTCGCCCTTTACAATGTCAATAGGAAAATGTTTGATACTTTATTTTCTAGGCTAGCTCTGCTGGCGCAGCGGGCAACACGCCAGCCTGCGACACGAGAGTGCCCGGATTCGATCCCCGGCCAGGCCAAGATGGAAAATGATCTTTTTCAGATTGGCCTGGGTCTTGGATGTGCATCTATATATGTATTTGTTATAAAATATAGTATCGTTGAGTTAGTTTCCCATAACTCAAGTCCCGAACTTACTTTGGGGCTAGCTCAATCTGTGTGATTTGTCCGTATATATTTATATTTTATTTATTTTAGTAATTTCAGCAAAAGCAGATAATTTTTTTTTTTAATAAAGTTAAGTATTACTTATCGTGTATTAATGAGATAGATGCCGGGTTAAGTTTTTTTATTGACGTGATAACCTCTTATAAATCAATGAATACGGAAATTGTCACGTTCCACGTGCAAGCGGCAGGGCGGAACAAACGACAGAAAGGCACGATTAGCCTGAGCGTTCGGCTTGTGACGCGTACGCGTCTATCTCTATTCCGACAGCTTTACATACAACCATTTTTTTTTTATTTCATTTATCCTAACTAATATTATAAATGCGAAAGTGAGTTTGTTTGTTACGCTTTCACGCCGTAACTACTGAATCGATCATCATGTTCCGAACCGATCAATTTTGCATACAATTTTTCTGGAGTATCGAGAAGGACATAGGCTACTTTTTATCCCGGGAAAAAGTACTATTCCCGAGGGATCGACATTGACGCGGGCGGAGCCGCGGGCGAAAGCTAGTACTTACATAATTTCTCTTCCATACTGGCTGGAGAAAAAAAAACAGAATATACTTGCTTTCGCCCGCGGCACCATTTGTGTGAAATTAGACCTTTTGAGTATAGTACCTTTCTCCAGGATCAAATTCTCCCCATTTCCTTTCTTGGCCCTCAAAGTACCTCCATGACAAATTTCGTTAAAATCGCTTAAGAAGTGGAAGCATAAAGAAGTAAACGACAGACAGAAAAATATTAAAATCGAAAATATGCGATGAAAAAATAAATAAAAAAATTATTAATGTTAAACCGAGCATTGTAATGCTATTAATATAATTAATTAAGACAGAAAAATGTAGTTACTTTCAGATCCTGAATATCCTGACTATATATATAAATATAACCTATCTTTATTATATAAAATCGAAAGCTAATTTAATATAAATAACGCTTGGCTTGGATCACCAAGTCTCTTTTATTCTAGTCACATGTATTGTTCTCTAGGCACATAATCTGGGGTTCTGAAAGCTCTCCTCCTTGAAAGGCCCGCAACGCTCCTGTCATACCCTGGTGTTGCATTTGTCCATAGGCAGCATTAATCGCTTACTATCAGGTGACTCTCATGCTCGTTTGCCGTCGTAAAACATAAAAAATAAAACTCTCTACACGGCAATGTGGTATAATATCGCTGGGACTGAAACCGCCTGCTCTTGACAGGCAGACACGTATTAATTCCCTGCTGAGATGTATGGAATTGTCCGCACGGCTAGCCGTCTTAAAAACAGACAAAACTGTATTTGACATAAAAATGAGATATTTATTTTCACGTTGCTCACTTCGAAACTCGATAGATCTGGCATTAGCATTTGCGCAGGTTAATAAGCGCTGGCGTCCATTTTGGATTGAAATTCTTAACTTCTTTAGCACCTTGGAAAGCAATTTAGATCGTTGTTCCCGGTCATTTTTAAATGGCAGTTAAAACAGCTAGGAAAATCTGTCAATTGCTTGCCCTTAGCACATACATAAAACCCAAACATCTTAATTATCTTATTATCCGTGCCAAAAAATTACAATGTGTGTGTATCTTTGTGCTGTAGTGGGAAGGAGGTAGTTTGTTCGATGCGCATTAAGGGAAGATCTTCCTGCTCGGCAAGATGTGCGCCTAGGGAATTATATGGCTCTGACTGTGCTGCATGGGAGGTTATATTTAAGCTTTTTAGATTAGTTTGGTGCCATCTTGTGAATACTTTTGTAATAAGTTCACCATGACGAAAGTTATGTCTACTTACTAATTCTTGAGGCGAGTGTAGATTGTCAAAACGCACAGTGACCTGCAGTGACCAACAAGATCCTAATAAAAAATAAAAAAATGGCCTAGTGCAAGTCGAACTTGCGCACGAAGGATTCCGTACCATTATTTTTAAAGTTTAAAATTATTAAAAACATTTTTGGTATACCTATGATGTAACAATATCGAAAATTTGCGGCATAAACGGCTGTATCTTTTGATTGCGTTAGCTTAGAAGTTTGAATTTTTACTGCTCTAAGGGACAGTAGACTTGAGTATTTGATATGAATTTTAGCTTAATACCTCCACTGTTCCTGAGAAAAAGGGTCTTGATAGATAGACAGACAGACGGACAACAAAGTGATATATAAGGGTTCTGTTTTTTCCTTTTGAGGTATGGAACCCAAAAAACAAGAGCCTAAGCCTAAAATAACGAGGGAAATAATGTCCAGTACATATCTGGGGCTCTGCCAGAACGCTCTACACAGCAGTGTGGTATAATATCGCTGGAACCGCAGCCGGCTGCTCGTGACAGACAGACCAGGATTAATTCCCCGCCGAGATGTATGGAATAGTCCGCACGGAGAGCCAGCTTCAAAGCGACGAAATCTTTGTTTAAAATTAGTAAGCCAATCCGGATTTGGACATGAGAAATATCTGACACAAAAAGAAATATGAAACAAGCTTAGAGCTTTGGATTTTAGAGTGCTTCGGAAGGCACGTTAGGCCGTAGGCTCCGGCTACTATCTGGTAGTCGTTAAAGGAACCACGTCAGAGGCCGAGAGGCGGTATTGAAGAACTCTGAAACCAGAGTGTGCATGGTCGATTGAACATGTCACATAATCGAAATGATGATAAATGAATGAATGATAAGACTTAATTGCACCAACAGTTAAAAGTAATAACAATAAAATAATTAGGTATAACATGAGGTACAAAGGCTAGGTTGGCGCAGTGTACAAAAAAGAAAAAATAATGATGATGAATTTAGAGTTATCTATTTACAAAAAAGGAAATAGGAAATTCTGCGTCAGCTGTATGTGGCTTTAATTAACTAGTACTCTATAAATATGGCGTCTATCTATAAGGCGTAAGGGCGTGGCGACTAACCACACGCCACGCCTCATAAAGAGTAAGTACTAGTTTTTTTCCCGTAACTTTGCGTAATGTATAACTTATTTGTTATCTTCTTCTTCTTCTTTTCGTGTCGATGACTCAAGAGATTAGATTTTGTCTCTCCAGTATGTGGCGACTCTGACACCATTCTCGGATGCAGTGTACATATCCTCTTTGGTGCAGCTAGTGGGGCACAGAGGGCACGAAAGGAGGTGCAACATGGTCTGGTCATTGTGACCACACTGACGCTGCGCTTCCGCCTGTTGGATAAAGCTCCATTTAGCCAGGTTATGTCGGCATCGACCTACCCCAGTGCGGAGGCGATTAAGGCACTTCCATGTGGTCCAAGGAAGCTGGGATCCTGGAGGTAGCTCCTCACATGGAGGAACGAAATTTTTTGGAGGTGGGAATTGGTTACGCCAGAGTTCAATGCGAGAGGAGAGAGCTTATTTGTTATGCTGATATGTCACAACCAAACAAACTTTTACTTAATAATATTAATAGTATATTTTTGTCTCTCCAGGAATGCCGCAGTCGCCACCCCTTATCATTAACCGCTCGGGGCCATGTTCCCACCCCACGATATACCACTGCTTTCTATTGTAATGTTAAAACGACAAAAAACATTATCTAATTTAATTATTCGAAGTTGAATTCAAACTCATACATTGTTTGGCCCTTCGACTCGAAATTCGACGAGATTTAATCTTATCGAATTCCACTGGAACTCATCAATCCGCACACATCAAAAAGCGGGAATTCCCCGAAAGCAATAGATGAGTATCCGTGAGAATTCGTTCCATTAGCGTCCTTTTTCGCAGCACAAAGGTTATTGGCGGACCTCAATCCCGAAGGTTATACCTCCTCCCTAAAGAATCGTATTTGCATTCTCGCTAGAGATTGATCCCGACTTACGTCTTCGGAAATGTCAATACGGTAGGTCAAGAGATTTCATCGATTTCAATTGCCGTCCCAAATTGAACTTTAAACCGTGAATATTAGAGTTTATTTTCGGTTGTGGTGATGTAAGTGATTTTCCAGTAGGGCGAGTCGTGTCAGAAGTGGACCACGTTGGACGTAGAATCGCTGGCGTGCGACTTCAAAGGAGCAAGTTAACTGCCTGGTTGTTTGATCTCACGTCTTTGTGATTATTGCTATGTCGATGTGGAGTGTTAAGATAAAGTGAGAAAGATTTTGTTGAGTAGTAATATCCACGAAATAGCTGCATTTTTTGCATGACTGCACAAAAAAATAGAGCAATATTTTCAAAGTTTACGTCTGTAAGGAAATTATACATCTTTCTCTTTATAAGCGTGATTTTAGTTACTCAGAAAAAGAGATATTTTGTTATGACTTGAGATACTTTTAAGTACTTTTTACAAGACTGCCTGTAAAAAGAGAGTAATGTTTTCAAGGTGCATGAGTGTACGCAAATAGTATAATTTAGTGACATTCTTTATTCCAATTCAAACTTATCACCATCCCTTGCAACAAAGCTATATTTTTTTATTGTGAATAAATTACTTTTTATCCGATTGTTACCCAACTATTTCCGAAAGGAGCCGTCGCTTTCAAAACCATGTCCAATGAATAACTTGATCTATTTATTTATTTATTGAGGAACAACAAACAGTTACAAAATACACCATTAAAAAGAAACTAAATTTAAACAGTTTATACAATTTTGCATCCAATTACCTTATTCTCAGACTGCTTATATACTTATTCAAAAGATGCTAAAGAGTAACAAAATATGTAATATAATCCTAACATATAATAAATAAGTAAACTAATAGCAAAATAACAAAAATAACAGTTTGTTCTTAATAATACAGAAGGAAGACTACGTTAGTTGAGGGTAAATGAAGAAAAGAAAAATAAATTAAATAAAATTAAAAATTGCAAACTTATAAGAAATAAAATGTACTAATAAGAATAAAAAGAATGCGGGTCTTGTTTAGAGAGTATTTGATGTAGTAGACTTTGTATCTATGAATTGAACATGCAAACATATCAATATTTTCGAACAGCTTATTTTGAGACTCAGCCATACGTCGTTGATGTAATACGACTTACTTTCGATATAGTGCACCCTCGATACTGTCTACCATCGATGTGGGACCCTATCGATGCAGTTTACCATCAAATTCAAATTCAAATTCAAATTTAATTTATTCATCATAAGATACTTTACATACCATTTGGTGAACGTTAACATTTATTTTACAACAAAGAATTGTTGACGTTAATTTACTTTAAGCTAAGTTTAGAGCGTCATCGATACTATGCACCTTCTATACAGGCTACAATCGATTTAGTACGCCATCGATGCTGTGTACCATCGATACTATGCGCCTTCGATGCAGTTTACTATCGATATGGCGGGCTGTCGATGCAGCGTACCAGCGATATTGTGTACCTTCGCTACGTTAAACCGTCGATGTAAGGGCGCGATGCAGCGACCGGCGATGTAGTGACTGACGATATTGTGATCTAGACCCCATAGTTATATATGACAAAATCCAATCAAATTGTTAATGATCACACCCATACTGGATCAACAAAAACATATTAGGTTTATTAGCGTTATTTTCTCAAACAAGAATATTGTAAAAAAAAGGCAAAGCGTAAATCACCAATTAACTCGCGGGAACTCATTTTTCGTCGAACACTCCACGCGTATAACGTGAGCTAAGATTAATTGGATGGACGCGCGTTTTAAAACGTCCGTCGCGATGTGCCTCTTTAATTTTGCCGGCTTAAACGGTGTCGAATACGTTTTAAAGTAGCCATTGAAATCTCGTTAGTGGCAGCAAAACTTTAAGCAATAAAGCTTAAATAAATACTGCGTGTTAATTTATCATCAATATTCTCTCGACACGCGACTCCAGCCTTTTTGAAAAATAAATTCGACGTTCTCGGACTAATTCACAATCATCTGAACAGTGTTATAAAAAAATATATACGGGCAAATCACCCAGATTGAGCTAGCCCCAAGTAAGCTTGAGATTGTGTGGGATACTACTAACTTAACAATACTATATTTTATAACAAATACATAAATAGATAAACATGCAAGACTCAAGTCAGTGTAAAAGTTCATTTTCGATAGTCAATAGTCAAATATTTTATTCATCGTAAGATATTTTAAACATCATTTGGTTCAGCAACGTTCACGTTAACTTAAATAACACATTATTATTTACAACATTATTATTGTTGACGTCAATAACTTACTTAGAGCTAAATTTACTATCTTTAATATCTTGACCTGACCGGCGGCATCCTCTTATCACAGGCTGGCGTATTATATGAGAACGTCATTTTTTGAGTTCCCAGCGTTGGCCCATAGGTAAAAAAAGTTCAAATTAACCGGGTGTCGTCTTTTTAAGGGAATCCACAAATGACTTTTTACCTAAGCTGGTCATCTACCGGACCATGGGAATAACTCGGCTACCAATAATCTGAACTCAAAATCAATATTCTGGCTATAATATTTACTTAAATGCTTACAATACTAGCTGCCTTTCAACTAACGCTAAGAATTCACATTCAAATCCATGACAGACACATAATTCAACTAACAGGTGAAATGATTATCATTAAATCAGCCGTAAGAAGCCCACTGCTGGACAAAGGCCTTACTCACTATAATAAAAGGAAGGAGAAAGCATACTTGCAACCACTGGACAGGTAGTTGAGGGTGACACCCCTGACTCTGGAGGTGAAATAATAATACACCTATGTTTAGTTGAGGTAAAAAAAATGTATGAAATCATTAAAAATATTGTCATATTGAGTGATAAAACGTATGTAAATATAATGAACATATCTAGATTTTCAATCACACGCTTTTAGTCCAGTGATAAAATCTTTAGTTAAAAGGCATATTAAAAAAAAAGCTTAGAATATTTGCAACGTCATATCCTCACAAAACACTTTTCAGCAGACTGTACGGAACAAAAAAGCAGTCTTTGTGCCCATTGTTCGGAGGCGATTGCGCGCGAGAGTGCTCGAGATCGTTGTAGAAGGCGGAGCGCTCGAGATACGTCGAGTGGTGAGCGATACAGGCGAGCGCTCCGTAAATACCACTTGTACTGATTTTGTAATGGGCAGATTATCGACACTTATGTTCTTCAAAGTTTATTTTCAGTTTAATTTCATGACTCAGTGGCACCGCAGTCCTAAGTCCCGTGTTTGTACAAATCATCATCATCATTTCGTGTAGGTGAACACGGTCAATCGACCATGCAGGATCCTGGTGTCAGAGTTCTTCGGAACTACCTCTCGGCCTCTGACGTGGTTTGTTGAAATGCTAGGTTATAATGAAAATCAGATCTTTTTCAGATTGACCTTGGGCGTTGGATGGGATAGATTTTTTTCTATTTTTTATGGATTTTTGTTAACGTTTCTATGACTTAAAATTACTAGTCAGAAGTTCTAGATTATTAAATTGCAACATTTTTTTTTGTGAGACATATTAAGACTTTGGCAACTGAACCTTATAACCATTTGGACCCCTTTTTCCAACCCCACAAACTTGAATTTAACTTTACACTAACTCTCCCATCATAACTGAAAAATAAAAGTGTCCTCTGACCAACACAACCCAAAATGTTACTTTTCAATAGACTATAAGAGTGAGTGGACAGATTATTGAATACAGCTATTGAAATTTTAAGAAAGGGTTAATTTTAAGTTATTTTAGGTAAATATTTATTATTCAACTGTCTTAAACAAAGAAGAACGGCCTCAACTTTATTTGTTTTTAATAAATGTTCATTAAAAACAAATAAGAATTTTCGAGAAGACTTATTTTTTTAATTTAAATTACATTACAATCGGTTGAGTGATTTGTTTAGTCTTTTTTTTATCTGAAAAATAAATAATTTTTTAAATTAATTTTCTACAACATATTATGCAGAGATTTAATAATAGCGTCCTGTTTTACCTTCTTAGATACGGAAGTCTAAAAAATAATTCTTCTCCAATAAATTTGTAAAAATAAAAAAAAACTATTCGTAGCAAAATCTAGTTTGAAATTCGAATAAAACACTTCTAGGAATTCTGCTCGTGGAAATTGCCTTCAAGTCTATCTCAGGAATTTGCCGAAGACAGGAATTTTCCTCGACCCTCACGGTAAGAACATCGACAGAATGTACTGATAGCTACCCCTTTCTGTGTTCATGTAACGCAGTTTGAACTTCCACTAGTTAATTAACTTTAAAGTATTTTTATTCTAGCTCGTGCTACTATTTAAGATTTAGTTGCCTACCCCGGTTTTGTTTTGGTTTGTATACATATATATTCATGAGGATATGCTCCACACTATAGTGAAAACTAAATTATCGCCTGTTGTGTCGTGAATGATCTGATCGTACGTATGTACATAAGTGGAGAGGGTAGATGGTAGGAAGTCACTTTCTTTTATTCTTTGTTTAAATATTTAAATACTGAATGTAATTGAAAGTTGAAATAGTTATCGAAACATGTGCTTACGTATGAATTTGACCAGAACTGCCTTGCCTAAGAATTATAGCTTGTGTTACTTGGAGTGATGTGAGGATTATATGGGGTCTATGTACGCACTACAGGTTGCGTGGTGGTATTACGAAGAGTTAATAATACCACGAGACTCAAGGCAATATTTTGGACTGAACTGATTATTTATTAATAACAATACCTTAACTAGTAATTTACATATTGTAAAGCGGCATGTCAAGCTAGGGACGTGAGGTTCTAAATTAACAGTATAGGTATTATGATGATTTTATTACTTTCTATTTCATTAGTCATCACATCACGTCCGATTATTATGGGCTGCTACAGATTTCAATAATGTAAACTGATCAGGGACTAATTTTTTGGGAAATATGCCAAATCATCCTCTCAGAAAGATTGTTCAATATCAAGAAAAAAAAGTCTATCAAATTATTGTTCAACTTTCAATTGAAAGACCTCAAAGTTCACGATTAGGATCACAATCCTTATCCTTATCCTTACTAATATTATAAATGCGAAAGTGAGTTTGTTTGTTTGTTACGCTTTCACGCCGTAACTACTGAACCCATCATCATGAAATTTTGCATACAAGTTCTCTGGAGTGCGGAGAAGGACATAGGCTACCTTTTATCCGGGGAAAAAGTACTATTCCCGAGGGATCGACATTGACGCGGGCGGAGCCGCGGGCGAAAGCTAGTAAGCCAATAAAAACGAAATTCAATATTTGGGAGTAGTAAAATTGTTGGAAAACAGTCTAGCAATTCTTATATTTCGGTAAAACTCATGTAAGACGTCTCCAACCGTACCTGTATCTTTTATAGTTACGTTTCCCCGCCCGCTTTGTCGCTTGACGGGTTGGACGTGACCTGCGTGTCGACTTTCAATCTTCGGGCCTGCGTGTGACCGGACTCACAAACACGAAGCGAGAAAAATGGCAATCTTTAAAGAAAGGATCTATCTTTTATTGTTTGTTCTGCAATGGTTTCAAACTACAGATATTCTCTACTCTAATCATTTGTTTTGATAAAAACAGGTAGATACCTATTGTAAGGACTTAGACACTTACGAATATAAAGCAACACCGATCCTGGTTCATACTTGGATGAGTAAGTACACGGGACTTGAACACATCTATTATCTTTTTTTTTGCTTTCTTATATTTTTCTTCGAAGTCAATAGTTTCAGCTCCTGTAGCATACTATATGCGACATTAAGTTTATCGACTATCACTATTTTGTTCCCCGTAATATTCCTCCAAAATGGAGAAAGTAGGTATATCACGTGATATAAACGGCGTCGCAGGCGCAATGCTGCGGGTGCAGTTATTATATTTAATAAGCATTCTATTAGTATATGGTGTGTAGTCAGATTCTTAATACGAAGTGAAATATCTGACAGTACCGACACTTCATCATCATCATCATATCAGCCGCAAGAAGTCCACTGATGGACATAAGCCTTCCCTAAGGATTTCCAATACCACCGGTTGGAAGCGGCCTGCATCCAGCGTCTCCCTGCGGCCTTAGTCAGGTCATCCGACCATCTGGTCGATGGATGTCCGACGCTGCGCTTGCCGGTTCGTGTTTGCCTTTCGAGAGCCCTTTTGCCCCATCGGCCATCACTTCAACGCGCTATGTTAGTCACTTATTTGCTTCTTTTTTAAGTATGTTATGGCTTACATAATTAAACATACGAAAATAAAACGATTTTTTTATTTTATTCGCCAGCCACACTAACAAATACAACAAAAAAGAGATAATAAACCAAAGATGGCTCCCACGGTACCTGTAATTGTATAGTTCCTTATATTCAGTTCGCTTTGTCACTGACGGTCTGCACGTGACCTGCGTGTTGGCTTTCAATCTTCACGCTGCGTGTGACCGGACTACTGTCACGCAGCGAGTACAATAGGATGCTTCAAACATGCTTTAAAATAAGAATCGTGCTTTGTTTGTTCTGCAGCCGTTTTATGTTTGTTTAGTACAATTCAAACCAATGTACCTGAAAGCTTCATTCGAGAAGGCACTACCTACGATCCAGTTACATAATAAATCGGTATTTTCTAAGGTAATTTTGGTAAAGTGGTAATTTTGGGAAAAGCAGTAGTCATTATGAAAAATGGTCATTTTGGTAAAGTAGGTATTATGTACCTAATAGCTTTATATATATGGGATTGCTAGAAAAATTTTCGAAGGCATGATGCGTCCTTATTAACAAGGAAGCGCGGTAGCTCAATTGGCAGAGCTTAGGTCTTACACAGCATAGCCCTAAGCTGGTTCAAACCCTGCCCGCGTGGAATTTGTCTTTGTTTCTTATTTCTTTGTTTATTATGACTAAGATAGTTTAGCATTTGTGAATGCAAAACCTTTTAAAATCTACTAGTGATCCGCCCTAGCTTCGCACGGCTGCAATATAGATATAAATATGGGACAGTAAATTATACATACAAACTTCCCTCTTGAATGACTCTTTCTATTTTTGAAATCCGTTGAGCTAACAGACTGCGGAAGCAACGTTACTTTATACCTACCATGTAAGATTTGACAGACTTAGTTAACTACTTTTTACCTTGGAAGATATTTCTTGCTTCATCTGACCTGAACATGTGAACGAACCTCTTTTGATGTGAGCCACAAAACCGCAAATTAATTGCGGCTTCTAAACAATATATGGGGGAAATTAGGCAGCTGTAATTCCTTAAATAACTAGCTTAACTGACCTGCTTCTAGTCTCATGTCTCTTGACAATATAGCTCCGACTACACTGGATGCCCGACATCGGTACACCGCCGCGTGCACATCACTTCGGTACTGCGTGGCTGGAAACGGACCCAGCCATAGGGTTCCGTTTGGGAGCGCCTCTCTGGAACAATGAAACAACACAATTTAATCTATATTAATATTATAAAGCTAAAGAGCTTGTTTGTTTGATTGATTGTTTGTTTGAACGCGCTAATCTCAAGAACTACTGGTTCAAATTGGAAAATTCTTTTTGTGTTGGATAGTCCATTAATTAAGGAAGGCTCTAGGCTATAAAACTTCACGCTGCGACCAATAGGAGCGAAGCATCAATAAAAAATATTTTAAAATCGGGGAAAAATTTATTCTATACTAATTAATCATAATAACAGAAATTGCCGCGGACTAAGTCGCGGGCAACAGCTAGTTCTATTATAAGATAATAAGTTGGTGTAAATATGAAGATGTTTGTTACTCCTTCACGCAAAAAACTACAACATGGATTTTGATAAAACTTTACAATGTTATTACCTGACGTCAATATTATTATAGAGGCAACACTTGAGTAAATAAAAACATTACTCTTCACAATGAAAGTACAAGGTAAGTAATACTTATATAATACCTATTATCTAATTGTAACTAAATTTGTAACAATGTAGTCTTGGTGAAGATTATATAGGGTCAAATCACAAGGACTGAGCCAGCCCGTCCGCCCCGACAGTAAGTTGGGAACTTGTTTTGTGGGAAAATAACACAACGATATTATATTTCATAAAAGATACATATCCAAGATCAAGGACAATCCGAAAAAGATCGTTTTCCATCTTGACCTGACCGGGGATCGAACCCCGGGTGACCAAAGAGCCACAGAGTAGCATATAAGTTTTAAATATGTAGACGAAGTTGCAGTAAAAAGCTAATAAATATAATTAAATTAGTTATTAGCATTTTATTCATTGGATTAATGTGTGGTAAAGTTTACTTGCAGACAATAAAATATCTCTAGTCGATTTTTTTGCAGAAATTACTTTTTGTGAAAAGCTTTTATTAAGAACGACGAAATCCATACTGTCAAGTGTTTTCCAAGGAAAATCAACCTTGCTTAGTTTAAGAATTCCTATGGCCACCTTTTAACTCCACTGTCAGATCAGCGCAACAATTACCTGATAATTTATTTGTCATCCGATTTACACATGCACGGAAAATTTAAGCTCAAACGGATCAAATTTAATATCGGACAGGTGAAACTAAATAAAAGCTTGTAATATTTTGTGAGTTGAAGGCCAGGAAATATTTCACAAGGAAAATGCTCGGCTTTATACCTTTTACTCAAACACGTAGAACCGTAAGTATAATTCTAAAGGTTTCCATTAGCATAAGTTATGTAGTTCACTTCGTATACGGAATTCTATAAAAGTAACAAAATTAATGATCGACCAAATTCTCCGCTTCTAATCCACTCAGCATAACTCAAAAGTAGGGTCATTCTTTATTCTTCAAATTCAATATTAATGACCGGACCCGCAACCGATGTTTCCACCATTTTTTATTCCTCTCCAAACCAAAAATCACTCGCCATTAATCACAAACCAGCGTTCTATTAAAATGAATCGCATTCAAAAATAGAACGAATTCAAGGGAGAAAGAAACGGAACGGTTTTGATTAATTACAGAATACACCGTCTTAGAAATGACTGTTTTTGTTAAAAATAATTCAAAGATCCCTCGATGAATGATCACAATGAACCCTTTTAAATCCCTAAAATTTTCGCACAATTCCGCGAGAACAACAAATTGCTTGACAAAGTGAAAAGACTTTCCAATTTGTATGTTGACTGTTTATTTTCTTTATCATTTTTGTCTGTTTCATAGAGTTTATTTTTGGGTATTGACTTAAATATAAAATTATTGAAAATATGCTCTGTAGCTATTTTATTTTTTGCGTATTACCTAAACCTATTGTGAAGCATTTCTTGAAGCGTTGGTCTTGTGTGGCTCTTGCTTAAATCCGCCTTTGGATGTACCTACCTTCTATACTGCAAGATAACTGGCAAATTCTAAACCCAATGAAGAGCTCACACTATTAAGACGTAATTGCGCTGTGATCAAGCCTGTTTGTACTTCTTTTCAAGGAATAATAATAAATCTGTAAGGGTTGGTCATGGAGTAAGTTACTTTGTTTTCAGAGATATCGTATTAATAAGCTTTATATGTATAAGTATGGCCCTAGTAGTACAGAGAGGGTCGTGCTCCTGTAGTGGAGACTAAAAAGGACCTGATGATGATGATGATGATGATATGTATAAGCTATACATGATACTGGGTATCTCTTGAATAGACATGTAACATCCTCGTCTTCATCATCACTTGCCATCAGGTGAGATGGGAGACAAATGCCTACTTCATTAATAAGTAAAAAAAAAAAACTGAAACTAAATTGAGGATTTTTAGTTTTTTTTCTGTATGTTTTAATTTATATGTGTATATTAAGAATCGTGTTTGTATATGTATGTATGTATGTTCTTCATAACTTTTAAACAAATTAACTGAATTTGATGAAACTTGATAGTAAAAAAAAAAGTCAAAAAAGTCAAAGATTTTTATTCAAAATTGGATACATGTATCTCTTTTTGAACGTCATATTTTTATTTCTTATATATTTTTTAATATATGCAAAATTGAAATACTGCTAGCGTTTTGGAACGAACTGGTGAGAAGAATACGCCGAAAGAAACTCAATCCAGACTTGGTCCCTACGTGCCTGAAGGGCTCTGAATACATTGTTAACATTAAACACAATTTTCCATACTATAGATTAAATTGTTAACATTAAATAAATTTATATAAATTTTCACGCATTTTTATCAGTTATATAATCATCAATGCAGTAATAAACCTTTTTTATTAACTGGTTTTTTACAATCGTTTTGAACTTAAGTAAAGGCAGACCTAATATTTCTGCAGGAATTTTATTATAGAAGCGTACTCCTAGACCCAAAAATGAATTCATAGTTTCATAGTCATGGATATCACTATTTTTCTTATATAAATCAAGATTATAGCGCACAAACATAATATTCGCAAATATGTACTGAGAAGGTAAAGTTAAAATATTTATACCTTTAAACAATTCTCTGAGAGATTCTCTAGCACCAAGTTTATATATAGATCTAATAGCGCGTTTCTGCAGGACAAATATGGTGTTTACTTCTGCAGCGTTACCCCATAGTAAAATCGCATAAGACATAACACTATGAAAGTAACTAAAATATACCAAACGCGCAGTATCAACATCAGTCAGTTGTCTAATTCTCCTGACAGCATAAGCTGCAGAACTAAGTTTACCCGCTAACGTAGTAGTGATAGATATTATACATTTAGGCATCAGGATCGCATACTTATTTTTTTTTCTCCTGTAATGATAAGACTATCCTCCATACAAACATAACATAAAATGTACGCTAACGAAGTCGCGGGCACTGCTAGTAGTTATATAAATTCATGCATGCCTTTTATTTAATACCGTTATCGACACATTTAGGGCATAACTTTGACGGGACACGGGAATGAGGACACGTGATCCTCGTCAATAAGGGAGGACCTTCTCAAATCGCCTATATTATTATCTATGTTTGTCACTGTATTTTTAGTAATCTGCGTTTGTTACTTCATAACTCCTGTAATTTATTGAACTGATCAAATTTTCTTTTTTTGTGAGGAGATTTAATCAAAATCTTTTTTTATAAGTGTTTATTTTGCATTCACAGTGCTATTTTAATAATAATAATCCTAATCCTAACTAATATTATAAATGCGAAAGAAAGTTTGTTTATTTGTTACTCTTTTGACGTTGTAACTACTGAACCGATCATCAAGGAAATTTGCATACACGTTACACGGGATAAAATGTACTCTATGTCCTTCTTCGTACCCCAGACAACGTATATGCAAAATTTCATGATGATCGGTTCAGTAGTTACAACGAGAAAGCGTAACAAACTAACAAACAAATAAACAAACAAACTCCCTTTCGAATTTATAATATTAGTTAGGATTAGGATTAGGATAGAAACACAAAATACAATTACAAAAAAAATTAAAGTTTACCACTTAGTGTGTTGTGTACTACAATAGGTGACGGCTCAGTGTTACGCTGGTCACATTTATGTGTGACCAGCACTAATTTTCAGCTGTCACCTTTTGTGACATAAAGGATTTTGATATACTCTTATTAATTTAAGAAATAAAATATAGTGGAAAAATTCCACGCGGTTGGCGTTTGAATTAGTGACCTATCGTCTATGTACAATTATATCTGAAAGATTATCAATTACTTAAGCATTTCACACTCTTCTTTGGGATTGATAGCCCAACCAATATTTATGTTCTCATTCAGAGCTAGTTACGAAAGTACTACATAGTAACAGAACACAAACAATATAATAAAATATGTACCTGACAAACATAAAATTATATCATTAAAACTAACGTGAGATTAAAACAATATACAGCAATTGATAAAAAAATATCAGCTGTTCCATAGATTTTGGCCAAGTAGATATTTCACATTTGTATGAAACAGCAGATATTTTTTTTACCATGTCGAAGTTGGTCCCATAATGAAAGTTGTACAGATTCGTGGTCTGAGTCACTCCTTAGATTTTTGCTAATTAATTTTCACCCTGTATTTTCTTCTTCGGCGTCGCGCATCCCGAACACGCCTTGAAAATGGACTCCTGACGAGTCCGAAACTATAGTCGGCAATCACGACGAAATAGCACGTGAGTGACCCGTTTTCACAATATAAACAATAAATTATTTATAACACTTAGATCTACACAATTTAAACATACAAACATTACATGTAATTTATGTCATCGTAGTATTTCTATAGGCATCCTTTTCGCAATAACAACCTGAATTCGACACAGACATTTTCTAAACACTTATTCTTGGTTTTTGTGTAATATAACTATGCCATGATTGAATATATTTTCTTACTCCGAAAAATCATATCCCATTAATGAAACAAAACAGTCATGTTACATTACAGCGCCATAAATATAATTCCCGCACGCCTCTCTGAAGGATATTTTCTTTCTCAATTTAGATCCAGCTAAACGGTATGATATTGCCGGCATAATTGCTTGCGTATATGACGACAAGTGCCGGCCGTTGGTACGAAACAAGTTTGAGATTTTTAGGTCCCTTGTGTGATCCCTGGTCTAGGCAAATACTTAAACGGTTATAAGATTGCGGGTCACGTGATATTACGGCGAGAATTTACAGCGCCATAAATATAATTCCCGCAAGCCGCTTTGAAGGAACTTTCTTCTCTCATTTTAGCTAGATCGGTGTGATATTGCTTGCGTATATCACATAAAGTTTTTATATATTTTACCTAAGACATGACATTCATGCTGAAACCAGACACGCTTTCATCATCATTTATCTCTATCTAAATATATATAACTCAAAAGTGACTGACTGACTGACATAGTGATATCAACGCACAGCCCAAACTACTGGATGGATCGGGCTGAAATTTGGCATGCAAGTAGATGTTATGACGTAGGCATCCGCTAAGAAAGGATTTTGATCAATTCTACCCTCAAGGGGATACAATAGGGGATGAAAATATGTATGAAACTTTGTCAATTTTAAACTGATCGGGCTGAGACTTTGCATGCATAAAGCTACTATGACGAAGGCAACTTCTTAACGCGAGCGAAGCCGCGGGCAAAAGCTAATTGGCAATATAAATTTCGTTCTTTTGCATCTATTTGTGCAGTGCAGATTTTCGTGTGTGTAAGTGGCCAACAAAAACAATCTAATATTTTGCAGATTTTTTAATCTACCTTAAAGGCATTTAACATAGTTAAAGGTCTGTCGTCAATAATGACACCTAGGACCAACGGCTAAAAGTGCCCTTTAAAATACGGAGTTTTCGATGTAGAATAGAGCAGTTCAGTTTTAATAGAATATGTAAGAGACGACGATATAATGCAGCGGCTTATATTTTCTACAAAACCAGACCTTAAGTATGGTAGGTTGTTATCAAAAGGATTGATGATTTTTTAAACGATAAAAATATCTGGCCAAAGCTCGGTGCCGGACTCTCGTCATGTTACTAATATAAAAATGACATGAATTGGTACAATTTGTACGTATTGTGTTTTGACTTTTGACATTTAATCAAAAATTTAATTTCTTGTTTCGTTACTATTCTTTCATACTACAAATTAAAATTTATTTTACGACATGACAATGTAAGCTCAAGTCCACACATTTAGTTCTAAGTATGTCGTAGATTGTAAGTTGATGTCATTTGGAGAAAATGCGCTGTGCAGTTTGTTGCCGCTTCTTCTGCACTCCGCCTTGGAAGCGGCGTAAACTTAGCTTTAAGTAACTTATTGACGTCAACAATATTAATGTTGTAAATAATAATGTGTAATTTAACGTTCACCAAATGATATTTAAAATATTTTACGATGAATAAAATATTTTGACTTTGACTTTGACTTAAACTTATATAGGTTATGCTTTAAAGCTTTAGTTAATAATTTACAGTATGAAATCTTTATTGGTACCATGTTAACCATCCAGATGGACTGATGCAATCAGACAACAACCGCACCAACATCAACACAACCAGGGCGCCGAACGTCCAGCAGAAGACCGCGCTATTTGGAAATATTAAAGCAAAGATTTAAGTAAAAAACCTATTCCAGGTGGTCACAAACCTCAAACATAAGGATACGATCGAGAAGAAGACTTTATTAATAGAATTTTTGATTCATTGTCTATAAAACCTTGCAATCAGATTTCGTTTGAAAAATAAATGTGCAAGGAACGCCACATAAACTTATCGATTCGTATTATCGTAGACATAATTAATTACTTGTATATTGAAGTTCATTGTACCGATTTTCCCACTCTATAGAATTACCTGTTTGTTCACGTGTGAGATATTTATTTAGTTGTCTATACATTGACATGTCTGTGTAAACTCTGATGTAAATACGAAATACGACAAGTTTGAATGGCGTGTTTGCTGTCATAATACGCGCTGATTATTGTATTCAGACCTATACAGACAGGATGCGGATTAGACGAATCAATATTTACATGATAATCAGAAAATCATGTCTTGTTTAATGTAAAACACATTTTCGGATCCTGAATACTGCCTTCTTGGAGTTAGTACAAGCGTTATTTTCGAAATCAAACTAAAGAATCATCTGACGGATTATCAATCTATATAGTAATATTTATACAAACTGAAATAAACTATAAACTGGCTAACGTCAAATTTATCGTAAACGTTGTTTGAGACACAGAGAAAGTACTGTTCCCGTGGTAAAGAGATTAACGCTAGTATTTCGATAAGTTACGGTTAGTGGAACTCGCTTAGACAGCCACAGTTAGTATAGGTAGTATAAAGATGAAGAAGAAATGTTGTATAAACTGCAAAAGCTTTTATTCACTACTAGCTTTCGCCCGCGGCTCCGCTCGCGTCAATGTCGATCCCTCGGGAATAGTACTTTTTCCCGGGATAAAAGGTAGCCTATATGCTTCTCCGTACTCCAGAGAACTTGTATGCAAAATTTCATGATGATCGGTTCAGTAGTTACGGCGTGAAAGCGTAACAAACAAACAAACAAATAAACAAACAAACTCACTTTCGAATTTATAATATTAGTAAGGATAAGGATAAGTTTTCATAACAATTTGGAAGATAAAACCTACAAATATCTCAGGAACTATAAGCGATGCAGCTAGCAACTTAATGCTGTTTTGATTCCCTTTTCCTCAAGCCTTTATTTTAAATCACCGTCCCCTCTACCTATTCTTTGAGAGATAAAGACACAGTGAGTAATGTCTGTAACATCTTTCCATATAAAAATAAAGTAAAGATTCATAAACATATATTGTTTATCTTCGCCATAACATTCATAAGCAATGTAATATTATTTTCATAATTCCGTCTGACAACGACAGCTATTTCTTGTTCTATTAGTCAGAGAAACGTACGGACACGAGGACGTAGGATAAATATTATCAAATAATATTCCTTCGGGTAATAATGTCGTCGATAAATTTGGCTAAACGGTACTCGCTTAGTCAATGGGAGTTTCTAAGTATGATCTTGAAGGAGGTATGATAAGGCTAAAGATTTTTTTGGCTTAGCGAAAATATGAAATTTGACGACTTTTTACTGCTTTAATGATGAAACTGGTCTGTGAGAAAAGAAAAAAATTAGTCTGTACCAGTTCCTTCGTTTTTCGCACAGATCGTAAAAGCCGATCTTGAGAATATACAAATATCCCATACATACGAGATAAATATAATAACGTAAGCTCATATTCATGTTGAATAGTTTATCTACGCCATAACATTTATAGGCAAGATAATGTTACTCTCGTAATTTCGTCTGACAACGGGAGATATTTCTTATTCTATTAGTCAGGAAAAGTCACAATAGATAGATATGATCACATCTTATTCATTTGTATAATAATTTGGACAATAAGTTCAGCTGAGCGGTGCTCGTTTAGTCCGCCACAGTTTCTAAGTATGATTGATGTATATGTATCTTATATACATACTAATAACGTCTAAATTCATTAAAACGTAAACAGAGTCGTGAGACTCTTATTTCTATTTATATATAAAGTACTCACGTACTTTTAAATACTTGTCTGAAAAAAGGAAAATATCTTCCTGAAAAGATTGTAAGAGATTCAAGACCAAATATACAGTTGTTTACCTCTACCAAAACATTATAAACAAAATAATATTTTGGCAAAATAATATTTATCGAGTAATTTCGTATGGCAACGGTAGATATTTATATCTTATTCTATTAGCCAGGAAAAGCAGTTGAGTAAGGACGTTAGATAAACATTCTCTCATCATATTCATTCGGGAAATAATGCCTTTGACTAAACGCTGCTCTCTTAGTCAGCTACAATTTCTAAGCATAGATTATTATCTTTAATCTGATTAACAAAATAAAACCCTCAGCCATTTATTCTACTACCTCAAAGTTTATTATTACAATGTTGTTTTCACTCCTAGAGATCAGTTTACTAACATTATTTTAATAAATATATTTTAAAGAATCTTACAAATTGGTGTACTAAAATACGATAAATTCTGTGGTCATAAATTGAATTACATTATAAATTAATTACGTTAGACAAATATTTGTGTCAAATTAGATTGCTTCGTCAAATTAAGTTATTTCGTCAAATTAGATTACTTCGTTAAGTTAGATTATTTATATAGTAATAAAACCCTTACTAATTGTAAAATCAGTTCGAGGTAATGGGTGAAAATCGTAAGAATTACATCAAATAAAGATGAAACTTAGCAATATTTTTTTAGAGTTACAGTCACTAAATGTGGGTTATTGTGTATATCTGAAGTCTATTGATGGACAAAACAGAACGCCTATCCTTTCCTTACTAATATTATAAATGCGAAAGTGAGTTTGTTTGTTTGTTTATTTGTTTGTTTGTTTGTTTGCTACGCTTTCACGCCGTAACTACTGAACCGATCATCATGAAATTTTGCACACAAGTTCTCTGGAGTGCGGAGAAGGACATAGGCTACCTTTTATCCCGAGAAAAAGTACTATTCCCGAGGGATCGACATTGACGCGGGCGGAGCCGCAGGCGAAAGCTAGTAGATTATAAAGGTTAAGTAGGTTAGGTCACAGGTCAGTTACAAGCCAGGAGTTTAAGGATAATCATTATCTAAAATCTATGGGATATCTTCTCAGACTTAACATTTACAATCTCAGAATCAGTCACTGATAAAATAACCACCACCATGCAATATGTAACAACAATAACGCCACAAATAGTCATGTCTTCACACTCGTATATCAGGACCATGATATGCGTACTCATGTAACCTCTTGCATGTAACCTCTTGCATGTAACCTCTCTATAAGAAGATAATCAAACGTCTTTCTTGCACGGACACTTCTTATTCCTTTTATATGTGGAGTCGACATATTATGCCAGTACTCTCCCCATTTTTTTCTATCGTCTACTATAGCTTGAAGATAATCAAACTTATTTCTTGGAAGGAAAATCTTATTCTGTGGTTTGACGTCTCGTAGGAAATCAGCAGCTCAATGACGGAATTGAAAAAACACGATTCATGTATGCACCCTATTTTTTTTATTTCATTTTGTTTTTATTATTAGTTGCAGCGGCATAACAAGAAGTGAAAATTTTAAGTTTCTACCATAGATCCAGCTTTAATAGATGGTCGGACGGTCAGTGGAGACTGTGTTATGGTCCCTTTTTAATCCTTGAGAGGAGAAATACGAAAAAATGGATTGCTGAGTAGTGAATAAGTGACGGTGGTCCGAACATGTTTTCTTAAAAACATTCCTCGCTACCCTTAAACTTCCTACCTAAAATCATTTGTTAAAAATGCCAATGACAAAAAATCCAGCAAAAAGGAGATAGCGCTAAAACGTCCCACAAATATCAATTACATTTTTCGCAGATCACCAGCCTCCACATTAATCAAATCCACATCCATCAGCCAATATTCACACTCAGTTGCGTTCGTATATAGTCCGACGTCGTGTTAATCCAGTGGGTGGGGAGACGGCTGTCTCATCCCCCCCTCATCGGGAGCCAATGACGTGGAAGGGTCAGCGGTAACGAGCCATAAATTCTGGGTTTAAACTTTGGACTGACGCCGATACGTTGGAGGGAAATTCCTCAAGTTGCGGACTTAGTTTTAGAACAAATTGCTTTGTTGATGATGTTAATTTGTTGTGTAAATAATTTGATGTTGCGAAATTGGTCTGAAGGTTTAACTACGCCTAAGTAATTAATCAGAATTGAGCTAATCGCGGCGGCTCTTTTCATTTTACTGAGATAAAAGAGATTTAGAAAAGTTTTTACGAGCAGCTGTTACCTGACCTTAGCTTTCCTTGGATATATTTAATATCAAATTTAAAGCACGTCTCCTTTAGTTTCGTATGATTTTCATATAAAGTAAATAAATCTAAGAGTTCTAATCTATATGATTTTAAGCTTTTGCGGTCTCAATCACTACTATTTTCACTACAGGACGTACCGTGATCGAGTTTCGTCTGATATTTCGAAAACAATGCAGCTGCTATGTTCACAGAGCAACTTGCGCAGTGAAAATAATTAAATAGGTCAATTCCAGGCTGAAAATGGGAGGACACACTATAAAAAATATTGTATCTACATTATAAAATATTCATTCAAATAGTACTCTGGCACTGACTCCACTACAAGTTAGAAAACAAATAAAGATATGTAGGTACAAACTCGGTTTGATCGGTTACAAATAGGACAAAATAAAAACTAAACTATTTTTAATCCTGATCATATTTTTCGGTGAATCCAGATCCTACATTATAGTAAAGAACAAAGTGCGAATGTGCTATACTGCGGCTGTTGACGGCCGGGCCTCATCCTACCCTTTGTGAGATCTCCGAGCGCGCACTACACCTAGAGGACCTATTATTGGGTTTTCTTAAACGTGGCGCAAGTGACAGACTACAAATCAAATCATCTATATATATATATATTTTTTTTTTAAAGTATATGCGGACAAATCACACAGATTGAGCTAGCCCCAAAGTAAGTTCAAGACTTGTGTTATGGGATACTAACTCAACGATACTATATTTTATAACAAATACATATATAGATAAACATCCAAGACCCAGGCCAATCTGAAAAAGATCATTTTCCATCTTGACCTGGCCGGGGATCGAACCCGGTCACTCCGTGTCACAGGCAGGCGTGTTGACCGCTGCGCCACGGAGCTAGTCAATATATAAAACGCTGATCTATATATTACTAGATAGTAAAAGTTCAGGAGTGTCATGCTTAACTGTTTGTCCAGTGGTTGCAGGTATGCCATCGGGTACGCGCCTGGCCTCCCGAGCTGCTACTCGCTTTTCGTCCATTTGTCCGAGTGAGTAGTATCCCGATACCTTCATTCCCTTTCCAACAAATTCCTGTCCTTCCCCAGCTTTGCTTCCGTTGGGCAGCAGCGTTGAAAGCATAAGAGCTAAAGAAACTGCGCTCGCCAACCCGCCTGCCAATAGTGGTGAGTATGGCAATATCCTTCCATGGAACGAAGTATCTTTGGGAGAGGCCGATGTCCAGTAGTGGACTTTTTACGGCTGTAGTAAACAAAATATTAATCACGCAATATATAAAGTAGGAGATGATGTTGGTTTTATTTCGTCACCCCGTCGTTAAAATTTTCAGGCTTTGCAGGGATTACCTATGGTCGTGAGGGCAATAAAGCTATATAGATATGTGTCTTAGTAGGATTAACTTATCGTATTACTTTACTGTACTATGTATCACTATAATGGACTGAGTTCTTTTGGCGTTTTCTTCTCAGCATTGGTCGTTCCGAAACGCTAGTAGTTTATCGATTTTACAAATAATAAAAATAATAATATGACGTTCAAAAAGAGATACATAGGTAATATCCAAATTTAAATAAATTCTATTTAATTTCATTTCATTCGTATCTAATTCATTTCATATTCAATTACATATTTACAAAAACATCTTGGAGTTACTTCTACTTTGTTAAATTGCTAAAGCAGTTTCAGAAATTTGCAGGTATTACAGTGAGATAAAAAACAGAAGAGTTTAATGTCTGAGTCTCAGCAATAAGATTAAGGAGATGTCCCTTCACGGTTATGTAATGAGATTGCTGTTTTTATAGTTATCGTATTACCTAGGTATACTACAGGAGTACCTCTGCCGGCTCGTACCGGTAATAAAATTAAAGCCGTCTTACCACATGCGTAGCTATAAAACGGGACCACGTAATTGAATAGACCCGGCCAGCGATGCTAATCTAATCTGATGTTATTAGTTTCGGGACACGCGTGTTACAGGCGGACTGCTAATGAAACTAAACTTGCGATTTATCATAATACTTATTATTTATACATCATGGTCATCATACTTGCGGTCACCCTTCCCCACTGGGATTGGTGAGGGTAATCGTAAGCAACATAACAATATCTTGAGTCCCGCCATTAATTCAAACTATTGCTGGCCAGCGCCCATCTACTACTGTTAGTCCATCCATAACATGCATGCAATCCTGGTGGATACTGCTACATCCGTCGAAGCTGCAGCAATAGATTGCACAAACTAACTGGTGGTACGCAAAGTAAAATATCTCAAAGTAAATGGAATCTAAGTAGTGATGGATAGTAAAATGATTCCTCTGATTTTGGCCCATTCCCTTTTAGGTTTTTACAATCTCCGAGGGAAGAGAAGCAGCTGGTACATTCTAATTTATTTTTGTTTTCTCCCAGACCAGCATAGAAGAATATGAGACAAGGCAGTCAAAAATTACTTATTATATGACATGAGTCATATAATGAGGTATAGGCCAAATCCTCTGTCTGCTCCGGCCAAGTATGGCTCCGGTAGTACAGAGGGGGTCATGCATGCTCCTGCAGTGGAGACTAGAAAACTTGATGATGATGATGACATGAATAGTACTTATATCAACATGCGCAGATTCACCCCTGCAAAGCTCAACGTCTGAATTTGAACGAAGTATCTGTAAATAAGTAATGTACGAAGAAAATTGCAGTCGAATACACTCTTAATGCAATATTCCGCTAAATCCTATAACATGAACCCACCAAATATGTTGGGACAAGAGCGGCTAGTTTGAATTTCAACGAGCCGACCTCGTTAGAGCGACGGATTGATACCATGCCTGATGAATTTATGTAGACCCTTCATTACTGTGCAGTGTCGTCTTACGGTTTGGTAGGTATCACGTTTATTCTTCTGCAGTAAAGAGAGAAGCTAAGGTCAAACTAACATTTATTTTACATACATATATAGGTATATACATAGTATCACGTATTTTTCCCTTGCCGGTTAGACAGAGCCTTGGTGCATAAGGTGAAAAACGGAATCAAAATACTAATGAGTTGCTAGCCCCATCGCCTGTTAACATGATTCCATGGACTTTTGCCCGTTCCTTCGATCGGGTTTTATGATCTGCGCGGGAAGAGAAGCAGCTGGTTTATTGTACATTCTAGGTTTTTTCTTTTCTCCTAGACCAGCATGGAATACACATTTATTTTATATCTTAATTATCCGTATACAGTAAAATGTATTTAGCCTCATGTATTTCGTGGCATGTGTATGGAATATTGTGTGTTAGTAACTTTTATCACATTGCTATGGCAAGAATTTTAATAAGTTTGAACAGATAGAGACAGGAACCTAAAAATGTTTTTTTTTTCACTCACATCCTGCTGCATGCACGTTCTTTAATGCTGGTTTCTAAGAATCGAAAAAAATAATTATTATTTGTACATTCTACTTATTTTTTAGCGCAAATAGCTAAAAACAATTAAGGGGATTCACGAAAATTTCAAGGAATTATATCAATAGGCTTTGCGGCAAATATCCTGTCACTTTTTAATCCTGTTTTCCACGTACACGACACTCCTACCGTAAGACTACGTCTTTAAGTCGCAAGTGTCCTAAGCTCTGCTGTTTCTATACTAGTGCTGGTAGACGAGCATACGCAAAATCTGATGGTAAGTGTTCTCGTCACGCATGCTACGAGCAATTCATTTTGACAGTAGCGTGGCTCTACCACATGGAAAATTCAGAGCAATACCCATTCAAAATGCTGTAGAAAACGCTTAGGGATTCTACGTTTTTGCATATATCTTATAATATATATCCATCAGCCTGGTATCATCAACAATCAACACATGTTTTGTTGATAACATTTGCCACTTACAGTAGTACACAATTAAATGAATAATTTAATGCTCTCTTTAAAGTACGTTTAAATGGTTCTGCTTACCCCGCCAGTAATAAGAACGTGATTAATACGTGTGCTTACTGATAGGGCAAAACTGATTTGCTGCGCCCTTCAGATAATTCAATATCCGCGTTGAATTATTCATGTGTGATTATGATATCTCGAGATTTTGTTTCCGCCGTGTCAGCGGCATGTTCTGAAGAAATCGGTTACACAATTATTTTGTTACTAGCTTTTCCTCGCGTAGTATCCCTCGGGAACATGTTAACATTCCAGAATAAATAAAGTTTAATCCATTTTTCTCCGAAACAAGTATGAAAAAAAATAATGAAATAGATTGTGTTGCGGCATAGTTTTGAGTAGAATAGGACCACTCCAAGTCTTCCCGTGAATGTCATAGAAGGCGACTTAGGAAATACAAGCTAAACAAAGCTTATAAACATCTAAGACACCTCTTCAACCCGTCTGGCCAGCGTGGAGAGTGTAGGCCAAGTCCTCTGGCTGCTCTGGCCAAGTATGGCCCTAGTAGTACAGAGAGGGTCGTGCTCCTGTAGTGGAGACTAAAAAGGACCTAATGATGATGATGATGATAGTTTTAACTCTTAGGGTTATTTTAAGTAAAGATCTCTGCCTCTTAGTATTTAAATTTCTGAAAATTTCTTTGTGGATGCTAAAGTTCATAACCCAAATTTCAGCATAAAAACTTCAAAAAGTGAGTTTTTTGTTGTCTTTTTAATACCTTATAACTTTTTCATATTACAACTGTATTAAACGTTTTTTATTAAAAATCAACTCTCGATGATACCATCAAATTTGGTTCAGTAGATTGATTTCATTACCACAAAAAGTCATCCTCATCATCATAATATCAGATGTAACAAGTACATTGCTGGACGAAAGAACTCTCCCAAGGATACTTCATTCTATTGCCATTTACACTCACCACGTTCATCATCATTTCGAGTAGGTGTCACGGTCAATCGACCATGCACACCCTGGTGTCAGAGTTCTTCGGAACCGCCTCTCGGCCTCTGACGTGGTTCCTTTAACGACTACCAGATGGCAGCCGGGACCACCGGCTTAACGTGCCTTCCGAAGCACGGAATCATCTTTATTGTCAGACAATCAGGTGATTCACGCCTTCAATGTCCTAACCAAACTGAAAACAACTAAACAAAGTATGCTTCCGGTGGGAATCGAACCCACGACCCCCGGGTCAACAGGCAAACGCCTTAACCACTGGACCACGGAGGCTGTTTCACCACGTTAAGTAGGCGTGTTGGCGAGCGCAGTTTCTTTAGCTTCTTGTACTTTAGACTCTGCTGCCCATCGGATGAAGTTTTAGGTTGGGGACGAATGGGAATTTGTTTGATCTGGAAAGTTAAAGTATCGAGATACTTACTACTCACTCGAATGAGTGAGGGAAAAGCAAGTAGCAGCTTGGAAGGCCGTCCTGCAACTACCGGACAGGCAGGACCTGCCTGTCATCCTCACCTGGTGAGGATGACAACCCTCGCCACAACTAGTTATTGTTTACCACAATTCTACCAACCAGAGCCTAGCACTCAATCTTAATTTTTTTTTTTTTATAAATAAATATATACGGACCAATCACACAGATTGAGCTAGCCCCAAAGTAAGTTCAAGACTTGTGTTATGGGATACTAACTTAACGATACTATATTTTATAACAAATACATATATAGATAAACATCCAAGACCCAAGCCAATCTGAAAAAGATCATTTTCCATCTTGACCTGGACGGGGATCGAACCCGGTCACTCCGTGTCGCAGGCAGGCGTGTTGACCGCTGCGCCACGGAGCTAGTCAAGTTTAGGAAGTACATTGATAATTAAAGGAGATTATTAATGCCTATGAGACAACCCAAAAATATATTATAATCCATGCCTAGAAAGTAGACTAACGAGCGCCATTTAGCGAAACTTATTAAAATTATTAGCCAAATGAATATTATGTTAAAATATATATCTAACGTCATTACTCTTCCTGAGTAATAGAATAAGAATTATCTCCCGCTGTCAGACAAAATTACGAGAATAACATTATTTTGCCTATGAATATTCTGGCGTAGATAAACAATTTATTTGGCCTAGAATCTTAATTTATTATTTTATGGGAGAACCTGACATACTAAAATATTACTTATTACCTCTACGCCAATAAAATCTAATAGGCCGTCTGCACAAAGCCAAAAGCTGAGTCAGGCCAGTATCAATAAGCCAGTCAATAGGAATCACTAGCTAATGCGAATACGCCTATAAAAATATCTCGAGCTCCTCCGTGCATATGAAGGCACGTTAAGCCGTTGCTCTTGCCTATCATCATTCGTGGCAGTCGTTAAGCTATGTCAAATGCCTTTGTCTGATGATGATTTGAATGCTATGTCAAAGCTATGTCAATGTGTATGTGTACTGACTCATAAATATAAGGTTATGAGTCAGTAATACGTGATTCAAACTCGTTGTAATTGCATCAAAGTTGAAACAAGCACATCGATAGACAACTATATAAATATCCTACACGTGAACAAATGGATAATTATATAGAGTTAGCGGAAAAACAGTACAATGTACGGGAAAACTATACAAGATATCGTTCTCTACGATGTCAGCTTGGTCGGTGACCCTGCAGATGAAATATCTGAATTATTCAAGTAAATTTGGTATCTCTTTGCTTGCTGTAAATCTGAGAGAAAGGCGATTTTATTGCAATATTTACAGAAATCTATTTGGTCTCATTGAGACTATTTAGGCAGTAAAACCGTTGACACAATAACTAAAAAATATAATCAAAAATTAAAAATTTACTGAAATCCTACACTCAACCTGAACTGCTGCAAAAGCCTTGATTAAAATAAAAGAAATCTGGTGCACAATATTTGTATCGGCGCGTATAGATACTTTTTTTATTTGGGAATGATAATTTGGTGCGAAATTAAAAGGCAGTGAACTGGTTAAACGTTGAATGACGAGTATATTCGATTTGAAAGTTTACATGGTTTTGGGAAAAAGGTAGTGGGAACATTTT
The DNA here is from genome assembly GCA_947532085.1 of Elegia similella. Taxonomy (NCBI): domain Eukaryota; kingdom Metazoa; phylum Arthropoda; class Insecta; order Lepidoptera; family Pyralidae; genus Elegia; species Elegia similella. The sequence continues at coordinate 908,878 of OX383926.1, read as the reverse complement.
TGGCGCATTCCATTGGCCGCCCACGCAGTGCTACGTCACGTGATGATGATGGGCGGATGATGTGCGTTTCGTCCATCAGGGGGCCCCACTGCAGCAGCGTTGACATTGCGTTAACATGCCCGCGGCCTTGAAAGCATCAGCTTTAAAAAGTGTTTCCCTCTTCTTCATTTGCCGTCAAAGGGCAGATTTTGACATATGGACGTCTTATAACGCCAGACGATGTCTGGATGTCCGCAACTCGAGCGATGCCATCGTTTCCGGGTATGCTTCTGACGACTCGACCCAGCTGCCATTTCAGGGGAGGAAGGTTGTTGTCCTTTACGACCACAAGGGTGTTTGGTTGTAGATTAGCTTTATTCTCTCTCCATTTTATTCGGGTCTGCAGTCCGGAGATGTATTGTTTGGACCAGCGGGACCAGAACTGTTGTCGGCATTGCTCAACCCTCTGGTAGCGGTTGAGGCGATGTAGCGGAGCATCTTTGAGGTCCTCATTGTAGACAGGAGCGGTGAGTGGACGACCGATCAGGAAATGTCCAGGGCTGAGAGGTTGGTAGTCCATCGGGTCTGTAGATAGCGGCATCAGTGGACGCGAATTGAGCACGGCCTCAATCTGACTCAGCACCGTAGTAAATTCCTCGAAAGTGAGATGAGCATTGCCTACCACTCGGCGCAAGTGATATTTGCACGATTTCACCCCCCCTTCCCATAGACCCCCGAAATGAGGGCTAAATGGTACTATAAAAGAAAATTTTATATTTTGACTTTGAGCGCATTCTTTAATATTTGAGCTACATTTTTTAAGAAACTGAGCAAAATCATTTCGTAAACCTACAAAGTTACGACCGTTGTCGGAATATATCTCACATGGCTTTCCTCGTCGCGAAATAAAGCGCTTGCGAGCAAGTAGATAAGCGTCAGAAGTAAGATCACTAACAAGTTCCAAATGAATTGCTCGCGTAGCGAAACAAATGAATAAACATATGTAACCCTTGACCAATTTTGCTCCTCTACCTTTACGGTTAAGTGTGAAAACTGGCCCTGCGTAATCGACTCCAACACGAAAATTTGGAAAATCGCTTGCCGTTACACGCTCCTTCGGAAAATCAGCCATAAGAGGACTTAAAGTCTTTCCCCTAAGGCGAGTACAGATAACGCATTGATGAGTTGTCTTGCGAGCCAAGTTTCTACCCGAGACTGGCCACCACTCTTCGCGAATACGATATAGAAGTGCCTGTGGACCTGAATGCAGAGCCTGGATATGCTCATATCTAAATAATAAAATGGTAAAATGATGTTTACTACATAAAAGTACAGGATGTTTTTGATTATAATCAAAATCAGAAGAATTCTTTATTCTGCCACCTACACGCATTACATTTCGCCCATCCATAAACAAACTTAAACTAGAGAGTTTGTGCTTTGAGTTGAGACCTTTACCATTTTTTATTAATTTGTAGGTATCTTTAAAAGATTCCCTCTGAGATAGCCTAGCGAGCGTGCTACCTGCATTCCTAAGCTCATCGACAGTGATCGCGCCCGACAGCCTACTTGTTTTGTTGCGCGCGTTATGAATAAAACGAAGTACATAAACAGCGGAACGTATCATGCGATTGTATTGAGAGAATCTATGAAACGGAAATAGTGACTCGATTTCACTATCATTTCTTGTGATCATTAATGAATTGGCAAGATTCGATTTGAGCTCAGGCAACTCGGAAGGCGTGACATTACTATTTAAGCACAAATCGTTAGGTAAATTAAGTTCTCGTAGAAACTCAAGACCGTTCCACCAAAGGTCTGATAAAGATAAGTCCTTTAAATGAACACCCCGTGAAACCAAGTCGGCAGGGTTTTCTTTCCCACTTACATGCCGCCACGTAAACTTACTCGTCAGATCATGTATTTCCGCGACTCGATGTTGTACAAATGTTTTTAGTAAGGATGGAGCCATGCGTAGCCACCCTAAAACGATAGTAGAATCTGTCCAAAATATGACGTCATCGATCGGACGAGTAAGGGCATCGCGAACCTTATCATAAAGCCTAGCACCTAGGAGTGCCGCTGTCAATTCCAAACGCGGTATACTAATTGGGGAAATTGAAGCTACTTTTCCCTTTGATATAAGCAATCGTACTATTACGTTGTTTTCTCGTATAGTACGCACTTAAATGCATGCACCGTACGCGGTTTGCGACGCGTCGGTAAATATATGCAATTCAGTTGTTGACGAATCGTATTGAAAGGCATGCCTAGGTATGGTTATGTTTGCGAGATAAGGCAGACCGTCAAGGAACCGGTTCCACGTTCGCGCGACATCAGACGGTAGCGGGTCGTCCCATTGTAATTTTAATAGCCATAGTTTTTGCAATAACACCTTACCTATCATAACAAATGGACTTAGAAGACCCAAAGGGTCGAAAATTTGCGAAACGACAGATAAAATTAAGCGTTTAGTTATAGGTTGATCGCTGTTATTTTGGACAAGTGTCTTGAAATTAAACTGATCAGTCATATTGCAAAAACTAAGACCTAATGTGCGACACTGACTTTGTTCACCGAGATTCAAGTCCTTGAAAGTACTTGAATCTAAGGAACCGCATGAGTCAGGTTCCATTTTAAAATTAAAATTCCATTTGTGTAATGGAAAACAACCCGACTGTAATAAATCGACCGCGCCTTTACAATTTTTGATTAAATTCTCCTTTTCATCATCTGAAGTTAGCAAATCATCAACATACATGTCATCACGGACAAGCCTTTTGACCTGGATGTCAGCACATTCATCCGCCAGCTGCTTTAAGCATCTGACACTCAAATACGCTGAGGCAGCTTGGCCGTATGTTACGGTATTTAATTGATAAATCTGGAGAGGCTGCGATGATTCCTCACGCCAGATGACGAGCTGAAGGTCACGTTGAGAAGGTGTGACAAGTACCTGTCTATACATTTTTTGGCAATCACAAATGGCAGTGTACCTGAACTGCCTGAATCGTAAAAGTATGGCTAATAAATCTCCTTGAATAGGAGGCCCTACCATTTGAATGTCGTTCAAGGACTTTCCGCTACTTGTTGATGCACTTGCGTCAAAAACGACACGAAGCTTTGTCGTTGTACTGTGTTCGCGAAAAACGCCATGGTGTGGCGTGAAAAAATGTGACTTAGAATAGTCATTAACTTGGGTCATATGACCTAATTCAATGTACTCTCGCATAAAGTCGACATATAATTTTTTATAACTATCAGGTGCGCGTGATAACCTGTTTTCTAATGATAGGAACCGTCGTTCCGCCTGGGGAAATGATTCACCTAAAACCTCAGGTGATTCTTTAAGAGGAATCTGTACACAAAATCTGCCATCATTATTGCGTGTGGTAGTGGTGGCAAATATGTGTTCACAGGCTCGTTCCTCATCTGTGTGCGTATCCAGAGGTTTAGGTAGCTCTTCGAGCTCCCAAAACTTGCGTAATTGTAGGTCAATTGATTGGGAGAAGTTACACTGGGTACGCCCATCCTTGCGCGTATTATGATGGATGGGACCAGAAATAATCCAGCCCAACTTCGTATTTTGTAAGAACGGACCGTTTGGCAAGCGCATCCTGCCAACGATAAGCAAGTCCCAAAACTTGTCCGCGCCTATCATAATATCTATCTTTTGGGGACCTAAATAATTCGAATTTGCCAGCTGTACATGGTCAGGAATCCTAAACTGTGCGCTTTGTTCATGTATGGCTGGTAATGTAGACGTGATTTCTTGTAGTACATAGCAATTGATGCGCATTGAATAGGCATTAAAGCGCGATTTAATTTCAATATCACAGGTTTGCGTTGACTGTGATATTGAATTACCTACTCCTCGTATCTCAAGGGTGGACTGTAATAATGGAATGTCTAAAAGTTTGCAAAGTGATTGAGTGACGAAACAATTTTGGGAACCACAATCAAGTAAAATGTAGGCGGATTAATAAATATTATTTTTACCCAACACCTCGACCAACGCCGTAGACAAAAGGACCGGTACACTTGCGCATTGCATACTTGTGTGAGTGTTCGTATTGACATTACTAACTGGAATATCACTAAGTATTTTATGACAAAGCGGAGCAAGGGAGGGGCTGTACGAGCCATCTGCCGAGGTCGACTGCAGTCGGTCAGTCTGGCAGGCCCGTGCACTTGCATTGCAACTAGATGTGTTATGCGTATTCGGATTAATAAGTGTGTTGTGTTTTAAATTGCATTGCCTACACGGACCGAAGCGACAATCAACTACCGTATGACCGGGACGCAAGCAGTTCTCACATAACTTGTGATCGCTTATAAATTTAACTTTGGCTTGTAAATCGGAGTTTAAAAATTTCATACAAGAATAAATTGGATGTTTACCCTTGCACATCAAACAAGCTTTATGTGAGAATCGCTCGGAAGACTGCGCGTTATTGGAGGAAACATTGCATTGGGATAAGTGAGACTTAGTTAGCGCGTTTGGTTTTTTAGATTCTAAATTATTCTGATTATCCCTGCTGTGCGCTAATGCTAATGTTTCCAACAAGTCTGCCCTGTCCTTGAGGAATTTGAGTAATTGATCGATTTTTAACTGAACTTTAGAATCGGAATTCGACAATAATATACCTTTGTGCTGCTCCCACTCGCGCTCAGTGGTTTTGTCTAACTTAGTAACTACGATATAGATAAGTAGTGTATCCCAGTGGTTCGGGGGCTCACCTAGAGTGTTAAGGCAACGCAGGTTATTAATAACGGTGTCTATGAGCTTGCGTAATAATAAAGGTGACTCTTTGGTCAGTGCTTGTATAGAAAATAGTGCTTTGACATGACTTTGTACTAATAACCTAGCATTGTCGTATCTATTTAAGAGGAGCTCCCATGCAATTGTGTAGTTGGCAGAAGAAAGTTCTATCCCGCTTATAACCAATTCGGCACTACCTGTTAGTGATGACTTTAAATAGTGAAACTTTTGGATGTCACTTATTTCAGTGGAGTTGTGAACCAGTGAAATAAATGTGTCCCTATAATGAAGCCAAGATTCCATTTGACCGTCAAATGACTTTAGAGAAATGGTAGGTAATTTTATAGACGAATGTTTATTAGAACAATTGCCGTGATTGCATGATTTAGAACTATTAGTGATCTCACTATCGGCAAGAATAAATTCAGCTCGGGCTAGTGTACGGTAGTAACTATCCTCAAACTGCTGACGTTGATCTAATTGCTCATCAATGTCGCTACTGGAGATATTCTCCTCAATTTTAGATTGAATTTCGTTGAATTCGGAGAATAAACTACTAGCGCCTTTTATGCGTAACTTTAAATCTATTTTTGATTGAGAATCAGAGGTCGCAATGTTAACGGTCGTTAGGTAATTTGAAAATTTAGTGAGCCTACCCTTTATGATTCCCCGTTTTTTAACTAGATCACGAATGATTTGCTCAGTTGCATGCTCGGAAATGTTTCTATAAGGTGACCTATCGCGAGACTTAGAGGAAGTCTCTTCCCTATCATCGGACAATAGTGGCATTTCGGTTATCTATGAGTAGATGAGGTACTTACGTGCAAATATCGTATGCTGGGAGGACAAGCTTGTGCTAGCGACGGCACTCAGCTATACCAGACCCTGGGTAATAAGCAACACTCACCACACTCACTGGAATTAATTGGGTACTTTGCAGATATCCGTAGGTACTGGTTTCGGATCCGGCTCGAAGGACCAGATTATGTATCGGCGCGTATAGATACTTTTTTTATTTGGGAATGATAATTTGGTGCGAAATTAAAAGGCAGTGAACTGGTTAAACGTTGAATGACGAGTATATTCGATTTGAAAGTTTACATGGTTTTGGGAAAAAGGTAGTGGGAACATTTTTGGCGCATTCCATTGGCCGCCCACGCAGTGCTACGTCACGAGATGATGATGGGCGGATGATGTGCGTTTCGTCCATCAGGGGGCCCCACTGCAGCAGCGTTGACATTGCGTTAACAATATTTATTTTTTATAATACTAGAATACAATAACTGGAATCTTTATTATTATTAAACTGTTCTAGCAACAACATTTTAATATTGGATACCGCTATTTTAAGGAAATTCCAAATAATGAACCGATAAAAATTATATGTAAGTGTCGAACCTGCTCACAAAATTCACGAAAATTGGTTGATTGGTATTGTAGAGAAATATGACCTGTAAAAACAGCTGCAGCACAGATGCGAAAGAATGTTTTTGATGTCCCATATTTGAAAGTCCCACGTTGAAAAAAAGACGTTTCGCTCGCGCTTGTTCGGTTAATTAGATGGCCTTAATTCGAATCCGAAGACAGACTGGACTTACCGACATTGCCCAGGAAGTAGCTCAAAGAAAGTGGCGATGGGCGGGTCATATATGTCGCACCACAGATGAACGCTGGGGAAAAATAGTGCTAGAATGGGGACCCAGAACTGGTCGCCGAAGTGTGGGTAAACCAATTACTAGATGGACCGACGATCTGGTCAAAATTGCTGAAAAAAGATGGATGAGAAAAGCGCAAGACCGAAGAGAATGGCGTGCATTATTAGAGGCCTACACTCAGCATTGGGTGACAATGGGCTGAAGAAGAAGAGAAGATGACTGTTCCTGGTGGTCGTAGATTAGGGGTGTCACCCTCAACTGCCTGACCGGTGGTTGCATGTATGGCATTGGGTACACGTGCCCGTCATCCCGAGCTGCTGGCTAACTTCTTGCTTTTCCCCCATTCATCCGAGTGGTTATAGGATACCAATACGATAATTCCTATCCTTCTCTAGCTAAAACTGCTTCCAAAGGGCAGTCGGCAGCACAAGAAGCCAAAGAAATTGCGCTTACCAACCCGCCTGCCAATCACAATGAATATGGCAATATCTTCCCATAGAACGAATAATTCTTATGCGAGACCTCTGTTCATCAGTGTAAATGATGATGATGAATTTGGTCAAACTTTCGCTGGGAAATTAATTTAAAACCTTGTTTACATTCAAACCACTCGTTTAGAAGCTACGATAAATGTGAAACTGATAACACCCTTGTTTATGGCTAAAGGCCAATAAACTCTAAGTCATATACGCAGGCAATATCACACCGATCCAGCTAAAATGAGAGAGAAAAGTTCCGTCAAAGAGGCTTGCGAGAATTATATTTATGGCGCTGTACATTTTCGCTGTAATATTATGTGAGCGTTTTGTTTCATTATGCCGGTGATTTTTCTGAGTTAGGAATTCTATTATCTATTGTAATATTATCCAAAAGACAAATATAATTAACTTCTTGTATATCCTGTAAGCTGTAACGTAACGTAACGTAAGTAAAGTAAGTCAGATCGACAGTTTTTACAACTATTCTAGGTCATCCTCACCCCTGCTTTCGGGACAACCGTTTGAGTATAACTCTTAGTTTATGTTTGTATAATAAAATGGGTGTCCCACAGCTGGGCAAAGGCCTCTCATTTTTGTCTGCAATCGTCCCTATCGCGGGCAATAGTTTGCCAGCCGCTTACGCGTCCAAATCATCGCGCATCTCCTTCTAGTTCTTCCACGTTTTCGGCGGCCATCTGGTTTCCACAAAGTGGCCACTTTGGCCCACATTTCCTCTTGCACCTCATCCTACTCATTCCCACTTAAGCTGTGCTGATTTTACACTTACATCCTTTATTTGAATTTTCAAATTTTTAGATATTTGTTTATGTTAGTGAGTGTAAATGATGCCTTCTTGAGGTATCTGAATAAATACACCCGTTTAAGAAAATACATTATGATTAGCCAATGATAGTTTTCAAATCTTCAAATTTATTACCTGGTTAATCAGCTTTAAAACCGATTAGAATTGATTTTATGGCGTTATTTTGATATTGTTATCATTAAATGTAATTACAGTTTTTGAAACAAATATTAAAGATTTTTTTTGATTGCTTGCAAATATTATACACGAGATAGATAATAGGATAATGTTTCAATATTTCATACCCAAGAACTTTGAATTCTCAAAAGTGTGTCACTACAGTTCTCAAAACTACAGTTTTGAGAAGGAGGAAAGAAGGAGTTGGGGGAAGGATATGGGGAAGGAAATGGAAGAAGGACGGGCCTCCGGCTCTCTCACGTAACGAAGCATAAAAGCGGTAAAGAATTTACTCAAACGTCGATTTTCTGTGAGAGTGTGGTACTTCCCCGGACGAGCCGACCCATTCATGCTACTAACAAAAATTACTTTTGTCGGTAGCGTGTCTCTACCACAACTGTCTATAGTGACCAATCAAAATAATTTTAAATCCTTAATATAATTTTCAATAGTATTCATGTATGAATACCATCCTCCCTTCAAGTTCTCTTCTAAATGTCCTCTGAACATTGACAGCGGCATTTAATGAAAGGCACGCGTGAATAAATATAATTAGACGGAGCAAACTGGTTTGATCACAGCGCAATTACGTCTTAATGATGTAGGCTCTTCGTTAGGCTTTGAGTTTGCCAGTGATCTCGCCGTACATGAGTGAAATGTTAAATCTTGTACATGAGTTACCAAACCATTTGGGTTTTGGCTTAAAACAAGACTGTTTTTCTGAATATCTTATGAGGTAGCTAAGGGGAAATAGCACTGACTGATGATACAAGGTATAGAACCACCTTTAAAATGATATGGTTCTAAAAATATATCGTACTTTTCCATCTATTATGGGTTAAACCAGGCCACAAGAAGAACTATTTATAATATATTGATAACCTAAACTCTACTCGAAATGGGCTAAAGAAATCTTGTGTTAAAGATATTTTAATAATAATTACAAAAGGAAACCGCCAGATAGCTAAATTATCAAAATTTTGTTTTGTAACTCATTACTCCAAAATAAATTCTACTGGACGCTCAAAAATTGAAAAGAAAATAAACAGTCAACATTCAAACTGGAAAGTCTTTTCACTTTGTCAAGCAATTTGTTGTTCGCAAAATTGTGCGATAATTTTAGGGATTTAAAAGGGTTCATTGTGACCATTCATCGAGGGATCTTTGAATTATTTTTAACAAAAACAGTCATTTCCAAGACGGTGTTTTCTATAATTAATCAAAACCGTTCCGTTTCTTCCTCCTATTCAATTCGTTCCATTTTTGAATGCGATTCGTTTTAATAGATCGCTGGTTTGTGAATAAGATTAATGGCGAGTGATTTTTGGTTTGAAAAGGAATCTAAACCGAGTGCAAGTCGGACTCGCGCACGAAGGGTTCCGTTTATTATATAATAAGTTTGATATTATGCAAAATATTTTTATTATTTATGATGTAACTCAAAATCAATGCTTTTCGCAATTTTTCCTTTATCTATGCTAAGACGTTGCTTCGTACTAAATTTCAAGTTTTTGAGCCACGGGAAGTACCCTGCAGGTTTTGATTACCTTGCGAATGTCGAAAAACACGAACATTTGCGGCTTAACAGCTGGTTATGTCGCAAATGTTCGTGTTTTTTCGATTGCGTTGGCTTAGTAGTTTGACTTTTTCACAGCTCCAAGGGCCAGTAGACTTGAGCATTTGATATGAATTTCAGCTTAATACCTCCAAGTTCCTGAGAAAAAAGTTCTTGACAAACCGACAGACAGACAGACGAACAACCAAGTGATCCTATAAGGGTTCCGTTTTTCATTTTGAGGTACGGAACTCTAAAAAATTGTTGAAACGGGTCCGTCTTTAGTGTCGAGTTTAAAGAATAAGAATGACCCTACTTGTGGGTAATGTTGAGTGCATTAGAGGTAGAGAAATTAGTAGATCATTAATTTTGTTGCATACTTACTTAGTATGTGAGAAATACTTTATCAATATTTACAGGAAATTCACGTTACCATAGAGTGCAACTAAGGATTCTTCAAAAACAGCTTGAAATTTTTCTTCAGGATCGGCAGCAAGTGAGTGTCACCCCTGGTGATGCAGATAGCCATAGGAGGCTAAATAATAGCTTTCCATTGTATAAAAACATAATCAAAAATGTTTGGGGCAAAAAGGATACTGGTAAAAAGATCAACTAAATAAAAAATAATAAGACCGAACGAGGCATTTTGTGTTTGGTTTATGTATAAAAACACAAAACAAATACAACATACTTTTGGACATGACATTCGTATTGGTAAAACATCCAACCGCACGATCTTGTGTGTGCAACTTCAAGCAGAATTGAACTCAATAAAGTTTATCTAACTGAAAGTGGCAACTTTGGCCATGGGTTACAAGCTGTAAGTTGGTTTCTTTGGCAAAGAAGTAAGTTATTAAAGAGGGTAAGATATAAAATATAAATTATTAACGCTATCGTTTGCATTATAGTTCTTCGTACTAGTGAAATTGAGCACTAGAAAGTTATAAAACGTTTTCACACTCTTCTACAGAGGGATACAAAATAGATTTAAATCTTAGAAATTTAAATTAACTGCTTATTACGCTGATATTAAACATTTATGAAAACACAAAGTTGATTCAGAAGAGCCATAAAACTAATCCGTCAATAGCCGACTTAACATGATGTTCACATTGGTCAATTTGTTCAATCGTTCTAACAATATTACCTTTGGGTAATTAATGTTTGTTTAATGCTTCACGTAATGAGGGTTTTTTGAAATGTTGTCACCAGATGTTAGCACGGAATCGTGGAATCCGATAAGCCGCTGTCATTGGATAATATTTGACAATCAGCAACAACTGACACATCATTACCCAATCACAGTTTACCGGCCCTGACGCCTCAGCGCTGGGACGCTTATTTTAGAAAACCATCAACGTAATATTTATTCGCCTACTTGTCATTGCCATAGATTAAGCACTAGTACAGAACTTGGACTTTGTAAAGGTATTCAAAGAAATATCAACTCAATTTAGTTAGCCATACGGTGTAATTTACCTTGAGACAGAACGCAAAACTTACGCTAAATTTAGATACTTACAGCCTTCGATCAAATATAATGGTAGATACACGATTCGCGATCGAAAAGTGGCACCGGAAAAACAGCGTCCTCATCGAGTTTCGAAGCAGTTTTGTCCACAGTTTCAATAATCCGCGCTAGCGCTCATACGTCTTGTGTTGACGAAGGTCAGTGAAAAGAACAGTCCATCGTGGTTGTATCTCCACGAGAAGAAAAGTCCGTTGATTATCAGGCATCTGACTTAACACGATGTTCACGTTTGTAAAACGTCGAATCGTTCTTGCAGTGTACAAACTTGTACAAACTTAAAGTGAACAAAGTTTAAACTTCAAGCAACTAACCGCGCTGATACAAACTGAAAGCTGATTTGTTGGATAAAGAAAGTAAGCATATTGGAAGTAAACATTAATTCAATTCATCAAGTTCTTCGTAATAAAGTACTTTAAAACATGTTTCATGTAATACAGTTTGGAGTCTATGAGATTAGTATTATAATTACAGTTTCTAGTCGCTCTGTGAGTTTAAAATCTTTGTAAAGCTTATCCTTTCCTTACTAATATTATAAATGCGAAAGTGAGTTTGTTTATTTGTTTGTTTGTTTGATACGCTTTCACGCCGTAACTACTGAACCGATCATCATAAAATTTTGCAGACAAGTTCTCTGGAGTGCGGAGAAGGACATAGGCTACCTTTTATCCAGGTAAAAGTACTATTCCCGAGGGATCGACATTGACGCGGGCGGAGCCGCGGGCGAAAGCTAGTACTAAATAAATGACTCCGCGCACTTCACAACAAAATTTCTACTTTTGACTAAATAGTATAAAATAAAGTCGCTTCTCGCTATCTGTCCCTATGTATGCTTAGATCTATAAAACTACGCAACAAAATCTAATAACAAATTGAAATACCATCAAACAGTAGCCAAGTTACTATCAAGCTGTCTTGACACTGCTGGGCTGTCATCGAGAAAGGATCCGTCACACCCAGTTATCAACATGTTCGTGAGAAATAAACTACTTTCAACGCGAATGATCTTGTATCTCCACACCAACCACTACAACCTACAATCAACATCTCGTAATGTATGGCGTTATGGCTAACACATGCCCTGTGTGACTCCAGTACACACTTGGTCAGTATTATTTTCATCAACTTTCCACTCGTCTTGCTCTTTCTACTTGACCACTGTAATCGTATGAAGATTAACGATGGCTCTGAATAATTCGCGCGTTATGCCGGCCGCGCGGAATTGTACCCGAAGGGACGCTTCGATCGTACTCGTATATGTTACGTTACACGTAACATATGGTGTAATGAAATGAAATAACCCACATCATTTGAAAGAACGTGTATTATTAAAATAGCCTCTATGTGACTCTTTCATGCTGGTATGGGGAAACAATCGAGAGAATGCGCAAGAATCTGAGATCGACCTATTACTAAAAAAGGATTATAAGGCCAACTTAGCTAATGGATATTTAATGAAAAAGCTTTCTTAATAATATTTTAAACAAATATTAGTATGTAACATTTAAAACATGTTTTATGTAATCAAAATATAGTCCTTTTTTGACATAAGGCGGCAAATGAGCAAGCGGGTCACCTGATGGTTAGCGATCACCGCTGCCCATAGACACCTGGGGTGTGACAAAGGCGTTGCCGGCCTTTTAAGAAAACATAGACTCGTTTTTTGTAGGTTCCAATGTCATATCATGTCCTATATCATCTACCGTATGTGCAACGCCCCCGCAAGAGCGATGCCCCGGGCAGTTGCCCAGCTCACCGTCACTGCGTATACGCGGCCCATCAGGCAATATGAGAGTTTGCTGTCTTTCCAAGCCTTGCGCAAACAGGCAACGCCCAAAGCCGAGGTCCGTGCCTCCTGGGGGCCCTTTTTTCTATATAAAAGTTGAGGGCACTCTGCCCTCGCCTCAAACGCCCGGTGAAGTAGCGAAAGCTCACTTGAAGCTAGCTACATAGTCATTTAAAAAAAAAAAAATCATCGGTGCTGCCTCTGTGTGCGATAATGTTGTGTAATGGTGCGAGTTACCATATTTATCATAATACCACGGCCGCGCTCAGTCGGGTGTGGAGCGATAGCAAATATCGCTATTTCTTATTGTTTACTTAAAGAGTATTGCCAATGTACAGTCAGAATATAGAACCTCTCATTGCTTGAGAGATTTTTGTGCGAGTTCCAAATTTAATTTAAATAATATAAAATACTGGCTCAAATGAGTGATTGCCTTGTAACAGTGAGTAAAAAACGAGTGAGTGAATGAAAAGTAACATTACTTTGTTTGATTCAGAAATGTATCTGATTTGTAAATTCGTTATTGGAATAATGGCGTTAACAGACCTGTAATACTGTAATTTTACTGAGCAGAATTTGTATGGTTTGAAAACTATTAAGATTATGGACTTGGGTTTAGTTAGATTAAATATTGTATTAATACTTTGAAAAATCATCATCTGATGATGATCATCATATCAGCAGGAAAAAGTCCACCTGAGAGGTCTAAGCCTCTCCCAAGCCAAAGATTTGCAAAACAACCGGCTGGAAGCAGCCTGCATCCAGCGTTACCCTGCAACCTTGATCAGGTCGTCCGATCACCTGGTAGGTTAGTGACCGACGCTTCAGTTGCAGTGCAGGTACGTGGTCGCTTTGCGGAAACCTTTTTGCCCCATCGGCCATCGGTTCTACGCGCTATGTGCCCGCCCACTTAGAAAAATAATACAATATACTTATCTTTTAAGAATCCTTAAGTGAATAATTTTGTGTGGTATCCGGCAGAGTAGAATAGGACCACTCCAAGTCTTCCCGTGGATGGCGTAGAAGGCGACTTAGGAAACACAAGCTAAACGGGGCTTATAAACATCTATAATAATAATAATAATAATAATAATCGTTTATTTCAGGCAACGAGTAAAACATTACATAGGCCCATAAATATATATACCTTACAGACTAACATACATACGAAAATATATCTTAAAAAACTAGTTTTCACGTAGAGTCGGCGACGTGAGGCGCGGGATATCAGCAGGCAGCCTTCCTCGGAACTTCCGATAAACGACTCCCTGCGGCCAGAAGTCCTCCTTCATGAAGGTCTCTAGATGGTGGGTCGGCACTCTCACCACAAATGAATTAAAGCTCACTTTATGGCGAGAAGCCAACTGTTCGACCCTCAATGTGAATTTGGACTTCTTCAGCACGTAGTCTATGACGTCCTCTACCCTCATAGACCAATGCAAGCGGGACACATACAGCTGCGTCGTCTTCACTTCGGGACGCAACAGCAGGGTCGGTTCGTGCGGTGCATTGCCGTTGTGGTTACGGCTGGTGGGCTTCTTTTTTCTCCGCTCTACTTTAACGAAGCCCTCCTTGTCGCACTGGTCCCTTCGAGAACCCGATTCAACAGGCATGCGAGAGCTTGCCTGTTTTTTCCCCTTTGTGACGGGTCGCTGCGGTGACGCAGCAGCCGGGGCGGCGGCTACGGCTGCGTAGGCACGTGTCGGGGTTGAAGTGCTCGGCAGTGACGTCGGCTCCTCGCGGAGGGAAGAGCGGGGGGCGGGGCGCGGGGCATCTTGAACGATGTCGACAGCTGGCGGTGAGTTCTCAAATTTCGCCGACTCAAAACTGCCGATGGATGCATTTTGCGCTCCGCGACGAGTGTTGACGTTAGTAGCCACGGGTGACCTACATACCGATTTACTACTTTTTAATGATAATAACTCGGTACGCAGCTCGGTGATGGTATTTTCCGAGGCTTCTAACCTAAACTGCATCTGTGCCAGGCTGGTCTTCAGGGCCGTGATGTCCTTGAGAAGCCTGGTAACGTCCACATGGTCAAAAGAGACTGGTGGAAGTCTTGACAGGTTGGCAGCGCATAGCGCTGGCATGTCGTCAGGGTCGGTCTCCTTCATCAAGGTGATGATATCCTGGAGACTTCTTTCGCCTTTCTCATCTCTCCTGCGAGATGGCATCTGTGCGGTCCTGCCGAGCACATCGTAGAGCAGCACCTTGCCGCTGCAAATCTCCTCCACGGTGAAACTTGATTTGCAGATCTGCATGATGCTGACCTCATCCATCGTATCCTTGGCATGATCGATAAATGCCAGCAACTCGTTGACTATGACTTGCTTAGAAGTCATAGTGGCTAGTTCGAGCAGCGGCTAAAGCCGCGCGAAACGCGAATTAAAAATTCGTATGCAGTGTTGTACCGAGGCGCGTGTGTCACAGAGCGCGCATCGCACTACGCGTCTATGAGACCTCTGGCCAGCGTGGAGAGTGTAGGCCAAGTCCTCTAGCTGCTATGGTCAAGAATGACTCTAGTAGTGCAGAGAGGGTCGTGCTCCTGTAGTGGAGACTAAAAAGAGCGGATGATGATGCCTACACTTTGATATTAACTAGTGGTTCTGCGAGAACAGTAGACCTCGCGAGCCCTTACAATCAACATCCACATTTGCCCTCCAGTGCTCTAACATATATCTGTTACTGATATGCTAATTGACTAAAGGATGTTCCTTCAGTTACTATTTTCCAATCTCCGCTGCTCTTAATTAGGTACCAGAGGAAACGGAATTTTAAACCTACATTCCCTTACCAGAAGACCCGACCAGACCCTTTTTTAAGAGGAAACACTAAGCTCGAGAGAATTGAAAAATAGATATTTATAATATCTATTGCTGTCGCGCCGTGTGCCCAAACAAACCCCGCAGAGTGCGATAGCGATAACTGCAGCTCGGCCGGAAAATACCTATAAAAAGTACACAAAATTAACGCTTCGTAGTCCTCTGATTTCTTTTCCAAAACTTAATCGATTTAATTTCTTTTTACATTAAAAATTTATAATAAGCTATTGCTGTGTTTCTGCGTTTCTTTTTCTTATATAATTGCCCAAATTTGTTTTCTTGATGTTTGAACACAACGGAAATTCGTCCCAATTTTTCATGTTTTTGAAGGTTCATATCTCTTTAAATAATTCAATTATCAAAAAAATTTAACATACGGAAGTTATTACTAATAACTTCCGTATGTTAAATTTTTACTCTATTGGTACTATCCGGTGCGGAATCAGGGGACTACTCTTGTATGGAAACAAGGCCCTTGAGCACCATGTTTAGTATGCTTTTGTACACATTAACTAAGTTGGAGTGATCCTCTTCAAGATCGGAAATATTGGAATAGCGAACTTGGCATGGGTGAATGGGAGGCAAAGTTTAAGTACCCGGTTTCATAGTTGTTATGTTACCAATTGGTAAAAATTTTAATAGGACTTTAATTTTCAACTACTATGGCAGATAAACATGCGAACTTTACGTTAAGAAGTGGCCGGCATCTATAAGCCCTGGGTTCAAGTCACAGGATAGCATGTGAATCTTTTTTATTTATTTTTAATTTTTATTTCGGGATTCTAAGTTAATTCAGTGTTTTCAATTATAAAAGTAATACGCAGTATCATGCTGTAAGCCAATAAATATTTTTCATATTTTGATTTTTGTTCCCTAGGGAAAGTTGTTCAATTTCACTCCCTCTCCCACTTCACGTACTTCAACTTCTTTCATAAATATACAGAAAATCGATTTCAGACAACTTTTAGGCAAATTGCACGACTATAAACACGTTTCAGTTTATCGTATAAAAAAGTTGTTCGGACAAAAAAGTTGCGTCTTAATGAGAATAACAAAAAAGTCTAATGACATTTTTGTTTTTTTTTTCCAAATAGCTGTGCTATCAGTTTTTTTAAGTTTCGAACCCCCATAATTATATCTGCCATTTTTTAAAATTTCGAAAATCTGGCACGACTAAAAAATTCTATATAAATTACCGAACCTGCTCACAAAATTTCATGAGAATCGGTAGAGAAATGCGACCTATAGGCGAGAACAGACACACAGACAGACGGACAAAAGAATTTTGGGCCAGTGGAAACTGAGACGCTTCGCTCGCTTCGCTCGCTCGGTCAATAAAAAACTCGTATGTAGTTTTAATTCTACAAATGACTAACTCCCGGACATTTGTCACACCAGTTCCCAGCTCTCAAGAGACTACACGCTGAGCGTGAGCACAATTATTGGAACCTGGGGCAGTCATTACAGGATGCCAATTAGTTTGACTAGCGTTCAGTTTTAATATTTTTTATTCTATTGGATATTTTGAGACTTCTATCTATAATGGTTTCTGATGTTTTCGCGATTGTTACACATTTAAATAAAATCACTTTAATACGGTATTGTACTTCTATCTATCTTTGAGACATTTATCATATCTGTTATTGTTGCACGCTCGATCGCTATCAAAACGTGTTCCACAAAATTATGTAAATTGAAATTGTATATAAAGTGACATCAGAAAAAAAAAAGATAAAAATATATAAAATATCATAAAAAGCCGTTCAGGCAAGTAGGCGACCAATACGTTGAAAAGAGTTTTTTCGGCGTCTTCTTCTCTGCAGTGGTCGGTTCCGAAACGCTAGTATGTAGCTTTTGAACAATAATTAATAATGTGAATATAATTTAATTAGCATTATTTAAAATGTGAATTGACATGGAAAAGTGTCTGATGGGGCCTATTTTCTGAATGAATCTTTGAATCTTGAATCTTGGATATGTTAAACCAATTTGACATTTAGTAACACCAGGGGGCTTGTAGTAAAATTCCTTTCTTTTGATATCTTAATATATATAAATCTCGTGTCACAATGTTTGTCCTCAATGGACTCCTAAACCACTTAACCGATTATAATAAAATTCGCACACCATGTGCAGTTCGATCCAACTTGAGAGATAGGATAGTTTTTAACTTATGGCGAAACGAAGTTCGCCGGGGCAGCTAGTCGATATATATAGATATATATTGGATGTTTATCTATATAGGTATTTGTTATAAAATATAGTATCGTTGAGTTAGTATCCCATAACACAAGTCTCGAACTTACTTTGGGGCTAGCTTAATCTGTGTGCTTTGTCCGTATATATTTATTTATTTATAATTAGCTCAGTAGCTCATTCCAAGCGGAAATTCGCCTCGCTAGCGGGACCAAACTGACAAATGTTACTTCTACGTAACCTGGCCTCAACGACGCGAGTGGCACCCCTGGTGTAGCAGGCATCTATAGGTTACGGTAAGCGCTTTCCATCAGGTGGGCCGTATACCTGTTCGCCTACTAAGTAGTATAAAAAAACAATATCATATTCGATTAGCATGAATTCAAAAAAAAGCAACTGAACATTCGCATGCGGAAGTATGTCATTACTGTAGTTAGTATACGTAAACGTTCGAACAATTCAGAAATGGACTCCCAGGGCCGTTAATACAGCGCGGCCGTATGTCTGCATAACTCGCGCCGTTTAACTGATCGCTTACTTTATTACTCTCTGCTGGCCGTGAAAAATATATGGACGAATGTGTTGGCTTTTTAATACTTTTAATGCTTGCTCTGAATAATTTGTAATTCTTAGCTTTCGCTTGTGGCTGCGCTCGTATTTCTGATCTCCCGGGAACGGTACTTTTTCTTGGATGATAAGGCCAAGGCGTCACCCACCTTGAAGAAAGCTTCGGGATCCTGCCGAACGAGGTCGTTCGAAGAAAATATAAACTGTAAGTTATATCCATTACTTTGTGCAAGGTTGCAATTGAAACTAATTAGTTTAATATATTTTAGGTTAGGTTATAATTAGGTTAGTAGGTTCCCTAGACCTTATCTAGGGTGGTAGCAGAGCTGCATTAGTTTGTTTTGTATGTATGTTTGTTTGTCCCCTTGCCGGGGTAACCGTGTGTCGGGTTGACCTCCGCACAGGGTAACGTAGTTTTTAAGTAACAGTTTCCATGCTGCCTTATTCAACAAAATGGACTCGTGAGGATGGAAGTAGGAAACCGGGCAGACTTTGGAAGCGTTGGTATGATGACATCAAATATTTCAAAAGAAAATGGCCGGAAAAATTATAAATTCAAATTTCCTCATGACCGGGTTAATTAAAATTATACTGATTACTTACAAGCTTGTTAAAAGAGAAGTCTGGGCTCCGACCCAACATAACCAGCAAAACACTCAGATGGAGATTTGCCACGAGTATGTTATGTGGCCTAGTTCAACAAGTTTAGCTTTTCATTTGTAACGACACCTCGTTGTAAATTTTTGTCGAGCTCCGTGGTGCAGTGGTTAACACGCCAGCTTGCGACATGAGGGTGCCCGGGTTCAATCATCGGTCAGGTCATGATGGAAATGAATGGATCTTTTTCAGATTGACCTGGATCTTGGATGTTTATCTATATAAGTATCTTTTATAAAATATTATCGTTGAGTTAGTGTCCCACGGCACAAGTTCACAACTTATTGTAAGGTTAGCTCAATTTGCGTGATATGTCCCTGTATACATTTATATTTAATTTAATTAACTAATGTTGTAGACTATGTTTTCCTATGTACTAACAAGATGTATCCAAAGCAAAAATATTAAAACATTATCAGCTAAAACAAATATAGCCTATATCACTCGGAAGAGTAACACGATTCCAATAAAACTTGCGAGATCTTTTCATAGTAGAATAAAATAAAAAATATGCATAATCCAATGATTTTGGTAACAACACACTCCATTCTCAAAAGGCTAGTGAGCTCTTCGGCTAAATAGTTTAGTCTAGACAGGGGACGTGCATTGCCGCTGGAATTTGATAAAACGATGTCGGTTCTCACCGGAGACCTAACGTCACAATTCAATCCGATATCCGAGCTATCATGGTTACGAATCCTTATCCTTATAATATTACTAGCTATTGCCCGCGACTTCGTTGCGGCAATTTCTGTTATTATGATTAATTAGTTTTTTCTTAGTAAAGATGAACAATTTTTCCCCGTTTTCAAAACATTTTTTATTGATGCTTCGCTCCTATTAGTCGCAACATGATGTTTTATAGCCTAAAGCCTTTTTTAATAAATGGGCTACTAGTAGTTCCTGAGATTAGCGCGTTTAAACTAACAAACTCTTCAGCTTCATAATATTAGTATAGATAAATACGGAAGTGAGTTTGTTATGCTTTCACACCTTTACTACTGAACCGATCATCCTTAACTTTTGCATACACGTTATCTGGGGTATGGAGAAGGACATAGGGTACATTTTATCCCGGAAAAAAGTTACTGTTCCCGAGGGATCGACTTTGACGCGGGCGGCACCGCGGATGAAAGCTAGTATCTTATAAAAACAATATTAGTTTTTTATTAATACATCAACAACGGGTTACTTACGTACAAAGTCAGCTATTGGCTGACTTGTTTCGACCTCACCTGTAGGGTGAATGAATGCTTCTCACTATATTGTGCGCGCGTGTTGATTCACTGAGTAATATTTATATTATTAATGAATGTGCAAAGCTACAGACTACTAGCGTTTCGGACAGAACCGACCACTGCAGAAAAGAAACGCCAAAAGAAATTCTTTTCAACAGTAATTGGTCGCCTACTCGCCTGAAGGGATTTTTTATTTTGTCATCTATCTTTATCGTTTATCATCGAATTTTTTCATTTATCATTTCTTTTATCATTTCTAATAATAATTACATTTTTTATTATATACACTATATCATTTTTGGAACATATTATGTGAGATTGAGTGTGCGATGATAATGTTTTACATAATACACAGTAGTCTCAAAGAGGCCGAGCAAACCTGGGGTATTATTTTTGAAAGTATGACCACTCGTTTTCCAGTGAATTTTGTATGGAAAAAACGTTCGTTTACTAATGGCGTCATTTCAAAAATAGCACTCCTGTACAGGCATGCATTCACCTGTCTCAGTAACTGTTTGTAATCAACACAGGGGTGTTGATTACAAACAGTCACTGAGACAGGTGAATGCACATCAAAGCTTATAATAAAACCTATTCTTTACTCTGAAAGTTCGTTAAATTATAAGTATATGTAGTGTGTCTATTGTGAGCACACACCGGCGTTGATTTTATTTCAGTAAATAAAACTGGTTTTCAGGACTCGGTTCGTTAAATTGTTTGTCTTTCATATTGTTTTCTTTGTACTCGTGTTTGGTTTGTTTGTTGATCTTATGTAAACATTTTCTCTGTTATTAACTCAATGTGTGTATCGTCCTGTAGCCTTGGTTAATTTTAAATTACGAGTAATATCTTTTCAAAATATTATGTTAAACTTATCGTACTAGTCAAATACACACTGTCACTCAAAAACCTTTTAAAACTTATATTTTTTGTGTTCGATTGTTTAATTAAAATTTTGTTGTTTGTTATAACATATAAAGTTATCAGGTATATTCCATTCGTAGGTGATACAGATGCCCTATTATGGATATGTGACATAAGCGACAAAGGCCGAAGTTATTCTTTAGCGTTTGCTCTTAGTGAGATCAACTAATTTTGGTAAACCAAAATACCAAAAAATTAAACTACTATCTAGTTTTTAAGTATTATATTTTTGCATTCACAATGCTATTTTGATATAATCTCATTAAATTAAGAAAAAAATATGGTGAAAATATTTCAAGCGGGCGGGATTTGAAACATGCTCTTCCAACCGCCTGTTCTATCCCGGCGCAGGTTTGAACAGGCGGTGGCTCAGTTGGAAGAGCGTAAGTCGTACATAGACTTCAGGTCGCAGTTGCATGTTATTTCTTAATTTAATAAGAGTAGTATCTAGTTTTCCATATTTACTCAAATTGTGAGTTTATCCATATACCTGTACCATAGAATAAACATTAATTGTCATATTAAAACGAATACATTGTAAAGTTGCAGCAAAACCTCGTAACTAACAGATTAGTTTTCGAAGTAATTCGTCTAGCTAGAAAACAATGTCTCATAAATAATGCCAGACAAACCACGCGCTTTGGTTCTTTTCATATTGGCAGAGTGAACCAGCGAGTACCAAAAATATGCTAAGTAAAAAGGTGATTCGACTTCAACATGAACGAGATTTTCGAGAAAGTCAAGTGGGCAAGTAGGTCACCTGATGATAAGTGCTGCCCATGGACAACTGTAACACTGGACTGTAATAGAAGAGTTACCGCCCTTTCAAGGAGTTGGTGGGAGGACATGAAAGATAGGAAATGGGGTGTGGAAGGATGGTGCTCTGGCTCTCTCCCTCACCGAACGAAGCACGTCGATTTTCGTCGTACTTCTCCAGACGAGCCGACCCATTAATGCTACTCGTACTAGCAAAAAATAATTTTGCCAGTAGCGTGGCTTTACTATGTACATCTAAAACTCTATCTAATGGCGTACTGAAAGTTTGCGAGTGTAAAACAAGTATTTTTTTCTCAATTTATATTCTCTATATTATCCATTATGCATCTACATAAACTGACGATTGACCAAAAAAGGAGTGTCATGTTTTTTATATATGTCAGTATGTGAGTTTCTAAATTCCACCTTACTTCTTAATTGCCTGAACAGTTTTGAATGTATATCTTTGGCAGTCTGTCATCATGCCAAGTAACACTGAGTATAATTTTTGGCACGGCAGTCGCCAATACTTTTACTGTTTTAGAAAATCCTGTAATTATTTGCACTAAAACGAAATTTATATTCATTCATTCTGGTCTACTTTTAAACATCTCCTTTGTGAGATAAAAATTCACTCAGTTTTTAAGAGATCATTAACTTTAGAAAATCGTAATTTTTACGAGTATCGCGACGTAAGTATACTAGGACAACAGCATGCGTTTACAACGCATGCTGTTCACCTCGTATACGTCGCTTGAATGTAACTCGACCAATATGTTCCCGGCTTTCATTTCAGTTGTATTTAATTGTAGTGTTCTGAATTTCCATCAGTTGGTATATTAGTAAAGTTGTGCGGTTAGCGAGTGCGCAACAATTAAATATTAATAGTTATTGTGAACGAAACAACGAAACCACTCTGTGGATTGCGAGTTTTATTCGAGAGTACTTCTGGAACCAAGTTAGTTAACTATCGTGCAGTACAATTACAGTATTTTTGTACCTATTTTTTATAAAGTTAATATTCAAAATATGATTACCTCTGAGCTATTGATAGCTTACAGACTTCTGGGTATACTTACCTGATACCTGACACAAAATTTTTAAATTTTTTATTTTGGTAGACGGTTGGAAACTAATAACTAAAATCGCTATTTTTGTTGCCAATAGAGCCTTTGTTACAAAAATCGATTATTCTATTTTCATGTTTCTTTTTTGTTTGCATTTACAATAGCTCACCCGCGTGGAATTTTTTTACCATATTTTATTTTTAATTTAATTAGAGTATATCGATTATCCTGCACAAATTGCCATATCCGTTGAATCTCTTTGTATGAATATTTCACAAAAATATTCGCGTCCAGCGATTGTTTCAAAGCAAAAGATTGCTGACGCTTCTTTGAAACTACGTCAAGAGTTATATTATAGAAGGTATTGTCAAAGATGTCCATGAAACCTCCAGGTGTATAGAGATAAGTATATGTGTAATAATCTGTTATCATTAACTTTCTATTTCTACTCCTTTGGATTGAATGCAATTCTTAAATACATCGTTTTAAAACCTTGCATTTATAAAAATATACTGACGGGGAAACTCAGCAATAATTGATGAAGATATAAAAGCAGATTAAAGACTGGCTGAACTAGCTCATAATAAACCCGCCCGATCCTCTTAGCGGGAGGTGAGTAGGGAAAAGCTACAATATTTAATGTACAAAATATTTTCCTCGCAAGTTGAATTACGTGTATTTATACGGTCTGGGTATTCCCCGGTTGCCATCGGGAGAAATTTGGTATTAGGGGAATGTTAAATACTTATATGTAACCATAAGAAAAATAAATATTGAGCCTATTCTATGTAAATATTAAGAATACTCCAAGTCAAACATTCTATTTTATTAACAATAATACTAAATGTAACAAAATATTATTTTATTATACATTTACACTTTACAAAATTTTCCTATCACATTACAAAATTGTCGTAATTATTGCTAATTAATACAATTTAACATAAATGTAGGTTTGGTTTAAAATATACGTAGGCAAGATCGAGGCATGCGATCTGGCACGAGACGATGCTCTTCGACATATAGATGGCAAAGCGGTGCAAAGGGTTTCCGGGAGTCACAGGAACTGATTTATGATGATTAAATTTGATTGTGATGATTTAATCCGTCGCATGCCGGACAAATAAGGTCCAAACACCAGTACAAGAGAATGAAACTTAAAATCTTTAGCTCAAACGTCAAGCTGGTACTGCTTTACGAATGTGAAACTTGAAAAGCGATAAAAGGTCTAACGCAACAGCTACAAGTACACCGTTGCCTGTGTTATATAATGGAAATTATCTGGCCTGAGACCCTGATCTGCACCGGCAGACATCCAGATCCGTCGGCATAACTGGCGGTGGATCGGGCACACGTTACGCCACCTTTCCGACCATATTCCCCGAAGAGTTCTAGACTGGAATCCGCCGAGCGTTGTTTTGAAAAACAAACAAACATGGCTCCGCACTGTCATCGTAGAAGCAAAAAGCTATGATACACCTGGAGTAAAACAAATAACCCTGCATTATTTAGATAATGCCAAATTGTATCTGCCCTTTGCCCTGACGAAGGGCACAGGAAGCCAAGAACAAGAAGTGTATCACAGGAGGGTACCGTTACATCACGCACAGGAGAATCCTTCCCTGAGTAATCTTGCTCGGGCTACCCTACGTATTCTGGGGAAGGCTAAATCCCGCTCGCCATTGCTCAAGATAAGGCCACGGCACCCCCACATGCACTTCACGTCTATCTGTGCAATATCAGGGGTATTAACTTTAATCTTACCTCCTTTCACTACCATCTAGAGACAGAAAAGCCGGCATAATCCTTATTGACGGAAACTCAGCTATATCGTCGCCGGCCGCCGGATACGTAATACCTTCTGTATCCCGGGTACAAAATTGAGCATAAATTTGTGCTACATGATAGTGTATTTGTGAGGAACAATGTCTGTGTTCGCCGTCTATGCAATCTTGAAGGCAAAGACCTGTCTGTCCACTCTATGCCTTGGCTTGGTGTAGATTGCGACTATGCATGCCTCAGATTCCATAGCGGTGATGCTTAAATTAACCGACACAAGTATATTGGCAAGGCGACAGATAACGAGCTGTAAAAAAATCTATCGGAGGAAATTGGCGATTTTAATGCTCACTTTACAGAATAGTTCTAATCAAAGATAAACGACCGCGTGGGTAGATCTGTTTATTTCTTTGCTGCAGCCTATACAATCTGATATAGATGGTTTCATTACCCCTACACGTATACCAGATGTGGACGGCCACCTTCACGGCTTGATCTTCCCTGAATTGTTTTTAGTATCAGTTATGATATGTCGTGTGAGCCATACGTTGTTTCCCGAAAAATTGAGAAGGAATGTATTATTAAAATACCAATAAGCCTATCCCGACACCTTCACAATGGCTACACCTGTTACCGCGCAAAACAATTTCCAAACGGGAATCGCGCTCGAAGGACCATAAACCGTTATAACAAACCCGCCCTTTGTCCAAACGGCGACCACGCAATTTTCTGAAGAATACCTCCGGAGAATAAACCCCCATTATGGAGCGGATAACGGCCGAGAATATTTTAAATGTATTTTTGCCACCTTTTTTTAATGAAAATAAGATTTTTGCCGAGCCGGGAGATTTAATGGAGTGAGCTAACGCGTTTAATTTTAATATTCGATTTCTTTGTTGAACTCGCTCGCTTTTTGTTTGAAATTAGTTTTCTCATATAACATTCACCTGCAGACATAGATTTAAAAAAAAAATTGCTGCAGAATACCTTCGTTTGTTTGAATTTATTTATTCTGTTTATTACTTATTCTCTGGTTATTTATTTAGTCTGTACCATGACAGCTGTTAGAAATATTCTTTTTCGCAGGTCAATGAATGTACATTTTTATTTCATTAGAATATTTTCTAAAATGCAGTAAATACATTTTGCTTGAAGCCCTTAGTGGAAGAACATCGTATTATAGGTTTAATATTACAGATATTAGAATGGTACCTCTGTAGTTAATAAAGATACTTAGTTTTATACTTGACAAGCAAAATCAAATCCACAAATATTATAGACAGGAAATAAACAAATCAAGACAGTAGACAGTATTGAAGAATTGTCTAAAGTATGCGACATTGACGAAGACAAGAGCAAATACCTTATTGACCAAGCGCACGAATTACGAGCGAAGCGTCTTCGATACGTATTTTTTTTTCATTCAAACGAATGATGATAAAGATAAAGCGCATCAAAGCTCATGACGCATGAACAGGCCGTAAAAAGTGTACCGGAGAAGAAATATTAACGGGCTATATCTTTATGAATTTCCGTTGGATTGACAAAAAAAAAATACGTATATATTATTTTATATCTATTATCATCATCATCTTCAGGTCTTTTTAGTCACCACTGCAGGAGCATGACCCTCTCTGTACTACCGGAGCCATACTTGGCAAGAGCAGACCGAGATATATATCTATATCTTTCTATCTATAAGACGTACTAATTATATTAAGTGTGTTTTTTAGGAAACAAGCCTATGAGGACACTACTCCTATCATAAAAATATTAACCCTGCACGAATACGGTAAAAGCCGCAGTGACAACCGGCCTTCAATTCTAACTTTTGTTTAGTCGCTAATTCCAGCTTGCCACGAGGTGCGGCCTCTGTTATTTCAACTAACGTTTGACTTTTTCAGCTAACGACATTCTATCTACGTATAGAGGTGATAGTATCTTACTTACTGTATTGTTATTTAACTTTTAAATAGTTAAATAATTTACACTTTTATTTTGTTTCTAATTCCCGCTTGCCACAAAGTGCGCCCTTTGTTATTTCAAATAACATCATGACAGCTCAACGTTCTTTCTAAATGTTAACCTCACCTATTATGTTACTAAGCAATTTAAGCTTTTATTTTCTCCCTAATTCCCCCTTGCCGCGAAGTGAGGGCTCTGTTATTTCAACTAACGATCGTTTTTTCCAGCTTAAGTTCCTTCCACCCTATATTATCTTACGTGTTATGTAACTAGATAATTAAAGCTTTTATTTATTTCCTAATTCCCGTTTGCTACGAACTGAAAGCTCTGTTATTTCAACTAATTCTTGACTTTTCCAGCTTAATAGACGCGCCACCTGATGGAAAGTAGTCACCGTCGCAGCAGTGAACTATACATGGTCCCTTTAAGGGTCCAGAACGATTAAAATTTCACCGTGTATAATTATGAGTAATCCACCCATTCGCAATTAATTTCAGGATCATGTTTTAGCTACCCATTTAGGAGTTAAGGCATTAAAACAGTCCACACGCGCTGGCGCTAACATTTGAGATACACTACGCCAGCAGGATAGCTCATCAGTTTCCTGAATGATTTGTTATAAAATACTACCTTTTGGAAAATAGTAGTATTTTACCAATTTAAAATACCAGTGAGAACATTAAGAACTCGAAATTATCCGCACTTCAAATATTCCCTACTATTAACCAGGCAATTAGCTGCCAGCCACAGTTCAACGATTTGATGAGCTGGCTTTCATCAAAGCCTGAAAAAGTCGGCAAATAACAGAGCAGCTGTTTCACGCTGGAGTACTCGGCAGGTAAAGTGAATAAAAGTTTAAATTATAGGCTGAGGGAACAGTTAAGCGAGTTGTTACTATGTGGAGGGACTCTTTGTGAAGAAGAGCAATGAATGCTCTTCATTAAAACATTTAAGAACTAGAAGGGTTACATATTATCCGATATTTTTATTTTATAATCACACTAGATTCACCCGCGGCTCCGCCCGCGTATCTCGATCCCTCAGGATAAGTACTTTTTCAAGATAAAATGAACCCTTTGTCCTTTTCTGTATGCCAAATAAAGGGTATGCAAAATTTCATGACAATCGGTTCAGTAGAAAGGGCGTGAAGGCGTCACATACAAACCAAACATACTTACTTTCGCATCAGTTAGGATGTCCTAATCCTACAAATAGCTCAGTTTTAAATTGGACAAGTCCTGTACACGTGATATTTAAGTTGTATGGCTATAGATACTGTCTACAATGTAAAATATAAATAAATATTGTAGGAAAAGATTGTTTTATTTAAAACGGAATACCTCTTCAATGTTTTTACACTCATGTATTAAATATACAGGTATTCATAATACACATAAA
This sequence comes from Elegia similella, assembly GCA_947532085.1. Classification (NCBI taxonomy): domain Eukaryota; kingdom Metazoa; phylum Arthropoda; class Insecta; order Lepidoptera; family Pyralidae; genus Elegia; species Elegia similella. The sequence goes on along the minus strand of OX383926.1, from coordinate 880,786 downwards.
ATAAGCCGCGGGCAAAAGGTAGTAATCAAAAATTATTCTGCGATACGAGGACAGTGCCTATAAATGTGTCAGATTCATAACTTTACGACTGACATGAGTGAGGAACTTAGAACCAATCTGGATTATTTTTTTAAACAAATGAACAATGAATTCATAACACTGGTTTGACTTTGGACTTGGAAAAAACTTAGTTGTCTGTAAAGTCGGTTTACGGACGATAATTTTACGTGACAACTGTGGATAAGAGGTAGATGCGTCACATGCCGAACGCTTAGACCTTAAGTCTTAATTTTAACTAAAAATTCTTTGAAATGTTGTTTGTACACCCCCGGGCTCCTTAACATGTAAGCACGCCATCGCCTCGTGCTTACGCGACCGCTGCAAGCCAACGTCCCAGGACTCAGCGGTCATCTCAACATCAGGCGGAGTTGACACCGGCTAAGGTGGCTGCTCCCGAACCAGTTCCTGAGAAGGGACCAGTCGACAACGAGGGCTTCACCAAAGTGGTGCGAAAGCGGACGAAGGCCCCCTGCAGAAATAAGTGCGGTACTGCACTCAGCGGTCCCAACATGTTGCTGCGTGCGGCTGTACCGACCACTTTGCTCAATGTGTCCCGCCTTCATTACTCTACAAAGAGTGAAGACCTGGTGGAGTACATGAGAGTGAAGACGAAGCTGAACTTAAGGGTCCTCAAGTTGGAATTGCGTCACAACGTGAACTTCAACTCGTTTGTGGTGCGTGTTCCAACTGCTCAGCTGGAAACCTTCACCAAAAAAGATTTCTGGCCGAAGGGTGTCGTCTTTCGACGTTATCGCGGGAGGCTACCGGACACCCCATCACCGTGCAGTGCGTCACAGACATTACGTACAAAGTAGTGCTAGTTAAGTTATTATATTATATGTATGTTAGTCTGTAAGGTATATATTATATGGGCCATATTTTGTAAAAAATCGTTGCCTGAAATAAATGATTATTATTATTATTATTAACACCACAAAAAAAGTTATTACCTATTGTTATAATAATGGTCTAACTACCTTCAATAGAAATTAAAAAAAACATTAGACACATTTTTTTCAAAAAGTAGTCACCTAGATAGTAGAGTTTCAAAATCAAGTTACCGTAACAAGACTGGAACAATCACCCTTCCCGGCGTCGCGTCGGGAAGTCCTCTTTCCTGGCTGATTAGCCTGGGCTAAACAAACATACGAGTATGTAGGTTGTATGCATGTTTGCCTTTTTATATGTATAAAAAAGGACTTGTCGAGACCGACTTTTATGCAAAAATTGTTGACTATTGGCAGTCAAATATTTCAATATTCGTAAAATATTTGAAACATAATTTAGTGAACGTTAACTTTCATTAAGTATAATTGTTGATTCATTACTTCCATGGTGGTCTGGGAGAAAATGAAAAACGTAGAATGTGCCAGCTGCTTCTCTTCCCGCGCAATTCGTAAAAGCCGATCGAGGGATTAGGCTAAAATCTGCAGAATCATGTCAATAGGCGATGCGGCTAGCAACCCATCACTATTTGATTCCGTTTTCCATCTACACGCCCTCCAACATGCTAAATGTGGCCATAAGGACTTATGGACCTGGGCTCTGTCTACCCCGCAAGGGAAAAAGACGTGACACTATGTATGTATTTGATTGTTGATGTAAATTACTTACAGATAGCAGACTGGCAGAGAAGCGGCAACAAACTGCACATCGCATTTTCTCCAAATGACGTCAAACAATATACGACCTTGAGCTTACATTGTCGTGTCATAATTTCAAATTCAATCCTTACTAATATCCTTACTAATATTATAAATGCGAAAGTGAGTTTGTTTGTTTGTTTATTTGTTTGTTTGTTTGTTACCCTTTCACGCCGTAACTACTGAACCGATCATCATGAAATTTTGCATACAAGTTCTCTGGAGTGCGGAGAAGGACATAGGCTACCTTTTATTCCGGGAAAAAGTACTATTCCCGAGGGATCAACATTGACGCGAGCGGAGCCGCGGGCGAAAGCTAGTTGATAATAAAAAGGTTAGTTTTAACTGCTTTTAACTATTTGACAGTATACATTTTCTAAATATCATTGAAAACAAGTGAACACAAGTGACAAGGTCACGTGGTTGTGGCTTAAATGCTAAACAACGTGTTAATGAAAAAGTGCATACCCTGAAATTAGTTTGTTCAGAATCGAGAGTAGAATCGATTCCACAAATAAAAAATAGGGTCAAATTTTAACCAAACTAATATTTCAATTACGCCGTGTTTGATCATTACTTAACTCTACTCTCGCGGAGCCCGAGAAGCGACAACGTCGCCCAAGGTCGCGCGTAATCACCATAGACTTTTTAATTTGCAACATGAACAAGAAAATTAAAATATCTTCGTAAATGATCCACCAAAATTAAATTTATATAATTCTTTTAAATATAAATAATTTGGGGTGTCTAAGGGTTTGCGCTTTTTCATTAACATGTTGTAGAATAGAATAGAATAGAATATTTTTTTATTATAACACTTGGACACACACAAAGCAATATAAAATAAAATTATTGAAAAGTACAAATAAAAGTTCAGTGCCATCAGTGTTACAAAAGGTGACGGCTCAGCGTTACGCTGGACTAGGGATACCCTAATCCAGCACTGATTTTCAGCCGTCACCTTCTGAGGCATCACGGAAACACGCACTATACGACACACACACAAAAAAAATAATATATATATATATATATATAAAACTAAATTAAACAAAACAAGTGTACACAAAAACAAAGATATCGATTAAACGCATACAATAATAAATAGAATAGAGAGAACAAGTATAATAATAAATAAACATTTGAAACTACCACCTGCACTAACTACTATAACCCCCCTTGACATCGCCGCAATCGGTTAATAAATTTGCCGGTCAATACGTCAAAGAAGAAGTTATAGTGCCACGCAAGTGCCATGCTTTTGCCACGTCAGTCAACCTTCAATAGCAAAAACTAAAGAAAATTAAAAAACAAAACGTCAAATAACAAAATGGCGTCGCAGACACATTACGAGTTATTACGATGTACAGTTTTTGCAGTGATGTTAATAAAAGATGTATATTATTTTAAATGATGTATACAACCAAACATTTGCATTGCAATTTAACCGTGCTGTTCTGGGAGAAGCAAAAACGTAGAATGTTCCAGCTGGCCTACTCACTAACTTTTGACAACTACTGTTGCGACTTTCTGGAAGGGTCACTGCATTCTCCGATCAACCCCAGAATCACAGCAAGGGAAAATTCAGTAAACACTAACCTGGATTCAATGTTGAACAGGAGTTGGTGAAGAAATCGCCTTCGACGGGGCCTCGTGCCGGCCGGCTTGCGATCCTTGTGTTTCAGCTGTATTATTTTCTTACTGCCTACACTGGTGGTACACCATCACACACGCGCGATAAGGATTCAGGGTTGTTTTCGGCCAGTTATATTAGCGCAAGGGACGCGCTCAACAAGACTCGAACGCCATATTTTTTCGACTCCTATTTTCGGCGAATCACAGACCGTCTCGGCGAAAAGGGAGTAGATATAGGGGGGAACGGAAGCAGGACCACAGATAGGTAATTTTATTTGGGTTTTTAAAGTTAATGCTTACACATTTTCCCCCACCTGAAATCCACAAGGGTTTCACAGAGAATGCAAATTGAAAGATATAAAACAAAAGCAATAGCTACGCACTATTGCAAGAATATCTAGAAATATTATTTTCGAAAGATAAAGTAATAAATAAGTTTTAACTAGCCTAAGGATAGTGTGTATTTATGTTTTAGCAATTTATGAAAAAATATCCTAATTAATTGGTAAGAGACAAACCTTTACTACCGGCCTACGAAAGGTCATTCCGTTAGCAGTTCGGAAAGTAACTACTCTGACTACTTGATCCGAACCAGCATGCACTTGCACAATACGTGCCAACTTCCAGAACATCGGCGGAAGATTAGGTTCGTTAACTATGACTAAGTTATCTATTTTAATATTTGGTTCATGTACGAACCTTTTGTTCTTTCGTTGTAATGTATGAAGATAATCACGCTGCCATACGCGCCAAAAATCTCTGGGTAATTTTCTTAAGCATGACCCAACGAGAGCGCGGACACGAAATAAAACATCTAACACACTTCGACAGCACGGTACGTATCAGAAGTCTCAATCCAATTATCCAAAACGGGCGTTGAATAAGAGATTGTAAGGTTCGAGGTCCACAATGCAAATATTTTTTATGAAAATGTTTTATTATAATTTTAGATATTGGACATTGTTTATGTAACAAAAAAGGGTGCAACGCAGATGGTGACAGATTAGCCTCATCGATGCGTCCCCCCACCCGCACGATCCCATCATCGTCCAGGAAAGGTGAAAGTTTTTGAATGGATTTTACACTTGGTTCATTATCTCGCACTCGACTGACTTCGGAAGACATATAATGATCCTAACTCAATTTAACTAACACTTTGGTTGACTTCTCGAGTTCAGGACTACTGAGAAATGAAAGAATTTGATTTTGCCTTGCAACCCTCGAATTTGAAATAAATCGAATACACCATGCTACAATTCTTAGAATTTTTGTAAAAGAGGAATGTCTGGCAATTAAGTCCAGAAGTGGGTTTCTCACATCAATCACGTGAAGACTTTTAGTTTCTAGTGGTTTGAGCTCGGGTAAGTCTTCTTTTGGAAGTAGAACCCGTTTGTTAGGCCATTGACTAGGCAAATCCTGTAGCCAAGAAGGACCTTTCCACCACAGAGGATGGTCTATAAGCTCTGAACAGGACACTCCGCGACTACAACAGTCGGCTGGATTATCCTTAGACGAAACATGATACCAATGATCGGTACTAATCAAATCAGTTGCTTGAATGACACGATTGGCTACATAAATTTTTAACAAATGAGGGGCGGTACTAAGCCATGACAAGGTAGTGCTGCTGTCTGAATAAGCTCGAATAGAATTAATAATTATATGGTCTTTAAGCAAATTATACATGTGCGATAGAACTTTTGCCAGAAGCACCGCTGCACTTAGCTCGAGTCTATTTACCGTGGTAGGTTTTAAAGGAGCTACTCTAGATTTTCCAATCAGTAAACTAGTCGCAGTAGAAATTCTGGGCTCATTAGTAACCACACAAATATACACACAACAACCATAGCCTTTCAGAGAACCATCACAAAAACCTACCAAGTGTACTTCCATCGGATTGGAAGGTATAACTAGCCGCGGAAGAGAAATTTTTTGTAAATCAGACAAATTGGCCGCTATTAAATGCCATTGTTTAGTTAAATGTTTTGGAATAGTCTCATCCCACGATAAATTTAACCGCCATATTTCTTGCAACAGCGACTTCGCTGCAAAGACCACTGGGCATATACAACCTAGTGGATCGAAAATGCGGGCTACTAAAGAGAGTATGGATCTTTTAGTAAATTTGACTTCGAACGAGTCTGAAAAGGCATATGAAAAAGAATCATTAATGGGATTCCATCGTATCCCTAATATTTTGACAAACTCATTTCCCGATTCATCGAAGGATTTGGAACTTTGACAAAATTCAGGAGGAACATCCTTAAGAAGACGAGGATCGTTGGTAGTCCATTTACGTAGTTCAAAGTGAGCCTTGGCCAATAAAGATGTGATATCGGCCTTCAGCTTGGTCGCCTCTTCAAGGGAAGAGCCGCCAGTTGTGATATCGTCCATAAATGTCTCCTGGGTGATAACCTGAGCTACACGACTTGAGTACTCAGAACCATGATCTTCAACAAGTTGATGAAGTGTTCGAATGGCTAAATAAGGTGAACTACTAACTCCGTACGTGACTGTCTTAAGTTCGTACTCCTTTAAGATCTCAGTTGGATCATTACGCCAAAGCACGTGTTGATAATGCCTTTCCTCGGGTCTTATCAATATTTGCCGATACATACGACGGATGTCGGCAGTAAAAACTATTTTGTGAAGTCTAAATTTTGTCACTAAATCGACAATATCCACTTGCAGCTTAGGACCCACATGAACAATATTATTGAGTGACAGATTATTCGAGGTCCAACTACTGGCATCGAAGACTACTCGTAAACGTGTCGTTGTACTATCGGGTCGTATTACACAATGGTAAGGAATAATATAACGGTCAGTAGACAAAGATTCAGCAGGCTGCATATGTCCCAAATCTTCGTACTGCTGCATAAATTCCTTATATTCCGTTTTCAACTCAGTCTGGCTGGCAAGACGCTTTTCCAAGTTGAGAAAACGGTTAAGAGCCTGATGATATGATTCTCCTAAGGCTGGAGTATCATCTTTAAGCATAATTGGTACAACATAACGACCGTCGGAGGTCCGATATGTGCCATTTTTATATTTTTGTTTACATATTTCATCCTCAGGACCGGAAATTTTACATTTCGACGGTTCTTCGGATTCCCAAAACCGTTGAACGCTCTCATCGAGCGCACTAGACGCGATGAGTGACGTAACGGGTGTGGCTGGAGTTTGAGCCACCACGTTTTGAAGAAACTGACCACTTATCACCCAGCCGAATACACTAGACAGTGCACATGGAAAACCAGGGCCTGGGCTATAACGTGAACCAGTATATATCTGGTCAAAACAGTCTACTCCTAACAACAGATCGATCGGACCCGATTTATCATAATCTTGGTCGGCGAGATCCAGATGTTTAAACTTTTCCTTGACAACCGACGGTAACGAGGTTGAAGGAATCATTGAAGTGATTTTAGGCAAAACCACTAATGATATATCGAATTGGGGCGAGTCATTTGACCTAGGCACAATAGAGCCAAAAGTATAACCTTTAATATTACAAACATAATTTTGACCGAGACCGGTTACATTTAAATTACACTTTTTTATATGTAAACCTAACTGTCGCACACAGCTACTTGTAATGAAAGAGTCCATCGAGCCACTATCTATGATTATACGAGCATACTGCCATGAACCATCCACTCTTCTCAACCGAACCACTGCTGACCCAATAATTTTGGTACTCATAGGTGTCTTTGACATGTTTGGCTGAGTTGCATAAGTTAGGGAAGTGCTCATATTGGAATTCTCAGAAAACTTTAGGTCAATGGTATTAGATAATAAACTTTTATGTTCTTCATGTAATAATGTGTTATGTTTTGAGTTACAAATGAAACACATGGACTTAGACTTGCAGTCTGCACTAGTGTGACCGGGCCTTAAGCAGTTTTGACATAATTGTAACTCTTTAACTATTTTTTGTCGCTGTCCTATATTCATAGAATGTACTTTACCACAGCGATATATTGAATGATTTTCATGACAGTACGCACAGACAGCCTGATAAGGTCTATTATTATTTGAGTTCGAAGAAGTAATTAAGGAAGAATTTGATTGCCGAGAAAAATTATCTTTCTTTGTATTATTGTGGTTTTGTTTATTTGTAGAATTGAATGACTGTAAATTACTAGGTTGACTAACCTCTAATACCTTTATATAATTCTGTAAATAAACAATCAAATTATTAAATTTAGGAATTTCTTCGGTATTTTGTAATTCAAACCTTTTCCTAGTTTCTGTATCAAGAGGCCGAGATGCTATGTTAAATAAAAGAAATTCACTTAAATCATCAATATTTAACCCGCGGAAGGCACTAACACATTCATAAAGTGTGTTGGTTAATTGTGATAAGTTTGATAATGATGGCCGTTGGATAGGATTTAATTTTTTTTTTTTTTTAAATAAGCGGTGGCTAAAATACGTTTATTATCATACCTGTCTAGCAACGCGGCATAAACAACAGAATAATTAGCTGATGTTATAGGAACACCCTTAGCTAGTGTCAGGGCATACCCAGACAGACATGACAACAAATAGTAAAATTTCTCTGTGTCCGACAACGAAACATTATTATGCACAAGCGACGTATAACTGTCTTTAAACATCTGCCAGTTTTCTATATTACCATCAAACTTAGCTATTTGCAATTTAGGTAGTTTCACTTGCGAGCTGGAATGCGCATGACCTTGACACAGTTCCGAGCGCGAACTCGCACCGATGGCATTTACGTCGAGAGAATCGGCAAACTCAATGACGGAATAGTATAAGTCGTCAAATGACAACAAAGCATTATTATCGATAACAAATTGAGGATTTAGTTTAAGTTGCAACAGGTTTACACGATCGTTGCATTCCAAGAAATTATCACGAATTTTATCAATTCTTTTATACCTAGCTCGAAAGGATGCTAATTTAGTTTTATTTTCTTTCGTAATTTTTGCTAAGTCATAAAGTATTTGCATATTTTTAAACTCATATTCACGTTTTCCAATGGTGGACATTAATTCTCCTTCCGCCATGTTTTGGTAGGCACTAATGGTGAAAAGTACGAGTAATGTAGGTAAGTAGCAAAAGTTTAAATGGAAACTGAGTAATGGAACAGATATTCACCAAACACGTAGGTTTTAAAACTACGGACTATTACTTATAATCATAAATACACACCTCGCTGCTATTAATCAATCCTAGGTAGGTACCTAGGCTTTCCAAAATAGTTCGAAAGCCTGAGTAACAAGATAGTACCTTATGGCATACAAATCGAACGATTAAGGAATTATTACAAGGGAATTAACGAGATAAGAAGTATGTACTCGTAAGCAATAGGTATTTACTATGGTATGGCACAGGTATGGAATTCCCTGTTTGATCCGAGATTGTTAGACAAATAGACAAATGCTAGGTGGGTAAGTACCTAGTTAATTTGAATCTATAATAAGTCTATTTATGAATAAATTTTTTATCCATATTTGGAAATAACTTTAATTGAAAATATTGAAATTAAGTGGGTAAATTTGAAATAAGTACGTGAGGAATTTCCTCACAGGAGGCACCATTAATTAATGTTGCGACTTTCTGGAAGGGTCACTGCATTCTCCGATCAACCCCAGAATCACAGCAAGGGAAAATTCAGTAAACACTAACCTGGATTCAATGTTGAACAGGAGTTGGTGAAGGAATCGCCTTCGACGGGGCCTCGTGCCGGCCGGCTTGCGATCCTTGTGTTTGAGCTGTATTATTTTCTTACTGCCTACACTGGTGGTACACCATCACACACGCGCGATAAGGATTCAGGGTTGTTTTCGGCCAGCGAAGCCCTTAGGGTCGTGATTTTTGGAAATTATATTCGCGCAAGGGACGCGCTCAACAAGACTCGAACGCTATATTTTTTCGACTCCTATTTTCGGCCAATCACAGGCCGTCTCGGCGAAAAGGGAGTAGATATAGGGGGGAACGGAAGCAGGACCACAGATAGGTAATTTTATTTGGGTTTTTAAAGTTAATGCTTACACAACTACTGTAGTCAAATTTGAAGTGGCAGTGGGCGGGGCACATAGCGCGTAGGTGGCCGATGGGGCAGAAGGGTTCTTGAATTGCGAACACGTATCGGCAAGCATCGGATATCCATCGACAAGATGGCCGGATGACCTGACTAAGGTCGCAGAAGAAGACGCTGGACACAGGCCGCTTCCAACCGATCGTGTATTATACGAAATCCTTGGGGGAGGCCTATGTCCAGCAGTAGACTTCTTGCGGCTGATATGATGATGAGGAAGACGCTATAATAAAGATACCTTAATAGTTAAGGACTTTGAAGAGTTATCAAAGTCACAAATAATGGCTTATTTTATCGATCGGCTGTAACGACTGATTTTGCAACAACAGATAAATTAGTTTGTGTAGTTCGATTGACGGGAATTAATAGCATCCGTGCCAAGTTCGATGCTGATCTAATTTGCAAATTAACCCCTTGGGGCTTGAACAGCGATACAACAGTTTACAAGTTTGTACTAACAATGTTATAATCAATCCGCAAATCCTATATACTTGTATGGGTATTATAGTATTAGATACATGAGTTCAATCGATCAATCGGGGATGCACGATAGGAGCCTCCACGCGGCGCATCTGGAAACAGCTGGACTCGGTAACGCAGAGTCCAGGCTGGCCAATCCTGTCATCACGATGGTACCCCCAAACGAGACGCAACGGTTCTTTTCAGAGCCATACCAACAGCCCATATCAGGGTTAATGAGGCCTTCGCTTTCAGTTATGTCCATCAATATTGAAGGTTTCTCTGAAGATAAGGCCTCCATCCTATCTGAACTGTGCCGCAGCGCACAGTGTGACGTGATTTGTGTTCAAGAAACACATCGCGGCCAAGATCAACTCAGGCCCAAAATCCCCGGAATGACACTCGTTGCCGAAACTCCCCATCCAAAATATGGTAGTGCTGTATTTGTGAAACCATCGGTTCGAGTTGTTTCTTCTCAATCACAAACAATAAATTCTATAGAAACGATTACTTTAGATCTTGGTAATTGTACAGTAACATCCATCTATAAGCCCCCACGACAGCCATTCCAATTTGAACAATGCCCTATCTTTGACAATAGGTCCACAAAAATCGTAGTTGGAGACTTTAACAGCCATCATATCAGCTGGGGTTATAAAAATACCAACAATGACGGTAAATTGGTTGAGCAATGGGCAGAAGCTCTAAATTATGAGCTTCTGCCCTTCTACCCTTATTCACGACCCAAAACTACTACCTTCTTTTAACAGTGGTCGTTGGATGCGCGGCTTTAATCCCGACCTTCTATTTGTTAGCCCTTCAGTAAGCCAACAATGTACTAAGTCGGTAGACAAGCCAATTCCCAAAACGCAACACCGTCCAATAATTTTACGAATAATGGCTACTGTAAGACCTATACAGGTACCTTTTCAGAGACGCTTTAACTATAAGAAAGCCGACTGGGGAAATTTTCAGCAAGATATTGACCTATCTGTACAGGCCATTGAACCGACCCCCGAAAACTACGACAAATTTGTTAAGATAGTTTCTGCCGTGTCACGTAAGCATATACCCCGTGGATGCCGTACGTCTTACATACCTGGTTTAAACCCAGAGTCCTCATGTACACTGGCACGGTATGAATCACTTTACAAAGACGATCCGCATTCAGAAGAAACCATCAGGACGGGCGAGGAACTGCTGTCGCAGATCGCTCAAAGTCGTCGGGAAAAATGGATAGACACAGTAACATCTTTAAACCTCACACACAATAGTAAAAAAGCCTGGTCCACGATCCGTAAATTAACAAATGAGCCTCCACCAGCAACCCAACCAAGCCAAGTCACTGCTAATCAAATCGCACATCAATTAATACTTAATGGAAAATCTTCTAATCGCAATAAATGTCTACCAAAGCAAAAAGATAATAATTCCATTATGAACAACAACACCATTAGCAGGGAAATAACATTAGAAGAATTAATTGTGTCTGTCCAATCCCTAAAGTGTGGAAAGGCTTCAGGAATAGATAACATATCTGTAGAACAGTTAAAGCATCTGGGTCCCCTTGCTATGTCTTGGCTCCTCCAGTTGTTTAACAATGTCCTTATTTCTGCACGAATCCCTCGACTTTGGAGAAAGTCAAAGGTGGTCGCCATCCCTAAACCTGGTAAGCCCCTTGATGATCCAAAAAGCTTCCGTCCAATCAGTTTGCTGTGTCATACCTTAAAACTGTTTGAAAGGTTGTTACTTAACAGACTTACCCCAACTGTAGAGCCTACGCTTATACCGCAGCAAGCAGGGTTTAGGCCCGGCAAGTCTTGCACCAACCAAACACTAAAACTAACCCAATACATCGAAGACGGTTTGCAAAAAGGACTAGTCTCCGGTGTGGTATTTGTAGACCTATCTGCGGCTTATGACACAGTAAACCTCAAACGATTGCTTTGGAAAGTAAGGGTCTTTACAGGGGATGACCAGTTTGTCAATGTTCTCAGCGAGCTTCTTCATAATCGGAGATTCCAGGTCCACCTCTCATCAGACCAAAGCAGGTGGCGTCTACAACGGAACGGCCTACCACAAGGCAGTGTTCTGGCTCCCATGTTATTTAACATGTACACAAACGACCAGCCCATCTCCCAGAACGCTGCAAGCTTCATTTACGCTGATGATCTGGCACTTGTCGCTCAGACCAAATTGTGGAGTCAGAACTAAACCTCACACTTGCTCTACAAGACCTAGATAAGTACTACGAGGTAAATTATCTGAAGCCCAATCCATCCAAAACGGAGTCATGCCTTTTTCACTTGCGAAACCATTTTTCATCCCGCACTCTGAATATCGAGTGGAGAGGGGTTCCGATAAGGCATAACAGCCACCCAAAATATTTAGGCGTGACTCTTGACAGAACTCTGAGCTACAAGCAGCACTGTCTCAACACCCGACAAAAAGTTTGTGCTAGAAACAACCTACTCCGTCGCCTCACAACCTCCAAGTGGGGTGCTGCTCCAGAAGTTCTTCGTACAACGGGGATGGCTCTTTCATTTTCGGCAGGTGAGTATGCGTGCCCCATATGGGGCAGATCATCACACGCAAAGCAAGTGGATATAGCACTCAACGAAACCTGCCGAATCATAACAGGATGCTTAAAGCCGACTCCGCTGAATATGCTATATCCACTTGCTGGCATAGCTCCACCAAAGGTCCGCCGAGATGTGGCTAGTGCCGCCGAGCGTAGGGCCGCGGAGCGGGATCCACGGCACCCTCTGTTTGGTTGCTCTCCGGCTCCACAAAGGCTTAAAAGTCGTCATAGTTTCACTGCCAAGGTAGTTGCTTTGGACAGTAACATCCATACGGCACGGATGAAGCTATGGGAGAGTGACCACACTACAGCAAATTTTACCACCCTACAAGAGCGTCTACCCCCTGGCCACAATTTGTCTTGGCCCATCTGGAAGTCGCTCAATAGACTGCGAACGCAGGTGGGTCGATGCAAAGCCAATCTGGCCAAGTGGGGAATGATAGATATTTCACAAAACGTTTGCGAGTGTGGACACTCTCCCCAAACTATGGCGCACCTCCTCTCTTGTCCAAGGTGCCCGAACACCTGCACTCTGGACGATCTCCTTACAGCATCTAAGGAAGGAATAGAAGTGGCCCATTATTGGGCTGCAAAAATATAGTAATTAAAGTACCATCGACACGAAAAGAAGAAGAATCGATCAATGTAAATTGTCACTATCTGATCCATACTTCCATACTAACCAAAGTAACTCTGTGTGTATGTCTTTCATAGGTTATTAGTAATTCATCAAAATGTAAATATGAAAATACAATTAACCGGTCTGATTTTATATAAAATAGAAATAACGAATTTGGCGCTTACGTTTTTTTCTTTGAGCGACTCGAGACTATCTCCTATCTCATCATTCACGGGCTAAACCGCCAAGCGCTATCCCTTGCGCGCACTTGATCAGTCCTTTGCCGAGCGAAGGTACCAAACATTTGAGGCCTCGCCTTAATGGAGTAATCATACGCCATTTTTTCATTACACAATTTTGGAAAAGAGCTGATACTCTATATTATTAATAAGTTATTTGTATAACTGCTGGACCGATATTAACCAAACATAGCTTATAACTACCGCAAGAAACTGGCTTTGAAATGAAAAAAGAAACGTACTGTAATTAGTCCAACCGTTTGAGAGCTACGATGCCACACACAGACATCGACTTCAAATTTATAACACCCCTCTTTTTGCGTCGGGGGTTACAAAAGGAAATTATCGTTCTTTACAAGTTTTAAATTCCATATTTACAAAGCCATCGGCCATTTAATATAAAACAGAGTCGGCTGCCGATGGCCATCGGCGGCAACCGCCATGCCATTTAAATATGAAATGTAACTACTTACTATGTGCAAGGTCCAATGTCCTTTGTCCCATAGTACGAGTATTACCGGCCCGTATCTATAAGTTTTCATAATACTTTCTTAGGATCGCATGTATGACGGACCGTATCTTAAGGGTTTTTTTTGTATGCAATGGCTTGCTTCCAAAGTTTGATTAAAAAGGTCATTGAAATGTGGATGTTTAGTGGCTTATATATTTTAAGCCATTAATTTTTATTGCTCGACATATCCACCAGAAGAAAAGTTAAAATCTATATAGGAACATACAAAGATAATGATGTGATACATTGATTTAATGCTTAACACTAACATTTTTAAAGTTTACCGTAATCCATTTCTCCGTTTTTATAGAGAGGATCGTCTCCAATGCACTGGTAATGCTTAACGCATGTGAAAGGTACAAAAGGGATTCAAAATAGAGAGATAGGTTGCTAACTGCATCGTCTATAAGTAGATTACCCATCATCATTTCGAGTAGGTGACAGGGTTAATCGACCATGAACACCCTGGTGTCAGAGTTGTGTGACGTGTTTCTTTTAACGACTACTAGATGGCATCAGGAATCAACGGCTTAACGTGCCTTCCGAAGCACGGAATCATCTTTATTATCAGACAATCAGGTGATTAAAGCCTGCAATGTCCAAATCAAACTGGAAACAACTAAACAAAATATGCTTCCCGTGGGAATCGAACCCACGACACCCAGGTCTACAGGTAAACGCCGTAACTACTGGACCACGAAAGCGTTTTAGTGCGCGCAGCGCACTAAAACGCTTTCACGAAGCGCTGGTGAAAAGTCATTTAGAAAGTAACGCATGCATTTAGTTACCACACGAGACCAAATATAAATTGATGATAGAACGGATACAAAACAAGTTTATATGATTTATGTATTATAAGCTGTATGGAGTGTATCCGTTCTACCCATTAATGTACCCAACGCTATTTGTACTCGGTATGGTGGGGTACAACAGCCTGGAAGTGAGACGGAGTCTTAATTTGGCGACGTATGTATTTAAAGCTTTAAATGGCAGAGTCTCAAACCAAGGAGTATTGGAGTGGATAGCACTGAGTGTGCCAGACAAATATGTGTGGAGAAGGCGTCAACCTGCCCTGTTCGCAATACCAAATGCGCGAACAAATTTGTTAAGAGAGGCACCATTGACCCGAACTCTTCGAACTTTGAACAAGGTTGCGAATGAAGTTGATATTTTCTCCTGTTCCTTGACTGACTTCACAAGAGCTACATTGGGGATATTATGTTATAGGTAATATAGCTTAATAGTAATAAATGTGGTGTATGACTTCACTATTGTATTAGGGAAACCTGTGAAGATAGTGTAAGTTTTTGAAATAAATAAATAAAGATTACTGAGATTAGTATTTCCCCTCAATCCACGTTAACGAAATCACCTGGTATATTCTAAGTTTTTCTCCACACCATTATGAAACATTTTAGCGATTATACGTTTATAATACTCCCTCAAATACTCATACGTGCGCGTAACGAGTGTATTTCCACCGCGGCGCTCATATCCATAATTTATCAATCATTTACCGCCGTCTCCTCGCCCCAAATTGTCTGATGGATAATGAAAATTGCGAGCAGCTTCTGCGAGCGAAAATGTTGTGCATATATACAGAATATTAACTTTCGCCCACGGCTCCGCTCGCGTGAATGTAAACCGCTGGCGAACAGTAACATACTTTGGGATGGAACGTACCATATGTCCTTTTCTGGGTCTCAAAGTATCTTCATTCCATATTTTACCTAAATCGATTCAATGGTTGAAGGGTGTAGAGGTAATAGATAGACAGACCGACGAATATGGAGGTATGGATTAATTATTAGCTAATATTCGCGACCTGACTGAACCACTACACAGCACAGAAGGCGGCTAATGCTATTCACGTGAATATGTTTGTATGGGTTCACTATCCATTTGCATAAAAATAATAACCATAAAATATATTGGCATATGGTAAATTAGACTAATGATAATTACGCATAATTTTTTTATCAATAACAAATGTAGCATAATTGTCTTAATCATAAATAAAATTAGCATAATCATATTTCAGCCTAACATTTATAATCATAAATTTATAAAGGCATAATAGTATCAAAGAATAATGAACATAGTGATAATCATCTTACGCAGAATAAGTAACTCTGCTGGGGTCGCAGTTCAAACCTAACCTAACTTACTTTTCTGGTAGAAGCTCGTTTTTAGTAGCGTTTCGTTTTCTGGTGGGGTCACAGTTCTAACTTAACCTAACCTACTTTTCTGGTAGCAGCTCGTTTTTAGTAGCGTTTCGTTTTCTGGTCGGGTCACAGTTCTAACTTAACCTAACCTACTTTTCTGGTAGCAGCTCGTTTTTAACGGCGTTTCGTTTTCTAATGGATTGAAAGAATTTTAAACAAACAATATGAATATACTTCGAAAATGATTTTTTTAAAAGCTATTGCTAATAATTTACTCTTAAAATAGAATACGTTACCTACCGAATTGTTATATATACATATGCCGTATAAAATTTGCATGAAACTCATTAAAAAACTAAATATTCCAATTTTTCATTACTTCATACCTAAAAATATACTATTATGCGACTGTACACTATGCCTAAAAACATTGTGCAAATTATAAGTATGCATAAATATATTAGACCTAAATATAATTATTCCAAAGTACATATGCTGCTAAAAATCAATTATGCCCAAGTATAATTATGCCAAAAAAAGTATGCCACATTCATTGTGCCTAACCATTTTAGGAATAAATACATTATGCTAACGAAAGGGATCCCGTTTGTATGTACATAAGTAGGTATGTATGTCTGTTCAATTATGACTCCTGTAAAATAAACGGCTTGGCCGATTCTAAAGTATGATATATCATTAGATTAATATTCTTCCCCTTAGTGCCATAAGCTATACGACGTCAGTCAACTATTTTCATTTTTGAAATTACGCCACTTGTTTACTTGAATATTGATTCATTCCATCCTATTCCAACACAAACTTCCACACATCCTTTTTACCATTTTACCACCGTTAAGGATAAATTCCTCTATCGTTTCGATCTTGAACTATCCCCAAACCTTTCATATGAGAAAGAGTTAATAGACGTACAAAATATGGATAAAATTGTTAATTAAATCAATCATCTTCTCTGCAGTGGTCGGTTCCGAAACGCTGGTAGTTTGTAGCTTTTAAACAATAATAATGAAATGTGAATTGAGGTGAAAAAATGCCTGAAAAGGCCTATTTTCTGAATAAAACTTTGAATTATTTCAGAATGTTTTCCAAACCTCTTATTCTTACACCTTGCACCTCACCACCCAGTTCATATTCGCGTCATGTCGGCCGCAGTTTGTCTTCGTTATGTAACGCACTGACGGCGACCTCCGCTGTCTCTGCCCGCTACCGCTTCCGCTTATGAATGATTTAATCTTGAAAGATACTTTACTTTTATTTTGAGTACCGTGGCAAATAAAGGTTTTTAATTTAGAGCACCATATTAAATCCTGTTTTTTAAAACATGCCAACACGCTGTGCCTTATTTAATTATTATTTATAAATATGTACCTAACAACGGGATACTCTCGTTCGAAGTCAGCTACTAGCCGATATGTTTCGACCTCATCCGTAGGTCTTCCTCATGGCGAATGTGGATCGAGACGCGCACCAGATTCTAGAATCAGAATCCCTAATGGAATACAAAATTGCAAGAAAAGAAGCTGAGAATCGAAAAAAAATCTAAAGTTCCCATACAAAGTCGCTGATCAGCTGGGCTAATTTCTATAGAGGTAATTTTTTTTTTGTTTTTACCTTTTATTCTTGTTATTCTGTATTCCTTTAGGGATTCTAGGATTTCAGTACAGTTCAAAGGTTCAAAATCACGTGGTATAAATATATCCCCCTAACTTTTACCACCGACAAAGAAACACCGTATCTAAGATTACAATGGGACACGCTAAGACATGTATACAAGAACTGCATACAATCAGGTTTATTTTATTTGTTAGTCCCAAAAGCAACTGGCAATATACTGACTTCATCTGACACGCTGGATAGCTGCGACGAGCGAGCGTCACGTAAACGGCTCGTTTGTCTTAGTTACAGCATCGCCGTGAACTGTATTACACGTACGGAACAGACCACTTACGAAGATTCACATCTACATCCGCAATTCACTAAACTTACTTTGACTGACTGAACCCAAAACAATGTCGAGAAATATGCTTACACACCACAGAAGGCGGCTAATGCTATTCGCGTAGGTACCTGCCCAGAGCATCTACCTATATCTTAAATATTAAAATGAAAATGTACCGGAAGATTTTAATAAAGTATTTTTTAATATTAATTTTCATGTTAATATTATTTATAGCTTAAAAGAAAATTAAAGATATAGTTAAAGGGCCTGGTCAGTTATCTCTGTCCCTGATTGTACATAAGTGGCTATGTAAGTATGTCTGCTTAATTGTGAGTTCTGTAGACTAAACGACTTGGCCGATTCTGAAGTATGACTATGCTTACAATATTTTTAACTTCCTGTGTACAAAGTCTTCCCTGCTGGTTTGAGAAAAATGAAAAAAACGTAGAATGTACCAGCTGTTCACTCCACAGGGAAAAAGACGTGATACTATGTATATTAACAAAATATTACTAAGATTATTAATATTAAATTGGTATGAAATCTATAATATATAATGATTCGAATTAAATAAATCAATTTGGTCCATAAATTACGAAGTTAACTAAGATATTCAATAAATTATTCTTCAATGCTGGCCTGACCTGGCCCCCAGGTGGGGCAGAGAGCTTTCATAGTATTTTGGCATCGCAATCTGTTCTTGGCTACGCGCTATACTTCAGGCCAAGTTAGCCTGATTTCCGCTGCCACAGTGCGCCGCCAGGTCTGCTTGGGACGGCCCACTTTTGTCCACTCCAGGGCTTGCCTCGGGATATGTGTGCTCTCTTCTGAGTGACCCTGACTTAATACAGTTTAAATATTTTTTTCTTTAAAAAATAATTTTATTTTTTATCAAAATGTATTAATGAAAACTTAGATAAATTGCGGGCTCTGTGTCACAGCTGGGGACGCAACCGGTAAAACACTCGGTTGAAAAGAAGACTAATCCTTAGCAGACGAAATAAATGTCATTTTCATCATATCGAGACATTTTGTTTTTAGACACAAAAAGGTTTCTGAGCACTTTATTCTTTTTTTTATACAGGCTCTACATCATAAACTATAATTGGCGCGGGCGGTTCTCGTAACGAAGACAAACGACGCGCCGCGCGTTGTGAGGGATGAAGGAATTCCCGCATTCTCACTAGACGGTTAGTAAATTCTTGAGATAATGAAACACTTTTACAAGCTTTTACTTAACTAGCAATATATGTACAGTGGGGGGTTGATAAAACTGACCAGTCTAACAACAGATTTTAAATTGTAGGGCGTCCTTCTCGTTTGTCCTTTTTTTTCAACTGAATTTATAAAGCATACTGTTGCCTTTGATTGACTGATTAACTTTACCTTTGACTGATTAAACTGTTTAGGAAACTTGTGTAAGTCTGAAGACAATGCAATATTTAAGTACCATAGCGCTTGTCAGGTGATGAGAGGTAACTATAGAAACTCCTGAATTAAACCTATCATTTTTGAGCGTTTATGAATATATGTATCAGCTGGTATATTCTGTTTTTTCTTTTTTCCCAGACCAGCATGGAAGACATCATTTAACAATAAATTACATCACAAAAATGATTGATGTTTTTTTACTAATGAAACATAAACAAGATAACCGAAATAAATCGATATACAAACGTATATAGAGGTTATTACCGTGTAGCCTGGTAGGAAGGCAGCGAGGCAGAACACGTAGCTCCACCGTTTGTCTTCGTTATGGCTACAGCCGCCAATTATTGTGCTATGAACATGATACAGGTTCATAGCGCAGATAGTATCACTCATATCACACACTAGGTATATATTGCTGCTTCTTCTAACTGGCGTACTCGTCTCAGTAAGTTTAAAGGGATATTTTTTCAGAAATGGTTTATTGTACACACCTTAATGTTGAGTGTTAGTCTAATAATCAAAACTATTATCGTATCCAATATTTACTCAACGCAGCCTAAAGAGCCAGTGTTATATTATGATAAAGTTTATTGATTTATATTTCAAAATAGATATAGGCATGTGATGAGGAGAAAAGAATCATAAGGATACATATCACAAGGAAACATTGAATATAAAAGTAAATGGAACTCGGAATAGAGGATGACCTAAGAAAAGATAGATGGATTGTGTTAAGGGCCCGTACTACCTCACACTGCTTTGCATGATTGACTGTTATATCAATAATAATTAAATACTCAAGTTGAAATAAAAATGCAGCAAAGTACAGGACTAACTCTAGTAACTATATGACTCAAAAACACGATTGGGTTAAATTTTCTCGATAGAAAAAAATTGCAAAGTTGCCTCCAAATCACGTCTAATTTACTCGGTATATAGTATTATTCACCAAATACATTAAAATTAACCTTGAAACTTTTGATTATTATTGCATTACAGATAAGGCAGCCATCATATGTTTTTCTTTTTCGAATAACCCTTGAATATTCCTAAAAAACGAAAATATCCAAAGTAGCCAACGCGTTTAGACCATCCGCGTTTGTATCGCCACGCCGCCTGGCATATGTCGGACTCTTAAGGAGAGTATGATCAAGAAAGAAAAGTTAACGGCTATGATAGGTGACAGAACAAAATAGAGAAAACAGACATAGTATGCCGACCCCACATGAAAAAGTGAGATAAGGTAGAGGAAGAAGAAAACGATTTAGAAATATATAGCTTATAGCCGTGTTGTTTCCGGCAGAGTAGAATAGGACCACTCCAAGTCTTGCCATGGATATCGTAAGAGGCGACTTAGGAAATACAAGTTAAACAAAGTTTTTAAACATCAATGAGACCTCTCCAACCCGTCTGGCCAGCGAAGAGAGTGTAGACTAAATCCTCTGTCTGCTCTGGCCAAGCATGGCTCTGGTAGTACAGAGAGATTCATGCTCCTGCAGTGAGACTAAAAAAACCTGATGATGATGATGATTTAGAAATAAAGCCGATTGAAGATACTGAGGACAGGGCTGTTATACTCAACTGCCTTTCCAGTGGTTGCAGGTACATTGCATTAAATGCGCGCACCCGGCCTCCCGAGCTGCTTGCTACTTGTTTCCCCGAATTCATCCGAGTGAGTAGTATCCCAATACCTTCACAAATGCAACAAATTCGTATACTTTCCCAGCTTTAACATGCACGAAGGCACAAGGAGCCAAAGAAACTGCGCTTGCAAACCTGCCTGCTAAGCGTGGTGAATGTAATACCCTCCCATGGAAAGAAAAATCCTTGGGATAGACCCTAGTCCTGCAGTGGACTTCTTACAGTTGAAATGATAAAAATGACTTCAATAAGCTTTAAGAATATACAGTACTTACTAAACTTATTTTGAATATAAAACCCTAAAAGTACTCAACGTGGCCTTCCAACAAACTGTAAAAGTTTAAGCAAACTACTGCGCCGCGACCTCCGGCCACAACGCTATTCCTGGAAATCGCTCTCCAAGGGCAAGTTCACATTATTTTGTGTGAGCTCTAGCTTGGAGATTTCATCGGTTATTTATTTATTTATTTATTAAGGAACAACAAACAGTAAATACATCATTACAAAAGAAACTAAATTTAAACAGTTTATACAATTTTGCAACCAATTACGTTATTCTCAGACTGCTTATATACATATTCTTTAAAATATGCTACTAGAGAGTGATAAAATATGTAATATAATCCTAACATATGATAAATAAGAAAACGAATAGCAAAATAACAGTTTGTGCTTAATAATAATATTTTATATTAAGGTTATTAAGGTTTATTGCGTAAGAAGTTTATATATTATAGTTTTGTTCTATTTCCTACAAATCAGCATCCATTCTGATTTGTGGGAAAATAATAGATCATGTTCATCACTCATTATTGTACACTACTTTTTTGGGCAAATGTTTTAATGTTAGGAGGCACTAACTTTTATATAACCCAAAAATAATGGGTACTGCTTTATGTACTTTTTCTCTTCGAATGTACTAGAAGCTAGTGTCTAGTTCAGTTGTGTGAAAGCTTATTGATTATTATCTTAAAAAATGCAACAACTATGTCAATCCAACTTGACCTAGATTAATTTTTGATTTAATTAAGGGACAAACATTTGTATGTTTAAGAGTTGATGGAGCATACTCAAATATGATCTTAGAATGTGTTCTGCTTTCTAAGTCTACGAAAACTGTAATTTATTTGAAAATGTGTAATGCCAAAACATTATTCAAAACTTGAATACTTACTACATTACATTATTAAAAAAATATATGTTTACTATATATTTCACTAGTTTAGATCGGAAAGCTTGAAATTACTAAACATGCCCTACCAAAAACAAACCGTAAAAGTTTAAGCAAACTAGATCGCGGCGACCTCCAGCCATAGCCATAGCAATTCTTGAAAATCGCTCTCCAAGGGCAAGTTCGCATTGTATCGTACGTTAAGATATAATACTCGTACGTTTTATGTTATTTGGTTCTAGTCGTCACATTTTAAGGCAATTATGTTACTGTCGAGAGGCAAAATCAAAGCTAATTACAAGCCTTTATTTAATTTCACTTAATTTTACTTGTTCCGATGTTTGTCTGCAATCAAATCTTACAAGCAAATTGATCCACATTCCGGTTACCGATTGAGCTGAAATTTTGCATGCGTTGCCGTATCCGTTTGGATCAAATTTGAATAATTTTAGTAACATTCAAATATTTGTGTGAATGTTATATAATTTAAAAAATAAAAACAAATCTTCAAAACAGTTCAACATACACGTGTGTAATTGTTTGCCATAAGCGGGTGCCGCGCGAACGAAGAACGTCGCGACTGCGCAAGCCATTGGGCGATTAGAAAAAAAAATGAAGTCTTAATATTTTCATATATATATATATATAAATAAGAAAAGGGGCGACCTCCGAGACGTACATTTAAATATTGTCATGTGAGAATTATTGTTTTAGACGTAACAATTACAAAGTTTTCGAAGAAAAATGCTTTTAGACATTGTACCATAAATATATCATTTTTAAATTTCATAAGTATCTATTTCAAATTCCAACAAGGGGGCGATCTTGTTCAAATACTTTTGATGTATTTTATTAATTCAGCGCATAGTACTAGTGATTTAAAAACGCGTAATTTTTTACAATTTCGTGCACGACCGTCTTAACAGTTTTAAAATTGACTACCAAGCTATATATGTAAAAAGAAAAATATATCTGTCGATCATAAAAAATTAAGTCATCGTCTGTAATTAAAGTTTAATTAATAAAAATGAAACGTAAAAACAAAGTACTGTACTGTAGTGTACTAGTGTGTAGTGGCGTTCCTAGAAATCGCCCTCCAAGGGCATATTCGCATTGTTCCGTATGAGCTCGGGTATGTGGGTTTAATCGCCACAAGTTCTGGAATTGGGTACATTTTATTATAATGTTGATCCCTCCGAATTAAACGAGGGGGTTGGTACCGGTTACGTTTTGTAACATAATAGCTATGTTAATGATATTAATACGTTATCCAATAAAAATAAGACTTCCTGTTTAAGTGTTTGTTGTTTCTGTGGATAAATAAAAATAAATCCTGGAACGACTTTCATACAATCATTTTACACACTAGTGAACAATTTCCTCGTGAAACCATAAACTATGGCTATCATTAATGTTTCTTTCGGCGTCTTCTTCTCTGCAGTGGTCGGTTCCGAAACGCTGGTAGTTTGTAGCTTTTGAACAATAATTAATAATTGAATAAGTATAATTTAAAATGTGAATTGACGTGAAAAAGTACTAGAATTATTGTTTTCTGAATAAATCTTTGAATTTTTCGTCCATAGCTTTATTTTTTTTTTAGTTTTCCTTCCTGTCTTTTATTTTTATGATTGTTGTTCGTGTGGCCAACACTTGTGTCAGATTTTTTAAACTGCCTATCGGCATCTAACATAGTAAGTTAGATGGTATTACGAAGTCAAAAATACATGTCAGGTAAAGTAGTTGTATCAGACACTAGTGCAGGTTACACAGCGTAACTCATTGTAAAACCATTTATCTCCTGGAAATACAAAAATATACGGACAAATCACTCAGATTCAGCTAGCCTCAAAGTAAGTTCAAGACTCGTATTATGGCTTACTAATTCAATGATACTATATTTCATAACAAAAGTCGTGTGGTATCCGGCAGAGTAGAATAGGACCACTCCAAGTCTTCCCATGGATGTCGTAGAAGGCGACATAGGAAATACAAGCTAAACAAAGTTTATAAACATCTGTGAGACTTCTCCAACCCGTCTGGCCAGCGTGGAGAGTGTAGGCCAAGTCCTCTGACTGCTCTAGCCAAGTATGGCTCTAGTAGTACAGAGAGGGTCGTGCTCCTGTAGTGGAGACTAAAAAAGATCTGATGATGATGATAACAAATGCATAGATAAACATCCAAGACCCAAGTCAATCTGAAAAAGATCATTTTCTGTCTTGACCAGACCGGGGATTATACCCAGAACCTTCAAT
Organism: Elegia similella; assembly: GCA_947532085.1. NCBI lineage: Eukaryota > Metazoa > Arthropoda > Insecta > Lepidoptera > Pyralidae > Elegia > Elegia similella. The sequence continues at coordinate 856,355 of OX383926.1, read as the reverse complement.
GTGCCAAACTGGCACGTAGACCACTAGGCTACAGCGGTCGTCGAAATCGCTCTCCAAAGGCAGATTCACATTATTTTGTACAAGCGCGGTTGTGTGGGTTTAACGTAACAACTTTTGAAATTGGGTCATATGCTGCAGCGATCATTTTAATATAGATCCATTTGAAATAATGAGAGGGTTGGTAACCATCATTTTTGTTACATTCAAGTGTTCCCGGTTGCTTCCTCAGATATCATGCTGCTGAGACAAAGAATCTCTGTAATATTTATGTTTATTTACGTGTTTTAATATTGGTGTTATGTCCCACTGATGAACAAAGGCCTCCCCCTTAATTTTGCACTCGTGCCATCTTATCAAGAATTTCCTAAGTGTTATTCATATCATATTAAAAATAAAACGATCATACAAAAGAAAAAATAAACCGTAAACAGGCGTAATTACTCTTATCCCTGCATTGACGTCCCTATAAATAGTACTTTGAGGTCAGATTCACATTATCTACTACGAGTTCAGGTATAATGATAACATAGATCAAAGACAAATCACACAGATTAAGCTAGCCCTACAGTAAGTGCACTTGTATCGTAAGATACTTAAGTACATAACAATAATTTATATTACTGATATTTATATTAAAATAAACATCTCAGTACCAAGCCAATCTGAAAAAGATCGTTTTTAAAGTCATTTGTGTGAATCAAAGACACCACAGAGCCATGGAGGTACTTAAGTGAGGATAATCACTAAGATTCTCAAACTCTAGATGTCGAAATCTAGGGTTAGTAGTAGCGGTAACGTTTTGTTAATATTACTCAAAATTGTTCAAACAAGGACTGTATTGTTTGCCAAATATTTATATTCAGCTGAAGATTTGAGGGTAATTTAAGAAGGCTTTTATCGAATCTATATGATTTAATGTGAACCTGACTCTTGATAACAAATATTAGGGTATGCCACTGTATATGTACTACCGCAGATTACCTTCACAATCATTCAAAGTAGTTGGCATAAAATTCTTATCAAATTTGATTTTCTTTATTCCAACTTGACATTTTAGGCTGCATAAATTCATCTGACATAGCTTAACAACCGCCATCTAGTTATGACAGTAGCGATCAACAGCTTAACGTGCCTTTCAAAGCAGCTCGAGATATGTTTATGTCACCACACTTGTTGACCCATCTCAGTGGGGACCACGCCCGGGATGGCTTTAGATACGTAAGCGCTAATAATGCATACGCCAACTGCTCCATCCAGCTCTTCGCACAATATTGCTCATCGTAGACTATTTAGCAGAGTGAGAAAAGTTTAGATATTTTAAGAAAAAATATATTTAGAACATTCTGAAAAAAAATTATTTTGAGGAGAACATTACGTATATGATGGCGCAGATAACAAAAATATAATTTCCATAAAATCATATTCTACAATAACATTTTGCTGAATAACAAACTGGACAAATACTTAATAAAAAAAGGGACAAAAAAGCTACTGTTTATCCAACATAAAAAGTTATGTGTAGACCGCAATAATGGAAGAATAATATAATCAGATGTCCGCTAGGGTAACTGATATCTCTACATACTTTTTAAAATTACTGTAAAATAAATGGATCTCTGGGTATATTAGGAAAATAGTTAACACGACTACCATAATAATTATTGTCTGATACTTATGTGTCTGAGTTTCTGTGGTAGCATATCTTATTGCTTTTCCTCTCATTGTCTCTTGCATTGCTATGACCATCTTAACAAAACGAACTTCAACAGAGGCGAAGCCTACTTCCAATAAAGTTACTGTCTTGTATTTCTACAGTTTACGTCCATATAATATTTCGCATAAATCAGCATTTCCTTTACTACGCAAAATTATACCGTAATTTCTTACCGAATCCCAAATGACACTGGCAATATTAATTTTTTTCCCTATGTTGATCTGTTCAAATGCTGTATTTGTAGTTTTTTAATCAGTTAATTTTCAAACGATGAAGAATTTAATGCTTAAGTTACAGAACATTGCACGTTTAAATTTTTTTGATTAAGTAATTTATTATTATTTAACAAAATCAAAATTAAATTAAAAATTTAAAGAAAACCCCCACGAAAAACATACATAAATTTTAAGGTAACCAAACATAACTGAGAACCACCGCAAGGAAACTGGCTTTCAAATAAAAAGAAAACCGCATCGAAATTAATCTAATCCGTTTGAGAACTACGATGCCACGGGCATCGACGTCAAACTATTCCCCTCTTTTTGAATCGGGGGTTAAAAAACCTACCAAACAGAACTTAATTTTCAGATACATAAGACTAAGATCGAGTTGTTGCGGAAGTGAATTACAATATTTTTAATTTTTTACAAAAATGATAACTAATCGGACGGAGGATAAGCGGCCATCAGTCATCCGTTCAGTCCGACAGTGCGAAAAAGAACCAACGTTCTCGTATTAATCTTGCAGACTGGACTAGTTTGTATGAGTGATGTACTAATGGCGATCGGTCATTTGCACGGAGTAAGACATTTGGATAACGAATTTTACTTTATTTGGTTGAATTCCTTACTAATATCCTTACTAATATTATAAATGCGAAAGTGAGTTTGTTTATTTGTTTGTTTGTTACGCTTTCACGCCGTAACTACTGAACCGATCATCATGAATTTTTGCATACAAGTTTTTTGGAGTGCGGAGAAGGACAAAGGCTACCTTTTATCCCGAGAAAAAATACTATTCCCGAGGGATCGACATTAACGCGGGCGGAGCCGCGGGCGAAAGCTAGTCTTCCATATAATTTACTAGTTTCAGTATTTCAGTTCAGTAGTTACGGCGTGAAAGCATAACAAACAAACGAACAAACAAACAAACAAAAGTAAAAAACAAACAAATAAACAAACAAACAAACTCACTTTCGCATCTATAATATCAGTAAGGATAAGGATATAAATCATCGTGAATTTGTAGACTTATGTGTAGATAAGCAGCAAATGACGACCTCTATGGTTCAGTGGTACCGCAAGTGTCTTTAAAACGCGGGGTATCGGGATCGATTACTGGTCAGCTCAAGATGGGAAATGATCACGAGACTTGTTTATGGGATACTAACTCAACGATACTATATTTTATAAGAAAAACATATAGGTTAACATCCAAGACCCAGGCCAATCTGAAAAAGATTATTTTCCATCTTGACCTGACCGGGGATCGGACCCCCTCGTGTCGCAGGCTGGCGTGTTAACCACTGCGCCACGGAACTTGTCTTAGATGTTTATCTGATACAGTATATGTTGAGTTAATATTCTTCTTCTAGACTAATTTCTTGGACTCTACCTTTATGGACAAATCCCTCCACCCTCACGACTCAAGAGTCGCAATAGTTTCTTGCGGCAACCAAATATTATCGCCAAACAAGCTCCTAAGGCCAGAGTGAAACAATGGCTTAACAAATATCCGCCATCACCAAACCAGATACCGCCTGCTGAGAAACTACCACCGGGTGGCACTCTGCCCTGGCCAGTCTGGAAGTGTTTAAAAAGACTACGGGCTGGTGTTGGTAGATGCCACGAAAATAGAGTTAGGTAGGGTTTCTTCAACAATAATGAGTGTGACTGTAGTGCTATCTACTCTATGGGTCACCTCTGGCTGTGCCCAAAAAGCCCAACTTCTTGCTCTCAATAAGATCTGGATTAGGCAAACGAACGGACAATCACGGTAGCGAAGCACTGGTCGAAACACATTTAATGTGAACGCAAAGCCATTTTACGACTCAATTCAAGTCCAAGACTGGACTGAGTTTCTTTCGGCGTATTCTTCTCAGCAGTGGTCATTCCGAAACGCTAGTAGATTTTTGATTTTGCAGACATAGAAGAAATAAAATAAATAAAAGAAACATATGACGTTCAACGAGCGATACATGTATCCTATTTTGAATAAAAATTATTCATTTTCATTTTCAATAAAAGAAGAAGTATCCCACAATACTCGTACAACTAAGTGTTGGGTTAGCTCAATTTGTGTAATTCATCTCTGTACATAATCCTGTTAAATACATAAGTAATCTTGCTAGCTGGATTAGGCTCGCATAAATGATACAGCAGTTATAACGATCGGTCACTTAGATAATGGTTGTTCGCTTTTGTTCAGTTGACAGAGAGTGTTCGAGGACCAAGCGGGCGCGCGCATTATTAATACTTACGCGTGTTACACGCAAGCTTGGGAGTAATTACCGGTTCAATTTCCGGCCAAAAATGGCATGAAATATTTGAAACTTCTTCGTACTAGGTGTACGTGTAACTATAACAATAGGTGTGCCCCAAGAATCCATTTTAGGCCCCTTTCTTTTCTTAGTTTATGTCAACGACCTGCCTTATATGGTTGAAAAATAATTAGGCATCGTGTTATTTGCAAATCATAATCATCATCATCAAGTCTTTTAGTCTCTACTGCAGGAGCATGACCCTCTCTGTACTGCCGGAGCCATACTTGGCGCCAGAGCAGACAGAGGACACGTCTCTAATAATCGGTACGGCGCATGTACGAGTACGTTTTAAGCAATCTTAAGTGTAGTTCCCGCTTGGGTGACCATAATTGGTCCAAAACTATCTTAAGCTCTTTTGCTGGACGTATTTTTTATTAGGGCTTACGCGTGTCAAGCAATCCAGAGCGTGGTCATCACTTGGATTTATAACCAAAAGCTGCACTATATCTCGATATTTTTGTTTTGTGCCAGACACGTTTAGCCGTTTTTGTATCGTTGCTATATGGCAGTCGTTTCGCTACGTCAGATGGCTAAGGCAGCTTAATAATCTGATAATAGTACTCACACACATAAAAGTGGAACAATTGAAACGGAGATAAACGACCAGAAGTCATTCATTCAATGTTACAGTGCAGAAACGGATATATTAATCTTGTGGACTGGGCTAGACTCGTAACAGTGACAATAGTACTAATGACGATCGGTCACTCAGATAACAGACTTTTTGCTTAGATGAAGAATGAAAGAAATTTATCCAATGAAAATTCAAATCATCTAGTTTAAATATACAATAATCATTACTTGTTTGTACTTCTACATATTTATTTAGTAGTTAAAACTTTTTTCCCGGAAAATTGTATTTGTAATGTGCATTCGTGCGTGGCCACGGGAACTGAATTTAACACAAACTAACTATATCGATGTCCTAAATAAGGCGGCGTTTCCACCAACGGTTTGTAGCGAGATGTAACTAAAAAAATATGCTTTTCGCAATTGTTCAAGTTTCTAAGTTCTCGGGAATTCTATTTGCAGCATAAACGGCTGTATCTTTTGATTGCCTTGGCTTGGAAGTTTTTTTCGCAGCAGTAAGGGACAGTAGACCTGAGTATTTGACATGAATTTCAGCTTGATACTTCTACGTGTCCCTGAGAAAAACGTCTTGACAGATAGACGGACAAAAAAGTGATCCTATAAGGGTTCCGCTTTTGCCTTGTTAGGAACCCTAAAAAATATTCCAGTATCTAAGATCCGTTCATTTTGCTCACTTCGCCTAGTACAGCTCACGAAGAAAGGCTGTATTTCAGCAAGACGATGCCTCAGGTAAAAAAATGGTCACCTTATTGTTTCACCTCCTAACATATTGTCCTGGTAGAAAGGATACATTTCCACTAAATATATGGCGTGCGAGAATATACAGCGTGATTTAGAATCTCTATATTGAAATCCTGGAATCAGAATCCCTAATGGAATACAGAATTGCAAGAAAAAAAGGTGAAAAACTAAATTTTCGCTTCCATAGAAATTCATTCAGCTGATCGAATTTTCAGCTTTTTTATCCTTCATTTCTATATTTTATAAAGGGCCTATTATAATTCTGATGGAGGATTTCAATATAGTTCAGAGGTTCAAAACCACGCAGTATACGTGCGAGGCTATGAAAACGTCCGAGTGTCTTTTCAGGGTGTAACTCAGCTTTCAATAATGGTACAAAAACGCTGTTTCTACCAGAGCTTTGCTTAGCATGGCAAAGAAAATAAAGTGATTTCATTGGTGGATTTAGACGCTTTGTCACGTAGTTTGTGGGTTGTAATTTTTGCCAGAGAATTTCAAATTTTTTCTTTCATTGTGCGATAATTATAAAGAAATTCTCGAGGGTTATTGGATTTAATATACTTTATACTTCGGAGAGACAAATTTTAGAGACTAAAAGAGAAAAATAAAACATCACTATACCCGTACGTCTTTGGTGTAAACGCAGCTTAACATGCAGTCCGCACCGCGGTTATTGGCAGTTTTTAATTTTATTTCCCCCGCGCCAAACTGAAATTAATGTTTTCAGTTTCTGTGAAAAACGTTATTTTGCGAGTGATATATTGGAAACTGGTATAATATTTGATATACTGACAATATTCTTGAAAATATTTTTACTATTTGATTCGACACAGTTCCTAATACACTTCTTCTGTTATCGAGGGTAGGAATACGAGTATGTTTTAACCAGAACTCTGCTACCGTGATTACCCGTTCGTCTGCCTCATTACTTTGCACACCAAGAAGTGATCCATAGATTGGATAACACAACAGTTGCACTCACTATTGTGTTATCATATACACTTAAGATGAAAGCTTGCAATAATTATTTACTTTGAAAAACCGCTTTAAACGCAATAAATTTATTTTAGTTGCCGAAGTCTAACCGTTGATGTTATCAAAAAAATTAAGTTTCCGATTCCACAGTCCCAGACCACAAGCTTTTTCTTAATCTTCTCACCAGGCTGCAAAGTCTGTCCTTAGTTTTTGACTCGGGCATTTTTCAAATTTACTAGTTACTTAACTATTAGACAACATGAGTCGTGGATGTGAAAATAGAAGTAGTACATACCTGAGTCCAGGGACGTCAGTTACCGGCGCGCCGTCTTCTGTCATCCAGGATATAGTCGGTGGGGGTGAGCCGTGGGCCGCACAGGACACCCGAGCGCCGGAACTGTTTGAGAACCGGAGCCGAGGCGGCGGTTCCATCAGGAAGATCAGCTGGCTGAGCGCTGGAGATGCTGTGGACAAAAATATACAAACATTAAAGAGGATATGGACAATCTATACGAATATTATAAATGCGAACGTAACTCTGTCTGTCTTTCTGTCACCTTTTCACGCTTCAACCATTGAAATATTTTAGATGAAAATTAGCATGGAGGTAGTTTGAGGCCCGGGGATGGCAGGTAGATTACCTTTCATTCCAGGGAATTCTACTTTTCTCGAGGGATCGCCATTAACGCGAGCGGAGCCGTGGACAAGAGCTAGTATTAAATAAATAAATATCCTTGATTAATCTACGAATAAGTAATAAGTTAATACATAGACAAATTACACAATCAATATTACTGCTTTTATAAAAAAATTGCTACATTCTGAGGACCATATTAAACTAAAGGCAAACATATTGTTCATCAATATTTTAAGCAACATCCTAGTAGAGAAATAAAGAAGACATTAGTTGAATTTTATGTGCAAAAATTCGATTTTTTATACAGAAGCGTTAAAGAAAGCTGTTTTTACAGGGCTGACGTATTCAGGAGCAGGGTTATATTTAGGTGTGTATGTAAGATCTGTTTTATTGTGACCTCCAGAAGCCTAACCAGCTTAAAGTTGTGATATTAGATTCGTATTCTTACTCGGAGTATCATATCGGAACATATATAGTATAAGAACTCATAAATAAGTAAAAAGTATAAATGAGTAAGAACTGATCTAATTGTGAGGACTTAAGTCATGTAACGCAGCGTGCCGCGAGGTGTCGAGCGTAAACGTAAATAATGCGACATTTAAACAATTAATTGTATTTTTATTTTAGAATCTGTTAAGAAAAACGTATTTTATGATCTGATTTCTGGATAAAACTAACATTTAAAGTTGAAAGGTTACGTGATTTTGTACACAATTTCTCTTTCACTTTTCAGTCTTAAATAAAAAGTCACCAAAGATTGAAAGAAAAATATCAAAGTGATTCCTAGTTTCGTAAATATAATTTGTTCATATTTACGCTTTTATATACAGAGACAATATCGCTATACACTTAATTTTTTAACATGTTAATTTAAAGTTAAAATTAAAATTCCTAAGTTAATTAAAAAATAACTGAATAGCAAAGCTTCTACTTCGTTAATGAATTTACCTTGGTTTTTTATTTATCATAAAAAAAGGAGCAAATTTTTTTTAGAAAATTTTCTATTTTTTGATTGTTGACTAGACCATGCGATCTTGACGATGGACATTGCCCAGGTAATTGCAGTTGCACCTGCATAAAACGCCTTCCGTCCTTTAGGAAATAAGGACATTTCATATACGAACGAAAACATTGTTATTTGAACTAATAAATAACCATACTACAAACAATTAAAAAATATCAGAATTTTCACGTTTCAATTGTAGTTATTTACTTCCAAAGTTTGTTAAAAATGGCGCTAAAATACCAATATTTCGAGGCTTATAATTTTAAACTATTGATATTTTTAACCAAACTGTATAGAAACATACCTAGATAATAAAAAAATAAATTGATTTTATGGTCAAAATCAATTTTACTAGGTAATGCCGCGTAGCCCTTTCGCCCTTTGTATGGAGATATGCGCCTCATGTGAAACATTAACCATGAATTTGTAGATGGGTTTGTAGCAATATTACTACAACCTCGTAGCAAGCCTTCTACGAGTATATTCTACGAGTAATTATCTACAAATTTGTAGCGAGCATGCTGGACCTACAGGACTGGTCCGTAGCATGTATGCTATAGTGCTACGAATTCGTAGCAAACTTACGACAGAGCTACGATTCGTAGCTTGCATGAATGGTTTTACGCATTACATTGCCGTTTTTGTTACATATTCTGCGAATTTCAAACTCGTCAGGGAAGCATAGTGGGTTACTTTCTGTTGAACTGGAATGATAAAATTTATTTTTTCGCTATCAGATCTAAATATAACCTTGGTGCTAGAGAATCTCTTAGAGAATTGCTTAAATATATATATATTTTAACATTACCTTCTCAGTACATATTTGCGAATATTATGTTTGTGCTTCTTGATCTTGATTTATATAAGAAAAATAGTGATATTCATGATCGAAACACGAGAAATAAAAATAAATTAGCTACACCAGTTTTGCGATTGCAGAAATCTATGGATTCATTTCTGGGTCTAGGAGTACGCTTCTATAATAAAATTCCTGCAGAAATATCTGTGCCTTCAGTGAAAATTGTTATAAGTCGATATATATCGCTTTTGATGATTTTACATTGCTAGATTCAGCAAAAAAAATGCTATTTTTCTGTCTTATCGCCATGTTCCTAGGGCTTAAAATGCCAAAGTTTTTTTGTGTGCATAATGTTATAAATGACTGTTTTTTCGGATTTTCGATGCGATTTTTTGTGTTTTTTGTTATAATTGTATTTGAAACAAAATGAACTGACCTGGAATTTTATTTTTGGACGTGTAAAATGATGTAACTTATTTTGACTTATTTTACACAATGATAAAAATTTGATGTAAATTCGTGAATACTGATCTAAGTTTACATATAGTACTTGACACGTTGCTTTTTTTGTAGAATAAAGTGGTGAAAAAGGGTACATCTCAACTAATAACATGAATTAGAAAATTTGCATACACTGAATCATTGTGTAAAATGATATTATTCCATTTATATCAATTTACACGAACAATTTTTATTTTATGATATTTGTGGCAAATGATATTTGTCAAGTTGTACCATTACACACATAATTTTTCGCTAAAATCAAATTACTAAGTATGACTTGTATCAACATTTTTTCCTGACTTCGTGATCATCGCTTTTTAGAAGAAGATAGGGCGATTAGATTCCTGCAATGCGTGAAAGAGAACATAGAGTGGTAAACCTCGCACACCCGCGTCCTTGGATTTAGTGTAGAAGAGGCATCCGTCAGGGCAGCGTGTACCGAACTACATAAAAATGTCTCGCGTAAGTATCGATTTGTAACATTTTACACAATGCTATGTGACATTTTGTAACATTATTTACAAAACAGTAAATAATCTTACAAAATGACAATACCAATTGAATTATAATAAGTATCAGTTTTCAATAGAATTAGGAACTGTAGCGTAAAGAAAATAAATTGTTCTTTTTTCCCGCTGGTTTGTGATCATGGAAAAATAATCCTCCATATAAATTATCTTCATCATGTGTAATCCTGTGACCTTAAAAGCCGATAGAGGGAATGGTCGAAATCCTAAAAAACTTCAATAGCAACCGATCTCTATTTTGTAAACTGTTTTGTTTGATACTTAAACCTTTATTATAAATCTAAATATAAACTTTGACGAAGAGAGATATTGAACGATGTCTCTGTGATCAATAGGATTAAAATTGGTAGTAATCACTGAATCGTCAGAGGCATCATGAATATCAATCTTAGACGAAAGAGGACTCGCTTGATGCAGTTTACGCTCCGACCGTCATCGGCCCATATCCAAAATGTCGACAGTTTTCAACTGGAACTCTCAAATCGCTTCCATTGTCTGAAGGATTGCGGTACAGTTGACGAGTTAAACAATCGGTTCGTAGAAACTGTCCAAGCGGTTGGATCAAAGTTTTTGAGGTCCCGCCCGAAACACAAACCTCAAAAGATCTCGCCACAGACCCAAAAGTTGATGGCTGCGCGACAGTCCACGCCGCTGCAGACCTCCGAAGATGCAAACGTGCAACGGCTGCTCAATAGACAAAACCAAAAATCCTTGCAACACGACCTGCGCTCCTTTAATACCGAGCGTATTAAGGAGACGATAGACCAGAATAAGGGCTCCAATGTTTGCAAGGGTGGAGTCTATTCAGTAAGGTCGATTAACAAAGCCACTCACTGCCGTCCAAGGCCGAGGTGCTGGGAGAGATTGAGAGGTTTTATGCAGCTTTATACCTCATTAGCCAAACTTATTATCAGCATGGCCAAAGATCCGAGAGCCAAGCTAACCCGACACTATACCGAAGATATCCTGGACATCAGCCTGTACGAGATTAGGATTGCCCTTAAACAGCTCAAAAACAACAAGGTGTCGGGCGAAGACGGACTCATAGCAGAGCTCTTGAAAGTGGGCGGAACGCTGGTACGGAAAGTTTTAGAAGCTTTTTAATTCCGTTTTGCTCGAGGGTTTTAAGCCAGAGGTGTGTAACAGGGGTGTGGTGGTTTTGTTCTTCAAAAAGGGTGAAAATACTCTACTGAAGATCCCTTACACTCCAGCCAGGTCTATAAACTGTTTTCGAGGGTGATTACAAATCGTCTCACGAACAGGCTCGATGCTTTCTAGCCTCCCAAACAAGCCGGTTGCCGAAAAGGCATTATAGACCACATCCATACTGCGGCAGGTTATACAGAAGACCAGAGAGTATAACCGGTCATTATGCTTATTGTTTGTGGCCTATGAGAATGCCATTGATTCGATCAAAACATGGACCGTGTTCAGCCCCTCCAGCGATACCGCATCGACCATTGGTATATCAAAGTGTTGAAGTGCTTATACAGAAACACCACCATGTCAGTTCGAGTACAGGAGCAGAGCACGAAGGCTATACTATTACAGCGAGGCGTGAGACAGGGAGACGTGATATCTCCGAAACTGTTCACCGCTGCTCTGGAGGATGCTCCTGAAATGGGAAGGACTTAGCATTAACATCAAAGGCTCAAAATCTCAGATTTGCTGATGACATCGTTGTTATGGCGGAGATGCTGGAGGACTTAAGTAATATGCTAAATGACCTCAATGGAGTTTCTAAACAATGGGCCTTAAACATGGACAAGACGAAAAAATGTTTAATGTCCATGTTGTGCCTTCACCAGTCTCTTTTGGGAACTCCATCCTTGAAGCTGTGGGCCAATATGTCTACTTGGATCAATTGATCCAGGTTGGAACTTCCAGCTTTGAGGACGAGGTCTTTTAACGAATCCGACTCGGCTGGGCAGCGTTCGGGAAGCTCCGCAGTGTCTTCTCATCCAAAATACCTCAGTGCCTAAAGACAAGTCTATCAATGTGTGTTACCAGTAATACATATGTAAAATACTTATGGGTCCGAAACGTTGCTTTTTACTGTGGACCTCATAAGAAAGCTCAAAGTCACTCAAAGAGATATGGAGGCAGATGTGCTCGGTGTTTCTCTGCGAGATTGAATCAGAAATGAGGAGATTCATAAGAGAAGATAAGATCACCGACATAGCTCAGCGGATTAGCTCTTTATAGTGGCATTGGGCGGTTTACATAGCGCGTAAAAGCGATGGCCGATGGAGCAGAAGTGTTCTCGAATGGCGACCACGTACCGGCAAGCGCAGCGTCGGACATCCACCGACCAGATGGTCGGGTGACCTGACTAAGGTCGCAGGAAGACTCTGGATGCAGGCCGCATCCAACTAGTCGTATTGAAAATCCTTGGGGGAGGCCTATGTCCAGCAGTGGACTTTTTGCGGCTGATATGATGATGATATTATTGTCATTTTATTTATTATGTTATAGTTTTGATATGAATACTTCGTGATAATTAGGAATATTAATCGTGTGCAACATTTGCATTTACTTAAATATAAAGAAAACTGTTGCCTTATTCATTACTAAGTCATTTAAATATAAATAAATATTTCATTTGTTCTTTAACTATTTTATTTTTAACACTTTAGCGGATCCTGATATACGAAACTTAAAGAATTAGTATAAATAAAGAATGTGCTTATAATATTAAAAAAAGATACTGGCATAAGTTTAATAAATTTCACAATTCCAGAGGAATAATATAAATTATTTTTATTTATGCTTTCTATTAATATCATTTTACACATCATTGCCTTAATAGTTGTACCACTTTACACTTAAAACATATCAATATTCACATTATGTTTTGTTGAATTTATTGGTGTATACTGTTATAAGTCATGATTTTTAACATTATCATAAAATTGACCTCACCAGAGAATAAATGATGATGAACTTAGTGAGTTTTCTTCTGGTAGTTTTTTTATTATTGCTTTTTAAGTAGGTATGTGTTCCAATTTAATTTTGATGTATCATTTTGCACCAAAGATTTTGAGCATGTGTAAAAAGTTACTTATCATTTTATAGCAATAAACACAAAAATTTATACCTATTTTGTGTTAAACGATACATCTTTACATTTTTTTTATATCTCAAAAATTACGTGAGTTACAATATTATTTTTTACACTAAAAAGTAGATATCATTATTATCTATTAATATTAAAAATTTGAATTCGTTTCGATAGTTTAGAATTAGTGTAATAATTTTTTGAAACTTTAAGCTCGATTATCTCAAAACAACAATTTTCGACTTATAACAATTTTCACTGAGAGCACAGATATTAGATCTGCCTATACTTAAGTTTAAAGTGACTGAAAAAATCAGTTAGTAAAAAAGGTTTATTACTGCATTGCTGATTATATAATTGATAAAAATGCTTGGCTATTAATATAAATTTATTTAATAATATAATACATGTAAATAATGTAATCGGAGCCCTTCAGGCACATAGGGACCAAGCCTGGATTGAGTTTCTTTCGGCGTATTCTTCTCGTCGTTGCGAAACGCTAGTAGTATTTCGATTTTGCATAAATTATACAAAATTAACAAATACAAATATGACGTTCAAGAGATACATGTATCCCATTTTGAAAAACATCTTAGACTTTGACTTTAAAAGCACTGTTTAAATTATTGCGAACGCTAACCTACAATAATGGATGCTCGATGGGAATGCCAGTGTACGTTCAAACCTAATTTAAGGTTTTTGTTTCACTGCTAGCAGATAATTTTATGTATATATAATTGTAAAATTTGATTAAATAAATAAATAAATAAATAACACAAAATAATGATTTAAGTGCGGGTCAGACACGCTTATCGAGGGTTCTGTATTATCTGAATTTTTGTAATTTTAATATAGTATTTTATATAAATGATATTATGTTTTTTTCTTTATAATAAGTTTATTAAGTTTATTATCATAGTTGAGTAATTATCACATAAAGTATTTTTTTGTACAGAACCCTCAATTTACGAGTTCAACTTGCAATTGACCGTTTTTCCTTTTTCATAGACAAACATGTAAGTGTAAAACAAGCAAGTTCTGGAAAATCCCATTAAAACATTCTATCATAAATAAGTTAAGTACTAAATTGAGTTTACAATTCAGCACTTCCAATGGCTATAAAATATCGTCACCTGGCCGTCACGACGTCGCCGCGTATTTTACGCGCCACTAACACGTGGAACGCAGTTTTTATAGTCCGGGAGGCAGTAAATTTAAGTGCTTAGCTTCCAGGCTAAGCTCTCAGAAGCTTCTTTAATTTAGCTCTATTAAGTTTGCTCATATAGGATATTTAAGCTGGTTCATACAAAAATGAGGCAATGTTGGTTTTTGAAGCCACCTGCTGCGTTTAGATTTTTAACAAAATCCTTAATCAGGCGTATGAAGTTTCTTTTAATATACTGTCCTTTTGTTTGTGAATGACAGGTGTAAGATATCTGCAAAAAAAAATACAATACTTGCGATATGAGAAGTTCGATGGCCCAGTTAATATTAGCATTGTTTAAGCTCATAGAAATTGTTGTTTATTTATATTGACCGGTAGAGTCAACCCTTTAAGGCCATATAATTTACACGTGGTATTATCATCATCATTACATTCGTAACAAGTCCACTACTGGACAAATGCCTCCCTCAAGGATTCTTCAATCCGTGGGAGGATATTGACATACTCACTAAGCTTGGCAGGCGGGTTGACGAGCGCAGTTTCTTTCCGAGGCAAGCGTTCTGCTGCCCATCGGCGGAAGCATTTTTAGCTGGGGAAGGATAGGAACTTGTTGGCTTTGGGAAAGTAATGAAGACATGAGGATACTACTCACTCGGATGAATAGGGGAAAAGCAAGTAGCTACTTTGGAGACGGGATGCGCGTACCTGATGCCTACAACTACCGGCTAAGCAGTAAAGGATGATAACCCTGACCCATATGGTAAAAGAATGCCAAATTTAATTTTATTGTTGTGTACCTTAAAGTATCGATTAATCGATGAAATTATATAAAAAAGGGACAAAATTTGGGAATTGGTAAATTAAATAACAAAAAAAAGAGTTTTTAATTAAGCATTTCCAATGGCTATATAATATAGTTAGTTTGACAACACGACACGACGGACGTCTACTTGTATCATACGCGCCACTTACGCGACGGAACGCGGTTTTATAGCCTAGGAGGCAGTAAATTACAGTGCGG
The DNA here is from genome assembly GCA_947532085.1 of Elegia similella. Taxonomy (NCBI): domain Eukaryota; kingdom Metazoa; phylum Arthropoda; class Insecta; order Lepidoptera; family Pyralidae; genus Elegia; species Elegia similella. The sequence goes on along the minus strand of OX383926.1, from coordinate 841,075 downwards.
CGAGCTCCCGGTCTAAGCTCTCGTAAGCTGCCGTAATTTTGCTTTATTAAGTTCGCTGCTCATACAGGATATTAAAACAGGTTCATACAAAAAATGTGGCAATATCGGTTTTTGACTCCACCTGCTGGGCTATAAATTTTTACAGCATATGAGGTTAGAAATATATATCTTGTACCTTTAAACGAGCAATTTTTGTATATTTATATATAAATTTATTTCTTTGATCTTGGAAACGGCTCTAACGATTTCGCTGAAATGTGTTATATAGGGGGGGTTTCGGGGGTAAGCAATCGATCTAGCTTAGTCTTATGTTTGAGAAATTGCGTGTTTTCGAGTTGTCATTTGTTTTTCTTTCCACACAGAATATGGTCGCTAATTGTGTCCCACCGGCAACTGTCCGTTTGGTCCAGCAATTTAAGATGCGAACGGCAAGAGACGAGTGTTACGGGTTCGAATCCCGCTCGGACACTTACTTTTTTTTTATATGTTTAAGTTTTAAATTATTTTTTAATTTTATTTTGCTATTAGACAAGTCAAAAATGTAGGTAACTTTGATTTTACTTTTTAAGTTTCTGTAGATTATCACCTAAACACCACCATATTACAATGAATAGTCATAACCGAGCGAAGCTCGGCCGCCCAGGTACTTTTTAGAATGAAATGCCATAGTTAGTTCAAGGGATATCTTCCAATTTAAATATTTATGATTTCTTCAGAGCTACGACAACGTCAATCAGTTACATGGTAGAGTAGATTTTTGTAGCTCTGAGCACGTGTGGTATGCATGGGTAGCTCCGTAGAAAGCTTGCTACGATATCGTTCTGTAAATTATTTATTTTTAGGAGCCGTTAATGTCCCAATACTGGGCTTTCTCTCTTTTTCTTCCTCTCTTCTCCATATTTTTCGGTTAGTTGTTTGTTTTTCCCAAACTTTGTTATATTTAATGAGTTCGTCGCACCACTTTGTCATTGGTCGGCTACGTCCCTGTATGCCGTTGGATCTCGAGTCAGTGACTTTTTTGGCCCAGCGATCATTAACACTATATTCTTAATGATTGCTGGGCTAAAAAGTCACCGACTGAATTTCTTCAAATTATTGAATAAAATTGGTTGTGTTAAAGTCAGTTTACGGACGATAATTTTACGTGGAAGAAAGATAAATGCGTCACAAGCCGAACGCTTCCGATAGATGCGTTACTAGCCGAACGATTAGGCCGATCGTTCCTCTCTATCGCTTGTTTCGAACTCTCGCTTGCACGCATAACGTGACATTTTTTCGTGCGTGTAACCGGCGTTTACGGATTTATAAGATATTATCACGTCAAAAGAATGTATCCATAGGCTGGGCATTCAGTTTTGAGTGAATATGGTACTACATTTTATTATATCTTTGATCAACACTATTTTCTGTCATTATTCCTTTATTATTTATATAATCAGACAGAAATCATTTGAGATTTTAAATCATTATTGTCTCAATAAAACTATAGTGTTGTATTTTCAAAAATAAGTTTAGTAAACATCTTTAAAAAATATATCTGCACAATTGACGATGTGTTGCTTTCCGTAGCCGCTTTCCATCAAATGAGTGAGATGGCTTTAAAAAATCGTTTTCCTCAACAATAGTCATTCAAATACTTTGTGTGCTTAGTAATCGTATTACCAACATCGATTATGCGTAGTACATACGTTTCGTATTGATACGTTACTGTAATAATTATCAGTCAGTATATAATATGTTAGGAATACAGTAATAATTAACATATGTATCACACGAGTTATATAAGCGCTTTGATTATAATTATCACAAAGCTACGGCATGTCGGGTGATCAAAGGCTTTTCGCGTAATACATGTTTAATTAATAATTCTGCAGAATGTAATATTAACTGTTGAACTATAAACTATTAACTCACAAAGAGGAATCAATTAAAATAATTCTTTTAGATGTGTGCTGGTTGTAACACAGACCACAGTTCGATTTTTTATTATTATTTTGGCAAAAAAAGCCTCAAAAAGCGCAAGTATGTAGGTATGATTTTCTTAATTTTATAATAAAATGGCTATGATTAAATTTCAAAAGTATTAAAACTTTAAAAAAATAACAGCAAATACATTTTTGTAACGAGCTATACTTTATGGACGCGTGTCCATAAATATTTTTAATTTTTTCTTACATACAGGTCTATAAAACGGGACAACGAACGGGACAGTACTATTCCAAATAATCTTATTATTATCTAATAATAATGTCAAATCGGCCATCAGTAATCGCTTTTACACAGACTCTCTCATACACACACACCCCCTCACCAAAACACACACACACACCCACACCAACACACACCATCACGCACACTCCTTCACATACTATCACGCACACACCTTCACACACACACACACACACACACACACACACACACATATAAGTAAATAAATATATAATCTTCTGCTCTAACTTTCATCATGTATTTACGTTAACTAGGCCTAAGTTATTATGATGTGTTCTGGAAGAGCGGATCCACCTGTCACAGGCTTTATCTAAGCTTACTAGGTGGGTCCCAGAAATATGTATTTTTATAAACTAAGGCTTGGAAATAAAGATTTATTCTTTTTTTTTATGGCAGAGTTCAGTCTATCAGCAAATACTTTAAGGATCTCATTCGTACTCCCTCGCAACCGACTGACGACTGCCGCAGTCTTAAAGGCCATGCAGAAATGATTACATTTCTCTTGATCAAATAAGGGTAGCTAAGGGCAACTAATAATTTGCAACACGATTACCATGCCGTGTTAACACGTCTGGTCGAGGGGGCGTCGCTTTGGCGTACAAACTTCATTAATAACGACCTAGTCTCGCCGTTAACCCTTTTTGACCCTAAACAAGGTAGTAACTTTGAACAATTCTGACGAGTAGCGGGGTAAGTTAAAAGTTTGAAGCGGGTAACAGAGGCAAAACACAGAAAGGATAAAGAAGGATCGAAAGCAGAAAACCCAATCAATCAATCAATCATAATTTATTTGCAATAAATGTGGACATAAGTTGGTACAATATATATAGATATTTAAGTTTCACACATTAAGCCTTCATAGGCATGCAAAATTTACGGTTTTGAAGTCAATACAATAGCAATTATTTAAAAATTAATTAATTAAAATAAAGTTTGCACATAATCAATAATTAAAAATAATGTTAAAATTTATGCGGAGTAGAAGCGTGACAAAATGTTGGCCAAGTCAAACAAAACAAATAGGTAGGTATATTTAAAATTTATCATTCAAATAATCCTGAAGTGAATAATAACATTTATCTATAAGGAAATTTCTTAGCCTAGTTTTAAACTGCGGTAAAGGTAGATTCTTTATATCAATCGGTAGTTTATTAAAGTTACGAACAGCCATCGGATAGCAGTTCTGATCGTATAAACTAGTCAATATTACATGCAATACCAGTTTGTCAGGGAACCGACCACGATAGTCATTGATTTCGTCACGGTTTCTTTTGAATAAATGTCCATACGATTTGACGAAGTGACACGTTTCATAAATATAAATAGACGGCAAAGTAAGTAAGTGTAAATTTTTGAAATACTGTTGACAACTAGTTCTTTGTGATATATTACACATAGACCTTATGCAGCTTTTTTGGGCAATAAACGCTTTTTCAAAATCTACCTTATTACCCCAGAGTATCGTGCCGTATCGCAGAATGGATGCTACGTAGGACCCATGGTACGCCATCAATGCTGTTTTGACGTCAGTTACATTAACTAATCTCCATAAAGCATAGGAAAAGCTATTTACTTTACTAAAGATACATTTTACATGAGGTTTCCAAGTAAAGTTCTTATCTAAAGTAATTCCTAAAAATTTTATTTCTTTACACTCGGTTAGAACTTGCTTATCGTGTATTAAAATTATAAAATTAAAAAAAAAATTATTAATTATTAAATATAAATAAAAATTAATAAAAAAAGGATATGATAAAAACACAGGAAAAAAAAAGACTAAGGCACGTATTATTATATAAATGCATATAAATAGCATCTGTAAATACTTAATTAGCGAGGAAATGTCCCCAGCCTTTAAGGCACCCTGCCTGCCGACCGCAGCGATTTAATTTCCACTTTTTATTCTTAATTTTTAGTATAGGTAATTTTAGTTTATAGTTTTAATTTATACTTATTATAATATTATTGTTATATTAGAGAATAAAGCACAGTAAGTCTTAATTACTGAGTTAATAATAATATACGGTGTATATGAACGTAAAAAAATATATGCATTCTTCATCACCGTCGGTTTTCTATATACGACACTGCTGATACGAATATAAACCTCCTGTTTACACTCGTATCAGCAGTGTCTGCGCCATCTTGCATACTTCTATTATGACATGTCAAGTACTGAGAACAATATATAACGAAAATTTATTTAAGCAACAAGAAATCGTGTCTTATAAAGACGCTTCTAAATAGCTACCGAGAAGTGGCTTCATGTTATACCGATAGCCGTCAATAACTTGCGGCAAGTCTCGCCGAGCCTTTGATATGCCAATATGCATGCACGAGATGCCTCTTAGAGACGCAAATTGAAATTTACCCAGGCCTCCGTGCCGCACCGTCTGACGGTCATGCGTGCCCGGTACCACTCACCTAAATCCCTTACGACCACTCTTAAACTTACGCCTACATTACTGTTTCTATATTGTAACGAAATTTGCATCCTAATACAAAACTAGCAACGGATAACGACATAAATTTTAACGTAGTTAAAAGCATTTTGAAAGTGGTAAGTTCATAAACGATGGAGGAATTTCAGGAATAGTTTGCGAGAATTTAATATTTAATTTTATTGGATGGGTCATATCGCTGAAGGCTGAGCCTTAATTGAATTTCGCCGGAACGCGTCAACAACGTGCTACATATAATGAACTTGTATTACATTAGCATTTTCATAAAAATATGTATCATGAATATCTCCGTGAATGGCTATCTTTAGAAACTTATAAACAGGAAACTAACAAAATAACAACAAGACAAATGAAACAAACCAAATAAAAATTTGAAGTGCAATCAAAAAAACTAAACTAAAACTATCCTAAATTACACATACTAGACATGAAAAATATGTATGTTAAAATGTTTGAAAATGATTTGTTATGTATTTAATCACGCCTCGATAAACGAATATAGATGACGCTTGGTATATAAGAAAATGATGGCCTTATTTAAGAAACTAGCTGTTGCCCGCGGCTCCGCCCGCGTTAATGTCGTTCCCTTGGGAACAGTAGAAATGATAAAAATTCCATACAAACCCCTGCCCCTTTGCTTTTTTAAGGGGGAATTTAATACATTTCACCTGCATAGATCTTTAGCCCTTAAGGAGGGGATTTTGCACATTTCACCTACACAGATATTTTTTTATTGTAAAGGAGAACTTTTTATTGTCATATTTCTAAGTAAATAAAAAAAATCCATACAAACTTTACCCCACCTATTCTATTTCCCCTTCAAGGGGAAATTTCGACAATTTTAACTACACAGATCTTTTTAATTGTAATCATTACATATAATAAAACAGTAAAAATATTTTGTCTGTACATTTAGAATTTTTGACTGAAATGGATAGAGGGACACTTAAAAAGAATAACAGAAAGCAAAAAAAATTTTTTTGAATTTCTTGTCTGTCTGTCTGTATGTATGATCAGGATTATCTCCGAAAATACTGACCCATTTACTTCAAACTTTCACCAATTGCTTTGTTTTAACTCAGCAAAACATTTAAAGTTTGTTTCATTAAAATCGGTTCATTATAAAAAAGTTATCTTCGTTATATTTCTTATAGTTGTCATTTGAATGAACTCAAGGCATGAGTTTATATCAACGCAGCCGAAACTGCTGCGCCTAGAAACTTGAAATTTGGTACAGGGGGTCTTTTAATGACGTGAGTGAGCGCTAAGAAAGGATTTTTAGAATTTTAACTTCTAAAGGTGTAAAATTTATATGGAATTTTTTTCATTTCTTGACTTTGAAGTATAAAAGTAGGTATATAAGTTCTCGATTAAAATTAAAATAAGATGTGTGGATGAAATTTGCAAAATTCCCCCCTTAAGGGGTAAAATGGGGGTGGGTGGGTGGTATATACTATGTACGGAAATTTTCTCATCTCTGAACTATGAAGTATGAAAAAAGATAGGTATGTAAGTTCTCGATTACAATTTAAAAAGATGTATGTGGGTGAAATGAACAAAATTCACCCCAAAAGGTGTAAAATGGGAGGGTAAAGTTTTTATGGAAATTTTCTCATTTCTGGACTTAGAAGTATAAATAATATCCATACTACTAATATAATAAATGCGAAAGGAGTTACTTTCGCATTCGTCTGTCGTCTGTCGTCTTTTTACGCTTCAACCATTGAACTGATTTGGATGAAATTTGTTATGGAAGTAGTTTGAGACCCGGGGACGGACATAGGATATGTTTGATTCTCGGAAATTCTACTGTTCCCGAGGGATCGACACTAACGCGGGCGGAGCCGCAGGCAACAGCTAGTGTAAACATATATACTTATTTTTATACTTCTATGTCCAGAAATGAGAAAAATTCCATACAATCCCCCCCTCCCTCCCATTTATCCCTCAAGGGGGAAATTTTGTACATTTCACCTACACAGATCTTTTTTAATTGTAACCTAGAACGTATATACTTATTTTCATACCTCTAAGTCTAGAAATGGAAAAATTCCATACAAACTTTACCCCCTATTTACCCTTTCAAGGGAGAATGTTGTCTGGTTCACCTAAACGGATCTTTTTTAATTTTAATTGAGAACTGCGTACCTACTTTCAAACTTCTAGAAATGAGAAAATTCATAAGTCCAGAAATGAGAATATTCCATAAAACTCCAACCCCTTTGATTTTCTAAAAATCCTTTCTTAGTGCTCATTTACATCATTAAAAGAATCCCTGTGCCAAATTTCAAGTTTCTGCGCATAGTAGTTTCGGCTGTGCGTTGATATATAAGTCAGGTTTGCCTTTGGCCCGCGGCTCCGCCCGCGTAAGTGTCGATTTCTCAGGAACAGTAGAATTACCCGGAATACATTAGTTAATGACTTTCAATGAAACACCTTTATATTGAATTTCAATTGAATAACTTCGAAAACGGAAAGTTTCATACTAACTTTGCATCCCCGTTATATCCCCATGGGATGATTTTTGAGAAAAATATTTCACTCGTGTTTCACGCCTTTTAGTAATGAACCTTCATGCTGAATTTCATTCGACTAACTTCAAAAATGGCAAAGTTTCATGCTTACTTTACACCCCTATTTTACCCCCTTAAGGGATGATTTTTGAGTAAAATATTTTACTCGTGTTTCATACCTTTCAGTAAATAACCTTCATGCTGAATTTCATTCGAATAACTTCAAAAACAACAAAGTTTCATACTAACTTTGCAACCCGTTTTTCTCCCATAAGGAGATGAATTTCCAAAAATCCTTTTTTAGTGCTCCCCTACGTTATAAAAGGAACCCCTGTGCAAAATTTCAAGTTCCTAACCCTTATAGTTTAGGCCCTGCGTTGATATGTCAGTCAGTCAGTCAGCTCCTCTTTTTTTTAGTATGGATTACTTTGGATAGTATGCATAGGTATAATGCTGTCGTATAATGATGATGAATTGACTTTGGATTTTAATTTTCTTATGTCACTTATTATTTTATTTTATTTTTGCTATATGTTTGCAGGCAAACATGCCTTGAGTTCATTCAAATGACGATAACTTTTTTTTTTAATGAACCGTTTTTGATGAAACAAACTTTAAATGTTAACCTGAGTTAAAACAAAGCAATTGGTGAAAGTTTGAAGTAAATCGGTTCAGTATTTTCGGAGATAATCGTGATCATACATACAGACAGACAGACAAGAAATTCCAAAAAATTTTTTTTACTTTCTATTATTCTTTTTAAGTGTCCCTCTATCCATTTCAGTCAAAAATTCGAAATGTACAGACAAAATAATTTTACTGTTTTATTATATGTATTATATGTATAGATAACATTGTATCCCTCAATTAGGTACTATGCAATAGGATCATCATCATCATCATTATTTCGTGTAGGTGACACGGTCAATCGACCAAGCACACCTTGGTGTCAAAGTTTTTCGGAACCGCCTTTCGGCATCTGACATGGTTCCTTTAACGACTGTCAGATGGCAGCCGGGACCAACGGCTTAACGCCTTTCGAAGCACGGAATTAATTATCAGACGATCAGGTGAAACAATCAAGTGCCTGTAATGTCCTAACCATACTGGAAGCAACTAAACAAAGTATGCTTCCCGTGTGAATCCAACCCACGACCCCCGGGTATACAGGCAAACGCCTTAACCACTGGACCACGGAGACTGTTATACACGATCATATATAATAGGATCATAGACTCAACTTACATTGACGTATTGTCGAGCTTCTTCACTTTGTTATATAGCTTTAACCCGCTCTGTCGAATGACATATTGAATCATGTCTAGGCCGTTTAACTTGAGTGCAGTGGCGTTGAAAGTTAAACTAATATATACATAAATATTATCATGTTTCTTTCCCATCTGGGTGTAGGCAGAGACTAAGGACCGCCACTTGTTACGATTCTTACAAATTCAACTGATTCCTCATCTTAAATCCAAACACTCAAGTTGAAAACAAATTATCGGGCGCGGCTGACAGCCGCGACTGATAACTGCACAGTCTTTTGGGACGTGGCTTGTGGACGCGTTCCAACGCCTATTCGCAAAGAACTGCAGACGAAGAAATATTTTGACAACAAAGTGATCCTATAAGGGTTCCGTATTTTTCTTTTGAGGTACGGAATCCTAAACAATGGGTTCGTCGGCACACTTCTTTAGTTCCTTCTAACATAATACTTTCAAGCCAAAGCCAATAACCTAAACTCTTAAAAGTTATTAACCAACCAAGTAACAGATAAGAAAAATGTAGTTTCTTTTTCGTCCAAAACTAAGCAAGCGCGTATTTATAGCGACGTCACTCGTCCAGTCATTAAGAAGTACTTAAGAGCTTTTAAGCTGCCGTCGCTCATGACCGGAGCTTTCAGTCTTTAGTTTAAGAATGTCGCCAAAGTTGGTGACACTTAAATTGGATATTGTGGATTACCTTGACTTAAACAGTTCAGATACAGACTGATTTAATAAGACAGTAAGCTGTAACTTTTAATCAAATTATGTTGTGTCTGCGGGTGTTTTTTTTTTAATTAACACGTTTTACACGATTGTCCTATTTAACTTGCAATGAAAATGTTTCTCGTTTGTTGGGTCAAGTCTTGCAACTCAATCCAGCAGCCCATAACCGATTGAGCTGAAATGTGTACTTATAAAAGTCAATCAATGCGATGTTATGGTCCTTTAGGCTTGGTTTGATGATGGAGTTGGAAGGTGGCTATAGGCACTTTTAAACTAAATAAGATAAACCTATAGTGTTTGGGCTCAATTGTCTTGTCTCACTGACTGTACCAAGCGTAGATCAGGTTTAAAATTCCATACAAAAACAAAAAAACGGAAAGAAAATAAAAATTTTTATTTTCTGCAATTCGTCTCAAATGGGCCGTAGGCATATGGGACGAGTTGTGAAATTGCTCGATTTGACTTAAAAAGCACTTCACAGTATGAATTGCTCATAATGAAAACTTGTCAAATAATGTTTTTTTTTTTTAAATATATATTAAATCACTACAGTTTATCAAAGTTATATTGAGAGCTGACCATATATACAAAGTAACTTAACCATAAGCCGTCTTAACCATAAACCGAACAGTAATAAAAATCAGCAACTCATCTGATAACATCATAACCATCGCATATGGCTTTCATACAAAATGGAGAGAGTCCAGACCTTGGGTCTATCCAGTATTGCTATGACATTAATAAATCTCGAGTCATGAGGGCTATGCTCGGTGTTTCTCTGCGCAATCAAATCAGAAATGAGGAGATTCGTAAGAGAACAAAGGCCATCGACATAGCTCAGCGGATTAGATCTTCGAAGTGTCAGTGGGCAGGGCACATAGCGCGTAGAACCGATGGCCGATGGGGCAGAAGGGTTCTCGAATGGCGATCACGTACCGGCAAGCGCAACGTCGGACATCCAGCGACTAGATGGTCGGATAACCTGACTAAAGTCTGACTAAGGTAAGGAAGACACTGAATGCAGGCCGCATCCAACTGGTCGTATTAGAAATCCTTGGGGGGGCCTATGTCCAGCAGTGGACTTCTTGCGACTGATATAATAATGATGATATGAGAGTCATGAGAGTCAAACGACGCCATGAAAACAGCCCATTACGGGCTACTTAGTACCACTTAGACTAGCTCCGTGGCGCAGCGGTCAACACGCCTGCATGCGACACGGAGTGACCGGGTTCGATCCCCGGCCAGGTCAAGATGGAAAATGATCTTTTTCAGATTGAAAATGAAAATGAAAATGAATAATTTTTATTCAAAGTAGGATACATGTATCGCTTTTGGAACGATTGGCCTGGGTCTTGGATGTGTATCTATATATGTATTTGTTTTAAAATATAGTATCGTTGAGTTAGTATCCCATAACACAAGTCTCGAACTTACTTTGGGGCTAGCTCAATCTGTGTGATTTGTCCGTATATATTTATACTTAGTATTAGTATGGAGCTCAGGTCGACTGAGTTTCTTTCAACGAGGTATTCCTTTGGACAGTGATGTGATAGTTCTTATACTCGTACTCTAGAAGCTATCGAGATTTACGAATAATAAAAATAATAGGGTTTCGTTCGCGGTTCCGCTCGATCCCTAATTATCACTCATTTAGTGTTCTGGCGTCGTGTAACAATCACACACGTCCGTGATTCCTATTAATTGGTGACTACCTCCGTGGTCCAGTGGTTAAGGCATTTGCCTGTTGATCCGGGGTCGTGGGTTCGATTCCCATGGGAAGCATACTTTGTATAGTTGTTTCCAGTTTGGTTAGGACATTGCAGGCTTGAATCATTATTCCGTACTTCGGAAGGCACGTTAAGCCGTTGGTCCCTGCTGCCATCTAGTAGTCGTTAAAGGAACCACGTCAGAGGCCGAGAGGCGGATCCAAAGAACTCTGTCACCAGGGTGTGCATGGTCCATTGACCGTGTCATCTACTCGACATGATGATGATGACTGGTGAATCTTGACTGGCTTGTTTTAATATCTTCATGTACACGAAGGCAACCAACTGATTATTAAGGCGTACTGACGCTATTCTTTTTTAACTTTTACTATGTATATAAAAGGGACTTAGCACGAACCTTTTTATTATTTGTTTCCGTTAATGGAGTTCCATTCATCGTGGTTGCAACGAGATATGGATGACACCGCAGTACTTCAGTCTCGTTGCAACCACGATGGAATAATAAAAAGTTTCGTGCTAAGTCTTATTTATAACATTACTAGCTTTCGCCTGCGGCTCCGCCCGCGTCAATGTCGTTCCCTCGGGAATAATACTTTTTCCCCGGATAAAAGGTAGCCTATGTCCTTCTTCGTACTCCAGAGAACTTGTATCTAAAATTTCATGATTATCGGTTCAGTAGTTACGGCGTGAAAGCGTGGCAAACAAACAAACAAACTCTTTCGCATTTATAATATTAGTAAGGATTTTGACAACGTTATTAGCACTCGTCAAAGTGAACCATTTTGTTTACACTTCCGTCCTCTCTTTATTTCGTATCGTTTATGGCCCCCATCAGAGATATTACAATTTACGGTGAAATTCAATAACGACACTTCGGAAAGCATTCAGTTTACTCGACGTCGTAAAAGCGTGTTATGAGTTTTTCGGTGTAAAACGGCAATATGCTTAAATGGTTCACTAAAGGACGGCGACACATTAAATGTATTACACACGACTTTTACAAACACTTAACGTTGTCAAGCTTTATATTATTATCATAATCATTTATTTGCTCAAATACAGTACATTGAAGATCTTAAGTCTATTTAAAGTGTCCATTGTATTAAACCTTTTTTAATTAAATTTATACATAGTATCACGTCTTTTTCCCTTGTGGGGTAGACAGAGCCTAGATCTATAAGATCTAAAGGCCACGTTTAAAATGTTGGTGGGCATTAGGTGAATAATGGAACAAAAATAGTGATGGGTTGCTAGCCGCATCGCCTATTAACATGATTCCACGGAATTTTGTCCATTCCCTCTATCGGCTTTTAAGATCTACGCAGGAAGAGAAGCAGCTGGTACATTCAACGTTATTTTTCTTTTTCCCCAGACCAGCATGCAAAATATTAAATTTATTTATTTCTCCATTACATACCACAAATGTCTAAAAATATTTGGATATATGGAAACAACTAACTGACGCCCGTGGGTCCCGTGGCGTTTATGTCGATCCCACGAAAACTGTACTTTTCTTCGGGACAAAAGGTAACTTATGTTTTAATCCAGGTTAAAACCTATCTGCGTCCAAAATTTGTCAAAATCCGTTAAGCCGTTTTGGCGTTCGCATTTATAATATTAGTGAAATGGGATAGTAAAGGTCAAAATCAGTAAATTCTCAGCGTGTAATACTTTAATAACAGGGAGTTGTCGTCAAGCTGTCAGATTTCGTTCAAACTTTGCCTAAATACGCCATAAATAATAATACATCGTCTCTCTATGCTCCGACCGAGTATTTTTTAACAGAGAAAAGATAGCTTTCTTTCTTAAAATAAATACTCGGTCGTAGCATAGAGAGACGAAATTTTATTATTTATGCCGCTAAGAACATTAGTCCAATAAAAAAAATCAAGGATGTCACAGTTATGTAAATAAAATGTTATAATAAACGCTTATGTGTTCCATCCCTTACGCCCGCCATCATCGTGCGGTCATCGTGGCCCTTTAATTTAGTTAACGAGTACTTAGCGCGGCCGGCCCCACCATATATTTACACATACATATATGACTTATTTGACATTATAATTTTCAGGGCCTCCCTCTCATCCAAACGCGTTCCCCATGGCATCATTAGCTGTGCTACTTTTAAACATACCGTGCACTTTGAAGATTGCATGTTAGTTTTCAACCGAACTCAAAAAAGGCGGTTCTCAATTCATCTGTTTGTTTGTCATACCCTAATTCCGTATTTGTGAACGCAGAGTCAAAGTCAAAGTCAAAGATTTTTATTCAAAATTGGATACATGTATCTCTTTTTGAACGTCATATTTGTATTTGTTATATTTGTTTATTTTATGCAAAATCGAAATACTACTAGCGTTTCGCAACGACTACTGGTGAGAAGAATACGCCGAAAGAAACTTAATCCAGACTTGGTCCCTATGTGCCTGAAGGGCTCCGATTACATTTTTTACATGTATTATATCATCAAATAAAAAATCATGGCGAAATTTGTACAGATTGAATTTTAAAAAAAGAGAAGGTGAAATATTTTTTTTATGATTACTATGGCTCTAGTCAACAACTTGAATTAATCAGAATATTTTTTAAAGACGGGGAAAAAAAGATATTTATTTATTTAAATACTGATTTTTTATTCGATATCCGAACGCATAATTATAATTTTTGAGTAAATATCCACTACCTGCAACTGACACGTTAAAATATATTAGTTTATGGCAACACCACGCAAGAAGGCAATCATCGGCTAAAATAAAAAAAAATCTGTCAACCCGACTGACATTTTCTCATTGACTTGACAGTTCTGAGTAACAGATCTACAACATACAGTCAGTTTGACAACCATTGTGAACTTTTTTAGGCAAATGAAAATGGCAATAAGGCTATAACTTTTATTGTGAAATATTTTATATAAACGGGGGTTTAAAAATATTTCTATTATGCAGACATGTTACTAGTAAGGAAACTTCAATACTGCTATATAATTCATCTACTCTTTTTTTTTTTCTGACCAATCGATGAATGGGCGTTCACCATGATTCTTTATATTAATTGCCAAGCATTTTTATCAATTACATAATCAGCAATGCAATAATATGCCTTTTTTACTAATTGGTATTTTACAGTCGCTTTAAACTTAAGTATAGACAGACCTAATATTTCTGCAGGAATTTTATTATAGAAGCGTACTCCTAGACCCAGAAATGAATCCATAGTTTTCTGCAATCGCAAAACTGGTGTAGCTAATTTATTTTTATTTCTCGTGTTTCGATGATATCACTATTTTTATTATATAAATCAAGATTATGGCGCACAAACATAATATTCGCAAATATATACTGAGAAGGTAATGTTAAAATATTTATATCTTTAAACAATTTTCTAACAGCATAAGCTGCAGAACTAAGTTTACCCGCTAACTTAGTAACATGGGCACCCCATTGAAGCCCGGCATCAAGAGTAATTCCAAGAAATATTGTTTTATCTGTTAAATCTAGTGGTTCATTATCCATTATTATTCGTGTAGGAATTTTTTTAACATTTGGTAAGCAAAATTTAATACATTTCGTTTTCTTAGCGTTTAATAACAGATTGTTCGCTGTAAACCAATCCAACACCTGAGCTAAAGTACTATTAACCACGTCAAAAGAATCAGTTTGTCTATCAATTTTGAAGACAAGAGAGGTATCATCGGCAAATAGTACAGCCTTACATGTATTCACACAGTAAGGTAGGTCATTGATGTAAATGAGGAATAACAGAACCCTAGTATAGAGCTCTGGGGTACGCCCATCTTAACCGATGATCCGGAGGATTGAACCCTATCTAAACTAACTTTTTGAGTTCGCCCACTTAAATAAGATTCAATTAAATAGCGAGATTTCTCTTTTATTCCATAATGCTCCAGCTTCGAGAGAAGGGTATTGTGGTCTACGCAATCAAAGGCTTTGGAAAGATCACAAAAAATACCAATAGCATTTTGTTTTTCCTCCCAAGCATCATATATGTATTTCAACAGAGCTACACCCGCGTCTGTAGTTGACCGACCCTTTGTGAAACCATACTGTTCAAGATGGAAAAGACTATGATTGTTGAAAAAAGCTAATAACTGATTAAAAATAATCTTTTCAAATATTTTACTAAGCGCTGGCAGAATAGAAATGGGACGGTAATTAGTGGGATCATTTTTATCGCCAGATCTGTACAACGGAATTACTTTACTTAACTTCATCAAGTCAGGGAATGTCCCATAATCTACACACTTATTGAATATAGAAGCTAAATACGGCGCGATTACTTCAATAATGTTATTAATGACAAATACAGAGATATCCCACAAATCTCCGGTTTTCTTATTGTTCAAACTCTTAAATGTTTCAATGATTATTTGAGGTGTTACATGTTGAAATATTAAATGGTTGTTACATACCGGTATACAGCTTGATATAAGTTTCTTAGATTCCTCAGATGATGAACGTAAAGAGGCAGTAGTGTTTACGGGAATGTTAGTAAAGTAATCTTCGAAATATTTTGCGACGTCTTCATTATTACTGAGGATCTTATTATCAATTTTTAATTCTATTTTGTTGTCACGATTTTTAGATTTTCCAGTTTCCGTGTTAATAATTTTCCAAGTGGTCTTTATCTTATCATGAGAATCTAGAATAGCTTTTCTAGTATATAAAGATTTTGCGCTCAAGCATGCCTTTTTAAAAACCTTAGAATAAGTTCTAACATAATTGATAAATTCAGGATTTTTATTGTAAGCTTTCATAGCTAAAAATTCGTATAACCTGTTTCTACTAACGTAAATACCAGTTGTAGCCCATTCACTTAATTTTTTACGGATACGTTTAGTACATTTTTTAATTTTGAATGTATTGTTGAATTCTGATTTAATAACACCAAACATTTTATTATATATAATATACTAACATAAACATTTTATTATATATAATAGAAGAAACTACAGATCTCTAGTTTCTTCTATTAGGGGCATTTTTTCAGAATTTTTTTTCTTAAATACATTTATTTTAGCTTTGGTTATAGATCTAAAGGTTAATTTTGGTATGTCTACTTCTACGTCATTTATAAGCTTTACGTACTGACCAAAGTGATCCGAGTTTAGATTTTTAGCTATATATTTGTCAACAGCAGTGCACCCATTTAAATTTCATCAAAATAGGTTTAGTAGTTTAGTTGGAGTCGGTTTTTTTTCATCTGAAATATTATCAAATATTCAAAATACACATGTTTTGACATGATAACGTCTTATAAATTGATGAACGCCGGCTGCACGCACGAAATAGAGTCACGTTCCGTGTGCAAGCGAAAGCGCGGAACAAGCGATAGAGATCTCTATTACACCGTTTTTTTAAATAGCCTATTTCAGTTTCCCACTGTTGGATAAAGGTCTCCCCTTTTTGTTTCCAGTCATATCTATCGCGGGCAATAATTTGCCAGCCACTTATATAAGCATTCAAGTCATCGCGCCATCTCCTTCTAGGTCTGCCACGTTTTCGGCGGCCATTCGGTTTCCACATGGTAGCTACCTTGGCCCACTTTCTTCTTGCATGCTGCAAACGTGTTCCGCCCAGTCCCACTTGAGTTGTGCTGATTTCACACCTACATCCTTTATTAGAGTTTTGGAGCGCAGAGTGGTGTTTCTAATACGGTCTATACGGCGTACGCCAAGTATACTACGCTTGCTCTTTGGCAAACCTTGAGCCTGGACTTATGCCCCTCAGTGAGTGACCACGTCTGTGCTTCATAAGTAAGTATAGGTTAACTAGCTTTTACACCGTTATCACGTAAAATTATTGTCCGTAAAGCGACTTTGAAGACGACCAATTTTTTTTCCTCTTTAAACATGTTGCCATCGCAAGTTCGTTCTTTATTAAGAATATATAAATAGCTACTATGCAATGAAGAACTACAGAAAAATTTTCACCGCGGTTCTGGAGGGTTAGCGACAAGCAGGCGGTCAGCTGAAAAAAGTTGCCATGTCATATTCCACAATTAATGCTGTCCTTACCTAATAGTAAGGTCTATATACTGAGCGTGCATCGACGCACCACTGCTAAAGGTGCGGCCAAAATAACGTTCATGATAAACATATACGATACGACCATCCCTACCAACAAATTCGAAGCCTTATATAATATGCTAATAACGGGTTAGTCACGTATGAAGTCAGCTATAGTACTAGTACTTATTCTGTGGCTAAAGGCCGAGCTAATTCAGCTATATAGTACGTGATTATTCTATACTAAACTAGTTATTCACATATTAAAATGGTCCACTCGCGTTAGCTTTAATCAAAAAAATGAAGTTTGTTTACCTTGGGAGGGTGCCATACGTAGAAGTCTGTTAAGACATTTCTGGTGGAAGGAGTTTAGGGATTGGAAAGGAAAACTATTTCAACTATTTGTGCAACAGTAATAATAAAGGGGTTTAGCGTTGTAGTTTATTTGTTTGGATAGAAATAAAAGTTAACCATAGTACAAAAAAGTAAGGGTATTGTGATCCTTGTATGTTAATTTAGAACAAGACGTGGTGACAAAAATTAAACGAGTCATAAAAGAGTGCTGTGAAGTCATCTACACAATATCACTATGACAACATAAGTACTTATCAAAATCAGTATAATAGTGGTTAGATCACGAAGTTATTAGGCAAAATATAATCACGAGGTCCACGTTCGCAGCGAACTACTAGTATAAGTTTACGTACTTACATATTTACGTAGTTACTTACCTACATACACACATACTGACATTTACATACGTACATACTTTCTGTTGAGAGCTAGGCTCTGTCGGTATCATAGTGTGGAAAGATATGCACACAATGACTATTTTGGCATGAATTAATTGTGTTTTTCATTTTACGCACTAGTGGACAATATATATGCAGATTGCCTCATGATTTTTCTTTAACATACTTGAATTCTAACATCAATACACTCCTCTTTTGGGGCAACCAAGTAAAAATGGCAACAAAATTTACCGTTTTCATAAATATTGCTCTGAAAATGATGAAATCAGTCTGGTGCGGTGGACATGAGCCGAGTTATTGCATATTCTCATAAAACTCCCTCGTCCCTCGGGGTACGCGCTCATGCACGGGATTACATCCAGCCTTTGTGCAGCGGAACCTGTTTACTCGAGCCTCCAAATATACTGGAATATTACCGCCAAATGTGGCCAGGGATTTCACAGCTGGCGAAAGCTAGGAAAGTTGAATTTACAAGTATGAGTTAATAGTTCTTTCTCGCTCCACTCATCAATTTTGATCCTTTAGGATCAAATACCTTCACCTAAAGTAACTTTGATTCTGTTAAAAGGTACTATACCTTTTAACAGAATTAAAGTTACTTTAGGTCCTTGCCAGAGCCACTTACTACGAATATACAAAATTTTACCTGAATCGGTTCAGTGGATGTAGCGTGACGATAACATAGACCACGGACATAGACAGAAAGAAAAAAATATTTATTACTAGCATTAACTATGATATTTACTATCTTTTCCCGTGACTTCTTTCAACAAGTCAGGTATACCATTGCAAAGTGCATCATAATTCCATCTAGATGTTTGAAAGAAGTAAAAAATTTACACGTTCATACAAATTTTCACATTTATAACATAAACTAGATATTGCCCGCGGCTCTGCTCCCGTTTATGTATATGTTATAATAATATCTAGGGCATAATACCATTTTTCAGTATAAAGGTACCCCTTTGTCCTTCTCCGTATCCCAGACAATTCATACACAAAATTTCATTGTGATCGGTTGAAAACGCAATCCAGTATTATTGGTATGTTGCCTTAGAAGACATGTCGGTCAAATGCTAATAGATGGCGGTCGATGCTGTCTCAGATTTTGCGTTGGATATAATTTTGGAATCACAATTTAAGACCCACATTCAAGACAGAAACTTATGTTAAATTCTCCAAACATAGAAAGGTTTATAGCTTGAACATACATATAAACCATTTATTTGGAAATAACCCCGGCCTTATTCGGGCTAAGGTCGCTATTTGATGGATGCTGATTTTACGGCCAGCTGTTAAACGCGACGGTCGAAGGGCATAGACCTAGGAATAGTATGGGCCGGGCGCGGAAGACGACACAAGTGACGCCAACTTTTTATGTTACATGTGTGCAGCACAAATAGGTACTTATTTAAAATTTGTTTGAATTTGAATATCGAACGGAGGAAACTCGTTGCATTATGTGCGTCACTGTCACGTTCGTAAGGGGCCTATCCTGATCATTCTTAGATCCATGTCGAAGGGTGAGCTTGAAAGGAAATATCTCAATTCTTCAACTGCTATAAAATGTGATTGCTATCTATTCTTGTTATCCGCGGTTTTAAAAATAACAGTATCACCTGTTATTTTTCAAATCTTACACAACTATACGAGTATATCTGATTATTCAACGGTTTCCTGTTTATTATTAAAAAATGATTAATTGTAGTACCTGGCTATAGGTAAGGAATTTGAACGCGAAGGAGTTTCCGTCCGCGAATCCAAACTATACATAAAGCGACCGGCGGCGTATTGAGTATCGTTTTGATAAATATTAATTTAATAAAAAGAAAACCATAATTTAGCACATTATCTAGTGCATCAAGAAAAATACTTTTTTATTAAAATATATATACAAAAGTTTACCTACCTTTTAGTAAATCAGTAATTTTACTGCTAAATAAATTTATTTAAGCAGTTTTTAGCTTATTTTCAGCATTTAATTTGATTTTATTTGATCGACTTAAAAACAACCTATTGCGTTAGACATTAGCAAATTCTTTAGACTATATCTTTGTGATTATTACGTATGTTTAAACTATTAATAAAATGTAAATATCTAAAAACTTGACCTATACTAGCAAATACGCTTATCAGCCGGTGACTCGCCTTAAACCATTATCCTACCAAAATAAGTAGCTTATGAATCTGTCATAGTCTATGTTTTATCGACGTCCAATGGTATAAACCGGGTACTAAAATTAGTCCCCGTTTTAAAATAAGACATGATACTGCCTGACCAACCACCACCTGATCACCACCGGACAATTTAAAAGAATCAAATAGATTTATAAGGGAAGATAAGGGAAGGGCTCCCTTATCTTCCCTTATAAATCTATTCGGATAACTTCTATGGCACATGTAGTGTGTTGTGTGTTGTATGGTGACTGTTGTTTTATTTATGTACTGAAATCTATAGATAATTTTGTAACACTTCATTTTCTAAAAAGAGAAGGTATGTCTTTGTAAGATAGTTTTTTGTGGTGAAAACCCAGCACTGTAAGTAGGTTGCTAGAATTCGTGTTGCAGTGTAGTCATTCAATAGTTGAACGTATACATAGATATAGGTTGCTAAGACATTATAATTCTAGGTAGGTGTGCAGTATTCGGGGGTCTTCTTCAATAATTCGTTTATTGATATTCAAATATAAACGTTTATTCTAAATCGTTACAAATTAAATTATTAAAACAATATAGGTACGTGTGTTACGATGACGAGTGATAATCGAATAAGAAGTCTTCCTTCGACGGGTGGGGGGGGGGGGATCGCTCTCTTGCTCTATTCTCCGGTAGATGTCGATGTAACATAAGTGGCTCCGACAGTAGGTATGTAAAATATGAACTATGAGTGATTAAAAAATATATCAAAATTTCGCATTAATAAGTTTAGAAATGAAACAAAAAATCCCTTTTCTGTTAAATGAGCCCCGCGGTCATAATTAGACGATCCACATTAATGAATGTTGTATGTCGTATCTTCAATGGCGCCGCCTCATTAAAATGTCCTTTTGGCTGGCCCGCGGCGGTCGCACCTACGGTAATTGGGTGTGAGCTATACAAAAAAGGACCCTAAATATTATGCGTATGCGGTTGGAAAATATGCAACGTCTCGCTTTAGAAATCCAACTAAACTAACTATTTTTAATATATTTTACTATTCGGGTAGCAGATGTGATCTTTACGTACGGTAGACGTTGAGCAATGGGCTCTGCTTTGAGAAATTGTTAGACATGATGACTATAGCTACTTTCTATTATCGCACCCCACGCCATCAGCAGGGAAATGAATTCTTACACCTCAGATACAAAATGGTTGAGTACAGAACATTTGGAGAGGAACTATCTTCCAAATATGCTTAAGTTGTGGAACGAACTCCTCGCCATGTTTTTCTCAACAACATAGAATTCTTCCAAAAGGTCGTAAAAATATTCTTTAGGGTTCGAAGCCTTAATAATATCCCTGAGTCAAAACATCATGCATACAAACCATCTTTATTTCTTTCACTTTAGTTTGATGCGTAGTTTTTGCATCATTTCACATGATTTCACTGTACCTTCGTCATCGCGAGACGTATGAATGTTAGCGCGGTTTATTGAAACTGTGGACAAAACAGCTCTGAAACTCGATTAGTGCGCTGTTTTTCCGGTGCAACTTTTCGAGCGCGAATCGTGTATCTACGATTATATTTGATTGAAGTTAACAAGTACTTATTTATAAAATGGAGTTTAATAACCCAATGGGCGCATTGCGCGTACGCATGTTAAATACATCCGGGTGTAACTGAGATCAGAAGACCACACTATAAAAAGCGCGTGAAGCCGTTGTTCCCGCCTGTCATTATAAGATTAGCTCCAATATATTTCAAGATGTCTATAGTTTGTGACTGTTTAATAACTTTATTATTTGTTTATTTCAAATTTTATGTTAGTTATTACTTTTAAATTTCCGACACAATGTATCTTTAATATAACGGGACGTCGGGAAGCCGGGAGTTCATCTCGGGTTGCCCGTCTAAACTCTTGTCAACACCGGAGTCCATCATGGGCGTTATATCCCAGGAAAACACAAAAATAAGTACACGGACACTTAGTCTAGTCACTTTTTTAATTAACACACAACTTGGAACTAAATTAATAATAACGGATTACAAAAATAAACTGCGATTAGAGAGCCAATGGGTTTGCACATGTAATGTCGTGTAACCGCCATGAACGTCCAGCCAAGAATGACGTTGACGTCTACTCGCAATAACATGTACTACTCCATTCGGTGTTACCCGCTCTCAAAATTAATTTAACACAAACAAACTTCTAAAAATATTATGATTTTGTGAGTTATTTAATCTCGCGCCGTTACGGCCGTCCTGCCTCTTCACACGTCCTCGGGTGAATCGGCAACCTCATCATCTATAAACAACCACACACAATATCTCAAGTATGCTACTTAACGCTCGGTCATTCTGACCGTTTATAGAACACACAGACTAAACGAATAGGTTAAGTTTCCACTTACTACATACTGGTATTACACATACTGCTTCGTCCCACACAGTTCCACTACCACACAGAGTAATGCCACACAGGCTAGTGCCACACAGGCCCGTAGCCACGCAGGCCAGTGCCATCCAAGCCGGTTGCCACACAGGCTAGTTGCCACATAGTCTAGTTGCCAAACAGGCTGGTTGCCACACAGGCCGGTTGCCACGCAGGCTGGTTGCCACACAGGCTGGTTGCCACACAGGCTGGTTGCCACACAGGCTGGTTGCCACACAGGCTGGTTGCCACACAGGCTGGTTGCCACACAGGCTGGTTGCCACACAGGCTGGTTGCCACACAGGCTGGTTGCCACACAGGCTGGATGCCACACACTCTTAATTCTAACAGGAAGATTGACAATACTAAACGAGTTATTTGTTTACTCACCTGCGCCGTTAGCGGCACATTCTGACTCTAGTACGTTTGTGGGAGCTTCTAAGCCTACATTCAATTCTAATGGGACATAACACTCAGGCATAGGTCGTATGCGATCATGTGCACACTTGTATGTCCGATTAGAGTTCAATGCTTTAAGTAAATAACTGTCTGCATCAAGTACCTCAGCCACCAGATATGGTCCCTTGAATTTTGGTTCTAACTTTGTTTTATTGCGTTCATGGTTTTCTAACAAAACATAGTCACCTAATTTAAAGTTCCTAACAATTGCTTTATTACTGTCAAACCTAGCTTTCTCTATAGCGGCTTTCTTCTTAATTTCCTGCGCCGCGTGCTCTCTAATCAAATCTAAGTCTACATTTGTTTCATCACTTTCTAGCGTCATAAGTTGTAAGGGTCTAGCAACTTTACCTAATAATATCTCGAGAGGACTAGGTTTGGTTGTGCGGCTCATTGTACAGTTAATAGCCAACTGCATTTGGTTCCTTCATGGCACGAATCAATTCCATCATGCTACGTTGTTGCATTTAAAACAACGTTTTCCAACGTTCATTTTCACTGCTTAGGTTAACAACAATACTCTGACCTGTCTGATTATCCTGGGAATTTCCTGGTAATCCCACTTCTGATAACGGGACGTCGGGAAGCCGGGAGTTCATCTCGGGTTGCTCGTCTAAACTCTTGTCAACACCGGAGTCCATCATGGGCGTTATATCCCAGGAAAACACAAAAATAAGTACACGGACACTTAGTCTAGTCATTTTTTTAATTAACACACAACTTGGAACTAAATTAATAATAACGGATTACAAAAATAAACTGCGATTAGAGAGCCAATGGGTTTGCACATGTAATGTCGTGTAACCGCCATGAACGTCCAGCCAAGAATGACGTTGACGTCTACTCGCAATAACATGTACTACTCCATTCGGTGTTACCCGCTCTCAAAATTAATTTAACACAAACAAACTTCTAAAAATATTATGATTTTGTGAGTTATTTAATCTCGCGCCGTTAAATATATAAATTAATTAATTAAAAAGTCTAAGGGCTTAAAATCTTTAACGATTTCTAAGTGCATTTTAATTTATTTTTAAAAATATTATTAGACAGTCTACGAATATTTCAATTTTTTCAAGCTTTATAAATTTGAAAATTTCATCAACATTCGTAAAGTATTTGTTTTTTTCGTTAAAGAGTGACGAACATCTTCAAATCCTCACTTTACTCCTACAAACTTTCTCATTTAGTTAATAGATTCAGGTGTTACTTTGCGGAAGTCAAAGCTACATTTACTTTGAGACAATTTACTTTGCGTGCTTCCGCCGTCAGTTAGTTCATGCAAACTATTGCTGGCCAGCGCCCACCCACTACTGTTAGTCCCTTCATGCATCAACTATTGGTGGCGGGAGATCAGCTGGTACATTCTACGTTTTTAGGGTTTCGTACTCAAAGTACAATAAACTGTGTAATAAAATTGAAACCCACGCGGATAAAGTCACGGGAAACTGTTTATTATATATACGAGTACGAGTTAGACATTAAATTATTCATAGCAGATGAAGCGAAGAGAAAAGTATCGTAAAAAAATAGCAAATCCCTAGTGATCAAGAAAGGTATTTAGCAGTTTGTGAGCTCGCTCCGCCGGAACTCTTCATTACGGCGGTAATAACTCGCGGCCCCCGGGACGGGGTTCGATCTCCAGCTCGTCCGAGTTTACGAGGTGTTTACTCAAAGTGAACTGAACAGTAATGTTCTTTAATTTTTAAAAATAAGATTATTTATTTGTCTAACATGTGTTACAATGTGTTATATAATATAATTATACGGAATCAACATGTTTACCATTTAGGTGTACAAATATTGTATAAGACGACCTAATGTTTAGTCCCACATAAAATAAACAATAAATAAATAAAATTACAAAATAGGTACAATAGGCACTAAATTGTAAATAAATAAAAAAGAAAAAAACTTATAGTTATATATTCCTTAGGGATTTTATTATAAATTTTCGACGCCATACAAATAAGACTCTTCTGGAGCAAAGCTGTTTTTGATTGATGTAGACAAAGTCTAAGATACTCGTCGAAGTTACATGTGAAGGTGATAACTTTTTATTACATGGATAAAGTTTTTAGTCGTAGATACTAATTATACTAAGTTATTTATTGATACACATGCATTACCTTTGCATCATCATCAGGTTGCATCACTGGATGAGACATCAGTTTCATAGGCTATATGACGTCAAAAACTTGCAAAGAGTTGTTTCTTCTTGTAGCCCCAATGGATTGACCAATTTTGAAGAATGAGGCCTTATTACACTTGTATTCTTCCCAAGAGTCTTTTATGCAATGTGACGTCAGCTTAAACATCTATTCGTTAAATCGATGTTTAAGCTGACCTCTCATTCTTTCTTTTCTTTTCTATTTATTACAATTTTGTGCCCATTGTACCTATTTGGACTTATTTCGTTATTTAATATTATTTATTTATTGTTTATTTTATGTGGGACTAAGCAGTCTTATACAATATTTGTACACCTTAATGGTAAACATGTTGATTCCTTATTATTGTAATATATAACATATTGTAACACATGTTTGAAAAATAAATAATCTTAACTTTAAAAATTAAAGTACATTACTGTTCAGTTCACTTTGAGTAAACACCTCGTAAACTCGGCAATGGAAATCTCATTGACATAAATGCAACAATTTATAAATAGCATAAACTAATTCGTAATTAGCAAAATAGATGGCGCTGGGTCAAAGGGCAGTCGGGATTTTTTAATTTTTTAATTAAATTACTTGTTTAATATATAAACATACGGGCCGCGGGCATAGACACAGAATTTTTTGACTATGCAAAGTTTCATATGCAAATATCTCGTGAAAATATATCGCTCGACCCCACCGGGTGCATCAAATTAATTTGTAATTACGCACCGGCAGATCCGCCTGCAGCGCTTCCAGGTCGCTGCCCTTTGCTGCATCAACGATCCGTATTGCACACATACACATACAGGTATATACCTTTATGATGGATAAATTATTAGTATCGTACACAAAGAAATAAATCTACTGTAATTGTCCAAAAAATTAAGAGTTCCATTTTTGGGGTTTGTTTTCCTATACGAGCAATTACTTGGGGTTAATTTTTACAGGTTTTTTTTTCTTTCTATTATCTATTCTCCTTCTAGTTTTTCTTATAATAATTTAGTTCATACGACCACCTTGTTCTGGGTCTTCCTCTCTTTCTTTTTCCGTCTGTCAGAGTTCATAAGGTCATGCGGCACCCGTGACTTGCCCAGTCACACTTTAGCTTACCTGACGCTTTGCCAACATCCACCACGATTGTAATGGAGCGTAGGGCGGTATTTCTGACTCTATTATAGGAATAGGAAAGCCTAGAGAAATGAAGGGGAGGCTTTTTCCCAGCAGTGGGACATAAATAGCTAAAAAAATCTCTATTGGTTCTGCAGGTACCCAGGAAGGCAGCCGGCCGTAAAAACTATCGTCAAATTACAGCATGAATGCTGTCATAATAGCGGACCCGGGGTCCGGTACTATGACACATCGCAGTTGAGGACGTAACCAAGAACAATGCTCAGATAGAATATATGTATATTAATGTATGATGTACCTATTCTTTTTTATTCAGTTCTTAATTCATGCATGTGTAACCCGGGCGGTTACATCTTTAGTTTGAATTTAGATAATCATATTGACACAATCAGTTTGATTCATACTAACGCTCTCTTCTAACGTTATAGCGGATGAGGATAGGCAATGTCTGCCGAAATTTCGGCACCCCTTCCACCAGACATTGTCTCGTCTCGAGCCGCTCAGCGTGACCAGCGGCGCGGGCGGCGACGCACGAAGGAGCCCTTAATGCTTTGAGAGAAGCGAAACCATCGTATCGCCACTCCTAACACTCGCCCTGATATTAATCATCGTATCAGACCAAAACTAAACAGGAAATCCGACGAATAAAACGTGAGTATAAAATTATTATACAAATGTATTGTAACAAAATATAAAGACAGATTTAAAGGCATGTTGGTTAATCGTCTACATTCAATTTAGGTTCATTACATTATTAGCCGTGTGGTATCCGGCAGAGTAGAATAGGACCACTCCAAGTCTTCCCGTGGATGTCGTAGAAGGCGACTTAGGAAATACAAGCTAAACAAAGCTTATAAACATCTAAGACACCTCTCCAACCCGTCTGGCCAGCATGGAGAGTGTAGGCCAAGTCCTCT
Organism: Elegia similella; assembly: GCA_947532085.1. Lineage (NCBI taxonomy): Eukaryota > Metazoa > Arthropoda > Insecta > Lepidoptera > Pyralidae > Elegia > Elegia similella. The sequence goes on along the minus strand of OX383926.1, from coordinate 814,139 downwards.
GGTTGCTCTGGCCAAGTATGGCCCTAGTAGTACAGAGAGGGTCGTGCTCCTGTAGTGGAGACTAAAAAGGACCTGATGATGACATTATAAGCTCGCTTACGTTTATGAAGCAATTACTCGTGCGTTTTATTTCCACTGTGATGTATTGTTTACGGTGCTCGTGTACAGAAAGACAGGTGGAATAACCGAGTTTGACACGGTTGGGGAAACAAGCATTTTGTTTTTGTTGTCTTTATTATCCTGCCAAGAAAAATCTTGAAAGATCATCTATCTGTACAATTTCTGTAGCGATATTTTATCAAGATTACATAAGTAAAAATGTTTATACATCACAAAGTAGAATTTTAAGCTATCAGTGTGAATTATCCCAATTAAATATAAGCTTATTATGTTTCGAGCTTAATTCACGTTAATTGAGCAATTGCTCGCTGATTTTATGTGTACTACGATGTTTTGTTTACGGTCTTTGTATCCAAGAAGATTGGTAGAGTAACCGGTTTTGAAACAGTTAAGGAAGCAAGTAATTTTGGGATAGACTCTTACGTATCTTGCAAAGGAGAATCTTCAGAATCTTCAGAGATTTATATACAAACGGCCTCTGTGACGTAGTGGTTTATACTCCGGGCTGCCCACGACGGGTAGCGGGTTCTATACCCAAGGCATGCAAATACTTGTACTTAATTTTAACAGGTCTATCTATCCTTAGTTCGGGAGACATCCCATAAAGGATTTGTTGTCGCAAGACATTGCCAAAATATATAATAGAAATAACAGAATGAATAATGTCATAGTAACGGCCCACTGGCTCTAACACGTACCACAGCTGATACAACCGTAAGACGATCAGATCATAATTAATAATAGTCGAACAACATGTTCACTAATAAAATACTGTGTTGATCGTTCCTATTCCGCTTTGCATTATAGAGTAATTGCTCTTCAGTTAAATTTTGCACTTAAAACTATGGCATTTTTTATTACTTCATGATGAATGTCGCCACTATCTACATTGTCAGTAAAGATGTTTGGTGGTATGTTTCATAGTTCATCGTTTTCTATTATGTTTATTACCATTTAAGCCCGGAGCTTTACTTTTATGTAGCGATTGCTTGGCCGTTTTATTTCCACAGTGATCTATTATTTACGGTCCTCGTACAGGAAGACAGGTGGAATAATCGGGTTTGAGACGGTCGGATAAGCAAGCAATTTTTGCAAAGACATTTTTATACCTACAACCAACGAAAGTCCTCGAAATCACTGTTAAAAATACTAACATTCATATTTTTCACGACTACATCTATTACTTAGTAGAAAATGCTTAATGCCGTGAGGCTCAAAGATCACATTAAGCATGTATGAGCGTATAAATGGAAAATGATTAAAATAGGTATGGGTTTTTTTAATGTATATTTGATGGCAAACGATCAGACGAGCCACCTGATGGTAAGTGGTCATCGTCGCCCATGGACACCTGCAAAACCAGAGGAGAAGCTTGGCTTTGCTTTGCTAAAAGATATGTGTATTAGCGATGCGGTTGCCAGCCGTATTGCTAATACACATATTTTTTTAGCGTTTGCCGTATCCTATATCCGGCTTTCACAGTCTGCGCCCTCGGTCTTTTCTCCTAGACCACCATGGAACATATTAACTTTACTTTAAAAAAAATAAATATTGTTTTCAAAATTATCAATATCATTGTACGTTATACATAGCATATTCAGCGAAGATTTGGGAACGGAGTGCACTTCGTAAGCTTTTATTTTCACTTAAATTCTTACATATACGTCAGTCCATTGTGCTATCATCAGATAACCTGGCTTTGTGTGCCCGCATGCATCCACGTTTTGAATACGCTTTTGTCGAGGAGCGGTATCAAAACTTGCTTGTTAAACACTCGTATCTGAGGAACGGACGGATGTGTGATAAATATAATGCAGGTTGCTTTTGTGGTCCAAATTCATACTTGGAATAAAGTTTCATGTATGAAGAGGTACATACCAGTTTTTTCCTTAAACAAATACAATTATTTTGTCAGGTTATGGTATAAAACTTTTAACGTTACCTCACACATCCATCACATTTTAACATTGAAAAACATGTAGGTTTAATCATTTTGGCGGCGACAACCTGAGTCACCAGCTAATGGTGCAACCATTAAATTGTGAGAAGTCTTGCGACTTTACCCTCGTGTTATTCCTCCTCTGATTGCCTTTTTGGTTACCTGTGGTGTCTCAAACAGAGTCCAGCGTTTGCAGCATAATAATAGTTCATGCTGTCAATGATTTATCACAGTAACTACCTCTTCCATGCTGGTTTGGAAGAAAAGAAAAAAAACATAGAATCACAGCTGCCTCTTTGGTCAAGCGGACCGTAGAAGTCGGTAGAAGGATTAAGCGAAAATCTTAGAAATCGTGTTAATAGGTGATGCGCATAGCAACCTATGACTATTTTGATTTTTTTTCAACCTATACGCCCACATGCTAAACATGGCCTTTGGGTTTTGTGGCCCAAGGTTTGTCCCATTGCTTTGTTTATCCCTTTTGAGACAAAGACGTGATAATATGTATATAACCTCCCGTGTACAAAGAATGAGAACCAATGCGCCACATGCCATCAACATCCTTTCCATCGTTTTTGCGTGGAGGAACAAACGAGGACATTTGTTACTTCTTCACTAACACATATAGTGAGTTCCGTTTTGCTCACATTAATATTTCCAGAAGTAAATACCAGTAGCCAAATGTCCAGAGCATTTGTTCCATCGCCGGAAGCACTGAATTGTGCGAAACAACTACAAATTAAGCAAAGTAGAGAAGTATATAATAAGTTTAATATTACCTTCCTTTCGTGTGTATATGTGGCTAATACGGGTGTCAGATTTTTTTCAAGCTGTCTAAATGCATCTGACGTAGTTTACGGATGGCATCAATTATGACAGGGCGACAGCTTAAATATATATATATATATATATATACCAGTGAGGATCGTGCCCGCGGTTGCTTAACTAGTGCTTTACGCCTATTGGGCCATGAGTTCTAATAGCCCAATCGGCGTTAAATATAATAGTGTCCAAATGTCACGGAAGCTTTTTTAAAAGAAAAAGAAAAATAAAAATAAGATGACGTCTGCCTTTCTAAGAAAAATATAGCCTATATCACAAGATTAAGTGTAAGGATTTTAACGATACATTTAGAAGAAATGGTGAAATAATAACACATACATACATATAGACTTAAGTATCTAAACTCACTAATTTAACACTACTGTTCTGGATAGTCGTGTATTAATAGATGTTGCGCATTTTATATTAGATGAAGTATGTATTTTTGACTCTACTCGGCTGTATTTTTTTATGTATTTACATTTTTTTCTTATTAGTTCTGAATTAATTCCATAATTTTTTTATCAAATCGGTTCAGTAATTTGGTTGAAGTCGGTTGTATGAAAAATTATTATATTAAACCTGCCCTATATGGCCACAAAAAAAAAACTAATACTTAAATCGGGAATAAGCTCCTTCTGTACTCTTATTATCTTGCAATGATATACAGCATAAACGTATATGTTTACATGTAATGTTCCGACGCCGAATGAAATTATCGCCGGATCGTTGGGCGCTGTCGGCGGTAATACGGAGTTGGGTGATTACCAATTACAGGAAACGAAGTAATGTTACAGTGAAGTAGAACATGAGGCTACTTGTCTTACTACTTGTTATTGATCTTTAATTAATACATAGTAAATGAATTTGACAGAAATTTAAGCAGGAAATCATAAAAAAGAAGAATTTCGAAATGATTTAGTTGATCCCCGAGACATTTCCATTATGAGCCTATGTTACACGTCCATATACTCGTAGTTTTCTATTGGTGAAATATTTTTTAAGTCATTTCAGTAGATTTTAAGTTTATACATAAACAAACACGCAAACACACATGCACACAGTTTCCTTATTGACGGAGCGAGTGCGAAGCGTCTCTGTTTCAGCTTGGGCAAAAAGAATAAATAAGAATAAGACCATGGGGCCCCATTGTATGGCCTTCTCTGTAACAGATAACTCCACGCCTGATCACGCCGCTGGTAATAAGAGGGCTGGCTACTTCTTTTCTCAACGAATCAGCTTTTCAGAAAGGAAATGCAACAAGAGTTCTTAGCACCGTGCCGCACGACGATCATAATCTTTTAGAATAGGTTTTATTTTTAGGTTTAGTTTGTACCTAATTAATCGCAATTGTATTTTTTTTTTTTCAAATCATCATCATTTCGATTAGGTGTCACGGTCAATCGACCATGCAAATAATATTTTTTTCAAATAATTTTCCTAGGACTGTTCTACTCTAAAGGTAACATTTCTAAAATAATGAATTTTGTGAGACGGTTCAGTAATATTACAAAGAGTATTTTTGCCCTTTTTTTTCTGGATTTTTTTATAATTGCGGAATTAGCACAAAGGACCTAAGAATCGTTGTGGTTATATGTCCCTTAGGACCATTGTGAGTTAGCTGTGAGACGAGTAAGTCTTGCAAGGTCTACAGCTCACAGAGTCACTAGTAATATTAGTCTAGCTAACAAATTGACTACTATATTTGTACATGTTCTACCACAAACAGGAACACGTAAATCAGACAATGTACATACATAACAACGGACGCATGCGAACGACATGAAATACGGAAGCATTATTAGATCAATTTCATGTGATGCGGTTAATTTTAAAATGTTCGTTAATGCACTTTGATGTACATTTTAGTAGTTTTTGATTATATATTTTGTTTGTAATTGTTTGTTATCTAGACAACAAAGGAAAAATACTACGCTAACATCAAAAAGAGGGGTAACATTTGATTGTAACTATGGTCTCTGACTAAATATAGCCGTGTGGTTTCCGGCAGAGGAGAATAGGACCGCTCCTAGTCTTCCCATGGTGGTCGTGAGAGGCGACTTAGGAAACACAAGCTAAACAAAGCTCATAAATAACAATGAGACTTCTCCAACCCGTCTGGCCAGCGAGGAGAGTGTAGGCCAAATCTCTGCTCTGGCCAAGTATGGCTCCGGTAATACAGAGAGGGTCATGCTCCTGCAGTGGAGACTAAAAAGACCTGATGATGATGGTCTTTGAGACTCCGCCTTCATAGTTAAAGGTTAATAATGCACTTGTTAAAGCAGTCCTAGTAACAAACCATTTTATTTTAACACAAAAACTAATTTATTTTATTTTACATGCATTTTAGTGATGTACTTTAATTACTGCTGCTAGCGCATGCGTAGTGTTTGCGTGGAATGCGGGCGGATTAAACTGTAAGTTTGATTCTTTCATTTTGTTTTTATTCTATGGCATTCTCTTTGTTACGTGTTTTAGTTGCTAACTTATTTATTTTATATTTGTAGTAGATAGCATGGAAGTAAATTCCAGGCAACACTTTTACTAGTTTTTATCAATTTCATCTGTCCCGGCTAGCCATAAATCGAATTTCGGTGGTCAGTCTTATTGTGTATATAAAAATTATATTTATTATACTGCCTCCGTGATCCAGTCGTTAAAGCGTTTCACTGTAGACCCGTGGGTCGTGGTTTGATTCCCACGGGAAGAATACTTTGTTTTGTTGTTTCCTGCTTGGTTAAGACATTACAGGCTTGAATCACCTGATTATCTGAGAATAAAGATGATTCCGTGCTTCGGAAGGCACGTTAAGCTGTTGATCCCGGCTGCCATCTGGTAGTCGTTAAGGGAACCACGTCAGAGGCCGAGAGGCGGTTTCGAAGAACTCTGACACCAGTGTGTGCATGGTCGATTGACCGTGACACCTGCATGAAATGATGATGATCGTACAATGTTATAAAAAGGTAAGATTTTAATGTTTCTATGTATTATGTGTGTTTCTAAATACCTATTATTTAACCTATAAAAAGTAAAAAATAACTAAAAATAGGTAACATAGGCTATGATTTACGGGAAAATGGCGAATATTATACAGAATACAGGGAGTAACAAAATGCCGAAAATATTTAAGTGGCGTGATCAGGTATAGGATTATCCCGAGAGATTAAACCTCCCTTCCATGCTGGTCTGGGAGAAAAGAAAAAATGAAGAATGTGCCAACTTTATCTCTTCCCGCGCAGATCGTAAAAGCCGATCGAGGAAATGGGCTAAAATCTGCGGAATCATGTCATAAGCGATGCGGCTAGTAACCCACGACTATTTTGATTCCGTTTTTCATCTACATGCCCAGCAAAATGCTAAATGTGGCCATAAGGTCTTATAGACCTGGGCTCTGTCTACCCCGCAAGGAAAAAAGACGTGATACTTTGTATGTATGTATGTACTAAACTTAAGTGTTTAAAAATAAAACCAATGAAAAGATTTCGGCAAGGTCAAAAATACTACTTGTGTCACCTTCGCCTGTCTGGTATACATATACTAGCTCTTACTTCCTGAATATGGTTTTACCTCCGGTGGGCTGTATATAATATTTTCTGCCTATTTGTGTTTCGTTCTCTTCGTTTACACAAAATCATAGCTAGGAAATTCATTATTACTTAGAAATGTATTCACACAATAACAATTCCCTCGCCTTCCAGCATTCAGAATGTCACTCTGGAGACATTTATTCTGCATTATTTACAAAGTAAACAATGTAAGTACTGCGCTGCAAACTCAGTTAGTGAAGTGGCCGCCATCATTAGCATTGCAAACGCTCGTACCCTATACGGAACAAGCCATTGAGCAATATCTAAATAGACTACACATTGACGAGATGGAGTGGATTAAAGAAGTGTTGGTACCACTCAGACAGCATCCTCTTTTCAATATTAACAAAACAAACAATAGAAGCACTGCCTTTATAATTCAGTAGTGAAGTGGCAGACATCATTAGCATTGCAAACTCTCGTAATCTACACGATACAAGCCACTGAGTAACACCTAAATACTCTACACATTGACGAGTATGGAGTGAACTAAAGGAGTGCTGGTATCACTCAGACGATGCTGTCTGTCCTCTTTTCAATATTAACAAAACAAAAAATAGAAGCACTGTCTAGTAAATTCAGTAGTGATATTGTCACGTCGTGATTTTTTCCTGGAGGATTCGATTTGGTAGAAACCATTTATTCCTTTTGTCTATGGCAATTCATCCAAATTGTCATTGGTATGATTTTGTTTCATCTGTGACATTCGCAGAAAACGTCACGCCCTGGTGTGGCGGCTATATGACGTTTGCCCGGGATGTTGGGAGATTTTGACAGATGGAGAAACAAGGTGTGTTGTTTTGGTTTGTTAAATAATTTAAATAGAGGAGCTAGATCCTTGTTATTTTCTGGGAATGAGTTTTTACGATATTTCCATGTTTAAATACATCGGTGTCTTCACGGAGTGAACCCGATTTCGTTTTTTGTCATGGCTGAGATGGGAGAATTTCCTCAACCACTGGGGTGATGAGATCATCCATGCATGGGAACACCGTTAAGGAGATTGACTGACAGGAAGGCATTTTTCTTGAGGATCGTCTGAAGAACAGACCTCCAGGATGCATTTCGATTGTGAACTTAAGAACAGCGCATGGCGCGGGCCTGATTGGAAATTGTAAAAGGACCTGTCTCCGTGTTCTTGGTGAGTTGGTTGGAGAAATTATGATTTAGGAGAATGTGCGCCAACATTTTGGTTGAGGTTCCTTTGTCATGACTCTGTCGCTTGTTTCAGCAATTCCTGACGATTCGGGCCGGATGGCGTCACATTTATGGTTGGAGGGCTAAGGGTTTCCAGCGCGTTGCGCCGGTAAGTGAAATTCCAAGTGATAGCGTACGGCGAATCTGTTATCTGTAACTAGTACTAATGAAAGTAATTTGTATTGTTACAGGATTGGGATTCTTGTTTTAAGATTTAATATTTTGTATTTGCAACTTCATAAGGAAGATATTTGTGAGACGCTGTTGTGCTCCGTCTGCTGCACATAAAGAAGTAGTAATTTGGTTCCTGGCTACGAGACACTCCGTCGAAACTCCACGTGGCGACACGTGCTCTGTCTGAGGCTGCGCAGAGTAGTCCAGGTATCATTGTGGAAAAGAGGTCGGTCTATATTTATTAATACATGTCAGCATTAAGCCTTAGCGCTGAGTACATATTCTCCAAGACATATCGTTAAAGATTGTTCACATAAAGAATCAGTGGTGACATATAGGACTTGTTAACTAATCGGTAGGTGCATACAAAGAGCAGGAAGGAACCTACTCCCTGAGAGTATTCGAGAGTCAAGTGTATGGGCAGTCCTGTTTGCTGTGTGTACTTACACGGTGATGGCCAGACGCTCAAACGACCACATTCCGATGAGGTCCTTTGAGCCGCTGGGAATCACCGTAGTGTAAACTGTTTAAAGCTGCAGTTTAGCAGCTCTAGTTTTAAGGTTACCTTATTAATAAAATACTATTAATAAATGAGTGGTCAAGTCCTTATGGTATTTGATTTATCACCAATAGTAAATTTTCCCACTGGCCAAAGTTAGTTAATTTATTTTTCTTATAGAGTGTTACACTTCAATACACTTTATTTTTGTCAAGGGTGGACTTCAGCTAGCCAGCAATACACCAGTAAGATACACCCCCTGACAATATGGCAGACATCATAAGCGTTGCAAATGCTCGTACCCTACACGATACACCAACACATTGAATAGACAATCGACAATGATATATAATATCTTTCACTTAGTTACAAATGCTAATAAGTTTTCAACTATTCGTAGCTTTTCAATTAAAACTGCTAGATTGGTTAGTATCATTTATTACCAGACCCATACGAATTCTGACGATAAAAGGCTTAAACGACAAACTACTTATTCCTTCATACAATTTTCTCGCCTTGTACAGTACAACTTGTACTCACGGAGTAAGAGTATTACATTACATTACAGAGCCAAGGAAAGTATTTGGTATCATATCGAGTATCTTAAAAAATAAATAACTATTAATAATCGAATGTCAACATATTCAAATATCCTCTGGAAAGAAATAGTAATAGCATGCCGTATAACATAAATAATTCAAACTTCGTAATCCATTTCTGCGCATATCTGTGCACCAGCCTGTTCTCCGCAATACAGACGCTCGCGGTAACGTGTTAACATCATGCTCTGTTTATTGGAGTTGCGAATTTGATTTAAAAGTTACTACTGCGGTCGTTATTACAGGTGTGCATGTGAAAAATTCACATTTTAAATCATAAAAATGAACATGTTGGATAGAATTTGGTTCGGTTGTAAAATATTAATTTTTAGACTTTGTACAGATGCGCGGTAAGAGGCTCACTCTGAGGTGTGAAGCGGTTGCAAATTGACTGTTGAGTGTGCGACAGACTGTACAACTACAAGCCGATATGTATGAGTAATGTTTTAATGTAAAAACTTACTCATCATCATCATTTCGAGTAGGTGTCACGGTCAATAGACCATGCACACCTTGGTGACAGAGTACTTTGGAACCGCCTCTCGGCCTCTGACGTGGTTCCTTTAACGACTACCAGATGGCAGCCGGGACCACCAGCTTAAGTGCCTTCCGATGCACGGAATCATCAATAAAACTTACTTTCATTACAGGACAGTCAAACAAACGCGACATCTTAGTTAGGTAACATCTCCAATACATTTGTTGGACAAAACATCTTCGAGCACACAACATCGCGACAAGTGTTGCGAATTCCGGAACTTGCGAGGAGTCTCCAAACTTGTAAGAGCTCTCGATATCGGTAAGATTTAGGGGTTGGATCGGAATTCCTGTTTATGTTGTAAGTAAAATCCACTAATATTATGTAAAGTATTATTTTATGTGAAAATGTTCGTGTTGTGTTTGTTTATAGATTACCCCATTAAGCTAAAGATATTTTTAATGTTCCTTCATTCTTCAGACAAATGAACATGCTTCTATAATAATAAATACGCTTGCTTCTATACAGCGTGATTTTGAACCTCCTAGCTATATTGAAATCTGGGAATCAGAATCCCTCATGGAATACAGAATTGCAAGAAAAAAAGGTAAAAACCGAAAAAAATAAATTGACTTTCCATAGAAATTCGTCCAGCTGATCGGCGACTTTGTATGGGAAACCCTAATTTTTTTTTCGATTTTCAGCTTTTCTTCTTGCAGTTCTATATTTCATTAGGGATTCTGATTCTGAGATTTCAATAAAGCTAGGAGGTTCAAAATCACGTTGTATTTATACAATGAATTATATGATTTTTCTTATATTACAAATATATTCATTCATTCATTTCGAGTAGGTGTCACGGTCAATAGACCATGCACACCCTGGTGTCAGAGTTGTTTGGAACCGCCTCTCGGTCTCTGACGTGGTTCCTTTAACGACTACCAGATGGCAGCCGGGACCACCGGCTTAACGTGCCTTCCGAAGCACGGAATCATCTTTATTATCGGACAATCAGGTGATTCAAGCCTGCAATGTCCTAACCAAACTGGAAACAACTAATCAAAGTATTTTTCCGGTGGAAATTGAACCCACGACCCCCGGGTCAACAGGCGCTTAACCACTGGACCACGGAGGCTGTTACTTGATTTTTGTTATATTACATATATTTAAAAAATAAATATAGGTACAAATGCTTTTTTATTGCTAAAATGCTAAAACACATAAAAATAATAAATATTCCCACATGAGTCAGAATGACCAAATATTGTACGATTTTATTTTTATTTGGTTAAACGTACCCGTTTAACCAAATAAAAATAAAATCGTACAATATTTGGTGAACAAATTGTTCGGTGTTGACAGACGCGGTTTGTGTTAATTGTGCGACCGTAATCTCCGAGTATTTTTCCCAACAACAACGGCTCTACCCCAGGTGGATTCTTTAATAAACATATCAAATATTAAGTATATAATAATATTATAAAGAGGAGAGATTTGATTGTTTATTTTGAATTGAATAGGCTCCGAAAGTACTGGACCGATTTAAATAATTCTTTCACCATTAGACTCCTAAATTATCCCTGATGAACATAGGTTATAGAATATTGTCAAAAAAGTTAGGGATCCGTATGAAAACTTCGATAATGTAACTGAAGGCGAGAATTTTTAAAAATAATTATGAATTATTTTTTATTGCGTGCACACATTTTTATCGCGTAACATCCAATTAAATTAAACGTCCGCAAAAGATTTGCTTAATAAATAAAGCCGGGTGAAAGCGTTCGCAAACTAAAACTTTTAATTAACTTGCCGGCACAATGGAACTAATGACTTTAGTTGCGCTAAGTAGTTCCGAATTGAAAATAAATGTAACAAGTTTCTTCTGATTAATTATGGGAAGTTTGCATCGGAACGCATTTGGCTGTCTTGGCGCTAATTAGTTTAGAAGGTTTAGAACGTTAGCCTTTCGCGGATAAAATGCGGCATAAAAGGCAAAGCCAGTTCTAACGCTTTGGCGGCTTTTGCCTGGCACGCTTGCTTTGCTCGCGCTCGGATAACGCTGCCCTATCAATAAAAATAAAAAAGTACAATATTTGTTCAACAAATTGTTCGGTGTTGACAGATGCGGTATGTGTTTATTATGCGACCTGAGTATTTTTCCCACCATACAACGGCTCTACGCTAGGTAGATTCTTAGTAAACAAATTAAATATCATAAATCTTTACATGGTATTCCCTGGACCGCTATGAGAACTAACGAGTCCATAAAGCTGAATTGAAGATCACCACGCGGCTCTCCTCAATATGCCGGAAACGAGCCCTTAGTTTTTTTGGACACATTATGCGGTCTTCAAAGCTTTGTCTGGAGATGCAAATTATTCTGGGGCAAATGGAAAGCAGACGGGGTCGGGGCAGAGCACCTACAAGATGGTGCGACACTATGAAGAAGGCGTGAATAAATAAATATAATTGAATATATATCGACAAATCACACAGATTGAGCTAGCCCCAAAGTAATTTCGAGACTTGTGTTATGGGATACTAACTCAACGATACTATATTTTATAACAAATACATATAAAGATACACATCCTAGACCCAGGCCAATCTGAAAAAGATTATTTTCCATCTTGACCTGGCCGGGGATCGAACCTGGGCACTCTCGTGTTGACGGAGGATGTTGCTGGCATGTTGACGGAGCCACGGAGCTAGCCTAGAATGGAGGAATGCGTCGTGCGGTCCGCGCAGCTTATGGCCGCACTCAATGGAAAATATTTCATGTGGTCGCGATCCTCAGCATTGAGGGACCGACGAAGAAGAAGAGTTACATGAAATTGTGCCAACATTTGAAAACAGTGGGTATTGGTTAGGCTAGTATAGGCGAGCCCGTGAACGTCGGATCGTAACTGTATACGCTCGCAGTGTAACTATCATATTAAACTAGTAAAAGTGCATAAATCCTACCGTATCGGCCTTACTGTCTACGTCAATAACAGTGAAAACGATTTTGTGCAAACACCTGTGAAAGATCTAAACCTGGGACCGTATAATCATTAAATAAATTCAGATTTAAATCCTACGGAATTGAACCCAGAGACAAACCGTCGCGGTGACTCAGACGCAGCTGCCACCCAACCAGCACTCGGCGTTTAAAACTGCCCCGCCCATCCACAGGGTGAAGCGACCAATACTGACCGCTGCCGCCTGAGCTGACGACAAACATATTAAATATCTACCGCGGAAATGGCTACTACTAACGCTGACGACTTCTGTGCTGCAGGATGCAATCAAACCACAAGGATTGGAGGAATGCTACAATGTACCTTATGCCGACATAAGTACCACTGTGTCTGTTTAAATATTTCTTCACAATACTACACCGCCAATAAACACCACCTTACTCAGACTTGGCGCTGCCCCGCTTGTGAAAACATAACAAAACGGCCCAGAAACGACAATACACCGGTGAGCAAACAAAAACAATGTATGTTAGACGATACCAACATGTCCTTTGGGGAACAAACAACACACAGTCAGAGCATAATAGGTAATACACTAACATATCCACCTACAGAAACACAGAAAACACCAAAAAGTAATCAAAATATAATAACACTAGAAGCCATTAGCCTTCTACTTGAAACCAAGCTTGAACAAAACAAGCAATCTATTCTATTGGACATGAGACACTTACTGACTACCGAAATCAACTCTGTCGCCTTAGAACTTAAAAAAAAAATTGACACAAAAACGGACGAACTACAACAACAGCAGACTATACAAGACAAAAAAAATTTTGAAATAACAGGACAGGTTAATATACTCTCTAAGGAAAACAAAAAACTACAAAGGGAGTTAGAAGAATTAAAACAAAAATATAATGAGACATTAGTATTACAAAATCCTTTTGAGAAAACAGAACAAAGTTTAAAGTGCCCAAACACTTTCGTCTTATACGGCTTAAATGAATACCCAAAAGAGCAGGAATACGAAGTTGAAGATAGAATCATTGAAGTATTTAGGAACATTTTGCATGTAGACCTTACAGGATATATCGAAGAAATTCAACGACTCGGAGTAAGAGGACCGCGACGCCCACTTCGCGTGGAACTAATCAGCAAACGCATGACCCAATATATCCATAAAAACGTACGATACTTCCGTAATACTGGACTTTACGTATCTCAACTACTTGACAAAAAAACACTGGACGAGAGAAATCGAACAAGAAAATCGCAGGATATGATTTCAAATATGACTAAAAACAACAGTAGGTACATATCACCACAAAAAACTACGCACAGAGTGACACCACACAATGAAGGTCCTTCACAGCAAACTATAAACCTACCATCCACTGCACTCAACAATCATACCGCCACGCGACAAAGTAACGCACAGAACACATTTCGCACCTTTCGGAAATGAATTAAATATATTTTTTCAAAACTTCCAAAGTCTATGGAACAAACGCACGATATTTGATGCCTTTCTCGATCAAACCAAAAATGCCTATCACGCCTGTTGTTTATCTGAAACATTTTTAACTAAGGAAAAATTGGAGCTCATACAGTTCAATCATTATCGCGTCGCAAGTGCATACTGCCGGCGAAACTATGGCGGTGGAGGGGTCTGCATACTACTGCGCGACGATGTGGATTACATAGACCTCAAAGATATACTGGACATGTCAATTGAATTTCTGTTAGAATTATGTGCCGTAGAACTAATTAACCAAGACTTAATAATAATATCATTATATTGGAACGACAAACGGGTAAATGATTTTTTTATGCAATTAGAACTAATTTTAAAATATTTGACAAAAAAATATAATAAGAAACGTATAGTGTTGGGAGGTGACTTTAATATTGACACTTTAAAAGCTGACTCTGAATCAAGAAAACTACTTGACTTGATGGCTGAACATAATTTTACATCACACATAAAAGAACCAACGCGCGTAACTAAATCATCGTCCACATGTATTGACCTAATATTCACAAATTTCAGAGATAAGAATATAAAAGCTGAAGTATTAAATCTTGGTTTTTCTGATCACCGTAGTACAACAATTAAGATAAATGTATTAATAAAAGACAAACCACTAACCTGGCGAAAAGAAAAAAGGTTATACAATCAAAAAAATATTCTTCTATTTAAATCGGAATTAAAAAATATAATATGGAAAGACATTATACAAATTGACAAAAACATAAATGAAAATTACAATTGCTTTGATAATACCCTTAACAATATTTTAAATAATTGCATCCCTAAAAAAATTATAAAAATTGACCAAAAAAAGAAAAAACGCTGGCTCACTAAAGGAAAATCTCGTGCAAAAATAAAAGACTGTTAAAAACATTAATAAATACCACAAATAGCAGTGTTCTTAAAAATTATTACAAAAACTATGAAAAGACGCTAAAAAGGACTGTTATAAAATCGAAAAAACTGGAATACATAAATGAGGTAATGAGATCCAAAAATATTGTAAAGACAATGTGGAGTATTATAAAGGAGCGTACTAATAAAAGTACACATAAACCAAATAAAAATATGCAATTATATATCCAGAATGATCTAACGTCAGAGCCAAAACAAGTCGCCGACTTATTTGACAAGTACTTTGCATCGGTGGGGATGCCGAGCGGAGCGCAGCCGCCACTAGGCCGGCGCGTGATTCACCCGCCCGACAACTCCATGTACCTACGCCCAGTGGAACTCGCGGAAGTAAACACATTACTTAGAGAGCTAAGGGGTCAGTATAGCCACGGCGTTGACGAGATACCACCTATCTTATTTAAAGAATGCGCAGACGAACTCACTCTACCGTTAACCTTACTCATAAATCAGTCCTTTACTGAGGGTATATTCCCAGACCGATTAAAAATATCGCTCGTGAAACCAATTCACAAAAAAGGAAAAATTACGGATATGCAAAACTTTCGCCCTATCGCTATACCGTGTACAGCCTCAAAAATTTTTGAAAAAACGATATGCATACAAACATATGATTTTTGCGAAAAATTTGACATACTTGACGACTGCCAAAATGGTTTTAGGAAAAATCGTTCGACCACACTTGCAATATACAAATATATACAAGAGACTTTAAATTTATTAAATCACAAAAAATATGGAGTAGGAATAATGCTCGACATGACAAAAGCATATGACAAAGTTCAACAAAATATTCTTCTTGACAAACTAAACGGAGTAGGAATAAGGGGAATTGCTCACGCGTGGTTTAAGACATATTTGCAAGATAGGGAACAGTATGTGGAAGTTGACCACTTTGACTACGATACCGGGACAATTTCAACAGTAAGGTCAGATGTTCAACACATGAACTGGTCTATTCCCCAGGGGAGCACTATCGGGTGCCTTTTGTTCCTCATCTACATCAATGACCTGCCAAAAATCATGGACCATACGTGCGTGTTATTTGCTGACGATATATCAATACTGACCCCATATTCTAAACCTGACGACTTGAATCAAATACTGACCCAAATACTTGACAAAACTGTATCGTGGCTCTCCGATCATAACTTGGAAATTAACTTTAAAAAAACCAAACTAATCGAATTTCGACCATATCAAAAATCTCCTCTAAATATAGACTATAAATATGACGGTAAAAAAATTTAAAGCGTCGACACATTTCAGTTATTAGGTATAGTATTGGACACAAGCGTAAACTGGCAAGCCCACGTTGACAAAATAGCGACTAAATTACAATCATTCACGTACGCGCTCAGGGAACTCAAAAAGACGACAAACATAAAAACTGCGATTACCGCTTATTATGCGTATGCCTACTCGTGGCTTACGTACGGAGTAGTACTCTGGGGAAATAGCACCGATGTACACAGGCTATTACTCCTACAGAAAAAATGCATACGCATTATTACAAATATAAAAGGAACAGACCATTGCCAACCATATTTCAAACACCTAGAAATATTAACATTGCCCTGTATATACATCTTGGAAGCTTGCAAATTTATTCGTAAATATCCCCATTTCTACACAAAAAAGGAAGACTTACCAAGACGATATCCCACTCGGCAGAAAAATAAATTAGTGACACCCGCTTCCAAGCTAGAACTTTTTAAGTCTGGCCCGCTAGCTATGACAATAAAGATTTATAATGCCCTACCCGACAGCCTAAGAAATGAAGAAAAATTATCATTATTTATAAGAAAATTGAAATTAATAATCCATACTAATATTATAAATGCGAAAGTAGCTCTGTCTGTCTGTCTGTCTGTCTTCTTTTCACGCTTCAACCATTGAACCAATTTGGATGAAATTTGGTATGGGGGTAGTTTGAGGCCCGGGGAAGGTCATAGGGTATGTTTAATTCCGGGAAATTCTACTGTTCCCGAAGGATCGACACTAACGCGGGCGGAGACGTGGGCAACAGCTAGTATTAAATAAAACCTATTATAAACTGGACGATTATTTTGACGATAAAAACTTTAATTTAATTTGACATGTAAACTTTAGTATTATATTATTGACTTTTTCATTTTTTTTTATTTTATACTATGTCATTGACTTTGACATTACTAATAATTAACAATCGCAAATACTAAATACGAAACTTATTTATTTATAATTTGCTATCCATTTTTAATTAGCTGCATGTCATAAAACTCGCTTGCCGTTCCATTTCTTTTGTTTTGCGATACCCGACAGGGTTCATAGTGTACCTATTTATATGTAAGACAGTGACTTTTAATAGTTAGAACTGATGTACATAATGAAATGCAATAAATACATTGAATTGAATTGAATTGAATTGAATTGAATAGGTATTTAATATCACCTGAGCAATGCATCAATGCAACGTATATATCCATCAGTCACGCTGTCTGGCTGTTCTCTCTACAGGATGCATTCCTCACTTAGTTCATATGAAATTATATGGTTCAATAAAAACACAGATTGTTTTTTATTGTTTTAATTTTTGTGCAATAGAAATATCTGACTCTTAGAACCATTGTCAGTTTGCTGTGATAAGACTCGTTAGGACTCCAGCTCACAAAAGCTAGTCGGTTAGCTTGAATACTAGTATATTAAATTCTAATTCTAGTAATTCCGTTCACTTCTAAAACTAAGAGTACGTGAAAATGCACACAATTGTCCTTAACGATGATTCCAAATTGGGCATTTTCAACGCACAGGATTTTGGTAGCTAAGCAGTACTGGTACAATACAAATAGCTGCCAAAGTTCCGTGCCGTTTGCTTCGAGTTTACAACATAAACACGGAGGGTAAATACGGGTGCATTGTGAGGGCGAATGTTGGATACGACGCTACAAATGCCACGAAACAGGATATGAATTATTGTACAACTAGAAAAAACGTAGAAAGTACTAGCTGCTTCTCTTTTCGCACATTCATCAAGGCAGATGCGGGAATAGGCGTAAATCTCAACCATACCAATAGGCGATGCGGCTAGCAACTCATCACTATTTTGATATTTGATTTCTTTACTATCTGCATGCACATAGTGATGTTAACAATGTTTCGTATTCTTTGTAAGTGATAAAAAGTTATATATTATAGATGATGATAAATCTAAGGAAAAAATATTATAATACCACCTCAGCGCATTCAAGCGTATTGAGTGATCGCTGTACAATGCGCTCGTAATAGCACATAATCGCATTGCGTGTGATAACATCGTGAACTGATTTAAAGTTAACTCTCCGCCGTTAAATAATATTGATTTTAGTATTTCAGTATTATTGAGCCTCGAGTGATAGTTGTGCAATGAGAGCTCACAGAAAGCACTTAACACCGCAAACTGTTTCTAAGTTAAGCCTCCGCCGACGGGATAAAATATTATTTATGTCAGCATTACTGTGAAACATTATTTTCACAGTTATATTGAAAGTTGTAATTAATCAACGAACGAAACATTGATTTGACATAAACATGTATCACATGTATATGGTTTGTTCTCAGACAAACCCGCCAAACAGGTGAGCATTTTCCCCTCATAAGAGTAATGTCTTTTCTCTTCATAATACCAGTAAATGAATATTAAAATGGTAGCGATTACCTCCGAATCAACGTATATATATGAATTAATATAAAAAAATAAATAGGGGTAAACACGAAATTAGAATTTTTTTAAATTGAAGTAAAATGAAGCAAGAGGATAACGCTATAAAACAATATCGCCCGATCAGTGCTTAACACCTGCCGAGACTACCAAACGCGTGGCAATGTTAACGTGATGGGCCCGTACTACCTCACACTGCTTTGCATGATTGTCTGTAATATCAATTATAATGAAATAATCAAGTTAAAATAAAAATGCAGCAAAATTCAGTACTAACTCTGGTAACTATCTGACTCAAAAACACGATTGCGCTAAATTTTCTCGATAGAAACAATTGCAAAGTAGCTGGAGGCTACTCGGTCACGTCTAATTTACTCGGTATACAGCATTATTCACCAAATACATTAAAATTAACCTTGAAACTTTTGATTATAATTGCATTACAGATAAGGCAGCCATTATGTCTTTTTCTTTTTGGAATAACCCCTCGAATATTCTTAAAAAAAGAAAATATCCAAAGTAGCCAACGCGTTTAGACCATCCGCGTTTGTACCGCCACGCCGCCTGGCCTATGGTGGGCCGTTAAATCGAAGCCTTTAATATTTTCAGACGCGAGAATTCAAACCACAAATAATACGCATACGGATATAAACATAAAAGTGTTTTTCTATAGACATCATTGCAAGAGATTAAAATCAAAAGATAATAAAATACTAAAAATCCCATGACAAAGAATCGAAAAAGCTGGGTCTCTTAACTGAGAAAATAATTAGTCCTATTAATGTAAAAATGTAATTTGGTACCCACGCTACACTAGCGCCTCCAGCGAAAAATTCACATAGTCCTCATTGATAATCGCTTCCATTGGACGCAACTATCAATCTGCCCATTGATCACGTAAATATTGACAATTGCGATTTATCGTCTCGCCCCAGGCTTAGCTTTAGTTGCTTGAAACAAAAAATCTCAGCACACTTAAACGATTTTGTTAAAAAATTAAAGCACACAAAATGATTAAGTTTTACTTACCAGGTAATAGTGATACGTAGCAAAATCATTTTAATTTATTTATAACCTATCATTGTAATCAACAATGTTCTCAAGAAATTGACTTCAGTCTTTTTAGGAACAAATTTCTTTAACCATATTCTTTAAAAGTAAGTCAAGAAAGCGTATTCGGTAAAATGAAGACACTCAGTATATTACAGAGTTCGGTAAACATAGTAGCAGTATAAAATATCGACACTATAGAAGGAAAACATGGATGTCATCATAAAAATAAGCTAGAAAAACTTTACTTGATAAATATGTTAAAAAGGCAGTCTCTTTAGATATGTAAAAGTTTTTTTCCTAGCCAATTGGTGTTGTGTCCCACTGCTGGGCGAAGGCCTCCCCCTGGGTTCGCAGTTTTACATATTTATCGCTATAATGTAAAACTGTGTTAATAATTTTTTCATCGTCTCGTTTAATATTATTAGTTTCCTTTGTATTTATTCCTGAAAATAACTTACATTTTAATTAATGTGTAAAGCGAATTTTGAATAAAATCGGTCGATTGCGAGTCGGAATCGCACATGAGGGGCTTCGTATCACATCTAATATCATATTTAACATCACATATAATATTTAATTACAAAAAGCACTCAAAAACACGTCCTTTGTATGACCTTATTCTTTTATTTATTTTTATTTTATTCTTTTTTCTATACATTACATATACAATAGATAAATACATCGTGTGAAAATTTCAAGTGTCTACCTATAACGGTTCGATAGAGACAGATTTGTGACAGACGGGCGGACGGACGCACAGCGGAGGCTTAGTAATAGAATCTCGTTTATTTTCTTGTATTTTTTATATTTTTTGCGAGCTACATGCCAGATGGCACCCTGGAAAACTAAAAAAAATCTTATTTGTAAACCATAGAATTTAAAATATAAAAATATGTAGGTACCTACTGAGAAAAGTTTGATGTGATCTCCCTAAACCCTCTTTAGTTTGTAGTAGCACGGCAAATTTCGTTATGAACTGAGCTAATACTCTAAGTGAGATTATAACTTTGTCGCTTAGTTGGTGTACTCGGAGGATGGTAACTTGTGTCGTGTGGTATGCCACTAATATTGATGGATTTACCAAGTCTCAGGCGAGATAGCAAGGCAATTTGGCCCCGTTGTGGGCTGATTTATGTATAACTAGCTGTTTCCCGCGTCTCCGCCCGCGTCAGTGTCGATCCCTTGGGAACAGTAGATTTTCCCGGAATTAAAGGCATGACCTTAACTAACTACCTCCATGCCAAATTTCATCCAAATTGCTTAAATAGTTGAGATATTTTTGAAATATAGTCAACACCTAATTAGTCTCAAAAACGTATTTATTTATTGACTAAAGATAATAAAAGATAAATTTAAAACGCTAACCTAAAAATACCCTGATAATATTCGCCATTTTGGTATAAAAGCGGAAAAGTTGGCTTAATACCAAAACATCAAAAATTGGCCTTCATAAATTCCAACTGGAAATAACTTTATTTGTTTTCTTCGGTTCGCGAAGATAAAAGTTTATCTCGCCGTGAGAGCTAGCAGATATCTGAGGTAAATACTTCGACACTCTATCAAGTTATAGATTGGTAATGCCTAGTGTACATGGGTTTTATTGTGATGCAGATCTTTCAACACTAGTGACGGTTAGTGCTCTTGGAACTCTATCCCTTATCATCATCATCATGTGAGCGTTATCCCGGCTGTATTCTTAGCTGAAGTGTGTTGGACTCGGGGGCCCACTATTATGACAGCTATAATGTGATTTGGCTTGTTTGGAAGTAACTCAGTCTGTAACCTCTTCACGTTTAAACTACTGAATCGATTTAGTTGAAATTTGCTATGGAGATATTTTAAGGCTTGGAACAGGCATAGGCAACTGTTTCCGAGGGATCGATTATCACGATTGGAGCTTCTATGACATTCTATGATAACTATTACTCCGGTCCATCTACTTTTGTCTATAAAAGTGTCTCAATCTCTTAAAGGGTTGTCTGGAAGAGATAGCTTTAAGCGATAAGACCGCCCCTTGTGCTACTTTATATATAATAATTTTAAATAATGTATCCTAATTTTGATGCATTAAAGAATATTTTATTCATTCATTCATTCATCTATCTATAATTTAAGAACTGAGTTCGTGTCGCTGGAGTACTCTCCATGTCTCTCGGTTCTCAGCCATTCTCTTCACCTCTCTATAACATCACTCTGGTAATAGTTATTAATTAGCATTTAGATTTGTGAGCATTGCATGGCCAGGGGGCGGATCCTAATTAGCTCTACCAAAAGTTTAGCAATAGGGCCGCCTATTGCTCCATGCATGCCATGCCCTATTCTTGGATCATTTGTAATGTCGCGTTGGGAGGGGGAACGTCATTCTCGTCCACTATCTTGTAAACTCAAGTTGTTTTAAAAGATAACATCCATTGGCAGTAATCTACGACTTATCCTTACGCCAGCACTTTGAAGCTCTTGAAACTATTATCCCTTACCCTTTGCTTTTTTAACTTAAAAATTTCATCCGTTTTGTTGCACGAGATATGACTTCAAATGATCCGCATCTTCTGTTTACCTGAAACAAATAAACAAAATGTTTGAAATAATCTAATCCAAACCATAAAACATTTCAGGAAACCGGCTTACCACATTTCCAAACTGTGGAAGTGCTTTGTCGAAGGTTTTGCGTGTTTGAAGTTGCCTAGCCTTCCGAGATTCGTGCTCGGTCAAGAAGACATTCGGTGTGATCTCATGGGTTTCAGCGACGCTTCTGAGAAGAGCTTCTCAGCTGTAGTTTATCTTAGAGTCCAATCATCTCACACCGCTGTCAAGGTCCATCTTCTTTTATCGAAATCGCGGGTTTCTCCCAGAAGCTTACCATTCCAAGGCTCGAGCTCTGTGGATGCGTTCTGCTTGCTAAACTGCTCAATCACGTCTCTTCTGTGCTCGGCAAATGTATTCCTATTGCTGACACAATCGCATGGTGCGACTCTACAATCGCCCTTGCTTGGCTCAAGACTCCTCCTCATAGGTTACAAACCGGTTTACCGTCTTAACGTAGAAACCAAACCAAATAAGTGACATTTGTATATCTCGAAATTATAAGGGTGTTACATAATTCATACTTAAACTTAAATTTACGTGTAAACAAGGCATAAAATTGAACTACTGAGTACGTAGCAAAAGTTCGTAACTTCATAGTTACGCGCGATCTTAGTAGAATCAACTGCTTACTCTGTACTTGTCAGTAACTTAGGTAGATCAAACTTATGTTAAGAGCAGTTGAGAGGCAATACATGACAAGATTTAGCCAGGGGTGTCATATTTAATTGCCAGTCCGGTAATTAGACGTATGGCATCGGGTACGCGCGCCCGGCCTCCCCGAGCTGCTACTTTCTTATCCCCAATCCTTCCAAGCAAGTAGCATCCCAAATACCTTTTCCCGTTCCCTCAGCCTAATAAATTTCTTCCTTTCCCAAGCTTAAAGTGGTTTCGATGGGCAGCAGCACCGGAACCCATTAAGCCGAATAAACTGCGCTCACAAACCCGTTTGCCAAGCGTGGTGAGTATGGCAAAAACCCCCCATGGTTATTGAAAATATACCAAGGCCCCCAGTCCCCGGCGGCCCCGCTATTCCTGACTCCGGTAGCGGTCACGGTAACGGCGGGGCAGGGGGTGCGAAGAATCTCCGGAAGAGATCCGGCTACCACCCCCAACAGAGACTGGCCCTGGTAACGCACAACATTCGCACAATGAGGCTAGACGAGAAGGTCGAGGAAGTGGAAGAGGAGATGAGTAGGTTACGATGGGACATAGTGGGTCTGTCTGAAGTCCGAAGAGAGGGAGAGGGCACGACAACCCTGAAGTCTGGTAACCTACTCTATCACCGGGAGGGTGACTTTAAGAAGTCACAGCATGGTGTCGGGTTTCTCGTCCACAAGTCCCTCATCAACAACGTTGTAACCATCGAAAGTGTTTCCAGCAGGGTAATATACCTGATACTCAGAGTATCTAAAAGATACTCGTTGAAGGTGGTACAGGTATATATGCCGACCGGGAAACACTCAGATGAAGAGGTGGAAGTGGTGTATGAGGACATTAGTAGGGCCATACACGCTTCCGAAACCTATTTTACGATTGTTATGGGGGACTTCAACGCAATACTCGGCAAGCGGAGCGATGGAGAGTCCAGAGTGGGACAATTTGGATATGGAGAACGGAATGACAGGGGCCATAGGCTGGCTGATTTTCTGGAAGAAGAGGGACTCTATGCGATGAACTCCTTCTTCCAGAAGCCGCCTCATAGAAAATGGACGTGGATGGGCCCCAGCAGAAGAGACCAACCCCCTGTCAAAAATGAGATAGACTTCATCTTGTCGACGAGGAGAGAGATATTCAACGATGTCTCTGTGATCAATAGGATTAAAACCGGTAGCGATCACCGAATCGTAAGAGGCATCGTGAATATCAATCTCAGACGAGAGAGGGCTCGCTTGATGAAGTCTACGCTCCGACCATCACCGATCCATATCCAGAATGTCGAAAATTTCCAACTGGAACTCTCAAATCGCTTTGATTGCCTGAAGGATTGCGTTACAGTGGACGAGCTAAACAATGGGTTTGTGGAAACTGTCCATGCTGTGGGATCAAAGTTTTTTAGGTCACGCCCCAAATACAAACCTCAAAAGATCTCGCCCCAGACCCAGGAGTTGATGGCCGCGCGACGCTCAACGCCGCTGCAGACCTCCGAAGACGCAAACGTGCATCGGCAGCTCAATAGACGAATCCAAAAGTCCTTGCGACACGACATTCGCTCCTTTAATACCGAGCGTATTAAGGAGACGATAGAGCAAAATAAGGGCTCCAAAGTGTTCGCAAGAGTGGAGTCTATTGGGCAAAGTCGATTAACGAAGCTGAAGACGGAGGACGGCAGTGTGGCGTCGACAAAAGCCGAGGTGCTGGGAGAGATCGAGAGGTTTTATGGGCAGCTTTATACCTCAATAGCCAAACCCATTGTCAGCTTGGCCAAAGATCCGAGAGCCAAGCTAACCCGACACTATACCGAAGACATCCCGGACATCAGCCTGTACGAGATTAGGATTGCCCTCAAACAGCTTAAGAACAACAAGGCACCGGGCGAGGACGGAATTACAGCAGAGCTTCTGAAAGCGGGCGGAACGCCGGTACTGAAAGTCCTTCAGAGGCTCTTTAATTCCGTTCTGTTCGAGGGCATTATGCCGGAGGCGTGGAACAGGGGTGTGGTGGTTTTGTTCTTCAAAAAGGGTGACAATACTCAACTGAAGAACTATAGACCCATCACGCTCCTGAGCCACGTCTATAAGCTGTTTTCGAGGGTAATCACGAATCGTCTTACGAACAGGCTTGATGCTTTCCAGCCTCCCGAACAAGCCGGTTTCCGAAAAGGCTACAGTACCATAGACCACATCCATACGCTGCGGCAGGTAATACAGAAGACCAGAGAGTATAACCGGCCACTATGCTTAGCGTTTGTGGACTATGAGAAAGCCTTTGATTCGGTCGAAACATGGGCCGTGCTTCAGTCCCTCCAGCGATGCCGCATCGACCATCGGTATATCGAAGTGTTGAAGTGCTTATACAGCAACGCCACCTTGTCAGTCCGAGTACAGGAGCAGAGCACGAAGGCTATACCATTGCAGCGAGGTGTGAGACAGGGAGACGTCATATCTCCGAAACTGTTCACCGCTGCTCTGGAGGATGCCTTCAAGCTCCTGGAATGGGAAGGACTTGGCATCAACATCAATGGCGAGTATATCACTCACCTTCGATTTGCCGATGACATCGTTGTTATGGCGGAGACGCTGGAGGACTTAAGTACCATGCTCAATGACCTCAATGGAGTTTCCCAACAAGTGGGCCTTAAAATGAACATGGACAAGACAAAAATAATGTCGAATGTCCATGTCGTGCCTGCACCGGTATCTGTTGGGAGCTCCATCCTTGAAGCTGTGGACCAATATGTCTACTTGGGTCAGTTGATCCAGGTTGGAAGTTCCAGCTTTGAGGACGAGGTCTTTCGACGAATCCGACTCGGCTGGGCAGCGTTCGGGAAGCTCCGCAGTGTCTTCTCGTCCAAAATACCTCAGTGCCTCAAGACAAAAGTCTATAATCAATGTGTGTTACCAGTGATGACTTACGGGTCCGAGACGTGGTCCCTTACTATGGGCCTCATAAGAAAGCTCAAAGTCGCTCAAAGAGCTATGGAGAGGGCTATGCTCGGTGTTTCTCTGCGAGATCGAATCAGAAACGAGGAGATTCGTAAGAGAACGAAGGTCACTGACATAGCTCAGCGTATTAGCTCTTTGAAGTGGCAGTGGGCGGGGCACATAGCGCGTAGAACCGATGGCCGATGGGGCAGAAGGGTTCTCGAATGGCGACCACGTACCGGCAAGCGCAGCGTCGGACATCCACCGACCAGATGGTCGGACGACCTGACTAAGGTAGCAGGAAGACGCTGGATGCAGGCCGCTTCCAACCGGTCGTATTGGAAATCCTTGGGGGAGGCCTATGTCCAGCAGTGGACTTCTTGTGGCTGATATGATGATGATGATGATGACATGACAAGATAAGATCGAGAGAATTTTGCTTACTTTTTGTGTGAAACTTTCATTGGAGTAGACAAAACTCAGCTTGCGCTCGAGGTTTAATTCGCATTGTTAATCTTCGGGCATATTACGTACCTTTTAAAATACAAAAATATCGACAGTCTAAATCACTTATTGTGTGGTCAGGGGTGTCATCCTTAACTGCCCGTTTGGTGGTTGCAGGTGTGTGCTTTTCCCCTCATCTGAGTGAGTAGTTTCCAATTCCTTTAATTCCCTTCCCAAATCCAACAAATTCCTGAGCTTCAAAATGCTTGCGATGGGCAGCAGCATCGGAAATACAAGAAGCCACAGAAACTGCGCCCATCAACCCGCCTGCCAAGCATGGTGAGTATGGCAATATCCTCCCATGGAACGAAGAATCCTTGGGAGAGGCCCATGTCCAGCAGTGGTCTTTTTGTGGCTGTAATGATGATTATGATGAAATCACATATTACGGTTTTATAGCGATTCATCATCATCATCAGGTCCTTTTTAGTCTCCACTACAGGAGCACGACCCTCTCTGTACTACTAGGGCCATACTTGGCCAGTGCAGCCAGAGGACTTGGCCTACACTCTCCACGCTGGCTAGACGGGTTGGAGAGGTCTCTTAGATGTTTGTTGGTGGATGTTGTTTAGCTTGTATTTCCTAAGTCGCGATCCTAAGTTATAGCGATTATAACATTAATATTACTCTTAACGATTTGAAAACTTTTGGAGTATTCATGTTTGCATGTAGACTAAGTTTTGCATAGTTCTAATAAAATAATAATAGACAAATGTCATTAATAGTTGATATGAAAATTTTCGTTAATTTCTGTTCGTTAATAATAGAAAACTGTAATAAACAATTCAATAAAAATGTGTAACAATCGCGAAAACATTGTATGGACAGTTTCTTTAGCGAAATAGACCGGCAACTTTATATTGTTGATATGTCAAGTGTCAAGCGCAACCGGTCAGCTAACGGTGGCCATTTTGTCGGTGTCATTTGGCGCCGTTACGATTATAGGCCACCCTGCGTCACGCCATTGAAGCGGGACGAAGCGGAGCGATTTCTGCTCCTGATAGTTCTAGTTAAGTTTCACTGGATATATTCGTCCGTATTTGCTGAGTCTAAGAAGAAATAAAACTAAGAAAGTATCCTGGGTTAAATGGAACACATCGATCGCGGTAATGATTCTTGGTGACTTCGATTAATATACAATGATATAGAAGCACTACTAAACTTCTTGTCAGAAGTGCCTTTCAGCCTATTCTGGAAGTGGTATGCTGGAAAGAAAAGAGGAAAAAAATATTTTGACTCAGTTCTATTCTAGTATTGTGAAAAAGTATTTCATGAAGTTAGTGGGCATCACAAACAAGGCATACAATAAGGAAACTACTCATAATTCCACGCCAACCAGTCCTACTCTTCTCTCTGATCCAAGACAAACTGAATGTGGAATAAATGTTTCATCATCATTGATCATCAGCTCTTTTTAGTCTCCACTGCAGGAAGATGACCGTCTCTGTACTACCGGAGCCATACTTGGCCAGAGCAGACAGAGGATTTGTCCTACACTCTCCTCGCTAGCCAGACGGGTTGGAGAGGTCTCATTGATGTTTATGAGCTTTGTTTAGCTTGTATTTCCTAAGTCGCCTCTTACGACCTCCATGGAAATACTAGGAGTGGTCCTATTCTACTCTGCCGGAAACCACACGGCTAAATAAATGTTTATCTATACATATAATAAAACAGTAAAAATATTTTGTCTGTACATTTAGAATTTTTGACTGAAATGGATAGAGGGACACTTAAAAAGAATAATAGAAAGCAAAAAATATTTTTTCGAATTTCTTGTCTGTCTGTCTGTCTGTCTGTCTGTATGTATGATCACGATTATCTCCGAAAATACTGAACCGATTTACTTCAAATTTTCACCAATTGCTTTGTTTTAACCCAGCAAAACATTTAAAGTTTGTTTTATAAAAATCGGTTCATTAAAAAAAAAAGTTATCGTCATTTAAATGAACTCAAGGCATTAATTTGCCTGCAAATATAGACGGTGAATTTTTTATCGTTTTGGACCCTTAAAGGGGTGACTCAGACCATCAAAATGAACAACTTTTCCTATGGGAACAATGCTGGGAACTTAAAAAGAAATTCGACATTCCCATACAAACTGGCCGGGCGGCGGGACTCTTTTTTATGGAAATGACGAATTTTTTTTGAGTTCCTAGCATTGGTCCTATAGAAAAAGTTGTTCATATCGATGACCTGAGTCACCCCTTTAAGGGTCCAAACTGTTCCTGAGGGATGGACACTAACGGCGGCGGCGTAGCCGCGGGCAAACGGCAAACCAACCGAAACTGCTGCGCCTAGAAACTTGAAATTTGGTACAGAGGTTCTTTTAATGATGTGCGTGAGCGCTAAGAAAGGATTTTTAAGAAATTTAACTTCTAAAGGGGTAAAATTTATATGGAAATTTCTCATTTCTGGACTTAGAAGTATGAAAGTAAGTATATAAGTTCTCGATTAAAATTAAAAAAGATGTGTGTAGGTAGATGAAATTGGCAAAATTCCCCCCTTAAGGGGTAAAATGGGGGTGGGTGGGTGGTATAAACTTTGTATGGATTTTTTTTCATTTCTGGACTTAGACGTATGAAAATAAGTATATAAGTTCTAGGTTACAATTAATAATATCTGTGTAAGTAAAATGGACGATATTTTCCCCTAAAGGGGTAAAATAGTGGGGTAAAGATTGTATAGGAATATACTTATTTCTAGACTTAGAAGTATGAAAATAGGTAAATAAATTCACGATTACAATTGAAAAAGATCTGTGTAGGTCAACTGTAAAAAATCCCCCAGGGGGTAAAGTTTGTTTGGAAATTTTCTCATTTCTGGACTTTCATAGTCCAGAAATGAGAAAATTTCCAAAATAGGTAGTAGGAAAATAAATAGGTATGTAAGTTCTCGATTACAATTAAAAAACATATATGTAGGTGAAATGGACAAAATTCACTCCTAAAGGGGTAAAATGGGAGGGTAAAGGTTTTATGGAAATTTTCTCATTTCTGGACTTAGAAATATAAATAATATTCATACTTCCATACTAATACTAATATTATAAATGCGAAAGTAACTCTGTCTGTCGTTTTTTTACGCTTTAACCATTGAACTGATTTGGATAAAATTTGGTATGGAGGTGTGAGGCCCGAGGAAGGACATAGGGAATGTTTGATTCCGGGAAATTCTACTGTTCCCGAGGGATCGACACTAGCGCGGGCGGAGCCGCGGGCAACAGCTAGTTTCATAATAATATTAAATTAATATACAGCGTGTAACATAACCTACGATCTTTATTATGAAGGAGTGACTCATTCTGTCAAAATGAACAACTTTTCCTATGGGACTAAATGCTGGGAACAAATTTTTTTGACATTTTCATACTACTTTGTATGAAAATGTAATTTTTTTTTTTAGTTCCCCGCATTTTTCCCATGGTAAAAGTTGTTCGTTTTGACGATGTTGTCATTATGAACCGATATTTTTATTTATAATGTTGGGAACTCCAAAAAAAAATTTTTTTTTTGTACGACTAATAGCTCCACGTGAGCTTTCGCTACTTCACCGGGCGTTTGAGGCGAGGGCAGAGTGCCCTCAGCCTATATAGACTACATTATGAAAGGGCCCCCAGGAAGGATAGACCTCGGCTTTGGACTTTGCCTATGTGCGCAAGGCTTAGAGACTCGAAAAATCTTTCAACAGTTTCATATAAACTGCCCGGCCGGCTAACACTGGTTTGGTATGCCAAAACATTTTACCGGTTCCCACCATTAGTCCCATATACAAAATTGTTGATATTGACGGACCGAAGTATTTAGTAATACTTTATAGTGTTAATAATTATATTATATAATACTTCAATCCGGTTCCGGGGACAAATTCTTAGTCTTATTAAAAAATAAGAACTTTAGTACCAGGTTAAACCATTATCCGTCCAAAACAAATTAAGAGTGACAGTTAACCAAACGTGAAAGTAATAAGTGGCGTCTTATTTTGGTCGGTTAGTGGTTTAAAGGAGGTACTAAAGTTAGTCCTCATTTTACGATAAGATGGATAGTGTTAGGTTGAATTAAAATGTTCAATCTTTTCGTCTTATTTTCGCGTCTTTATTTGATATGACTTACTTGACTTATTTTCCTATGTCCCCTAGGTGGGGCAGAGGGCCGCTACAGAACTTCTCCATCTTGTTCTGTCTTGAGCAACGCGTTTTACTTCGGGCCAAGACAGCCCGATTGTCCTCATCTCCGCCGCTACGGATCGCCGCCAGGTCTGCTTTGGTCGACCACGCTTCCTCTTTCCTTGAGGAGTCCATTCCATTGCCTGTCTCGGAATGTGAGAAGGCTCCCTCCTGAGCGTGTGGCCAATCCATATCCATTTACGACGCGCTACCTGGTGACCGATCGGTGTCTCGCCGCAAAGCTGCCACAGACGTTCATTGGATATCTTTTCAGGCCAAAAGATACCCAATATCTGCCGAAGGCAGCGGTTGATGCAGACTTGGATCTGCTGCGTGATGCCTTTGGTCACCTTCCACGTTTCGCACCCAGCGCAGCAGCTTTATTTGATATTGTTTATATATTTTATGAAATCTGTTGATTGGTTAGCTTGCTTGTTGTGAAAGATATTTTTAATTCTCACTGTATTTATTTTCGTAAGATAGGTACATATTCTATTTTGCATTATAACACCCCTAGCCCCCGTTGGCATTAAAACAGGCCACCGAAATGAAGTTATCTCATATAATTCACTTTGTTATTCATAGCTTACGGTGCATGTTCATACAGTAGATTATCGTACAGAGTAACTCCATATTAAATTGATAGACAGAATGTGTAATCTTCTTTGCTGGTCTGGGAGAAAAGAAAAACGTAGAATGTACCAGCTGCTTCTCTTCCCGCGCAGATCGTAAAAGCCGATCGACGGAATGGGCAAATCTGTTGTATCATATTAGTAGGCCATGCGGCTAGCAACCCATCACTATTTTGATTCCACTTTTCACCTAACGCCCACCAACATGCTAAACGTGGCTAGGTTTTAAAGACCTGGGGTCCTGTCTACCCCGTAAGGAAAAAAGACGTGATAATATGTATGTAAATTAAGAAACATCGTCGTGCAGTAGTAAACAAGCTACTCCGCTCATCATCATTTCGAGTAGGTCTCACGGTCAATCGACCATGCACACCCTGGTGTCAGAGTTCTTCGGAACCGCCTCTCAGCCTCTGACGTGGTTCCTTTAACGACTACCAGATGGCAGCCGGGACCACCGCCTTAACGTGCCTTCCGAAGCACGGAATCATCTTTATTATCAGACAATCAGGTGATTCAAGCCTGCAATGTCCTAACCAAACTGGAAACAACTAAACAAAGTATGCTTCCGGTGGGAATCGAACCCACGAAAATGGAAATGGTAAAGGCGTTTGCCTGTTGACCCCGGGTCAACAGGCAAACGCCTTTACCACTGGACCACGGCGGCTGTTAAAGAGTTCGCTAATAAAGAGACACAGAGTTCAATTCCCAACGCGGAGAAATATTTGTACTTCATTTTCACATTTGGTCCGCGGTTCTGAAGTTACCCAAGGATGATTGGCGTTGAGCAGGTGGCTTGACAGAAATAACAACCATAATTAATTATTGACGCCTTTTTTTTTTATTTATTTATTTTTTTAGAAAAAAAAATCTGTGTTTATTATTTAATTTAATTTGTATTGTGTATTAATAATTAATAAATCTTTAAAAATAAATTAATTATATGTAGTATTTGTATTTCTTATCGTATTTTTTCTTAATTAACAGTATATACTAATTATTAATACAGTACAGTCATATACAGGACGCTGGACAGCTGGACGGTTCTGTAGGCATAGCAAAGGTTCAAAGATTTATTCAGATATATTCTGAATAAATCTTTGAACCTTTCAGATCTATCAGATCCTTTTCAGGCACTTTTTCACTTCAATTCACATTTAAAATAATACTTATTGAATTATATTCAAATTATTAATTATTGTTCAATGACAAATAATTAAATGTTTTTTTATCGTGTTGCTTGATCTCCTTCACTCTACCTATTTACACCTGGATGGTAAATTGAAGAAAATTTTCTAGCAATAGATTGAATTCATGCAAGGGGAGAATCTGTTTTGTTATAATGTAGTTTCTATATCTCTCTACTCTGTACGTAGCGGGGATGTTAATCCAAGGCACCGAACTCTCTGCATTTTGCAGCAACACACTGCATTCACACGCGGACAGAATGTGTAATGTTTGTTATCATGCTCGAGTTTTTTTGTTGTGAATAGAGAGTAAAGAATTTAAACATATATAGATATAAGATATATTAATTTAATTTCTGATTATAATCTTATTTCTCTTGAAAAAACTAAGTCATTGATTCATTATCATGTCACTAAGGGTACTAGGCAGGGGTTGGAATACCGGTAAAAATCCATTACCGGTACCTCTATGAAACGACAGTACCGGTAATTGGTTTGGTACCGGTACATTTGGTAACGGTAAAAATCAAGTACCGGTACCTCTATAATACAACGGTACCGGTAATTGGATTGGTACCGGTACCTCAATAAAACGACGGTACCGGTAATTGAAAGAAGTACCTGTACCAAATACCGGTAAACAGTACCGGTACTTAGTACCGGTACTCGTATTGGGAATTATCATTTCGTTAATGTGTGTCGTTGCCGTGTTGTGCATGTGCGGCGTGAGGCGGGGGCCCACAATAGGGCGGCACTTTTACAGTCGAGCGAGTCCCATGCGGTAGACGGCAACAATGCGTAGGTACCGGTAAAATTAACGCAATTTTAATACCGTTAAAATTTGACAGAATAGTGGTACCGGTACTTACCGGTACTTATAATGTGAATTTGGTACCAGTAACAAGTAGCGGTAAAATTACCGTTAACTGTTAACAATATTATTACCGTTAAATACTAGATATCCGGTACCTCATATTACCGTTAAAATTTTAACAGAATAGTAATACCGGTACTTACCGGTACTTATAATGGGAATTTGGTACCGGTAACAAGCCCTGGTACTAGGTGTATATGGATTATAGTATTTTTATAGGTATCTGTATATAACACTACATGCTAGAACAATAGGTTATCAATACATAAATTATACCTCTTATAGCCTTTTAATATGAATGATAAAACTTTTGCTGTGGCGCCGGCTATAATTTAAATACTTAAACACAACTATTATTTTTAAAATTGTTAAACGTATGTAATGAACTGCTCATGAACTTTACATTATACGAAGTAACTACGATTATTTATGTAATTTACGAAAAACTTAATGCTTTATAAGAACTCTTCATAGCAAATATTTTATTTTTATGTAACAGTGCAAACAGAAGGACTAATGAAAGTAAACACAAAAGGCTGCGTCAGCCGGTAGTTTTCACCTTTCGCTACTCGATATCGCCGGCCCTTCTTTTTCAATTTACGTCACAAAGACTCCGGACAAATTCGTGATCCTTTGTGACGCTTTGAATAGTGATTTCGCTCTGTGCTCGGGAAATCAATGCTATAACCTAGAGCGACAGTTTTTTTTTTCTGTAAGTATTTCTCGTGATCTTATTAGACAAAAATGATTGCATTTTTGTTTATCAATCACTCGTTGTCTTTTCAATGCATATCCTTCCAATTGGCTAAATCAAAAAATCCACTTACAGCTTATGAAAACTATGGAATGTTTGGTTGGTAGTCAGACGGTTGGCCATAAATATTTTGAAAAATATTTGTACAAAATTTTGAAAATGATTATAAAAAATATGATAATGATGAAAAATAATGACTTACGCCTAAATGGTACAAACAAACACTGCAGAAAGGTTTGGCGTCAAGCAGGCAGCCTTCCATAAAAAACGTTATCCAAATATCATAATAGCTGGAGCCCGAGCTCCTCGGAGCTGGGGATGCAACCGGTAAAAAATCATGGCTAGGAAACACCACAGTAGTGAATGTAACAGCGAACGCATTAACCAATTAATGCGTTCCCTGTTACATTCACCATCAACCATTCTACAGCATCTTTCAATAACTTTAAATTACAAAAATTTATTCCTAATAATATTTGGACATTTTAGAGCTATTGAAAGAAGCTGTGGAATGGATGATATTGGAAACGAGTCATAAATAAATATATGTAAATTGAGCTAGCCTCAATGTAAGTTCGAGACTTGTGTTATTGGATGCTAACTCAACGATACTATATTTTATAACAAATACATATATACACATCTAAGACCCAGGCCAATCTGAAAAAGGTCATTTTCCATTTTGACCTGACCGGGGATCGAACCCGGGCACTCGTACCGGGTACTCGCAGGCTGGCAGTATAAAGAAAAGGCGGATGTAGTGTTCATAAAGGATATGGGGAAAAATAAGGTAACGAAAGAGATGACTCAAGGGTAAAATGGATAAGACTTTCGACCCCACGTAAAATGGTATGAAAAGTAGAAGAAGAAGAACTATAGTAAGATTTGTTGGAAGAAAAGGCTACAGATTATTAGGTTTTAAAAAGAGTAGGCTAAAATTCTACCACCGCACCGCTCGCCACAGGAGTAAAGTCTATCCCCACATCCTTGACACTTGGGTCTCCAAAAATGTCAGAGCGTCACGTGGTTTTTTTCCTCGTACAACAAGATTGTGGAATGGACTCCCTCCCGAGGTTTTCCCTGTGTTTTATGACTTGAGGTCCTTCAAAGTGCGTGTTTACAGGTATCTTAAGAGTCGGCAACGCATCAGCAGCTCCTCTGGTGTTGCAGATGTCCATGGGCGACGGTGACCACTTTCCATCAGGTGGCTCGTCTGCTCGTTTGCCGTCGGATATAAAAAAAAAAAAAATTGTCTTTTGGTTACTTAAAATATGTGAGACAATAATTTAGGAAAACATGACAAATTTACAAAGACAATTAGTAAATATTGTTTAAAAAATTGTTTTTTGATTATTCTAACAATGCATTAAATTAATTTACTTTGAGACAATTTACTTTGCGTGCTTCCGCCACCAGTTAGTTCATGCAAACTATTGCTGATTTTTTACTGATTCGAACGATCAACATCTAGGTTTCACTGATGAAAGAAGATGATGCCTCGTGTAGAGGCGAAACACGTGTCGCGAGCACGACGGCCTACATTGCTGCAGCCTCAACGGATGCAGCAGTATCGACCAGGGTTGCATGCATCAACTATTGGTGGAGGGTATGAAGGGACTAACAGTAGTGGGTGGGCGCTGGCCAGCAATAGTTTGCATGAACTAACTGGTGGCGGAAGCACGCAAAGTAAATTGTCTCAAAGTAAATGTAGCTTTGACTTCCGCAAAGTAACACCTGAATCTATTAACTGCATTAAATTAACACTTGTACTTACAAACTTGCACACAGACCATTCGAGTTTTAATTTGTTTAATCACAAGTGATCAAAGTGCTATATTGACATTATAGTAAAGTTATGATGACAACTTTCTGGCGCAATTCACAACTGGCTCATAAGCGGAGTTTGCCTGCATTCGCATTTTATCTATCACCATGTCTAGTTAAAACTTTTGGCCTAATTAAATAGACTTTGACGGTTATCTTCTACTCCTCCTAATTCTAATAATTAGGTACATAATGTTTTCTAATGTTTTTGTGATTGTTACAAATTTATATTAAATCACATAAAACGGTTATATCACGTTTATTACATTATTTTACACCGAATGCATAGAAAATTTTAGAATTTTCATTTTCGCAAGTAGAGTAAGTTGAAATTTGTTTATTA
Source organism: Elegia similella (assembly GCA_947532085.1). Lineage (NCBI taxonomy): Eukaryota > Metazoa > Arthropoda > Insecta > Lepidoptera > Pyralidae > Elegia > Elegia similella. The sequence continues at coordinate 778,142 of OX383926.1, read as the reverse complement.
TATTATAAGAACTATGCAAAACTACTGCCTACAATATTTATAGATAACGTTCCAGATGAATGCAGCATTGGCTCACGGTGTTTGAAGATCTTGCAATCAAATAATAACCTCATATTTGATTTTCTGAAGTTCATTATAATAATATAATCACCATATTAGCAGCATAGTAAAGTTATGAAACTATTTAGTAATCTGTGGTCCAGTGCTGATCACGCGGAGAACTTGGCCGAAGTTGCTGGGCATTTGCATAGTTTAATTAAAATTATGGATCGTTAATATATGAATGCCTTTATACTGCAATAACAATATTTATCTCACACAGATATATAAGATGAGCTATTGTTGATATCAATAAGAACTTACCTTAAATATTAATTTCTGTGGCAAAAATTGTATCAAGAAGCAAGAAATGGTTGAGATAAATAATCTGACTCAGAGATTGAGGTTGAGCGGGGATCGTATCTGGGACAATTCACTCATGGTATGAATGCTCTTACACCTAATCAAAGTAAAGCCATATGCTTTAGTTTGCTTGGTTGAAGTGGTGAAACTTCAATAATAGCATTGTAGTAAAGTTATGAGCACAGTTTCTGCAGATCACGACGAACTTTATAGGATTATGCGGATATTTGCATAGTTTAGCTAAGATGGTGGCTGACAGACGCCATTTATCCTCAGTGTGGATTAGCCCTAAAGTAAATTAAGCAACTGCTAAGGGCATCACGACTTGAGAGCAACATAAATAAATTAATGCATTTAAAGAAATGTGTAAGGCACAGTTCCGGAGGATTATCCATCACTGATAGAGAGAGGCCCCCGCTTGATACTCCCACTTGAGACTACGTACTCCCGTACTCCCCCTAACCATTACCATTATAAGCCCAAGCAATGTCTCATGTGCCTTGAATAAACAAGGATGCCCATGAACTTAATGCTTCGGGCACCAACATGGCTTAATCCAGCACTGTTGATATTCGATGCCGTATGCTACTCGTATTTACTGTAATAAGCAGTTGTGGTCTGGAATTTATGTTTACTTCATTGAAACCATCATTATACGTCTTATACATCGTAACTTATTAAATATTATTCCTAATAATAACAAAGTTCAATTCAAGAATTTAGAATAATTTTTTTTTTTAAACTAACAGGAAAAATAGCATTGGAGCTGCAAAATAAACCGAGCGATCTGTTGATTAAATTTCTTCAGGAAGAGGAAATTCATTTCTCATATCAAAGCAAAAATAGGACTTGTAACAGACACAGTCATTTACAGAATTTTCATCGTATATTTTTTTTTTTTAAATACTTATATAATAATACTGTGCTTTACAATTATTAAATAAAACTAGCTTTGACTCAATGTTCTAAGGAGAGGCGTTTATCAATAAAAGAAAAGGATAGCTATATTTGCCTTAGCCATTCAGGGTGAATTAAGTAAAATTCGGAGAATTTAGGGGTGTGGCTAAGACAGGGAGATTGGCAGTGACGGGGGTGGAAGGGATCAGGTAGTCGGGCTTGGGATGCGTGTACGCATAGTCGTAGCAAAGATTAATTATTAGAGTTTCGTGTACGGATCGATTTTTGAGTTAGTCGGGAGTGTCTCAAAGAAAATTAATTAAAACAACGTATAAAAATTAGAAAATCACACTTAATTCGATAATTACGGGAGACAAGCTTGTTGTTCCGAGTCTTTAAAATAATTTGTATTAAATCTCGCGTTAAATTAATATGAAAATCAAAAATCTGCTGTAAATTTTAAATATATAATTAAGTGATTAGTGAAGTAGGGGCGAATCTTCACAAGACTGCGCAGATATCTCCTGGTAAATTTAACATCACGCTACAAAGGTTGTATGAAATTTATATTTTATTATTTTATAAACCTTATTATTTTATTATATTTCTTCATATATTTGCATGACAATTAACATTGTGTGATAATGTCAGAAGGCGAGGTTGTACAGTCCAGTCTACGTTGAAAAGTGAGATTATGAGTCGCTGCATTATACATATTTGTTTAAGTATTTATTTCTTTTGAATGTCTTGATGTCTAGCTGGAGATCATGTCAATATAGTAATGGATCTGAAATAGTACTAGGTGTTTGATAGGGACGTATTTTCATCAAGCCCTTACTCTGAAACTTGCTTTTTGTAACATTTCTTAAATTATCAGAAGCTATTACTAAATTTATTTTATTAGTTAGAGCGTCTGGTGACTTTTGTAGACTCCACCATATCACTATTACTCAATTAATTTAATTATAATTATTTTGCAGTCATAAGACATAGTAGCTACAATTTTCTACTCAAAGCTTAAGGCTTTCGTCTAGATACGGCAGTAGCCGCAGCGAGGGAAGCTAACTGTAGACAGCCGCAGTTCTAGGGAATATTGTCGAAAGAATGAGGTTTTGAGCCTGGAATTGATAGCTGTAATTATAAATCTAGAGCTAGGTGATCTGGAAGAGTCACCGGCGTAGCGTAGGCTTAGGAAAAGTAGGTTAAAGACGTCTGCAGACGAAGTAGGATAGGAAATAGGGTCTAGGGAATCTAGGTTAGAAGGTCGATCAGCCAGGTCGCAGGACACTTATAGCCAGGTGCATGTGGAACATCAGCACCCTCCAATTCTGTCTTGGAACTGGCTATAGTGTGGGCGGGTTGCTAGGATGGATGGGAGACCCGCATATATCCAATTTTTTCATAGGAATTCTACAGGTCTTATGACCTGCCTCAATACATTTTCTTCTAGATGGAGTTTTGGAGTTTAAATTGGTTTTTATAGCTTAGTTTAACTTGAATATTATATGTATATTTTATTTACTATAACATGATCTGTAAGACCCCATCATATTTCTATTATATGAATATAAACTTGTGGGAAAACCTGTTTCATGCGTGAACGCGAATCGAGACACTCCTGATATGGCAGACGACAGAAATCGCGAGCAGAGATTATCATACGGGACATGATGAGGCGTCACTACATCACTGAGGCGACGCAGTATCAACGTCGGCAGTAATTCAAAGCTAAGTGATAGTTTTAGTCCTGCTTTTATTTTTATGCGTGCATTCCTTTAATCAAATGTATTAAACAACTACTTCGTAACTGATTTAAACAAAACACAACGTACGGGTCCTTGTAAGACAAATAAACGATCACATTTTCTGGCCATGACGACGATTACGCTTGTTTAAATAATGAAAATTAGTTTCCTTAAATGTTACATGGAGTAGAGGGTGATAGGAAAAATTAAGGTAAGGGTGTGAATGTTACAGACTCCTTCATGTACATAAGTTGTTTGTTTTGCGTGTGTATAACTGGCTAATACTGACGTCAGAATTTTCTAGCTGCCTATAAGTATCTATCGTAGCCTAACGACTGTCATCAACGACGACTGCCGGGATTATAGGTTTAACGTGCCGTATGAAGCACGAAGAAGCTCAAGTTGTTTTTTAAAAATTCTTTATTTAAATAACAGAAACACATTTTACAATACATTATAAATACATAGGGATATATGAACTAAGGGTGCCTGAGATAGGATGAGAATCATTCTGTATTTTAGGCCATTAAAGCACTTGTGGTCACCCATCCCAATGAAGACCGTGCCTGAGGTTGCTTTATCTGCGTAAGCGCTAATAATGCTTACGTCCACTGGGCCATCAAACTCCTCATGTGAATAAAACACTTTCTTGCTTTACTACACTTCTAAATCAACTGTAACAAAATAAAAAATAACAATGTTGTCAAAAAACTACTATATACGTTCTCGTTCAGAGTTCAAGCAACAAAGTGCAACAGACAGTTAAAATTAACGTTAATCATCACCGTTTTACTGCGCACACAATGTAAACACGCCGGTGTAGTTTACTGTCGGTGCTTCGGTTAGTTTTAATCTCATCCGTAATGGCAGCACTTCATTTAGGAGCAAGTTAAATCATACTGCCGACAAAGTTTGACGTTGGTTTTATGACTGTGCACGGGGAGAGAGACATCATGAAAATTACGCTACAGATAATCATGTTGTCATATCAATTGAAGTAAACAATAATCAGTTTGTTTATGTGAAATGACTGCCTGCGTAGCCCAGGAGATCTGATTCCTCGTTCGGGCGAATTAAGTTTATTCCATACTTATTTGTTCAAGTATTAAACTTGAACATATTTCTTTATTTTTAGGATGGGTTCGATTTCTGGCTAGGTTATGATAGACTTTTTTTCTAATGGTCTGCGACACCGATATTTATCTATTGTAAAATATAGTATAGTTGAGTTAGTATCCTAGGACATAAGTTCACAACTTACTGTAAGGCTAGCTCAAACTGAGTGATTTGTCCATATATATTTATATTTATTATATTCATATAAATATTTTTCTACGGTTCAGAGGGTAACCATACATATTACAACACGGCTTTTTGATTCCAATTTCCACCGTTACAAGAACTACCTCTTTGAGTTGAGTTGAGTTTCCATAACTCTAGGTTCTATCTTATTTAAGACAAAATCTCTTCCCTATTTTTTTAAATTGACTATGTAGCTAGCTCCAAGTGAGCTTTGGCTACTTCACCGGATGTTTGAAGCGAAGCAGAGTGTCCTCAACCTGTATAGGCAATATCACCAAAAGCCCCCCAGGATGTACTGTCATTTTTGACTTATGGGCCAAAAGTTACAGTGCCAGAAGGACCTATCTTGGGTGCAAGTCAATTGGAACCGCCGGGTGGTAACCAGTAATCGGAAACTACATATCTATGATCCTAATTTTTCAGTATTCAGCACGTAGTCTTGCTAATTGTGAGCTTTGGCTCTGGGACCTTCAAATGTTGTTTACGCCATAAAGAATATAAACTTCGTCTAACATCTGAATACTTCATCTGAAAATCTGCTGATTCGCTGTAATCTCCAAACTCCTGATCAATAGTTCGCTTTCCTCTTTTTTGTGTGTTGCGGTGTCTGTTTGTTTAGGCCTGCAAATTGGGTGTCCGCGAGTGTGCGTCAATATTGACGGAGCGAGATGAAATAAAAAGTTTTTTCTGTCACAATACCACGTTTGTATGTTCAAATATTGCGCGGACTTCACGCGTTTTCAATACTAATGCAAATAAGTAAGGAAACACGTCCGTATAGACATTCGACGGTTGATTTTAAGACTTTACTGGTACTCGGTACTAAAACCAGCGACATATCCTACCTACCGATGCAAAAAGAAGCAAAATATATTTTTTTACTTGTACAGAAACAGTACCTAACAGTAAATTCTAGTTAAATAAATATAATTAAAAAAAAAATATCTATTTGACCGAAGTTTCAAGGAGTCCAATAATCCCATAATATTTATTTTTGTGTTGTGAGTACGATGAATATTTCAAGAATTGCGTCATAGTCAACTTACACATATCTTCAATCTTAGTTTGTTGTGGGTCTGAGCATAGTCATCACTGATGATTAGTCAGCATCCATCAGCTTGTTATAACCTACTGCTGGGTATAAGCCTTCTTGTTTTCAGTATTTTCCTCTCTATCTCCTGCCATAGTAATCACTGATGTATAATATACTGTACGCTTTAATTTAGCGTATAGTAAACATCAGTGATTGCTAGTAGTGTTCTTTAGCGGCTATAAAACGTTTGAAACTCTCCTGTTATGAGAATTTATTACTGCTATTAGCTTGTTATTAATATATTTTCCTTACTTTATTTTCATAAATACTGTTCTTTAACATTGTGTTACATACAGTGCTTATATCTGTGTTGCATATGGAAGGCTCTGGTGGGACACAGGCTCGGCCTAGTAAAGATACTGGTGTGCTGGACCGAACTTATTTATAATAATATTATGTAAGTATTGTTACTCAACAATCTCGACTAGTAAATAAATAGTTTAAGTCCAAAATTAACTTTTTACAATGAAATAAAGAAACTTATTATTATTATAAATTATTATTAGAATATGGAAGTATCGTATAACTCACGACTAAGCAAATATTAGATAAGTACGAGTAGACATTAAGTCTTATGCTGATCAAACTATAACGACATCAAAGTAAGCGCCGAGAGACCATAACACAGTTAGGTACACCATTTTAGCAATATAACTAGCCGTCATGTTAAACTATGCAAATGCTCTACAACTCCGGCTTAGTTGGCCGCGTGATCTGCGCCAGGAAATTGTGCTCATAACTTTGGAATAGTGCTAGTATGGGAGTTTAACCTATGATAAATCTACTACATGTCTTCTATTCATCTTAAGGTTGAATAGAAGAGATCGCTAGAGCGATAAGTTTGCCAGCGAGTTTATGAAAGTGTACATTCATTGTTGAAGTATATTACACTACATAGTATTAAATAAAGTCGCTGTCTGTCTGTCCTAACGTGTGCTTAGATCTTTAAAAATACGCAACGGATTTTAATGCGGCTTTTTTTAAATAGATAGAGTGATTTAAGAGGAAGGTTTATATGTATAATTTATCGCATCCGTGCGAAGCCAGGGTGGGTCATTAGTACACTATAAATCAAATAAAAGACTGAAAATATCTATATTTATGGTTATTATGGTTATGGATGAATGCCCTCAGTAGTGCTGTGGTTATTACGCCAACCTACTCTACGAGAGTCCCGTGTTCCATTTCTGACGTGGGTTAATACTTTTGTACTACATAAACTTTTTTTTTAGGCTTAGGTATTTGTGTGTGGTTATGGACCTAGCTAAGAAGGGATGGCGTCTGGCACGCTTACTGCTGTCATAACAGCGGACTCTGGGCTTCCGCATTACAGTTGAGGTTTGAAATAACTAACATAATTCTTAGTTTAATCGCAAACCTTAGTGGTTTCGCTATGCTAATACCTACTAAATGTTTTGTAAAGACCTTTAATACGATAAATAGCTGTTGCCTGCGACTTCTTCTGCGGCAATTTCTGTTATTATGATTGATTAAGTAGTTTTTTTCTTAGTAAAAATTTATAATTTTCCCCCGTTTACAAAACATTTTTTACTGATGCTTTGCTCCTTTGCAGCGTAATGCTTTATAGCCTAAAGCCTTCCTCAATAAATGGACTATCCAAGAAAAAAATAATTTTTCAATTTGAATCAGTAGTTCCTGAGATTAGCGCATTCAAACAAACAAACTCTTCAGCTTTATAATATTAGTATAGATAAATAACAAAAAAAAGAAACTGGGAAAATCGCTTAGATGAGGAGGAATTAATTAGTTTGTTTAATGTTGGTATGTCTAAGAACGGTATATCTGGATTAACGCCATTTGATTACATAAGTAGCCATCATGTTAAACTATGCAAATGTTTTACAACTTCAGCTTAGTTGGTCGGGTGCTCAGTCCCAGGAAATTGTGCTCATAACTTCACTATAATGCTATTATGGAACTTTGAATAACCAAATGTTAGATAGGTGTCTGCTTAGCTAGCGCTAAAAAGCTAAATGTTAGATCATGCTCGGAGAAGCTGGGTACGGTATTAAAGCAATATAACTAGTCATCATACTACGTAAACTATGAAAATGCCTGAACTCCAGCCATATTCGCCGCGTGATCTGCGCCCGGAAACTATGCACGTAACTTGACCATAATGCTGTTATGAAAGTTCGGTTGATTAATCAAATATAAGATGATTAGTTTGAAAATCTACCAACATATAAGAGATCAGCAAGTCTTGTAGTGACATACAAGACTTGTACATTACAACCTCGGTAGCATATTGGTAGTTAAGCACATGTATTTAAATAACTGGGTATTTACTTCATTATCTGACAAGGTCTAGATGGTAAAGATATTATTCAAATTAATCTGTTAGTCTATAAAATAAAAATCACTGCTTCTGTTCCCTTAAAAAATTTGTAGTAAATGAACATCCAACCGAGACACCTATTGGTTTGGTTTACGAGTTAGATTACTGAGGACTGATGAATTTTTTTTAGGGTTCGAAGGATAAAAACGGGACCCTATTAATATGGTTCCGCTGTCCGACTGTCTGTCTGTCACTAGGCTGTATCTCATGAACGTTTATAGTTAGATAGTTGAAATTTTCATAGATTTGATATTAAGACATAGCACCGGGAGATTCACAAATCGCTTCGAGAATAGTCCGGTGAGCCAGAGTTGGTGAGACAGTTGATTTTCATAGACGATGTATTTCTTTTTGCCGCTATACCAAAAAATACAAAAAAACCGGCCTAGTTCGAGTCGGCGATCTATAAAAACGGTAAAAATTATGTATGATGTATGGACTGACCTGGCCATTCATGCTACTAGCAAACATGAAGTTTGGTAGCGTGGCTCTACTACAACAGACTATGATGACTACATTTACCAAAACGTGATTTAAGAAATAATGATAAAAAGAAAAAGTATATTAAAACTAAATTACCAACTTTCTTAATATCATAAAAATCTGTTAGTTTTATGCCTCTTTTTGTCTTGAACTATGTATCTGAGTGAGGAGAAATGCGGCATATTCTCCATCCCATTTTCGGACGCTGCAATTTGATTACTCCCCTGTCCATGAATATTGCACAAAACTTTCGAATGTTCAAACGGGAGACTTCCGATCATTAGTTCTATTAAAAGTTCTCAGTTAATTAACGTTGGTGCGAATTATTAAAAACAAACATTTTGAAGGCGAAGTTTTAATAACCGCTCGCTGTCACTGGGGCGGAGGAATTAAGAGATTTGAGAAAAAAAATAATTTGAAGTTATTGGACTGACAGAGGTCTTTATTTTTTTTTCGTCCTTTTAACTGACTTTAAAAGGAGAACTTTTCAATTTAACTGTATGTTTCTTGTTACGCCATAACTCTATAATTTATGAGACAAGTTGACTAAGTATAAACTGACATTATACATTAAAATTTGTATGTGTTGTAGTATAATAATAATAATTGTTTAATTCAGATAACTTGATCCATGGGGGTTAGTAACAATTGGCCTTAAAACTAAAGTTAGTAGCAATATGTAATCAAACGAACTTACCTAGTGAAGTACGATCAATATAATGAGTACGCTTAATTCGAAGATATAAACTCCCTTCCCTCCCTTCTATAATACCCAAAACAGAATATTTTGTTTTTCTCTTCTCTAAAGAATGACGATCCGTTGGCGTTGCACCCCCCAAGTGGAGCGGTGTTGATGGGAGGACAGTGTTACCAGTCTTATTTTTTTATCTCTGAATGTGCGTAATGTTGCCACTAGGTAAAAGGAACTACAAGTTTTATATCTGAAGAATGAAGCGACGAAATATAATTACGGACATACATAGACAGACAGGAAACAACAATATAGGATCCACCGTTACCAGCAAGATGTCTACTTCACTACGGGCAGTCGTATCCATTGAGCTAGCATCGGCGAGTCCCACCGGACTGCCAATGCGCGCAGGATACTCTTGGTGCTGACGCGCATGCGCCTGAGATGTGAAGCGCAACGATTGCGCATTATGGTGGCAAAACCATCAACGTTAGCCTCCGCCAACATGGCAGAAGTGTGAGAACGTAACTTTTTCACGACTGTGTAATAATTGTAAGTTGACTTCTTCTGGAGAAAATGCTGTGCATGTTGCCGCTTCTACACTTTGCTTTGAAAGGGACAGTAAATTATGGACGTATACAATTATTTAGAAGTCAAATATGACGATTAATAAGTGTACACAGAAACCTATATCAAAGATACCTATTTTTTGAATTTTAAAAATTTAATTTAAGCAATTAGCTATCAGTGACTTAATGGAAAAGCAACTTCAGATAATACCAACTTGATGCCGTCGGAAAAATGCTGCTCTTTGGCCTTCATAGTCTCATAACACTTTGAACGATGCATGAACAGCTGTCTTGTTAGGTTTATTTAATGCATGTGGTGCTATCGCCAAAATGTCCAGAACCCCGAACGAAAAAGGGCATTTACCCGTAAGTTGGGTTATATAAATGTCACCGGATAATTGTAAGTTTTTTTTTTATTGTTTTTGTAACGTCTTTTTTACCTACCAGACGATAACGAAAGCAATTCTGAGAGCCAGAAAGTTCGTCTTGCTATCCATGAAGAAAAGTGTCCGAAGTTTAAACGACAGCATTCAGATTATTTGTTCCATTAAAAGTCCCCAGTTAATTAAAGCTGACGCGAATTATTAAAATCAAACATTTTAAAGCAAAGTTTAAAAAAACACTCGCTGTCTTCGAGGTGAAGGAATTAAGCGGTTTTGTAAGAAAAAGTTTGGATTCGAAGTTTGTCAGACCGGAAGAGGTCAGATCTTATACATTTTCAAGCAACACGCAATTTATTATTTTGATATCTATCATTTTTTAGACTTTCAGCTTGAGACTATATTTATAATTAGAGTAATTGTTTTCACGTCTACAAACATAACTGCTAAAGGGTTAAAATGTCTTTAGACAGATTCTTAAAGCTAACTCCATGTATTAGACTTATTAAACCTTTTTTGCAGTACAATGTATGTGTTTTGTTTGACAAGCTATGTGGCCTAGTGGCCATGCCATGCCGCCACACCGGAGGTCAGGTCAGGTCAAGATGGAAAATTATCTTTTTCAGATTGGATGGGTCTTGGATGTTTATATATAAAATGTTTTTGTTATAAAATATCATTGAGATAGTATCCACATATCTGGGACACATGTCTCGAACTTATTTTGGGTGGCTGAAACGTTGTGATTTGTCTATATATATATATTTATATTTATTCAATGAAGAAAGATACAAAATTTGATAGGTCTTAAAAATATTTTATTGAGTCGTCGTGATTTAGTTCTATAGATCTGCCAAATAAGGAGATTTAATATTTCATGTTATTCTTTTTTCTACCAAATAATCTAATGAAGCAATTTTCGAAGTAAGGAAGTTGATAACCCGCTGTCCATGAATAATGCACTACGTCCCCGAAGTTTGAGCGAGAGTATTCAGATCATTAGTTCCATTAAGAGTTCCCGGTTAATTAAAGTTGGCGCGAATTATAAAAACAAACAGGCTAAGGCGAAGTTTTAATAAACGCTCGCTGACACGCTGGCGAAGGAATTAAAAGATTTTTAAGAGAAAAAGTTTAAAATCAAGTTTGCTGGCCGGAAGATGTCTTTATTGTGAATTATTAAAATGTACTCCAAATTTCCGGTTGAAATACTTTTTTTAGAACTAAGAATTCTCTTCTGCGCATCACTAATGGTGATCAATAATAAATTAAGTTATTTCTGATACTTCAAATATGTACACGAGTACACAACAACTGAAACAATAGTTCAATGATGTATTCGATGAATGATGTATTTTTATGCCAGTTAATGAGTTTATTTCTTGGTATGATAGGCAATAGAACAATATGGAGAGAACTGACATACTGTCCCCACGTGAAAAAGTAGGATAAAATATGGGAAGAAGAATATTGAGATTTTTTTTCATTTAAAACAAATAAAAATTATGAATTTGAAGAGTTACAAATGTGTTCGACATAAAATATTATTATATAAAAAGGTTCGTAAACTTATTAATTTTATTTATTTTTTGTTCTCTAGTGTCTTATTCTGTACATAGGAACCTGAACTATCTTAGTGACTGCTACTAACTATCGCTAACAGCCGAGTCCAACGGTGAAATACTTTCAGCAATTCATGTAAAATAATTCAATCCTTATCCTTACTAATATTATAAATGCGAAAGTGAGTTTATTTGTTTGTTACGCTTTCACGCCGTAACTACTGAACCGATCATCATGAAATTTTGCATACAAGTTCTCTAGAGTACGGAGAAGGATATAGGCTACCTTTTATCCCGAGAAAAAGTACTATTCCCGAGGGATCGACATTGAAGCGGGCGGAGCCGCGGGCGAAAGCTAGTTTGTTATAAATGTGTGAAAGCGTAGCCATTCAGGCACATATGAACCCATACTGGACTGAGTTTCTTTCGACGCAATCTTCTCAGCAGTGGTCGTTCCGGAACGCTAGTGTTTATCGATTTTGCAAATATTAAAAATAATAATATGTCGTTCAAAAATTGAAACATGATATTCAAATTTGAATAAAATTCTATTTTATTTCATTTTAGTTATCATTTGGAGCATACTTACGTACGAGTACAATAGAAGTAAAATGGCTAGAACGTAGCAGAAAGCAGTTCTCTCAGAGCTCAGCGTTTACGACTCTGCGAGAGCCCTCGAGTTGAGAGCTGACGCCGAGATACTGCAACAGTGCAGACTGCAGGTCGACGCCCGGGAATTATGTGCGACAAGTACTAAGTTTACACCGGGTGGAAATTAACTCTCGCCATAGCCTTGAAGGGGGAAAGGATTTTCGATATCTCTATACAATTTTCCCGGTCCACTGAACAATTTTAAAAGTAATTTACAGCTTAGTCTATAAGGAAAAGTTCTTCATATTGACCGGTTGAGTCCCCTTCTAAGGGAAACTTGAGGAGATATTTATACCCAGATTGATATTATGTACATTTTACGCGTACATTTTGGTTACTTGGTTAGGCAAAACTATTGTCTGGATTATGATGAATCTTAACAATGTTATAGCGTTTACATCTTTGAAGCGTAGAAGCTATGTTACTATGTTACTTTTGATTTTACTTAAATTACTACACATTTATTACTGAGACGTTTAATTACAGATAATTTACAAAAGTGTGTCCATGTAAGAAAGAGTTTGGGTATCTTAAAGGAGAAGTCGCATGGTACGTCTCATACGTCCTTATACATCAGAGCCCACATACAAGAAGCGTAGTTTTTGTACTAAATATTGTGCCTTCCACTAAGCTTCCCTTAGTGTGCACAACTCACACGTGGCCGTTTTTATTTTTCAATCTATCGAGCAAGGCTATATAAAGCCTTGCTCGACAGATTGAAACAATTTTTTTATTAAATCGTTTACCTAGTTTTCAGTTCTGAAAAGAAAACAAAAATTGTGAATTGAACTGTTTATTAAAAAGTAAATTTGTAGAAGTAGTTAGTAAAATAATTATAGTTTTGACACCAATTTGTACGTATCTCAGTAAACCAGTAAATAGAGAAACAAATATCAATATAAAATTTAAACCAAAAATCTTTGCACACGTCTCTTCCTACGTTTTCCCATTTTTCCGTCCCACAAAGGGTAATTCCAACATGCACAATAATTAAAAGTGTTGCGCACCGCACCGGGTTCGTTAGAGCCTCATTAGACGATGCGTTTGTATGCATGGCTGCACCGCCTAGAAATGAGATCCGAGTAGTTTCAACTTAATTAGAGACTTGTGATTTTCGAGACTTATCCTCAGAACATCATCAAACTTCAGATGATCGTTATCCTTGATTCAAGTGCAATGTTTTGGATCTACAAATATTTTACTATTTGGAATCAGACGTTCAATATTATTCTTCGAATAATTTTTACCGACGACCCTACGTTTATTAAATGAATGTGCATTGAAATACTGCTCTTGGCTAAATAAAGTGTAACTTGCATATAATGTTTATGAAAAATAAAGTAGAACTAGAAAACCTTTTGATCTTATTTATTTATTATTTATACTTGTTTATTATTTTGATTGAAAAATATAAAATAATAATACAGAATACGATAACTTTCTACGATGTTTAACAAGCCAGTATGTATGTCGGTGGAAAATTATCGTCCGAATGAGAGTGCCGAGTTAACGACACTCTCCTGCCTGCCTTTTGATGTGATACGCTTTGTGGTATTCAACACGTATATCAATTAAATGTTTGAAAACTTTAACAACTGCTTGTTATGAAAGCATTTCGTCAGTTACTATACTTCGAGTGTCCACTGTTATGCACATTGAATTATTTGATTCAATGTGCCTATTGGTGACTCGTCGTCCAATAATATTAGAGTGCTGATGTTGAGTTTAATGACGCCTCTCTGCCTGCTTTTTCATGCGACACTTGCTTTGTGGTTTATTTAGCATATATCTTTATTGAAATTTAAACAATGTATGCTAAATTTCTACATTAAAATTGTATATTATAAAAGCAAGCTAGTCAGTGTCACTATCGGTGGATACTAGTCGTCCAATTATAATTATGAGAGAGTTGAGTTTAAGAATACTTTTACGCTTGCTTATAGATGCATACGCTTTGTGGAATGTTTAGCATATACGAATCCAACTAGTGGTTCTAAGTAAAAAAAAAATATGTTAATATATAAATTCAGAAGCTAAATATAAAAAAAAGCAATTGCCTTGACGAACAATTAATGGCTTATATAATTTGGGATAATGCATGAATTCTAACGATGCATTATACAGCTAAATCCGATATGGTAATCTTACATTATGTTTGCGAGTTTCTGTTTTTCTTTAGAAATTTGTTTAAAAACAGTTTGGAACAATTAACTTTCATAAATGTCAGTCTCCTCCTCCTCAACGGGCCGGTGGCTCAAAATATCAATAAAATTATCAGTGCATGTAACAAAGACAAAACGACACTGTCGGCGAACACTCTTCATCTAATGGGGCTTCCGTTTTTTCTTTACTAGTTGACGCCACTGTTGAGTAAGGTTCAGCATTTATATTGATGAAAATTTTGAAAAAATTTCATAATACTGACTAACTCTCTATAATGTTAAAGCAAACAATGAACGTACCTCTCGGTGGACGCTCGTCCTCCAATTATATCAGAGTGCTAGAGATCAGAGTACAAAGTGAGTTTACCGACGTTCTTCTGCCTGCCTTTTGATGTCAAACACGCATTGTGGTAAGTTTAGCATGAATCCTTATCCTTACTAATATTATAAATGCAAAAGTGAGTTTGTTTGTTTGTTTTTTACGCTTTCTGGCCGTAAAACCTGAACCAATCATCATAAAATTTTGCATACAAGTTTTTTGGAGTACGGAGAAGGACATAGGCTACCTTTAATCCCGAGAAAAAGTACTATTAAGAGTACTATTCCCGAGCGATCGCCATTGAAGCGGGTGGAGCTGCGGGCGAAAGCTAGCAACTAAATAAAATTATTACTTTCATGCTGTTCGGGGAGAAAAGAAAAACGTAGAATGAACTAGCTGCTTCTCTTCCCGCTCAAATCGTAAAAGCCGACCGAGGGAAAGGGCAAATCGGACGAATCATATAGTAGGCGTTGCGGCTAGTAACCTATCCCTATTTTGTTTCAGTTTTTCACCTAATGCCCACGAACATGCTAAACGTTGCTTTTAGCTCTTAAAGACCTGGGCTCTGTCTACTTCGCAAGTTAAAAAGACGCGATAATATGTGAGCACGAATAAATCTGGTAAGGTGTCTAATCATGAGCGGATATTTTGCGTTAAGGTCGATATCCTACTAACCCTCTTATTTAATAATCACAAAGTACTTTCTAACCACTACTACAGTAGAAATGGCCCATGGTTCCTATGGTTCTAGACTCTGTTATCCTCTTTAGTTATGTTGTACAGGATACGGCGTATGAACTTCCCTATTTCAAAAAACAAAAACCTAATTTTAAAAACCTAGATATTGCATTACATAAAATGAAAATAATATATATAATACATAACCAAATATTTAAGCCGTCTGGTTTCCGGCAGAGTAGAATAGGACCACTCCTAGTCTTTTTTTCGCTAAACAAAACTCATAAACGTCAATAAGACCTCTCCAACTCGTCTGGCCAGCGAGGAGAGTGTAGGCTAAATCATCTGTGTGCTCTGGCCAAGTATGGCTCCGGTAGTACAGAGAGGGTCATGTCATGCTACTGCAGTAGAGACTAAAAATACCTGATGATGATAAATATTTAATTTAATTAAAATAAACGCCGTATGTGTATATCACTTTTTAAAACTAAAAGTATTGTTTTTAAATTTCTAAGAGTTTTATTTATAAGGAAGTATCCGCGTCGCATAATACCGAAACACATCCCAAAACTTATAGCAAACAGCCAGTGTGGCGTGGAAACTCGTTTTTCAATGATATCAGAGTGCTGAATTTAACGACGCTCTTCCGCCTGCCTTTTGATGCAACACACGCTTTGTGGTATGTTTAGCGTAAATAAACCGGGTATGGGCAGGCTTCTGCTTCCACAGCCATGATTATATTTTGTATTCTATAAAATCAACTTAATATAGATAAAATCATAAGTTTCATTTTTACTTTGATGATGAATCCTTACAGACTTTACTTCAACGACATCTTTATAAAATACGTACAAGAAATACTAATGCCATCTATCCCTTACGGGGAAAGGTAAAGAAGGACTATTCATTTAGAAATAAATAACTTTATATCTCAATTGCATTTTTTTATTATGTAACCTCGTACCTGTGAATTTCTTTGATACCATTTACCGTGTGGTCGACTGTCGCAATTCCCGGCGAACTAATTCGGGTTGACCCGCGGCAATGGCGCGGTAAGAGCAAACGACGTGCTTGGCGACCCCATATGTACTAACCGTTTGTCTCGACTTCGTTTACAAAATGGTACCTGAAAGTTCTTTGATCAACAAAGTAATTTTAATATTTTGTAATAATTACTCAGCTGAAATTTAAAGCAATTTTATTCATTTCTCTTTAACTCTCTTTGGAACCTTTTTTTAGTGTTTTTATATTTTGCAATCACAATGCTATTTGGATATACTCTAATAAAATTAAGAAATAAAATATGGTGAAAGAATTTCAAGCGGGTGGAATTTGAATACGACTTGCCTACGACCACCGCCTGTTCTAACTTTGGCGCCGAAATTCGCCACCATATCCCATTCCCCCTTATACGTATTAAGGCTTACGTCACCTAACTCAACTACCCGACTATTACAAGTGAGGTAAGTGGTCTTCAAATGGTTTTCGAGGTGTTTAAATTCCAATCCTTCCCCAGCTTAAACATGATTCTAATAGGTGGCAGCGTCGCAAGCACAAGAAGCCAAAGAAATGCGCTCGCCAACCCGCCTGCTTATAGCGGCGAGTATAGCAATATTCGCCCGTGGCACAAACAATCCTTGGACGAGGCATTTTTCCAGAAGTGGACTTCTTACGGCCGAAATGATACATACATAATATCACGTCTTTTTCCCTTGCGGGGTAGACAGAGCCTAGGTCTATAAAACCTTATGGTTTGAGGGCCAGTAGGTGTAAAACGGATTGACATGATTTCGCCGATTTTCGCCAATTCCTTCCATCCGCTTCCACGATCTGCGCGAGAAGAGAAACAGCTGGCACATTCTACGATTTTCCTATTCCTGAAATGATGATGACGATGATGAATAATTCCATTAAAGTTTTATTTAATTCAAGTTCCTGTCTGTACCTTTCTTTGACACCATTTCACGTGAGGTCAGTTGTTATTCCCGGCGAACTAATTCGGGTTGACCCGCGGCAATGGCGCGGTAAGAGCAAACGACGTGCTTGGCGACCCCGTATGTACTACATCGTTTATTTCGACCTCGTTTGCGAGATAGTACCTGAAAATTCTTAGTTTACGCGGCCAGTGCTATCAGTACATACACACATGACTGTAGCATTACGAGTCTCAGATACACGGCAGCAAAGTATTGAAACAACATTCCCCGCCCTTTAAAAGTTTATTGAATAAAAATTCGTCTAAAAACCTAATCTTCTTGAAGAACAAAAGCATAGGACTGGCAGTCCTATGCTTTGTTAGTTGTATAGAGGTACAATATTGACATAAAGGTTACTGCAATAAGGTGATAAATATAAATAATTAAATGTATATTATTATCTAATTCTTTCATTCTCTTCCTTTTGTATAGTTATGATTCCGTATGCTTTAAATATTTTTGTTTATTTATTTTAAAAAATAAATGACATGAAATTAAGTTCATGTGACATTAATTGTAATAAATACCACATTGACGATATAACTACATATACCTTAGTAAAACTGGTATGGATATGTATATTAATCATGCCAAAAAAATGATAAAATAAAATCTTGACATTGTTTTTTTTAGATATTAGCCATCTCCTTCGGCCGGCTTTTACAGCTTGTGTCGGAAGAGAAGATAGACAGAACAAAGTGTTTTGATAGGTGGAAAACGAAATCAAAATAGTAATGGGTTAGTAGCTGGTCTGACGATGGAGCCAAACCGAGGATAGGGAACAAAATTTTCTCAAAAATTTAAATTTTTACTGTTATAAAATTAAGAAATAAAATATGGTGAAAAAAATTCAAGCGGACGGGATTCGAACCAGCGACCTTAAGTCGTACATAGGCTGAATGTCGCTGATTTAAAAATCAAGCCCGCATGAAATTTTTTCACCATATTTTATTTCTTAATTTAATAAAAGTATATCAAAGTAGCATTGTAAATGCAAAATAAAACACAAAAATTATAATATTAAAAAATAAAAACTATTCATGTCCAATAGCACACCAGTCATAGTAAGTAACGGTAGTACATGACTCCGTTCTTTGTGAACTAACCCTATAATGCTCGTTCCGCTCCATTGGCCATGAATAGAACCACGTCACTGACAACCCTAACGCAGTTACTGTCCACTGAATTATCTTCCCCAGTAATAGTTAACTGAGTTACCAAAGCTTCAATATTGTGAAGGATGGCGAATAATTAACAGTGAATATACTAGATATTTGATCTACTCGTATATGCTTGTACTTAAACAAAAAAAAATAAAAAAAAATAAGTACAAATCACACAGATTAAGCTAATCCCACAATTAGTATGAACGTGTGTTGTGAGATACTAACTCAACAATTATATATTTTTTAATAGATACCCAGACCCAGGCCAATCTACAAAATATCAGTTTCTCCCGGAGATCAAACCCAGGACCCAGCAATGTAAAAAATCTTTCACGACTACAATGCTCCTTCTGTTCCATTGGCCATGAATAAAACCATGTCACTGACAACCCTAACGCATTTCTTATCCACTGAATTACCTTCCCGGTCATTGCAACTTAGTAACTTTATTTTGAATATTGCAAAACATTGCGAAAGTACTTATGTTGGATATACGCAGTTATTTCATAGATAAAAACGATATTTGTTTCAATTGGTGACATAGCCTTTATGTAAGTATTGATAATAATCGACAGCCTCCGTGGTCCAGTGGTTAAGGCGTTTGCCTGTTGACCCGGGGGTCGTGGGTTCGATTACCACCGGAAGCATACTTTGTTTAGTTGTTTCCAGTTTGGTTAGGACATTGCAGGCTTGAATCACCTGATTGTCTGATAATAAAGATGATTCCGTGCTTCGGAAGACACGTTAAGCCGGTGGTCCCGGCTGCCATCTGGTAGTCGTTAAAGGAACCACGTCAGAGGCCGAGAGGCGGTTCCGAAGAACTCTGACATTAGGGTGTGCATGGTCGATTGACCGTGACACCTACTCGAAATGATGATGATGATGATAATAATTTTCTTACTTACAGAAGTGATCAGTTTAGCTTATCACAATTTAAAGCTTTATTTTATGGTAAAAACCATTGTCCATTAAACCATCAAATCAGTTCGTCAAAATTTTTTTTTTTTTTCCTTTCATAACGTACCTAACTAGTTATAATTAAATACGCTAATATTATTACAATCTAGCCTAGACTCAGGCTAATGAGTAATATTACATTGACCTAGTTTTATAAATTATTGAATAAGAATGTGTCCATCGGCACTTTTCTTACTGTCTCTATTAAGGGGAAGGCACTTTGTTCATGTGTCTTTATATGCACTATCACAATACTTATTTTTATTTATTCATTTTGCACTACACTACACTAATTCAAAAGGTTTCGTTCTTTTGAGACGTCGCACTAGATGTGTGTTGTCTAGGAGCTGGATTGCCTCGACGTTCACATGATGAAGCAATCTATATTCGTGTGCTTCGGCATATTTTTTAATAACTTTATCGACAGACTGTATATTAAGGTCCCGATGCAGGTCGTCATTTCTTACATACCAGGGCGCATTTACAACTGCCCTCAGTACTTTATTTTGGAACCGTTGTATCATTTCGATGTTGCTCTTTTTGGTACAGCCCCACAGCTTAATACCATAAGTCCATACTGGCATAAGGACTTGTTTGTAGAGAAGTATTTTATTATGTACTGACAAAGCCGAGTTTCTTCCAAGCAACCAGTACATGTTGTGAAATTTTATTTCAAGTTCTTGTCTTTTCTTTTTGACGTGGGCCTTCCAGCGAAGCTTTGCGTCTAAAGTCATACCTAAATATTTGGCTGTATTTTCATATGGTATTCGCTTAGCGTTTATGTATAAAGGACTGTATTGGTCTTTCTTGTTGGTAAAGTTAACGTGGACTGACTTTGTTTCATTTAATTTGATTCTCCATCTCCTTGTCCAGTTAAAGATATTGTTTACAGCTATTTGCACTTTTTTCTGCTGCTTCCGCGTGTGTGTCTCCGACAGCCATTATTGCAGTATCATCTGCAAAGGTCGCTATGCAGTCGCTTTCTAAATGGGGAATATCGCAGGTGTATAGCAGGTACAGAACCGGACCCAAAACACTTCCCTGAGGTACTCCAGCTTTTATTTCCTTGAGTTCAGAATATGCATCTTCTTGTCGAACTTTAAAAACTCTATCAGTAATGTACGATTTCAGAATATCTACATAGCTTTTTGGCAGCATTTTGCGAAGTTTTATGATAAGTCCTTCGTGCCACACCCTATCAAAGGCTTGCGCTATGTCTAGAAAGACAGTAGAACAGACTTTTTTATGTTCAAGAGCTTCTTCAATCAAGTTTGTTATTCTGTGTACTTGATCTATTGTTGAATGTTGTTCTCTGAAGCCAAACTGATGGGCTGGAATTACATTTTTGGCTTCTATAATGAGTTTGAGTCTTTTAAGTAATATTTTTTCAAATAATTTTGACATAACGGGCAACAAGGAAATTGGCCTGTACGAGGTAGTTTCGGTTGGCGGTTTTCCCGGTTTTGCTATCATGATTACTTCGGCGATGTTCTCTTTTTTATCTCAGGTGTATTTTTCCATGCTACCGTTGTATTAATTTAACAAATTTTTCTAAGTCTAAATTCAGTTGCTCCGGAGTCTTTATAGGTACTCTAAGGTCAATCTCGGCATCTAATTCTATTCTAAAACTATACCAGTCAGTATATTTGTTAACTAGGGTTAGATTGCTTTCTTTAAGTATAACTTTCTCACTTATTTCTAAATATATGGCTGAGTGATCTGAGTTCATATCATAACTTTGGTCAGTTTTCATAAAATTTGTTGGTAAATTCTTATAGATGAAGAAATCTATGAGATCAGGGATTTTTGATTTGTCGGTTGGCCAGTATGTAGGAGATCCTGTTGATGCAACGTCACATTTAATTTCTGTAATGGCAAACATAAGGTTTCATCCTTTTGTGTTCGTTAGTCGGGAGCCCCAATACGTATTTCTAGCATTGAAGTCCCCTCCTAAAATAAATCTGTCACCAAGTGAATGAAAAATATTAATATACAAGTCTTTCTGAATTTTGTGTCGCGGTGGGCAGTATATCGCAGCTACAGTAAGCCAATAATTTCTCATCTTCAGTTGTACGGCCGAACATTGCACTTGTGGAATTTCATGTTTGATATGTTCTTGATGTTGAATATTTTCTTTGATGATAATAGCACTGCCACCTCTCCCTTTATTTGCAGGATGCAATGCATAATAAACCTTATAGCCTTTAAATTGTATGTAGGATTGCTTAGTGAAGTGTGTTTCTGACACCAGGCATACATCAATATTTTCTATATCCAGGATTACTTGTAGTTCATTTTTATGTTGTAGCAATCCATTGCAGTTCCATGCCATAATTTTTAAATGACTTATCATTTTTTGTTTTTAGGAATAGCCAACTTAGTGCTATTTTTCACGATTTTTTTCAGACGCTCATCATATGAAGTCATAAGGCTCAGAATTTCATTCAACTTACTGTCGTTAACATTGTCTTGTTCCTTACGCTGTGAGATAGAATTTTTTGCAGCAGCCTTGGCGTAAGAAACGTTAGTACTCACAGTCGATACAGGCTTATTTTTGGGTTCCTGTTGGTTGGTTGAGACCTTACTGTCGTAGCTGACTACATGTTTTTTGGTAGATTTGTTTCTCATCTTTTGCATCTCTTTGGCTATCATACAACCTCTGTAGTTAGCCGGATGCGCTTCGCCACAATGCACGCATTTTGGTTTTTCTGATGGTGGTTTTTTGCAGTCTTTAGTCAGGTGTTTACCAGTGCATTTTACACACCTAGGTTCTTTAGCGCAGTACATATGAGTATGTCCATATGCATGGCATCTTTTACATTGAGGAATAAGTTTTGTGGATTTTAATGGCTGTATATCAACCATGCAACCCAAGATTGAACTTATTTTGTAGATTTTATCTATTTCTTCCTGGTTGCTAAAGGTAAGCATGAACATGTTCAGTGGTTCCTTACTCTTCCAGCTTAACTTATTCACTGCATTTTCAATCTTTAGACCCTTCGATTTAAGATCTTGGATAATCCTCTCTGGTTTGCAAGTAGAAGGTGGTTTTTTGCCATCACCCTTATTGGCCTTTCTTGTTTATTTTCATACGAATGCCATAGGCAGTTATTTTCTGACAATAGCTTCGATATGGATTCATATGCTTCTTCGCTTGAAGCATTTATCTTCACGCTGTCTCCATTTAATATTTTTACCGTAAAAGTGTTAGCTGGCTGATCTTGTGATAGAAAATCATAAAAGCTTGGATAATTTTTCACACCGTCGACAACGATGGGAGGTGGTGGTGGAATTTTCTTTAAACTCGGTGCTGATTTTGTGCTTTCTTTTTCCTGTGGTGAGAGCGTGGGTGACGTGTTCAATTTTCTTTTCTTCCTACTTTTTGTTCGTATCCACTCTGTCTCTTTTGCTAGTTCTTCCTCGTCAGTGCCATATTCAGCATGGGACGTGGAAGTTTCCACATTGGAAGTTAATGGAGTTGTTGTTTTTGTCGTAACAGCGCATTGCAACTGCTGTTGAAGAATTGCTATTTGCTTCTTCAGGTCCTCTATAAGGCTCTGTTGTTTTCGCCGTTCTTCTCTCTCTTCTTTGTACCTGTCATATAGGTACTGTTCCGTTTCTGTTTTTATTTCGATTGATTTAGATGGAGTACTCATTGTTAAGGCAGTTGAGAACGTCGCCTTAACAATTATTCGTCGTACGTAAACATACCGAGCGCAATGACTTACCGATCTAGGTCATCGCGGCCCAGCTGCTCGTGACGGCGGTGTTGTTGTGATGCGTCTGCACTTTTGCACTGTCTCACTATGTGACACAACTGTACTAATCGAAGATTGAACGATCACTGAACAAAATGAACAACTTTTTCTATGAGACCAATGCAAGAAGTAAAAAATTTTTTCGACATTTTCACATGAAAGCGTTCGACCAGCCTGGCAATTTATATGAAAAAATAGTTATTTTTTTAATTTCCCAGCATTGGCTCCTTGGCAAAATTTGTTCATTTTGAGATACATATAGGCCCATAGCGCAAGTTAATCGCTTATTTCGTTAACTCCGCACTTTGCAGGCTAATTGGGTCTAACCCTATTACTAGTGCTGGTTTCACCCCCAGGCCATGAAAAGATTTGAAACGCTATATGTGCGTGTATCTGTCTGTTTAGCTATCTATGGCGCAATGGCTTTTATGCCTCATCTACACTTTGGGCTAACACTGTGATCAACACGTATTGGAGAAGGTGTAGAGAGGGTGTTTGTTGAGAGTTAGTGTGGGTTAACTTTTTAACGCAGATCAAAGATTGTGGCGTGTACGTCACGTCCACACGTTGACCATAAACATGTATAGGATTGACTATGTTGAGTTTAAATAAATTGGAACAGCTGTTATCATTTCAAAATATATTTTGATGAAAACCTTCCTAAGTCTTCCACACATTAGCTTGAACCGTAGCAAAGTGAAAAAGCTTTCAACGTGTTTGTAAATCCATTAAATACTGTTCCCCAAGGTGTAGGCCACAGTGTTCGCAAACGTCTAGAGGAGGTTTTAAATAGGTGATCCGGTGAGTGAAAATGCGGTTTTTTACTTAAAGGTATAATAATAGGATAATAACTTATTATCATGTTTTATCAGAACTGTTAACAAGATATTTTTGTGTCGGGAGTAGTGTAAAAATTTTAATTTTAAATTATATTTGCATTTTGCGTCCAGTGCCCGTGCAAGTCCACAGGAAGTTCAGTCTGTGAGAGAGTCTATGATTGAACGGGTTAACATAAACTACAGAGGGTGTCCGATTGGGGAGATGCCAATCTTGTTAAGTTTAACCCGTCCAAAACACAGGCGTGTCTCTTCTCCGCAAAAAAGAGTGCTTTTCTACTTGCACCCACTTTCCAAGGTGTTTCCTTACCGTTGGTTGACCATCTTGGGCTTTTGGGCATCACTGTCACGTCCAAACTCGACTTCGGTCAACAGATAGAGTCGATGGCACTAACTGCTTCCAAGAAGTTGGGCATCATCTCAAAGGTTCAGCGGTACTTCAGCTCTGAACGGCTGCTTAGTCTTTATACAGCCCAGGTTCGCTCTTGCATGGAGTACTGCAGTCACCTCTGGGATGGCTCAGCTAAATACCAGCTTGAAGCATTGGACTCTGTTGACCAAAGAGCCCGCAGGCTTATAAACAACGACGTGGTTTTGAACCATAAATTGCAATCCTGGAGCATCGCCGTAAAGATGCTTGCCTATCGGTTTTTTATAGGATCCATTTTGGAGAGTGTGCGAAAGCGCTCTTTGAGCCAGTAGAACCGTCACCATTCCTCCATCGGACTACAAGACGCAGACAGAAATTGGTGAAATTTCTTTTATTGTTGGAATACCAAAGAGTCGAACTAAACGCTTTAACAGATCCTTTTTGGTTCGAGTAGCTAAGATGTGGAATGAATTGCCTGCGTCTATATTCCCAGACAAGTACAATCCCGGGACATTCAAAAGTAGAATAAATAGGTATCTCTTGGATGAATAAATAGGTATCATAGGATGTTAATGCATATTGCATTAACATCCTCGTCTTCATCGTCACTTACCATCAGGTGAGATGGGAAACAAATGTATTTTTTATTAATTCAAAAATTAGTAAAAAAAAAATATGAACGTCTATTATTGGACTGGTGTTTGAATGCGTATATATTTCTAAAAAGTCTTACTGAAATACCTATTTAAATTCATATTTAGTATTTTCGTGGTCAATTATACAATGAAAACATGTATCCATAGAACTAGCGTAGTATGAAATGTTCTGATTTTTGGTAACTCGATGCTGGCTCTATTATTAATGTAGCCTTAACAATATACCCCTCTTTACGTAATATTATTTAACATGTAAAACGAGCAACTTTAGCCAATTACTATATCAATAGAGGTCCAACGCAAGTAGAGCGCTGGGTTCGTTACGCCGCACTTTGCTGGCTAACCCTATATTGCTCGTTCCACTCCATTGACTCCGAAGTGGGCCCACTATTCACGTCCAACGTATTATCTCCTCTGGTAACTATTAACTGAATTTCCATAGCTTGAACATTTTTGGTGAAGTTTGCTTCTTTTCAAGTCAATGGCAAACGGGTAAATTGCAATATTAAATTATATTCTGTCAAAACTTAGCCACCTGAACGGCACTAGCAGCCATCAGATCACCCATTGTGCAGGTGCTGGTGCATGTAGAGCAAGATAACAAGTGGCTTATTACTTGAGTGTCTCCACATTGGCATAATAACTATTCATCATCATCATTTCGAATAGGTATCACGGTCAATCGACCATGCACACCCTGGTGTCAGAGTTCTTCGGAACCGGCTCTCGCCTCTGTCGTGGTTCCTTTAACGACTACCAGATGGCAGCTGGGACGAACGGCTTAACGTGCCTTCCGAAGCACGAAATCATCTTTATTATCAGACAATCAGGTGATTCAAGCCTGCAATGTTTAACCAAACTGGAAACAACTTAACAAAGTATGCTTCCCGTATGAATCAAACCCACGATCCCCGGGTCTACAGGCAAACATATTTAACTTATCTACACATTGTAGGTCCAAAAACAGATTACAAAACTAAAGAGCTCGAAGTAAACACCTGAAACTAACATCTTTTACTACAGAACTAACGCTAAAAATTTGACCTGAAGAAGACGTCGAGATTCAATCGAAACATGTTGGTCAGTAACTTGACTTTGTACGTTGAGTCATCATATCAGCCGCAAGAAGTCCACTGCTGGGCATAGGCCTCCCTCAAGGATTTCCAATACGACCGATCGGAAGCGGCCTGCATCCAACGTCTTCCTGCGACCTAAGCCAGGTCATCCGACCATCTGTTCGGTGGATGTCCGACGCTGCGCTTGCCGATACGCCATTCGAGAACCCTTCTGCCCCATCGGCCAACGGTTCTACGCGCTATGTACGTGAGCTATTCAGACATATTATAAAGTAGGTTTGTCCTTAGGGGTTGATGAGTTCCAATATAAAACCACAATTAACATTCACTCCGTTTACTGTCACAGACACACGAATACAATTTGGTTACAGTTAATTCACTATGGACGCGACACGGTATAGCAAGACTGCTTAGTTAGGTAAGCGAGTTTCGACTGACTTAATCGGTCAGTCACTCGCTAATTATGCATAATGTGCACTTCTGTGTACCTACAATAATAGTTACAACATTTTAATAAGCCTATTTATCTCACGTTATTTTATATCGAATACTGAATACGCAAAATTCTTATAGAATATGAATATGGGTACTTCTACGAATAAGTAATAAGGGTTACTTATACTTATTACCATAGTAAACTACTAAGACTAGCTCCGTGGCGCAGCGGTCAACACGCCTGCCTGCGACACGGAGTGACCGGGGTCAATCCCCGGCCAGGTCAAGATGGAAAATGATCTTTTTCAGATTGACCTGGGTCTTGGATGTGTATCTATAAATGTATTTGTTATAAAATATAGTATCGTTGAGTTGGTATCCCATAACACAAGTCTCGAACTTACTTTGGGGCTAGCTCAATCTGTGTGATTTGTCCGTATATATTTATTTAAACTTTTAATAAAATAGAATTGCAATTTTTTTAATCTATAAAAATGCTAATGGAGCGAAGTTCAGTGTATTAGTTTGCGGACTAACCCTCCTCGTTTAATACTTGTTCCACTCGATTGGCTGTGAAGAGAGTCTACTAATCACGTCCAACGTATTATCTCCTCCATTAACTATTAACTGAATTGCCATAGCTTGAATCTTGTGGAAAAAGTTAATTAATAATTAGTGTACCTACGTATATAGCAGACATTTCATCCTAAAGAGTAGTAGGACTACTGTTGTATGAATGGAAGCTGTTTCAGTATTTTATTCTATTAGCCGAAAGATCGCTATTTACATCAAATGAATTATCTTCTTTGGTGACTGTTGACTGAATTACAAAAGCTCGAATATTGCGAAGTGTGGTGTTGGTATGTTAAATATTGTTTACGTATATTATGTTGTTTAGCTCATACTTTGGCTTATTATGGCTTGCTATGTTCGTGAATAGTGTTTAAAAATATATTTTGTAGAACTTTGATTCATACGTCCCCCTTACTTGTCGTATTTTACAAGTTAACACTGGCATTACATTTTTCAAGCCTGTTAATTTGACGTAGTTTAACCGACCGATTGGTCGGTTAAACTACGTCAAACTAGACTTCAGTGACTAAAGTCCAGCCAGAACATAAGGTATACTACTACTGTATAATATGTAGGCATAAGGTTTCAGAGCAAGATAAAAATAATTGATATTTAAAATTTATTAATGATTGAGTTTTGTTATTTAATTAAATCGATAAGCTCTTGATTGATTTTTATTATTTCATTTTAATCAGTAAGCTGAAGTTTCTCCTTGGCAAGCACCGCCACATGGCAAGAAGAAACTTCAGCTTACTGATAACTTAGTTAGGTGTCAACGCTTGTCTTCCAAATGTCAGATTTTTAAGTTGTATCTGACTTATCAATGAGACCAATAAGTAGGTTTGTTTTCCAAATGTCGGAAAATTTGAGATATTTTTACTAATACTCGTCATTCCAAATGTGAAATATGTTGAAGGTAGCTTGAAACCCATTTAATCGCTAGGCCGGACATAAACTGGGTCTAGAGATACAATCACCAACATTTTCTTATAGGGATTGACCCTTTAAATTACGAATACACTTTCTTATGACACCAAAGCTAAGAACAAGTAAAAAAAAACATACAATTTGCTGGGCTGACCGAACACAATTGTCGTTCATTTTGACGGGCTCAGTAAACTCTTCAAGGGAATGCCATTGGTTAATTTATTCTCTGTAAAGTTGGAGAGCAAACGTTTACTAAATTTCACAAAAAGTAGCTCTAAATTTCCCTTAAATCGAGAATCGCAGACTACCGTTGTATTATTTCATTAAGCAGTTTCTACCTGCTGGAATTATTATGCAATATCGTCTAAGCCTAAAAGCCCCGGCAAATTATGTTAGCAGCCGAAGCGTGTTTCTCCGGGCAGTCGATTTGCCAGATTAAGACAAACGCTTAGGTAACATGTACATTGTACACCATAAGGTAACAGGTACACCAAAGTTTTTCTTTAAAAAAACTTTGATGTAGATGTAGTTACTTTATGGTGACCATGTACATGTTAACTAAGCGTTACATTGTACACCATAAGGTAACATCTACACCAAAGTTTGATAAAAAATTGGTTTATATGTCACCTTATGAAAGCGTTTACGTTAACGTATAACGTAATAGTCCCGCTATTACAGTACGACGGTAATGAGAAGAAAGAAAGAAAGAAAAAACGTTTATTTAGTATAAAACATAAAAATAAATAAAAACAACAAGAAACAAATACAGGCAAGAACAATCCTATCTTTATGTTCATACCAAAATGGTCTCCGCTCAGCATATGTTGTGGCGTGACCCACAACGCTGGCCTTCCGACAACAGTAGAAGACACTTTTGCCGTTTCTTATTACTCATTAACTCCGCGTGTACAGTCTCACTGTACATATTTTTGCTTACGCCGCGCATGCCGCGGCTCACGCGATTTACTTATATTTCATTTTAACTAATTTAAGTAGGTAGAGTGCATTCAACCTTACTAGGAGTAACACAGAAAGGAATAGCCAACATCAACCTTGTAACTTTTATACAATATACTTACTTTCAACTAACTGTGATTGTTTGGTGATCTTCTGCTCCTGCACTCCACGACTACCAGCTCTATAACAACTTAACTACTACCACTACTTCCTGCCACACCCTACATCTTGAGTTTTCAATCCACTGCTGTGTTAATAATCATGTGATTGTGATGTAATTAAAATCTTGGTTTTAGTTTACTTCACCCACATTATTCGTAGGTAAGCATTCGCTGCGGCGCCAGTTGGAATGTGCTAGCTTGCGTATTATAATTGTAGCACAATGACAAAGTGCAATGTTGATGTCGATGAACTGCTCATGTTACATCATAATAGGTGTTTACTTGTTCCAGTTTTGTTTATTCTATAATTAGATGTAATTATTTTCTTCGATACTTCTTCTGAGTACGATTCTTCGTTCGATGTTTGCAGGAAAGCCTTGTTGTTAGTTATCGGATTGTAGCTTCGAGTATGAAAAAGATGATCTTGAAGTTATGCTCATGTCTTCCTAGTATGATGAAGAGTCCACTTTCTTGCTGGCGGTGGCCTTCATTGCTTGGAACGTTTGCTGATGTCTCGCTCGACGACGAAGTTTTCACTCTTGCTTGAGCGAAAGATTATTGTAGTAATATGGATAAAAGCTATGTCCAGTTGGATGAAAACTCCACTGCGTCCTCGCAGCGAGCTCCAAGTTATATAGATAAAGCTGTGTCCAGTTGGACGAAGACTCCACTGCCTCCTCGCAGCGAGCTCCAAGTTATATAGATAAAAGCTGTGTCCAGTAAGACGAAGACTCCACTGCATCCTCGCAGCGAACTCCAAGTTATATAGATAAAAGCTGTGTCCAGTTAGATGAAGACTCCACTGTGTCCTCACAGCAAGCTCCAAGTTATATAGATAAAAGCTGTGTCCAGTTGGACGAAGATTCCACTGCGTCCTCGCAGCAAGCTCCAAGTTATATAGATAAAAGCTGTGTCCAGTTGGACGAAGATTCCACTGCGTCCTCGCAGCGAGCTCCAAGTTATATAGATAAAGTTATGTCCAGTTGGACGAAGACTCCACTGTGATCTCACAGCGAGCTCCAAGTTATATAGATAAAGTTATGTCCAGTTGGACGAAGACTCCACTGTGTCCTCACAACGAGCTCCAAGTTATATAGATAAAGTTATGTCCAGTTGGACGAAGACTCCACTGCATCCTCGCAGCGAGCTCCAAGTAATAAGTTTAGTTTAAGCTCAGTACAGCTTAGTTCAGCTCAGTTGAGCTCAGTTTAGTTCATTCCAGTTTAGCGCAGTTAAGCTCAGTTTAGCTCAGTGCTTGCGTAACAATTCCGTCGTGGTGACATTCCGACTTCTTGATAGTTGTTGGTGTTGTTTTCCGACATCTTGGTAGGCTCATAGATCTTGATAATCTCAGTTATTGTTGCTAAGCGGCTTCCCGTACATCCAGTAGTTCGCTGATTAGCTCAGTGTGTCCGCATCCTTATGATATATGCGCCTTTTGCAATTCGACTGGTGAGACCCGCTTGTGGGAGGCCAGTGAACCGATTCGCTATCGCAAAAAGGATGTGTGGACACCACAGATCCTGTGCAGGATCTGATCCGGCTCGAAGGACCATTATGTATGGTGCCAGACTTGGTGTTAGGCCCAACACCATACATGAAGAGATGTTGCTGTTTGCTGGGTTGAAGATGGTAGTGTGGAGACACAAGATCACGTCACGGAGAAAGGAGTTTATTGTTCTTGCAGGTTACATGATGACTGGGTGTGACGGATCCTTTCTCGATGGCAGTATCCAGGCGCTATGGTGGTCGCCGACCGTTCGATGTGTGTATCATGGCCATCGATATGTATCTCGATATGTTTTAAGATTATAGAGCTATTTATATTGTTAAAGTAGCTGACACGCGACCTACATGATGTAAGTCGCGGGTCGCCCAAATGTGCGAGCGTAGCTCGAACACCGCGGGTATTCAAGTAAGCAGTAATTTTCCTTGACGTACAACTAATTTGTTGATTAATAGATTTAAAATTGTTTTAACAAAGCCTACTATCGTTTTCATACTGAAAAATAACAGTCAAAAAAAGCTTCATAGCGCACCCATATTGTTAGTAGTTTGCTACATATCTTTGCATCGCTCATTTTGCTGATGGACTAAAGCTTTGCAGAAATGTTTGAAACCGGCCAGAGCCATATTTCACCACTTCTTCTTGTAGATTCGAAATAGTTATTAGATATCTTTTGACGAATATTTAGTTACACTGATCGCTATTGACTTTGCGGCCACCGTTATGTAATTACGTCAGTCTATTTGTAAGCACGTGGGTAGCTTACACCTTTACAAAACTAAAAGATGAATGTATTATTTCATGACTATGACAACAAGAGTATAAGCTCTGCTACATATTATCGCATCGCTCTGCGTCAGTGTAAGAAAGCTTAAGACAAATGGTTTAATAAGGCCGGGGCTATATTTCGCGGCTACTGTTATATAATTACGCCAATAAATTCGTTAGCACGTGTTTACGCACAATACTGAACGTAAACCTGCCCCGAAAGCCTTTGCAGATTGCGAGTAGTATACAAAATTTAGCACGGATTTTCGTTTAGCATTATTCACTAAGAGAGCGGGTCTGTGGGCTGTAGAGCTCGAGAGCCTTATCACATCGATCTTAGCCTGTCTTTCGTGCCCATTCCGCCAATTGAATAATTTTTAAAAACTGAATAATAAATTCGGTATATAATTACAAACCTATCTTACGATAACACTTTTGGGACTCCTTTCTCTTTCTTTATAAATACAAAGATTTCCGCTAAAATAACATACGACACAAAATATAACATCCAAGATACATGACACCACAAACAATAAAAGTCAATCCGAAACGCAGTCTTTGTTTCATACCTCGAGAAACAGGTAAGGAATCCGACTCGCTACAATATCAGACACAAGTCTTTAGTAACAAGATGAGATAGGTTATTTAAATTGTGTAGTCGGAGCCGACAGGAGCGGAGATACCGACACAGAATACCGGTGTAAGTCATAGGCAATGAGCGGTAGCGGTTCATTTAGACGCTTATTGTTTAACAGGAGGAGGAATAGGAGGCGTCTTATTAAAGCTGACGCATGTTAAACAACCCCAAGATTCCACTATGTGACCTAGTGGCATAAAGTTCCAGCCCCTCTATACTTCGAAATTCACGTTAAGGCGTTCACTGGCCTGTCATCCTTACATGGAAGTCGTTAAGCTATGTCAGATTTTTTAAGGCAATTAAAAAAATCTGTTACAATTGAATGATAGTGCATAGCAAGTAGACAAGACGTATAATAAAGTTTTTATGCCATACTCATACACAGAGTCGAACCTTATAAGGGTAAAGAACACGTTCAACAAGATATTTTAGACAATGTATCCGAACTGGAGATAAAATATATATGATATTTCATTAAAATTCAATGATCTACACAAAATAACAAGAAGTAATAAACATTGAATCAAGAGATGATACATCACAACTAGTTTGTCACTCAAGCCAAAAAACAGTGGAACCAGCAAAACCTTAAACTTTACTAGAATGTGTTGCGTAATATTATGTTTCAAAAAGTCGGTTAATCCTTTTCCATCGGTTGACTATCCGGTGGAAAAGGATTAACCGACTTTTAAAACGTAAGGAAGTCTATACAAAATTAGATTACTCTCTTGCCATCTGCGTCGGATTCCTCGCAGCCAAGAGCAACCTTCACTCGGAAAAATTCTCAGTGATTATCTTTAGAATTAGTTGTTATTTTACCACACAATTATCTCGATGCAAGAAATACAGCGCTATTTACTAGTCACTTGCGCCGGACTCCTTGAGGCAGAGGTACCTTATCAGTGATCATCTTTAATAGAATCAGTAGTTATATTGCCGCCTGATCGTCTCTATGCAAAATAACGTACTCTCTTGTTACTTGCGCCGGACTACTCGCGACAGCGGAACCGTACTTCCACTCAGAAAATGTCTCAGTGATTATCTTTAATAGAATCAGTTGTCATTTCGCCGCCGATCGTCTCGCTGGCTTGGGATTCACTTTGCATGCTTACTTGGAGAAATATGACGAGCGGTTGAACGTTTTATTCGTCAAGTACTTTAACGTTTTTGTTGGAAATGGGGTGAAATTGAAAAAATCTGAAGTCAAAATATTTTATTCTTCATGTTACTCTGTTATTTATTATTCATTTTAAGAATTACTTATCAAAAGGGTAAAAACGGGACCCTATTAGTAAGGTACTAATGACCGTCCATCGGTCAGTCACAGGGTTGTATGTTTGGAACCTTAGAATAGGTAGAGACTTGAATTTATTACAGAATGTGCGTATCTGATGCCACAATATTCACATCAAATAATAGAAGATAAATCCCTTTATACAAATCGTTATTTGGTAAGTGTAAATTAGTATGTTGCTTAATAATCTTACATATACAACGACATGATAGGTAACTAATGTTCTAATTCAGTGCATAATCAAATAACATGGAATATTCATTGATCACTGAGCTGGACGATACTAATTATACAAACAATGGGCACCGATATCGGCATTCCAATTTATTAGCCGCACGAATTCAGGGCTGTCGGGATACGATTTAATAAAAAATCTTAATCATCCTTAAACCTTGTAAGGTAATAAATTATAAGAACGTCAATTATAGTTATGGCTGCTTTCAGTGCGGCATATATATATATATTTTTTATATTAAAACTCTGTTCTAAAGATTTTATTATTATACTAGCTTTTGCCCGCGGCTCCGCCCGCGTCAATGTCGATCCCTCGGCAATAGTACTTTTCCCGGGATAAAAGGTAGCCTATGTCCTTCTCCGTACTCCAGAGAACTTGTATGCAAAATTTCATGATGATCGGTTCAGTAGTTACGGCGTGAAAGCGTAACAAATAAACAAACAAACAAACTCACTTTCGCATTTATAATATTAGTAAGGATAAGGATTTAAACTAGCTTTCGCCCGCGGTTCCGCTCCCGTCAGTGTCGATCCTTCGGGAACAGTACTTTTTCCCGGGACAAAATATACCCTATGTCCTCCGCCGTACCCCAGACAACGGGTATGCAAAATTTCATGATGATCAGTGCTTACGGCGTGAAAGCGTAACAAACAAACAAACAACCTCACTTTCATATTTATAATATTAAGTACAGATATGGATAGTATGGATTATGTATTAATAATATGAAACTGTCCATCTAGGTCACAAAGCGAAGTATAAAGTTTTGGCCATCCCATATAGATTGAAAGATCAACATCTCAGTCAACATTGAGATGCGGTCAACATCTAAGCATTATCCCGGTTACAGCCTCGGCTATGGTGCAAAAATGATGTACATAATTTAGTATTTATCTGTATGTATGAAATTTTTTTATTTCCATATATCTCCAAAATGTCTGAACAATTTTCTATATGTCTTAAAGGGAAATTATTCAGTAGATAATGTTGTTACGAACTTGTGGAAGTGACAACCCTGAACAAAGTCTGAATCCTATTCCGTGAATTCATATCGGTTGGATCGGACATGCTTTGTGGCGTCGATGGAGCCATTGCAGATGGCATAGGCTTAGTTTTATAGCTTTATCATTCCATCCTTGATTTATTATTTTTAAGAGGCTCTTGACTCTTGACACTTGGTAGCTAAGATAGCCAATCAAACATTTATATAGATTATTAAAAAAATGTGTTTCATTTTTTAAAAGTGTCATTATTATCCTAGATAACTATATCGTAGATATTTAAGACGTACTTTTGTATTATGTAGACGAGACTACATCGACTAAATTAGTTGATCAAAGATTTAAAAGTTATGATCAACTAATTTACAATGTAGTCAATGTCTAATCGGTATAAAACTATAACGAAAATATCCATGATTTTGTAAAAATGGGACACATTGTTAATAATCTTTAAAAATTTTTGATTGTGCAAGCGAGACAGCCAACCGAGTGTCAAAAGCCTCTTAACCCTCGAATAAAATGAGAGGTGTTAAAAGTTTCACACATTGTTCATTAACTAGGTAGCTGTCGCCCGCGACTCCGCTCACGTTAATATCGATCCCGCGGGAACAGTACTTTTTTTCCGGGATGAAATGTAGCCTATGTTTTAATCTGCTGCAAATTTTCGACAAAATCCGTTCGGCCGTTTTTGCGTGATTTCACTCTCACTAACAAACTTTCGCGCTTTTAAAGATTATAATGTGATGACCAACTTAAGTTATGATAAAGAAAACTATAATATTAAATTGTTTGGCGAAGAATCGAAGTTATCCAATTAACTACTAGTGGCTCTGTGAGCTGACTTTGCGAGTTTACAGCTCACATTAGCCTCAGCGCCATGAGATATAGCGATATCCGCCATTTTGAGGACTTTCCAAAAACTACGTCAACAAAAATACGGTATAATTATCAAACCTGCTCACAAACTCATTGTTCCTGCTCTAAAACCATTAACAACTATGACAGGTACGATACGAAAAAAAAAATTCCCCAGAATGGAAAAATTTTAAGTATAAAACATTTTTTAAAAACAAGCTTTTATTTATATCACCTTTATGTTTCGAGTTATTTTTAGCGAGCCCATTAATTTTGTATCCATATTGTCAGAGTATATCATAAATAGCTAGTCCGCCATCTTGGGTTTTCTGCCATGTTGGGCTAGAATGACATCACATAGCTAGCCATGCATTGCATCCAAACTAAAAGAATATACAACATTTCAGCTCAATCAGTGGATAAATCTGCTACAAAATTGTGTTGCAAGATTCCACCGGATCAAACATAGCTACTTACAACATCGAAAGGAAAAAAAAAAAACTTGTGAAATAATAATCATAGTTTATACAAATGAATGTAGGTTTGATAAAGCACGTATGAAACCAATAAAAATAAGGTGTCGTGACCGTCGGATCCCCTCAAATTTATAGGAATGCCTCAGATATTGGCAGTTTGTCGGCGGCAGCACATGACCGCAAATAGCCGATTTGTCAATGACGTGAGAAAGAAAGGGATCAAGATGAAATGGATTGTACTGTATACGGAACTTATGTAGGTTTTACACCAGCGATGTGATAATTTTAATTTAAACTTTTTACAAGTTTGAAAAAAAGGAGTGTATTGTTTTTTAGGTTCATGTATAGTATGTTAATATGTATGTTTATGAATCTCTATTCTTCTAAAAACTCTAAATGCTTCAACAGATTTTCAGGTGTAGGGCATCGTAAGAATCCTTATACCGATTGACTTCTCTTCTTCCTCGCCTTTTCCCTATTTGGGGTCGGCTCTGTATGTCGACTCTCTCCATAATTTTCTATCCCCAACCATATCAATATTTACCCCCTTTTCCCTCATATCTCCTCTTACACATTCAATCCACGTCTTTATTGGCCTCCCTCGTCCCCCACGTCCCTCTACTTCTAAATGGGACATTCTTTTTGCCAGATGTTCGGCATCTCTCCTTTCTACATGTCCATACCATGTTAGACGTTGGCTTTTTAATTTGTCAACTACCGGTGCGACTTTCGGGCTCCCTCTTATGTACTGGTTCCGTATCTAATCCATCCTTATTATTCCACACATCCACCTAAGCATTCGCATTTCTGCCACATGAATACGATGCTCCTACACCGATTGACATCCTTACTAATATTATAAATGCGAAAGTGAGTTTGTTTATTTGTTTGTTTGTTACGCTTCCACGCCGTAACTACTAAAGCGATCATCATGAAATTTTACATACAAGTTCTCTGGAGTGCGGAGAAGGACATAGGCTACCTTTTATCCCGTGAAAAAGTACTATTCCTGAGGGATCGACATTGACGCGGGTGGAGCCGCGGGCGAAAGCTAGTAGGCTATAAATTATTTGCCAAGGCAGAGTATTATTGCCAGGGGGTGCCATTCTCAACTGCCTGTCCGGTGGTAGTAGATATGACTTCGGGTACGCGCGCCCGGCTCCCCGAGCTGCTACTTGCTCATCCCCAATTCATCCGAGTGAGTAGTATCCCAACAACCTTTTTCCTATTTCCCAAGTCCAGCCAATTCCCATCCATCCCTAGCTTAAAACGCTTTCGACGGGCAGCAGCGTTGGAAGTGCATTAAGCCAGAAAAAACAACTGCGCTCGCCAACCCGCCTGCCAAGCGTGGTGAGTATGGCAATATCCCCTCAATGAATATGAAAAGAAGGACCAGGCCCCCAGTCTCCGGCAGCCCCGCTATTCCTGACTTAGGTAGCGGTCACGGTAACGGCGGGGCAGGGGGTGCTAAGAATCCCCGGATACGACTCGGCTACCACCCCCGACGACAACTGGCCCTGGTAACACACAATATACGCACGATGAGGCTTGACGAAAAGGTCGAGGAAGTGGAAGCGGAAATGAGTAGGTTACGATGGGACGTAGTAGGGTTGTCTGAAGTCCGAAGAGAGGGAGAGGGCACGACAACCCTAAAGTCTGGTAACCTACTCTATTACCGGGAGGGTGACTTTAAAAAGTCCCAGCATGGTGTCGGGTTTCTCGTCCACAGGTCCCTCGTAAACAACGTCGTAACCATCGAAAGTATTTCTAGCAGGGTGATATACCTTATACTCAGAGTATCTAAAAGATACTCGCTGAAGGTCATACAGGTATACATGCCGACCGGAGAATACTCAGATGAAGAGGTGGAAAGCGTGTATGAGGACATCAGTAGGGCCATACATGCTTCCAAAACCTATTTTACGGTGGTTATGGGGGACTTTAACGCGAGACTGGGCAGACGAAGTGACGGAGAGTTCAGGGTGGGGCGATTCGGATATGGGGATCGAAACGATAGGGGCCATATGCTGGCTGACTTCTTGGAGAAAGAGGGACTCTTTGCGATGAACTCTTTCTTCAAGAAGCCACCACAAAGGAAATGGACCTGGATAGGTCCAACTAGGAAAGGCCAGGCCCCAGTGAAACAGGAGATAGACTTCATCATGTCGACTAGGAGAGAGATATTCAATAATGTCTCCGTGATCAGCAAGATAAAAATCGGTAGCGATCACAGAATGGTGAGAGGCATCTTGAATATCGATCTTAGACGTGAGAGGGGTCGGCTGATGAAGTCTACGATCCGACCATCTCATGCCCATATCCAGAACCATGAGATCTTCCAGCTTGAGCTCTCAAATCGCTTCAAATGCCTAGACGACTGCGTTTCAGTGGACGAACTAAACAATGGGTTTGTAGAAGCTGTCCAGTCGGTGGGATCTAAGATTTTTAAGGCCTGCCGTAAACAAAAATCTCAAAAAATCTCACCTCAGACCCTAGAACTGATGGCTGAACGACGCTCCATGGTACTGCAGACCTCTGAAGATGCTGATGTACATCGGCGGCTCAATAGACGAATCCAGAAGTCTCTGCGGCACGACATTCGCTCCTTTAATACCGAGCGTATAAAGGAGACGATTGAGCAGAACAAAGGCTCCAAAGTGTTCGCAAGAGTGGAGTCTATTGGGCAGAGCCGATTTTCAAAGCTGAAGACGGAGGACGGCAAAGTGGCGTCGACAAGGTCCGAGGTACTGAGGGAGATCGAGAAGTTTTACGGACAGCTCTACACCTCAATTGCTAAACCCATCGACAGCTTGGCTAAAGACCCTAGAGCCAAGCTAACCCGACACCATACTGAAGACATCCCGGACATCAGCCTGTACGAGATTAGGATTGCCCTCAAACAGCTTAAAAACAACAAGGCGCCGGGCGAAGACGGAATCACAGCAGAGCTTCTGAAAGCGGGCGGAACGCCGGTACTAAAAGTCCTTCAGAGGCTCTTTAATTCCGTTTTGCTCGAGGGCGTGACGCCAGAGGCTTGGAACAGGGGCGTGGTGGTTCTGTTCTTTAAAAAGGGTGACAATACTCTGTAGGGGTATACAAATTGTCATCTAAGCATTTCTGCATCGCGCTCGCTAGTCCAGCCAGTCGCCACCGATAGCCGCGCCGGTTAACACGTTAAATAGTACCTTTGTCGGTTTTACTTGTAGTGCAGTGTCATAAGTACTTTTGTACGTTTTCCTTGTGACTGTAATTGTACAAAACTTTTGGTTATAAATAAACTGTCGTGAACTCAGTGTTGGTGTATCCATTTGTGCAACCTTCATCGTAGCTAGGAGACCACACACTATACACGGATAGCGAACACTCACAGAAACTCTATACAAATTAGCACAGGAGCCAGGAGCATAGTGTGTGCGGCAGTTGTAGTATACCGCCTCCTACAGTTGGTGACCCCGTGTTTGAGCTGATTTGAAGATACACCTAGTTTTTTTTGGCACACCCCGGCGCGGCGGCGACTCACAAGACCTAACCTGCTAACGACAAAGGTACTATTTAACAACAAGGTACCTACTAGTTCGCTAGAAGAAAATAATAATCATGCAAACCGGATCGCCTGTCGACGCGGGCTCAGCGCAGCTCGCAGGCCCTTCCGCCAGCATGGAAGTTGCTAGCGTTTCCATATCTTCAAAATTACCAGAATTTTGGCCTGATCAACCGAGGCATTGGTTTATACAGATCGAAGCCATCCTGAACCCGCAGAAGATTAGCGATCAACATCGCTATGATTTAGCTGTTGGAAAATTGACAAAAGACGCTATTGGCCAGGTCGCTGATTTACTGCTGGATCCGCCGGAATCAGGGAAGTTTATTGCCTTGAAAGAGAGACTTTTATCTATTTATGAAGAATCTGCCACACGTCGATTACAGAAATTATTAAGCGAGATGGAACTCGGTGACCAAAAACCGTCGCAGCTATTACGAAAAATGAGAGAATTGGCACGAAGCAAAATTCCAGATGAGACCTTGAGAATTTTATGGCAGAATCACCTTCCGTCGGCAGCAAGAGCAGTTTTGGCGGTCACCGATAGTAAAAATTTAGATAACCTGGCGACAACGGCAGACACAGTGTTGGAAGCTACTCGTCCAGTTCAAGTTTCGGAGGTAGCTGGCCCTTCATCATCAAATCACGATAACAAAATATTAGCGGAAATTTCAAAATTAACAACGCAGTTGGAAAATTGGAATAAGGGAAGATACCAAGAGCGGTTTCAACGAAACAGGCAAAGAGGCAGAGGTTTTAGAAATTTTAATCACCGCCGCTCGACTTCGCGTGGAAACAGAGGACCGAGACCGAAACCAGGGAGCCCGGATTGGCTGTGCTACTATCACTTCAAGTTTCGGAATGGAGCTACTAAGTGCGTTCAGCCCTGTGCGTGGAAGGAACAGCCGGAAAACTAGATGAGGTGCGAGCTCCGGCGGAAGCTTGCACCATTCAGCCTTCACACCGCCTCAGCATCCTGGACCAGAACAGCGGACTTAAATATTTGGTGGACACAGGTGCAAATATTTCTATAGTTCCTGTCAAAAATTTTAAAAAGCATTGTGGTAATAGTTTTGGCTATAAATTGTATGCTGCAAATGGAACGGAGATTAAAACATTTGGTGTTAAGACTTTAGAATTAAATTTAGGTCTCCGTCGTGCATACCGATGGACATTTGTTATAGCAGATGTCAAGCAACCCATTTTAGGCGCAGATTTTTTAATTCACTTTGGCCTTTTAGTAGATTTAAAAGCTAGAAAATTAATAGACAATTTAACTAATATGAAAGTTTATGCCTCTGTGGTAAATTACACTGAACCGTCGGTCAAAACTCTTGATGATAACCACCCTTATCATGCATTATTAAGTAAATTTCCAGACTTAACAAAACCCATTTCTTTCAGAGAACCCCCTAAGCATGATGTATGTCATTATATAGAAACCACGGGTCCTCCAGTGTACGCCAAGGCCAGACCTCTACCGCCGGATAGATACAAGAAAGCTAAAGAAGAATTTCGTCTTATGCAGGAGTTGGGCATTTGTAGGCCTTCTAAAAGTTCATGGGCTAGTCCTTTGCATATTGTTAATAAGAAAAACGGTGATATCAGACCTTGTGGCGATTATAGAAAGTTAAATTCAGTTACAAAGCCCGACAGATACCCAATTCCTAGGCTGCAAGATTTTACTTATATATTGGCAGGTAAGAAATTTTTTAGTACATTAGATATAAATAGAGCGTATCATTTTATACCGATCGCAGAACGAGATATCGAGAAGACTGCAATAATTACAAGCTTTGGGCTCTGGGAATGGTGCAGAATGAGTTTTGGATTGCGTAATGCAGCTCAAACCTTCCAAAGATTTATGGCTACGGTACTCAAAAACCTAGATTTTGTATTCTATTTTTTAGACGACATTTTAATAGCTTCCGAGACGGTAGAACAACATCAGGAGCATCTGGAGAAGGTATTCGAGAGGTTACAGGAATTCGGTATCACTATCAACATCTCCAAGTGCAGTTTTGGTAAGACAAATGTTGATTTCTTAGGTTTCGACGTCTCCGAGGAAGGCATTCGGCCGCTACAACATAAGGTAAAAGCTATTTTAGAATACCCCAAGCCCGAAACAATTCAAGGTTTACGTAGATTTTTAGGCATGGTTAATTTTTATAGGTCGCATATTCCTAACGCGGTAGAAAATCAGGTAGAACTTAACAAGTATCTGCATAACTGTAAAAAGAATGATAAAACTAAGATTGAGTAGACTCAGGAATCAGAAATAGCGTTTGAGAAATGTAAGGAGAGCTTAAAAAACGCCGCTACATTGTCTCATCCAGTGACTGATGCCCCGATAGCGTTAATGACAGATGCCTCAGATACTTGTGTAGGTGCAGTTTTACAGCAAAGAGTAGGTAACACGTGGAAACCTTTAGGGTATTTTTCAAAGAAGTTAACGTCAGCTCAGCAAAAGTACAGCACATACGATAGAGAGTTATTAGGCATATTCTTGGCTGTACGGTATTTTAGAAAACTATTTGAGGGACAGCAGTTAATCATTTTTACAGATCACAAGCCTTTAACTTTTGCTTTTAGGAACGTGGATAATAACAAAGAAACGCCTCGTCGTACAAGGCAATTGTTATTCATCAGTGAGTTCACTTCTGATATACGATACATCGAAGGCAAAAACAATGTAGTCGCTGACTCATTGTCCCGCGTAGATACGATTTCCTGTCCCACAGTGCTAGATTTCAACGAATTAGCTGACGAGCAAGAACAAGACCCGTATGTTGCGAGAACTGTGTCGAACAATAACAACTTGGGCAATAACAATGTAATATTACGCAAGATGTTTTTACCAACTAGTAATAAGCCGATATATTGCGAAATTTCAACGGATAATATTAGACCATATTTAACGGAAAATTTTAGAAAACTTGCTTTTGAATCTGTACACAATCTTAGCCACCCAGGTATCAGAACAACTAAAAAGTTAATTAAACAGAAATTCTTTTGGCCCAGTATGAACAGAGATGTAGGTAAATGGTCTAAATGTTGCATTCAGTGTCAGAAATCAAAAATTATAAGACACACCTTATCCGAATTTAAGGAAATTCCTGACTCGGGTCGGTTTGAACATTTAAATATTGATATTATAGGTCCATTAATAACTACAACAGATGGATATAGGTATTGCGTTACTGTTATTGATAGAAAAACTCACTGGCCTGAAGCGTTCCCAGTGAAGGAAATCACTGCTGAGTGTGTAGCCAAAGTAATTTTTGAAGGTTGGATTGTTCGATACGGTTGTCCTTTGAGAATAACTACTGACCAGGGTAGACAATTCGAAAGTAACTTATTTGCGAGTTTATTAAAATGTTTAGGAGTAAAAAGACACAGAACGTCGAGTTTTCACGCGCAGAGTAACGCAAAAGTCGAAAGATGGCACCGAGTTTTGAAAACAGCGCTAATGGCTAGGCTGGGTAATAATACTTCTTGGATTGATGAGATATATACAGTCATGTTAGGCCTTAGAGCAGCCCTGAGGAGCGACAATGGCGTCAGCGCTGCCGAAATGACTTTTGGCCGAACTCTTAGGTTACCTAGCGATTTTTACGATATAACGAGTGCTAGTGCTAGTGACGATACTTTGGTAGATAGGATACGTCAAAATATAAAAGCTTTAAAACCTAGTTTAAAGTGTCATGGTAGTGCTAGGTCATTTTTCGTGCACCCAGATTTGAAGACGTGTACGCATGTTTTTGTTAGAGACGATACTGTGAGGAAGCCTTTACGTCCACCGTATGACGGACCTTATCCCGTCCTTAAACGGTTTGATAAAGTTTTTCGGCTACAGTTACCTAATCGTCAGGCAAATATTTCGATTGATAGGTTAAAGCCTGCTTATATGTTAAATGACGAATCCGAAAATACGTCAAGCTCCTCGACTAAAAATTGTAATGATACAGAGCCTAGTACCAGCAGTGACAGCCGCGTACAGTCAAATCCAGTGGTACCTAAAGATAAAATTAGTGTCACTTTTAAAACCCGTAGTGGTCGTTCAGTCAAACCACCAGTTCGTTTTAATTTATAGAGCTAATCATTTTTGTGAAGATGGTTTATGTTTTTACGCAAAGAGTTCTCGTAGGCCACGATGCTTTACAGTTTTATATAAAACTGTAAGGATGCCAAGAGTTCTACTAGCTAGTTAAGACATACGTAACTTGAATTTGCTTGACAACTGGTATAAATGAAGTGTTCATTAAGTATATTTTGAGACATTGTAATTGTTGCCATTCAGTGCTATGTATTTTTTATTTTTTTTAATGCCTTTCTTATAATGAAGACATTTTTTGTTTTTAAGTTTAACAGCACTACTTAGATACCAGGAGA
Source organism: Elegia similella (assembly GCA_947532085.1). NCBI lineage: Eukaryota > Metazoa > Arthropoda > Insecta > Lepidoptera > Pyralidae > Elegia > Elegia similella. The sequence continues at coordinate 734,295 of OX383926.1, read as the reverse complement.
AACTTATATAAAATATGTATCTATCTAAGTATATGTAAATTTCAAGTCGACCCTACAATTAGGTGTTCGCAGTAGGTTAAGTTAGTAATTCTGTACTCAACTGTACATTAAAATGTTATCACTGTGGTATTGGATCAAATGTAGGTCAAACTAAATGCATACTCGGATGTCTAAAGTACAGCGTTATTTTAGTAATATGAAATAGATTAAAATTCGTAATTAACAGTTTTGTAATAGTGTGTGAAAATTGATTATTTTGAGTTTTCTTTTGGTCAGTTAAAAGTAATCGCAAGCACTGAATTTGGTCATTCTTTTAAGAAAATTTTGTATTGCAAGTCACAATGGGCTGGGGACAAAGTAAACAGAGAATATAGCCGTCGCCCAGGCCCAGGCTCATACAACTGTGGAGTCCAAACTAGATTACTTATCAATAATAGTGATAGTGACTGCTGTATTGCTTGCTTGTGTTATTGCGTGTTTCGTTCGCCGGCATTGTGTTAAGAAGACAAGGAGTTGGTTGAGGCGAGAAGTAATTGTTAGCCTACCAACCGTTGCCGCTAAAGTACAGGCTACACCGGGACAGCCTGCCCAGGCGAACACAGTAGTGTACTGAGTTTTTAACAGTGATGAGTGAAAATTTTTGATATCTTTTCGCACACTACATATGTAGTTTAAATATATAATATTGTTTAATTTGGTAAAAAAACGTATATGTGTTTCAAAAATAATTTAATTCAGAGTTATGTATACATAAAAGTATATATTTGAGTGTATTCTATTTTCAAAATGTAGAGTTCACTAGTTGTGCATACATGCTGTTTCAAATTTTTATTTCTAAAAAAGCATTCGTTTTGATTTCTGTAAAAGTAAAGTTTAAAATAATGTATTCTAAATTATATTTTTCTTTTTATACTAACCCCGACAAAGGTTTTGCTATTGTATAAATTTCGTTTTCAATGCTTAATTCGATTTATTACTGATATTTAGAATCATATCAACTAAAATTGTACGTCATAACATTGAGTGATTACATCATACAAGCATTCAGTTCCAAGCACTAAGTTGTTTACGACTTTGACGACCGAGCCACATTTGCTGACGCGCTGCATTCCAACGCGTCGTTCGTGCACTCTGTACTGGTTGTATGATGTTTTAAAGTTTTAATATTTTAGGTTTTGAAACTATGTAAAGATTTTCGTAATTAACCAAAAATCTAGAAGGGGAGTACTGTAGGGGTATACAAATTGTCATCTAAGCATTTCTGCATCGCGCTCGCTAGTCCAGCCAGTCGCCACCGATAGCCGCGCCGGTTAACACGTTAAATAGTACCTTTGTCGGTTTTACTTGTAGTGCAGTGTCATAAGTACTTTTGTACGTTTTCCTTGTGACTGTAATTGTACAAAACTTTTGGTTATAAATAAACTGTCGTGAACTCAGTGTTGGTGTATCCATTTGTGCAACCTTCATCGTAGCTAGGAGACCACACACTATACACGGATAGCGAACACTCACAGAAACTCTATACAAATTAGCACAGGAGCCAGGAGCATAGTGTGTGCGGCAGTTGTAGTATACCGCCTCCTACAACTCTACTAAAGAATTATAGACCCATCACGCTCCTGAGCCACGTCTATAAGCTGTTTTCGAGGGTTATCACGAATCGTCTCGCTAACAGGCTTGATGCCTTCCAGCCTCCCGAACAAGCCGGATTCCGAAAAGGCTTCAGTACCATAGACCACATCCATACGCTGCGGCAGGTTATACAGAAGACCAAGGAGTATAACCGGCCACTATGCTTAGCGTTTGTGGACTATGAGAAGGCCTTTGATTCGATCGAAACATGGGCTGTGCTTCAGTCTCTCCAGCGGTGTCGCATTGACCATCGGTATATCGAAGTGTTGAAGTGTTTATACAGAAACGCCACTATGTCAGTCCGAGTACAGGAGCAGAGCACGACGGCTATTCCACTACAGAGAGGCGTGAGACAGGGAGACGTCATTTCTCCGAAACTGTTCACTGCTGCTTTGGAAGATGCCTTCAAGCTCCTGGAATGGAAAGGATTTGGCATCAACATTAATGGCGAGTATATCACTCACCTTAGATTTGCCGACGATATCGTTGTCATGGCGGAATCGCTGGAGGACTTAAGTACCATGCTCAATGACCTCAATGGAGTTTCACAGCAGGTGGGCCTTAAAATAAACATGGACAAAACGAAGATCATGTCGAATGTCCATGTTACGCCGTCACCGGTTTATGTTGGGAACTCCACCCTTGAAGCTGTAGACCAATATGTCTACCTGGGACAGTTGATCCAGGCAGTTCCGGCTTCAAGGACGAGGTCTTTCGACGAATCCGACTCGGCTGGGCAGCGTTCGGGAAGCTCCGCACTGTCTTTTCGTCCGCAATACCTCAGTGCCTAAAGACAAAAGTCTTTAATCAATGTGTGTTACCAGTGATGACTTACGGCTCAGAGACGTGGTCCCTTACTATGGGCCTCATAAGAAAGCTCAAGGTCACCCAAAGAGCTATGGAGAGGGCTATGCTCGGTGTTTCTCTACGAGACCGAATCAGAAATGAGGAGATCCGTAGAAGAACAAAAGTCACCGACATAGCTCAGCGGATTAGTTCTTTGAAGTGGCAGTGGGCGGGGCACATAGCGCGTAGAACCGATGGCCGATGGGGCAGAAAGGTTCTGGAATGGCGACCACGTACCGGCAAGCGCAGCGTCGGACACCCACCGACCAGGTGGTCGGACGACCTGACAAAGGTCGCAGGGAGGCGCTGGATGCAGGCCGCTTCCAACCGGTCATTCTGGAAATCATTGGGGGAGGCCTATGTCCAGCAGTGGACTTCTTGCGGCTGATATGATGATGATGATGAGTATTATTTATTTTTTTCTTCAAAAACTCTTTTTCCTATATAGCAAAGTTTATTCTAATAATAATGCGTTGTGGCCGTTGAATTTTCCATGCTGGTCTGAGAGAAATGAAAAACCGTAGAATATGCCAACTGCTTCTCTTCCCGCGCAGATCGTAAAAGCCGATCGAGGTATTGCGCTAAAACCTGCGGAATCATGACAATAGGCAATTCGGCTAGCAACCCATCCAAATATGCTAAATGTGGCCATAAGGTCTTATAGACCTGGGCTCTGTCTCTGCCGCAAGGGAAAAAGACGTGATACTATTTATGTGTGTATGTATTTAAATTTATAGAAATTGACAGATATTGGGAGCTTGTTTACGGCATTAGATAGCCGCAAATAGCCAATTTGACCATCCAGAAAGAAAGGAATCAAAATGGAAAAGCATATTTGGTTAGGAAATTTATGTAAGGTAATATCAGCAATGTGTGACATCTGTGACTAGTTTAAATTGAATTGATTTCTTTCATTTAGGTATATAACAGCCTCCGTGGTCCAGTGGTTAAGGCGTTTGCCTGTTGACCCGGAGGTCGTGGGTTCGATTCCCACCGGAAGCATACTTTGTTTAGTTGTTTCCAGTTTGGTTAGGACATTGCAGGCTTGAATCACCTGATTGTCTGATAATAAAGATGATTCCGTGCTTCGGAAGGCACGTTAAGCCGGTGGTCCCGGCTGCCATCTGGTAGTCGTTAAAGGAACCATGTCAGAGGCCGAGAGGCGGTTCCGAAGAACTCTGACACCAGGGTGTGCATGGTCGATTGACCGTGACACCTACTCGAAGTGATGATGATGATTTAGGTATAAAGAGAGATGCATTTTTTAAATCTATGGATATAAAGATCTCTTAATTCATTACACCAATAGCGATGATTTAGCAAGCAATGAGTTCCAACATGAAACTGAGAAGAAGTAATAGATATTGTTTTAATTCATCTGCTTTATAGAAAAAAATCCTCATATTTTACTGTTTTCTTATATTAAATGTACAACGGGGTTAAGAGATTGTCGATATGCCTATCAAGTCTGCACTGACCACACTGCCCAACATGTCCTGTTTTCTTTCGCCCTAAGATTAATATTCTTCATGTTTTATTAACTCGTTCACTGACACTGAACCTAACACAAAAGAAATAACTATAGAATTACGTCTACAGGCGGGCAGTGTCAGCGAAAGTGTTAAATTAGTGCCAGATAATAATTGCTGCCTAAAACATTTGTAGCCTAGGACCAATAAAAAGTCTGAGATCTTACTTAAGTATAAAAGTGATACAAAGATTTAATGATATAATTAGAAAATAGGCCTACTTAGTAAGAGGCCTAGTAAATATGACTACTAGCTCCGTGGCGCAGCGATCAATACGCCAGCCTGCGACACGGAGTGACCGGGTTCGATCCCCAGCCAGGTCAAGATGGAAAATGATCTTTTTCAGATTGGCCTGGGTCTTGGATGTGTATCTATATATGTATTTGTTATAAAATATAGTATCGTTGAGTTAGTATCCCATAACACAAGTCTCGAACTTACTTTGGGGCTAGCTCAATCTATGTGATTTGTCCGTATATATTTATTTATTTATATGGAAGTAAGTAGTAAATTATGATAAATCGTTCAAAGCCTGCACACTAGAAGCATTTCGAAACTAACCACTGTAGAAGAGAGAAAGTTATAGTGTTACTAAGCACACGACCACTTGAAGGCGTTCGAATGAAATTCATAGTAAGTGACCATGGGTTCAATAATGCCTGTATGGAACAATAAAAATAAGGTATCGTGACCCTTGACCTCCTTCAAATTTATGGGAATGCCTCGGATATTAGAAGCTTGTCGGCGGCGGCAGATGGCCGCAAATAGCCGATTTGTCGATGCCGTGAGAAAGGAAGGGATCAATTCAAGATTGACTGAGGCAGTAATGCAATTTATGTAGGATCCACACCAGTAGCATGGTCAGTTCAATAAAAACCTCCCCTATCTCTGTTCTATCTATAACTTGCAAGATACAACCATCAAAATATTACAGGTAGACAAGAACAAAACCATATAGTATTTTAAGATATACGGCTTCTCTCACGTATTTTTAGTCGCTTTTGCTTACTATACTTAGCTACAACTCTGTTCAGAAGGTCATTTTCAGGCCGAGTGTCAATGACGTCATTTTTACAGATTATGTATTTTGTTGCCGCTATAACAAAAAATAGAAAAAAATAGAAAAAAATAAATATTAAAGGAGGGCTCCCATACAACAGACATGATTTTATTGCCGTATTTATAAATAACGGTACGGAACGCTTCGTGTGCGAGTCTGACTCGCACTTGGCCGGTATTTTTATTTGCTCAAGATTAATTTGTCCTTAGTCGTTATCAATAAATTTATTTCTAGCAGCCCAAAATCACCTAAATCCGAGCCGCATAATACGTGAGAACTCTACACTGTTTGTACATAACTAGAATACGATCGTATGCGTGTTCACATACTCGTACACATACCGCATATATTTGTCAAACGCAACGCCCCTGTTTGATGCAAATCCGCCTTTTGAACTGTGGAGTACAACTTGAACCACGGCTCGACCGTGCCGAGTGCGATGTCACAAATTAACGATGGTGCAGATAGAGAATATAGTTTGATATTTTACGAGATCATCATCATTTCGAGTAGGTATCACGGTCAATCGACCATGCACACCCTGGTGTCAGAGTTCTTCGGAACCGCCTCTCGGCCTCTAACGTGGTTCCTTCAACGACTACCAGATGGCAGCCGGGACCACCGGCTTAACGTGCCTTCCGAAGCACGGAATCATCTTTATTATCAGACAATCAGGTGATTCAAGCCTGCAATGTCCTAACCAAACTGGAAACAACTAAACAAAGTATGCTTCCGGTGGGAATCGAACCCACGACCCCCGGGTCAACAGGCAAACGCCTTAACCACTGGACCACGGAGGTTGTTTATTATTTTACGAGATAACTGACATTATTTCACTTGCATGTAAACCTGTAATGTTTAAAAAAACAAAAATAATTTTATTCAATTTTAAAATAATCCTAATATATTTTGAAGTGAAAACTTCTTTAGCGAACTCGCTTAATAAATAAATTAGGAATTATATATAAAAAAGTGATCTGATCGAAGATTTGTAAGATGGACACGTGACCTGAGACTGCTGCAAAGGCGAGTTTTCACTTCTGCCAGCACTCCCAGAGTACAAACCGTTATATTTCCATCATGTTCAGCGCCTATTTTATTATATTTGTTTGAGAGTCAGTAACTCTAATAATTTAAAGCCTTATAAGTAAATTAAGCTGGTGACTGTCTTCATATTTCCTATTGGCACATTTCATGACTTTTCAAATGCATTTAATTTAAGTGTAGGTCAGGGATGTTCTTTACAGGCTTGAATCACCTGATTGTCTGATAATAAAGATGATTCCGTGCTTCGGAAGGCACGTTAAGTTGTTGGTCCCGGCTGCCATCTGGTAGTCGTTAAAGGAACCACGTCAGAGGCCGAGAGGCGGTTCCGAAGAACTCTGACACCAAGGTGTGCATGGTCGATTGACCGTGACACCTACTCGAAATGATGATGAGGGATGTCCTCCACTGTAAATGCCGTACCTGCCAAGCGCATTCACCCGAGTAAGCTGCATCCGAATTCCTTCATTCCCTTCCCAGATCCAAATGCCTGTCGTTCCTAAGCTTAAAAATGGGCAGATATATCAGAAGCATAAGAACCACTGCGCTCGCCACCCGCCCGCCAACCGTGATGAGTATGGCAATATCCTTGCATTGAACGAAGATTCCTTGTCCAGCAGTGGACTTCTTAAGCCGTGAATTAAGTGTCAAATCTATACATATTTTAGTTTGTGATGATGTGAACTTCATCAACATAGAGCATGCTGGTTGGATATTTCCCACTCTACAGTCTACACGTACCTAACATACTACAAGAAATAAAATTGAGCTAGAGAATATTATTTCCTTCTAATCCAATGTGAAAAAAGTCTCAATGTGAAAAAATAGTTCACAATTACAATGAATAGTTTTAAAAGAATAGTTTAAAGTGTCACGAACTGACATGCTGTATTGGTTCACGTAATAAAGGGAATAGTAAAGAGAAAGACTAGTTCAAAATCTGCAAGTAGTCCAAATAAATGCCCGAGCGTGAAAAGTGGTGAACAAGCGAGGTTATCTTCGGAGATTTACGACGAAAGATGCTCAGATAAATTCTGTGTCGACACACGACCGCCGATGGCCGATTTGTCGATAACCTGGAATCGGGGGATTAAGCTACGGGTTTAAGCCAATTGAAGGGAAATAATCTTATTGTTCATGTAGGCTGTACGAATGCTACGCCTGTACGCGACCTAAAAATGTATAAGTCATATTTATTTGACTGGCGTATACACAGGTAGAAAACTTGAGGCGCCCGATGGCTACTGGGTCGTGAGCATTGAAATCGCTTATGCATGTTAAGCAATCCTGGGCGCATTATCTATTGTGATGGGTGACCGCATGTGGCATAAAATATCTCGAGCTCTCCGTGCTTCGGAAGGCACGTTGAGCTGTTTGTTCCGTTATGACAGATGCCTTTAGGCAGCTTGAAAAATCTGACACCAATGTTGGCGTACACATGAAAGACAAACAAACAAACAGGTAGAAAATAAAATCAAAATTGTGATGGATTACTAAGCACTTCGCGGTTAGACATAGTTTCACAGATTTTCAATAATTTCCTCGAGGTTTCACGATCTGTGCGGGTAGAGAAACTACTGGTACACTCTACATTCTAAATGAACAACAATTCTACGTTTTTGCTTTCATTACGAATTAGCAAAATCTGTAAGTAACTTGTTGTAACCAAAATTAATGTCGGGACCTAGTCAGGACCTTGAAAAGAGGCGAACAAGCAAAGTTGTCTCCAGGGATTTATGAGCCAGAGATAAATAAATATAAATAAATATATACGGACAAATCACACAGATTGAGCTAGCCCCAAAGTAAGTTCGAGACTTGTGTTATGGGATACTAACTCAACGATACTATATTTTATAACAAATACATATATAGATAAACATCCAAGACCCAGGCCAATCTGAAAAAGATCATTTTCCATCTTGACCTGGCCGGGGATCGAACCCGGTCACTCCGTGTCGCAGGCGTGTTGACCGCTGCGCCACGGAGCTAGTCAATAGCTAGATGGTCAGATAAAGCCTTTGTCGACACACGACCCCCGTTGGCTGATTTGTCGATAACCTGGAATGAGGTTTATCACTCCGGTTGGTTTACGAATATACCACCAAGTTAGTCACAATATTTTATTCTATACGATGGAACGCAAATATAATTATTTGCGTTCCATCGTATAGAATAAATTTCATGGGAATAAAATACTTTAGTTTTAAATAAAATTACATTCAAATAGATACATTGGCTAGATATATAACATAAATCCATTCCATCATCATAATCATCTCAGCCGCGAAAGCCCACTGCTGGCCATAGGCCCTCCCAAGGATTTCCAATATGACCGATTGGAAGCGGCTGTCTTGTTTATGTCATCCGACCACCCCCGGTCGATGGGTGTCCAATACTGCGCTTGCCGGTACATGATCGCCATTCGAGGACCTATCTGCCTTAATGGTCATCGGCTCTACGCGCTATGTGCTCCACCCACTGCCACTTAAAAAGCTAATCCACTGAGCTATGTCGATGACCTTTTCTTCTTCTACGGATCTTCTCGTTACTGATTCGATCTCGCAAACAAACATCAGGCATAGCCCTCTTCATAGCTTTTTGATCGATCTTGAGCTTTCTTATGAGGCTAATAGTAAGGGACCATGTTTTGTTAGATTCACGTTGACTAGTTTTAAAGTTGGTGTGTAATATTTTCTGATTTTTGTAGATAAGATTGTTTTCTTTTATTATATGTTTTTCGTGAGTGGCTAATTATTAATGTCAAATATTTAGAAAAGTCAGAATGTTACATAGTTTAATATAGTTGAATGTACACAGGATTATGAAAATATTGCGAAACAAACCTACATTTCTACAGTTTATAATATGGACCCCATTGCCTAAACGATAGTTCTCCAAAGCTTTTAAGATAGGTGAGTGAAATTGTCTAATAAAATACATTTCTTGAATCCCGAAGTTTATTACATGGGAGCTGGTCCTTCAAAGTTTAATTAACTTCTGGAGATCTTTGTAGGGGTTGTCACAATGTTTTTGCCCCGCCGAAACTATAGATGGCATTGCATAATCCAGAAATGCAATGTTTAAGAATTTATGTCGCTTATTGTCAGAACTACAGAATGTAAACACACGTTTAATTTTTATTATTCCTTGTAAATTGGGCTTTAAAACTTATTTGTATTATAGCATTAAAATTAAGAATATCGTCTTGTTTGACGTATAGATTTATAGACCAAGGTAAAATTATGAAACAAAGAAGATAACTATTGCACTAAACTAATGAAATCAACACAATATTAGATAACCACCAAAAACGATCGACCGGCAAAAATGCCTTTTACTCTAATTAAACACTTTTAACCTTCTTACAATGTTATTGTGTTATTTTTGATTTGTATCTACAAGGAAAAATAATAAGTTGATAATATTTTACGTTTTTGTAGTATATTTATAGTTTGTAGTTACAAGAGCAATTAAAGTCTCCGCATTGATCATCCCTGTAGTATTTGAAGTGTGGCCGAAGTTAGTTATGGCGTCATAAAATAGGAATCATTTTACAGCCGCCGCTGTTGTCTTTACGACTGTAGATAGTTGGGGAGATGGTTCTCAAAGTGTCTGAGACAACAACAATCTACCGTTACTAATAAAATAATCCTAACTAATATTATAAATGCGAAAGTGAGTTTGTTTGTTACGCTTTCACGCCGTAACTATTGAACCGACCATCATGAAATTTTGTATACAAGTTCTCTGGTGTACGGAGAAGGATATAGGCTAACTTTTATCCCGGGAAAAAGTACTATTCTCGAGGGATCGATATTGACGTGGACGGAGCCGCGGGCGAAAGCTAGTAATCGCATAATTTCCAGTTCGACCAAATACTTTTTTTATGTTATAGGACGGCAAACGAGCAAGCGAGTCACCTGATGGCAAGCGATCAGCGCTGCCCATGGATAATTGTATCACGGTGGATGGAGGAAACCTCTCTCTTTCCTTTCTCTTTCCTCCCACTTTCTCACTCAGCGAAGGAAGCATAGCAGCGGTGAAGCTTCTATTCAAATGTTAATTTTCTGTGAGAGTATGGTACTTCCTTGACGAGCCAGCCCATTCTTGCTACTATAGCAAAAAATATATTTTGCCGGTAGCTTGGCTCTATTACAACTAAAATTCATGTATTTTACTTTTGCAAAGGTATTTCTTTGGTTTTGGAGCTACCCCAAGAGATACGATAAGATCTGGAGGAATCGCCAACCGCCTATTACACCCTTACAATCTTAATTCACTTTTAAAAAACAACTCAAGATGTTCCTGTTAGAAAATAATAGATTGTGACTCAAGGGTCCAACATAAGAACATCTTCAACCAGGAAAATATCTCCCATAGCACTTGCAGAAATCTATAAACTGACTCCGTACCCAGGTTGATAGATGACAATACTACCTACATAAAAGAGAGTATTCTTCTACTGCTGCGTGTGAATGTGGCTATCCAGACCAGACAATAGACAAAACAAAAGACAATAGGAAATACAAGATAAAAAAGCTCATTAACATCAATGAGACCTCTCCAACCCGTCTGGCCAGCGAGGAGAGTGTAGGCTAAATCCTTTGTCTGCTCTGGCTTTCGTAGTACAGAGAGGGTTATGCTCCTGCAGTGGAAACTAAAAATACCTGATGATGATGATGATGATGATGATGAGACCAGACAATGGCGCATCTGCTGCTCTGCCCTATGTGCCTGTTCCGCCTACTGTGAGGTCCTCCCAAAATAAAACGACGATATACGAGATCGAGGTATAATAAGACTCAAATTGTATGTACATCAAGCAGACCATATAAAATCAGATAAAAATTGTCATAGCGCGTTCTAAAGTCCGCTTACCGCCATCTAGTTTTAGAAAAGGAAATATTTATATGCTACCCTTCCAACATACCACCCACCAAGGACATCGTGATGTCCTTCCAATTGTTAAATATATTTAAATTAAAGACGTTAACCACCCACCATGCAAAATTAGCAAACAAAAGAAAACCCAACTAATATAACCAATTCTCTAACTGGAAGGCGATACTACTTAGTGTTTTGATACTACTTTATATGAATGTAATTTGCACACTTCACAGGCACTACCCAAATTAAACTGGTTTTCTGTGATGGGTCTCAGTAACTCTGGCTATATATTATTCTCTTTGCCATGAGGAATGTATTTTCTTTTCCTTTTCTCAGTTTCTTCTTTCTAATCACACGTATATAATATATAACATATCTTTCCTGTGTCAAAAATTCTAATAATTATGTATTTCTTAACCTAATGGCATTCAATTATTTAAGAATATAACTTTTTCATAATCAGGTTTATCTCAAGTTGTCATTACTTCAGTTTTCATTTGTTCAAAATTTGTACTCTTTTCTTATTCTTTGTTTTAGTATTATATGTTTCAGGTTTGCAAGTTTATTATACCACAGGGAATTCTCTATTAGCTGTGGGTTTAAGCTATTAGCAAAGAAATGTAAAACAGGATTTTCTCTTTTTCCATGGTAGTTACAAAGTATTCCGAGTCTTGGAACAATCAGTTTCAGTAAATTTGTCATTCAGTTAATTGTCTGTTTTGTTTCTTCTGAACTTTCTGCTCTAGTTAAAATATCATTTAAATAATTATCTTCTTCTGCTTTCTCAGTTGTGATTGTTTATCGACTTTATTCTTTTCGTCGTTAGATACTGTATGTGTCAAACTTGACTTTATTATCTCTAAATTATTTAAGCGCTGCGTTGACGTTTTATGAAACTCTCTGTATATCTGCGCTTATTCGTGCTATTTTAATTAAAGATACATTTTTATACAGTCTCCAACAACAGCCACTTTTTGCTCACGACAACTTCTCACAATATGGTTCAAAACACATTTGTTAATTTATCGTTTCTTGTTACTCCGTAGTGAGGTAAGTTGGATACTTCGTTAGTACATTTAGATTTCTCAGTTTTATTTATCTCTTCTATATGTCCTAAATCTTTGCATTCCAACAAAACCTATTCCTTTAATTCTTTATCTCTGTATCATCTTCTCTCTATTTCATCTAATCTTTTAAATGCAAACTTTTTTGTGTTTTCATAATCGTAAGGAATTTCTACTAGTGTCATCAAATGCGTTGTATCGTAGATTTTTTCGTATTGTAGTTCTGCTTCTGTTATTATTTTCTTACCTTACTTATTTTATCAGACTCTATACCCGAAAACTTCCTCAGTAACATATTCTCATCTTCGTTTCCTCAGTAATTTATTCTCATTGTAGCAATAATAGGCATGCTAAGTATATACTTGATTTGCATTCTCAGTATTCTTGGTGTTAACTTCTCCAGATAGGATCCACCCTAAACATGTGTTTTGTGCTAAAGGGGTACCAGGGGGTCCTGTAATGACACCATTCTCAATGATTCTGCTGTACACCGCTGCGCCTAATAGTACATCTATCTTCCCAGGAGTGCCGTAAGTAGGATCTGCTAACGGTAGTTCTAGTAACTGTCGTGAAGTTACGAGCACTCGTTTTGTAGGTAACAGTCGTGTCAGCGATGATAGTATATAAGCGTCTACATCTAACCTAAACTCAGTTTGCGTATTTGACTGCAACTTGAATCGCACCATATGTTTTGTCTTAAGAGTTGTTTTTTCTCCAAGTCCTCTAATAGAACTTTTGTTTGTTCTTCTCCTTAGACCGAAAGTTTGTGCAGCTGATTTAGTTATGAAAGATCCGTCAGACCCTTGGTCTATCAAAGCCCTTAATTGCAACTCTCTTCCATTCTCTGCTTGAACTTTAACAAGTGCTGTTGCTAGCAATACATTTTTATTAGCTCTCGTAGAAATATGTATAGATATCTCCTCTTTCTTATTCGCAGTGGACTGTATTTTCATCTCAGTATTTGAAGTCTCATTTCTCAAATGATCTGCATTGATCTCTTCGCCATTTTCGGGAGGATGTATAAGCGAATTGTGTTTTCTGCCGCAAGTAATACATCGTCTGCGTTGTCTACAATATTTAACTGGGTGGTTTGGGATTAGGCAGTTATAACACAAGTTGCTCATCTTAATGATCTTCTTCTTGTCCTCATAGGCTTCGGCAATAAACTGGTTACACTTTTGTACATTATGTTCTCCGTTACAATATACGCATATCTCCTTTCTATTCTCAGTTGCAGCATGATAAACTTTTTTCTCTTCTATATTTGTCAGTGGTCTCTGGGTAGTTCGTACAGTGTTGTCAGCTCTTCTCGATTGAATTCCTTCTAATGTTCTAAATCTCGACTCTAAGAAATCCATCATCTTATTCCAAGTGGGCAAATCATAATTATTTTCTCTATTTACTAACTCTTGCCATTGTCTCACAGAAATAACATCTAGTTTTTCGACTACAGTATAAATTACAATTGCGTCCCATTCGTCAGTTTTAACTCCTGCACTATTCAATCCACTCAAACAGTCCGATACAGTATCTAGTAAATTCTTTATAGCTGTTGCTGACTCAGTTTGGATCTGTCGAATTGTCATCATACGGTGCAAATAAGCGTTCACTATTACTCTACTGTTGCTAAATCTTCTCTTCAATTTTTCCCATGCATACTCATAGTTCTTGTCAATTGTAGCTACATTCTTTATCAAGTTTTTTGCTTCTCCACTAACGTTGCTTTTTAAATAATGAAGCTTCTGGACGTTTGACAAAGAACTGTTCTCATGAATCAGCGAAACAAATTGATCGTGAAACGAAAACCACTCTGTGTATGATCCATCAAAAGTTGGAATTTGGATAACCGGTATTTTGACATCTATTGGTTTAGACACACTTGTTTTTGACGTTTCAGCTGCCGCTTGGTTTGCATGGCTCGGCTTCGGAGTAAGCTGGTCTTGTTTCTCAAGCATGTTAACTTTAGCCCAAGTATACTCATCTTCAGCATTACCATAAACATCTTCAGAGAAATAGTCTGTCTTACTCAGTGTATTTTTGTCAAAGGTTCTCAGTAACTGTATGTGATTCTCTTGAACTAAATTCCATGTTTGTTCTAGCAAAGTCAACTTTGTTTGTACATAAGGCAACGACAATCTCTCCTTTGGTGTCTTCTTAAAATTTAAATTAGACCTAGTGATTTGCTGAACAAGTTCTTTTTGAGCACTGATAAGGGCATCCATTTTACAAATGACTAGTCTTTATTTTTCTAAGTTCACAAATAACCAAAGTCTGCACAATTGAGAGCACAATTGTTTAAGTCCGAGAGACGTTGAATAATTTCTAAGTGTCCAACGTAATATTTTTTCTAAGTCCAAATGCACACTTCGAATAAATTTTATAAGTCTTTGACAGTTAACATAGTTCAATTCCAAAGTTCAATGTCACTAATTTCACTCACTTACCAAGTTTCCAATTGATTACCGTAATCCAATTCAAGAAACGTTACCAATTCATTGATTAAACTTTCAATTGATTAGCGATATCGAAATATTTTTTTTTTATTTTCAACTTTTTTTTTTTCACTGACTGCTCACTTCACTGTACTTTCTACTTTTCACTGTACTGAACTGCACTGCACTCCTACTCCCGAATACTGTAACGGCCTACCTATCTATTTTCGCGTATCCGACTCGGGAGGACCATGTTCCGCCTACTGTGAGGTCCTCCCAAAATAAAACGACGATATACGAGATCGAGGTATAATAAGACTCAAATTGTATGTACATCAAGCAGACCATATAAAATCAGATAAAAATTGTCATAGCGCGTTCTAAAGTCCGCTTACCGCCATCTAGTTTTAGAAAAGGAAATATTTATATGCTACCCTTCCAACAGTGCCCTACACTCTTATATCTATGGTGCCCTACTACTAGGCAAAGGCTTAACGAAGCTACAGGTCAAGCTCAAAAATTGGTTAAATTCTACACTACACTCTTAATAATTCAATAGGAATCATTTACACGATAAAAAGAAGGAGAACGTAATCCTTTTTAGGTTAGGGAAATATTGTGAACCCAGAGTCGAAGAAAGGAGTCTATCATAGAAGTCGACTACTGAGTGAAGCGAATTTGGAAACTACCTCCGACTACTTGGCCGTATTTATATTTTCAAACCTTACTTTTTTTCTTTTTCTTATGTCTATATATTTTACGATCATTAGCACAATACGATACCCTTTGAATAACGAATTTATATATTTTTAACATTTATTTTACCGGTTTTAACTCTTACGTGATGGTCTGGGAGAAGAGAAAATAATTTAAATGTACAGGCTGATTCTATGCTCGGACAGATTGTAAAATTCGATTAAGGGAATAGGCTAAATCTAAGGAATTATGTTAGTAGGCGACGCGGCTAGCAACCCACCACTATTTTGATTCTGTTCTTAACTTACACGTCTACTAATATGCTAAACATTGGCTTTTAGGTCTTATGGACTTATTCGTAGGTCTCATAGAAATTAGCTCTGTCTACCCCATAAAAGAAAGAGACTTGATAGTATGTGTGTTTATTTTAACTTTGAGTTACTTTAACGGCACTCTTTCTGACTTTTATTTATCCTATTTCCCGCTTAGTAATTACGATAATGATCGGACCTACTTTTTGGCAGGAGTGCCAAATTATGCATGCGTAATTAACACACTGAGCCACATCCTTTTTTTTTCAGTAATTAGCGTTGCAGTCAACGCACACATGTTCTATTAATGTCAAATTTAATTATATAAGCATATTGATTTGTTTTGTTGTAAATGTGTCATAGTTTCTTATCTTTACTTGTTTTGTAATATGTGTATCTTGTTGTGTCAAATAATGTATGCCTAGGTCTATTAAACCTGTCTGAGCCTTTATGTTGTCACAGGCAGACCGCTTTGCCCGCACATGCAGTAAAATTAGCAATTCCGATGCGCTGAAGCTGCGTCTGCACTCAAGAGCACTTAGACTGTGTGTATAGTCTATAAGTGTAACATAACATTGCATCGATATTGTACATTGGACTAAAGATATTTAAAAAATATATATTAATTGAGAGACCAAGATCGACTCAACAGATCCCAGGAAACAAGTATATCGATGCCATTTCTATGTCATAATCATAATCATTTATTTGCTAAAAAATACAGTAAATTCAGGTCAACACCTGTCCATCTGTTAATATTTTATACATATATACTTTAATTTCAATAAATTAAAGTATAGGTACAATGTATTAACATGAAATCAGAAATGTAAATAATAAGTGAGTCACAAGATGGGTTAGTGACACATTTAAATTTATAATTAAAGTTAAAACAATGTAACACACAAGTACGCCAAAATATGATTTGTTTGAAATTCTATAAGTCTATTATTGGGAATTCTAATTCCAAAAATAAAATATTGTCAGGGAATTCCAAATCAGACCTTTATGTATAAAATAGTAACAGTTTGGATACAAGATCAATAGCTTACGTATCCTTTGACACCGTATACAATTACTTCAAACTTCTCAAAACATAATTATAACACGAGCAATAAGCGAGCAATGAATTAAAGGGAATCCATTCATGTGCTAGTCGATTATAATCACGTTATGCTTACAAACATCAAAGCCTATAAATCTAATTTATTCCATTCACGGTTTGTCTAAAATATACACTATAGGCCAAGACAGATTATGGATATTTGTATGTGTAATTTACACTGTCAAATTGAATTCACCAATTTATATTTGTATGTAATATTTAAACTACATAAGGTAGTTCACGATGTATACAATCTTTACTCCTCACAAAAAGAAAATAAATAATGCACAGAAATATAGGTTTAAGCTTACTTTTGAAGAAAAGAAAAATAAAATTTTAGAACTGAGGTACGATCAATCTTTCGGTAAAAATCTTTCACCAATGATTGTATTTAAAGAAATCAATTACAATCTAAATAGCAAGGGAGCAACAGACTAAACTAAGGAGAAAGTAAAAAATTGTATTAACTAATTTTTGTTGGTTAAAGAACTCTACAATTAATTTTTACTTATGAAATAGTCGTTTTATTCCACTTATCATTTTGTTCCTGATGACTACGATTTTCAGTTAAATACATTTTTTATTTCAATTTCAAAGGGGACTATATTCATTTTTCTGTATGCATATTTTTTTTGTTTTTCTGAATTTAATTACTAAAACATGCCGATAAAGAGCATTTTTCAGTAATTCAATTTAATTGAAATTTATAATCTGTGTGAAATTTGAAAAGATGAAAGATGAAAAGAACTTGTTTCAGAGGCGAGAGTTTTATTTTAAGCAAAAATGTCGTTATTTTTCTAACTTTTTGTAATTTTTATAATGTGTAAATCAATCTTACTGTTGTCCGTAAATACGTGCAACATTTCACTTTAGTTGAAATAATAAACTGTAGTAGTGCTTTAATATTTAGGTGTGTGGCCATCAGCGTTGCAGGCCCGACGCATCAATTTTGCAACAGCCCTCGCGACCACGTCACCCGACCACACAACACATACATTTTGTACAGCTTAAAATACAGAGAGTTAAGATGTAAAGCTCTCAATTATTCTTTATTTACAACATATAATACTGCACTACTCAAATATGTGACCATCAGTGTTGCAGGCCAACCAATGCATCAATATTGCAAAAAAGATTGCGCCCATATTGCTTGACCACACAACACATCCATTTTGCAGCCTACAAAAATACAAAAAGTTAAGATGTAAAGTTTTCATTTGTTCTTACTTTATCACACGTAGCAAATTTTGCTAGCCTGACGCATACATTTTGCAGACAGCCGTTATTTTCGCGTTGTGTGGTAAAATTGTTTTCCCTTACTCATAAAACATTATAAATTTAGAAGCACGTCTATAACTATTTATCTGTACTGCTAGAGATCCGCAAATATTACAACACAAGGAGGAGGCGTATTATCTGTAGTATGTATAACTTATTGTATGTTTTTAAAGCGAGAATACTGTCTTCTCGGTAGACGCTTCATTTATGCAATGGTGTAACAGTGCTATGCTGTATTGATCAGTATCTGCTATGATTCGTGCCGCAATGAGCAACGTATATGTATGTTACTAGCTTTCGCCCGCGGCTCCACTCGCAAATGTAATACCGATATCGACTTTGTAGATAATTTAAGAATACTACCTTATTTCGCGTACATTATGTCCTTCACCATCACATTAAATTTCATCCAAATTAGTTCAGTGTTTGAAGCGGTAAAAGCTTACGGATAGACAGAGTATTATATTTTGTAATTGACTATGTAAGTATATAAGTAGTTTATTTAGCATATTGTTAACTTAGATTATAATTCTGCGCCTTACCTACCTGTCGCATTCATTGAAATCTTACCTAATCAGTTGCCTGTAAGAAATTGCTCTAGCTGTACAATGGCGGCCTTATGCCATTTTACATCTTATTTCGTAATTTAAATTTAATCCCTTTATATGTATTCTTGGTGCAATAAAGAGTTTATTATTATAATAATTGAAGTATGAATTGTAGCTCTTGTAGTGTGAAGCCTCACTTCTAAACCGCAGCATTTTGTGATGTTAGGCCGACCGCGCCGTCGGGACAATAGTGGCGCACACCTGTTCCTTTGTACAATTCATGAGAAGAACTAGGGCAAACTTTTGTCGCCAAATTTTGGGAAACTGACCTAAATATTTTGCTCTTTTTAGTGAAAAGTTGTGCTGTTGGTTGGAAATGTTTATTTTTCTATTTATACTTTTCTTCATTGTCGTGAGAACATGCCAAGTGAATATATTTTATTAATAGTTTATATATAATAGTTAATTTGCTTGGTTACTCTTTTACTAGCTAATCAATAGTAATAGTTTGTTGCATTTAGTAACTTCCTTGATGGTCCGAGAGAAAATGAAAAAACGGGTGAAAATCTAAGTAATCATGACCATAGTATAGGCATCGCGGCTAGCGAATCATCACTATTTTAAGTCCGTTTTAATCTACATATCATCATCATCAAGTCTTTTTAGTCTCCACTGCAGGATCATGCCCCTTTCTGTACTAACAGAGCCATACCTGGGCAGAGCAGACAGAGGATTTAGCCTACACTCTCCTCGCTGGCCAGACGGGTTGGAGAGGTCTCATTGATGTTTATGAGCTTTGTTTAGCTTGTATTTCCCAAATCGCCTCTTACGACCTCCATGGGAAGACTAGTGGTCCTATTCTGTTCTGCCGGAAACCACACGGCTAACCTTCATATTATCTATAATCGTTTTCGCCTTAACGTGACCCTTGGGCTTAAGGCCACTTGTTTACCCCGTAAGGGAGACGCGATTAAAAGTATGTATTTCACTAGTATACAGTTTTTGTCGCGATGATTTTTCACCGATAGCAATATGGGTATGATAAATGCAAATAATGCGAGATATACTTAATTGCTAATAGATAACATTTTTTTTGTTCCATTAAAAAAAAAGTTTACTAGCTCCGTGACGTATCGGTCAACACGCCTGCCTGCGACACGGAGTGACCGGGTTCAATCCCCAGCCAGGTCAAGATGGAAAATGATCTTTTTCAGATTGTCCTGGGTCTTGGATGTGTATCTATATTTGTATTTGTTATAAAATATAGTATCGTTGAGTTAGTATCCCATAACACAAGTCTCGAACTTACTTTGGGGCTAGCTCAATCTATGTGATTAGTCGTTATATATTTTACCTCTTCAACCCGTCTGGCCAGCGTGGAGGGTGTAGGCCATGTCCTCTGGCTGCTCTGGCCAAGTATGGCCCTAGTAGTATAGAGAGGGTCGTGCTCCTGTAGTGGAGACAAAAGGGGACCTGATGGTGATGATGACTTATATTTATTAAAAGGGAAAGAATTTGTGGAACTAAGAACTTTACCAAATAAATGTTCCCTTCCTAAAATGTTATAATAAACAGATATCGGTATAAGAATACAAGTTATATGCAGTCAAAAGTTGTAGGACTTAAACTGAATTCCTTTTGATACATGGTGTATATACAGTTCATATAATATATCTATACACAAATAGTTAAAAGTTACGGAGATACGAGACATGTATCACAAACGCACCGGCGAGCGGAAAGCAATTAGAGTGGAGACGTGTAATGAGCGACGCAACCGGCGGCAGGGCAGGCGGGGGAGGCAGAGGATAGGGGGGAGGGAATGACTCTAGGACTCTCCACAAACCCACAATGTAGTGAGACAAGATTCATATTTGAAAACATGTGTGTTAAACACGTAACAAACAAAATCGTGATCTATCCAAAAATTAAGGTTAAATTTGAAGGTAAATAATTAAAAAGCTTATCGAGTGGTTTTGGTAATGCGTTTGTCGGGGTAAGTTTATTAATTCTTGCCTATTGCACATAATGCGATTCATAAAAAAAATCATAGATATCTCCATAGTTTTAGCTAGTCTTGAACGCTATTTATAGGTCTTCCATAAATATCACAAAAATATCATCATCATCACCATAGTCAATCAAAATATCAAAAAAACTGACTTCAATCAAACTACTAAACCGATCGTGATGCATTGGGACCAATTTGCAAGCATACACTTTTAAACAAAAAAATAAATTTTAAAATCTGTTCATCAATGACGGAGTTCTAAAGTAACAAACATTAAACGTTACACATTAACATTAAAAAAAACAACCGAATCGCTATCCTCTTCTTTTTTAAGTCAGTTAAAAATAAAGTTTCACTTGTTTCTATTTGTAAATTTGAGTGATGTTGTCTCAGTATAGTAGCATCTACTTTAGCCCTTACTCAGCACCAAGCAGTAGTATTCCATTTTTTAAATTTGGCTACACACAATACGTTTTTTCACATTTTGCCAGCAATTTTTAACTAAAGACCCGTCTCGAGCACCCTCGACGCCACCCTCTAATTTGCCGATGATCCTGCACAATGTACTCTCGACTGAAGTGCATAAGCGTGGCAATTTTTCAGGCGAATCTAGATACCCTTACTGCGCACTAGCTACTCTTTAGAACTCATTGAAGGGCATGGTATAACTATACTTTTATAAAAATATATATGGCCCCCCCATATATATTTTTATAAAAGTATAGTATAGTAAGTATATATGCCATAATTTCTAATCAATGTGTGTGTGTCAATCTGATGCAGCGAATGAATGGACGGATTACGAGTATAACTTTCAAATCAATAACTGACTTCTATAAAACTGCTTAACCAATTTTGATGCAATTTATATGTGGCCGATTCATAACTAGATATATACCCTTTGAAATATAAAAAAGATTTTCATAATTAGTCTAGGCGTCTTTGAATAATTGGAAAACACAAAATCAAAGAAAATTCCGACGAACTAAGATTTTGTCTATTTGATTCTAAATTTTGTGGATTTTGTGGAGCCATGATCAAAGGCATTCGATTAAATACTGCACTTGAAATGTAAATACTAATTTTGAACTTGATAATTCCATATATTGTACTAGCTGTTGCCCGCGACTTCGTCCGCGGCAATTTCTGTTATTATGATTAATTTGTTTTTTTATTAGTATAAAATCAATAATTTTCCCAGTTTTCAAAACATTTTTATTGATGCTTCGCTTTCCTATTGGTCGCAGCGTGATGTCTTATAGCCTAAAGCCTTTCTCAATAAATAGACTATGCAACACAAATAGAATTTTCTAATTTGAAGCAGTAGTTCCTGAGATTAGTGCGTTCAAACAAACAAATCTTCAGCTTTATAATATTAGTATAAATATATACGGGATCATATATAATGGATATCACGGTCAGGGTCTGTGAGGACATTTTTAGAACTATAGGAGGTAGATACTTGGTCAAATAAACAGATTTTTTAAGAAAAATAATACTACGTTCTAAGATTCCTCAAACTATTATTTTTGTAGGTTATTTATTTTATTTCCAAAACTTAAAGCTTAGACCATGAATATAAATTATTGTTTTACACTAAGACATAGCTTATTCTCATAAATTAAAAGCAAAATGTCTTGACGCTCTCGTCATCTTTGTACGGAACTAACACAATGTTTGAAATCAATTTGAATACTGCATTTCCTATAAATTTTAGATATGATTTTAAAGAAAATAAAAACTGTGTTTTTGATAACGCCACAACTGGAATAAGAATCGAACCTCGTGGATTTGATTAAGTAAATTTTAGATATGAGGTTTAAAGGTAATCTAAAATTTACTTAGTCAAATCCACGAGGTTCGATTCTTAATCCAGTTGTGGCCTTTTTAAAACACAGTTTTTATTTTATTAAAAATCAATGTAATTGCATTTGTCCACTTTTTTCTATCTACACTTCCACAGTGGAAAGATTTAATTGTTTGTTTGCAATGAAACTGCTGGACCGATTAGGAAATGGCTTTCACCTTTAGAATCCTACATTATTCCTTCCTGATGAACTTAAGCTATAGCTTTTGCTCAGCTTTAGGACATAGATAGCTTAATAAAAAATACAATTATGCCTAGTAATAATAATTATACCTAAAATAACCTGTGATTTCCTTACTTGGGGTAAGATTATAACAAAAACATTCATGCAGTGACAGATTATGTGCTGACATAAAACACGGGTATCTGCATTGTTATCTACAGATTTCTACATTTTTAGGGTTCCGTATCTCAAAAAGAACAATTAAACCCTTATAGGATCACTTGGTTGTCCGTCTGTCTGTCTGGCTGTCAAGACCCTTTTTCTCAGGAACGCATAGAGATATTAAGCTGAAATTCATATCAAATACTCAGGTCTACTGTCCCTTGGAGCTGTGAAAAAAATCAAACTTTTAAGCCATTGCTTAAGTTACAGCTGGTAATGCCACAAATTATCGTGTTTATTGACACTCGCAAGGAAACTAAAGCCTACAGGGTACTTCCCATGAACTAAGAATCTTGAAGTTTGGTACGAAGCAACGTCTTGTAGTCTTTAGAATAACATCAAAATAATAAAAATATTTTAATAATTTCAAATTTATTATTTATTGTGTAAGAAACCCTTCGTGCGCGAGTCCGACTCGCACTTGGCCGTTTCAGAACAAGCGAAAACAAATTAATTGTATCGCTAATTACGTGTATGTAAATCCGGCGATTCGAATGTTCCGCGTTAATTACGTTATTTCACGGGAGAATACAGCGCTACTGATTAAACAGATATATTTTACTACTGTTCGTTTATCGTTTATGTAAGTAAACAACATTCGTTGGCATTTGGCAAAGTTTCACGACTTTTGTCTAATAATGGCGGCCAGAACAGAAGAACATATATATATATTATAAAATATTATCATTGCACACTCGATCGCTAACATAATATGTTCCAAAAAATAATAATGTACCTATATAATAAAAATTGTAATCATTAAATGAATAAAAAAATTATAAATGAAGAAATTAGATGATAAATGATAAAGATAGATGATAAAATAAAAAAGCCCTTCAGGCGAGTAGGCGACCAATACTGTTGAAAAGAGTTTCTTTTGGCGTTTCTTCTCTGCAGTGGTCGGTTCCGAAACGCTAGTAGTCTGTAGCTTTTGCACATTAAGTAATAATATAAATATGACTAAATTAGATCCTTTAAAATGTGATTTGACGTGAAAAAGTGCCTGCAAAGGCCTATTTTCTGAATAAACGTTTTGATTTGATATTCTTATGTCACTTTATCATATTATTCACCATTTTAACCGTAACAAGTCCACTGCTGGACAAAGGCTCTCTCAAGGATTCTTCGTTCAATAGAAAAATATTGCCATACTGACCACGCTTGGCAGGCGAGTGGGCGAGCGCAGTTCGTGTGTTTCTGACGCTGCTGCCTATCAAAAGCATTTTTAAGCTGGGGCAGGATAGTGATTTGTCAGATTTGGGAAGGGATTTAAGTAGATATTTGAACGAATAAATGGGAAAAGCATGTAGGTCGGGAGGCCAGGCGCGCGTACCCTAAGCTATCTTATATCTCAACCACCAGTCACAAAGATGAGGATGACATCTCTGACCTATGTCGCTTGTGGTCACCGATATTAGGGGAAACTGGAAACACCAATCTTAACATGATAATGTATACTCGTTCTATTTATATTGTATTCTATTGTCCTAGTAAGTATAATATTTTATGTCATAACAATGATTCGAGTGTTGTAATACATATCTATACTAATATTATAAATCTGAAGAGTTTGTTTGTTTGTTTAACGCGCTAATCTTAGGAAGTACTGGTTCAAATTGGAAGATTCTTTTTGTGTTGGATAGTCCATTTATTGAGCAAGGCTTTAGGCTATAAAACATCACGCTGCAACCAATAGAAGCGAAGCATCAATAAAAATATTTTGAAAACGAGGGAAAATTACCTATTATCTGTACTAATAAAAAAACGAATTCATCATAAAAACAGAAATTGCCGCAGACTAATTCGCGGGCAACAGCTAGTAACTAATAAACCAAGGACAGTTGGCGTCAGGCAGGCGGCTGGCCGTAAAAACCATGACAAATCATATGGCAGCACGTAGGCTGTCATAAAAGCTGCCCCGGGCTTCGACGCTAGCGGACAATGCTGCCGGTTGCATCATAAACTTAAAAAATCCTTCAGAAGAAGAGGAGTATTGCCTAATAATTTGTAGGTATATACAGTTAAATGAAGTTAAACATATTAACAACTGAAGTGAAGCAATCAAAGGAATGCATTTCTAAAGTCTTGGTAGAACACTCCAAAGCAATTAGACGCACTCAAACGGAATGGCGGCGGTTAGCGAAAGAAAATGGATAGACATCAGTGAAGACGTAAGAACGCTGCATTCTTCAACAACTTTCACTGACTTTAAAAAGTTATGTATTATGGTAGTTCTATGCTTGTTTGTTAAATATGTTTGCGAATTTTCCAAAAATCTTTTTTATTGTATACGATTTTTCAAAAACACAATGGTGAACCCGACACATTGACTATTTACCTAATCGAATTTTAGTTGGTCCATATTTCTATATAATGAGCTACCTGTTTTCAGAAGGAAATGATGCTGTTGGTCATAAAGTAAAGTAAAGTAAAGTTTATTTATTTGCCATAAATGTGGTAGCATAGTACAATTAGATTAAGCCGTAAGTATCACACATTTAACTGTTTCCAGCATGCAAATATTCTTAATTACATTTTAAAATATTTTAGTTATGAGTCCAATTACATGTCATGTTAATTTATATGATAATATATGAATACAATTATAATATTATTACAATGTCAATCAATTATTTTTTTCATTTTAAGTAGTCACTTATAGAATAAAAGCATTTCTCTAATAGCCATGAATGAAGTTCAATTTTAAATTTATATAATGTCAACTGTTTAATGTCTTCAGGCAGCTTATTAAATACTTGAACGCACATGGCATAACAGTTTCTTGCACAAATTTGCGTCCGAATATTCGGCAACATCATTGGGATGTCGACAGTAAAATCCACTGACCTCCCCTCTTTTTCTAAATAGAGACAGGTTTTTTTTTAACAAAGATGCACATTTCATAAATGTATATGCAAGGTAATGTAAGTAACTTAAGCTTCCTAAATAATGGAACACAGCTAGTAGTTGGAGTTACATCACAGATTGCTCGAACACACTTTTTTTGAGCAATAAAGGCTTAATTGACATTCACTGCATTTCCCCATAATAAAATACCATACCTAATATTTGATGCTATGTATCCATGGTAGGCCTTAAGTACTGTGTCTCTGTTTGTTATTTTTCCTAGTTTCGCATAGAAGACTAATGTGCTAATAATATGTTGCTGGTTAATTTATAAAATAACTAGCTTTCGCCCGCGGCTCCGCCCGCGTCAATGTCGATCCCTCGGGAATAGTACTTTTTCCCGGGATAAAAGGTAGCCTATGTCCTTCTCCGCACTCCAGAGAACTTGTATGCAAAATTTCATGATGATCGGTTCAGTAGTTAGGGCGTGAAAGCGTAACAAACAAACAAACTCACTTTCGCATTTATAATATTAGTAAGGATATAACTACAAACATCTAAATGTTCATAAATTTGACATCAGTGTTAACCCAATTTTAGCGCCAAAACATCACAAGCTTGAGTTCGGCCTCTTCAGAAGCTATTAGAATCACTCAAACGTATAATGACGCGTGGAGACGGGGGAATCAAACGTCAAAAAGGGGGAAGACTGAAGTGTTTCCTGAGTGACTGCGATATTTTGTGTATATGCAGTGTTTCTTGTTGGAGTAACATAGACTTAAAATACTGATTCTGTTTCCGCCATCTGTCAGTCTGTTGTATGCTTATATATATATACGGACAAATCACAAAGATTCAGGTAGCCCCAAAGTAAGTTCGAGACTTGTGTTATGGGATAATAACTCAACGATACTATATTTTATAATAAATACATATATAGGTAAACATCTAAGACCCAGGCCAATCTGAAAAAGATCATTTTCCATCTTGACCTGACCAGGAATCGAACCCGGGGCCCTCGTGTCGCAGACTGGCGTGTTAACCTCTGCGCCACAGAGCTCGCCAAAGAGCTCGCTTAGTTTAGTTTTCAATTTGGCGAAACACATTGGAAGGTCTATCCAAGTCCCAGGGCCACCTGCTCAAAAATATCGTATTGGATGGGTAAGGGTAGAAGGTACCTGCATACTAGAAACTTGTCGTGTGAATGTTAAATTTAGAAGGCGGTTGGTTGTACTGTTTTCTTTTTCCCACAATAACACCAATATGCGGGCACAAATATAAAAATAAAGTAAATTTTAATGAAGACGTACCCCTTATTTCTCTATTAGCTGTTGCCCGCGACTTTATCCGCGGCAATTTCTGTTATTATGATTAATTAGTTTTTTATTGGTATAGATGAATAATTTTCCCCCGTTTTCAAAACATTTTTTAATGATGCTTCGCTCCTATTGATCGCAGCGTTATGTTTTATAGCCTAGCCTTTCTAAATAAAAAGACTATCTAACACAATTTTTCAATGTGAACCAGTAGTTCCTGACATAAGCGCGTTCAAACAAACAAACAAACTCTTCAGCTTTATAATATTTTATTTATTTAATATGAGAAACAAACAGGCTTAAATGTTACTTATATACTAGACAATTTATAAATTATACATTGCCAAAACGTTTCTACAGCTAGCTTATTCCTATATAGACGATGAGAGTCTACCATATTTATAAGTACATATATATATTTTATTATGTAAAAAACCACTTGATAACATTATTAACTAGGATTAAACAAGGTTGTAGTACAAAATAAACATAAACAGTTAATCATTTAAGAGCTTTATAAATTTACCCAATACATATTACTATAGATAAGATAAAATATCTAAGCCATTGACATCAAAAACTGTGTTTTGACTTTTTCTTAGCTTTTCTATGCTGGTCTAATAGGAGAAAAGAAAAACGTAGAATGTACCAGCTGCTTCTCTTCCCGTGCAGATCGTAAAAGCCGATCGAAAATGGGCGAAATTTTCGATCCGTGGCAAACCTTTACTATTTCGATTCTGATTTCCATCTACGCGCCCACCAACATACTAAACGTGGCGTTTAGGTCTCAATCATCTAGGATCTGTCTACCCCGCAAGGGAAAAGGACGTGATAATATGTATGTACATACACTTTATATACAAAATGGATAAGAGCAATGACTTTTTACTAATACAATTTCATAGGAATCTAAAACTCAAAAGTTAAGCGGGTGCTGCGCGAATGATAAACGTCGCTACTGCGCAAGCCATTAGGCTGCGCAGAACCATTCGGCGATTAGGAAAAAAGATGAAAATCTTAATATTTTCATATTTATATCTTTATAAAGAAATTAAAAGAAAGGGGGCGACCTCCGAGATGTACATATAAATATTGTCATGTGAGAATTATTGTTTTAGACGTAAAAATTACAAAGGTTTCGAAGAAAAATGCTTTTAGATATCATTTTTAAATTTCATGTATCTGTTTCAAACTCCAAAAGGGGGCGATCTTGTTCAAGGATTGATCTAAATTATATAAATACTTTGAATGTATTTAATGAATACAGCGCATAGTAATAGTTATTTAAAAAACGTCAATTTTTACAATTTTGTGCAGATTCTTAAAGATTGTGAAATCAATATTTTTAACAAATTCTGAGATTACTACCAAGTAAAACTCCTCAGGGATCTATCAATATTTTGCAAGTTTTCAACTAGACTCATTCGTTACAATAAACATACTTCGCCATACCGTGCGATGTAAATAAAGTTACATGAATTTACGACTAACTATGGACTTATGAAGAATGCGTTTCTAAACTTGCGGTAGTTGCCGTCATTGATTATAAAGTTGAGTGTAATATATCTCGGAGACTAGCGCAGACTGCTAAGTTTTCTAGACACGATACCCTGCCAGTGAAACCGTATATTTCATAGTTTTTATTGTTGAAGAGTCTCGAACACAGAACAATGTGAAGACTACAGAAGAGGCACCTCAAGCAATATGTACTCTAATGCGTATAAAAATGCTATTTCGACATTTAAAACTGAACTAACTTTTCACATTGCATATTAATACTGGTACTATGTCAACATGAAAACCGAAAAGATATCTAAGTACAAAATAGTAAGCCGCAATACTTGCACTACCCTCATCAAAATTACAATCTCTCATTTTCTAAAGATTTATGTTAAGGAATTTCATATCCATACTAATATTATATACTATCCATCTGTCTGTCTGCTTTTCACGCTTCAACAATTTAACCAATTTGGATGAAATTTGGCATGAAGGTAGTTTGAGGCCCGGGAAAGGACATAGAGTCATCATCATCATCATCAGGTCCTTTTTAGTCTCCACTACAGGAGCACGACCCTCTCTGTACTACTAGGGTCATACTTGGCCAGAGCAGCCAGAAGACTTGGCCTACACTCTCCACGCTGACCAGAGGGTTGGAGAGGTCTCTTAGACGTTTATAAGCTTTGTTTAACTTGTATTTCCTAAGTCGCCTTCTACGACATCCACGGGAAGACTTGGAGTGGTCCTATTCTACTCTGCCGGAAACCACACGGCTGGACATAGAGTACCTTTCATTAAAGGAAATTCTACTGTTCCTGAGATATCGATATTAACGCGGACGGAGCCGCGGGCAGAAGCTAGTTATTATTAATTAGTCTGAGTATTATTTATTACACACTTTATTATGTATTTTTCAAAATGATCTTTTATTATGATCTATTCATTATCTAAAGAGCTTGCCAAGATTAATCAAATGCCCGGCTAGCTCAGTCGGTAGAGCATGAGACTCTTAATCTCAGGGTCGTGGGTTCGCGCCCCACGTTGGGCGCCACTGTGTTTGTCACAAATAATTGGCAAAGTTAATAACGGGTATAATATTTATTAAATTATTTCTAAAGTTAAATGTAGTGAGTAGGTTAGTTAATTATTCTAAAACTTAACATTTAGTATAAGGTTTTCTAATTGGTAAACTATATAAATAAAAGCAATTTAAATCTATAAAGGGGCGTGGGTTCGGTCACACACACAAACCGAAACGTAGTAGAATCAATAGTACTGAAACACCACTGTCCTGGTTATCCACTGTCCTGGCAATCAAGATTGACGCAAGGATAGTACTCGCAGTGGAGGTGGCCCGACGTAAAGCTAGGCAAGGTAGGTCGACTTCAGCCAAAACACGGTAGGTTAATGTTCTTTACTTTAGAAGTTCTTGCACACCTTCCGACTAATCATCATCAGGCCATTTCCAAAGTACTATAATATAACACTAAAATTAAATTGAGACCCGAAAAAATTTACATTTTATTCAATAAAATTTTGTTAAAACCCTTTAAAAAATATCCTCAATACTTATAATGGATATTTCACTGAAGAAATTTTGAACTATCGTCAGTAGAACCCCGAATGCAGGTTTAGTTCTGTAGTATCTCTATTTTACCTTTCCAGTCCGGGCTATTTTGTTGCGCTTTGCACAAGAAATATTATCCAAGCAAAGAAAGTCGCCAAGTTCGTATGTCCACTTGACATGAACTAAGCCACCTCTAAAGCCTCGAAGAAACTGATGGCTTCAGACTGAGTTAACTTTCTGAAAATAATATCTGTACTGTACGCTTTGAAATATAACATTTCGTATTTTACCCAACTGACACACATAGAAAGAGGGTGATGTTTATCGCGTGGATATATGTACTATGTTTTGAGCGTACTGCACATCACTATACACCTGTAGTCTGTGGACGGATTATTGGAAGAGATCGATCAGTGCTCTCCGTGTAATAATGCGTTTAGGGCACTGTTGGGACTGCCGCGAAGATGCAGTGCATCTGGTATGTTTGCGGATGCACATGTAGATGGCTTTTATGCGGTGCTCCGCAAACGGAGTGCGGCCAAAGAATATATACGCTACACGTGGTGCGGCGGCATTTCGCAGACTGCGCGGCGGCACCAACAGTATCCTAAGCATGATAGCAGATAGGCTGGATCGTTTTATAAAGCACTGCGTCAACCAGAACCTTAGTATAAGTTCTTACTAACATTCCGTAAGATTATCTGTTACTAACAACTATGGACAAAATTTGGTCTGAAATAAAATATATTTTTTAATTTATTATTATTTATGGGTCTGTTAGTCCAAATTGTCATTTTGTTGTCTAAACCGCTTGACCGATTTTGAAGTGTGACGTGTCATTGAATTTAACATATTTCTAAGTAAATAACATTGTTTTAAATGTGGTATAATTGTCTTTTTTGTTTGATTTTGTAAAGGGCTACCTTTTGAATAAACCTTTTGATTTATGATTTGATTCGTATATTCTCCCCGAGTGTGACGTAAACAAAACATAATATGACGGACCGAAATGGCTTGATCACTTTTGAAGCTGAGGACGTCATTAGAGTAGCGTTCCTCACCAGTAACAAAGGGCATGTGAGGACAGTCGGATTTTTCAGTTTTTAAAATAAACATACTTAAACCGCATATTATGATATTAGACTACCTGTGTTTGTGTAGGGAAGCTAGGACCGCTTGTACGTAAAACAAGCTATTTAATATAACTAGTAGCTCAGTGAATTACGAGTCATCTGAACAAAATCACAATTATTCTAAGTTACCTAAACTCCAATGCCGCTTAGGTACTCCGTGTCAAGTAACGCCATTTTTTAAAAATTATCGTAAACTGCATTGATGAAAAACATCTACGTTGATATGGAACTTACCTCAAAAAATATCACACATCAGTTAATAAGATGTGATCTGTAGGAGAAAACATCTAGACAGCGGGATAGGCAGGAACAATGGATAATAAACGAACATATGAAAGTATTTTTTCCCATATTGTATTTTTATTTGTATTTTTTTCCTGAAATGTAGACGCTTGCTCGTTTGTTACGCTCGCTCGATCAATAATTGTTAGAAGTTTTTTCATTTATTGGCATACAACTGAAAGATCAGGCTAATCGAAAATGGCTATATTGAACTGGCCTTTGATCTAAGATTGATAATAATCGAAATGCTATTTTTTTAAATTAGATTGGAAAATAATATACGAACATTATTTGTATACTAGCTGTTGCCCGCGGCTCCGCCCGCGTTAGTGTCGATCCCTCGGGAACAGTAGAATTTCCCGGAATCAAACATACCCTATGTCCTTCCCCGGGCCTCACACATCCATACCAAATTTAGCGTAAACTATCGCATTTATAATATTAGTATTAGTATGGAAGTATGGATATTATTTATACTTCTAAGTCCAGAAATGAGAAAATTTTCATAAAACCTTTACCCTCCCATTTTACCCCTTTAGGAGTGAATTCAGTCCATTTCACCCACATATATCTTTTTTAATTGTAATCGAGAACTTACATACCTATTTATTTCATATTTTATAGTCCAGAAATGAGAAAATTTCCAAACAAACTTTACCTCTGGGGGAATTTTTTCCAGTTAACCTACACAAATCTTTTCAATTGTAATCGTGAATTTATTTACCTATTTTTATACTTCTAAGTCAAGAAATGAGTAAATTCCTATACAATCTTTACCCCGTTATTTTACCCCTACAGGGCAAAATATCGTCCATTTTACCTACACAGATATTTTCAATTGTAACCTAGAACTTATATACTTACTTATTTTCATACGTCTAAGTCCAGAAATGA
Organism: Elegia similella; assembly: GCA_947532085.1. Lineage (NCBI taxonomy): Eukaryota > Metazoa > Arthropoda > Insecta > Lepidoptera > Pyralidae > Elegia > Elegia similella. The sequence goes on along the minus strand of OX383926.1, from coordinate 702,058 downwards.
GAAAATTTCCATACAAAGTTTATACCACCCATCCACCCCCATTTTACCCCTTAAGGGGGGAATTTAGCAAATTTCATCTACCTACACACATCTTTTTTAATTTTAATCGAGTACTTATATACCTACTTTCATACTTCTAAGTCCAGAAATGAGAAAATTCCATATAAATTTTACCCTTTTAGAAGTAAAATTTCTTAAAAATCCTTTCTTAGCACTCACTCCACATCATTAAAAGAACACCTGTACCAAATTTAAAGTTTATAGGCGCAGCAGTTTAGGTTGGTTTGCCGTTTGCCCGCGGCTACGCCGCCGCCGTTAGTGTCCATCCCTCAGGAACAGTTTGGACCCTTAAAGGGGTGACTCAGGTCATCAATATGAACAACTTTTTCTATGGGACCAATGCCAGAAACTCAAAAAAAAATTCGTCATTTCCATACAAAAGAGTCCCGCCGCCCGGCCAGTTTGTATGGGAATGTCGAATTTTATTTTGAGTTCCCACCATTGTTCCCATAGGAAAAGTTGTTCATTTTGATGGTCTGAGTCACCCCTTTAAGGGTCCAAAACGATAAAAAATTCACCGTGTATATTTGCAGGCAATCAAATGCCTTGAGTTCCTTCAAATGACGATAACTTTTTTTTTAATGAGCCGATTTTGTTGTAACAAACTTTAAATGTTTTGCTGAGTTAAAACAAAGCAATTGGTGAAAGTTTGAAGTAAATCGGTTCAGTATTTTCGGAGATAATCGTGATCATACATACAGACAGACAGACAGACAAGAAATTAGAAAAGAATTTTTTTGCTTTCTATTATTCTTTTTAAGTGTCCCTCTATCGATTTCAGTCAAAAATTCTAAATGTACAGACAAAATATTTTTACTGTTTTATTATATGTATAGATTATATATATGTATAGATAAGGTTAATTACTAAAGCAAACATTTAAAAGAGACTTAAAATTCGGTCTTTATGAAAATAATATGTAAAATCGTCCCCCTCTTCCGCATAACTAAAGTAACACCAACAAAGAAATTGAATAAACGAGTGGAAGGCGTCAGACATTAAAAGTTGGTAATTAAGCGTTTTGAGAGACGGCCGTGATTTACTGCGCAGGACTGGAATCTGCATAATACCCTGTGGAAGTTCTGAATTCAAACGTTTAGTGTTTGGCACAAAAAGGATTGCGGATAAGTTTCTAAGACTTTTTTTTCAACTGCTAATATCAGTGACATTGGCCTTATAATCGAAACATTAAATATTATTCGAAATTTAATTCGCTATCGGACTGTTAAGTCACGTTTTTTCCAGTTTTGCTCTTTTTTGGCTAAAAAAAGCAAAGCTGCATAAAGAACTTAGTTTTAAAAATGTAGCAACAAAAATTGATTACCTAATTTAAAAAAAAAAAAATGGTTTCTTGTATCGGCTTACGGACGATATTTGTGCGAAATAACGGTCAAAGAGAAATATATGCTTAGACAGATCGTGCTTTTCTATCGCTTATTCCGCGTTCTCGCTTGCACACGGAACGTGACTCTTTTTCGTGCATGCAGCCGGTGTTCATCGATTTATAAGACGTTATTACGTTAAAAAACCAAGTGCGAGTGGGACTCGCGCACGAAGGGTTCCGTACCGTTATCTATAAAAACGGCAAAAAATCAATATTCTGTGAATATTTCAAGCGTCTACCTGTTGCCGTAATCAATATTGAGCAAAAACAAGCAAATAAATCACGTTTGTTGTATGGGAGCCCCCTTAAATATTTATTTTATTCAAGTTTTTAGTATTTGTTGTTATGCGGCAACAGAAATATATCATCTGTGAAAATTTCAACTGTCTAGCTATCACGGTTCATGAGATACAACCTGGTGACAGACAGACAGACAGACGGACAGCGGAGCGAAATTTATAGGGTCCCATTTTTACCCTTTGGGTACGGAACCCTAAAAATGATATTATTCTAAAATAAAAAATGCCAAAGAAATGCCACAGCTTGTATTACCACCTTGGACGACAAGATTACCACGTACCACGTACGTACCTAGCAGTAAGCAAGGTTGTTTTTCAGACTCCCCCTCTCCCTGAGATCTCATGCGGGAGTTTATGTTTGTATGAGGGCTAAGGGCTTCACAATTAAATGAATTGGTATAAATAAAATTGGAAATGTAAACGAAATGGAAAAATATGGAAATATTACATATTTTTTACGTACTGTACGTTTCCTGATTACTTTAGAGTGCGAGAAATATGTGTCAGTGTAGTATGGTGTAATTACTTAGCTGTGTCTACATGGACTTAATAACTTACCCTGGTATTAGCTTCTTCAAGTATGACGTAGCTTAACGTCTGCACATATCATACTAATGTATATATGGGCAGCTGCTTGCCTGAGCCGTCAACATGATTGTTGATGGCTCAGGCAAACAGCTTAATCTACCCTGAAGCATGATTAAGCTCACATATTATAAATAATCGCATTTGTATTAGTTTGAAACGCTTTGAGGTTAAACTTTATTTGGAAATCTTTAACATATTCAAATTGCATTTGCATATGTTAAAATAAGCATAGTGATATATTTTTCGTTGACAACTTTTTATATTTTTGACTAGCTCCGTGGCGCAGCGGTCAACACGCCTGCCTGCGACACAGAGTGACCAGGTTCGATCCCCGGCCAGGTCAAGATGGAAAATGATCTTTTTCAGATTGGCCTGGGTCTTGGATGTGTATCTATATATGTATTTGTTATAAAATATAGTATCGTTGAGTTATTATCCCATAACACAAGTCTCGAACTTACTTTGGGGCTAGCTCAATCTGTGTGATTTGTCCGTATATATATATATATTTTCTTTGTGTTTCCCACACAAAGAAAATATTAAAAGTTGGTAATGAAATGGTTAAGTTTGGAGCTAGTGATTTACTGCGAAATTCAGTGGTCTGCATAACGCTCGCTTTAATTTTAATGAATTTAAATTATGCAAGATGTTTGTATATTTCCTGATTTGAAGAGTTTTACTTATTAAAATAAACTTCAAAAACATTTTAATTACGTTAAACCCATTAACCGACGTTAGAAACATGTTTTTTAGGTAAATTAATTAAAACTTCGGCCTCCTTTAGGAGATTTATTTAAATCATAGATTTAAAAAAAAAATCGCGTCTCATACTTTTATGATTTAAATAGGGGTTCATGGCGGGAATTTCGGCGGACTGCACGGCTTTTGTTATGGATTGTTTTTGAGTCATCATACGTAGTTTTATGATTACAATCTAGTGATAATTGTAATTTTATACCACGCTCTTGTAAGAAAAATGAACAAAATGACTGATTCATTTGATCTCGTAGTTTGTAACATAATTGCTTAGGCTGCCTGACTTTTCACCAAGCTATGTTTAAGTCTATAAATCAGATACCCACTTATTAATTAGGATGTAAATATATACATAACGATACATGAGTCAATATACGATATTATACAACAAGATGTGTGTCTCAGAACGACATTACTTAACTCGTGATCTCGTTGCCGTATGAATATTGCTATCGGTTCGAAGTTATACGTCTTAAACTATCGGAATGTGCGAGCTTTAACTTCAACTTGCAAAGTTATGTAGACAGCACTTCGGTAGTTACGGACATTTCTAGAATTACTTTAACCACGTACGGCAATATGAGATGGCAAGGCGCGGTTAAGCCAACTTTGTACTGTCTGTAGGAAGTTATGTAGTTTAATGATAAGGTTTTTGCTTGAACTTGGCGCGGACAAAATATGTGGTACATACAAATGTAATTTTTAAAAATTACATTTTTATTTCGTTACTATAACTTGTAATTTTTAGAATTAAGTTTCAATAACTTATGAAGCTTAGTGCTTCATTAGGAAGTCCGATTTCAGAATATTTCAACTTTAATTTCGTAGCAATCCTTACGAATGTTTCTAATGCAAGTTTATTTAAAAAAACATAAAGCTCAATTTTTTATCGCGAATCTATTCATTCGGTAAATTGCTTTCCAAACAAGTCAAATAAGCCTGAACACAACGCCACTGGTTTACCTTATTTATTTTAGGGTTCCTATGGCGAAAGATGGAGTGTCATACTTTCAGTATGTACCGTTTTTGTTTATGTTTGTAAGTATGCATGATGTTTTGACTCGGGTACATTATTTAGGCTTCATTTTGTATGAGACTGTGTATCTAAATTATATTTGATCAAAGTTATTAGCATAAAATTATACGTTATAATTTAACATGAAATACTTTTGATTATTCAATTAAAATTATTATTTTAAATCAATATTATTCTAGCATAACTGTTTAGCATATAATAAGCATGATAGTAAATTTGTTTACGCATAATGATATTTAAGCATAATATATATAGGCTTTATATTTACCATATGCAAATATAATTGAATTATGCGCTGCATAATTAACTCTGTCAAAAAAAATATTACACAATTTTTCTAATGTGATTCGTTTTCTAGTGCGGTTGCAGTTCTAACTCAACCTAAACTACTTTTCTGATAGCAAGTCATTTCTGACGGGGTCGCAGTTTTCCCTACTATTCTGGTCGTAGCTCTTTTCTGATAGCGATTCGTTCCCTGGTAGGGTCCTAACGCAATTTTAACCCAACCTAACGTACTTTTCTGGTAGCAAATTCTAACCCAACGTAACCTAATTTTCTGATAGAAGCTCGTTTCTGACGAGCCCCGTATTTTACGATTAGCAGTCATAATTTTGATATTTTGTCTATTTTTTTTTAATTCAATTATACGGTAGAGCTTGAGATCTCGAACTCAATTACGTATTTTGATTCACTCAGTTATGCATCTTGATCAATTATGCAAATTACGAACTACTTCGAACCTAATACCTATCAGACGAATAAACAATACGCCTCGTAACTTTATGTCAATCAAAATTAAGGCAAAAACCATTCGCCTAATGAATATTTATGCTTACTAAAAGAGTAATAAAAAATATGTCAAAATATTATTATGAAAAAAAAAATGTGCCCAAATCATTATGCCAAATTATATAAGGGCAAAAAAAATTGCCGAAACAAAGGAATCTAGAATCGCCTGCGGCTCCGCTCGTATTAGTGTCGTTCTCTCAGAAACAGTACTTTTTCTGGAATGAAAGGTGGCGTGTGTCTAAAACACGTATATGCATAAATGTATGGTGATCGGTACTGTGTTTACGGCGTGAAAGCGTAACAAATAAACATATTCACTTTCGCATTTTTAATATTACTTTGCATTTTACAGGGTCACGCCCACAGAACAACAAAGACATTAGAGCCTAATAAATACAAGGTGAAATTTTTATCGTTTTGGACCCTTAAAGGGGTGACTCAGACTATTAAAATGAACAACTTTTCCTATGGGAACAGTACTGGAAACTCGAAAAAAAATCGACATTCCAATACAAACTGGCCGGGCGGCCGAACTCTTTTGTATGGAAATGATGAAATTTTTTTGAGTTCCCAGCATTGGTCCGATAGAAAAAGTTGTTCATATTGATGGTCTGAGTCACCCCTTTAAGGGTCCAAAACGATTAAAATTTCACCATGTACATATACATTTAGAGCCAGAGAATTAGACATAATGGCAAGGGGGCGTGGCACGCGCGTCCACACTTGTTATAAAATATAGTATCGTTGAGTTAGTATCCCATAACACAAGTCTCGAACTTACTTTGGGGCTAGCTCAATCTGTGTGATTTGTCCGTATATATTTATATTTATTTATTTATTTATTACACTGAGCAAGATCAGCTCACTTGAATCACCTCAGTAGTTTGTCCCGCGATCGTCAAAGGAACAAAAGTGAAATTTACGTGAAAAGAACTGAAAAATGCCGACATGTGTTATTCTAACGTGTAAAGTGAGAAGTCCTATTGAAACTTTGACCAAAGGAGGAGTTTCTACTTATTTGTGTTGCGTTAGTAATATGCTTGAAATGAGGAGACGCTCGATCTTAGAAATTACGCGTGATAACACTTCTGCAGGCTGGGACAGTCGGTCAGGGCAGGCCGCGACGAACGTTTCGTGACCAAATTGCAAACCTTCTTGCAAAAGGAGAAATAAGGAGTACCCGAAACCGACGAGCATGCATGAAAAGAGTGATGGATGTAGATGAAGCAAAAGAGGTTTGTAAGGATCGTAACAAGTGGAGATCCATAGTCTCTGCCTACCCCCATGGGAAAGAGGCGTGATAATATGTAGGTATGTATAACACTTCTAATGTGTTTGTTGTTCTATGATCCCGCCTGCCGTTCTGCTCGCGTTAATATCGTTTCCGGCAAAGTATTATTTTCCTGGACGAAAGGTAGTCTTAGTCCTTCTTCTTTCTTTATTTATTTCTTCTTCTATCTAAATTTCAACATCATCAATTTACTAGTTATAGCGTGAATCCGTGCTTCGAAGGGCACGTTAAGTCGTTTGTCCCGGCTGCCATCTGGTAGTCGTTAACCAGTTTAACCACCACGTCAGAGGCCGAGAGGCGGTTCCGAAGAACTCTGACACCAGGGTATACATGGTCTATTGACCTTGACACCTACTCGAAATGATGATGATGACTAACAAACAAATAAATGATGTAGCAATAAAAAACGCACCTTTATATTTAATTTTATAATATATATACTCGTAGATATAATGGTAGATATATAAGACAGGATGGTTATCTTAATAAAAAAAATCCATTATAATCGAACGTCATTATGTGGTTCTAATTTAACTTTCTTTTAAGATGGAAGAGAGATAGATGCGTCACAAGCCACACGCATAGGCCTGATAGGCCTATGCGTACGATGTACCTCTCTATCGCTTGTTCCAAGCTCTCGCTTGCACATAGAACGTGACACTTTTTGGTGCGTGCAGCTAGCGTTCATCGATTTATTAGACGTTATCCCTCAAAACCTTTTCGATCCTGTTTTTACAAATAACTATACCTAATAATAACTTCACAATCACACTATACATATTCACACATGTCTCTATTTTTACTGGACGCATTTTAACTATCTGCATACAACTTTTTAAGATTGATTAAGATCTTATTTCTTTTTGGTTGATACAGAAAAGGCCAGAAAGGTATACGCAGCAAACAAAATAGTATTTCTTTTTGGTTAATACAGAAAAGGCCAGAAAGTTATACGCAGCAAACAAAATAGCAACAAAATCTTATTAAATACTAGCTTTAGAATAACACGTGTTTTTAATTACATATACGCCAGAATAATTAAGTTAAAGTACCTTGTACGCCGCCGCAGTCATTTGAGAACACAAACAACATTTTGTGTACCTTACAAACTTCGACGATACTTGTCTGAGGTATTAAAGCGTAAATTACCTGAAACAATAAATTAATGTTATTAGAATATGTTGCTATTGAAGTGAAGTGAAGAATGATATAATTATTTTTAATATTTGGTAGATATTCAAACAATTAATTTGTCATACAAACAATAATTATTGTTTTACTAACACACTAAAGATCATTGGTTTGAAATAAAATTTTTATTAATATTATTAGACTTGAAAATGATCTAATTAAATGTTTTGATATGTTAAACTGCAAATAATTAAAATAATTTTTCATAATTATATTTATGTTGGTTTTGTTCATTTCTTCGAATTCTAGGTTTTAGCTCATTGCGAATTGGGTAATTGAATTCATCATCATCATCATCATTTCGAGTAGGTGTCACGGTCAATCGATTATGCACACCCTGGTGTCAAAATTCTTCGGAACCGCCTCTCGGCCTCTGACGTGTTTCCTTTAACGATATTTTTCCAGATGGCAGCCAGGACCACCGGCTTAATGTGCCAAAGCACGGAATCGTCTTTATTATCAGACAATCAGGTGATTCAAGCCTGCAATGTCTCAACCAAACTGGAAACAACTAAACAAAGTATGCTTCAGGTGGGAATATAACCCACGACCCCCGAGTCAACAGGCAAATGACTTAACCACTGGACCACGGAGGCTGTTCTAATTAATAAAAAGGGTAATTGAATTCGTCATAGATTTTAGCATAATTTTTTGGTGATTAGTCACCTATTTGTTAGTGACAAAATAAGTTAGCACTAGAGTTAAACTAGGTATTTGTAGGTTTATCTTTAGGCCTTGGATCATCTATGGCTTAAACGATAAACCTCGTTTTATAATACGATTTTCCATAGTACTTAACTTGGGCCCCGGCTTAAACCTAGTACTAACTTTAGTCCTCGTTTTATAATAACACTGATAAAGTTTATGAAACGTCAAGTGACTGTTCAAAAAATACTCTTACAGAAATCTTGTAAATGTACAGTCACGAGAATTTGTTTTTCATTTTTAATATCGTTAATTAATTGGTTAGAATTATCGTAGTTTAGTTCGAGATATGCGGTGTGTCATAGATAATCGATAAGGCAAAATCACAATGGCTCCACCAACGCGTTGCGTACGCAATTGTGATGTGTTGGAGCCCGGGGTGCGCTATTGTGACAACATTCACGCTGAGATATAATATGGCGAAAACCGTTTCCTGCCTGACACCAAAACTCCATAGGTAACTCCAGAACCGCAAACAAATATCTGTAAAAATTTCCCACGCCGGGAATCTAACCAGGTGCTAGTAGTGTCGCAGGCTGGCATGTTAATCACTGCGCCATGGAGTCTTCTTCTTTTCGTGTCAAAATGGTTATAATTGAAGCTTTTTCTTATACAGGTTTTGACCAGTAGGTGGTCACAGCGAGTGCGGCGTCACGCAATCGATGACTCACCATATAATGTGCCCCAACTGTCTTTCCACCTGCACAGTCGAAGATCTTAATAAGGCAAACGACAAAGGAGTCGCTGTAGCCATGGAGTCACACGCCGTCAAACGCAAGCATGTTAATTTTCGCCTTTTATTTCTATCTAGATATCTTCACGTCAAAATCGCCAAATGCTTTAAAGCTCGCTGAATGCCCGGGCCAACAACCATTCATCGGAAATCCAATTATTTGAGATCTCGTTGGAGATTTAAGAATTTCCGGCCACTTTATTATTTATGGCGACGCGACGCTTGTTGTCAACTCCAATCGCTCGGCCGATTGGGAATTTAATTCAAAACGTTCTGATATTTATTGGAAGTATTGCTTTCAAATATAGTCATTGAAATTCTGGAAGATATATTATTATATTAGTTTAAGACCGCGGCTCCGCTCGGGTGAATGTAGATCCCTTAGGAACGTTCCCGTTTTCCAGAGTAAAAGGTACCCCAAATTCTTTTTTCGGGCCTCAAACTATATCATACCAAATTCCATTTAAATAAGTTCAATGGTTTTAGCGTTACGAGGCAACAGACAGATAGTTCTAGTTCATAAATAAATTTGAGGGCATGTAGATAAGTCGTACAAAGTAACTGCCATGTTTATAAACATAAGCCTGTTCAATACCATTGATTGAAATCAGCTATGCTTGCTTACACGGTTATGTGGCATCTATATAGCAATATGGGATTGTTTTTTTTTACTAAATATTGGATTAGGCATTTATTGCCCAAAACATAGCGTTAGGTATATTTCTAGAATGCCCCAAATAACTCTTGCCTTATTTCATAAACTTCAAAATTGTTAATCGTATCGTTCATATCCATCTATGAAATTTATTACTTTTTTAGCAAAAGTGTGACATGACCAATGAATATCGTGGTAGATTCCCTAATTTACTTTTATTGCTTGTACCAACGACTCTTTACGATCAAAAATACATTTCTAAATTTGTTTGTTTGAGCAGCATCTATCTAAAGACCTAACAGATACTAAAATAGAATCCTGTAGAACTAATTGTTATAGAAAACACTTGCCTTTATTTTACCAATTGAATGTGTAAAAAACACGAGATGAAACTAGTAAAACTAGGTAATATCGGGCGACAAAAAATCTTGAGTATTAACTAGTTTTCTTTAAAGATTATTTCAAATAAAAAAAAAGGATTTTCTAATTGAAAAATATGTGATATTCAAATTAATGGAGTCGTCTCGCTGCTGTCGCCTTTGTTTCGTCGACTTCGTTAGCAAACTTTCCGATAACATCGCCTTGATAAATGAATATTTAGTGGACGGGGTGAAGTGAAGTCGATGGGAAAATTTTAATTATTTTGCGAGCAGTCGAGATTGGATGCCACTCTCAAACTGAAGTTTCTTGACGGATTTTTTGACGACAGTTTTTTTTAGGATTCCGTACCTGAAGGGTAAAAACGGGACCCTATTAATTTCGCTCCGCTGTCCGTCTGTCTGTCTGTCTTTCTGTCTGTCCGTCTGTCACCAGGCTGTATCTCATGAACCGTGATAGTTACACAGTTGAAATTTTCACAGATGATATATTACTGTTGCCGCTATAACAACAAATACTAAAAAATAGAATAAATAAATATTGCTCCCTTACAACAAAAAATGTTTTGCTCGATATTGATAACGGCAACAGATAGACGCTTGAAGTATTCACAGAATATTTAATTATATATTCACTTTAAAAATAAATAATTAAATAAAAATAAAATTAACATTAAAGGGGGCTCTCATAAAAAATACTTTTTTGACGTTTTTATAGATACGGAACCCTTAGTGCGCGAGTCCGACTCGCACTTAGCCGGTTTTATAGATAACGATACAGAACCCTTCCATCATCTAAATTGTAGAACTGGTTCGAGAATTATCACGAAACAAACAAATTTATCTACATTCATACATACCTACATAAACATACATACAAAGCATGTGTTCCCAGGCCAATAACTAGAAAATTTTTTGATATCCTGTAATTGCGTGTCAAAGGTCAAACTCAAACTCAATTTGAGAAGTCAACAAGCAAAGATAAACAGCTGATGGACAGCGAGACAAACCAACAAACTTCCAGCTAATTAAAATCATAAACAGTTTAGCTGAGATCTGCGGCGGTCGACGCGATAAATATTGAAGGGTGAATTTGATTTTATGTGCGTTCAAGTTAAACTCGTAGCGTATCTCATAAAGGGGTCAAAATTAGGCTTCGTTTCTGCCAAAGCTGTGCGGATACATACTCGTCTGTAGAAATATGCAAGGACACATTACTTTCCTAGCCTGCTTAAGGTCTTGTGAAACAGTCTGGTGAGGATTTTGTTTTTATATATTTACTAGCTTTTGCTCGCGTCTCTGCCTGCTTAAATCTCGATTCCTCGGGAACAGTACTTTTTCACGGGATAAAATGTACCCTTTGTCCTTTTCCGTACCCCAGATAACGTGTATGCAAAATTTCATGATAATCAGTTCAGTAGTGACAACGTGAAAGCGTAATTAACAAACAAACAGATAAACAAACTCACTTTCGCATTTATAATATTAGTAAGGATTAAGGAAAACAAAACAGATAAAATCTATTAAAACACATCTTACTCTATTTGGAACAGACTTGTAATCCTAAAGTGTACTTACGCAGTACTTAAATCAATTGCAACATTCAAATGAAATTATAATTTAAGTACTTTCTTGACTCGGGAATTTGTACATAAAATATACATTTTTTTTGAGTATATTTGACGGCATACGAGCAGACGAGCCACCTCATGGAAAGACATAGTATATCCAGTCAATCCAGTGACCACGGCCGGTGCAACCTGGTTGAAATGTCTGGAGAAAAAAGGTATGTTTGCGCTTATTCCCTTATTCCCGATAATGCATTTAGTAAACATGCAGCGCGAGAGTTTAAAAATATTTACATAGTAAGTGTAGAAAGTCGTTTTAAATATCGACATATGCGATGCACGAGTTGATTTTGAGCAATAAGATTTTCTTGACTCGGTTTAAAGAAAGGTTTGGGTTTGCGAAGGTTGTAGATTTTGTGTAACGTTGCAATACTAAACAAATATCTCTTATTTTTTTCTCATAAAGGCCCTTTTCAGTGTGACTAGTGAAGAGCTATGCTAAGCGAGCTAGGAAAATGAAGCGTCCGGTCCCGGCCAACCTCTATCACACGACACGACACACACGACGTCACAACGTAAGCTACGTTGTTCACAACGTTGTGACGTCGGACGAAGCTGTAATGTTACTCTAGACCCGGTGCGCGAAAGTCTCGCTCCGCTACAACCCCGGATCTTAGCATATTACCCTAGATAACAACAATTAAGAACAATCAAGAAAAAAGAACGGGATTTGCCTTGGGAAAGGAATGGAGATTTTCAATTAGTTTGTTCTCAGTTTGTTAACCGGCTTGAATAGTGTTTGGTCTTTTAAATGACGTTTCTGACGAGCCCAACCACGATGACATATCTTGTCGTGGTCGTCTATGTACTAATTATTTTCGTTAAGACCCGCAAAACTAGCACTACCCATTTATTCACATAAACTTGATCAAATCCACAACTTTTACAAGTGAGGTAGAGTACTTTACAAGTTGATTCAACTCATTTTATATTGAATTTGAAAATCAACTAATATGTAGGAAGCCATGATATTTTTATCAGTGTTTTATTTCGCTTTTACAATGCTATTTTGATATACTCTTAATAAATTAAGAAATAAAATATGGTGAAAATATTTCATGCGGGCGGGACTTGAACCGGCGACCTAGGTCTATGTACGACCTACGCTCTGCCATCTGATCGTCATTTGGTTGTACATAGACCTAGGTCACCGGTTCAAGTCCAGCCCGCATGAATTTTTTTCACCATATTTTATTTCTTAATTTAATAAAAGTATTTGGTATAACTTTTCATTATTGTATAAGATATTGTGTAGAAAAACTACTAATTACCGCAAAAGTAGCCATTTTTGGCAGTAATCAGTAGTTCTCTTATCACCGCTGTTCATTAAGACAAAAGTGATATGGCCGTAAAACGCCACGCTGACCAGTCCGCCTCGGCGAGTTTCTTCCTGCTCTCAGTAGTAGTGCTGCAGTAATTCTCTTAATTTATCAAATCTAGTTTCGCTGGTTTAAGCCTCTTTAATACCATTAAACAATAAGTTGGTATGTTCAAATATAGCTGGTACAGCAAGGCTTATTTTCGTATTCGCGGATTACGCGGGCCGCACATTTGCGACTACGCGTGTCAATGAGGATTTTCAATCCGCCGCGCGTGACATGAATAATTCACGTCACAAATATGGAAAAGTCATTTGGTTGCGTTTTAAATGTGTTTGACAGGTATTGGGGTTTTTGTACGTGTATTGTCGTAATTTATTTGAATATCTGTTTGTTGATTTATCAAAGATACGGGTAAGCGTTGTTTAAAAAATTGGTTGTCTGTAAGTTGGTTTACGGACGATAATTTGACGTGATAACGGTGTACGAGAGATAGATGCGTCACAAGCCGAACACTTTGGTCAATCGTGCCTCTCTATCGCTTGTTCCGCGCTCTCGCTTACACACGGAACGTGACTCTTTTTCGTGCTTGCAGCCGACGTTCATCCATTTATAAGTAGTTATACCGACAAAATAATTATGTGTACGGAAGTCCCTCGTACAATGAGAATGAAAAGGTGGTTTTGGTGAGTTATGGAAGACTAGCTTTCGCCCGCGGCTCCGCCCGCATCAATGTCGATCCCTCGGGAATAGTGCTTTTTCCCGGGATAAAAGGTCCTTCTCCGCACTCCAGAGAACTTGTATGCAAAATTTCATGATGATCGGTTCAGTAGTAACGGCGTGAAAGCGTAACAAACAAACAAACAAACAAATAAACAAACAAACAAACTCACTTTCGCATTTATAATATTAGTAAGGATAAGGATAAGGATATGCGTAGAACGAGTCCAATCCATGATTGGCCACTGACATTGTGTAGTGGAAGAGGTTGACGCGTTCAGCTTACACCCATAATAGTTAAAAGAGGATAATTTAGATATGAGATTACTAATTGCCGCACGAAAATTGTGCAAGCGTTGCGTCGCTATCGCGTCGTACTCGTCGCCCGCTCGTCAGTCATTTCCATATGAGTAGTTCATAGTACGAGCGCCGAGTCAGTGTTCGTTCAGCGCTTTGCTGGCACAAGGCAACGAGAAAAGCGAGTTTGATTTGTTTGTTAAATGTTACATACATATGTTCTTAAAGGAGTAGCAAAAATGCTAGGCAACTAAAATCGACTTGGGTTCAATTATTCAAACGAAAATGAGAATGTTGCGAATAAGGCACTTTTATTATATGTCATTTTAAATCATACACACTTTGGAAGGCACGTTGAGCCGATGGTCCTAGCTATTATAACTAGAGTGTTGGCCACTTCCACACTCAAAAAGCTAAGCTATTCGTAGAGTCACTATCATCGATATTAATGTATACACATCAATTCTTAAGTCAATGTGCTAAAGTCTAAAATAAAATGCATTTGTTTGTAATCAACTAGCGACCCGGACCCCGGGTTTGTTCAATGTACATATAAACATTCCTCTTGAATCACTTTATCTATTTAAAAAAACCGCATCAAAATCCGTTGCGTTGTTTTAAAGATCTAAGCATACTTATGGACAGACAGACTGCGGGAAGCGACTTTGTTTTATACAATGTCGTGATGCTCGTGGCTGTACATAGTGTGAACTTTGTACCGCCTCTATATTTTGTATTATTTTTAGGAATAAACTAGTAAATAAAGAATTCAAAACTTGTTTCTGTTGAAAATCATGAAATCAAATAATTTATCTGTTTGAGGTAATTTGATTCTGTCCAGGTAGCAAACACAAACTTAATAAAAATACTAGATTAAACAGAGGCGAGCCACTAAAAACGGCTTCTTAAAACTTTAACCACATCTAGTTGCGGCAGTAAATCCCATTAGCGTTTAATAAGTAAGCAGGAAGACCCAAAGAAAACGTCCCAAGGACCTTATAACAAATTCATTCGGTCGCCTGCTTCGATGAACTATTCCATGGCTTCACGGAATAACTAAACTGTACCCAAACCCTGATAATTTATTACGTTCGAAAATAATTAATTAACAGTAGATATAGTTTGAAGGTAAAAGTAGGTAATTAATTTTTACAATGATAGCTGCTTTGAAAGCATTATTTTGAGGTTACTGTTCGCGTAATAATATATTAACAAGTTCTGCTTAAGACTTACTGTATGTGATCAACAAACAATGATGGTATACAGTAAGTTTGTAAGATGCTCGATTTATAATAGGCTAGTTTCCTGGGTCGTAATAATAACATAACAATTAGTCCATCTGTAAGATAATCAAAAAATATTGAACACATATTTTTTCTTTTGTCAAATAAATAATAAAGTTAAAGCGCGTCAAAGTTCAGGAGTGGAGGCTCGTGACGTTTGCTAAAAACTGTAGCAAACTATGACGTCACACGGATCTTTATAATTTTTTGTTTAATCCACAAAAGAAAAATACTTGTCCAATATTTTTTGAATATCTAACTGACGGACTAATTATATTTTTTTAGAAAACTAGCTTATTATGTTGTACCTAGCTACTATTTAAACTACTAAAACCAAAATAATTATTTCTTATTCATTTTGTTTTTATATTTTCCCAAATTAACTTTTTATTAAGAGCCCGACATATGCCAGGCGGCCTGGCGATACAAACGCGGATGGTCTAAACGCGTTGGCTACTTTGGATATTTTCGTTTTTTAGGAATATTCAAGGGTTATTCGAAAAAGAAAAACATATGATGGCTGCCTTATCTGTAATGCAATAATAATCAAAAGTTTCAAGGTTAATTTTAATGTATTTGGTGAATAATACCGAGTAAATTAGACGTGATTTGGAGGCAACTTTGCAATTTTTTTCTATCGAGAAAATTTAACGCAATCGTGTTTTTGAGTCACATAGTTACCAGAGTTAGTCCTAAACTTTGCTGCATTTTTATTTCAACTTGAGTATTTAATTATTATTGATATAACAGTCAATCACGCAAAGCAGTGTCAGGTAGTACGGACCCTTAACTCATCTGTCAGTGTTCTGTTTTTTATTTTATTTTGAAGTTCTTACTACCCAGACAAAGCTAAACTTCCGCATGAAATCTGAAGGGAAAGGGAATTAAGCCTAAAAACAGCGTTACCAAAATTGATCAATGTCCGTTAGTGTTTAAGTGTTTTAGCAGATTTGTATTCATACAATAGTATTATTGCATTTTTTATATGTTTTATTTATATCGTTTTACGTGAGAATTCACTTGTTTGTTCGCGCTTCATGTCTTTGTGCTAAGCGCAAAAGTACGCTGGGCCAGCGTACTTTTGCGCCTCAGCACATCTCACGATCATCTTTTATCACTTAAATTACACACTAATTATGTCAACATCGCGTCTATACGCGATGTTGACATAATTAGTGTGTAAAGAGTAAAGTAGTGTGTAAGAGGTGAGGATGTCTGCCCATCCGTTCCATGGAGTCATAGTTCAAATCCTATATGAAATAGTTTCCATATTTGGACCACACATCGCAATGTGAAAGCGGGCCGCATTCCACCAGTAGCGCCTTTGTCGCGAAGTCTCATATGCCGAATATTTGGGATATGTTTCATTGGACTGCCGCTGGATATTTGCAGAATAATTGTCATATGTGTCCATTTCGCTTGGCATTGGAGAGTACTGGGTGTTTCTGTTTTGTCTCGTAAAATATGGCTTGACGCAGAAAGCTGGCTTTTTTCTAACAATTATTGGCATGTATTGTACAGTGGATCTATTTTACGTAATACAATTGTCTGATAGTGAAAATGTTTCCGTACTCCGGAAGGCACGTTAAGCCGTTGGTCCCGGCTGCCATCTGGTAGTCGTTAAAGGAACCATGTCAAAGGCCGAGAGGTAGTTCCGAAGAACGCTGACACCAGGGTGTGCATGGTCGATTGACCGTGTCACCTACTCGAAATGATGATGAATACAATGATTAACAGACAGAAATGAAAACTTTGAAAAGTCATTTTAGAGTCTATTTTAGACAGTTACACCATTCAGGTGTGAACAAATGGATACTTAGTAACCATGGTTTAGTTAGAAGACCATACAAAAAGAAAAAAAGTTAATGTGTTCCTAATCTTATTTATCTATTTTATTATGGTAGGTGATTTAGACGTAGGGCAGGTTTTTTTTCGCTTGTAGTGCATTTATTTTTGTTTTGTTGTAAGTCTTTATCAAACCGTATCCATTTTGAAGTTTGGGAACAAAATAATTACAATTCTTCCATGAAATAAAAAGTATACAATAAATATATATACAATAAATACTTATTGGTAAAAATTTGTTTTTTGTATCTATAAACAAAGATAAAATCCACTTTATGCAAATAATTTTTGAGACTTACACAAAAAGGTAAATAAATAAATTACTTAAGTAAAAATATTGGTTGTCTATTAAGTTGGTTTACGGACGATAATTTTAAGTGATAACGGTGTTAAGAGATGCGTTACAAGCCTAACGCTTAGGCCGATCATGCCTCTCTATCGCTTGTTTACGCTCTCGCTTGCACGCTGAACGTAACACTTTGTCGTACGTGCCGCCAGCGTTCATCGATTTATAAGTAATTACGTCAAAAAAACTAGTTGTCGTCCGTAAACCAATTTTACAAAATTGGTTTACGGACGATAATTTTAAAATTTGATGTTCAAATCGAAAAGATTGTATCTATAGATTTCATTCTGTATATTAAAGTAGAATTAAATATGATTAACTATTTAAAAAGTATTAATTTAATATAGATTTATTTTCCGTTAATGACACTAAATGCGAAAAGACTGAAATGAAGAACATAACAAAGTCAGCTAACTTCTTAAAGTGAAATAGATTTCAAAGTTGCGTCCTCGCTACTGTTTAACTTTTAAATTGTGTTTTTGTCACAGACTTGTACGGAATGGACTTGCTGCACGTTATAGGGAGAAACGGAGTTCTGAATTAATTTGTATAAGGGCAGCATTGGTCACCCACCGACCAGGTGGTCGGACGACCTGACAAAGATCGAAAAGCAGCGCTGAATGCAGGTCGCCTCCGACCGGTAATTCTGGAAATCCTTGGAGGAGGCCTATGTCCAGCAGTGGACTTCTTGCCGCTGATACGATGATAATCGTGATTAATTTGGATTACGAATCAAGATTACAAAATTGTTTTATTTTAAGTATGTATAAGTTGCCAACATTGCGCCAGATGTTCAAACTTTTCAAAGACATATGATATAGCTAACAGAATTGCATCTTATGATGACTTCCGGAACGATAAGAAGATGATGATTTCCGGGACCAATGACAAAACGTGCCTTCTAGAGCATGACGGAACGCGACATATTTTTATGATTTTATTTTATGAAAACTAACATGAAATATAGTCATTATTAAAATACTAGCTATGCCCGTGACTCCATTCGCGTACATTTGTATGGGGGCCAAGTCTAATCATAACTGGAGAAAAAAATTAAGTAGCCTATCCTGTTTCCTATACGCCTAAATGTTTATCTACCAAGTTTCATAGTCGTTCTCTCGCATCCGGATTATTTGGTCCGGACTATTGGGTGCGCGCGTGTCGATTCACATTCACCCTCCTGAGGTCTTCCTTAGCAAGGATGAGGTCGAAACATATCGGCCAGTTGCTGTCTTTCTATTTATTTTGAACTTCTTTCAACTATCAAATATATACGGACAACTATATATAGACCAATTACAAACATTGATCTAGCCCCAAAGTAAGTTCGAGACTTGTGTTATGGGATACTAACTCAACGATACTATATTTTATAAAAAAATACATATATAGATACACATCCAAGACCCAGGCCAATCTGAAAAAGATCATTTTCCATCTTGGCCTGGCCGGGGATCGAACCCGGGCACTCTCGTGTCGCAGGCTGGCGTGTTGACCGCTATGCCACGGAGCTAGCCACTTCTTTACATTTATTTATTGCCAGAATTTTAAGAATCACCTTGTTTAGTTGCAAGGTTTAAAGAGTCTATGTTCTCCGCTATTATATCTAGCGGAATCCAGTAGAACACACTGGATTTGAGCGACGGACGCGGGATGGACGACGGACGACGCGGGTCGTGATAAATGAGACCGGATCACAATGGACGCTGACTGTTCATTATTTATATCGCACGCTTGTACGTAGTTTGTAGAGCTTAAAAAGCAACGCTTTATTTGGACTTCTTCTATTGTGTGGAATTTGGTAAAAATATCTATATATTATCCTCTGGCTGCTCTGGCCAAGTATGGCCCTAGTAGTACAGAGAGGGTCGTTCTCCTGTAGTGGAGACTAAAAAGGACCTGATGATGATGATGATGGTAAAAATTTAACCTGAATCCAACCTGATAAAATTTTACCTAGCTAAGGAGCTGCCGTCTAAAAATTACAGCTAGAGCCAACGGCTTATCGTGCCTTCCATAGCACTTAGGGAATCCAGACAGGTTTGAAATCAAAGACAGACATTTTTACAAACGAAACAATAGGCGTCTGCCATATTAAAAACTACGTTTCTTTAAAAATTGACATTCAATTCAGTCAAATGTTTTTATGAAATAATTATAACCTTATGCTCGTCTGGGAGCAAATAAAAGACTACTATGTTTTTTTATATCGAGTCGGTCATAAAAGTTGTTTAGTGGGGGTACTTCGTAAATGTTCTTTTTAACCGTATTCAAAAAAAGAAGAGGTTTTCAATTCAGTTCTGTTTTTTTCATTTTTTTTTTTATGTTTGTAAGCTCTGCACTCCGTCATATATAAACCGATTTTAGTAATTATTTGATAAGGTTTGCTTTCACGTTGACCCCATTTAAATTTATCACAATCGATTCAGTAGTTTAATTAAAGTTTAAAAAAAGTCGATTTTTCCAATGAAACATTATTTAGTTTTCTATCTTTGCCACAATTTGTTAAACGTGTTTTTGGTCTAGCAGCGTTAGGCTTATTCTACTTAAAAACAACAACATTATATATAATGTACTAGCTTTCGCCCGCGGCTCCGCCCGCGTCAATGTCGATCCCTCGGGAATAGTACTTTTTTCCGGGATTTTTATCCCTATGTCCTTCTCCGTACTCCAGAGAACTAGTATGCAAAATTTCATGATGATCGGTTCAGTAGTTTCGGCGTGAAAGCGTAACAAACAAACAAACAAAATCACTTTCGCATTTATATTAAGGATAGTAAGGATGTAATACTTTGTATACTTATGGCCATCCTGAATTTCATAAATTGTAATAACCATTTTTTTAACATTTGTCTTGATTTCTAGTCAATTGTATTTATTACTGATTTTTGATTTGCCAATATATATTGGCAAATCAAAATAACTTAATAACAATAATAACTTTGTTTTAAGGGCGCCGAAATAGTGGTACTTCTTGTAGAATCAGCTTACATTAAACCGTCAGTTGCGGTGGCAGTGGTAGGTGAACGCAGGCTAGCGCCATTACCGCAAGTTTGATTAAATCGCAACAACTTTGATGGAGGGCCAAACTCAACGTACAACCAATTATAACTAAATATTTTATACGGGTCAGTTGGATGAGGATACGAAATGGCATTCAACTTTGAAATTAGAATGAAAGTTAGCCTTATTTTTTTAATAAGCTAGTAGTTTCGTTGTTTAAGCTTTGTTTATTATGGATAGGCCTTATGTTTAACTTCTTTAAGAGCTAAAATAAAGTATACCTATAGATAAAGACATCCTTATTCTTCGATTCGACAATGATCGAATTGATTAAGGCACGAAAGTCAAGTAATTTTTGAAAGTAAAAGAAAGAAAAGACAAATCCCAATATTACTTACTCTTCCGAGGTTCCCCAAATCGAAATTACTAGTCGATGATAATATTAATTCTCTTTATTGCACTTTATTTAAAAAGGAAACATATTACTATTAACTTAAAGTTACGATATAAAGGCGGATTTATTGCAAAGCAATCTTCCGGGCTGTAAGATATTGCTTTGCAATTTTTTTAAACCTTTGGATAGAAGAAAATGTGAAATCGCGAAATCTAGATGGTGCGGTTGGTAATTAATTAACTTAATAAAATACATACGATATAATACATACATATCTATCTACAATACATATAAAGAAGGTAAAGCAAACATAATAAAAGGCTAAAGGATTTCTCTTTAAAAAGAAATTTAGTAAGAATAAGAATTAAGCAAAATATTTATAAAGAAAGGTAGTGTGCTTTTAATTGATTTTTAAAGCTAAACAGAGTTTGGGCAGACCGAAACTCTAAAGTCAAAGAGTTTCAAAGACAAAAAGCTTGTATGGAAAAGGAAATCGAGTAATATTGGATAAAATTGACAGGAATTTTTAGACGAAGGGTTGAGGAACTGCGTATGCAATAGGTAATCAAAAGATTGAGACAAATTACTATTGAATATATGTAAATTTGTATTATGTAAAATGTGAATAGACGTGAAAAAGTGGCTGAATAGGCATATTTTCTAAATAAATATTTGACTCAGATCAGTTTTATTTATACAATGTTATTTTTTACTTTTTTACTTACAAAAACATAATCTGATGCAAAACATAAATACTTACATTAATGGCAGACTTATCACGATATGATCTCTTTCAGTGAACGGGCGAGTAATTAAAGCAATGTTAATTACGAGTATGTATTAATTGCTTTTTAATTTTTCAATGACCTGAATAAAGTTGTAACCAGATATTTTATATGCAAATGCAAAATACATGATTCAGAGGTGAAATTAAGCGGTTGAATAAACAGCTAGTTATCACGATAAATGATATTAATTTGGCTAAACTCATATCTATTTCGCGCCAAAGCGTGGTTTAAAAGCGCAATGCGCTATACAATTTGTCATATATATGTTACCGCTGATGTGAGAAGGTTTACCACTGAACAGTTTATCATAAAATTTTACATATACGGTGCCTGGGGCACGGAAGCCGACACAAGGTATCTCTAACACCGAAAAACATTACTATTTCCGAGTGATCAACTTTAACGCGAGTGGAGCTGTGGCGAAAGTTAATATTCCTTCATCATCATCATCATCAGGTCTTTTTAGTCTCCACTACAGGAGCACGACCTTCTCTGTACTACTAGAGCCATACTTGGCCAGAGCAGCCAGAGGACTTGGCCTTCACTCTCCACGCTGGCCAGACCGGTTGGAGATTGAAGAGGTCTCTCAGGTGTTTAAAAGCTTTGTTTAGCTTGTATTTCCTAAGTCGCTTTCTACGACATCCACGGGAAGACTTGGAGTGGTCCTATTCTACTCTGCCGGGTACCACACGGCATAATATTCCTTATATATCTTCCATTTTGATTTATTATCTGCCATCTATCTTTCATAGATTCTCAGTCCACATCATGTTAAAATATGCATATGAACGCAAGATGAAAGCTTTGTCACCCTGCCAGCGGTTCCGACGGACGGAGTTCGAATCTGGCCGAGGAATAATGGCGGCATCCGGCGCTTTGCCGACAATTTCGCTTTTGCAATGCAGGTATTGTAAAAGTTATGACAGACGGTCAGACGACCGAATTTTTAAGGATATATTTTAGCGTTTGCAGGGTGATCGAAAACTGTAATAATGAAGCTTTCTAATTTGAATTTTCTTTTATTATTGAATAAGAGAAAATTCAAATTCAAAAAACGTTTATTTAATATAGGTCATTTAGACACTTATTAATTGTCATATATTTTCAACTGAGAATTGTTGGCGTCAGTAAATTATGGCTAAGTTTAATGCCGCTTCCAAAGCGCAGTGCAGAAGAAGCGACAACAAACTGTGCAGTTTGGCGGCATCAACTTGCGCATTTTCTCCAATCGACGTCAACTTACAATTGTAGTTTATCTTAAAAACTAGGTATGCAGACTGAGTATACATTGTCCTTATTAAAGTCATTCTTCTTCTTCTTCCTCTATATCCTTCTCCCACTATTATGTGGGGTCGGCACAGCACGTTAATTTCTTCTATTTCGCTCTGTCGCTTGACAAGACTTCTGTTACGCCCTTCCTATCCATATCCTGTTTGTCATTATTAAAGGCATTACAAATTGAATTTTAAAAATAATGTTTTAGAAAATAAAATATAAAAATTAATTTAAAATCAAACTAGTTGAGCAACTTAACTTGATCTTTACAACACTAAAAAATAGTTTACAAGTGTATATTTAGAATTTTACGCAATTTTATGTTTCTGCATATTACAGAAAATAAAATATTGGTAAATACAGTATGCAAATTTTAAATGTAAAGTAAGCTTATAAAGTAAGCTAAATATTTATTTCCACACGAAGTATTTATATTGGCGTTTATTGAATTTAACATTAATTAAATGTTGACTCGGCCGAGCGAGCCACGGTAAACGATCGCATTGCAAATTGGAATTTACCTTTGAAGAGCTACCAAACATTATTTACACTTTGGTTTCAGTAGGTACTATTGTAATATTGTATTAGTTACCTACTTTTTTAAGTGTTTTTAATCATCATAATCATTAACCTTAAAGGTTTTTCACCTAATGCCTTCTTCTGTCTTATAGACCTAGGCTCTGTCTACCCTGCAAGAGAAAAAGACATGATACTATGTATTTATAAAGGTTGTTTAACACAAAGTTAAAAAATTATATTTTATCATTGTCGTTGTCTGGCTACTGCGTGCTGGTCAGTCTGCTCTTGTCATATCCTTGGTGTTGTATTTGTCCTTGGGTAGCGGTGATGACTAATCATCCGGTGACTTTTTTTCATCCTATATCATAAAACGAAAGATAAGAATAAAATCTAAAAAAGTTTATGAAAATACTAAATAACAATCAATATCTTACATACTCTGACTCCCTAAATTCTCATAAACTAGATATTAAATAATATAATTGATTCAAACAAGGATATTAAATAATATAATTGATTCACCTACATTGCTGTCATCAAACATGTTTGCAAGCATCAAAACAAAGACCTTTCCGCCTCTCACGACCGAACGACTCGTTGTTTGCACCTCCTCACTTCGGGAAAAACTATACTAGTAATTCCTTCATCCCTCGATCGCTTAATCTGCACAATAGACAAGTCTCTGAAATTGACCTTTTCAGTTTACCTTTGCCTAGCTTTAGGAAAGCTTTATGAATGTTACAAAACTACTAAATTTGTTATTGGGAAAAAAATTGTATGTAATGCAATTTTCTTGCATTATTTTATTTCATTTGAAGTCTCAGTATTTTTATTATTAAAGTAGTAAATATTGGCAATCAATGTCTTGTCTTAGTAATTTAGTTCAGTATTTTTCTATTTTGTAATGACTGCTTGTGTCAAAATAAAGAGAATAAAAAAAACCTTTACCTCAATGCATGGTATTCGTATTCAGTTGAAATGAATAACATTAAATAGATCTGCAGTCTTTAGGAGCTGTAAAAAGTTTCTTCCTCCTTTCTCCATCAGAAGTTAACAAAAACCGAGTCATTTTGCGTTTTACGGAAGAAAAATAGTTCATTGTTCATCGAGAGGAGAAAGTGAAAATTTTCTATCGAGTGACACAGCTTTGATACTGGTAACCTATATTTCCTTCGAAAGTTATATGTTTGGATTTCATTAATCGAAAACGGTAGAGTGAGGTTAATTCATTTTTTATACATTAGCAAGCCATAAGCTTATTTTTTTGTTGTGTATAAATATATTAAGAAGGTTATATGATTTTCAGACGTCTTTTTTATTGTTCCGTACCTCAAAAGGAAAAACGGAAACTTTATCTAGGATCACTTTGTTGTTCGTCAGTCTGTCTGACAAGACCCTTTTTCACCAAGACCCTTCAAGACCAAGAGGTATAAAACTGAAATTTATAATAAATACTTAGGTCTACTGTCCCTTGGAGCTGTGATAAAATCAAACTTTTAAGCTAACGCAATCAAAAGATACAGTCGTTTATGCCGCACATTTTCGACATTAGAAATAGAATCAAAACCTAATGAAAAAAGGTACTTACCGTGAAGTCAGAGTAAAGAAGTTCAAGATAAAGAAAAAACATAAATTTTGGTATAATCATATACTAAAACATATTTAATAATTTTAAACTTAATATAGATAATGGTACGGAGCCCTTCGTGGCCAAATCCGACTGGCACAGGGCCCGGCTTTTTTGTTTTGAAAGATAATTTCCTTAAAATACTTTTAATTTTCAAATGTATTTCAAATCGCAGCAACTTTGTTTCTCTTAGTGCTAATCCAGATTTATTATTAATATTAACGATCTGGAATATTGCAAGAACATTAAATTAGCGTACGCAATCATAAGGATATTGCTAGCAGATCCGACTTAGAGAGTCCTGATTCTCATCTTTGCGTTATGATAGAGTGTTTTGCTTTCTGTGGAACCAGAAGTTCACGAGGGATGTCTTGAGTGTAATGAGGGGGCGAGGCAGAAGCGTCTATAGAGCAAAGCGAAGTCACGAATGGATGAAGGGCCGCCAAAGTTAGTCTTCTGGTAAAGCCACCTAGACAATTTTGCATGCTGCTTGCTCGGTTATATACTGCATCTTGTTTGCATGTGAATGCTGCTTGCTTGGATGCATGCTGCTTGCTTACTTACATACTGCTTGCTTACATACTACTTGCTTGTTTACATGCTATTTGCTTACTATATGATAAAGATGACAGATTCAAAGTATCATTTACTAACTTTGGGATAGTGAGCAAGCTACTGAAATTTCTTATTTATATTCTTAGAATATACATTTTTTTTTATTCCAATTAAATTTATTTTAGAAACAATCACATGAAAGAGGAGGAGCGTGAGCATGCCTGTTGTGGCCACCAATCCGACAAAGACCTCCTTTGATAGTGTGTCGAAACCTCATATTGCTTACTAATATCATAAATGTGAAAGTGAGTTTTTGTTTATTTGTTACACTATATTTTAAAGGACATAAGATATATTCAATGCGAAAATTAGTACTTTACCCGAAGGACCTACATTGACGCAAGCAGAGCCGCGGGCAAAAGCCAATCGCGTATAAATTATGTATGATGAACTCGTTTTGTATTTTTTATGAAAAATTGAATTCAAATTGAGATATTTCAGTATCTGTAAGCATAAACAT
Organism: Elegia similella; assembly: GCA_947532085.1. Classification (NCBI taxonomy): domain Eukaryota; kingdom Metazoa; phylum Arthropoda; class Insecta; order Lepidoptera; family Pyralidae; genus Elegia; species Elegia similella. The sequence continues at coordinate 676,075 of OX383926.1, read as the reverse complement.
GATAACTGTAAATTCCAGTTATGTAATAACGAAATTTAATTTTGTCCCAATTTGCGATGAATAGCCATTGAATATTGAATTGGGGAAAACGTGCCAGATCTCATAATTTTGGTTTAAGCTTTCATTCGAGAAAAAATAATTGGAAGTCGGGAAGGACGTGACAACAGCTGCCGGCTGTAGATTTAATAAGAAGTTTTTCATTACATTTGTCTAAATAGTCTCTTAAAACTTTTTCTGGAGATTATTTAGATTCGGCTCAAGCTTACATCCTAACTTATAAAATGTATCTATGTGTGTTTTCTTCTTGTGATATTTATAAGATCCGTTTTGTCGGTGCTCACATAGACTATTTATTTGGGTAGAAATTAATTGTGATTTGCCAATGCTTTTCTCCAACTCTCTCACTTGTGAACAATCTTATAGTTTAGGTTGTTTCAATATGTTTTTCTACGCCGATGTTGTCGATGGAAATTTACATACTGAATTACAATTTAGAGATACAAGGTTTGACCTCGGGACTTTTTGCTTATGGTTTGCGTTCTTAGATTGAGCCCCTACCACCTCGTAGTAAGTTTTGTTTTTTATGTTACGCTATCATGCTTAAACAATAGAATCTATCATAATGAATTGTAAATTCAAATTGTCAGGGGTCAGACTCCTAACAATTTGATTGTAGGTTCACCCAGAAAGACGCACTGTCACAGAGGAACAGAGGAGTTGGTTAGCTTAGTGGTTGTAATTTTACATTGTCAACACTTACGAATAACAAGCAAGTCCGAATGCGGCCCCCACTATAACTATTCAAGCTCCTCCGTGCTTCAAAAGGCACATTAAGCCTCGCTAGTGTTACTGTTTGCCTTTGGTTATAGTTTTTGTGTTTGTGTCGTTAGCATTTTCGTCACATTTTTCAAGCTGGTCTAAAGGCATCTGGTATAGCTTCAGGACTGCCATTAAGGGCCCGTACTACCTCACACTGCTTTGCATGATTGACTGTTATAAATAAATAAAATAAATAAAAATTCTTTATTTCAGACTCTTTTTTTTATAGTCCATATTACGAGTACATTGTTACAGGTATGTCAGTCATTCTCTCATTTAATCATTATAATTCACATATATGTTCGTCGAAGCTAACTTATTTAATTACTTATATAACCTACTTATCTATGTGAACATGTGAGGACCCATGAGTTGAAATCCAATGCTTCCACACTGGTCCTTCAAACTTCTTAGCAATAATGCCCATGATACTATTAGGACTATCTCGGACCCTGCGCATCAGGGAAGCAGTCCTTTTGCGTATAATTGCAAAGAAATCACTGACTCTTGCTTCCGCGAACATCCCTGATGCGCTACAGAACCGAGGCAGTCCCAACAGCATCCTGAAAGCATTATTGTACTGAACTCTTAGATTGCCGACAGCTCGTGCCGTATAGCTAACCCATAGGCTGCATGTATAGAAAGATTGACAATATGCACGGAATAACGTTAGCTTCACATCCGCTGTGCATCTAGCAAACCTACGAGCCACCATATTACAGCGAACTGCCAGCGACCTTCGTTCTCTTTCTAAATCTAAGTCATCACTCAAATTATCTGTGACTATGTGCCCCAGATATTTAAAATGTGTGACACGCTTCAGGGGGACCCCTCCTAGAGTTGCTACCAGTCTCGGGCATGGTGCAGATTTTCGTCCAGAGCGAAATACCATTACTTCACTTTTTTTGGAATTATAAGTAAGCCCATGGGACTTTGCATACGACTCGCACACTGCTATCAACTCCCTCAACGCACTGACTGATGGTGCCAACAGGACAGTGTCATCTGCATAGCTGATGTTATTAATAATTTTACCATCTATAGAGCATCCTATTCCGGTGTTACATAGCTCGTCAATCAGGCCGTTTATATAAAGGTTAAATAGAGTAGGTGAGGTTAGACCCCCCTGTCTCACGCCACACTCCATCCTATATTCATCTGATAATGCCTCAGACCATCTCACCCTATTTGTTTGATGCATATACCAGTAACCAAAAATATTAGTCAACTCACTAGGTAGACTTGTCGCACGGAGCATAGCCAGCAGCTTTTTATACACAACAAGGTCATAGGCAGTGGATAGATCCAGAAAGGCAGCATACACAGGGGTCCGACGATCAGTATAATAGCGAACTGTATACTTCAGAGCTAGTATAGCATTTTCTGTTGATAAACCCGCTTTAAACCCAAATTGAGCATCATTCAGTTTAACATGTTTGCTAAGATAACTCCCAAGTACACTGTCTAACACCTTAGCAGCTATAGTGGCCAGAGATATGGGCCTGTAGTTGTGGATGTCACTAATATCTCCTGTCTTATTTTTTACTATGGGTACTACCACAGTTTTCATGAGTTGTTCTGGTAGATATGAATGTCTAATACAAAAAGTGTAAAACATACTTAGTACCCTTGGCACATGTACACCCGCATGCAGCAGATGCTCGATGCTCAGACCGTCATGTCCCGGTGACTTTCCTTTTGTCATACTAGTTATTATCTTCCATACTTCCTTGGCTGTTATTGCCACAGGTGCTTCCGACACAACACTCTCAGCCTCGAACATCCGCTGCTCCTCCAGAAGGGGTGATTGAACCCTGAACTTATTTTTAAATAAATTAGCAATTTGACTTGGCTCAACTACACCTTGAATGCTCACAGGGAGTCCCTGCCTTTGGGAGAGTTTGTTAGTCTCTTTCCAAAATTTACTGAAATTCTTAGACTTGTGATGGTTTGCTAAAATATCCATTTTAATCTGTTCTTGATTATTTCGGCAGTATTTCAGTTTTGACTTAAATGTTTTCCTGCTCTCTCTCATCGCATCATAATAGATACCCGATGATGGTTTTCCATACAGTGCCCACTCCTCAAACTTTAACCGAGCCTCCCTGTGAGCTTCCTTTACATGCTTGTTCCAACCTACTATGTATCCACCTTTTCTTCCCCCTCTCATTACATATGTATCCACAGCTGACTGTGTCAAAACACCAATAATGTCACTGTACATTTTATCGATAATTACCCTATGATCCATGTTATTACACATCTTGTCACAACATGACGCAAACTCACTTGGAAAATCAATTAGTTTTAACCTATCATTACACTTTTTTGTATACAACTCTATTTGCTTGTGGTTCCTGTCACCCCACTTAACCTTATTACACTCTTTACTTACTACTTTCCTCACATGTTTCATCATAGCCAGGTTACATTGCGTTTCTAGTGGGAAGTGGTCTGACCAAAACACATCATAGTTGACTTTCACACTAGATACCATAGCCATTACCGCCTCTGTCACTAAGCAGTGGTCCAACCATCTCTTACTTCCGTTACTATCACTAATAAATGTGTATGTGTCAGACCCCTCCCCCAAACACATAAAGTCAGCACACACAAGTTTTTGATCTATACAGAATTGTTTCAACTCCTTGCCAAAAAGGGTCCCTGGATGTGCATTAAAGTCACCCAAAATAATAGCTGCTTCCACATTTTGGCTATCTATAATGGACACTATCTCACTCAAACACTCTGTAAATTCCACCAAATTATCAGGCGAGTCCCACGGCATGTACACAGAAAATATCAACAACTGACCCTTAGCCGTAGTAGCCTTGATGGCTACAAGCCTATCGCTAGCACACTGAACTACTGACACAATACTAAATAGACTTTTTCGCCACAATAAGGCAACTCCTCCGTATGGTCTTCCCTTCAATATGCCTACAGACGTGTCAACTGCAGACTTACCGGCAAAGCTATAGTCAGAGTCAATATTGTCCAAAAAAGGCAGATCATAAGGCAGCAGCCACGTTTCCTGTAGTACCACCAAATCTGCCGCTTGACAAATATTGCTGATGCACTGTCTGGAACCCTTAGCACCTTTACAATTAAAACTCACTAATTTTATATTTGTTGATGTCCTATCCATTAACATTATCGTCGTAAACGCCACCCTGCTCCCTATTCAACGCCTGTGTCTTCAGGTTGACAAATCTTCTGTAGGAGACCCCCTCTGGCCACAGATTTTCGTCCATGAAAACCGAGAGCTTATGTTTTGGGATAAACAGCTTGTAGCTCCCATATTCTTTCTGATGTTTCATTTTTATTTTTACGGGATTCACAACAACCTGCGTCTTCAACATAATGTACTCCGATATATCCTTTTCAGTGACTTCTCGATCTATATTGTAGATGTAAATTGGGATCCTGATATCTGCGGCTTTGAATTTGCTGTCGGGTACAGACATAGCTTTTCCTCTGTGTCCCACAAACTTATTTCGAGGACCACGCCTCGCTACCGTAGTCCACCCATTTTTATCGCTCACTTTCGTTGAAGGATTGAAATTTTGCAGAACCTCCGCCATTGTAGGATGCTTACTTTGGTATTCTCCCACTCCCATTAGACCCAACGCTTTACTTTTACTCTCCGTCACTGTCAGCTTATTGTCACTGTCAATTGAAATTGACTTTTCATTCGTATCATTCTCACTTTCTGACACTTTGTTTGACTTTTTTTTTCACCGGTGGCGCCACTGACAGTGGAATCATCGTTTCCATGTTTGTCGCTCCGGTTCGTACAGCGTTAACTTCGGCAGGTGTGAGCGAGATGTCACTATCATTACGCGTACTGGAGGAAGCGAGAGCGGACATTCCACTCTCGGACACGGCGTCTTGTTTTTCTGTAGTCAGTTTTGACGGTACCTGCTGTATTTCACGATCAAAAGTTACTGATTCATGCAGAAGGCCGAACGGCCCGCTATCGACATTCATACGACTTGCACCTCTACGTGTATTGACATTATGCGTATGGTCGCCCGTCACTACATTCTTGCTATACACCTGATGTTGGTTGCCCGAGTAGTTGAGACTTAATTTTTGTAGATCTTCTTTTGTAGCATAAGTATCTTGTATTATTCCGACTTGGTTTTGTAATTTAATTATGTCATTGAGCAGCCTTGAGCAGTCGATATGGTCAAAAGAGGTTGCCGGCAGAACGTGCAAATCCTTAGCTACAAATATAGGCAGCTCCTCCGGTTCAGTGCTTTGAAAAACCTCAATTATATCCTCCACATCTTTTCGTATCTTCTCAATTTTACCTCCTCTCCTTTTCACCAATTTCTTAGCAGCCGTCGGTGCCGACTCAAACAACAGAGATTTTGCCTTATCCACGTCTTCCGGTTTAAAACCCGACGAACACACTCTGACAACACTTTCCACATCCATTATTTTAAGCCTATTATGGATATAGGCTAACACCTCGCAAATCACGATGTTACAAGTCACGCATTTGACTCTTGTTGAAACCGCCATTATTCATTTGTACTCGTCACTGGTTCGTGCCGCCAGCGCACACACGCAGCTCACGCACGACACGACCGATCGTCGCCGAGCGAGCGAGAAGACTGATATACTGTTATATCAATAATAATTAAATACTCAAGTTGAAATAAAAATGCAGCAAAGTTCAGGACTAACTCTGGTAACTATATGAATCCAAAACACGATTGCGTTAAATTTTCTCGATAGAAAAAAATTGCAAAGTTGCCTCCAAATCACGTCTAATTTACTCGGTATATAGCATGATTCACCAAATACATTAAAATTAACCTTGAAACTTTTGATTGTTATTGCATTACAGATAAGGCAGCCATCATATGTTTTTCTTTTTCGAATAACCCTTGAATATTCCTAAAAAACGAAAATATCCAAAGTAGCCAATACGTTTAGACCATCCGCGTTTGTATCGCAACGCCGCCTGGCATATGGCGGGCTCTTAATGACGACAGCGGGAACCAACTCCCGTTTATAGATGATTCTTAAGACGGTACTGCACGAAATAATAATTGTGGAAATTGACGTGTTTTCAAATTACTAGTACTATGCGCTGAATTAATTAAATACTGTAGCGTATGCTTGTTAGCTGTCATATTTATATTGATGGCTCATATATTTCAAATAGCCGTGTGGTATCCGGCAGAGTAGAATAGGACCACTCCAAGTCTTCCCGTGGATGTCGTAGAAGGCGACTTAGGAAATACAAGCTAAACAAAGCTTATAAACATCTAAGAGACCTCTCCAACCCGTCTGGCCAGCGTGGAGAGTGTAGGCCAAGACCTCTGGCTGCTCTGGCCAAGTATGGCTCTAGTAGTACAGAGAGGGTCGTGCTCCTGTAGTGGAGACTAAAAAAGACCTGATGATGATGATGATGATATTTCAAATACATCAAAAGTATTTGTATAATTTAGGTCGATCTTTGCACAGTGTTGAGATCGCCCATGTTGAAATTTTAAACAGACACATATGAAATTTAAAAACGATTTAATATAATATACTAGCTTTCGCCCGCGGCTCCGCCCACGTTAATATCGATCCCTCGGGAATAGTTCTTTATCCCGGGATAAAAGGTAGCCTATGTCCTTCTCTGTACTCCAGAGAACTTGTATGCAAAATTTCATGATGATCGGTTCAGTAGTTTCGGCGTGAAAGCGTAACAAACAAACAAACAAATAAACAAACAAACAAACTCACTTTCGCATTTATAGGTAATATTAGTAAGGAATATATGTTATGATATCTAAAAACATTTTTCTTTGAAAAGTTTGTAAAATTTACGTCCAAAAAAAATAGTTCTCACATGACAATCTTTATATTTACGACTCAGAGGTCGCCCTCTTTCTTATTTTTTTATAAAAATATAAATATAAAACAATTAAGAGTTTTCATCTTTTTATATAATCGCCTAATGGTTTTGCGCAGTCTAATGGCTTGCGCAGTCGCGGCGTTTTTCGTTCGCGCGGCACCCGCTTAATGATTACGAAAGAGTATAAGGCTTTGATCTTACTCTCAACACGTGACGTCACTGTCACTGAATTTCTGTCAAAGGATGAGGGCGTCATTAGTAAACTATCAAAGGAGGTTGACAGATCAGTAATTAACGCCAGACGTCCTTCAGCGCTACAGTGTACACATCTACTGTGGTGAGATTGCCGGAATTAGTCCTTGTGGCAATCATCAAACATCAAAGTTTCTCCTCATCTGAGCCTGATTACGGTTATATTTGTAGAGTTGGACAGCCCAGTAGACGTGCGCATTGTGAGCGATAACACATGTTAAGTTACTCCACGCGTCCCCCCTGAAATGGGTGACCACAAGTGGTAAAAACATTATTGGAGCTCCTCTGTGCGTTAGCCGTTGGTGCCGGCTATCATTAGACAGCAGCTTGAAATATCTGGCACCAGTGTTGGCCACTTACACGAATTGCTGTGAAATAATATTGAAAATCGGTTAAGTAGTTTTTTACTTTATCCGTTACAAACAAACACACAAGCAATCAATTAAAATATTCTTTAAACATAAGTATATTTAAATATACATATGTTTGTTTGGGTCTTGCAACAGATTTTTGAAGCATCTATCTTTATCCAATGGAGATGTTTGATATGTAACTCGGGTGACAATAAAATAATATGTTACATATTTCTGCTCTGCTGCTAGAGGAAAAGTTGGTCATCAAAAAATATGTTTTGTTCCTCCCTCAATAGGGTACATATATTAGGATATAAGAGCAAACATTCCTCAGTCACCACAAAAGTAACCACTCGATTTACATCATTCTATGAACAGTTAGAGTAGTCAAATTCTCGGCTGGAAACTAGACGACAACTTCCTTTTCAAACAGAAAATTATCAATTTCGGTACAGCGCAGAGTCAATTTCATCTCCGCACCTCGTGAAGCCGCAGACGTCCCTAATATTATACTTCCCTTCACGCGATGCAAGATTTACGCGACTGGGGTGACTACACTAGCGGTGGCGCGGAGACTATTGGGAAATTATATAAAGGTTCAATTTTTTTTATGATTTTTGAAGTATCTGGCTGAAAAGGTTAAGCAAAATATTAAAAAATACTACCTTCATATGGCCTTTTTCCGGTAGAGAGATGGTCATGCTCCTGCAGTGGAGAGTTAAAAGACCTGATGATGATGGCCTTTTAAATTTTCACATAATCTTGTTATTCGGGAATTCGTTACAGTATTCCAGAAAAATAAAATAATATTTTATGCCAATCAAAACATCGCGTGCCTTTTTTTGTTTACTTGCAAGTCGCATTTCTCAATCGATTCAGATTTTTTTTTAATAAGAAGGTTTATAAAACAAAATTTTTTGTCGAATCTATTTTGGATCTTTTTCAAAATGGCGGAAAGACGGCTTGAACCTGACTTCGAATTGTGAGAAACTCGTTGTTCCATATTTTAATTTATTAAAGACCGTGATTAATAATAGCTTTTCGGGCATACTCACTCGTCACCGTTAATAATACCTTTCCGTGACACGCCCATAAATATGCGATTGTACGGCGGTGTCAAAATGAATTAAGCACCTTAAATCATCCTAAATTCAGTCACTAACAAGAGGGACGCCACAATACGGAGATATCTTGTTATCATGTCTAACGTTTAGTGACGTCCCTCGCATAGGATATTCAGGATGGTATAATACCCTTCAGTTGCAGCGTTTGTCCTCATAATACTTTTCTACAGGCTCTGTTTTCACCGTGAATTATAAAGACGTGATTCTGCGGTAGTTCCAAGACAGTGATATACGAAGCTACTCGGTCCTGCCCTGTGCCGCTCATAAGACTCTTCCGTTTGTCGCCGTCACGTGACACGCGCATTATTCATTGTGGATCCTTTCCGAGCCCGCGTGCTGTAGCGGTTGCTCCAAATTCTACTTCCGGTCTTTTTATTCTTCGCGGCTTTGTAGAAATATGTATTAATTTATGTTGTTTGTATTTCACATTTAATAAACGTTAAGCTTAACCTACACAATAGTATTTACTTTCGCAGTAATTTGTGGACTTGCGTTTTTACTTTACATATTCAGTCAATACGATTAAGGTTGAAAGTCTTGTCTATCTATACTTCTATACTACGAGTATATTAATATTATAAAGAGGTAAGATTTAATTGTTTGTTTATTTCCTTGAAACTAATGGACCAATTTGCAAAATTCTTTCTCCTTTGGAATCCTACATTATCCCTGATGAACATAGGCTATTTTAATACCTATATCATCCCGTGCGAAGCCGGGCGGGCCCCTATATTTGATAAAATCAATTATCATTTTTGACTTTTGATTGCTTTAAAAGGAGGAGATTATTCATTCGGTTGTATTTTTTAAATGTTTGTTACCGCATAACTCCGTCATTTACGAACCAAATTTAAAAATCATTTTTGTTTGAACGTGTATGTTTTTTGATTGGTCCCTTTTAAATTTCATCATAATAGGTTCAGTTAAGTAGTTTGATTGAAGTCGGTTTCTTGTATGAATTATCAGCTATACGCTATAAGATCTTTCCTACTTGCAGGGCATCTTAAGACTTCTTTATTTATACGTTTGCCTTATTGTATCCTATGCTGTGGTGCGCGCGCGCCCGGAATCCACTATCATGAATGCAGGTTAAAATCTCAATTTGTTTGAATGTGATTTAGCAATGTTTTAATAGTTTTACAACTCTTCTAGGGCAGGCGAAACATCGCAAAATAGAAAGCATTTACTACCTAATTATAAAGCAAGGCCAAGTGTAATTACATATGAAGAAGATTATATAATTCTACAAGGATATGGTTGAGGTTAAAGTTGCTTACTAATTTTTGTACTGCACTGTGTTGTACTTTGATTAGAACAAGTTTGTACTTAAAATATATCAGAATAAAATTTGTAGCGGTAATATGGTTGACCGAAATCTGCCAGTCTTAACTATAAACAAGATGTAAATAGCTTAATAATTAAAAAAAATATTAACATTTTAAAATTAAACAGCTGACCCGAATTAAGTCAATTGAATTACCTTTCAAACAAAAAAAAAACTCGGTCGTTTAGGTGCAATAGTCTGTAGCACTTTTGCACCCAAACGGCCAAGTTTTTTGTCAGACACGTTAGATTTATAACACATCTCTGTGTTCATCTGGGGTTAAAAAAGTTCTCGCGAAACGTAACGCATGTAGACTCTACACACCCCGTATTAATGAAGCCTCGCCGAGGCCGTAATAAAGTGAGATTACAGTCATTGTAAAGCCGATTTGCAGCTCAGCCGAGTGGGCGTCTTTGCTTCCATACATTGTACAGTGTAAGCTTCAATTGGAAATTGAGCGTTACAACTCCATCCCATTTGCATATTAAAAAGCATTTTAATACATACATTTATTAAATTGCAGAAATTACAATAAATATATCATGATATGAAACAACTATACAGGAGAATCAACTTGACCGTCTCTATTGTTGTAATCGTCATCGACAAAATACAAAAGTAAATAATTACGCGAAATTCTTCATTTTGTTTACTGTTACCTATCCCTGACGTGACACATAATAGAAATAACTGGCGCTAGAGGATACGGAGAGCTGACCCCAAATAACACGGGAAACGTTAAAAACTGCAGTGCCACACACCGCAGTGATTTCCGTTGCAGTGTGATAACCGCCTTAATCCCCGCAGTTGTTGACGTTTGTACCTAAATCGCATACCCCTGGTAAACCTATACCAAGTCAAGCTGAGAGTCGGCAACGCATCAACACCTCCTCTGGTGTTGCAGATGTCCATGGGCGACGGTGACCACTTTCCATCAGGTGGCTCGTCTACTCGTTTGCCGGCAAATATACATTAAAAAAAAACCTTTTTGATCAATAGTTTTTATCAACTATGGCCTCCGTAGCGCAGTGGTTAAATACTCTAGCCTGCTAGAGAAGCATCGGGTTCGATACCCGGCGCGGGCGAATACTAGTACTTCGTACAGGTTTTGTCCATGGTTCTGGAGCTACCCAAGAAGAGTTTTCGTCAGGCAGGCAGCCGGCCGCAAAAGCTTTCGTCACATCATGTAACAGCATGATTTTATTCCGTCATAATACCGTCCGTTACCGTCAAAATAGCCAACCTCAGGTTCCAACGCCCAACTGTTGAGAATACCTAAAGAAACAAAAAAGGTTAATCAAAATCATATATTTCTATATCATCCAATAGAAACAGCTACGTGCAAAAATTTAATAAAATCCCGTCGGTTTTTTCACGAAACGAATGAAATATTCCTGGCATTTAGCGCGCTGACCCGCGCGTGACAAAGATGGATAGATAAAACATAATGCCGTGCTGCTCACACATTTGGAAACCAGCCAAACCTCGCGTCAGCCTACGCACCATTTAGCGTGTGTGTGGGCAACACTGGTGTCAGATTTTATATGCTGCCTGATCTGAACGCATCTGCCATACCTTAGACCAATCTAATGATGACAGCTGGAACCAACGATATATCGTGCCTTCCAAAGCACGGAGGAGCTTGAGAAATTTAATGCCACATGCGGTCACCCATCTTTGTAGGGACCTCGTTCTAGATTGCTTAACATGCGAGCGTACGTGCTAATAATGCGTACCCATTTGGTCCATCGAGATGAGTTGCCTATATCTGTTTTTATCTACCACACTTTACATTTGGTCCAGAAAATATCATGCATACTGTAACATTCTTACCTTAATTTTTCCTATCACCCTCTACTCCATGTAACGTTTAAGGAAACTAATTTTCATTATTTAAACAAGCGTAATCGTCGTCATGGCCAGAAAATGTGATCGTTTATTTGTCTTACAAGGACCCGTACGTTGTGTTTTGTTTAAATCAGTTACGAAGTAGTTGTTTAATACATTTGATTAAAGGAATGCACGCATAAAAATAAAAGCAGGACTAAAACTATCACTTAGCTTTGAATTACTGCCGACGTTGATACTGCGTCGCCTCAGTGATGTAGTGACGCCTCATCATGTCCCGTATGATAATCTCGCCTCGCGATTTCTGTCGTCTGCCATATCAGGAGTGTCTCGATTCGCGTTCACGCATGAAACAGGTTTTCCCACAAGTTTATATTTATATAATAGAAATATGATGGGGTCTTACAGGTCATTTTATAGTAAATAAAATATACATATAATATTCAAGTTAAACTAAGCTATAAAAACCAATTTAAACTCCAAAACTCCATCTAGAAGAAAATGTATTGAGGCAGGTCATAAGACCTGTAGAATTCCTATGAAAAAATTGGATATATGCGGGTCTCCCATCCATCCTAGCAACCCGCCCACACTATAGCCAGTTCCAAGGCAGAATTGGAGGGTGCTGATGTTCCACATGCACCTGGCTATAAGTGTCCTGCAACCTGGCTGATCGACCTTCTAACCTAAATTCCCTAGACCCTATTTCCTATCCTACTTCGTCTGCAGACGTCTTTAACCTACTTTTCCTAAGCCTACGCTACGCCGGTGACTCTTCCAGATCACCTAGCTCTAGATTTATAATTACAGCTATCAATTCCAGGCTCAAAACCTCATTCTTTCGACAATAGTCCCTAGAACTGCGGCTATCTACAGTTAGCTTCCCTCGCTGCGGCTACTGCCGTATCTAGACGAAAGCCTTAAGCTTTGAGTGGAAAATTGTAGCTACTATGCCTTATGACTGCAAAATAATTATAATTAAATTAATTGAGTAATAGTGATATGGTGGAGTCTACAAAAGTCACCAGACGCTCTAACTAATAAAATAAATTTAGTAATAGCTTCTGATAATTTAAGAAATGTTACAAAAAGCAAGTGTCAGAGTAAGGGCTTGATGAAAATACGTCCCTATCAAACACCTAATATTATTTCAGATCCATTACTATATTGACATGATCTCCAGCTAGACATCAAGACATTCACAAGAAATAAATACCTAAACAAATATGTATAATGCAGCGACTCATAATCTCACTTTTCAACGTAGACTGGACTGTACAACCTCGCCTTCTGACATTATCATACAATGTTAATTGTCATACAAATATATGAAGAAATATAATAGAATAATAAGGTTTATAAAATAATAAAATATAAATTTCATACAACCTTTGTAGCGTGATGTTAAATTTACCAGGAGATATCTGCGCAGTCTTGTGAAGATTCGCCCCTACTTCACTAATCACTTAATTATATATTTAAAATTTACAACAGATTTTTGATTTTCATATTAATTTAACGCGAGATTTAATACAAATTATTTTAAAGACTCGGAACAACAAGCTTGTCTCCCGTAATTATCGAATTAAGTGTGATTTTTCTAATTTTGATACGTTGTTTTAATTAATTTTCTTTGAGACACTCCCGACTAACTCAAAAATCGATCCGTACACGAAACTCTAATAATTAATCTTTGCTACGACAATCGTACACGCATCCCAAGCCCGACTACCTGATCCCTTCCACCCCCGTCACTGCCAATCTCCCTGTCTTAGCCACACCCCTAAATTCTCCGAATTTTACTTAATTCACCCTGAATGGCTAAGGCAAATATAGCTATCCTTTTCTTTTATTGATAAATGCCCCTCCTTAGAACATTGAGTCAAAGCGAGTTTTATTTAATAATTGTAAAGCACAGTATTGTTATATAAGTATATAAATAAAAAAATATACGATGAAAATTCTGTAAATGACTGTGTCTGTTACAGAGCGCCCCTTGATGAACGATAAATTTTATGATAAGGAAATTTTGAGTGAATCACATTAGATTTTTGTTGTTATATTATAAGATTATAGCCTACCCCTTCTAGAACCATATATTCTCATTCTGATTAGAATCTAATCATAATAGTTTCAAATAAAATATTTTGTTATTATATAATTGTTGTTACGCCTTAGAGAAAGCTTCATGTATCAAGTTACATGATTAATTTAAGTTCCCATTTATTTTGTTAATCAATAATAAAGTCTTCACATTGTTTAAAATGCAAGAACGTTAAATTAAATTAAACTATATTTTAATCAATTCAGTAGTATTATAAATCGACCAAGGCAAACGCAATACGTATTAAACATAAAGATCGAGTTTTAATGCTGATGAGGTTATAAAATTATTGATCAGTTTGAAAGTACGTACACGTATGATATTAACACATTCTTATCCAACGTGGGCCAGCTAGTGTCCAAGGTCACTAAACCCGATTATCACACTCAGCGTTTTATTGAACGTATATGTAGAGACGTATACTAACGTAATCAATACAGTGATGGATTGCTAGCCGCAGTGCCTTAAAGATACATAGTATGTTTTAACAACATCACAAGTATTCGTAACTAAATATTACCGACTCTACTTTCTTTCTCATCCGTGTATATTTCGATCTAAGTACATATCCTATATCCTAACTAATTTATAACGTATGTTTGCTTTAGTTTTCCTTTAAATTTCTCTGCTCTTTTTATTTTATTGCCTTTTTATTTAAATAATAAATAACAAAGAATTTATATTACTTAAATTAAAAAAAAACTTTTCCTAAAAATTTCGCGATATTTTAGCATAAGTAATTGGATTTCATTCTATTTTTAGAAATTGTATATTTTCTATAATTTACAGACAATATCATTATCCATACCATGCAGACGATCACGCTATTTTAAACTAATTAATACACAATGAATTATTGATCACTTAGCTGAATTCGTATGTTCGGCAACGCCCCTATTTCAGTTGCCAGCATAATATGTCCATCTTTAGGCCCATTGCAACCTGAAATTGATTTACATAGGCTATGATTACTAAATGATATTGAGAAATTTGTATGAAATAACATTAATTTTACAGAAATGAATTATTTGCAGTCTTATTTCAAAACCATATGAGGGTTGTATTGTGTTTAAGTGTTGCGATAACATAACTCCAAGTTCCTAACCATAAATTATGGTCTCTTTAAGAGCACTACTAATTTTACATAACAAGTTGTTTATTCACACTTGTACCTTGTTCAGAATCCCACGAACCTTATCGCTCAAAGATTTAAGTAGGTACTTCATTTGTTTTTATCGAATCCGAGAATTTTGACTGCGTAACAGACCCTCTTTTTTTTGTTTTTTGTATTTTTCAACATGTGCAAGCCATGTTTCAAAAATAGCTAATCTTTACTGCAGGGCATAAAGAACAATAAATATTTGTTGTATTGTTATTGTTAACCGTTTTCTTCCTTTCATTTCTCCCTTAAAATTACAACCAATAACTATTATTGCCTAACAACAAAGGTATAATATAGATGTAAAAATAAAAAAACTAGTTACAAAATCCCCAAGAATCCACCTCTAGTTTTTTTTTATTTCTTTATTCTTTGCGATCCTTATGAATATTATTTTCCCAAAAACATAGAAGTGTACCTGTATGTAGCCCTAGTGTATGTGTTTCGAGGGTAATATGTTTTTAAACCGAGAGAGTATTCGTTATTGTTCAAACTTCAGCTTTAAGCTTAAAACTTCAGCCTATAAACGACAATAGCTTTTTACAATGCTAATTCAAATTTTTGGACAATGTGAGGTTGTGAGGCTCACAGATCCTATTAATCCTACAATAGCACATACGAACTGATTAGACTTTCTAATCAGAAACGTATCGACTATCATGTCCATCCATAAAATTGATCAGCACTTATAGCAAAAACGATTATAGTCTATATCCCGAAGTCACACCTAAAACTTACATCTAAACAACTCCATAATACTGTCTTGGAAAATGTATAGTGTAATTTCATCATAGCTTAGCTTCTTGTGGAGTATGGAGTTTTATACAGGTGTTATAACACTTGGGATTATTTCCAAAGGATAATTATATCCATGGAATAATAAAACTAACCTAACACCAAAAATCCCCCTATACAAAACTCGTGTCTGTGATGTGTAGTTTCTAATATTTGGGTAAATAATATTTAAATTTGGATTTCACAAAAGAATGAACCCTATATTTCCCTAAGATAAACATATCCCCTTTTTTTGTTTGATTCTCTGTCTACCATAGCCTAAAATTTATTACCTTTATTTATTTTTTTTTGAAACCACTTGGTGTTTAACTTAAAGTGTGACGTGAAATAATATGCCATCGACAATCCCATAAATATAAAACAGTACTTCACAACTCCCTTAAGTTCTCGAAAGTTACATGTTAAGATGTTTATTTCCCATGCTGCACCAATTCAAAACGTCAAAATTACCAGACTTTACGATGGGTACCTTTTTTTTTGTTTTTCTAATGGACATCTTTATTGCCGTCAATAACTCGGAAATTTTACGAAGTTGTGAGACAATAGCTCCACTAACACGTGCAGATAATAAATGTCTCGTAGGGTCATATTGCTTTAGTCAAATTCTTATCTAATTTTAAAACTGCGAACGAAATTGTTCGGTGTTTTTCTTTGTTCAACAGAAAGCCTTTGTTACTAATTACCGACATAAGATTTAGTTTTGATTATTTGCTTGTATTTTCTTTACTCTAAAACGGACCCGCCATAAAATCAAGGTTGCGACTCAAAATAACACGACTAAAGAATGATAAAATTATGCTTCGTGCTATTTATTATATTAATCTTGGAATTCTCGTCATCCAAAACATTATAGAAATCATAATATCAGTTTCTTCATTTACAAAACAGTTACTATTTTACTCTTTAGAAAGGTGTCCCAATATTATAAATTAAAAAGTAAATTAGTTCGATCGTTGGTTTGATACGTTTTCAAGCCTTAATCTATGATTCAATTGTTATAGAATTTTGCATACATAATTTCTAGGTACAAAGAAGGACATAGGCTTCCAAAAAGAACTATTTCCAAGGGACCATTAAAGATGTTAACGAAGCCGCAGTAGCAATTATAAAATAAATTATTATTTCTCCCTTCTATTCATTAAGTAACAATATACCACATTATTTCGAACAGGAATCGAACCTGAAACTTTATGCCTTAAAACTTATTTCTAGTATTAAAGTAAACTAATATTTCTCCCTTCTATTTATTAAAAACTAAATATCACAATATTTTATACAGGGATCGAACCTGCCTGCGATTTCATGCTTTTTATTTTATTCCTTATACCCTAACGTTTTCTTGTGGTTTCAGTCAGCGATACAACTAAATAATATATATGATTGCCATAAAAACTAATAATTTAGGCGGGAATCGAACCCAGCTTTATTTAATATCGTTTTAAACTAGTATCAAATAAAAGAAAATTACATATTTCAGCACGGTATTTGAATCCAACTATGAATTTGTTTGTATTTGTTTTATTCTATAACAAAAACCCACATCTTTTGAGATGGAATCGAACCTCTCTTAATGTTATCTATGCTAAATCAAGAATAGATCTATTAAAAATACTTATATTAGGTATAGTTCTGTTGCACAAATCATATATCAGAACCTAATGATATATGTACTATATATTTTGTGTATGAAATGAACCTACAATTTATATAAACATAGGCTTCTATAAAATTCTTCATAAATCAGCAGATAATAAGTATTTTTTTTCTTTTGTTTAGGAGTCGAACCTAAACTAGAAGTCTATAATTGACTACATTCATTTGAAATATAACCATTCACCCTTCTATCATTCTTTCTTTCTTTTAACCTTAACTATTCAACAATGCAATAAACATATATTTAGAGCATAGAAAAGGATTTTTTTTTTACTTCATTAAAATCGTGAGGAAACCAAGGAAATCGCTTACTTTTAATTTTAAAAGTGATTAAATTAACTGATTGTGATTCAGGATTCGAACCCGACTTTTTCTCTCTCTCTCTCTGAATAATTTTATTCTATGATTATAATATTTCTTGTTCCTGACCCTAACTGTTTCGCCCCTAGCTCTTAATACTTATTCTCAATAAAATAAAATAGACTTACGGATTATGATTATAACTAAGCAATAAAATATTAAACTTAAATAAAAATATACTCCTTCACATAACTAGTTCAATTTCAACGATGTCGAACAGTTCTCTATTTCGTAATAAGAGTTAAACCTACAATACTCCTACATATTTCCATAGTTACTTCCAGGTTCTTTTAAATGCGTTCTTGAGCTCAAAGAGTTCAAGATTGTATGACGCACATCCTGGCACTCACGGCACCACTCTGTAACATTCTTACCTTAATTTTTCCTATCACCCTCTACTCCATGTAACGTTTAAGGAAACTAATTTTCATTATTTAAACAAGCGTAATCGTCGTCATGGCCAGAAAATGTGATCGTTTATTTGTCTTACAAGGACCCGTACGTTGTGTTTTGTTTAAATCAGTTACGAAGTAGTTGTTTAATACATTTGATTAAAGGAATGCACGCATAAAAATAAAAGCAGGACTAAAACTATCACTTAGCTTTGAATTACTGCCGACGTTGATACTGCGTCGCCTCAGTGATGTAGTGACGCCTCATCATGTCCCGTATGATAATCTCGCCTCGCGATTTCTGTCGTCTGCCATATCAGGAGTGTCTCGATTCGCGTTCACGCATGAAACAGGTTTTCCCACAAGTTTATATTTATATAATAGAAATATGATGGGGTCTTACAGGTCATTTTATAGTAAATAAAATATACATATAATATTCAAGTTAAACTAAGCTATAAAAACCAATTTAAACTCCAAAACTCCATCTAGAAGAAAATGTATTGAGGCAGGTCATAAGACCTGTAGAATTCCTATGAAAAAATTGGATATATGCGGGTCTCCCATCCATCCTAGCAACCCGCCCACACTATAGCCAGTTCCAAGACAGAATTGGAGGGTGCTGATGTTCCACATGCACCTGGCTATAAGTGTCCTGCAACCTGGCTGATCGACCTTCTAACCTAAATTCCCTAGACCCTATTTCCTATCCTACTTCGTCTGCAGACGTCTTTAACCTACTTTTCCTAAGCCTACGCTACGCCGGTGACTCTTCCAGATCACCTAGCTCTAGATTTATAATTACAGCTATCAATTCCAGGCTCAAAACCTCATTCTTTCGACAATAGTCCCTAGAACTGCGGCTATCTACAGTTAGCTTCCCTCGCTGCGGCTACTGCCGTATCTAGACGAAAGCCTTAAGCTTTGAGTGGAAAATTGTAGCTACTATGCCTTATGACTGCAAAATAATTATAATTAAATTAATTGAGTAATAGTGATATGGTGGAGTCTACAAAAGTCACCAGACGCTCTAACTAATAAAATAAATTTAGTAATAGCTTCTGATAATTTAAGAAATGTTACAAAAAGCAAGTGTCAGAGTAAGGGCTTGATGAAAATACGTCCCTATCAAACACCTAATATTATTTCAGATCCATTACTATATTGACATGATCTCCAGCTAGACATCAAGACATTCACAAGAAATAAATACCTAAACAAATATGTATAATGCAGCGACTCATAATCTCACTTTTCAACGTAGACTGGACTGTACAACCTCGCCTTCTGACATTATCATACAATGTTAATTGTCATACAAATATATGAAGAAATATAATAGAATAATAAGGTTTATAAAATAATAAAATATAAATTTCATACAACCTTTGTAGCGTGATGTTAAATTTACCAGGAGATATCTGCGCAGTCTTGTGAAGATTCGCCCCTACTTCACTAATCACTTAATTATATATTTAAAATTTACAACAGATTTTTGATTTTCATATTAATTTAACGCGAGATTTAATACAAATTATTTTAAAGACTCGGAACAACAAGCTTGTCTCCCGTAATTATCGAATTAAGTGTGATTTTTCTAATTTTGATACGTTGTTTTAATTAATTTTCTTTGAGACACTCCCGACTAACTCAAAAATCGATCCGTACACGAAACTCTAATAATTAATCTTTGCTACGACAATCGTACACGCATCCCAAGCCCGACTACCTGATCCCTTCCACCCCCGTCACTGCCAATCTCCCTGTCTTAGCCACACCCCTAAATTCTCCGAATTTTACTTAATTCACCCTGAATGGCTAAGGCAAATATAGCTATCCTTTTCTTTTATTGATAAATGCCCCTCCTTAGAACATTGAGTCAAAGCGAGTTTTATTTAATAATTGTAAAGCACAGTATTGTTATATAAGTATATAAATAAAAAAATATACGATGAAAATTCTGTAAATGACTGTGTCTGTTACAATACCATCATGTCCCCCTCCCTTGCATGATAGACAAAGCCCAGGGCCATAAATCCTGAAGCTACGTTAAACATGTCTGTAGGTGGAAAAGGCTACTAAAATAGTGCCGGGTTGCTAGCCGCATCGTCTACCAACGTGAAGAGGTCGGTGGCCCAGTCACCATACGCATTCATTAATTGTTAAGTAACTTCGAGTACCTCTATATATAAATAACATAAATGGAAGACTTCGTATTTTTAAAGGAAAGTTAAACCTGTTATCATTAATTTATAATGACAGCTCCGTGGCGCAGTGGTTAATATGCCAGCCTGCGACACGAGGGTGCCCGGGTTCGAACCCCGGTCAGGTCAAGATGGAAAATGATCTTTTTCAGATTGGCCTGGGTCTTGGATATGTATCTATATATGTATTTGTTAAAAAAATATAGTATCGTTGAGTTAGTGTCCTATAACACAAGTCTCGAAGTTACTTTGGGCTAGCTCAATCTGTGTGATTTGTCCGTACTTATATATTTATTTAATTATTTAAAAAAATATATATAAATAAAATAAATGGAAGACTTTGTATTTTTAAAGGAAAGTTAAACCCTGTTATCATTAAATGATAGTCGTAAATCTGAGTAAGATGACAAATCTGACACCAGTGTTGGCATACATACTGTGCTAATCACACAGTTGGAAGCGCACCAAATCTCGCATTGGCGTATGACGGCCATTGCCTTGTATAGGCAATGGCCGTCATATCAGTGACCAAAATCGGTGTCAGATTTTTCAAACTATCTAAAAGGCCATTTATGAAGCTTAACGTCAGACATGTTATGATGTAAGTTGGAACTACCAACTTAAAAAAAACACACATGCTTTTCTGCTCACACAGATTTTGTTCACACAGTTGGTAGCCCGCCATATAAATGGCTTATAACGGCCATCACTTGGCCCATGTCACAAATAACCATAATAGCGTATTTCATATTAAATATTCTGATATTGTCTACACATTGCACACACAAATGGTAGTCATGAAAAATACATACTTTGCTGTTCACATAATTTATAGCCCGCTAAATACCTGGCTTATAACGGCTATCACTTGGCCCATAGTCACAATTACCCTAAATAGCATGCACACGTAAAAAAAAATTAGCAATTGGACACTTGCAAACACTAAAAGTAACAAAGAAACATACACGCTATGCTGTTCACACAGTCGGCAGCCCGCCAAATATTGGCCTGTAATGGCCATCACCAGGCCCATTGCTCTAAATGGCCTTAATAGCGTGCACATGTTAAATATTCCGCTACAATTTATAATCTGTGGGACTGTGGGCCTTTGAATTGTAGGTTCGCGTATTATCATTATATTATGCAAATGGTTAATCCTTTGTGCGTGAATACAATATCGATATTAAATTAATGTAAAATCATTATCGTTTATGTAATGACCCATTTTAAGCAACACATAACTCTGTTGTTTACTGAGTAAATGTAATAGATCCAGTCTCTGTTTCTATGTAATCCACAAAAAAAATAAAAGTTGTACAATGTGGGCTTCAAAAGTGGAGTCATAATTTCTCATACAATTGTTGTCAATGTCGATCCCTCGGGAATAGTTGTTTTTCCTGGGATAAAAGGTAGCTTATGTCCTTCTCCGTACTCCAGAGAACTTGTATGCAAAATTTTATGATGATCGGTTCAGTAGTTACGGCGTGAAAGCATAACAAACAAACAAACAAACTCACTTTCGCATTTATAAAATTAGTAAGGATTTAATTACCGCCAAAAGTGGCCGCTTTTGGTGGTAATTAGTAGTTCTCTTACACAATATTTCAAACAATAATGAAACGAATTACCGAAGATACTCATGTTATTTACTACCGAAGCACAGATTTTTTATTTGATCGGGTTTAGGAGAAACAGAATAAAATGACGGGTGGCGCTACCTCCTCTGTTCTATGCCTTTTAAGTTCTACTTCATTCTCGGTACTTCTCACAACTACTCTACAGCACAAATGAACATTTTGGCAAAACTTATATAGGTACCAAAATGTCCAAGATCTCCCCGAACAAGATACTTTGTGCATTATTCCGGCGTCTTGTTTGTCGTATGTTTTTCGAAAGCAGGCCGCGTAACTCCGCTCCCCACTGTCATGATTTTAAATGGACACGTACCACGCTAACGTGTGCACTAACAAACTGTGGACTGTGTTTGTGTTGCTCGAAAGTAGGAAAAAGGAAAAATAGAAAAGAAGTAGTCCTTAATATCAATATTATATTTTTTTAAATAATGGAGCCTCATTAGGCTCCAGATACTAACATTGGTATAAGTGCAATATTTTACTAACAAAAATGGACTGTTTAACTGTCTGCATAAATGTTTATTGGTAGAAAAAAATACTATGTAATTAAAATGTTAAACCTTACACGTATTTACGTTAATTATAGAATCACACTCACATTTCATTCGTCGGATTCACCGAATAGTTTTGTTCTACGAGTTCGACGAATAATGCGTAAGTAAAACAGTTATTTAGTAATCTGTGGTAAAACCGTGATCCTTTATGACTATATCATTATAATTTGGTAAAATGTTTGATGCAGTCATAGTATCTCATGTCGTCAGTGGCTAAACTAAAACCCGACTACTAAAATACGCCCTAAAAATATGAAACAAAAAATGTAGGTATATAACCAGCGAACAATCAAGACGCTTCTAACGTTATCTCAACTGTCAAATTCTGAAAAGTAGTTTCGACGTTTGACAGATGAACATACTTACATACCAGTTAAAATCATAACCCTCCCTTTTGCTTCGCAGTATTCGGGTAAAAAGATCATTTAATCTACTGTAAGTATCAATCAAATAGATAAAAAAATACCTGTGTCACAAATATTCTATCTTCATATTTTGTGTGTTTTCTATCCAGCACATCTAGTTTCCCTAACTGAGATACTTCGTGTATTATTTCGAGTCTGCTTTGTGTGTTTTACAAAGCAGGCCGCGGGACTTAGGTCTGTTTTATTCTAAATGGACAACACAACGTTACCGTGTACACTAACAAAAATTTGGTTTCGTGTGTTGTGTATTTTTAATGCAGCAGGTTGAAACTAGGCCAATATTATACCATCTACAAAAGCATCGTTTTGTTTTGATAGTGATTTAAATCTACCTAAAAAAAGTATTTCTTTACATATTACGAAATAGTTTCACATGCACAGTACTCTGCTTAAACGAAAGTTTTGAGTTGCCTATTTACGCAGAAAGGTATAGATATGTATAATGTTATATTAATTATATTGTATTAAATAAATGATTTGAAGCTACGACTCAGTTCATTCGCGCCTTACTTAACTATCGCGCCTGAGTTCGCTCGCACCACAGCACTTCGCACCTTTGTCTTTCGCGCCTAATTTACACACTCGAGAGTCGTATATAAGGTCAAAGTATTCATGTTCTAGACTATTAAAGTTAAGAAAATATTTAGTAATATCTTTATCAAGATCAATAATTAAAGCTTAGAAACATTTCACAGTATTCGAGTAAGATTTATTATAGACGAACATGATAAAAGAGTGTTGAGGAGAATGTTATAAAAGGTTATTTTCAAGACTTCTTTAAAAACCTAAATCCATCGAATAAGAAAATATACCTAAACCTGTCTTTGACTGAAGTCATTCACTTATGCAACATACTACCAACGTTGTTAACAGTCTCAAAGGCGGGTCATGAAACACATTACCTACACGGTCGTCGAGATAGTAAATAATTCATAGAAACCATAACAGCAACTAATAGGAGCCTTGCTTAGAGAACATCTCAAAGGCATGTAAATCAATTCTTTTGTGAAGTGGAAATAAACGTTTTTTTATAATTATTTATAATGCCATTGAGGCGAAGATTAAATTTAATCATATCGAAATAAAAAGAGGAGGCATCTACATCTACCTGTAGGTAGGCCTGGGTGATGATGCAAAATTGAACCTATGGCATAAAGTTAAGACGAGTTAAGTGACAAGGTATGAGAGAAAAATAAAATGCTAAATAAACCTAGATAAAGACCAGAAGGTTATAGACATTTGACAGCCTCCATACGAGACACAATAGCAAAACAATGAAAACGGCGTCCGCTCCGGGTCCGCGTCTGACTGTCTAAGGGATAGCATTCTTTGCAGCAGTGGCTTATCAGCTAACAAAAAATCTTAGAGACAGGAGTTTTGATAATACTGTGAACACACGCGGCCCTTCATCATCTTTAACTCGGCTCATCTTCTACCGACTTCTGAGCATAGATCTCTTTTCGTTTCCATTATCCATCTCGGTCCTGGGCTGGCCTCATTCAGGTGCGATACGTAGAGTAAAGCACTGACTGAATGGTCCACAAAAACAGGTGAAGATATAAGAAAATACGGATAAATCACACAGATTGAGCCAGCCCCAGTGTAAATTAAAAACTTGTGTAATGGGATACCAACTAAACGATACTATGTTATATTATAAACTCGAGATAAGCATCGAAGACTCAAGTCACACCCAATCTGAATAAGATAATGTTCTATCTTGATCTGATCAGGGATCGAATCTACGGTGTCTGGCATGATAGTGACTAGGCTATAGAAGCATCAGACGGGACGCCATCATATAAACTGGGTTGCCCAACCAAGTGGGTTGACTATAGAGGAATTTGGTGAATTTGTTTAATAGAAGTTTTAAAGATAAAATACATTACGTGTTCTTTGCAAGGCACGTTATTTGCCTTTGGTTGCTGACAGTAACAGACGGACATCAAGCAAACAATAACTGGCCTTTAGGAAGCCTCAGAATACGAGTAATCGACTCTCGAAAAGAAAAGATAATATATATTCAATATTAATTAATATTATCAATGAATGGTATTACTAAATTTTACCTATGTTTACATAAATGGCTACCATTAAAATTTCACTATCTCGCTTTTGAGAGCTCGGCTATTAGGTACAAGGAGGAAGTCAGATAGAATAAGTAGTCACGGACAATGCTATCTAACAACTAATGGACGGTACAGAAACGCTTTGATTTCTTATAAATATAGTTGTTAGTTGAAGAGAGTCAAAAAGTCCAGAAATTAGAAAATTTCCATACTAACTTTACCCCCCATTTTACCCATTTAGGAGGGAATGTTTCAAATTTCACCTGCACAGATCATTTTTAATCTTTTTTAATAATAGAGAACTTATATACTTACCTTATATACTATATATCTTCTATACATATATACACATGTGATGACGCCGACAGCCCAAATGCATACCACACAGTGACTTTTTCGGGACGCATTGGACTTTCTTGGATCTCATGTGAATTGGTATTATCCCAAATTAAACGGTTTTGTTTATTGACGTACCCACCGATTCATCCAGAAATGGGCGACGCTGAAGATGATTTTTTGATCAAATGTGGAAAACATTGCTTGAACAGAACACCCATTTTGATAATTTTATCATTTGCACGTGCTATCGAGTGCTATATCCATCCATGGTGATTTGGCCAAATAGTTTGAATAAATGACAGTCAATTTGCCACATGTAGCTTTGTCAATACGGCTGCTATCAATCTATCAAACTCCGAAAGTTCCTGTTGGAAGATCCGTCCTTTTTCATTTTATAAACATGAAAGTTTGTGAGTATATATGGTTGTATAGTTGTATGGATAAATTGATGTTTGTTACTCTTTCACACCAAAATGGCTGAATGAATATTGATATTGATTGTATACATTGTGAAATTTTTATCGTTCTGAACCCTTAAAAGGGTCATTCAGCACGTCGATACTAACAACTTTTCCAATGGGACCAATGCTGGGAACTCAAAATAAAATTTACAGTTTCATACAAAAATGTTCGGCCGCCCGGTCAATTTGTATGGGAATGCCAAAAAAAAAAATATTTCCAGCGTTGGTCCCATAGGAAAAGTTTGTCATATCGACGGGCTGAATCACCCCTTTAAGGGTTCAGAACGATAAAAATTTCACCGTGTATACCTGGATTAACACATAAGCTAACTTTTATTCCAGAAAAAAGTACTGTTTCCACGCGAGTGGAGCTATTATAATCATACATTTCGCAAATACATACACATTCATTAGAACGCAAAAGTATTATAAATCACAAAATTAATTCCAGTTCTGTGTCTAAACTTTCTAATTCTATTAAGACAAACACAAAACGCCACTTTGCCATAACTTTAGGTCTCAAACCAACTCTTAACTTTGCGAGACTTACAAAATAAATTTTATCAAGAATAATTTTTGGACACTCATTGAGCCTATGCAGACAGTCTATCTCCCATTTAAGGTTATTCTCGGTGTTCTCCGCAGAGACTCTTACTTCAAAATACGAAGTCAGCTATGTATATAGTGTCTATTTATACCTACTGTTGCCTCTTGTAAAGCCGAACTAAAAATATAAAAAAACCTTTTCTGTAATGTATATTTGACGGCAAACGAGCAGACGAGCCACCTGATGGAAAGTGGTCACCGTCGCTCATGGACATCTGCAATACCAGAGGAGCTGTTAATGCGTTTACCTCGTCTGTAATTATACAGAAATCTATTAAAACTAATTTCTTCAAATGGCGTAGCGTTTCTCCAAGGAACGTCATCAATGTCATCTGTCGATTGCTTAAAAACAAAGTTTATTGATTATGCGTGGTCAATTTCTTAGATGAATTATTTCTATATAAAATTTCGAAAGCTATAAAAATATTTATATAAAAATACTTATTTACATTTGTCAAAGTGCAAGTCTGAAGGATGGACTCTATTTCTCTAAATAATATCACGGAACTTGTTATCGGCAGGATGCATGTGTCCAACCATACAGTATTGCTATAACTAAAGTTAATTTAGCGCCCTCAGGGCAGGTTTTTATATCTTTGGTCGGGCTTTAAACATTTTAATGAAAAAACAACTTAGGTATTAAGATAAACTTAAATTTTACAATTTTTTAATAAATAAACCTAAAGCACAACCGCCCTGCCTTTATATTATAGCCTTGCCACATGGGATGATAAAACACATACGGACAAATATTTACATATTTCGAAGCAGCATTGAATTAAAAATAAAACCGGCTCAGCGAGATGGAATCGCATACTTAGGTTCCGTACCATCATACGATATTCAAGTACAAAAATTGCTGAAATACACATTTGTTGTAGGATTCCCCTTTCGTTTTTTTTTATATTATATAGGACGACAAACGAGCAAGCGAGTCACCTGATACTAAGTGATCACTGCTGTGTTAATGTATATATCTATTGTTGTTATAGCAGCAATATTAGTATTATAATATGTTTTTTTCTTCTTTCTCTTATTTTCAATCACATCACTGTCACCTAGAGGTAGCCTGGAAGAGATTGCCTTGGCCTTGGCGATAGGGCCGCCTATTGTACTGTATTATTTTAGAATTTATTTATATTTGTATGTATAGTTATTGTGCAATAAAGAATGGTTACTTACTTACTTACAATAATAATAATAATAATAATAACTCATTTATTTCAGGCAATAGTATTGTACTTACAATTATGTACAATACCAGAGGCCCATATTATAAATACCTTACAGACTAACATACATAATATATATCCTATCCTATATCACACGTAATGCCGGCGACGTGTGACGCGCGGTGACGTCAGGCAGCCGACCTCGGAACCTCCGAAACACGACTCCCTGCGGCCAAAAGTCCTCCTTCATGAAGGCTGGCAGATGATGCCTCGGCACTCTCACCACATAAGAATTGAAATTCGCTTTGTGGCGAGACTGCAGACGTTCAACCCTCAAGGTGAAGGTGGACTTCTTTCGGACGTAGTCTACGACCTCCTCTACCCTCGTGGACCAGTGCAGCCGGGACACGTACAGCTGCGTCGATGGTACGGCAGGACGCAGCGGAGAATCCGGTAAGGTCGGCGCGGTTCCGCAATGGTTGCGGATCGCGGGCTTCCTCTTCTTCCTTTCCACCTTAATGAAGCCCTCTTCGTCGCGCTGGTTCCTCTCGGGACCCGGTGGTGGCAACGACATGGTGGAAGCTGGCTTACGCCGTCTCCCTGTTTTCCCCTGTGCCGAAGGCCGCTTCGTGGTCTCGGCGGGGGTGGCGGCGGGCGCGGGCGCAGCGGCGGCCGCGGCATAGGCACGTGGCGGCGGCGCACTCGGGCTCGACGTCACCGGGGCGGGTGCGGGGGAGCGGGCGGCGGGCTGTGTAGCGCGCACAACAACAGGCGGCGACGGCAAACTGCTGATGGAGACATTTTGCGCGCCGCCTCGTCGCGTGTTAAATTCATTGTTAGCGATCTACAATACTCTTACAATACTCACACAAATTATGGGAACATTTCTTGAAATGTTCCCATAATTTGTGTGAGTATTGTACTGTATCTATTGAAGCGTAATAAGGTAGATACTTGTATCTACCTTATTACGCTTCAATAGATACAGTCCTGTAATAGACAGATGAATGGACGGAGAGAGGAGGCTTAATAATAGGGTAGGTTTTTGAATACGAAACTCTTAAATATAAAGCCATAACTAAACCTTGAAACATAACATTCCTATTATAAGCAACCGTGAATTAAAAAAACCGGCCAAGTGCGAGTCGGACTCGCGCACGAAGGGTTCCGTACCGTTATCTATAAAAACAAAAAAATCATGTCCGTTGTATAGGAGCCCCCTTAAATATTTACTTTATTCTATTTTTTTGTATTTGTTGCTATAGCGGCAACAGAAATACATCATCTGTGAAAATTTCAAGTGTCTAGCTATCACGGTACATTAGATACAGCCTGGTGACAGACGGACAGACAGAGAGACAGACAGACGGACAGCGGAGCGAAATTAATAGGGTCCCGTTTTTACCCTTTGGGTACGGAACCCTAAAAAGGAAGAAGTTGGAAAAGAAGATTTCCCAAGATTTGACTTAATTAAGTCGGGAACATAATTCTATCTGCATTCCATGCGAAGTAAAGCTTACTAACATTGAATTTGACACAAATACTTTAACAGTATGATCAAAATATGTTTTCGTTTGGAGAAAATGCGCTGTGCAGTTTGTTGCCGCTTCTTCTGCACTCCGCCTTGGAAGCGGCGTAAACTTAGCTCTAAGTAAGTTTGTCAACATAGAAGTATGAGACGAAATTTTTTTTTTTAAATCTATGTTTGTCAACAATAATAATGCTGTAAATAATAATGTGTAATTTAAGTTCACGTTCACCAAATGGTATTTAAAATATCTTACAATTAATAAAATATCTGACTTTTGACTATGTCTCTTAAATAACCGACTTTTTTAGTAGTCGGCAAAAGAAAATCAAACACCTGATACAAAGGTTGATGAGAGGAAGCTAATGCATAAACAATGGTGCGCGGGCGATCCGGGATTTGCATAATTAGGCGCCGGCTGGAGGGGGGAGAGGGGGAGGCGATGAAAGTAAAGTTAATGATAGCAGGCTCTGGTTTGTTCTTAGTGTAGATTAAGAATGAGAATTAAGTGAATATTATTTCTAATAACAACCTCCGTGGTCCAGTGGTTAAGGCGTTTGCCTGTTGACCCGGGGGTCGTGGGTTCGATTCCCACCGGAAGCATACTTTGTTTAGTTGTTTCCAGTTTGGTTAGGACATTGCAGGCTTGAATCACCTGATTGTCTGATAATAAAGATTATTCCGTGCTTCGGAAGGCACGTAAAGCCGTTGGTCCCGGCTGCCATCTGGTAGTCGTTAAAGGAACCACGTCAGAGGCCGAGAGGCGGTTCCGAAAAAGTCTGACACCAGGGTGTGCATGGTCGATTGACCGTGACACCTACTCGAAATAATGATGAAGTGAATATTTTTGCATCGCCTAATAGAGGAATAATAAATGCAGTAGTACCGCAAAATTTCGGCTTTGAGGATTTTTCTGGTTGCAGTCTAAGCTGAGTACTTCAAAACTTCTGTTCTTTAATCGTCAGGCTATTTTCTGTAGAGTGATTCAAAATTTTCCAGGGTTCTTCATATTACAACGATAATAGTTACTTAACACAATTATACTTTTCGAAATTTCGTAACTGACGAGAAGGATTCCGCAGTACATTAAACATCTTCTTCCTCTTTCTCCACGTCTCATCCCGCTTATGGGGTCGGGACAGCATGGAAGTCTTTAATACTTTCCATGCTGTGAAAAGTATCGGGTTTTCCGACTGGCCGCCTGCCTAACGTCAACCCTCCTTGGGAATGCTTTCGTAGCACGGGATGT
The DNA here is from genome assembly GCA_947532085.1 of Elegia similella. NCBI lineage: Eukaryota > Metazoa > Arthropoda > Insecta > Lepidoptera > Pyralidae > Elegia > Elegia similella. Next base: position 645,791 of record OX383926.1, on the reverse strand, counting down.
ATGCGCTTGTCCCTTAAGTCGCCTCTTACGACATCCATAGGACAGAATAGAGTGGTTCTGTATTCTAGGCCGGAAACCACACGGCACGTTCGTTAAACATGATTTCAAATTTCAAGTTCCAATTATTTACAGTAACATCATTTTTCAGCCTATCTGTTACCAATTACAATCATCTTAAATTACTCTAAGGTTATAATATTTAGCTCAAAATGGTTGGAGAAAACGCAGTGCAGTTTTTTGCCGCTTCTACTGCACTCCGCTTTGGAATTGGCACTCAACTAAGGTATAAGTAAATTACTGACGACAACAATAAAAACTTGTAAAATCAAGTATGATAATTGATGTGTTCAAAAAACTTTGATTTGAGTTGCGCTGAATCTAGATGGACTGAGTTTCTTCACCAAAACACAGAAAGAAAAAACTACTGACAAAGGGCATTAAAGCCCTCACATATAAGATTGACCTATCTCAGGCACCATCTCAGGTGAGATGGGAGACAAATGCCTAATTCAATATTTAGGAAAAAAAAAAAAATAATACCTTTACAAAGATAGGTTTTGCAGAGAACCTCACCTGTTTTCATATCATGCATATTTTATGTTGTTATTCGTTTTCTTTTAATGTCAAGGTAAATAAATAAAGATTTATTATTATTATTGATGAAAATGATGATTTTGTATTTTCAAAGAAAAACATTGCACTCCTTTTTTGCTGAATATCACGACTGCCTTGACAAAAACATAAAAGCCGTATAAAATAAATGGTCTGCAGTTCAGTTCATCATGTTAGGATTCTAACGAAACCCCATACTTACAAATTCATTGAGGCGTTTAACTAGGACTTATAGTAGAATGTGGAATAAAGAAACTCAAAAAAAAACTTGCTCCATGTAGTACAATAAACTAGGAAAAGGCGTTGCTTTATGAGGACTTGTGAAGTTTTCTACTTAGTAATAATTATAACTACAGATTGCATTAGTAGTACAATAATTCTAATAAATAGAAATCGTTACATCTTTTAATTTTAAAAATCTGTATATTTTGATTAATACACAAAAGTCAAAAGTCAAAGATTTTTATTCAAAATAGATAAGGATGCATGTATATCTTTTTGAACGTCATATTTTTTCTAATTTCGGAACGACCATTGGTGAGAAGAATACACCGAAAGAAACTCAATCCAGACTTGCTATGAATTTAGCGATGAACAACGTCTGTGTGGTGGATAAAATGGCTTTTAGCAGGTTCTTGCATCCCAAGTGGAGAGAGTTCAAGTATCCACATGTCAAGCTTATATGTATAATATTTACTTTTATACATTTACGATACGGAACCTTCGCGTATAGTAAATGGATTATTACTATACGCGTGGATGTTAAAATGCAAATTTTATCACCAAAATCGAAAAACAATCGCCGTAACAGAATAATTGATTCGATTGGTTCGCGATGAATCGCAACGAGGTAAGAGTTTAAAATGAGTAAAATGAACATTTGGACGCCGAGTGTCGTTGCAATGCAAGGCTGTGCACCTTTTTTAAGCACTGTACAGACTATGTAAATAAAAAGCAAAGGTTTATTTGCGGAAATTTATCGAATAATAAGGCGTATCATGCAAAATAATCATGCGATTTTGTTGTTTGTTTCTGAATAATTATAAAATCTTTCATACAAAACTGACCGGCCGCAAATTTAAAAATCATAACCTACCTCTGTAGGTTTTACTTACCTTGAACTCAGAATCTTGAAGTTTGGTACGAAGCAGAATCTTAAAGCACAGATAAAGGAAAAAAAATGCAAAATGCATAAATTTTTCGTTACATTATATAACAAAAATATATTTATTAATTTTAAACTTATTTTAGATAATGGTACGAAACCCATCGTGCGCGAGTCTGACTTGCACTTGGCCGGTTTTTTAAGAAGGCATAAATATAGACCACTCGAAATCAAACTCTTTACGTGGGACTTGTAGTATACACAGTCTGTATATAGAACCAACTCAATAGAGCACGTTTTCTCATTAGGAAACTCGTATTTTTTGCAAACAAATGCCCAATTCATACCCGCCAAATTAACGCCGGCTCGTTCGATGAATTCCTTATTGTTTTAATTAAATCTGCATGAGAAATGGAGTGATTTGGATACGCTCTCAGAATGTTCTTAAACTTTTGGGGAAAGACTAATCTTCTGAGCTGCGTAATGTTAATTGAGTGAGATTGTTCTTAATTACTTATTTCATTTTAAAGATACAAGATTAAATAAGTTTTTGTACTTTTTTTTAAACAAAAAAAGAGAGATATTATAGACCAGTTATTGCCCACGACTCCACTCGCGTGAATATTGTTTATTTATTTATGTTTCGAGATGGACTAATATAGAATCTACAACTAATTATGTAAGTAACTTCTTTAAGTATTTAAATTGCTCAAGTAATGTCTGGAAGTGAGTACTGAGTATGGAATCACCTTCTCATTGTTCTGTGAACTAAGCGATTTCCCGGTTGCATTGTGTGGTGCGACGGACCCCCCGGTCTCCACTATTTAAGTCAACATCGTGTATTTCTGAAAATGTTTTCGGCTAAACTCCTTGGATAGCTCCCAAACTGCAGGCAAATACCTGTGAAAATGTAGTTCATGTTTTACTCTACGCCATCATCATCATTATTCCAGCCATCAGAATAAGAAGGAAGAGGCCTCTTCCCAAGATTCGTCGTTCCATGATATGATGTTGCGGTACTCACCACCCTTGGCAGGCGGGTTGGCGAGTGCATTTCTTTGGTCTCTTGTGCTTCCGACGCTGCTGCCCATCGGTAACAGCCTCCGTGGTCCAGTGGTTAAGGCGTTTGCCTGTTGACCCGGGGGTCGTGGGTTCGATTCCCACCGGAAGCATACTTTGTTTAGTTGTTTCCAGTTTGGTTAGGACATTGCAGGCTTGAATCACCTGATTGTCTGACAATAAAGATGATTCCGTGCTTCGGAAGGCACGTTAAGCCGGTGGTCCCGGCTGCCATCTGGTAGTCGTTAAAGGAACCACGTCAGAGGCCGAGAGGCGGTTCCGAAGAACTCTGACACCAGGGTGTGCATGGTCGATTGACCGTGACACCTACACGAAATGATGATGATCGGAAACATTTCTAAGCTGCGGAAGGAAGAGAATTTGTAGGCTTTGGGAAAGGAATTAAGGTATTGGGATTCTACTCACTCAGATGAATAGGGAGAAGCGGGTAGCAGCTCGGGAGGCCGCGTGTACCCGATGCAACCATCGGACAGACAGTTAAAGGTGTCAACCACTGCGCGTGTTCATACATTTTCTTTCTAGACTAAAATGTTATATTCATAATTAGCAGCGATTATTGTTTCTCTTCACAGATTGCTCTATAAAAGCTTTAAAACAAGCGTCTATAATACGAGTATGTAAGTTAATGCTACAAAGCACGTTTTAAACCCCGGCGATGTCACGCTGTGTCTGCAGACTCGCTTAGCGTTTTGTTGTTTTCTTTGACGATAAAAGTCGCCTGCAGCCATCCGCGTTTTATTCTATTTGCTATCGGAAATACGTCATTAATTGAAACTTTTCTTTTATTCACACTTCAGGCTTAAGTTGTATGTACTTACGGTCATCAAATATGTAGCAAGTAAGTAAATTCTGCTACGTACGTATTATAAAGGCATATAAGGAAATTAATTATTCAGAAAATAGTTTATTTCGTATTTAGGTACCATACTCATGTTAGTTATTGTTCAAACGCTAAGAACTACAAGGGCTTAGAACAGACTAATTTAGAGGCAAAACGCTTCGATGTTTTCGATGAGGTTTATTTCAACTTGAAAGAGACATTTTTTTTTATAATTATTGGTTTTTATTTTTCTCTGATTTCATGTGATATTCAATTTTCACTTTTCACTTTTTTTAATTATGAATATGTCAACAATCGAGTAAGAGTGCAATTAAAATAGATAAATGTATACATACCTAGTCAAGTTAAACAGGTGTTTGGTGATGCCCAATCCTGATGTACAGACTATCTGATGGAGATAGGTTGTTAAAAAGTAACTATAACAACGAGTTTGCAAAAAGTAAAAACTGCATATTGTTCATTTTCTCTAACTGCCATAACGAACTTGGAAATCGAATCTTGTCGACTTCGAAAAAAATATTTTTTGTGGTTCTCTAACAACAATTTGTATGGCTACGGTGCTGTCCAGACGATGATCCATCTGATGGATTGCCCTAGCTGCCCCACGTCTTGTACTGTGAAGGATTTGGTTAAGGGCCCGTACTACCTCACACTGCTTTGCTTGATCAATAATAATTAAATACTCAAGTTGAAATAAAAATGCAGCAAAGTTCAGGACTAACTCTGGTAACTATATGACTCAAAAACACGATTGCGTTAAATTTAATCGATAGAAAAATTGCAAAGTTGCCTCTAAATCACGTCTAATTTACTCGGTATATAGCATTATTCACCAAATACATTAAAATTAACCTTGAAACTTTTGATTATTATTGCATTACAGATAAGGCAGCCATCATATGTTTTTCTTTTTCGAATAACCCTTGAATATTCCTAAAAAACGAAAATATCCAAAGTAGCCAACGCGTTTAGACCATCCGCGTTTGTACCGCCATGCCGCCTGGCATATGGCGGGCTCTTAAAGCGAAGGATCAGCTAAATTCTAGTCAAAACTAGTGTAAAGAATAGCCATTTCGACTCGAGAAAAAGAAGGTAGAAGTAAACTATATATGTATCATAATTTTCACCTGAAAAGTTCTTCGCAGTTTGATAGAAACAAGGTAAAGTAAAAAACTGCAACCCGACTACAAATATTTCTAAGCATATTTTAAAGTTTCTCACCGGAGAATGGCATTATATATTATTTGTATATTTTGTAATTTACTAACCGTAGGTACCCTTTATAAACCAAACATAACATTTCAAATATTTTTTATTATTTCTCGATTTAGTATTCAAGGGGGCGTTATTTTGAATTTGGCGTGACGTCGGCGCATGTAACGATGTATCATATGTTTAGTAACATTGGTTAGTTTATATAGAAGATACGAGAGAACAAACGAATAAATATATACAGCGGGTAAACTCATAACCCATTTTGGCCTCGCCGTTGTCGGGTAAAAAGTGTTCATAGTCTTCAAATACAGCAGCCAGTATATATTGGATGTGGGTCAAGCTTTGACCATCCGCGCCGCGTTTGATGCAATTTGGCTGCAGCTGTTCTGATAGAGCCATTACATGAAAGGTCGATTGTTATTTTGTTTTCTTATTGGTAGTAAAAATAACAAAAAAAATTATGCGTTACATTCCCCACAAATACCCTAATAAAAGAGAGTTTATACATAGCAATCTCTTCTAACTGCCTCCGTGGTCCAGTGGTTATGGCGTTTGCCTGTTGACCCGGGGGTCGTGGGTTCGATTCCCACCGGAAGCATACTTTGTTTAGTTGTTTTCAGTTTGGTTAGGACATTGCAGGCTTGAATCACCTGATTGTCTGTTAATAAAGATGATTCTGTGCTTCGGAAGGCACGTTAAGCCGGTGGTCCCGGCTGCCATCTGGTAGTCGTTGAAGAAACCACGTCAGAGGCCGAGAGGCGGTTCCGAAGAACTCTGACACCAGGGTGTGCATGGTCGATTGACCGTGACACCTACACGAAATGATGATGATCTCTTCTTTATCCCTTACGGGGTAGATATAGCCTAAGACTAATTATTCAAAGACTGTAGAGCGTGTTGTCTATCAATATAGTTTTAGCCGTAACACCTATTAACATGATTCCTTGTGGGAGATTTTCCTTTATTTTATTTTTGGCATCACTTGTTGGTTGACTGGCTTTTTTCTTAAGTCCGCCAATTATATTGTTGTAATAAAATTTTAAATAAAGAAATAGAGGTTTTTCGTAGTTAATTTATACGCTGTACGCAATGAAAGCATATACATGAGTTTTTGAGGAATCATCGTGGCTTCTACGATTACCCGAATAGTTGAACTAGCATGCCGCTTTGCCCGTTTTCGAACAAACACACAAAAGCCTCTCTAAAGCCGGCTTACAGGAGTCAAAGGCATTCGAGATGAGGCGAGGTCGATAGCAAGCAATAACCAAAGATCCCACGTGCTCGACACACGAAGCCTAGTTTATTGTCGTTTCCTATTTGTGCCGGTGAGAATCTTCTGGGCTTTCACTTACACACGCCTTCTTAAAGCTCAGTGGTCGCTTCCATGCTGGTCTGGGAGTAAAGAAAAATCGTAGAATGTACCAGCTGCTTCTCTTCCTTCCCGCTCAGATCGTGAAAGTCAATCGAAGAAATGAGTCATCACACATCACTATTATGGTTTTGTTTCCCATCTACACGCCCACTTAAATGCTAAACGTGGGCTCTGTCTATGCCGCCAAGGAAAAAGACGATAGTATGTATGTATTTAAAGCTCTAAAAAAATCAAGTGCAAATATATCATTCATTCATTCTGTGATCTATCGGGAAAACAAGATTGATCATTAAATTAAAAAAGCGCGCATGTCTGGCCGAAAACATTATAATCGAATTATTGAAATAATGTAAGGATTATAACGATAGATAAATCACAATCTGTAAGGGCATTAAAAGTTTATAATTTGCTAGAATAAAAGCTGGCGTATGTAACTATCCTAATCCTAACTAATAATAGTATTCCTAACTAATATTATAAATGCGAAAGTGAGGTTGTTTGTTTGTTTGTTTGTTACGCTTTCACGCCGTAACTACTGAACCGTTCATCATGAAATGCATACACGTTATCTGGGGTACGGAGAAGGACATAGGGTACATTTTATCCCCGGAAAAACTACTGTTCCCGAGGGATCGACATTGACGCGGGCGGAGCCGCTGGCGAAAGCTAGTCATCATATAATGTGAAAGTTTGTTTATTTGTTACGCCTTCACGCCATATCTACTGAACCGATCGTCATGAAATTTTGTATACCTATTATCTAGGGTACGGAGAAGGACATAGTGTATATTTTATCCCGGGTAAAATACTGTTGCCAAGGGATCGATATTGATGCGGGCAGATTCGCGGGTGAAAGCTAGTGCTTACTTTCATACATACTAACGTTCTAACATGCTTAGTGCTTACATTCTCGTATACTTCCATGTGCGAAAGATTGATCATTAGTGAATTATTAATTATTTGCTAATAATTAGATCAGTTTTTTATGAATTTCCTTGTAATAATATTACTATAAATGTGTTAAAATTGGTTTTGATTTCTCAAACGTTAATAAAGTCCATACACAATGACCAGTGGGATAATGGTTCAGTATGCTCAATACCAATACCACATGGTAGATTAGCTGGATTGTGAATTATAATGCATAAAATAGCTGTTACATTGTTCGACATTGCGGAGCTGATCGATACTGCATTGACTTTCAAATTAGTTAACTTCCAAACTATAGCTTATAAAACAAAATAGCTAGAATAGGCTAACAATTACGCGGACAAAGTTACGAGTACAACCTAGCTATGTTTATGAGTTATTGTCAACGATGCTTGCCGTCGCCGTTAGCTTCACAACTTTCCCTGTCTCCTTAAGATTAACTGTGTCCAGCGGATACTTCGATTCAACTTGTTACTTGTATTCAACAAGGCGGCGGTTATCATGTAAATTGATAAAACTATCACTTGTTGTGACTTAAACTTGTTCTTTGTTTCCACGCATTATATACATTATGTCTTTTAATTTTAGTGAAAAAGTTTTATACTTATGCACGTAGAACCGATGGACAGAAACATTTTTGAATGGAGACGCGTACCGGCAAGCATAGTGTCGGACACCAATCATGCAGGTCACAAACATCGTGACGAAAAAAAGTGTTACAATACCTATTATCCAATATTGTATTTCGTAATCTGCTGAGAAATACCCTTATGTAAGCACACATGGTTAATTGATAAATGCTATTATGACATACACGAATATTTGACATGAATTGTATTTATTAAGATAGTGAATTTTTGTATGCTAATTAAATCTGTATTGACTAATAATATGTAACTTCCTTCTGATATATTTTTTGCATGCCTACTGTAAAAGGCGGGAATTTGTATGTATGATGACCCTTGCAAATCTTTTCATTTCATGCAACCCTGAAAATATTAAAATATTAACCCCTTGTTTTGGCAGTCATTTAGAAAGAGAGAACAGACAAAAAGATAAAACAATTCATTTTTTGAAAATATTAAAAGTTTCGTTAAAATAGAGCTCCAGTAAGTAAAACATATATCTGCGGCCACAATTTCATGCTACAAATATAGAAATGTGCAGCGATATGAAAATGGCGACATTCAAGCCGTGATTACAAATTAAACAAAGTTACAGATGTGACATTTTTACATAGTCGTAATATGCTTTCTTTTTCAAAATACAAAAATTATCTAAGTTTGATCTGGCATTCTATATTCTTACATACATAAACTCTAAAAATATTACACTAATTTTCTTTTATATTACATTCTCTCTATTATAATAGTAATAATAGTAAATTATAATCATAAGTTATAATAATAGTAATAGATCAAAAAGTTAATAACATTAAGTTTTTGATCTTTTACTATTATTTGTAATTTAAGAAGCCTCGTCCTGCCCTAATAATAATCATTAAATATTTTGAGGAAAGCGGGAGATCGTGCATTGCGGCGTGCCCTTTGGGGAGGCCTACGTCCAGCAGTGGACTGCAATAGGCTGATTGATGATTTTGTGGGAGCCGAATCTTCAGTCAGGCGTTCCAAATTATCAGTGGAAACATTGTCAATTCAATATTAATTCAAGTCACAATTCAGTCAACGTATGCGAGTTATTCTTCTGTTACCACCCATGGCTTGTACCGCAGTCCGTGGCTTGCATTCTGGGTGCATTGTTGCGCAGTAATGAGCCCGCATATTTGTACTTAAACATGGGACATGGGGTTTTGTTGTGGCTATGGGAGAAACATTCGGGGGGTGCATATTATTTTTAACATCTATTATGTTCATGTTACAAAGAAGTAGTTTTCATAAGAATTTTACGGTAACGTGAAACTAACATTCGAAACAACAATAAAGTACAAATAAATGGGGGGTGTTCTTTTGGCATTTTTTCTCGATTCTGACAAAATTACTGCTTCTTACGTCACGGAATTTTCATTAACTTAACATGAATTGATAAAATTGAAAACTTACCATGAAAAAATCAATAAGCCGCTTTCAGCCATCCGTTGTGGCAATCGCATCAATAGCCCGCGGATCTGCAAGTCTCTGTCAAAAGCCGGCTTTGTCAGCTCCGCGTGATCCGGGTTTGATTGCGCGCGGTCCGGATCACTTATTAATATCCGGTTCGATTTTTGTACTTCATGCAAAATGCTATATGTTAAGAAGACCATCTTTTACTATTTATGTATGTTTGTCATAGTCATATCTACTTTACTTACCTTCCTTAATTAGGTAATTTATATTTCAATAAATATTTTCTTTTTAATTTTAATTTGCTTTTTCATTATATACTAGCTTTCGCCCGCGGCTCTGCCCGCGTCAGTGTCAATCCCTCGGAAATAGTACTTTTTCCTGGGATAAAAGGTAGCCTATGTCCTTCTCCGTACTCCAGAAAACTTGTATGCAAAATTTCATGATGTTCAGTGGTTACGGCGTGAAAGCGTAACAAACAAACAAACTCACTTTCGCATTTATAATATTAGTTAGGATGGATTGTTGACTTACTCATTGTCCTATTTACGTTATCCTAATCCTAACTAATATTATAAATGCGAAAGTAAGTTTGTTTGTTTGTTTGTTACGCTTTCACGTTGTAACTACTGAACCGATCATCATGAAATTTTGCATACACGTTGCTTGGGGTACGGAGAAGGACATAGGGTACATTTTATCCCGGGAAAAAGTACTGTTCCCTAGGGATCGACATTGATGCGGGCGGAGCCGTGTGGTATCCGGCAGAGTAGAATAGGACCACTCCAAGTCTTCCCGTGGATGTCGTAGAAGGCGACTTAGGAAATACAAGCTAAACAAAGCTTATAAACATCTAAGACACCTCTCCAACCCGTCTGGCCAGCGTGGAGAGTGTAGGCCAAGTCCTCTGGCTGCTCTGGCCAAGTATGGCCCTAGTAGTACAGAGAGGGTCGTGCTCCTGTAGTGGAGACTAAAAAGAGGACCTGATGATGATGATGATGATGATGATGATCATTTATGTATTTGTATTTGTGGTCAAACTCTTAAAAATATACAGGGTGAAATTTAATTCATTGAGCAAACGTTTAAGGAGTGACTCAGACCACGAATCTGAACAACTTTCATTATGCGACCAGCTTCTTCATCGTGAAAAAGTTATCTGCTCTTTCATACAAAAGTGGAATATTTATCTACTTGGCCAAAATCTATGGAACAGCTGATTTTTTTTGCAATTTCGAAGTTGGTCCCATAATGAAAGTTGTTCAGATTCGTGGTCTGAGTCACTCCTTAAACGATTGCTAATGAATTCACCCTTCTAATTAATTCACCCTGTATAATACACACAACGGCAAAGCGACTTACATAACAAAATATACATACATACAGAGCCCAAAATTATAAGACCGAAAGGCCACGTTTAGCGTGTTGGTGGGCGTAAAGGTGAAAAACGGAGTTAAAATAGTGATGGTTTGCTAGCCGCATTGCCTATTGTCATGATTCTTGAGATTTTTGCCCATTCCCTTGACCGGCTTCTACGGTCTGCGCGGGAAGAGAAGCAGCTGGCCCATTCTACGTTGTTTCTTTTCTCCCAGACCAGCACGGAAGAGAATCATTACATAGTATAAAAGAAAGTCGCTTCCCGCTGTCTGTCCCTGTGTATGCTTAGATCTTTAAAACTACGCAACGGATTTTGATGCAGTTTTTTAATAGATAGAGTGAATCAAGATGATGGTTTATATGTACGTTGAACCCGTGCGAAGCCGGGTCCGGGTCGCTAGTTTAAAATATAACAAAATATATAGGTAATAAAAGACGTACATGTGTACTGTGTATAGCAACACAAATACGTTATAGTCCTGTGATAATATTCACTAATTTTTACTTTGAATAGTTTACGTATATAATTTAGTTCTCATATATAAATAATTCAGTTACTCTTTTCTGGAGTCAGGTTTTCATAGTCATATCTAGTCTGTATGATCTTACAATAAAATGTGCTCAAGACGTCACTTTGAAACTTCTGAAATGCGAAAACCCACTGACGGATGACTGTTCCTTAGGTATATTAACTTTCAACAGAATACTTTCCGAACTGTCATCAAACGCAGACTCTCCAGACTCATCATAATGCCTCGACAGCGGATTCTGATCCGGATTTGACTGTGGCAGATACAGTGACGTCATTCATTGTAATCCATTTTTCTACTGCCAGAGATTATAAAGTTAGATTTTTTAGTAAGGTAAAAATAAGTTTATGTTACTAGGTATCGTATTATTTAGTCTGCGGACTCTGATTCGAATTTTATTGCGACAGACGCCCTGTTTTAACTCATTATGATCCATTTTATCTTCTGCCAGGGATCATCAAATCAAAATTATAGTCGTGGTAGAGCCACGCTACCGGCAAAATAAATTGCTAGTAGTATGAATGGGCCGGTTCGTCCGGGGAAGTACCACACTCTCACAGAAAATCGACGTCTGAGTAGAAGCTTCTATGCGTCGTTCGGTGAGTGAGAGAGCCGGAGGCCCATCTTTCCCCCTCTCCTCCCCATTTACTTCCCCCAACTCCTTGAAAGGCCGACAACGCACCTGTCACACCCTGGTGTTGCAGTTGTCCATGGGCAGTGGTGTTCACTTACCATCAGGTGACCCGCTTGCTCGTTTGCCGTCCTATATCATAAAAAAAATTAAAGTAAGAAAAAAAACTGCGGTAAAATACGAAGCTATAGACAGCCATTTTTACTAATCGTAATACCTAATCAGCGGACTCTGCTCCACATTTGATTGCGGCAGACGTCGTAACGTCATTATGATTCATTTTATTCTCTGACAGATATCATAAAGTTTTTATAATACGACGTACAAAGGGCTGCATGTTACTCAAATTTGAATACAATTAAAATTTTAATTTATTTCATTCTATTTTAAAGTTATTTTGGTGACCCTTAAAAGGGTAACTCGGCCATCAAAATGAACAACTTTTCCTATGGGAACAATGCTGGGAACTAAAAAAAATTTGACATTCCCATACAAACTAGCCGGGCGGCTGAACTCTTCTGTATGGAAATGACGATTTTTTTTTGAGTTCGCGGCATTGGTCCCATATAAAAAGTTGTTCATATTGATGGTCTGAGTCACCCATTTAAGGGTCCGAAATCCGAAACGATAAAAATTTCAGCATGTATATTTTTTATGAGTAATATGCAACCGTTTGAACCCAAAGTATGAAAAATCAGTTTTTCATATTTTTCTCCTTTGTTATTACCTCAGGGTAATAACATGAAGCTAAAGTCACCCACTAGTACTCATCATAATGCTTCGGCAGCGGGCTCTGATCCGCATTTGATTGCGGCGGGCGGGGCGTGACTTGGACTCATTATGAATTGATGACGCTTGAAACAAACATTTTTTCTATTGGCACCATTCATGAATATGTAGAATAGGAGTAAGAGAATATTCTCATACTTAAACTAAAAAAAAACTTTAATCTTAGAAATAAACTGACGGCTTGAAAATCATCTTCTAAATGATATAACTCAAAAGATAATGACAATGTAATTAAAGGGTTACAATATGAATACGAGTATAACAATAGCAACACGAATTAAAAACAGTGACGGGTTACCAACCTATACATTAGTTTAACACAGTCGATTGTTTTGCCCATTTCACTTATTGGACATTCATTTTGGCCATAACAGTTATGAGAAATAAATAAATAACCAGGTTGATTTTGAATTAAGAAATATCTACCTAAAGAGGTTGGAGTTAGGCCGTAAAAACTTTACCAAATCATAAAACAGCATGAATGCTGTCATATTACGGACCCCGGACTCCGACGCATTACAGATGACGATGAAACCGGAAAAGACGCTTAAATAATGATAACATAGATTTTGAAATCCCTAGTAAAATTTTAATGTCGTAGTAAGAATCCCTAATGTAATATAGACCCGCAAAAAAAGCGAAAAATAAGAAATATAAATTAGGCCATCATACGAATTCGCCGACCAGCTGACCAAATTTCTATGGGCTGTCTAGATTTATTTCATAAAATGCCTTTTTTCATACAATTAGGAATTTTGATTCCGTCTATAAAATATTGACAGGCATTTCTAAATCACCTGTATACTCGTATTTGTATCAGTATGATTCAGAAAAGATACAGTTCAAGTTAACAGCAACAATAAAAGACAATATAGGAAAATCATATGCAAATTCAATATCAATGAAAGTCCAACCATCGCGGATGTTTTGCCACTCCTAATTTGCTTCTATAGTAGAATACATATTATCGATGTGTACACTCACGCTAATACCCCGTAAGTACGCAGGATGCAGCGTTATATTGTGAGCACATTAAGTAATTTAATTATATATTCGATACTGAGTGATTTGCCTGTGCTGCAAATGTATTCCGCCGTTCACGTCCTTGGTAATAAATATTGTTTTACTGTTGTAAACACAAAAATTCGACCTTTGAGTAGATGCTTTGCTCTTTCTATGCTTCGTTCGGTGAATGAGAGAGCCGGAAGTCCATCTTCCCCCCTCCTCCCATGTCCTCCACCCAATATCCCCCCTTCCTCCAAATCCCCCAACACCTTGAAAGGCCGGTAACACCCTGGTGTTGCAGTTGTCCATGAGCTGCGTTAATCGCTTACCATCAAGTGACTCGCTATAGGACGACGTGCCGTCCTATAGGATGGCAAACGAGCCAGCGAAGGCTATGAAGGCTATTATTTTGTGTTATATTTTTATTTACATCCTTACTAATATTATAAATGCGAAAGTGAGTTTGTTTGTTTGTTTGTTACGCTTTCACGCCGTAACTACTGAACCGATCATCATGAAATTTTGCATACAAGTTCTCTGGAGTGCGGAGAAGGACATAGGCTACCTTTTATCCCGGGAAAAAGTACTATTCCCGAGGGATCGACATTGACGCGGGCGGAGCCGCGGGCGAAAGCTAGTCATATAATAAAAATATTCGCGAGTCCGACTCGCACTTGGACAATTTTTACATATTAGACGACATTTTGAATAGTTGAAAATAACCTTATTATATATGTTACGGCCTCGGACACATGATTTACATGATTTATTTAGGTTAACTAAATACTATTAAAATATTGACAAAATTTAATACACTACCCATTATAATGTGAACACGAGAGAACACATCTGCAGCCCATGAAAATCACTCAACAGCGAATACATAATTAATGTGCAACCTGCGTACATTTGGTATTATATATAATAATATATAATAAAAGCCTTCATATGTGAACGCATATTATTGTCTGTAGAAGAGTAGTTAGTTATTCTGCTGTGAACTGGCGCTAATACTTAACGTACGCAGGTTGCAGCGTTGTTATGTACATTAATTATGTATTCGCTGTTGAGTGATTCGCATGGGCTGCAGATGTGTTCTCTCGTGTTCACATTATAATGGGTAGTTTATACATTTGGTCAATATTTTAATAGTATTTAGTTATCGTATTGAAATCATGTGTCCGAAGCTGTAACATATATAATTAGGTTATTTTCAAGTATTCAAAATATTGTCTAATATGTAAAAAACCGGCCAAGTGCACGTCGGACTCGCGCTCCTCGTTCCTGAGAAAAAGGGTTTTGACAGACAGACAGACAACAAAGTGATTCTATTAGGGTTCCGTTTTTGCCTTTTGTGGTACGGAACCCTAAAAACCACGACTATTATACACAAGTTTACTAGATTTTGTGTTTGTTCTTTCAAATTCGTTTAAATTTGTCAATAAACGCAATTATCTTTGTCCGTTACAGATCAGGGACTGAACGTTAGCGTTTGACAGAAACAATTACTATTTAATAACTAACGTCTATTGAATCTCCTCTTCTGAATAAAGGCCTCGATCATACCAACTTATATGTATGTTGTTTGGCCTATGTTCATTAGTGGACTTCTTGCGGCTGATATGATAATGATGATACTAAAATATTTTTTTTTAGCTGTTTATGTCCCACTGCTGGGCAAAGGCCTCACCATCATTTCTCCAGGCATTCATAGCTTTCTCCTTCCAGAATTTCTCATAATAATTTAATATAACCGACCACCTTGTTGTGGGTCTTCCTCTCTTTCTTTTCCGTTTGTCAGAGTCCATAAGGTAGCTATATGGGCCCATCTGTCCTGGTGCATACAGCTAACTAAAATAATATTACAGTGAAAATGAATTCTGAATTTTCCCCATTCAAACACTTTTTATTAAACAATGAACTATCAACATCAGGTTATTTCACAAATCAAACAGCACTGTCAAATAGTGACATATTCGGATACGTATAACAGTTAACGCAGTGAACGCCAATTCATTGCAGTCGGGACAGATCGACAGAAATCGACTTTTCCACGAGCTGATAATGCAGCATTGTTGTGCACGAGTGCATTGACGTCACAGTGATGCGGCGGAGATCGCCAATGGACGACAATCCGCAGACATCGGAAGAGGTCGGCACAGACCGGCCTGGAGCGGCCGTCACAGACACGCCGACCATTGTCAGAGACGAGAATTGTGAGAAAAAAACGTACAGATATTGGCTGAATTCTTAGTGGAATTGTGGAATCCTATATTGGTTAGCGACGTTTGGAAGAAATTGGCTCGGGATTTTCTTACAAAAAAATGTCTTTCTACTTATTTCAAAGATGATACTGAGTTGTCGTCTGAAACAGCAAACATCGATCGCTACTCAGTGTTTGATGAATGAAACTCCTCTATGTATTTATTTGTCAGCCGTTTCTATAAAATTTTCAATATTCTACCTATTACGGATCAATAAATACAGGCCAGTGAGAGATAGACGGACTGTTGGACATCGGAGGCTTAGTTATAGGGTCCCGTTTTTACCCTTTTGTACGGAACCTTCAAGAATTATAAAAGAACGGGAGAAGAGAGACAAAAAACTTAGATAATATTTTAAAGGAGAAAAAATTTGAAAAATCTACACATTTTCCAAAATTAACAGCATCCCCTCTCTCTAGCAGAACAATCGCGAGTGGCGTCCAATATTGATTTCGGATTAATAGCTCCGTAGTTCATCCCCGCCAACTATGTATGGTGGATTATACTAGTACATACTAAGCCGGAGTTTGCATACGAGATGGATCGTATTGTGTTACGTAAGCTACAAGTTCGACTGGCCAAGTTGCTGGCGAATCCCGTGTTGGTTTACCTACTTATATTGTTTATTTTGCTTATGTGTAAGTAATACTAGTATAACTTTGTCATGCGCCCAATGCTTCAATGGTGGCAGTGGCAGCTGAGACCAACGGCTTAACGTGCGTTCTAAGGCTCAAACACGTATATTTTTGTGGCAGGTTTTGCCACCCTTAGTGGATAACGTGCTCAGGGTTACTTTTCATCATCATCAGGTCTTTTTAGTCTCCACTGCAGGAGCATGACCCTCTCTGTACTACCGGAGCCGTACTTGGCCAGAGCAGACAGAGGATTTGGCCTACACTCTCCTCGCTGGCCAGACGGGTTGGAGAGGTCTTATTGATGTTTATGAGCTTTGGGTAGATTGTATTTCCTAAGTCGCCTCTTACGACATCCATGAGAAGACTTGGAGTGGTCCTATCCTACTCTGCCAGAAACCACACGGCTAACAGAAAGCAAATGGTTACTTTTCATGCTTAAGCGCTAATAATGCTAACTGGGTCATCGAGCTCTTAGCCACAATAAGTCTACTACTGGACAAAGGCCTCCCCAAGGATTTCCAATACGACAGGTTGGAAGCGGCCTGCATCCAGCGTCTTCCTGCGATCTTGGTCAGGTTGTCCGACCACCTGATCAGTCGGTGCTGCGCTTGCCGATACTTGGTTGCTATTCGAGACCTTTTTACCTATCGGCCATCGGCCTTCATTTACTCGGTTCTATTACTAGTAGTCAGTACTAGTATAAATAAAAATAAATAAATAAAGGGACAAATCAAACAGATTTGAGCTATTTGAGCTAACACAGTAAGTTATGAACTTGTGTCGTGGAATACTAACTCAACGATACTATATATTATAATAGATATAATATATATATATATATATATATATATATATATATATATATATATATATATATATATATATATATATATAAACATCCAAGACCTAGGTCAATCTGAATATCGGTTAGATATCGGTTTCTAACTTAAACTGACCCAGAATCAAACCCAGGACATTGCGGTTCAAAGTATATAATAAATAAATATGCTCAGCTAAATTTCTATAAAAAGTAGAATTTAATTTGGAAAAATGTGCAGACTAGACATTCTTTCCCCTTTCCAAGCCGGTTAAAATATAATCAAATACCATCGACAGAATGTAAAAGGGACACGCAAAAAGAGGAATCGGCTTGATCAAACCAATTACGCCACGTTTCCCGCGTCGTTCGATTTTTCGCTTTTCATTGAATGCGAGCCTCGGATAACTGTGACGAATTCGTCTATGCTATTTATATTAAAAAGCGACCATGTGCGAGTGGGACTCGCTCATGAAGGGTTTCGTAGAAGCAAGTATCATAAGATAAAGGTTCTTGATCTTGTTCAACTTGTATTACCTCAGAATTTCATCGACTGACATAGGAGTTCAATGTAACACACCCCGTACAATAGTCTTTATTTAGGTTCCCTAGTCTACCTAACATGACCCATTGTTACATTATATTCAATTTTAAATTCAATTAAGTATATAATTACACCTAAATGATCCTAACTAACGGGCGGCGCCTTTATTTACAATTTACGTGTTATCAATCATTACTTTATATACTACTAAACTGTAAAACTATCTATATGCGGAGCTGTCCGTAACAAACATGATATTGCAAAATTAAACAGCGCGCGGCCCGCTTGAACCATCCGAGGTTTCCGGCGACTTGGACCGCAGTTGATTCGTACCGCGAGCCCAGTCGCAGGAGGCGTTTTCTTTTCTCCGGCGACTAAGTCCACTCACGAATTTAAAAAACTACTGTTCTATAAACTATTGTTCTAGCCAAAAAGTATAATCAAACAAAAAAATGTTTAGGGTCGTCATGAAAAATAATAGCTGAGAAATGTTACTCAGTATATTACTTATGATATCACTGGTGTATCTCTTTTAGTTTTAAGTCAAGCTTGGATTGGAATTTTGTCACCACACGGTACAGTAGTATTATAGATGTTTCCATAGGTAATAATTCTCTAAAGTGTGTTACGCTTAATCACTGTCAAATATTGCACGCACAATGTCAGATATTCTTCTTATAGGTATAGCTGCTGCCCGCGACTTCGTCTGGGGCAATTTCTGTTATTATGATTAATTCGTTTTTTTTATTAGTATATACAACGTGATTTTGAACCTTCTAGCTATATTGGAATCTCAGAATCAGAATCCCTAATGAAATATAGAATTGCAAGAAAAAAAGCTGTAAATCGAAAAAAAAAATAGGGTTTCCCATACAAAGTCGCCGTTCAGCTGGACGAGTTTCTATGGAAGGCCAAAATTTTTTTTTCGGTTTTTACCTTTTTTTCTTGCAATTCTGTATTCCATTAGGGATTCAGATTCCCAGATTTCAATATAGCTAGGGGGTTCAAAATCACGCTGTAGATGAATAATTTTCCCCCGTTTTCAAAACATTTTTTATTGATGTTTCGCTGGTATTGGTCGCAGCGTGATGTTTTGTAGCCTAAAGCCTTCCTCAATAAATGGACTATCCAACAGATAAATAATTTTTCAATTTGAATCAGTAGTTCCTTAGATTAGCGCGTAACAAACAAACAGATAAACAAGGTGAGATTTTTTTTTTTTGATTGTTTTTTTTTTTACTAAATGTTGGATTAGGCATTTGTCTCCCAATGCCTAATCCAACATTTAGTAAAAAAAAAACAAACTTCAGCTTTATAATATTAGTAAAGATATCGTCATCAGGCATTAAATTTACATGATATCTAGTATCCAGATAAAATACATTATTTCCATAAACTAACAGTAACAAGAGCGGAGTCACCGGTGCAGTAAAATAGCTTTTGTTTTAAAATAATTCATAACTATTAAACTAAAAAGAAAATGCAGTGAAGTGAGAACTAAAACGTTAATCCATCACGATGCAAACGCAATTAAATGTTTCCAAACAACAGCACAACATATAGGCTATTAGGGTGGCTGCACATCATTGATGGTATCAAGTTTGTATTTATACAAATAGGTATATACATGTATTTGCAAGGCGTGTTTATTTTAACTTCCGAAAGTAAGGTTGAATATATTTGAATGAGCTAATGAGCCAATGATCTTTTTCAGATTGGCCTGGTTCTTGGATGTTTACCTATATATGTATTTGTTATAAAATATAGTATCGTTGAGTTAGTATACCATAACACAAGTATCGAACTTACTTTGGGGCTACTCAATCTGTGTGATTTGTCCGTATATATTTATTTAGCTAATATTGTTCCCAAGTCAACAAGTAGTGTTAAAAAGTTACGATGAGCGTGAAGTCCCTGAAGTTTGTGACAGAAAAGAGAATTCATTTTTCGATTAGAGTTCATGAAATGCCCTATTGACATATACTGTAACAAATCCCGAGCTAATTCGTTTTCAGTGTCACTAACCAATATTGGATTCCGCTGGCCCACTAAGAATTCAGCCAATATCCGTCCGTTTATCCTAGAGCATCAGACAATGGCGATCTCCGCCGCATCACTGTGACGTCAAGGCACTCGTGCACAACAATGCTGCAAGACTCGTAGAAAGGCGGATTCCTGCTGATTTGCCCCAAAAGGCGTATGTACTTTGCAATACCAGATTTATTAATTACTAGCTGTCGCCCGCGGCTCCGCCCGCGTCAATGTCGATCCCTCGGAAATAGTACTTTTTTCCGGGATAAAAGGTAGCCTATGTCCTTCTCCGTCCTCCAGAGAACGTGTATGCAAAATTTCATGATGATCGGTTCAGTAGTTACGGCGTGAAAGCGTAACAAACAAACAAACAAACTCACTTTCGCATTTATAATATTAATAAGGATTAGACAATTCAGTTTTATTTTCTAAAAACCTTACATTGACAGTAGTTTGTTTATGAGATGTCTAAATAGCTAATAAATCAATATTTGCGTTATGTGCACTATATAAATGAAAAATGTTGAAACGTTCTAATCCAAGTCCTTATACAGACAAGGATGTTTGAGTACGCCTAGGCCCGAACAGCAAACGCGTAAAGCTAATTTACCTATGATGATTTCATTCCCCATAACTACGTCTGTAATGTTAAATCTGCACAGAAATTGCATATCCAGGTGAATTTAAATATCATCATTTTCCTTGCTAGAAAGTTACTGAAAGTACAAATATGAGGAGAAGTAGGATATCGATTTAGTGCACCTGTGTATGTTTCTCACTTTCAAATCGATGCATTGATATTGTCCCGTATTTTCTTTTCTATTTAGTCTAGAATTATCTAGAAACTCCTCTTAAAATTTAAAAAACAGTATACGTGACTTTGATTTAAACCTGGGGTCTCTCGATCCAAAGTCGACCGTGCAGACTACCAGGCCAAACGTTAAGGTGAATTCTTTCGCTGTTCAGCTATAAACAGTCTCAACTATCTGACTGTTGCAGTATTGGGTAATCTGAGATGTACATTAAATTCTCATTCGACGCGACTTGCACCATTAATGATCTCTTCTGAAATAATATTTTTTTTGAAAATAATATCTTGAAAATTACATCTTACTACCGATGAAAAATCGTGAGGAAATCTGGACAATAGTTACTGGTTACCACATAATCTGAAAACGTACTTTAAGACTCGTGCTAAACCTTCGCCGTTGGTCCATGCTACTGTCGCGAAATATCAGTTGCTGCTTCGTCAGATGGATAACAAAAGAAGATCTAAATGTCAGTATACTCTAATTGATCTCGGTCGCAGAATAATCTTACAACAGCCGCACTGGGACAACAGCCAACTGTCACTTAGTTTGTGATCCTTGTTTGAAAGTTGAGGGCCACAAGACGAGTGTCGGTCGGTTATTCTTAACTTTACTGCTTAACTTGGCTAATACCTGAGGGAGACTCGACAAAGTAATCTGCTTGGGCTCTCTCCCTTACCAATTTCCTTTCGATGAGACGTAATTTAAAGTAGGAAATCGTAATCATAGTTTTGTTTGAGTGTGTTAGAAGGACATTGTCATTTTCTCATGTTTTGTTAGATCGACTTTTGAAATGAAATGAAATAGAATTTTATTCAAATTTGGATATCATGTATCTCTTTCTGAACGTCATATTATTATTTTTAATATTTGCAAAATCGATAAGCTACTAGCGTTTCGGAACAACCACTGATGAGAAGAATACGCCGAAAGAAACTCAGTCCAGTATTGGTCCCTACGTGCCTGAAGGGATACATGTTACTTCAAGCGAGTAGGCGACCAATACTGTTGAAAAAAAGTTTCTTTTGGCGTTTCTTCTCTGCAGTGGTCGATTCCGAAACGCTGGTAGTCTGTAGCTTTTACACATTAATAAATAATATAAATATGACTAAATTCGATTCTAATGTGATTTGACGTGAAAAAGTGATTTGACGTGAAAGGTGACGACCTACAAAGGCCTATTTTATAAATAAACGTTTTGATTTTGATTTTCTTAAATGGTTTACTGTGAAATATAACCAAGATAATGTCTAAAATTTAATCCAGGTTTCGTATGCGAAAGTAACTCAGTTACCGCTGAATCGATTTAGATGAATGGTATGGTGATATTTGGACATAAGATAGTTTCTATTATCTTGAAAATGACCCCAGAAGGGGTTAGATGGCTTTAAATTGTACTCAGGGCTCAGCAATATTTAGATTCTACTCATACATAGTCTGACAAGACTGGAGTAGACTGTTCCACTGACTTACCTTATACATTATGTATATATTTTAAACTTCTATATCAAAATCATTCAAACAATGTTTAAAAAAGCTGTTTAAAAATATAAATACAAGAACAATAGTATCTCCCTCCATACCAATAACTCAATTAGGCAGTTCCTCAGGTAAACAGCATTTCTTTGCTCACCAAACATCGCATTTGATTACCCGCGTTTCTATTAACATGAGAGCAAACAGGAAATACGTTCCGTTCAACGTTTCATTGTGTTTCATTTCACGCAGCTATTAATTTCTCAATTTATTTTTGCGCTAAACAATCTAACTCATTAAATTTTTATTTCAGAATTCGTTCAAACGAAGTTTTTAATTTGAACGAGTGTTTACTTTACTCTGATGTATAAGGGTGTTTTTCCACCAGGGATGTGCTATGCAGCTTTGCTGCGAAGATGTGAAATCTACTCTACGAAAATATGTGACCGTTTCCACCAATACTAAACTATGCAGCTGTGCGAGAAAGATGCGCAGCTCGAGCTATGCTATGTATAGACAAACGCGGCCATACTGTAGGTACTCTGCTCTGCACATAGCTAAACCACTTACGATGGCCCATAGCAGGCATCCATAGCACGCATCAATAGCACGCATCTTTTCATATAAAAAAACATATCTTCTCCGTACTCCAGAGAACTTGTATTCAAAATTTCATGATGATTGTTTCAGTTCATTCATTCATTCATTTCGTGTAGGTGTCACAGTCAATTGACCATGCACACCCTGGTGTCAGAGTTCTTCGGAACCGCCTCTCGGCCACTGACGTGGTTCCTTTAACGACTACCAGATGGCAGCCGGGACCAACGGCTTAACGTGCCTTCCGAAACACGAAATCATCATTATTATCAGACAATCAGGTGATTCAAGCCTGCAATGTCCTAACCAAACTGGAAACAACTGAACAAAGTATGCTTCCCGTGAGAATCGAACCCACGACCCCCGGGTCTACAGGCAAACGCCTTAACCACTGGACCACAGAGGTAGTTAAAAAAAAAGCGTAACAAACAAACAAATTCACTTTCGCATTTATAATATTAATAAGGATAAGGATAATGTAAGTTTGGAGAACATAAGTTTTAACATGAGGTTACCTATATTAATTCCATTTCTTTTATTTACTCAAAGCACAGTATTGATTTTTGCTATAACATAAATTATTTTTATTTATTTTATTTTTATAATCATATTCTGTGACTATCAAGGTGTTGTTCACGAGAAAATAATATTTTTAAATAATGTTTGACAAATTATACATATTAAATAGTAAAAAAAATATGTAATGCACTTAAAAATACACTAAAAACTTCAAACTTTTTTCATATAGAATACTGTACATAGATTTAATACCGTGCTAAAACACTTACTACATTTTATCGTAAAAACACGAGTCTTTTTCCAAAATATACCGTTATATCATACAGCTTTGTAAACTGGGAGATGGAGGGGGATGGAAAGGAAATTTGCGTTATCAAAAAAGTAGATTAATTACAAATTCCGGTGCCACGTGACCGGGCTGCCAACAACTTTGGCACCTCGCTTAACTTCGCTGATCATTCAAATTCAAACACTTTACGAGTAAGTGTACTTTTAAAAGTTATCTTGACGTAGCCGGATATCGAACTCATCATGCTATACACTAATACCTCCCCCCCCCCCCCCTCCCTCAACCCCGGACAGGTAAAGTAAGGCACAGTATTTGTGATGGATTATAGGAATGACATTACTTATTTATTTATTTCTTCAAGTCTCAAGAATAAGGCACAAATAAAACACTATAAGTACACCGCAGGTCGATAAACCACTTCAATCTACAATTTAAGAGTTACGCGTCTAGTATTTAATACATGTGTCTCCTGAATATGATGATGTATAAATAATTATATTATGAGACGCGATACGATACAGGCGCAGGATTAATAAGGAGTCATTATCATCTACACATACGAGTATGGTATAGTTTATGTAAGTAGTCCCCAATAGATGTTGGTCAAGAATATTGATGGAAAATTAGGAATATTTTAGGATATTATATATATTTTGGTATTTTATCTTCTTAAATAATATCACATAGTTAACAGACATTCCACCATACCACAAAAATGTAAGTAAGCATACATTGAACATTTTTCTGATAGGTATTGCTTCTCAATCTTCAATCTAACAAATACGTTTGTCGTGAACCGAAACAAATACAATCTCGGCTGATAGCTATCACATAGACTGGTTGTCACACGCGTCAATAAACATAATAACGCACAAAAATACAAAATAGCCGCATCGTATTTGACGAAATGAGACTTCTATATGACAGGGCCTTCATGGCTATGTGGTCACTGAACATAACCTTGATATGTATCATTGAAATAATGTAAGATAAATGTATCCATAATGTAGGAATGAATAAGTATTTCTACTTGACGACATAAGACAAATTGCTGGAAAGAAATGGTTTGCGATGGCCGGAGATAGAGAGGAATGACGTAGACAAAAGGAGGCTTAAACCCAGCAGTGGGTAATAGAAAGTTGATGAGACTATACTGTTAAGTAACTCCGGACGCGTTCCCTTCTGAGATGGGTGACCGTGTGTGGCACGGTCACCCATCTGTGACCCATCTGTGAATTCTGTTGCACATTGAATGAATTTACTAAAATAGCTTTATTCGTCTTATGTTATGGAAATTAAATTATTCGGGTTTTGTAAATTGGCTCAACTATTGTATTAGGATTAAGCCTGTAATAATAGTTGTAAGTTTGGAAATAAATAAATAAAAAAAAATAAAAAAATAAAAAATACCTGAAGATCCTCCGTGCTTTCATTGATGGCAGTCCTGAAGTTATGTCAGATGCCTTTAGACAGCTTGAAAAATCTGACGGACACGAAAGTTGTAAAAGATCAGAATTTGAGTTATACTCCGACCTGATCTGGAGTGAAACCAGACCCTTAACGGTTGAACATACTCAATAAGAAATTGCTCTTTTCATTTTAATGCAAACTCGCTGGTTATTACCGCTGCTACAAATTATACTAGAACCTAATACGTTAAATCTAGTCATCATCATTTCGTGTAGGTGTCACGGTCAATCCACCATGCACCCCCTGGTGTCAGAGTTCTATGGAACCGCCTCTCGGCCTCTAACGTGGTTCCTTTAACGACTATTAGATGGCAGTCAGGACCAACGGCTTAACGTGCCTTCTAAAGCACTGAATCATCTTTATTATCAGACAATCAGGTGGGGGTCGGGGAGCGTGGGAATCGAACCCACGACCTTCGGGTCTACAGGCAAACGCCTCGATCACTGGACCATGGAGGCAGTTAAGTATAAAATGTAATAGCATATGAATCTGTCTCTTCACCCTGCTGCTGCAGGACAGACAGATTAATGTATAATTCCTTTAAAGTGAAAACTTAAAAAATTACAATCACTTAAAGACACGTAGGTGTGCGTGGAATGAAGCGTTATTTATTACGAGTGATCAGTAAAGTAAAGCGAGGCACCGCAGCCCCTCATCGGCAGTCCGGTCACGTGTCCCGGAATTTGTAATTAATCTGAAGGATTAGACGGATATCCTCCCAAATATATAGTGTGTTGGATTTAAAAACCTCGACCTCTTACACACATGTAAAACAAACAAACATAAAAGTAACTATCAAGATATATCGTTAAAATTACTAACTACATAATGAAGCATCATTGTTGCGAATGATCAGTGAAGTTAAGCAAGTAGCAAAGCCTTGTTGGCAATCCGGTCACGTGTCCCCGGAATTTGTAATTAATCCATTGAAAAACACGGAATTTTCCTTTTCCTTCCAATACCGCCGAAAAAGCGTTTTTAAAATTTTAGGTGTTTAGGGAAATTAAGTAGCCTTTAGCATATCAAAAGAAAAAAAGGAATACTGTCTGTAAAGTTGCTTTACGGATAATTTTACGTAATAACTGTGGAAGAGAGATAGGCGCGTCACAAGTCGAAGGCTTAATCTGATCGATCCTCTCTATCGCTTGGTCCGCGCTCTCGCTTGCACACGGAACGCGACACTTTTTCTTGCGTGCAGCCAGCATCCATCTATTTATAAGATCGTCACTTCAAAAAAAGACATCTTTGAAATGAAGTCACTATTTGCAAATGATCATCGAAGTTAATAACACAAATTTACTTCTTTTCTTCTCCGCTCATTTTCTTACATGCTAGCTTTCGCCCGCGGCTCCGCCCGCGTTAATGTCGATCCCTCGGGAATAGTACTTTTTCCCGGGATAAACGGTAGCCTATGTCCTCCTCCGTATTCCAGAGAACTTGTATGCAAAATTTCATGATGATCGGTTCAGTAGTTACGGCGTGAAAGCGTAATAAGCAAACAAACAAAAAAACAAACAAACAAACAAACAAATAAACAAACAAACTCACTTTTGAATTTATAATATTAGTGAGGATTAATTATTATTAAGATACATTGCATTTCACGTAATATATTCTAGGTGTATATGTAATGAGGAGAAATTGTTTGCGAGTGATCACGTAGTTACGCCAGGCGCCGGAGCCTCTCGTTGCTAGTCTGGTCACGCGTCCCCGGAATTTGTAATTAATCTACTGGATAACACGGATTTCCTTCCAACCCCGTCACTTCCTTCTTCAATTCTCACAACATTAAGAAATCTAAGCATGTTTGGGGAAAAAAGATATGTTTGAAATGTACATTATGTAGACTCTAGCATATTTGATGGACACAAACACGAATTAACTTTTAGAAGTCACCTAGAACCCTGTAATTCCAGTGCTAATGTAAATTATACAATTATAATATCGATCTATTTCGCCAACTTGGATAGTCCGCCATATTGGATTTAGAATGATGTCACACACCATATCGTGCATTGTCATCCAAATTAAACGTGTATACAAAAGTTCAGCTTAATCGGTTGAAGGTATCTAAGGATTCCACCGTAACAAACATACCTACATACACACATTGCAAGTTAAATAAAAGCTTTAAAAAAAAAAGGTGGTGTTATTCATTCAGTATGTACCGTTTTTGTTGTTAAAACGTCTGGAGAAAAACGGTATGTTCGCACTAATTTCCGTTAAGGCGCTGTATCCCTTAACCGTTTGTAGCGGACATCGCGCAATATTTTATATAATTGTGTCATACATATCGTCAGTCTCAGTTCAAATCCGTGTCTGCCATTTTCGTGTTAATTTTCACTTTTAATGTAATAATTTAATAATTATAACCAAATATTGTATTTTTTGTAGGTATCCATCTTGCTCATTTAGTTATACTTTTTATAGACGTATATAAGTTGGTAGTTGTCTCTGAAAATATCAAGAAATTCGCGACGAAATTTTTTCTGGATATAGCTTTTTTGATATTTTATTTAGTTAGGTTTTAAATATTTTTTTCAACATATTATGATGTAACCATTTATTTTGATCTTTGAACTATACTTCATATTTTTTTCACGCTAGTATTCTTTGAAAAATAAGGCTAACTGCGCGACGAAAAAATACACGTTTTACGGTATTCTTCTGATGCACAGCGCCTTAATGCATTTAGGCCGTCGAATGGCAAGAGATATTTTTCTGTGATACTCTATTTATTGACTCATTTTTTGGTCATGTATATGTATATAGATAACCTATACTATATATCGAAGGATGAGACCAATATAATGAGCAACACGGACCTATTAATAAAATCTAATAGCTCTCATACTGTCCAACACATGTATCAATAAACAAAATTTGCCGCGCAGCGTCTGGAAAAATGAGCGGCATACGGCGACCTTTCCATCTTGAGAAAGGAATCACAATGTATCGAGATATTGATGCGATATTTTGTTGACACAGATATTGGACACAGTATCCTTTCTTTCTTAATTTTTGATTAAAAGGAAATTGTGTGATTTATCGAGGTGTTTCCAAGTCCTCTCATGTACATCGTAAGAGGCGACTTAGGAAATACAAGCTAAACAAAGCTCATAAACATCAATGAGACCTCTCCAAGCCGTCTGGCCAGCGAGGAGAGTGTATGCCAAATCCGCTGTTTGCTCTGGCCAAGTATGGCTCTGGTATACAGAGAGGGTCATGGTCTTGCAGTGGAGACTAAAAAGACCTGATGATGATCATGATGAACGAGGTGTGTGACATTTGATGAGTAAAACTATTATTAAAACTTTTTAAATAGGTAAATGCAATTTGAAACGATTACGACTTTCTATGTATTACAGCTGACCTGACTTATTACGGCTGTTCCTTGGCTTGTATCTGCCATTAACATATACAACATTGAACGGCATTAACATCATCATCATCGCAGCCGTAAGAAGTCCACTGCTGGACAAGGGCCTCTCCCTAAGAATCTTTATTCCATAGGAGGTTGTTGCCATACTCACCACGCTTGGCAGGCGGGTTGGCGAGCGCAATTGCTTTACCTTCTTGTGCTTCCAACGCTGCTGTACATCAAAAGCATTTTAAAGCTGAAGAAGGATACAAATTCGTAGAATTTCGGAAAGGAATGAAGGTATTGGGGTACTACTCGCTTGGATGAATGGGGAAAAGCAAGTAGCAGCTCGGGAAGGCCGGTGGCGCGTTCCGGACGCCTACCCACCAACCACCGACCAGACAGTTCATCATCATTTCGAGTAGGTGTCACAGTCAATCGACCATGCACACCCTGGTGTCAAAGTTCTTCGGAACCGCCTCTCGGCCTCTGACGTGGTTCCTTTAACGACTACCAGATGGCAGCCGGGACCACCGGCTTAACGTGCCTTCCGAAGCACGGAATCATCTTTATTATCAGACAATCAGGTGATTCAAGCCTGCAATGTCCTAACCAAACTGGAAACAACTAAACAAAGTATGCTTCCGGTGGGAATCAAACCCACGACCCCCAGGTCAACAGGCAAACGCCTTAACCACTGAACCACGGAGGCTGTTGAGGACCAGACAGTTGAGGATGACACATCTGACCTTGAAAGGCGTTGCTGAATTGCTATTATCCAAGTTGGAACGGTAATCCATACACAAACCGTAACTTGTATCATGGTATCTTGTAACATACCAGCAGCTATGTAATAAATAAATTGGGACAAAATTGTTTCACATGTCCCGTGGGTCGGCTATTCTCCTATACAGGTCGAATCCTTAACCGATTTCCGTCAATAGGATAATTCTCTTGGTTTATATGCAAACGCGACGTTATAATTATATGATTTACATTAGCACGTGCATTACAGGATTCTAGGTGGCTTCTGAAATTTTTTGTGTCCATCAAACCCACTGTAGAACTAAGTGTGGGTCTTATATTTAACAAAAACGGTTTCACCCACGTATTTTAGGTCAATACATACCTATAGTTTCAACCTATTCATACTCAGAAGTCCATCTTCAGGGCGAGTGAAAACTAAGAGGGAAAACTAAAAAAAATATGGTTTATGATAATTTTCTAACTATCAGAACAAGGACTAACTCTAACTCTAAAAAAGTTATATCGTCGGTTTGCTGCTGTCTATGGATGATTAATTTCCAATATGGCGGCGGGTGTCGGTCACCTTCAAATATTTGCGCTCCGGGATTGGATTTAACTTTTGTGGGAGTTTCATAACAGCGGCTGTTTGAGCCAACGCGTTTCCCAAAGGTCACATTTCATTGATAACACATTTATGAAATAAAATGAAAATTAAGGGAACAGCCAGTGTGTTATTACGATGCTCCGCGCTCGCTTGATCAATGAACTTCAAACGAAAAGAAAAGGAGTAGGAAAATTGGTTCTTATAATCAACTCTACTCGTAGTATGTAACATTTTAGTTTAAACGGTAAACATTAAGAAAACATTGTTTTGTAAGAACTTTTAGTTCGATGACTTCCAACTTCGATGTTAACAAAGGATACTTAACAGTATTGGAAATTATCAACACATAATATTTCCTAGAATCTCAGATTCTCATTTTTTTTGGACGGTCTATGTTGCTAGCTCCTAGTGAACTTTCGCTACTTCACCGGACGTTTGAGGCGAGGGCAGAGTGTCCTCAGCCTTTATAGACAACATCACCAAAGTACAACCTACACCCATTTATTATAGTCGTTAAGCTAGGTCAGATGTCTTAAGCCAGCTTGAAAAATCTGATGGTCACTTACATATACAAAAAATAAACAAACCACCAGGTATAGTTCTTAGTAGTATAGTAAATTGTTAGTTGATGACACTTGGAGACCATGGGCAATGCAGTTTGTTGCTGCTTATTCTGCACTTGCACTTTGGCTACACTAAACTGTACTGTATATTAGCCGTGTGGTATCCGGCAGAGTAGAATAGGACCACTCCAAGTCTTCCCGTGGATGTCGTAGAAGGCGACTTAGGAAATACAAGCTAAACAAAGCTTATAAACATCTAAGAGACCTCTCCAACCCGTCTGGCCAGCGTGGAGAGTGTAGGCCAAGTCCTCTGGCTGCTCTGGCCAAGTATGGCCCTAGTAGTACAGAGAAGGTCGTGCTCCTGTAGTGGAGACTAAAAAGGACCTGATGATGATGATGATGAAACTGAACTGTTAGTAAATTATTGATTTCAACCAATACTTTCTTGTTAAATAAAAGTTAACGTTGACTAAACAAAACTTAAAATAGGTATCTTGTGACTAATAAAGATATTTGAATTTGGGCTAATATTTAGGTACAGCAGAATCGTTGAACTCTTGATTCTAGTATAATAAATTGACACTAATAAATGAAGACACAAACTTATTTCTTTATAAACTAATAAGTTCTACTATATTAAACTTTTAAAAATATATTAAAAATAATTATAAAGCCAAGTCCATCGCTGCAGTCAGCAGGCCTAGAAGGATGGCGGCATTTCCTCGCTGGATGACTAAACTTAATCTTGGACCAAAATGCCTTAGGTCAACGGAAACGTCGATTAGGCTTGTGGAGATCTTTAAGATGTCTGGCACACATTTTGATCAAAGATGATCATATATATAGAGCACACCCTAACCAGTTAGCAAGTCTAAAACTTAGTATGACTGCTAGCCTCCGTAGTCCAGTGGTTAAGGCGTTTGCCTGTTGACCCGGGGGTCGTGGGTTCGATTCCCACCGGAAGCATACTTTGTTTAGTTTTTTCCAGTTTGGTTAGGACATTGCAGGCTTGAATCACCTGATCGTCTGATAATAAAGATGATTCCGTGCTTCGGAAGGCACGTTAAGCCGGTGGTCCCGGCTGCCATCTGGTAGTCGTTCCAAAGGAACCACGTCAGAGGCCGAGAGGCGGTTCCGAAGAACTCTGACACCAGGGTGTGCATGGTCGATTGACCGTGACACCTACTCGAAATGATGATGACTGGTAGCCTCTTCCATATGGATTAAATATCCTGAAGTTATTATCCTGAACTTTTAGTTCAGGAATGTGATTTATCTTCAAATTCAAATCATAATTCGAAATGTTCTAACAACAAAGCATTTCATAGATATTATCAACACATCCTATTTCATTGAATCTTAGTTTCGTGAGCATGTGAAAACATGCGAAAGGCGGGAGCTTTAGGCAGTATATTGATAACTTTGATAATCAATTTGACCTAAATATTATGTCAAAGTGATCAAATTCAGAGTTTTGTGAAGTAGTGCGTGTCTAAAATTAAATGTACGCGTAATTTGGTATTGGTAATAGTGAGAACTATTTCATTAAAAAATATCTACGAAATAAAGTGTGATTAAATTTTATAATGTATACATACATAGTATCACGTCTTTTTCCTTTCGGGGTAGACAGAACCTAGGTATATAAGACCATATGGCCACATTTAGCATGCTTGAGGGCGTGTAGATAGAAAACGGAATCAAAATAGCGATGGGTTGCTAGCTGCATCGCCTATTGACATGTTTCCGCGGATTTTAGCCCAATTACTCGATAGGCTCTTACGATCTTTTTTGACTAGCTCCGTGGCGCAGCGGTCAACACGCCAGCCTGCGACACGGAGTGACCGGGTTCATTCCCCGGCCAGGTCAAGATGGAAAATGATCTTTTTCAGATTGGCCTGGGTCTTGGATGTGTATCTATATATGTATTTGTTATAAAATATAGTATCGTTGAGTTAGTATCCCATAACACAAGTCTCGAACTTACTTTGGGGCTAGCTCAATCTGTGTGAATTGTCCGTATATATTTATTTATTTATTTATGATCTACGTAAGAAGCAGATGGCACATTCTATGTTTTTTCTTTTCTTCCAGACCATCATCGAAATATATACATGGTGAAACTCTGATCGTTTTAGACCCTTAAAAAAGTGACTCAGACAGACCATCAATACTTTTCTAAGGGACTGTACCGGACAGTATGGTCTCAGTACATGTAGCTGATGCAGATGTCAGGTGGACACGGTATGCTTGGGATGGAGAGTGCAGGTGTCAAGGATGTCAGTATTAAAACCCGACCGATACCACGGAATTCATTTATTGCACTAATAATAGAAAGAATTACAAAATATCGAGTATGTAGGTTACACGCGCTGGCCCGCGTGACGTCAAAGTGTCATCAACCTAAACTAATACTGTACGCTAGCTCGTACATATTTCCAACCACAAAAGCAAAAGAAAACTTAGATATTTCATTCTTAAATAACATAATACACGTAAAATTATAAACAATGTACAGTAATAGCAAAATAAAAGTATAAAAAATATAAAATTGTAATTAAATAGTCAGGAAAGTAAAATTAAGTAGGTAAGTAAATAATTAATTACACAAAGTCAAGTCATTAGTACTAGAATTTAAATTAAAATGAATTTTTCTTGGACTAGTAGGGGACGTCGCGGTGTCTACACTCGCAACGGAACCTCGTGAAGCAGGTGTTGTCCTTGGGAGCGGGGAAGAAGAAGGTGGCGCAGACTCTGTCACCGCCCCGAACGAAGTCTCACTCATCGTGGCAGCAGTGTCGTGGTTGTGGTTTTCAGGTTTCCATCGTTTACACCATCTTTGTTTCATGTTGCAGAGTGCCAGGGTTGTCAAAACAATCGTCATAGCAATTAGAATAGAATAAATAATTATGTAATGCGTAGAGTCATAGTTGTCCATTTTCTCCAGTTCTTGCTGTTTCAAATGGTTTACATTCTGTGTTATCGATGTAAATAATTGCTCATGGTTTTCTGCCTTAAAATTGTCAGGAAGTGATACGTTCATAAACTCGTTCAACGTAGAGACAGTAGGTAAAGTTATGTTAATGGCCGGGTGCATGTATATCTGGCTTGCGTAGTCATGTTGAGCGTAAATTATAAAGGAGTCACCTTTGATAGAGCAACCAGGTTCCAGAGTTATCAACCCGTTGTCACGCAAATGTTTTGTTGTGACGTCATTCGAACATATGATTCGTATAGAGCACACGGTGCAACACGAGTACAGCCAGGTGTCGCGAGTGTGTAACTTGATCCATCGGTCGGAACATGCTTTGGCTTCTGACCGACAGTATGTTTTGTTTTCATTGATTAGCAGTTTCATATCACATAATGATTCTCCAATTCGCATTGTATATACAGGATGATTTAACGGACATAATATATGTTTATGTGTATGTCTTATGCAGGTGTTTATGTCGTATTCCGTCATAGGTACTATTGTATCCTTTTTCACATTGACGGCGAGGTACTTTGTTTCTGTTGTTGTGAAGATGGCGGTGTCTCCTCTTATTTGAGGGATGTCAATAACAGCATCCAGTTCGAACTGATCTCTGTTGAGCAAAGGAATCTTGATTTCTATTATCAGAAATCTTTTCGTCACTTTTGCTTGTACGTGCAAGAGACCGTACAAGTCTCGAAAATTGTCAGTTGGCACAACAACATCATCCTGTAAATGACCTGATATAACGTTTAGTTGCTGTTGAAGATCTTCTGGAGTTAAAAAATGTATATTTAGGCGGCCATGGTAAATGTCCGTCACTATGTCAAGCAATGTGTCTTGGGTTCGGCGGAGATTAGACACAATGACGTCAGCAGATATCAAGGAAGACAGAATGTGAAAGACGTGTAAAGCGTTTTGGTTAACTTTCCCAACTTGATTTATTTCTTCAGACATAATTTGCAAGGTTTTGGAGATTTGTTCGAATTGTGTATTCATTATATGTTCGTTTCTTTTCAGGATGTTATTTTCCGCTTCAATCAGTGACGTTTGGTTCTTAAATAAGGTAAGGAGGTGATCTTCTCTCGTTTTCACTGTTTCAATATCATATTCATATCTTTGAGCAAATTTGTCATCCAATACACCAAACAACGTGTTCGCTAAGTAGCCGACCCCATTAATCAAACCTCTTTTCTTTCGTTGTAGGATGTGGTGTTGGTTCGATAGTAATTCGTTATAGTAGCGTAGTTCATCGATCTCGTGTGCGAGTTGCGTAATTATGGAAGCGCATGAGTGGTCATTATCGCAGGTTTTCTGTATCATGTCAATATACTTCTCTACTGCAGTGATACTCTGCCAGTAGGCCGTCATATTATAGTAGGCGATCAGTTTCCATTGATCCTGGATGATGCGTACGTCAACTATTTTGTCAAAAAACAATGTGTTGGTATTATTCAGACGTTGGATGGTAGCGTCGGCGTTTATACCAGGTGTTAAGAACATGAGTAATAGTAATACTATGTTCGCCAATGTAGTTCGTTTGCCATTGTTTTTTCGCAACCTTCTAGGCGTCAAGTTGTCATCTTTCTTTGGTTCATCATTAACTTTTACGTTTGAGGTTAGTTTTGGCGAGTCATGGTTGATTGGCAAAGGAATCAGCTTGATTATAGGGCGTTTAAGTTGTCCATCCTTTGTCCGCAGGGTGACGACTCGAATGTGGTCGTCTTTACCGGGATGAACATCAGTTACTCGGCCCATGGCCCATTTTGTTGGAGGTAGATTATCTTCCTTGATCAGGACAATGTCATTCGCTTTAAGGTTCTCTCGAGGTTGCTTCCACTTCGACCGAGTTTGCAGGTGTTGTAAATAGTCGGAAGACCA
This sequence comes from Elegia similella, assembly GCA_947532085.1. NCBI lineage: Eukaryota > Metazoa > Arthropoda > Insecta > Lepidoptera > Pyralidae > Elegia > Elegia similella. Next base: position 610,663 of record OX383926.1, on the reverse strand, counting down.
TTTCTTCCAAAAATCACGGTGCATCCTTTCAATGAGTTGCCATCTCGTTTTGATGCATCGGACGTCATCGTCAGCCATCGGAGGGGACAGCAGTGGTCCTCCTACAAGGAAATGGCCAGGAGTCAGGTAGCTGTCATCTTCATTTTCCGTCAGAGCGCATAATGGTCGAGAGTTCAGACATGCTTCGATTTGACAAAGTAACGTGGTGAACTCTTCAAATGTCAGTTTTTGCTCGCCCAAGACACGTTTCAAGTGGTGTTTTGTGCTCTTCACGGCTGCTTCCCATAATCCCCCACCGCTGGGCCATTTTGGGACGTTTAGATGCCAAGTCACGCCCATCTCTGCTACCTCAGGTAAAAGGTCATGGTTGATAGTTTGTAGTACTTCTTTGTATTCCTTTTTTAAGAGGCGTGATGCACCGACAAAGTTGGTCCCATTATCACTATATACGTGCTTCGGGGTTCCTCTTCTTGCGCAAAACCGTTTAAAAACTGCCAGGAATGCCGGAGTGCTGAGGTCGGAAACGAGCTCGAGGTGTATCGCCTTAGTCGCGAAGCAAACGAAGACAGCGACGTATCCTCGGGTTGTTTTTATTCCCCGTCCTTTATTTGCTTTCAGCTCCACATGCCCTGTGTAATCAATCCCTGTGTGGGTATATGGACGGGATGGTGTCACCCTCGGACCCGGCATGTCAGCCATTATTTGGTGTTGTTTATGGCTATTAAAACGAGCACATTTAACGCAGCTCCTCAGATATTTTTTTACTGTTCGGATACCACCTAGGACCCAGTACTTTTGCCGTAGATATGTCAAAGTCAGACCAGGTCCACCGTGTAGTGTTCGCAGATGAGCTTGTTTGACAAGAAGTTCAGTCAGTCTCGTGTCCTTCGGAAGGATGACAGGATGCTTTGCATTGTCAGTTAGTTGTGAATGTTCAAGCCTCCCGCCGACTCGTAAAATGTAATTTTTATCCAAATAGGGCGTCAGAGTCAATAAATGGATTTTAGAATGCACGGTGCCATTTTGTTTTATTTGATTTATTTCTGATTGCAACTCTCGTATTTGATACGCTCTTATTACAAGTTCATAAGAATGTTCGATTTCCGTTGCAGTCAGGTATGATTCATGTTGTCCGTCTAGGGAACACCGGCTGGCCGTGTGACGTATGTTTGTTATGAAACGTAATACGCGCGCTATCACTCGCACGGCGTGACTAATAGAACTATATTTATTTAATAAGTCTTCAAAGATAGTATTTGTAGTTTGAACTACGCATATCTGGATTTCTTTTTTCCTCTCCAACTGGGGTAGATCCACTTGTGGGATGTCACTTGGTATGTCGCCTTTAACCCATTGGGGTCCTTCCCACCACAACGGATGTTCAGTCAGCTGTGATATTGTCAATCCTCTGGTAGCACAGTCGGCGGCATTCTCACTCGAAATCACGTGACGCCAGCAGGATGACGGTATTATCTCTAAAATTTCTTTCGTACGATTTGCGATAAAAGTTTTCCATCGGGAGGAATGGCCTTGGAGCCAACCCAACACCACCAGGGAGTCAGTCCAGCAATAGATAGGAACGTCGGATTTTTGAAGAGCTTTCAAAATTTTTCCTATTAATTTGGACAGTAGCAAAGCGCCGCACAGCTCAAGTCGCGGCAAAGTCATAGTATTCTTGCGTGGCGCTACTTTTGTTTTCGCGGCAATCAATCGAACGGTAATTTCGCCCTTGTCATTCTTTGACTTTAGGTAAGCCACTCCAGCATAAGCTCGCTCGGAAGCGTCGCAGAATCCGTGTAACTCGATAGATGCATGGAGATCACCGACCCACCGAGGGATATGCAGTTCGTTGATGTGTTTAAGATCCTTTCGCAGTTTGTCCCATTCATATTGAATATCTTTCGGAACTTCGTCATCCCAATCCAAAGACACCAACCAAAGTTTTTGGAATAATAGTTTTGCCCTTATTGTCAGGGGAGCCATCCATCCTAAGGGGTCAAAAGTTTTCGAGATGTTAGATAATAACATTCGTTTCGTACATGGTGATGACTCATCGTACTCGTCAAGTGAGTGAAATGTAAATATGTCAGTAGTGGGATGCCACCGTAACCCGAGCGCCTTTGTTGAGTTAGCATTTTTAAAGTCAATTGTAGTCGGGTTTATTTGTTTTGACGTCAGATTCTCAAGTAATTGAGGGCAGTTACTCGACCACTTTCTAAGGTTTATTTTTGCGCCTTGCAGTAGCTCGATCAGTTGCTTCTGAACTTCTCTTGCATGCTCAATTGACTGGCTGCCGCTGAGAACATCATCAACGTACACCTCATTTTTTAGGATTTCAGCCGCCAAGGGATACTTATTTGCATCGTCCAGTGCTAGTTGCTGCATTGTGCGCATAGCTAAATAAGGTGCAGCTTTCATACCGTACGTCACTGTGCACAATTGGTATTCTTTAAGAGGATCTTGAGGACTATTTCTCCAAATAATCTTCTGCAGATGTTGCTGGTCAGATTGAAGCAGGATACAACGGTACATCTTTTCACAGTCCGCAGTATATACATAGCGGTAGGTACGCCATCTCAATAACAAAGATTGAATGTCCTGTTGTAACTTAGGACCGCTTTCCATGAGGTCATTCAAACTCTTGCCTGTTGATGTTTTTGAAGAGGCGTTGAAAACGACGCGGAGCTTGGTGGTAAGGGAGTCCTCCTTATGTACTCCGTGGTGTGGTAAATAACACATAGGATCTTTGTGTTTGGTGCATTCGCGCATGTGACCTAGATCGATGTACTCTTGTATAAACTGCCCGTAACTGTCACGTAGTTTGTCATTCTTCATAAGACGACTCTCTAATTGCTTGAATTGAGCCACGGCACGTGCTCTTGAGTGACCGAGGTCCTTTTCGAAGTCCTCCTTCATTGGCAATTGAACTTCATATCGTCCGTCAGGCAACCGTTTAGTCGTTTTGGCGTAAAGTTCTTCACAAAATACTTCTTGTTGCGTCAGTGGTGTGGTTTCAGATGCAATTTCTTCAACCTCCCAGTAGTTGGCAATATCTTCAACTCCATTTAAAACAACATGGCAGTTAAATGTCATCACGGGTCCAGACAAGATTCACCCTAGTTTTGTCTGCTGGGCGATGGGTTCTTGTTGAGAGCCTTTAATTAACCCGCTCATCAAAATCTCTGAATAAACCTTGGCATCAAGTAATATATCGATTCGCTTAGATACATTATATTCAGGATCCGCAAGTTGAATATGTTGTAAATGTGGATATTTCTTGCAGTCAAATGTAGTGTGTGGTAGACTATTCACTAGTTTTGCATAACTAAGGCGTCAGTGGTGAAGCTGTAGTCGTCATGGATTGAAACGCAATATAGTGGAATTCTTCCTCTGCTTCTCTTAGACGAAATACCCACCCCTGTCACCGAGGCATGTAAGCTTTGGCGAGGCAAGCCTAAAAGTTGTGCGGCAGTTTCAGTTATGAGGGTTGTTTGCGACCCTTGGTCTAACAATGCTCGCATAATCAGGTAAGTACCATCATTACATCGCACCTTTATTTGTACGGTCGTCAATAGTATTTCGTCATCCTCATAAGTCACAGTATTTGTCGAACGTTGCTGACGTTTGATATTCGAGGTCGATGCAGTGGCCGAGGTCGGGTCGTTGTCCGAGTCATGCAATAAGGTATGATGTTCGTCATTGCATATCTTACATCTCTTGGTAGAATTGCAAATATTTCGCTCGTGTACGTATAAACAATTTTTGCAAAGCCGATGTTTCGCAACTAATTTCAGCTTCGCGTCTGTAGTCAAGGCGTCAAATTTGCGACATTGGTATAGCGCATGATTTGAGTTGCATAAAATACAATGTTCTTTGATAGAAGTCACATGAGCTGATTTATGAAATTGAGCCTTATATCCAGTGCCGACAATCGAGTTTCGTGCGGCCTTGTATGATGTAGATTGTCTTGTCAATGCTCCAGATTCTCTTTCTTTCTTATTCGTCGTTGGTTCAAGCGCAGTAAATTTTGCCTCTAAAAATGACATAAATTCGTCAAACTCTGGGAGCTCGCGTGGAGTTTTGCGGGACTCCTTGTAATCACTTCGAGTTTCAGGATCGAGTTTCTGTAGCAAAAGGTAGACCAACAGTGGATCCCAGGTCGATGTATCCACGCCTAAGTTGTGTATCGCGTGAATACATTCCATCGCAGTGTCATGTATGCGTTTAATTTCAGATGATGTCTGCTTTTCGATAACGCGTTGATTTAGAAATATCTCAATATACTTATTAAACAGAATCTGCATGTTGTTATAGCGGTGATAGAGGATTTCCCACGCAGTTTTATAGTTATCTGAAGAAACAGAAAGATGTTGCACGAGGCGGTGGGCTTCACCCTTTAATTTTCCCTTCAGATGTTGCATTTTTTGTGAGTCACTTAGCGTGGGGTTATCGTGGATACTGCTTTTGTAAAGATCCAAAAATGTGGGCCATTGTGTATAATCACCATGGAACGTGGGCACTTCCACTTTAGGAGTTGACTCGTACTGGTGTGCAGATGAAGATATCCTCTGGTTAAGGGACCTTTTTATCACCTTGAATTTTTCTTCATATTCAGCAAATTCTTCATCGTAATCCACATCTTCACCGTTTAATAAATTGTCAATTTTTAGATGAAGATTATCGATATTTTTCCAACGGGACTGCAAGTTTTTTAATTCATCTTCCATTTCCCATTTTTCCGTAATTTTTGACAGATTGATGTTTTTTATTTGACGACTCAAGGCACGGAAATTAGTCCGCTGTTCGCGCAAAAGGTCGTCAACAGATTGTCTCTTTACGTCATCTTCATCGTCCGACGGAGGCACGTAACTCTTAATTACAGCTTTAACTCGCTCGTACAAAAGCTTGGTGTCTGTAAAAATATCTTTCGTGAAGTACTCATCAGATTGAGCAAGATTTGCCGACAAAATGTTAGCATGATTTATGTCAAACTCCGTCCAAAGGCTTTCAAGCGTACTAACCCGTTTCCGAATATAAGCTTCGGTTTTCTTAGTCGCCGAATCCTTGTTAAAGTTTACATAAGTCTTCTTGATGGTGTCAATGATCTCCTTTTGCCTGGCAAGAAGATCCATTGTTGATAACGCAGATATCAACACTGGTAAAATGTCAAGACAGGATTACACAGTAAGATGTAATAATGATGTCACGTAACGTCACTTCACTTCACTAAAATAGCTACTATAGTAAAAGTCACAAAGCAATCCTTTTGAACTGATGTCCAAAGTAACTGTAACTCCTTAGCGCTTATGAAGTCTAATACGATTTTTACGACACTCAACTCGATTGGTGAGACCCGCTTCTGGGAGGCCGACCGAGTCAAAGTTATAATCGTAAAAATAATAAAAAACCACAAAAACCCTAAATAAAACTCGAAGGACCAAAATGTACCGGACAGTATGGTCTCAGTACATGTAGCTGATGCAGATGTCAGGTGGACACGGTATGCTTGGGATGGAGAGTGCAGGTGTCAAGGATGTCAGTATTAAAACCCGACCGATACCACGGAATTCATTTATTGCACTAATAATAGAAAGAATTACAAAATATCGAGTATGTAGGTTACACGCGCTGGCCCGCGTGACGTCAAAGTGTCATCAACCTAAACTAATACTGTACGCTAGCTCGTACAGGGACCAATGCTGGGAACTCAAAAAAAATTTCGTCATTTCCATACAAATTTAATGTACGCAGTTCATTTACGTACCATGTATATTCATTTACGAATATTGCAGATCATTTCAAAAACACTATTATTTTTAATCTTGGGCAGGATGACAAAGTAGATAGCAGGACGAGAACTATTGTTGTTGGTTGTAAGACCTTGCTCGTTTGAGTTGCTTGGTCAATTATAACAATAGCCTAGCTGCCTCAACCAAAATCGAACTATGTAAATATATTCCCTGCGAACCCAATCATCTGACTGTTGACTCAGAGATAGGTCGATGACCCAGATATTGATCCCGCCCGTGAGAACTGACGAAAATCAGCGTTATAGGGGTAGTTGAAACTATATACGGTAGGAGTTACGTTTTGATACTAACTTATATTTATTGATACGAAATAAGTGTTTGCATAATTGTTTATATATTTTTTTTATGTATATTGATGGCAAACGAGTAGACGAGCCACCTGATGGGAAGTGGTCACCGTCGCCCATGGACATCTGCAACACTAGAGGAGGTTTGTATGCTGCGCTTTCATTATTTATGACGTTTTAGGCACTGAAGTAATCGTCATAAATTTTTGCAAACATGTCAGAAATTCTGAGAAGTTCATAGAAGTATCCTATGAACTCATAAGTCTTTACTCCTGTGGCGGGCAGTGCGGTGGTAGAAAGATGAAGTTGGCACCGATTCAAAAAGTTCTTCAGAACACTCCCCATAGTACAGACGGTAAAACTCACACAGAGAGCCAACGTCTCTCCGTAGACTGAGGGTGTCTAAATCGTCTGTGAGTGTAGGATCTTCGATAACACGAACTGCCTTGGATGAAATCGAGAGGAAGGAATTGGTATTGAGGTGCACCAGACCAGATAAGAGAGCAGCATTCCATTTGGAGCCGGACTTGATCCTTATATAACAAAAGTCTATATATATGCGAAGTTTCTTTTAAATAAACCATGAAATTTGTTTTTTATCTCAAATATTCAAAAACAAGGAATGGTTCCCCGAAAACAAATAGGTTTTATTCCCTAGGAACAAAAAAAAATATTAATTCTTAATTCAAAATTTTTTTAGTTTCGTGGGAATGAAAACGCAAATATATAAATATTATTCCGATAATTTCCGTCACCAAAAATGTCGAATCATTCCAGTTTATCTGGTAATTTACATTAGTTAATAAAAACTCAAGTTCTAGGAATATTTTATGATGCAAACTTTTTCACGCGCTGAAGGTGCCATATCAGGCAGGCATATTTTTTTTAAGGAATACAATCAGAAAATATAATACTCTTTAGTTTATTGTATTCTTACCTACTTACCAGCTAACGAAATATTTAAATTTTAATTTGATTTAGCTTGACAAGAAACATTGTACCGTGCTCTGGTTGTATATATAATAAATAAAACACATAATTTTTATTACATCATTTCATTTACCCAACTATTTCTTTTTTTTTTTGTAAAAATTGTTCCACGTTAATGGCGGCCTTACCTATTTGTTTTTCTCATAGATGGAGATGAAAAGCAGAATGTTTCATTTTGGGACTATTATTATATATTTACTTCGGGCAACATACTCTGAATCATCCCTCGATTTACTCAGGAGTCTACTTTCAAGAGTCTATTCTAGGCTCCTTCGTTCCACTCTGGATTCAGAATAATGCACTCACATAAAAAGTATTATGCCAGCCCTTGCGTCACAATCTAATATTATGTAAATAACATTATGTTCGTAATGATAAACGGTAAAGTACCTACTTTTTTCCTTATACTGTTTTGTTTACATAAAATATATTATAATGCAAAACTATAACCGCAGACAATGCAAAGGAAACAATTTTTCAACTAAACAAAGGACGCTCGGTGTGAGGCAGAAACCACGAAATCCTTTCTGAAATTGCACTCGGCTGGTATGATGCATGTAATTAAAAAGTGGGGCAATATAACGCCAACGTAACCAGACCTCTAGCTATACCCATTAAGCCTTCAGCGGTCGCATGAACTTTGTTTGATAAAGGGGGGTCGGGAGGTCAGGTGATATTGGTTAGTGGGGGCGGGAGGGGGTCGATGAAACCACATCAGTGATATGCATCTGTGGTAGATACGTTTCAGAGGAATTAAAATGTATGGCGGCGAGAGCGTCTATCGGAGCCTGGTATTACTTGATGTCAATATTAGCTATTTACTGTTTGTACTCGCTCCAAACACTAAATAGCTAATATTGATATTTGGATTCATTTTTATTATATTTGGAGGCCTTTAAATTCAAGACATTTTTCATGTGGGATTCATTTGAAGAGTGTACGATCGAACGAATGGGAATAAATTCCAAAAAATGTTTCTCAAAGTTTAATAAAGTAAAAAACGCCCCAAAAGACCTCCGATGATAGACAAGATTACTCGTTTAAAGCTTTATTTAATTTGTTTGAAAATCTGTGATTTTTACTAAAAATACCAAATGTCTATATACAAAGCTGAACAAATAACTGGGCTTGATACCTGTCACTATTTCTGAATGAGTTTCAGTCTAACGGTATTTAGCTTTGAAGAATTTGAGTGCGTTTGACCTCTACCTTGCTTGATGCGAAGCAACAATGAGATCTACATACACGCAAACTCAATAAAAGCCTATGCACTGTTGCCTTGGAAATCCCTAAATTAAACAAGCCGGGATACAGCTCTTTCTACTCCTAAAGATACATACGAAAAACTGTATCTGTTTGTCCAATTATAAGTATTTCCAGAAATATTAAATCCTTCTTATAGATCATAAAAAATATCAGATAAGTTTTTTCTTTTTTCAATCAAACAAAAGATGATAAAGATAAAGCGCATCAAAGTTCTGGAGGCTCATGACGCAACAGGCCATACTTTAACGGGCTATAACTTTATAATTTTTGTTTGATTTACAAAAAATAAAAATACGTGTCCAATATTTTTCAATAATCTACCAGACGGACCAATTATTTTGAAAAGTATATTTTTAGGAAACATTACACTTTCACGAGAATTTGTTGTGAAATGCGGCCTGTAGGAGAGAACATACGGAGTTACAGCTGGACACAGGACATATTTTTCGCCCAAACTGAAGCAGAGACTTCGTTCGGTCGGCTATCTTGATCATATCCATAAACAGCCCGTAATTCCTGATTTTAATAACATTTCACCTAATTACTTTGAGAATCGGCAAATTTGAACAAATATCCAACCTACTAATCCCAAGTGGGTTAATGCAACAATCAGCAAATGTCATCCGATGCTGATTGGCGCGTCAGCTTGACGTTGCGATATCTTCATTAGTCGACGGATTTGTCAACTATGTATGTCATTTTGTGAACAGGGCAGCATGTACGAGATACGAGATACAAGTCCACTGTTAGATTAGTTGTATAGTAACAGGTCGCAATCAATCATTTACATGATTGTTGACTAATTTGCTTTTCCAATGACATCAGAATTCGCTGGCCCATAAAATATGTAACTAATATTGTGTTATGTTACTTATGTATATGGATCCATCAATGTTAACAATATCTATTTATGAATTCTATCCAAGAGTGCCTAGCACCCCATCAATATTCGATTTCCTTTCAATTTACAGGTCCACTCTTGTGTCTAATGGCCCTAGATTCTCTATACAAAAGGCTTACTATTTAATCCTTTACCTAACCAACAAATTAAGTCCTTGTCTTTTCAGATTAGTATGAATCTAAAGTTTTTGTCACACAAACAGATAAGTCTCAATAAAGTACGCCACATCACTTAACTTAAAAATGGCTATAAAAGGAACTCCTGGAAAAATAAATCGCGCAAGGACTTTAAATCATCGTATAAGTGACTGCACTCTAGATATTTCCTCTTAATATTAAACCGCAATTGCGGACGTGATACTGTGGCTTTGCATTGTGGAAAGATATGTTAACCAACTTTACGACAGATGGAGTACAAGGGTTTCACAAGTTGTATATTTTTAGGGAGAAAAGAAACGTAGAATCTACCAGCGGCTTCTCTTCCCGCGGAGGGGAAGGAAGAACGAAAATCAAGAATCATATTAGTAGGCGATGCGGCTATCAACTCACGACTATTTTGATTCCGTGTTCCACCTGCACGCCCGCTTACATTCTAAACTTGACTTTTAGGTTTTAAATACCTGGGCTCTTTCTACCCCGCAAGGGAGGAAGACATGAAAATATGTATGTATTGTTTTTTTAATTTCATTGATCTCATTCCTTAAGTTATGACAGTGACTCTACAGATCTCATCATCTCTTTTCGCTCTTGAAGGGAAACATCTAGTACAGACTTCATCACTTTTAGAGCGACTTTGAGTTGTCTTAAAAAGAAAGCCCACACAGAGGAAAAAGCACATACTGACCGTCCACGTTCCACGAGATCGCGTTCTTTTAATACAAATTAAATAAACAGCTCCCAAACCAATCAGAACGATCATTGATATATTACCTTATTCTCTTGTCTGAACTTTAAAACCATTTGACGTTAATGCCAACGTTTAAATGCAGTCATTTAAACCTTATTACAAGAGTACAATACACATTTTCCCATATTCAAAGATAGAATTAACCAAACCGCTACAAAATTATTAGTGCAGATTTTATGCGTCGGTATTGCTTTAAAAATAAGGTGTAGTTTACAATATTCCGAGTTTGTGTTGAGGTGTACTCAGGTGTGTCGAACGTGATCGGATAGCCGATACATAAATCAGTATTGATGAATGAATTTGTTGGAGGCGACTGATGTGTTTGCCAGCCCTGGATTTCGCGGATTCCGGCTTGGACGTCCATGTTTAAATGGGAAATTATTGGGAAACGATACCTGGCCATGTATTCACGAGATATTTGATATATTTTTACGTATCTGTTGATAGAGTTAAAACTTTTTGTGAATGAATCTTATGAATTTTTGGCATAAGCAAGTTGTATTTGCTTCGGCCGTTTATTATATCTATATATATACAAGTACTTCACTCGTACTACAAAACATATTTTAGTATAAACTTATAACAACGTCTCCGTATTTTAAATAACATAAACTTTAAATGTACCAATCATCACTACAGTGGATATTCAACCAAATAAAGTTGAAACAAATACTCGTTGAAAGACCATAGTTTTACATTGCGCTCGATATGACTGTACATTTTTTGCACAAGTTAAAATAGTAGAATCTGTTGCAAGGAGCTAACATAGCCATAAGAGCATTGCTCTGAATCCAGAGTGAAATGAAGGAGTTTAGTCTAGATTTAAAATAATATACTTACCTACCTACCATATGAAATAAAAAACTCATTTCGAATCGTTTCATAAATAGCAACATTATAAGGTAACATAGCTACATAAAATATAAAAGTAAAATATTCAGATGACTTGTGAACCTACTGTATTTTTGAAGTCCGTTCAAAACTATATATATAAAGTAAAAGTAAAGACATAAAAAATAATTACAATAGGATGCCCTGACAAAGAAATTATTTTAAGATACACAATAGATCGAAAAAAAAAATACTAGGCAACAAAGATCAGTATATTGTGTGGGCGTATCAGTATAATGATGGAGGAATTACATGTCTCAAAGCTTTGTGTTAATAAGCAGCGGTTAGAGCGAAGTTCTACGTGAGCCACTAGTTGGGCAGCATATTTTTAAATGCTATGTTCTGTATAACGGAAGTATAGTGCCCGGGAGCGGATATTTTACAAAAAAAATCTCCCCCAGATTCTTGGAATCGCGCATTATATTTTTAGTATTATAAAATAATAATAATCTGTAATATTCACGAAAAGGATAGAAATGAAACATGTTACGTATCAATATAACAATCATGTCATTTGACAAGAAAAATCAGAAATTTTGTTCTCTCGGCTTTCGGATTGAGGATGAGCAGTTCAATTATGATATAAGATTTATTTGCATTATATAGGGTACAGAAATATATTACGTGTAAAGTGTAGCTTAACTACTTTCAATAAGTCAGCCAACTTCTGACTATTTGGTTTAAATACAGCAAAATGTAAAATACCAGATGTAAATTTTCCCCCGACAGGCCTTGAAGAGGTGACATCCGTTAATAACGTTTCATAAGGAGCCAATGCTAGGAACTCCTAATCATATTCGAAATTCCCTTACAAAAGTATTAAGCCGGCCGGGCGATACGTCAGCCGGGCGATATATCACTGGTACTTATATACCTGCAGGCCTATTTGCTAACTTTCTATAACTACGGCTACGTACAACGTTTTGATGGTCTTTTCAACCTTCATTACGGTTTATGTATCTTAAATAAAAATAGTAAATCATACGAAAGCCCCCATGGTTGTTGAGTTGACTATTAAAATTTTGTACTAAAATTTGTGTACTAAAATGTTACGATCGATATATTAAATCGAAATTGCTCAAATGCACAGTAACTCGCTTCAAACCTAAAATCAATTAACTGCTTAGCCAATCCCTATCTTCACGTATACGCATGTACATGGATACATTTATATTCAACAGCCTATGTAGTTCGTCCTCGTCTATGTGTCATGTACCGCCCTGGCCTACATTTCAAATTGGACGGACAATGGCGGCCACAAACGGAATTGCACTAACCTGCGAGCAGCAAGAACACAGCAACCGGGACGCACATCTCCGCACCACCTGGGGAATACACATTTACGTTAAAATTTATCGTCATATATCCAATTTCTTGTCGTCTTTCGTTAATAAACAAATAAATTTTTATCTCGTTAGCTGTTTTTCAAAATTTGCATTTTTGAGTATTTTTTTTTCGAGTAAATTTTTTGATTAAAAGCTAACATGGGCGGGCTACGTTGAGGAGTTCTTAACCATAAGCTTTATGAGACTAAACTTATTGCAATATCATCTGCTTAAAGCATGTACAAAAAGGTTTAGCTCAATCGAACACCGTGAACTGGTTCTAATTAGTCTCTTTAGTTTTGACACAACTCAAGTGAAGCTTAATTTTTGTGAAAAGCTTTTATCGTAAATGAACACTGTAAAGTGATTTCCAATACCAATCAAATGACCCCAAACACGATTGGTGTACCTTCCGACTATATCATCAGACCAGCGCAACAATTAATATTGTATTGTCATCCGATTTACACATGCATGCAAAATTTCAGCTCAGTCGGTAACCGGAAAGTAGATCAAATTTAACTTGCAAGATTTGATTACTTTTATATAAACATAATATTAAATAAACATTAGATAAACAGGGACAGGTTAAACCAAATAGTTGATGCATGAAACCCTGGTCGATAGTGCTGCATCTGTTGAGGCTGCAGCAATGTCGGCCGTCGTGCTCAAGACACGCGTTTCGCCTCTACACGAGGCATCTTCAGGCAGTGAAACCTAGATGTTGATCGTTCGAATGACAAGCAACGAATGAATAAATGTCATTCGTGCGAAACACGAGTCGCTAGCACGACGGGCGACATTCAGCATTCAGCAGTATCGACCAGGGTTGCATGCATCAACTATTGGTTGGCATGAAGGGACTAACAGTAGTGGGTGGGCGCTGGCCAGCAATAGTTTGCACGAACTAACTAGTGGCGGAAGCACGCAAAGTAAATTGTCTCAAAGTAAATAAGCTAGCTATCTCATGTGTCATCAAAACCAAGCAAAGGCATTTTATTTCATTCATAAAAAACACGTTGAACTGCTTCTCATCCCAAACAGACAAGGATAGGGAACCATGACAACAAGCGATGTGGCTGGATAAGATTCCGATTTCCATCTTCTCGCCTACCGGTACGTTAAACGGTCCTGTCCTTTGGGTCTCATGGTCTTAGGCTCTATGTACCCCGTAAACGACGAGATACTATGTATACATTCAGTATAGATTCAAGTCTAAACAAATAATGTAAATTGAGGAAACCGCTTTTATATTAACACAGAGGAAAATAATACGTACTCGTAAATATTAAAATGGTAATGAAATGATTTCTAAATCTGATAGAAATAGCGGAGGATCTGATATAAATTGGTTTGTTTCGTGTCACAATCAGAGAAACGGCGACCGTCTGCTAATCCGGCTGTAAGTATGCATCGGTAGCGTTTGCGATAGCGAAGAGGCTGTGGAGCACAGAGTAAGAAAATTCGTTGGCTAAGCTTTATTCATTGCGCGGTGACTATCAGTTTACAAGAAAAAATCAGGCTAACAATATTACAGTTTAATTGGTTGCAAAATCATGAATAAATTTCAGGGCAGTCGCATTAATTAAATGGTAAACCTGTTCCAACAGCCTTCTCAAAGTTATTGCTGGCAGGGTAGATGGGCCCCCTTTGCAACACTGGACATAACTTCATTTAAGTTTTAATGTGACATCAAAATGACAATTAACATTAGCTTTTAAGATCTTTCAAACTTTTCTGGACCATTATAATGCTGTCTGAAATAAATATTAGTTATATTAAATATTATATTTATTAATTATTTATCGTAAATTTAAACTTATCACAAACATTTTCTTGACACATTGAGGTAGGTAGCTTTGCTAGAAGTAAGATTTAAATGATAGTTCAAAGAAGAAACATAATTAAGAAACAATTAATATGGCTCTACAAAAAATTACCTGACGAACTTGTTTTTGAAACTTGTTTTTTTTTTTAATCTAGGAAATTATCTATCGACGTATTCTATGTTATTAAAATTTAAAGATCCGATCTGATTTTTTATTTAAATATTTATAATTTACTAACTTTCACCCACGACTACGCCCGCGTCAATGTCGATCCCTCGGGAACATTACTTTATCCCAAGATAAAATGTAGACTTTATCCTTCTCCGTACCACAGATAACGTGTATGCAAAATTTCACGATGATGGGTTTAGTAGTTACAACGTGAAAGCGTAACTAACTCACTTTCGCATTTATAATATTAGTAAGGATAAGGATAAGGAAAGGATTACCGTGGTTATCTCAGACCACACTTAATCGATAAAAAATATGTAGGAGCAAAATAAAAACAAATATTGTATAGCCTACTGCACAGCCCGACTACTACTACGACTATGTTTAAGCTTAGTCTCTGTATGTATATACTCTGAGGCGGAGGTATGCAAACAGGCCCGATAAACTTAATGGATAACGTTACAGATCCGGATTGGGTAGTTTGGGCGTGATCGTCCCAAATTCGAGAAATCTTCGTTAAAATCAGTCGCATGGAAGAATTCTTTTTTAATACCAATAGATGTTGGTTATATTTAAAAACTTCAATATCACTGTGACCTTTTTTGAGAGAATAAATAAACAAATGATACAGGTTGAGCTAGTCCCATAGTAAGTTGTGAACTTTGACATAAAATAATAACTCAGCGATATAATATTTTATAGTTGATACTTATATAGATAAACACCCAAGACCCAGGCTAATCTGAAAAAATAAAGTTTTCCATCATGACCTGGCCGGGGATTGAACCCGGGACCCTGATTTAAAGGCACTTGAGGTACCACTGAGCTACAGAGGTCGTCATTGGGATAAATCGATTTAGCAGTGCTGGTCAAATACTCGCATGCAAAGTATGTATGAAGAATCTATATCTGACGTGTTTTAGCTACCCAATAAATTTCAACTAAATGTAAACTTATGTTCTGTCGTGTAATTTAAAAATGGAACCACTGGTTTACATCGATGTTGATCTGACAGTATTTTTCCGGTATGAATCTATGTCTTTATCCGTACTCCAGATGATCGGAGATGATCAGTCCAGTAATTATGACGTGAAAACTTAACAAACAAATAAACAAAAAAAGTCACATTCATATTTATATTATTAAGTAGGTTATGATAGTATAGGTCAGTTCAAAACTAACTTACAAATATAAAGTATTATAGACATTTAGGCGCGAGTAAAACACTGTTTCTTTAATTATCTTAAGTACCTACTAATTTTGTTTTAATTTCTGCGCACTTCTTAAAAAAAGTATTATAAGAGCCTTAGCAGCAATCAGGCATTGACAGATATGTATATGTGCCTCAGTTTCGCCTCGGCCCACATCCTCACAATGCCTCTTTTTCCAGCCGCTGTAGTAATGTACTAATAATGAAACGCATCATTATCATAATCACTTTATCGACTTAAAGAGCAAAGTCTTCTGATCTCATTAGGGCGAAAATACATTTTTTATTTATATATTCTACGTCAACTTTCGAACCGGCGCTCCAATTAAGTTCAAAACTATGTGTAATATTATTACAATTTTAAGTTCTTTTGGAATCACATATGGTTCAGTAGTTAAAAGATATTAACTAAACATTCATGAGGTCCGAGTTCGCAATGAATATTTTATGAGGAAAAATAAGTTCAATGTAAAAACATTTAAAGGAATAAAACAATTAGTGGAGGTTAGAGAATTAGAAATCACTCCACTTACAAGAGCCAGGCTGTTAGATAGGAAGAAAAAGAAGGAAAAAATTAAAGAAAATTTCATCTTTTATATTCAGACCGAAATATGTAAGATCAAATGATTTCCGTACTAACTGTCTGTCTATCCCATCCAGTGAGAGACTATGAGGTGAAATCGTGTTCTTCATAATTGGGATGCTTTTGCTAAGCATTTACCCAATCCCAAAAAGATGAAACGAAAGACCAAATTTTTTTTTCCTAAATATCTTTTCACCGCGATTATGCCTGTGTGCCCATACAAATTACACATTTTTCATCTCTATTAAGACGAGGCCTCAAATGTTTGGTACATCACTCGGCAAAGGCGTACGCAGACTGATCAAGTGCGCGCAAGGGATAGCGCTTGGCGATTTAGCCCGTGAATGATGAGATAGGTTAGAGTCTCGAGTCACTGAAAGAAAAAAACGTAAGCGCCAAATTCGTTATTTCTATTTTATATAAAATCAGACCGGTTAATTGTATTTTCATATTTACATTTTGATGAATTACTAATAACCTATCTTTTAGTCTAAAAATCATTATTTCATACGTCGCATTTGAGCAACAATAACAAAAACTCTGCGAACGAAGACCATTTTTCAAAAAATATATCTATCGAGAAAATTTTATCAAATCTTACACTTTTGGAGATGAAATAGTCAAAAATCATATTACTTAGATTTGAAACTCCTAATTTAAGTATTTTGCGAGATAAATAAGGTTCAGAACGACCTTATTTACAGTGGTATCGCCTTAAGATAGTTGCCGGCAAAAAACTGTCCTTACTAGGGTATTAAATTATTTTTAATTATATTTTAATCAGTTTAGTATTTAATAATAATACCAAAACCGACAGTAACTTTAGCATTAATAATATTATTATAGAATTTCGAATGACATATACTCTCTTCTTGATATATTTATATATAATAAACTCTTTACTTTTTTCTTAATTCCCCTAATTTATCTCTAGATCTGAGGAATATAGGTTATAAATAAAGTGATTTTTCTAGCTCCAACATCAGTTCAGTAGTTAGTGCAATATAATATTACAAACAACTATTAGAGGCAAGCGTATGTCTAACTATAATTAAGAATAACTTGAGAGTAAGTAAACATTATGGCTATCAGAGTTATCCGACAACGCGCGGAATCACTAAGAGTGTTAAAGACAGCGATAAGCTGAGATACAATTATATTTATCCATATTACAGATTTCGTCTGAGGCGATACCGCAGCATATTTAAAATTAAACCTCATTTTGTAAATGGTAGGGTATAAAATGGCAGGGCATAAACAAATTCCTTCGGTGAGATCATAACAATTGAAAAAGGTTTTGTATTGTAAAGGATGGGGTTTACGGGTTTTAGGTTCTTGTCAGTTGATAAGTAATTTATAAGACCATTTCTTTATTTAATTTATTTAACAAAAATGGCTGAAAGTAAATAGTTTAAATCTCTCTTTTAAGGGATGGTTTTCGTGACTTATCTATCATTTGTCCATTTCAGGATTTTAAATTAATTCCATAGATCAAAATGAAATCAAAATCAAAACGTTTATTCAGAAATTAGGGCTTTGCAGGCTAATTTAGTAATACTTTTATTATTAATTAATGTGCAAAAGCTACAGACTACTAGCGTTTCAAGACCAACCACTGCAGAGACTAAACGCCAATAGAAACTCTTTTCAACAGTATTGGTCGCCTACTCTCTTGGAAGGCTTTTTATTTTGATCATTTATCATAATTTTTTTTCATTTATCACTTCTTTCTTTTTTCATTTCTAATGATTACAATTCATATTATATACATAATTATTTTTGGAACATATTATGTTAGCGATCGAGCGTGCAATGATAATATTTTACATTATACACAGTAGTCTCAAAGAGGCCTAGCCGACCTAGTTAAATAGATAACCCTTTATTGCAAACAGAAAATAGACAAAAAATTACAAACTAAAACTTAGAAAAAGGAAAATGTGCAAAAGGCGGCCATATCGCATAGCAATTTCTTCTAGTCAACCTTTTCTTTGAAAAATCACTTGAAATGAAAGCAGGTATTACTCCACATTCAACTTGTAACTGGCCAACAGTGGTCATAATAAATTATAAATAAAAATATGGTGAAAAAAATTTCAAGCATGCGTTCATTTGAACCTTAAATCTATGTACGACTCTCTCTCTTAAAATAAAATCTCTCTTAAATTTTTCACCATATTTTATTTCTTAATTTATTATGAGTATAATCAAAATAGCATTGTGAATGCAAAAATATAACCCTTATAAATATAGCCAACAGTGGTGACTGACTGCCTAGATTCAGACACGTCTGCATTTTCCTCATCTGTGCGTATTCCCGGTGGTATGTTTATCTGAGATTCTTTGGATCCCAGGGTCCGTTGTGGCCAATGCTTATGGAAAGAAATTGGTTGTCTGTAAAGTTGGTGTACGGACTTAGAGTTTTATAATTTTACGTGATAATGGTGGAAATAGATGCGTAACAAGTCTCTATGGCTTGTTCCGCCCTGTCGATTTCACACAGAACGTGACACTTTTTCATGCGTGCAGCCGGCGTTCATCTATTTATAAGCCGTTATCTCGTCAAAAATTGAATAATTTTATATGACTTGTGATCATTAATCCAAGCAATCTCGCCCCAAACAGCCGCATCGTAAGCAAAATCAGCAACACACTTTACATTTGACACAATTTCATAAAATAAATTGAATGTAGCAAGATTTCAAAACATTTATCGGATAGTGCCAATTCAAATGTACAAGCCGCAAGTTAAGTCTCTCGGGTGTAAATATTATGGCAATCGGAGTTACCCGACAAAGCGGGGAGTGTACACAAGTGTGAAAGACGGCGATAAGCGGAGGCACAATTCTATTTATCCGTGTTACAGCTTTCATCGGAGGGGATACTGCACATAAGAACTTAAACCTTATGATGAAATTGGTAGGGAATGAAATGGCGTGCATGAATAAAAGATTTCCGGACTGCTGATGCCTTCTGTGAAGTGATCATAACAATCTGAGAAAGGCTTTGTGTTGTAAAGAATGGAATTACAGAAAGGGTTTTAGGATTTTTGTCGATTGATAAGCAATTTATTAGTGGGTTTATTATATGTACTTTTACAAGATAATTATATATTCTTTTTTATTTTATTTCAATTGGCTGGAGTTTTTCTTTTCTTATATTTTTTTCCTTTTGTTTCTGTTTTGATGTATCCTTTCATCGTTTCTGCGTGTTTCCTTTGCCTTATTTTAAAAAAGGATAATTGTGTAATGATGTAATCTACTTTTAATTGACATACGTACGTATTATCAAGTCTCTATTGCTCAGGAGGTACTTGCCATCACTACATAGTATAAAACAAAGTCATTTCTCGCTGTCTGTCCCTATGTATGCATAAATGTTTAACATTGCATAATAATCTCACTAAAGTAGTAAAAAACAGTGAAATTTACCTTTTTGCGGATGATACGTGTCTGATGACTGCAGATTACGACATAAAAAAAGCCCTCGAACGACTCCAAGAGGATTTCATATTGCTCTGTAAATGGGCTCACGATGTTGGATTGGTATTAAACGCAAACAAAACTAAGCTTATGTATATTAGTTCCAACCAAAATAGAACCAATACAATGTTGTCCTTGAAAGCACATATTCATTCTTGCCTTCATACTAATAATATGGACAACTGTAATTGTCCAAAAATAGAACTGGTGGATAGTCATAAATATCTTGGCTTGACTATTGATAGTAGAATCAATTGGCGAGATCATATAAATACTGTATGTAATAAACTGCGTATATTATTGGCTAAATTTGTGTTATTAAAAAATAAAGTACCTTTTTACGTTCGTTTATCTCTATATAAGTCACTGGCAGAACCCATAATTGATTATGGTCTAAGCAGTTATGGGCGTACTTTTAAAACACACATAGATCTTATATATCATCTACAAATAAGATTACTTAAAACAGTTGTACCTTATAAAATAAAACAAAAATATAAAGACAATTACAACGAATTATTCTCCTTTTGCAAAGTAATGCCAGTTCAAAATAAAATAAAATATATATTATTAAAAGAATACTATTTCCATACTGAATTACAAAAACATAAAACTACAAGTAAAACAAGAAATAAAAAACTATTATTACTTCCCTTCTTCCATAACCTTTATGGTAAAAGACGACTAGAATATGTTATACCCCAATTGATTAACGAACTGCCAAATGAATTAAAAAACAAAATTACCTCAAAAAATATTAAGTATAGACTAAAACATTACCTTCTACAATAATCATCCTGTTGTTAGTAACAAAATAACTCGTTTACACACACACACTATGACAACTTATTGTCACTCACTTGCCATGCTGACTGATGACCGGTTTTGAATTGCACACATCTAAAGTGGTACTACGCTGTGCTAGTGTATATATTCTTTAGCTGTGCCTCGTCTTGATAACCTGTTTTTGATTTACGTACCAATCGGACGATCTAACTCAAGTGAGTTGCAGTTTGTCGAGATGAATCAGATATTGAATACCTGCGATCCTGCGTATGATAAGGTGATGTTTGTATTGATTGGTTCACGTTATGTGGCGACTTATGTAGGTATTATGTAAATGTGTTATATGCGAGTCAAATCGGATGTGCGGACAAATCTTTTAAGGTTTTTGTACATCTTTTATATAATTTAAGATTATGTGTTTGTTTGATGAATAAATAAATAAATAAAAAAAATAGTATATTTAATACTACGCAACGGATTTTAATGCGGTTTTTAGGGTTCCGTAGTCCACAGGAACCCTTATAGTTTCGTCATGTCCGTCCGTCCGTCCATCTGTCTGTCCGTCCGGGCTCGTGCTCTACCGCTACTGCACCGATTGTCACGAAAATTGGTGGAGAGATAGATATTGAAGTTCCAAAAGTTGGTTTTCAAAATAATGAAAAAAATGTCTTTTCTTTCAGCCCGTACCACGAAAAGTGAATTTAAAAAATTAAACTGGACTAACCCCAACGTGTAGAATATCGTTGAAAAGGTCTTTTAAAAGGCAACAAAAACTGCATAGAAACTATGTAGATCAAACCCCTCAGTCTTGAGATAATCTAATACAAAGTTAAAATTTGAGGTGTCCCCCCACCGTAACTTTTGAAATATTACTAAAATAATTCTGGAAAAAATGTAGTATATACCTCAAAGTAAGTACTTTCAATTAAATCTATAGCGGTTTTGGTACCATAGATAGTTATTTTTATACTAAAAGACCTGATGATGATGATGATGATACAACTCGACCAACTTGTATGGAGTCAACCGCAAAATGAAATTTGTATACAAAACATTCGACTTTTTTATAGATAACGGACCCTTTGTGCGCAAGTCCGACTCGAACTTGGCCGGTTTTTTTAATATATAGAGTGATTTAAGAGGAAAGTTGATATTATAATTTATCGCACCCGTGCGAAGCCGGAGCAGGTCGCTAGTTAGACATATAGGCCAAGTTCAGCGTGAATATTTATTTTGATTACTAGCTGTTGCCCGAGGCTCGGCCCGCGTTAGTGTCGATCCCTCGGGAATAGTAGAATTTCCCAGAATTAAACATATCCTATGTCCTTCTCCGGGCCTCAAACTACTTCCATACCAAATTTCATCCAAATCAGTTCAATGGTTGAAGCGTAAAAAGACGACAGACAGAGTTACTTTCGCATTTATTATATTAGTAGTATGGATATTATTTATACTTCTAAGTCCAGAAATGAGAAAATTTCCATAAAAACTTTACCCTTCCATTTTACCCCTTTAGGGGTGAATTTTGTTCATTTCACCCACATACATCTTTTTTAATTGTAATCGAGAACTTACATATACCTATTTATTTTCATACTTCATAGTTCAGAGATGAGAAAATTGCCGTACAAAGTATATACCACCCACCCACCCCCATTTTACCCCTTAAGGGGGGAATTTTGCAAATTTCATCCACACATCTTATTTTAATTTTAATTGAGAACTTATATACCTACTTTCATAGTTCTAAGTCCAGAAATGAGAAAATTCCATATAAATTTTACCCCTTTAGAAGTTAAATTTCTAAAAATCCTTTCTTAGCGCTCACTCACGTCATTAAAAGACCCCCTGTACCAAATTTCAAGTTACTAGGCGCAGCAGTTTCGGTTGCGTTGATATAAACTCATGCCTTGAGTTCATTCAAATGACAATAACTTTTTTTTTAATGAACCGATTTTGATGAAACAAACTTTAAATGTTTTGATGCGTTAAAACAAAGCAATTGGTGAAAGTTTGAAGTAAATCGGTTCAGTATTTTCGGAGATAATCGTGATCATACATACAGACAGACGGACAGACAGACAGACAAGAAATTCAAAACATATTTTTTTTCTTTCTATTATTCTTTTTAAGTGTCCCTCTATCCATTTCAGTCAAAAATTCTAAATGTACAGACAAAATATTTTTACTGTTTTATTAAATGTCAGACAGACAGACAGATAGTCAGTCAGACAGAGAGACAAGAAATTTAAAAAAAAATTTTTTGCTTTCTATTATTCTTTTTAAGTGTCCCTCTATCCATTTCAGTCAAAAATTCTAAATGTACAGATAAAATATTTTTACTGTTTTATTATATGTATAGAATAAGTGTCCCTCTATCTATTTCAGTCAAAAATTCTAAATGTACAGACAAAATATTTTTACTGTTTTATTATATGTATAGATGAGTTACTAGCTCTAGCCCGCGGCTCCACCCGCGTCATTGTCGATCCCTCGGGAACTGTACTATTTCCCAGGATATGTACCCTATGTCCTTTTCCGTAGCCCAGATAACGTGTATGCAAATGATGCAATTTTATGATGATCGGTTCAGTAGTTACATCGTGAAAGCGTAACAAACAAACATAAAAAACTCACTTTAGTTAGGATTTTTAATAATAAATCAATTATTCATACATATCATCAAAATAATTCAGTTCTGCGACCAATTTAACATGATTATTATAGTTACAAATAGAAGCAAAGTTATAACATTGATTCCTTGTATGTCTGTGAGTTACGACCGGATTTGAATGAAACTGTAAGTTGATTTTATTGTTAATGTGAAAGTGAGTCTGTATATTTTTTTTCTTTAATTTTTTACGCTTCCTGCTTGTACCATGGAGCCGATCATCTTCAGATCTTTCGAAACAATCGTAAGGGCTAGTGACACCAGGGTTCTTTTCATAAAAAAAGAAGAAGAACCTATTATTTTTGAGAAATATTACAAACGTAAGCGCATTCGCGGACATAAACTAGTAACTTATAATCATATTTTCAGTATCTCTTTGATGGCGCGGCGCTTTGTGCGTCGTGTCGCTGTTAACTCAGAAATTCATTTTATTGGCTTCATATTATTAGCTCATCCACATTGCTAGAATGCATATTTTTGATTTTGAAAATATATAATTTGTTCTATTAAAAATGTTAAATAACAATAAATAAAATAAAACTCGATAAAACTAACAATAATGTTTAAAAAAACTTGCTTATAAATAAACCCAACTAGTAATAAAATAACCCACCTAAAGACAATCATTATAAGTAAAAAGTTCTACAGTTCGATTCTTCTCTGCAGTGGTCGGTTCCGAAACGCTGGTAGTTTGTATATTTTACTTTTACTATTATTATTTTAAAAATGAATTGACGTGAAAGAGATTTCAAAAATAGGCCTATTTTTGAAAAATAATTGAATTGTTGGCACGTGGAAAGGTATCTTAAGAGCAGACAACATTATAATAAATATATATTCATATTTAAAAAATATATATAATCAAAATACGCGTGGTTTTGGAAAAAGATATAATTTTCTTGCTGAAAACACAAACGAACCCATATGTAAAAGCTAGTAATTTGTAATAAACAGTATCTCTTATTGATGTCGCCGCACTTTGTGCCTCGCGTCGGTGTAAACTCCGAAATTAATTTCGTCATGATCATTAAACGATCCGATTCTCTGAGTTTTTCATATATAAAAACTATATGCGAAGGTAATTACTTGTTGTGTGAAACATACAGCGTCAAAAACTTAGACTTAGACACTAAGTTATTTACTTCCCACCCCATAACACATTTTGTTCGAGTGTCAAAAGTTTAGGAACTACATCAATACATATAATAAAAGAGTAAAAAAAATTGTCTGTGCATTGAATATATTATTTACAAAAGAAATATATAGGGCTATGGAGACATACCAATAGAGTAAGAATTAAAAAATGTCTGTCTATTTATTTGTCTGTTTATATACGCTAATCTCCGGAAATACTGGACGGATTCGAATGAAACTTTTTTCATTGTATAGCTATCAAGCCTGAGCAATATATAGTAATATATAAAAATAAATATTGTATGTAGTTTCAAAATAATTTTTGACAGTCAAATGTACAATATAAAGCTAGTTCTCTACACAGTTATACTAAGTTTATCTCTCTAGAACTACTATTTTTTATATATTCCACATACTACTATTACTTATAACTATATACTAAATATAAAATAAGTTATATAATATAAATATCATGATTACTAGTATTACTATGAATATTATGAATGTAAAAAGTACAGATTGGGTTTTGACATAAATTTGCAAGCTGAGACATCAAAATACACATAGGCTATAAATTACATAGCTGAAGTTGCGGAAAAAGACCTAGATATAAAATAGTTTATAAAGTAATCATTTATATATCTATATACCAAATAATATTTTTTTTTATTGTAACGTGTTTTCCGTGATATTTAAATAATAATCAAAATGACATAAAAACAAATGAATTAAATCTATGATATAATATCCAGCAGTTAATTGTATTAAAAAAAATAATAATTAGGTAATTCAAACTTTTATCATGCAAATGCAACTTTTTAACTTTTCAAAGTAACTCCCGCTGCAAATAACTGTCTTAAAAGACATAAAGCAAAGGAAACATACTTATTCATAAATAAAGACTAATTAAATATACTTACAGTCCTAACACTCGATAGTATCACCACTCAACATCCATCAACACTTCCACAGTCAAAACTTTTTCACTCGCGAATTCGCGGGTAACTTTCCGTAGCACCGTAGCTCTACGCGGCGTAGCGACCGCCCGCGTAGCACTCTACCGCGCGAATGCCGCTACCAACCTCTACGAACCACAGTATAACCAAATCCTCGATAGATCTTTCAGTGGGCTTATAGTTCCACTGGTATTTTGGTACAATATAGTTAGTTGGGTATATATCTCATTACGCATTCGCTTGTTTCGGACATAATTGAATATGAGGCCGTGTTTTGCGAAGATTAACGCCCGCTTTTGTCTCGGGCCTATTGTGCGGCGATTAATATTTTACTGAAGTGGCAATTGTTGAAGTAAGCCAAAGATGTGGCTTAAAGGGTTGGCGTGTATGAATGAATGCGTTAGAAAGTTAATGAGGGTAAAATTATTGAGACTTCTGAAACATTGCCATTAAGTACGATTACAATAATTAAGGAACTTATTCATATTATATGTTACTTAAGTTACAATTATTTTCTGAATCACTATCGACATGGTCTGCGTATGCTCAGCTTTGTACCCCTTACTGATCCTAATCCTAACTTTATGTATAAATTAAAATGCCTGTTAGTTTTCTTCTAAATACAAACTAAATAAAAAAAGTTAATTAAGTTTGTTTAAAATTTTTCACTTTTTAGGCAATTTAGTCACTTTTAAAAAAAATAAGTATGGCTATATCTATTTAATATAATTTTCATATCCCAGTAATTCTCGTGGACATATCTATTGGACATATCCCAGTAATTCTCGTTCTCAACGCTCACAATCGTGTGAGAGTCTTTCTAACAATAAGGAAAAAAAGTTGTGAAGTTGGCCTCTGTGAACAAAGTGTTGGAACTCGAGAAAAACTTACAGGCACTTTGTACGATTTGTTACTAGCGGTAGCATCATCCGTAATGCGTAGGCCGAGTGGTCTACGCGTACCGAAAGATGACAAGGTATAAAAAGAAACAATTTATTAAGTCCGGCAATTAGATATAAAAATATCTGCCTCGTATTTTTCGCTTTTGCCTCCTTCTCACCTGAGCGTTTTCACGGTCGTTTCCTCAGCTGTAATGCTTCGGGTCTCAGTGTCATATTTGGCGAAAGTTTTTACGGCCGGCTGCTTGTCTTATTTGCTTCGTGAAAATCAGAGACGTTCAATTATTTATTGTAAAACAAATAAAATGTGTTGAAATGCTAATCCTCAATTACAAACTTTTTTATAACTATGATGTATCAATCTAAATTACAATGCACGTGCGTAATGCTAATTAAAATTAAGGCAAGGCTCGATACATTGCGCTTTTGTATAAAATCGTAGTTACATTTCGAATTAATCTATTCGAATCGTCAGTATTTTATAAGGAGAAAAATGTTATTATATTATTTCAAAATACATCTGACGAATATAAAAACCCAAATACATTGTTAGTCCTTTTTCTTGACATGCGGACTAACTGTGATTATTTTCAATTTGTAAAACTGCCGGTTTCAAAATTAAATTGAAATCCACTTTCGAAATAAAATAGAATTTTATTCAAATTTGGATATCATGCATCTCTTTCTGAACGTTATATTATTATTTTAAATATTTAAAAATCGATAAAATAGGTACTGGCATTTCGGAACGACCACTGCTGAGAAGAATACGCCGAAAGAAACCTACTGATCCATCCTACTGATAACAGGTGGAAAATCTAGTTATGAAGTTAGTCACCGAAAATATACATACATGCTTTCACCTCTTTTGTGGGGTAGACAGGACCATCTAGGTCCATATTATCTATAAGTCCTAAAAGCTACGTTTAACATGTTGTTGGGGGGCGAGAAGGTGTAAAAGGGAATCAAAATAGTAATGGGTTACAGCTGCAGCGCCTACCAACATGATTTTTTTACAATTCAGCGTAAAATAAGTATTTATGCCTTAAGAGGCTGTAAGCTTACTAAACGCATAATTTCTCTTCTTGTTTTGATTTAAACAATCATATAACACCCTGCCAACAAGCGCGGAACAAAGTAACCGAGTTCCAAACTGTAAGTCAATAAAAACTTAATCGATTGCCAAGAGCGCGGAAAGCTGAGGAAAAAACTTCTAATTCTTCAGGAAAAACAAATTTAGCAACCTGAACATAAGATCTATTTTAGCTTGATCTTAATACTCTACTGTAAGATCAATCGTGCTAAAGCCTTGCTACCAATAATGAAACAAAGTTAGGAAGTTAGCAGCTGTGTGTTAATAAAAACCTAGTTGGTTTGCAGAAGCACAATGGAAGTTAGTAGGTGATAAAAATTTATACAGAGTTTGCCTTTTATGTCTGAAACTGACCAACAGTTGTATAAGTTGTAGACCTACGATTTCCTCTAAAATAAAACTCAATTCTATTTGAGCTTCAAATAATAAGTCGTGAATACTTTGCCATAAGTTCTAAGAAAATAACAGTTAAAAATACTGTCAAAAAAAAGTTATTTATTGTAATGGCAAAGTTGACACTTAATGTATGAGAATAAAAAGTCAGAAATTCTGATTTTAGACGTATATACTTAGTCTCTATACTTTATGTTGTAGATAGTATTGGCCACTTTGAATGCTGTTATTAAGGCGGACTCCGCGTTCCTTAATTAGGTAGCAGAGGAAGCAACCGGGAAAAATGCTCCGATGATGATGATGATGATGTGTATAAGGTCAATCGAACTGAAATGCCAAGTTGAACATAATTAGACATGATTATAGATTTGTTGTGTATAGCTTTTGCTAAGTGAATGTGTAAATCACTTAGCAAAAGATGTTTTCGAGTTTATCTATTACCTACTTCGATCAAATATAATGGTAGATACACGATTCGCGTTCGAAAAGTGGCACCGGCAAAACAGCGTACTAATCGAGTTTCGGAGCTGTTTTGTCCACAGTTTCAATAAACCGCGCTAGCACTCACACGTCTCGCGATGACGAAGGTACAGTGAAAAGATGCAAAAACTACGCGTCAAAAGTGAAATGCATGATGTTTTGACTCGGGGACATTATTGAGGCTTCATTTTGTATGAGACTGTGTATCTACCATTATATTTGATCGAAAATTACCAAAAATCACAATCAAATCTTTAGTTTTCATAATATTGGAATAGATGACATAGATATTAACAACAATGAAAATCCTGTGAATAGTGCAAAATAATAGATAAGCTTGAGGAAGCCAGTATAAACGACGCGCGAACCAACTCAAAATTGTACTTTATTCGGCGTGAGCTTATCAGTGTTGGCGGAGATGGAGATGGTTGGAGATGATTATTGCGTAATTTTTATAATGTGTTAATATTTTTATACTTATATGTAGTAACATAAACAAACGAAAACATGTGAACAGTCCAAAGAAACAGATAAGCTTTAGTAAGCCAGTGAAAATCTACGCACGAACCAACTTTAAATTGAACTTATTTCGGCGTGAGCTTCCCGAAGTTGGCGGGGTTAGGGGCGGTTGGAGATGCGACTTGACTTTTAAACTTTTACGTAGTTTTTTAACGTTACTGTTTTAATGCTTATATACAACGTAGGATTTGCTGTAAACAGTGCAAAGAAAATGATAAGCTTGAGAAAGCCAAAGTAAACAAAGCGGGAACCAACTTTAAATTAAACTTAATTCAGCGTGAGCTTCCCGAAGTTGGCAACACTGGGGGCGGTTGCAGATGCTCGACTTGACTTTTAGTAGTTTTTAACGTGCTACTGTTTTAATACTTATATGTATAAACATAAAACAAAAGTTTTGCTGTAAACAGTGTAAAGAAAGAGATAAGCTTGAGAAAGCCAGAGTAAGACAAAGCGCGAACCAACTTTAAATTGAACTTAATTCAGCGTGAGCTTCCCGAAGTTGGCGACACTGGGGGCGGTTGCAGATGCTCGACTTGACTTTTAGTAGTTTTTAACATGCTACTGTTTTAATACTTATATATATAAACATAAAACAAAGGTTTTGCTGTAAACAGTGCAAAGAAAGAGATAAGCTTGAGAAAGCCAGAGTAAGACAAAGCGCGAACCAACTTTAAATTGAACTTAATTCAGCGTGAGCTTCCCGAAGTTGGCGACACTGGGGGCGGTTGCAGATGCTCGACTTGACTTTTAGTAGTTTTTAACATGCTACTGTTTTAATACTTATATGTATAAACATAAAACAAAGGTTTTGCTGTAAACAGTGCAAAGAAAGAGATAAGCTTGAGAAAGCCAGAGTAAGACAAAGCGCGAACCAACTTTATTTTGAACTTAATTCAGCGTGAGCTTCCCGAAGTTGGCGACACTGGGGGCGGTTGCAGATGCTCGACTTCACTTTTAGTAGTTTTTAATATGCTACTGTTTTAATACTTATATGTATAAACATAAAACAAAGGTTTTGCTGTAAACAGTGCAAAGAAAGAGATAAGCTTGAGAAAGCCAGAGTAAGACAAAGCGCGAACCAACTTTAAATTGAACTACATTCAGCGTGAGCTTCCCGAAGTTGGCGACACTGGGGGCGGTTGCAGATGCTTGACTTGACTTTTAGTAGTTTTTAACATGCTACTGTTTTAATACTTATATGTATAAACATAAAACAAAGGTTTTGCTGTAAACAGTGCAAAGAAAGAGATAAGCTTGAGAAAGCCAGAGTAAGACAAAGCGCGAACCAACTTTAAATTGAACTACATTCAGCGTGAGCTTCCCGAAGTTGGCGACACTGGGGGCGGTTGCAGATGCTTGACTTGACTTTTAGTAGTTTTTAACATGCTACTGTTTTAATACTTATATGTATAAACATAAAACAAAGGTTTTGCTGTAAACAGTGCAAAGAAAGAGATAAGCTTGAGAAAGCCAGTGTAAGACACTGCGCGAACCAACTTTAAAATGAACTTAATTCGGCGTGAGCTTGTCGAAGTTGGCGACACTGGAGGCGGTTGCACATGCTTGACTTGACTTTTAGTAGTTTTTAACATGCTACTGTTTTAATACTTATATGTATAACAATAAAACAAAGGTTTTGCTGTAAACAGTGCAAAGAAACAGATAAGCTTGAGAAAGCCAGTGTAAGACACTGCGCGAACCAACTTTAAATTGAACTTAATTCGGCGTGAGCTTGTCGAAGTTAGCAGTCTGTAGCCGTCTGAAAATGTTCAACTTATTTTTTGTATTGTTCTTTATTAGGTATCAAAGTTTTAAGTCAGTTCGAGTTTAGAATTAGTACTTTCATTAATTAATCATTAATCTTAATAATTTCAGTTTTATGAAGTCCTGTGTCCTTACGTATATCATTTTAACGTCGTGTTGTATTTAAACGATAGATTAGCTGCCAATAAAAATTCAAATTTATAAAAAAGAGCATTATTTCTTAAAATCGGCTCTGAAATTTATTTTGTTTCCATCTCAACCAGCTTTGAGCAAATTTTAATCTTCCTCGGCCGAGCCCTTAATCCAGGTGGTGGCGATTTAAAACTTGCCTCATAATCGTTTATATTCATTTGCCCATTAACCTGGTATCTGGAATTGAGGACTCAGGCTTAACGGGGATTTGGCTTTCCTACATTAAAAATGTTGTATAATCCAGATCCCTGCCAGGGGAATGAACTCTACTTTTAGTTTAAGCACAAATACCAAAATATTTAGTGGAGTCTTTACAACAATAACTTCTTCTTAATGCGTTAACAATTTGGATAGCATTAGGAAGCCTACATAATAATGGTGGCGTAGCTGTCGTGAGTCTGGACAGACAAGGCCGAGTCATTACCGACCACTGGCTGATAATTTTCAAACCCCCTTCCCCCATTTTTTGTGAAATTTCTTATGAATTTCAAACACAGTGCGGCTATTTGAATATTGATGGTTTTAAAGCCACTCAAGCAGACCACGGTCCACGTAGGGTATGCAGTCTGAGATGGGCTCAGACTGCATACCCTACGTGGACCCATCCTCAACATTAGGCGATTATGTAAAAATTTTAAAAGTCTTAATACTTTCATATTATATAGTTATAAAAGTATTAAGAAAGGGTACAGTTTGATGATGTAAATATAAATATTTTTATGTAAGACTTATTGTTATACCAACTTTTCGAAGGATAATGTTTTAGATATCACAACATAGGTATATGTCGTTTTTAATATTTTTAACATTGTTACCTATTTTTTCGTTTTTAATATTGTTACCTACTGACACATATACTTACGTTAGCGATGCACACGGGACAGTATCATGGCTTGATCACTGTCTTACGACGGAGCATATGAAGGAATGTATTAGGAGCATCTCAGTCGACTACCATATGTCTTGGAGCGACCATCGCTCCCTCCATGTCGCACTGGATATTGAAGGACTAACCAGGACTACCGAATATGCACCTTACTACATAAATCCCTCGGCTTGGAAACCACATAACCAAAATGATGCTATTCGATATGTTGAATGCATGACCGAATACCTACCGTTCAGTGACTTCAATCGTGAGCTGAGCTCGACTGCAGATATAGACAATGCCTACAAGTCCTTAATCACCGCTATGCAGAAAGCGTCAGAGACCGCATTCCACAACAAACGCAAGATAAAATATAAACGCACACATATAGCTGGATGGAACGCACACGTTGCCGAGAGCTATGAGCGGTCGCGTCATGCACTGATGAGATGGCATTACGCGGGCCGGCCGATCAAGGGAACACTGGCGGAGGATAGAAAATCGACGCGAGCGGTGTTTAAGAAAGCCCTTACGAAATGCCAACAGAACGCAGAGCAGTACGCAATGGATAGCTTGGCAAGAAACATGAAAGACAAGAATTTTATACAATTCTGGCAAAAAACAAACAATGTTTGTAAATCACGCAGCTCGCTTCCTTCCAACATCGACGGCGAGACGGATAATAAAAATATAGCTAACTTGTTTATCAACAAATTCACACACCCCCCGCCGCTCTTGCCCGCCGCCGCCACCGCCGGTCCACGCGTATCGTACCCCGCGACCGCCTCACTGGGCTGCGATGACGCATTATCACCGACCATGAATGCTACCTGTTGCACTACGGCCGACACTGGGCGAAAAAAGGACAGAGACACGAACTTGATAACACCAGAACTAATAAATAAGATCATAAATAGCACTGCACGGGGCAAATCGCCGGGGCACGACGGCTTAACAATTGAGCATATTAAATACTTAGGCACTCCGTTCTGCAGTATCCGATGTCATCTGTTTAAAGCGATGGTCAAGCTATCGTATCTGCCCACTGCTCTCACCGACACTTTGGTAGTACCAATATGCAAGAATAGACAGAAAGACGTGGCTCAATCCGACAACTATCGTCCCATCGCGTTGTCACCTATAATAGCACGAATCCTTGAGAAGGTGATTCTTCATGTGACTCAAAAATACCTAACGAGTAGCGACCATCAGATGGGTTTTAAAAACAACTCATCTACGACTACCGCCATTTATGTCGTAAAGCAGGTCGCTCACTACTATAAAAGCCGTAAAACGTCGGTGATAGCCTGCTACCTAGACCTCAGCCAGGCTTTCGACAGAGTTTCCCATACCCTACTTTGGGAGAAGCTGCGCATGAGGGGAATGTCAGAAGAAATGATAGCCATTCTCAAAACATGGCATCAACAACAAAGAAATTCCGTCAGATGGAATGGTACGACATCGGAGTCCCGCAAACTGCACTGTGGTGTGAGGCAGGGCGGTTCCAGCTCGCCAGTGCTATTCAACCTTTATATGGACGAGCTCAGCACCCGGCTGACAAAATCAGGTGTGGGCTGCTACATGAATGGCGTATGCACAAACCATGTATGCTACGCTGACGATATGGTGCTGCTAGCACCCTCAATCACCGCAATAAGGCGCCTTCTAGAAATATGCGAGAAATATGCATCAGAGCACAACATGCTATACAACGCAAACAAATCAGTGGTAATGCTTTTTAAATCAACGAACACCCCAGCCGCAGTTCCTCCCATGTGCTTGAATGGCGCTGCGCTTACTCGAGTTGAAGAGGTCAAATACCTAGGTCATATAATCAACTCAGACCTACGGGACGAGGCGGATATCGAGAGACAGCGAAGAGCCACCAGTGTCAGAGGGAACATGCTCGCTCGACGCTTCCAGCGCTGCAGTCCACCTGTAAAGCGCCTCCTTTTCATGGCGTACTGCACTTGCCTATATGCGGCGGAACTATGGTGCAACTACACTAAGGCGTCATACAACCACATGAGAGTCCAATATAACAACGCGTGGCGGGCGTTGCATCGGCTACCGCGCTGGTGCAGCGCTTCGGAGATGTTCGTGGCGGGCCGGGTGCACGGCTGGCATGCGCTCATGAGGCACACCGCGGCGGGCGCGGCGGAGCGCCTGCGCCTCTCCACCAATTCTATTGTGCAGGCAGCGCGTTCCTGGGCAGCGAGCCCCATCCATAACGTGTGGAGGGCTTTGCAGATCAGATAAATTGTTTGTTTGTGTGTGATTTATAGTGTATGATTATCAGTCTTATTATTATTTATTAACTAACTTATTTTAATTTTAATTGACATAGTTTATAATTAATCTAGTGAATATGGAATTGTATCTTATAATTCTGGAATAAAGTTATATTATTATTATTATTTTTTACGTTATTTTTTATTATCTCGAAATATAAATTTCGGTGTTTGACCAATACTACGGGTTTTACACCAAGTAAGTATCAGCATCTGCAGAAATACTAGAGGATGGCTGATCGTCCTGTAAAAATTTCCTGACAATACGACAGGTGTTGAGTATTGCTGCTTTTTGCATTGTTATATGTGTATTTTCTGGTAAATCTATTATTTTGAGAGAGTGAAAGAGGTATTTTGGAATGACACCTGTAGTGGAGATCACCAGTGGTATTATAAATACTTTTTCTAAGTCCCAAATTCTAGTTATTTCTTCCTTAAGTTCGGTGTATTTATTAATTTTTTCAGTAATTGTCTTCTGAATGTTATGAGTATTGGGTACTGCGATATCTATGATGTAAGCAGTTTTGGTAGGTTTAAGTATTAATGTTATATCAGGTCTATTGTATGGGATAGTTTTGTCTGTAAGAATTGCTCTGTCAAAATACATTTTTGCATTGGAGTTTTCTAGTACAGGTTTGGGGGTATACTGATAATAAGGTGTGACTTTGTTAGGTATAAGATTATGTTTAATTGCCAGTTTTTGATGTATGTAGTGTGCTATTTGGTTATGTCGGTGGGTATAGTCAGTCTGTGCTAAGTTTGGGCATGCACCAGTGATATGCTGGATCGTTTCAGATTGTCTGTGGCATTTTCTGCACTTATCTGTAGTAAGAGAAGAGTCTTTTAGGATGTATTTCTTGTAATTACGCGTATTTATAACCTGGTCTTGTATAGCGATGGTAAATCCTTCAGTTTCTGGGAATAAATAGCCTATCTTTAACCAACTATTCGATGCTTCTGAGTTTATATGAGCCTGCTCTAAATCATGTAAATGTCTACCATGTAGTTCTTTTTCTCTCCATAATTTAAGTTTGTCATTATAATGATCATGCGTAGTACTATATTGTCTATTTTTATCTTGTAAATGTAAAGGTGTATATTTATCATCAGCTTCTACTGTGGCTAAATGAATTTTACTGGTCTTTGCCTTTATATAGAAAAAGTCTCTTAGGTTTTTTATTTGTCCTTCCCATAGCATCTTAATATCAATCATACCTCTTCCACCTTGTTGCCTTTTAACCGTCATTCTTTGTATTGCTGATTTAGGGTGTAAGTATTTATATTTCGTTAATGTACTTCTGGTTTTTATTTCTAAGTTTTTTATATCTGTTTGAGACCATTTGACAATGCCGAAAGAATATGTAAGAACTGGAACTGCAAAAGTATTAAAAGATTTAAAGAGATTTTTAGAGTAAAGCTGTTTTTTACATAGAATATTTAATCGACGAAGATATTCTGAAGTTAAGTCTTTCTTTAATTGAACATGATTAACGGATTTTGACTGGTATATTCCTAGGTATTTATACAAGTCATCATTGTCCATGGATGAGATATTAAGTTCATCGTTGATATAGCAATCCCCTTCTACTATTTTTCCTTTTTGTATGTGTAAAGTCTTGCATTTGTCTAAACCGAAAGTCATATTTATGTCATTACTAAATCTTGCTGTAGTTTTTACTAGTTCTTCCATATCTTTCCTCGTTTTTGCATATAACTTTATATCATCCATGTACAATAGATGACTTATGGTTGAGTTAGTCGCTAAAGAGTAGCCTTTTTGCGATTGAATTAACATTCTCGATAGAGGATTCAATGCCAAGCAAAACCACAAAGGGCTCAGTGAATCTCCCTGAAAGATGCCATTTCTAATTGGAATTTCTCCAGTACTAAGTTTAGTATTATTAGCTGTTATTGTAAGTGTGGTTTTCCAGTTTGCCATGGCATTTCTCAGGAATTTAATAATGATAGGATTTACTTTGTATATTTCCAATATATGAATAAGCCAAGAGTGGGGTACGCTGTCAAACGCTTTTTTATAATCTATATATGTGATGTGCAAGTTTCGGTTTTTGTTGTGAGCATGTTTTAAAATTGTAGAGTCTATTATAAGTTGTTCCTTACACCCTTTGTGATTTTGACGACATCCCTTTTGTTCTTCAGCAATAATTTCATTAGTAAGCAAATGTTTATTAATTATATTAGTAATGCATGATGTTAATAACTTGTAAATTGTAGGTAAGCATGTTATTGGCCTATATTGAGATGGATCAGTAGTATTTGCGCTCTTAGGGATCATATATGTTATACCTTTGGTGATAAATTCTGGGATGGGTTGTACTCCTTTAATGATGTCAGTAGTAGTTTTTGCTAATATTTCATGTAGAGAGTGCAATTTTTTGAACCAGAAATTATGAATATTGTCTACCCCTGCCGCTTTCCAGTTCTTCATCTTTCTTGTAACAGATACAATATCTTCTTCCGTTATTATAGAGAATTCCATTTCTTCAATTTTCTCTCCAAGTCTTTCTTCTTCCCTTATCCATCCTGCATCGTCATTATGCCTTGTCTCTTTTCCCCAAATATCTGACCAATATTCTTGTAGTGACTGTTCTGTTGGGAGTTCTATCGTTTCATTAGTCGGACTTTTACTAATTTTCCTATAAAATATTTTTTCATTAAGAACAAATAGTTTATTGTTATCTTTTCTTTCTAAAGATTTTTTATATCGTGCTAGTCTATGTGATTTTAAACTTAATTTTTGTTTTAAGGTGTCAATGTATTCTATGGGTCTTATATTATTTTTATCATATTTGGAATGGATTTTTGTGTTTTTAAAAATCAGTTCTACTTTTTTAACAAGTTTTTTTGATCTATTATTTTTATATGTGTACTGACAGAGTCGAGCTATATCTGCTCTTAATTTTTTTATATCATTTTCTAATCTAAGTTCCCACGCAGGTTTATTATTTCTGTTTTTCTTATGTGATGAACTAGAGACGTTATCATTGTTTACTACTTTAAGACCCAAATGCCTACATATTGTTAAAGCAGTACAGTATATAAGTGTATGTATGTGTGTTATGTCTGAATCTAATGTATAAAAGTTTGGTAGGATTTTAGTATTAAATATATTTATGTATTCATAAAGCTTTTTATTTTCTCTAAGTCTGGGAAGTTTAGGACGAGACGTAGGATCTGTTCCAGTATATTGAGCTAGATTTGTTTTTAATGCTTCTACTAAGCCGTGTATAATTTCATCATTAACATGAGTTATTGTTGTGGTAATAGATTCGGTTGTTAAGAGTTCTTGATCTATTGTACCTGTAATCGTTTGCGTTGAAATATCTGTATGACTTTGAACGCTTTGCTGAGTTAGGTTTGAATTTTGTGAAAAGATATTTCTGGGGGTGCTAATTGGAAATCTGTCATTTTGTGGTATAGCATTAAATGTTTGAATATCAGGAGTATCGGATTTTAATTGTTCTTCTACTTCACGTTTTATTCTATGTATAGTATCATCGGTCAAAAGTTTGTTTCTAATGATTACTCGTTTCTGATCAGCGACTCTTTGTTGTGTAACATTCAATTCTGGGTATTCTGTTTTAAACCTGTCATAAAGTCGAGGTCCATACATGGTCATATCTGTTTCTAATTTGGTAATGAAATAATATGTGCGCATGATAAACATATTTATATCATTGTCCCATTTCATGCGCACTCTTGGTTTTCCGGCTTTGGTGGTCGCAGGTTGAGTGGCTCTTGGCCTCTGCGAAACATCCTCAGTCGGTGTAACTGCTCTACTTTGTACTGCTAAAAGGGAATCTAAAGAATTGGAATCTATGCTAGCACTGTCGGCTGTAGTCGATTGTTCGAGGGGAGCCCGCCTGCTCAGCCCCCCGTCGCCGATGGTTCGTATGCTGAAACACCCAGCACCGGCTCCAGGTGTGCCCCGACGATCCTCGGGTAGCGACCCTATACGATTTCTACTAGATCGAGTCTCCATTTTTGATGGGTTACCTACCTTGTTGGCCGCGTAAGTTTCATTAGTACGCGTGTCCGCCTCCCACGTGGGTCTGGTGTTCGACCCGGACGTAAGGTAGGATTTCGGGAGGCTTATTATTATTATTATTATTATTATTATTAAATTTCTTATGCGTGTGTTTTAAATTGCAACAAGGCGGTGATCTTGTGCAAGAATCGACCTGAACTATACCAATAATTTTGATGTACTTAATTTATTTCCAGCGAATTGTACTAGTGATATAAAAATAGGTACGTCAAATTCCACAACTTCGTGCAGTACCTTCTTAATTATTAGAAGGTGATGCCATGATGTTACAGAGTCATAACGTAGCTTTAATGTTGCACATAATCGCTGC
The DNA here is from genome assembly GCA_947532085.1 of Elegia similella. Taxonomy (NCBI): domain Eukaryota; kingdom Metazoa; phylum Arthropoda; class Insecta; order Lepidoptera; family Pyralidae; genus Elegia; species Elegia similella. Next base: position 572,587 of record OX383926.1, on the reverse strand, counting down.
GCAATATGGCCCTTAAAAAAATCAAATCCATTAACTCCCTTCTATATAACGCGGTCTCGTTTTAGAGAAATATAATCAGTTTAACATGAAGCGAACGCACCTGCCACGTCTGCAGGCTCACTCTATACAGCTCTGAGATTGCACCGGAGAGTATGTTAATATTGTTTTGAGGGAACAACGTAATGATAATTTTGAGGTTAATCATCATCACCATCACCATCTGCACATTTTTACCCAATTGTGCCGTAGCCGAAGCGCGTTGGAGTCCAGAGTCTTCATAAATATAATTTAGCACCTTTGTTAGGCTGGCTGCCTGCCTGCCTCCCCTAAGTATAAATATTTTTGGGAATTGAACCCGGTGCCTTTCGTGAAGCAGGCTAGCGTGTTAACTAATGTGCCATGGAAGCCGTCAAAATAATCAATTCGAGGTTATTACTACTACTGTTATATTTTTATGTCTCCACAAATACAATTGCTTGACGACCGTCATCTCCAAATTTCATTAGTAATATAGCACCTTAAAACAATACCACGTTTCTTAAAGCAGGACCAGTTGATCATCCCGCTTAAAATTCAATTATTCTATTCGAAAGTATTTATATACCGCGAAAAGGATCACAATGAGGAATTCATGAGCTGCCCACTACTACCAAATTGTCGTGTGGTCCGGCGGGCGTGGGTCGCAGGCTCGGCATGAATATTCAGACGAGCGTTGTTTGCGGCTGTCTTACACAAACACGACTCCGTTAGTTCTAGCTTGGAGGTAAATATTGTGCAAATTCACGTCTTGATTCTTCATTAGATAGACCAATATTGCGACGAAATGGGTCCATCTTTAAGTTTATACTTAGCTGCCAAAACAATAAACTAGCGTTCAAAAGCTAATTACGGTAAACAATGAAATAAAGAATTATTTTGTTAAACTTTTTAATGTTGATGTTTCAATGGCAATATTAAGAAGGTTTGTATCTTAGTTCCATTTATATACATAATCATTACATCATTATCCTTATCCTTATCCTTACTAATATTATAAATGCGAAAGTGAGTTTGTTTATTTGTTTCGCTTTCACGCCGTAACTACTGAACCGATTATCATGAAATTTTGCATACAAGTTCTCTGGAGTACGGAGAAGGACATAGGGTACCTTTTATCCCGGGAAAAAGTACTATTCCCGAGGGATCGACATTGACGCGGGCGGAGCCGCGGGCGAAAACTAGTAGTATATAAAACAAAGTTGCTTCCCGCGTATGTCCGTCCCTATGTATACTTAGATCTTTAAAACGGCACATCGGATTTTGATGCGGGGTTTTTTTTTAATATTAAGAGTGATTCAAGAGGAAGGTTTATATGTACCTTGCACCCGTGCAAAGCCGGGGTCCGGGTCGCTAGTTGTGTTTAAAGCACGAAAGTTAAGAAAATATCGGTTTCTTTCATTAATTTCCCATTTAAAATTCGGATACAAAAATAGAAAGGTTCGTGCTAAGTCCCATTTTTTACGTATGTGATTAAAGTACGAAATTTAAAGAATCGGTCTTCTTTCTTTGTACATTTAAAATTTGCAAACAAGTGAACTACGCTTTTACCTTGAGCACTGGTGCAAAATTTGAGAAAGTTCTTCAAGGAGCGTGAAAACTTGTCTAATTATTCTCGAAGGATACCTAAATCTTATAGTTTGGACCTGGCTGAAAGCTGCTATGAAAGCTACCTATGGATAGGTCTTCAAAAATGATATTGAGGTTTCTTATATATTTTTTTTCTAAACTGAAAAGTTTGCACGTTAGACACTTCCAAAGTGGTAAAATGTGTTCCCCGAAAATGAGAGAATGATTAAACAAAAAAAAATATATGATGTACACCATACAAACTTCCACCGCAAATTGGTTCGAACGAGATCTAGCAAGTGGTTTTTTTAATACTATATACATACATCTATACATATAATAAAACAGTAAAATTATTTTGTCTGTACATTTCGAATTTTTGACTGAAATGGATAGAGGGACACTTAAAAAGAATAATAGAAAGCAAAAAAAAATTTTTGGAATTTCTTGTCTGTCTGTCTGTCTGTCTGTCTGTCTGTATGTATGATCACGATTATCTCCGAAAATACTGAACCGATTTACTTCAAACTTTCACCAATTGCTTTGTTTTAACTCAGTTTAACAATTAAAGTTTGTTTCATCAAAATCGGTTCATTAAAAAAAAAGTTATCGTCATTTAAATGAACTCATGGCTTGAGTTTGCCTGCAAACATATAGCAAAAATAAAATAAAATAATAAGTGACATAAGAAAATTAAAATCCAAAGTCAATTCATCATCATTATACGACAGCATTATACCTATCCATACTATCCATAGTAATCCATACTAAAAAAAAGGAGAAGCTGACTGACTGACTGACATATCAACGCAGGGCCTAAACTATAAGGGTTAGGAACTTGAAATTTGGCACAGGGATTCTTTTTATGATGTAAATGAGCACTAAGAAAGGATTTTTAGAAAATCAAAGGGGTTGAAGTTTCATGGGATTTTGTCATTTCTGGACTTAGAAGTTTGAAAGTAGGTACGCAAGTTCTCAATTAAAATTAAAAAAGATCTGTTTAGGTGAACCAGACAACATTCTCCCTTGAAGGGGTAAATAGGGGGTAAAGTTTGTATGGAATTTTTCCATTTCTAGACTTAGAGGTATGAAAATAAGTATATACGTTCTAGGTTACAATTAAAAAAGATCTGTGTAGGTGAAATGTACAAAATTTCCCCCTTAAGGGAAAAAAGGGGGTGGGGGGATTGTATGGAAATTTTCTCATTTCTGGACATAGAAGTATAAAAATAAGTATATATGTTTACGTTGAAATTAAAAAGATCTGTGTAGTTAAAATGGTCGAAATTTCCCCTTGAAGGGTTAGAATAGGTGGGGTAAAGTTTTTATGGATTTTTTTATTTACTTAGAAATATGACAATAAGAAGTTCTCTATTACAATAAAAAAATATCTGTGTAGGTGAAATGGGCAAAATCCCCTAAAGGGCTAAAGATCTATGCAGGTGAAATGTATTAAATTCCCCCTTACGGGGAAAAAGCAAAGGGGCAGGGGTTTGTATGGAATTTTTATCATTTCTACTGTTCCCAAGGGAACGACATTAACGCGGGCGGAGCCGCGGGCAACAGCTAGTACTATATAAAAAATCGAAATTTACTTAAGAGCTTTTATATTATGTTACTTGTTGCTACGGAACCCTTCATGGGCGAGTCCGACTCGCACTTGGCGCTTTTCTTATCTGCACTTAGATATTGGATTCCTGTAATAATAATGAGAAATAGTGGCAACTAATCACAAACACTCCACCGATCCATCATCACGCCATCGATCACGCGGGCGTGACGGAAGTGACACCAAACACTCGAAATAAAGAAAACTAACAAACACTGCTGGGCCCTTGGCATTTATAGAGAGCCCCAAACATTTATTTGTACACGATTGCTTAAGAAAGGAATGTTATGTTTTCAGAATTAATGTTTGTGTAAGTATATATGTATATCACTTCGAATTGTCTGAATAGATTAGGATGTGCAAGTTATTATTAAATTCCTTGCCTTAATAACAAAATCAATAAAGATTTTGTTAAGGCAGTCATATTTTTTTAAAACTTGTTGACATCTCAATGTATCATTTGTATTTGCTCATGTATAGTTCAATCAAAAAGCAGGAAGTAATTCCAGGTAAACAGGTAAAAACCAGGGAGTTAAATCATTAATAAGGTGTATATATCATAAAGATTTATGATATATACACCAGAATAAATCAACTTACTAAGCGAAATAAGTTCATATTCTATATTACAACTTTTTATCTAGGTAAAGTGGTGAAAACGGGGCTTGAGACAGCACTCTGTTTGTTTCTAAGATGTTAATATTTTCTAGCTGCCTAAAGGCATCTAACGTAGCCTACTTACTGTTGTTATTAACAACAGGTACCAATGGCAAAAGAAACAACGGGTTGCACTCCGGTTGTGCCGGCAGAAATGAAAACTCCGCGCAGGAGAAAGAGAGCGGATATTACTTTCTCTCCGCCTCTGCCTCTGCCTCTTCGTATGCCGTGTGGTATCCGGCAGAGTAGAATAGGACCACTCCAAATCTTCCTGTGGATGTCGTAAGAGGCGACTCCGGAAATACAAGCTAAACAAAGCTTATAAACAATAATGAGACCTCTCCAACCCATCTGGCCAGCGAAGAGAGTGTAGGCCAATTCCTCTGGCTGCTCTGGCCAAGTATTGCTCTGGTAGTACAGAGAGGGGCGTGCTCCTGTAGTGAAGAATGGAAAGACCTGATGATGATGATGATTACTTCCTCTCCTACGCCACGTCAGCGGTGTCAGGTAACGTGTCCGTCTTACGAATTTTTGATCAGGTCTTACCTATCCCAAAAAGTACACAATCATGCTAAAGAAGTTTTTACTTCAAAAATTGCCTTCCAAAGTTTCATAATCCTTGCGTCTTAATATAGTCCTTGCGTTATAATAAAGTCACATTATCCCTGTTTTATTATATTATATTAAAGTTAAAAGCTAAGGAGTCATCATCAGAGTAGCTTGTTATCATCTAATTCACCCGTGTATATGAAATTTCAGCTCAATCGGACATCGGAAAGTGAATCAAAGTCAACTTGAAAGATTTGATTACAGACTAGTAAAATTCAATAGAAGTTTAATAAAAGACGGGTTCTACGAATATTGTTGTTGTGGTTAACCGTCCCGTGTGGTTAACCTTTCCGTTTAACATTGCATCGTACCGTTTACATTGCAGTCCGACGTTGTGACAAGATAATCGCGCTGCGACGATAAGCCGCGGGCGACGTTGCTGTATCGCTGTATTATGCAATGCTGGCGATAGTCTAGATCACAATAAATATGGATGTCATTTATATGACATCTTGACTCGTATATATTTAGAATTAAAAATAAAACTGTATAAAACTGGTCAAAAGAAAAAAAACATATTACTATGAAAATATAGCCCATATCACTCGGGATAAAGAAGAGATAGAACAAAAACTCAGATATATATATGTTACAGTAAATTTGATTAATCGAAAATTATTAATAATTTTATAACATTATTAATAATATCCTCGTGTTTTGTTAAATGTAAATAAAAAACTGAAATTAATTACTTTTAGTAGTTATTATTAATAATTCACTACACACATTGGTAAAAGTTATAAAAAAACCCAAAGTTATTAGTCCAGCAGGTATTTATTTAGAATATGATATGACGACGATACTACTTATTCGTAAGATATGACACATATAAAAGTGCTTGTCTTAGATCACACAAACAAGGGTGGGTAGGTACTTGTTCTAAAGAAACTGACAACAATAATCACCTCTTATTTTGTACTCTTAATAAACAAAGTTAAACGAGTAAGAGAACAGCCTCTCGGCAGCGAAAGGGAGTCGCTATTGCTGCCCTATCTTGAGCTAGTGGAACAGACTCCACGTTGACTCGAGACTTGCTCGTGTCAATATAAAATAACTTTAGTTTTTAATATTTTTATTTTGCTCACTTTACTAACCCTAGTTTATAAGCTTGTTTGTTTGTAAATACTTTATTGTACATAAAAACAACATACATCTTAAAAGTATTAAAGTTAAACTAAATTAAAAATATATGCACAATGGCGGACTTATCCCTTGAGGGGATCTCTTCCAGTCAACCAGGTATCTGAAAGGAGACATCAGCTGGGTTAAGTGGGGCAGAGGTATATGTTGAAGTAAGAACATAAGTCAAAACAAACACTATTAAACTAAATTATTACCTAATATAATATCTAATAAATAGTATACATAGGTCTATATAAATATACACATACATATATACCGATACTAAAATATATACATAATACATATAAGCTCAATGCGAAGGAAAGTTTAGGTACAGTTTTCTTAATCTAAATTTAAATGATTCGATTGATGGAGCCAATTTGACCTCCAAGGGGAGAGCATTCCACAGCCTGGCAGCAAGAGCGGAGAATGACTTGGCGTAAGTTTCTTTTGAGTGGGTAGGGATCTGCAGCACAGGGTTACCACTAGAGCGCAACCGGCTGTCTAATCACGAAAAGTGAATTGTTCACGGAGATAACTAGGATAGAGGGGATTATAAAGGACCTTAAAGAGTAAGGAGAGGATGGATATTGCGGCGTAGTCTAATTGGTAGCCAGTTCAGCTAGCAGCGAAATTCGGACACGTGATCAAATTTTCTCAACCCATAAATGAATCGAATACATTGGTTTTGTAGCCTTTCCAATTTATTCAGCAATCCCTCATTCATATCCAAACATGCCACATCCGCGTAGTCGAGGAGGGGAAGAAGAAGGGTTTGAGCTAGGAGTATTTTCGTGTTCTTGGGGAGAAAATTTTGCAGGCGTCTTAACACGTGTAGGGAGGCGAAAATTTTGCGACTAATTTCATTGCATTGTGGTACCCAGGAAAGAGTCTGATCCATCAGGATGCCTAAATTTTTGACCGTGGAAGAGAGACGGATTATTTCATTACTAAGCATTAAATCAGGCACCGCATTAAGCTCAAGTTTAGAAATGAAGTATGGACTGCCAATAATAATAGCTTGAAACTTAGCCGCATTGACCAAAAGTCCAAAGTTGCGTGACCAATTAGCAATAAGTTCCAGATCGGAATTGATAGTCCCAATTGCATGACTCAGCTCTTGAAGCGGTGCAGCTGTGTATATTTGGAGGTCATCAGCATAGAGATGAAAATTAGAGGTTAGTGGAGCTGTAATGCCATCAATAAAGATAGAGAACAAGATGGGTAATATAATTCCACCTTGCGGAACACCAGCCTTGAGATAATACCATTCCGACTGACGATCTTCTATTTTAACAGATTGACGGCGGTTAGAAAGATAGGAAAGAAACCATAAGAGTGAATGCTCAGAAAAATTCAAAGAACGCAAGATACCAACGAGAACATCGAAATCCACCATATTAAAAGCATTAGTAAAATCTAAAAGGACTAATATTGTTAAAGTTTTATTTTCGATGTTCGCGCGGATATCGTCAGTAATTTTGACAAGGGCCGACGTAGTACTATGGCCTACTCGGAACCCGGATTGGAAAGAGGTTAGCAAATTATGACGTGAAAGGAAAGATGTAACTAGATGTTGCACGTGGTGTTCTATAATTTTAGATAGGAGTGGAAGGATGGAGATAGGTCTAAGTTGGGTAGGGATTGTAGGATTAGGTTTTTTAGGGAGAGGGATGACAAGACCATTTTTCCATGCAGAAGGAAAAGCACCAGATGAAAAGGAGCAATTAATGATATCGGCTATAACAGGGGCGACGAACTCTGCTATAGGTTTGATCATGCCCAAAGAAATGTTGTCGTTGCCCACTGCTTTAGTATTAATGCCCTTAATAATGTAGATTACTTCTTCGCTAGAGATATATGCGAGATCAAAGGGAGGAATATCCGGAATAGGTTTAGCGGCAAGACTACTAAGAGTCCTCCGCTTTGCCTCAGCAGGAAGGTTAACAGGAGGTGTACTAAAATGCCTATTTAGTTCATTTAAATCAAAAGAATAATCGAGCTCTGACCTCTGCTTTCTTATACCTAACCGCTTGAGGAAGTTCCACACTTTATCAGGAGGATTATTCTCCACGTTAGAGTGAATGTACTTTCGCTTGGCTTCCCGACATTTCTTGTTGCAATGATTACGTAGACCAATGTAAGCTTGTTTATTAGAATCTGTCGGGCATTGACGAAGCTTGATTTTGGCTTTATCTCGTCTAGCCATCAGATTTTTAATGACTGGACTTAGCCAAGGGGCGGGATAGTGTTTGACTCTGACCGGATGTAAAGGAGCATGTTTATTGTAGATTTTTAAAATGGAGTCGTTAAAAGCCGCAACCTTAGCGTCTACGTCTTGAATGGCTAGGATGGCATCCCAGTCGGTCTCAACGATATCAGCAAGAATTCGCTCCCGATCAATGGCTGCAAAGTTTCGCAGCATCATGATTTTATATTTCCGTTTAGGAGAGCGTAATTTAAAAGAGGCATAAATGAGATCATGTGCTTAGAAACATGCCGCATTGAGTTGACCGTGCACCGACACCAGGTCGGGAGAGGAAGTAATTAAGAGGTCAAGTAGGGATGGAGGGCCATTATGGGGGAAATGAGTTGGTCCAAGGGGTAGGGTATGCAGGTTTAAAGAGTTGAGAAGAGTCAGGAGTGTATTAGATCTCGAATCGTTTTTTATGAGGCATGTATTGAAATCACCAAGTATAATGAGATGATCGAACTGGGAACGAAATTCGGACAAAAGGGATTCAAAGGAGTTAAAATAATTGATATGAAGAGATGGGCTATAATAGACACCAAGAAGAATTTTTGTTATATTGAGTCTAATTTCAAGGAAAAGATGTTCAGGCGATTGAGAAATGGAAGGCGATTGAGACAAAATTCGACATGGTATATCACTGCGTAGATAGATGGCCACTCCGCCACAGCCAGCCATTTTAGGGACCCCACTACTTAAGCTTATTTTTGGTACTAACCTATGTTATAGAAATGTATTTCTAAAATAAAACGTTATTAGTATTATTATTTGTATCTCCTTTGGTTTCACGGGTGTTACCGGTCAAGGTAAGGACCGGTCCTTTGGAGGCTTGCGTGGAGATATATATCCAACATGTAGAGGCCCTTTGGAGAAGTTTATGTAAAGTTGGTCTCCAGACAGAACTTGTTTCTGGAAATACCAATGTATGATATGTCCTTGAACAGGTCTAGGCTGGAGCAGAAACTATTGCATTATGAAAGACAAATTTGTGAGATTGAAATGTGGCTGGACTTGTGCTAGGTTATTGCCAAGGATCGGACACCTGCTATTAATATAAAATGGCAAAATTATAGACTCGTCATCACCATCAAGAAGGCCTCTTGTGATCAAAGTATTAAAAAGGCCTCGAGATTACCACCATGGGAACAGGCATGAAATATGTAAGTGTCTATTTTAGGGTGGAGATCTTGAAAAATGATGTAATTTTTGGAATCCAAGATGGCGGACGCGACTTTTCATGAAAATCCTGCAAAGGGGTCGTTTTTTGGGTTTTTACCTTAGTTATGTAATCCAATATGGCGGGCGCGACTTTTCATGATAAACCAACATGAGTGTCGTTTTCTAGGTTCTTGCGGTGTAGAGGCGCATATCTCGCCGTGCTAGGTTATTGCCAAGGATCGGACACCTGCTATTAATATAAAATGGCAAAATTATAGACTCGTCATCACCATCAAGAAGGCCTCTTGTGATCAAAGTATTAAAAAGGCCTCGAGATTACCACCATGGGAACAGGCATGAAATATGTAAGTGTCTATTTTAGGGTGGAGATCTTGAAAAATTATGTAATTTTTGGAATCCAAGATGGCGGACGCGACTTTTCATGAAAATCCTGCAAAGGGGTCGTTTTTTGGGTTTTTACCTTAGTTATGTAATCCTATATGGCGGGCGCGACTTTTCATGATAAACCAACATGAGTGTCGTTTTCTAGGTTCTTGCGGTGTAGAGGCGCATATCTCGAAAATGACGTCAGTTATATAATCTAAGATGTCGGACGTGACTTTTCATTATAAATCGACGTGAGTGTCAATTTCTAGGTTTTTTTAGGTGTAGTTTTGGAAAATTACATCAGTTTTAGTATCTAAGAAGGCAAATCTTCGCGTGGCCTCTCGCACATCCCGCACGCCGCCTCGCCACCCCTGCCCGCACCTCTGTTGCCCGATCGAGAAAAAAATCGCCAGTGTACATTTATTTTTATCGGTAGTTATTACATTTATCGGTACTAAGGTTACATTATTAATAATCACCGACAAATGTGATTAATTTCTCACTTTTACCTGTACTTTCGGTAATTATTAATAATGATAGACAATTATTAATAATTTTTAATTAATCACTCTAACCGTAACATATATACAAGAATTCTAAAAATATAACAGTTTTTGCAATCGACTAAAAATAATCGGAAACACAGTTTACAAGAATTTTTAATTAAGTTAACGTTAACTTTGATAAATTAAGGTAACATAAATTTCAATTAAGCAATAGCAATATTTTTCAAAGCTTTCACGCATCTTTAGCTTTTCAAACTGTTAAATATACGAACGACCTCCATGGTGAAGTGGTTTACAGGCTACATGACTAGTTGAGAGGCTCAGAGTTCAATTCCCAGGAGGCAAATATTGTTGCTGAGTTAGTCTGCGGTTATAATTCATCAAGGAAGATTAGCATAAGGCCCGATAATGTTGCCTTGTCTTACATTTATACAATTTTTCGTACGGATCCTTTTATTTTTGAATTATTATATATGTAGAAAGCTATATTATCTGTATATCACATAAGCTACGTTACTCGATGATGCTGCAGCTTTCTAGTAGTGAAACATTTTTTGAATCGATTAAAAAGTGTTTGACTTTATGCATCACAAACAAACACACACACACAAATCTTTCCTATTTATAATACTAGTCTAGATGTTTAAATTTATTACATGTGAAGCATAGAATGTATAAACAAAATTACAGAACAAACTTAGTAAATTAGCACAAAATTTTATTAGATTTTGACGTCGATGGACAAAAACTTTTTCACAAAGCCTAATCGTATTCTATAAAAGCTTAAAAGTTTAGGGGCTAATCCTCGCAGTTGTAACGGCTTAAGCTTGATACGATCTTATTAACGAACTTGTTGGACCCGCAGTAAACAATGTGTTGCTATCTCGCTCACACGCTGCTAAATTAACCCAGTTTCTAACTATGACTGCTATTCATTGACCGACTGAAAATAAACAACTTAATTGTTGAAATAATTTAATTATAATTCAGATATTTACTAATCCTAGTATATAAGCCTTAAAGTGATACTAACAAAATATGGAACCTTGATTTCTGAAATAAAATTATTATTATTATTATTATTATAAAGGACAAGGAATACTCTTTCCCCTATCCACCATAATTTTAAATGTGTAGCAATAATTTTAACATTGTGATCTATTCGCTAGAAAATTACAATTACTTTATAACTCTGAAACTGCTATGGATGCTAGTCCGTAGAAAAGAAAAGAGTTGTATTAAAAAGAAAGCCGATTGCGAGTCGAATTTGCGCACCGAGGGTCCTTAACAATTTCTTTTTCAACTGAATTTAAATTTTAGGTTTCTAAACGCATTATGGATTGGCCTCGATAACATAGGTAGAAACTCAATTGGTGTTAATAATAAATGGGAAGAAATGAAATTCAGTCCGGCCAAAAATAATGGGCTGTAATCATTTGAAATATTTTATATTAAGATAAAATATACTAAAATAGATAAAAAATAAATATTTAAAGACCGTAAGCCGTCTTTATCATAGATTGAGGATTATGCCAAAAAATGATATACAGAAGATATAAGTGAGAAAACAGGGAAATTTGCGACAATTTTTGAAAAGTAAACCTCCACGCCTCGTAATGAATAGCGAGCTTTAAGCCGCATAGTTAGGCTCTTGTACCGTGGATGCTCAAAGCGTCGTTGTCACCGCAAGCTTATTTCTCGCTTCGGAGTAACTATATATGTCTGCTTATGAACTTAATGACGGATTACATCGTTAGCAAGTATCTAGCTGTGAAAATAATAATACATAATAGTATAGTAATACAGGCTCTATTTTAACTGCCTCCGTGGTCCAGTGGTTAAGGCGTTTGCCTGTGACCCGGGGATCGTGGGTTCGATTCCCACGGGAAGCATACTTTGTTTAGTAGTTTACAGTTTGGTAAGACATTGCAGGTTTAAATCACCTGACTGTCTGATAATTAAGATGATTCCGTGCTTCGGAAAGCACGTTAAGCCGTTGGTCCCGGCTGCCATCTGGTAAACGTTAAAGGACGTCAGAAGGTTCCGATTAACTCTGACACCAGGGTGTGCATGTCGATTGACTGTGTCACCTACTCGAAATGATGATGATGGCTACAGAGCCATCATCATCATTTCGTGTAGGTGATCATCTCCGATGATAGGTACACAAACGTTAAATGTTACCTCTTGCTTCTTTTTACGCGCAGATCGTAAAACGATTATTGAGGAATTGGTAAAAAATAATCTTTTTTTAATTCCCAGTCTTCCTACATTCCCACCATCACTATAAACGTCTCTTAGTCTTGAGGCTTTGAGCTCTGTTTTTCAAGTGTGTAAGCCTTCCTTTCTTGCTGATCTAGGAGAAAAAAAAAAAACTAAATATGTACTAGCTGCTTCTCTTCCCACGTAGACCGTTCTTTTTCTTCTTCTTATCAAGTCGGTGGCCCAAAATATCTAAAAAATGATTATATTTTGACCCTCTTGTAGGTTTCGACAGCCACACCACTCGCTGAAGCAGAGTTGAGGTTGAATTTTGAGAAAATAATTAGACACAATAGACAAGACAAAAGGTGTGACACTGTCTAATCTCCTTTTAACACTGCAGTACACGCGCGGGGTGAATATTCGCCCCAGACCAACGCTTTCATCAATACTTTTTTAATTACTTGAGTACGGACTGTGTCGCCTAGTGTAATCCTCGTCAAGTAAACAAGCTTCAAGGTCAGTACGTCACCGGCACTCGTCGCGGACGCTAGTGGCAAAAAAAAGGGGTGAGAAAGTGTTTGGGACGGAATTCCACCCCACGCGACTATCGGCGTTACAAAAACTCTCGTTCGATTCTGAAGTGTTTCATGTAAGTATCCGTTTTACTTTTTCTTTTATTCGAGATGTTCTCAGTTTCTATAAGACTTTTGTATATTTAGCTATGTTAATTGTGTTGTTCATTACAGATTTGTCGCCATTATGGACGAACGTCAGTAAAATATGATACGAAGCTGGTTAGAAGATGTGGAGGTTGAGAGTGATATTGCACCTAGTGATACAGAAGATAATGAAGAGGAATGAGTTGCAGAACTTAACCATGACTCAGAAACAGAGCAAGAATATGAAAGTAGCACAGAAGAGATGGAAGATAGGAGCACAGAAGAGATGGAAGATAGGAGCACAGAAGAGAGGGTAGATGTAGATAAAGATATGGAAGAAAATATTGAGGATAGCTTTTCAAGCGATGACAATATTCCTCTGAGTACTTTTTCAAACTACTACCAATCTAGAAATGGCACTCGTTGGTTCAAAACACCACCACCGTCATCAAGAACGAGATCCCACAATATTTTAGTGCAACAAATTTTTAAAATACATTTTTGTTTTTGTTTATTTAATAAACATTCAAAATTGCTGTAGGAGTAAGAATAAATAATAAATACTTTTCACAATTTGAACGCATTTTATTTTATATTATATTTTATTTACCTAAAATCGATCAATGAAATTGGTCTGAATATTCACCCCACGCGAGTAAAATATTATAAAATTAGGGCGCGTGTACTGTAGTGTTAAAAGGGGACTTCCACGCTCACCACTTTGAGTGGCTAGGATCACTGAAGACCGACTACGCTGGGAAGGCTGCATACAACTTTGCTGTAACAAATGACCTCAACCAGTTAGTTGATGGTCCTACCAGAATACCTGATATCGAAGGACACAACCCTGCTTTGTTGGATCTTCTGCTGACCTCACATCCAAACGATTACCAGGTATTCCGTGATGCCCCTCTAGGAACCTCGGATCATTGCCTGGTACGTGCTGTGGTTCCATCCGGTCAGACCACGCAATCCAGACCACCTGGTATGCGTCGTGTGTGGCATTATAGGTCAGCAGATTGGGATGGATTGCGAGAGTTTTATGCATCCTACCATTGGAGACGGTTGTGCGTCTCATCAGAAAATCCTGACATTTGTGCGAAAGCTGTCGCCGAGGCGATACTGCTGGGCATGGAGTGCTACATTCCCAGCTCGGCGGTTCGTATCGGAGGGCGGTCTCAACCTTGGTTTCGTTGCTCGTCTTTGCGTGCCGCCCACCTCAAGCGCGAAGCCTACGAAGCCTGGGTTGCTGCGCGTAATGTCAAGGATCGTAATACTTCTGATTTGAAGAAGCGGTTCAACGCAGCTTCAAGAGCCTACAAGAAGCAGATCACTGCAGCAAAGTTTGCGCACACTGCGCGCATTGGTAGGAGACTGGTTGGCTATCCCTCCGGGAGTAGAGCATTCTGGTCTCTTGCTAAGGCAGCGCAGGGGAATTTCTGTCGCCCTTCACTTCCATCTCTGCACAATCGTCAGGACTCGCTGGCTCACTCCGCAAAAGAGAAGGCCGATCTCTTGGCTACTCTCTTTGCGTCAAATTCTACCCTTGACGACGGAGGAGCATCGCCGCCCTTTTTACCGCGATGCGAGCACTCAATGCGGGAAATTCGCTTCACTCAAAGTGCAGTGCGACGTGCTCTATTTTCCCTCGACGTCAGGAAGTCCAGCGGGCCTGATGGCATTCCAGCAATTGTGCTCAAAACATGCGCCCCTGAGTTGGCTCCGGTGTTAGCACGCCTATTCTCGCTGTCTTACACCTCAAGAAAAGCCCCGTCTTCGTGGAAAGTAGCCTACGTTCACCCTATTCCTAAAAAGGGTGACCGCACAGACCCGTCTAACTATCGGCCTATTGCGATAACCTCCCTGCTCTCTAAGGTGATGGAGCGTGTAATAAACATCCAGCTCCTTGGTTACCTTGAAGATCATCAGCTAATTAGTGACCGTCAATACGGGTTCCGCCACGGGCGTAGTGCTGGTGATCTTCTTGTGTACTTAACGCACCGATGAGCAGCCGCCATCGAGAGCAAGGGAGAAGCACTGGCATTTAGTCTAGATGTCACAAAGGCTTTTGACCGGGTCTGGCATAAGGCTCTTCTCGCGAAGTTACCATCTTTCGGGCTTCCTGAGGGACTATGCTTGTGGGTCGCTAGTTTCTTATCTGGGCGAAGCATTCAGGTCGTTGTAGACGGATTATGCTCCGATATCATGCCCATCAATGCTGGCGTCCCCCAAGGATCTGTTTTATCACCTACGCTGTTTCTTCTGCACATCAACGACATGCTTAATACTAGTAGCATGCATTGCTATGCAGACGACAGTACGAGTGATGCATATTATGCAGGTCGTGCAAATATCCCTCAAACACAGGTGTAGGAGAACAGAAAGAGACTTGTGTCTGACATTGAGACCTCTCTGGAGCAGGTCTCTGAATGGGGTAAACTAAACCTAGTTCAATTCAACCCTACTAAGACACAAGTCTGCGTGTTTTCCGCTAAGAAGACCCCATTTAACATAGCACCGAAGTTCCGGGACACCTCTCTTACCATTTCTAAGAGTATTGGGATCCTTGGCGTCGATATTACGAAGGAGGTCCAATTCCGGAGTCATCTGGAAGGTAAAGCCAAAATGGCTTCTAAAAAACTTGGGGTGCTCAATAGATCGAGGCAGTACTTTACTCCGGGTCATAGACTTTTGTTATATAAAGCTCAAGTCCGGCCCCACATGGAGTACTGCTCTCATATCTGGTCTGGTGCACCTCAATACCAACTCCTTCCTCTTGATTCCATCCAACGCCGGGCAATTCGTATTATCGACGATCCCACACTCACAGACGATTTAGACACCCTCGGTCTACGGAGAGACGTTGGCTCTCTGTGTGTATTTTACCGTCTATACTATGGGGAGTGTTCTGAAGAACTTTTTGAATTGGTGCCACCGTCACCTTTCTACCACCGCACCGCTCGCCACAGGAGTAAAGTCCATCCCCACATCCTTGACACTTGGGTCTCCAAAAATGTCAGAGCGTCACGTGGTTATTTTCCTCGTACAGCAAGATTGTGGAATGGACTCCCTCCCGAGGTTTTCCCTGTGTGCTATGACTTGAGGTCCTTCAAAAGGCGTGTTTACAGGTATCTTAAGAGTCGGCAACGCATCAGCAGCTCCTCTGGTGTTGCAGATGTCCATGGGCGACGGTGACCACTTTCCATCAGGTGGCTCGTCTGCTCGTTTGCCGTCGGATATAAATAAAAAAAAAAAAAAAAAAAAATCTCCATGACGCAGACCGTTAAAGGCGGTCAAAAGAAAGAGTCAAAAAGTAAGTCATGTCGAAAGGCGATGCAACACATGACTGACTATTGTGATTCTGCTTTCACATTATGCTCACTAATGCGCTAAACGTTACCTTTGGGTCTTATAGCTATAGGCTCTGTCTACCCCGTAAAGGATAATGACTTGATAATATATATGTATTTCTTAAGTCGTCTCTTACGGCCTCCATGGGAAGACTAGGAGTGGTCCTATTCTACTCTGCCGGAAATCACACGGCTTATTTAGGAAATACAATTAGCTTGTAAATATCAATGAGACCTCTCCGAGCTCTGAGCGAGGAGAGTGTAGGCCAAATCGTCTGTCTGCTCTGGCCAAGTATGGCTCCGGTAGTATAGAGAGGGTCATGCTCATGCAGTGGAGACTAAAAAGACCTGATGATGAATATATTTGTACGTATGTGTGTCAGCGATTACCATAAGAGATTTGCCATAATATCAATATGCAAGAGATAAAGAAGTAAAAAATACTATGAATCCTTGGTTTTATTTGACTAAATTAGAATTATATTTTTGTAAATTTAAAAAAAATGTTTTGTGTTAATCTAAAAAATGGAAGGACGGGTCCCAATTGAGCAATCATCGAATAACAAGCGCAAATATTTATTATTTACCGGCACTTTAATTGAAACGCCCTTTCAATATTTTAATATCCGATGGAAAAGTTTATCATTCGCAAACAGCCGGATTCCTGGCAATCCAACAACATTTATTCTAAACACGACACTTCCAGTGTAACGTAGATTATATAATTATAGATAGCATACTGTAAAAACAAAATATTAAAAATGCTTTATTTTGTTTAATTTAAAGACATTGTATCATAGCTTAATGTGGAGACTGGTGGGACCCGGGTGTAGTCTTCATTGAAATGGGTGGCATAAAAAGATCAAAAGCACCTCCGTCTTTCAGAAGACACGTTAAGCTGTTACTCACGGCTGTCGGCTATATGTCAGATGCCTATTGGAAGCTTAAACAATGTAAGATCAGTATTGACCACTTACAGACAAGAAAAACATAACAAACATTTTGAAAAATTCT
Organism: Elegia similella; assembly: GCA_947532085.1. Lineage (NCBI taxonomy): Eukaryota > Metazoa > Arthropoda > Insecta > Lepidoptera > Pyralidae > Elegia > Elegia similella. The sequence continues at coordinate 555,455 of OX383926.1, read as the reverse complement.
AATCAAGAGGTAATATGGTGGTTTTCTCGCATTGCAATTTAAAAAATGCATGTACCTAGTAAGTATAGATTTACCTAATTTTTCAGAGATTATTTCTTACTTTAATATGTTTATGGAAGTATGATAGTGACTGTTGTTTACTTTGAAGTCAAAGTGCCAGCAAAACATTCCTCAAAAACTCGTTGGCTCACTCACGCATAGGCCGAGCTTATCTGGTAGAAAACCAGTGAATCATGGTAGCTACATATTTAGCGCTAGTGAACACTTTTTGACTTTCGTGAACGATTGTATATCAATTATAGATTAAAAGGATTTTACCTCAGACAGCATTATTTAATTAGTTCCATTTAACCGAATACTTATTGTTTATGTTTATACATATTTTGTCGTTGAAATTGTTATTCAGATACAACTCTTCTATTAAAAGTCTTAAAAAGTCTATGGTAAGGAATTCTGTAACGCTGTGTCTCGTTTCGAGCATTCGTCAAATATTTGTCAAACAAATGACGCATTGTTTCGAGGGCTGGAGTCGCGAGCACTCTGTCCCTCGTCCACTAAGAAGGACGCTCTCCTCCGGAGGGCTCTGAATTTAGCATTGTTGCTAGGTTCTTTGTGTTGCGGAATTAAGGACATTTGAATGGTTTAGCGGAGCTTTGCGTTGTTCGGATTGTTGAAAAGGTGACGGGTTGTTTCTAGGACAAAACAATTTTCTAGATCCCACTAGTTCCGAATTACAATGAACTACACTTTTAATAGTCAATGGCAAGTTGTGTAATCAAAATGAATTATGCCTTTCACAAAAAGTACTTGATTGTTGGATGTTCGAAGTACTAAAACAGTTTTTAAAAAGACCAAAAATAAAGTTATTATTTTGCCGGTTTGTCTAAATGATACATAATCCTTTTGACACTTTAAATGTTTTGTTAAATTTGTATATAAACTTTATGATAGCTCTTCTAGGAAAGTACGAGTACATGTCGTGAAATGTACTCTTTCAGAGTTAGATAATATGCAATATAAATACCAATTCTATTAAATAAAGCATATCCTATCGCAAATCCTTGCACACTTTAGTGCCTACAAATCGTAGATAAAGGGTGTTTTTTTTCTGGCATTAGAGAGCTGACTTTCTTACCTACGAGCGACCGGAGCCGCTCCGGTCGCCGCAATCGACAGACATGGCAGCAGCTGAAATATCAAATAAAACACTAAACCAGTCGTGCTAAGTCTTATAGTGAAATAATTCAGATATCTATATATATATAAAAGGAGAAGCTGACTGACTGACTGACTGACTGACTGACTGACTGACTGACTGACTGACATATCAACGCAGGGCCTAAACTATAAGGGTTATAAACTTGAAATTTGGCACAGGGGTTCCTTTTGTAATGTAGGGGAGCGCTAAGAAAGGATTTTTGGAAATTCATCCTCTAAAGGGGTAAAACGGGGGTGCAAAGTTAGTATGAAACTTTGCTGTTTGAAGTTATTCAAATGAAATTCAGCACGAAGGGTCTTTGCTGAAAGGCATGAAACATGAGCAAAATATTTTTTCAAAATTCATCCCTTAGGGGATTAAACAGGGGTGCAAAGTTAGTATGAAACTTTGCTGTTTTTGAAGTTATTCGAATGAAATTCAGCATGTAGGTACTTTATTAAAAGGAATGAAACACGAGTAAAATATTTTTCTCAAAAATCATCCCTTAAGGGGGTTAAACGGGGATGCAAAGTTAGTATGAAACTTTCCGTTTATGAAGTTATTCGATTGAAATTCAATAAGTATTAAGGTCTTTCACTAAAAGTCATGAACCAAATCCATGCTAATATTATAAATGCGAAAGTAACTCTGTCTGTTTGTCTATCTTCATATCACGCTTTAACTATTGAACCAAGTTAGATGAAATTTGGTATGGGGGTAGGCCCGGGGAAGGACATAGGGTACCTTTAATTCCGGGAAATTCAACTGTTCCCGAGGGATCCACACTATCGCGGGCGGCGCCACGAACAAAAGGCAAACCCGAATCAACGCACAGCGGAAACAACTGTGCCTAGAAAAATGAAATTTGGTACAGGGTTTTTTTTATGATGTGAATAGACAATAAGAAAATATTTTTAGAAATTCAACCACTAAGAGAGTGAAGTTTATATGGAATTTTCTCATTTCTAGACTTAGAAATATAAAAGTAGGTATATAAGTTCTCGATTAAAATAAAAAAAAATCTGTGTAGGTGAATTAGACAAAATTTCCCCCTAAAGGGGTAAAGTTTATATGGAAATTTTCTCATTTCCAGACTTGAAGTTCTCGATTACAATTAAAAAGATCTGTGTAGATGAAATGTACCAAATTCCTCCCTTTTTTTTTTCAAGTAGCTGTCACGGTCGATCGACCATGCACACCCTGGTGTCAGAGTTCTTCGAAACCGCCACTCGGCCTCTGACGTGGTTCCTTTAACGACCACCAGATGGCAGCCGGGACCACCGGCTTTACGTGCCTTCCGAAGCACGGAATCATCTTTATTATCAGACATTTAGGTGATTCAAGCCTGCAATATCCTAACCAAACTGAAAGCTACTTATCAAAGTATGCTTCCCGTGGAAATCGAACCCACGACCCCCGGATCTATGCAAACGCCTTAACTACTGGACCACGGAGGCAGTTCCTCCCTGAAGGGGTAAAATAGGGGGGTAAAGTTAGTATGGAATTTTTGTAATTTCTAGACTTAGAAGTATAAAAATAGGTATATAAGTTTTTTATTACAATCAAAAAAGATCTGTATTGGTAAAATGAACAAAATTCTGCCTTAAGGGGTAAAATACGGGGGTAGAATTTGTATGCAAATTTTCTCATTTCTAGACTTAGATGTATAAAAAAAGGAATGTAAGTCCACGCATACAATTAAAAAAGATCTGTGTAGGTGAACTCTGTCTGTTTTTCTGTCGTCTTTTCACGCTTCAACCACTCTTAATAAATTAAGAAATAAAATATGGTGAAAACATTTCACGCGGGCGGGACTTGAACCGGCGACCTAGGTATAGACCTAACACAGATGGCAGAGCATAGGTTGTACATAGGTACGACCTATGCTCTGCCATCTGAGCTACCGCACAATTCAATCTCGGCGCCGAAATTCTCCACCATATCCCATTTCCCCTTATACATATTATGGCCTACGTCACCTACACAACTACCCGACTTTTACAAGTAAGGTTTTTGATTCAACTCATTTTACAATGAATTTGAAAATCAACTAATATGTAGGAAGCCATGAATATTTTTATAAGTGTTTTATTTTGAATTCACAATGCTATTTTGATATACTCTTAATAAATTAAGAAATAAAATATGGTAAAAAAATTCATGCGGGCGGGACTTAAACCGGCGACCTAGGTCTATGTACGATCTATGGTCTGCCATCTGAGCTACCACACAATTCAGTCTCGGCGCCGAAATTCTCCACCATATCCCATTTCCCCTTATACGTATTAAGGCTCAGGTCACCTTCACAACTACCCGATTTTTACAAGTGAGTTATTTGATTCAACTCATTTTACAATGAATTTGAAAATCAACTAATGAAACATGGCTTCCTGAATATTAGTAAACACTTATAAAAAACATTGAACAGATATTTGGTATGGAGGTAGTTTGAGGACCTGGGAAGGACATAGGTTACTTCTCATTCGAAAAAATTCTACTGTTCCCGAGGGATATATATATATATATAGGGGACATAAACGCGGGCGAAGCCGCGGGTAACAGCTAGTAACGTCATAAAAGCAAAACATTCTCTTAAACCGACCAGACCTTGAATTGGTTTTAAATACGGTCAGTCTTCAAAATAATATGTAGATGGTGTTAAGTCTTTATTGCCCACCTTTTAAGCTCATCGAGCACGCGGCGCCGCCTGGGGCCACTCCGGTCGCCGTCCGGTCGCCGCTATTAAATTGTTCAGAATTTCCCCGGAGGCGCTTGTCGTGAGTGGAGGCTTCAATTGCTCTACTTCTCACATTTCACTCAAGTCACTGTAAAAAAATGTATTTTTGATCTACGTGATATCGTCTGATAAATCGATGGACACCGGCTGTCGCATGAAAAACGACACGTTCCGCGTTCAACAGCAGCAGTAGTAGTATTATCTATCACGCATCTATCTCTCACCGCTGTCACGTAAAATTATCGTCCGTAAACCGACTTACAGGCAGCCAATAGTTATCTGATGGTGACATCAATTAATTAGGTCTCATTGTTGGCGTCTTTTTATAGAAAACTAGTATAGATGAATAATTTTTCCGCGTTTTCAAAACATTTTTTATTGATGCTGCGCTCCTAATGGTCGCAGCGTGATGTTTTATAGCCTAAAGCCTTCCTCAATAAATGGACTATGCAACACAAAAAGAATTATTTAATTTGAACCAGTAGTTTCTGAGATTGTCGCGTTCAAACAAACAAACAAACAAACTCTTCAGCTTTATAATATTAGTATAGATTTGGAGGAAATTAGTTGACCACATATTATGTATATTAAAATATTTTGAAAACGGTTATTTTTCTGTGTTTATCTACAGAAATAAGAGAAAATAAGGGCTATCAAAATTAAATTCACAAACACAAATAACGACACCAAACGAAAAAGAAATATTTTTGAAATATGTACGTTTTCTTTGTTTATTAAAATCACTTATATCGAAAATAGTATTCCTTGAGACTGGTCTTTGAAATAGTTTTAAATTCAGTCAGTCTCTAAACACGTAGGGTGAGGGTGTAATATCTATATTTTCTGGCTTTTAAACTCCTTTCCTCACCTTCAAGCGCCCGGGACAGCTCCGGTCGCCGTCCGGTCGCCGCAATTAAATTGTTCCGAATTTCCCCAGAGGCGCTTGTTGTGAGTGGAGGCTTCGGTACTCTACACGTCTACAAATAAAAAGTCATTGAGCTTTAATGTAACAACAATAAGATTGAAAATATCATTTTTTCCATAATGGCGCTTGTCGGCAGTGGAGGCTTCGGCTGCTCTTTACGTTTATAAATATAAAAAATAAGCTTTATTATTATATATGTAAGGTAAAAAGACTCGGTTGAGAAATATAACCTAAAAGAAGAACAGCTGGACAGACATCCATACTTACTAATCATATTTGGCCAGGCTGAAACGGAGGCGCTTCACGATCGCTCAGCCAATCACAAACATGACACACACATACTATCAAGTTCATTGCGGAGTAGACAGAGCCCATTTCTTGGACCTAAAAGCCACGTTTAGTATGTAAGTAGGCGTGCAGGTGGAAAACGGAATCAAAATAGTAAAGGGTTGCTAGCCGCATCGCATACTAACTGATTCCTACTTTTTTTCCATTATTTCGATCGACTTTTACGAGCAGCAGATACTTTCTCGGTTTTTATTTCTACCTGACTAGCGTGGAAGATATCGCAACCATGATCACTACCGATTTTTACGTTAACCACTTGCAAAATGAGGTTGGATGTCAGGATTGTCTTATCTCTATGGGTCGGACTAATAGACAATAGAATTTTCCACAACAGGAAACTCAGCGAATCTATTTTGAAAATCTCATTTCCTGTCACAAATTTGACCGGAAATAGATCTCGCATTCCGGTGATTGCAGCTTATTAAGCTTTATAAACGATACTCATCATCCGAAACGTTAAAGCTCCACCGTAGCAGAGATATACCAATTGATAAATCCCTTTGCTATATTGAAAATGAGTTCCACTATATTTCCAAACAGCTTAAAATAGTTTTATTTGGATGATATTTTGTAGGTATGTATTCGTTGAAACAGCCTCCGTGGTCCAGTGGTTAAGGCGTTTGCCTGTTGACCCGGGGGTCGTGGGTTCGATTCCCACCGGAAGCATACTTTGTTTAGTTGTTTCCAGTTTAGTTAGGACATTGCAGGCTTGAATCACCTGATTGTCTGATAATAAAGATGATTCCGTGCTTCGGAAGGCACGTTAAGCCGGTGGTCCCGGCTGCCATCTGGTAGTCGTTAAAGGAACCACGTCAGAGGCCGAGAGGCGGTTCCAAAGAACTCTGACACCAGGGTGTGCATGGTCGATTGACCGTGAAGCCTACTCGAAATGATGATGATGATGATTCGTTGAAATGTAATGTAAGCATATGACCTGACCTACTCTTGTTTAATTTGAGCAGACAGCACCCGGTGGTAAGTGTCATCATCGCCCATGGATAATATATACCTCAAATTATTTCTTATAGCAATATTAAAAAAAAAATAACAAGAAACTTACTTACTGAGAAACACATTTATTTTGAGAATCTAGTCCCGGGATGCCATGCTGGTCTGGGAAAAAGTAAAACTTAGAATGTTACAGCTGTTTCTCTTCGCACACAGATCGTCAGAATCGAAATACGGGCAAAATCTGACAAATTGTGTCATTAAACAATGCGCCTAGCAACTTATCATTATTTTGATTCCTTCTTCCACCTATATGCCCATCAACATACTAAACGTGTCTTTGAAATCCTACAGACCTCTGTACCTCTCAAGGGAAAATACGTAATAGTATTGTGAGGGCTCGACTCTCGACTATCCCGGCGCTCTAGCCGAGTTCCCACATATAAGGAGCACACAAGACTCGACACACAGAACACACAGAGAATAACTTTATTGTTACAACTTCACTTTACAACTTCAACTATGTAGATGTTGACTTCAATAAATTAATAACAGAGACTGTTATGCTCCAAGAGATGGTAGTAGACTGAAAGATGGTAGCAGACTGAAAAATTAGTGATGAGAGAGAAAGAAAGTAATCTAAAAATGGAATGGAATAGAATGATATTTGAATTAAAAAGGAAATTTTAATTAAAATTAGAAATGAAAAATGGACAGGATGAGAGAAATGAGGTTGGACGAGATGCAGCATGCAGGTGGCATGCTGCAACGTTACAGTATGTTAGAGTATGTACAAATTATGTATCTCGTCTTTGTGTATTGAATAGTTTTTGGTTTTCATGGTAGTTAATATATGTCAGATTAGCTGCTGATATTTGAATGATTCATATAATAATAATAATAATTCATTTATTGCTCACCATAATCAACATACATTAAGGTACATATTTTAAATGATGTGATAACATGCCGATTACGGCAGATTGATACCCGAACTAGGATAAATCCTGTGTCTCAGGCTATCAATCTTCCGCCCCCATTAGTGTTGTACATTAATACAAACAAGTTTTATAAAAGCTCAAAAGAAACTAAATTAGGAAATAAAAAATAAAACTTTTTTTGTTAACAAAATCGTGCACAACTGCCCTCATCCTGAACTTTTAAGCTTATTATATTATATAAACTTATTAAGTTACGAATATAAATTAATAAATTATTCAACAAAATAAAAAAATTAAAAAAACAAAAATATATATAAATATATATATATTACGCTCAAGTACAAGCACATAATTAATTAGACTTTTGGACATTAGATGTCTATGAGTTTATTAAAATATAATATAATGTATGGTCAAGGGTGTCATATGGTCAGGGGTTCCATCCTCAACTGCCTGTCCGGTGTTTGCAGGTATGGCATGGGGTACGCGCGCCCGGCCTCCTGAGCTGCTACTTACTTTTCCCCATCCATCCGAGTGAGTAGTATCCCAATACCTTTAATTCCCTTCAGAATTCAACAAATTCCTATCCATACCCCAGCTTAAAAATGGTAGATGGGCAGCAGCGTCGGAAGCACAAAAGCCAAAAAAACTGCGCTCGCCAACCCCTACCAAGCGTGATGAGTATGGTAATATCCCCCATGACACGAGGAATCCTTGGGATAGGCCATTGTAGCAGTGGATTTTTATGGCTGAAATGATCATGATGATTTTCATAATTCGCTAAACTAGATAGCGTTGATACTAGAAGATTTTTCGATATTTTTGATATTACTTTCGTCATAAATTATTACGTCATACTACTATCCCGATTCACAGCGGCATACACTTCAATCTAATTCTGATTGAAACGTGCTCGCTGCCGTCCCACATCGGACATACCAGCACATAGAGTACATAGAGGTAGATGTGTACTATCTATTCGAGCAATACTAGCCTATCGATCATTCTGTTTCATGCGAAATTTATTCCCGTTAGTTTCCACTTTCGATACATTTTTCCCATCTGAGCGTTTGCCAGAGTGAGTCGGAGTTCGGGACTTTTATGGCAGTAATTATTCTAAAATACGATTCAGCTTACATTTTTCTGCTCGCCTACCTTACATCAAGCATCCTTGAGTAGGTCTGAAACCGTAAAAAATACCTGTGAAAAATATATATACGATCAGATTTTTTTAATCGGTTAAAAATTAAATGGAATCGTATCAAAAGCCCCTTGTTAGTCCCATATAGTTGTAATTGGTATCCTTACGACAGCACCACGGAAACAAGGTCCTTTTTTAAAATCAGAATCAGATCCACACTTTCTTAATTAAACTCTTTTAAAATTGGAGCAAAGAAATAATTAAATTTATTTTTAAAGAAATTATTTATTTATGTATAAAAGGTTAAATATTGAAATATTTTACACACCGGCATTTTGATGTCAAAATGGCGGGTGTACATTTATTTTTAAATAATTTATTTCTGAAAAAGGTACAGATTTTTTTAGATTGAGACACAACAAAATGTTTAAGGTACATCTTTTTTGATATTGGTACAATTTAATATCTAGGGTACACCCGCCATTTTGACTCTCATCTTGGTTAGGTCTCTGAGACCTGAACGCACATAAAATTTGTGTTACTTGAACCCGTGAATACGTTCACGGGTGCAGACCTCAGAGGCGACAAAATGGCCGCTAGAGTATATCGCAAAGCTACTCAGGAGACCAGTTGACTTGGTTAAAATATATATGCTTTTCATGTAGTACTGGATGTGGTAGATAATCAAGCCTCAAGGGTTAAATCAAAAATTTCAAACGAATCCAAGGGGAACAGATCTCCAGTGATCGGCGATTTTATGACGTGCCGAATATCGACTGCCGGCATTTCCATATTCGGCGATCTCTTTGTTATCGTGTTAAAAATTGTGAGCGCACGGTTTAAAACAATACGCCGGCATTTATCATGTGTTCTCAATATCTGTACTCAGTACTCACATATTATGTAAGAGGTCAAAACCTTATATATACCATACGTAACTTTTACCTTACATTCCAATATTTTATATGAAGAAGTCATCATCATTATTTCGAGTAGGTGTCACGGTCAATCGACCATGCACACCCTGGTGTCAGAGTTCTTCGGAACCGCCTCTCGGTCTCTGACGTGGTTCCTTTAACGACTACCAGATGGCAGCCGAGACCACCGGCTTAACGTGCCTTCCGAAGCACGGAATCATCTTTATTATCAGACAATCAGGTGATTCAAGCCTGCAATGTCCTAACCAAACTAGAAACAACTAAACAAAGTATGCTTCCGGTGGGAATCGAACCCACGACCCCCGGGTCAACAGGCAAACGCCTTAACCACTGGACCACGGAGGCTGTATGAAGAAGTGAAACGGCCATATCTTATGGGTATCTGTGCGAATCCAATCGGCTGCCTTGTTTATTTTTCATGTGTCTAAGTGGCTAGTATGTACCTCAATCACGACCTATTAAAAAAAAATCTAAACTAAATGAGAAGGGCAGTGTAGTAAGTCCTGTCACTATTTTAAATTAATTAATGAAATGCCTGTTCAATGCTAACAAAGGGTCCAATGACAAGGGTAGCTACACCTATCTCATTTTGATTAGACAACGTAATTGCCGGACGATTTATTTACTGAATACTGTATTGCCTTAATTAATGATGTTAAACGCCAATTTTAAATATCTATACATTTAAACGGTTAATGTTGGTTAGGAACGATTTATATATTGCTTTCGTTTATCAAAAAACAAATGGATTTTAATATTTTACAGCATATTAATAAATCTAAATAAAGTAATTCATTACACGGATAGACACATAGCGCGTAGAACCGATGGCCGATGGGGCAAAAGGGTTCTTGAATGGCGACCACGTATCGGCTAGCGCAGCGTCGGTCATCCACCAACTAGATGGTCGGATAACCTGACTAAGGTTGCAGGAAGACGCTGGATGCAGGCCGCTTCCAACCGGTCGTATGAAATCCTTGGGGGAGGCCTATGTCCAGCTGTGGACTTAATGCGGCTGATATGATGATGATGATATGATGACACGGATAGAATGTTGAAATCATTTTATACGCTTCAACTTCTGAATGTAAGGGATATTACTATTGAAATCAAGTTTGTAAGCTAACAATGTAGATTTATGCAGATCTACAGCAAAATAGTGAAACAACTGCCCATGCGATTGCGAGAACAATCCACTTATGTGGCGAGTGATATAAAAACTTTCACACATCTCGTGAAACCCTATCTAAGATTGTATTAAAATATCTCTCATCTGAGCATGTTTCTGGATTCAACCTCAACTGATTATGAGCCCGAAAAGCGGAGTTATGACCTCAAAACCTCTGTGGATCGGCGCCAGCATGAGTCAATTATAAGCGAGTGATAGCTATTACACATGTGATGACATAGTACTGTTAATGCATCACATCTGAGTATATTCCCGGATTCAACTTCAACTGATTATGGCTTAGGATACGAAAATAGTGTGAAATATGGCTTCAAATCTTCCGCGAGCGCATGGCAGCATCATCCAATATCTAACATTGTGCTATCTCCTAAGCTTTTTTTAAGTTATAGGGCGGCAAACAAGCAAGCGAGTCACCTGATGGCAAGCGATAACGCTGCCCATGGACAACTGCAACACCAGAGCGTGACAGGAGCATTACCGGCCCTTCAAGGAATTGGAGGGAGGATATTGGGAGTAGGGAAAAATGGGGGACATGGAGAAAGGGGGAGAAGGATGGGCCTCCGGCTCTCTTACTCACCGAACGAAGCATAGAAGCGGAAAAGCTTCTAGTCAAACGTCGATTTTCTGTGACAGTGTGGTACTTCCCAGGACGAGCCGGCCCATGCATACTACTAACAAAGTTAGCCACAAACCGCAATACGATTAAGGAAAACCTAACGGAAAACAAGCGCAAAATTCTAAGCTAGGTAATTTTTTTATGAAATTTATCTATTTCCATTTCAATTTATCTATTTTTTAACTGTCCTTGTATGTAACTATTTTGTAATTGGTTTTTCCAAATAAAGTAAATCTTTTCTCATAACTTATTTTAAAAATCTAATTTCGAATGATGTTATACCTACAGAGCCTGAGGCTTCTAGAAATAAAGGCTACGTTTAACATGTTGGCTGCCGAAAAGGTGGAAAAACTAAATCTACCTAGAATTTTTCGTAAGGTATAAAAACGAGATATTATGTGTGGAAGTACGTTATATCTATGTTTTGGACATGGCAGGTTGATAAGAATAATAAATGTATTTGTAGTTGTCATCCGATCTGTCTGTATCGTATTTTATATGTAGATTAACTTCATCCTTTCGCCCCTTGGTCTTCCGAGCCGTACAAGTGCTAGGTCGGGAGTTGTCGGGATCGCTTGGCTCGGATTACGGGCATTAATTGTCAGAGGCGTTGTTTACTGTTGTCTATGAGTGTTTATTTGCTGTAGAGACCACATTTAAGAGATTGGATTGGTTGAAATTGAAGTTATGTAGAAAAACTCTTTGGATATCTAGTTTTTAGGGATCCACGCCCGAAGGACAAGAACGGGACCATATCACTAAGCTTCCGCTATCCGTCCGACCGTCCATCCGTCTATTACAACGCTTTATGTATTGAGCCGTTATCCGTAGAGACTTGAAATTTTCACAATATGTGTATATCTTTTAAAAACAAAATTAAATTTAAAAACTAAAGGGGAATCCTTTATTACTGAGTTCTCATTTATTACTGATATTCTTTCTTTTCTTTTCGTGTCGATGGCTTAAGGGATTAGATTTTGTCTCTCCAGTATGTGGTGATTCTGACACCACTCTCGGATGCAGTGTACAGATCCTCTTTGGTGCGGCATAGAGGGCACGAAAGGAGGTGCAACATGGTCTGGTCATCGTGGCCACACTGACACTGCACTTCCGCCTGTTGGATAAAGCTGATATTTTAAACCACAGTTATGTACAATTGTGTAAAGTACAAGAAAGTGCGCTTTCATGCGTCCTTATGATCATAGTCCACGTAAAAGAAACATCTTTGTTTGCTGTAGTTAATTTCTGTACGGAAACGTCAATGTGTGCTAGTCGCACTTAGCTGGTTTTATTTATGACTAGTAATTTTGCAGATGCTATATTTTATAAAAGTAATTTTAATTTTTTTGACAATGTGCAGCATAGTACATACTCGTAAGTAGTATTTTTTTCCGTATGGTAAGTGCAAGTTTTATCAAAACTCGCAAATCATAATTTGAATTTGGATCCTGGTATTGAAGGCCAAGATACTCTTTGGCTTAATCAATATTTAAGAAGGATGACATACATATTTCAAGTGTCAATAAAATGTTCAAGAGTCAGTAACATGAAATCAGAAAAAAAGAAAAGATAAATATATAAAATATCACACAAAGCCCTTCAGGCAAGTAGGCGACCAATACTGTTGAAAAGAGTTTCTTTCGGCGTCTTCTTCTCTGCAGTGGTCGGTTCCGAAACGCTAGTAGTTTGTAGCTTTTAAACAATAATTTGAATATAATTTAATTAGTATTATCTAAAATGTTAATTGACGTGAAAAACCTTTTCAGGCAAGCTCTGTTTTCTGAATAAATCTTTGAATCTTTGTTAACAACTCAATACAAATAACGGTACCTCTTGATATTCACCGTCTATCGAAAGTTTAGGTTTCTGTGTTTTTCTGAAAAAAGGTCTGCCGGCCTACTCGCTTATTTTTGACAACTACGGTGCGTAACATTTTGATGTTCACTTCAACATCCATTACGTTTTATATTATTTTAAATATAAATAGTCAATTATACAAAAGCCGCAATGAATGTGACGATCTAAACGTTGTACACCATAGTTGTCAAAAGATAGTGAGTAGGCCGGCTGGTTATTGATATTTCCCTGCATGCTGGTCTGGGAAAAAAGAAAAAAATACGTAGAATGAACCAGCTGCTTCTTTTCCCGGGCAAATTGTAAAGAGGAGATCGGCCAAAATCTATAAAGATTCATGTTAGTCGGCGATGGCTACCTATCACTATTTTGATTCCGTTTTCCTCCTTACGCACCAACACGCTAAACGTGGCGTTTAGGTCTTAAAGACCTGGGTTCAGTCTACCACGAAAGGAAAGAAGACATGGTAGTATGTATATGTATCGATTTTTACAACTTTAAATATTTTAAATTATCATGTTTCTTGTATGAAACGATGCTATTGGCCCAAAACTCTTCGATGAAAGCGCCTAATTTTTTAAATTCTTAACTCTTTTAATGGAGACAGATAAAACACTACTCTATGGTATGTGTGTAGTATTTCGCACATACCAATCCATTTTTGTACTTTTACTCATCTACAGATAAGATTATTGAAGCCATCGACGCAATAAAGATCAAATAACGAGGTATAGATGAGCGATATCGAGAATAGATCGAGTCAGATCTTATTACGCAACTAGACTGTCGTCAGGCGAACTATAGAGTTATAGTCTGCCCTCGAGACGTTTGAGCTAAATGAATAATTTATAAGAACTGTTTGTAATAATATCACCAAAAAGTTCAAAGAAAATGTTGAATTATTATTATCGCAACTTTAAATGTTGGGCAAAATTTAACTCTATTTAAACGTCTCTGAAATTGATAGGAAAATATAATAAAAACCGCCCAAGTGCGGATCGGACTCGCGCACAAGGGTTCCGTACCGTTATTTATAAAAACGGCAAAAAATCATGTCTGTTGTATGGGAGGCGCCTTATATATTTTTCTTTTTTTAACTATATATTCTGTGAATATTTCAAGCGTCTACCTGTTCCCGTTATCAATATCGAGCAAAAACAAGCAAAAAAATCACGTTTGGTGTATGGGAGTCCCCTTAAATATTTACTTATCCTATTTTTTTGTATTTGTTGTTATAGCGGCAACAGAAATACATCATATGTAAAAATTTTAACTGTCTAACTATCACGGTTCATGAGATACAGCCTGGTGAGAGACGGACAGACAGACGGACAGATGGATAGCGGAGCGAAATTAATAGGAACCCATTTTTACTCTTTGAGTACGGAACCCTAAAAAGTTGATCTTTAAGAATGTGCTTCACTTTTGACGGTTACCTAACAACCTCACTTTTTGGAAAAGCTAAACGTACTAGCCATCGCACTGTGACACATTTACTTGATCAAAATATTATTGCTAGTTTTGCTGTCATTCTTCTGTTTGAAACCTACAGAATTTGGAAACAATATACTTACGTTTATTGCGTTGGAAATTGCGACTATTTTGTATTCTCGTGTTTAACTCGACACTGACGTATCGACAGCCGTCGACCGGTAAACGAGTAAACTCCAATATCATTATATTGTTCCCGTTTTCCGCATGAAAATATAATGGTATATTATAATATGCGTGTTCTGACACTGAAACACAGCAACATTTTTGCGATTTGAATAATTTAGATAGATTTAGAGATATTAATGCTCTTTCTTATAAATTTTGCGCAAATTAGGTACTGAATTATGTCCAACAAAAAATAATGATACTTTATAGATATCGACGTCAATGTGTTTTTAAAATTAAAATAAGAGATGTACAATAATACATACTACCTATCGATTCTCAAGAGAGTCTTAATATTATTCTACACCGGGAGCAAGCAGTGGTCTAATCTGAGAGCCAGAAACACGCTGGGATGAGAAAGAAGCAAAGGTAAATAAATAAATAATAAATATATAGCGACATATCACGCAAATTGAGCTAGCACTACAGTTAGTTGTGAACTTGTGTAGGGCTAGCTCAATGTAACGTATACTAACTCTACAATACTATATTTTATAATAGATACTCATAATGATATACAGTCAAGATCCAAGTCAATCAAGCCCGTTTTCTATCATGACCTGGCCGGGGATCGAACCCAGGCACCCCGTGTCGCAGGCTGGCGTGTTGAGCGCTCCACTACCTCGCTACTGTAAGTATAGTATTAATAAATTTTCAAAATAACGGCCATAAGGGTTCCTATTTTTTCCTTCTGAGGTATGGAACCCTAAAAATGGACCTCGGATTAGGTGAGAGAGAGAGAGAGAGAGAGAAAGAAAGAGAAGAGAGAAAGAACTAGAATTTTTGCCTATACGTTTTCGGTAATAGCTCAGTTTATAGTAATAGGTACATAGGTTGCGAAGTTCAACCAGTGTATAAAGTATAAATGTATTTCTTTGGTGCCTTTCTGTTGATTTAAGTCTTAAACTTTTTAAACACTAACACAATTCGTCAGCCATGTTGTAGCTTTTCTCTGACCTTTAATTTTCCAGCAACATTGAAAATTAAAAGGCAATTAATAACGAGAGTTTAATATTAAGTCGTTTCAGTAGTAGTTCAGGGTGGTGATTGTTCAAAATTTGGGCGCGTAATACAAGTGGAAATTAATATACTTACTAAAATTAACGGAAAGTAGCTTCTTTTTAAGGACTAAGAATTATATAAATAAAATTTGTAATGTTTAATTATGTTTCCATGCTTCGCGATTGTATCCATTTTAAGTCATGATCGAGAAAAATATATGATATTCTAACTCTCCATGCTGGTCTGGGAGAAAAGAAAAAAACATAGATTGTACGGGTTGCTGCACTTCCTACGCAGATCGTGAAAGCCGATCGAGGGAATGGGCGAAAATCCCTATTTTCCGTTTTCCACCTAATTTCCACCAAAAGGCCAATTGTGGCTTTTAAGTCTTAAGGACCAGGGTCTGTCTACCATAAACAGGAAAAGACATGATAATATGTATGTATGTTGTTTGTGGTCGTGATAAAATGTGGAACCAACAGTTTAATGCAATGAGGTGATGAAAACCATGTCTATCACAAAACCTTGTGACAGACATACACGTTAATTAAGTGTATTTTGCCTGCGCATCCGTGAAAGTCACACACAGCGCGTGCCTCAATATCTATGACCTAAATACTTTCGTTACCACATTAACCGCTAATATACAAAGCGGCTCTGTCCATTGACTATAAAGTACACTGCATCACTTAGTCTATGGAACCGTGCCATGCCAAGGTTACTTCCCCTTAATAGTAGTGGTTAAAAAGCTGTTGACTCCTCCTTATTCAGATGAGGCTAAGTGTTGTCCCGGTTACAACCTGAGTCCTCTATTTTGATAATATGTTAATTTGGTGTTTAATGATGGAGTCTGTAAGGTAGGCCATAGAATAAGAAACTATTGTTTATTGGAACATTTCGGCGTACTTTTCAACAATTGCTTATTAATGAGCAATGATAGTGATAACGATAACATTTTAAACACCAATTTTACAGGCCGCTAGTCAAAGCGGGACGCGTCACAATAACTAAAGCCACAAAACTCATGTTTCACCATCTATGAGACCAAGCTATGGCTGGTTCTCTGGAACAAGTCTTACCCATGCCAGCTATTGACTGTTGCAACGCATTGCCCTGCATTTAAATATTTGCTCACTGATGTGCAATGATAGTGATTACATATTAGCCAGCAATTTCACAAGCCGTCGGTCAAAGCCTCTTGCCTTCCATAGAATCATAAAACATCCAGACAAGCCATAGATAATAAAGGCCTTTTTAAAGAAAAAAGAACTTCATAACCGATGAGAGTGAGGCATATTAATTCTTATTCAGCTTTTCGGCCGCTGAAATCTATAGCTGACATTTTATTACCTCTTTCCTAAGGACTTCCAATATATGACTGATTGGAAACTCAGGGCATCCAACTGGTCAACACAATTCAAAATATGTTTAACGCTCGTTACCATTTGAGACCATTTAATTTTCAGTCTGATTTACGTACATGTGCCGCTGTCAATATCACTTCAATGCTGAACTATAACTGTGAACTTTGTTATTAATAAATGTATCTTCTGCTTACTCAATCGTTCTCTTCAAGTAACACCATTTTCGAGTAGAATATATAAGGTAAGAAAAAAATAATGTTTTAAAGCCGTAGATCACACTAATATACACTGGTCACACTAATACTTAATTAATTAATGACATTTGTTTTCAGTGGCCGTGTGGTTTCCAGTAGAGTAGAATAGGACCACTCCAAGTTTTCCCATCGATGTCGTAAGAGGCGACTTAGGAAATACAAGCTAAGCAAAGCTTATAAACATCAATGAGACCTCTCCAACCGTCTGGCCAGCGAGGAGAGTGTAGGCCAAATCCTCTGTCTGCTCTGGCCAAGTATGGCTCCAGTAGTACAGAGAGGGTCATGCTCCTGCAGTGAAGACTAAAAAGACCTGATGATGATGATGGTGATGATGATTTGTTTTCAGGGACTGGAGTATTTTGGACGAGAAAGTGGATTTAAAGACGAGAAGATTGATTTAGAGTTGAATGATTATTATAGAGAGTAATTGAGTAAACTTACCGCTCCAGTGCATTGTTACAAAATGTTTTGTCTAATTCTTTTAGAAATCTACGTTCATTCTCGTACCCTGTACGATGCGGGGTTGCGGGTGACAGGGTTAAGGGGTGGGGCAATGCAGTGCGTATGTTATCTGTGCTTACATTATTGCAAATGTGGTTTTAATTCGCGTGATTAATTTGTAGCCGTGCCGGTGGCCTAGTTTTCAATCATGAATTAAGTTCCGTAAATTGATAATGATATTTCAGATAATTATTTGTATCGATGTATTACCGTAATGTTAATTATGACACTAATTAACTTTGGAGTTTAATATGAATTTTAGTGTAATATGTAATAATCAAATTTATATATCACAAAAACAATAGTAAAATTAAATAAGTACTAAGTATTTAATAACAAAAAAACTAAACTTAACAAATAATGGAACCCCGATCGCTGTCATGACAGGGTAAGGTACTAAGAGGCCGCCCGTATTATATAACATACGTTGGATGGTCAAATTAAAATTAAAATTAAAATTCAAATTCAAATTCAAATTCAAATTCAAATTCAAATTCAAATTCAAATTCAAATTCAAATTCAAATTCAAATTCAAATTCAAATTCAAATTCAAATTCAAATTCAAATTCAAATTCAAAAACGTTTATTTAACATAGGTCATTTGGACGCTTATTAATTGTCATATATTTTCAACTGAGAATTGTTGACGTCAGTAATTTACTTATGGCTAAGTTTAATGCCGCTTCCAAAGCGGAGTGCAGAACAAGCGGCAACAAACTGCACAGCGCATTTTCTCCAATCGACGTCAACTTTCAATTTTAGTTTATCTTAAAAACTAGGTATGTGGATATACATTGTCCTTATTATAGTCATTGTAAACTGAATTTTAAAAAATGATGTTTAATAAAATAATATATGAATATAAAAAAAAATATGTCAAAATATTGAAATTTTAAAAATGTCATCTTTATAAATATTTTGTCCCGAATGTACCAAATATATAGTCATACATACAAAACTACGAGGTGTGTGCGCCAAGCTCAAGCCCAATATTATTGTCATTAAGGAAATCTTTAGTCAGGCTTTAGGTCAGGCTAAGCCTTTAACTAAAATGTGTGCCAGCTGTATCGGATCGATTTCAACCACAAGTTTTCTTCTTATTTACTTGATTGTTATTTATTCATACCAAAAATAAAAATATTTACATAAAATAACAGACAATTAAACCATAAATATTATATTAACTTAAATAGAAGAAATCTTCCAACTCGTCGCATCGAGGTAACGTGCTCAATATACTGGCAGCATTTTCGCGCTGTATTAGCAATACTAATTCGCTGACCGACATAGCTGTCAGCTCTAGGGTCTCCGTTGACTCAGTGAGACGAGTTGTGATGTCTTTATAAAAACATTTAGCTTCCGGGCCTCAAAGGCCCATCGTCTCTACTGCGAAGGGAAGGAAAATAATAATGTCTTCCAGACGCACATATTTTCGCCTCTTACCAGCCTACCAAACTGATCTTGTATTTTGGAGCTGCTTAAGGACGTCTAATATACCTCAACAGCTGTCACATCTTTTTATTTACAGAAATACACGTATGAGCCTTTAGACTAATAATATAACTAATCCGAAAGTAACTGTCTGTCTGTGTTTCTGTTGTTACCTCTTTACTCTTCAACCGCTGAACCGATATGTTGAAATTTGTTACGAAGATAGTGTAAATACCGGTGAAGGATATTATGGTACCTTTCTTCCTGGAAAAAGGACCGGCTCCTGGAGGCGAAAGCTAGTCCTCCATAAGCTGCAATTGTTATGGCAACACTCTTATATAATATCAGGAGTATAAACTCCACCATTTAGGGTTCTATATTATTATTATTTTATGGCAAATGATTTGTCTTTTATTTATTTGGCCCGGAGCCAAAGCATAATAGATTTTAGAAGATTATATTGTATTAAATAAATGAATAATATGCATTTAATTCAGACTAATACCGTCCATAATAAAACAGTAAAATAGAAAAAAAATACTACCATGTTGATTTAAAAATATTAATTATCACCTTAAATAATTCCCTGGCCGATGTTAGATCCTGGAACATGCATGTGCGTATGTATCCAGTGACCAACGATCGGACCGTCTGGTTAATCGCTAATAATCTAATAATAAGAGGGGACCGATGAGCTAGTAAGAAATGTTAAGCCAATGGAAAGTATTCTTGTTACAATCAGTGTTATAAGTTCTAAAGGGATTAACTCTTTTACCACCAACTCAAATGTTCTCTTGAACTTAGTATCCAAGTCAAAACTAAATTTTTAAGTTGGCAACTCGGGCCAAGTTTGACTCTTGATCATTATTTATTAGACGCCTGACAACAAGGGAAATAAGTTGGCATTGTGAGTCGAGTACACAAAGTCTCGGATGAAGATTAATGTACGAGCTAGTTCCCTAATCAAACTTCCGAATATCTATTATTAATGTCTCTTTTGAGATAGTCTGACGGCGAGGAGGGTTGGTATCTAATATAACCATATTTTAAAGCCAACAGCCTGTCAATGTTAGCCTTAAATTTGTTTAATTCTTTTTATGATTTTATATAGTACTAAATAGGCAAACAGGCATACGGCCAACCTGATGAAAGGTGGTTACGAAATAGCCTATACGTCTATAGGCTATTTCGTAACATGTACATCGCAACACTACAAACAATGCAACACTATGATACCACTCGTGCGTTCCAAACCACGAACAAATCTTTTCAAGCCCTTTTTGAAGAACCTTATATTGTATTCTCTCGGGACAACCATGGCAGGAAGTTCGTTCGATAACTTTAGCGTACGTGGAAGAAAGTTCCTCTCAAAATATACTGTACGCAACCATTACTATACGATTTAAGGTGTAATAAGGATATTCCCTCTCGATAAATTCCTCGAATTACAGCCGGCAGCGAAAAAAGAGATAAAACAGAAAGAAGAAGACTCTTTCCTTAGACTCAGTGGCTCGATACCGTTTATAATATTCGAATCGTTGTTAATTCTCACAGCTCGTCTTCAGATCGAGTCAAGTGGGTCCAGCTGATACTTGGCTGTACCTGCCCAGAGATGAGAGCAGTCTGGTTAAAGAAACTTATTCTCATGAAGATTCTACAAATTTCACTTATAATGAGAACTTAACAATAATTATTTATAATAAATAAGTGGACGCGTACAAAAAGTCGGTAGATAAAAAAAAACCGGCCAAGTGCGAGTCGGACTCGCGCACTAAGGGTTCCGTACATTATAGATAATAAGCTTGAAAATATAAAAAAAAAAAATAATTATATGATGTAACTCAAAATGTATGCTTTTCGCAATTTTTCCTTTATCTGTGCGATAAGACGTTGCTTCGTACAGAATTTCAAGATTCTGAGGTTATGGGAACTACCCTGTAGGTTTTGATTCCCTTGCGAATGTCGAAAAAATACGAAAATATGCGACATAATCAGCTGTATCTTTTGATTGCGTTGGCTCAGAAGCTTGATTTTTTCACAACTGTAAGAGACAGCAGATTTGAGTATTTGATATGAATTTCAGCTTGCTACCTTTACGCGTTCCTGACAGACAGACAGACAGACAACCGAGTGATCCTATAAGGGTTCCGTTTTTTCCTTTTGAGGTGCGGAACCCTAAAAAGTGTATTCGCTCCATGCTGGCTGTGCGCACGGCACTAGTTTACCACAATAACAACTGCATCATCGATACAAAATAATAGTGTGCCAATATGTGTGTACTGTACTCTCTACCGGCAGAACGAAATAAACGCAATTAGATGTGGCTTGCGTATTAAGGGACACCCTTAGTAAGCATGAGTGTTTGTTTTTTTTTTTATGTTTTTAAATGTATGTATGTGTATCATTGTAATTTATATTTATATAAAGGGGAATGTGATAGATATTTTAGCAGTACTTACTTAATTTGTAGACTTACTATTAGTTGTTTTATATGCTCCTCTGCCAGTATAAAAACAAAATAGTCGCTTATAATTAGCAGTATTTGCCCTGGAATGTAGTATCGCTTTGGCCTGTTGAGCACATCTAGCATTTTAGAAGCCATTCTGACTTTTCCTTCCTGAGTGACTGTAGTATTGTATACTGGCAAAAATTTTGATACCAAGGATCCCAATCTTAATAATATTATTAAAACTTACGCGAGATATCATTTTAGTATTAAACAACGGTTTAACTCACGTATTTTTAGTCGGAAAAATGCCGACAGTTTCAGCCTAGTCAGTAGGCATCCTCAGGGCGAGTATCGAGGACGTCCCGGCGCGGCCGTCAACTGAATCACATTAGTCTGAGTAATTGGAGATATTAGGGAGCATTCCTTGGAACTGTAAAGCCACAGCATGGATAGGTTAAACAATATGATGATACCGTAATAATGGGTGGAAGATCGAAAATTTTACAGCTGACGTTGAAACCAGAAGTTCAGCAGAGATATGAAAATAAAAATGAAAGTGAATAATTTTTATTCAAAGTAGGATACATGTATCGCTTTTTGAACGTCATATGTTTCTGTTGTTTATTTTTCTTTCTTTTATGTTTGTAAAATCGAAAAACTACTAGCGTTTCGGAATGACCACTGCTGAGAAGAATACGCCGAAAGAAACTCAGTCCAGTCTTGGTCTCGATGTGAGGTCTCTATCCTGAAGGGCTCGGACATAACAATATATTTTACAATAATTAAATTAAAGTACTAACATTAAAATATACATTTAAATTATTTCCAAGCATTTTTATCGAATAAATAATCTTTTATACAATAATAAGCCCTTTTAAGTAAATGATTTTTTACAGCCGTTTTAAACTGAATTAATGGAAGACCTAATATTTCTGCGGGAATTCTATTAAAGAAGCGTACTCCAAGACCCAAAAAAGAATCCATAGTTTTCTGCAATCGCAATGCTGGTGTAAATAATTTATTTTTATTTCTAGTGTTTCTGCTATGTATATCACAGTTTTTTTTTATATAAATGAATGTTATGGCGCACAAGCATAATATTAGAAAAGATATACTGTGAAGGGAGTGTCAGAATATTAATATTTTTGAATAACTCTCTAAGAGATTCTCTGGCGCCTAATTTATATATTGATCTAATAGCGCGTTTCTCCATAGTAATATTCCATACGACATAAGACTATGAAAGTAACTAAAATATACCAAACGCGCAGTATCAAAATCAGTTAGTTGTCTCATCCTCCTAACCGCGTAAGCCGCAGAGCTAAGTTTACCTGCCAATTTTTCAATATGGGCACCCCATTGAAGCCCAGCATCAACAGTTATTCCAAGAAAAGTTGCTTTGTCTACCAATCCTACTGTTTCATTATTGACGACTATACTTGTTGAGACTTTTGCAACATTTGGTAAGCAAAATTTAATACATTTAGTTTTACTAGCGTTCAACAAAAGATTGTTCGCAGTAAACCAGTCCAACACTTGAGCTAATGTACTATTGACCTCGTCAGAAGAGTCAGTATTCCTATCTACTCGGAAGATGAGAGATGTATCATCGGCAAATAGTACAGCCTTGCATGTGTTAACATAGTACGGTAAATCATTAATGTATATAAGGAACAGAAGAGGCCCTAGGATAGAGCCCTGAGGTACACCCATCCTAACACATGATCCGAAAGATTGAACCCCATCTAAACTAACTTTTTGAATTCGGCTACTCAAGTACGATTTGATTAAGTCGAGAGATTTACCTTTGATTCCATAGTGTTTCAGCTTGGATATAAGGGTATTGTGATCTACGCAGTCAAATGCTTTAGAAAGATCACAAAAAGCACCAATAGCATTATGTTTTCCCTCCCAAGCTTCATAGATATGTTTTAAAAGAGCTACACCCGCGTCAGTTGTTGACCGACCCTTAGTAAATCCATACTGTTCACTATGAAAATGATCATTTTTTATTAAAAAAAGACAATAATTGATTGAAAATCTATTTTTCAAATATTTTACTGAGAACTGGTAGAATGGAAATAGGCCGGTAGTTTGTGGGATTACTTTTATCCCCTGATTTATATAATGGTATAACTTTACTCAGCTTCATCAAGTCTGGAAAAGTACTGGTATCTAAACATTTATTAAAAATAGAAGCTAAGTAAGGTGCTATTACATCAATGATATTACTTATGACGGATACCGAGATGTCCCACAAATCTTCAGTTTTTTATTATTTAAGCTTTTAAATGTATCAATGATTGTGAGCGGAATCACATGTTAAAATATTAAATAATTTTAACATTCGGGTATACAACTTGTTGATAATTTTTTAGATTCATCTGTCGATGAACATAAGGAGGCAGTGGTGTTTATGGGAATGTTAGTGAAAATGTCCTCAAAATATTGGGCAACGTCTGCTTTACTGCTGAAAACATTATTATTTATTTTTAATTCTACTTTATTGTCACGCTGTTTATTCTTACCAGTTTCTGTGTTAATAATTTTCCATGATGTCTTTATTTTATCTTGAGAATTTAAGATAGTATTTCTAGTATATAATGATTTGGGATGCATACATACCTTTTTAAAAACTTTTGAATAATTTCTAACATAATAAATAAACTCAGGATCCTGGT
Source organism: Elegia similella (assembly GCA_947532085.1). Classification (NCBI taxonomy): domain Eukaryota; kingdom Metazoa; phylum Arthropoda; class Insecta; order Lepidoptera; family Pyralidae; genus Elegia; species Elegia similella. Next base: position 531,279 of record OX383926.1, on the reverse strand, counting down.
TATATGCCTTCATAGCCAGTAATTCGTATATCCTATTTCTACTGATGTAGATACTTGTAGTAGCCCATTCACTAAATTTTTTACGATTACGTCTGGTACCAGTTTTAACTTGGAAGGCATTATTGAATTCAGTTTCTATGACATTAAACATTTTATTGTAAAGGGCATCCGGATCATCCCTCGTTTCTTTGATTAGGGGCATTTTTTCTGATATTTTTTCCTTGAATACCTTGATTTTGCCTTTGGTAATAGGTCTATACGTTATCTTTGGTAAGTCTACCTCTACTTGATTTACTAATTTGACAAACTGACCAAAATGATCAGAAGTGAGATTTTTAATTATGTATTTATCAAGAGCACTACAATTGCAGAAAATATTATCTATACATGTTGTAGAATCATCATTAACTCTAGTTGGTTCTAAAAATAAATTAAATAAATTAAACGACTTAAATACATTCAACAAGCCAACACTTTCAGTTGTAGTTACTAATAAATCAACATTAATGTCACCGCACACTATGATATTTTTGGGACTACAGGATAGTTTCCTCAAAATATCTTCAATTACTAATTCCAAAGTATTATAATTTGACTTAGGGGGTCTGTATACTCATACTATAATAGATTCCTCAAGTTCAATACATGACAATTCAACATTACATTCTACCGAAAGACTGACGATATCTTTGCGTTCTCTACATTTGACATTGTTTCGCGTTAAAATTAAAGATAGGAGTAAGTGCTGTTCATAAGACAATATAAAATTGTTATTTGGGCCCATAAAGACTTTTCTCATGTTCTTGCAGTCAGAATTTAACTTCGATAATCTCACATCATCCTACTTTTTAAACCGTTGTTTTCAGGCTTTGGAACAAAAAGTAAACCTGTTTGTGTGTATATATTGTATGTCTGTGGCATCATTATTCTCAAACGGGGAGAGGGATATAAAATGCGTTTTCTTTTACAGGTTTGCACAGCTAATAGTATAAAAACAAGGAACTTTTACCTGATTTCTACAGAGAATTTAAAACATCATTATTATAGGACGTAGAGTCTTATCGCCCAACCGGAGAGCAAAACTATGTCAGCATGCAGGCTGTTCGAGCGGCGTCACTACTAAGCGCACGTGCCTCAAAGGCCGTGTTTGTGTTTGCAGCAGCCTGTCGCAGGATATTACATTAGCTAGGCAGGCTAGTCGATGTAGGCATCCATGCTGCCGCTTCACTATGTAAGTGAAATAATGTAACCAAAGGGATCAAAACGTTGCATATAAATGTCATTATTGGACGAGCACTACGAAAACATATATACATACATAGTATCACGTCTTTATTCCTTGCGGGGTAGACAGAGCCCAGGTCTTTAAACCTAAAAGCCCCGTTTAGCATGATAGTGGGTGTTAGGTTGAAAATGGAAACAAAATAGTGATGGGTTGCTAGCCGCATCGCCTACTAATACGATTTGTTAGATTCGTCTTTTACGATCTGCGCGGGAAGAGATGCAGCCATTCTACGTTTTTTCTTTTCTCCCAGACCAGCGTGGAAGGGAAAACTATTGACAATATTCAATCTCTCAGTTATCTGTGCGATTTTTAAGTTGCATCCTCATCTTATATGGTTCAGAGGTGGTACCGGCCCGGGTAGCGAAGGCCTGGAGGCAACCCAGGAGCCTGGATTAATCTCGTAATAAAAACTGACAACCACGCGGACCTAGTCACAGGCAACAATTAATATTTTGCTGACATTTTGGCAAGTGACAAAGGGATTTTAATATATTGTAATCAAAGGACGCCGCATAGCGTTGGTAAATCAGAAGCTGACTTTTTTAATACAAAGTAAATTATTGTGGCAAATATTGACAAATAAATATTTTTTGTAAAATCTAAATATACGTGTATGTGATTGACGTAGTAATAAATCTCTTTTAATATAAAATGTTAGGACTGGAAGGCAATGAATATCAACTGTATAATTTATGACTGCCTGAAAAAGGATAGTAATATTTCAAATTTTTAATAAATTTACCTACTTGTCTCATGGCCTTTTTCTTTACCGGAAACAATGACTCTACAAAGGAAATTAATGAAACGACGGTTTCCTCTCGATCCATTAAGAAAATGTTTGAATAATAAACTCCTAACTTTTTCCCTCAATATTTTAGAACGGAAGCTCTCAGCTCTCGGAGGGCACTCCACACGCGCTCGCCGCAAGCACTTTAATTGCATCAAATAAGCCATCTGCACCCGACGATCGATGATTTACATTTACATTTTAGGAACATTTTACCTAAATATCAAGCATGGATAATATCAATAGTAACTTGCACTACTTTCATAAATGCCTATTATTCTTATTAAATTAATTTCTTAATAAATTAACAGCCTCCGTGGTCCAGTGGCTAAGGCGTTTGCCTGTTGACCCGGGGGTCGTGGGTTCGATTCCCACCGGAAGCATACTTTTTTTAGTTGTTTCCAGTTTGGTTAGGACATTGCAGGCTTGAATCACCTGATTGTCTGATAATAAAGATGATTCCGTGATTCGGAAGGCACGATAAACCGGTGGTCCCGGCTGCCATCTGGTAGTCGTTAAAGGAACCACGACAGAGACCGAGAGGCAGTTCCGAAGAACTCTGACACCAGGGTGTCCATGGTCGATTGACCGTAACACCTACTCGAAATGATGATGATGATAAATTAAGAAATAAAATATGGTAAAAAAAATTCATGCGGGCGGGACTTGAACCGGCGACCTAGGTCTATGTACGACCTATGCTCTGTCATTTAAGCTACCGCACAATTCTATCTCGGCGCCGAAATTATCCACCATATCCCATTTCCTCTTATACGTATTGAGGCTTACGTCACCTACACAACTACCCGACTTTTACAAGTGACGTATTTGATTCAACTCATTTTACAATGAATTTGAAAATCAAAAGTAATTATAAAAATATGTCTATTACTAGTGTCAGGTTGTTTAATCAACATAAAGGATTCAGCATTTAGAAACAACGACCTGTATGGTACTTTTACTCTAGTGAATAGCTATATAATAGCTAGTTCATAGGTTCCTTATACCGTATAGGTTCTTTTACCGTCGTAAAAGAAACAGGAAAGGAAATTGAAAAATTAAGATCGCGCTTTGTTCCTGAGGAAATAAGATAATGCTATTACCCAACATCAAAACGAAATTTACTAGTAGGTTCTGAAGACTTATTCACATTTGTTCAAACTACATGATATTACGTATATCAAGCATAAAAAATCATCTAGATATAATAAAACACTTTTAATATATTAGCCGTGTGGTATCCGGCAGAGTAGAATAGGACCACTCCAAGTCTTCCCGTGGATGTCGTAGAAGGCGACTTAGGAAATACAAGCTAAACAAAGCTTATAAACATCTAAGACACCTCTCCAACCCGTCTGGCCAGCGTGGAGAGTGTAGGCCAAGTCCTCTGGCTGCTCTGGCCAAGTATGGCCCTAGTAGTACAGAGAGGGTCGTGCTCCTGTAGTGGAGACTAAAAAGGACCTGATGATGACTTTTAATATAAAAATAAAATAATAGTTTAAAACAAAATACTGTCAAGAAAATTGTTACTATAGCTTTTTCAATAAAGTTCCAGCATACTTTAAGCTACTTTACACCGTTTATTTCCTGAATATGCAGCAATGTTGACAACACATTCTAAACTTAAATAGAACGAAATTAAATTCTAACAACATTGGACGTCTCAGTCGAAGAAGAGAGAGAGAGAGTGTACGATCAAAGCTAAAGCAAGACGGCAACACCATGTCAAAGACAACACTAACTTTTTAATATTACATCGGGCCTGGTAGGACGATATTTTTATGTTGTTCTTAATACCTTACGGCCTTTTATTTTACTAGAAGCAAGCAAAAAAGCCCTGACCTAAACACAACAGGAAATTAAGAACGCCTTTTGATCTTTTAAGAATATGGTTATGCCTTTTATGAAACGCGGAGTAGTGCCCCTAGGTCCCAATAGAGCACTCCACACAAGCACTCTACACGCGGTCGCCGCAAGCACTTAATTGCATTAAACGAGGCATCTGCACCCGCCGATCGATGATGGCATACTGACTCATAGATAATATGTAAGTATTACACCCAATAAGCATTAACGTATTAGAAATTTATTGAAAAAAGAAAAAAATCGTGGATGTGTCGAATTATTGAGGCTACCATCACTGTAAGTAGTCTGCCAACGGCTTATATCATGAGTTCCAAAATTTAACTAACATTTTCAACTCACATTAGTCCGCTGCTGGGCATTGGCCTCCCTTTTTTACGCAATTTTCTACGGTCCTGTGCTCATCCACTGTTTTCTACTCATCCGAACAATGTCATCTGAAAAGCGGGCTCGTGGTTTATCGACTGGTCGTCTCCCTGCTCTCAACCACCACTCCGTCCGTTTTGTTGCTTTTTGTTAACTTTCTTACATTTATTTATTTTAAAGGAGTTCAAATATTTTGATGGTTTTCGTTGATAATGGTGAAAGGTAGTCAGGAGCATGCTGTTAAAAAAAATACTTTTAATAATATAATAAGTTCTTTATTTCAGACCATGATCCATAGAGTATTAGTAAAAAAACAAACAAAATACTTATCCTAAAGTTAGTTAATTGCGAGCCAGAAAAACATTTAATTTATAATGTGGACACCTCTATGCACGAGCAGATCCGCCCAGTGCCTCACAAAAGGCCCATAAATTTTGGCTGCTAGGGTATTAAGGATGCTGTTAGAACTCCCACGGAGTCTCTGCAGCGCCGAGGCAGCCCGCTTACGAATTATGACATAAAAATCGTCCATTCGAGCTTCGGCGAACATACCCGACGCACTACACCGCCGCGGCAGCCCCAGCAGCATCCTCAACGCATCATTATACTGGACGCGCAGAGCATTGTAAGCCCCCCGCGTATACCTCACCCACAGTCTGCACGAGTAAAAAGATTGACAATATGCTTTAAATAGCGTAAGTTTTACTTGTTTAGTACACCGTGCAAACCTGCGAGCAAGCATATTGCAACGTGCTGCCAAAGATCTGCGCTCCCTGTCTATATCAAGGTCGTCGCTGAGTCGGTCCGTAAGCATATGGCCAAGATATTTAAATTGATTTACGACACGCAGTGGTGTTCCATTTAATCGGATAGGCGGCACGTATGTTACCTTTCTATGACGCGCTTTAAACACCATGACCTCGCTTTTCTCCACGTTATATCTTAAGCCATATGCCCCCGCATACCTCTCACAGACCGCCACCAGTTGTCTCAAACCATCTATTGACGGACTGAGCAGTACCACGTCATCGGCGTACCAGATATTGTTCATCATCACTCCATCGATGGAACAACCGACCGCGGCACTGCTCAGTTCGCGTACCAGCCGATTTACATAATTTTTAAACAATTTTGGAGATGTCAATCCACCTTGCCTAACCCCACATTGTAAGCCGTAAGAGGCAGACTGATCATTACCCCATCTAACCATATTACTCTGATTTGAGTACCAGTAGCTAAATATGCTAATAAACTCCGAAGGCAAATCCGTCTCCTCTGATAGCTGGTCCCACATTATGTCATAGCACACACGGTCAAATGCCTGAGAGTAATCAAGAAAACAACCATAGACTGGCGTTTTCCTATCCGTGTAGTACTGAACCGTTTGCTTGACACAGAGTATTGCGCTTTCTGTCGATAGCCCAGCTCTAAAGCCAAATTGTGCGTCATGCAGCTTGATACTAGCATCTAACCTCGTATCAAGCAAACTGTCCAGCACTTTGCCAATAATTGCCGCCAATGAAATAGGACGGTAGTTATTTTTATTGGATGGGTCTTTTGTCTTATTTTTAATTATAGGGACAACCAACGTTCTCATGTGGTCAGGGGGCAGGTAAGAGTGACCTATACAAAAATTAAATAACATAGTGAGGACTCTAGGCAGATGTACCCCAGCATTCCTAAGATGCTCCACACTCAGTCCATCATGGCCAGGTGACTTCCAATGTTTTTTTTTTTTTTAAGCCAGCACAATCAAAACACAGACATTTATGCCGCAAATTTTCGACATTCGCAAGGGAATCAAAATCTACAGGGTACTTTTCGTGAACTAAGAATCTTGAAATTTGCTACGAAGCAATGTCTTACAGCACAGATATAGGAAAAAGTGCGAAAAGCATATTTTTTATTAATTTTTGTTATATCATATATTTTTTTGTTTTACTATATTTAAACTTATTATAGTTAACGGTACGGAACACTTCGTGCGCGAGTACGACTCGCACTTGGCCGCGTTATTATTTATTTCGAAATGACGAAATAGCACAAAGGACATAAGTGCCAATGAGGTACCTATATCGCTCTAAGAACCATAGGAACATCGCTATGATAAGACTTACGAGGTAAACAGCTCCCATACCCACTTATACAAAATCATTTCCAAGAGTCGCAAAGAAAATATGGATAAAAGGGAAACAAGTTGACCAAATGTAATTAAGCTCATAACAACAATACCGATATGACAAGAATAACATTGCAGCAAAAGCGGGCTAATTACCGCCCACGGGCGCACTGATCACACGGTAATGAACCACGAAATGTATTTGGAAATAACTATGCATGCATCACGTCTTTTTCCCTTACAGGATAGACAGATCCTGAGTCTATAAGACCCGAAGGCCACATTTAGCATGTTGGTGGGCATTAGGGGAAAAACGGATTCAAAATTGTGATGGGTTGCTAGCCGCATCGCCTATTAACATGTATCCACGGTATTTCGCCCGTTCCCTCGTTCGGTTTTTACGATCCTCGCGGCAAGAAAAGCAGCTGGTATATTCTACGTTTTACTTTTCTCCCAGACCAGCCTAGAAAAGAACTATGTACCAAAATATATGGATTATTGATGTACAATAATTACTTATATCCGGTGACAGGACATCTCCTGTCATCGACGGCCATCGCATAACATTGTCACACCGTCGTGTTACCATGCCTCTTCGGCGCTATAACTTTGATTCTGCGCTCAGAACAATAAGATTCTTTACGTCTTGTGGCGACTACTGCTCTTGCAAATATCTGCCACAAGCCGTCGCTGTGTCAACGCCATAAATAGGGCTGCAAGTAGTCTACAGCAGCACAGCTCCCCCGAGGATTTCCAATACGACCGGTTAGAAACGGCCTACATCCAGCATCTTCCTATCATATCATAGCATCATCAACATCATCATCATAATTATATCAGCCGCAAGAATTCCACTGCTGGACATAGGCCTCCCCCAAGGATTTCCAATACGACCTGTTGGAAGGGGCCTGCATCCAGTGTCTTCCTGCGACCTTATATATCCTTCCTATATCATAGCTTACTTTACTATTATATATATTATTTATGTGAACATTTTGGGGGATAAATGAATGTATGTATATGTACGTAATTTTTTCCTCTGTGTTATGTATGTATAAATAGTAATTTAATACTTCTACACATAAGAAAAATCTAATAAAATTTATTAAAATTCTATAGTTTTTTAGCTTTTTTATGACAGAATGGTAAACGAGCACTGGTCACCTGATGGTAAGTGATCACCTCTACCCATGGACTACTGCAACACCCGGGGTGTAACAAGAGCGTTGCCTGCCTTAAGCTTGTGTATCAGAGGTATATATGTACATAGGGAACATAACTTACAAGGACGCAGGTGAATGAATAGCTAGTGAATTACAAAATATCCCTTGGACTGGCATAGCTATCTATCAAATACAGTGATAACCATATTACTGCGACAATGATACGAACAGTGAGACGCAGCAATGAAATAATCGTAACGATTACGGACCGAGGAACTGCAGGGTTCATACGCCGTTTTATTGTTATGATGCCTGACTGGCAGCGGGCTGCGGTGCAAGGGACAAGGAGAGTGCGTGTTATTGACTAACACTAACGTCATGATAAAGCTTCTGTGGGGACGCACATATAAATCAACAAAGTGCGTTTTGCTTCTATAGGAGGCATCTTTAGATAAATACGAGTACAAAAGTTCTAAAAACCAAGATTCGTAAAACTTTCGGTACACAATGCCTAATTGTAAACTCATTACATATGAAAAGAAGCGCCTTTGAATTCACCAAACTATTTAGTCATTGCCTCTTAGCAACCCTATCAGCACCAACTTATCTGCCTCACAGAGTTACTCTGATCTCTCTGTTGTGACAGTTACGAAAGAATCTCTATCTCCTATGACTTGCGTGTGACCTCATCAAACGCTTGGCAATCGACGTCTCTTAACAGGACCGTTAGCACCTGCATAACCGCCCCACGGGGCCAGTTTCATCTCGCGAATGATAGCTTAGACTAAGACGGAACAAAGAAATTATAAAAATTACAGCTCTGAATTCCTTTATGTACTTACAAGCTTCTTTTAGGCATGGAATAAGATCAAAAGTGGGAAGTACAAAATGTTTAGTAATGATAGTTGTTTCGTCGAAATTGTACTTAATATTTTCTGATGTTTAAATTATTTTAAACGGGAATTTGATCACAAAGAAACTTTTCCGAACATTTCTTATCGACTCTCTTAAACTATCCCTAAGTTGAAGGACGGTAACTTATTGTCAAGTTCAGAAGTTACTAGTCCGCCAGCTTAGCGACACAAAGTACTACTTTGTTTTAGTTAAGAAAGATTCAGAATCCCACATTTTTAAATATTTGGGTTCTCTTTGTTAGTAAGAGTTTGAATTAAGAAATGATTGTGCTTTATATATTTATAAGCGTGTTTCCTGAACGAAATCGAAGCAATATATAAATTAATCTATTCTTGTTATTCACTTAAAACTTTGGTTAGTATTTCTACTTCTTTTCTTTTATTTAGCTATGTTTAACAATCTTAGTTGCCGACGTCCTTGAGTCACATATTAAATAATGCAGCAAACAAAAAAACTGCTTCGCTTGTTTCCTGAACAAAATCAATTCAATGAATAATCTAATACAGTTAACTTTTCTTACGAGTTCCTAATTACCAAGACTATGCATTTGTAACTTTAAGCTACTTTATTACTTTTCTTCGAGATTGTAGTGTAGAATTTCTTTAATTCATTGATTTGCTGGTAACTATTAAATAGTTTTCGAATATTTTCCTACTCAAGTATTTTTGTACACTCTCCCTCATTACTATGAAATTCAAGAATCAAAATTGCTGGCAGCTGATTTGAGTGTATCGGTGTAATAAAATAAAAATAAAATGCGTCTGCGCCTTAATGACACTTGTGTGTGCAATTGCTGCAACACAAGGAATATATTTGTCTAAAAGACAATATTTTTGCTATTCGCAAACGAAAACATTGTGTCTATTACCTACGAAAAAGTAATTACTGCATATTTTTTAAATCTATGATTTACATCAACACCCGACATTGTCTTTATAAATCGTTTCTAAACATTCTCAAATTGCAAATGACGGCCATCAAAAACAGCGGCACGTAAACAGGCTTTACAGCGAACAGGAGGAATATTATAACGACCGATATTGAAGACTCAAGTAGATTTGGATACGGATGTAGATTTCTTTTATATATAAACAATGATGGAAAAAATTTAAACGATTTAATTGTTTCTAAACGCTTTAAAATTGCAAATGACGGCTTTTAAACGCACATAAACAGATTTCGCAGAGGAAAGAAAGTATAGTGAATTGAAGGTTTATGTATTGAAGGAAGCAGCAGATGTGGCTTCAGCAGGGTAGTCATAAATTCTTAAATAAAACGTAAGACACATTGTTACCTCAAACAGAGTAAAAAAAATATGCAATGAACATGTTTATAAAGAATGATAAAGAATCTTTATGCATGGCTTATTTCTTATGTGTAAAAATCTGCAATGTATTCTATTTTTTGCTGCCTGCCATAATATATTACGATTTCAAAACATCTATCTTCTGATTTCAATCAAAACCTATCGGCAAACAAAACCGATTTTGCTTTAAACCTTTTATATTTGCCGAGCTTCCGTGACAAATTTGGCCGTCACTTATTTTTTTATTAAACCGTATTATTTTCATTGATATTGCTGTAGACTTTACTAAGTACACGCTTGGTATTGCAATGGTATAGCAGTGTATCGATCATTAACAAGTTCCTTGTTCCGTTAATAAATTATCATCATCATATTGTATGGTATGGTCAGCAAGTATCTTATGGATATATAAAATTAAATCTAATTTTTAGGTCTTCCCTCACTCTTCGGCACTCTTTCTGTTGTGTCTCGTAGACAAAGTGTTACGCTAAATATCTTCTCTTATCTGTGATCAAAGATCAACATGACGCATGTGGGCAGAGTGGCTGTCTCGATTAGATCAAAATTTACCAGCAGCGTTAATACAAAGTGCAGCACCCGGTGCGCAATAACATGGGGATGTATCCAGGCGTGGTTAATATGATGTAAAGTAAAGCCAGCGGTAAATGTTTAACGTATGGAACCGAATATATTTTGGAAACGTGGCGATAACATTCAATGTGACATTGACGATATTATAAACTCTATTCAAATAATTATATTTATGTATGTTTATTGTAGGTAATATTATGTCATTTAGTAGGTATGTTTTTCTACCCCGCACAATTTGTTTCTTTAACATTGTTTATTGCTTTGCAAAGGTTGCCTGGAAGAAATTGCGTTGCGATAAGGCCGCCTTTTGCACAGCATGTTAATTTTTATTTTACTGCTTTGTAATCTTTGTATCTTTGTGCAATAAAGGGTATTGTATTGTATTGTAAACAAAATAATGTAAAGATATTTTGGTTGTAACTAACGCGAGATAAAGGCATTCTGTGTAAACTATTATTACTGAAGTCTGAAATAAACTATTATTATTTGTATCTCCTTACGTTACACGGGTGTTACCCCGGTCCCTTGAGAGGCTTGCGTGGGGATTTAGATCTAACACGTAGAGGCCCTTTGGAGAAGTTGATGCAATGTTGCTCTCCAGCATGAACCTGTTCCTGGAAATATCAATGTATGACATGCCCATGAACAGGTCTTGGCCCAAAGAGGGATTAGTTATTTATTATGATCAGTTAAAATCGGTTGATATTTCCGTCATATGTGTGATTTGAACTATCTCCAAAAATACTGAATGGATATCAACACAGTCTTTTTTCGTAATCTGCATATTCTACTTCCCTCCCTTCCCTATTTCCTGAAAGAATACAATGTGTTCAAATCTTTTTAACCGACTTCAAATAATAAGGAGAAGGTTTTCATATCGGTTGTATTTTTTAAATATTGGTTACCTTAGAACTCCATCGTTTATGAACCGATTTTAAAAATTCTGTTTTGTGTGAAAGGTCAAAATGGTCCCATTTATCAGAAACGGTTCAATCAAACAACAAACAAACGGTTGTTTATATGAAAGTTTATTTTTACCTGAGAATCAAACAACTCTCCTGTTGTAGTCTCATGAAACATTTTTAAATTTTTACTATAGGTTAATCTGGGAATCATAAGAATCAATGAAAGGGTGAAATAAACAGCGTAATAAGCGGACCATATTGAGGGCAGATACTAGTATCTTAAATCCTTTTCTGTTACTGTTAGTAATTAAAATGAAACTCATCATCATAGGCTTCTACTTTAAACATTCCCCGTCTTATTACAAAAAGAAAACTATAAATAAATAAATAATGTATATGGACAAATTACACAGACAGGAAATACAAGCTAAACAAAGCTTTTAAACATCTGTGAGACCTCTCCAACCCGGCTGGCCAGCGTGGAGAGTGTAGGCCAAGTCCTCTGGCTGCTCTGGCCAATTATGGCTCTAGTCGTACAGAGAGGGTCGTGCTCCTGTAGTGGAGACTAAAAAGGACCTGATGATGATGATGACACAGATTGGGCTAGCCCAAAAGTAAGTTCAAGCCTTGTGTCATGGGATACTGACTCAACGATACTATATTTTATAACACATACTATGTTCTAAAGATCTAAAATATATTGGCCATTTTGCGTGCTTAAGGCGCTGTGCATCAGAAGAATACCGTAAAACCTCTATTTTTTCGTCGCGCAGTAAGCCTTATTGTCGATGCAATACTAGCATGAAAAAAATATGAAGTACAGTTCAAAGATCCAAATAAATCACCACTTTCAACCGCTACAAACGGTCCCCGGACCCCGGGCTCCGACACGTCACTTTTGAGGATGCAATCAGGAAAACGTTCACATAAGAGAGTTGGCTTAATCCTAAAGATAATAGTTAATCACATAACATAGGCGGATCGTCGTTTACTGCCACCAACGCTCCATCAACTTGGTAATTAGTGCGTGTATCATCAAAGAGACGGATTTAGAGCAATGTTAATGAAGACGGCTGCTTTAATATCGATTTGAAGTCATGTTCACTCCATACACTAGTTCCGTGACGCAGCGGTCAACACGCCTGCCTGCGACACGGAGTGACCGGGTTCAATCCCCGGCCAGGTCAAGATGGAAAATGATCTTTTTCAGATTGGCCTGGGTCTTGGATGTGTATCTATATATGTATTTGTTATAAAATAAAGTATCGTTGAGTTAGTATCCCATAACACAAGTCTCGAACTTACTTTGGGGCTAGCTCAATCTGTGTGATTTGTCCGTATATATTTATTTATAAAAAAAAAAAAACATTCCTGCCTAAGTCATTATGTAAGTTTGATTCCATACAATGACACCGACAACAATCTTATTTTTAAATGTCGGACGGATCATGTGTACATGACATTTGATAGGGTTGGGAGTGTGGTCACTATGTGACCACCGGTCTGGAATAAGCGAACGAATCCGTGTATTAAATGATTGACACATGTCATAACAAAAATAAAAACCGGCCAAGTGCGAGTCGGACTCGCGCACAAAGGGTTTCGCTCCGTTATCTATAAAAATGGCAAAAAAATCATATCTGTTCTAATATTAATTTTACTATATTCATTTTACTATATTTTTTAGTATTTTTTGTTATAGCGGCAACAGAAATACATTATCTGTGAATTTTTTAACAGTCTAACAATTACGGTTCATGAGATACAGCCTGGTGACAGACGGACAGACAGACGGATAGCGGAACGATATTAATAGGGTCCCGTTTTTACCCTTCGGGTATGGAACCCTAAGAACAAGCAGTCGAATTAAAAATCTCCTCCTTTTTAGGATAAAAATGAGGAATACGCTTGGATAGGAGAGAAAGTTCATAATGAAAGCGGCAATTACCGTAACTTTGGTGTCACAAACGCTACCATTAGCCCATCGACACAGTTATTAGTGTAACTGTGTTAAGGTACACTTTCGTGCATCACGGCCATTTTCAGCTATATGCGATTAATCGGTTGCAAGTTACAACTGACGTGCGCGACAGATGTGACAATATTAACACATTGAAAATAGACGCGCCGCTTCCAAGATATGCGATCGACGCGCCACGCGCGTTAGACGGGCCTCGGAAGCAGCGCCATGCATTTTCATAGACTAAATATTGTCACATTTTGGTAGTTGGCATGGTTTATAAATTTTTTTACACACATAGAAACAAAGTTTACATTTCAATCATATTTACTTAATGCCTTTGTCTACTTAAACTGTATAACGTTATTACTATATACGAACGATTCTTATCTTACGACGACGAAGTGGAAATAATAAAAAAAAATCTAGAAAATGATTTCTACAATTTCGATGAAGTTTAGTATATAGTATATGGGGGTTTCGGGGGCAAAAAATGGCAATGCGAAAATGTGGCAATCTCTGTTTCCCTGGTATTAGAACTATTAATATTGTTATTTGGATACATCACGCTCACTAGCTTGCACATAGATCGCGTGCGGCTGCGATTGTCCACGATGCACAAAACTATACCTTAAGAGCGCGCACATAATTTAACTAGGATGTTAATGAAGATGCTTGCTGAAATCAATGTATTAGTAGATGTGACATGTATGTGGGCGTCATAGAACGTGATACAGACATTATGTTCTTGTACCATGCTAATGGGATGATTTATAGGTACTTTGACCATTTGTATTTTGGTCGACGCGATGATCTGTGGAAGCAAGATAATATTTTATACAAAATTTAAGTGATGCCGTCTGAAAATCGAAAAAAATCAAAAGAAAAATTGTTTAAGTGCGAGATAACTCACATGTAGAGTATAAAAATAGCTCCGTACGATAAATGTATATTTCATTATTTGTACTACATGTACCTGTAATCAAACCATAATTTTTTTATAGGTTTTCCTATAATCTATAAGTAAAAACCAATGTTTTGCAATTTTACTTTATTTTACTGCCTCCGTGGTCCAGCCAGTGGTTAAGGCGTTTGCCTGTAGACCCGGGGGTCGTGGGTTCGAATCCCACGGGAAGCATACTTTGTTTAGTTGTTTCCAGTTTGGTTAGGACATTGCAGGCTTGAATCACCTGATTGTCTGATAGTAAAGATTCCGTGCTTCGGAAGGCACGATGAGCCGTTGGTCCCGGCTGCCATCTGGTAGTCGTTGAAGGAACCACGTCAGAGGCCGAGAGGCGGTTCCGAAGAACTCTGACACCAAGTGTGCATGGTCGACTGACCGTGACACCTACTCGAAATGATGATGATGATGAACTTTATCTGTAATTTCCAATGTCTGTACTTATTTTAGTATATTTTATTAATAATAAATAAATAAAATATAAATTAAAAAATGAAAATGGGCAGTGGTAGTCACTTACCATCAGGTGATCCGCTTGCTCGTTTGCCGTCCTATATCGTAAAGAAAGAACAGAATAAATACCTACTCCTTTCGTAAACTTTTCCTCGGACAATCTATCTTATTTTCAAACCTCTCATGTCAAGATATATGCATTTGAATACTCATGTGTTATTGATAAGTATCCTAGAACTATTAATATCGCAGTAGTCCGGCCGACGGGCTCCAGCCGACGGGCTCCAGCCGACGGGCTCCAGCCGACGGGCTCCAGCCGACGGGCTCCAGCCGACGGGCTCCAGCCGACGGGCTCCAGCCGACGGGCTCGGCGTCATCACTCATTGTCCGTGAGCGTCACGTGTGGTCGAGAAGCGAGTGTTCTTGCAAACAGATTATTTGTCATAGTACATGATATTTTGAACATTATACTTTATAATGCCACCGAAAGCATACAAAGTAGTTAGATCTATATTTATAACTTCGAAAGTACCCTATTATTAGAAAGTTTCCCTTTGGATAAATACCACCTCTTCTACTACCTCATTTCCTAAAATTACTTAGTATATTTTACCATATACCATGTGATATGCTAAAATAATAATAAAGCATTGTAATGCCTATGTATTTGAACATATCATACGTTCATCATCATCATCATCAGGTATTTTTTTACTCTCCACTACAGGAGCACGACCCTCTCTGTTACTACTAGAACCATACTTGGACAGAGCAGTCAGAGGACTTGGCCTACACTCTCCACGCTGGCCAGACGGGTTGGAAAGGTCTTACAGATGTTTATAAGCTTTGTTTAGCTTGTATTTCCTAAGTCGCCTTCTACGACATCCACGGGAAGACTTGGAGTGGTCCTATTCTACTCTGCCGGATACCACACGGCTAATATCATACGTTATTATTATGCATCTTAGAACTATTAATATTAGTAGTCCGACTGACAGACTCCGCGTCATTACTCACTGTCAAGTGTCTAGTGGTTGCAGGAAGCGAGTGTTCTTGCAAAGAGATTATTTACTATCGTATGTTACGTAACATATTAACTTTTAAATACTTTACATGGTATTTAATGCAGTTAAAATTTGCGGGTCTCGTGATTATGTGTAAGCTAACATACAAGCCAATGCCTAAAGTCACAGGTTTAGTAGCTAATTTGTACAAAGCATAATAAAAAGTCCCCAATGAGTATGCTAGTTTTTTTTTTTTTTATTTGCGACCACAATTAATACTTAGTTTCTTGAAACATCTCCTTTCCTACATCTGTTTCAGGAAGCTTGCGTAAATTTTGTTCAGATTTTCACTCTTTCCCTCGATCAACAATTACGATTTGCGCGATAAAGGAAGCTTATGGTAAATTTTAACTTTTAATAATTTCTTTAAAATATAGTAAGCAAAACTATACGTAACTGCAACACATCGACAAATCTACCATAACCATATGTTGTACGATGAACAACACCACTGTAAATAACATATCTATTTGATTTATCTTTACAAATGCAGGCCCGCGTAAACACATCAAATATGCAGTTAACATATTGGGAGGTCGTGCATCAATTAAACGCTACTGCAGTGCACATTAACGAAGACAACAGAACGGAAACTTCGACAAAAATAGCAAAACATGCATTAAGAATCTCAAGCAGTAACGTCTTTAGATGAAATGACTAATATTTAAACAAAATCACTTTCTTCTTCTTCTTCTTTTCGTGTCGATGGCTTAAGGGATTAGATTTTGTCTCTCCAGTATGTGGCGACTCTGACACCACTCTCGAATGCAGTGTACAGATCCTCTTTGGTGCAGCTGGTGGGGCACAGAGGGCACGAAAGGAGGTGCAACATGGTCTGGTCATCGTGACCACACTGACACTGCCCTTCCGCCTGTTGGATAAAGCCCCATTTAGCCAGGTTATGTCGGCATCCACCTACCCCAGTGCGGAGGCGATTAAGGCACTTTCATGTGGTCCAAGGAAGCTGGGATCCTGGAGGCAGCTCCTCACATGGAGGAACGTAATTTGTTGGAGGTGGGAATTGTTTACGCCAGAGTTCAATGCGAGAGGATTTATAATTTAAATCACTTTAATACGGTATTAACACGTATATTACATTATTTTTACACCTAACGTTTCGAAAACTTTACAGTTTTCATGGTAGCAGGTAGACTAAGTTGGCATTTGTCTTTTGTGATATAAGAACTATACAAAACTACCGCCTACAATATTTATTGATAACTTTCCGCATGTACGCAGTATTGTCTCACGGTGTCTAAAGGTTTTGTAGTCTTGTGATGAGCTTGAGATTATATTAAATTGATGACAGGATCCCAAGCTGGTAAACTGCTCATTTCGGCCCATGGTGTACGGATGGTCTTACAGTAAGGCTCAAAAGTCCGGACTGGAGCACAGCGCACCACGCTGCACTCCCGGGCGCAAATAACAGATGTAGATGCAAAACGGTTTTTGCACACAACAAAACAACACAAAACGTTGTTTTTGATCTGAGCGTTTTCCCAGCTGCATCCTCAGCTGTGTTACGAGGTCTTAAATTATGACAGTAGTTTGTAATTGATGTTGTGATATACCTAATTTAAAACGAATTTTTTTAAGTCGCCCACCTGTCTGACACCTACCTTTCTAAAGTAGCTCTAGAACCGCAGATAATTATACGTAAAAACAAAGAATAAGGAAATCGAATTCAGAGTGCCTTGGATAGTAGAGTAGTACATTAACCGTTGCACCATAGAGGCCGTATCAAAGAGGTATTCTTCTGTAGTCTAGATATTGTGGGACACTGCAGTGGCCGGCAATAACTCGCATGATCGCGGTGTCAGCTGCATTCCCAATGTAATGTCACGTCACTGACCGCATGCTCTCCGTCGCTGGGTTTGTCTTAATGCGGCGTCCTGATGCCGTCGTGGACCTGTCCAGGCCACACGAGAAGTTCGAGAAATAGTCATGTCCAGAAAATTTAAAATTTTAATGTTTCTCAGGAATGACGTCGCTCGTAGCGATGGTTTTATTCTGTTGAATCCAAAAATATGTAATTTACTTAATACATATATACTTCTCGCATCTTTTTCCCTTACGGGGTAAACGAAATCGAAATCGTAATGCCAGCCGCAAATTTACTATATACAGTTAGGACCGCAAAGATAGAGTTCAGCAAAACCTTATGAAAAAACCCTGTTTAAAACATGTGATTTTGACTATAAACGGACTAAGTCCCGTTTATACCTTTACCGAATCTTTTATTCATTTGTTAACGTTTCTAAGGAGCGACATCCATCTAATCCAAGGAAAATACAAGGTTCAGGCTAAGTCACTTTTATATAAGTAATTAATTATGTATCTAAAGCGCGGAAATTTAATAAAGAACATGCTTAAAAGTTAAAACATGATTAACCTCCAACGCGTGACATGACGAAACCTTTGTAGAGTATCTGTGTAAAACACTTGTACATTACTTTACCACATCACTATCATCACATCGTTTGCCTTTTGGTTGAAAAATCTCATACGATTGTTTGCCACTAACACACGAAAAACATCCTTAAAGTAAGCTATTGATTCTGCTGTACGCACAAAGTGCGAGTGAGACTCGCGCACAAAGGGTTCCTTACACTATATAGAATTAGTTTGAAATTACTAAAAATATTTTATTGTATGTAACATAATAAGTAATAAATTTGAAAATTCTGAGTTCACGAGAAGTACCTTGTAGGTTTTGATTCCCTTGGGAGTGTCGAAAAAACACGAAAATTTGCGGCATTCCCAGCCAGTATCTTTTGATTGCGTTGGCTTAGAAGTTTGATTTTTTCACAGCTCCAAGGTACAGTAGAGGTATCAAGATGAAATTCAATCCAATACTTAGGGTATTGGATTGAATTTCAGCTTGGTACCTTTACGCGTTCCTGAGATAAAGGATTTTGACATAGCGACAGACGGACAACCACGTGATCCTATAAGGCTTCCGTTTTTTCCTTTTGAGGTACGAAACCCATAAATTTTTCGTCTCGGCGCTGAAGCATACTAAAATAATTGTAACTATTTTGTTTAATTGAAGTTTATTCTCATTGCAGTTGCATCCATTAGGACCCGCACATGTCATCCTAAATGTGAGCACCAATTAAATAGGGAATTTCATTAGCGTATATTGTCAGGCGGGGTGGGGGCGCGGGGTTAGGGTTGACCCATAAATGAAAAAAAAAAAAACATTCCGATACAAATTGTTAAGCCAGCCGAACATTTTTGTTTGAAAAGACTCGTATAAAGAGGATTTTTTTAGGTTATACATAACAGATTGTATATAACAAGTGTTTGTTTTGGTAAAATAAAGTACTAATAAATAAATAAATTGTATGGAGAAAGTAATGGAGTAACACGCCTCTTCTATTGCGTCTGTCTAATTGGTAATGCCAAGAACTTTGAATCTCATAATTAACCTCGAAAAATAAGATGGCTTTTTAAGCTGCTTTTATTTTAGAAGTCTATAAATAAATAAATATATAGCGACATACCACACAAATTGAGCTAGCCCCACAGTAAGTTGTAAACTTGTGTCGTAGGATACTAACTCAACAAGACTATATGTTATAGATACTTATATAGATAAACATCCAACACCCAAGTCAATCTGAAAAAATCGCTTTCTATCATGAACTGACCGGTGATCGAACCCAGGCACCGTCGTGTCGCAGGCTGTAACTCTATACTAGAACTCTATAAAATTTAAAATTCTAATAGCGTAAGCTGGCAACCCTACAGAATGGAGTGGTTATGGGAGGGGGCTCGTTTGTCATTGTCGATACTGAGCGGCGCTGTCAAACGAATTGGTTTAATTAAAATTTATTTGTTTTCGCCGGCGCCGGCAGAAAAACCAGGTGTGGAGCCGAACTGAGCTTTCATACAATGTTAGAATATTCCACATAGTGGATAATATGGTTTGGCTACTTTACAAGATAAGTATTAGTTTGTGAAATAAACGTATATATTATATCATCTGCAACATAGGTACGTAAAAATTCTGTGACGCATAAAAAAAATCTAATTAATCTATCAAATACTCAGAACAACTAACACAAATAGAGGCACATTAATTGTCAACTTATTTAAGTAAAAATTGTGTTATTGGATAACTGTCACTCCACACCGTTCCCTTATTACATGATTTCTTAAATGATACAATAATTAACTGTATCTGAAAGAGTAAAGATCAATCAAAAGATTGAAAATGTTTTACGTGAAAACTGCTTATAGAATATTTGTTAAAATTTATATTTTTCACTTAATTCTCTGCAGCGCCATCTACCAAACGCATGGCAAGACTAAACGCCAACCAGAGGTAGGGTGGGCTGCAGCCAATTCAAACAACCCCGACCACTTGCGCAGTACAAGCATTTTCAGACAGGTGACGCCACAATCGTACTGAAAATGGTTTTGAGCATTTTCTGATCATCGGTAGATGTCGTTGAAAATATTTCATAATTGTTAGCAAATAATTAAAAGAAAAGTTTATGTACGATTTTTATCATTTGTATATATTTTCTTTTCCTTAAGAACTCGTATTACTAACTTTTATATTCTACGTCAGTGAAGTGGTAGAAGTATAAGACAAACATATCACTCGGGTGGCACGTTCTAAATGTGCCCAGGCCAAACTTAGATATAAAGCATTTTAAGCACCCAGCCATTTGGATTCCATGTCTAATATAATTTTTAAGTTTTATTTTAGTTTTAATTTATACCTTATACTAGTTATTACTTAGTGTTGCATTAAGTTTGTTTTATAATTAAAATATAACTGAGAACAGTTTGTTTTGTTTGTTTATTTCTTTTTGTTTGATTTCTCCTCATCCGAACGTCTTTCTCGGTTGTTTACTCAGCTATAAATAAATAAATATAAATAAATAAATATAAACGGACAAATCACACAGATTGAGCTAGCCCCAAGGTAAGTTCGAGACTTGTGTTATGGGATACTAACTCAACGATACTATATTTTATAACAAATACATATATAGATAAACATCCAAGACCCAGGCCAATCTAAAAATGATCATTTTCCATCTTGTCCTGGCCGGGGATCGAACCCGGGCACTCCGTGTCGCAGGCTGGCGTGTTAACCACTGCGCCACGGAGCTGTCTTAAGCGTCGAAGTCCGGATCCAGACCAATACAAAGGATGATTTTCCACTCACGTTTATTCCATTTGAACAACCTGTATTACAAACATATTATCCAACTTTGGCTGGTGCGCGGTGTCTCGGTTCCGGGTAAAGTTGTGTCGTTGCAGTGCAGTTACGACACAGTTGCGGGAGATAACCACGGCCATGATCCTGGATGAAATTAATAGATCATACGTGGTGCACTTTTTTGTAAGTTAGCCTAGTGTGCGTGATAAATATAGATTTAAGTCTATATCTCTGATACTTAGAAACTAGGGCCTTGTTGGTGGTATTGTGAAGAAATAAACGCCCATAATTGCAGGAAATGTTGAAATAGTTTGCCATTGTCTTGTCTTATTCACATAGTGTGTGAATAAGACAAGACAATGGCAAACTATCCGATATACAATAACAAACGATCCTAATCCAATAGTGTGCGGCTTACCTCACTCCATTTTTCTGTACCAGAAGCAAGTTAGTCAAGGATTTGAACCCGGGATCTCGCGATATAGGTCGCACTCTTACACCACTGAACTACTGCCGCTTCAAGAGATTTATGTCAGAGGACCTAAATATAGTAAGTATAAGGTAATGTAAATAAAAACTTTTGTGTGTGTCGAGCTGACGAAGGTCAGAGGGCTAGTCATTATGTTGCCTAAATAAAAAGCATTGCTGTGTAGTGTAATGTAAAATTCGCCAATGCTGTCGGTCTTCTGAGTATATTATCACAGGGCAATGACCTGTGATAATGGAAATCCTGTATCCACAATCATCATAATAATATTATTGTCTTAATTTTAATAATAGCTTTCGCCCGCGGCTCCGCCCGCGTCAATGTCGATCCCGGGAATAGTACTTTTTCCCGGGATAAAAGGTTCTCCGTACTCCAGAGAACTAGTATGCAAAATTTCATGATGATCGGTTCAGTAGTTACGACGTGAAAGCGTAACCAACAAACAAACTCACTTTCGCATTTATAATATTAGTAAGGATAAGGATAAGGATAACAAAAAAACTCAGAGCATTTATTTCTGAATTAATTTATCGATACGACTAGTAAACTAGTTTTAGAGCTAGGCTCTTGACGGTGCATGACATTGTGTGATAAGAAATCCAATGACTATTTGTGTTTGTAGCAGGGGAAAATGGAACTACTGAACAGTCTACTAGTGTACAGGTTGGATCATGATTTTTTTCTTTATCGAAAGAAAGTAGTGTCCGAAGAAAACGTCTGCCAGTCAGATTGGACAACAAACTCTCTGAGTTTTTTGTCCAATTAGGTCGGGCGGGCGGGGTTTGAACCCGGGCCCTTTCTCTGATGAGTCGCTCTCTTAAACCACTACTGCTTCTTGCCTTTCTACGTAACGAAATAACATTTTTGCATTTAGTAACAAACTCTTCGAATGATTTTTTTACCCTTTTTTTTCAATGTTAAATAGAATCGCTTCAATGTAAATTAAATTTCAACCAAAGCTACGCTGGGATTTTCATAAAGATCTCTCGAGAGACAAAACCTTCATTATGAGTGATGATCAAAATCGGGGAACGATTAATAATCGTTTGTAACAAAAACGGTACTTAGGGATTGAGACTTTTAATCCAATAAAATTTTGGAGTATTTATTAACCTTTTCTTTAACATCGTCTCTCGTGAGATAAAACCTTTATTATGAGTGATGGCCGGGATTGGGGAACGGTTATTAATTCTAAGTCATGCTTGGGCTACTTCCAAAGCATTAATATTGTTAGAGAAAAGTAAGTAAAGTGTTAAAGTATAGTAAAAGACAAAGTTGTATATCAAATATACGGTAAGAGATTCGTTTACTCAAACTCGAATCGGTTAATAGAGTTAACTCAATTTCAGCCGAAGTGTAAGAAGTGACGTTTGGATTTTCGTATTAAACACTACACTATTGTGTTAAATTTGACATGAGTGAGAACTTTACCTTTATACTATACTAGCTTTCGCCCGCGGCTCCGCCCGCGTCAATGTCGATCCCTCGGGAACAGTAATTTTTCCCGGGATAAAAGGTAGCCTATGTCCTTCTCCGTATACCAGAGAACTTGTATGCAAAATTTCATGATGATCGGTTTAGTAGTTACGGCGTGAAAGCGTAACATACAAACAAACAAACAAACAAATAAACAAACAAACAAACTCACTTTCGCATTTATAATATTAGTAAGGATTAATTAAGTTCGGCTATCGCTCGCAGCTCTACTTTCTACAGTTTCCAAAATTTATCTGGATGAAAAATCCACTGTGCCTTTCTGAGTATTCCAAACAATATGTACAAAATAGTCATGATAATTGGTTCAATGTTTCAAACGTGAAAACATAACGTACAGATATACAATATTTAACTCATTCACGGAAAATAAGCCAGTAACAATAAGGGTAACAATAAAAATTTACGTATGCGGTGGCACGTCCTGAAAAGTGTAAGTCAACATTATAATTTGTCGTAATTCAAGAACAGGTATTTTTTTTTATATAATGAACCTTTATAGTAATGACTTCTTTTTCAATCAAATAAATCAAATAACTAAACTGAATGTTAAACCTTCACTAAACCGGGAAATGATTAAGTTAAAAAAATATAGTTACTATTAATGTACTCTTTTTCAACGTCAAATCACTTCATAAATTCACCTTCGACCGAAGTGATGTCAAGACTTTTATATACTATAGACAACTCCCTCAAGACGAAATCTTTTAGTATTGTGGTATAAATCAGGGAACGAGTATTAACTTTCGAGCAATAATTTCGTTTTCTGAGCTTACAATGTTGCATTAAATGAATTTTTGAAGTAATTTACTAACTATTTGTTGAACATCAAAATTAATTACATAACATGTTATAAATAAATAAATAAATATATACGGACAAATCACACAGATTGAGCTAGCCCCAAAGTAAGTTCGAGACTTGTGTTATGGGATACTAACTCAACGATACTATATTTTATAACAAATACATATATAGATACACATCCAAGACCCAGGCCAATCTGAAAAAGATCATTTTCCATCTTGACTTGGCCGGGGATCGAACCCGGTCACTCCGTGTCGCAGGCTGGCGCGTTGACCGCTGCGCCACGGAGCTGTTATTATGAAGAAGCACACAACTTAAACTATCTTTGTCCGTAATCCGTGCCCTCTGTTTCATGTGTGGTATTAATTGTTTGCGCCTCTCGGAAAACCAGTTGCACATCAATTCTGATCCACAAATGGGATGCCGCTTCTACCGACACATTTCGATATTCTATCACCCACTTTCTTAATCATCCATCGTAACTGAATGTAGTATATAGAATTCTAAATATCCAATATGTGTTGTTTTTCGTGTGTGTTAGTAGCCAACACTTTTACACGTTTACACCACTAACTAACAATTAGGAAAGTAGTAAATCCTATAAACTAACCTCTTCACATTCA
Organism: Elegia similella; assembly: GCA_947532085.1. Lineage (NCBI taxonomy): Eukaryota > Metazoa > Arthropoda > Insecta > Lepidoptera > Pyralidae > Elegia > Elegia similella. The sequence continues at coordinate 506,951 of OX383926.1, read as the reverse complement.
CTATAGCCTGTATCAGCAATGAAACATGAAGTTATTTTATGTCTTTTTGAAATATCCCATTTAAAGAAAAGCTATCTTTAGGCTAACTTGATGGTGTGTAGCGAAGATTTGCAGCGAGTTATTTTCAGATTGGCAATGTCTCACATGTTTGCTTGACTGGCTCACCGTACACCGCTCCGCTACAAAGCACGTTTTTGGCAAAAACGCAGCCTTACTCGCGTTAGTGGCGACACTTTTCAATTAGCTGATTGGGTAATTTATCTTCTTAGCGAGATTATTCCGTAATTTGTCCATATATATTTATTGATTATATTTAGAGATCGACTAGCTCCGTGGCGCAGCGGTCAACACGCCAGCTTGCGACACGGAGTGACCGGGTTAGATCCCCGGCCAGGTCAAGATGGAAAATGATCTTTTTCAGATTGGCCTGGGTCTTGGATGTGTATCTATATATGTATTTGTTATAAAATATAGTATCGTTGAGTTAGTATCCCACTAACTCAACGATACTATACCCATAACACAACATAATAACATAATAAAAAAATAACAGAAAAATATGACGTTCAAGAAGCAATACATGTTATTTTGAATAAAAATTATTTATTTTCATTTTTCCTTAGTATAATAAACCCTCGCCTATTCAAATGAGAGATAGTAACAATATTGCATAAGTTGCGGTATATCACATGCGTGTAATAATTCATTGTCATTAGGAGATAATGCGGTCTGTAATGGATGCATATTGTAGCTGCAGGCGAACTAAATTAGTTCGTTATAGAGTTCCATTTGAAATTGATACTTTAGGTAGTGGCTTATTGCGCTGCCTGACCTATTTCTGCCTTGATGCAAGTATACTGCTAAGGTGTATAAATTCGTTTTGGAGGATAACAAAATAAAACCTATTAGCGTCCCGAATGGTTTAGTACTAAACATCCATTAACTATTTTTTTGATTAGCTCCGTGGCGCAGCGGTCAACACGCCAGCCTGCGACACGGAGTGACCGGGTTCGATCGCCGGCCAGGTCAAGATGAAAAATGATCTTTTTCAGTTTGGCCTGGATCTTGAATGTGTATCTATATATGTATTTGTTATAAAATATATTATCGTTGAGTTAGTATCCCATAACACAAGTCTCGAACTTACTTTGGGGCTTGCTCAATCTGTGTGATATGTCCGTATATATTTATTTATTATTTATTTATATTCAAACTAGTTTAATCAAAAAGTTCATAATTCAAATAGCAAATAAAGCTCCTAAAAATATGAGCAAATACTCTTTGGATTCGGATTGATGTCTAAAGAAAAAACATTAGAAGGATTTTACAGCACGCGTAGAATTGCAAAAGCTATTTAAAAATTAAGTTCAAATATAAATTAAAAAAGGGGTAGTAAGGGGTTCCGCCCACCATCTTACCATCAGGAACCCAAGCCAACCTCACCTGCTCGTGGTATACCCTGCTGATTAACGGACGAGGCCCTGGCGTCAAACACCCGCCAACACGCACTGGACCAGCGCGGCGGGTTACGGTCCAAACCCCCTTCATGGTGTTAAGAAACCTAGTACGGCCCCAAGTGCCCGGCGACTCCAGAGATAGACCTGGTGACGACGGTGCCACGGTTGTATCTGGAGTCAGGGGTGCGAAGAATCCCCGGGCGAGATCGATTTACCGTCAGATAACCCCTGCTAACGTAAAACTGGATACCGATTCGCTTCATATACTAACATATAATGTGTGCACACTAAGAGAAGACGAAAGACTAATCGAGCTGGAACATGCTCTAGATAGTATAAAGTGGGACATAGTAGGATTGTCGGAAGTGAGAAGACTGGGAGAAGACACGATAGAAACTGACAAATATATTTTCTATTATTTCGGTGAAACTCCTGGATTTCATGGAGTAGGATTCTTAGTCCGAAAGAAATGGAAAGATAATATTCTAAGCAAGTTACTCAGAAATAATTGCAGTTTTAAAATTTAAAATATCGGACACAAAGACACTGACACTAATCCAAGTGTATGCACCAACAGGTCAGCATAGTGATGACGAAGTTGAAGATCTATATTACCTTTTTAATAAAGCCTGTGATGAGCATAAAGGAAGTTGGATTATCGTCATAGGAGATTTTAATGCAAAGGTTGGAGTAGGGTCAGATTTAGATAACAAAAATATAGTTGGCTTACATGGATTAGGCAGTCGCAATGATAGAGGAACTAGGTTGATTCAATTTGCTTTTGGTCAAAAATTGCATGTTATACTTATTTTAATAAACCGAAACAAAGGCGCTGGACTTGGGTAGGTCCAGGTGGAAAAATCAAAAATGAAATAGATTATATCTTATCATCTGATAGATACATCATCAAAGACGTGGGGGTCATCAACAAAATTAGTTTTAGCTCTAATCATAGACCTGTACGTGCTAAAATAAAATTTGACTTCAAAATTCATAGATCAGTAATATTTCGCAAATTAAAGCAACATGACAAACAAACTCTTATTAATAATACTAATCAATTTACACTTCAACTTTCAAACTTTTTTAAAGATTTAGATGTAGATACAGCTGAAATCCAAGTAAATCCACAAATAGAATATGAACAAATAGTTGATGCCATTAAATTTGCTAGTCAAAAAGTTAAATCTGATAGATCAAATAGTAATAAATTATCAATAGAAACTGTTAAATTCATAGAAGAAAAAGGTAGATATGAATTTTGCTCAGAAGAATATAGATCTGTTGATAAAACAGTCAAGCGCAAGATTAGAGAGGATATTCGAAATTACAACACGCATCAAGTCAAAATTGCTATAGAAAAAGGCCGTTCCCTTAGGTCAGCAAAACAAGGAATATTAAAAACGAAGTCTTGGATTACAAAACTTAAGGATGAAACAGGCGAAGAACATTGCAATAGAGACAAAATTATAGAAATTAGTACGAACTTTTATAAAAATCTTTATAGTGATACATCAAAACCAACTCATATACCACCCCATTCCTGTCCTAATAACATTCCACCGGTGTCAGATGAAGAGGTTATTGAGGTTATTCGTAGGTTAAAGTATAATAAAAGTCCCGGCGCCGACGGAATAACATCTGAAGCGTTGAAAGTATGGTGGGGACCTCTTCTGCCACATTTAACAAAACTCTGCAATTCAATCTTATCTACAGGTCAGATTCCAAGTAAAATGTGTCATTCTGATATAATATTATTACATAAAAAAGGAAACAAAAATGAAATAGCCAATTACCGCCCTATCAGTTTGATTTCTCATATCTACAAAATATTCATCAGTGTTCTTCAAAATAGAATAGCAGACAAACTTGAAAAACGTCAACTCCTGAACAAGCTGGATTCCGTTCAGGATATTCAACAACAGATCATCTCCACACCATCAATCAAATCATTGAAAAATATTCAGAGTACAATAAACCATTATACATAGCTTTTGTTGACTACTCTAAAGCCTTTGATAGCATCTTCCATGAATCGCTCTTGAACGCACTTTATAATCAAGAAATAGATGAATTATACATTAATACAATAAAAAACATTTATGACAATAGTACAGCCAATATAAAACTACATTCTTCCGGACCAGTTTTCCAAATACAGAGAGGCGTTAAGCAGGGTGACCCGCTCTCACCCAAACTATTTACATGTGCTTTACAAGAAATATTCCATCAATTAGCGGACCCCTGGAATGCGAAGGGTATTGTCGTCGGTGAAAATAGATTAACTAATCTACGTTTTGCCGACGATATAGTACTTTTTGCCTCATCCGCGTCAGAACTCACGCAGATGCTCCAAGATCTGAGTACGGCAAGCCTGCAACTTGGTCTTCAGATGAACCGCAGTAAAACCCAGGTGATGACAAATAGCACAAAACGTAGGGTAACGGTGGATGGGCAAGACATACAGTACGTTGAGGAGTACACTTATCTTGGACAAATAGTCTCCTTCATCGATCGACAAGGGAAGGAAATCGCACAGAGGATTGATAACGCATGGAAAAGTTATTGGTCGATGAAGGAGCTATTTAAAGGTAACTTACCAACTAGCCTTAAAAAGCGACTCCTTGACATGTGTATCTTGCCCATTCTAACCTACGGTGCCCAGACTTGGTCATTGACCAAAAAACAAAAGCTCAGGTTACAGGTTTGCCAAAGAGCGATGGAGCGCAGTATGTTAGGTATTAAAAGGACAGATCGTGTCAGAAATACCACGCTGCGCTCCATCACTAAAGTAGTCGACGTGGGAAAGAAGTCCGCTAAGCTAAAATGGGATTGGGCGGGTCACGTATGCCGTATGAGCCCTGAAAAATGGGCACGTCTGATAACGTCATGGGAACCGACTGATGGAAGACGTTTAAGAGGGAAGCCAAGAACGAGATGGAGAGACGAGCTGTTTGCTTTCAATGAGGGATGGCAAAACATGGCAATGAATAGAACAAGGTGGAAAACAGAAGGGGAGGCTTTTGCCCAGCAGTGGGACCTAAATGGCTAAAAAAAAAAAAAATTAAAAGTAAAAAAAAACTTTTTTAAAACCAGCTTTATATTTCGGGTTATTTTAAGCGAGCCCTTCATTTTGATATTCATATTGTCGGATTGCATCAAAAATAGCTAGTCCGCCATCTTGGGTGTTCCGCCATGTTGGATTTAGCATACGTCATAACGTTACACAGCTAATCATGCATTGTCATCCAAACTAGACGAGTATGTATAAAATTTTAGCTCAATCGGTGGAGGATGTCTGCTTTAAAATTGAGTTGCAAGATTCTACCCAAACAAACATAGTTACATTTATATATTGCAAGTTAAATAAAATCTTGTGTGTGTGTGTGTGTTAGGTTATTTGTATAAGTGTTATTTTGTGCATCATAATAAGGGGTTTTTAAGTTCCACAAAGAAGGAAATTTCATACATATATCCTAAGGTCATAAGACCGAAAGGCCACGTTTAGCGTGTCGGTGGGGGTCAAGTTGGAAAACGGAATAAATCTTTAGATTGATTCCGTTTTCCTGTTTTTTATTAGAGAATCATTCTTTAGATTTTCGCCCATTCCCTTGACCGGCTTCTACGGTCTGCGCGAAAACAGAAACAGCTGACACATTTTACGTTTTTCTTTTCTCCCAGACCAGCATGGAAGTATACACAAAACAAAAAAATCTATACGCTCGTTTTTAGTTTTGTTTGTTCAAATAAAATAAATATTTTAATTTGAAAATCAATAAATTAGCCATTTTGATTGTCGACGTCAGTTAATTAACATGCATAGTATTTTATTAACTTTAGGGTGATCGCCCTTACAATATTTACACTTAATTGAAATTACACTTAAGAGACCTGATATACAATAGGCTATAAGAGCCAAACCCCAAAAGGGATAAATACGTGATATTATGTATGTATTTAAAGTTAATACATAATGTATATTAAAAATAGCATTGTGAATGCAAAATATAACACTTAAAAATATTTAGTCATCCCCTTACCTTTTAGTGTTCACAGTATCGAGAAAGGATATAATTATGTCTTGATGGTAAAAGTCAGTGTGTGGAGAATAAGCTTCCATTTATATATTTTTAAATTTAAAATTACGTCTTTAAAATTATTTTTTTAATAAAATATAATAAGAGTTTTTTGTTTGAAGTTATATTTATGTATGACGGACAGCCTCCGTGGTCCAGTGGTTAAGGCGTTTGCCTGTTGACCCGGGTCGTGAGTTCGATTCCTACCGGAAGCATACTTTGTTTAGTTGTTTCCAGTTTGGTTAGGACATTACAGGCTTGAATCACCTGATTGTCTGATAATAAAGATGATTCCGTGCTTCGGATGGCACGTTAAGCAGGTGGTCCCGGCTGCCCTCTGGTAGTCGTTAAAGGAACCACGTCAGAGGTCGAGAGGCGGTTTCGAATAACTCTGACACCAGGGTGTGCATGGTCGATTGACTGTGACACCTACTCGAAATGATGATGATGATATGTATGACATGAAATCACATATTTTTCTTTCCTATCAAAACAATTATACATTTTTACCCTAAAATTCCTCATTCATGTTAGTGTAGTAAAAAAACATCCATTATTATTAATATTTGTATGTATAGTCTGTAGTATAAGACTGTATCATCGTCATCCTGCCGTAATTAGCTGCTTGTTTCTGCTAATGAAGATAATTAACAACCTTACAAGAGTCCCGAGAAATAGGTCTGATTAGGCACGTGCCTCACTTTATTGAGTTATTTCTTCAGCATCGTCTCGTAAACTCTACAAGAGTGTCAACGAGTATGTGTTTAAAAAACGAACTATGGTCTGCGGCTATAGCTATCCAAAAAAGATTACTGTTCTGTTGTTATATTGCAAATCCTCGGATCTAATTATTTAGGGTTCCTTACAACCGAGTGAAAAACGGAATCCTTATAGAATGACTCGTGTGTCTGTCTGTCACAGCTAATTTACTGAATGTACTAACCTGAATAACCGTAAGAAGTGGAGAATTCATCTGCCAATTCGAGCCATATGTCCCTGATAAGGGACCACAGGACCACATCATCATCAAACATAAACATTAAATAAAATATATATTAAAAAAAGTCGAAAATTAAAAAAAAACCACGGGTTGCTCTCCGGGAGTGCCGGCAGAGATGAAAACTTAAACATTAACGTTACAGCAGGAGCATACATTTTCGCCGCGCGGTAGAAAAATAGACAAAAATGTACCATTCCCCTACCTTATCACCAATAGCACTGATCCTAAAATGACTTATTAAGTAACTTATACAGGAAACCTATAAGAAATGTAAGCTTATAATTATTTACTAATTTTATAAATGCGAAAGTGAATTTGTTTTATTGTAACAACTGAACCGATCATCATGAAATTTTGCATACAAGTTCTCTGAAGTACGGAGAAAGACATAGGTTAGGCATATAGGCATGAAGGACATAGGCCTTTCATCCCGGTGCTGCGAGCGAAGCTGCGGGTTAAAGCTAGTACACAATAATTGGAGAAAATTACTTTAATCGCATGGAGCCCTCTCCACGCGAATTCGACTCGCACATGGCTATTTTTTTTTCTTTTAAATTGTATCCTATTTCTTTCTCAGCAAAACTAGCTTATATTAGGAAAAATAAAATAAGTATTAAATATCATGAAACATCTAATCACGTAAAGTCACGTCATGATTTCTTATGGGGTAAATAGAGTCATTTGCAGTCAATATAATGAAACGGAAAAAATATGATGGCTTGCTAGCCGCACCACAAGCCGGCCAACAGATTTTCACCCATTCCCTTACTGATCTACATTGGAAGAGAAGCAGCTAGTACGGTTTTTTTTTCGTTTTTCCGAGACAAGCATAGTAGATCATCATGTAACAAACTGAAGTGAAACAAAAAAATTTACCTGTTAAGTTTAGAAGTTTTCGTTTTGTTGCCTAATAATTTAAATAGTAATAATAAAAAATATCCCACAAACCTACACAGTAATAAAATCTGTACCAATACTAACATATTAAAAATATTTTCAGTTGCAACCACCTCCCCATTCACGATGATGACTCGGAAGGCCACAATTAAAGACCTAACCATGAAGTTGAAGCTTGCACTAAATGAGCTAAAGGAATGCCGAGAGGAAAAATCACATCTTCTTCGTGAACGGGAGGAAACTGAAGAAGAATTTAACAAAATAATGAATAAAAATACATTAATAAAAAATGAATGCACTAGCCTTCATATACAAATTACCGAATTATTAGATGATAATAATAAATTAAAGGAATGTTTAGCACAAACCGCGGAGTGCAGTATGGTACATGAACGGGCCCTTAGTCGCATTTCAGAGTTAGAACATAGCTTGTATGAGGCACAGAAATCTGCTCTAGAAATACAGAAACAAAAAGAGGATGAATTATGCAACAACACCCTGCATCTTTACAATGAACTCATGGAATGTGGCCCGGGTCCGGTCGTGGAGATACCTGCGACTACTCCACAGTCACAATAGTTTATATTAAACTCTCATATTAAAATAAAAAAATATGTCAAAATTAACAAAATGATAAAGCGTACAAAAAAAATTATTTCTCAGCAAAAAAAATGTAAAAGCTTGACTCAGTTGCGTAAAGAAAAATTATGTCTTTTTAAGCAATTTAAATCATGTGAAGATGATCTTCACATGGTTAGCCGCATTTATGACACTGAGATACATGAGTTACAATCACAAATATCTGAATTACATCAGTCCTTAAAAACTTTGTCTAAAAATTATAAAACATCTCAGAAACAACTAAGTGAATATACTTTGTCAGCTAAAACAGTAGTCGAGTTAGTCCACCATGACAATGATCAGCATGACACTCTCGCACACAAACATCAGTTGGGTTGTGTGACCCCCATGTGTAAAATCTCTCACCAGGCCCCCACAAGAGAGTGTGATAGAAATATGCTCACAAAAATAAGTACTGTCAATAGTAATTTAAATAAAAAAGTAATTTGTAATAAATTGTTAGTTTATTCTGATGAACTGGGTCAAGGCTTTAGTAGCATAATCTCTAATCATTTAAACAATGACTGTACGGTTTTAAACTCTTGTACACCCGGTGCCTCTTTTTCACACCTAATTAGCAGTATCAATACTGATACTATAAATGAGGACACAACAATACTAATTTTATGTGGTGATAGTTCCTCTGTTACCAAAAGGAACTTAAGCAAAATGTTGACAAATTGATTAGTTTAAATTTAAAAACTCGTTGTAAATTTATGATAAGTACCTTTCCGTATTCGGAATCGTTAGACAACTTTAAAAATAGATATATACATGACTTGAATGTACATTTGTCATATTGTACAAATGTACATTCAAGTCATGTATATGTCTATTTTTTTAATTTTACTTGTCGTCATAGCGACTTTATTTTTTATTTAGATATTAATAAATTTATATATAAATTTAAGTTGACACAGGATACTATGTATCTTCCATTTAGTTTTAGGCGACAAATTGCTACAGTTGTAGCTTATAATATACAACATTGTGTTGCAAATTGTACGAGTACAACTGCAATCTCCAACTGTGACATAGAAAACTGTATTTCTAAAAATGTAGTAGTTAAAAATAGTAAGTGTAATTTAAACTAAGAAATAAGACAACAGTCAAAGCCAAAGAATTAAATATTATTCACCAGAATATCCAAGGCCTGACTAGCAAATTATTAGAATTAGAGTTATTTATAAATAGTAAAGATTTACACGTAGTTTGTCTAACCGAACATTTTATGCAGTCACATCAACTACAATTTAATATTGAAAACTACTCTAGGGCTAGCTCATATACCAGAAGGACAAAAGAGAAAGGAACCAGTTTAATTCTAACGCAAAATGACTTGAAATACAAAGAACGTAAGGATATTGTAAGTCTTTCTATAGAGTGTAGTGTTGAATTAGCATGTATCGAGTTAGAGAATTCTATTAAAGTATGTGTATACAGTCCACCTGATTCAGATTATAATACATTAGAACTTGTGATTGAAGATGTTTTAAGGAAATTATGCTGTAGTCGTAAAAACGTCATAGTTTGTGGCGACTTTAATGTAGACTTACTAGTAACTACTACTGAAAGTGTAAGATTTTTAAATTTATTTAAGTCTTTTGATTTATTTAATTTATTTTTGGAGCCAACCAGAGTTCAAGGTAATTCTGCAACGTGCATAGATAATGTTTTCTGTAATTGCACTCCTGTTGACAAAGTTATTATTAAAAACCTTACCTCTGATCACTTTGGTCAGTTCGTACAATTCGAAAACCACGTCGAAGTAGATTTACAACAGATCACCTTTAGATCTATTACAAAAGACAAAATCAAAGTTTTTAAAGATAAAATATCAAAAATAATGCCCCTTATTGAGGAAACTAGGGATGATCCAGATATACTGTATAACAAAATGTTTAATGTTATTGAATCGGAATTTAACAATACGTTTAAAATTAAAACAAACATTAAACGTAATCGTAAAAGGTTTAGTGAATGGGCTTCTCCAGGCATTTACGTCAGTAGAAATAGATTATATGAATTACTAGCCATGAAAGCCTATAAACAGAATCCTGATTTTGTTAAATTTGTTAGAAATTATTCAAAAAATTTTAAAAGGGTATGTGCGTGTGCAAAATCTTTATATACCAGACAGACTATTTTAAAATCTAGTGACAAAGTGAAAACAACGTGAAAAATTATTAATACAGAAACAGGAAAAACGAAAAAACGCGCCATTCCAATTGAATTAAAAATAGATAATAAGGTCCTCAGTACTAGCGAGGAGATTACTCAATATTTTGAAGACTTCTTTACAAATATTCCCGTGAATACTACTGCCTCCTTACTTTCATCATCTGTGGAATCTAAAAAGTTATTAACTAGTTGTATACCGGAATGTAACAGTCTTCTAATATTTGAACATGTAACCCCTCAAAAAATCATTGATACGTTCAAGACTTTGAATAATAAAAAAACTGGAGACCTGTGGGATATCTCAGTATCAGTCATAAGTAATATTATAGAAATAATTGCTCCTTATTTAGCGTCTTCTATACATATAATAAAACAGTAAAATTATTTTGTCTGTACATTTCGAATTTTTGACTGAAATGGATAGAGGGACACTTAAAAAGAATAACACAAAGCAAAAATTTTTTTTTGGAATTTCTTGTCTGTCTGTCTGTCTGTCTGTCTGTCTGTATGTATGATCACAATTATCTCCGAAAATACTGAACCGATTTACTTCAAACTTTCACCAATTGCTTTGTTTTAACTTAGTTTAACATTTAAAGTTTGTTTCATCAAAATCGGTTCATTAAAAAAAAAGTTATCGTCATTTGAATGAACTCAAGGCATGAGTTTGCCTGCAAACATATAGCAAAAATAAAATAAAATAATAAGTGACATAAGAAAATTAAAATCCAAAGTAAATTCATCATCATTATACGACAGTATTATACCTATCCATACTATCCATAGTAATCTATACATATAATAAAACAGTAAAAATATTTTTTCTGTACATTTCGAATTTTTGACTGAAATGGATAGAGGGACACTTAAAAAGAATAATAGGAAGCAAAAAAAGTCTGTCTGTCTGTATGTATGATCACGATTATTTCAGAAAATCCTGAACCGATTTACTTCAAACTTTCACCAATTGCTTTGTTTTAAGTCAGCAAAACATTTAAAGTTTGGTTTGTCAAAATCGGTTCATTAAAAAAAAAGTTATCGTCATTTGAATGAACTCAAGGCATTAGTTTGCCTGCAAATATACACGGTGAATTTTTAATCGTTTTGGGCCCTTAAAGGGGTGACTCAGACCATCAAAATGAACAACTTTTCTTATGGGAACAACGGTGAGAACTCAAAAAAAAAATTCGACATTCCCATACAAACTGGCCGGGCGGTGGGACTCTTTTGTATGAAAATGACGAAATTTTTTCTGAGTTCCCGGCATTGGTCCCATAGAAAAAGTTGTTCATATTAATGACCTGAGTCACCCCTTTAAGGGTCCAAACTGTTCCTGAGGGATGGACACTAACGGCGGTGGCGTAGCCACGGGCAAACGGCAAACCAACCTAAACTGCTGCGCCTAGAAACTTGAAATTTGGTACAGGGGTTCTTATAATGATATGAGTGAGCGCTAAGAAAGTATTTTTAAGAAATTTAACTTCTAAAGGGGTAAAATTTATATGGAATTTTCTCATTTCTGGACTTAGACGTATGAAAATAAGTATATAAGTTCTAGGTTACAATTAAAAATATCTGTGTAGGTAAAATGGACGATATTTTCCCCTGTAGGGGTAAAATAGCGGAGTAAAGATTGTATAGAAATTTACTAATTTCTAGACTTAGAAGTATGAAAATAGGTAAATAAATTCACGATTACAATTGAAAAAGATCTGTGTAGGTCAACTGGAAAAAATCCCCCAGAAGAAGGGTAAAGTTTGTTTGGACATTTTCTCATTTCTGGACTATGAATTATGAAAATAAATAGGTATGTAAGTTTTCGATTACAATTAAAAAGATAGATGTGGGTGAAATGGACTGAATTCACTCCTAAAGGGGGTAAAATGAGAGGTTAAAGGTTTTATGGAAATTTTCTCATTTCTGGACTTAGAAGAATAAATAATATCCATACCTCCATACTAATACTAATATTATAAATGCGAAAGTAACTCTGTCGTTTCATTACGCTAAATTTGGTATGGAGGTGTGAGGCCCGGGGAAGGACATAGGGTATGTTCGATTCCGGGAAATTCTACTGTTCCCGAGGGATCGACACTAACGCGGGCGGAGCCGCGGGCAACAGCTAGTTTTTAATAAATGTGTAAATACAGGGACTTTTCCTGATCTAATGAAATTAAGTAAAGTTATACCGTTGTACAAATCGGGTGATAAAAATGATCCAACAAATTACCGTCTCATTTCTATTCTGCCAGCGTTAAGTAAAATATTTGAAAAGTTAATTTTTAATTAGTTACTTTCTTTTTTTAATCTAAATGGTCTATTTCATAGTGAACAATACGGATTTACGAAGGGTCGATCAACTACGGATGCGGGTGTTGCGCTTTTAAAACATATATATTATGCTTGGGAGAGAAAACAAAATGCTATTGGTGTTTTTTGTGATCTCTCCAAAGCATTTGATTGTGTAGACCACGATACCCTGCTGTCCAAATTGGAACACTATGGGATTAAAGGTAAATCTATTGCATTAATCAAATCTTATTTTAGTAGCCGAATTCAAAAAGTTAGCGTTGATAGGGTTCAATCCTCGGGATCATCTGTTAGGATGGGCGTACCCCAGGGCTCTATACTAGGCCCCTTGTTGTTTCTTATATATATTAATGATCTGCCATACTATGTTAACACATGTAAAGCTGTACTATTTGCCGATGATACTTCTCTTATTTTCCCTGTTGATAGGACAACAGACAATTTTGACGAGGTCAATAGTACATTAGCTCAAGTGTTAGAGTGGTTTACAGCAAACAATTTGCTGTTGAACGCTAAAAAGACGAAGTGTATTAAATTTTGTTTACCGAATGTTACAAAAGTACCAACACGCATAGTGGTCGAAAACGAAACGATAGATTTGGTAGATAAAACAGTATTTCTTGGGATGACAGTTGACTCGGGACTTCAATGGCGTGCCCATATCACATCCTTAGCGGGTAAACTTAGTTCTGCTGCTTACGCTGTTAGAAGAATAAGACTGTTGACTGACGTTGATACTGCGCGTTTGGTATACTTCAGCTACTTTCATAGTGTCATGTCGTATGGGATATTACTATGGGGTAACGCAGCAGAAGTTAATACCATATTCGTCCTTCAATAACGCGCTTTCAGATCTATATATAAACTAGGTGCTAGAGAATCTCTTAGAGAATTGTTTAAAAATATAAATATTTTGACATTCCCCACGCAATACATATTTGCAAATATTATGTTTGTTCGTAATAATCTTCATCTTTACGCGAAAAATAGTGATATCCACAACAGGAATAAGAGAAATAAAAATAAATTAGCGACACTAACTTTGCGATTACAGAAAACAATGAATTCATTTATGGGACTTAGTATACGCTTCTATAATCGAATTCCTGAAGAAATATTGGCTCTGTCATTAGGTAAGTTTAAGACTGCTGTTAAAAATCAATTACTTAAAAATGCCTACTATTGTATTAATGACTATTTAACAGATAAAACTCCACGGAAGTAATATATTCAATAAATTGTTAATCAATATACATCAGTGATTACTTAATGTAAAATAATTCAATTTGTTATAAATATGTGAAAGTGTAGCCCTTCAGGCACGTAAGGACCAATACTGGACTGAGTTTCTTTCGGCGTATTCTTCTCAGCAGTGGTCGTTTCGAAACGCTAGTAGCTTATCGATATTGCAAATATTAAAAATAATAATATGACGTTCAGAAAGAGATACATGATATCCAAATTTGAATAAAATTCTATTTCATTTCAAAAATTAACAACCAAATGATAGATTAAAAAATGTTGCGTCAAACTATAGCTTCTATACTTTTTTTTTATTATTTAAGCTTTAATCGTGAATCGCGCTCGTTTTCATTACTCTAAAAGTTAAAATCGGCGAGATACGCTTGCATGCATCCCGACCAGCCTGATGTTTTTACAGTACGTTTTATTTATTTCTCAGAACAGCGATGTAACGAAAAACCTTCCGTCTGCTTGCTTTATATCGTCACGACTCACATTTACATTTCATCAGTTTTAATTAACTTAAAAAAATAAGGTATTTCTCGATATTTTAATAAATGTTTTATTTTGTATTCACAATGCTATTTTGATGTACTCTTTTTAAATTAAGGAAAAAAATTTGGTGAAAAAATTTCATGCGGGCGGGACTTGAACCAGCGACCTAGGTCGATGTACGACCTGCGCTCTGCCAACTGAGCTACCGAATGATTCTCACTCACTTGCAGCCCTCACTTACGTGCGCTTGCTTCTCATTTTCCTTTTTACTGTTCATCATCATGTGTTGTTGACTTTTTGACATCAAAAACTTGACCATGATACTCGTAGCCATGACACGATTGTGAACCGGGGGCATATACGTGATAATTTAACTAGTGCCGCCAAGTTCTTTCTACCAGTAGTAGGTTAGCCATAGCATGGCGTTGCCTAGCCGTAGCTGTGCTGGAGCATCTGATCCGTTTGGTTACGTGTTAACGTTAGGTTGACGGGTAGGCGGTAAGCAACACGGTAACGAGCTGATCTCTTCACCTATGTCTACGAGATTATAGTTTTAGCACGCGTTGATCACTTTTATTAAAAAAAGTGATGTATTTTTGCCCTAATAAAGAAATAACATATCTGTTCTTTCAAAGTTATGTAAAATAAATAGTTGAAAAAAAAATGATTCCATACATAAAAGATGTAACACCGTCGATAAAACGGTTGCGGTCTGAAGCAGGGCTACTATTTGGCGACAAAGCCAACAGTGCGCTCGTCATTTCTATGAAGCATTTTATAACTGCGATTGCTATCGGTCACCAGCCTTTGTAAACCAAGTGATATGGAATATTTTAGTATTGATTTCACAACTTCTGCGAAATTTTCAACTGCGTGCTGGATAAAGGAGGGTTAATAATAATTGACACATTCTAGGCAATCACTCCTACACAGTCTGACATACTGAACTACGTTCCAAATACATATATTCCAAGACTAACGCTCTTTACAAATCGAGTCGCTGTAGGGCAAATACGATTATTTTAGTATTGGTTTTATAACTTCCACGCCGGTCTGGGAGAAAAGAAAAAACGTAGAATGTGCCAGCTGCTTCTCTTCCCGCGCTGATCGTAAAAGCCGATTGAGGGATTGGGCTAAAATCTGCGGAATCCTGGCAATAGGCGATGCGGCTAGCAACCCATCACTATTTTGATTCCGTTTTCCATCTACACGTCCTCCAACATGCTAAACGTGGCCATAAGATCTTATAGACCTAGGCTCTGTCTAGCCCGCAAGGGAAAAAGACGTGATACTTGTAGTGTATGGGGGTAATATATAAAAAACTATTTTGCATGTACCGCAACTATGTGCCAATAAAGCAGTCTCGTTCCAACCGCCCTTTGTTTCATTGATATATTTCATTGGCGACGAGTTTTAATAAAGTTAATCACGATGCCGATCGGAAAAGTGCACGAATTTAACTTAGACGGCCCGGGTAATTGGCCAGCTTACGTTCGTTTAGTAGAACAGTTCATAATACTAAACGACATTAAAATTGAACTACGTGTGGCCACGTTGCTGACACACGTCGGGTCGGCAACTTACGCGCTTATGTGTGACCTGTGTGCTCCTGAACATCCAGAAAGCAAAACCTTCGAAGAGATAGTGACATTAGTGAAAAACCACTTGGAACCAAAAAGATCGGAAATTGCTGAACGGCACACTTTTCGTCAGAGAAGGCAAGGTGATGGCGAATCAATCGGAGTGTTTTTGCAAAGCCTGAAACACTTGGCAACCCACTGCAACTTCGGCACCAATCTCGAGGAGAACATTCGTGATCAATTTGTGTCAGGGTTACGTAGCGAGGACATGCGTTCCCGCTTATTCGCGGAATCCTCGCTCGACTACAAGAAGGCGGTGGAGCTGGCGCTGGCGCTGGAGGCGGCCGAGCGGCACGCGGCGGAGGCCGCGGGCGGCGCGCGGGCCGCGCTGTGGCCGGCGGCCGGCTCGGCGAGGCTCGGAGCGGGCGACGCCGCTGCAGACTCCGGGCTGTATCGCAACGCGGCCGCGGACAGGGCGCGGCCGGGCGAGCTCGGCCGGACGAGGGCGGCCTGCTGGCGGTGCACCAAGGAGGGACACGCGCCGAACAAATGCAGATATAAGGCTTACGTGTGTGATAAGTGTAAAGTGAAAGGCCATTTAAGTGCTGCGTGTACGAGGAACCCGAGGAACCCGAGGGAGCCAGGACAATCAAGGTACCAGAACTATATCGAAAGTGACTCGGATTCGGAACGCGAAGGGTTCGAGGGATTATTTAACGTTAAAGGGATTTCCGCTAAATATATAGACGATGGGCCATACTTTTGTCAATTACTGGTAAATAATACGAAAATATTGTTTGAAATTGATACTGGCAGTAAAATATCGGCAATATCCAAGTCATTTTATGATCGTTTCTTTTCCAATATACCTATTATCATGGATCGAATGAAATTGCAATCGTACACTGGAGATGCAATAGTACCGTTAGGTCGCATAGATGTGTGCGTGCGCTGTGATAACGAGAGCCCAGCTGACGGGCCGGGGGACGTCGTGTTGCCTTTGTTTGTTATCGAGCACGGCGGGCCGCCATTGTTAGGCCGCCGCTGGCTACGGGAACTTAAATTACAATCAATTAATTTATTTCACATAAGTGAAGGCGTCGATCCGGTAGTGTTGCAATTAAGAAATGAATTTCCAGAAGTCTTTTCTGAAAAGTTAGGGACATTTAAAAATAAAATTAAATTGCATTTGAAGGAAAATACGCCAATATTTTACAAAGCTCGTCCCCTTCCCTTAGCGCTGCGAGCTCCGGTTGAGCGTGAGTTAGAACGATTACAGCGTGAACAAATTATTTATAAGGTAGATCGCTCGGACTATGGGACGCCGATTGTCCCCGTAATCAAGCCGGATGGCTCGATACGCTTATGCGGTGATTACAAAATAACAGTGAATAAGCTGCTGAAGGATTTTCACTATCCCTTGCCGCGCATTGAACAGTTATTTGCAGCGCTAAGTGGAGGAGAATTATATACAAAATTAGATTTAAAAATGGCTTATATGCAATTATTACTCTCGGAGGAATCTCAGCCACTGTCAGCTATAACCACACATATTGGAACTTTTTTTTATCGTAGGGCTCCTTTTGGCTTAAAATGCTTACCAGAAATGTTTCAAAAATTAATTGAGGAGACTCTAATAGGTTTAAATTGTTGTGTATTTATTGACGATATTTGTGTCACTGGCAAAAACAAAACAGAGCATTTGGAGAACTTAAGAGCTGTCCTTTTCCGTTTAAAAGAAGCTGGGTTAACTGTAAAATTTGAGAAGTGCGAGTTTTTCAAAACAGAGGTGTGTTATTTAGGATTTAGAATAAATAAGTATGGACTACATACTGATTGTAGTAAAGTTGAGGCTATTAGTAATATGCCCGCACCGGAAAATATTGCACAGTTGAGAGCTGCTCTGGGGTTTATTAACTACTATGCTCGATTTATTCCAAATATAAGTACTATTTTACAACCTCTGTATACACTTTTAAAAAAAGGTATGAAATGGGTGTGGTCGGAAGCGTGTAATGACGCATTTAACTCAATTAAAGTTAAATTATCGAGTGACCCCGTGCTAGCTCACTATGAGCCGGCGTTACCACTGGTGCTGGCGGTGGACAGCAGCGCGTACGGGCTGGGCGCGGTGCTCTCGCACCGGTACCCGGACGGCAGCGAGCGGCTGGTGAGCTGCGCCTCGCGCACGCTCAGCCAGGCGGAGCAGGCCTACAGTCAGATCGACAAGGAGGCGCTTGCGATACTGTACGGTGTCACGCGTCATCACCAGTACTTGTTTGCTCGTAAATTCACATTGCGTAGTGATCATAAGGCTCTTAGTTATATCTTTGGTCCGAAAAAGGGTATTCCACAAACGGCCGCTAGTCGCTTGCAGCGGTATGCGGTTCGGTTGGCCGCATATGATTTTGATATCCAATATGTGTCAACGCATAATAATGGTAACGCAGATGGACTATCACGCCTTCCACTTGTAAAATGTAAATCAGAATCAGATATAGGAGAGGCATCTTTTTTGCATTATGTGGAAGATAGTTTCCCATTGTCTCACAAGGATGTAGCAAATGAAGTTAAGAAGGATAACATTCTTTGTAAAATATATGGTTACATAATGAGCGGATGGCCATTGGAAGTACTCTCAGAAGAAGAGAGGCCATATTTTCACCGACGTGAAAATTTGTACATTGACCATGGTTGTGTCCTGTGGGGATATAGGGTGGTCATACCGAGTACCTTGAGAGCTCAGGTGCTGGAGGAAATTCACTCAGGGCACATGGGGATGGTACGTATGAAGCAAGTAGCTCGCAACTACGTGTGGTGGCCTCGGCTGGACGCGGACATAGAGGAGCGCGCGCGCGGCTGCGCGGCGTGCCGCGAGCAGCGGGACGCGCCGCACCACTCCGCGCCCGTGCCCTACGCATGGCCCACAGAACCTTGGACTAGGCTGCACATCGATTTTCTTCAACTCGGAGGAAAATACTATTTTTTAATTATCGATGCTCACTCAAAATGGCTAGAAGTTTATCAAATGACAAGTGGCACTTCTGCTAACTTAGTTATTAATAAATTACGGGAAACCTTTAGCCGTTTTGGTTTACCAAAACAACTAGTGAGTGATGGAGGCCCACCTTTCAGGTCGTCGGAGTTTGAAAGATTTCTGATGTGTAATGGGGTAAAACACGTATTGATTGCGCCCTACCATCCCTCCAGCAATGGGGCCGCAGAAAACGCGGTCAAGACGGTAAAGAAGACACTTAAAAAGGCACAAGCTACGGGAGAGAATACTGAAAAGGCGTTGTATAACTTCTTATTACAATATAGGAATAGCGCCCACGCCACTACTCAAAAGGAGCCGGCTGTGGCCATGTTTGGACGACGTTTAAGGATGCGACTGGACTTGTTGCGTGGAAACACGAAGGACGTGGTGGAGGGGGCTCAGAATGCTCAGATAAGAAACTCAAAGCTAGTAACAGTGCGTGCAGTAGGGCCTGGTGACCATGTGTACGTCCAAAACTTTTCTAAAAACGGCCCTAAGTGGAAAGAGGGCCTCGTTACAGAACGTACGGGGGCAGTAACTTATAAAATAAAGACAGACCAGGGTGAGCAGCGTAAACATATCGATCAGGTAGTGCCAGGTAGAAAATCAATTAAATTTCCGTCTCCTATGATGGAGAACAAAGAAACTTCAAATAATTCAATCTCCTGCCAGACCCCTTCCCCAGGGGAGGACCGGTGGGACTCCGCTCCAAGCACACCTATTTCTGATAAACATGTAAATGTAACTGCTTCACCCGGGCAGGACTCAACTGAGCCTGAGGGCCACGATTCTTGGGTGAATACTAAGCCACGCAGAAATAATCATTGTAACTCAGACATTGAATAGGCTGTAAGTTATAAATGTTAATTAAGCATAGTTTTTTTTTAAGTTCTTACTCTTATAATAAAATAAGTTCGCTAGAACTAGAATTGTTTTCTGTATGGATTAAGTATGTAGGTATATGCTTCCTGTACGGAAGACATGTAGCTCGAAGGTATAGGCATATCTATTATGTTTTATATAGAATTAATTTTACTTTATGAGTTTTTTTTTATATAGATTTTTGTTTTATATGTTCTTTTTCAAAAGGGAGGAAATTATGTAGTGTATGGGGGTAATATATAAAAAACTATTTTGCATGTACCGCAACTATGTGCCAATAAAGCAGTCTCGTTCCAACCGCCCTTTGTTTCATTGATATATTTCAATACTATGTATGCATGTTTTATAACATCAATTATTATAATAAATACTCTACATAAACTTTGTTTCATAAAATAGAAAAAGTATCTGTTTTATCTCAGTTATCAAAAATAAACAGATAAAATTGAAACAGTACCATACATAAAAGATGTAACATCGTCGATAAAATAGAGTTCCGATATGAAAAGGGCCACTGTTTGGCAGCAACGCCAGCAGTGCGCCGTCGTGCCTATGAAAAATGTTTTACAGCTATTAAGAGACTATATAATCAAAGCTATTGCTATTGGTTAGCGGCCTTTGTGAGACTAATACGAATATTTTATTATTGATATTATTAAAAGTTACGCGAGACATTATTACTATTAAAACAATTGGTTTCATGCACGTATTGTTAGTGGGAATTGCCGACAAGTTTCAGTCAATGCTATCTTCAGGGCGAGTGTCAAGGACTAACAATACGTGAGTGGAACAGTTTATTATAATAGTAATTTTAGTATTAGGTAATTAAAGAACTTAAAAATTGCAGCTGCGTGTTGGATAAAAGAAGGTTACTAGGTTATCCCTTCTGCAGTCTTGTTTACACTTTATTTTTCTTATAGCTTTTGTTTATAAAACATGGCAGCCTTATAAAGCCTACGAGTTGATACTGCAGTCTGATGTACGGAACTTTGTTTCAAAAAGATTAACACTGGCGCTATCAAAATAAATCTATTGACTTATCATTTATTAAAATCTGTTGAGTTGTTGAATAGTTATGAGGAGATACGGGAACGGCTATTCACATAGCAGGTCAAACAGCAAAGACTTCTTCTATTTACTGCTGTCGTTCAAAATAGTTCAAGAATCAAAACGTTAAACCAACACATCTATTCTATCGCAGATATCAAAAGTAATCAGATTAAATTAAAATGATCCCAGATACAAAATATTTAACATCGTCGAAAAAATAGGGTTCCGATAAAGCCTTGCTGGCCCCTGTTGGACAGCAAAGCCAACAGGAGCCGCGTCGTTTCTATGAAAAATGTTTTTACAGCGATTGCTATCGGTGACGGCTTTTGTGGATCAAATACAAATATTTTAGTATTGGTTGTAGAACTTATTCGATTGCAAAAATTGAAGAATAGGAATATTATTTATTTTATGTTTCTCTATTCAAAACTTTTCTTATTATTTCTTTTAGATCAAAGCTTACTAAAGTTTATAACAGCATGACCGCCGTCATTATAGCAGACCCCGGGCTCTCAGAGACAGAGAGAGAGAGAGAGAATGGAATAAAGAGACCACCAAGAGACAAACTCATTATGTAACATTTTCTATTAAATCTGATACAATATGAAAGGCTCACTATTTGACACCAAAGCCAACGGTACGTCGCTTCATTTCACATGATAATGTTTTCACAAGCTACGGCCAACACAAAGCCGAAGCCCGCTCAAACAAACGTCGACAACCGTTTTTATGTCGGCAAATATTGCAATCCATACTATCCTAATATTATAAAACCAAAAGTGACTGTCTGTCTCCTACATCTTTTCACTTAAACCACTAAACAGATTGTTAGTAGTTGAAGCTCCGGGAAAGGTTATAGAATACCTTTCATCGCGGATAAGGGTATTTATACGGAAGGTCCTACATTTTTGGGAGCAGAGCCATGAGCGAAGGCAAGTATATATAATGTTATAAATACCAAAGAAACTATGTCTGTCTGAATATTTCCTTTTCCATTTAATCGATTAGTTTGAGGTCCGGGGAAGGACAAAGTGTATCACTCATCACGAAAAAAGGCCGTGCTACCGAGGGTATCATTCCCCACGGAAGCGGAGCCACGGGGTAAACTAGTTTTTGATAAAATTCAGACCCAATATGAAAGGCTCACTATTGAACACCAAAGTACGTCGCTTCATTTTATATGATAAATGTATTCAAAAGCGACGGCTGTCACAGCCGTAGCCCGCTCAAACAAATGTTATTATATGTTTTTATGTCGGCGAATATCAATATGAATGTTTTAATGTAATATGAAAATGTTTCCCGAGGACTCTGCTATAGTAGCAATTCATATATCTGTATGTACATTCATAATGCATCATATCTGTTGTTACAGCGAAAATTAAGTACCAGCAGGCCTCTTTCCTAACTTTTGACATCTGAGGTGTACAATGTTTTGCGAAGGTTACAATGCAGCTTTTGTATGATTGACTATTTTTAACTAAGATAATATATATTAACCGTAACGGAGGTTGAAGTGACCATCAAGCACTGCAGTTGTTAAAAGGGCAAGCCTATTTGCACATATTTAGACATACATAAATTTAATGTTAAAAACATTAGTGTCAAAATCATTATGATGTTTCCTCAACTGGCAATGTCAGCTTTTTTATAGGTGTCTAATGATTTAAACCTAGTACTAACCTAGTCCTCGTTTTATAATAACACTGTTTATCGCCAGCCATACTTTGAATATCATCATCATCATCGTCTCAGTCGCAAAACGTCCACTGCAATGTTGCAGAGTACGAAAAGGTGCTGTCATTGGATAATATTTGACAAGTAGCGATAGTGACAACTGACACATTATTGGCCAAAATCCCTTATTCAATACGGTTCTTTTCGTAGGAGCCAACATTGCTATATAAAATTTTCAAGCCTGTGACATAGCTTGACGTCTGCTTTCTAAAATTTATAGCCGGGACCAACAGCTTAATGTGCTTTCCGGATCACGGAGAAGCATGAAAAACTTGGTATTCTATAACTGTAAAATACAAAAAGTCAAAGTAAAATATATCTATTCATTAATTCATGTATTACATTGCATTACATATGATCTAACACATAAATATACAATATTTTGTATAAATACATATGTACCTTGTCAGGCATTGCAATGGGTCGAGAGGAAGGTAGACAATATAATGTACTTATAACTAAGAATCATGTAAATATTCTGTGACGGAATAATAGGATTTTTTTAACAGATATTGTTTGAGCAATTTCAAAATCTTTTTATTACTTGTTTCATCCTTCAGATTGTTAGGCAATTTATTATATATTTTTACTGACATAGGGTAAGGTCCGACGCTATGAAGTTCTAATTTTGAAGGTATTTGTACCAAGTCATTTGGTTTCCGCGATTTATATCGGCGGGGATGTCGTTATACTTACGGTATAGACTTGGGTGTTTTCTCACAAATTTGCATAATTCTAATATGAAGATGCTTGGTAGGGTTAGTATACTAAGGTCCGAAAAATGTTGTCTACAGCTCTGCGGTTGCTTTATATTGGCCAGTATTCGAACACACTTTCATCACATCTTTGTATCAGTTGTCTGTTGCTTTAAAAATATATACATGAAGGAACTTCAACAATCAGCACACATTGAGAGCAAAGTTTATTAATTAAAGGATAAACAGAAAATTGATCACGGGCGGAAATAAGTGGCACTCATTTTTATACCGAGCATATTAAATTTTCCAGTGTCGGTTTTACTTTTAAAGTTAATGAGAAACATAATGTAAAGTAATGAATTAAAGAATTTTTCACTTTGCCGGCAGTTATTTCGCTTTGACGCCGCCTTTGAGTGAACTTTCGAAATAAATTATGTACAAAGCGGAATCTGTAAAGTTTGTATTTTTTGCGAGTCCGAGTTCGTCGCAAATTGCGTTATTGGACCCGCGTCCTTTGGACATTTCG
Source organism: Elegia similella (assembly GCA_947532085.1). NCBI lineage: Eukaryota > Metazoa > Arthropoda > Insecta > Lepidoptera > Pyralidae > Elegia > Elegia similella. The sequence goes on along the minus strand of OX383926.1, from coordinate 483,162 downwards.
TTGGACGTTTTTGAGTTTATGTTGAAAGGATTGCGTTTTTATGATTACTCTGCAGCGTGACATGTTTGTTTTCTCGTTTCGTAGCAGAATTAGGGATAGCTAGATATAATATTATTTACCTATACACCAATATTTTTTTACTAATATTTGATCGTGGTAACCTTTATGAACTGATGCTGAAAATATTATTACAGAACCAATTTGTGTACTTTTATATTTTAGACCTAAAAGCATTGACGAATAGCGGAACTTCCTCTCCATTGTTAATAAACATAGAAAAAAACTAAGTCATAACTATGACTAAATGCGGAGCTTGCGGTTAATTTTTAAATGCTTCTGCCACGTTCACATGCTCCGACTGCCCCTGTCTTTATCACAAAGCATGTGTTGTTATTCCCAAGGCTGTCAATGTACCTAAAGATTGGATCTGCCCCGAGTGTAATTTGAAATTAAAATTTTTGCTAATGAGATCTTCATTAGCAAAAAGATCTTCAGACCTTTTTGCTGTGTAAAATTATTAACAATTACTTACATTCTTGTATTCAATAATTCGTAAAGCAACTGGGTGGTTTAATTCTGGTCTGAGATCATGATAAAATATTGTTTTGTGAAAAAAGGTAATTTTAAATTGCAGAGTAAGTAATAAGATGTTTCCGACAAGACTCTAATCGTGTAGGCGAAAAGGAAACAATGAATTCAACGTGGAATTATTTGCAGCGGCTCGGCCGTGCACTGGCAAAGTTTAGTCGCTCAGAGTGGGGATAACTTCGCTAAAACTGTATACAGAGGTATTAGTGGGATTCTAGCAGGCTTCGGCCCGAGTCATAAGATCGAGCGGTGCATTGGCAAAGTTTTGTCGCGTAGCTCGTAGTGGGGATAACTCCGCTAAAACTGTATACATTAGTATTAGCGGTGAATGTAGCAGGCTGTGGTACAAATTAACATAACTATCAATTCAACCAGAATATAAGCAAAATCTTTTTACTTCATAAAGACATAGAATGGACAGTCAGTGCACTCGTTCTATTCATCTAGTACACCAGTCTTTTATTAGTTATATTCATCGAAAATGGATCTTCAGAAGATCCATTTTCGATGCACTGCTCACATGACTAAAAATTCTTATTACTGCAACACAATTCCCACTTCTTATAACTACACCCAATACCTTCAGCAAATAGCAAGCATCTGAATCCGAGTATCCAAGAATACTACATGCTTATAATTTTGCATATGCACTTATTTTTTTAGTGACCGCTCGACTCTTATCGCTCGTCGCTCCTTCTCGTTACTCGCACCACTCATGTTGCGAGCAGCAACGAATTCAATTAGAGCAAGCATCCGAGCGTTGCACTGCGCTGCGTTAAACCTTGCATTTACTCTAATGTCCTTTGCAAAATCGTGACGTTGTCTTGATCACGATGTCTCAGCTGCTGGACAATTACAGTTCATACTTACCTTTTTACATAGGTATATACAGGTTTAAAGAATTTACTCTCATAAAAGATTACAATAAATCCACTTACATGAGAACAATAATGTAAATTGTAAAGATATTAAAAGGCAGTCACCATATTTAAACATTAAAAAAAATTAAAATGTAGCACTTTCAAGTAAGTATAATAAATAATGAATTTTAAAAGATACACAATAGGCACAAAATTTTAAGTCTTTGATAGACTTAGACGTTATAACAAAAATTATTAGATCTGCCCAGTATTGTGCTATTTCATTAGACGGAGAGTGAGCAGTTGTCAATAATAAAATCGCGCAATTTAGACTTGAAGCGGTGTAAGGACTCTGCGTTTTTGATACTGGAGGGTAATTTGTTGTAGAAGTGTGCTCTTTCAAAGGTAATGCTTTTTTCTGCAAGCTTGGTTCGTACTTTCGGTAGCACGAGCAAGCTCGGTCGACGTAGTTTCCGTTTAGTAACTTGCGATTTTGTAATAAATGATAAATTTGTGTGTATTATTTAATTCATGATTTTTTTAAAATTTCCTATATATGACGGCCATTATGACGCAGTGCTGAACACGGCAAATTTCGGGGTTCTGGGTTCAATTCATATCGCAGACCAATATTTGTTTATACTTTCACAGATCTTTGGTTATGGCGCTCTCTAAAGAGGGTCGATCTCAGACCAAATTGTAGTACAGCATGAATGCTGTCATAATAGCGGACCCCCAGATCAAACGCATCACAGCTTAAGATGCACCCGGAAAATGCTCGGGTGCAAGAGAGACAGCGGGAGAGAGAGAGGGAGACATCCATAGATATATACAGTGAACTCTGAAAACAAGACACTTCGTTTTTGGGTAGCTTCGTGTATAATAAAGAGAGTTTTTTTTGTATTCACTTTAATATCTTTGCAGAATTGTATTGTTGACTTAATCACGATTCTCGGCTTTTAGACAATTGAAGCAGTCAAACTTTTAACAGCTCAAAAAGCTTTTTTATAATTATTAGCGCTATGTGAAATCTTGCAATTTCTTGCCCTTCACGGCTTGTTAAAGAGATAAGACTGCATACTGTCTGTGATTTAAGTAAAAGAAATATTTTACGATAAGGACCGTTTTAAAACATGGCATGCAAGAGATCAAACATAACAAATATAGGAAATAACAGAAAGGTAGAGTTAGCTACAAAATCCGTGATATATTGACGCCCTCTGTGGTGTAGTGGTAAAAGCCTTTGAACTTTCGCAAGAGCCTTTGGACTGCAGTCTTCAGGGTTTGAACCCAGGTCAGGTCAAGATAGAAAACGATATTTTTCAGATATAACTAGGTCTTTTTATCTTTATAAGAATCTATTATAAAATTATATAGTATCATTGAGTTATTATTCCACGACACAATTTCACAACTTTTCGCTCAATATGTGAAATTTATCCCTATATATATTATTTGAATATATACATACTTAAATACATAATAGTGTACTTTGAATCACAGGGTCCCCGGTTCGATCCTCAGTTAGGTCAAGATGGAAAACGATACTTTTCGAATTGGCACGGGGTTTGGAAGTTTATATTTTTTATAAAGTATAGTATCGTTGAGTAAGTCTCTCACAACAAAAGGTGTGGGGCTAGCTCAATTTGTGTGATTTTCCGTAAGTATATATTTATTTTATTTATTCTTGACAGGTAACAGATTTACAGGAGTTTAGATGGTTTGCGTGCAAATGGCGAAGATTTTACATAAGTAACAACCATGCAACAATGTTTTTCATAAGAAAAAAACATGTTATTATTTTTTTGTTAAAAAAATATAAAATAATGAAGACCTATTGCAGCTAAAACGTATAAAATCAACGTGATATCCCCTAAAAGCCTTTCAAGCGCTCATGATATGCTGTACTCTATTGTGTAACGTTATTTGAATACACCGGAAGCTATAAAAATAATGATACTTCCCTCTCTAAAGCGAGTACACAACGGTACAGTCAACAAAGGCATTCGGTATCCAGGGCCTGCCAATATATTTATATTTTTATCCATTACCTTCTGAAATTTCTTTATAATATAATTCATATTGCTTATAAACTACACGCTGGTTTGGAAATATAATAAAATACCAGCCGATTCTCTTCATACATACGTCATTTTCCTTTACGGGATAGACGGAGAAAAGGTGCTTAAGCCTTAAAACCCACCTTTAGCATGACAGTGGGCGTGGTGGAATATGGGGTCAAAATAGTGATGGGTTGCTAGCCGCATCGCCTAATAATATAATACCTCAGATTTTCACCCATTCCCTCGATAGGCTTTTACGATCCAGACAGGAAAAAAAGCAGCTGATACATTCAAAGTATTTTCTTTTCTCCCAGATCAGCATGGAAGGGATCTCTACATATTTAGTTCGGAAAAGCTGCCCGAGGCAATAGGTAAATATTTCAAATATCTGTCAATAGGCGGATATGTGTCTAACAATCCGTTACTATCTTAATTTCCTTTGTCTTAACGCCTAAAATCACGCTAAAAGTTATAAAGACTCTGTCTATCCCGTAAAAAGAAAGACTTAATTATAAAGTATGTATTTGTTGACTGTACAGCGGAAACAGTCTCAATAAAGCAGTAATGAAATGCGCTGCAATGACAAGGGATTCAAATTTCATCGGTGTAGTGAGCAAATTGAACAATTGAGCGCACAACAAATAGCGCCTCCACGATTGCCTGCCACTGAGTGCCGGCGACTCAGAACAATATAATTGAATTCCGTTGTTCTTCATAGAGTAAAGTTATAGAGAGTGTGTTCACTACTATAATGCCTTTGCAATATTATGGCAACTTATAGCACCTGCGACTTCTTTTTTTTTTTTATTATATTTTTATTAAGTATTGAATTAGGCATTTGTCTCCCATCTCACCTGATGGTAAGTGACGATGAAGACGAGTATGTTACATATCTATCCAAGAGATACCCATTTATTTACTTTTGAATGACTAATTGTCACTGAGTGACATTTAGTCATTCAATATCTTAAAATTCCGTTGCTTTACATAAGATCTCCTTACAGAATGCCTACATTCAGGCATGCTATTTTAAGCATTTTATTATATTGTATTCTGAGGGTAACTTTAGTCAATTTTCACAAGGTCACAGGACCAGACACATTTATGGACCTTTTTAATGTTATTTTGCCTAAGCGGGAAGATTTTATTACAATATTCTATTATCATTATGTGAGTAACCAGTCAAAACGCGACGCTTAAAATATAATTATTAAGTTTCTGCAATTTATTAAGTAAAACTGCCTTTTTAACTTACATATTTTTTCTTCTCCATAGTTGGAATCACATTTTAAACAGTTAGGCAGGCATTAAAAGTCTTTCATGTAGTAAATACATCTAAAATACATTCTGTGTGTAAATACTCCACTGGCAACCCTTGATTAGCGCGGACACATTGACGCCCTTTGCGATTTATCGCCTAAAAGTACCTATAATAATATAGTTTGTCTTTCTACATAGCTTAATTGCACTTTAAATATTTTATCAGTATCATAGATATTTAAGATGTTTCTTTTTTATGTAACTAACTCACATTCACGGTTCTGTTAGCATTAATATCCATACCTCAGGAACTTTATTTTTTTCTAGTAAGAATAGGTATGTATTCATTTTTGGAACCATTCTACTATGTTATTAGTTCAACTGGGAGCACAGGTTGAAAACATTTTGCTTTTTATCGGGTAGTTGCATAGACATTACACTTAATTACTATTACTTAAGTAGCATGGCTTGAATAACATTTCTTAAAATGCGATTCTAGCAAAACAGAAGATAAACTATGTATAGAAGGCAATTTTAGGCAATCAATTGTGGAAAACGGGAATGTATCCGACATTCCCGTTTTCCACAATTGATTGCCTAAAATTGCCTTCTATACATAGTTTATCTTCTGTTTTGCTAGAATCGCATTTTAAACAGGTCGCCGGGGAGCTGAGACATTTAAAATCCTTAGCTTTTTGTAGTGTATCTACGAGTACACCTATACAGTGAATTACTGCTCTAGTCTCGATCGTAGCTTGAATACCATTACGAAGACCGAAGCCATTGACACCCTCTGCGCCCTCTGCAATTTATTGCCTGTATATTTCGCCACTCGATACATTACGAGTACTATATCGATGGAGCGAAGAGCCATTTATATAGTCATATGCCACTTATGTCATTGTATTGAGAGAAGTGAGAGTAATACTGAATCCAGGAAAGATGACAAATGAAAAATATTTTCACCATTAGTATTTATTTATCAAGTAGGTTTTGTATAACCATTTTGTGTCGAATGGACACAGCCAATCTGCGTTACCGACCAGCTGTATCGATCTTAATAAGGCAAACGACGAAGGAGTCGCTGTGGCCACCTACTGATCAGAAACTGTATAGGAGAAAGCTTATATAACCATTTTGACTCAAGAAGAAGCAGATTTTAGTGAACTACTCTGTAGTAACTGTGATGCTCTGAATCCGGAGGTCAGCTATATACACACTTTACACTGTTCGTGATTATTCTCAATACTAGCATTCGTGCGCGGCTCCGCTCAAATTAATGTAAATCTCTGGAGAACAGAACTTTTTTGAGATGAAAGGGTATCCTATGTATTATTTTATACTGTAATAAATATATCACAAAGCATAAGGACAGCCATTGAATAGGTCTGGTATGTGATTGGTTGTCAATTTCATTTGACGTTTAAAAATAGTTAATGCTTTTATTAGTGACGTGGCACTATTGCCACGTGTTATGATTTTTTTCTTTGTTTGACTTTTGACCGACTGTGTTGAGTGAGTGTACTGTTATTAATTCTTTTTTTTTTAATTTTTTGTTTCTTTTGTTGTGTGTTTATACGAGTACATATAAGTTCTCTTCCCAACATAAAGAGACGTGAGACGGTCCGTGTGGCTGAAAATCAGTATCGTACTCTGTCAATAATATGCCTAGTACAGAATACTGAGCAGTCACCTTTTGTAATACTGATGGCACCGCCTTATAATTTCTTTATAATTTTGTTTTTGTCTTGTACTGTCTTTTTTGTATGTGTTGTGTGTGCCATTGTGTATTACAATAAATGTTTTTCATTTTATATTCATTTCTATGTAATTGTCCGTACTCCTCATAACGTATCCAAATATTATGATGACCGTTTCAATAGTTAAGACCTACAAGTGTAATAAGCAAGCAAATAAACGAATTTATTTTAGCATTTATAACATAAGTTAGAATTTGAAGGGAAGGCGGGTGGCCGGGTTTTGTTTGTGTACTGCGTTTCTGCGGGCAAACACAGACTATTTCAGTAATCTATTATTCAATTTGATAAAGAAGTGAAGAAACCCTATTAATGAAAAGAAAAAGCAACATCATGCAAATGAGTTTGTTACAGAACGGTCGAGCACAACCCTTCTCTATCCTTGCTGAAAGCACTCGAAGCCTTTCCAATCAGAGCCTCAAATAGAAGTACAGCGCTGACACAAAATATCAATTTAGAAGAAACAAACTTTAAAATAATATTTTCACCCATATTATGGTCGATATTCCTGCTCATCGTACCTCTAGATTCCTTCATTATGAGAACCACGAAGGAATGTAATTCCCTTCCCGTGTCGCTATTTCCCGATTCGTTTAATTTAGGGATTTTTAAGGCAAGAGTGAAACGGCATTATTTGAGTTTGCGTGTACCACCCTAGACCTCATCGTTGCTTCCCATCAGGCAAGATAGAAGTCAACGCACTAAAATTATTCATTAAAGTACGGTAGTATACTTGTAATATTCCTCCTTGTTTAAAACTTTGCCCGTTTTGTATGCCACGTGTGTAGTCGTCCTTCGTAACTTTCTTTATATTTAAAGTAGCTTTTTTTAAAAGACGAACCACCACATACAACTCCCCATTCTCCATTTATCTCAAGTGAAACAAATTTTTACTACTCTTGACTGCAGCTTCAAAAAGCCCTGAGATATGAGGCGCGCCAGGAGGATTGAACTCCCAGCGAATATTTTGACGGCGAAATTCTTCTTGCAGGACTATTTCGTTGTCACGTAGGAACCGAGTTACCTCTTTGAAATAAGAGCTAGAATGTGAGAAGCTTGTCTCTACATTTTCATTACTTTGTAGCATGTACTGTGTTTTTCTTTGCGCGGCGAGCGGACGCGGATCAAAGGCTGAATTTACTTTCATGGATCATTGTAGCTTCAAGCCGTGTTTTTAATGCGGACGAGTGTTTGTAAACTGTCTTTGTTTACTCGCCCCCTTATGTTTTTATTGATAAGACTGTGGAACTCCGGAGCGCTATAATAACACTGAGTTACTTTTCCTGTTGTGACGTTGACAAAGAATGAGTTTAAACTTAAAAGTACTTTATTTCACGTGCAAAACTTCGGCGCGGTGGTTTTTATAATTATGACTGTATTGGCTTAACCCTAGACTACCTAGACAAAAAAATGTTTACCGCTTTACATATCTGTTAGACCGCTTTACAAAAGTACTTAAAGTTTATAGCAACATTATCTAGTAGTTTCACTGCTTAATGTCTGAACATACATGTAAAATGTATTTAGTCATTGCTTGTTAATAAAAATAGGTGAGACTGAGCTATCCACCAAAATACGCAAATACTTTCATTAAGTACTCGACGTTTGCACACGAACACTGATGTAACAATACTCCATATTTTATCTCCGTAGCACTGAGTACCAATATTGTTCGCCCAGCCACTACAGTGTTTAATAAAAAATCTCGCAGATATGATACCGGGCTGCAGCGGAGTTGTTTGAAACTCGCAGAAAACCAACACTATCAGCATCCTACAGAGATAATACTCACGGTACAGTCGCAGTGAACAATCATATTTACGAAAGTAAAAAAACTAGCAGAGTTGTTAAAAACTCGCAGACAACCAAAACTCATGGATCTCAACACTACGAGTAACAGCGTTCTACAGAGATATCGCTCGCAGTACAGTCGCGGTGAACAATCATATTTATGAAAGTATAAAAAGCTCGCAAACATGATACCGGGCTGCAGCCGAGTTGTTTGAATCTAGCATAAAAGTCGCCACTATCAGCTTCCTATAGATATAACGTACAGCGATACAGTGACGGTTATCACCATCATCATTTTCGCATTAAGAGGTCTACTACTGGCCTTAAGGTACTTCGACCCATGAGAAGATATTACCATAATCACTACGCTTGGCAGGCGGGCAGGTAAGCGCAGTTTCTTTGGCTTATTGAGCATTTGTAGAGCTCAAATAAAAATGTAGGTAAATGTAATTCAAATATCTTTATAAAATTAACACCCAAACATCATAGCAAAAAGAGCAGTATATCAAAAAATGTCAAACATAATTAAAATGTATGTGCGCGAGTGTCCCTGCCAGCAAAATGGCGGCGCCGAAGGACCCTCGAGCGCCCGCGGCAAATTAAAACTGTTACAGGTGGCACGTTACAGCGGTATTAGGTTCATTCCTACGTAGCCACCTATCTAACCCATATGGATTTAGATGGAACGTGCATATTCTCTACTATTACTAAAAATATACATATTTTCACCTCTTTTCCCCTTAAGAGGTAGGCAGAGCCCAAGGCCTTAGGCTCAGAGGCCACATTAGCATGTTTGTAGACATATAGAGATAGAAAAGGACTTAGTTCATGGATACAAATAAGTACGGATCAATTAACACAATTAAGTCGCAATTATACAGCGCGCTATATGTCATATCGTAACACGTACATATACCTAAGTAAATTTACTCAAATTAGCCTCTAGAATTAATGTAGAATGAAGTACCCTCGAATGGAGAGCTCACGGCGAATTAAAACCGCCACTGGTGGCGTTGAGTTATGTCATACGTACAAACAGGGATCAATTTTCCTAATTAAGTCATTTCGTTATAATTGCTAGCTAAGCAGGTAGGTATATCTGTTGAAATTGAAATGACGGCACTAAAAGACCCTCGAGCAGAGAGCTCACGTCAAATTAAACCCGTAACAGGTGGTGTTCATTTATTTGAGACATACAATCAGGGATCAATATACTTAACATACAATTATACTTTGTGCTGGTAGTCACATACAGAATTTACCTCCCGGAGTTTATTTAATGAAATCAGAGCGTAAAATTATGTATTAGTACCAATTCACATACATAAAACGGTGTCGCGGCGATGAATGACTCTGGAGTGGACGGAAACTTTCATACTATTGGCTTTGTATGAGACACTCGAGTGGGAAGTAATTATACTGCATGCTGTGATCTACATACAGAATACACATACTCAAGTATAGTATATAGTATTGAAACCAGGGCGTAAATTGAAGGTGAAATGACGTCGCGGCGATGAAGGACTCTTGAGCGGAGGGACACTTACATAACTTCATATGGAACACTTAAGTGGGAATCAATTACATAATTGAGTTTCAATTTCATGGCAAGCTTTACGCTACACTTTGGTCTGAATATGGGAACACACATTGAATACGGTAAGCATATTAATTAATTAATAACATGCAATTAAATGATACAGCGAAGGATATAAGAGAATTTATATGCAATGTTACTCGCCGAAAAGTAAACTTTCTACAGATCAGATCAAATAATAAAAAAAAATAGTAGGTTTTGAGTTTATCCATAAAAATCAAACAACGATGTAGTTTTTCCCAATCATATTAATTTAATATAGATAAATATTCGACTAGCTCCGTGGCGCAGCGGTCAACACTATGGCGTGTCGCAGGCTGGCACGGAGTGACCGGGTTCGATCCCCGGCCAGGTCAAGATGGAAAATGATCTTTTTCAGATTGGCCTGGGTCTTGGATGTGTATCTATATATGTATTTGTTATAAAATATAGTATCGTTGAGTTAGTATCCCATAACACAAGTCTCGAACTTACTTTGGGGCTACCTCAATCTGTGTGATTTGTCCGTATATATTTATTTATTTATTTATTATTTAAATATAATTATATCCTAAAAAATTCAGTACAATATCATATGTTTTTTAGTTGCCTTAGCTAGAATACAGAAATACTTTGGACAAAGATACCGATTACTTATTAATGTTCCACACTTATATTAAAACCTGCAACTAGTACAATAAAGACGATCGTAAAAACGTCGTGTACCGACTGTATATCAGTATATCGCTGGGACTGTAGTAAATTACGATGAAAAAATGTGATGCCGTCTTTAATGGAACGCGGGAAATATTATTATCCGACGAAATGAAATAAAGAGGGCTGATTTGTTGCCGAGAAATCGCTTTTGTGCTCTATAGTAAGGAACAAAATAAGTTTGAATGCTTTTTATACGAGTGCTCAAAAAGAAGTATTATGTACTAGCTGTTGCCCGCGGCTCCGCCCGCGTTAATGTCGTTCCCTTGGGAACAGTAGAAATGATAAAAATTCCATTTAACCCCCTCCCCCTCTGCTTTTTCCCCTTAAGGGGGAATTTAATACATTTCACCTGCATAGATCTTTAGCCCTTAAGGAGGGGATTTTGCCCAGTTCATCTACACAGTTTTTATTTATTGTAATGGAGTATTTGTTATAGTCATATTACTAAGTAAATAAAAAAAAACTATAAAAACTTTACCCCACCTATTTTACCCCTTCAAGGGAAAATTTCGTCCATTTTAACTACACAGATCTTTTTAATTGTAATGTAAACATATATACTTATTTTTATACTTCTATGTCCAGAATAGAGAAAAATTCCTTAAGTGTCCCTCTATCCATTTCAGTCAAAAATTCTAAATGTACAGACAAAATATTTTTACTGTTTTATTATATGTATAGATTTAGGGTTCAAGGTTATGAATTTTCTTAAAACGTCATAATAATTTGATGTAATCTTGTCTCTGTCCGTTTGTCTGTCTGTCCGTCCGTCCGTCTGTCACCAGGCTGTATCTCACGAACCGTGATAGTTAGACAGTTGAAATTTCCACAGATGCTGTATTTTTTTTGCCGCTATAACAACAATATATTAAAAATAGAATAAAATAAATATTTAAGGGTAGAAAGGAAAAAAATACAACAAACGAGATTTTTTGCTCGTTTTTACGGTACAGGATGCTTGAAATGTTAACAGAATATTTAATTATATACACTTTATAAATAAATAATAAAAATAAAATAAATATTTAAGAGCCCCCCTTAAACATTTATTTTACAACAGAGACAACAGAGATTATTTTTTTGCCGTTTTTAATTGTACGAAACCCTTGCGCGAGTCCGAATCGCACTTGGCCGGTTTTTTTTGTTTTATTTTACATTGAACTTTTAGCTGTTTGAATAGAAGGGGAAAACAATAAACATAATCAAAACACATAATCAATAAACAAGTCGCTCTCAATAGCACAAAATAAATCTAAGTTAAATAAGAAATATTTATTTAGAACAGAAAATACAGTATAGTATCAAACAACAGTGGCACTGTCCGCCACACTAGGATTCCCTGTGTCGTGGCGACCAGTGTCTTCCCAAATGTGCAAAAATAATATGTTTTACAGTTTGTGTGTAATATATATATTATGTATATTTTTTTTTTCTTAATAAAAATAATAATATGTAAACAAGTGTTTTAATAGGATATATATATAATTAGATGTACGAGTATAGTTTATAATTATATATATTTAATTATAATTATAATAGGTAGTATATAAGCGTAGGTGTATAATATTTAATTGTTCACAAACGGCAAACCGTTAATTAGGCAAGTAATTTTAAAGTTTACTATTTAAATTAGTTTGGTATCTGTATTAAGCTTTCCGTCTCATTATAATTCTTACTCCTCAGCCACTTGTTAACAATCAATCTGCATCTGGACCTAGTCATGTTAATAATGTCTGTATTAACTCTATATATTTTTTTATAGAGATAAGGACCCATAAATTGGAAGGACCTACGGGCAAAATCCATTTCGCTTTTGGGGTAATCCCATTTATATCCCCTGTAGGAAATTCTTAACATGAACTTTGAAAAAATGATGCTCCTTTTTGGATAGTAGTATTAAACAAGTCATATTAGATACTAGCTGTTGCCCGCGGCTCCGCCCGCGCTTGTGTCGATCCCTCGGGAACAGTAGAATTTCCCGGAATCAAACATTCCCTATGTCCTTCCTCGGGCCTCACACCTCCATACCAAATTTCATCCAAATCAGTTCAATGGTTAAAGCGTAAAAAAACGACAGACAGAGTTACTTTCGCATTTATAATATTAGTATTAGTATTAGTATGGAAGTATGGTATATCTTTTTCAATTGTAATCGTGAATTTATTTACCTATTTTCATACTTGTAAGTCTAGAAATAAGTAAATTCCTATACAATCTTTACCCCGCTATTTTACCCCTTTAGGGGAAAATATCGTCCATTTTACTTACACAGATATTATTAATTGTAACCTAGAACTTATATACTTATTTTCATACGTCTAAGTCCAGAAATTAAAAAAAATCCATACAAAGTTTATACTACCCACCCACCCCTATTTTACCCCTTAAGGGGGAAATTTTGCAAATTTCATCTACCTACACACATCTTTTTTAATTTTAATCGAGAACTTATATACTTACTTTCATACTTCTAAGTCCAGAAATGAGAAATTTCCATATAAATTTTACCCCTTTAGAAGTTAAATTTCTTAAAAATCCTTTCTTAGCGCTCACGCACATCATTAAAAGAACCTCTGTACCAAATTTCAAGTTTCTAGGCGCAGCAGTTTCGGTTGGTTTGCCGTTTGCCCGCGGCTACGGCGCCGCCGTTAGTGTCCATCCCTCAGGAACAGTTTGGACCCTTAAAGGGGTGACTAAGACTATCAAAATGAACAACTTTTCCTATGGGAACAATGCTGGGAACTTAAAAAAAAATTCGACATTCCCATACAAACTGGCCGGGCGGCGGGACTCTTTTTTATGGAAATGACGAATTTTTTTTGAGTTCCTAGATACGATAAAAAATTCACCGTCTATATTTGCAGGCAAATTAATGCCTTGAGTTCATTCAAATGACGATAACTTTTTTTTTTAATGAACCTATTTTGATGAAACAAACTTTAAATGTTTTGCTGGGTTAAAACAAAGCAATTAGTGAAAGTTTGAAGTAAATCGGTTCAGTATTTTCGGAGATAATCGTGATCATACATACAGACAGAGACAGACATACAGACAGACAGACAGACAGACAAGAAATTCGAAAAAATATTTTTTGCTTTCTATTATTCTTTTTAAGTGTCCCTCTATCCATTTCAGTCAAAAATTCTAAATGTACAGACAAAATATTTTTACTGTTTTATTATATGTATAGACTAGTATTAGATACTAGCAGATAGGCTTCACAAAGGCAGCTTCCGGTCGCCGATAGCGCTGTGACATTTTTCATTCGAAATGATGCGACAGCGCTGTTGGCTAAGCTGCCAAATGTATGCTTTTCAAGCTGGATGGATGTTTTATCAGAATTGTAATCGATGACACAATGGTATATGAAATGTTTGTGCACCCAGAATAGAAGGCGTCGGAATTTGCCACTGCGATTTCTTTGTTGTTAGTCTCAAAACTACTAAGCAGAGTCATTGTCAACAGCATATTATTACACTGTCCTCGTCTCCAGTGGAAAATTGATATTGTAACTTTTTAGTTGTGTCAACTGTTGTTTGAACTGCAGACAAATATAAATCAATTTTACTGATTTTTTTTTACTAATAGTAGCTACTTATATAATTAAGAGGGACTTTGATTAATTTTTTTTGCCAAAAGTATTTTGGAAAGTGTTATAAGGTAAGTATTCTGTATTAAAGCATTTTAATTAACGTCTCTTTTTTTCAAGGTTTAGTTGTGTGTGTTTTTTTTTAAGAGTCAGTGAAAATAGTAGCTTAAATATTGCCGAAATATCAAACAAAGATAACAATAGTTGTTCAGTCTGCATTTTATAATAAGATGGTTTGTAAACAGCATATTACCCCGTTTCTCGTCTCCGGTAGAAAGTTGATAACTGAGAAAGTTCTGTAACTTTCTTAAGTTGTGTATCTTTCAACTACAGACACATAATAGTGCTATGAACATAAAGCGTACTATTTAAATTTATAACAAAACTACTCTTCAGATAATGGATTTTTAGGGTTTCGTAGTAAATAAGGAACCCTTATAGTTTCACCATTTCTGTCCGTCCGTCCGTTCGCGGTTGTACTCAGAGACTATCAGTACTAGAAAGCTGTAATTTGGTATGGATATGTATATTAATCATGCCAAAAAAGAGATAAAATTAAATTCTAAAAAAAATTTTTTTACGGCTGATCCCATGCAAGTACAGTGGGAGTAAATTTTATTTTTCGCGACTAACCCTTTTCGCTACTAATGTGTCGGTGGTCTTTTAAAAATATTATAAGCTTGTGAAATTTACTTATCCGTTTCTGAAATATTTGGTTTTATATTTTATATGCCAATAGAGTCCAGGGGACACTGGACTCTAACAAAATTTTGCACCCCCTCTGCCTACTAAAAGTCTGTATCTGAACACGTGAAAAAAATTCACAGCAGTAGTATATATAACGAAGTTTAAAGGAAACTGCTGAAGACGATTGAAATGAGAAGAGGAAGGATGTTTGGTCACCTTATACGACACGATCAATTTATGAAAAGTATTATAGAGGGAAAAATTTAGGTAAGGAGAGGGAAAGGAAGTCCAAGAAGAGCATATTGGATGACATAAAGAAAAAGGCTGGAGTTGTGACATACGGAGAGGTGAAGAGAATGGTTGAGAACCGAGAGACATGGGGATTACTCCACCAAAAAGAACACAGTTCTTAAATTAGAGGTACATAAAAGAAAACTATTATCAGAGCTAAGTAGAGGTTACAAATTAAAGAGTTATAGTCGATCGACTTATAACTGTACTTGGAAAAGTAAAATTGCATACAAATTGAATTAAAAATTAGTTAATAAAATTGTTAGTTACGTAAAACAACTACTGAATTTTTATAAATAATGGTACGGAACCCTTCGTGCGCGAGTATCTTCATCGATAGATACATACATATGCATCTATGTTTATTTAATGAATAATGAATATGTTTGATGCAGTCATAAATTGGCGATACATACATATGTATCGCCAATTTATGACTTCATCAAACATATTAAATATGTTTAACCAGTGTTTTGCCATCGTGATTTCCCGTTCGTTTGCCTCATTAAGATCTTGTTGAGAGAAAGAAGTAAGGCTTTCTGGGCACACCAATAGGCGGCTCATTGCTTAGTATCACAGTAGCACTCCCTATTGTTAGATAAACTACACCTGGATCTATTTTTATGGCATATACCAACCCAGAATATTACCAATTTTGTCTGTGTCTTCCTTTATGTATGGTAAGTCACAGACAAAATTGGTAATATTCTGAAGCGAGTTTCAATCAAAACCTATTACAAGCCTCACAAGAAACGTTTTATATACTAATTGTTTCAAAAAGTATATTTCCTAAAACCAACCTTTATCTTCTGTAGATTAATTAAAGATTAATAAGTTAAAGTTATGCTACGGCAAGTTGCATGACAATCGGCGTCAACTCGTTGACATTTAATTTTCCTTCCTGCTCTGTAACTAGTTAGCGGACTCATTGTTGGCAGCATGTTACTTCGTCTTTGGTCTGCAATGGAAAGTAAGTTGAAAAACTTGCTTAATTTATGAATTTTTCAACTAAAGATAAAATAAATTGTAGTTTTAATACTTAACTATCTGAGATTGTCTCTTCAGTAGCTTCAATTAATTTCAGGTGAATTATGATTACTTTTATACTTAAAAATTGATTAAACTAATCAATACGGCTCTCAAGTGACACTTTTACCGCAAATAAATAAATTGAATTGAATTGAGCAAATATTACAGGAACGAATTTAATATTTGGAGTCGTTCTGTCATGAATTTTTATTGCAACGTAGTAACGATGAATATTTTCAATTTATTCTACAACAAACCATTCAAATTACAACTACGAGTCATTTAATACTCTGAATTCTATTGCGCTTATCAAAAGCGAAATTTGAATAACTAAATATGTTCGCGCCCTTCAGTCTGCGCTCGTCAAGTAGTAGCCCCCGCCTGCATTGCCCCCCGCGACGACCGTATATAAACGTCCGCGCACATGCCCTCTCCCCTCTTATTTTCACTTCTTGTACATAGACGGCTTAAGTGTCATGTACTTACAAGAAATACAAGCAAGATTCAAAGAATCCTAGTTTTAATTTGATACTCCGATGTTAGGACACCTAAGCTCCAACAAAATATTTTTGTTCATTTTTGACGTTTAAATTTTACATGACAAATCACAGATTAAAAAAAATGGCGTCTATACTTCTATGCATTTTTAGATTAAAAAAAAAAAAAATTTCGTCTCCTTCTATGTCTTCGAAAAATAGTAAAAATTGTGAGGTAAGCCTCTAATAGAGTTCGGTATTGTGTTAGAGGTGGAAATGTCAACTTCTGTTCGGTGGTTGCAGGTATAGCATCGGGTTAGCGGGCACGGCCTCCCGAGCTGCTACTTGTAGTATCTTTCCCCAGCTTAAAATGCTTTCGATGAGCAAAAGCATGAGAAACATAAGTATCAAAAGAATTGCGGTCGTCAACCCACCTGCCAAGCGTTGTGAGTATGGCAATATCCTCTCATGGAGCGAAGAATCCTTGGCAGAGGCCTTTGTCTAGAAGTCAACTTCTTACGGCTCAAATGATGATGATGATAAATGATTTGGGAACTTATAACGTTGTGACGCGTCTTGCTCTTTACAATAAACCACTACCTCAGAAGATAAATGACGACGACGCGCCGACATAATCAAATACTGCAGAAGACGCGAGACTAGAAACTTACAGAGAGTGTGCTTGAACTTGCTTTATAAGTTTTAAATTATACTTTGTAGCAGTTATATTGTGGGGCAAATCTGTTTGCTAATTTGACTCCTTTAAAGCAAAGTATTCTATTCGTCTATCTTTTTACGTGACTGCCTTAAAAAACCGGCTAAGTGCGAGTCGGACTCGCGCACGAAGGGTTTCGTACCATCCTTACTAATATTATAAATGCGAAAGTGAGTTTGTTTATTTGTTTGTTTGTTACGCTTTCACGCCGTAACTACTGAACTGATCATCATGAAATTTTGCATACAAGTTCACTAAAGTACGGAGAAGGACTTAGACTACCTTTAAATCTCGGGAAAAAGTACTATTCCCGAGGGATCGACATTGATGTGGGCGGAGCCGCGGGTGAAAGCTAGTTATATTTAAAAACCCTCTTTAAATATATGTTTTATTTTTATTTAATTATTGATTCTTAAAGTGAATATATAACTAAAATTTTTATAAATATTTCAAGTGTCTGTTGCCTTTATCGATATCGACCAAGAACGAGAAAAATAATAGTGTTTATTGGATGGGAGCCCCTCTTAAATAATTATTTTATTCTATTTTTAGTATTTGTTGCTATAGCGGCAACAGAAATTCATAATCTAAGAAAATTTCAATTCTCGAGCTATCACAGTTCCTGAGACACAGTCTGGCGACAGACGGACTGCGGAGCCATATTAATAAAGTCCCCTTTGGGTACGGAACTATAAAAAGATGTTATGTTTTGTGAGTTTATGTATGTATGTGACACGCCATCGCACACCCTAAGGATTATCAGTCTGCGAAGGGTATTGTCATACTCACCACGGTTGGCAGACGGATTCGTGAGCTGGTCAGCTACCCATCAAACCCGTTTTTACGCGAGAGAAGGATGGGATATTGTTGGAATGGGGAGTAGCATAACATAACACTAAAGATTAGGAATACTACTTGCTCGGATGGATTAAGAATGAGAAAGTAGCAGCTCTGGAGGTTGGCCTCGCATACCCGATACCTGCCATCAGACAGGCAGTTCAGGATAACACCCGTGACCATCTGATAAGTTAGTATTATTAATAATATTGGGCTGACGTAAGTACTATTATCTAATTTAATATTATATTTACCCGTGTGGTATCCGGCAGAGTAGAATAGGACCACTACTAGTCTTCCCGTGGATGTCGTAGAAGGCGACTCAGGAAATACAAGCTAAACAAAGCTTATAAACATCTGTGAGACCTCTCCAACCCGTCTGGCCAGCGTGGAGAGTGTAGGCCAAGTCCTCTCTGGCTAAGTAAGCTCTACTAGTACAGAGAGGGTCGTGCTCCTGTAGTGGAGACTAAAAAGGACCTGATGATGATAAGTACTATGGGCGTTAAATATTAAGAATACTCTGTATATAATGTTCTTTGTGTTCACCAGAATTCTCTCCCATAATTTACGGTACAAACTTTCGCCCGCGGCGTCGCTCGCGTTAAGAGCCCGCCGGAACGGTACCTTAATAACCTCTATGCAACATTTCATGATGATCGACCCAAAAGTGAAGACGTAAAAGCATTACAATATCTCGTATCTACAACATTGGTCGCGTCTCTGTCATTCATCGTCCGCAGTGTCAGTTCATTGTATACCGGGGGGGATTAACATCATAGCGGATAAAAGAGTTATAATGTACATTAAATTACATGTTTGTAATGTACATGTTAAATGATGCTAGACAATTTGAATGGCTGAGAACTGAGAGACATGGAGAGTACTCCACCGACAAGAACACAGTTCTTAAATTATAGATAGATAGACAATTTGACTAAATCCTCAGAATACAGAAATAAATAAACGCAATTTCAATAAAATTAGATGAATCACTGTCTACTTGTAATATCGTCAGACACAAATGAATTGCCATGTAAGGGCCTTTAGCCATGCGCCGCAGGCTTTTCAATGGCCTATTTTTAGTTCAAACTCGTACATTCGAACATAATATACATTTAAAGAACACATACAATCATACTCTCACGTATTTTTCCTTTGCAGTGTAAACAGAACCCAGGCCTTTAAGACTATGAGCCGCTTTTCTGTTAAGAAAAGCCCGTATTAAATATTATTTGTATTTAATAGTCCTTCATTTTAGTTTAGAATGAGTGAATGTTTCGCCACCAGTAATGACTTACTCGCACCATAAAGGTAGACACAACAATTTGTTTACCTTTATAATGCGAGTAAGACCGGTCGCAAAACATCGATACATTGATCAATTTACGCACAAAGTTGTCTAAAGATTGTAAAACAGCTGAAATTAAAAACTTTTCTCTTCCAAACAGCGATTGTGTCTAAAAGATTATAATTAAAGCGCTGGCATTGTTTCAGCGTTCACTAGAAAGTAATTAAAGTGTCCCAACAAAAGAAAGTCTCGAAGTAGAGATAGCCGAATGCCGATCGCAGTTATGAAAGGAGACAAAGGCGATATCGGGCAGCGAGCCACAAAGATGCCAGTTTATATAGATCAGAGAAAGAAGGAGATCAGTTTAACTCTATCAGGAACGCTCCTAAGTCTCTTCCTAATTGCATCCTTAGCTTTGGTACCTTGGAGCGTCCGCTATTATAAGTATGAAAGCATTTTAGTTTAAACAAATGATGCTATGAAATGGAGGTATATAATGGAAAATCTTCAAATTCGCGGTGAAAATAATGGTCAAGATTTTTCTCGATTTGAGAATCGATCGAAGGCCTACCAATTACCTGAGTATTGTGTAGACCGCTGCGTCTTGGCCATTAGCCTTCAAAAACGTCTACGGGGTGATTTCGCCAGTTCCCATCAAACTCTACGCGTTCTGTTTCATCGTGAAGTCAAGATATCAATAATTTTCTGTGTCTTTTCATATTGAAGCAAAACCTTTTTGGAAATAAATAATTAATGAACTTTGCAAGTTTATTATAACTTATTTATTTATTAGGAATAAGAAACAGCTGCATTACAAATAATACAAATAGGTTTTAAATATAATAAATTAAAGTAATGTTAGCTACAGTGTTATTCACGACGTGACATAATACGTTAGGGCTGCTAACTACTATAACTGCGTAAATTAAATCAAAGATGTAGTGAAAGGTACAAAGCTTAAACAAAGAGCGGACTATACCTTTAAGTACAATTTAAAATGAATAGTTGGCTCGCTTCGGTAACGTTACGTTAACCAATCTAAAACACACTATTAACATTATTTTCTTTCAACAGCCGTTAGGTAAATATGTTAGTGTTCTACTCACATCTCCTTCTTTTTTATCTATGAAGTCACCAATGCGGGGTTGAGCGGGGGCTCGATTTAAAAGTTTGAGCGCCGCTGTCGCAGATTAAGCAGTAAGTTATTGCAGGCTTAGAGTGAACAAGTGCCGCCCGTTTGGGAAACTGTGGCACGTACGTAAGTTTACTTCGAGTTGCGGTAAACACTCAGTGACGAGTTTACTGCGAATGGGAAGATAGTTGATAAAGTCGACTTTTAGTTAGACAAGTGGTTTTAGCAATTATAAAATTCAATTATTTAACTGCTTCTTCCCACAATAGACACTTGGCTAGGATAAATGAAGAAATTATTATTTCATTCGACGATTTTTTTCTACAAATAATCGCATCTACTGCATCTTATCCTCTTTTTTTGATCCCCAACCAAAAACGAGGGTTGAAATATTGTAATTATAAGTTAAATGCGTTAGTCTGCGTGTCGTTTCCACCGAACAGGTGACTGTTCACCTGAGTTCAGTTCCCTGTATTTTAGACTACAGTTAATGGGCAAAATTGGGGAAAAGAAATGGATCGCTACCACTCGTGGTTTATTTGTATCATTTGTGGTTTTCATTAATTGGTTGAACGACCTGACCAAGATTGCACGAAAGCGCTAGATACAGGTGTGCATCTACTTCTGGACATGGGCCTCCCTCATGTGTATCCATAACCTTGGGAAGCCTACGTCCAGAAGTCCACTTCTTGCGGCTGAGACGATGATTACTTAGTCATTAAATATCGTTAAATATATTTGATTAAAATTAATTGTGAAAGTGAAAAGTGCATTTCGTGTTATTTAATTAAATGATTACAATAGTAAATTTTCAGTTAATATTAAAATATCATTTTATTATTTACCTTCGAATTATCTAAATCTACTTTCTTTATCTACTTTCGACATTATTTTTAGAAAGGTTCAATAACTTAAGGTTCTAACTGATTATACGTCTTAAATTGATTATACGATTATAATCAATTTTGTTTAATTTTTATCTTTTTTTTCTTTTCTCTTTCATTTTTGCCAAATTAATGGTCGTAAATAAATTTGAAAAAAAGAAACAAGGAGCCCAATAATAATAATCCTGCCAAAATTAACAAGTAACCTATGACACTTGGGGAAAGTATAAGGATTCTAACAAAAAACCATACGTTCAAATCCGTTAAGGCATATAGAAGTTATGGTGGAATAAAGAAACTTACATACATGCATACTTAAATTCAAAAACAAAACACTCCTTTGTGAGCAGTCGTGTAAATATAGCGTAATTTACCCTGTTTGTCAGCGCACGACAAATGAGTTTTACTCACACGAGTGCCAGACAGCGTTCTAATGAAAAATATTATTTCGCTAATGGAGAGATTTCGTTTCGAAATACATCATTCCGTGCGATAGCTGGCTCCAGGCTGGCCCGGGTCATTCGCGGTTATTTTATTGTGTCTTGAGATCATTATCACCATCGTCATCGGATTTTGATCATTTAGATCATAATAAGGCACAATTATCACCTAAACTAAATTGAAACATTTTTATAAAATAAAATACGTTTATTGTTACAGAACCCATATAAGCACAAACAAATTAATAAATGTAAGTTATATATACACAAAATACAATAAAATAAAATACTTATAGCTATAATGTCCTACCCCTACATCCAGCACTGCTGCTTAGGTGTCTATTACAGCAATGCCAGATATAGTGACAGTTTATACTGTCAGCAATCAGCGCCAGGACGGCGTTGGAGCTGGCCCGTGTCCTGCGCACTAGAGATGCGGCCCGCTTGCGCATAGTCGCATGAAAACAGTCAGTGCGCGCTGCTGCGAACATACATATAATATATAATATATACATACATATAATTATTGGTCTTGTTAGCGGCATAACAAATTATGTTTCCCATATAGCCTCTAAATGAAGAATATGATTTCGCTAGTGGACAGATTACTGCAAATAGGCATGTTTCCTTTAATAAAAACAATTTAAAATAATTAATCCATCCTATAGATTACCGAAAAATATTATATACGTATTTTTTCTTTCTTCAATCAAACAAAAGATGATAAAGATAAAGCGCATCAAAGTTTGGGAGTGGGGCTCATGACGCAACAGGCCGGTAAAAAGTGTACCGGACAGTGACGTCACGCGGAACTTTAACGGGCTATATCTTTATCAATTTTTGTTTGATTGACAAAAGAAAAAATGCATATTTTATATTTTTCGATAATCTATAAGACGGAGTAATTATTTTAAATGGTATTTTTTTAGGAAACAAGCCTATTCCATGCGATTACCATTTAGATTGGTCCAATTGTTTCACGGTTATTTTTTTGTATCTTCTAGTCGTAATAAGGCATTCTTACTAAATCGCTAAAATATCGCATTTTATCATCTGTGTAAGCGGTACAGCAATCAGCATGCTTTTAATTAGTTGAGTTAGTATCCCATACCTAACATAAGTCTCGAACTCACTTTGGGGGCACACACACATCACTCAGTCTGTGTGATTTTTGATATTTTTTTATTTAATTTGAAAATTGCTCATTATGGTCGATTTAATTTAGATAGAAAATGGGTTTTTATGACGTCAGGCGTCAACAATTTTACATGTAAATATTTTTAGAGTTATTGTATGAATATATGTATTTAAACAAACTAGCTTTCGCCCGCAGCTTCACTCGCGTCGACGTCGTTCCCTAGGGAACAGTACTCTTTTCCGGGATTAAAGGTAGGTAGCCTGTGTCCTTTTCCGTAATCTAGAGAATTTGTATGTAAATTTTCATTCATAAAGCTAGGAGCTAGAAATCACAATGCGTTCATGACTAATAAACGAAGTTGGGTGCGAAATCTACTATTATAACCTTCGATCAAATAGAATGGTAGATACACAGTCTCATACAAAATGAAGCCTTAATAATAATAATGTCCCCGAGTCAAAACATCATACATACTTACAAACAACGACAAAAGCTGTGCGTGCATACTGAAAGTATAACTCCATCTTTTTTTTTCAATTTTGATGCGTAGTTTTTGCATCTTTTCACTGTACCTTAGTCTTCGCAAGACGTGTTAGTGCTAGCGCGGTTTATTGAATTGAAACTGTGGACAAAACAGCTCCGAAACTCGATTAGTGCGCTGTTTGCCGGTGCCACTTTTCGATCTACCATTATATTTGATCAAAGATTATAACATAAAGCAGAAAAACAACAGTCAATAGCAGCGATATGAGCGTATTTGTCGTATCGGATATATAAATGCGTACAATTGAGCCTGGGAAATCGCAAAGATTGGAAAGGAAGCGCCACACAGTACGGGTCTCATTACCTTTGCTTTGGGCGCCATTGTTTGTGACAAACGGTGCTTGCCCTTTGTTTTGAACACCCTTATCACTTTTTCACTCGTTTCCTGTACGGCTTTATTTGATTTTTACACGACGGGCTCTCAAAATTAGTGGAATGTTTTTAGAATTTATGAATACATATAAATCTGTTACTGTAGTCTTTTTGTATTTTATGATATATTTGTATGTATGGTTATATGGATTTGCACTTCATTGGTGGACATGCTTGCACCCGAATTTAAGCATAAATAAGTAAAAAATTATGTAGGATTTACTGTGCTGAAATTCTTTATTAATACGGGCGGCAGTATTGTTTAATATCAATTTATGTAACGGTTTGAGGACGTACTTGCGCACTTGGTTATAAGTGGCTGGCATACTCACAGTCAGTTTTCTATACTCCAGCATCTTGTAATTATACAGGTCTTAAGAGTTAGCTTATTTTCTTGTGCCTAAGTCTTGATTAAAGCTCGCTTCAGAATATTACTAATTTTGTCTGTCCTCATGTATTCCTTTACACGTATAATATTATATGGTAATATGGCATAAAAACGATCAACGATGTGCGGCTTCGCTCGGCTTCTGCGATGTGTTCTTGATAGGTTAAAACTGTTGCTTTTAAGACAGAGTTTAATCGTCGAAACTCCTCCTTGAGATGGTGGGTATCGCATATGCCGTGTGCTCTCTGTAACGAAGATTTACCAACGGTAGCCAACTGACACGGATGATGTTCAATGATTTGTCTGTATGAGTGGGCTTTCTATGCACAGTATGACTAGACTAATACTATTGTCAGTATTCCTTATTATTCAAACATCAAGAAAGGCTGATGAATTGTTCATGTAAGTGATTTAAATGTGTAACAATCAAACATCACTTCGAAAGGTTAACAAATATTTAAAAAGTATCAGAACCCTTCAACGGACGCTCCAAGTCGCAATTTGCTTGATTTGTTCACGATACTGTTTCAAACTCAAGTCGGAATCGCACTTAGAAAGGGTCACCGCCGGTTTTCGCAAAAAATAAATTGTTCAATTTTTTTTCCGACTGCTTTTATCTACACTGAAACGTGTGATACAGTCGGTTTGGCTTTTAGTATTCGAGTATCAATTCATTTCAAAAGATACATGCGTGATGAGTCTGCAGAGCCTTTCAATGGCACGCTCGAACTCGCGAAGTGTCACCACCGCTCTTCGCAAGAAAATTCATTTGTTCCGTTTGTGACTGGCTTTGTCAACATCGTGATGAATATATGTAAGGCTTCCTCTATTATGAGTCTGTTATGCAGATATATTACAGAACTATTCTTGTTGACACAAATTTGTTAACATGTAGAATATTCTTTTTTTTTTTAAATCCCAAAAGTGTTTGGTATTCGTTATGTTCTGCACTCTATTTCTTCAAATTATTTTCTTGTATTCTAAATTATCATAAAATATCATGTCAACTTCAAGGTAAATTACTTTAAAAATAAATAATTAATCTATTGACCAAAATTCAGGCCAGCCTTCTGGTCATGAGATACATCAATTAACTTCTTGGCGATGGCGTTGAATAATTTGTGGGCTGAAGGTCCCCACGGCCAAGAGTTTGAACCTCACACAGTTCAAATATATAATTGTTGCCAAGTCATTCATATTTACGCCGTTTGAGGTTTTCCGCCGCAGCCGCTGCTGTACCTTGGAACCTGTGACTGGGAGGTAAGACGGTGCCAGAGTGTCGACGCAAGTAGCGTCCCACACAAGAAGCCGCTCCAACCTCCAAGGCACAAGAGTCATGTTTTTAATATTATTAGAAAATATTTTTATTTTATTTTATTTGGAAAACCAAACAGTACAACATATCTTAAGTATATAAGTACATAAGTAACAAAATAAAGCACAATTATTAAGTTTCCGCATATAGGTAATAATATGCTTGCTTGCAGTTATTATTTTTTTTATTAACTCTGTGCCTGTACATCCACAATCCAATGGACAGACGAAACAACTTTGGGAAAAAAAGAAAATAACAATGCAAACATGTATACAAAAATAAGTGGAAATAAAAGAGAATTAAAATATAGTATAGTCAGGATACCGGGCTATAAAACAAACAAAAAGTAGTGCATTAGGGAACCATGTCAAACCACCGTTTTTTTTTTTTTTTTACTAAATATTGAATTAGGTATTTGTCTCCCATCTCACCTGATGGTAAGTGACGATGAAGACGAGGATGTTACATGCCTATCCAAGAGATACCCATTTATTCTACTTTACTTAGTAATTTTTTAAGTGTATTAATGCTGGTGTTGAATAGGTCTACTTCTCCTACATTGACAAGCTTATTAAAAGCATCAGCAGCACGTAAAAAGAATGTATTTTTTCTGTAGTTAGTGGCACATTGGGGAATATAAAGAGTAATAGGATTTCTTAAGGTTCTATTTGGGACTCTTAAATCGATCCTCGATAAGAGATAGGACGAATCTACTTTGGATTGAGCTATTTTTACAAGTTGCACAATGTCTGCAATATTACGTCTTTCCAAAAGAGGCAGCAAGTGATGTTTCTTGCATCTCTCGTTATAACCCACCACGAAACTATTGCTTTTATACTGTATGTATCTCAACAACCTACGCTGAATGGACTCAAGTCTGACAATATAAACATTGTATTGTGGATTCCATACCTGTGAGCAGTATTCAAGTATACTACGTACCTACGAACAATACAAAATTTTTATTAATTTAATAGATGAAAATTGAGAACAGGATCTGACAATAAATCCCAAAGATTTACTAGCCTTTTTTACGATAAGATCAACATGGTACTCATAAGTTAATTTGACATTGTGCATCACGCCTAAGTCCAGTATTTTGTCTACTCGGTTAAGTATTTGGCCTTTGTGTTTATATAAATACAGTGTAGGTTGTAACTTGCGAGTGAATGTGATGATATGACATTTGGATACATTTAGGTCTAATTTGTTTTGCTCACAATATTCTTCTACTCTTTGAAGATCTGATTGAATTAGATTACAGTCATCCGCACTATCTATCGTTCTAAAGATATTCATATCATCTGCATATAATAAAAAATTACAATGATGGAAACAAGAAAATATGTCATTAATAAAGATATTAAACAACAAAGGCATAAGTATGTATTATTTAACCATTTTCTCGGCCTCCGTGGTTCAGTGTTTAAGCACAAAGGGTTCTGGGTTAAATTTTCGGGCGCGGGCAAATACTATTACTTCATTTTCACAGGTATTTGTCCCCGGTTCTGGTGCTACCAACGGAGGGTTGGCGTCAGGCAGCTGCCGGCTGTAAAAACTTTTGCCAAAACATATTACAGCATGTATGCTATCATAATAGCTGACTTCCCCGACACATCATAGCTGAGGATGCAATGCAACCAGGAAATCGCTCGAATGAGAGAGGAAGAATATTATTATCCAACATAAAACAAACCTCTTAATGAAATGATCAAAGATACGCACGCACATAGTATTTATACGTAGGTCGCGTTGGCTCGCGTTCACTTCGCGTAACTGTACCCCCTTTATAGCGCGCGACGTTTTGTGTAACGAAACGCGACACGCCTTTATTTCCCGCTCAAAACAATAATGAATGTGCGCGCGGCTTCTGGATTTATGATTATTAGATTTACACTGTTTTGGCGAAAACACGCTGAGGGAATTTTAAATTCGAGAAAGGAAAGAACGCTCGGGGCAATCTGTTCAATGATATGTTAGATGAAGCGACCTTTGACTACCAAGCAACGATATTTTAAAAGTCTTTTGGATTTAAATATGAGAATTCTTTTTCTGACAAATTAGAATTTTTTTTTATTATCCTTTATTTGACCTCATTTTAGACTTAATAAGTGCATTGAATTGACAAGAGATTTACAGCTGTTAGGGGTTAAATTGATGTTTTGATTCATGTTGTTTTATATATAAAAGTAAAAGGCGAAAGCTAGTGCTATAGCACTAGCTTTCGCCCGCGGCTCCGCCAGCGTCAATGTCGATCCCTCGGAAATAGTACTTTTTCCCGGGATAAAAGGTAGCCTATGTCCTTCTCCGTACTCTATAGTACTTGTATGCGAAATTTCATGAAGATCGGTTCTGTAGTTACGGCGTGAAAGCGTAACAAACAAAAACAAACTCACTTTCGCATTTATAATATTAGTTAGGAATTAGTTAGGATACAAGTAAGGTGGTGCAGGTACGTTATCTATTTCGTGAGTAAATTCAATATCAAGCAACACGTTGCTAAAATACGAAGTAAAGGTTTGTATAACATTTTTACATGTAGAGGCGTAAACTTAATTTCCCAAATAAGTAAACCTTGTATCGCGAGCGCCTCGCATACTCCGCTTCAAAAATATTCCAGTCCGTTAGTACATATTAATTCTGCGCCCGCCTGTAGTGGAATTTGTCGGGTCGGAGCAAATTACACAAAGACGCGGAATGATGAAGATAGGTGCTTACGCGGGAGATTGTCTCGAAACAGCTGTAAGCTGGAGGAGTATTTTCAGGGATAATTTGTGCTCAGGAGTTTTCAGTTTAACGTAAAACAAAATACTTTTTATTTAAAGTTGTGTGGTATCCGGCAGAGTAGAATAGGACCACTCCAAGTCTTCCCGTGGATGTCGTAGAAGGCGACGTAGGAAATACAAGCTAAACAAAGCTTACAAACATCTGTAAGACCTCTCCAACCCGTCTGGCCAGCGTGGAGAGTGTAGGCCAAGTCTTCTGACTGCTCTGGCCAAGTATGGCTCTAGCAGTACAGATAGGGTCGTGCTCCTGTAGTGGAGACTAAAAAAGACCTGATGATGATGATGATTGTTATTATCGTTTTTTTATACTTCTTATGTGTCCCCCTGGGGAAAGTTATTCATTATCATGCTCCTTGAGTGGCATTATCCTCATTTTTAGGGTGCCGTTGCCGAGTGGCAAAAAACTGAAATTATGGATTCGTCATGTTTGTCTGTCTGTCTGTTCGTTATCCTTACTAATATTACAAATGCGAAAGTGAGTTTGTTTGTTTGTTTGTTTGTCTATCTGTTTGTTTGTTTGTTTGTTTGTTACGCTTTCACGCCGTAACTACTGAACCGATCATCATGAAATTTTGCATACAAGTTCTCTGGAGTACGGAGAAGGACATAGGCTACCTTTTATCCCGGAAAAAGTACTATTCCCGAGGGATCGACATTAACGTGGGCGGAGCCGCGGGCGAAAGCTAGTAAATCATAAAAATATCACACAGATTCAGTTAGCTGTACAGTAAGTTTGTGAGTTTGTGGTGTAAGATGTTTACTCAAACATTACAAATTACCATTTTCAATCGTATAAATCAATTGTTTAATGCTGGGAATTAAAAAAAGGTACGAAAATGCGAACGTAAAAATGTAAAAAATATGTGTAAAGCTGGCTAGGGCATATTTTTTTAAGTTCCAAGCATTGCTCCCATAAGAAAGGTATTTTATATTGAGAGACAACGACACACCTTCAAGGCTATATCGAATATAAATAAATAAATAAATATATACGGACAAATCACACAGATTGAGCTAGCCCCAAAGTAAGTTCAAGACTTGTGTTATGGGATACTAACTCAACGATAGTATATTTTATAACAAATACATATATAGATAAACATCCAAGACCCAGGCCAATCTGAAAAAGATCATTTTCCATCTTGACCTGGCCGGGGATCGAACCCGGTCACTCCGTGTCGCAGGCAGGCGTGTTGACCGCTGCGCCACGGAGCTAGTCATAGAATGGTATTATTTTGTAAATTCGTAATTATTTTTATAATGTTGAATTATTATGAGGTACTTAACTCTATTATAACGCGAACTCAAAATCTCATAAAAGAACACCCGAAATATAATAATTTTCTTTAGAACAATACAAAAACAAACAAAAAATACATTACAAGAAGCAATATATTAACCTTTCATTTTTATAATTTGTATTTTTCTTGAGTTTTAAGTAATATTGAAGAGTACTTGCTTCTTAATAAAAGAGATGGAAAACAAGCGTGATAAAATGTATGTATGTTTGTTTGTATGTATGACAAGATTCAATTTATTTCAGTTGTAGTGATTACCTGTATGTATACACACACACACACTTGACATAGCTTGTATCTCCTCACGACATGTCTGGCCCCGCTCTTCACCGACAAAATCAATGTGATCCTCCCGCAGGACTTGCTATGCAAACACATGTTGTTATGATGATTAGTCCGACCGATTTCGGTCATGGCGACCACTTTGGAATCCTAGTCAGTGTTTTGGCGTTGGTGCGCCCGAAGATGGCTAATGTAGCCTATCTTTACAGCGAACTTCCGTGCACATAGAGGGCACGTAAGTACGCCGTCCTCATAATTATAAAAAATGGCAGCAGGTGGACGGGCCTTTACATGGTCGCGTTTAGCATCGAGATCTGCTTTACGCTGATCCTCGAAATCGCGTACGTGGGCATTGATTACCCTGCGCCATTCTGGCCGCTGTGCTGCCAAACATTCCCACATACATGTAGTTATATATTATACGAAAGGAAAGAATTGAATTATAGTACAAAACCATTTCTATTGTACCTACCTAACAAATAGTCAATAGTACATCATATTTACAATAAAAGAAGAATGCCAGCAGATCTATTTCCAGCCGTGGACTTCTTGCAGCGGAGATGATGATGAAAATAAGAATTAATTTTATATAAAAAATGTAGAAGTAATTAACATACAAAGTAGTAGTATTGACAGTGTTTGTTTATTAGAAGTATTCCTTGATCATGTGCAAAATTATTGATGACTTCGTTTCTCTATAAATTGTTAAAAATATCTGACAGAATTCGCTAACAGTTACATAATGCATCACTAAAATGTCTACGATTCTATTTATTTTTAAAATAACTCTTTCCGCTATAATAAAGAAATGTTCTTTTTTAACTTCCGCATTTTAAACACATAATTAATTTACGGACTTAGACGAACCTTTTTATTATTTGTTTCCATTGACATACATAAAACGTAATATGCTTTGTATGATTTTTAAGACCAATCAGATTAGCAAGATTTTGAAATAATAATACAAACGTTTGCTCTGCCAAAAAAACACCTGTCACGGGTAACGTTAAAAGGATTCTAGAATTTCTAACGATACACGACAAGTTTTCTGGTATATAGAAGCTGTAGTAAAAAAAAACAAATGGGAAATAAAACGAAATGCTCATATACTCGTACACGTATATGCATAATCACTGAAAAACATTCCGCTTAATTTTTAAATAAATCGCCTTCCCCCAAATCTACATTCTGAAAGAAAATCTGAATTGTAATACTAAACAACACAGTCGTACACTCGACAAAAACGTAACACGATTACGTTTTCCGCCGCCCATTAACAGCAAATGCGCCTTATGACGTCACTGACCGGGACAACAACTGTGAAAACTGGACCGGGCTGGAGACACAAAACACAGAGGCAAATCTTTATTATTACCCGCTTTTTTATTAGCTTGACCCCTCTTGTTTGATTGTTTGTTGGTAACCGAATTCTTTGCACTTGATTTTCAGCCAATCTAAACAATCAGATTTAATTAAAATTTTGTGGACATATCAAGGTCCTAGTACAATGCCCATGTTTTTGATAAAATCGTGTTTTTTTAGTTTTTTAACTACATTTATTATTATTTCTCTTATTATTTTAGTATTACAACTGACAGAACAAATAAAAAAATCCAATGCAAGGCACTGAAATATCTGCTTTTGGACGGTGACAATCAGCTGACTTAATGGATTGGTTTACTGCCCTAGTTCGGCTATTTAATATATAAATATATACGGACAAATCACACAGATTGAGCTAGCCCCAAAGTAAGTTCGAGACTTGTGTTATGGGATACTAACTCAACGATACTATATTTTATTACAAATACATATATAGATAAACATCCAAGACCCAGGCCAATCTGAAAAAGATCATTTTCCATCTTGACTTGGCCGGGGATCGAACCCGGTCACTCCGTGTCGCAGGCTGGCGTGTTGACCGCTGCGCCACGGAGCTAGTCAAATGTAAATATTCGCTTTATGTAATGAGCCCATACTTTTAGTAAACGTTGCTCGTGTCATCACACATTCTACCAAGCATCTTTACTTTTCCTGGACCTGGCTATTTTATGAATTGCCCCATAATGCCTCCATTAGCGAATAATATAATTTTCTTGTTCTTACGGAAAACTAATTTATTTCAGCGCAGCTCGCCGGAATATATTGCACTCATAAGTTGCTATCTTTGTTCTGCTATGACTAGATTATTATATGTATGCGTTGAGACATTATCATATGCTTTTTTTGACGTGATAATATCTTATAAATCGATGAACACCGGCAGCATGCATGACAAATGTCACGTTCCAAACCGCAACAGCAGCAGCAGTAGTAGTAGCAGTATCCATCACGCATCTCTCACCGTTATCTCGTAAAATAATTGTCCACAAACCGACTTTACAAACAACATTTTTTTAGGGTTCCGTACCCAAAGGGTAAAAACGGGACCCTATTAATTTCGCTCTGCTGTCTGTCTGTCTGTCCGTCTATCACCATGCTGTATCTCATGAACAGTGATAGCTAGACAGTTGAAATTTTCACAGTTGATGTATTTCTATTGCCGCTATAACAACAAATACTAAAAAATAGAATAAAATAAATATTTAAGAGGGCTCCAATATAACAAAAATGATTTTTTTTGCTTGTTTTTGCTCGATATTGATAACGGCAACAGGTAGATGCTTGAAATGTTCACAGAACATTGAGTTATATATTCACTTCAAAATTTAATAAAAATAAAATTAATATTAAAGGGGAGCTCAGATACAACAGTCATGATTTTTTGCCGTTTTTATGAATAACGTTACGGAATCCTTCGGGCGCGAGTCCGACTCGCACTTGGCCGGTTTCGTTTTAGTTCAGAGCTAGGAGTTTGCAGAATCATGTCGTATTCAATGTGTGAAGTACGGGTTACTCGCGTATAAATCCAGCTACAGGCCGACATGTTTCGATCTCATCCGAAGATCTTCCTCAGGGTAACTGTGAACTGAGACGCGCGCACGATTTCGTTCCGATCCGCACTCAACTAGCTGGCTCTATACGCAATTAACCCGTATTTCACATAGTAATAATGCTACTATCTCGCGTCGTAATCTCTCCATTAGCGAGTAACATTCTTCATTTCGCTCGTGCGGGAAACTTATTTGCTCTGCCGCAAACAAACAAAATAAATTGCACGCATATGTTGCTTTTTGTTTCACAGTAACTGAGCCTGTGATATGTGATACAATAATCTTTTTAATATGTAATGAGCTTTACTTTTGCATTCATTTTATTAATCCCTTAAATTAACTGCCACTAGTTGTTCAAAATCATCATCAGGTCTTCTTATCTCCACTGCCGGAGCATGAGTACACAGAGGTACTACTGGAGACATACTAGGCCAGAGCAGACAGAGGATTTGGCCTACTCTCCTCGCTAGCCAAACGGGTTGGAGAGGTCTCATTGATGTTATGAGCATTGTTTAGCTTGTATTTCTTATCTCTCTTACGACTTCCACGGGAAGACTACGAGTGGTCCTATTCTACTCTGCCGGAAACCACACGGCTACCCGGAATCCACACGGCTACTGTAATTTTAAAATTAGTATTGTATTAACTTTTGGTTGATAGAAATCTACTACTTTTTTTTTTGGGAACTTAAACATGAACTTTCTTTTAGTTATTTTACAAGCTTTTATTTCATTTCACCAGTCCTGGGAGTCCTGGGTGTAGAGGAGCTCCATGGCCCAGTGGGCTTTACTATTAACTATTAACGCTTACGCATGTAAAGTAACCGCTGGCACGGGCACCTGGGACAAAGTTCTCGAGCTCCTGCGTGCTTCGGAACGCACGTTAAGCCGTTGGTCCCGGCTGTCATCATTGATGGCAGTCGTTAAGCTATGTCAGATGCCTTTAGGCAGCGTCAAAAAGCTGACACCAGTATTAGACACTTACATACACGATAAACAGAGAGGGTCGTGCTCCTGTAGTGGAGACTAAAAAGGACCTGATGATGATGATGATGATGATACACGATAAAACAAAAAGAAGTCCTGGGGTCTTTCTCTATTATCAAATTATACAATTAAATTTGAATAAACTTTCCAAGGCCCGACTGTGCCAAAAGTTTCTATGCACGTGTAAATGTTATGACAATGAACACAAATAAAATCTGACGCCGAGTCTTCTGCGCTTTGAAAGCGGCATTAAACTTGTTATATAAAAATTACTGTAATAAAAAAAAATTGTGTAATCACATACTACAATTTTTTTTTTTTGCTTATGGACCCAAGCAAGTTTAAGCAAACTGTGGAACATCTATAATCCATGACTAAAAATAACGTACCATTATCAAACGAAAGTGTACTTAGGAATCTTTTTTCGGTAGACGCTTACGTTATTCAAAATATTTTTCAAAATCTCTCTACATCATGCAAGTTCCTTGAGTTCCGGGCTTAAAGCCAAGGAAAATATAAGTTATTTGGGAAAATAACCGCGGCGGTAATTTTTTGGCGGCCGATGTCACTGCCTAGCTTTGTGGTTTCCGGCAGAGTAGAATAGGACCACTCCAAATCTTCCCATGGATGTCGTAAGAGGCGACTTAGAAAATACAAGCTAAACAAAGCTTATAAACATCAATGAGACCTCTCCAACTCGTCTGGCCAGCGAGGAGAGTGTAGGCAAAAAAGAGAGGGTCATGCTCCTGCAATGGAGACTAAAAGGACCTGTGATGATGATATTCACTGCCGATTTAATGCACTGGATCACAACTGTTTCCAATAGCCTGTAGGGGAAGGCCCTCGCCTTCCCCTACAGGCTATTAGACCTGTGCCCAGCAATGACACAACAAAGTCATCATTAGTGGGTCATAGTTATAGGGGAATGTAGAATAAACAAGAATTAAATATATGAAGCGCCTACATAAGCATAATTGTAATAAAATGGTATATGAAAGAAATTCCCATATATATATATATATATATATATATATATATGTTAAAATATGACTAATTAATGATAAAATGTACCTTATTCATATTTGTACGTCTACTTGCAGACTAGATACAGTGACATATAATAATAAAATTGTAACATCTTATTGTTCCTCATGTATCTGGCAAATAAATATTTCTGATTTCTGATTATACCTAATTTAGTTTCAGCACACAATATTGGAACTACAATTTCAATCAGCAGCTGTAAGCCAGCTAATTAAGGGTTTATATCACTATTAGTCCGCTAGGTTAGGGCCCGCTCCGGAGCGCGCGGATATATCAACAAACAATGCCAGCGATTCTGTTCACGTATCGGACGCTAATTACTCGCGTGATTGCAGATCTGTGCAAGACATAAGCGGAAGTGATTTGAAAAACAATATCTGGTTCAAAGGATTTCCGTTGCCATTCAAAGAGGCAATGCCGCCAGTGTCATGGGGACCTTTGAGCCGGGTACGGTCCGGGGTATATTTGACTAATTAAGAACGTAGCTTAAGTTTATTAGTGTTAATTAATTATCTTAGTATGTACAATGTCTTTGTAATTAATTTCACTACGAATATGTTGTGTAACTATGTATTTATTGAATCATCATCATCATCATCATCAGGTCTCTTTAGTCTCCACTGCAGGATGACCCTCTCTGTACTACCGGAGCCATACTTGGCCTGACCAGACAGAGGATTTGGCCTACACTAAATAAATTAAATTACTTGGATTAAAAAAAAACAATAGCCTAATCGACTTGATTATGGTGTCTTAATTACAATAGTAGTCAAATTCAGCAAATTCATATTAATTATTCTTCAAAAGTAAAATTTATAGTCAGCTTAAGATTTTATACAGGCGTTACTCGCTCTATTCTATATATATATATATATATATATATATATATATATATATATATAATCGCTATTTAGGGCTTAAGCTTCAGTGCACGTGGATTAATCAACAAAAAAATGTCAGCGATTCCATCCACACATCGGACGCTAATTACTCGCGTGATTGTTGATCTGTGCACGCCACAGTGGTAGTAATATTAATTTAAATGATAGCGAAATGTAATGGTATTACTAATAATAATAGTAGTATTGAAATGCCGGTCATCTTGACTTGTGTTGAAAAATCTGACACCAGTGTTGGCCACTTACTCACATGAAAAACAGTGTCATCTAAGGTTATGTGTAAATGGTCAAAATATCCCACAGATGGACAATTATTTTGACATTGTTTAATTAATACCAAATATGTTATAATAGCAGCAGAAAGCGTAATAGAACATCATGAAACAATAATCTTTCATTAAAAAAACCGACTTCAATCAAACTACTGAACCAATTTCGATGAAATTTAAATGACACCAATCTGAAAGCATACCCTTTTAAACAAAAAAATATTTTTAAAATCATTTCATAAATTACGGAGTTCTGAGGTAACACAAATACATACAACCGAATTGATAACCACCTCCTTTTTTTGAAGTTGGTTATAAAAGAAATAAATAGGTTCATATTTATATAAGTCCACCATATGTTATTTGATGTCAGGTGCACTAAAAGCACTCGGCACTTACGTGATCACTGAAAAGACAAATGTGTTCACTGAAGAGAAAAATATGAAACAATTTACGCATGAATATTGTAATGACAAAGCACAC
The DNA here is from genome assembly GCA_947532085.1 of Elegia similella. Classification (NCBI taxonomy): domain Eukaryota; kingdom Metazoa; phylum Arthropoda; class Insecta; order Lepidoptera; family Pyralidae; genus Elegia; species Elegia similella. The sequence continues at coordinate 446,446 of OX383926.1, read as the reverse complement.
GCGGCCTCTCGTGACTCATTACCCCGTTCATAATGCAACCATTCCCCTGTTCAAGTATCGTTCTTATAGTTAGTCCATAGAGTGTAAAATTGTGTGTGAAGGCAACGGGGATAGATTTAAAGGTTTACGTGCCAAGCCTTTGTCGTCGAGCGCGCTTCCTGATGGATGTGTCTAATTTGTTATTCCGTCTCGCTCATAAGTTGGGCTGCGTTCGTCATTAATAAGGACTCATACGAATAGTGTCATCAGATCCCGTTCATAGTAAAACAAACACAGAATCCAAGTTAGTCGCAATCGCAACGCAAGGCAGAGAGACCTCTGTTGAATTAACATGTTTTCATTGGGTTATTTATTTTGTCATTGCAGCGCAGTAAACCTTCCCGCTACGCAGGCCTTTCCACTTGGATGAATTGGGGATGAGCAAGCAGCTGCTCGGGGAGACGGGCTCGCGTACCCGAAGTCATATCTACTCGTATTACCACCGGACAGGCAGTTGAAAATGGCACCCCCTGGCCTCATGCTGTGAACCATATGCTGCGGCCCTTATGCTGTGTACCATATAGACTACGCGCATTCAATACAGTTTACCATCGATATGGTGGGCTATCAATGCAGCGTATAAGGGATATTGTGTACCTTTGCTACAGTAAACCGTCAAAAGAACAGGTGCGATGCAGCGACCGGCGTTGTAGTGACTGTCGATATTGTGCCCTATACCCCTTCTGTTTGTCAGTCTACCATAATATTCTAAATCTATCACATTTTTTTACAACCTGGATATACCTTTTCACCGCACATTACATCTTTGGTGGAACCTTTGATGGCGAGCTCCGTCGCGCAGTGGTTAACACGCCAGCCTGCGACACGAGGGCCCCGGGTTCGATCCCCGGTCAGGTCAAGATGGAAAATGATCTTTTTCAGATTGGCCGTATCGTTGCTTATCGTTTAAGCCTCTGGCTGCTCTGTTGTGCAAGTAGTACAGAGAGGGTCGTGCTCCTGTAGTGGAGACTAAAAAGGACCTGATGATGATGATGATGTATCGTTGAGATAGTATCCCATAACACAAGTCCCGAACTTATTTTGGGGCTAGCTCAATCTGTGTGATTTGTCCGTATATATTTATATTTTGATGGACGACCTATGTAGAGACGTCCTTCTACTTTAAGTTTACTATGGCAAGGTAGGTCATGCGATCACTGATATTAATGAGATGCCTATTGTGCAATCGCACTGATCCGATCTGGAGTGGGCATGTAGGTCAGGGCTGATCAATAACGGGAGACTGCCTTATATAGTACATGTATAGTAAATACAATACAGTAGAACAGAGGTATTATCGCATCTACAACACAGGGTTGTAGAGAAATAATCTTGAGAAAGATGCGCAAAGATTTTCTTAATTGAATTTTACTTTTAGCACATTAGATATATTAATTTGAAAATGAAAATTAATAATTTTCAATTAGACTGAGTCAGCCGTTTAAGTAGATGTCGGTGGTAAATGAAATTGACTCACTGTACAGGTGAAGGAATTTTAACATGATGATATACTATCGCCCGTCCCTGGCTTCGCACGGGTGTGATAAATTATATATAAAAATCTTCCTCTTTAATCACTCAATCTGTAAAATAAAATCGCGTCAAAATCCGTTGCAATGTTTTAAAGATCTAAGCATATACATACATAAAGACAGACAGACAGCGGGAAGCGACTTTGTTCTATACTATGTAGTGAAGTATGGAATTAACCTTAAAAATCTTTCTTTTATCGTACTACTTATAACGGCAAAATAGTGCTTTTTAAGATACTTGATACGTTACTTGATACAGTGTGTCACGTCGTACAGGGGCAATTACTTACGGGTTAGACAGATCAAACCCTGTTACTGTCTGCACATGATCAGGTCATCCACCTCGCAAGCTAGTGATACATACATGTAATGTCCTGTAACGAGGTAAACGAGGTAATCGATGTCCGCAGCGAGCGATGAAATTGATGTACTTATTGCGGTTTGAAACTGCGTTGTTATTATTTTATTTTTTTATGTATATTTGCCGGCAAACGAGCAGACGAACCACTTGATGGAAAGAGGTCGCCGTCGCCCATGGACATCTGCAACGCCAGAGGTGCTGATGCGTTGCCGACTCTTAAGATACCTGTAAACACGCCTTTTGAAGGACCTCAAGTCATAACACACAGGGAAAACCTCGGGAGGGAGTTCATTCCACAAACCCGCTGTACGAGAAAAAAAACCACGTGACGCTCTGACATTTTTGGAGACTCAAGTGTCATGGATGTGGGGATGGACTTTACTCCTGTAGCGATTAAAGATCATATAAGTATTTCTTTTGATAGACGGACGCGGGTATGTCATCCAATCTGCCATATTACATAATAATCTTCAACAACGCCCATATCGATATCCGCGGGGAGAATTGTGCGAAATCCTGCCTTATTCAAATCAGATTTGATAAACAGAAATTAATGTATAGCGTTGCGGTTTGAGCCTATATTAACTATCACGTCTGTTTCTCTTACGGAGTAGACAGAGCCTAGGTCTATAAGACCTGAAGGCCACGTTTAGCATGTTGATGTAGCCGCATCGCCTATTAACATGATACCTCAGATTTTGATGAGAAGCAGCTGGCACATTCTACGTTTTTCTTTTCCCCAGACAAGCATGTAAGCAACTATATTAAATACTATAAATATCTACCTTTTTCCGCGAACAGGGCCACATGATTTACAGCCTCTGTGCTATTTTCTTGTAAAAGCTATAATACTGTAAAACATTATGAAACTTCGTCCAGTGGTTTGAGCGTGAAGGAGTAACAACCATCTTTACATCCATACAAACTTTCACGTTTATAATAAAAGTAGAATTCAAATAACTTTAACAAATGGTTTTATCTCGACAACGCCTTTTTTCATTTTGTTTCGGCTATCTTATATAACGTCCCCGTGTTAAATTGAAAGATAACATTTTACATTGATAATGGAAAATTCCTGCCTGGAGGTATTGTGTCTGAATAGCTGGCTGATAATGAAAACTTGATTCAAGTTAATTGTAGTTGTCCAATTAGTGAATTAAGAAAATAAAAGCGAAGCATCGTGATAATGCAAATTATGTATGCGGCGGACAAAAAAATCGTAAAGTGAAAATCCATATCCCATTATCTGGGGTCGGCGCAATATGTCTTATTTTTCCACATTTCTCTATTTCCCACCATTCCTACATCCGCACCCACCTCTTTTATATCCCTTTTGGCACAATCCATCCACCTCTGTTTTGGTCTGCCTCTTCCTTTATACCCATCAACCCTCATATTTAATGCTTTTTTGGTCAGGTGTTCTTCATCTCTCCTCATCACATGACCAAACCATGCCAATCTATTGCTTCTCACCTTATTTGTGATAGGTGCCACCTTAGTACTTCCTCATATATATTCATTAGACAAATCAAAATTAAAAAGCTATGAAGGCTGCGTTTACGTATACATACATACATATTTTCACGGCTTTATCCCTTATGGGGTAAGGCCATAAGACCGAAAGGCCACGTTTGGCGAGTGGTGGACGTAAAGGTGGAAAACGTATTCAAAATTTTCTTCTTCTATGCAGTGGTCGGTTCCGTAACGCTAGTAGTTTGTAGCTTTTGAACAATAATTAATAAATTAAATATAATTTAATAAGTATTATTTAGAATATGAATTGACGAGAAAAAGTGCCTGATAAGGCCTATTTTCCAAATAAATCTTTGAATCTCTGAAAAATAGTGATGGGTTGCTAGCCGCATCGCTTATTGTTATGATTCTTCAGATTTTCGCCCATTCGTTTGACCGGCTTTTACGGTCTGCGAGGGAAGAGAAGCAGCTGGCACATTCTACGTGTTTTCTTCTCTCTCAGACCAGCATGGAAGAAGTTAACATATCAACAGTGTCATACATAAAGTCATGTACATTTTTGATTTATTTATTTCACTTTATATATTTAGTGTAATAGCGGACCTCAAGCCTTGATTGATTATGTCATTCAACCAACAATCTGACAGTCAATGCAAGGATATTGCAAAACGTATAAAGACAGATGTGATCACTGAACCTCATTGTTGTATGCCGCAGACTCGCGGATTGCCGCTCATTATGTCCCCGTTGGCGCGGACGATTCCTTACAGGACCACTAACTTGGACCTCGAGGAACATTTATTTTAATCTTCTTTTTATTCTATAGAAAGAAAAATTGATTGACAGACAGACTGACATACTGACTGACTGATCGAACAATGTGACGCTGAAACCGCTGGGTCTAAAAACAAGTAAAGAAGCGTTAAATTCGTTAAATTTTGCTCAAACGTTCCTTATGTGTGTCATAAAGTGGTTAATGAAAATTCATCCTCTAAGGGATGAAAGATATAAGAAAATTTATATGGAACTTGATCAATTTAAAAATATGTTTAAAAAGTCATGGTTCAAAACCAAAAGCTTGATAATCATTGTTTTCAAAAAGTGGGGCTGGAAGCTGGAACATAGTACCTATGACATAATAGGCAAATGTCAACTCATACTTCCGTATCAAGTACATACATACATACATAGTATCACGTATTTTACCCTTGCGACGCAGACACAACCCAGGTCTATAAGACTATGGCTACATTTAGCATATTGGTGGGCATTCGGTGGAAAACGGAATCATAATAGTGATGGGTTGCTAGCCGCATCGCCTAATGACGTGATTCCTCCGATTTTCGCCCATTCTTTCGATCGGCTTTTACGATCTGCGCGGGAAGATAAGCAGCTGACTCATTCTACGTTTTTTCTTTTCTCCCAGACCAGCATGGAAGTTCAAGTGATCCGTATCAAGTGATTTGATTTAATGCGTGATAAAACTTAAAGAAACATAGTTCCTCACAAACCCCTGAATAGTGAGCCTAACAAATTTCAGTTGTACTTATATTACTTATACAGATTTAAATTGTATATTAATTGAATTACTGGTTTGTGAGTTATCATTAAAACAGTGTTTTTTCGTCGCAACTAGATTTGAAGATTTCACTCACACCACATGTGAGGCAAGAATTCAAGAAGCTGATAGTTTTGAAAATGGATGCATTACTAGCTCAAAAGTTACTAACTTTTAAGATAGTAATGCATCCATGTTATCAATGTTATCATTATCAAACTAAGATTAGGAAATTACTCATAACCGCCGGAAACTTATTAATCGAAATGATTGGAAATTCAGGACCAAGAGGAAAGCTGCGATCGCCTGTGAGCCTCGTTTGACGCCGCGCAGGTACTTATTTCCGATAGCACTAATTCTGTTCGGTTGGCATTAGCGTGTGATAGCAGCTGCACTGCGGGGGCGGGAAACTAAATAGCTGAACTAAACCCAGTTTATAATCACCAGTAAAACTGAAGCTGGCTTACATAATAGTTCTACAAGGTGAAATTTAATTCATTAGCAAACGTCTAAGGAGTGACTCAGACCACGAATCTGAACAACTTTCGTTATGGAAACAACTCCGATAGGTTACAAAAAATCAGTTGTTCCTTAGATTTTGGCTAAGTAGATATTCCACTTTTGTATGAAAGAGCAGGAAAAATTTTCACGATGTCGAAGTTGGTCCCATAATGAAAGTTGTTCAGATTCGTGGTATGAGACACTCCTTAGATGTTTGCTAATGAATTTAATTTCACCCTGTATATCACTCTATTAATGCGGATACACATCGCATAGGACATGCGACATCAAGGGTGTGGCGATAAAATTAATCAAAGAACTCTTTGTATTGTATCGATAGCCTTTACATAAGCGGTATACATTGCTTTGTCATCATCATCATTTCGAGTAAGTGTCACGGTCAATCGACCATGCACACCCTGGTGTCAGAGTTCTTCGGAACCGCCTCTCGGCCTCTGAAGTGGTTCCTTTAACGACTACCAGATGGCAGCCGGGACCACCAGCTTAACGCGCCTTCCGAAGCACGGAATCATCTTTATTATCAGACAATCAGGTGATTCAAGCCTGCAATGTCCTAACCAAAGTGGAAACAACTAAACAAAGTATGCTTCCGGTGGGAATCGAACCCACGACCCCCGGGTCAACAGGCAAACGGGTGGTTAAGGAACCACTGGACCACGGAGGCTGTTATTTCTTTGTTACAGGGGTCATCACATCTAAACAAAGGTCTCTTCCAAGGTGTCTTCGTTCCGTGGGAGGTGGATTTGTTGCAAGGATGCTTCCTGGTAAAAATGGCCTATTTCCCTAACTACCCTAACAAGGTACCTTTTAAGGGAATGGGAAATAGACAAAGACTGTATTGCATAGGAAAGGTGTAATGAAATACTTAGGCAAAGTAGGTACAATGTTGGCACAGGAGCCGATAGTAAAATGAGAAATTATGTGAAGTCTAGTAAAATGAAGTATATGACGTAAAGTGGTTCGATACAATTCAAATTTCCTATATATATGTAACGCCCACGCAGTGTTGCCAGGCGTTAGGTAATATGCGTTTAGTTCACGAACACTTCCAAGTTCCATTTTACTTCGATATTGTTGCCATGAATGCCGGAATCACTATGATGGCAATTCATAGGAATTGCCATCATAGTGCAGGAACCTTACTCAATTGCTCTGTAATTGCGCTATATTTTCGAAGAATTTTATACACTTCTTAACTGGATCTACAGTAAGATAGCTATGTTATAATTAAAAGGGTCTATACTAACATGGGTTTCTATTTACTTTTGTGATACGGAACCCTACAAATAAAGCAGGTACAATATAATAAAAAAGTACTCTATATTATTTGACTCCTGGCATTCGAATGATTTTCTGTAGACTAATAGCCGGCTATTCCCTACACGGGTATTCAAGGCCACTCACCATCAAGCTAAATTACCACCGCAATGAACGCATCACTTCGTTCATTTCCTTTAATCGAGTATTTGTAGGGAATAGCCGGCTGGTTGTGCACGGGACTATCAGGCCACTCTCCATCACAACAATGTTGCCGTTATTACCGCCGCATAGAACGCACCGTTTTATTCTCTTTATATTTCCTGACACCTAAAGTTTAAACGGGTATTTGTAGTGAATAGCCCGCTGATTGTACACGGGTCCATCAGGCAACTCACCATCATGCCAATTTAGCTGTTATTACAACCGCATAGAGCGCTTGTGTGGTGTATGTTCATTATCCGTTGATTGTACGCTTATAACACCGCCCAGCCAGAGGTTATGACAATGATAAATACATGCAGGTGACATCAAATACAATAAAATACAATTAATTATATGAATATTTTCAGGTTTACGATTTTAAAATAAATCCAGCTAGTACCTCATTTTTTTAAATTGTTAATATCAAAAAAAGCTATCAAAAAAAAACTAAATCCCTTAAACGACGTATGCGTGACGTGTGTCCTTAAATGATGAAGATTGGTCCTTTTTAGATAATTCCTGCAGTTCTTGTAAAGGCCAATAAAGCGACCTGACTGTGCGAGCGAACTATTCCGCTGTTCTCCTCTAAAGGTTAAACAAGGTTAATTTCTCAACCAATTCTTGTGAACACCTGTTCTAGTAACAAAAAACATTTTGTGGATTCAGTTTTAGGCAATTTTTAAAAAAAAAATTGGTGCTTAGGACTGTTGTTATTACGCTGTGATAAGAAAGGAGTCGCGAGGACTACAAGTCACAGATCCACCATTATTTATCGAAGCTTATGTCAGTTGGATACACGATGCTGATAAGTTGGTTGTTACCTATGTTGATAAGCAAAGTGGCGGAGGTTTCTGCTATTCAATGCAATCGAATCTCAGTATTCAAATCGTTATTACTTTTAATATCAAATTAAATTCAAATTTGTAATACTGAAATTTTCTTTGAACCGAATCAAAGAAAATTTCAGTATTACAAATTTGAATTTAATTTGATATTAAAAGTAATAACGATTTGAATACTAAAATTTATGTAGGCAGATTTCAAAATTCACTAATACTTAAATGAAACATAGAAACACGTGTAGAATGTGTATACTGACATTGTTTTAAACTAGTGGTGGTATTGTTTGAAGTCTCCAACAGCATTAATTTAAAGCTGCACAATGCTGCGTTTCAAACTGGCATATACCCAGGTACCGCACTAAACTATTGCTTCCGTTATTGTTGTTAACTAAGAACAGGAAAACCTCCAGAAAAAGAGGAATGATAAATAGTAATACTAACAAATTAAGAAATAATATATGGTAAAAATATTATGCAGGCGGGTTTTGTTTTTGGCACCATATTTTATTTCTTAACTAGCTTTCGCCCGCGGTTCCGCCCGCGTCAATGTCGATCCCTCGGGAACAGTACTTTTTCCCGGGATAAAAGGGATAGCCTATGTCCTTCTCCGTACCCCAGGTAACGTGTATACAAAATTTCATGATGATCGGTTCAGTAGTTACGACGTGAAAGCGTAACAAACAAATAAACAAACTCACTTTCGCATTTATAATATTAGTTAGGATTTAATAAGAGTATATCAAAATAGACGAATGAGACTTAATTGCAATTATTTGCATTGGAAAAATTCGTTTCGGCCGATCTGGAAAGTCAAGACTCGAACTCGAAAGTTTAGCATCAAGATCATTCGATCTAATTCTGCATTGATATATATTTTGAGCACTGAGTGGTGTCAGAGTCGCCACATACTGGAGAGACAAATATCTAATCCCTTAAGCCAACGACACGAAAAGAAGAAGAAGCACTGAACCAAGGAGATTTGTTATTAACAACCAAGGAGTTTTGTTATTAACAAATCTCCTTGGTTCAGTGCTCTACACCGTCGTGGGACCCGCATTGTCTGCTGTAACAACATCTGTGTGGCTCCTTCTTTATTTTTATAGCCTCGGTTGGCAGACTTCCATGACCCTCACGTAGTTTAGGAGTGTTTAAATCTACCAAAACATTTCTCTCTTCAAGAGAATACTAGGAGAAATTAATTTTGTGCTACAGGAAATAAATTGAAACCGCTTCAAGAAACGCTTGTTCTATTTTCCTTAGAAGAAATTGTGGTACAGTGGTATTGCTCGCATTTGTAGGTATTTACGTAATTTCATTTGTAGTAATTCACCTTGTATTCACCTAGTATTGTTTTGGCGTCCTACTTAGTAGGTAGGTAACTTCCTGAGTAGGACATTTTATCTTCACTAAATATTACGACTACTTTATACATTTTTAGTTAATAGTGGGTTTGATAACCCACAACAAAAACAATAATAAGTATAAACTTAATTACTAAGGAAGAAAATAAATTAAAAGCATGCTAGATGTGTTGCTGGAGAAGGATAAAAAGATAAGTTGAAGGATAAATGAACAGGTTAATAACTAATAAAAATTATCTTTATATATAGTAGGAGAAAACATATGCCTTATGTATACTGTAAAATAAGGAGAGGTTATATATTGGTACGCCACGACGAATTTATGAAAACAATTATAGGAAGCAAAATAGAAGGGAAAACGGAAACAGGAAAACCCAGAAAAAACTACATAAAACAAATATAGGAGAAAGTGGGAGCAGTTTTGTACCAAGAAGTCAAAAAGCTTTCGGCGGGGGTTTCAGAGTGATGGAGGGTCCACCGACAAGAGCGTCACTCTTAAATTTTGATGATGAATGTGATATCATAAAGACGAAGAGTGTTTGTTTGTTTATTAACTTGTTTCTAACGCTGTCACGCATTTACTTTTAAACTAATAATCATGAAGTTTTACATACATGTATTTGGGGTACTGAACTATTAATTGGGGGAAAAAAGTAGTACTCCGATCGACAGTAAAGCGAGTGGAGCCGCGGGTGAAAACTAACAATAACACCGCAGCTAAAAAGTCAACTTTGGGCTAAACTTAGAAATTAGTAATTCTTATAAACGTAAAGCAACGTTTTTAAACAAAATATTTAGAAGTCGCACCAAAAAAACTGTAATGGGAGTTTCGCCATAAGTTGGAGATGCTCGCTTGCTTCACGACTCGCTCCTGTTTTGATCATCACATGGACACCTACGAGAAAGGAAACTTAACCCACCCTCTGTGGCTAAGTTGTTTTTGTAACGGCAGGGCTTTGCTCCCAAACCCCTATGACAGCGCGTCACAATCATGGTGAAAACACTGGTAAAAAAGGTCATCTGGTTTTGATTGACTATATTTATAGTAAAACATGTTTAAATAATCAAGTATTTTTTTTTGTAGCTTGGAATATTTTTCTTGTCGCTTAGTTTGCATAAATTGTAAATAAAGGTGGAGTTAAAAATAATATAAAATATATTTTTGTGGTTTATTTTTTATTATTATTTCGGTTTCGTCTTTTTAAGAAGTATTAAATAAATATTATTTTAAATCTAAATGTGTGGATTAGTAAGGATGGATTATAAATAATGCCGAGTTAAAAATATTCATCATCATCATCATATCAGCCGCAAGAAGTCCACTGCTGGACATAGGCCTCCCCCAATGATTTCCAGAATGACCGGTTGGAAGCAGCCTGCATCTAGCGCCTCCCTGCGACCTTTGTCAGGTCGTCCGACCACCTGGTCGGTGGGTGTCCGACGCTGCGCTTGCCAGTACGTGGTCGCCATTCCAGAACCTTTCTGCCCCATCGGCCATCGGTTCTACGCGCTATGTGGTGTGGTAATATATATTCTTGTTGAATTGTTAAAAATATTCCTTAAGAAATATTCGTCTTGCTTTTCAATAAATGGTAGCAGGAAAATAAAATAATATATGGGTATAGTGACGACTCAAGAGTCACAGACAAAAAGCCATTATGAAACTCATTATGTTTTACTGTCCGGAAGGTCGTACATCCGTAGCCCTCGTAAAAACGCTCATCAAAACAAAATAAAAAGAAATAAGAGTTAAGAGCACCGTGACATTTTTCACCTTCGAGAGGATTAAAGTGTTTATGAGATTAAGACTGCGTTACCACGTAACATGTGCTGCCTAGCGTTACGCTGTCACGCTATACAAAACTGTGTGTTTCCGCCAGAGACGGCGAAAAGATTAAAATTCATTTATTTCAGGTAAGTAAAAGACCCTGACTAAAATAAAATTAATTGAATGTCTGGCAAAACTTTTAAATGCGTATAATATTTTTTTACTTAATTAGTGCTAGAGAGGTTGCAGTTTTAACGCGTATAACACGCAATTGTACACAAACGTAACGTGTCATCATTTGCTTACGTTTTATTCGTCGGAATCGCTGACTAGTTTTGGTCTGTAACAAAGACCATCATCTGCTGACCAGGGGAGCACCCATGCTTAAATAGAAAATATTTGAACGGGTGGCTGAGCTAAACGAATAGCTCAGTCACCCGTTCAAATATTTTCTATATATTTTTGTAAAATTGTTATTTCTAGTTGATTTTAGAGACAAAGAAAATAAAGCAATACTATTAATGATTTTTTTTTTGGGACGTTATCTCGCTTCCTCGCACACTTTTGATGGAAATCATGCCTAAAACATTTATCACATTTTGTACCTTGGGTAGTATCAAAGTTTATATTGGAATAGGCCAATAATCATTAAGTCCAGGCCCGAAAACCCCCGCAGCTTTAAGTAGCACTAAAGTGGACCGAGATGGAACTCGGCCAACCATAGCCGTAACATAGCAACGGTAGCCCAGTGATCTTAGATTTAGAATTACCTGTGAGACGCGGTTGCAAATCTCCTTTAGATCTACATGTCAAGTATCTTTAATTTTTTTAGACCAATTTAAGTTATCTCGTGATTAAACATTTATTAGGAAAAGACTGCGTTGCAACTAAAGAAGTACTGTGTATTCGAGCGCTGTACACTGCGCCGCTGTAAGAATGTGGCAGTGTTGCCGCCAGAGATAAGCGGTGTGACAATGTGTGGGAAAGCTGTAAAATCAGAGTGCAATATTTTTATCTTACTAGTACTTCAGATCCACCGCAAGAAGTTGTTGTTATAACGCGTATACAAACGCGCTTTTGTGTGCGTCATATGCATTAAAGCGGACCGAGATGATACTCCAACCCTAGTCGTAAATACTACGTTCGGTTCTTCGAGACAGATGTGGTTATGATGATATCTATCTCTGGGATTGAAAGTAGCTAAGAGTCTCATATCCATACCACCCTATTCTAGTACATACTAATATTAATTATCAATGTAAGTGAATTCCTCACGCATCACGCATAGATAAAATTTGGTATAGAGATAGTTTGAAGCACGTGTGGGGACGCAGGGCACTGTTCATTTCATCCGGGTAAAGGATATTTTTTTCCGAAAGATTAATTTGGGCGGAGCTGTAGTCAAAAACTAGTCTTCTTAAATTCTAAAGAGCCTTGTATGAGCTAACATATTTTGGCGGAAACAGAGTGGCTTGCGGCCGTATTACTTAAATGATTTTCTAAGATTTACGTTAATGAGTTATATTCTAGACTCTTTTTTAATTTTTGAATTAATTAATTTGAACAAAATCATATTTCTGTTCAGGAGCTTAGACTAAAATCCTTAGCTACGCTCGGGATTTTATTCGTTATTCGTTCCACTCCAGATTTAAAAAAATGTTCTCACCCAAAAAGTACTACCAGTACGTTAGGCTATTGCCTCATAATTTACTATTTACCATAATAAAGCTACATTATCATCAAGAAACATAAGCTATATTTTCTTTTATAAAAAAGGCTTTAATAAAAATACCTTCCATTATAGATAGTGCGCCACGAAAACTTAAAATGTTTATCATCGCAGCGGTAACAACCGTCTGCCTCCTCCTGCGATGCTTCAGAGCCTGGAGTCTAGTTATGTAGATACGCTAAGTATATTAGTTGGCTACATGTTTAACTATAGGTATTTTTTATATAATAAGACACGGGAAACAGCTGTTCATAAATATTTGTATAATTATTATTGTACCATTACAATTTAATTATGCTTTGAAAGGATACCCAGAAACAATGCGTTCGACATGCCATTTCTCAATAGGATTATTCTGAGATGATTCTTGATTTAGAAAAAGAGTAGCAAATTTCAAAATGTAAAATTTCTTCAATTGGCACACAGAATTGATCCGATAGATACACAGATTATATTGCAAACTACTGCATTTCGAAAGAATGCCAATCTTCAAAACGTTCCTAATTCATATTTTATCTCAGTCCGACATGAAGATATTACAGAGGGATAACTTATGGAGACCAACAATTATCTCCATGATTTTTGTTGGGTGTAAAATAGCGTATCTATTTATTTCACCAGTTACAATGAAAATATAATCAATCATTATCATCATTTCGAGTAGGTGTCACGATCAATCGACCATGCACACTGTAACAGACACAGTCATTTACAGAATTTTCATCGTATATTTTTTTTTATTTATATACTTATATAACAATACTGTGATTTACAATTATTAAATAAAACTCGCTTTGACTCAATGTTCTAAGGAGGGGCATTTATCAATAAAAGAAAAGGATAGCTATATTTGCCTTAGCCATTCAGGGTGAATTAAGTAAAATTCGGAGAATTTAGGGGTGTGGCTAAGACAGGGAGATTGGCAGTGACGGGGGTGGAAGGGATCAGGTAGTCGGGCTTGGGATGCGTGTACGCAGAGTCGTAGCAAAGATTAATTATTAGAGTTTCGTGTACGGATCGATTTTTGAGTTAGTCGGGAGTGTCTCAAAGAAAATTAATTAAAACAACGTATAAAAATTAGAAAATCACACTTAATTCGATAATTACGGGAGACAAGCTTGTTGTTCCGAGTCTTTAAAATAATTTGTATTAAATCTCGCGTTAAATTAATATGAAAATCAAAAATCTGCTGTAAATTTTAAATATATAATTAAGTGATTAGTGAAGTAGGGGCGAATCTTCACAAGACTGCGCAGATATCACCTGGTAAATTTAACATCACGCTACAAAGGTTGTATGAAATTTATATTTTATTATTTTATAAATCTTATTATTCTATTGTATTTCTTCATATAATTGCATGACAATTAACATTGTATGTTAATGTCAGAAGGCGAGGTTGTACAGTCCAGTCTACGTTGAAAAGTGAGATTATGAGTCGCTGCATTATACATATTTGTTTAAGTATTTATTTCTTGTGAATGTCTTGATGTCTAGCTGGAGATCATGTCAATATAGTAATGGATCTGAAATAGTACTAGGTGTTTGATAGGGACGTATTTTCATCAAGCCCTTACTTTGACACTTGCTTTTTGTAACATTTCTTAAATTATCAGAAGCTATTACTAAATTTATTTTATTAGTTAGAGCGTCTGGTGACTTTTGTAGACTCCACCATATCACTATTACTCAATTAATTTAATTATAATTATTTTGCAGTCATAAGACATAGTAGCTACAATTTTCTACTCAAAGCTTAAGGCTTTCGTCTAGATACGGCAGTAGCCGCAGCGAGGGAAGCTAACTGTAGACAGCCGCAGTTCTAGGGAATATTGTCGAAAGAATGAGGTTTTGAGCCTGGAATTGATAGCTGTAATTATAAATCTAGAGCTAGGTGATCTGGAAGAGTCGCCGGCGTAGCGTAGGCTTAGGAAAAGTAGGTTAAAGACGTCTGCAGACGAAGTAGGATAGGAAATAGGGTCTAGGGAATCTAGGTTAGAAGGTCGATCAGCCAGGTCGCAGGACACTTATAGCCAGGTGCATGTGGAACATCAGCACCCTCCAATTCTGTCTTGGAACTGGCTATAGTGTGGGCGGGTTGCTAGGATGGATGGGAGACCCGCATATATCCAATTTTTTCATAGGAATTCTACAGGTCTTATGACCTGCCTCAATACATTTTCTTCTAGATGGAGTTTTGGAGTTTAAATTGGTTTTTATAGCTTAGTTTAACTTGAATATTATATGTATATTTTATTTACTATAACATGACCTGTAAGACCCCATCATATTTCTATTATATAAATATAAACTTGTGGGAAAACCTGTTTCATGCGTGAACGCGAATCGAGACACTCCTGATATGGCAGACGACAGAAATCGCGAGGCGAGATTATCATACGGGACATGATGAGGCGTCACTACATCACTGAGGCGACGCAGTATCAACGTCGGCAGTAATTCAAAGCTAAGTGATAGTTTTAGTCCTGCTTTTATTTTTATGCGTGCATTCCTTTAATCAAATGTATTAAACAACTACTTCGTAACTGATTTAAACAAAACACAACGTACGGGTCCTTGTAAGACAAATAAACGATCACATTTTCTGGCCATGACGACGATTACGCTTGTTTAAATAATAAAAATTAGTTTCCTTAAATGTTACATGGAGTAGAGGGTGATAGGAAAAATTAAGGTAAGGGTGTGAATGTTACAGAGTGGTGCCGTGACCAGGATGTGCGTCATACAATCTTGAACTCTTTGAGCTCAAGAACGCATTTAAAAGAACCTGGAAGTTGCTATGGAAATATGTAGGATAAAGGCATTGTAGGTTTAACTCTTATTACAAAATAGAGAACTGTTCAACATCGTTGAAATTGAACTAGTTTAGTGAAGGATGATATTTTTATTTAAGTTTAATATTTTATTGCTTAGTTATAATCATACTCCGTAAGTCTAATTTATTTTATTGAGAATAAGTATTAAGAGCTAGGGGCGAAACAGTTAGGGTCAGTAACAAAAAATATTATAATCATAGAATAAGATTATTCAGAGAGAGAGAGAGAAATAGTCGGGTTCGAATCCTGAATCACATATTCAGTTAATTTAATTGCTTTTAAAATTAAAAGTAGGTGATTTCCTTGGTTTCCTCACGATTTTAATAAAGTAAAATATATCCTTTTCTGTGCTCTAAATATATGTTTATTGCATTGTTGAGTAGTTATGGTTAAAAGGAAATAAAGAATGATAGAAGGGTGAATGGTTATATTTCAAATAATTGTAGTCAATTATAGACTTCTAGTTTAGGTTCGACTCCTAAACAATAAAAAAATATATTATTTGCCGATTTATGAAGAGTTTTATAGAAACTTATGTTATATAAACTGTAGGTTCATTTCCTACGCAAAATATATATTACATACAGCATCAGGTTTTGATATATGATTTCTTCAACAAATAACTATACCTAATATAAATATTTTTAATAGATCTGTTCTTGACTTAGCATGGATAAATTTAAGAGAGGTTCGATTCCATCTCAAAAGATGTGGTGTTTTTATAGAATAAAACAAATACCAACAAATTCTTAGTTGGATTCAAATACCGTGCTAAAATATGTAATTTTCTTTTATTTGATACTAGTTTAAAACGATACTTAATATAGGTGGGTTCGATTCCCGCTTAAATAACTAATTTTTATGGCAATCAAATATATATTATTTAGTTATATTGCTGACTGAAACCCCAAGAAATCGTTAGGGTATAAGAAAATAAAATAAGAAGCATGAAATTGCAGGCAGGTTCGATCCCTGTATGAAATATTGTGATATTTAGTTTTGAGTAAATAGAAGGGAGAAATATTAGTTTACTTTAATACTAATACGAAATGAATTTTAAGACATAAAGTTTCAGGTTCGATCCCTGTACGAAATGGTGTGATATTTAATTACATAATAAATAGAAGAGATAAATATTAATTTATTTTAATACTATACATTAAAATTAAGACATTAAGTTCACGTTCACGTTTCAGGTTCGATCCCTGTTCGAAATAATGTGGTATATCGTTACTTAATGAATAGAAGGAAGAAATAATAATTTATTTTATAATTTCTACCGCTACTTCGTTAACATCTTTAATGGTCCCTTAGAAATGGTTCCTTTTGGAAGCCTATGTCCTTCTTTGTACCTAGAAAGTATGTATGCAAAATTCTATAACAATCGGATCATTGATTGAGGCTTGAAAACGTATCAAACTAATGATCAAACTAATTTACTTTCTAATTTATAATATTAGGATACCTTTCTAAAGAGTAAGATAGTAACTGTTTTGTAAATGAAGAAACTAATATTATAATTTCTATAATGTTTTGGATGACGAGAATTCCAAGATTAATAGAATAAATAGCACGATGCTTAATTTTATCCTTGATTTTATGGCGGGTCCGCTTTAGAGTAAAGTAAATAATCAAAACTAAATCTTATGTCGGAAATTGGTAACAAAGGCATTTCTGTTGAACAAAAAAACCTATACAATTTCTTTAGCAGTTTTAAAATTAGATAAGAATTTGACTAAAGCAATATGACCCTACGAGACCCATTTATTATCTGCACGTGTAAGTAGAGCTATTGTCTCACAACTTCGTAAAATTTCCGAGTTATTGACGGCAATAAAGATGTCCATTAGA
The DNA here is from genome assembly GCA_947532085.1 of Elegia similella. Lineage (NCBI taxonomy): Eukaryota > Metazoa > Arthropoda > Insecta > Lepidoptera > Pyralidae > Elegia > Elegia similella. The sequence continues at coordinate 429,112 of OX383926.1, read as the reverse complement.
AAAACAAAAAAAAAAGGTACCCATCGTAAAGTTTGGTAATTTTGACGTTTTGAATTGGTGCAGCATGGGAATAAACATCTTAACATGTAACTTTCGAGAACTTAAGAGAGTTGTGAAGTACTGTTTTTTATTTATGGGATTGTTGATGGCATAATATTTCACGTCACACTTTGAGTTAAACACTTAGTGGTTTCAAAAATATAGGGTTCATTCTTTTGTGAAATCCAAATTTAAATATTATTTACCCAAATATTAGAAACTACACATCACAGACAAGAGTTTTGTATAGGGGGATTTTTTTGTGTTAGGTTAGTTTTATTATTCCATGGATATAATCATCCTTTGGAAATAATCCCAAGTGTTATAACACCTGTATAAAACTCCATACTCCACAAGAAGCTAAGCTATGATGAAATTACACTATACATTTTCCAAGACAGTATTATGGAGTTGTTTAGATGTAAGTTTTAGGTGTGACTTCGGGATATAGATTATAATAGTTTTTGCTATAAGTGCTGATCAATTTTATGGATGGACATGATAGTAGATACGTTTCTGATTAAAAAGTCTAATCAGTTCGTATGTGCTATTGTAGGATTAATAGGATCTGTGAGCCTCACAACCTCACATTGTCCAAAAAATTTGAATTAACATTGTAAAAAGCTATTGTCGTTTATAGGCTGAAGTTTTAAGCTTAAAGCTGAAGTTTGAACAATAACGAATACTCTCTCGGTTTAAAAACATATTACCCTCGAAACACATACACTAGGGCTACATACAGGTACACTTCTATGTTTTTGGGAAAATAATATTCATAAGGATCGCAAAGAATAAAGAAATAAAAAAAAAACTAGAGGTGGATTCTTGGGGATTTTGTAACTAGTTTTTTATTTTTACATCTATATTATACCTTTGTTGTTAGGCAATAATAGTTATTGGTTGTAATTTTAAGGGAGAAATGAAAGGAAGAAAACGGTTAACAATAACAATACAACAAATATTTATTGTTCTTTATGCCCTGCAGTAAAGATAAGCTATTTTTGAAACATGGCTTGCACATGTTGAAAAATACAAAAAAAAACAAAAAAAAGAGGGTCTGTTACGCAGTCAAAATTCTCGGATTCGATAAAAACAAATGAAGTACCTACTTAAATCTTTGAGCGATAAGGTTCGTGGGATTCTGAACAAGGTACAAGTGTGAATAAACAACTTGTTATGTAAAATTAGTAGTGCTCTTAAAGAGACCATAATTTATGGTTAGGAACTTGAAGTTATGTTATCGCAACACTTAAACACAATGCAACCCTCATATGGTTTTGAAATAAGACTGCAAATAATTCATTTCTGTAAAATTAATGTTATTTCATACAAATTTCTCAATATCATTTAGTAATCATAGCCTATGTAAATCAATTTCAGGTTGCAATGGGCCTAAGTTAAAGATGGACATATGCTGGCAACTGAAATAGGGGCGTTGCCGAACATACGAATTCAGCTAAGTGATCAATAATTCATTGTGTATTAATTAGTTTAAAATAGCGTGATCGTCTGCATGGTATGGATAATGATATTGTCTGTAAATTATAGAAAATATACAATTTCTAAAAAAATAGAATGAAATCCAATTACTTATGCTAAAATATCACGCAATTTTTAGGTAAAGTTTTTTTTTATTTAAGTAATATAAATTCTTTGTTATTTATTATTTAAATAAAAAGGCAATAAAATAAAAAGAGCAGAGAAATTTAAAGGAAAACTAAAGCAAACATACGTTATAAATTAGTTAGGATATGTACTTAGATCGAAATATACACGGATGAGAAAGAAAGTAGAGTCGGTAATATTTAGTTACGAATACTTGTGATGTTGTTAAAACATACTATGTATCTTTAAGGCACTGCGGCTAGCAATCCATCACTGTATTGATTACGTTAGTATACGTCTCTACATATACGTTCAATACAACGCTGAGTGTGATAATCGGGTTTAGTGACCTTGGACACTAGCTGGCCCACGTTGGATAAGAATGTGATAATATCATACGTGTACGTACTTTCAAACTGATCAATAATTTTATAACCTCATCAGCATTACAACTCGATCTTTATGTTTAATACGTATTGCGTTTGCCTTGGTCGATTTATAATACTACTGAATTGATTAAAATATAGTTTAATTTAATTTAACGTTCTTGCATTTTAAACAATGTGAAGACTTTATTATTGATTAACAAAATAAATGGGAACTTAAATTAATCATGTAACTTGATACATGAAGCTTTCTCTAAGGCGTAACAACAATTATATAATAACAAAATATTTTATTTGAAACTATTATGATTAGATTCTAATCAGAATGAGAATATATGGTTCTAGAAGGGGTAGGCTATAATCTTATAATATAACAACAAAAATCTAATGTGATTCACTCGAAATTTCCTTATCATAAAATTTATCGTTCATCAAGGGGCGCTCTGTAACAGACACAGTCATTTACAGAATTTTCATCGTATATTTTTTTTTATTTATATACTTATATAACAATACTGTGATTTACAATTATTAAATAAAACTCGCTTTGACTCAATGTTCTAAGGAGGGGCATTTATCAATAAAAGAAAAGGATAGCTATATTTGCCTTAGCCATTCAGGGTGAATTAAGTAAAATTCGGAGAATTTAGGGGTGTGGCTAAGACAGGGAGATTGGCAGTGACGGGGGTGGAAGGGATCAGGTAGTCGGGCTTGGGATGCGTGTACGCAGAGTCGTAGCAAAGATTAATTATTAGAGTTTCGTGTACGGATCGATTTTTGAGTTAGTCGGGAGTGTCTCAAAGAAAATTAATTAAAACAACGTATAAAAATTAGAAAATCACACTTAATTCGATAATTACGGGAGACAAGCTTGTTGTTCCGAGTCTTTAAAATAATTTGTATTAAATCTCGCGTTAAATTAATATGAAAATCAAAAATCTGCTGTAAATTTTAAATATATAATTAAGTGATTAGTGAAGTAGGGGCGAATCTTCACAAGACTGCGCAGATATCACCTGGTAAATTTAACATCACGCTACAAAGGTTGTATGAAATTTATATTTTATTATTTTATAAATCTTATTATTCTATTGTATTTCTTCATATAATTGCATGACAATTAACATTGTATGTTAATGTCAGAAGGCGAGGTTGTACAGTCCAGTCTACGTTGAAAAGTGAGATTATGAGTCGCTGCATTATACATATTTGTTTAAGTATTTATTTCTTGTGAATGTCTTGATGTCTAGCTGGAGATCATGTCAATATAGTAATGGATCTGAAATAGTACTAGGTGTTTGATAGGGACGTATTTTCATCAAGCCCTTACTTTGACACTTGCTTTTTGTAACATTTCTTAAATTATCAGAAGCTATTACTAAATTTATTTTATTAGTTAGAGCGTCTGGTGACTTTTGTAGACTCCACCATATCACTATTACTCAATTAATTTAATTATAATTATTTTGCAGTCATAAGACATAGTAGCTACAATTTTCTACTCAAAGCTTAAGGCTTTCGTCTAGATACGGCAGTAGCCGCAGCGAGGGAAGCTAACTGTAGACAGCCGCAGTTCTAGGGAATATTGTCGAAAGAATGAGGTTTTGAGCCTGGAATTGATAGCTGTAATTATAAATCTAGAGCTAGGTGATCTGGAAGAGTCGCCGGCGTAGCGTAGGCTTAGGAAAAGTAGGTTAAAGACGTCTGCAGACGAAGTAGGATAGGAAATAGGGTCTAGGGAATCTAGGTTAGAAGGTCGATCAGCCAGGTCGCAGGACACTTATAGCCAGGTGCATGTGGAACATCAGCACCCTCCAATTCTGTCTTGGAACTGGCTATAGTGTGGGCGGGTTGCTAGGATGGATGGGAGACCCGCATATATCCAATTTTTTCATAGGAATTCTACAGGTCTTATGACCTGCCTCAATACATTTTCTTCTAGATGGAGTTTTGGAGTTTAAATTGGTTTTTATAGCTTAGTTTAACTTGAATATTATATGTATATTTTATTTACTATAACATGACCTGTAAGACCCCATCATATTTCTATTATATAAATATAAACTTGTGGGAAAACCTGTTTCATGCGTGAACGCGAATCGAGACACTCCTGATATGGCAGACGACAGAAATCGCGAGGCGAGATTATCATACGGGACATGATGAGGCGTCACTACATCACTGAGGCGACGCAGTATCAACGTCGGCAGTAATTCAAAGCTAAGTGATAGTTTTAGTCCTGCTTTTATTTTTATGCGTGCATTCCTTTAATCAAATGTATTAAACAACTACTTCGTAACTGATTTAAACAAAACACAACGTACGGGTCCTTGTAAGACAAATAAACGATCACATTTTCTGGCCATGACGACGATTACGCTTGTTTAAATAATAAAAATTAGTTTCCTTAAATGTTACATGGAGTAGAGGGTGATAGGAAAAATTAAGGTAAGGGTGTGAATGTTACAACACCCTAGTGTCAGAGTTCTTCGGAACCGCCTCTCGGCCTCTGATGTGGTTCCTTTAACGACTACCAGATGCCATCTACGGCTTGAACTCGAGGGATTCGCTCAGAGATTTGTTCAAAGACATAAATATTTTAACGGTAGCCTCACAGTATATACTTGAGAACATAATGCACGTAAGGAAAAATATTTCGTCATTCAAAAAAAATTGTGATGTAATAGATAGACACTTGCGTAACGATCATAAACTATTTCTACCGCGGTATCGGCTTAGCAGAGTTAGTGATTCGTTCATGGGGAACTGTATACGTTTTTATAACAAGTTATCAAAACCAATCCTAGATATGCCTGATAGAAAATTCACAGGTTATGTAAAACAGTTACTTTGTAAAAAGGCCTATTATAGTACTAAAGATTTCCATAATGACAATAATATTGGGTTTGAGCTTGGCGCAGACACCTCGTAGTTTCGTATATATGACTATATATTTGGTACAGTCGGTACAAAATATTTTTAATGATGACATTTATAAAATTTCAATATTTTGACATATTTTTGTATATTCATATATTATTTTCTTAAACATCATTTTTTTAAATTCAATTTACAATGACTATAATAAGGACAATGTATACTCAGTCCACATACCTAGTTATTAAGATAAACTAAAATTGTAAGTTGACGTCGATTGGAGAAAATGCGCTGTGCAGTTTGTTGCCGCTTCTTCTGCACTCCGCTTTGGAAGCAGCATTAAACTTAGCCATAAGTAAATTACTGACGTCAACAATTCTCAGTTGAAAATATATGACAATTAATAAGTGTCCAAATGACCTATGTTAAATAAACGTTTTTGAATTTTGAATTTGAATTTTGCAGCCGGGACCACCGGCTTAACGTGCCTTCCGAAGCACGGAATCATCTTTATTATTAGACAATCAGGTGCCATGATTCAAGCCTGCAATGTCCTAACCAAACTGGAAACAACTAAACAAAGTATGCTTCCGGTGAGAATCGAACCCACGACCCCCGGTTCAACAGTCAAACTCCTTAAGCACTAGACCACGGAGGCTGTCAATAGAATCAATAAGACGTTGATATAATTATGTTCTGGTTGTTGATCTAAAATTTTACTTATCCCAGCTAAAAGAGACAAATATTTTCAATAACAGGACTCACCTTACCACATGGTAATTATTGCACTAAATACACCTGAATACAGCAGAAAGCTTCTATAGACGTTCAAGCTATGTAAACCCGGTAACTTTCCGCAGCTGACAACTTCCGTCAGTTTTGAGGCACTAAACACACCAATGTTATGATCTTCTAGATCTACCACTCTTACAGTATAGGCATACACTCAAAATAAAATCAAAAATATTTTATTTATTGCAAGAACTTCACTTAGCTATCATTGTGCATATTGTTGCCGCTTCTAAAGCCGATCATGGAAGAAGCAGCAATAAACTACACAGTGCATTTTTTCACGTGTATATAGACTTATGTACTTAAGGTTTAGGTTCAGGTTCTCTCCAGAGAGGTAGCGTTGTCATCATCTGTCCCTATTTTTTATTTGTATCTGCGCAAACAATGAAGCGGTGCGAGCATAAAGAGCAGTTTTCTTGGAGCCGCTCCAACATTTCAATGATACCACAGGCAAACTCGATAGACTTCGTCGGGCTGATAACTTGCTCAATTATGGGATCTTTATCTCGGAAACCAGCGGACTTAATTAAGTGGCGTTTGTAGGCAATGGAAAATCTATAGAACTTGTACCTACTTTACCTTACTAGGTAATTTCTTTCGTCCTATAATTTTATACATAACACTGATAGCATAACCATACTTTTCTGGAGCGTGTTTGCACAAATATCTTTATATGTATCACAATACGTATTTTGAAGCCATTTTGGCTGATTGAAATCAGGATGATCATCGGTCGTGGATTTGAATCTAATTTTGAAAATCCTCCCATTTAAAATGCTATGACCAAGATTTATAACCCTTAATCTTAAAAGACTAATTTTAGCCAGGCTAGGATTTGAGTCTAATGTTAACTTTTAATTTGACTACTTTTTATGACGTAATCTTTAATAGTATTTAGCTAACCGTTTATAACACTGAGTCGCGCCATTACGATGGTATCGGCGCTTGGACCCGCTCCAGAGAGTTTAATGGCGGCTTCACGCTACGCTTTCCCGATACCGCTTATAATTGCTACTCCGGGGTCCTGAGGATTATTTATCTATTTGTATTGAATAAGGTATCATGTTTTGCAAATTTCTGAGCTTTTGTCAAATTTGTTTCTAATTCTATCAAGGCTGAGCTATGGCGGCTGGCTGGACCCGTTCCAGAAAATATATAGTCTTATTGTCTTTTAAATTCATATTGTAAAACTGTGCTATTCTAGATTGAAGAATAGAAGTTATCAATACACTAGCTGTTGCCCGCAACCTCGTCCGTGGCAATTTCTGTTATTACGATTAATTCGTTTTTTTATTAGCATAGATGAATATTTTTCCCCCGTTTTGGTAATATTTTTTATATATGCTTCGCTCCTATTGGTCGCAGCATAGTGTTTTATAGCGTAAAGCCTTCCTCAATAAAAGGACTATTCAACACAAAAAATATTTTCCAATTTGAACCCGTGGTTCCTGATTCCCGTGGTAATCCACGGGCGCGTTCAAACAAACAAACAAACTCTTCAGCTTTATAATATTAGTATAGATGATCTCAATAATTTTTTTGTAATTTCTGTATAATTCAGAACCAATTCAAGTATGCTCCCATGTCGGTCAGGGAGAAAAAAAAACCTCTGTACCAGATGCTTTGCATCCCGCGCAGGCCACAGGAGCCGGTCGAGGAAAATGTAAGGAATCGTGTCAATAGGTGATGCAGCTAGCAACCAATCACTACTTTGTCTCCGAAATATGGCCTTTAGGCCTTTGGGTTACTATGTATTTCTTATTGAATCATCAGATGGAATTGTCTGGAGCCCTGAACCCGGGCTTCATTTTCCGGCTTTTTCTTCTCCACTTCGCACAGTCTTCAGCATCCGTGGTAAAGATTTCGTTGGCGCATCAAATGAGCACTTCTTCTCGTGATTATTATGAATGTATGTTTAATAATCTAGTTCTAAGATTTGACTGACACATTCTAATAATTATTTCATCTATAAGCCCTGACAAGGTTCTATTCTAACGATGTTTAGTCCAAACCACAAGATAATATTACGTAGGTTAAATTACTCGAGCTCACAGACACTAGAGCAGCCTCGGTGTTAGGGGATGCCCTATGGTATAAGAGTTCACCCTAACAATAATGTTTTATGATAATTGAGAATGGTTCGTTTGGCGGTTGGTTAATCACACACCCGAATTGGTTAGTATAATATTTAATTTACACACTGCACTAATACACTAAACTTCACAACTAAATGGTTAGGTAAAATACTGAATATAAAATGGTAAAATCACTACTGGTTATAATAATGGATAAAATGGTATGAATACGCGGTAAATGGTTGTCGCCGATCGGCTGGTAGTTGCGTACTAACTTCGATTTGGATATAATTCGACTTATTGTATTATGCTGATCGCGCGACATACATAATAATGGTGAATTTCAACTGTTCGATTGCGTAGCCTCGAACACTTGGGGCACAATGCATTGCAATTTAATACAAGAATGAGTTCAATTCTAACGGATTACTGTTGCACAAGCGATGCCTCTTGGTGCGCAGTATTGTTATTATATGTATTGTATATCGCCATTAATATGTATTGTATAATTATAAGGTCATGTCCACACTACGCAGAGCCAGTACACTACGGGTTCAATTCTAACGGATTACTGTTGCACACCGTGTGGTATCCGGCAGAGTAGAATAGGACCACTCCAAGTCTTCCTGTGGATGTCGTAGAAGGCGACTTAGGAAATACAAGCTAAACAAAGCTTATAAACATCTCTGAGACCTCTCCAACCCGTTTGGCCAGCGTGGAGAGTGTAGGCCAAGTCCTTTGGCTGCTCTGGCCAAGTATGGCTCTAGTAGTACAGAAAGGGTATACAGAAAGACTATAAAAACCTGATGATGATGATGGTTATTGCACAAGCAACGCCACTTATTTTTGATATCAATATTGCAATAATGTAATGTTTAATTGTACCGTCAGCGTAATGTCCTTGTCTGTGTTGATATCGGGAGAGTTGCATACATACTTATTGTCAGGCTTCCATCCACCCCGGAGTCTAAGGCTATAAGGACGCAAAAACCACGTTACGAATTTACACGTCAGAATTTTGGTGGTTGCTAGGCGCATTGCTCGTTGACATGGTGTTCAGAGTCTTGCCCAGTACTTGTACGATCTTCGTACAAAGAAGCAGTAATTACAGTTTTTATTTACATTCTTTAATGAGATCGGGTATTAGCATAACTTAGGCTTTTGCGAAGTAAAGTTTCAGTCCGTACGTACATTGTGGTACTAAATCAAAATATTTTTATCGAAAACCAATTTACCGCATTTCAGCGAGCCGCTTTAAGGTTTTTAATGAAGCTCGGCGTCGCTCCGCTGCCCGCGCATAATATCCGCGCTCGGTATTAATATCCGGCCGGAGCGCATGAATTTCGGACAAACGCACCCTTCGCCCCCTCCCCCTTTACACCCTCAGGTTTAAAACATTTATCCCGGGAGCTGGACATCAATTCGCTTTCAGAAGCAGTTATTTATGCAGCGCTGTTTATTTGAATCACTTGAAGGGTAAACGCAATAAATTAAGTCGGCAGCGACGGCCATATTGATGGCGGAGATTTATTTCCGAATTCTGGGAACTCAAATTTTGTGCGAAAATTATTGCTTTAAAATCTTACTCCGTGTTTTATTACTCCTGAATACTTTGTTCTTGTGTGATAACGTACTCGATGAACGGCGGCTGCGCACACGTTCCGCGTGCAAGCGAAAGCGTGGAACAAGCTATAGAGAGGTATAATGGGCCTAAGCTTTCGGCTTGTGACGCATCTATCTCTCTTCCACCGTTATCACGTACAATCATCGTCCGTAAACCGACATTATAGACAACCAATTTTTTGGGTGATGTTCTAATGTTTTCGCGATTGTTACACATTTAATACGGTTTTATGGCCGTATAAAGTGATTTAAGTATTCACTATACAAACCGTATGCCACCGTCACTATACATAGATACATAGTATCACGTCTTTTTCTCTCGCAGGGTAGACAGAGCCTAGGTCTATAAGACCTAAAGGCCACGTTTAGCATGTTGGTGGGCATTAGGTGGAAAACGGAATCAAAATAGTGATGGGTAAGAAGAAATTTTGATATATCTATACTCTGTTTGTTTAGGTATTTAAAAACATGTAAACAATCTTGATACGTCTTTTTATTGAAATGTACACTTTAAAAATGTAAATATTTGCATTTTACTTGAATTTCAAGAAATTACTTTTACTAAAAGTGTACATTTTAATAAAAAGATGTATCAAGATTATTTACATGTTTTTAAATACCTCAACCAACAAACAGAGTATAGATAAAATGATAACACCCTCAAAAACAATTATTATTTTTACATGGAGCATTGTTTCGCTACTTCAAAGTTGGACGATATTTAATATGTTCCTAAACAGACAAAACAAAAGTTATTTTATCAGTCTTAGACTACAAATCTAATTTTCATCACGTCTTTATCCCCTTCAGGTCAGACAGGACCTATAGCCATAAAATCAAAGATCAAGTTTGGCACGACGGTGGAATTAAATAGAACAGGCTTTTGTGATGCGCCAGAACACCAAAAACCGATTTATTCTCTATGAATATGAAAAGATATAAATTTATGATGACTGTAAAAAAAGATCTGTTTCTTATGACAAAGTCCAGTAATAATAATAATTATATGTATACGGACAAATCACACAGATTGAGCTAGCCCCAAGGTAAGTTCGAGACTTGTGTTATTGGATACTAACTCAACGATATTATATTTTATAACAATTAATACACATAAAGATACACATCCAAGACCCAGGCCAATCTGAAAAAGATCATTTTCCATCTTGACCTGGCCGGGGATTGAACCCGGACACCCTCGTGTCGCAGGCTGGCGTGTTAACCACTGCGCCACGGAGCTGTCAAATTATGTCATTAAGTACAGATTGAAATAAAAGCGAGACGTTATGACAAGTAATAAAAAAAGAACAGGAAAACACAGTACATCTAATTATTCGTTTCTATTCAATACCAAGCAGGAAAACGAAATAAGCGTGGAAGTTCCGTTCCCGAGATTTACTGCGGGACGTTAATGCGATCTGAATATTGCACGCAATCTGGAACCAGGAGATACTTCACGAAATCCTCAGTTTGTTAGTGAAATTAATCTAGCAATATTTGTGACAAACGGTATTATTTCAAAAGTGCGAATCGGATTTATTTATCACTACCACTAGCATACTTATACACTGACCTATGCTTGAATATTGTCCAATGTCTGATAAATAAATCACAACTATCTTTAGGAGAGTTGTTGAATAATAATAAAAATATTAAGAAACCAGTTATTAAGGAATGTAAATAAGAACACATATAAATATGACAAAAGCTTTTATTTGTTTTTATTAAGTAAATAAATTCTCCTTGTCTCCTCTATGGGACGCAAACAGACTCAACATGAGATTAAACAAGTTGCCAACTTAGAAAGTGGTCTCGCCGCTCAACTTTTCTCATGATTTAATAATGTCGACAAAGTTTTACATGAGTTGGGACGCGAGATAAGGTGCTTATAACATAAGTCGCATGAATATGTTAGCAACCAAAAAAACAATTATAAAAACATTCAGTTTGACAGAGGGATTGCCGATCGAAGTGTGAACTTGTGGTGCTGACGTGAATCCACAAGTTTATCCCCTACAAATAGTCACTCAATGTGCTTAGAGAAGTTTTTGTTCTAATAAATACTATCTTCTTATCTCCTCTGTGGGCCGTAAGCAGCCTCGACATGAGGATTGTACAAGTTAGCCAACTCAGAGCGTCGTCCTGCGCGCAAGATTTCTCATCATTTAATCATATCGACAAAGTTGTGCAAGAGTTGGGACCACGGGAGATAAGATACTCATTACAAACATAAGCCGAATGCGTATATTCGAAAAACACAAGTTTATATTAACAAAATATATAAAATTTCCTTGTATCATCTGTGGGATGCAAGCAGACTCAACATGAGGATTAAAAAGTTGCAAGCTAAGAGCGTTGTGCCGCCGCGCGAGCATTTTCTAGTGATTTAATAATATATAAAAAGGACCAATGGTCACGCTTAGCGCATTGGGAGACATATATGTGATAAACAAAATCAAAATAATGATGAGTTGCTAACGGCGTCGCCTTTTGATATGATTATATATTTCCTTCCCCCATGTCCTCGCCCAGCTGCTTGAAAGTCCGGCGACGCTCCTCTTACACCCTGGTGTTGTAGTTGTCCGTCCATGGGCAGCGGTGAACGCTTATCATCAGGTAACTCTCTCGTTTGCCGTCCTATATTATAAAAAAAAATCTCGTCCATGGAGATGCCCAGGACACAAGCAGACTCGACATGAGGATTAAACGAGTTGGCCGAGAGCGTCGTCTCTGTGCGCAAGTTCTCATGATTTAGTAATGTCGACGAAGTTGTTTATGAGTTGGGATGCGAGATAAGATGCTTATACAAACATAAGCCGTATGAAGTATGTGACAACTCTTTTTTAAAACAAAGTTCTCCATATCAGAATACATCAGACTTGCAATTTAAAATGCAACAGACAATTTAACAGAATAACTGCAAATGCGTTATGTGGTTTCTCTTGCTATTGCTTAATAATCATTGATTGAAATTGCATAAAACAACGGAGAAACACATAAAAAGACAAATTATGGCCGAAAATGACTTCTAACCGGATGCAAGATGTAGTTTAACATTATTAATATATCATCTGCCTTTGGAATGCTCTCCCCGAAAACATCGGACGGGCTTCCAACAGATTGGCATTCAAGGAGTCGAAACAAAACATATTTTAATGAAAAATATTTTTCTTTTTTTAGCGATTATCCTTTGAAAACAAGTTATTGGCTACAGATGAAAAGGAAGACCAAGAAATACATGGAATGAGTATATCGGACGGGATGTGAGAGACAGGGGTTTTAAATGTGAATATGATTAATGACAAGGAGAAATGGAGGGAATTGACATGCAGAGCCGACCCCAAATAGTTACCAGGTACGATATCCTATATTTCGAGCAGTGGGTTACGCTTTCGCACAAGGGGCATAAAGTTTCTGGAGGTCCGCGTTGGAAGCTGTTAATCCCGGCTATTTTGGATGCCTTTAGGCGACTTTAAAGATCTTACATATACGCGGAAAACAACAAACATAACACATTTTCGATATCAATTCGTATATATCACACGAAAATTCGTTCGATCAGACATATTACTAAGCCCTTTTGGGTACGGAACTCTTAAAATGGATTTCAAATAGGATGTCTCCGTATCCTAACCTCAGCAATTAAGTACCAAAAATAAGGGTCGTTAACTAAAAGATCTTTTCATATATGAGTTGTTTATCAAAAACTGGACAAGAAGTCACGAGCATAGTCATAATAATAGCGGTATGTCATAACAGGGGACCGATTGGACATTAGCACGCCGCGCACGAGTTGCAAAGCTCTTCCGATCAGCTTTATCTAAGGGTCACCGAGCGCTGGGGTCTGATAATAAATGATCTACTGCGACCGACACTTGTTATGGCCAAACTGTTCAGCGTCGCTTGTATGCTAAATATCATTTATCGCTACGTTATCGTTATGAGCGTAATTTTTCTTCTGCATACTTTAGGTCTGTCGCTTGTAATCAATGATGTGATGGCTGTTAATTTATATATACATTTTATCACCTCTTTATTCCTTACGGGGTAAACAGAGCCTAAAATCCAAATGCCACTTTAAGCTTGTTGTTAGATGTGTATGTAAAAATAGGAATAAAATTAAGTAATATGTGGCTAGCCGCATCCCCCCTATTGACATGATTCCTTATATTTTCGCACATTCCGTTGGTGAAGCAGCTGGTAGGTACAATGCGATGTAGGGTTTTTTCTTTTCTCCTAGAACAACATATAAATTAATCTTTTTTAAGCTTTATAATTATGTATATAAATGGGACTTAGCACGAGTCTCGTTGCAACCACGATGGATGTAACTCCATTGAAACGTCAACGGAAACAAATAATAAAAAAGGTTCGTGCTTAGTCCCGTTTATATACATAATTAAACATGTAAATTAATCTATGTAATAAAAGTCCTCAACATCATCCTTGCGTTTTCCCCGGTTTTATCCTTAGCTGTGATGCGTCCGGGGACCACTATTATGAAAGCATGTCATTTATTTTGTTGAGAGATTTAGCAAATTATTGACAGCGGATCACATCCCGGACTCCAACACTCATTGAGTAGCTCCAGAATAAATACCTGTAAAATTACTAGTCTAAGTACATAGGGCCGTAAAAGCACAGTAAAAAATGTACATAAGTATATCTGAATAAACCTACCAACTGGAGACAAGCTTACAAATTTATTCATTTTTATGTATTTATTTCAACATTTCTTAAAATTAAGGAAATTAATAGAAGATTATACATTTCCAGTATCGAATAAAGAGATAAATAATCTACGGGACCCCGGAGCAGCAATTATAAGCGGTATCAGCGATAACGTCGCATGAAGCCGCCATTAAACTTTCTGGAGCGGGTCCAAGCGCCGATACCGTCGCAAATGGCTGGCGATGCTATAAATGGTCAGATTAATAAAACCAAACTCGCGCCTTTATCTCATTGCGTTACTGGTTGCATCCTGAACTGTGATTTTTCGGTGCGCAAAACATACTATAATTATGAAAGCTAGTGTCTAAATCACTTAGATAACCACTGTTACCAAATCCTTTTTTCATTCCATTTAAATTAGGTTAGATCTGCAACTTTTGATGGTATAGTTGTAAGAATTAATCAAGGAATTGAGTTATGTCTTCTTGTATACACGGTGAAATTTTGATCGTTCTGGACCCTTAAAGGGATGATTCATTCCGTTGATATAAACAACTTTTCCTATGGGACTAATGCTAGAAACTTAACATTTTTGTTGACGTTCCCATACACATTGACTGGGCGGCCGAAATTTTTTGTATGGAACTGACCATTTTTTTTAACTTTCCAGCATTGGTCCCATAACAAAAGTTGTTCATATCGATGGGCTGAATCACCCCTTTAAGGGTCCAGAACGATCAAAATTTTACCGTGTATATAATATAATATCAACTCCTCAAACCCAAAACTAAAACATTTATTCATAAAAAATATGAATTTTTCGCCATAATGCCCATCATGTTAATTTGTCGAGATCTTTTATTAACTATTCATTTTCAGCAGAGGTATTTACACTAAGAGATTAAAAGTCATCCACCCGTTTATAAATTATTTTGAAAATGTTACAAACGTGAAAGTCAATTTGAAGTAATTTTTGAGCTTTAAGAATCTTATTTATTAAGAACTGACTTTTTGATTGCTCCGCTCATTTGATTGTAGATTCCTTGGGAATAGTACTCTATGTCCTTTTCCTAACCTGAGACAATTTCTTTTGATATTCGGTTCAGCAGTTATGCTGGGAAAGCGAAATAAACAAACATACTTTCACATTTATAAATTAGAATAGGATTCAGTCTCGGCAAACATACTTCATAAAGAGGTAAGTATAAAGGAGTTATGCTATAAGTTGAAATTAGTCTGAAGGGTGCTACAAAAGTAATAGTCAATTTCAAGTAATCTCTGAATTTACATTTATTAGAAAATTTTAGAAATTATTATTTAGAAAATCAAAATAGAGTCTTTGTAAACTTTTCGTTATGAGGTTGTTAATATTTTACAAGACGCAGTATATTTTGCAAAAGCATTTCAATTTCATCGCAGTACAAAGCGAAAATAAATGAATTCACACAATGGCTCATCCCTTTTCATAAGGCTTCTTATTATTTGCGAACGAGAAACGCACGGTTTATCATTGGATTCTGAATGTTTGGTGTTTGCGTATCATCTCGCGAGGATTACCGGGAGATTGAACGTGTAGCGTTGTGCGGTTGGAGCGTTCTGAGCAAATCGTCCATGCTGACGCGTGTCTTCTTAAATTCTACAAGCTTACAGTTGTTTACAAGCATTAATTTACTTACTATGTGTTTATGTATGTTTTTTAGGTAGAATCTTGCAATTGAATTTAAAAGTAGTTATTCTTAACTTACATTTAAGATAACAGTGCAATATTATGGATTCATTGATCTTATCTGATTATGGGGACCTCCTCAATATAGAAAAGAAAAGAGCACAAAGTTACAGTGTGAGATCGCTCTGAATAAATCGTGTCCCATCTTTGTTTAATATTTTTTATTTGCAAAAACTATACATTTAGACAAGAATTTGTGTGTTTTTGTATTTATTTTTAAAGGATAAATTCAAAAACAATTAAAACTTCTGTTACAAATAAAAAAGCCACATAATCATCGAGTAATATAGGTAAGTTTTATTATATTTTTAAAATATTAGGGGTCTAAATTGCATTACCCAAAGAATCGAAAATTTGCCTATATATATAAAAAAAAAAATTGAGCAAATGCTGTGAAAGCTATTGATGTCTCTGTCATCTTAACTTGTTCCCAGTTACATCCTTACTTCCGGAACTCGGGGTCGAAGATCGCCCTGGGGGTTATGTTAGACTATGTGATCAAACCGAAACCTACGCGGGTGAAGTCGCAAGAAATAGCTAGTTAGCCATTTGATTCTTGGATACAGTTGTTCAAAATTATAGATTTTATTAGGCGTCATTTCTTTTTAAATAATAATAATGATAACCATTATGTGTGGTTGTTAAATGTTGTATTTTTTATTTTTTAGCAGCCTTGTTCTTTGGCACTGCCTTCCTTATACTGTGTTTGCCCAAGCCATCTATAAGTACATGTAAGTGTCTTGTATTTTCCAAGCTGTTTTTGAGAAATTGGAGTAATGCTTAGAACTGTTTTCCTTGGCCATAAGTTAATTTTGTAGAATGTAAATTGGATGACAATGCAGCTTTATGAGGATGAATAAAATCTCTCACAATTTACAAAACTAATGAATAGAAGAGAACTATAATTGGATAAACTTAAACACACATATGCCATTACACAAAATCACAATTTAAAAACAATAAATGTTTACGAGATATATAATGCACAAAATAGTCCTACAACCTCAGTATAGCCAACTACGCAGTTTGTATGCATAGCGTTCCCTACAACTGATGAGCATCTACCGCATATCAATGCCATTAAAACGACATGTACAATTATGTTGTCATCGATCGCAGCCTGTTTTTGTAGAGTAGTTAGTTATTGGCTGAAACTGTACCAAAAAAAAATTGGCGTTTCTCATCTGCAGTGGTCGGTTCCGAAACGCTAGTAGTCTGTAGATTTTGCACATTAATTAATAATATAAATATGACTAAATTAGATCCTTTTAAATGTGATTTGCCTGCAAAGGCCTATTTTCTGTATAAACGTTTTAATTTTTTGATTTCACCATGCGTGTGACTCGTGGCAAGCGTCCACGCGTCATCAGTGCCGCTGGAACGTTATGTCGACGAATTACGTCAATTGTGTTGTTTGGCAAACGAGGCTGATATTATGGCATTTTTATTGATTGGCCGGTGATGAACTGCTTCTACAAACAAAACACTATGCGTGTGTCCTGTCCTGTGAGTGACGAGATGGACGAGGACCTCCTCAAATCAATGGCGTTCAAATGTTATGTGACGTAGAATTACACCAATTGTGTTGTTGCCGCACGTTGTCATTGCGGTGTAGCTTGTGATTGGAAGGCAATGCCCAAATCCTAGGCATGTTTGTATGCGTAGGTTTCACGAGCTTGACGAGCGCAAACCACAAATCAAAGATGTTTGACGATTGTGTGTCGTTAGTGACCGGCCTTTAATAAAACTCCTAAACATGTAAATGTTATTTATTAATGTCTTTTTTAAACTAATATCATGACAACGTGTAAAACCTAGTTTCATTTAGGTTCGGTTTTTTATAGGAAAGGATTGGTGGGTACTGAATCCATTTACGCCTATAAATATGGCTTTGTTATGTGAGATTTCTTTTTTTACATGACTGCCAAAACAAGAGCGTACTGTTCTTAGAGTTCATGTACATACTCGTATGTGTTTCTTCAGTCCACTATTTCTAAATGCCTCATCGGATTTGGACGTATCTATATATATCGTATTTATATATAATCCCAGATGACATGGCTTTAATTTTTGACAGGGCCATCGTGTATCATTTTACTTTGAAAAACTTGTAACATTAACTATTTCAATAAGCCATGTATGATATGCTTCAAACTCTAGATAAGGCATGTGACACACGTTCCGTTTGAGTATTGAGCAGCCACCGCAAATCAACGCAATTGGAGCATTGTCGGCGTGGAATTACAGCAATTGAGTTGTTGCCGATATTCCCGGTGGCACTGATTGGCGGGTACTTAAACTATTTGCACTTTTAAATGTTTGATTTGTTAGTTCATAACAGATTTCCGGGAAAATTAACGGAAAGAACCATAAATACGTAATCCTCAAATTTTTTGAATCATGACGATTATTTGGAATGGCGGGTAATGAAACAACTTGTGTTTTTAACTGTTGAAGTGCTAATAGCGCTTTAGGTGTACATATTATTATCGCTGGGTAGAAGGTGGATTGGTGACTATGTGGCATCAAAATATATCGGGCTCTCCGTGCTTCGGAAGGCTATTTAAGCCCTCAGTCCTAATTGTCATCATCAAACAGAGGCTATGTCAGAAACCACAGGGCAGCTTGAAAGTCCTGACAACAATGTTAGCCAGTAGATACTTAATCTCTACATTTTATAAACGCGGTGTCGAACTGAGGATCAACAGCAGAATCTCTTCCTACTGACTGCCAGAAAGCAGTGACGTAATACTTACCTTTTATAATTCTATAAGTCATGACTGGAAAAGCTGAAAAATTGGAATCGATCAACTTATCAAGAAGATTAAATAAGATTTAATCTTTTTGTATTCTAATAAAATTTTCCTATACATACAGCCTGTTTTCCCCCCGGATATACTATCCGTAGTATGTCATTTGTGTACCGTACAGGGCCTCTAACTACACAATGGATCCTGTGACGTCATCGCAGCGGTCTCTGCAATCACGGCGTGTTGATGTTGACTGATTACACGCGTGTCGCTCGAGAGACAATGCTACCATCGACACTATGGACGTGTTATCCAGTATCTCGTATGTGGACTATATTCTATAAATTGTTATTTATAGAATATAGTTTAAGGCTACTAAGGCTACGTAATGTAGACTATAGTCCACATTACGTAGCCTTGACCATTCTATATATTTACTTTGTCCTTTACGGGGTAGACAGAGCCAAAGTTTATAAGATCGAAAGGCCACGTTTACTGTAATGATACATGTAGGCAGGAAACGAAATAAGAAAAGTGACTCAGTGGCAGCTACACCTTTGACACGATTCCTAAGATATCCGCCCATTCCCAGGATCTGCTTTTATGGACTGCGTGGAAAGAGAAGCAGCAAGTACTTTATATGTTTTATCTCAGAGAAGCTAAGACAAAATAAATAAGTTTAATTACAACTGCATACTATAATATTATTGAAACTTACGCGAGATATCATTTTAGTGTTAAACAAAACGGTTTAACTCATGTATTTTTAGTCAAAAAAATGCTGACATTTTCAGCCGTCCTTAGGCCCCTCTCAGTGATCAGCTGACGGCCGCGCCGGGACGTCCTTGACACTGATGATGGCCTACTTTTACCGACTGAAAATACGGGAGTTAAACCGTTTTATTTAATACTTAAACTGCATACTAACCTGATTTGTTGAAATCCTTAAACTTCGTAGTCAACATCCATTAATCTCGTACATCGCCGACAACATTATTATGCGGAGCAAACATTCTGACGAAACGGTGTAAGCGGCTTATGAAAATAGCCGTCTGCCAGTGACGGCTCGCCTCCATAACTGCAAATAATAGTGTCCCACGACACGGATTTTCTCGGTTTGGACATAGTAACTAACCCAACGCGCGACTGCAGGTTGCTATCTCCAATTTAAGGTGTCGACAGTGACTCATCAGGCATCTTTATATCGTTGTATTCAATTAATACGGTAATAGCCTGATGTAAAAATAATATAAAATACTAGCTTTCGCCCGCGGCTCCGCCCGCGTCAATGTCGATCCCTCGGGATAAGTACTTTTTCCCGGGATAAAAGGTAGCCTATGTCCTTCTCCACACTCCAGAGAACTTGTATGCAAAATTTCATGATGATCAACCGATCATCATGAAATTTTGCATCATAGTTTTGAGTAGTTACGGCGTGAAAGCGTAACAAACAAACAAATAAACAAACTCACTTTCGCATTTATAATTTTAAAATTAGTTAGGAAGTTAGGATTAGGATTAGGATGTTTCCAATGTAACTAATCACTAAAAATTAACTACTGTATAGAATACTTTTAATTTCATATTGACCCTTAATAGTTCCGTGGTCAAATACTCCAAGTCCATTAAAAAAAAGCAAAAATATTAAACACCAATATTACCTTAACACGGGCAAGAAGCCCAATTGACTAGTCGACGTAAGCATTATTAACGCTTACGCATGTAAAGCAAACCCGGGCGTGGTCTCCACTTGGATGGGTGACTGCAATTGGCACAAAAATATCTCGAGCTCCTTTGTGGTTCGTAAGGGATGTTAAGCCGTAGGTCCCAGTGGTCATCTCTGATGGCAGTCGTTAAATATGACAAATGCCTTAAGGCAGCATGGAAAATCTGACACCAGTGGTGGCAGCTTGCACACTCAAAAAACAACAAACAAACTATAATATAATGTATTAAATTTATACCAATCATTATTATGAAACCAATACTATGAAAAAAAAATTTACGTACGTAATTTATTTAAAATCTCACGTCTCGCGTACTAATCCACAGACATTTCAGAGTAGCGTTTTCATATCCTCTAAGAATAAATATAAATATAATAAATAAATTATAGCTAATAATCGTTGTTTATCACTATATTTTTTACATTATTTTTTCAGTCAATAAAAAATTGCCGAAATTTACCATAGAGCAAAAAAAAAATTATTTTAATTGACTATATTAGAAATAGAGACGTCTACAAACGCTAACTGTGAGTTGGTTCCAGAATATTTATGTTCCAGTATTTCTGAAACTGTGGGTACAAGGATTCGCAAACGTTACCTCAAAGACGCACGACAATCTTTTTTTAGCGTACTCTAAAATTTTTAGTAAATTATATAAGCGGATTTAATTCTAAAAATCACTAACATACTCAGTAACATTTCGTTTGCACTTGATCTAAAAATAGGTAATAATGTTTAACATTTATATACTTTTTCAAACAAAACCGGATAACCTCGTTTCTAACGCCTATCCTTTCAGAACCCTTTTAAAAATAATCGTGTAGGGTATTCGTGGGGTAGGGCTGAAAGATCCTCCATTATTCAGGGCGAGGACCGCGCTAAATACTAACGAGCAAAATGGATCTGGTGAGTCGCGCGGCGCATGATTTGTTTCTTGACACCGAGTCTGTTCCGTACTTAACTTTATTTCTATTAGAGAACATATTTTTGCTTTATAGGTACGTTATGTTAGAGTTAGTTAAGAAAAACGAAATGTCGGTTATTAACATCTAACAAAATCAGTACTAACACTATGACTAACAAGGAACAGTAAAATATAACTTTTTAAAATTATGTTTATAATGTCTGTATAAGTTCGTCTACACACCGTAAGTAATTTAGAATTACACCTGATATACCGATTTGAAATTGATAAAGCAGTGTATTATTTTTACTTAGATTGCCAAAATAATGCGGTGATGTTAAGGGCTAGAAAAGCCTTAGTGCGGTAAACTAAGTAAGATTTTAAATTTTCTTTCAGCAAAGAGTGCTTAGTCCCAAAAACTGTCATCTAGCATACATAGTTGATACGTTAAGTTTTGTGAGCAAAAGTAGCGTAGGTATTTTAATTTATTTTTATTAATTACCAGGTAATTTTAATTAAATTTTGATTAATCATAACAAAGTATTATGGTGTTTTTTTTTATTTAGTTCGTAACGAGGCTGTTTTTACAATTTGTCAGTGTCGTTCGACATAGGAAGATCGGTTCGATTCATTATATATAATCTTTTATAAATAAAAATATGAAAATTACTAAGTTATATAGATAAAGGCAAAATATTTTTAAAAAAGGGCACTACATCAACTGCTAATGTGATGTCATTATGATATCTCCATACTAAACAAGTAAACTGTTTTATTTTATTTTATTCTTCGTACAGAATGTGTTGAAAAACTACGTATGTCACTCGTATGCTTGGTAAGTACAATCTCGGTTCATACCTAACTCACACTATGGGCTCGCGAAAACAAGCACGCCTCTGTTATAATGATCAATGTTGCACACTTGCATCAGAATGTACTATTAGGTATTTATTATTCTGACTCAATCCTTTTGAAACGACTGCCTTAAACAAGGAGTGTAATGTTTTATATTTGTATATGTTGTTAGTAAGTATGTAAAGCAAACAAATAAAAACTAGGTAACTAAAACAGTATAACTGGCGAAGTATGGCCCTAGTAGTACAGAGAGGGTCGTGCTCCTGTAGTGGAGACTAAAAAGGACCTGATGATGATGATGATGATGAACTAAAACAGCCATTGACAAGTTTTCACAGATAATTTTAGGTTTTTCAAACCAAATAAATGTACACAATCGTTAAAAAATCACATAAGATACTTACTTATGACAAACAAAACACTTCTGTCAAGTACACTATAATTCGGCTTCTTCGATTCGGCCACAACACGCCTTATTGTTGTGGCACTGGTAGCGAACACATCAATTGTCGGATAGTCGCTCAGCAACTCATTTGTCTACTTGCTCTGCACATAAATAAGTTCCTACAATAATTACTGTGACATGGGGAATTTTGATTATCTAACTGATGGACTAATTTTGAAATTATTATTTTGATCCAGGAAACTAACCTATTCGGAAATTTTAGAATCACGATATTTAATAGTAATTTACTCGATCTAATACTACGTGTCACATTAAAATATGTCATTTAAATACGTAAAATAATTATATTTGATTATACAAATAAAATAAGACCCACATTGAATTTCAAATAATTTAATTTTTATATTGGCACTAGCTTTCGCCCGCGGCTCCGCCTGCGTCAATGTCGATCCCTCGGGAATAGTAATTTTTCCCGGGATAAAAGGTAGCCTATGTCCTTCTCCGTACTCCAGAGAACTTGTATGCAAAATTTCATGATAATCGGTTCAGTACTTACGGCGTGAAAGCGTAACAAACAAACAAACAAACTCACTTTCGCATTTATAATATTAGTAAGGATTTATATCTTTTTGACTCGTATAAATATAGAACCTCGTTTATACGAGTCAAAAAGATAAAATATTGCTATCACTACTCGTATTGATACTCATCGGACTTTTCCCGTGGCAAGCTCTCTCCTAATTAGCAGCTGCAGCGTCTGCGGCCGTCCACTAATGAGGTGTTTGCTCAGCCTAACAACGGCTGTTTGTTGAGCGCGCCCAGTGGAATAGATCCTTTATGTTATTACACTAACCGGTGCTGCTAAACGATAATTTAATTTCTTAGCTTTCAGAAGCATCTAGTAGTAAATATCTACCACGACATGATGCTTAAACAAGTTGCGTTGATTATAAGATTCAGAAATATATTTTTTGATTTTTTAATCCTACGGAGCTGCCATACCGCTGTGTGACAAAAACCCTTTAAATTATGAAAATGGTAATCTAATTTTGCCTTTTCCAATGATCACAACTTATGTAATATTTCATAGGTCGTTTTCCTTAGGGACCAATGAAGGAAAATAGCGATATTCCAATATAAATTCTCGGCTGATAAATTTTGTATAAATAAGATGGCTACCAATATTAACATACTAAAATAATATTATACCGGCGAGATAAGATGCTTTTACGGATATGTAGAGCTTTCTCTATCTTCACTATACAATAAATAGCTTAAAATATTTGCAGTTTTATTCTTAAAAATTAACATACGCTTGCTAAACCTAAATCTAAATAAGATTAAAATGTGTATTGTTTCGTTCTCATTACGTAGGATTAAGAAGCGTAATTTTTATAGACATATGGGTAAGTTACTTAAACGTTAAAGGTGCTGCTGCTGAGTTAAATAAAACTTTGTAAATAAAATGGCTACCTATACAATGAACTCTCTTTTTACACCTGGCTTTTAATGAACAAAAGAACAGCGAGTTTATGTTTCAAGAGCAATTACGTCGACTCGAGTCTACAACAGCGAATTGGCAATATCTCGGAAAGTAATTTCCTTAGGTCGTATTCTCTGACGTCTCGGCGACATCATGAAACTGTTTAATTGCCCACCTTCGGTCAGCGGTGGGGTGACGCTGGAGAGGGTAGTGGGGGCGCGGTGACCCGGAAACGATGCGGCTCCGGCCGGATATTAATTTCTCCACTCGAACGCACGCCGCGCAGGTGGCGCCCTCACTACTCATTTAAGACTGAATATAGGAGCGTTAAAAATAGGTATTCATAATGTTCACTGAATAAAAAGATGTTTTTGTGTCTTAGAAATTACTTTAATATATATCTTCTACAAATATGGTTATGTATGTTAATTTGACGTATTAAAAAATCAGATTGACTAAGTAGCTGGCCGCTAGTGATTCTATTAATTTTCATGGCTTAAAATGCATTAGTAAATATCCCTCGAGAACAACACTTTCTTTAATTTAAAGTTTCTATATATCATCCGATGTGCAATGACAAAGATTCATGATGAAAACAATAGTACAATGTACTTTATTTTCCTCTATATATTAAAGCAAAATGCTAAGGAAATCAAATTTCACCTTACAAGAGGCAATTAGGGCTGCGTGATGTACTCTGAAATGACACGTGCACAGCCTCCCGGCTGAGGAAGTTAGACAACTATCAGCAACCAGTTAAACTTCAAGATAATTTCTTCGCAATGTCGATAGATCTGGAACCTTTTCAGTCACATTAGCAAAATGTTAGTTATTTTCCATTAATGATTTCGAGAAATAATTCAATTAAAATGATTACAGAATCGGGTATCCCTAAAATGCTTATCACTTATTTTTCGTTGCATTAAACAATATAATAAATCCGTTAGTTAGATAATCAAAAAATATTAGACGGTTATTTTTTTGTTTTGTCATTAATCAAAACATTACAAAGATACAGCCCATTGAAATTCCTTGTGACGTCACAATTTGATACACTTTTCAGCAAACTGTGACGTCACGAGCCCCCGCTCTTGAACTTTGCCGCACTCTATCTTTATCATTTATAGCTTAATTGACAAATGAAAAAACACGTGTTCAATATTTTTTGGTTATCTAACTTACGGAATAATTTTAATATATTACTTTTCTTTGACCCACCTAACTAGCCTATTGTGGAAATGTGTTTGTTCGTCCTTCACATCAAAAATTTACCTCGAGTCCTAGATACTAAATGAACTTTATTTCAGAAATAGAGACAGGATAGTCGTCAAAAACAGCACGCGAGCGTAGCTGCGGTTAAAAGTGTGATACATATATAGTACTGAATAAAGTTTCACAATACAGTTATTTTTTAATTTGATTCGCGCGTTAAAATCAAAAATATAGTGTCACCATAGAGGCTTTTAGCTACCTTAATGAAGGCAGCTGTGCGGCTGGTCCGCTAATGAGGAGTTTGCGCAGCCTAACAACGCGGCTAGTGGCACGTGCTTTTTGTTGACTTTGTTCGACTAATCCGACGCTGAAAAAGATCACTCTGCGTTTTAGTAGTAGTCGCTTTATGAAGGTTTCGTGTTCAAATTCTATGGTGGTGGAAATCAATATCAATAAAATATAATAAAAGATGAAAAGGTAAACGGCTGAATAGATTTAAATAAGTATAGCTAAAAATGCTTTCGATTGAATTACCGCCAAAAGCTTAGGTCGGATCGCTATTTTTTTTTTGTTAAACTAAGTCTCATAAAGACTAATGTAAGTTTCATCAAAATCGGTTCAGCCAATTCAATTCAATTTTATTTATTTGCGGTAAAAGTGGTACAAAACATTAGCTGTTAGAAAAAATACAAAGTATCTCACCTTTAACCTATCAAGGCATGCAAATATTAAAGACAGTTAAAAATAATTATCAATAACAACCAATTATAAATTATTAATTTTAAAATTTGTCCGTAAGGTATTCTTCTACTGTGTAGTAACATTTCTCAGTCAGTATATTTCGTAGTCTAATCCTAAATGTCTGCAATGGTAGATCCTTTATGTCATTCGGTAACTCATTGTAGATACGAATAGCCATCGGATAACTGTTTTGGTTATAAAGAGTGGTTACTATGTTAGGTAGTATAAGTTTTTTAGGATATCTACCTCTATATCCATCCGTGTCACAATTCCTTTGAAATAGCGTTGGATGTGTTTTGACAAACTGACACATTTCATAGATGTAAATAGACGGTAGAGTTAATAGTCTTAACTTTCTGAAATAATCTTTGCAACTCGTCCTCTGTGTGATTTTACACATAGATCGTAAACAATTTTTCTGGGCAATAATAGCTCTGTCGCTTTCCCCAGAATTCCCCCATATGATAATACCGTATCGCAATAAGGATGCCACATAACTGTGATATGCCATCAGCGCTGTTCTTAGATCGATTACATTGACTAGCCTCCACAAGACATATGAGTACTTATTCAGTTTAGTACAAAGATTTTTAATGTGTGACTTCCAGGTCATATTTTTGTCCAACATAATTCCCAAAAATTTGGCTTCGTTACATTCACTAATGATCTGCTTATCACATTTTACTGTAATATCCCCTATTCTATTGTTCCTTTGGTTGTGAAATTGTACATATTTAGATTTCTTCGTATTCAATTTTAAATTATTATCATTAAGCCAATTTGTAATGTCCTGTAAAGTATTATTTATTTCAGTATTATAATCATCTAAAAAATTTGATAAATTTGGGATGACTATGGAAAGATCGTCAGCAAATAACGTACAAAAGTGTTCAGTGGCTTTCGGCAAGTCATTAATATACAATAAAAATAATAAGGGCCCCAAAATGCTTCCTTGATGAACGCCTACGATACTTGTTTTGCATTTAGATTTATATTCTACCTTATTTAAATTTCTATCTAAATTTGTCAATAAAACATATTCAATTCTATTTGCCAGGTAAGATTTAAGCCAATTTTGTGCATTACCACGAAGTCCATATTTTTCACATTTTAGGAGTAGTCTTTCATGTGATACATAATTAAAAGCTTGACTCATATCAATAAACATAACCGTTACACCAACTGACTTATCTACATGACCTAAAACCTTATTTACTAAGTTGAAAGCAGCTAGAACTGTGGACTTACCATTTTGAAAGCCATTCTGATTTATGTCAATAATGTTATGTTTATTAATAAACTTGATTATTCTAGCGTGCATACCCTTTTCAAAAACTTTTGATATTATAGAAATTAAAGCAACCGGTCTAAAGTTTTCTATATTCTCTTTACTATTTTCTTTAGGAATAGGTTTAATAACTGTCACCTTCAGTTTGTCTGGAAATTTCCCTTGAGCAAAAGATAAATTAATCAAAAAGCTCAAAATAGGTGCTAATATATGTTTAGAGGCTTTTATTATCTCTGTAGCTAGGTCATCATGTCCAACAGCCTTTGTGTTTCTTAGCTCAGTAATTATTTTGCAAATTTCATCGTTATCAGTTGGAAATAAAAACAGCGTTTCATTTATTTGTTTACATAAGTCAACTTTCTTATTATTATTCTTACTATAAATTTTAATGTCAGTAAAAAAATGGATAAAAGCATTGGTCAATTCAGTTGGATTACTTGTAATTCTATTATTACATTTAATTTTATTAACAAATTTATTTTAATGTCTTTAGCGTTCGTACTTTTTATTAAATTCCAAGATAACCTGCATATATTAGTTGATTTCAATAATTTTTTTATATTACACAGTTTTTGTGAGTCATTCATGCACTTTTTTAATAAAGATGAATAACTTTTATACCTCATCTTATTGTTAACATTCCGTCTTTTATAATATTCGAATCTAAGGGTCCGTTTTGTTCTACATGCCACACGTATACCCTTTGTAATCCATTGATTATTAGCCTTCGTACTTACTTTTATTTTTTTAAATGGAAAGCATAAGTTGTAAAACATTGTTAATAGGTCGTGAAAATTATTGAATGCTATATTTATATCATTTTCACTATATACTTCCGACCATGATAGACTCCGTAGACATTCAGTAAATTTTCTTATATTCTCTGGGTTGAAGTCCCGTTTTTTAATAAAGTAATGAGTTAATTTATTTGTTTTTTTACTAATAGGAATCTCTAATGTTTGAGCAGTCTCATGGTCAGACAAACCTAGTTTATGTACTTTACCCACAGCCTCGACTATATTACTAATACATAGATCTAGACATGAATTTTGTCTTGTAGGTTCAAAAATATGGGAAATATAATTGTAGTTTGCAACAAATTTACAAAATCATCTTTTATCTTGCTTTCTTTTAAAATATTTATATTTAAGTCCCCCACTATAATAACTTTTTTCTTATATTTTGTTCTTAATTTATAAAACAATTTATCCAGTCTGTCCAGAAATATGTACGGATCCGTGTTTTTGTCTTTATAATTATATGGTATTCTATAAATACATACGATTATTATATTATTATTAGGC
Organism: Elegia similella; assembly: GCA_947532085.1. NCBI lineage: Eukaryota > Metazoa > Arthropoda > Insecta > Lepidoptera > Pyralidae > Elegia > Elegia similella. The sequence continues at coordinate 400,648 of OX383926.1, read as the reverse complement.
AACTCTATACCGCAGCACTCAAAATATTTTTCAATTGCCATATCTTTCAAAAATGAAATATTCCTATACTCTACATTTTCTCTACAAAGAATGCATACTCCACCGCGTTTTTTACTTTTCCTGGAGTATGAATAAGCAAGTGTGAATTCTTGTATACGTAGATTGCTCTCATTTCCTTCTAAAATGAAAGATTCTGTCAAACAAAGATTGGGATGGATTGCGAGAGTTTTATGCATCCTACCATTGGAGACGGTTGTGCTTCTCATCAGAAAATCCTGACAATTGTGCGAAAGCTCTCGCCGAAGCGATACTGCTGGGCATGGAGTGCTACATTCCCAGCTCGGCGGTTCGTATCGGAGGGCGGTCTCAACCTTGGTTTCGTTGCTCGTCTTTGCATGCCGCCCACCTCAAGCGCGAAGCCTACGAAGCCTGGGTTGCTGCGCGAAATGTCAAGGATCGTAATACTTCTGATTTGAAGAAGCGGTTCAACGCAGCTTCAAGAGCCTACAAGAAGCAGATCACTGCAGCAAAGTTTGCGCACACTGCGCGCATTGGTAGGAGACTGGTTGGCTATCCCTCCGGGAGTGGAGCATTCTGGTCTCTTGCTAAGGCAGCGCAGGGGAATTTCTGTCGCCCTTCACTTCCATCTCTGCACAATCGTCAGGACTCGCTGGCTCACTCCGCAAAAGAGAAGGCCGATCTCTTGGCTACTCTCTTCGCGTCAAATTCTACCCTTGACGACGGAGGAGCATCGCCGCCCTTTTTACCGCGATGCGAGCACTCAATGCGGGAAATTCGGTCACTCAAAGTGCAGTGCGACGTGCTCTGTTTTCCCTCGACGTCAGGAAGTCCAGCGGGCCTGATGGCATTCCAGCAATTGTGCTCAAAACATGCGCCCCTGAGTTGGCTCCGGTGTTAGCACGCCTATTCTCGCTGTCTTACACCTCAAGAAAGGTCCCGTCTTCGTGGAAAGTAGCCTACGTTCACCCTATTCCTAAAAAGGGTGACCGCACAGACCCGTCTAACTATCGGCCTATTGCGATAACCTCCCTGCTCTCTAAGGTGATGGAGCGTGTGATAAACATCCAGCTCCTTGGTTACCTTGAAGATCATCAGCTAATTAGTGACCGTCAATACGGGTTCCGCCACGGGCGTAGTGCTGGTGATCTTCTTGTGTACTTAACGCACCGATGGGCAGCCGCCATCGAGAGCAAGGGAGAAGCACTGGCATTTAGTCTAGATGTCACAAAGGCTTTTGACCGGGTCTGGCATAAGGCTCTTCTCGCGAAGTTACCATCTTTCGGGCTTCCTGAGGGACTATGCTTGTGGGTCGCTAGTTTCTTATCTGGGCGAAGCATTCAGGTCGTTGTAGACGGATTATGCTCCGATATCATGCCCATCAATGCTGGCGTCCCCCAAGGATCTGTTTTATCACCTACGCTGTTTCATATTTTCTGATGCATATTATGCAGGTCGTGCAAATATCCCTCAAACACAGGTGGAGGAGAACAGAAAGAGACTTGTGTCTGACATTGAGACCTCTCTGGAGCAGGTCTCTGAATGGGGTAAACTAAACCTAGTTCAATTCAACCCTACTAAGACACAAGTCTGCGTGTTTTCCGCTAAGAAGACCCCATTTAACATAGCACCGAAGTTTCGGGACACCTCTCTTACCATTTCTAAGAGTATTGGGATCCTTGGCGTCGATATTACGAAGGAGGTCCAATTCCGGAGTCATCTGGAAGGTAAAGCCAAAATGGCTTCTAAAAAACTTGGGGTGCTCAATAGAGCGAGGCAGTACTTCACTCCGGGTCATAGACTTTTATTATATAAAGCTCAAGTCCGGCCCCACATGGAGTACTGCTCTCATATCTGGTCTGGTGCACCTCAATACCAACTCCGTCCTCTTGATTCCATCCAACGCCGGGTAATTCGTATTATCGACGATCCCACACTCACAGACGATTTAGACACCCTCGGTCTACGGAGAGACGTTGGCTCTCTGTGTGTATTTTACCGTCTATACTATGGGGAGTGTTCTGAAGAACTTTTTGAATTGGTGCCACCGTCACCTTTCTACCACCGCACCGCTCGCCACAGGAGTAAAGTCCATCCCCACATCCTTGATACTTGGGTCTCCAAAAATGTCAGAGCGTCACGTGGTTTTTTTCCTCGTACAGCAAGATTGTGGAATGGACTCCCTCCCGAGGTTTTCCCTGTGTGCTATGACTTGAGGTCCTTCAAAAGGCGTGTTTACAGGTATCTTAAGAGTCGGCAACGCATCAGCAGCTCCTCTGGTGTTGCAGATGTCCATGGGCGACGGTGACCACTTTCCATCAGGTTGCTCGTCTGCTCGTTTGCCGTCGGATATACATAAAAAAAAAAAAAAAAAATAATAATATCAGTGTCCATATATGTTTTGCAAAGATCCGTAAAAGTCACCGTAAAGAGATCTAGTTTATTTAGTATTCCAGATATATTCTGATGCATAATCACTAATTTGTTATCCTCGAAAAAACTGCGATTCATTATTTACGTTACACGAAGTATTATTTTTATCCGATGGCAAGTTTCTATCATTAGTAGGGTGAAAATATTCTAATATTGTTGTATTGCGTAAAGACTTCTTTTTAATTGGAAAATAGTCAGTAATTTTTCTGTTACAATAAGAATTAGACTTTAACGAAATATACTTGTTATTATTACTCTGCGATAAGCATTGTTCTTTAAATAATTGGTATACATTTTTAATAAACTTATTGTAATATTTATCGTAGTCAAGTTCAATATTCAATTTCATAGAGATAAATTCTGTTATGTCATAAGATTTGCTATAGTCTATATATAAAAATTTACAATTTCGATAATTTTTATTTCATAATTCAATTTTTGAGTATTCAAATAGTCATTATGAGGAATATTCAATAATATAACCTTATTTAATGTAAACGTAGACAAAACGTTGCATAGTTCCGAATAAATATTGTAGGGACTTTCGTCATGGGTACCTATCGATAAAACTATAATATCATTACTAGAAATTTTAGCCCCGTAACAACTATTTAAGATTTGGGAGGATGTACCATATGGTTTGACAAATGCATTAATATCGTAAACATCATTCCATTTTCCAGATCTAGACTTAATCATTTTTTCTGCCAGTCCTCGAATCTCTTTTCCTCCAAAGATGTGTATTTTACATTTTAACTTTTCTGATCCAGATGCATTTGAATTAATTAATGGTTGTGCTATATTCTCCGACTTGGGACTAGTAGCGCCATCTGTGTTTTCCGCCTGGAACAATTTCTTCGAGCCCGAATCAGCCTGCTTTTCATTTTGAGTAAAAACATTCAATGAAAAATCCAGTTCCGTTTGATTTAAGCTTCTTCTTCTTCTTTGTTTCATAGTTGAAGCATTTTTTTTACAGCTAGATTTGGTGCATATATGGGTAAGTTTCTTTATTTTAAGTTCATATTCCTTAATACTATTTTTGAGAGTCGTATTTTCCTGAAGCATATTACAGATTTCGTTGTCAGCTATTTGTAGCTTATCTTTTAGCAATTTATTTTCTTTCTCCAATTCTTCTAGCCTATTCATGTCTGTTGATGTTATGTCTGGACAACTTCTGTTTAAACTAATTGCAATTTCTTGGGTGTGTCCTTCGAGTTCATTTTCCGATTCATCCGAGAGCGAACCAAAAGAGTTTGAGGTTTCTATGTTTACTTTGTAATTATTATTGCGCAAAGTAACATACTCATGAGACATTGTCGGTATTTGACTTACAGCTATAGGTGAAGAAGTTTTAGTCATAAGTTTGGCTTGCTTAGTTTTATTTATACATCCACTACATTTCCAATTTCTTTTATTTTCTAGAGTCATTATACGAAATCTTCCAAAAGAAATATTTGTGCAATCTAAATGTAGGACTTTTTGACAAATTGAACATGACAAATACTGTTTATTTGTTATCTTAATCATGCATTTTGCGCACTCCAGCTCCCTCTTGCGTCCACTTGGTGTACTATTATACAGTTTTTTAATACTGTTTTTAATAGTTGTTTGAGTGAAGACAATATTTGTGATCTCCTAAAAATACTTGCTACACCTGGGATTTGAACTCGGGTCTCTCAGATCAAGTTTTATTTATGTGGTGCAAAACTTGATGTTGGACCAAATGAATCCTTATCGTTAGGGGCGAAAACAACAAATGGATTATGGTCAAAAGCAAGACCCAATGATAGTCAGAGTAGGCAAGGTCCAAAGTTCACAAATTCAAACACAGACTGTTCACTACTAACGGTTTCATATTACGTAACTATAAAATGTTATTTGTTTTTACTTTAATTTCTTTTGATCTTCTCACAGTCTGATGAGTTGTTTATAGTTATAAATGGGTATGTGCAAAATAAAGTTTAAAACTTATTTCAAAGCTACATAAAAGTGTTTTTTATTCACTGATTCACTTGGATATATTCTACTTAAACGACGACGAAAAGTTTCACTAACACTCACACAGGTCTATTGTAAGGTTTGACACTTATATCAGTCTGCTTTTTGTTTATTATCACTATACTACTATTTTATTTAAATAAGAGAAACAGAGCTCCTAATTTCTTTGTTTACTTCCAGTGGCGCCCTCTCTCCACGGTGTATCAGCCACAAAATTACAGTTTTGAAGATGGTTTTTCTTTTTTAATTATTTTTGTTTATTCATATACATTAGTAACTTAAATCTTCGAAAGGACGGGGCGTTCAAACTTCAAACAATCTTATAGTCATATTTTTTTTTTATAAGATTAGTCGATATTATAAAGTAATATTGACCCTATATTTTTATAATGTTACCTAACTGAGAAAAAGAGTCGTCGGCCCAAAACAAAAATAAGATTCGACATTTTCATACCTACCAATAGCTGGGCCGATCGAACACTTTTGTATGGAAATTCCATTTTTTGAGTGCCATACATTAGTCCCATTTGAAAAATTATTCATTTTGATGGGCTTATTGCTATCATGGTAATGTGATTGGTAAAATTTTCACGCTTTTTTTAAAACTTTTTGTAGCCGTAAGAGCGTGTTTGTAATCCTATATAAAACACTAGCTTTTGCCCGCGGCTTTGCTCGCGTTAGATTTCATATAAACTTTCATCCCCTATTTTATCCCCTCGGGGATAGAATTGATCAAAATCCTTTCTTAGCGGAAGCCTACGTTATAACATCTACCTGCATGCCAAATTTCAGCCCGATCCATCCAGTGGTTTGGGCTGTGCGTTGATAGATCACTATGTCAGTCAGTCAGTCACCTTTGAGTTATATATATTTAGATTGTTAACTTAAAATGCGATGTTTAGCTCGAGTGTCCCCGATTCGGATTACACTTTAATTGATCGCCTGATTTATTGACGGAGTAAATTACATTTGAAGTGACTCCAATATAAACGTAATTTAGTTTCGGGAATATATCGCGCAATTGCTTCGGGCGGAGTCTGAACAGCTTGCTTCACGGGACATTGCTAGCTCAGACTAGGTTATACGAGTAAAGATTGGTTATCACGTATAATAGGCAAAAATTAAAGTTAAACAACAACTATTAAATAAACTATAAGAAATTGAAAAACTATTTTAAAACACTATCAATGAATAACGGTCTTTTATTTTACTTGACAGCTCCGTGGCGCAGTGGTTAACAACACGCCAGCCTGCGACACGGAGTGCCCGGGTTCAATCCCCGGAGAGGTCAAGATGGAAAATGATCTTTTTCAGATTGGCCTGGGTCTTGGATGTTTATCTATATATGTATTTGTTATAAAATATAGTATCGTTGAGTTAGTATCCCATAACACAAGTCTTGAACTTACCTTGGGGCTAGCTCAATCTGTGTGATTTGTCCGTATGTATGTATATATATGTATATTTACTAATGCGGCGGCAATATTGATATATATTCATATTGATAAAACATAATAATTATTATTTGAATTGTAGATGTATTGGAATATTTTGGGTTCATTTAGATGAAATCTTAATGCTCTGCTAGGACCTGAAGTATACGAATTCAATTTATTTTAATTCGTATTGCCGCTTTATCTATTGAACTGTGGGTTTAAAATGGCCACTAAAACCGCTTTATCTATTGAACTGTGGGTTTAAAATGGTTTTAGTGGCCATTTTAAACCCACAGTTCAATAGATAAAGCGGCAATACGGTAAAAACAATGGTGTACTAACGTAGCACAGATGTAAAACTAGCTTGGCACAGAAATGCTACAGTTATTCACGGCGTAGTACAGTGTTACGGCTATCTTCGTAGTAATAGTAACACAGAGCTACGTAACGTCTACAGCGTAGCACGATGCTAAGAATGTGGCGTAGCACTGGGCTACGACGATCTATGGCGTAGCAAATCGTTCCAATTTATATTATAATCACGTTGATTTGTTTAAACGTGGAGAGGCCGAATAGAAGTCGTGGAAGCGGGTCGGTCACGTACTAATTGATAAGGGTCGGCGCACGGTCGCAACTAAATGCGTGCGACGTTGAATTATTGCGGTTCGGTTTGAAGCGGGATGACGGAGCACAGGAATACATCGAGAGGATTCTCATTAGTGGCCAAAGATTAAGGTCATACTGTGTGGTTTTCGGTGTGGTCAGCTACCTAATCAACACATTCGTGCAATTGATTGATTATAGAGGTTGTATTAGCAAGAACTTGTAATTTAAAAAGTTCGAAAAGAAAAGCTTTATTTTTCTATATTATGTCTAGATTAGAGCAATAATCGACATCTATAAGTTTTAATAATATATTATGATTAATCACTATTACTCTGACACTAATGTTGGGCACTAACTGTGCACTACTTTCAGACACATGGAATCTTTTGTCCAGCAAAAATAGACTGGTCATAATATTAACTTACATCTAAGTTAACGATAACGTCGCCGCGAATACAAACCATAATCCTTACTATATCCTTATCCTTACTAATATTATAAATGCGAAAGTGAGTTTGTTTGTTTGTTACGCTTTCACGCCGTAACTACTGAACCGATCATCATGAAATTTTGCATACAAGTTCTCTGGAGTACGGAGAAGGACATAGGCTACCTTTTATCCCACGGGAATAGTACTTACTATTCCCGTGGGATCGCCATTGACGCGGGCGGAGCCGCGGGCGAAAGCTAGTAATATTATAAATGCGAAAGTGTGTTTGTTTGTTTATTTGTTTGTTTGTTACGCTTTCACGCCATAACTACTGAACCGATCATTATGAAATTTTGCATACAAGTTCTCTGGAGTGCGGAGAAGGACATAGGCTACCTTTTATCCCGGGAAAAAGTACTATTCCCGTGGGATCGCCATTGACGCGGGCGGAGCCGCGGGCGAAAGCTAGTAATATTATAAATGCGAAAGTGTGTTTGTTTGTTTATTTGTTTGTTTGTTACGCTTTCACGCCGTAACTACTGAACCGATCATCATGAAATTTTGCATACAAGTTCTCTGGAGTGCGGAGAAGGACATAGGCTACCTTTTATCTCGGGAAAGTGTACTATTCCCGAGGGATCGACATTGACGCGGGCGGAGCCGCGGGCGAAAGCTAGTACTTATTATATTTTCAAATTCTATCAGACTCTTGAAATTCACTCGTTTTGTTCAATCGTACTTTATGCAAGTTCGACTCGCACTGTTATTATTATTGTAGCTACGGGACTTATCGCGATTATGTTTGAGATTAGTAAATCCCGTAGTGACACTAATAGTGATTGTAACCGCGAAAGCTAAAAATCACACTCTTATTTTATGCTTGTAACAAATTAATATTTGTTTGAGTACATTAAAACACCTTTTTTGACAATAATATTATTAACGAGTAAGAAAATACATTATGTATAAAAACGGTACGCTTTATTGTCGGGATTACCCTCTATAGTTTCGGATCCGGTGGACCCCATTTTTAAGAAAGAAAATATTAACTACTAGCTTTCGCCTGCGGCTCCGCCCGCGTCAATGTCGATCCCTCGGGAATAGTACTTTATCCCGGGATAAAAGGTAGCCTAAGTCCTTCTGCGCACTCCAGAGAACTTGTATGCAAAATTTCATGATGATCGGTTCAGTAGTTATGGCGTGAAAGCGTAACAAACAAACATACTCACTTTCGCATTTATAATATTAGTAAGGATTAACGGTTTGTACAAAATAGTTGCTTTACACACAGCATAGTCTGAGCCAACAATATCTCGTAAAGGCAAACTGTTGAGGCTGCGCCCGACGCAATTACGCGACGTCTTCACGAAAATGGATTTTGTGAATGTCGGAGTCACTTCAAATGTAATTTACTCTCTAAATAAATTTTATGATCGCTTTTCTGGAAATCTTAAAGTGTAATCCGAGCCGGAAAAATCTCGAGGTAAACACGGCAGTTTAATTAAACACTGTTTATTAAGGAACAAAGGATTTTACTACCATGCTTTTACATTACGATTTAATAAATTAATCCTAGAAATAAAAATTATTACAACATTTGTGATAGCATCTTTGGTTTAATTCTGAATGAATATTCATCATCATCATCATCATCAGGTCCTTTTTAGTCTCCACTGCAGGAGTACGACCCTCTCTGTACTACTAGGGCCATACTTGGCCAGAGCAGCCAAAGGACTTGGCCTACACTCTCCACGCTGGCCAGACGGGTTGGAGAGGTCTCTTAGATGTTTATAAGCTTTGTTTAGCTTGAATTTCCTAAGTCGCCTTCTACGACATCCACGGGAAGACTTGGAGTGGTCCTATTCTACTCTGCCGGATACCACACGGAATGAATATTAAAGAAAGTAAATATTAGCATCATGTTTATCTTATTGACCTCCAAACCACCAAGTGGGCCAATCGGACCACGTTACAATAGAAAATCCATTGCATCTGCGTTTCTCGCGCTTGACGGGTTAACTTTTGAATCTGCAGTACAAGCTGCCTCCACTCTAGATTTTTAAGCTGCTTATTAGGCATATGACATAGATTATGGACTGCCATCGCATGGTGAAAGCTGGGGCCAATGGATCGACGTGCATTCCAAAGCACGTCAAGTGCAAAGTGCTTATGATCACCCATGCCAGTGGAGACCGTGCCCGGGGTTGTTCACATGCATCGGCGCTAAGAATGCGAAAGCACTGGTCTATCGACCGTCTCAATGTAGAAAATGTGGAGATTTTTCCTGTTGATAATGAAATAGAAATGGCAAATGAGCGGGAAAAGTCAGTTTCGACTGCTGGAGTGGTCAAACTCAAGAGGCAATTAGGGTGTTGCTACGTGCGCTGGAACCGCACGTCCGCAGCCTCCCGTCAGAGGGCGCAGCACGTACCCAGGCAACTATTGACAGACAGTCAAACTTATAGGAAATTTCATCAATCTCGATTACAGATCTGAATCCTAATTTAGTTACCAACTAGTATTTTTAAATTATATTGGGTAATATATACAATTATTTATACCAAAATTCATAATTGTCCCCGTCATAGGCAGAGAGAAGAGAGGCGTTTTACACCAAAAAATAATAAACAATTTCATTGTGGAAGGATTATAAGCATCTTGTCTTCCCAGTTTTAGTCACAATATAAAGTCAAAAGACAAAAAATCGACCACAATATATTTTATGACCAATTTTTGAATTTTCAATGGAGAATAGTGAAAAATTAAATGCAAATGCTCTTCTATGACTGGCTTAATTTTTTATTATATAAGACGGCAAACGAGCAAGCGGGGCCACCTGATGGTAAGTATGACAAAGCGTTGCGGGCCTTTGAAGAAAACAATCTCATATAGCGTTTAACTACAAGTCAAGACACCTATAACGACATCTGTAACAAACTAACATTGAAAGCGGCCAATATCAAAACTATCTTTATTATAATCATAACATACTTCACTTTGCTGTAGTCGGGCAAAAGGAACTGACCGTCTGAATCCCACAAAGATAAAATAAATTGATATTATTTATAACATATAACAGACCACATATACCAGCTAATTCTAGAAAATAGAAAAGAACTCGGCCAGCTTTGAGCTGATTAAGAAAATGTATAATAGACTATTGTGTTTATTCTACGTAAACTTTTGTTTCGGGTTAAACAAATTCTTTAGGTACTTAAGTTATAGTTTTTATTATAATTGAAAGTTCCATACTAGTACCAGAACAATAAAGATGACAGCTACTATACTCGCCCAGCCACCACACGCGGCAGATGTAGCTGCCGCTATTTTATTTTCCTCGCAGGCCGGTGCGCTACAAATCAACCCGCTTTATTTCGTTTCGCGATCCCCAGTAATAATATTTCCTGCAACCTAATAAAGATAAGATCACATTTTTCGAGGTAATTTACTAGAATGTAGAGATAGGTACGGCATTCATAAATAAATAGGGACCTAATGGTATCAGATTCAACAAGGATTGTTATTGTATTCAATGTGTATTCATTATTTACTATTGTACAAAATAAGCTACACATTAGATTTCACGCAATGTTGGTATTTTTTAATACTACCAAATAGTAAAACAGGTATACGGCCTACCTGATGGAAAGCGAAAAGAAAAAAACATGTCGGCGCTCCATCAATCAGCGTCGTGGCGCAAGTCTTTCGAACGAATGAACGACAAAGATCCCATTCAATACCTTCACGTCATTCACTTAAAAACAAACGATTCCTTCGAGTTTTATTATATTATATTGACTAGCTCCGTGGCGCAGCGGTCAACACGCCAGCCTGCGACACGGAGTGACCGGGTTCGATCCCCAGCCAGGCCAAGATGGAAAATGATCTTTTTCAGATTGGCCTGGGTCTTGGATGTGTATCTATATATGTATTTGTTATAAAATATAGTATCGTTGAGTTAGTATCCCATAACACAAGTCTCGAACTTACTTTGGGGCTAGCTCAATCTGTGTGATTTGTCCGTATATATATATATATTTTTTTTTTTTTATATTAGACATAGATGCAGAACATTATGCAAAAAAATGTAATCTAAATCAAAACGAATTTATTAGTAGGTACTTCCATTTTCCTTTTAAAGAATCACTCTCACTCAATGTACAAAGGATTTCTCTCTGGTTTACAATATTTTTGTTTTAGAGTATTTGACGTAGATTGCAACATGAGTGTGGTTTATCAAAAATTGGTCTCACAACTGCGAAATTTTATTAAGAATTAGTTCCAAAGAAAAACTCTATCCCTTGCCAAGTGCCAACACTATATCTCAAAATATAAAGGTATTATACAGTCCTACGTACGCTGTGATTCATCTTATGTGATCAATTTAGCTAATTTCAGACAGATTGTGTATAGTAGTGAGCTAACACCGTTTTTGGATTGAGCAGCTCAAAACTTTCTACGCTATTTGTGTAAGAAGGTGAGGTTTGGTGTCTTTCGTAGCTGGTACTTGAGTATATAGGCTGTATAATATATAACAGCTGTATGGAACTTGGACTAACTGCATATAGGCATAAACTTAATCTCATTAAACTAAGAAATAAACTATGGTGAAAAACTTTCCTGCGGTCTATGTGCGACCTACGCTCTGCCAACTAAGCTACCGCATGATTCAAATTCGGTGCCGAAATTCTCCACCATATACCATTCCTCTTATACGTATCAAGGCAAGTAAACTTCATAATAACAGATGATCTTATTGTCATTGCAGATATCTCTGCTATTTTAACGCACGTGGAACTGCTAAATACATATACTTTACTAGCTGTTGCCCGCGACTTCGTCCGCGGCTATTTCTGTTATTATGATTAATTCTTTTTCTTATTACTATTGATAAATTTTTTCATTTTTTTATTGACATTTCGCTCCTATTGGTCACAGCGTGATGTTTTATAGCCTAAAGACTTCCTCAATAAATAGACTATCCAACACAAAAAGAATTTTCCAATTTAAACCAGTAGCTCCAAACAAACAAACTCTTCAGCTTTATAATATTAGTATAGACTAGCTGTTACCCGCGGCTCCGCACGCGTTAGTGTCGATCCTTTGGGAACAGTAGAATTTCTTGGAATTAAACATACCATACCCTATGTCCTTCCCCGGGCCTCAAAATACCTCCATACCAAATTTTATCCAAATCAGTTCAATAGTTAGCTTAGAAAAACGACAGACAAAGGTATTTTCGCATTTCTAATATTAGTATGGAAGTATGGATATTATTTACTATTATTTACTTCTAAGTCCAGAAATATGAAAATTTCCATAAAAACTTTAGCCTCCCATTTTGCCATCTAAGGGGGGGGGGGGGGGGGATTTGGACCATTTCACAGGTCTTTTTTAATTGTAATCAAGAACTTATATACCTATTTTTATACTTATAAGTGTAGAAATGAGAAAATTTCCGTACAAACTTTACCCCCCTATTTCATTCGTTCAAGGGAGAATTTTGTCTAGTCCACCTACACAGATGTTTTTTTAATTTTAATCGAGAACTTATATACCTACTTTTAGACTTCTAGTCCAGAAATGAGAAAATTTCCACACGAAGTTTATACCACCCACTCTACCCCATTTTATTACCCCTTAATTTTGCAAATTTTATCTAAACCCATCTTTTTAATTTTAATCGATAACTTATATAACTACATTCATACTTATAAGTCTAGAAATGAACAAATTCCATATTAATTTTACCCCTTCAGAAGTTAAATTTCTGAAAATCCTTTTTTAGCGCTCACTCACATCATTAAAAGAACCCCTGTACCAAAATTCAAGTTTCTAGGCGCAGCAGTTTCGGTTGCGTTGATATATAAGTCAGGTTTGCCGTTTGCCCGCGGCTACGCCGCCGCCGATAGTGTCCATCCCTCAGGAACAGTAGAATTTCCCGGAATAAAAGGTACCCTATGTCCTTGTCCTTGTCCTCGGTACCCGTCCTTGTACCCGGGTCTCAAACTGCCTCCATAACAAATTTCATTATTATTTTTCAATGTATTGCTATATATTTGCAGGCAAACTCATGCCTTGAGTCAGCCAAATGATGATAACTTTTTTTTAATGTACCGATTTTAATGAAACAAACTTTAAATGTTATGCTGGGTTAAAACAAAGCAATTGGTGAAAGTTTGAAGTACATCGGTTTTGTATTTCCGGAGATAATCGTGATCATACATACAGACAGACAGACAGACAGACAAAAAATTCAAAAAATTTTTTTTTGCTTTCTATTATTCTTTTTAAGTGTCCCTCTATCCATTTCAGTAAAAAATTCTAAATGTACAGACAAAATATTTTTACTGTTTTGCCCGCGGCTACGCCGCCGCCGATAGTGTCCATCCCTCAGGAACAGTTGAATTTCCCGAAATAAAAGGTACCCTATGTCCTTGTCCTATGTACCCGGGTCTCAAACTACCTCCATACCAAATTTCATTATTATTTTTCAATGTATATTATATTGCTATATTTGCAGGCAAACTCATGCCTTGAGTTCATTTACATGACGATAACTTTTTTTTAATGAACCGATTTTGATGAAACAAACTTTAAATGTTATGCTCGGTTAAAACAAAGCAATTGGTGAAAGTTTGAAGTAAATCGGTTTAGTATTTCCGGAGATAATCGTGATCATACATACAGACAGACAGACAAAAAATTAAAAAAAAAAATGTTTGCTTTCTATTAATTCTTTTTAAGTGTCCCTCTATCCATTTCAGTCAAAAATTCTAAATGTACAGACAAAATATTTTTACTGTTTTATTATATGTATATAGATTACGTAGACTAGAATAAAAATGAGTCTAGAGATATCTCATATTTCAGGGTCAAATGTATCAGCTCTATGCGTAGTCAGCCTGAGTTTATAGAGGGCATTAGCGGTGGCAGGTAGCGCCGAATAAAACGAGCAAACTTTATTACGTGGACGATAATCCCCGCTTCTCGAGAACTTGTTTAGTAGGATGGGAACTCGCCGCTCGCTGGGATACTTTACTTTTTTAACTAAATCCCTTAGTCGTTCATTTCTTTTGAGATAAATTGGCTCTTGGTAAATGGAGAAGAGCTAAAGAGTTTAATTAAATTTGTAAACTTTTATAAATTGGCCTATGTTTACTAACCTTGAAATTATACTTAATGCAAAAGGAATGCATGTTTAATTAGTAAAACGTGCATGACTCGCACGATCTCTGTAGCCTGTTGGTGATGTGTAGGTTATTATGCTAGGCTGAAAGGTCTACGTTTCAAGCCCCAGTCAGATCAACATGGAAAATGATCTTTTCAGATTGACGATTGTTTTTGTATGATTTAGGGCGGCCAACGAGCAAGCGAGTCACCTGATGGTAAGCGATCAGCGATGACAATGGACAACTGCAACACCAAGGTGTAACAGGAGCGTTGCCGGCCTTTGAAGCAGTTGCGGGAAGGACGGGCTTCCGGCTCTCTCACTCACCAAACGAAGCATAGAAGCGGTAAAGCTTTTACTCAAACGTCGATTTTCTGTGAGAGTGTGGTACTTCCCAGGACGAGCCGGCCCATTCATACTACTAGCAATTTACTTCTGTCGGTAGCGTAGCTCTACTACAACTATTATAGATATTTATTTTGTTATATTTGTAAAAATTTACAAAATAAATGTAGTATTGTTAAGTTAATATCCTATAACACAAGTGTGGAACTTACTTTTAGCTCAATGTGTGTGATTTGTCAGTATATATTTGTTTATTTTTATTTGAAAAACTTGTAAAAAGTAAATTTCAAATGAACTTGGTTTATTTTTTCTCTTTCTTATCTGAGCCTGTTACATCCTTAGTTGATATACTCGGCCAGTTGTTTTTATAAGATAAATAAAACAAACGTTTGATAGCGGTAACGAAACAGCCCGCAACCCGTCCGGGGGCCGCGGCGGCGCTGTCTTCTTTGATATATCTCGCGTTATTTTTATTGCAGCTGAAATAACAGTCGCGGCAGTTTCAGTATCATATTGCAAGCGTAGACTTCAAAACATCGTCAAAAGAATCACAGACAATCGTTAAATTATTTTTTTTTCAACTGCATTTTTACCTATAATAATCGATAATCGACACTCATCATCATTTCGTGTAGGTGACACGGTCAATCGACCATGCACACCCTGGTGTCAGAGTTCTTCGGAACCGCTCGGCCTCTACTACCAAATGGCAGCCGGGACCAACGGCTTAACGTGCCTTCCGAAGCACGGAATCATCTTTATTATCAGACAATCAGGTGGTTCAAGCCTGCAATGTCCTGACCGAACTGGAAACAACTTAACAAAGTATGCTTCCCGTGGGATTCGAACCCACGACCCCCGGGTCTACAGGCAAACGTCTTAACCACTGAACCACGGAGGCAGTGGCCATCGACACTAGTATGCAGTATTTTCCTCTGCGCTAATACTATTAACTTATCTACATAACATAATCGCCGAAACATTTTATAAACAAAAAACTATACACATCGCATAGCTTTTTGCATTTGACTTACATAATAAATAGAAATATGTCGGATATCTTGATGTTGAGCAAGCATCAAGATATCCGACATAAGGATTGCGTTATTTTAAGAACATGGGACATCTCTCAATCGTGCCCATTCTATATACAACCGTAGTTCTATATAGGGGCACGAATGAGAGATAGTTAAAAATACATTTTCCGGGCTTCAACCTGTCTCGGGTTCAACTCATTTCGCTATAGTCTTTTAAGTTTTGGCATATCTATTTATTCATAAATCTATGGCTGCAGGCCACAGAATTCAATATCGGCGTGCGTAGAGGCGGCCGCAATAAACTTCAATCCGCCCGCGGGCCGTGTAAGTTGTAACTAGTAATGTCGACCCGTGTTCCGTATGTTATTGCTGGTACTTACAGCAAAATAACACGTCATAGGGGACCCTGTTTTGTGTAACCTAACACGTTTTAGAATGGTTAACATTGTCAGTGGTTTAAATTGGTGGGAGTTACAATTTTAATTCTATTTCATGTTTTGTGATTTAAGTTTGGCTTACTGCTGTTATAAATATCTATAATTTATTAACTTTTGCTTGTCCCTCGCTTGGACGCGACAAATAACTGTTTGTTAAAAGTTAGCCCGATTTCTTTTTCAATGTCTCTAATAAAGTGTATGCAATAGTTCAAACTATACAAAAAAACACATTTAATCTTTGTACGGATTTAATTGACGTATTTTAGTAATTAAATATACCGACATAAACTATTTCTCATCGAAGTGAAAATAGTTTATGCAAATTTAAGTTACAATAATATAAGTGCAACTTTACAAACTCATACCTGAATTTCTCTAGTGAAAATCAGACAAAAAACCCATTAAAATCATTAAATCCCCCCAACGGCTGTACAAAAAAATCCTCGTGTAAAACTAAACAAAACAAAGGACGTAGTCGGCTCGAGCTAAAACAATATGCGAGATGGGTGCTGTGTGAAACAATTTGCCGAGCGAGCGCCGCGCCGCGACACTGCCGCTGCATGCAGACAGGACAGGCACGAGTACGGCGGCGGCGGTGCATTATTAAGATTAAAGGATCGCAGGCGGGCGTAGAACGACGACTGTGACAGATGGCATGCTAAATTATTATAGGTTTGTCACCTAGGAATTGTAGGAATCTATCAGTGGAAAAGACTCCGATTTTCATTCCTATCCATAGTTACTTAAATAATGTGTGTACATATCTGTAATAAAATTATATGAAATATTTTTAGTATTTTTTTTTACATTCACAATGCTATTTAGATTATGAGGGTACTCGTTAAGTTAAGAAATCAATACAGCCACAAAAAGTCCACTGCTGGACCCTTGTCCAGTAATTCTTGGAAGATGCCCTTGCCTCTTCCAAGAATTACTAGTTCCATGGGAGGATATTACCATACTCACCGTGGCAGGTGGGTTGGCGAGCGCAGTTTTTTTGGATTCTTGTGCTTCCGATGCTGCTGTTCATCGCAAGCATTTTTAAGATGGATTTGTTTGATTTGGGAAGGGAATGAAAGGAATTGGTATACTACTTACTCGGATGAATAGGGGAAAAGCAAGTAGCAGCTCGGAAGGCAGGACGCGCGTACCCGATGCTATACCTGCCATCAGGATGACACCCTGACCATTTTAGCCAATTAAGATCAGTAAGAAATTTTCATCAAACAGTAAATTATAGCATTCAGTCCATTCGCGTTTAGTAGTTAGAATGATATAAACCCTCCCCCCAGTCTCGCAGCCTGACTGCGGCCCCTCCCCCTCCACCATTAGCTAATTGCTCGGAAAAATGACACCTTTTCACACGCTGCTTACAAAGACCTCAATTTGGTGGGCTGGACTTGGCATTGCGTAAAAGTGAAGTCAAACCGATGTTAATTTTTAAATTACAAAGGATGAAGTAATTAAATTATAGTTTTACTCATGTTTATTTAGTCGAAATCGACAAATCTAAATAGATATGATTAAATCCGTAGCCGTGTGGTTTCCGGCAGAGTAGAATAGTACCACTCTTAGTCTTCCCATGGAAGTCGTAAGAGGCGACTTAAGAAATAAAAGCTAAACAAAGCTCATAAACATCAATGAGACCTCTCCAACCTGTTTGGCCAGCGAGGAGAGTGTAGGCCAAATCCTCTGTCTGCTCTGGCCAAGTATGGTATATGCAGTAGTACAGAGAGGGTCATGCTCCTGCAGTGGAGCCTAAAAAGACTTGATGATGATGAAACCCGTATAAATAAAGTTTTTCTGTAAAATTACATTTTAGTGTAAGTTTTTATTGAAATGAAATGAAATTATTTATTTCAGACTGTACATAAATGACAATACAAGTCCATAGTGTGTTAGTAAGACACTTATCCTATGTTAGTAAAACTTAAAGTGAGGATTACTTTTTGAACATGTGTGGTTGACCAATACTTGACAATTGGACTATCCACTCTTTCTGACATCACCTTCAGGAGTGTGTTGGAACTGCTCCTTACAGCCCATAATGATGCAACTCTTTTCCGAAGCACTGCCTGAAAGCTGTCAGTGCTGTGATCAGCAAACATGCCAGGGGCACTGCAGCGCCAGTGCAGTCCCAACAAACTCCTGAAGCTGTTGTTGTACTGGACACGCAGAGCATTGTAGGTATTTTGGTGTAATTGCTCCACAGGTTGCACGTGTATAACGTTTGGCAATAGCTTTTAAAAAGTTTTACCTTTACGTCACGCGAGCAACGCGCAAACCTGCGGGACAACTGCTTTATTCTTTTTTTTTTTAATGTCCGGCTCTTCTTGTGCAGATGCAGTGTTTAAAAGTTCTTCATTAAGAAACTTAGATCAAAAAAACTAACGCGTATTATTTTATTATTTTATCCCTAAACCCAATCAAACATAAACTATCCAATTCTGTACTTTGTTAGTATTTTTGGTATAACTTTTCATTATTGTATAAGATAATGTACAAGAGAACTACTAATTAACGTGGTCACTTCTGGCAGTAAACAGTTGTAGTTCTTTTAATTTATCAAATGTAAATAAAGAAAATTAATACTTAAAATAATACAAGTATTTTACTATCGAAGTACAGAATAAGACTTTTTTATTTGATCGGATTTAGGAGTAAAAGCTCAAAATATGAGTTTCGCTGATATATAAGCTCCTTAACTCACTTCCCTTGCGTAGCTATGTAAAGAGCCTATCTAAATAAGTCTAAATAGTTAAAGTCTGAATTCACCGAGACAACAGATTATTTAGCTACTACACAGAACGACTTGAAGGGTGAAATAGTAAAAGCAAATGATAGGGTGACAACATTGGAGACCCAGAATACTAAGCTTCAGTCCGAATTAGCCGAGTTCACAAGGCGTATGGTGGTACTTGAAAAATCCTCTAGAAGTCAAAACATAGAAATTCAGTTATTACCAGAAAAACAAAATGAAAATCTGTATACCTCAGTGAAAAAGATTTGTGAAATTATTCAGGCCCCTGTCACAGAGAACGACCTGTTTGCAATCCGTAGGGTTGCGAAGCTGGACCCTACTTCGAAACGGCCACGCAATGTACTGGTTACCCTGCCGTCAGAGCGGCACCGTGACCACATCTTATCGGCATACAGGAGATTCAACAAAGCCAATAGACCCAATAATTTAAATACAACGCACTTAGGCATCTCTGGTGAAAGAAACAACATCTACATCGCTGAACATTTAGCTCCAGAATGTAAACAACTGCATGCTGCTGCCCGGAAATTGGCCAAGGAGCGCGGTTATAAATTTGTGTGGTTGAGATACGGACGTGTGTATGTCCGTAAGTGTGAATCGTCGCCAGCGGTAGTCATAAGGGATACTACTTGCTTAGAAAAAATTGTATAAATAAATTTTTAATTAATATATTATATATAATAAATATATATTTTCGCATTTCTAATAATTATCTCAGTATTATAATATTAAAAAGTTTGTAAATTGATTTTATTGGTAAAATAGTTTATTGTCACTTGAACGAATCAAAAGAAAAAAAAATATAAGTCTCATATAATAGTAAAAATATTTATGTTGGTTTATTATCAGAATTCTAATGGGTTAAGAACGAAGCTAACAGATTTGTTTCTGAATACATTGAATTCTGATTTTGATATTATTTGTTTAACAGAAACGAACCTTAACTCTGATTATTATGATAATGAATTGCTGGATCAAAGATTTAATGTGTTCCGTAGGGACCGTACAACTACCTGTATTTCTAAAAAAAGTGGAGGGGGGGCTTTGCTGGCTATACGGAAGCATTTTGATGTAGTTCGCCAATTTTCTTGGGAGAGTTCAGTGGAGGATATGTGGGTAACTTTATTGCCTAATAAATTTAACTCATGTGTAATTAATATATGTGTTTGTTATTTACCACCCGATATACCAACTAGCTTGCTTAAAGAGTTTTACTTGAACGTTCAAAGAATCACTGCATCTCTGGTTGAGGATTCTTTAACTTTGATTATTGGAGACTTCAACACACCTAGTGTCACTTGGTCGTCTTCAACATCTAGTAATAAAATGATTCCTAGCTTGTCTACTGACATGAAGTCTTCCCTTTTGCTTAATACTTTATCAATGTGTGATTTATCACAGTATAACCATATTCCTAATCAGAAGGGTAGATGTATGGATCTGGTGTTGAGCAATGGCCATTGTATAACAGTATGTGATGCCAATCCTTTATCTCGCATGGATGGCCATCATCCTCCTTTATTAGTTGAGGTGACTATTCCGGTGCCCACTCAAAGGTTAAAAGAAAATATAAAAAAACATTATAATTTTCAAAAATGTAATTACTATGGAGTGAAAAGATCACTATACGATATTGACTGGGTTCCTATACTAACGAACGAAAGTATTGATGGGATGGTGGAATGCTTTTATAATAAGCTGAACACAGTTATAGGGAATCACGTGCCTCTGACTAAACGTAGTTGTAGTGACTATCCTGTCTGGTACTCGGCCAAATTAATTAAACTGCTTAAATCTAAACACAATAAGAACAATACAAAAAGTATAGTAATCCAAAAGATTATGATCAGTTTAACACCTTACGATTGCTGTGTAAAAAACTTATTAAGTCTTGTTACTCTTCTTATATATCTTCGGTCGAGGACTCCATTAAGACAGATATCAAATCCTTCTGGAGATACGTTAGTAACCGGAAAGGTACTAATAGCATACCTCAGACAATGCAGTACGGTGACAAGGTGGCATCGGATGGTGATGGTGTGTGTGATCTATTTTCAAGCTTCTTCGGTTCAGTTTTTGACCCATGTACTCAAGCTTCACACAATTCTGATTATATTACAGCAACGAGTGGTCAAATTTCTGACATTATCCTAACTCATGACGATGTTTTATCGAAATTGCGTGACTTAGATCCAAATAAAGGACCTGGCCCGGATGGCATACCATCTAAATTTTTAAGGGAATGTGCAGAGGAGCTGGCTACGCCTTTATTAATTATATATAATCAGTCGCTAAAAACTGGTATCTTCCCATCTTACTGGAAAATTGCTCATATCGTCCCTATTTTCAAGTCTGGAAATAGATCCGGCTGTTCCAACTATAGAGCGGTAAGTATACTTTGAATTATGGCTAGACTTTTCGAGCGTGTCATATACGATCACTTTTACAACCAAATCAAGCCCTATTTATCGGAGAAGCAGCATGGATTTTTAAAGAACAAATCGACAGTTTCCAATTTACTTGAATTCAAAAACTATTTGTGTCAGTCGTTTAGAACTGGTGGACAAGTTGATTGCGTATATACAGACTTTAAGAAGGCTTTTGATAAGGTCGATCACTGTTTACTTTGTTTTAAACTCGGTTCTCGCTTTGGTTTCCATGGCAACCTTCTCCGATGGGTATGTTCTTATCTGGACAGGAGATCTCAACTAGTCACATTGAGAGGGTACATATCTGCTCCTGTAAGCGTTACTTCTGGTGTGCCACAAGGCTCCCATTTAGGCCCCCTACTGTTATTGGTCTTCATAGATGATCTCATTGAGCGCCTACATTGTCCGTGTCTTCGGACGATCTCAAAATATTTACTACTATTAAGGACATTACTGACTGTCTCGCCCTTCAGAATGATCTGCAATTAATAGAGGACTGGTGTCACAGGAACAATATGCACTTAAGTATTAATAAATGTTATATCATCTCATTCACAAGGAAGAAGATACACAAAGTCCTTTTTAATTATAGCATAGGTTCCGAGAATCTAAAAAGGGTATCAGTCGTCAAAGATTTGGGTGTATTATTCGACGAAGCACTGACTTTCAGAGATCACTTTGACACCATAATTGCTAAAGGATTCCAGATACTTGGATTTGTAGCGAGGGCCACGCAGTGTTTTAAAAAATCTGTAACATTTATTTGCCTTTACTATAGTCTGGTCAGGAGCTGTCTGGAATACTGTTCGGTGATATGGTCTCCAAATTATCAAGTACATTCGGACAGGATTGAGAGTGTACAAAGGAAATTTATGAGGATATTGTGCTTTAGGGAAGGCTGTAGTCGTCAACTATCTTCTTATGCCGACAGATTGAGTCATTTCCATTTGTCTTCATTAGAATGTCGCCGAAAGCAACAAGATCTTATATATCTTCATAAAATTATTCACTTTAAAATTGACTCCTCCAATCTTTTATCTCTTTTAAGCTTCAATACTAGACATCTTACTCGGAATCGTAAAAATGTCTTTGCTTTAACAACTTATAAAAATAATACCTCATACTTCAACCCAATTGTTCGTATGTGTCGTTTATACAACGATCTCTATTTGGCCAATGAAGCCATAGACATTTTTGCGGTTACCAACACTTACTCTTTTAAAGGTCAAATTAAGCGTGTCCTCCACTGAGCTTTGAAAATACCTATCTTTGATATTGTATATTTCTTGTATGTGTATTTATTGCTGTTTCTTTTTTTTATTTATTTAAATACCTACTGTTTTAATGCCAGTGACTGTTTTTATGTAGGTACTGTACTTTAAAAAAAAAAACATATATTCTGTTTTGTGTATTTAACTTTGTTTACAATAATTGTCATGCTGTGTATGCACGTTTTTTGGGTTGCGGTCCAGTTTGTTGTGCTGATTTGTTTTCATTTGTACGATGTTGTGATTGTGACCTGTTGTGTGTACCTTAAAAATAAATAAATAAATAAAAAATAAATAAACATTAATAAACCTCTATATTTCTATATCTCAAGGATATTTAGAAAATCCGACTCCAGTACTGGCCACTAAAAATTACTGGCCATTTTAACAAATAAATCGTTCTTTGAAATAAAAAGCATTAGAGGTCTCTGGCTCAGCAGCCATCCAGCATCGTTCAGAGCCGGAGGTGCGCGAATTATGTATGAGCCATAATAACGAAATTAACGACTCTCATTAAAGTAACGAACACGACGAGCGCCTAATTTAGTTAATCACTCGCCGAATTGTAGCGAATAATTATGAAGAAAATTTTGTTTTGTCTAACAACAAGCTGCTTTTTTGCTCTTGTTTGTAATTGCTAATTGTTAATGTATTTTATTTAGTCAGTGTACCTAAAATTATTCTGGAAAAGTATTTATGTTTTGCTCAGATGAGATATAGAACTTTAAACATTTGCTTTGTTAGTGGACATTATAATTAGTATCTTCATGTAGACTAATGCTACAATATTGGTTGATGAAAAAAAAAATAGAGTGTTCTGGTTGCCGGTCGACGATGTGGACGAAATTAAGAGGAAATATGTTAATAAGTGTCTAACAACCTCCGTGGTCCAGTAGTTAAGGCGTTTGCCTGTTGACCCGGGGGTCGTGGGTTCGATTCCAACCGGAAGCATGCATACTTTGTTTAGTTAGTCGATTGATCACGGTCATCGAGTAGGTGTCACGACACGTACTCGTAATGATGATGATGATGAAGTGTCTAGCAAGGCATCACTATTTTAATTTCTGTGTACTATCTACACTACCACCAACACCTAATCGTGACCTTTAAATCTTAAAGATCGAGGCCAGAGGTACCCTAATGTTTGTTTCTAATAGATCACTTTGAAAAATTTTACTGACTCCGGTGAACCCCTGCTGATACTTTTAAACCATATCGAAACTCCATTAAATGTGGTGAAACTTATATATGTAACGATGAAAATTTGCGTTGCATGAATTTAGACTTCTAAATTTAGATAGGTAAATATAAAAGAAAAAATATTTTTATTGTTATATAAAAATAATATGTTTACAGTGGATTACATACTTAGTAAAATAAAGTCTTTAACTTTCATAACGTAACGTAAGTTCAACAATGCAAATCAAAAAACTTGTCATAATTTTAATGGAAAGGATTCTCTCGATGGATTGAAAATAAATATCAATATTTCGCTTTGTTGTATAAATAATAACAGCAAATCTTCTCGTAATACGATGTGCAATCTGCTCCTTTTTTTTATTGGTTTGTAACAAATGGCCGACTCTTTTTCTACAAAAAATGAAGTGGACCCCACTTGTAACTTGTGGACCCCCAATTTTAATTCCTGCCAACGTAGACCCCAGGACGTCCATTTGGACCATTTTGGGAACCACTGCCCTAGGTTTTAATAAAAACTTTTATATTATAGCATTTTTTCTTTATTTTGGCATCAGAAAGTCGTTTACAATGAAATGTATTAAACCTAAAATAGTAAAAGAAAGTCGCGCAAACGTGTGTCTAAGTATGCTTTAAACACTCGTTTGAGCGACTTTCTTTATCGCTTTTTAGCACCGCTTACCTCCTTTAATAGTGGTGTGTTGACAGCTAATCAAAATGCCTTTAATTGCAGTAGAACATAAATTTATAAAAAATCGTGTGTGAGTGGCGTCTTCTTACTTCTATATTGTATAACCATATGTACCTAATAACATTAATGAGAGCGGCACTATATAAAAGACATTAAGAAACCGTACCATGTTTCATCTATTTTATTCTATAGCCTAATTATGTCGTGAAGAATGAAATGTCAATCGTTGAAGGTGATGTTTTGTATTTTAGATTCAGCAAGAAAAATCTACTTTCAAATATTTTTTCTTAATCGCACAAAATTGAGCAGATCACCAGTATAACATAAATTGGAGCCTCTTCTGCAACGGCAAAGCGTCGAACTTGCAGTTTAGGGATTAGTGGGAAAGTCTCGCCGTAATTTATGAATGAGATAAGAAAGTTTATCGAGTCGGTAATGCAGTGGCGAAAAATGGTCGAGCCAAAATGCCGTCTTCGGGCCGGGGAGCCGGGACCGACAAAATGTCTCAAAGCTTTCGTTGTGCCGGTTTCCTGACCTTACTAGATCAGGGACCTGGCAATGCTTCGACTTCTTGACGACTTGCGATTTCCGGACGAGTTCGAAACTATAGTCGGCAATCCTGACGAAATAGCACGTAAGTGATCTGTTTTTATTTATAACTAGCTTTCGCCCGCGGCTCCGCCCGCGTCAATGTCGATCCTTTAGGAACAGTACACTTTCCCGGGATAAAATGTACCCTATGTCCTTCTCCGTATCCCAAATAACGTGTATGCAAAATTTCATGTTGATCGGTTCAGTAGTTACAACGTGAAAGCGTAACAAAAAAACAAACAACCTCACTTTTGCATTTAAAATATACTAGCGTTCGCCCGCGGCTCCGCCCGCGTCAATGTCGATCCCTCGGGAATAGTACTTTTTCCCGGGATAATAGATAGCCTATGTCCTTCTCCGTACTCCAGAGAACTTGTATGCAAAATTTCATGATGATCGGTTCAGTAGTTACGGCGTGAAAACGTAACAAACAAACAAACAAACTCACTTTCGCATTTATAATATTAGTAAGGACTAGCTTTCGCCCGCGGCTCCGCCCGCGTCAATGCTGATCCCTCGGGAATAGTACTTTTTCCCGGGATAAAAGGTAGCCTATGTCCTTCTCCGTATTTCAGAGAACTTGTATGCAAAATGTCATGTTTATCGGTTCAGTAGTTACGGCGTGAAAGCGTAACAAACAAACAAATAAACAAACAAACAAACTCACTTTCGCAATTTATAATATTAGTAAGGATGTTAGATATGTTAGGATAGCGTTTTAAATAGTTATTTTGTATAGCAAATTTCTCACAGTCTCCCAAATTTATGGGCAATCTTCTAATGGATGCAATTTTGTGTAAAAATGTGCCATACATACAGTGCAGCAGTGGTCTAAAGAAAAACACAGAAACAGTCCGTAGCTGTACTGACTGTTTCTGTGTTTTTCTTTAGACCACTGCGATATTATAGATTGACATAATGAGCGGTTCAGTAGAACAGCCTAAGATTAAAATATAATGACTTTATACATAATGAAGCTTGATGAAAAAAATTCTAACGTTACAACGAAGTAGGGATTTAAAAATATGTCTTTCGTATTTTCATGGGTGGCATTTGGGGTGCAAACTAAAAAAAATATATTTCATTGACTTTTACAAAACAGAATCAAAAGTAGTGACTAAGCTATTTGTTATTGCATGTTGTTTAGATGCGTATCTTCATTCTTAGACGTATTTTACTTACCTTCGATAGCGAAGCACACCGGATGGACGTTAAACGACCCGGCTATGGCACAATGTGAAAACTCAAGTGAAAAAAGTAGCGACCACGCCGTCCCCGGACATTACGGCGAACTTTAAAACCGCCGGAGACAGAGGCCTGAGAAAAGCCGGTTAATATTAAAATTTGGACGCGTTC
The DNA here is from genome assembly GCA_947532085.1 of Elegia similella. Classification (NCBI taxonomy): domain Eukaryota; kingdom Metazoa; phylum Arthropoda; class Insecta; order Lepidoptera; family Pyralidae; genus Elegia; species Elegia similella. Next base: position 374,444 of record OX383926.1, on the reverse strand, counting down.
CAGGCCGTTTTTGTCGTTATATCTTCGCGTAATAAGCGGTTAAGTAGAACAGCCTAAGCTTGAGTAATACTTATTCAAAATCTATGTAATCCACCTTTTAATTGCTGGTCGCAACTGCCTTGCATCCTAATCCTAATCCTAACTATAATATTATAAATGCGAAAGTGAGTTTGTTTGTTTCGCTTTCACGCCGTAACTACTGAACCGATCATCATAAAATTTTGCATACAAGTTCTCTGGAGTACGGAGAAGGACATAGGCTATCTTTTATCCCGGGAAAAAGAACTATTCCCGAGGGATCGACATTGACGCGGGCGGAGCCGCGGGCTAAAGCTAGTTTATTATAAACTAGCTTTTGCCCGCGGCTCCGCCCGCGGTTCAGTAGTTACAACGTTAAAGCGTAACAATTAAACAAATAAACAAACAAACAAACTCACTTTCGCATTTATAATATTAGTTAGGATGAGTATTATCACAGTATTAGTAATCGGAATCATAATTAATAAACGTCATAATGATAAACGGAGTAGAACTACGTCGCTACTTCAATGCAATCACAATGTAGTATGAAGCCACTATATTTTAAGCGGGGGCCGCGCGAACGAAAAATGTCGCTACTGCGCAGAACCATTAGGCGATTAGGAAAAAAGATGAAAAGTCTTAATATTTTCATATTTATTATTTTATAAGAAAAATAAGAATGGGGGGCTTTATTTTACTTTATGTGAAAAATTTAAGTAGGTTTATATTCTTATCTTTAAACTCAACGACCCATGACAGCACTTAGTATATATTGTTCATAATACGAACATTTTTCCACCATAGTCTATCCTGAACCGCGCTGAGCGTTGGCGCGGAACTGGCGAGAGCCATATACTGGGCCTTCGTCGTCGTAAGGAAATATCCCCTGATTGATTGTAGTCAATCACGGGAATTTATCAAAAGGGCAAACGTCGGTAAGAATACTAATTGATTGGCCGACTCACTTCTATGAATATTCAAACGTTCCATCAGTGTGATATGAACGACCCAAGATAATATAATCTAGGTTTATTTTGATCAAAATGTGAACATTTTCCTGGGTCATTCTGATCGTTGGCGCGGGGCCAGCGCTTGAGAGCTATTTCCTGGGCCTTTGTTGTCGTAAGGAAATACCCGTTATGCCGCGATTGGCTACAGGCAGACGTCAGACGGAATACTAATTAATTAGTTCACGGGAAGCTTGCTCTTGCACCATATTCTTGGTGTTCCATCAATATGATAAACGAATGTTTCAGCTGAGAGGATTGCGAGAGCTGTGGAAGCCTTATAGAAACTACATATTTGCAAATATGCACATATTTTCTTTCATTTTCCTATACGTTAAACATTGCCATTGGGTATTATAGCCTTAAGCTCTGTCTGTCCTGTTCTGCCCAAGACGTGATTAATATGTTTGTATAAATGCAGACTAAGAAAGGCTCTCATGTAAAGTTATCTCATCATCATCATTTCGTGTAGGTGACACGGTCAATCGATCTGCCGCCTCTCAGTCTCTGATGTGGTTCCTTTAATTACTATCAGAAAGCAGTCGAGACCAACGGCTTAATGTGCCTTCTGACGCCCGGAGTCATCTTTATTATCAGACAATCAGGTGATTCAAACCTGCAAAGTCCTAACCAAACTGGAAATAACTAAATAAAGTTTGCTTCCCGTGGGAATCGAAACCATCACCCCCGGGTCTACAGGCAAACCCCTTAATCACTGGACCACGGAGGCAGTTATCTAAAATTATCTAAATTTGTATGATGTCATTAGTGATGAAAAAATGCATTTACATTTATTTTTGTGGCGTACATATCAAAATATTTTTACTGAAATTGATAGCTGTAACTTTTTCAAACATAAAATATTAAAATTTAACTATTGGCACTATTTACTTTTTAGATAAAAAAGATCATAGAATCCAGTGTAAAAACGAATCATAACTTAATATAGACAGAAGTGCAGAACAGAAAACAATTTTCATTACACGAAAACAATAAAAAGTTAGTGCTGCTCCAGTTAATATTCGCTGTTACAGCAGTCTGCGCTATAGCTTGAGATCTCAGACCTGCCTACCCTACGTCATTGTACGAAAGCTCGTGTGAATTTTAGGGTACATTTTCTAATCATTGTTAACTTATACCAAACATTGAACAGAATCTCGCCATGGCCCACAGGCCAACTCAAGCACGTTGTTGTTGTGCGGGGTCCAAAAATTATTAATAAGCTGGAAAATCTTATGTCATTACCATCACGACAATTTAATACATTTAATTAAAGTATGGCTTGCCGTATGCTAGCAAGTTAATGTCAACCAGTTAGGTGCCATTGACAAGGGAGGCCACGGCGAATTTCATCAACATTGTCTCAATACTGAAAAATTAAATCGTCGAAATTACAGCATTGCTTAAATGACGTAGATAATGCAGGCCTGGGATCTTGATCTACATCTGTCTAGGGCTGCAGTGGAATGAAAACAGAAACAATAACTGTATAAAATTTAACGGCCTGCGTTTTGTTGCATTATCTTCGTTTAGGGACTAAGCGTCTGCAGTAGCCGTCTGTGCCTTTAACACCGTTCTGTATTGACATTATCAACACTAGCGCAGTCGAAAAAACACTATAGATTATATACTTAAAGCGAAGACTTAGTAATCTTTACAAAACTGCTAGCTAGATAGCTAATAGTTGTAATAAAATTATTAAGTATTCGTTATACCTATATAGTACTAACTGCTTATACTATCCTAGTTATGCATCCCTTGGTTTATACTGGACCTCCTGTATGGGTTAAGTGAGATGACTTTATCAAATAGTCTACCTCCTTGCCCCCTAAACAGTTAAGCTCCAAGTGGGTCGATATCAACCAAATCTTTCAAGTCATCACATTAAATATTTTCGTCATTGATAAACATTTTTGTGATATCGCTATGGTATAATATAACATTAAAAAGTCTCCTGGCGGTTATTAAATAACCTCCTTTATGAAATTAATAATATAAGACAAGTTGGCGATTACAACTTAATAAACAAATTATAATCTCAATTTTTAATTAGGTAAGGTTAGGTAATTTTCATTGAAATTGATTTAAAAGCCTTACAATAGACAATGTAAGCAGTCTTTTTATGGAATCTAATGATAAGATTAATTTTCTATTTTGAAATTGAAACTACTTTCCAAATATTATGCCTGGTTAATTGGAAATGTAGCTGGTATCAAAACCAAATATTTAAAAAGTTCATCGTGAGCGAATATTTCCATTCCGTGCGTAAAGCCCTACGGCTCCGGGTCGAGGCTAGTATCGCACTATCAGGTATCGGGCGCTCGAGTACCTCCCCACCTCGCCACAGCCCCATACTGGACGATGGGGGACTAACGAGTAATCTCGTTGCTAAATCCTGCTCGGATGTACATTATCAAATGCTGATACTACTACAGTTATTTCTTACCATTGCGTTTAACACTACAGTACACGCGCCCTAATTTTATAATATTTTACTCGCGTGGGGTGAATATTCAGACCAATTTCATTGATCGATTTTAGGTAAATAAAATATAATATAAAATAAAATGCGTTCAAATAGTGAAAAGTATTTATTATTTATTCTTACTACTACAGCAATTTTGAATGTTTATTAAATGAACAAAAACAAAAATGTATTTTAAAAATTTGTTGCACTAAAATATTGTGGGATCTCGTTCTTGATGGCGGTGGTGGTGTTTTGAACCAACGAGTGCCATTTCTAGATTGGTAGTAGTTTGAAAAAGTACTCAGAGGAATATTGTCATCGCTTGAAAAGCTATCCTCAATATTTTCTTCAATATCTTTATCTACATCTACCCTCTCTTCTGTGCTCCTATCTTCCATCTCTTCTGTGCTCCTATCTTCCATCTCTTCTGTGCTACTTTCATATTCTTGCTCTGTTTCTGAGTCATGGTTAAGTTCTGCAACACATTCCTCTTCATTATCTTCTGTATCACTAGGTGCAATATCACTCTCAACCTCCACCTCTTCTAACCAGCTTCGTATCATATTTTACTGACGTTCGTCCATAATGGCGACAAATCTGTAATGAACAACCCAATTAACATAGCTAAATATACTAAAGTCTTATAGAAACTGAGAACATCTCGAATAAAAGAAAAAGTAAAACGAATACTTACAAGAAACACTTCAGAATCGAACGAGAGTTTTTGTAACGCCGATAGTCGCGTGGGGTGGAATTCCGTCCCAAACACTTTCTCACCCCTTTTTTTTGCCACTAGCGTCCGCGACGAGTGCCGGTGACGTACTGACCTTGAAGCTTGTTTACTTGACGAGGATTACACTAGGCGACACAGTCCGTACTCAAGTAATTAAAAAAGTATTGATGAAAGCGTTGGTCTGGGGCGAATATTCACCCCGCGCGTGTACTGCAGTGTTAAGATTAAATAAACAAAATAGATATAATATGTGATTAAAATTTTACGGGGTAGTCTCTGTTTTGTGGTAATGATCTGGAATTAAGTAAGAAATTAAAGGAGCGCGCTGTGATTTGATAACGGTATGGAACCCTTCGTGCGCGGGTCAGACTCGCACTTGGCCTTTTTTTTTTAAACAACTTGTAAGAAGTGTTAAAAATTGAAAAATTAGGAGTGACACCATTGTCGAGAGAGCTTCCTATTTTTCTCTGCCTTCTATAATACTTTTGGTATCTTGGTACGACATCTCATTTTTCTACTTTATTTACTAAATTATTTACTACACAGGCCATGAGATTTAAATACAGCGCAGTGTGTTATTACATCGGCAGAGAAATGAGTGAGATAACGTGCACTGGCAGAGCGCCACCGCGCTGTACAAAGCACACGCGGCCGAGCACAACTTTACAAGCTCTAGTTTAAGAATCTCAGAATATTTTGTACATACAGCAACTCCACGGCGCAGTTGTGACATGCTAACGAAACACATGCTAGCTAATTTCAAACCTGTTTCTAATGCTTGTCTAGGATATAATACATCATTTGATTGAAAGCAATAGGTATATGTACAGGACAACTATGCTATATATTAGTTATGTTAGTAATTGTCTGACATTTCTCAACCACATCTGGAGATAGATATGTTTGACCCAAACATATATATATAGCTGACTTTTTCGGAGATAAACTGTATATTATAATATATGTAAATGAAGATGCCTAAACTTTGGTACGGTGGAGGCCGTTAGCCCATTAGCTTGTTGACTGCCAGTGCCCGAAAATTAATCGAGTTTTCCCTAGACATGCCGCCTGCCTTCTGGGCACGCTACCGTATGATATTTAATTTTTTTATTATATTCGTTTTATTTAGTTTTTAGAGTCAGTTTATGCAAGCAAGCATACAGAAATCTTGTATTTTACTTATTTACGTAGATAAACCGAGGTTAAATATCGTCACTAGATACATATCCAGTGGCTGTGACGTCATTGGATAAAACAAACCTCTGGAGTCCCACGATAATGCTTTATGCTCGCATTAAAAAGTTCACAGTCATGGCCCATAAACCTATTAAAAACCAAATTATGCTAAAGAATCAAAAGGTGTAGTTTTGTTAGCCAGTAGCAAGGTCACTTTAGAGATGTCCAGCGGCTGTGACGTCACTATCAGATGATGCAGGCCTCTCTGGGGGCCCGCGATAATGTGCGTGCATTTGCGTAGTGGTGGTAGGGTCGGCAGAAAGTAAAGAACCATTATTGGTCTCGTCAGCGAAGATTTGCAAAGAAAAATCATATAAAGTAAAATTATTTTTATAAATGTAAGGTTAATGTGAAAAAAAATAACTTTACAATCAACACATGACCAGGTTTCTCACACGATTCTACTAGCATAGTCTGTTCTACGATGTGACTTAGTTACGAGTATTAAGCGACTTCAAAAGTCCGTCATTTATAAACTTTTTTTAAGTAGCCTTATTTACAACTTATTTGTGTCCCACTGATGGGCAAAGGCCTCTCCTCCCTTCTTCCATTCACCCCCTTCTATATTTATGAAATTATTTGAAAACGTACACTACACGTACACTTTCGAATTAGTCCCATTTATTCTACCATACTACTGAACCAGTTTCGATGAAATGTCAGAATCGGTTCATTAGTTTAATGAAGTTTTTTTTTTCATTTGAAAGATAGAGCTATAAAGTTAAAGATGCTGTAAGTAGTAATGTCGGCCTCTCAGTTTAAATTTAATCAAAAAATGCAATAATTTAAAGGTCATAGCCCAACAAACTCATTTTGATAACCCTAAAGGCAGGAGTTTGTGTACCTTCAGGGACTATGGGGATTGTTTATGGAGTGTTGAGGACGCTGGGTGATTGTTCGGTGGTTGGCGGTCAGAGATAACATCACAAAGCGGTTAGGGAGATATAATACGGAAATATTGAGGCTACCTTAAAACGCTTCAAAGATATTCTGGACATTTTAAGGATTCCGTACCTCAAGGAGAAAACGGAACCCTTATAGGATTACTTTGTTGTCTGTCTGTCTGTTGAGACTTTTATCATATTTGTTAGAAATTATTCAAAAATTTTTAAAAGGATATGTGCGTGTGCAAAATCTTTATATACCAGACAGACTATTTTAAATTCTAGTGACAAAGTAAAAACAACGTGGAAAATTATTAATACAGAAACAGGAAAAACGAAAAAACGCGCCATTCCAATTGAATTAAAAATAGATAATAAGGTCCTCAGTACTAGCGAGGAGATTACTCAATATTTTGAAGACTTCTTTACAAATATTCCCGTGAATACTACTGCCTCCTTACTTTCATCATCTGTGGAATCTAAAAAGTTATTAACTAGTTGTATACCGGAATGTAACAGTCTTCTAATATTTGAACATGTAACCCCTCAAAAAATCATTGATACGTTCAAGACTTTGAATAATAAAAAAACTGGAGACCTGTGGGACATCTCAGTATCAGTCATAAGTAATATTATAGAAATAATTGCTCCTTATTTAGCGTCTATTTTTAATAAATGTGTAGATACAGGGACTTTTCCTGATCTAATGAAATTAAGTAAAGTTATACCGTTGTACAAATCGGGTGATAAAAATGATCCAACAAATTACCGTCCAATTTCTATTCTGCCAGCGTTAAGTAAAATATTTGAAAAGTTAATTTTTAATCAGTTACTTTCTTTTTTTAATCTAAATGGTCTATTTCATAGTGAACAATACGGATTTACGAAGGGTCGATCAACTACGGATGCGGGTGTTGCGCTTTTAAAACATATATATTGTGCTTGGGAGAGAAAACAAAATGCTATTGGTGTTTTTTGTGATCTCTCCAAAGCATTTGATTGTGTAGACCACGATACCCTGCTGTCCAAATTGGAACACTATGGGATTAAAGGTAAATCTATTGCATTAATCAAATCTTATTTGAGTAGCCGAATTCTAAAAGTTAGCGTTGATAGGGTTCAATCCTCGGGATCATCTGTTAAGATGGGCGTACCCCAGGGCTCTATACTAGGCCCCTTGTTGTTTCTTATATATATTAATGATCTGCCATACTATGTTCACACATGTAAAGCTGTACTATTTGCCGATGATACTTCTCTTATTTTCCCTGTTGATAGGACAACAGACAATTTTGACGAGGTCAATAGTACATTAGCTCAAGTATTAGAGTGGTTTACAGCAAACAATTTGCTGTTGAACGCTAAAAAGACGAAGTGTATTAAATTTTGTTTACCGAATGTTACAAAAGTACCAACACGCATAGTGGTCGAAAACGAAACGATAGATTTGGTAGATAAAACAGTATTTCTTGGGATGACAGTTGACTCGGGACTTCAATGGGGTGCCCATATCACATCCTTAGCGGGTAAACTTAGTTCTGCTGCTTACGCTGTTAGAAGAATAAGACAGTTGACTGACGTTGATACTGCGCGTTTGGTATACTTCAGCTACTTTCATAGTGTCATGTCGTATGGGATATTACTATGGGGTAACGCAGCAGAAGTTAATACCATATTCGTCCTTCAAAAACGCGCTATCAGATCTATATATAAACTAGGTGCTAGAGAATCTCTTAGAGAATTGTTTAAAAATATAAATATTTTGACATTCCCCGCGCAATACATATTTGCAAATATTATGTTTGTTCGTAATAATCTTCATCTTTACGCGAAAAATAGTGATATCCACAACAGGAATACGAGAAATAAAAATAAATTAGCGATACCAACTTTGCGATTACAGAAAACAATGAATTCATTTTTGGGACTTAGTATACGCTTCTATAATAGAATTCCTGAAGAAATATTGGCTCTGTCATTAGGTAAGTTTAAGACTGCTGTTAAAAATCAATTGCTTAAAAATGCCTATTATTGTATTTATGACTATTTATCAGATAAAACTCCATGGAAGTAATATATTCAATAAATTGTACATCGGTGATTACTTAATGTAAAATAATTCAATTTGTTATAAATATGTGAAAGTGTAGCCCTTCAGGCACGTAGGGACCAATACTGGACTGAGTTTCTTTCGGCGTATTCTTCTCAGCAGTGGTCGTTTCGAAACGCTAGTAGCTTATCAATTTTGCAAATATTAAAAATAATAATATGACGTTCAGAAAGAGATACATGATATCCAAATTTGAATAAAATTCTATTTCATTTCATTTCTATTTCATTTCATTTCATTTCATTTCATCATATCTGTTGTTGTTGCACGCTCGATCGCTAACATAACGTGTTCCACAAAAATATGTAAATTGAAATTGTATATAACATGACATCAGAAAAAAAAAAAGATAAAAATATGAAATATCATACAAAGCCCCTCAGGCAAGTAGGCGACCAATACTGTTGAAAAGAGTTTCTTTCGGCGCCTTCTCTGCAGTGGTCGGTTCCGAAACGCTAGTAGTTTGTAGCTTTTGAACAATAATTAATAATTTGAATATAATATAATAAGTGTTATTTAAAATGTGAATTGACGTGAAAAGCTGCCTGAAAAGGCCTATTTTCTGAATAAATCTTTGAATCTTTGAACATTTTTCTCAGGAACACGTGGAAGTATGAAGCTGAAATGCGATTGTCGAAAATTAGTATTTTTCATATGAAATACTTAAGTCTACTGTCCCTTTCAGCTGTGAAAAGTAAATCTACTAAGCCAACACAATCAAAGGATACAGCCGTTTAAGCCGCAAATTTTCGACATTCGCAAGGGAATGAAAACGTACAGGGTACTTCCCGTGAACTCAGAATCATGAAATTTGGTACGAAGCAACGCCTTATAGCACAGATATGGAAAAAATGCAAAAAGCACATATTTTTAGTTACATCATATAATAAAATATTTTTAATAATTTCTTACTTATTATATATAATATACGGAACCATTCATGCGCGAGTCCGACTCACACTTGGCCGGTTTTCCTTTATAAAGTTTGTACGTTTAGAAGGAAATTTACCATTTCCACTTACAATAGTTTCAGTTTCAGATCTGGACGTATGAAGTATCGTTAGAATCCTTACATCCTCTCCCGAGTGATATAGGTTATAAATGTTAAGCAAACGTAGTCATGTATTTTTTTAAATATAGTTGGTAATCAAATGTCAATAACACCAGCATTATGAGAAAAAGCATACCTTAAGGACAAAGAAGGAAGCATACGTTAGTGTCAGGGTGGCAGCCGGCGGTAATAATTTCAGGGTATTACTTTACATTGTGAATGGTATCAATTAATGTACTGTCGCAATAGCGAACACCAGATTTCAAATTACTGCAGCTAAGCAAGTGCAGCCGAGAACACGCTCGGATATGAGAAAATGAAGAAAGTTGCATCCCAAGGAATACCACCTAATGATTGTAGCTAATCGTGTCTGAAGCGGTGTGTCGACAATTTTCTCACGTTCTAAATTGCCCAATTACAGTGAAGATAGTTCTGAATCGCCAATTAAAACTTCACAAATCCGTAACAGCACAAACTCCGGATTCCGACACCTCGCTCTAATTGAGAGTTGAGAGTTCGCGTGAATACGTGGAGGATTGTAAAACCACGCGATGAGACCGCATCCTTCAAGACTTTAAACTGCTTGATATTATCTTGATAGTTAAAGATGAAAATGTGGGAAAGATTATCAATGTCACTAAAAGGTGTATACTTACTCAGTAAAAATTACTTTTAAAATTATTATTCAGATGGAGAGTTAAGGTTTGCCTAGTTTGCGATTTCATGATATACTCGTAGAAGCGCCAACCACAGCCACCCGCTTCAAAATTACTTATCGTGTTTGCCAGACTTGACTAGGCTAACCCCATCTACTGGCTGCAGCCGTGGTTCAAGTTAAAGGAGTTAACGCACTCCTTTTTGTACACTTATTTTTTTTATGTGATGAATGACCTTTTTGTGATGAAAGAGACAAAAATGTAAATATCATTTTTCTTAATTTACCTTATAAGATCGTTATTATTATATATTTTTATTATATAGACGTTTATCTATATAAGTATAATTATCAAACATTGACTTACTTGACTTATTTTCCTATGTCCCCTAGGTGGGGCAGAGGGCCGCTACAGAACTTCTCCATCTCGTTCTGTCTTGAGCAACGCGTTTTACTTAATTATCAAACATAGTATCGTTGAATTAGTATCCTACGACACAAGTTCACAACTTACTATGGGGCTAGCTCAATTTGTGTAATATGTCCCTATATATTTATTTATCAAAAGATAACTCATGCTAAAGTCATTGAAATTAGTATGAGTTTTTGCTTCGAGTTCTCCACTTTGCTTTCATAACTTATGTTTAACACACATACATATTCGGTGCCACATTATCACTAAAAAATTAGAAGTGAAAAAGTAACCCATCATATGAAATTGGTATGGTATGATCTTTCGACCCTGACTTTGCGCTTTACTCCCATCACTTACGTCTAGGACACGTACTGTTCGATGCCACGTCGTCACTAAGATTGAATGCGGTGTCGGCGCGATGCAGCCAATTCTCCATCTATAGGAGATGAGATACGAACTATTCTCGATTTACACTCGACATAGGAACAATTGCCTCTATTATTGCTACTTGTTTTTATGTACAGTATGCGACTAGAGCTCCTTTAGCAATGAAAATTATTGTTGTATTCTTCTAAATACACGTACAATAAAGGCGGATTTTATAAAAACTGTACACTGAGATGTCAGGTTTTAATCACAACAGACCTTACATTTTCGTACTTTATGGTATTTAAATAAGTCTCGTTTTCTCGTTTATCCCATACTATCTGACCCGGCTAAACGTTCCGCTTGAAAATGATTATCGTCTGCTTTTTTCTAGTGAAAATGTATTAAAAAATGTTTTTATGTAATTGGAATGTATGTAATGCTGATCATGACCTTCTTTATATATGTACCAACAACTTTTCTTCTTATCCTGCGTGTAAGAGGGAGACTTAGTTCGTCTTACTTTTAAATGTGTGATTTGTCAAAGACCCATTTCAGTATTATGATTTGGCAACTTATAGACGGCCGCCTGTATCACACTAACCTTCTATAGTTGGCTAATTCGAGTATGTAATTTAGGTGCAAAAGACGAAGGTGCATAGCACTGAAGCGCGAAAGAACGAAGGCGTGAAGAGCTGAGGCTCGAATAAACTGAGGTGCGAAGACCGTTTAGTTCTGATACCCCTGGCAATATTTTAATCTGAATTATTTTTAATCTGAATATATGAAGCAAGATAACAAATAGAAACAAGCGCGAATCAAAGAGAAAAAATAGACCAATGGAAATTCAATCAGCTGATCGTACTGCTATTTGTTAATGTGCTTCAATACCGCAGTCACAGCGCTTATTGGAGCATATTGAGCAAATACTTCCTACGCCGAACTGGATGTAAACTCGCTTACAGTGAGATGAAGATCGCTCGCACTTCAGTGCGCGCACAAAGAGATCATTCACTTACACTACACTCCAAAGAAACGTGATCTTGACTGGGCTGATTATCACAGTCTTCCTTTCATATATGTAAGGATTTTAAAATACTTTCTTTGCTGAACTAGATATTATCTCGCTTACTGTTTACAGTGCTGCACACTTCAATTAAGGTTCTTACGCTTCAGTGCGTGCTCAAAGGGGACATTCACTCACACTACACTCCGAAGCTGCAAATTGGTCACGCAAAATGAATTGGAAACGTGATCTTGACTGGGCTGATTATCACAGTCTTCCATTCATATAAGTAAGAATTTTAAAATACTTTCTTTGCTGAACTAGATATTATCTCGCTAACTGTTTACAGTGCTGCACACTTCAGTTAAGGTTCTTACGCTTTAGTGCGCGCTGAAAAGGGACATTCAGTTACACTATACTCTAAACATCGAATTAGCGATAGAAAGCTAGATAGAAACTCGTTCTGGTCCGTATCTACAAACACGATTCGGCTCTGCAAAGTCATTTTCAAATTCTTCCGTTATTTTGAATTGCTGGTTGAACTTTAAGAACGTGGGCATAAACCTCTTATTTTATATTATAAATAATGTTGCTTGGTTGGCACAAAGTTTCAATTCACGTCGCATAAATGTCAAACGAACCAAGTAAAAGTCAGAGTTGGTTTAGTATCACAAGTAATATAAAATATCTTGATGTATTTGAGCAGCTTATGAAAAGAGAGCTTTTCTTGGCTGTAAGTTTGTCTGGTTCTTGCCGGTCAAATAGATTAGGTGACGCATACAGATCTGTCATTGCACGTATGTGCCTAGTGTTAACTATAATGATGTAAGCAGTATTGATTTAACCTCAGGATTAAGCTATTGTGTGTGCGATATAGGTAATCAGAATCGTTGTCTCGGGCGTGTCATCGACCGGTGAAACTGTATCAGATTCCAAGACTTATTGATATCTACAAAGATTATAGATTGATATCAAACCTTGGCAATATTTAAATATTAAAAATTTGACCACTAATTGCTACTAATACTACAAGCAGCAAACATTTGATTGTTTATTTTTTGTAATTCATTAAGTTAGAAACTATAGATTGTACATAGTGTAATTTTCTCCACAATACCACAGAATTAATATAAGAACTAACGTACAGAACGGAAACTCCCTGCGTCCCCCGCAACAAGGCATCGCCGCACCTCTCCCCCGTAAATGGAGTGCGATGCGTTGCTTTGAAACAGGATTAGGTTTTGTTGCACGTCAAATGCGAATATTACGTTACCGACAGGCTTTACAATGAAATACTGTGCTGTGAATCTCTGTCTATCTGCCTCTTGTTTTTATCCTTTTTTTATCGATTTTTATCACATTTACCGTAGAGTTTAGCACCAAACGAGCAATTTATTATATTACAGGACATTATCTAGTGCTTTTAATTGTAAATGAATCAATAGATAACTAATAAACCAGTGTGATTCCAGAGAAGATAAAATACATAACCTCTTATTTGTGAAGTGCTAGTTACTTGTTGATGTGGACGTACACCTAAAATATAATAATCTTATACGTCATGGTGTTCTGATTGTGCCAGTTGCATCGTGTGCGAGATCTACGAATACATTTTTGTTTGTTAGCAGGTTCATTTACTTATTATTGAGATGAATTGTTAGGTAAGTCAATAAATACATACCTACATAAATAAATTAAGATCATCATAAATCTTTCAGAATTGAGAGACATACTCGCAAATTTGTCGAACTTTAGGTGGCATCATGACTAGGTATATTTAATTTTATTCTTCGGTGTCAACCTTGGCTCTTTAACTCACACATTAGCGTGTGCACGGATGTAAAATTTTGTTTGTAGTAGTACTAGGTATTTATGTCGTCCCGTTTGTATGGAGTGCCATACCTGTGACAATACTATAAATATGGAAAGCTGCATTATCAGTGCGTTACATAATTGGTTAAATTAATTCTCGCGAGCAAAACTGCGGGAAAAAGCTAATTGAATGCAAATTCGTAACAAGAAAGAAAAAGCATGAAAATAGTGATTTTATAAAGGGTACTTAATAACTTATATTTTGCTTATAAATTCATATTCTCTTGTGATACCGATACTCAGATTTAAATACTATATATCCTTTGATATTTGAACTAGCCTTTTGTCGGTGTGCATAGTGAACATTGCCAGGGTTCAATATCAACCTCCGTAAATCAATATCTCATCAAATCTCCGTAGGTTTCTAGAAGAATACTTAAAACAGAATTCATTAAACAGTGCTGCGCGTTATTTTTGCGTTGAGAAAAGAGTCGTTCTTGAAATGTTGCTAAAATTACATTTTAGAATATATACATTTCCAGTTTTCAGATATAAATTGAACTCAAAACTTTGTACAAATAGCTTTGTAACAAATATTTGTATATGATGTGAATGAAATCATGGTTTGAGTGCTATGCTCCGGCAATCAGATACAATAGTTGTAATCAATATGCTGGCTGCCTGAACATCAGCGATTAGCCACCACCTGCAGCGATATAGCACGGGAGCTGAGGAAGAATTTTATTAAAGCTATGGTTTAAAATATTTAGTACTTAATTCATATCGTAATAAGTAAATTCCTCAATTTCGTGCAGTACCTTCTTAAGTTATATTTTAGGTAACGATAAGCCTTCATATTTTATAAACAAAAGCCTTAAAAATAAAAAACTACGTATCATTTTATTTATCTATACTAGTAGAACTAATTAGTATAAAGCTATTTACCGTTAACCCATTTGCGCCCAAACCTAAACTAACTGAAAAAAGATGAAATAAAAAGCATTTATATGTAGAAAAATTAGACTTTTAATGAAATATAACAAAAAATAATTAAATTTATTTTATTATATATTAAAAAAAATACCGTGCTTAAATGAGGACACTGGGCTCATTCGGTATGAAGAGTTTCACAACAGGGTTTCTCGACACAACGTTTTGATACGTTTTTGCACTGCCAACGAGCTTTGTAATGACAAATGATGCATCGTAGTTATTTATTCAATTTCTGTACAAAGTGGCCAATACCATCGAACTGCAGACTAGGGACTGCGGACGCTGTTGGACGTGAAGGCTGGTCTGTTTCTTGTCGCAAGTAGTGACGAGTAATGCTTCGCCTAAACTGCAGCTGACACACTTCACATCATTGCATAGTGTGTGCAAACGCCAGACATTGCTAATAGTCAAATCAAGCATGTGGGTAAACAGTATCCACCACCACTTTTTGCCTCAAATAGAAGTACGATATGTATAAAGAAATTGATTGATCAGCTTGATCAACACCACCCATACCTTTATGTAGCTGACGAATACTTGAGATATGTCTACATCGGTCTTTTTCTACTCAGCTGAATTCCAACATTTCACTTTGCCTAATGGTAGGACACTATGTTAGCTCCTATTGCGCAGAAGCTATTGTCAACAAACTAACAATATTTTATTCGTCGTGTCAAATCGGTAGTCATGGTCAGCGCGACTTTTTTTCTTCATTTCCTTGATAGGTATTAGGGAATATTTGCCAGTTAGTCCTTCTCGAACAGTCCCAGTTGCACGATAGCCCCTTTCCTGTTATTTCCGCCTTCCTCTTCATCAGTGAGAACACTAGGTTTCGGAGGCAGAGCAACTAAATGTCCCTCTATATGTGAAGCATCATCTCTTATAACAGCTTCGATAGCTTCTTGAAGCCCCTGATAGTTATTGCTCGATGCAAACGTTCGTTTAGACATGTTTTTTCTAAGCCGACTTCTTCAAAAATAAAGGAATGTTTGATCCCTGTAGTGCCCGTAGTCCCCAATTGAGGACTCCTACGTATAAATCAACTTTATTCTCAATGTAGCCTTATAGTTCATCGAATGCTGTCTTTATTACTTAGTTACTATTATTGTCAAATAGTAAATGTGAAAAAATAACTGCTGTGGAATTAATAGAATAAAATAAAAGTACTTACATTTGGAGCATACTGTAGCTCATTAATCTTGTTTATTTTAGACACAATATAATCAAATGTAATTTAGTTTATATTAAATAACTATTAATAATCAGTGTGCGAACTTGTAACGTTTCAATTACTAATGAAAATGTCACCTTCATATAAATGCAAAAAAAGTTGAGGATAGATTTGTTAGCGTTCCCAATTAGGCACGGTGAGCGCATATGGGTTAATCGTGTATGATTTCATTGTACAAAAAAGTTTGGATAAATGTTGAGCTGAGAGAGTACGTGTGAAATTATGTATAATTCTTACTCTACTATAGTCTGATTCAGAAGTGGATTCAGGCTTGTCGCAATGGTCTCGCGCAATCAAATGAATTTAAACTCTACGTTATTAGTGCAAGTTTTAACTTTAAAAAAAGAGGAGGTTATCAATTCGTTTATGTTTTTTTTTATTATTAACCTCAATACTCCGTCATTCTTGACCAAATTTAAAAACTATTTTTGTTTGAAAGGGTATGCTTTCAAGTTGGTCCCATTTAAATTTCTTCACAATTGGTTCAGTAGTTTGATTGAAGTCGGTTTTTCTATATGAATATTGCATTCAAATAGATCAAAGATTAAGTAAAGAAACTAGTTCAAACCGGTATCCGGCTCTCGCTCTACATATTGTACGCTTCACGAGTAGTTGCCGACCTGTCTCGGTTGTCACGCGCACTGGAATTGCATCCGATTTCACGTATCTTGTGTGATTGCCTACAGAATAGGAGATTCCGGTCTGTCATAAGACTACATCTTACGATTTGTTTCAAGAATTATTGGAACATTTTATCTTTTTGACGAACGTTTCATAAATCGATGAATGCTGGTTGCATGCACAAAAAAGTGCCACGTTCCGCGTGCAAGCGAGAGCGCGGATCAAGCGATAGAGAGACATGATCGGCCTAAGCGTTCGGTTTGTGACGCATCTATCTCTCTTTTACTTTACTTTTACGTTATCACGTAAAATAATCGTCCGTAAGCCGACTTTACAGACAACCAATCTTTTTTGCTTGTAAAAAGCAGAGGTAGAGCGTACAAGATACTCATATAATTCGAAATGTGTTATTACCCTCCCCTGCATTTAAGGCACCAATGGGGTAAAGTTTTCCTGTTGTCATACCTGCTGGTAACAAGGGCCTCTTTTGATTTATGTTGATGATAAGAGCTGACTGTTCGACTGCTCCAGAAACGTCATCACAATATCATTAATGCATCAAAATATATGCTAAACCATTTGATTAATATTCTACACTGAAGTGAAAACGCAATGATAAGGTAATGTACGAGCTATTTTTCTTGCCACGCAGTTTATTAAGGCCGATCGAGGAAAATATTAAGAATTTTTATTTATAAAAAGTCAAATCAGCCAAAAATTGTTCTTATAAGTTATAAGGTTACAATAGACAGCTGAAAAAATCTTTTTACAGGAGACAAAAACATCCGGCGAAATGATATCATATTTTTAAGCCTGTTACTGAATTTATCACTTTATTATCAAAACGCGATGTTAATCATACAATAGAACGAGTGTCGATCTCCGTCTCGAAGGAACCTTAATTCATTATCTCATTACTCCGGGCCCCATTTCGTCACCCACTTCCTTGTCTCAATTGAAGAGCTATTTTGCGATGTTTTTAATATGGAAATGAATAACGGGAGTTGATTACGCGGGAGCGGGGGTGTGAGGCGCGCGGGCGGGTGGTGGTAAACGCTGTATTGTTCAGCGACTGTGACATTACAAAAGGAACGTTTATGAGAATACGGGCCCGCCCCCGCCCCCGCCCCTGTGGCCCATGCAGGGCTGACGCTTGACACAATGGAAAGTTTAGAATAAAATTAGAAATTTAATCAACTGGGTATTTTACAAATGAGCAGTAATAATAATCATTTATTTACCAAATTCAAACATTTACAGATCCATTAGCTGTGACTTACATACTAAGCTAAGCAAGCATGCGAGACAAGTCTCGCATGCAATGTTTTCTTCGTTTAGCTCGGAAATCCATAAAATCAAAATTGGCGTATTTTAATTTGTACATACACGCAATCAAACATCAGCAAGTTGTTCTAATTCCGCTTCCAAGATTTGACCAATACAGTCAGACCATCCTTACTTATTATAAACCTTAGTTTATATTTCATTTGTTTTTTTTATAACAGGCAACCCTAATTCAGCCCAGCGCAGTGCGAAACTGCTTAGAGCCAGAATAATTTACTCGGTACAGTCTGAGATCTGAAAATTGCTTCATACTCGATATTATCCCGCAAGTTCGGGCAATGAATCAAACCACGTCTTCGGAGATTTGAAGTTTCAGGATTACTGGAGCCGACTTTCTTTGCTGATAAACTTCTAACTCGGGACGACGCGAAATTTATTTTGATTTTTACCCGATTACGCCGATGCTATGAGTCGTGGCTTTCTTCGCTATGAGTTTAAGTATCTATAGAATATTCGTCTATTTCCCTGTAATTATATACCCAAAAGCCCAAAACAATTTGTCTGAGACACATCGTAGGAGTGTTTTGATTTTGTGCGTATTAAGTTAAGGCTGTGTGACGTTACATTTCATTCAATATAGCGAGTATGAAAATCTTATAAAAGGAGAGGAAATGCATCATATAAATGGCGGTAAAATATTATATTGACAGCTCCGGTGGCGCAGTGGTTAACACGCCAGCCTGCGACACGGAGTGCCCGGGTTCGATCCCCGGCCAGGTCAAGATGGAAAATGATCTTTTTGAGATTGGCCTGGGTCTTGGATGTTTATCTATATATGTATTTGTTGAAATGAAATGAAATGAAATGAAATAGAATTTTATTCAAATTTGGATATCATGTATCTCTTTCTGAACGTCATATTATTATTTTTAATATTTGCAAAATCGATAAGCTACTAGCGTTTCGAAACGACCACTGCTGAGAAGAATACGCCGAAAGAAACTCAGTCCAGTATTGGTCCCTACGTGCCTGAAGGGCTACACTTTCACATATTTATAACAAATTGAATTATTTTACATTAAGTAATCACCGATGTACAATTTATTGAATATATTACTTCCATGGAGTTTTATCTGATGAATAGTCATTAATACAATAATAGGCATTTTTAAGCAATTGATTTTTAACAGCAGTCTTAAACTTACCTAATGACAGAGCCAATATTTCTTCAGGAATTCTATTATAGAAGCGTATACTAAGTCCCAAAAATGAATTCATTGTTTTCTGTAATCGCAAAGTTGGTGTCGCTAATTTATTTTTATTTCTCGTATTCCTGTTGTGGATATCACTATTTTTCGCGTAAAGATGAAGATTATTACGAACAAACATAATATTTGCAAATATGTATTGCGCGGGGAATGTAAAAATATTTATATTTTTAAACAATTCTCTAAGAGATTCTCTAGCACCTAGTTTATATATAGATCTGATAGCGCGTTTTTGAAGGACGAATATGGTATTAACTTCTGCTGCGTTACCCCATAGTAATATCCCATACGACATGACACTATGAAAGTAGCTGAAGTATACCAAACGCGCAGTATCAACGTCAGTCAACTGTCTTATTCTTCTAACAGCGTAAGCAGCAGAACTAAGTTTACCCGCTAAGGATGTGATATGGGCACCCCATTGAAGTCCCGAGTCAACTGTCATCCCAAGACATACTGTTTTATCTACCAAATCTATCGTTTCGTTTTCGACCACTATGCGTGTTGGTACTTTTGTAACATTCGGTAAACAAAATTTAATACACTTCGTCTTTTTAGCGTTCAACAGCAAATTGTTTGCTGTAAACCACTCTAATACTTGAGCTAATGTACTATTGACCTCGTCAAAATTGTCTGTTGTCCTATCAACAGGGAAAACAAGAGAAGTATCATCGGCAAATATTACAGCTTTACATGTGTGAACATAGTATGGCAGATCATTAATATATATAAGAAACAACAAGGGGCCTAGTATAGAGCCCTGGGGTACGCCCATCTTAACAGATGATCCCGAGGATTGAACCCTATCAACGCTAACTTTTAGAATTCGGCTACTCAAATAAGATTTGATTAATGCAATAGATTTACCTTTAATCCCATAGTGTTCCAATTTGGACAGCAGGGTATCGTGGTCTACACAATCAAATGCTTTGGAGAGATCACAAAAAACACCAATAGCATTTTGTTTTCTCTCCCAAGCACAATATATATGTTTTAAAAGCGCAACACCCGCATCCGTAGTTGATCGACCCTTCGTAAATCCGTATTGTTCACTATGAAATAGACCATTTAGATTAAAAAAAGAAAGTAACTGATTAAAAATTAACTTTTCAAATATTTTACTTAACGCTGGCAGAATAGAAATTGGACGGTAATTTGTTGGATCATTTTTATCACCCGATTTGTACAACGGTATAACTTTACTTAATTTCATTAGATCAGGAAAAGTCCCTGTATCTACACATTTATTAAAAATAGACGCTAAATAAGGAGCAATTATTTCTATAATATTACTTATGACTGATACTGAGATGTCCCACAGGTCTCCAGTTTTTTTATTATTCAAAGTCTTGAACGTATCAATGATTTTTTGAGGGGTTACATGTTCAAATATTAGAAGACTGTTACATTCCGGTATACAACTAGTTAATAACTTTTTAGATTCCACAGATGATGAAAGTAAGGAGGCAGTAGTATTCACGGGAATATTTGTAAAGAAGTCTTCAAAATATTGAGTAATCTCCTCGCTAGTACTGAGGACCTTATTATCTATTTTTAATTCAATTGGAATGGCGCGTTTTTTCGTTTTTCTTGTTTCTGTATTAATAATTTTCCACGTTGTTTTTACTTTGTCACTAGAATTTAAAATAGTCTGTCTGGTATATAAAGATTTTGCACACGCACATACCCTTTTAAAAATTTTTGAATAATTTCTAACAAATTTAACAAAATCAGGATTCTGATTATAGGCTTTCATGGCTAGTAATTCATATAATCTATTTCTACTGACGTAAATACCTGGAGTAGCCCATTCACTAAACCTTTTACGATTACGTTTAATGTTTGTTTTAATTTTAAACGTATTGTTAAATTCCGATTCAATAACATTAAACATTTTGTTATACAGTATATCTGGATCATCCCTAGTTTCCTCAATAAGGGGCATTATTTTTGATAAATTATCTTTAAAAACTTTGATTTTGTCTTTTGTAATAGATCTAAAGGTGATCTGTTATAAATCTACTTCGACGTGGTTTGCGAATTGTACGAACTGACCAAAGTGATCAGAGGTAAGGTTTTTAATAATAACTTTGTCAACAGGAGTGCAATTACAGAAAACATTATCTATGCACGTTGCAGAATTACCTTGAACTCTGGTTGGCTCCAAAAATAAATTAAATAAATCAAAAGACTTAAATAAATTTAAAAATCTTACACTTTCAGTAGTAGTTACTAGTAATAATGTTATATATATAATAATAATAATGTTATAAAATATCGTTGTGTTAGTATCCCATAACACAAGTCTCGAACTTACCTTGGGGCTAGCTCAATCTGTGTGATTTGTCCGTATATATTTATTTATTTATTAATATTTACAAATAATATGCATTATGTTACCGCCATTTCAAAAAAAGTCTCAATCGATTAAGAATATTATGATATTTTATTTAGTTATCGAACCTGCTCCCAACATTTTACGAAAATCGATTTCTTGCGTACAAAATAATATTCAATTAAAATTAAATTAACAAACATTATTGAAAATATGATGTGAGTAGTGAGTTAGATAAAGTTATTTAGGATTCAGTAGTTTGGATTCTCGCTCGAAAGTTCAAAATGTGCTCGTAAAATGAAGAAGTCGGGTTTTAGTTAGAACTGTATCGTGTTGGCAGCGCTTAGTGAATTTTTAACGGGGACGAAACTACTGCAACTTAATACGGAGAAGGAACTGCTGCCGGGGGAAATGTAACGGACGAAAACTTTGATAGCTAATTTATTCAAAAACCAGCGTTTCAGCTTCTGCCGGCACAAAAACTTCTTTAAGGCGATACCACTGTAAATAAGGTTTTTCTGAACCTTATTTATCTCGCAAAATACTTAAATTAGGAGTTTCAAATCTAAATAATAAGATTTTTGACTATTTCATCTCCAAAAATTGAAGATGAAAACACGTTTTGATAAAATTTTCTCGATAGAAATATTTTTTGAAAAATGGTCTTCGTTCGCAGAGTTTTTGTTATTGTAGCTCAAATGCGACAAATGAAATAATGATTTTTAGACTAAAAGATAGGTTATTAGTAATTCATCAAAATGTAAATATGAAAATACAATTAACCGGTCTGATTTTATATAAAATAGAAATAACGAATTTGGCGCTTACGTTTTTTTCTTTGAGCGACTCGAGACTATCTCCTATCTCATCATTCACGGGCTAAACCGCCAAGCGCTATCCCTTGCGCGCACTTGATCAGTCCTTTGCAGAGCGATGGTACCAAACATTTGAGGCCTCGTCTTAAAACAGTAACATTTGAATCTTCCTCTTATTTTTGCAACAGAATTAAACTTGACCTCTAAAATCGTAGCAATGTTAGGGCTTTGACCTTGGAATTAAAGATAACCAGATGGAAAATTGTAAAAAACATATTTAGTTTCGACAGTCTTTTACGTTCTCGATAAATAGATGTTCAAAAGGCACAAACATTTTTTCAAATATAATTTCCCTTTTTATGCTTCCAGTGGTTTTATCATTTTAATACTGAAAGCTGCAAACCGTTGTGTAAACATTGTTTTGACGAGAGGTAAGAAAAAATATGCCCTTTGCGCAAAATTAATAAAATGTTGAATAATAGCTCCGGCTTGATTGTTTCTGGGAACATTTCCAACGGCAATGTCAATATCCGATGTCACCAAACAACTCTTAGTTAATTAAATCTCTCTTCTCCGAAACGCGCCATTCTAATTCCGTTCAGAATTATATAAATATGACGACAATTCATCCGAGCTATCCGGGGTTTCATTACATTTTCAACTTTTGTGTATATGTTATTCAAAATGATGAATCGGTACTGCTGAATACGTTTATAAACTTTATCATATAAATGTATTCCTATCACAGCAATTAGATTATAATTTCATAAATAAATTACAAATAGGTACATCTTAATAGCAATTTTACTTTAAATATTAGTTTGTAACCAATCAGCATGACACATTACCGTAGGGTAACATGAATATTATAGGATACTTTTGCGAGCGAGCTCTGTGGCGCAGTGGTTAACACGCTAGCCTGCGACACGGGGGTGCCCGTGTTCGATCGCCGGTCAGGTCAAAATGGAAAATGATCTTTTTCGGATTTGCGTCTTGGATGATTATCTATATATGTATTTTTATAAAATATAATATCGTTGATTTAATATCCCATAACAGAAGCCTCGAACTTTCTTTGGGGCTAGCTCAATTTGTAAGATTTGTCCATGTATATTTATTTTATTAATTTATTAATGCGCCCAATTGTTCGGCCTAAAGCAAGTTTGATTGTGTGCTAAACACATTTGCTGGCGGAATTGTACAACAACGTATTTAATTGTCTAAAAACATAGGCGTGCTTTGTTCCTCATGTTTTAAAGAAAAATACTTTTCCGCGCTCTCGTTCAAACTGTCAGAATCGTACTTGTCCCCTACTTACAATTAAATAAACACCGTGTTACTCTCGCCCCACCCCTCTCGTCGGCGACGAAGCCTGATTGTTTCACCTGGTGTAATTACGCGAAACAACAGCCTTCGCTGTATTTATAAACTTTAATTATGCTAAAGTATTATTTTACTCGTGTTTTCAATAAGGATATTGTTAATGCACAGTATCAAGTTTAGTCCATGTACAGCCTTGTTTAATGACCATTGTATTTAACTTATTTATAAAACTTACATCATACTAAGTTTAAAATAATAACCTGTATTCTCATTGACGTCTTCGTGAAGCATTCTTTTTGAGTCATGATCTAGCAGGATGCAGATTCGTCGTAATCATAATGAGAAATTAATGAAGTTGTGACTTCTTAATAACTTAAATTGGTGTATTCCAGTTTTATATGTGTAAAGCCCAGAAAAAACTTGTACATATTTGTGCAATTTCTTACCTTCATGGAAGCTAAAGGTTATGCGTCACGGTTAATGATAAGCATGAAATTGGAAAATTTTACAATTATCAGCACTGACACCATTAAGAATAATGGATATTACCTACCTACTCCATAAAATATACTATTGTATTGTCTATAGCTATGGCAAGTTATGTATTTAAAAATGATTAAGCAATAAACAAGGGTGGCGTTTCATTTGCCGCGATAATTTACGAGCAATACTCCGCGCCACGGCTGCGCGCAATCCTGAAAAGAACGGTTCCGAACGCCGCTGCGCACTGCAGTATGTATTACTGCCAGTCCCACCGCATGGATATTAGAACTCTACAGGAATAGATGTCTCTCCGGCGGCTTACCTACTGCTAAAGGCTGTGGCAAACGTAGTTTCAAAAGTCGTCGTTAGATGGCAGTAGATCCACTACTGTACCATTTAGAATAAGCTAAAGCGTAAAAGTGATATAATGCATTTATTTAAATGAGGGAAAATTTGATCTGAATATACATAATAATCGACACCGCTTTTTGTAACGCCCTCTGTGTTTAGTTGCAGTGCAACTTTTGTTTGTATGAAACGTATGGAAACGTCAAAGTGATCCATCTAAAGCTAGAATCATTCATCATCATTACAGCAGTAAAAAGTCAACTACTGGACAAAGGCCTCCTCCAAGGATTCTGTGTTTCATGGGAAGATCTTGCCATACTCACCAGACTTGGTAGGTGGGTTGGCAAGCGCAGTTTCTTTGGCTTCTTGTGCTTCCCATCGAAATCATTTTAAAGCTGGGGAAGGATAGGAATTTGTTGGATTTAGAAAGGGAATGAAGGTATCGGGATACTACTCACTTGGATGAATGGGGAAACAGAAAGTAGCAGCTTGGGCGGCCGGACGCGCGTACCCGATGCTATAACTGCAAACTAGAATACTAGAAACCATTCGGTTAGTATGCAGTTTATTTGGCAAATAATTAACAAACAATAGCTCCGCTTGCGCTAAGGCTGTGCAGTCCCGAAGAGAACGGTTTGAAGTCTACTACATGCTGCAATGGCGACTGAAATAGCGGAAACCTATTTGATTACAGCAGTTGAATTTCACAGATTATAAATGAGCAACATCTACACGAGCCACCACTATTCGCTATCCTGAAAAAGTTGATTCGAAGAGTACGCACAGCACTGATATAATAGTTAACTACACTGTAAGACAGATTCAATGTAACACATAAAGCCGGACGTTTCCAATATTTGTCTTATAAATCTTATTTAATATAAAATGTCATATTGATTTCTTGTAATCGTTGTTCAAAAATACGTTGAAAAGGGGTTATACAGTTGAGTTTTAAAGGGGTAATATAGTTCTATTAGAGTACATATCAGTGCCCACAAATTAAGTATGCATTACGCCTATTAAGTTTCTTTCTGAACAGATTCTACATAATTTCATTGGATCAAACCTCTAAAAGTATTATTCGAAATCACGATGTACAAGGCAGTATAAAACTTATAAAATACAATAAATGTATAGGGGTAAATCACACAGATTGAGCATCACACAGTAAGTTGTGATCTTTTGTCGCAGGGTATTAACCCAACAACACTATTGAGTTAATACTGAAGATACTTATATACATAAACATTCAACACTGAGGCCAATCTGAAAAAGACCGTTAACCATCAAGACCCGGGACCCACAGATTCATAGGCACTTGCGGTAACACCGAGTCATAGAGGTCGCCAAATAATTGTATGATTTCATTTACCTGCTGCTTTTCTACTACAAGCTGCGGTGCGGTGTAAAACTAGACTCTTCCAATGTTCCAGTGATTGCTACTAGGTTGCGAATAAATCCGTCCATACATTACAGCAGGTACACTGCTCGCCGCGGAAATGGCTCCTTGCTGCTGGCGAACAATATTATAATTCACAGCAGCGGGCTTGGGACATTTTTACGATGCCATTGTTGAACAAGCATTCGTTTCTTTCAGAATGAAACATAATGTTAGAAAGATGGAAACACAAAGAGAAAACTTTTTGAAAATTACTTACAAATCAAAATGTCCGAGAAGTGATTTCAATTAAAACAGCATTTTTGTAAAAATTAAAATTTTATGACAAGCTTTTATTATAAACGAATCCACACTAAATTGTTTTACAAGGCAAATGAAATGAGCCCAAACACGATTGGTGTACCTTGTTTAGTTTAAGAGTTCTATCCACCTTCCGACTCTATCATTAGACCAGCGCAACGATTCCATAATATTGTATTGTCATCTGATTAACTTATTCATGCAAATTTTAGCTCAATCGGTAACCGGGGAGTGGATCAAATTTAACTTACAAGATACACTTACTGATTACAAACATCGGGACAGGTGAAACTAAATAAAAGCTTGTAAAATGCCTTCAAATACTTAATCTATACTATATTATAAAGAGGAAAGATTTTATTGTTTTCGTTTGCATTAAAAAGGTTCCGAATCTAACGGACTGATTTGAAGTACACAGGCTGTAGAATTAAATACCTATGTCTACCACGGGCAGGCCGCTAGTTTGTAATGATTACGAAAGCGACTGAATAGAATCCCTTACGCTCGAGCGACTCTGTACATTAGATTGCAGCTGCAGAACCATTGTCCCGAACTTATTCCAGAAATAGTTGCGCGGTGTATCTCGCCGGCTGTGCACCAGAACAATAGTCTCCGGCGTACGTTACATATAACGCAGAGCATAAGCCTTCTATAGCAATGAAGCGTGTACGATATCTGATGATAATACTGGTCCAAAAAGAGACGTTTAGTTTTCATTTACAGGCACTGGTGTACAGAGTAGCGAATATTTTAAACGCCTATAATAATGACTATGAGTTAACTAATTTGACAAATTTTACTCTTACCTCAGTAAATCTTTTATGTTGGGGCGCCATATTGCAATCCCTGTAATGAGGTTAATAATGTTCATTATATGCTTGCAATTTTTGAGACAGCGAAGCATTTAAAATATTGTTTTAATATATTTTCAGGTTGCTTTCACCTGAAACCAACCTCTGATTTTATAATAAAAAATTAGCATGTTTGTATTTAAAATCTATATTATCTATAATCTATACTTCTATACTAATATTATAAAGCTGAAGAGTTTGTTTGTTTGTTTGATTGTTTGTTAGTTTGAACGCGCTAATCTCAGGAAATAAACATCACGCTGCGACCAATAGAAGCGAAGCATCAATAAAAAATGTTTTGAAATCGGGGAAAAATTATTCGTCTATACTAATAAATCATAATAACAGAAATTGCCGCGGACGAAGTCGCGGGCAACAACTAGTCTATACTTATATTATAAAGCTGAAGAGTTTGTTTGTTTTTTTGAACGCGCTAATCTCAGGAACTACTGGTTCAAATTGGAAAATTATTTTTGTGTTGAATAGTCCATTTATTGAGGAAGGCTTTAGGCTATAAAACATCACGCCTATAAAAAATCACCAATAGAAGCGAAGAATCAATAAAAAATGTTTTGAAAACGGGGAAAAATTATTCATCTATACTAATAAAAAAAACTAATTAATCATAATAACAGAAATTGCCGCGGTCAAAGTTGCGGGCAACAGCTAATATGCTAATATATATTTAAAGTATGCTTAAAATATGCTAATATATATTTAAAGTTACCCGCGCATTGATTATGACTGACTTAGTAGAGGCTGACTTCAGAGAACAATGTAGATTTCTAAGTGAATAATGCTTTTAAACAAAATGCAGTTTAATATGCACTATTTTACGTAATATATAGTATAAATGAATGTATATTGTATATAAAATTTTAAATCTGTTTGTTATCTCCTCTCTATCTTAGCTAGTTTTATCAACGGCTCGGATGGAAAAACGTCCCGACACCGGACCGGCCGGTATCCGGCGGGACGGCTGTCCCCGGACGGTAATAAGTCATTTATTTGCGCGCCGTGCCGTCCCGGGCGACCAGGTAAATCATACTCTCTTGGACACTTCGCAAAAAATGGAGATATTAATTTATTTTATTGGTTATAAATCGTGAGCCCTTGTCTTTTGCCTGTTCTATAAAGATTTGTTACCTTTTCAAGTTGAATTGTTTTATATATGTTTTGTGTCATAGCGTCCTCCCTAGTTAGTCACATAACCGTTTTTAAAACAATAGTCTGATCGAAAACTGCATCAAATTGTAGTCAAGGAGTTGGAGCGCAATTTCACATTATGTTTTTACTCGACTGTCCAAAAATACAGTTTTCCGTATTAAGAGTTCATTTATGTATGAGTGTTTATTTGTTACACTATAACTTCTAAATGCCTAAAAGGATTTGGATTTTAAGGGATCGCTGAAATCCTTACACCACTTTCATTTAACATACCACTCCCAAAAAAAATTACCCTAAGTAATATGGAAACATATATACATAGAGTATTTATTTTTTAATTTTTTCGTATTTTTATTTTTCTTTGAAAAATCTTTCTAATGATTTTGACAAATGTCATTCAAACTAGATGTATTTCGACCCTTGTTTCACCAGATTATTTACTTATTTTTTTTTTAATGAAGTATTAACATAGGCCACTGATCTGCCAAGAAATAATTTTTCAGATTAAAAACTGATAAGCCCAACTACAGAACCGATTGTAATGAAATTTAAGTGTTACCAATCCAAAAATATTGTTAATCCTTTCAAATAAAAACAATATTTTTCCGTATCACTCTATAAAAATAAAAGATTCCGACGAGTTCAGAACCTTTTACTTGTTAGGGTTTCGTACGACAGAGTGATAAATGGAACCTTTACAAGATTACTCGTGTGTCTGTCTGTCCGTCTGTTACAGCTGATTTGTACGAAATTAACCGATTAAGTAAAATTTTAGCACCCTCTTAGATTTATGTAACCCCAAAATTCACCTATTATTACGAAAATAAATATATTTTAAGTGTAAGTATACTTTTTTAAGGTCAAAATACTTAAAATTTTCATCACATGACGATTCATCATTATCAAAAAAAAAGTGCTGTTATTATTTAAGAATACTTATGTAAATTTTAAAACTCTCCAACCCGTCTGGCCAGACGGGCTGGTCAAATCCTCTGTCTGCTCTGGCCAAGTATGGCTCCGATAGTACAGAAAAGGCCATGCTCCTGCAGTGCAGACTAAAAAGACCTGATAGTGATGATGAAATTTTAAAGTTTTTCAACGAAATAGACGAAAAATTACCATCGCTACCGTATGTCTAAAACCACCAATCGTGAAATTATGAAAAATAAAAGACACTATGGATTTTATCGAGACATTATATCTCTTGACTGGTCTTTTAGAAGTCAGTTAAAAATATCTATATGATGATGCATACAAACTGCTACCAAACTTCCGAAACAGCGATTGGGCCGCAGCTGCCGCTGATAATGGCGCAGGTAATTGCCAATCTCGTGACGTCATCAAATAATGACGTTCATATTGTTGCCGGAATGAGCGGCCAGCACATTCGGTGAGTGCACAATTATAGCTTTTAAAATTACTTGATTAATAAATTTATCGAACCAGCTTGGAAATGCCAAAATTAAACCACGTCTTCCGGAGTCATTAATAATTGTGTTCCAAGCGTGGAAGTATATAAATACCTACTTTGATTTATGAGACCTGAAATTTTAACTTTTTAAACCCTCCTTTCTACCTCAAACCTACCGTGTCAGCAAATCATAGGAGTCATCCTTAGCTGCTTGGCTGCAAGCAGTTGAATTGAGCGCACGTACCTGATGCCACGAGCTGCTTCTTGCATCCCCATTCACCCCAGTAAGTAGTATCCAAAAACAAGACTTACATTCTCTTCCCAAATCCAACAAATTCCTATCATTTCCCAGTTTAGATATATTTCCGATTGGCAGCAGCGTCGGAAGCAGCGTGGTGAGTTTGACAATATCCGCCCATGAAAAGAAAAATCCTTGGGCGAGGCTCTTGTCCAGTAGTGAACTTCTTACGGCTGAAATGATATATACTAGTAGTTCGCTGCGAACGTGGACCTCGCGATTATTTAATTTTCTTGATAATTTCGTGAGCTAGCCACTATTATACTGATTTTGATAAGCATGTTGTCATAGTGCTATTGTTTAGATGACTTTAAAAGCACTCTTTTTATTTTACTCACCACGACTTATTTCAAATTAACATACAATGAACACAATATCCTTACTTTCTTGTACTAATAGTTAACATTCATTTCTATCCAAACAAATAAACTACCATACAACGTTAAAGCCCTTTTTTTTATTACTGTTGCAAGAATAGTTAAAATAGATTTTTCCTTCCAATCCCTAAATGTACGAGTATAATTTCATCTAATTAATATGACAAAATCAAAACCGGGTTTCAATACAACATCTGTGAGGCGTTTAGCTCTCGATAGTGCAACGTGTAGCGGAAGAGCTGCGTTGCACTATCGAGTAAAATTTGAGTAGGTCCTGACAGAAAAATAAATGTAATTTCACTAAGGCACAAATAAATGTAACAGTTTCGTCATATCTGAAAGACTATGGTTATTAACCGAATCACAACATTGGACATTTTATAAAAATAATTTTCGTACCAAATATTGATCAATATATCAGGCGTGTTTGAGTGTTTGAAAATGTCAATAGTCCTGCGACTTAAAATTCAGGGAATAGAAATATAAAATGCCAGGTCATTTAATAGGTAAGTATCCGGGTGACTAAGCTTCGGTCGGCATGATTATGATGATTAAGGTTCTAAAACCGAGACATATGTGTTTTGCTTTCTAAACCTTTATGGTTTTGATGTGTACCCGTCAAAGTTTAATTTTTTTTGCCCCGGTAGACATATTACCGCCGTTTCTTCGCTTGAGCTTTATTCTTATAAAACTTTTGGTTTTCATATGTATCAATTTTCTGGTTTGTTTTGTCCGGACAACCCCCCAGCTCATTTTTCATTTGGCTTTTGTTTTTGTTTCTCTCGCAGAGTGCTGCACTCCCATACTCCTCTTTCTATGCTTTGGCTTTACCTTCCAAATATGGTTTTCGTACGTCTGGATTCTACATCCGTACTTATCTTTCGCCCACCGAACCCCATTTTTTTGTCTTTATTGTGTCTGTTTTGCGGAATTATTTGTTTCTTCTTGCACTATTTTTTTCATTCCTTTTTAGGGTTTTATACCCAAAGGGTAAAAACGGGACCCTATTAATATCGCTCCGCTGTCCGTTTGTCTGTCTGGCTGTCTGTCTGTTCGTCCGTCTATCACCAGGCTGTATCTCTCTCTAAACCGTGATAGTTAGACAGCTGAAATTTTCACAGATGATGTATTTCTGTTGCCGCTATAACAGGAAATACTAAAAAATTGAATAAAATAAATATTTAAGGGGGCTCTCATACAACAAACGTGATCATTTTGCTTGTTTTAAATAATCAAAGAATCTGTAGTTATATCGTTAAAAAAGTAATAAAATGAAAATAAAATTAATATTAAAGTGGGGCTACCAAGCATCAGCCATGATTATTTTGCCGTTTTTATAGATAACGGTACGGAAACCTTCGTGCGCGAGTCCGACTTGCACTTGGCCGGTTTTTTTACCAGCTTTTATTGTGAAAGGATTGAAACTGTAAAATGTTGTAAACGGGATGTTCATCATTAAATAGCTCGTCATCTTCAAATCAGATCAGTGATTTTTATAATTATCCTCCACCACCATAAAGTTAAGTACAATACGAAATTGCAGTTAAATTGGTTGTAAATAACTGCTTTAATTTTTGGGTGCAGGCTTAAACCCGAACAAACATTTACATGCTTAAAATTAAAGATAAACAAAAACTTATTGAAATATCCTTACGCATTTTTGGACCTCTGATTCCATCTGTTGGAGAAATTTGGAACTAACAAGAATTTATTATAGAAATTTTCATGGACTGGTATTTTTCTGTTCTAAAGGAACGAAATGTTGTCAATTAAAAATAAGAGAGTCACTTGGAATTTAACTTGGAACAGACAGCGAAATAAAATATTTGCAATCATTGAAAAATCAAATTTTCTTGCGCGGCTCGAAGTCTAATCTTTTCGATCGGGTAACTACCGTACTGCAACTAAGCCAACCATTTGATAAACGAAGTATAGAGGAGAAAGTACCGTTCTAGTTTATAATTGTTCATGTTTTGTGTAATAAATTTAAATTTAATACAAAAAGCATGGACAAAGCAGGCTTCAACGAAATACCGCCACCTACGGCGGCTGTCGTAACCTTCAAAATTAAAATTTATTTCAGCGCCATCTTGTAACATATTTAGCCTAAACGTCATTTTCAATTTTCATTTCTCGAAATTCTTTAACATTTATTTAAATATCTCGTAAACTGCTGAACCGATTTTGATGCCCAACGAACTTGAAAATTGTATTTATAAGACCTTTATACATTCTAAATTTCATCTTAATTGGAGCATTGGTTCTAAAGTTATCGTGGAACAAACATACATACATACATACATATATACGAGTACATACATACATACATACAAAAAATGTCTTTTCGCCCCAACTTGAATTGAAGACCTCGCTCGCTTCGCTCGCTCGGTCAATTATCACGTCTTTATCCCTTACGGAGTAGACAGAGCCTAAAATCATAAGACCAAACGTTTAGCTTGCTGGTGGGCGTAAAGGTGAAAAACGGATGGGCTAGCTGCATCGCCTATTGTCATGATTCTCTGGATTTTCGCCCATTCCCTTGACCAGCTTCTACAGTCTGCGTGGGAAGAGAAGCAGCTGGCACATTCTACGTTTATTCTTTTCTCCGAGACAAGCGTAGATGATGATGATGATTAATCAAAAGTAATTTTCGCTGTATATAATAAGTTAAATTAAAAACTTATTACAAATAGAGAGTAACAAGGTTAATATAATGTTACCGTTTCTATTAGAATTTGAGCACGATATACAAATTATAGCTGACATGAAACTTTAATAATTAAGACTCAGGTAGTCTATTCTTGAAACATTCCATATGCTTTATTGACTCTATTTATAAATCTATGTTGCTCAAAGATGTTCCGAATACATTAAAATGTAAAATCCACACAGTTGCAAACAACCAAAAATTCATTCCAATTACGTTTTGCCATACGTTACGCTATATTTTCACCTTTTTATAATTATGTTTTTTATTTGCTACACATAAATTCAGTTACACATACAGGCAACTTAAATCTATAGAATAGAATAGAATATGTTTATTTGCATATGAATAGGGTACAAGAATTGGTGTTACATAGGTTTATTTCACTCCTAATCAGCCATTTAAGATAGCATGCAAATTTCTTATTGTGAAATTATAATTAATACATGATTACATTCAATAATATCATAATTATCAATTTATGTTCGTCAATAATATTATTTATTAATTAAAAAAGTCTAAATTTCGCTTAAATATTTGAACATACCTTGAACTATATTATATAATTTTAATATAAAACAAAACAGTAAGTTTGTATAGAGCTATTTTATTGCTGGAAGTTAAGAAATTCCTGAATTGTGTAAAAGTTTTTCTCCAAGAGCCAGTTAAACAAGTTTTTTTTAAACAATTGTAGCGTCATAATTTTTATATCATCAGGTATTTTATTGAATAAGGATATACACATATAGTAACAATTATCCTTATATTTTTTGCTTCTAGGTACAGTATTGTGGACTAGTCTGTGGCCATTTCTTGTATTTCTTGGATAAAATGGCATTGCTTGCGTAAATAAATAGTTATTCAGCTTGACAAATTTAGCGATTTTAAAAATATACATAATAAGAGCCCAGCCCAATTCCATCTGGAAATTTACCTCTAAACTAGGCTCATGCCTGTGTCTCGGCTCGGATAATGAACGATCATCAGGAAAAGTAGTAGAGAGTTTTACATTATAGAGAGATTTACATTGCTACTTTTCCTGGCTGTTGAAATATTTCAGTGGCAATCTTCCATTGTTGTAATTTAACATCATTTTATAATCAAGCTTTTTAAAGTCTCTCAGCCAGCTCAGTGGCCTTTTATTTCTTCCTTTATCAAATTTGAATATTTGGAATGGAAAGACCATTCAAGTTAGGATATAGTCAGGGTCGTTGAAATATCCTTTTCCTTACTAATATTATAAATGAAAGTAAGTTTGTTTGTTTATTGGTTTGTTTGTTACGCTTTCACGCCGTAACTACTGAACCGATCATCATGAAATTTTGCATAAAAGTTCTCTGGAATACGGAGAAGGACATAGGCTACCTTTTATCCCGGGAAAAAGTACTATTCCCTAGGGATCGGCATTGACGCGGGCGGAGCCGCTGACGAAAGCTAGTATATAATAAAAATAAAACATTTTATAGTCAAAACAAAATACAAAAGTGATAATGCCAGAAACACCTTTATATTTGTGGCGCTGTGATTTCAGTGCAGTGCTGACATATTTCCATTGCTGGGTGCGATACGAGCGGTTTAGGAATTAGGCTGCTGATTCTAGGAACATCACATTACACGAAGTCTCACCTAAGCAATTATTTGGCTTCCACTTAATCCTAAATTTCTTATAGTTCTCAACTATCTCAAATAGATTGTTGCGGAATAAACTAACTGCTCGAAACAATGCTTTGTGCTCGCAACTCACGAGACTCAGAGTGGCACACACTCGAAATTTGAAACGTTTTCTGAACAATTGGACTAGGTATATAACATGTCGCTAGCAAAGCGAGTGAAGACAGTGCAAGCGACGATCATGCAACACTGTTGTGTTAGTGATTTCAATTGAACCAGTTACGAAATGTGACCGTAAACAGAAGACGATTAAGTCATCAATTTCACCTACTTTAGACAACGGATACACCGCCCGTAGAATACAATTAAACTTTATTTGGAAAACTTAAACACATATAAGTACTCTATTACAACACAGTTAACACGATACTAAGAATTGATGTTGCATGTTGACGTAAAGGCCTAAGTGCGTTGTGGCCATCCAAAAAGACTATATGCTCACTATAATCTTTACTCACAGAGCAAAGCATTGGTATTCTGCCATGACCTGAGTGGTGATCAATAGTAATCCATAAATCTACAAATATATATTGTTATTAACTCAGCACAGAAATTGATCGTGGTGCAGTAAATTTAACATAATAAATTACTGAGTGTTGGAAATAATTTATATTAAATAATATGTTTATAGTATTATTTAGCGAGTGTATTCCCGGGTTCGATTCCCGGTCAGGTAATGACGGAAAACGATCTTTTTTAGATTGACTTGTGTCTTGGATGTTTATCTATATAAGTATCTATTATAAAATATAGTATTGTATCGTTGAATTAGTATTCTACGACACTAGTTCACAACATACTGTGTAATATGTCCCTATATATTTATTTATTATTTATATATGTATTAGTATAAATATTAATTCAGACAAAATAATATACATAAAGTAAAGTAGTGATTATATGTTACATAAAGATTAATAAAGAAAGAAAAGAAAATAAAGAAAGAAATTAATATATACGGACAAATCACACAGATTGAGCGAGCCCCAAAGTAAGTTCGAGACTTGTGTTATGGGATACTAACTCAAAGATACTACATTTTATAGCAAATACATATACAAGGCGACTTGTAAAAGGTATATTAAGCCGTGACAAGGCCATACCCCGAGGGTTATGAAAATCATATGGCGGTGGAAAGAAACGAATATCTTGTTAAGATATTTTCCATACAAAAGTAGAAAAACATATTTTTTTTGTTTTGGTCACACCCCTAATTATGCATAATATTAGAAAGAAAAGTAAGACTCATTGATAAATTTCGTTACTCGCG
The DNA here is from genome assembly GCA_947532085.1 of Elegia similella. NCBI lineage: Eukaryota > Metazoa > Arthropoda > Insecta > Lepidoptera > Pyralidae > Elegia > Elegia similella. The sequence goes on along the minus strand of OX383926.1, from coordinate 338,529 downwards.
GCAAAGCCCTTGTACGTCATATGTTCCTAGTACTGTTGTAGACACATCCTAATAATAGCAATTTATTTCTAAACACAAACACAGCTGAGAGCATTTTGAACTCTTGCTATGTTCTGGCAGCCTAGTACAATTCAGACGCCTACCTATTTGTTGACACTGCGCCGGCCGGCGCGCCGCTCTTTCAAAGAAGCCGCCTTCCCTTTGCGGCAAATCGCTTTGCGGAACTTAGCAACAACATTGTTTCACAAATTTGACACTTATGTCCTTCTGTCGAAGGTTGAAAATCTGTTGCGTTCAAAAAAAAAAACACTGATTTCGAGTTTTGAACTAGATTAAATGAAAATTTAAGAATCATACACGACACGTATCACCACTTAGATTTAGGTACACAATTCAGTTAATTTCCGGCTCACGTGTCCTCCACCACGATCTCTGCACAATTGCGTCCTCTTTTGGATTGAGCTTACGACGTTCAAAAGCATATCCGCCGGGACAGATTGAAACGCCGCAAGTATCAGCCCACGCATTTCTTCCGGGCTCTCACATTCTACGGCATACACTTTTGTTTTTATGTAACCCCACAAGAAGAAATCGAGTGGGGTTAAATCGGGTGATCGTGGCGTGAACTTGCCACGCGGGAAGCCTTCGGGTTCTCGTGCGCCCAGACGTGCTCATTGTGGCAGTTAAAGAGGCCCCTTCTTGTGAAAGACGCCTCGTCTGTCCACAGAATGTTCATGGCCACCGTCGGGTCCCTCGTGACTTCGTGATCGTACCACGTGCAGAACTAAACACGAGAGGCAAAATTCCGAGTCAGGAGCTCCTGGGTCTTCCGGTAGTGGTAAGGGTGTTGCCCATCAGTGTTCAGTGTTTTCCACACTTTCCACTGTGACACTCCTAATACTGCTCCACAGCGACGTGTGCTGGTGTCCTCCGAAAAATGGTCCAGGATCTGGTCTTCCAAGTCACTTCGCCCGCGCGGTGGGCCCTCGCCAGGGCTCGGTTGTAGCCTGCCGGTGGTGTGCAGCCGGTTCACGAGGTTCCTGAAGCACGCGTAGGAAGGAAGCTGACCCGTCAGCTTCCTTCCTTTCGTTGGGCCTACCCAAAACGTAGCGCTCCTCATACAAACGACGAGCAGTCGCCAGGTTGCCGTCGCATGACCCCACACACATAACCATATCATAATACTCCGAATTTGAGTAGTTCATGTTCGAAAAAGTCGATAGTGATGATGACACGATCGCGTGAGATAATCACTCTTTTCGCTAAGAATGTTACCGATCGACTGACTTCCTTCCTTCCGATACAAGCGCAAGCGGCGACATCAAAGTGACCTCTTTCATCTATCCTGTATGCCTAGTACTTAATTATGGTTCCGCAATGCAATAAGGAGAAACCTTTTTTAAAGTATTTTTTCTTCATCTCGTGTAGGTAAGTTAGGTAAGGTCTTACGACCCCACATACCCTGGTGTCAGAGTTTCTAAACCGCAACAAGTGCATTTGACGTGGATTAAGTAATTTATTTAATTTGACAAAAGACTTCCAGTCTGACTGACCGTCGTGTTTACCGAAGTTTATGGACAGCAGCTGCGATATCAAAAATCTTTTGAAGATGTGAAAAATCTTACAACTTCTGTACGCAATTTTTTGTATCTGAGGTATCTGGTGTAATTTATGAATCGGTATTATGAAAAAAAAAATTGTTTTTATGTGAAGAGCGAAAAACTAAAAATAATAATTCGTGATGACTGTTTTTTCTGGTCAGTGGGATTCCAACATTGCCCTTGGCGGTACGTGGTCGTTATGAGAGAACTTTATTACCCCAATGGCTGTTAGTCTTGCGCGTTAGTGGCTCGCCCACTGCCACTTCAAGGATCTTAATTAATTCAATTCATGTACGAATAAAGTTTTACAAAGCTAAGTTAACATTTAGTTCATCGTTCCAGTAACAGTTAAAGAAAACTTATTTATCTGATAGCAAAAAACGGAATTTAAAAAATTTTATACGGAACCAAGCCTAAAACATCAAAAAATAAAGCGAATAATGAGAGAGCGAGACAGAAAATTACGTGCATGAAGATGAATAATATTCGCAGAAGAGATAATGCATTGCATCTAGGTAAATTGTTTCTACTTTGGAAATGACATGAATGTTCTTTTGTCTTTTGAAATTTAATTGTTTATTGTTAATTCAAGCATTAATTTATGTCAAGATTTTACATACCTACGATTTGATATCAGCTGTTTTTACTTTAAATGATGGGCTTCTACTCTGTAAGAAGATTTAACTTTACCCGTAACACCAGTGACATTATGAGGATTTTTTTATTATTATTGTTATTGATATGTAATAAAAATCAAAACCAACTAGCAAGTTTGTCAGAAAACCACGCATAATTAAATCCAATTGTTTGATTCGCCGTTAAATTATTTTTAAAAATTACGATGTAGTTTGCTGATAATGTTTTACGTAAGTAAATTATTTCATTTAGTGATAATCACTAATTGACAGATTTTAAATTTAAGTGATTGAACTACCACTTAAATTAAAAATCCGTCTCTCAGAGACAAGGATCTTGGGCAATGATTATTCGTTATGGTCGTTGTTTAGTCTTTGTAATTGTAATTTCTTAGCTCCTGGTATTCTAGGTCATTGGTCAAATGATAGTAAAAATTGTAGATTTTCGTAATGATGAAAGACAACAGCTGATGCAGGGTTGGTACCTTAAGATTTTTGTCTAATTATGAAATGTTAATTAACTCGGTATTGTGACGCTTTTCTTACAAGATGTTATTTTATCTAGCATGTCGATATGATACCTTACCTACCACTTTTCGCTTTATATACCTCTTACCAGTCACCTTGTATAGATACACCTCCAAGACCCAGGCCAATCTGAAAATCTCATTTTCAATCTTGACCTGGCCGGGGATCGAACTCGGGCACTCCGTGTCGCAGGCTGGCGTGTTGACCGCTGTGCCACGGAGCTAGCCAAAATATAAAAGCCAGTAATCGCTGAGAATGTGTCAATCTCCTACTCAGCAAAGTCCGCTGCCGACCAACCTGGCGAAACTCTTTAAAGATAAATTATAAAAGTTTTCAATGTGAAAAATAAGTGGCATTGCAAATATATGAAAAAATTGGCAAGTCTTTTTCACACCCAATTCACACCCAACCTGTAATCTAAGCAATGTAAACTTACTAAACAACCAGACAGATATGCCAGAAAGCATTTCGAAAATTTAAAGAGGCAATCCCTCTAACTTACCTGTCACAGACGTACACTAACGGAATATGGAGCTATGCTATCACATATTTTCCATATAAGACTGAGAGATAACTAGAGATTTATATCGTTGACAACAAATACACTTTGTTAAGATCATGTTCGCTAACGGAATAATGATGGAGTTATTAAAATAACAGCAACTCGTTCGCCGGACCAAACACAATGCTCTGCGATACGACGCGCACTTATTAGTTGTATGTTGGTTACACCAAACACTTTGTCAGGATCGTGTTCTGTTATGGAGAAATGATGGGTTTTAAAACTACAGCGAGTCTGCTCGCCGGCCCCGACATAGCACCTCCACGCGATACATCGCGTTTGTTTTACTGGTTATGAGAGATAGTATATTTGCGCTTTGTTTAGAAATTATTGTTCATTCTAGTGGTTTATTTTTTTATATAATTAATAAATATAAAAGAAATATAGATTTGTATACACATTTCGTTTTCGAGTAGGTTACAGATGACACAATTATATGTTGTAAATTGCTGGAAAGAGATGGATGAAAATAGCGCAAGACCGAAGGGAATGATGTGCATTACGAAAGGCCTACACTCAGCATTGGGTGACAATGGGCTGAAGAAGATGAAGAAGAAGAAATTCTGCGCTCCAAACTAGGCTTAAGCCGGTATTTTGGAGTTCAGTGTTCGATCAATGTAAGTAAAGCTTTCTTCAATTTAGTCAACTTTCTATTAATCGGATATGAATGAAGTAGATTACCACAGTTATTTATTTATTTATAGTTGTAGTAGTATTGAAGAAGTACGCATGCTTGGAATGCGTATACCCTACGGGGTAATATAAGATGAGAAAATTCGACGCGGTGATTCGAAGTCACGGTGGTGTAATGTTATCACACTAAGAGCGTAAACCGGGACATGGGATCGAATCCTACCTGTGGCCGAGTTCTTTTTCATCACATATTTTCAATTTTAATAATACACCGAGCATTGTAATGATATTTAAAAACCATTTAAGTATCTAAAATTAATGTTCAAAATATTTCTAGTTCAAATTTACAAATTCCATATGCTTTATTGACAAATGAATGATATCAATAAAAAAATAAACTCATTTAAAGGGACAAATAACATATATTGTACTAGCCCCACAGTAGGTAATGTAAAGTGCGATATTTTGCAATACTAACTCAACGTATAGTTATGTAGGATACACTACAGTATAGTTATGTAGGATAAAGAGTCACTGACTAAAAATCAAATGATGTCTATGAATACTGACTTGTAGTGTAGCCAACGCAATATCAACCCAAGTACATCAATGTACAACTCGTGTGTATATCATTATTTCAACAATGTTGTTGTTGTAGCAGCTCGAGCTTAAGTCCTATTTGTTCAACTTGTCAATACACAAAATGTGTGTACTGTACATGTATGTGACCTAGATCTATTGATACTAGTAATAGCCATTATGGTGATCGAGTAGAGACTGCATGTCAAAGATTTGGTAGAATTTGAAACACTGAGAAACAAAAATTCAAATCTTTTCTTTCTATATAACTGCATCATTAAACCGTATAGAAAGGAAAGATCTAAGTTAAGAAAGCAAAGGGAATGTCATTGGAATTTGGATTACTTTTCCTTTTTTAGTTTCTCCTTAATATAAAACAAGGCAAAACTCACAACCTTCAGAGTGAACAAACAGCTGATGAAGAAAATTAAAGTAGGCGTAAAAAATTCTTCACTGAAAATATTATATATATATTCTTGTTCTTGATATTATAGTTCTTGACATTCACCGAGACATCCCGCATGTAGGCGTAAATTTCTACATTTATGAATTTTAAATATTGTGTCTGGTTCAGTATCCATAAATAAGTTTAGATTATGTCGAAACAAACAGCTTTCTTCTCTTTCCTTCTTTGACTTCGTAAAAAGTCTGGGGAGACTGGTGCACAGCATGGCGCGCGCCGACCGCTTTCTCCACGAGATCTCCAAGTGAGCACACACTGTTTGTAGGACCATTCTCACTTGTTCTATCGGCAAATACTTCTTTGGCGTTATTAATTATTAATTATTTTTCTCAGTAGTTCCATTGACAGTTTCAAGTCAATGGAACTACTGAAAAAGAATTCACTAGTTCTATAGAACAATTTGCCGTTGGAACTAGTGATAAGAATCCTGTTTTTACAGGTGTTTTCGACGTGATATCGGCTTATAAATCGATGAACACCGGCTGTGTGCACGAAAAATGTTACGTTTCGGTGCTGCAGCAGTAACAGCAGTAGGAGCAGTAGTAGCATCTGTCACACATCTATCTCTCACCGTTATCACGAAAAATTATCACGACAATTATTTGAGACTTGACGCCAAATTTAAAGCATTTTATAGATATTCGGCAGAGCTCAAAAATCACCATCCCATGATGAAAAGATGACTAGGTACCGGTATCAGAGGTTTCATACGTTTTCCAAAGCACAATGCTTAATTCCGCATACTCACTGCCATTTTCAGCTCAGGCAATAATTATTATTACGAGCCATTAACGTCCCAATGTTGGGCTAAGGCTTAATTATCTCTTTTTACATTTTTGTCGGTCAGTGGTTTGTGTTCTCCAGTTTTTATTATGTTGTTCAGTTCATTGCACCACCTTGTCCTTGGTCGGCCACGTCCATTCAGTGACTTTTTGGCCTAGTGATCACTAGGCATACGAGAAACGAGTCCAGCCCAGTCCCACTTCAAACCAGGCAATGATATATTTTCGAAACAACATTAAGGAAATTAATTTAGTTACAGCTTTCCCTAGTTTAAACAAACTTAATTTGTGAACTAATTGAAACTCTAACAATTTCAAAGTGCCAAATACTGTTAAATGGAATAAAAACTTTGAATTTGAGTTTCAGTTTAAACAGAAGTTATTTAAATCCAAAGAATCATTGTAATCTGTTTTATTTTTGTTCTAGCTTCCTCGAGAACATTTTTTAAACGTGTAAATTGTCTTATTTCTAAGACGATTTACAAGGTTATAACATATAATGTTTAACATTATATGTTTTAACTTGAATAAATTAACATGTATCGTTTTTCAATAACTTTTAATAACATATTTAAAACTTGATTATAAACACACCGCATGATTAATCCTATGCGTTCATAGGTACGAGTACATATTAATACGTCTTTGTCCCTTACCGGGTAGACAGAGTCTAAGGCCATAAATCTCAAAGGCCATGTTTAGCATGTAAGTGAGCATATATGTGGAAAAGGAATCAAAATAGTGATCAGTTGTTAGCATATGACAAAATAGTTGACAAAATAGTGATCAGTTGTCATCACCTATAGTCATGATCTTTTAAGATTTTAGCCCATTCCCTCGGCCGGCTTCTCGGCTTGCGTCGGAAGAGAAGTAGCTACTACGTTTTATCTCCTAGACTAGCAATAATACAATACAAAAAATAATCCAATAATCCTATGTTTATATTCAAAGAACCAATCGCTATGCCAGATCACTAATTATTTAGTTAACCAGCTCAGCCCAAACACGGCAGTAATATAGACAATAACTAGCATGTCTTAACATGCACATATGTACGGAAGCAGACAACTTTAATAGTGTTAAAATTTACGCGAGATAAATTCATTATAAAAACACGGTTTCGCTCACGTCAGTGATCTGAGGGAAGCGAAACCGCCGTGTCGCCACCCCTAACACTCGCCCTGATGATGGTCTTCGTATCAGACCGCAACTAGTTGGCGATTCAAACTGAATAAACGTAAATGAAACCGTGTTTTTTTAACAGACAACTTTATATTATGAAGACCAAATTATTAACAGTCTCGTGAAGCTCGTATGAAGGGTATTGATTAAGAGCATTAAGCAGCGGAGCGTGAGCTTCTCCGAAACGTTAGATGTTTGCAGTTCTACATAATCTGAACATTGTGCAGGTGGGTCCTACGCGCGGGCATGCGGTGCGGGGGCGAGGTAGGTATTCAACTCATCGACTAATTAGGTCGGCCACAACTGCATTATTGTATAACTGTTTCAGTTGCTGCTATATTATGCATTATTGGAGAAACGTTTGCATTTACTGTAGTATTAATGCAATCTAAGTAACATCGGATGATCCACATAGGGATGTATATTAATCTGTCTAGCAAATGTAATCTCTAAATCCAAGCACCTTTTTGTGTAATTGGTAAGACGAATAAGCATCTAAACATTCATACGTTAACTTTTTTGCTTATATTTTTATAAAATAAACAGTTGTTCTTTGCAAATCTCTTATCATCACATGTTCCCCTGCATTTGATATTTAAAACAACTAAAAAACTCTACCTTTACCCAATAATGATTGAGTTTATAAACGTTTCCTTCATGGTATAATCTAACTAACTAATATTATAAATATGAAAGTGAATTTGATGGTTTGCTTGTTACGCTTTTATATACATTAACCGATCATCATTAAATTATATCTCTGGAGTACGGAAAAGGACAAAGAGTTTACTGGAAATAAGTACGCGAGCGGAGCCGTGGGTGAAAGCTAGTCAGTAATAAATGATCGTGAACATTTCGATTCATTGCACTGAATACTGATACCTTCCCGTTTTTCTTAAGACGGCTTCTCACTCGCGTTACTTGTCACGTGATATCCTGCACTCACCTGTAATCGGATTACGTTCTAAGCACGGCGGGCGCGGGGCGTAGGGGGGCGATCGGCGTTTTACTCGTAGTGTTGTACTAGAGTCTTGTTTTAATGATTCAACTTTGTTTCCTCAGACAACATAACTTAACGAATAACGCAAAGGACCTTAACGAATAACAAATGTAAATTAAAAACATTTTTTTGTTTTTCATTTGTTATTCGTTAAGGTCCTTTGCGTTATTCGTTATGTTACGCAAATCTCTTGTTTCATTCATTATAATGTTAACGCCAGAGCTGTAAAACACAGAGACTGACGAAGATTTCCCATATACTGCGCTAAAGAAAACTAGAGTCATTGAAATCTCTGTATCATTTGATACAGCTAGTCTAATGAGCGTAATATAAATTACTAGCTTTCGCCTGCGGCTCCGCCCGCGTCAATGTCGATCCCTCGGGAATAGTACTACTTTTTCCCGGGATAAAAGGTAGCCTATGTCCTTCTCCGTACTCCAGAGAACTTGTATGCAAAATTTCATGATGATCGGTTCAGTAGTTACGGCGTGAAAGCGTAACAAAAAAACAAACAAACAAATAAACAAACTCACTTTCGCATTTATAATATTAGTAAGGAAGGATTATCTTTTTAAAATATATTTTTTCTAGGTGTATAACTAACACAGTAAGCGGACCACATATTATTGTTGAGATTTTTTAAACCTATCTGTTACAAATTGTCAAATCGTCAGAGGTGTCATCCTTAACTGCCTGCCTGGTGGTTGCAGGTATGGCATTGGGTACGCGCCCTCGACCTCCCGACCTGCTTCTTTCCCTTCCCCAATCTATCAGAGCAAGTAGAATCCCAAATAGCCTAAACTACTTACTTGTGGTAGAGCCACGCTACCGGCAAAATGGATTTTTGCTAGTAGCATGAATGGGCCGGCTCGTCCGGGGAAGTACCACACTCTCACAGAAAATCGACGTTTGAGTAGGAGTTTTACCGCTTCTATGCTTCGTTTTGTGAGTAAGAAAGCCGGAGGCCCATCCTTCCCCCGTTTCCTCACCCCATGTCCTTTCCCTAACTCCTTGAAAGGCCGGCAACGCTCCTGTTACACCCTGGTGTTGCAGTTGTCCATGGGCAGCGCTGGTCGCTTACCATCAGGTGACTCGCTTGCTCGTTTGCCGCCCTATAACATAAAAAAAACGTTACCCTATAACCAGCCGTGGATTTCTTGCAGCTAAGATGATAAACCGTAATCCTAATCCTAAACTACTCCTATCCTAAATAATATTTTAAATGCGAAAGTGAGTGTGTTTGTTACGCTTTCAAGCTTTTACTACTGAACCGATCATCATGAAATTTTGCATACACGTTATCTGGGGTGCGCAGAAAGACATAGTATATTTTATGTCGGGAAAAAGTACTGTTCTCGAGGAATCAACAAAGACGAGCGGAGCCGCGGCGAAAGCTAGGTCTATCAATAAAAAGTATTTTGCTTCGATCTCTTTTTCATTTAAAGAATAATAGAGACTCTGCCTACAACACCATGTGTTAGCGTGGGTCGGCTTAGTAAATATTTGCCTTGAAACAGGACGCTTCAGCGGCAATGTGTTACTGTAGCAAGCGTTGTCGTCGAACTCCTTGTCTTTTAAAGATTTAAAGACACTTTGTCTAAAACACTATATTTGGCGTGGGGCGGCTTAGTAGATCGTCGTCTTAAAACGGGATGCTTCAGTGGTAATGTGTTATAATAACAAACGTTTTTCGCTAACTCCTTGTCATTTAAGGATTGATAGAATCTGTCTACAACACTATGTGTTTTGTCGGGGTGGCTTAGCAGATCGTTGTCTTAAAATGGGACGCTTTAGCGGTATTATTCCGTAACAAATGTTTTTCGCAAACTCCTTGTCATTTGTGAATGGATCAGAAATTATTATCTAATATTTTCGCGATCAGAAATGACTGAAGAATTATGAGTATTACGTTGTTTGTTACTCGATTGACGTAAGGATGTTGCGATATCCTTTGTTTTCTTACTCACCTTGAATTAAGCGTCCGCAAGGTGCACCTTTTTTATTCAACTCCTTGTTAAATTTTTCAGTTGTATACTGAATTCTTGGTTCATATTCATGCTTGAGTCTGTCAAAAAACAGAGAACTTTGAGTTAAGGCGCTAATGTCCATTAAATCTATATTTTACATAAATGGCAATCTTCCATGGTTGTAATTTGACATCATTTTATAATTAAACTTTTTAAAATCTCTCAGCCACCTCAGTGGCCTTTTGTTTCTTCCTTTATCGAATTTGAATATTTGGAATGGAAAGATCGTTCAAGTCAGGATATAGTCAGGGTGGTTGAAATATAAACTATGAATTACAAAGTTATCTCAAGCGGTTAAGGTCCCTATAATTAGTGTTGTTTATTATATTAGTCTCCTTTTTACATATACACAAGATTGTCCAGGGCCGCGCCATTTATAAGTTTGCGTAAAATGCTTTAAACCAAAAAGATTTAAAGCCTTTAAAGTATATTAAATTTCTTTAGAGTATATTAGCTAGCCGTGTGGTATCCGGCAGAGTAGAATAGGACCACTCCAAGTCTTCCCGTGGATGACGTAGAGGCCAAGTCCTCTGGCTGCTCTGGCCAAGTATAGCCCTAGTAGTACAGAGAGAGTCGTGCTCCTATAGTGGAGACTAAAAAGGACCTGATGATGATTGATGATGATGAAATTTCTTTAACTTCACCAAACCTGAGTTTCTATGTTCGAGATGTCTTTGCATAAATATCTTAGGCCTGACAAAAGTAGGATAGGGAGAGAGTGTGACGGGATGGGATGGTTTAGGGTCTGCCCACGTATATGAGAGGGTCCTGCTTATTTTGGCGTCCGCCATGCAGCACGTGACGGCGGCGCATGAAATTATGGCCTTAATCAACGCCTGGCATAAAACTCGCCTGGAAGGCAATTATGAGGCTCCTTTAATCATCGCGGACAATACGCCTAATGAATGTTTCCGTTGTTCTCGCCAGTCTCAATTCCATTTTGGACATTTCACAAAAAAATCTAACGAGTTGGCATCACAGAGTTTGAACCATTTGTTTAATGTTTTCAACCGACTTCAAAAAAGAAGGAGGTTATCAATTCGGTTGTATTTTCTTTTATATTTGTTACCTCAGAACTTCGTTACTTATGAACCGCTTTTTCAAATTCTTTTTTTTTTGTTTGAAAGGGTTTCCTTCAAAGTTCGTTACATTAAAATTTCATTGCAATCGGTTTAATAGTTTGATTGAAGTCGGTTTCTTTATATGAAAGATTATTATTACAACATAACAAACCATGCTGGGTTTATGTGTTAGCTGCAGGAAAAATCAAACGTCACGCAACTTCGTCCGCGTGGCATTCGGTTTTATCACACAGTGTATCCGGGCCCCGGATTACATACAACTGAAAGGCTTTACCATAGATAGTAATAAATCTTTGCTACGCCATATTCGTAGCACTGTGCTACGTACTACCGTAGATAACCGTAGCACTGCTACGCCAAGCTAGTTGCCATTGTTTTCTACGTATTGCCGCTTTAACTACTGAAATGTGGGTTTAAAATAGCCGCTTAGAGCGAACGATTTCCCCTCAATAATATTGTTATACTAAATTCTCCTAATTCATCTACTATTTAATTAATAATAATTATTATTATCATAATCATGCTCCTGCAGTGGAGACCAAAAAGACCTGATGATGATGATATTATTATTAAAATGCCCGCCGCATTAATGTAATAAATCTGTTACTCACCGACAATTTAAATGGTTTTTTAATTCCTTGAATTAATTATTTACTGCTCGTATATATTAATTACTAGCTGTTTCCCGTTACTTCATCTGCGTAGATTTTCTGTTTTATCACACAAACTTGATGAACTGAACTTTACCAAACAAAGCGGGGTCCCCGTGATGAGCCTCGGAACCCGGAGTCCGAACCACCTCAGGTGAGGATGCAACCAGAAACACGCTTATATGACAGAGAAATCAATAGTTTTTGCAGAATTCACCCATTCCAAAATTCACACTCTTTCTTCTCGCATCTTTCGTACAAATAGTTTTTTTTTAATTGTATATAATTCATGTTAATGGCTGGTAATTAGGCCTTATTTAAGTAAAAGAAGTTTCAAAATAGGTCCAGTGGCTTTTGAGTTTATCCATTACAAACAAACACACAAATCTATCCTCTTTATAATATTAGTCTGTAGTAGATTGTCTATCTAGATTCCAAATTTCAAAGAATATATAAAATTTATAAGTATGTAAAATTTTGCGTGTGACAAAGGCAAGACAGGGGAAAGTGTGACAGTATTGGACGGGTTAGGGTCTGCCCACGTACGTGTATAAGAAAGGGTCCTCATTTCGTCGTCCGCCATGCATCACGTGACGTGACGGCGGCGGCGCGTGAAATTACGGCCCTAATCAACGTCTGGGATAAAACTCGCCTGGAAGCCAATTACTAGGCTCCTTTGATCATCGCGGACAATACGCCTAATCAATGTTTCCACCATTTAATTTCTGATATTTTACAAAAAAAAATAACGAAAAATATAAATAAATAAATATATAGGGACATAATACACAAATTGAGCTAGCCCACAACAAGTTGTGAACTTTCGTTTATCTGAATATAACTATATGTATGTACTAAACTATATGTATAACAGATACTATAGATAAACATCCAAGACCCAGGTCAATCTGGAAAAGATCGTTTTTCATCATCACCTGACCGGGGATCGAACCCGAGCGTCCTCGTGTCGGAGGCTGGTGTGTTAACCATACGCCACGGAGCTCGCCTATAATAATTATGTGACTTCCTCATGAAGAGGGCTATGTTTTCCGAGCATAGATATTTAGCTATTGTAAAGTATGTTTATTTTTGGTGTGCGCTATGAACTACATGGCTCAAACTAGTGATGGCACTATGGCGATTATCAATATTTTTTTGCAATCCGGTTATCGTTTCTTGATAATACCTAATTATCACTTCACAGAAATTATTAAGTATATCAATGTATAAGCAAGATTAGCTTCATTAAAAATCTAATCCATGCCGTTGAATCTAATCCTTAAAAATGACAGCTATTCCGGTTTACCTTTACGCCTAGCCCAGGGCAAATATTGAATCTAGCATCCTAATAGGTCTTCTCCATACACGTAAAAAAATTGTATTGTAAAATGTGTTTAAAGTGAATGCACATCCCTCGCCCCCTTAGAACACAAATAATGTCCGCAGTGTGACGGCGCAGTGTACTCGTACGTGTGTCTGAGTGTACGTCGTTGTAATATTTCCCACGTGGACACATTTTTCCTGACGCCATAACGTACATACACCAACTACTAAATAGATTACATGCACCATTCGTTTTGTTGATGTTAAATAAATCGTTACTATTTTATGTCAAACGAATAATTCGGAATGTTGTAGTTGCAGACTTATAACGTTAATTGTCACAAAAGCAAGTAACTTTAATTGTTCGTTTTAGAAAGCAAATGCTCCTCAACTTAGAAGCCAGCAATGTCTACTGCCTGCGTCTATATTCCCGGACAAGTATACTATACATTCAAAAGTAGAATAAATGGGTATCTCTTGGATAGGCATGTAACATCCTCGTCTTCATCGTCACTTACCATCAGGTGAGATGGGAGACACATGCCTAATCCAACATGCAGTAAAAAATAAAAATAAAAGTCTTATCATCTATAACTACTGATCATTTAAAATACTTATTCTCAAGTCAAGGGTGCCCTTAAATTTTATGTTTAAATTACAATTCTTAGCCTTAATAAATAATATAATAAATAAAATTATAATTATTAATATACAATCTGCAATAATAATTTATATCTTTCTATCAATCTGCAATAATATTCATAAATTAATGCTTATTTCACTTTGACTGGTGTAAGGATACTCTTATTAAATTAAGAAATAAAGTATGGTGAAAAAAAAACCATATGTCTATGTGTACCCTGCCAACTGAGCTACCGCATGATTCAGACTTGGCGCCTTCTAAATTTCTTAATATACTATATATTTTAAATAGCATTGTGAATGCAAAATAAAACACTTAAAAATAATAAAATAAGGATTTAAAGGATACCTCACACATTCAAACTGTTTAGGCATTTAGAAGTTAAGAAATAAAGGATAGTGTAATAAAGGAACTCACAAACATACAATACATAAAATTTCTTCCATACGTAATTCAAATTTAAAAAAATATAATGCTTAGTTATTGTGGGTATTGCCTAAACAGTTGAAAACCTTTTGTGTTCGATAAATTGTATTTTCTCAAACATGCTCGGAAATGTAGGCATTATTGTAGTAAAAAGAGGACATGAAGTTTGTAATTCTTGGCTCGTGCATTACTTTACCGGCCTAGGCCAGGAAAGTAAGTATGAAAATTCATTCCTGGCCGCTGCTCAAAACTTTTTAATTAATCTAAGTAACTTGTCATACATACAGCCAATGGCTACCATATTATAATAAAAATGCACTCATCGAGCATATAAGTATATGAATATGAAAATAATTTTATTAAAATGTTGGTATAAAATCATACAAAATAATATCAATAATAAAAAAAAAAACGCGGGAAAGATGATTTTTACGGTATACATTTTTTGGGTAAAATATGACTGGGCTGTACGGGCTATGTTTCCTTGGCAGTAAATGATAATTGAAATTAAAAAAGAACGCGGGAATATACTATTAGATTATTTTCGGCGGACTGTAAGGTTGTTGTTTTAGATTGTTTTGCAGATTGCTTCTAGAGGACTTTATAATGTAAAATCGGTGTAATTTGGTGTTATAAATGCCTATGTTTATGAACAATGTGTGGAATAACTAAAATTGAGTGTCATGGTGCGGCTGTAATGCGGATTTAGAGATTTACATAGCAGGCTGGTGGCGTTACTGCGTCTTATGATCAAACCAGAGGATTCGTGGGAATTGTCGCCAGGAGCTCCGTCGAATCAACGAGATGAACTACACCATCATTTCTTTGATAAAACGTTGAAAAATATGAAGAGCTAAAAGGCGTAGAACGCCAAATGCCTTAAAACAAATATGAAAATAAAATATCATCGTTTTTTTATATTATAATAATTTATTCCCGTCGTACGTATTTTTATTATTTCCTCGCATTTATTGAGAAAAGCACAATACATGCCTTTGACGGGAATCGGCTTGCCGGACTCGTATTTATTGCCAAGGCCTCGCTAACGCTCGGCCTTGAAAACTCTACTCGTCCGGCAATCCCTTACTTCCCGGCCTCTGCAGTAATGTACTATATCTCAGCTTATTTAGGCTACAATAGTTATTCCATTTCGGTGAAATTCAATACCTTTTTTTGTTATCTATTTACACGAATGCCAATGCGAGAGCTGGCGCCTCCGTTTATAATGACGTGTAAACAGGTGTGTGGGTGTGACAGACATTACGCCAGACACTAGCATTATGCACTTGTTCCAGGAAAACTCGTTGGCAAATATAAATATAAGGTTGGAAAAAATATTAAAGAGAGGAGGGAATAACATTTTGTTTCTTCTTTTTTTTCCACTAGCAAGTAGGCAAATTGGCATGCAGTCCACCTGATGGAAAGCACCCGCTTGGTAGCCACCATAGCCTATGGATTTCTATTCGTTCATATTAAGTATATTTCGACACTAGTGCTTTGCTACCGTGATTTCCCGTTCATTTGCCTCATTCTTATCTTGTTGAGAGCAAGTAGTTAGGCTTCACCAAGAGATGACCAATTATAGATTGGATAGCACCACAGTCTAACTCACTATTGTTGGAGAAACCCCATCTGACTCTATTTTCGCGACATCTACCAACACCAGCCCACATTTTACGCTTATTGAACCAAATTAAAAGGCATAATAAACGTATTCATCACTATCACGCATGATTGCTAGTTTTTCCGCTGCCACGTCAATTTATTGTTATTGTTATTACTGCATTATTAACAGCGTGGTCCACATCGACAAACGCAAAGTACAGTGTCAGTAGTTATGTAGTTGTGGTATTGTTACTAAACGCTTCCAGCCGCAAGCTGCCATAAGTTATAAGTTTTGAAGTGTCCCAATCGCTGTACAAGTTTACTCAAAGCAAATACAACTGGTCGGAAGTAATCACATATATTGCTTTATTTGCTATTACTATTTGATTATTTTATAAGTATCCTTTTGGTTCAATAAAGCATATTTCATTCATTCATACTAAACTATTCGATCTCAGCTGATTTTTTAGTATCCAGGTTCAATGAACTTTATTTCCGAGGATGACAACTTTTAGCTTATCTATTGTCTACTTATTTCACCAAATCCAGGATAACATTAGGGAAGCTTTCTAGAGTAGAGTCGTTTATACATGGTGTCATGCAAATAATTTTTTTGGTAACATAAATTGATTTCGTAGCTCTTCCATAAAGCTAGTCGTAAGGCAACGACTTGCTTTATGGAAGAACTACGTAATCGAATAAAATTATGTATCTTTTTCAAAGTCAATCAAACTACGAAGGTAACTTTAATAAAGTCCGGATAAGTACTAGCTTACTAGCTGCTGCCCGTAACTTTATCTGCGTGGCAATTGATTCTATAGGGCAATTTCATTTGTGTATAAATTTATACTTAGTTTATAAAATACAATTGACCAATCTTTTTACCAATATTATAATTTGATTTGAACGATTTGTACGGTCGCCTGCAAAAGTCCATATAGAAGTTGCGTAAAAAGTCGTGTGTTAGCTACGAATAGTATTTAAAAATAACAGCAATTTCAACCTTATGTATGTGATATAAGGTTCATGATGATAGTTAAATATATACGGCTCCTAATCAGTGCAATCAATTTTCACCTATGTATGGAGTTTTGCAGGTGACCCTACCTACCTGCCATTTATTTAGTGCTATTTCTGCCTATCTAGTACACTGAAGCTTTGTTTACCCCGTTAAGAGCAAAGACGTTGTTTATTAATTAACGATAAAATCATGCGGGTCGGTCGTTTGAAAGTTTGGAGCGGCGGGCACACAGGCGGCGCCACTTGCTTCGGACAGGCCTCGCCAGTGCAAGGCCTTTGTCGCTTTGAGCGTAATATTCCGGGAATTAATTATGTAAGAGTATCAGTTATGTCGCCGACGGCGCGCGACAAACGGCGGCATTGGCTACAATAAAGAGGGTATTACGCTCTAACTGGCTAAAACCGCTCTATTTAATGGCACGTTCACAAAATGCAATATTTTTATTTTTGGTTGGTAAATATGATAATTTTGATAATTTTATGAAATTTTACAATATAATTATATGATTGAAAGTATAGGTATATATTGTAAAACAAAGAAAAGATAAAAATGAAGGGGTTATTTTTATCTGACTATACACACGACATGCCTTCGAGACACGAGCTGATAATATTAACAAAATGAGGTAGACTTTTTAATAAATCTAATTAAAGTAAATTTCAAACTATTAGAAAGTCATTACTGTTGGCAAATTGAATTAAGCTCCCGAGTGCTGAGCGCAGTCTTGTACCCTCTTCAGCGATACGTAAAGCGTCACAGATAAAAATTAAGTTTTGATAAAAATTAAAAAAGGAAAGTAGACCCTTTCAAATAAAGATGGTGTAAACATCAACAGCGTTTTCGTTCTGCAAAAGCGTGCAATTTATAAGCTACGGATTTTTTTAGGTAGTTATTAAAAAAAAAATGGAATTTAAACGATTGCGTCACAGTACATTTATATACTGCACGTACATCAAAATATTCACAAATATGTTAAAAATTGTCATGTTCATACATATACTAGAAATAAAAAAAATGAGTGTCAACAATTAGCTTTTTTATTTTATGCTTTTGAGTTCGAGTAAGTCATGCTCACTAAAATGTTCAAACTGGTGGCGGCGTTGTGTGTCGGGTCGTCGAGTTCCCTCTAATATGGTTGAGCTCAGCGATGGCTGATCCATGCGTCAACTCGTGAACGGGTGCTGCCGGCGGGGGGGGGGGGGACAGGTCTGCTCAGCCTCTTTGAGACTACTATCTTTTAGACTTTTATCATATCTGTTGTTGTTGCACGCTCGATCGCTAACATAACAATTTCCACAAAATTATATAAATTGAAATTGTATATAACATGAAAAGAAAATATAAAATTATTTAATATCATACAAAGCCCTTCAGGCATGTAGGCGACCAATAATGTTGAAAAGAGTTTCATTCGGCGTCTTCTTCTCTGCAGTGGTCGGTCCCGAAACGCTAGTAGTCTGTAGGTTTTGAACAATAAGTAATAAGTTTAATATAATATAATAAGTATTATTTAAAATGTGAATGAACGTGAAAAAGTGCCTGAAAAAGCCTATTTTCTGATTACATCTTTAAAATTTTTAAAAGGAGATGTTTTCAAATCAGCTTATAAATGGCGGATTTATGAGGTAACAAACATAAAAACCTACAACCGAATTGAGAACCTCTTCCTTTTGCAAAATATGTCGGTTAAAAACTACTTAGTTGATTTATATACTGCACAGGCTTACCACTTCAACAATAATAAATGGAATGACAAACTATTTGAAAGTCATTATGTTGGCAAATAGAATTTAATTCTCGAGTGTTGAGCGCAGTGTTGTACCCTCTTTAGCGATACGTGGAGCGTCGCAGATTATCTGTTTCGTACACAGGACGCGGGGCGGGCGGGGTGGGGATCGCGAGGAGCGCGGGGCGGCGGTGTTGTTTGTCCTTTGATAAAATGAGAAAACTTGTCGTCGGCCGGCGCTGACGGATTACGTAACATATACTTTGATACGTGACGATGCTCCGGTGTCCCGTGAGGTACTGACGGGAAATTAAATTTACCTAAAGTTTTGGGACGCGTATGTTTTAATCGGCTTGAATTTTTATCACTTTTAAAAATATAAAATTTTTAATTTAATCAAATTGTTTCAGATTATAACCCTATTCCATTATTAAACTCCTTTTCTTTTTTATACCAACTCAAACTATGTTGTATTTTCAAATCAGCATATCAAAAGCAAAATAATATAAATATTTCAGCCCTGACCAGACCTGGTTGTTTACATGACGGGGAAATCCAAAATGGATATTCAGTTTTAATATTTAATCAATTGTCTTCGATCCTGTGTAATCAAGGTAGGCCGATTTCCATTAATTATGGCTATCTAGTTTTCGCCCGCGATTTTGTTCGCATTATTGTAGATCGAACGGAAATATTACGTAAGTAATAGTAGGTAAGGTGATCACCCTCTCCATATCTCTAAATCGACATTAACGCGAGTGAAGTCGCGGACTTATCTCGCTGAAGTAAACTACATTTTCTCAGACACGCTCGGAAATGTAGGCATAATTGTAGTAAAAAGAAGACACGAAGTTTGTAATTCTTGCCCTTTCCTGGCCTAGGAAACTAAGTATGAAAATGCTTGCCTGGCCGCTGGTCAAAACTTTTTAATTCGTCTATGTATTTATTTATTTGTACTATATAACTTGTCATACAGCCAATTGCTACCGCATTATAAAAATGCACTCTTCGAGCATATAAGTATATGGATATGACAAAAAACTTATTAAAATATTGATATAAAATCACACAAAAATATGCTTCATTTTCCTTGCGAAAGAAAAAAACAATCTATGGCAAAGATTCAAAGATTCAAAGATTTATTCAGAAAATAGGCCTTTTCAGGCACTTTTTCACGTCAATTCACCTTTAAAATTAAATAATACTTATTATATTATATTCAAATTATTAATTCTTGTTTAAAAGCTACAAACTACTAGCGTTTCGGAACCGACCACTGCAGAGAAGAAGACGCCGAAAGAAACTCTTCAACAGTATTGGTCGCCTACTTGCCTGAAGGGCTTTGTATGATATTTAATATTTTTCTTTTCTTTTTTTTTGATGTCATGTTATATACAATTTTAATTAACATATTTTTGTGGAACACGTTAAGTTAGCGATCGAGCGTGCAACAACAACAGATATGATAAACAACAGATATGATAAAAGTGTCAAAGAGGCCGAGCAGACCTGTCCCCCCTGGCAGCACCCGTTCACGAGTTGACGCATGGATCAGCCATCGCTGAGCTCAACCATATTAGAGGGAACTCGACGACCCGACACACAACGCCGCCACCAGTTTGAACATTTTAGTGAGCATGACTTACTCGATCTCAAGCACAAAACTCGAAAACTAATTGTCGATACTCGCTGACCGCAAACATATACATGTTTTACAATTGAGAGTTTATTTTAGACAATTATACAAAATAAAATAGCAGCAACAAAAAAAAGAAAACAATTATAAGTAAAATTAAAATAAAAGCGTTTAGAGAAGTCCTGCATATCACTCGAGGTCTCGACTCCAAGCATTCTTATCAACGAAATAATCATTAATGCCATAATAAGCTCTTTTCAATAATATATTTTTTGTAACGTCTTTAAACTTCGGAAATGGCAAAGCTGTAATATTGTCAGGAATTTTATTATACAAACGAATACTAAGCCCTAAGAATGTATTCATAGTTTTCTGTAGTCTAAAAGCTTCATTAACTAGTTTATTTTTGTTTCTAGTATTGTATGTATGAACATGACAATTCTTAACATATTTGTGAATATTTTGATGTACGTGCAGTATATTAGCAAGAATGTATTGTGACGCAACCGTTAAAATTCCAGTTTCCTTAAATAACTCTCGAAGAGAATCCCTAGCCCCTAGTTTATAAATTGATCGAATAGCACGCTTTTGCAGAACGAAAATGCTGTTGACGTTTGCACCATTTCCCCAAAGCAATATCCCGTAAGACATTATACTATGGAAATAGCTAAAGTAAACAAGACGTGCTGTTTCGACATCTGTCAGTTGTCTTATTCGCCAAACGGCGTATGCCGCGGAGCTTAGTCTACCAGCAAGAGCTGTAATATGTGGACCCCATTGTAACTTTGAGTCGAGAGTTATTCCTAGAAATTTTGTCGAGTCAACAAATTCTACCACTTCATCATTAACAACTATTTTTGTGGGCACATGCCTAACATTAGGGGTACAAAATTTGACACATTTAGTTTTTTTAGCATTTAGCAGGAGATTATTAGCTGTAAACCAATCTAATACCTGAGCGAGAGTGTCATTTACATCGTCAAAATTTGTCTTCTGTCTATCAACTTGAAAAACAAGTGATGTGTCATCAGCAAATAACACAGCTTTACAGGCACAGGCGTAGAATGGCAAATCATTGATATAAATGAGAAATAATAAGGGCCCCAAGATAGATCCCTGAGGAACTCCCATTTTGACAGACATCCCACTTGATTTAACTCCATTAAAACTAACTTTTTGTATTCTATTTACCAAGTATGATTTAATTAGCCTCAAAGATTTATTTTTCACCCCATAATAACTTAATTTATTTAATAGCGTTTCATGGTCTACACAGTCGAATGCTTTAGTTAGATCACAAAAAACTCCTATTGCATTTTGCGACTTTTCCCATGCCTCTAGGATATGCGTGAGCAAAGCAACTCCTACATCTGTGGTGGAACGACCTTTAGTGAAACCATATTGTTCACTATGGAAAAGTTTATTTTTATTAAAGAAAGAAAGTAACTGTTTGAATATTAACTTTTCAAAAATTTTACTTAATACTGGTAGGATTGAAATTGGGCGATAATTATTAGGATCGTCTTTACTTCCCGCCTTATGCAGAGGTATAATCTTACTACATTTCATCAGATCGGGAAATGTTCCGGTATCTACACATTCATTAAATATTAACGCTAGATTTGGAGCTATATCGTCTATAATATTTTTTATTAAGGAAACAGAAATATCCCATAGATCCCCGGTTTTTTTAACGTTTAATTCATTAAAAGAGTCGATAATTGTTTGGGGAGTCACATTTTCAAAAATTAAAGTATTGTTACACTCTGGTACATGATCACGTAATATTTTTTCACTAATGTTTTTGTGTAAAATATGGCTGGGCTGTATGGGCTATGTTTCTTTAGCAATTATTAACATTTGAAAATTTAAAAAAAATGTTGGAATATTCATAATAATTATTACTATATTAGTTTTTTTATATTATACTCATTTGTTTCCAGTATTACGTCTTTCGTCATTTCTTCACGTTTCTTGAGATACGCACTATACATGCCCCGACGCTAATTGGCTTGCCTGACTCGTAGTTATTATAAAACTCGTCCGGCAATCCCTAACTTTCCGGCCTCTGCAGTAATGTACTAAGTATTAATTCCATTCAAACGTTTGGAAGATACGATGCAGACAGTCTGACTAACAGGTGAATCTTACCTCTCTTTTTGGTCGTAGGTTTGAAAACGACAATGGTACTTTGTACACTTCGCGACAGATATTATAATTCAACTACGATAACAACTAGATAGCAACTGCTTTTGTCACGAGTTCACGAAGACAGAACACTTTGTAACTGTTTCAATGTCTTTGAAATGTTATTTTAAAACGGGTCTTTTAATTGTACTTCTCGTTCTGTCAATGACATCTCATTAAAATTTCAATTTTGTTTCTGTGATCTGCGGAGGTGGGGGGCAAGTAATTAATTTAAAACAATATCGCAGTTAGACGTAAAGGATAATGGATGTTCAAAGGATAATTAATTCCATTTAAAAGTAAAACGGATCATTGTAAGACCCATTAGATTTTATTTATAGCGACTGCTGGAACCTTGCAATGGACGATATTGACTACTTAAAAATAGACCGGTCACGGTGTAAAGTAAAACTTCTTCGTTTTAAAACATGCACAAGTACTCAAACAGTAATGTTGGTTGTGTCTTGCTGCAGTAGAGTGGTATTTGAGAAAACTTGTGACAGTCAAAATAATTATATGGGTGATTATACTGTGCGAGCGAAGTGAAGAGGAAAATTAACAAAAGCAGACCCCGAACTTTGAAATATCCCAGTCAAAGAGAGAGGGTTGTATCACTATGTGTGAATAGTGTTGTGGTGAAATCACGATTTTGATTAGATTGTATTATTGTTCGACGAACTATGATATGAGCTATAACTAAAAACTGTGACTATGGACTCGTTAACGAAGAGGCGTGGCGTTGAGATGCGCGTCGTACGCGGAGGTGCGTGAAGCGTTTCCCGTTAACGAGGACGCGGCGCGTTGGGCGGCGCTTTTGGCATTGGCGTTTTTTTATCGACACAGAGCAAACGTCAAATTCCATATTCGTAATCGTCTAAGGTAGATTTTAGATTGATAAGGTAAATTTGATTAAGTGTCATTGACATGTTGTGTCAATACGCCACGTCGCACGCAGCGTGTGCCACACAATTAAATGGCATATCTCAAGCAAACGCTCGCAAAAGTAAACGTTTCAGATTTTGACAGAACGCCCCGCTTGATGCACCGTGCGACGCTCCGCTTTAACGGAGAGGTGATGCGGTGCGCGGTAAATAAACATTTTCTAGGCATGCGACAAACATCGTAATTTTGCCTTCTCTCTCCAGCAGCTTGTAAATAGAAATCAGTGAATTTCATAAAACTCTCAAACTGGAGGGTATTGTGTTTGTCCAGAGTTCTGAGATATATAAAGTGTAAAATATGAGGCGGGAGCGTCTGGAGGCGGTCACACGCGGCCGGATGCGATTTCAATGCAGCCCGTAAATCTATCGCGGAGACGCCAATATTTTGGCGTCCACCGATGGGTTTGTACGCTTCGAATCTACATTAGTAGACCCCTTGGGTTGCTCGTTCCAAGAGTCATATAAATTGTAAAATATGAGACGAATGACTTTGGAGGCGATCGCGCGTGGCGTATCGCACGTCGAGAATATTTTGACCTTCTAGCGATGGGTATGTACACTCTGTACCTTTCTTCGTTTACACAGTAGTGTACAAGAATTCAATCTCATTTAATTAATTTTATTTATTTATTATGTGGTAATGAAAAATATTTTTTTTTTTGCCAAATTCAAATTTAATATAAGATAATTATAAATACGAGTAAGTACATATCAAAGCAAGTGAAGTTAAGTGGATCACATATATTATGTACATCTAAAAAGATTTAAATGTTGTCATGTAGAGATATATTTACTTTATTCTCAAAAGAACGATTTAATTGATATTTTCCTTCACCGATAACAAGGGTTCGAGTATGCTGTTATATGCTTGAGAATAATCTATAAATCAGAGTTATCTGTCATGCCGAGCCGAACCCGCGTCCACACATGTGATACCCTCGCAATCTCAATCATTCGCTTTCACGCTCGGTCAACGCCGGGCCCACGCCCCTCGTACTTGTAATAAATAAGTATTCATTGATTTCATTTAAACGTGTAAAAGTCGCGTTAAACCTTGATAATCCTTCCTTACTATATATATAACTAGCTTTCGCCCGCGGCTCCGCCCGCGTTAATGTCGATCCCTCGGGAATAGTAATTTTTCCCGAGATAAAAGCTGCTACGCTTTCACGCCGTAACTACTGAACTGATCATCATGAAATTTTGCATACAAGTTCTCTGGAGTACTTTTTACCCCGGGAAAAAGTACTATTCCCGAGGGATCGACATTGACGCGGGCGGAGCCGCGGGCGAAAGCTAGTATTATATAAAAGGTAAGTCGAATCAAAAGACACAAGGAGCAAAGCCCTCGCGATCTCAATCGTTCCGGCTCGGACGCGGGCTATCCGCTTTCACGCTTGGCCGACGCTGGACCAGCCCCCGCACCCCGCACCCCGCCCCCCGCCCCTCGCCCGCTACGACACCGTA
This sequence comes from Elegia similella, assembly GCA_947532085.1. NCBI lineage: Eukaryota > Metazoa > Arthropoda > Insecta > Lepidoptera > Pyralidae > Elegia > Elegia similella. The sequence goes on along the minus strand of OX383926.1, from coordinate 313,830 downwards.
TAATAAAGTATCCACATGTAGATAATGCATGAATTCCTTTAAACTTTAGTCTGTTTTAGGAGTCAGTCGCGCGGTTAACTCACTTTATGGACTGGATATTCAGTTCGCTTTGAGTCAGCCATTGGTGAAACTATAGAATTTAAACAAACGTGTGTCAGATCGTAACGCTAGTATTTTTTAGCTCTAAACAGTGATTTACTATATACCTTATTTAAAATGTACTGTGATAAAAAAGTAAGTGAAGCCTTATTCTTTAATAAAACATTGATCTACTACTATCATACATCAAAACTAGACTCATAATTTCAAAATCTTTTGGAGGAACATTCAAATAGTTATCTTTCGGTTTTAAAGTCTCGTAAATTGAATCTGAGATTCATTTTTCGCTTTTAAAATAAAATTCATGCAGAAATATTGGGCCTGCCGTAAAAGCAACTCAATATTTGTGTTTCATTATTCTTAAGTATAAAACAACTGTAAAAAGTCAAATAGGCTTAATATTATAATTGTGTAAGTATGTATAATTTTACATTTGTACTATGTAAATTGAAAGGTACTGCAGAACCAATTATCATGAAATTTCCATATACATTTTCAGAGGTAAGTAGTTACTGAGATGGATGTAAAGCATATCATATCCAGAAGCACTGTTCACAAAAAATTAAGACAGTCTGCGACCACACGACCTTTAAATTAGCAGCCAAAAGTCAAAAGTATTAAAATAGTGAATGTGACTGCGAAAGCTTAAATCATATATAATAAAATATACCTCCATAAAACTTTAAAGGATTATCACGTGACCAACGGTACTCGTATGTCAAACGCGATGTATCGCAGGGGATTGTGTTCGCAACCGTAGAACGGTTCGCTGTATTTTTAAAACCTCCATCATTCTTCCATACGCGGAACATGATCGCGCTCCTCGCTACATTTCAGTGCGTTATAGCTCACACAGTTTCATACATAGAATCGTTTGTCGCGCTTTGCTGTGCATTTCCGCTGCAGTGAAGTGTTGCTCAGTGCGGGTGTACCGTAACGGCGTCCCTATAAACATTAAATATGAAAAGTTTAAAACTTTAAGGACTCTACCATTTTTTTTTTAGTTTATTTAACGGCAAACGAGCAGACGAGCCACCTGATGGAAAGTGGTCACCGTCACCCATGGCCATCTGCAATACTAGAGAATTATACAAAGAACATCAAAATATCAGTCCAATCGTAAAATTTACTTTTAATATTTAAGGTAAGTCCGGTATCCATAATATTAAAAACAACAATGCTTGAAATCGAAGATTTAATGAAGATGGGTATTATATCACTTTGTCCTCCGCCCGCGTCTTGTGTCCACTTTTCTTACTGTTCACGACAAGCAGTCTATGTGTATGTAAAGAGAAAAATTTATTAAATTTTAAGCAGTTGGATCCTATCTCGTGTTATTATAAACTTTACCAAGCACTGTATTCGAGCGCAAAGTAAATAACGAAACATGAGGAATTCGCTCAGTATTTAGTAGAAGCAAAACAATTATTTCGGAGAGATAGACTATTTCATTTGTAATTCTCAGAACTCAGGCTCCTCCATAGTAGCCTGGTTAAAATTATTAAAGACATATTATAATAAATTGATATTTCGAGGTCCGCTTCAGTCAGAGAGGCAAATATTGTATTTATTTAGTGCCGGTATCTCATCATGTTTGTAATAGGATTTTGAATAAACAGTGAATAGAATAACTTAAATTTCTTTTGCGATGTTAAGATAGGACAATTTTCTCCTAATCAGCCATAACAATAGCATGCTTATATGAAGTACCTACATAATAAAACTGATCCGCTAATCAAAATGATACATGTAAAATTATTTAGGAATAAATAATAAAAAAAAAAAAAACAAAACCCACCGTTGCCATATCGTTGCCGGTGGAAAATGACCGCATGGCCAATTGACATGACTCCTCAGATTTTCGCAGCTGGCAAATTCCACATTGTAGGGTTCCGTACCCAAAAGGCGCCAAAAGGAACCCTAATTCTTAACTGGCGATGTCCGACTGCCGTCTGTCACAGGGCTGTATTTATTAAACCGTTATAGGCAGAGATTTGAAATTTTCACAAATTGTAAACAATAAAGAAGAAAAAATCAAAAATTTAAAGGGGTTATTTTGGCGTCGTTCACGATTTTGTCAAAGTTGCTGCTTATTAATTGGGTATTGACACGTCAAACCCTAGATCATTAAGAACAATAGAGTTCGCGTTCGAAAAAAATTAGTTACCCTCATAAAGATCACTTCAAAGAGGTACATCAGTATAAGTACGCTTAAAACTAGAGTCCTCATACAAGAAACGTGGTTATTGCAGTTAAATAATGTATGGTAGTTCGCAACCCTTAGTGCGTGTACTATGTGAATCACATTTATAATATTGTATTTGTTATATCCCAGACCAGCATGGAAGATATTTAAAAATTTCGGAAAATGTAATTGCAGCGTAGCGTATTAGCGTGTCCTCTCCCCTTTACGAGTATCTGGTCGTTTTTTTAGTTCTATCCCCAGCTGTGTTGCAGATTTGGAACCCGTAGTCCACATTTAGATCTTGGCTGTGAGACCGGCAGAACAGAACGCATATTATCTTTACAACAGCAGCCAGTTCCTTCTGGCTATACCTCTTCTCCCGAAGCCCTACAGCAGTGATATAGATAGACATTAGTTCCGTAAGCATGTTGTTGGATTTCGTAAGAATTGGCCATACAACCGTGTGGTTGTAGACTGTCTACTGCCTGAGAGACTGCCACGAACAGGAAAGATTTCGATATAGAAATGTTCTTGAAAGGTAAAACCTTTATCTTCTTCCTCTTCTAAGCGTTATTACCGCAAGTATGAAGATTATGAATCCGCAAGTATGAAGTTTTTCGGCAGGCCGTCTCCCTGACTCCGAGTCTCCTTGGGTAGGGTTATCTGATAGGGTTTATGTTACATAGTTTTCGAGTAAAGAGTAAACCAATTTCATAATTGTAAAGCCAGGTCACTCACTGAACAAGTAACAATTTGTTCATTTCCTGGATCAACTTGTTGTCATTGAAATTAAAAAAAAATCACACACATATTTATTAGATGTGTATATGTAGTACACCAATATTCAAGCACTCTCTTCTTCCTTTTCCCTATTTGGGAATTCAAGTATACTTTTATGATATGACAACAGCAAAGCCTCAAAAGCGTATAAATAATGGGCAAATGAAAAAATATCTCTGATATAAGAAAAATGTCTTAATGGAAATAACTTGTAACAATGAGAAGTGCCAATAAAAGAAAACTTGACACAAAGTATTGTGATGGAGGAACAAAATATCAGTGAGATTCCGCTGAGTTCAATAAAGTTATCGAATGTCGCGGGGACGGCTGAGTAGGGTCGCCGCGAGTGGAAAACGGTAGACCGCGTAGACAGGTTGGGTATACGGAACCTGAATCTATAACATTAGCTTAACGTTTGATTTTACTCTATGTAGCTGACCCTCTCAAACATTAAGGATAATTGTATATTTTCGACTAGGTATGATTATATTACTAGGTTCCGGAAAATAAAAAGGACAGGCGATGGACTAAAACAGTGACGGAGTTGCCGAGAGCGGGGAGAAGACAAGTCGTAACCACCAGCCCGCTGGTCAGATGATATTGTTCGGCTGAGTGGGAAACAGTGGATGAGACTAGCGCAGAACCATAGAAAGTGGCGTAAAAACCGGTCAAGTGCGAGTGGGACTCGCGCGCTAAGGGTTCCGTACCATTATCTATAAAAACGGCAATATAATCATGTCTGTTGTATGGGGGCCCCCCTTAAATATAATATAATTTTGATTTAATTAATCATTATTAAAGTTAAAACCAATTATTCTGTAAATATTTCAAGTATCTACCTATTGCCGTTATCAATATCAAGCAATGACGAGCAAAAGAATCACGTTTGTTATTTGAGTCTTCACGCGCAGCGGTTTTTACGCCATATACTTAAAATAATTGAATTGTATCGAGACACTTCACTTCTAATAGCTTCTTCTACACGACTCTTATATATTTGTAACGGCTCTGTGCTAATGCAATACAGTCTTTGTATTTTTCTAAGTCCCATTAATAAGTATGTTTACAGCAGCTAGGGAGATTTATTTAGATATTAGACCAGTGTACAATTTACATTTGAGTCTCTTTAGAATATTTCTGTGAGGTGAACGAGATAGCATGTCTGCATTACATTCTGCTTTTTGACATATTCTAAATACTAGTGGTTCTGCGAGAACAGTAGACCTCGCGAGCCCTTACAACCAACATCCACATTTGCCCTCCAGTGCTCTAAAATATATCTGTTACTGATATGCTAATTGACTAAAGGATGATTTCCTTCAGTTACTATTTCCCGGAAACGGAAATTTAAACCTACATTCCTCTTACCAGAAGACCCGACCGGACCCTTTTTTAAGAGGAAACACTAAGCTCGAGAGATTTGAAAAATAGATATTTATAATATCTATTGCTGTCGCGCCGCGTGCCCAAACCCCGCAGAGTGCGATAGAGATGACTGCAGCTCGGCCGGAAAATACCTAAAAAACGTACACAAAATTAACGCTTCCTAGTCCTCTAATTTCTTCTCCAAAACTTAACCGATTTAGTTTCTTTGTACATAAAAAAATTTTCATGTTTTTGAAGGTTCATATCTCTTTAAATAATTTAGTTATGAAAAAATTTAAAGATACGGATTATTTTAGTAAAAAATCATTGCTCTATTGGTACTATCCGGCGAGGAATCAGGGGACCACTCTTGTATGGTACACGGCCCTTGAGCACCATGTTTAATATGCTTTTGTACACATTAACTAAGTTGGAGTGATCCTTATCAAGATCGGAAATATCGGAATAGCGATCTTGGCATGGGTGAATGGGAGGCAAAGTTTAAGTACCCGTTTTCATAGTTGTTACCAATTGGTCAAAATTTTAATAGGATAGGATGCTAATTTTCAACTACTATGGCAGACAAACATGCGAACTTTACGTAAAGATGTGACCGGCACCTATAAGCCCCGGGTTCAAGTCACAGGATAGCATGTGAATCTTTTTTATTTATTTGTAATTTTTATTTCAGGATTCTAAGTTTATTCCGTGTTTTCAATCATTAAAATAGTTCGCAGTATCATGCTTTAAGCCAAAAAATATTTTTCATATTTCGATATATGTTCCTTAGGGAAAGTTGTTCAATTTCACTCTTTCTCCCACTTCACGTACTTCAACTTCTTTCATTTCAATTTATATTTAACTTTTGTACATATAGTCTGTCGGTTTGAGCAATATGGGAGTGAAGTTTATTTCTGTGTAATCTACTCATAAAGCCCTTTTATTTGATACCGCACAAGGTATGTTTATATAAAAAGCGTTTTTTCTCAGTATCGCCGATGCCACAGTTACTACGCATCATTTTCATACTTGTCATACCATACATTTGTATTTACGACATCATACTGAATGCACTGGTTAGGATGATTGAAACGGAACGCGCCCGGGTGACATGTCAAAATCATCTGTTCCGTAATTTAAATAATTTTTGTGTATTATTTGTGAACAATTGTATGTAAAACTAAATTAATTACGTAAAATAAGGCAATAGTTATATGGAAGCAATAAGTTATCGTGAAATAGTAACTTGAATCAACGTTAAAAACTAGAAGATCGGCGCCGGCGGTTGGATTTGTTCAGCTGTCAAACCAAACAAAGGAAATTCGTGGATCATCATCAATTTAAACCGGGAGAGTATATTGTTTCATAATTTCATGATAGGCAGTGTATCTTCAAAAACAATAATCAGTATAAACTTAATTTTAAAGTAGCAATAGCAGTGAACTATATTTTGCCTACGAAGCTCAGTTTGAATCTCGCACCGTTTACCTAGTGCAATCGGTGATGACGACCTAAAACTACAGCTATAGGCTTATATATTCAGTAACAAATAATACTTTATACACTGCAACGCAAAATCTGCTGTATCCCTTTTGTTTCTTTTATGGCAGATTGTGAAATGTAAACTACCTACTTACTTCAAAAAAAAATATAAATTGGTGAAGTTAACTTTTAACTTTTGCATAATTTTTTATATATTTTGATATACAATAAAACTCTAATTTCTACTTACTGACCCCTTTAATATAACATAAAACTCACTCTGTTTTTGAGGTCTCGCTAAGCTTGTGAAAGCTGAGTTGATGACTATAAAACAATAGTTATAGCAAGAATACAGCTAATTTATTTCATTTATGCTTTAAATATCTATGTAGTTATTCTCAATAATATAATAAAATTGTCTTATTAAGTACAAAAAATTGCCCTCCGAGTTCTTAAAGTATAGTTTACCTTTACTTACATAATTAAATATATTTTCAGTTACTGACCACCTCATTCACTATGATGACACGGAAGGCCACTATCAAAGACCTAACCATGAAGCTGAGGCAAGCCCTGTTTGACCTTAAAGCGTGTCGTGAGGATAAGGCACAACTGTTACTGGAACGGGAGGAATCTGAAGAAGAATTTCAGCAAATAAATGATCGCCATAGTCAATTAAAAAATGAATGTATAAGTCTTCACAATAACAGTACAGAATTGTTGGAAGAAAACCTTAGGTTGAAAGAATGTTTAGAGCAAGCTAACGAGTGCCGTATGGTACATGAACGGGCCCTATGTCGCATAAATGAGTTAGAACATAGCTTATACGATGCACAAAAATCTGCATTAGAGATACAAGATCAAAAAGATGCCGAAATATGTAACAAAACGCTTCATTTGTACAGCGAACTCATGGAGTGTGGCTCGGGACCGGTCATGGAAATACCTGCGAGTACTCCGCAGTCACAGTATTTTATTTTAAATAGTCATAATAAAATTAAAAAGTATGTAAAAATTAATAGAATAATCAAACGCACTAAGAAAGTATTAACTAAACAAAAAAAATGTAAATCTTTAGCGCAGTTAAGTAGGGAAAAACTGTGTTTGTCTAAGGAACTTAGATCATGTGAAGATGACCTATATATGGCTAGCCGTATATATGACACCGAGATTCATGAGTTGCAGTCACAGGTCTCGGAATTGCAACAGTCCTTAAATAATTTATCAAAAATGTATGAATTGTCCCAAAAAGATATAAGTAAATATATTTTAGAGGCCAAAGAATTTGTGGCTGAAGCTCACTATAATAAAGAGCGGTATGATGCTCTCTTACAAAAACAGCAGTGCTATAGTACTCCTGAAACGGCAATTACAATGTCACCTGTAATAGCCATTGTTCCCAAGTCTAGAGAATGTGATACTGGTAAATGTAACTTAGAAACAAGGATAGGTACGATAGAAAATAGTTTTAATAAAAAAAGGTTTTGTAACAAATTATTTATATACTCTGATAAATTAGGTCAAGGTCTTAGTAGCATAATTTTGAGTCACCTCAACCATAACTGTTCTGTCTACAACACATGTACACCCGGCGCTTCTTATTTAGACCTGGTAAACAGTATTACTTGTGACAGTCTTGATGAAAACTGTACAATATTAATATTATGTGGTGACAGTTCCTCTGTATCAAAAAGGAATATTAAACAAAGTATGGACAAATTAATTAATATAAATGAAAGAACACAATGTAAATTTATGATATGTGCCTTTCCGTATTCGGAATCTTTAGATAGGAAAAGAAACGAGCACATACACAATTTAAATGTACATATGTACAACATGACGTATCGTCATGGCGATTTTATTTTTTATTTAGATATAAATAAGTTTATAAGTAGATTTAAGTTGACTAACGATACTATGTATCTTCCTTTTAATTTTAAAAGACAAATAGCTACAGTAGTAGCTTTTAATTTACAAACTTCTGTTGTATGTAGTACAACTGCAAATAATTTTAAATTTGACACAGGTATTGCAACTAATGATATACCTAAAATACAAAATCCTCAGTCTGATTTAAACTAATTAATAAGACAACAGTCGAGGCTAAAGAATTAAATATTTTTCATCAGAATGTCCAAGGCCTGACTAGCAAATTGTTAGAATTAGAGTTGTTTATAAACAGTAAAGATTTGCATGTAGTTTGTGTGACTGAACATTTTATGCAGTCGCACCAGCAACAGTTCAATGTAGAAAATTATTTATTGACAAGCTCTTACACCCGAGAGACTAAAGAGAAAGGCGGTAGCTTAATTCTAACTCGAAGTGACGTAAAATGTAAAGAACGTAAGGATATTGTTAGTCTTTCGGTAGATTGTAATGTTGAGCTGTCATGTATCGAACTAGGGAATTATATTATAGTATGTGTATACAGACCCCCAAGATCAGATTATAATACTTTAGAATCAGTTATTGAAGATGTCTTGAGAAAATTATGTTGTTGTCGCAAAAATATTATAGTGTGCGGTGACTTTAATGTTGATTTGTTAGTTACAACAACTGAAAGTGTTCGATTTTTAAATGTCTTTAAATCATTTGATTTGGTTAATTTAGATTTTGGTTTTTGGAACCAACTAGAGTTACTGAAGATTCTGCAACGTGCATAGATAATGTTTTCTGCAATTGCACTGCTGTTGACAAATATATAACTAAAAATCTAACCTCGGATCACTACGGTCAGTTTGTAAAACTTATAAATGATGTAGAAGTAGACTTACCAAAATTAACCTTTAGATCTATAACCAAAGCTAAAATAAATGTATTTAAGAAAAAAATAACTCAAAAAATGCCCCTAATTGAAGAAACTAGAGATGATCCGGATGCTCTATATAATAAAATGTTTGGTATTATTGAATCGGAATTCAACAATACATTCAAAATTAAAAAATGTACTAAACGTATCGGTAAAAAATTTAGTGAATGGGCTACAACTGGTATTTACGTTAGTAGAAACAGGTTATACGAATTATTAGCTATGAAAACTTACAATAAAAATACTGAATTTATTAATTATGTTAGAACTTACTCTAAGGTTTTTAAAAAGGCGTGCCTGTGCGCAAAATCTTTATATACAAGAAAAGCTATTCTAGATTCTCATGATAAGATAAAGTCCACTTGGAAAATTATTAACATGGAAACCGGGAAAACTAAAAATCGTGACAACAAAATAGAATTAAAAGTAGATAACAAGATCCTCAGTACTAATGAAGACGTCGCAAAATATTTCGAAGATTTCTTTACTAACATTCCCGTAAATACTACTGCCTCCTTACGTTCATCATCTGAGGAATCTAAAAAACTATTAACAAGCTGTATACCAGAATGTAACAATCATTTAATATTTCAACATGTAACACCTCAAATAATAATTGATACATTTAAGAGTTTGAACAATAAGAAAACTGGAGATTTGTGGGATATCTCTGTAGCTGTCATTAGTAACATCATTGAAGTAATTGCACCATATTTAGCTTCTATATTTAATAAGTGTGTAGATACTGGGACATTTCCTGACTTGATGAAGTTAAGTAAAGTCATTCCTTTGTACAAATCTGGCGATAAAAATGATCCCACTAATTACCGTCCCATTTCTATTCTGCCAGCTCTTAGTAAAATATTTGAAAAAATGATTTTTAATCAGTTATTAGCTTTTTTTAACATAAATAGCCTTTTCCATCGTGAACAGTATGGATTTACAAAGGGTCGGTCAACTACAGACGCGGGTGTAGCTCTGTTGAAATACATATATGATGCTTGGGAGGGAAAACAAAATGCTATTGGTGTTTTTTGTGATCTTTCCAAAGCCTTTGATTGCGTAGACCACAATACCCTTCTCTCCAAGCTGGAGCACTATGGAATAAAAGGTAAATCTCGCGATTTACTTGAATCTTATTTAAGTGGCCGAACTCAAAAAGTTAGTTTAGATAGGGTACAATCCTCCGGATCATCGGTTAAGATGGGCGTACCCCAGGGCTCTATCCTAGGGCCTCTGTTATTCCTCATTTACATCAATGACCTACCTTACTGTGTCAATACATGTAAGGCTGTACTATTTGCCGATGACACTTCTCTTGTCTTCAAAATTGATAGACAAACTAATTCTTTTGACGTGGTTAATAGTACTTTAGCTCAAGTGTTGGATTGGTTCACAGCGAACAATCTATTGTTGAACGCTAAGAAAACGAAATGTATTAAATTTTGCTTACCAAATGTTACAAAAATTCCAACACAAATAGTAATGGATAATGAACCACTAGATTTAACTGATAAAACAACATTTCTTGGAATAACTCTTGATGCCGGGCTTCAATGGGGTGCCCATATTACTACGTTAGCGGGTAAACTTAGTTCTGCAGCTTATGCTGTCAGGAGAATTAGACAACTGACTGATGTTGATACTGCGCGTTTGGTATATTTCAGTTACTTTCATAGTGTTATGTCTTATGCGATTTTACTATGGGGTAACGCTGCAGAAGTAAACACCATATTTGTCCTGCAGAAACGCGCTATTAGATCTATATATAAACTTGGTGCTAGAGAATCTCTTAGAGAATTGTTTAAAGATATAAATATTTTAACTTTACCTTCTCAGTACATATTTGCGAATATTATGTTTGTGCGCTATAATCTTGATTTATATAAGAAAAATAGTGATGTCCATGACCGAAACACGAGAAATAAAAATAAATTAGCTACACCAGTATTGCGATTGCAGAAAACTATGAATTCATTTTTGGGTTTAGGAGTACGCTTCTATAATAAAATTCCTGCAGAAATATTAGGTCTGCCTTTACTTAAGTTCAAAACGATTGTAAAAAACCAGTTAATAAAAAAGGCTTATTACTGCATTGATGATTATATTGCTGATAAAAATGCGTGGAAATTTATATAAATTTATTTAATGTTAACAATTATTAAATGTTAAAATTAATCTATAGTATGAAAAATTGTATTTAATGTTAACAATGTATTCAGAGCCCTTCAGGCACGTAGGGACCAAGGCTGGATTGAGTTTCTTTCGGCGTATTCTTCTCACCAGTGGTCGTTCCGAAACGCTAGTAGTATTTCAATTTTGCATATATAAAAAAATATATAAGAAATAAAAATATGACGTTCAAAAAGAGATACATGTATCCAATTTTGAATAAAAATCTTTGACTTGACTTGACTTGACTTGCACTAATACAAAAAAATATACAGAAAATCGATTTCAGACAACTTTTGGGCAAATTGCCGACTATAAACACGTTCAAGTTTACCGTATAAAAAAGTTGTTCAGACAAAAAAGTTGCGTCTTAATGAGAATAACAAAAAAGTCTAATGGCATTTTTGTTTTTTTTTTTTTAAATAGCTGTGCTATGAGTTTTTTTAAGTTTAGGACCCCCCCTATTTCCGCCATTTTTTAAAATATCGAAAAACTGGCACGACAAAAAAATTCTATATTCTTACCGAACCTGCTCACAAAATTTCATGAGAATCGGTTGAGAAATGCGACCTGTAGGCGAGAACAGACAGACAGACAGACGGACAAAAGAATTTTGGGCCAGTGGAAACTGAGACGCTTCGCTCGCTTCGCTCGCTCAGTCAAAAAAGTGTGTGTATGCTAACATGACTCACACATGACCGTGTGAGTCATGTTAGCACACACACAAGCGTTCCGTATCAAGTCTCTAACTATTTCGGTTCAATAAATTTAGCCCTGTGTCAGACGGACGGATGGATAGACAGACGGGCATCAAAGGCTTAACAATAGTGTTGTTTTTGGAATGGAACCCTAAAAACAGACGCTTGATGATTATGCAACAGTTTAGAGTGATCAGATCGTATTCTCGATAGCAACCGAGTACAGGCTCAGATGAGAGAAGGAGAGACTTGTGGAACCCTAAAGCCATAGAGAGTGGCTATTTATGAATATACTAAAATGGCTTTTTAGTAGCTTCTCGATACCATAAAATGGAGAAGATACCAAGCTATCTTTAAAACTACGAGCACTGGTTCGAAGGCGGCGCTTCCCGTCCGTGTCTGTGCCGGCGCGTGGCGGACAGACCTATTGACAGACGTTTTATTATAGCGCCTTTGTGTCCAAATATCGATTCGTCGACACTTGGAAACGCCGGCTTCACTATTTCCTTTCAAATATTTTTCTCAGAAATACTATTGTCAACAAGGCTTACGTTAACAGATATTAAAGAAAATATTGGGGAAAATACCGGCCAAATGCGTGTCGGGCCATGCGCTATGTAAGAATTGAGACACAATAGAAATGCCAACTCAGAATAGTGATTTTTTAAATATAATTAAATTGGCTAATATTTGAATTCACGATTTAACTTCTTACAAGTACATTTTATATCTTTGACTTTTATACTCTACTAAATTGTAATAGTTTTCCTTTTAACCTCGTTATATTAATGTAACGCTGCCCTGATTGTTTGTTAAATATTTATAAACAACCAATAAGCTAGCAGGGCCACTAAACCACTTAAATGTATATGTAACTATACATTCAAAAATAAATGATAACAAGAAGAAATTGATATAAAAAGAAATACAACAAACACGCAAGGATTACTTACGCAACATTGTAAAAATGTCATGATAATTTACCCTCTATTTTATAATATTTGAATTAAACCGCTTGCCGTACCACATTTTTTAAATTGTTTTGATGATTTGATTGAAAAGCCCGGCAGGATTCATAATGTACTTAATATAATTACATTGTAGTGTATTATTCTAAAAGCTGTAAAAAAGGAAAACTTATCTAAAGACACCCACAACAAGTGATTGATGACAAAAATAAATACTTTCTCTTGACATGAATTACTTTAAAATTTTCTAAAAAATCGGTATCATGGTTTCTTTGACCGACTTTCTCTATCGCCTGTAGTTGAAAAATGTCTTCAAATCTACTTTACATAAAAAAATGTTCAAAGGAAGCATAACACAGTTCAGTGAGACACCCTGTATACGCGTATACCCATGCCAAATTACAGCTTGACAAACATTTACGGATAAGGTGAAACTATAGTTTCTCCTACGGAACCCTAAAAAATGTCTTGAATGAACATAATAAGCACCACAGGTAATTAATAAGAACGGTGTCCATGCAAGAAAGAGTTTTGTTAACCTCTCAAGAGAGGACGAGTGAAAGAGATTTCATGCGTCCTTATACATCAGTGTCCACACACAAGCAGCGTGGTTTTTGTATTTAAATATTGAACTAAACCCTTAGTGTGTGCGACTTAAACTTGACAAATTCAGCTATATTTGAAGCACTTAGAATAAACACTAAGTATTGTTTTGGTTTAACAACGGTATGCGCTAATTAATATGTAATCCCCTTACTGAGCTCTATTGTATTGTGCAATTCAGCATCTGAAACGTTTGCGACACACAACGCACTGTTCTAAGAACAGACTACAATGGCGTCTAGCTAGAACTACTGCATTCTACATAGCATGCAGCATGTACTCATAGCTTGAGACACGATCGTGAATAGTATGTACCAGAGAGCTACTTACGACATCGCTTTGACAAATACGTAGGTACGAAGAATATGGATGCACCTCGCACTTTAGGCCAATTGCTGTCACTGTGAGTAGCTAGTAGATTCTAGCACTGAGCTCATTTGTGTGTCATAGATGCCGTGTGGTTTCCAGCAGAGTAGAATAGGACCACTCCAAGTCTTCCCATGGAAGTCGTAAGAGGCGACTTAAATACAAGCTAAACAAATCTCATAAACATCAATGAGACCTCTCCAACCCGTCTGGCCAGCGAGGAGAGTGTTGGTCAAATCCTCTGTCTGCTCTGGCCAAGTATGGCTCCGGTATTACAGACATGGTCATGCTCCTGCAGTGGAGACTAAAAAGACCTGATGTTGATGAAATGCATGTTAGTAAATAATATAATTTTAAATACCATATTATTAAATGGTAAGGTCTTGGTTTTTATTTATTTAGTGATACTTATTTTTGACCACACTAAACTCATGATAATAGTCTAATAGTGATGATTTACTAGTCGCATTCCTTAATATCATAGTTCTTAAGATATTTGCCCATTCCCACGATTGTCTTTTACCACCTGTGAAGGGCGGAAAGCAGCCGGTTCATTCTATGTTTACTTTTGTTTCAAACCAGCATAGATGAACAAATTTAAGTTGTCTCTAAATAACACATTTAAATCTCTAATTCGCCAGTCACGTGCGATAAAGTAATATCAAATAAGTGGCCCGCGGCCGCAACAGTTTGCATAAAGGCCTCGAAGGTGATCCTATAAATAAATGTAAAGTGCGACAACTTTTCTCATTTCCGCCGGCGCGAGCGGAAGTTACGCAACTGCGCGGCCGGGCCAGCTAATCGCTGTTAGCCGTGTATCTCAAACATGGGATTGTAAATAGAATATGGCGGCACCTTTTGCTTTCAATGAAAAAATGTGTAAAAAAGCTTAAAGTCATAAAAAGGAATATTATTTTATGTTCTGATGTGGTATCGTCGTAGTGGAAGCAAGGTGGTGTGCTCGACAGGGCAAGTATGTGTCGCATTTGACGGTCGTGACACCGTTTCGAAACTTACTCACTAAATTTAAAGCGTTTATTGTTACGTTTTGACGCTGTAACTTATATTCAGGTCTACGGCCGCCACATTTAGCGAAAAACCCTCGAAGTTGATCCTGTAAATAAATGTAAAGTACGACAACTTTTCTCATTTCCGCCGGCGCGAGCGGAAGTTACGCAGCTGCGGCCGAGCGAGCTAATCGGTGTATGTATCTTCAGGGCATGCGAGTATGAACGAACCAGGGCGACATTTTACTTATATTTTAAAGAGTGTTAACCCTGTTCTGAAATGTAATACTACGTTATATGTAATAACATTCGGTGAATGTTTTTTCATATCGATAACGTTATTGATAAATTAATAACCTACAAATTTCGAATAAATAAATATATACGGACAAATCACACAGATTGAGCTAGCCCCAAAGTAAGTTCAAGAATTGTGTTATGGGATACTAACTCAACGATACTATATTTTATAACAAATACATATATAGATTTAATTTAATCCCCCGTTTACTCAATAACTTACAGCAAGATCTTATTCGAAGCATCACAAAAACTAACATCAAAAATAAACTTAAATCACACTTTATGAACAGCCTGTAGATGCGTGGTTAAAAACCGGTTAGATGTTGTGAGCGCGTCAGGTAGGGATCGACCGTAGTCGGTAATCTAAATTGTTTTTGTCGAACCAATTTGAATTGTCGTTCATTAATTTTATTTTGTATTTTAAGTGTAAGTTAACTTTTATTTATGTATTATAGATATATATTGTGCGCAGAAACACACAAAGTGCATTCTGTACAAACCTTCGTGGCTTCTTGAATGCATTTATTTTACTATGTATTGTTATTGATACTAAATAAATTAAAAAAAAAAAAAAAAAGATACACATCCAAGACCCAGGACAATCTGAAAAAGATCATTTTCCATCTTGACCTGGCCGGGGATCGAACCCGGTCACTCCGTGTCGCAGGCTGGCGTGTTGACCGCTGCGCCACGGAGCTAGTCAACTCGAATACCTTAGTGAAGGACTAGGAATCTTGATTAAATAAAAGGGGTCACTTATCTGTATTTAAAAAATACATACGAAAATGTGTGACAATAATGCATGGAATATTTTTTTCCTAGCATGTAGATGTAATGTCCCAGTGCTGGATAAGGTCCCTTATTCTTCTGTAGTTTCAGTCCATCTAAATTTCTGCCCATCCATTTGTAAACTTGTCGAGAGCATCCGCCTCCTTCTTGGTCTGCCTCTACCCCGGCGACACTTCGAGTACATAGTTGTGGAATTTCTACAGTAGTCTTTAGTCTTAATATTACGTACAACTTCTGAACCACTTTGCATGAAATATTATTTTAATAGTAATTTATGCAACTGTTTAGTACTTAAAATCTTGTTATAAAACTCGCCTGGCGATTCTTTTCATAAAACACCACTCGTATTTTAGGAACCTTTACTACATAATAATGAATTAAAGTTGGTATAAGCTTAAAGTTTATAAGAATTTCATTATAAATGAATGCCAGTTACTGTAATTACGGGTCCCGTACTAAGTGTCGAATAACGCTGAAGCGACGCTTACATTCAAGTTTATATAAAGCATATTCACACATCTTTTCTATGTTGTTCAAGAGAAAATAACTTTCTCGAAACCGACGGTATGTGTTGGCTGAGTTTCTAAAAAGAAAAGGTCGACTAAGGGAATGATTAAAAGTCTAAAGAAACATGTCAATTATGTCGATGCTAGTAACCTATCTCTATTTTGATTCTGTCTTCCAGATAACGCCCAAAAACGCTCAAAATTTCACGAAATCTTTTCCACACACGTTTACTCTTTCACTGTTTATTTTCTATCTCAAGTCTTGGGTGTCGCAGTGTCCAGAGCATCGTATTGTGTTCTAGTGCACCGAAATCACAATCGATCGCCGGCATGCCGGTGCCGGTCACAAAGGCTTTGTGAGCTTCCTGGAAGCTACGACACATCTTCACTCGCTGCCGGCGCTCGCAGCGATTTGTACAGGAAATCAGGGCAGCCCTGCAAAATAAGGGAAATACAGAAAGACCCCGTTGTTCGTTTTTGATATAGCATAATCATAAGGCTTTGTGATCTTCTTGGAAACTTGAGGACATGTCTTTAATCGCTACAGGCGCTCACAGGTAAAGGTTGGAAAAAGGTGCCATTCCCGAGGGATTTACACGCGAGTGGAGGTGAGGGCGAATGCTAGTATACTATTATGGATACTACTCATCCTAACGATTGCGGCTGTCATCATTGATGGCAGTCGTTAAGCTATGTCAGATGCATTTAGGCTTGAGAAATCTAAAACGCTCTGCCAACTGAGCTAACGCATGTTCCTACCTCGACTCCGAAATTCTTCACCATATCCCATTCCCCTTTACGTCACCTAACACAATTACCCGACTTTTACAAATGAGGTAGGTATTTTATTCAACTCATTTTGCAATAATTTTTATATTTGATTTTCTTGAGCTTCAAGCTAACATTATACTAATTTCCATCTAAATCGGAGTTGAAGCGTAAACAGACAGACTGACAGGCGGACAGTTGCTTTCGCATTTGTATTGATTCAAACACAAAGGTGATGTATGAACTTGTATATTTAAGTATGCCGGTGTGTCTGACATGGTTCACAGAGGAAAATGCATAAAGCGCCTCATCCCTACCACTGTAATTGTGCCGAGGGATCGTGAAGTGCATTGACACGACGGGCGTGTTGCAGGTAATTAACGTCGGGATTATCAGCCTCTGCAGATTGATTGGTGCTTTATTGTACGAGATCGGTTGAAATACTCTTATTAAATTAAGAAATAATAATCGATTGATATATTAACTGTGAGGTCAACTCTGATCTGGATATCCTAATAATCCATCTAATTATCTAAGACGAGTAATAATTATTACGTAATTACTTTGTTAATATCACAAAAAAACACATCTTTAAATAATTATTCCCATCTGACAGTTTTGCCCTCAAGGATGCAACCCTCAGCTAAAGTGCGGCAGAGCCCGGGGGCGGACCCCGGGTCGCCTACCATACGCCATGACATCGCAGATGAAAATCTGTGAAAATAAATACAAGCATTAGGTCGTTCTGGAAATCGATTCGACAATGCTCACGTGTATTGAACGCTGATCTCTGCGGTCCAGCCATCTGTAAATAATTAGGTACTAGCTGACTCGACAGACGCTGTTCTGTCTTAACTATAAATTGACGCCTACTGTCAAACGACTGGCAACACGATGCTAAGGTTAGATTTAAAAAGTTAATAAGGTAGTTAAGTTATATGACTAAAAAAGGGTCACTCATGTGGTATTTTGTCGGGATTGCCGACTTATAGCATCGGACTCACCAGAAGCCCATTTTCAAGGAGAGGGCGGGACGCGCGGCAGAAAGACAATATTTTTTCTCATTTTTTTTTTATTTTTCGTGCATCTTTCTTTATATTTTCTTTCATAAGAACCTTCTTTTGAAAAAAAGAAATACGTCAAAAAAGAATAAGTGAAATCGGTCTAACCGATCACACGTAATGCCGTGACCAAAGGAAATAGGGATTAATTTTTATATATAAAGAAGATATGTAGTTTTGATTAAGTTAAAAAAAAAGAATAAGTATGGTATGTGATACACAACTCAATCAGCAACATAATTGCATGTATTCCATTGTTATGGGAACCATTATGTATCCGCTAATCACCGCGATAGCCGGCCTTTTGTGAGCCTCTCAAAATAAGATCGTACGTATGCCAGTCTACCCTACGTCATTTTAGAAAAGCTGCCATTCTTAAGATCTGTGCTTTAAACTGAAATAAGAAGTCATTGCTACTCTTCAGTTTGGATAACACGCGCTTTGGAAGATAAATAAATGTAATATAAAAAGACAAAATATAATTATAGAGTCAAAAAAAACTTTAAAGAATAGACAAAATGTAATCTTTAATTAAATGTTCACAAAATAAAGGGAAGGATATTAATTTTACAGATTTTCCCAGAGGACTTGCAAATTAATCTTAAAGAACATTACTTGCTGGTTAGTTGTGTCAATGTCTCTACAATATTTTGACCCTGTTAACAATTAGATCCGCGTCCAGCATTATTAAGCAAAGATTTTTGAAATTTCCGTCTATACTTCAATATTATTGAAGCCAAATTTACTAAAATGACGTTCGGTAGGCAGACTTGGGATCTTAACCTATATTCTCTCCGCCGTAAAAGAAACGTGACAAATGAAAGCTCATAAAAGATAATTTAGTCGGCGCGCGCTCGGTGAATCACGTTTATGGCGCTCATTGCGGCGATTCAATCGATGGCGAACAAAGCGAGACGGCCGCTCGCCCCTGCATTTTATGGACTTTTGATACAATTAGTTTAATTTATACGTGGTATTTTGTAAAATAGCTATTTTTTTCCCAATCAGATGAATGCTCTTAGTCGTGGATTAGAATGTCGTTATTTTTTTTTTGAGGCAAACCAGCATTAATTAATGTCAAATCATTTGGCCAAAGCCGTTAAGCAAATGGTGCCTGAGTAAACTTCTCCTGGCCCAGCCTGTACTTCTTACTTTGTAGTATAACCATTCAACTGCGAACAATGTTTAAACAAGATGTCGGCAATTTTTTCTTTTTAGTTTAATCTTTATACTTATAAGATGTACATACATACATAATATCACGACTTTTTCCCTTGTGGGGTAGACAGAGCCTAGGTCTATAAGACTTTATGAACGGTTGCTAGCCGCATCGCCTATTAACATGATGCCGCAGATTTTCGCCCATTCCCTCGAATGGCTTTTACGATCTGCGCGGGAAGAGAAGCAGCTGGAAAATCCTACGTTTTTTTTTTCTCCCAGACCAGCATAGAAGATATGTTGTTTTTATGTACATACCATAAAGTATTTACAAACTTAAGTACATTATTTTTTACCGTCCACTAGCTAAGAAACACAATACAAAGTGAACACACAAACTTTAATATAGTGTATTGTGTATTGTTATCCCTGCCTAGAGAAAGAAGAATAATTTTGAGCGTTAATTTAACCAGAGATTTAACATTAGACATACAGATTTTTTAACATTAAATTATAATTGTTTTTGTTTTAATTACAATTCTATTTAATCAAACAATATCATTTTACTTACAAAAATAACATTTGGTTTTGTAATGCCGTTCGTAGACGCTCGTAGCAAATAAGCTACGACTGCTACGCCGCACGTCTGTTTTTTCTGTAAACAACGGGGATTGTATTTTGTATCGAAGCTACAGAAACTCAAGAGGTTGTATTTTTGTACCAAAGATACAGAACATTTCAAATACTGTTTTTATTGTCGCTCTCTGATGTACTATCATGTTACCAATACCAAAGTAAAAAAAGCAAGCTGGTATTTTAATGTCAGTGTATTCCTCTATTTTTCCTCCAATCCACACAGTGCTCAAATTATATTCTTGACAAAATGCATTGAAAATGTCATAATAATCGGATTTCTCCACGAGACGTTGAAACATTATTCTTTGAACCCTTATTAACGTTTATTTATAATGTTAAGATATGGCTGTTATATTCTAGATTTAGAATTATTTTATTTTGGATTTCCGTAGTTCAGATTAAACTTTTTAAATCTGTATAATATATTTGGAATCCGGAAAACACTTTGAATCATACAACGTGTCATGTGCACACTGAATTTTAGAAACAGGGGTTTATTTTTCAAAAGGCATCTTTACTAAATGAACGATTTTTCCATATAAAGATCGTATATTTTGGCCAAGTCGCTAGATCTACAATAGCACCTGAGATGGGATGCAGAGCGGGAAAGAATACTATTTAATTTCTCAGAGAAACAAAAGAAAGCGGAGACGGCCGCGCGCTAGGAAATTGCATGCTTCAACAACTGGAGAATACCACGGCGTTATTTTGCTCTTTACCAGCAAATTACTTGAAGTGCCGTAGTACGACTCCGCTTGCACTTATAAACCCTTTTTGATTGAAAAGTCCTACGGGTTTATCATTATGACTACACCTAACGGCGCAACACATTTTATGCAAAACATGATTAGTTAAAGGGTAACAAACTCGTCTTTCGCATTTACAATATTCGTTACAATTGTTGGAAACAAATCTATTACTTAATTTCAAGTAGCAGCATCATCATCAAAATATAACACAATACGTTACTTATATTTTTTTTTATGACTGTGGGATATTTTTCATAAAGTGTAACTGATTGTCAAGTTCTCTCGAAGTTCTCACTCAGTCTGCATA
The DNA here is from genome assembly GCA_947532085.1 of Elegia similella. Taxonomy (NCBI): domain Eukaryota; kingdom Metazoa; phylum Arthropoda; class Insecta; order Lepidoptera; family Pyralidae; genus Elegia; species Elegia similella. Next base: position 293,016 of record OX383926.1, on the reverse strand, counting down.
TATTTAAAGCGATTTTGAAAATTTTAAACATTTTATCATCGGTGGTTTTTTTTATCTGGATAATATGTGTACCAATTTAAACTCAATGTTTTTTAACCTAATCTGTTTCGTAGATTCTGAAAAATTTGATGTGACGGACGGACAGATAGACCCACGTTTGAACGGAACTGGATAAGCCAGGTCCGTTTTGTCTCTCGATTGTAAATAACCCTAAAGCTATTCTCACCTCATTATACGACATTGTCTTATCACTGTTTTGTGGTGCACTGCAACTCTGTGTCTAATGTACAGACACAACCACAGAACATTCTCGTAAAACTATAACTCCGAGCCGTCGAAGTGTGAATGCCCTCTCCTAATGGTACGAGTATGTGCTCATAATGCTCTCAATCACTAGAGGATCTCTGCGCGCCTGACTTGTGCTTGCATACTGATATATCGCTGAATATGAAGATATGAGCTAATAGAATCTACTGCCACGGATATCAATAACTTATAAATAAATTTTATCTGAAAGGCAAAAAATAGCATATTAAGAATAATTCCAGTGACAAAAAGTCTGACTTAGTCTAACTCTTCTTTAATGTTTTTTTTATTGTATTATCCCTAATACTGCAGAAATTAAAAATATATAATCATATGCTTTCAAATTACAGAAAACATAAAATGTTAGGCTGTCGATGCTAAAGCTTGCATGAGCAATGAAGTAAAGATAAATAAATGGACAGCGCACATTGATCCACACTAGAGCAACCAAATTACAACAAATTGTTTCATCATGTAGAAATAATTTCCGCACCAGATATTAATCCTGGGAAAACAGCAACATGAGCGGCAATAGTAGTTAAAAACACCCATAAAACACGGATTTACTTTAATATAGTTTACTTTGCGTGCTTCCGCCACCAGTTAGTTCATGCAAACTATTGCTGGCCAGCGCCCACCCACTTTCGCCTCTACGCTTGTACGTGACACGAAACACGTGTCGCGAGCGCGTCGGTCGATATTGATGCAGCCTCAACAGATGCAGCAGTATCGACCAGGGTTGCATGCATCAACTATTGGTGGCGGGCATGAAGGGACTAACAGTAGTAGGAGGGCGCTGGCCAGCAATAGTTTGCATGAACTAACTGGTGGCGGAAGCACGCAAATTAAATTATCTCAAAGTAAATGTAGCTTTGACTTCCGCAAAGTAACTCCTGAATCTATTAAAACACGGATGATTAAATAACAAGCATCCATACATATTAACTTGCAAACTTAGTAGGATTTATGCAAGATAGGTACTTGGAATTTGAGACACACACACAGGTTTTGTTTTCCTTTTTTTCTCCTACAGCAAAACCCTAACAATATTTATATTTTACCTGGATACAGCGAAATAATGAAAGAACTCTAAATGAAACAGGAGCGCTCATAAATAAGGCAGCACTTGGTCAGGCGGATATAATGAGAAATGCGCGGAGCGGAATAAAACGGAAAACATTTCTTTTGCAACCCGTTGCCGCGGAGTATAGAGAACACAGAATTCAATTTCCAGAATGAATAGGTATATGCAATACATTTTGACCTGCACTTCGGTTCTGTAGCGAGATGACATAGTGCAAATTGTTTCGCAAAACATATTAGTGAAGCAAATAGAAACTGTAAATGTAAAAATAAAATAAATGCGGGAACACAATTCACTTATTCAGGTGAAGTCGGACATCTAAAGATAAGTTTTCATGCAGTATTTTGTCTCAAACTAATACAAGCAAAAATGCATAAAACAAATACACCCTTAATAAATCCTTACTTCCTTACTAATATTATAAATGCGAAAGAGAGTTTGTTTGTTTGTTTGTTACGCTTTCACGCCGTAACTACTGAACCGATCATCATGAAATTTCGCATACAAGTTCTCTGGAGTACGGAGAAGGGCATAGGCTAGCTTCTATCCCGGAAAAAAGTACTATTCCCGAGGGATCGACATTAACGCGGGCGGAGCCGTGGGCGAAAGCTAGTTATTAATAAATAGGACCTTGATTGAGCAGTTGGCGTAGCGTACGCATTATAGCGTTCTTACGCATGTAAAGATGCCAGGCTCATGGTGCCCATTGGATGGGTGACCATAAGGGGGCATATTTTTTTTGAGTTCCTCCGTGCTTGGAAAGGCACATGAATCCGTTGGTCCGACCTGACATCACTAGATGACGGTCGTCAACTAATATCAGTAGCCATTAAGCAGCTTGAAAAGTCTAACACCAGTGTTGACCACTTACACATGCGAAAAACATTAAAGGAATCAGTGTAAAAACTTGTTGAGTTTTTTGCAGCAGTCAAATAATGATGTGATGCGAGTTATCTTTCTAGAACCATGGCGTATATATATTATACTTATTTTGAATACAGTTTGGCCACCTCCCCGGCGTGATAGTTCTGCAATAAGGGTGTTTTAAAATAATTGGCAGACTGAGTGAGAACTGAGAGAGAACTTGAAAATCAGTTACACTTTAGGAAAAATATCCTACAATCATAAATAAAAATAGAAGTAACGTATTGTGTTATATTTTGATGATGATGCTGCTACTTGAAATTAAGAAATAGATTTGTTACCAATAATTGTAACGAATATTGTAAATGCGAAAGACGAGTTTGTTACCCTTTAACTAATCATGTTTTGCATAAAATGTGTTTCGCCGTTAGGTGTACTCATAATGATAAACCCGTAGGACTTTTCAATCAAAAAGGGTTCAGCGCAAGCGGAGTCGTACTACGAGACTTCAAGTAATGTGCTGGTAAACATATAAAGGGCAAAATAACGCCGTGGTATTCATGCTTCGGGTCCGGTGAGCTGTTATTGGGCAATAATTGTTGGCAGCAGTTGTTACTACTTGTCAAATATTATCCAATGGCTGCGGCTCATTGCGCTCTACGACTGAGTGCTGCTATGCAGTGTGGTGCAGCTAAGGCAATCCATCGGGTGAGCCTTCGTCGCACTAATTGTTTTAAGAGTCGCCTCACCTAAATTCGATCGTCATGGCATCTTCGAACACCAGCAAGAAATGACTGCCCAGGAAACTTCAGCAGTAGAAGGAGTTGCATAAAAACTCTACAACAGTAGACTTACCAAAGTAGAGTTTTCATGCAGCTATCCTTTTACGCTATGGTTATATTACCCTAGTTAGCTCGCGTACTCTGTGTGGCATGCCGTGTTAATTGTCGGAGAGTACGAAACGGCAGACAATTGCATTATTTCTAGACCTCTTGCAATACTTCACTATTCGTTACAGAGATTTTTTTTAAATTTATTAAGTAGTGTTATCTGCCTGGCGGCTTTACTCGAGATTTTTTTCTTCTTCAATTATCTTTCTAAATCTGTAAATCGGAAGATAATGGAGAGCTTTTAAGTATTTGCACAAAAAAGATGAAAACGAAAAGAAATGAACGCACCTTCACATTTATATAGTAGTAGGGGTTGTACGCGGATTAGTGGGTATTCGTATCCAATGTGTAATATTAAGACAGTAAAATAACTGACACTGTGCCAACTCGTACCATTTCCAGTTCAATATGAAATAGCCCAGATTGAACTGTTCACAATATTACATCAGTTTCATTTTAAAATTCTTCTTCAATATATTACGCGGGATGACATAAATAGCTAAGTATTATATTATATATAATAAAATTTTTGAATATTCCGCAGGCAATGTTCAGGGCGAGATTCAGTCTCTCGTCTTTTCGAGTAAATGAGTGGATGTCAAAATTTATCGGTGCTCCCGATTAAAAAGACATAAAAAAAAATATTTTCAGGCAAAAATAAAGAAATGGCGATTGCGTCATTTCACATTTGTTATGCTATTAAGGAGGAAAATAATATTAAACAAGACTATTAATGGAAAATAATAGAACAGAAACGCGAAATAAATTTTATGACAATAGACAGCTAGCCGCGCTCCGCAACTTGAATGGAAAATGTGAGCGCGGGGCGCGGGGCGCGGGGCGCGGCGATGACGCTCAGGGTATTACTATTTTCCTACTAACTTATTCATAGGAAATAACAAACGCTTATTAAATCTTTATTGGACAGAGGGAGAAAGATAAAACATAGATATGTTTTGTCTTTCTCCCTCTGTCCAATGTTTGACATATAAAGAAGGAGACAAAATATGTATATAAAATAACTTGTTACAAATTGATACTGAATATTTATCCAGACCTTTCATTTTCTGTACTAAACTTGATACTTTTGTGGGAGAAATAAGCTTTATTATTTATTATTATTACATACAAATATATTATCACGCATCTTTCACATAGGGGTAGGCCTCTAGATCGCCACTTGCTACGATCCTTACAAACCTCTTACGCTACTAACTTCCTTCTCTTCTTCTATTACATATTTTAACAAAAATAGATTTAATATGCATTTGTTATTTATATGAATAAGGGAGCTATACTTTAGAGTCACAAAGTGTCTAACAGGATATAAAACTTCGTCTCCGTAACAGACTGAAACTATTTGGCGATTCCACCTGAATAAACGTGAGTGAAACCATGTTTTTATAATGAATTTATCTCGCGTAAGTTTTGGTGCTATTGTCTAATAGGATTATCAAATACACCAAACATAGAGTAAGGCAATAAAGCATAGGCGTAGGAGTAACGTGTTTTAAATCTAATAGAATATTTTAGCTGCTCCTTTGATCAGATTGCATTACACAGTTACGCCTATATTATTATTTAGTGTGAGCAACAGGTGAGTGAGAGATAGGGAGAGAGAGAGAGAGAGAGAGAGAGAGAGAGATAGTAAAGTATATTCTGTTAAAAAAAATACGATCACATTTCTTCATATCGTTCTGAGCTTAAATGGCTTCCCATCCGTCAACATAGACAGCTTCGATTACTTTGCACTCTCTTTTCCATTCTAAATAACTCTCATTCTCCTGATTACTTAAAATGTAAATTCAAGTTTCTGTCTGACACGCATGATCGGCAGCTTCGTTCTACTAATACTCGTCTACTCTTTACTCCCCTCTTTCGGACTAATTTTATGTCAAATTCTTTCAGTCTCCATGCTTCACGACTCTGGAATGCTTTGCCCGTTGACATAAAAGCAATTTCTACTAGATTTACATTCAAAAGAAAAGTTCACTGTCATTTATTTAACTCACTATCTTCTTAAAGTTCATCTGACTTTCTCTCTGTATTCATCATCAATATGTATTTATATATGTATATTTAAGTATATATTTTTATGTAGATAGTATAGGTATGTATTAGTATATATCGTATAAGTTTATATTCGAACATATTTAAATTGTTCACTTTTTTGCGCCGTACAAATTTTTCGGTTTATCCCTATGGTTGACTGGGAGAGAATGCTCATAGCATTAAGTCCGCCAATTGTAAAAAAGTGTTTTGCTTTGGTACAATAAAGTTTTAATAAATAAATAAATAAATAAAGACAAAGTAAATGAGGTAATGTTAGTTTTATTCTTTTATTCTTAAAATGGCGTTCATGTGCAGCTTTGACGCGCTCATGATCGGTTTTTCAAATTAAAAGAACTGGATATATTTGTATAATGCAATGCATATAAACCATAGGTCATGTATGTAGGAATTTCTAAACTTTATCATATTTTGTCTATGCCGGTTTCTGAACATAACTTCCGTAATGTTGTATGCATCTCGCTCGATCATGCTCTCTCTCACGACGGCGCCATACATACAGACGGCGCACACGAGAAATTTTGTCCGCAGTGTTTTAATTAAATAAAAAATATTTACGAAGATTTCGGCTGTATCATTTAGACCCAGTCCTACAGCTCTCGTCCGGGATACGCTGGGTCTAAATGGTTTCAAGAAGATTAGTGTACTAACACTGATATACGAGTTACAAACGACGCACGCACGCGCCGGCCGCCATTACCTCGAACGAACGACGACACGGGCGAGGTTTCGTTGTGGGCGCATACGACGATCAGGAATTCAAGAAGGGAGGGACGACGCGAACAAACGATGGCAGAGAGCAACAAAAACGATGACCCGAAGCTGGCAACCCTTACTACATGATCGACTCAATACCCAAGTTCACTGGTGACGACGTGTCTTATTCATCGGTGAAGTGGACACAGGACATAGAGGACAACGCCGAAATATTTGGGTGGAGCCAGCAGCAAAAGCTAGTTATAGCACGGAGATGCTTGTCCGGCACGGCGGAATTATGGCTCAAGACCGAAAAAGCATTTCGCACTTATGATGAACTGAAGGCAGCGCTTCTTAAAGAATTCCCAGAAGCGGTCAACAGCAAGCAGATGCACGAGCTTGTGAGCGCGCGGAAGAAAAAACCACAAGAGACATACTACCAGTCATCATCATCATCATCATCATCTCAGCCGCAAGAAGTACACTGCTGGACATAGGCCTCCCCCAAGGATTTCCAATATGACCGGTTGGAAGCGGCCTGCATCCAGCGTCTTCCTGCGACCTTGGTTAGGTCGTCCGACCACCTTGTCGGTGGGTGTCCAACGCTGCGCTTGCCGGTACGTGGTCGCCATTCGAGCACCTTTCTGCCCCATCGTCCATCGGTTCTTCGAGCTATGTGCCCCGCCCACTGCCACTTCAAAGAGCTAATCCGCTGAGCTATGTCGGTGACCTTTGTTCTTCTACGGATCTCTTCGTTTCTGATTCGATCTCGCAGAGAAACACCGAGTATAGCCCTCTCCATAGCTCTTTGAGCGACCTTGAGCTTTCTTATGAGGCCCATAGTAAACGACCACGTTTCGGACCCGTAAGTCATCACTGGCAACACACATTGGTCGAATACTTTCGACTTGAGGCACTGAGGTATTTTAGACGAGAAGACACTTCGGAGCTTCCCGAACGCTGCCCAGCCGAGTCGGATTCGTCGAAAGACCTCATCCTTGAAGCTGGAACTTCCAACCTGGATCAATTGACCCAGATAGATATATTGGTCAACAGCTTCAAGTATGGAGCTCCCAACAAGCACTGGAGAAGGCGCAACCAATACTACCAGTATATGCTCGTAATGAAGGAGCTGGGAAAATGCGCGAAGTTTCCCGATTACGTTGCGATTCAGTATATCGTCGACGGGATCGCAGACTTTGAATCCAACAAGTTAATGTTCTACGGAGTGACGACGTACGCGGCTCTGAAGGAGAAATTATCCCTGTACGAAACGTTCAAACAGAAGTGCAAGTCGAAGCAGCGTGAAAAGCCGGCCGTTGGTAAGCAGACGAATCCCGAAGGAGGCGATCGTGATCGTGACGTGAAATCGCTGAGGTGTTACAAATGCGGAGATAAGGGGCATACATCAAATCGGTGTGAAAAAGGTGTGAAGTGTTTCCGCTGCAACGAGTTCGGGCATATCGGCGCAGATTGCAAGGCGGCACCTGAAAAGAAGTTATCATCATCGGCACAGAAACATGGCGGCGCAACCGCAACAACCCATAGACAATCATTGATGGTGACGCAACGAGAGCAAGGGAACGAGAACGTAATCAACTACGATTGGACGGGAAGAGTGAATGAACAATCCATTGAACAAGTGAGTGAACGCGTTACTAATCTCGGTTCGGTCAGTCAGGTTAACCAACCTTACGTTCGTTCGGAATGTCATCACGGCTGTCAGTGTCAAAATGTACTGAATGTAAACAAATTTTGTAAATCAAATAAAAGTGAAAAACAAATTAAAATAGGTAACTTTCTAGTTAATTGTTTAATAGATACTGGAAGTGATTTAAATTTAATAAGTTTCGAGTTATTTTCAAAATTAAATTTAAGTTACCAGCCTGCAAAGCTCTTTTTGACTGGTTTAGGATTTTGCCAAATATTTTCGATTGGAGAATTCAGTGTTGATATTGTAATTGATCACCACAGTTACAGTATTTGTTTCCAAATCGTGCCTAATAATGTAATGCCCTATGATGTTATTTTAGGACAGGCGTTTTTAGTAAATACTATCACGGTTATTGACAAAGGTTCAGTTGAGATAAGGCCCCAGTCTTACGATAGTTCATATCTTAATAACAACCGTTTATTTTCCAGCAATGATGATCTGTGCCCTGTTGTTCAAGATATTATCAACAATTATAAACCTCTCAAGATTAAAGAAGCTCCCATAAAACTAAAGATTGTGTTGAAAGATGATATTCCAGTGAGACAACGACCGAGAAGATTGGCTTTGGTGGAAGAAGAAATCGTCAAGAATCAAGTTGATGACTGGTTGGCTAAAGGAGTTATTCGTCCAAGTTATTCTGAATATGCAAGCCCGTTGGTCCTTGTAAAGAAAAAAAATGGTAATACACGAGTGTGTGTTGACTACAGGAGGATTAACCAGAAGATGGTGAAGGATGAACACCCATTACCAGTGATTGAAGACCATATTGACAAATTAAGTAAAGTTGCAGTGTTCAGCACATTGGATTTGAAAAATGGTTTCTTTCATCTTCCGATCGAAGAAGAGTCGGTTAAGTATACTTCTTTTGTCACGAGTAGCCCGGAAGGTCAGTGGGAATTTTTAAAAGCTCCATTTGGTCTCTCTATCTGTCCGAAATACTTTACCAGATTTATTAACATAATATTTACCGAGTTGATTAAAAGAGGAATAGTGTTGATATTCATCGACGACTTAATTATTTTATCAAAAGATGAAGCTGAGGGATTAGTGAGACTTCAAGAAGTGTTAAAAGTAGCCTCAGAGTATGGCTTGGAAATTAATTGGAAGAAATGTCAGATTCTACAAACATCTGTGGAGTACTTAGGCCATGTGATTTCTGAAGGCACTGTGAAACCATCGCCTGACAAGATAAAAGCTGTAAAAACATATCCGGTGCCTAAAAGTTTAAAAGAAGTCCATAGTTTTATAGGATTGACTTCATATTTTAGAAAATTCATAAAAAATTATGCTTTGATTGCAAGACCTCTTAGTGATATGCTGAAAAATAAAACATTTTATTGGGAAAGCGAGCAGCATCAAGCATTTGAAGAATTGAAATCAAGATTGTGTTCAGAACCAGTTTTGAGGATATTTGAAATCCAATTGGACACTGAGTTGCATACTGATGCTTCCAAACATGGATATGCAGCTATTTTAATGCAAAGGGACTCCTCTGATGGTAGTTTGCATCCAGTGCACTATATGAGTCGAAAAACTTCAGGAGCCCAGCAGAAGTGTAGCAGTTATGAGTTGGAAGCCTTAGCGGTCATCGAGGGTTCCAAGAAATTCAGAAGATATCTCATCGGAATACACTTTAAAATCATAACCGATTGTGAAGCATTTCAGAAGACATTATACAAGAAGGATGTACCTGCCAAAGTTACCAGATGGATTTTGTATCTTCAAGATTTCAATTACACTATAGAACATAGAACTGGTGATAAAATGCAACATGTTGATGCCTTAAGCCAAAACATATGTTTTTTGAATATTGAATTACATGCCAGGATTAAGAAAGCTCAAGAAGAAGATGAAGGATTGAAGATTGTGAAAGAGATACTTAAGAAAAATGAATACGAAGATTATTTTTTGGAAAACGGACTTCTTTACAAAGGCTTAGAGAAGAAGTTGGTAATACCTGAGATGATGGACACGGAAATTATTAAAAAAGCTCATGGAAGGGAACATTTTGGAAAGCGGAAAATGAAGGACATCATAGACCGAGAATATTGCATTCCAAAATTAGAAGATAAAATTGATAAAATTATTTCTACATCTGTTCCATGCCTATTAGCGAGCAGGAAGTCTGGCAAGAAAGAAGGTCTGTTGAATCCCATAGACAAGGGAGAAACACCACTGGATACTTTACATTGTGATCATCTAGGACCTTTGGATGCGACAAAAAAGATGTACAATTATATTCTCACAGTAATTGATGGCTATACCAAGTTTACATGGATCTATCCGGTCAAGACAGTGACTGCAAAAGAAACTGTAGAGAAACTGAAGCTACATCAGAAGGATTATGGTAACCCGCGAAGAATAATTACAGATCGGGGAACGGCTTTTACTGGGAATGAGTTCCGAGAGTACTGTAATGAAGAGGCAATAGAACATGTCACCATATCGACTGGAGTTCCCCGTGGAAATGGCCAAGTAGAGCGAATGAATCGAATTATAATTTCAGTTTTGACAAAAATGTGTATTGAAGAACCAGGTCATTGGTACAAGTTTGTGAGTAAAGTTCAAAGGGTCATAAATAGTACACATCAAAGAGCAATAAATACAACTCCATTCGAACTTTTAACGGGAGTGAGAATGAGGATGAAGGAAGATTTAAAAATATTGGAATTTTTAGAAGAAGAAAGTAGAGCTGAGTTTTTGCAGAAGAGAGATGAAGCAAGAAGAGAGGCTAAAGCTCAGATTTTAAGGATTCAGGAAGAGAATCGAAGAGTTAATAATAAGAAACGAAAAGAAGGAGAAAAATATTCACCAGGTGATCTCGTAGCAATTCAGAGGACTCAGTTCGGGAATGCTTTAAAGTTGAAACCGAAGTTTTTTGGACCTTATTGTGTAACCAAGCAGCTTGAAAGGGACAGATACGAGGTTGAGAAGATAGACAGAGGTAAGGAAGGACCCATAAGAACGACATCAGCTGTTGATTGTATGAAAAGGTGGCCTTAGTTCAACTTTACCTTTGTCTAGCCTATTATAGGAATTTCATTGATAAAAGTCAACCGTATTGTAGCTCATATTTAGGTAACTGATAATGTGGTGCTCAGTACGTTTTTTTTTGGTATGTGTTATTTAGTAAGAATAAGTGTAAAACAATATAGCTTGATAGCATGTAAGTGTGTGTATGGGGCTTATCATTGCCTTACTGCATTGTATTTTTTTGTATTTGTGTTGTAAACATGTGCTATGGTAGGAGAACTAGATATTTGTCTAATAATGAGCGAGATTAGGGTGTAAAACACATAGCTAAATTTAGATTTGAGTTGTTGATGTCGTAACCATTTTTGTATAACATAGTTGTTTTTTTTGCTTGTTGAATTATACTTACTCATAGTTGTCAGTCTGAGGTCAGACTGCTTCACAGGATGGCCGAGCTGTAGGAATTTCTAAACTTTATCATATTTTGTCTATGCCGGTTTCTGAACATAACTTCCGTAATGTTGTATGCATCTCGCTCGATCATGCTCTCTCTCACGACGGCGCCATACATACAGACGGCGCACACGAGAAATTTTGTCCGCAGTGTTTAATAAAACACTGCGGACAAAACACTTATTTAAATATAAATAAAAAATATTTACGAAGATTTCGGCTGTATCATTTAGACCCAGTCCTACATGTATAAACCTTTCCTATAGGGGAAAGACATCGGTAAGTTCTGAAGTAGCTCCCCGGCGTGATGGTGTATTATTTTGAGAAAATGGTGCGATGTCTTTCAATTTTCTCTGGAATTAAACCCGCGGAGGCATTAACTCTTTCCTTGCCATTACTATGCAAAACTGATTTGAGGGGACTCTCCTCATAATACATTTTAGGACAATTTATATTACCTATTAAAAACATTCGCGCAAAAAATTAAGTTATTATTTTATTAAAAGACGTTAGATGACATATTGAACGAATAAAATAAATGATTACATTTACGTTTTTATTAATGTTCGACTTTACCATAATAGTGTTTCGCAGCGCTGTGTAAAGTGAGAAGATGTAGTGGAAGTAATAAGCTGTCGGTACACTGTTGTTGCTAGCTCGCGGCTAATAACAACAACTATCCGAAGTCGACTACAAGCACTTAGGAGAGTTCTTTGTAAATTAATATCTGATATCCCCCGCGCGCCGCCATCACCCCTCTCTCAATGAGGATAGGGTTGCGTTCGTCAAACATTTTCAAAACTCAAGTAAAGAGCCATTTTCTGTCACTTTTGTAACATTTTTTCCTTCCTTAACGAAAGTATATCCTTATTATTGTATTTGATGTGTGTATTTGGATAATTATTTATGTCGTATATGTAGTCATTTATTTATTTTTTGTGTATACATATATTTGTTAATGTTCTTTTGTATATTTTTTACTGAATGAATCGTATCAATTATCGATATTAATAAATCTATATGTAATTATAATTATAATTTTTTCTCTATGATTTTCAATCGCATCACCCATATTTTTTGATTTATTCCTGTCACCCAAAGGTAGCCTGGAAGAGATTGCCTCGGCGATAAGGCCGCCTATTGAACTGTATTTTTTGAATTTATTTATATTTGTATCGATTTATAGTTATGGTGCAATAAAGAATGTTTACTTACTTACATTTTTTTTATAATTCTAAAGTTTAATAAAGAACCTTACATTCAACGTGTATCGTAACAAAAGTACAAAAGTGTTTTCGACATTGTTAATTAAAAAATCTTATGTCTATATGGGAAGAAGCAATTTTGACGTGAAAATGTATGAACTGAAAAGTCAAAAGATATGCCGATATGGCCAACGTCATAGTGCGTGCGCGAGCGGCACGTTCATTCCTCTTTATATTAGCCTTGGATGCTGAATGTGTATTTACTCGAGCGTCGACTCATTGGACTTTAAATATTAGGTTATAGAAAGAAAAAAAAGTTATATGAGACTTTTCATTTCACCGACGGGGAGAGCAGCTAAGGGGTTCAAAGATAATTGTCACATGAAAATACCCGAGCGCGTCTAATTATTGCAAGCTGGAGTTATAACATGCCACAGTTGTGTACAGCAATAATCTGCTGATTTAACCAATACGTCGGGAGGTAGGTACTTATACTGTGTCCGAGATAACCCTCTTATGTTAATCTGACTCGTTCAAGTAAATCCCAAAATTCCCTCTTTGTCTTCCCAACAATTAAGGAATTTGAAAATAACAGCGCGATTTATAACTACACTATGTATTGATAACTCTTACAATTTATCTCTCCAATTATGCTCTACTCTTCCCGATCACTGACCATCATGAGGGTGGATCGTTGCAGGGTGGCTTAGGACAGCCTAAGCCCTGAAACGGCTGATATTTGACCTCCTCCTCATCCGAGCGTTATTCTGATTGCAGCCAAGGCTGTGATGCATCCGAACCCGGGGTCCGCTATAGTGACAGCATACTTGCTGTGATATTATTTGACGAAAGTTTTCAGGGCCGGCTGCCTGCCTGACGCCAATCCCCTGGGTCTGGCTCTGGATATATTTAAAACTGCCTAATCCAACATTTAGTAAAAAAAAGACAAATACCTGTGAAAATTAAATACAGCGAGTGATTGTCGACACCTGCTGAATATCTGATAATGTGCTAATAGTTGTACAGTCTTGTGATATTCCACAAAAATGTAAAAGAATGCCAGGGTGATGGCAGCCCTTTGCGGGAAGTCGTCAACTAATAAAGACATTAGCGTCAATAGCAGTTATGCAGCTGAGAGCCGCCAAGAGAGCTCGCGGAAAGTGTTGGAAACCTAACTATTCAACGTCATGCAGGGATAAAAAGCTGGATAGCCCACAAGTGGCAAACAATATTTTGAGATTAAAGATATTTATCCCGAAATCAGGTTCCCGGAAGTCAAAAGTTAGACCTATATGTAAAGCAAAATATTTGCTTTATTATTTTCTTTGTTATTACGGCTCAAGAGACTAATAGACATAGATTTAAAAAAAAAATTTTCGTCTCAATAGACATCTTATCTTATCTTATCTTCGATGGGGCCGACTCAGAGTCGGAAGCACGTCTAACCTATGGGTTATTTTGTACTTACCCCATGCCTTACTCACCCGCACGGTTTATTCTGAAGAAGGACTGCATGAGCTTCAGAACATCGCCTAGTGCGTAGTGCCTGTAGTCCTCTAGCTCAGGATAAGGTGATCCTAAGAGGTCCAAACGCTTACCAGCTAACGAGTCACAGATACACAAAATGTGTCTCATTGTCTCCTCCGATTCCTCACATGCCCTACATAGTGGGCTCTCGACAATTCTCAATAGACATAGACAGATATAAAAACAGACAGTAGAAGTTTAGAAATAGAGACTTAAAATGACTGAGAAGCATTTTTTGTAAGAGTTCTGCACTCTAAAGAGTCATTCATTTCGAGTAGGTGACACGGTCAATCGACTATGACTTTGGAGTGTAGGAATGAAATAAAACTTTACTCCAAAATCCATCGAACTGTGTAGACTTATGAATATCTCTAATAGAAATCCACATTATAAATACCTCTACTTATATATCATAACTACTTATATACTATATCTCTATCATACTTCTATATATCTCCACTTAAACCAAAACTTCACCCTTCTCTTTGAGCAGTCGGTTAATAAAGATAATAACTGTTCGATTGTGCAGCGTTGCAGGTGGGAAGCGTGGGGAGGGGGGTTGTAATGTATTGTGACGTAACTACGCGTGGTGGATTGTATTACACTTTGAGCACGTCGAGGACTCAAAATATGAAATTTTCTTGGAAATTGTGCATTGCACTTTGCTATAAAGCAGTGTTTCTATATTGTTTTTCTGTTTTTTGTGTGTGAAAGTGGCCAAGACTTGTGCCAGATTTTTACGGCTCCTGACATAGCTGACTGTCATGACGTGACTATATCCAGAACTCACGGCTTACCGTGCTTTCCGTAACAAGACGAAAACATTTTTTGCCACAAGGAATAATAAATCCTAACGATACAATTAAAAAAAATCCTACATAGTGTATACTTTGAAAAATGTTTTGATTTGTAAGCGGATTTGTAAGCGGTTTGATTATGTAAACGGATATCTAAAAAATCAGCCAAATGCGAGTCGGACTCGCGCACAAAAAGTTGCGTACCGTAAAAATCCCGTTTGTTGCATGGGACCCACTTTAATTATTCTATTCTGTTCTTTTTTTATTTGGTTTTTGTTATTATAATGGTACGCCGTGTGGTATCCGGCAGAGTAGAATAGGACCACTCCAAGTCTTCCCGTGGATGTCGTAGAAGGCGACTTAGGAAATACAAGCTAAACAAAGCTTATAAACATCTATGAGACCTCTCCAACCCGTCTGGCCAGCGTGGAGAGTGAAGGCCAAGTCCTCTGGCTGCTCTGGCCAAGTATGACTCTAGTAGTCCAAAGAGGGTTGTGCTCCTGTAGTGGAGACTAAAAAGACCTGGTGATGATGATTATAACGACAACAGCAATACATAATCTGTGAAAATATCAATTGTCTAGCTATCACGGTTCATGAGATACAGCCTGATGACAGACAGACAGACCGACGGACAGTGGAGTGAAAATAATAATATAGTGGCTCTTGATTTGATATTGGTACATTACATTTAGTAAAAGTTGGTTTAACAAGTTCATTTTAAAAGTATGATTATATAAATTAAAAATATATACTATAATTATTAGATAGCATCCCTTTATGTATAGCAACTTTTATTATAAACCCATTCCCACAAACACAATATTTAACATAGCTGCCGAACAACTAACTATATCACCCGTATTAAAGCGACATGTGTGACGTCACATGCCTGGTCTTTCTTATACGCTGTATTAGACTCGCCCATAATAGGTGACTGCAACTTATATATATATATAACTTCTATATCACAGAGACTTTTTTGAGATTTTTTTTATTAATACGCCTATTTTGGTAGGTCTCACCATAGCAGACGAGAGGTTTCTTAACATGCATAAATAGTAATAACAGGTACCCCTACAAGGGCATGTATTTAATCAAATATACCTTACTATCAGAGCAGTGCTTCCAGCTAGCTTATAGTACGATTGAGTACATATTTTTTTCTTATCATTAAAGTGTTGATTATAGTAGATAGATGTCAAACCAGAAGCGTTCAGTAAACAACGCTAACCCTTTTCTTTAAATAACGATTAAGATTTTAGTTTATTTAGTTGAACACTAGTAAAACCAATGTATTATTCTACGAGCTAAGCTATCAACGTGTTTTGATAGTTCAGTCAATGCCTTTACTTTGACTGAACTCTTAGACAATACTTTTCATCGTTTACTAGGAAATATCTTTGTGGGCTAGTAAATAGACTAGTAAAGTAATATTGTTCGTAAAATCCTTAATTTAAGACCAGAGCAAACCTCTCTCAATTACTTTCTCCGATTTACAGTTATTAGTGTATACTCGTACTTGCTGTACTTTGAGAAAACTAGGGGTACTTTCATGCAATTGCGAAGAAAATACATTTCGCAGAGGTTAAAACACGCCAGCCTGCCACGCGCTCTGGATTCGATTCTCAGATACTTTTACTTCATTTACAATATAATGCTTTTACCACTGTGGCATCAAGATACTGTAAGTATTATTTAGTTCCATGTTACTTATAAACTAGAAAAATAGCTTGACAGCAAATTAGTTAATAATTTTCTTAAATAAAAACCTTAAAACTATAAAACATTTCTTTACCACAATGTTGAATCATACTATACTTTAATTTGAGAACGTGGCGACGTGTTTATCGGCCTGTAGCTAAGCAAAGATGAAAGACGAAAGAGAAGGGTAACATTTTTAAGTTGTATCACTTTGCCAACTTGTCTCGGAAAATGTCCTCTTATTGTGTTAAAGAGGTGGTAATAGACACAATGTAAATAAACATAAGGCGGGTGTTTGTATTTTTGTGAGAGCTTGATAGAGCACACCTCGCCGCCCGGCTGACTTTTTTACTTGCGCTCAGCACGCATAATGAACCTGCAATGAACACTTTTTTTACTTTTCCCTTTACGGGCACAGTCTGCAACACGACCAATTTGTTGAGTGGTCTAGTGAAAATTCTCGATATTACCTCTACTATCGAACTGTTAATCTATTATGTGCCTTAATATGCAGTATTTTTATTAAATTCAAATTTAATTTGAGTCTTTTATATAGAAAGTATCATGGTGTATAACTGTAGTAAATTACTAGTGTGTCAGTAGACTGGCGAAATGGTGATGACTAGTGGATCAAAAAAATGCTATTGTATGACGAAAAAGTTTAACTCAAGGAATGTCAGTCAATATAGTCAGCAGTCTAGACAGGAAGTTTGTACAAGGTGTAGTCAGGTGCATCGTTTTAAGTGTCCAGCATTAGGTGTAAAGTGCAAAAAATGTGAAAAAGTTGGTCATTTTGCAGTCTGTTGTCGGTCAATTCAGTCAAAGTCAGTAAAATATGTACAGTCAGAAAGTGATATGCAACAGGTACAGTCAGAACACGATGAATTGTTTATAGGTCATATTCAGTCATCTAAGTCAAGTGAATGGACAATTAATTTATATATAAATAATTCACAAATAAATTGTATTATTGATACAGGCAGTGTTGTCAATATTATGTCAAAAAGTGTTTATGATTCAATTAATACTAAAAATGTATTGTCTAAAACTGATGTAAAAATTAAGTCATACACTGGTAATAGTCTAGAGGTGCTGGGTCAACAAAACTTAGAGTGTAAATTCCAATTTAATGACCTCTATATGACAAAACAAATTAATTTTATAATTGCAAATGTAAATTCCCCAACTGTATTAGGTAAACTTACATGCTCAGAAATTGGTCTAATTAAAAGAGTTTTCTGCGTAGATACTACAAGCATGCAAATGTCAGAATATGATATTAGTCAATTGTCTTCTGAAATAAGTCAAAAAGAGTCAAATTTAAGTCAAGTAATACGTCCAGAAGTCACAAAAAGTCAGTCACAAGATATAAATTTAAATAAACTTGTTGAATGTAATAATTCTCTTTTTACCAGTCTTGGTTGTCTTCCTGGTG
Source organism: Elegia similella (assembly GCA_947532085.1). NCBI lineage: Eukaryota > Metazoa > Arthropoda > Insecta > Lepidoptera > Pyralidae > Elegia > Elegia similella. The sequence continues at coordinate 275,298 of OX383926.1, read as the reverse complement.
AGTGTCACATAAGTACAAACCCTGAGGTGCAGCCAAAAGTCGATGCTCCGAGGAAGATACCATTTGCATTACACCATAGACTTCAACAAGAACTTGAAAAGATGGAAAAAATATGTGTCATCACCAAGGTCACAGAGCCTACTGAATGGGTGAGTTCTTTAATCTTAATAGAAAAGAAAAATTGTCAATTTAGGGTATGTCTAGACCCCCGTAATTTAAATCAGGCGATTAATTGGACTCATTACCCTATTCCATCAGTAGACATGGTTCGCTCCAAGGTAGCTGGTGCAAAATTGTTTTCCACCTTGGATGCAAGTAGCGGATTTTGGATGTGCAAATTAAATGAGAAAAGTTCTTACCTCACAACTTTTAACACACCTTTTGGCCGATACCGCTTTAAACGTCTTCCTTACGGAGTCAACTGTGCTCCTGAGTATTTTACAGAATTATGACTGAAACGTTTGGTGACATACCAGGGGTGGCAGTATACAGCGATGATATTTTAGTAAGTGGTCAACCATTACAAGAGCATAATGAGCGCCTTAATATGGTATTTAAAAGAGCAATGGAAAATAATGTCAAGTTTAATAAAGAGAAATGTACATTCGCCAAGGAGAGTATTAAATATCTGGGTCATATTTTTTCAGCAGACGGAATCACAGCTGATCCTGACAAAGTCAGAGCAATCATTGAGATGCCCTCTCCTACTTGTCTAAAAGATTTACAAAGATTTCTAGGCCTACTTAATTATTTAAGCCCTTTTATTAAAAATATGGCAGGCGAGACAGAAATTCTACGCCAACTATTAAAAAAATCTACTGACTGGCAGTGGACTGCCAATCATGAAACAACATTTTGTCGTTTAAAGCAATTAATATGTCAAGTCCCAGTGTTGTCACATTTTAATGTTCAAGATTCTATTGTCCTACAAAGTGATGCCAGTAAGAGTGCTGTTGGAGCGGTGTTGTTACAAAATCAACATCCAGTATATTATGCTTCAAAAACATTAACAGATTCACAACAAAAAATGGCTCAGATAGAGAAAGAACTCTATTCAATAGTTTTTGCCTGCATAAAATTCCATCAATTTATATATGGACATACTGTGACTGTAGAGACAGATCATGCTCCTTTAATAACATTGTTCAAAAAGCCTTTGGTCGAGGTTCCAACACGTCTCCAAAGAATGATGTTGAAAATACAGCTCTACAGTCTAAATGTAGTTTACAAGAAAGGTAGTCACATGTACATTGCTGATACCTTGTCAAGAGCAGCACTCTCTGAAACAAGCTCAGATGAATTAGATGATGATATTATTGTTCATGTAAATTTGCTGATTAAGTCATTACCAGTCTCATCAGAACGTCTACAGTGGTTAATCAAAGGCACTAATGAAGAAGAAAGTTTGCAAATTCTGAAAAAATACTGTAAAGAAGGATGGCCGTTAAGTAAAACTCAAATTCACAAAGATCTGCATGGGTATTGGCAGTATAGATTTGATTTACATACAGAAAATGATTTAATATTCAGAAGTAACAGTATGGTATACCTAAAAAATTAAGGCCTGATATTTTGAAAATTATACACAGTGGACATTTGGGAATTGAAAGGTCAAAAGCGTTTGCTAGAGGGCATGTATTTTGGCCATTTATGTCAACTGATATAAAAAACATTGTTCAGTCGTGTCATATTTGCTTGTCACATAGAAGTTCAAATGCTCCAGAACCACTTATTCCACATGATGTTACATTACTACCATGGGAAAAAGTTGGTGTTGATCCATAAAGGATTATAAATCTAAAAAATACATTGTACTACAAGATTATTACTCCAATTATATTGAATTAATGACAGTGGCAAGTACTAACGCCAAAACTGTAATTGTTTGTCTTAAAAGTATTTTTAGCAGACACGGTATCCCAGTTGAATTATTCTCTGACAATGGACCACCGTTTAATTCGGCAGAGTTTAAGAATTTTATCTCAGAATGGGGAATACATCATAATACGTCAAGTCCCTACATACCAAGGTCAAACGGGTTAGTAGAGTCGGCAGTAAAGATATGTAAACGTTTTCTTACCAAGTCAGAAGAGTCAGGAACAGATCCCTATCTTGCTTTGCTTCAATTCAGGAATACACCAAGAGGAAATCTACCATCACCTGCACAGTTGTTGATGTCACGTTCACTTAGAACACAATTACCAACAATCACAAAAAACTTAAAACCAAGAACAGTAAAATTTAAAGAATATGTAAAAACTAAGAAAGAAAATATAAAAAATATGAAGAAATACTATGACAAAAAGACTAAATCATTACCAGAACTACAAGAAGGAGATAGGGTCTATTTCAAGAAAATGCCTGACACTCCATGGATTACAGGCACAGTTAGGTCTAAATGTGATCAGCCCAGGTCTTATACTATTGAAGGGTCAGATGGATTTATAGGAAGGAGAAACAGACAGCATATTTTGAAGCCTCCGCAGTCACCTCAAACGGTATCTCAAGATGTGTTGCAAAAAAGTCCACATATCGAGACATCTCCTAATTCTCATACAGTAGCACCATCTATTGAAGAGCTTACAACTCCAGTTGAAATGCGCACTAGGTGTGGAAGAGTCATAAGACCACCAAGACGGTTAAACTTATAAAAGTCAATATTTAGTTTATTAAGCAAACATTTTAGCAATGACTGAAGGACTGATTAATTTAGTTAAATATACTCTAAAATACATATAGATAGAGACTTAGTTCAATAAATTGTCTTATTTTTAGTTACCTTAACAGTTGTCAAAAATTATTGTTAAGATTTTGTAAATTTTTGTAAACGGTCTCAAGCTGTAAAATAAGAATAACTTTTCTAATAAGGAGGATGTTATGAGTATGGCACATCACTATAGTGATGTTACATCACTAGTGGTAAGAAGGCGGGCTGTCAAGATGGCGTCCGACCAACGAGACCCAAGCTTTGAGATTGTACTCAATTATTGTAATCCTTGCATATAATAAAACTACAGTTATTAGAAGTCCAGTATTATTATTTATAAAATACACTGAACATCACACAATGTAAGGAGTGAGTTGATAGCACAGTGTATTTTAATATTTGTTTTTTAATTTTTTAAAGACACTGACAAAGAAATCTCTTCCATACGGCTTTGGCTAAATAGTTCTTTTAACTCTATGGGTTATAAATCAGACGAAAAAAAAACGGCAACTATAGTGGGACGTCGGAGCGGGTATGAGACTGTGTATCTACCATTATATTTGATCGAAGATGACGACCTCATAAAGTAGTCGGCGTTGATGTAAGGCTTATGACGAACAAGTTGGGTTTATTTAATTCGATGTCATAAGTCAATTTATAAGTAGTCTTAATTAATAAAGAAAAAGATGTGGTGTAAAAAATTGCACGCGATCACGATTTGAACCAGCGATCTTAGGTTTTAGCGCCGGCTTACGCTTTGCCAGTTGAGATACCGCGCTTCAATCTATTAGCATTGCGAATTTACAAAAGTCGTCAGAATTTTTAGTATGGCGTTCTACATATTAATTGATTTTCAATCGAATACCACACTTGTCATAGTGGGTAGTTGTTTTAGGTAATGTATATAAGAGAAATTAGTATTAGTCCAATATCTCCATTGCTGGACCTACAGAACTGAAGTGCGGTAGCTAGTAGTCAACTGAGCTACCGTTCTTCAGTATACCCACATAGACCTAATGTCGCCACTTCAAGTTCTGCCCGCATGAAATTTTTTTTTACCGTTCTTATTTCTTTATTTAATAAGACTAAGATAGAATACCTATTAGTATAGTATTGTGAATAATTTAAAACTCTAATAATCAATCGTATTAATTTGTGATATTGGTCGTTGACCAATCAAATATTTTAGCATATTGTGTCAGTGGGACATTAATTTGTCAGATTGGCCCAGACGATAAAACGACAGTTGTGCGTAAGTGTGCAGATCCGGTGGGAGGGTTGTAGGACTTTTCTAAGCAACGAGAAATAAAATCGACTATCTGCCAAACTGGCCGTACTGAATGTCTGTGGTGTGAGCGGCCGTGTCATCCATTAGTGAGCCTCGCGACTTTTCACCGGGTAAATGCGAATCAACGCCACGTGAATGACGCGCGGACCAAAATAAAACGACACTGTGTGCGTAGCGTGACGGCTGAGAGAATGCTAGGGTTGTCATAAATAACAAAGAATAAAATGGATTAACTGAATGACTAGCCATACAGTGTCTGTGGTGTGAGCAGCCGGTGACGTCCATTAGCGAGCCTCGCGACTGTTCAGCGGGTGAATACTTAAACAGCATGCGTGAATGACGCGCGACCAAAATAAAATGACAGAGTGTGCGCGGGTGATGAGGGTGAGACTGCCGCGATTACTACAACAGTTTTGTTGAGCAAAATTGTCTTCATTAAAGTTACACCATTTCAAAAGTGCGTACTTACGGCATCTTTAAATTATAATCACTTTATATTTCATACTTTGGCTATCTCCTTTAGCCTTTCTAGACCACAAGGGTGTAGGCCTCCTTCATATTATGCCATTTTCTTCGATCTTGGGCAGTATTGATCCATTTCGTTCCGGCCATTCTTTTGATATCGCCGTACCAACGTATATAACGAAATCTTGGTCGTATTAATTTTGTTTACTGATAGTATTAATCCGTGATATTGGACGCAGCCCTCAGTGCTCTGAGAGAAGCGAAACCGCCGTGTCGCCATCCCTAACACTCGCCCTGACGATGGTCTTCGTAACAGACCGAACTAGTTGGCGATTCCAACTGAATAAACGTGAGTGAAACCGTGTTTTTATAATGAATTTATCTTGCGTAAGTTTTAATACTATTATATATTATTAGAATAACTACTAAATATCTTTAGGATAAGAAAATATCCATGCCATGACATATTATACCTTTATTATGTATGTTTTATAAAATATAGTATAGATGAGTTAGTAGTCCACGACACGAGTTGACAACTTACAGTACGGCTAGTTTAATCTGTGAGATTTGTCTCTGTTCTGTTTCTACTACACCGTATCCTACTGGTTTATATCATTTTATTCGTCTCCATATATTTATTTTCTGGTAACAGACAAATAAAATAGTGTAAAATATTCGAAGACACATCTGAAACATTAAATTTTCATTTAATAAAAATCAAAAGAAGTAAATAAAAAATATTTATATGACGCCGTCGGTAGCCCTAAGAGTGACTGAATTGAAAATGTTTCAGCAATAGGCGTGAATACGTTTATTATGAATGAAATACAACATAGAGAAAAACAAGTCGAGAGCCGCGCACAAAAAGAAGGAGTTAAGTGGAGGCGAGGCGTCTTATTCAGCCTCACTCATTACTAATGAAGCGACCGAGAGTGCGAAGCGGAATCATTAAAAGATTATTTCGTACATATTTATCAGTTTCGCTTTACGTGGCCTTTGGTTCTTATGCCCTTAGTCTCTGCCTACACCCTAAGTGACAAAGACATGCTTATGTATATATATAGGTATTGGTTAAATGGAAAATAAGGTTAACTCTATAACTGTTTTGAATATTTAGTTATTCTCTGTTACCAAATCAAAATTAAAGACTAATTCCACCCCTCCGTTCGTCGTTCTCCTCTGACACATTAAATTTCTTTTATCCACGGAGCATATTTTGCATAGAACAAAATTGACGTTGTAGCTGACAAAATAAACTAGATTTAGTCGATCCTAGGTGTTCTGCTAGGAACCTACTCCGTTTAATCTGCTTGCAAATAAAATTTGGTCATTTAAATCAGGCCACCGATTTGGCTGCTACGATGTATCAGACAGACACACACACACACACCCTGACCAAGAAGTGAAATTTATCACTTTTTTTTTAGCTGGGGTGAAACCAAAAATAGAGAATTTGAATTAAGACAAGATATTAAAAAATTAAGTAACAAGTTACGATAATATTCAATTCTATCTTTTATGCTAGCTCGAAGAATGGCATAGCTCCGCGGCAACTGGCTCGTCATATTGAAATTTCACACATAGTCGCAAAAGTATTTCATATCGCGAGCCGGCTGGAGTGTCACACACATTCTTATTCCATGAAGAGTTGTCATATAAAAATAACTGTACGCGAACCTATATTACACTGTCGTGGATGCGTTAATAAGACTGGAGTGTTTTAGGGCTGTTTCCACAAGTTGCTTACACACATTTTTAGTCCATGACGAGATGTCATGTAAAAATTATTTCGAGAAGACCTTGCTTAACATACGCTATAAATGATATGTTAATAAATTTGGAGTGTTTCCACGAAATTTGCACTTATAGATATTAAGTTAATATTAAGTTTGTAGAATAATGTAACTCGTGTATGGTCATTTTCAGTACCATCACTTGCGACTGGTGAAGGAAAAATATGTGGAGGACCATTAGCAGTCTGAACGTGCTTTAATTGGCACGTATAACATGGGTGCATCCGGGCATCTGCCAGTTGTTCTATTTGGCAAGTAGTGGTTTACCTACATACATTTACGCAAGTTATAAATCTGTCACCAGTTAAGTGTTTAACACGCGAGATACTAACGTAAGTTATAAAGAAGAATAATTTTCTCACACAGCTTGATTTTCTTGCAAAGTTTAGTGTAACACCAGCTTTAGATTGTTAAAACTTGTATTTCAAAACAAGCAGGAACATGGAGCTTGCTGTAGGACACTTTAATTATGTAAGGAATTCAACACAGCGTAAGGGCTCCAGGCATTCAGAACCGCATTGAATGGAGGAAATAGACAAACAGTGCTGTGGTTAGATTGAGATATATTCCTATTTACTGCTGGATGTAATGCCATTTGTACTCTAAACATAAACACTACAGTATTCAAATACAGATAGATGTGTGTGTAGAACATGTGAGTGAGCACGTTCTCAACCGCTATTGAGGAGCTCGATGGCCCTGTAATGTTGCCTCGGCCGCGGGCACTGCTCGTATTGGAGAGCTTAAGGAGGTACGAAATAATAATAAAAATCTCCAGCGCCTTCATGTTTTAAAAAACTTATAGGGTAAAATGGTGAAATACGCCCTTTCAGCAAATATGCCCCACTTGCAATAGAAAGCACATTGAATGATCAAATAAGGTAATTACGGCACCAATCGATAGATGGTAGTGGTACTAGAATTCGTCAATTCAAGTGGCCGTGCTTCGTTTGTAGCCGAAAAAAAATTATCTTTGAAAATACGGTATGGATTGTAACACGACTTATGTGGATGGGTATTGTTATGTATTTTTAACATATTTAAATAATATTTTTAAAGGAGTGTCGTTTACACTCCTTTAAAAATATTATTTAAGTGTTTATTAGATTCATAACCTTCACAATACTGCCGGAAATTTTTGCAAGTTTAAACCAGTTGTAGATACTAAGCGCCGGGGCATATTTGCCCTCGTTTTAAAAAATACGCCCTGATTTTAAAGGTGAAATATGGCACAATGTTTGATGGCTTTTATATAGCTTTTTTTAGATAAAATATGGGGTAGGCACTAACAAAGTAATAATTCGAGAGGATCGTGAACAGCTGAAGCTCTAGATGAGGCGATGTCAAAGGTCTCCAGTAAAGAATTAGGAATCATCCAAGCAAGCAGTTATAGTATGTTTATACAATCCAGAATATAATTTCCTAGAGTCAATCATGGAGAATGTACTTCATAAAGTAAGCCAATAATTGAAATGTGTACATTGCTTTAAATGAAACAAAGAGAGCATTGATTTGGTAACCTTTCAAACCTTTAATTGTGAATATTGTTTCTTGAGTCAACCAGGGTCACAGTTACGAGAGCCACATGTCTGAATATATATTTTTCTATGAGACGCTTGACAAAACAGTTACTAAAAAGATAACATCAGATTTCGACATTAATACCGATTTGCCTAAATCTAAAATTTGTGATGAAGGACCCACCACGTGTATAACACCCGTCTGAAATATTGCGGAACGGACTCGTAGACATAAATGAGCAGTGAGGTGCAAGAAAATAGTGACGGGTTATACGTTACAAGTATTATTATAGCTCCGTGGCGCAGCGGTCAACACGCCAGCCTGCGACACGGAGTGACCGGGTTCGATCCCCGGCCAGGTCAAGATGCAAAATGATCTTTTTCAGATTGGCCTGGGTCTTGGATGTGTATCTATATATGTATTTGTTATAAAATATAGTATCGTTGAGTTAGTATCCCATAACACAAGTCTCGAACTTACTTTGGGGCTAGCTCAATCTGTGTGATTTGTCCGTATATATTTATTTATTATTTTTAGAGTTAAAATATCAGCGAACTTAATTTGCTGATATTTTAACTCTAAAAATACAAACCACCAGATATGTTTGTGCCCCTCACAGCTCAATAATCTTAATAAGTCAGGTTCGCAGATGTTTCAGACCAGTAGTTTATAAATAAATAAATTATTATTTAATACCATTAAACATAATATTTAAAGATAAAAATACAAACTATTTCTTGTCAAAAAATACGTGGATGGGCCAATGTAGGAATTAATAAAATTAAGAGTAAGTGTTATAATCTGCTGGCTTTGAAAAAACATAACAGAAATCCCGACTTATTAAATTACGTAAATATTTCCTGTAACATGTTCACAAAAGTGTGCGTGCGCAAAGTCTTTCTGTAAAAAAGTGCCAGCTTCGAGAAGACAATAAAATAGACCTAAACGTCATAATCAGGTGAGATGGAGACGAATGTCAACTACAATATTCAGTAAAAAATCATGTAAAACCAGACAACATCATAAATAAGTTAATAAAATAAGTGCGTCCTATTTGCCAAATTATATATATATATATATGTATGTAAAACTTTTATATTGTAAATCCGATAGTACGTGAATTATAAAATGACATCGGTATAAGCGCAGCGATGCATTAATGACGTCAGTCAGTCAATACTTTAATTCACAATGTCCACGCGGCGCTCTCGTCAGAATTCGCAATTCAACATGAATTTAAAGCAGTTTTGTCGCACACGCTCACTGCGGCGCACGCATCTCAAACTGGTACAATGGAAATATTCCTAAAAGATGTATATTGTTTTTGGCATGTTTTATTTTATTGGTTCCATGGTCTATATTTCTATTTTATTTAGTCGATACTTTTTTACACTATCATGAAGAGATGGAATATTTCAATGCATTTGCATCATCATCATTATCAGGTCCTTTTTAGTCTCCACTACAGGAGCACGACCCTCTCTGTACCACTAGGGCCACACTTGGCCAGAGCAGCCAGAGGACTTGGCCTACACTCTCCACGCTGGCCAGACGGGTTGGAGAGGTCTCTTAGATGTTTATAAGCTTTGTTTAGCTTGTATTTCCTAAGTCGCCTTCTACGACATCCATGGGAAGACTTGGAGTGGTCCTATTCTACCCTGCCGGATACCACACGGCATTTGCATATTTATGTAAAATATAGGCATTTTTAACACTAGTGTCCATAAAACGGACTGCAGTGTCCCATGCTATCGGATAACAACCTCTGATTACTCTTTTTAAATTAAAAAAATTAAACCGGGTGGATTTTTTTTTCAAGCTAGCTGTGTTTGAACCAGTGACCTTGAGTGTATGTACGACTTACCAACTGAGCCACCGTCTGATTCAACCTCGTCGCCGAAATTCCTCACCATATTCCATTCCCCATATAAGTATTAGGGCTTACGTCACCCAACACAACTACCCGACTTTTACAAGAGAGGTATTTGATTCAACTCATTTTACAATGAATTTGAAAATCAACTAATATGTAGGAAGCCATACAATATATTTTTGTGTTTTATTTGGCATTCACAATGCTTTGAATGAAAAAAAAATTCAAGCGGGGGATTTGAACTTAAGGACTTAAAGTCGTACATAGACAAGGTGGCTGGTTCAAATACCGCCCGCTTAAAAAAAATTCAACATATTTTATTTCTTAATTTAATAAGAGTATATCAAAATAGCATTGTGAATGCAAAATAAAACACACAAATAAACCTCTGATTAAGTGCCGACTCGCTGTCGCTTTGTGGTTTCTGGGGTCCTTCAATCCCTAGCTCTACCTTGGCCTCTCGTTTTACCAAGCTACGAAATTCAATTTGCCGGACGGAAAAGGACATAGCCTGCAGTAGCAGGCTATGTCCTTTGCCGTCCGGCAAATATAGTATAAAAAAAATTAAATTCATTCAAAAAAATTAATTCCTTGTAAATGGCTAATATAAGTTCCAGACTCTCTAAATACATTTGGCATAAGGACTGCCGTTTAATGATGACAGCCAGAAATCGGCTTAACATGCCCCCCGAAGCACGCACGACTCCTTGACCGTGATGATGTATATAAACTTTACGACAAACAATCTCGCAGTCAAACTTCAGAAATAAAAATATAATTCTTCCCACTTTCCATTCACCTTAATAAAACTTTGCCTCCGGTTTATCTCGTCAGTCATTGGTGCTGGCAGCATTATGCTGCTTTACGACGGCACTCGAACAAAAATCCAAGTGCAATTGTTTTTAAGGTCCCGGAAGTTTTTGTTTGTTCTTGATTCCATTCGACTATAAAACTGGGTTGTAATTCATATTCGTGAATTTGTTATCAAAACGATAAACTGTGATACCTAGTAGTTATCGCTAAAAATGTCGCTCGATCCACTTAAATCCACTGCAAAGGTTTATTTTATTCTATTTTTTAGTATTGGTTGTTATAGCGGCAACAGAAATATATCATCTGTAAAATTTTCAACTGTTATCTATCACGGTTCATGAGATACAGCCTGGTGACAGACGGACAGATAGACAAACAGACGGACTGCGGAGCGATATTAATAGGGTCCCGTGTTTGCCCTTTGGGTACGGAACCCTAAAAAGCGTCCATGTAAGGCAATTCTTACATTATTCATCCATGCTGGTCTGGGAGAAAAGAAAACTAGCTTCCCGCGCAGATCGTAAAAGCCGATCGAGGGAATGGGTAAAATCTGAGGAATCATGTTAATAGGCGATGCCGAAGAATTGTTTGAGTTGATGCCTACGGCCACTTTCTCACGCCATCGGCAGGGAGTTCATCCCCACACCCTATACGATATCAAAGGAACTTTCTTCCACATACGCTTAAGTTGTGGAACGAACTCCCAACCATGGTTTTCCCGAGTGACTACAACATGGGGTTCTTTAAAAAGGGCGTGAAACGATTTCTTCAGAGTCGGCAACGCGCGAGTGGCACCCCTGGTGTCGCAGGCGTCCATAAGCTACGGTAACCGGTATCCATCAGGTGAGCCGTATGCCTGTTCGTGGTATAAAAAAATGCGGCTAGCAACCCATCACTATTTTGCTTGCGTTTTCCACCAAATGCCCACCAAAATTTTAAACGTAGCCTTCAGGTCTTATTTACCTAGGCTCTGTCTGCCACGCAAGGGGAAAAGACGTGATACTATGTATTTAAATTAGTTAACGTTGACTATATTTTGTAATATGTATTTTAAATAATCAGCTTAACGTATTAAGTATTTTAAATGCGTACTAGATAGTATTTCGTTATTTATATTTTAACAAAAGCAAGGCATGTTTTTCTTGGCATGAAGTCCTTTTTAATGTACTCAAATGTGATATTGTATTGGGTGTCGGATTATAAACCATGATCATAAGGTAATGGTGTAAGGTGAGGGAGATGCCCTTACCTTACCGTTGTCAGGGGTCGGCGCTGTATGCTTTTTCTTCCCATAATCAATATCGCATGTCTATGACTACTAGCAATACCTCCAGGCGTTCCATCCATCTCTTTTGGTTATGGTTGCCTGTTGGTATATGACACCCCACTCTTATAATCCAACCACCAAGTATAACTTTCTTTTTTTGCTATATGCTCATTTTATTGTCTCGATTCATACACCCGAACCAAGTTAAACAAGCTGATACCAGCAATGTAGTTATCTTACCAATTTTCCAGTCCGAACAACATAGTAACATCACATGAAAGGATTTAACGATCCCACACATCCAAATCTGTTTAGATATTGAGCAGTTATAATGGAATACATAGTGAATATTGCTAGAGTAAATATTCTCATCATCATCATTTCGAGTAGGTGTCACGGTCCATGCACACCCTGGTGTCAGAGTTCTTCGGAACCGCCTCTCGGCCTCTGACGTGGTTCCTTTAACGACTACCAGATGGCAGCCGGGACCACCGGCTTAACGTGCATTCCGAAGCACGAATCATCTTTATTATCAGACAATCAGGTGATTCAAGCCTGCAATGTCCTAACCAAACTAGAAACAACTAAACAAAGTATGCTTCCGGTGGGAATCAAACCCACGACCCCCGGGTCAACAGGCATACGCCTTCACCCCTAGACCACGGAGGCTGTTAGTAAATATTCTAATATCCTTGCATAATTAAATCCCGAAAGTAGCAAACCGCTGTAATACGAGGATAGCGTCCCGCGCTTTGTCCCACCCCCCTCCGCCCGCCGTCGCCTGCCGTCGCCCGCCGCCGTCATCCGCTGCAGTTTCATTTTCTTTTCATCAAGGTATCTTCACGCCCGAGGGACCACGTCTCGGCCGCTCCCCCCTCACTTCGCTCCCCTCCTCCTCCTTCGTTTTGATAACGCTTTACATTTTTAAGATAGTTAGAGCCTCGGGCTGGGAAAGACGACTCTTGGCTCCGCCGGGGCTGAATGAAACTACAGAAATTACACCGCCGAGGATTTTACGTACACTAAAGCAATTTACACGTAGCCGAGACGTGCCTTGATATTTTTATAGTTCCATCCGTTCTCGAATAATCTCTAAAACAATTTCGTGAGAACTATTGAAAGGTACTTGATGTAATTTTTTCTGAAGTGGGATGAAAATTATCGTAATGACTAAGGAATTACATAAAACACCCTTAATCTAAGTAAAACCATATTATACTACTATAGCAGTTGTAGCAGATTATTAGTCAGGATTAATCTGACATAAAAGGCATATTCAGAATCAGATAAGATGAAGAAAACAACAGTGAAATACGCAACTTTTCATTTCTCATCTCATGATATTTGATATTTCTCATGCCTATTCTCGTTGCAAGCATAGCAGGTCCGGACACGGGAAGCCATGCCGTATCTAAATATACATTAATATTTCGGTATATTAGGTATGCGACCTTAAGCATAATATTTTCTCAGTCAGAGTAGACTATAATGTATACTTTACTGGACGGAAATAAATATGTTTGCACCAGAGTGTCGTCTATACAAAGTCTTTGTCAGATGACGCTATTGTAATATCAAAACTTTGGAACAAAATGGATGCACAATTTCAACTGTTGCGCGCGACACGAACTAAACAGTTTTGTCTTGTCCCCCTCCCGCCAGCCCCCTGCCTGAGACATTTGTCTGGTTTCGGAACTACATGGAACTAGCTGATCGCACACCTGCTGTGCTAAATTATGGACTGAACATTTCGTGCTTGTTGCAGAGACGGGACTATAAATATTTGTGCATTTGGAGACATTTTACACATGTTTCATCAGATTACAGGTCTTTATTTGTTAGTCTCTCAATCCTGCTGATTTACTTAAGACAAAAACAACGGCAAAGTTTAGGAGTTCTCCATTAACAGACTGGCTGGTAAATATCTTTTGATTCAATTCATCCATTCGATTAAAATGTTAAATACAAATTTCTGCTCAATGCAGGTCCTGAAAATAGGTCAAATAGATTGCAATGTCCAAATAGATAACTGGTCAGAGCAAGCACGGTTGTTTGAATCGCTGGTAAGTAGCTGCATATCTTAAATTCTGACAGAGCAAGAATGCAAAGCATTGTATTGCATTTACAGACAATACAACAAAGTTCACGTGGTCTTTTGTTGGCTATTGCACACAAGAAGCTATCAAATATCTTGTGTACGGAGCTAGCATCTCCGTTTGAATTGCTGGTAATTGCAGTTGTAAGTTTTTTGGTCTAAAAGGCCGGAAACCCACAATCTTTCTAAAACTGTTTTTTTTTTTTATTATTATTAAATTTTTAATACATTTCCAGACAATACAACATAGGGTGGTACGTGGTTCTTTGTTGGCGATTGCACGCAGAAAGTAGCCTCGAATAGCTTACTGGTCAGAGTTGGCACAACTATTTAAATCACAAGTACCTGATCAATATATTAAGTGCAAATTACATTCAGACAGCCCAGCAGCCCACTACATTGTTTTCTACCTCAGAATAATACTTCAATGAAATAAAATGTTTATGAATGCATTTTCTTATAATACAACGATAGTTGCACGGATCCCGCGGTTCGACCCGCTCTTTTGTAGTTATTGTTCGCTGAAAGCAATTTTCAAATAGCCTGGGATCGGAGCCAGCACGATTGTTTGAATTGGTAATAATTAGTTGCAAGTCTAAGTTTCTGATAGCGCGGGTGCCCACTGCATTATTATCTGCCTACTAATAAAACAAATATTTTTTTCTGTAAAAAAATTGTTGGTTGGAGTTCGACTTATTTGAATGATTAAAAATTATCTGAGATCTCGAGTTTACAATACGAAACTCCTTGTGTACTTACACAAAATGATGATATTGTATTTAAGAAAGAGTAAGATATACTTATATCTTACTCTTTCTTAAATACAATATCATTTTCACCTTTACGCATGTAACAACATTGGATTTGATTAACGTACATAGAAGTAGAGAACGCAGAGTAATTCGTTTTTATCTGAAGTTAACCAATTAATATCTGATAAGGGATAAGTAGACTCGTTTAAAAAAATACTTTAATAACTAAATAAAAAGCTGTAAGGAATAAATACTTATAACTGTAATGTTATTCTTTAATATCATCAAATTATATACTTGACATCAAATTTTTAATACCAAATAAAACTTTATTAAAAAAATTTTATATAATGCTGAATCTCAGTTATTTGTATAACCTGCAACATAAGCGGCAGTATTTGTTTCAGCAATTTGCTACAATGAGGCAGCCCGCTCTCGTGTAACCCTATCTTTTCAGCCTCTATCATGGCTCGCGTCTACTCTCCACTACAATTTAATTTGAAGATAAAGACATCTTATATAGAACATCTACAGTATCACCATTTAAAATTTCGTGCAAGGAGTTTTTTTGCCAGCTGCAAAACGCGACTATTTTTACTCATCGCTCACCAACGTCCAAAACGTGACCCTTACAGCCACGACACTTGGCTCCGACTATCCCTATGGCAATACGAGAAAGTATGAGTAACAAGTTAGTTTTCAACGTTTCTGGACATGAACCTGTGATCAGTGTTCGTGCGTCGCAGCGCAGCATCCTCGCCGGCGCGGCGGCGGCCGGCGGCCCGCGGCGGTGTCCGGCATTAGCGCGCGCCCGCCAGCGAGCGGCACTCGACCGCACGGCGCCGGACGCCGGACCGACGGATGTGGCGTGCAGTGCGTGAACTTTGTGCGTTTGTATGGAATTGTTGCCCACTGACGGATGTAAGTTCAGTTTTAAAACTATTTTATTATCAAAAAGAATAATAATGCCGTCATGAAATTTTGGTAACTTCATTAAATTGACAATCGTAAGATCTTTTTTAAAAGTAGTTTATAAAAAAGATACAAACTTATTTTAAAAACGACGCACAGTATAAACTTTTTCAGATAAGAAATTATAGTGACATTAAGTAAATGTGTTAGAATCACTGATAAAAATTGTCATTAAAAAGTGCAATGAAAAGGAAATAAATAATCAAAGCAGAAAATGAATTCTTTAACAGAATTTTAATTAAGTTGTTGTTATTTTATGCACTTATAAATAATGGAAATTCGTCATTAGAACTATCACTCTACAAAGTTGAAAATGAAACATTCAAACAGGATTTATTTTTCGTTACTTTATACTCAGGAAATAAATAGGTAATAATTATAACGATCACCAAAAATAATCCTAAAAACGTTGTATTGTTGAAAAAAATACTTAAAATGTTAAGCTGTAATTTTACACAAACTTGAGAACTTTAGTAGTAAATAATAATCGCGCCGCGACGCGTGGAAACTTTAAAAAGTTATGTGTCGGCAAGTTCGGCTTCAGCACAGTATCTGTGCTTTCTTGGGTATTGAAAACTTTGCGAACAGACAGAAAGCTGGACAAACAATGCTCGAGCGTTTTGGAATTTAAACTAACGTGTGGTATTAAAGAGAAGAAAAGGTTCACATTCACCCTGAGGCAGGGCTCCGGGTGAGGTGGGACCTGTCAGCCCATAACTGACTTTACGCGCGAGTGCGCTTTATACTAAAAGCTGTCGTTTAAATATTTTTTACGAAGTTAACTGTCATTCGAGCCTCACTTAGCAACGGATACTGTAAAAAATTACGCTTCGGTGCGTTCGGCGCAGTATTTTGTAATAGGCTAGTTTCCTAAAAAAATATAATTAGTCCGTCAGTTAGATATTCAAAAAATATTGGACACGTATTTTTTCTTTTGTCGATTAAACAAAAAATGATAAAGATATTTGCCCTTTGAAGTTCCGTGTGACGTCATAGTTTGCTACGATTTTTAGCAAACTTTGACGTCACGAGCCCCCACTCCTGAACTTTGACACGCTTTATCTTTATTGTTTATTGTTTATTTGACATAAGAAAAAATACGTGTCCAATATTTTTTGATTAACTAACGAACGGACTAATTGTTATGTTATTATTACGACCCAGGAAACTAGCCTATTCGCGAGCGAATATAAAACTTTGGAAGACGCCGAAAATCTGTTCAGACCATACGCAATTTATTTGAATGGCCAATTGTGTTTTCGTAAACATCGTTTTTTGGTTTTCGTAAAAAGGTAAAGATTAAGAAGAAGTGTAAATGTAAAGAATAAGAATGCCAGCTTTGAGTTCACGCCTCACGATTTAACAACTAAAAACGTCTAAAAATCACCGCACGGTGGTAACTGAAGAAAAAGTTATAAAATCCTACTATTCACAAGGAATATTAGAAAAATATTGTCTATTTGAGTATCCTAACTATCCTAATCCTAACTAATATTATAAATGCGAAAGTGAGTTTGTTTATTTGTTTGTTACGCTTTCACCCCGTAACTACTGAACCGATCATCATGAAATTTTGCATACAAGTACTCTGGAGTGCGGAGAAGGACATAGGCTACCTTTTATCCCGGGAAAAAGTACTATTCCCGAGGGATCGACATTGACGCGGGCGGAGCCGCGGGCGAAAGCTAGTTTTATATAAGTTAGTCGACTCTTTAATTTGTAAACTCTACCTAGCTCCGATAATTTTCCTTTAAACTTCGTTATACTTATATACTACTGCCGTGAGTTTTTTCACATATTCATATACAACCATTTAATAGATAGAAGGGGGACACTGGACTCTAACAAAAATTCGCATTATAAAACCAAATATTTCAGAAACGGATGGGTAAATCAAAAAATGATGTTCACAAGCTCATAATATTTTAAAAGGCCTATTCAACAACATCCCACAAGTTGGGTTAGACGCGAAAAAAAAAATTACTCGCACTTTACTTGTATAGAAGATCTAAAAATATTTTTAAGATTTTATTTTACCACTTTTTCGGCATGATTAATATACAAGGGTTCCTTGTTTACTAACCCTAAAACACCCGTCCATCTGTCATAGGGCTGTGCCTATTGTACCGTAATAGCTTAAGACTTGAAATTTAAACATAATGTGTGTATCTAAAAGCCCCCTTTAACAGCAAATAATAAAAATAAAATAAATAAGGGATATATATCTCATTACTCTGTGGATACACGAAACGTGTTTTTGGGGGTTTCTAATAGTAAATGTTGTTTGGTGGCACGGGCCCCTTCGTGCGCGATCAACTTACACTTTGCCGAGTTATTAACGACTGCCAAAAAAAGTACAATCTTTTTTTGGCAGTCGTTAATAACTCGGCAAAGTGTTTTTCGAGTTCATAATGTAAGCGTAATTAGTTTAGTCTAGTGCAAAAAAAACATTATAAAAGTCTAGTAATAATGCACACACGAACAAAGAAGTGCCTTCCCCTTAATAGACAATAACAAAATTTATAAAAGATGTTATTGTAATATTACTCATCAGCCTGAATTTAGGCTAGATTGTAATGATACTAGCGTATTTAAATATAACAAACTAATATACAATGTTTAAAAAAACATTTGAGAGCATGTTAACATGTAACTGTGTTTGTAAAAATGTATGTATGGGAGTTTCTTTATTCCACCATAACGTTCTAATGCCTCAAGGGATTTGAACGTATGGGGAAGGTATCGTTAAAATCCTTACCAAATGACACAATGTTTTAGACAAGGCAGTCATATTATTTTATTTTCTAAGAGAATAGCAATCAGTGTCTCTTTACTATGCTGAATTTACTCAACATTATCCTAATAAGCATTATTCAAGTGAGCTCTACAGCGTTAACGAAGAAATCTATGACACTGTATCACGAGTCGTGATGAGATTGCATAATGATGTTTATCTTAACAGTATTTTTTTCTCTGCTTTCCGCCTCTTAGTTAATTTCATATTTTTGGGCATTTAATGTAATCTCGCTGCCCTGTAAATTTGAAGAGATCAAGTTTATTTAATTGAAATGTTAAAGTAGAAAGGTTTGTAAAGGCTCGAGGGATTAAAAATCATAAATCAAAAGGGGTATTAAGTAATAAGCACAGCCTACACATTTTTGGAAAGTGGGTGTAAAAATTTGCCTGCAATAAATTGAGCTTTCATTGTCAAATGTATCCATTAAAATTATCATTTGAAAAAAAAAAGAACTGCGAGGCGACATTGCTGTATGTATGCTAATATACCATCTTTCTAAACACGAATTGTAGCAACAATATCCTTCATATATAGCTGCAAATCCGAGGTCTGCTCACCCTACGCCATTGAGGCAAATTTAGAGAATTGAAATGAATCGCATTTGTAATATTAATTTTACACCCAACGTTCCGTAAAATTTTACAGTTGTCATGTTCGCAGCTGGGGAGGTTAGCGTTAGAATAATATAATAAACGCGATAAAACCGTGTTAAGTGATATGGTTGATGACCTATAAAAATATCGTGTTAAGTGATTTTGAATTTAAATGTGTACCAATTGCGAAAACATTACATTTGGAAAAATTGTCGGTAGGGCTGAAGTTAATAAGGAATAGATGCTGGATTAAGATTTTCCGGCATTTTCTTTTCAACACCGGTCTTTCGGTAACGGTCTTTCTCAAACTACTAGAGTTTAAGAAATACGATATATCAACATCCAAGTCATGTCCGGGGTTTCGATCTATTGTGGTGAAAAAAAAACTTTAATACAAACCTACATAGACCCTGAATTATTATTCCTACATAAAGGCATATCATGATGATGATGATATGCCTTTATCTATAAAAGTATTTATGTTTTACTATTATTTTTATAGACTGATGATGATGAGAAATGTATTTAGTGCTTTTAATATACTTACTAGCTATTGCCTGCGGCTCCGCCCGCGTTAATGTCGATCCCTCGGGAACCAGTAGTATTTCCTGGACTTAAAGGTACCCTATGCCCTTCGCTGGGCCTCAAACTACCTAATTTCGTCCAACTTGGTTCAATGATTGAAGCGTGAAAAGGTGAAAGACAGAAAGACAGGCAAACAGAGTTACTTTCGAATTTATAATATTAGTAGGAAGTATAGAAGTTTGATATAGAAGTATAAATAATACGGACAAATCACACAGATCGAGTTAGCCCCAAAGTAAGTTAAAGACTTATGGGATATTAACTCAACGGTGCTATATTTTATAACAAAACTAGATAAACATCAAAGACTTAGGCTAATCTGAAAACGATAATTTTCCATCTTGACCTGACCGGGAATTGAACCCGGGCTCCCTCGTGTCGCAGGCTGCCGTGTTAGTGTTAACCACTGCGCCAAGGAGCTACCTTTACTCCTTAAACGGGCGCACAAACTACAGATGTAGCCCACATCTGTAGTTCATGCGTCCTTTTAAAAAATCATGTTAATGCAACTTAAATACTATCATACCTCCTACCCACTAATAGCCACCTAAGACAATCTTTATTTGACTATATAACACGTTATTACTATTAATCTGCGGGAAAATTGGGATAAATTCTAACGTATATTATCAACGCTCTGCACACGCATCAACGTGCTTGATTTGTAACCCAGAAACCAGCCATATAAATTGAATCCAATTTTGGGAAATACTCTTATAAAATTAAGAAATAAAATATGGTGAAAAAATTTCAAGCGGGATTTGAACCTGCGACCTTAAGTCTATGTACGAATTAAGTTGTATGTGACTTAAGATCGCAAGTTAAATGTGTTTGTGTTAATCGGATAACAAAAAAATGTTTCAAAGTCATTGAGCTGGTTACGGAGTCACTAATAAAATATGGTACAAAAGATGATGATAAGTAAAATTACATTAAGTGCGCAAATTCTACCATAACTGGCATGCAAATAATATAAGATTAGTCATAATTATATAAAGATTATTAAAATTACGCTAAGGTATTATTTTACAATCAATTATAATTAAATGTCAGTCATATTTTCTTAAATAAGCCACTTATTGAATAAAAGTTTCTTTCTTATAGCCAATTGGTTAGTCCCCTTTTGAATTGTGTACTTGATAATTCCTTTTATTCATTTGATGTGGCATTAAACACTTTGACACATATATAGTTACATTGCCTAAGATATAATTCTAGTCTTGGATTTGTAGGTATCGCATACAAGTTTGTGTGGATCTCTTCCACTACTGTTATTGATACCTGTATTTTTTTTTTAATAAATTATATTATTTATTTTACAAAACATGCTGCATCTAAAATATACAACGAAGGAAGAGTAGTTCAAACCTAGTTTATTTAATAAAGGTTTACATGATTCGCGAGGGTTTTCCCGCACATTGCACGAATACATTTTTTTTGTGCAACAAATAGCTTCTTGGCATTTACAGAATTTTCCCAAATCAAAAGACCGTATCTTGATGCAACATATCCATGGTATGCTGTCTGTGTAGTTGACATTGCAGCGCCATAACAATTTAATCTATCACATAGGTTTTTAATGTGTTCTTCCAGTCACAATTTTAATCAATTCTTATGCCAAAAATTTTTGTTGTGTTACTTCTTCAATGTTTTCTCCTTTATAATTAATATTCAAAATATGTTTATTTTGTCGGCAGGAGCCAAATTTAATATATTTTGATCTGTAAAGATGTCCAAAATTGATATTGCCGTCTACTACATTAATAAATAAATACGGATAATAAATATATACATTGAAATTAGTTTCGTCTAGCCCTCAACATATGGCTATAAAAATTTACAACCATATCCCCAATAACTTCAAAACTATAAAAAAACCCTCCCTATTCAATAAACATATAAAATTATTCCTGATCAAAAAATGTTACTACAAATTATCAGATTTTTTTGATGATGAGTTTATTTAAAAATTGCTTCCATTTCTCTACGCAGCAGGCTAAAAAATGCAATATAAATTTATATTTATTTTATATGTATTTATTTCTAATTTTAATTTTAATAATGTTCGGCTTCACCGTTGTATTTAATATTTAAGTAAAGTGGTGCAACTAGGTGCCTTAACTGTTTGCAATGCCCTTGCGTCCAGGGCGTCACTTGTATTCTACAACTATCATGTAACACCTCTATGTAATTACTTGTGACTTGCAATAAAATCTGAATCTGAAAATCTGAATCTGAATCCAACGAATGCCTGTCGTAGGCGTACCGGGAAATGCCAATTGGAAAGAAGATCATGCACTGCAAATGGACATGCATAGGCCATACGCTCGGAGAGAGCCCACACACATCCTGAGGCAAGCCCAGGGCAAGCGGAAGATGGCCCGTCTGAAGCAGACCTGGCGGCGCAATGTGGCGGCGGAGATAAAGTCAATCGGGTTAATCTGGCCCGAAGTATAGCGCGTAGCCAAGGACATCGCAATGGCGAAATACTGTGGAAGCCCTCTGCCCCACGTGGGGGCCATAGGACCTTAAGTCAGAAGTCACGGTGGAAGAGACACTGATGCGTCACAATCCAAACGCTTAGGCCAACCGTGCCTCTCTATCACTTGTTCCGCTCTCATGGAACGTGACAATTTTCGTGCCCATAGCCGGCGTTCGTTGATTTATAAGATGTTATCACTTCAACGTCACATATAACGTCACAGGTCTGGAACGCAAGATCTCGTAATGTTCTACGTTCTACTTGCCCGTGTGTCTGTGAGCCTTCTCCGCTCGAGTGCATACGACAGACGGCGGCGCTGCAAATGTGTTTGGGAGTGCTGCTGTCGCGTTACCAAATAACAAACCGTGTCGCAAATAAGCTACGACGTCTGGAAGGAATTGTGATTACCTAGTTCTAATGAGCGTGTTGCTGGTTGCATCTGAGATGTGAATTGTGCGTATCCGGGGCCCGGGTACCGGTATTATGACACCATGCAATAATGAAATATGCTATTAATGTTGAATAATTATTGACAAGATTTCACCCGCTGAGTTACATAATTATATTATATTCAAATAATGCCGCCTGCCATGCCTTGAAACGCCGGGAATGAATTCCATTCCTTCGTTGTTCGCATAATGAAGGAGAAGACAAATCGAGGGATGCAATGAGCAGGAATATGGACTACATATGGATGGAATCCCTGCGCACGCCATGTTGTCCAAAGATGAAATGGTGCAGTAGGAATTCGATCTTGCAGTTCTTTTGTGCACTGACCGAAATTCAACCTGTAAAAGACACACAGACTTGCTAATAATCAGCGGTGTCCGAGGCCCTGAAGCCATTCTGCCGTAAGTAACTCATCATCAACGGGTCTTCTGGCACATCTCTCGATATTTTCCAGGGCTTCGAGCTGATAGCGGTCAGGTCCATTCCACAGTTTTCTCGAAGCAGTCTTAGCCCTGGACCAATATAGCCACCGAAGTTAAAGTCGGAGGATAGGTCAATACCAAGAAGTTCGAGATGATTTGTGACAGGGACAGGTACATTTCGGAAAGTGAGAGCCAATTTGAACGGGCTCTTTTTTGCAGTGAACAGACATGCCTGGGTCTTCGAGGCATTAAATCGTACAAGGTTGGCATCACCCCAATTGGAAACAACCGGCAGAGTAATATTGGTGCGGCCTAACATTGCCTTTCTAAGATCATCTATTTCCGATATTTTGCCCTTGCACTTTCAAAATATCTTTCCGAAATGGTACTATCATCTGAGTACCCAGTAATGCCGGGTTTTAGCAGACCATTAATGTGTAGCAGAAGAGATTCCTAATCTATTATTTCCGCGACGCTTTTTCTCAGGTACCCCAGCATTAATAGCCAATAGATCCGATGAGCAGCCGACAACAACTACTCGAATAGATTGTTCTCTCAGGAAATCAGAAATCCAAGCACAAAAACTTGCGGTGTTGCTATAGGTAGGAAGTTTCGCTAAAAGACCATCATGCCAAACCCTGTCATATGCCTTTGAAATATTAAGTGAGACAGCAAGTGCCTCACCATGTCTTTTAAGGTTCTTACCCCAAAGTGTGTGGCATACATAAGAAGATTCCCAGTAGAACGGCGCTGGCGGAATCCGTATAGCTGATTACTGAGACGATGATTACTATAAGTTATGCTAGCAGATTTATAAGACGCCCCAATACCTTGCAGATAATGGATTGCCCTTTCTAAAATTCAAAGAGCCTACAAAAAATATCTTATTAAAAAGAGCTTACTATAATATTAATGATTATTTAATGGATAAGAAAGCGTGGAGTCTAGACCTCGTGTGAGATACAGGACCTCCCCAAAAAAAATTGTTTTATTGCCTATTTAATAATATTTAAGGTAACCCACATACCTCAATGTAAAACATGTAAATGTTTGCGATAGACAGGTGGTGGACAGTTATTGTTGTATTTATTTTTGACAAAGTCTTCGAGCCCGAGTAAGTCATGCTCACACAAATGTTCAAACTAGTGGCGGCGTCGTGTGTCGGGTCGTTGAATTCCCTCTAATATGGTTGAGTTCGACGATGGCTGATCCATGCGTCAACTCGTGAACGGGTGCTGCTAGGGGGGACAGGTCTGCTCGGCCTCTTTGAGACTACTGTGTATAATGTAAAATATTATCATTGCACACTCGATCGCTATCATAATATGTTCCAAAAAATAATAATGTACCTATATAATAAAAATTGTAATCATAAAATGAAAAAAAAAATGATAAATGAAAAAATTAGATGATAAATGATAAAGATAGATGATAAAATGAAAAAGCCCTTCAGGCGAGTAGGCGACCAATACTGTTGAAAAGAGTTTCTTTTGGCGTTTCTTCTCTGCAGTGGTCGGTTCCAAAACGCTAGTAGTCTGTAGCTTTTGCACATTAAGTAATAATATAAATATGACTAAATTAGATCCTTTACATTGTGATTTGACGTGAAAAAGTGCCTGCAAAGGCCTATTTTCTGAATAAACGTTTTGAATTTGAATTTGAATTTGGAGGTGATCGCGATTGGTTTACAGAGTCTGCACGACTACCCTTTTTGGGTAGGGGTTGAATGTTGGCGAGTTTCCACGTTTTAGGTACGTTCCTGGTCCAAAACAAAAGACGATACAGGCAAGTCAGAATAGAAGATAATTCGGCTGCGTGATTTCGCAAGACAATAGAAGGTATACCGTCGGGACCACTGTCTTTTTATTACATCTATTGGGTTACGTAGAATTTTGAGAACCTTCTTTTGGTGAATGCGGGTTTCGGACATATTACATCCACGAGGTGGTAACTGGGGTGGTGTTTGATTACCTGCATCCATACGTGAGTTTTCAGCAAACAGAGCAGCAAGTAAGTTTGATAAATAATATACTTTCTCTACAGCCGCGTGTGATGTACATTTCTGTTTGGCTGCAAGACAGTTGTTGTAAAACAGTATCTACACATTTATGAACAACAAAAGTCACAAACCATTAGGCATGATGTCTCTTCCTTGAAATATAGTGGTAATAAAAATAGTACGTCTAACTGCGAGGATCACATCTGGATGTAAATTTTAAGTAAGCCCTCGGTGACATTCCGCAGTAAAACTGCCGCCCTCCGCACTGAGCACCACAAAATATAACAGTACAGAAATGCAAAAAATGCATTTTAGATTTTTTTACAAAAAACCAACCCGTAGCTTTTAGAATATCCTTAAGCTGTGTCTATCCCGTAAAGAATATAGACATATTTTTAATGTTTTTTATTGTTGTCGTATACGTTCGTTATAAATGGAACTTATATACACCCTCTACTACGCCAAACGTGGCCCTTGACACTTATGACCTTAGAGAGCCTTAGTCTCCCTTGTCCAAGAATAAATATGTAATCTGTAGGTATGCACATATATAATATGAAGTGATAAGATTCAAGGATTCAATGAATGATCCGAGGCGGGCAGATCAATACCGATGCGTTTAAGTTATTTATAAATGCACGAGAGTATTCCTCTGTATTTTAGTAATTTGTCGCCGAGCGGACCGCGGGAGGACGCCCGAGTGTCTCTCCATATTACCAAGGAAGCAAGGAAGGAATTTCGTTCTTCATAAAGTATGTCATGATAAAAATGTAACACTCGTGCTTATTTATGTTACCTAATAATGGTAAAAGTTAAAACGTGTGCTTGGGTGTTTATTATTGTTTTGACTGACTGAGTACTAAAAGCACAGTAAAGTGTAGACTATAAAATAAAAATAAAATACGAGTAGCAAATAATAATCTATACATATAATCTATACATATAATAAAACAGTAAAAATATTTTGTCTGTACATTTAGAATTTTTGACTGAAATGGATAGAGGGACACTTAAAATGAATAATAGAAAGCAAAAATTTTTTTTTCCAATTTCTTGTCTGTCTGTCTGTCTGTCTGTCTGTATGTATGATCATACATATAATAAAACAGTAAAAATATTTTGTCTGTACATTTAGAATTTTTGACTGAAATGGATAGAGGGACACTTAAAATGAATAATAGAAAGCAAAAAATTTTTTTTCGAATTTCTTGTCTGTCTGTCTGTCTGTCTGTCTGTCTGTCTGTATGTATGATCACGATTATCTCCGAAAATACTGAACCGATTTACTTCAAACTTTCACCAATTGCTTTGTTTTAACTCAGCAAAACATTTAAAGTTTGTTTCATCAAAATCGGTTCATTCAAAAAGAAGTTATCGTCATTTGAATGAACTCAAGGCATGAGTTTGCCTGCAAACATATAGCAAAATAAAAAAATAATAAGTGACATAAGAAAATTAAAATCCAAAGTCAATTCATCATCATTTCAGCATTATACCTATCCATACTATCCATAGTAATCCATACTAAAAAATAGGAGAAGCTGACTGACTGACATATCAACACAGGGCCTAAACTATAAGGGTTAGAAACTTGAAATTTTGCACAGGGGTTCATTTTATAACGTAAGGGAGCATTAAGAAAGGATTTTCGGAAATTCATCTCCTAAGGGGGTAAAACGGGTTGCAAAGTTAGTATGAAACTATGTCGTTTTTGAAGTTATCGAATGAAATTCAGCATGAAGGTTCTTTACTGAAAGGTTTGAAACACGAGTAAAATATTTTACTCAAAAATCATCCCTTAAGGGGGTAAAATAGGGGTACAAAGTAAGCATGAAACTTTGCCATTTTTGAACTTAGTCGAATGAAATTCAGCATGAAGGTTCTTTACTGAAAGGCATGAAACACGAGTAAAATATTTTTCTCAAAAATCACACTTTAAGGGGGTATAACGGGGATGCAAAGTTAGTATGAAACTTTCCGTTTTTGAAGTTATTCAATTGACATTCAATATTAAGGTGTTTCATTGAAAGTCATGAACTAATGTATTCCGGGTAATTCTACTGTTCCAGAGAAATCGACATTTACGCGGGCGGAGCCGCGGGCCAAAGGCGAACCTGACTCATATATCAACGCACAGCCGAAACTACTGTGCTCAGAAATGAAATGTGCAACGAAATTTTCGCCTGAAGGGATAAAATAGGGGAGTAAAGTTAGTATGGATTTATAAACAGATAACAGTGAAAAAAGATCTGTGTAGCTGAAATGTACAAAATTTAGCTTAAGGTATAAAGGGGGGGGGGGGGGGGGATTTTAAGGAAATTTTCTCTATTCTGGACATAGAAGTATAAAAATAAGTATATATGTTTACATTACAATTAAAAAGATCTGTGTAGTTAAAATGGACGAAATTTTCTCTTGAAGGGGTAAAATAGGTGGGGTAAAGTTTTTATAGATTTTTTTTATTTACTTAGAAATATGACTATAACAAATACTCCATTACAATAAATAAAAACTGTGTAGATGAACTGGGCAAAATCCCCTCCTTAAGGGCTAAAGATCTATGCAGGTGAAATGTATTAAATTCCCCCTTAAGGGGAAAAAGCAGAGGGGGAGGGGTTTGTATGGAATTTTTATCATTTCTACTGTTCCCAAGGGAACGACATTGACGCGGGCGGAGCCGCGGGCAACAGCTAGTCTATTCTATATATACATATAATAAAACAGTAAATACATATAATAAAACAGTAAAAATATTTTGTCTGTACATTTAGAATTTTCGAGTGAAATTTAAAAAGAATAATAGAAAGCAAAAAAAAAATTTTCGAATTTTTTGTCTGTCTGTATGTATGATCACGATTATCTCCGAAAATACTGAACCGATTTACTTCAAACTTTCACCAATTGCTTTATTTTAACTCAGCAAAACATTTAAAGATCGTTTTATCAAAATCGGAGCATTAAAAAAAAAATATCGTCATTTGAATAAACACAAGGCATGAGTTTGCCTGAAAATATATAGCACTTATATAATATAATCCTAAGTAATATAAGTAAAATAATAATTGACTTACAATTCATCATCATTATACGAAAGCATTATACCTATCCATACCTATCCATACCTATCCATACCTATCCATACTAATATTATAAATGCAAAAGTAACTCTGTCTGTCGTATTTTTACGCTTCAGCCATTGAACTGATTTGGATGAAATTTGGTATGGAGGTAGTTTGAGGCCCGGGGAAGGACATAGGGTATGTTTGATTCCGGGAAATTCTACTGTTCCCGAGGGATCGACACTAACGCGGGCGGAGCTGCGGGCAACAGCTAGTAATTTATATATATTGAAAAATAAAGTAAATATTAAGTAATTAATAAATTGATAAAGTTATTTTAATATTGTAGATATTTAGTCCTTCCTTTCTACTAAGAGTTATCTTAAAGTCTACCTATTGGGTGGAGGAATATTGTTCCAGCATTTGGTTGATAGGCCGAAAACTGCCCGCAAATGCTGCCGTTCTATGGGTGTGCTCCGAGGAAATGTTGCGTGTGGCTCTCGTTCCATATTTTTTGGGAAATAGAGATATTTTTAATTTAGAAAAGAGATAAGTGAGTCTTTATAGGTTGATTATATCAAACAACAACGATGCTAGGTGTGAGTGTCTACGTGAGGTCATGTTTAGGTTAGATGCTGCGTATATGTAAGAAGTGTTTAGAATTCTGGGAGGTATAATGTAGCAAAAACGACAGCGCGATTTTTGGATCCTTTGAAGAAGACGACGTGTCTTACCTAACATTCTAGAACCATAAATTAGGTCCTCCGTAGTTAAGTCGCGAAAAAATAAAAACTTACATAACATGATATGCACCTTTTTAATAAACAGGTGTCTAAATAAAAAAAAAGCATTTTGGATGGTAGAAACACCATCTTACAAGGTCTCCGATAAAATTTGCAAAGACCTAATTGTCTGTCGAGAAGTATACCAACGTTCTTGGCCTCATCAAGCTGTTTTACGTTTTTATTCCAATTTTAATTAATAGAATTGTGCTTAATATATTTTAATTTGTTAGTGGTCTTGATGTGCCTTAGCCGCCTAAAGGAGGTTATGCGCTAGATACCACTTACCCTGTATAACTAAACCGCAATATTAATCTCAGAAATCAAATTAAAATATTTTGTACAGGGAATCAACACAAGACCAAGTAGGTATATTTACACTTGTGAAAACGATTGATATTTATTTTAATTAAAAAATGACAAGTCAGCCCCTCTTCGATTGCTGCACCCGTAAGCGTCCTTAATTGCTTCGCTTCTGTACCATTGTAAAAAGACCTATATATGTACATTATAGATGCAAATAAAAAGTATTGAAGTATTGAAACTTTACATCTTGATCCTAGGTAAAAATA
This sequence comes from Elegia similella, assembly GCA_947532085.1. NCBI lineage: Eukaryota > Metazoa > Arthropoda > Insecta > Lepidoptera > Pyralidae > Elegia > Elegia similella. The sequence continues at coordinate 246,008 of OX383926.1, read as the reverse complement.
TTTTGTTTTGCTTGAATTAACTAGTGGTTCATTTACTAAATGCATTAACGGGAATTAGCGCGAACGTACCGATTCTATCCAGACGTTTCGACCAGGTCGCACCGGCCGTGGTCACTGGATGACTGATGCAGCGGTGTCAATGCTCCGTCGGCGCGGTAAAAAGGTATCTTCATCCACTTAAAGTGGATCATCATCATCATCATCCTCAGGTCCTTTTTAGTATCCACTACATACCGTTTTCTATTCAGTTTGGGCGTATGTCCAGCTGTCTACCTCTCCGGCTATTTTCTCTACAGGTCGCAATCCTCAACCGATGATGGCGAAATTTAGTGAGCAGGTTCGATAATTACATTTCCCGAGTTTATTCTAAAATGCGTTAAATAAAAGATCAAGGCCCTAAGCGCCATTGGGGTCTAATAGTGCATAGGATCTTTGTGGGTTCACTGTGATAAGAATCACGAGGTTAACAACCCACAAAGCCACTAGTTAGTATAATAAACAAGTTCCTAATACCATATCATGTTTTCAAACCACGTGGACGTAAACCGTGTAGGGTCTAAATTCCACTTTGCGTTATTCTAATTTACAAAATGTCCACGTTACATGAAGGATAATCCCTGCCGCGGCGGATACTACTACCCGGCCCCAATAAATTTCGAATGATTCCGGACTCGTGACAGCGTACCTGTACCAAAATATAAATTAATATAATAATATATATTCTCGTACATGTAATGGAGCTGATGTAGCTTTTTGATCTAAACCGCAATCTATAAACAAAGATTCCCGGGCTTGTAAAAAGTAGTTTAGGTGTTTGTTTAATTTAAATAATATTTAATTTTGTTGTAGGTAAATTGTAGAATACAATGGGAAATCACTACATATATTTTCAAAAAAATAGTTATTCTTCTACATTTGTAATATGTAATGACAGAAAGTGTACATATAATCAAAGGATGTTGGCTCACTGCTTCCAAGCGTCATCATCATTACAACCACTAAAAGTTCGTCAGATTCGTCGTTCCATGGGAGGATATTATTTCTATATATTTATTAAAATATTGACCACACTGGTATAAATCAACTAAAAATCACCATACTCACCTCGCTTGGCAGCGGGTTGATGAGCACAGTTCTCGTGCTTCCGACGTTGCTGCCCATCGCAATCATTTTCAATCTGAGAAAGGATAGGAATTTGTTGGATTTGGGAAAGAATGAAAGGTGTTGGGATACTGCTCAGTCGGACGAATGGGAGAGAAGCAATAGCAGCTCGGGAGGCCGCGCGCGTACCGATGCCATACCTGCTACCACCGGACAGGCAGCTGAGGATGACCCCCCGACCATCTCCAAGCGTCACATCGCTCTAAAAATAAACACTTTATTAAGAAACATTTCTGGTTATTAGAGAGCCGGTACATATTTTAATAAAGACAATGTCTCTCTTTTCCGGCTTGTGTCAAAAGCCTGCGCAGATATTTTAGGAATACCATGTCATATTAGAAAGGCTTTGTTTAACAATCTCAAGTAATTATGGAAGTCAACAGGAGTCCTTGCGATTGAGAGGTTCATAATTGATGGACTTGAACTTCTAATTGATTTCCAAACCAAATTACGTAAGGATATTATAGATTGCTTACGTTCCGCCTCTCTCGTGGCGGGCCGGTGTTACACACACCAGCGGGAAAGATGTCTTAATAATGGTCTGTCAAAAACTATCGCATTGTTTAAAAAATTTACACCGGCTAATATAAGATGGCAATCGTTAAGCTATGTCAGATGCCATTAGTCAGCTTAAAAATCTGACACCATATTTGGCACTTGTGCACACGAAAAACAAGCAAAATATTTCGTGCTCGCATGTTTATTGGTAAACCATGAATCACGGCATTCAGAAGTTGTTTTACTCATATATCACATAGAACTTTCAGCTCGAACAGTGGAATAGTCTCATATATTACGTGTACCGGTTAAACCAAAATGGTTTCTATAACGCAGGCCGATTTACATAATGTATCGCGCAAAGTGTCGCGCTTGGCGAGTTAGTTTGAAGTGGACCACAGAGTATAAGAAAGTGCAGATATTCTACGCTTAGAATTGCCATCGTGGGATCGAGGAGTTAATATAGAACTTTACGTAAGTGATCTAACATCTCTCTACCATCTGAGTATTTTCCGGGATGCATTCTTAGCAGTGACGCGTCAGGCCCAAGGTCCACTATTATGATAATATGATTTAGCATTGTTTTTAGCCAGTCGTCTGCCTAACGCTAATCCTCCTTGGTTAGCTCCAGGACCGCAGTCAAATACCTGTAAGAATTGAGTATAAATATAAGTTAAGAGTACCGCGTTAAAACCCCGCCCGGCCCGACCTTACACCTCCAGTTTGTCGACCAATCTGACATAAGTACGGTAATTGTCACCAACCGCATCTAACTTCCGGTGAAGGAAAATATCGACAGGAATCGTGCACTTTTGTAAGAGTGCAAGTTGCCTCACGTGAGTTATACTGCAACAAGTCATTTATAGGGTTTCGTACCTTAATAGGAAAAAACGGAACCCTTATAGGATCACTTGGTTGTCCGTCTATCTGTCTGTCAAGATACTTTTTCTCAAGAATGCGTGGATGTATCAAGCTGAAATTCATATATAAAATTCAGGTCTACTGTCCTTTAGAGCTTTGAAAAATCAAACTCCTAAGCCAACGCAATCAAAAGTTCATGCCGCAAATTATCGACACTCGCAAGGGAATCGAAACCTACAGGGTACTTTCCGTGAACTCAAAATCTTAAAATATGGTAAAAAGCAACGTCTTATAACACAGATAAAGGAAAAATTGGGAAAAGCATAATTTTTTAGTTACATCATATAATAAAACGCCACACATATAATATACGTCACAGTATCATATTTTATATTTTCTGTTTTCTTTTTTTTATTTCATGTTATATTCTATTTCAATATACGTAATTTTGTGGAACATGTTGTGCTAGCGATCGAGTGTGCAACCACAACAGATAACATAAAAGTCTCAAAGAGGCCAAGTACACCTATCTCCCCGGCAGCACCCGTTCACGAGTTGACGAATGCATCAGCCATCGCTGAGCTCAAACATATTAGAGAAATCTCACCGACCCTATACACAGTGCCGCCTTAATGTACACCAAATGATATTTAAAATATGTTACGATAAATAAAAAATTTTGACTTGACTTGACTTGACCACTGGTTTGAAAATTTTAGTGAGCATGGCTTACTCGAACTCGCAAGCAAAAAGGTATTACTAATTGTCGACACCTGTTGAATGCAAACATATACATGTTTTTCAATTGGGTTGAATTTAGATTATTATTCAAAACTAGCTGTTGCCCGCGGCTCCGCCCGCGTTAGTGTCGATCCCTCGGGAACAGTAGAATTTCCCGGAAACAAACATACCCTATGTCCTTCCTCGGGCCTCACACCTCCATATCAAATTTCATCCAAATCAGTTCAATGATTGAAACGTAAAAAAACGACAGACAGAGTTACTTTCGCATTTATAATATTAGTATTAGTATGGAAGTATGGATATTATTTATACTTCTTAGTCCAGAAATGAGAAAATTTCCATAAAACCCTACCCTCCCATTTTACCCCTTTAGGAGTGAATTTTGTCCATTTCACCCACATATGCGTTTTTTTATTGTAATCGAGAACTTACATACCTATTTATTTTCATACTTCATAGTCCAGAAATGGAAAAATTTCCAAACAAACTTTACCCCTCTGGGGGATTTTTTTTCCAGTTGACCTACACAGATCTTATTCAATTGTAAACGTGAATTTATTTACCTATTTTCATACTTGTAAGTCTAGAAATAAGTAAATTCCTATACAATCTTTACCCCGCTATTTTACCCCTTCAGGGGAAAATATCGCCCATTTTACCCCTTAAGGGGGGAATTTTGCAAATTTCATCTACTTACACACATTTTTTTAATTTTAATCGATAACTTGTATACCTACTTTCATAGTTCTAAGTTCAGAAAAAATAGTTTAGAAATGAGAAAATGCCATATAAATTTTACCCCATTAGAAGTTTTTTTTTTTTTTAATCTTTTCTTAGCGCTCACTCACATCATTAAAAAAAACCCCTGTACCAAATTTCAAGTTTTTAAGCGCAGCAGTTTCGGTTGGTTTGCCGTTTGCCCGCGGCTACGCCGCCGCCGTTAGTGTCCATCCCTCAGGAACAGTTTGGACCCTTAAAGGGGTGACTCAGATCATCAATATGAACAACTTTATCTATGGGACCAAAGCTGGGAACTCAAATAAAAAAGTCATTTCCTTAAAAAAGAGTACCGCCGCCCGGCCAGTTTGTATGGGAATGTCGATGTTTGTTTAGTTCCCAGCATTGTTCCCATAGAAAAAGTTGTTCATTTTGATGGTCTGAGTCACCCCTTTAAGGGTCCAAAACGATAAAAAATTCACCGTGTTTTGCATTCAAACTAATGCCTTGAGTTCATTCAAATGACGATAACTTTTTTTTTAATGAACCGATTTTAATGCAACAAACTTTAGATGTTTTGCTAAGTTAAAACAAAGTAATTGGTGAAAGTTTGAAGAAAATCGGTTCAGTATTTTCGAAGATAATCGTGACAATACATACAGACAGACAGACAGACAGACAGACAGACAGACAGACAGACAAGAAATTCGAAAAAAATTGTTTTGCTTTCTATTATTCTTTTTAAGTGTCCCTCTATCCATTTCAGTCAAAAATTCTAAATGTACAGACAAAATATTTTTACTGTTTTATTATATGTATAGATATAGAATATAGATAAATTAGCAGCAATAAAACAGAAAACCATGATAAATAAAATTAAAATAAAAGCGTTTAGAGAAGTCATGTATATCACAGTAGGTCTCGGCTCCAAGCATTCTTATAGACTAAATAATTATCAACGCCATACGAGTATAATCTATAGCTTAAACATTTATAAACTTGGGCTAAGAATCCTTACAGGGATTCTTAGCCCAAGTTTATAAATTGATGGCATAACACGCTTTTGCAGAACTAAAATGCTGTTGATGTTTGCACCATTTCCCCAAAGCAATATCCCGTAAGACATTATCCATGGAAATAGCGGAAATAGCTAAAGAAAACAAGACGTGCTGTTTCGACATATGTCAGTTGCCTTATTATATAACGGCTATGCCGCGGAACTTAATTTCCCAGCAAGAGTTGTGTTGTGATACATATGTGGAACCCATTGTAACCTCAAGAGTTATTAATTATTTAGTCGAGTCAACAAATTCTACCACAACTATTTCTGTGGGCAGATGCCTCACATTGGGGAAACAAAATTTTATATATTTCGTTTTTTTAATCATCGAGTAAGAGATTCACTGGATACCAATCTAATACCTCAGAGTAATAATAATAATAAACGTTTATTCGGCTCTCATTATTTACATATACATAAGTTGTATTCATACAATTAAATGTAGGTTGTATTGCAACATAAAGAGAGCCTGGTGCTCGTGATAGGCTTAAAAGAAGCCTGTATATACAAGTCACCAGTCGCCCCTCGCTGTCTAAATACATAACAGGAATATCACTTATTCTTACTACTTATTGACAATGAGATCTTATTAATACGGAGCAGTCTACTACTGTTCGGCTTATAACTTATGATCAGAGTGTCATTTTCATAGTCAAAATTTGTCTTTTGTCTATCAATTGAAAAACAAGTGATGTGTCATCAGCAAATAACACAGTTTTACAGGCACAGGCGTAGAATGGCAAATCATTAATATAAATGAGAAATAATAAGGGCCCAAGACGAATCCCAGAGGTACCCCCATTTTTCAAACGATCTACTTTAATTTAATTTTAAAAGCATTTTTTTTTTAAATTATATTTACAAAATATGATTTAATTGGCCTCAACTATTCGCTTCTTTACCCCATAATAACTTAATTAACTAATAGCGTTAGCATTCAATATCATGATTACCCATCTTTGTTAAACTATAAATATATTATAACCCATATCGTGTAGAAATATCGAAAAACAACCTAGAAACTATCACGTACCTCTGTTTACGAATTACTTGTCTGCGTCGAATAAACAAGAACTTCCAGACTAAAGTTATAAGGAAAATTTCCTGATCAATAATTAAGAAGAAGGTGAACCTACCTTTTCTTTATCAAGTAAATCAATAGATACATTTATAACTTTATCTATTGATTTACTGCATGGATACATATTTATGTTACCCAAACCAGTTCTTTAAAATTTGAAACTTTATTATAAGTATCTGTACTAATTTCGTATAAGAATAGTATAGAATTATTAGTTGAGGGGTGGTGTAACAATGTTCTACCTATATTAGTAAAAAGGAATGTGATTCAATATCTGTAGGGTATGTTGAAACCAAAAAGCAATGAATCTACTTTTGCACACTACTATTTTACTTTTGACTTGTCAATGGCCGTTTTGGTTATCTTGATATAAAATAAAAGTTGTATCTTCAGCATCCTATCTATTGAATAGCATATTGGATTATACTATTCAACCTGAAAATGACTTTACAAATTTCTAAGGCCGATTTAGTCATATAAATATGTATATACATCCCTATATAGGGACAAATCACACAGATTAAGCTAGTCCCACAGTAAGTTGTGTACTTGAGTCGTGGGTTACTAACTCAAGGATACTATATGTTATGATAAATACTTATATAGATAAACATCGAAGACCCAGGATAATCTGACAAAGATCGTTTTCCGTCTTGACCTGACCGGGGATCGAACCCAGGGCCCTGCGATTTAAAGGCAATTGTGGCACCATAAATATCAAAGTGCTTACTCAAGCTGCTATGATACTAACTCTTTATTTTTTTCATGAGATGTCACTGTTTTATTCTTTTGTAGCATTTTAGGACATCTATAGAATTGAAGATCAATGACCATAACCATTTTATTTTGATAAACAGAAGGTGTGAGGACGCGAGGCAGTTATCGGGCGCAGCGACGTCCGCAGGCGGCGCGGGCGCTATGTCCCCGGCCGTCGCCGGGCGGCTGCTCTGCGTCTGTTTGCTGCTGTTACTTGCTTGTAAGTAACATTCTTTCTTCATAAGCCTTCCATGTAAGCAGGCCGAGCGAATGGGCGAAATCTAAAGGTTCATGTCAATAGGCGATCCGGGTCTTACACCTGCGCACCCACAAACGCGCATAAGCAATGACTACCCAGTAAGGGATTAAGACGTTATAATATGTATGTGGGCTACTGTTCCTATTTCATTATAATTCCACTATGCGAGCAAAGGCGACGTGAGATAAATAACCCTTATTCACTCGCTTAGTCTGTCTTTGGTGGAAAAAATTTTTTGAAGCAGTGGAAAAAGCGATGAAACCAAGATTTTTGTACGTACATTTTAAATAAAGGTGTTATGTTTTTTGGGATTTTAATATGTACCCCATAGGATACCCGGTGGAAACAGGAAAGCAAGAAATGTGTTTTGTTACATTTTAAATCAATCAAAGTATATTTTCGCATACCGTAGCTCTGGTGGAATACTCACATTTTAGAGCTTGTAACGCATCCTACAACATTCTGCTGTACAAAAGCACATCTTTGGTAAAAACGGAAACGCTTTAGTTATTTTTAAATCTGGATGAGTTTTGTCGTCTATCTATTACTTGCTATTGATTTAATTTGCATGCGCTGTCGGCGAGAGCGCAAATATACATAAAAATAACGTTGTAATTGAGTAAAAATCTGCAATACTTGTAAGTGGCATATCCAATACAATTAATAAAGCAGAAATTAAGCCCTATTCTCCCAGGTAGCAGAAACGGTCTTACCGGTAACACTACTGAGTAGTTTGTAATGACGTTTATTAAGCTCTCAACTCCATATACTGGTCATTTATTTTACAGTTGGATGACATTAATCAGATGTGCTGTGCTGATGCCTTGCTAACACCGTTACATATTATTTTTTGTAAATCTCTCGCTTCCGATAAATTCCCTACCGCATGGAGAAGAGCTCATATTGTACCAATTTTTAAATCTGGCGATCCAACCGAGTGCTCAAATTATAGGCCTATAAGTGTTTTATCCACTTTTCCCAAAATTTTTGAATCACTACTCTATGACCACGTGTATTCTCATGTAAAACCTTACATCATAGATTTAAAAAAATATATACTTCTATGCCTTAAGTACATAGATCAAGCACAACATGGTTTTGTCAAAGGTAAATCGTCAGTTAGCAATCTCATGGAGTATACAGATTTTATTTGCAGAGAATTTAATAAACATGGCCAGGTTGACTCCATATATACTGACTTTCAAAAAGCATTCGACAAAATCAATAACAAAAATCTTTTTAAAAAATTACAAGCGTTGGGTATTCATGGGAACCTATACAGGTGGATCTGTTCATATATGGATTGCAGAAGTCAATTAGTAGCAAGGGCTTCTATTCTGAGCCTGTTAACGTCCCATCAGGTGTGCCGCAAGGCTCATATCTGGGGCCTTTATTATTCGTCATTTACATCAATGACCTCATCCCTAGACTGCGTAGTTTTCCGTTATTATTCGCAGATGATCTTAAAAAAATTTCATGTAAAAATACTGTCAGGGATTGCATTCAAGTACAAAGGGATATCGACGAACTGTACGACTGGTGTTGCACTAATAAAATGAATCTCAGCATCAATAAATGTTCTATTATTTCTTTCACACGTAAGAAAAATCCTTTTATTTTTGAATACAAAATTAATGGTAAAGTTCTGGCCAGAAACTCCGAATTTAAGGATCTCGGAATTATTTTTGATTCTAAGCTCTCCTTTAACCATCACTATGCAATGATTACTAAAAAATGCAACCAATTAGTCAGATTTATCTTACGCACAGCCAGGGACTTCAAGAAACACAAAAGTTTATTCTATTTATTAAGATCTTAAGTTTTAAGCAGACTGGAATATACATCAGTGATCTGGACACCTCAATATACAACTCACATTGACGTGCTAGAATCCGTGCAAAGACGTTTTCTTCGCATACTCGCCAGACGATATGGCTTCAAAAGACAATGAGGATCGTCTTAAATTCTTCAGGTTTGACACTTTGGCGAAACATCGCTTTCTGCAAAACTTTATATATCTTTATAAGATCATTCACGGCCAGCTCAATACCACCTTGTTGTCAAGCATACTATTCAAAATCCAAACTAGATCCATTCGCAACATCGTCCCCTTCGCAATATCATGTTGTAATAACAATGTTTCGCATCATAACCCTATAATTCGAATGTGTCGGGAATACAATATTTTGTACCAAGTTCATGACTCGGAATGTGTACCTGACATCTATTTCTAAACCTTAAATAGCTTCAAAAATAAAGTTCGCTTGCTAATTTCTTAGTTTCACACAATTTATATATTTATTTATTTTTTGTTTCTTTTTCGGCGTCTTTCTTTGCTGTCATCTTTTCCAATTTATGTTAACTTATACTTTGTATTTAATTTTGTTGTATCATAATATCGTATCTAACCGGACAAACCAAACTAAATCATGGCTATTAAATTTTATTGTATTCATATGTTTTTATATTCATGTTTTCTTGTTACATATTGTTTAGCATGCTGTGTGTACCCACTTTTGGTCTTACAACCAGCCATTTTATCTTTTTAAGTGGAATCCTTATCCTTACTAATATTATAAATGCGAAAGTGAGTTTGTTTGTTTGTTTGTTTGTTTGTTTGTTTGTTTGTTCGTTTGTTTGTTTGTTTGTTTGTTTGTTCGTTCGTTCGTTCGTTCGTTCGTTCGTTCGTTCGTTCGTTCGTTCGTTCGTTCGTTCGTTCGTTCGTTCGTTCGTTCGTTCGTTCGTTCGTTCGTTCGTTCGTTCGTTCGTTCGTTCGTTCGTTCGTTCGTTCGTTCGTTCGTTCGTTCGTTCGTTCGTTCGTTCGTTCGTTCGTTCGTTCGTTCGTTCGTTTGTTTGTTTGTTTGTGTTTGTTTGTTTGTTTGTTTGTTTGTTACGCTTTCACGCCGTAACTACTGAACCGATTATCGTGAAATTTTGCATACAAGTTCTCTGGAGTACGGAGAAGGACATAGGCTACCTTTTATCCCCGGAAAAAGTACTATACCCGAGGGATCGACATTGACGCGGGCGGAGCCACGGGCTTAAGCTAGTTTTACTATAAGAATGTTAAGTTGTAATACTGTTGTGTGCACCAATAAATAAATAAATAAAAAGATGGTTGAACTGTTTAAAATTAACCATTAATTTATTGACAAACATGCACCTTTGAAATATATTATCTTGAGATAAACCTAAGCCATGGATAACAGATACATTTAAATTAATGATGAGTCTACGAGATAGATCATAGGTAAAATATTATAAAGATAAAAAAGTAATCCTAGTAAATGTAACAAGACGACATGAAAAAAGTGCGTATTCTGCGTATTATCGAGAGCAGTTAGTTCGGGACCCTCCGCCGCGCGTCTCGCACTAGCCTTGAAAATGGGCTCCTGACGAGTCCGAAACTATAGTCGACCCGACGAAATAGCACGTGAGTGACCCGTTTTAGTACATGACGTCTGTATCTCACGTTAGTTTCAATGATATACAGGATAAACACTACACGAGAACAATTTATTTTAGTTACAATAGTAAGTTTTCGAGCGCAGGCAGCTCGTACCTAGTCTCGCAGCGACATGTCGCGCAACGAGGCCTCGCTCGACGATTCGAACGGGGGTTCCGAATACTTCGTTAAAACTCGGCTAGGCTCGGACAGTAGCAGTCTTCACTTGCGCGCGAGTACATTGCAGCGGAAGGTCATTTCGGTGGATATTATAATGATGCTAAGGCAACAAGTAATTTACTATGACCAATTAACTACCGAATAATTACAAAAAAAAAAAAAAAAATTATTGACCCATTTCACAGTACAATATAGTATACAACACAATATATACAAACTCTATATATTTTCATAGGTTACAGTGTTTGCACTGCATCCTGCTATGTTAGTACTTTTATACTGATAAATAAAGCAATTAGTGCGAAATTACTCCCTTACCATTCCAAAATATTCAAAAATGCACAAGATTAATGTTCAAGTTTTCACTTCTGCCGGCACTCCCAGAGCGCAGCCCGTTGTTTTTTTTCTGCATTTATGTATGTTCTTCCATAAATCTTAAACGAATTAACTGAAATTTATTAAACTTGGTAGATAAACATTACAGGACACTGAATAAGCTACTTATTTTTTTTCTCCAGTTATGATAAGACGTGGCCCATATACAAACATAACATTAGTAGGTAATGTACGCGAATGGAGTCGCGGGCACAGCTAGTATGTACTATAATCAATGGAAGGGTAACATAGACTGGAACCTAAGAGTTAGTGATAAAAATAATCTGAGCACCCGTCGATGCTCACCACTTCAATTTCAGGCTTTACTAGGAGTCTAGTCAGAGCTTCTCTCGTAAATAGGCGACTTCTTTTGTCCGCGTTTTAATTTAGAAAATTGCTTACTCTCCCATCACAATAAGATTTACTTCAGCTAATACATTGTTAATAATTCGGTCCGTATGCTCCAAACCGCATCAATGATATTGTGTAACAGATTTTGAGATATAAATTCAAGAAGGTACAGATATATTGCTACAAAATACGCAACTGACAACTGACACAACATTGCGGCTCATAGTGTCGCGTGAGATGTCACAGCGGGCAGTTTGTATGGAATGACGCCATCAGCTGTCGCCGTCGCCGTCGCCGCAACGATTCAAAGATTTATTCAGAAAATAGGCCTTTTCAGGCACTTTTTCACGTCAACGTCAACGTCGCAATAACTAGTAGTGTCGTTTTATTTCCAACCTATCCTATTCAATTATTTGTTCAAAGTTTACCTTTATATATACACCTCGTCGATTGGATAACGGTGACCCTAAATAATAGGGCAGGTATATGTTGTTTTTTGTTATGCTATGGAAAGACCTCCCATAATAGGCAAATCAATGAAAAAAAATAACTTAAGTACCTATAAAGTCCCAAAACTTTTTGACATAGTATATTATACATTACAAAGTATTTTTTTTGGGCGAGTCCATTATGGCTGCTGCAGACCGCCTTAATAAGAAAGATTTGACGGCGCACATGTGACTTTTGTAAGGGTAATATGAGAAGTGTGTTCGGCACCATGATAAATATTGCGATGGTGGGGTTGGCCTCATAATAAGATGTGCTATGAACATCTTATGGTACTCAATATATTTTCGTTTTATTCATACATATTTGCCAAACCAACTTTAAATAAATTAACGTACCAAAATCAAATTGAAAGTGTGCTTAACAAACCATTTAAGTTACGCTTACGTAATCAGAATACTTTTCAGATTAACACATGATGCAGGTCCCTATTATTTGGTATTAAAATGGTTTTAGACCCTGGAAAGTAACATGATATTTCACATGGTAGAGGGCATATTTGTATGCAGAGTCAATAATTTGTCAAGTGATGATATTAAACTCATTCCACGCAGATGTATTCGCCAGCAGAGGGTAATATTAAATATGTAAGTATGAATAATAGAGAGTTATTTACTCAGTCTTTGATTACGCGCAATTATTTTAGTTTTTTTTCTAGTTCAATAAGCAAAATAACCTATCTTGCTCGCATTCGCAAACGTTATATCTGTATTCCCGATGTTTGATGAAATTGTCAGCAGAGAATCTACCGTAATTGAAATGTCGTGTCTGCGTTGGCGGCAAACTGTCGCAGGCATTCAATTAGACTCGCCTTGATGCTCGCTTCTTTCAAGAGTTAATTATAAAATAGCAACAGTAAACGAACTCGAACGAACAACAACAACTCAACTGAATTACACATTTGAGGGCAATTTTCCGAAGCGCGGCTCGACTCAGCAAGTCCGCCCGCGACACTTTTTGGGTCAAACGGTTTAAAACTCCACTTGCGTTCTTAGAGTTTTAAGTGGCTTTAAGTTCTCTTTGTTTGCAAAAGAATCCCAGTTACTTATTCTTTCGCGTTGCAAGCCCCGAGATAGGTTTGTTCGATCTGAGCCGCTCTGATTAAGTTGAAAATGATTCAGTTATCTTTGGCTCTCTTTGTTTGCCAAACAAAGGAACGTAAAGAAAATCTTATTAAAGCTCTTCGGACATAAAGCAAATAGCGGATAAGACCTTATCACTGAGAAACAGAGGCTCAGTGTCCTGGCGGATAAATATTTTTCTTTTCTAAATATAATTCGGCAGAAATAACAATGACTGTGTATTTAGATACTATGTTTTAAGTGACGTTTTTAAAATACGCAAAATACCTACCAGGATTTAGTACGTACACGAGATTTTTAAATATAGTATAATTAAAATGATGTGTAGAGACTTTAATTCGTCTTTACTTTATATGTAACAATATATGTTTAGAGTTTTAGTCAAAATTGATGTAGATATTAAAAGATGAGCAGTCAGGCACAACTTATGAAGTACCAGTCTTTTTCTGCGTCGTCGTGTATATGTGACCTTGGAACTATAGCATTGTTAAGTTTTATCAAAAGCTGTCAAGTAGTTCCATGCCAATTCCATGCGGTCTTCCATTGTGGGCTGAGAGAAAAGAAAAAAGTGGAATGTACCAGCAGCTTCTCTCCTCGCGCAGATCGTAAAAGCCGATCGAGGGAATGGGTAAAATCTGAGGAATCATATTAATAGGCGATGCGGCAAGTAACCCATCACTATTTTGATTCCGTTTTCCACCTAATGCCCACCAACATGCTAAACGTTGCCTTCAGGTCTGATAGACCTAGGTTTTGTCTACCCCGCAAAGGAAAAAGACGTGATACTATGAATGTCAATTAGTTTTTAAGAAGAACAAACATCTCTTCATACATCCATAGAATCTTGTATATTTTTACTAGCAGTAAGACGACGAAACATTGACCGCCACGCAAAAAGCCGTTTATACGCAGAGTGAATGAAACGGCGGCAAGTTACTGGTCACGGGTGCAACGTGACCACCAGAACACTAGAAAGCCCCAATATACTAGTAGAAAGCCACCGCTCGTGTGTGGACGTACTGGTATCACGGTTTGTATTTTTTGCGCCACTGTTGCCTACTACGGCTTAATTTTGGCCAGTTTTGATTTCTGTTCAGCGTATCGTAAAAAGTATATTTTGCTATTTCCTGCACATTTACCGTAGAAACATTTCTGAATCTAGTAACAACCTATTGTTTCAGACAAGGACTATGTTTTGTTTTGAGTATACATACGTATGTCATTGACAGTACTACTAGTACTATAGCAAGAATGCTGTCGTAATAGCGTACCTCAGGACCCGAAGCATCTCAACTGAGAACGTAACCTGAAAAGGCATTGGATGGATGATGATTTCTTTGACGGTTCTTTGAATTATGAGTAATTGTATGAGTGACGTCAGTAACATCACAATGGCGGTTGTTTGACGCCAAATAACTTAGTTCATTAAAATTGAAAATATGTGATGAAAAAGAACTTGGCCACAAGTAGGATTTGAACGCCCATTAGGTTAACGTCCTAAGTGTGATAATCACACTTAGGGCGTTAACCTAAGGGTGTGGGTTCGAATCTTACCTGTGGCCGAGTGTTTTTTCATCACTTTGTAATACTATTTAAAAGAAATTAAGTAACTAAGTTCATGATTCGTAGTAGGTATGGAAGTTGTGCTGTAAAATTTGTTGGTTATGCGTAGGTGCGCGCAGCGGCGGCGGCGGCGGCGGCGGCGGCGGCGGCGGCGGCGGCGGCGGCGGCGGCGGCGCGCCGAGGATCGTGGCGGAGCCGCCGGCGCGCGTGCGGTTCAGCGCGGCGGCCGGCGCGCGCCTGCGCTGCCGCGCCGCCGGCCTCCCCGCGCCCGCGCTCACCTGGCTCGCCGAAGACGGCACCGCGCTCGCCGACACCCCGCACCACAGGTAACGGGGGACTTTTCTTTTATTAGCCCACGCAGTACGTGGATAGCGCATGTACATGGGACCGCTGTGTTTATTCCTATAGATGTCGTACGAGGCGACTGAAGCACAAAAATAGCCAAATCATTACCAAGGATAAAATAAGTTTTTTTTTAAGATTAAACTCATCTCATTGCGCCCAATTTTCTAAATGAAACTTGAGAAACAAACAAACGACATCTCATCCGCCGCGAGGACTCCCTCGGGACGCCGGGAATATAAGAATCCGCCGTCGCGATAAAAATGACGGACATCCGTTATTTCGAGAACAAATGGAACTAATGATCGCCATTTTTCGCGAGAAAAAGTAATAATTAAGAACTGTGATCATAATTTGCCTGGAGTAATATTTCTTGGAACGGCATCGTTAAGGGGATTAAAGTTTCTAAGCGATCGCTCACCTTAGCGTTTGGCCACGAAAACGTTTTAAAGCGATTTATTCATCTTTGTAGATGTATCGTATTCACATAAACGGGGTTTAGGTGGATATTTTGAATGCCACACATAAGTGTACGTGCCGCTTTGCAGACATCATGTGCAAGCGTGTAATGAGAGACCAAGAAACTGAGAGAAGACACTGCCACGTAAACAAAACGTCTATATTCGTAGCCTAGCCTAATGGATCCTGTGCAGAAGAACGATTTTCTTTCCATTTTGCGGACATTTGGCAGATTCTGGCTGTGAGTGATGACAATGAAAAAAGAGAAAATCACCATGAACGCTCCTTACTAACATATTGACCTTAGCCTTATAAATCCTGAGCAGATGAGCAACGTACGTGCCGGTTAGCGGACGTGTGCAGACGTGCGACTGAAAGTCAGCTAATATTTTCGGATGGCTATGAAAAATAGAGAGAAAATTGTCACGAATAAGTAATTAGGAACGAAATTGGTGGAGATAAGCCTACGAATAACGTAGAGATAAGCAAGCAAAGGAGTTTTTATTGTCGATATTTCCATACGATGCAGCTGCTTTCATATTTTGAAATCTTTTACAAAGAATCGATTTCATCTTTGGAATAGTATTAAAACAAAAGCAACTATTATTATTTGTAGGAACTGGCAGAGCAAGTCCATCTAAGTTTAGCAATAGTCATTAAAATAAATTGACGGTCAGGTACGGCCCAAGTCTCGCGCGCACCTCAGAGAAGACATTAATTTATCTATGTTCCCTTGCTCACATGAAACTAGAGAGGTAGTCATAATACAGTGGTGGGATGTTAGCCCCACTTTCGTCCGCAACTACGATCGACCCAACGAGTTACCTAGTTATTTTTACTTCTATTAGATGACGGTAGCGACACGATATGTCACGTTGTTCATCTTCAGTCAACAACTGTCGCGCCGTCATTTTACATGGTTCCTTCGTTGATACAGCAGGCGGGTGTTTCCAAACGGCACGCTGGAAGTGCTGCCGTCGCCGGTAGCGGCGGACGCAACCGTGGTGCGGTGCCGCGCCGCCAACGCGCACGGCGTCGCGCTCTCCAGGGACGTGGTGTTGGAGCCCGGTGGGTTACGCAACAAACAATATAATCCTCCAACTTTATCTCTATCTTTCAAGGGAGGCGCTGTACATTTTTAATGCATATAATTTCGATATAAATGGTTTTAAATATAAAGCTTGTCTACATAATATTTGATAGATCATTTCACTTTGTCCATCACTTAAAAAATACTGACCAAAGGTTTATTTTCAGTCTGCAAATACTTTGTTTTCTGTAAAGCACACATTTCGATATTTTTTTGTAGCAGCCTCAAATGACATGGTGAATTTTCATTCTTTTTGGACCCTTAAATGGATTATTTAGCTCGTCGGTATGAACAACTGTATGGGGCCAATGCTAGACACAAAAAAAACCAGCCAAGTGCGAGTCGGACTCGCGCACGAACGGTTCCGTACCGTTATCTATAAAAACAGCAAAAAAATCATGTATAAAAACGGCAAAAAGTCATGTCTGTTGTATGAGAGCCCCCCTTCAATATTATTTTTTAAAAAGAATATATAACTAAATATTCTGAGAATATTTCAAGCGTCTGCTTGTTGCCGTAATCAATATCTAGCAAAAACAAGCAAAAAATCACGTTTGTTGTATAGGAGCCCTTGAAAATTTCAACTGTCTAACTATCACGGTTCATGAGATACGCCTGGTGACAGACTGACAGACGGACAGACTGACAGACGGACAGACAGACTGACAGACTGAGTGATATTAATAGGGTCCCGTTTTTACCCTTTGGGTTGGGGAAAAATTGAGTTCACAGCATTGGTCCCGTAAGAAAAGTTGTTCATATCGACGGGCCAAATCATTCCAAAACGATTGATAATTCACCGTGCATAGACTAAAATAGTTTGATTTTCTGATACAAAGGGGTTCCCCAGGTCTCTTACTTAGGACATCCTTTTGTATCATCACCATTCACGGAACTTTTTTATCATCAAGTTGGAAGTTTGACGAAATGTGTATATGAAAGTGGCGGACGTGGCATGGGAGGCCGTGGCGAGCGCCGGCGCGGTGGCGGCGGGCGGCGTGGCGGCCGTGGCGTGCCGGCCGACCGCGGCGGCGGCGGCGCGCCACGTGCGCCCCGTCGTGTGGTACCGCGACGAACAGGTGCTCCACGTGGACCCGCCCACGCCAGGTAACATCCTCTTACCTCGAAGACTCCGTAGACTTGAATATATGATAGTAATTTCAAGTTGATGCATAAGTGGTCTTATTGGTGTCCATTTTTACCTTTTGATGTACGGACCCTAAAAAGTAACGAGGAAAGTTCGCGTGTTAATTAAACGTGTCATCCGTGACCCATGTCGCCGGGCGGGCGCGTCCGGCGCCGTCCGGGCCGCGTTGTATGGCGCGATATTAATTAAGGCGATATCTCACGGCCGGTGCCGTATTTCACGCGGACGCTGATGAATGGCGAGGATTACTTGTTATAATCTCCCTGAAGACACATCGAAATGTTGCCATAAGCGTATGTCCACGGATTTGCTTGTGTTGTGTAAAGCTCTCAAAATCAGTACTTTAAAAAAAATGGTGGCCCGTATTTAACCAAAAAATGAACAATTATAAATTTGAACACAGTCTTGGTAGACATTACATGCTTAGAATATGGACCTAAAACTAAAAAAAAATAAACTATGTATGTATCGATGCTTCAAATCACAAATAGGATGAAATATTGAATTAACACGGTAGAATTTTGAGATTTAGAATAAATATCAAATCTAAAAAAAGAATATACAACGCCAGCCTTGCTGATTCTTTCTAAGAATTTTCTCCTCATATTAGAAGACACAAGCAATCGATATCTCAGAGAATCGATACCCCGATTTAGATTTTGTAACTCAGAAAAAAAGACAATGCAAACGCCGCCCTCGCAATTTTTTCTTAAAATCTTTTTCTCAAAACTGCAATTAAGAGTGTGTATTGAGACTTAAAAATTAAGAACTTTAAAAAAGAACCTACTCTTAATTATAGAAAAAAAAATTGCGAGGTCAGCGTTTGCGTTTGCGTAGATAGCTTTTTTCGAAGTGTCTCAAAACTCTAAACGAGGTGTTGATTCTATGACATATCAATTGCTACTTATGCTTTGATATCAAAGAAATTCCTGAAGTCATTGATATTCCGGTTTGCGATTTATTTATTTTTTATTTCATGATAAGATGTCTGAAGAAGTAGTTAAATTTACATATTTCCAATAACAATTTTATGGATTAATCAAAAATATCATAGATTTTGTGATTTGAACCGTTGGTACATCGTTTTTATTTTATTTATTTATTACGCCTTAATTAGTTTTGCCCCGGGTGCAAGACCCGGCTTGCTGTTAGACTGGTAGTTTTAGGTTCTTGCTTAGAACACTTGATCAAGTCTGCTTTTGACAAAACAATCATTCAAAATCATCTGCTTGGGAGCTATGTTGACGCAGTATCTTGAATTTCAATTTTGATAATTATTTTATTTATTTAAGCTTTTATTTGCCAACAGTTACAGTTATTATATATAGTAGTTGTACGGCGCAGGCATTGGTGTTAGCCGATACACCATATAAGAAGTGATGTTGCTGATGGTTGCAGATGATGTTGCGGAGATACAAGACCACGTCACATGGAAAACTGCTTTATTGTGCTCTTGATATGTTACATTTTGTTGGTTGGGCGTGACGGGTCCTTTCTCGTTGGCTGGCCGATAGTATCTCGAAAATGATAATATTTTGATGCTAATTATAGTGTTAAAACAGCTGACACGCGACCCACTTGTATGTAGTTATATTTACCACCAGTTAAGTTATATTATTGTAATTGAATTGTATTTTCGTGAATTATTTATATGAATGGATAAATGACAACACTTAATTAATATTTATATTTTTGATTTATTTAGTTTTTACTATAATCTATTTAATTAATGCAATCACCGGACTGGTAATGACACCCCAGCAGCATCAGTTTCATTAATACAAATTTGTAAAACTAGGATTACGTATCGTTTCTTAATTTCAAAAGGAACTTGTTTTCAGTATTAAAATAAATAGTAATGAAGCAGTTTCAAACCCGTAAACCCGCTTACGAGAGTTTAGTAATTAGATGAAATTCAAGGCACGAGTATTGAAAGTTGAGCGGATATTAAAATGAGTAAAGTTTGGTCGCGCAGGACACCATTGTTTTGTTGCGACCCGCGGCGGAAATAATGGCTGTTGTTTTCTCCTCCGCGTGTTGAATGCTAAAAACGACAGCTCTGGCTTCAGCAAATTGTATTACGCAAAACTTAAACTGAGGACAGTAGCGTTAACATTTATAATAGGCACATGAAATATTAACGGTTTAAACTTTACTATTCATTTCATCGAATTTACTACGATTTTAAATTAGAGAGTGGCCTGCGGCTCCTTATGTCAGCAATAACATTTTATATTAGAGTAAGGAATCGATCTAAATTCAATATATTTACCCAAGTTTGTTTGTTTTTCGTGTATGGAAGTGGCCAATATGGTAAAGCCCCATATCGAGGTTTTCAGCGACATATTGCTCATCCACGGGGCACCTGCACATGTGTATGTACCTAGTAAATAAGGAAATACGGTAATATGAAATCGGTGAGTACCGATTTGCTATAATGTATTTCCTTGTCCCATACAATACATAAATCGGTTGTCACGGCAGAGTCCCGCTTCGTGGTGTCCGGCGACACGCTGTTGATCCGCGCCGCGTCGCCGCAGGACGCGGCCGCCTACGGCTGCCTGGCGCGGCACGCGCTCACCGCGCTCACCAAGCGGAGCAAGCCCGCGATGCTCACCGTCTCCAGTCAGTATCTTACTACTTAACTGTTGCACGATTAATAAAGGGTTTAACTCAGATTGTCGCACACTAATCTCAAGTCTAACTTCTGCACAAAATAATATTTATGTAATAATCAAAATTTTATTGAGAAAGAAATAATTATAGTATCCCACTAGTCTAAATAAGCACCTTACTTTACCCAGCTTCGTCACTTAAATGACGTCATACTCAAGAACAGAACATAATCAAGATCGTTTAATATATTTTAAGATATAGCAATTAAGGTATCAGATGAGTGTGTGTTGTCAGCGGGCGGTTGGTCGTCGGCGCCGCGGCTGGCCGCGCCGGCCGAGGTGTCGGCGGCGGCGGGCGCCGGCTTCTGCCTGCCGTGCGCCGCGCCCGACCACCCCCAGCCGCATTACACGTGAGATCTCCATTTACGTCGCTTTAGCTCTTAAGTTCCTAGACAGAGCAGAGGGCTTCCACACTTCTCCATCGAGACTCATCTTCCCACCCAATAAGTCCGATCTTTCTTCATTTTCGCTGCTTTGTGCAGCCAGGCTTGCTTGGAACGACCTACTTTTCTTAAGGGTTTTCTGAGAATATTTGTCAAAAGAACTTTATGGAGATTTGAATTTTACATAAACGTAAGATTACCACTTAGATTTCAAAAAGGTAATAGAATACAGGAGTAAACATGGACATACAATTTCACCTAGTTACAATAGTTTTTATACCAATAATTTAAATCAATTTCAAACTGTCATATACTGTAATAAATTACATTATGTAAACTATTGAAGGAGCTGCCTCCTATTTTTATTAATTGAAGTAAACTTTCTGACCTCAGTTCATTATTTTAATAAACGCGCAAGCAATTTTCGCAAAAAATTTCTCGTTGAACAGCTAGAAACTTCTGTAAACTTTACCTACCTAAAATAAAGTATATTCTACATTTTAGCTTTAAACAAGTGAATGTTTCAGTCATTATGTTTTGTTTAATTTTTTTTGTTCTTAATATTTTCTTTGACGTTTTAGAATGTCAAATGTACAATTAAATTTACAAATGTCAGTCTATAATGTTCTGGTCTACTATCCCCCAGCCACTTTCTTCTTAAAAATACATTTATTATTGGGTAAGCCAATTTTTTTAAAGTTCATGGTTTTACTAGGGACACGTTAGGTGAATTAAAAACTCAATTAACTAATTTAAGTTCTAGTTAAAGTTAGAAAATAAAATGTCGATCTTCGTAGTATGATTTTCATTCGTATGTAATTCGAGTGTTTTCTACAATTACATTTTCTTACTGCCAGCACACTATCTTCGGTAACAGCCGTCGAAGGACGACTACTTCTTGGTTCATCTCCCAAAGTGAGATGACCGCGCTTGGATCCAGCTCAGCGGTAGATGGTTTCTTTTGAAGGTCGTTCGTCTCTAAATACCATTTGAAGTTGACCAAACGACTAGTCGCGTTTCAGGCCACATTTGAAGTCGTAAACAATCAGCGCATGAAAATGTTCCCAATGCAGAACCCTTTTTAAAATGAGGTAGAATATTTAAATTTTTATAGGGGCCTTTTTTAATTCACAATGATAATAAAAGTATTTTAATTTTTCTCACAAAAAATGTGGAGGAAAATGTTGTGCTGTTTTTCAACAAGTAGTCATAGTTAGTCGCGAAACTTTCTGAATGCCCTGGTAATTTAAAAATCAACCGGCTTTAAAGCTCTCCTACACAAAAATTCCTGAATCAATGTTGATAAAATTTGCACTGTTTCTAATTTATTAATTATACTTAGTCTATTGAAGAATTAAGAATAAATAAATCTCTCGCCACCATGCTAATCAACCTCGTTTAAAACAGGTTTAATATATTTAATTTAAAGTATTTCTTATTCGAATTGGCCGTAGTTGGTACCGCGAGCTGCATGGCCGCCTGTCGCCCGTGGAGCCGTCCGCCGGCGTGTGGCCGTGGGCCGGCGGCGCGGCGCTGTGTGTGCGGCGTGCGCGGCGCGACCACGCCGGCGCGTGGCTCTGCAAGGCCTACAACGTGTTCGGGGACGCCACGGCGCAGCTGCGACTTACTATAGAAGACACGCTTACTGTCACCGTTGCGCCTTCTCTCGTAGTAAGTCATTCTGTTCAAGAGTCGACCAAAAAGGGCCTTGTCTGTATGTGTTTGTAAAGATAAAAATATTTTATTTGGATAAACGTGTATGCATAAATTTGACAAAATTTAGTACTTTATCATCTAGCAATTAATGATAAACATATTTTATCATTAATTGCTAGATGTTCAAGTATGTATGTCGGTCAAATCAAATGGTTTACTGGACTGACAAGTTTTTATAGATTTGTTGATTTTAGACTAGTATATGAACGCTCAAAATATTAATGGCATTTGAATGTATAGATGGCGGACGCGGGTAGCACAGTGCGCCTGAACTGCAGCGCGAGCGACCCCACGGCCTCGCTGAGCTGGTTGCACGACGGCGTGGCGGCGGGGTCGGGGTCTGAACTCGTCCTGCGGGGGATCGCGCGCGCCCACAGGGGCCTCTACCAGTGCGTGGCGCGGAGACAGAGGGAGAGCGCGCAGGCCTCCGCCGAGGTCCAGTTGGGAGGTGAGAGCTTTTCCAATACACTGCGAGGAAACCAATACTCTCGCTAAATTAGCTAGTCTATGGTGTAAAGGCGGGGTCGGGGTCTGACCTCGTCCTGTGCGGGCTCACGCTAAATGACAGGCGGACGGAAGGACGGACATCACAGGCTGGCTAATATAAATAAAATAATTTAAGACAAAATCGCTATGACCCCAATGTATTTTAACTTGATAGCAGTAATTTCATCAAAATTAGATTGAAATTGAAATTCGTTTATTAGTAAACAGTGTTACATAATTTTGTTGGTCTGACACCCACGGTAGGTTTCCCTGTGGTATGGGAGTCAGGCTCTTTCCTAGTAGACAATCTCAGTAATCTTACTAACTAGTTAAAATGTTACAAATTTTCTTCCTCTTTAATTTAATAGAAGCCGACTTAAAAAACCTTAAATATAATTAAGTTGATTTTGCATAAAAATAATTATTAATTAAAACTTAAACACGATAATAAATTCAAAATTAGATAAATCGTATTCAATTAAAATACATTGACTAGAATTAAATAAAAAAGAGAACATCCAAATCTCAAAAAAGAGAAAATCCAAATAAAAAAGAGAAAATCCAAAAAGAGAAGATCCATAAGTATATAAATGTAAAATTTGAAATTGATTTAAGTTGAGAAGTGTTTAAATATTATTGAATATGTATATAAATTAAATGAGTGGAACTTAATACTACTTCAATCTCTCGCGTTGCACTTTATAAAAAAAAGAAAAAAATTGCATATATGTTAGGTGTAAACATTGAATAGGTCTTCAGTCTCATCTTAAGTCATCTAGTTTAACCAATCAAAAAGGATTTTTTTGAATGAGATATTGCTACATTTTTGAGGTCTTTGGCTGTCTGTAAAAGTTTGTTTTATAGATAGTCAATAATTTTATCAAATTTTGCAAAACCTGAAAACACGAAGTAGGCAGCTCATTTAAAACCGTCGCTGCCAGAACATTTTGTTTGTGTCTGCTATGAATACCTAAATTAAAAAACTACTGGACTAATTAAAAAAAAATCGTCAATTATCTAACATCAAAAAGCTACATCACCACCGAGTAACATAGGTTATATTTAAATTACTGATTCGTTCGAAAACTAACGCCACCAAAGGTATCAAAAATTTTCCCATAAACGTCATTCCAATAATGACGTTTACGGCAGTGGGATATAGAAAGATGATGATGATGATGACGCGGGAACTCGCGGGAAACATCTGTGATTATATAATAACATCAAAGTATAGACTGGAAACATTTGATATCAGATCGATCTAAAGTTTATCTACCTTCTATATTTTTCTTACTTTTTAATAGAGCTTTCTTTGTAACCCCAAATCATAGTTGTATGTTATGAAACTTCCTAACGCGGTTTTTCCACAATAAAACATATCGTTAAATGTATATTTTAATTGAATCGTTTGGAATAAAAACGAAACAGCGTAGGTTTTTGCAGAGGCGGCTTTAATGTCGGGCCGCTAGGGTTGCCGATGCCAAGTCTGGAAATCAGAAAGCGGGATCGCACCGTTTCCTTCCCGGACATTTGGGCATTGGAAAACGAAGCTAAAGCGCTCGCGCTGCAAAACTATTAAGCCCAGAAACTTTAGGATCTATTTAACCCCGAACGCAAAAATAGAGATATTATAAGTTCTGCCGGTATTTCTTTCTCTGATACCATAGGTACTAAACGGCTGAATCAATTTCGATGCAGGGATTTTTTGTTAAAAAGGTGGTATGAAATTTTAACATTAACAAATGTCCATTTAGTCTGATTCCTTAAACATATCGTTTTTGGCGTATACAACCCTATCAGAGGACGATGCCGCGAAGTGGGCACCAGTTTGGTTGTAACCGCTAACTTTGTGCGGTGGAAGTTAGCTTCTAACTGATACGATTTAGAACACGTAACTTTAGCGGGAAAGTTTAAATCAGTAGTTACTTTATTTCATTTAGAAAAGTTCGTCCTCTAATGGACTTGTCTGATGTGTCTTAGAAACTGTTGGCGTTTTAACTGACATAAAAAAATGCTTATATTAGATTAGATGTACGTGCTGCCTTATTATTTCCAAAATTAGGGATTCGACGATTATATCGTTAATTAAACTATTACTTACAGGATATTCCGTTTGTCATGAAAAAAGTTGATTTTATTTTTTGTTAATTAAGCTTTTTACATTAAACTAACTTGCTAAATAAATTATATAAAATTAAAAATTATAAGCAATGTCCGATACGAAAATTCCTCTGTCTATTAAACGGCTGGACCCATATTTATATAATATAAAAAAACATATCTAAGAACCGTCGGTATAATACCAATTTTGTTATTTTAGTTCACCTATTTAAGAAGTACAGTGCTACAGGCAGCGGTCAAAGTTATAACACCCCTCTTTTAGTTTTAGGGATATAGGCATAAATATATTCTTTTTTTGTACAATTTACTGGAAATACAAATCTCTTTTTTGTTATTGTACAATTGTTTATATCTTTCACTCTTCAAAATTGCGAAGCTTCAAAGTGCTGTATAGTAACAAAAGCACGGCAGAGGTCGGCAATCAGTCCTGATTGATTTCTCGAGTCGCCGCCACTACGCTGAGATTGATTGTGACCCCCCGCCAACCCCTTCACACCACCCCCTCGCCCGCGCCGCTCGCCCGTGAAATCACTTCTCATCGTGATTTTTATTGAAGTAACTGACATCAATGTATTTGATATCATTTCACGATTGGATTGTCGGCCGCAGACAGTACATTTTTCCTATTGGCGGAAAATGGAATTGCGTAGTTTTCGGAGTTACGGCATAGAGTTGCTGAAAATAAACTTTTGTATTTGTTCATGGTTTTTACTTTCAATTTTATTATGATTCGTTTTACACCAGTCCAATGAAATTGTTAATTGATAAGCTGCACCTATGACTGTGACGACCTTTGTGGCTAAGTGTTACCGGAAGGGCATCTGGATCGCAGGGTCCCAGGTTTGACCCTGACCAAGAGATGATTGAAAACGATATTTTCCTGATTGGCCTGGGTTCAAGATGCTTATCTAATTATGTATCTATTGTAAAATAAAGTAGCGTGGAGTGAGTATGATACGACACAAGTTCACTACTTACTGTGTGCCTAGGTTTATCTATTTGAGTTGTCTGTGTGTACAAATTAATTACATATTTTTTAAATATTATTAATGGTGCAGGACTAATAAAACTGCTGCCAGCCTTCTGGGCACGCTACCCCACGGGGTAATGAGCTGCCAGGGCTATTTTATTTGTCATTTTGTTTTAATTTTTATGCAGTTTTTAAGTTATTGTTATATTCACGATAAATGTACTATACAATACATGTTATACCAAATTTAGATACGAATTAAGATATTCAATCCTAGCCTATAATCATATAGCATATAACCAGGTAGCAGATTTTAACTTACGTCAAGCAGTCCGGAGATTTTAATACTCGTCTTACTTACTACTCACAGAAGACTGAAAGGAGTAAGAAAACAAAGAATGAGGCGAACGGGGTGCATATAAGGGTTGGAATGTAACCGTGTGCGCTAGGTGTGTGCATTCTCTGCAAACTTGCTTTAGTGTTTTGCAACGCGAAACAAAGCCGGCGTTGGCCCGGCGACAGTCGTAACTCAGCTGGCCACGCTCGGGGCAGTCGGAGCGCTGCGGCCGTTCGCATTAGAACTCTCCACCAAGTTACTCTAGTATATTGATTTAAATATACTTTACTTTATTTTAATATTTATTCTCTTCTTATGTGAGTTTATTTACAATAGATATCATTTACTTAACTTTGAAACTATGTATTTCGTGATGAGCTGAGCAAAACTTGCAAATTAATGAATATGATATCATGGCCGCTTCAATTAAGTTTTATTTGTATAATAAGACTTGATTTATGCGATGCATGCGAAGTGGAAATTAAATGCAACAAGATAACATGCGACATGTCTACTTGTTTTGTATTTTATTAGTAGAGTTCGATTGCCACGCGCAGTGTGGTGTCCGTAGTGGGAATGCCAGCTGTGAGTTCACGCCTCACGATTTAACAACTCAACCAACACGTCTAAAAACGAGCCAACATAGGACAGTGGTAACTGAAGAAAAAATTATAAAATCTTACATAACAAGAACAATCACAAAAAATTTAATGTATCTATTTGAGTACACCTCGAGTAAAGGCAAGCGCTAGGAACAAGATTTCATAGGTACGTTTGACTCCCGAGCACAATAGACCTTAACGTATCGTGCCACCAAGTGCCTCGCGCCGTCGAACGTAAACAAATTGCTTTTAATTTAGGTATCATTATTATTAAAGCTGCTATGATTGTATGTTTGTGGTCGTAAATTTATATTCATTTTTTACGTAACTAACAACTGTCTTAACTAATTTTCAATTCAATATGTATGAAATTTTACTTTTCCTAGTACCTTTATAAGTAGGTTCGACTATAACTTTTTAATTTGTAAACTCTACTTAGCTCTAATAATTTTCCTTTAAACGTTATACATATATATCTATAACAAAGTTTAAAGGAATAATTCCTATAGAATTTGACATGTATAATTTCACCGACCAACCCGTCAGCAAAAGTTGCAAGCAACAGCGCTTAAGAGCAGTCGTTACTGGTCTTAAGCGCTGATGCTGAAGTAATCGTTATTACTTCGGTGCACAATGTTTTTGTTTTTCGAATGTGTAAGTGGGCACCACTTGTGTCAGATTTTTTAAGCTGCCTACAGGTATCTCACAAAGTTGGAGAGCCATGGCACGGATTCTGCCTGCGCTAAAGTGACAACATAGACCGTGGAGCCCAAACTGTTCAACATCGGCGCCACCCGGGCAGCGGTGGGGCGCGCACACGGAGTCCAATAGCGGTGCGGAAGCTGTTGTTGTCCAGCAGTGTTCCGATGGTGTAAGAGGGGATGGCGGGAAGCCATTGGCTGGACTCCTTCGAGGATACAGCTTGGAACCAAGCGCGGTTAATAACATTATTTATATAATTTTAAAGTAAAAAAACAAAAAAAAATGTACCTAAATTTTATTTTTTTTAATTATAGGGGGAAGATGTAGTGTATGAACGGACCCTACATATGTTATACACCATTATCGTAATCCACACGTATAATTATATATTATTCTATCTTTGATTCATTTGAATAAATCAGTATATTATCGCAACTCGGCTGTTTCACTTATCTCTTTCGGCTTCCGATAATACAGCGGGAAGAGCAACACTAGATTTTTTTCTTATACCGATGCCACCGTTTTAAATTGGTAAGGTTTGCTTAATTCTGAATCACTTAATTTCCATGGCTGAGCGGTTATCAGCTGTTTGGGTAGCGTGCTTTGATATATCGGCAGACCGCGAGATAAATCGCCGGTGGCGGCCGGTGGCCGGCGACGGCGCTACGTCTTTGTCGCCGGACGCCGCCGGACCCGGCGCCGCACACCGATCACGCAGGTCACCTAACAGATTGCGCGGCCAAACTCTCCACCGCCTAATGCGAGCCATACGTCACCCGACAGAGAAAACCCTTTGCAAAAAACGATGCATATCGTGTTCGCCCTCGGAACGTTTTATTCTCCTTGTGATTTAAAGCTACAATATGTTACTGAATGGAACAGTGGCGAGTGTTATACTTATTACCTATAGTTCGTAGTAATCTAAATATTCATAGTATCAGATGTCTACAATTATATCTGATGCTATGTATCCTAAGAGAAACAACAAATAAGTCATCCATCCCTTTCAAACAACTTTACAAGAACTTTTCAAGAACAGTGAACAGCTCTGCCTGCCGGCCGCCGGATTCACCGAGTCCTCATTTGTCCTGCAGACTCGGCGCCGGAGCTGCACTACACGTTCATCGAGCAGGCCCTGCGCCCCGGCGGCGGCGTGTCCCTTCGCTGCGCTGCGTCTGGCTCACCTCCCCCACGAATCTCTTGGATGTTGGATTCTCAACCACTTGACCAGTACCACCGACACCGGTATATTTCTTTTATTCCATCTCTATGTATAAAAAGTTTTATCACATAGGTACCATATATTTAAAAATCACCCTCTTACTTAATTGCCAGGTATTTCATCAGTGAGGAAACGTCGGTGAACGGTGACGTGGTATCAGTGCTTAACATCAGCGCAGCGTCACCGGAGGATGGCGGGCGATATACATGCCGAGCGAGTAACGCGAGGGGGCAGCACGATCACTCCGCTCGCCTCAACATATACGGTGAGTTTCTACTCGTTAATCTCTCGAAAAGCAATAATATTAATAACCTAGATACGTAATTAAAATTTATTCATTAATGAGGTAAGGTCCTGTGTGTCTCCCCTAAGAACATTACATACGCACTAATTTGTCCAACTCATCTTGAGTTTCACTTGTCGGTGATACCGACTACCGATACGTGAATCCGTTTGTTATAACAGTTTTTAAAATTACAACTTGACATTACCTGATCTAAGATAACTCATAACAACGACAGGATTGAAGACGTAAAAAAAATGTTTTATTTCTCGGAATGACATTAGCCACAACCGGTAAAAATGTAAATAAGTTTGTCTATATATGCGTACGTGCAATCCATTTGACCCGTGTAGGCCTTTATTTATGATTTAAAATTATTTGCTTTGTTGTACGGGTTATGTACACATAAGAAGAAGTGTAAGTTGATGTGGTAGGTGGTATGGGAATGGTTGATCGAAAAGCTTTATAAGGGTAACAAAGAAACGTTTATTGCGTCAAACACAAATAAAC
The DNA here is from genome assembly GCA_947532085.1 of Elegia similella. Lineage (NCBI taxonomy): Eukaryota > Metazoa > Arthropoda > Insecta > Lepidoptera > Pyralidae > Elegia > Elegia similella. Next base: position 216,323 of record OX383926.1, on the reverse strand, counting down.
CACAAGTTTAAGAATAATTAGGTATAGAAAATAGATCTTAAATTAAGAGTAAATGGTTAATGAAATAATAGTTAAAATAATGGTAAAATGGTATGAGCACACGCGACGAGAACTAAATGGTTTACACAGTACTCGCGAATGGTAAGAAGGTTGATGGTGTACTAACTAAGAATCGAATTAAAATTAAATTCGGGCGCGGCGTCAATATGCTGACGGTGCCGCCGCGCCCCCCGCGCAGTCGATGTACGTAAACTGTACATATTCCCGGGCGAGAGAAGTTATCTAAAGTGCAAAATGATGTGATAGTGACTTGATGAGATGGTATTAAGGTGAATCAATATTTGGTGATTAACAAGGTGATTGGGCATAATGTTATATCTAAACTACAGTCTCTAAGAGTCCGATTGGTTAAACGATTCAAATTGGTAACGCAATTTTGGGGAGGTAGCCCTATCCACTCGCGCACTGAATTTTTCGATCTTTTCACTAACACTTACACATGAGGAAGAATGATCACTAACACTAGGGAGATTTGGGTCACTGACACTATTAGCCGAGCACTTATCACTAGTATCACTCACTTTCACACTTACACACTGAACGCCGGAAGAGCCTGCTGCGTCAGCGGGGCTGCCGCCGGCAGCCCGCCGCTCTGCGCGCACCTGGCGCACTCGCCGGTACGCCCACACGATGATGACGACTGCTACTACGCCGACTAATACGTAACTAATGACGTAATGGTGCACGTCATGGTACGAAATTTGATCCGAAATACCTTTCTCAGATTTCATTCGTTCGATTTGGTTACCGAGGGTTTTCAGATCTTCCTTTAGCTGGTTTGGCTCGACGTCATACGTGGTGTTGGGTAGAGACACGTTTATAACATGGTTTACAGGTGGGATATCAGGTGAAAGAATATCTGGTTTGATGGTTACTTGGCTGCTTAGCGATTTGTGAGGAACGATTGTAAGTGAATCGCCCTTGACGATACAGTCTTCTCCAAGAGTAATGACGCCTGCCTGAGTAAGTCGCTCTGTCGTGATCTGGTTGCCACAGATTATTCGAATTGAGCAAACACCGCAACAAGAAAATAAATATGTATTAACTCTGTGAAGCTGGAGCCAAGAATTACTACAGGAAAGAGTATTAGTTTTGCACGTCTTGGTGACGGAGCTTTTGATACAAGGTACCTGATCAGTCTCCAATTGGTAAAGAGGACTGTGTAGCGAACATAAATAGGTGTTGTCGTCGGATTGAAAGCAGTTATTAAAGTCATTGTCCGACATTGGCACATATAAGTCTTCTTGCAAGTTCATCGCAATATGATTAGTTGTAGGGACTAGGGTTACCATAGTTTCGTTGATTTCTCGAGGGATAGGAATTATTTGGTAAATATCGTAGAGACTTCTGCTCACCAATGGTATTTTGATTTCTAATAGAAGATATTCTCTGGTGATTCTGGTACGCACTTTAAGTAACCGATAAATTTTCGATAAGTTGGATTGTATATTATCGATGGGCAAGGAAAGATCCTTGGAAAGATGACTGACAATAATGTTAAGTTGGTAGAGAAGTTGTTCCGGGGATAAAATGTGAATATTAAAATTCCCATAGAAAATATTGGTGATTGTATCAAGAAGAGTGTCTTGGATGTTTCTCAAGTCGTTCAAGAGGTTGGTAGCAATTATGGAGGACATCGCGAAATCAATTGTTTCGGAAACGTACTGGACTCTAGACTCTAAGTTCTTAGCCGTATTTTCAAGAGATATTAGATGCTGGTTGAAAATCTTGTGTTGCTGGTCCATGGTACTCTCAGTTCTCTTCAGCAAGTTGTATTCCGCTTCAACCAGAGATGTTTGGTTTTTCCATAAGCTAGCTAGATGTTTTTGGTTGTCTTTTAATAATTCGATGTCCTTACTGTATTGTTCGGCGAAATTTTCGTCTAAAATTCCAAACAACGTGTGGGCAACGTAACCGACACCGTTTATCAGTCCGCGTCGCTGCCTAGAGTGCGGTGACCGGGGTGTGAATTGCTGACCGAGTAGAATTGTATTATAGTGATTATATTCCTCGTACTTATGATGTAATTGTAACAAGATCACGTCGCATTGTAGTTTTTTCTTGGAATTGAAACATATGTTTTCCAGATGGTGAAGATACTTGTTGAATAACTCGTCACATTGCCAGTATGGTTTTAAATCATAATAAACTATTAATTTCCACTCGTCACGAATCAGGAACATAGTAGAGAGTTTATCGAAATAGAACATGCTCTGATTATTACTTAAGTTCGATAAGTTGTAATCAGCTCGGATTGGAGTAAATAGAAACATTAGAAGTGTAAATAGTAGAGACAAATAATTGCACGATTTCTTGGTTCGTCGTCGGGTTTCAGGGGCGGTACTAGTGATGACGTCGGACTTGCTGTCACATTTTACGTCAGTCGCAACGTCAGAGGTGGCGTCGGACGTGATATCATGTATCATTAGTTGTTCCGGCTGGTTGTCGTGAACTGGTAAAACTGACAATTTGAGGACGGGTCGCTTCATTAATCCGTTTTTGGTTTTAAGGGTGACGACTCTGGTATAGCCGTCCTTTCCCGGATGTAGTTGTACGACTCGGCCTAATGCCCACTTTCCTGGTGGTAGATTAGCATCGTTAATTATAACGATATCGTCGATTTTAATACCCCTACTTGGTGTTCTCCACTTACTTCTCGATGTCAATTGGGTTAGATATTCAGTTTTCCATCGTTTCCAAATATCCTGGAATATCTTTTGAGTGAGTTGCCATCTGGTACGTGCATCTGTTTCAGTTTCCACAATGGTTAGTACAGGTCCGCTGGTCAGAAAATGTGATGGGGTGAGATAGTCCAATTCGTCAGGATCTTCGGAAAGAGGACAGAGCGGCCGGGAGTTAAGACACGCTTCGATTTGAGTGAGAACGGTGGTAAATTCTTCAAATGTGAGTTTCTGCTCGCCAACTACTCGCTTAAGGTGGTATTTAACACTTTTAATCCCAGCTTCCCAAAGCCCCCCCCCGGAGGGGAAGGAAGCTACATTAAAGTGCCATCGGATTCCCATTTCGGCTATTTCTGACTTAAAATCGTTATTAAAAACTTGGTACATCTCCTCAAGTTCCTTCTTAAGAACGCGGCTGGCTCCTACGAAGTTTGTACCATTGTCGCTATAAATGTCTTGTGGTAATCCTCTTCTTGAAGTCATTCTACGCAAAGCGGCTAAAAATGACGACGTCGTCAGGTCGGAGACTAGTTCTAAGTGTACAGCCTTGGTTACCATACATATGAATAAGGCGACATATCCCTTGGTGGTCTTCGATCCACGACCTTTATTGGTTTTTATGTAGAAATGTCCTGTTAAATCGGTTCCAATTTTTGAGAATGGCCTTGAGACATTGGTTCTCGATACTGGTAGCTCTCCCATGATTGGTTGTTGAATATGGGGATTATGTCGTCGACATTTTACACACAAACGGAGACGTTTTTTGGTAGCTCGGTTTCCGCTTAAAATCCAGTAACGCTGTCTCAAGATGGCAGATGTAAGTCTCGCTCCTCCATGAAAAGATTGTAGGTGGGCTTGATCTATAAGGAGTTCGGTTAACCGATGGTTGTATGGTAATATTATTGGATGTTTCATATCCTCACTAAGGTTGGCATTTTTTAACCTTCCGCCTACGCGTAATATTTCGTTTTGGTCGAGATATGGATTCAAGTTAAGAATTTTACTATTTTTCTGGAGGTGTTCTTGGTTTTTTAATTTGTTGATCTCGTCTGCAAATTCTAGATGCTGGGTGTTTTTGATTATTATGTTTCTTACCCTAGATAATTCTCCGGTGGTTAAATAAGGTTCTTGCTTCTTATTGCATAAACGCATCGCCCAAGCAAGAATGCGTATAACTCGTGCCAAAGAGCTATGTTTTGAAATAAGAGCCTGTATGATATTATAGTCAGGTGAATGACTAACCAAATTGGTTTGTTTACGTTTGTCAATCCTTTTTAACTCTTCCTCGGTGCTATATAATGATGTATTAGGTTGGCGATGACCTACGTTGGGAGACATTAGCCACGTTGGCCCTTGCCACCATAATGGATGTTGTCTTAGTTGAGATGCGTATAGACCTCTACTAGCACAGTCAGCGGGGTTTTCTTCCGACTTTACGTAACTCCAACAGCTAGCGGGCATGACGTCAGTTGTTTTTCTAACCCTATTGGCAACAAATGGCTTCCAACGACTTGGTTCTCCGTTAATCCATCCTAACACTACCATCGAATCTATCCAACCATACATCTTAATATGGTAATCGGTTAAGCAAGCCTTTACTTTCTGCATGAGTCTACTTAACAGATGAGCGCCGCATAACTCTAGTTTAGGTAAACTAATTGGTTTACTGGCTGGGACGAGACGAGCCTTGCCTATAAGGAAGACAACAGATGTTGATTCTTTTCTGATAATCTTGCAATATATTACACAAGCATATGCTTTGGTAGAGGCGTCGCAAAACCCGTGTAATTCAATGATATCTTGTTCCTTTGTGCCAAGCCATCGTGGTAATCCTAGTTGGTCAATTTCGTTAATGTCGGTTTTAATCTTCGTCCATTCCTTGCAGATTTCTTCTGGTAGTTTGCCATCCCATTCTATCTCTTTTTGCCAAACAGATTGGAAGAGTAATTTCAATTTGGTGGTTAGTGGTGACAAAAATCCTAAGGGATCGAAAAGTTTGGATATGTCCGATAACAGTGACCTTTTGGTAGGGTGACAGTCCGAAAATTTATATTTTGATTCGAAGCTAAATATGTCTTCATGAGGAGTCCAGCGGAGTCCCAAGGTCTTTGTTGGTTCTTCTTGCTGTTTAAAGTCAAAGTGGTCTTGATCCGAACTTGGGTTAGGTAGTAATTCCTTTACGTTCGATCTCCATTTTCGAAGATTAAAACCGGCCGACTTAAACAGTTTTATGAGATCCTGTTGCAAGGCAACTCCTATCGATTTTTCAAAAACTCCATGAAGTACATCATCCATGTACATTGACTCTTCTAGCACTTTGGGAGCGTTGGTTTTCTTGTAATTTGACCGTTCGTCACTCGCGAGTTGCTTTAAGGTCATCATCGCCAGAAATGGTGCGGATTTTGTCCCATAGGTAACCGTGGTGAGCTGGTATTCCTCGATATGACTGTTTGGTGTGTCTCTCCAAACGATCATCTGGTATTTCTGATCATCTTCGTGCATCCTGATTTGACGGTACATTTTCTCTAAGTCTGCAACGAAAGCGTACGGATATTGTCTCCACTTCAGAATTAAAGATTGTAGGTCCTGCTGTAAGTTAGGGCCTACTTCCATTAAATCGTTCAGACTATAACCACCGGTCATTTTGGCGGAAGCATTAAAAACGACTCTAAGTGCAGTAGTAGTAGAGTCTAAACGCAACACGCTATGATGCGGTAGGTAAATCGCAGGTGTCTGGTTACTGGCGCCGGCGGCTGGTTTCATATGTCCTAAAGAGCGATATTCATTTATAAATAATTTATAATTCTCTTCTAATAGTTTATTTTTAGAAAATTTCTTTTCTAGTTGTCGGAATTGGGCTATCGCTAATGGTTTCGATTTGCCCAACTTGTCCTCAAAATCTGGTTTCAAAGGTAATCTGACATGGTACCGCCCTTCCTCATCCCTTCTGGTGGTTGCTTTGTAGAACTTGATACAGCGGTCGTCAGCTTCCGACAAAGATGTTTGCAGAGAAATATCCTCTATATCCCAAAACTTTCGCAACTCGTCTATTTGGTTTATAACGACATTACAATGAAAAGTTGGTTGAATACTTCCGCATAAAATCCACCCTAATTTAGTTTCTTGGGCAACTGGTATTGAGGGACTGATTTTGATAATACCACTCATTAGTATTAAAGCATAGACATCGACGCCTAAGAGTAAATCAATTTGCCGACTTACGTAAAACTGGGGATCAGCTAGTGGTAAGGTGTCTAGAAAACTCCAAGACGGTTTTTCAAAAGATTGGTTTGGTAAATTATGTATTAACTTATTCATTATAAACGTATCGATGCATAATGAAAAGTCGTTGTGTAGTGAAAACATCTGTATGGTTAAGATGCCTTTACAATTATTTTCTTTGGTACCGACGCCGAATATGACACCCTTGCAACGTTTTCGTGGTAAACCTAATCTTTGGGCAGCATTCTCAGAGATCAGGGACGTCTGTGCTCCAGCATCTATGAGACAACGCATGGTGTGGCGCGTTCCATCTGCAGCTTGGACCCCGATCAATGCTGTTGCTAAGAGCGTATCTCTGTCTGCTACACAATCTTGGGCCGCGTGACATGATTTTCGGTCATTGCTCGTACTGACGTTGGTCGATGGTTTTGCAATTTCTTTGTTTATCGAAAACATGTCGTGAATCAGCGAATTGTGATTTTCATTGCAAAAGCGACAAGTCTTGCTTGATACGCATTCTTTTCCCTGGTGATTAATCAAGCAATTTTTGCATAACTTAAATTTTGCAATAGTTTTTTGTTGAATCTCCGGCCTAGATTCACGGAATGATTTGCAATAATATATCGCGTGATTTTCTCTACAATGAGGACATTTGGTATTTTCCACGTGTAAAGATTTAAATGAAAATGGTTTCGATGATCTGGTATTCTGGTTGTTAGAGGAATGTTGGTGGAATGATTTTTTAAAACGGGAATCGTCTGGTGTTGTTGCTTTGCTGGATTCTTGTTTACGTCTGGAGACTTCAAGAGATGTAAATTTCATTTCCAAAAAACGTAAAAAATCGTCCAGTTTTGGCAGCTCTTTCGGATTTTTGAGACCTTCTACATAGTCACTAAGAGACTCAGCATCCAATTTTTGCGACAAAAGATGCACGATGAGTGGATCCCACGATGATATGTCGACTCCTAACCTCTGGATAGCATGCAAACACTCGTTGGTGGTATCGTGCAATCGCTTTATTGAAACAGAGGTTTGGGATTGAATGATAGGTAGACCTAAAAGTGTGTTAAGATGCGAAGTGAAAATCAATTTTTTGTTGTTATAACGATGGTTTAGTATGTCCCAGGCTATTTGGTAGTTCTCGGAACTAATGCTAAGATGTTGAATTAGCTTATCTGCCTCGCCCTTTAGCTTGCTTTTTAGAAATTGAAGCTTTTGAGCGCTCGACATGGATGGGTTGTTATGTATGGTTTCAACAAATAGGTCTTTGAACGACGTCCACTGTTGGTAGCTGCCAGTGAAAACTTGTATGTCCATCCTGGGGGTGGCTTGATCCCGGTGTGACACAGACCACATTTTAGCGTTGATCGACTTCTTCATGTGAGTGTAATATTCTTCATACTTGGAGAACTGCGCTTCATACGGCTTGTAGTCCCCGTCTAGCTCACTATCGATCTCCCAATGCAAGGAGTCGATAATTTGCCAGCGAGAATGCAGCATCTTGAGTGCGTCTTCAAACTCCCATTTGTCCGTCAACGCGTTGATATCAATGTTCGAAATAGTTCGCGAAAATGCTTTGAAATTGCTGGTTTGTTTTCGTAACAATTCGTCTAATTTGCTATTCGTACCTACAACATTTTTGGAGGGACCTGTAATAAAAGGTTCAGAAATCGAAGGAATATTCAATGGTGTAGCGGGTTTTAAAATTGGGGTAGCCGGTTTTAAAATAGGTGTGGACGGACGACTATCTTCAACCTGGTAACCCTGTATTAATTGCCTAGCCTGATTATAGAATTTATTGGTTCGCTCGAAATCTTTGTTATCGAAATAGGTATGGTTTTTTTCAATAATTAACTTACATAACTGCAAATGGTTAGTTTGGAACTCTTCCCAGTAACTATCAAGGGTCTCCAGCTTCCTCCTGATTTTATCTGGTGTTTTACGATCACGACTATCTTTTTTAAAGTTAGTCAGCAGCTGATCCATCGCGGCCATGATCTGGTTCTGGGTCGCAAGCACGCCTTCCATGGTTATTAAAATTCAAATAAGTTTTAAAAAGGAAAGATCTTACTTGAGATTTTCGGCTTATGCTGGTTGTGTGAGCTCTTGGTTAACTCAACACTGTTGACTGGTTATGGTGAACTGCAAGTGCTGTCTAGCAATGGCAATGCTCGACAGCGGTGTGGCCTAATCCTGGTGGCGACTAGACCTGGTATTCTAGTTCTGGTAACTCCAACAATAGTTCGTAGGCACTGAACTGGTAATGTTCGGCACTGGTTTCACTTAGTGTCCTCTCGACGAGTATTATTTAAAGTCGTAAAATACTAAATTAACACAGTCGGGACAGGAATTAGGTATAACTCGAAGGACCAAATTATATGTACGGGTTATGTACACATAAGAAGAAGTGTAAGTTGATGTGGTAGGTGGTATGGGAATGGTTGATCGAAAAGCTTTATAAGGGTAACAAAGAAACGTTTATTGCGTCAAACACAAATAAACCACAAGTTTAAGAATAATTAGGTATAGAAAATAGATCTTAAATTAAGAGTAAATGGTTAATGAAATAATAGTTAAAATAATGGTAAAATGGTATGAGCACACGCGACGAGAACTAAATGGTTTACACAGTACTCGCGAATGGTAAGAAGGTTGATGGTGTACTAACTAAGAATCGAATTAAAATTAAATTCGGGCGCGGCGTCAATATGCTGACGGTGCCGCCGCGCCCCCCGCGCAGTCGATGTACGTAAACTGTACATTTGTCGTCTATGTATTGTATATTTATGAGGCTGGTTTATTTGTAAAGAAACACCCAGAGCTCTCCATAAAACAAATGTAAATAAAAAAACACGTTTTTATACAATTGATGCATATATTACAAGTAAATAATGTTTGACATTCAAATTTTAATTTTTACACTTTTTTTAAATATTTAACATGTTTTTACTTATTTTCCATTTTTCATTGCAACAGTGAGAGTGTCTTATATTTTTAACTATCTGTTCCGCCCGCGTACATGTCGATCTCTCGGGAACAGTAGAATTTCCCGGAATGAAAGGTACTAAATTTCATCCAAATCGGTTCAATGCTTGAAGCGTGAAAAGACGATATACATTTCAACTACACAGATCTGTTTTAATTTTAATCGTGACCTTATATAATATTTTTCATACTTCTAAGTCTAGAAATGAGTAAATATCCATACAAAGTTTACCCCCCTCAGGGGAAAATTTTGTGCATTTTACCATATAATACCAATAATTCATATAAACTCCCCCCCCCCCCCCCCCCTATTTCACTCCCTTGGGGGTCGAATATCTGAAAATCCTTTCTTAGTGCTCATTTAAATCATAAAAATAACACCTGTACCAAATATAAATTTTCTAGGCACAGTAGTTTCAACTGTGCGTTGATATATCAGATTTGCCTTTTGCTCCGCCCCCATTAGTGTCAATCTCTCGGAAACAGTATAATTTCTGGAATGAAAGGTACCCTATGTCCTTTCCCGGGTTTCAAACTACCTCCATACCAAATTCATCCTAATTTTTTTAATGGTTAAAGCGTGAAAAGAAAACAGACAGACAGAGTTACTTTCACATTTATAATCTACTAGCTTTTGCCCGCGGTTCCGCCCGCGTCAATGTAGATCCCTCGGGAATAGTACTTTTTCTCGGGATAAAAGGTAGCCTATGTCCTTCTCCGCACTCCAGAGAACTTGTATAGAAAAATTTCATGATGATCGTTTCAGTAGTAACGGCGTGAAAGCGTAACAAACAAACAAACAAACAAACAAATAAACAAACAAACAAACTCACTTTCGCATTTATAATATTATAAGTATAAGTAAGGATAAAGATAAGGATGATCAGTTAGGACCAGTAGCCATATGGGTATGATAAAGACACATTCTTCAATATTGATTTGCCTATTAACTGGTCAATTACTGGTACATGGTGCGCTACTGGTACACCCACCTTAGTTAAGAAAAAAAATATTTTAGATTTCAATGTTTCATACTAACTTTGCATCCTCGTTTTAAAAGGGATTTCCTCTTAAGGGATGATTTTTGAGAAAAATATTTTACTCGTGTTTCATGCCTTTCAATAAAGAAGTTTCATGCTGAATTTCATTTGAAAAACTTCAGAAACGGCTTTGTTTCATACAAACTGCGCCCCCGATTAATCCCCTAAGGGATGAATTTTGAAAAAATTATTTTACTCATGGTTCATGCCTTTCAGTAAAAAACCTTTATGCTGAATTTCATTCAAATAACTTCAAAAACGGCAAAGTTTCATACTTACTTTGCATCCTCGTTTTACTTTCTTAGGGGATGAATTTCCAAAAATCCTTTATTAGTGCTTCCTTCCGTTATAAAAGGAAGGATATATATAGATAATAAGAAAGATAACAAGAAAATTCGCATGCTATTAATATAGCTAAATAGGCTTGTTCTTACCATACTGTAACATGATAATTATGTACCTTATTTAAGGCAAGCAAAAAAATTTTGTTTTTTGATTCACTTATCTACATAATGTGAATCAAAAAACAAAAATTTTCAACTAGTCCTAGTTGATCAGCTGCAGTTCCAGAAGAATATGTCTTCATCTCCTCCTCTCTTTCAGGGCCGCCTTCGATTCGCGCGCTGGGCCCGGTGCGCGTGGTGGCAGGCGCCAACGCCACCGTCTTCTGCCCATATGCCGGATATCCGATCAGGTCCATAGAGGTGCATTTGATAGGATGATTCCTATGACTTTACACCGACACTTAGCCGACGCTGCGCACTCAGTAGTGTCCTCGATCTCAATAAATGCACGCTTCAACTCACATGCACTACACATCAAACGTTGCTTCATTAGAACTATATATCGATACATATCTGCTATCTGCCAGGCCGGTATAAGTTAATTTTACGATTTTTCGAGAATACAAACAAACGGAACTCCAAAGCAAACAGAAAGAGCAGGTTTGTAACGTATGTCGACGACAGCTCCATCTCGTGGTGGGCGCGAGGCGCCGGGCGGGCGGTGGGCGGCGCGGGGCGCGTGGCGGCGCGCGGCGCCGAGTTGCGGCTGACGCCGGCGCGGCGCGGCGACGCCGGACACTACGCCTGCGCCGTGGCCGCGCCCGGGGGCGCCGCCGCGCGACGAGACATCGAGATCCAAGTCAGAAGTGAGTACCCACTTCCGAACCGAACATTTCCACCCTCTCACTTCTACGAAGATATGGCATCATGTATTTTCCTGCATGGTGTACTCGCATAACCGAACTGTACAGCATAAATGCTATACGTTCTCTGTCGTCACTGGATGTATTTCACCAGTATTTGTCCGATAGCTGGCATTCGTAGCACAACTTCACCCTCACCCTGATCGACAGATTGAATCACGTTTTTATCTGTTGCTCTTAGATCCACCAAAAATCTCGCCCTTCATGTTCTCTTCCGAGCTGACGGAAGGCAGTTCCGTACAAGTTCTGTGTGGAGTTTCGTCTGGAGACAAACCGATGTACTTTTCATGGTTGAAAGATGACGCGCCGCTACCGCCGAACTTGCAGGTAACCAATTGGTCTATTTCCCAGAGTCAATTCTAGGAAGCATGATGTGGATGACTGTGGTGTTTATTGCAGATTGAAGAGAAAAGTCTGAATGAGTTCTCACTGCTGATGTTCTCGGACCTGTCGGCACGACACAGCGGCCGCTACACCTGTCGCGTCGCCAACCACGCCGCGACGGTCAACTACACAGCCACGCTCAGTGTCAAAGGTAGTAGCTACATTATAATTCGCTATTATAATAAAATATTCATGTTTCCTTTGACTTTGTTTATCTAATTTATTTACTTTTAATAGTTGCGCCAACTTGGGTCTCGGAACCGATTGACACCGCTGTATTATTGGGCGCTTCATTTAATCTGGATTGCATCGCCAAAGGTTATCCGATACCCTCAGTCACATGGTTTAGACGTACTGGTAAGTCAATTTACCAGACTATGTTGAATTCATTACAATTGCTATAAATAGAGATAGAGCTTTATTGATGACACTGGAAAACACTCAAATTGTCTAATAAGCTGATCGATATTCTCTGAGAGCAATGAAAACTTTTCGTTTTCATTAAACAATGTTGAGGGAAAGATATTTAAGTTGTATTATTAAATCTAATAATAGGAGATGGAGTCAACCTCAACCTTGAGAGCAGTGACCAATGGGAGGCGATAGAGAGAGCTGAGTGGGGAGAAGGTGCTCCGGGACTTCGGGCCAACAATGGAACCCTGCAGAGTGCGACGGCCGCGCGAGTCCACCAAGGCAGCTACCGCTGCGTGGCAGACAATGGCGTTGGTCCGCCGCTCGTCAAACATGTCAACCTTACCGTTCATGGTAAGGAGTATAGTTGTACGACTATCATTGAGGGTAGTCTGTTCCGACTAGAAAAATAACGAAGAGCTACTCCACCATCACCTAACACAACCTGACTTTTACAAGTGAGGTATTTGATTCCACTCATTTTACAATAAATTTGAAAATCAACAAATACGTAGGAAGCAGCCACGCAATATTTTTATGAGCGTTTTGTTTTGCATTCACAATGATATTTTGATATACTCTTAATAAATTAAGAAATAATTGTAAGTATTTATTTATTTTATCAATATATATACAATTTAAATATAAAATACTTAAACTAATGCTACAACTAATAATAAATAAAAATTAATATATATTTACAAATAAAAAAAGGCCCGGTAAATCGTTGCCTCGCGGTAGCGTGCCCAGAAGGCTGGCAGCATTGCCACGTTGGATGGCAATGCTGATCTTTTGGCCAAGGTATAGACCAGCCTTCTGGTCACGGGTCACCTCGATCAATTAATTAATCGGGTCACATTAATTAAGAAATGAAATATGGTGTAACAATTTCATGCGGGCGGGACTTGAACCAGCGACCTAGGCCTATGTACGACCTACGCTCTGCCGTCTAAGCTACCACATGATTCAATCTCGGCGCCGAAATTCTCTACCATATCCTATTCCCCTTATACGTATTAAGGCTTACGTCACCTAACACAACTACTCGACTTTTACAAGTGAGGTATTTGATTCAATTCATTTTACAATTAATTTGGAAATCAACTAATATGTAGGAAGCCACGCAATATTTCTTAATTTATTAAGAGTATATCAAAAAAGCATTGTGGATGCAAAATAAAACACTTATAAAAATAACGATGAAGCCGATCACATAAATAAACCGATCAACGTTACACCTTCAAGCTCGCTAATTAAAACGTGATTTGGTTTGGACGTCTTATCTACGTATTATATTTCTTTAATATCTATTTTTAAAATTTCAAATCACAAATTTACCTTTGAGGCTGTATGTACGTAGAACCGGCGCATTTTGACGAGTCGGTGGGCACGAACGTGAGCAGCGTGCGCGGGCGCAGCGTGTCGCTCACGTGCTACGCGCTCGGAGACTCGCCTCTTGTGCTGCATTGGACACACCGTGGGGTTCGGCTTGATCTCAATTCATACAGGTAAGTTCTCTTTTTTTTTTCTTTCGAGTGAAAATGGCTTTTTTTTACACTAATCTTGACCAGAATTTGGCCACATCCACGGCACGATCGTACGCCTCAACCAGATCTTCCACGGTGCAAGTAGTGGGGCAGCTAGGGCAATCCATCAGATGAGTCATCGTCGGGACAGCACCGCAACCACATTAATTATTGTTGAAGAAACCCCACTTCCAACACTAGCTCGAAGTCTATTTAGCGAGTTCCAAACTGTCCAGGGAAGTTTCCCACCCGGCGGAAGTTTCTCTGCAGAAGGAACGATGTTTGTTCTTGGAGGGTACATTTTTTTTTTAAATAAATAAATATATACGGACAAATCACTCAGATTGAGCTAGCCCCAAGTTAAGTTTAAGACTTTTGTTATGGGATACTAACTCAACGATACTATATTTTATAACAAATATATTACATATATAGATAAACATCCAAGACCCAAGCCAATCTGAAAAAGATCATTTTCCATCTTGACCTGGCCGGGGATCGAACCCGGGCACTCCGTGTCGCAGGCTGGCGTGTTAACCACTGCGCCACGGTGCTGTCACATGGTTCGCCATTTTACCAACTTCACTATAGGGGCCTCTTTTGCGATTACATGGGGCTGTCGGAGAAAACTGTTACGACTCTTCAAGCGTACGGCGGAATTGGCCGTAATGGGGGTGTCTCCCATCATGCAACTGTTTAGCTCTTTCCACAGCGCAAGCTACGTTACGCCGAACGCACGGCGGAGTTATGCCTGCCGAGACAAACCAGTGGTGTTGGCTTGAGAGTGCCCGTAATTATGCGGCATCATTGAGGGCGGCATCAACCTTTCTAGCGTGTGTTGAGCGAGCCCAAACTGGACTCGCATATTCACCAGCCGAGTAGCATAAAACTAGGCTACTCGTACGCAGTACATAAGGCGATGCGCCTCAACTAGCGGTGAAATCGTATTAAGTGATTCAAATTGGGGGTGAAACAATCGCGAAAATGCTAGAATATATTTATTAGCCCAGTTATGTCATTGACGTGATCACAGCTAATTGGAGCGATATTCTCAAGATTCTGAACTACAAACGACGGCGTGTCATCAGGATCGGTCGCCTTCATAAGACTGATGATGTCCTGACCTGAAGTGTTCATGCGCCCTTCTCAACTCTTCTTTGTGACGGCATCCGATGGATCATAGTAAGCAACGTATAGAGAAGTGATTTAGCACTACTAATCTCTGCCTCCGAAAAACATAAAGTGCAAATCTGGATTCACGATATTGTAAGTTTTCGCGGTCACAATCACTATTATTGCCACCACGGGACTTACCGCGACTTATTTTGAGATTGGTCTTATATTTTGACAACATTGCAGCGTAATGACAATAATAGCAAATCTGGATTGCACTGACTTCATCGATGGAGTCCAGCTTCTGTTGCAGGAACGCTCACCACAAGTGTTTTGGAAGTCCTGGCGCGCCGGCAGCGGCCACAGCCAGGTGTATTGTTATTAATAATTCATGTTCATTGCCGAGATTAACCGTTTCCGAGCGTGCGTCAATCGCAACGTCAGCAACCTCTGATTTACAGCAAATAGCTGTACCTGACAGACCATTATCGTATACAATACGCAACCATTTTGTGTGACGATATAAATGTGCAATTTGTATGACGACAGCCATGTTTAAGATTAATATTTATTTCAGATGGACGGTGTCGGAGGTACGTACCGCAGACGGCCTGCGCTCTACATTACAGCTGCGCGCGGTGGAGCGCGGTGACGGCGGAGAGTACCGCTGCCACGCCGCCAACCAGTTCGGACGGAGCGAGCTGCTCATGTTCCTGTATGTTGAAGGTTGGTAGTACAGGCGACATTTATGTTTTTATGTCTTAAATGAAACTATTAGAATTCGTTTATTTATATTTTACTTAATCAGAGCCTCCAGAAGCACCGCGAGCACTGCGTTTGGGTGGCGTGGGGTCACGCTGGGTGCGGGTCACGTGGCAGGTGGTGGTGCCGGCGAAGACCCTCCGCTACGCCGCTATGGTCACGCCGTTGCACGCTCTTCGTGTGACAGACGCGAGCCACGCCACCGCAGTCAATTTAACCATAGAGCCTACATCTGATGAAAGGTCAAATTTCAATTCCTATTTTTTAAACATGCTAACATTAAGCAGTTCTTTTATTAAAGTTAACCTTGTACAGGTTAGATGGCTCCGGTCTGCAAACGCTGAGTGCGCGTGTAGAGTCTCTTCGTCCAGCCGCCGCGTACTCCCTGCGAGTGACCGCCGCCAACCACGTGGGGCAGTCCCCCAGCTCCGATCCTCTTCTCTTCACTACGCTGGATGAAGGTATTTCTTGCGAAATTATAATTAATAATTATTTATATCAGAGATGGAAAATATAGTAAGAAAAATAACTATATTTTATCGCACAGCTCCATCGGCATCACCGCAGAACGTCCGCGTGAGGCCAGCAAGTTCTGGCGAGTTACACCTATCATGGTTGGTATGTATGCCAAAACAAATAGTGTTTAGAAATTGGTATTACAACATTCCACAAGAAATCATGATTTGATATTTCTTAAGGCTCCTCTGCAAGATAGTTGGAATGGCGACCTGTTGGGCTACGTGGTCTCCTGGAGAGAGCTCAGTCGTGAGGGCGAACGCGGGTCAAGTACAAGTGAAGAGGGAATGACACGAAATGGCGCGGCCGTAGTACCGGGCTGGGGCAGCACGGAGTTCACCGTGGTGGGCCTGAGAGCCTTCGCGCGCTATGCGCTGACATTACGCGCGTACAATCGCGCAGGCGCTTCACCGCATTCACCTGCTGTTTACGCCACTACCGCTGACGGAGGTTGGATTAAACATATGGCATACATTTTTTTTCGTGTTGCTTCCAGAATTAAACACATTGGAAGAAACAAAAAATAGACAAAAACCTTCTACAGATATAAGAGTTATAAAATCACATATTTTAGACGTTTCCTAAACGCTTTGCTTAAAGTTAAAAATTTCTCATTTACAGGCAATAAAAAGGAAATTGTTAACTGCGCCTCTTATTACAACTTATCTTACTGCATACCAGAAAAATTGAATAAGCTACGAATAAACTACCTACGTTAAGTATCTAAACATGTTTAGCTAAAGAATATATGTAGTCAATCAAAACTAGATGACCTTTTTTACCAGTTTTAACATCAAAAATGTTATTGTTTAACAAAAATTCTGACTTGCAAACTAATTTATGTAATCTAACTACTGAATTTCTAATCCCACAAATGAACTAGTCATTCAACCAATCGCCATCAGAAACGAGCTGCTACCGGAAAAGTAGGTTAGGTTGGGTTAGAACTGTCCATTCCTGAAATATTTGGTTTTATAGTGCAATCATTTGTGAGAGTCCAGTGCCCTATCCCTCTATCTACTAAATGGTGGTATATGTACACATGAAAAAATTCACGGCAGTAGTATTTATGAAGAAGTTTAAAGAAAAACTATCAGAGCTATATATTTTCCAAATTAACAAGTTATAGTCGACCTACTTATAAATGTACTTGGAAAAGTACAATTTCATACAAATTTAATTGAAAATTAGGTAATACAGTTGTTAGTTACGTAAAACAACTATCCTTATCCTTACTAATATTATAAATGCGAAAGTGAGTTTGTTTGTTTGTTTGTTTGTTTGTTACGCTTTCCCGCCGTAACTACTGAACCGATCATCATGAAATTTTGCATACATAGTTCTCTGGAGTACGGAGAAGGACATAGGCTACCTTTTATCCGGGGAAAAAGTACTGTTCCCGAGGGATCGACATTGAAGCGGGCGAAGCCGCGGGCGAAAGCTAGTTGAATATAAATTTGCAAATCACGTAAAGTTAAGAAAATATAAAATCGTAGCAGCTTTAATAATAATACCTAAATGAATAGCAATGTGTTTACGTTCGACGGCGCGCGGCGCTTGGCGGAACGATACGAGGCCACTGCGCTCGGGAGTAAAAGTAATATACTACGAAATTTTGTTACCAGCGCTTGCCTCTATTCGCGGTGGTATTCAGATATTAATGTTTTTGCAATTTTTTCTTGTGAAGTAGGATTTTATAACTCTTTCTTCAGTTACCACCGTCCCACATGGGCTCATTTTTCATCGTTAAACCGTGATGCGTGAACTCAAAGCTGGCATTTGCAACTACGGAACCCTACCCTGCGCGTGGATCGACACGCACTTGGCCGGTTTTTAGTTATATCATTTATTTTTGTGTGCACATTTAGTGTGCAAGTCAGTATTTTTGGTGCTACTTTTAAATATTTAGTTTGATCATCATCATTTCGATTAGGTGCTACAGTCAATCGAATATGCACACCCTGGTGTCAGAGTTCTTCGGAAAAAAGGCTATTTATAGGATTAATCCTACTAATACTCTCCCTATAGATTCATGACGTCCCGAGCAATTTCTTTGTACGGGGGGGGGGCGGTAAATACTTTGGTAGCTATATTCAATACTAGCTGTTGCCTGCGGCTCCGCCCGCGTTAGTGTCGATCCCTCGGGAACAGTAGAATTTCCCGGAATCAAACATACCCTATGTCCTTCCTCGGGCCTCACACCTCCATACCAAATTTCATCCAAATCAGTTCAATGGTTGAAGCATAAAAAAACGACAGACAGAGTTACTTTCGCATTTATAATATTAGTATTAGTATGGAAGTATGGATATTATTCATACTTCTAAGTCCAGAAATGAGAAAGTTTCCATAAAACCTTTACCCTCCCATTTTACCCCTTTAGGTGTGAATTTTGTCCATTTCACCCACATATATGTTTTTTAATTGTAATCGAGAACTTACATACCTATTTATTTTCATACTTCATAGTCCAGAAATGAGAAAATTTCCAAACAAATTTTCCCCCCCTACTGGGGTACTTTTTTCCAGTTGACCTACACAGATCTTTTTCAATTGTAATCGTGAATTTATTTACCTATTTTCATACTTCTAAGTCTAGAAATAAGTAAATTCCTATACAATCTTTACTCCGCTATTTTACCCTTTCAGGGGAAAATGTCGTCTATTTTACCTACACAGATATTTTTAATTGTAACCTAAAACTTATATACTTATTTTCATACGTCTAAGTCCAGAAATGAGAAATTTCCATACAAATTTTATAAACATTTTACCCCTTAAGGGTATATTTACTGTGTATATTTGCAGGCAAACTAATGCCTTGAGTTCATTCAAATGACGATAACTTTTTTTTAATGAACCGATTTTGATGAGACAAACTTTAGATGTTTTGCTGAGTTAAAACAAAGCAATTGGTGAAAGTTTGAAGTAAATCGGTTCAGTATTTTCGGAGATAATCGTGATCATACATACAGACAGACAGACAGACAAAAAATTCGAAAAATTTTTTTTTGCTTTCTTTTATTCTTATTAAGTGTCCCTCTATCCATTTCAGTCAAAAATTCTAAATGTACAGACATAATATTTTTACTGTTTTATTATATGTATAGATTATATGTATAGATAATATTTTTACTGTTTTATTATATGTATAGATTTTGTGTATTGATAATAAAAGTTGCTATAAATTTTGTAGATGATAATATGGTAAAATTGTAGGTATATTAAGATTTTCATACTTTGAAAATAGTATTTCCCAATCAACTATAAAATCATTAAGCTACCTTAACGAATCAATATCAAATCAAAAGTGTTCAGAATTTTTAAAAAGAAATCAGTAACGTTTGAAACATGTTTTGTATAATCTCAACATCAGTTCTATTGGAATGCTTATGCAATTCTGATCCAATATTTCTGTCATATTATGTGATGCGATTCTTCGTCATAACATACAGTACCCGAGGAGCCACCGAGCTCTGTGGTGTGCGAGGCAGTGTCGCCGCGATCAGTGCGCGTGCGCTGGGCTCCTCCGCCGGCGGCGCAGGCGCATGCTCTCCGAGGATACGATCTACACTACGTGGTTGTTCAGGCGACTCCTGGTAAGCCAATCACTCAGACTATCAAATAGGCATTTAACCTCTAATTACTGCTCGCTCTGTCAGGCATTCTGAGCACGATATTTTTTTCATAAATTATTTTAGATTAGGAAGTCACAGATATGAGTACTACTTGCCATATCCAAATTCGGTGTACGGACGATAATTTTACGTGATAACGGTGATTAGAAATCGTAATGTACGCGAATGAAGTGGCGGGTACAGCTAGTATTAAAATATACTTCCATGACGAAGGCGATAGAAATACTACTCAAGTGTCTCTAAGATACTTTGACAATATTATAAAGTAAAAATATATGAAGTTATTTAAGTGCTGGATTGAACATGTAATGTTGCAATTAAATACTTGTTTAGAAAAGTAGGACGTAAAAAAACGGCGTAAGTGAAAACTTGAATATTAGCTTTACAGCAGGAGCAGGTATACATTTTCGCTACGCGGTAGAAAGAGAGGGGGATATGACTTCCTCTCCTACGCCGCACCGGCGGTCTCAACTCTCAGGTTAAGTGTCCGACGAATTTTCGATGAGGTCACGTGACTTGAAGCGAGTCTAACATTTTTTACCAATTTCAAAAAGTACACAAAGCTGCTAATGAAGCTTTCACTTCAAAAAAAATAAGTCTTTACGCAAATTTTAATGAGGCTTTCATATTATGTATTGGATAGTCTGTGAGGTCACGTGATAATTTGTAAACTTTAAAGTCGTGGGCCCCATTCCCTCATACAAGTTTTTAATATGTTTACCTCTGCCCCAAATGCAAATACAAAATTGATTAAAAACGTGAAAATACAACGAAACCGAGTACTTCTCATATTAAAAAGAAACATGGGCCCCTCTAACTGAATGAGAACGCTCAACACGAAGTGTATGGTGTCAGGCGGCGGCGGCGGCGAGTGGCAGACGGCGCGCGCCGGCGCGGGCGGCGCGGCCACGCTGACGGCGCTGCGGCCCGCCGCCAACTACAGCGTGTGGCTGCGCGCGCGCGCCGCCGCCGGCCTAGGCCCGCCCGCGCCGCCCGTCTACTGCGCCACCGGCGAAGACGGTACTGTTGCACTACGACATCACTACGTGACGCTCGCTTGTAAAGCTTACATATTATTTAAATGTGTATATCATAGATCACTTTATTTTCTGTTTTTCCCTTTGGTAACTTAAATAACCGATTTTATTTTTCTTACAGTTGTTATTATATTTATTGTTACTTTCGAACAATATAGTGTATTAAAAACAAAAACAAAAACAAAGCCCACCGGTACTAATCAGTTATTATTTTTGTGGACACAGTGCCAGGCACCGTGGCAGCGGTGCGGGCGTTAGCTGCAGGAACAGATGCGGTGCGAGTGTCATGGCTGCCGCCCACGCCGCGTGCCGGCCGCCTCACGCACTACACGCTCTACACCAGGGAGCTCGGCAAGTACGCACGCACTCTAGCACAAAAATTAATCATAACATTTCAACATAAATTCAAAATACTTATACTGATACATGTGCAGTATTCAATAGCGTATTTATTTAAAGAGTGGGTGGGGAGTGGTCGCAGCGCGTGGAGGCGGGCGGTCCCGACGCCGAGGACGAGGAGGTGTCCCGCGACGTGGTGGGTCTGCGCGAGCGCACGGTGTACGAGTTCTGGGTGCGCGCCGCCACGGCGGCCGGCGCCGGCGCGCCGTCGCGGCCCGTGTCGGCGGCGCCGGCGCGGCCGCTGGCGGCGCGAGTGTCGTCCTTCAGCCGCACGGTGTTCGCGGCCAGCGGCGCGCGGCTGCGGCTGCGCTGCGCCGCGGTCGGCGCGCCGCCGCTGCGCCACACCTGGTCGCCCTTGCCGGCCGCGCATACTCTCACTGACAGTGGAGACCTGATTATACATAGTAAGTGTGTCGTGGAATACAAACTGTAGATTTTATTAGATTCGAGAGAGGCAGGTATATACTGGTGCCAACGAAAATTATACTACTGTCTACGAAATTAGTGTTAGGTGCTCTCTAAGAAATTGCCATATTTCCCTTTTTTTGTATATTCCAGGAGGAAAGTTTTACAGTATCATGAACAGATTCTTTATAATAATAATGTAAATATTTCTTCTAAATCAACATGTGTATGCTGAACTTGTCTATATACGAATCTTGAACTACAAAAAAATACTGTGTACAGAGATAGAGTCAACATTGGCGGGGAATTACTCGTGTTCTGTGCGAAACGGCGGCGGCGCCGACGCGGCGTGGCTGTGGGTGGCGGTGCGGCGTGCGCCCGGCGCGCCGACGCCGCGGCTGCGGCGCGCCGGCGCCGCCGCGCTGCACATCGCCTGGGACGCGCCGGACGACGGCGGCGCCGCCATACTCGGTACTTGCCCGTCCTACACGAACACCGGCCAAGTGCGAGTCGGACTCACAGTCAAGGCGGATAAAAAAACGGAACCCTTATTGGATCACTTTTTTGTCCGTCTGTCGAGAGAAAAAGGTTCTCAGGAACGCGTGATATCGAGCTGAAATTCATATAAAATACTCAGGTCTATTGTCCCTTGGAGCTGTAAAAAAACAAACTTCTAAGCAATCTAAAGATACAGCCGTTAATGCTGGAAATCTATGATAAGTTTAATTTTTTTAATAATTTCATAATTAATATAGATCCCCACGTAACAACACACGAACCCATCGTGCGCAAGTCCGACTTGCACTTGGCCGGTTTTTATTCTAAGATTGTATTATGTTATTTTTATCAATAAATATTCATTATTGCGACTAGGCTTTTATTATGTGTTGAATTTACTATTTATTAATATATAAATATATATATATATATATATATATATATATATATTAATATCTAGTTACTAAAATAGTAAATTACACGCGTAGTATAAATAAATATATTTATATTTATTTATACTACCCAGCAGTACACATCTTTTGATAGGATCGATGTCGACGACATCCCCACTTTTTTTTTAGGAACTATATGTACCTAACCCAAAAATGTATACAATGTCAATACATTGCAACTTATTCCAAATGATCTCTCTATAAATAAGTTTGACCATACAATTATTAGGACAAACCTATTACAATACACAAAAACATTTATTTGGCATTAAATTATAATGTTGATGATTTTAGGTGATTTATTATGCAATTGATTTTATGCTGTTTGGCGACTGCATTTTGGCGCAAAATTTTCTATTTTGCGGTATAAACAAATACATTGAAATAGGCGACAACTTAAATGATACTCTAGAGTAATACAGAAACGACCTATTTAGTAATCTGTAATCTGTGGAAATACTCCCACGTCTATGTAGGCTACAGCATATGGTGGCGGCGTGAAGGGGCTCCGGAGTCGGCGCCGGCGCAGTCGGCTCAGCTGCCGGCCGGCGACGCCGCGCTGACTCTGCGGCGCCTGGCGTGCGGGGCGCCTTACCGCGTCACCATGCGCGCGCACAACGCGCTCGGGGCGTCCCCTCTGTCGCCGCCACTACGCGCGCGGACAGACGGCGACAGTCAGTAACATACATTCTGCAAAATATCACATGACACCCACAATATAATATCTCTTTGAAAATAAAAATAAGTGTTTTTATTTTTAAGTGTTATATTTTGCATTCACAATGCTATTTTGATATACTCTTATTAAATTAGGAAATAAAATATGGTGAAAAAACTTCAAGCGGGCGGGATTTGGCTGGTGTCAATAAGACGTCTACCCGTTAGGCCACCGTTAGGGCCAGATAGGCTGGCCGAGGTCCGCTCCTATTCCTCTCATTCGGAGCTAGGTGGGGCTGTGAAATAGCAGCCGCCGCGCCGGGGCTGTGGAGAATTAAGAAGCACACGGTCTCGGCATTATGCGGTTTAGCGTATGACACCGTGTAATTTTAGTGGCTTCCCGTCACACATACCTGTCCGGCTTCCCGTGGCCGGATAGACGAGACGATGTTCTTTCCACACTTTAAAAAAAAGTTGACGTAAGCCTTAATTCGTTTAAAGAGAATGGGATATGATGGAGAATTTCGGCGCCGAGGTTAGAATAGGCGGTGGCTCAGTTGAAAGAGCGTAAGTCGTCGCAGGTTCAAATCCCGCCCGCTTGAAGTTTTTTCACCATACTTTATTTCGTAATTTAATAGGAGTACTTTCGGTGTGTCACAGACGTGAAACCGCCGCCAGGCAAGGAGTTTGTGTGGGCGAATAGCAGTGCGATGAGACTGAACCTGCTGGGCTGGCGCGGCCGGTGCGCCGCCAGCGGCTGGAGCGTGGCGCTGCGGCCCGAGCGCGCGGGCGGCGGCTGGCGCGCCGTCGCCGCCGACGAGGAGAGTGCAGAGGTACGTGCCAAGTGTAAGCGCCGTCGCCGCCGACGAGGAGAGTGCAGAGGTACGTGCCAAGTGTAAGCGCCGTCGCCGCCGACGAGGAGAGTGCAGAGGTACGTGCCAAGTGTAAGCGCCGTCGCCGCCGACGAGGAGAGTGCAGAGGTACGTGCCAAGTGTAAGCGCCGTCGCCGCCGACGAGGAGAGTGCAGAGGTACGTGCCAAGTGTAAGCGCCGTCGCCGCCGACGAGGAGAGTGCAGAGGTACGTGCCAAGTGTAAGCGCCGTCGCCGCCGACGAGGAGAGTGCAGAGGTACGTGCCAAGTGTAAGCGCCGTCGCCGCCGACGAGGAGAGTGCAGAGGTACGTGCCAAGTGTAAGCGCCGTCGCCGCCGACGATGAGAGTGCATAGGTACGTGCCATGTGTAAGCGCCGTCGCCGCCGACGATGAGAGTGCATAGGTACGTGCCAAGTGTAAGCGCCGTCGCCGCCGACGAGGAGAGTGCAGAGGTACGTGCCAAGCGTAAGTCGGATTTGCGTAAAGAGAGTTCCGTACGATGACTTTAATTTTTTAATTTGTATTTTTATATGTATTTTATTTTGCATTCACAATGCTTTTTTGATATACTCTTATTAACTTAAGAAATAAATATGATGAAAAAATTTCATGCAGGCGAGGCTTAAATAGGTTTTCTAATTTGTACCCTACAATTTTAGTAAAAACGTGTATCGTGTTTTATTCTCACTATATATATCTTCAAATATTACATTACCATAATTCCATACTATACTAAAGTAACTCTGTCTGTCTATCTTCTTTTCACGCTTGGTCCTGAGAAGGACACGTGATTGTAGGTGACTTTAATATAAATTGGTTAGGTGTACCTAACACAACAATAAAAAGACTCGCTGATACTTTAACAGTACACAATATGACTAACACTGTAGATTTTATGACTCGCATTACCTCAGACACGGAATCGTGCATCGACCATCTATACACGAATATACAGAATTGTCGGGTACAAACTAAACCAGTGCTAACCCATCTAAGTGACCACATTGCGGTCCGGGGTGAGATTAAATGTATGTGCCCGGTGACTGATTCCGATACGCGACCTATAAGAGATTTGTCTCAATCAAATCGAGCTAACTTTGCTAGGTCCATTGATAGCGTAGCTTGGACAGACGTCCTAGAACGAAATGTGACGGCGGAGAAAGCTGCCGCGGCTATAACGACGGTCATAATAAATAAGTTAGAGACGTGCTTCCCCATTAGGCGAAAAAATATAAAAAGGAAGAATGACTCATTGTGGATTACTCCCGAACTAATTAATTTGAAATACCTTTTATTTGACATTAAAACATTATATAATTTATTCCCTTATGATAGCAATTTAAAAAAAATATTGGATGATATATCATTAAAGTACGACACCCTACTAAAAACTGAAAAGACTAAATATTACTCTGACATCATTAAAAATAGCTCAAATATGTCGAAAAGTATGTGGGCGGTAATTAATAAAGAACGGGGGAAAAATAACTCTATTAGAGTCAATGTGACAGAAGTTGTAACCGATGAAAATGGTAGGAAATTCGATACACTGAAAGACGCCGGAAATGCAATGAATTCGCGATTCCTAAACGCTGCAGCAGCTTGTAATGCCCCTAAAGCTAACATAGCCAGCATGCTCAGCTCTTTGCTAGCAACCCGTGCGCCTGCCGACCGCTCGCTGCGTTTCGAACTTTTTACTGCTGACGAAGTGCACCGAATAGTGGCTACTCTTATACCTCCCAAAAAATCCAAAGATATATATGGCATATCTATGGAATTCTTAAAAATAGCGATCATCCCTCTCGCTCCTGTATTAGCACATCTATTTAATAAATGCCTTAAAGAAGGGACATACCCACAGTTTCTGAAGTTAAGCAAAGTGTCTCCCATATATAAGGGAAAAGGGAAAATTGATGATATAGATGCCTACAGACCAGTCTCAATTATCCCAGCTATCGCGAAGGTATTTGAAAATGGTTTAAGTCACAGACTGCAAACGTACTTAACGTCAATAAATGCCTTGTCAGAGCACCAATACGCGTATAGGGAAGGACGGTCCACCACGACGTTGGCACGAAAAGCTATTTGCCACATTCTCGAAGCACGTGAACGTAAGCTGCAGGTAGCCGTTTTCTGCTGCGACCTGTCCAAGGCCTTTGACGTCGCGGATCACGCTGTGCTGGACACCAAGTTAGCGCACTATGGTATAACTGGTAAAGCACATAGCGTTCTACATGAAATGATGAAAGGTAGGCAACAGATAGTAGCTGGGGGCGATGATAATAACCAGTCGGACCCGTTATCATCAACCATGGGTGTAGCCCAAGGTTCATCAGTGTCGAACATAATGTTTTCGCTTCTTATGAATGACCTCCCGGGTGCGATCACTGGCGCAGATATACTGATGTACGCTGATGATGTAGCTGCAATAGTGACCGCACCCACGGTTGATCAGTTGGAGGCAAAATTGTACGATACTGCCGCCAAGTTATTCAAGTGGTTTAGTATTAATGGTCTCGCTCTTAATACAAATAAGACTCACTTCATTCACTTCAACCTGTCCGGGCACGGCGTAAGGCCATTGACGGTGGTTGTAAATGACACTAGAATCAAAGGAGCTAGCGAAACCACTTTCCTTGGGTTTGAAATAGATAGAGGACTGACTTGGGAGAGACACATTAGCAAAGTATGTAGCAAACTCGGTAGCGCCTGCTTTGCCCTTAAGAGAGTGGCTCGAGTGGTCTCGAAAGAAGCAGCACGAATGTGTTACTTTGCAACGGTGCATTCTGTGCTGCAGTACGGTGCTGAGCTGTGGGGACAAGCAGCCGAATGGGAAAGGGCATTTAGGATGCAAAAGCGTGCGGTGAGAGCCCTAGCGCATGAACCATCTCAAACGGTATCTGCAAGACCATTCTTTAAGAAGTTTGAGATTCTTACCCTTCCCGCCATTGTAATTTACCAAATAGCGGTCTTTGTGTGGACACATCTGGACATGTACACAAAACCAAGTGAGGTGCATTCTTACAATACGCGAAACGCAAATAAATTGCTCACAATACCACATAGGCTAACCAAGAGTAGTAAGTTGACACACATGATGGGCCCAGCCGTATACAACCGGATTCCCACAGAAATCCTAAAAACGACCAGCATAGTCACATTTAAATTAAAACTAAAGCGGTGGCTCATTAACAAATCTCTATATAGTATCGAGGAATTCATGCACACGCCTTAATAATAAATATATTATGTATGAGTGATAGATAATGCTTTTAGTTTGGTAATTTTTAAACTTTTGACGTATTTATTAATGTGACATAATTCTGATAGGCCCTTTTTTCTTTTTGTTTTCTATTTTTATTAATTGATCACTTGTTTATTATTTTATTTAAAATGTAATGTAATGTGTAATGTTGTTATGTTTATATTCAAGACCTACTATAAAAGATCTAATTAATGTTTGACGTGTAAAAATTATTATGAATAAATGAGTATTTGAGTATTTGAGTATTTGGACATAGGGTACCGGTTATTCCGGGAAATACCACTGTTCCCGAGAAATCGACACTAACGTGGGCGGCGACGCGCAAAAGCTGGTTATGAATAAAAAATAAGATTTTTTTTTTATTTTATTTATTTGGTTGTTACATTTTTATTTGAACAAATCATACAGACTTTATATAACGTTAGAACAACCTTCTAAGTGCGAACACAGCATGCACATAAATGTATTAGCTCACAGTAAATACAGAATTTAAAATTACAAATAAATACAAATTAGAATAGATGAAAGTATAAATTATGTTGTGGTACAGCATTAAAGAAACTTTTTATTGTAGTGGTCAATGCATTGAATATATCAATATCTTGACAAAATTTGTTATACTGGGAACACATGCGAATTAAAGGAGAGTGTTGACGGTAGTTTGTACGACACGGAGGCAATTGAAAAGTTACACGATTATGTAGTCGACTACAAGATCTAGGGATAGAGAATGTAACCTTTTGTAGGAGATCTGGATTATCAATCCTACCCGTGACAAGTTTATGCAAAAATATTACATCAGCAGCTTGACGACGATGTTCAAGTGAAGCAATGTTAAAAGCGTTGAGTCTGGATTGGTATGATGGTAAATTATGGCAGCATTTTTTTGTGTATATAAGATGATGCAAAAAATCTTTTTGGATGTCCTCAATTCTCTTGACATGTATTCTGTAAGTTGGATTCCAAACAGGGCTGCAATATTCAAGTAGACTACGCACATAGCAGTTAAAAAGCATACTGGGAATTTCTGGTTCATCAAAGATTTTAGACTGTCGAATGACAAAACCAGCCAATTTTGATGCTTTGTTTACCATACTATCAAAATGGTCTCTAAAATCTAACTTTTGATTCATAATGATTCCCAAATCTCGAATGCCTTCAACTTCCTCATGACGCGTTCCATCAATTATATAAATCTGTTTCTGTAGGTTTCTTTTACGTGAGAAATTAATGAAAAAACATTTAGCTGTGTTAAGAATCATCCCATTACTAAGACACCATTGATAGATTTTGTTTAAATCATTTTGCAATATTTCAGTATCCTGGTCAGATTTTATAACACGATAGACTTTCAGATCATCAGCAAACATCTTATGTTCTGAACTTATGACTGAACTCAGATCATTGATAAATATCAAAAAGAAAAGGGGGCCGAGATGCGAGCCTTGCGGAACTCCTGAAGGGACCTCTCTTGTTTGTGATTTAAAACCACGGACTATAACTAACTGGGAACGATTTCTTAAATAAGATTCGCACCATCTGAGCAATGAACCACATATACCAGCATGCGCGAGCTTCTGTATAAGTACGTTATAGTTTACCACGTCAAACGCCTTAGGGAAGTCGGTGTAGACTGTATGAATCTCTTTACTATCTTCAAGTGCCGCAGTAATATCGTCAACGTAGCCCAAGAGATTTGAAGTCGTAGACCGGCCTGGTAAAAACCCATGTTGTTTATCATTAAAAATTGATTTAAGATGAAATAATAGGTGTTTTTGTATAAATGATTCGAATAACATGCATATGAAAGATAAAATTGAAATTGGCCTAAAATTAGCAATGTTTGCTAAATCTCCTTTCTTATGAACAGGTGTGACGTTAGCAGTTTTCCATTTTAAGGGGAAAACTCCGGTTGTAAGCGCTTTATTGAAAATCATGTATAGAGGCTCCACTAATTGTGATGCGCAAGATCTATAAAATAAAGGTGGAATGCCATCTGGCCCTGGACCTTTACTGGTATCTGCTTTACTTAGAGCTTTGAGAATCTCAGATCTCGACAAATAGCAGGAACTCAGGGGAGAATGTGCCCTATCTGTTATGTCAGCAGTTGATAATGCTGGAGAATTCCTCGTATAAGTCGAGTGAAAGTACTCAGAGAACAGGTTACTGATCTGCTGCCCACCTTGTACTTTATGGTTACCAAGATTCTTGTTTCAATTTCTGATTTTTGACCTCCAAAAGCTCCCAAACACACTTTTATATATGTAGTATGGATATTAGTGAGCTTTAGTTTATCCAACTACGCGGGATGACTGCAATACAACGCGTTGTATATATCGGACATCCGGCTCGAAGGACCGTTATGTACGGTACAGTCAAGGTGTTAGGTCCAACACCATACATGTAGTGATGATTCTGATGGGTGCAGATGATGTTTAAGACGACGTCACATAGTAAACTGGTTTATTGCTTCTTGATACTACGATACATGTTGATGGTTCGGTGTGTGGGACGGGTCCTTTCTCGTTGCATTTCCGATAGTATCTCGAAAATGATAAGTATTTAGATGCTAATTATAGTACAAAATCGCTGACACGCGTCCTACATGTATATGGAGTTTATGTATATGGCCGCGTGCCGCCTAAATAAATTAATATATAAATATATACGGACAAATTACACAGATTGAGCTAGCCCCAAAGTAAGTTCGAGACTTGTGTTATGGGATACTAACTCAACGATACTATATTTTATAACAAATACTTATATAGATAAACATCCAAGACCCAGGCCAATCTGAAAAAGATCATTTTCCATCTTGACCTGACCGGGGATCGAACCCGGGGCCCTCGTGTCGCAGGCTGGCGTATTAACCACTGCGCCACGGAGCTCGCCAAAATGTGCGATGTAAGATCGTTCTTTATTTAAATGACGATTTACATTTATATCACACAAATTTTCAAAAACACACCAAATAATTACGAGTGACTCCACAAGCCACGGAGTGAGTGAGCCACGGAGTACCACGGACAGGGTCACGGCCTAAATCATTATTTCTCAAATTATCATCTCAAAAGTGGTCCAGTGGTTAAGGCGTTTGCCTGTTGACCCGGGGGCGTGGGTTTGATTCCCACCGGAAGCATACTTTGTTTAGTTGTTTCCAGTTTGGTGCATTAGGACATTGCAGGCTTGAATTACCTGATTGTCTGATAATAAAGATGATTCCGTCCTTGGAAGGCACGTTAAGCCGGTGGTCCCGGCATCTGGTAGCCGTTAAAGGAACCACGTCAGAGGCCGAGAGGTGGTTCCGAAGAACTCTGACACCAGGGTGTGCATGGTCTATAGACCGTGTCACCTACACGAAATGATGATGATAAGGTCCCGTACTCGTTCGGGTCCCATCTGATACTGCCTTTACTAACAGTCTTCACTTAACTAACAAATGTCGGGCCGGTCAAACATTAATATTCCCGAAATCTAAAACAACACAGGCTAAGCTTACAAAGACGACACAAGGCATTGGAGCCTATTGCCGCCATAAACCCGCGCAAGTGTCCTATCCTCTCTAATTTTAATAAACAATGGTTCTATTTTTACAACATTTTCTCTAAAAAAATGGTTATCCTATAACAATTCTAAAAAGGACAAAGACACTAACTGTAGCAACCTCCAGCATGTATTAACGCAACATTTTCCTGTTTATGTACTTTGTAAGTAACAACTTGATCGATCCAGTCGATTTGTAGCAAATTTGCTACAATCGACTGGATCGAATGAAAAGCCAATTGGCGTAGACAAACAGACAGACACAATTCGTCACACGATTGTACAGAACCTTAAAAATTACCTAAGGCACTCTTTTTCAAAGTATTGTCTTATGAGTAAGAATAATATTCCTATATCATTGTCAATGATTATTTAGTATTGGATATTTTCTTCGTATCTACGGTGTGTGCTAGGATTACTTTAGCATTGGTTCCGTTGACATTGACAATATTGACATGCTGTCAATATCATCGGGACCAATGCTAGCTAGTTCGTGCAATGACATGACATCGTCTGATGACAGGCAAGCGGGCTGTCGCCGGGCACGTGGTACGAAATTCGCGTGGTGGCGCACGGCCCGGCCGGCGAGGTACCGGCACTGTACCGCGCGCCCACGCTCACACACACCGGAGGTGAGGGACCAATTCAGCAAGAATTACTCAACAAGGTGAAATTAGCTGCAAACTAAATAGTTCATCCTGTCGGGTGTGATCTCAGAGCGCATCGGCGAGCCGGTGCTAGTCCCTGTGGAGGCGGCGCTGTCGGAGGGCGGCGCGGGCGGCGCGGACGGCGGCGCGGCGTGGCGCGCTCCCCTCGTGCCGTTGCTGACGGCATCTGCGTTTGCCGCATTGCTTGCAGCGCTTGCAGGTCAGCACTCGTTTCCAACTCTTCGCTTTTCACCCAAACCTTAAAATTAAATAAACTTACATGTAGCAAACTAGCTAGGCTGCAGGTATTATAGCTCGAAACTGTGAAAACATTAACATCATTATATTAATCCCTGTGGTTTTAGGATCAGTGCCATCTAATTATCCTGTAGTCCAGTGTTAGCCATATGGCAGTTGAGAGTCGTGTTTGTGCAGTGGGCGCGACGTGGGCGCGCCGGCGGGCCCGCGGCGTGCGCCGCGCGAGCTCGCCCGCGCCGCCGCCCTCCGCGCACCCGCAGCTCTACAGCACAGAGCCTGGGAAACGAAACGGCAAGACGCTTTCACCTCCTGACGGTACTGGGTTCTTTATTAGGAATTTAATCCCGTGTACTTTTGTATTTGATGTGTATCTATTGGTATAGAACAGGCGTTCAGATGTGGCACTGTGTGCGCAGGAGACCTGCACGAGATCAGTCCGTACGCGACGTTCAGCATGGCGGGCGGCGGCGGCGCGGGCTGCGCGCTGCACCTGCGCACGTTCGGCCGCGCCGAGCCGCCGGCCCTGGCCGCGCCGCCGCCCCGCCCGAACCTGCTGGCGCACTCGCAAGGTGAGCTACCTTACCCACTACCGATTTTGTCTGCATTCTTTTGAAAAATACACTTATTTTACACCCTACTTTTCACGTAGGACTTAATTCACAAGATTTTAGTCTTGCCGACGACATCATACGAGCTACACACTCGGTGACAATTTTAATTATCATACGACTCTTTGTTTACTCAGCGCGACAATTACCGTGCAGCATTCTTATAATAATATTTCTTTTCAAAATATAAGTGTTTTTCAAACACTCAGATCGCCGCAGCGAAAACACAGAGTCCGATAAATCCGCTGATATAGTCCGCCATACGAAGCCGTCGGCTGCCAATATCCGGCCCTCCATTATCGTGAGATTGGCCACCCGACGCTTATCCCCTTTGCAGCGCGACCCGCCCCACAAATGCTAATCGCACGTTAAGAGAGCAGTTTGAAGCATTATTGGCTACGATTGCTCAGGTAGTTATTTATTTATTTAAGGCACATCAACAAAGCAAACA
The DNA here is from genome assembly GCA_947532085.1 of Elegia similella. Taxonomy (NCBI): domain Eukaryota; kingdom Metazoa; phylum Arthropoda; class Insecta; order Lepidoptera; family Pyralidae; genus Elegia; species Elegia similella. The sequence continues at coordinate 183,684 of OX383926.1, read as the reverse complement.
CAAACATTTTTAATTAATATAAAATATCTTAATCTCTTGTTTACATCTATGACAGATATGCACAGCATGCAAATAATATCTTGATATGAATATACTGTAAGTGTAATTATAATAAAAATATATAGTATATAATGTAAATTTGATTAAATTAAAATAAAATTTAATGCCATAATGTTTATGTGAAAAGAAATATATCAGTTTTATTTTCCCAGAATTTTTTGTTTTAATGATTTGAGATTGTCATGAAATATATCTAAATTTAACGATTTATGCCAACCATTAAAAGAAGTAACACATCTAGAAACAGGTGCATGCATACCCAACCTGGTCCTGCATACAGGAACTAGGAAATATCCTTTTGTAACAGGACGCCGGCTATTAATTTTTGGAACGCAAATTTGAATTTTGTCCAATAACGTTGGCCACATTGATGTGCCCTGTACAATTCTTTGGAGAAATATCAGGTCCAGCATACGTCGACGTAGTGCCAATGTTCTAAGACCAAAGAACGAGAGTCATTCCTCATAAGAGCACCTTGATGGTATTCCAGCAGAAACAAAAGCTAGATGTCTCGTGAAGGATCTCTGAATACGCTCGATACGAGTAGAGTGAACTATAAATACAGGATTTCAAACAACGCTACTAAACTAAAGTATAGACCGCACGAGTGCATTATAATTTAATTTTAGTGTTAGGATTTTGGAAATCTCTTGTGTTACGTCTAACAAAACCCGACATTTGCGATGCTTTTTTTAATGATGGTGTTATAATGCGGTATGAAGCTTAGCCTTAACACTTTTAACCTCCTGTTTAGGATCCTTCGATGGTATATATGAAATAATACGTGGACTGTAGCAAAAATAATAATATTGGAGAACTATATGTACAAAAATGACTGTCGTCGTCGTAAATGGTGCTCTCAAACGGCACTTAGTACAGTCGCAATTCTGTATTGTCTCTTGTTTAATTTATCCTGTATGTGCTAAGTTTACCTAATTTCGTTAAATCATTACATCTTCAGATCGGTTATAGTGTAAATGAAAGTTTAAGCTATAAATAACTTCAAATAAGTGCAGTGATTGGTAACATTCTGACAGTTATTTCCAATCCGTTAATAATTCTGCGTTAATATCGGTAATTTGCAACGGATACGCGGCCCGCGACACAAGCGGATGACTCATCTTCGCCACTGACCGCCGTACGCTGACTCGGAACTACTCGGAACGCTTCGGGCTGCAGTTCGTGCCCGCCTGCTCCGTACTGATTGCGTACGTATCGCCCGCTGCGTGATCGTGATTGCTGCCTCTGATCTGCAATATTTCGGCCCACCTTTTCATCCCGTTACCCGATATTTGCTCTTTCCAACCTCTTTGTTGATCAGTATGCCACCAAAAAAACTGATATGTGCAGGATGTCGCCAAGAAATAATTGGCCGTCATATCAGTTGCTCTGCGACGCCTTGCAAAAAGAACTATGACCTCACCTGTACAAATGCGAGCAGGCTCACCCAGAATGATATTGCTGCTTGGGTTTGCCCGGAATGCCAGGCTCTTAGAAGAAAGACCATAGACTCATCTACCCCGGTACGTACCACATCAGCAACGAGTGTTACATCTGAACCAGATAATGTAACTCATCGTAAGAAGTTGTCACAACAGGGCAAAGAACTCCTTGCTTCATCCGAGGTTGCTCCTCAGACCTTGCTCCAGGAAATGAATTCTTTGCGCCTGGGATTCGAAGAGTTCAAGCCGGAGGTATTCTCGCGGTTGGATGCAATTACATCAGCCTTAGTGGGATTCAATACAAGAATGGAGGTAATTGAGTCCAAACAGGAATCTCAGGATCTAAGACAGCTTGACCTGGAGTTCAAGCAGGAGGCATTGGAGCGCAAGAACCAGGAGCTTGAATTAAAGGTTAAAACGCTTGAGGATCGGTTATCTTCCATTAATCAGCAGAATTTAAGGAGCGAAGTGGAGATAATGGGCGTCTATGAGACCATACGCGAACAACCAGCTCACATTGCCTTAGTGATTGCGTCAAAGATAGGATTGTCATTGGAAGCCGCTGATATAGAAGAAGCCACGAGGGTCGGAACCAAGCGCGGCAGTGAAAATAAGAAAGTTGTACGCCCACTGGTAGTTCGTTTTGCGAAGAAGTCCGCCAGGGATAGTTTCTTAAAGGAGGCCAGATCAAGGCGCAGTCTGAACAGTAAGGATATTGTCGGGGATGCACCCGAGCAGAGAGTTTATGTCAATGAAAGATTGACCACCGAAAACCGTCAATTATTTCGCGCAGCACGGGAACGCGCCAATGAATGTGGCTACAAGTTTTGTTGGGGTAAAAATGGTGGTATCTATGTACGCAAACGAGATGGCAGTCCAGCGCTGCGTATTACATCAGAATTTGACATTTCTTCCTTGGGAGGGCCGGCAGCAGCTCCGGCACCATTATCTTAGGCAGCCTTTTTTCAATTTTATTCTCATAATTTTGTATATGCGTTTAATATATCGTCTGCAGTTTGTAACTAATATCAGGGCTCGTTCTTCTAGTATAACGGAAACGATTGTATAATCGTTTCCGTTATTTTCTTTCAGAGGCGAAATTTCAATATATATATATATATAAATATTAACTTAGTTATATTTAACTTTCTAATAGGCGTGGAAACCCTGATTACCCTAATTTCAAAAACATTATATTGTATAAAATTATGGCCCCCCTAAACTTACTCTACAGCATTGACAATTCTTTCAACATAACATGCCATGCCGTTGATACTGCTGAAGAATGCAACAAATTCATCAAAAATTATAACTTTAAAGTCTTGAACATAAACATAAGGAGTGTTAACCATAACTTCGCCGCTCTTATGATAATTTTGGCTAAACTTGAAACTCGTTTCGATGCCACAGTACTAACAGAATGTTGGATCTCTGATGTTTCTGCTATTCCGCGTATTCCTGGTTACAATTCTTCTAATTCCAATAAATTCATCAATAGGTCGGGGGGCGTTGTGGTGTACATTAAAAACAACTGGTCACCAAATTTTTCTGAGCCTGCTCTTACTGACGCTAACTGTGTGCTTGCCGAAATTCCTGGAGTTATTTCCATTCTGGCGATTTATAGATCCCCATCATTCCGTGATAAAACACCTTTTATAAATTCTCTAGAAACTCTAATATCCAGGAAAGCCCATACGGATCGTCTTATCATAGCTGGCGACCTCAACATAGAAATAGTTTCAGAAAATAGAAACTTTGAGTACTTGTGTCTAATGTCTCAGCTTGGCTACATTCCTGCCGTCACTAAACCCACACGGAATGAGGGCTGCCTTGATCATATTTTTATACCAAGTAGGTCCAGGGCTACTTCAGTTGTTTGCCATACTGTTCTAACTGACCATCACAGCTCAATGGCTGGTCTTTCGCTTGATTCTCGCAAACAGACCAATTTTAAGAACCGTTATCGTATAAAAGTTGATTACGATGGTCTGCTGAAGGATATTAAGGAGGTTGACTGGGCAAGTATTCGTAATGTTTCTTGCCCAACCGAAGCTGCTGTAGCTCTGGAGTCGATTGTCAGTAATGTAATTTCAAAAAACTCCGTATCGGTCAAAGTAAGTCATTCACAATTTGCTTTGCAACCGTGGATGACTCCAGGTTTAATCAGATGTTCTGTTCATAGGGACAAACTTCATGCCGATGTCCGCAAGAATCCTGACGACTACCAAAAAAGGCTATATACTTAAGATATCGCAATTTCTATCAAAACCTTTTCAGAAAATTAAACGAGAACATGAAGCTAGACTCCTCTCTCAGCATGACAAGGATCCTAAAAAGCTTTGGGAAACTATTAGACACATAACTCAGACACAACGTGTAAAAACACCCGCTACTGAACTTACACTAACCAAAGGTACACCCATTGCCTCTTTAGACTACTGTAATGAGTACTTTTCTTCAGTCGGTACCACCTTGGCCAACCAAATTTTAGATAAAATCAACACAACTGAAGAGGTATTGGCTTCTGAAATTAACTCATCTGGTCCCGTTGCTTCGTTTTTCCTCATTGCAATTGACCAACCAGAAGGAGAGACCCGTATCAACCTTTTAAAAACTGATACTTCCCCTGGTCTGGATGGTGTATCGAATCGCATTATAAAAACAATTGGTAAATATATTTCAGAGCCGTTAGTACACATTTTTAATAGAAGTTTTCTTTCCGGCACCTTTCCAGAAAATTGGAAGACAGCTGCGGTTTTGCCTATTCACAAAAGTGGCCCTAAAAATGATCCCAGAAACTTTAGACCTATTTCTTTGCTAGGTATCTTTTCAAAATTGCTCGAGGGCCTGGTTAATGTGCGCCTTCTAAATTTTCTTGAGAAACACAGTTTGCTATCTGAACATCAATTTGGTTTTAGGAGAAATATGTCTACCGAAGGCGCGGTATCGTTTCTCACCGATACGATAGTAGCGAATCTGGATAATGGACGCCCATGCGTTGGTATTTTCTTGGACTTTGCTAGGGCTTTCGATACCGTATCTATCCCGATCCTCTTACGTAGGCTTGAATCGATGGGAGTGAGAGGCCTGGCTTACAGTTGGTTATCTAGCTATTTGAGTGGCAGAAAACAATGTGTCAGAGTTAATTCGGTTGTAAGTGGCCTGAAAACAGTATCTCATGGCGTGCCCCAGGGTAGAATTCTGGGACCCACTCTATTTCTTATCTATATAAATAGCTTGGTGTCTCTCAATATACCCCATGCTTCTATTGTCTGCTACGCAGATGACACTGCTATAATTTTTTCAGGTCATTCTTGGAATGACTGCTTTGGAAAGGTTCGTAATGGCATGCAGATTGTGTCTAACTGGTTGAATTGTAGTCTTGTGACAGTTAATGCTGAAAAGTCGAAACTCTTTTGCTTTTACAAGAACGCAGCTTATGCTCCAAAAGAAATCCCTTGCATTAAAATTCATAGTTGTGTGGCTGCAAATAATTCTACCGCCGTAGTCCCTTCTTGTTTGTGTGACAGTATTGAGAGATCTACTAATGTGCGCTATCTTGGAGTAATACTGGATGACAAGTTGAACTTTGCCTGCCACATTGATTCAACTAGCAAGAGATTACGTAAGCTCATACACGTCATGAAGTTGCTTAGAGAATCTGCAGACAGAAATCTACTCATAACTGTATACTTCACCCTTTGTCAGTCTATTCTCACTTATTGCATCTCTGTGTGGGGCGGCGCTGCTACTAGTCACTTGATTAACTTAGAAAGGACACAACGCGCCATCTTAAAAGTTATGTTTCGCAGACCTCTCTTGTACCCAACCGTTTCTCTATACGAAGAATCAAAGGTTCTCAGTGTTCGGAAACTGTATATATTAAAACTGACAGTCGACATGCACCAGAAAGTTTTGAAATCCCCTGAGTACCGCAATTTGCTACTTAAAAGAATTTTCAAAATTTATGCCCCTCGTGTTAACACCGCATTTGCTAATCGCTTTCAAAATTTTGCTGCTCCTTTTATTTATAATAAAATTTGCCGACTGCATGACATCAGAGAGACCTCATTGAGGGCTATCAAGTCCCTGGTTAGATCGATGCTTATGCCTTGGAGTTATCAATTTACTGAAGATTTTCTTAATATCTTGAAATAGTAATTTTAGCTTATTTTGATCATACATATATTATATTATTATGTATTACTTGGTCATATATTCTAATAATGTTTCACGATTTGTAATGGTTTTCACCTTAGTACCGAATTAATGCCTTATTATATTATTTAATTACTATAAATTGCTCTCGGCTACCACAGGACAGGCATTGTTGCCTAGCGTGGAGCCAACAGTAACTCTATTTAAAATATGTAAGTTATATAGTTGTTCTATTAAAACTGTAATTTGTAAAAGCTGTATTGTAAATAAAGCTATTATTATTATTATATTATTATTAAATGTCCAAGGGCAAGTGGCCCAAAAACCAATACGGCCAGCCAACCAGCGTCGTCGCCCCAGATATGTCGTGATGGCCGACCAATACACACTCCGCTGCCCCCCGTGCGTCTTGCTAGCCCCTCCGTCGCCTGGCCGCCCGGCTGGAGCGCCAGCGTCGCGGCGCGAACATGCTCCCCGGGTTGAAGTGTCGACTTCAAAGAATTGGCAGCGGACAAATATTGTTGAAGGCGCGCCGAATCATGCCCTTCCTGGTCTTCAGATCGGCGACCCTCGCGACGCCATCGGAACCCGGGTACACCTGCACCACGCGACCCAATAGCCAGCAGAGAGGAGGAAGCGCCTTATCCTTGACCAAGACAAGGCTCCCCAGTGTAATGTCTCCCGAAGTTGCAGACCACTTGGTTTTCTGCTGAAGCAAAGATACGTCATCATCATCATCATCAGGTCCCCCTTAGTCTCCACTACAGGAGCACGACCCTCTCTGTACTACTAGGGCCATACTTGGCCAGAGCAGCCAGAGGACTTGGCCTACACTCTCCACGCTGGCCAGACGGGTTGGAGAGGTGTCTTAGATGTTTATAAGCTTTGTTTAGCTTGTATTTCCTAAGTCGCCTTCTACGACATCCACGGGAAGACTTGGAGTGGTCCTATTCTACTCTGCCGGATACCACACGGCCAAAGATACGTATTCGGTGTTAAACCGGTTCCAGAAATGTTGCTTCATGTATTCCACCCACTGGAATCGCTCAAGTCTGCTGATGTTTTCGCCGTCAGCTATTTGTGAATGCGGAACGGATGTGAGTGAGCGTCCAATCAAAAAATGGGAAGGAGTTAGGGCAGAAAAATCTAGGGGATCAGATCAGCTGTTCAACATTATGGTGGTCAGGCCCCGAGTTTTTATCGCAGGATGAACAATCTTGGCCAAAACTAGCAACAAATGTCGTGAAACAAAATATTCCCGAGGTGATTTGTAATCTTGTAAATCAACAACATTCTGATTTAATCAATTGCACTATAATTCAACAATTAATTCATAAATATTCAAATTTTAACCATTTACAGAGAATCGTGGGCTATTTAAAAAGATATATTTACAACTTAAATAAGAAAAATACTAAAATTAGAGGTTATTTATCAAATCAAGAAATGCAACTGTCTTTAAAATGCATTTTGCGTGTTGCTCAGTATGAAATGTTTCATGATGAATATAATATCTTAAATTCTAAAAAACTTTTGCCTTCTAAAAATCGCCTAATCTCGTTGTCCCCATTTTTAGATGATGATGGCATAATTCGTGTTGAAGGCAGGTTAGAAAACTCACCTAATGACTACAATGTGAAACATCCCATTCTCGTGTAGTAAGCACCATTTCACAAAGATCCGGCTCGAAGGACCACTTTGTTTAGGATCCTTCGATGGTATATATGAAATAATACGTGGACTGTAGCAAAAATAATTATATTGGAGAACTATATGTACAAAAATGACTGTCGTCGTCGTAAATGTCCAAGGGCAAGTGGCCCAAAAACCACTACGGCCAGCCAACCAGCGTCGTCGCCCCAGATATGTCGTGATGGCCGACCAATACACACTCCGCTGCCCCCCGTGCGTCTTGCTAGCCCCTCCGTCGCCTGGCCGCCCGGCTGGATCGCCAGCGTCGCGGCGCGAACACCTCCTACACTTTTTCCACCTTCACTCCGTCGATATAGTATTGGGTAACAATGGGCTTCTTTTTCTTTGTGAAGCAGACATGCTGGCATTTTCCTATATTTAATTACATTTTGTTATTAATGCATCACTGAGTAATCCTACCCAAGTCCTCCTGAACCAAATCTTGATCATGGAATTCTTCTATCACCCGGGAAATCTTCATATCATCGGCGAACAATGAACATTTACAGTTATGTATACACTGAACTTTATCGTTTATAAACAAGGTAAACAGTATGGGCCCAAGATGCGAGCCCTGTGGGACACCAGATGTCGATATGTAAGTGCTTGATCGGTAACCATTTACTACCACAGCTTGTTCCCGATTTGAAAGATAAGAACCGAACCATCTCAGAAGAGCGTCACATACTCCATATTGTGAACAAAGCTTATTTACTAGTCTTATGTAATGCACACGATCAGAAGCGCTAGAAAAATCTGTGTATATGGCATCAACCTGCTGGTTTTGGCCCACCTTCTCCATAATTGGAGTTAAATAAGACACAAGATGGTATTGCAGATGTCCATGGGCGACGGTGACCACTTTCCATCAGGTGGCTCGTCTGCTCATTTGCCGTCGGATATACATATACAAAAAAAACACAAGATTTGTAGCCACAGACTTTTTGGCTTGAAAGCTATGCTGATCTGGATTAACAGAAGACTTGGTATGATTAATTATCACAGAACATACAAGTGACTCGAATACTTTAGAGAAAATTGATAAAATGGAAACAGGTCTGTAGTTTTAACATTGGATGGAACACCCTTTTTAAATACAGGTACTATTCTGGCACGCTTCCAAATTGTGGGAAAATAACCACAGCTTAATGACTTATGTAAATTAATGTCAGAGGTAATGACAACACCTCCGCGCAGCGCTTTACAAAAATCGAGGGAAGATTATCAGAACCTGCGCCTTTGTTGGGATCCAATCTTTTGAGCTGCTTAAGTACCTCACGCTCGGTCTCACGTATTGAGTCGAGTTTGCAAGCATAATCATAATGTTTATCCTGATTCACATTTACTTGGGATAGTCCTGCGTCATTTTCAGAGAATATGGAACCAAAATGTGACGCAGATAATTCGACGACTTCTGGTCCAGAGTTCGCGAAACTACCGTCACTTGAATGCATTGAAGATGGAATGCCATTACCAGACGAATCTTTTTTTTTTGTTGCTTGACAAAGCTCCAAAAAACTCTTGGATGTTTTTTTTATATTGGATTAAATTCTATGCATGCATGCAAATATATCGCTTTTTTACAATATCTAATTCAAAAACATCACGAGGTTTATTATATTTGCGTACTTTCTTTCTAAGTTTATCTTTTTCTTTAAGAAGACGGATTAAATCAGAAGTAAACCAAATTGGGTAACCATGTTTACGTGCTTTGCGTTTAGGTACATACTTGTCTATTATTTCAAATAATAGTTAGTTATTCTTCTTCTATTTGCGCTTTGAAATCTTAAACATTTTCCATATTTATTGCACTAATGAAATCCTGGCCAAAAATAAGACATAATCAGCTGAGGAAAACCAAAACTTTAGGTTTTAATTTCAAAACATGGCATTTTGCAAGCTAACCAAATGACATTTTTAGTGCGTGCCTGTCCAACAAGGAAGTGTGGCATCCCCCGTCAAGAACAGACGTTTTCTGTTTAACTCTGAATGTTTTCCGAAATTATTTTTTTCTTAGAGGTAGCAAACTCCTATATTGCGCGATTGCATGTTTAGTCTGAAGGGCCGATCTGAGAATTAATGGCAAAAGCTTTTGGAAAGCAGCAGCTCTCCTCTTTTGCCTGATGGGCCGAAAGCTACGTTGCTAGAAGGACTTATCCTTAGTGCAAGTCACCCGGAACCGCCGGGCGGTCATCAAAACTCGCATATGCACTCTATTCCGAGGCGAGCGTTGGGTGTTAGAGAGTGAATCCAATATTGAAAATCGTGGCAAAGTTATCTTTATTTTGTCAACAACGCACACATATACTTACGTATTGCCGAAGATAGGACTGTTACCTGATGCATTTTATGGAGTTATACCTACTGCAACCGTGGATTAGGAACTTTTTAAAAAGACTGCATATTAAGATATACTAAGGATGTATAATCGTATATTGATGCGCAGATCTGCGCTAATATGCATTGTTTAACTTTCGTGTCTGGTATATGTGGTCTTAGTAAACCGGTGTAGGGACACATTGTTATGTCAGCGATTTGTATCGCGGCGGGCTAGTATACATTTGGCCGCCAGTCGCCACTCGCCCGTCTCTCGTGTAACTTGTGTACCTCCGCATATACATATTTGTTATAGTGACTTTCGTAATTCTGCATAACTGTGATTTTGACTGTGTGTAACTGTGGACATAAAAATATACTCATCGTCCTAGAACTTGTCTTTAATTTACAAGGACCTTCTGAATCTCTTAACGTTAGGTCAAGCTAGTGGAGTGCGTAGACATTTATCAGACAATCAGTGATCAGACCTAGTGACCTACACCGGTATACAACAATCAAATGTATTTGTAACGCTTTTTTAGGGTTCCGTACCCAAAGGGTAAAAAAGGTACCGTATTAATATGGCTCCGCTATCGGTCTGTCTGTCTGTTTGTCTGTTCGTCTGTCACCAGGCTGTAACTCATGAACCGTAATAGTTAGACAGTTGAAATTTTCACAGATGATGTATTTCTGTTGCCGCTATACTATACTAAAAAACAGAATAAAATAAATATTTAAGGGGGCTCCCATACAACGAACGTGATTATATTGCTCGTTTTTGCTCGATATTGATGACGGCAACAGGTAGACACTTGAAATATTCACAGAATATCTAGTTAGTTATATTCTGTGAATATTTCAAGTATATATTCACTTAAAAATAAATAATAAAATTAAAATAAAACAATTATTTAAGGAGGGCTCCCATACAACAGACTTGATTTTTTGCCGTTTTTATAGACAATGGTAAGGAAAGGAACCCTTCGTGCGCGAGTCTGACTCACTCTTGGGCGGTTTTATATTTTAATATTATATATACTTAGCTTCTTTAGTCGCCTCGTGCCACATCCATAAAAGCCATGGGAAGAGATACAGCGCTCTTGTTAAAGAAAACGAATGTTGTTATGCACCGTATGCAGGTTTTGAATATTCAGATATTTTAAGAATCAGGAATCATGTATTCCTCTGAGATACTATCGGATCTAAATACCCGTATTCTAAATAAAAAAGTGTTCTGCTTTCTTTTGTACTAGAATATCAGTATTTTTTTCACGGTGACGTGTATACAAATAATTGTATGGAGAAATGCTGATATATTGATACTGTAGGATTTTTCCATATCAATGGCCTGATTTGATTGACAAACAGCCGGGACACGCCGGGATATTACGAGACGACAACCGTGTCTACTTTGCACAGAGACAAACGTACACTTCTGAATGTTTTCGTTTAATTTTAAGAACCTATTCGATGCTCTCTAGGTACTACTGACAGTTGAAATGTTAAATTAGCTAAAAAAATAAATTGTACAAATATTTGATATTGTTCTCGCGGTTGTTGTAAAATGGTTTATTGTAGTTGGGGCGGCGGTTTACGAGCGCGGCGGCCGGCTGCTCGCTCCGCCGCCGAACACAAATGGACTAATAAAACTCCAACAATTCCGCTACAATAAACCGCTCCGTCTCGCGCAAGGACTTCATTCCGTATTCATGAAGGATTTAAAAATGATGTTGCATGGCGTTTTGCCGTAAGTAGAGATCTCCCAAACAATAGATGAGCAGCTCTAGGGCGGATTATACGGTGCAGCGAGTAATATGCTACGGGAAGAGACGTAATATCCGATACGAGGCGGCGGCATTGTGCGCCCGCCCGCTACGCGCTGTGCACTAGAATACATCATACATTGCGGGAGCTGTAGCGATAATGATATACAATAAAATAATATGTTTCCCTTCCACTATCGCATTGCAAGTGTGTCTAGTTGCAGCGGCGCCTCAAGCGATAACTGATAAGTTGCGAAAGGTTAAGGGCGTCAGGGATCTTGCAGTTTGGCTTGACTCGGAACTAAATTTTGCTGAGCATATTTAATAATAATATTGTCACAAAATCCGCCCAAATGTTAGGCTTTCTTAAAAAAGGTGTTAACAATTACATTTTGTTGATACAAAGTAAAGGCTTGAAGGCATAAGCTCCTGGAATGAGATGAACTTGGCATTAACGTCGGCGGCGAGTATTTGATTTGCTGATGATGTCGATGTCCTGGCGGAGCTGTTGGAGGACTTAAGTACCATGTTCCTTAATGGAGTTTCCAAACAAGTGAGTCTTAAAATGAAAATGGTCATGACGAAAATAATGTCGGATGTTCATGTTGTGCCTTCACCGGTATCTGTTGGGAACTCCATCCTTGAAGCTGTAGACCAATATGTCTATTTGGGTCAATTGATCCAGATTAGAAGTTCCAGCTTCGAGGATGAGGTCTTTTGACACATCCGACTCGGCTGGGTTCGGGAAGCTCCGTAGTGTCTTCTCGTCTAAAATACATCAGTGCCTAATAGAAAGTCTATAATCAATGTGTGTCACGGGTGAAGACTTACTGGTCCGAAAAGTGGTCCCTTACTATGGGCCTCAAACGAAGGTTACTGATATAGCACAGCACTCTACCACTTCAATAATCCGCTAATCAGCTGATTATTGAAGTGGCAGTGGGCGGGGCACAAAGCACATAGAACCGATGACCGATGGGGCATAAAGATTCTAGAATGGCGACCACGTAGCGGCAAGCGCAGCGTTGGATATCTACCGACCGACAGATGGTCGGACGACCTTACTATGGTCGCAGGAAGATGCTGGATGCAGGCCGCTTCCAACCGGTCGTATTGGAAATCCTTGGGGGAGGCCTATGTCTAACAGAGGACATCTGGTGGCTGAGATGATGATGATGATACAAAGACCCTTCTGTACAACATGTCAGGATCAGAATCATTTATTCCTAAAAATAAGGTAGTATGATAACAGTCATGGTGTTACACATGTTCGGCCCTTAAAGGCGTAGGAATTTTAAATAATAAATAATTTATATCTATTTAATAATACGTATTTTGAATTAAATTCATTACAATTATATATTATTACATTATAAAATTATATAATTACAATGTTCAGCTTATCACCACTGGATCGTCAGATTGATTGAAATATTTCAATAATTCTTTATAATAACATTTACTAAAGAGCCAGTTAAATAGCAAAATGGTTAAATTTAGTATACCCAGGAGTTAGTGGCGGCACGTTATTAGAATAGAATAGAATAACATTTATTATAACACTTAGACACACACACAAAACGATATAAAATAAAATTATTAAAAAGTACAAAACATAAAAGTTCGGTGCCATCAGTGTTACAAAAGGTGACGGCTCAGCGTTACGCTGGACTAGGGATACCCTAATCCAGCACTGATTTTCAGCCGTCACCTTCTGAGGCATCGCGAACTGAAACACGCACTATACGACACGCACATAAACAATATATAAAACTAAATTAAACAAAACAAGTGTACACAAAAATAAAGACATCGATTAAACGCATACAATAATAAATAAAATAGACAGAACAAGTATAATAAATAAACATTTGAAATGAACATTTTGACCCAAATACCTGCACTAACTACTATAACCCCCCTTGAGATCGCCGCAATCGGTTAATAAATTTGCCGGTCAATACGTCAAAGTAGAGGTTATTACTTAAACTGCCATGCAGGAGACATTATTGTCAGTAACCATCAACCTGCGCTTTGGTACGAATAGTTTGGTTGGATTCCTACTATAAAGGGAAACAGTCTGAGTAATTTACAAATAGGCACAGCTCCAATATATAAAGGCAAAGAAGTGGAAGGATTTTTAATTTTTGAAATAATGGTCTACAGCGATCAAGATAATCCGCCGGGCGGAGGGCTCTGACGCACGTCTTTTGCAAAATAAAAGCGCTCTGCATCTCTACAGAGTTTCTCCAGATGACCAGACCGTATCGTAGTATCGATGCTACATTCGGTGAGAAGTAACTTGGAATACGCCAGCATAGTTTGGAACCCCTCATATGCAGTACACTCTCAGCGAATTTAACAAATACAGAGGTCTTTCAGTAGGCACCTCGCGTGTACTGCGTCCAACGTTTCCCATAGCTGCTCATATATTGATCGACTAATACATCTAGTATGATCTCATTGCATGATCGATTTTTTTTTATAATACAAAACGGCAAACGAGCAAGTCAGTCTGATGGTAAGTGGTCAACGCGGCCCATGGACAACTGCAACACCAGGCTGTGACAGCAGCGGTGCCGGCCTTTCAAAGAGTTGGGGGAAGATATAGGGGACTTTGATATATTTGGCGACAGTTTAAAGATTTAAGAGCAAATGCTGAAACTTATGAGTGGTTAATCACACAGTTTTTATATGAGTACCTTTAACTGTTATGATAATTGTAGTCAAAGACGTGTATAACTGTTATTGGGGTCTACATTAGAACTAACTTGTGAGTGTCACTGTGATGCTGTAGGTACACACTGTAGGTGTGTAACACAGTGAATAAATATATAAGTATGCTGTTTGTTTACGATGTACTCCGCCATATTGCAGCTGCAATGCAGAACGGCTCGAGAGAGTACAACTTTGTCAGCTTCGGTGTATATGATGACTGTTTACTGACTGACTTTATTCACCCAGTATCCACTTATCAAAAATATCACAATGGGCCCAATTACCCTTTGACGATTCCTTCATAGTTACACCCTTTTCGATATTTCAAAGCTAGGCTCATGTCGGCATATAGTAGAAGACTGGAGGCAATTGCACCCTTCCGGTCATGTGGCGTGGCAGTTACGCGAGTCACTCATAACTGTTCTCAAGTCTTGAAGCAGTACGCATAACGCATTTTCCACGTGTAACAAAACACTTCCTTACATGAGCGCCTAAAAATGAGTGCGTTTCTTTATTTGATCATAACTTTGTCAATTATCACAATTTGTTTTAACACATTCGTGTATTTTATATTTCCTTTACGAGTACTCAAAAAGTAATTCGCTCGCCGCAGAGTACGGGCGCGCGCGCGACAGCGACTCGGAGTCGAGCGGCTCGCCGTGCGCCGCCTGCGCCGCCTCGCTGTATCGCCTGCCCGCGCACCTGCCGGGTAACTACCTCCCTGCTGCCCGCTGCCATAGTGCATATAATGTATCTTAAACCAAACACACTTCGTCAAAATCTCTGTGAAAAAATATTGAATGCGTAACTACACGTAAACTTTCTCGTTGCACATTTATCAAATGCATAATCGCGAACATACCTTTTTCTTGCTGTCAATGTCTAGTGACCATTGCTAAAACGTTGAAGAAAACACGGTATTTTCGTATTAATCACCGATTTTGCATTTATAAATACCTAAACGTAGGTTTTTCTTTCCTTCAGATTCAGTCTTTAAGTTCAGATAATCTCTCACAATCGTATGCGTACAATTTTGGCTTACATTTATATTTGGTAATTATATAAATTATTGTAAGACTGTAGAAAATAAATGTATTAGATGATGAGTTAATTTTTCTAAGTGTTCCATTTTGTTGAGTTGTTGAATGACAGAACATATTGCAGACACGCTTCCGGCGGTGGAATCGAGCACAGAAGACACGTCGTACAGTGCGGGCGGGCGCGGGGGTGCGGGGCGGGCGCGGGGCGGGCGCGCGCGCCGCCGCCGCGAGCCAGCCCGCCACGCCGCGCCGCCCGCCGCCGCCGCCGCCGCCGCCGCCGCCGCCAGGTCAGCGGGCGCACACTTATATACTATTCTCCTAGTACAGTTGCCAAAGGTCGACAATCTTAACTAATATTATGAATGCGAAAGTGAGTTTGTTTATAACGCTGTTACGCCTTTACTACTGAAACGATCATCATGAAAGAATCATGGCGAAATTTGTACAAATTAAATTAAAAAAAAGAGAAAGTGAAATCTTTTTTATATGATTACTACGGCTCTGGTCAACAACTTGAATTAATCAGAATATTTTTTAAAGACGGGAGAAAAAAGATATTTATTTATTTAAATACTGTCTTATTATTCAATATTCGAACATATATTAAAAATTATTGAGTTAATATCCGAACATTACCTACAACTGACATGTTGAAATATATTAATTTATGGCAACACCACGCAAGCAGGCTGCAATCCGCTAAAATAAAAAAAACAATCTATCAATCCAACGGTTTGTTTGGTTTGACTTTGGTTTATTCTTTGAGATTTTCTCATTGACTTGACAGACGTTATTAGTCTGAGTGACAGATCAGTCAGATCAACGTCAACAGCGAACTGTCAGTTTGACAACCATTGTAAATTTTTTAAGGCAAATGAAAATGGCAGTTAGGCTATAACTTTTACTGTGAAATATTTTATATAAACGGGGGTTTAAAAATATTTCTTTTATGCAGACATGTTACTAGTAAGGAAACCTCAATACTGCTATATAATTCATCTTCCTTTTTTTTGTACATTCGATGTATGGTCGTTCGCCATAATTCTTTTGCATACACGTTATCTGGGGTACGGAGAAGGACATAGGGTACATTTAAATCCCGGGAAAAAGTACTGTTCCCGAGAGATCGAGATTGACGCGGGCGGAGCCGCGGGCGGAGCCGCGGGCGAAATCTAGTTGTTAAATAATTTCAGTTGGCAATCTTAGTTGCGTAACAAGCAACTAAACTTGAAGATAGTATTGGCTTCCTCCTACTTCCGCCGGTATTCAATGCGCAGGCAGGAAGGGCCGGCATTTCCGGCTAAGGTTTAATTCGGCTGCGCAAACAACCGCCGGACCCTCGTCATCGCGAGTTGGCCGGTACTTACGAGCGCTTGATTGGTGTCGTACGTGACTGGGGAGCCAATGCCGACTACTGTCGCGTGCTTCATCATCAGCAATTCTACCGGACTGACTCCCAATAAATATTAACATTGATAACAAACATCCGGTCACATATAAACTAATAGGGTATCATTCCGGTTCTGACGGCTAAAGGAAAACTCAAACCGTTACTGATTCATGTTATACCTACATATGTATATAAAATGTAAATCCTCGTTAATATGTGTAAACTTTTTCTTTTGACCAAAGCCACCGTTTTTAAGATGGATCACGTTGGGGTAATACCGTAGTAGCATCTCCAAACTAGCGCCCCGCCCCTCCCAGCATGGCTTCAGCGCTTTTGCCAATAGACTGACATACTGCAAAACACTGCAGACACGTACCAGAGCGGGCTTATACTCATATCCCACTGTACATGCTCGCAAGTCTCCGAGCAAAATAAAAAAAGTATGTTTACGTGTGGAGAAGGGCCCTCGAGCAAGCATGACATACCGAGCGCAGTGAGCGAATCACGCGCAAGACGGACAGCGAGCGACGCTATCCTGTGCTCCCCGCATGCCTGGTTTTCATCCAATATTACCAGATTAGTAGTAACGCCGATTTACCTAGTGATAAAATGATTGTGACTGTGACTGTAAGTTGACTTATCTGCAGTATATTCCAGGTACTTCTCTACAGCGGCGCTGCGGCCGCGGGACCCGCTGTGAACATCATCATCTTTGTAAATATTGAAACCACTGTACAAAAGTTTATATATTCTGAAAAACATGTGTTAAAATTGTTGTAAAAATCTGTACGTTTCAGAATTATAAAGCAAAATTGTCAGAAATAACTTATCTTGTAACGTGTGTTGTTGACATCTTTTTTACTAAACTGTAGAACTTTTGTTACTTTCGAGAAATAAATACAAATGCGTCAATGTAACGTCAAACGACTGTATATACTTAGCAAGTTGTTACGTTGACTTGTGGGAGATCCGTGTTCGGTCCGACTGAGCTAATATTATTTAATAAATAATCCAGTTTTCATCCGTCGTTTCATTATCCAGCAGACGCTGGGATACTACGCCACGGTAAAGATATCTTTACCGTGACTACGCGGAGTAATAAAACTTCCCGTTACCGGTGACGTAACTTGGCTTTAACCAGTTCTATGTTATTCTAGGATATATTGAGAAGCTTCCACCAGACTAACCAAGTAAGAATTTGAGTCAAAAATGTAGATACAGAATTAAGCAGTACAGCTTGTTTCTGCGCACAGCATGTGATCGTACTTAGGTACTAACAATTCTACGAACGCTCGCAGCAAACTATGACAAGTGACGTAACAAATGCAAGTTGGCAATGCTCTGATTCAATTACCGGAATGGCAGTACTGAGTCAAAATACAGGTTGATATGAGCCCTCTAGCTATGATAAGTGACGGAATCAGGATCACGAATTGAACACAAAATGTAATGAAAAAAAGTGACCAAGTGCTCGTCGCACTTGCCTGTGAAGGGTTTCGTTTTTAGGGTTCCGTACCCAAAGGGTAAAAACGGGACCCTATTAATATCGCTACGCAGTCCGTCTGTTTGTCTATCTATCTGTCCGTCTGTCCGTCTGGCACCAGGCTGTATCCCATGAACCGTGATAGTTAGACAGTTGAAATTTTCACAGATGATGTATTTCTGTTGCCGCTATAGCAACAAATACTAAAAAAATAATAAAATTAAGATTTAAGGGGGGGGCTCCCATATAATAAACGTGATTTTTTTGCTTGTTTTTGCTCGATATTGATAACGGCAGCAGGTAGACGCTTAAAATATTCACAGAATATTTAGATATATATTCACTTTAAGAATAAATAAAAATAAAATTAATATTAAAGGGGGGGGGGGGGGGGGGTGCTTTCTTGATTTTTTTAATTTCATGATTTTTTGCCGTTTTTATAGATAACGGTACGGAACCCTTCGTGCGCGAGTCCGACTCGCACTTGGCCGGTTTTTCCTAATATAGTCATCAACCAATCTATGCTCGCTACTTAAGCATAGATTATTGATGTATAATAAACTGGATTAGTACTCAACGTGCCAACTACCTTTACCTAGCCAAATTCTAATATAACTTTTCCCAGCAAAAAGTTACTTCGTTTTAGCATTTGTATAAATGTCAGTGTCTTTTATACACTTGTATAATGAGTTAGATTTGCGGTTTTGTTTCTTGTTCTTATTCTAAAAGTTACATAGGAGCCTTCATGTCATTATTAAAGTGGATAGGTATCTAAAAACACCTTACACAAATTTTTAGCCTTAATCTTTTTTTTTGTATAATAATCTTGAAGCGGTTCACAGAACACATCTTCACCAAGTCTCAACTTACGAACTTGTGACATACGGACATGACGAATCTATAAGAGTTCCGTTTTTGCACGCAAAACGTAAGAAAAACCTTATAGCTTTGGCCCAACTTGATAGGTGAACGCCATCTAAAGATATGACTTTAGATAGCGTTTACTTTTTTCTTAAAATGATTCTGATTTTAAGATAATTGACTCTAGAAAGTCACTTAGTATCTTAAAATAAACAGAGCTGATGAGTTATATACGCCAACTGTCGCATGTTATTGTTCCATTCGGAATACATATCAAACATTGATTAGTCTCAGTCATTGAGATTAATCTCAGTCTTTGGTGTTTGATGTTAGAGTAAGTCCTAACAAAATAAAGAATTTAAATATAAATTGAAATACGTGTATCTGTTTATATTTCTTAATCTTTAATAAATACGAATATTAATTGTAAATATGTTGCGGGTAAGTGCAGCAGTAAATCTGGGGAGCGTTGTTCATCGAATGGAATTTAATTAAGCTATTCAGTCGCTCCGTGTACGAGGCGAGATTGCGGGCCTCGGCGCCGCTCACACGAGATGAAACTAGAGACTAAGCTCTATGCTCAAAATGAAAAGACGAACATATGATAGAAGAAGTTATCATCATTTAAAAACAAAGCACTATCAACATTGTTATATTTTCAATTACCAAAACTTTACATTTCTTCTATTTATATGTCATTTAATTTAAAAAGTTCCAACTTCGAAGACGAGTGACTTTGACGCTGGGCAACATTCCAGAAGCTCTGTAGTGTCTTTTCATCCAAAATACCTCACGACTTACGACTCAGGAACGTGGCCCGTTATTATGGGCTTCATTAAAAAAGCTAATAAATAAATATATACGGACAAACCACACAGATTGAGCTAGCCTCAAAGTAAGTTCAAGACTTGTGTTATGGGATACTAACTCAACGATACTATATTTTATAACAAAAACTTATATAGATACATATTCAAGACCCAGGCCAATCTGAAAAAGATAATTTTCCATCTTAACCTGGCCAAGGATCGAACCCGAGCATTCTGGTGTCGCAGGCTGACGTGTTAACCACTGCGCCATGGAGCTCCAAGTAAAGTAAGGCTCAAGGTAAGAAAAGCTGATATTGCTGACTGATCTATGCTCGGTGTTTCTCTACCATTTTAAACTAAATTATTCTTCAAATTGACCCAACTCTTGAGCTACCTTAATGTATGAGTTATATCGCAGAGGCATTTTAAGTTCGCTTCTTAATCGCAGTAAAAGTATATGTTCCTTTAAAAAAAGAGACAAATCAGACAGGGACATTTAAACCGAAAATAAAAAAATGAGGACAAAGCGTCTTTGAAATGGAAGTGGATCGGAAATATTTCCTATAACTTTGACAAGGTATCAACAAAAACGGAATGTCAGTTTAGGCTTTGCGATAACGTGTGCTGTGGCTAGGACACGTTCGTATCTGCCATTTCACCTACGTATATTTAGCACAGCCCTAAACATAAATATTTGTCTAAGTGAAAAAAGGTTGACGTTTTTAGGAATAACTGTAATTTGTGTGCATAACCAAATGAGCCAAGGGCCGACACGTCGTACATTTTTAAAGTCGTGAAAGCTTTTCACGCGCGACCCGCCGCCTTTGATGTGCCGCCCCAAATCAATTTCACTTCCATTCGGCGTTGATTTTACCTTCACAATGTACTTCATAAAGCATTTTACTTATTTACTGGATACCAATGATATACTATTTCAGCCGCCGCCGTGACGCAGTGGTAAACACGCCAATCAGCGACACGAGGGGTACCGGATCGATTCCACGCTCGGGCAAATACTTGTACTTTATGTTCACAGGTATTTGTCTAGGGTTCTGGAAATACCCAAGGAGGGTTGGCGTCGGACAGGCAGTCGGCCGTAAAACCATTCGCCAAATCATATCCCAGCGTGGATGATATCATGATAGCGGGCCCGGGTTCCAACGCAAGATGAGGATGCAACCGAGACAACGCTCAGATGATGATCATGACCTGTGATGTAATATTCATTAAAATTATGCATCTGTGACAGTAGCCACTCCATTTCTAGTTTAAAGAATTAGATCCCAAAAACAGAATAATATATGTTTTATTACTCAAAATATATTTTTTAACATAACGACTATTGTATGTTTGAAGTCGCTGTAAGTGTCCAAAGGAGCCTGCTCTGCAACGAAACCGAATCACACAAAGTTGCAGTGAATAACCACAACAATTTTGACATAAGCACTTTATAAATAACGAAATATGTAAGAATAGAACCGACCACGCAAACGAATTAAATTATTTCAGCAAAAGCATCTAGCTTTTGCTGAAATAATCGTCGCACTCGTACTACGACGTAGCACTACGACGCAGAGCTACGCCTATTGCTACGACATAGTTCTTGGCCGTAGTGCTACATAGTAGCTACGCCGTTGCAGATTTTTGTCACCGTTAGGGGTGGTCCAGTGATGTGCTGAAGATAAATTCTCTGTTTTCATAAATTTTTGTGAACAGAGAATTTATTTTCTGTAAATCACGAGTACTTGAAGAACTTTAACAGCGTAGCCATTTGCAACGAAGCTTATACATTGTTGCATTGATGCTATTACTAGTGGTACAAGTTTAATCAATGCCTTCAATACTGGCTGTTTAGAGTGGTCCTATCTACGAACTATAGCTAGCCAAGCCCGATAAATCTAATTTAAGATAGAAAAAAAAACGCATTCTAATTTATCCATCCGTTTAGCTACAAAAGGACAGGCTTGCGCTTGTATATTTCGCTCGTGTAACATTCTAGTCAGTATACCCGGCAACATTCCGGCGAGCTTTCATTATTGTCGACTCGCCTTCTCCTTGTTGCCTTCTATCTAATAGGAGCGGGGACGGTCTTCAATTTCGCGAGATGAATTCCCTTAATCAAGTATCTAATGAAATTGATCAGTCGGGAGGGCTTCATTCAACTTTAAACACTGTTAAGGTTGTTGAGGCCCTGCCTCCCCCTGCCCCTGCCCGCCCCCTCGGTGACCGTTCTAGTTCTGTGTAACGAACTCTCAATTAAAATTAATATATTACGTGTTTTACGCCAACTCATTATGTGTAAGTAGTCATCTTCCTAGATACTAGCGTTTTGCAGGCTTTCATCATGGCAAGATTTGTTATGACCTGCGTTACTCTATCTTCTCTTATACTCGTGAGGTATATAACAGACAGTTTTACACAAAATTATTTGCATCAACCCGCCGGGAGCGGCGACTACTTAAATTCCAGCAAAGAGTCCGAGTTGAAACGGCTGCGCTGCGTTCACCTGAATTCAGTAAAGGAATTTTTTTATAAAATATTACTTATATATTATGCAGTAACGAATCCTTAAATTCTTCGGCCATGTCACCCGCAAAGAAAACTCTATTGAGCGATTGGTGATTCAGGGCCGCATTGAAGGCAAGCGTTCACGCGGTCGGTCTCCAACGAGGTGGCTAGATGTTGTCAAAGCTGTAACACAGTGCCCAACAAATTAATTAATATTAATAAAAAAACACAATGTAAATTTATGATATGTGCCTTTCCGTATTCGGAATCGCTAGATAAAAGTAGAAATGAGCACATACATAATTTAAATGTACATATGTACAACATGACATATCGTCATGGCGATTTTATTTTTTATTTAGATATAAATAAGTTTATTAGTAGATTTAAGTTGACTCACGATACTATGTATCTTCCATTTAATTTTAAAAGACAAATAGCTACGGTAGTAGCTTTTAATGTACAAACTTTTGTTGTACGTACACAGGCATTGCAGCTGATGAAAGTCTTGATTGAGTTTCTTTCGGCGTATTCTTCTCACCAGTGGTCGTTCCGAAACGCTAGTAGTATTTCAATTTTGCATATATTAAAAAATATATAAGAAATAAAAATATGACGTTCAAAAAGAGATACATGTATCCAATTTTGAATAAAAAATCTTTGACTTTGACTTTGCAACAGAATGCTCCAAAAAAGCCGCAGACAGAGATACGTGGAGAAGGATCGCAACAGTAGCGGCCATAGACGAGCAACCCAATCCATAATCACGACTACTCTGACAAGAGTGTACGACTAAGAAGAAGAATATATTTATAATAGGAATTCAAATTGATTATATTGATCTACTATGTAGTAAATG
Organism: Elegia similella; assembly: GCA_947532085.1. Classification (NCBI taxonomy): domain Eukaryota; kingdom Metazoa; phylum Arthropoda; class Insecta; order Lepidoptera; family Pyralidae; genus Elegia; species Elegia similella. The sequence goes on along the minus strand of OX383926.1, from coordinate 160,585 downwards.
AAGATATGTAGTAAATGATGATATAATGAGCATAGCTGGAAAAGATTGGATGCATATGGCCAAAGACAGAGAAAGGTGGACAAGAATGGAGGAGACTAAAAGCCTATATTGCATTTTAATGTTAGTATTATGTAAAATGTACGAGGACACGATTCATTTTTTGATCTGAAATGTATGTGATTATGTGCCTATAATTTCCGACACAATGTTTGGTTGCGCCAAATAGTTCAAGCAAAATCTCACTAGATGTCGTAACTGTCCTGGAACCCCGATTCAAAAGTTTGACGAGCCTGCCGCGCCACCCATGCCGCGAGAGGGTCGCTAGTATCCTCCGTAACGCCGTCGCGCGAGGTGATCTCCAGAGGTGACACGCTATGTCCTTCTGCTGCTTGTGACTTCATACGCTGTGAAGTTTGCTTGCCCGCTTAAAATCCGCAAGGCTGACTAAATTGGCCAGGGTGACAGACCCCCCGCTCGTGATAAATAACCCATGAACTTTATATACGTGTGGACGGTGAAAAATTGAGAGTGTGCCGATTGTAGCTGTCGTAAGCTGATGCTGGTTTCCTGGTTTCCTGAGAGGCTGGTCTGCGAACTGGTAAGTCACTTTGGGGTCGGGATATCCTGAACAGATGCGAACGTTTGAGGGATTTGCTTGAATACGAAGGGAATTTTTGGGTCCATTTAGAATCCGCATTCGCTAATAGACGCAGCATGCCGTTGCGTCTCCAGATCTCCTTCGAGCCGGATAGGTATTTCGAACCATTTAATTCATTTGGATTCATAATAAGTTCAAATTTCTCGGTAAAAAATGATTGTAATAATATCGTTGTTGCACATCGTCACACGACTTTCGACCATCCTGCTTATGCATTAGGGTTCAATTTGTCATGCTGTCATATTGACTACCGCATTTGAAAATATTCACAATATTTCTTATTTTCGCATATTCCATAGGTAATCTATACATTACTATGATTTAATGCATTGATTTATATCGTCTAATAAGTTAATTCCCGCAAAAGTGTTAATTTCGTTGAGATAGCATTTATTTTTATAGAATTGGGTAGTTTAACCCATCGTCGCATGATCGAGACACGCCCAGTGCCGCGCTCTGTTCAACTTTAATTTCGAACAACTAATCGTCTGGGTTTGATATCATTCGCGTATATGGTATCCATTAATGTTATGAATTTTGTTATGTTTGAATTAATGTCATTCAAACACTAATCTCCGCTTTTCGCTATAGTAATTCTGTACTAGTGATCATAGTTTACTCAACTACCGGCCGTATCCTTACGTAACGCTTCCTTACTAATGCCTGGTGCTAACGATTAGCGTTTTATTTCGGATGCTTTTTATTCGATTACTTGTACAGTTTTTCCGCATATTTAAGTAATAAACAGTCCACTCCGCTCACCGCATTATACATAAGTCTGGTATTTTCTCAATCTCGCATAAAGCTATTTGTTTGTTACACTTATAGTTATTCTTTTTCTTTTTGCTTTATTTGGGTTTACTGTTCGTAACCATGGGTGACGAAATTCAACTTAAGTTGTTTACGGCTAAACGTAATGCGATATTTGCCCGTATTCAAGCAACTTACGACAGTTCGTCAGTGCTTACCACTGATAAATTACGTAATAGTTTTATCGCTAAGGCTAAACAGATAGACTTATGGCGAATTGAGTTTGTCAAGATACTGGACAACATTAATACTATCTCGCTTTCGTTAGACGAAAAATATGAGGTCAGTTATACTTCATTAAATTCATTCGACGATTTGGCTAGTGAAATAAAATACAAGCTCAGCTCGTTGGTTGAACCGCTGACGAAACCGTCATCTCATACTGAAAGTATAGGTCACAAAACCTTAAATATGAAGGTACCGCGAATCAAACTTCCTAGTTTCGAAGGTGACCTTGAAAGTTTTCCATATTTTTATGAAACTTTCAAACGTGTTATTCATACTAATTCTGACTTATCGGACGGCGAACGAATTAATTATTTACTTTATTGTCTCAAGGGTAAGGCGAAAAATGTGGCCGCCGGAATCACCCCTTCTGCTGAGAATTATCGTATTGTATGGGACGCGCTCATAGCTAAATATTTAGATTCTCGCGCGCTTGCTACTAATTATTTAAACCAATTGTTTACGCTCAAGCTTACCGGCGCACCGACACTCGCTAATGTTGAGAAAGTTTTTGATAAATTTACCGCTATGGTGGCCGGACTTAAACAATTAAAAATCGATAACTTAGCTGATTTTATTTTCACGCATTTGGGTCTCAAGTTAATAGATTCAGACATGGCTAAGTATTATGAGATGTCATTACGATATCAACAAGACTCGCAGAATGTTGATTATGATTATTTTGTGAGGTTTGTTCGCGAACAAGTTAAGATCATGTATCGGACTTTGCCCGCGCGCTCGACCGCAACACCTTCCTCTTCTTCTTCACCTGCTCCCAAGGTGACTCACGCGCACATATCAACCAATGCAAAATGTTCACTCTGTAATAAGGTGCATAATCACCTATTCCAATGTGACACCTTTAAAACCCTGACGGCTAAAGCTAGGTATAATTTCATAAAGGACAAAAAAATGTGCCTTAATTGTTTGAGCCATCGACATACCGTTTCTAAATGTCATTCGAAAGGTACATGTAGGGAATGTCAAGCTAAGCACCATTCTCTGTTGCATTTTGAGACGTCATCATCGCCGATGACGGTGACTTCAGCCGCGCGCAGTCCTTCTAATGAAACCGTCGCCGCACCCGCCGTATCGAACGTTTCCTCGAACCCGCCGCCCGCTCCGCTCGTCACTTCTGATCGTGTAGCCTTATGCACGCACTCTGCAGCTTACGGCACTAATTGCACGACAGAAATTCTCGCTAAGGTGCTGCTAAGGTGGTAGTAGTGAACAAAAAGGGGAAAAATGTGCTAGTACGTTGTCTGCTTGACCCAGGTTCGCAGAAAAATTATATTACTTCGCGCTGCGTCCGTATGCTCGGTTTGAGTGTGCGAGCAGACGACATAAGCATTGTTCAAGGAATAGGTGGAACTTCTCAACCTGTACGCGGTTCCGTCAACTTCACTTTTAGCTTGCGTCTCCGCTCACAACCTAAGTATAGCATCAACGCGCTGGTGATCGATGAAATAACGGGTCAAATTCCTTTGTGCCGTATTAACACTAGTGAATTGCACCACATTGACAATGAATTACTGGCTGATGACGCTTGGGGAGTGCCGGGTAACATAGACGTGTTACTTGGTGTCACGCTTTTTGCTACATTGCTGCGTCCGGGTCATGTTACTGATAAGCCAGGTTGTCCTGACGCCTAGGAAACCGTGTTAGGCTATATTCTTATGGGTCAGGCTCCTATCTCAGAGTCCCCCACGGACACGCTTTCATTTCTTTCAACATCGTGTATTGATTGTTGTGACTTACGCAAATTTTGGGAAATTGAAGAAGTATCGCCGCCTTCCACTTCGAGTGTAGATGACGAATATTGCGAGAAATTTTATCGTTCTACCACAACTCGTACACCGTCCGGTAAATATGTCGCCGCTTTACCGTTCAAGTCTGTCATACCCGTTTTAGGTAATTCCTTTGATATCGCACGCCGTCGATTTTACAGTCTTGAACGAAAATTTAAATTGCACGCAAATTTAAAATTACTTTACGATGAAGTAATTAGAGAATATTTAAATAACGGCTATATATCGTTAGTAAAACATGATCTAAAGGACATGTCACAAGTAGGACAAGCTCGTGAGCGATCCGTTACCTACTATATTCCTCATCATCCAGTGATTCGTGAGGATAAATCAACCACTAAATTTCGTGTGGTTTTAGACGCTAGCGCACGAACGGAAAAAGGTACGTCGCTTAATGAGGTCCTACACGCAGGTCCCGCCCTTCAGGCGGACCTTCTCAACATTTTATTGAATTTCAGACTTTTCGCTGTCGCTTTGTCGGCCGATGTAAAGGCTATGTTTCTTCGTATAGGTATTCGTCCTGAGGACCGTTCGTATCAACGAATTTTATATCGATTTAGCGAAAATGAGGAGCTTCAAGTCTTTGAATTCTCGGTTCTTCCTTTTGGACTTAAGTGCTTACCCTTTATAGCTATCCGAACCATCCAACAATTGTGTATGGACGAGGGACAACAGTACCCCCTTGCTAAGGAAATATTACAACGCGATATTTACGTTGACGATATCGTGAGTTCAATCGCTAATACTGAACTTGCCGTTGATTCAGCGCATCAGTTAATTAAAATATTCGGTCTAGGGGACTTTCAACTAACGAAATGGTCGAGTAATAGTGACGAGGTTCTTCAGTCTATTCCAGAATCACTACGACTCTGAAAGAGCGTAGATTTAAGCAAGGACCCGACGCAAAAGATACTAGGCCTCCGTTGGTACCCAGATGAGGATTATTTTGCATTTCAAGTAACTCCTGATAACCGCCCCTGTACTAAACGGAATATCCTTTCATCGGTCGCACGTCTTTTTGACGTTATGGGCCTTGTGGCACCTATCATTTTATACGCCAAGCTGCTAATTAAAGAGCTTTGGCTACTCAAACTCGATTGGGACGATGTTCCCCCAACTCGAATTATCCGCTTATGGGAGCAATTTCAGAGTGAGTTGCCCCTCATTTCGCAATTAAACTTTCCGCGTCACGTCGGTGTTGTAGACGGCTGTAAGATATCTTTAGTCGGATTCGCTGACGCCAGCGAAAAGGCTTACGGTGGAGTTGTCTACGCCCACGTTGTTAGACCTGACGGTACTGTGGTCGTGTCGCTGGTCTGTGCTAAGTCCAAACTGTCCCCACTACGGGTAGTCAGCTTGGCCCGCCTCGAGTTATGCGCTGCATTGCTCTTGTCGACTCTACTTAAAAGAGTTTACTCGCTTTACGCTCCTCGACATGCCATTGAGGCTGTCATCGCCTTTTCCGACTCAACAGTGGCGTTGAGTTGGATTCATTCAGCACCACACCGCTGGCACACGTTTGTGGCCAACCGCATCGCTAAAATACATGACAATTTGTCAGCAGATTACTTTTTCCATGTCCGAGGATTGGAAAATCCCAGTGACTGCCTTTCACGCGGCCTTACCCCGGCCCAGTTAGTCCAGCATCCTCTGTGGTTAACTGGCCCACCGTGGCTGGCATCGCATCGCTCTGAATGGCCTATTAAGCCTTTCACATCCAGTGAGTCACAGGAGCTTCCCGAAATGAAGCCAGTCGCTCTACCTGTGCTCTCACACGTGAGCTCGAACGGAACTATTCCGTCCGAGAATATATTATACGCAAGAGCTGCTAGATTTTCTTCCTGGCAAAAATATTTAAAAACAATTTGTTTTGTTTATAAATTCGCAAAACGACTCCCTAGAGGACCTATTACCGCGTCTGATTTAGATTTCGTCGAAACTGTCGTATGGAAACTGGTACAAGGGGTTCATTTCGCATCTGAGATCCAACACTTGTCTCGCAAACAACTTTGTTCTAAACAAGTGCAGAGACTGAGCCCATTTCTTCATAATGAACTTATTCTAGTTGGAAGTCGACTCGCGAATTCTGAGTTAGAATTTAACGCTCGTCATCCTATCCTCCTGCCCAGTCAGGATCACATAGTAGAGCTTTTAGTTTCCCATTATCACATATCGAATTTTCATACAGTCCCCAACTTGCTTGTCTCAGTATTAAGGCAGCGCTATTGGATCTTGTCCGCAAGACGTGTTGCACGTCAAGTTACCTATCGCTGTAATATTTGCTTTCGGGCCAAGCCGAAACCTTCATTTCCTGTCATGGCCGAACTTCCACATTTCCACGTGGAAACCGCCCCTAAAGCGTTCACACACTGCGGCTGTGATTATGCAGGCCCTCTAACCATCACCTCGGTGAGCGGTAGAGGCCAAAAAACCAGAAAGGCATATATTTGCCTATTTACTTGCATGACAACTCGCGCTCTACATCTTGAAGTCGCTTCAGATTTGAGCACAGCGAGCTTTCTGTCGGCTTTCAAGCGTTTTTTGGCTCGCAGAGCCCCAGTGGAAGTTCTGTACACCGACAACGCTACAAATTTTATAGGTGCAAGGTCCTACCTTCGTGAACTTTATCGGTTTTTAACTGAGGAATATAAATCTATATGGGAGAGGGAACTCATTGAACATAGAATTACGCTAAAGACCATTCCTTGTAGAGCTCCTCACTTCGGGGGCTGCTGGGAGAGTGAAATTAAGAGTGTGTGACACATTTACTCAAGGTTATTGGTCAACAAATTTCACTAACTAGTTCACTAGTTTATTTTGATTATAATTTTTTTCTCTCTTTCTTTTCGCTTCCCTCTTTTGTTGGGTTTTGAAAGTAGGTGCTTTCAAGCCGGGGAATGATGGTTGCGCCAAATAGTTCAAGCAAAATCTCACTAGATGTCTTAACTGTCCTGGAACCCCGATTCAAAAGTTTGACGAGCCTGCCGCGCCACCCATGCCGCGAGAGGGTCGTTAGTATCCTCCGTAACGCCGTCGCGCGAGGTGATCTCCAGAGGTGACACGCTATGTCCTTCTGCTGCTTGTGACTTCATACGCTGTGAAGTTTGCTTGCCCGCTTAAAATCCGCAAGGCTGACTAAATTGGCCAGGGTGACAGACCCCCCGCTCGTGATAAATAACCCATGAACTTTATATACGTGTGGACGGTGAAAAATTGAGAGTGTGCCGATTGTAGCTGTCGTAAGCTGATGCTGGTTTCCTGGTTTCCTGAGAGGCTGGTCTGCGAACTGGTAAGTCACTTTGGGGTCGGGATATCCTGAACAGATGCGAACGTTTGAGGGATTTGCTTGAATACGAAGGGAATTTTTGGGTCCATTTAGAATCCGCATCCGCTAAAGGCGCAGCACGCCGCTGCGTCTCCAATGTTTTTATTGTTTAATGGAATACATGAATTGAATACGTTCTGCCAATTCTCAGTCACGGTGCCGAAACCTGGGTTTTTGCGAAGGGGTCTTGGATAATCTCAGAGTTGTTCAGAAAGGTATTGAGAGAAAACTGGTACCGAGGTGTTACGCTCAAACACCGAAAAACTAACGTGTGGGTCAGAATTTAAATAAAATCACTTTAATACCGTATTATCGCGTATATTACATTATTTTATTTATTTTTTATTTATTTTGTATAGTTCTTATAACACAAAAGACAAATGCCAACTTAGTCTACCTGCGACTACGAATAAGTAATAAACCTGCGACTCTGAAAACTTTGAAGTTTTCGTAACGTTAGGTCTATAGATAATGTAATTTACGCGATAATACCGTATTAAAGTGACTCATTTTAAATGTGTAACAATCGCGAAAACATCAGAAACCATTGTGTGGGTTAGAAGATACAGAAAGGTCACTGATGTCATCAAGGCTATTGCGAAGCTGAAGTGGCAATGGGCTGACCATGTCACCAGAAAACTAAGTTCGTGGTGCAAAACTCTGGTATAACGGAGACCGTAAGGCAAAAATCGCTTACAGGGAAGACCTCAAATGCGCTGGTCAGACGATGTCAAGGAAACAGCATGAATGAAGTGGATCGAGATTGCCCAAGATCTACAAAAATGGCTTGAATCGGAGGAGGCCTACACCCGTGCAATTGAAAAAGGCGAAAGAGAGAGAGAGAGAGAGAGAGAGAGAGAGAAAGCTGCTTTAATAATAATAACGCCCTAAATAGCAGTGTGTTTACATTCGACGGCGCGCGGAACGATACACAATCACCCTGCACGGTTTGTGTATTGCTTTTAGTTTAAAAAATAAACAAATCAAATGAGCTGATACAGACCTACCTGCTTGAGATGTATTACATATTTACAATACACGGAGGTGAATCATGTTAAGGGCGTCTTGTGACGCTGCTCACGACCGCTACAGACGAGTGCAGCCCGCCGCCGTCCAATTAGCGATCAAGGGCTTCGAGAGACGCTGAGAGTCACGAGAGCCGGTTTGAGGGCTGAAAGCAAGCTGCAGTGGCGAAGAATCTCAGATCACCTACTCATTTATGAAACGAAACGCGACTTAAAGGGGAATAGATAGTTGTTGAAGTTTAGCGATTACTCAAAATTGTGTAACTATTATCTTCTTCTTATTCAACTAGTGTCGCAAGTAGTGTAAAGTTGTACTGTCAAAAACTAGGAACAGATTTACTACTCGTAAATGATGAGTTCATACATAGACAACATCGATGCTACTCGTAGCAGCCGCACGCAAAAATCTTCCCTAGTACTTCTATTACTAGCATCCGGGCATTTATATATACCTATACAACCGTATTGGCAACTGTGTTACGTCACTGTGCCGAGCTGTGATATAGTCGGTTCAATTTCCTCCGGAACGGGCACATTACAGTGAAAGCTTTTACACAAATGAGCGCCGCCGCTATCGCCGCCGTCCGCCGTCACTGCGGCGTGCACTCGATCACGCGCTGCTCCCATCCCTCTATTCAGATATGACTATTATCCTAACGCCTAGCACTCATATTTCTTCAGTTACTGCATTTTTTGTTGTTTTTACATTTTGCGACTGCCAAAAAAGAAGTGGTTAATAATAAGTTTCTTTATTACACCATAACTTCTAAATGTCGGATTTGGATGTATGGGGTAACGTTAGAAACTTAGGTCCCGAGTGACATAGGATATATTTTTTTGCCCAAGCAGATGCGTTATTTATTTAATTGAAAAACAAGGGCTTGTTTATATTATATTTTTTTTGTCTATTTAATTATACTAGGTCAACGGAAACTTAGTTTCTTTGGAAGTATTATTTTAGATTAGTTTTATAAGAAAAACATAGTATTAATATTTATGACACGTCATTTAATCCTTCAACTGGTTATTTTACAATTTTAAGATAATAATTTAAAAGTATGACCCACTGCAACCAATTCAGCTGGAACTATTTAGTTGCAGCTGAATTGGTTGGACCCCGATATTTAATTGCATACGAACCAATCGACACCGAAACTCACCGAATACACTTTTCATAACAGAACATTAGTAAAATTATCTTCATCCTTTAACTAGACGATATACTGTTTTAACCGATATTGTTAACAAAATAATTACGACTTAATTATACAATACTCAGAGCTGTCCACTGCGCTCAACCGTCAGACAGTGCCGCGTCCTCTACTGACCCCTGTAATGAGGAATCGCTCGCGTCGGCGACCAATGCAAACGGTTTTTTTTTCGACCGGAAATCAAGATGGCGACAGCAATTTAGCTAGGTACCTTTAAGTGCTCCTAATGCCTTGCCAGTCCAAAGGATTGCCAGTTCAGGGGAAGGACCTAGACTAAGTGATCCCTAAAAATAAGCATTTGGTACCAGAGTAACATTAAGTATTAACTGAATATTTACTTAATTAAACATTTCTCCGGAATCCCTGCTCCTCTTCAGCATAATGTAATTTATACAGAGTTGAATGTTTAATTGGGTGTAAAGCGATCTGAAAAGTGTTCGAAGAATTCCTAAACAAAAGCAATGAATGCAAATAAATGAGGAGTGGACGCGGCGCGGCGTGATGCGGGCTGATTCCAATGAAATGCTAATGAACGAAAATGATATTCGTAATAAATTCAAATGAAAGCGCTTAAATTGAATTTTTGTAAGCAGTCTAGCGCCACCTGCCGCAGTCTGCCGAACCGTACCACTCGCCATCACATTTAATTTTCAAAAGAAAACAAGATTACAAATAAAATCCAATTTAATACATCTTACAGTTAAGTACTGTTTCAATGATTTTATAATATTCTTCTGTAATGAAAAGTAGCTTGAGATGAAGTCATTGTCAACGTAACTCAACAACAGAGTTAGTCTCGTGAAATAATAAAACTGCTTTACTATTTATTTTATACTATATATTAACTCTGTCAAGAAATTACTACTCGTGCAATCCTTTTGTCTAGATTTCTTGTTTTGTTTGCCGCAGCACCGCGTAGAAAGTGTAAGAAGACTTCAAAATCTGAAATATTACAATTCATGATATCAATTGGCGCTGATTCAGTACTGTAAGTGGCCCTAAAATTATCTTCTTCTATAGGTGTGTGAGTTATTGTAAAAAACTGAAGATTGGAGAAGCTGCTCACATCTCTCCAATTCAATTCATTTATTGCTCTTTTACATTGTACAGGTAAAATACACTTTAAATTACTACAGTCGCTTTTTAAATTGTAAGTACAATATGAACCCCGTAGGGGCATATTGTACTTACACATAATTATGGAGTGGCATGCGGATTATTTCTTACAAGTTGTATCAAACACAAGTCTTTAAGCAAAAGGTTATAATGACATAATATAGTTAAAGGTCTACTAGTCGTTAAAGGCTTATTCGTAGGTTAAAGGAACCACGTCAGAGGCTGAGAGGCGGTTCCGAAGAACTCTGACATCAGGGTGTGCATTCTCGATTGACCGTGTAACCTACTCAAAATAATGATGATGAGCGTCTTTTTCATCAACGCGACCTTTCCAATTTATGTTGGTGACTATAACCAATCCAAGCAATTGAAATGTTTTAACGCTTTTAATTGCCTCCGTGGTCTAGTGGCTAAGGCGTTTGCTGTAGACCCAGGGGTCGTGGGTTCGATTCCATATAAACATACTTTGTTTAGTTGTTTCCAGTTTGGTTAGGACATTGCAGGCTTGAATCACCTGACTGTCTGATAATAAAGATGATTCCGTGCTTCGGAATGCACGTTAAGCCGTTTGTCCCGGCTGGTGACTACCAGCCGTGTGGTGGTGGTGATGTGTGGTTCCTTTAACAACTGTTAAAGGAACCACACGTCAGGGGCCGAGAGGCGGTTCTGAAGAACTCTGACACTGGGGTGTGCATGGTCAATGGACTGTGTCACAGACACGAAATGATGATAAACGCTTGTAAGTTGTATTTCGTTATACATGAATTTAATATTTAATAGAGATTTTTGCTATATCCTAAATTCAATCATCTTTGTTTTTGGATAGTTAATTTCAAGGTTATGGTAGCATAACTAAGAATTTACATCGTCGATCATCTGGGTTGATGTTTGATTTAAATCGTCAGGTTTATAGTAAGGTGTTAGAAGTGAGACGTCGTCGGCGAATAAAATCTTCCTACGCAGACCGTAGTAGCTAACTGATGAAATGGATGACAATCTTAGGAATCATATCAATAGATGATGTGGCGAGCAACTTATCACTATTTTTATTTATGTTTACACCTTTTCTTCCACGAACGCACTGTAAACACCAGAACAAAAAGTTTGCATACTTGTTCGCGACCGATGCATTTTGCCAGTTTTCACTTACGGTGCCGAAACCTGGGTTTTATGTTTTAGAGTTACTCAGAGAGGTATTGAGAGAAAATTGGAAGTGGTTCGCTCAAAGACCGAATAACTAATGAGTGGCTCAGAAGACGCAGCAAAGTCACTGATGTCATCAAACATATTGCAAAGCTGAAATGGCAATGTGCTGGCCATTTCGCCTGCTCTGTTGAAATGAAAACTGTGACCGTAACAGCAAGAGTGATTTGGATTGAGATTGCCTAAGACCGACAGAAAGGGCTAAACTGGAGGAGGCCTACACCCGTCCCGTTGAAAAGGCTAAAGAGAGATAGAGAGAACACGCGTTAAGTCCTGGCCTTGAGCTATGTCTTCCCCTTAAGTGATAACGAACTGGTTATGCATGTAAAATCAGGCGCGCCCGGCCTCACGAGCTACATTCCCCATTCATCCGAATGAGTAGTACTCTAAAAAGTCAAAGTCAAACAAACTCCTATTCTTCCCCTGTTTTAAAATGCTTCCGATGGGCAGCAGCGTTGGAAGCACAAGAATCCAAAGAAACTACGCTCGCCAACCCACCTGCCAAGCTTGGTGAATATGACAATATCCTCCCATGGAATTAATTATCCTTAGGAGAGGCCTTTGTCTAACAGTGGATTACATGTGGCTGTGATGATCATGTTTAAATAAAAAATGCATCTCGCAATTCCTAAATCACGCAATTCAAAAACCTTGACGAAGGTCTCCAGCGATAACGGGATGATGAGGCCGGCGGCGGGCCGCAGCGGCCGCTTGGCGCGCTCCATGGCCACGATCAGCGCGCGCTGGAACCGCACGCTCGTGCCCAGCCACTGCATCGAGTACATCGACTCAAGTAGTCGGTCGCTCTGTGACGTGAAACAAAGCTATAATCTGCAAATTATTATAGTTGACCGAGTAATCTACGCACAATTAAACGCGGACGGTCATTGCGAGTACTTGCTACCTGCAAAAGACAGCATTGATGAGAAACCTGCATACTAAATTTATGTTACATTAACATTTGAACGTCTTTCGGACGACACGTTAAAGCGTTTTGAGTAAAGAAAATCAGAAATTAACAATATTAAATTACAAGATAAAATCTGCTAGGTACGGGTATTTTGTCAAAGAGAGCTCGTCTCACCTCCACCTGCACCTCGTTGCCGTAGTAGCAGTAGAGTAGTAGCTCGGTGAGGATACACGTGATGAACAGCGCCATCGATGCGAACTCCACGCTCAGCACGCTCAGCTGAAAATGTCATCGTCAGCCAAGAGCGAGACGAACCATCTTACTGAGGGTCCCATACATAAATAGGGTTTTTCGTGACGTAACTAGGAAAATATGCCGCTTGTAAAAAAGCCGTATCTTTGTCTAAGATTGGAAAAGTCACTTCAAAGACTAAATAATTCTGTAATATTAATATCAATCAATTAAAATCATCAGCTTAATCTACATGTGTTCCAGAGAAATAAAGTCGCGGGCAGGGTTTGCACCGGCATCCTTAGATCTATGACGAGGCAGGTGAAGCAACTGATAAGCGAAGATCAACTCGGATTCAGGCCAGGTAGATCAGTCAATACAAATTTATTATGTTTAAATGAAATATAATGAGTTTTGACAGGTAAAGAAATCCTATTAATTTTGACTATAAGTCAGATAACGTTAATATTAAGAGAGTGAACGAAACGAAAGACTTGGGAGTGACTTTTGATCGCAGTTTTACTTTTCACGACCATGTGGAAAACTTAACCAAAGAGGCCTACCGTCGCTTGGGGTTCGTATTGCGCAATTTTAAAGAATTCCATAATCCTGAAGTCATCACTATCTTGTACAATTCTTTAGTCAGGAGTAAATTAGAATCTAGTTCAATTGTATGGAACCCTCATCAAGTCACATACATAAGGATGCTTGAGAAGGTTCGAAAATCCTTCATAAGAACTCCGTACAAGAAGATATATGGTTACTATCCAGTCCTTAGTTACAAAGGACATGGACAACTTAGTTCAAATTCACTGGAAGTGAGGAGGATAATAATAAACCAACTAGCCACTTGTTTCAAAGTGCTGAAAGATTTAATAGATTGCATACCACTACACAACATACGAGTATTGTGCAAATTATTTGTTCTAAAGGAACACGACATTCCTGTGTCATGATAGGCGCAGTAACCTCTTCACAGTCGTTATTTTTGTCTAACTGACTGAGTCACCGCACAAAACGATATCAATGCGTGCGCGTTTGACCGCGCAACGCCTGAGACTGATTGACACTATAGTATTACCTGGATTATTATTTCAAGACTATCGTTTTTATACTTATCGTGTTATAAAAAAAAAAAAAAAAAAATAAAAATATATAAGAAATAAAAATATGACGTTCAAAAAGAGATACATGTATCCAATTTTGAATAAAAATCTTTGACTTTTGACTTTTTTGACTTTTATGTATTTGATTTTTGGATTGTTGTGTTGACATTTTTTTTTATTTATATTTGACGGCAAACTAGCAGACGAGCCACCTGATGGAAAGTGGTCACCGTCGCCCATGGACATCTGCAACACCAGAGGAGGTGCTGATGCGTTGCCGACTCTTAAGATACCTGTAAACATGCCTTTAGAAGGACCTCAAGTCATAGCACACAGGGAAAACCTCGGGTGGGAGTCCATTCCGCAATCTTGCTGTACGAGGAAAAAACCACGTGACGCTCTGATATTTTGAAGACCCAAGTGTTAAGGATGTGTGGGTGGACTTTACTCCTGTGGCGAGCGGTGCAGTGGTAGACAGGTGACAGTGGCACCAATTCAAAAAGTTCTTCAGAACACTCCCCATAGTATAGATGGTAAAATACACACAAAGGACCAACGTCTCTCCGTAGACTGAGGGTGTCTAAATCGTCTGTAAGTGTGGGATCGTCGAAAATACGAATTGCCCGGTGTTGGATGGAATCAAGAGGAAGGAGTTGGTATTGAGGTGCACCAGACCAGATATGAGAGCAGTACTCCATGTGGAGTCGGACTTGAGCTTTATATAACAAAAGTCTATGTCCCGGAGTGAAGTACTGCCTCGCTCTATGAGCACCCCAAGATTTTTAGAAGCCATTTTGGCTTTATCTTCCAGATGACTCCGGAATTGGACCTCCTTTGCAAAATCGATGCCAAGGATCCCAATACTCTTAGAAATGGTAAGGGGGGTGTCCTGGAACTTCGGCGCCATTTTAAATGGGCTCCTCTTAGCGGAAAACACGCAGATTTGTGTCTTAGTAGGGTTGAATTGAACTAGGTTTAGTTTACCCCATTCAGAGAACTGCTCCAGGGAGGTCTCAATGTCAGATACAAGTTTCTTTCTATTCTCTTCCACCTGTGCTTGAGGGATATTTGCACGACCAGCATAATATGCATCACTCGTACCGTCGTCTGCATAGCAATGAATGCTACTAGTGTTTAGCATGTCGTTGATATGCAGAAGAAACAGCGTAGATGATAAAACAGATCCTTGAGGGACGCCAGCATTAATGGGCATAATATCGGAGCATAAATCGTCAACAACGACCTGAATGCTACGCCCAGATAAGAAACTAGCGACCCACAAGCATAGTCCCTTAGGAAGCTCGTAAGATGGTAACTTCGCGAGAAGAGCCTTATGCCAGACCCGGTCAAAAGCCTTTGTGAGGTCTAGACTAAATGCCAGTGCTTCTCTCTTGCTCTCAATGGTGGCTGCACATCGGTGCGTTAGGTACACAAGACATTTTGATTATTATTATTATTTTCACTTTAGACTATATACGGACGCTTTTAAAGAAAATTAGAAGATAAGTATAACTTTAATGACTTATTTGTATTTTGTTATGCTAACATGTATTTAATAATGTCAATGTGTGATGATTGTACTTGATTTGTATCGTATCCGTCACAATAACTACATAAATAAACTATGTATGACCTATACTCAGCCAATTGAGCTACCGTTGCGCTAACTTCAATCCTGCACGTCTAAAGCCTCTATCATATCCTATTTCTCTTATACACTTTATATAATAAAATATATAATAAAAACCGGCACGCGTAGATTTTTTTAAGTCTTAATTAAATAAAGTATTGACGGACAGACGGACAGCGAAGTGATCTTATTAGAGTTCCTTTTTATATATTTACGAACAAATCCCTTAAAATACTACAGTTAAAATAGGAAGCATTTAGGCAAAATAAAAAATGTACATTATATTAATATTAATGGGCATATAAAATATATTAATAATAATACTAACTAATGTTTAACACATAGATAACTGTATGTATTTCAAAATTGATCTATATTTATTTTATTATGTTTTACTTTTGTCTACCTATGCCTATATATCGTCTGATACTTCTTAAGTGATTTTCTTTTAGCCACATATGTTTTGGATGGCAACTAGATTCTCAATCTTGTGTATTTTTTTGTATATTCTTGTATGTGTTGTTATCTGTCTTGTGTGTTAATAAAATAAATAAATAAAATAAAATATCTTCAACTGTGTATAACGTGGAAAATTTCCCTATGTAATACACAGCATGTTAAGATATAGAGGACATACTCACGCTAACGATTTTGTAGGCCGCCATGCAAAGGATCCAGCCGCCGATGCCGAACTGGATGAGTATGGCGGTGCCGAATATGTCTTGCAGTAGGTGGAGTATTCTGAGAAATCAAAATATTCCTATGTATCTAAACAAGTTCCAAGATTAGAACTTTATATATGCATAAGAAACATCCAAGTTTCAAAGGCACATACTGTGAATAACCGCAGTGCCCACTGCCCAACTTACACGGTTATTTTCTTGTAGTGCTCCAGGCAATCCAGAAACATCTGGTGCAAGGCAGAGTCGTACTGCTCCCAGTTATGTGATTTCGCAGCTGCCGTCTCCGTAAGATTTTCAAAATTTGTTCTGAAAAGACAAACACTGTCTCAGTTCCATTAAACATTTATACACCTCTAGTTGTCACTTCTACAGACATAGGAATATTAAAAGGTGAATATTTTCAAATATTGTCAAAATATTATAAACTCAAAACAGTTCATTCTCATATTAAATTAAGAAAAAATAGAAATAAAAATACGATGAGTAAATTCCACGTGGGCAATTTTTGTCCCATGTCTCATTTCTTAATTTTGACTTTATTATAATAGCATTGTGAACTTATAGATTGTAAATACAAAAAAAAAACCCTTGTATAATTATAACTATAATTTGTCCAATAGACCGTAGGATTTTGAGCTGCGTCTTGCACTGGTACAGCACCGTGGCCATGAACGCGTCCATGGTGGTGTTGGCGATGCCGACCAGTGTCGTCACGTAGTACGAGTACAGCAGCACTGCGCCGAAACTGAAAAAAACATTGCTTTTGATCGGAGAGACCCCATGATTTGATCAATCTACCAGATCTGACAATATTGACGACATTACAAACGAAAACTAGAGAATGACTTTGAAGTAACCATATTATACTTTAATCCCGCTGGACGAGTATAAAAGAAAATTTAATCTTTTCAAAAAGATTGATTGAAAGGGTTGGCACGATGAAAGGCCTTTGCTCTCCAGTGAAGCAGAAAAGACTAGAAACAGAATTAAATACTTAGTAGAAGGAAAGACCACTTACGGGAGACTATGTGTATAGTCGATGCCGGTCCAAAAGGGGAACTCGACGGTTAGCCGGCGCACGTGGTACATGACGGGGAACACGACCCACAGCGTGCACGTGAGCACGGCCGTGCCGGCGTAGGCGCACTGCAGCCGCGCCGCGCGCCGCGCCGTGGCGGCCAGCAGCGCGCGCCGCCAGCCCGGCGGCGCCGCGCCGCCGCAAACTGGGTCTGCATTTATTATTCTTTTTAAATATGGAAAACAAAAACCATTTCGAAACGACCATTGCAGGTAATCCGTATAGCGTACACCGAAATAAATTCAGGCCAATTTTGGTCCTCACGAGCCTGAACCGTCCAAAGTCTGGTTTAAATAGATTTACAACATTCAAATTCGTAACAGTGACACATACATACATAAAATGATTACCGAAACACAAAAAACAAATATCAGCCCTAATAATAATAAAAAAGAATAATGAGAGTGAAATAGTCGAGAAGATTATTCGAGTGTTCTCAGCATTATTGTGGACCACTGGACCAAACGCAGCAACAGTGCAATACGACATAAAACAGTAAGTTTGCAGATCATTTTTAAAACTACATATGGCGAGCATGCCACACGAGGGTGCCCGGGGTCGATCCCCGGTCAGATCAAGATGGAAAACGATCTTTTTCAGATCGATCTCGGTCTTAGATGTTTTTCTATATAAGTATCTAATATAAAATATAGTATCGTTGAATTAGTATCCTTCGACACAAGTTCACAACGTACTGTGGGGCTATATTTGTGTGATATGTCACAATGTATTTAAAAAAAATAAAAATCACTATGTCGCGAACAGAATAAACATAAACAAGGCTACAGTAGGCAGATATGGGAGTTTCGGTGTGGATCTCATTAATAAATACGCATAAATAACCTAAGTTTAATTATTTTTAATAATTTTTTTATCATATATTTTTTTTAATTAGTTTATGGCATGGGCAATGTCATGGTAAGGTGTTGTAACTTCAATTCCATTAGCTTTGTTTTTTATCTAAACGTATAAAAAACTTTTATTTATTAAGCAATGGTAAAAGCATAAATTTTGTTTTTTGTTTTTAACCACCATAGCTCAATTTCATAATTTCTTTAAGTTTAAGCCGTGGTTAACAGTGTTGTATGTAACATTTAGTAATACGCTCATTACCATTATTATTTTATGTAGGATGAAAGGATTTTGAAATGAATGGAACATACAAAAGACAAGGACGGAAGAGGTGATGTAAGTAAGTGAGTGAAAGAGATAGAAAGAGACGGGCGCTATTTTTGAACTGAGTATGTGAGAAAAAACAAAAGAGAGCGCTACGACGATTAAGACGATAAGACGAAAAGATTTGTAAAAAAGTGAAATATATTTAGTGTACTAGTATTTCCTGGGTTTTTTTTTAAACACCTATTCCCGCTGTGTAAGCATTAACTTTAAAAACCCAAATAAAATTACCTATCTGTGGTCCTGCTTCCGTTCCCCCCTATATCTACTCCCTTTTCGCCGAGACGGCCTGTGATTGGCCGAAAATACAAGTCGAAAAAATATGGCGGGCGAGTCTTGTTGAGCGCGTCTCTTGCGCTAATATAATTTCCAAAAATAACGACCCTAAGGGCTTCGCTGGCCGAAAACACATCTCTTTATGTATGGTGTTGGCCCTAACACCTTGCCTGCACCGTACATAATGGTCCTTCGAGCCGGATATGAACCAGCGGATTTGAACCCGATGTAAATAAATGAAATAAAAAACCAAACATACCAAAAAAATATATAGCACTTGGACTAACCTTCAAATGCAGCCACCATGGCGTCAATGCGGATTGCGTCCGCGTGGAACACGGCCTGCTTGGCGATGGACGTCACGTGGCACAGCAGCAGGAACAGCACGCGCGCCAGCTTGTCCATGTCGTGCCGCTCCTGGCCAACGCAGCCTTTGTTACAATTCTGAACTGACTGTCACTTTGGTTTTTGGGAGCTACGCTGTTGTCTTTGTACCCATGCATTGTGTGGAAAAAACGCGTGCATCGACTATATTTGGAAATTTTATTACAGTAATTTGCCTTCTCTATTACACATACTAATGAATAAACTTGTACTCTTTTACTAATGTGCCACTACCGCGTCTTACGGGCAACAGTTTAATTGTTCTATCGTAGTTCTATCGGCAGCATCTATTTTGCTTGACGATGAATATAGAGGAGTTAGGAAAGCTGACAGCCAAAGTGCAGAAATATTACAGCAAAAGGCACTCGAAGAATAAGTTCTTTGTAATGGTGTTGCAAAGAGTCGGGCGAGCACCTGGTACGCGTAGACGCATTCCTGCAGCAGGTAAGCAGAAGTGACACCGAGTACGGCCCAGCAGTAGAGGTCGTGCGCGCGGCGGCGCGGCGCCAGCCGGCAGAACCCGCAGCGGCGGAGCACGCGCAGATGCGGCGCCAGCGACGCGCCCGCCAGCGAACGCCACGCCCGCGGCTCGGTACTGTTGCCGTGAACGAACATTTTCATTTTTAGGGTTCCGTTCTTCAAAAGGAAAAAAAAACGGAACCCTTACAGGATCACTTTATTGTCCATCTGTCTGTCAAGACTCTTTTTCTCAGGAACACCTGGAGGTATCATGAAAAACCGATCTACTGTTCCTTGGAGCTAACGTCTAAAAATGGAACGTCTGAAAAAGCCAACGCAATCAAAAGATACAGCCGTTTATGTCGCAAATTTTCGACATTCGCGAGGGATACAAAACCTACAGGGTACTTCCTGTGAACTCAGAATCTTGAAATTTAGTACGAAGCAACGTCTTATAGCACGGTAACTTATAATACACACGACTTTTTCGTTTCGAATTTCATTTGTTCAAAAACGGTACGACGAAATTTCAAATGCCAAATGGCTTCTTTACCATATTTTCTGCTCCTATAAACTTAATAAACATATTTTACTTCTTCTAGAACAACTGTCGACCGAAATCAAAACATGTAATTTTATTTTCATAGATGTTTTGGTAAGAATAATTCTGTGCCTTCAGTGAAAATTGTTATAAGTCGATATATATCGCTTTTGATAATTTTACATTGCTAGATTCAGCAAAAAAAAATGCTATTTTTCTGTCTTATCGCCATGTTCCTAGGGCTTAAAATGCCAAAGTTTTTTTGTGTGCATAATGTTATAAGTGACTGTTTTTTCGGATTTTCGATGCGATTTTTTGTGTTTTTTGATATAATTGTATTTGAAACAAAATGAACTGACCTGTAATTTTATTTTTGGACGTGTAAAATGATGTAACTTATTTTGACTTATTTTACACAATGATAAAAATTTGATGTAAATTCGTGAATACTGATCTAAGTTTACATAAAGTACTTGACACGTTGCTTTTTTTGTAGAATAAAGTGGTGAAAAAGGGTACATCTCAACTAATAACATGAATTAGAAAATTTGCATACACTGAATCATTGTGTAAAATGATATTATTCCATTTATATCAATTTTCACGAACAATTTTTATTTTATGATATTTGTGGCAAATGATATTTGTCAAGTTGTACCATTACACACATAATTTTTCGCTAAAATCAAATTACTAAGTATGACTTGTATCACCATTTTTTCCTGACTTCGTGATCATCGCTCTTTAGAAGAAGATAGGGCGATTAGATTCCTGCAATGCATGAAAGAGAACATAGAGTGGTAAACCTCGCACACCCGCGTCCTTGGATTTAGTGTAGAAGAGGCATCCGTCAGGGCAGCGTGTACTGAACTACATAAAAATGTCTCGCGTAAGTATCGATTTGTAACATTTTACACAAAGCTATGTGACATTTTGTAACGTTATTTACAAAACAGTAAATAATGTTACAAAATGTCAATACCAATTAAATTATAATAAGTATCATTTTTCAATAGAATTAGGTACTGTATCGTAAAGAAAATAAATTGTTCTTTTTTCCTGTTGGTTTGTGATCATGGAAAAATAATCCTCCATATAAATTATTTTCATCATGTGTAATCCTGTGACCTTAAAAGCCGATAGAGGGAATGGTCGAAATCCTAAAAAACTTCAATAGCAACCGATCACTATTTTGTAAACTGTTTTGTTTGATACTTAAAGCTTTATTATAAATCTACATATAAACTTTGACGAGGAGAGAGATATTGAATGATGTCTCTGTGATCAATAGGATTAAAATTGGTAGTGATCACTGAATCGTCAGAGGCATCATGATTATCAATCTCAGACGAGAGAGGACTCGCTTGATGAAGTTTACGCTCCGACCGTCATCGGCCCATATCCAAAATGTCGACAGTTTTCAACTGGAACTCTCAAATCGCTTCCATTGTCTGAAGGAATGCGGTACAGTTGACGAGTTAAACAATCGGTTCGTAGAAACTGTCCAAGCGGTTGGATCAAAGTTCTTGAGGTCCCGCCCGAAACACAAACCTCAAAAGATCTCGCCACAGACCCAAAAGTTGATGGCTGCGCGACAGTCCACGCCGCTGCAGACCTCCGAAGATGCAAACGTGCAACGGCAGCTCAATAGACAAAACCAAAAATCCTTGCAACACGACCTGCGCTCTTTAATACCGAGCGTATTAAGGAGACGATAGACCAGAATAAGGGCTCCAAAGTGTTTGCAAGGGTGGAGTCTATTCGGTAAGGTCGTTTAACAAAGCCACTCAGTGCCGTCCTCCGTCTGAAGACGGAGGACGGCAGTGTGGCGTCGACCAAGGCCGAGGTGCTGGGAGAGATTGAGAGGTTTTATGCAGCTTTATACCTCATTAGCCAAACTTATTGTCAGCATGGCCAAAGATCCGAGAGCCAAGCTAACCCGACACTATACCGAAGATATCCTGGACATCAGCCTGTACGAGATTAGGATTGCCCTTAAACAGCTCAAAAACAACAAGGTGTCGGGCGAAGACGGAATCATAGCAGAGCTTTTGAAAGCGAGCGCAACGCTGGTACGGAAAGTTTCAGAAGCTTTTTAATTCCGTTTTGCTCGAGGGTTTTAAGCCAGAGGTGTGGAACAGGGGTGTGGTGGTTTTGTTCTTCAAAAAGGGTGAAAATATTCTACTGAAGAACTACAGATCCCTTACACTCCAGCCAGGTCTATAAGCTGTTTTCGAGGGTGATTACAAATCGTCTCACGAACAGGCTCGATGCTTTCTTGCCTCCCAAACAAGCCGGTTGCCGAAAAGGCATTATAGACCACATTTATACTGCGGCAGATTATACAGAAGATCAAAGAGTATAACCGGTCATTATGCTTATCGTTTGTGGTCTATGAGAAAGCCATTGATTCGATCAAAACATGGACCGCGTTCAGTCCCTCCAGCGATACCGCATCGACCATTGGTATATCGAAGTGTTGAAGTGCTTATACAGAAACACCACCATGTCAGTTCGAGTACAGGAGCAGAGCACGAAGGCTATACTATTACAGAGAGGCGTGAGACAGGGAGACGTGATATCTCCAAAACTGTTCACCGCTGCTCTGGAGGATGCTCCTGAAATGGGAAGGACTTAGCATTAACATCAAAGGCTCAAAATCTCAGATTTGCTGATGACATCGTTGTTATGACGGAGATGCTGGAGGACTTAAGTAATATGCTAAATGACCTCAATGGAGTTTCTAAACAATGGGCCTTAAACATGGACAAGACGAAAAAAATGTCGAATGTCCATGTTGTGCCTTCACCAGTATCTTTTGGGAACTCCATCCTTGAAGCTGTGGGCCAATATGTCTACTTGGGTCAATTGATCCAGGTTGGAACTTCCAGCTTTGAGGACGAGGTCTTTCGACGAATCCGACTCGGCTGGGCAGCGTTCGGGAAGCTCCGCAGTGTCTTCTCATCCAAAATTCCTCAGTGCCTAAAGACAAGTCTATCAATGTGTGTTACATAGTAATCACTTACGGGTCCGGAACGTGGTTCCTTACTATGGACCAAATAAGAAAGCTCAAAGTCGCTCAAAGAGATATGGAGGGAGATGTGCTCGGTGTTTCTCTGCGAGATTGAATCAGAAACGAGGAGATTCGTAAGAGAAGAAACGATCACCGACATAGTTGAACTCAGCGGATTAGCTCTTTATAGTGGCATTGGGCGGTTCACATAGCGCGTAAAAGCGATGGCCGATGGAGCAGAAGTGTTCAGATGTGTTCCAATTTAATTTTGATGTATCATTTTGCACCAAAGATTTTGAGCATGTGTAAAAAGTTACTAATCATTTTATAGCAATAAACACAAAAATTTATACCTATTTTCTTGGTGTTAAACGATACATCTTTACATTTTTTTTTATTTCTGAAAAATTACGTGATTTACAATATTACTTTTTACGCTAAAAAGTAGATATCATTATTATCTATTAATATTAAAAATTTGAATTCGTTTCGATAGTTTAGAATTAGTGTAATAATTTTTTGAAACTTTAAGCTCGATTATCTCAAAACAACAATTTTCGACTTATAACAATTTTCACTGAGAGTACAGAATTTCATTTTCTAGAAGTATTAACGATAGAAGTAACATTTTCCATATTATTATTTATACAGATTTTCAATAACTACTTACTGACGACAAATTGAAAAAGTTTAGAAGTAGAAAAGTATTGAATTAAAAAGAGTACAGGGGGGCACGGGGGCGAAACCACCCGAACAAGGGGGCTCAAACAACTTGTTCACCATGGGTAGGTTAGGTTCGTTAGGTTATCTTGTGACCAAAACGTCACTCAAGTTTAGGGCAAAAATAATAAAGACCCAAAAACAACTTTGCCGTGAAAAATAGGTTAGGTTTATTAGGTTTCCTTTTGAAAATAAAACATCTACCTTTTTAACTAATGATTGAAATATAAATAACATTTAATTTAATTAATGACAATTTTGAACATGCAAAATTAATATATAACAATATTAAAATTAATTCACATACTAAGTTTATAAAGATTACTAGCTGTTATGCAGAAAAAATAGCCTTTTTATTAAATTAATTTTGAAATTTATTAAGGTATTTAATTTCACTTAGATTTTGTTTAATTTCATTTTTTTATCATTTGAAATGCTGTCATTTAATAATATGGAAATCATTTTTTTGTTAAATAAAACATATAGCAATAGTATCTTCGGATTAATGTTGGGTTGCAATACAAAGCATATAGCTTTTAAAAACCGGCCAAGTGCGAGTCGGACTTGTGCACGAAATTAATAGGGTCCCATTTTTACCCTTTGGGTACGGAACCCTAAAAACATAACAATCAAAAATCGGAATTTCACCAATACGGCAATTGAATTTTCGGTCAAATGAAAAAATAGAAAAGGAAAAAATTACCTAACGTTTTTAGTGTTTTAAAATTCGTACATAACCTATTCTTATTTATGATAGGTAACCCTTATAGCACAGATAAAATTGCGAAAAGCATAAATTTTTAGGTACATCATATCATAACAATAAAAATATTTTTTAATCATTTTAAACTTATTATAAATAATGGTACGGAATCTATAGTGCGCGAGTCCGACTCGCACTTGGCCGGTTCTAATAAATAAGTAATATTAAATATTTGATAGATATTTTATAGAGATAAAACATCAATCAAATATTTAATATCACGTATTATTTAATAATACGTATACGTATATCCTTTCTAGCGCAATGATTAATACGCTACTCCGCTAACGCTAACGGAGTGGCCCTGGATTTATACCCAGCGTGAGCAAAAACTAGTAATTTTACTGCTATTTGCCTACTTCATTTTGGAGCTATTCGGGAAGTTGGTTGACGTCAGTCAGGCGGCTGGCAGCAAACACTTTGCCAGATCATATTACAGTCTGAATAGTATAAAAGTAACTTATGCCACATCTAGCAGCCCTCGGAGATAACACACTGCAACTGGAAATAGCACAATGGGGAGGAGAAAACACGATGCGTAATTTTGCTCTGATACACAATAAAAGCCAAAAACTAAAGAATCGGAAACACGTAAATCACATGAGATATTTCAAAAATTATTGTAAGCCAGCATTGACTCGGCCGCAAAAAATCGCTCGGCTGTTGACAGCAAGTAAACAAAATTAGTGGGATAGAGTGGTGCTGATGGTATCAGTGTTTGCCGGCCGCTGACCACGCCCGGTACGGCTACACATTGACGCGAAATCACTGCTGTTTTCTGCATAATAAATACTTGTACTAACTTTTGACCGCGACTTTATACTCTTGTTATATTCAAAATTCAAAGATTTATTCAGAAAATCGGCGTTTTCAGGCAAGGCGTTTATAATATTATATACGTAATATTTATTCATCTTCTTTATGAGCTCTCCGCTTACATTTTTATTGCACTCAATATTTTGTTATTAGTTATTACTCTACTCATCCATCACACATGTATTGCAATATTTAGTTTAGTTTTGTAAGTTAACAACCCAAAGCTTTAATTAGTAATTTTATAAGAGATTTGTAATTGGCATTTAGTAGTTATTTAGTTAAAATGCCGTATATCTTCCAAACAAAATAAAATAAAAATAAATAAATATGTGCTTAAAAACGCGTAAAAAGAACGTAACATGGACAGAACTATCGTTACATAAGAGTTTCGTAAATAGGCACAGCACAGCTATGTTAGCCCTATTTGCACCGCATAATGGACATTTTTGATATTGTATTAATATGTGAAGGTTTATTTCATTTCATCTCTCATGGAGATTAAAAACCTACTGAATTAAAAATGTTAACAAATGCTTGTCAATTTTTAACTGATAATAAATCTTTAATTACGTTTCTGAAGACATAGATAGTGATCAAGAAATGATCAGCTGATGACGGGCGGGTCGGTGTCTATTTCAAATATTACTACTGGTGACTGTTGTTAATATGACAAGTTGTGTCGTCTCACTAGCGTAGACTGTTAGTATTCAACCCTTCACCACAGTATCCAAATAAAACTAATAATGATTCAGAAATAAAACGCTGAGATTATTCAAGGAAAATTATATTTGCTCAAGATTATTTTAAATAACCTATATACTCCCACTGCAGAGCAAAGGTCTCCCCCATTTCTTTTAGGACTTCCTATCTTTAGCCAACTCTGACCATTCCTTACTAAATTTGCACATATCATCTCTCTATTGCGTTCGCGAGCTACTTCTGTTTCATCTCCCTCAAAGTCAAAGTACTAGCGTTTCGGAACCGACCCCTGTACGTACAGAGGAAACGCCGAAACTCTTTTCAACAGTATTGGTCGCCTACAAGCCTAAAGGGCTTTTTAATGACTATTTTTCTTTTTAAATATTTTCCTTTTTTTCATTTTAAGTAATGTTTACTATTTTACAACTTGATTTTTTTTACGTATTATGAGTATATTAGCGATCGAGTGTGCATTGATAATGAACATTATTCACAGTAGTCTCATAGATGCTGAGCAGACCAGTCCCCGCTCGCAGCACCCGTTCACGAGTTGACGCATGGATTAGACATTGTTGAATTTAACCATATTAGAGCTCCACCAGTTTGAATTCCACTTCGTGGCAACCTTCTTCTGAATACCACTTCGTAGCAAAATAGACCTGGCGGTCCGGGTACATACGACAATATATAAATTGTATTTTTTTTTTCTAAGTTAAAAAACAAAACTTTTATATTCTCAAGCAAATGAATGCATGTTTCAAGTTGTTTCCTGGAGTTGATACTCCAGGAAACAAGAATAAGAAATAGTATTTTTTAACTATGATATTATGATTAATGTCATAGTTAAGAATACTATTTATTTTAATTATGGTAAAAGGTAACCAAAAGTATACAACGTGATTTTGAACCCCCTAGCTATATTGAAATCTGGGAATCAGAATCCCTAATGGAATACAGAATTGCAAAAAAAAAAGGTAAAAAACGAAAAAATAAATTTAACTTTTCATAGAAATTCGTCCAGCTGATCGGCGTCTTTGTATGGGAAACCTAATTTTCTTTTTCGTTTTATACATTTTTTTCTTGCAATTCTGTGTTCCATTATGGATTCTGATTCCCAGATTTCAATATAGCTTGGGGGTTCAAAATCACGTTGTATACTTTTGGTTACCTTTTACCATAATTAAAATAAATAGTATTCTTAACTATGACATTAATCATAATATCATAGTTAAAAAATACTATTTCTTATTCTTGTTTCCTGGAGTATCAACTCCAGGAAACAACTTGAAACATGCATTCATTTGCTTGAGAATATAAAAGTTTTGT
Source organism: Elegia similella (assembly GCA_947532085.1). Taxonomy (NCBI): domain Eukaryota; kingdom Metazoa; phylum Arthropoda; class Insecta; order Lepidoptera; family Pyralidae; genus Elegia; species Elegia similella. The sequence continues at coordinate 133,393 of OX383926.1, read as the reverse complement.
TTTTTAACTTAAGGGTATCTAAAAGACCCGTAAGAAGTAGCGAGTGTTATCTCAGTATTATGAATAATAGACATCGGCGAAAGATTGTCCCACCACGGACGGCGCGCTGGGCGCCGGGACGCAAGGGCGGGGAGTGGAGGGGCATCAAATATTTACGGGTGATACGACTATATTAGTGACGCTAATAACACGTTGCCTAATTATATGCTGCCGCCGTCTAATGAGTATTTATATTTAATGACTATATTACTTGCCAGTAATTTTATTCATTATTCAAATAGGTACTACCTGCCACGGATATTTTTTATTTTCGACGTGTTAACTTCTTATAAATCGATGAACGGCGGCAGCACACACGAAAAACGTCACGTTCCGTGTACAAGCGAGAGCGCGGAACAAACGATATACTAGGGAGTGTTCTGAAGACCATATTCATGTCTTTTTGAAAGTCATATTTTTATTTCTTATATTTTTTAAATATATGCAAAATCGAAATACTACTAGCGTTTCGGAACGACCACTGGTGAGAAGACGGCGAAAGAAACTCAATCCAGACTTAGTACCTACGTGCCTGAAGGGCTCTGAATACATTGTTAACATTAAACACAATTTTTCATACTATAGATTAAATTGTTAACATGAAATAAATTTATATAAATTTCCACGCATTTTTATCAGTTATATAATCATCAATGCAATAATAAGCCTTTTTTACTAACTGGTTATTTACAATCGGTTTGAACTTAAGTAAAGGCAGGCCTAATATTTCATCATCAAGACGTGTTTCGGAAATCGTCACAGGCGACGAAACGTGGACTTACCTATATGATCCCGGAAATAAGAGACAGTCGTCAGTATGGGTCTTTTCAGAAGGAATGTTGCCGACAAAACTGCAAAGACCTCGTAACGTTGGTAAAAAAAACGGAGGCCAGTTTTTTTTCTCGCAGCGGGCATGTGTCGACAATAATGTTGGAAAATCATAGATCTGTTAACTCGGAATGGTATACAACAGTAGCATTGCCCAAAGTTTTCCAAGCTCTGCGAGAGTGGAGACAGAGGACCGGGCTTCGGGGAATCATTCTGCATCGCCTGCATCACGACAACGCTTCGTCACATTCGTCGCTCAGAACAAAGGCGTTTCTTGCAGAATCCAGTATTGAAACCTTGCCCCATCCACCGTACAGTCTTGATTTGGCTCCCTGCGATTTCTTTTTGTTCCCCATAATCAAAGGAAAAATAAAAGGGAAATTTTATTTGTGCGCCGAAGCGGCCGTGGCCGCCTACGAAGTCGCAATTTCGGACCTATCGGATCAAGATTGGCAAAAGTGTTTTAATAGTTAGTTTAGGCGAATGGAACTTTGCATAGATAATGAAGGAGAGTATTTCGAAAAGATGTAAAATCAATATTGTGAATATCTTGTATATTTTTTTCTTATCTTAAAACTTATCGAGTTACCCACGTAGTGAGCTTCATCCACAAATTTTTGGCCTCTAAAATATATTTAATTATATCTTTTTGGAACAATTCATACATTTTAGATAAATTATTTAAGGACTGTTGCAATTCCGAGGCCTGTGACGACAGTTGTGCCTTATCCTCACGACACGCTTTAAGGTCATACAGAGCTTGCCTCAGCTTCATCTTCAGCTTCGTCTTTGATAGTGGCCTTCCGTGTCATCATAGTGAATGAGGTGGTCAGTAACTGAAAATATATTTAATTATGTAAGTAAAGGTAAAATATACTTTAAAAACTCGGAGGGCAAATTTTTGTACTTGTTCGAGATTGAACGTAAATAAAAGATAGTGACTTGCTTACTGAAATACTATAATAAAATTTGGTAACAACAGACAGATTTGTATGAATGCACTACGCGTGTGTCCGCGGCTGCGTCCGTCGGCAAGTGAAATCGCGGCGGAGCGGCGGGGGTGCTGCGGGCGCGGGACCAGCAGCTGACTGCTCCCCCCGCCCTGCGTCTCTCCTTTACCCCGCGGTCGCGAAGTATGTGAATGCGTAAACATCCTCAGGGGCGTTGAAAGCCATAGCTTTCAAGAATTTTGTAGGTCTGGTGACGATCCATTTTCCTCCTGGTCATCTTCTGCTAGCCCATCGGTTGGTAAAAGGCACATCTTGTTGACGGCCCTTCGAATAGCGCCTTTTGAAGTGGTTACTTCAGCAACTCTGTTGACACCGTCCGTGCCAGGAAACAGACGGCTCACTCTACCCATCCGCCATTGGAGGGGCGGCAGGTTGTCTTCCTTCAGCAGAACCACGTCGCCACGCGCGAGCTCGCGCTGCGGGGTACGCCACTTTGTGCGCTGCTGCAGCTCACATATATACTCCCGGCTCCATCGGTCCCAAAAGTGCTGGCGGATCCTCTCAATGAGCTCATATCTGTTGGGTCTGGTTATACTTATAGGTGCCGTGGGAATAGATACCAGCGGTCTTCCGATCAGAAAGTGGCCTGGGGTCAGAGGAGATGGATCAGTACAATTGGACGAGAGAGGAGACAGCGGGCGTGAATTTAGGATAGCCTCAATTTGTGTAAACAATGTCGCTAACTCCTCAAACGTCAAAGCAGCATTTCCAGCTACGCGTTTTAAGTGAAATTTGGCTGAGCGTATTCCGGCCTCGAAAATTCCCCCAAAATTTGGGGAGTACGCTGGCGAAAACATAAATTTTATTGACTCATGACTAGCATATTCATAGACAGACCGACGGCTGGATCTCAGTGGTCTACCTAATTCATTGCAAGCACCAACAAAGTTCCTGCCATTGTCGCAATAGATTTCATACGGCTTACCTCTTCGCGATATAAACCTGCGAAGGCACAAAATAAAAGCTTGGGTACTTAAATCGCTAACTAACTCTAAGTGAACGGCTTTCGTACTTAGGCATACAAATAAGCATAAATAACATTTAGTTCTTCTGTTACCTCGGCCTTTTCGGCTGCAAATCATGTACGGTCCTGCGAAATCGACCCCACACGAGTAGAATGGGAAGGTAGCATTAGTTCGCGCCTCAGGTACGTGCCCCATTATGGGTTGCATAGTTACAGCGCGCAACCTTGTACAGATAACGCATCGTCGCGCCACTTGCCGCGCCAAACATCTACCCAGAACTGGCCAGTATCGTTCGCGAACGGATGCTAGCAATAATTGTGGACCCGCATGGAATAGCCGTATGTGCTCATTTGCCATTATGAGCTTCATAAAATGATGTTTTGAATCTAATAGAATGGGGTGTTTTTTATCAAAATCAAATTTCGAATTATTTAATCGACCACCCACACGAATAATTTTATCGGAATCAATAAATGGTGTTAACTGTAACAACTTGTTCCTTTTTGGCAAAGTGTTTCCTTGTTCGAGTAATTTCATTTCATTAGGAAACGATTGAGCTTGACTCAATCTTATTAAAATTTTCAAAGCATTATCTAACTCAGCAACACTTAGTGGACCTGATAATTTTTGTTTGTTACTCTGAATATTATTTGCGAAGCGCAAAACAAACACAAAGCTCCTAATCAATTTAACATACGTAGAAAACTTACTGAAATCAATCAGTGAATACTCACTGGAATGTGCTTGATCGGATGACACGAAGAGCGACTTCACTTTAATATCTGGTAAATTTACGGTTGAGTATGAATGCTGCGGCCAATCAGACTGTTCCTTTTTAAGGAAAGAAGGACCTTCCCACCACAAAGTAGAGGACTCTAAAGCCTGAGGATCGACCCCCCGCGAAGCAAGGTCAGCTGGGTTCATACTGGTAGGTACGTGCCTAAATTGAAAATCATGCGCCAATTCGTTAATCTCGTTAACCCTATTGCAAACAAACATCTTTAAATTCTTCACATCGGTCTTCAACCAGCCGAGAACAACTGTTGAATCAGTCCAAATAAATTTTACCAGACAGCAGGATCGGCTAAAACATCGTCAGGAAAGTCAGTGAACGACATACAAGCCGTAGGCGCAGTCGTTCAAAGCGATTTATTTTCGATTTTATTGCGTTTTCGTTGCCACCGTTTCGTTCTTCTAGGAGACCTGGAGAAGATGTACAGGCAAATCATCTTGCATCCTTCTCAACGTCATCTCCAATTAATTCTTTGGCGAGATTTGGTTTCTGCAAAACCTCAACTTTCTCAACAAAGGTCTGATGTTACAGGATATACTGATCATTTGCTAACTGTAATAAGCACCTAGTACTTACAAATGGAGCAGAGGCCATACCGTACGTGACGGTGTTTAACTGCAACACTCGCAAATGATCAGTATATCCTGTAACATCAGACCTTTGTTGAGAAAGTTGAGGTTTTGCAGAAACCAAATCTCGCCAAAGAATTAATTGGAGATGACGTTGAGAAGGATGCAAGATGATTTGCCTGTACATCTTCTCCAGGTCTCCTAGAAGAACGAAACGGTGGCAACGAAAACGCAATAAAATCGAAAATAAATCGCTTTGAACGACTGCGCCTACGGCTTGTATGTCGTTCACTGACTTTCCTGACGATGTTTTAGCCGATCCATCAAAAACAACGCGCAATCGTGTCGTTTCGCTATTTTCTCGTATGACACAATGATGTGGGAGATAATATCCAAAATCTGGTTGGGCTATTTCACTTAGATGACCCATTGCCTGATATTCCTCTATAAATTTACAATAAGGTTCTTTTAATTCGACATTCTTATTTAATTTATTTTCGATATTTATAAATCGCCTCAAAGCTAAATTGAAAGATGCACCGAGATTACTTTCGGGCTCCTTCAATGGCATCATAACGCAGAACCTGCCATTTTCTAATCGAGTCGTAGTCTCTAAAAAATTGTTTTCACAGAATTGTTCTTCTAAAGATAATGTTTTTGTGTCTGAAGGCAATTCTTCAATCTCCCAAAACCTCTTAAGGGAATTATTTAAATCATTTTCATTTATTTGATTGAAAAAACACTGGACCTTAGACTTTGACCTATTGAAACCCACTGGGCCTGCGATTAACCAGCCCAGCTGAGAATTTTGCAGTGTAGGCATGTTAACACCTAATTTAATTTGGTTCGTCCCAATGATGGATCAAAATACGTCAGCCCCTAAGAGAATGTCTATATTAGAAGGCTGGAAAAATCTGGGATCCGCTAATTGAATATTATCAGGAATGCCTAATTCAAGTACATTTATTTCAGCGCTCGGCAAAATACTTGTAATAGTTGGTACCAATAGACACGATACTTGGATAGTGAATGAAGTAAAACACGACTTCAATTTTATCTTACAACTGCCAGAAATATTAGTCTTAATATTGTTAAGACCGGATACATTAAATTTTTTATTATGCATACTTAAACCTAACTTATTTCGCATATTTTCTGTCAAAAATGAAGATTGCCAACCCGTGTCTAAAAGGGCCCTAGCGATAATACTGTTATTATTATTTTCATTGATAATTTCTACTTGTGCCGTGCACAGTAGCGTATGAGTCATCGTCACAGCTGATAACGAAACCTGACCGAGCGAGTTGTTACTAGTAGACGCGCTCGACGCGGCTTGATCAGAGTTCGTTGCAGGCTCATCTTTTTTATGAAGCAAAGTATTGTGCTTTCCTCTACACACCTGACAAGAACCCTTCAATCGACATTGAAAGCTATTATGACCACTACGTAAACATTTTGTGCATAGTTTATACTTTGAAACTTCAAGAACCTTATCATCGTAACTTAATTTCTTAAACTTGGCACATTCATAAACATGATGACCTTGGTTATAAATAGCACATAGAAGTTTCATATTACTACGATCTGCGGCCGCAAATAAAGATCGTACGGATTTGTTAGGGTTAAAATTCGGTTTATGATCATTTCTTTCCGATCTGTTATAATAAGTAGTTTCTAAGACATCTGCGCGATTACGCAAAAACGAATAATAGTCGTCTAAAGTTGGTAATTCCGATAGATCATTTTTATGCTCTTCCCACTTTCTACTCGTTGCGGTATCTAACTTCGCCGAGACTATAAATATTATCAATACATCCCACTGCTGGGTTGGAAGGCCCAGAGAGTGTAGGGATCTTAAATTTTTGGAAATATGATCGATCAAAAATCTTAACGCCTTAAAAGATTCCTTTGTTATGGGATCTATGTTTAATAAAGCCTTTAAATGATTATTTATTAAAATATTCTTATTATTGTAGCGTTCACATAAAGTTTGCCATGCATTTTTATAATTATCGGCGGCGAACTCAAATGATCTAATCACGACAGCGGCACTTCCTTCTAAACTAGATCTTAAATAATGAAATTTATTGATCAGCGGCACGGAATCATTTGTATTTACGAGGGCATCAAAAGTGTCTCGGTACTCAAGCCATTTTAAATAGTTTCCATCAAAAGATGGCAAAGAGATAGTCGGAAGTTTAATAGAATTTAAAGAATGTGAGCACTGACTTTCGCCCGAAACACTTCCACTACCCTTAGGACAAGTCTCTGTATTACTTGATTCTAATAGTACCTGAGCCGTGGAAAGAACAGAATAGAACTGTGCTTCAACAGTTTCCCTCTCAGTCAACTGTTCATCAATGGAGGCGGAAAGCAATTCGATCTCCGATTGCAGTGCCGAAAAATCAGTTAATAAATCTTGAATTTTATCTATGCGTAGCGATAATTCCTTTACTTGACTAATTGTTAATTTTCCGCCACCCACTTGGTTTAAAACATAAACGTAGTCTTTAAACTTCGTCAATCTACCTTTAATTATGCTACGTTTCTTATTTAATTCCTTTAAAATATATTTTCCTTCCATGGCTAATATTTAAATCAAAACAGATAACTAGTTTTGATTTAATGAAATAATTGAAATATGCAATGAATAAAGTAGACAAAGAGATACCTTATATAAGAATTAAACCCGCTATAGGCGGAGCGCAATCGACTGGACTTTGACCCGACCGTCGCTGCCCTTTGTCTCCACCCGGCCGCCGACGCGCCCGAGCGCAGGTACTATCAGCAAAACCCGGACGCCTCACAATTCGTCAGCGCAAGCACTTAATTATGCAGTACGACCTGGAATCATCAGCGGTAAAGCGTGAAAAACTACATAAAACTACATATAACAGTGGCAGGAAGGTGAATAGGACAAAAACGATGAATGCCTTTTTAAAATGATATGAAAAGCGAAATAAAATAATAATAAAATCGTATGTTTGGCCTAGATATTTTATATTTTAATTTAGCAGAAAAATGAATCGCTATGAATTATTTTAAAGTATATATTTAAAGCATGCGCAGTAGCCGAAAGAACTAATTTATGCAATGGGTAAAATTATAGAATAACGCCATTAACAAAACGTTATCGGAGCGCAAAATGCCCTCAAATTGGTAAACAAAATAAAAAAAAAAAAACGTGCGTAGCAGGCACAAGAAAGGCTTACGCAACAACCAAAGTGATAAAAGGTAGGTACACTATTTGTTAGAATTAGAACACTGCTTTAACACTTTGAGAGCGCAACTGCTTACACAAAGAAAGGGGGAAAAAGTGGATAAATTAACGGATAAGCCAACTTCCCTCGGTTAAACACTCCCGGCGTCCAGATATCCTTAGGTAACCTCTTTGAGACCTGTTCTCATCGACTAAAGGGTGCGAAGGCAGCATACGCAGCAATCCAATCCAAATCCTTTTTCTTCCCTTTCCGTTGATAGTTCGAATATCGGTCATCCGTTGGTATTCGAATACAGCAGTCAATATGACCCGCAGATACGGCGTTGCTAGCAGCAACGATTCTTCACAGTCGCCAAATGTTCGAGATTGAACGTAAATAAAAGATAGTGACTTGCTTACTGAAATACTATAATAAAATTTGGTAACAACAGACAGATTTGTATGAATGCACTACGCGTGTGTCCGCGGCTGCGTCCGTCGGCAAGTGAAATCGCGGCGGAGCGGCGGGGGTGCTGCGGGCGCGGGACCAGCAGCTGACTGCTCCCCCCGCCCTGCGTCTCTCCTTTACCCCGCGGTCGCGAAGTATGTGAATGCGTAAACAGTACTTTTTAAGATATCTAATTGTTCAGTGAAAACCAAACAACACGAGATGTACACAAGTGTTATTAGGTAACTTGCAAATCAGACTTATCTTAAATAAAAGTTAATAAGACAATTTTATTATATTATTGAGAATAACTACATAGGTATTTAAAGCATAAATGAGATAAATTAACTGTATTCTTGCTTTAACTATTGTTTTATAGTCATCAACTCAGCTTTTACAAACCTCAAAAACAGAGTGAGTTTTATGTTATACTAGCTTTCGCCCGCGGCTCCGCCCGCGACAATGTCGATCCCTCGGGAATAGTACTTTTTCCCGGGATAAAAGGTAGCCTATGTCCTTCTCCGTACTCCAGAGAACTTGTATGCAAAATTTCATGATGATCGGTTTAGTAGTTACGGCGTGAAAGCGTAACAAACAAACAAACAAACAAACTCACTTTCGCATTTATAATATTAGTAAGGATAAGGATTAAAGGGGTAAGTAAGTAGAAATTAATGCAAAAGTTTAGTTTTTTTTGGTTGGTTGGTTGGTTGGTTGGTTGGTTGGTTGGTTGGTTGGTTGGTTGGTTGGTTGGTTAGGTTAGGTTAGGTTAGGTTTTTTTTTTTTTTTATAGACTTGTGAGCAAGCAGAGAAATCCCTTATGGACATCTGGGAATGGAGGGCCCAGATAGTGTCGGACTCGCACCGACTAAAACTCTGTTTGCTCACCATGTCTTTTCAATCTAATTTCCCTCCGGTTAGGATGTTCGGAGACCTTGTTTACATTTAATTTATTGCTATTAGAATTTTTGTTTTTTATTATTATATAATTCTGTTATTTACTTTTATTTATACGTTTCAATGTTTTTCTAGTTAGTTTTATCTACGTTTCGTAATCTATTTCGTGTTGACAGTTGTATATTTACTTCTATTTTTAACCAAATTTTTCCAAACTTTATTTATTTATTTCTTTTAATTACTTTTTGTGCAATTTCTAAGCCAAATTCTATAAAATGAATGCTATTTTCTTTATCTTTTATTAGGTTGCATAAATTTTCACTTTCTATCTTTTCACCAATTTTTGCTTCTAATTCATTCCGTCGTGCTCCAAAAGTGGGACATTCTGTTATTAAATGTATGATGCTTTCTTTGTTTTCAGGGTCGCAGACGCACGATGGACTCTCCTTGCACTTGAACCTATTCAAGTACTCAGAGAAGCCACCGTGCCCCGTCAGGATCTGGGTGAGTATGCCTTTAGGTTTAAGTTTTTTCATAACTTTATACGCCGCGATGGCATCCGGTAGGAACATCTTTGTTACCTCTGCTGTTTCTCCTGATTGGTAACGTTTGTTCCATTCGTCAAGGGACCCCAATCGGATTTGTCGCTTGACGAATGAAACTGGGCAGAGATCGTAATCTTTTTTCTTTTTTGTTTTAGTAGCTGCTTCTTTTGCTAGAAGATCTGCTCGTTCGTTACCAACCAGGCCAGCATGTGCCTTGATCCAATACAAGGATATAACTTTGCCTTGGATCAATGCCTGCCAGAGGTTTTTCCTAATTTTTACCGCGAGGGGGTGTGGGGCTCCCTCGTTTACTACTGTTTCCAGTGCCGCTCTCGAGTCGCTATAAATGCCATAACTCTCCTCTTTTCTTTTCAGGATTTCATCCGTGGCTCTGCATATGGCTAACAATTCCGCCTGACAAACCGTGCAGTAGGGTTTTAGTGCCATTTTTATTGCCCGTGTTTCGGTTTCCCTATTCCACATCGAACATGCAGCCCACACCTGTCCCTCTATCTTACTCCCATCGGTAAAGATGCGCACTGCATGTCCGCTGTGTGCGTCTACATCCTGCTGGTTTTCCATGGCGGCTTTTGAGCGGTCTGCGCGGACTGCGCCGGCTGCACCAGCGCCAACGGCCGAGACTCGGCAGGAGGCAGATGAAGCGCAAAAGCGCTTCATCTTGGAAACGATGAGCCCATACATCAATGCCCGCTTTGATGGAATACAGGATCGCCTCCTGCCGGATCCTGTGCGGCGACCTCCGCTGGCTGCTGACCGGCGTATATCAACCGCTGCAGCGGCGGTGTCGGACATGTTGTCCGACGAAGACGACGACGAGGAGCCTCCGCAGATAAGCGTGAGCCCCGTCAAGAGCACAACGGCGCAGTGGCGGAAATCTCCGCCTAAGCCCACCCCTGAGCCCAAAAAGGGCAAAAAGGGGCAAAAGGGCAAAAAGGGCAAGGCGCGAGTCGAGCCTCCCCCGCCGGTACCGACACCGTCGACATCGGCCGTCGCACCCCTGGCAGCTCCGCAGCCGCCAGCCAAGAAGGCGGCGCCGAGGCAGCCGGCCAAAAAGACGGCGCCGTCCGAGGCGGCGCCTAAGGCGAAGCCCGCTGCAAAGGGCCCAGCGCCGCGCCCGCTGCCTCCGGCACCAGCGTCCATGGATACGCCTTGGACGGAGGTAGCGCGACGTGGCGCCAAACGCCAAAATAAACGGGCTGCCGGACCTGCTGGCCAAACTGGCTCTGCTGGTCCTCAGGCCGCCCGCAACCCTGCTGGGCCTAAAAACAGGCCACTGCCCAAACTGCGCCCCCCGCGCTCGGCTGCTGTAGTACTGAAGATACAGCCCGAAGCGGAGAAGCGGGGGACCACCTACGCGCAGGTGATGGCCTCGGCCCAGCAGAAGGTTGACATCGGAGAGCTGGGCATCTCCGGTGTTAAATGGAAACGGGCGGCTACCGGTGCCCGCATTTTAGAAATTGCGGGCGCCGAGAAGGAGGCCAATGCTGACGCCCTGGCCTCAAAATTAAGAGATGCTCTGGACCCCCAGATGGTGGACGTGTCCCGTCCGCAGAAGTGTGCGGAGTTGCGCGTGCTGGGCTTATGCGACTCAGCGACTCCAGACCTGGTGCGTAGCGCGATCGCCCGGGTTGGTCAGTGCCCCGAGGCCGAGGTTAAGGTCGGAGAAATCCGAGACGGCCATGGTGGCACTCGGACAGCATGGGTTCGGTGCCCAGTCGTGGCGGCCAAACGGCTGACCAGCGGACAGCGGCTCCTTGTTGGTTGGGTGTCGGCGCAGGTTAAGCTGCTGCCGACTAAGCCTCTGCAGTGTTACCGCTGCCTTGAGGTAGGCCACGTCAGTCAGAAGTGCACTGCGGAGGCTGACAGGAGCACGCTGTGCTACCGCTGCGGCAAGCCGGGCCATAAGGCCGCCCAATGCACGGCCGCAGAAGCCAGCTGCGTGTTGTGTGCTGGGGCCGGCAAGCCGGCAAAGCACCGGGTTGGGAGCGCATCTTGCCCTAGCGCGCGCAAGAAAAGAGGAGGGAGGCGTAATGCGTCCGTGGCCACGGCCCAGACGCAGCCCGCCCGTACGGCTCAGGACGCCGAGGAGATGGAGACGGCGGCCATCCAATAAGTATGGCCCAAAAGTATCTCCTGGCGAATATCAACCACTGCGCCAGGTCTCAGGACCTGCTTTCTCAGTGCATGGCGGAGTGGTTGATAGACGTGGTAGTGGTCGCTGAGCCGTACTTTGTCCCTCCACGGGGCAATTGGTTGGCGGACCGGGACGGTCTTGTGGCCATCGTGTCTTCGGCGAGTTCTTCGCCTCCTAGGGATGTCGTGCGTGGCCATGGAATGGTCTCGGCTCAACTGGGCGACTTAGTTGTCATTGGCGTTTATTTCTCGCCCAACCGTCCGCTCAGTGAGTTCGAGACCTTCATGGCCGAGCTCGAGGCGCTTGTGAACAGGTGCCACCCTCGCCCGGTACTTGTTGCTGGGGATCTCAACGCCGAATCAACGGCGTCGGGATGCCCGGCAACCTTTCGTCCGGGAGACCCTCGTCGGTTGCGAGGACTGGTCATCGAGGAGTGGCTCATCACCGTCGGGCTGGCCGTGTTAAACCGGGGCTCAGTACCAACGTGCGTGCGCCCGCAGGGCTCTTCTATCGTGGACGTTTCGTTCGCAAGCCCTGCGTTGGCGCGCCGCGTGCAGAGCTGGAGCGTGGTAGAGGACGCGGAGACGCTCTCCGATCACCGCTTCATGCGGTTCGATCTCTCTGCGTCCTCGGTCGCTCCGAGCGGCATGGACTGGGCCCCGAACGAGATGATGAAAGGCGTTGGTCCTCGCTCTAGGGGCAGTAGAGGCCCTGGAGGAGCGACTGAGGGGGCTCTTCAACGCCTGTCTCGAGCAGGGGAAGTTAGATAAGAAAAGATAAGATAAGAAAATGTTTATTCGACAAAAAGCACATACACAAATTAGAAGAGAAACACATTTACGCAATTTACAAAAATAAACAACAATATTACATACATACAATACAATCTAAACGTAAATAAATTAAATAACACATTAATTAGTTGATTGTGTGCTGTGCTGTGTTGTCAAAAAGGATCCAACTCAGCATATGCTGGCTGTACGATACCTAGTACGATACCTAAGTTTCCCAAGGCGTGGAAAGCGGGACGATTGGTCCTGCTGAGGAAAGAGGGACGACAGGCGGATTCCCCGTCTGGGTTTCGTCCTCTAGTCGTGCTCGATGAGGCTGGCAAATTGCTGGAAAGAGTCACTTGTGACCGCCTTGTCGAGCACCTCGAGCGAGTGGGTCCGAACCTCGCGGACTCCCAGTACGGGTTCCGCCGGAAGAGGTCCACCATCCATGCCATTCTGAGAGTGAAGTCCATGGCGCAGGATGCGGTCTCCCAGGGTGAGGTGGTCGTGGTGGTGTCTCTCGACATCGCCAACGCCTTTAACACCCTCCCCTGGCCTTGCATTTTGGAGGCACTCCGCTATCACGGGGTGCCACCATACCTGCGCCGGCTCATCCAGGACTACCTCTAAGATAGGAGGGTAGTATTTCCTGCTCGAGACGGATGGAAGGAGTGCGCAATGACGCGCGGTGTTCCACAGGGTTCTGTCTTAGGACCGCTCCTGTGGAACATCGGGTACGACTGGGTGCTGCGGGCGGTTAATCTTCCGGGCGTCGCGGTAGTTTGTTACGCCGACGACACGCTCGTGACCGCCCGCGGTGCAACATTCCGGGAGGCGTCATTGCTGGCGACTGCGGGAGAAGCGCAAGTGGTGCGCCGAATCCGCCGGCTGGGTCTGGAGGTGGCCCTTCAAAAATCCGAGGCGTTGTGTTTTCACGGCCCTCGGAGGGGGCCTCCGCCAGATTCTAGCCTTGTGGTTGGCGGTGTCCAAATCGCCATCAAGCCGACGATGCGTTACCTAGGTATCGTCCTTGATGGCCGATGGAATTTCGGCGCCCACTTTGTGGCGTTGGTGCCGCGTGTTATGGCGGCGGCTGGTGCGTTGACGCGGCTCTTGCCCAATTTGGGAGGGCCAGAGGCGTCCTGCAGGCGGCTGTATTTGGGGGTCGTGCGATCCATGGCCCTCTACGGAGCCCCAGTAGGGGCAGAGGCCCTGAGTAACCAAAATATCGCCCTCTTGCGAAGACCGCAGAGGGTGATGGCGATCAGGGCCGCAAGGGGATATCGCACGATCTCCGCGGAGGCAGCGTGCGTGCTGGCCGGTAGTATACCCTGGGACCTGGAAGCTGAGATTCTCGCCACCCTTTTCAGGTGGCGAGAGGAGGCACTGGCCCGGGGTCATCGGCCGGCACCGAGAGAGATCGCAGGACGCCGCAACGAGCTGTGTCAGCGCGCCATCGAGGCGTGGAGCCAGAAGCTGGAGCAGCCCACTGCTGGGCGTAGGACCGTCGATGCAGTCCGTCCAGTCTTTGGTCAATGGTTGGCGAGGCAGCACGGCTCCCTAACCTTCCGCTTGACGCAGTTGCTCTCCGGGCATGGATGCTTTGGAGGGTACCTGTGTCGCATAGCGGGACGGGAGCCGTCGGCCGTTTGCCACCACTGTGACGGATGCCAGGACGAGGACGCCCAGCACACGTTGGAAGTCTGCCCAGTCTGGGCAGTTGACCGCGCCAAACTATGCGCGGTCGTGGGGGACGACCTCTCACTGCCGACCGTGGTCAAATGCATGGTCGACAGTGAGACGTCGTGGACAGCGGTGCAGGCCTTTGCGGAGTGCGTTATGCTCCGCAAAGAGGCGGCGGAGAGAGAGCGCGAGGACACCCCCGACCTCGCCATCCGCCGCCGGCGCACAGGGCGCAGAAGGCGGGCTTATGGCCTGCACCATCTGCCCCCGTAACAAAGACCGGTCGGGTGCGGATACGGGAATCCGTCACCTGGCTTAACGGTCCGGGTTGAAAGGCGCATGTGTGTCACGTGCGCTACCCAAGCGGGTAAATAGAAGGCCGACGGGCCAACCCGCTGGCCGCTCCAACCCTCTCGCTGGAGAGGGGTTCTGAGAGCGTGCCGAATTGAGGCCGCCGAGCTAGCGGCCGCCGTGCTGGGCTGTGGAGCGAGAATAGCCCACGGCCCGGCTCTCACAACGGCTGAGAAGTGACACCGCGGAGTTTTTAGTGGCTACACCACATAACCGCACCGGCTTCCCGTAGCTGGTGCGGTATCCGAAGGGATTTTCTTCGCGTTACAAAAAAAAAAAAAAGGTTAGGTTAGGTTAGGTTAGGTTAGGCTAAGTGCGTTATGCTCCGCAAAGAGGCGGCGGAGAGAGAGCGCGAGGACACCACCGACCTCGCCATCCGCCGCCGGCGCACAGGGCGCAGAAGGCGGGCTTATGGCCTGCACCATCTGCCCCCGTAACAAAGACCGGTCGGGTGCGGATACGGAATCCGTCACCTGGCTTAACGGTCCGGGTTGAAAGGCGCATGTGTGTCACGTGCGCTACCCAAGCGGGTAAATAGAAGGCCGACGGGCCAACCCGCTGGCCGCTCCAACCCTCTCGCTGGAGAGGGGTTCTGAGAGCGTGCCGAATTGAGGCCGCCGAGCTAGCGGCCGCCGTGCTGGGCTGTGGATCGAGAATAGCCCACGGCCCGGCTCTCACAACGGCTGAGAAGTGACACCGCGGAGTTTTTAGTGGCTACACCACATAACCGCACCGGCTTCCCGTAGCTGGTGCGGTATCCGAAGGGATTTTCTTCGCGTTACAAAAAAAAAAAAAAGCTTAGGTTAGGTTAGGTTAGGTTCCCCCCCGAGGTGGTTCCCGGTTTGTCGTACCGGGGGGGTTCAGTACCCGTGGTAGTCCTGGCCACGGGGAAGCGAAGAGGAACCCGCGCGGGGGCGCTCCTGCTGTTCACAGCAGCGAGCGCCCACATTGGGGCGGCGGGGGAGTGGGAAGTTCTCCCCCCACCCGAGGAGGGGCGCTCCCGTGGGCTCGGCTTCGGCCTTGAGCCTGCTGGGATGCGCCCAATGGGGCGGCGGGGGAGTGGGAAGATCTCCCCCCACCCGAGGTGGAGCCGCCGGGAGGGGAATATTTTATTGCTCTCCCGGCGCTTCAGGCGGGCCACACCGCCGTGGCTGTGGTCGGAGATCGGTCGCGGAGGAGAGGGAGTTTCGGTGCTGCCTTCTCGATCTCCCTTTCTTCCGCGGCCGAGCGGTGCCGCACCGTGATTGCGGCGAGAGGCAAGCGGCGGAGCCTGTCATCTTCTCCGCCGCTGGGAGCCAGTTTATCTGGCTCCCATGGGGCCACAGGCGGTGGACTGCGTGGGAGTCTGCCGCCTCTCAATTGGCCCAAGGAGGTACGGCGCGTCCGTGAGTTCCGGACGCGCCTACTTGGTGAGTCGGGGGGACGCTCAGACGTCCCCGAGGAGGGGCCGCGTTGGCGGCCAGCCGCGCCGGGGTTCGCGGTTATATTTCCGTTCCCGTGTCCCCGGCAAAAGCGGTTGTGATGGAACTCCGAAGGTTTTTTAGTGGGTAGGCACGTCACTCTGGCGTGGAGTCCCACATAACCCGACAGCTTCCCCTGCAAGCTGTCGGGTATCCGTAACAGGGATCTTTCCTTCGTTAAAAAAAAAAAAAAAGGTTAGGTTATGTTTTTTTTTTTTTTTTTATACTACTACCTCCAACGTGGTCGGAGCCTATTGTTCTCTAGCTTCACATTCATACCAGTTCTCGCATTTATTCCTCTCGTACTTTCATACTTCATACTTACTTTTCATACGTCATCTTGTGCTCTGTTACGGTTTGGGATTTACCATCTACATATCTCTAGTTCTACTTGTTTGTCTTTTATTTTATTTCTTATATTCTAGGGTAGGAATAAATGTGCAGCTTGTCTTATTTTATTAATATGTTTACATCTTGTTTTATCTAAATGGATGTTTTACATTTTCTGTATACACTTCTTTTCATCTTCTATCTTTAATAATACATATTGTTATTCTTATATGTTACTTCTATTACCTTAATTATATTTCTATCTTATTTCTATCTTGTATTACAATATTGTTTACTTAACACATCTACTTATACTCTTATGCTATGCTTCTATATAATATCTGGTGTTTAATATTACTTGATAATATTAGTCCATGATATTCTTAATTTCTATTTGTTCCTTTTATTTTTTGATTTGACTAGCTTCGTGGCGCAGCGGTCAACATGCCAGCCTGCGACACGGAGTGCCCGGGTTCGATCCCCGGCCAGGTCAAGATGGAAAATGATCTTTTTCAGATTGGCCTGGGTCTTGGATGTATATCTATATATGTATTTGTTATAAAATATAGTATCGTTGAGTTAGTATCCCATAACACAAGTCTCGAACTTACTTTGGAGCTAGCTCAATCTGTGTGATTTGTCCGTATATATTTATTTATTTATTTATTTTATTTATTTACAATTTTAATTATATCTATGCAGTATTCTAAGAATAATAGTTTGTTGCTATCTGATAATAGGTTTGGAAAATTTTCTACTGTTATTCTACATCCTAATTTGTTTTCTAGATTAAAGCGTTTCTGGCCAAACACGGGACAATCTGTCAGGACATGGGGTACTGTCTCATGTTTTTCGGGGTCACAAGTGCATGCGGAATCACTTTTAAGTTTAAATCTGTTTAAATAGTGCGCGAACCCTCCGTGCCCCGTGAAGAGTTGGGTGGTTATGCCGCTCGGCTTTATTTGCTTAAGAATTTTATAAGCAGTAATGGCATCTGGAAAGAACAGCTTTGTAGTACCCGCCGTTTCACCCAAAGTATATCTCTCGTTCCATTTTTGCCTTGTTTCGTCACGAAGCATCCGCTTCATATACGAGACAGGGCATGGATCGTAGTTTGCTCTTTTTCTGGAGTTTACAGCCGCCTCTTTGGCCAACTCATCCGCTCTCTCATTACCCTCCAGCCCTGCATGCGCCTTAACCCAGAATAACGCTATGCTTTTATTCTGGTGTGAGATTCGTCTAATGATCTCTCTTGCTTCTACAGCCAGCGGGTGGAGGGAAGCTGGGTTTGTTAGCGTTTGCAATGCTGACATTGAGTCGCTGTAAACCCCAAAAGTAGCAGCACTGTGTTTTTCGACTCTCTTCGCCGCTTCTCGTATCGCCAGTAGTTCTGCTTGGTAGACGGTGCTGTAGGACGGCAAGCTAAGTTTGACGGTTCCGGTCTCTACCCTGTTTGTCCATATTGACAGGGCTGCTCCCACCTTTCCGTCAATCTTGCTGCCGTCTGTGAATATTCTAACCTGAAAGTCGCTGTTAGTGTCTACTTGTTCCTGGTCTACCAAGCTTGTGAACTCTAGTTTGATACGGTCTGCAGGATGAGGAGCCTCTATTGCGCTTGCCATTCGTTCGATCTCCCTGTCTCCTAGCCCAGGCAGACTTGCCCCCTTCTTGATCTCGTACAGCGAGGCCACCTCGCGCACCCGGAGATCGAGGGGAAGCAAGCCCGCCAGCAGGAGCGCAGAGTTCAGGGAGACCGTACGATAGGCTTTGCATATCTTTTGGGCGAAACCGCGCTGTACTGCAGCTAGTTGTTTTCGTATGCCCTTCCTGTTCGCTGCCGATGCCCACACACTCGCCGCGTACAATATAATTGGCTCTATAACTGCCGTGTAAATTGTCCTGGTTATTTCAGGGTTTAGCCCCCAACTCATTTTAGCTGCCCTAGCTAATTGTTTGTAGACGCCAATCGCCTTCTGACAAACACTAGTAACATGCTTTTTGAATGTTAGTTTAGCGTCCACAATCACTCCCAGCAGTTTTATTTCGTTAACCATGCCGATGGCAACCCCGCCCATGCTCAGACGCGGGGTGTCGTATTTTAGCTTTTTGGTTATCACCATCGCGCTTGTTTTATGGGGTGCGAACCTAAGCTTATTACGACCCCCCCACGTCCGAACATACTCGAGAGTGCCACCGGCCTGGCTTTCTATTTCAAGGGCTGTGTCCCCGTCCAGTGCCAAGATGATGTCATCGGCGAACGCTTGGCAATATACCCCTTTTCCTTCTAACCCCTTTAGGAGCGGGTCGATCAGCAGGTTCCACAATATTGGCCCAGCGCAGCAGGGCTGTGGAGCGCCCAAAGCACACGCCCCTGGCCAAAGCGGAAAAGTAGTTGACACCGCGGAGTTTTTAGTGGTCACACCACATAACCGCACCGGCATCCCGAGCTGGTGCGGTATCCGAAGGGATTTTCTTCGCGTTAGAAAAAAAAAAAAAAAAAAGTTCCCCCCCGAGGTGGTTCCCGGTTTGTCGTACCGGGGGGGCTCAGTACCCGTGGTTAGTCGTCAAGCCACGAGGGAAGCGAAGAGGAACCCGCGCGGGGGCGCTCCTGCTGCCTGACACACCAGCAGCGAGCGCCCACATTGGGGCGGCGGGGGAGTGGGAAGTTCTCCCCCCACCCGAGGAGGGGCGCTCCCGCGGGCTCGGCTTCGGCCTTGAGCCTGCTGGGATGCGCCCAATGGGGCGGCGGGGGAGTGGGAAGATCTCCCCCCACCCGAGGTGGAGCCGCCGGGAGGGGAATATTTTATTGCTCTCCCGGCGCTTCAGGCGGGACCACACTGCCGTGGCTGTGGATGGTGATCGGTCGCGGAGGGGAGGGAGTTTCGGTGCTGCGTTGCCGGTCTCCCTGTCCTCCGCGGCTGAGCGGTGCCGCACCGCGTTTGCGGCGAGAGGCAAGCGGCGGAGCCTAACATCTTCTCCGCCGCTGGGAGCCAGTTTATCTGGCTCCCATGGGGCCACAGGCGGTGGACTGCGTCGGAGTCTGCCGCCTCTCAATTGGCCCAAGGAGGTACGGCGCGTCCGTGAGTTCCGGACGCGCCTACTTGGTGAGTGGGGGGGCGCTCAGTCGTCCCCGAGGTGGGTCTGCTTTAGCGGCCAGCCGCGCCGGGGTTCGCGGTCGTATTTCCTTCCCGTGTCCCCGGCAAAAGCGGTTGTGATGAAACTCCGAAGGTTTTTTAGTGGGTAGGCACGTCACTCTGGCGTGGAGTCCCACATAACCCGACAGCTTCCCCTGCAAGCTGTCGGGTATCCGTAACATGGATCTTTCCTACGTTAAAAAAAAAAGAAAAGTTTTTTTTTTTTTTATACTTTTCCCCCCACATGTTTTAATGGAGTCTGTGTTTACAGTTTGTTTTCTACTAGTTATTCATTCAGTCATTCATCATTTGACATACATCATCTTTTACACTTCATTTATATAAATCTATTTACTCATACATCATCTTTTACACTTAATTTATATAAATCTATTTACTCATACTTCATCTTTTATACTTATTTTATATAAATCTATTTTTAGTTTCATATATTTACTAAGTTTTCACTTTAACACAGTTTACACACACTGAGTACATAATTTAATTTAACTCCTTGTTCTTAACAGTTTTGTATAAATTTTTTAAATAAAGCAACCTAGTTACACTTTTCTGCCTCTTGTATTTTTACACTTTTACACTCTATCTTTTCATACCTCTCTTTTCGCCTTCTTGTCATACATATACACATCAATGCAACACTCCTGTTCTTTCTTACTATATCCAAGAGCGGGACGCGCCCGCCTTCCCTGATCCACCTCGTCGTAATCAAAATAAAATGCTATTTTATTTGTAGAATTAATTAAATATTCTCACTTACTGAGGCGGGTGAGGGAAGGCGAGGGTCCTTCTCATACAAGTGGTCATTCCGATGCCCAATAGGTTGGCAGAGTTTGGAACATGGGGGGACAAGCGCGAGACTCCAGGTCCCGAGTTGAGTCGCCCCCACAACACAGTTGTGAGCAGTCGTTTCAGGGTGCCGGTCTGCGGTTGGGCCATCGCCAGTGTGACTATCGCCGCCCCGGCGACGTCCCCGCCACATTCCGGACACTGGTTATTTCGCGCTCTATTTCGGCCCCCCATGCCTCTCGCCCCACCAATATATGGTTGCCATCGGAACGCAATGTCCACTTTGTCGTTTTTCATGTCTTTGAGGCCCTGGTTTATCATTTTGGGATTGGCTTGCATTTTTTGGTTGGTGCCCATCTCGACCTTAACAGTATGCTATAGCCGATCTGGCTATCTCGTCCCACCGCCTTCTCACCGGGCATTCAGCGAAGAAAGCGTTGTGGTCCGCGACAGCCAGTCCGGCCAGTTTGCAGTTTTGGCAGCTGGGTGTGCTCCCTGTCTGCCAGTCGGGACACTCAACACGTAGGTGGGTACCGCCACAATGGCTGCACAGATCTACAGGGTCCTTACAGAAGCGTCTGGTATGTCCATACCCTAGGCAACGCGAGCATTCCGCTAGGGGGGACTGGTCCTCCGCCTGGATCACCTGTAGATCTATGCGAAGGCTGCCAGCATCTACCACTCTTTGCCATATTTTTGGGGAAGTGCTTAACACAATATGGCCGGTCAGGGGATTTCGTGCCTTTTTTCTATATTTTATATGCACTCGGTTTTCCTCCGTGCTGAGGCCGTCAAAAAACATGCCTATTTTGGCTTCTCATAGCCTTAAGAACGTCCTCGTCGCTGTGTCGGACCAGGACGCTCTTCAGGATGAGAAGCGGGTCTCTGTTTTTGACGTCCTCAACCCGAAGGCCCTTGCCCTCTTTTTCCAACCTATCCTTCACTTTTTTCCTTTCTTCTTCACTACTGCAGCTCATCACAATCTTTTGATCCTGCGCCTTTCTCACTTTCTCCACGGTGACCCACCCCTGCTTAGCGTCTACTGCTTCCCTGATCTTCTCTAGAACTTCTTCTCCAGTGTCTCCTGCGTCCTCCGATGTGACTACCAACGAGTGTAAGAATCCTCTTTTTTGTAGGGGTAGTGCTGATGGTGGCCATAGGACTGCTCCAGCATAGGTCGGCTTTGGGAGAACATCACTTTGCTTTGCCAATATTTCCTTAAGTTGCTCGATGTTTTTGTTGTTCTCTTCGATTAGTTTTTCATTCTTCTTAAGTTGGTGTAAAAGTTTTTCTTCTTTTTCGGCTCTATTTGTACTTTCCTTCGTTTCAGGTTCCAGCATCGTTTGTTTTGACGAAGTTTCTGGCGCGGATTTCCCTTCCATTTCGCTCTCTTTAACAATTTGATAAAGCCTTTCTATGGCTTGTATGACATCCGCCTTTATGTCGGCTCTTAGATTTCGGGAATTGCTCAGGTGCAATTTCGCTTTGATCAAACAGGCCTTAGCTTCCGCTGTCCTGGTTTTATACGCGGTTTTTGGAGAGCTGTTTTCCTCTAGTTGGGTCTGCTTTATTCGATCCTTCTTCTTTTGTGGGAGGATCTGCTTGGCTACAGGACCAGCCTGTTTTGTCGTAACAGGTGAAATATCAGTATTTCCTCCCATTTCCCACTCGCCAATACTCCGTCTGACTGATATTGTCACGGTTTTTGGGGGAGATTTTGCCCCATCGTTTGGTTGCTTTACTGGGGTTCTTCCCAACATGTTGGAGGGATGCGTCAATTTAGTTAAAATGTAAGCTTGTATAAGTTGTATAATTAAGTATAGATAAAATGAAAATTGTAGAAGTTGTAAAATTGTATATAATAAATAATTATGTCAGTGTTTAAAAGATGTTAAATTATAAAAAGTTTTTACACTTGACTAGATGTTTCGTGTTTGTCACTCGTTTTTATCAGTTTTAATTGCCGCCCGGTGAAGTAAGTCGTCAATTCTATAAATAGCACTCCCTTCCGGTTAAGCAAGTTGTCAATGACCGGTTTTGCTTTCGCTTCTATATAGGCTTTGTGTTTTTTGTTGTGGGTACAATTTTAAACTATGTGAAACGTGCAGGCCTGGGTAGGCCAGGCGATACCTAATTTAGTGTGTGAGTTTTGTGTTCTACGGTTTTTCGTGGTAAATGTTTTCCCAAGAACTCGAGTGACTTTCTGTTAAACAGGTATTTGCACGTTAATATGGGTTATAAATCCGTTGTCAGTGGTTAAAATGTGTATCGTGCCCAGTTGTAGTCCAGTGTGTAAAATGATCACAGGTTTGTTTTAAGGATATTCCGTATATAAAGTTCGTTAAGCTTAACGTATCTGTGTCTAGAATACGCGATTCAATATTCGGGGTGAGGTTTACCCGTACTTTAGTCAAATTCACACGTGGACACGTGGTATTTATTTTTTGTCAAATGTATTTATAGATAGTAAATACGTGTCTACAACTCACTTTTAGCTGTCGTCGACCTTCCAGCTGCCGGATCTGTGTGTTTGGGCGGCTGTTTTCTTTGAAAAGCTGATTTTTACAACTTTTCGTCACTGCACTCAGAAATGAGGTTTCACTATTATAAATGCTGTATTTCCAGGATAGGAAATCGTTTTCCGCGTCGATTAACACTATTTGCTAGTCGATATCACCACTTTTATAATTTTTTTTATTTTTATTTTTATATTTTTATGGAGCGTCACGAAAACGTGGCGTCTATGTCGACGATCGGCACGATACTCGGTTAGGTTAGGTTAGGTTAGGTTAGGTTAGGTTAGGTTAGGTTTTTTTTTTTTTTTTTTTTTTTTTTTATTTTAATCTCCTTTTCCTTAACGCCATCGGCTTTTGGCAGACAACGTTATGCAATCTTATATCTATATAGCTGTATTGTGGGATCAGGATTGGTGCGCCTCCTCCGGCTCCATCATGGACTTGATGATCTCGTCCCGGACTTTGTCGTCACCGTTCCAAATTGCCATTTTTAGGTTGTAGTCCCTGATGGTATCGTCAGATGCTCTCTCTGCTCGTAAGATAAGACGTGCAGTGGCGTCGTCTTTAGTGCTATCTGAGTAATAGACACAGGTCTTTGTGTGTCTAGAGAGAGCAACTACCGCGTGTGGGACACTCTGAAGCACGCTGGTTTTCTTGGATGTGGTACGTACAATGAACACCGTCTCGTATGTACGTCCTTGTGCTTCGTGAATAGTGAGGGTACATGATCCCGATTTGGCCCCGTATCCCTGACCGATTAGGAGTTCCTTCTCGGCCTGAGTGTGAGTCAGATATAGGGTGTTTTCCATTTTCGGGATGTTCGCTCCCCCATATTCCCGAAGCTTCAAGGAACGCGTTTGTCTCCTGGCGGAGTATATACCGCTGTATACTTCATTGAGAGCGTACGCCACGTCTTGTGGGTTCCTGTACGTACACATCATGTCTTTTGTTACAAAAGTTATCTTGTTGGGCCTGCAGTATTTCAGAGAGAAAAGGTTATGCCGGTCTATGTAAGGAAGCTGGTTGTTGTCTCCGATCAGTAGAGTTTCGCCGGCCCCTGCGATCTGAATGGCCATCACTATTGCGCCAAAGAGATTCATTAGAGCTTCGTCCACCACGAGACGTGTGCAGGGTTCGCTCTTCTTCACTCCGTTCACCAATAGCGATGCCATGGTCCGAACTCGCTGTCTTGCTCGTTCTTCTCCGATCCGCGGTGCCAGCTTCTCTCTCAGGTCTTTGACTGCTTCCTTCGTGGAGGTCACAATGAGGTCTCTGTTTGTGTCGACCTGGTCGATCACCCATGTGGTTTTGCCACACCCCGGCACACCATTTATCCAAGTGAATGTTGAAGTCACCAGGCGCTCCAGGCCTCTGTCCACAGACAGCTCCCCGAAAACGGTTTTTGCCATTTCGAGGATTCTGTTCTCAAGCATTACCCTGGTGCACCTAGCGACTACAACTTTGGGATCCCTGGGGGAGGCTATTGCCCTGATGTGTTCCTCTTCTCCCGGCTGGCTCCTTTTGAGTTCGATAAAACCTTCGGAGGCACAAAAAGCCGCCATGTACTGCCCCGACACATTACCGTGTAAAACACGTTGTGTGTCGAGGTCGTAGATCGCTGCCTCCGCCTCCTCCAGCTTTACTTCGAGCGATTTTAGGTTTCCACGCTGGTAAGTACGCAGTATATTACTGCATAGATCTTCATTGACTTTTTGCGTGGCCGCCGTTATCGCTAGGAACTCTCGAAGAGCATTTAGCATGTGTTCCTGCTGGTTGTTCGCAGGTTGCAGCTCGGGTGGGGTCACTTTCCCCATGTCCGCCTTGGTGCGCTTTGTGGTTGGTTTAACCTCTGGGCGGGATGTCGATGGTGTTGTGAAACTCTCTACAGCTAATTCCTGTGCCTTATTCTCTCTGATTTTCTTGATTTTTTCCTTGACCGGGCTCGCTATTGCATGGACCATCCGATTTAGAAGTGAAATGACCGTGGACGTTTTCTTTTCTTCGTCTCTGTCGGTAGCTCGCTGCTTCGACTGGTGACTCTCTTCTTTGAGTGTTCGCTGCAGCTTTTCGGACCCACAGGCGTCCCCGGTTTGAATCGGGCACCCCCATCGGTCTGTAGTTACTGCTGTAGCGCCATGGTCGCGTCTTAAGAGATAGCCGAGGTCTTGACCACGGTTCTCATAGACCACTACCTCATGATGTTTTGAGGCTTTTAGGGCACCCAGGTAGTCTCGGGTTTCACCCTTGTGGTAAGATACCACCATGGCGTCTATGCTAATTACTCTTGAAGTATGTGCATCCCCTGCATCTCGCTCCCCCATCACTGTCAGCACTTTGCACACTTGCTGGTAAGCGGTGGATTCGTCCCCAGGAGCAAACAGTACGATGGTCTTGTTCTTCCTTCGCACTACTCGACACTGCTCGCCTTCCACCGTTACCACAGGCAGTGCGTCGTAGGTCTTCCGACGCATTGATATTTTGCTTGTGCTGCCATTCAATAAGAGACCGAGACCCGGTGAAATGTAGATATTTGTCTTCGCCCTGTCGTTGCAGAAGGTCATTCCCACTCTTTCCGAGTTGTTGTTCATGAACATGGCAACACCCCGGATTCGGAGTCCAGGCTTCCCCTTTTCGCCATATGTTAGAAGTGTGTGTATGTATTCCCGTGGATTGGGTTTGGGTTGTTCTAATTGTGGCTGTGTATTTGTGGAGTTTGTGTGGTTGTCGGAGGGTATTACGGTTTGGGTTTTATTGCGTTTTATTGCACTGGCAGCTATTTCCTCGATGAAATCGAGGAAGTGACCCCTTGTAGATTTGTTTTGCAGCATTTCCCCCAGTAAACTCTTTTTCAATTTTAAGTTGATGGTACACTCCAGGTTGTAGCGGGCGGTCTGGAATCTTGGGCAGTCCAGTATAAGATGCCATACTGACTCGCTGACATTCGGATCACACTCGCAACCAGGGCTGTCTTTCAGCTTGAACCGGTGCAGGTACTCTCCGAAGCCGCCGTGGCCCGTCAAGATTTGTATGTGCAGGTGATTTAGGTTCGTTTCTCGCACTAAGCTGTAAGCTTTTCTTACGTTAGGCAAGAACGTCCTTGTCACCTCACCCTGGGAGGTGGTATCAAATCTGTCTTGCCATCTGGCAATTGATTCCTCCCTGATCTTCTTCTTGACGTGCGACAGCGGAACTTCTGCGTAGTCAGGTGAGTGGGTCTCTTTTGAGGCTCCCTCTTTTGCTAGCTGGTCCGCCCTTTCATTTCCTTCCGTTCCCACATGAGCTCTAAGCCAGAACAGGCGTATCCCTCTCCCCTGTGCTTGTATTTCCGCTATGCATTCTTTGATGGATTTGGCCAGAGGATGGCTGAGTCTCGGGCTGCACAACAACTCTAGTGATGATCTTGAGTCGCTTAGAATGTTGACCGACGCTTCTTCACTCTCCATCGCTGTGGTCACTGCTCTATGGAGTGCATATAGCTCTGACTGGAATACTGTGCACGTGGGGTCTAGACTGAAGATCTCATGTCGTGTCTCCTTACCGTTTTCCCACCACGTTAGTGCCGCTCCCACCTTACCTTCCATTTTACTTCCGTCGGTATACACCTGTGGGCCAGTAATCTGAAGGGCAACCTGGGTGGCCTCCGTCATGTCCTCGAGAAGATTGTACTCAAGTTGGAGTTGAGTGGCCGGGTGCGGAAGCTCCCTGGCTTTTACTATCTCCTCGAGTCTACGGTTTGGTGGCAGGTAATCAGTGGAGATCCCTTTCTTCGCTTCATACAGGGACGCCACTTCCTGGATTCTCAGGTCGAGCGGAAGGATTCCCGCCAGGACCAGCGCTGCATTCAGTGATGTTGTTCTGTATGCTTTGCTGATCCGTTGTGCGAAACCTCTCTGGAGTACGTCCAACATTTTTTTGTTTGTAAGGGCTTCAGACGCTTTTGCCCATGCACACGCCCCATATGTGATTATGGGCTCTATGACCGCGACATATAGTGTCCTGATGATTTCTCCGTTTAGTCCCCAAGAGACTCTCGCTGCGCATGTAAGTTGTTTGTAGATGCTTGCAGCTTTGGCACAGATGTTGCTTACATGTGTGTTGAAATTGAGTCTCCTGTCGATGGTCAAGCCGAGAAGTTTGATCTCATCAACCAGTGCCAATGTGGTTCCTGACATGATTAAATGGGGAGGGGTGTACTTTAGCTTTTTGGTCAGCAGCATCGCGTGAGTCTTATGCGCTGCGAATTTAAGCTTGTTTTCTTCTCCCCATCCCACCGTCAGCCCTAGCACCCGGTTGATGCGATCCTCCATCCCTTCTATGGTCTTCCCGGAGAATACCAGGACCCCGTCGTCTGCGAACGCCTGGCAGTAGACTTCCTCGGACGATAGCCTTTGCAGGAGGGGATCCAAAATTAGATTCCAGAACGTGGGGCCTCCGATGGAGCCTAGCACACAACCTTTTGTTGTCTCCCTATCGCTGGTTTCTCCTGCATAGTTCACGACTATCTTTCTGTCCTTGAGGTATGAGTCCACCATCAGGTACAGGTTTTTGGGGCAGCGTCTGAGTCTTAATTGATTTTTAAGGGCCGGCCACCACGCGTTATCGAAGGCCCCCTCTATGTCCAATGAGACCATCACCACGGAGTGTCCTTTCGTTATCTCTGTTCTTATATGTCCCAATAGGTCATACAGGGCGTCCTCGGTTCCGCGTTGTGGTAAGAAACCGTACTGCCTCTGGCTGAGAGTGGGGAGTAGGTGCCATTGTAGCCTTCTCACAAACAGTTTTTCTAGTGTTTTCCCTAGCACTGATAACAGGCCTATAGGGCGGTATGATTTCGGGCTAGTGTAATCGTCTTTACCCGGTTTGTTGAGAATGACAACGTGGGCGACTTTCCACTGCTTTGGGAAGTAGGATATGGTCAGGCATTTGTTAGCTATCTCCATAAATATCTTCCGTTCACAACGGATCGCCCTGGCACATATGTCCGAGGTTAATCCATCTGGTCCTGGGGCC
The DNA here is from genome assembly GCA_947532085.1 of Elegia similella. Lineage (NCBI taxonomy): Eukaryota > Metazoa > Arthropoda > Insecta > Lepidoptera > Pyralidae > Elegia > Elegia similella. Next base: position 105,881 of record OX383926.1, on the reverse strand, counting down.
TTTTTGGGGTTCTGCTCTTTCAGTACTGCTTCCAGTTCGGCCTCCGTGAACGGGGGATCGTTCTCTTTCATTTCCCCCCAGCTCTCTATAGGTATGTTCTCCACGAGGTTTCGGATTTGAGTGTGGTGTGGGGAGTCGGTTTCCACCGTGTCCTCAGGGTAGAAAGTATTAGCCAATAGGTCAGCAGACTGCTTTGGGTTAAGCGTCTTCCCATCCGATCCTCTCAGCAGCACGTCGTCTTTTCTACCAGATGTTTTCCTGAGTACACGGTAGATTCCGTCCCACATACTCTCCTTTTCCTGTGTCGTGCAGAACTCCTTCCAGCTCTGAGTTTGGGCCTCTGCTGACTTTTTGGCGTATAACACCTTGGCCTCTCTGTACTCTTGCAATACCTGTTCCATCCTGTGTGGAGCTGCGTTTTTTATCCTTCTTTTCTTCCTTAATACGTCTTTTTTCATCTGCTCTATTTCTTCCGACCACCAGGGAAGGACGGTGCCCTTTCGCCTTCTGCCTATTTTCGGGATGGCAATGTCACAAGCTTCCCTTATAGATGTAGTGTAGGCTTCCGTTAGGACGTCCATCTCCTCACCGGACACTATCCCCGCTATTCTGTTTGGTGTTATGTTCCTCTCTGCTAGCGAAGACCGAAGGGCTTCGTCAAAAGCCGACCAATTTGCCTTATTTGTGTTGTACTCCCTAGTTGTGGGAGCTGCCACCGGTTGCAGCCTCTCCCCCAACTCGAGTGTGAATGTAATGGCATTGTGGTCTGATGTGATCAGCTCTCTATCGACCTCCCATTCCTTGATCTTGCCCAGCAGAGGAGAACTACAGGCCGTGACGTCCACGATACTTGTGCAATGCACGTCCCTTCGCCATACCTCGAATGTGGGTGTGTTTCCGGTGTTCAGGATGTGGTAGTCCATTTGATTTATGAAGGCGTAGTATTCCGTTCCTCTCTCGTCCTCGGAAGAACTTCCCCACCAGTAGCTCCAGGCGTTTATGTCTCCCGCTAGTATTGTGTTTGGTGCATTTAGCGCTTCGCATGCTGCTTTAGTGCACTCTATGTAGGGCCCGATGTCTTTTTCCCCATCAAAGTAGACCGAGACTACTCCAAGTCTAAGGCTTCCTGCCTCCAGTAAAGCTGCCGATTCCGTTTCGGTGACCAATTGTGGGTCTTGAATGACTCTAAATCAGTCCCCGAAGACAATTATGGCTGCCTTTACTGGATTTTCTTTGCTGATGTTGTTGGTGCACTGGATGACTCTGGTGCCGGGGTACTGCTTAACACTGCCACTGGCACCAACATATGGTTCCTGCACCAGTGCTATAGCGGTTCCCCTTTTCTCTGCTACCTTGAGTAGCTCAGCCATGCCTTGCTTGGAGTGTTGGATGTTACACTGTATTATGCCTAGTCTCGTACGTCCTCTTGTGATGGAGGTGTCTGGGCCCCCATTTTCCTGGCTGCCCTTAGCAGTATGTTATTTTGGAACGCGCTAGTCTATCCCACGCTAGGCGTTCCGGGCATTCGTCGCTAAACGCCATATGTGGGAAGGTTTCGTGTCCTTTAGAGCTCTTGCAGTTCTTACATTTCGGTGGCCTGTCCTCTTGTCTAGATTTACACTCTTGCCAAGAGCGAGCTCCACTGCAGTAATTGCAGTATTGGGCCGACTCCCGGCACAACGTTTTCGTATGTCCAAAACCTAGACATTTGGCGCATTGGACTAGGGGAGACTGGTCCTCCACTTCTCTTCTATGGAGAGCAATGTGAACCGCTTAGGTTAGGTTAGGTTAGGTTAGGTTCCCCCCCGAGGTGGTTCCCGGTTTGTCGTACCGGGGGGGCTCAGTACCCGTGGTTAGCCACAAGCCACGGGGAAGCGAAGAGGAACCCGCGCGGGGGCGCTCCTGCTGTTCACAGCAGCGAGCGCCCACATTGGGGCGGCGGGGGAGTGGGAAGTTCTCCCCCCACCCGAGGAGGGGCGCTCCCGCGGGCTCGGCTTCGGCCTTGAGCCTGCTGGGATGCGCCCAATGGGGCGGCGGGGGAGTGGAAAGATCTCCCCCCACCCGAGGTGGAGCCGCCGGGAGGGGAATATTTTATTGCTCTCCCGGCGCTTCAGGCGGGGACCACACCGCCGTGGCTGTGGTCGGAGATCGGTCGCGGAGGAGAGGGAGTTTCGGTGCTGCCTTCCCGATCTCCCTTTCTTCCGCGGCCGAGCGGTGCCGCACCGTGATTGCGGCGAGAGGCAAGGGGCGGAGCCTGTCATCTTCTCCGCCGCTGGGAGCCAGTTTATCTGGCTCCCATGGGGCCACAGGCGGTGGACTGCGTGGGAGTCTGCCGCCTCTCAATTGGCCCAAGGAGGTACGGCGCGTCCGTGAGTTCCGGACGCGCCTACTTGGTGAGTCGGGGGGACGCTCAGACGTCCCCGAGGAGGGGCCGCGTTGGCGGCCAGCCGCGCCGGGGTTCGCGGTTATATTTCCGTTCCCGTGTCCCCGGCAAAAGCGGTTGTGATGGAACTCCGAAGGTTTTTTAGTGGGTAGGCACGTCACTCTGGCGTGGAGTCCCACATAACCCGACAGCTTCCCCTGCAAGCTGTCGGGTATCCGTAACAGGGATATTTCCTTCGTTAAAAAAAAAAAAAAAAGGTTAGGTTATGTTTTTTTTTTTTTTTTTTATACTACTACCTCCAACGTGGTCGGAGCCTATTGTTCTCTAGCTTCACATTCATACCAGTTCTTTTTTTTTTTGTTATTTTTTTTATTATTATTATTATTATTTTATTATCATTATTATATATATATTTTTTTTTTTATTATCCTTTTTTTTTTTTTTTTTTTTTATATTACTATAATCAATATTCACTTATTACTGCTTTTCTATATTTAAACATTCTTATACATTTATTTCAATATTTATACTATTACAATATTTATACTATTACAATATTTATACTATTACTAACTTAGTTATATTAAATTATTTGTTACTTTATACACTTTTAATATTAATACTATTACGTTTTTTTTTTTTTTTTTTCTTTCTCCTTTTCCTTAACGCTATCGGCTTTTGGCAGACAACGTAATGCAATCTTATATCTATATAGCTGTATCGTGGGATCAGAATTGGTGCGCCTCCTCCGGCTCCATCATGGACTTGATGATCTCGTCGCGGACTTTGTCGTCACCGTTCCAACTTGCCATTTTTAGGTTGTAGTCCCTGATGGTATCGTCAGATGCTCTCTCTGCTCGTAAGATAAGACGTGCAATGGCGTCGTCTTTAGTGCTATCTGAGTAATAGACACAGGTCTTTGTGTGTCTAGAGAGAGCAACTACCGCGTGTGGGACACTCTGAAGCACGCTGGTTTTCTTGGATGTGGTACGTACAATGAACACCGTCTCGTATGTACGTCCTTGTGCTTCGTGAATAGTGAGGGTACATGATCCCGATTTGGCCCCGTATCCCTGACCGATTAGGAGTTCCTTCTCGGCCTGAGTGTGAGTCAGATATAGGGTGTTTTCCATTTTCGGGATGTTCGCTCCCCCATATTCCCGAAGCTTCAAGGAACGCGTTTGTCTCCTGGCGGAGTATATACCGCTGTATACTTCATTGAGAGCATACGCCACGTCTTGTGGGTTCCTGTACGTACACATCATGTCTTTTGTTACAAAAGTTATCTTGTTAGGCCTGCAGTATTTCAGAGAGAAAAGGTTATGCCGGTCTATGTAAGGAAGCTGGTTGTTGTCTCCGATCAGTAGAGTTTCGCCGGCCCCTGCGATCTGAATGGCCATCACTATTGCGCCAAAGAGATTCATTAGAGCTTCGTCCACCACGAGACGTGTGCAGGGTTCGCTCTTCTTCACTCCGTTCACCAATAGCGATGCCATGGTCCGAACTCGCTGTCTTGCTCGTTCTTCTCCGATCCGCGGTGCCAGCTTCTCTCTCAGGTCTTTGACTGCTTCCTTCGTGGAGGTCACAATGAGGTCTCTGTTTGTGTCGACCTGGTCGATCACCCATGTGGTTTTGCCACACCCCGGCACACCATTTATCCAAGTGAATGTCAAAGTCAAAGTCAAAGTCAAAGATTTTTATTCAAAATTGGATACATGTATCTCTTTTTGAACGTCATATTTTTATTTCTTATATATTTTTTTATATATGCAAAATTGAAATACTACTAGCGTTTCGGAACGACCACTGGTGAGAAGAATACGCCGAAAGAAACTCAATCCAGCCTTGGTCCCTACGTGCCTGAAGGGCTCTGAATACATTGTTAACATTAAATACAATTTTTCATACTATAGATTAATTTTAACATTTAATAATTGTTAACATTAAATAAATTTATATAAATGTCCACGCATTTTTATCAGTAATATAATCATCAATGCAGTAATAAGCCTTTTTTATTAACTGGTTTTTTACAATCGTTTTGAACTTAAGTAAAGGCAGACCTAATATTTCTGCAGGAATTTTATTATAGAAGCGTACTCCTAAACCCAAAAATGAATTCATAGTTTTCTGCAATCGCAATACTGGTGTAGCTAATTTATTTTTATTTCTCGTGTTTCGGTCATGGATATCACTATTTTTCTTATATAAATCAAGATTATAGCGCACAAACATAATATTCGCAAATATGTACTGAGAAGGTAAAGTTAAAATATTTATATCTTTAAACAATTCTCTAAGAGATTCTCTAGCACCAAGTTTATATATAGATCTAATAGCGCGTTTCTGCAGGACAAATATGGTGTTTACTTCTGCAGCGTTACCCCATAGTAAAATCGCATAAGACATAACACTATGAAAGTAACTGAAATATACCAAACGCGCAGTATCAACATCAGTCAGTTGTCTAATTCTCCTGCCAGCATAAGCTGCAGAACTAAGTTTACCCGCTAACGTAGTAATATGGGCACCCCATTGAAGCCCGGCATCAAGAGTTATTCCAAGAAATGTTGTTTTATCAGTTAAATCTAGTGGTTCATTATCCATTACTATTTGTGTTGGAATTTTTGTAACATTTGGTAAGCAAAATTTAATACATTTCGTTTTCTTAGCGTTCAACAATAGATTATTCGCTGTGAACCAATCCAACACTTGAGCTAAAGTACTATTAACCACGTCAAAAGAATTAGTTTGTCTATCAATTTTGAAGACAAGAGAAGTGTCATCGGCAAATAGTACAGCCTTACATGTATTGACACAGTAAGGTAGGTCATTGATGTAAATGAGGAATAACAGAGGCCCTAGGATAGAGCCCTGGGGTACGCCCATCTTAACCGATGATCCGGAGGATTGTACCCTATCTAAACTAACTTTTTGAGTTCGGCCACTTAAATAAGATTCAAGTAAATCGCGAGATTTACCTTTTATTCCATAGTGCTCCAGCTTGGAGAGAAGGGTATTGTGGTCTACGCAATCAAAGGCTTTGGAAAGATCACAAAAAACACCAATAGCATTTTGTTTTCCCTCCCAAGCATCATATATGTATTTCAACAGAGCTACACCCGCGTCTGTAGTTGACCGACCCTTTGTAAATCCATACTGTTCACGATGGAAAAGGCTATTTATGTTAAAAAAAGCTAATAACTGATTAAAAATCATTTTTTCAAATATTTTACTAAGAGCTGGCAGAATAGAAATGGGACGGTAATTAGTGGGATCATTTTTATCGCCAGATTTGTACAAAGGAATGACTTTACTTAACTTCATCAAGTCAGGAAATGTCCCAGTATCTACACACTTATTAAATATAGAAGCTAAATATGGTGCAATTACTTCAATGATGTTACTAATGACAGCTACAGAGATATCCCACAAATCTCCAGTTTTCTTATTGTTCAAACTCTTAAATGTATCAATGATTATTTGAGGTGTTACATGTTGAAATATTAAATGATTGTTACATTCTGGTATACAGCTTGTTAATAGTTTTTTAGATTCCTCAGATGATGAACGTAAGGAGGCAGTAGTATTTACGGGAATGTTAGTAAAGAAATCTTCGAAATATTTTGCGACGTCTTCATTAGTACTGAGGATCTTATTATCTACTTTTAATTCTATTTTGTTGTCACGATTTTTGGTTTTCCCGGTTTCCATGTTAATAATTTTCCAAGTGGTCTTTATCTTATCATGAGAATCTAGAATAGCTTTTCTTGTATATAAAGATTTTGCGCACAGGCACGCCTTTTTAAAAACCTTAGAGTAAGTTCTAACATAATTAATAAATTCAGTATTTTTATTGTAAGCTTTCATAGCTAATAATTCGTATAACCTGTTTCTACTAACGTAAATACCAGTTGTAGCCCATTCACTAAATTTTTTACCGATACGTTTAGTACATTTTTTAATTTTGAATGCATTTTTGAATTCCGATTCAATAATACTAAACATTTTATTATATAGAGCATCCGGATCATCTCTAGTTTCTTCAATTAGGGGCATTTTTTCAGATATTTTTTTCTTAAATACATTTATTTTAGCTTTGGTTATAGATCTAAAGGTTACTTTTGGTAAGTCTACTTCTACATCATTTATAAGTTTTACAAACTGACCGTAGTGATCCGAGGTTAGATTTTTAGTTATATATTTGTCAACAGCAGTGCAATTGCAGAAAACATTATCTATGCACGTTGCAGAATCTTCAGTAACTCTAGTTGGTTCCAAAAACAAATTAACCAAATCAAATGATTTAAAGACATTTAAAAATCGAACACTTTCAGTTGTTGTAACTAACAAATCAACATTAAAGTCACCGCACACTATAATACTTTTGCGACAACAACATAATTTTCTCAAGACATCTTCAATAACTGATTCTAAAGTATTATAATCTGATCTTGGGGGTCTGTATACACATACTATAATATAATTCCCTAGTTCGATACATGACAGCTCAACATTACAATCTACCGAAAGACTAACAATATCCTTACGTTCTTTACATTTTACGTCACTTCGAGTTAGAATTAAGCTACCGCCTTTCTCTTTAGTCTCTCGGGTGTAAGAGCTTGTCAATAAATAATTTTCTACATTGAACTGTTGCTGGTGCGACTGCATAAAATGTTCAGTCACACAAACTACATGCAAATCTTTACTGTTTATAAACAACTCTAATTCTAACAATTTGCTAGTCAGGCCTTGGACATTCTGATGAAAAATATTTAATTCTTTAGCCTCGACTGTTGTCTTATTAATTAGTTTAAATCAGACTGAGGATTTTGTATTTTAGGTATATCATTAGTTGCAATACCTGTGTCAAATTTAAAATTATTTGCAGTTGTACTACATACAACAGAAGTTTGTAAATTAAAAGCTACTACTGTAGCTATTTGTCTTTTAAAATTAAAAGGAAGATACATAGTATCGTTAGTCAACTTAAATCTACTTATAAACTTATTTATATCTAAATAAAAAATAAAATCGCCATGACGATACGTCATGTTGTACATATGTACATTTAAATTGTGTGTATGTGCTCGTTTCTTTTCCTATCTAAAGATTCCGAATACGGAAAGGCACATATCATAAATTTACATTGTGTTCTTTTATTTATATTAATTAATTTGTCCATACTTTGTTTAATATTCCTTTTTGATACAGAGGAACTGTCACCACATAATATTAATATTGTACAGTTTTCATCAAGACTGTCACAAGTAATACTGTTTACCAGGTCTAAATAAGAAGCGCCGGGTGTACATGTGTTGTAGACAGAACAGTTATGGTTGAGGTGACTCAAAATTATGCTACTAAGACCTTGACCTAATTTATCAGAGTATATAAATAATTTGTTACAAAACCTTTTTTTATTAAAACTATTTTCTATCGTACCTATCCTCGTTTCTAAGTTACATTTACCAGTATCACATTCTCTAGACTCGGGAACAATGGCTATTACAGGTGACATTGTAATTGCCGTTTCAGGAGTACTATAGCACTGCTGTTTTTGTAAGAGAGCATCATACCGCTCTTTATTATAGTGAGCTTCAGCCACAAATTCTTTGGCCTCTAAAATATATTTACTTATATCTTTTTGGGACAATTCATACATTTTTGATAAATTATTTAAGGACTGTTGCAATTCCGAGACCTGTGGCTGCAACTCATGAATCTCGGTGTCATATATACGGCTAGCCATATATAGGTCATCTTCACATGATCTAAGTTCCTTAGACAAACACAGTTTTTCCCTACTTAACTGCGCTAAAGATTTACATTTTATTTGTTTAGATAATACTTTCTTAGTGCGTTTTATTATTCTATTAATTTTTACATACTTTTTAATTTTATTATGACTATTTAAAATAAAATACTGTGACTGCGGAGTACTCGCAGGTATTTCCATGACCGGTCCCGAGCCACACTCCATGAGTTCGCTGTACAAATGAAGCGTTTTGTTACATATTTCGGCATCTTTTTGATCTTGTATCTCTAATGCAGATTTTTTTGCATCGTATAAGCTTTGTTCTAACTCATTTATGCGACATAGGGCCCGTTCATGTACCATACGGCACTCGTTAGCTTGCTCTAAACATTCTTTCAACCTAAGGTTTTCTTCCAACAATTCTGTACTGTTATTGTGAAGACTTATACATTCATTTTTTAATTGACTATGGCGATCATTTATTTTCTGAAATTCATCTTCAGATTCCTCCCGTTCCAGTAACAGTTGTGCCTTATCCTCACGACACGCTTTAAGGTCAAACAGGGCTTGCCTCAGCTTCATGGTCAGGTCTTTGATAGTGGCCTTCCGTGTCATCATAGTGAATGAGGTGGTCAGTAACTGAAAATATATTTAATTATGTAAGTAAAGGTAAACTATACTTTAAGAACTCGGAGGGAAATTTTTTGTACTTAATAAGACAATTTTATTATATTATTGAGAATAACTACATAGATATTTAAAGCATAAATGAAATAAATTAGCTGTATTCTTGCTATAACTATTGTTTTATAGTCATCAACTCAGCTTTCACAAGCTTAGCGAGACCTCAAAAACAGAGTGAGTTTTATGTTATATTAAAGGGGTCAGTAAGTAGAAATTAGAGTTTTATTGTATATCAAAATATATAAAAAAATATGCAAAAGTTAAAAGTAAACTTCACCAATTTATATTTTTTTTTTTAAGTAAGTAGGTAGTTTACATTTCACAATCTGCCATAAAAGAAACAAAAGGGATACAGCAGATTTTGCGTTGCAGTGTATAAAGTATTATTTGTTACTGAATATATAAGCCTATAGCTGTAGTTTTAGGTCGTTTAGGTTAGGTTAGGTTAGGTTAGGTTAGGTTAGGTTAGGTTAGGTTAGGTTCCCCCCCGAGGTGGTTCCCGGTTTGTCGTACCGGGGGGGCTCAGTACCCGTGGTAGTCCCGGCCACGGGGAAGCGAAGAGGAACCCGCGCGGGGGCGCTCCTGCTGTAGATACCAGCAGCGAGCGCCCACATTGGGGCGGCGGGGGAGTGGGAAGTTCTCCCCCCACCCGAGGAGGGGCGCTCCCTCGGGCTCGGCTTCGGCCTTGAGCCTGCTGGGATGCGCCCAATGGGGCGGCGGGGCAGTGGGAAGATCTGCCCCCACCCGGGGAGGGGCGCTTCCGCAAGGATGCGCCCATTGGGGCGGCGGGGGAGTGGGAAGATCTCCCCCCACCCGAGGTGGAGCCGCCGGGAGGGTAATATTTTATTGCTCTCCCGGCGCTTCAGGCGGGGCCACACCGCCGTGTTTGTGGTCGGAGATCGGTCGCGGAGGAGAGGGAGTTTCGGTGCTGCGTTGCCGATCTCCCTTTCTTCCGCGGCCGAGCGGTGCCGCACCGTGTTTGCGGCGAGAGGCAAGCGGCGGAGCCTTTCATCTTCTCCGCCGCTGGGAGCCAGTTTATCTGGCTCCCATGGGGCCACAGGTGGTGGACTGCGTGGGAGTCTGCCGCCTCTCAATTGGCCCAAGGAGGTACGGCGCGTCCGTGAGTTCCGGACGCGCCTACTTGGTGAGTGGGGGGGCGCTCAGTCGTCCCCGAGGAGGGGCTGCTTTGGCGGCCAGCCGCGCCGGGGTTCGCGGTCGTATTTCCTTCCCGTGTCCCCGGCAAAAGCGGTTGAGATGGAACTCCGAAGGTTTTTTAGTGGGTAGGCACGTCACTCTGGCGTGGAGTCCCACATAACCCGGCAGCCTCCCCTGCAAGCTGTCGGGTATCCGTAACATGGATCTTTCCTTCGTTAAAAAAAAAAAAAAAAAAAAAAAAAAAAAAAAAAAAAAGGTTAGGTTAGGTTAGGTTAGGTTAGGTTCCCCCCCGAGGTGGTTCCCGGTTTGTCGTACCGGGGGGGCTCAGTACCCGTGGTAGTCCTGGCCACGGGGAAGCGAAGAGGAACCCGCGCGGGGGCGCTCCTGCTGTTCACAGCAGCGAGCGCCCACATTGGGGCGGCGGGGGAGTGGGAAGTTCTCCCCCCACCCGAGGAGGGGCGCTCCCGCGCGCTCGGCTTCGGCCTTGAGCCTGCTGGGATGCGCCCAATGGGGCGGCGGGGCAGTGGGAAGATCTGCCCCCACCCGGGGAGGGGCGCATCCGCAAGGATGCGCCCATTGGGGCGGCGGGGGAGTGGGAAGATCTCCCCCCACCCGAGGTGGAGCCGCCGGGAGAGTAATATTTTATTGCTCTCCCGGCGCTTCAGGCGGGGCCACACCGCCGTGGTTGTGGTCGGAGATCGGTCGCGGAGGAGAGGGAGTTTCGGTGCTGCGTTGCCGATCTCCCTTTCTTCCGCGGCCGAGCGGTGCCGCACATGTTTGCGGCGAGAGGCAAGCGGCGGAGCCTTTCATCTTCTCCGCCGCTGGGAGCCAGTTTATCTGGCTCCCATGGGGCCACAGGCGGTGGACTGCGTGGGAGTCTGCCGCCTCTCAATTGGCCCAAGGAGGTACGGCGCGTCCGTGAGTTCCGGACGCGCCTACTTGGTGAGTCGGGGGGACGCTCAGACGTCCCCGAGGAGGGGCCGCGTTGGCGGCCAGCCGCGCCGGGGTTCGCGGTTGTATTTCCGTTCCCGTGTCCCCGGCAAAAGCGGTTGTGATGGAACTCCGAAGGTTTTTTAGTGGGTAGGCACGTCACTCTGGCGTGGAGTCCCACATAACCCGACAGCTTCCCCTGCAAGCTGTCGGGTATCCGTAACAGGGATCTTTCCTTCGTTAAAAAAAAAAAAAAAAAAAAAAGGTTAGGTTAGGTTAGGTTAGGTTAGGTTAGGTTTTTTTTTTTTTTTTTCATTTTTTTTATTTTTTGCTTATCCCTCCAAATATTTTCGGAGACTATATCCGCTTATATTTAAAATATTCACTCATAAGTTCATTCATCCATCCATCTTTTCCACTATTTCAAACACTCTTCATCAAACATTCACAGTTTTCTTTTTCACTATTTCAAACACTCTTCATCAAACATTCTCAATACTAGTTACACTTATTTTATAACAATATTTTACTTCCATATCTGTCACTCATCATCCACAACAAACTTTGTTTACAATATTTTAATGCTATGAAAACAAGACAACGGACTTTTATTTTTGTAACAACGCTACTGCTGTTTTAATACACAAGCTTTTTCTCAATTTCTTATTCTTCCGACACTCATGTTTTAATACCACGTGCATTCATTACTTACATGATTCACTCGTATTGCCTTTGTTCACTCACTTTCACTCTTCTCACTCTTTCACTGTATCCATTGCGGGGTGTTTCCGCTCCCCCTGATCCCCTCAGTATTAGTTACAAATAAAACAAATCTTTTATTTCGTAGAATACAGTTTGTATTCTCACACTACACTATGGGGGTCAAGGAAAGCGGGACTACACCACTTTTCTTGTATACTAGGTGGTCACTGCTTCAATCGTTTTGCCGGCTGAATCTGGGGTAATGGGGGCCCAGCGCGAGACTCCAGGTCCCGTTCTGAGTCGCCCTGACAACGTTTGTTGCAAGTGGTCGGTTCAGATAATTGGCCAGCGGCTGGGCCAGAGCCGGTCGTGGTTTTTGGCCCCCCCGACTACGGCCCCACCGCTTTCCAAACACTGGTTTTCTCGCACATTATAAGGCCCCGATCCCTCCAATCCACGAGCACACGATCCCTTATGAAACGCTGCGACCACTCTTATCACTATATACATATACCACTTTTCCGCCTTTTTATTTGTTTGCGTACTTTTATTTGCGCCCGTCTCAATGTTAGCAGTACGCTATAGCCGACCTGGCTATCGCGTCCCACCGCTTCTTCACCGGGCATTCACTGTGGAATGCATTGTGGTCCACGATAGCCAGACCGGCCTTTTTACAATTCTGGCAGCTGGGCTTACCCCCTGCCTGCCAGTCAGGGCACTCGGTACGCATGTGGCCGCCGCCACAGTGTCCGCACAGATCCACAGGCTCCTTGCAGAATCGCTTGGTGTGTCCGTACCCTAGGCAACGTGAACATTGCGCTAGGGGGGACTGATCCTCCGCCTGGATAACCTGTAGATCTATGCGGAGGCTCCCGGCATCAGTTACCCTCTGCCATATTCGAGGGGATGTGCTGAGCACAATATGACCAGTAAGGGGGTTTCTCGCCCTCTTTCTATACTTTACTTCCACCCTGTTTTCCTCCGTGCTGAGGCCCTCAAAAACATGCCTATTTTGGCTTCTCATTGCCTTTAGAACGTCCTCGTCGCTATGGCGGACGAGGACGCTCCTCAGGATGAGAAGCGGGTCTCTGTTTTGGACGTCCTCAACACGCAGGCCCCTGCCCTCTTTTTCCAATCGATCTTTCACTTTTTTCCTTTCTTCCTCGCTTGCACAACTCATCACTATTTTCTGGTCCTTTGCCTTTCTCACTCTCTCTACCGTTACCCATCCCTGTTTTGCGTCAACTGCTTCTCTAATCTTTTCCAAAACTTCTTCCCCAGTTTCTTGGCCGTCTTCTGAGGTTACAATCAGAGAGTGTAGGGCTCCTCTTACTGGTTGGGGGCGGGCCGGTGGCATCCCCGTAACTGCTCCAGCATACGTTGATTTTAGGGTCGATTTGTTTTGATTTTCTAGTATTACTTTTAGTTCTTCTATCTTCTTATTATTTAATTCTACCAGGCTTGAGTTTATTTCTAGTTGCTTTAATAATTTTCCTTCATTTTCCACTTTATTTTTGTTCTCTCGTACCTCTGGTACGGCTGTTTTTGGTTCTGATGCGGGTTCTGGCGCTGTTTTTCCTTCACTCTCACTCTCTTTCACCAACTGGTATAATCTTTCTATTGCTTGTAGAACTGCAGCTTTTATGTCGGCCCTCAAGTTTCGTGAATTGTTTAAATTCAATTTGGCCTTTGTAAGGCAGGCTTTTGCTTCCGCTGTTCTATTTTTGTAGGTTGTTTTTGGGGAGCTGTTATGTTCCACCTCGACTTTTTTCTGTGGATCTTTCTTCTCGTGCGCTAAAATGTTTTTCGCTACGGGTCCAGCCTGTTTTGTCGTAACAGGGGATACGTCTGTATTTACTCCTGTCTCCCACTCCCCTATACTTCTTCTCACAGATATAGTTACTGTTTTAGGAGGAGACTTTACTCCGTTGTCCTGTTTTATCGGGGTTCTACCCATCATGTTGGAGGGAAGCGTCGATTTCAATAAAAGTAAACTTGTATAAGTTGTATAATAAGTATAAGTAAAACGATAAATTTGTAAGAGTTGTAAAAATATAGATTGTTGATGTCAGGATTAAAATATGTCAGAGGTAGAAATATTTACACAATTGACTAGACGTTGTGTTTCTTCCACTCACTCTTTAATTTACACACGCTTTCTTGCGTCCGATTTAGTATAAAATGTAAAAAGATTTATAGGAAATTTCCGCACGGCTTAAGTGCAAGTTGTCAGAAAAATGTTTGCTTCTGCTTGAGTGAGTAGGATTTGTGCTTGAATCTTCGGGTGTTATGGTTTATAAACCCGATGTCTATAGTTAAAATCGTACCGTAGCTGTTTTCCGTTGTGAAATGTGGTCACAGTAAAACTTTGTTTTTAGGAATTTTTCTCCGTATTGGAGTTCGTGTAATCTTAGTATAATTAGGCTTTTCGTCAATAGGTAGCACTTTCAGGAGAAAAGGTAGGCTATACCTTTATGTCTGGTCAGTTTTCACGAGAACACGTGGTATTTTATTTTTGTCAAAAACTGAAGCTCGTGTTGAATAAAGTGTTTGAAACTCACTTTTTTGTTGCCGTTGACCTTCCAGCTGTTGAATATGCTTGTTTCGGCGTCTGCTTACGTGAAAAACTTATTTTTGTAAGTTTTTCGCACTGCACTTCCAAAATATGATTTCACTGGCACTTATTCTATGTAATTCAGATAGGCGATCACTTTTCGCGTCGTTTAAGGCTATGCACTTGTATTTAGCACAATTTTTGGAATTTTAAGAAATTTTTTAGCCGGAGCAACGGAAAACGTGGCGTCTATGTCGACGATCGGCTCGGTACTGGTTAGGTTAGGTTAGGTTAGGTTAGGTTAGGTTAGGTTAGGTTAGGTTAGGTTAGGTTGGGGTGCTACGGGCGCCCCCCCGATTGGTTCCCATCTTGTCGCGATGGGGGGGCTCAGTAGCCGCGGATTAGCCACCCGCGGTGAAGCCAAGAGGAACCGGGCGGAAGGCGCTCCAGGTGGGTTTCGGAGAGCACCCACCTCGGAGTTGCCTGACATAGAGGAGAACACCTCTTTAAAAAATCTGTAGAGCGGGCCTCGTGCAGAGAAGCACATAAAAAAAACGGCCAGTTAGTGGGCGTCGAGGAGGACAACCTCGTTAAAAAACAGTGGATAGGGCCCCGAGGAGATGACCTCGTTAAAATAACAAACTGGGATGAGGCCTGGCTGTGGGTGAGGGGGGTGGAATCTCTCCGCACTCACAGTCGTGGTAGGGGTCGCGGGGGAAGAGGAGTGTCGGTGAGTAGGTGCGCCGTTCTCCCTGTCCTCCGCGACCAGGCGCGGCTGTGGCGCTTGACACGGCATCGGTGGGGCCGCAGGGGAAGAGGAGTGTCGGTGATAAGGTGCGCCGCTCTCACTGTCCTCTGCGGCCGACAGTTGGTGGGCCTCTGTTACCTATGGTTAACAGAGGCCAAACTGAGGGCTGGTTGAGCGGCGGAAACGGGATTCCGTCTCGCTCGACAGACAGCCCTCCGAATTGAGACGTCGCTGGTGTCAAGACGTCTACCCCTTTAGGGCCAGACTGGCTGGCTGAGGGCCGCTCCTATCCCTCTCATTGGAGAGGGTACCGGAGCTGGATGGGGCTGCAAAATAGCGGCCGCCGCGCCGGGGCTGTGGAGCATTAGGAAGCACACGGCCCCGGCATTATGCGGATTGGGTAATGACACCGTGTGGTTTTAGTGCGGTTCGAGTCCCACATACCTGTCCGGCTTCCCGTGGCCGGATAGACGAGACATGAGTCTTTCCACACGTTAAAAAAAAAAAAAAAAAAAAAAAAAAAAAAAAGGGGTGCTACGGGCGGAAAACCTCTTCGTGTGCCCGGTCGTTTGAAGGCTTTGCTTCTGCCGTCTGATCTTTGATCAGGCGGTAGCGGCGGGCTGACAAGCGATTCGGGACGGTGCACCCTGGGCGACAGCGAATAACTCTCTGATAGTCGGGGTCTTGTTCGTTGTTGGCCAATATTCTGCCGAGTGCACTCTCCCCGTCTGCTTTCAGACGGAGGGTAGTAGTGCGTCTTCGCGCGGCGTTCCGTTGTCATGCGGAACGTCGGGCAACTCGTTACCCCTTTTGGGGCCGAGGGCACCGTCCCATTCATGGGCGGTGCTGCGAGGAAGAAAACCTCAATAAAAAATAACCCCAATCCCACGCAGTCTGGCGTGCTGCGAAAAGGGATGAGTGACGGGAGGGGAATCCCGTTCCGAGCGCCTGGGGGGGAATTTCGGGGACAGGGACCTCACCCTTCAAAGGAAAAAACCATGATGGCGACTCAAAAAATTACTTTACCCCAGGAGGGTACCAGCTCTGCTGGAGAATCCCTCCCTGCGTCTTCGTGCGCAGGCAGCCCCACCGTATCTGGGGGGGGCATGATCCGCCAGAGGGACGCAAGTCCTTCCAATAAGACGTCGCAGCAAGATGCTGGCTCACTCTCAGAGTGTTCTTGGGTGAGCGAAGAGAGCCTAGCAGGCGAGATGGCTCAGAGGCGCCGTAAACGGTGCCACAAGCCGACCGGCTCGGACGAGGACACTGCGCCTAAGGTGCGGGCCCGTCCGGCTGGTAAGAGAGGTGGCCGCGTAAAGGCGGCACCCGTGATGTCGGCCGAAGCCAGAAGGCAGCAGGCTGCTGCTCGGCGCGACGAGGCCGAGCGTGTCGTGACGGAAATGGCCAAGCGTGCCATGTCCAAGAAGGTCACAGAGACCTCAAATGTACGCCAAGAGGGACCCCCAGCTAGTGCCCTAAAGGACCAGGCTGACGAAGGCCTAAAAATCATCAAGACCATCGCCGAAAAATCTGGCAACCTTAAGGGCACATTTGTGAAGGGGCTAAAAGGGGCTGCCGTCTCTATAGAGGAAGCAGTGGCGGAACTGAGTGGCAGGACCGCCAATGATGAGACGGAGCGTCTCCGTGCCCACAATGAACGCCTGGAGGCGAAAGTTGCGGCGCTGCAGCGGGAGTTGGCAGAGTTGCGGGCTGCTTTTGAGCGGTCTGTGCGGGATACAGCGGCACCAGCGCCATCGGCCGAGACTCGGCAGGAGGCAGATGAAGTGCAAAAGCGCTTCATCTTGGATACGATGGCTCCAATCATCAATGCCCGCTTTGATGGTATCCAGGGTCGCCTCCTGCCGGATCCTGTACGGCGTCCTCCGCTGGCTGCCGACCGGCGCATTTTAAGCGCTGCAGCGGCGGTGTCGGACATGCTGTCGGACGATGACGATGACGAGGAACCTCCGCAGAGCGTGAGCCCCGTCACAAATAATACGGCGCAGTGGCGGAAATCTCCGCCTAAGCCCACCCCTGAGCCCAAAAAGGGCAAAAAGGGGCAAAAGGGCAAAAAGGGAAAGGCGCGAGTTGAGCCTCCCCCGCCTGAACCGACACCGTCGACGTCGGCCGTGACACCCCCGGCAGCTCCCAAGCAGTCTGTCCAGAGGGCAGCGCCGAAGCAACCAGCCAATAAGTTGGTGCCGTCCCAGGCGCCGCCTAAAGCGAAGCCCGCTACAAAGGGCCCAGCGCCGCGCACGCTACCTCCGGCACCAGCGTCTATGGATGCGCCTTGGTCGGAGGTTACGCGACGTGGTGCCAAAAAAAAGAAAAATGAGCGGGCTGCCGGACCTGCTGGCCAAACAGGCCCTGCTGGTCCTCAGGCCGCCCGCAACATCGCTGGGCCTAGGCAGGCAAACGCCAGGCCACTGCCCAAACTGCGCCCCCCGCGCTCGGCTGCTGTAGTACTGAAGATACAGCCCGAAGCGGAGAAGCGGGGGACCACCTACGCGCAGGTGATGGCCTTGGCCCAGCAGAAGGTGGACATCGGGGAGCTGGGCATCTCCGGTGTCAAATGGAAACGGGCGGCTACCGGTGCCCGCATTCTAGAAATTGCGGGCGCCGAGAAGGAGGCCAAGGCCGACGCCCTGGCCTCAAAGCTAAGGGAGGTCGTGGACCCCCAGATGGTGGAAGTGTCCCGCCCGCAAAAGTGTGCGGAGTTGCGCGTGCTCGGGTTATGCGACTCAGCGACCCCGGATTTGTTGCGCAGTGCGATCGCCCGGGTTGGTCAGTGCCCCGAGGCCGAGGTCAAGGTCGGAGAAATCCGAGACGGCCACGGTGGCACTCGGACAGCCTGGGTTCGGTGCCCAGTCGTGGCGGCCATACGGCTGACCAGCGGTGGCCAGCGGCTCCTTGTTGGTTGGGTGTCGGCGCAGGTTAAACTGCTGCCGAATAAGCCTCTGCAGTGTTACCGCTGCCTTGAGGTAGGCCACGTCAGTCAGACGTGCACTGCGGAGGCTGACAGGAGCACGCTGTGCTATCGCTGCGGCAAGCCCGGCCATAAGGCCGCCCAATGCACGGCCGCAGAAGCCAACTGCGTGCTGTGTGCTGGGGCCGGCAAGCCGGCAAAGCACCGGGTTGGGAGCGCATCATGCCCGAGCGCGCGCAAAAAAAGAGGAGGGAGGCGAAATGCGTCCGTGGCCACGGCCCAGACGCAGCCCGCCCGTACGGTTCAGGACGCCGAGGTGATGGAGACGGCGGCCATCCAATAAGTATGGCCCAAAAGTTTCTCCTGGCGAATATCAACCACTGCGCCAGGTCTCAGGACCTGCTTTCTCAGTGCATGACGGAGTGGTTGATAGACGTGGCGGTGGTCGCTGAGCCGTACTTTGTCCCTCCGCGGGACAACTGGCTGTCGGACCAAGACGGTCTTGTGGCTGTCGTGTCTTCGGCGAGTTCTTCGCCTCCAAGGGATGTCGTACGTGGCCATGGAATGGTCTCGGCTCAACTGGGCGACTTAGTTGTCATTGGCGTGTATTTTTCGCCCAACCGTCCGCTCAGTGAGTTCGAGACTTTCATGGCCGAGCTCGAGGTGCTTGTGCACAGGTGCCACCCTCGCCCGGTACTTGTTGCTGGGGATCTCAACGCCGAATCAACGGCGTGGGGATGCCCGGCAACCTTTCGTCCGGGAGACCCTCGTCGGTTGCGAGGGCTGGTCATCGAGGAGTGGCTCATCACCGTCGGGCTGGCCGTGTTAAACCGGGGCTCAGTTCCAACATGCGTGCGCCCGCAGGGCTCTTCTATCGTGGACGTTTCGTTCGCGAGCCCTGCGTTGGCGCACCGCGTGCAGAGCTGGAGCGTGGTGGAGGACGCGGAGACGCTCTCCGATCACCGCTTCGTGCGGTTCGATCTCTCTGCGTCCTCGGTCGCTCCGAGTGGCACAAACTGGGCCCCGAACGAGGTCGGCCCACGGTGGCAGCTGAAGCGCCTCGACAAGGAGCTGCTAGAGGAGGCGGCCATTTTGCAAGGCTGGTTCCGTGCGCCGGTAAGTGTGGTGGTAGAGGACGAGACCGAGTGGTTCCGGGGTGCAATGACTGCTGTCTGCGACGCGTCTCGTGGGTGTATTGGTGGTCGCCTGCACTCTCGCAGTTGCGGGAGGCCTGTTGTGAGGCTAGACGCCAATACGCCCGATACCGGAGAAGGCGGCGCCGGGACGACGCTGAAGAGGCCGCCTTATGCACGGCCCTAGTGGGGGCGAAGAACGCGCTGAAGAACGCGATTGCGGCCGCGAAGGAAGCGGCAAGGGAGGAACTGCTGGCCACATTAGACCGCGATCCATGGGGACGGCCGTACCGGCTCGTCCGTAACAAGACTCGTCCGTATGGCGTCCCCCTGACGCAGAGTCTTGAGCCGCAGTTCCTCGAAGAGGTGATTGCCACTCTGTTCCCGCAGGGAGGGGCAATCGAACCCCCCAGCATGGCTCCTCTATCGGTGCCACGGAGCGAGGACCGAGAAGAGATCCCGGAGATAACCCGGGACGAACTGCGCGCAGGTCTGGAAAGATTGCGCGCAAGGAATGTCGCCCCGGGTCCAGATGGTGTGCCGGGAAAGGCGTTGGTCCTCGCTCTAGGTGCAGTAGAGGCCCTGGAGGAGCGACTGAGGGGGCTCTTCAACGCCTGTCTCGAGCAGGGGAAGTTTCCCAAGGCGTGGAAAGCAGGACGATTGGTCCTGCTGAGGAAAGAGGGACGACCGGCGGATTCCCCGTCTGGGTTTCGTCCTCTAGTCGTGCTCGATGAGGCTGGCAAATTGCTGGAAAGAGTCACTTGTGACCGCCTTGTCGAGCACCTCGAGCGAGTGGGTCCGAACCTCGCGGACTCCCAGTACGGGTTCCGCCGGAAGAGGTCCACCATCCACGCCATTCTGAGAGTGAAGTCCATGGCGCAGGATGCGGTCTCCCAGGGTGAGGTGGTCGTGGTGGTGTCTCTCGACATCGCCAACGCCTTTAACACCCTCCCCTGGCCTTGCATCTTGGAGGCACTCCGCTATCACGGGGTGCCACCATACCTGCGCCGGCTCATCCAGGACTACCTCTCAGAGAGGAGGGTAGTATTTCCTGCTCGAGACGGATGGAAGGAGTGCGCAATGACGCGCGGTGTTCCACAGGGTTCCGTCTTAGGACCGCTCCTGTGGAACATCGGGTACGACTGGGTGCTGCGGGCTGTCAATCTTCCGGGCGTCGCGGTAGTTTGTTACGCCGACGACACGCTCGTGACCGCCCGCGGTGCAACATTCAGGGAGGCGTCATTGCTGGCGACTGCGGGAGTAGCGCAAGTGGTGCGCCGAATCCGCCGGCTGGGTCTGGAGGTGGCCCTTCAAAAGTCCGAGGCGTTGTGTTTTCACGGCCCTCGGAGGGGGCCACCGCCAGATTCTAGCCTTGTGGTTAGCGGTATCCAAATCACCATCAAGCCGACGATGCGGTATCTAGGCATCGTCCTTGATGGCCGCTGGAATTTCGGCGCTCACTTTGCGGCGTTGGTGCCGCGTGTTATGGCGGCGGCTGGTGCGCTGACACGGCTCTTGCCCAATTTGGGAGGGCCGGAAGCGTCCTGCAGGCGGCTGTATTTGGGGGTCGTGCGATCCATGGCCCTCTACGGAGCTCCAGTATGGGCAGAGGCCCTGAGTAACCAAAATATCGCCCTCTTGCGGAGACCGCAGAGGGTGATGGCGATCAGGGCCGCGAGGGGATATCGCACGATCTCCGCGGAGGCAGCGTGCGTGCTGGCCGGTAGTATGCCCTGGGACCTGGATGCTGAGATCCTCGCCTCCCTTTTCAGGTGGCGAGAGGAGGCACTGTCCCGTGGTCACCGGCCGGCACCTAGAGAGATTGCAGGACGCCGCAACGAGCTGTATCAGCGCGCCATCGAAATGTGGAGCCAGAGGCTGGAGCAGCCCACTGCTGGGCGTAGAACCGTCGAAGCAGTCCGTCCAGTCTTGGGTCAATGGTTGGCGAGGCAGCACGGCTCCCTAACCTTCCGCTTGACGCAGTTGCTCTCCGGGCATGGATGCTTTGGAGGGTACCTGTGTCGCATAGCGGGACGGGAGCCGTCGGCCGTTTGCCACCATTGTGACGGATGCCTGGACGAGGACGCCCAGCACACATTGGAAGTCTGCCCAGCCTGGGCAGTTGACCGCGCCGAACTACGCGCGGTCGTGGGGGACGACCTCTCGCTGCCGACCGTGGTCAAATGCATGGTCGACAGTGAGACGTCGTGGACAGCGGTGCAGGCCTTTGCGGAGTGCGTCATGCTCCGCAAAGAGGCGGCGGAGAGAGAGCGCGAGGACACAACTGACCTCGCCATCCGCCGCCGGCGCACAGGGTGCAGAAGGCGGGCTTATGGCCTGCACCATCTGCCCCCGTAACAAAGACCGGTCGGGTGGCGGATACGGGAATCCGCCATCCGGCTTAACGGTCCGGGTTGAAAGGCGCACGAGTGTCATGTGCGCCTTTACCGTCGCAGGTAGAGAGTAGTCCTGCTGGCCGCTCCGACCCTCTCGCAAAGGAGAGGCTGTTTGTTGAGCGTGCCGTGCCGAGGCCGCCGAGGTAGCGGCCGCCGCGCTGGGACCATGGGCGAGAATAGCCCCCAGTCTCGGCCATATGCGGTAGGCGATGACACCGGGGTGTTTTTAGTGGGTTCAAGCCCCACACACCCGCTCTGCTGTCCCGCGCAGAGCGGTACGGTGCGAAGGCATTTTCACCCCGACAAAAAAAAAAAAAAAAAAAAAAAAAAGGTTAGGTTAGGTTAGGTTCCCCCCCGAGGTGGTTCCCGGTTTGTCGTACCGGGGGGGCTCAGTACCCGTGGTAGTCCCGGCCACGGGGAAGCGAAGAGGAACCCGCGCGGGGGCGCTCCTGCTGTAGATACCAGCAGCGAGCGCCCACATTGGGGCGGCGGGGGAGTGGGAAGTTCTCCCCCCACCCGAGGAGGGGCGCTCCCGCGGGCTCGGCTTCGGCCTTGAGCCTGCTGGGATGCGCCCAATGGGGCGGCGGGGGAGTGGGAAGATCTCCCCCCACCCGGGGAGGGGCGCTTCCGCAAGGATGCGCCCATTGGGGCGGCGGGGGAGTGGGAAGATCTCTCCCCACTCGAGGTGGAGCCGCCGGGAGGGTAATATTTTATTGCTCTCCCGGCGCTTCAGGCGGGGCTACACCGCCGTGGTTGTGGTCGGAGATCGGTCGCGGAGGAGAGGGAGTTTCGGTGCTGCGTTGCCGATCTCCCTTTCTTCCGCGGCCGAGCGGTGCCGCACCGTGTTTGCGGCGAGAGGCAAGCGGTGGAGCCTTTCATCTTCTCCGCCGCTGGGAGCCAGTTTATCTGGCTCCCATGGGGCCACAGGCGGTGGACTGCGTGGGAGTCTGCCGCCTCTCAATTGGCCCAAGGAGGTACGGCGCGTCCGTGAGTTCCGGACGCGCCTACTTGGTGAGTGGGGGGGCGCTCAGTCGTCCCCGAGGAGGGGCTGCTTTGGTGGCCAGCCGCGCCGGGGTTCGCGGTCGTATTTCCTTCCCGTGTCCCCGGCAAAAGCGGTTGAGATGGAACTCCGAAGGTTTTTTAGTGGGTAGGCACGTCACTCTGGCGTGGAGTCCCACATAACCCGGCAGCCTCCCCTGCAAGCTGTCGGGTATCCGTAACATGGATCTTTCCTTCGTTAAAAAAAAAAAAAAAAAAAAAAGGTTAGGTTAGGTTAGGTTAGGTTAGGTTAGGTTGGGGTGCTACGGGCAGGAAACCTCCTCGAGTGCCCGGTCCTTTGAAGGCTTTGCTTCTCGCATTTGATCCTTGATCCGGTGCGAGCGGCGGGCTGACAAGGGATTCGGGACGGTGCACCCTGGGCGGCAGCCAATAACTCTCCGGTATGCGGGGTCTTATTGGTTGTTGTCTGATGTCCTGCCGAAGACGGCGCTCTCTCAGGTCTGCTTTCAGACTTTGTGTAGATGTGTGAATGGGGGGGAAAAGCGGAGTCCCTTTTTGGACTTCCGCTCTTTTGGCTGCTGGTTGTTTTCAGCTGGCAGTGGGAATCGACCAAGTTTGACCGGGAAACCGGGCAGCTTGGACGATCTCGTAATCTCAGAGGAGACTCTGGGACCGAGGGGCTTGGCTTAACCGCCCGGCCCGCGAGGAAGACAACCTCTGAAAAAATCACCCTTAATCCCTTGCCTTGGAGGCGCTGCAATGGGATGCGTGGCTGAAAGGTAGATCAGCTAAAGCGTTACCCCCGCTGGGGCACCGGCCGACCCCTCAGTGGGTTACCCCGTAGGCTTCCTCGGGTGCAGGGGGCACCGCCCGAGGTGACCGTTTATTTCCCCCATACTCGTGGGATCAGTTATGGAAGTCTCAATTAAAAACAAATATAAAAAATCGACGTCAAGTAGGAGCGACCGAGAAGGTCAGAAAGAGGACAATGAAGCAGTCACAGACTGTGAGGAGAGGTCTGATTTTGGGTCTGCATGCTCTTTACAGAGCTTTGTTTTCGACTCAGATGAATCCGAGGGAGCATGGCGCAGCAAAAGGCCGCGCCGCACTAAACGTGGCGCTGACGGTAGCCAAACGGCCCCAGCTGTCACTAGCATCGAGAGTGAACCCCGAAGTCGTTCTGGCTCTACGGGTAGCCACATTGGTTTGGCTAGGACAAAGGCAGAACTGGCGGCAGCTAAGCGTGAGGCTGACCAAATAGTTGCCCAGAAAGAATTGGAGGAGAAGGCTGAGCAAGCTCGCCTAAGAAAGGTGACGCGCAGAAAGGCGAACCGAGTTGAGGTAGATGAGTGTCTACCTAGCGAGGCCTTGGCAAAACAAGTCCAGGACGCGGTGGACATCATCTTGGATATTGGACAAAAATCCAAGAATTTAAAAGGAGGCTTTGTCAAGTGCCTTAAAGAGGCTTCATCGGCAATAACAGAAGCGGTAGAGGTCATGCGAGGGCGATCAGAGTCTGAGGAAACCCTCCTACTACAAGCAGAGAACCGTCGCCTCAACTCAGAAGTGCAGGAACTCCGCAAGCAAATGACTGCCCTTCAAACAGAGGTATCCACCCAAAGGCAAGCTGAGGAAAGGAACCGAGCAGCTGGTGACCCTGTTACTCGAGAGGACCTAGAGAATTTTATGGCGGACCTTCTCAGAAAGACGGGCTTTATGGTGGATGCCAAACTAGAGGGTATACAAGATCGGCTGTTACCAGAGAAGCGCCTTCGGCCTCCATTAGCAGCCGATAGAAAGATGACATGGAGTGAGGCCCTTGCCGGTTACAGTATTCCAACCCAGCCAGCGGAAAACAGCCAGGTAGCTGCTGAACCTCCAACTCCATCTGCTGATACCGCTATAGGGAAAGGAAAAGGAAAGGGCAAAAAGTCCAACGGACAAGGCAATACGGAGGTAGTTACAGGTCCACCTCAACAGTCCAGTTCATCTTCTCCTGCAATCCAGCAGTCTGCAGTTGCGGGACCCTCGTCTCCCCAAGGACAACTGGAATGGACTGAGGTTGGAAAGGGAGGTAAACATAAAGTCAAGAAGGCGAAAAAGAGTCCAGGTCAGCCACAAGCTGAGGGCTCCAACCAAACTAGGAGGAGGAATAAATCCCGGACTGCAAAAGTGCGAGTGCCACAGTCCTCGGCTGTAATTTTAACCCTACAGCCGGAGGCCGAGAAGCGGGGTATCACGTATAAAGATATCCTAACTGAGGCAAAAAGTAAGGTGGGGCTGGCCGAATTAGATATCACGGGTCTACGTTTTCGCAGAGCGGCCACAGGTGCGGCCGTATTCGAACTATCTGGCACAACTAGTGGAGGTAAAGCGGATGCCCTTGCCGAAAAGCTACGAGGAGCACTCAACGGGACCGATGTGAAGGTTTCGAGACCTGAGGTCTGTGCAACCCTTATTATTAGCGGACTTGACGACGCGGCCAGTGCAGAAGACGTGCTGGAAGCAGTCGCCCGATTGGGCGAATGTTCAAGGGAGTCAGTCAGGCTGAGTGATATCCGGCTAGACCCGTTTGGGAGGGGCCGGGTATTTGTCAGCTGCCCCGTAATGGCGGCCAAAAAACTTACAGGTGAAGGAAGACTTCTCATTGGTTGGGTCACCGCTTCGGTGAGGCTGATTCACTCGCAGCCCAGGCGATGCTATAGATGTCTGCAGAGTGGGCACGTTAGGGCGCAGTGCACAGCCGAGACCGATCGCAGCGACACCTGCTATCGCTGTGGCAAAGCAGGGCACAAGGCTGGGAGCTGCGAGGCCGTCCCTAACTGTGCGATTTGTGAGGCAGCTAACAAACCTGCGGATCACAGACTGGGTAGTAGCGCTTGTAAGGCACCAGTTGTTAAGAAAGGCAGAAAAGGTGGTTCATTGGGCCAGTCCCAGCAGCCAACTAGCCCCATGGACACAGATATGTCCAGGGCAGAGACGACGTCACAAATCGTCAATTAATAATATGGCCCCACTGAATTTCTTACAGGCGAATGTAAACCATTGCGCCGCGGCTCAAGATTTGTTCATACAAAGCTTGGCGCAATGGTCAGTACAAATAGCGGTGATAGCGGAGCCCTACTTCATCCCATCGAGGAACAACTGGATCGTCGACAGCTCCAACACAGCTGCCATAGTAGTGCTAGATGGGTCATTGATGGCACGATGCGTGATACGGAGGCCTGGTTGTGTCTCGGCACTGTTGGGAAATATTGTTGTTGTGTCAGTGTATTTTTCACCCAACAGACCCCTCGCAGAATTCGAGTCTTTCTTGGATGGGGTAGGGGCCGTTATAAGGCAGTACCATCCTCGTCCCATTTTGCTTGCTGGAGACATTAATGCCCACTCAATGGCTTGGGGATCTCGCAGTACAGATGACCGCGGTATAGTGGTTGAGCAGTGGCTTACGATGGTCGGCCTCTCAATTTTAAACAAAGGAACGAGACCAACATGCGTGCGCCCTCAAGGCAGTTCGAGAGTGGACGTAACGTTCTCCTCTCCTGCAGTTGCGCACCGTGTTCGCGACTGGGAGGTGGTGCCGGATGCGGAGACACTGTCGGACCATGAATATATCCGATTTAGTGTCTCCTCATCTGAAGTTACCCCTTCAGATGCGAGGCCAGAAAATGTTAGTAGAGGGGGGCCAAGGTGGGTCCTAAAACGTCTCGACAAAGAGGTTCTCGAGGAAGCAGCGCTGGTACAAAGCTGGTCGCCGATCCCCGACTCCCCAGAAAACATTGACGTGGAAGTGGCCTGGTTCCGGGAAGCTATGACAAGCATTTGTGACGCGTCGATGCCTCGGGCCAGGCCATTTACCCAAAAGAAGCAGGTATACTGGTGGTCCGCGGAAATTGCCGAACTGCGTTCAAATTGTAGCACGGCTAGACGCCAATATACAAGGCAAAGGAGGAGACGCCCAAGGAACGAAACGGCAGAGCAGCATTTGCAAATCATATATAAAGAGGCCAAAAGAGCCCTGCGTAAGGCTATTGCTGTTGCGAAAGACAAAGCCAGAGAGGAACTATTGGCTACGCTGGATAATGACCCTTGGGGACGGCCATATCGAATGGTGCGGCGAAAATTGCGCCCTTGGGCTCCCCCCTTAACGGAAACTCTTCCGCCTGAATTTCTGTGCAATGTGGTGTCGACGTTATTTCCAACAAGAGGTCCACACACACCCCCAGCAATGGCATGCACGCTAGGTGGCGTGATCACGCCACATAATGATGCATGTACGGTGACAGAAGCGGAAACGGGTGCAGCGATTCTTCGGCTCCGGTCCAGGAACGCAGCCCCGGGTTTGGACGGCATCCCAGGTCGTGCATTAGCGTTAGCACTGAAACACTTAGAGCCTAGATTACGCGCACTACTGACGACTTGCATGGAGTTGGGGCAATTCCCGAGGGAGTGGAGGACAGGGAAGCTAATTCTTCTGGCAAAAGAGGGTCGTTCGCCAGATTCTCCGTCGGCGTTTAGGCCGATCGTACTAGAGAGCGAATTGGCAAAACTTTTTGAGGCGATTATTGCGGCCCGCCTTATCAAACATCTTGGTACGGTTGGTCCCGATCTGGCTGATAATCAGTTTGGCTTTCGGAGGGAAAGGTCCACTGTTCACGCAGTTCTACGCGTGAAAGGGCTGGTGGAGGATGCTAGGGCCCGAGGAGAAGTAGTGCTGGCTGTCTCATTAGACATTAAAAACGCCTTCAACACTCTCCCCTGGGCCTGTATCAAGGAGGCACTGCAGTTTCATAGAGTACCTACATACCTGCAGAATATCGTGGGATCCTATCTCTCCGAAAGGCAGATTGAATACCCTGGTAAAGATGGTTGGCACAGTTGGGCAATGTCGTGCGGTGTTCCACAGGGGTCGGTTCTTGGTCCACTCCTGTGGAACATCGGCTACGACTGGGTGTTGCGAGGGGCAAATTTGGCAGGGGTACACCTGACATGTTACGCGGATGACACCCTTGTGACTGTAAGGGGTAAAACATATAGAGAGGCATGTTTGCGTGCTACCGCTGCGGTGGCGCATGTGGTGCGGCGTATTAGGCTGCTTGGGTTGGAGGTGGCACTCGATAAGTCGGAGGCCCTTTTATTCCACGGAGCCCGTCAAGCGCCCCCATTGGGAACGGGTATAATGGTCGGTGGAGTTACCATCGACATCAAGAGGACTATGAAGTATCTCGGGCTAATCCTTGATAGCCGATGGGACTTTGCTTCCCACTTCCAGATGCTGGTGCCCAAATTGCGAACCACAGCGTTGGCCTTAGGAGGACTGATGCCTAATCTTGCAGGACCAAAGGCATCGTGCCGCCGTCTCTACGAAGGGATCGTTCGGTCGATTGCACTATATGGTGCCCCTATATGGGCAGAAACCTTGAACAGCCGAAATATCGCCCTCCTAAACTCGTCTCAGAGGGTGTTGGCAATCAGGATCATTCGAGGATATCGCACAATCTCCCATAGCGTAGCGTGCGTATTAGCTGGTTCGGTCCCTTGGGACCTTGAAGCGAGAACCCTTGCTTCCGTCTTTTTCTGGCGGGAGGAGGCAAAAGTGCGGGGCAATCGATTTGCGCCCAGAGAGGTGGCGGGGCGTCGAAGTCAACTCCGGCTAGACGCTCTGCAAATCTGGCAGGATAGGCTCGCAGAAACAAATTTCGGCCGCAAGACGTTGGATGCCGTCCGTCCAATTCTTCGTCAGTGGATGGATCGGTGTCATGGCGCCCTTACATTCCGGCTGACACAGGTCTTAACCGGGCATGGTTGCTTTGGAAAATACCTGTGTCAGGTGGCTGGAAGGGAGCCAACAACCGTATGCCATCACTGCGGCGGCGGCCTGGAGGACACAGCCGAACACACCCTCACGGCGTGCACGGCCTGGACGGGTGTACGTGCCGAATTAACGGACGTTATAGGAATGGATTTATCCCTCCGAGCCATATTCCTTGCGATGGTCTCGTCGAGGGATGGCTGGAATGCCGTGCGGTCATTTTGTGAGGAAGTAATGGAGGCCAAAGAATTGGCAGAGCGGGAACGAGAAGCCGCTACAACATTGGCCATCCGACGCCGTAGAGCTGGGCGGAGACGGCGGGATTATATCCGCCACATGCCGCCATGACAGTAGCCTCGAGCGTCAGACTCGGGGTTTAGTCTGCCGCTCCTTATGGGCGAAAGAGGTAGCGTGCGCGTGTACCCGCGCGCACTCACATGGCGGTACAATTTCTAAGAGGTACCTGGATGCAGGTGGTCGCAGCCGAGGCGCAGTAGAATACCAGACTTCGGTCAGGTGACCCTGCGCTCTCGGCATGAAATGCGACATGAGGTACACCGGGGTGTTTTTTAGTGGGTTCAAGTCCCACATAACCACTCTACCGTCCCCGCGGCAGAGTGGTATGCGAAGGCATTTTTCATCCCGTCCCAAAAAAAAAAAAAAAAAAAAAGGTTAGGTTAGGTTAGGTTAGGTTAGGTTAGGTTAGGTTAGGTTAGGTTTTTTTTTTTTTTTTTTTTTTTTTATATTTAATACTTATACCCCTGCATGGCACAGAGTCTTTATTTTGTGTTATTCATAATTATTTTCTATTATTTTTATTACAAATTATATCTAGTTTTCCTTATTCCTATACTATATTTATCTTATGGTGTACAACTAATATTATTCTTTAATATTATGACATCATATTTCCTATCATTTATTCCTCTTATTTACTGTGTTCACAATTTTATACGCAAATTCAAAAAACTTTTCTCTATTTTTACTTATAATTATGGATGGTAAGTTCCTATTTTCAATTTTATATTTTATCTTATTTTCTAGGTCCAGTCTGCTTTTCTCGAAAATTGGGCATTCAGTAACGACGTGAAGGGCAGTTTCTGGAGTATCCGAGTCACAAGCGCATGCTGGGTCCTCCCTTATTCTGAAGCGGTGCAGATAGTCAGCGAAGCCTCCGTGACCAGTCATTAATTGTGTTATTTGACTTACAGCTGTGTATTTGCGTACTATTCTGTACGCCTCAGAAGCTTTGGGAAAGAAGACCTTTGTTGTGGCTGCTGTTTCTTCAGACTCGTACCTCCTGTCCCATTCCTCTACTGTCTCGGCTCGAAGTATCTTTTTCGCGTACGATGTCGGGCATAAGTCGTAATCCGGTTTTCTCTTGGAGTTCAGAGCGGCTTCTTTGGCTAGGTGATCGGCCCTCTCGTTCCCCTCCAACCCTGCGTGAGCTTTGATCCAGAACAAGGATATGTTCTTGTTCTGTTGAATATTTTTTATATTCTGTCTGGCTTCCACCGCTAGGGGATGGAGAGAAGCGAGGTTCGTCACAGTTTGTAACGCTGCCATCGAGTCGCTATAAACTCCAAGAGAGTTAACATTATACTTTCCCGCTCTCCTCGTAGCCTCACATATCGCCAACAGTTCGGCCTGGTAGACCGTACAATATGACGGCAAGCAAAGTTTGACGGCCTTAGTTTCTGCCCCTCCTCTCCATATGGAGAGTGAGGCGCCCACTTTGCCGTCAATCTTGCTGCCATCGGTGTATATTTTAACTTCGTAGTCGCTGTTTACGTCTACTTGCCTCTGGTCTACCAGGCTGGTGAACTGCAGGTCGAGATGTTCCGCCGGGTGGGGAGTTTCGAGTGCCGACATCCTACGCTCGATTCTTCTATCGCCTAGTCCTGGAAGGGGCCCTCCCCTCTTGATCTTGTAAAGTGAAGCTGCTTCGCGAATACGTAGATCAAGGGGGAGCATTCCTGCCAGTACCAGAGCCGCGTTTAAGGAGACAGTCCTGTAGGCCTTACACATTTTTTGGGCGAAGCCACGCTGAAGTGTTGCAAGATGTTTTCTAACTCCAATCTTTTCTGCTGCTTGCGCCCAGACGCTTGCCGAATACAGGACGATGGGTTCCACCGCTGCGGTATAAATGGTGCGCGTTATTTCCGGGTTTAGACCCCAGCTCACCCTCGCAGCCCTGGCCAACTGTTTGTAAACGCCGATGGCTTTTTTACAAACATTGGCCACGTGTTCATTGAAGGTGAGTTTGGAGTCTATGGTTACTCCCAGCAGCTTGATTTTGTCGGTCATGCCGATGGCAACCCCTCCCATGTCCAAGCGTGGGGTGTCGTGCTTCAACTTTCGTGTAATTAACATAGCATTTGTTTTATGCGCTGCAAATTTAAGTTTATTGCTCACACCCCACTCCTCGACAAAGGCGAGTGTGCCATTTGCTTTGCCTTCAATTTCAAGCGCTGTATCGCCGTCAAACATCAACACAACATCGTCCGCAAATGCTTGGCAGTAGACTCCTTTTCCTTCGAGTCGCTTCAGCAGTGTGTCAAGCAGTAAGTTCCACAAGATTGGGCCTGCTATCGATCCCTGGACGCATCCCTTACTGGTGCCCGTCCTGGCTTCTGCGCCACCGTACCTCACTGTAACCCATCTGTCTGTAAGGTAGTTTTCAAACACCTTCCTTATATTTTTTGGGCACTCTTCTTCCGCCAGCCTTTGGTTTATTGCCGGCCACCAAGCGTTATCGAAGGCTCCCTCTATGTCCAGTGATACCATAGTGATTATCTTTTTTTGGTTCAGCTTAGATTTTATGTATTGCATTAAATCATAGAGGGAGTCCTCGGTGCTTTTTTGTGGCATAAACCCGTACTGGCGGACACTCAATTTGGGTAACAGGTGATGTTTCAGCCTGGCTACCTGCATTTTTTCAAATATTTTCCCAAGGATCGATAGCAGCCCGATGGGTCTGTAGGCCTTGGGAGACTTGTAGTTTTCCTTCCCTGGTTTCCGCAAGATGACTACTACTGCCTCTTTCCATTGTTTCGGAAAGCAGCTATGTTCCAGACATTTATTGAGCAAGGCTAGAAATAGCTCTGGATCGCTTTCTATGGCTTGAAGGCAGATGTCTGCGGTAAAGCCATCTATTCCAGGGGCCTTTTTTGGGTTAAAGGAGTTTGTTGCCGTTCTCAGCTCCATCAAAGTGAATGGAGGATCACATGTGGTATCATGTTCTTCCTCATTCACTCGTTTTGCCTTGGCCCTTATTTCCCGATGTTGTGGGTTGTCATTGTCTCCAAAGTCCCCCGGATAGAAGGTTTCAGCGAGGAATTCTGCTGATCCTTTTGCGTCGAGTGTCTTCCCATCCCTCTCCAAAGGCATATCCTCTTCCCTACTTGCTGTTCTTGCGAGAACCCTGTAAATGCCCTCCCACATTCCCTCCCTTTCCTGTTTACCACAGAACTCCTTCCAACTTTCTATCTGAGCCTCCATAGCCTCGGTCTCATATTTTTCTTTCTGTTTCAGGTACTCTTCTATCACGGCTGCTCTCCGAACCGGTGCTGCACAACGGATCCTGCGCTTCTTCGTGGCGACTTCTGCTTTCATCTTGGCAAGTCTTTCGGACCACCACGGAATGGTAAGTTTTTCTTTTTTCTCGCTTTTTGGTATTGCATACTGACATGATTTTGTTATGACTGTGTTTAAATTTTGCACTGCTATTTCAATTTCTTCCTTATTTTTAATTTTGTTTATTTCTACTGTAGTTAATTTATATACTTGTTTTAATTCCTGTAATTTTTCTTTGAACTGACCCCAATTAGCTTTCTTAGTTTTATATATTCTTGTTGTCCTTTGTATTTCAACCCCCTTTGATTTTTGCATGTTTATATTGAAAGTTATTCCGTTGTGGTCCGAACACGTCAAGTTTTCGTCAACCTTCCACTCCGCTATGCAGCCCAGCATATTTGTCGAGCATGCCGTGACATCAACTCTGCCTTGGTATCTTTTGCCCCCCCTGATTGTATCGAAAGTCGGTAGGTTTCCGACGTTTAAGATATGGAGGTCGAGTTCGTGGATGGTTCCTGCCATTTGTCTACCCCTCTTGTCGTTTTCGAAACTCCCCCACCACGTGCTTTTTGCGTTAGAGTCGCCTCCAACGATTATGTTTTTAGGTTTTAGCACCTGCACGATCCTACTTAAATGTTCGAGGTATGGTTCTATCGGTTTAGGGTCCGGTTCAAAGTAGTAGGAGACCATAACGATGCTCCAGGCTTTTGTTTGGGCCTCCACTACTACTATATTGTTTGTGGTAAGCTCAGGGTGTTGTCGTATTGTGATTTCCGGGTCAAATACTGCTATCGCGGCCTTTGCTGCTTGTTCTCCTGAGTTTTGGTAGATTCTCACACCCTGGCGTCCTCTCATGTTTTTAGTATTTTGCTCCTGTACTAGTGCCATTGCGGTGCCCTGTTTCGCAGCCTCTATGAATAATTCGTTGGTGGCCAGCTTTTTCTTGCGCAAATTTGCTTGTATGATGTGGTAGGGGAAGGTTTTAGCGCCCTGGGCAACTTTAGCAATAAGCTGTAGCGGATCGGGCTATCGTGTCCCACCTTCTTCTCACCGGGCAGTCATCATGGAATGCATTGTGATTTACACGGTCCAGATCGGCATTTCTGCAGTTTCGGCATACAGGCTCTCCTCCCGCCATCCTGTCCGGGCAGTCGGCTCTCAGGTGCGGCCCTCCGCAGTGGCTGCACAGATCCACTGGATCTTTGCAGAACCGTCTGCTGTGGCCATATCCCAAGCACCGAGTGCACTGGACCAGCGGCGACTGATCTTCCACAACTATAGTCTGTAGGTCGATGTGGATAGCTTGTTTTCTGGTCGCCCTCTGCCATATGGTAGGTGATGTACTCACAACCACGTGGTTTGTGTGCGGGTTTCTGGCCCTACGCCTGTATCTCACCTCCATCCTATTTTCTTCCTTTTCGAGGCCGTGGAAAACGTCCCGGTTCTGGTTCCTGAAAGCCCTGATGATTTCCTCATCTGAATGTACCTTCAGAACGCTTTTTAGAACCAGGAGCGGGTCCCTGTTTTTCACTTCCTCGACACAGAAGTTTTCCTTCTTCTCTAGTTTCTGCTTCAATTTCTCTCTTTCCTCTTTTGTAGCCAACCCTATTATTATTTTTCTATCTTTGGCCTTTCTTACTCTCTTTACTTCTATCCATCCCTCTTTTGCCTCCACCGCTTCTCTCACTCTTTCCAGGACCTTTTCTCCAGTTTCTTGTTCGTCGAAGTGACTACGATCGAGTGCAACGTTTCTTGTGTTCGGTCTGCTTGCAAGTTAGATGCAATTTTGCCGGTTACTACGCTGGCGTATGTACTTGTTGTCACTTCTTTGATTGACTCCGTTTGTTTCCGCATTTCGTCCTTTATTTCAGCCATAATTTGGTTGTTCTGTATTAACAGCTTCGTATGGTCTTCGATTTTGGACAGGTATGCACTCATGTTCGGGGCTGTTTGATCCTGTTTTCCTGTGCTTGAAGGCTTGGATTTTCCTTCCTCTTCGCACTCCCTTACGATCTGGTAAAGTCGATCTATCGCTTTTGTAACTCCTGTCTTTATTTCCGCTTTTAAGTTCCTCGAGTTACTTAAGTGTTTCTTAGCGCTTTGTACCCAGGCTTTTGCTTCTGAAGACTTATCTTTGTAAGCGGTTTTGGATGGGCACTGTGGCTCGATTTGGGCTTTTATTGCCTCTTTTCCCTCCTGTGACAGGATTTGTTTGGGTTTGATGGCTGCAGGTCCAGCCTGCGTTGTCGTTGGTGTTACAGGGGAAATGTCTAATCGAGTACTCGTTCCTGTTTCCCACTCTCCTATGCTTCGTCTCACGGACAGTGTCACCGTTTTAGGGGGCGATTTATTATTCTCCTTGTCCTTGTTTATCTTGTTTATAGGAGATCTGCCAATCATTTTGTCAGGGGTATGCGTCAGGTAATATAAAGATAAATTTGTATAAGTTGTATAAAAGTGTAAATATGTTTAGGTATAGTCTTTGACTATCTTAGATTCGTATCAGTGTCAGAAAATTTTTTGTCACTATGTGGGGTTGACTCTTAACATACGAGTATGTAGAGCTGTCTAATAGTGTAGAATTTCTCTTCCTGATCACTACACTAACCTATATATCTGATCACTGCGATCTAATGATTTAGTTCCGATTTTACTTTTGGCCCTGTTTGCTGCCGAGTTCACCTGCCTGATGAAACCAGGGTGGGCGGGAGGGCGATTTTTTGCCGATTTGCGGCGGAAACGCTACAAATCGACGCGGGGCGGTGAGGAGTAGACGAGAAAAATTTAAAAACAAGAAAAAATTTGAAGAAAAAGGCGTCAGGAGCGAAAAAGTGATGAAAAAATGTCCAAAATTGAGTTATATGAAATTTGGTAAGTAATAGGTGAGTTTACAACTGAATCTACTTTTAATCTATTGCAAAGCTATTATTTTGGGATAAGTAAATGTATTTATAAGCGGCAGCAAAATCAGACTAAGATTTGGGAACCCAAAATTTTGAATCTATATACGTAATTTCGGTATAAGGTAAACTTTTGGTACCTCAAATTTAGAAAAATGTAAATAAAACCAAAAGTACTGAGCCGATTTCTACAAATCAAACGTCAATCGATGCGGCGCGACTGGAGGAGTCAAAAAGGTAAGTAAACTAAATTAATTTTGAAGAAAAATTTTTGGTAAAAAATAAAAATGTTAAATTTTGATGTTTTAAATTGACTACAGGTGGCCTGGAGAGCTGATTTTTTGCCGATTTGCGGCGGAAACGCTACAAATCGACGCGGGGCGGTGAGGAGTAGACGAGAAAAATTTAAAAACAAGAAAAAATTTGAAGAAAAAGGCGTCAGGAGCGAAAAAGTGATGAAAAAATGACCAAAATTGAGTTATATGAAATTTGGTAAGTAATAGGTGAGTTTACAACTGAATCTACTTTTAATCTATTGCAAAGCTATTATTTTGGGATAAGTAAATGTATTTATAAGCGGCAGCAAAATCAGACTAAGATTTGGGAACCCAAAATTTTTGGGTTAGGTTAGGTTAGGTTAGGTTAGGTTAGGTTAGGTTAGGTTAGGTTGGGGTGCTACGGGCGGAAAACCTCCTCGTGTGCCCGGTCGTTTGAAGGCTTTGCTTCTGCCGTCTGATCTTTGATCAGGCGGTAGCGGCGGGCTGACAAGCGATTCGGGACGGTGCACCCTGGGCGACAGCGAATAACTCCCTGATAGTCGGGGTCTTGTTCGTTGTCGGCCAATATTCTGCCGAGTGGAAGTGCGGTCCAGTAGTGGGCCGCTCTCGTGTGGTGGGCACTCTCCCCGTCTGCTTTCAGACGGTGGGTAGGAGTGCGTTCTTCGCGCGGCGTTGCGTTGTCATGCGGAACGTCGGGCAACTCGTTACCCCTTTTGGGGCCGAGGGCACCGACCCATTCGTGGGCGGTGCTGCGAGGAAGAAAACCTCAATAAAAAATAACCCCAATCCCACGCAGTCTGGCGTGCTGCGAAAAGGGATGAGTGACGGGAGGGGAATCCCGTTCCGAGCGCCTGGGGGGGAATATCGGGATAGGGACCTCACCCTACAAAGGAAACTATGATATGGCGACTCGAAAAATTACTTTACCCCAGGAGGGTACCAGCATTGCTGGAGAATCCCTCCCTGCGTCTTCGGATGCAGGCAGCCCCACCGTATCTGGGGGGGGCACGATCCGCCAGAGGGACGAGAGTCCCTCTCATAACCAAATGATGTCGCAGCTAGAAGCTGGCTCTGTATCAGACACCGGGTCTTGGATGAGCGTAGAAAGTCGGACGGACGAGCGGCGGCGCCGTAAAAGGAGCCATAATCCGAATTCTGGATCGGATTCCGATACTGCTGTTAAGGTGCAGGCTCGGTCGGCCGGAAAAAAGGGTGGGCGCCCGAAGGCGGCCCCAACGATGACTGCCGTGGCAAGACGGCAGCTCGCGGCTGCTAGAAGGGAAGAAGCCGAAAAAGTCGTGGCGGACATGGCCAAACGTATGTTGGCCAAAAAAGTAACGGAGGGGGTGAGCTCTACCGATGAGGGCCGCTTGGCTGGTGCCCTTAGGGACCAGGCGGATGCTAGCATAGAGGTCATCCGACACATTGCGTCCAACTCTGGTAACCTTAAGGGTACCTTTGTGAAGGGCCTTAAGGAGGCTGCCGCCACCATCGAGGAAGCCGTGGTGGCCCTTATTGGTAGAACCTCCAACGAGGAGACGGAACGGCTCCAGGCCGTCAATGCACGCCTGGAAGCCCAAGTAGCGGCGCTGCAGCGCGAAATGAAGGAGCTGCGGGCTATTGTGGAACAGTCCGCGCGGGCTGCACCGGCGGCAACGATGGACACGCGGCAGGAGTCCGATGAGGCGCAAAAGCGCCTCATCCTGGATACAATAGGCCCTGTTATAAACGCCCGTTTCGAGGGCATTCAGAGCCGCCTCCTGCCAGATCCTGTGCGACGACCTTCGCTGGCGGCTGACCGGCGCATCTCTACCGCTGCTGCGGCGGTTTCGGATATGCTGTCGGATGAAGATGATGACGAGGAGCCTCCGCAGATTAGCGTGAGCCCCGTCACAAGTAATACGGCGCAGTGGCGGAAATCTCCGCCTAAGCCCTCCCCTGAGCCCAAAAAGGGCAAAAAGGGGCAAAAGGGCAAGAAGGGAAAGGCGCGAGTCGAGCCTCCCTCGCCTGAACCGACGCCGTCAACATCGGCCGTCGCACCCCCGGTTCCAAAGCCGCCTGCCAAGGCGGCAACGCCGAAGCAC
Source organism: Elegia similella (assembly GCA_947532085.1). Classification (NCBI taxonomy): domain Eukaryota; kingdom Metazoa; phylum Arthropoda; class Insecta; order Lepidoptera; family Pyralidae; genus Elegia; species Elegia similella. Next base: position 68,860 of record OX383926.1, on the reverse strand, counting down.
CCGGCCAAAAAGACGGCGCCTTCTCAAGCGAGGCCTAATGCCGCAACAAAGGGCCCAGCGCCGCGCACACTACCTCCGGCACCAGCATCTATGGATGCACCTTGGTCGGAGGTGACGCGACGTGGAGCCAAGAAGAAAAATGGCCAAACTGGCCAAACTGGCCCTGCTGGCCCTCAGGCCGCCCGCAGCATTGCTGGGCCTAGGCAGGCAAACGCCAGGCCACTGCCCAAACTGCGCCCCCCGCGCTCGGCTGCTGTAGTACTGAAGATACAGCCCGAAGCGGAGAAGCGGGGGACCACCTACGCGCAGGTGATGGCCTTGGCCCAGCAGAAAGTTGACATCGGAGAGCTGGGCATCTCCGGTGTAAAATGGAAACGGGCGGCTACCGGTGCCCGCATTCTGGAAATTGCGGGCGCCGAAAAGGAGGCCAAGGCTAACGCGCTGGCCTCAAAGCTAAGGGAGGTCGTGGACCCCCAGATGGTGGAAGTGTCCCGCCCGCAAAAGTGTGCGGAGTTGCGCGTGCTCGGGTTATGCGACTCAGCGACCCCGGATTTGTTGCGCAGTGCGATCGCCCGGGTTGGTCAGTGCCCTGAGGCCGAGGTCAAGGTCGGAGAAATCCGAGACGGCCACGGTGGCACTCGGACAGCCTGGGTTCGGTGCCCAGTCGTGGCGGCCAAACGGCTGACCAGCGGCGGCCAGCGGCTCCTTGTTGGTTGGGTGTCGGCGCAGGTTAAACTGCTGCCGACTAAGCCTCTGCAGTGTTATCGCTGCCTTGAGGTAGGCCACGTCAGTCAGACGTGCACTGCGGAGGCTGACAGGAGCACGCTGTGCTATCGCTGCGGGAAGCCCGGCCATAAGGCCGCCCAATGCACGGCCGCAGAAGCCAACTGCGTGCTGTGTGCTGGGGCCGGCAAGCCGGCAAAGCACCGGGTTGGGAGCGCATCATGCCCGAGCGCGCGCAAAAAAAGAGGAGGGAGGCGTAATGCGTCCGTGGCCACGGCCCAGACGCAGCCCGCCCGTACGGTTCAGGACGCCGAGGTGATGGAGACGGCGGCCATCCAATAAGTATGGCCCAAAAGTTTCTCCTGGCGAATATCAACCACTGCGCCAGGTCTCAGGACCTGCTTTCTCAGTGCATGGCGGAGTGGTTGATAGACGTGGCGGTGGTCGCTGAGCCGTACTTTGTCCCTCCGCGGGACAACTGGCTGTCGGACCAGGACGGTCTTGTGGCTGTCGTGTCTTCGGCGAGTTCTTCGCCTCCAAGGGATGTCGTACGTGGCCATGGAATGGTCTCGGCTCAACTGGGCGACTTAGTTGTCATTGGCGTGTATTTCTCGCCCAACCGTCCGCTCAGTGAGTTCGAGACTTTCATGGCCGAGCTCGAGGCGCTTGTGCACAGGTGCCACCCTCGCCCGGTACTTGTTGCTGGGGATCTCAACGCCGAATCAACGGCGTGGGGATGCCCGGCAACATTTCGTCCGGGAGACCCTCGTCGGTTGCGAGGGCTGGTCATCGAGGAGTGGCTCATCACCGTCGGGCTGGCCGTGTTAAACCGGGGCTCAGTACCAACGTGCGTGCGCCCGCAGGGCTCTTCTATCGTGGACGTTTCGTTCGCGAGCCCTGCGATGGCGCGCCGCGTGCAGAGCTGGAGCGTGGTGGAGGACGCGGAGACGCTCTCCGATCACCGCTTCGTGCGGTTTGATCTCTCTGCGTCCTCGGTCGCTCCGAGTGGCACAGACTGGGCCCCGAACGAGGTCGGCCCGCGGTGGCAGCTGAAGCGCCTCGATAAAGAGCTCCTAGAGGAGGCGGCCATTTTACAAGGCTGGTTCCGTGCGCCGGTAAGTGTGGTGGTTGAGGACGAGACCGAGTGGTTCCGGGGTGCAATGACTGCTGTCTGTGACGCGTCCATGCCCCGGTCCAGTACTCGTCCTCCCAGGAGGTGGGTGTATTGGTGGTCGCCAGCACTCTCGCAGTTGCGGGAGGCCTGTTGCGAGGCTAGACGCCAATACGCCCGATACCGGAGAAGGCGGCGCCGGGACGACGCTGAAGAGGCCGCCTTGTGCACAGCCCTAGTGGAGGCGAAGAACGCGTTGAAGAACGCGATTGCGGCCGCGAAGGAAGCGGCAAGGGAGGAACTGCTGGCCACATTGGATCGCGATCCATGGGGACGGCCATATCGGCTCGTCCGTAACAAGACTCGTCCATATGGCGTCCCCCTGACGCAGAGTCTTGAGCCGCAGTTCCTCGAAGAGGTGATTGCCACTCTGTTCCCGCAGGGAGGGGCAATCGAACCCCCCAGCATGGCTCCTCCATCGGTGCCACGGAGCGAGGACCAAGAAGAAATCCCGGAGATAACCCGGGACGAACTGCGCGCACCGCTGGAAAGGTTGCGCGCAAGGAATGTCGCCCCGGGTCCAGATGGTGTACCGGGAAAGGCCTTGGTCCTCGCACTAAGTGCAGTAGAGGCCCTGGAGGAGCGACTGAGGGGGCTCTTCAACGCCTGTCTCGAGCAGGGGAAGTTTCCCAAGGCGTGGAAAGCGGGACGATTGGTCCTGCTGAGAAAAGAGGGACGACCGGCGGATTCCCCGTCTGGGTTTCGTCCTCTAGTCGTGCTCGATGAGGCTGGCAAATTGCTGGAAAGAGTCACTTGTGACCGCCTTGTCGAGCACCTCGAGCGAGTGGGCCCAAACCTCGCGGACTCCCAGTACGGGTTCCGCCGGAAGAGGTCCACCATCCACGCCATTCTGAGAGTGAAGTCCATGGCGCAGGATGCGGTCTCCCAGGGTGAGGTGGTCGTGGTGGTGTCTCTCGACATCGCCAACGCCTTTAACACCCTCCCCTGGCCTTGCATCTTGGAGGCACTCCGCTATCACGGGGTGCCACCATACCTGCGCCGGCTCATCCAGGACTACCTCTCATATAGGAGGGTAGTATTTCCTGCTCGAGACGGATGGAAGGAGTGCGCAATGACGCGCGGTGTTCCACAGGGTTCTGTCTTAGGACCGCTCCTGTGGAACATCGGGTACGACTGGGTGCTGCGGGCGGTTAATCTTCCGGGCGTCGCGGTAGTTTGCTACGCCGACGACACGCTCGTGACCGCCCGCGGTGCAACATTTCGGGAGGCGTCATTGCTGGCGACTGCGGGAGTAGCGCAAGTGGTGCGCCGAATCCGCCGGCTGGGTCTGGAGGTGGCCCTTCAGAAATCCGAGGCGTTGTGTTTTCACGGCCCTCGGAGGGGGCCTCCGCCAGATTCTAGCCTTGTGGTTGGCGGTGTCCAAATCGCCATCAAGCCGACGATGCGTTACCTAGGTATCGTCCTTGATGGCCGTTGGAATTTCGGCGCCCACTTTGCGGCGTTGGTGCCGCGTGTTATGGCGGCGGCTAGTGCGCTGACACGGCTCTTGCCCAATTTGGGAGGGCCGGAGGCGTCCTGCAGGCGGTTGTATTTGGGGGTCGTGCGATCCATGGCCCTCTACGGTGCCCCAGTATGGGCAGAGGCCCTGAGTAACCAAAATATCGCCCTCTTGTGGAGACCGCAGAGGGTGATGGCGATCAGGGCCGCAAGGGGATATCGTACGATCTCCGCGGAGGCAGCGTGCGTGCTGGCCGGTAGTATGCCCTGGGACCTGGATGCTGAGATCCTTGCCTCCCTTTTCAGGTGGCGAGAGGAGGCACTGTCCCGGGGTCACCGGCCGGCACCTAGAGAGATCGCAGGACGCCGCAACGAGCTGTATCAGCGCGCCATCGAGGTGTGGAGCCAGAGGCTGGAGCAGCCCACTGCTGGGCGTAGAACCGTTGAGGCAGTCCGTCCAGTCTTGGGTCAATGGTTGGCGAGGCAGCACGGCTCCCTGACCTTCCGCTTGACGCAGTTGCTCTCCGGGCATGGATGCTTTGGAGAGTACCTGTGTCGCATAGCGGGACGGGAGCCGTCGGCCGTTTGCCACCATTGCGACGGATGCCTGGACGAGGACGCCCAGCACACATTGGAAGTCTGCCCAGCCTGGGCAGTTGACCGCGCCGAACTACGCGCGGTCGTGGGGGACGACCTCTCGCTGCCGACCGTGGTCAAATGCATGGTCGACAGTGAGACGTCGTGGACAGCGGTGCAGGCCTTTGCGGAGTGCGTCATGCTCCGCAAAGAGGCGGCGGAGAGAGATCGCGAGGACACAACTGACCTCGCCATCCGCCGCCGGCGCACAGGGCGCAGAAGGCGGGCTTATGGCCTGCACCATCTGCCCCCGTAACAAAGACCGGTCGGGTGGTGGATACGGGAATCCGCCATCCGGCTTAACGGTCCGGGTTGAAAGGCGCACGAGTGTCATGTGCGCCTTTACCGTCGCAGGTAGAGAGTAGTCCTGCTGGCCGCTCCGACCCTCTCGCAAAGGAGAGGCTGTTCGTTGAGCGTGCCGTGCCGAGGCCGCCTAGGTAGCGGCCACCGCGCTGGGACCATGGGCGAGAATAGCCCACAGTCTCGGCCATACGCGGTAGGCGATGACACCGGGGTGTTTTTAGTGGGTTCAAGCCCCACACACCCGCTCTGCTGTCCCGCGCAGAGCGGTACGGTGCGAAGGCATTTTCACCCCGACAAAAAAAAAAAAAAAAAAAAAAAAAAAAAAAAAAAAAAAAAGGTTAGGTTAGGTTAGGTTAGGTTAGGTTAGGTTAGGTTAGGTTAGGTTAGGTTAGGTTGGGGTGCTACGGGCGGAAAACCTCCTCGTGTGCCCGGTCGTTTGAAGGCTTTGCTTCTGCCGTCTGATCTTTGATCAGGCGGTAGCGGTGGGCTGACAAGCGATTCGGGACGGTGCACCCTGGGCGACAGCGAATAACTCTCTGATAGTCGGGGTCTTGTTCGTTGTTGGCCAATATTCTGCCGAGTGCACTCTCCCCGTCTGCTTTCAGACGGAGGGTACTAGTGCGTCTTCGCGCGGCGTTCCGTTGTCATGCGGAACGTCGGGCAACTCGTTACCCCTTTTGGGGCCGAGGGCACCGTCCCATTCATGGGCGGTGCTGCGAGGAAGAAAACCTCAATAAAAAATAACCCCAATCCCACGCAGTCTGGCGTGCTGCGAAAAGGGATGAGTGACGGGAGGGGAATCCCGTTCCGAGCGCCTGGGGGGGAATTTCGGGGACAGGGACCTCACCCTTCAAAGGAAAAAACCATGATGGCGACTCAAAAAATTACTTTACCCCAGGAGGGTACCAGCTCTGCTGGAGAATCCCTCCCTGCGTCTTCGTGCGCAGGCAGCCCCACCGTATCTGGGGGGGGCATGATCCGCCAGAGGGACGCAAGTCCTTCCAATAAGACGTCGCAGCAAGATGCTGGCTCACTCTCAGAGTGTTCTTGGGTGAGCGAAGAGAGCCTAGCAGGCGAGATGGCTCAGAGGCGCCGTAAACGGTGCCACAAGCCGACCGGCTCGGACGAGGACACTGCGCCTAAGGTGCGGGCCCGTCCGGCTGGTAAGAGAGGTGGCCGCGTAAAGGCGGCACCCGTGATGTCGGCCGAAGCCAGAAGGCAGCAGGCTGCTGCTCGGCGCGACGAGGCCGAGCGTGTCGTGACGGAAATGGCCAAGCGTGCCATGTCCAAGAAGGTCACAGAGACCTCAAATGTACGCCAAGAGGGACCCCCAGCTAGTGCCCTAAAGGACCAGGCTGACGAAGGCCTAAAAATCATCAAGACCATCGCCGAAAAATCTGGCAACCTTAAGGGCACATTTGTGAAGGGGCTAAAAGGGGCTGCCGTCTCTATAGAGGAAGCAGTGGCGGAACTGAGTGGCAGGACCGCCAATGATGAGACGGAGCGTCTCCGTGCCCACAATGAACGCCTGGAGGCGAAAGTTGCGGCGCTGCAGCGGGAGTTGGCAGAGTTGCGGGCTGCTTTTGAGCGGTCTGTGCGGGATACAGCGGCACCAGCGCCATCGGCCGAGACTCGGCAGGAGGCAGATGAAGTGCAAAAGCGCTTCATCTTGGATACGATGGCTCCAATCATCAATGCCCGCTTTGATGGTATCCAGGGTCGCCTCCTGCCGGATCCTGTACGGCGTCCTCCGCTGGCTGCCGACCGGCGCATTTTAAGCGCTGCAGCGGCGGTGTCGGACATGCTGTCGGACGATGACGATGACGAGGAGCCTCCGCAGAGCGTGAGCCCCGTCACAAATAATACGGCGCAGTGGCGGAAATCTCCGCCTAAGCCCACCCCTGAGCCCAAAAAGGGCAAAAAGGGGCAAAAGGGCAAAAAGGGAAAGGCGCGAGTTGAGCCTCCCCCGCCTGAACCGACACCGTCGACGTCGGCCGTGACACCCCCGGCAGCTCCCATGCAGTCTGTCCAGAGGGCAGCGCCGAAGCAACCAGCCAATAAGTTGGTGCCGTCCCAGGCGCCGCCTAAAGCGAAGCCCGCTACAAAGGGCCCAGCGCCGCGCACGCTACCTCCGGCACCAGCGTCTATGGATGCGCCTTGGTCGGAGGTTACGCGACGTGGTGCCAAAAAAAAGAAAAATGAGCGGGCTGCCGGACCTGCTGGCCAAACAGGCCCTGCTGGTCCTCAGGCCGCCCGCAACATTGCTGGGCCTAGGCAGGCAAACGCCAGGCCACTGCCCAAACTGCGCCCCCCGCGCTCGGCTGCTGTAGTACTGAAGATACAGCCCGAAGCGGAGAAGCGGGGGACCACCTACGCGCAGGTGATGGCCTTGGCCCAGCAGAAGGTGGACATCGGGGAGCTGGGCATCTCCGGTGTCAAATGGAAACGGGCGGCTACCGGTGCCCGCATTCTAGAAATTGCGGGCGCCGAGAAGGAGGCCAAGGCCGACGCCCTGGCCTCAAAGCTAAGGGAGGTCGTGGACCCCCAGATGGTGGAAGTGTCCCGCCCGCAAAAGTGTGCGGAGTTGCGCGTGCTCGGGTTATGCGACTCAGCGACCCCGGATTTGTTGCGCAGTGCGATCGCCCGGGTTGGTCAGTGCCCCGAGGCCGAGGTCAAGGTCGGAGAAATCCGAGACGGCCACGGTGGCACTCGGACAGCCTGGGTTCGGTGCCCAGTCGTGGCGGCCAAACGGCTGACCAGCGGCGGCCAGCGGCTCCTTGTTGGTTGGGTGTCGGCGCAGGTTAAACTGCTGCCGACTAAGCCTCTGCAGTGTTACCGCTGCCTTGAGGTAGGCCACGTCAGTCAGACGTGCACTGCGGAGGCTGACAGGAGCACGCTGTGCTATCGCTGCGGCAAGCCCGGCCATAAGGCCGCCCAATGCACGGCCGCAGAAGCCAACTGCGTGCTGTGTGCTGGGGCCGGCAAGCCGGCAAAGCACCGGGTTGGGAGCGCATCATGCCCGAGCGCGCGCAAAAAAAGAGGAGGGAGGCGAAATGCGTCCGTGGCCACGGCCCAGACGCAGCCCGCCCGTACGGTTCAGGACGCCGAGGTGATGGAGACGGCGGCCATCCAATAAGTATGGCCCAAAAGTTTCTCCTGGCGAATATCAACCACTGCGCCAGGTCTCAGGACCTGCTTTCTCAGTGCATGGCGGAGTGGTTGATAGACGTGGCGGTGGTCGCTGAGCCGTACTTTGTCCCTCCGCGGGACAACTGGCTGTCGGACCAAGACGGTCTTGTGGCTGTCGTGTCTTCGGCGAGTTCTTCGCCTCCAAGGGATGTCGTACGTGGCCATGGAATGGTCTCGGCTCAACTGGGCGACTTAGTTGTCATTGGCGTGTATTTTTCGCCCAACCGTCCGCTCAGTGAGTTCGAGACTTTCATGGCCGAGCTCGAGGTGCTTGTGCACAGGTGCCACCCTCGCCCGGTACTTGTTGCTGGGGATCTCAACGCCGAATCAACGGCGTGGGGATGCCCGGCAACCTTTCGTCCGGGAGACCCTCGTCGGTTGCGAGGGCTGGTCATCGAGGAGTGGCTCATCACCGTCGGGCTGGCCGTGTTAAACCGGGGCTCAGTTCCAACATGCGTGCGCCCGCAGGGCTTTTCTATCGTGGACGTTTCGTTCGCGAGCCCTGCGTTGGCGCACCACGTGCAGAGCTGGAGCGTGGTGGAGGACGCGGAGACGCTCTCCGATCACCGCTTCGTGCGGTTCGATCTCTCTGCGTCCTCGGTCTCTCCGAGTGGCACAAACTGGGCCCCGAACGAGGTCGGCCCACGGTGGCAGCTGAAGCGCCTCGACAAGGAGCTGCTAGAGGAGGCGGCCATTTTGCAAGGCTGGTTCCGTGCGCCGGTAAGTGTGGTGGTAGAGGACGAGACCGAGTGGTTCCGGGGTGCAATGACTGCTGTCTGCGACGCGTCTATGCCCCGATCCAGTACTCGTCCTCCCAGGCGGTGGGTGTATTGGTGGTCGCCTGCACTCTCGCAGTTGCGGGAGGCCTGTTGTGAGGCTAGACGCCAATACGCCCGATACCGGAGAAGGCGGCGCCGGGACGACGCTGAAGAGGCCGCCTTATGCACGGCCCTAGTGGGGGCGAAGAACGCGCTGAAGAACGCGATTGCGGCCGCGAAGGAAGCGGCAAGGGAGGAACTGCTGGCCACATTAGACCGCGATCCATGGGGACGGCCGTACCGGCTCGTCCGTAACAAGACTCGTCCGTATGGCGTCCCCCTGACGCAGAGTCTTGAGCCGCAGTTCCTCGAAGAGGTGATTGCCACTCTGTTCCCGCAGGGAGGGGCAATCGAACCCCCCAGCATGGCTCCTCTATCGGTGCCACGGAGCGAGGACCGAGAAGAGATCCCGGAGATAACCCGGGACGAACTGCGCGCAGGTCTGGAAAGATTGCGCGCAAGGAATGTCGCCCCGGGTCCAGATGGTGTGCCGGGAAAGGCGTTGGTCCTCGCTCTAGGTGCAGTAGAGGCCCTGGAGGAGCGACTGAGGGGGCTCTTCAACGCCTGTCTCGAGCAGGGGAAGTTTCCCAAGGCGTGGAAAGCAGGACGATTGGTCCTGCTGAGGAAAGAGGGACGACCGGCGGATTCCCCGTCTGGGTTTCGTCCTCTAGTCGTGCTCGATGAGGCTGGCAAATTGCTGGAAAGAGTCACTTGTGACCGCCTTGTCGAGCACCTCGAGCGAGTGGGTCCGAACCTCGCGGACTCCCAGTACGGGTTCCGCCGGAAGAGGTCCACCATCCACGCCATTCTGAGAGTGAAGTCCATGGCGCAGGATGCGGTCTCCCAGGGTGAGGTGGTCGTGGTGGTGTCTCTCGACATCGCCAACGCCTTTAACACCCTCCCCTGGCCTTGCATCTTGGAGGCACTCCGCTATCACGGGGTGCCACCATACCTGCGCCGGCTCATCCAGGACTACCTCTCAGAGAGGAGGGTAGTATTTCCTGCTCGAGACGGATGGAAGGAGTGCGCAATGACGCGCGGTGTTCCACAGGGTTCCGTCTTAGGACCGCTCCTGTGGAACATCGGGTACGACTGGGTGCTGCGGGCTGTCAATCTTCCGGGCGTCGCGGTAGTTTGTTACGCCGACGACACGCTCGTGACCGCCCGCGGTGCAACATTCAGGGAGGCGTCATTGCTGGCGACTGCGGGAGTAGCGCAAGTGGTGCGCCGAATCCGCCGGCTGGGTCTGGAGGTGGCCCTTCAAAAGTCCGAGGCGTTGTGTTTTCACGGCCCTCGGAGGGGGCCACCGCCAGATTCTAGCCTTGTGGTTAGCGGTATCCAAATCACTATCAAGCCGACGATGCGGTATCTAGGCATCGTCCTTGATGGCCGCTGGAATTTCGGCGCTCACTTTGCGGCGTTGGTGCCGCGTGTTATGGCGGCGGCTGGTGCGCTGACACGGCTCTTGCCCAATTTGGGAGGGCCGGAAGCGTCCTGCAGGCGGCTGTATTTGGGGGTCGTGCGATCCATGGCCCTCTACGGAGCTCCAGTATGGGCAGAGGCCCTGAGTAACCAAAATATCGCCCTCTTGCGGAGACCGCAGAGGGTGATGGCGATCAGGGCCGCGAGGGGATATCGCACGATCTCCGCGGAGGCAGCGTGCGTGCTGGCCGGTAGTATGCCCTGGGACCTGGATGCTGAGATCCTCGCCTCCCTTTTCAGGTGGCGAGAGGAGGCACTGTCCCGGGGTCACCGGCCGGCACCTAGAGAGATTGCAGGACGCCGCAACGAGCTGTATCAGCGCGCCATCGAAATGTGGAGCCAGAGGCTGGAGCAGCCCACTGCTGGGCGTAGAACCGTCGAAGCAGTCCGTCCAGTCTTGGGTCAATGGTTGGCGAGGCAGCACGGCTCCCTAACCTTCCGCTTGACGCAGTTGCTCTCCGGGCATGGATGCTTTGGAGGGTACCTGTGTCGCATAGCGGGACGGGAGCCGTCGGCCGTTTGCCACCATTGTGACGGATGCCTGGACGAGGACGCCCAGCACACATTGGAAGTCTGCCCAGCCTGGGCAGTTGACCGCGCCGAACTACGCGCGGTCGTGGGGGACGACCTCTCGCTGCCGACCGTGGTCAAATGCATGGTCGACAGTGAGACGTCGTGGACAGCGGTGCAGGCCTTTGCGGAGTGCGTCATGCTCCGCAAAGAGGCGGCGGAGAGAGAGCGCGAGGACACAACTGACCTCGCCATCCGCCGCCGGCGCACAGGGTGCAGAAGGCGGGCTTATGGCCTGCACCATCTGCCCCCGTAACAAAGACCGGTCGGGTGGCGGATACGGGAATCCGCCATCCGGCTTAACGGTCCGGGTTGAAAGGCGCACGAGTGTCATGTGCGCCTTTACCGTCGCAGGTAGAGAGTAGTCCTGCTGGCCGCTCCGACCCTCTCGCAAAGGAGAGGCTGTTTGTTGAGCGTGCCGTGCCGAGGCCGCCGAGGTAGCGGCCGCCGCGCTGGGACCATGGGCGAGAATAGCCCCCAGTCTCGGCCATATGCGGTAGGCGATGACACCGGGGTGTTTTTAGTGGGTTCAAGCCCCACACACCCGCTCTGCTGTCCCGCGCAGAGCGGTACGGTGCGAAGGCATTTTCACCCCGACAAAAAAAAAAAAAAAAAAAAAAAAAGGTTAGGTTAGGTTAGGTTCGGCCATCCAATAAGTATGGCCCAAAAGTTTCTCCTGACGAATATCAACCACTGCGCCAGGTCTCAGGACCTGCTTTCTCAGTGCATGGCGGAGTGGTTGATAGACGTGGCGGTGGTCGCTGAGCCGTACTTTGTCCCTCCACGGGACAATTGGTTGTCGGACCGGGATGGTCTTGTGGCCGTCGTGTCTTCGGCGAGTTCTTCGCCTCCAAGGGATGTCGTACGTGGCCATGGAATGGTCTCGGCTCAACTGGGCGACTTAGTTGTCATTGGCGTGTATTTCTCGCCCAACCGTCCGCTCAGTGAGTTCGAGACCTTCATGGCCGAGCTCGAGGCGCTTGTGCACAGGTGCCACCCTCGCCCGGTACTTGTTGCTGGGGATCTCAACGCCGAATCAACGGCGTGGGGATGCCCGGCAACCTTTCGTCCGGGAGACCCTCGTCGGTTGCGAGGGCTGGTCATCGAGGAGTGGCTCATCACCGTCGGGCTGGCCGTGTTAAACCGGGGCTCCGTTCCAACGTGCGTGCGCCCGCAGGGCTCTTCTATCGTGGACGTTTCGTTCGCGAGCCCTGCGTTGGCGCGCCGCGTGCAGAGCTGGAGCGTGGTGGAGGACGCGGAGACGCTCTCCGATCACCGCTTCGTGCGGTTCGATCTCTCTGCGTCCTCGGTCGCTCCGAGCAGCATGGACTGGGCCCCGAACGAGGTCGGCCCGCGGTGGCAGCTGAAGCGCCTCGACAAAGAGCTGCTAAAGGAGGCGGCCATATTACAGGGCTGGTTCCGGGCGCCGGTAACCGTGGAGGTTGAGGACGAGACCGAGTGGTTCCGGGGTGCAATGACTGCTGTCTGCGACGCGTCTATGCCCCGGTCCAGTACTCGTCCTCCCAGGCGGTGGGTGTATTGGTGGTCGCCAGCACTCTCGCAGTTGCGGGAGGCCTGTTGCGTGGCTAGACGCCAATACGCCCGCTACCGGAGAAGGCGGCGCCGGGACGACGCTGAAGAGGCCGCCTTGTGCACAGCCCTAGTGGAGGCGAAGAACGCGCTGAAGAACGCGATTGCGGCCGCAAAGGAAGCGGCAAGGGAGGAACTGCTGGCCACATTGGACCGCGATCCATGGGGACGGCCGTACCGGCTCGTCCGTAACAAGACTCGTCCGTATGGCGTCCCCCTGACGCAGAGTCTTGAGCCGCAGTTCCTCGAAGAGGTGATTGCCACTCTGTTCCCGCAGGGAGGGGCAATCGAACCCCCCAGCATGGCTCCTCCATCGGTGCCACGGAGCGAGGACCGAGAAGAGATCCCGGAGATAACCCGGGACAAACTGCGCGCAGGTCTGGAAAGATTGCGCGCAAGGAATGTCGCCCCGGGTCCAGATGGTGTCCCGGGAAAGGCGTTGGTCCTCGCTCTAGGTGCAGTAGAGGCCCTGGAGGAGCGACTGAGGGGGCTCTTCAACGCCTGTCTCGAGCAGGGGAAGTTTCCCAAGGCGTGGAAAGCGGGACGATTGGTCCTGCTGAGGAAAGAGGGACGACCGGCGGATTCCCCGTCTGGGTTTCGTCCTCTAGTCGTGCTCGATGAGGCTGGCAAATTGCTGGAAAGAGTCACTTGTGACCGCCTTGTCGAGCACCTCGAGCGAGTGGGTCCGAACCTCGCGGACTCCCAGTACGGGTTCCGCCGGAAGAGGTCCACCATCCACGCCATTCTGAGAGTGAAGTCCATGGCGCAGGATGCGGTCTCCCAGGGTGAGGTGGTCGTGGTGGTGTCTCTCGACATCGCCAACGCCTTTAACACCCTCCCCTGGCCTTGCATTTTGGAGGCACTCCGCTATCACGGGGTGCCACCATACCTGCGCCGGCTCATCCAGGACTACCTCTCAGAGAGGAGGGTAGTGTTTCCTGCTCGAGACGGATGGAAGGAGTGCGCAATGACGCGCGGTGTTCCACAGGGTTCCGTCTTAGGACCGCTCCTGTGGAACATCGGGTACGACTGGGTGCTGCGGGCGGTCAATCTTCCGGGCGTCGCGGTTGTTTGTTACGCCGACGACACGCTCGTGACCGCCCGCGGTGCATCATTCCGGGAGGCGTCATTGCTGGCGACTGCGGGAGTAGCGCAAGTGGTGCGCCGAATCCGCCGGCTGGGTCTTGAGGTGGCCCTTCAAAAATCCGAGGCGTTGTGTTTTCACGGCCCTCGGAGGGGGCCTCCGCCAGATTCCAGCCTTGTGGTTGGCGGTGTCCAAATCGTCATCAAGCCGACGATGCGTTACCTAGGCATCGTCCTTGATGGCCGATGGAATTTCGGCGCCCACTTTGCGGCGTTGGTGCCGCGTATCATGGCGGCGGCTGGTGCGTTGACGCGGCTCTTGCCCAATTTGGGAGGGCCAGAGGCGTCCTGCAGGCGGCTGTATTTGGGGGTCGTGCGATCCATGGCCCTCTACGGAGCCCCAGTATGGGCAGAGGCCCTGAGTAACCAAAATATCGCCCTCTTGCGAAGACCGCAGAGGGTGATGGCGATCAGGGCCGCAAGGGGATATCGCACGATCTCCGCGGAGGCAGCGTGCGTGCTGGCCGGTAGTATGCCCTGGGACCTGGATGCTGAGATCCTTGCCTCCCTTTTCAGGTGGCGAGAGGAGGCACTGTCCCGGGGTCACCGGCCGGCACCTAGAGAGATCGCAGGACGCCGCAACGAGCTGTATCAGCGCGCCATCGAGGTGTGGAGCCAGAGGCTGGAGCAGCCCACTGCTGGGCGTAGAACCGTTGAGGCAGTCCGTCCAGTCTTGGGTCAATGGTTGGCGAGGCAGCACGGCTCCCTGACCTTCCGCTTGACGCAGTTGCTCTCCGGGCATGGATGCTTTGGAGAGTACCTGTGTCGCATAGCGGGACGGGAGCCGTCGGCCGTTTGCCACCATTGCGACGGATGCCTGGACGAGGACGCCCAGCACACATTGGAAGTCTGCCCAGCCTGGGCAGTTGACCGCGCCGAACTACGCGCGGTCGTGGGGGACGACCTCTCGCTGCCGACCGTGGTCAAATGCATGGTCGACAGTGAGACGTCGTGGACAGCGGTGCAGGCCTTTGCGGAGTGCGTCATGCTCCGCAAAGAGGCGGCGGAGAGAGATCGCGAGGACACAACTGACCTCGCCATCCGCCGCCGGCGCACAGGGCGCAGAAGGCGGGCTTATGGCCTGCACCATCTGCCCCCGTAACAAAGACCGGTCGGGTGGCGGATTCGGGAATCCGCCATCCGGCTTAACGGTCCGGGTTGAAAGGCGCACGAGTGTCATGTGCGCCTTTACCGTCGCAGGTAGAGAGTAGTCCTGCTGGCCGCTCCGACCCTCTCGCAAAGGAGAGGCTGTTCGTTGAGCGTGCCGTGCCGAGGCCGCCTAGGTAGCGGCCACCGCGCTGGGACCATGGGCGAGAATAGCCCACAGTCTCGGCCATACGCGGTAGGCGATGACACCGGGGTGTTTTTAGTGGGTTCAAGCCCCACACACCCGCTCTGCTGTCCCGCGCAGAGCGGTACGGTGCGAAGGCATTTTCACCCCGACAAAAAAAAAAAAAAAAAAAAAAGGTTAGGTTAGGTTTTTTTTTTTTTTTTTTTTTTTTTTTTATACTACTACCTCCAACGTGGTCGGAGCCTGTGTTCTCTTCGAGCTCATTCATACCAGTTCTCGCTTGTATGCTTCTCGCACTTTCATTCTTCATACTTTCTCTATCATACATCATCTTTTGCTCTTTTACGGGATTGGGATTACCGTCTAGGCTATACTATCTGCTTCTCTTTTATATTTTGTTTGGACAGGACTTTAGGTTGTGGGGGAAATAATTTTATTCCATTCTCTCTCTAATTTTCATTTTCTTATCTCTATCTAATTATTTCAGAGCCTTAACTTTTATTACTTAACAATTATATACTTCTAACTTACTTCTAACTTAATCTCTATAGACAATGTTTTATTTGCAATTTTATATTTCTCATCTTTACAGTAGACTGTAAGGATGAGAAATATAAAGCTGTACAATAGATATAATCTATTTATTTTATTTACACTAATATCATACTCCTAGTCTTAATTATTACATTTTAATTACCCTTATATATCTATCTTGACTTTTTTCCTTATTTTATACAAGACTGCTCTTATGACTGACACTTTGTGTTTTAATCTACAGTGTTATTTCTCATCTGTCTCATTATATAATAGTTTTTATATTTACTTACGTATTACAATCTATAATCTAGTGTTGGATACATTTCGTAGTTTTATATCTTAAGTCTAGTACATTATTTTTATATGCTGGTACCTTACTACTATTTTTGCCTTTATTTTATATTTACATTTTTTACCTTCCTTTCTTTTAATGATGTGCTATAATATTTTCATATTATGACAACATATTTTCTTACTTCTTATTTCTTTTATTTACTTTTTCGACTATTTTGTAACAGTAGTTAAGAAACCTATTTCTACTTTTACTTTTTATAATTGACGGTAGATTTTCTACTGTCAATTTGCACTCTATTTCGTTTTCTAGATCTATCCTTGATTGGCCGTAAATTGGGCAGTCGACTATCAGGTGAGGAACCGTTTCCTCTACACTAGGATCGCATGCGCACGAGGGATCCTCCTTTAATTTAAACCTGTGCAAATATTGGGCAAAACCCCCATGTCCCGTCAATATTTGGGTTATAAAATTCGTCGGTTGAGTCTCGCGCACTATCTTATAGGAGTCCGTAGTGTTTGGGAAGAAGATCTTGGTGATACCTGCAGTTTCCCCGGCACCGTATCTCCGCTCCCACTCCCGCATTGTGTTGCCTCTCAGGATTTTCTTGGCGTATGAGCTTGGACACAGATCATAGTCAGCTTTCCTTTTGGAATTTACAGCGGCTTCTTTTGCCAGTTTATCTGCCCTTTCGTTTCCCTCCAGCCCTGCGTGTGCTTTTATCCAGAATAATTTCACAGTTTTATTCTGTTGGGAAATGTTTTTTAACATTTCCCTTATATCTACTGCAAGCGGGTGGAGGGAAGACGGGTTCGTGACGGTTTGTAAAGCTGACATTGAGTCGCTGTAAATCCCAAAAGTACAGGCTCTGTGTTTTTCCGCGTAGCTCACCGCCTTATGTATTGCCAGCAGTTCCGCCTGGTACACCGTGCAATATGGTGACAGTCGAAGTTTGATGTTTTTGGTTTCCTCGTCGCCTGTCCAGATGGATAAGGCGGCGCCTACTCCCCCATCAATTCTACTGCCATCGGTGTAGGTTTTGACATTGTAGTCACTATTTGCCTGCACGTCTTGCCGGTCTACCAGGATGCGGAACTCTAGTTCGGCTTGTTGTGCTGGGTGCGGCGATTCGAGTGCTGAAGCCCTCCGCTCGATCTCCCTGTCCCCCATACCCAGCGGGCTGAATCCCTTCCTTATTTCATACAGTGCTGCTGCCTCCTGCACTCTGAGGTCTAGGGGAAGCAGACCCGCAAGCAGGAGTGCCGAGTTCAGAGAGACCGTGCGGTAGGCCCCGCAGATTTTTTGAGCAAAACCTCGTTGCAGGGAGTTGAGTTGCTTTTGCACCATTATCTTTTTGGCAGCTGGTGCCCAGACACTTGCTGCATACAACACTGTTGGCTCTACAGCTGCGGTATAAATGGATCGGGTTACCTCCGGGTTTAGTCCCCAGCTGACTTTCGCTGCCCTGGCCAGATGTTTGTAGATCCCAATAGCTTTTCTGCACACATTTTGGACATGCTTGTTAAATGTCAGTTTTGAGTCTATTGTGACTCCGAGCAGCTTGAGTTCCGTTGTCATCTCCACGGCTACTCCGCCCATGTTAAGGCGTGGTGTATCATATTTTAATTTCTTTGTATAGCGTTGGTTTTTTGCGCTGCAAATCTTAATTTATTCTGTTCACCCCACGCCTTAACATGAGCGAGCGTACCATTGGCTTGGCCTTCAATTTCCAGTGCCGTGTCACCATCTAGAGCTATCACGATGTCATCAGCGAAAGCCTGGCAGTAGACCTGTTTCTCTTCTAGGTTTTTCAAGAGTGGGTCGATTATGAGATTCCAGAGTAGCGGTCCGGCGATTGATCCTTGAACACACCCTTTTGTTGTGCTGGTAGTTGCTGTCGTTCCGCCATACCTCACTGTCACAGATCTGTTTGTCAGGTAGCTGTCCATGGTCCTTCTGATGTTTATTGGACACTTTTCTTCGGCTAGTCTCATTTTAATTGCTGGCCACCAGGCATTGTCGAAGGCTCCCTCTATGTCTAACGATATTAACGTAACGATTTTCTTTTGTGTAATTTTCGTTTTTATGTGCTTTATCAAGTCATAGAGGGAGTCTTCGGTGCCTTTTTGGGGCATAAACCCGTACTGTCGCCGACTAATTGTTGGTAACAAGTGGTGCTTAAGACGGGCAGTCAACATTTTTTCCAAGATTTTACCTAGCACAGATAGGAGTCCAATAGGTCGGTATGCTTTGGGACTTCTGTAATTATCCTTTCCTGGTTTTTTCAGCATAACCACTGTGGCTTTTTTCCAGAGGTTGGGGAAGTAATAAATTTCCAGGCATTTATTTACGAGTGTCAGGAATAATTCTGGGTCAGTCTCAATGGCTCTCAGGCAGATATCCGCTGTGAAGCCGTCTGCTCCAGGGGCCTTTTTAGGGTTGAATGATTTGGCCGCTGATAAGAGTTCTTGCATCGTGAATGGTGGGTCATTTACTTCGTTATGATCTCCATTATTCACATTTATTGCTTGTTCTCTTATCTTTTTATGTTGGGCACTGTCATTGATCTCTAGGTCCCCCGGATAGAAAGTCTCAGCCAGGTATTCTGCAGAGCTTTTTGGGTCGAGCGTTTCCCCGTCCTTTTCAAGTGGTAAATCTTCTTCTCTGTTTGCTGTTCTTGTCATTACCCTATAGATTTCTTCCCACAGACTTTCCTTCTCCTGTCTCCCACAGAACTCCTTCCAGCTTTTTGTCTGTGCTTCCTTTGCTGCTGCTTCATATTTTTCTTTTTGTTCCAGGTACTCGTTTACAACGGCTGCTCTTCGGACTGGTGCTGCGTTACGGATCCTCCGTCTTTTCGTTGCTGTATCGGCTTTCATTTTGGCGAGCTCAGCATTCCACCATGGTAAGTTTATTTTTTCTTTATTTAGTTTTTTAGGTATCGTCAGGTCACAAGCTTGCGTAATAATTTTATCTATATTTTCTACGGTTTTTTCAATGTCTGTTTTGTTCCTTATATTTTCTATTTCTTCTTTGTTTATTTTATAATTTTGCTTTAATTGGCACAATTTGTCATCAAATTGGGTCCAATTTGCTTTTTTTGTGTTATACTTCCTTGTTGTTCTAGCTATGTTTGTGCCTTTTGATTTTAATAAAGATATACCAAATGTTATGGTGTTATGGTCTGAGCTCGTCAAAGTTTCGTCTACCTTCCAGTTTATTATTCTGCCGAGCATTGCCGTAGAGCAGGCCGTTACATCTACAAAACTGTGGTACCTTTTCCCACCCCTGACTGTGTCAAACGTTGGTATATTGCCAGTGTTGAGCACGTGGAGACCTAGTTCGTGCAGCGTCCCCACCATACTATCTCCCCTTGGTTCAGTTTTTGGGCTCCCCCACCACGGGCTTTTGCTATTTGAGTCGCCCCCTATTATGATATTTTCTGGCTTGAGAGTCTTTGCTATATTTTTTAGGTAATCCAGATATGGCTCTAGGGGTTCGTCTCCCTCAAAGTAGTAGGATACCAGAGTAATCTTCCAGGCTGCTGTTCGAATCTCAACGGTAACTATGTTTTTTGTTGTAAACTCAGGGTGTTGAACAACGTCGAGCTCAGGGTCAAATATAGCTATTGCTGCCTTAACTGGCCGGTTGCTGCTTCCTGCGTCCTGAAAGACTCTGACACCCCTCCGGTTCGCCATACTACTTGATGACCCCAAGTAGGGTTCCTGTAACAGGGCTGCCATGTATTTATTTTTCCCTGCAACAATAAGTGCCTCCTGTGTAGCTAGCTTTTTCCTCTGCAAGTTTGCTTGCATAACGCGGTGGGGGATATTTACGCCGGTGTTGCCCTTAGCAATACGCGATGGCCGATCTAGCTATTGTGTCCCACCGCCTTCTAACAGAACAGTCGCTGCTGAAGGCGTTGTGGTCTGCACGCCCCAGATTCTCCTTTTTACAGTTTTTACATTGGGGTGCTTCTCTGGCTAGCCAGTCTGCACACTCCGATTTCAGGTGCGGGCCGCCACAATGGCTGCAGAGGTCCACCGTCTGCCTGCAGTACCGCCTGCTATGGCCGTACTCCAAGCAGCGAGAGCACTGCACCAGTGGGGACTGGTCCTCCACCCTGATTTGCTGGAGGTCTATTCTTACGCTCCCGGCGTCGACAGCCCTTCTCCATATCTTAGGGGCAACACTTATGACCACGTGACATGTCAGGGGGTTTCTGGCTCTCTTCCTGTACCTTATTTCCAAGATCTCCTTTTCCTTGTCCAGTCCCTGAAATAGATGGCGGTTTTGATTTCTCAATCCTTGTAGGATATCTCCGTCGCTATGTCGCGACAGGACGTCCCTGAGGATGAGGAGCGGGTTCTTATTTTTCATCTCTTCAACATTTAGATGGCTGCCAGCTTTTTCTATTCTCTCCTTTACCTTTTCCTCTCCTCTTCCGACCCACAGCTCATGATGATTTTTCTGTCCTTGGCTTTCCTAACTCGCTCAACCTTTACCCAGCCTTCCTTGGCGTCTACCGCCTCTCTTACTTGTTCCAGGATTTCCTCACTAGTCTCACCTTCCTTGCTTGAGGAGACAACCAGAGAGTGCAAGGTCTTTGAGGGCCCTTTATTTAGGACACCGCCAACAACTCCTGCGTAGGTCTCCTCTTTTAATGCGATCTTGTGGGAGGCTAGCTGCTCCTGGAGCTCTGACATTTGTGCCACATTTTGTTTTAGCAGCTCTTTAAGCTCATTCTCCTGTTTTTGTGCGGAGAACGTGGGCGATATAATTTCTAAGGAGTCGTTTCTCTCCTTCTGTTTGGTCTCCTCGGATTGACGGACCAACTCAAAGAGGTCATTTAAGGTTCCCAAAACTTTTTCTTTTATTGTCGTTTTAATGTTCCCCGACTGGTCTAACTGGGCCTTGGCCTCCTGAACCAGCCTAAAGGCCTTGGCCGATATGCTGGTTAGGGAGGTCTTCGGGGGTGGAGATATAGCTGCTACCTGTTTGTCGATTTTCTGTGCTGTTCCAGCAGCGTCTAATTTTCCTATATTTTTGTTTAAAGGTGCTGCCAGTACTCCGGGGGACCTTGACTGCCGGGACGACTCCTGGGCGGGCTTCTTCATTGGTGTCCTGTGTCCGAACATCTTCACTGTTTTGGAGGTAGGCGTCAAAGTAATAAAAAGGTTTATAAAAATATAAACGTTGTAAAACGAAAGTAAAAGGTGTAAAAAATGTAAATAAAAACTTAAAATAAAAACTTAAAATTGGCTGTATTTAGCCTTATTTCCTATTTAAAAATTCTGAAAAAATTCTATTCGGTTCGCAAAAGCGTTCCGGTACTGTGGGAATTTTTTGTTTTCCGGAATTCCGAACAACAGTGAATTCCGGAAAGTATGGGAGGCTAGTTTTGCCAGATCTTTGCAAAAAGCCCCGTGTATGGTCTCTATTCAAAGGTATTTTGATGTACCGTTTGATAGCAGGGTTTACCAAAAACTTTCTATACAAAATTTTGATTTTCTCTCAAAAGAGGTAAAAATTTTTTGAAATCAACTTTTTGGTCAGAAATCCAAAAATAAAACTAAAAGTAACTATTTGGCAGATCAATAGTTACCAGACTTTGTAATTTGGTAATTATTCCGCCTCAAATTTTTGCCGAAAATTTCATTACACGTATGTAGTTCTCAAGTCTGATAACAGATGGCGTGATTTTGTTTATTTCGAAATTTAGGATTTCTAACGGGTTTTCGAATAAGTTGCTTATTAAATATCATACATTAAATCGAAATAATATGAATTACAAACGGACATGTGGTTTCCCTTAAGGGAACACTAGGAAATCTTAGGCTAAAGTTGCTGGATTTTGCCAAAAATGAGACCCTGATTTCTCGAAAACGGCTTAATGAAATTTAGTGGAAATGGCGTAGGACCTATTTTTTAGGCCCTATCTTTGGATTTTAAAAGGTTGCTTGCCTGAAAACCTTGTAATTTAGAAGCAATTTTTCGAAATATATTTACGTAAACAAAGCAAAAATTTTTGTACTGTTTTGGTCAGATGATGATTACTCAAAAAGTATTAGAGCTAGGGGTCTTAAATTTGGCACAGCTCTTACTAACTAAATGCACCTTATTATTATGTACTGGTTTAGGCTTCCGTCCTTGGGATTTCGGGTGTGGGCGGGTCCAAAGTTGCTCGAGGTCGCCTTCTTCACACGAAATTGGCGATTTCTCCCGGTCGCCTGGTCCCAGGGTCCTGGACTTTGTGTTCCTCGATGCGTCTTTTAGGGGCGCATCCAGTGGTGATGTCACCACTAGCGAGCGCTCCCGGGTTCCGTCGCAATTCAGCGAAATTCGCTGATTGGTCCAATCAGTTTTTCGCCTCTGGTGCTGCGACGCGAGGCCAAAAAATTTTTTAGAAGGTGTCTTAGCGAAGAGTACACCACAGCTCACAGAAACACAGTTGAAAATTTAGGGGTCGCCGATCTAGTTTGCGGGAAATTTCACTTTGAAGTTTAGATTTCTAAAAAGTTCAATTTGTTTTTCCTTGCAAAGTCCCAATTTATAATTTTTATGTCAAATTTTTATCCATATAGATGCACTAGATTCTGGAGCACGTCGGGATGTATTTTTTGTGGCAATTGGTTACCGGGTGATTTTTTGATGAATTGTTTCGCGCGCCGCGGCCCGGTTTTTGGTCAGTTTTCCGCGTTTTAAAAATACTTGGAAAAATTCCAAGCTTTCGTCACTTCACTCACTTATAGTACTTTTTAGCGCGCACTTTTTAAGATATTAAGGTAAGCTCTAACTGCTTCCGTTCACGACTTGTGAATTTTTAAAAATAAAAATCACTTTTTTAGAGCGCGGAGCGTTGCGGACACTGTACGCTTGGGTCGCTGGGCACAGCGCAACTCGGTTAGGTTGGGTTAGGTTAGGTTAGGTTAGGTTAGGTTAGGTTAGGTTAGGTTAGGTTAGGTTTTTTTTTTTTTTTTTTTTCTTTTTTTTTTTTTTTTTTATATCTACTACCTCCAACGTGGTCGGAGCCTGTTTTAGCTAGCTTCACATTCATACCAGTTCTCGCATTTATTCCTCTCGTACTTTCATACTTCATACTTACCTTTCATACATCATCTTTTGCTCTGTTACGGTTTGGGTTTAACCGTCTATGTATCTCTAGTTCTAGTTTTTGTCCTTTATTTCTTATATTCTAGGGTAGGAATAAGTATGCAGCTTGTCTTATTTTATTAATATGTTACATCTTGTTTTTTCTATATCTATGTTTACATCTTGTTTTTGTATATCTATGTTTACATCTTATATACTTCTTTTCATCTTCTTCTTTTAATAATACATATTTTTATTCTTGTATGTTAATTCTATTTCCTTAATTACATATCTATCTTATTTTTATCTTTTATTACAATACTGTTTACTTATCATATCTACTTATATTCTTATGCTATGCTTCTATATAATATCTGGTGTTTAATATTACTTGATAATATTAGACCACGATATTCTTAATTTCTATTTGTTTCTTTTATTTACTGTTTTAATTATATCTATGCAGTATTCTAAGAATAATAGTTTATTGTTACCTGATAATAAATTTGGAAAATTTTCTATTGTTACTTTACATCCTAATTTATTTTCTAGATTGAAGCGATTTAGACCAAACACGGGACAATCTGCCAAGACATGGGGTACTGTTTCATCTTTTTCGGGGTCACAAGTGCATGCGGGGTCACTTTTTAATTTAAATCTATTTAAATATTGCGCGAACCCTCCGTGCCCCGTGAAGAGTTGGGTGGTTACGCCGCTCGGCTTTATTTGCTTGAGTGTTTTATAGGCAGTAATGGCGTCCGGAAAAAACAGCTTTGTAGTACCCGCCGTTTCACCCAAAGTATATCTCTCGTTCCATTTTTTCTTTGTTTCGTCCCGAAGCACACGCTTCATATACGTGACAGGGCATGGATCGTAGTCTGCTCTTTTCCTGGAGTTCACAGCCGCCTCTTTGGCCAGCTCGTCCGCTCTCTCATTACCCTCCAACCCTGCATGCGCCTTTACCCAGAATAACTTTATGATTTTATTCTGGTGTGAGATGCGACTAATGATCTCTCTTGTGTCTACAGCCAGCGGGTGGAGGGAAGTTGAGTTCGTTAGCGTTTGCAGAGCTGACATAGAGTCGCTGTAAACCCCAAAAGTAGCAGCACTGTGTTTTTCGGCTCTCTTCGCCGCTTCTCGAATCGCCAGTAGTTCTGCTTGGTAGACGGTGCTGTAGGACGGCAAGCTAAGTTTGACGGTTCCGGTCTCTACCCCGTTTGTCCATATTGACAGGGCTGCACCCACCTTTCCGTCAATCTTGCTGCCGTCCGTGAATATTCTAACCTGAAAGTCACTGTTAGTGTCAACTTGTTCCTGATCTACCAAGCTTGTGAACTCTAGTTTGATTCGGTCTGCAGGATGAGGAGCCTCTATTGCGCTTGCCATTCGTTCGATCTCCCTGTCTCCTAGTCCAGGCAGACTTGCCCCCCTCTTGATCTCGTACAGCGAGGCCACCTCGCGCACCCGGAGATCGAGGGGAAGCAGGCCCGCCAGCAGGAGCGCAGAGTTCAAGGAGACCGTACGATAGGCTTTGCATATCTTTTGGGCGAAACCACGCTGTACTACCGCTATCTGTTTTCGTACGCCCTTCCTGTTCGCTGCCGGTGCCCACACACTCGCCGCGTACAATATAATTGGCTCTATAACTGCCGTGTAAATCGTCCTGGTTATTTCGGGGTTCAGCCCCCAACTCATTTTAGCTGCCCTAGCTAGTTGTTTGTAGACGCCAATCGCCTTCTGACATACACTAGTAACATGCTTTTTGAATGTTAGTTTGGCGTCCACAATTACTCCCAGCAGTTTTATTTCGTCAACCATGCCGATGGCAACCCCGCCCATGCTCAGACGCGGGGTGTCGTATTTTAGCTTTTTCGTTATCACCATCGCGCTTGTTTTATGGGGTGCGAACCTAAGCTTATTACGACCCCCCCACGCCCGGACATACTCAAGAGTGCCACCGGCCTGGCTTTCTATTTCAAGGGCTGTGTCCCCGTCCAGTGCCAAGATGATGTCATCGGCGAACGCTTGGCAGTATACCCCCTTTCCCTCTAACCCCTTTAGGAGCGGGTCGATCAGCAGGTTCCACAGTATTGGCCCAGCGATGGACCCCTGGACGCATCCCTTCTCTGTTACTGTGCTCGCTTCTGCCCCAGCGTACCGGACTGTGACTGTCCTATCGCTGAGGTAGCTGTCAATGACCCGCCTGATATTGCACGGACACTCTTCTTCAGCCAGCCTTAGTCGGATTGCGGGCCACCAAGCATTGTCGAAGGCTCCCTCTATATCCAATGATATCAGCGTTATTATCTTTTTTTGTGCCAGTTTGGCATTAATATGCTTCATGAGGGTATAGAGGGAGTCCTCGGTGCTCTTCTGTGGCACAAATCCAAATTGGCGCGCGCTGAGCTTGGGCAAAAGGTAGTGCTTCAGGCGGGCCACAAGCATTTTTTCAAGTATTTTCCCGAGTACAGGTAGCAGGCCAATAGGCCTGTATGATTTTGGTACTGTGTAATTTTCCTTTCCAGGTTTTTTAAGTATTACCACTGTGGCCGCTTTCCATGCACTCGGGAAGTATCCTAGCTCTAGGCACTTGTTTGCAATAGCCAGGAAGGTCGATGGGTCCTCCTCTATTACTCTGTGGCAGATGTCCGCAGTGAGTCCGTCTGCACCAGGGGCCTTTTTTGGGCTAAACGACCTTGCGGCCGTTAGGAGCTCCTCCATTGTGAATGGTGGGTCGCAAACTTCATTTTGGTTACCATCATTCACACATTTCGCTCTTTGCCTCGTGTTTTTGTGGGACTCGCTGTCGTCCCTCTCGCTGTCCTTTGAGTAGAAGGTCTCGGCCAGGTATCCTGCTGATCTCTCCGCGTCCAGGATTCTCCCTTCCCTCTCCAATAGTTGGTCCTCTTCTCTATTCGATGTCCTTGTTAGTACCCTGTAAATTCCCTCCCATAGACTTTCCTTCTCCTGTCTCCCGCAGAACTCCTTCCAGCTTTTTGTCTGTGCTTCCTTTGCTGCCGTTTCATATTTTTCCTTTTGTTCCAGGTATTCGTTTACAACGGCTGCTCTTCGGACTGGTGCTGCGTTGCGGATCCTCCGTCTCTTCGTTGCTGTGTCGGCTTTCATTTTGGCGAGCTCAGCATTCCACCATGGTAAGTTTATTTTTTCTTTATTTAGTTTTTTAGGTATCGTCAGGTCACAAGCTTGCGTAATAATTTTATCTATATTTTCTACGGTTTTTTCAATGTCTGTTTTGTTCCTTATATTCTCTATTTCTTCTTTGTTTATTTTATAATTTTGCTTTAATTGGCACAATTTGTCATCAAATTGGGTCCAATTTGCTTTTTTTGTGTTATACTTCCTTGTTGTTCTAGCTATGTTTGTGCCTTTTGATTTTAATAAAGATATACCGAATGTTATGGTGTTATGGTCTGAGCTCGTCAAAGTTTCGTCTACCTTCCAGTTATTTATTCTGTCGAGCATTGCCGTTGAGCAGGCCGTTACGTCTACAAAACTGTGGTACCTTTTCCCACCCCTGACTGTGTCAAACGTTGGTATATTGCCAGTGTTGAGCACGTGGAGACCTAGTTCGTGCAGCGTCCCCACCATACTATCTCCCCTTGGTTCAGTTTTTGGGCTCCCCCACCACGGGCTTTTGCTATTTGAGTCACCTCCTATTACGATATTTTCTGGCTTGAGAGTCTTTGTTATATTTTTTAGGTGATCCAGATATGGCTCTAGGGGTTCGTCTCCCTCGAAGTAATAGGATACCAGAGTAATCTTCCAGGCTGCTGTTCGAATCTCAACGGTAACTATGTTTTTTGTTGTAAACTCAGGGTGTTGAACAACGTCGAGCTCAGGATCAAAAATAGCTATTGCTGCCTTAACAGGCCGGTTGTTGCTTCCTGCGTCCTGAAAGACTCTGACACCCCTCCGACTCGCCATACTATTTGATGACCCTAAGTAAGGTTCCTGTAACAGGGCTGCCATGTATTTATTTTTCCCTGCGACCATAAGTGCCTCGTGTGTAGCCAGCTTTTTTCTCTGCAAGTTTGCTTGCATAACGCGGTGGGGGATATTTACGCCGGTGTTGCCCTTAGCAATACGCGATGGCCGATCTAGCTATTGCGTCCCACCGCCTTCTAACAGAACAGTCGCTGCTGAAGGCGTTGTGGTCTACACGCCCCAGATCGGCTTTCTTGCAGTTCTTGCATTGTGGTGCTTCTCTGGCTAGCCAGTCTGCACACTCCGATTTCAGGTGCGGGCCGCCACAATGGCTGCAGAGGTCCACCGTCTGCTTGCAGTACCGCCTGCTATGGCCGTACTCCAAGCAGCGAGAGCACTGCACCAGTGGGGATTGGTCCTCCGCCCTGATTTGCTGGAGGTCTATTCTTACGCTCCCGGCGTCGATCGCCCTTCTCCATATCTTAGGGGCAACACTTATGACCACGTGACATGTCAGGGGGTTTCTGGCTCTCTTCCTGTACCTTATTTCCAAGATCTCCTTTTCCTTGTCCAGTCCCTGGAATAGATGGCGATTTTGATTCCTCAATCCTTGTAGGATATCTCCGTCGCTATGTCGCGACAGGACGTCCCTGAGGATGAGGAGCGGGTTCTTATTTTTCATCTCTTCGACATTGAGATTGCTGCCAGCTTTTTCTATTCTCTCCTTTACCTTTTTCCTCTCCTCTTCCGACCCACAGCTCATGATGATTTTTCTGTCCTTAGCTTTCCTAACTCGCTCAACCTTTACCCAGCCTTCTTTTGCGTCTACCGCCTCTCTTACTTGTTCCAGGATTTCCTCACTAGTCTCATCTTCCTTGCTTGAGGAGACGACCAACGAGTGCAAGGTTTTGGAGGGCCCTTTGTTTGGGACACCGCCAACAACACCTGCGTAGGTCTCCCCTTTTAATGCGATCTTGTGGGAGGCTAGCTGCTCCTGGAGCTCTGACATTTGTGCCACATTTTGTTTTAGTAGCTCTTTAAGCTCGTTCTCCTGTTTTTGCGGGGAGAACTTGGGCGATATAACTTCTAAGGAGTCGTTTCTCTCCTTTTGTTTGGTCTCCTCGGATTGACGGACCAACTCAAATAGGTCATTTAAGGTTCCCAAATATTTAAGGTTTTTCTTTTATTGTCGTTTTAATGTTCCCCGACTGGTCTAGTTGGGCCTTGGCCTCCTGAACCAGCCTAAAGGCCTTGGCCGATATGCTGGTTAGGGAGGTCTTCGGGGGTGGGGATATAGCAGCTACCTGTTTGTCGAATTTCTGTGCTGTTCCAGCAGCGTCTAATTTTCCTATGTTTTTCTTTACAGGTGCTGCCGGTACCCCGGGGGACTTTGACTGCCGGGACGACTCCTGGGCGGGTTTCTTCATTGGCGTCCTGTGTCCAAACATCTTTACCGTTTTGGAGGTAGGCGTCAAAATAATAAAATAATAAAATAATAAAGAGGTTTATATAAATATAAACGTTGTAAAATGAAAGTAAAAGTGTAAAAAATGTAAATAAAAACTTAAATTAAAAACTTAAAATTGGCTATATTTGGCCTTATTTCCTATTCAAAAATTCTGGAAAAAATTTTATTAGGTTCGCAATTGTGTTCCGATACTGTGGGAATTTTTTGTTTTCCGGAATTCCGAACAACAGTAAATTCCGGAAAGTCTGGGAGGGCTAGTTTTGCCAGATCTCAGCAAAATACCCCGTGTATGGGCTCTATTCAAAGGTATTTTGATGTACCGTTTGATAGCAAGGTTTACCAAAAACTTTCTATACAAAATTTTGATTTTCTCTCAAAAGAGGTAAAAATTTTTTTTGAAATCAAATTTTTGGTCAGAAATCCAAAAATAAAACTAAAAGTAACTATTTGGAAGATCAATAGTTATCAGACTTTGTAATTTGGTAATTATTCCGCCTCAAATTTTTGCCAAAAATTCCATTACACGTATGTAGTTCTCAAGTCTGATAACAGATGGCGTGATTTTGTTTATTTCGAAATTTAGGATTTCTAACGGGTTTCCGAATAAGTTACTTATTAAATATCATACATTAAATCGAAATAATATTAATTACAAACGGACATGTGGTTTCCCTTAAGGGAACACTAGGAAATCTTAGGCTAAAGTTGCTGGATTTTGCCAAAATTGAGACCCTGATTTCTCGAAAACGGCTTAATGAAATTTTTTGGAAACGGCGTAGGACCTATTTTTTAGGCCCTATCTTTGAGTTTTAAAAGGTTGTTTGCCTGGAATCCTTATAATTTAAAAGCTATTTTTGGAAATTTATTTACGTAAAACTTGCGAAAAATTTTGTAGTGTTTAGGCCAGATGATGTTTTCTCAGAAAGTATTAGAGCTAGGGGTCTCAAATTTGGCACAGCTCTTACCAACTAAATGCACCTTATTATTATATACGACTTGAGGCTTCCGTCCTTGGGATTTCGGGTGTGGGCGGGTCCAAAGTTGCTCGAGGTCGCCTTCTTCACACGAAATCGGCGATTTCTCCCGGTCGCCTGGTCCCAGGGTCCTGAACTTTGTGTTCCTCGATGCGTCTTTTCGGGGCGCATCCAGTGGTGATATCACCACTAGCGAGCGCTCCCGGGTTCCGTCGCAATTCAGCGAAATTCGCTGATTGGTCCAATCAGTTTTTCGCCTCTGGTGCTTCGACGCGAGGCCAAAAAATTTTTTAAAAGGTGTCTTAGCCAATAGTACACCACAGCTCACAGAAACACAGTTGAAAATTTAGGGGTTGCCGATCTAGTTTGCGAGAAATTTCACTTTGAAGTTTAGATTTCGAAAAGGTTCAAATTGTTTTCTATTGCAAAGTCCCAATTTATTGTTTTTTTCACTGATTTTTGTCCCTGGTGATGCACTGGAATCTGGAGCACGTTGGCATGTATTTTTCGTGACTATTCACTGCCAGGTGATTTTTTGGCGAATTGTTTTGCGCGCCGCGGCCCGTTTTTTGGTCAGTTTTTTAAGTTTTAAAAATACTTGGAAAAATTCCAAGTCTTCGTCACTTCACTCGCTTATAGTACTGTTTAGCGCGCACTTTTTGAGCTATTAAGGTAGGCTCTAACTGCTTCCGTTCACGAATTGTGAATTTTTAAGCGTAAAAATCGCGTTTTTAGAGCGCGGAGCGTTGCGGACACTGTACGTTCGGGTCGCTGGGCACAGCGCAACTGGGTTAGGTTAGGTTAGGTTAGGTTAGGTTAGGTTTTTTTTTTTTTTTTTTTTTTTTTTTTTTTTTTATAGGCGTGAATAGTGGATGAAAATCCTTCATGGACATCTGGGAAGGGAGTGCCCAGATAGTGCCGGACTCCTACCGGCTAAAAACACCCTCTACTCATCTGCCTTTACAAACTTTCCTCCGACTACATTTCTCGGAGTCTATTTTTACATTCCATCATATTTTTCTTATAATTATTTATCACAGTATTTAGTTTATGTTTATTTACAATTTTATTTATCACCGTATGGTATGCTACCACTATTCTCTTGCATTTACAATTCAATAGTCGTACTATCATACTTTTATACAATAAACTAACTAAGACTAAAGCAGTTTCCCTTCTAGTAAGACGTTTTAAAGCTATGATACTATCACATTTATTTAATTTTACATTCTAATAATATTACATTCAATAATTTATGCTATTTATGTCTCTTATTTACAGTTTTTATAATGTCAATACAGTAATTTAGAAAAAGTTCTCTTTTATCACTGGCCATTATTGTGGAAATATTGTCAGAAGTTATGTCGTAGTCGATTTTATTTTCTACTTGTAATCTCTGTAAGGAGGATACTGGGCATTCTATTATAATGTGAGGGACCGTTTCTTGTTTGTTAGGGTCGCAAATGCACGATGGGTTATCTTTTCGTTTGAAACGATATAAATATTCTGCAAACCCACCGTGCCCAGTTAGAAGTTGCGCAGTGTGTGTGTTAGCTGCAAAATTTCGGAACACTCTGTAGGCAGCCGATGCTTCAGGGAAGAACATCTTTGTGATACCCGCTGTTTCGCCGCTCTTGTATCGCTCATTCCACTGACGCAAGGAATCAGTGCGCAGTATTTTCTTTGCGTATGATATTGGGCACAGGTCATAATCTGCCTTTTTCTTGGTATTCGCAGCGGCTTCCTTGGCCAGGTAGTCGGCTCTCTCATTACCCTCCAACCCTGCGTGGGCCTTTATCCAGAACAGAGATATATTTTTGTTCCTTCGAATAATCTTTATATTCTCTCTGGCCTCAACCGCTAAGGGGTGGAGGGCAGCTTGGTTAATGACCGTTTGTAGAGCCGACGCGGAGTCGCTGTAAACCCCAAAGGATTCGGCGTTGTGTTTCATGGCCCTTCTTGTGGCTTCGCATATCGCTAGGAGCTCAGCCTGATAGACCGTGGTATACGATGGCAGGCTAAGCTTGACGGCCTTGATTTCCGCCTCGGCATTCCATATGGACAACGAGGCGCCAACCCGGCCGTCAATCTTGCTACCATCTGTGTATATTTTAATAGCAAAATTGCTATTATTGTCGACCTGTTGTTGGTCTATCAAGCATATATACTCCAGATCGATACGTTCTGCCGGATGAGGAGCCTCTAGGGCAGATGCCATTCGCTCAGCCTCCCTGTCCCGCAGCCCCGGTATCGGCGCCCCTCTCTTGATCTTGTACAGTGAGGATGCCTCGCTTATACGGAGATCCAAAGGGAGTATACCCGCCAACACCAGGGCAGAGTTCAGTGAGACGGTACGATGGGATCTACACATCTTTTGCGCAAATCCGCGTTGTAGGGTTCCCAGCTGCTTTTTTATTCCAATTTTTTCCGCGGCCGGCGCCCAAACACTTGCCGCGTACAATACAATCGGTTCCACTGTGGCCGTGTAGATTGTACGAATTATTTCTGGGTTTAGGCCCCAGCTTGCCTTTGCGGCTCTTGCCAACTGTCTGTAGACGCCAATGGCCTTCCGGCAAACACCGCTTACGTGCTGATTGAATGTCAGTTTTGAGTCTATTATGACTCCTAGCAATTTTATTTCATTTGCTGAGGCAATAATAGTCCCGCCCATGCTCAGGCGCGGGGTATCGTACTTCAGTTTCCGCGTTATTGTCAAAGCGTTAGTTTTGCTTGCGGCGAACTTTAACTTGTTACGTACACCCCACTCCCGAACATAAACGAGAACATCTCTCGCCTGTTTTTCAATTTCCAGAGCAGTGTTTGCATTAAAGACCAAAACGACGTCATCAGCAAAGGCCTGACAGTGGACTTTCCTTTCTTCCAGTCCTTTCAACAGTGGGTCCAGCAGTAAATTCCAGAGAATTGGTCCCGCTATCGATCCCTGGACACATCCTTTACTTGTCCCTGTGGTGGCCGCGGTACCTCCATATCGCACTGTGACGGTTCTCTCGGACATATAATCGTCCATCACCCTCCGAATGTTGAGTGGGCACTCTTCCTCTGCCAGTCTGAGTTTAATTGCAGGCCACCAAGCATTATCGAAGGCTCCCTCTATGTCCAATGATACGACGGTAACTATCTTTTTCTGGTCTAGTTTGTCAGTTATATGTTGCATTAAGTCATAGAGGGAGTCTTCGGTGCTTTTCTGTGGCATAAACCCATACTGGCGGTCACTCATTCTAGGCAGTAGGTGGAATTTTAATCGGGCCACCAACATCTTTTCGTAGATCTTCCCAAGGATCGGCAGCAGGCCGATCGGTCTATAAGACTTTGGCAGTCTGTAGTTGTCCTTCCCTGGTTTTTTCAATATGACCACTACGGCCTCTTTCCACTGTCTTGGGAAGCAGTGACATTCCAGGCATTTGTTCATTATGCCCAAGAATAGTTCTGGGTCGTTTCCGATGGCTTGGAGGCAAACATCTGCCGTGAAACCATCCACACCGGGGGCTTTCTTCGGGTTAAACGACTTTGCCGCTGTTTTGAGCTCGGACATAGTAAATGGTGGATCGCATATACTATTATGGTCACCATCATTCACCCGTTTTGCTTTAGCTCTGGTTTCCTGATGATAAGGGTTGTCATCTCTCTCGAAGTCACCCGGGTAGAAGGTTTCCGCCAGAAACCTCGCCAAACCTTGCGCATCTAAGGTCGTCCCATCCTTTTCCAAGGGCAGATCCTCTTCTCTTTTCGTAGTTTTCATTAGGACCCTGTAGATACCTTCCCAAATGCCTTCTTTCTCCTGCTTTCCACAGAACTCCTTCCAACTCTCAGTTTGTGCCTTCATAGCCGCGGTCTCATATTTTTCTTTCTCTTTCAGATACTCAGCTACAACGGAGGCTCTTCGGACTGGTGCCGCACAACGGATCCTGCGTTTGAGCGTCGCAACTTTCGCCTTCATCGAAGCGAGTTCCTCGGACCACCATGGCATGGTAAGTTTTTCTTTCTTTTTTATTTCAGGTATGGCATGTCTACAGGCTTCAGTTATGGCTATGTTTATATTATCTATTATAGTTTCTAACTCCTTTTTATTTTTAATTTTTTCTATGTTAGATTTTGTGATTTTAAATTCTTGGCTATATTCGTTAAACTTTTCTATAAATATATTCCATTTTGCTTTTTTAGTGTTGTATAGTCTGGTTGTTCTTTCTATTTTAACCCCTTTAGATTTTTGTATATTGATATTAAATACTATGCCGTTGTGGTCCGAGCTGGTTGTCATACCCTCGTCAACTCGCCAATCCGCTACATGGTTCAGCATATTCGTCGAGCACGCTGTTACGTCGACACGACTTGTGTACCTTATGCCTCCCCGAATGGTGTCAAACGTCGGAGTGTTGCCAACATTGAGGATATGAAGGCCCAGCTCGTGTAGTGTTCCGGCCATTTCGATCCCTCTATCCTCCGTAGTCCGACTTCCCCACCACGCACTCTTGGCGTTCGAGTCACCACCGATTATTATTCTTTTAGGGCTTAGAGCGCGTACAGTTTTACGTAGATGGTCGAGATACGGCTCAATAGGTTGGAGGGGCTCAAAGTAATATGAGACGAGTACGAGTGTCCATGCTTTAGTTTGAACCTCCACCACAACTATGTTGTGAGTGGTAAGTTCTGGATGCTGGATCACGGTTAGGTCGGGGTCGAGGATAGCTATAGCCGCCTTGACAACTCCCTCGCCGCTTCCTACATTCTGATAGATTCTCGCACTGTTGTAACTTCCCATGCTTTTAGCGCCCCCAACGTACGGTTCCTGAATTAAGGCCATGGCTATGTCGTTTCTGTTCGCTTCAATGAAAGCCTCTATGGTAGCCAGTTTTTTCTTTTTTAAGTTGGCTTGCAGGACCTTGTAAGTGCCCATTGCGCCCTTAGCAATATGCAACTGTCGACCTGGCTATTGCATCCCATCGCTTCCTAATGGGGCATTCATTGTAGAATGCGTTATGTTCTACAAGAGCCAGGCCAGCAGTCTTACAGTTCCTGCAAGATGGCTTGCTTCCAGCCTGCCACTCCGAGCACTCGGTCCTCAGGTGGGTACCTCCACAGTGGCTGCACAAATCCACTGGGTCTTTGCAGAACCGCCTACTGTGGCCATACCCCAGACAACGCGAGCACTGAAGCAGGGGGGACTGGTCCTCCACATGTATAATTTGGAGGTCAATACGGAGGACGCCCATGTCTAAGACTCTCTGCCAAATCTTTGGCGAGGTACTGACCACTATGTGATTGGTATGTGGGTTGCGAGCCTTCTTCTTGTATTTAATTTCTACTCGGTTTTCTTCATCGTTGAGGTCGCGAAACACCCCCCGATTTTGGTTCCTGAGAGCTTTAAGAACGTCCTCATCTGTGTGACTTTTGAGGACGCTCCTAAACATCAGCAACGGGTCTCGGTTTTTCACTTCCTCAACGCTAAGATTTGCTCCGCTGTTTCTGAGTCTGTCTTTTAATTTTTCTCTTTCTTCCTTTGTCCCTAATCCTATGATCACCTTACGATCTTTGGCTTTTCTCACTTTTTGCACCTCAATCCAACCCTCTTTGGCGTCAACCGCATTTCTGATTTTATCTAACACTTCTTCACCTGTCTCTTCTTCGTCTGTAGATGTGACTACTACTGAGTGAAGTGTTTTTCTCACTGGTTCGGGCTTTTTATCTTGATTGAGGGGCTGGGTTGCTGCTATGCTAGCATAAGTTGTGGCTGTTTCGGCCACTCTCTCTAACATGTCTTTTTGTTTGTCTAGCATTTCTTTAAGCCCCTCCATTATGGTGCTATTTTCTTTAATGAGTTTGGCGTGTGATTCCAGTTGATTTTTTAGACTCTGTTCTTCTTCTTTTCCTAGCGGGGGCGAACCCGTTATGATTGCGGTATGATTTGCAGTATTTGCCGGTTTGTCTCCGGTATGTGTCTCACTCTCTTTGACCAACTCAAATAGTCTATTAACCGACTCTGTGACTCCATTTTTTATCTCTGTTTTCAGGTTCCTTGAATTATTTAGGTGCAATTTAATTTTTGTTAAGTGGGCTTTGGCTTCTGTGGTCCTGTTTTTGTATACTGTCTTTGGCGGGGGGTGACATTCCGCTACAGTCGTTTTCGTTACAGCTTGACTATTATCCTGCGACAATATTTGTCTAAGCTTTAAGCCCGCAGTGCTGCTCTGCGACGTTTTGGTTGTTAGTGGAGATGTCGCGGCGACTGCTGTTGTCGTTGTACTGGATGTCGTCTCCCACTCACCAATGCTACGCCTTACCCTTGAGTCTAGGGTTACTGTTTTGGGTGGTGATTTTTGACTGCCCGCGTCTTTGTTGGATGACATTATTGGGGATCTGCCGATCATCCTACTAGGTTATGTGGTTATTTTTCAATAATTTCAATTAAATATTATAGTCGGAGGCCGCGTCAATGATTTAAAATAAAAGTTTGTATAAGTTATATAATAAAATAAAAGTAAAATAAAGGTAAAATTTTTGTAAAAGTTTTATAAGTCAAACTAAAATTAAAGGTTCGCCAATAGGCTCCGTTCTGTACGTGAGGTCAAGTAAATTATAAAAGTGTAAATATAAAGACTCAAAATTAGCAATATGTACAGTACAGGTCCGTGGTACAGGTGTAACTTAAGCTAGTATGATTTATTAGTTCGCCAATAGGGCTCAGTTATAAAGTGTATAAATAAAAACTTAATTTCCGTTATTGTGAGCTTATTTACAGGTCAAAATTTTTGAAAATTTGTAGATAAGTTCGCCGTAATATTCCAGTATCTGGGGAATTTTTTGTTTTCCGGAATTCCGAAAAACTGTAAATTCCGGAAAGTATGAGAGGGCTATTTATGCCAGATCTCAGCAAATTGCCCCGTGTTTGGGATCTATACAACGGTATTTTGATGTCCCGTTTAATGGCAGGGTTTACCGCAGTGGTTGTCATACAAAATTTTGATTTTATCTCAAAAAGTGAATAAAATTTTTTGAAGTCAATCTTTTGTTTATAAATCCAAAAGTAAAACTAGTAGTGACTACTTGGACGAACAATAGTAACCAGACTTTGCAATTTGGCAATTATTCCGCCTCAAATTTTTGCCAAAAATTTTATCACAAGTATGTAGTTCACTAGTTTGTCAATAGATGGCGTGATTTTGTTTTTTTCGAAATTGAGGATTTCTAGCAGGTTTCCAATTATGTTAATTATTAAATATTATAAATTAAACCAAAATAGTATGGTTTACGAACG
The DNA here is from genome assembly GCA_947532085.1 of Elegia similella. NCBI lineage: Eukaryota > Metazoa > Arthropoda > Insecta > Lepidoptera > Pyralidae > Elegia > Elegia similella. Next base: position 32,905 of record OX383926.1, on the reverse strand, counting down.
AACATGTATGTTTTCCTTAAGGGAATACTATGAAATCTTAGGCTAAAGTTACTGAATTTTTGCCAAATTTGAGACCCTGATTTCTCGAAAACGGCTTAATGGAATTTAATGAAAATGGCGTAGGACCTATTTTTTAGGCCCTATCTTTCGATTTTAAAAGGTTGTTTGTCTAAAAACCTTGTAATTTAAAAGTGATTTTTCGAATTTTGTTTACGTAAAACTTGCAAAAAATTTTTGTAGTGTTTAGGCCAGATGATGTTTTCTCAGAAAGTATTAGAGCTAGGGGTCTCAAATTTGGCACAGCTCTTACTTACTAAATGCACCTTATTATTGTATACAGCTTAAGGCTTCCGTCCTTGGGATTTCGGGTGTGGGCGGGTCCAAAGGTTGCTCAAGTCGATTTTTTCGCAGGAATTTGGCAATTTCTCCTGGTCGCCTGGTCCTAGGGTTCTGGATTTGGTGCCTCCCGATGCGTCTTCTTGGGGCGCTTCCAGTGGTGATATCGCCACTAGCGAGCGCTCCCGGGTTCCGCTGCTATTCAGCGAAATTCGCTGATTGGTCCAATCAGTTTTTCGCCTCTGGTGCTTCGACGCGAAATCAAAAAATTCTAAAACTGATGTCCAAGCACAAAGGCCCCCACGGCACACAAACTCACAGTTCAAAATTATGGGGTCGCCGATCTAGATTTCGAGTAATGTGGCTTTAAAGTTTTGACTTTTAAAAAGTTCAAATTATTTTTGCTCACAAAGTCCCAATTTATAATTTTTATCATTAATTTTTGTCAATATAGATGCACTGAAAACTGGTGCACGTCGGGATGTATTTTTCGTGGCTATTGGTCACTGGGTGATTTTTCGACGAATTGTTTTGCGCGCCGAGGCCCGGTTTCTCGTCAGTTTTCCGCGTTTTAAAAATACTTGGAAAAATTCCAGGTTTCCGTCACTTCACTCGTTTGTAGAACTATTTAGCGCGCACTTTTTGAGCTATTTAGAGAAGCTCTAACAGCTTTCGTTCACGACTTGTGAATTTTTAACTGTAAATTAGGTTAGGTTAGGTTAGGTTAGGTTAGGTTAGGTTAGGTTAGGTTAGGTTGGGGTGCTACGGGCGGAAAACCTCCTCGTGTGCCCGGTCGTTTGAAGGCTTTGCTTCTGCCGTCTAATCTTCGATCAGGCGGTAGCGGCGGGCTGACAAGCGATTCGGGACGGTGCACCCTGGGCGACAGCGAATAATTCCCTGATAGTCGGGGTCTTGTTCGTTGTTGGCCAATATTCTGCCGAGTGCACTCTCCCCGTCTGCTTTCAGACGGTGAGTAGTAGTGCGTCCTTCGCGCGGCGTTCCGTTGTCATGCGGAACGTCGGGCAACTCGTTACCCCTTTTGGGGCCGAGGGCACCGTCCCTTTCATGGGCGGTGCTGCGAGGAAGAAAACCTCAATAAAAAATAACCCCAATCCCGCGCGGTCTGGCGTGCCGCGAAAAGGGATGAGTGACGGGAGGGGAATCCCGTTCCGAGCGCCTGGGGGGGAATTTCGGGGAAAGGGACCTCACCCTTCAAAGGAAACCCAATGATGGCGAGTCGAAAGAATACTTTACCCCAGGAGGGTACCAGCGCTGCTGGAGAATCCCTCCCTGCGTCTTCGTGCGCAGGCAGCCCCACCGTATCTGGGGGGGGCACGAACCGCCTGAGGGACGCAAGTCCCTCCAATAAGACGTCGCAGCAAGATGCTGGCTCACTCTCGGAATGTTCCTGGGTGAGCGAAGAGAGCCTAGCAGGCGAGTTGGCACAGAGGCGCCGTAAACGGTGCCATAAGCCAACCGGCTCGGACGAGGATACCGCGCCAAAGGTGCGGGCCCGTCCGGCTGGAAAGAGGGGTGGCCGTGTAAAGGCGGCACCAGTGATGACAGCCGAAGCCAGAAGGCAGCAGGCTGCCGCCCGGCGTGAGGAGGCCGAGCGGATTGTGAGTGAAATGGCCAAGCGTGCAATGGCCAATAAGGTCACAGAGACCCCAACTGCACGCCAAGAGGGACCCCCAGCAAGTGCCCTAAAGGACCAGGCCGACGAAGGTTTAAAGATTATCAAGACCATCGCGGAAAAATCTGGCAACCTTAAGGGCACGTTTGTGAAGGGGCTAAAAGGGGCTGCCGCCTCTGTAGAGGAAGCAGTGGCGGAACTAAGCGTCAGAACCGCCAACGAAGAAACCGAGCGTCTCCGGGCTGACAACCAACGCCTGGAGGCGAAAGTCGCGGCACTGCAACGTGACTTGGCGGAGCTGCGGGCTGCTTTTGAGCGGTCTGCGCGGACTGTGCCGGCTGCAACAGCGCCAACGGCCGAGACTCAGCAGGAGGCAGATGAAGCGCAAAAGCGCTTCATCTTGGAAACGATGGGCCCATACATCAATGCCCGCTTTGATGGAATACAGGGTCGCCTCCTGCCGGATCCTGTGCGGCGACCTCCGCTGGCTGCTGACCGGCGTATATCAACCGCTGCAGCGGCGGTGTCGGACATGTTGTCTGATGACGAAGACGACGACGAGGAGCCTCCGCAGACAGGCGTGAGCCCCGTCAAGAGTACAACGGCGCAGTGGCGGAAATCTCCGCCTAAGCCCACCCCTGAGCCCAAAAAGGGCAAAAAGGGGCAAAAGGGCAAAAAGGGAAAGGCGCGAGTCGAGCCTCCCCCGCCGGTACCAACACCGTCGACATCGGCCGTCGCACCCCCGGCAGCTCTACAGCCGCCAGCCAAGAAGACGGCGCCGAGTCAGCCGGACAAAAAGACGGCGCCGTCTGAGGCGGCGCCTAAAGCGAAGCCCGCTGCAAAGGGCCCGGCGCCGCGCCCGCTGCCTCCGGCACCTGCGTCCATGGATACGCCTTGGACGGAGGTAGCGCGACGTGGCGCCAAACGCCAAAATAAACGGGCTGCCGGACCTGCTGGCCAAACTGGCCCTACTGGTCCTCAGGCCGCCCGCAACCCTGCTGGGCCTAAAAAAGCGAATGAAAGGCCACTGCCCAAACTGCGCCCCCCGCGCTCGGCTGCTGTAGTATTGAAGGTACAGCCCGATGCAGAAAAGCGGGGGACCACCTATGCGCAGGTGATGGCCTTGGCCCAGCAGAAGGTGGACATCGGAGAGCTGGGCATCTCCGGTGTCAAATGGAAACGGGCGGCTACCGGTGCCCGCATTTTAGAAATCGCGGGCGTCGAGAAAGAGGCCAAGGCTGACGCCCTAGCCTCAAAGCTAAGAGATGCTCTGGACCCCCAGATGGTGGGCGTATCCCGTCCGCAGAAGTGTGCGGAGTTGCGCGTGCTGGGCTTATGCGACTCAGCGACTCCAGACCTGGTGCGTAGTGCGATCGCCCGGGTTGGTCAGTGCCCCGAGGCCGAAGTCAAAGTCGGAGAAATCCGAGACGGCCATGGTGGCACTCGGACAGCCTGGGTTCGGTGCCCAGTCGTGGCGGCCAAACGGCTGACCAGCGGCCAGCGGCTCCTTGTTGGTTGGGTGTCGGCGCAGGTCAAGCTGCTGCCGACTAAGCCTCTGCAGTGCTACCGCTGCCTTGAGGTAGGCCACGTCAGTCAGACGTGCACTGCGGAGGCTGACAGGAGCACGCTGTGCTATCGCTGCGGCAAGCCGGGCCATAAGGCCGCCCAATGCACGGCCGCAGAAGCCAGCTGCGTGCTGTGTGCTGGGGCCGGCAAGCCGGCAAAGCACCGGGTCGGGAGCGCATCATGCCCGAGCGCACGCAAGAAAAGAGGAGGGAGGCGTAATGCGTCCGTGGCCACGGCCCAGACGCAGCCCGCCCGTACGGCTCAGGACGCCGAGGAGATGGAGACGGCGGCCATCCAATAAGTATGGCCCAAAAGTTTCTCCTGGCGAATATCAACCACTGCGCCAGGTCTCAGGACCTGCTTTCTCAGTGCATGGCGGAGTGGTTGATAGACGTGGCGGTGGTCGCTGAGCCGTACTTTGTCCCTCCACGGGACAATTGGTTGTCGGACCGGGATGGTCTTGTGGCCGTCGTGTCTTCGGCGAGTTCTTCGCCTCCAAGGGATGTCGTACGTGGCCATGGAATGGTCTCGGCTCAACTGGGTGACTTAGTTGTCATTGGCGTGTATTTCTCGCCCAACCGTCCGCTCAGTGAGTTCGAGACCTTCATGGCCGAGCTCGAGGCGCTTGTGCACAGGTGCCACCCTCGCCCGGTACTTGTTGCTGGGGATCTCAACGCCGAATCAACGGCGTGGGGATGCCCGGCAACCTTTCGTCCGGGAGACCCTCGTCGGTTGCGAGGGCTGGTCATCGAGGAGTGGCTCATCACCGTCGGGCTGGCCGTGTTAAACCGGGGCTCAGTTCCAACGTGCGTGCGCCCGCAGGGCTCTTCTATCGTGGACGTTTCGTTCGCGAGCCCTGCGTTGGCGCGCCGCGTGCAGAGCTGGAGCGTGGTGGAGGACGCGGAGACGCTCTCCGATCACCGCTTCGTGCGGTTCGATCTCTCTGCGTCCTCGGTCGCTCCGAGCAGCATGGACTGGGCCCCGAACGAGGTCGGCCCGCGGTGGCAGCTGAAGCGCCTCGACAAAGAGCTGCTAAAGGAGGCGGCCATATTACAGGGCTGGTTCCGGGCGCCGGTAACCGTGGAGGTTGAGGACGAGACCGAGTGGTTCCGGGGTGCAATGACTGCTGTCTGCGACGCGTCTATGCCCCGGTCCAGTACTCGTCCTCCCAGGCGGTGGGTGTATTGGTGGTCGCCGGCACTCTCGCAGTTGCGGAAGGCCTGTTGTGAGGCTAGACGCCAATACGCCCGATACCGGAGAAGGCGGCGCCGGGACGACGCTGAAGAGGCCGCCTTGTGCACGGCCCTAGTGGAGGCGAAGAACGCGCTGAAGAACGCGATTGCGGCCGCAAAGGAAGCGGCAAGGGAGGAACTGTTGGCCACATTGGACCGCGATCCATGGGGACGGCCGTACCGGCTCGTCCGTAACAAGACTCGTCCGTATGGCGTCCCCCTGACGCAGAGTCTTGAGCCGCAGTTCCTCGAAGAGGTGATTGCCACTCTGTTCCCGCAGGGAGGGGCAATCGAACCCCCCAGCATGGCTCCTCCATCGGTGCCGCGGAGCGAGGACCGAGAAGAGATCCCGGAGATAACCCGGGACGAACTGCGCGCAGGTCTGGAAAGATTGCGCGCAAGGAATGTCGCCCCGGGTCCAGATGGTGTACCGGGAAAGGCGTTGGTCCTCGCTCTAGGTGCAGTAGAGGCCCTGGAGGAGCGACTGAGGGGGCTCTTCAACGCCTGTCTCGAGCAGGGGAAGTTTCCCAAGGCGTGGAAAGCGGGACGATTGGTCCTGCTGAGGAAAGAGGGACGACCGGCGGATTCCCCGTCTGGGTTTCGTCCTCTAGTCGTGCTCGATGAGGCTGGCAAATTGCTGGAAAGAGTCACTTGTGACCGCCTTGTCGAGCACCTCGAGCGAGTGGGTCCGAACCTCGCGGACTCCCAGTACGGGTTCCGCCGGAAGAGGTCCACCATCCACGCCATTCTGAGAGTGAAGTCCATGGCGCAGGATGCGGTCTCCCAGGGTGAGGTGGTCGTGGTGGTGTCTCTCGACATCGCCAACGCCTTTAACACCCTCCCCTGGCCTTGCATCTTGGAGGCACTCCGCTATCACGGGGTGCCACCATACCTGCGCCGGCTCATCCAGGACTACCTCTCAGATCGGAGGGTAGTATTTCCTGCTCGGGACGGATGGAAGGAGTGCGCAATGACGCGCGGTGTTCCACAGGGTTCTGTCTTAGGACCACTCCTGTGGAACATCGGGTACGACTGGGTGCTGCGGGCGGTTAATCTTCCGGGCGTCGCGGTAGTTTGCTATGCCGACGACACGCTCGTGACCGCCCGCGGTGCAACATTCCGGGATGCGTCATTGCTGGCGACTGCGGGAGTAGCGCAAGTGGTGCGCCGAATCCGCCGGCTGGGTCTGGAGGTGGCCCTTCAAAAATCCGAGGCGTTGTGTTTCCACGGCCCTCGGAGGGGGCCTCCGCCAGATTCTAGCCTTGTGGTTGGCGGTGTCCACATCGCCATCAAGCCGACGATGCGTTACCTTGGCATCGTCCTTGATGGCAGGTGGAATTTCGGCGCCCACTTTGCGGCGTTGGTGCCGCGTATTATGGCGGCGGCTGGTGCGCTGACGCGGCTCTTGCCCAATTTGGGAGGGCCAGAGGCGTCCTGCAGGCGGTTGTATTTGGGGGTCGTGCGATCTATGGCCCTCTGCGGTGCCCCAGTATGGGCAGAGGCCCTGAGTAACCAAAATATCGCCCTCTTGCGGAGACCGCAGAGGGTGATGGCGATCAGGGCCGCAAGGGGATATCGCACGATCTCCGCGGAGGCAGCGTGCGTGCTGGCCGGTAGTATGCCCTGGGACCTGGATGCTGAGATCCTTGCCTCCCTTTTCAGGTGGCGAGAGGAGGCACTGTCACGGGGTCACCGGCCGGCACCTAGAGAGATCGCAGGACGCCGCAACGAGCTGTATCAGCGCGCTATCGAGGTGTGGAGCCAGAGGCTGGAGCAGCCCACTGCTGGGCGTAGAACCGTTGAGGCAGTCCGTCCAGTCTTGGGTCAATGGTTGGCGAGGCAGCACGGCTCCCTGACCTTCCGCTTGACGCAGTTGCTCTCCGGGCATGGATGCTTTGGAGAGTACCTGTGTCGCATAGCGGGACGGGAGCCGTCGACCGTTTGCCACCATTGCGACGGATGCCTGGACGAGGACGCCCAGCACACATTGGAAGTCTGCCCAGCCTGGGCAGTTGACCGCGCCGAACTACGCGCGGTCGTGGGGGACGACCTCTCGCTGCCGACCGTGGTCAAATGCATGGTCGACAGTGAGACGTCGTGGACAGCGGTGCAGGCCTTTGCGGAGTGCGTCATGCTCCGCAAAGAGGCGGCGGAGAGAGATCGCGAGGACACAACTGACCTCGCCATCCGCCGCCGGCGCACAGGGCGCAGAAGGCGGGCTTATGGCCTGCACCATCTGCCCCCGTAACAAAGACCGGTCGGGTGGCGGATTCGGGAATCCGCCATCCGGCTTAACGGTCCGGGTTGAAAGGCGCACGAGTGTCATGTGCGCCTTTACCGTCGCAGGTAGAGCGTAGTCCTGCTGGCCGCTCCGACCCTCTCGCAAAGGAGAGGCTGTTCGTTGAGCGTGCCGTGCCGAGGCCGCCTAGGTAGCGGCCACCGCGCTGGGACCATGGGCGAGAATAGCCCACAGTCTCGGCCATACGCGGTAGGCGATGACACCGGGGTGTTTTTAGTGGGTTCAAGCCCCACACACCCGCTCTGCTGTCCCGCGCAGAGCGGTACGGTGCGAAGGCATTTTCACCCCGACAATAAAAAAAAAATAAAAAAAAAAAAAAAAAGGTTAGGTTAGGTTAGGTTTTTTTTTTTTTTTTTCTCTTTATTCTAGTGCCTCCAACCATATTGGAGTCTGTTTTAGCTGTTCTCTATTATTTCTTATTTTCATACGTTCCTTTATAACATTGCGGGTGATATTCCCGCCTATCCTATCTATATGCTTTATCTGTTTTACTTCTTTATTTATTTATTTCATTTTATGGTAACTAATTAATCAGGTTTCTTTATTTGTGCTCTACTATATCTTATACATTTAATTTCCTTAATTATTATCTTTATTTTTTTTATACGGTGTACAGTAATATATGTATCAATATTATGACATCATATTTTTAATTTCTTATTTATGTCTTTTATTTACTATTTTTACGATATCTTTGCAATATTTTAGGAAAATTTCTCGCTCTTTGCTTTTTATAATCGTTGATAAGTTTTCCACTGTCACTTTATCATCTATTTTATTTTCCACTTCAAGGCGTTGTGTCTCAAAGACGGGACATTCGACAATAAGATGCGGGACGGTTTCCTTAATTCCTGGATCGCATATGCATGAGGGATTATCCTTCCTTTTAAAACGATACAGATAATCTGCGAATCCTCCATGTCCAGTCATGAGCTGTGCGGTTTGGCTGTCGGCGACGATTTTTCTTATAATTTTGTACGCAGCGGATGCTTCTGGGAAGAACAACTTAGTGGTGCCTGCCGTCTCACCCATTTTATACCTCTCGTCCCATTGTCTCAGCGTATCTGCTCGAAGCATTTGCTTCACATGTGACGCTGGGCAGAGATCATAGTCTGGCTTTCTTTTAGAATTTACAGCGGCTTCTTTGGCTAGACAATCAGCTCTCTCATTCCCTTCCAGTCCTGCGTGTGCTTTTATCCAGAACAAAGATATGACTTTGTTCTGGAGAATATTTTTCATATTTTTTCTCGCCTCAACCGCCAGGGGATGGAGAGAAGAGAGGTTTGTCACCGTCTGGAGTGCTGACTTAGAGTCACTGTAAATTCCAAAAGAGTTGGCATTGTGTTTCTGGGCTCTCCTTGTTGCTTCGCAAATCGCCAGCAGTTCGGCCTGATAGACGGTACAGTAAGACGGCAAGCAGAGTTTGACGGCCTTGGTTTCTCTCTCACTGTTCCAAAAGGAGAGCGAGGCTCCGACCCTACCGTCAATCTTGCTGCCGTCCGTGAATATTCTTATTTCAAAGTTGCTATTTTCATCTACTTGTTCCTGGTCTATCAGGCTGGTGAACTGCAGGTCGATATGCTCCGATGGATGTGGGACTTCCAGTGCCGATGCCATACGCTCGACCTCCCTATCGCCCAGCCCCGGCGCAGGTGCCCCCCTCTTAATACTATACAGTGAAGATGCTTCACGCACGCGTAGATCCAAGGGAAGCAAACCCGCTAGAACCAGGGCCGAACTCAGGGAGGCCGTACGATAAGCCTTGCAAATTTTTTGCGCGAAACTACGTTGAAGCGCTCCCAATTGTTTTTGGACGCCGATTTTATTAGCCGCTGGTCCCCACACACTAGCTGCATAGAGGACTACTGGCTCGACTGCGGCTGTGTAAATTGTGCGTGTGACCTCGGGATTCAAACCCCAACTAGTCTTGGCTGCTCTAGCAAGTTGCTTATAAATACCAATGGCTTTATTGCAAACATTGCTCACATGCCGGTTGAAGGTCAGTTTGGAGTCGATGGTCACACCCAACAATTTGATCTCCTCCACAGTTTCAATGGCTATCCCGCCAATGTTCAGTCGTGGTGTGTCATATTTTAATTTCCGCGTAATGACCATTGCATTCGTTTTACTTGCGGCAAATTTGAGTTTATTACTGACACCCCACTCCCTGACCATTGCCAGTATGCCATTAGCCTGTCCTTCAATTGCCTGGGCTGTATCTCCGTCAAAAACCAGTACAACGTCATCGGCGAAGGCTTGGCAGTACACACTTCTACCCTCGAGTCCCCTTAGTAACGGGTCCAATAACAAATTCCAAAGGATCGGACCTGCTATCGATCCCTGGACACATCCCTTGCTGGTTTTGGTTTTCGCCTCTGCTCCGCCGTACCGCACGGTAACAGTTCTATCTGTCATATAACTGTCCATTACCTTCCTAATGTTAATAGGGCATTTTTCCTCAGCAAGTCTAAGCCTTATTGCCGGCCACCAAGCGTTGTCGAAGGCTCCCTCTATGTCCAATGATACCATAGTGATTATCTTTTTTTGTTCAAGTTTGGCATTAATGTACTGCATTAGGGCATAGAGGGAGTCCTCAGTGCTCTTTTGTGGCATAAAGCCGAATTGCCGAGTACTAATTTTAGGCAATAGACAGTGTTTTAACCGTGCGACCAGCATTTTCTCAAAGATTTTTCCAAGAATCGGTAACAGTCCGATGGGTCTGTAAGACTTGGGTAATCTGTAGTTGTCCTTCCCAGGTTTCTTTAATATGACGACCACAGCCTCTTTCCATTGGCTGGGAAAACAGTGGCACTCTAGGCATTTGTTCATGAGTCCCAGGAATAGTTCCGGGTCATCTTCGATGGCTTGGAGGCAGATATCGGCGGTAAAACCGTCCATCCCGGGGGCTTTTTTCGGGTTGAAGGACCTGGATGCCGTTTTAAGCTCTATCATTGTGAATGGTGGGTCCCATATTTCATTATGGTTACCTTCATTCACTTGCTTCGCTTTTTCTCTTGCTTCTCGATGAAACGAGTTGTCGCTTTCCTCTGAGTCCCCCGGATAAAATGACCCCGCTAGATATTCCGCTGAGCCTTGCGCATCGAGCGTTTTCCCATCTCTTACCAGTGGGGTGTCCTCTTCCCTGTTTGTGGTTCTCATGAGCACCCGGTAAATGCCTTCCCATACGCTTTCCTTCTCCTGTTTCTCACAGAACTCCTTCCAGCTCTTTGTCTGGGCCTTCGCCGCCTCAATCTCATATTTTTCTTTTTCTTTCAGATAGTCGTCGATCACGGCCGCCCTCCGGACCGGTGCTGCACAGCGGATCCTACGCTTCTTTGTGGCAACTTGTGCTTTCATCGCTGCGAGTTCTTCGGACCACCACGGCATGGTAAGTTTTTCTTTCTGTTTTAATTTAGGGATTGCGTCAATACACGCTTCCGTTATTATATTTGTGATGTTTTTTACAGTCATTTCTAGTTCTTCTTTAGTTTTTATCTTTTCTATCTTTGCTTTTGTGATTTCTTTATTCTCTTTTAACTCTTTTAGGTTTTCTTTAAATTTACTCCAGTTTGCCTTTTTTGTATTATACAGTCTAGTCGTTCTTTCAATTTTTATTCCTTTAGACTTTTTAATATTTATATCAAACATTATGCCGTTGTGGTCCGAGCTGGTCAAACTTTCATCAACTCTCCAATCCGATATATAGTCCAGCATACTTGTCGAGCATGCGGTGACATCGACGCGGCTTTGGTATCTTTTTCCCCCTCGAATTGTGTCGAAAGTTGGAACATTACCAACATTAAGGATATGAAGGCCCAACTCATGGATTGTCCCCGCCATGTCGTCCCCTCTTTCGTCTCTGGTCAAACTCCCCCACCATGCGCTTTTGGCATTTGAGTCACCTCCTATAATTAGATTTTTAGGCTTTAGCACTTGTGCAATTTTCCTTAAATCGTCAAGATACGGTTGGATGGGGTCATCTGGTTCAAAATAATAGGAGACAAGTGTGAGGCTCCATTCCCTTGTTTGAACCTCCACCACAACAATGTTGTTAGTGGTAAGTTCAGGGTACTGAACAACGTTAAGGTCCTGGTCCAATATTACTATGGCCGCTTTTGCTACACCGTCACCGTTTTCGATGCACTGGTAAATTCTCACGCCACTATAACTCCTCATATTTTTCGCCCCACCTACATAAGGCTCCTGCACAAGTGCTATAGCCACTTTGTTTTTAACGGCTTCAATGAGGGCTTCATTGGTTGCCAGCTTTTTCTTTTTTAGGTTAGCCTGTAATACACGGTAGGGAAGTTGGGTGCCTGTCTCAACTTTAGCAATAGGCGATAGTCGATCTAGCTATCTCGTCCCAACGCCTCCTAACGGTGCACTCGTAGCTAAATGCGTTGTGTTCTACATTACTGAGCTCAGCCTTCTTACAGTTGCGACAGGTGGGTGCACTGCCGGCGAGCCATTCGGTGCATTCCGTTTTTAAGTGGGGCCCACCACAATGGCTGCATAGATCGACGGTTTCCTTGCAGAAACGTTTGCTGTGGCCATATCCAAGGCAGCATGAGCATTGTACCAGGGGGGAATGATCAGCCACCCTAATATGCTGAAGATCTATTCGCAGGGTGCCTGCATCCACCGCTCTCTGCCAAATTTTTGGTGAGGTGCTTATAACAATGTGATTTTGATGTGGGTTACGAGCCTTTCTCCTGTGTTTAATTTCTATCCTATCTTCCTCTTTATCCAGGCCGTGAAAAACAGCCTGATTCTGTTTCCTCATTGCTTTCTTTATGTCCTCATCACTGTGTTGCGATATGACGTCCCTGAGAATGAGGAGAGGATCCCTGTTCTTCACGTCCTCGACAGTGAGATGCTTGTTAGCCTTTTCTATCCTTTCCCTTACTTTTCTCCTTTCATCCTCTGTCCCACAACTCATGATTATTTTCCTGTCTTTGGCCTTCCTCACCTTTTCGACCTTTACCCAACCTTCTTTGGCGTCGACCGCTTCTCTTACTTTTGTAAGGACCTGTTCTCCCGTATCCCCCTCGTTCTGTGACGTTATGACTAGGGAGTGCAGCGCGCTTCGTTTGGTTGAGGGAGTTCCCATTCGGCCTGCAGTTATGCTTGAGTATGTGGCACCCTTTGTGACTTCCACATGCGAATCCAGTGTTTCCTTGAGGTCTTTCATCATCTTATTATTTTCTCGTATGAGTTCAGCTTGCTCCTCTAATTTCATAATTATGTTTTGTTCGGCTCCTTTTTCTTTTTCCTGTTCTTGGGAACTGACATTTTGTGTTGCCTTATCGCTGTCCTTTTTTCCTTTGTAGTCTGCTTCAAGTTCTTTTACTATTTTGTATAGTCTGTCTAAAGAATCTATGACTCCGGCTTTTATATCAGTCTTTAGGTTCCTGGAGTTGTTCAGGTGGAGTTTCGCTTTGTTAAGGCAGGCTCTTGCCTCTGACGTTTTATCTTTGTATACGGGTTTTGGAGAGGTTTGAGGATCTTTTGCTGCCTGTTTGGTAGCCTTAATATTGTCTTGTGACAGTATTTGTCTCCCTCTGCCTGCTTCTATAGAGCTGGCTTGTGATATTTTGCTTGTAACAGGGGATGCATCGAACGTATTAGCCCTTGTCGCCTCCCATTCCCCGATACTTCGTCTTACTTTCGAGTCCAAAGTTTTAGTCTTTGGCGGTGTCTTTTGTATACCAGTGTCATCTCCAGCCTGCTTTACAGGTGTTCTGAGTCCGAACATAGTGTGGGGCACACGTCAACAATCAAAAATAATAGGTCAAATTAGAAAATGGAAATATTAAGAATAATTTTGTATAAGTTGTATATATAAAGTGTAAAAGTGTATAAGGAAATAAATGTCCTTAAACCACGTCAAGTCAAACACAATTTATTTCTTAGACAATCAAACTTAATAACTAAGACAATTGGGTTAATACGATCTACGTATTTGGTCAAACAAAAATAATATTTAAAAAGTTCATATAAAACGCTTGTTTTTAATTGTTGTAACCTTTTTTTTAATCTGAGTATTCCGTAAAATGTATCTTTAGGCTCACAACAATAGTAGAAAAGTTTAAAATGATTTCCTTTTTTTTTTTGGTAATCGAAAACTCAATTTGGCCCTGTTGGCTGCCGAGTTCACCTGCCTGATGAAACCAGGGTGGGCGGGAGGGCGATTTTTTGCCGATTTTCGGCGGAAACGCTACAAATCGACGCGGGGCGGTGAGGAGTAGACGGGAAAAATTTAAAAACAAGAAAAAATTTGAAGAAATATATGTTAGGAGCGAAAAAGTGATGAAAAAATGTCCAAAATTGAGTTATATGAAATTTGGTAAGTAATAGGTGAGTTTACAACTGAATCTACTTTTAATCTATTGCAAAGCTATTATTTTGGGATAAGTAAATGTATTTATAAGCGGCAGCAAAATCAGACTAAGATTTGGGAACCCAAAATTTTTTTCGGTTAGGTTAGGTTAGGTTAGGTTAGGTTAGGTTAGGTTAGGTTAGGTTCCCCCCCGATTGGTTCCCATCTTGTCGCGATGGGGGGGCTCAGTAGCCGCGGATTAGCCACCCGCGGTGAAGCCAAGAGGAACCGGGCGGAAGGCGCTCCAGGTGGGTTTCGGAGAGCACCCACCTCGGAGTTGCCTGACATAGAGGAGAACACCTCTTTAAAAAATCTGTAGAGCGGGCCTCGTGCAGAGAAGCACATAAAAAAAACGGCCAGTTAGTGGGCGTCGAGGAGGACAACCTCGTTAAAAAACAGTGGATAGGGCCCCGAGGAGATGACCTCGTTAAAATAACAAACTGGGATGAGGCCTGGCTGTGGGTGAGGGGGGTGGAATCTCTCCGCACTCACAGTCGTGGTAGGGGTCGCGGGGGAAGAGGAGTGTCGGTGAGTAGGTGCGCCGTTCTCCCTGTCCTCCGCGACCAGGCGCGGCTGTGGCGCTTGACACGGCATCGGTGGGGCCGCAGGGGAAGAGGAGTGTCGGTGATAAGGTGCGCCGCTCTCCCTGTCCTCTGCGGCCGACAGTTGGTGGGCCTCTGTTACCTATGGTTAACAGAGGCCAAACTGAGGGCTGGTTGAGCGGCGGAAACGGGATTCCGTCTCGCTCGACAGACAGCCCTCCGAATTGAGACGTCGCTGGTGTCAAGACGTCTACCCCTTTAGGGCCAGACTGGCTGGCTGAGGGCCGCTCCTATCCCTCTCATTGGAGAGGGTACCGGAGCTGGATGGGGCTGCAAAATAGCGGCCGCCGCGCCGGGGCTGTGGAGCATTAGGAAGCACACGGCCCCGGCATTATGCGGATTGGGTAATGACACCGTGTGGTTTTAGTGCGGTTCGAGTCCCACATACCTGTCCGGCTTCCCGTGGCCGGATAGACGAGACATGAGTCTTTCCACACGTTAAAAAAAAAAAAAAAAAAAAAAAAAAAAGGTTAGGTTAGGTTAGGTTAGGTTAGGTTAGGTTAGGTTAGGTTTTTTTTTTTTTTTTTTTTTTTTTTTTTATTAATGCTTTTCCCCCCATATATTTTGATGGAGACGGTATTTACAGTTTCTAAATTTTCCACAATCATATTTATTCATTCCATCATTCTTTTATATATTCCATTCATTCTTCACCTTTTACACTTTATAATATAACTAAACATATTTTAATATAATTCATATTTAATATCATAATTTAATACATCATATAATACTTGTAATCTTATAAACCGTCTATATATTTCATAACACTTTATTGTTTTCTTATTTTATAGTGTTTTACTTTTTACTTATTGAAATACACTTTATAATTATTCCGAACATTCCTACATAAAACAGCCATTTTTATTCCTATTTCCCTTTTGTACTTTCCCATGTATTTTCCGATCCCTTTTCACACCATCTTACACTCCTATCACTCAGCACATCGCACACTTTACATACACCGCATCCACAGTGAGGGCTGCCTCGCCCCCCCGACCCTTCCCGGCTCAACACAATAAGAGTAAACTTTTATGTGGTTGAATACATTACTATTCATTTTTGAACCGCAGAAGGATAAGGGAAAGCGTGAGCCCCCACCTTTCCTTTTATACCAAAGATCACGGCGAAGCCCTGTATGTTGGCTGAGTTCGAGGCTCCGGGGAGCCAACGCAAACTTTATTCTTATTTCGAGTCGCCCCACACAACATTGTTGTGAGCGGTCGGTTCGCTTTTGAATTTTCAGCGCTCCATTGTACTCCCCCCAACCTCTTACCCCTCCAACATACGGTCCCCGAAGGAACGCCGTTTTCACTCTTCCTAATATTGACACTGTGGAGCCCACATTAGCTATTGTATAGTAATTGCTGTACATAGCAATGTTTGCGGCCAAGTTGCCTTTAGCAATATGCCACTGCCGACCTGGCTATCGCGTCCCACCGTTTTTTAACTGGGCATTCATTATAGAATGCATTGTGGTCCACGATAGCCAGTCCGGCCCTTTTACAGTTTTGGCAACTAGGTGTGCCGCCCGCCTGCCAATCTGGGCACTCAGCACGCACATGTGTACCACCGCAATGGCTACATAGATCTGCAGGGTCCTTACAGAAGCGCCTGGTGTGTCCGTACCCTAGGCAACGCGAGCATTGCGCTAGGGGGGACTGGTCCTCTGCCAGGATTACCTGCAGATCTATGCGCAGGCTTCCCGCATCAACCACTCGCTGCCATATCTTTGGTGATGTACTAAGTACAATGTGGCAGGTCAGGGGGTTTCTCGCCTTTTTACGGTACTTTATCTCCACCCTGTTTTCCTCCGAGCTGAGGCCGACAAAAACACCCCCATTTTGGCTTCTCATGGCCTTCAGGACGTCCCCGTCACTATGTCGAACAAGGACGCCCCTCAGGATGAGAAGCGGGTCTCTGTTTTTGACGTCCTCAACACGGAGGCCCCTATCTGCTTGTTCTATCCTATCTCTCACTTTCTTTCTTTCTTCCTCACTTGCACAACTCATAACAATCTTCTGGTCTTTGGCTTTCCGCACTTTCTCCACCGTGACCCACCCCTCCTTAGCGTCTACGGCATCCCTTATCTTCTCTAGCACCTGCTCTCCTGTGTCTCCACTGTCATCCGACGTGACCACCAGTGAGTGCAGGGCTAGTCGTTTTCGTTGGGGTGGTACTTGTGGCTGTCCCACAACCGCTCCAGCATATGTTTGCTTGCTTAGCGTATCACTTTGCTTTATTACTAATTCTTTTAGTTCGTCGATCTTTTTATTATTATTTTCTATTAAGCTCGCATTTTTCTTTAACTGAATAAGCAAGTTTTGCTCTTCTTCTTTTCGTACTTCCGGTTGTGGTGTTTGGGTTATTGCGGGTTCTGGTTTGGTTTTTCCCTGTCCCTCACTCTCCTTGACCAGCTGGTATAGTTTCTCTATGGCCTGGAGCACGCCGGCTTTTATATCTGCTTTAAGATTTCTTGAATTATTTAACAATAATTTTGCCTTAATGAGGCAGGCCTTAGCTTCGGCGGTTTTATTAGCATATTTTGCAACTGAGGGGGGACTTTGTTCCACCTGGTTCTGCCTCAGTTTGTCATTTTTCTCTTGTGAGAGTAACTTCTTTGCTACAGGGCCAGTTTGCTTCGAAGTTATGGGAGAAACTTCGGCACTGGTCCCCATTTCCCATTCGCCTATACTTTTTCTCACGGAGATGGTCACTGTCTTTGGGGGAGATTTGGCCCCCTCGTTGGGCTGTTTTACTGGTGTTCTTCTCATCATGTTGGAGGGATGCGTTAGTTAGATAAAATTAAAGTTGTATAAGTGGTATAATCAAGTAAAAATAAAATTGTAAAGTTGTAAAAGTTGTATACGTATAAAAATAATATGTCAAGGTTTAAAATGTGTCCGACGTTAAAATATGTAGTATTTCTGACTAGATTTATACTATTCTATCACTAATTGTTAAACACAGCCGTTTTATCTGCACTGTTGAGTGCAAGTTGTCAAATCTATAAATAGCTCAACCTAACGGCAATGCAAGTCGTCAAAACAGTTTTCACTTTTATGTTGGTTATAGATGTTATAACCGTCGTTTATATATATTAGGTTGCTCAGGCTGTGTGTTTTATATATTTTTAATGTTGATTTTGGTTCTTAGTGATGTGAAGTCAGAAGGTTTCCTTGTAGTTATTTATAACACGTGTTAATTTGTGTAAGCTATGATTCTGGCGCAGTTTAGTTATTCAACGTCAGTATAGGATCGTATCTGTGCTAGTTTTTGCAAACAAAGTGGTCACAGTGAAATGTGTATATTATAGTTTTCTCCGTACCTGGAGATCGTGAAATTTTTTGTGTCGTTTGTCTAGCTGGTTTGTAAAACACTTTCAAAGGCAGAGCAAAGCTGCACTCTTGCGTTTTTGTCGGTTTTTAACATAAACACGTGGTCGACACGTGGTTTTTATTTTCGTCAAATCTTTGTAATAATAGGAATCAAGTATCTGTGACTCACTTTGAGGGTGTCTGCGACCTTCCGGCTGCTGGATTTTCTGTTTTCGGTGGCTGCTATCGATGAAAACTCGTACTTGTTGGTTTTCTTCGCTGCACTTCCGAATTTTAATTCCACGGTAACTGGTGCTATTATACCGAAAAGGCAATCACTTTTCGCGTCGTATAATGTAATTAGCTCGTCAATAGCACTACTTTAAGAATTTTTATGAATTTTTTAGACGGAGCGTCGAAAAACGTGACGTCTCGGTCGGCGGTCGGCACGATACTGGGTTAGGTTAGGTTAGGTTAGGTTAGGTTAGGTTAGGTTAGGTTAGGTTAGGTTCCCCCCCGATTGGTTCCCATCTTGTCGCGATGGGGGGGCTCAGTAGCCGCGGATTAGCCACCCGCGGTGAAGCCAAGAGGAACCGGGCGGAAGGCGCTCCAGGTGGGTTTTCGGAGGGCACCCACCTCGGAGTTGCCTTACAGAGAGGAGAACACCTCTTTAAAAAATCTGTAGAGCGGGCCTCGTGCAGAGAAGCACATTAAAAAAACGGCTGGTTAGTGGGCGTCGAGGAGGACAACCTCGTTAAAAAACAGTGGATAGGGCCCCGAGGAGATGACCTCGTTAAAATAACAAACTGGATGAGGCCTGGCTGTGGGTGAGGGGGGTGGAATCTCTCCGCACTCACAGTCGTGGTAGGGGTCGCGGGGGAAGAGGAGTGTCGGTGAGTAGGTGCGCCGTTCTTCCTGTCCTCCGCGACCAAGCGCGGCTGTGGCGCTTGACATGGCATCGGTGGGGCCGCAGGGGAAGAGGAGTG
Source organism: Elegia similella (assembly GCA_947532085.1). Classification (NCBI taxonomy): domain Eukaryota; kingdom Metazoa; phylum Arthropoda; class Insecta; order Lepidoptera; family Pyralidae; genus Elegia; species Elegia similella. The sequence continues at coordinate 14,555 of OX383926.1, read as the reverse complement.
TCGGTGATAAGGTGCGCCGCTCTCCCTGTCCCCTGCGGCCGACAATTGGTGGGCCTCTGTTACCTATTGGTTAACAGAGGCCAAACTGAGGGCTGGTTGAGCGGCGGAAACGGGATTCCGTCTCGCTCGACAGACAGCCCTCCGAATTGAGACGTCGCTGGTGTCAAGACGTCTACCCTTTAGGGCCAGACTGGCTGGCTGAGGGCCGCTCCTATCCCTCTCATTGGAGAGGGTACCGGAGCTGGATGGGGCTGCAAATTAGCGGCCGCCGCGCCGGGGCTGTGGAGCATTAGGAAGCACACGGCCCCGGCATTATGCGGATTGGGTAATGACACCGTGTGGTTTTAGTGCGGTTCGAGTCCCACATACCTGTCCGGCTTCCCGTGGCCGGATAGACGAGACATGAGTCTTTCCACACGTTAAAAAAAAAAAAAAAAAAAAAAAAAGGTTAGGTTAGGTTAGGTTAGGTTAGGTTAGGTTAGGTTAGGTTAGGTTAGGTTAGGTTAGGTTAGGTTAGGTTAGGTTAGGTTAGGTTTTTTTTTTTTTTTTTTTTTTTTTTTTTTATTAATACATCTCCAACGTAATCGGAGTATGTTTCTACTCTATTTTTATTCTTTTATACAATTTCTCGCAGGTATTTCTCTCGCACTTTCATGCCTCATTCTTCATCTGGTTCTCTTTATGCGGGTGAGAGTCCCATATACGTTTTGTCTTCATTCTATTTTTTTTTTTTTTTTTTTTTTTTTTTTTTTTTCTAGTCTTACTGGTACATATATACAATATATATATATATACATATATACATCATAATAAACAAATATATTTTTTAATTTTATTACATCCTATTTTATTTACGTTTTGTTTCTTTTGTTAACTATTTCTATAATTGTTCGACAATAATTTAAAAATTCAAATTTTTCTTTACTAACAATGATATCTTTTATATTTTCTAATTTTAATTTACAGTTAATTTTATGCTCTAAGTCTTGTCTCCTGGCTCCGAAGATCGGACACTCTATTATTATATGCGGTATTGTTTCCTGCATTTCGGGGTCGCAAATACAAGACGGGCTATTTTTTATTTTGAATCTGTGGAGGTACTGGGCCATCCCTCCGTGGCCGGTGAAAAGCTGAGTAATCAGACCACTCGGCTCTATCTCTCGGATCACCTTGTAGGCATTGGCAGCGTCGGGAAAGAATAGCTTTGTCGTTGTGGCCGTTTCACCCTTCTTGTACCTTTCGTTCCATTTCTGCGTTGATTCCATACGGATCATACGCTTGACGTACGATACTGGGCACAGGTCATAGTGTGCTTTCCTTTTGGTGTCTCCAGCGGCTTCTTTTGCTAGTTGGTCCGCTCTGTCGTTCCCCTCCAAACCCGCGTGCGCTTTGATCCAAAACAAGGATATTTTTTTGTTCTGTGTAAAGATGTCTTTGACATTTTTCCTTGTTTCTACAGCTAACGGGTGGAGTGAACCTGGGTTTGTTACGGTCTGCAGTGCGGACATGGAGTCGCTGTAGACACCAAAGCTACTCGCATTATGTTTTTTGGCTCTTCTCACCGCTTCGCAAATCGCCAAGAGTTCTGCCTGGTATACGGTACAGTAGGATGGTAGACAAAGTTTGACGGTTCGGGTTTCGGCTTGTCCTGTCCATATAGACAGGGCTGCCCCGACCCCCCCGTCAATCTTGCTACCATCCGTGAAAATTCTAACTTGGTAATCGCTATTTGCGTCAACTTGCTCCTGGTCGACCAGGCATTTGAACTCAAGGCTGATTTGTTCGGCGGGGTGAGGAGCATCAGTGGCTATTGCCATCCGTTCGATCTCCCTGTCCCCCAGTCCCGGCGGACGTATCCCCCTCTTGATCTCATAAAGCAAGGCGGCCTCCTTTACTCTGAGATCAAGAGGAAGAAGGCCAGCTAACAGGAGCGCCGAGTTCAGGGAGACCGTTCGGTAGGCCTTACATATTTTTTGGGCTAGGCCCCTCTGCACAGTTGCCAGTGCCTTCTGCACGCCAATTTTGTCCGCTGCCGGTGCCCACACACTGGCCGCGTAAAGGACAATGGGCTCCACCGTGGCTGTGTAGATGATTCTTATGACCTCGGGTTGTAGGCCCCAGCTTGCCTTGGCTGCTCTACTCAATTGTTTATAGACACCAATTGCTTTGCGGCAGACGTTTGCGACATGTGTGTTAAATGTCATCTTGCTATCCACGGTGACACCTAATATTTTGATTTCATTGGCCATGGAAATGCTTTCCCCGCCCATGCTCAGCCGCGGGGTGTCATATTTCAGCTTCCTTGTAATTACCATAGCGCTGGTTTTATGGGGCGCAAACTTAAGCTTATTATTGACACCCCACCGCCGGACATGTTCGAGGGCCGCATTTGCACGCGCCTCTATCTCTAATGCCGTTTCACCGTCGAAGATCAGGACAACATCGTCCGCAAACGCCTGACAGTACGTCCCAGTGGAGTCCAGACTTCTCAATAGGGAATCGAGCACTAAGTTCCACAGGATAGGTCCTCCAATGGAACCCTGTACGCATCCCTTATTGGTGTCTCTGCTTGCTTCTGATCCGCCATATCTAACTGTTACTTTTCTGTCGGTTAGGTAACTATTTATGAGCCTTCTGATACCAACTGGGCACCCCTCCTCAGCCAATCTCACCTTTATTGCTGGCCACCATGCATTGTCGAAGGCTCCCTCTATATCCAATGAAACCACTGTGACCATTTTCTTTTGGTCAAGTTTACTACGAATATGTTTCATTAAGGTATAGAGGGAGTCTTCGGTGCTTTTTTGTGGCATGAAGCCGTATTGGTTGTTGCTTATTCTGGGTAGGAGGTGGTGCTTTAGTCTGTTCATGACCATCTTTTCATTTATCTTGCCCATTACTGACAGCAAGCCTATCGGTCTAAGGGATTTTGGGGTCGTATAACTGTCTTTCCCGGGCTTCTTTAGGACCACCACTATTGCCTCTTTCCAGGGCTGTGGGAAGTAGTACAGCTCCAGGCATTTATTAAGCAGTGATAGAAAGATGTCCGGATCACTCTCAATCGCGTTTCGGCATATGTCCGCAGTAAAGCCGTCTTTTCCTGGCGCTTTCTTTTGGTTGAAGGATTCGCTAGCTCGCCTTAGTTCCAGCATTGTGAATGGAGGCTCGCAAGAGTTTCCTTGCTCGTCTTCATTCGCTTTGTCGGCTTTTAATCGGACCTGTGCATGGTGCTCACTCTCGCCTATGTCCGAATCCCTTGGATAGAAGGTATCGGCCAGAAGCGAGACCGAGCCCGCCATGTCCAGGGGCTTTCCGTCTTTTTCCAGCGGTAGGTCTTCTCCTCTCTTAGTAACCCTTCCTATGACCCTATATATCCCTTCCCAAACGCCTTCTTTATCTTGTTTTTCGCAAAATTCTTTCCAGCTGTTGACCTGTGCCTTGGCTGCTCTTTCCTCATATGCTTTTTTACTTTCCAGGTACTCCCCGACGACCTTCGCTCTTCTAACTGGGGCTGCGCAACGGATTCTGCGCTTCCTAGTGGCGACTTCGTGCTTCATCTTTGCGAGTTCTTCGGACCACCACGGCAAGGTAAGTTTTTCTCTAGTTTTCTTTTTAGGTATTGCGTGCTCACATGCAGCAGTGATGGCTTCAGTGTATTTTTTGATCAATTCCTCTATCTGTTCGGTAGACTGTGCGTTTCTGACTGTTTCGATGGTTATGTCTTTTTCCTGCGTGGTTTGTTTTATCTTTTCGCGGAACTCGGACCAATTCGCCTTCTTTGTATTGTAAATTCGTGTTGTTCTTTCTACATGTATTCCAATTTTCCTTTCTGTATATATGTTGAATTGAATACCGTTGTGGTCCGCTGTTGTAAGACTCTCATCCACGCGCCAGTCATCTACCAGGTCCAGCAAGTTCGTTGCACACGCCGTAATGTCAACGAAACTAGTGTAGCGTTTACCCCCCCGAATAGTGTCAAAGGTCGGAATTTCTCCCGTATTTAGTACAGTTAAATCAAGTTCTTCGAAGGCCGCCAGGACTGTTTCCCCTCTCTCTTCCGTGAATGGACTTCCCCACCAGGAGCTTTTTGAATTTGAATCCCCTGCGATGACTAGGTTGTTGGTACCTACTTTGTTTTTTATTTTTGTGAGATGTTCGAGGTAGGGGTCTAGTGGTAATTCTCCCTCAAAGTAAAAGGAGACAAACGTGATGTTCCACTTACCTATTTTTATCCCTACTACCGCAATGTTGTTGGTAGTAAGTTCTGGGTATTGCGTGACGCTCAAGGATTGGTCGAATATCATAATCGCAGCTTTCACAACTCCCTCTTTATTCCCGGTGTTTTGGAACACCCGCATCCCTCTAGCTCCTTTTACCTCTCTTCCTGCTCCAATGTAGGGCTCTTGCAGCAGCGCTATCGCTATTCCCCTTTTTTCGGCCTCCACAAATATTTCATTTGTGGCTAACCTTTTGCGTTGAAGATTTGCTTGCGCCACTCGATAGTGGATTTTCTTCTCCTGGCTGCCCTTAGCAATACGCTACAGTTGAGCGGGCCAATGCGTCCCACTTCCTACGTATGGGGCAGGCCATGCTGAAGGCGTTATGCGCCGTTTGCTCTAGCTCAGCTTTGAAGCAGTTGTGACATTTCGGGGGCTCTCTTGCCAACCATTCGGCGCACTCGGTCCTCATGTGCGGACCACCGCAGTGGCTACACAGGTCCGCCGGTTCACTGCAAAAGCGCTTGCTATGGCCGTAGCCTAGACAGCGAGTGCACTGGACCAGCGGTGACTGGTCCTCCACCTCTATCGTCTGCAGATCTATTTGTACTGCAGCTCTTGCGGTCGCCCTTTGCCAAATAGTTGGCGCGACGCTCATCACGATGTGGTTTGTGTGAGGATTTCTCGCCTTGCGCCTGTACTTTATTATTATTCTACTCTCGCTTTCGTCGAGTCCACGTACAATATCCTTATTCTGATTCCTAAACGCTTTTATGACATCCTCGTCCTTATGTACGGAGAGGACTCCTCTAAGCACTAGCTGCGGATCTTTGTTCTCGATGTCCTCGACGTTGAGCTGGGAGTTTTCCTTTTGAAGGCGTTTTTTCAGCTTCTCCCTCTCTTCCTTTGTAGCCAGACCTATGATGACTTTTCTATCTTTGGCCTTCCTCACATTCCGCACTTCGATCCAGCCCTCCTTCGCATCTACGGCGCCTCTTACCTTGCTCAACACTTCCTCTCCTGTTTCCGTCTCATCAACGGACGTCACCTTGACGGAGTGGAGCGTGCCGCGTTTGGTGATGGTGCTGGTGTCCCGGGCTTGTCCTGCGGTTACATTGGCGTATGTTGTCATCGCCTCCCCGGCATCCATCAGGGCTGTCACTCTCTCGTTAAACTCCTGTATTTTCCTATTGCTCTCCTCAACCAGTTTCGCGTTTACTTCCAACTGTTTTAACAGTCTGGCCTCTGTCTCTTTCTCCGCTGTAGCTGGCTCGGAGAGCGGGGATTGTGGGGGTATGGGGTTCCCTGTTTTCCGTGACGTCGATGCCAAAACCTCACTTACGGTCATGGCTACAGTTTCTTTTATTTGCTCTAGTGAGGGGGAACGAGAAGAATCTACAGGCTTCTTGAGTGAGGGTGCGGCCGCGGTAATTTTGACAATCATTTGGGTGGCCTTCTGGATCTCCTGCGCAGCGGCGGCGATCATTTTCTTATTATAGGCTGTAACACTTTTGCCTTCGTTTACCGACTTATTAATACTATAAGTTAATTTAGTTACTGCCGCCACATAGGAGTCCATGTGGACCACATCTTCGGCTCGTGCCGGCAGCTCGACTTCGGTGTTTTTAGTTTTTGATTTTGCCGGGACTGCAGGTTTTACAGAGGTAGAGGTGGACTCGGATATGGAAGATGTAGTGGGGTCCTGGCTCAGAGGTGGATTGGTAGATTCCAGTCCAATCTGATCATTAAGAGGAGGCGTTTGGGAGGTTGTCCCGGCCACCGCTGGGATAATTTCCTCGGGAGAGGCAGCAACCACAACGGGGCCCGGAGACTCATTTCTGGTCTGCGAAAATGATGACATTTGATCGTCCTTCCTAGTGGGCGACCTTGACACTACCATTTTGAAAACTTATTTTTCCTATATAGGCGTCCGAGTTTACCTGCCTGATGAATTAAGGGTGGGTGGGAGGGCGTTTTTTTGCCGAAAATCCTTAATAATTCAGAAACTACTGAGCCGATTTTGATAAATGATACGTCAAACGACGCGGCGTGACGGGAGGCACTGAAAACGTAATAAAGCAGAAGTACTTTCGATGGAAAATTTTTGGAAATCGAACAAAATGTTAATTTTTGATACTTTGAAATCACTACAGGAGGCCTGGAGGGCAGATCTTTTGCCGGTTTGCGGCGGAAACGCTACAAATCGACGCGGGGCGGCTAGAGGAAGATGAAATACCAGTACCAGGTAGAAAAAAGTAGAAGATATATATGTTAGGAGCGAAAAACAGCTGTAAAAATGACCAAATTTGAGATATATGCAAATGGGTAAGTATTAGGTGATTTAACAGGTGAAGGTAGGTTCTTTCTATTGAAATACTATTATTTTGGGGTAAGCTAATGGATATATACGCGGCAGCTAAAACAGATTAAGATTCGCGAACACAAAATTTGAAATCGATTTACGTAAACTCGCCTTAGGTAGACTTTTTGATACCTAAATATCAGAAAATCCTTAATAATTCAGAAACTACTGAGCCGATTTTGATAAATGATACGTCAAACGACGCGGCGTGACGGGAGGCACTGAAAACGTAATAAAGCAGAAGTACTTTCGATGGAAAATTTTTGGAAATCGAACAAAATGTTAATTTTTGATACTTTGAAATCACTACAGGAGGCCTGGAGGGCAGATCTTTTGCCGGTTTGCGGCGGAAACGCTACAAATCGACGCGGGGCGGCTAGAGGAAGATGAAATACCAGTACCAGGTAGAAAAAAGTAGAAGATATATATGTTAGGAGCGAAAAACAGCTGTAAAAATGACCAAATTTGAGATATATGCAAATGGGTAAGTATTAGGTGATTTAACAGGTGAAGGTAGGTTCTTTCTATTGAAATACTATTATTTTGGGGTAAGCTAATGGATATATACGCGGCAGCTAAAACAGATTAAGATTCGCGAACACAAAATTTGAAATCGATTTACGTAAACTCGCCTTAGGTAGACTTTTTGATACCTAAATATCAGAAAATCCTTAATAATTCAGAAACTACTGAGCCGATTTTGATAAATGATACGTCAAACGACGCGGCGTGACGGGAGGCACTGAAAACGTAATAAAGCAGAAGTACTTTCGATGGAAAATTTTTGGAAATCGAACAAAATGTTAATTTTTGATACTTTGAAATCACTACAGGAGGCCTGGAGGGCAGATCTTTTGCCGGTTTGCGGCGGAAACGCTACAAATCGACGCGGGGCGGCTAGAGGAAGATGAAATACCAGTACCAGGTAGAAAAAAGTAGAAGATATATATGTTAGGAGCGAAAAACAGCTGTAAAAATGACCAAATTTGAGATATATGCAAATGGGTAAGTATTAGGTGATTTAACAGGTGAAGGTAGGTTCTTTCTATTGAAATACTATTATTTTGGGGTAAGCTAATGGATATATACGCGGCAGCTAAAACAGATTAAGATTCGCGAACACAAAATTTGAAATCGATTTACGTAAACTCGCCTTAGGTAGACTTTTTGATACCTAAATATCAGAAAATCCTTAATAATTCAGAAACTACTGAGCCGATTTTGATAAATGATACGTCAAACGACGCGGCGTGACGGGAGGCACTGAAAACGTAATAAAGCAGAAGTACTTTCGATGGAAAATTTTTGGAAATCGAACAAAATGTTAATTTTTGATACTTTGAAATCACTACAGGAGGCCTGGAGGGCAGATCTTTTGCCGGTTTGCGGCGGAAACGCTACAAATCGACGCGGGGCGGCTAGAGGAAGATGAAATACCAGTACCAGGTAGAAAAAAGTAGAAGATATATATGTTAGGAGCGAAAAACAGCTGTAAAAATGACCAAATTTGAGATATATGCAAATGGGTAAGTATTAGGTGATTTAACAGGTGAAGGTAGGTTCTTTCTATTGAAATACTATTATTTTGGGGTAAGCTAATGGATATATACGCGGCAGCTAAAACAGATTAAGATTCGCGAACACAAAATTTGAAATCGATTTACGTAAACTCGCCTTAGGTAGACTTTTTGATACCTAAATATCAGAAAATCCTTAATAATTCAGAAACTACTGAGCCGATTTTGATAAATGATACGTCAAACGACGCGGCGTGACGGGAGGCACTGAAAACGTAATAAAGCAGAAGTACTTTCGATGGAAAATTTTTGGAAATCGAACAAAATGTTAATTTTTGATACTTTGAAATCACTACAGGAGGCCTGGAGGGCAGATCTTTTGCCGGTTTGCGGCGGAAACGCTACAAATCGACGCGGGGCGGCTAGAGGAAGATGAAATACCAGTACCAGGTAGAAAAAAGTAGAAGATATATATGTTAGGAGCGAAAAACAGCTGTAAAAATGACCAAATTTGAGATATATGCAAATGGGTAAGTATTAGGTGATTTAACAGGTGAAGGTAGGTTCTTTCTATTGAAATACTATTATTTTGGGGTAAGCTAATGGATATATACGCGGCAGCTAAAACAGATTAAGATTCGCGAACACAAAATTTGAAATCGATTTACGTAAACTCGCCTTAGGTAGACTTTTTGATACCTAAATATCAGAAAATCCTTAATAATTCAGAAACTACTGAGCCGATTTTGATAAATGATACGTCAAACGACGCGGCGTGACGGGAGGCACTGAAAACGTAATAAAGCAGAAGTACTTTCGATGGAAAATTTTTGGAAATCGAACAAAATGTTAATTTTTGATACTTTGAAATCACTACAGGAGGCCTGGAGGGCAGATCTTTTGCCGGTTTGCGGCGGAAACGCTACAAATCGACGCGGGGCGGCTAGAGGAAGATGAAATACCAGTACCAGGTAGAAAAAAGTAGAAGATATATATGTTAGGAGCGAAAAACAGCTGTAAAAATGACCAAATTTGAGATATATGCAAATGGGTAAGTATTAGGTGATTTAACAGGTGAAGGTAGGTTCTTTCTATTGAAATACTATTATTTTGGGGTAAGCTAATGGATATATACGCGGCAGCTAAAACAGATTAAGATTCGCGAACACAAAATTTGAAATCGATTTACGTAAACTCGCCTTAGGTAGACTTTTTGATACCTAAATATCAGAAAATCCTTAATAATTCAGAAACTACTGAGCCGATTTTGATAAATGATACGTCAAACGACGCGGCGTGACGGGAGGCACTGAAAACGTAATAAAGCAGAAGTACTTTCGATGGAAAATTTTTGGAAATCGAACAAAATGTTAATTTTTGATACTTTGAAATCACTACAGGAGGCCTGGAGGGCAGATCTTTTGCCGGTTTGCGGCGGAAACGCTACAAATCGACGCGGGGCGGCTAGAGGAAGATGAAATACCAGTACCAGGTAGAAAAAAGTAGAAGATATATATGTTAGGAGCGAAAAACAGCTGTAAAAATGACCAAATTTGAGATATATGCAAATGGGTAAGTATTAGGTGATTTAACAGGTGAAGGTAGGTTCTTTCTATTGAAATACTATTATTTTGGGGTAAGCTAATGGATATATACGCGGCAGCTAAAACAGATTAAGATTCGCGAACACAAAATTTGAAATCGATTTACGTAAACTCGCCTTAGGTAGACTTTTTGATACCTAAATATCAGAAAATCCTTAATAATTCAGAAACTACTGAGCCGATTTTGATAAATGATACGTCAAACGACGCGGCGTGACGGGAGGCACTGAAAACGTAATAAAGCAGAAGTACTTTCGATGGAAAATTTTTGGAAATCGAACAAAATGTTAATTTTTGATACTTTGAAATCACTACAGGAGGCCTGGAGGGCAGATCTTTTGCCGGTTTGCGGCGGAAACGCTACAAATCGACGCGGGGCGGCTAGAGGAAGATGAAATACCAGTACCAGGTAGAAAAAAGTAGAAGATATATATGTTAGGAGCGAAAAACAGCTGTAAAAATGACCAAATTTGAGATATATGCAAATGGGTAAGTATTAGGTGATTTAACAGGTGAAGGTAGGTTCTTTCTATTGAAATACTATTATTTTGGGGTAAGCTAATGGATATATACGCGGCAGCTAAAACAGATTAAGATTCGCGAACACAAAATTTGAAATCGATTTACGTAAACTCGCCTTAGGTAGACTTTTTGATACCTAAATATCAGAAAATCCTTAATAATTCAGAAACTACTGAGCCGATTTTGATAAATGATACGTCAAACGACGCGGCGTGACGGGAGGCACTGAAAACGTAATAAAGCAGAAGTACTTTCGATGGAAAATTTTTGGAAATCGAACAAAATGTTAATTTTTGATACTTTGAAATCACTACAGGAGGCCTGGAGGGCAGATCTTTTGCCGGTTTGCGGCGGAAACGCTACAAATCGACGCGGGGCGGCTAGAGGAAGATGAAATACCAGTACCAGGTAGAAAAAAGTAGAAGATATATATGTTAGGAGCGAAAAACAGCTGTAAAAATGACCAAATTTGAGATATATGCAAATGGGTAAGTATTAGGTGATTTAACAGGTGAAGGTAGGTTCTTTCTATTGAAATACTATTATTTTGGGGTAAGCTAATGGATATATACGCGGCAGCTAAAACAGATTAAGATTCGCGAACACAAAATTTGAAATCGATTTACGTAAACTCGCCTTAGGTAGACTTTTTGATACCTAAATATCAGAAAATCCTTAATAATTCAGAAACTACTGAGCCGATTTTGATAAATGATACGTCAAACGACGCGGCGTGACGGGAGGCACTGAAAACGTAATAAAGCAGAAGTACTTTCGATGGAAAATTTTTGGAAATCGAACAAAATGTTAATTTTTGATACTTTGAAATCACTACAGGAGGCCTGGAGGGCAGATCTTTTGCCGGTTTGCGGCGGAAACGCTACAAATCGACGCGGGGCGGCTAGAGGAAGATGAAATACCAGTACCAGGTAGAAAAAAGTAGAAGATATATATGTTAGGAGCGAAAAACAGCTGTAAAAATGACCAAATTTGAGATATATGCAAATGGGTAAGTATTAGGTGATTTAACAGGTGAAGGTAGGTTCTTTCTATTGAAATACTATTATTTTGGGGTAAGCTAATGGATATATACGCGGCAGCTAAAACAGATTAAGATTCGCGAACACAAAATTTGAAATCGATTTACGTAAACTCGCCTTAGGTAGACTTTTTGATACCTAAATATCAGAAAATCCTTAATAATTCAGAAACTACTGAGCCGATTTTGATAAATGATACGTCAAACGACGCGGCGTGACGGGAGGCACTGAAAACGTAATAAAGCAGAAGTACTTTCGATGGAAAATTTTTGGAAATCGAACAAAATGTTAATTTTTGATACTTTGAAATCACTACAGGAGGCCTGGAGGGCAGATCTTTTGCCGGTTTGCGGCGGAAACGCTACAAATCGACGCGGGGCGGCTAGAGGAAGATGAAATACCAGTACCAGGTAGAAAAAAGTAGAAGATATATATGTTAGGAGCGAAAAACAGCTGTAAAAATGACCAAATTTGAGATATATGCAAATGGGTAAGTATTAGGTGATTTAACAGGTGAAGGTAGGTTCTTTCTATTGAAATACTATTATTTTGGGGTAAGCTAATGGATATATACGCGGCAGCTAAAACAGATTAAGATTCGCGAACACAAAATTTGAAATCGATTTACGTAAACTCGCCTTAGGTAGACTTTTTGATACCTAAATATCAGAAAATCCTTAATAATTCAGAAACTACTGAGCCGATTTTGATAAATGATACGTCAAACGACGCGGCGTGACGGGAGGCACTGAAAACGTAATAAAGCAGAAGTACTTTCGATGGAAAATTTTTGGAAATCGAACAAAATGTTAATTTTTGATACTTTGAAATCACTACAGGAGGCCTGGAGGGCAGATCTTTTGCCGGTTTGCGGCGGAAACGCTACAAATCGACGCGGGGCGGCTAGAGGAAGATGAAATACCAGTACCAGGTAGAAAAAAGTAGAAGATATATATGTTAGGAGCGAAAAACAGCTGTAAAAATGACCAAATTTGAGATATATGCAAATGGGTAAGTATTAGGTGATTTAACAGGTGAAGGTAGGTTCTTTCTATTGAAATACTATTATTTTGGGGTAAGCTAATGGATATATACGCGGCAGCTAAAACAGATTAAGATTCGCGAACACAAAATTTGAAATCGATTTACGTAAACTCGCCTTAGGTAGACTTTTTGATACCTAAATATCAGAAAATCCTTAATAATTCAGAAACTACTGAGCCGATTTTGATAAATGATACGTCAAACGACGCGGCGTGACGGGAGGCACTGAAAACGTAATAAAGCAGAAGTACTTTCGATGGAAAATTTTTGGAAATCGAACAAAATGTTAATTTTTGATACTTTGAAATCACTACAGGAGGCCTGGAGGGCAGATCTTTTGCCGGTTTGCGGCGGAAACGCTACAAATCGACGCGGGGCGGCTAGAGGAAGATGAAATACCAGTACCAGGTAGAAAAAAGTAGAAGATATATATGTTAGGAGCGAAAAACAGCTGTAAAAATGACCAAATTTGAGATATATGCAAATGGGTAAGTATTAGGTGATTTAACAGGTGAAGGTAGGTTCTTTCTATTGAAATACTATTATTTTGGGGTAAGCTAATGGATATATACGCGGCAGCTAAAACAGATTAAGATTCGCGAACACAAAATTTTTGGTTAGGTTAGGTTAGGTTAGGTTAGGTTAGGTTAGGTTAGGTTAGGTTAGGTTAGGTTAGGTTAGGTTAGGTTAGGTTAGGTTAGGTTAGGTTAGGTTAGGTTAGGTTAGGTTAGGTTAGGTTAGGTTAGGTTCCCCCCCGAGGTGGTTCCCGGTTTGTCGTACCGGGGGGGCTCAGTACCCGTGGTTAGTCCTCAAACCACGGGGAAGCCAAGAGGAACCCGCGCGGGGGCGCTCCTGCTGCCTGACACACCAGCAGCGAGCGCCCACATTGGGGCGGCGGGGGAGTGGGAAGTTCTCCCCCCACCCGAGGAGGGGCGCTCCCGCTGGCTCGGCTTCGGCCTTGAGCCTGCTGGGATGCGCCCAATGGGGCGGCGGGGCAGTGGGAAGATCTGCCCCCACCCGGGGAGGGGCGCATCCGCAAGAATGCGCCCATTGGGGCGGCGGGGGAGTGGGAAGATCTCCCCCCACCCGAGGTGGAGCCGCCGGGAGGGTAATATTTTATTGCGCTCCCGGCGCTTCAGGCGGGGCCACACCGCCGTGGTTGTGGTCGGAGATCGGTCGCGGAGGAGAGGGAGTTTCGGTGCTGCGTTGCCGATCTCCCTTTCTTCCGCGGCCGAGCGGTGCCGCACCGTGTTTGCGGCGAGAGGCAAGCGGCGGAGCCTTTCATCTTCTCCGCCGCTGGGAGCCAGTTTATCTGGCTCCCATGGGGCCACAGGCGGTGGACTGCGTGGGAGTCTGCCGCCTCTCAATTGGCCCAAGGAGGTACGGCGCGTCCGTGAGTTCCGGACGCGCCTACTTGGTGAGTGGATGGGGGGCGCTATGACGTCCCCGAGGAGGGGCCGCGTTGGCGGCCAGCCGCGCCGGGGTTCGCGGTCGTATTTCCCTTCCCGTGTCCCCGGCAAAAGCGGCCGAGATGGAACTCCGAAGGTTTTTTAGTGGGTAGGCACGTCACTCTGGCGTGGAGTCCCACATAACCCGACAGCTTCCCCTGCAAGCTGTCGGGTATCCGTAACATGGATCTTTCCTTCGTTAAAAAAAAAAAAAAAAAAAAAGGTTAGGTTAGGTTAGGTTAGGTTAGGTTAGGTTAGGTTAGGTTAGGTTAGGTTAGGTTAGGTTAGGTTAGGTTAGGTTAGGTTAGGTTAGGTTAGGTTAGGTTAGGTTAGGTTAGGTTAGGTTAGGTTAGGTTAGGTTAGGTTAGGTTAGGTTAGGTTAGGTTAGGTTAGGTTAGGTTAGGTTAGGTTAGGTTAGGTTAGGTTAGGTTAGGTTAGGTTAGGTTAGGTTAGGTTAGGTTAGGTTAGGTTAGGTTAGGTTAGGTTAGGTTAGGTTAGGTTAGGTTAGGTTAGGTTAGGTTAGGTTTTTTTTTTTTTTTTTTTTTTTTTTTTAAGTTTTCCCCCAGGTGCTAGCCACACCCAGAGGGAGTTTATTTGGACCAGAATCCCCTGCCATAGCTCGCAGAGTCTTTATTTACATTACATATCGCTCTATACATTTATAACTTATACTATAATTATATAAACTTGCATTTATAGTCTGCTTCTAAATTCTCTTATATAATTTTAAACTTATTTTATTTCTAAAGTTAACAAAGTAATTTTTAGTCAAAGTGGAACTATATTGCTTTTTGTTTGCAG